>CM037884.1:15868569-21186069 GCA_021292165.1 Shinisaurus crocodilurus
GAAAAACATTGTTTGGACAATGTTCAGTGTGGATCCCTATTATCCTTACATACCTTTCCAGTTTTCTGAGAAAGTTATGACAAACCAAAACTTGTCACCATTTTTATGTTTCTGAAAATTGACTCACACATAATGTCTCTTTCTCTCTCTTGAAAGTGGATTGGCTGTTGCTCTTAGAAGACCCTTAATATATGTTCTTGAATTGGATGGCAGGACTAATTGAAGTTTGTTGGAACACACTTCGGACTTCATGTGCATGTGTACATACATACAAACATATTGGCAAACGTCCTCCATAATAGTTTCTCTACTTAGTATAGACAGAACTTCTGAAAAATGAACAGTCCATAGAAGTTATGCAGAGGGGCCAACAATGAGGGATTCTACCCATAGGTCATCCATACTGATTTCTCTCTCTCTCTCTTTTCATTTATAGCGGGGCATATTAGATTAACAAGAGGTTGCACCCATGCATGCGTGAACGTGGTAACCTTGATTCGTGAAAAAATACTGCATTCCTGGTGCTGTTCAAAAGCTTGGTGTAACACACACAAGCCTCCTTGGACTGTGGAGGACTAAGCTCAAGTTGGATTTGTTGGAGTTGCGTCATTCCTACAGCTTCTGGAAGCCTAAAGATCATGTGATTCCCCCCTCTCCAACCACAAATATGTGGGAGACCAGTGTAACTTCGACAGTTGAAGATGAAATGGTGACTATTTGCTCTTACGTGTGTTTTACAGACACCCTGGGCACGTTGCCACGCCATGTGGCCAATGTAGTTCTTCATGCTTTTTGAATTTATCTTTTGGGCAGGGGGCAAGACGGTTTTCTCTTTGGTTTTCATTCTTTCATTCTTATTAATTTCTTTACATATATTTGTGCATGCATGCACATGTGTAGTAAATAAATAAACAATACAGAAGATAATGAGCTGGGTGCAGACAAAGTTAGTAGCACTGAAATCATTGTGAAGAGTTAGTTGCAACTTAAGTCCCTTTGGTTTTATTAATGGGACCTAAGTACAACTTAGACTGAATCCAACCCAATAAGTAATCAAACACACAATCACAGTAGTAGATCAGTAGGTCAATACGTTAAGATAGATTTACAAAAAACTTACATTAGTAAAAAAAAAAAGTTAGTTTAAGACAATATAAGAAATAGCTGAAGTTAAAAGGAGGAGATAAATAAAGGAAATGTACTGCTGGAATGAATGAGTGCTCTCTAAAGTGGGTCCATTCTTCTTCAGATCTATTCAAGGGTATTGCCAGAAATTGAGTGAATTCAGACTCTCAGCCTAACCTACCTCACAGGGTTGTTGTGAGGATAAAATGGAGAGGAGGATGAGGATTATGTAAGCCGCCTTGGGTTCCTTAAGGAAAAAAGGCGGGGTATAAATAAATAATAAATAAATATTCACACTTACCTGGCATTAAGTCTCATTAAACTTAATGGGTCACTTCTGAACAAACATGTATAGGATTGCACTGTGAGAATCAAGAGGAGGTATCACAAGCAGGCTCAGGGGACCCTGAGGTTTGCAAATATTTAAAGAAACTTTAAAAATATTAAGAGGTCACCCTCACAAAACCAGCAATGAGGACTGACAGGGAGAACGATCAATAGCCAATGTGGAGCTATGAAAATAAAAATGAACATGGGATAGGGAGAACAGAGTGTCCTGCTTGGAGGGAATGGCTGCCTGAAACACTGAGCAGCTGCCGCCCTATCAGGAGGTGAGGAGACTGTGGGCCCAAGGACAGTACTGAAAAGGTGTGCCTAGCAGCCATGTCTCTTTTTTATGTTTACTCTAGAGTAATGTAGCCCCCCCCCCCGATCTGGATTGGGCCCCTAGCGTGAGGGTAGAGGGGCTTTTAAGATTCAGATCTGGGCCCCTGCATCTGCTCTTATACTTGAAGTTGAGATTTTTTTGCCCCAACATGTGTCACTTTACACTTGCTTACATCAAACTGCATTTGCCCCACCCCAGCACCCATCTGTACGCGTGCGTGAATATCTGCAGGGATTGAGCCTTTGCCCTTGCAGCATGCAGCAGAACTGGTCGGCGTGCACTACATTGGGGCTGCTTGGTGCCACCACCTCCACACTCATGCACTGATGACGCATTAGTAAATTGCCTGAATATGGATGGTGTTTAGGTTTATTCCGCAACATCTTTTCCAAACTAAGAATATGCCCTCTGATCAGTTCCTGAATTTTTCAGGTAGGTTTCCACTAGCTCCCATCAGCTCCAGCCAGCATCACCAGTGGGTGATGGGAAGTATAGTCCAAAACATCGGGAGGGCATCAGGTTAGTTAGGGAAGGTTGGTGTTTGTTATACGTGTTTAACAAATTTCTAATCAGTGGTCTACCTGTGTGATCAGGATTTAAGGCAAGTGCTGAAGACACTGCAGTGTTACCAACCTCTGTACTGGCCCTGGTGGGTTCCAGCAATCATATCACACTGACACGTAGTTAACCAACAATAGGTAGTTTAATGGTTAGATAAACAGGGAAGGTTTTCAGCTGCTTAGTGGGTGGCACAAGAACAAATGGATCCAAAAAGTAACGCCCAGGTGTCTTGTGTTTTTCCGTTCAACATTGGCCTGTACAGCTTGGACAGTTGAGTCTTCCTTTTCCAGGGCTTTCCCCACAGAGTCAGTTTGCATAGCAACAATCATAGAGTTATCTTACTTTCCAAACTGCTAACATGCATCATCCACCCCACCTATGTAACAAGTGGGTGTTACATAGATTAAGTATTATGTCTGTTTTGTATGTGTAAGAGGGATAGCACTGTGCATGCCCGCCCCACTCTCAGTGCTGCCAGCTCCGCTGTCTAGGTCCCCAACCTCCCCATGTTGAGTGGGACAGTCTGAAGGGGGATTCTACTTGCATTTGTTTGAGCACAAGTAAAAACCTTTGCACAATCGAGAAGCCTGATAGAGCTGGGTTCCCCATCCAGTCGAGTGAATTCTAGTAGACATTCATTTCAGGCCTTCCCACTCAACATGGGAAGGTCACAGACTTGGATGGCACTTAGAGACATTGGGGCAGGCTATGCCTCTTAGAATCACCGAATCATAGAAAAGTAGAGTTGGAAGGGCCCTACAAGGACATCGAGTCCAGCCCCCTGCTCAATGCAGGAATCCAGGTCAAAGCATCCCTGACAGATGGCTGTCCAGCTGCACCTTGAATGCCTCCAGAGTGGGAGAGCCCACCACCTCCCTAGGTAGTTGTTTCCATTACGGACAGGTAATTTTTCCTGATGTATAGGTGGAATCTGGATTCCTGTAACTTGAGCCCATTATTCCGTGTCCTGCAAACTGGGATGATCGAGAAGAGATCCTGGCCCTCCTCTGTGGGACAACCCTTCAAGTACTGGAAGAGTGCTATTGTATCTCCCCTCAGTCTCCTCTTCTGAAGGCTAAACATGCCGAGTTCTTTCAGACTCGTCTCTCCTCATAGGGCCTTGTTTCCAGTCCCTTTATCATCCTTGTGTTCCTGTCCAATGATTGAATAGGGCTAGAGCTAGGATAGACAATTCTGTCAATTTCAGGTTTTTTTTTTTAGTATCTAATTTTTCCAGTCTTAATTATGGCACATCTTGAACATCTTTGAGAATTTCTCCATCTTAAATTCAGTTTGTCTCAACTGTTGAGATTTTTTTAAAAAATTCATGAAGATTCAAAAGCATTTTTGTGCACGTTTCTCCTAATACACACATTTTTTTGCAATCCATTTGCTGGATAGAAAGCATTTTTGAACGTTACTTTAGCTAATAATATACTCATCTTTGTATTCATTTTTTGATTGGAGAACTCATTTGAAAATTTGGAGAAGTGCAAATTTTGAAGGATAACCGAATTCAGTTTGCATAGTGGTTTGAAAGAGTGAAATTAGGTAAATTTGCATTAAAATGTGAATTGAATGAATTTCTCCCCCTTCCATAGCTAGAGCAAGAACTGAAAGGGACTTGTACAAAACTGAGTGGCTAAGGAGAGATATGAGTGCAAGCCAATCAAAACCCAACATGTATGCCAAATATATTTTCCCATTCACTTGGAGATGGCACTTTCTTGTCCCCTCCCCATCTTTTTGCAATTAGAATCTGAGCTAAAACCAACATGTTTGCAATCATCCATTCATTCTTGGTTGCCACCAATCCATCTATCTTACCTAATTATAAAACTGTTGGATCCAAAGGCAATTTATAACCTGTACTTTTTTCTATGCGCCTGATTACATTAATCCAAAAGACTCATATATTTGCAGGGCCATCATATATGTCTGAAATCTGCAAAATCCTGATCACATCTCCATCATAATGTATTAGGCAAGTTAAACATTTTCTGCAGTCTATGAGGTGTTAAATACCACAAATATATGATCTTATACAATTTTTTCCCTTGCTAGGACATCCATAAAGTGCTTTGGACTTCGCACACATATATCCTTCCATTGTTTATCTGATATTTTGATGTTAAACATTTTTCCCACCTTGCCTTTATCCCTGTCTCCTGCTCTTGTAGTTCTGAAAGTAAATTATATAATTTTTGATATATAGGACTTTTAGGAATCACAAGTAATTACTAATTTTTCAAACTTAGTTAAGGGTCTATGTATATTATTGGTCCCAGACATTTTGTTCAAACAACTCCTTATATGTAATTACTGAAATATCAGAACATGAATACCTCTTTATTCTAAGTCCTTGTATACCATTATGCTCCCTTCTTTAAAAAAATACACATATTCTTTCCAATCCATTCTGTTTCCAAAAGCTCCTATCACAATACCTTTTAGCCTGCTGAAAATGATACAGGGGGAAAAACTGTCATTATACCCTTCCCCAACAACCATGCATAGCTGTGGGTGGGGAGAAATTTGCGCATGGGGGGTATTGGAGTCAGACCACTATAGGGTGATCTTACTCCACCAATCAGGCTTAAGGAGGAAGGGGCACCAAGGCCAATATTAGTCCTGGTTGCCTCACCCTCAGCCTCTTTGCAGCTCCCTCCCTCCCTGTTAACAGTGTAAGCTTTTCTGGTTGCCTATTTTGGGGCTGAGTAGGAATTTTGGTTCACTGCCTTGATTGGCCCTGAGGCGGTGTGCATGTTGTGTTTTGCCTACTCTACACTGCTTTAGGGGGCTGGGTATTTTTTATTTTGGGTTACCTGTTTTGATACAATTTGGTCACATTTACCTGTGGAATAGGCAGTGGGGTAGGGTTCGGTGATCATCCCATGGCACCTTTTAGGTGACTGGCAAGACCTGAGGCTCCCCGTTTCTGAGTTACGCGGCTCAGTCTGTGGGAGATAGGGGATCGCCTTTGAGGCAAACTCACCTCGCCCACATTGGTTTTTCAAGGCCCCATGAGGAGGTGACACTGAGAAGGCCTCCCAGCACCATGGTGGTGTAAAACTGAGGGGTGGCGAGCTACTGTGCCAGACCCTGGGGGTTGGATGTTTTGCCCATAAACAGCTCCACTGGCCAACGGCCGGTTTAGATAGTACCTGCACTTTTCCCTTTGCAGATCTTTGATTCAATAAATGTGGCCCTAATTTTACACCATAATTTGTGTCTCGACTCTTTATTGCACAAATGGAGAAACGCATACGATCTTATACTATCAAAACAATGGGAGGTTCAAGTTACAAAAAAGGACTCTTAATAGATCAATTGGACAAATGATTCAGTATTGGAGACAAAAGAATACTTATAGGCATATAGGGAAAGAGGTCTTAGATGTTGTTTAACAGCTATAATTGAATATGTTTGATTGGAAAGCAAAATAAGTATTTGTTCTTTTGTCTCAAATGTTATTATCAATAAAATGGTTACCTCCCACCCACTCCACACATTATTTACTGGACAAACCAGGCGTACGGGTAATCTGAAATGCATGAATCTTCCATATATTAATTTGTTGCTTGTAATTAGGTGATGTTGTTCTAATCTCTAAATCAGCCCACACTGACATGATTGATCCATGTTGTCAGTAGTTCTCTGTTCAATTTACTTACAGTATTTTGCCATGTATAGACTATACTTTGTCCTAAAATGGTTAGACTAAAAATTGAGGGTCATCTTATACACTGGAAGTAAGCCGAGGAGAGAACCGCGCGTTTGCGAAACTGCCCAGTGGGGGGCGTCTTATACATGGGGGGCGTCTTCTACACAGGAAAATACGGTAATTGTGACTCTTGATTACAATGTGCTTCATGGTCTCCTTGAAATTCCACCTGCTTTGGTTGCCCACACAATGACCTTCCCCCAGTGAGAAACTTCGATCAAGGACCACTTGTGGAACAATCAGTGTTTGCTTGTTTTTTGGAGTAGCATCACATGAACGCCTCTGCCTGAACTTTGTGAACATTGGCTGCTATGATCTAACCAGTAATGGGAGGTGCCTAGCAAAGGGATTTATTATACTTCCACCAAAAGGTTGGTGAAAGATGCCTTGATTCCTCTCCTTCCTGCTCGTTGTGTTCTGGCTCCAAGTGTTAACTGAAGAAACCTTCTCATTATTATGGAGATAAATAAGAAAAGAAAGGGTGAATAAGAAAGTGGGAGCATGTGAGAGAGATCATCTGCTGTATGGTGAGTCCTGCCCCAGGGAAATTGATGTCCTAGTGTACAGAGGGGGTAGGTATATCTTTGCAGCTGCTGTGGGCACTCCAGTAGCCACAGGGGTAGCTGGAACATCCAGAGCTGTTCATTGAAATATATACGTAGATATACCTTACTTACTCTATGAGTTTTTAGCTTTTTTAGCTGTGCATTTTAACATTCTTATTGCACTTGTTACACTAGCATTATAATTTATTTGTATTTTTGTTGCCACCAAGTTTGTGATTTTTGCTACTATGGGTTAATCAATGGTGATGATATAATTAACGCTATCATTATGGTGATGGTGGTTTGTTCTAGTACAGGGGTGGGCAGAGAGTAGATCTCTAGATGTTTTGGACTACAACTCTCAGCATTCCTGACCATTGGCCATGCTGGCAGGGGCTTCTGGGAGGTGAAGTCCAAAACATCTGGAGAGTGCTGACCCTGGAATGTTCACTGCTGGATAAGTGGGGAGAGCATAACATTATAAACCCCACAGGACCTTTTCCCTCGATGGATGGCATAGGAGGCTTTGAATTCCTCAACAGAGGAAACAATTGTCCCCAACAACAGAAGATAAATAGAAACCATATCAAGGACAGGGTAAAAAAATATGGCTAGAATATTCAATATCAAATGTATAGACACAATTATTAACCCAAATAAGAGCTGCAGATTGCCATGAAACTCTCCGTTTGCAAGCTGAAATGTAAAAAAAACTGTTTTGGTAATGTATTGTTGACAAACAATCTTACAAGTCCTAACGAATCCACAGAATGGCTTTAGTGGATGGAGTAAATGGAAGGTTTTAATAGCCCAGCACATTTCAACCACATGATTTTCTTCAGAGGTCATGTATAAAGAGTGGGAACCTGCCATCTCCACTTTTAAGTCCAGTCACAAGAGCAATCTTTGAGAAAAATAAAACAGTGACTTTCTAGTTAACCTGTATAAGTATATCTAAGGTTCCAGCAAAAAACAAACAAATATATTTGGTTTTGAAATGTTCACATGCTTTATAGATTTGACTTGAAGGGTTCTTTTTGTATCTCTGATTGACCTTTTCAGAAAGAAAACTCAGATGAATAAGGTTCTGGCTCTTGGTTTCTCCATGATGCTCTCTTTCGCAACAGGTAGGTCTATAAAGATATCGGAAGCAATTACAACTCAGCTGACTGGGAGTATTTCAACTGAAGGCAATGTTAAGAAATGGTTTATTTAACCCAGGGTTTGTTGTCCTACCAGGATTTGTCTGGAAGATGATCAAACAAACTTAATAGCCAAAAAGAAATGCATCACTAAAAAAAAGAGAACAAAAGATACTGATTTGCATGAGTGTGTGTGTGCATGCAAATGTAGAAATAATGGTTATAATTTAAATAGAAATACAGTACTTCTCACCCTGGTAACCAGGTGACTTGTGTGCCTGCCTGCTGAGTCTCTGTTCAGGTGCTCACTGTTGATAGGCAACAGTTCTTCTTTGTTGTTATCTTATCATTAAACCAGAAAGGGACAGGACAGTCCTTCAAATACAGGACCCCCTCTGTAAAGAGGACTCATGGCTGCCCTATTCCTTCCTGTTCATCTCAAACAGCTGGAAAACACAAAACCCATCACTGATTTTAGGAGTGAGCAGAAACATTTCTGCATTTTAACTCGAATCTACATTCTGCTCGGAATGGATGTTTTCCTTCCTTATCACTTTTAACAGGTATCATGGTCTCTTCCTATAGAACAGGGCTGGGGAACCTCCAGATGTTGTTATACTCCCATCTGCCCCAGCCATCATCACCAATGGTCATGGATAGGAGTTATAGTCCAACAACATCTGGATGGCCATAGGCCGCCACCCCTGCAACAGAGCAGACATGTTCCCTAAACTCATCACTGCCTGCGGTGTCCAGAATGTAATGTGATACTTCTGAACTCAACATTAGTCATTGGCTTGTATAACCATCTCATGTTTTTTGCTGTTTGGGTTGGTGTTTTTTTGTTTTTTTGGTGGGGGGCTCATATTCTCCTTTTCTATTTGTTTCATATAGTTGAAGGAATCCGGTGCCATCGGTGTTACAAGATTAGAGAAGATAACATGTCAAAGTCAATTTACCTGTGAAGCACCTGGAAAGAGCTTCTGCTACATTCAAGAATCTCCAAAGGTGATTCCACAGGGCAAACTTTGTTCCAGCAAATTACCTCCGTACTCAAGGGGAGCATGACTAGGTACTCAAGGGGGAGCATGACAGCTGAATAAAGCAGCTGTCCTAGAAAAGACAACCTTTCCAGCTGTCCAAGAATAACCTTCACAAATGTGGCACTCGCCAGATGCTTGGACTACAACTCCCATCATCCTTGCCCATTGGCCATGCCAGCTGGGGGCTGATGGGAGTTGGGTCCAAAATATCTGAAGGCAGCAGGTTGGGGAAGGCTCTCCAAGAACAGGGGTGGGCAAACATTTTGCCCCTAAGGCCTCCATATGGCAGTGGGCAGTGGGGCGAGGGTGTGCATGCCAACAGTGGGCAAGGTCTGGAATCTGGATTCCCCCTTCCCCCACTCTTTCCCTCTCACACACAGCCCTCCCCTCCCTTTCTCACACACACAAGCCTTCCCCCCCTTCACTGCCTCCTACACACATAACACCCCCACCCCCGACTGTTAAGGAGGGTTAAACCTCTCCTCTCCTTCCTGGCTTCCTCTCCCCCTCTTGTAGAGGAGAGGTGGCTGCTCTAGCCCACCTTACTTGATGGTTTTCTCCCTCAAGGGGAGCACGGCTAAGTGCAAGGTTGAATAGGGCAGCTGTCCTAGAAAAAGAGAGGGAGAAACCACAGAGGGAGAAACCACAACACAGAGAGCTAGAGTGTCTTTTCAACATGTTAGGACTAGAAGAACTGAGTGTTTTCTATTCCCTCTCGACAAACAGATACATAGGCGAGGGCTCCCCAAATATCAGTTCTGGCATCAGTTTTCAATGCCAAGGATGATCCCAGCGCATGTGGACGTAAGAAGGGAGGAAGTACTCCTGTGAAAGTACAGAGTGCACTTACCTCACCACTGAGTAACTAGAGAGAGAGAGAGAGAGAGAGAGAGTCCCTGTATGTCAAAACTTAGGGAGAAGGTCTTCCAGAACAGATGATAGCTTTTCTAGGCAGGCACTTCTTTTTGCTTCCGGAAGCCCCTAGCTCAGTGGTAGAGCACATGATGCTTTGCATGCAGAAGGTCCCAGGTTCAATCCCCAACATCTGCAGGTATGGCTGGGGGAAAATCCTGCCTGAATCCTTGGAGAGCTGCTGCTGCCCGCCAGTCCATGTTGACAATGCTGGGCTAGGTGGACCAAGGCTCTGACTCAGCACAAGGCGGCTTCCTATGTAAGCCCTTTGTCTCAAATTCCTGTCTTTGAATCCAAAGGCTGACTAACTGGAGGTGTTTTGCTTTTGGAATACGCCACTCTGACTTCATGTGCCTGCATGCGTGCATATACAGAAATGAACACGGACAAAACTCCCACCCTTCCTCATTTTTCTACTCAGTATGAGGAGAGCTCTTGAAACATGAACAATCCATTAAAAAGTATGAACAGCGATTCTTTACACAGCTCTCTTCCCTTTCTCTTTTCATACGCACAGGGGGAAATATCAGGAGATACACCGAGGTTGTACCTCATACTGTGTACAAGCCATCAGGTTCAGCAACAACTATATAGGTATACCTTTTGCTGCAGAACAGATTTCTGTAACAGATACCAATGCTTGGCATTTTACTAAGTTCACCCTGGGTTTGGTTGGAGCTGCGCCATTCCTCCAGCTTCTGGCAGCATGATGTCCACTTCCATGTGATTTTCAAGCGCAGATATACGGCAGATCAGTGTAACTTGACAATTAAAGATGGAACCGTGGCTATTTCCTCTTTTCTGGCGTGGTTTTATAGACACACTGGGATGTGTTATCACTCCAATTGGCCTTTGTCATTCTCTGCTCTTTGGGAGTGGTGGGTTTGCATAGTCTCCTACTGCCCCGAAAATGCTTGGACCCTTATGAAAATGCTTAAGCCATCACGGCTTCTCACTTTGTTATGCAGAGTCCCAAATTCCCCCTGCCTCCACAAGCTACTTTAAGGTGCTCTTAAAGGGTCCATGGGCAAAATTGCAGCTAAACTAAAACTTTTAGCTTAGCTGCAGTTTTACCCATGGACCCTTTAAGATAGCTCTGCTTAGGCTTAAATGGCTGCCCAGGGAGAGAAAGAGAGCAGGGAAGGAGCAGACCCGAGGATGTGTGCGTGCATGCGTGCATGCACAGAGGGAGAGGTGAATGAGGGAATTTATCACATGATTCCTATCTTTATATTGCCAAAGATTTATTTCCTAACATAGCTGACTCTGTGTCTCTAACAGGCGAGATGCAGTGTCAGAAGGAAGTGCAAGAAACTTCCCCTACTCTGAAGCTCCATGTTTGGGGGTGTGGGTGTGGGTGGGCGGGTAAGCTTCACCTGTTGAATTTGTGCCAATCCTGACCATTTTAAAACAAAAAGAAAGAGATTGCCCTGCAAGCACTGACCCCCCCCCCAAAAAACACACACCAGATATCAACAATTAAGGGTTTAAGTAAGGTAAAAAAATATTACAAAAGCCACTTATAAAATAATATATAATATAATAATGTAATAATTATATAAGATTTTGTGTTTCCTCTAATAACTTTTGTACTTGACCATGCCCTTTGGTTGGCTGGCCATACCCTTGGCCACACCCTCATGTTGCCTGGCCACACCCTCTTGATCACACTTTCATGTTGCTTAACCATGCCTCTTACAAATTCACATGTGTGTCCCTATTTTCATCTGTGAAATGTTGGAGGGTATGGGTTTGTCTAATAAGTTGTTTAGCAGGCCCAGGGGCAAGGGGAAGGAGAGACAGATAATGTTGTTTCCAGACAACGTTAGCATCTACGCAGCACCCGGGGGCTGATGCCAATGCTCTTCCCTGCTCTGATCCTGTTGGGAGCTGTGATAGCAATTTCAAACCTCATTGGTTCATGCCTGCAAAACAGCCTCATGCAGCCATGTCAGGGGCCTGGTCCAGCCAAGGCACCTTGCTTTAGGTTTGAGGATAATCAGGAAGAAATAAAACCACTTGTGTGAAGGATAACATACAGTTTATTGACTACAATGATGAAATATGGATGCAGATTATCAATAAACAAGCAAAAGAAAGGCTCACAAATGTCTCCCCCGCCCCCCCGCTGGTTGCAGGGCTTCCTAATACGACTGACACTGCTCTGGGGCATGAAGTTTCTTAGACACTTGCGTGTTCCTCATTCTAAGCAGAAAGCCAGTGGGCAAACTAGCAAACTAAGGATTTTATAGGTGTCTCTCTGAATTCTAGTAGCTGCCAGAAGCTGCCAGTGGGGGAAAGAAGACCCAGCTGTCCTAATTAACTTCTGCAGAAGGGTGCGTAAACATCCTTATCTCAAGGATGAGGTAAGGAGTTATTACAGTGGCTGAGAGCCTTCGCCGAGGCCCCTTTGCTACCCTGCAGTTTTCTCACAGCAATTAAGCTTAAAACATCTCTGTTGCTTTATGGCTACACTAAAGGCCTGCTGCTGGACACTGGGAACAGTTCACACTAGCTCCTCGTCAATCACACAATGTCTTCCGGTTATCGATCCCAATACAGATGCCATTCCATGCATGTGTCGGTGAGACAACTAAGATGCCACTGCATGCATGCACAAAATAAATTCACTGCCACAAGATTTCATAGATTTCATAGATCATAGAGTTGGAAGGAGCCTACAAGGCTATCGAGTCCAACCCCCTGCTCAATGCAGGAAATTAGAGGAGGGGTCTCCCATCCAAGTAATAACCAGGCCTGACCCTGCTTAGCTTTCCACGCTCAGACAAGTTGAGCCACCGTGAGCCACAGGCCTGATGAGATGTGGTGACTGGTGATGAGCACTAGCTTCAATGGCTTTAAAAGGGGATTAGACAAATTCATGGAAGAAATGTCTATCGGTGCCAATTAGTCATGATGGATGGATAGATCCATCTGCCAGGTTTTAGAGGTGGTATACCTCTAATGTTAAATACATGGCATGTTGGTGATTCTAACTTTTTGTTTTAGTTTAGTATAAGTGTGTGGGCCCCCCGATCTGGACTGGAACCACTGTGTGTATGTTGGGAGGGGTTAAATGAGAGCCAGTGTGGCGTAGTAGTGAGAGTGCTGGACTGGGGACTCGGGAGATCTGGGTTCTAGTCCCCGCTCGGCCATGAAGCTCCCTGGGTGACTTTGGGCCAGTCACTGACTCTCAGCCTAACGTACCCTACCTCACAGGGTTGTTGTGAGGATAAAATGGAGAAGAGGAGGATTATGTAAGCTGCCTTGGGTTCCTTGCAGGAAAAAAGGCGGGGTATAAATATAATAAATAAATAAATAAACAAACAATCCTTCCCATGCTTTCCCCTCTAAATTCTCCCCCTCTCCCCATGGGGGCTTAGGAAAGAAAAACATAATTGGCACTCAACCCCCACCCGCATGCAGTGGTCCCAATACAGAATGAGCCCCTGCATGCATACACCAAAGTAAAATAAAAAGTTAGGATCACCCACACATTATGTATTTAACATAGTGTGTACTATAGCTCTGACTTACCAGTTTCTAGGGAACAACAGTGGAAGAGAGCTATTGCTTGTGGGCTTCTCAGAGGTATCTAGCTGGCCACTGTGGGAACATGCTGTACTTGATGTACTTTTGGTCTGATCCAAAAGGGTTATTCTTATGTTTGAGTATTCACATTTGATGTGAATGTTTTGTCTGTTAAAAAAAAAAAGCATTTATAAAATAAAGTATATTCTGAACTTGGGGGGGGGGAACTGACTGCTAAAGTGCATTGCACAAAACTCTACTGCTTTTGCTTTTATGGACTGCTATGAATCCAACTTTACTGCATCAACAAGTGGCGGATCCTGGTAATTTCTTCCCATTGCACGATCCCTTGGAGACAAATCACAAGGGAAAATAGTTCTGGGGCAGCCCAGCTTGGGGGAAGCATAGCTGGGAAATGATGCCTCCCCCACCAGCCTGCTTTTCCTCCACAACCAAACATAGGAAGCTGCCTTACACTGAGTCAGACCATTGGTCCAGTATTGCCAACTCTGACTGGCAGTGGCTCTCCAGGGTTTCAGGCAGGAATTTTTCTAGCCCTACCCGGAGATGCCAGAGATCAAATCCAGTAACTTCTGTTGACACCAGAGTTCTGCACCCTGTTCCCTGAACCCCAAGGATGTGCCTGTTACACTGGACTCTGCTGACTCTGCCTTGGACTCCTAGGAGAACCAGGAGAGACCTGAGGAGCCTTCTCCGAACACATCCTAGCAAACGGAAACCCCACCAACTAGAGCACCCTTCCCCAACCTGATGCCCTCCACATGTTTTGGACTGCAATTTCCACCATTCCCCAGACAACATGGTCAGTGGCTGGGAATAATGGGAGTTGTGGTCCAAAACATCTAGAGGGTACCAGGTTGGCAAAGGCTGGTTTAGGAGAAGGCAATGTCTGCATAAAAATGCACTGGCACTTTAACTGGCCAGATACAGCATTCAGAGGGTGGCGCTCGACTCCTAGCTCAGACTAGAATGCTCTGGCAGTTGCTCCAGACTAGTGCTGAGACAACATTTTCCTTCCGTCTCAGCTGCAGAATTGCAGTCCTTATGGTGCAGGGCCATAAACTGAGGGCAGGAGATAGGAACTAAGCCTGCAGAGGACCCCAATAGAATTTTTAATGTGAAGTGCGCCGATTACAGTCTTTGCTTATTGTTCTCTTAACAAGCGTGCACAATTGCTACACTATTTCAATTTTAGGATCATAAGCTGCCCCAAGGGCATTTGTCAGTTGGGCAGTATATACATTTACATAAAGAAATACCGGTAAATGTACAGAGAAGGAGCTGAAATGGACTTGCCCAAGACTAAATGGCTGCGGAGGGACATGAGTGCAAGTCTGAAGATCAAGACCCAATCCTTTATTTAATGGACCACACTGGCATATGGTTAATCAAACATACAGATTTCTAGAGATATTGGTTCTTTGTTTCACATTATCAGCTGATGTACAGAAGGCTAAACCAGCCCACACTGTCACTATATGGTTAGTACTCATGGTTCTCCATTTGATGTACTAGTTAATGTTCACTCTTTATTACAGTGTGCTCCATGGTCCCATGATTTGGTTGCCCACACCATGAGCCTTTTCTAGTGTGAAACTTATTTGATCTAGGACCAGCCGTCCATTACTTGGGGGACATGAACAGAAGAACATAATGTCTTTGTCTGAACTTTGTGAAACATCAAGGGTAACATTTAACGGTTTTATATGGAAATTGCTCCATATTTAAAAAAATATCTAGCAGTATATGTAGTACAAATAAATAAACAAACCACTATTGCCTTTGCGGTCATATTCACAAATGGATGAAGTGACAACTGATCATCCACCACAACCCCAAGATCGATGGCCCTCGAGACAGGGGTCACCTGGCAGTCCTGAAGAAGGAGGGGAGGACAAACCAGGGGATGGCCAGGATGATCAGGACGAAAAACCAAGACTTCAGTTTTGTCCATGTTCAATTTTAAATGAGAGGACATCCATGACACAATGTTCAAAAGACAACTTGTCAGAGAGGACCAAACCTTGTCATTGAGGTCAGGGTAGGACTGGTATACCTGGGTGTCGTCAGCATAAATATAATGTTGAAAACATAAGCATACCCAAAGGAAGTGTATAAAGAGAAAAGAGAACAGGGCCCAATACTGAGCCCTGTGGGGGGGACACCAACAGTGAGGGGGAAAGAATGAGAGGTTCTAGTACCCAAAGAAACTGAAAAAGAGCCATTTGCCAAATAAGAAGAAAACCAAGAAATAGCATTGCCGGAGACACCCAGAGATATCAGCCGTGACAAAAGAATACGGTGATCTAAAGTATCAAATGCTGCCGAAAGATCTAGCAGCACCAATACTGAAGAGTGTCGCCGGGTCTTAGCCACTAGGATGTCATTTAAGACTCGAGAAAGTGCAGTCTCAGTTGAAGATCCTGCCCGGAATCCAGATTGAAATGGATCCGAGAAGTCATGGCGGGCTAAATAGGGAGCCGGTTGGGAGAGAGCAACTCTCTCCAACACTTTAGACAAAAAAGGAAGGAGAGACACGGGTCGGTTTGAAATTTGGGAGTTCTGATCCTGTGGCATAGTACAATGCCTGAAAAATTTGTGACAATTAGATGGAAAATACAGAAATTACAGGCAGCAGAAGAGCAGCTTGGACTCCCATTGAAAGCTATGGAATTTTTTTTAAAAAGGTACGGAGGAAGAGGATTATGTAAGCTGCCTTGGGTTCCTTGCAGGAAAAAAGGTGGGGTATAAAATAAATAAATAAATAAATAAATAAATAAATAAAGGGTTGTTGTTTTTTTATAACAAAAATAAATGGAATAACAAAATAAAAAAAAGAAGAAAGAATCTTGCATCTCCTTATTATGGCTGGCTGGGGAATGCTGGGATTTGTAGGACTTTTTCTGCCTAAACATGCATAGGATTGTACCCTATGTGTCCTGCTAAGCAACAAATCTTGTCTCTTCCATAGCCTGCTGTCTACTGCAAGGACCTCTGTGGGGTGCAACCCCCTTCAGGCTCCCTGTCAGTGAGTGCTGCACTAGGAGGAGGGTAGGTTTTGCCCTTACTGCAATGTTCCCTCATCATTGTATTGTTGTGAGCAGACAAGTGATTAATACATAATAATAATAATAATAATAATAATAATAATAATAATAATAGATGACAATGATGGTGATGAAGATGTCTTCACTTGTCACAACGCAAGTGAGCATGAATTTTCACAAATGAACACTGATAGAAAGGAGGAGGTTTCCAGGACCTGGGAGTGAAGATCCATCTACCTCTTGGCCAGAGCTCCAGAGAAACTATTAGCACCACACCTAGAACTGACCTGGGCTACCCAATCATGCACACAGGGGTACTGATTCAGCAAGGGAATCTATGCTTACTGGTTGCCTCTCGATTGCTGCAGTGCAGCTCACAAGGAATTTTGTCAGTGTTTCCTTGATAAGTGGCTTTGGTGGGCAAGCTCCAATTCTTGGTGTTTTTCTGTTCCTGGGCACTGATGTTATCAACACGCCTACATGCCTGCCTCTGTAGGCACAGCATAATCCATGGGGTTGACACCACCCTGTGTGCCCATCACAGTGTGCTGGGTGTGGGAGAGGCAGGTGGAGAATTTTGTACCTGTTAGCACTCCTGACTCTTATCCTAATGTTTTTTTCATATCAGATCATTATGGACATCTACACCATCTTGGTTTGCTGCATTAGAATTTTACCAGAGATTCAGTAAGAGGGATGCTGAATAGGAAGGTATGGTGGGACATAGAAGAAACTTGCAGTGCATCAACTTCACATCTTGAATGATTCATACTGACCCTATCACTATCTCTGCCAGCCCCAAGACAAATTCTCAATCTAGTTGAGGATTGATTGTCCCAGGAAATATTGTAGGAAGAATTTGCTCAACCTTATCCACAATCCTGTTGTTGTTGTTGTTGCTATTTTCAATTCACAGAAACCATTGTTCGATTGAACTAGGAAGCCTTCAACTTGGTTTAAGATAAAAACAACTGAAGATGAACAAGCTTCTGGTTTATGGGCTGTGGATGCTTCTCAGCCTTTCTGCTGGTAAGTGGACTCGTATGCTTGTCTACTCAGTCCCACTAAGTTCAGTGGGGCTTATACCCAGGTAAGTGGGTATAGGATTGCAACGTGAAGAAAAATCGGAGAGCAACAGGAGTTTTGAATCAAGTTCTGAACATGTTGTCAACAGTGAGCGCATGTTCACACAGGAGTTTTTAATTAGATTTTGCATCTTAAAATAAAAACTTTGGCCCTGATCCAGCTAAACTATGTCATGACTAAGATCGATCGATACCAATCATGAAAAATCTTAATAACTGTTTGTGGAGGGGGGAAAAAAAGGCAGTCACAAGTTCAACCAACTTCTTCCATCAGTTTCACTGGGGACAATCAGAAGTACCTTTGGCTGCATCCAGGCCTATTTTCCTCCATCAAGGATTAAGAAGTTACAAGGCAGTCTTAACCTATATATGTTTCAATATAGTCATGTTGTGATTTGACTGTTGTATATTGATATTACTTGGAAGTCACATTGGAAAGGTTTAATCTTAAAAGTGCAAGATGATGATGATGATGATGATGATGATGATGATGATGATGATGATGCAAAACAAAGATGCTGGTGAGCTTAAAGTATTTTCACGTTAGGCTTAACTTGCTGTTGAAATTCTTACACACTTGTTTATGTGCTTGTACATTTATGTATGGTTGTTGTTAATGTGGAATAGAAGTATTTGTAAAGCTAGTGAGCTCCAGCCAAGGGAGCTTTGACAGTGGAGGCTGTTGACTCCAATGTCAGTGGGGCTGCGTATCCGCCCCAGATTTTAGTCTGAACTTTAAAGGAGCTATCCATGGTGCTGAACCCTAGGGCCAGAATCAGTTCAGCACCATGGATAACTCCTTAAAATTTCAGAGTAAAATCCGGAGCAGATATGCAGCCCCACTGACACTGGAGTCACCAGCCTCCACTGAGTTTTGACATTCCCATTACAAACTGATTTAAGGAAATAATGCCTTAAGCCTCATGTGTGATCTTCCCCTTGCTCCCTTGGTTCTCAGTTTTTCTCTCCCATCCTTCACTTCTGTTTCTCTCCTCCCCACTCCGCCATCTTCTGCAGTAAAAACCCTCTGGTGTCACCAATGTAACAAGCCAATTCCAACAGGGAGCTGTCCTGTGATACAAGAATTCTGCTGGGCAGGCCCAGGAGCAGGATGCTACACAAATAACCTCTATATTGGTTAGTGTAGAAGGCAAAATACATTTAGAATGACTGCAGTCAGTGGGACATTTCCAGAACAGAGCCACAGCTCTGAAAAAGTTATGTGTCTTCCTCCTTTTGGTGAAAAATATTCCCATCCTGAAGCAGGACCGCCACTGATTTGGAAGGATTCACACAAGCAGTTCATGCCCTAGAAATGATCTCCACTATGGAGATGCCCAAGCTCAGGGGTGAGGAATCTCTTTCAGCCCAAGGACTGAAATGAGACTCAAAAAAGCTATCAGGACCACATTCCTGTGGCTGCTGGGGCCAAAGGAAACAGGGCTGTGGCCCAAAACACCCCAAATAGTGGCATATTTTAACTTCAAGCCCTTACTCCCAGTAACTAAGCCTTAGGAGAGGCATTTCAACCTTCCATGCATATTTTTTTGAAATGTAATTATTTTTTTGAAGCATTCTTTTTTTGTTCCACAAATTGCATTGCAGGCTCATAAATGCATGGACGTCAAGTGCAGATTTTGTTTCATCCTGGGAGGTGCATGTGGGATAAATTCTGGTCAAAAATGAACTGGAACAAATTTCTCATACTTCCCTCTGTCCTCTCTTTTTCTTTTTCCAGGAAATAGCATGATAAGTTCTGAAGTGGGTTGCATCCAGGACTGCTCTGATAACAAAAATGACAATTTCTTCATGTGGCACACGCATGTTTGCTGTTTCACAGACTATTGCAATGCATAGGCTTGGGCAAGGCAGGGGAGAATGAGAGCCTCAACGTCCAGATGTTAGGAGTACGGTGCTCCTGCCATGCCAGCTTTCTTCCCAACTTACCTTGTCACTCTCCAAGCAAGCTCTGCAGCTGATATCATATTAACCCTAACAAACAATATCCCCCTCCTTTCCTTTTGCTTTGCTATCATATCAGATAGAACATTGAGGTCAGGGAAGAGCGTATGAAGGTGTCATTTCAGATACACCACATCCCGATGGTTTCCCCAAATAGTTTGGGCTTCTCTACATGAGGCGCTTAACCTGTCGCTTTACTGAGGCTTCTTCTTCTGTTTTCTTTGTGGGAGTACGAGCGGAACCTTTACAAGTGTTTTTCCCCCCTGGGCTTTTCTTTCTCTGCCTTTCTATATATTCCATTACACCACCACAAGGTGGTGCTGTGGTATAGCAGAATGGTGATAATACACAGGCTTCTCCCAGTGATTATCACGAGATTAGGAAATAATGCTTCTTTGCTTCACTTTCCTCACTGGAAAAAAAAAGCCATGAAAATGGCTGTAGGACATAGGAGAGGCCCTGGAGGATAGACGACGTCATGTAAAGTTCCCTCAAACTACCGTGAGTGAAGAATCGCGAGAGCACAATAAATGCCTTGTGTAGAGAAGCCCTTTTTCTTTCACGAGTAAGCATGAAGTGGCTGGCCAGGCCAGCTTAGACATCAACCATTCCTCCTTGATCTTGGCTTTTGGTGTGGGGGGAGGAGCAGGGGAAAGTGCTAGCTCCTATTATAGAGCCTCACTATCCTACAGGGATCCCCAGCCCTGGAACTTGTTGTTCTGGGATCATGTGCTGAACCTTCAAGGTCCAGCTCTTGAGAGGGCTCCTCCAGTACCCACATCTTTTCCTCCATGTGTGGGGAGCAGCAGCCAGGAGAGAGGCAATGTTGAGTGGGGGCCGGGGAGCTACAGGAGAAAAGGGCAGAGAAGATTCCCCCCCTGCCATTCATCTGCTCTTTGAATTGGTTTGACTGAATAGCTCCTGCGGTAGCTCTTTGTTACGGAACAATGGAAAACATTGGAGGGAAAGAGATGTCTGACTGTATGTTAGGTCTAGCTTGGACCAAATTATTGTTTTGCTTGTTTATTTCTCTGGCAGTACATCACTTTGATTAAAACTAACCAAGGTTAACTTGAATCGCCTAAAGTCTCTGAGTGTTTCTTTGTTTTTCATTAAGAGGTAAACAAATAATGGGAAGTGAATACTGCAAACCTAAGCAAGGAGATAAGATAAAATCCATTTTTATTCAATACAATAATTACATGTACAATACATTTCCCCACACAAGGCTACACTTCAATATATTAGCATACAAGGTTCCAACCACAACAGGGGATAGTTACCAAAAGAAAGAAAACCACACTCATCATCCTGTAGGAGCTCAGTGTTCCCCAGAACCCAAGGGATTTTTGCCCCCACTGAAAAGTACCCAATATTCTTCCCCCATCTTTGCAAAGAGATGAAGGCTCTGTGAGGGTGTGTGTGTTCAGCCCTGCCCTACTAAAATGCACCTTCAGTAAAGGGATCTTCAGGTGGAAGCAATACCTAAACTTTCTCTGATGAGTCAATGGCAAGGCTTCATCAATGGAATTGCATACCAATCCTGGATATTACTGACCAGGCAGTCTTTTTTTGAAGCCTGAGTCAGGGCCCCACATAAAGCAGTCAGATTGAATATTTTAAGAAACAGGAAGGTGATCTCTACCAAATGGTACTAGTTTCAGTCAGCCATGTACCTTATGCTGTAATTAATGGTCCCCTTTTTGGAGGGTCCAGAAAGGGGGTACACCCCAACAAAGTTAGTCAGATTGGACAGTCTGGTATTATCTACATGATTCCTCAACATATGCTGTTTATTTCATCCATGTATCTTATGATGTAACTGTTGGCCCCCAAAAGGGGTTTGGAGGAGCTGCCACCCCCTAAATGCTCCAGCAGTTGTGCATAAGACTGGAAATTTTGGAGATGCCACAACTCTTGTAAGATGTCCAGATAGTCATACCTTTCATACCATATGACATAAGTATTTTGAAATAGGCTTTTGGGCTATATGCCTGTGTAAGCAAGGCCCAACCCAACCATTAGGATGAAGGGAAAGCAATTCCAGCCAGATTGCGGGAAGCTTCTGGGCTAACATCCCTTACTTAGAAATGGAGAACTGTTATTCTCATACGCTCAGTTGTTGGAGAGGAACTCTTAAGCACGCAGGAGGTCCCTTGGTTTTGTCAGTGATTTCAGATAGCTGGCTTCAGTGGGTGGACTCCAGTTCTTGGTGTTCTCCTGTCCCTGGGCACAGATGTTATCAACACACCTGCCTGCCTGCCTCTGTAGGCGCGCGCAGCATAATCCATGGGGTTTCTGTGTGCCCATCACAGTGTGCTGGGTGTGGGAGAGGCAGGTGGAGAATTTGGTAGCACTCCTAACTCTTATCCTAATATTTTTCAGATCAGGTTTTCATTGGATGTACGGTAATTGATTTGCTGCTTTACAGCTTTATGGGAGGCTCAGGAAGCAGGCTGCTGAATAGGAAGTTATGGTGGGGCACAGGAGAAATCTGCAATGCATCAACCTCACACCTTGGATTAGGCACACAGACAGTACTGTTACTTCCTCTGCCAGTAGCAAGATCAGTCGTCAGAGAAGCTGAGGATTAATTGTCCCAGGAAGCATTGCAGGAAGGATTTGCTAACCTTCATCCACAATCCTCTTTCCTCCCCCCCCCCACCCCCACAGCTGCCAATTCACAGAAACCATCATCTGCCCCAACTAGGAAGCCTTCCTCATGTTTTAAAACAACAACAACAACAACAACTGATGATGAAGAAGAAGAAGCTTCTGCTATTTGGGCTATGGATGCTTCTCAGCATGTCCACTGGTAAGTTGCTAAAGGAAAATTGGAACAGCAAAAGGAGTTCTGAATCTCAAACTGAGATCTCAGCATAGTGTAAATGTGACTAACATGTGAGATTTTTTATTAGATGTTGCATATCTTGCATGTGTAATAAAAACAATAATCTAAAAGTGACATTTAATTTAAATATGTCTCTCTTTGCTTCCTGTCCTCCATTAGCGACATTCACATGCATGAACAAATGGCACACGTAAGGTTGAAAGTCACTTTTAGTGTTATGTGTAAAGATACACTAATTTTGATGGGTTGATGTCTTTTGGTTGATGTCTATGGACCAGGTTATACAATCAGCTGAATCAAGTGCTAAAACTTTTTTTTTTGAACGGTACCATCACAGGGTGAAAGAGAGAGTTGCATGTTGAAGTGCTTCCCTACAGAAAAACAAAACAAAAACCACTCTATGCATAGAAAACCAAGAAGTCACGGAAAATATTTCTTCTAATATTCTCCTTGAGGTCCATAAAACATGTGATACAGGAGGTCCAATATCAAATAGGGGCACATGAAGCTTACCCATCCAGATCACTGGTCCATGTAGCTCAGTATTGTCTCCCTTGACTGACAGCAGCTTTCCAGTGCTTCAGACCTGAATCTTTCCCAGCCCTACTTAGAGATGCCAGAGATTGAACCTGGGCCCTTTCATATGCAAAGCGTGTGGTCTACCATTGAGAAAAAAATCCACTAAGTTGCCAGATTGCCTTCCCCAATATAGACCTGTTCAATTGCTAAGATCATTGGAGGAGGCCTTGCTGCTTGTACTACAACCTGCACAATGCTGTCAGGTGGCAAATTGGAAACAGGCCTTCTTGATGGTGGCACCCACTTTGTGGAAAGCCCTCCCCCATGGTATGACTCTCAAATTCCCCCTTCCCCCCCTTTTTTCCCTATTCCTCTCCCTCTTCTGCAGCAAATGCCATCTGGTGTTTCCACTGTAATAAGCCAAATGGAAAAGGGAATTGTCCTGAGAAAAAAGAATTATGCTGGGCAGGTGAAGAAGCAGGATGTTTCACACTGAACCTCTATATCTGTAAGTGTGCAGGTCTAAAAATGTTAAGTGTGCCATCACTCATTGAGTGAAAGTACCCTTCTAAGGAGCCCCACTGAGGGTGCCACCTCCAGATTGGAGGAGGCCCTCTGCAAGTTCACCCCACTGCATCAATGGGGTCTGATAGCAGGCTTACTTGGTGGAGGTGGTGGCAGCAACAGCACTCTAATAAGTCCTGAGTGGCCCACAGTGGTAGTCTGCCATTTTTATTTTCCATAATGCCCCAGAGCAGAGCTATATTGAGGCCTTGTTGGAAATTAAAATAGTTTAAGGGGGGCCAGGACAGATGTCAGCAGTGGGCTTTGCTTGAGATTGTCAGGTGCTTGTGCCAGCCCAGGCCTGTTCACTAACTTCAGATGAGCAAAATGGCACCCAAAAAAACCATGGCTTAGTGCTATTTGCGCAAATCTCACCAAACCACATGTTTTTGGATGCAGCTTTGCGCAAAACAGCTGATTTGTGCAAAAATGGCACCTAGAAAACACATGGCTTAGCGCCATTTGAGCAAATCGTACTAGTCACATTAAAGCCACATGCTTTCCCGGTGCTGGTTTCTGAAAATTCTATTGGCAGCTTGAAAAAGAAAAGCACAAATCATGGTCCATCTTACAGATAGAAGTCCGTCTGTAAAAAACTCAACTCAGGCCCACTTCCGATCATCAGACTGGAAGCGGACGCCGGGCAGGAAATCCGGCAAACTCAAAGGAGCTGGATTTCCCTGTTTCGGTACATCTCTGGCTACGCTGCATTAAAGTGATATGTTGCAAATGAAGACAGAATGTTGCCCATTGTGATTTGAGACCTCAGGTTATGATGAAAGATAATCAGCTAATGGAATCGCTTCATACTGTACATGGTCAGTGATGGCCTCTCTCTTTTTCTCTTTCCAGCAAAGTCCATTGTCCGTGGTGAATCTGGCTGCATGCAGGAATGCGATGATTACAGAACGTACACTTCCTTCATATGGCATGAGGTCATTTGCTGTTTTACAGACTATTGCAATCTATAGGATTCAATGCAGAGGGGAGCAGAACTTAGAACAACGAAAGCCTCGGTGTCAAGAAGCACTGTGCTCTCACCACCCCTGCTTCTTTTCCTCTCTTCTCTCCTCACGCTGCAAGCAAAATCTGCAGCTGCCATCAACAAACAACCATAATGCACAACATCTTCCTTTTTCTCTCTCTGCTATCATAATCAGAGAGATGGTGGGGTGAGAGATCCAGGTTGAGGGTGTATGAAGGAATTGTTCTGGTCAGGGGTGCTGCTCGGCACTTAAAAGATTTGGAGTCCAGGCTCATAGGACACAAATTGGCATAAAATCTTCACATGCTGATTTATATCGATATATGCAAATTTATACATAATTATGAGAATTTATTTAAATTTCACAGGAGGCAAAGGCAAAGCCAGCTAATTAATTTCTCATCTAAATCATCTTACATAAAATAAATTCTTCAGTTAATTTGCATCCTGCCCCAAACCAACAGAAAAAGTCCCCCCACCGAAGCTTAATTGCCATGCAGGGGAAATGTTTTTTGGGGGTGTTGCAGCTTGCAACATACAGCTGCAATCTGGCAACTCAGCAGAGGAAAGCAAATCTATTGGCATCAAATGACACTCAGGGCTTGTGGAATAGATCCAGACCCCCTTGAAATAGACTCAGGGCCTGGGCCCCACGACACAGGCTTAGCAATACCCCTGGTTCTGGTGTTCGGATTAGGGATGTGAGAATCAGCAAAACTTGAGCTCAGTGAAGTTCTCTGAATTCCATCTTGAAGCTTGTTCTGACTCTAGTCGGTATCAGGTTGCGGGCTTTATTTCCCCCCCCCTTTTGCATGAAAATCTGGATGTATTTCCCTGTGTATTCTTCCAAATGTATGCAACAATTGTGTGCATTTTTGAAATGTACACATTCTTCTCCCATGATTAAAGTGTATTTGTGCACATTTATGCATTTTTGAATGTATGTATGCTGTCGAGCGCATTTTGGGAGGTCCACAAATCACATCGTAAGTGCGGAAATGTACAGACTTTGACCACAGATTCCATGTTCGGTCTAGGAGGTGCGAACTGGGTAAAATCCTGATCAATAATGAGCTGAAATGCATTTCTCATACATTTCTACCTTTTGTATAATATGTCATTGGCACGGTATCCTGACAGTTTTCTCCATTCATGAGTAAGCAGGATTGGTTGGCAACCTTAGAAGTCAACCACTGTTCCTTCTCTTTTTTTCTTCCTTTGTTTATTTACCAGAAAAAATGTTTTCAAGACAGATATGTAGATCCTATGGTATAACCTCACTATCCTACAGGGCTCATCAGCCTTGAAACATGTTCTGGGAGAGGCAGCACAATCCAGAATTAGGACTGCAAGGTCTATTTTTTAATTAAAATGTGGAACATTGGAAGAAAGACACACAGGACTAAAATGGTGTCAAAATTTTTGGCAAATTGCTAATTTGCTTGCTCATTCCTCTGGCAATATATTGCTTTGATTAAAATTAACCAAGCTTTATCTCAACCAACAAAAGTCTCTGTATGTTTGTCTTTCTGACCTGAGTCTTTCATAAGGAGGTAAACAAACCATGGGAAGCTAAGACGGCAATCCTGAGCATATATATATATATATATATATATATATATAATGCAGGGCTGGTGCTACCATTAGGTGAACTAGGCAGCTGCCTAGGGTGCAGGGCTAAAGGGGGTGCCAGAAACGCCTTGAAAAAGTTGAGCAGACTGAAGAGTCTCCCACCGCTCTGCCAGCAGATACGCTGCCTCCAGGTGGGCGCCGGCCCCGCGCTGCAGCCGTCAGGGCACAGCAGCAGCACCAGCAGCGCCAGCAGTGGCGGATGGCCCTCCACTGCCATGGCGGGCTCCAATGGGCGGTGGCGGTGGCGGGGATGCCATCTTCCCACCCACCCCTACCCCTGTCCAGACAGAACCACATGCAACAAGCTCAAGATCTGGCACCAAGAGACTTGGCACGGAAACAGAACCGGAATCCGAAACTCCTCCTTCCTTCTGGTGGCTTTCTTGTTTTTGCCCCTTCTTGCTTGCAAAACTAGAAACCGGATTGGTTCTTCGCGCGCGCGCACACCCAGTCCTTGCTCCGGGCGCAATTGCTTCACTTTGCTTCTCGAACCGGTTCCGATCTGCTTTTGCTCCCCGCCCCCAACTCGGCCCCTTTGTCCCGCTGCTGCCGCTGCTGCCGCTGCCGCTGGCTCCATCTCTCTCTCCCCCCTCGCTGCCTCCTGCCCCCTTAAAGGGGCCGCGTGTCTCTCCCTCCCCTTCCCCCACTCAACATTTGTCCAGCTGCCCTGGACTTTGCCTGCCCACCCCCAGCCGGGTCTGTCTGTCTGTCTGTCCCTCCGCCCTAATTGATGCTATATAACCCCCCCTCCAAATCCCCTGTCTGGGGAATTTCTCCCCCCACTATCATAAGGGTGTGTCTGTTCACCCGCCCTCCCCGTGTGTGTGTGTGTGTGTGTGTTTCTGTCTGTCTGTCATATCTGTCTGGCTGTCTTATCAAGAGGGAGAGGAGAGGAAATAATAGCTTACATTAGCTTAATTTTAGTTTAATTGTGTTATTTGTGTGTGTGTGTGTGTGTGAACATATTCATGCATCATGCAATATCAGGTTGATGATCCAGGGGTGGTGCTAGGCATCTAAAAGAACTGGAGCTCAGGCCCATAGGACCAAAATAAATAAATAAATAAAGACACAAATTTGCATATGGTGATTTACATATGCAAATATAAGTGCATCATTAGAAATATTTATTTATTATATTTATATCCCGCCTTTTTTCCTGCAAGGAACCCAAGGCGGCTTACATGGTCCTCCTCCTCCTCTCCATAGTTGCTAGAATAATTCTATTGTGCATAAATCTGGCTGGGTGACCGGCCAGATGGGCGATTAACGGGGGGGGGGGCGGCGGCGGCGCTAAATATCTGATCTTGCCTAGGGCACCAAACTGCCTTGTACTGGCCCTGATATAATGTCACCATTTGTCCAAGGAGCTCGGTGCAGTCTATATAGTCCCCCTTCTCACTTTATCTTCACAACAACGGAAGAACCCTGTGAGTTGTTAGGCTTGAGAAAGAGGGACTGGCTCAAGTCACACAATATGTTTGAGGCTAAACAAGGTTTCCACTCCAGGGCCAAGGGTAGGCATGGTCGGGCCCCTACCGAAGGTCTACACTCCAGCAGGGACCTGCTGGCAAGAACTTTCTGGAGTTGCTCTTCCTCTTCACCTTTGCAACTTGATTATTTGCTTCCCTCTCACTCCAGCCCAGACAATGGTGGTCATGAGGAGAAGGAGGAGCAGTAGATGGCTTTCTGCCTGTTAAGCAAGCTCTCCCTCACTGGCTTTCTGGCTGTCAAGCAAGCAAGTAGTAGCAATGATGAGAAAGAGGACAAGGATCAATAGCAACTGGTGATAACGGCAGTCAGAAGGTAGACTCACTGACTGAGAGAGGGTGTCTTAGAATAATAAAAACTAGAGTTGGAAGGGGCCTACAAGGCCATCGAGTCCAACCCCCTGCTCAATGCAGGAATCCAGGTCAAAGCATCCAAAGGCAAGGAGCTGACACTCAAAAACCTGGAGCTGGCAGTGAAGATATCAAACCCACATCTTCCATTTACTTGAGAGTAAGGAGACCTCACTCTGCAAGCCTACTCAGGAGTACATGCCACTGTGTTCAGTGGGGCTTACTCCTGTGCCAGGATCCCAGTCTCGATGTGGGCCTCATACTACCTATTTCTAAAAGAAAAACCATGCACTCAAAGGCAAAACACATGGTTATCGTAATGTGTAGTATGGCCCCAAGTCTTCTCCTGTATTTTTTAACAAATGCATAAAGGGGGAATTTTGTCATTTACAGCTTCTCTTATCAGAGCAGCAATGGTTTGCAAGGGGAGAAGATATATGTGCGCCCTCAAAAATGGCTGTTGGACTGCAAAGCCCCCCCTCTAAGGATGCTCAACAGGTTCCTTTATTCTTCTGCACACAACCCATAGTTAAACTATGCTTAAACAACTGGCATTCAGAGAGGCATACTGATTGTGATACTGCAGGTAATATATAGCTATTGTGGCTAGCAGCCATTGACAGCCTTATTCCCCATGAAGTTGTCCAATCCCCTTTTAAAGCCATCCAAGTTGGTGGCCATCACTAAATCTTGTCACCTGTGTGAAGAAATACTTCTATTTCTCCTGAATCTCCCACCATTTAGCTTCCTTGAAAGACCCCTGGTATTCTCCCTTCCCCATCTTACTAGCCCCCTCTTCTACATATCTGCTAATGGTTAAGTAACACAGTTGTGCTTTACATCTGGGTCTCCTTGTGAGCAGAAAGTGCAGAGTCATAATTAGGGGAACCAGATGTAACACAGGGAACAACTCTCTGCATCTTTGTGATGTAGAAAGGGAAGTTGGTAGATGTAGCTTCTCATGCAATTGTTGGAAAAACCTGACCTACTACAATGTCCTCTTCTGCACAGTCATTAAAGATACAAAAGCCCTTTGCATCTGCTCACCCTTCCTCTGCAGCACTGTGATAGGACAAGAAGCTGTGCCTTGCTGGAAATTCCCTCTTAAAAGTACAGAAGCCCTTTCCACTGCGTCTGATCTGCTTATGTACACCAGTTGCTGGGGGACATGGGCAGGAGGGTGTTGTTGCACTCATGTCCTACTTGTGGGTTTCCTGTGGGCAGCTGGTTGGCCACTGTGTGAACAGAATGCTGGACTAGATGGACCCTTGCTCTGATCCAGCAGAGCTCTCCTTAGTATGTTCTTAGCCCAGGTATAACCTTTTTGTTTTGTTTGAGCAGACCCAGGTGGGTGGAGGATCATGATCACAGCTCTGCATCCAACAAATCAATTTCCAGAGTTTTAGAACCATCTCACCTGTGCTGCCCCAATCCTATCAATGTTGATTGGAAAGGAAGCCTCACTGTATTCAAACCCAAATGCACTAAATTGGGAGTAAGTCTCATTGAATTCATTGGGCCTCAACAAGCTATAGGCTTGGACTGTAAGGTAGACTTTTGATAGTGCAAGCCTATTAACCTGCCTACTCAGAAGTAAGTCCTATTAGGTTCAACAGGAATTACTCCTAGGTAAATGGTATAGGATTACAGCTTGATTCAGTACTAGGGCTAGTATTTATCAAATGCTAATAATCACATTGCTATACTGCCCTTGTCAGGAATCTTCTCATTTAAGGAGCTGCCTATATTTTAAAGTGTTGTCCCTTAATTATGGAACCGAAAATGATAATGACTGTCTCTCTTATTTCAGTCTCTAAAGTGTACCTAATCAGAGTACCCCTAATTCTGGAAATATCTGTGATGTGATGTTTTGAACCACCTACTCATTTTGGCAAAGGAGGGTTGGTTCTCTTTAAGATAAATATTTTGGCTCTTGTTGGCCCAAGGGTGTGTGTGTTAAGCATCTTTTTATAAAGGGTGTCTCTTTAGAGCAGGTCTTGCTGGTATTTTTTATTTTGAAAGGCTGGTGAGTTATTTGTTCAGTGGCTCTGTGTTCTTTGAAAACTAGCTGGGGAGGGGAAATGATATGTTTCCTATGGTGTCTTTGTGCTTAGGAATAACTGATTTGCTATTTCTTTATTTAAAGCAGTGCTGTGCTGATAAATTCTCCCACATATTTTTTGACCATTCTCATTCAATTTGAGATAGAGAAGAAATTGCTTTCCAAAAGAAGTTCAAAAGAAAAGAAAATATTGGAGAGCTTCTCAGAGGATGGGTTCAGGTTTCTTGTGCTTATCTTGCTGAGGCGGCAGCCAGCAGCCAAGGAGTGTGCACAGGTGTCCTGTCTTTCATTGTACAATCATCTCTCTGGCAGCTGGTGGCAGCCTCCTTGGCTTCCTGCACTTCCATTAAGGTCCCAGGGGAAGACATGAGGTCATTCCTCCCATAGAGATTTTTCAGATCAGGAAGTGCAGGCAGCCTGGGTGGCTGCAGAGCAACAGAGATATGTGTAATAGAAAGAAAACACACACGGCACCCTCAGCTGGCTTGCAGTGATTAGGAAGCTCAAAAACGTGAGCAAAATAAATTATAAAATGCCCTGAGAATGAAGCAGAAAAATGGAAGCCATTTCTCATAGAGAAGGAAACGTTTGGGAAATTGGAGGACAGATTTTGGCACAGCACTATCTCCACCTCTTCCCTGGAGCTGGAAACACTGCCCCCCCCACCCTCACACTTGCATTGTGGTGGATGCAAAATGGGGGCCAGGGGGCCAGCACATTCAGTGCTCCACTTGCACTGGCAGCACAAAAAAGCCAAAAATGTTTAGGAAAATAGAAAGAAGCTACTGTGCTATAACCCCTGCCGATGGTGAGCTCAGCCTGTGAGAAGCCGTGGAGGATTTCTCTTTCCGCTGAAGAAATTCAGCAAAATTGTCCTCCCAGTTTCTCTGCCCACAATTAGGGTGGAGAATTTCAATAGGTCATTTGTGCACACAGCTCTGATTTAAAGCATTTTTACCCCACTTCAGTTCAAAAGGCTTACAGAGAGACCACAGTCCTTATTCTTTGGCATATAATCTAAAAAAGATTGAAGGGGGAAAACCAAACTTGGATTACAATTACAAGCTTTATCAGGCCATGGATCTGCATCTAAGCATAATGGAAGGGCTAAGGCCTTCTCTTCCTCTTATGGCCAAGGCAATGGGACTTGACAACCAGAGGAAGGGGGGCTTTCTACTGGAGTTGTAGTAACCTAGAGGGTAGTTAAGCTGTAGTATGATTTACTTTGTTGAGAACTCTTTATCTTAAGTGTGCTTATCTTGTAGTATGTTTTATTGAAGCAAATTTGCCTTCTTTCTAAGGAAATGGTATTGGGATCTTGTCTGTTTATAGGCAAGGTGCTCTATGACCTGTATTCCACAAGACTGTAGTAAGGATAAAAGAAAAGCAGTTGTGGTTATCCTTTCTGAACTGGGGTATCGAGGGGGAAGCAGGGCCAGAGGCAGGGCAGCAACCACCCCACCCCCATCAAGGTGCATAGTACCCAAGGTCAGCCATGTTACTTTGATATCTTAAGCAGAGAATTCCACAAGGGCCTCTCCCCTCCCTGGTAGTAAAAAAAATACAATAATTAATTAAATGCCTAACAATTCATCAAGAAATAAAAGCTACCTACTGACAGTTCTTGAGGGGTTACATTGAGTGCCTGTGCAGATGGAGCTGGGGTGGGTGGTGGAAATTTGGAGCGTGACTTAATTCACCCAACCTACAAGCTTTATTAAGCTCTAGTGATCTCTAAAACTGCTTCAGTTTCAGGGCTTAGTAAAAGACATGTGCAGCCATGAGCGTTGTTGAGGAGGGCTCACCTGGGCATAGGTCCCAGATCTTCTGAGCTGTGCCCCCAGATCATTAGAGCTGCCCCAATTGCCATCATCTGCCTTAATACAAGCTTGCTTTTCCTCTCTGAACTCGGTAGCCTTGCAGTTACTAGGAGATTTTAGATTAGAACTCACTCCCTTAGCAGACTAATAGGGAGTGTATCATGATGAAAGCACCAGGCTTTTAAACTAGAGGGGACACTGCCACATTTCCTTCCACAAGTTTGCTCATTACTTTCATTAAGTCCAGAGCCCAAAATTGCCTAACAGCACCACTGTCACCCAGCTTTCTCAGAGTGCGCCCGACTCTGCAGAGACCTGCCCAGCCAATTGCTACTGGGCAATTGCACTTGTGCCCTGGGCCATTGTAGGCAGTGATGCCCAAACAAGAGGAAGAGCAGATGCATTGGCTGCTACATGTCAAATGGAGTGCTAGAGGCATCCCTTATCTGTTCCTTCCTCTGAGCTAGCCCAGGCCCTTTACCCTGGGGAAAAACAGAAGTGGGTTGGCTTGCAAAAAGAGTTTGAATGACCAGCATGTCTGAATGTGGGGCAGTGTATGAATATACGGTTTGCCCTGGATTGCTTGAGTGTGTCTGGAGCTTCTTGGCTCTGCAGTCATCTTTCTGGAGTGCACCTGCTTTTGGCATGATCCATGTGGCCAGATTCTGGTGGGCCACCTTGGCATGAGGGGTTTGCACTAGGCTAGAGAAAGGTGAATAGATGTGGGAGGAGGATAGGGGCTTCTTGCTCTTTCGTGTTCAAAAGCCACAATGCTTTGTGGCACCTTAAAGACTCACAAATTTACTGTGGCATAATAAGCTTTCACAGACAGGAGTCCACTGTACAGAAAGTTATTTTGGAAGATGTTGCTTTTCATGTAACTGGAGAAAAAGGGCACTTGCTGAAATAAAGGTACAGGAGCCCTGATGATCTCTGTGGCATTCTGATCCCCCTGGACTAGCTGGATTTTTGCCCACATGTGCCCTTCCTTCTGCTGCCTTGCTTTAATCTTTCTGCTTGAGGTCTTTTTCTGAAATCAAATGCTCTCTTTCCCTTGTCCACACATCCCTTTTTACAAATAAGGTTGTCCTTAGGACAGTGCTCTCCAACCTTGGGTCCCCTGATGTTGCTGGACTACAGCTCCCAGAATCCCTTGCCATCCCCTGCACACTCAGGTCCTCTGGGAAGAAGCTACTTCAGTCAGCCAAAACTAGGCTGACAGGTATTACCCAGAGGACCTTCTCTTCTGCTGCCCCACATTGTGGAATGGCTTGCTGGAGGAGATTTGTCAACTTAGCAGTCTTTTGGAATTCAAGAAAGCCATAAAGACTGATCTCTTCCAGCAGGCTTATCCGGTGGAATTTTAGGATGCTTTTAAGATGTTTTAATAATGTATACTATGTTTTTAATTAGCTGATAGTTGTTCCCCGCCTCGATCCAAACAGAGAGGCCGGGTAAGAAATTATTATTATTATTATTATTATTATTATTATTATTATTATTATTAGCACATACACAGAGGCTATCCTCATGCTGGGCTGGTTAAAACCCCAAAAGGCAATAAAACAGTCTTATTCTTCTTTGGTTAGATCAGACAAGAAAGTTGACTCACAAATTGCAGCATACATATGTAGAAATATATAGGTACATCTTAAGTTGCAAAAGGCTGAGATTTACCTCATGGAGGTCATGCTGCTTTGAACGCAGGAGGAGAGCGAGAGTGCATGGCAGGAAGTGGGAGGGACAAAAGGCAGGAAGAGGCATCACATACCATAGAGTTCCCAACTAGCGATCTGGTTTTAACACTTCCCTCCTTGGAACTTTCTATGCAGACTTATACTATCTCCAACACAATTTGCATTTGTAAACCCACCCTGCGCTTTAACTGCAAAAAAATACAGTTTAACATGACCTCTGATATAGCCCTCAGACTTTGTTCTTGCAAAATGGAAAGCACCAAGGAAGGGTGGTGCCTCTTCTCAAATGTCTTCTGCCCAAGTTGTAAGCCTTGACCGGTCCTTGTTAGATATGTACAGGTTTCATAAAGTACCTTTCTTCTTAGAGTCGTGCTTGGAGCAATGGCCCTGGAAGCCAGCTCTGCTACCACCAATGGAAGCTGTCCATCAGAGAAGCCTGTCTGTCTAATCTGGGGTAAGAAATGACCCCTCTTGGGTGTGGGTAAAGAAGCATCTGCTCTAAGCAAGTGGCTGGAGAGGGAGAGATGGCCAAACAGCTTCCTGTCTCCTGATTTACATATACAGGGTGTCAGCTGAATAGCGAGAATCCAACGTACACGTTTGACATCCCAGAGGAGTGGTTATATGAGCAGCAGCTGGCTCTGAGAACGGTATGTGACTGGCTAATCTTTTCTGATCAGGTGATGGGGCTCCAATCGTGTGTGTGTGTGTGTGTGTGTGTGTGTGTGTGTGAGAGAGAGAGAGAGAGAGAGAGAGAGAGAGAGAGAGAGAGATATTTTCCAACACTGTGGTATGTGTAGAGCAGTTTTCCCCTAACCTGTTGACTTCCTGATGTTTTGGAATCATCCCTTATGATCAGCTGGGACTGATGGGTGTTGTAGTCCCAATCACCATCGCTCTTAGTTTGTATGCTGCTTTCCCACACAATGTGCCCAAATCGGGTCATGGCACAAGAACAGCAATACAAAAAAACAAGAATGTAGATCAATACATCAATTACAATAATAACCTAGACAATTAATTTCACTAATACTAGCGTAACATTTTTATTTAATGATGAAATAGGCAATCTCATCCATTAGGACACAATATCAATTTAATTTCATCAGTAATGCGTAAGCCAAAGACAAATATAGCAAACCTTTCCAGTGCATTGAGGCATTAACAAACACACAACTCAAAAGTGTCATATGCAGGAAAGAGCAACCAGGTTTCTTATGATCTGCAGTCACTGATCTCTCCCATGCCCCCCCCCCCCTCATTCTGGCTCAGTTCTTAGCATTTTAGCGGAGATGAGGAGCAGGGTGGTGGTGGGGAGGTGATGTTTAGTGCTCTGGATGTTCCTGCTGCTTTTGAAGGGCCTGTGGAGGCTGCAGAGTTATACCTAGTCCACGGGTGGTACTAGGTACCAAAAACATCTGGGGCTCAGGCCCACAGGACAAAAAATTAAAATAAAAATTAAAAAAAGCTCAAACTGGCATATGCTAATTTACATACGCTCTAAAGCAGTGGTTCTCCCCCCCATGCACCCTTTTCACCATATGTCAGAATGTCATTCCCCCCTTTCCAAGATTGTCTACCTTAATCTGTGCCATACAATAAAGTGTGATGCCCTGTAGATTATGTACAATCTGTAGAATTGTAATTTGTAGAAAGATCAGTATTCCAACAGTTTGAGTCTGTGGTCCCAATCCCCCCTCCCCGAAACCCTAAAATCCCCCCCCGGGGGAATTCCCCCCTGCTTGAGTACCCTTGCTCCAAAGTCTCTCTGTGTTTTTAAAGGACACTTTCTCCTAAAGACACCCCTATGTGTTAAAAAAGAGAGAGAGAAAAGGATGTATGGACAGGGGAGGGGAGTGCATTTGATCTTAGGAAAAACTGTCAGGCAGAAAGATTCATGGGGGGGGGGGAGGCAGCAGGAGGTGAAGCACATGTGGGCAAAAAGCCAGCTATTCCTGGGGGATCAGATACAACAGAGATCATCAGGGGCCCTGTACCTTTATTTCAGCAAGTGCCGATGGACAGCAGGGTAGTGAGGCAGATGGCTGCCCAGAGATTTGGGGCTCCAAATGAAAGATTTGGGGCACCAGCCCTAGTGGGCCATCACCTAACACTGTCTCTGACCCAGCCCTTCTTGAGGCTGGAGGATACCATGCTGGAGAACATTCTAAGGATACCATGCTGGGGAGGGCTGGTATAGCGAAAGGTAACACTCTTAACCAGGACAGAGCTGACTTTGGCTTCTGGGGCCTCTCGGCAGCTTGGTATAAGGGTGCAGAGGCACAAATTAAGAGCTTGCCTTGTAGCCCCATGTACAAGGGATTCTGGAATGTGCTCTCATTTGGTGCAGCTCCTGGTAATGCCAGATGGCCTTTCCTACTTCGGACTGAATCAGGCCCATCCTGAACAGAGGTCATGCAATATTGCAGCTCATTTTGGCCTAGCTATGTTGGAGAGGCTGCTGTCCACTGATTTAGGCAAATTGCTGGGGGAACATGTGGCTATTGGCTAGGCCATGGAGTGAAGGGGAGTGGTGGAAAACTCAGTCACAGTTGGAAAGCTCATCCATTTCCTGTTTCTCCCAGCTGTTGTCCATACCTTTCAGCACTTGTAGAACCTCTGATGGCTAGAATCCATTTTATAGCTGAAATGAAGGCACTTCTTGGCTAGATGGCAGAATTGCCAGGTGTCCCACTGATGGATCTCCACACCACTTTACATTCAGAAATGGTGGTCTTACTAGAATTGCTTCTGAGTCCTTGATGGATTTGACTTTCTCTCCAAAGATCTGCCTAGGGGCAAATGCCAAGGATGAATTCAACACTGTGGAGATCATACCTCCAAAAGATAGCAAGGAATCAACTCCAGTACACATAGCAACCTTGAAACTTTCTGTGCTTCCCATGGTGAGTGCCTTATTTACAAGTGCTGCGTTCAGGTGTTTATGGTTACCTCTGCCCCAAATACCCTCTACCTTGCCCCATCATGCTGTTTGAGTTTCCCAAAACATCTGGCTGGAGATGCTTACCTAGGTGGGGCCTTGGTCTGATTCAGCACAGGCCATAGTAGGTTTTGTGAGCCTATCTGCCAAATCAGTATAGAAGCTGATATAATAGTTACTGTAAACAGAATGTGTGGGGTTCATGTCTCAGAATATGAATTTGTGTACCCTATAGGCTACTCTAGCAGGGCTTGATCTGACTCCCCCTGTCACATTCAGGCTAAAATCGGGGTCTGGACCCATATTCCTTGCTGGGCAACATGTAGCAGGTAAGGTCCAAAGTAAGTGGTTCTCATGAGACAATCCTAAATTGAACTTGGGATCTGCCAAGTGACAGTCTGGCACATAACAAATCCAGGATATGTGGCCAAAGGCTCTCATGAAATCTGTCTCCCCCAACCCCCAATGTAACCTATGGACACATGGTTGACTAGTTGCCTAGAGTTGTTCCATACCACCTCTTCCCCACCCAGTATGGAAATGAAGCAGGTTGCCAGTGAGGGACAGATCACTCTGTCCTTGCTCGGACAGTTCATTTGATTTGTGTGCTTGGAGTGGGGAGAAGCTTTTCTTCCACCCCTACTCAGAAGAGAAACACAGTGGGCTGCTTAATAGGTCTGAGGATGGGATGCTGAGTGAGGACTGGTTTCTCACCTCTCTTATACTGTCTGGCAATGTGAATTGAGTGACCGATCTGTTCTGGCAAAAAAAAGAATATGTTTATGGGATGTGGGCTGGAATTGTGGGTGATGAAGGGCTGGGACAAAAACAAATTTTCTCACAACCATGAGGACTAGAAACCAGCTTTCACAAATTAGGAGTGTAAGAAGTGGATTCTGTGCATGGAGAACTGCAGCTGAAGTTTGCATAACAGTAAGAAATATATGCTCACCGAGATTGCTCCCAGACAAGGCTTTCATTCTGTAATCGTCCTGTCTCATTCATGGAATTGTATCCATTCATAATCCTATCCTCCCATGTTTTCCCATTACTTCTTCCATCTCCCCCCCCCTTCTTACATGGAAAATATATTAAAGACAGAGCAGCTGCATACTGCCTTTTGATCATTAGTGCTAGGACCCTTTCCATCTGGAAGCACACCCTATATTCATGCAATGTATGTTTGTTCATTATTTATTTTATTTGTACCCCACCTTTTGTAGAGATTGGGCCCATTGCTCCTGCACAAGTGCCTTCAAGGGATCTGGGAAATGATTCTGAGTCAGGGGAAGGGTTGGAAACTGCAGCTGAAATGCCAAGGGACTCACATAAGTCAGGTGGTATTTGGGAGTGAAGCAGCTCCAGACTCTGTCTGTGAGAAGGCAAACTGAGCATGTTAATGGGGAAGAGGGTGGATCAGGTGACATTAATCAGCTAAAGCCGGTGGACCAAGCGATTGGCCCTAAAGCAAGAGGATCCACCTTAGAGGCCGAGTGCAGGTAATTTGAGTTTGGAAGAGAGGAGGGGAATTCAGTGTGCTTATAGGTCACACTTCTTGAATGGCTAGTATCCAAACTATGTTTGTTTCTTTTGTTATTGACTTCTGCAACATGCTTCATTTGTACTCAATGGCACTCAAAGTTTGCGTCTAGTTTGGCTCTGCTTCAAGTTGGCTTTGATGTACTTGGCCCATGTACCTGTGGCTCACAATCCTAGTAGGTTTATTTTTAACAGCGTCATCAGCCCCCTCTTACCTTTCAGTTGGCTTGCACTGGGATGGAGATGGCGATCAGGAGGCTGAAGAATACTTATCACTACCACCATCCTCCCAGGAAGATGAAGAGACGGAAAGCTCTTTCAAGGAAGACTCTCCTGTGAAACTTGCCAAGCATCCACCCAGCAAGTTTGGGTTTGCAGTCAAGAAGGAGCAAGAGCAGTCTGCTCAGGAGCAATCCCTGGTAAAGCTAGCGAGAATGGAAAGGAAAAAGCTTCATCTATTAGAAAATGGAATTAACTTATTTCATATTTTTATATCTGCTTTTTGTTTGTCTTCCAAAAGGACTCCAGGGGGTGGCCAAGACCTGCCAGTGGCTCCACTGTAAGCAGGGCTGTGTATCCGCTCTGGATTTTACTCTTATATAAGGACCTATCCATGGTGCTGAACCCTATCGCCATAAATAGGTTTGACACCATAGATAGCTCCTTAAAAGTTCAGACTCAGCATGGCAAGATTCAAGAAATGTATCCCAGGGCCTCTCATGATGCCTAGCTTTATTGGTGCTCCTAAAAAAAAAAAAAAACTATCAAAGCTTGCATCTCTCTGTCCATGCAAGTATAAACAGCTTCACTTTCTTCTACAGAGGAGAAGAATAAGAAGAAGGAGGAAGCCGAAGGGAGAACTGAGGATATGAGTTCTGTTGGAAGGTGAGGTATAAAGCGGTTTTATGCAGGAAGTAATCACTGTCCTAAAATCAAGAAAAGACAGAACATGGGTGGAGGACCTCTCTAAGGGCAGATAGCAATAGAACAGGACTTGCAATATGAAAGTGTCCCATCCCTTGGAGGGAGTGATCCTATGGCCCCCAGACAACCTTTGAGGGGCCATAGGATTTTTTCAGATTCCCAGCTCTGAGGTTGGAGACTGACTGCGCTCCAACTTCAGAGCTGGGAATCAGAGCTCCGACTCTTTCCCCCCACCCTCTTGCAGCCAGAGTGGAAAGAATTGCACCAGCTGATCTCCAAGGTTGGGAAAGCAACCTCAGAGAGGGGTAAAAGGGGGTGGGGACTGGGGAGGGGAGGAGACTGGGGAGGCCAAGATAGGAGGTATTTTGATGCCTTTCCACCCTCCTTCCCTCCTACTCTGAGATGCTCTTCCTAGATGGGCAAAAAAACATCTTTAGTGGATAATGCAGAGGAGGACGACAGGACAGGGAGGTGAAGATCACTTCCACTGCTCCCCCCACTCTGCATTGAATGCACTCTCTGAGTTTGCAGGCTTAGGGACATCCCAATAGGATTATGCCCTTAGATTCTGGCCAAGTGGCCTCCTTCTCTCTTGACTTGTTGGACTCCAATAGCCTCTCTTTCACTTCATAGTTACTCCAGTGTTGCAGCTTTCCTAGATGCTCCTGGCTTCCACGTTACTAATGCAATAGTGTAAAACTGGAACAGCGAGGATGTAGCGTGGCTCTTTCAGCCCGAGGGCCGAATTCCATTTCAGAGACATGCCCGGGGGCTACACTCCAGTGTGGGGTGGGGCTAAAGGCAAATGGGATGGGGCTAACAATTCCCAAAATATCTGCATATTGTAGCTTAAAGCGCTTACTGCCAGTAATTAAGCCACAGGAGGTTTTCAACCTTTTGGAATGGGGAAAATGCATAAAAGCTGGGAAACCATAAGACAATTAATGACTGGAGAGAGGGGGTGGGTCCATTGGAAAGGGTATGCCTGTCTGGGGAACCCCAGGGGGCCAGAGGTTCTGCACCCCTGGTGTACCAGGTTGAGTACAGGCAAAGAAGTGTAAGTGATCTGGCAGGGGTGGTACGTATTCTGCTTGTTGGCTAGCAAGAGCCTAACCCTTGCTCTTCCTCTCTTGCAGGCACTGTCACAGAAGAGCTGGATCTACTTAGTTCTGTTAGAAAGGAATAAAATATGTACATTCCCTACGTTTGAGTCTGTCTGTCCTGTTTGAATATGACTGGTATAGCTCATTAAGGCAATCATGCACTGACTGGATCTGTGTCTTGGAAGCAACTTAAGGCAATACTTGGGTGGGAGACCCCTCTTCTAGTTTCCTGCATTGAGCAGGGAGTTGGACTCAATAGCCTTGTAGGCTCCTTTCAACTCTCTGATCTATGAAATCTATGTTGCCCTCTAGTGGATTTTAAAAGGTGACGAATAATCTCACAGGAGACACATTCGAAAACCTTCTGTGTGAATGCTATTTGGTACTAACCAAATAGGCCAGTTTAATTTAATTGGCTAGTTCAAGTTCACCCCTTGCCACCTTGGTTTGGCATAATGCTCATCAGAAAGTCCATGCCAGCTACATTGGCTCTTTTGTTGGCTATCTGTGCAAAGAAACAGCAAGAGGGGAAGGCATTAATGTGTCCCAACACAAAGGAGAAAAGATACTCTCGGATCAGATGCCTGAAAAAATGTTTTATTACACCAAGTGGATTTCAGAAAGGAATTTCCTTCTTCAGGAGCTGCTTATCTTTCTCCAAATATGCCACAGAAAATCTTACCAATGCTGCTGCTGATTCAAAATGCTCCATTTTGAAACAGAGGAAGCATTGGTAAGACGATCTGTGCCAAACCAACTGTAGTAAGGAAATATACAAAGAACTTGTGTCATGTATTTTCGTTGTCCTCTGTTACACTTTTTGTACCTCTAGTTTGATGATTACATATCAGAACTACTCAAGCTGTCCCGCTTCAGCTGGATTTGTATCATTCCATGGCAATGGTGATGGACAGACAAATACGGTTGAGAAGTAAACTCGTACCTAAAACATCCGAAATTGTAGGAATGATGTGACTATCATTTATAGATACAGCAAATGGGACCTGTAGAAAGGTTCCAGTCACTCCTCTCCCCTCCATTTCTTCCCTTTGGTTTTTCATCCTCCCCCCCCCCCAATCCATCAACATCTATTTATGTAATATTACATAAATATAATGCAGATATAAGTAAAGTATAAAGATTTTACATAAGTAAAATCCAGATTTAAAACAAAATCTTAATAAAAAAAACATAACAAAAACAAATGTTTAAAAACTATAGATGTGCATACAATCAAAACTCAGAATGTTGAAGTTCTTGAAATTCCACATTGAAGCTCCTTCTGTCTCATGTCTGTATCAGATTGTGAGCATTGTTTTGGTTTTTTTGCAAGAACATTTGTGTGTATCTTTCCAAATGTATGCATTTCTGAAATGTACACATTCTTCTCCCATGGATTAAAATGCTCATTTTTCAAAGGTAAGCATGCTTTCCAGCACATTTTTTGGTCTGCAAATCCCATTGCAAGCGCAGAAATGTATGGACATTGACTGCAGATTGTGTTTGAGTCCATGTTCAGTCTGGAAGGTGTGAACTGAGTAAATCCTGATTTTTAAAAAAATGTTTTTCATACATCCCTATAAACACAATAATAGAAGAAATAAGCAGCACCAACAAATTAAAAAATAGCAACACCTCTGGCAGGAGACCAGCCTATATGCCAAAGGCCTGCCTGAATGAAGGCCTGCTGGTAGAAGGACAAAAGAAAGGGGGCCAACCTAGCCTCTCTCAGCAGAGAGTTGCAGAGCCTGGGAGTGGCCCCCAAGAAGACCCACCACTGCACCCCCACCAGCTGTGCCTCTGATGCCAGTGGTACTGAGGGAAGGGCCTCCTGCAAAGATGTTAGAACTTGGGCAGGGTCGTATGGATGCAGGCAGTCTTTCCGGTAGCCTGGTCCCAAGCCAGGTAGGGTTTTATAGGACATAATGAGCACTTTGAATTGTGCCAAAAAGTAGACCAGTAGTCAGGGAAACTGCTGTAACAAGGGAGTCATGTGCTTACTGTAACGGTAATCTCATGCCAACTGAGCCTGCTCAGTCCTCATTGAGCTAATTTTGGGGTTCCCCCTGTTTAAGCATTTTTCTAAATACGTTTTTGTACTGCTGAAAACTTCAAGATTTATTATATTTATATCCCATCTTTTTTCCTGCAAGGAACCCAAAGCAGCTTACATAAGCCTCCTCCTCTTCTCCATTATATCCTCACAACAGCCCTGTGAGGTAGGTTAGGTGGAGAGTCCGTGACTGGCCCAAAGTCACCTAGTGAGTTTCATGGCCGAGTGGGGACTATAACCTGGATGTCCCAAGTCCCAGTCCAACACTCTAACCACAGATCAAGCAGGAGCATTGGATACTGTTCAGTGTCTTATTGGTAGAACAAGCAGACTAAAAATCAGTTATGGTAAAAATGCACCTTGTCAAACTATTTTCCAGCAACAGATAATCTCTATCTCTTCTGTACAACTTGGTCTTATGGGTAGCAAAGCTGACTGAAAATCAGTTCTAGTAATACCTGTCTTGTTTCCCCAGTAACCTTTGTCTATATCATTCCCTGAAGTAGAAATTTTGACAAGGGGGCATTTTTAAAAAAGAAGTGTCAATAAATCCCTTTTTCTTTTGTGTTCTAGCTGCCTGTAAAAACACCATTTTGTGAAGATGGGCCTTCATACACTTGTTAAACATGCATGCATGTGTGATCTCATATTTGGGAGGTATCTTTGTTCTGGTCTCAAGGCCCTTCAAGGCTGGAGCAGAACTCTTGCTAATTAGATTGAATGATCACAGCTGAGCTTCTGTGAGAATGTCTCCCCACCCCAAAAAAAAATTCTGGGAAAGCTATTCAGCCAGATAGTGATTGGCTATGGAGCCTCATCTCACATTTGGCAAAAGGTTTTGAATATAAAATGGGGGGGGGGCTACAGCTACCCTTTGCCATTGTCTGGTTTCATTTGGCTCTTCCCCTTGTCTGCTTGGGATTGCTGGTTGAGGATCCTGTTCTATCAAAGACCCATGCCTTGGTACATATATAGACAGGTCTGGTCAGCTTTGTTATTTCGCCTTGCAAGCACTGTTTCCAAAGACTGCTCTGTTTTGTCGTATGTTACCACTTTCCCCTTTTCCTTTTTGTAAATAAACCTACCACCTATCATAATTGAAAGTGTGCACTTTATTCCAAAAAAGCCTTGGTATGAAGAGCAGAGCTTTCATCTTGGCTGTTGCTACTCTTTAAAGTTTCAGGTCTAGGAGTTTGAAATAGAGGGTGCCGGCTTGGGCCTTATTTCTTAAGCCCTATGGGTGTCCTGTAAAATCTGAGAGTCCCGTGGCTCAGGCTGAAGTGGACATAAGGGGTAGTGGCAGCCTACCTTGCTGGGCTGGTGTTCAGCCTGAGCAAATGTTGTCCCTTCCTCCCTTCACAGGAAGCATACCATGTGGCTGGAAATATTTTGCAGTCTGGCATTTTTGATGCCCAGGGCATCAGAAAAACCAGTTTAGGGTGGAGTGGGGGAATCTTTCAAGGCTGATGTTTAGTTGCACACCAGCAATTCTATATTTTCTCTAATGGTACAAATGGAGGCTTAGACTTGATGATTTTCATTTGAGAGACAGTGGAAGGGGAAAGGGTTAAATGGCCCCTCTCCCAGTACAATGGGTCTGATTTAGATCTCAATTTTCCCTATCACAGGTCATCATCTGAACTAGGTTGGCCTCGAGACTGGGAGGGATGAGTAGAAAGGAGGTCTACTACAGCTTCTGGGCCTTGAAACGTCAGTCAGAGAGTAGATACTTGGGTGACACCCAACACCATCGAAACACCATTGCTATGCCTTAGAGCAGGGGTGAGCAACCTTTTCGGGGTCAAGGACCACAATCCCTTGGAGAAAGTGTTTGGGGTGCTGCATAATGGCAGCAAGTGCGGCCAAAGTCAACATTTGGTGGGAGCACGCACGCCTCCTTTCTCTCCCTGCTGCTTCCATCCATCTATCAGTCCATCCGTCATCCATTCGTTCTCCCTCTCTTAGTTATTGCAGAAATTTCGGTGAGAACAGCAGCTAACAATTTGGGTGATGTTCATATCTTCTGGCATTTCAAAGACATTGGTGCATTTTGGGGTACAGCCATGGTAAGAAAAGAGAGGAGTCCATCCTGGAGAGGAAGAGAGATGAGTGTCAGGAACGGCATGTTAGGGGCAGACCCTTCCCTCACCTTGCCAGTTAGGAAATCCACCAATTAGTAGGGTTGCCAATAGTCCTGCTCTGTTGCCTTTCAGAATAGGATGATATGCCGGCATTAGCAGGGGACCATTCTGCTCATCGTTCAGTGAAAATGTTTCACCTATTGATTTCTGCAGGGCAAGGGGCTGCTAAAGACACATGAGCACGTGAGGATGGTATTTTTTCCTGAGCAATTGGCAGCTCTGGTGGGTAGAACCCATCTCTTCTTTTCTGTACTTTGTTACATTTTCTGCACATACAGGGGGCAGGGATCAAATGTGCCAGTTAGCACAGCTCCATGAGGAGGAGAAAGCGCACTGCAAATACTCAGAGCCACACTTCTTCTTTTTATTTATTCACTCACTCACTCACTCACTCACTCACTCACTCACTCACTCATTCCATTTCATTTCCATTATCACCCAATAGCTGAAGCCCTCTGGGTGGTTCACAAAATACAAAACACATTGCTCCAAATGGTTCCAGAAGCAAACTCTGGAGAGTGGTGACCTAAGTGGCAATCATTACTTACCAAAATAGACCGTCTTCTTGTAGCAAGATTGCCCTATGTATAGCCTGCAAGCATGTAGCCGATCGAGGCACACATGGTTTGGAGGCTGGAATAGACACTGGATGCATTTGATGCCAACAGCTGGAGGGGGGAGGGGAGAATATGAGATAAAGAAGAGAATAGTATGAGAATCAACCAACAAAGCCTGACCCCCAGCGTGATAGGGCCCATCAGAACAAGTGCACGCCCTACTCTTCGACCATGTTACTGATGAGTCGCAAAGGGAGAAGCTAGATCTAATATATAAAGGAAATATGTAAATGCAATCTGTATATTTCTCTGTCCAAACTACCCTGCTTAGCCATGCCTAAATCCCTGTTTTCAAAGAAACCCCTACCTTTGACAGCTGTCAAAGGCAAGTGTCAGCGAAAAGTGGGTGGGCTGCACTGTTCCATTTTCCCGAGCACCTAGAGTCTAGGGCAGGGCTCTCCAACCTTGGGTCCCCAGATGTTGCTGGCCTACGGCTCCCAGCATACCCAGCCAGCATGGCTAAGGGCAAGGGATTCTGGGAGCTGTAGTCCAGCCACATCTGGGGACCCAAGGTTGGAGAGCCCTAGTCTAGGGAATGGGTGGAAAAGTTGGGGCAGTGGGACTTATGGTGGGGACAGTCAAAATCCTGAGGATCTCGCTGAGAAGGGGGGAAGCACCTACCCCCATTCGTGAGCAAAGATCACTTATGGCTTTGCTTTCCCTTGACAGCTTGCCTTTTGGTGGGAAAACCTGCTTGATCCCCTCAGAAATGTCAAATATCACCGTAAATTTCATCCAATTCTGGCAAGAAATAAAAGTCATTGGCTGGTACCATATATATATATATATATATATAAGCACATAGCAGAAAATCACTGCAGCTATTTTTCTTACATTTGCTAGGTATAATTCCCTCCTAAGGGGGTACTATGCCTACAAATTTCATCCAATTCTGACAAAGAGAAAAGATGTCATAGCCATTTTAAATTTCCCCACAGTAGTCAATGGGAGTCAATCCGATTTCCAAATTTTGATATTTTCTAGGCAATCCCTTTGTTATATTCCGCAATTCTGTCAACACCATTTCACTTTTTGAAGTCCTTCCATTAGCCATTGGGCAATTGTCAAGAGATCTATTATCTCTGCACTTTAGCTGCCTTCTTCCCTGTTTGTCCTAATTGTTCAGGTACTCACTCAGAGCACAGAAGACCAGGGTTAAAAAGCCGATGAGCATAATCTTGTTCATCTTCTGTTTTGTCTCTCAGCAGCTGATCACACAACAGAAAAGTGAAGGTCTGCAGTGCCAAGAAGACTCAGGACTGGAGTGGAAAAAGAGACAGAATGTCTGCGCTACACACCTCATAGATCTTAGGACATGAGATCAGTCTTGGGAAAGGTTTTTTTTTTTTTTAAATTAACCTTCCCATGCTGTGCCTCCTGATAAGATTTTATGCATCATCTCAGAAGGGAGCAGAACATTCTCTACCCATAGGCGTACTTATCACTTTAGTGCCTACCTTTCTAAATGAGTCAGAGTTTGGACCTGTGAGGACTCCAACTGAGAACACTTATCTATTCTATGGTGCCCTTTGTGGCTGCACAGTGGAAGAAGAAGGGACAGTATTGGTCTCCAAGCTCCCAGCATGGATCCACCTACCCTGTTAGCTGATTGGTTTCTCCTGATCTGGCCAGCTATAAATACTTCAATAATTATCCACATGGATGTTGCTGTTGTTTTTTAAATGAATGATGGACTCTTTGATGCGTCTGCAGATCTGGGTGTCCCTGTTGGGGTGCTCCAGCTCTGGATTTCCCTCCCTAGAAAGTAGGGTGGGAAAGTAGCTCCCTACTTAACTAGTACAGTGTCCTACTTTACAAATGCAGTCCTCTATTTATTTATTTATTTATTATTTATACAGAAATCCAGTCCAAGCCCAGTTTAAAGATGGCCATAAGAAGGGAAAGCACGGGCCTTGAAAGCACGGTTGGGACCTGGGCAGCAGCCTCAGGAGTCACACAGGTCACCTGGTCAGAGTCTTCTCTTCTGTGGTGAGATGTACTGTATTTCTCTTTAAATTATAGCAATATGTTTAGATCTGCATCTATACTTATAGCATATGGAAATGTTATGCAAATAGGTGTCCTCTTTTGTTGTTGTTTTGAATCAATGGTCACCCACCTAGGAAAATTTCTTTTGTGCCATCCTTCCTATCATGTATGTACGTATGTATTTATGTATTATATTTGTAATCCACCCAATGGCCCTCATTCTCTGGGTGCATTACAACACTTAAAAGTTGAAAATGCAAACACTTACAAATATAAAATGGAATACAATATTTAAAAGAATACAGTACTATACTACTTTAGGTGTCAGGTTGAACTCTGTCCTTTTTTTGCCCAAGCTTTTAATCATAATTAGTAATAGTATAGTAATGTATCATTACTGATTGTTGGGTTTAGGATTGTTAGTATCATTCTTCTGTTTCATGGTTGTGGTTTTAAATGGTATTTTGTAGGCCATGGTACACACAGCTAAGGTCCAAACAAGGCATGACTTTTAGCATGTAGTTTGGCATTGTGCAGCCATTTTTTTGTTTCACAATTAGCCAGCCAACATGCCCCCCCCCCCAAGCCAGTCTGGGACCATGGTGATTCCAATCAGATCATCACCCACACACACTGCTATTTGCAATGGGAAGAAGACCTCCTTCTCCTATGTCACAGAACAGATCTGGCTCTGGTTTCTCCGCGCTGGTTGTTTGTTAAACAAAATAGCTATGCAACATCAGACCACATAATAAAAGTCAAGCCTAGTTTGGCCCTAAGTGATTCAGGTTCAGAAAAAGTTTGACACTGAAAACATATTGCTAAGGAGCAACAGCATGTTTTTTTTTTAATTTCTGGGAGGCATCTGGTTATCCACTGTGGAAAACATGGTACTGGACTAGATGGGCCATTATAGATTACAAATGAAGTCACGAAATATAGAATTAGAAACTGAGGTTTATTAACAAATGTTTTTTGCTAAATACTTCTGCATTAGATGAGAGCCTTCAGGCCTATTGCTTCTCTGGTTTGATGCAAGAACATTTCCAAGATGCACTGCTCACACACTTCAACCTTGAACAATAATCCATGAGCATATTAGCACTGACTGGAAAGCATGATCAGAACACACACACACACACACACACACACACCCCTCTGGATACGTGTTTTAACTGTTCTTAACATGTTTCTTTTTTCTATTATTATTATTATTATTATTATTATTATTATTATTATTATTATTATTATTATTATTATTAAAGCACCTAATGCTATTACTTAAGTGCCTAAATTTTTTAAAGCATGGTATAGGTATTAAAAGACCATACACTCACTGCCCTCCCCTCAGGTTCATGATCTAATAGAGATGATACAAAAAGAAAAAAGAATGAGGAGGGAAGAGAAAAGCAAGCACTGGAACAGCTGCACCTTCACTAGATGATGGATGGGGCCAGGTTGGCCTCCCTCTTGCAATGGCTTTCTTCCTGGGAGGCCAGGAGTTAGGCAGCCAGTGGCCCTTGTCACCTGTCCAGTGGCACAGGTCGGAGTGTATCTCCCTTCAGCTCTGCAAGTCTTCCTGTGAAGGACCACCACCAGTCCTTTTGCGTGAGTTCAGGGGTTAACAGGTTAACTGGCACCATAAAAACTCCCTTATGCAGCTCCCAGGCTAACTGAGGCCAACCGCATTGAATTGCACTGAACCAGAGACAGCTTCCACCCTTGCAGAGTTTGTTTTATAACACCTTTAATTGAGCGAAGCGGGTCAGATAGATAAGGAATTTCACAGTAAACAGAGTACAGTATAAAAATCAATGAAGCGTAGAGCTCCAAGTCCAAATACACATTCAGCTTAGAGAAGGTTTGCAAAAGCACAGACAGTATTTCCTTGATCTTGACAGGAGTCGAAGACCTGTTCTGTGCAGTCCTGCACCTTGCTCCCAACAACTCGATGGGCTTTGGTAGTTCCCCTCCCAGTCCCTTGCCTCCTCCCCCCTTTTGCTGACAGGTTGAACCGGCTTTGCTCAGCAGGATCCTGATGCCCCTCGGGTGCTTGAGGCTACTTGGCAGCTCTTTGAGACTGCTGGGGGGGGGAACCATTGGTGTGTATGCAGATGTGTCCCATTGAGGTAAATGTAAATGTAGATCGATGTAAATATCTGCTTGGAACTGGACCATCCCTGCCCTAGGCAGAGACTATGCAGGTGGAGGTATGGTCCGGTCCGGCTTTCTCTCCACACTTCCCCTTAGAGCAGGGGTCCCCAATGCAACACCTCCAATGGCACCTGTGAAGTGGTCTTCAATGTGGAGCCCGCAGATACCTGGATTATTTTTAATTTGAAAAAGAAAGATTCTTTTGGTTTTTTAAAAAAACATATGTTCATGGGTGTGTATGAAATGCATACAACTTTCTAGCAGCTGTACATAGGCTTCAACAAAAGAAGACCAAATATCCTAATAAGTATCCATTTGAAGTTGGTGTCTATATGCCACTATATTAAAAGTCCATTGCATTATAGGAGGTTAGTGTTTATCCTTCCAATTTTGTAATATCAGTCTTTTAGCTGTCAAAAGGGTGCAGAGAACCTTTCCCCTTTCAATTTGTCAATTTCAATGAAGCAGGTAAAATTTTTTAAAGAGCATATACATAAGTGAATATTAAAGACTGTTCCAGTACAAAATTCAGTACAAAATTTATCTGTGTAATAACTTCCTACCCAAAAGAAAAAAACTACTGGACATTGCCAAAACATAAGTTTAGAGGAAGCATTAACTGTGTTGCACCGCCAGAAATTAGCTGTAGACCCAAACCCTTATGAAAGAGATGTTGTGGTGTCCAACAGACATGAAACAGAAGTTTATGCTGGATAAGATGCAGCCTAAAATCCATAGATGCAACAGGTAGATGCCAATGCGGTGAACCACTAATTAGTCATTTTGTGGAGGTACCCATGACAGTTTCTCAAATTCTCAAATGTGCCCACAGGACCGAAAAGGTTGGGGACCCCTGCCTTAGAATGTTTCTTCTGGGACACATGTACCCCAGCCAAACAATGACACATTCTCTGTCACTTGTGCCATTGTTTTCCATGTATAAGGCCAGTAATATTGCTGCATCCGCTGCATGGCACCATCCTTTGGAGGATTTCAAGGCATTGTATATTGACAGAAAGTGGCTCAACCCCCACCCATAACATGTAGGTCTCTTGGCATTGTTTCTGCCATTAACTAGCTCTGGAATGCCCTTCCCGGGGAGATCCACTTGGTGGCTTCATTGTTTACATTTAGAAGTCAGATTAAGACCTTCCTCTTTAAGCAGGCAAAGATGAAATGCATGGTGTGGAGAACGTGGATAGGGAGACATTTTTCTCCCTCTCTCATAATACTAGACCCCAATGGGGTCATCCCATGAAGCTGATTGAGGGGAGATTGAGGGGGGAGGATATTTGGTCTTCAGGACAGATAAAAGGAAGTACTTCTTCACACAACACATAGTTAAACTATGGAACTCACTTCCACAAGATGTAGTGATGGCCACCCCTTTGGATGGTTTTAAAGGGGATTGGACAAATTCCTGGAGGAGAAGGCTATCAAAGGCTACTAGTCCTGGTGGCTATATGCTACCTCCAGTATCAGAGGCAGTATGCCTATGTGCAACAGTTACTGGGAACATGGGTGGGATGGTGCTATTGCACTCATGTCCTGCTTGTGGATTTCCCATTGGCAACTGGTTGGCCACTGTGTCAACAGAATGCTGGACTACATGGACCAATGGTCTGATCCAGTGTGGCTATGCTTATGCTCTTATGACCAGTCCTGGGAGATTTTGCAGTACTGAGTAGAGCAGAGCACTCCCTCAAGGACATGAAAAAGATCCATCCCAATCCAAGGACCAAGTAAGCCTGTTGGGATTTGCCTGCCTGGTGACTGACTGATGAGGCCTTGCTTGTACAACATGGAAGGGGATGGGCCTCCAGATGAGTCTGGTGCATAGCATTGCCACTTGATAGGGATGGAGGAAAGAGGAGAGGCCTTCTCACAGCTCGGGAAAGCCCCCTACTCCAATTGGCCTCGGTGGCAGGGGTAAGAGCTAAAGTGGTTCCTGCTTGAAAAATAGTAAAGATCACTGACCTAGGGCCTGTTGGTTAGTGGGATTCCTCCAAAGGAATGCTGGACTTTGTAGTCATGCTCAGCTGTAGCAAGGTGTTTCATATGGCCTTAAGAGCACATACATGGAATCACTTAACATAGATCAGTTATGCCATAACTGTTTAAAAGATCCTGGGTGTTCATTTTTGCTTTGAAAGGTTCAAACACCTTGGCAAAGTTTGGGGTAACTAATTTTTTTAAATAAAAGAGGTGAACAGTGAAATAAACTTTTCCCTTGCTCTATATCATATTCAACTCTCTGAAAGACACTATTGTCGCTAAGTGGGAATGGGGATAGATGTGGAAATGATTCAATGCAGGCCACATTTTTATTAGACAGAATTTGGACTTGGACATCCTTATTCTGGCAAATGTCTCATGTACATTTGGCACACTGTGTAATTTGGCTTAAGGAGGGTCCATAATCCACGAAGAAAGTCCCAAATTCAATCCTCCTTGGCATCTCCAGTTTAGAAGGTAACAGGTGATGGGGGAAAACCTCTGTCTAAGGGTCTGGAGAACAACTCCCACCAATCAAAATACACAATACCAGGATAAATGTAGGGATGGATTGATCAGTCTATTTCTGGTCCATGTCAGTTTCACTTGTGTCCATTCCATCCCACTTTTCACCATTGCTGTTTTCTTAATGAACAACTTTGCCCCAGTCCAAGCTGCTATCTGCCCCATTGGGAAAGCTTTACTCAGGCAGGCTTTGTGTACATCTGTTATGTACTGAGGCAAATTGCAGCTTTGGCCAGGTGGTTTTCAGTAGTGAGATAGTGGTGGGGGAATGATTACCCTGTCTCCCACTGCCATGGTCCGGATCCAACTCTTGCCTCCCCTCCCTTTGGCAAAGCTTACCAAAACTGAGAGGTGGGAGATCTGATCAAGGATCACCATTGTCTCATCTAGCTTGGCCTTGAGAGGGAGGTGTGCGAAGAAAGGAGACCCTATTGCAGCTTCCAGGCCTTGAACCTTCAGTTGTATAGCAGCTAGGATGGTGATACCAACCACAATCAAAACACTGCTGCTATGGCTTAGGGCAGTGTTCTCCAACCTTGGGTCCCCAGATGTTTTTGGCCTACAACTCCCCAGCATAGCTGGCTGGGGCATGCTGGGAGTTGTAGGCCAAAAACATCTGGGGGCCCAAGGTTGGAGAACAGTGGCTTAGAACAAAGGTGTTGAACTTCAGGCCCATGGACCAAATCTGGCCCACTTGGGGTCCCAGTCCATATGGCCAAACCCCCTTTCCCTGACTACCAACTGTTTGGTGGTTTCCTGGTTTTTCTGCCCCCACCTGCCCAATTCATGCCTCTCCTGAGGCTTAGCTATTAGCTTTAAGCTAAAGTATGTCGATGTATGGCCCCACCCCTTTTGCCTTTGGTCCACGCCCACCACTGCAATGCATCCCCCAAGAGCTTCTCCAAACTTGAATATGGCCCTCAGGCTGAAAGCAGTTCAAGACCACACTGGCTTAGGCATTGCAGAAATTTCGGTGAGAGCAGCAAGTAATGGTTTCACTTAAGTTTGATTTCTCCTTCTGCATCTCCATTTTTCTGCAACTTGGGGTGCAGCCCTTGCTGATAAAGAGAGGGGTCTTTCCTGTAGAGGAAGAGAGATTAGTTTGTCTCTGGGAACTGTGGGCCCTCCTCTTCCTACCCCCTCCTTGCAATCGAATGCTTTGATGCTAATCATACCCCCCCACACACACAGCCCCCCACACATCTTCTAGAGACCATAGGAAATCAGGCTACCACCTCTGCCATTTCCCCCCCATGCAATTATTTCAGGGGTGATTATTGACAGCCCCTCAGAAATACATTAGCACCTAGAGTCAAATGCAACAAGAGAGATATGGAAAAGATTTTCTGAATCTGAAATTTATAATTAGGGATGGATGAATCTGTCAATTTCAGTTTCCCCCCCCCTCAGTTTCTCACTTTTTAAATCCCAAGTACAGTTTGTCCTGAACTTTGTGGTACTTTTTAAAGAAGTGTGCGTGAAAATTGTTATGCATTTTTGTGCATAATTCTCCTAATGCATGCTTTTCTGTATGCAACATTGCCTAATAGACACATTTTTGCAAGCAATTTCCTAATGAAATGCATTTTGAGCACTATTTTCATGAATATATTCATTTTTCTGTGCGCCTTCCCCTTATGTGCATTTTTGTATGCATTTTTTTTTGTCTGGAGAACTCCACTGCAAAGTTCAAAGACATGCTAACTTTGAATGATAACTGAATTTTGGTTTGCGTATTAGTTCCAAAGTGAAAAATCAGGTAAATTTGCATTAAAATATGAACTGAGAGAATTTCTCCCCCATCCCTAGAATTTCTGAAAACACAGGTGCCTGCCAGGGATAAACCAAATCTGGCAGCAGCATACTGTAATGAAGAAGCTTTGCCCATTCATTCCTGCAGTTGCCCCGTGATAAGAGGAAAGCTCACTGCATACAGAGGTGCACACCTCTGTCTTATGGCTTCAAATGGTCCAGAAAGGAACCATAGAATCATGACACTGAGTGACCATCATCACTTACCAAAATAGACTGTCTGCTTGAAGCAAGAATGCCCAATGAATAGTTTGCACTTCCGAATTCCTCGACGGCTGCAATAACTACTTGGACGCTCAAATAGACATTGACTGCAGTACATACCAAGAACTGGGGGGGGGGGGGGGAGAGAATATGAGATAAACCAGGAGACAGCCATGGAAACTGAGACAGAAGCGGAAGCCGCCCCAACCTATCTGATACAACCCATGAAGACAGGAGTGCATGGCACTCTTCTAATGTATGCCTGTGTGATGTCATCCTGTTATTGGTGGGTTTCAAAGGGAGGGGGGGGAATAACAGACAAAGAAAACTTGCTGCCTTCTGAACAGACAACAAAGTGCTTTCACATTGAAACATGCAGATGAGTATGGAGACCCCACCCACTACTTTGCTTCCTCCTTGCGAGACCGTCCCTTCTATGATCTCATGCGCCAGTAGGGGAAAATGAAAACTGCTCCCTGCAGGTTGAGTGCCTGACATGGGAAACCACCTGACTTTGTTAACTTTCTCTAGAGGAAATGGTAACTTACTCATCAAGTTGTGAATTCCTCAATCCAGTCTCTCTGATGAAAGTTCTCCGTTATTCCGAGATCTCATTGTGTATATAGGAATTGTTGTGCATGGGCATCAGCAACATGCACCACTGTGTCATGCATCGCTATTAACCATGTTCTCTCCTCTGATTGGCTGTATTTGCATGCTCTACTGTTTACCCTATGGTCTGTATGGCACCACTGGAGCAGGTGTGAATGGGTGTGGTGTGAGCTGCTATGGCTCAAACGACATGAGTAGGAGCTGTAGAAGAAGCACTTCCAGCTGCCAAAGCCCAAATTCTCCTCCTCACTTGCCTGCTTCCCTGGGCTGCACTACTTTCCTTCCAACCAAGAAAAAACAATTTGTCCAATGTTAGAGAGAGAGGTGGTCTCCGTTTACTAGCCGGATACAGAAAGAAAATGAAGCAATGTGTAAAAAAAAACACACATTGAACCCAGGGGTGCATATTAACCCAACCTTAGATAACCCAACCCCAGTACACATACTGGCATTACAAGCATAATATATTCTACCAATGCACTGCCTAATTTTGACAGCATCCTGAATTATAGCTATTCTCTTCAGCTGCTCCTTGCCCAGTACAGGACAGTTGTACACTTAGCAGGTCAACACACAAAAGCCTCATTAGTTATATAGGACGGAGAACTGCATCTTCCAATCAAATATACAGATGTCTCCACACACATACCCCTTCCTGATGAGGACTTGGCACCAGATTTTGAATGGTTGCTGCTTGATTAGCTGCAGACTTACCCAATCCAATGGAAAACAACATCCATAACCAAAGATACACCAGTGTGTTCATGTTTCCTTTTCTGCCCTTGATAGTATGTGATGGTATAATTCCATCCTGATTTTATACCCATCTCTGAAGATCAGGTATGAGGTGAGTCTGTGATTGGTTCCTGGAGGACATGCCTTTTAGTTTTGTTTGGGTCAAAAGAACCAACTCCCCACTGAAGTTTTAATATGTCTAGTCCTTTTGAATTGTTATCTGATTGTCCATACAGAGCTTATGTGCACACAAGTGGTACATGTGTAGGCTCTCTGTGCAATTTGTACCCTTTTTTCTAGAACATTTGGAGAGAGTCTATGCACATACAACCTGTACTCACATAGACTATGCACAGATAATCAGATGAATACACAGAAGTCAGGAGAACTCTTCCACTACATTCCCTGAATGTTTGAGAAGTTCTTCCATCAGCAGACAAACCGAGCGGAGAAAGAAAATGTGACTATTGTATATTGACTATTAGAAAGTTATAGAAACCTGAAACATGGTTACGTCTGATGTTGTTGTTTCAAAATACATCATTGCTAGCATTACAAACATTGTCTTGTTTAAGCAAATTCCTCTGAGGGAAAGTGATTATGCTCCAAAAACGTTCAGATATTGGATATTGCATGATGCAGCGGACCAGGCTAGCATGCCCAACCAGGATCAAGTCCTGGATGGTGGTTCTTTTCCCATTCACCAACCTGGCATGAAGCAGGAGTACCTTCAACCCAGGGAGGCTGTCACTAGGGATACTCAGGCTCTCTGATAGGGGAGACGGCTTGGGAGCAACCAACACCTTGTTGTGCTCCACATTCCCATAAAGACCCAGCTGCCTCCCACCACCATATCTCCCTCTGCTGTGTACTGTTCCAATGGCCACTCCTTGTACTCATCTACCTCTCTGTGCCTTTTAAGAACACATTTCTCCCACCAACAGGCAATAATTGTTTGTCTAGCATAGCTATATATACACAAGGAGGCAGATGTACAGTCCCTTCCCTCCAAGAGACTGGTTGGCCCTCACTCCCATTCACCCCCGAAGTGAACCCTTGTATCATTCTTCTCTCATTTTTTGTCATCCCTCCCTCCCTCCCTCCCTCCCTCCCTCCCGTCTTCTTGGGGAATATGGCTGGCATATGCCATGTTCTGATATGGCATCAGTCAACACTGCAACAATCATGCATCTTTGTGCAGACAGCTTGGGTCTGAACCGATGCAGGTTGTCACGTCATGGTGGTATTAAACAACTATTGAATCTCCTAACACCCTACTCTCAGTTGCATCCAGTCACCTCAGAGACAGTATTTCTTCCTTTCTTTCTTCCAGCTCCTTTGTTTATTGTGAGTTTTTTGGAGGCAAAAGTTTAGGTGTCTTTGAATTTGTATAGTAGAAGGCAAATCTCTAGTAACAGAAGCAGCAGTAATAGCTGCAGTAGTAGTTAAACCAGGTTGATTGACTAGGGATGGATGAAAGTATCAATTTTGGTTTCACTCATTTCTAATTTTTGCAGCTCTAAAGTTCATTTCATCCCATTTTGCATCAGTTTCCAACTGTTTTTAGAAGTCCGCACTAACATTCATATGCACATTTCATATACACATTTTGTACAAACCTGTTCCTGATATCAGCATTTTTGCAAGCAGCTTCCCCAAATATATTGCACTTCCGTACATTATTTTCTCTAATATAAAATATTTCCTAACACTTTTGTGAGCACTTTCCCTTAATATATGCATTTTTGTACACATTAAAAAAAAATTTAAAAAAAATTAGAGAACTGCATCACAAAATTCGGAGAAGTGCAAATATTGAAGTAGAACTGTGTTTTGTTTTACCTGCTGGTTCTGGAAATGCAACTTAGGTAAGTTTGCATTGTAACGTGAGTCAAACAAATTTCTCTTCCATTCCTATTGATAATCCATCAGGATTGATTGACAACTCACCAGCTTAGACGGCTTTGAAAGGGGATGAGAAAAAAATTCGTTGAGTAGTGTTTTATCAGTGGTTATTAATTAGCCATCATGGCTGAATGGAAATTCCAGGTTCAGAGGAACTATGCTACTAGGTAACCAAAGAAAGAAATATGTTCAACGGCACCTTGAAACTAACCTTTCAGAAGCTTTTTACTGTAAAGTGGCATAAGCATTGGTAGGCAACAAACTACTTCGTCAGATGTTCAGTTAAAACTCTGAAACAAGACAGAGCTGAAATTGTTGGAGGATATGGGAAGGAGTCAGTCCTATACTGGTTAGTAGGATGAAGCAGAGTTTTCCCCCTTATGCGCAGCCTGGTTATTGAAACTGGTTATCACCACATGGGTTGCTAAACCCTGCTAAAAGGCTCTTAAAAGGAAATGGATTGTCCAAACAAGGTTTAAAACTAATAAAGACATTTATTAGTTTTACTTACAGTCCATTTATTCATGTATGCAGGATGCATATAGGCAGATTAGAGTCTTGGGTGTAAGAGTCTGCTTCATTGGAGATCACTGGCTGGAAGCCAGCGCAGACCTTGTGTCCATCATGTTGGAGAGGGGGAGAGAGAGAGAGCGAGAGAGAGAGAGAGAGAGCTGGCCACAGAGAGGCCGGAAGTAGGGAGGAGGGGTTACAAAACATGCACCCTGGGGATTGTTCAATTAACCCTTTCCTCCCACTGTAAATAGTGATTATATATTACCTTGTTGATTTAAGCAGGCAATATTACAATTTCCATCAGAAATTTCTCAGAAGTCATTTTTTCCCGAGAAAATGGCTGAGATTGTTCCTTTTCTCACCCTCTTCCCCCCAAAAGAAAACCACTTTGCAGAATTGCCTCCAAATATTCTCTACTGTTTTTTTTTTGTGGCGGCTGCCATCCCCCTACGCCACACACAATGCCTTCGAATGACTCTAGGTCTTGAGCATTGTGGAGGATGGAAAATGGTGGCCAGGCTGTCAACACAGTCACTGCTACTGCTGATTGCAGCAGGGGAAAAGAAAACACCTTAGGGGGCAGAACGGAAGAATCTGCACTACACCCACTGCTCATGGTGAGGCCCACCCTGAGAAACTGTGGGAGAATTTCTTTCCCCCCCTGGAGAAATTCAGTGAAATGGTTCCCCAACTGCTCTACTCAAAAATAAGGTGAAGGATTTTGTGAGGCTATTATTTGCGCACAGCTCTACTTTGAAACACAAGGCAGAAAAGTAAGGAAGTTGAAAGCTGACCAAGAGAAAGTATTCAAAGTGTGCAATCCTATGCATGTTTAGACAGGAAAAAGTCCTGGCATTTTCCAGTCAGCAGCTAGCTGGAGAATGCTGGGAGTTGTAGGACTTTTTTTTTTTTTTGGTCTAAACATGCATAGGATTGTGCCCTAAAGTTCTTAAAGGCATACTAATAAGATAAGCTATGCAGGGGAGGCTGGTGACTCCTGTGTCAGTGGGGGCTCCTTATCCATTGCATCTTTTTATTTGAGCTTTATAGGAGCTGTCCATGGTGCTCCATGGTGGTGAACTTATTTGGGGATGGAGTGCAGCACCATGAACAGCTCCAAAAAAGCTCAAACTAAAAGCTGCAGTGGATAAGGAGGCCCACGGACACAGGAGTCACCAGCCTCCCTTGAAATTATGTTTAATCTTTATAGTGTGCATAGGAACACTCTTAAGCCCCTGACTTATACAGACAAATTTCTGTATGCAAAGTGCAGCCCTCTTCAGCTACCTTATATTCCATGCACACACACACACACACACACACACACACACACACACACACACCTTCCCAGAAGCAACGACTCTAAGGTATACTACCATGTATCCAGACTACAGGGAGATTAAAATGATAACTCACTGGTTTCTTAGTCTTCTTGCTCTTCATATCTGATTTCTGATTTCTTTGCCTGTTTGTCCAATGAAAACTGTTGATAGACATTTGACACATGAAATTGAGTATACCCCATTGGTAGCCAGGTGGGTATAAAGGCCACAGATGTGCTACATTATTACTAGGTCCAGTTGCTAGGTGGCCATGTGTCCTCAATTTAAAGGGCTGGACCATCCTCTGTTTTGAAGGTGTCTCTATTTGAAGGGCTGCCCAGTCCAATTTTGATTTAAAGATAAAGAAGCAGAAGAAGAAACTGCTGGGCCTTGAAGTTGCCCATCAACAGCACCTGGACAGTAGGCTGAGCAAGGCACACAGGTCACCTGGTCATAATCTTCCACACTATGGTGAGGTGTACTGTGTTTCTATTTTAATCATCATCATCATCATCATCATCATCATCATCATCATCATCTAAATTTGCAGCTACAGTAATACCTTGGATTGCAAGTAACTTGGTTTGAGAGCGTTTTGCAAGACAAGCAAATTTTAAAATATTTATTTAATTTTTTTGACTTGATATACAAGTGACGTCTTGCAAGACAAGTACTGTAGTATGGCTTAAATTAAAAATCTCTGTACAATTTTTTGGGGGGGATTTCATTTTGATATAAGAGTGTTTTGGATTACAAGCATGTTTCCGGAACGAATTATGCTCTCAATCCAAGGCATGACTGTATACATATACATTAGCATATGCAAATTTTATGCAAATAATTGCCTTCTTTCATTCTCTTTTTTAGTGATGCCTTTCCTCTTTTTTGGTGATTTGTAAGCAGCCACCCTAGTTGCTTATGGAAAATAGCAGAAGAAGGCTTCATGGCCTGCTCGTGTACTTCCCGGAGACATCTAGATAGTCAGTGTAGGAAAGAGCTGCATAAGATGCCCTCTTATTCTGATTCGGCAGGGGCCGGGGCTCACATATTTATTCTTATATCTTAGGACTAGGGCAGACTTAATCAGGCATGCCCTAGGAAAGTAAATGCGAATGCATCCTAGCAAGGAAGAATGGATGGTATGAACACTTTGCACTTGTAGCAGCATTTTATTTTAATTTTTTTAAATGCAAGCAGATCAGGCTCTGGAACTGCTTTTATGGTGGGGTTACAGCCAGGGCCTGTGTGCAAAAGGCAACACATAATCTTTTCCTGCTGGATGGAGCTCGACATGCTTGATTGCTTGACCCACTTGGATGGAGCAGGCAGTTTCAGGCAGACTTGTTCCTGACTCTAATGTTCTTTGCACGTGCATAGGTGAGATAAAGAAGAGTCAGACACAGAGTATATGGTTTCAAATCAGGGCCACATTTATTGAATTGAAGATCTGTGAAGGGCGAAGGGCGGTACTAACCTAGCCCGGCCATTGGCCGGGAAAAAAACCAATATTTGGCTAATACATCCTAACTGCACCGGAGGCGGGATGGTCCGCCCCCGGCCAGTTGCCCTCCATGTGGAGCTGGAGGGCCTTACCATCATCACTTTACTTTGACGCCTCCAGGCACCCAATGTAGGCGAGAAAGGCAAAACCCCAAAGACGTCCCAATCTCCCTCTTGCCAAGCCTCAGGGCATTCGTGAGGGCAGCCTTGGGTAAACGTCAGTCACCTTGAAAGGTGCCACTGGATGATCACCATAATCCTAAACCATATGGCTCTGGAGCTGCTTTTACGGTGGGGCTACAGCCAGGGCCTATGTGCAAAAGGCAACACATAATCTTTTCCTGCTGGATGGAGCTCGGCATGCTTGATTGCTTGACCCACTTAGATGGAGCAGGCAGTTTCAGGCAGACTTGTTCCTGACTCTCATGTTCTTTCTCTGTGTTCCCATCTCTCAGTACAACTGAGAACATCAAATGGGGACTTGGTCCTAATGTGATCTAGTGGGTTGCTGTAAATTACTTTCGCAGATGTAAAAGGTGTGTGTGTATTTTGGCCTTCCCCCCCACCCCCACAAAAGTAAACGTTAGAAGGATTTATAACATGCATCACACAGGGAGTTTGTGGAATGTCGCGTAGGTGCTATGTGCAAATCAGCAAAACCTGAGCTCACCAAATTTCTTGACGCTCATTCTCACTTGAGTCTGTATCAGATTGTGAGCTTTGTTCCCCCCCCTTTTCATATGAAAATCCATGTGTATTTCATGCTTACTTTCCCAAATGTATGCATCATTGATAGACCTCTCCTCCACAAATTTCTTTAATCCTCTTTTAAAGCCATCACAAACTAGTGAGCCTGATGGATGATCATCCATCCAAGCCTGATGGATGATGACAGCACAACATTTTTATGACCACCTAATTTGGCCATATCTTCTTTGGGCAGGAGATAATACAACATGACCCTTCTGGTTTTACACCTTTGACCTCCCTGTGTATGTATTTGTATAAATTTTTGCCTGCGACTCATAAGGCTGTGGAACTGAACTTGGTGGATGTGAGGAAGAAAATGCCTTGTTCTTAGATGAGGGTTTGATAAGAGTTTTAGGGCGCAATCCAATCAGGATACCCATAAACCTCTAAACTCAGAGGATTGCAGCAGGCATCCTATGCAGGGCGGAGGAAGCGGCACAGGTGATCTCTGCTTCCCCACTCCTCCCATCCTGCAAGTCTGCAAGATGGCCATTCTTCCCCCTCTGAAGCTGAGGCGCTTCAGAGGGGGAAGGAAGAAGACTGGAGTGCCAATCAGGATACGTCACATCCTGGCGGCCCTGGTCTTCTCCCCTCCCCGCTCCTCAGAATGCCCCCTTTACCTGTTCTCTGAAGTCGCTCTTATGACCTCAGAGAAGCAACCAGCATGCTTCCTTCCACACTGGCTGTGAAGGGGTGGGTGGGATCTGAGTGTGGGTCCCCAGCTCTGAGGTTGGAGCTCTTTTTCTGACCTTGGATCTGGGAATCTGAAGAATCCTATGGCCCCCTAGAGACTAGGGGGCCATAGGATTGCTCTGCCCATTTGTCACAGTCTGCATTTGTGTGTTTTTGGATATAAGCTCAAATCCTTCCAGGTCTTGTCTCTCATCCCCTCCAACAGAACTACACAAAGGAAGGTCATACAAAAGGTGATGCACTTTCTTTCAGCTTCAGCCTTGTGGGTATTTCACCTTTGATGCAACTCATGTCCTCTTAAATGATGATGGAACAGATGGTGAACAAAATCATGGTCCTTTCAGTCTTAACAAATATTTAGTGTTGTGTTTTTTTTAGATCTTTTGTACTGCTGGTATTCCCTGTCTCTGGATTTTCTTAGGTTTTATTCAGCTACTGTCTGTTTTGGATTTTATGTTTTATTTTTTTATCATTTTAACTCTTGCTGTAGAACTCCAATAGAACTTTCTTTTTGTTATTGAGTATTAACAAAATATTGTTAATAAATAATTTTTTATTATTTGAGTAGCTCCAATGGGAAACCCATCCAAACACTTTTTCGGTGCCTCAGATTCACCTATCCCTTCCCCTCCAAACACTCATAGATCTGCATTAAGATCTGCTTTTGAAATAAGGAAATGGTTGTGCTAAAGCTTGCCCCTTAACCATCTTTCCTTGCAGCTGAGATAGGAGCATAGTGCAGGCTACTAAGTTACGTAAGTGCCAAGACAAGTCCCACTGCATCATTGGACCAAAGGAAGGATATAGGGAGAAAGGAATGAACAGCAGTGCAGGCCAGGCACAAGTTGGACTGAATCTGCCTACACCACCCAAAGAGGACATCCAAGCTGGAGGCCCGCTATAAATATGGTTGGCTTATTGCACCTGCTAATGCCTATTAAGCAGCTGCCTGTCAGTGGCACAGCTGCAGTGACTGGTCCAGCAGTTGGCATCCCTACAAAAATAAAAAATTAACCACTGTTTTTGCCAGTCCCCTAATCCTCAGAAGTGAATTGTCCCGAGGTCAATGTTTAATGTATTCTCCTACACTGTTCCTGGTCCACTCCCAAGCATCCTTATTTAATAGATAGTAAAAATTTGGTGTACAAGTAGAAAGTCACAGCATGAACAAGCTTTTGCCTCTTGGGTTATCTATATTGGTCTCCTTTGCAATGGGTAAGTTTCTAACCAGCCATTGCCAGAAACTTCAGAGCTTCGAACCAAGTCTTCAGATGACTATTGTTTTATATATGTGTGTGTGTGTGTGTGTGTGTGTACACACATGTATTTGTGTTTGTCTGGATGCTAAGATGAAGTTGTTTTGTGTTGAGTGGTTCAATGTAAAACTAACCTGTACTGGAGGATGGAGAGTTGAGGTGAATAGCTAAAATATTGCAAGGAATGGAGAAGGACTTCAGCTAGGGAGAGGGGGGAAATTTACTCAGTTCACATTTTAATGTGGATGTACCTAATTTGCACTTTTGAGCCACTATGTGAACCAAAACTCAGTTACCCTTTGAAATTTGTACTTTTCTGAATTTTCCATAGAATTCTCCAATTAAACAAATGCATTAAAATGTGCAAATTAGAGAAAGTAGTGTTAAAATATGCATTATATTAGGAAAACTACAAAAACCTGCACAAAAATGCTTATGAATTTTCATGCATACTTAAAAAAAATATCTCAAAGGTTGGGATGAAAGGAACTGAAGAATGGAGAAATTCACAAAGTTTGAGCCAAACCAAATTTAAGAAAACCAAAAATGAGGAACTGGGAGAAACTGAAATTGACAGTTTGTCCATCCCTATCTGGGGATGGGGGAGAAATTAATTCAGTTCCCCTTTTAGTGCAAATTTACTTAATTTGACACTTTTGAAACCAATATGCAAATCAAAATTCATTTATTCTTTGAAATTCACACTTCTCTGAATTTTGTAATAGAATTCTTCAATCAAAAGATGCATACAAATATTAGGGAAATTTGCACAGAAAAATGCATATATTAGTGAAAGTAACATATGCATTCAACAATGCACTATATTAGGAAAATTTGCAAAAATTGCAAAAATGTGTATATTAAAGCAAAATTGTGTACAAACTGTATGTATTACGAGAAATGTGCAGAAAATGCATACAAATTTTCATGCAAATTTTAAAAAAATCCCTCAAAGTTCAGGACAAACTGAATTTAAGACTGGAAAAATTAGAAACTGAGATAAACCAAAACAGAGATTTTGACCTTCTCTCCATTCAACACACAAAAAAGAACCACCAAGGCCAGATCCTTAGAACTATCTAAATACCCGGGAGAAGATAAATGTTTTCACCTGGCGCTGAAAGGATGACTGAGCTGGTGCCAGGTGAACTTCAACTCAGCTCAGGAGAGCATTCCATAATTTAAACCTTATTTATTTTTTATTTATTTTCTGTAAGTTTATCCCACTATTCAGTCAATTATTGTCTTTCAAAGTGGCTCAGAGTCAGATCAATAAAAAAAAGAAGAAGAGAGAGACAGACAGGCCTTACCATCAAGCTTACAAACTAAGAAGACAAGACACATAAGGGAAGGGGAGTGGAAGGAAAACGAGCAGGAGGGCGATAAGTTCTTCAAGGCTAGAATAAGGTGGTGAGCTATAAACTGGCGTTTATATCCAGTTGTGTCCAGGGCAGGCTGACCTTCCCCTGCTGCAGGGAAGGCTGGAGACTCCTGTGTCAGTGGGGTTCCTCATCCATTGCATCTTTTTGTTTGAGCTCCATGGTGGTGAACATATTTTGCGGATGGAGTTCAGCACCATGGATAGCTCCTATAAAGTTCAGAATAAAAGCTGCAATGGATAAGGGGCCCCACCAAAATAGGAGTCTTCAGCCTCCCCTGGTAATAGGTAAGATTTTGTGAATGAAGGGAGACGATTGCTGTTAGACAAGGTATGTGTGCCTTTGACAGCAATATGATATCAAGGCCAGACTGAGACATTTTGCTGCCTGAGGTGAAGGACAAAATCTTTCCTCCCCACCCTCATTCCATGTGCATCAACCCGCAGAATTGGCAGTTGAATCTTACTGCAACAGTGGTGATGGGGCTGTGCCCTCCACCACACCTGAGGGCAGTAGGGTAGCTCACAACACACAGGGCAGGCCACATGACACACACACAGCTCCATCCTCCACCACTTCGCTGCTGCTCTGCGCCTCCCAATGTCTGCCACCTGAGGCAGCTTCCTCACTCCACCTCATGGTAGGGGTGTCCCTGTATGATATGAAGCAATCAGCAGGTGACGCTTTCCGGAGCATGGACAGGAATATTCTGACATACTAGCTCTGCATGTTAAGCCAGCTGATAATGAATGCTACATTGGCCAGTTAAAATTTTGCAACTCCCGTTGTGCCACTCTATGCCTTCTTCCCCATCTGTGTATTCAACTGCTCCCCTCTCTTTTTGTCCAGTTGGTGGCCTCAGATGTTACAAATGTTACCGTGAGTATAAAAATCGCACATGCCATACAGTTGAAAAACCCTGCGTCGCAAATCCTGGGGAGTCCTGCTTCCGGCAGCAGATCTTTACCGGTAGGTGTGTGCCAGAAAGGCTGGTCAGGTTTCCATTCTTGGTCTTAACAGGGCTTGCTTCTGGATCCTGTCTTTTTAATGTCAGCCTAGAGAGGTGTGAGAAATCCATTTCTATCTTTATTTTATAAATTTCTCCAATCTGCATCACCCAGAAATGGCTGTGTCCCAGATGCATTTTGTGTTTGGAAATTCATACATTTCCAGACTTGCAATAATATGTTTCATGGGGCAGGAAAGACATGGCGGATGAAATGTGCACATTTGAGGTGTGCAAATAAAAATGCGTACTTTTGAAAGATGCTTCCATCAGTAGATGGGGGGCATACAAAAATGTGCACAATTTGAAACATGCTCACACAAATGCCTAATGTTTAGAAACATTCCACAAAAAGAAAAAAAAATCCACATGGCACCAGCATGGGACAGACTTGGAGGTGGGAAATGGAGGGCATCCATGGAGATGACCTCACAGATCTGCCCATTGCTGGTCAGGTCTGGAATTTATAAAGCAGTAGTGAAGGAATATGCCTTCAAGCATGCTCAAAAATACTTTCCCTTCACCATCAAGAGACAAACTAGATCTGACAGAAGAAAACCCATCTGTGTAAATGTGGGATCACATATGACATGGGCTGTGGGGGCCTAGATTTAAGAGCAAAAATAGGCTTGCACATGGTGCTTGAACCCTGGACTCTGGGATAGCTCAGTTCCATCTGACCTCTGGGAACCTTTTTGAAGGGGGAAAGGATAATCCCTGGTCTGAGGGGAGGTAAGACATGTGAAAAGGGGAGAGCTTCAGGGAGGACTCACACTTTGGCTCTTAAAATTGCCTCCCCTCACTTTAAAATCTACTCAGACACCGGGCAGACACCGGGTTAACCTAACAGAGCTCCAGTCCTACAGATGCAATGATGGGACCCCCTCTGCACTCACAACTGGCTGGATACCTTTCCCTCATGCATTTTTTTTTTTCAAGCCACAGGAGCCAGAATTTTTTTTTAAAAAGGTTGCCAAGCCTAATGAAGATGTGGCTGTACTGCGATGCAGTCTTGTGAAGACAGAGGTTATGTTCAGATGTCATGCTAAACCACAGTTTAGTGTAAGGAGAACAAGCATGGAGGAGGGGGTTGGACCCGATGACCTTATAGGCCCCTTCCAACTCTACTATTCTATGATTCTATGCCTTGGGCTCGCATGCTCCTGCTCGTCTGTCTTCTTCCAGTGTGGCTGAAAGGAGAAGATCAGAAGCTTTTATTTCTGATTTCAATTAAGTACAATTTATTATTTCACCCAAGCCCTAAACTATGGTTAATGTTAACTATGGTTTGTTTAAACAAGTCAGCTTCCTAAACTATTCTTTGAAATTGACTTGTTTCAAACAAACCATAGTTAACAATTACCACAGTTTCTTTGGTTCAGACGACATGATGAGCTGTGGTGAATCTAATCCAGAAGCAAACATTTCCAAACTTCTCACAGCCATGTTGGGGTGTGGGTGGAAGGGGATGGGGTGCATGAGCCCAAGGCTTATTGTGGCTCATTCTCATCACAAAGCCCTATGGTTTAACATGATGTCCAAATGTTGCAAAGGCTCCTGCCAGTTTTCACCTTAGCAACTATCACAGGAAAATAGCAAAGGAATTCACCCTGAACATGGCTGCTTCTAACTTATTTACATTACATTATTATTCATTATTAAATTTGTATTGCATGCCTTTGGTATGAATTCTCGCAAGGCAGCTAACAAACCATTAAAAGCAATACAGTATTTAAAAAAAAATGACACACAGGAGCAGATTAAAAAGGCAACCAATCAATCAATCACCAGGTAAGAGAGAGCTAAAAGCACTGGCTCAAAGGTCTAAAAATAAAAGATCTAAAAGACTTGGAGAATAAGAAAACCACCATAGGCAAACATCCCCAGGCAGGGCGTTCCAAAGGGAGGGCACCACCATTGAAAAGGCCCTCACTCCGGTCATCATGCACTGTACCTCTGAATGTGAGGGTAGCCTGAAGAGAGATATAGCTGATGACCTCAATGATTGGAGGTTCTGACTGATGCGGGGAAAATACTTGAGTCCTGAGCTCTGTAAAGGCGCATACCAGCACTTTCCACTGACCTTGGACAGGGACTGGGAGCCAGTGCAGATGTTTAAGTAGAGGCAAGCTGCAATTTTGCTCCTTTGCCCTCCCGATGTTCTTGGATTGCAACTCTTGTCATCCCTCACCGTCATCTAAGCTGGCTAGGACTGATGGGACAAGCAATCCAACATCTGGAGGGCCAGAAATTGCCCACCCCCATTCTATTGGGTTGCAGATGTCCAAGTGGATGTATGAGTAGTTAGTGTGGCTATTACACAGGGACTGAAGGGCTCACCACTTTCTTTTCCTTTCCAGAAGGTGTTATCCTTTATACTTCAGCCGGCTGTATCTTGGATTGCAAGCAGGTGAATGCAGGAGTGCATATCCACCATATCAATAAATGCTGCAAGAATACTGATCTATGCAACACCCGCTAGGCTAAGTGCATGGGTGAGGGGAGGAGCTCACAGTCACAGCATCTTGTGCCTGAATCGAATCTAAATGTCTGGAATCTCCACTGACTTTATGCTGTTTGGGTTATCCCCTTTTCCTGGAAACCTCTCTCCCTCCATATCTCTTCCAAAAAACCAACATTCAGTTACCAAAAGACAAATTAGGTTGCTCTAGAGCTGAAATGGACTAGGTTGGTGGTGCAGATTCCTGGGCAAAAGTATCTTCATTTTGAATTAGCAGCAACATTTCTATTTCTGGTTGCAAACTTTTAATCTAGCTGATTAAACAATTGACACCTTATTCAATTGACTAAAAAGGAATCCCCGTGTAATTGGGCAATTTAAAGTTAATCGTTTTTAATATGGATTCTTACAAAAATTACGATACCACATTAGAAGAGGCATTCTTTCTTCACACACATCAGTATGGAATGGCACTTCTAAGATGGCACCTGCTGTGACATTTACAGACACCATCCGATCTAAGAACAAAATGTATTGGATCCAGACTTAGTCATGCTTCAAGTAGACCCATTTAATATCAATGGTGCAAGCAAGTCATGACTAATTTAAACCCCACTGATTTCAATAAACTAAGTCTGGATCTAACCCAATATGTTTCTCTTAAAAAAAATAAAAAAATAAAAAAGATTGCTTTAGTCATATTCAAATGTATGCAGATTTAATAAAATATAATTAATTTATTAAAATTAATTTTGATAGTTCTTTAATTGGGTGATAGTTGTACTTCTGATTGATGCACTCCTCATTATCATTTTAAGATTCCCAATTATGGATATTGTTGAATTTGGTGTTACTTGATTCATTTTAAAATGAAAGGTGTAAAAGTACTGCATTTGGTAATATTCTTGCTTTAACACTCATTAACAAGGCTCAGGATTAAAATGTTTGTTTGTTTTTCCAAATGTATCTCTCAATGCTGAATTTCAGAAATAAAATTTGACAGCGGTCAGTTCCAGAAGCTGAATTTCCAGGACAGAACATTGCCGATTTGTGTTAAAATTTTGTGTGTGCTGCTGCTAGGGTTTCCAGATTTTCCAACGTGCCACTGTAGCAGTGCTTTTTAGAGGGGCTTGATGTATAGAAAGCTTTTTTTGTGGCATGGGGATGAACCTTATCACCTATTAATCTCTGGCTGAGAAGATCTGTTGATATCTGCACATCAAGATACCATTAAAAGCAGAAGAGCATGAGGAGAGCAAAATTACGATACCACATTAGAAGAGGCATTCTTCTTCTAATATAGGAGGGTATATTTCTGGCAAGGCGGGCAGCAACCCTCCTTGCTTTTAACTGAGTAATGTGGGTGTTTGAATTCAGGATTCTCTCCCCTCCTCCTCTCCCCGCCTGGTCTTTCCATTCTTCGTAGTCTAGACCTCTTGATTATTTCAGATTCACATGGCTCTGGACAGTGGCGTAGCATGGGTTGTCAGCACCCGGGGCAAGGCAAGTAATTTGTGCCCCCTAACCCGTGGATTTTAGCACTCGAGTCTCTTCCACGAGATTAGTTAAAGAAACCCTTACCCCCTAAGCACATGTATTGTTTGTTATGAAAATACTGATGTAATTAAAGTAAAATGCATCTAAATACAAGTTTCTTTTCAAACACTTTATTGAGTGCGAACATGCATTACACATTCTCCACATTTTCAGCAGGTCTATGAATACAAATCTACAAATGTAGTAACCTAGCATGGGCCATGCTATTATATGTCGTCTCACAACCATCGTAAACGACAAAAAATATCAAGAACAAAAACTAAACATCAAAATGGAACCATACCCTGGAGATGATCCAAGACTGGGCTAGATGGAGCCAACTTCCTCAATCCTGTACCTCTAATTGTAATTCTTTAATAGAAGTGCAAGATATCAATCTGTATATAATATACAGATTAATTTAAATTCGCCTGCTTTTAATTAGCGCAAATACCAGCCTCATGTAGAAAAGCTTTTAAGCCATAGCCCGGAAAAAGTAATGTGAAACATGTTGGCATATTGGGTGTTTTGATGGGCTGATAAGGGCTCAGATAACTTGGAGGGGGAATGCTGGTATCACACTAAAGGTGCAATCCCATATATGGGAGAATATAAAGACTACAAAGAACAACTAGCTGCTTGTTGAATATCTGAATGTTTAGTGCGTTTTCTCTTCTATCTGTGCAGAATGGGGAGCCAAATGACACATTATGCTAATCGTAATGCTGAGGCTTGTCTTTTGTTTTACTCTAGTGTAAGTGTGTGCAGCCATGATTTGGATTGGGGCCACCATGCTTTAGGAGGGGGAATTAATTCTTCCCCCTCCATTGTTTGCATCCTGAAATTCCCGCCCCCCACATTGGGGTGGGGGCAGAATTCGGAAGGCAAACAGTGGGTGGGGGAAGGTTTAATCCCCCCCCTCCTAGAGTGCAGTGGTCTCGATCCAAATCAGGGCCATGCACACGTGCACCAGCGTTAAACAAAAGATAAGCCTCAGCTACGCGCTACGGCACGGGCCGAATTGCTGGCTGCCTCCCTTCGCTGCTGCTCAACTCGATCAACTGGACGTAGCTGGCCGGGAACCAGCCCCTGAGCCCTTCGGCGGTCTCCCCTTCCCACCAGCCGCCGTCGGGCCCCGCCTGCAGGACGGTGAGCAGCTCCCCCGCGGCGAAGCGCAGCCCGTGCCGGTGCCGCTCCCCAGAGAAGGGGTAGAGGGTTCTGCAGCGCGCCCCCAGCAGCGGCACCACCCGCTCCTGCCCGGGCGGCGGCATCACCCGCGAGCGAGCGAGCGGGCGACTTGCTCAACTAACTCGGCTCTGGCCGCCACAGGTGCCCGCCGAGCCGATCGCTTCTGGCTGCCGGGAGCCTGGAAAGAGAGCTGCGAGTGCGAGCGCGCCCCCCCAGATGTTGCGCCCGGTGCGGCCGGCCCCCCCTGCACCCCCCACGCTACGCCTCTGGCTCTGGAGCTGAAATGGACCAGTGTATCTGACCAGCATATCCTGTGTATAGTAAAAAGAGGCAAGGTTTAGATAACCCCTCTCACACTTTCAAGGATGCATGTACAGATCCTTAAGATGAGGGGGGATCCTGTCCCAGGCATTCCTCATGCAGAGGATCTATATATACATATGAGGGTATGCATGTAGAGTCCCTTCTCATGTGTGCCAAACATGTGGATGGGGGGGAGGGACATAGTTGCTCAACACGTTGGTGGAAGGAGCAGGGCTAATCCACATGGCTTTGCGACCCTGCCTTGCACATTCCATGAACATGTGGAGCCTTTTGGGCCCCACTCATGTCACACCCTCTTCTGAACATGGGAAAAGACGTCTGCCTTTTCTGAGAAATATTCCAGTATTCAGGCAATGTGATGCATGAAGCTTGTTGCTTAGACATCTAGATTTACCTTTACTGGTGTGTTGACCCTAGAGATGGCTGAGCTTTCCCCAGCTTGCCTTAGAGTAACTTGAAAATTATTCTTTTCCTTTCAAACAACAACAACAACAACAACAACACAAAAATTGAGACCACTCGGATAATTTTCCAAGGTTCAGAAAACAGGCCTGTGGCTTATGCTGGCTCAGCTTGTCTGAGCGCGGAAAGCTAAGCAGGGTCAAGCCTGGTTATTACTTGGATGGGAGACCCCCCCCTCCTCTAGTTTCCTGCATTGAGCAGGGGGTTGGACTCGACAGCCTTGTAGCCCAACTCTATGATCTATGAAATCCCTCTCCCTTTGTTCAACTCTACATGTCACCAAAACACTCTTTTCACCAGCCCCATATAACACTTCACCAACATAGTGGTGGTAAGCAGCTATGCCATGTGAGGAGAGGGGAGGAAGGGAGTCTGTCCCTTTCCTCTTCCTCTCCGTTGCCACACAGTGACCCACGGAATATGTAGTCCTTCCATATGGTCTTCCTGCTCCTACAAGCAGACCAGTCAGTAAATAATAGAAGGGGGGAGTGTGTTCTGAGGGTCAGGTTAGTGGGGAGCATGCTTTCGGTGTGTGTTGATGGGTAGGATTGTCAGGGAGTGGGGAAGGAAACTGGCAATTTTAATCTGAGCTGAAGAAGAATTTGGAGGATTGAAAGATACATTGCCTCTCCTTTAAAGTTGGCTTTTATGAGCACCCAGATTTCTGCTCCAAGCTCAGAGAAGTTTACTGGGGTTTCTGATTGACACCCAGAGATGTCATTCAAAGGAATGATGCAAGGACAGCCTAACAGGTTATTCTAAAAGAGACACCATTTCATGTGCATTTCCACAACATCCCTCTAGCTTCTTATAGATCACAGTCTGAGTCTGCATAACATTTAATAGTCTTGTTCACAGATGCTAAATCTACAATGGCTCCATAACCCTAATCCTTACATATAGGAATAACCCCAGTACATTCAGACAGCGCACCCAAAGTCATCACTGAGGGTGTTCTTGCTGACCGCTAGTTTTGTCTGTCCCATCTAAACTAGTTCCCTCCAGGCCCCTGGACATGCACACAGTAGGGATGTGTGTGGATCTCGATGGGGGGTGGAAGCGGGGCAAACTCACCTCGCTCGACCCCCCCGAGCTCTGCGGGACTTACTTTTCCCCAGCTTGTCACAAGTCCCCGCGAGAGGAGCAGTGGAAAGGTGCTTCCGGGTCCCCGGTGCTGCGTTTTTCACATAAATACCATGGAAAACCACCTTAAAACGGCCGCAATTTGCTATTCGTGGCAGTTTTAAGGTGGTTCACCCTGGTATTTATGTGAAAAATGCAGCACTGGCAGTGCTGGGGACCCATCACTTCACAAGACCTAGGTTTTTGTAACCCTTACCCAAACCTGAAGCATAACCCAACTTTAACACTCAGGTATAATCCCTAGGCATTCAGACAGAATGCCCAAAGGCATCCTTATTGTCCGGTCACTCTTTCTGCCCAATATTGCCTATTTCCATGCCCCTGGACATGCACACGGAACCAGGCTTTGCTAATCCTACCCTGAATCTGAAGCTTAACCCTAACCCTACATGCAGTTGTAATTGCTATCCATTCATCCAGCATACCCAAAGGGCTCAGTGAGTGTGTTCTTCTTGACCAATCACACAATAGGCTTGAACAATGGAAAAATCAATGTTAGGACAATAGCCACAGAGAGGACTGCATAAAAGTATTCTCTCCAGCTAGACCACTGTGGGCTGGGATCCTGTTTAGTGCATGATGCAGTTTGTGCAACAAGCAAGGAAGGAAGCAAGCAAAGCCAATCTGGACATCCATGTGTCAGGCTCCAGCCTGCCTGTCTGGATGCAATGAAGACTGATATGAACAATTGTGGCCTTCAGCCTGAATTGGAAGATGGACCACATAGGGACCTTATGCTCACAATGTAGTCTCCAACTTAATTCATGGTCTCATCTGATGACCTGCTCTGTTCAAAGCTGAAGCAGAAAATCATTCCATACTTCCCACTGCCTACCCTGAGCACATGATGCTTTGCTGTGTTTGCCAGTTTCCCACCTGTACCCATTCCCACTCCTTTTCTCTGTTTAGTCTCTGACTATTTCATGGAGGTGGCACTCAGTGATAAAGCTTTTGGCTATAGAGAACTCAAAGGAGCAAAGGATGTCCAGTTCTTAGGCTCTCTCTTGCTGATAAGATTATAATCAACCAGCATGGCAGGTGGGAAACTTAAAATGGGATTCTTCCAGAAGCAGTTTACAGTTCCATAGAGCTTAAATCAATCTCTGCCCTGTTCCGGGAGCCAATTTTTGTGACTCCTTTTGTGAGGCCCTGTACCTCAGCTGAGTCATCAACTCCAGCAAGATGAATAAGATTCTGTTGCTCAGCTGTTTAGTTCTGTTGTGTTGTGTCCAGGGTGAGTAATAGATGGGTTGAAGTTTGTCTTCACCTGTTACAACTCTTCATTTTTGTTCTTACTGTCTCTGGTCATCTTTTGTTCATTTGTCCTACATATGTGTTTCCTATTCCTTTAACAGCGGACTATATTATTATTAATATTATTATCATCTACAACAATAATAATGGCAAATTGCATCATAAATAAGGATGGACAAATCTGCCAATTTTCATTTCTTTCACTTTCTGATTGTTCTACTCTTAAATTCAGTTCATCACAAACTTTGAGATTTTTTCCAGTCTTACATTTGGTGCATCCCAAACATTGGGTAGTATCCTATTGTGCCCATGTGTTCACGGGACCCACCGGTTACACAACAGGGTCTTGGTGCTTCTAAAAATAACCAGAAAGTAGTGGAAATGCTTGTTTCTGGAATGCGGGAGGTCCATTTGTCCCAACCTGAAAATGAGCATTTCTGCTCATTTCATGGTACTTCTTTTTAGAAGCGACAAAGTCCCGTTGTGTAAGAGGTAGGTCCTGCAAGTGCAATAGAACTAATGGAGGTGGAGTAGCCCCATTGGACACTGCCCTTTTAAAAGTATGCATGGAAATTCATATGTATTATGGTGCACATTTCTCCAAATACATGACCTAATATACAGATTTTTGGAAGCAATTTTCCTAATAAACTGCATTTTTAACATTATTTTCACTAATATATGCATGGGAGGGGGATTTCCCTAAGGTTTGCATTTGTGTGCTCATTATTTTGATTGGAGAACTCCATTGCAAAATTTGGAGAACTGCTCTAAGATAGCTTTGAGTGTGTGCAAAGTAGGGATATACACTAAGGCAGGGCTGCCAAATGTCTTTCAGTCCAAGGGTCAAATTCAGTTTTGGAGACGCTCTCAGGGGCTGCACTCCAGTGGTAGGTGGGTGAGTGGGTCCAAAGGCAAAAGGGGGCTGAACCAAGGGCAAAAGGATGGAGCCAAAATACCTGCATATTTTAGCTTAAAGCTCTTATGTCCAGGAACTAAAGTCTTAGGAGAGGCATTTCAACCTTCTAGAATGGGGGGCGGGGAGAACACACAGAATCTAGGAAACCATGAAACAATTACCCTTAACTGTTGCCTTTCCCTGTGTTTGCAACCTAATCAGACATTAGCTTTGTGTATGTGGAGATGCCTGGGACAAGTATGGTGGTTTGTGACATAATTTCATTTATGGAAAATTGGTACCTCTCTTCCTACAGCCTGGACCCTCAAATGCAAAGTCTGCACGTACCATATTTTTGGTTTTATATGTTTGCAAGGAAACGGGATATGCACAGCTGAACTTGGACAGAAGTGCAAAAAAGAGTATATCAAAAGAGGTAGGTTTGCCTTGAAATGAACACTCGCACGGTTTATTTTATAGCATTTCACCTTACCAGCTTGCTTGTGTTATTTTCTCTCTTTTTGTGCTGTGTACTACACTGTGACTCCTATTATTTTGAAATAAAGCTTCACCTTACACAAAGCCAGTCCCTTAACCCATGCAGCTCAGTATTGTCTTCAACAGCGGTGGGCAACATCTGGGGGCTTGGTGGCCAATTCCGCTAAATCTACCCAGGACCACATCACTGAATTTTCTGCTGGGATTTGGGAGCCTAGAGGCGGGGAGGGGGGAATCCACTTGTTTCATTTTACACTAGGTACAAGGGTTGTCTTGTTTTAAAGCACAATCGTGCTCCCTAGTGCTTCTGGGCGTACAATTGTACTTTAAAACATGGTGTGTTCTCCCCCACTTATTTATTTAAAGGGAAATGGCATTTTTCTCCCATGGCTGTGCCACTGGATTTTGGCAGCAAATTCAGTGGTGCAGTAGCAGAGCAGTGAGGACACTAAATGATCCAGGGGTGTACGTGACCTGTCAACTTGTGTAGCCTGATTGTAGTACATTGCCTACGTCAATCCAGGGAACATGTGATCTTGATCAGAAATGGTGCCGTGGATGCAGAGGCGCATGCTTTGTGGCAATATGGGTTGGGAAACACTAGTTATATAAACAGGGGCATTTGGGACAATTTATCTGGCTTATTACAAAGTAAATATAATCTTTTAACCAATACTCCAGATAAGAAAGGAGACAAGAGGGTTGTCAAGTTACTGGTTTATGTTCTGGCTTGTAAAGAGATGTTCATCTGGATGATGCAGTTTATGAGACAGATTTATTATTTGGGAGAAGACGTGTGTAACATTTGCATATGCTCCACCTGTCCCTATTGACCACAGGAGGTCCCTTTTCCCCACATGTTCGCTAAATCATTCTTTCTTTGCCTTGTTAGAATTGTACTAATGGGAGTAAGTTTTGCTAGACATGTTGTCATTCTTCCTGGTTCCTCCCCAGCGTCCCTAGAAACTACACTTCTGAATAGATGGGTGGACTTGTGCCTCTATTATGCACATACACATGGAATTCATTTTCTATTTTCTTTCATTTATTTCATGTGCATATCACCCAATAGCCAAAGCTCTAAAGTGCTGCATGGTGCACGGCCTGCCATGCTGCTGGGGCTCATTTGAAGTGTGTTCACAACCCATTCCAGAACAGTTACATTTTTCCAGTGTGTCTTTAACCTGGCCTGTTGTAGCGTTTGCATCGTTTTCTAATCCTGGGAATTTTTATGGAGGAGTGACAGGGGTGAAACTTGAAGCCTGAGTAGAATCAGGCCACTTTGATTCAGTTCTGTTGCTTCCCAATCCCAGGCCAAGGCAAAGCTGGGACCATGAGTTTACCATTTTTCCAATGCCACCAGACTTCATATGAAAAAAAGCCTTAAACTGGTTTGCAATCACCATAACAATCAACAGGGTGTGTAGGTTGCTCCCAAGCTGGCTCCAGGGTAGGCTGATGACTCCTATTTCAGTGGGGCTCCTAATCGATTGCAGGTTTTATTTGGAGTTTTATAGGAGCCATCCATGGAGCTCCATGGTGGTGAACCTATTTTGGGGATGGAGTTCAGCACCACAGATAGTTCCTATAAAGCTCAAAATAAAGCCTGCAATGGATTAGGAGCCCCACCAAAATAGGAGTCACCAGCCTCCCCTGGCGGCCTCCCATATTAGAGAATCTGAGTAGCCTTGGTGACAGGCCCCCTGGGTTGAAGGTACTGCTGCTGAATGCCAGGTCGGGACTGCCACTTTCAAGGGCATTCTTGGTGGCCCCATGTGAAAGAGGGCCTTCTCTATGGCTGTTTCCTGGCTGTGGAACTCCTTTCTGAGGGAAGCTAGGTTCACTCCCTCTATGCTGTCTAGGGATGTGTGAGGATTTTGTTTAGGGGGTGGAAATCCAGCGGACTAGCTGGGCTCGACCCCCCCCAACTCGATCTTGCTTACCTCTTCCCCAACTCGATACATGTTCTCCCAAGTTGATCCAGGAAAGCGACTTCTGGGTTCCCAGCGGGCCGCTGTTTATGTAGAAAATGCCTTAAGATATGCACAAAGCGGCCGCGATGTGTGTAGTCTGCACAAATTGTGGCTGCTTTTGATGTATCTTAAGGCATTTTCTACATAAACAGTGGCCCACCGGGTACCTGGGAGTTTGGTGAGTGGTGTGGCGTGCCCACTTTCAGCCCAGCTCAGCAAGTGTAGCAGCAGCATCTGCCGAGCTGGAGGAGGGTAAGAACTCAGCGGATAGCCCACCCCTAATTGCTGCCCTTCTGTCAGCAGGCAAATATTCAGGTGGGCCTTTGGTGTACAAATGGGTCTGTTGGGTTGGGTGCTGTTTTTGCTCTGTTATTGTTGTGTTTTTAATTGCGTTTTAATGTCTTTGTTTTATTATTGTTGTTATTGTTTGGGCTTTTTAAAAAAATCAAGTTTTATTGGCTTTGAGTGCCATTTTTCTGGGTAGAAAGTGAAGATGTGTGATAAAAACACCAGCCATTTGTGGCTCATAATCCACCCTGTAGGCCCGTCTGCCTACGTGGATCCAGCAGAGTGTGAGTTGGAAAATACAGCGTCTGTCTCATGTGTGTAAACTGGCCCATGTAGCTTCACGCAGAGATTCACTGTCTCTCCTGCACGCAGCACATACCAAGCGTATCGGGTTACAGCCTCTGTCTCCAGCTTGCCGCTTGCTCCAGCTTAGCTGTAATTAGGAATTTGCCATAGAATTCACCACAGGGTTTTTCTTTACCTGTTTATTCTATATCCTAAGTTACATAGCATAGTCCAGTGGACAAAGCCCACCCTAGCATTCAGAGCATCAGAGAGAAGACATGAAGATGCATACAGAAAGCAATCCTTCTCTCAATGAAAAAAGTTACAGTTACAGGAAAACGAAACTTAACAATCATAATACGTCATCAGAAAGTACAAACCATGTGACCAGCTCATATTTCTTTCCAGCCCACTTTTCCCATGAGAAGAGAATAGCAGTTTCAGACTCAACACGATTGTTATTGTAGTCACCCTGTACCTTTCCAAATGAAAACACTTGTGGCACAGCTGTTGTTGTGTTACATGTCCCAACAGAAAGATGGGGTACAAACCAAATAAATAAATAAATAAATAAATAAAGTTTACCTCAAGAAAGGAATGAATCAGTTATAGTTACAATAAGTAAAGTGTCATTTCAGTCGAGTCACATTTGTAGGTTAGGTGCAGGGAGAGGGTGTTACAGTGAATAAAATAATTTCAGTTCCAAAAGCTGATGAACCTTGTAGTGCACATATAAGTTCAGGGCACTAAATCCAAAAAACCCTCACTAACATATGCCACATGTCACCTGCTCACTGTATATTTCCAAGTCAAGGTGGATGCTCTGATGAAAGAATTTCAGTTTTGCTTCCATTTTCTGTGATGCTGATACCATGTTGTTTTTCATTTTGGTTAAATTGGCATTGTATCTAAGAAGACTCAGTGTGGATAATTGATTGAGACAAACTGGTGTTAGCATTTACTTCATGTTCTGCATGCTAATTTTTTAAATCAAGTTTTATTGTGGTTGTAAGCCACCTTGAGTGCCATTTTTTGGGTGTAGAAAGGTGGGATACAAATGAAATAAATAAACAAATAACTCCCTACACCTATCCTTCTGAAACTTTGTAGGTTTCTTGCCAGTGGACACCATATATTTTCATTAAAAATGCCCCAAAAACCACCTACAGAAGGAAGAGAAAGCAATTCACTTTCTGCCACAAAAGGATACGAGGCCTTCCCTTGCATATGGACTGCTGCAACTATCCTTTTGAAACTTTATAGATTTTTCACTTAGGGACACCTCTAGGCTGCCTGTCATTTTCAAAACAATGGTCCACCAGGAGCATAGGGGGATAAATACACCTTCTTTTGAAGGATACCCTCAAAATGCCAGGGCTGCTCTTGTACTAAAACCCCTGCAGCTATCATTCTGAAATTTTGCAAATTAATCCTCTCAGAAGGGGCAACTACGGTAACTCTGAAATTTTCATCCAATTCTGTGGAGAAATAAAAAAGTTATCAGCAGTTCCCATATATATATATATATATATATATATATATATATATATCGGTATATGTGTGTGTGTGTGTGTGTGTGTAGTACAAAGTCTCTAGCATTTATTTTTATGAAACTTGGCAGGCATAATCCTCTCCTAAGGAGCTATCATGCATGCAAGTACCATTAAATTCTGATGAAGAGGGGGGGGGGGAGTTATAGCCATTTTTGAATTTCCTGTGATAGTTAATGGGAAGCAGAAACACACACACACAGAGTAAAGACTCTCTTAGCAATAAAACAGTGCAGGATAAGTTTCTGCAGAGTAAATGTGTGCCAGCCAGGCTAATTGAGAAGCCAGAAGGAAGTTGGATTTCCTCATTGTGGAAGAAATCTTCTGTGACTTCTCCATATTATGATTGGCTTCACCCATAATTAGTTTGTTTTTAACCTTCCTACAGTGGACAAAATGATCTACCTTACAAAAGGCTGCACCGAGCCACAGGACATCTGTCATTATACAGGTGGAGATTCCACCTTCAGTAAGATGACCACGTGCTGTGATGACAAAGATTTATGCAATAACGTTTAAGCATCTCTTCTGCAGGAACATGACACTCAACTCAGTCAGCCTTCATCTTCTATGATATCCAAGCTTCAGAGAGCCCTTTAATTCAGCTTTAAAAGGCTTTGCTGTGCAAGATTGTTTTCTGAGATCTCATTCTTTTCCTAATTATTTCTTAGGGACAGTAGAAAGAGGCATACTGTGGTGTGTTCTGCATGGGACAATTCTTACAATTGCGACAATGAATCAAATTGCATGATGGCATTCAAATGCTGAAGTTAAGAGTTTGGTAGTGGGGGATATGCCTGAATGATACCTGGATGGAAGAAGATTTGGGGAACTGCGTGTAAGTTGCTGTGAGCTCTTTGGGCATAGTATAACCAATAAACAAGCAAATAAAAACAAACAAACAGATGTTTTAAGAGTTTTAAGCTACACTAGGCTGGCATTTTTGGTCTCAACCCTTTTGCCTTTGCTCTGCCCCTTTTGCCTTCAGCCTTGCCCACCACTGGAATGTGGCTCCCGAGAGCTTCTCCAAAATAGAATTCGGCCCCCAGGCTGAAAGAGGTTCTGCACCCCTGGTATAGATGATGTGAGAAGATCAAAGTGAAATACATCGTGTGACATTCTCATACATAATAATTGATTGTTGTTGCAGATCTTTGTATGTGTCTCTGGGGTGAGTGACTTTCTATATGTAAGCAGTGCTGCAGCTTATTATCTAGCATACTCTTTTCCCCTGGTACCCAGGGTAATGTTTTCCTTTTGCATGTACTTCATTTCTGTAATAGAACACAATGCAATGATGCTTTGGTATATGTTAGGAATAAAATTGATTTGTCTTTATCCAATTCCACTTTTCTTTTATCTTCTATGTTATTTATTTATTTATTATATTTATACCCCGCCTTTTTTCCTGCAAGGAACCCAAGGTGGCTTACATAATCCTCCTCCTCCTCCTCTCCATTTTATCCTCACAACAACCTTGTGAGGTAGGTTAGGCTGACTGGCCCAAAGTCACCCAGTGAGTTTCATGGTCGAGCGGGGACTAGAACCCAGATCTCCCGAGTCCCAGTCTAACACTCTAACCACTACGCCACACTGACTCCATTTGTTCATTTGTTGTAAATATTTTTAAAATTAAACAAAAGAAGAAGAAGAAGAAGAAGAAGAAGAAGAAGACGACACGAAATGATCCTGATTCTGACATCTGTTGTGAAGAACGTACAGTTTGGAGTGTGAGGGTTTAAATAAATGGGGCAAGTTAGTCATGATTAACATAGGACACAATCCTATGCATGTTTAGACAGAAAAAAAAGTTCTACAATTCCCAGCGTGCTCCAACCCATGCTGGCTGGATTTCACTCCTAAGCCCTATTGATTTTAATGGGTGTTCTCTAAACATGACTTAATCTGGATCCAACCATGTGTGTGCATGTAGTAGTAGGCGATCACTCGTGACCGAGTGTGCATGTATGGGCATGTGTGTGGAGGGGGCAGGAAGTCTCTTTTTTTCACCAACTAGTCTAATTATGATAATGATAGGGCAAGTAAAGGACACTATGGGACAACTAATCTGCAATGAGTAATCTTGAGTAGGCACTGTTAGGGCTGTTCACAATGTTCAGTTTGCTGTGTGCATCCTTATTGCCCTTTCCCTTAGCTCCCAAGCAAGTGGAGCAGGGGAAGTCATATGGCACTGTGCCCAGCTATGGCAGACAGGTGGCATGAGAAGCAGGCCAAGAGCAAGACATGTCTGCCAATGTGTGTGTGTGTGTGGGGGGGAGGGCAGCCTTAAGAGGCAGTTTTACCCTTGCACCTACCCAAATGGGTGATAATTTTGTCCAGCTTGTTTTTTTGATAAGGATTTACCAAAAATCACAAATGTCTTCGAAAAGGAGGTGGAAAGAACTGGAATTAAAAAAAATAAAAATCAAAAGTGGGAGAAGGCAAAACTAACACATCCATCCATGCATCCATCCACCCAGGCCCCAGTGGTTTGAATGCTTAGCTCAAAATGCTCTGTGTATTCCAACATTGCCACCTCTTTTTTTCTGACAGGCTCATCTTTAGCAGCTACTAGGTGAGCAGGTACAACGTGGTCTTCTCCATGCTGGGAATAGCACCTATTGAATTTGGCCAGTGCAGATGAGAATGCTGTTTTGGTTTGCTCTCAATAAGAAGAATTTACCAAAACTTGTGCGTTTCTTCGTGTTTGGAATGGAAGGAATTGGAGTTTTTTTTGTTTGTTTTTTAAAAAAAGGAATGTGGGAGAAAGTGTAACTGACAGATTCACCCATCTCTACGTCCCATCCAGGTCGCAAGTATGCTGAGAAGTTTAAGGGTCAATTCCATAGACCTGCAACTTAGGGCTTTGGAACCTGTGAGATAGGGAACAGAACTCCCCTATGGTTTGCTTGCCTCACACCCCTTCCACAACTTGGGGGAACACTTGAAATTAAAACTAGACACAGCAAAGATGTGTTGTTGTTGTTGACAAGTGTGGCCTTCAACCCTAATTCTAAAGGTGGACCATGTAAGGGCCCTAAGCTGCCAGCACTTTTAGGGTTGTTCTCAATGTGCATCCATACTGTTCCTTCCCTGTAGGCCCCAAGCTGTTGGTGGTTGTGGTACGGGTCATGCAGCTTTGTGCCCATCCATTGAAGAGAGGTGGCACTATATGCAGGACAAGAGCTAGACATCTCTGCCAAAGAGGGGGTCAACCTTGGGGGGCAGTTTTAGCCTTACAAAGTTTTAGCCTGGCAAAGACACAGTTTTAATTTGAATCATCACTTGCCCTCCCATTCAGGTCGCAAGTGCAAGATTAAGCTGTTCTCAAGTATGCTGAGAAGTTGAAGAGACAATTCAATAGATCTGCAACTCAGGGCTCTGTGGGAGCTGTGAGACAGGGAGAAGTCCTCCAGCATGGTTTGCTTGCCTTACACTCTTTCCACAATGTGAGGAGCACTCACATCACTTGGGGAGCTTCCTTGACTTAAATGATCTCTATCAGAATTTGCGGAACACTTGAAGCAAATCTGGACATCAGTTGTTGCATTTGGACAAACAAAGTTTTTTTGTTTTGTTTTGGGACAATTATGGACTTTGACCCAAATTCTGAAGGGAAACCATGATGTAAGGGCCCTAAGCTGACAAATGTGTATATAAGTGCTAAATGTAATCTACAGCATAATTCATCATTTCCATATCTTCTCCCATGATTGGCCTTTGTCAGAGCTGAAGCATTTGAACATCATTCCATACTTCCCATTGCCTACCCAAACAGCATGGCTTGTTGTCTTTATTAAGGCTCTGACTAATTCATGGAGTTGGCACTGAATGATCCAAAGTTTGGCTATAGAGAACTCAAAGGAGCAAAGGATGTCCAGTTCTCAGGCTCCATCTTACTGATAAGATTATAATCAACCATCATGGCAGGTGAGAAATGGAACACGGGCTCCTTCCAGAACCAGCCTAAATGCAAAGTGATGCATTTAACATCGTATATAGATTTGCCCCCTCAGTTCACTTTTGTTGAAAAATCTTTGCTTGGTGGTATTTGACTCCATGGAGGATAAAGCAAATCTATCCCAATCTGTCTCCTGATAGTTAGTGCTGTAAGCGTACAAGAGTGGATGTGATGTATACAATGGGGGAGCAGCCCTAGCTCCATGGTAGACCATGTAGAAGGCCCCTGATTTAAGCCCTGACATCTCTAGTCAAAAGAATGAAGTAGCAGGTGTAGAAATGAATGAAGTAGCAGCTGATATGGAAGACCATTCTTCCATATGGGGAGCTGCTGCCGTTCAGAGCAGACAATACTGGCCTAGATGGACAGCAAGTCTGACCTGGTAGAAGGCAGCTTCCTATGATGTAAACAATTAGTCTGAGTGGATTCTTATTCATGGAAAAAAGAATACAGGGGGGGACATATTGTGTTGATCAAAAAAGAAAAAGAAAAGAAGAACCAGCAATCTTCAAAGATCTGCCAAGACTGAAACATTTTCATCTGCCTTTGAAAGATCAGCAAGGAGGAAGCTGCCTGAACTTCTCAGGGAAAAGTGTTCTGTAGGATACAGTACAATCAAGACTGGTTTGTCTGTTTTTTGCAGTGTTTTAGCAATGAACACATGCTATAGTTCTGTAACATAAAGGGTGGCCACTGAGTGATTGCCCAAAAAGAGGAAATGCTGTGCATCACCAAAAAAAGTGGACAAAAGAGGGTACAGATGCCTACAAAATTTGCATATGCTGATACATATGTATCCATGCAAATTTAGAAATAATTAATTTAAATAGAAATACAATACATCTCACCACAGTGAGGAAGACTGGCTAGATTACTCATGGGACTGCTCAGTCTGCTGTTCAAATGCTAAGCAAGGATGAGCAACCTCAAGGCCCCTGCTGCCTCTCCCTTCTCAAGGTGCTTTATTTTTAGGTTGGATTTGAATTGGACAGCCCTTGAAATAGAGGTCACTCTCAAACAGAGGACTGCCCTCTGTAAAGTAGGACACATGGCCAATCTAGTAACATACACAGTGGTAGCGGGAGTGGGATCCACAGTGCTTCCTCGAACTCTACAATTCTAACAATGAAGAAACAAAACAGAGAAAATCCACTCATTCCTATACCTATAGGTTCCTCCCTTGTTTTATTGTGCTGGCCAGTGAGTGCAGAGGCATTAAATGATGACATGCACTTGAGATGTTGGCACCATTGGGAACTCTCCTGCTGGAGGGGAAGAGATTCCAATCAGGACCTGACACAACACATGTCCAAACCAGCATCATGAGTTCCCTAAGATGGTTTTTGTTTGTTTATTCATCACATAATCGGCTACTTGCATTTGAACCAGGAGGAGTCAGAGCCCACACTGTCTGTCCCTGTTCAAAGTTCTACATAGTCCAGCTTGAAGAAATTCTTAGGGTGTCCCTTCTAACCCTCTTCCATTGGGGGAGCCTTTTCAATGGTTGAGGTGCATCATTGCACCTGTGCTTGTATTCACCTGGATGTTTTGTTAATCTCAGATTCATGAAATGAGGTGGACAGCGGACTACTGTGTACTAAGTTGAAGGATACTGCAGGGCAGGAAATGTTCTTCCCCCTCTGATATGCCTTGAGGATAAGATGTGAATTCATCCACATCATTTCAGCTGGGCAGGTTATACTGATGATGGGTTCTTTCCATAACTGGCCTTTGGTGCTGAAAATATTTAAGTCCATCACTGGCCTCTACCAGGAGGTACATTAAAGCACGATCTGTTTCTCACTCTGGAGATCTTGCTCTTTTACTTGTCAGCAATTACTGAGCGGAAAGCACTGGTGAATATGATGCTTCTTCTCAGCTTCTCAGCCCTGATCTGTTGTTGCCTGTGTGAGTAATATAAAATCAGTATTGAACAAAATGGGATACTGGCCATGGAGATGTCTCATGTTTTTATAGGCATGTCCAGTATACATTATTGTAGAGTGATTTTTTTTGTACTTGTGCATAGTTAATTATGGAATTTGCTGCCAGAATATATGATGATGGCTTTCAAGGGGAGTAGACAGATTCATGGAGGATAGGTTCATCATCAGCTACTAGCCACAATGGCTATACTACCTCCAGGACTACGGTTATATCTGAATACCAGTTACTGGGGGACAATAGCAGGAGAAGACTATTGCTTTCATGTCTTGATTGTGGGCATCCCATTGGGGCATCTGGTTGGCCTCTGTGGGAAAAAAGCATGCAGGACAAGAGAGGCCTTTGGTCTGATCCAGTGGGGATCTTCTTATTTGCTGCTCTTCTCACATTTGCAAGAAATACACACGTGTTTCCTCTTCCTGGGGTTGGATTAATTAAGAAAAAAGTACCCAATAATTGAAAATAATTGCAAATGGAACTATGAATCCCCATATAGCAAATAATGGGGTGGTTGGTTGGTTGGGGAGCAAAACTCAGCATTCTCTTTGGAATTGTACAGCAGAAACACTTTTGCAAGGTTAGACACAACTCCTTTCTTTCCCATTGCCAGAAAAGAGAAGAAAATCCATAGTCGTCAATGACAGATGCCCATCAAGTTGCCACTTTTTACAGACAGAAGGGTAAACATGTTCAAAATAGCTGGAGTATTTTGAAGGGGAGGGGAAAGCTTGTGATCCTTAAAGAATAGGATAAGGATGATGAAGAATACTATGAGATAATTGTCCAAACACAAACAGCAGACACTGTGCAAGTGTTAACAGATCTTTAATGAAGTACCATCATTTACACATAATAACTACAGTGTGATGGTGGGACAAATTGCGCAACATTCAGCTGTGCATGAGCCCCCTGCTATTATTTTCATATGCAAATCACATGACCATCAGATCATCTGAGCTCAGGACAATATCTAGAAATGTTGTGGTGATGAGAATTTAAGGGGGGGTGGGAATCATTGCAGGATAGCCAAAGCATAAATGCACATGGTCTAATATGTCTAAAGTTATTTGACTGAATTCCTTCCTAGTGAACAATGGGGCATGATCCAGCCAGCACTTTTTTCCTTATATCACCGTAAGTAAAAGGGCTAGACCAGAGGTCCCCAACTTTCTGGGTTAGAGGGCACATCTGGAATTTTGAGAGAGTATCATGGGCACTCCCACAAAATGGCTGCCATGTGAGGATTGCTCATTCATAAAATGGGTGCCATGGTGGACGTGGGCACTCATAAAACCTTCATTTCCCTGAAGGCAAACTGGTGAGACTAAAAGAAAGGTAACTTGCCCAAGAATGAAGTAGGCTGAAGCCAGAGGTAGGAGTCTTAGCGCTAAAACACAAAAACACTCTTTTGAACACAAATACAGATGGTGCTGGAGGGGAGCCCTTCACTTTCTACCATGGCAACCTTACAGTTGTTTTTTAAAATAAAGTATAATTGGACATACAATTATATTTAGGAGGCGCAAGGAGCCAGGTGGGTGGCAAGCGCGGAGCCTATGGACACATTGGTACTCATGGGTACCACATTGGAGACCTCCGGGCTAGAGACTGAACTTGTCTAAGGAAAGCTGAAATTCAGGAATGCGGACTGCAACATGCCCGTATATGCTCCCCCATGTCTGTGGCTATGCCTGGACTTACCAATAAAATTGCCTACTGTTCTACTGTCTAGTCACAACATCTCTCAAAAGAAAATGTTGTGAGGTAAAAACTTGAAGCTCAAGAAACAAACACCTGTCTAATAGAAAGGGAGTTGGAATGGACCTCAGGTGTTCTAGGCCAGCATTTTAAAGAACTTCCTAATTTTAAACCATCACTGACATATGCTCATCAGGTTTCATGTTTGTGTGTGTGTGTGTGTTTGTGTGTACCCTTATCAGTAGTTGTGATGTTAAGACTTAAGAGCAGCAGTTTGAAATGCTGGGAGATAAAAATTCCTAAGAAGAAGAAAAAACGATTATGAGTGGTACAAAGCTTATGAATTGTCCTCCAGATTAAGGCCACATGGACTAAGAGTTCTGAGTTTGTAGACACAGAAGTTTCCCCTTCTTTCAAACGTGTCAGTATCCTTTGCTTGTTCAATCAGAAGCAATTGTAAATCTGAGAGATTGTGCAGGTGAGTTAAAATGTCTTGGAACAGGCTGATCTAGAGTGAGTTCACTTTCTCACCACCATTATCCCCAGATACGATTACTCCTTATCCTCTTTCTCATCGTTGCTGCCACTTGTTTCCTTGATCGGCAGAGAGAGACAGTGAGCAAGTAGGCAGTGACATGAATCATGATCCACTGTTGCTTCTTCTCACCACCACTGTTGTCTGGGCCAGAGTGAGAGGGAGATGAAAAAGCAGCAGCAGGAGGAGGAACAATTCCAGGAAGCTCCAGTCAGTGGGCCCCTGATGGGGTGTGGGCCCTCAGCAGTTGCCTGTCCATGCCTGCCTTGAACCTGACCCTACTCAAGTTATGGTGATGACGGGCTGCTGCTTAATTCCATTTTCTTCTAGAATTGTTTCCATCTCCCCTTCCTACAGCTGAAGCAACAGTTGAAGCTCTCAAATGCCGCACCTGTGCTATATTTCATCGAATCTGGGGCTGTGTTGAAGGAAGGGGCATCTGCAATGCTGGACCTGGACAACAGTGCAGAGTTACCATATACATAAAAAGTATGTTACCTCAGCCTCAGATGAACTCATAGCTGCGTTAGTTTTATATAGTGATGTAAGCACTACATATGGGTAGTTCCATGACTTCACGATGTGTATTCACTTTGCGTATGAAAGGTGTGGGGTTTTTTTTTCCATTTCATAATTCCATTTGTTTTCATTATTAAAAGGCCTCTTTAGTTTTGTTATTAATTAGTTAGTTAGTTACTCACATTTATTTTCATCTCTTTCTCCCTCTGTTTCTTATTCTTGTCCCTGCTGTCTATGGCAGAGCCTCTTGGGGGCTGCTATTTTATTTTGCAAGAATTCACCTGATCTTGCGTCATTTTTTGGAACAGTTTGGAAGGGAAATGGTGGCTCCCACTGGCAAGCACCATTTTTTTCCACAGATTGCCCCAAAATGATGCAACACGTGGGCTATGGGGGGGGGGATTAATGATGGCTGTCATGAAGAGGCTGGAAAAATTAGATTCACTACTCTCAGAGGCGGTAGGGCTCCCTGAATGAGTGAAAATGGGGGTACAAATGGAAGAATGATACTGAGCCCCATTCCTACCCATTCCTTTTTCATGTCATTTTGTTCCTGTTGTAATGAATGAACGTTGAACACAATGAGGCCCATTTTCACACCTACTCGTCTTGCAGGAAATGTGTGTGCACTCAGAGTCAGTTTCTTTGCATCTGCGTATTTATGCAGAAGCAAGGCCCCAACTGGGTTTGCTAGTTTTTTCATTGGCCTTGGATATTGCTTTCCCATAGAAGAAGTCTGCACAGTTCTCATAGATGTCAAGCTTGACAGTTGGATTGCTTTAACATTTTCATTGAGATCAGATTGCTCCAAATTATTCTCATTTGTCTCATTCTGGTAAATAGTGCCACAGTACACTTTTAAGAAGGATTCACAGAGTTCAGAGAAGGGAAAAAGAGAGGATCAGGGGACTAGAAATGAATTCCTAAAGGAAAGGTGGAAGGCACTCGGTATGTTTAGTGCCAAGAAGAGGAGACTGAGGGGTGTCTGTGTGGATACAATAGCACTTTTCAAGTACCTAAAGGGGTTGTCACACAGAAGGGGGACACAGCCTCTATCACCCATCATGACTGTAGGACATGAAATAATGGGCTTAAGTTACAGGAAGGCAGATTTTGGACATGTGAAAAAAAAATTCTTTATGGTCAGGGAAACCAGGCCATGGAACCAACTGCCTACGGAGTCAGTGGGCTCTCCGTTGCTTGATTTATTCATGCAGAGACTGGACAGCCATCTGTCAGGGATGCTTTAAACTGGATTTCTGCACTGAGCAGGGGGTTGGACTCAATGGCCTAAATGGCCCCTTCCAACTCTATCATTCTCTGATTCTTTTGCAGTGGGGGCAGGTACTTTAGTAATAGTTGGAAATAGTTTTCTGGAAAATTGAAACATGCTTTACACCTAACACAGAGTTGGCTATTTTGATAAAAGTGTTCAAAATCGTTGCCTTTTGAACCTTGCATGATAAAATGGGAAGTTAGGCCCAGACTGATAGTCTTTATAGACTGAAGTAAGTAGGCACAGGGCCTCCAGGCAAACTGAAAGACAGTCAGTCATACTGATATTTTGTGTAGAGCTGCCATTAACCATAACCATACACCACAACAGGAAACAGAAACAGAAACCTCAGCACATTTTACAGGGACACTAACCATTTTGTCACAGAGGGCAAATCCTAATCATGGCAATTATTATGATCAGATGTGGCAGAGGGACTCAGACACTCAGTCATATGTTGGGGAGGGGAGTGAGTCTCACTGACTATAAGTATAGATTAGGGAATTGGGAGAATCTGATCCCCAAATTATTTGGAAAGGGAGCAGAAGTGTCACCTTACTTCTTAATTCTTGTCCTCTTTCTAAATCTTCTGCGCTTGTGAGCAAAGGGCTGAACTAGATGCTACATTCAATGCTAATGGAGTTCCACCCTTTCTTCAGCTGCTGTGCAGGTTGGGGCGGGGAAGGCTTTATGGGTGAAAAGAAGTTAGGTGGGAAGATATAGCCCAACCTTCTCCAACCTGGTGTTCTGCAGATGTGTTGGACTGCAACTGCCTTTGGCCATGCTGGCTGGGAACTACAGGAATTTTCAGGAGTTTCTGTCCAACACATCTGGAGGAGGCCAGGTTGGGGAAGCCTGGGTTAACCCCCCCCCCCACACACACACACTTGCACATGGTGGTCCTGATACTGATTTGGGCCCTGCATGCTTCCACTAGAGTAAAAAACAAATTTAGGATGACTTAGACCAGTGTTCTCCAACCTTGGGTCCCCAGATGTTTCTGGCCTAAAACCCCCAGCATGCCCCAGCCAGTGTAGCTGGCTGGGGCATGCTGGGAGTTTTAGGCCAGAAACATCTGAGGACCCAAGGTTGGAGAACACTGACTTAGACACTACACAGTTAATGTAGTGTCTCCTTGAGCCCAGAATGTTAAATGAGACAATTACATCCTCAGATCTATGGCTGGCTTTGAGGCAGGCATCATGAAATGCTGGAGAGGAGCTTGATAATTTGGATATGCTAATCATATATACACACATATGACATGTATATTGATTTGTTTTTATTTTACCCCTCTACAGATGGCAAAAAACCCATGATCATGAAAGGGTGCACTGTGGCGATAATGAGATGCAATGCTATTGAAGAATTTGTGGGTCATTCCATTCTAGAGACAAAATGCTGCAAGAAAAACATGTGTAATGTTTATTTATGAATATGCAAAAAATTGATCAAAGAAGAAGAAAATAATGAGTATTAAATAACCATACTGTTTGCAACATGTAAAACCAGCATGAAGAGAATTCCACAGTGGACCTACAACCAGAAGATCTTCTTTCTAGGACTGCATGTTTTAATCAGTTTAATCAGTAGATCAGTCATTTAAAACTTGTGTTAATTCATCAGTGCGCCAATTGTGTTTGATGCAGGCTTGTTTTACTTGCTGTGTAAAATAGGCTGTGAGTGTAAAGATCTATCTATCTATCTATCTATCTATCTATCTATCTATACACAGACACAGACACAGACAGACACAGACACACACACAGACACAGACACACACACGAGCTGTGAGCAGATGGCCTGTCAAATTCTCCACCCTATTTGTCAGCAGGAAATATGGGAAGACAATTTCACCAAATTTCTCCAGTTGGAGGGGAAATTCTGAAAGGGTTTGCACAGGTAGGGCCCACCACTGGATGATGGGTTGTTATGTTCCAAACATGATGGGTTGTCATGTTCCAATTCCACATCATTCCAGGGTTTGTGTATCAGTTCAGCTCATATTGGAATACTGAAATATCAAATTCCTCAAGCATCCCTAAGTCTATAGAATGGATGCTCCTCCACAGTCCACAGAGGTGTGCACCAACCACAAAATTTGACTTGGCACTGATTTGGCACTTCAGAAAATGGCCCAGTTTGGCTTGGACCAGTTCAGGGGCCATCCAACCAATGCTGGTTTCCTCTGACTTTATACTCAATATTAGAATTGAACCAAAGCAACCAATATGGTTCAGAATTAGATAAACCAGGCAACTTTCCACTGCTTCAGTAATTGTCCTAGCCTTTGAGAGAATCTGCTGACAGATTATGTTACTCCTTGTGTAGGAGACCAAGAGATGTAGTGGCTTCATGAAGACTGTTACCTTCCTTTGCAAAGACCTATGGATGATGCTAATAAATTCAGTGAAAGTCATGCTGTATGGATAATCTTCTACCTACACACACACACACACGACTGAATGGAAGCCACTTCCCTCTAATGCCATGCTTAGTGAAGGCACCAGTGGAAACACAACGCAAGTGAGAGGAACTCACTCTAAGGATCCTTCCCACAAAGGTGTTGTCCCAATTTCCAGGAAGGCCAATGTTCGTATGAAGAAAAAGAGCAGTGACTCAGTACGTTTGATGTCACATCCATGGTGCAATAAGGAACAATCCTGAAATGGCTGCAATACTGTGAAGGTAAAAGGAATAGAGGTCCTGAACAAATAAAGCAATTGTGAGGACAGAGGCAACTGTGTATATCTTTGCCACCAAATATGCACCCTTCCTCTTGGTGAGATGCCAACAACTTGGCAAAGCCCCACACCATTGGCCCCTGCCTATTTATTCTACTATTCATACACATTGTACTTGCATGGGACAGGACCTAATGGGAGGTACTTAGGAATTGTAGGCTGCTTCTGGAATGAGCCAATATTATCTCCCACCTGCCACGGTGGTTGATTTTAACTTTATCAGCAATGTACAGCCTGAGAGCTGATGTTCTTTGGCCCTTGGGCACTCTATAGGCAAATGCTTGCTCATTGAGTGCCAACCCCATGGATTAGTCAAAGATTAGGGAAAAAATGTGAATGAGTACAAGCGGGAAACTGGCAAAGAATCATCCTCTCAGCTAAGGCGATGAGAGGTATGATATGATTTGACAAAAGCGTGTTATGTGACTAGATGTGAAGGTCATTGAGTACGCTGGGGTGAACATTTACCAGTTATATACCCATTTGTGAGCTTAGAGCCCCTCCACAGTCCCTCTTTGGAATTACACTTACAGAGCAGAATTGTCAAAGATATGAGTCTTTCTTATGTGCAAATGGGCAGGAAGAACCCTGACGCAACCCATGTCCAAACCAGCATCATGAGTTCCCTAAGAAGGTTTTTGTTTGTTTATTCATCACATAATCTGCTACTTGCATTTGAACTAGGAGGAGTCAGAGCCCACACTGTCTGTCCCTGTTCAAAGTTCTACATAGTCCAGCTTGAAGAAATTCTTAGGGTGTCCCTTCTAACTCTCTTCCATTGGGGGAGCCTTTTCAATGGTTGAGGTGCATCATTGCACCTGTGCTTGTATTCACCTGGATGTTTTGTTAATCTCAGATTCATGAAATGAGGTGGACAGCGGACTACTGTGTACTAGGTTGAAGGATACTGCTGGGCAGGAAATGTTCTTTCCCTCTGATATGCCTTGAGGATAAGATGTGAATTCATCCACATCATTTCAGCTGGGCAGGTTATACTGATGATTGGTTCTTTCCATAACTGGCCTTTGGTGCTGAAAATATTTAAGTCCATCACTGGCCTCTACCAGGAGGTACATTAAAGCACGATCTGTTTCTCACTCTGGAGATCTTGCTCTTTTACTTGTCAGCAATTACTGAACAGAAAGCAATGATGAATACGATACTTCTTCTCAGCTTCTCAGCCCTGATCTGTTGTTGCCAGTGTGAGTAATATAAAATCAATATTGAACAAAATGGGATACTGGCCATGGAGATGTCTCATGTTTTTATACGCATGTCCAGTACACATTATTGTAGAGTGATTTTTTTTGTACTTGTGCATAGTTAATTATGGAATTCGCTGCCAGAATATATGATAATGGCTTTCAAGGGGAGTAGACAGATTCATGGAGGATAGGTTCATCATCAGCTACTAGCCACAATGGCTATACTACCTCCAGGACTACAGTTATATCTGAATACCAGTTACTGGGGGACAATAGCAGGAGAAGACTATTGCTTTCATGTCTTGATTGTGGGCATCCCATTGGGGCATCTGGTTGGCCACTATGGGAAAAAGCATGCAGGACAAGAGAGGCCTTTGGTCTGATCCAGCGGGGATCTTCTTATGTGCTGCCCTTCACCCATTTGCAACAAATACACAGATGTTTCCTCCTTCTGGGCTTGGGTTAATTAAGAAAAACATGAAAGTGAAGTGAATATAAGTGCAATATGTGAAAATAAGTGTAAATACTACTGTTTATCCTCCTACAATGTATACTGGCTGTGGGGGGGAAGCACATCTTAGCACTCTCTTTGGAATTATAAAGCAAAATAGAGGAAACTTAGATTGGATAAGGATTGGTAATGTTTGTCAGACAATGAGGCGAAAGCCAAATATGATTTGTTGTTGTTTTGGAAAATTCAGTATATATATATGTATATATATATATATATATAAAGAATTATAAAGCAAAAACACTTTTGCAAGGTCAGCCACAACTTTTCCCTTCCCACTGCCAGAAAAGAGAAGAAAATCAATAGACATCAATAGACAGATGCCCTTCAAGTTGTCACTTATTACAGACTAAGAGATGAATATATTCAAAATAGCTGGAATATTTTGAGGGGGGGAAGCTTCTGATCCTTAAGGAAATAGAGGTTTTGTGAGTGCCCATGTCCATCCATGGCACCCATTTTATGAATGAGCAATCTCCCCACAGCAGCCATTTGGTGAGAGTGTTCATGATACTACCGTATCTCAAAATTCCAAATGTGTCCTCCAACCCAGAAAGTGGGGACTCCTGGTCTAGCCCTTTAACTTTCAACGGTATAAGGAAAAATGTGTTGGCAGTATCTTGCCAAGTTGCTCATTAAGAATGAATGGCACATGCACACTTGAATGATTGCAGTCTGTCCCACCATCACATTCTAGATATTATGTGTGAGTGTTGGAACTATATTAAAGATCCCACATTGTCTGCTCTTTGTGTTTGGACAATAATCTCACATATTCCTCTTGTCCTAATCTTATTCCCTGAAGAGAAACTAGTGAAAAAGAAAAGTAACTTGCCCAAGAATGAAGTAGGGGGAAGCCAGAAGTGGAAGTCTGAGCTCTAAAACACAAAAACACTCTTTTGAACACAAATAAAGATGGTGCTAGAGGGCAGCCCTTCACTTTCCACCATGGCAACCTCCTAGTTAGAAAATAAAAATAATAGGTCATAAAATTAAAATCAGGAGGTGCAAGGAGCCTGGTGGGTGCCAAGAGATGTGTTTTCGAATGCACTGGTGCCCATGAGTACCACATTGGAGACCGCAGAGCTAGATACTTAACTGTCCCAAGGAAAGCTGAAATTCAGGAATGTGGCCTGGAATAAACCCACATATATGCTTCCCCATGTCTATGGCTGTGCCGGGACTTACCAATAAAATTGTCTACTGTCTAGTCGTGCTCGTGACACCTCTCAAAGAAGATGATGTGAAGAAAAACTTTGAAGCCTAGGAGGCAAAACATCTGTCTATAAAAAGGAAGTTCAAACAGACCTACTGCATTTTAAAGGACATCCTAAATTTAAACTGTCATTGAGAGATCCTCGTCAGGTTTCATATATGTTTGTCTCTGTGTGTCTGTGTGTGTATGAAAGATAGACTAACAACAGAGTATTTTCAAAATAAATTGTGGCTTCCACCCTTATCAGTAGCTGTGATGTTAAGTGGATACCAAGAGCAGCAGTTTGGAATGTTGAGAGATGAAAAATTCCTAAGAAGAAAAAATATGGAGGTATAAGTGGTATAAAGCTTATGAATTGTCCTCCAGATTGAGGCCACATGGACTGAGTTCTGAGTCTGTAGACCCAGAAATTTTCTTTTTTGTCATGCATGTCAGTGTCCTTTGTTTGTTCAATTGGAAGCAACTGTAAATCAGAGAGACTATGCAGGTGAGTTAAAATGTCTTGGAACAGTTGGATCTAGAGGGAGTTCACTTTCTCACCACCATTGTCACCAGGTACTATTACTCCTTCCTCTTTCTCATCATTGCTACCACTTGTTTCCTTGATTGGCAGAAAGCCAGTGAGCAAGTAGGCAGTGACATCCACTGTTGCTTCTTCTCACCACCACTGTTATCTGGGCCAGAATGAGAGGGAAGTGAAAAAGCAAGAGGAGGAGGAAAAATTCCAGGAGGTTCCTGTCAGTGGGCCCCTGATGGGGTGTGGGCCCACAGCAGGTGCCTGACCATGCCTACCTTGACACTGACCCTACTTACATTATGGTGGTGATGGGTTGTTTCTTAATTCCACTTTCTTCAAGAATTGTTTCCATCTCCCCTTCCTACAGTCGAAACAGTTGCAGCTCTCAGATGCCGCGTCTGCTACTTACATAAAGCATTTCGGGGCTGTATCAAAGGAAAGGGCTTCTGCTATGCTTTACCCGGACAACAGTGCAGAATTACCACAGTCATAAAAAGTATGTTACCTCAGCCTCAGATGAACACATAGGTGCACTAGTTTTATATACTGATGTAAACACATTATATGGGCAGTTCCATGACCTAGCGATGTGTGTTACCTTGACATATGAAAGTTTTTAAAATTTTCATTTCATAATTCCATTTGTTTTCTTATTAAAAGACCTCTTTAGTTTTGTTATTAATTTGTTAGTTCCTTACTAACATTTTGGAACGTTTTGGAGGGGAAATGGTGGCTCTCATTGGCAACCACCATTTTCCTCACAGATTGCCCCAAAATGATGCAACATGTGGGGTATTCTGGGGAAAAAACACACATTAAATAATGGCTGTCATGGAAAAATTAGATTCACTACCGTCAAAGAAGGTAGGTCTCCCTGAATGAGTGAAAATAGGGTACAATTCAAATGGGATGATGACAATGAACCTACCCTTTCCTTTTTCATGCATTTTGTTCTTATTGTGATGAATGAAAGTTGAATAGAAAGAGGCTCATTTATTTTACTCACACCTACTTGTCTTGCAGGAAATGTGCAAGAAACAGAGTCAGTTTCTTTGCATCTGCATATTTATGCAGAAGCAGGGCCCCAAATTGGTCTGCTACTTTTTCATTCGCCTTGGATATTGTTTTCCCATAGAAGAGGTCTGCACAGTTTCCACAGATGTCAAGCTTGACAGTTGGAGTTCTTTAACATTTTCATTGTGCTAGGATTGTTCCAAATTATTCTCAGTTGTCCCATTCTGGTAAATAGTGTCACCGTACACTTTTAAGAAGTTTTCATATAAATTAGAATGAGTTCAGAGAAGGGCAACAGGGACTAGATGATGATCTCAGGGACTAGAAACTAAGTCCTAAAGGAAAGATGGAATGTACTCAGCTGGCTATGAGGCAGGTGTCATTAAATGCTGGAAAGAAGCTTGATAATTTGGCTATGCTAATCATATATACACATGTATTACATATATATTGATTTGTTTTTATTCTACCCCTCTACAGAAGGCAAACCCCCTTTTTCCACGAAAGGGTGCACTTTCCGGGGAGAGAGATGCAATGTTATTGAAAATATTTCCAATTCTGGCATTATAAAGAAGAAGTGCTGTAGTAATAGAAACATGTGTAATCTTTATTTATGAAAATGCAAGAAAACTATTGATCAAAGTGGAAGACAATAATGTGTATTAACCATACCGTTTGCAACATGTAAAACCAGTATCAAGAGAATTCATCAAGCATCAACTAGAAGATCTTCATTCTAGGACTGCATACTTTTATCAGTTTCATCAGTAGATCAATCATTTAAAACTTGTGTTAATTAATCAGTGGACCAATTGTATTTGGTGAGGGCACATTTTACTTGGTGTGGCTGTGTGCGTAAAGCACACTTCTATCTATCTATCTATCTATCTATCTATCATCTATCTATCTATCTATCTATTAGACTTAAACTGGAGCTGTGTGCAACTGGCCGGTTGAAATTCTCCACCATATTTGTTATTAGAGAATCTGGTAGGAGAATTTCGCCAAATATCTCCAGGGGGAGGAGAAATTCTCTAAGGTTTTTCACAGGTAGGGCTCACCACTGACAGGGCGGTTATAGCACAGCTTCTTTCTTTTTTTCTATGAGTCTTTGGGTACTTTTATGCTGCCACTACAAGTGGCAACAGCATCCACTGTGGTGACCACCTAGCTCCCATTTTGCATCCTCCACAATGCTGGTGTAAGAGGAGCAGGGTTTTATGCAGGTCTAGGGAAGAGGTGGAGAATAGTGCTGCCCAGGCCCCAGGCTGCCTGTGCTTCCTGATATGAAAAAGCCCTATGGGAAGAATGACCTTATGATGTCTTCCCCTGGGCATTAATTCAAATGCAGGAAGCCAAGGAGGCTACAGGCTGCCAGAGAGATGATTGTGCGATGAAAGACAGTTGCACACACTCCTCAGCCACGTCCCAAGTAAGGTAAGCTCAATAAACACAAACCCAACCCAGGAGTATTTCTCTGAAATTTTCTTCTCCTTTGAATTTCTTTTCAAAAGCAATTTATTTCCTATAAAATTAAATGAGGTAGGTTCAAAAATGTGGGCGACATATCTGGCACAGCATTAACTAAAACTAACTATATGGAGAATATATATAGTTTTCATGTCTGAGTGTAATAGGGAATGAAAACATCAAGTATTTTGACTATGAAATGTATTTATTTCTAAAGTCCTTTGCTGAGTCCTCTTAGCTGATCACATTGTTTTCACTGACACCCATTTTTCTAATATGTTGGTGGATTATCATTCAAACTGTTTAAAGTGTGTGAGCAGTGCATCATGGAAATGTCCTTGCATCAAATCAGAGAAACAATAGGCCGGAAGGCTCTCATCTAATACAGATTTCTTAATAAACCTCGATTTCTAGTTCTGTATTTAGTGACTTCATTTGTAATCTACAATAACCGCTCTAGTCCAGTACCCTGTTTTCCACAGTGGACAACCAGATACCTCCCAGAAACAGAATACTTAGGGCCAAACTAGGCATAGCAAGGGTGTGTGTGTGTGTGCATGTGTGCGTGTGTGCGTGTGATGATCTGATTGGAATCACCACAGTCCTAGGCTGGCCAAAGAAGGCATGACTTTTATGATGTAGTCTGAAGTTGCATAGCTATCCTATGTTTAAGAAAAACCAACATGGAGAAACCAGAGCCAGATCTATGCTGTGGCATGGGAGAAGAAGGTCTTCTTTCCATTGAAATAGCAGGTGTGTGTGTGTGTGTGTGTGTGTGTTTGCGTGTGATGAGCTGATTGGAATCACCATGGTCCCAGTCTGGCTTGCTGGCTAATTGTGAAACAAAAAACGGCTACGCAGTGCCAAACTATGTGTTAAAGCCTTGGACTATAGCTGTGTTTAACATGGCCTACAAAATACCATTTAAAACCACAAGCATAAAACTGAAGAATGACACTAACAATCCTAATGATACATTACTATACTATTACTAATTAAGATTAAAAGCTTGGGTGAATGGTACGGACTTCAACCTGACACCTAAAATGGTATAGTACTGTATTCTTATAAATATTGTCTTACATTTTTACAAATCTGTTGTGGGAATATCCTCCATCCTGTGCTTCGGGTCAGGGCCAATTTGCCTGCCCTGCACCTTTCCCTATTGAGGAGGATGTGGTGTGAGCTTCCTCCTAATCCGGGGGATGAGCAGACCAGAGCACTCAGCAAGTGGCATTCACAAAAATGGCCTTGCATGCCCTTCTGTCTATAAGTAGAAGAAGCCCTTCCTTTCATGAATACCTAGTTAGGATCCAGGTCATAGTATTATATATCATAGAATCATAGAATCATAGAAAAGTAGAGTTGGAAGGGGCCTACAAGGCCATCGAGTCCAACCCCCTGCTCAATGCAGGAATCTAGGTCAAAGCATCCCTGACAGATGGCTGTCCAGCTGCACCTTGAATGCCTCCAGAGTGGGAGAGCCCACAACCTCCCTAGGTAGTTGATTCCATTGTCTTATTGCTCTGACAGTCAGGAAATTTTTCCTGATGTTTAGGTGGAATCTAGGTTCCTGTAACTTGAGCCCATTATTCCGTGTCCTGCAAACTGGGATGATCGAGAAGAGATCTTTGCCCTCCTCTGTGTGACATCCCTTCAAATACTGGAAGAGTGCGATCATATCTCCCCTCAGTCTCCTCTTCTGAAGGCTAAACATGCCCAGTTCTTTCAGTCTCTCCTCATAGGGCCTTGTTTCCAGTCCCTTTATCATCTTTGTTGCCCTCCTCTGAACCCTCTCCAGTTTGTCTACATCCTTCTGAAAGTGTGGTGCCCAGAACTGGACGCAGTACTCAAGATGAGGCCTAACCAGTGCCGAGTAAAGGGGAATTATCACTTCCCGCGATTTGGAAGCTATACTTCTATTAATACACTGACTTAAATAATGAATTCAAATAAAGAATTTGCCAAAGAATTAGATCAATTAATAAAAACAAATAGCTAAATTGCAGGTTATAAAATAAATAAATAAATTAATTAATTAATACTGTAAACCTGTACACCAGCATAAACACATTGGTGATGCAGTCTACTTGACTTTGACCTCCACCACTCACATAATGTCCAGTTATTTGGACAGAACTGGTAGACGTATGTCACAATTTAAACTACAGCACCATTCAAGATTCACACTAAGTACTAGAGTGTACAGTGCTAGCATTTGACTTTAGTACTGATTCAGTATTTAGTATTTAGTGCCGAGTCATTACACACCAGAACAATTAGTGTATGCCATGGTAAAGAGGTATTCTGTCTGTTAAATCGTTTTTAGACAGGAGACTTCTACCTTGGTTTTTCAAAGAGATGAAGGTGGCTGAAAGTGCATGTGGTCTATACATAATAATTCCCCTTTGCCTGTGCTAAAAAGGGTTTGAAGTTTTGGGTACTACAAAATGTGCAAAAGAGTTGACCTGAGTTGACAGTACGAGAAAAGACATACGTGTGTGTTATACTGTGGGAACCAATGTGGTATAGTTGTTAGAGCAGTGTCCCCAGATGTTTTTGGCCTACAACTCCCAGCATGCCCCAGCCAGCTATGCTGGCTGGGGCATGCTGGGACTTGTAGGCCAAAAACATCTGGGGACCCAAGGTTGGAGAACACTGTGTTAGAGTGTAGGACAGGGCTAGGCAAGATGTTTTGGACTGTATTAAAAACAATAACTATGGAAATCTGGGGGGGCAGAGAAAATTAAGGGGGGCAGGTCCCGCCTAGCCTACTGCTAGCTACAGGCCTGCTCCACACTGCAACATTTTGTTGCAGGCCCCACCGTCTCTCTAATCTTTGGATCTGTATGGAAAGCAAGGTGGGGGACAAATGCATTTACCAGGGATGGGGACTCGGACTCGAGGACTCGACTCGTGAGTCGGACTGAGTCCCCCCTCTGACTCGACTCGGACTCGAGTCCCAATATTTTTAATGGGACTCAAGACTCGACTCGGGACTCGAGACCAAGGACTCTTCAACATCCCTGGGCTGTGCCAGAAGGAGTGGAGAGGAGCGTGATTGCCGGCGAAGAGCGCATGGAAGCGAGGTGTGCTGCTGCTCGGCCACTATGGACGGCTACCAGGAGTGCAGCCCCAACAGTGTGTCAAGATTTATTTTGATTGATGTGTTGTGTACTTGGGAGAGGCAGAAGAAGGACCTGAGATTACTCTGTGTGGCTGCTCTGAGTGTGTTTCTGGTTCCAGCAAGTTCATCACCAGTGGAGCGGGTGTTCAGTGAGGGTAGAATTGTGATGAGATCTCACCGTTCCAGAATGGGGGCCAAACATTTAGAAAAAAATCATGTTCCTCAAATGCAACATGGATAAGTTTTAGGAAGTACAGCAAGTTTATTTTTTAAAATCATTTTTCTAAAATGCAGCCTTTCAGACATTTTGGGTTTGGCTGCCTCTGCCTGCCTGTCTGGGGTTCCCAGCCTCCTCTGCCTGCCTGGTCTCTTCTTGACCAGTTCAACAGTTGAATTGTCCAAGACAAAGGCCTCTGCCTGACTGCTTTGGGGTTCCCTGCCTCCTCTGCCTGCCTGGTTATTTTGGGTTTGTCTGCCTGGTCTGTTCTTGCCAAAATCAGTTGCAGAGTTTTGAAATAAAAAGGCACACTTGTGCCTAGAATTTATTTAAACCACACATCTGAAGTAGCCTTATTTTGTTGGGGGGAAAACCATTGATTTTAATAGGGACTTGTGGAGTCAGCTTTGGGAGTGACTTGTGACTCGTGACTCGTGAGTCACCATTTTGGACCAAGGACTCGGACTCGGACTCGAGACTCGGGTCCAAAGACTCGTGACTCGACTCGTGACTCGAGACCAAGGACTCTTCAACATCCCTGGGAATCTGTGGGTTGGATTCATAAAATTCCAAACTCATTTGAGCCTGTTCCGGATTTCTCCTACATCCCTACGAAGATGAGGAGATCCTTTGGTGGGTGATTTCCCTCTTGGTGACTCATGCAAAATGCCTGTTGGAGCTCATCCCTGCTTGGACTAGGATCCTTTGTAAACACAATCCATACCTTACAATTAGGCAGATGCATCACACCCCAAACTAGCAAATCCTTGACTCCATGAGCATGGGAACTCATAATGCAGAGGTGACTCTACTATGGTGGTGGCCTTGCAGCAGTAGTTGTCAGAGTCTGGGGATGGTAATGTGACCTCCTCTAGACAGAGGGGCCCAGCCCTTTGGGATTTTCTGGGAAGACGGCTCTGAGGGGGTAGGGACCTCAAAATGTGCTTCTAGAGCATGATCCTCTTCCTGGTCTGAGAGATTGCCTATATCAGACAGAGACCTCTTTCCCTCAGAAGGTGAGAATCAGAGCCCTGGATCTTGACACCAAAACATTTTTTTTATGTGTCACTTGAACCCAGGATCCTCGCTTGTTGTTCCCTCTACAAGCCAGGATCTGTAAGCCAAGAACAAACAGACCGGGTTTGGTCGATACACTAAACAAGCCAATTCTAGTTTGTTTAGTTAGCTGTTTTAGTAGGAGGAGCCAAGCAGACTGCATGCACCAGCAAGGACCTCATTCACAGTAATGACTCCTGGACTACCATTCCATGTGAACACATCCATTACAGAAATAGGGGAGAATCTACACAACCCTGAGCTCACCATTGTGTAACTATTAAGTAGAGAACTAAGCCTCCAGCATATACTGAGGACCTTCCTTCCTATCTTGAATCATTCTATTCTTGCATTTCCAGTCCAACGAATGTAAGGTCTTGCCAATATCATTCTTCCCCCTCAGAGCTTTGGTTTGGTAGCTTCACTCATTTTCCTCTTTGGCTCAATCCCCGCATATATATATATATATATATATATATATATATATATAATATCTGTGGCTTATTAAACAAGCTTCACTGTGGCTCATTAAACAAGCTTCACTAATTAGACTACTAAGCATTCAGTTAGTGGAGGGTGATCCGTCAGGACCTGACCCGCCTCCGGCTCAGCAGACACTGCTCCTGCGCCCACCCACCGAGCCGGGTCAAAAGCTGGTGTGCGCTGCTCCAATTGCCAAACTTTCAGGTTCCCAGTGGGCCTCTGTTTACGCAGAAAATGCCTACATCAAAAGCAGCCACAATTTGTGCAAATTATGCAAACTGCGTCCGCTTTAGGCGTATCTTAAGGCATTTTCTATGTAAATGGCATCCCGCCGGGAACCCGGGAGTCGCTTCCCCAGCTCGACTCGGAAAAACACGAGTTGAGCTGGGAAAGAGGTAAGCGGGATGGAATTTGGGGGGGGGGGGTCAAGCCCAGCTAGTTCCCCGGATTTCTATCCCCCGAATGAAATCATCACACATCCCTACGTGATTCAGCTGAAGTCTTCAATTGGTGGACTTCGTGGACTCACATCCCAGTAAGATGACCAAGCATTTCTAGTGTGATGATGATGTGTACTACCTGCAGAACAGGTTTCCTCTCCCAAAAGTGTATAAGTCCATCTCAGACATAATCCAGGAGCAACTGTGTGAGAGGTGTACACAGAACAGGCCTGCTGTGGCTCACGCTGGCTCAGCTTGTCTGAGCGTGGAAAGCTAAGCAGGGTCAGGCCTGGTTATTACTTGGATGGGAGACCCCTCTTCTAGTTTCCGGCATTCAGCAGGGTGTTGGACTCGATGACCTTGTAGGCTCCTTCCAACTCTATGATCCTGTGATCCCTTCTTCGCTCTCACTGCACAATCCTTTCTTCACTCTTACCGTATGTATTCTACTGCCTCCTTCTCGCGCTCTATCAAATCCATAATCACTGGGAGGAAAGAACAGATGAAGGAGATTCTGCTTCTCAGCCCCAGAAGTGCTAAATCACCATTGCCAGTGGAGGCTGGTGGCTTCCAATGTCAGTGGGGCTGTGTATCCACTCCGGATTTCACTCTGAGCTTCAAAGGAGCTATCCATGGTGCTGAACCAATTTTAGGGATAGGGTTCAGCGCCGTGGATAGCTCCATTGAAGCTCAGAGTAAAATCTGGAGTGGATACACAGCCTCACTGACACTGGAAGCCACCAGCCAACACCACAGGCCATTGCACAAGTGATGGCGGCTGCATGCGCAGCAGGAATCAGCAGGGGTGCAAGAGAACTGGCAGAGGTGTAAGCACCCCGTTGGATTCTGCCCAATGCTACTGCAGTTTGTACGTCCTTAAAACTTACCGCAACTGCTAAATATAATAACAGAATGCCTGTAAGCATATAAATGTCCCTCTTGGAAAAAGTGGGCTTTTTGTTTCTTTCATGGTGGGACCCAAGTTCTTTGATAGAGCAATTGGGGCTGGGACGACACATACGATAGAAAAGGATGAGAACCACTGATCTATATGATTCCTCCCCATTTTGTCCTTTTTGCTGTTTGGGAGATTTTGAGGATCACTTTAAAAAAATGTTTTTAGGGCTTCTCTGCACAAGGCAATAATTGTGCTCTTGTGATCCCTCACTGACAGAAGTTTGTGGGGCCTTTTGACGATGTTGTCATCCTCCTCCAGGGCCTCTCCTGTGTTTTCCAGCCATTTTTGCTGGGGGGGGGGGTTAGAGCAAGCAAAGTCAGGTATTAAATTTCAAAGCAGAACAAACCAGAATGAAAGCCTTGTGTAAAGTCACCATTCTGCTATACTGCAGCTATACCACAGCGCCACCTTATGGTTGGGTAATGAAATATATAGAAAGGCTGAGAAAAACAAACCCCAAGAAAAATACCCATGTGTAAAGGATGCACTCTTCTTCCTGCAAAGAAAACGGAAGAGGTCTCAGTAAAGAGGCCTCAGTAAAGCGGCGGTTTAAACCCTTCAGCAAGAGAAGCCCATTGTGTGTGTACACGGGAAATAGGGGGAACTAGCTTCCCTTCCCCCAGTAGCCCCCCACACAAATAACTACCTTTCCCAGTAGTAAAACATTGCTGAATAGCTGAATATGTTTCAGTTGCACATATTTTATCTGTAGGTCCAGATCTGTACATGACTAACCATCTGATTAGACTTCTTAAGTTAAAACAAAAACTGAAAGACAGTGTACTAACATATTTATGTATGTATGTATTTATTTAACTTCTATACTGTCCAACAGCTGAAGATCTCTGGGCAGTTTACAAAAGTTTCTACACAGGACCATGATACAATAAAATTAAAAACAACCATATTTCCCCCCCATAATACAAAATTTGAAAACCGTTATTTTTTTTTAAACATACTGCTTCAGAAGGCAGCATGGGACTTTTTATAGCAAGTAAAATCAGACATCAAAGAGAAGGGGGAAAAGATACTTCCTCTGTACAGTGTATACTTCTGGTCCTCAGCTGTGCTAGGGGATGTCACATGCACACAAAAGTCTTCCTATTTTCCACTTGGAAATGGTTTAGGTTCCTGGACTTGATACATGCAAAAGTCCTTATAATCACAGCAAATTGTGTTCATAATAACATCTTTTTCTTTCTGCAGAGTAACGTTGCACCATTCACCTGGTTTGGTGCACCCCCGCATAGCAGTATGGTTACTTGCTGTCAGAAAATTAAAAACAAGCACATGATCAGTATTTGTCATTTATTTTTATGTATTTGATTTTTGATATGTCTATACTGTCCAACAGCAAATATTTTATGGGAGCTTTTTGTGTAAAGAAAATTAAAAAACAACATGCAAAAATTCATCATGAGAACAAAATCTAAAATACAATAGAACCAGCAGCAGAGAACAACATCAGTAACTGATCTAAAAAAGTATGAAAAATATTGAAAACCTGTGGAAATAAAAAAAAAAAAAGGCCTTCACCTGGTACTGAAAAGAGCATAATGTAGGTGCCAGGCAAGCATCTCTGGGGAGGGTGTTCCGGCTTTTCCCTTTTCAGCACTGCCACTGAGCAGAAAAAGACTGATTTTCAATCAGGAGCTGAGTAGAGACAAGAGCTTCCTCTGCTCAGTGTTGAGAAAGGGAGAAATCCCATCTTATTACTGATCTTAGCTGATCTATATGGAAATCCCTCCTCTCCTTGGCTAGTCAGCATCAGTAACCATTTTATCAGACTTAAGTTAAAACAAAAAAAAGCTGTTATAGCCAGTGTATTAACAGACTGCTTCAGAAGGCAGGGTGGGACCTGTTATAGTAAGCAATATCGGATGTCAAAGAGAGAAGGGAGAAGAGATACTTCCACAGTATATCACCGTGGTAGTGCTGCGAGACTTGAAGTGCAATCCTGTTGCCCCTGCCCTCGATGCACACGTAAGCCTCTGAACTCGGAGACGTACGTACGTGCATCCAATGCAAGGTGTCAGGCACAGCGGCGGTAACCTTCACCACCATACGTGCTTCGTGTCCTGCATTTCACCTAGATGGCCGTTTCTGGCTGTCTGGATGAAGTGTCGGGGAGGGGGAGCGAAGGAAGCTGAGGTGCCATTTGGAGGATACAGCGCAAGCCATGGGCACCAGCCTCCTTCCCTCCCCGACCCCAGCACACCCCTTTTCCTCCTCTCCGAGGCTGATTTGCAGCCTTGGGGAGGCAGCCGGCATGGTTCTTTCCATGCCGGCTGCACGGATGGTGGTGGGGTGAGGGCTCAGCATTGGGAGTCCCACCTCCGAGCTCTCAGGACTGTGGAGCTGGGACTCCAAATACTCCTATGCCCCCCCCCAGGCAAGGTTGGAGGGCCGTGGGATTGCACCGGAGGAGTGTTACGAGCAGTGCTTTTTTTCTGGAGAAAAGGGTACCGGAACTCTTGGATTACATTTCCTCGGGAGTAGATGGCGATTAAATTGTAATGCAATTAATAGAAGAAAAGGTGCTGGAACTCAGTTCCGGTGAGTTCCACCAGAAAAAAAGCCCTGGTTACGAGTACACAAGGGTCTTCCCATTTTCCTCTTTAGAATATCTTAGGCTTCTTGACTTGATACATGCAAACATCTTAATAATCACGGGAAATTGTGCTCATGCCTTCATTTCACCTGGCTTGTTGCAGCACCCCTGCATAGGAGAATAATTTTCTGTTGGAAGATTAAAAACAAGACATTAGTACTTTTCATTCATTTTTCATGTATTTGATTTTCAATATTTCTATCCTGTCCAAATGCAAATATTTTCTGGGAGGTTTATGAGTAAAGAAAATGAAAGAACACCATAACATGCAAAAATTCAGCCTGGAAAGAAAATCTAAAACAGACTAGAACAAGCAACAGAATAAAACCAGCAGCAGAGAGTATCATGGATACAACTGCGCTAAACAGTATGAAAAAATATATATTTAATGTTGACAAGGCTGTGAAAATAATAAGAAAAGGCCTTCACCTGGTACCGAAAAGAGCATAATGTAAGTGCCAGGCAAGAATCTCTGGGGAAAGTGTTCCAGCTTTTCTCTTCTCTGCGCTGAGCAGACAAAAACTGTTATTTCCGCTCAGAAGCTGATTAGAAATAAGAGTTTCCCCAGTGCTGAGAAAGGGAGAAATCCCATCTTAGCTGATCTGCATGGATCAGCTTAGATAGGGGTGGGGGTTGAGAAATCCCTCCTCTCCTCGGCTAGTCTGCATCCATACACACACACCCCTTCACACCCATCCATTCACATGTCCACACTCGGTTTACACACACACACACACACACACACACACATATCCATCCATCCACACCCAAATCCATTCCCACACATCAGTCCACACACACACCTCCATCTGCACACCCTGACCGACACACACATCCAGACGCAGTTTTCACTTAACTACTCATCCACACCCATTTATACACACCCACTCACTCACACACAGTCATTGGGATTGTGGGAGGTAACCCACCACCCAGATCAGCTGAGCAGTGCAGGAGAAGGAGGAGAAAGCTATCAATGTCTATTAGTCCTGATTGGCTATATGCTTCCTCCAGTCTCAGAGGCAGTATGCCTATGTACTCCAGTTGCTGGGGAACATGGACGGAATGTGCTCTTGCACTCCTCCTGTCCTGCTTGTGGGATCCTGTGGGCAGCTGGCTGGCCACTGTGTGAACAGAATGCTGGACAAGATGGACCCTTGGTCTGATCCAGCAGGGCTCTTCTTATGTTCATATGCAGGTTGACTGTAGGGAAAGGGAAGGTTTAAACACTATGCAGGTGTTTCCTCCTGATCTGCTCAGCAGCAATGGGGGAGATCCTTGAGAGGAGAGGTTTAAACCCTTGATCTCCCCCCCTTGCTGCTCAGCAGATCGGGAGAAAACACTTGAGTAGTGGAGAAGGGGGAAGGTTCGTGGGAGATCTCTAAGAGAGCGATCTCAACAAAATCATCAGACTACTGATTAACATTTATTGATTGATTAGATTTACATTGTGGGAGGTCTAACAGTGGGAGGTCTTACAGACTCAACAAAATCATCAGACTATTGATCAACATTTATTTACTGATTAGATTTATAAATTGCACCCTCTGCCTACAAGGTGCCTGGGGCAATGCACGATAAAAACATCAAAACATTGCATAAAGCCACGAAACACAGAAGTAAACAAACAAACAAACAAACAAACCATGCAATAAAATAAATAAAAGCAGCATTAAAATCCTGATTAAAATTAAAATAGAATCCTGAGGATTAGCAATGCTTATTAAAGTGACATAAAGATAATAGAGTTTTGTAGCGTAGATGATGCAGAGAAGTATTCATTTGGGGACACACTTACTCCTAAAGTATTTGGTATATATGCACTTCTGTCCCATGCCAGCTTCACAGACCCCCTTTCCTTCGAGACAGCCTACACCAGGTTTATACTTTGCACATACATGGCATTTGAGAGCTTCAGCTGCAGGAAAGGGAGGGAAACAATCTCCAGTGAATGTAGAACTAAGCTGCAACCCATCATAATCTCACACATGCACAACAGAGAGTTGATAAAGGCTACGGCATGTTCCTTGGTCAAGGAATGAGACATGCATACATGAACATCAACACCATGCACCTCTACTTACTCTGTTTTTATAACAACAGCACACACCTGTCACCATGCATTGGATGCTGGTATAGACATAAGCCTTAAGCAGTAATTCTCCTGCAAAATGTGAAGGGTTAAAAGGGGTGGGATGGGTGGGAGAGAGGCATGGCCATGCACACAAACCCCTCCAAACTATATTCCTGCTCTTAGAGATCTCCATGCAATTAGCTGCTACCTAATACTTCTAACTGGAGATGCTGGGGGTTGAACTTTGGATCTTCTAAATGTGTAGGTGCTTTAACGTGGAGCTCCTCATACCTCTTCCACCGCCATCACCACCATCATGACATAAAGCCCTCAGGTAAGGACACTGGGTCCCTCTCCCCCATGCAGTAGAGTTCAGTGGCAGATGCTGCTAGTATCCAGCAAACCACCTCTTGAGCCACATTTTAATGGACCCAGTAACTAGATCTATTTTATATATTGATCTGTTTATTCCAGTATTTCCATGCTGGTGGCTCAACGGGAAAAAACATAGTGGTTTGCCACCCCCAGCAGAATCTGAAAAGGGACAAATTTTGCTTGTTTTCAAACTGATTATTTTTAAATTGTATTTTTTGCTGGTGCTACTGCTGTTGCTGCTGAATTTCAAGAAAGTGGGAGCAACAAGGGCTGCAGTAGAGATCGGGGTGGGGGAGTGCATGTGGCCCATGGATTCTGTGCTGCCCACCCCTGTTTTAAATAAATAAAATATTGCAGCAATGTTCAGATGAGGACAACCCTTAATAAGCTGAGATATCTCCACAACTCAAGTCACTCTTGTACTCACCCAGGCTGCAACAGCAGAGAAGGATTGAAAAACTGACAAGCTGCACTTTGTTCATCTTTTCTTTTCTCTCTTTAGCTGATGACTTGGCAGAGGAAGAAAGGCTATAGAACTGGAGAAGGAATCAGACGCTTTACATTATATTGCATGCCTTGTACAATGCCTCTGAGATGTGGGCAGAGATGGATTTAAAGCCCGTGGGGCCTGAGGCCTGTACTTGGACAGGCCCATATTTCACTTTTGATCTGAAATTATGAACAATTACGATCTTATCAGCAAGGCACTGCCAGAGTGTGGGACATTCTCCTGCCTGGGTGCTCTTGATGAACTCTGAGAGGACTCTACTTCATGGATCAGAGTTTTAATGCACACAAAATGGGAACTGGCCTCGGGGGTCGGGGGGAACTATCACACACACAAATAAGCCAAGGTCCTACAAATTAGGGATGTCAGAAAAATCTGCAACCGATTCAGATGAGTTCGGGTTTCTGTGAATCCAACCTGCAGATTCTGCAGTGTACTGGCTTTTTCCGATTTGCACAGATTCTGCAGATGTGCGTATTGGTGGTGTGTGTATTTTTTTACTTTGGGAGGGATTTGCACAAATGTGCACTTACGTCCACATTAGTGCTAACATGTAATCACACTAATGTGCATAATTGCTGATGAGCACTTGCACTAATGTGCACTCTTGATAATGTGCGCTTGTGCAAGTGGAACTGAAAAAACAAACAAAAAACCCCAACCCGATTCCATCAATGAGAGGACAATGGAATGAAAGACGCCCGACAGTCTGTGAAAGACAGAATGGATTTAACAAAATCTGTACTTCCCTACTACAAACAGATGAGGGGATGAACTGAAAAAATCTGAAAATGCACCAACAGTGCACTTCTCAGAAGGAGGACATATGACGAGAGGGATGGCAGAATCTGAATGATGTAGGATTGGAAACACATTTTCTCCATAGTTTTCTACATAGGAAGCTGCCTTATACTGAGTCAGACCATTGGTCCATCTAGCCTGATATTGTTGATACTGACTGGCAGTGCCCTTCCAGGGTTTCAGGCAGGAATTGTTCCAGCCTTACCTATAGAAGCCGGGGATTGAACCTGCCTGGGTCCTTTTGCAAGCAAAACAGGTGTCCTACCACTGAGTCACAGTCCCTCCCTTGTGAATTCACAGTCTATTTTTTCTGTCTTTCATCTAAGACAGTGTTCTCTAAGCTTGGGTCCCCAAATGTTTTTGGCCTACAACTCCCAGCTATGCTGGCTGGGGCATGCTGGCAGTTGTAGGCCAAAAACATCTGGGGACCCAAGGTTGGAGAACACTGATCTAAGAGCTAGAGATGTTACCTAGAGTCTAGGTAAAGGAGCATAAGATGCAAAGATACAAAAAGAAAGGAAGAAGGAGGGGAAGAAGGAGATGGAAGGAGAGTTGTTATGTGTGTACTGAACAAGTTACTAGGTGGGCTATTTGGTCACAAATGCATCCCCAGTGTTCCTTCACTGCAAGGTCTGAGGGCCACTGGCAGCTCCCAACCATCTCAAGTGCGGCTCTCGGCCTCTCTCTTTCCCTCCCTTTCTCTCTCTTTGCAATAGCTGCTCACTCAGTCTCAGCAGGGGTGCTCTAGCTTTCCCTTGTTGCTTGCTTTAGCAGTGGGCCAGTTGCTGTTATCTGGATTATTGGAGGACTCTTTGGGGGTGCGGAGTCTGGAGACCAGCTGCCAGGAGACTCATCAGCTATAAGGTGGCTGGGGCAGGGAGAAAGAGGAGCAATCAGCCAATTAGCTGTGGTGGAGGAAGAGCCCAAGAGACAAAGAGCAACAGGACTGACTAGCTGCAGCGATGCACTGTGCAGCCGCTGGAGGTGGAGGGGAAATTGAATGCATGGTTGAGAGAGAGAGAGCGCGCAATGTGGACCTGCACTGGGAGTGGCCTTGGCAGCAGTGCCATGGCTCCTGCTTGGAAAATAGTGAAGATCACTGCCCTATGCCATTACATTCATATAAAGCAGGGGTAAGCAACTACCCCCCCTAGGGCTGCATGTGGACCTTGGCCTAATTCCATGTGGCCCTCTGCATGCAATCAGTCCAGACCTGCATACCATCAGTTCATTTCTGGAAAGAGAGATCTGTCCCTTCCCTCGCAACACACCACATGCACATGGGAAGGAAGAGGGAGAGAGGGAGAGGGCGGGAGGGAGAGAGAGAAAAAAAATGGGGTGGCAGAAACTTTGTTTGTTTATATTGTGGTGGCCTATGGCTTTGAGCAATCAAGTTGTAGTTCTTGTACAGGTGGCAGAAAAATGGAGAAAAGGGGGTGACAGAGAGAGAAAAGGGATGACCCATCTTCTCTGGGCCTACCCACCACTGGCTTTGACCCTGTCCATTGCCAACATGTGGCCTTCAACAGAAAAATGGTTGCCCACCCCTGACATAAAGTATTCCTTTGTACGGCTCCGGTCCAGTTTATCTAAGGAGCGCCTCCAGCAACATCAAGTAGGCTGCTCAACAAGATCTGCCACGGACAGCCTTCTCCCTGTCCCATCAGCCAGAGAAACCAGGCTGGTGGGGACTAGGAGGAGGGCCTTTTCTGTGGAGGCCCCCAATTTATGGAACTCTCTTCCCAGTGCCCTCCGCCAGCGCCATGCCCCTTCCTTGATTAGCTTCCACCGGGCATTAAAAACGTGGCTTTTCAGGCGGGAATATGGGTGAGTTAGGATTGTTAAAGTTTTGTACTGTTTTTAATTGTGTTTTATACTGTGTGTGTGTGTGTGTGTGTTTCCCCCCCCTCTTGTATTTTATTGAACTGTACATCGCTCAGAGTGGCCGGATGTCTGGCCAGATGGGCGATTCATAAATATAATAAATAAATTAATAAATAAATAAATAAAATGTTTTGAGTATTACTTTTCTTTCAGCCAGTCAATACTGATTAAATTGAGGTCGGCTTATGCCATGCCACACCTCCCCTCCGAGCCCTGGGTTTTGGCATGGTTGCACATTTTCCTCCTTGGCTTCTATCCCATCTATATTTAATCTCTGGTTCATTAACGATAAAGGCATGATTAATGTCACTACCAAGCATTCAGCTGAAACCTCCAATTGGATATTGGATGTTCTGTTCTTGGGCTGCCAGTTGGCGATAAGATTTTAAATTCATTACTCTTTCCAGTGTGAAGGCTCATATGGGACCTTTCAGTTACTGGTTTCCTCATCCAAGGTGTTTAAGGCTGAAATACTATACCCGCTTGCTTGGGAGTAAGACAAATTGGACTCAGTGGGACTTGCATCTGAGCAAATTGTGTTGTAAATTAATCTCTGACATTCTGGTACCAACTATGTAAGGTGTGTCAATTTATATAGGCCACACCAGTGCTGTGGAGTGCCTCTCTCCAGATGTTGTTGGACTGCAACTCTCACCATCACTCACCAGTAGGTCTGATGGCTAGGGCTGATGGAAGTTGCAGTCTACCAACATCTGGAAGGCCACACATTCCCTATTCCTGGATTACACTATTCCTTCTCCTCTCCTGCAGTCTGAGTTCCACTGATAAGGTTGTGCTCCTCTGCCAAATTATCAGCCACCGAAGATTGGGCTTTCCATCTTCTCTATGTTGCTCTGTTGTGTTATGGATATGTAGCAGAATATATAGCAAACAAGGATGAGGTTGGAAGGGGGTCATGTGATCTGGAAATCATCTATTGAATGTTGTCCATAAGGCTGTCTCCTGCTTAAGCCCAAGAGTGGAAGCACTTGTGAACACAAAACAGACTTGGAAGGGCTCCAAAGAGGGGGTGCCAGATCCTATAAACTGCACTGGCAGAATTGTCCAGATATAAACTTCACACATTGCAAAGAATCCCCAGCTCTTTATTTTCTATACAGATCAATTACCTCTTACACAAATCTGTCGTGATATCTCAGTATGAAAGGGTAATCTTGCAGAGATGCCAGATTTTAAAACAGGGATCTGACAAACTAGATTAGGGTTTCCAGAAAGGGAGATAGGGAAGGAGAGATACTTTAAATAAACTCTTATCATTCACAAAAGTCTGAAGAAATGAATTTCTGTGTTTCATAACTAAATGCCCATATATGTCAGTAGGGGGGAACAAGTTGGGGAGTCTTTAAGATGTGCAAAGGGACTGTGGCATGCTGTGGCTCCACAGAGATGGAGAGGTATTGAGGTCTAACGGCGAAATAGCTAGTGGCTATTGCCTCCTCCTCCTCCTCCTCCTCCTCCTCCTCCTCCTCCATGTTTATCCTGAGGGTTAAGTTCTTGATACTGATGGGTGAATCTGTCAACTGTCAGTTTCTCTCAGTTTCTCGTTTTTCAATCTTAAATTTGGTTCATCTCAAACTCTGAGAATTTCTCCAGTAAGTTCAGTTCGTCCTGAACTTTGATCATTTTCATAACTATATTTCGTCTAGCTCAGCTATCCATACTCATTCCTTTGCTCAAGGCACTTTCTGTAGTAGGATGTAAGTTAATAATACACCCAGTTCTCTGCCATCCTCGCTCAGTGTCATATGGATGAATGCCATTCTCTTCTCCTTCCCTTAGGAAGGTTAACAACCAAATCCAAACCATCAGGTTAAAAAAGCAAGCACAGTAATGGCGGGGAGGGGGAGGGAATTCCAGGCCAACGGCCACACATGTCTTTGGGTAGGAAGATGATTAAGCATCCTAGCTCACCACACTGCATTGCCAGGGCAAATCACTCCTTCCTAATTCACTTTTGCCTCTTAGAGGACACTCCTGGGTTTTTATTACAGGTGTTGGTAGCCTCCCCCTACTTAGCGCCCTCTAGATATTTTGGACTACAGGCTCCCAGCAGTCCTAACCACTGGCAATGCTGGCTTAGGCTGATGGGAGTGAAGTCAAAAACATCTGAATGGCACCAGGCTGCGGAAGGCTGAAATATCATGACATTCAGATTCAGCTTTCATAGTTCTATCCATGTTTTCTACCAGTTCCCCTCAGGGATATTATTTCACTTTATACAACAGGAGAAAACCACCTGGAGAGCTTTGGTTATTGGGCAGCCTAGTAATGTAATAAATAAATAAAATCTCGAAGCTATGAAAATAACATACACAGGGAAGGTGCTGTCATAGAAAGGGGGATGCAAAGCCCAGATGTGCATTATAGCCTGATGACTGACCAAGCAATTTTCATGGCATTTTTTTTTAAAAAAAGCAAAACCCTTAACAGCAACCTATTAATTAACTATTCAGCAACAACCCATTAACCTGTTAAGACTGCAATCCTATGCATGTTTAGACAGAAAATAGTCCTACAATTCCCAGCATGCCCCAGCCAGCATAGCTGCTGGAGGGATGCTGGTAGTTGTAGGACACTTTCCAGGCTAAACATGCATAGGATTGTGCCCTTAGACTCCGAGAGGAGGTGGGACTAGGAAGGCCTCCCAGCACCATGTTGGTGTAAAACTGAGCGGTGGCAAGTTGCAGCGCCACCCTTCAGTTTTGGATGCATCGCCCAATGATCAGCAGTACCGGCCAAGGGGCCGGCCCAAGGTGACCCACACTCCATCCCTTTGCTGCAGGTCCTTGACTATAAATAAATGTGGCCCAGTTAAAACCCCATCTTGTTGTCTCGACTCTCTTTATTTCCCCCTTTACACCTGCAAAAGGTGCCCTCACAGCAACACCTATTGGTAGTTAACAGAACTGGACATAGCCAGCAGCTGAAGAAATTCACCCGATCACACAAATTCATCCTCACAGTCTTAAATAGTCCACATGTTGTGATTGTTACAAAGGTCTTTCACACAGCATATCATATCTTCTTGAAAAGTATTGTCCCGGTACTTCACAGTACGGCACGAAGCACTGCAGCCCCGGTCCATCTGTGTCCTACCACCTTCTGGAAAGGGATAACAAGAAAGAAGGGGGGGAAGCCCCCCCAATGCTGTGATTGAGAAGTGTATTATTTTCCAAATGCGTCACTCCCATGCCCTGAGTAAGCATTAGTTGTGTTAAGGAAGAATGAGAGGGTAGTGGAGCTGGGTGCCACATCTGCTCCTCTTTCATTAAGTGGGTTGAATATCTGATGATCAGAGAGGCAGCCCTACTTCATCCAGCTACCTGTAGCTCCCGACTGATTTTACTAGTGTCATGCCAAATCCCCTCCTGGATTTTCACAACCTTTTCACTTCCCTGCAAAGCAGCAAAAGAGGCAGTTCTTTTTCTGCTTCCTTTGCAGAGATAGTAGTGAGAATCTTGGAGAAATTTCTTCTGGCTTCTCTGCATAAGGCTTTTAACCCACCACTTTACCCAGGCTTCTGCTTTCCAGATTCTTTGTGGGATTAAGATCGGCTCCTTTACACGTGATTTTTTCCCAGAGGGGTTTCTTTCTCTGCCATTCTATATGTTCCTTTACACACCAACAAAGTAGTGCTGTGGTATAGAGGAATTGTGAAAAAGACATGTGCCTTTCATTCCAGTTCATTCATTCCGCATTAGAAATTTAATACCCCATTGTCCTCATTCTTTAAAAAAGCCACAGATATGCTTGGAAAGCATAGGTGAGGCTCTGGAGGGTGACAACATCATGTAAAGCACCCGCAAACTACCATGAGTGAGGAATCATGAGTGCACAATAAATGCCACATGTAGAGAAGCCCTTAGTGTGCAGTGCTTAAGGGCTTACCTTACTGTAAAGAGGTGGCTGAGGTATGTGTGTGCTCTCTTTCGACTTAACTCCTGTTCTCCTGTGCTTTGCAGCCTCCCTAGCTACTTGACTGTGCTTTCTAAAAAAAATCATCTAGAGGACTTAGCCACCCTTGAGGCTTACTGGTACTGCTGCCTACTGAAGGCCCGAAGGCTGAATGAGTTGGTGGTGGTGGTGGCAGTGTTCTTTTAACAACAAAAACAAAAACGTCTTAGTCAGCTTGCAGGCCGTCAGCAGGCAGCAGTACTGGAAAGCCCCAAAGGAGGAAGTCCTAGTGCCAAATTGTGTCCCTATTGTCCACTGAAGTGGCTTACTCCTGTGGCTTATGATAAGTCATTGCAAAGTCTTCATTTAGTTGAAAGGGAGGGGAATGAGCCTCTGAGAAATGTTGGAGGGCATGCAGGGTTGCCCATCTTTTCCTGGCAGATCAGTCCTTACAAACAAACATTCATCAGGTAATGTTGATCTTGGAATAGTGATATAGACATTAGGGGTGGGCGATCCACCAGAACCCGACCCACTTCCGGCTTGGTGGATGCCGCTGCTGCTCCCACCAAGCTGGGCCAAAAAAAGCTGGTACACGCCACACCACTCACCGGACTTTTGGGTTCCCGTAGGGCCAGGGCCGGCGCTACCGCTAGGCAGACCCAGGCGGCTGCCTAGGGCGCGTGGCGGAAGAGGGCGCAGAAACGCTGCGCTCCTTCCTCGCCGCCGGCGCGCTCCTGCCCCGCCTGCCGCCTCCGCCGCACCTCCCCCCGCACGCGCCCATGCCCGCCTGCGCGCCCGCCCGCCACCTACCTACCTTCGCGTCGTTTCCGGAGCCCCGCCGGCGTTGTTTTGGCGGGAGGAACCAGGGCAACAGGGCTTAAACAGCCCTGTTGCCCTGGTTTCCCCAGCAAAAAAAAAAAAAGTGCGGGGGTCCCGTCGCGTCGGAGGCGGCGGTGGCGGCAGCGGCAGCAGCAGCAGCAGCCAGCGGGGCGGGGGAAGGTAGGTGGTGGTGGCGGCGGTGGCGGCGGCGGCGGCGGCGGCGGCGGCGCGAGGGGGGGCGCTAAATATAATTTGGCCTAGGGCGCCAAACAGCCCTGCACCGTTCCTGCGTAGGGCCACTGTTTACATAGAAAATGCCTTAAGATACATCAAAAGGGGCCGCAATTTGCTCAAATTAGGCAAAATGCGGCTGCTTTAGGGAGAACGCGAGTCGATGCCGGGGAAGAGGTAAGCAGAATGGAGTTTGGGGGGGGGTCGAGCTCGGCTAGTCTGCCAGATTTCCACCCCCGTGAACGAAACCCTCGCACATCCCTAGCCAGTAATGAGAAAGCTTGACACAATGAAATGTAGCTTCTTCTCATGCAGCTGTCAAAGTTCCAGGAGCCCTGCCCTACTGTTAGAGCAATGCTGGCTCCACAACAGACAGTGAAAGAGGCCAAGTACTTTCTGTAGTGTAAGAGTAATTCTTCTTACCGGCAGACTCACCTTTCATAACCATCCGACTGTAGCAGAATTTCCGTGCTCCCGCATTGCATGCTTTCTCAGTATACTTACAAGTATTGTCGTATTTAACATTTTGACAGCGAAGACATGAGATCGCTCCAGCTGGACAAGATCAGCAGAGAGGGAAAATCCTTAAGCAAATGGCTAGTTAAGAGAATGACCTCTAGGGACTGAAATATAGCAATCACTATGAATTGGGATGGAAGAGGAATTCATTTGGTTTGCATTCATTGTAATATGAAATAAACGAATTCACATTTCCTGAACTAATATGAGAGCAGGAATACAACTGACCTTCATTTTTCACACTTCTCTGAATTTTGTGATGCGGTTCTCCCATTGAAAAATGTGCACAAAAAAGTGTGTACATTAGGAGAAAAATGTATGTACGGTTGTGCGCATTTCTCCTAATTCATACCTTTTGTGCACAATTTCCCTAATGCAGACTTCCGTGTGCATTTCTTCCAATGTATGCAGTTTTGTATGCATTTCCTCTATTGAATGCATTTTTATATACATTTCCCCTATTGTACCATTTTGGGTATGCATTTTCCCCCCAATGTATGCATTTCTCCAATTGTACACATTTTTTGGGAAATGCATTCAAAGAGGCATATGAATTTTCAGACACATTTTCTTGAAGACTTTTTAACTAAAAAAAATATAATGATCACAAACTGATGTGCAAATGGCATGGGACAAAGTTGTGCCACAAAAACTTCAAAAGTTGTAGAAACCCAAATAGACAGATTCATCCATCCCTATAAAAAATAGCTGTTTAAAAGGCAACATAGACAACTATGTATTAATATGAAGCACACCCGATGGCCACACACACACACACACACGCACACACACACCTGCCACCTGCATGTTAGGTGCATGCATAGACTTTCGCATGCAAAGAGATCCTAATTGGTCCAGGATCTCCTCTTGTGTTGGGCTGAACATGTGGATGTGTGGGGTCTTACTCCAGCAACAGCTCTGACACAGAAGAGGAGTTGGAGCTGGGTGAAGGATTCACACCTGCGGCTGATTGCAGCCAAGGCCAGGCAACCTTGGACAGTTCCCCCTCCGCTAGGAGAGCTGAGTGAGGATTCTCAGCTGCAGGCGCTGGCCTTGGGCTGTCAGGAGGGCTCAGGGGAGGAGGGCCCCTCAGGGTTGCGGCCGGCACAAAGACGACAGGAAAAACGCCTGGCTGAAAGGCATGTGAGCAGAAGGAGGCGTAGCAGGCGTCTCCTGGCCCGGTACCTGTGCCAAGATCCAGAATCAGACTCAGACTGAGATTGAGGCTGGGTCAGGGTTTATAGTCTAGCTGCTGACCTTTGCTCAGTGTAGAAAGCAACGACGCTGTTCCTGGCAAGGCTTCTATGCTCCTTGATTCCCCTTGATCTCCTACCCTCTGAACCCTGGACTGTCTCGACTTTCGCTTGTTTCTTGGACTGGTGTATGGTGGATGGACTTTTCGTTACTGCTTGTAGCAATAAAGAATCTGTTTGGGAACTGCACTGTCTGGCGTGATCAAGTGGGACACAACAGGATGGTGGGGAGAGATGTGTCATGTTGGTTGATAGTGGGGGCATGTTGGTGGTAGTGGAGAGATCCTGTCCTTGCAGACCTGCACCGCCCCTTGTGCATTCTCTGAAAGCATGAGGGAGTCATCTGAATACCTCCCTCACCCAATGAAAAGGCAATAAAAGTATTTGAGTTGTGAACAAAGGATGCTGGGAAAGTGGATGGCATGCATTCTAGAAATGAGAACCCGTATGAACTTACTGACTCACACAAATCAACATCTTATAGGCTTCATTGTAAATCAACATCTCTGACGTTGTCCCAGGATCATAGGATTGAAGCCTTTGGCTTAGATTCTATTATACATACTTACCTGAGAGTAAGGCCCACTGAACTCAATGGGACTTACATTTTAATAAGACCAGGAGGTGTAGGTTCCATTACTAAGATTCCAAATATAATTATTGTACCAAGACATGAATATTGGGTCAAAACATTCAACAATATATGACTAATTTGAAGAAATTGAAAGAAAAGTGATCTAAAACCACTCATTCTAACACAGTATTTTCATCATAAGTTCTGACATGATCCCCATTCACCAGTTCATAAAGGTAAACCAATTGATAATAGTTTAAAACTGAGCACTATTCAATGTGCAGTTCAAATCCCCTAGTGATGTATATCCATGATAAGTGGAATTTTGTAAAATTAGAATTGCTCATCAGATGTATGGCCATGAATAAATTTCCATTCAGAGATGGGGTTTTTAATTAGGGTCCACTGTGCAGGATTGACAGATACAGCCATTTTTTTTTAAAAAAAAAAAAAAAGGAAAGAAAGCTAATTTCATTCATTTGTCTAATTTTTAAGTGCAGCAATTCCTCGCAGTCCATGACAATTTAAACTCTTATACTTTTTCAAGTGGGAAATAATTTAGGTTGCAAAATCAATCATATTTACTGAAAGCTGAATCCCAAAATATTTGATCAAAAGCAGTATTTGATAGGCTCAAATGGTCTTTCTTTAAAGAAGATAGTACAAAATTTTGATTTTTAAGATAAATTTAGGTGATGGTTATCCATTTATTGTAAACAAATTCATCATCAAACATCTTGCTTGATTAATCTAGTTGAGTATCTAAAGGAAGTTCAGTCAGTCCTAAAGTACAATGGATCCCTTTCAGGTTTAAACTAAAGAAGCAGAAGCAGAAATGTTGTGGGGTAAATACTGAAGAGTGAACGTGAGAAAATATAAATAGGTAATATGCTCTATTTGCATTGCACAATGGGAGACTGAAGCAACCTTTTTGCTGTGCAATTTGATCTTCAGAGCAAGCTCACACCAGTTTCATATACTGGACTCTACACAATGCTAATCACTCCGCAAAAGCAATAATTCCTCATAAAATACAATCTCCATTTGACACCATTACACTTGCAACACGGCTAATTCCTGTAATTTCTATTGACACCTTTGCAATTTATTCCTATTGTTGAAGCCTGGATTTTGTTGTTCTCAGGATTGGGTGATCTAACTACTGCCAATGTGGCAGTAGTGGTGAGAGTGTTGGACTGGGACTCAGGAGATCCGGGTTCTAGTCCCTGCTCGGCCATGAAGCTCATTGGGTGACTTTGGGCCAGTCACTGACTCTCAGCCTAACCTACCTCACAGGGTTGTTGTGAGGATAAAATGGAGAGGAGAAGGAGGATTATGTAAGCCACCTTGGGTTCCTTGCAGGAAAAAAGGTGGGGTATAAATATAATAAAAATAAATAAATAAATAAATAAATAACACAGCTTTTCTCAATAGCTTCTGTCCTAAGAGGTTCTACCTGCAGTGATACTTTTTGCTTCTGGAACTTACCTACATCAAAGTAGAGCAGAGTTAAGAAACCTATTGCCAGAATCTTGCTGATCTTTAGCTGCATTTTACCAAGGCTCGGGGGCAAGAGAAGCAAAGAGCCTCAACGACTAATGAAAATGTGAACATCAAATTTGAATATATATATATATATATATATATATATGCAAACTTCCTACATGTTTACATGATAGGGAAGAACAGAGTGGGTGGAAGAACAGAGTGGGTGTATTTTATTTTGCAGTCTGGGGTCCAGTGAGCTTATATTTAGAGCCTCATTGGTAGAGAGGGTGGAGAACATCTAGAGACTCATGAATATTTGGCAAGTCCCCCATGTACTTTTAGAAGAATGTTGTGGGTAAATGTCATGAGGGCAATCCTTAACACCTGGCCCCTTGTTCTGCCTCACTTCGTCATCCAAAATGACATCAAGAAACAGGAATGCAAGTTTCAGAGTTGGGTACTAAATTAGTGGCCAGTGAAAATTCCATCAGATACATTTTACATGGACATCAAAAAACAGTTGCCTCTTTTGGGGTGGAAGTTATAATACTGATAAGCTTTGTACTGGAACACTCTTTCATATTTTTATATATTTATTTATTACATTTCTTTATCGCCCAATAGCCAATGCTCTCTGGGCAGTTCACAACAATTAAAACCACAAAATGCAACATAAAATACAGTATAAAAATTAAAATGTAAAACTAGAGTATAAAATAGGAGTAAAAGCCAAAATAAAATCTAGCAGCAATACAGAGATTAAAATACAGTAAGTAAATATTTAAAACAGAGACTAAAATTCCTGGGAAAATAAGAAGGTCTTCACCTGGTGCCGGAAAGAGCATAGAGTAGGTGCCAGGTGAGCCTCTCTGGGAAGTTCATTCCACAACCGAGGTGCCACAGCAGAAAAGGCCCTCTTTCTAGTAGCCACCTACCTCACTTCCTTTGGCAGGGGTGAAAAACATGCATATTTTTTGATGTACATGTTCTTTTAAATTATCTACCTGTTTCTTGGAAGCTAAAGCATGGTCAGCGCAAATGGATTTTCCTTTGAGCTTTTGACAGCTCAAAGACTGATCATATTACAATACTGGAAAGATTACAGCTCACCTCCTATAACACAATGGATCGAAGACTTAATGACATTTTCAATACAGAGGGCACTCTTGAATGGACACATACATGGATGTTTGGTCTGCCTTTGTTGAAAATTATGTAAAATTGATACATCTGGATTTATGCTGTTATATGGACATTTACAGATAAGCAATTATTACTTTCTGGAGGGTTTTTTTTATTTAGGTTTTGTTTTGGTGAAATTCACAATTAAAAATAAATTAAAGAAACAGGTCTAAAATAAATAAATGTTAATCTAACAACACAGCAAAATTACATTTGGGAATGCATACCTCAGGGGTGGGCAACCTTTTTTGTTTTTGTTGAGGGCCATATTCCCTCATGGGTAATCTGTTGAGGCTGCATGTTGTTGGCAGTGGCTGGGGCCAAAGCCTGCAGTGGGTAGAGGCCCAAGTCGAAAGAATGTGGATTGCTCTTTTTGTTTCCCTTTCTCTTCCCGCCACCCCCTTTTCTTCCCACGGCGTTTGAAGGTAGACTGAAGGGGTGCGTATGCCCATAGGGCTGCAAGTTGCCCACTCCTGCATATCTCATCATGTCGGTCATGTGCCAGGGAGATTGGATTGGCTGTGGCACATAGCCTTGGGTACACATTTTGCAAAAACAAGCTTTTTGCTTCTGTATAATTGTGATGCATCCCCAAGCATGTCCTTGCCCCTAACCTCTAGAACAGTGTTCTCCAACTTTGGGTTGGGGCTACGCTGGCTGGGGCATGCCAAAATTTTATTATTATTCTGCTGCTCCCAGACTGTGGAATGGCCTGTCGGAGGAGACTCGTCAACTAGACAGTCTTTTGGCCTTTAAAAAGGCCATAAAGACTGACCTCTTCCAACAGGCCCAGCCAGTGGAATTTTAAGAGTTTTTAGGATACTTTTAAAGGTTTTAAAGAATATTTTAATAATATTTACTATGTTTTTAACTACTTATGTATTTTATGTTTCTGGTTGTTCCCCTGCCTCGATCTGAGTGGAGAGGCGGGTAAGAAAGTAAGATGATGATGATGATGATGATGATGATGATGATGATGATGATGGGAGTTGTAGGCCAAAAACATCTGGGGACCCAAGGATGGAGAACACTGCTCTAGAACAAGGGACATTGGGATAGAACTTTGGTCAACTATCATGTCTGCAACTAGCTAATAAAATAACCTGTGACAAAGCCGCATATACAGATAGTTATCAGCGCTGTAGTGAGTCATCCATCAAAGTTTCAGTGGTTGCTGCTGCTGTGCTGTATGGTTGCTGTGGCTATTTATTAACAGAACTGATCAAAAGCCAGAGGCAACAGAAATGTATTTATTTATTTATTTATTATACTTATACGAGTTCTTTGGGTGGCGCACCTCAAACTCCCACTATTTTCCAGAACTTCTGATTGTTGCAGCGTTCTTTGTCGCAGCACAGCATATAATGTTCAGTTTTACGAAGACTCCTGTACCTCTCAGTATGGCACGTAGCACTGCAGCCATATTCTACATGTTTTAAATGGCCTCCTAGAAAAGGAAAGCAAGAAAGAGAATAATTCATCATGGAGTCATGCAGCACAGTGATTCATAAGCACATTGATTCCCCAAAATTTTTCTCTTCCCCAGTAAACAACAGTAGAATTAAGAAGGAGCAACAGATGTATTAGCACCAGGTGACACTTCTGCTCCTCTTCCATTAGGTGGGTTGAATGTCTCATGGCCAGAGAGATAAGATCATCACTTCTGGCTGCCTATAACTCCCAACCAGCTGAGCTGAATGTTCAAGCAGCCCCCCTTTAGGGATGTGCAAATCAGTTTGTCAAAGTTCTCCAAATTCCACCTTGAAGCTTGTTTTGTATCAAATTGCAATCTTTGTATTTTCTCTCTGCATGAAAAGCCATGTGTGCTTTTGTTTGCATTTCCCAAACGTGTGCATCAATTGAACACCTTTTTCAAATGTGCATATTTTCTCCCATGTTTAAAGCATGTTTGTGTGCATTTTTCAAAAGTATGTGTTTATTCATGTGCCTTTTTTCAGCTGTACACATCTTGAAATTGCATGTGTGTGTTCCATGAATCTTGCAGCAAGCTCAGAAATATTACAGACTTCAACTGCAGCTTGTGCTGGGGTCTGTGTTTGGTTCCAGGAGATGTGAACTGGGTTAACTCTGGTTAAAAACAAAGTGAGACAAATTTCTCATACATCCCTACGTCCTGATCCCCTCCCCCAAGCCCCTCCTAGACATCTACCAGGTACTTTCATGGCCTGTAGTATCAGGGCTGCATATCCTCCAACTGAAACTATTTGATTGGTATAGAGACCATTTTCATATCAGGTTTCACTTATGCTGCATTTCTAGTTAATACCTGAACCGACAAGCCTCCATCTAATGCAGCCTCCAGAAAACCTCCAACTGTATCTATTTTTATGGCATGTTGTTGCCTCTCTTCTTTGGGAACTGCCATGTACAATGTTCTTAGAGCAAAATGAATTTTGAAAGGAATATATATATATAATCGGGACTCAGGTATGTGATATCCCCATTGTGCAAAATCTCATTGTGAACATGTGCTTTTACATTGGAAGCTTCTTCTTTAAGTTTTTTCTTCCAGGCGTTCACTACTGCCACCAACGCATTACCCTGCATTTTGCATGTATCCGGAGCAGTGGGGAGCGTGGCTGTTGAAGCTCCAATATATCCGTGCCATCTGCTGCCATGCTGCCTCCATGTCCTTCCAATTCTATGATCTATGAAATCTATGAAAGTCTCTGCACTACTCCTGATGAGGATGCACTGCAGCTTGGCCGTTGGCTTCTAGGCAAAGTCCTGGCACACCCAGTGGTGCAGCTAGGTAATTTTAGACTCTGGACTTAATGGTCTTATGGGTGGGCAGGCTTCAGGTAGCCTTGTGTATTACTTCAGTTGTGAAACACACAGTTGATATTTCTCTCCCCCAGCCCGCCCAACCATGCTTGACAACTGCTTCTACATACCTTATATGTTAAATGTTTCCAACCCCTGATTTTTTTTTTTTTTTTAACAGTGAGGAACTGAGCATGTCATGTGCAGTTTTGCATTTTACACTCATTTAATCAGAGCACCATCCATCATGACTACAGGAATAAAATGGAGTTTACTTCTGCTACCCATATGCCCTCATCACCTCTCTGGGTGGTCGTTTGGGGGTGGGTAGGTTGCAGAGCCCTGGACTTTGGCCCCAGCAGGTCCAGCCCTAGATGCAACACTGAGCATGTGCCAGCTTTAAAGATCTGGTGCCCCCCCTTCCTTGGACCCAGGCACGTAGGTTCCTTCCAGCAGAAGAAGGGGCAGTCTTGTCTGTAGGTGGGAGGGAGGAGAAGATTCATCCAAGGCTGAGGCACGGGAGTGCTTCGCCTGGAAATTGATGTCCTCATGAAGCTCCAACACGCCAGGAATGATGATGATGATGATGATGATGATGATGATGATGATGATGCATGGGTTCTTGCATCAGAGACAGCATCTAAGACAGGATTTGTAAGGGGGGGCAGTTCTACTACAGCTGTGAGGTTCTCCACCCCCTGCTTCCTGTCCCTGTCATGGACATAAGATATTCTAGACTTGGATTTTGCATTTTGGAAATTTCAGCAACCTGTAGAAGAAATGCACTCCACCCATAGGGAATTAGAGTGAAAGGAACCACAACATATACCTTCATTAGGATATGCTATTAATGGACATGCTTTTAAAATCATTTCACCATCTACATCTTGTGGCTTATACAGGCTTGTGGCTTATGCTGGCTCAGCTTGTCTGAGCGTGGAAAGCTAAGCAGGGTCAGGCCTGGTTATTACTTGGATGGGAGACCCCTCCTCTAGTTTCCTGCATTGAGCAGGGGGTTGGACTCGATGGCCTTGTAGGCTCCTTCCAACTCTATGATCTATGAAATCTATGAAATCTTTCAGAGGAGACTTAGCTGAATGTGATGGCAGCTCAGAAATCCAGTCAGTTGATCCTCCTTGTGGAATGTTTTGTTGCTCTTCTTTACATCTGGCGTGTTCAGCCTCAGGACTGCAGGCCAATCAGACTCTTCTGAGGTTCCAATCCAACCTTCAAGGGTTCTTCAGATGGCCACACCTCCTTCCCTTGGCCTCGCTCACTCCCTTTTCCCCAACCACCATCATTTAGTGGTTTTCTGGCTTTTCTGCAGTTTCCCCCCTCCCACTCTGAAAGACTGAAATGCCTCCCCTAATGCTTAAATATGGGCAGTAAGAATGAAACCATTACCGCATCATGAATCCATATTAAAACCAGCAGCAGGATACAGTACTAAAAGCAGTCCTTAAAATTCCTGGGAGAATAAAAAAGATCTTTACCTGCTGCTAGAAAAACCATAACGTAGGCACCAGGTGAGCCTCTCTCGTGAGGGCATTCCACAAATAGGGTGCCAACACTGAAAAGACCCTCTCTCTTTTATCCACCTGCCTTGCCTTCTTTGTGGGGGCACCTGGAGAAGGGCCTCAGACAATGATCTTCATGTCCAGATAAGTAAATATGGGAGGAGATATTCCTTCAGGTAACCCATCCCCAAGCTGTTAGGGCTTTAAAAATTAAAACCAGCACCTTGAATTGGGCCCAGAAATGGACTGGCAGCCAGTGCAGATGATGAAGCACTAGCATAACATGATCATGTTGACCATTCCCAGTTAGCAGTCTAGCTGCTCTGTTTCGGACTAACAGAAGTTTCCAGCCCATTGTCTAAGGCGGGCCCATGTACTCTTGGACTAACCTTTAACAGTCAACCGGCTGTAGCAGAATTTCCTCTTTCCTGCACGGCATGTTTTTAGAACATGCCTACAAATGTTATTAGGCTGAACATTTCGACAATAATTGCATGTGAGAGCTCCAACTGGAGAAGAACAAAAAAAGAAAGAAAAATGGAAAATGTTAAACAAATGGCTCATTGGAGAATCACTTCTAGAAACAGAACAAGCATACCTGTTTGAGAAGGTAACACATAACACTTTGTTTCTATGCAATGCAATAAAAAGACAGCATCCATTCTGAGATGTGAATGAAAGATTCTGGAAATGTAAATGACATGTGTTCTAGAAATATAAGTGAATGGGTAGATTCTAATCTGAACCAACCTGCTTTCTCATCATGTCCTATGGTGTGGAGGAGTTGGTAGAACTAGGTATGTATGTTGGGGCTTTCTCAGTAGTGGCACCTAGTCTCTGTAATTCCCTCCCATGGAATAAATGCTCAGGCCAGCTCCTTCACCGTTGAGCTGCAGATGCTTAGGGAAGTGCTTCTTTTTCAGAGGCCAGTTGGGTTTAGTAACAACTGAGTATGCCCTTGATGTAACAGAGTATCGGCACCTCTCTCAACTTCCCTTTTTTTGCTGCTTTATGGCATTTTAGTTGTAATGCTTCTAAAATGTTGTAATACTTTTGTTGATATTGTTCTTAGCTACCTTGGGCTCCTTGATGGGCAGAAAATGTGAGCTGTAAATGTTTTAAGTACAATAACTATATAAACAGCCGTGGTTTCTTACTAGGCCTGGCTCCTGATTCTATTTCTCCCAATGAAAAGCTTATGAGGAGGCATCCCTCAGCTCCAAGTTGGACAGATAATAGACAATCAGAAATATGGATGTAGCTGATATTCCCTTTCCTGCTGCATCCAAGATTTTAGTGGACTCTTCTAAAATCAGAATTGCTTCTTGCGTGTAGGGACATGAATATTGGCTGAATACAGATCATGAGCTTTATCAAATGTAGAAGGGCAAAGGTGGAAGCTCTTAAGGGTGAGCTGTCCCCTGGCGTCGGCGACAACAACCATGGTTAGTGGACTCTTCTGAAACCAGATTTCTTCATTGTATGTAGGATATTTATTGCTGATATTTCTCAATCAGAGAGTGTTTGAAAGTTTTGATTGGAATCTGCAGTGCAGATAGACATCTGCAGAAATCTTTCAAAAGCCTGACAGTGCAATCCTATACATGTTTACACTGAAATAGGTACCACTGTGATTAGTGGGGCTTACTCCCTAGTAAGTGTTTTCAGGTTTGCAGCCAAAGTCCAAGTTATACTTATCCCAGAAAACATGTGCTCTGCAGTTTGATCTACAAAGTCCATTATACTTATCCCAGAAAACATGTGCTCTGAAGTTTGATCTACAGAACAGGTTCACACAGACATATCAGTTTTGTGTATAATAACATTACCCACTGCTCAAAAGCAATCACTCTTTCTTTTATACAACTATTTTACACCATACGCTGCGCTGGTGCTGATTTGAACTTATACAAGTTGAGCCAGCACATGGACTTTCATTTTTAAAACAGGCCACACACACACACAAAAAGTCAGGGAAATGTGTGCAAAATTTGGGCTTCCAGTACACAATGTCTGTAAATCTGCCTCAATTGTGGAGCAGAGGCCCAAATTTTGCACAAATCTGAAATTAACTGTCAGAAAATTCAAGGTGGCGAGTGTGCATATGCAGTGAAGGGAGGATGCTTCCATACTTCTCATGTTAAATGCTACAACAAGAACAACAACAATGACTCGAATCTAATGAGTTGGCCCTGATTTGTGCAAATCGCTATTTGAGCATGATTTGCGCAAATTCTGCCAGAGATATGCAGGTATCTAGATTTGGCTCCAATTTTACACAAATATTTTGAGCAATTCCATGGAAGCCGAACACCCCGCCTCGCCCCGCCTCAGTCCCACTTTTGGCTAGTCAGGACGGAAATGTTTTGAGAGTCCATCAAGTTCGAAATAGAACCAGTTCTCCAGTGTCGCAGATCTCGAAATTTGAGATACTTTTCTCTTCTGGGACTGATCTTTCTTCTGGGTGACCTAAAGTAACTGAGCTCTTTGCAGTGGCTTCTGTCCAAAGAGGTCCCTCCCCCTTAGAGTTTTCTTTTCCCTTGCCTCTGGGACTTACCTGCATCCACGTAGAGCAGGGCTAAGATAGCTATTGCCAGAACCTTGCTCATCTTTAGTTTCCTTCTTCCAAGCCACAGGAAGAAGAGAAGCAAAGTGCTCCTTCAGTTAACTAAAAGGAATTGAAAGCTTCCTACACTAGATGACGGGAAACAGAAAGTGGGCAGATTTAGCATCACACCTGTGGCTCATTGAGTTTATTATTTACAACCTTATGGGCCATGAGGGTGTAGAACATCCAGAGACTCATGAACATCTGACAAATCTCATGTGTACTTGAAGAAAATTGGTGTGGGGGAAGTGTCAAGATAGGGACAGTAATTAAAATCTTATCCCTTGCCCTGCTTTGACCCCGTGCCTTCCCACTATTGACCCCTTCTTGGAGTTTGAAAGGGCTTCTGATTCTTCCCGGCCACACAGCTATTCATGTTCCTTCAAACCTCTTGGTAGGTGAGGCAAGAGATCTAAAAAGGAGTCTTGTTGCTCGCACCTGGGCCCCAAAGCTGCAAGTCAAGAAGATTTCCTTCACCTTCTTAGTACCTCTGAATGCTCACCAATGACTGTTTTACCTCCCACTTCTACTTTGTCACAACTGCCCTGCATGTTATTCATTTATTTATTACATTTCTATACCACCTTTCTGCTAAGGCACCCAAAGCAGTTTACAATGTTTAAATACTCAAACAAACAAACATTACCCCTCCCCAAACCAAACATACACCAGTTCTCTCAGGCCAACTGAAGGTTTCTTCTGGAGCTGCTGGTACATTCTCCCTGGCCTGGGCTTTTCTTCTGTCTTCCTTCTGTAGCCCCAGGGAAGGTGGGGGAGGGGCTACCCCAACAGCCCTCTCAGGCCAGTGATGGTCATTTCAGGAGCTGATGGCAGTTGCTCCCCACCTGGGCTTCTCTTCTGCCTTCCCCCAGGGCGCACAGGTCTTAAATAGCCCCAGGGAAGGTGTATAGTTTGAATCACTATGTATTCAGCCATGCTTGTCTGGCTGAATCGGAGCTGCCTGCCACCTCTTTTTCTGACAGACTCCTCACCTTTGACAGCTACTTGGCAGGTAGGCACAACCCGGTCCTTGCCGTGCTGGGAGTAGCTGTACCTATTGAATTTGTGACCTGTGCAGGTGGGTGAGAATTTTGTTTCAGTTTGGTTTTGGTCAGAGTTTATGAATATTTACAAACTTTTCTAGCTGAGAGCATGGAGAAGAGCAAAAGACCAGTGCACTCTTGACTGGTCCGTCACTGCTCTGCTTTGTCTGAAGCAGACTCTGAGTCAAAGGGCAATCCAAAAGCAAGGTAACAAGAAGTCAAATGTTCAGCCCAAAGGCTTCAGTCCAGTGGGGATCAGGCTAAGGCAGGGTCAAGGTACAAGGCAAAGGTCAAAGCACAGTTAAGTAATCAGATACATTACACTGTCATAAGAAGAGCCCTGCTGGATCAGACCCAGGGTTCATCTAGTCCAGCATTCTGTTCACAAAGTGGCCAACCAGCTGCCCACGGGATCCCACAAGAAGGACATGAGTGCAACAGCATTTTCCTGCCCAGAGGAAGAGTCAAGCAGGAGTCAAAGGGTGAGAAGCACAGAGCATCAATCACATGGCACAGTCCAGTAGACAACACTGGACCTGAAGAACAGCATTGCTTCTCAGCAGACACTGAAAGCTTATATCACCAGAGCCTGCTGGGCCCCACCCAGGGATCAGCTGCAGTATATTAGCCCTACTCATGAGGAGTTGCTTTCTCCTGAGGAGCCCTTCTTTGCAATCAAGCACTCCTTCACACGGGAGCCCCACGGGCCTGCTGCTTGAGGTGACCATGCTCCTGAGGGCCAGGGGGTTGCTCAGCCTCTGCTTCAGAGTCAGAGTCCCCTCCCCCTGACAGGGATGGACCTGCGGCCATCTCCTCTGAAAGCCCAGGCTTTTTCCTGCTCTGGTGACAGTGACTGATCTGGGGTGCTCTTGGTTTCTGGGAGCTCTAGCTCTTCCTCTGAGGAGGATTCCTCCACTGGGGGCATGATGGTCACATACTTGAGGATGAATGGTGTGGGAGAGTGTCATGGCCAAGGCAAGTCTAAAAAACACGTTCTTTGTCCTGCCCTGAGTGTTCACCTTTCATATAGTCAGGACAAGGGACATTTCAGAATTGAGTACCCAACATCCTCAGCAACCATTGCTATCTAAAGTCATGCCTGATAAAAATCCAACCGTAGGGATGTATGAGAATTTCATTTTTGCTTGCAAAACATGTGAGCATGGCCTGTTCAAATCCCCAAATGACATTGCGAGTGCGAGCATGCATCTGACAAAAATAATCGTAAATTACTGAATGTGTGCTCCTGTCAATTTGTGCAACTTTCCTAATTTGCACAAATTCCCCCCATAAACTGAATCAGCCCTACTCTAGTCTATGGAGAAAAGATGCACAAATTAGGAAACTTGGGGAAATTTCACGTTCAATTGCAACCGAATGTGCACAATTTTCTTGTTTACACATGAATTATTTAAGCCAGGGTGTCTTGTTTGATCATGTGAAATGGCCCACTGTGTCAGTCAAGCATTTTCTACTGCATAATTATGGTTCAAAGGTGTAGTGCTACCAGGTGTGTCTGCAGGTGGCAAATAAAACAATCCATCACTAGGAGTGAATGAGATCTCCAAGGGTCATCTTGGATTGACTACTTACTTAGCTTTGGGGGAAATTCATGGGGGGCAGTGATGAAAGAAAACACTCCTGAAGATTTGGTGTGGGTGAATCTCACCAACATTTTCAGAGCAAGGATGGAAGACCTTAATCGATATGAGATGGCTCAGTGCATCCCAGTGCCATGGGACCAATTCTGCATCCTGAATTTCATTGAAATTCACCTGCTCCACTAAAAGCAGCAGAACATCCCACCCCCACTTTCATGGTCCCATGAACGTGTGTGTATGTGTGTGTGAGAGTGTGAATTTTCAGCACACTTTTACTTAAAATGGATTAAAGGCACGGCAGAATGAAAAAGTCATTGTTGCTCTCCTAAAATTCAAGAGAGAGGGACAACTGATCCTCTTTTGGGTGACACATCTGGGGCAATCCTTCAAACCTTGCATCTTGGCCCTCCTTGTGCTGTTGCCTTTCATGTGATCAGAGACACAGGAGTGAAAGTTTTATAGTTGCATTGCATAAGCTCCAGCCTTACCATCCCTGAATATCCACCACCGACATCTAAAGTCATGACCATCAGAAAAATGCCCAAAGGGTACATTATGAATGTGTGGGTGTGGGTGTTCATTTTAAAAGACAGCAAAAGCATGTTCTGAAATTCATATTATACACAGGCACATGTCCCAGCCATGTATACATGTGTACACACTCTGCTAATAAAGCATTTGCTGCTGCTCAATTGTCGTTCTGCCTCCAGCTTGGCTTTTCCAAACCTCTAAGAAAATGGGAGCTTGGATTGACAGGTGTGTCTGCAGGTCGCAAATAAAACCATCTGTGGCAAAGTCTCCCATCAGCATCATACCAGGTCATCAGAGTTTCAGTAGTTGGCTAGTTGCCATTATATGGCTGGCTAGAAGGGGCTGGTCAGAATCTTGTCTGTTCAGTGGTTGTGATGACTAGTCAATAGGACTGCTCAAAAGTCAGAGACTGTAAAAAATACCAGCTGATCTCACATAACCATCCTCAATATTTATTTATTTATTTGTTTGTTTAATTTTTTGTTTGTTTATCATTGGCCCAGAAGTTATAAAGGTCCCAAAGGTGCCACAGCATGTTTCCTTCATCTTATTTTTTCCCGAGGTCATGATTATTGCAAAATTCTGATTCACAGCATACCATGTGTTCTTCATATTGTGGTGATATCTTCGTCAAGGTATGGCATTTGTTAATGCAGCCTCTGTCCACTCTTTTTACTTGGCCTTCTGGTGAGGGACAACAAAAGAAGAAAAAATGTACCACAGTCCACAGACTCCCCTAACTCAGTGATTGAAAAGCATCAGTGATTGAAAATGTATCTCCACCCAGCTTCCCTAGAGTAAGCATCAGCAGCATCAAGATGGAGAAACAAATGCATCAGCAATCGGTGTTATATTTGCTTCTTTTCCATTAAGATTTAACTCTTCTCCTGGTCACCCAGAAGAGAGAGAGAGAGAGAGAGAGAGAGAGAGAGAGAGAGGAGAGAGAGAGAGAAGCAGCAGCAGCAGCAGCAGTAGCTGGAAATGTACCATCTGCCATCTTGGGCACCATCTGCCACAGCACATGGATTACATGCTAAAGTTTAGAGAAGTATACATGTCTGCAATGGTTGGGTGTTCCTGCACCTATCTACATCTAGATGGCTTTCTGAGATAGCAATTTCATCTCGTTGACTGACTGATGCATGTATAGTCTCTCTGCTTTCAGAACAGGTCTCTGTATATGTTCATCTTACTTTATAAGGCAGTTCTTGTCCCCATTAGCTCACTAGACCCACGAAAAGGAAGAGCTGTCTCCTTAACTTTTCCCATATGAACTACCTCCATGCCTTTTAAGATCAGCTGATGTAGCCTGCTGCATGTACCATCTTTTCCAGAGCTTTGATGCATACAGCTGTTTGCTCCAGCTAAAATGTCCCAAGGTAAGGAATTGTTTGTGTGTCAAGTTGATTGATTGATTATATTTATACCCCATCTTTTTTTCCTGCAAGGAACCCAAGGCGGCTTACATAATCCTCCTCCTCCTCTCCATTTTATTCTCACAACAACTCTGTGAAGTAGGTTAGGCTGAGAGGCAGTGACTGGCCCAAAGTCACCCAGTGAGTTTCATGGCCGAGTGGGGACTAGAACCCAGATCTCCCGAGTCCCAGTCTAACACTCTCACCACTACGCCACACTGGCTCTCAGGGAAAGTGCAGTCTTCCCAACCTCTTTATCTGTTGCAGAGGTTCTAATCATTAGAACACAGAGGTTCTAATGATCAAGTGGATTGAATATCCAGTGGTCAGAGAGGCAGCCCCACCTCACCTGACCTACTGTAGATCCCACCCAGCTGATTTTAGTCTTTCAAGAAGCCCTTCTTGACATCCAGAAAGTATTTCCAATCATATACCTGTAGCGTACCGTGTAGCCTCGAATAGGTGTGAAGAACAACTTGCTAGAAGAATGCTTCTGCTGCATTATTACCAGTATCCCTTCACTGGAAAATAGCAGCTCACCCCTTTTAAATCCTACTGTATGGTCAATTTATTTGTTTGCTTGCTTACTTTTTATTACAGTGCTTTTTCTTGTAGAAATGTATACCCTGCTTCTCAATGGCCAATCAGCATAACTGAAGAATGACGGGAATCAACAAATTACTGGTATTACGTTTGTTTCTGTTTGTCCGAAGTGGATGGCATTTGCAGGCACAATAGTCCCATACGAGAACATATTATGCCAGTGCTTTCTCATCTGCACTGGCTGCCACTGCCAGTCTGTTTCCGGGCCCGATTCAAAGTGCTGGTGCTAAAGCCCTAAACGGCTTGGGGCCAGGGTATCTGAAGGATCGTCTCCTCCCATATGTTCCTGCCCGGACACTAAGATCTGCATCAGCGGTCCTTCTCCGAGAGCCCCTGCCAAAGGAAGTGAGGCAGGTGGCTACCAGGACGAGGGCCTTTTCTGCTGTGGCACCCCGGTTATGGAATTAGCTCCCCAAAGAGGTTCGCCTGGTGCCTACTTTGTATTCCTTCCGGCGCCAGGTGAAGACCTTTCTGTTCTCCCAGGCATTTTAATCATCTTAATTATTTTAATCTGGTAGTTTTTAATTCCATTATTGTAACTGCTGCTGCTAGCTCTGCTGTTTGATTTTAATCTGTGGTTTTAAATTTTATATTTTATATTGTATTTTATTATTTTAACTGTTGTAAACCACCCAGAGAGCTTCGGCTATTGGGCGGTATAAAAATGTATTAAATAAATAAATAAATAATATGAGGGTATTTTACATCTGCCAATGTTTGTGGGATATTTGTGCTACATAACTTTACATTTTGATTTTTCCCCCCAAGGGAGCTGCTGATGACATTTAAAAAAATTATATTGGCATAATTGGATGATATTTGCAGGGATAGTCACCCCTTCTGAGTGGATCAACCCTGCCATGCTTCAGATGAATAGATCCAGGGAGATGTAGTTCTTTCAATTGCAGCATCCTTTGGGTGAACTACATCCCCATGGGACACTGAGCTCCATCAGCCAGCACAGAATCATAGAAAAGTAGAGTTGGAAGGGGCCTACCAGGGCATCGAGTCCAACCCCCCACTCAATGCAGGAATCCAGGTCAAAGCATCCCTGACAGATGGCTGTCCAGCCACACCTTGAATGCCTCCAGAGTGGGAGAGCCCACCACCTCCCTAGGTAGTTGGTTCCATTGTCTTATTGCTCTAACAGTCAGGATTTCCCCCCCTGATGTTTAGGTGGAATCTGGGTTCCTGTAACTTGAGCCCATTATTCCGTGTCCTGCAAACTGGGATGATCGAGAAGAGATCCTCCTGGCCCTCCTCTGTGTGACAACCCTTCGAGTACTGGAAGAGTGCTATCATATCTCCCCTCAGTCTCCTCTTCTGAAGGCTAAACATGCCCAGTTCTTTCAGTCTCTCCTCATGCTGCTAGCTGATACACCAGAGGAAAGGAGAAGGGCATGGATCTCACTCTCTCCATTGCCACTGCTTGCACTACCAACCAACCCTATCTGATTTTAAAAGCTATATTGGAAGAGGAGTGTGTTTTTAGGAGTTGGGCATGGCAGGGAAGTCTTCTGGAGCTGGGGGAAGGCAGCAGAAATGGGTGGAATGGAGTGCCAGAAGGGAACTGTCTCTTCCTGTTTGGATTGTGATCCAAGCTGAAAAGAGTTTGGGGGCTTTACAACCTTGAAGGCTTTCCAGTCCCCTGGATCGCTCAATCAAGCCTGGCTTAGGCAAACTTCACCACCACCCCTATATCACAATCTAAGTTATCTACGCTCTCTCTTTCTCTCTCATTTGGAAATTGACACTTGCAACTTCCTTGGTGTGCCATGAGCAGCTGTCAGATGCTCTAAAGTTGATGCATGGGAGTGCTTCACTTGGAAATGGATAGCCTGGCTGTGTTGGAAGAGACCAGGAGGAGCAGAGGTGCTCCAGTCTCAGAGTCAGAACGGGGTCAGGGAGTTTTGCTATCACTGTGATTAGTGCTCCACATCATGCTTCCTGTGCAAGGTAGGGTGGCCTGGTGTCCTACTTTACAGAGGACAGTGCTCTGTTTGAAGACGAGTCTTCTGTTTGAATGTGTCCACTATTTGATTGATTTTGCCCAGTTCAAGTCTGTTTGAAAGTTGAAGAACCACAAGAATAGGCCTTGATTTTGCCCATCAAGAGTTAGCACCTGGACAGCAGACCGAGCAGGCACAGAGCTTTACCTGGTCAGTCTTCTATGGTGAGATGTATTGTATTTCTATTTAAATTATAGTTATTATTTCTAAATTTGCATGCATTAGCATATGCAAATGCCATGAAAATCAGCGTCCTCTTTTTTGGTGATGTATTGCCTCTTTTTTGTTACTAGACATATCTACACTTGATTCCCCCCCCCCCCCCCAGTTTAGAACAGCAGCAATTTGCACAGAAAAGACACTACCATTTTGGGGGCCAAGCAGAAGAAATGATGGTATCATCTTCAATGAAATACAACATTAAATTAATCCTCAGCTGACCCTCTCCATGAGGGGCTCAGTAGAACACAGGAGTCACGTTCTCTTAAGAGTAATAGTTCCTATTGCTGGACTTACGTGAAATAATTATTCGAGTGTAACAGTAATCAAAGCTTCCTGCTTGACATGTCTTTTGTGGAGTAGAACAAGTATTATCATAAGCAACCTTTGGACAGTAAAGGCATAGGAAAGTTCCAGCTGGACAAGATGAAAAAAATATATGTGCTAGTTAGTGAATAGTTATTGAATGGCCCCTAGGAATGGAATGAACAATAAGTTACCATGAGAAACTGTTGGAGAATATCTTCCTTCTCCCACTGGAGAAACTTGGTGAAATAGTCCCCCCACCACACACCCAGTTTCTATACCCACAAATAAGGTGGGGAATATCAACAGGCTATTTGCACGCAGTTCTACTGAAAGGCGCAGCAAACCATGCATGCTCTAATCCAGGGATGGGTAACTTGTAGCCCTCCAGATGTTTTGGCCTACAGCGCTCATCATCCCTCACCATTGGCTATGTTGGCTAGGGCTGATGGGAACTGTAGGCCAAACCAAAACAACTGAAGGGCCAGAAGTTGAGAGAGTTACAGAAACAAAAATGTTACAACATGCCCTTCTCCTTCCACTGACGTGGAAAAAAACCCTGCAATGTGTTCAGGCAGGGTAGGGATGGGTGCTGAGAAATTTGTTCTGTCAAACATGCTGGGCTAGGGAATCCTGTCTGTAAAGAGTCCCCCGCTGCAGCAAGTGCATGAGATGTTTTAAGTAAAAAGAAAAGAAAGCAGTTCCCTCAACCACCTCCTACACTTGAAAAGGTAACCGGACCCGGAACCCCCGGCCCTCTCGGTTTGGGGCACGCACGCAAGCAAGCGAGCGGTGAGGGATCTTCCCCACCCTACCTGTTGGACCAGCAGGTAGGCTGCAGCTGTGCTCTGCAGAGGCGTGGCCCAGCTAGCTATTTCAACAACCAGAGGACCAAGGCAGCGTTTGGGGCATGCAAGCAAGCAAGCAAGCAAGCGAGCGAGCGGTGAGAGATCTTCCCCCTGGCCCTCTCCTCAAGGAGAATGTTATCTGGAAATATAACCTTCCCAGCAGCCTCTTTCAGCCGAGTTTTCATTTCACCCCCACAAATTGATGAAAATGGAAGAATCAAGATACTGTAGGCTGCTCCTGATGATAAGCCGCACCCTTAAAGTTTGGTGCTATTTTTTAAAAAAGTAAATTTTTAACTTTTTAAAACTTCCGTGAGCGACGGCCGCTCTGACAACTGAGGTGACAGTAGAATTTTAAGTTTAAGGCTGTGTCTGTGCAGCAGGGGGTAAAATGGAGGGAGGAGGTCTGTTAAAGCCCAGTTCTCTTGCCGACCCTGCAGGGCACCCCTCGTCAGGACTTCACAGGCAGCTCTCAGCTGTGGGTGGCCGCAGGGACCCAGTCTTCCCCCAGGTGCGCGAGAGGCGGCATCTCCATGACAGCCGCTTCCATGAGCGGCGAGTCGAGGAGTTCGGCCTGCTACGCCCGCCTCGAGGCACAGCCAGGGATGTTACTTTTAGCTCGCGCGGGCGAGCCCCCCCCCCCGGTTCGTGGATCACCCCTAGCACACACCGCTACCTAGGCAGCGGGGCAGGGTTTTTTTTTTGTGTGTGCAACATTCCTATTGTAGGCCGCACCCCTGGTTTAAAGCCTTAAATTAGGGGGGGGGGGAAGTGCGGCCTATACTCAGAACAATATGGTATTTGGTACATTACTAGTTTTGTCCAGCCTTTGCTGTGAAGATTGATATCTGCAGTGATATATCATTATTATGTTAGCAAGCAAGGTTCATCTCTTTGGCCAAGTTTTATTTCTCAGTAAAAATTTGGTGTACAATTTTGCCTCCACAACAAGATAAAACACAGATCCATATCCTTGACTGCTGACAATGCTGAGCCCGAGCCCTTTGCAAAAAGCAATCACTCCTTATCTTATGCAGCCATTCATTTTCACCATTAATTTTACCACACTGCTAATTGCATTTATTACTTTTGTTTTGACCCCTTTCTCTTCCAGGTCTGTCTTTCATTCATTCTTAGTACTGAGTGATCTAAAAGAAGCTCTTTGCAATGGCTTCTGCTCTAACAGATTGCCTCTCTATTGATTTGTTCTAATCAACTGTAGGACTTACCTATGTCAAAGCAGAGCAGCGCTAAGAAACCAGTTGCCAGAACGTTGCTCATCTTTAGCTGTCTTTTTTCAGATTCTGTCTCCAACAAAAGAGAATCCAAAGTGAAATTGAGCAGACAGTGTGAAATTGCAACCTTCCTATGCAGAATGATGCGGAAAACAGTAAGGGTGGATTTCATATTGCATCCATGGAGCCAAATGAGTTTATTATTAGAACCTTATCAGCTGTGAGGGTGTAGAACACCTAGATCCTCATGTGCTTTTGGCAAATCTGATGTGTATTTGAGTAAAATTGGTGTGGGTGAGTGTCCCCTGACCTGCCTTGGGTCTGCACCTTTTATGTGGATGAGACTTGGGAATGGAAACATGTGATTGGGAAAACAGCACTCTTGGACCCCTTTGACATCCACCGCTGTTATCTGTTTCATGGAGTCAGGTCAGAGGACATTTCAGAACTGAGTACCCAACCTCCCCAGCCATCCATATTATCCACCACTGCTATCTAAAGCCATGACTAGTAAAAATCCAAAGACCACATCTGTCAGGGAGACTGGATTAGCTGTTGCACACTGCCATGCCATGTATGAGGTGGCTCATGCTGGCTCAGCTTGTCTGAGTGTGGAAAGCTAAGCAGGGTCAGGCCTGGTTATTACTTGGATGGGAGACCCCTCCTCCTCTAGTTTCCTGCATTGAGCAGGGGGTTGGACTTGATAGCCTTGTAGGCTCCTTCCAACTCTGTGATCTATGAATTTTGTTTTTGCTCACAAAGAATGCAGGCATGGCCTGTTCGACACCCCAAATGTGATTGCTAGTGCAAGCACATGTCTGCCAAAAATGTTTGTAAATTGCCAAACATGTGCCAAACATGTGCTCCTGTCGATTTGTGCAACTGTCCTGATTTGTACAAATTTCCCCTGTAAACTGAATCTGCCCCACTCAATCTAGTCTATGGGGAAAAGATGCAAAAATTAGGAAATCTGCATAAATTTCAAGTTCAATCGCAGCCGAATTTGTGCAATTTTCATGTTCGTGCAGAGCGAGAAGCGATCCCAAATGCAAATGGGAGTCGGGCACGAGACAAGCTGTGAGATGATGTTGAGAGAGTCCTAGCGATCTCAGGCATCACTTGTTTGCACATCCCGTGTGTGTACTCTTACCCGTCCGGTTCACATAAGCATGGCCTGTTGTTGGCTTATTTCAGGGTTGTTTCCCCTCAAACAAGCCACACCCAGGTGGGTAATTACGATAATGTTGCCAGCACATGCCGGTATGCACCGCCAATTTACACAAGCAAGCCACGGTGGCTTGTTTGATCATGCGAAATGGCCCACTGTGCCAATCAAACATTTTATACTGCTTAATTATGGTTCAAAGGTGTAGTGCTACCAGGTGTGCCTGTAGCTGGCAAATAAAACAATCCATCACTAGGAGTGAATGAGATCTCCAAGGGTCATCTTGGACTTACTTATCCAATTTTGCCCCTGCAACAATGAGGAGGTGGAATCTGTTGTGCATGTTCTTTTTAACTGCAGTTTCTATCACGGGGCTAGAGAGACTCTAATACATCCAATCACACAAACTTTCCCTGGACGATCTTTAGAGTCTCTTTTGACCATTCTGCTTGATGGCTCAAATAGCTTAATCCCTAAGGAAGTTGCAAAATTCTTGAATGTTGCTATTCTGACTAGGCCTTCTATGCTTGCCTGATTCTGTTTTATTGTATGTTTTTATTCTGAGTGTACAACTGAGAGCTGGTATATCTTGTCTGTATTGTATATACAGATATACCTTGGATTGCAAGCATAATTCATTCCGGAACCGTGCTCAGTAATCCAAAGCACTTGTATATCAAAGCGAGTCTCTGGCAGGCATGAGCAGGGCTGATTTCGGCCTGCTACGCCCGCTCGAGGCGAGCGGTTATATCCCTACACTACTTGTATTGCAAGACCTTGCTTGTTTATCAAGTCAAAATTTATTTAAAAAATTGCTTGTCTTGCAAAATGCTCTCAGACCAAGTTACTTGAAATCCAAGGTTTTACTCTATATATTTATGTGGTTGGCAGACTGTAAAAATCATCATCATCATCATCATCATCATCATCATCATCATCATCATCATCATCCAATTTTAACTGAGGGGGGGGGAGTCGGGAATTAGAAAAAAAAATCAGGTAATTTTTCTGAGCTAAACTGAGAGGTCCAGAAAAAATTATCTACCTTCCCACATCTTGAGATGACTTCCCTGACAGTAAGCCCACCACCCCTGAAACACACTCCTTCCCTTTACCTTTCAAAAGCAAATTGTCATGGAGGTGTGAGCAGTAGAGAAAGAGATGGGTTCCTCCCCTCTCCCTCCTTTCTCTGATGCTCCACTGCACCAATTAGGAGGTTATGGAGCCTGGTGGCCCTTGGGAAATGAAGTCCTCCTGCAACTCTGTTGCAGTTGCAACAGCCTTTGGGAGCTAATCAGCAAGTTGGAGCATCGTAAGAAGAAGCCGGGAGGGGGAGTCTTTCCAATGGTTGCTATCTGACTGCGACACTGCTTCTATCTGTTCTTAAAAGGTAAGGGGAAGAAGGAGGGAGGGAGTTTTAGGGAGTGGGCAGCAAGGATGGCCTTCTTGGAATGGGGGGAGCAGCAGGGTTGGGGGGTAGGGAGCTTGGGAAGTGGGTGGAGAGCTGGGAGGAAACCTAAGTCTGAAAAGAGCTCTCAAAGCTTGCCTTGCCTCTGAGGCAGACTTTTCAAATTCTTGAAATTCATTACTAAGACTGGCTCGGGCAAACTGCTCCACCATCATCACTATGTACTGTATGAAAGCCACCTATTGTTAGGATATGGGAAGGTTTTTGTTTCTTGTATTCATATAAACATGTAGCCATGATCATGGAATCTTTTATGTTCTTCTATTTCTTATATTTCACCTATGGTGACTTTTTTGTACAGACTATGCAACGTGTGTGTGTGTGTGTGTGTGTGTGTGTGTTTCCTTTGCAGGTGACTGAAACTGGGAGTACCTTGTGTGACCTGGGAAGCAAGATGAAGGAATAAAGGAGGAGAAATAGGAAGTGGGCAACTCAACGTATGCTAACCACACACTGTCAACAGGAAAAAGGGTTACTAAGCCCTTGGAAGAGAATATTCCAAGGCATTTAAGATTCAAAATACGGTTTGTTCCACATATTACTATCAAATCATTCAGATGGCCTGAAGAGATAGCCTGTGTACCCCAAGATAGTACTCTGGTTCTAGGAGGAACTAGAAGTGGGAATGGGTTTACACACCTAGTCTCGTGCCTAGGGTGGTTGTAAGTGATCAAAGTTGTGGAAACTTACCTGTTTGTCAACAACCTGTTATATAAGTTATAAAAATGCTGTGAGCTGACGCATTCATTGGAACCAGACCAAGGGCAATAGGAAGACTCAGAAGCAGCATATGTGTGCACACACAACGATTACCACCTCACCTGTTCAGGAGCTACAGATTCACCTGACCAGTGATTCTTGTAAACTTGCTAAGCATGATTGAATTAGGATTTAAAGCATATTTAGGATAATATTTACAAATTGTGGTACTTAATGAATTGCTTAAAATATATTTTGATCTCAGTTTCATTCTCTCTCAATAAGATTCCCAAATAGTGGAGCGGCCTGATCAACCACACCAGGCCTAAATTTGGAGCATAACACTATCAACATGCTTACTAGGCTGGAGCAAAGTCATCCATCCAGGTTTCAACAGTTACCACTGTATGACTGTAAAGAAAAGCACCTATTTGCTGCTTGCAGTGAGTGACCTCGTATTTTAAGCGAACACATAAAAAACCAGAGACTGTAGACATCCAGCTGATCTCACTCCTGCGTCCTCAGTTATGATATATTCTTTATTGTTTTGTTTATTATTTATAGTTCCAGATCTTCTCGTTGTTACAATAATAACCCCTACAGCACAGCATCATTCTTTCATGTTGTTTTCTTCTCCATTTTATGCTGTGGCAAGTAGCAATGCAGCCCCGGCTTACTCGGATTATAGAATTTCCTGGGAAGGGAGAGAAGGAAAGAGAAAAAATCCATCATGTCGTCTTTCCACCTCAGTGGTTGGGAACCTTATATAAATTTATTTATTTATTTATTTATTTATTTATTTATTTATTTATTATTTCGTTTTTATACCGCCCAATAGCTGAAGCTCTCTGGGTGGTTTACAACAATTAACAAGACAGTCCCTGCCTGCAGGGTTACAATCTAAAAAGACACAACACACAAAGAAAAAGGCATGGGGAGGGAAGAAGGGGGGGAATTAATTAATTACTCTGGCAGGGCTGGTGGAATGGCCCTGCCCTCCCTCTCTTCTCCCTCAGTTCAGTCTAAATGACTGTCAGGGATGTCCCACCCAGCTTCAAACAGCCCCCCAAGTCCCTCCCACCCCAAAAAAACCTCTCTTTGCCTTCCTATAGGTGCTTCCATGGCCTTATAGCTTCTGCAAGGTGCCCCAGTTTAAAACAAAATTGGCTATAAAAGTGCTTCTGGCGGAGGCAGCAATATGGTTGCCTGATTGGGAGCCTGTTCGACCCATGACATCCATGCTAGCCATGATGTAAGGTTGTAGGTTCAATGTCAGAACGACAGCAATACATTCCAGGTACTGAATATGAACTTGAGTGTGCAGCAGGGCCGGCGCTACCGCTAGGCCAACTAGGCTGTTGCCTAGGGCGCGTAGCGTAAGAGGGCGCAGAACGCTGCGCTCCTCTTCGCTGCCGGCGCGCTCCTGCCCTGCCCTGCCATCCCGCCCGCCCGCCTCTCCGAGAAAGCCAGGTCAGTGCGCCCGGAGTAGTGGTGGGGCGCTGGGACGAGCAGCGTTTAATACAGCGGCCGCCTTTTAGCTGTTGGCGGCCGCTCGTCTTTTTTGCCGGGGCTTGCTGCGGCTGCGACGAGCAGCTGATCCTCGCACAGATTGCCAGGGATTGGTTGCCGTGACGCCGAGCTGGAGCCTGGGCGCCTCCCCCCCACCTTGCCTCGCTCCGCGCCGCCTCCCGCCTCGCCTCTGCGCCGCCTCCCCCCCGCGCCGCCTCCCGCGCCGCCTCCCCCCCACTTCGCCTCGCTTCGCCTCCCCCCTCGCCTCGCCTCGCTTCGCCTCCCCCCCTCGCCTCGCTTCGCCTCCCCCCTCCCCCCTCGCTTCGCCTCTACTCCGCGCTGCCTCCCCCCCGACACCTACCTTCTCCGTGCTGGTTTTCGAGCCCGCCCGCGCCCTCGTTTGGCGGAGAACCAGGGCAACAGGCTTAACACCCGTTGCTCGGTTTCCCCGCCGCCAAAACAGAGGCGGGGGTCCCTTTCGGAGGAGGCGTGGGGAAGGTAGTGGGGAGCGGCAGCGGCAGCGTGCGTGGGGGGAGGTTGCAGAGCAGGGCTTGGCTTTCCGGAGCCCCCCCCCACTTCAGAGGGGGGCGCTAATATGTTTAGCCTAGGCGCCAAACAGTCCCTTCACAGTCCTGGTGTGCAGGGTTGCAGGAGGACTGGTGAGACAGCGATCCTATGGCCCCTAGGCAGCATCTCGGAGGCCATATGATTCTTTGAATTCTAAGATAGGAAACTTGGAGCTGGGGATCCACACTCGGATCCCCCCCCCCACCTCCTTGTAGCTGGTGCAGAAAGAACCATACTGGTTGCTTCTCTGAGGTCATAACTTCAACCATGGAGAAGGGTATGATATATCCTGGCAGCACTCCAGCCTCCTTCCCTCCCCATCTGAATCGGCCATCCAGCTGACTTTCAGGGCAGGAGGAGAGGGGAAGTGGAGATCACCTCTGCGCTCCTCCCACCCTGCATAGGATGACCGTAATCCTCCAAGTTCAGAGGCTAATGGGCATCTCCCAATTGCATTGTGCCCCCAGCGGGCATGGACAATGGTGAAAGAAGTTGGGAGTTGTAGTCCAACAACAACATCTGAGAGGACCCAAGGATGGGAATCACTGTGCTACACTCTAAACATTCACCGTTTTGAGTGTTAGCAACCTGTGATCCAGCAAAAGCAGTGCTGGTGAGTTAGCACAGCATGTTTAAAAGCCACACTACGTTAATTAAGAAACCTTTAAACATAACAGCGAGTTGCATTGAACCTTGCAGGAGTAGGCAATTCTGCTGCCAAGCTTGATTTCACTGGTGTTCTTATTTTTCCACTTTTAAGTTTCTTTGAATTTCTTTTTTCAAGCAATTTCTTTTATATCCGATTGAATGAGAATGGTAAAAAAAATAAAATGTGGAAGAATCTTTTGACACAGCTCTGGTCTTGCCATTCACATAGCTGATATTTCATCATTCAGTTTGATGGAATCCACTTCTGGGACCAAGTGAACTGTGGTCCCTTGGCATGCACAGGGTGCAGGACTGCGGCCCAGACTTGAAGTGATTCACGTATTTGGTTTATTCTGAGTCATTAGGAAGTACTAAATGTATGAAGTTAAAATGTAAAAGAAATACATTTATTATCCTCTGGAAGGAATGCAGGCCTGCCAAGCATTTCATAGCAGGTCTCCCATACGTTTTTGCAACCACCTTACAAAAGACATTGATCAAGGTTAGCTCAAGCTTTATACAGTGCATTTCAGCTTCTCATGTGGTTTTCAAAAGCATAGGAAAATTGTTAACAAAAAGGTGCCAACTCTATGGGATGGATCCAGACTTAGTCATAGTAAGAGGAGATCCATTGTAAGTTACGTTAGCTGTGACTAACAATGGTCCCATTGATTTCAGTGGGGCTACCATAAGTATGACTGTGTTAGGATCCAAGCCAATGAGTCTGGTCATGCTGTCTCCACAGCAAGCAGTGGCAGAGACTGTGTATTTACTGGTCTCAAAGAGTAATACAGTAATACAAATAATGAATAAAAATACAGTTTTATTCATTCATTCATTCAGAAGATGTATAAGCCACCTTTTAGGATCAAGCCTCGCATGGAGGCATGCAACAAATCCCACTAGCAGACTCACCTATACTAGTAATCTGAGTGTAGCAATATTTCTGTAATCCTGCATTGCAAATTGATTGTTTATTATCCTTGCAAGTGTTACCAGGTTCGACAACTGCACAGAAATTACACATGATCGCTCCAACTGGTAAGAGGAACAGAAGGGGAAAATAGTCAGCAATGTGTTCTTAGAAAATAGCCCCTAGAGACAAAATGGGCAATTGACATAACTGTAGACAGAGGCAATGTCAGGTTTTGGGATGGGAACAAAGGATGCTGGAAATGTAGATGACATGCATTTTCGAAATATGACCAAATAGGTATACTGCAAATACTGCAGCATTTGTTCCTTTTGACACCTTTCTCTATACCTTTTTGTGGTTCTCAGGGGTGGTTGATCCAAACGATTAACTAAGATCTTCCCAATTGCTTCTGTCCTATTAGGTCCATCATATACTGTCACATTCTTCTTGTCTCTGGGACTTACCTATGTCAAAGGAGAGCAGAGCAAACAAAATTATTCTCAGAACTTTGCCCATCTTTAGTTTTCTTCTTCCAAGCAATGGGAGGAAGAGAAGCAAATGGCCTCAAAGTCAAATATAAGCAGATGATACGAAACTGCAGCCTGCCTACACTGGATGATGAGAAGAATGCAGTGGGTGAACTTAAGTTTCAGCCTGGGCCCCCGTGAGTTTATTATTAGAAATCATGCATGCACAGGCAGCACTCTAGGAGCAGAAATGATGGTGGATCATTATTGGCAGTGAGAACATAGAACAATGAGATATTCATGTGCGTTTGGCAGGTCTGTCATGTACATGACATGAAGAACACGACGCAGTGTCATAACTGAGACACTTTGACCTCTGGCCATCAGCTGGGGCTGGATAGACCAGTCTATTTCTGGTCCATGTCAGTTTTGCACGTTGTCATTCATAAGCCCATGCCTTCCAATTTCCACATCAGTCTGTGATTTTTAAAACAGCAACAACACAAAACTGATGGGCTGATGCGATTTGTAGTCTAATCCATATGCAAGACATCGGCTGGGGAAGGCTGATCTAAAATAACTAAGCTCATCCCAATGGCTTCTGTCAAAAATACCTTGGATTGAGAGCATAATTTGTTCCGGAACACTCTTATATCAAAGTGAGTCTCTGGCGGGTGTGAGCGGGGCCAATTTTGGCTCACTCGAGGTGAGCGGTTACATCCCTACAGTTGTCTTTCAAGACCTTGCTTGTTTATCAAGTCAAAAAAATTTAAAATTTTTTGCTTGTCTTGCAAAATGCTCTCAGACCAAGTTATTTGCAATCCAAGGTATTTTTGTCTTTGAGACATAGCTTTCTTAAAGTAGTGCTGGGCTAGAAAAGTTATTGCTCATCTTTTGTTTACTAAACTAGAGAAGGAAAGGGCCATAAAGTCATATATAAGCACCCCATGAGAAAGTATAAACTTCTGACATGGAATGATAGAAAGTACAATCTAGGGGTTTCAGTTTGCAGCCGAGGTCCCAGTGTGATAATATACCCAGAGAGCTTATTACTACAACCTTTTTGGCAGTGAGAGAGTGTAGACCAGCTCACGTATATTTTGCATGTCTGAGATGTACTTCAGGAAGAACCTGTGTGACTGAGTACCTCTGCATTTATTTAAGAAAATTTCTGCAGTACTTTTGTCCCCCAAGCAAACGTGACTAGAACTCCAACATGAATACCGTAGCTCACTGGACTTCCGGGTTCCCCGGTTCTACATGGTTTACACAGAGTATAGCATAGGATATGTAAAAAACGACCGCAATTTGTGTAAATGTGGCCGTTTTTAATGTATACTATGCTATACTCTACATATAAATGGCATATGTTATGCCATTTTCTACCTAAACCACATAGAGCCGGGGAACCTGGAAGTCACTTTCCCTGGCTTGGCTCGCAAGAACGCGAGCCGAGCTGGGGAAAGGTAGGTCGAGCAGAGCTCGGGGGGGGGGGGGAGGTTTGAACCAGGTGAGTTCACTGAGCTTCCAGCCCCCACCCCCTATCAAGCTCCATGCACATCCCTAGACATAGGGAAGAATCTGATAGTGGTTAATTTAAAACAGATTTTAAAAAGCATTTATGTCAATAGTATTTTACACTGTGTAAGATCAAAAGGATATATAATTTGATTCATAATAAATGCTGGAGGTATGGTGAGCAAGGCAAATGCCATCACATGCATATGCTTTTGGCACTGTGATAAAATCAAATCTTGTTGGAGTTTGATTCTGCAACACATTGAGCTTATAGTGGGTTATAAAATACTGATGTGATGTTGCTTTTACGATGAAAATTACTTAGGGTGCAGTCCTATGTGTGTTTAGACAGAAAATAGTCCTACAACTCCCAGCATTCCCCAGCCAGCATGGCTTATTCTATAAAAGCAAGAGGGAATCAAATGTTTGAGGATAGGTTTATTAAGAAATTGAGCATCTTTGCTACATTTCGGTATGGCAAATTCCAGGATAGCACTTGGCCATATTTCTTATTTTCATTGGTATGAATGTGTTGGATAACTAAAATTGCAGTCAAAACCTATGGCTAATGTTTCACCAGGTAATTGGGTGAAACGGTTAAGATCACTGATACCTTCTAGGGTGGTTTTCCTAGAAGGTACTCATTGAATTATTAACAGCCTGAACAGGAAGTGGGTGTTGCTCCCAGCTTCTTCCTCTTTTTGTTCAGACTCTAGTGAGCGTGGCACCACCAGGTTGTTGTCTCCACGTGGTCCTTGTAGCTGCATGTAGCCAGAGTTGCTGGTCTGAACTCCACAAGTTCAGACCCCAAGTATTTCCAAATGAACTTGTAACCAACTGTAAGAAACTCTTTTAGGCCTGCCTGAATGAAACTGCATAATCTGAGTGAGTAAATGTTACTTTTAACTTTTACAAGACTGTGTCTCTGATTATTGTTCTGAGGGAGAGAAAGGGGGGCAAAACCAGGGAAATCCAGTCTGCCTTAAAGCATCCTGGATTACCAAATGCTAACTGGCTAACACTAGCCAAATCTAAGCTTCTTTTAAGCTGGAAAGGGACTCTACTCTGCTGATCTCACTAACGTTAGGAAGGATATTACTCCACAATATATCCTCTCCTAGTATCTTTTTCAAGTCCCAACAGAATGTATGTATTAAAAATTATGTATTAGTAATAGAAAGAAAGATTGGTTGTGTGAAATTGCAATCTTCCTACACAGGATAATGGGAAGAGCACTTTGGGTTGATTTAATTTTGCATCCTGCTGGGCCTTCTAAATTTAATATTTGATCCTTATAGGTAGTGGGCAGGAAGAACAGCTAGAAGCTGATGTGGCACTGGTAGGTCTGCCATGTCTTTAAGGAAGAATAGTGTGGATCAGTGCCCCTTGTCCTGCGTCAGACCTTCACTCTTCATGTGGCTGAAATGGATATTTAAGATTAGGTACACCCTCAGCTTCCCTTGACATTCACTACTACTATCTAAAGTGAGGACCTGTAATAAGTTACATTAGATACCCATCTATAAACAGGTCTACAAGTAAGTCTCCATTGAAAAAAAGATGCAAATATATGTTTGGAAATGCATATTTCATGTCTGCACAGGAGATTGGATTGGTTGTGGCATTCAGTCCATTTGTATACAGTGTGGCAGTCAAATGTTTTCTGAAGCATAATAGTGAATCAGCATCTGGTCTGGCTTTCTCTAACCTCTAAAATAGTGACTTCAGGCAGAGCAGGTTATGATTGAAGTATGTCTTCAGGAAGCAAATAAAAAATAATTTATGACAAAGCCTCATATCAGCATAATTACCACCATAGTACTGTCTGAGAGCCAAAACAGACATTATTTTAAGTCTGTGTCTATCAGCTATGTCTTTTGTTAATTTTTACTGTAGAGTAGGCACAGGGGACCCAATCGCTCTCCGGCTGCTAGCGTCCAAATCCAGATCGTAGGAACGTAGGAAGCTGCCTTATACTGAGTCAGACCGTTGGTCCATCTAGCCCAGTATTTGTCGATAGTGACTGGCAGCAGCTCTCCAGGGTTTCAGGCAGGATTCTTTCCAAGCCCTACCTGGAGGCCGGGGATCGAACCTGGGACCTTCTGCATGCAAAGCATGTGCTCTATCACACTGAGCTCTGGTCCCTTCCCTACAGCACCTGGTATTCAAAGGCGGTCACCCATCCAAGTACTAACCAGGTCCGACCCTGCTTAGCTTCCGAGATCAGATGAGATTGTGCTGTTCAGGGCTGTTTAGATGCAGATTGTGTGTGTGTGTCTACTTTAGAATAAAACTGAAAAAGCAAAAGACATAGCTGCTAGACACTGTTTTGAGTCTGAGTCATTCATCAAAGTTTTAGTATTTGACATTGTACCAGATTATTAACAGAACCAATCAAAATCTTGAGTCTGCAGAAATCCAGCTGATCCCACAAACCCACCCCCAATTCATTCATTGATTGGTCCAGAAGTTGTGAGTGTTGCAAAGTTCCTTCACACAGCACAGCATAACTTCTTCATAGTTGTCTTTCTTCCTCTTTAAGCTACGGCAGAAAGCCATGCAACCACGGTCCACCTTTACCATAACGTTTCCTGGAAATGGACAGCACAAAAGAGAAAAAATGCATCATGGAGTCCCCCAGCTCTATCACTGATATTGACATTATTATTACATTCTTGCACTTCTCTTGTACAATTAACAGCCCCCTGGCAGCTCAAGATTCAACAGGACACAATGATAAAAACAAAACAAAACCCTCTACCTGGTGAAATTCTGCTTCTCATGAAGCTGTCAAAGATGCACGAGCCCTGTTACCAAAAATATGGACATTTTTCTCCCTCTCTCATAATACTAGAACCTGGGGTCATCCCATGAAGCTGATTGGTAGGAGGCTAAGCACAGATAAAAGGAAGTTCACACAGCTCATAGTTAAATGATGGAATCAGCCATACAGGATGTAGTGATGTCCACCAATTTGGAAGGCTTTAAAGGGGGATTAGAGGATGAAGAACGAGAAGGACCTTCTGGACGAGAAGGCTATCAGTGGCAACTAGTCCCAATGGCTATATGCTACCTCTAGTATTCAAGGCAGTATGCTTATGTACCCCAGTTCCTGGGGAACATGGGCAGGAGGGTGCTGTTGCACTCATGTCCTGCTTGTGGGTGAACAGATGCTGAACTAGATGAAGCTTGGTCTGATCCAGTCCAGCTCTTCTTATGCTTATTTTCCAACTGTATCAGCCTCCACCCCAACCAAAATAAACATTAGCAGCATGTTCTTTATATGTAATTGCCACACATCTTTGTTAACGCACAAGTAGCAAGTAACTTAGCAACTTGGATGTGAGAACTCATCTACAAGAAACAAAGTGTGACAGAAATATGTCTATTAAGCTCTGGCGAATGTTTGATGGTATGTGGAATTTTCTTGCACTTCTCTTGTACAATAACAGCCCCCTGGCAGCTCAAGATTCAACAGGACACAATGATAAAAACAAAACAAAACAAAACCCTCTACCTTAAATTCTGCTTCTCATGAAACTGTCAAAGATGCAGGAGCCCAGTTACCAAAAATCTGGTGACCTGATAGGTATGAGCTTGCTGTCTCCATAGCAGGCAGTCACAGGGAGTATTTTATGCTTTTTGAGAGTGGTAAGTTGCCTCCTGGACTCACCTTTACTAACGAGCCGAGAGTAGCATAAGTTTAACATTCCATAGTTGCATTGCTTTTCAGGATATACACAAGTGTTATCCTCTGCAACATTTTCACATTGAAAGCATTTCACAGCTCCAGCTAGCCAAGATGAACAGAAAGGAAAAATATTAAGCAAATCGTTGGTTAGAGAATGGTCTCTAGGGTTAGAATAGGAAATAGCCATACCTGTTTGAAAAGCAACATATGCAAGTAGGGACCAGTGTGTATTAGGGCTGCAATGATTAATAGACAACAACAACCCCCCCCCTCTTAGACTAATTGGTTTAAAAGCATTTAATCAATGAAAAAACTGCCTTGATGAGTTGGGCAGCAGATTATTATTATTTTAAAGCAATAGTTATAAAAACTTTAGAAGCTAAGTGCCATCTTAAGAGAGGCATGTCCTCTTTTCTTACACACAGGAAGAATGTCTCTTCTAAAATGAAGGCTACTGTGATACACATATGCATCATCTAAAAACAAAGGAAGGATGCTTCCTGCTTCAGAACTGTTTTTATCCATCTGCAAATTCATGCACAGTTATCTGATTGCTTTAACGATTGACAGTGCAATCCATAGATTTCATAGATACAGTTGGAAGGAGCCTACAAGGCTATCTAGTCCAACCCCCTGCTCAATGCAGGAAACTAGAGGAGGGGTCTCCCATCCAAGTAATAACCAGGCCTGACCCTGCTTAGCTTTCCACGCTCAGACAAGCTGAGCCAGTGTAAGCCACAGGCCTGTACTTGGCTCAGACGCAAGTCCCAGTGGGTGATCTAAATCAATTAAGCTCTTTTCAGTGGTGTCTGCCCTAATAGGTCACCCTCTATAGCGTTTAGTTTGTCTTGCTTCCGGAACTTACCTGTGTCAATGTAGAGCAGGGCTAAGAAAGCTATTGCCAGAACCTTGCTCATATTTAGTTCCTTCCTCCAGGCAGCAGGGGGAAGAGAAACAAATGGCCTTAAATATAAGCAGATGGTGTGAAATTGCAATCTTCCTATACAGGATGATTGGAAGAGCAGTGTGAGTGGATTTCATTTTGCATCCTGGGGCCTACGGAGTTTATCATTAGATCCTTATAGGCAGTGGGCAGTGAGCATGAAGTACAGCTAGAAGCTGATGTGGTGTTGCTAGGTCTGTCATGTACCTAAGGAAGAATGGTGTGGGTGAGTGTCCCGTGTCTTGCCTCAGGCCTTCACCCTTCATGTGACTGAGACACAGGAATGGATATTCCAGATTGGGTACACAGTATTCACAGCCTCCATCAACACTCGCCACAACTGTCTAAAGTGAGGCCCAGTAATAATTCCAAAAGGTGCATTAGATGCCCATATATAAACAAGTCTACAAATAAGGTTGCAGGTTGTACATCCCTGTTCTATATACTGGATAATTTTCAGTTTGATGGAATTCAGTTCTGAGACCCATGAAAGTGTGGCTCTAAGTGATCTTGCAATTAAAAAAAAAAAGATTAATAGTGACCTCAGCTCTGAGTAGGACATATTCAACAAAATGGCTGGAGGTGATAACAGTGGACAAATAAAATGAAATTTTTGTAAGGGATGGTAGAATGGATATAGATGTCGAGGGCTGCATTAAAACCATGAATGGTAATTAGATTCCATAATGATCGTACATAGCTAGTCACACACACACACACACACACACACACACACGTATTTGTCCAGCATTTCAAGCAACCTCTTTGCTGTGAAATTTGACCCTGTAGCTGGCTTCCATCTATGACACTCACCCACTTTGGCTTTGAACATGCCCCCTGCCTGGACACCATGATCCAGCTGCCACTGCTACCAAAAGACAGCCACCTCCGCCGCAGCTGTGCTGTGCTTCCACAGATCATAAAGTGAATGGCAGTTGATGGAATGAGGGCTGGATGAAAGGATGGGACTTCTGGCATTCTGAGGTGAAAACTTCCTTTTTCAGGATGGGCAGGGAGCAGAGAAGAGAGAGGTGGCAGCAGCTGCTGCCGTCACCACAGCTTGGGAGACTTGGAAGGAAAGAACTTCAGTCTGGGTGGCCACAGGTATCAGAATGGGGGGAAAAATCTTACTCAGCGCTGCCCTGGGCTGCAGCACCACTCATAGGGATGATGATGTCCAAGAATTTCGTTTCTACTTGCAAATCAAGTGAACATGTTCTGTTCGCAACCCTGAATGCGAATGCAAATGCAAACATGGGTGATTCCTCCCCCACCCCGAGTAATCTTAGCAAATTCCTGAATTTGCAATTGCATTTGAAAAATTCATATATATATTTTTAATGTGCACTTTGATATGCACAGGTTTTTTTAAAAATGTATTTAGTCAATGGCAAAAAAAAAAGTCAATGGCAATGGCAATGGCAAAAAAAAAAGTGTGCACTTTTGAAAAATTCACACAGAAATGACACATTCCCCATTTGAAATGCACACTTTCCCTATTTGAACAAGCCAAAAAACGGGTTGAAAACAAAAATGGGAGTAAGCCCAAATGAGCGTTGAAGTGGTTTTTTTCTTTTTAGAGAACGTGGGTGAGCTTGAAAATCACTGTTTCTCCCATCCCTACGGGGGCCCCAGAAATGCAACAGGCTCCACCATTGTCCAGAATCCCTCTACTTGGAATGACAGATGAAGCAAGGGCTGCCTGACATCTCTGGAAGCCCTGGTAACATGCGTTGTCTCGGCACCCTGTTTTCTTATATTTTGACCCCGCTAGTGTGAGAGAAGAACTACTAGTGCACTTTGTGATTTCCCTTTGTTATTGATCCCCAGCAGGGGCACTATTCTTTCTGCGCAATATTGACGGTATCCCAAATGAAGTTCCGTGCTCTGCAGAAATGCTTAGGTTGCCCTCTCCATGGCATGCCTCAGTGATGGATGCTGTGTGAGGCTTTAGCACACACCTCCTAAGAGACCCAGGGGCCAGCTCACACATGGGCATCAGAGTCATGCACTTGACTGCATACAACATTAATCACTTCTCAAAGCAAGCAGTCTTTATTTAATACATTCAGTTTTTTCACCATTCATTGTACGATGTTCCTACTTTCAATTATTCCTGCTAACACCTTTCTCTGTGGGGAAAGTAGTTCGCAGGACTATGGAGTCCTTTAGATTCGCAGGGTCTAAAATTTCAGTTAAGTAAGCTCTTTCTTCCCAATGCCTTCCACCCCAATAGATCCTTCTCTATGGTGTTTTGTACTTCTTGCCTCTGGCACTTACCTCCAGGGGAGGCTGGTGACTCCTATTTCGGTGGGGCTCCTATTCCATTGCAGGTTTTATTTGGAGCTTCACAGGAGCTATCCACAGTGCTGAACTCTATCCCTAAGATAGGTTCACCACGATGGAGCACCATGGATAGCTCCTATGACGCTCCAAAATAGAAGCTGCAAATCATGCAATGGAAAAAGAGCCTCACCGAAATAGGAGTCACCATCCTCCCCTGCTTGCCTCTGTCAAAGCGAGCCAGAGCTAAGACAACAATTGCCAGAATATCACTCATCTTTAGTTTCCTTCTTGTAAACCACAGGGAGAAGAGAAGCCAAGGGCCAAATATAGGCAGCAACCCCCATATATGGGCAGGGTGATGGGAAGATCAGTCTGGGTGGGTTTAATTTTGCAACCTGGACCACAGTGGATGGGTTCACATGTCACAATGACCCATCAGGGTGATTTGCCATGATGGGGTTTGTTCCACAAAGCACCCATGGTGAACCCGACAGACAATCAGTCCCTTTTAAATGGGGTTTTTGATGGGGATCTTTGGGATTTGGACTGAGACATACTCAGAGGTATGTCCTAGTACAAATCTACCCAATTCCCACTCACCTCCCGCATGTTAAAGGGACCCACAGTTTGACAACCATCTGTCAGTGAACTGTCACCTCAGTTTCCCTTAAAAAGGGGGGTACACTTTTTGCTTCTCTACAGCCCCTAGAGGGTCAGGGAAAGGTGCAAAAGTGGCTCCACCATGGACACAAAAGGGAAGAACTTGAAAAGTTGAGGATCTTGCTGAGAAGGGGGGGAATCCCCCCAAACACCCCCTTCTCAGCTCAAGATCCCTTGTGGCTTGGGTTTCTCTTGACCTATCAGTTTCTCTTAACTGTCAAGAGAAAGCGGGGGGGGGGAGGTTTTCAAGCCCCTGCTGGGCACCATGCAGGAAAGGTACCTGCTGCTCCTGCGTAGTGGGACACACACACAAACCCGTGGGGCCCCAGCCAAGGCTTGAAATGCTCCCATTAGCGCTTTTGCAAACTGAGCGTATTTACACTAATGGGAGTAAAAAAAAAAAGTTTTTTTAAAAAATTGTGCACATATTTCTGGGAGCACAAAAACAAAAAAAATACTGGACAGCCCCCCCCCCCGCAGCCCCTCCAAAGTGGGGCTGTGGCACTTGGAAGGGAGAGCTAATGGCTGCCCAAATGGAGATTGGGGAAGCTGGCTGTCAAGCCAGATATCCTGATCTCCGAAAAAAACATTTTAAATGACAAAAAGCCCTGGGGAGCCAAAAATGGCTTTGCATTGCAACAGAGGCGGGGGCGGGGGAGCCAGGGCCAGCCCCCCCCCCCCCCGCTGCTTGGGCACTTGTGGCGTGGCTGGGCTGGCATTGCCTAGCTCCGGAAGAACTGCAAGGGGTTTCTTGCTGCTCTTGCAGAGCGAGTCGCTGGCCGTGGGTCTTTACCCACAGTGGGATCTATAGTTTGGGTTCGGATGACACAACAACCCACCGTGGGTGAATCAAACCCTAGAACAGTCCATGGGTTCCCATTGTGGGTAGTTTGGGGGGGGGGAACAACACTACCCATGATGAGTAACGCATGCTGGGTTCTCATGACACGACAACCAACTGTTATCGTTGAGTAGTTGTCCTGTCATGAGAAACCAGTCAATGTGTTTATTATGAGCCGCTTTTGGGGCATAAGCCTCATATCAGCTTCATTATTAGCACTTTAGTGAGTATTCCATCAAAGTTTCAGTGGCTGCCATTGTATGCTTGACGAGAGAGGCGACTCATTAACAGAACTGATCAAAAGGCAGAGGCTGTAGAAAGCCAGCAGACCTCACAAACCCATGCGCAATAAAGTTGCATTCATTCATTGGTCCAGAAGTTGTGAACGTTGCAATTGTTTCTCACACAGCACAGCATCTTTTCTTCAAAGTCATTTTTACTTTTCTGTATGATCTGGCATGTTGTAGTGCAACCCCGGTCTACGCCTATCATAACAGACCCTGGAAAGAACAGCAAGAAAGAGCAAAATGAATTGTGGAATCTCCCCAACTCAGTGATTGATAAGCATATTTTTCAAATGTACCTTTCCTCCCATGTATTGGTATCATCAAAGGCGCAATCCTATGCATGTTTAGACCGAAAGAAGGCCTACAACACCCAGCATGCTGGGAGTTGTAGGCCTTTTTTTCTGTCTAAACATGCATAAGATTGAGCCCTAAGATATCCAAAAGGAGAGCATTAGTCTCAAGAAAAACTGGTTTTATTCTTTTAAAAAGTTCTTTACAAAGTTCTTTATTCTTTAAAAAGTTCAAAGTGTTTTGGCCCAATAGGTTATTTGTGGCATTCCTCAGGGGCTATAAAAAAAGAGACAATACATGAATTTAATATGTCATAGATAAAACTTTACAAGTACCATAAAATAATACACATTGCAAGAATTGCCTATGTATACTCACAATTCCTAAAACGCCTTCAGATAACTCTGTCAGCACTGTCTCACTCTCATACATTTGAAAATAGACCGGTGAACTCATAGGTGAAGGCAATGTATTATATGTTACAACAGAGTTTATCTGTGTTGGGACTTGAAAAAGATGCTAGGAGAGGATATATTGTTGAGTATTATCTTTCTTATCTCGCGTTAGTGAGATCAGCAGAGTAGAGTCCCTTTCCAGCTTAAAAGAAGCTTAGATTTGGCTAGTGTTAGATAGTTAGCATTTGGTAATCCAGGATGCTTTAAGGCAGACTGGATTTCCCTGGGTTTGCCCCCCTTTCTCTCCCTCAGAACAATAATCAGAGACACAGTCTTGTAAAAGTTAAAAGTAACATTTACTCACTCAGATTATGCAGTTTCATTCAGGCAGGCTTAAAATTGTTTCTTACAGTTGGTTACAGTACATTTGGAAATACTTGGGGTCTGAACTTGTGGAGTTCAGACCAGCAACTCTGGTTACATGCTGCTGTTAGAACAACGTGGAGGCAACAACTCATCCAAAAACACATTCGGAGTCCCAGCAGAAAGAGGAAGAGCTGAAAGCCACACCCACTTCCTGTTGAGGCTCTGCTAAATATTCAATGAGTATCTTCTAGGAAATCCACCTTAGAAGATACCAGTGATCTTAACCATTTCACCCAACTACCTGGTGAAACATGAGCCATAGGTTTTGACTGCAACTTAATTATCCTACAATCTGTCTCCTACACAGGTGTTAATCATAACTTGAGATTAAATGTCATGAACATTCTGGGTGTCCTGCTGCACAGAAGCGGGGTGTCTCCAGATGCAAGAGCTTGATTACATGAGAGGGAAAATATCCATCTCCTCACTGAGGCCTCATGGAGCTAAGGCCTTAATAGTTATGGGCTTGCTGTCCCTGCAGCAGGCAGTCAAAGAAACTGGGTATTTTCTACTCTCTAAGAGTAACACTTGCCTCCTGGACTCACCTTTACTTCTCAGCCGAGTGTAGCAGAATTTCCACAATCCTGGATTGCAAGTAGTTTCTTCATGCACACAAGTATTGTCTTCTGCAACGTTTTGACACTGAAGGCATAAGATAGCTCCACCTGAAAAGGAGAGCATTAAGAAAATGTCTAGCTGGAGAATGAGCTCTAGGGTCAAAATAGGCAATAGCCATACCTGTTTGAAGAGCAACACATCCAACTAGTAAACATGCATTAGGGGTGCAACAATTAACAGATCCATCAGATAGATTTTTTTTTAAAGCATTTATTCAATGAAAAGCTGTCCTGATGGTAAGATGGTAAATACCAACTTTAAAAAGTTGTCTCCCCTTTTCTCACATATAAGGAGAAAGCCTCCTCTAAGATGATGCATGCTATAACACATGTGTCCAACATCTGAAAGCAAAGTGTGGTTCTTTGCTTCAGAACTGCTTTTACCCATATACAGACTTATGCACACTGAATTGCTTGCTTGCTTGCTTGATGGATGGGCAGCGCAATCCAATGATGTTGCCCATAACCTTCCAAACTCGGAGGATTCTGGGCATCCTATGGAGGGCGGAAGGAGCATGGAGGTGAAGGTTGCCTCTGCACTCCTCCTCCTGCCCTGCAAAAAACTTGGACAGACAATTCTGGCCATCTAAGTCTTTTACCGTGGAGTGTGAGGAGGAGAGACTGAGGCTCCGCCAGGATATTACATGTGCAGTCAGAGCCTGTCTCCTCCCCTCCCGGTCCCCCAGAATGCCCATGAAACACCAGCTCCATGTCTATGGTCGGTCTTCCGAACTTGGAGTTGCAGCTGGCACAGTTCTTTCCACGCCGGCTGCGAGGGTGGAGGGAGAGCACTTGAAACCGGAGCACAAGCTCCAACCACAGAGCGCATTTCCAAGGTCAGAGCTGGAACTCCAACTTCTCCTGTGGCCATCTAGACTCTGTCTAGCCACAGCATTGCACCCTAGTTGCCTAAAAACATATGGTTAATCAACTAACAGGTCTCTAATTGAGTGACAATCTTAATGTGAAGTAATGAAGAGCTAACATGAATGTTTGACATGGATAGGACATAAAGCATTCTGAGAAGATGGATGACATGCATCCTACAAAGAAGACTCAGTGTATATGTTCCCATACTAACCTACCTCTTCCCTCAGCTCTCAGCCCTTGCTTCACATTCTCTTGCTCTCTAAAGTGCAGCCGATGGGCTGTATGATCTAGAGCAGTACAACCAGAGCAAATCAATGGACCGTGAACAATATGTTGTTATCTGAAAAACCAAAGGCGCATAAATGTATATACTAATCAATAATCAAATGATAGAGACCTTTTCTTCAAGTAAATATATAATATGTGATAAGCACAACAATGCTTTGAGAAACGCAGAGTCTCAACTTGACAGTACCAAACAATAGGGCGTTGTTGAAAAATACGCAGAATATTTCTCTATATGACAATACTGACAAGTGATGGAAACCTCTACTTCAAGTGAATATATAGTGTACACACACCCATGTACTCAGGCACTTATATAACATGTGATATAGATTTCATAGATCATAGAGTTGGAAGGAGCCTACAAGGCCATCGAGTCCAACCCCCTGCTCAATGCAGGAAACTAGAGGAGGGGTCTCCCATCCAAGTAATAACCAGGCCTGACCCTGCTTAGCTTTCCACGCTCAGACAAGCTGAGCCAGCATGGAGCGACAATGCTGTGTAGGACACAAAGTCTCTACTTAACAATACTAAACAATGGGGTGTTATTAAAACTATACAAAAAATGTCTCTACTCAACAATACTGAATAATAGTAGGTTGTCTTAAACTGTGCATAATATAATTAATTAACAGTACATTATGTTATCACACACTATACAAAATATTAACAAAAACTCCAGAATGTAATTTCATTTCTGTTCTTCAGAATGACAGATCCATGATTTCATGTTCTTTATCTGTTGTGGATGGCAGCCAGATTTGTTCTTCCCCATTGTTTGGTACTGTCAAGATGAGACTCTATTTTTCTCAAAGCATTGATCACTATTATACTCTCTGCTCGCCTAGAGAGTAGTCTCCTCTCGCCTAGACTACTGTAATGTGCTCTACGTGAGGTTACCCTGGAAGACAGTTTGGAAGTTACAGCTGGTACAGAACGTGGCGGCTTGCCTTGTTAAAGCCACTGATGTGATCACATCACTCTGGTGCTCAAGGAGCTGCACTGGCTACCAGTAGTTTGTCGAGCCGAATTCAATGTGTTGGTTTTGACCTTTAAAACCCTATACGGCTTTGGTCCAGTTTATTTATTTATTTTATTTATTACATTTATCAATCGCCCATCTGGCCGGTCACCCGGCCACCCTGGGCGATGTACAATTAAAATACAATAAAACACAATAAAATATAATAATTAAAACAATATTAAAAAATTCTCATTAAAAACCTAACCCACCCCATATTCCCGCCTGAACAGCCATGTTTTTAATGCACGGCAGAAGCTCATCACGGAGGGGGCATGGCGAAGGTCACTAGGGAGGGAGTTCCATAATGTGGGGGCCGCCACAGAGAAGGCCCTCTTCCTAGTCCCCACCAGCCTGGCTGCTCTGGCTGATGGGATAAGGAGAAGGCCGTCCGTGGCAGACCTTGTTGAGCGGCCTACTTGATGTTGCTGGAGGCGCTCCTTGAGATAAGCTGGGCCGGAGCCGTGTAGGGTTTTAAAGGTCAAAACCAACACCTTGAATTCGGCTCGGCAAGCAACTGGTAGCCAGTGCAACTCTTTAAGCACTGGCGTGATGTGATCACGCCGGCGGCTGCCCTTAATCAGGCGAGCCGCCGCGTTCTGTACCAGCTGAAGCTTCCGGACCGTCTTCAAGGGTAACCCCACGTAGAGCGCATTACAGTAGTCTAGGCGAGAGGAGACCAAGGCATGAACCACTGATGGGAGCAGGTGATTAGGAAGGTAGGGGCGCAGCTGCCGTATCAGATGGAGTTGATACAGCGCCGCCCGGCTCACAGCTGCCACCTGAGCCTCCATGGACAGCTGGGAGTCTAGAATGACCCCCAAGCTGCGGACCTGGTCCTTCAGGGGTAGATGTACCCCATTCAGCACCAGGTCAACATCCCCTAACCTTCCCTTGTCCCCCACCAGAAGTACCTCGGTCTTGTCGGGGTTCAGCTTCAGCATATTCCTTCCCATCCAGCCAGCCACTGACTCCAGGCACTTGGACAGGGTTTCAACGGCCAACCTCGGTGAGGACTTAAAACAGAGGTAGAGCTGCGTGTCATCCGCATACTGATGACACTGCACCCCAAACCTCCTGATGATAGCTCCCAGCGGCTTATCTCAAGGAGCATCTCCAGCAACATCAAGTAGGCCGCTCAACAAGATCTGCCACGGACAGCCTTCTCCTTGTCCCATCAGCCAGAGCAGCCAGGCTGGTGGGGACCAGGAAGAGGGCCTTTTCTGTGGTGGCCCCCAATCTGTGGAACTCTCTCCCCATTGACCTCTGCCATGCCCCCTCTTTGATGAGTTTCCGCCGTTCATTGAAAACATGGTTGTTTTATTTTATATTGTACATCGCCCAGAGTAGCCAGGTTACCACTAGATGGGCAATCTAGAAATGCAATCAATCAATCAATCAATCAATACATGTGCTTGGATATGTGCATACCCTACATATTTACTTGAAAGGTCTTAATAATTTGATTATTAATTAGTGCATACATTTATGCATCTTTGGTTTTCACATAACATTTTGTTCATGGTCCATTGATTTGCTCTGGCTGTGTTTTCATTTGAGGGAACTCTTCCCTTTGTTTAGTGATCTTGGGTCGTGGTATCTAGACTTTGTAATCTCAAGAGCTGTGCTGATCATTCTTTCAACCATTTGGGTAGGGTCAGTTTGGGGTTGAAAAACATACCTCTGAAAATCCCAGTACCTTCTGTCAAAATAGGTGCCCTCTATAGAGTTTTGCTCTTCTTACCTCTGGGGCTTACCTGTGTCAAAGCAGAGCAGGGCTAAGAAACCTATTGCCAGAACCTTGCTCATCTTTAGTTCCCGTCTTCTAAGCACAAGAACAAGAGAAGCAAAGGGCTTCAAAGTAAAAAAAAAAAAAAAAAGCGACAGGTGAGGAATTGAAAATCATCCTACATTGGATAATGGGAAGAACAGTCTGAAATTTAATTTTGCAGCCTGGGCCCCAGTGAGTTTAATTTTAGAACCTTATTAGCAGTGCAGGTGTAGAACATCTAGAGACCCATGTGGATTTGGCAGGCTTTCTGTGTACTTGAAGAAAACTGCTGTTGGAGGGTGTCATGATGACCAAGGCAACCTTGACTCGGGCCTTTAATCTTCATGTGAACAAGATACAGAAATACTAATTTAAGGGATGGGTACACGGCACCCTCGTACGGTGGCCAAGTGTCCTACTTTACAGAGGTCTGCCTAGTCTAAGTCTTGTTTAAAGAGAAAGACCGAGAGAGAGAGAGAGAGAGAGAGAGAGAGAGAGGCAGCAGCTTTGGTTGTGTCCATCTGGAGAGCAGACAGAGCAGAGACACAGTTCAACTGGTCAATCTTCCCCACTATGGTGAGAGTATTGTATTGTATTATTGTATTTCTATTTAAATGACAGCAATTATTTCTAAGTTTGGATCTATACCTATAAATTAGCACATGCAGATTTTATGCAAGTCTACTTAATGTACTGCTGGCATAACCTAATGGTGGCACTGTTGCATAGTGAATGCTGGCTGCCATAAATATCCTTGATATTCCCATTGCTTTGTTAATCTTAGTTTAATGTCAAAAGAGATTAAGCCACTCCTACAAAAACTGGGGGTCTCATGAGTCTGTAATCTACACATTTTCTGGCAAATCCCTGCAGCCAAGCTTCTCTGTGTTTCATTGCAGCTGCACTTCCTCTAGAGTCCATCTGTGGAGTCAAGAACATGGCTCAGATCCTGGCTACATTTTACACTCTTCACATGAAAAGTAGCCACATATAGAGCAGGCATTGCCTATTGAGAATTCTGAAGGTTGCCCTTGAAACAGGCAGAGAAAAATGTAGGGGATTATAGGGCTGCTGGCTTGAGAGCTTTTCTCCATTGTTTATATACAGCAGGACTGAATCATTCAGCAGAATTTTCAAACAGCGTTCCAGTACCAAGTCTCTGCATGTCTACTCAGAAGTAAGCATGAGCAGCATGTCTACCCACAAGTAAGGAGGATAAGGCTCAGAAGGAAGCAGGACTGAATCACGCAGTAGCATCCTCCCTCTTCCCTGCAGGGAAAAGCTCATATCTCCAATCAGCAGCCAATCAGAGAGAAGGAACTCTGCCTTGCTGCAAAGTGACAAAAGCTCCCTTTCTCATTGCACAACAAAGAAAAGCTTGTATCTCTGAGCGACTGCCAATCAGAGATAAGAGCTTTTCCCTACCAGGAGAAAGGGTGAGGCCTGGGGAAGAAACTGGCAGACTGGATGGGGAACCCCTGCAGGCCATAGCCAGCTCATGGGCTGGACATTCCACATCTCTACTATACACTTATTTTATCATTCCTTAGTAGCTAGCTGTCTCTGCACCCTCCCTTAACTCCTTCCCTTGTTCCTAAACTCTGTATGTCAAATGTGGAAACTGCATGTGTCTGTTCTACCAGCTCTGCATGCTCATTGGTAGGCTGTGTAGTGGAGCTTCTATACCAACCTTATACGACAGGAACAAATTCACTATGGAATGACACTTCTGGCATCCTTCTGTGTAATTTGAAACTTTCTTGGAAATACAGCCCTACATGTCCATGCCTACAGATTGTCATAGATTTCATAGATCATAGAGTTGGAAGGAGCCTACAAGGCTATCGAGTCCAACCCCCTGCTCAATGCAGGAAACTAGAGGAGGGGTCTCCCATCCAAGTAATAACCAGGCCTGACCCGGCTTAGCTTTCCACTCTCAGACAAGCTGAGCCAGCATGAGCCACAGGTCACATTATCTGGAGAAGGTTAGGCTGTGTAGCAAGACATTATTTGAGCAATGGGGGTATTCTTGAAGCACACTCACTGTGGTTTGTCCAAATAAACATTTCAGTCTCTAGTGGGAAATGATTTTGCAAGCTTGCAGGAAACGTCAGCTGTGATATGACAAACTATCTCAGCCTAACCTACCTCACAGGGCTGTTGTGAGGATGCAGTGGGGAGGAGGATTGTGTAAGCTGCCTTGGGTTCCTTGCAGCAAGAAAAAAGGCAGGATACAAATATATATAATAAATAATAATAAATAACTATCCATGGAACACTTTTGCAACTTAAAAAAGGAGTAGTTGCTCCATTTAAAAAGAAGAGAGAAAAGGAAGAAGAATGTTCCATTCATTGTACATTGGGTGCTTTAAAAAATAAAATTTAAATTTAAAAAGGCAAACAGTCCACCTGAGGCATGGGAGGAAAGGACAGTACGGATAACTAAGGCCACAAGCCTATGCATGTTTAGACAGAAAAAAAATGCTGGCTGGGGATTGCTAAGAATTGTAGGACTTTTTTTCTGTCTAAACATACGTAGGCTTGTGCCCTAAGGCTACAATTATATACCTACCTACCTACCTACGTAGAGGTAAGCCCCATTGAACTCAAAAGGACTTACTTCTGAGCACACATGCTCAGGGTCGGATTGCACTGTAACCAGGCCCGGCATCAGGGTTCAGCATCGGAGAGCAGCTGCTGAGAATGTAGGCACTTGAAAGAGCCCATGCCTGCCCCAGCTGCTGCCCTCCTCCTCACCCTTGACTTCCCAACCTGCCCCACAGTGCCCCATTTTAAAAAGAATTATTATAAACCTACATTTTGAGTAGCCGCAATTTGAACCATTCAGTCAGCCCTGATAAAAAAAAATGTTGCAGAGGGTCTTCTTGGGACTTGACAAGTCATGGGATCTGGTGGGATGTATGCCAAGAAGCTGCCCATCAAAGGAAATGTAGGGCTTGGGGAAACAAAGGCTAGGACATTTTTTTTTAGGATGCTCCGCAGAGTGACAAAAAAAAATGCCAAAGGTTGTGCCAGATTAAGACCCTGTTAAATATTAACCCAAGACAAGATGTACACATTACCATTGCAGTACAGAAGATGTTCCAACATGGTCTGAACCCACACTGACAGGATAACATCTGAGGAGCAGCTGAATGGCCTACTTGTCTTTACCCAATGGGTCTATCAATGTCCGTTTGCCATGTTAGCTAAATGGAATCTCCATGGTCGGAGGGAGTGTTCCTCTACCTAAGAGATGTTGGTGGGGGTGGAAATTAACAAGAGCAGTTGCCTGGACGCTCTGCTTGTGGTCTTCTTGGAGGCCAGTGTTAAAAACAGGAGGTTGTACTTGGTCTCATCCGCCCAGCGCAAATCTAGTGTTTTGAGGGCCCTTGAGCAAGGTACCCTCCATGGGTCCCCTCCCCCAGTGGGCTTACCTTCTCACTGCCATTGTCACCAGCTGCTCTTGCTCCTCCTCCTCATAATCATCATTGCTACCACTTGCTTCTTGACAGGTGGAGAGACAGCGAGCAAGGAGGCCGCAGCATATACTGCTCCTCCTCCTCCTTACCACCAGCATTGTATGGGGCAAAAGCAAGAACAAGCGGGTTGCAATGACGAAAAGGAGGAGCAAGTCCAGGGGAGATCTTGTTAGTGGGGCCCTGCTGGGGTGTGGGCCAGAAGCAGGTGCCTGACCATGCCTGCCCTTGATGCCGGCCCTGCATCCACCAGTGCTCTTCCTATTTTTTTATTTTTATTTTATCTTTGCAGTCCTCTGTTTGCAGGGATGTTGAAGAGTCCTTGGTCTCGAGTCACGAGTCGAATCACGAGTCTTTGGACCCGAGTCTCGAGTCCGAGTCCGAGTCCTTGGTCCAAAATGGTGACTCACGAGTCACGAGTCACGAGTCCCTCCCAAAGCTGACTCCACGAGTCCCTATTAAAATCAATGCGTTTTTTTCCCAATAAAATAAGGCTATTTCAGATGTGTGGCTTAAATAAATTCTAGGCACAAGTGTACCTTTTTATTTCAAAACTCTGCAACTGATTTTGGCAAGAACAGACCAGGCAGACAAACCCAAAATGTCTGAAAGGTTGCATTTTAGGGAAATGATTTTAAAAAATAAACTTGCTGTACTTCCTAAAACCTATCCATGTTGCATTTGAAGAACACGATTTTGGAACACGAGTCCTTGGTCTCGAGTCCCGAGTCGAGTCTCGAGTCCCATTGAAAATATTGGGACTCAAGTCCGAGTCGAGTCAGAGGGGGGACTCAGTCCGACTCACGAGTCGAGTCCTCGAGTCCGAGTCCCCATCCCTGTCTGTTTGCTCTGCTGCATGAAACCAGCCATTTTGGATCTTGCTTGCCAATGGCCATGATGATTCCTCTTCACTAAAGGTTTCATTAAGGATCAAGCGCTCTCGAGTGAGTCTGCTCCAGCGTGAGAGTTTATTGGATGAGGAGAGAACATTGTCAAGAAATACAACAGGCAAGCACCACCAAAGGACCAATTCATCAGGGAAAGTGTGCGTTTGGTGGGGGCAGGGCGGGGGCTGAGCAAATAGAACCTGAGCATGATCCTGCCTGAGTTTCAAGCGACATGCCAGCACGGTCAGTTGTTGCACACTCCTCCCTCCCTCCCTCCCTCCCTCCCTCGCTGACAACATCCCCGTGCCTTTTCTTTTGTGAATGGGAAAGCAGCTCAGGGTGAGGGATTTTCAGTAGACAAATAGCAGGAAGGGAAATAATTCAGCCCCAGCTCCACTCTTCCAGCTTTCAATCACTGCTCTTGGGGCTGCTTTGCTTTAAAAAATAAACAAAAATGAACTGTTCAAGGAATCCAGCAACTGAGCATCAAGTGCATTTTGAGTGCGAATGTGTGATGCTCTGCTATGACATGGTTTCTGTCCTACTCGATGCAGCCTTCTAGGACTGGCTCTGGTTAAGCACATCACATGTGGCCAAGGATGCTTTTTTCCGCAAGCTTAAGCTGGTATTGCTAACTGTGTCCTTTCCTGGAGAAAAACGGCCTAGTCATAGTAGCCCATGCCTTAGTCCCTTCTGGGAGTACTTGTTGTTGTAACATCCTTTATATGAGGCTGCCTTTTAAGACCTTGGAAACGACAGTAGCTTCAGAAAGGGGCTGCCAGAATTATGATTTTGGTGAGCCGCAGGGAATATATTCGATGTTAAAATGTGTTCATTGGTGACTGATTTCCAAGAGCAATTCAAAGTTCTGGTGTGGACTTCAATGCTCTAAATGGTTTGGGCCCAGAATACCTTAAGGATCACCTGCTTCTGCATGTATCTTGAGATCTTTCACAGAAGCTCTGCTCTGGGTCCCTGCACCATTGGCGGTAGTTAGCTGGGACAGGACCTTTTTGACAGTGGCCCCAAAATGGTTGAACTCCCTCCCCAGGGCAGCTTGCTCCTCCGCATTTTGCTTAGCATTTAGACAGTAACCGTGTTTTGTTTGATTCAGTAATTTAATATGGATTTGGATTTCAAAGTTGTGAGCCTCCTAGTTGTTGTTGTTGTTGTTGTTGGTGGTGGTGGTGGTTCAAAAGCTAGCATATAAGCACTTGTAATGAATAAAGAAATGTGAGCAAGATAGTGAAAGCTGTTGGCAAGAACCACAAAGCTCTAGGCGTTGAAGTCAACAGGGATGCAGTCCTAAACATGCTTACTAGAAAGAAATGCATCCCATTGAGCACAGTGGAATTTACTTCCAAACAAATATTCCATGGAAGAGGAATGCAAGTAGGGACAGAGATGTAAAGTGCTGGTGGGGGGGGGGGGGGGAGATAAGCAGATTGCTACACCAGCTCCCAGAATCCCAGTTTCACAGTAGCTCTGGTGTTGGCTCTGGTGGGAGGTCTTGGGGCCAGAGGTTATAGCTATTGCAGAAGTTTCTATTATTGCAGCACCAGGTAAGGTTCCTATAATGCCTGTCACGTTGTACATGCATGCAGTTAGAAATGCAGCCCTGGTCAACAAAAAGAACTTCTTCATCTGTGGAGGTGAGAAGAGAGAGAAAGAGAGGAGAATTACCCTCAAGTAGCATCCAGTACTCCTGACCTGAATATACATGCACATGTCTAATTATATTCTCCATATAATCTTTTTTTAAAAAAAATCTCAGTTACAGGTTAAAACCACCCAGAGAGTTTCAGCTGTTGGGCTGTACAGAAACATAATGGATAGATAGATATAGATAGATGGTGTTTGTTGATTTAGGGCAGTCTTAGATAAAAATAAAGAAGGTGCAAAAATAATTGACTTTGATGAATTGATTATTAAGAACTATGCTATTAGGCATCATAAATGCAGTTAATGAATAAAATAATTTAAAATTTGGAGAATTTGCAGTTTGACACAGTTTTCAGTTCTTTCAGCTCATTTGAATCTCCCTGCTGCCACTCCCAATTTTACTGATATGGTTATCAAACAACAATGCAAAAGGCATGACCTCATCAAGATTCTTTTTGTGCCATTTTAAATGATCCACACGTACAGTTGCCTGTATGTGGAGATCTGATGGCCACTTCTTGAAAATGGTATCTTAGAACTGGAAAGGGATGAAATACCTCCCCTACAAGGTTAGTCTAAACTAAAGCAGTGTTCTCCAACCTTGGGTCCGCAGATGTTTTTGGCCTACAACTCCCAGCATGCCCCAGCCAGCATAGCATAGATCAGGGCTCTCCAACCTTGGGTCCCCAGATGTTGCTGGACTACAGCTCCCAGAATCCCTTGCCATTAGCCATGCTGGCTGGGTATGCTGGGAGCTGTAGGCCAGCAACATCTGGGGACCCAAGGTTGGAGAGCCCTGGTCTAAAGCATGGGATGTTGTTAGTGTACATAAAAGAAGAAGAGATGACATGGGGCAGGATATGATGAGAGATTTACAAAATTACACATGTTGTTGTAGAGAAAGCAGACGGAGATGTTCTTCTCCCTTTCTTACATTCTAGAACTTAGGGGTTATCCAATGACATTGAGTGGCTGTAGGCTGCGGACCGATACAAAAAAGGTACATCACACAAAGCATCATTAATTTATGGTATCCACTGTCACAAGAAGTGATGGTCACCACTAGCTTGAGGAGGAGGAGGAGGAGGAGGAGGAGGAGGAGGGATACACTGCAACGTTTTGTTGCAGGTCCCATTTGTTTTATTTATTTATTTCATTTTTCTCTTACACTACATCCACAAAATTAAGGCATAAACAGAACCCATTTCTCTCCCTCCTATTTTATCCTCACAACCACACTGTGTGGTAGGTTAGGGGTGAAATATACCAACTGGCCTAATATCAGCCAGTAAGCTTCATCATAGCTTAACAGAGATGTGAACCCAGACCTAAGCTGACATGCTGTCCGCTACAGCTGTGTTCTCCAACCTTGGGTCCCCAGATGACTTTGGCCTACTGGGGCATGCTGGGGGTTGTAGGCCAAAAACAAAAGTCCTACAACTTCCAGCATTCCCTAGCCAGCATAGTTGGCTGGGGAATGCTGGGAGTTGTAGGGCTTTTTCTGTCTAAACTTGCATAGGATTGCAGCCTAATTAAACTTATCTGCTGCTCAACTGACACATGCCTTTGGGATGGTTTACAATAATAAAAAACCAAAAACAATACAGTACCTTTGTGGAGCCATAGGGAAGTGGTTGGTGTGTTTGATGATGATAGACTCTCAGTTTATGCAGAGTAGCACTGGAGTCAAGCAGGTGTATCCAGGACTCCCAGCTATGCTGGCTGGGGAATGCTGAGAGTTGCAGGGCATTTTTCTGTCTAAACATGCGTAGGATTGCACCCAAAATGTATATGATTGCATTTAACATGCCAGTGTGTTTTCTTACTTTTATCAACAGCGGCTATGGGGGATGAGCAGAAGAGAGACCATGGCACATGGAAGTGCATGTGGTCCATGGGAGGGGGCATGGCCCATGGGAGGGGAGTTATCCTTTCTCAGTCACCACGGTCCTGCCAAAGATCCCTCCCCTGCAGTTGCTATTAATCCTGGGAGGAAAGCTTTTGCCTTAATTTGACCTTAAGGCTGCTAGTAGCTACCTTGGCATTTCATACAAGTATGCATGTTAAGTTTGTAGGTATTACATACAGGCCTGGCGTGGCAATGTCCCTGGAAAATAAATTGGTTGAGCGATGTTCCACAGCATCCCTTCCCTTTATCACTCACCTTTGTTCACCACCCGGTTGTAACATTGTTCTTTTTTTTTGGCCCTACAGATGTATGGCCTTTTTACACAATTGTTGTATGGGTCTACGCTGCCACAGCCAGCGCAAAGGAGAGGTCCGTTGTCATGGTTGTGTGCCTCTATAGAGAAAAGAATAGCTTTGCTTTATTGAATGGCTACAGTTTACTGAATTGGCCAAACTGTCCCCATCTCAAGGGTGGTAAACATATCAAACAAACTTCCCCATCCTTAGGGTTTTGCATGAGTGTGTAATCCATTTCACACAAAGAAGGGACTTGCGAAGTGGGAGCTGAAACTCGGGAGCAGAAACTTGAGGATTTTTTTTTAAAGTTCAAATGAAAATTCTTAAGTATTTCTGTGCACATTCTCCGAATGCATGCATTTTTGCCTAATATACACACTTTGCAAGCATTTTAAATATTATTTCCCCTAATATATGCATTTTTGTACACATTTTTTAATCTCCATTGCAAAATTCAGAGACGTGCAAATGTTGAAGGATAACTGAATTTCAGTACAATAGCGGTTTGAAAGTACAAAATTAGATAAGTTCATATTTATATGCAAACTGAGCAAATTTTCTCCTCATCCCTAGTTGAAACTGACCAGTGATGAGGCATAGTCCAAATAACCCCTTTCTCCATTTCACACTATCACTATCCAACAGCAAGTATAGGTAAAGTCACAGGGAACTTCTTTGAAAGGCCTCAGATATCCTGTCCATTCTGTCTGTCCTCACAAGGACTCCGAATCCAAACCAGGCGAACAGAAAAGGCAAACAGACAGCTGGACACATATATGTTGGAGGCATTTTGAAATCACCTTCCTGCTTTATGAGAAACAAATGCATGTTTTTCTCTTCTGGGGTGAGCTTTGAAACACAATATTGTTCTGCACATATCCAATGTGTGATGGGCACCTGTTGGCTAGTGTCTGGTGATTATCATATCTCACCTTCCCACTGCTAGAGCTGTTTTGAAGCTGCCTGTTTTTAATGGTTGTGCCTCTGTAATCACTGTTAAGAATGTTTACAAAGCTTGTGGCTTTACTGAATTTACCTTTCACTGAAGGTAAAGTTTACTGAAGTTCACTGAAGGTAAAGTAAGTAAAAAGCTTACTGGTACATTTTACTGAATGGTCTTCATGAAAGACTCACAGCTTGACCCTATGGATCAAAACTAAGTCCCACTAAGCTTATGAGGGTTTACTCTCAACTAAATTTGCATAGGATGGCAGTCTGGATTGCAACTATACTTCACCTTGATTGATGATGCAGACTTACCACTGGTCGATAAGCAGAAGGCAGCTAAGAAACTCACAGCCAGAGTCTTGTACATCTTCCTCCCCTCTATTTCAGGATATGAAGGAAAGCTGCAGAGAGAAGCAGAGATCCCAAGAGCCAGCCAGAGAAAAATAGTGTAATTTACTGTCAACCAAATAAACCAGTTTGTGGGATGAATGAAGGTGGATTTATATCTTAGAACTTAACTAGTTATCCATTGCATCCTGAGAACACAAGGTCCCTCATGTTCCATGCCCTGTTGGAAGGCATGTCCTGTAACTTGAAGAAGAAGAAGTTGTGCATACACAAGTGGTTCACTTAGAAGGGAAACCCTAAAGCAGCAAGCTGTGATTTCTAAAATGGGAAGAGCCCCTAGACCATTAGACTCTAGCTTTTCTTCTAATGGCTGTTCCTAAAGGCATTCCAAGCTAGCTGTGATCCAGATACATGCAGAAGTGCTCTGGTATTATTTAATGATGGCTGGGACCACTTCTACCCTGTTCAGTAGGCTTAGTGCAACGGTGAGGAATCTGTCCCTCCTAGAGTCCCAATTTGGCCTTCCAGGATTCTCCAGCTGGCCATGCCCCTTTCCCCTTTCTCCCACCAACCATTGATTGGTGGGTTTTGTGCAGTTTTCCCCCCACTCTAAAAGGCTAATATGCCTCTCCTAAGCTTTAGTTATTGGTGCTAAGAGTTTTAAGCTACAATACACAGAAAGATAGATGGATGGATGGATGGACAGATGGACGAACAGATCATGGATGGATGAACAGATGGACAGACTGACAGACAGACAGACAGATAATTTTGGGCCCCAGTTCCTTTTTCCATTGTCCCCAGACACCATTGGAATGTAGCCCCCAAGAGCTTCTCTGAAATAGAATTCAGCCCTCAGGCTGAAAGAGGTTTCACTCCTGGTCTAGTGGCAATAGTTCATGGAAAATGTGGAATGATTATCCAAGGCCTATGGAGTCATATGTTCCACCAGCTTCTTGAGAATATGATTTACATCAAAATCTAACTATGCCCAGGGAATAAATGCAGTCATCCTGCCTTTCCTGTCATCTATTGTAGGATATGTCCAATTATTCATTAGCTGCCTATACCCATCTGGTGGTTTCTCCATTTTCTTCCCCAGTTTTGCAGGATTAAAACATACCTGAATAGGTTTATGGCTCTGGGGCCTTTTGCCTCCACAGGTGTGCTAGGAACTAGTCCCAACATTCCCACGGTTCATAGCCAATGCTACCTAGGGAAGACCAGAGAGAGGATCTTGGTGCAGTCAAGACTCCTTGCCCTCAATCCATTGTTGCACACTTTTTTTTTTCCACTGCCTGACCACACTCAAGCCCTAAACAACTCTTGTTTAAGGTTACCAAGCGAAAATTTTCAATGACAGAACTGTGGCATCTGAAATGCAGGGCATCCATTATGTTCTATGGAACATGTAAGGATAAAGGATAACCCACTGAAATCAGGATGTTGACTTAAATTAGCTACACCTTGTAGCCCTGCTGAAATGCACCATCTCCTCTAAATATTAGGCACTTAGACCATTGCACAGGGAGGGATGTTTGTGTACATTTTGTGCTTGGTTTAGTTAATTAAATGCTTTTGTTTTCACACATACCTCTACAGTTGCTTTTCTCTTTCTATTTTGGAGCATGTATGAGTGTTCTTCATACGGCAGCTGTATATTTATCAAAAGGCCACACTGGTAAGCGAGGATGTCACTTCTTCATAATCCATACCTTACTGATTGTATTCCGAGAACAGGGAGCTAGATCCGGGAAGCAAAGAAGGAAGGGCTCAGTTGATGGGGCCTTTTGGGGGGCTTGCCAAGCCACAAGAATCTGATGAGATGCATGCCAAGTAGCTAGCAGACAAAGGATTTGGAGGAAGGAAGACCCAGGATTTTAGTATATTGCACAAATGCCCAATATTATGCCAGATAAAGATTATGCCAGGCTCACATATTGCCATGGTGGTGCACAAGATGTTCCCACCTGGCCTGAACCCACGCTGCATTGGTAACATTGAGAAACAACCAAATGGTGTACTCATTGTCCATTCCAATGGGCTGTACAGAGGAAGATAAGATTTAAGACCACTCCCTCCCTGCTCTTCATTTTCCATCCCTTTTTCCTTGTATGTCATGTCTTTTTCAATTGTATAACATCCAAAATAACCCAATGGAATTAAAGAGAGACAAAGTTTGAGGATGTAAAAAATATATAGTTTTATTCCTCGACGTAGAATAAATTGCACTAGATCTGCAAGGATTTCTGACATCTCATTGCTTAACAATCACAACAACAAAATGAGTTCTCCCTACTCCAAATTTTACTACTGAAATGTAGAAAGTTTGGGGTAATGGGGAGTGGATTTTTGTGTGGAAGGACTGTGAGCTCTGTTCAGTTCCGGTACTCAAAATAAGTTCCTGGGCTCAGAATTCTTTAATTCTAAATGTATGCCTTCTGCATTAGGCTCCACTTGCTGGATATCAGGATACTAGCAAAAAACAAAGTAGATCCTGCAAGAAATCTTTCCTGGGGGAAGAAACAAAGTCCAAAAATTTGGCTAGGTATTATGGCCATGATCTGCAGTTTAAATAGACCCAGTCTCAAACTGGAGATTTGCAGTAGAATGAATTAGTTAGTAGTAGTAGGTATTGCAAATATCAAGTTACACCTAGCAATGCATTTTGGGAAGGAAAAAAACCAATGGCTGATATCCATTTCTGAGAACATAAAGGCCATCTGTAACTAAGCTGCCTCTTGTTTTTGATGAAACACACAGGTTCCTGAGACAGCATAAGGACCTTCCCCCGGAACACATGCAGCTGTGGGCAGGGAGAATTTTGCGAGCGTGGGGGAAGGGAGTTGAGACTTACCTGTCGACGCAGGTATCCCGTCAGGAAGGGGGTGGGGCTACAGGAGCTAATATTAGGCCTGGCAGCCCTACCCACACCCTCTTTGTTTTCTGCAGCTCCCTCCCTCCCTCCCTCCCTCCCTTCCTGTATACAGTGTGGGCTCCTCTGGTCGCCGTTAAGTGGGTGAGTAGGAATTTTGGCTCATCTCTATAATAGGGGGATGTGCGTGTTTCGCCTACTCCATACTGCTGCAGGGTTCTGGAGTTGTTTGCGATCTGTGTACATAGCGATTCAATTTGGTCACATTTGGACAGTAGGCAGGTAAGTGCGGGTTAGGGTATTGATAGGGTAAGGTGGGCATCCCTGGCACCATTCAGGTGTCAGGCGGTTTCAGGATGGCTCATGTTGCTGGGTCCGTAGGCTCAGTCAGCTGAGGATCAGGAATGCCTGTGATGCCTTTGTTCTCACCAAGCTTGTTGTCTTGAGACTCCGAGAGGAGTTGACGCAACAAAGGGTCCCAGCACTGGAAAGTGGAAAATGGGGTGGTGGCGACATCATCGCCACCTCCCGGTTTTGGACGCTCTGCCCAATTGCACAACGTATCGGCCTCGGGGGCTGGATTAGAATAACCCGCACTCCATCCCTTTGCAGTTCATTATATGTAAATAAATGTGGCCCAGTTAAACACCAACAAATTGTCTTGACTCTTCATTTTCCTCCTATGTTCGCAAAGCAGAAATGCAGAGAAACATGACAGTCCTTATATTAACAAAGCCTGATAATTTTAGGTGGTGCAAACTGAGGCCAAATTGTGAGTATTACATAGTGGTTGGAGGGGATGGGACCCTCAGTGGGAAGTCTCTCTTCAGGTGGTAGAAAATCATCCTCTGGTTCCATTCCTACCACTGACTAATTCATTCAGACTGCCAATCTCCATGTTGAGACTGGGCCTATCTAAACTGCAGACCTCATGGCCACATGACACCCAGCCAAATTTTGGGACTTGGTCCCCCCATCCTCTGCTTTTTCTACCACCTAGCCTGATGAAGAGTTCTGGAGAATTCGAAAGCTTGCTTGCACAACTTTGTGGAATTTTGTTTGGTCCTAATAAAGGTATTGCCCAGCTGGGGATTTTTGATTTTTATCTCATGGACCAGTGTGGCTACTTTCCTTTCCTTTTTTCTTTTTCACATATACAAAATGTGCAACCACACACAAAATGTGCAGTTCCAGGGGGGGAAATGCAATGTGGCTGCATCCTGCAGTGCAGAACCTGCACGGATTGGGGGCTTGGACTAGATGACCTCTGAGGTCCTTTCCAACTGTATGATTCTATGATAAGGACAGTGATGCCATAAAATATCCAATATGACATTCTTAAGACTGCTGCCCTGTGTTTGTGCATCTGTTCTACCACCACCCACCCACTCTTGTTCTTATTTTGTTTGTTTTCATATCCCTCATTCCAAATAAAGTTGTTGGGGTTTGTGATGCTTAACTTTGTGCGACTTAACTAGAATACTCTTCTCCATTAGTGCTGCTGTCAGATCCCCAGGATTTTCTGCCACTCTCTGTAGGCTTTGGGCAGTGCAATACAATGTGGCTGCCCATAACCTTTGAAACTCAGAGGATTATGGGCATCCTATAGAACAGGGCTCTCCAACCTTGGGTCCCCAGATGTTGCTGGCCTACAGCTCCCAGCATACCCAGCCAGCATGGCTAATGGCAAGGGATTCTGGGTGCTGTAGTCCAGCAACATCTGGGGACCCAAGGTTGGAGAGCCCTGCTATAGACTGTGAGAGGAGCTCAGAGGTGAAGATTGCCTTAATGCAAACGTATCCGATTTTGCACTTTTGAACCACTATGTGAACCAAAACTCAGTTATCCCTTGAAATTCACACTTTCCTGAGCTTTGCAATGGAGTTCTTCAGTTTAAACAATGTGAACAAAAATTACATATATTAGGGGAAATGACATTAAATTGCATTATATTAGGAACAGTGCTTGCAAAAATGTGTATATTAGGCAAAATGCACACAGAGATGCATGTATTTGGAAAGATGCCCAAAGATTGGTTATGACTTTTCAAGCAAGTTTCTATTTTAACATTTCTCAAAGTTCAGGATGAACCAAGCACAAGACTGGAGAAATTCTAAAAGTTCGAGATGATGAACCAGACTTAAGATTGGAAAAATGAGAAATAGAGAGAAATAAAAACTCTCAGATTCATCCATCCTTGGAGTTAACGAGGCCAGATGTTGTAACGATTGCAGAAGCTTTTTGTCTTGCAACACCAGGTAATGTTCCTATAGTGTTCATCACGTTGTAAATAAATACAGTCAGAAATGCAGCCCCGTTCTACAAAAAGAACTTCTGCATCTGTAAAGGTGAGGAGAGAGAGAGAAAGTAAAGAATGAGCCTGAATTAGTCAGGGAAGTATCTCTAACACTCCTGACTTGACTATCCATGCAAACATGTAATTATATAACAACGACAACAACAACAACAACAACAACAACAGCAACAACTATTTAAAATTCCACTTTTGGATGATAATGGATTTAGGAAGGTTTGCAGGGGGAAAGGTATTAAAAAATGTCTCCAGTAAGTTGATAAACATTTTATTTTATTTTATTGCCTCAAAATTCTTCAAGAAGGTATAAGATTTAGGATTTTATTTTATTTGCTTTTTGCAAAATTGAACTGGCAGAATCTGACAAGGTTTGTGCCGAATCCCTATAAATGGTGTGTGTGTGTGTGTGTGTGTGTGTGTGTAAAGAAGAATAAGGGCTGTTGAACTGTTCTCCTATCTGTGCTTTTCTCTCCAAACATCTTCTCAGATTTTTTTTTTCTTAAAGAGGGCATTACTTTTCAGCTGGTATGATCCCTGGCCATTGGGCCTTCCAGTGTGCAGCAGAGGACACTGAGGAGAATGTCTTCTTCAGTACCCTCTCAGCTACAGGATACATCCTTGCCACCAACCTCTGACTCAGAGGATGAGTCCATGGCAGAACCTGCATTTCCCCAGCCTCACAGAAGCTTAAGTTTGCGAAATCAGGTGAAGGCCCTTTAACAGTCCAGTCAGCCCCTTGAGAAGGGGCAGAAATGACAACATTACAGGTCTTGGCAGCCTACAAAAGGCTATAGTGTGGTGTAGTGGTGAGAGTGTTGGACTGGGACTCGGGAGATCCGGGTTTTAGTCCCCGTTCAGCCATGAAAACTCACTGGGTGACTTTGGGCCAGTCACTGATTCTCAGGCTAACCTACCTCACAGGGTTGTTGTGAGGATAAAATGGAGAGGAGGAGGAGGAGGATTATGTAAGCCGCCTTGGGTTCCTTGCAGGAAAAAAGGCGGGGTATAAATATAATAAATATAATATAAATAAATATAGTTGGCTTTAGCCTTTAGCTCCCTGGTGAGACAACATCTTCCTAATTCCTATTTTCCTAGTAGAGGAGAGCTCCAGCCAGCTGAGCGCAGTTGGAGCTATCCAAGGTCCTGTTTTCTTCTACCCTCTACTTAAGACGGTTTCTGCCTTGACGTGGCCTGTCATGCTTTCACTTATCTACTTTGACCAGACTAAATCTGCTTAACCTGACCTTGCGTATTCACTGTGACTTGACCCTGCTTACTAGACTGGACTTTTTCTACCTTGCTTGATCTGACTCCATCAGACACTATCAGCTTCCCTTGAGAGCCTCATATCTCATAGCATCACATGGTGAACGGACTTACAGTTACAACTCCACTTGGCAGGAAAAAAACATGTCTGCGGAGAAATGTTTTCAGGAGGGAGGAGTAATATGGATAGGGGAAGGGTTTGGAAATACACACACAAATGAACACGCATTGCTTGCTCCTACTGCACTTTAACCCTTTGTAACCCTGCACTTTAACTCTTTATAACGCTACACTTTAACTCTTTAACAACTTTATGAGGATTTAGGAGGGTCCTGAATTCAGACCCATAACTTGTTGGACAATCACATCTAGTTTGGAGTTAAGGCTTCTAGTCTTGGCATTCCATATCGTAGTAAGTTTTAATTGTGTATCTACTACATGCAGGTCTGGAAACATGCCTGGAAAGTAAAATGAAATCGAGTGATGTCCCGCAGCATCCCTTTCTTTTAGCACTCACCCTTGCTCACCATCCGGTTGAAGCAATATTCCTTTTTTTTTGCAATACAGGTGTATTCTTTTTTTAAACATTTATTATGTGGGTGTACGTTGCCACAGCCAAGACAGTAGAAAGGACTTGTGTCAAGATTGTGTCCCTCTGAGGAAAAAGAATACAATTTATTGAATGACTACAGTTTATTGAGTTGGCTAAACTGCCCCATCTGGAGGGCTGTGGGTATATAAAACAACCTCCCTTGTCCTTAGGGCTTTTTGTGAGTGTGTGGAATCCACAAAATTGATTGATTGATTGATTAATTAATAATATCACCCATTAAAACATCTAAATCCACTCTGGACCTTTAGGAGCTTGTTGACCTATTAAGATAGCTTTACTCAACTTGTTGCCTTCCAGACGTTTTGGATGTCAACTCCCACCAGCCTCATCCAGCATGGATAAGGGTCAGAAATTCTGGGAGCTGCAGTAAAAAAACAACTGAAAGGTTGTACTAAGAGAAGGTAAGTACAGTTAGGAGGTTTTGCGATTCTGTGCTCTATGCATCCTAACTAAATTGGTCATGCCTGATTAACTGTATTCATTATTTTTTTAAAAAAAAAATCAGGCTGTAGGTATTATGATATCACTATGTATTATGTAAATAAGAATTAAAATGACCAAAAAATAAATAAATCAGGCTATGTTTTGCCTGTGCTCACTCATAGGGTTGTGCTGATGCTGGGAAGTCCAGCTCGTTTAAGCTCAACAGACTTCTTGCCCGCTTCTCATCTGATGATCAGAAGTGAGCCAAGTCGGGGTGGGGGGGTGTTCCATGGACTCCCGTCTCTAAGACGGGCCACGATTTGCACTGCACATTTAAAAAAAGCATGCTAAGCAAGTTTGTGCAAATGGTGCTATTTATTTGCGCCATTTGTGCAACTCCACCCAAATCATGTACATTGCTTTATTTTGCATGGTTTGCACAATGTGAATCTAGCTCAATTTGCATAAAATTGGCTAATTTGTGCAAATTTCCCTAAATCCACGTCCTTTTTAGGTGCTGATTTGCTTGAAACATGCAAAACACCATAATTTATGCAATTTGCATAAAGTTACACAAATGGCGTAAAGTTACGCAAATAGCACCACTTGCACAAATTTCCTTAGCGTTTTTGTTAAAAATGCACAAACCGCAGCCTGTCTTAGAGACAGAAGTCCACGAGCTGGCTTGACACGCATCATAGTGAGTCAGTGCAGCACAGAGCTGGCCAACTGGAATCTGGGGGGGGGGCTGAATCATAAAAATCCATTGGATTTTCTTCACCATTAGATTTTCACCCCCTACCAAATTCCTCACACATCTCTAGCCCACTGTATATTGGGTTATTATGGGTTGCATCCAAACTGTTAGTTGTCATTTGTTCCCACTGATGTCAGTGAGTGAGACTCACAATGACTAGCTTAGCTCATTCATTTCAATGGGAACTAAGTTTAACTAACCTAGTCTGGATCCAACCCTCTGTTACATACACCTTGACAGTTGTATGCTCCGGGGGGGGGGATGAGAGGGGAGCTTTCAGCTTGAAAAAAGGGGACTTGCAAAATGGAAATTGAAACAAAACACAATTTAGAGAGAAGCCTCTTTTCCATTTCACCTTATCACAACCCAATCTAGCAAAAGATGGGCTGCAGTTTGCACCTTAAAAAAAAAAAAATGCTAAGGAAATTTATGCAAACGTCACATTGAACCTCTTGGACAGGTCAGCCTCTGATATCCTCTCCAACCACTTTGTACTCAGGACTCTGAATCCAAAACAGACTGAGAGAAAGGATGGACAGAAAGGATGGTATAAGATACACCTTTAAAATGCATGTGTTTTTTTCTTGTGGAGTGAGCACCAAAGCACAAAATGGTTCTGTTTGTAAATATCCAATGTGTTAGGGAAAACACATCTGTCATGAGCATCTATTGGCTAGCATCTGTGATATCATTAGCATGTCTCACTTCCTTCTGCGTCACTGGAGCAGTTTCAAAGCTGATTTTCATGATTGTGGTTTTGTAGGGTAGCATGATAAAGGATTAAGAAATGGATGCTTATGCATGCTTTTTTAAAAACATGGAGCTTTTTCTTAAGGCAGATAAGCAGAACAGACAAGACTGAGAGCCTACTGACTGAGCACTATGCACATTTATAGCATACTGGGGCAAGCTGTGAAGCCAGGTTCGCACCACAATTGAAAAAAGCACTCTGGTCACTGTTCTGAAAGTTTACACAGTTTGTAGCTTTTACTTTTACTGAATGATCTTCATGCAAGACTCACAGCTTGATCTTACGGATACTTACTGAGCTCAACAGGGTTTACTCTTGAGTAAGTTGCATAGTATTACAGCCCTGGGTTGCAATCATACCTCATTTGGACTGTTGATACAGACTTACCACTGGTTGCTACACAGCAGGCAGCTAAGAAACTCACAGCTAGAGACTTGTACATCTTCTTCCCCTTTTTTTCAGGATACAGGAGGAGCAGAAATTCCAAAAAAATATTCTGAATTCCAGAAATTCAGAAATACAGGAGGAGCAGAAATTCAAAGGGCCAAACAGAGGAAAAAAGAGTATAATTTACTATCAGCTGAATAAACCTTCTTGTGGGATAAATGAAGGTGGATTTATATCTTGAGGCTTATCTAGTTACCTATTAAAACATTGTGGCACAAGAGCATCCCAGGAACACAAGGCCCTTGATGTCTTATACCCTTGGTGGGAATGTCCTGTGACTCAAAGAAAGGATAAAAGACACTGCTGTGGGTACACAAGTGATTTGCTTAGAAGGGAAGTCCTAAAGCAGGGGTGTTGTTGGACCTATTTCTGCCCACGGAACAAACTCCATTTTGGAGAAGCTCTCAGTGGCCACATTCCAGTGGTGGATGGGGTCAAATAACAAAATATGAGCATACTTAATTTAGCACTTTTACTGCCAGTAACTAAGGCTTAGGAGAGGGCGGCATTTAAAAATTTTAAGCAACTGCACAAAAGTTGGGAGACCACCAAACAATTCTTCATCAGGGGAAGCCCAGGCGGCCTGATTGGGACCCCAGGTGGGATGGATTTGCCCCCTGGGCGTGAGGCTCTGCACCCCTGCACTACAACAACAAGTTGTGACCTCTAAGACTTGTAGGGAATGATCCTATGGTCCCTAGACATTGTCTGGTGGGGTGGCATAGGATCATTTGGATTCTCAGCTCTGAGGTTGGAGTCAGCGCTCCAACTTCAGAGCTGGAGACCAGAGCTCCAATCCCCCTCCCCAGCTCCCTTGCAGCTGGCCCAGAAAGAACCACGCCAGCTGCTCTCCAAGGTTGGGAAAGTGACCTCGGAGAGGGGGCAAGGGGGGCATTTTGGTGGTGGGGAGGGGAGGAGACTGCTGCTGCTCCAGCCTCCTTCCCTCCTGCTCTGAAGCACCCCAGCTAGATGGCCAGAAATGGCTGTCTAGTGAAAATGCAGAGCAGGAGGGCGGGAAGATGAAGATTGCCTCTGCCGCTCCTTCTGCTCTGCATTGGATGCCCATCCACATCTGAGTTTGGGGGCTTATGGGCATCCTGCCTGATTGGATTGTGCCCGTAAATGTCTAACTTTTCCTCCAATGGCTGTCCTTCAGGCATTCCAAGCTAGCTGAGGTCTGGCATGATTTCATGACGCCCGTAAGTATTTCTGCCCCTGATAAATATCTGTTCCATTAAACCAAGGCAATTGCTCCTGGAAAATGTGGGATGATTATCCAAGGCCTATTGAGTGGTATTTTCATGTTCATGAAGGACCAACTGCATCCAGATGTCACAAAATCTGCTCTGGCCCTGGTGGCTTCATATTTCACCAGGGAGCAACTTAACTTGGCCTGAATTTATTTGTGGTGTGTGAAAATCAGGAATATAGTGGTCACACATCTATGTACCGGTAAGTCCCACTGAGGCTAGAATACAAGTCCTATTCACATAATTCATCCATGCCAATTAGAATGCATGGCAGCAGGAGGAGACCAACTGCTAACTGACCCTACCTACAACTTCCACACAATGAAGAGTTTTTGTCAGAATCCATCTTATGCACACATATACCTGAACATGTACATGGGGACCTTGGAGGGATGGTGTGCCTGGGGACATGGGACCACACCCCACCCTGCTGGTACATAATCATTCCAATTTAGATCAATGCATGAACAGAGACTTGGGGCACAATCCTGTGCATGTTTAGACAGAAAAACACTCCCACAACTCCCAGCATTCCCCAGCTGCTGGGGGATGCTGGGAATTGTGGGGCTTTCCCCCCCTGTCTAAACAAACATAGTATTGCACCCTTCATCTCTGATGAGATACACACAAACTTCACCTGGTCATCATCCCTAGGGCATATATGTTTGTATGTAAATGTTTTCTATATTGTATTTTTAAGGTTTTAATCTTTGTAAACTGCCCAGGGAGCTTCAGCGATTGGGCGAAGCAGAAATGTAATAATAAATGAAGTGTGAGCCTCTGAACTTGGAGGCCCAAGGCCCCAAGCTCATCCAATGCAGAGCAGGATGAGTGGCAAAGGTGATCATCAGTCACCTTCTCGCTCTTCCCATTCTGCATTTTCGCTAGACAGATGTTTTTGGCCGTCTAGCAACAGCATCTCAAAGGAGGAGGGAAGGAGGCTGGAGAGCAGCTTCAGGATACTTCATATCCTAGCTGCCCAGTCTCATCCCCTCCCCACCCCCTTTACCCCTCTCCGAGGTCACTTTCCCAAACTCAGAGAGCAGTCGGCATGGTTCTTCCCACGCTGGCTGTGAAGGGGTGGGAGAGGGGGGGATGGAGCTCTGATTCCCAGCCCCAAATTTGAAGCACAGTCTCTGACCTCTGATCTGAGAATCCAAAAATCCTATGGCCGCCTCAGGCACTGTCTATGGGCCATAGGATCACTCCCAAAATGAATGAATGAACCTGCAAGGCACTGGTAGCATCTGAGCAACAGCTGAATTGCCTGTTTGTTAAGTTTACAGAAAAAAGCTCTATCAGTGGTCATTTGCAATGAGAGCTTAATGGAATATTCATGTTCGGAGGCAGTGTTCCTCCAATTACCAGATGTTGGAGACAAATAATCATAGAATCATAGAATCATAGAAAAGTAGAGTTGGAAGGGGCCTACAAGGCCATCGAGTCCAACCCCCTGCTCAATGCAGGAATCCAGGTCAAAGCATCCGTGACAGATGGCTGTCCAGCTGCACCTTGAATGCCTCCAGAGTGGGAGAGCCCACCACCACCTCCCTAGGTAGTTGGTTCCATTGTCTTATTGCTCTGACAGTCAGGAAATTTTTCCTGATGTTTAGGTGGAATCTAGGTTCCTAATAAGGAAGAGCAGTTGTCTTCATGCACTGCTTGTGGTCTTCATGCAGGTATCTTGGCAACCAGTGTTGCAAACTGGATGCTGGTCTAGATGGGCCCCCTTAGATACCTTGAGTGCCATTTTCTTGGTGGAAAGGCAGGATACTAATCAAATCAAATAAATAAGTCTCATCCAAGATATATCCATGTTTTATCTTTGTTTTGCTGTGGCATTTTATACACACACACACACACACACACACACACAATTTGGATTTTAGTTTAAAAGGTGGGATATAAAAATATAAATAAAATAAATACATGTTTGTGTATGTGGGGGGGGGTACAGAATCAGTTGTTGAATGTTGCTAATAAGAATCACAATGTTCTTAAATGATACATTAACTTGTAATATTAAGTGCCAAAAAGGACAATCGGAGAAAAACCCTTTTGTGAACATTTGGGGTACATTTCTGGATTATGTGTTGGGGAAGGGGAAGGGGAACAAACCTTGTCAAGATTTGTTACATTTTTGGAATATAGAATAATATCATATATATCATCAGGCGATCACTCGTGACCGAGTAAGATTGTCTTCCGGGATAAAAGGAGGAAATTCTAAAGAAGATTGTGTAGACTCTAGCGATGGGTCCGTAAGTGACTGTGGAGGCCAATTCTAGATCCACACAGCTTCCCACAGTGAGGACACAGGTTACCAGATAGAAGATGGTCCTGTAAAGGATTCATTTGACGTGCTTTTCGCTTAGCACGTTTCTCCCTTTCACCTTGCACTCGGGCTTCTTCAAAGTCCATGGAACCTTTGTGAAAGGCCAACCTCCATTTAGATCGTTCATGGGCCAGAGCTTCCCAGTTTTCGATGTTTATATTGCATTTTTTTAGATTAGCCTTATGAACATCTTTAAACCTCTTATATTGACCACCGATATTCCGCTTTCCATCCTTGAGTTGGGAGTAAAGTAACTGCTTTGGGAGACGGCAGTCAGGCATTCGAACAACATGACCGGTCCACTGAAGTTGGCGTTGAAGGATCATTTTTTCAATGCTAGTAGTCTTTGCTTCTTCCAGTACACTGACATTTGTTCGCCTATCTTCCCAAGTAATTTGCAGGATTTTCCGGAGGCAACGTTGATGAAACCTTTCAAGGAGGTGGAAGTGACGTTTATAGATAGTCCATGTTTCGCAGGCATACAATAAAGTTGGTAATACAATGACTTCATAAACCAGTGTTTTGGTCTTCTTACAAATATCCCGATCCTCGAACACTCTATGTTTCATTCGAGAAAATGCGGCACTTGCGGAGCTCAGACGATGCTGGATTTCACTGTCGATGTTAGCTGTAACAGAAAGATAGCTGCCAAGATAGAGAAAATGATCGACATTTTCCAGTATTGTCCCGCCAAGCTGGATAGATGGCATCACCAAAGGATTGGCTTGCACTTGCTGATGAAGCACTTTGGTTTTTTTGATGTTAAGTGAGAGACCAAGTTTTTCGTATGCTTCTGCAAAAGCATTTAGGATAGTTTGGAGATCATCCTCTGAATGTGCAGAGACCACATTATCATCAGCATACTGAAGTTCCACAACGGAGGTTGTAATTACCTTACTTTTTGCTTTCAGCCTGCTGAGATTAAAAAGCTTTCCATCTGTTCGATATATAATTCCCACACCGGTGGGAAGTTTCCCCTTGACAAGATGTAAAACCATGGCGATGAAAATGGCAAATAATGTTGGGGCGATAACACATCCCTGTTTAACACCTGATCCCACTTTAAATGGAGCACCATGAGAGCCGTTGTTGTCCAAAACTGTTGCCGTCATGTTGTCATGGAGAAGTCGCAAGATATTCACAAATTTATTGGGGCATCCAATTTTCATAAGGATAGTCCAGAGAGCTGTACGATCTACAGTATCAAAGGCCTTAGCCAAATCAATAAATGCCATATAAAGGGGTTGATTTTGCTCCTGGCATTTTTCTTGGAGCTGACGTGCAGTAAAAATCATGTCTACTGTCCCTCTAGAGGGGCGGAAACCATATTGAGTTTCAGGGAGGATCTCTTCTGAAATAGATAGAAGACGGTTTGCGAGAATCCTAGCAAATATTTTACCTGCGGTTGCTAAGAGAGAAATGCCCCGATAGTTTCCACAGTCTGTTCTATCACCCTTCTTAAAGAGGGTGATAATTATGGCATCCCTGAAGTCTTCTGGGATCTCTTCTCTTATCCAGATTTTTTCGATGAGTTTATGAAGATGTTGTACAAGTTCGGGGCCCCCTTCTTTAAAGATTTCAGCAGGAATCCCATCTGGTCCACTAGCTTTGTTGTTCTTCATTTGATTAATGGCTTTTTTTACTTCATCCAAAGTGGGGAGTATTGCAAGTTCCTCTTTAATTTGTTTTTGCGGGATTTGCGAAAAAATCTCATTATCCACCTTAGATTTACGATTTAAAAGGTCATAATAATGCTCTTTCCAACGCAGTGCAATAGACTCTTTGTCTTTTAAGAGTTTGGTGCCATCTTTTGATTGTAAAGGGTTTGTACCATAGGTTTTTGGTCCATAAATGGCCCTTGTGGCCTTAAAAAAGCCCCGTGCATCATGAGATTCTGCAAGTTGTTGAATTTCTTCAGCTTTCTTTTTCCACCAAGCGTTCTTAAGTTCTCTTGTTCTTCTTTGGACCTCAGCCTTTGCGCTAGCGTAGGTTTTTTTCTTGGCAGCGCAGTTAATATCATTTTGCCATATTTGGAAGGCTTTCCTTTTTTGGTCAATTATATATTTAATCTCATTGTCATTTTCATCAAACCAATCCTGATGTTTCTTAGTTTCATATCCAATAGTTTGTTCACAAGCTGCAGTAATGGAGGTTTTCAGCTTAGACCAATGGTCCTCAATGTTGTCAGGAGGTTCCGTAGGTAGATGTTCCTTAAGAAGTGATTGAAGACGAGTTTGCTTAATAGGATCTTGAAGGACTTGGATGTTCATTTTACGCCTTGGTTTCCTTCCTTGAAGCCTACGTTGGGGAGCAATGTTGATAACCATTGTGGAACGGATTAGTCGGTGGTCTGTCCAGCAGTCGTCGGCACTCACCATGGCCCTAGTAAGAAGTACATCGCGGCGATCTCTAACACGGACAATTACATAATCCAGAAGATGCCAGTGCTTTGACCGTGGGTGCTGCCATGATGTTTTAAACTTATTCTTTTGTCGAAAGAGCGTGTTTGTGATAGTGAGATTATGCTCTGCACATATAGACAAAAGTAAGAGTCCGTTCGGGTTGCTATTACCAACTCCGTCTTTTCCAATAGTTTCTGGCCATAAATCAAAGTCACGCCCGACTCTTGCGTTAAAATCGCCCAGGAGGATAATTTTATCCTCCTTAGGTATCTCTGACAGGAGAGTGTCCAACTGGCTATAAAAACTTTCCTTGATGTCATCATCAGCATCTAATGTTGGTGCATAAGCGCTCAAAATAGTTACCTGTTGGTTATTGGCGAGCTTTAATAAATATATATATATATATATATATCTTGGTCTCAAGAGGTGGGGGGTGCACAATGTTTATGTTGTATTTCTGTTTTGTTATTAGTTGTATGATTGGAAAAACTCAATAAAACTTATATTAAAAAAAAAGAAGAAAGAATCACAATGTTCTGGGGAGTAAAATAATGTCATGGCCGAGCAGGGACTATATACAGGCCTGTGGCTCACGCTGGCTCAGCTTGTCTGAGTGTGGAAAGCTAAGCAGGGTCAGGCCTGGTTATTACTTGGATGGGAGACCCCTCCTCTAGTTTCCTGCATTGGGCAGGGGGTTGGACTCGATAGGAGCCTTGTAGGCCCCTTCCAACTCTAGAATCTATGAAAAATCTATAATATGGGCACAGCAATCCCATGGCCCCTAGGTGGCATCTAGAAGGTCATAGGAGTTTTTGGATTCCCAGATCCAAGATCAGAAAAGAGCTCCTACCTTGGATCTGGGGATCTGCACTCAGATTCCCCTCCCCACCTCACAGGCAGTGCAAAAAGAACCATGCTGGCTGCTTCTCCAAGGATGTAAGAGTGACCTCAGAGAAGGGCTTTAGGGACAGGGAGTGGGGCAGGGAGGGGAGGAGAACAGCACCACCAATATATGACATATCCTGGTGCTGAGTCGGCCTCCTTCCCTCCCCCTCTGAAGCACCACAGTTGGATGGCCAAAATCAGCCATCGTCTAGTTGCTTTGCAGAGCAGGAGGAGCAAGAAGGTGGCCTTTACGACCGTGCTCCTCCTGCTCTGCATAGGATGCCTGTAATCCTCTGAGTTTGGAGGCCTGCGGGCATTACCATTGGATTGTGTCCTTACTTACTAGCAGGGCCGGATTAAGAGCATTATGGGCCTGGTGCTGAGGATTTTGGTGGGCCTTTTTATGGAAATAAATAAAATGAAGACGCAATTTTATATTAAAACAAATTAAATATTTTAATTACCATTAAAGTGCCAAAACAGAAACCTATTGAAAATATTTCTTTTTTTGTAAACAATAAGCTTGTTAACTCAGTAAAACCGTTATAAATAGAACATTCACAACAACAATTTTTAAATAAACATAAACCATATAAACAGGTAATAACCAGGTCAGGCCTGGTTATTACTTGGATGGGAGACCCCTCCTCTAGTTTCCTGCATTGAGCAGGGGGTTGGACTCGATAGCCTTGTAGGCTCCTTCCAACTCTATGATCTATGAATCTATGAGCCAGACCTGCCTTTAATGTCTCTGCCCCCAGCAAGCTCTGCCCCTTTAACTTTAACACATTATGTGAAGGTTTAAACAGGACCCTACACACATTCAGCAGAATGCTCCAGACCTTCGCCAAATACACACAGGTCAGGAGAGGCAAAACCACGTAGGGAATGGGATGTTGGGGGCAGGGCCAGTGCAATGCATGGGTGAGGGACTTCTGAATAGGGTTGTAGTCTAACCTAATAAAGGTTGCAATCCTATGAACACTTATTTCGGAATAAGCCCCAATGGATACAGTTGGGCTTATTTATTTATTTATTTATATTTATTTATTTAATACATTTTTATACCACCCAATAGCCGAAGCTCTCTGGGCGGTTTACAACAGTTAAAACCATAAAATACAATATAAAATAAATATAAAATTTAAAACCACAGATTAAAACAAACAACAAAGCTAGCAGCAAGTTACAATAACAGAGTTAAAAACAACTACAAAATTAAAATGATTAAGATGATTAAAATGATTTAAATGCCTGGGAGAATAGAAAGGTCTTCACCTGGCGCCGGAAAGAATACAAAGTAGGCGCCAGGCAAACCTCTTTGGGGAGCTCATTCCATAACCGGGGTGCCACAGCAGAAAAGGCCCTCCTCCTGGTAGCGACCTGCCTCATTTCCTTTGGCAGGGGGCTCTCGGAGAAGGACTGCTGATGCAGATCTTAGTGTCCGGGCAAGTATATATGGGAGGAGACAATCCTTCAGATACCCTGGCCCCAAGCCGTTTAGGGCTTTGAATGTTAGTACCAGCACTTTGAATCGGGCCTGGAAACAGACTGGCAGCCAGTGCAGATGAGAAAGCACTGGCATAATATGTTCTCGTTGGCCAGTCCCCGTTAACAATCTCGCTGCCCTATTCTGGACCAGCTGAAGTTTCCGGACCATTTTCAAAGGCAGCCCCACGTATAACACATTGCAGTAATCCAAACGAGAGGTTACCAGAGCATGGATAACTGTAGCTAGGCTATCTCTGTCCAGATAAGGACGAAGTTGGTATATCAGCCTAAGCTGATAAAAGGTGCTCCGTGTCACCGAGTTCACCTGTGCCTCGAGTGACAGTTGTGGATCCAAGAGCACCCCCAAACTACAAACCTGATCCTTCAGGGGGAGTGCAACCCCATCCAGAACTGGTTGAATATCACTTAGCCGGGCAGATGAACCACCCACTAACAGTACCTCCATTGAGTCTCAGTTTATTAGCCCTCATCCAGTCCATTACCGTGCCCAGGCAGTGATTCAGAACAGCCACTGCCTCACCTTTTATTTCAAAGTAAAGCATGCAAATGGGTGCACTATATATCCACAAAATGCCTCTTTCATTTTAAGGCCATTACAAATTGCAGACAGGATTTTCCATCACACTCAATAATATATATTTTTTCTCGTCCCCCCCTATATGCCCTTCATTTTGTTTTTGTTTTTGCTTAACATTCATACTGAAAAAGAATTCTGCTGAAGTTTGCACACTACTTTGTGATTTTCAGTTGGTCATAATGAGAAGTCTGGTTTCACCAGCTCTCTGTGGATCTATCTAGAACAGGGCTCTCCAACCTCGGGTCCCCAGATGTTGCCAGACTACAGCTCCCAGAATCCCTTGCCATTAGCCATGCTAGCTGGGTATGCTGGGAGCTGTAGGCCAGCAACATCTGGGGACCCAAGGCTGGAGAGCCCTGATCTAGAATGATGAGTGTTTCATTGCTGTATTATGTTAAAATGTAAGCTACCACCCAAAGGGCTCTGTGGGAGCATCATGGCAAGAAAGAAACTGTCGAGTTAAAACAACATCCTTCTTTGCTGGTGCAGCATAGCGGCGAAGAGACTGATCTAAGAATCAGAAAAGAGCAACAGGACATCAACAGGTGCCGCTGCCTTTGAGCATACTCAAATTTCATTAGGTTGACTGACTGCTGCAACTAAAGCTATCACTCCTCGGCTTTTGCCAGTGGTGGAACTTTTTGATGGCCAAGGGATTGCTACTCCTCAATATCTCGTACCACAGGGAAGCGTTTGTTGTTGGACAGAGGATCAGAAACCAGCACATGATCCCAGCACCAAAGCCACCTTCTCCATAACAGACAAGTATGGAGAGTATGTATCTGATGGAAGTGGGCAGTGTCCGTGAAAGCTTATGTCAGAATGAATGTGTTGGTCTTTAGGGTACCACAAGACTCTCTTGTTGTTCTTGCTGCAATAGACTAACACAGCCCACCCCTTTGGGAATTATGCAGACTGTTAGGCAACAATGTACACGAACCGAGCTCTTACTCAGCTGCCCCCCCCACGTGCTGTATAGAGAGAATGCTATTGACCTGCCTTACAGGGTTGATGTAAGGATTACAAGGTTATGGATATGACTCAGTGTTCTCCAACCTTGGGTCCCCAGATGTTTTTGGCCTACAACTCCCAGCATGCCCCAGCCAGCGCAGCTGGCTGGGGCATGCTGGGAGTTGTAGGCCAAAAACATCTGGGAACCCAAGGTTGGAGAACACTGGTATTAACAGTAATATTACCGTTGTCCCAAGCTCAGGACCGGTGCAGGGCTGTTTGGCGCCCTAGGCCAAATTATATTTAGCGCCCCCCCTCGTGCAGTGGGGGGGGGGCTCCAGAGCAAAGCAGCCCTGCTCTGCAACCCCCCCGCGCCGCCACCACCACCACCACCTACCTACCCCGCTGCTGGCTGCTGGCTGCTGGCTCAGGCTGCTGCTTGCTGCTGCCACTTCCTCCTCCGAGGAGAAAGTGACGCAACGGGACCCCCGCGCTTTTTTTTTTTGCCGGGGAAACCAGGGCAACAGGGCTGTTTAAGCCCTGTTGCCCTGATTCCTCCCGCCAAAACAACGCCGGCGGGGCTCCGGGACCGGAAGCGACGTGAAGGTAGGTGGCTGGCTGGCTGGCTGGCTGGCGGGCGGGCGCGTGCGCGTGCGCGGGGGGGGAGGTGCAGTGGCGGCTGCGGGGGGAGGCACGGTGGCGGCAGCGGCAGCGGGCGGTAAGGCGCGGCGGAGGCGGCAGGCGGGGCAGGAGCGCGCCGGTGGCAAGGAAGGAGCGCAGCGTTTCTGCGCCCTCTTCCGCCACGCACCCTAGGCAGCCGCCTGCCTTCCATGGCGGCCGCTCGTCCCGTCAGCGCGCGCTCTCACACGTCACCCGCTCCGGGCCCCGCCGCTTCCAGCTTCCGGCTTGCCCAAAGGCCCGCTCGTGACGTCCCCCCCCCCGAGCCGGGCTGTCTTCACTCCTGCCTGAACAGCCATTTACGGAATAGAGCGGCCGCGGAGGCGCAGATGCCGAGGACTGCGCGCGTGCGTGTGGCTCTCTCTGCGGCTCTCCGCGCCACGGGTCCAGGCATTGTGGGCCTATTTTGTGGTAGGGGCCTGGAGCTGCAGCTCCAATAGCCCCTATCTTAATCCAGCCCTGCTTACTAGAAGGAATTGTGCTCCATTGAACTTAGTGGAACTTGCTTCCAAATAAACACGTTTAGGAAGATCAAACACTCTTGAGACTGCTCAACTGAGAGAGTTTATTGGCAACGGAGAGCACATTGTCAAGAAACAAAAGGCAAGTTCCAGCAAATGACCAAGGAAAGGGAGGGAAGTCCACACTAGGTCCACTCTACTGAAAGAAAAACAGAAATAGGGCTGGAGGTAAGAAGCATTATGGGATGGGTGAACAGACTGCTACACCAGCTCCCAGTCTCAAATGGTTGGCACTGATGGGAGGTCAATGATAGGGCCAGAAGTTATGACGATTGCAGAACCTTGTTGTGCAGCATGAGGTGACATTCCTATAGCGTTCGTCCTCTAGTATAGGTTCACATTCAGAGGTGCAGCCCCGGTCCACAAAAAGGATCTCTCCATCTATGAATGTGAAAAGAGAGAGAAAGAAAGAAGAATGAACCTAGCATGGCAATGAATTTGTGGGAGAAATAACTCAAATATTCCTGAGTTGAATATACACAGAGGAAATTAATTAATATTGAATGACATTCTCTGAATTGTTACTATTTTTTAAAGTATCCCAGTCCCAGTTATGAATGAAGTTGGATTTTGAGGCTCTTTAAAAAAAAAAAAAAAAGACAAGGTGTAAAAAAAATGACTCCATATTATTTTAAAAGCAAAATCAGACTTAAATGTGCAACACAGACTCATAAAATGTATGCATACATTTCATTTTATACTGCTAGCCATGTTCTAAGGGTCAGGCTAGATGTGAAGGTGGCAGAGTCTGACACCTTCCCTTTAATGCTCACCCTTGCTCACCATCCGGTTGTAACAATACTCCTTTTTTTTTGTAAGACAGGTGTACAGTTTTTTTAAACAATGGTTACTCGGGTCTACGCTGTCACAGCCAACGCAAGCGAGAGGCCTTCCGATTCGTTTGTGTCCCTCTGTGGGAAAAGAACCGCTTCTGTTTATTGAATAGCTGCAATGTACTAAACAGGCTAAACTCCCCCATCCAGAGAGACGTGGAGATAGAAAACAAGTTCCCTCCCTCATCATTAAGGCCTTGTGTGTGAGTATGTAGTCCACTTACAACAACAATTGGACAAAACTGATAAATAGATGGATAATAGTACCATTCCAAAACAAGAAGCAGTGTACCTCTAAGCTGGCAGAGCAAAATCCCCCAGATGCATTACTCTGGGTTCCCAACGCGGGGCGCGTGGGTGCCATGGTACCCGCAGACACCTGCCATGGTGCCCGCAAAGCTCTTCACTCCCTACCCAAACAATTTTTTAAAATATAAATTTGAAAAGGTTAGGGCACCAGGTTCTTCTTCCTATTTCCTGAACCTGAAACTGATCTGCTCTTCAGAGGGCAGGAAGAGAAAGCAAGGCAAGGGAGTAGAACTGGAGAGAAAGATCGAGGGTAGGAGTGGGGAGAGAGAAATAGCGAGGCTAGAGGCTGGGAGCTGAGAGAGAAACAGCAAGATAAAGGGGTGAATGGGAGTGAAAGGGCAAGGCTAGGGATGGAGAAGGGAGAGAAATAGCGAGGAAAGGGGTTGGGTGGAGATAAATAGCAAAGCTAGAGGCTGGGAGTGGAGAGAGCAAAGAAGAAAGGTCTTTGTGGACAGAAGAAGATTGTGCAGGCCAGGAAGCAACTCTTTCCATTTCCTTCCTCCCAGCCTCTAGCCTCGCTATTTCTCTCCCCACTACCCACCTCTTGACTAGCCAGGCCCCCACAGCAGCCATTATGACTAGCCACATCCTCCATGGGAGCCATTTTGTGGTGGTGCTCACAGCAGTATCTCAAATTCCCAAATGAGTCCAAAAAGGTTGAGGACCCCTGCATTAAGCTGTACATGATGACTGCATGTGTATGTACATGGGGAGAGATGCAGGAGGATCTCAGCTTTGTTTGCAACTATGCCTCATTTGGACTGATAAAGACTTACCACTGCTTGCTAAGAAGAGTGTGGCTAAGAAGCTCAGAGTTAAAGTCATGTACATCTTCTTCCCCTTTATTTCAGGATACAAGAGGAAGCTGCAGAGAGACAGCAGAGGAGCAGAGGTTGCTTTCCCCCCTTTGTTTGCTATTGTGGATTTTCTACAACAACAAAAGCTGCAGAGATATATCAGAGGAGCAGAGATTCCAAAAGCCAGCCAGAGGAAAAAGAGTGTAATTACAAGATCTATCGACCTTAGCTGCCCATGAAAAGGTATATTACACCAAATTACTCAAAGAAAATAAATTCCAATAAATACGGGGAACTCTTTTCTTGAATTATTTGCCAGAGTAGTGTGATCCACTGCACAACCAGTGCAGCCCAGCAAAGAGATGCTCTTGACAGAACCTTTTGCTTTAATTTATTTTTTAAGTTATTTTTTTCCATGTAGCTATTAATTTATCCACTTTTTGATTAATGATTTTACTTATTTAAGACACGAAACCTTTATTCTTTAAATACAGGGCAACATGAAAAAGGAGGGGGAAGCCAAAAGGGGAAGGAATGGGTGTGTGTGTGGGGGGGATTACTGTTGCTATTGAATTGTAAAATGAAACAAAATCTAATAGACTGTTATGAATAGCAACAAGAAACAAACCCTAATAAACCACTTTGGGGGAGACTTAACTAGTTGCCTATTAAGAAGGTAGGCTTGTTTTCCATTTTAAAAATAAAAATAAAAATGTACCGTATGTAGGGTAAAAGCTTTAATAGGCCAACTCAAAGGTCAGAAGATCTGGAGAACACAGGAGTTTGCACACTATTTTAGTGACCTTTCAGTTGGCCTAATAAAGGTACTACCCTAATATGGATTTTGAAGAAGAAGAAACCATCTGTTAAGGGTGCACAACAGAGGCGTGCATTTGCTGTGTATGAATCCTAAAACTAAAACTGAACAGGGCCACTTCAGAGAGATGTGGGAACGGGGCCAGCATCAAAGGGAGGCACGGTTGGGCACCTGCCAAAAGCCCCCTGGAGTTGCTCCTCCTCTTCACCACTGCAAGCTGCTTGTTCACCAGCCTCTTGCTCTGGCCCAGCCAATGGAGGTGGTGAGGAAGGTAGGAGCAGGAGATGCCACTGCCTCCATGCTCAATGGTTCCCTGCCTGTCAAGCATGCAAGTGGTAGCAGATGAGGAACAGGATGAGGAACAATGCCAGCTGGTGACAACGGTAGTGAGAAGGTAGGCTCATGGAGTGAGGGTGGCCACTGAGAGTGCCTTGCCAAAGGGCCCTCCAAAACCTGGAGCTGGCCCAGTGTGGGAATCATCCTAAGCAAAGCAGATTTGACCTGAATAGGCTCCAAACCAAACTGGACTGCTTCTGAAGCTCCGAGACCAATCCAGAACTAGCACACAGAGACCCAGACAACGTGTTAGTTAAAAACTGATACTCCCCCACCAACTCTCCATTTATGGAAAACGCCAGAGAGGGAGGAGGGGAGTTTACTTTTGTGACTGACAGCTCTAGCTTCTAATGACAAGTTATGATTTACCAGGGCTTTCCAATCACAGTGCTTTTGGGGGGGGGATGTGATATCAAAGCAGTTGCACTCTATTCTGTGCATTTTGCAAATTTTGTCTTCTAGTAGCAGAAACATTTAAAGAGTTGCAGTATTGATGAAGTCAGTCTTGGTGGATTTGAGGCTTGCGTTAACCTGATTCCCATGGGATAGAGAACAGGGGAGGTGCTGTAGCTCAGCAGTACAGCACATGCTTGACATGTGAAGATCCCTGGTTCGATCCCTGGCATCTCCAGGTAAGTCTTGAAAAACTTCTACCTGAAGCCCTGGAGAGCTGCCGCCGCTCAGTGTCGACAATACTGGGCCAATGGTCTGACGCAGTCTAAGGCAGCTTCCTGTGTTCATAGCTTGTGCTTCGAAAACTTGAAACTAGAAGAAACCAAAGCCAAGCTGACAGATTCTCCCATCTCTTGTGCCCGGCAGCGGGGCCAACACATTCATGGCAGTGCATGGCAGACAGTTTCAGAGAATATTCACTGCATTGTTCGCATATTCCACTTCGTAGTGGAATATGCCCTGGGGGTGGTCACGGCCCCTGTCTCATGTGGAGAGCCTCCATAGATCCATGAGGCACTCCTCTTCAGACAGTCACCACCCTCCGTGAGTAGAGGGCGACAAATGTGACCCAGAGTGGGGGGGCGGGGCTAGCATACTCCCTCTCCTCATGTGTTTGCTATACCCACTTAGAAAATGCCTGAAGAGAGCTTTGATCTGCCTGCCTGTCCACCTATCTATCTCACATTTATATCCCAGCCTCCCTCTAAATCACAGGATTTCCCATTTTTATTCCTCAATGATTTTAGGATGCTCACCAGAATGCTCTACTCTTTTCACCAGGACATTACTCCTTGCCACAGAGTCAAGTAAAGCGATAGCTCCATCTGGTTGAAGTTAAACTACACGCAAGTTATTCCGATGCTTTCTTTTCAAAGGATTTAAAAGAAAAAGAAAGAAAACTCTGCTGAGCGTATGTGGTAGATGAAGCTGGAGGGAGAGAAGGGAGGGCGGAGCCAAGAGAGTGTGCAGAACTCCAGGCAACCGGTAGTGTGCGAAGGAGATTGGAATGTTGGGGAGAGTAGCAGTTAAAGCAGCTTGGCTGAGGGATTATGGGAGTTGTAGTCCAACATGTCTGAAGGGCACTGGGTTGGGGAAGGTAGAGTTAAGGTGTGGGGGTTTGGAGGAGTTGGTGAGTAGAGAAGAAGGGGTGATATGTGAAGCTGAGGAGGAGGAGGAGAAGGAGGGATGCCAAGGTAGCTTACAATGCGTATAAAAATAGTCACACAAGTTCAATTGAACTACTCAGTATAAAACTCCAGCCTCAAATATTACCACTTTTTCAGCCCAGCGCAGCAGTATTTGTAAATTCCAAGAACCAACAATGTAAAAGAAAATAAATACATACATAATTTCCAAGCTAGATGCAGCCTAAATAAAATAATCTTAACTAAAAATGATGACTTTCCCCAGCACTTTTCTGTAGATGTTAAACAGCATGGAAGACCAGCTGGAACTCTGCCGGTGGTCAAGGGGTGGTGGAACAGAAATTCCCTGGCAACGCTTTCTGGGATCATCCTCCCAGGAACAATAAGACCCAATTTGTTCCTGGCCTAAGATGTATGCCATATGCTAAGGGATAGCTATATTAGTAAATGGGCCTCTTTGGTGCAATGGAAAATTAGGTCAGTTGGTATCCACATGGACTCTATCCTTTTCCTCGGTCCACAGCAAGTGCTCAGACTGTTATCGCAGAGACTGTATGACATTGAGAGACAGGAGTTAAGCTCACTAGCAAACAGATCCTGTTCCCCCATTGCTAGTGGGGTAACTCCAATCTATGGCCTTTCAGCGTCATATCTCTCAAACATCAGCGACCCACAAGCTCGCAGAGCATTTATGCTAGCGAGATTCAACATTCTTCCATCAGCGATCTTGCAGGGAAGGTATCAAGGAACACCATACCACCAGAGACATTGTCCGTGTATGGCCGGGGATCCTGAATCATTGAGGCACATCCTCCTTCATTGTAAGTTCTATTCCAGAATAAGGGTAGACACAATTTTGCCTCTCCTAAGGAGGTTTTCCAGTATGCCTGATGATTGGCTGGTCACTTTCTGCCTAAATGACCAAAACCCAACTGTCACTTCTGTAGTAACAAACTTCTTCTTAGCTGCCATGAAAAGGAGAGTTTTTATGGTAGGGAACAAGTGAAAATGGTTTTGTTCAAAGTATGTTTTATCATGGAAGATAATTAATGTTTTATTTGTACTCATGTAATTTTCTTGGTCCAATTTGTACTGTATAATTTAATAACTTGTAGTATTTGGGTCATATGACTGTAATAAAGTAAAGTAAAGTAAATAAGACCCATTGCAGAACCATGCTCCCTAAGCTTAACTATGGCTGATGGCATCAAAAGCCACTGAGAGGTCTAGGAGAACATAGGGTTGCACTCCCACTAGCAATGGATGACTCAGTCAGTTTGGTTTCTCCAGCATTCACATTTTTTAAATCTCTAGTTCTTTCCATTCTGGATATAATGGCATTTCAGAAATATGTACAGCTGTTCCCAGCATGGAGATGGTCACGTTGTACCTTCCTGTCATATAGTTGTTAAAGATGAAGAGCCTGTCAGAAAAAAGAGAGAGGTGGCAACCCAAATTTTGCTGTATTCACAGGAATTCAGCCCCAGACTTTTAAAAGCTAAGCACTCAAAGTCCTGAGCCTGGATGGATGAATCTGTTGGTTTCGATTTCTCTCACATATGATTTTTCTTTCCATCCCAAATATGGAAAAAAGGAGAATTTTGGTAAATTCTTGTCAAAAACAAACTGAAACGAAACTCTCACCCACCCCTACCGGGCCCCAGTGCACATCATCTCTCTAGGCCACCAAGGATATTTCCAACCACAAATCAGGCCTAAGTCTCAGTTGGAATAGATCCAAGTACTCAGTATCCTCCAGATTAAAATCCTGGATTTGAGAGGCTACCTGGACATGTTCTTCTGTGTCAACGACCCATTCTGCACAGTGGACATATAAACCAATGTATTTATATAAGCCAGTGTGGCACAGTGATTAGAGTGATGGACTGGGACTCAGGAGATCTGTGTTCTAGTCCCCACTCAGCGATGAAGCTCACTGGGTCACTTTGGGCCAGTCACTGACTCTCAGCCTGACCTACCTCACAGGGTTGTTGTGACTTGTGAGGATAAAATGGAGAGGGTCAGGAGGATTATGTAAGCTGCCTTGGGTTCTTTGGAGGGGAAAAGGTAGGATATAAATATATTCAATAAAATATAATCAATCAATCAATCAACCAACCAATAGCATTTTAGAAACCTGCATACATCTTTTTGATGAGTGCATATACTGTAACTGAGAACAACAACCATTCAGACAGAGGTCAAAGCTAAAACATCATGAAACTGGTTTTCCAAATGGATCTTCTGGGAATGAGTGGGATCTTGGACCATGCAGACACACACCCAGCAACACACACATAATTTTCTTTTCCTGTTTGGGGTTTTATCGTAAACGTTAACAGTATCAACCCAGTTCTTTTCAACAACAACAACCCCTTTCACCCTGCCCAGAATCCTAAAGTTCCATTATTGTTCATCAATAAAGTGAAGATCTCTCTTTCTGCATGTTCTAAATATCAAAGCTGCAAATGATCTCGTTCCCAAATTTCCAGTCACAAGGAATCCCCCCCCCCCCCAGGCAGCCTTACAAGAGATAACACCAATGAGGTTTTCATTAGCTCCTGTGCAAAAGAAGAGCCGTAAAAACCTCAGCTTTATGGCTTCAGACCATTACTTTGGCCACAACAGTAAATATTATTTGTAGAGCTTTCATGTGGCTTTTTAGTCATATCCAAGAGGGAACCAAGGCAGCGTGGCATTGCAGCCTGCTGACCAGCAGGTGGCAGACTTGAACCAATGTTACAGCTTTGGAATAATGTAACTTGGGACAGAGGATTAAAAACTTCGCCACCGCAAGCTTTTCATCTGGGTGCATTTTCTCATTGTGTTTAACACACACATAAATCCATGAGCTTTTAAGATGTGTGGAGCAGCCCTTCATGCATGCAGGTGCACACTCAAAGGAATCATGTTTCTTAAGATGTGTAACCAAAACACATCTCTGAAATGCAGCGGTGGTGGTGGTGGTGGTGCTTGTTGGCCACATGAGATCCCTATGAATATTCAGAGAAACGACGATTGGATTCTATGCCTGTGCAAGAGGAACAGCTGCCTTTGAGCATCTAATCTGATGAACACTGACAAGGCAAGTGGGCAGGCTCATCATAAACTCCCTTTGGTTTCTGAGCCAAGGAAGAATTTCAGGGCAAGGGGACTTCCCTTGGGATAACTTGGAGAGTTACTGAGCTGGGAATATTCTTATCTGAAGTCCGTCCCTTCCTTCTGAACTTTGTCACCATCACCAGCGATGCCTTACTTGCTGGAATCTCAAGCCTCAGACTAGCACAGCCGCCTGACCGCCAGTCTTGCCAAGTCATGCCATATCACAGGGCTGGGCCGGCCATTTGGCGGAGTGAGACGGCCACCACTGGCAGCGGGATTTGGGTGTCATGAAAGGGCAGCAAATGGTTAGTTACTTGATTTATTATGATTGTTGGGGTATTCCCCCCCCCCCTGCCAGGGAGCGGGGAGAGGCGCTTGAGGGTTTTTCTGCCTCAGGTGACAAAAGAACTTGACTGGCCTTGGGTACTACTAGGCACCTTGGCTTGGAGGAAGCTGGTGTACAGCAAATGGCCCATTGAACCTTCCCTTCCCTGTTGGCGCTGTTACTGTTGTTAGAATGCAGAAAAGGAACTGAATTACGTTCTAGCTCGTGTAGGTTCACAGAACAGGGCTGTTTTGGATGAGCAGCAGCATGGGCTCCAGGTTTTTGAGGGCCCTTCCGCAAAACAACCTCAAAGGGTCCCCCTCCCTCAGTGAGTCCACCTTCTCAACACCATCGTCTCCAGCTGCTCTTGCTCCTCCTCCTCTTTCTCCAGTCATGGCTACCCACTTTCTTGCTTGACAGGCACAAAGCCAGAGAGAAAATAAGCAGTGGCATCTACTACTCCTCTTTCTCGCCACCACGGCTGACTGGGGGGGAGAGGCAGGTGAACAAGTGGGTTACGCAATAGTGAAGGAGACGAGCAACTCGAGGAGGCTCTTGTCAGTGGGACCCTGCTGGGGTGGGGACCCTTGCCTACCCTTGACGCCAGCCCTGTGGGTGAGGTTCTGAGTGTTAGGAGTCTGCAAGTGGTCGTGGGGGGTTGGGGGGATTGGAACAGTGGTGTGCTCGTTTTCTCCAGTCACTGGGTGCCCCCTGTCCCTCCACCAGGCCTGCCGGCTCTTGGGATATAATGTTTGCAAAGAGCCTGAACCTTATGGTCATGAAAACTTCATTAAACCCTGGGAAATGACGGTGTGTGGTTCAGCTCTTTGCACACTGAACAATCCACGCATAGACCACACCTTAAAAAAAGGATATTCGTAGAGTTGGAAAAAGTGGAGAAAAGGGCAACTAAAATGATCAAGGGGCTGGAGCAACTCCCCTATGAGGAAAGGTGCAACAGCTGGGATTGCTATTCCAGGATGGCAGAGGAAGAAACAGCAAGTATAGCACATGGTGGAGCTTTGATAAGGAGTGAAAAGGTCACACTGGATGGTACTGGATGTTCCTTCAAAAAGTGAAACACAGAGAGAGGTACCCTGCATGTTTTCCTGAGGCACACAATAGACCTACCAAATGCACAAAGCATCCTATCTGTTCTACCTGGTTAGTGACAATAAGATTTCAATCAAAATCTTACTATGTCCAGGGGATAAACCCAAGTCGGCACCAGGTTCTGATAGGGTGCTTTCACATTTGAAGTTTATTTTAGTCTATGGACCAGCTTGGATACACTGTTCAGTGATCCACTTTCTGCCTGTCTGCCGGTCTGGTGGTTTCTCGGTTTCTCTACCCCAGTTTTGCAGGATGAAAACACACCTGGATATGTTTATGGCTCTCGGGTTCTCTTTTCTGCTTTGCCTACCACTAGGTAAGTTGTCAATAAAAAACCTGAACTAAGATTCCTCCCCCCCCTCCCCATTTCCCACAACAATATTATCCACTAGGAGGATTTCAGTTAAAGCCAGTGGTATTATCTATGCATGGCAGGGTGAGGATGGATGGGACCTAGAAGAGAGAGTCCTAAAAATGGTGGCTGGGGATTTTGTAATTTCACAAGACAAAGAACTGCTTTGCCCTGTGAGTACTGGATTGCATCCCACCATTGTAGGCACAGAGTCATCATGCTTTTTTTGTTTTTTTGTTTTTTGTTTCAATGGCTCAATCACACTCAGACCCTAAATAACCCTTGTTCAGAGTGATCAGATCAATATTTTCAATGCCAGAACTGTGGCATATAGAAATAAAGGGTATCCATTGTGTTCCATGGGATGTAAGAATAAAAGATTCCCAACCACCACTTGCTGCCACCAGTTCATTTTCATCATGTTCAAACCTGCATGAAATCTCTTGCATATTCCCAAATTTGGAAATTCCCAGCCAAATCGAATTGCTCAAATACTAGCAGGACAATGCTATGCAGAAGTACTCAGAAGTAAGTCCTATTGAGTTCAATACAACGGACTTCCAAGTAAGTGTGCATAAGATAGCAGTCTAAGGGTGGAATCCTATGCATGTTTAAGCGGAAATAAGACTACAACTCCCAGCATTCCCCAGCCAGCCATGCTGGCTGAGGAATGCTGGGAATTGTAGGACTTATTTCTGTCTAAACATGCATAGGATTGCACCCTAAGTGAGAGTTCAACTCAGCCCTGGTGAAAGCTGCTACCATGCAGATCATCCAACATGTAATCTGGTCCTACGTTAAGCAGGAGCTTCTAGGGACAGGGCTCTCCAACCTTGTGTCCCCAGATGTTGCTGGCCTACAGCTCCCAGCATGGCTAATGGCAAGGGATTCTGGGAGCTGTAGTCCAGCAACATCTGGGAACCCAAGGTTGAAGAGCCCTGCTCTAGGAGCTTTCTATTGCCTGCTGTCGGCCCGGGTGCCTTGTTGTCTCCTCCCCTCCCCCGCTCCATATCAAATGGTGATTCTTTAGCTAATCTTTTGGTTCTGTGTTTTTGTCTCTGCTTTACACAGGTGGAGCTATCCAATGCTATGCCTGCCGCAAAGTTAAGATGGACAATAGCTGTTTCTATAAAACACACACCTGCAGAGGGGGCTTTATGGAATCCTGCTACACTCGGAGATTTACTCTAGGTGAGTCTAGGACTCGGAGGCAAGGTGAGAAGGCCAAGAAAGACTCATCACAGTTGGTTTCTCTCCAACCAGTTGGAACTGATTTCTCTGCTCAGAAGGAGGAATGTAACAACTATGGAAGAGCAGGAGGATGGCAATGGACAGCTGCAAAAAGAAAGTCAGCAGGGACTGGCCACGTACAAAAGCTGCTCTGGGTAAGCAGCTCTGGGTTCCTTGCAGGAAAAAAAAAGGTAAGATATAAATATAATTAATTAATTAATTTAAAATTTGCCCAAAAACAAAAAGGTGGTGTCTTGAAATCCTCTTTGCATGTCTTGGCATAATATTTAAAGCCGCACCCTTGTGGAGATGCATACATTTTAGATGTGTGGTTAGCTCATGCATCTTTTTACACAAGACATGCAGAAGTGGCCTCTTCAGACATTACCCAAAAGCATGGAAGGAGGATGCATGTGTTACTTCCTTCCCCCACACCAAATTTTAAATTAATTAATTAATTATATTTATATCTTACCTTTTTTTTTTCCTGCAAGGAACCCAGAGCAGCATTACATAATCCTCCTCCATGTTATCCAGTACTTTTAGTGATGTTTAAATCTGTGTGAAGCATCACTCAGAGAGCCTTGTGTGCTCCTAGGTTTGGGGAGGATGGGTTAAAATGGAAGGGCTACTGCAGGTGTGCAGAACCTCAGGCCCGGGGGTCAAATCCAGCCCTCCTGCAGCCCCACTCTGGCCTCCGGGGTTCCCCAAATGGCCATACTCCCTTCCCGCAAGCACCAATCATGTGGTGGTTTCCAGGCTCTTGTGCCATTTCCCCCCTATTCTGAAAGGTTGCAATGGCTCTCCTGAGGATTAGTTACTGGCAATAAGGGCTTTAAGCTAAAAGATGCTGCTTTGTTTGGTATTTTTGGCCCCACCCCTTTTGCCTTTGGTCCTGCCCCCTTTTGCCTTCAGCCACACCCACCACTGGAATGTGGCCCCCAAGAGCTTCAGGATGAAAGAGGTTCCATAGGCCTGGGCAATTGGGCAAAACTCAATCTCTATAATGCTGGGAAAGGAAAGCTAGTTTTGCATAACCATCTGACAGTTAACTAAGTGAGAAAAGTCTATGGCGCACAAATTAATGCAGTTCTGACGCATCTCTATTTCTCTGTGCCCTTTTCTAGGGCAGGTTGCTATACGGGTCGAGCGAGGCTGCACTTCCAGCTGCCATAGTGAAGTGGACAATGCCCGCTTCATTAAGGCAGAGATCTTGTGCTGTAGGAAAAGCTTCTGCAATACCCATGACATCTGGCCTGAGCAGTAGCATCACACCTGGATCAAGGCTGGCTTTTGTGAGAACATAAGCCCTGATGGACCAGACCAAAGGCCTATTTCAATCAGCATCCTGTTTTCCCCCTCAGAGGCCAACTGGATGGCTCTGCAAAGCCCATAAGCAGATGGGGCAATAATCATCTACAGCTACTGTCCCCCAACAATGGTATCCAGAACCAGAACTATTCTACCTCCAAACGTGGAGATAGTATACAGCCATCACGACCAGTAGCCATTGAAAGGTGTCATCCTTCAGGAATATCTCTAATCCCTTTTTCAAGCCAACTAAACTGGTAGCCATCATCCCATCTGGAGGCAGCAAATACCAAATGTTAGCTATGTGCTTTGTGACAATGTACTCCCTTTTGTCTGTCCTGAGCCCTCCTGCCAATCAGCATCATTAAATGATGTCAGATTCTAGTGCCATGAGAAGGGGAGAAAAATGCCTTTTTGTCAACTTTCTCCACTCTACCAGAATGTCTACTGCTTCCTACATCACCTTTCTAAGGCTGTCTCTACTTTGCTCAATTGTTTAAAGTGCTTACAAACTGGATTCTCAGCCTCCCCTGCAAAAAAAAACAAACAAAAAAAAAAAACCCACACACTCAGAAAAAAATGGTTTTGTTCTTATTTTGATTGCATTGTTGCAGAAGATATGTGGCAGTGAAGCCACTCCAGATAGATCAAACATGTATCACCCCTTCTTCCCAATTGCTGGTTTTAGTGTTCATTGCTATGTGCCTTGACACACCCAGAGCCGCTTAGATGGTGGAGCTTTAGTGCTTGCTCACCATTCCTTCCTCCTTACTATTATGCTGTGTGACTGTGGCCAGCCCTCTACCCTTACAATGGCTTGGAGGATGGGGGCTTGTTTCCTACACCAAGGGTAGTATCTGTTGGGGTATCCAACAGGATCCCAGCACTAGTGATAATGGCATAGTGTTATCTGTGTGCTGCTACCATAAACCAACACTTGCATGATGTAACTAGCACAGTGGGGAAACTGGCGATTTGCCACCAAAATTCAGCAGTGGTCATGATTTTCAGTGTAGCAAATCACCACTTTTCTACATTGTGCTAGTTACATCAGACAAACATTGGTTTGCACTAGTGTAACGTCATTAGTGCTAGCGCTGGGACACAGCTGGATACTATCCAATAACTTACCCCACCAAGGGTCCCTTTCTGATTTGCTTGCCTTGCCACAACCACTGACCTTTGGTTTGATGCCTTGCAATCAGATGATCATGAAGGCATTCTATAACTATGATGGACCAAATTACAGTCATTATAACACACATTTTCTACATTGCTTGAGGTCTATATGAGGCTAAGTCTACAGGCAGTGGCATATTACTGGTGAAACCATAGCTAGAGCTGGAATAGCTGTTTGTTTCAGCTTCCAAATACTATGAGGATGAAGAACTGACAAAGAAGTCTACTAACAAAGAAGTTGCATTGAAACACCAGCTCATAAAACACTGAAACACCAGCTCATAAAACCATCTCTGTGCCCATGGGAACATGGCTAGATTCTAACACTAGTGGGTTTACTGCTTAAACCAGCATATTTCTTTTAAAGTTTCTCCAGGCTCTTGGTGTAGAGCTTGCCATTATCTCCAGGTGGAACCGGGCATTCTGACCTCTGTGCAATGTGATTCAAGGATAGTTTCCTGGCAGCACAAAATGTTTGTGAAATGATCAAGGCAAATGCCTTGAGTTTCTGTAGCCCACCCAGATTGGCATTTTTTTTAAAGGAGATGTGATAATTCCGGTGCTTATCTGCCAGTCCTAATACAAGGAAGGGTGTGCCCCCCATCTCTGATCTGGTAGGAAGTTTGACTGTGATGCTTTATTATCTCTTTCCCAGTGCCTTTGCTTTCAGATGAGGTGTCATAGAAGAGGCATAATCTCCCAAGAGGCATTCCTTCGTCTACGAGACAAAAGGGGACAGCTTTTTGTAAGACACATCTGCAGACAGTTTTTATTACTTTTAATATCATTACTTAACAAAACAAAACAAAAGAAATTGTCTGACTGATTAATTAGGGGCACATTTTCAATCAATGAACAGTTTGTAACCGGTGGATCTAGCTGATTAATCAGTCCAAACTATTCAGCCCTTTAGTACTTTATGGAGTAGCACTAGTGTTCTATGGTAGAGCATCTGCTTTGCATTTGCATGTAGATGATCCCATACTCTGCCCTCAGCATCTCCTGGTAGGGCTGGGAAAGACTCGTGTGTCTGCATCCATAGGGAGCCACTTCCAGTCCGTGTAAAGCAGCCTCCCCCCACCAGGTGTCCTCAAGATGTGGTGCATTTCAACCCCCGTCATTCCCGAGTAGCAGGCCAATGGGCCATGCTGGCTAGGGATGATGGGAGTTGCAGGCCAACACATCTGGAGGGCATCAGATGTTCTGGTGCAGAGCATACCGAGCTAGATGGATGGACCAATGGCTTGACTCAGTCTAAGGCTCTGGTACTATGATCGAGAGGCTCACTGGCAAATTGTCCACTGGCCTCCTCCAAAGCTGTGCACTGGAAAGGGCCAATCTGGATGCTCCTCACCCACCCAGTGAACTTCCTCAGTGGCAGGGGCAGTGACAGGCATCAGTAATGGTCAGTGAGGCTGATGTACCAAGCACCACTGTTTTTCTTGGAAGGGTCCAGCACTGAGAGGAGAAGCACCAGTCAGGCAGCTACAGCAGCCACCAACATCTTTCCCCAAATGCCTCTAGGCTGTAGCCCCCAATGTGACATTTCTGTGCATTTCCGTGTGATGCTACATCAGGGCTGGCATCAGGGTTCAGCATGGTTGAGCACCTGCCAAGGAACCACACCCAGCAGGTGGTTCTACTGACAAAAGCCCCATGGACTTGCTCCTCCTCTTCACTACTGCTACCTGCTTGTCCAGCCTCCTCTTGTTCTGGGCCAGACAATGGTAGGGGTGTGAAGGAAGGAGTAGCAGTAGATGCCACTGTCTATTGGCTCACTGGCTGTTTACTTGGCAAGCAAGCAAGTGGTAACAAGAATGAGGAGCAGGAGCAGCTGACCACATTGCTGGTAAGAAGGTAGACACTCACTGAGGAAGGTGGGCCCACTGTGGGTGTCTTGCCCAAGGCCCCTCTGAAAGCCTGGAGCTGGTCCTGCACTGCATCAGGACCAGCTGGAGGAGAAGAGGATCTCCTAGCAGCCACTGTTGCCATTTGGCCTGGTGCTTCTCTCTACAGCACCAGGTATTAACTTTGCCGGAGGGGAGCCTCCAATATGGTTGGTGCTTTGTGATAGCAGGAACAAGCTGCAGAAACAGGTGGAGATTGTTGGTGATAGTGACATGCCAGGCAACACTTTTTTTTTTCCTTTTAAGGGGCCAGTGCTGAGAGAAGTGCTGGGCTAGACAGCTGCAGCCGCCATTGTCTCTTCCCCCCCCCCCCCCCGGTCTCACAGGTTGCTACATTGGAGGCAGGGGGCAAAAGCATTTGGGGGAAAGAAGGTGGTGGCCACTTCACTTGTCTGGATCAGCTCTTCTCTCAGGGCCAGGCCTTTAAAGTGATGAAGGTGATGGTGATGATGGCTGGATGCCCTACTTTACAGAGGATAGTCCTCTGTTTGAAAAGTTGCCACAGGACAGTCCTCTGTTTCAAGGTGTCATCTATTTTTTTGGCCTGCCTAGGCCAAGCTGAGTTTAAAGTTGAAGAACCATAAGACAGGAGAGGCAGGGTCTTTGAAGTTGTCCATCAAGAGCTGCCAACATGGACAGTAGGCTGAGCAGGCACATGGGTTACCTCCTGTCCAGTCTTCCTCACTTTGGTGAGATGCGCTCTATTTCTATTTAAATTATAGTTATTTTTTTTCTAAATTTGCATTTCTACATATAGATTCGCATGTGCAAATGCTATGCAAATTGGTGTCCCTTTTTGTCCTCTTTCTTGGTGACACACTCGATGATCTATGAAATCTATGAAATCTATGAAAATCTCCTCTTTTTTGGCAATGTGTAAGTGGTCACCCTAAGTAGTAGGAGTGGTAGTAAGAGTAGGAACAGTGGTGCCAGTATCAGATATGGTGGGCCCTCTGGGGCCCAGAGCCCTGGCATTTGCCTGACCAAGCCAGGCCTAACAGTTTCTTACACATCACTGAGTAAGACTCTGAATTCTGTTCTGCCTTTCTGGATTATACAAGCCTTCTCACTCACCAAGAACATATATTTTGTAATTTTTTAAGTTTGTGTGTTTAGCATTCACACACACACACACACACACACACACACTTACCTTCATTTATTGTTGGCCTTTATTATATCCTGTGGTAATCAGTTCCAATATCATATGGCCTTGTGTGAGAAAAAGATACTCCCCTTTTTTCCATTTTGTACTGATCATATGTTAATGTCATCAGGGGTCCTCTTAATTTTTTTTTACTATGCATGTTAAGAATGCCCCTGATCCCTTTCCCAAATTGGACATGGAGTTATGTACCTTCGTCATATTCTCCTCCTCTCCCCCATCACTTTTATAAGCTGCAAAAACCTAAACATTTGGAGCCTTTTCTCACATGGAGGGCTGCCAGCCAGTGCCATATTAGCAGTGCGGACTTTAAATATCACACTTGAAACGCAGAGCTGGAGACAGCTGGGTTTGGGGATATTTACGAGCACAATCAAAGTGTGAGAAGCTTAGATTCCCCACCCTCAAATGGCTTCAGCTCTAGTTATAAGCAGGGACAGCTCTGTGTTTTCCCATTGGCTAGCAAGCATTCCTTTCTAAATGAAGATGACTGACTCTGCTTTGATACCAGTGAAATCTGGGGTGGCAGTGGAGATGGGAAGCTTTTAATATAAGGAGGAAGGAACACGCCAGCAGGTGGCTATCTCACAGCTTGTTTCTTGAGTTTATGCCAGCTCCCACAGGTGTGCATGCCCATTTTTATCTTGGATCCCTCCCTCCCCATCTGCTTTTTGCGTTCAATTGAAACATTAATTTTGCAATGGATGAGCCTACAACAACGACGGGAGAAATCTGACCATGAGAACAAGATGGTTTGGGGGAGGGAAAACTGCCTCCAGACCCCGCTGCTTCCCCCCTCCTTTTTGCTCTGGTTCTGGCTTGAGCCCCTTTATGCAGCTGCACCCTTCTAAAATGGCACACCAACCAACCATCGTGAGGAACTGAAAGGGGAATTGACATGCTGGGAATCCCTGTCCAGTTCTGGATGGCCAGTATGTATCTCTGCTTCTTGGCAGAGGGGAAGAGGGCCTGGCAGTTGTCTGCTTTAATAGCAACCAAATTTTTTGTTTCACCATCGTTATCAGGCTTGTTTCCTATTTAATAAACATTTGGCCCAGGAGTAAAGGATTGGCTTTACTCCTGAAAAGCTGAAGCCCTCCAAAGCCTTCCTTGTTAACTCATCATCTGTAGGAGAGGATGGTTCCAAAAGTCTCCTCATTCAAATTTCTACTTGGCTTTTGTACAGGGTGAAGCCAAAATACTTTGCTGCCTTCGGCAAAGGATAAAATGGTGCCCTTCCCATCCCATGTGCAAGAGCCAGCTGGACTGGCAGCTGAAGCTTGCTTCAATGCTAGTGACAGGGCAGCATCCTCCGCCACCCCTGAGGGCAGCAGGCTAGCTTAGAGGGCAAAGAGCAGGCCATATGGAGCACAGGACTCTGCTTTTCTATACCTTGCTGCTCCACCGCATCTGCTGCCTAAGGCAACTGCCTCACAATGCCTGATAGCAGGGCCGGTCCTGATTTTTGAGTTCTGAATTACTGGGTCTTCTTTCCGAAGTGGAACTGATGCCTGAGGAATTCTCCAGTGCTGTTTCCCTCTTTAAAAAACAAAAACAACCCCTCCCCTCAATTTTACACAGAGCACAGTGCATGCATAGTTGCCCATAGCAATATTGCTTCCCAGCCTCACCCTGAACGTTGGGGGGGGGGGAATTCCTTCCCCAAACCAAATGCTTGTGTCATGTCTTATCAGTTGGGGTTATTTGGCTTCATTTGTCAGTCAACAAGGCCCCTGAGAGTCTAGAGTGACCGCACCAAGGATTCCCCACTTTGATCAATCAATCAAAGTTTATTATACAGTCACAGGCCCATCCAAACACTTTGATCTAGATTACAGAGGTCAGGAGTTGTGGGTGTGGCAGGGTGGAGGATAACCAGAATGCCAGATAATCTCAGTGTTATCTCTTTAAGCCAGCCTCTTCCTCCTTCCCCCCTCCCTTTGTTCTCTAAGCCATTTCTCATCTTTTCCCCACTCTTGTTCCAGTCAAAGTGGGTCTTTCTTCTGTGAGCTTCTGGTTTGGCCAAGGAGGTCAGGCAAAGAGTCAATAATAATCCATGATTCTAGTGAAAGATTTGGCATCCAAGCACTTTGGATGCCACCACATTTGACTGACGCTGTCACCATGTCCCATGTTTAACTTTCCAAGTGGTCTTCTCAGGTGGGCTCTCGGCCTTTGCCCATTGGCCATAGTATATATCTCTGTACATAGGCCTACATTGATACAAAAACTCACACCCACTGACATTATCTGGCCTGTGAAATTCATGATTGGGGGGACGACAATTTGGGCCCCCACCCAAAAACAATTCTGCATCCCTGCAGTAGAGTATCTTTTATACAAACTGTGTGTCATACATTCTTTCTGGAGCCAATAAAATAATACAAGGGTCTATGAGGATGGAAACCGTGACCTATAGCCAAAAGACAGGGGATGATGTTTTGAGTTGAATCCTGAAAAAAAGAACCCTGAAGGGTTAGTGCCAGAAAATATGATTCATTGCCTGAAGAACAGACTTGTTTGACAGGGTAAAAATTGGTTATTGCTGTATATAGCTCATTCCAGATTGGACTGGGAGGGGAGGGGGGAGGGAGGAGAGAGAGAATTAAAACCACATTTCATCTGAGTTCAGACATAGACTGGTACAAAAGAATCTCATACAGCCAAACCATAAAAGCCCCTTCAGAAACGCCGAAACCAAGGCATTTGTTGTTATGAAGGATTCATCTCCTAGAAATCTAACTTTCACTCATAGGAAAATGGGAATCTGCTATTAGTAGGGTCAGCGGATGAAGCAAGCACTGAAATGGGCAATGAAACAAAAGGTGTAGGAGTTAAACTTGGTGGGGGGGTTGGAGGGAGGGGGTGTCCACATCCTTGTATCCATTTGGGCAAATATTCAAGCATAGGTTGTTGACCTCATTGCTGTGCGCTATTTCTTGTCTCAGATGGATGTGGAAAGCATTCAAGATCTAGCTGTTGATCCCTTTCTTCTTCTTTCTTCCTTTCTTTTTATTGATAGCAGGGGCCAGAGAGTATTATAAATGAAAAGTGATATTTTGCATCCAAAGGAAAGCACAATAGGTTCTTGGAAAGACAAGCTGACCCCAGCTGAGCAGCTGCCAAATAGACTCCTCCAAATGTTCCATTTCACATAGTGAGGTGGATTAATATACCCTTTTAAGTGGGTGGGGGGAGCCTTTTCTTCTCTGCTTGCCAAGGCGCAGATGTGGGATGATGGAGCCTTCAACAAAGGCGTGAGATCAAGGAGGTGGTTTGGTTTCTCTCATCTGTTCTAAGGCTTCCATAACTGCATTTTGCCCCTGATTCATCCGTTCTGAAGTCAACCACTGTTGTCAAAGAGCTAAATTCACTTTGGGGATAAAAGGGTGTAGCTCAATTGACCTCATCAAGGCGACACTCTACGTGTTGATGCACAGATTTATCTGTTTTATTTTTAAAAGGGTGGGGGAACAATGGCTCCCAAGAAGAGAGGATGCAGTCGAAGCATCAGCTCAGGAACACTCACAAAGTAGATAGGACTTTGCAACCCGAGGGACAATAGGGTGTGATGCAGGAGACCCAGGACAGGATCCAAGGTCTTTTTCTTTGGTTAAAAGCAGCCACGGGGAGAGAAGGATTTACATCAGGAGTAGGACATAGATTTATAGAGTTGGAAGGAGCCTACAAGGCTATCGAGTCCAACCCCCTGCTCAATGCAGGAAACTAGAGGAGGGGTCTCCCATCCAAGTAACAACCAGGCCTGACCCTGCTTAGCTTTCCACGCTCAGACAAGCTGAGCCAGCGTGAGCCACAGGCCTGTCTATAGGGAGGTGGGGGGGTGCGCGGAAGGAGATTTAACGCTTTCCCCATGACATTTCCCTGGCTCAAAGCTGGTATTAGTTGCAGTGGGTGGGGAGGGGAAGATTTGTGCTGTTATGCTTGATTGTTTTACCTCTCCATGCCTAATAGCTCCAGAGAGTAATTTAAGTGTGGAAGTGGACTGGTGTAGGGAGAAAGGATTAAACCACCCTTTCCCTGGCATCCTGTGGCCCCAATTGCACCCGTTGCAAATCTAAGTTGAACCCGTTTACCCAATTAAAAAGTATCAAGAGATTCAGCCATGCAGTACTGGCTCCAGGGTTTTGAGGGCGCTTGGGCAAGGCATCCTCCGTGGCCCCCCTCCCTCAGTGAGTCAGCCTTCTCGCCGCCATGGTCACCCGCTGCTCTTGCTCCCCCTCCTCTTTCTCATCAGTGCTGCCACTTGCTTGCTTGACAGGCAGAGAGCCAGTGAGCATGTAGGCCGGTGAACATTGGCAAAGAGGAGCAAGTCCAGCGAGCAAGTGGAAGGTGTGTGTGTGTGTGTGTGTGTGTACATGCATGTGTGTGTGTGTATACACACGTGTATGCACATGTTTATCTTGTGTATATATGGGGAGTGGAGAGGGGAGGCAAAAGAACTCCATCCCTCTCTGCCCAGTCTTCTTCATCAGTTTTGGGTTAGTGTGCAATACATAATATGTCAGCATATGTATGTTAAGAGTATGTATTTGTACCTGTGCATGTTGCCTTGAGTTTTGTTCATGCTGGGTGGAAGAAGCATGCACACGTCCATGCCTCTGCCTCAGAACCACCAATTATTGTGCATCTCTGCTTGCTATTCTTTCTTGTTCTTAAAGCTCTTGAATCCACCATTAGCCATAGCTCAACAAGGTATTACATTAGCAATGGGGACATGGATTTATTCTGTGAAGGGGCTTTAAAAGGGGATTGGACAAATTCATGGAGGAGAAGGCTATCAATGGCTACTAGTCCTGATTGGCTATATGCTACCTCCAGTATCAGAGGCAGGAATCATGCCTATGTACACCAGTTGCTGGGGAACATGAGCAGGAAGATGCTGTTGCACTCATGTCCTACTTGTGGCCCTTCCATGGGTAGCTGGTTGGCCACTGTGTGAACAGAATGCTGGACTAGATGGACCCTTGTTCTGATCCAGCATGGCTCTTCTTATGTTCTTAAGTGTAGATCGCACACGCACACACACACACACTTCAAATGTACTTCCGATGGCATTAGCCACACCCAGTACTGGCTGTTTAAAGTTATGCAGCTCGCATGAATCTTGACCTGCTAATTATGAGTTAAAACCTTTGGCCACCTCTAGTGTAGAGGCATCAAGGGAATGCACACCTGCCAACGTCTGAAAATGTCTAGATTTTTGCTCCCTTCCTTGACCTCTGCCTCCTGAGAGCAAAGCAAACAAAACAAGGTCAGGTATTCTAATATTTGGATTCATAACATTCCAAAAGTTATGTTGAAAATAAAACCATAAAAATACTTTGTGTTGCCATATTTTATGGCTAAAAAAATAAAAGGCTGAAGCCTTTCATTATTATTCTGCTTTGCCTCTAAGTTCTAATGAGTTACATGATCATTTATTCAATCTTTGCTCAATGGCTCAGTTTCATTAATCTACCATGCAAAACAGCCAAGTGATTCTCCTACGCCCTGGTCACACTTTGGGACTCTGAGATAACTCAGGCTGATAACAAGATAAAGCAGCTGGGGAAGCAGTGAAACAGATGAGAGGATGCCTAGAATGCAGGTGGAGGAAAACCGATCCAACTAGTTATGTCAGAGAGATCATATTAGAGGCTACGCTGGTGATGGCTTGGGTGGTCAGGTGTCCTCTTTTACAGAGCACAGTCCTCTATGTGCAGGACTGCCAGAGGACTGTCTTCTTTGAAGGCATCTTCTGTTTATTTATTTATTTATTTATTATATTTATACCCCGCCTTTTTTCCTGAAAGGAACCCAAGGCAGCTTACATAATCCTCCTCCTCCTCCTCTCCATTTTATCCTCACAACAACCCTGTGAGGTAGGTTAGGCTGAGAGTCAGTGACTGGCCCAAAGTCACCCAGTGAGTTTCATGGCCGAGCGGGGACTAGAACCTGGATCTCCAGAGTCCCAGTCCAACACTCTCACCACTACACCACCACTCTCACACTACGCCACACTATCTATGGTACTGATCTGATCTCCACCCCCAAAACAGGTTCACCTATAAAGCTCAAACAAAAAGATGCAATGGATAAGGAGCCCCACCGACACAGGAGTCACCAGCCTCCACTGTGAAATATAGAGGAACTGAAGAAGAAACCTCAGTAAAGCAGCGGTTTAAACACTTCATGTAGAGAAGCCCTAGAACAAAGCCGCAACAGAGCTGCTGTCTATCTCTGGGATGCCAACTGTTCAGCCAAACTATGCTGTGCAGCAGGCTGTGGAAGCTTTGCGTTCATGTCAGTGACACTAGGTGAGGGCAGAGAAGAGGTGGTAAGAGGTGGTGACAAAGAGCAGTGGATCAGATGAGCTTCAGGCTTCATATTCCTCTATCAAATTGCAGACTGCTCCTGTTGGAAGCCCTCAGTGCCGGGTACAGCACGCTCTGGTTCGGCGGCAAGGGCTGCCTCACGCAGCACAGCCATGTGCTCCTCTGCTGCGGACAGCGATTGGTCGATCCAGTCCATGCGGCCGGGAGAGTGGCAGGCATTTCGGGTAATCAAGACCAAATGGCTCACAGACAGCAGCAATGCTGTTGTCCTGGCATCCAAAAGTTTGGGGTCCAGCGGTGGGTACATGGATCGGACCACATCATCCACCCTGGGGCTGATCCGCTTGGCAACCACAATGATGTCACTCAGGCTTGCTGTTTGAAGGTCTGTCCAGTCCACACCTGGTACAAAGATAAAGACAGGCCTGTGGCTCACGCTGGCTCAGCTTGTCTGAGTGTGGAAAGCTAAGCAGGGTCAGGCCTGGTTATTTACTTGGATGGGAGACCCCTCCTCTAGTTTCCTACATTGAGCAGGGGGTTGGACTCGATGGCCTAGTAGGCCCCTTCCAACTCTATGATCCTATTAAATCCTATGAAACCATCAAAAGGAAGAGCAAAAGGGCCTTGAAGTTGCCCATCAGCAGCGCCCGGAAAGCAGACTGAGAAAGGCACACTGGTAATCTGGTCACAGTCTTCCACTATGATAAGATCTGTATCGTATTTTTATTTTTATAATAATAATAATAATAATAATAATAATAATAATAATAATTATTATTATTATTATTATTATTATTATTATTATTATTATTTCTAAGTGGCATCTATGCATATAAATTAGCATTCTTCAATCTGGCCAACAATTTTTAAACATGTTTATCCTCCTTTCCGGGCAAAGTCCTCATGAGTCCTTACAACCTGCAGTTAAAAACAAAGAAACAGTAAAATAGAATAAACAACTATACAAAATTCAAAAATTAAACAGCAGGTAAAGCAACAAGTGACCAGTATCTAAATATTCAGGCTAAAGCTAAATGAAACAAATGAGTTTTTGAGGTCCACAGATGGGTTTAATGCAGTCTGGAGGGAGAGAATTCCACTAATATAGGGCCACCACTGAAAAGGCCCTATCCCTGATAGCCACCAACCTGACCAACCCTGGTAGCAGCCCAGAGGGCAGGGCCTCCAAGGCTGATCTGTAATCAGCATGTGTGTAACTGAGGCCAGGTTATTAAAAAAAAAATAAAAATCTTGCTCTGAAGTGTTGGGGGAGAGAAAGGGGCACCTTGGCTCAAGTCCTTTTGGCTCAAGTCCTTTTAAGCATAATTGCAATGGCTGGGAGTAGAAAGCACTCTGCTATTTCTGGACCCATTAAACCCATTTGACACCTTGAACAAATATGACTAGCCCAGAACCTGTCACTTTGCTCATGAACAGCCTGCAGCGTTGACTTTTTACATCTTTACCCCACAAACCTGGTTTTTTAAAAGAAAGGAAAGGAAATGATTTCTCAAAACAGGAAATAAGTTTTTGGTTGTGGTTTTGGTTTTCAAAACAGGAAGAAAAAAAGGTTTACGAGAAGCTGTTCCTAATGAATATGCGTGTATCTCAGTGCCCAAATCTGCATAATCATGTAGCCAAAACAATCCAACCCTCTGGGTCACCCAAAGAGAAAAGGCTCCATCTGTTCCACTTTTCATTTTGCAGCTGAGCCTGGTGTGTCTGGCAATTATGTGATGTGTGTAACATACGCATATAACCAACACTAATAAGACAAAGGGAGGGAGGGGGAAGAGAGCCCAAACAGAAGACTCATGTATTGAGAATGGAGGGTGAGGTAGCCTTCCTTCTCTGACTAGCAACAGCCCCAGCTGAATTTCCCTCTTCCCCGTGAAAGCACCTGAGGCCCCTCCGAATTCATTCTGCTGAACAGCTGCCAAGTCAGAGCAGTGCTTGCAATCTGGTCTGTTTCTTGTCTCCCATTTCAGAATTTTCCAGAAGCAGCTGCTGCTGCTGCTGCTTCTTCTTCTTCTTCTTCTTCTTCTTCTTCTTCTTCTTCTTCTTCTTCTTCTTCTTCTTCTTCTTCTTCTTCTTCTTCTTCTTCTTCTGACTGCTGTCTGTCTGTTGCTTTGGAAAGGAAGGGTTTTTTGGTCAACAATGAACAAGGATGTCTGTGGTTACTCCCTCTCTATTTCTTCCACTTGAACTGTTTCAGTGGAGAAAGTCTGTGTATGTGTGGGAGGCCCAATGTTAGCACTTGGCATAGTCAGGCAAATTCCAGGGCCTCAGAGGGTCCTCAGCACCCCACTGCTGCTGATACTTCCCTGCACCGAGGCTGAGTGAGCTCCTCTAAAATAGACACCATGTGGCTGCTGTATGCGATTGTTTTAACTCCCCATGCAGCTGAACATCACATGATGTCGCTCTGGAGTGCCACTCCATCAGGGCTTGGGTGCATTAAGGACATAAGAAGAGCCCTGCTGGATCAGACCCAGGGTCCATCTAGTCCAGCATTCTGTTCACACAGTGGCCAGCCAGCTGCCCACGGGAGACCCACAAGCAGGACATGAGTGCATCAGCACCCAACTGTTGTGAGGGAGTTAACATGCTTCTTCACTGCCGCTGCCCGGTGCTCTTCTCACACCATCGCCACTGTCTGAGCACTGGACAGCTGCAGCAGTGTTAACTCAACCCCAACAGGCCCATGTTGTGATGCAGCACCTCGCAGAGCAATGCTGCATCAGGGACCAGGCACTTGGGGGAAGTGGAGAGGATGTGCACTTTCAAATCACCAAAAAGTAGAAAAACCATCACCAAAAAAAAAAAAAAGGAAACAGATCTGTATAAAATGTGCATCTGCTAATTTATATGTACAGAGGAAAATTTAGAAATAATTAGTCATGCCTTGGATTGAGAGCATAATTCGTTCCGGAAACGTGCTTGTAATCCAAAACACTCTTATATCAAAATGAAATCCCCCCAAAAAAATTTGTACAGAGATTTTTAATTTAAGACGTACTACAGTACTTGTATTGCAAGACGTCGCTTGTATATCAAGTAAAAAATAAATAAATAAATATTTAAAAATTTGCTTGTCTTGCAAAATGCTCTCAAACCAAGTTACTTGCAATCCAAGGTATTACTGTACTAGAATTTAAATAGAAATACAAGACATCTCGCCATAGTGCGGAAGACTGTGACCAGGCAACTCGCATGCTTGCCGAATCTGCTGCCCAGGCCAGGCACTGATTGTTGATGGACTGGTTCTCCCTTCTTATGGTTTAAACCAGAATTGGACTGGACAGTCCTTCAAATTGAAGACTCTCCTCTTACATTCCTTCAAATAGAGGACTGTCCTCTGTAAAGTAGGACACATGGCCATAATAGCTGAAGTAAACAGTTAAAACATTTAAGGCTGCAATCCTATGCATAGTTACCCGGTGGAATAAGCCCTATTACACACAGTAGGACTTACCTCTGAGTACACATATGTAGAATTGTGCTGCATGAGGTGAGGTCTGCTTTCAGGAAAGGCTTTCAATCTGCAGTTGCCCTGCCTCATTCACAGTATTGTACAGAAGAGGGGGTTCCCAGGAAATGACTTTTTTTTCATTTGTAACCCTCGTGTGTCTTCCCACTGCTGCTTTTTATTTATTTATTTATTTATTTATTATATTTATACCTCGCCTTTTTTCCTGCAAGGAACCCAAGGCGGCTTACATAGTCCTCCTCCTCTCCATTTTATCCTCACAACATCCCTGTGAGGTAGGTTAGGCTGCGAGTCAGTGACTGGCCCAAAATCACCCAGTGAGTTTCATGGCTGAGCGGGGACTAGAACCCGGATCTCCCGAGTCCCAGTCCAACACTCTCACCACTACGCCACACTGGCTCTCCATCTTCCATCTTCTTCTTTTTAAAAACCACAGAACAAAAGAGACCGTGGGCGGGAACCCAGCTGCCTAAATAAGCCCTTTCCTGTGTCCCCGCCCTGGTTGAGCCATTGGCTCAGTATCTGTGACCAACCTGACCTGTTACCTGACTCTTCTCTCTTCTCCCACTCGCAAATCTTCTCCCTGGTCCCAGGTGAGGGGCCAGTGGAAGTCTGTTAAGGAGAGAAAGACGGAATAGCTGCACTGTGCCTTTTGATCAGTTGCACTAGGAGCAGTCTGTCTGGAAGCGCCCGAGATCTACCTGAGTCTGCTCCCTGCAATCAGAATTTCTTGGAAACACCTTATTTATTATTTATTTTTACACATAGTGTCTTGTTGAGTTTTGCAATAGGAGAGGCATTATTTGGAGGTATGAAGGGATGGACTGACCATACAAGACCAGGTGTCTGTCCGCAGCTGTTAATAGGCCTCCTCGCTCCCGGTGGGCCTGCTCAGCTGCAGAAGAGAGACACTTTGCTTTTCTTGGTTTTAAATCAGTCCCCCTTTTCACCTCTTAGATTCCTGCCATGGGCTATACAGTGTGGAATGAAGCCTGATCCTTTACAAGAGGAAGGAGAGGGCACAGAGGTTGCATTCCAAGGACGCTGCTGCTGAAGCCTGCAGGTGGGCCGCCCGCCATGTAAGTGACAACTCAGAAATGTGATGGGGAAATTGCAGGCCCAGGCCACCCATTTGGGCTGTAATAGGACAGTTACCTGAGCAAGGGGGCATTGTAATTGGCCAGTGGTAGAGGATGGCTGTATGAAGGCTTCAAGCATGAGTGGAAAAGTTCATTGATGCTATCTGTAATGAAAATGCTTATCAGACAGTGCCTGTACATTGATTGAATGCAATCCCACATTGTCATCAAGCAGTCTTTGAGCCAGATTCACTCAGCACACATTAGGGTTAGGTGATGATGCCACTTCTAGATCCCCATCTATGATCCAAGAAGGCTAGAAGTGAACCCGTAGACATCATAGAATCATAGAATCATAGAAAAGTAGAGTTGGAAGGGGCCTATTAAGGCCATCGGGTCCAACCCCCTGCTCAATGCAGGAATCCAAGTCAAAGCATCCCTGACAGATGGCCGTCCAGCTGCACCTTGAATGCCTCCAGAGTGGGAGAGCTCACCCCCTCCCTAGGTAATTGATAAGTCAGGCCTGTTTCTAGGATCCCTTCCCTTGTCGCAGGAGCTTCTGGAATTGGCACTGGTCCCTTCCTTGGTGTGGAATGTCGGGGAATTTGGTCCCTAAGAGACATTCTAGGGTGGCCATGTGTCTTACTTTACAGAGGACCATCCTCTATTTGAAAGGTTATCAGAGAACAGTTTTCTATTTGAAGGCATCCTCTATTTGTCTTTCTATTTACATCCTAGTAATTATTTCTAAATTTGTATCTATACATATCAATTAGCAGATACACATTTTATGCAAATCTGTGTCCTCTTTTGTGCTCTCTTTTGGTGATGCATTAGTGACCTCCCTACATTTCTTCTGCAATTCAGTGAGGTAATGATGGTGGCAAGCAATCTCTTCTCTACCTGCCCCATAAACTCTTCAAGTTCTCACCACATGACCTTCTCCCATCACATTGACTGGGTTCAGACAACACGATAACCCACACTTAAGAGTTGAGTATGGCTTGAGTGTGGGTTATTGTTAAACCAGAGGCTGTTGTTGAAACATGGGTTGTCGTGTTGCCTGAACCCATCTGTGCTAACAAGCCATGGCTTGTTAACCATGAACAACCCATGAAGAGAACCCATGGTTTGTTGTTGGGTTGTGAACTGTAGGTTGTTCACCATGGTTTGTTATCTTGGCTGGGTTCAAACAATACAATAACCCAAGTTTCAACAATAACCCACGTTTCAACAACAACCCACGGTACAATGACAACCCACACTCAAGTCATACACAACCCTTGAGTGTGGGTTATCGTGTTGTCTGAACCCTGTCATTGTGTTTCTCCACCCCTGCTCCACATTTCCAGGAGTCACTGGAGGGTGCATGGGGAGGGAGGCAGGGATATGAAGGTGAGTCACAGGGTGAATGCCACCCACATGGAATCCATATTGGGCTAACCTGCAGTAACTATAACATGTGCTTCATTCTTCTGTAGCTTCATTCACATGATGAACAATGTTGGTACTTCTATAGTGGTTATTTGGGAGGAAATGTTCCCTTTCTCTTCATATAAAGCAGTGCTGTTGCTCAGTTCTCCCTTTCCAAACTTGGATGGATCTGCAGCTTCCCTGGCTGCTACTGCATGTATTCTGTTTCTCCACAGTGTGCACAGAAAGGGTTTTTCTTAAAGCCCTTATCCATCTAGCTCTACATCTATGATCCAGGAGGACTGGAAGTAGACCCCAGATATCCAAATTGCTCTATAATTCTATGTGATGATGAGTTACAATGATTAAAATGAGAGCCAGTGTGGCGGAGCGGTTAGAGCGTTGTACTAAGAACTGCAGATAATCCTAAAAGCAAAGTGGTAACTGGTAAAGCAAGCAGCCCTGTAAGAAATGAGCCATTGTTACTTTCTCTGGTTAAGTGATGACAAGAATCCAGATGAGTAGGCTCAGTTGATGCTTGAGGAGAGCTCCCCACTGAGAATGTTAAGGCTTCCTCTGGTTCCCTTTACAGCTTGGAAGTTGGAACCAGTTTGCAGCTTGGGGCCAGTTCGGAAACTATTCACTTTGATTGTTGGCTCACCTTGTTTTTATTCTGTCCCCTTTGTGGGAATGCATTGATCCGATTTATAATTCAACTCAGAATGAATATTCTTATTTATAAATCAGAATGTACAGTATACATGAGTTTACCTGATTCAGACAGAGTTGCAGTAAATAAATAAATAAATAAAATGCTGTAAGTAAGTAAATAAATAATAAGCCTCTGAGTTCAGGGGCTTACAAGCATTGAGGGCACAACCCATAGGACTAGACCCTAAATGTGTATTTTCCCCCAAAGTATGTATGAAAATATTGATTTTGATACATTTAAACTGCTGAGAACTGCATCACAACATTCAAAGGCAGGTGAAAACGGGTGGATATAGCCAAGTTCTGAGCCACGCATTAATCCACGAATTTTATACATGACTTTGCAAAGGTCAAATCCCTCAAGCATCCCTACGGCCACATCTCCCAAATGCAATTGCTTCACTAGGGCTGCAGGTGCTCTGTTTTGCATGCCGTAGCCGTTGCCACACGCCTCTGTTCCGCTAGAAGGTTAATGCAAATATCTTTAAAATTAGCATTTTGCACCCAGTTCTTATAAGAACATAAGGAGAGCCCTGCTGGATCAGACGAAGAGTCCATCTAGTTCAGCATTCCGTTCACACAGTGGCCAACCAGCTGCCCACAGGAAACCCACAAAACAGGACATGAGTGCAATAGCACCCTCCTGCCCATGTTCCCCAGCAACTGGTGTACAGAGGCATACTGCCTCTGACCTATATGGCAGAGGCAGGGGAGGGGGATCAGAGCTCGGAGCACTGTCTCTGACCTCAAAGCTGTGGGAATCCAAAATATCCTATAGCTCCCCCCCAAAAAAAATGTCTGGGGGCCATAGGATTGTTCCTTCCATGATGTTGTGCTTTTATAACGATGTATGGTTTAATAATTTGTTGCAAACCACTTTGGGATTTTTTAAATGGGAAGTGGTATATAAATAGTTTTCAATCAATAGTTAGTTAATATTTATTTATGGTCTACCGACCACACCAATTTTCAATAAATAAAGAAATAGCATTCCTGCTCTGAGCCTGCTATAATATGCTTTCTTTTATAATAGTTTCCTCATACCTGAGGTAGTAGTCCCACTAGATGAGCCAAAAAAGCAAGATCCTCTAAATTTGCTGAAGTATTAGGATGGTCAAACGCAATGCTGATATTTTTTTTATGACCTTCCCAGCCTCCTTTAACAGGAATGCAGGCCCACCAGCTACATGAAGCCTGAAGGAGCAAAGGGACGGCGGGAGGCGGGTTGGGCCTGGCAGTTGTTTGTCAGCACTTGTGATAGGGAAGGTTTCTTCCTAGCTTTACATCACTCATCCCTGAGCAATTTAGCTGCCATCGTATCATGCGGTTCTGTCAAGAGAAAGAGGCAAAGAGAAGAGATGAGGGTTTTAACGAGAGGGGCAGGGGAATGTCACGTGACCGGGATGATACACTGGATTCTTTGTTTCAGCCTTCCTCTTGGGTCACATTTGGGATCCAGTAGTCCAAATATGGGGGAAGAGAGAAGGGGGACACCAGATCCATGCTGCCCTTCCTCGGCCTTATTAGCCATGAGCAATGATGACTACCATCTCCAGCCCTTGGGTGTGACTTACGTGTTTGATGCATTGATTAAACAGCAGTTTAACATCCTCTATGTACTGTCCCTAACTTAATTAATTCGGTTGGGAATCCCAACTATGTGGTGAATTATATTGCTCTCTTGGCCCTCGACCCGCTTGAAAGGCGAATGAGAAGTCACAGTAGCCACGACAAGAGCTGTCAGCATGGACCTATCTCCACAAAAGAATGCGAGAGACAATGCAAAGGACTCCGCATCAAGTAGGCCTCTTAGGAAGGCTCCCCTGGCCTCATACCCCTGGGGACAAAGGTTGATAGGGGGATGAGATTAGAGTTGTGGAGTCTGAGAATTAGCACTGTCTGAGGGAATGAAGCACACAGTCCTTGGCTGGGCTATGCCTTGTTCTTGCTGTCTCATAATTGTGTCAGGCTCTTCTTCTTCTAGGCCAATGTGCACTCCAGGGAGAGTGGCTGTGTGTCCTAATTTACAGAGGATTGTTACCACGTGTCCTCAATCACATGCGCAGGCAAACACACATCCGTTCACATGTACTTGTACAACAATGGACTATTAGTAGCTTTTGCAGAGGCATGGTGCGCACATGGTAGAATAGTATACGAAACCTAGACCAAGTGGGGAAATTAGCCAAAGAGTGCACTGCTGACAAAACGTAAATCCTAAAGGGTGTTAAGTTGTTACTTCATCAATATTTACAGGAAGGCAGAATTGATTCATATGCATACAACAGAGAAAACTTGCATCTCAACGGCGCAGGTCTGGGCACCTGCGGGGCAGGACAGATAGATTTTTGAGCAGTATCAGGAGAAAGGAAGAGAAAGAAAGACAGTGCAGGTATATTTACCTGTGTCAGAGGAAGAGGAAAACACAGAGCTTCACTTCTTGGTTGTTCACAAACACTTGGAACTTTATGGAGGACAATGGCTACCTAGGTTCCCCCAGACTTTCACCACTAATGCACAGTGGGGTGATCACCCTGTATGAGGACTACAGTGCGCACAGCAGGATTTTGTCCCATGTGGACAAAGGTTCCAAAATTGATGATGGGGGACTGACAGCAGTCTAAGCCATTTTTAGGAACCGCTGGGCCTCACACAGTGCAGAATGCGGTTACAAAAACAGTACTTCAAATGGAGGAAAGGTAACCAGTGCCTCTTCTGAGAACCTAACCAACCCAAAGAAAAGATCAAGCATGGGAAAAGGCAAGGGAAGTGGGAGAAGGAGGCAAGGGAGGGAAGCTAACTAAGTGCTGGATGCACCTGGCTTGAGGTCTTGCAAAAGCTTGACAAAATACTCTTGACTCTTTGTTTGGACACAGGAGGGGTAAACCACTGAACTTAAAGCCAGCAACTTAACTACCGGTATTCTACTACTTACTCCCACAGTAATTGGTGCATGGGGGGGGGGGATTCTTAAAGGAGAATGCTGTGCCTTGTCTGAGAGATGCAGAACTCTCCCAGAGATGTAGGCCCAGCTCTCAAGTTGTGGTTTCTCCTAACCATTGTGATATGCAGCCATTTTGTGTACAGTTAAGCAAAGAAAACTAAAGATGGAGGCCAAACTTCCCAGATCATTCACTCTGGAGTGGCACTATTGGTGCTACTTTGGAGTAGCTGGTTTTAAAAGACAGATGGCTGAGGTTCTCTGTGAGAGGCTTTCCCTTTTCTTGTTGTTCTTATTATTTTCTCTTAATCTAAATGGAAACATTTGTACATGGGGAAAACTGTTATCTCTTAAACTGCTGATTGTTTTGTCTCAGTGGCTCATACAATTTGATTTAGTTCAGAGGTTTCCTCTCAGCAATTGCTCTCGTAACCATAAACATCAATCTCTGGGGCTTTAGAACTCCTAGCCAAAAGGGCTTCTTCATTTTCTTTCCCATCCTTAGCATTTCAAAACATTGTTCTGGCTGATTCTTCATAGGTTTCTGCCAAGAAAGACTGGGAGGAGATAGGATAGGCCATGATGAAAACTTTAAAAAAAAAAAAAAAAATCTGGCTAAGGGGGAGTTGATTTTGGCATCATGTCACAAGTGGACTGGAAATGCAAAGAGCAAAATATTTAGGAAGCGCAATTGTGTGGGTAGGCCTCTGTCGTAGGGTTGCCAAATTGTAGCCAAGGGATCCTTTCTGTGCCTGTAACATTTCTGAAACCGTGGGAGGGATGAAGCTGTTATGCCTCCCCCCGTTCTTGTGCTAGTTCCTTTGTCCACCGCTCCACCCGTGTGTAATACAGTCATGCCTTGGATTGAGAGCATAATTCGTTTCAGAAACGTGCTTGTTGTAATCCAAAACACTCTTATATCAAAACGAAATCCCCCCAAAAAAAAATTGTACAGAGATTTTTAATTTAAGCCATACTACAGTGCTTGTATTGCAAGACGTCGCTTGTATATCAAGTAAAAAAATATATTAAATAAATATTTAAAAATTTGCTTGTCTTGCAAAACGCTTTCAAACCAAGTTACTTGCAATCCAAGATATTACTGTAATTAAGGAAGAATTAGGGGGCAGCACTTAAGCATCACCCAAAAAGAGGAAATGTATCACCCCAAATAGGACAAAACGGGACACAGATTTGCATACTGTGTGCATATGCTAATTTATACAAATACAATACATCCATCGTACCAAGGTGGGGGAGACCGTGACTAGGGGAGTGTTCCTATGGCTCCCAGGCATTGTCTGAGGGGCCATGGGATTTTTGGGATTCTCAGATCTGAGGTCGGAGACTGCGCTCTGTCCAGAGCTGGGAATCGGCGCTCTGATCCCCTCACAGCCAGCATGGAAAGACCTGCATGGGCTGCTCTCCAAGGTCAGAAAAGCAGCCTCAGAGGGGGCAAAAGGGGGCAGAGAGGGGAGGAGGCTGGAGCATCCAGGATATGAGGTATCTGGCAGTCACTCCTGCCTCCTTCTCTCTCCCTCCAAGACGTACCAGCTAGATGGGCAAAAAAGCCAGTCTAGTGAAAATGCAGAGTGGGAGGACAGGAAGGTGAAGATGGCCTCTGCTGCTCCTCTCGCTTTGCGTCAGATGCCCGTAAGCCTCCAGGTTCAGGGGCTTATGGACATCCCAATAGGATTGTGCCCTAGGTGACTGGTCTTCCACGTGTCTGACTTTACAGAGGACAGTCCACTATATGAGCGTGTTTGAAAGGGCTGTCCTGTAGAGATGTCGGAAAAATCTGCAACTGATCAAAATGGCACTAGAGTTGAGTGGAGTTCTATGAATCCATCCCGTGGAATCCTCAGAGGACCGGCCTTTCAGAATCGTGTGGGTTCTGTGGACTTGTAGAACATTTTTTAAACTTTCCGCAGTTGTATGCAACTTTGGTCATACAAAACGACAGAAGTTGCATACAAATACAGTAATACCTTGGATTACAAGTAACTTGGTTTGAGAGCATTTTGCAAGACAAGCAAAATTTTTAATATTTATTTAATTTTTTTTTACTTGATATACAAGCGTCGTCTTGCAATACAAGTACTGTAGTACGGCTTAAATTAAAAATCTCTGTACAATTTTTTTTTGGGGGGATTTCATTTTGATATAAGAGTGTTTTGGATTACAAGCACCTTTCTGGAACGAATTATGCTCTCAATCCAAGGCATGACTGTACAGTAATCAATACACTGTTTAAAAAAGAAAGAAAAAAGCATGGTGTTTTACACACATCTCTGATCTCTCTTCAGCCTCTTCAGTGTAGCAATCTTTGTTTCGTGCGCTCTGCTCATTGATTTTATGTGAACCTAAGAAAAGTACGCAGAATGTTATGCACTGTGTTTTGGCATACTTTTCTGGAGGGGAGGGCGGGCGTCTGTCAATGAGTGGACGAGAGAGTGGACAATTTGCAACACACAAACAGGGTTCTACAAGATCCTTACAATGCTATTGTCCTGTCCAAGTGTGGTTTAAAGATAAACTATAAAAAGGAAGAGCGGGGACCTTGAAGTTTCCATCAACAGTTCACTTTTTGACAGCAGACTGAGCTGACATACAGGTCACTTGGTCACCGTCTTGCATGTCTGTGTCCTCTTTGGCTATTGGGCAGTGTAGCAATGTAATAAATAAACAAACAAATAGGATGCCTTGTATTTCTATTTAAATTCTAGTAATTATTTCTACATTTTCATCTATATATCAATTATCCATAAAGATTTTATGCAAATCTGTGCCTTTTTTGGCCTCTTTTGTGTGTGTGTGTGGGGAAATATGTGTAAATGGGCACCCTCACCTCCTCAGTTTGATGTGCAGGTGTGAAGCATTGATGGACAAGACAACTTCTTAGCTCTTGTTCTCCTGGCCTCTTATTGTTCTTTCTCTTTAAACTAGACTTGAATTGGACAGCCTTTCAAATAGAGGATGCCTTAAAATAAGAGGATTGTACTTTGCAAAGTAGGCCACCTGGCCACCCTGGCAAGAATCCCTTTTTACCAGACAGCAGTTGAAAGAGTAGGGTGGATGAAGTGGTCAGTGAAAAGGTGTGGGGGGGGGAGGTGTCACAGCCACAGGTGTGCTACTTTTGGAATATTTAAAGGCATGTAGGATGCCCAGGCTGTGACATGGCAACCCCCTCCTCTCTCACAATGACCTCTGGACAAGTCCTGTCTACAGGGAGGCTGGTGACTCCTATTTCGGTGGGGCTCCTAATACATTGCAGGTTTTATTTGGAGCTTCATACGAGCTATCCATCGTGCTGAACTTCACCCACAACATAGGTTTACCACCATGTAGCACCATGGATAGCTCCTATTAAGCTCCACATAAAAGCTGCAATGGATTCAGAGATCCACTGAAATCGGAGTCACCAGCCTCCTCTGGCTGCACGTTTAAATTAATGGAACATCACTCAGGTATATGACCATCTGTTTGGCAGAACCTTTCAGAGGACGTGAAAATATAAGACCATTTGATTCTAAGACCTGTTCTCTTCGACTATTACTGATGACCAAGATTGCTCCTAAATCGTTTTTGAAGGATTAAGGTGCCATCAGGCCCTATGGCCCACTGAGTACTTTTGGACCAAATCAGAAACGGAGGAAAACATATCACATGGAGGAGGAGGAGGCTTCTAGTGTGGCAGCTTTGAGCTCCAGTTGCTGCGCTGGATCCCCCTCCCCCCCTTGACAGGTGAGACTAACATCCATATTTGGGGGGGGGGGCATTTTAAATCAGTTTGATGTACTTGTGTTCTTATACTAATTTTGCAACTGGTGGTTCAGGTTACACTTAAAGGACACCAGTTTATTTATTTACTTATTATATTTATACCCCATCTTTTTTCCTGCAAGGAACCCAAGGCGGCTTACATAATCACCATCCTCCTCTCCATTTTATCCTCACAACAACCCTGTGAGGTAAGTTAGGCTGAGAGTCAGTGACTGGCCCAAAGTCACCCAGTGAGTTTCACGGCCGAGCGGGGACTAGAACCCGGATCTCCCGAGTCCCCAGTCCAACACTCTCACCACTGTGGGACACTGGCTCTCAAAGTGTTTTCAAAGGCCGTGGTTACATAAAGTCAGCATTCTTAATAGGTGTATAATGTGTCTGGTATCAGAGGGCATCTGTCAATATCAGTTGCTGTGGAACACGAGCGGAAAGATGCTGTTGCATTCATGTCCTGCCCTGTGGGTGTCCCACTGGGCATCTAGCCGGCCACTGTGGAAACAGAGTGCTAGACCAGATAGGTGTCATTTCTTGGCAGAAAGATGGGATATAAATTTAATCAGGAAATAAATAAATTTGGTTTGATCCAGCACAACTCTTCTGATGGTTATGTTCTTATGAAGAGTCCAAATATCAGCAACACAATGTGATGAGCAAGAACTTTGCAAAATTGTGGCATGCTATATTATTTTTTACTCATGGAAACATGGATTCAAGATGTTGTTGTTTCTTCTGTGCAAGATCATTGGGAACAGTGGTAAGGCAGTATTTGTTTCCACTGTGCTGCGAGCCTGCGGCCTTTCAATTCCAAACACAGAAACATCTTCTCAATTGTTCAAAGTCCAAACCAGCAGCACAGACTTGACCTCGCAGGTCGGGGTCAGAACATTTCCCGACTCCCATGAGCCTCTATTTCTGCTACTATGAGACAGCTGCCTCCCTCTGCTGGTGCATGCAGGAACAGTTCAGAGTCATTTGCTTCCTGGGCTAAAAAACCCCAAATCTTTATAAAATAATAATTGGAGTAACAGCAGAAGCTCGACACAGCCAGAGTGAAAACCCTCGACAGCTGCAGCCACCATCTTCCCACTTTCCCACTGTAGCTCTTATTTATTAGAATTATATGGGCATTATCTCAGCAGTAAAACTGAACATCTGGAACAGTTTCTTCAGCTGCCTCTAATTGCCTCATTATTTCCCCCCAGAAAGCATAACCTGCACTTGGGTAGCGACATGAAGAAATCCAATTGCTCTTTGTCATTTTTGACATTCAGCAGCCGTATTGAATGCAACGGCCAGTGCAACTTGGAGAAGGTCAAAATACAGGTAAAATATATGGTCCTACTAAAGCAATGTTACTTGATTCAATTGTCAGGTGTGGCCAGGGGTATTGCTAGGCCTGGGCCCATGGGGTTCCAGCCCCAAATATATTTCTTAGGGCCCTGGATTAGGATTATCTGGGGCAGGGTGCAAATTAATTAAATAATTTATTTTGAGAATATTTGGATGAGCAATTCATCAACTGGTTTCAGTTCCTGTGTAATTTAAATGAATCCTAGTAATTATTTCTACATTTGCACATATAGATATAAATCAACATATGCACGTTTTGTGCAGGTTTGTGTCCTATGGGATTGGGTCTCAAATTTTTTAAGAGCCTGGCAACACCCTTGGGTGCCCCAACTCCATCCACTGGCCCCATCTCTCATTATCTGCCCTATGCCACTGCTGTTCTCGATGTTCATCAAGAGTGACGGGGTATGGGGAAAGCTCAACATGCAATCTATCCCTTGCTCCTCAATTAGGCCGGCTCCATTTCATAAGAACGTAAGAAGAGCCCTGCTGGATCAGGCCAAGGGTCCATCTAGTCCAGCATTCTGTTCACACAGTGGCCAACCAGCTGCCCACGGGAAACCCACAAGCAGGACATGAGTGCAACAGCAACTGGTGTACAATAGCCATAGTGCCTCTGACACTGGAGGCAGGCAGCACATAGCCAATCAGGACTAGTAGCCATTGATAGCCTTCTCCTGCATGAATTTGTCCAATCCCCTTTTAAAGCCATCCAAATTGGTGGACATCACTTCATCTTGTGGAAGTGCATTCCATAGTTTAACTATGTGAAGAAGTACTTCATCCAACTCCCTCCTTCCCTCCTCCCGCACATACACTCTGCAGATCTGATCTGAACTGGGTGGTTTTGTTAAGGAAGAGATATGGTGGGTCCTAACTGTATTTTTAGATAGAATCATTGGACCCTCAGCTATCAGACATTCAGAAAGCATTGCTTTAGTACGTCTGCATGCGCATTCACATGCACAAACACCAAAGCACTATGGACTGAATTACCGATCTTCATTTTTTAACTCTTAATTATGACATTACTGGAAAGTTATGCATTTTGGTAGTCCTTTAGCCAAAGTACCGCCCTACGCTTTTTCAGTCGCAGCAGGTCAGACAGCAGGTCAAGTGGTTACAGAGTAAATGAATATTACATGCCACAGGGAGAGAGTGGCCTTCTATAATAAACAGCTGTGGTGTGTGTGTGTGTGTGTGTGTGTGTGTGTGTGTGTGTGTGTGAACATGCTGCATACTCTACATAAGTCATTTTTTTCTAATTTGGAAATTCCAGTCTACAGTAATCCTTCAAGCCAGGGTATTGCTGTGTTTGTGAACTCCCTGCCAACCTCCCTGGGAGAGATGTGGGAAGTAGGGCCCACTCCAGTGGCTCTGCCAAAACTCAGCTCCACCAGGCTCTTCAATTCCCTGAACTGTTTCCATTGTGGCTGGCCACTATCAGAACTACTATATAACTTTAAGAAATTGTTGCCTGAATTTGCTTGTTTTCCTCTTCCCTCCTCGTGCCTTTTTCTTTTTGTGTCATGTCTTTTAGATAGTAAGCTTGCAAGTAGGGACTGTTTTCTTTTCATTGATTGTATGTAAGCCACACTGGAAGCCTTTTCAGCTGAAAAGCAAAAAGAAAAGAAATAAAATAAAATAAAGATTGCCCCATAAATTACATACCTAATTTTTAAAAGTCAAAATCAATTGCAGCAATTAACAAATATGTTCCAAAACTGGAAAAATGACTTTTTTCAGCACCTAGCCTGAGGAATGCAGATCACACAAGTCCAAAATTGACACGTAGGCTCATAAGAATATAAAAACATAAGATGAGCCATGCTGAATCAGACCAAAGGTCCATCTAGTCCAGCATTCTGTTCACACAGTGGCCAACCAGCTGCCCACGAGAAACCCACAAGCAGATCATGATTGCAAGAGCAACCTCCCACCCGTGTTCCCCAGCCACTGGAATACACAGCCATACAGCCTCTGATACTGGAGGTAGCATATAGCCATCAGGACTAGTAGCCATTGATAGCCTTCTCCTCCATGAATTTGTCCAGTCCCCTTTTAAAGCCATCCAAAGTGGTGGCCATCACTACATCTTGTGGTAATGAATTCCATTAACTATGTGAAGAAGTACTTCTTTTTATCTCTCCTGCGCCTCCCACCAATCAGCGTCATGGGATGACGATTGGTTTCACGGGATGACAGAATAGTTTGTAGTATCAGCAGATGATTGATTTCTTGGGCAATTGTGCTCATATCCACATATCAATCTGCGAGGTGTGAATTGGGCTGACTGGCTTAAAAATAAGAATCAAACAAAATTCTCTAGCAACCCTAATTGTGTGTTGAGTAAATCCGTATTTCCAAACCTGATAATTTTTTAAAAAAATTCAGTTGCATACCCACAAATGTTCCGATTTTCATCTGTGAAATTTTGGAGGAGACTGTATAGACAGGCAGTGTGGTGTAGTGGTTAGAGTGTTGGACTGGGATTTGGGATATCCGGGTTCTAGTCCCCACTTGGGCATGAAGCTCACTGGGTGACTTTGGGCCAGTCACTGACTCTCAGGCTAACCTACCTTGCCGGGTCGCTGTGCAGATAAAATGGGGAGGAGGAGGACCATGTAAGCCACCTTGGGTTCCTTGCAAGAGGAAAATAGGTGGGATATGAATGTAATAAATAATAAACTACTACTACTTATTCTTATTCTTATTCGAATGTACAAAATTTAAAACAGGTACAACAATTATCTATTAAAATATAACTACCCCATAAAACAACTAAAATATCATTGATAACCATAAACAATTTGATTAATGCATTGAACAGTTCATGGTATACCATCAAAAGCCTGGGAATAATCTCCACTGGGACTATTCCGCACTCGGCCATGAAGCTCACCGGGTGATTTTGACCCAGTAATTGACTCTCAGCCTAACCCTAACCTACCTCTCAGGGTTGTTGTGAGGATAAAATAGGGAGGAGGAGGATCATGTAAATCACCTTGGGTTCCTTGTAGGGAAAAAGGCTGGATATAATTGTAATAATCAATAAGATAAAAAATAAATCTCTCTGTCTCTCAAAGAAGCCCTGCCAGAAAAAATGGGGCCTCACAGCTCCACTTGCAGGCATCCTGTATCTTCTCCTATCACCCTCGCTCATTGCCTTCCTTCTCCCCTGTTAAATTCTTGTTAATTAACCAAGAGCTCTTAATTATCCTGTGCGCTTTTCTGGAGCACTTACTGATGATGGTGCAGCCTGGGGCCTTCTCAACAGAGGGAAACACATTTCCTTGAGATCATCACAAGCCTTAAGGCTTTCTTGCATGAATAATCCCCTTGTATTCTGTCTGGAGTGGTTTGGAGTGTGGGGGCTGAGAAAAAGTATTGAGGGGAGGGAGAGCTGGAGAGCTGGAGAGAGATTTGCATTCCCTTCAGTTTTGAGCTGGTAGGGGGTACAATCGGATATCGTCCGGAGGAGGCAAGGAAGGCGGCAGCAGCAGGAATATGCATGCGTGTGTATGAAAGGGCGAGCAAACAAGCGAGCAGCAAATCTGCATGAGAAAAGACATTCTTGGCCACAACCTCGGCTTTTCACAGGAGCGACCCCTGAAGGTGGTTCCTTTTGTGGTCCCCTTATGGAGTTGGTACAGCGCAGCCAGCCAATTTTGCCAGCCATTGTATGCCCCACTTCATCCTTTAGGGATTAGACACAGCCCTGACAATCCCCAGTGGGACTTGAACGATGCAAGATCCTTTCCCTTCCCCACCCTCTTGAACCATAATATATTCTGCTTGGCTGCTTGAGTGAGAACAATATCATCTGTTGCTCCCAAGAGAGGATGGGTTCTGGCAACATTGTCTGGACAGTTTCAACCCTGGCCTGCGCCATGTTCTAGGCACGGGGGTGATTGAACTCCAAATCAAGCAAGCCATTTCTCATGTAGCATGTTATTTTTACCAGGTCCATGGAGGAGAGATAATTTGTTTGGATTTGTACCTGATCTCTTTGTATCCTCTGCCGTTGAAATCCTGCAATTCAACACAAAGAAGATAAAGGAAAATGAAGTCAAGTAGATCGATCTTTTCTCTTGATTTGGCAGAGTATTGTAAGGGGCCAGGGAGTCCAGCAACAGGACCTACAGTAGCTGCCTCACTCTCTTCAGTATCTTGGTCGCTCGCCAGAGGTGGGAGCACCTGGCCGGCTGTTTGCCTCGCTCCAGCGCCACCACTACGGATGCCCAGATGGTTGTGTTGCCATTCCTAGCTCAACAGTGGCCCTGCCTCTTTTCCCTCTGGCCTCTCCCACCACTGGAATGCAGCCCCTGAAAGCTTCTCCAAAATGGAATTCAGCCCTCCAGCTAAAAGAAGTTCTGCACCCCTGCTTTACAGAAGCTGACCAGAACAGCATTTGGATCTTGCTTCAATGCTGGCTGCCTCTGCTAGGGGGAACAGGGCAGGCTGTGTGATGCACAAAATAACCAAAAATGTACAAATCGCCCCATAGCCTAAAGCACAAAAATATGCATTTAGGGGTGATTTGCACATTTTTCGGTGATTCACACATTTTTGAGATTGCGAATTTGCGCAAATTCAAAGTTGCACAAATGCGCGCGAACACATCTGTGCAAATTCTGAGTCCATCAATGGGCGGACAACGGACTGAAAGCTGCTCAGAAATCTGCAAAACCTGTGCGAAGTGGATTTTTGCCAATTTGTACATCCCTAAAAATTGACTGAAGTCCTCTAGATTTTTTAATGAGAAAGCTAAGCTTATGCTTATCTCTCTCCCAATGAGCAAATGAGACTTGGAAGTCTGTGACTTTGGCTTAATTGCATCCATTGTCACTTCCAAATTTAACTTGCTTGACGGTGCCCTTGAACTTTCTGCAGTCAGAGGGCCAACTTATTATAAAGCTGCTCTCCTTGATCTCTGGAAGTGAAATGAAAAACCTCTAGTTTCTGTGATGTGTGCAAGCTCTTTTCTTTGCAAGCAATGAGGACTAGGAACATTTTTTTTCCTACAGAAGTTGAGGTTCTCATGGTTATGTCAAGCTAAAATTGAATGAAAGAAACCTCTCCTTCATTTTGTGTCTTTGTTAAGTTTAAAGCAGAAAGCTTCTGAGGTTCAAGACAGATATTTTCAGCTGCTGCAAAGGTTTGCTTTGTATGACTGAGCTGCAAGGGCTGTTCATGAAATTTTCTTTTCTTTCCTTAAAAAAAAAAAAGAATTCTGGATTAGTTTTCTCCAGCTATCCTGTTTTCCTCTGAAGATTTTCTGTTTTCCCAGTTGATGAGACAGTATTGTTTCCTTTCCCTGAATCACCCATTTGTTCATCTGCTGGTGTGTTATGAACAAAAAGTCATATGCAATAAAATATTAATTTAAAATAATGCAAAACAATAATGGAAAACCTTTTAAATATGTTGTGCATCTTGAATGTTCAGTGCATTATAGGATATGATTTTCTGGTCCTTTGGTGGGGGTAAGGAATGAAAGGAACCAAGAATCACTTTGTACACCTTATTTTCTGAACTAGAGATAAGACTTGTGTAAGTCCAAACATGTGAAGTATTTATTTAATGTCATCATGCGTGAAGTATTTATGTAATCACAAGTACAGGTATTAGGATTCTGTTGCATGCTTTAGCTTCCTAGCCTGTCTGTTCAGAGAAAAATAAATCCTCGTAACAGACCATCATAAATGATGGTGTACGTTTTTCCTTCCACGGGTATTATTTCTGTACAGGAAAATGTCACGTGTGAAATGGCCCCTGAGGATTCTGGACTGGTTTCCAAGGATATCGGAAATGTGTGTGCAAGCAAGTCTGGTCATGTCCTGCAGGTGTCAGCATATTTCTTGGAAGAACACCATTTTTGCATTCATCTGAATATCTCATTACAGAGCCACATTTTTGGCTGACGTCATCCTTCGGTTTGACCCCCCCCCCAAAGCATCCAAATGGGCTGTGTGTTGGGAAGACAGCAAGATAGTGGCTGATGGTGCCAATAAAAACAGGTGCAGGAAGGAAGCAGGAGCTCTTGCATTAAGCCACAGGGGGAGTGGTTCACCCCAAGCATCAGAGGACTCCGTATGGGATCTTGCAACTTTAATAGACATGGAGGGGATGCCTGGATGACCTGGTTGTTCATTCACAGGAATGAAGATTGTTGGTTTCAATTCCTGCTTAAACCTCTGTTGGATCCCAGAAATATGACATGGGGCTTGTTCACATGCTGCTTGCGGTATAGATAAACACAAGGGAAATGCTATTGTTTCTATATAATGTTCTCATGCTCACATCTGTCATATTCTTTGGCAAGGCAACATTCATGGCTAAAACACCTTGACTGTGAACATTTAGTAGATTTTAGTGGATTGTGAATTCATCCAGGTTTCATCGTGTACCTGCAACAGGGGCTTAACTTGAGCTAGAGTTCCGTAGGGCTTTGTACTAGTTTTCAGGTCTAGGGCTCATATTAGAGGACTTCCAAAGGGAGACACCAGCATGAAATAGCTAATAGCAAAATTTGATTCTATTCATTTGGGCTTGAATAGAAACAACGGTTTCTTGTCCTATGGTCACAATAGTGGACTTAGCATTGTATTATCACCAATTGTTGCTAATGCTATCATAAATGGTCCCTGTGCTTATTTCACACTCATTTAAGCTTTAACTGAGTAGTCACAAACTGTACTGTTTGCATATTTTTTTTGCCATTTTAATCCCACTGTTTACATTTTTTTTATCCTACACTCCACGTGCTCATATTATTTACACTCACATATACACTGACAGTTTGTCCCAGCCCCGTGGGGTGGTAGTCAAACATGTTAATTCTCCTAATCTATCCCTCCCAAAAACCAATTTAGAAAAAGGATTCTTCATTACTTAGGAAATATTTATTTATTTATTTAGATCCCACTTTTATTCCATGATGGAACTAAAGGTGGCATGCATAGAGCTCCTAGGCAGCCCCCTGCCCCCATCTAACACTGACTAGACTCAAGCCTTCTTAGCTTCCACAAGGTTGTTTTTATCATGTGCCTCCAGACCATACCCTAGGATCATATAAACACGCCCAGGCTCAGGTTCAGTGAATCTCAAGAGTAAGAGAATTCCACAGCTGTGAGCAGTCACCAAGAAAGTCTCTCTGCAGGCCCAAATTGTTGCATAGATGCTATAATTCCACAAAACACTCTTAGCTGATCTTAGTAGCCTTACTAAAACAAAAGATGTGGTTGGGTGGTAAGCATAAACCCAGGCTGGTCAGGACTGTGTTGTTGTTTTTACTAGCATATCTATCATAACTACATTTCTGGAATATATATATATTCCCATTACATCCCATATATAATTATGTCTGATCTAAAGCTTTGGGTCAGCTAACTGAATTACAGGCCTCTACACAGAGGCACCGCTGTATCCATGCACTTCCAAAATTTGACCTGTTTGCATACATGTAAGATTGGGGAACAAGGCTTCCAAATGATAGAATGCAACTTCTAGGTCAGGGCTCTCCAACCTTGGGTCCCCAGATGTTGCTGGCCTACAGCTCCCAGCATACCCAGCCAGCATAGCTAATGGCAAGGGATTCTTGGGAGCTGAAGTCCAACAACAACTGGGGACCCAAGGTTGGAGAGTTCTAGGCAGTCTCAATGCCTTCTATTTTTACAAATGAAAGTTTGGCGAGGATCGCAAGTTTATATGACTCAGTGTAGCTGCTCCAGACAGTGGGGTGTGTGTGTGTGTGTGTGTGTGTGTGTGTGTGTGTGTATGTATGTGTAAGCTGCTATTCTCCCAACAGGGGAATTCCAAAGGGAGACACCAGCGTGAAATAGCTAATAACAAAATTTGATTTTATTCATTTAGGCTTGAATAGAGACAATGATTTCCTGACTCACTGCAGCTGTTAATTTACTTAGCAATGCTTAGATGATTTTGTCATCACCAGTTACTGCTGCTGTGAATGGTTACTTGCCTACCTTACATACATTTAACCTTAAATTTAATATTCACAGACTACTTTCTGCTCATTTTTTGCCATTTTAATCCCATTGTTTACATTTTTTTTTCATGCACCCATGTGTATATCTACTTGCCAACTGAGGATAACATTTCATGCATCTAATGAAGTGGAGTCTAGTCAACAAAAGTTTATGCCAAAAATAAATTGGTTAGGCCTTAAGGTGCTACAGAACCCTTTGTTGTATGTGCCATATTGAGAAATGTTTTGGAACCACCCTCTTGAGATCAGGGAAACCATACACCTCTGGGGCAGGATGTGACCTGAATTCTAATTAAAACAAAAACAAAAACACAAGAATCCAGATTAGATGAGCCCTCACCTGTACCGCCCCCAACTGAAAAGATTTTACAGTCCTTGCCTTTGGATGCAGTCCCATTTCCAACTGGAATCTTGCATTTACTACCAATCTGGCTCAGAAAATGGTGCCCTGTTCCTGAGACCCAGGCCACAGATGCTGAGAAGCAGCCTTCCTCATCCTCTTGCTTTGCCTTGTGATAGCAGAAAGATGTGTGCTGCATTTAGGAAAAAGCCAAAAGCAAAAACACACAAGACCTTCTCATATCTGGCCTGTGTGCTCTCACTGCTCTGATTAGGCTGTAGCTCCTTTACCAATGAAGGCCAAAACATTCAATGCTTTAAGTGTGTGTCTAGCAACTATGTCTTTTTTCATTTTTATTCTAGAGTAGATCCAGATGGGGACCCTAGCATGGGGGCGGGGAGTAGGGGGGACTTTTAAGAGTTGGATTAGGGGGGCCTATACCTAATTTAGAGTAAAAAGGGGAGGGACAGCTGCTAGACACAGATAGACATACTATTAACCACCAGAAGAAGGATTGATGAAAGTCAAATCAGATAGCCAGAAATACCACATTGTTCAGCCCTTCCCAGACTGTCAGGGAGAGTATAGCCTAGTTCAGATGAATACCGCCCCCCCATCTCTCTTCCCATGTATCTTTATTCCACTCCACCCACCAAGACATGCCATACACATGGATGTAATGTTTGAATAGAGCGTACACACAAAAACCCAAAAGCACGTAGGCCTAAACAGCACAATCATTGTTCCAGATAAAATCAGATAATTGATCTCAGCATTTAGACCATTGACCAAATGTATATTCCTATGACCATTGGACTGTATGTAATACATCTTATTCAGATATTATACCCAATGCATAGATGTCCGATGGCCTTAGAGGCAGGCTTAGAGGCACAGTCTGGCTTCCCCCTCAGAGAAGGATCAGAGAACACAAGAAGAGCCATGCTGGATCAGACCAAAGGTCTATCTAGTCTAACATTCTGTTCCCACACAGCGGCCAACCAGCAGACTGTGGGAAGACCACAAGAAGGACATGAGCACAGTAGTAGTCCCCCTGTTTGTGTTCCCTAAAAACTGGTCTTCAGAAACAGACTGCCTGTGATACTGGAGTTAATATATAGCCATCATGACTACAGATGTCAGAGAAATCCACAATAGATTCAAATGAGATTTCTATGAATCTGACCCATGGATTCTGCAGTGGACTAGATTTTTCTGAGTCACGTTGTCTTGCAGACCAGTTTTTAACTTTCTGGAATTGTACACAAATTTAGCCATCTTAAAATATGATGAAGAAGAAGAAAAAAAAACACCACTCAAAAATGTGCATATTCCCCCATTGGCTAAAGCATAAAAATGTGGATTTTGGGGAGATTTTTTGTTGTTGTTGCAATTTTCATTAACTAATGTGCATTTGAACACATGCATGAGCGCACATTAGCGTATATGAGATTTGGCGCAAGAAGAACGAAATTCTCCTACAAAAAATCCAATGCCGTCAATGAGCAGACAACAGAATGAAAGATGCCTGACAATCTGCAAGGCACAGATGGAATGGATTTAACAAAATCTGTGCATCCCTAACCATGACTAGTCGCCATTGATAGTGTTATCCTCCATGGATTTGTCTAATCCCCTTTTCATGTCTCCGAGCTGGCCATCACTACATCTTGTATTGTAGTAGTGAATTCCATAGTTGAACTATATGCTGAGTGAATAAATACATCTTTTTATCTGTCCTGAAACTTGCACCATTCAACTTCATGGGATGAGCCCAGGTTCTAGTATTATTATTTACCTTCTCCACACTATGTATAATTTTATACACCTCTCTCATGTCCTACCTTACTCACCCTCTTTCTATGCTAAAGAACCCCAAACATTATAACTTTTCCACATATGGGAGTTGCTCCAGCCCCTTGATCATTTTGGCTGCTTTTTCCTGTACCTTTTCCAGTACTACAATATCCTTTTCAAGCTTTGTTAACCAGAGTTGTACACAGTATCCCAAATGTGGTCGCACCATAGATTTGTGATACCGGCAGTTTTGTTTTCAATAATTTTCCAAACGATCCACAACATGGAAAACTGGCTCTACATTTGAATGCTTCCTATATAAATACATTTCCTAACCATGGAAACCTAGCATCTCTGATGCCCAGTGCAGGTGTAATGTTAGCTGAGGAAAACCAAGCTGGGTGGGGGGTGGGTTTGTTCCCTGTCACAGCTCTTTCCCTTTCAGGCAAAAAATCCACCCTCTGCCTCTCATTGTAATGTACTTTTTTATGTTCTCCAGCTTCTGGTTTGTTCCAGGTGATAGTCACAGCTAGGCCAAAAAAGGAGATTCCTGCAGGAGTTCGGGTTCAAGGTAGGACCCTGGACAGCTCCAACTGGAGCTCCAGTTGGAGGTCCATACCTGAACAGCCTCAAAATGTCACTTCCGTAACAGAAACCCCCTAGAGCAGGGGGTGGGCAGAAGGTAGAACTCCAGATGTGTTGGACTCCAACTCCCAGAAGACCCTGCCAGCATGGCCAATAGTTGGAAATGCTGGGAATTGAAATCTGTTGTCTGCCCTCCTTGGAGATCTGTTCCCCACCACCACCACCACTCCTGCCTTGGATTCAGGTGTTCTGAACTGGAAGAGGTTCAAGCTAACTCCCACCTGCAGTGACCCCAACTGGCACTGTCGCTTCTATGCCACCATTAGCAGCATAAAAACAGTTATGCTGATCAGTGGGGTGGGGGTGAAATGCAGCAGTGGGGGGGGGACACTGGGGCTACACAACATGTGTCCAAAGGGCGCATGCAGCCCACAGGTTGTGCACCCTGCTCTAGACCAAGGCTTAAATAGGGCTGCAGCTCAGTTTGGGTGGCTAGCTCTACCTCCTCTGGGAGAAGCCTGTTGTGGCAAAAGAGGTCTTGCCTGCTTTAGCAGCCATTTAGCTCAAACTGGACTGGGAGAATTGTGGCTTCACCATGGCTGGACTCTGCAGATGATGGCAGCGCAAACTGCTCAAGCCAGGGAGGTAGTGGCAGGATGGGCTCATCAGGCACTGGGGCTTCTGGGAGAGTAGGGCCATCCAGGATTGGTACTGAGATAGGGTGACCACTTGTGAATCACCAGAAAAGAGACCATGCCTCAGCAAAAAAGAGGACATCATTTTGCATCAAAGTTGCAAATGCAATACGTACAGATGCAAATTTAGAAAACACATTCTCCTGGTGGTTCCTCATGGACCGATGGTCCAATTGGAGTCCACCAGGAGAAGAGCCTTCAGTGTGGTGGCTCCACTTCTCTGGAACTCCCTGCCTCTGGAGGTCAGGCAGGCTCCAACACAGTGTTGCTTTCGGTGCCTGCTGAAAGACATCTTTGTTCCAGGAAGCTTCTTTGCTGACCAGCCACGGTTTTAATGTTATCCTGTTTTTAATGCTTTGTTTTTATCTGTTTTATCTGTTTTATTGTTCACCACTCCAGAATCTGCCTAGATACGGAGCAGTATACAAGTACTGTAAATAAATAAAAACGATCATTTAGATAGAAATACAGTACATGTCACCATCATGGGGAAGACTGTGGCCAGGTGACCTGAGTGCCTTGCTGAGCCTGCTGTCTAGGTGATGCTGATGGGCAACTTCAGGGCCTGGCTGTCCCTTCTGATGGCCCTTTGTCTTTATACTGGACTGGGCAGCCCTTCAAATGGAAGATGCCTTCAAATCAGAGGACAGTCCTCTGGCAGCCCTTCAAATACAGGACTGTCCTTTGCAAAAGAGGACACCTGGCCACCCTATGTAACTCCCTCCCCTACTCTGTCACTTCCTCAGAGTCTATAATGTCATCCGCTGAACCTGCGGAGTCTGACTCTAGGGTCAGTACAGCTTCCCAGAAGAAGAAGAAAATGTAGCAGGTATAAAGAACTGCAACTGTGGTGGTGGTCATGTGTGGCTAGGTTAGGAGGGCTCCTACCGGTCCTACCACTACAACTAGGGAAGGATGAACAGAGAAAGTTTGTTCCCTCCCACGTCTGCGTGTTGTTCCTAAACACATTCTGTCCCATTTCCACATAGACTTTTTACATGGAAACCCTTAATAATCCACATGGTTTAGTCAAGCTCTAAAACTCACTGGCCCCTCCTTGACTACGGCTAGTTCTCTGCGAACAGGGGGGGAAAGCCCAAGCAAAAGGGCGGGGGGGGGGAGTCGAGCCTGTCCCGTGCAGCCTTGTGTTTAATGAGGTGACTTCCAGTTGTAAATGAAACAGAGGGCGGGGGACATTGTGTGAACTCTGACCCTTGCTGTCCATCTTGGCTTTTATCCGGGAGTTTTATGAGCTGCATAAGCCCTCTTGGAGAGACCCACCGCAGCCTTGGAGCATTGCGGCCAGATTCTTTTTTCTTATTTTTAAGTGAGGGGAGACAAGAGCTCTTCTGAGAAGAGAAGAGAGGACGTCTCAGTCGTGGAGGAGAGGAGAGCGACAAAGGGGGCAGGACGACAAGGAATTCAGAGCTCTCTTCTTGCTTGAAGTTGAACTTGTGTGTGCCAGTGGCTGACTCACTTCCAACCTTCTGGATGTTCTCTCCCCCACCCCCCTTAATTTCCCTGCATACAAGGAAATTCTTTGCCCTCGTCTCACAATAAGGGCCTGGTTGAGACAACTCATTGTGTTCATGTTGATCAGTGTTGTGCACATAAGGCAGTTTAAACTGCACATTTATTCATTTTTAATTTTTAAAAAAGAAAAGAAGACAATGCAATGAATAGGCTAAAATGCAACAAACAGACAAAAAAGGAAAAACAAAGTGTGATTTACACTTCATTCATAAAGAGTTTGGGCCTTAAGAAATTTTGAGAAACCAACACTCTCCATGTGTCCTGCAGTGATTTCTAGCGGCCAGACTGCACCTTGTGTAGTTCATTTCTATGCTTTGCATGGTTAATTTGTGTACTCATAAATAGCAGCTTGCAGGGGGTGGGGCAGGAAACAGCAGCTTTCTCCCTCACCACAGTTCCCTGTAACATCCAAACTGTGGTTTGTTTGAACTATGGTTAGTGAGAACAAGCCAGGATCAAACTGTGATTTCAGATCCTGGCTTAATCTGAAATCAAAGCTTTGGCAAACTATGGTTACCTGAGTTCAGATATCAAGGGGAACCATGGTTAGTTCCTCTTTTCCTGGGGTGAGGAAAGGGTTAGATTTTTATCAGGATTCTGGCCTAGGGATAAAGGTTTTGTTTGGTTTTGTTTTTAACAAAAAAACATCCCCCTCTCCATGGTCCTGATTGTGGTCCCTTCCCCACAACCATTATTTAAACTATTCAAATAAGATTAAGCACATCTTATTATTTATTACATTTCTATACTGCCTGATAGCCAAAGCTCTCTGGGTGGTTCACAAAAATGGCCAAACAATGCATTTCACATCATGTGTACTTTGGCTCTAAGATCAACCATCCCCTAGAAAAGCTATGACTACAAAGCCCAAACACAGCATATCCATTAAGCATTGCATCCTGGAAAGTGTGTGACGGTCCCCCCTGTTTTTAAATCCTAGCCAGGCAGTAAAACCAGGAGATTTATCAAACCCCTGGTGGGTTACCATACATGGCTGGTGGGCTGTATTCAGCTTGATGCATCACATGTTCTGCAGGCTTGTTCTAAAGTGTATTATTCATATGCTGAGTATGATCAAGGTGACACAGGGATCCATTCTCAGTGGTTGCTCTCCGGCTTTGGAATTCCATTTCCCTTAAGGATCACCAAAGACTGAGTGGCTCAGTTCAGATGTAATGGAAAATCGTGGTTTTCTGTTACACGTATGAGCCACGGTGAGCTTTAGACTCATGCACATACCCTCCCCTCTCCTCCTCTTTCCCCACTGTGAGGGTGCCATCAGAAGCTTTCACTTCTGACTGTAAACAAAGCACAGTTCCCTGTAACATCTAAACTGTGGTTTGTTTGAACTATGGTTAGAACAAAACAGGATCAAGCTGTGATTTCAGACCCTGGCTTGATCAGAAACCAAAGTTTTGGCAAACTATGGTTACCTAAGTTCCGATGTCAAGGGGAACCATGGTTAGTTTAAAACCAGAAGTAGGTGCTATGCATATTCCACAAGTGAAGTAGAGCCTTTAAAAATTATTTTAATGGCCATTGATGAGCAAGGATTTTTGGTGGCGGATTTTTAAAAGTATGAGCTTGTAGACTCTAGTTCAAATCTCAATCAAGATTGTAGTGTGAGGATAATAGTACCGATCCATTGTGCAGGGCTATTGTAAGGATTAGTGAGCTGTATGTAAAACACTTTGGCACTTAGAAAAAGACTTACATAAATAAGTAAGTAAGTACTTATTTACTTACTTAATAAGTAAACAAGTGTTTACATAAGTAGTAAACACTTGTTCTCGCAGATATGTACATCACTTGGTTACTTGGTTACTGAGTCCTTGGTGGCTGGCATCTGAGTGAAAAGCCATGTGACTCAAATGAAAAGCTATGTTTCTAGGGGACTGGAAAGTTTCATAGATTTCATAGATCATAGAGTTGGAAGGAGCCTACAAGGCTATTGAGTCCAACCCTCTGCTTAATGCAGGAAACTAGAGGAGGGCTCCCCCATCCAAGTAATAACCAGGCTTGACCCTGCTTAGCTTTACACGCTCAGACAAGCTGAGCCAGCATAAGCCACAGGCCTATTTGTAGTGTGAAATCTGCCATGGACCATTCACACATGCAGACTATCACTTGATGTTGCAGTTATCAGGCAACGAGCATGCATATGTGGAGTGGTCCTCATATAAAATGCATAGGCACCAAGTATAAAATGGATAGGCAATATGAAAAACAGCCCACTGATCTTCTGAAATGAGGAACAGCCATTTAAGGTGCAATCCTATGCATGTTTAGAATGAAAAAAGTTCTACAACTCCCAGCATTCCCCAGCCAGCCATGGGACAGCTGAAAGTCCTAGATACAGTTCACACAAATATTTCCTGAGCATCCTTTTATTATATTGTAATGAATGCTGTTGATTCCTTCATCCTGCCCCCCAATTCAGTGATGAAACTGGAATACTGTCTGTATATGTTCCTTCCACCACACCACACCACGCACACCACACACACAGAGAGAGAGAGAGAGAGAGAGAGAGAGAAACTCCCAGACTCTTACACTGGTATTCTGAGCTTGGTGATGAATGCATGCCAAATGTTTTGCTGGTGCTCAGCAAACCCCTCCATTCCTGCCCAATTTCACAGCTGCCTTGAACGGAGTTGCTGAGTAGCCACACATCTTCCATGGCTTTTTGTCCCCCTTGTTCAAAGCCCAGAGGCAGAGGGGGCGGCTCCCGACAAGGAGCCCTTTGGCACACGAGGAGTTAACTGGCTCCATGCACTCGTAGGTGCCCTTTAATGAAACCAGTGGGCCATGATGTGTCCATTCCCACAATGGGGCAGGCTGCTGAACCCCCAACCACACATGGCTGTCAGCATGAGCAATGATTGAAGCCTCCAGTAGCAGGGGGAGGGATCTGTGAAAGACTTCTCAGGCTTCCACCAGCCATCACATTCTGGGAAAGCCACCAGACCTTCTCTTCCCCTCTCTGCCCCCCCACACCATTGCCCCCCCCCCCCGCAAGACTGCAGCGACTCCTGAAAAGATGAATGCATGGCTGTTCCTGCAGCTTACCAGCCGAATTCGGAGGTCTGACTGCATTTCATTGGGGGGGGGAGGCACCAGATGGAAGGGGGATGAGCAGAGGCACGCACCCTTCCCCACCATGTAGCCTGTCCCCCTCCCCCTCTTACGACCCTTACCATTGCTAGACCCCACGTGGTTACTTGAAGGAAAGACACCTTTTGTGTACAAACCAGAACTGAATCATGGACTGGAAATCCAAAGAAGGCTGCCATCATAAGAATGCATGCTTGAAAGTCCACTCATCAAAATCAATTGGACTGACTTCAGAGAAAGTATCTTGAGGATGGGAGGGTTCGTGTGAAATATACCATGGTTTTCCTTTGAGAAACAGGCAGCCACATTGGGTTGCGCTGCCCACCACTCCAGCCCTGATTAGCTGAGATGGAAGATTCTGGGAAGGGGCGGTGTCTGTGGGTGGAGATGTGGGGGCACACGCCAGCAGTGGGTCTGCCCACTTTGGGCATTGGCTCCACCCATTCTGGCCAGTGGCTCCACCCACTGCTGGCACATAACCCCTGATATTTCTCAGGCTGAAAAACGATTCCCCACTCCTGGTATAATATTTCCTGTTTGCCTTTGGGTGCCAGGGATCAAATACTACTGACTCAGTCTTCCATGCCCTGATAAGTTCTTCTGTCATGTCAGCACTTGGCAGACACGGGTAGATTGCTACACAGCTTCCTTGTGATTAAGAACAACACATGGGAAACATGACATTCAGATAGCAAAGCAACCAACACAGAGAGATGGAACAAAACCAGAGCCACACCCAATACGACTGAACTGCACCAGTCAAGTATCAGAGTGGGGAATGAGCTGTTCCATTACAGGGCCCGTAAGATACATTAAATATAGCAAACTCAGAAGAAGAGACATCTCCCCACCCCCAAATCAAACACACGGGAGGTTAGAAAATGCCTCTTCTAACATGGCATTTCTCATCTGCTGTTTTTTTTATCAGTACTTAACATTTTAAACAATTAAGAAAAATCACCTTCCTTATTAATTGGGGGCATATGTTGTTTGAGCAAGATGTTTTGTGTGTGTTTTAAATGTCTTAATCTTAACTGGTTAATCTGCTAAATGTTGCAGGCCTAATTTGAATAGGATTCAAGTTTGGCAGGTGGAGATCCTGAGAAGCTTTGCTATGTATTTTTAAGCATTGCAGGGAGGGTAGCACTCCACCAGGTGCAGCTTCTCCTGCCCCTGCTACGCTGTGATGGGAAAAGTTGCGCTTGGTGGAATGCTGCCCGCAGTGCAACTCACAAACAACAGAGCAGCCCTTCCAGGGGCTGGGCTTGACCATTTTCCCAGCTACTGTTTCCTCTGCCCCCCCCCCGACACCCACATACCGGTGGCCTCCATTCATATCTTCAGTGAGAGAAGTCCAAGGGTCCCACGGCACAGGGGCCCCCAAATGGCCAGCTAGAGAGGCAGCAGGTGATGGGGCAGTGGCAAACGGGCCTGGCATCAGCAGCTGGGCCCATAGCATTCTTTGCATTCCTGTAATCAGGATGGTGCTACGATATAAGTGAACTTAAAATGCAAAACTGCACATGCTCCAAATGTTTCTCTCTCTCTTTCTCTTTTTTAAAATCGGGGGCAGCATACAATCTGTCTGTGGGTTTGTTTGTTTTTGCAGTAACATATCAGGAATGTAGAAGCAGTTGTAAAGCATGGACTGGCTTTACAACTTTAGTTGTGTGCTTCACAACTGGAGTAATTCACATGGCCACTTAAAGCTACACACACACACCCCGTAAGACCATTCAGTCCAGCATCTAAACTTACCTAGCTGCGGCTGCTCGACTGGAGCCCACGAGCAGTTTTCCAGAATACAGCAGCTTTCTGTGTGTTCTACAAACCCCATGCATCATGGTTCTGCAGCATTTGTTAATGTGTACGTACACACACACACACACACACACACCCTTAGCTCTTCAGAACTGTTTAATTCACCCAAGTTTTGCTTTGGTTATTTTTTTATTTTAAAAAAAGAAGCTCTCCAGGCAGGGCTTTTTTTTTTTGTAACACCAAACTTCAGGGTCTAAACGGCAACCTCATTGGGATGAAAGAAGCCTGAGAGTCTGCTATTATTCAGCCTGCAGAGATGCTGGCGATGAAGAATAGATGAATCAGGGACCTCTGACATCTGCCTGAAGCGTACCACGGTTGTCAGTGGCAGGGAAAGAGCAGCCACTTTCTGAGCAAACAAAAGCGGTTTTCATAGAAGGACCGGGAAAGCCGGCCATTGAAAGCAAAAAAAAGAAAGAAAAAGAAAACCTGTTTCTGGAGCACCTGGGCTCGAGCCAAAGCCAGCCCCATAAGATAAATGAATTATAATTGCAATCAGTTATTTTCAAGTTCTAACAGTCACCATGCTGAGATTTCATGAGTCAAGATTCCAGACCATGGGATCTAGTGTAAACTATAGCTCTGGGAAGGTTTATAATGCAAGATTTGTCAGAGGGACATAGGATTGCAACCTTAGTGTTCATGTGCATTTATTTTCATGTGCATTATTTATTTCCCATCCCTTTTAATATGCCTTTCTAAGAATTATTGCACATCCCCTTTAACATCCCTTCTAACGTGCCTTAGTGTTCATGTGCATGCATTATTTTCTATGTATGTTCACTCGTTCTAGCCTATAGCCAAGATACACCTGCCTTCCACCCAGGTGGATAGCCTACGTTTTGCCCAAGGTGGATCGCCCACCTTCCACCAAGAATTGTCCAAGGTTTAAAAGGCACGCTGTGGATCAGAGCCTTGGCTCTTCAGTGTGATGGAGCTGGAGGCCTTCCTATAAGGGATGCCCAATATTCCAAGGGATGCCTTTCTGCTAACTCTAGTCCTGATCCATTAAGTCTCAGCCTCCGGTAGCAACGATTGCCAGTCAAGGGCAGATTCAGAACACTCACAGCCACACTTTGGTACCGTGAGATGAGCGTCATTTCCTGCCAGGCTGCAGGAACTGTACTTGTCGGCATACAAGGTGACTGGCCCCCATGAGGATAGCAATCTTATTTCAATTATTCTTTGGAGACTTTTGGGGGGGAGCGAGAAGGTTTATTTACTGTGAAATCCCTCAAAGTGTCTTTTCAAAAACATTGCCAAGAAAGAACTTGGGTGTGTGAGTGTGTGTGTGTGTGTGTGTGTGTAGAATCAAAGCTTACAAGCCCAGGAGACAGAATGGGAGAGAGCCTGCAGCCAACCAAGTGCCCGTTCCTGGCTGCGCGGAGTCTGCAAGCTGTCCTTGGCTATGTTTATTTTTCATTGACTCAGCGATGTCGTTCGGTTAGCCGCAGCTTACTCAGTGCAGGCAGCGTGACCGTGCGGCTCCCCGCCCCCACTCTCTCGGTGCTGCTTGGCTGGCTCTCCTCTCTCCGACCTGAACCCCGCCACTGCCCTCAAGGCACAACTCTTGTACACCTTCTGTCCCACAGTCGCTAAAATGGGATGTGCAAAACAACAACAACAACAACAACACACACACTAGCCAAATATTTACTGCAGCCCCCACTGATAAGGAAAAAAGTGTTGTGGTTGAAGATTTGTTCACAAATCCAAGAAACTGCTCAGCATACCGAAAAGGAGAAGCTGCTGACTTACTGGATCCCCCTGTTAACAACGGTAGCTTTGCTCCACATCAGAGGCGGCAGGGAACCCTTTCCACCCCAAGAACCACCATACCTGATGTGTGCCTTTCCAGCGGTGGTGGGACCAAAGTGAAAAGGGGGCAGGGCCAAAGCCGTGGTGAGAGTGTTGGACTGGGACTCGGGAGATCCGGGTTCTAGTCCCCGCTCAGCCATGAAACTCACGGGGTGACTTTGGGCCAGTCACTGACTCTCAGCCTAACCTACCTCACAGGGTTGTTGTGAAGATAAAATGGAGAGGAGGAGGATGGGGATAATGTAAGCCGCCTTGAGTTCCTTGTAGGAAAAAAGGCGGGGTATAAATGTAATAAATAAATAAATAAATTCACATACGTTCCCCCTCCCCTCTCCTACACACGAAGAGAGAGAGAGAGAGAGAGCAATTAGGCATGAAAAAAAAAGCCTCCCATTGCCTCTGTTAGAAAAGTGGACATGGTGTATTTACCAAATGTAAGAATACAGCTCCATTATTCACATGTAATCAAAAAAGCTGTATATAGCACACATTGTTGGATGTATTAATCTCTCTGTTCTCCTAACCTTGCCCATCTGCCAACTGCTATTTTAGCCAGAGAACCTTGAAGAGTTCTGTCGCTTCTTTGTTTAGTTGTATGTCTGGTGCCGCCATGTCTTCTCCTTGGCTACAATCCCACCCCTGAAGTGCATTCTCAAGTCCCAACTCCAGGTGTACAAATGAAAAAGGGAGTTTCTTCGATTGATAAGGGGTACCAAGAGTAGCAGATTCATGAGACACTTGATATCTCGAGCGCCCTAAAGGTCATGAGAAGCATCAACCTAGCCAAGGGAAGAAAGGCCAGATGGCCTTCTACGCAACTAAAGACTGATACTTACTATGTTCAAAGAAATGTCTCTGATTGGTTGTTGCCATGTTCAAATGAATGTACGTGATTGGATAGCATGATTAAGTGAACGCATTTGATTTGCTGAAAATGAATGAACCAATGAGTGTAAAAAGCATAAAAGGCCAGCATGTTCCCTTTCCCCCTTGTTCAGCCTCTGATTCTGGCACGAGCCACAAGACTGATCCTTTTTGCAAAAATAAAACTTTGAAAACTCACTCCTGGTGTGCTGCTTCCCTTTCCTCGAACATTGGGTTCTCTGGGAAAGGCATATCTGAGCATATTTTTGCAGCACCTCCAATGGGAGGCTTTTTTCCAAGCATAACTGCTGCGGGGGTGTGTGATTTCTGGGGGTTGCAGCACACAGGGGGAGGAGGGTTAATCCCTCTTCCCCAGCTGCAGCCCACTGCCAAAATCACTTGACATATGCACCCTGCAACTGGGCTTGGGGGGAAAAAGCCTCCCATTGCCTTCCAGATCCTGGGGACATATGGTGGGGATGCTGTTGCCTTCACACTCTGCTTGTAGGCTTCCTGAGTGCATCATGCAGGCCACTGCTGGAAACAGGATGTCAGAGAGGCAGTAATTAGGCTTGGGGGGGCGGGGTGTGTGGAAGCCTCCCATTGGAGGCGATCGGAGACTTTTTTTCATGGCTAATTGCTCTCTCTCTCTCTCTCTCTCTCTCTCTCTCTCTCTCTCTCTCTGAGTGTGTGTGTGGGGGAACATATGTGAATGGAAGGACTATGTGGCCCCATCCCCCCCTGGAAAGTGGCCCCTGGAAAGAGTCCTGCATGGCCTTTCCTGGGCATTCTGAAGTGCAGATGGGAAGCTAGCTGCCTTTGGTCTACCTAGCCCAGTCTTCCACAGTCTTGAGAACATCAGGGGGTTGTCGTCGTCACTGTTGCCTCTGCTGTACGTCTTGCCACCTGGCTATGATCTTTCATCTAATGCTACTGTGCATGGGATTGAACTGGGGGCTTCATGCATGCAAACTGTGTCTATCACTGAGCATGCATAAAGCATGCCCTAAAGGAGGCATCCCTTTCCTAACTGAAAAATATGGCAAAGTAGCAAAAAGCATAGCAACTGATACTGGGGGGGGGGGCAGGGGGCAGGGGGGGGGAGACAGCAAGTCTATCACTGTGTGTGTGTGGCAGGCGTGGGGAAGAGGAGAATGAAGACAGCACGAAGTTGGGAGGAGGGCAACACTGTGGTTTGGCACAACGTCCCCGAGTCTTTGAATCTGGCCTTTGCTTCCAAATCCCTTTCTGCACCCACTTTTATAGGATTCCTTTAGAACAGGACTGAGTCCATCTTTGGGATTGCTTTTGGAATAAAGGAGCTCATCTCTCGAACTCGGACTAGAGTTGGCTATCGAGAGCACATACAGCAGAACAAAGGCATTTAAAGAAGACACGACAGGTGGCTGCAAGCAATGAATGACCAGGGAGGCATCATTCGGGACCAGAGAGTCAAGCGACTGTCACAGCTACCACCTGCTGGATAACTGACCATGGGTTAAGGTGTCATTTGAGATAACATTTAAAGGAAGATGATGTGAGGTAGGCCTTATACATTGTATCCAGTGCTTCTGGGAGACAGTGCAGAACAATGTTTGTCCAATTGTGCTGGATCCAGTAAAAAGCAGGACGGACAAATTAGTCTATTTCTGATCCATGTCTGTTTCACAGGTGTCCATTCATAAGTCTGTTCCATCCCATGGCTGCATCAATCTGTGATTATTATTTTTTTAAGAAATGTGCATTATTTCTTAACGTATTTTGTCACAAAATATGGACGTTCATAGGCATTTTTATCTAAAATAGACAGTTGTCCCCTCGCTTGGCACCACCAAAGCAACAACCATGCATGTTCTCCTCTTCTCTCCTCTGGTAATATCTACTGTTACAAAGGGTATGATACATATATTAGCCCTGTGCAAACATTTTGAACCTAGGTACCAACAACATGTGAAGGTGGTGGAGGTCAGGATTATTGCCCGCTGGCCCCACTGCTTCCAGAATTTGCACGACGGAAAATCACCCATCCAGTCCAACTGAGGGGCTGTAGCTGAGAGGCAGAGCACCTCTGCTTTGCATCCAGAAGGCCCCAGGTTCAATTCCTGGCATCTCCCGGTAGGGCTGGAAAAACGCCTGTCGGAAAGTTGGAAACCCTGGAGAGCCGCAGTGGACAATACTGGGCAAGATGGCCCATGGGTCTGACTCGGTGTAAGGCAGTTTTCTAAGTTCCTAATTCTGTAGGTAGTAAGGGACAAATTGCTGCTGCTGTTGTTATTGCTGCTGTTGTTGTTGTTAATAGCAACAACAAAAACAACAACAAAAATGGGAACAGATTTTGCAGAGGCGCAATAGGCTTCATCAAAGCCAAATGGTAGGGGCAACATCTTCCTTACAGAAAGACAAATCCTAGAAATGTGAGTTAATCCTAATTGCCTGGTTCTGGCGCTTGGCTCTGCAATTGTTGCAATAACATGAGTCCAGCACGCTCATGTCCAGCTTATCTTTGACTTGACGCCATGAGCAAAGCTATGCTTACGCTGCATAGATTTACTGCTATCGTGCCTGATGGTGCATCATCCATCATTGTTGGCTGTCGCCAGTTACCATATATCATTTTCCCTGTAAGATTTTCCCTCCCTCCCTCTCTTTTGGGAGGACAGTGAGATATCTGCCTGGCTCGCTACCTTTAGGTAAAAAGGTCAGCTGTCTGGCATTGACTGTGAGATACAGCCAGGCCTGGAATTTCTGTGGATGGAATAACATAAGCTCAGGGTTTGAGTCTTGCTGTTTTCCACTTTTAAAAGGCTTGATTTATGGGAGCTGAAATAATCCTATTATGTTCCCAAGAAATGGAGACGCTTCAGTTGCAGCTCTTGTGTTAACTGTAGTTCCAATATGATCTTTGGGCTGTCCTGTGTTCCATTCATACTGTGCAAATAAATACGGCTGACTTCAGGGCTAATACTATGCGAAAGCTGCAAATCCTTGTGTTAGGAGCACAGGAAGCTGACTTCTACGAAGTCAGACAATTGGTCCATCCAACTCAATTTTATCTACACTGTCTGAATGAGAGTAACTCTCCAGGGTTTCAGGCAGGGGTCTTTTCCAGACCTACCTGGAAATGCTGGGATAGAAACGGGGACCTTTTGCATGCAGAGCATATGCTATGGCCCTTTCCCAGTGGTGTCATCATTCTTTCCCCTGATGCAAGGCCTTGTCTGGGAGCTGAACCCAGGACCCCTGGACCCAAAGTGAGAATCATGCCACTCCTAGACCAACAAGCTGGACTCTGTGATAGAAGGCACATTGCCACCAAATTCATATAGAGAGGGGAGTGGGGTGGATTAAAGGTGGTAGGAAGGAGTGGCATGCCAAATTCTTCTCCTGCCTGCCGCTTTTCACTTGCCAACTCCTTCTACATGGTTGCTTTTCTCCTGGTGGGACTCCAAGATCAGAACAAGTGGGCCCAACTGATGAAAAGTAGCTGGGGAGCCTAATAAAACAAAATTCAAGGCAAATGGGTACAGTCCTGCTGAGCTGAAAGCAACAAATTTAGGCATTTCAAGGGGTGTCAAAGGACTAGTGGGCAACAATCCTGATGCCCCCTTTCACGAGGCTGCTGGTACCTAGATTCAAAAGGCCTGCAGATGGCTAATGCATCACACTCTTTGTAGTAGCAGACATTAACAAGGAGACAAGAGGAGGACATGCAGAGCTGCTGCTTTGGTGTTGTTGTTTGTGGTCCATAGCATCTAGTTCTGGAGATGTGGGACACCTTCCAGGATGCCTGGGGGAAGTCCTGCCCCATCTGCCCACCCAACAAAATTAGACTTTAATAGGAAGAAGGGGAGCAAAGGGGAGTAAACAGGAGCCAGGGCCACCTGGCTAGATACAGGTCTAGTTCATCTATCCTTTGTATTCCTACCTAGGGATGTATGAGAAATCCATTTCAGTTTATTTTGGGCCATAATTTAACCAATTTGCACTTCCCAGAACCAAATGTCGACCCAAATGTGATCTGCGGTCAGAGTCCATACATTTCGGAGCTTGCAATGTAATGCATATAACAACAATGTGTTCAAAAAATGCATACGTTTTTTAAAGTGTGCATGAAAGAAATGCATACATTTTAAGAATGCATGCCATCATGCTTTCATCAATGGGAGAAAATGAGTTCATTCCAAAAATATGCATGCAATTGATGCATACGTTTGAAAATGTGCACAAAAATACACACACATTTTCATGGGGGGGGGAAAAAAGAAAGAAAGAAAGAGAACAAAGCTCACAATCTGTTACGAACATGAATCAGAACGAGCATCAAGGTGGAAATCGGAGAACGTTGACAAGCTCAAGTTCTGCAGATTCTCACAGCCCTGTTCTCCTATCTTGGGTTAGCTGTTTCATGAGAACAAAGCACCACGTAACTATGATGTATGGGATAAACAGCAAACAGATGTGCTCCTTCTCAACCAAAATGATGACTAGTGCCTTAGAATGTGGTCTCGTCTCGCTGCCTCTCTGGGACATTAAAACCCAGCAAATCTGCTAAACCTATCTGAACACATCAAGCATTGTCAGTGGTTATCAGTGGGTTTAAGGTTTCAAAGCCAAGGAATACTGTGCAAGAACTCATTTCATCTTAAAATTCCTATAACATGAACCCCGCAGCTCTAGCTGTTTGCCATCCCTGGCAGGAACTGGTCTCAATTACGCTTCTGAGCTGGTTAATGGGGGAGGAGAGGTGGTGAGAAACTGGATTTAGACAATTTGGAAATAGATCAACCAACAAAATGTAGCCTAGCAATGGATTTTCCACATTTCCCATTCGGCTCAGAGTTTCGTCTGGTTGTCACATGCAGTTGAGATTAACAGGCAAATGCACAAAACGGTTGTGCCATTCTGGCTGGGTATGTGTAACTGAAGAACACAGCGCTCCTTATGAGCCACACAATCTGGCCTCTTCGTTTAGGGGGAAAATACGATCCTCTTGTTTTGCTCCAAAATGATTTATGGAGGAAACGACCAGCTCTCTCAAAATTCCTGCCCCAGGTGTCTAGCTTATCAATGTTGGTGCGAAAAGTACGGTAGGATGTTTTGATGAAGAAGAAAAAGATCATGTCTGCTAACAGCAGAATTTGGCTCCTGTATTTTTATATTCCAGTAGGTCCCTTGGAAATTCAAATGCTTCTTTCAATACATAGCAATGGGGCTAGGTTACTAGGACATTCTGACTTTTTTTTTTTTAAGGCATTATTGTTTTTTATACACCATTTCATTCCTCTTCTAAAAAAAAGTCTGCTGTTTTTATTTTTTTACTGAAAAAGTGGGAGAAACACTAGTAAAAAAAAAAAACCCAACAACCCAAAACCTCTTGTTATAAGCTTGCAGCTGCCTCATAATTTGTTGGTCATTGTATTATACTTGTTGCCTAGGGCTGCAATCCAAACCATCATTCTTAGAAGTAAAACCTCATGGAAGCCAATGGGGTTTCCTTCTGTGGGTAAGCATGGTTAGGATTGTTTTTAATTTCCTGTGGTTTGTCACTCCCCCCCCCCCCCCCGCACCCCAGTCCCATTACCGTCTCTGGTGAAGTAGGTTTCGAAGGCCTTGGCAGGTTTGAAGCACTACAGAACGCTTCAAAACTTGTTAGGCAAGAGAGGGCATGCACCTTGCGAACCGTGATTGCCATTTCATATCACCAATGGGGGGGGGGGGAGAATGACCATCCCGTCTGCCTCCTGTCTATCTTAATAATATTTAAATGAGCCAAGCTGGTTTAAAACCAGCAAGCGGGCAATCTTCTTGCTCTTGGTGCTTAGTGTGAGAAACTGGGATTCCCTGACACTTGTACACTTCTTTTTATAGCTTGCCTTCTGCATGATCTCTTCTCCCCTAACCTTTGATGGTGACCAGTTCCGGGTGCTGCACTTTAAGAAGGCTCCAGACAAATTGCAATGGGTTCAGAGGAGGGCAGCAAAAATGGTCACTGGAATGCAGGAAAAGTCCTGTCAGGGAAGGTTGAAGGAACTAGATGCATTGTAGAAGGGAAGACTGGGGGGCGGGCGTGATAGCACTCTAGTACTGTTACATAGAAGAGGGCAAATACATGTAACATGTTATCTGATGCCTCAGGGGGCAGGACTAGATCTAATGGGCTTCAGTTAGAGGAGGGGAGATTTCAGGTGAACATTAGGAGAAACTTTTACAAAAATATTTATTTATTATTACATCTATATCCCACCTTCTTTCCTCTTGCAAGGAACCCAAGGCAGTGAACATGCTCCTCGTCCTCCATTTTACCCTCACAACAACCCTGTGAGGTAGGTTAGGCTGAGAGTCAGCAACTGGCCCAAAGTCACCCAGTGAGCTTCATGGCTGAATGGGGACTAGAACCTGGATCTCCTGAGTCCCAGTCCAGTGCTCTAACCACTACACCACACTGGCTCTCTAATATGTTTTATTTTTATTTTAATATATTTTTCTTTTCCTGTTTTTCCTTTTAACAGGTACAAGAAAGAAACATAAGTCTCTATACAGCAGAAAATACACACCAATTAATATCTTAAAGCATAAACTTATGAACATAGGAAGCTGCCTTATGCTGAGTCAGACCGTTGGTCCATCTCATCATCATCATCATCATCATCAGGCGATCACTCGTGACCGAGTAAGATTGTCTTCCAGGATAAAAATTTACAAAAAGGAAATTTTAAAAGGAGGAAATTCTAAAGAAAAATTGTGTAGACTCTAGCGATGGATCTGTAAGTGACTGTGGAGGCCAATTCTAGATCCAAAGACAGAAACAGGAGGAGATACACAAAGGTGTGTGTGTATGCACTTTAGCAGAAGGACTTCTCTTCCACTAGTCTTGGCCGTTGTTGTCACACAGGGATATGCTTTATCAGTGTAACCAAGTGTGCTCTAATTGGCTAAGCCTAAGAACCAGCCCTGAAATGTCACTGGAAGATTTATATCTCTGAGAAACTTCTCCAGGTACTAATTTCAGTCATCATCATCAGGCGATCACTCGTGATCGAGTAAGATTGTCTTCCGGGATAAAAGGAGGAAATTCTAAAGAAGATTGTGTAGATTCTAGCGATGGGTCCGTAGGTGACTGTGGAGGCCAATTCTAGATCCACACAGCTTCCCACAGTGAGGACACAGGTTACCAGATGGAAGATGGTCCTGTAAAGGATTCATTTGACGTGCTTTTCGCTTAGCACGTTTCTCCCTTTCACCTTGCACTCGGGCTTCTTCAAAGTCCATAGAACCTTTGTGAAGGCCAACCTCCAGTTAGATCGTTCATGGGCCAGAGCTTCCCAGTTTTCGATGTTTATATTGCATTTTTTTTAGATTAGCCTTAAGAACATCTTTAAACCTCTTATATTGACCACCGATATTCCGCTTTCCATCCTTGAGTTGGGAATAAAGTAACTGCTTTGGGAGACGGCAGTCAGGCATTCGAACAGCATGACCGGTCCACTGAAGTTGGCGTTGAAGGATCATTTTTTCAATGCTAGTAGTCTTTGCTTCTTCCAGTACACTGACATTTGTTCGCCTATTTTCCCAAATATTTCGCAAGATTTTCCGGAGGCAACGTTGATGAAATCTTTCAAGGAGGTGGAAGTGACATTTATAGATAGTCCATGTTTCACAGGCATACGATAAAGTTGGCAATACAATGGCTTCATAAACCAGTGTTTTGGTCTTCTTACAAATATCCCGATCCTCGAACACTCTATGTTTCATTCGAGAAAACGCGGCACTTGCGGAGCTCAAACGATGCTGGATTTCACTGTCGATGTTAGCTGTAACAGAAAGATAGCTGCCAAGATAGAGAAAATGATCTACATTTTCCAGTATTTCCCGCCAAGCTGGATAGATGGCATCATCAAAGGGTTAGCTTGCACTTGCTGATGAAGCACTTTGGTTTTTTTGATGTTAAGTGAGAGACCAAGTTTTTCGTATGCTTCTGCAAAAGCATTTAGGATAGTTTGGAGATCATCCTCTGAATGTGTGGAGACCACATTATCATCAGCATACTGAAGTTCCACAACGGAGGTTGTAATTACCTTACTTTTTGCTTTCAGCCTGCTGAGATTAAAAAGCTTTCCATCTGTTTGATATATAATTCCCACACCAGTGGGAAGTTTCCCCTCGACAAGATGTAAAATCATGGCGATTAAAATAGCAAATAATATTGGGGCGATAACACATCCCTGTTTAACACCTGATCCCACTTTAAATAGAGCACCATGAGAGCCATTGTTGTCCAAAACCGTTGCTGTCATGTTGTCATGGAGATGTCATGGTCCATCTAGTGCAGTATTGTCAACACTGACTGGCAGCAGCTCTCGAGGGTTTCAAGCAGGAATCCTTCCTAGCCCTACCTGGAGATGCCGGGGATTGAACCTGGGACCTTCTGCATGCAAAGCAGGTTCTCTTACCACTGAGCTACAGCCCTTCCCTTCATCTGGTCAGTTGTACAGATCAATCCAGAACACCTTCCCATAGTGCTTACTGTTCCATAGTGCTATGGTTGGTAGAGATGTATGAGAAGTTTGTTTCAGTTCATTTTTTGATCAGGATTTACCCATTTTGGGCCTTCCTCTGAATTCAAATTCAGAGTAGCTCTTCAGGACCACATTCCAGTAGTGGGTGGAGCCAAAGGCAAAATGGGTGGAGTCAAATACCAAAAATGCCAGCATATTTTAGTATAAAACTCTTACTGCCAGTAACAAAGCCTTAGGAGAGGCATCTCGACCTTTTAGAATAGCAGGAAAGCTGTACAATGCCAGGAAACCACCAGACAATTGGTGATTAGGGTGGAAAGGGAGTGGGGCCAAAGGAAGGAAGGGGGTGTGGCCAACTGGAGAACCCAGTAGGACAATATCTGGCTCCTGGTCCTGAGGTTCAACACTCCTGAAATAGAGGATACAGTCATGCCTTGGATTGAGAGCATAATTGGTTCCGGAAAGGTGCTTGTAATCCAAAACACTCTTATATCAAAACAAAATCCCCCCAAAAAAATTTGTACAGAGATTTTTAATTTAAGCCGTACTGTAGTACTTGTATTGCAAGACGATGCTTGTATATCAAGTAAAAAAAAATTAAATAAATATTAAAAATTTTGCTTGTCTTGCAAAACGCTCTCAAACCAAGTTACTTGTAATCCAAGGTATTACTGTACCTTCAAATACAGGATAGTCCTTCTAGCCCAGTGTGGCCTGTTCTGACTGGCAGTGGTTCTCCGGGGTCTCTAGGGTTCCATCACCTCCTCCCTTGACATATCTGAAGATGCTTGGGACCTTCTGCATGCAAAACACGTGCTCTACCACAATGGTAAGGTCCCTCCCCAGTTGCATCATCATAAAATCATGCTTTGCTAGAACAGCCATTTCCGCTCGCCCCAACCAATGGCCTTCTGCCGTCCCCGTCCCACGTGTTCCCTGAAAAGCTGCTTGCAACGTTGTTCGAGTTCACAGAGTCTCTCATTCCAAGACACTAGCTGGGAGTTAGTTCAGCAGCAGAGCCCCTCTCCGGCAAAAAGGCATCTTGTTCCTATTTTCTCAGCCGGAGGTCTTGGCAGAAAAGCTTCATTTCCGGAGATAGAATGAACTTTGAATCTACCAAGAGAAAACGTACTTGGGAAGAGAAAAGGAGAGAGGGAAAAGGAGAAGTCATAAAATTCTGATAAGCCAAGCCACATAAAATAAAATAAATAAATAAATTAGTTCACTGTCCTCAGTGCTTCCTTTCGGGATGGATCTGATGGGTATGCACTTGCTCCTATTGCAGTCCCCACTTCTGCTGATGGCTGCATTCTGACAGGGCTTATCTGAGCCATGTATCTCTGCAGAGCAAAACTGAGTAGGAAACAGAATGGAAAAACCTAGCTAGCATATCCTTGTTCCAGCAGGCATTCAGGGATGGAAGCAGGGGGTGTGAGAGAGTGGACAGCTCCAAGATCCAGATGATCTGACCTTGCTTCTTTGCAGGGGCTGCCCAATTGGGTGTCTCAAAATCAGGGAAAGAATTGTCTATTAGTATGGTACAGTGCAGGTTTTGAAGGGCCCTTGGGCAAGACACCTTCAATGCCGCCCCCTCCCCTTGTGGCTCTACTTTTTCACCATCATTGTCACCAGCTGCTGTTGCTCCTCATCCTCCTTCTCATCATTGCTGTGGCTTGCTTGACAGGCAGAGAGCCAGTGAGCACGTAGGCAGTGGCATCTCCTGCTCCTCCTCCTCACCACCACTGTTGTCTGGGCCTGAGTGAGAGGCAGGTGAACAAGCAGGTTGCAAGGGTGAGAAGGAGGAGCAACTCCAGGGGGCACTTGTCAGTGGGGGCCCACTGGGGTGTGTGGGCCCTCAGCAGATGCCCGACCAAGCCGACCCTTGATGCTGGGCCCTGCTAGCAGGAGTGCCATGTGATGACTCCTCTCTCTGAACTATTTCCATTCCAGCTACTCATTAAAAGAACTGCTATGTAACATTAATGCCTAAATTTGCTTGTTTTCCTCTTCCAAACCCATCTCTCTCCTTTCCCCATTTTTGTGTCATGTCTTTTAGATTGTAACTGTAAGTCTATGGGCAGGGACTAGTGCCAGCTCCAGGTTTTTGAGCAAGACACTCTCAATATGCCCCCTCCCTCTACCTTCTCTCCGCCATTGTCACCAGCTGCTATTGCTCCTCCTCCTCCTCTCTTGCTACCACTTGCTTGCTTGACAGGAAGAGAGCCAGTGAGCAAGTAGGCAGTGGCATCTATTGCTTCTCCTCACCAATACCGTGGTCTGGGCCGGAGCAAGAGGCAGGTAGCATGACGAGGAGGATCAAGTCTAGGGGGCCCTTGTCAGGAGGTCCTTGCTGGGGTGTGGGCTCTTGGCAGTTGCCCAACCATGCCTACCCTTGATGCCATGCCTGGTGTAGGATCATAGGATCATTTATTTATTTATTTATTATATTTATACCCCGCCTTTTTTCCTGCAAGGAACCCAAGGCGGCTTACATAGTCCTCCTCCTCTCCATTTTATCCTCACAACAACCCTGTGGGGTAGGTTAGGCTGAGAGTCAGTGACTGGCCCAAAGTCACCCAGTGAGTTTCATGGCTGAGCGGGGACTAGAACCCAGATCTCCTGAGTCCCAGTCCAACACTCTAACCACTACGCCACAACTCATAGAGTTGGAAGGGGCCTACAAGGCCATCGAGTCCAAGCCCCTGCTCAATGTGAAACCAGAAGAGGGGTCTCCCATCCAAGTAATAACCAGGCCTCAGGCCTGACCCTGCTTAGCTTTCCATGCTCAGACAAGCTGAGCTAGCATGAGCAACAGGCCTGGGGTTATGATATAACACATACAATGATGCATACAATCATTCTGCATTGTTGACCCTGTTGTTCATATTTGTAATTGTTTTGATCTGTCATATTTATTGCTGTTCATTTGACACTGTAAGCCACTTCGAGTACAATGGTGGGGAAAGCGGCATGCAAATACTGAATGAATGAAAAGTCTGGAATACACATGCAGCAGAAGGAAGAAGTGAAGTTGTGAGGAGGTAGAACTTCATACTTTAGATGGGGAGTGGGTTGCACATTTAATGTTCTCCTGCATTAATTTTTTTCAAGTGAAGTGGAAAGTGTTCAGCCCTCTCTTACCAATGCCAATGATCACCCTCCTCCCCTCCTGCTGGGTACCACCTTTTCTCCCTCTCTCCTCCCTCCCTCCCATGTGAGTGGGGGGAGGAAGCATTGGCCTCAGTCTGAATTGCCTTCATGATGACAACATGTAGCCAATAAGACTTAGCTCTGTGGTATGTGATGGTTTCACCACCACTGCGACTGTGAATGGATGGCAAAGATGAGGTTAAAAATGCATGGGGGTGTGAGGAAGGCTCTTGTTAATCCCCCACCCAAAAGCCCCCCTTTCAGGCTGAAATGGTTTGAGAGCGAATATTTCACTGAGACTTAGCTGCTTTTGTAGACTTATCCTAAGATGGCATCAGCCTTCTTTGCAACCAATATTTCATTAATGACCCATCTGCAGTGATTGCTGGCCTATTGCATTCCCTTCACTGCTTTTGAAGAAATGCACACCTAGTGCTAGTCCTCTGTGTGGGCGGTGGGCAGGGGCGGATTGCAATAATTCAACAGGAGAGCCAGACAAACTAGGCACTCTGCGTGCGTGCGGCGTGCGTGCGTGCGTGCGTGCGTGCATGCGTGTAAAGACTGAATGTGTTGCACTGGCTCATCTCATCTCCCTGTCTGACACAGAGGAGGATCCAAGGGGAAGGAGAGCCAATTCGAACACTCTGCCATTACCTCTTGGCAAGAATGAGTGCTCTTAGACATCACTTCCTGTGCTTTCTTTTCCATTCCGAGCTGGCCAACTTAAATGGCCCAGATTGAGGTTTTGGCACAGGAGGGGCTGAGCCTGGCTGGCCCTATTTTTTGAGCCGCAAGACTTGCAAGATTACTCGGAAGACCTTTAGCACCAGAAAAAGAATATTCAGGCTGCAGATGGACAAACAGCTAGGAATATAGGAAGCAGTCTTCTACAGAGTCAGACCCTGGGTCCATTTAGCACAGTATTGCCTACCCAGCGACTGGAAGTGGCTCTCCAGGCTTTCAGGCAGAATTCTTTCCCAGCCCTCTCTTAGGGTGGCCAGGTGTCCTACTTTACAGAGGACAGTCCTCTATTCGAAGGTTTCCTCCCTACTCCACGTCTGGTTTAAAGTTGAAGAGCTATCAGAAGGGAGAGCAGGGAGGAGCCTTGAAATTGGCCATCTCGAGTAAATGTGCGGGCCACCTGGTCAGTCTTCCTTGCTATGGTGAGATGTATTGCATTTCTATGTCAATTATAGTTATAATTTCTAGGTCTGCGTTTATACATATGCATTAGCATATATGTTATGCAAATGCTATGCAAATTGGTGTCCTCTTTGTTGGTGATGGGGTTCCCTCTTTTCTTTTCTCTTTGCAATGCATGTGGCAAGTTTATCCTACCTGGAGATGCCAGAGGTTCAGCCTGAGACTTTCTGCATGCAAAGCATGTGGTCAACCACAGAACTATGGCCCCTTCCTAGGGGTTTGGAGGGGCTTTTTGGGGGTGGGGATGAGAGAAAGGCAGGAGGAGACTTGCTGCTGCTTGTGGCATACACAGTACTTTTTATTCTCCTACAATCATCGCTGGTCACAAAGGTTCATGAGGCATTGGCAAAAGCCCGAACCACCTCCAAAAGCTTTTTGGCCAGACACAATGTCCATTGGGTGACTTTCGTCTGTGCGAGGCCAGGTCAGGTCTCAGCACCTACGAGCCTCAGATTCGGGGCTTTAAGCCTCAGGCTGACCAGAACAAAGGGAAGAGTTTATAGAAGGTAGTGGGATAAAAGGGAAATAGATTTCATAGATCATAGAGTTGGAAGGAGCCTACAAGGCTATCGAGTCCAACCCCCTACTCAATGCAGGAAACTAGAGGAGGGGTCTCCCATCCAAGTAATAACCAGGCTTGACCCTGCTTAGCTTTCCACGCCCACACAAGCTGAGCCAGTGTAAGCCACAGGCCTGCTAATGATTGCTGTGTATGTAGATGCCTTTGAAAATGGTCCTTCGGTGTCAGGTGGACCAACACAGGGTGCTTGAACTGACATAATTCTCTGCTAGTGATTTTATTCTGTTTCTGGTTTTAAAGTATAAACATTTATTTTCATGTTCTTTTTGTTAGGGTTTATTTATTATTTTACTTGGAAACTGCACAAAGAACCTTTGTTCTCAATCAGTATATCAACATTGATAAATAAATAAATACAGTGATGACTGTTATCTAAACTTGCATTTGCAGTTCAAAACTTAACATTTAATAAGATTAAAAATAAAGTTAAACTGAGAGCCAGTGTGGCATAGTCGTTAGAGTGCTGGACTGGGTCTCGGGAGATCCGGGTGCTAGTCCCCACTCGGCCATGAAGCTCACTGGGTGACTTTGGGCCAGTCACTGACTCTCAGCCTAACCTACCTCACAGGGTTGTTGTGAGGATAAAATGGAGAGGAGTTATGTAAAGTGCCTTGGGTTCCTTGCAGGAAAAAGGGCGGGATATAAATATAAATATAAATAGGATTCCAATTTTCTCAATTTAAGCCAATGACATCAGAATAGTTGCTCCAAACTATTCCTTTCAGCTCCAAACTGATCACGAAGTTCCTAGCTAATGTATGCTGATGTTTGATGTCTGATTCAGGTGGCCATGTGACGTACTTTACAGATGACTGTCCTGTATTTCAAAGACTGGCAGAGGAGAGTTCTCTATTACCAGGTATCTCCTGTTTGAAGGAGGGAGAGCCCAGGAGCCTTGAAGTTGCCCAGACACAATTAGCACCTGGACCGCAGACTGAGCAGGCACAGGGGTCACCCTATCTTCCCCACCAGGGTGAGATGTATTGCATTCCTATTTAAATGATATTATTTCTAAATTTGCATCTATACCTATATAGATTAGCATATGCAAATTTTACGTATCCTCTTTTGCTTTCTGTTTTGGTGATGCCTTTCCTCTGTTTTCCCTATGTCCAATCCTTCATATTCCATTACCTCCAGAAACTGAGACAAAATGAAGAGAACAGAACAACACGGAGAACATCATTGAGAACCTTTTAAAATGTTGTTACTGGAAGAGAAGCCTGGCATCAATCTGCATTTTCCATTGAAGCTACAGCATCACTTCTCCAAAAACAAATTGGGAATTGGAAGACCGGAGTGACTAAACATTTTATACACATACACTACCAAATGGAACATATAATGTTTCCTTGTCACATAACAATACTCTCAACCTCTGCTGTTCTGGATCTAAGCATTGCCTGACAGATGAGGATTAGGCAGAGAGTCTATCAGTAGGGGAAGATCAGATGGCTTGAGGTTTGTTAGAAGTTGATTTATGAAGAATTCTGTAACTCATTGAGAAGCACAGCTAAGAGTACGACAAAAGTTTCTGATTGTCTTTGAGGTGGAATCTCAAAGAAAACAGTCCATGTGGCTACTGGCAAGTTTACTCAGGCTTTTCTCCATCTGCTAAGCATCATTTATTTATCTGGTTGGCTGTTTGTTTGTTTGGTTGGTTGTCCTGTGGACAATTTTCACCCCACAATCCCTGGCTTAGGGTAGACGTAGACCTATTGAAATCAATGGGACATGTGACTAATTTGAGTCCCATTGATTTTGATGTGTCTGCTGTAAGCACGGCTAAGTCTGGATAAAACCCTCTAGCTAGCAAGGAGGACGGCAATTTTAATAGAAGCCTAGCATAAACCCAGCCTCCTCATCCCTCCCCCCCCCTTTCCTCTTTTACCGCTTGAGACATTAATCACTGGAGAAGTTTGTTGAAGTGCAGCCATGAGGACTGAATATCCACATTCATTCAAATCTGTAAGAGAGCCCGTGGGTTGTTGCATGTTGTTGTTGTTTTTATAATGAACAGCACAATGATGGTGGTGAGGGACTCCCGACCAAAGAGCATGGATCATTTTTCAGATTCAGACTGGGAGGGAGGCACAATAAATATATTTCAAGTTCCTGCCAGCCCAGGCATGGCCTGGCATGGCCAGAGTAACTTGTTGAAGGGGAACATTCTCACCGGTGCTGCTGCTTAGACTGCCACTTGCTGACCTGACAGGTGTTACCTAGTTAGATATACTCTCTGAGAGTCAGGAGCCAAGGCTGGGAAGGCAGCTCGGCACTCTGTCTCCTGCCGTCATATTTCAGGTAGACAGCGTCTCAAAGCTGGGCCAGCTCTCCCTTTCAATAATCCACTTTTTTTTTTTTTTTTACCGCAAGCCCCGCTGGATTATAAAGCCATCAAAGCTGTATGAGATGAATGAACTTCTTAAGGGCTTGATCCATAACACAGACTGGCTGACGCTGCCACTGGCCTCGTCTATGCAGATGCTTGCCCCCAGTGGATCTTGGAGGGTCTATGCTTTTCTAAGTAAGGAGATTTCATTCCCTGGCAATGCTAGGGCTGCACTGAGCTGGACTAGTGAGGGACCTGCAATTAGGATCAGCATTCCCAACATCTGGGCCCGTAACAAGGTACGGAAGAGAAGTGTTTGTGCTGCCATACACAGAGGGGTGGTTTCGGGTGGCCACGTGTCCTATTTTATAGAAGACAGTCCTCTGTTTGAAGAGCCATCATAGGAACAGCCATGCTAGATCAAACCAAAGGCCTATCTAGTCCAGCATTCTTTTTGCACAGTGGCCAACCAGCTGCCCATAAGAAGCCTACAAGCAAGACATGAGTGTAATAACACCCTCCCATTAATTGCAGTGTTCTCCAATCTTGGGTCTCCAGATGTTTTTGGCCTACAACTCCCAGCATGCCCCAGCCAGCATAGGTTGGAGAACACTGCGTTAATGTTTCACAGCGCTGGTATTCAGAGGCATACTGGCTCCGATACTGGAGGTATTATATAGCTACCATGACTAGTAGCTATCGACTAGTAGCTAGTTGTGCAAGCGGTTGCACAAGCATAATGCTGAAGTGCTTCTACAATGGAAAGGTTCCGCGCTGCTCTGCTAGCGCTATTCGAGTTTCTGGGATGACACCGTGGGATACTACCCACCACTCTGCTAGCCCAAGAATAATACACACATCAGTTGCAGGTTAAGATAAATGACATCTCCAGTACCTAAAAATAGGGAATAAGGAACATAACAAAGGCAGAATAGCAAACCCAAAGGCTTATTTAAAAGTTGATTTGCTCCTGTACATGCACAGCAACTTGCTGCTTCAAATGCTTCTAGCTTAGGCACGCCGACCTGCCTCACAAAACAGAAGGATTTAGTGGGTGACCCCCCCCCCCATAAGTTCTCTCCCTTCTTCCCATCTCCAGAATAGCATGTAGCAGCATGGTGGCCCTTGGTAAATTTAGTTTTCCCCAGAGCTAGTGCAATGATTTCCAGGTCTTCATCTGCAGGCCTGAATAGAATTTACATGTATACAACTTGCACATTCATAGTCTCTCTCAAAACATCCCCCCCCCCCCCGCTTTACAGGCAAAAATATGGATGGAATCCATTGGCACCTTGGTCATTTTCTTTCTGATCTTTCATAACAGCAAAATATATTTAAGGCACAATTTTGTGCATGTTTAGGAAGAAAGAACTCCTACAATTCCCCAGTCAGTATGGCTGGCTGGGGAATGCTGGGACGGAGTTGTGGGACTTCTTTCTGCCTAAACATGCATAAGATTGCACCCTTAGTCTCTTTCCCGCGATCTGAGGAAAGGCTTTGATAGATGTTGCTGCATGTGTCCCCGATTTGCATATGAAATAAAATCATGCCATATTGTATAAGAATAAGATATTTTAACTTTGCCTTTAGCTAATTTCTGTCAATACATCAGGTTTTCTGCCATGGCTCTCTCCATGCTAGATCTGGAACTCTGCAAAATGCATGAGCTCATGGGCACAGAGTCTACACATAGTGTTATACCGTACATGTGTGGGCTCTGTTCAAAAAGGCACAATAAGTATTCCTTTTGTCGTGGAAGGCTTACAGGACATACCAGTCAGGAAATTAGACAAGAACTTTATTGTCTGTCCAAAAAGAGCAGAAGAATAACAGGAAACTCCTGATTCTGGCTCTGCCTAGATACAATTAAGTCCAGGGCCACCTAGTGACTAAACTAGATTCCACCCTTGAAGGCAGCCTAAAAATAATGTATAATAATAAAAGAAGATCTGTGACTGTCTGTCTGTCCATCCATCAGAGCCACAGTGCCAAGACCGTGAAACTTGGCATGCACACTAAGGGGACCCTAGGGGTGTGCCTCTTAAGAGTTATTTTGTTTTTGAAATGCATTAATTAATTTAATTAATGTTAATATGTCTATATGGTTGCAGTAACATCTTCAGCCATGAGGGGCAGACCTCCCTAACCAGTACATAGCTTTGCAGTCCATACAGTTTGAAGCCAGTGGAGATTAGTAGGCTGAGGGACAGAGTATATGCCTGCCTGCTCCCTCCTGCTGTAGGGCAGCTCCCCCTCAGGAGAATGGAGTGGACAGACCCTTCCCTCAGTGGGCTATAGGGTGCACCATCGCTGGGACCCTGCCTAGGGGTGCCAGCAGGTGTGGCTTCACTCAAGCAAGGTGGGCACAATGTGTCCAACTCTGTCAGCTACGAAAGTTTGCTTGAAGGCCTCACTGTATCAAGCAAAAGGCCATTCCAACACATGTGAAGCCGGGTCCATTCACTAGTTTTAACGAAAATTAAAATAATGGCAATGCACACAGCTCCCTCCACACATTTACTAAATATCGGGGAGGGGGGAAGCAGGAGTGGTGCTAGGTACCAAAAAGATCTGGGGCTCAGACCCTCAGGACAAAAAAAAAAAAAGAAGCACAAATTTGCATATACTAATTTACATGTGCTCTATAGTCTCTCTCCATGTGTGCATGTCTTTAAAGGACCCTGTCTCCTAAGGACACCCCTATTTCTAAAAAAGGGGTATATGGACAGGGGAGAAGAGGGCATTTGATTTCAGAAAAAAACTTCAGGCAGAAAGATTCAAGGAGGGGGCAGCAAGAGGTGAAGCAGCCTGTGGGCAAAAAGCCAGGGGGATGAAGATGCAACAGAGATCATCAGGGCCCCTGTCCCTTTCTTTGAGCAAGTGCCCGTGGGCAGCAGGGAGGTGGGGCAGATCTGAGATGGCCTCCCAGAGATTCAGGGGCTCCTAATGAAAGATACGGGGCTTCAGCCCTAATAGGCCTCCCATTAACACCACCTCCGGGAGGGGGGGGGAAGGCTTCTATATTAGTGGCAGACCCATGTTTGCCTCTGTAAGATGTGTGAAGTATCCCCATAAGTAACAACCATAGGATAACAGTTTTAGAACTTTGATTTCAAAAACAAGATCTTACTGTAACCACAGCCAGCCCCCAGGACATTTGGAATTAGGAGGCAGGGCATCTAAGTCAGGGGGCATTACTGCCAGGCAGGCTGGAGAGCCCCCAAACCTTTTTTTAAAAAAAATTGACAGCTGCCTGAAAGAGCAAATGTGCAATGTGATAATCTCTGCAGCATTTTACAAAGTCCGGAAGTGTTGCCATTCTTACAAGGGGTGTGTGTGTGTGTCTTTTATTCTTGTTCGGCTTCTGAGCTGAAGCTACGGTATACAGATGAACTAAGATGAGTGTTTCCTAAGTATCTAAATCCAAAATGTGATCTCACTGGATATACAATGGGTTTAACTGAAATCAGAAATTTGGCTCCAGATGCCGAGTTGTACATTAACCAAGCAAGTACTTTGAGGGTTTCCTGTCTCTACTCAAGTGAGGGAAAGTGAGCGCAGCCACTCTGCTGCAAAGCTACACGTATTTATGATCCAACAAGCCTGTGTCTGATTCCTTTCCCTTCCTCGAGGACAGTTCAGTGACAAAGAAGCCTGGAGAGCTATTGCCAGTGCGTCGGGCTTATACAGCACCGAGTGGCAGATGTTGCTTCAGCTGTTTTTGCGGGGAGCTCACACGAAACTTTTGTGTGGCCTGACTTTTTAATCGCTCTGCACTTTTCCAGTCCTGTTACAGTCACCTCAATTAAACTGGCTAATTTTAGCAGAGTATTGATTGCTCCCATCTGGGGTTTCTTAGAAAAATTCACCCCAAAAACTTGAAATTTGGCTTCTAGCATTGAGCATCACTGTGCTCTTCCTTCTCTGGTTTCCATCTTCATGTTGCCATTTTGGTTTCTCCCCACCACCACCACCACATTGTTCCAAAGCAGAGAAAACCATCGGGCCAACAAGAGATTTTGTGAAATGCAATGCCAGTGTTAACACAAGTTCCCTTCAGAAAAACCCTGGATGAATTGTTATGAATGGTGAGGCTATGGTATGTGTACAGGTGTGTGTGCTGGGCCAGGCCAAAACATTTTGCTGCCTGAGGCAAGGACAAGATGGCATCCTCCCTCATTCCATGTACAAAAGCCAACTGGACTGGCAGTTGAATCTTAATTCAACACTGATGATGGGGCAGTGTCCTCCATCACACATGAGGACAGCAGGCTAGCTTACAGTGGAAAGGGCAGGCCACAAGGGAGGCACACACAACTCTGTCTTTCTTCTAATCTACACCTTGTTGCTGCTCCACAGCATCTGCTGCCTGAGGCAACTGTCACACTCTGCCTAATGGTAGAGACGGCCCTGCATGTTGTTTCCATTGGGTTTGTTCAGCGCTGAATGCATGGATTCAACATATCTGTACCCGGGGCTGGCCCAAATCATGTTGCTGCCTGAGGCAAAGGACAAGATGGCACCTCCCCCCAGTTTCATGTGCAAAAACTGACCAGACTGGCAGTATTATTTCAATACTGGTGACAGGACAGTGTTCTCTGTTGCACTTGAGGGTTGGGTAAGCTTAGGGGGTGCAGGGACACGTCACACGACACGTGCAGCTTTCTCCATGCCACAGCTCTCAGCACCACTCCCTCCCGATTTTGCTGCCTTACTCTGCCTAATGATAGGGCTGGTCATGATCAGACCCCTCTTCAATAAACTCTTCTGATCTAATCCCCATGTTTTTCAGGGAATGGTGGAGTTTCTGCAGTTGGCACAGGTGGTCCATGCACAGAAACATTGCACAAAAGGTGTTACTTCCCACACTTCTGGCTGAGCACCAAATGAGCAGCCTGGGAAGAAGACAGTAGATAGAGAGAAGTGTTCTCTCTCTCTCTCTCTCTCTCTCTCTCTCTCTCTCTCTCTCTCTCTCTCTCATAATACTAGAACTCAGGATCGTCCACTGAAATTGATTGGCAGGAGACTCATGACAGAGAAAAAGAACTCATTAGTTCTTTCAGTGGCTGCCTTGAGCAATATTTTTAGAGGGAAGGCAGGATATGCATTCAATTGCTTGTTCGCATTCACTGCTGCAGAATGTGCTGATGCCCACTAATGTTTGATTGCAGAAAGGTGGGATATAAATGATTTAAATATATACGTGCATATATACCAGCGTAGTGTCCTGATTAGAGTGTTGGACTGGGACTTGGGAGATCCGGGTTTTAGTCCCCTCTCTGCCATGAAGCTGTACTGTACATAAATGTTGGCATGAACATGTATGCACCTGTGAACATACGTACACAGGTAACTTCAAAATCCATGGAGCAAACCATTCATACTCAGTGGCCTCCCATGCAGATCAGATGCTTTCCTTTATTCCAAAGCAATCCTTCCGGGAATCCTTTGCATGGTGAGCTGTCCACATGCAGACAGCTTCCCACATGGAAGCAGCCGCCACAGGAGAAGAGTGAAATGCTGCCTTCCTGTGGCTGCCATTTTGCATGCATCATCATCCTCTGCCTCTTAAATGTTAAATGGGACTTGCCAAGGGAACGAAATGTCAGGAGAGCAAAGAAAGCTCTTTTGGATCAAGCTAGGATGGGCATTTGTACATCGCCAAAAAAGAATCACCAAAGGAGAGGACAAAAGGGGGGGGGGCAATTTGCATAAAATTTGCATGTGCTAATTTATATGGATAGCTGCAAATTTAGATATTTGCTCAGTCTGCTGTCCAGGAACTGTTGAATGATGGGCAACTTCAAGGTCCTTTTGCTGTTCCTTCTGATGGCTCTTTATCTTTAAACTGCACTTTAACTGGGCAGGCAGCCCTTGAAATAGAAGATATCTCCAAAATAGAGGACAGTCTTCTGGAAGCCCTTGAAATAGAGGACTGTCCTCTGTAAAGGTGGCCACGTGGCCACCCTAGATCAAGCTGAAGGAAATGATTCAAGTAATGGGGAAGGAGAAAGGGAACCAAGCAAAACCAACTGGCTTGATTATAATGATATTTTTGATGCTTTGAAGGGGGAGATTCTGCTATATCTCTGGTTCTGCTATGTTCAATGTACAGAACATTGTGGGTGGCCTGAATTCAGGCCATTGTAAAAGAGCAAAAAACAATTCATTGTATGAAATGCAGAGGTCCAGCCAAGAGTTCTGCACAGATGATAAACTTGGGTTTGTGGGATAGTGGTGTGCATGAAGAGGAAAGGGAGTATATTTTCACTTTTCATTGATGTTTTCCTTTGAATCGCCATATAGCCTGCTACCTTTCAGGGCATGGTATTCTCCAGACCTGCTTAGGGTCACTTAACATGAACTAAATCATACCAATAAAATCTTCTGAAATAAAAAAAGAAAGGAAAGAGACTTAAGAAAGAGGGCTCTTTTGCCAGAGAGAATGAAGATGCAAGCTCAAAACAAAGCTCTTCTTGCTTTCATCAAGATCCCTTGGCAACAGGAATATCTGAATTCACCTCAACATTTCAGTTTAAGCAAAATACAGTGGTAACTCTCTAGTCCCAAGAAAGCTTCTTCAGCAGCCCAGAACCCCAAAAAAGACATCAGCTGCTGGTGAAAGGCAAACCAAAAGCACAGGTTGACTAAAAAAATAAAACAAAACCTGGAATAATGCAAGAGAGCCAGCATGGCATAGTGGTTAGTGTTGGACTGGGACTTGGGATATCCACGTTCTAGTCCCCACTCAGCCATGAAGCTCACTGGGTGACTTTGGGCCAGTCACTGACTCTCAGCCTAACCTACCTTACAGGGTTGTTGTGAGGATAAAAATGGAGCAGGAGGATTATGTAAGTCGCCTTGGGTTCCTTGCAGGAAAAAAGACGGGATATAAATATAATAAATAAATAATGGTTATGTGGCTCTCAGATGCAGGTGTACAGAATCCCACTGAGAAATGCTCCTCCTTGTCATGTTGAAATTATTTTTGCATCCCTTGAAATTCCATGGATGTTCCTCCCAAAAAAGGAACCTCCAAATTTCCTTTTTAATGTTGCTCCAGGAGAAATTTTGTAGTATCTGAGGCTGAGCTGACATGCTTCACTGTTTTTTGTAAACATTTTTTGGCAGTAGCAAAAACAAAACAAAACAAAACAAACACCACATCTCCCTTTTCCAATGGGCTGTTGTTCTTGCTGTTGGGCATGTCATGCAAAAACTTTAGTCATTTTTTAAAAATCACCCTCACTTCCACTTGCCCTCACAAACGACACCGCATCGTCAAATCTGATTGACTGTGTAGCACTGTGGCATCATTCTGTTCTCTGTGTCATCCCTTTTTGTTTGGGATCACCCATGTGTCTACTCTAGGAAGGAAAAAGAAGCTGCTGCTAAGGGGAAAATGCACCCAAGAAGCAACAGCAGCCACTGGGAAACAGTAGTGCCAACAGAATTGAAATACGGTAAATACTCATACAATATACGTAAAGAAACGTAGGCAGAAATTTCCACCCCACCTAAAACATTTCTGTTTCAATATATATATATATATATATATATATATGCTTACTGTGAACTTCTGATTACGTATTTATTTAAACAGGATTCCTCACTCTCAGTAATATCATCACACAGTCAAATCTGGTTGGGAGACCACCTAGAACTGTGACATGATGATCCTGTTCTCTGTGATCCCTAATTGGGTGTGAACAGGCATGTGACTTATCCAGGTAGGAGTAAACAGCTGCTGTGTGTGTAAAAAGCTGCTGTATGTGCTGATGTGACTCATCCAGGTAGGAGCAAAAAGCTGCTGGGGAGGGGGTTTAAGGGGGGATGGCTCCAAAGAAGGAACAGCAACCAGAAACAACAATGGCAAGGATGGGACTGTAAAATGCAATTTTTTACACAATCTAAGCAGGTTTTCTAGAATTTCAGCCTACCAAATAGTTTAGAGACCCAACATTTAAAAATGGAGAACCATGGGCACAGACCTAGTTGCATCTCCAGTGAGTTGTGAAACAGAGCATCCACTTTCCCAGTGTATGCTTTTTGCATGCTGCTGCCTTGCGCACTGAGACGTCCGAGAGTAGAGCTTCATTTTACTGGTGACAACCTCTACCTCCATTTCTAAACACAGACCTTGGCTCTCGTGTTGAGGTCACCCTTTGAAATCAGGTCAGTGCCTGCATTAGTAACTGCATTTTTGGGGGGGTTCCCTTCAGCCTGCTTTATAATTGTTTTTCTGAGTTTAATGAGCAAGCCACTGCCAGGAGATATTAGCAATGGACCGAGAGGAGGACCTAGGAAGTGTGGTTGATTTGTCAAGAAAGCTTATGATTACCAGCTTGAAGGACCTGCTGGCTCCTAATTCACTTGACTGCTTTCTTGCTATTCCAGCTTGTTGGAACAGAGAAAGAAATGATGCCCCCAAAATACATGTATGTTTTTAAAAATAAACAATTAATCCTGCACGATTAATTGGGAAATTGTATTCATGGCTTGTTTGCTTTAGATATCTGTGTGTTATCATGGAGTTTTTAGCAGAGTGATGGCTCTTTTGAGTGTATATTGTTCCTTCTATCGGGACATTCGCAAAGAACTTATTCTACCTATTTTATGTAAATTCCCAGGTAGATCAGAAGATTATTACATACTGCTGCTACTTTCCAGGGATGTTGAAGAGTCCTTGGTTTCGAGTCACGAGTCGAGTCATGAGTCCTTGGACCCGAGTCTCGAGTCCGAGTCCTTGGTCCAAAATGGTGACTCCCAAGTCCCGAGTCCTGAGTCACTCCCAAAGCTGACTCCACGAGTCCCTATTAAAATCAATGGGTTTTTTCCCCAACAAAATAAGGCTACTTCAGATATGTGGCTTAAATAAATTCTAGGCACAAGTGTGCCTTTTTATTTCAAAACTCTGCAACTGATTTTGGCAAGAACAGACCAGGCAGACAAACCCAAAATAACCAGACAGGCAGAGGAGACAGGGAACCCCAAAGCAGGCAGGCAGAGGTCTTTGTCTTGGACAATTCAAACTGTGCAACTGGTTAAGAAGAGACCAGGCAGGCAGAGGAGGCAGGGAACCCCAAACAGGCAGGCAGAGGCAGCCAAACCCAAAATGTCTAAAAGGTTGCATTTTAGGAAAATGATTTAAAAAAAATAAACTTGCTGTACTTCCTAAAACTTATCCATGTTGCATTTGAGGAACATGAATTTTTTCTAAATGTTTGCCCCCCATTCTGGAACGGTGAGGTCTCATCACAATTTCACCCTCACTCTTTGCCAGTGATTGCACTCCTCTCCACTCCTTCTGGAACAGCCCAGGGATGTTGAAGTTGAAGAGTCCTTGGTCTCGAGTCCCAAGTCGAGTCTCAAGTCCCATTAAAAATATTGGGACTCGAGTCCGAGTCGATTCAGAGGGGGGACTCAGTCCGACTCACGAGTCGAGTTCTGGAGTCCGAGTCCCCATCCCTGCTACTTTCTGACAAGATCCCCTCTATTACTAATAAAGTGGCCAAATTCTGTAAGGGCTGCCATAGCTTGCTGCACCTCCTTGTTAATATAGTGATCCTTTATCCTGGTTATGGGTTTTTTTAAAAAAAATCTTGATATAAATTTTATACACTTTGGAATGTATTATTGATGTAATGGTGCTTTGTATGTTATATGTTCTGTTTATTTGATACTGTTTTATTATTGGGAGCTGGTCGTTGACCGTAATAAATATATTCATTCATTCATTCTTTTGAGTGTAAGTAATAGCAAAGCAGGAGGATGGATGGATGTTGACTTGGTGCTGAATGGGGTACATCTACCCCTGAAGGACCAGGTTCACAGCTTGGAGGTCATTCTAGACTCCCAACTATCCATGGAGGCTCAGGTGTCAGCTGTGAGCCGGGCGGTGCTGTATCAACTCCATCTGATACGGCAGCTGCGCCCCTACCTTCCTAATCATCTGGTCCCATCAGTGGTTCATGCCTTGGTCTCCTCTCGCCTAGACTACTGTAATGCGCTCTACGTGGGGTTATCCTGAAGATGGTGCAGAAGCTACAGCTGGTACAGAACGCGGCGGCTCGCCTGGTTAAAGGCAGCCGCCGGCGGGATCACATCGCACCAGTGCTCAAGGAGCTGCACTGGCTACCAGTTGCTTGCCGAGCCAAATTCAAGGTGTTGGTTTTGACCTTTAAAACCCTATACGGCTCCGGTCCATTTTATCTCAAGGAGCGTCTCCAGCAACGCCAAGTAGGCCGCTCAACAAGATCTGCCACAGATGGCCTTCTCCTTGTCCCGTCAGCCAGAGCAGCTAGACTGGTGGAGACTAGGAAGAAGGCCTATTCTGTGGCAGGCCCCCATACTGTGGAACTCTCTCCCTAGTGACCTCCGCCATGCCCCCTCTCTGCTGAGCTTCCACCGCTCACTAAAAACTTGGCTGTTCAGGCGGGAATATGGGGTGGGTTAAGATTTTAAAATTTTATACTGTTTTAAATGTATTTTATTCTGTATTTTATCATGTTGTACATTGCCCAGAGTCGCTGGTTGCCGGCCAGATGGGTGATCCATAAATGCAACAAATAAAATAAATAAATAAATAAATAAATAAATAAAAGAGATCAGTCCTGGGGACAAGGGTAAGGGACAGATGTATGAGAAATTCATTTCAGAATTTATCCAGTTAACACCTCCCAAACTGAACACAGGCTCGATCACAATCAGCAGTTGTAGTCTGTACATTTCCAACATTGCAATGTGATTCATGGACCAAAATAAATGCATTCAACCGCATGCATGCATTTGAAAAATGTGCATTAAAAATGCATATTTTCTTTGGAAAATGTGCACAAACATGCTGTAATCAAAGGGAGAAGAGTGCATACATTTGAAAGAACTGCACAATTGATGCCTACATTTGGAAAAATACAAACAAAAATACGTATGGATTTTCATGAGAGAGAAAAAATAAAGATCACAATCTGACCTAGACATGAAATGGAATGCACTCCAAGGTGGAATTTGGAGGACTTTGATGAGCTCAGGTTGTGCGTGTGTGCAGATCCTTAGGATGAGGGGACTGTCAAGTTCCTGCACTTCAAAATGTACCAGTATAGCACTGCATAAGCATGCCTGCCCCCCCCAGCTCTTAGAGGCCTTTCGGCCATTGGCAGCCTCACCTTTCCTTGCCTCATTTCACCCCAATTAAGGGGCATTCTCATAAAGAGAAACTGAGATGAAACACAGCACGATGCTCACTCTGGTAGATGAAATTCCTTTTGCTTACCGAAGTCAGGCTAATGCACACGTATGCACAAGCAGGTTGCTGCTGACCCAGCTATGGCCTTCTGGAGTGTCTCAACGAACCTTCGGGCTGGGCAGATTCCCAGCATTGAAATAGGAGGTTACTTTGCAGAAACAGACTTGCCAAGAGCAAAGCAACAAAGCTCTTTTCATTCTCTCCTCTTTTTTTTTTTTTTTTTGGAAAGTGGGGGTGGAGAGGCAGGGGGCAGGAACCCCTACCCCCACCCCCTTGAGAACCAATTACTGGAGCCTTTTGGAATGTTTAATTGAATATTTGTATTATAAATAGGAGCGGGAACCCGCAGCCTTGATTAGGGGAAGCAAGGAGACAATAGCTAGGGTCTTGTTTGCTTTTCATTCTGGATTAAGGACCTTTCCATTGTTTGCAAAGCTCATAGATGGTGGCTCTGAGGATAATTAGTCTGAATTTTGTTTGCTGTATGACTCCCTCCCCCTGCTTTCCTTCACCCTCCCCCACCTACTTTCCGCCGTACACCACCCCCTTCACAAGGCAAAGGAGATTGGAACGAGGCTACTGCAATAATGCTGCTGGCTGGGTTTTCCACTAGAGAATTGGGTTTTCTGGAGGATTTTGTATCTCTAGATAAAGCTTAGTCGGGATTAGTCAGCAGATCTCATAGGAGTTTAAGCCTTTGCCTCTCACTAGGAAGACAGTAACTGGGTTATATCTGCTTGTATGTAAGATGTGAACCATATGGATGGAAGGTCTAGTCATCATCCCCTCCCAGAACATCTCTGGAAAATGACTCTTCACTGCTAACAAGCAGACTGTGTCCTTCTCATCCCATTTTAGGGCCATCTCAAGCTTTAACAATTCTGCTAAAGAAGTATTTTTCCAAGTTCTGGAAAGTTATTGAAGGTGCAATCCCATGTGTGTTTAGACAGAGAAAAGGCCTGCAACTCCCAGCATGCCCAGCCAGCCATGGCTGGCTGGGGCATGCTGGGAGTTGTAGGCCTTTTCTCTGTCTAAACATGCATAGAATTGAGCCCTAAGAGGTGCATATAGACAAAATATACGAAGAGTGCTCAAACTCAAAGATGTTCAAAGCACTGTAGATCCTCTAGCATGGCAGAGAATGGAATAGCGGTATATCACTGTGCTTCTTCCTGCTGTCTGGCCAACCTGGTCATTTTCACCTCATAGATTCCTAGTGGTGTAGCAGAGCCAGGAATTCTAAGGAGGCAGTACCAACACTTTTTTTTTCTTAGCAGGGATACTGACATCTGCCCCCCCCCTTCAGAACTCCCTGTTCCCTCAGTGGTTCCCAACCTTGGGTACCCAGATGTTGCTGGCCTACAGCTCCCAGCATACCCAGCCAGCATGGCTAATGGCAAGGGATTCTGGGAGCTGTAGGCCAGCAAGGTCTGGGGACCCAAGGTTGGATTGCCCTGCTCTAAGCTCAGCTGCAGTTCTCACAGTAGCTGGGGGAAATGAATTTTCCCAGCAACAAGAAATTGTTCCCTGTTGTCATGCGAAGTATTTTGGAGTGGCTTGGTTTGAACGGGCAATTAAAACCCATTAGCTTTATAAAAGTCCTGCTCCTGGCAGAAATGAAAATGGCTAGAACTGGGTTGTTGATATGGATCAACACAACTGCCTGAATTTTTGGTCTCCCGTTGAGGGTGTGTCTATGGGAACAGTCACCTGCACTTCAAAATTTACCATTACACCTTTTTATCTCAGCCTTGGAGTCAGTCCAAAGTCCAGAATTTCTCTTAGCAGGGCAGATAACAGATCTAGTTCCAGCATCTAGAGGAGCCCACCAAAGCTGCCTGTTATACATGCTTCTCACATGCCTAAAAAACATTAGTATACCTCTGGAGAAATCAGGGAGAACATTTGGTTCATCTGGCCTTAATAGTTCAAGGATGGAGCCAAAATCTAGGGAATGGAAGAGATTAGAGCAGTAGGGTCTCTCCAAAACAAATTCCTAAGGATCTTGCTGTAATGGCCCCAAATTCTGCAAACACCTCCCCCCCCCTTATTGAGTATACAGTTCGGTATAAGCCCATTGACTTCCAAGATGCTCTGTATGGCTGTGATCCTAGGTACACTTTCCTAGAGAAAGCTTGCATAGGTTTGCTTTGCACAACACTTAACTACTAGATCCAACTGATTATCATGGATGAGAGGATTCATAAAGTAAGTCTGATGGAACAAGTGATAAAACCCCAGTATTATTTTTTTTTAACACTCTTGGCTCCGTGTAGAGAACAGAATTTTGTGCATCAGTTTGCTTTTTTGAAACCATACTTGAACTTAAGTATTCCCTGGGTTACTTAAAGCACATCTGAAAGCCAGAGTCAATTATATTGATATCCAAATGTGATCTAGCATTGTTGACTTACTCTGATACATGCCATCATCATGGCATGGTGTCATCACCAATAACCTCAGCTGGCTGTGAAACATATATCGGGGAACTGGAGATATGGAGGATCAGAGGAGCAATTCCTGTTCTTCATTTGCAGTTGATAGAGGGGGCTTCCAGATGAGGCACGGAGGCCCAGACAACATTGCCTTCCACTTGTAACTCTCCCATGTTTTCCCACCACTTCTTCCATCTCATTTCTTACTACAAAAGATGGAATAGCTGCACAATGCCTTCTGATTGGTAGCACTTCATCTAGAACAGGGCATATCCCACAACACCACTGCCCCAATTTTAAAAAGTAAAAATAAAAAATGATGCTTGTAATGGCTATGAAGCACCAAAAATGGTTAAATTTAGCTTGGAAACAAGCTAAATTTATTTAACCATAGTAGCACCCTGCAGGGCTACGGGGCAGTTTGCTGCTGAATTTTGGCAGGAAACCAGCAATTCCAGCCCTTTTTTGGGAGGTTGCCTCATGGACTGCACAACCCCCTGCAGCCCACAGCAAGGATCCAGGGGGTGAAAATGGCCCTTGGCACTCTGGAAATTGCCCACCACTGGTCCAGAAGTATCCAGAGACCCTGATCTCTATAGGGAGATACTCTGGTGTTATTTATGAAGATATATGTTGAATCTATGGGATAATATAGCTGAGGTTCTTCTGCCTTACCTACTAAATGGTGTTGGCTGTATACTGATACAAGGAAGAGGTTTTTAGTAGGGCTGTCTTGTCAAACAATCGGCTATCAAGCGTTCAAATCTGCATAAATTTGCATATGAAAGTGAAGGAAAAGCACCACACTCTTTGCTTTTAGATGATGCCCACACATGTCACAGGCAGGCATCTCTAGGAGAGGCATTCCCTATTCTCTCACATAGAAACAGGAGTTGTGCTTGCCACATGCAGGTTCATATAGGTCCTTTCCATTAAAAAGAATTAAAAATTAAAAATCTGCTGCCTGGATAACTGGGGATACCTTTTCAGACAATCAAAGGGCTCAGTCCAGACTTAGCCGTTAGGCGGTGAAAAGTGTGTGGAGAAAGCCTGACCACACACAGTGACATGAACCCTGACACAGTTTCCCCTGTTACACTGACACCACCCCATTGCATAATCCCCACCCGGGGAACAGGAGGAGACACCATTCTAGCCAGACTGGCTATACGTGGCCACATCTGCATACCCTCAATAGGGCACATTTACATCGATCCACATCGAAGGGCATAAGCATTCCAAAGGTGGGGGGCAATCTCAAAGAGCTGCAGAAGATCACCCCTAAAGTATCCAGGAAGTGCCAAGAAACATGAGGCGCCACCTCCCCATAGGGCAGAACCAGCCCACCTGGTCCTCAAGGGCGGGGAGGGGGTGGGAGAGGGTAGAAAAAGCCAAACACAGCAGAAAAAAAGGTTGTTGGGAACACGGTGCAGGCTGGCACAGGTCAGGTCGCTAGCTACGGCTACGACCAAGCAACTTCCCACCCAGGACCGGTGCAGGGCAGTTTGGCGCCCTAGGCTAAATTATATTTAGCGCCCCCCCTCTCGTGCCATGGGGGGGCTCCGGAGCAAAGCAGCCCTGCTCTGCAAACCTCCCCCCCACCCCCACCACCGGACCCCCCCCGCACGCCGCCGCCGCCCCCCCACCTACCTTCCCCCGCCTCCTCCGAAAAGGAAGTGACGCGATGGGCCCCCCGCGCTCTGTTTTTGGGCGGGGAAAACCAGGGCAACAGGGCTGTTCAAGCCCTGTTGCCCTGGTTCCTCCCGCCAAAACAGAGCGCGGGTGGGGCTCCGGAAACGGCGCGGAGAAGGTAGGTGTGTGGGGGGGGAGGCGGCACGGGGCAGGGGGGAGGCGCCCAGGCTCGGCCCCACCACTACTCTGGGCGCAATCCCCCACACTGACCTGGCTTTGTCGGCGAGGCGGGCGGGCGGGGCAGGAGCGCCCTAGGCAACAGCCTAGTTGGCCTAGCGGTAGCGCCGGCCCTGTTCCCACTTTGTCGGCGATCTGCAAAGCGAACCGCTACGCTAGAAATCCAGAGTCATGAATCTCTGGTGCCAGGTAACATTCTGTTTTCGAGCAACGCTACCTAGAAAGCAAACTGAATACTTCCGTTTCTCCACTGATAATGACTGTTCTGTTTATGCTGTGAAATTCCTGCAGTCTATTAATTCTACTCCATTAAACTCTTTGAAATTGACCAGAGTGTGGCTTCCCTGTGTTTGGGAGGGGATTCCTTGTCAATACTCGTGGCTGGAAGGAACTGAAGGTTCTGACAGCTGCGTACAGGGCACAACTTCGGTGCCCGGTAACCCTTAAGGTACAGAACCCGCGCAACGGACCCTGGTTCGGTCCTCCACAGAAAGCACTGGGGCTTAAGTCATGACTAACTTGTGCCATTGCACTTCTTTGTGGAGCTTTGTTATCAACACCACCAGAACCTGTTCAGGGACTCTTCTAAGCAGCATCCATTTCATATTTTCCCCTCACAGCTGCCTTGATTTGGGGGTCTGTCACTTGGCTTCCCTTTGATACAGCTTATGGTGTGTTGATGTTTAGGTTAGTGTGCAAATTCCCTCATTGGGGGGGGGGTATCAGTCAACTCTCAGAGGACACCCCCAGCCATTCACCTTCCTCCTAGCACTTGTGCCCCAGGCCTCAGCCCTAGCAGGCAAGGGTTATTTAGAACCCTTTTCCTCCTCATGCTATTTATTTATTTATTATATTTATATTTATATCCCAGCCTTTTTTCCTGCAAGGAACTCAAGGTGGCTTACATAATCTTCCTCCTCCTCTCCATTTTATCCCCACAACAACCCTGTGAGGTAGGTCAGGCTGAGAGTCAGTGACTGGCCCAAAGTCACCCAGTGAGTTTCATGGCCGAGCGGGGACTAGAACCCGGATCTCCCGAGTCCCAGTCCTACACTCTCACCACTACGCCACACTGCTTCCTGCACCATGACCCTCAGGAGTCAGAAGGGAGTCTTCCTTGGTCTTTCTGGTCTACCTGCCCTGGGACAGAGCTCCAGGGATCATCGGGGTCAATTCCAAACAGTGGTACAGCTAGGCAGTTTTAGACCGCAGCCTGAACAGCCTCACAGGGGCCCACTTTGGATGACTATGTATATCACTTCCATTTTGAAGCACACAACTAAGTTATCTCTTCCCCCGCCCTCACCACCACATCCATTCCATGCTTTACAACTGCTTCAACATTCCTGATATGTTAGATCCAAAAACAAAACAAGCAAACAAAAAACAAAAACCCATTTTACCAATCCTGACCATTAAAGGGGGGGGGGGAGAAATACTCTGAGCATGTGCAATTTCACATTTTAAACTCACATAAATCACAGCTCCGTCATGACTACAGGAATCAAATAGAGTTTACTTCTGCTGTCAAGCACATTTACTTGGCAATAGACATAATTCTGCTGATACACACACACACACACACACACACACACACATAATTTTAAAGTAAAAATAATAATAACAGTATCTATAGCCATGCACATGCCTAGTCAACTATCAACTGACTCTAAAATGTTTTTTGTTCTTTTCTTTTTTTAATAGTAACAAGAAAGGAAGCTGCAACAACCAGCCTCAGTGGGTCCCAGCATGACCAGGTGCTGACAGTGGGTCTGTCTGCCACTGCCCCCTATCACCTGCTACCCTCTTTGGGGGGCGCCCAGTCCACAGAACCCTGGACTTCAGCCTCAAGGGCCAGCCCAAGCTGCACAACTGATTCCAAAAGCAAAGTCAGCAGACAGTCCAAGGTCAGACACAGGAAGATCCAGACAAGAGCTGCCTTAACAGGAGAGACGCCGACGCCCGACGCCCGACGCCCGACGCCCGACGCCCGACGCCCGACGCCCGACGCCCGACGCCCGACGCCCGACGCCCGACGCCCGACGCCCGACGCCCGACGCCCTCCCCAGCTGATACTTAGACATCACTCCCACACCAGTGTCTGGCACTGAAGGCTTTTAAGCCTGAGCCTTCAGATCTCCACCCAGAACACAGCTGCAAGCCTTCAGTGCCACCTGAGGAAAGGTCAGCTCAGCTCATGAGCAGGGCCTTGTTCATGAGTATACCTTTACTCACAAGGAGTCCCTGTTGCCCAGGCACACACTTTTGTGTCTGGCAGCTGACCTTCAGATGCCTGCACTCCCTGGGGCAAGGTGGCCACTCTGCATCCCTCGCTGAATCTGGGAAAACACCAAACAATTGATGATTGGGGGAAAGGAGGTGAGGGAGGCCACCTGAGGAACCCTGGAAGGCAAGATGGGGACCCAAGGGGCAGATTTGGTCCCTGGGCCTGAAGTTCCCCACCCCTGGGAGAAAGCATCATACCCTGCTACACACACACACACACACACACACACACACACACAGCTAGGCTCTCAATCCAGATCAGTTAACATTTGCTTAATGCTGACTAAGGAAAAAAGCACAGATGTGCTACATCTTAAAAGTAAAGTGTTGTTTGCAGGGGTGGTGCTGCTGCGTACTGAAAAGATCTGGGGATCAGGCCCACAGGACAAAAAGAATGCACAAATTTGCATGTGCTAATTTATATATGCTCTAAAGTCTCTCTCCGTGCATGTGCGTGTGCGTGTGCGTGTGCGTGTGCGTGCGCGTGCGCGTGCGTGTGTGTGTGTGTATGTCTGTCTGTGTCTGTCTTTAAAGGACCCTGTCTCCTAAGCCCACCCCTGTTTCTAAAAAGAGATGCATGGACAGGGGAGAGGAGGGTACTTGATTTCAGAAAGAAACCTCAGGAGGAAAGATTCAAGGAGGGGGGCAGCAGGAGGTGAAGCACATGTGGGCAAAAAGCCAGCTAATCCAGGGGGATCGGATGCAACACAGATTATCAGGGGCCCTGTACCTTCATTTCAGCAAGTGCCCGTGGACAGCAGGGTGGTGGGGCAGAGGGCCTCCCAGAAATTCGGGGCTCCAAATGAAAGATTTGGGGCTCCAGCCCTGGTGGGCCTCCCCCACTAACACCACTGTTTGGGTCTAAATTCTGAGTATAATGCTATATGGGCTCTAAGGTAAATGGGGTTTAAGCAGGGGTACCATTTAGGAAAGGCAAAAGTGTAGGAGAGAGCTGCTTCTCCTTCCCCGCTTCTCCCCAGTTCAGACCATATGTGATTATTCCTCAGGAGGACTGTTATTTCTGGCATACTCACTGGCTCTATAGGGTGAAGGACTATTGTTATAAACAATGAAAAGGGCCTCTGGGTTAGGTATGAAAAAGTACAAATTTCTTTGCTTTGGGGCAGGGGGAAGGGTACCTGTTTGCTCTATGTTGACAAGGTTGCTATGGCTATTATGAGATATTTAAAAGTAACCACAACGAAGGTTCTAAGAATAAACTACTTTTTTGGCAATTTATATTTAAATGTATCCAGGACTGAGTCTTTGAACCGTGTGGATGATTTCTCTTCCACCTCCCCATCGCCCCAGTGAAGTTTACAGATAGATCTGGAAGCCAGCTGCAAATTTTCACAGGGTGGCCAAGTGTCCAACTTTACAGAGGACAGTCCTCTATTTGAAGGCATCCTTTATTTGAATGGCTGTCCAGTCCAAGTCTGGTTCAAAGAGAAAGAAACAGAACAGGGAGTGCAGCGATCTTGAAGCTGCCCATCGAACAGGTAGCAACTAAACAACAGACTGTAGCAAGCACACTGGACATCTGGTGGTCACAGTCTTCTCCTCTATGATGAGATGCATTGTGTTTGCAAGTGTAAAAGCTGGAAAGAACGAGTCGAGACACGTAAGTTTGGTATAAACTTGGACCACATTTAATTCTATGACACACCTACGAAGGGGAAAACTAGTGCGGGTTCCTGAGTAAACTGGCCCCTTGCCAGTAGGTGTATAGGGCGAGGCATCCGATACCCAAGGGGTGGCACCTGTGAAATTGCCACCCCTCAGTATTACACCTTCCTGGTGTTGGGAGGCCTTCCCACTGTCACCCGCCACCCGGAGCCACAAAACTCAGAGCAGGCAAGGTGAGTCAGCCTCAAAGGCAATCCGTATCTCCCCCACTGGGCCACAAAACCGTGAGTGGAGAGCCTCCAGAGTCGCCAGTCACCTCAAGGGAAATCAAAAGAGGCCAACGGTGGGGCTGCAAGGGCTAATATCACCCTAGAAGCCCCGCCCCCTCATGGCCTACTCAAACAGCATGCCAGGCACGCTCCCAGGCCCCCTCGCCTCATTTCCCCCCTCACCCGTAAAGTTCTCCCCGCTCCTAGCTGCACAGGAACGGGGGAAGGTAATTCTGTTTACATTCTAGTAGCTATTTATACCTTTGCTTCTATACATGTAAATCAGCACATGCAAATTTTATGCAAATCTCTCTCTTCTTCTTTTGGTGATGCATTTCCTCTTTTTTGGCGACGCGTCATGGCCACCTTGTCTGCTCAGAGTGAGCAGGTGAGCAAGAAGAGTCAGCAAGCAGGAGCAGCAGCAGCAGCAGGGGGGCCAGGAGGTTGCAGAGATTGTCAGTGGGCCCCTGCAGAGGCGTGGACCTTGACATGGGCCCAATGATGCTGACCCCTGATGCCAGCCAGGCTTGCCTCAAAGTTCTTCCACAGGGAGTAGGATTCTCCCTGATGTGCTACTAGGGGGTTGTTTTGCACAGAGAAGCATCCAGGCATGTGGATCTCCATGCACCTGCCGTTTGTAGCAGCACAGTCTAGACAAAGGTTTTCCACCTTAGTGAGGACGTGAGCTAGTGGAAGTCAGTAGTAATCCTGCTAATAATGTGATGGTCTTTCTATGAGAAAATATTGGCCAAGCTGCCTTTTCTCCCACTATTTGATTTACTCCAGCGTACAGATTTCAGTGGATTTATGCTCCAAACAAAATAAGCTGGAGCATTTCCCAAACGTCTGGAGCCCAATGAATAGTTACTTCAATTACACCGAATGAGATCATGGAATAATTGGAATGTTGTGTTGAACACTCTGCTAGGTAATGTGTGTGTGTGTGTTAGAAGACACACACACACGGGGAGGGGGGGAGGCTTTACTTTTCTCTCTCGTGATGAAAAGACATCCTGTTTGGACTATTCATTCTCTTCTGTTGTTGCTTCTGTTTTGCAAAATGCCACCCTTACACTGATTAAAAAGAAGTTGACTTGTCTTATCTTTTATTATACGTGTGCCTCTGTGCATGCAAAAGCTGAGCGGTGTAGTAACCACGTGATCATCGGTCATTTTTATAACACACGAGCTGCTAACCAGCAACAAAGATCTCAAGCAGTGTTATTGAGTCCAGCATCTGGAAAGCACAGCCTCAGGAAAGCTGCAGTGGTTTCAATGGAATGTAAGTGTCTCCTTCGGTGACAGCATCCCATAAATAATGTCGCTGTGGTTTGGCATGGTGTCATTCTCCCCGCCCCCCCCCCCGCCCCCCAACAGGGACAGTTAGTATTATTAACCCACCAAAAATCTGTGCAGAGAACCAGGTGAGCCAGATCCAACTTCAAACTTAACTCTGGGACTAAGAACAAAGGAACTTGCCTCTTTGGGCTAGTTCATATAACTTAGGGTGGCCAGGTGTCGTACCTGCAGGAGCACAATTCTGCTTGGAAACAAGGTGAGTGCTCCCCAAAAAGTCACTGGGAGTTTTGCTGCCGCTGCCGCTGCCACTACCACAGCTAACTCAGAAGTAGCGGCGGCGGCGGCAGCAGCAGGGGCCACAAAAAGGGCCAGGGAGCTTCGCGAGACCCACAGGCCGCCGGTTCTCCACCCCTGTCCTAAGATTATTCCCACCCAGCTAATTCCCTTTCCTTCTTCCAACTGTCAACCAACCACAAGCTCACCCCCATCCCAACTCTCATTCTTTGCTCCCTCCACCTCCCACTTCCTTTAACATTCCATAGTCCTCCCAACTCCCCTCCAAACAGAAACCGCAAACCTGGTTCACTACAGGTCCTTTTGTTCTGCTAAACATATTAGAGAGCAATCCTGTGCATGTTTAAACAGGGGGGGGGGGGAAAGTCCTACAACTCCCAGCCTTTGGCAGCCTTTTTTCTGCCTAAACATGCACAGGATTGCATCCTTAGAGGATCAAATGACACGTTATGTTACTTGGGTAGCTTGTAGCTTTGGGGGGTGTGTGTGTCTTTTTCTTTTACTGTACAGTATGGGTGCATGGCCCCAATCTGGATCAGGACCAGCACAAACCAGGAGGGGAGGATTAAACCATACACACACACACACACACACACACACCTGCTTGCTTCCCAAAATTCCCCACCAACCCACCCACTCCTTCCTCATCATTCCAGCATAACCTTTCAGATCTGCGATAGCCTTGATGGTACCACCCATGCTCTGAGCCCACCCAGGTGCACAGAGCAATGAAGCAGTGCCATTTCAGCAGGGTGCACTGAGGGAGAGGAGAGAGGCAAGCGGCACCATTCCCACCAGCACTACTGAAAGACCTCCCCCCGCCTTCCCTCCCCATTCCTTTTTCCTTGTGTGTCATGTCTTTTTAGATTGTAAGCCTGCAAGCAGGGACCGTCTTGTTTTACTGATTGTATGTAAGCTGCTCCAGGAGCCTTTTTGCCTGAAGAGCGGGATTTTAAACAATGCTTTAATAAATAAAGAAATAAGCAGTGTCCCAATGTGCAAGGACAGCCTGAGGACCTCTTGGTCCAAAGTCAAAGGGGCCCAAAGTAAACAGATGCCTTCAAAATAGTGGACAGTCCTCTGGCAGCCCTTCAAATAGACGACTGTGCTCTGTGTAAAAGAGGACACCTTGCTACCCTAAAGTTGGCAGGAGGGCCCCTCCACCAGACAGCACTCTGCCAAGAGCCTCAATCCCGAAGCCAGCCATGCAAAATGGTACCCATGCTCCACAAATGTTACTCGCATTGCAAAATGCCTGGCAATGTAGCCACTTGGTGTGCAGGGTCAAAGGTTACTGTGAAATGTGCAGCATTTATCGTGAGCCGACACGTATGTGTACAGAACTCTCTCTTCCCCCCCCCATTCATTTTATTTTATTCAATGAGAAGGCCAGCAAGAGTCCAGAGGTTCTGCAAACAGTTACTTTGGATGAAAGTGCAGTGCTTTGCGAGAGCAGGTCCGTGGAGAAATGGGAGAGCAAGTGGGATGCGGACAGATTCATTTCCGGAAGGCTTCCGCCTACATTCAGCTGCAAGGAAGGAGGCTTACGCAGCCAGGACTGAGTTCCTTCCAGTGGCAAAGATCTGAAACAAAACTGGAGCATCATCGGGCCCACCCAGTAGGTTCGAACGAGGCCAGGTCCCCTTACAAAGGGGTGAGGAACTTTGATTCTTGAAACAGAATCTAAAGGTGGACGTAATCTGATGGGGGAAAGAGAACACATTTTTTAATAAGCTGCTCCGACTCCGAGAGCCAAGCATCTGAAGCAAGCCCCCACAGATGAGGCCGATGCGGACGGATTGCCATTGGCAGCAACTAGAGGCACACAGCTGCAGGTCAGAGGTCGTGCTTTGTAAATGGCCTGCATTTTGCTAGGGGAAACTCAGGATTGCAAGGCTTAATTCGGGAGGCCGAACGTGGCGAGGGACAGGTTTTCTTTCAGCATTGCTTTTTGGTCACCAGGATCACTGAGATTTCTTAAGTCTTTAAGGGTGCAATCCTATGCATGTTCAGACAGACAGAAGTCCCACAACTCCCAGCATTCCCCAGCTGGAATGCTGGAAGTTGTAGGACTTCTGGCTGTCTAAAACACGTACAGTAATACCTTGGATTGCAAGTAACTTGGTCTGAGAGCGTTTTGCAAGACAAGCAAATTTTTTTAAAAAATTTTGACTTGATAAACGAGCAAGACCTTGCAAGATTTTATAGGGATGTAACCGCTCGCCTCGAGCGGGCGTAGTGGGCCGAAATCAGCCCCGCTCACGCCCACCAGAGACTTGCTTTGATATAAGAGTGTTTTGGATTACAAGCACGTTTCCGGAACAAATAATGCTCTCAATCCAAGGTATTACTGTATAGGCTTGCATCCTAACGTGCTTCCTAAATCCATGGGTGCTGTCCATACATTTGAACACCAAGTTTCAGGAAATGGGTTTGAGGTTTACACTGGGCCCAAAAAGAGGATGAAAGAGGCCACCGATTTGCATAATATTTGCATACGCTCATTTATAGGTATGGGTGCAAGTTTAAAAATTATGACTATCATTTAAATAAGAAACACAATACATCTCACCATAGTGGGGAAGACCGTGCCTGGGTGACACGCCTGCGGCTCAATCTGCTGTCTGGGTGCTGATGATGGTTGATGATGGGCAACTTCAAGGCCCCTGCTCACCTTTGTCTGGTCCAGAGCAAGAGGCAGGCAGACAAGCAGGCTGCAGTGGTGAAGAATTCCAGCTCACTGAAACTTTCGTCCACTCTCGCTCTCGCTCTCTCCCCCCGCCCTGTCCCTGAACTCATCTCTACCCCTAATTCCTTGTGCTAGTTGTCCTCACACACTGCCCTCATGTTCTTCACTGATGGGAAGGCGGCTGACCGCGTTGTCAGTTTGGAGCCATGACTGTGGCATTTACTGGAAGAAACACAGACTTTTCGGTGTTATTTACTACGATTCTCCATGCCTTGGTTCCCAGATGCTGTTTGTGTAGAAGCTGGAAAAGCCATAATGAGTTGCTGATGTTCTGTGGCTGGATTGCATTTCGGAGATGGCAACAGTAGCCTCTTTTTCCCCTCCACCTGATGAATGTGGAATAACTATAGGAGCTTCCAAGAAGGCAGCAGTGGAAGATGCAAGCAGCAGTGCTTTGGCCATCAGGGTCAGTCAGCAGCTTAGTGATCTGACAGTTACAGCTGCCGGATCTAAATTCTGCCTGTGCTAGAAAGTGTGACCTAGAGATTGACAGGGGGGAATGGTACCGTTTCGATCCTATTAGGAAAATAGGAAGCTGCTGTATGCTGAGACCATTGGTCAACTGGCAGCAGCTCTCCAGGGTTTCAGGCAGGATTCTTTCCTAGCCCTACCTGGAGCTGTGGGGGATTGAACCTGGGACCTTCTGCACGCAAAGCAAATGTTCTACCACTGAGCTACAGACAGCCTCCCCCTTGTCAGATCATGAGTGGTTTGACTGGGACTCACACAGCACCACTAGGGGTATGCATTTGTTTCAGAACAAATGAAAAATGGAACGAAACAGGGCCTGCTGAGCTCGATTTTCATTTGTTATAAAATGTATGAAGAGAAGAATAAATTGGTACAAATGGGAGTCCTGTTCAGGACTCCCATTCATACTGGGGTGGCCATATGTCCCCCTTGCACATGCCTACAACCCATCATTCTCAGTCATAGCAGAAAATAGCAGGGTGGGTAAGTTGGTTCCATGTTGCAAACTACAATATTTCAAGCATGCTGTAAGTAAGTGGCAGCACATATGCTTTGCATAAAAAGATCACAGGGTTAATACCTGTTATCCACACTTAAAAGATCTCAAGTAGCAGGGCTTGGACTCCATTGCATGATGTCTGAAAGCACAGTTACTGTGGAGATTGATGATCCTCAAAGTTGGTATTTAAAACTGACATCAAAAAGGTTACAGCTTTCTTTTTTAAATCACTTTTTACACAAGCTGAATTGCTTGCCTTCCAGAAGGAAGCATTTTACCTATTTTCCCTCTCCTTTTGATTATGGGGAGAAGATTATTTGAAGTCAAGGTTTCCCATGGCTTTTTGTCAATGCCAGTGTCTTTCACATATAAAGTGAAGTCCTGTCTAAAACTGCATGATGGCCCAACGAGGATTAGAAATACCTGCTGCTTGCTCCCTTCCAGCTCCATTTAAGCATGACTGTGGCTTCAAGACACCCCTTGACTTCTTTTAATTACAGTTGCTCTTGGAGATTAAATGCTATTGCTAGCCCATGTGTGAAAAACTGTGGCCTTTGCCAGTGCCATGGGAGAAAGGTGCCAAATCACTTACCCTTTGCATCTGATGGTCACACACTGCTAGGCCTCACTTCTTATACTGATATTATACTGAGTTATTGTAGGCTCTACAGAGAATTGGTAACCTGGTGCCATCGGAGCAGGGCCAGCCCTACCATTAGGCAGAGTGAGGTGATCACCTCAGGTGGCAGATACTGGGGGGGGGGGGGGGGGGCAGCAGCAGCTACAGCATCCTGGCTGTTCCTTCTAAATTCCCTGGCTGTTCCTCTCTTTTGGAGGGCAGGCCTGTGTATGCCACACAACCTGACCTGGCTCCCCTAAACTAGCCTGCAGCACCTTTGGATAAGCTTTGAAGTTGCCCATCAACAGGTAGCACCTGGAGAGTAGACTGGACAGGTATACAGGTGGTTACCTGGTCACAGTCTTCCCCACTATGGTCAGATCTGTATTGTATTTCTATTTAATTTCTAGCAATGATTTCTCAGTTTGCATCTATACAAATACAATGACGTGTGAGAAATCCGTGTCCTCTTTTTTGGTGATGCGTAAGCGGCCGCTGTATTTTTTTGCTGTGTCGACAAGGACTCTGAGGTCAAAACACACAAGGTGCTTCCAAACAGAGAGCTCCTAGCACTAACAATCAAAAGGAATTTTGCATTTATTCCATCTTTTCCTCTTTAATGGATTTTTTAATGGGAAAAAATGATGGAAGAAGTGGGAAAATATGGAAGGGTTACAAATGGAAGGCAACATCATCTGGACACACACATGCCATAACACCCTGCAAATGAGACAGGGCGATTGCATTAAAAAAAAAAAAGCCTCACCTGGAAGCACCCACACAGCAAACAGTAGCTCCCGTAGGCAAGTTCTCTGCCTTAGGCATTGTGGCTCCTTGTGCAAGCCTGCGAGATCCCACCTCCAAGGATTGTATAACAAAGGAAAGCAGGCAGTAAGGCTAAAAGAAAATGGGCTCAGATGTGTGAGTGCTACAGTTGCCAGCTCATCAGGGGCCAGGTGACAACAAGCCAACTGAGTTTGAGCTGTAGTGCCCCCTTCCTTCATGAGTCCCTTCTCACCACCATTGTCTCCAGCTGCTATTGCTAACATTTGCTTGCTTGGCAGACAGAGCCAGTGAGCAAGCAGGCAGCGTCGTCTGCTACCACTCCACGTCTGGGCCAGAGTGAGAGGCAGGAGAACAAAGAGGTTTGAGTGGTGAAGAGGAGGGGCAACTCCTGGGGGGGGGTCTCATCAGTCGATCCCTGCTGAGGTGCGGGCCCTTGGCAGAGCCCAATCGCGTCTATCATTGGCACAGGCCCCATCCAGCTGGGCCATAAAACTTGGCCTAACCGACTATCTGGATTAACTTCTCATTCTGAGTGACTCGGGGCGCAATCCTAAGGCTGCTAGACAGAGTCTAGATGGCCACAGGATAATTCGGAGCCCCAGCTCCGACCTCGGAAACACGCTCTGAGGTCAGAGCTGGGGCTCCAAGCTCGGAGCATCCTCCCTCCGCCCTCACAGCCGGCACAGTTCTTTCTTCAATGGCTGCAGCTCGGAGGTTGTAAAACCCACCTCAGAGATGGAGTTTTGTGGGCAGTGAGGGGAGGAGACAGGTGCCACCACCATATGCAGCATCCTGGTGGTGCCTCAGCCTCCTCTCCACGCACTCTCTGGGCTGAAATCGGCTGCCTAAGTGGTTTGCAGGGTGGGAGGAGCACGGAGGCGACCTTCGTCTCTGAGCTCCTCCCACCCTCCATAGGATGCCTGTAATCCTCCAAGTTCGGAGGGTCACGGGCAGCCTCATTGGATTGCACTTCCCATGCGCTAATAAAGCTGCTACCGTGCAGCCTCTTTCTCTTGACTAGCTTACTGGCCCGTCTGCCTCCAAACCACCAGTTCTGGCAGTAATAAGACTTAAAGTCAGCCAGTCTTTACTGTGGAGTGTTGGCTTTAGATCTCAGGGGCTTTCATTCTTTCATAGATAGAGTTGGAAGGAGCCTACAAGGCTATCGAGTCCAACCCCCTGCCCAATGCAGGAAACTAGATGAGGGGTCTCCCATCTTCGACATGTGACAGTCTCATGCACATCTTTGTCCTCTTTTGTCGTGTGATGCACTTCCACATTTTTTGTGATGCGTAAGTAGCCGCCCTTGCCCTCTCCTGCAGTCTGGGCCTTGGCAGGTGCCGGACAATGGCAACACAGTGCTACCGGGTTGAACAAGTTGTCTTTTGGTCCTTTCCCCAGCTGATTCTGTGCTTGTCAATGGGCAAATATTACATTGTCATATGCAAATGAGTTGCAGCTCTGGGATTTTTCCTTAATGGAATAATATGTTGCATTTTAACACATAAGAACATAAGAAGAGCCAATGTGGATCGGACCCAGGGTCCATCTAGTCCAACATTCTGTTCACACAGTGGCCAACCAGCTGCCCATGGGAAACCCACAAGCAGGACATGAGTGCAACAGCATCTTCCTGCTCATGTCCCCCAGCAACTGGTGTACATAGGCATACTGCCTCTGAGACTGGAGGTAGCATCTAACCATCAGAACTAGTAGCCATTGATAGCCTCCTCGTCTATGAATTTGTCCAATCTCCTTTTAAAGCCATCCAAATTGGTGGCCATCGCTACATCTTGTAGAAGTGAGTTCTATAGATTAACTATGCGCTGTGTGAAGAAGTCCTTCCTTTTATCTGCCCTGAACCTCCTACCAATCAGCTTCATGGGATGACCCCAATGGGTTCTAGTATTATGAGAGAGGGAGAAAAATGTCTCCCTGTCCACTTTTTCTACACCAGGTATAATTCTGTACACCGCTATCATGTCTCCCCTCACTCACCTTTTTTCTAGGCTAAACAATCCCACCAGGTGCTGTAACTTTTCCTCATAGGGGAGTTGTTGCTCCAGCCCTGTGATCATTTTAGTTGCCCTTTTTTGCACTTGCCCTTCTCTGCAAGTACAGAACATACATACATACACACACACACACACACACACACACACACACCACATTCTCAGGTTTCTCCCTTAATGAGCTCTGTCCTTCTCAAGCTGTGACGGCATCTGATAATGAGATTTTGAGGTCAGTGGGTGTAGGGGACATCAAGGCAACATCTTGGAGTGGATATTTCATGGATTATGTTGAGAAACAGGCCCTCCAACAAAAGGAAGTGGAGCTGACTTGGGTTGAATCAGTGTCTGCCTCACAATGGGAGAGGGAAGGAGATTTCCCTGGAGCCTGGAGGGGCTTGTTGAAAGCAGTCATCAGCTTAAGGGTGAAAATAAACCTTTGATGGGAAGATTGAGGGGATTTGGGTGATATTGTTCCGCAGAGGCAAATAATCCATTTGAACAGAGGGCTATCCAATCAATGAAATCAACAGACACCACTAGCTGATGCTAAATAAATAAGAAAGGTGGCCTGGCAGAATTGCCATGTCTTGTTCTTTACAAGGATGCTGAGACTGAAGCCACCAGCGTCTTCCTCTTTTTTGTGCTTTGGGTAGAGAGCAGCAGCAGCTGCTGCTGCCTAGTTTCCCTTCACAAGGTGCAACACAACATGCTGGGCAAAAGGAAGAACTTTCGCTATGACAAAATGTGCAGGTGACTAGTATGTTGGTCCCTTGAGGCTGGGCAGGGGTGGTGCTAGGTACTGAAAAGATCCACAGGACAAAAAAAATGCACAAATTTGCAGATGCTAATTTACATATGCTCTTCAAAAGTCTCTGTGTGTGTCTTTAAAGGACCCTGTCTCCTAACAGATGTATGGACAGGGGAGAGGAGGGCATTTGATTTTGGGGGGGGGGGAACTCAACCAGAAAGATGGGGGGGCAGCAGGAGGTGAAGCACATTTGGGCAAGAAGCCAGCTAATCCAGGGGGATCAGATGCAAGAGAGATCAGCAGGGCCCCTGTGACTTTATTTCAACAAGCACCCATGGACAGCAGGGTGGTGGGACAGATGGCCTCCCAGAGATTTGGGGCTCCAAATGAAAGTTTTGGGGCTCCAGCCCTAGAGGGCCATCCCCTAACACCACCTGGGGGGGGCGTGTCCAAAAAATCACAGTAGCATAATGCCTTTTATTTGTACCAAGTAAATCTTCACACCAGTCACCTGTGTCAAATTCCATTATTGGGCTTCATCTGTAATGGTGTGTGTGTGTGTGTGTGTGTGTGCGCGCGCACGCGCGCGTACATATGTGTGTGCGTGTGCCCCCAACCCCAACCCAGAAAGGTTGCGCTCCCCTGCTTTTAAGTGTATATCCACCTGGTTTGTTCCTTTCCTTCTTTGCTTTTCCCCTCGCTGTTCAATAAATACTTCTTGTTCCCTTGCCCATTCCATTAATTTGCCCAGTGTTTTTTCCCCTCTATCGTTGCTTTCAGGAAATGTGGAGACTGGTGGGCTGGAGGCACCATGCATTATTGGTGGGGCGGGGGTTCATGGGACTCTGCCTCCTCACCCACAGGCTCATAGCCAGCCTAAAGGTTCTCAGTGCCAGAATGTAGGGTGCAGTTCATCTGGCTTGCAGGCCTTTTAAAGACAAAACTGTAAACTGTAATTATTTCTGTTGTATTTTTTTTGAATATTTAGTGTTTTTTAAAATATTTTTTAACTTGTATTGCTGTTCTTATATTCTGTAGATTATTTTTTTTTTAATACTAGGTATATTCAGTGTTCCTTGATGTTTTGTGTTCATGTCTTTTAGATTGTGAGCCTGAGGGCAGGGACTGTCTTATTATTAATTTATGTAAGCCGCTCTGAGAGCCTTTTCTGGCTGAAGAGCGGGGTATAAATGAAATAAATAAATAAATAAATAAATAAATTGTTTTTTAATTATTTGTTGGTAAAAAAAAATGGGGGGGCAGAGAAACTTTGGGGGGGGCAGAGAAACTTTGGGGGAGGCAGTCCTGCCTAACCCACCCTTGGTTACAGGCCTACTCACCCATCCCACTACAGATGAACCCTGGCCCCATAATTCCCTCCACAAACAAGGGTTGCTGGAAGCAAAACTGGGCTTCTATTACGATTTTTAAAAATGTTTTATCTGCTACCCGTGCACCCCCTTGAGTTTTTAGGGTTGTTGATTTTTTTAAACAACAACAACAACAACATGTTTTGTATTGATCGATAGTTTAAATTTTTATACTGTGAGTCACCTAGAGGTGTTTTTTTTTTTTTAGTTAAACCAAAAGGTAGGATATACATTATCTTAACAAAGAAATAATAAATGCCTGCCTGGAAAAACTGAGATGTTGACTCACTCGACTCATTCATATTCTCGAAAGTATTGCTCAAAACAAAAGAAACGAACAAAACATACCACAAAATCCCCCATGAGCAGAACTGAAGGCAGCCCTTTCCCAGTCTCATGGATTCAGCTTTCAGAAGGTTTAAATGTTTGATGTTTCGCTGGAATGAATTTCCATGACCCAACGTTTTATTTCATTTAAAGCAATGAAATGAATACCATTCTATTCCCAGTGTACCTCCTCATCCTTTGGACCAAGGCTGAAGTTAACAAATTCAATAAACTCTGATATTCCCCCCCACCCACCCCCAGTCTTGTTATGTCATGGCAAAGTGCCGTCTTTCTTTCAGTTGGAACAATGTGTGGCAACTTTCCATGCTCAGCATATCATAATTAGGAATGGAGGAAATTGCCTTATAATCATATCAGACCATTGGCCCAGCTAGCTCAGTGCTGTCTGCACTGACTGGCAGCAGCAGCTCTCCAGGGTTTCAAGTAGGGGTGTCAGAGAATTCTGCAACAGATTCAAATGAGTTCGGATTCCTGTCAATTTTGTTCCACAGCCGACTGTCTTTTCTCAAGTCATGCAGGTTCCGCAGACTTGCGGACTGGTTTTTCACTTGGGGGGGGGGATTTTGTGTTGTTGTTGTTGTTGTTGTTGTTGTTGTTATAGCACCCAATAGCTGAAGCTCTCTGGGTGGTTAACAACAATTTATACAAAACATTAAAATACAGCACAAATACCATAAAAACAGCATAAAAATTCAATACAAATGTTAAAAACAGAAATTAAAACCAGTTGAACAATTAAAACATGTTCAGCACATTCAATAAACCAGACCACTGCAGACATAACCCCCCCCCATGCCATTAAATGCCTCGGCATAGGGGGCAGTCTTAACCTGTCGCCGGAAGGATAACAGAGTTGGCACCAGGCGGGTCTTAGTAGGGAGATTGTTCCACAGTTGGGGGCCACTACTGAGAAGGCCCTCCTCCTTGTTGCCACCCTCCAAGCCTCCCTCAGAGGTGGCCCTCGGGGGAAGGCCTCAGATGTTGGGTGTAATGTCCAGGTAGATTTAGGCTGGGAGAGGCGCTAGGTCGAGTATTGCGGTACTGCGGCTACTGTGCATTAGCATGAATGCACATAGCTAATACAAATTAGTGCAAGTAGAATGGAATTCTGGTTTTAAAAAATCCAGTTCCGTCAATGAGCAGATGATGGAACAAAAGTCACCTGACAATCCACAAAACACAGATGGAACGGATTTCACAAAATCCATACATCCCTAGCTGGGTATTGAACCTGGGACCTTCCATATGCAAAGCATGTGCCCTAACACTGAGCTACAGCCCTTCACTGGAGCCCTCCATTCTCATTATATTTATATCTTGCCTTTCCATATATATTCTCTCTGGAATGCTGTCTTTCAAGACGCTGCCTTCAGAGTGTGAAGAGAATGTGCCAATGGCAGACGACAGCAATGGGTCAGTGGATGGCAAGCGACTTTCCATACGAGAAGCGACATGGCGGTGTGGCACAGGGACAGCCACGGAGAGCAATCAACCTGAAGAACCAGAAATCGCGGACACTCCAACCGAGGGTGAAGCATTTGACGATAACAACGCAAAGGGAATGGTAAGATTCTCCTGCCTAATGTCTTAGACCTGGGTCTCCAACCTTGGGTCACCCAGATGTTGCTGGCCTACAGCTCCCAGCATACCCAGCCAGCATGGCTAATGGCAGGGGATTCTGGGAGCTGTAGTCCAGCAACATCTGGGGACCCAAGGTTGGAGAGCCCTAGCTTAGACACTGTAATCAAGAAAACATCATTTAGGGCGCAATCCTATGTCCCTCCAACCTTGTCCGGAGGGACATAGGAAGAGCCATAGGAGGCGCTACAACCTCGGAAATCCTTTCCAAGGTCACAGTGCCGCAGAGCGCTCAGCCCTCCCACCTTGGTGCCCGCGTGGTTCTTTCTGCACCGGTGGGAAACCGAGCATGGAAGACAGTGCTTGGTTCCCCCTGGGGGGAGGTGCTCCTGGGGGCGGGGCGGGGCGCCACTGTCTCACGAAGAATCCAGGTGGTGCCTCAGCCTCTCCTCCTCGGGAGGAGGAGAGAAACATTTAGATGGCCAAAATCAGCCCTCTAGCTAGGTGTTTTGGGGGGGGGAAGGAACGTGGAGGCTATCCTACACTCCACGCTCCCCCCGCCCTCAGTTGGATGCCCGCAATCCTCCGGCTTCAGAGGGTTCCGGGCACCCTCATGGGATTGCGCTGCCCAGGATTGAGCCAAATGTTGTTGCTCGTGTTTCATTTATTTTGTTTATTGGAAACATTTCATACCCTGCCTTCAGCTTTGGAACTCCCAAGGTGCCTTACAATTTCTCAGTCTATCTGTTTATCCAGTTTACTTTTTATAAGCTTGTCTTGGCTATTTCAGTAATTTTAAAATTGTTTTTAAAATGTCTAGTGCAATTTTTTTTGATGTTTTTGTTTGTATTTTATTTTTATATTGCATTTTTGTTGTGTGAAATTGTATCTTATTGTAAAATTTTATAATTGTTGAATTTGTTGTAAACCACCCAGAGAGCTTCGGCTATTGGGTGGTATAGAAATGTAATAAATAAATAAATAAATAAATAAAATCTCACAGCCACCGTTTAGCTTCAGTTACTAGCTGGATAGATACTATGTAATGGCTACTATGTAATGGATTGTTGTGAACCGTCCAGAGAGCTTCAGCTATCAGGCAGTATAGAAATGAAATAAATATTAATTATTATCATTATTATGGTGAGGTTTACATCAAAACTTGACAGGAATAACAGCAATAGAGCAAGTAGATGCCAAAACATCTTGTGGGCCGCCTCCAGTGCCCTGCCCTCCCCTTCTGAAGCCCCCTTGCTAGCCCAGCAGGGCATAGGAAACTCAGAAGACTCTGAGTTCGAAGGCTTCCGAGCGGCAAGGGCACAATCAATAGGATTGCACTCTAAACCAGTTGAAATTAGAAAGCATATGGGGATGCCTTGAAGGAAAGCACATTAATGCCTATAATGCCTGCTGCATGGGGGACCGGGAAAACACAAGGAGGTTCTTCTTCAAGCAATGCATAACCAACCTGCGGAACTCATTGCCATAGGATTCATTCGATGATGGCACCTTCCACATATGGCTTTTAAAGGACTTGGTTAATGCATGGAGGATAGGTCTCCCTAAGGATGGCGTGATCTCTCGATTTCAGTTTCTCCTTTTTTCCAATCTTAAGTTTGGCTCATCTCAAAGTTTGAGAATTCTCTTTGAGATCTTTAAAAAAAAAAAAAATCATGTGAAAATTCATAAGCATTTTTGTGCTGGTTTCTCCTAACACCTGCATTTTTGTGTGCCTAATGTACACGTTTTTTGCAGCCAGTTGTCCTAATATAATGCATTTTTAACATTATTCCTTTCCTAATAGACACATTTTTGCAGATTTTCTTTTTTAAACTGGAGGATTCCATTGCAAAATTCAGAGAAGTGTGAATTTCAAAGGATAACAGAATTTCGGTTCGCATAGTGGTTCAAAAGTGCAAAACTGGGTGAGTTCACATTAAAAGGTGAACTGGACAAATTTCTCCACCACCCCTGGGTCTTCCGGAGGCTACCAGGCCATCCGCGATACATCGCACAATGCATTTGCGCCTTACGTGTCTGTGTACTCTACTGAAGAACTCAATCTGTGCAGAAGCAATTTAAAATACATGTTTCCTCCATGCTCGTGGATGCTTAGCAAAGAGATTTATGGCAACTAATGATGCTGCAGAAGCATATGCCACCGGACAGGGTCCCTGTTAATGAGGCTTGGCTCGAAACTGATTAGAAAAGGCTGCTGAGCAAAGAGATTTATATTAGGCTCCCAGCTTCAAACTGGCGGAGCCTAACCGCTTTAATAAGGATAAACCCAGGTAAGCGATGATTAATATAGCCGGGCTGGCTGGACAGTGTGGAAGAAAAGCTTGATAGCTGGATGGTGGGTTTTGATTGCCTTACCCAGTTGGAGAGAAAGAACTTTAGTTGAACCATTGTCCACCGTTTCATAAATTCTCCCAATGTCTCCTGGGGATACCTAGAGTTTGACCTTAAACACTCGGACCAAAGTTCTTTTCTTTGTCTCCTAATAAACAGCACTGATGACTTTAGGTCTCCAGCTGTTCCACAGCTCCCAGCTTCCTGAAAGAGACGACTTCTCCATGTGAAGTCTCATTAATGTGGACTTAGGGCCAGTTTGGGCTCTCGACAGCTGCCTCTCTCCTCATTATAGGCCCTGACTAGTTAGAGCAATCATTTCAAACTCTTTGCTTGACAGAAAAGTGGCTGTTGGTTATGAACCGGCCTTCATAGAAGCCCATTGTATGAAAGCTTCAGGCCTTCTGTTTTGACAGCATTGGGGGAAAGCGGGAGGGGGGGGGAGAAGGTCCCACTTAGCATGACATTTTAAAACATTTTGACAGATTTTTTTTCTCCCCTTTGCTTTGGTGTCTGCCTGAGCTGTATCAACTCCTCTTGAAGACAACTTGTACTAAGCAACTAATGACCTGTGCATTTAAAAAAAACTTTTTTTAATATTATTTGAAAAGCAGAGGTATAATTTTGCAGGGGGGGAGTTGGCTGTCATTCTTAGACAGAAAATAGATCAGAACCAGCTGTTGAGCAGACCAACAATTCTCTCTCTCTCTCTCTCTCTCTCTCTCTCTCTCTCACACACACACACACACACACACACACACACACACAGAGTCCAACTCTCATCCTTTCATTTTAGGGTCAAAGAGATGGAAAATACACAGTGAATTTGCTGTGCACATCATTTTGAACATAAAGTGGATTATTCCCAGGCACTCCTTTGTCTTTTTCTATGCTGACTTCTGTCTCATCTTTTTATGCATGCGTGCATGCATGCACGCACATGCGCGCACACACACTGGGGGGGCACTTATGAATCACCAAAAAAGAGGACAAAAAAGGACTGCAATTTGCATAAAATGTGCAAATGCTAATGTATATGTATAGATGCAAATTTAGAAATAATGATTATAATTTAAATAGACATAGTATACATCTTGCCATAGCATGGAAGACTGTGACCAGTGACCTGTGTGCTTTGCTCAGTCTGCTGACCCGGTGCTGTTAGTGGGCAGCTTCAAGGCCATTTTGTTCTTCCTTCTGATGGTTCTTTATACTGGACTTGGGCTGGACTTGCCTTCAAAACAGAGGATAGTCCTCTGACAGCCTTTCAAATACAAGATCATCCTCTGTAAAAGAGGACACATGGCCATCCTAATAGACAAACACACACACACACACACACACACAGGCCCAGCTTCAGTAACTGGCATGGTGAGGCAAATACCAGGGCCCATAGCAGTTGATACCAGCTATTTTATTTATTTAGTATATTTATATCCTGCCTTTTTTCCCTGCAAGGAACCCAAGGTGGCTTACATAATCCTCCTCCTGCTCCTTTCCATTTTATTCTCACAACAACCCTGTGAGGTAGGTTAGACTGAGAGTCTGTGACTGGCCCAAAGTCACCCACTGAGCTTCATGGCCGAGTGGGGACTAGAACCCAGATCTCCTGAGTCCCAGTCCAACACTCTCACCACTACGCCACACTGGCTCTCAGCTCTCCCTCTCCCCATATAAATATATATATATATATGGCCCAGTACTACAAAGAGAAGCACTGAGCCAGGTAGCTGAAGCCACAGCCTTCATTACCCTCAGTGCCTGTGCCTCTGCCCCTAACCCTGAGATAATGTAAGTTGTGGGTGGGTCCTGGAGGTATTTGGTATACTGAAGATGGTGGTGGCAGCTGCAAATGTCTTGCCTGGTGTTTCTCCTCACAGTGCTGCCTCAGGAAGTACTGAGAGGCTTGAGCTGTGCTGCTTTCCGTACTCCTGCCCATCTCCGCAAATGCCGACCACCGCCCATCTCCATCTGTCCCCTCCCGCCCCTGGAAAGCTTTGGGAAGGGGCACCAGGGTGGGGCTGTGGTGCGCTGGAGGATACTTTGCCCAGGGGCCCGTCAACGCTGGTGCTTATGCTGCACACACCCAAACATGGACATAAGCATAATACAGCCATTGGGGTTTTAATAGGAGCCTGTAACATTTATTTATTTATTATTACATTTATATCCCGCCTTTTTTTCCTCTTGCAAGGAACCCAAGATCCTCCTCCTCTCCATTTTTATCCTTGCAACTACCCTGTGAGGATGAGAGTCAGTGACTGGCCCAAAGTTGCCCAGTGAGCTGGGTGGGGACTACAACCTGGATCTCCCAAGTTCTAGTCCAGCGCTCTAACCACTACATCACATGGCTCTCAACATCACGCTGGCTCAGCTTGTCTGAGCGTGGAAAGCTAAGCAGGGTCAGGCCTGGTTATTACTTGGATGGGAGACCCCTCCTCTAGTTTCCTGCACTGAGCAGGGGGTTGGACTCGATGGCCTTGTAGGCCCCTTCCAACTCTATGATCTATGAAATCTATGACAGCGTGCCATCCTGTGGGAAACTCCACATCAGAGATATCCACCCTAGTCTGCCTCTAAGGCTTGACTAAAGTGCAATCTGGTTGCTGGGGAAGGGGCGTAGCTCGGTGCTAGAACACCTGCTTTGCATGCAGAAGGTCCCAGGTTCAGTCCCTGGCATTGCCAGGTACAGGTGCTGGGGAAATTCCTGCTTGAAACCCTGGAGAGCTGCTGCCAGTCACTGTTGACAATACTGTGCTAGATGGACCAATGGTCTGACTCAGTATAAGGCAACTTCCTATGTTCCTAAGTAGGGTGGCCATGTGTCCTCTTTCAGAGGACAGAACCATAAGAAAGCTGTGCCCCCTTTTGTCTTCTTCTTCTCCAGTGAAGCATAAGTGATCACCTTATAGGTAAGTCTTAGGGGGGTTCAGAAGATCCTGATCTGTACATATAGGTCAGTGCATAGCAAGAGCAACTATACACACATGGGCTCTCCACACCAGCAGGATCCCTGCGCATGCAGTGTTCCCGCTGGCATGGAGAGCCTACACATGTATGACTGTACGTACATAGATCCCCCTTGCTGATGTTTGGCTCAACACATGGGCAGCCGAGGCAGATGTATGTTGGCTATTTCCATGGAGAGGGGAGACTGTGAACACCCTTTTTATTGCATACATATAGGCTTATGGAACGCCTTCTCAGTGGCTGCTCCCAGTACAGCGGGCACTCATGGATCGCCAAAAAAGAGGACATGTATCACTGAAAAAGAGGACAAAAGAGGGCACTGGTTTGCATAAAAGATTAATCCACAACCACCCCTCAGAAATGTAATATTTGGAAGACCCTGGGGAAGGTGCTGAACCCTGAAGAATGACAACTAGAGCTGAGCCAAAATCTTTCAGAAGATGTTTCTCTCAGAAAAGTCCTGAGATTTTTCTTTTCTTACCCCTCCAACCCCTAAAAATGAAAGGTCATTTTGCAAAACTTTCTCCAAATTTACTCACCATTATTTTTCGTGGTGGCTGCCATTTTCTCCCTCCACCTCAATGCCCTGGAACGATGCTAGGTGTGGGGTATCGTGGAGGATGCCAAATGGGGTCCAGAGGCTGCCAACGCCCTTGGCACTGTCGCCACTTTCATGGTGGTGCAAAAACAAAACAAAACAAAACACCTTCAGGAAAAAAAGAAAAGAAAGAAGTTGTACTACTGCTACAGTCCCTGCCAGTGGTGAGCCTTGCCTGTGAGAAACTCTTGAGAATTTCTCCTCCCCACAGAGAGATTCAGTGAAATTGTCTAACCAATTTCTCTGCCCACAAATAGGGTGGAGATTTTTGAGAGGCTATTTGCACACAGCTCTAATATAAATATGCTAAAATGAAATGAAATGAAATGAAATGAATAAATAAATAAATAAAGATGTTCACCATCCTAGACTGTAGCAGTTTAATGAGTGGCAGTTCTGTAGTCACCCTCCCCCTTTGGCTGCAGTTACAGTTCAGCTTAAACACTTCTGCATCAAAGACACTCAGATTGGAGATTCCCTTGGCTACTGTTCCAGAAAGACAGCTGGAAATTGTTTTAAAAGCTACAAATTACACTTCTTTAGCCATTGGGGGGGGGGGGGGGGAGAAAGAAAAAAGTAAAGAAGAGTAAATAAATCCATGCTGCAGGTTCCTTTCCCCCTTCTAATTCCAGCTTTTATTAAGTGGGTAAAAACAGGCACACAGATGACTGACTCCACATTATTAAACTAATTAAATTAAAAAATTAAAAGCTGCCAAGTTATAGGACTTATTAGTGTGGCGTAGTGATTAGAGTGTTGGACTGGGACTCGGGAGATCCGGGTTCTAGTCCCCACTTGGCCATGACTTTGGGCCAGTCATTGACTCTCAGCCTAACCTACCTCACAGGGTTGTTGTGAGGATAAAATGGAGAGGACAAAGAGGAGCAGGAGGAGAAGGAGAAGGATTATGTAAGCCGCCTTGGGTTCCTTGCAGGAAAAAAGGTGGGATATAAATATAATAAATAAATAAGAATGAACATTTTCTCTTTTAGGCCAATAGTATGAATCCCTCACATTTTCAAACTTCAACTGTGCAGAACATTTGAATTTCACCTTTTGGGGGGATCTGGTAACAACAGTATGACTGGTGTTTTCTTTTCCCATCAGGAATAAAGTACGTAGATACAATGCACAGGTGTTTTTGTCTTCCTTCTTAGCACAGTGCTGGCCATGCCTCTAGGGTTGTGGTGTTTCTCTTTGGATAATATCAAGTCTTGGTACAGGGACTTAACATTTATATGGTGCCATTTACTGGTGTTTTCCCAGTTAGCGCCACTCTGAAATTTTCTTATATTGCATACTGCTGTTCCAACAATAAACAAGTCATTACTGAGGCCAGAGGGCAAACTCTGGCTGTTTTATATTCATTGTTTTACGAATTGACTTGCTGCTCTCATTAAAATACTTGTTGTATACATGCTGGACGGATTTGCAAGCAAAGTCAATGCTGAAGGACTAAGAAGTAACCGGGTGAATTAAGCTGTCGCAGCAGAGCATAGATTCATCTTGTTTCCACAAACACACACACACACATATCGCCCTCTCAGTGATTTCCAGCAGAGCATGAGCTGCACAATTAAGAGTGGGATCAGAGCTCTGCAGAGTCTTGATGGGTTTTATTCCCATTTAGCCTGCAAACAAACATCAGGGCCAGTCGCAGAGATTGGATCAATGCCCAACATAAATGAATCCACGATCGGCAATAAACAGCCATGTCAGCCAGTTTAATCACACCTACACACCTGGAGAGGCTAGTAAAGACTTCTGAAACCTTCAGGAACAAAAAGCCACAGGTCCTCTAGACCTTTGAAACAACAAAGGGTCTTGTGAAACCCTTAAAGACTTACAATTATTGTAGTGATAGAGTTATAATTTGCAGGCATTTCTTTATATGGGACGCTAGTCAACAATATGTAATTTGTGGACATGACCTAAGGTAAGGCAGCCTTCCCCAAGCTGGTGCCTTCCAGATGTTTTGGACTCGGAGTACAATTCCCATCATCTACTGGGTGGCAGTGGTGGGGGTTGTAGTCCAAAACTTCTCGAAGGCACCGGGTTGGGGAAGGCTGACCTAAGGTCATTCGGAGCTGTCTGAGCAGAGCAGAGTAAGACATGAGACAGCTTTATGGACTGTGGAGTCACTTTGTGGATGAACACTGCAACCCTATGCATGCCTACTCAGAGGTAAGTCCCATTAAGTTCAATTAGACTTACTCCCAAGTAAATGGGTATAGGTTTGCAACCTTAAGTTGTAAAGATATATTTTTGTAATTTGTTTTCTCTCCTCCCCAGCTCCGCCCTGCAAATTAAATCAGTGAGGGGGAAAACAACACTTGTGTAGAATTACAACAGGCTTATGCTGGGCCTTCAACACGTAAAATGCAAATACGATGTATATGTGCTTTCCTGAACTATGTTAGTAAATAAAACTCACAGCAAAAACAGATCCCCCCCTTTTTTTCTTTATTTCCGCCCGGGGATTTCTTACTGGCAGGGTTCATCCTTTTTATACCTAGGGTGGCCAAGTGTCCTACTTTTACAGAGGACAGTCCTCTTATTTTGGAGAACTGCCATAGTCCTCTATTTGAAGGTGTCTTCTATTTGACGGAAAGTCCAGTACCAAGTCTGGTTTAAAGTCAAAGAACCCTAAGGAAGGAGAGCCAGCAGCAGGGGCCTTGAAGTTGCCCATCCACCGGGGGCACCTGGACAGCAGACTGAGCAGGCACACAGGTCAGGTGTGATCTCCTTAGTCTTCTCCACCATGGTGAGATGTATTCTATTTCTACCTAAATAATATTATTTCTAAATCTGCACCTATACATATAAATATGCATATTTTATTTATTTATTTATTATTTATGAGATGTCTTACCTGCTTTTCATTATAAAATATTCCCAAAGAGGGGTGCAAACAATAAAACGCAGCAAAATGATACAGCATTGATTTTAAAAAAGCATAATCAAAGCGCGGACAACAGTAACAGATAAATAACAATTTACATGATGAAATCTATAAGAGGAGAACATTGAATGAAAAGCCTGGGTAAACGAATAGATCTTTAGCTGACGCTGAAAGCTTGTAAGATTTGGCAGCGCTAGTATATGATGGGAGAAGGAGTTCCTCAGTCAGGGTGCCTGTATCAAGATGCCCTCTCCGGCTGCCGTGTATCAAACTCCAGGCAAAAGCAGTACCAGCAAGAAGGCATCCCCCTCAATCTTAATCTCCAGGCAGGTACATAAGAGAGAAGGTGCTACGTCAGCTAATTGGGACCTAAGCCATGTAGGGCTTTATATGTCCACATAAGCACCTTGAACTTGGCTCAGCAGCTTATTGGCTGCTGCACCCCCTCCAGAATTGGTGCGTTATGTTCCTGGGAGGCTGTTGAGCATGCAGAAATACGTTACGCAAACAGGCGTCCTTTATATGGGACGCTAGTCAACAATATGTAATTTGTGGACATGACCTAAGGTAAGGCAGCCTTCCCCAACCTGGTGCCTTCCAGATGTTTTGGACTCGGAGTACAATTCCCATCATCTACTGGGTGGCAGTGGTGGGGCACTGCGTAAGTGGCCATCCCATTCATAGCCAGCTTTCCACTTGTAGCTCCCCCTGAGTGTTGATGTTGTGTCACTACTCATTCATTTATATCCCACATTTTTATGAGCCCTTCTGAAAATCAAAATCATACAAACCATATTAAAATATTGCGCGCATACACACACACACAAAACTACTTGTCACCATATTTCCCACCCACAAATCCAGCAAGTGTCCAACTCTGTGATCTATGAAATCTATAAGCTGCCTTATGCTGAGTCAAACCATGGGTCCATAAGCTGCCTTATGCTGAGTCAAACCATGGGTCCATCTAGCCCAGCATTGTTGACACACACTGGCGGTGGCTCTCCAGGGGCTTTCAGGGAGGAATATTCCCAGCCCTACCTGGAGATGCCGGGGATCGAACCTGGGACTTTTATGCATGCGAAGCAGGTGCTCTACCACTGAGCCACGGCTTCCTGCTCAGCAGCCAACACTCCCCGTCCCAGAAGCCTGCATGTGCAGGTTCCAAACCATGTTTCCCACCCCCAGTCAGATCTCTGACACACCACCTTCCAAGATTCTTACGTTAGCTCTCTCCCTTCCTTCTAGCTTCTCCACCGGGTTTTCCTGTCCTGGGGACACAAACCAGACTGCCTGGCAGGTGTTATTTATTTATTTTATGACCTTTGCTACATGTGTACAAAAACGGGTCTCTTGATTCATACCACTTTCAATTTTTTGTGGTATTAAAGCACTTTTCTTATGTGTGTTAATTATCCATTGTCTTGTTTTAATTATGTGCTTACATGGGCCCCAGAGGCCAGGCAGCATGTGTGCGAATGAGCTGGGGGTAGGGAAGCGTTGTCATCTTCGCCACCGTGTGGGACATTGCAGGCTCCCTCTGAAGAAACGGAACCACATTACAGTAATACCTCGGATTACGAGTAACCCGGTTTGCGAGTTTCTCATAAGACAAGGAAAAATTTGGCATAAATTTACATTTGAAAGGCGAGCAAGTCTCGCAACACGAGCCGCTGCTGCCGCATGTGGCTCCTGCTGCGAGATGTTTTTCAAATGTAAATTTATGCTAGAAATGTGAGGCGCCGGCTGAGCGAGCGGCCGCGCCGTGACTCGCCTCCACGGGGCTTCCCTGGAGGCGAGGCGAGGCGTGGCACGGCCGGGCTCAGCGGCCACCTCGTGCTGCTGCACCAGACAGCCAAGCAAGTGGCCTGGCAGCGGGGGCTTCCCTGGAGGCCAAGCGCAGAGCGAGCGGCTGCGGCGCGTCTCCACGCATCTCCCTGCCAGGGATCCTGGCAGGGAGACGCGTGGAGCCGCCCCCGCCTCTCCCTACACCTTTGCAAGCGGCGGCCGCAGCGCGTCTCCCTACCTTTGCAAGCGGCGGCAGTCCCGTCGCATCACATCCGGCCCCGTCAGTGACGTGCTTTGCCGGCTCCTTAGCAGGGAGATGAGTGGAGACGTGCCACGGCCTCGCGCTGCCATGCCGCTTCCCTGCCCGGGAGCCAGCATGGCAGCCTGCGAGGTGCTAGCAGAGCGAGTGGAGGCGAGGCGAGGCGAGGCCGGGAGCCGGCACATCAAAGTGAGTTTCCCCATTAGCCCCACAGCCGTTTAATCACTGCTTTGCCGGCTCCCTCCATGGGGCTCCCTGCCAGGGAGCTGGCAAAGCAGTGATTAAACGGTTGTGGAACGAATCATCTGAGTTCCCATTATTCCTAATGGGGAAACTCGCTTTGATGTACGAGTATTTTGGATTACGAGCATGGTTCCGGAACGAATTATGCTCGTAATCCAAGGTATTACTGTATCTGAATAAAGCAGCTGGGTTTCAAGGAAAATGGAGAAACCAACAGCAGTGGCCATTCCTAATAGTTCTACTTAGCTCACTATTGAACAATCGATAGAAGAATGAAGTGGCCCAAAAGATCTTTATGATTAGAGCTGAGCTGCACATTTTTGGTACAAAAGGTGTGCTGGGGAGTTGTGAGCCCTGGAAATGTTCTCCAAAAGAACCCCCCCCTTCCCACGCACCCCAAGAACTTCATGTCAGTAGTTCTTCTATGCAGATCTTCGGGTTGAGATGAAGTTCCTGTTCCATTCCTTCTCTCCCCACATCCCATCAGCAAATTTTGTAAAATTAATAAATAAAGGATTTCTCAACAAGATTCAAAGGTAAAATGAATGCTAAAGAAAACAATAGATCAAAATAAATCAACAAAGAGATCGTGGCCAGTTATATATAGTATGACCAAAGGAGGCAAAAATTATCATTCAATTAAATAGTAAGGGTTAACTTTAAAAAAAAAAAAAAAAAATTAACACATGAAAATGTATTTAGCCAAATGTGTCTTCCTTCCTGAAAAAGATCAAGGCTTAGCAAAAGATGGATTATGATTAATATATGGCAAGTGGGATTAACATATGTAGAGCTTTGCTGTCCAGGATCTCAGTCACTTGATTCTATTCCCCCTCTCACTTGGTTTTCCATTCCCCCACCCAACAGTCAGTCAACATTCTGTGACCACAGACCATGCTCATCGTTCCCCCCAATTAGAGATCTTTCCTTTAAAAAAAATGTACTTCTGCAAACATTGGGATCCCCCAAAGCCTGCTGGTGCCTCTTTTTTGTGCATGGGTGGTGTCATTTTGGCTATATAAACAATGGCACTCACACAGCTTGGACATCGGGAATAGAGGGAATTATATAAAGGGATACAAGGGCAGTACCAGCAACTTATTGTTGTTGTTTAAGGGCACAATCCTATGGGGATGCCCATCACCCTCCAATACTGAAGGTCACCTCTGCACTCCTCCTGCTCTGCAAAACAGCGAGATGGCCTGTTTCAGATATCTAACTGCAACGCTTCAGAGCAGGAGGGAAGGAGGCTGAAGTGCCGCTAGGATATGCTGTATCTTGGCGGCACCAGTCTCCTCCCCTCCCTGCCCCTCCTCCCCCCCAGAATGCCCACCAATTTCCAAACCCCTTCTCTGAGGTCGCCTTTGTGACCTTGGAGAAGCAGCTTGTGCAGTTGTTTCTGCGCTGGCTGCAAGGCGGGAAGGGAGATCTGAGCGCGGATGCCCAGCTCCAAGATCAGAGCAATTTTCCGACCTTGGAGCTGGGAATCCAAACTCTCCTATGGCCATCTAGACCACTGATCCATATAGCAACCACTCTTGATGGCTTTAGACAGGAGTTTTTCCTAGGCCTAGCTGGAGCCTGGAGAAGCCAGGGATTGAACCTGGGACCTTTTGTATGCAAAGCAGGTGCTCTACCTGCTCAGCTACAGCCCTTCCCCAAAAGTTTAGAAAACCAGGATTCAGGTGGGGTGGAACTGAGAGAACCAGAGAAACAATTAAGGAATGGAATGAGGAAAATTTATCTCATCCCTACCCATGGTTGACCATCTGGGGTTCAGTTTGGTTATTTCCACATGGAGAGTATGCCTATGTAATCCAGTTGCTGGGGAACACGGGCAGGAAGCTGCTGTTGCCCTCATGTCCTGCTTGTGGGATCCTGTGGGCAGCTGGTTGGCCACTGTGTGAACAGAAGGCTGGACTAGAGGGCTCTTCTTATGTTCTTAGTGCTGGTGGAGGATAGCTGGGCGGGTCCGTTTCATTTTCTCCTAGCCTGTAAGGGCTATAGGGGAGTATCCATTGGGGGAAAGCATCTTCTCCCTCTAGACCATTATCCTGGACCAAGGGGTAAGCTGGACAACACTCCCTCACATCTGTTCTTTGTTAGCAAAGCAACGGCTTCATTTGGGGACATGGGGAGAGGGGACGATAATTGGCTCATGAAAGCTGCATTTTGCTGGAGGGTTCAGGAAGGGGCTGGGGGATGCCGAGGGAGCAACGAAAGGGGGCTTTAATGGGAACCAAATGCAGCCCATATAGAGCAGCAGTACCCCCTGCCACCAACCCCTCTCCCATCCATTAGCATTCCTCAGACACCTGTAGGCACTTAAATCCTTGGCAGCCGACAGAAAACATTTTCTTTTTCTTCTGTGCCATGTTTGTTCACAAAAAAGACACACAAGTTTGGTTTCGATTAAGGGAGCTGCCAACCACAGGGAGCTCCTTATAAATCCATCGTTGAGGAGAGCACGGGGCGGGAGAGTCTTTTTGGCAGAGTGCTTTAAAGGCAGGGGAACTTTACAGGATATCCCCCCCCCCAGGCCCGGTATTCTCTGGGAAGGTGTTGTGGGAGGGGCTGGTCTAATCTGCCTTGGGGATATCAAAAGATGTAAACAAAGTTTTAGCGAGATGGTTTGTTTCTCATGTAACAGGAGTTGATTTATTGGCAGGATTCAAGGCACCTGCCAGATATTCTTCCTGTATCCTGCAGCGTTCAATGGACATGTGTCTTGGCCTGTCATGTTTTCCCATAATAAATGCAACTATTGTTATTTCCCATATAAATGCAACTGTTTTCAGCGAGATACAGTAGCACGCCCCATCCCCATTTGGAGCCATTGCGTTCTTGTATCCACAAGCATCTCCCATTTTGAGCTAATTTCTGCACTCACCAGCACATCCATGACCTTTGCCATGCCGCCATTTTCCTTCTTCCTTCGCACCCCATTTACCCACTGTTTAACCCCACAGGCCCTGGTGATCCATCTGGTTTTGCCAACGGTGTCAGGGGGCACATCTGACGTTATAATGTTGTGGACGCTTACAATCTAACCACGTGGGTCACCACAACCGACAAGATTAAGTGGCAGTGTTGGCAGATGAAGCCAAGGCCAGTGAAGTCAACGGAAAAGGAGGGGAAACGGCACCAAGTAGCAGCCCTCCGATGAACAGAAGCCATGCAAATGTCCAACGAGATTAGCATTTTATTTTTATTTTTTTAGTAACGTGCTAGACTGTGCTGAATGTGCAATTTTGTCATGACAAAATATACATTTCATACACACCTATTGTAAGTGTGATTAATTTTATTTGTATTTTTTCTCCTTTTACATGGTTTTGTTTGTCTTAGTGTGAAATTCACATTTAAAAGAGTTAATACAAAAAATGTCTGAACCAGGAATCATTGTTTAAAACAAACTCTAGTCCATTCCTCCGCAAGCCAACTAAAAAAAAACCTTGGATTGTTTCGCTAGCTCCTTTAACAAAATAGAGCTGCTGAGTACAGCTGGTGAAGCTGGAGATGCAGTGATGGCAAGAGCCTCACCTGTTGAATTTTCCCCTGTTGTGCAACTGCTAAAGACACCGATGTCCTGACCGGGGGAGGGGGGTAGTTGGCAGCTTCATAAGGGAGAGCTATCTGGTTGCAGGTTCAGGTGGTTAGGAGCAAAAGTGAACAAGGCTTGTGCACCTTTAATAGTTGTGTAGAAGAGGGAATTTCAGCAGGTGTTGCTAGTCATGCAAGCTGAAATTCCCTCTTTTGCACAACTATTAAAGGTGCACGAGCCCTGTCCTTTTTGGCACCTAGCTGCCTTATTGTAGGTCAGGATGGGGGAACATGTATCCCTCCAGATGCTGTTGGAGTGCAGTTCCCATCAGCACAAGCCAGCATAGCTAATCTGTGCTGTAGGAAGTCTAGAGGAAGAATTTGTCCATCCCTGCTATAGGTGGTGGACCCTACCTTGGAATAAGAGTGGATGAACTAAAACTCCTTTGAGATCCTCTTCACTATCTGAAAGACCGTATTCTCCCTTATAAGCCTGCCCCTATCCTGAGATCTTCTGGGGAGGCCCTTCTCTTAGTTCCGCCACCATCTCAGGCACGCCTGGCAGGAACTCAGCAGAGGGCCTTCTCAGTGGCTGCCCCAGTGTTCTGGAATTCCCTTCCCAGGGAGGCTAGAATGGCTCCCTCCTTGGTATGTTTCTGGAGGCAGGCAAAAAAATTTTTTGCTCCAGCAGGCCTTTGGGAATAGTCTGGATCCGTGAATATGTGATGGGTTGCACTGTTTTTGCTTTTATTGCTGCTTTAACTTTGATATTTTATAAAATTTTAATATTATAGCTGATTTAATTATATTTTTAACTTTTCTTTTGTATATTTCTATTTATACATTTTAATTGTACAAGTGTTAACATTGTGAAGCCACCTTGAGTCCCAGTACTGAGGGAAAGGTGAAATAATAATGATAATGATAATAATACCCCCACAGTTCTGTGATCCCATGAGAGAGAGTGTGAATAGGAATTGAAATTAAAGTCCAAAGACACAGCAGGAAGAGCAGCCTTGGAGTGGGAAAACCTTTGGTGTGAAGATGTTTTATGAGCAGAAACAGAAAAACAGCCGACAGCTCAGGAATTAAGCAGCCAGCATTTTACCACTCCCACCTTTACCATGTTTTGGCAGGACAAATATTGTGCTAAAGGGTCCTCACTTGAGTATCACATTTAGGATGGCTTTGTACAGGCTAACACATGTTTCCCCTGCAATTTCCCTAACCGTGCACTCCTGCCAGTGCTGGATCCAAAGATCCATCAAGAGGCAGAAGGAGGATGTGTTTGTGGGTCATCAATTCTGGGCTCCCCACTGGACTTATTGACCCAAGCTCACAGGCAGGGTTGCATCTCCTCTGCTCCTGTGTGTTTAGCATCAGCCACATGGAGAAATTTAGCAAGGGAAGCTTTTCCTGGCATGGAGATAAAGACAGTGGCGTGGTGGCAAATGTTGAAATGCAGGTGCTCATCATGACTGCCCCACAGCCACACCCCCAAGGAGAGTCCAAAAATGCAGGCAGCTCAGTTGATCCAGATCAATGAACCAGTTCTTGCAGTTTTCATCTCCACCAGAGGCAGATCTTTGATGAAGTTAATGGGTCTTAAGTGCCATTCAAGGGCAAGCCACCCCAAAACACTTGGCATTAGAACCAGGGAACAATGTATTGTTGCAGGGAAAATTCATTTCCTCCCCTTTTCTTGGCCACGTGTAAGTGACTGCCCTGTTCACTTGCCCACCATCTCACCCGGATTGTAAACAAGGAGCCACCAGACTCAGCTGTTCTAGGAACATGATACAGGTTTGCCCAAATGCCTCAACCCAGTCGAAGGGAGAATGAGCAGTTTTGAAATATGCCATTCCAACATCTACATGTATCTTTCTTAATGGTATGAGAAACTCCAGAGAACAAGGGCAGACCTCAGCAACTTTCCTCTGATGTGTGTGCGTGTTGTTGTTGTTTTTACTATTTTATTTTTTATGGCTTCCTTGACTGATGGCAAACCCCATTCTCACCTGCTTCCCAGCTGTTCTTCTCTACAAAGTCTTATTTTTTCCCCTCCTGCCAATTGCAAATTCTCACAGGCTTCTTAAAAATCATCCACCCAAATGCCAGACATCTGTAAGATGGATTTGCAGATTAGTGTTAAGTGGAACTATTTATATATTATTATCTTTGTGATGGTTCATTTTCCTCCTTCATTTCTTTCTTTTAAAATTGCCCTGTTTTGTTTTGTTTTTAATTTTCATTAATGAGGCAACAGTTAGTGATAGTAATATCCTACATGTGTAATATGAGCTCATGATGCCATGCCTTCCTTTTCCCAAGCAAAGCTACAAGCAGATGGGACTTAGTTTTAAGACTACCAGCAAAATCCCAGATAAAATGGAGAACAAACAGCAGGAATTCTGAAGCTAAGAAAATCAGAAGTCTTGAGTCAGTCATGAAAGGGAAGGAGGGGGAGGCTCATCCTAGAACAGGCTTCCCCCACATAGTGCCCTCCAGATGTTTTGGACTACAACTCCTATCATTGAGCCAGCACGGCAAATTATGAGGGATGATGGGAGTTGTAGTCCAAAACATCTGGAGGGCACCCCACTGGAGAAGGTTGTACTAGAACAAGAAACCCCAAATCCTAAGATTGGAATAAATTATAGCCCTATTCAGTGTCTAAGTGTGGAGGGGACAAGGGGGACACATGTACCAGCTCTGTGCCCTCTACCCTGACCTCCCTGTGTTGAACTAGAAGGTCTGAAGAGACCTGAACAGGTAACTTTTCTACTTGAGGCTGTTAATCTTCTGTGTATCTATTTTCAGTTTCTTTGCAGAATTGAGATCAGAACACTACATGATGAGTGTTTCCTTTCCTGCTTTTCTGCTATATAACCTCTAGGTGGCACTGTGGTGTAGTGGAATAGGGCAATTACACAAGTGGAAAAAGCATTTTCTTTCACAAATAATACCACATTTTCCCTGCTCTAAAAAAAAACTCACCCAAAGTGCTGGTTAGACACAGAACTGAAACTGGAGGGTCACAACATCATCTAAAGAACCCATAAACAACTATGAATAGGGAATGATGAGTGCACAATAAATGCCAGGTGTAGAAAAGCTCGTTATTTGTGAAAGTAAAAGAAAATGTATTTTCCTACTTGTGTAATTATGATATTCTGCTGTAGCACAGCTCCACCTAGAGGTTATGTAGTGGATAAGCAAGAAAGGAAAAGCTCTTTGTGCAGAGCTTATATCTCAATTCTGCAATGAAGCCAAAAGTAGATACAAAGCCTCAACAGCCTCAAGTAGAAAAGCTCACAATCTCTCGTCAGACCTTCTGGTCCAATGTGAGGCAGTCAGGGGTCGGAGAGGTGGGGCCAGCAAGTAAATGGAGTGAAGAAGGAGGAGGAAGATTCGACTCTATCTTCCCATCTGGTAGCCCAAGAGAATGCATCCCTGACCTGTCCTATATATTGCACAGGTGACCATCTAAGATGGGCAGAATGAATGGTGCAAGCTGCTGCTTGGGGCGAAAAAACATCCCCGTATCCGGAGCATGTGACGTGATGTTCACAGATCTCATAGATCTCATAGAGTTGGAAGGAGCCTACTAGGCCATCGAGTCCAGCCCCCTGCTCAATGATGCCTCCAATAACTCCCCCACCCTATGTCGTTCCTGACCTTTTAGCAGAGAACACTTGCTTTATTTCAGGCCACTATATTAAAATAAGTACTAGAAACTTGCTGCTGGTTTGTGGGGTGGTTGTTGTTGCTTTAATTAAAGTTGAAGACACTGGTAAAGCCACCCATGTGTGTACGCTTGATTCCCGGTAAGAGCACAGCTATGCAAATTTACACACCTTTTTACCACTGGATGTTGTGATGGCCACCAGCACTAGAACCTTATAAAAGGATAAAATCATACATATGAGATACATCTATCAGTGGGTAAGCTTAACCATGACAGCTAAGAATGAAATTTCTATGTTCAGAGATAGTATACCTCTAGCTACCAGATAGTGGCCAGATGCAAAAAAAAAATCAAAAAAAAAGACAGGGCTCTTGTACCTTTAATAGTTGGGTTATTTCCTGTTCTGCACAACTGCTAAAGGTGTAAGAGCCTTGTCTTCTTTGCATCTGGCCACCCTACCACAGATGTGCAGGACAAAGAGCATGGGAAGGCTATCATCATCTTGTCCTCCTTGTGAGCTTCTTTGGATCAGCTGGATGGTCAGTCATAGACAGGCAGAAAAAAACCCATCACAAAATATAATATCAAGATCAATAAAATATCACAATTAAATTATGCATACACACTGACAAAATAATAAGCTCATGAACATTGGCAGAGAATTGGCAAAAAGTTCAAAATGCAGCTACAATCAGTAATTAAAAAGCCCACTGAAACAAATGAGGTGCATGTGCTAGTTTAAATACAATAAAGGAGAAGACCTGGCAGGAGGGTGCTTCACAATTCAGGGGCCATGACAGAAAAGGCCCTATCTCTCAAGTCCACCTACCATATCTCTGACCATCCAACAGAACAGAGAGGAGGGCCTTTGAACGTAATCTTAGACAGGTTTGTATGGGCAAAGGTGGTTTTTAAGGTACATAAACCAGTTCCTCACTAAGTGTATTTAGCATTTCAGCCCTAGGTATCTTTATCCATTGAGATTTTTTTCTGTCCCTTCCAGTAACCTGAAGAAAGAAAAGGCGGGTGGGGATTACAAAGCAATCCTATGCTCTTCGAAGGTATGCTCCAATGTTGGAGCACTCCAAAAGTCCAATGTTCTGCTGGCAGACACCCAGCAGAGCAGAAGGAGCAGAGGAGGCTATCTTCACCTCTCCATCATCCTTTCTATGACCTCAGAGGGGGATCTTTCTTCCCAAGGACCATACGATTGTTCCCTTAGGCTGCAATTCGATACATACTTACCTGAGAGTAAGTCAGTTTTACTGTACATAATGGGACTTTTTTTCTAAGTAGATATAGGATTGTGCTGCAAAGTTGCAATCCTATACATACTTACCTGGGAGTAAACGCCATAGAACACAGTGGTACTTACTTCTGTGTAGGCATATTTATAGGGTTTATTTGAGATGATGATCATGCAGAAGATGAAGGCATACAAGAAGCAAGAGGATGTTTTCCAGATTTTTAATATAAGTTATAAGAGTTGCACAACTGGCCATTTTACATGCCAGGCAGGCTGTTAATAACATAGTGTAAGACGATTACCTATGTTTTCTAGTATATCTGCCTTTGTTTTACTTTATTTTAGTACATTAAAGTCCTGCCTTTCCTCAGAAGCTAAAGGTTTCCCCATTTTTATCCCCATGGCAGTCCTGTGAGGTCAGTTAGGCTGTCCCAGGGTCATTCAGTGAGTGGGGGGGGAGGCATTTGCTGGTCTTCCTCAGGCAGCAAAGCATCCTGCCTCTGTGTGTGTGTTCATTTGTCTGTCTCCTTTCCTGTTTGGCTGTCATGTCTGAATGAGTCAGCCTGTGTCTGTGAGTGTGTGTTTGTGAGAGAGTTCTGATGTGTGTTTGTTTGTATTCCCTGTGCAGGGGAGGCTGGTAGCTCCTATCTCAGTGGCACCGCTTTTCCATTGCAGATTTTGTGGATTTTATTTGGAGCTTCATAGGAGCGATCCAGGGTGGTGAACCTATTTTGGGGGTGGAGTTCAGCACCAGGGATAGCCCCTATGAAGCTCCAAATAAAACCTGCAATGGAGCCCCGCTGAAATAGAAGTCACCAGCCTCCCCTGTGTCTGAGTGCTGCAAAATGGGATTTGTATTGAGTTCTCTAACAAGGGCGAGGTATGTCCTTTGCTTCCAGAGAAGTATGAAATATGAAATAAGATTTCCACTAAAATATGTAGTAAAAATGTTTTAGCATTGCTGCTGTACAAAAAAATAGCTTTCTTTGACTCTATGTGCGCCCGTGCACATGCATGCATGCGCAAACATTGTCTGTGGGTTCAGTACTAGGGGTGGAGCAGGTGGCCCACTACTCAGACGCTGATGTCCATGCCATGGTCGGCAGCAGGGCTGGATCAATGCCATGATGGGCCCACATGGTGCCTACACACAAAGGTAGCCAATGAATGCATGACCGCAGGGTCACATCCCCAGCGTGCACCCTGCATCACAACACACACACACCAAACAATACAGCATATCTTCACCAATGGGACAGCAGAGCATTCCACCAGCATATCAGGGGTGTTCTGCTGGCATATGAACTGTCATGGTGGTGACATGACTTGCATTCTGCTTGCATAGCATGGGTCCTGCACATTCCTGTAGCCCCAAACCAGCAGATCTTTAGTATACAGCTGCACCCTAAAATACCTAGGAAAATGGAGTTTCACAAGTCCGAGGACTGTGAGACAGTTAATCAATAAAAATAGAATATCAATGTCCAAGACCTTTCCCCAATGTGGTTTTTTTTGTTTTGTTTTGTTTTTTAAATCAACTTAAAAGTTGAAGGGGGGGCAGCTGAAGGAAGAGATGGATGGAGGAGAATTAAGTAGAAATAATTCTAATTGTTGGCAGGTGCTTCTCAACATGCCTGGAAAATTTCCTTAATGATTTCAGGCCAAACTGGTTGTAATCTCAGGGGAAGGGCATCTTGGAGTCTTCTGGGCTTCGCAGGGTCAAAGGGTCAGTTGCAAAGCAGCCATACCGGCTGCCGATGGGTGAAAGTCTCTCATTAGTTTGAAATTCCAGTTTGTGTATTATTATTATTTTCTCAGCAAATAATTTAGTCTAAAAATGTGCATGGCTTTTGTCTGCAGCTTAATTGCTCCCTTGCCCGAACTTTATCTTGTGTAGCCTGGAGAGAGAGAGAGAGAGAGAGAGAGAGAGAGCGCAGCTACAGTGACATAAAAATGGCTACGGTGTTTATCAAACTACAGTGTTTATCTTTATCGGGCTCTGTATGTATTAGTGTTTTATATATCTTACCTCCCCCACCCCCGTTCATGTAAGGTACTGTCATATACACGGGGTTGCTAGGGGAGGAGCAAGTATTTCAAAAGGGGAGCCTTGAAATTAAACTCACTCCCCACTTGAAAAATTGCGGCTTATTTCCAGGTGGGTCCATTTGCGTGTGGACTGGTTGGAAATGAGGGTTGCTTCCTGCCTTTCCCACTAGATTTCCCTGCCAGTTCACACATCTTGCCAAGGAACAAAACTTGCAAAGTTCACACCTCTTTGCGAGCAATGCAGCTTACCTTCATCATGCCACCTGAACTTTTTTTTAACTGCAGATGGCAGGAATTGAACCTGGGACCTGCTACATGTGCTCTACCACTGAGCTATGCCCCCACCCAGCAGTGTACCTGCAGACCACGCCCTGGGGCAGTTCCCAAGACATTTTGCTGCTTGAAGTGTGGAACCCAAATTGCTTCCCACACACACTAGGGCCATCGCCTTAACAAGTCTGGCTGTACAAGTCAGTGAAGAGCCCCCAGGACTTGCCTAGGAACGTAGGAAGCTGCCTTATACAGAATCAGACCATGGGTCCATCTAGCCCAGTATTGTCGACACTGACTGGCAGCGGCTCTCCAGGGGTTCAGGCGGGATTCTTTCCAAGCCCTACCTGGAGGCCACCGATCGAACCTGGGGCCTCCTGCATGCAAAGCATGTGATCTATCACACTGAGCTATGGTCCCTCCCTTCACCGTTGCAACCTGCTTGTTCACCTGCTTCTCACTCTTCCTTCTCACCAACAGTGGTGATGAGAAGGGATTGCAGTAGATGCCACTGCCTACTTGCTCGCTGCCTGGCAAGCAAGCAAGCAAGCAAGCAAGCAGGTGGTAGCTGTGATGGAAAAGAGGAGGAGGAGCAAGAGCAGCTGGTGACAATGGTGGTGAGAAGGCGGACTCACCGAGGGAGGGGGCCCTTTGAAGGTGTCTTGCCCAAGGGCCCCCCAAAACCTGGCACCAACACTGACAGAAGCCAACCAGACCGGCAGTTCGAATATGAAGGAATTTGCAGATTTGGGGCAAATTCTTCTGATCAAAAATGGAATCCTCACCCATCTGCCCCAGCCATAATTCAAATAGGTACATGGAGAGGACCATGTTATACCTGCCTGCCATGTAGCAGTTAAAGGTGAGGAGCCTGTCAGAAAAAAAAGAAGAAGTGGCAGCCCTAATTCAGCACCACAAACATGGTTGAGCACACAGGGATTCAAACCCAGACTTTTAAGAGCTAAGCACTCAGAGCTGAATTTGTCTGTTTCAGTTTCTCCCACATGCAGATTATTAAAAAAAAATAAAATAACCTCAAGTTCTTTCCATCATGAATATGAAGAAATTGGTGTGTGGGCGGGGGGGGTGGCGGCGGCGAAAATTCTTCTGAAAAATGAACAGAAACAGAATTCCAACCCATCCCTGAAATTTGAAAAATTTGGTAAATTCTTTTCAAAAATGGACTGAAACAAAATTCTCACCCATTTACAGAAAGAAAAAAAACAACACAGACTGATGCAGAAACAGGCCAAAACGAGCTTAAAGTTGGGAAAACAAGAAACTGAGCAAAAGCAAAACTGACAGGATCCGCCAGTGTGTGTGTGTGTGTGTGTGTGTGTGTGCCTCAGTCTGAGCCTCATGCTAGTTTGGGCCTCATACTAGGGACCAGAGAATATGGGAATGCTTCTGCTCCCAGTTTCCAGTAATGCACCAAAACTGGTGCTGTTACTCTTCTGCGGGCCACCCCGATGCAGAACGGCTGCAAGTTCATTTCCAGTGATAATTAAGCCAGGATTGAAGCAGTGTGTATATATGCAGGGGAAAGTGTGTGTGTCTGTATGTGTGAGGGGGGGGGGGGGAAGTGCTGAGGAAACCCTGTCTGGGAGTAAACTTGACCTGTCCTCTCTTAAAAGGACCATTCGTTTTTGCCACACCGCCAAGCGGGAGAGCAAAAGAAAAGGTCTGGCTGCACGCTGAACTCCTGCTTTGGCGGACTCGGCAGGGTTAGGACACAGAAAGACAAGCGCTCCATAGAGTGCAGGCCCCTGAAAGCGACTATTGTTAAGGGCTTTGGCGTGAGGGAGCCCAGGGCAAAAGAGGCTTGTTAGGGAGGCCCCGGCTGAATACAAGACGCTCTCAGAAAGCCACTGAACCATGCCAAATTACTTAAACCAACACTGTTGACATTGCACCCAGCTCTACTTGAAGGGGGCAGTTTCTCCTTCTGTTCATCAAAAATTCATAGTAAAAACCCTCCGGTGCTTCTTTCTCCGCTCTTGTTGTTCACTGAGGAGGGTTCTCTACCACACCCCACACCCACACCCCCGCCATTCCCCGCTCCTTTCCAGTCCCCTGGCTCTGAAAGGAAGAAGGAGAAGCCTGATGGGGAAGATCAAGTGGGTATTTGAAGGGAGAGGAGAGAGAAAAAAACTTTGGAAGTTTATTAAACCAGAGTACAAGGCCAAGCAAACCTGGCTTGTTGCAGCCAACTTCTCATACAAACACACACACACACACTCTGCCACCACCTCGGGTTTTGCAAACAAGACTTTCTGTTGCGTTCAATTCGGCCTCGCAGATCCCACATCAATCAAGGCTTACAACAATTTAGAAAGCAGTGCTTAGAAAGCAGGGTTTAAAATTCTCAACAGCTCCCTTCACCTCCCCCAACCCAGGGCATATTTAACGTATGTGTGTATGTTTATTATTTATTTCATTTCATTTCTATACTGCCCAATAGCTGATGCTCTCTGGGCAGTTAACAACAATTCAATTCAATTTATTTATTTATTTATAATATTTTTTTATCTCATTCCTCAGCTAAAAAGGTTCCTGGAGCATCTTACATATAATCAGTAAAAATAAAAATCTGGAGAGCAGAGCAAGTTAATGATTGGGGGAAGTTCACCCAGAAGCATCTTCTCTCATGAACTTGAAAAACTATTCTCAGATTGCACCTGTTCCAAGCTCTGCATTTCTTTCTGATGGGGAGGGCGGGATTAAATATGTTTCCATCCCTTACCTTTAGACCTTGTACGTGTATTTTAAAAATGGGATTTCTTTTCTTTTCTTTTCCAAAGAAAGATGCTGGACTAGATTGGTTCGTCTACTAATCATAGCCATCAATTTAGATGGCTTTTCTACAGGATAAAACGAATGAACTGAAGATACGAGTGAACATATTTCAGGCATAATACATAAAAGGAGAGGAAGCATAGATGAGCAGTATTGTAGAGCTCATTTTCTGCATGCAGAAGGTCCCAGGTTGAATCCCTGGCATCTCCGGGTAGGGCTAGGAAAGAATCCTACCTGAAAACCTGGAGAGGCGCTGCCAGTCAGTGTTGACAATCCTGAGTTAGATGGACCTATGGTCCGATTCTGTATAAGGGAGCTTCCTATGTTCGTAACTGCTTCACAGTCACCACCACTGTGATGACCACAGTGATGATGACCATCACCACACCACCTTGGTGTTTGTGTAGGCACGGCCATGTTCCCTTGGCAAAGGCACCAAATTTGGTGCCATGGTGGTGGCATCAGCAAGAACCTGTGCCAAGTTAGCAGGGAAACAGGGCCAGCATTAGGCATGTTTGAGCACCCGCCAAGGGCCCACCACACCCCAACAGGGGCCACTGGCAAGAGTGCTGGAGTTGCTCCTCCACTTCACCATGGCAACCTGCTTTTTCACCTGTCTCTTGCTCTGGCCCAGATAACGGTGGTGGTGAGAAGGAGGAGCAGGAGATGCCACTGCCTGCCTGCTCACTGGCTCTTTGCCTGTGAAGCAAGCAAGTGGTAGTAGCGATTATGAGAAAGAGGAGGAGGAAGAGGAGGAGGAGTAATAATAGCAGCTGGTGACAATGGTGATGAGAAGGTAGACCCACTGAGGGAAGGGGGTCCATGGAGGGTGTCTTGCCCAACACCCCCGCAATACCCTGGAGTTGGCACTTTGGGGGCGGGATTATGCGGAGAGCACAAGCCTTTTTTCCAAGCAGAATCATACGTCATACCCCCAGGAGCTCCCTGGAAGTGCAATTCAGCTTAGAAACAAAGTGTGTGCTCTCCATGCACCTGGTATCTCTGCTAAATCCTGGCATGACTTTTGCTGCCGTGGTGAATTTGGCAGTGACAGCAAATTCAGCAGGGGAGGGGTGTGGCAATGTGGGCCCTCAGCCCCCGGAAGTTGCCCATCCCTGCCCTAAAATATGGGGGAGCTGGATTTGAAAACTTGGTTTATCAGCCCATCCAATTCTCTCGCTGTACCTTATCCATTGAGCTTGAGATTTCTTCCAAATCATTCCCTCAAATCTTGCCCCTGAAATGGAAGATGCTCTAATCTAAACAGGCTGGTCCCTCCTCCTGGATTCCATCAAAGGTGGGTAAAATGGCCATCACAGGGGCAGAGCATTTCTGTATATGAAGTGTGAAGAGGATCCCCTGTGGTTCGATGACTCTCTCCCTCTCTTTCTCTTGCTAACTCAGTGGGAAGGAAATGATAAACATACTCAAGTGCTGCTGATTTGGTACAGTGTAAACTCAGCTCAAGGCCCGTTTACTTTGCTGTCAGAAGCCCCTTAGCTTGGCACAGAACAGAGCACTTTTCACAGGCAGACAGCACCCTCAAGCAAGCATCAGCTTTTTCCCATGTCTAGGGTGGTTGCCAGAGTGCAGGGTTTGACCCAAAGTCTCAGGATTTAAGCCCTTTTCTCAAGGTCTCCGGGAGAAGGCGTTAAATCATGGGGCACCGGAAGCAAAGGGAAAAGCTATTTTCCAGGGAGCACCCCCTCATGTCCACCCTCCATCCCATTTCGAGAATGCTCTTCCAGTCTCCATATCTTTCTTCCTTTCTCTGGGAAGGAGTCACCGAGAGGTGAACACCAAAGCTTACATCATAAATCTGTTTTGAAAAACACATGGGAATGAGGGAAATAATTCAGCACTGATTATCAGTATGAAGGAGGGTCCTGAGATGACTCTGAAGCAGTATTGTCGAGTGCTACCCAGTCTCTGCTCTGCCTCTTTGACTCTTAGGCTCTCCTGGCATCCCTGCCCCAGAAGCTTAGGAAAATGGGAAATCATACCCAGGTTAGTGGGGGGGGGGTACATAGTGACCCTTGGCTTAAGAATCCTCTTGGTAGCATAGTCCAACAGCATGTGATGCAGACAGGCTTCAGGGTTCTGGTTAACATCAAAGTCTGTTTGAGAAACTTGCTATGATATAAGGTCTCCATGAGAACAGAAACTATGTAAACCCCTCCCTTCCTTATCCAGTCAGCATTCCTGTCCAGCAGAGAGAAGGTTTCTATAGGAATATATTGCCAGTGGTCTATCAACATCAGTGTCTGGAATACAAGCAGAAGAAACTTAGAGGAGCAATGGATTTATGGCTTCCAGCGTAAGAGTCCAAACTCCATGCCAACCAAACCTTCATCCCTTAAATCTGCAAAGCAAAATATATTATCCAAATTAAATCAAGCTGCACATGCATCTGCATGATCGCTACTCTCAATCATTTCTAAATCGTTGAATGGCTAAATAGCTACATTATGGGAAGGGAGACAGAACAATGCATAAGCCTTCCCTTCACCATCACCACCACCACTGAATGTCCCACACAACGCCCTGCTGGGTTTTTGGATTTCACTAGAGCTGATCCAAACAAATCCACTCCCCACGTTGTGAACATTTTCAGCAGTGCCCAGCAACCCTTTCAACTTTCAGCCAGTTTCGCAGCACTACTTGAACACACACAAAAGTTTGTATCTTCATTTACATTTGTTGCCCTTGGTGACGTCATCATGTCGTCAAATCTTATTGGCTACCTAGCACTGTGACATCATTCCACTCAGTTCCTGTGAAGAATGAGTTGCTGAACTGCCCCCGCCCTTTTCATATCCGAGCACAGCAGGTTGACTAAGACCCACTTTCATCCTTTCACAATGCAGTGGCTTTAGATGAGATTATGCTGTGTGTCAGCCACATAAAATACTCACTGTGCCATGGAAGCTGCATCCACATGGAGGGAAATGGTCATTTGCAGAGACTGGCTATATATACAAATGGAGCCGTGATATTAACCAACCCTTTGCAATGCAGTTGTAAAGACACAGTAAGGTTGGGTTCAACATGTATCTGCGGACACCAATGTGCCCACGGAGCCTCTCTTGGCACCCAATGGACTCCCTGCCTCTCCAGATTTTTATTATAGTTCTTAAGATTTTGTTTTAATATATTAAAGTGGTTTCAACTGGTAGACTGGCATGCTGCATCTAGCGCCATCTTTATTTGGATTCATACAGTGTGGTTTTGTGTTTTGGAGCTCAGATTATTCTTTGCCTTATACTTAGATTCCTGAGCAAGTGTCTTTTCTTTTAGTCTCACAGTTTGCCTTCCAGGAAATTTGTTTCTTTGTGAGTGGCCATGCCCACCATGCCCCCCCCCATGGCAGCCTTTTTGTGCAGAGTGCCCACAACACTCCTTCAAAATTCCAAATGTGCCCACCCGACCCATAAAGGTTGGGGGCCCTTGTAGCCAGTCACTACAAATGAGTGACACCTGACATGAATGCTGCCACAAGATTATGGGCCACCGCCTCACTGTACTATGTGTTCTGTTATTGTCAAGAGCTGCTGAGGCTAGAACCAGGAGCCCATGGTTGCCCCATGTGGTGAGACACTGGGCCTCAGCCTGGAGCTTCTTATTGGGCAGTGCAGGGTTTCCAGATGCTTGGGTTACTCCATCCACCCAGGCTGACCATTGGCTCTTCTCAGCAGGAAGGGCCATCAAGGTTCCTTGATCAAGCTGGAAATTTGCCTGGGCTGGGCAACAATAGTCTTCTTCTGTACTGGCTCTGGATATGTTATGGCCTGCACTTGTTGGCTACCTACAGGTCTGCTAGGACAAATTATGTGAGTTATATGTAATTATATTAGACTCTGACCTGATTCAGCACTTCTGGAAATGGTCCAATTTGACTTGGGCTAGTTTGGAGGCCTTCCACTTCAACTCGGTACCAAGCCCCAGGCAAGGCACATAAATCTGAGGCTGTGTATCTATTAACTATCACTGGAAATTTTAAAAATGGCTATATATATTTTTTTTCTCTTTGTCAGAATTGGATGAAATCTGCAGGAATTATGCCTGCCAACATTCAGTAAACTAAGTTCAGGGTGGGCATATTGTGCTGCATGCCTGTATTCTGGTTGTGTGTTTTTTAGGGAACTGCCGATAACTTTTTTAAAAAAAAATCTTGGCAGAATTGGATGAAAGTTTCACGGAGAGTTGCCCCTTCTGTGGGGATGATGCTTGCCGTATTTGAGATGAATAGGTACAGGGATTTTTGTGCAAGAGCAGCCTTTACATTTTGAGGGTATCCAAACCAAGACATGCTTATCCTCCTATGTTTTTGATGGATCATTGTTCTGGAAATGACAAACAGCCCAGAAGTGGACCTAAGTTAAAAGTTCATAAAGTTTCAGAAGGATAGATACAATGGTTTATGTGGAAGGGGAATCCTCAAATGTGGTGGTGGTGGTAGTGGGGTAATTCATTACATTTACATGATTACATTTATATCCCACCGTTCTTCCATCGTCAAACTCAAGGAACCGCTACATTTGGTTCCCAGGTGGTCTCCCCTCCAAGCACTGACCAGACCCAGGCTTGCTTAGCTTCAACATGGTGCCTGCCTCATGTGCCTTCAGACCATACCCTGAGACCAGGGTAATTCATTTCACCTTTCCTCTCCTCGTGTATTTGGGGTGGGGGGTGCATGAAAATAGCACACTACAACATAGAGGTAACCCAAGGCAAGAAACCTGCAAAATTTCAGAAGAATATGTGCAGGGGCTGGGAATTATGATAATATCTACATATATAGCTCACATAAATTGTCCAAGCAGAGCTGTAGCTGGCCAATAAGTGTGGGCCACCAAGGGGTGATAACATGCACAGTCTGCACCACTTCCCAGAAAGAAAAGAACAAGGTAAGTGGAGGATGCTGCTTCATCAATGCTTGCTCTTGTCAACGTCTGCCCACCTGGAGGGGGCCGGTGAACAGGCAAGGAAAGCAAGGAGGAAGAGGAGGTTTAGGGTAGGGGTGGACAACTTCTAGAGGTCCAGGGGCATTTTTTTCCTCCACCCTGAATCCCTGGCACAGTCCACAGGGTGCCCCCCCCCCCAAAGTTCTGCATAGCACTCCATAATGCTCCATTAGCACTACACTGGTTACATTTAGATTATATGCAAGGTACATTTGGCGCTTTTGGTACTCTGTAGCAGCTATGGAGCACCTAAAGGGGCATATTTAGCTTGCAAACAAGCAAAATTTGGACTTCAATGCCTCGTAGCTGCTACAAATGCCATATTTTCAGGGGGAATTTAAAAAGGGGGGAAGGCAATGGGGGCAGTGGTGGCCAGTATATGGCCCATAGATCACATTTTGCCCATCCCTGGTCTAGGGGTCTCTGGGTGACAGGTGACAAAAGCCCAACAATGCTGACCCCTGATACCAGCCCTAACCACATGAATATATTTAGGGAGGCTGTTCCACAGCCTAAGCACCACCACTAAGAATATCCTGCCCCTCATAGCAAACCACCTCACCTGTAGGGCACCTGGAGCTGGGTCTCTGATGATGACCTCAGAAACAGGTGGGTGTGGGCTCATGAGGTAGAAGGTGATCTTTCAGATACCCTGTCCCAAGGCCATTTGTTGGTCTTGCTGGTCCAAATAGAATAGCAGGATATGCATGGAAGGTATATCAATCATGCCCAAACCTAAAACTAGCACCCATGGTGCATGTCTCTTGTTGGAGGTACTTCCTGTTCAACTTCCTGTGTTGCTGCTACCATTGCTAAGAAGTGGCCTCCAGTGCCTGACCTGGCAATGACACAAAGCAAGCGATTTCACACACACACACACACACACACACACACACACATTGACTTGTGTGCTCACATAATCAGAAGTTCGTATCTCTTGAGACTTTAGGGTAATTCTAGTTCAAGTATATAACACTCTTAAAAGCAGAGTCTTCATCCCAGGCATCAGAAGTCCACCCATCATCACTTCAGAGGCATCTGTGCAAGGTGGATTATACGTATGGGGCCCGAATGGATTTACTTTTCAGATTTGAGAAGCTTGGGAGGCATTCGATAATAGAGTATGGGGTTGCAGCGGGATTTTACTAATGGAGTATGGAATTTGCTCCCTTCCTGATCCCGTAGCTCATGGTTCAAGCCACTCTGGTTTAGTTTTTCCCCGTCCACCCACCAGCCACTTTCCTATGAGCCAAACATGCATGAATTTTATGCTAACAGATCTACCCTGGCTCCGATTTGAGACAAAAGTTCTTGCAAGTGTGAGATGAAACACATGCCTTTCTGGCAGGCCGGTAATAAGAGGCAGAGAGCTCAGAGATGTCCCAGGGCAATTGGAAGCTGTTGTGGGGAGGGGGAGCAAACAAGGCCAAGGATGTATGATTCCACTCTATAGAACAGGTTATACCCTCCGACTGGCCCTAATTATCAAGGATATCCCCTATTTTCTAATATGGGGTGGGCAGACTTTAGCCTTGAGAGATCTACTTTGTTTTTGTTTTTTTACTAGAACCCTGAAATCCACCACCCCAAGCCTGGTGCAAAAGGACACATGCTTAGAATTAAAGAATTCTGGTTCCCCAGAAATTTGTTTTGAGTACCATATCTGAATGTAGCACCACTTTTCTAATACAGAGCTTTGGCTATTGGGCAGTATAGAAATTTAATAAACAAATGAATGAATGAACAACAGAATGAAATTTAATAGGGGTAAATGCCAAGTGCTGCACCTAGGGAAAGGAAACCAAATGCAGAGTTACAGAATGGGGGGACACGGCTCAAAAATACTACAAGTGAGAAGGATCTTGGAATTGTTGTAGATCACAAACTGAATATGGGCCAGCAATGTGATGTGACGGCAAAGAAGGCAAATGCTATTTTGGGCTGCATTAATAGAAGTATAGCTTCCAAATTGCAGCGAAGTGATAATTCCCCTTTACTCAGCACTGGTTAGGCCTCATCTTGAGTAGTGCGTCCAGTTCTGGGCACCACACTTTAAGAAGGATGTAGACAAACTGGAGAGGGTTCAGAGGAGGGCAACAAGGATGATTAAGGGACTGGAAACAAGGCCCTATGAGGAGAGATTGAAAGAACTGGGCATGTTTAGCCTTCAGAAGAGGAGACTGAGGGGAGATATGATCGCACTCTTCCAGTACTTGAAGGGTTGTCCCATAGAGGAGGGCCAGGATCTCATCTCGATCATCCCAGTTTGCAGGACATGGAATAATGGGCTCAAGTTACAGGAACCCAGATTCCACCTAAGCATCGGGGAAAAAATTCTTGACTGTTAGAGCAATAAGACAATGGAACCAATTACCTTGGGAGGTGGTGAGCTCTCCCACTCTGGAGGCATTCAAGGTGCAGCTGGACGGCCATCTGTCAGGGATGCTAATGCTTTGACTTGGATTCCTGTATTGAGCAGGGGGTTGGACTCGATGGCCTTGTAGGCCCCTTCCAACTCTACTTTTCTATGATTCTATGATTCTATGAATGAAACATGCCCCTGGTAAATCTGTGTCCCTATTTTTGCCTTGAGGAGATGCCTTCTGAAAATGTTGTTAGTTAGAGTTGTTAGATTTGCCATTCCTGTTATCCAGATCTATTCAGGGTTAAATCAATGAGATGTGGCATAGATGCATCTTGACTCTAATGTACATAGGCAGAGGTGGCATTAGCGGGTGGCCCACTAGGGCTGAAGCCCGGAATCTTTCATTTGGAGCCTGCTACTTGGCGAGGCCCCAGAGAGTTCGGATTTGCAGAAGAAGCTACATCAATTCCTGTAATTCAAGAACTTTTTTTCTTCTTACTTGTAATTCTTTTCTGGGCTAAGAAGAAGGAAGGAGTCATACACAGCTCAGTGGCAGCAGGGCACATATGTAAAGTCAGAATGGACGAATCTGTCAATTTTGTTCTATTTCTGATTTTTCCAAAGTAACGTTTGTTCTATCCTATCTCTGCATCAGTTTGCAGGTTTTTTTTAAGTCTACATTTTTCAAAATGTATGCATTTCCTACATTAAAAAAAAAAAAAATCAAAGACATGAAAGTATAATAAAGCAGATCATAACTCTAACATACAAGATCATGATTTATTTATGTGTTTTTTATTCTAGTGAATATGGTATTGTACAGCTTTCATAATTTTTTCTAGGCCTTGAGTCTGCAAATATTTACATACTTGACTATTGTCAAGTAGTTGACAATAAACTTGACTATTGAGCTCTAACTTCTGGGAGTGGTCCTTTTTTTTTAGTGGTGTAATTGGCAGTAATAAAAAAGTATGGTGTTTGGGGATCAGATCCTAGCCCTTTAAAGTATGTAAATTTGTTAGCTTCCATAAGCCTTGACCTTGGAATGGAATTGATAATTTAAGTTGTTGTTTAACAAGGCCTGTCAATTTTAATGCCATATTGCGTATTTGTTTCTAGAAAATTATCTCATGTCTCAAACTTCCAGGAATTGTAATATGTATTCAGACATCAGTAACTCAAAGGTTTTTTTTCAACTAGTCTACTTTTATAATCTTGTCTTAGCTATTTAAGTCATTTTAAAATTGTTTTTAAAATGTCTAGTGAAATTTTTGTTGATGTTTTTATTGTTTGTATTTTTTATATTGCATTTTATTGTAAAATTGTATAATTGTTGTAAACTGCCCAGATAGCTTTGGCTATTTGGCGGTATAGAAATGAAATAAAATAATAATAATAATAATAATAATAATAATATTTTGCACACGTTTTTTTTCAAATTATATGAAGTATTCTCATGCCCAGTTCTCTTTAATATGTTGTGTGTGCACTTTCTGTACTATATACATTTTAATGCATTTTTTTGTTGTGCAAACTTTGCTTGCAGGCTTGCAATGCAGATATCAAAGTTTAACTAATTTCCAGTACATGTACGGGTAGTGTAATTTGGTAAGTTTGCATATACGGTAAATACGAACTGAATAAATTTCTCTCCCATCCGTAGACTATAGATTCGAGAAGGGTTACATGGCCTAGAGATTTCATAGATTTCATAGATCATAGAGCTGGAAGGGGCCTACAAGGCCACTGAGCCCAACCCCCTGCTCAATGCAGGAAACTAGAGGAGGGGGTCTCCCATCCAAGTAATAACCAGGCCTGACCCTGCTTAGCTTTCCACATTCAGACAAGCTGAGCCAGCATGAGCCACAGGCCTGCCATCATACTGTGTAATGTGTGCAGGTTGAGTGTGCACTGAATGCTCATCTAACCTTTCAAAACCTACACACAGGTACTTTAGGAATACATCTTAAGGAAGATCTAGTCCTTTTTTGTCCAGTCTTAGTGGCCTAGTACCCTAGTGTAGCAATTGCACATTTATGTCCTATACAAGATCAGTACCAACACTGATGTGTCTAGTAACACATATGGCTTCATTTTGCTGCAATTCCCACGTAGGTGTACCCAACTTCCTGTCCTAAGAATTCTGGGTTATATAATGTGACAGGTATTTCCTGTACTAAGAAATACGAAACTTAAGGAGTTGCCACTAGAGGGCATTCCAAAAAGCTATGTGTGCTCCTGTTCATGACTTTCTACATTAGTTAATTAATGGCATGAAGCTTGGTAGATACCTCACTGGCTCAGATACAAACCCTCTGTTATTCTTTGTGTAAATGGGTACAGCCTGTTGAGCCCCTGTTTAGTCACAGAATGGCCAGCTCTCACAACAGTGCTCCAGATGTGTCATAATAAGCTGTCATGAACATTGAAGGAGGCAGCTGGGGCAGCATTAATTCAAAAACAGCTTGGTTTTTGTGCTCCAGCTCTTTGCTTTTGTGGTATTTTATTGCAGGTTTTAAATAGGGGGGGAAAGGATTTCACTGCAAGTGCATAGATTTGGCAGGACAAAGATATCTCCTTTTAAAATGCACATTCTTCATGTTCTCCCTCAAGAGTCTTATATAGGGGTGCAGCTGCTATGTAGTCCCCTGAAGCACATAAGAAGATGGAGGCCTTTTTGGAAGGGAAGTGTCTAATTTCTGTGGCTCTCAACTGGGAGTATTGAGTCACTTCCTTTCAGGGGAGGAAAAGCACAAAACAGAACCACAGAGAGAGAGAGAGAGAGAGAGAGAGAGAGAGAGAGAGAGCAGAAACAATGCCAAACTGCAACTGGAATTATAATTTGGCCAACTGTTAATGGACTCAATGTGTCTGGTGTGGAAAATCACAAGATAAAGTTGATGCTTTAGCCATACTTTAGACTAGCTTTCTGCATTTCCATGTCATGTATAGCTTATAACCTGCTTTTCTTTCCCAAGGGAAACCCAAAGTAGCTGAGAATGAAACAGAAAAAGAATTCATACAAAATATCAGCATATTAGTCAATATCCATCTATTTGTTTATTAGAGTCAACAGACCAGATATGAAACCAAATTACAAAGGAAAAGTATAGTGACATAGGTATCATCATCCCAGATATACGTATATACAAACATCATGCAAGAGATGCAATGCAGGCTGGTGGCTCCTATTTCAGTGGGGCTCCCAATCCACTGCAGCTTTTATTTGGAGCTTTATGGGGGCTCCATGGTGGTGAAGCTATTTGGGGGATGGAATTCAGAACCATGGATAGCTCCTATACAGCTCAAAATAAAACCTGCTATGGATTAGGAGCCCCACCGGAATAGGAGTCACCAGCCTCCACTGCTTCATAGGATTAATGCATGAAGGGGGCTTTTATGATGCTGCTATTGTCCATGGGATATTGGATAGGTGAGGATTTTGTTTTTAGATGGAGTTTAAATGGGCTCCATTGATGCTGCCTTAAGGACAAAGGATTTAGATTATTATTTTTTTAAAACTGATTTTAAAAAAAAATCCCCCTTCCACCAAATTGCAGTGATACCTTGTGGCAACTGCATATTTATTTATGTCTTTATTTATTTAAAGCATTGTTACTTACTCTTCAGCCAAAAAGGCCCCCAAAGTGGCTTACATGAGATCAACAACAACCACAAATACATCCCCAAATCAGCTGCTGGTTTAAAGAGCATGTGGTCACCTGTGCTTCCCCATAAATGACCATAGCCACTGCTTTTTTTTCCATGTGTAAAGGGAACAGCCACCATGTCTTCACCTGTGGGAAAATTTAAAGCAGCGGTAGACAACACGCATCCCATGGGCAGGCCACATGTGTTCCCCCCCCCCCAGCCATTTTTGCAGCACCCCCTGCAAGCGCTGAAGCGGCGGCATGGTTTGGAAGTGACCGTGTCAATAAGGCAGTAGATTCACTGAGGGAGGGGGCCCATTGAAGGTGTCTTGCCCGAGGAGCCTCCAAAACTTGGAGCCAGCACACAGCATCAGATGGTTATGGCAAGGCCCAAGAACAAGACACGAGTGCAATAGCACCCTCCTGTTCATGTTCCCTAGCAACTGGTGTACAGAGGTATCCTATTCCAAGGTATGTTGCTACGGTCTGCAATAGGTTTTTAAATGTGTTCGCCTCAGCCTGATTGGGAACCCTGATAAGGTAGGGTTCCTGGCTGCATAGAGGCTTCTAAGCGCATTCAGCTGAACACTGTAGAGCTGTACAAACCCACAGCAGGCCTTTGTGCTCAATGCACAATGGTCTTTAGAGAAGGCCACCTATCCAGGGGCATTGGGAATGGGGCTTGTTTGGGCACCCTCAGCCCCATCTCAGTTGTAACCCTCACATGATCAGGCTGAACACCTGCCTAGGGCTCTTGTCATAGCCCAAGTTAGGAATGCACGAAAGCACCGGTTCCTTTTCCAGCACTTTTGCTGATAGTGCACAAATCATGTTGGCTTCTTCTCTCTTTCAAATGAAGCTCTGCTGGTGTGCAGCAAAATGGTGGTACAGAGGATGTGTGTCCATTGATTTCCTTGGATAGAGGAAGGAAAGTTTAAAAAAACATTTAAAAATCCGGAATATTATTTTTGTTTAATCTGCACTGGATCAGGTTTTCAGGAACAACATTCATCTGCATTGCCTACTCATACAGAGGAAGTATATTTGAAATGCCTGCATTCAAATATTAAGAAAGCTTGCTTGCTTGCTTGCTTAGGAATATATTTTCCACAATTCTGCACCATAAAAGGCACCTCACATGCCTTTGCCATCACTTTAAAATACACATATAGAAATTTTAAAGTGGAAAAATGAATCATTTTAACTTTATAAGGCAGCAGAAAATATATAAAGTACGCAACCAGGAACAAAAAGGGAGAGACCTTCCATTGTCTAATGTATACAGCTTTAAAATAGATTTCAGCAATTCTTGCCAGACTTTCCCAAACACGTTCTTTGTTCAGCAGAGAAAAGACAATGGGAAATGTGGTAGGCTGGTTTTTGTATAGAATTGTGGGATAGAATTTGATAGTAATTGGTCTACCTACCTATCTATGATTCCTTCTAATAGCGAACTCAGATGGTTGAGGGATGACACGATTGGAGCCAAAACAGGGCTACTGAGAAACAATAGCAGCATAACCAGATGAACCCCAAGCTATGCAGAAGTACACAAGACATTTTAGGGAGGCAACCCACCAAAAAAAATCCCAGCCCAAAGAGGACTGAACATGCTCAATGGCTTCCAAGAGCCACCGAATTTTAAGTGTCAGTCGGAAAAGAAAAAATAGAAAATGGAAGGGGTGACTTAGCCTGATTGAGCCCCTTACAGCTTATATCATTCTGGAGAAGGGCAGAGCTGGCTGGCTGGAACCCTGAAGTGGAGGACTCCTGAAGTGAGGAGTGGATAGACAAGTCCCACTTGTCTATCCATAGTTGCCAATATTCTGACCCACTCTTCTGGCATTCTATCACAGTCTAATCCTTGTCTACACAGGCAGAACAATGAGGTGGTAGAATTCTGAGGTGGTAGATGGAACAGTACCACTTCAGAGTACAGGTGACACCATTGTGTACTCTTCTCCTGCAAGTTGAAAAGGGGTAAAAAAAACAACAACACACAACTGAGCACATCAGAGAAAAGGAAAGCTGGACTCCCATGCCAGTCCACTTCCTATTGTGCTAGGTTTCATTTATTGCAGTGCATTTTGGTTTGTCTGTCTGTCTGTCTGTCTGTCTAATGTATGCAAGCATTACCAAAAAATGTGATTCCCTCACCCACCCACCCACCCACCCACAGTCTGATCCTCCACCCCACTCACTTCAGGCCTCTTCTATTTCAGTACCCCCTTATTCTGCTGGATGTGTTGACTGGGCCCTAGAGCGAGGGTCCCCAATGCAGCACCCACAGGCGCCATGGGACCCACGCACACCTCCAGTGATTCCGGCAAAGGTGGCATTTTGTAGTGGTGCCCACAGCAGTTTCTCAAATTCCCAAATGTACCCACAGGTCCAAAAGTCTGGGGACCCCTGCCCTAGAGTACACGAGAAAAAGAATCCAGAGCAGGACTGTGCAGGCAGTGACTTCGTTTTCAATGGCATGCTTTGAGTTCTATTGAACAACTTAAACCAACTGCAATGCTTCCCAAGCTCCTTTTGTTTTAAGGCTTTGTTTTAATGTAATTTTGAGGTTTTGTAAATCCCTCAGGGAAGCAGTTTTGCTGTAAAAAGGCAGGGTGGTTCAGATAACCCTCACTGACTCCACACACTCACACATTGAAATGATGCATGAGGGGGGTTGTGGGGGCCCACAAGTTAGTCTACCACCACCACACCACCACTGTGTTGGGGCCATGGCCTCTGCCACTGTCACCCCAGGACAGAAATGCTTCCCTGCAATCCATGCACTTGGACCATGTGGGAAAGGGCTTTCCATGCTTGCTGCTGTACATGCATGGAGTTCCTCCTTGTGTGGAGGATTTCTAGACCAATCAGGTTCCTTCCTTATGCGGTACATCAGTCAATGACCTGTATGACTGCATTGTATTAAGTCACACAGTTGCAAAGTTTCATTTTCTGTTTGGGAGGAGAGCTTTGAAATGTTGTGTTCATCATTCCACCACCTCCCCAAGAGTGGAGAAGGGGAGCGTGGTCAGGTAGGACCAGGAGACTGAAAATGGTGAACATTCGTAGGGAGTGGCAGACAAATTCCTATTAAGCAAAAAGTTGAGGAAGGGAAGAGAGAGCAATCAGAAATTTCAGGGGCCTTGGCCAGAAAATTCAACCTGACATTGATTATCTGAAGAATGCTTTGAACTGGAGATCCTGGAAACCTATTCTGAAGCCTGTCCAACGGAATGTGGTTTTGGACGGTATCAGGAGAATATTTCAGATAAAATATTGCTCCGCAGAAAACATTTAGACTTGTGTAAATGGTGCTAATAGTCCTTGGTTAAACTCAGTCAAGCTCAGCATAATAGAAATGCAACTTCCGAGGACATCAACCAACACAAGGATTTCGGAGTCATCCATACATCCATCCAACATGTTAATAACGGAAACAACTGTCAATATTATTCAGCATCAGAAACAAACTGATGAGCTTTTTTTTATATTGGGGAAGCCTTTTCATGTTGAGGTCTATAATACCTGAGTGAAAACCCTGTTGAGGGCCACATTCCATCAGTGCATGTGGTCAGAGCCAGAAGTGGGTAGAGCCACAACCCATAGTGGGCAAAGTTATGGATGTGATTCTTATTATTGTTGACTGAATGGTATCAAGTTGCCTACCCCATCCTACAGAAGATAGGATACTTCCAGATGAGGCCTTTATTGTGCAATCGCCCTGCCTCATTCATGGAATTTTATGCAGGGGTCCAGACATCGTCATCTTCCATTTGTAATCCTCCCATGTTTTCTCTCAACTTCTTCGATCCTTTTTTTGTAAACCAAAAAGCCATGAAGGAGGGAAAGCGGGTGTAGCTGTGCAATGCCTTTTCTTTGGTAGCGCTAGGAGCCCTCTGTCTAGAAGCACCCTTTGCGCATCATGCCAAGACTTTTCCCCATCCATTCACATTTCTTTGCTTTCCCCCTTACGTACGCACACACTGGCCCCATGAGTTAAAATGGCACTTCTGGCTTACACCCTGGAAAAGGAAGTGCTTTTCTTTCCCAATTGTCACAAGCCACTGACTGTACAATATCACTTAAGAATGCAGGGAAAGCCTCCCAAAGAAGACGGGTGCCGTGGAAAAATGTGTCGTTCCCCCACTCCCCTTTCCTGTGATCGTGAGTCATGCAACTTTGACCTTTAAGGGGTTTTTAAAAATAAAATCTCAGTACTTCATTCTTTCTCCCATCTGGAAGGCAGGAGCTGAGCTGGCTCTGCAGCAACGAGATCCATGTGGAGGCCAGATGTGAAGGACCTGACAAGAGTTACAACAGCTCAGCTGCATTTGGAATTTGGAGCTATTCCTTGACCTCTTGACACGTGGAAATTCCAAAACAGCCTTTGGTCCTCACACCTGAAAGAGAGGGAGAATCCATCCCTGTCCTTTCTGGCATAGTGTCCTTGTGTGTTCTTTTGGAAACTGGTGCACAGAGGAGGGAGAGAGTGGAATGGTGATTATGATACCGCTGGCTGCCTGGGTGTTTGTCATCCTACTTTCGCATCTTCTCGTGAAGTTTCCTGGAATAAAGGTGGAAGGGGTTCCAGTTTGCTTTGGAACCGCTGGCTTCCCATGGTCCCAGAGAAGAAAGCAGAAAAGAATGCAGGTGCCAAACACTTCGATGTACCACGCCCACTATGAGCAAAGGCATCTAGCCTTGGCAATGGCAGGCATGGTTGAGTTGGGGCATAATTCTGCAATAGAGGGGGGGGAAGTCTGCTGATACTTGCCATCTTCTGTAGGATGGGGTAGGCAACTTGATACCATTCAGTCAGATGCTTTGGATTACTCCCCAAAGCCCCAGGCAGCATAGCTAATGGTCAGGGATTGTGGGAGTTGTAGTCCAAAATATCTGAAGGTCACCAGGTTGCCTACTCCTGCATTAAAACAAAATAAAATATGTGTTTAAGATGATGGGACTTGTTCAGTACTGGCTCCAGGTTTTGTGGGGCCCTTGGGCAAGATACCCTCAATGTGCCCCCTCCCTCAGTGAGTCTACCTTCTCACTGCCATTGTCCCCAGCTGCTATCACTCCTCATCCTCTTTCTCATCAATGCTACCTCTTGTTTGCTTGGCAGGCAGAGAGCCGGTGAGCAAGCAGGCAGTGGCATCTACTGCTCATCCTTCTCACCACCACCATGGTCTGAGCCAGAGCAAGAGGCAGGTGATCAAGCAGGTTGCAGTGGGGAAGAGGAGGAGCCACTCCTGAGGTCTCTTGTCAGTGGGCCCCTGCTGGGGTGCGTGCCCTCAGCAGGTGCCCAGCCATGCCTGCCTCTGACACTGCCCCTGGACTTCTTTGTTTTCCATACTGCTCTTTCTTTCTCCAAGGAGTTCAGAGTAGCAAACATGGGGTTATCTTGTTTCAGATTCACAACAACCCAGTTGTTAGAAGTAGGTCCGACTGAGAGTGAATTGCTCAAGACCACCCAGAAAGGTTCATCGCTCAGCAGGAGTTTGGAGCCAGGCCTCATCAGACCAAGTACAACACTCTACCCAGTACATCCCAATGGCTTTTAGGCTGCCTAATGGTGATGGGGGAGGGGGAATGACAGGAAGGAGTTGGTGGTAGATTGCACCACTTTTGTAGATGTTAGTGCTTAGGGCAGCCTTCCCCAACCCAGTGCCCTCCAGATGTGCTGGCTGAGGATGATGGAAGTTGTAATCCAACACATCTGGAGGGCACAGGGTTGGCAAGAAGGCTGGCTTAGGGTGTACCTACATGATAGCAGCTCCTTGTGCATTTGCTTTGGCATGCAGGAAGGACTGTGTTGGCCTTTACAACTATTAAGAAAACCTGGGCTGGTTCACAACATGCATGTCCATCACTTCACCTCCCAGCCGCTAAACTCTTGACAACCCACACAGCTGAATGGGTGAAGGTAGTTGCTAGGAAAGCGTTGTCTTTGGTGATACATATGCTCTACCTGCAATGATCTTGATGGCTCATTCACTGATGGCTCAAAGAGTTGCACTGGCTACCAGTTGTTTGCTGAGCCGAATTCAAGGTGTTGGCGTTGACCTTTAAAACCTTGTACGGCTCCGGTCCAGTATATCTCAAGGAGCGCCTCCAGCAACATCAAGTAGGCCGCTCAACAAGATCTGCCATGGATGGCCTTCTCCCTGTCCCATCAGCCAGAGAAACCAGGCTGGTGGGGACTAGGAGGAGGGACTTTTCTTTGGCAGCCCCCAATTTATGGAACTCTCTCCCCATTGACCTCCGCCATGCCCCTTCCTTGATTAGCTTCCGCCAGGCATTAAAAACGTGGCTTTTCAGGTGGGAATATGGGGTGGGTTAGGATTTTTAAGTTTTGTACTGTTTTTAATTGTGTTTTATAGTGTGTGTGTGTGTGTGTGTGTGTGTGTGTTCCCCCCCTCTTGTGTTTTATTGGACTGTACATCACTCAGAGTGGCCGGATGTCTGGCCAGATGGGCGATTCAAAAATATAATAAATAAATAAATAAATAAGCCATGAGCTTGCATGCAGATGTGTGCCAGGAGGCCCCTGTGCTTGTTATTTCTGAAGAACCCAATGCACAGGGACGCATCACACAGCTCCTCATATAGACGGGCAATGGACCAACACAGGGCCAAACTAGCCTTGATGCTGAACACATACCTTGTGCTACTGTTGTTTTTTTAAAACTGGAAATAGCAGGCTCAGGGCCCAATGAGGACCATGGGGGGACAGGGAGGAGGTTACCCCTTTCCCCTCCATCTTGGTTGTAATGAAAATCCCCCCCCCCCCAGCTGCTATTAGACAAGGGAGGAAAGCTCCCATTGGCACCAATGGTAGATTCCCACCTGGGGATTCAGAGGGGCACAATATTTGGGGGGACTGGGGAAGGAGAGTAAAGGGTTAAACTCTCCTCCCCACATACCATGGTCCAAACCCTGATCTGTTCCCCACCACCACCATGTCTGATATTTGCTCTGAAAAGAATAATAACTCAACAATGGCAGAGCATGCTTCTTACGCAGACATTTACAGCCTTGTGAGAATATCAGGGATGATTCGAGAGCCAGTGTGGTGGGTAAAGTGATGGAGCAGCACCAAGAAGACCCCACTGAGCCATAAAGCTCAGGGACTAGCTACATGGTTCTTTAAAGATGTAGCCAGCAGCTACTTTTTCTTTGTTCTTTACTCTAAATTAAATGCAGGGGCCCCAATCCAGATAGCAACCCTAGTATGGGCAGCACAGGAACTTTAACCCTTTGCCTATGGTAGGCCAAATCTAAAGTGATCCATTTGTTTTAATGGATCCATTTTGTTTTAATGACTCATTGGGCAATGAAGATTACACATGTCTGGGGGTGGATCCAGGTTGGGGCCATAGCAGTGGCAAAGAGCCAAACCCCTAAACCCCACACTAGGGTCCCTGTTCTAGATCGGGGGCCCTGCATTTACTTTAGAGTAAAGGAAAGGAAAGATATAGAGGAAAGGAAAAATAAAAAAATACAACTAATAAATAATAATCCATGATATTGCTTCAGTGCAACATCCACTTCAAAGGAGACGTCTGCTGTGCAGGGGTCTCCGATCTTTGTTTTCCACACCAAATTCTTAACCTGGGTGGTGATCTCTTTGGAACACAAGTATAAATGCTTAATTAAAGTGGAAGAATGTGGCATTTCTGAATGGGGTTTTTTACTGGAAACTAGGGCAAAAAATAGCAAATATACTTTCCCTTTGGCAAATAACACAGAACAAACAAATAAACAAAAACCAAATCATGGCCTTTAATAATATTACTAGGATATTTTTTTTCATGTGGACAGAAACTATCAAACCTGAATCAACGCAATAAGTGAAAACACACCCGGCATCATAAAATGCCCTGGGAAAGATGCCACATTAATAAAAAGAAAAATGTGAGGGAGTCTATGAAGAGAAAGCAGTGAAGAAAAACTCAAGGCACTTGTAAAAATCCACTCCAACAAAAATTGCAGGCAAGATTTATTTTTAATTTGGGTGGGGGGGGGGTCTTTTTCTTTGGTCTCAAAGGGTTTTTGATTTAGGAGATGATGGAGACATTTATTTGCTATTGAGACAATTGGTTTATAAACTGGAATCAAGAGGATCTTGTTAAAAATAGAAATCCACCATATCTTACATCAATAGGACAGATTCTGTGATTACTTCCAAACTGATTCTTGTCGTTATTCCCCTCCAAACATAGGGCTGGTTTACACTGTGCTGTACTCAGGCACAGTGAATTAGTGGCAGGTTGGCGCCAGCACCTGGTATGGTTGGGCAAATGCCAGGGCCCACTGGGGCTGAGGCTGGTCACCAACATCCCCTTTTCTTTCTTTTTCTTTTTTTCTTTTTACTAGGATAGCAAACTCACTGTGCTGAAAAGTGCTGGTTGAGACTGCAGTCACTTGCCATTTTTGTTTCCCCATCCCCAGAATACCTCTGGGATCTGCTATATCATGGCCCAGAGGCATTCTGGGGGAAAGAAGACAGTGGGTGGTTGCAGCTTCAGCCAGTGCTTTGCTTTGCCCTGATAAAAGGCTTGGATACAGAGACACGCCAGCAGAAAGGGCCCGACAGAAGGTGACTTTCCTGCCCCTTCTCCCTCGGCAGCTCCCTGAGCCCCCCCCGCCTCTTCTAAGGGTTGGGGGATCATAGGTGGAGCACCTGCTTTCCATGCAGAAGGTTCCTGTTCCTGGTTCAATCCCCAGCATCTCCGGGTAGGGTTGGACAAACTTCTGCCTGAAACCCTGGAGAGCTATTGCTACAAGTCAGTGTTGACAATACTGGGGCTAGATGGACCAATGGTCTGACTTAGTATAAGGCAGCTTATGTTCCTATGCCCCTCCTGAATGGGGTGGGCTGTGGCATAAGGACTGAAAGGGAAGTGGGGATCCTCAAAAATAGGATGGAGGCACCTTCCACAAGTGGCGCACCAACCTGACGAAAGGCCTCTGCCCAATTTGGGGGATATCCTGCTTCTCCCTCTGCTTTCTACATCACAGCACACCGCACTCTGGAAGGTACTTGGACCCTCACAAGAGGCCGCTTTTCAAGGGACTGCTAAGTGGAGGAAGGGGCCGGGAATCACTTTCCACCAGTTCCCTTTTGTGGGGACATTTCTGGATCCAAGCCAACAAGGAAAAAGAAAGAAATGTGAAAGCACAAGGGTACCATTGCCTGCTGCCACCCAGTAAGTTTACCGGGGGGAGGGCACTAGGATGTGGAGGGGCTCCCCTGCGGGCACTTGCCCAGTGTCCCCTAAAGCTGTTGCCACAGAATAGAAGCTGGGGATAGATGTAGGGCTCAAAATCCTATGCATGTTTAGACAGAAAAAAAGTCCTACAACTCTCAGCAATGCTGGCTGGGGAATGATGGGAGCTGTGGGACTTTTTTCTGTGCATAGGATTGTGCCCTTAAGGAGCTTTTGAGAAGGTGCTATTGTGTGTTTCAGGGGCGGAAGGACAGCAGCATGTTAGAAGAGTTCCAACACCAAATTTTTTATATAACTTGGAGGTTGTTCTTTAGCTGTTCAGATTCCCAGTCATCCATGTACTCCAACTGGGCTTATCTTATAGATAAATTGAGGTTCAATCCAGACTCCAGAGCAACACTTTTAAATCCCACTGGTTTTATAAGGAGACTTGAGCACATGCTTAATCCTCTCCTTGAATTTAAGGCTCTGATCCTAAGAAAACTTACTACAAAATAAATCTCTTTGAAATCACTTGCACTTACTTCTAAATAAATGACAAGTTTTCAAAATTGTTTCTCTTTGGCTGGACCATGCCCATTCTCATTATGTGTGCAGATTTCTGCTTGTGTGCAGTGTGTTTATTATCTGCCAGGTCTGTCTATTTTTGGCTGGCACAACATTGTCAACTTATTTATTTATTTGTGTATTTATTTAATACATTTTTATACCGCCCAATAGCTGAAGCTCTCTGGGCAGTTTACAACAGTTAAAACCATAAAATACAATATAAAATAAATATAAAACTTAAAACCACAGATTAAAAACAAGCAGCAGAGCTAGTAGTTGGGAAATTGATCTTTCTACTGTATAATATATGTTGACATACTAAACATGTTATTGATCTGGAAGGATGATGCACTGCAACAGCAATGGATATATTTATGTTTTATGAACAGTACATAATATGGGTTGTAGTAGCAAAATTTAAAGTGTTATGGTTAATATTTCAACATTTAAAAAAAAAATTTGGCTGGACAACTGACCAGAATCTATAGAAATAGCTAGTTTGTTTCATAGAATCATAGAATAGTAGAGTTGGAAGGGGCCTATAAGGCCATCGAGTCCAACCCCCTGCTCAATACAGGAATCCAAGTCAAAGCATCCCTGACAGATGGCTGTCCAGCCACATCTTGAATGCCTCCAGTGTGGGAGAGCCCACTCCCTAGGTCATTGGTTCCATTGTTGTATTGCTTTAATAGTCAGGATGTTTTTCCTGATGTCCAGGCAGAATCTGGCTTCCTGTAACTTGAGTCCATTATTCCATGTCCTGCACTCTGGGATGATCGAGAAGAGATCCTGGCCCTCCTCTGTGGGACAATCTTTCAAGTACTTGAAGAGCGCTATCATATCTCCCCTCAGTCTTCTCTTCTGAAGGCTAAACATGCCCAGTTCCTTCAGTCTCTCCTCATAGGGCTTTGTTTCCAGTCCCCTGATCATCCTTGTTGCCCTCCTCTGAACCCTTTACAGTTTGTCTGCATCCTTCTTCAAGTGTAGTGCCCAGAACTGGACACAATTCTCAAGATGAGGCCTAACCAGTGCTGAGTAGAGGGGAACTAGTACTTCATGTGATTTGGAAGCTATACTTCTATTAATGCAGCCCAAAATAGCTTGCTCGTGCTCAGTGCCAGCTCCAGGTTTTTCAGGGCCCTTGGGCAAGACACCTTCAATGGGCCCACTCCTTCAGCGAGTCCACCTTCTCACCGCCATGGTCACCAGCTGCTCTTGCTCCTCATCCTCTTTCTCCTCATGGCTCCCACTTGCTTGCTTGACAGGCAGAGAGCCAGTGAACAAGTAGGCAGGGGCATCTGCTGCTCCTCCTTTTCACCACCACCATGGTTTGGGCCAGAGCAAGAAGCAGGTGAACAAGCAGGTTGCAATGATGAAAAGGAGGAGCAACTCCAGGGGGCTCTTGCCAGTGGGCCCCTGCTGGGGCGTGGGCCCTTGGCAGATGCCCAGACAAGCCTAATCTTGATGCTGGCCCTGAACATGATCTTCCTCCTTTCTTTATTCAACCTAAGACACGTGTATCTATTTTCCACTGTCAAATGTTGGGACATATATTACCATTTCCCACTATTTCTACAGGTCTCATATATTACTGGAATGCAACCAGTATTTTTTTAATGGCCAAAGTTGAGTAATTTTTAAAGGGGGAGGAATTCCAAAATGATTTCTGTTTCTGCAAACCACCTTTCATTTCCAACACTCTTTTTTTCTGGGTGAGACTCCAACTAGCCAGGTGCATAGGAGTCAGGCCATGTCAATGTCTGGAAGGAATTTTACAGGGACAACCCAAAGCCTGCCTCCCTCCACCCTGTTTTCTTTCCCCTGGTTCTCATCAAAAGGAGCTATTCACATATAAAACAATGTTTCATTATTTTATATATTTCCAAATAATTTTGCAGTTGATGTTTCATGTGCTTCTTATTTTTGTCCTCCATTTTGGGTTATATATATGAAGTTCTCAATACTTAATGGGGTCAGGTGATCAGTACCATTATCAGAGCAAGAGCTCTGCTGGAAGAAGAGCTGGCTTTCTCCTTCCTTAGATCTAAACTACAAACTGTTTGCCAATCAGTAAATCTATTCATTTCTATAAGCTATCTTGACTGTCAATTTTATACTGCTGTGTGAGGATGTGGCTATTATAAGTATTTGCATCAAGACCTGCCTGGGTTGACCATTAGACTAAGAATCCTGGAGAGTGGGACCTCAGCTAAACTGGGGCTCTTGCTACAGTATAATTACCCAGGAGGGCGTCCATGCATGGAGTGGAATATGGCTGTCCTGTTCCCTGGGCTCCAGTCTCAGAATATGGTAGACAATGTTGCCTTATTATATGAAAGTATCATCATCATCATCATCATCATCATCATCATCATCATCATCATCCATGTTCTTAGCTTTTGTTCTGCCTGCCCAACACACACGCGCACGCGTGCGCACACACACACACACACACACACACACATTCAACTGCAGTGAGAATGGACCCTATGCATGTACAGATGTATGCATGTAGAACTCCTCCATGTGAGGGTGATCCTGGGCCAACCGGGATCCACTCTCATGTGGAGGAGCTCTATGTTCATACATCTTTATGCATTTAGGGACTCTTCACACTGCTGCCAAACACATTGCCAGTAAGGGGGGTGGGGATGGATGGTGTGCATACCGGTGAGGGGACACGTCTATGAAGCATCATCCACACAACCCCTCCTCACCCATTCTTTCAATTCCCCCCCCCCCCACATAGGACAGTGTCTGATCCAGTTATGAGTGGCTCTGATGTTGGTACTACTAATGTATGGATTGGTCCTGATTGGATCAGCATGTTGCAAATGCTGTGGGGATGTCCAGTGATGGTGTGTTCACCATAATCTCTCTCTCTTCCCCCCCCCCTTAAATGCAAGCTGAGGTTGGTAGGTTTTTGGTGCAAGTGGAGTACCATATTTGTTCTTTCAGTCTTCCCTCCTGCTTCACCAGCTTCCAGTCCTCCCTAAACCAGAGATGTTGTTACACTGACGATGTTGTTGTCACGCTGCCCCAGCATTTGTACCTTAGTGGTTGGATTCCAGAGTTAAACATCAAGTCAGTCCCTCCTGCAGCCTGATGTTGGCTGAAAGTTTCCTGTTGGGCTTGTGAGTGAGTGAGTGAGTGAGTGAGTGAGTGAGTGAGTGAGAAGGGCAGCTGTCATGCATGCCACTTCGTCTCCCCCCCCCCCGTAAACCCATATCAGCTCACCCTGCATGTGAAGATGTCAATCCATAAAGTGGTGTGTGTGTGTGTGTGTGTGTGTGCGCGCGTACGTGCGTGTGCGTGCGTGAGTGCGTGAGTGCGTGAGTGCGTGCGTGTGTGCATGTATGTGCGTGCATGCATGCATGTGTGTGTGCATGCATGCTGAGAACCAAAAAGAAATAGGTCAGCAAAAGGAATATCCATTCAGCTCCCCATAAAGAGCCAGCTCCATCATGGAATCTATACGCAGCAAAGCGTTGGCCTTCCTTAATGATCTATGGTTCTGTAAGCAACACTTTGAGAGTTTGTGCTTTCTTTGGTCAAGATCCAAGGTGAAGTGGAAGCCCACACATAATAACCAACTGTTGAAAGTGAGAATTAGCAGCAGCCAATTCCATTTTCAGACTCTTCAACCCTCCAAAAGCTCTATGCCTCGCCTTTTATGGAGGCTAGAAATCCATGTAGACTTGGCTCTGTTACAGGGCAACGTGAAGCATGGCTTAAAATGTCCCCCCCCTAAAAAAATGGGGATCATTTCTTTTCTTTTTGTGTGTTTCTAAAACAGGAGAGTAAGTGCAACATTAATGATTGTGGGACCCCCAAACAGGTGATGACCATGTAACATGCTGTATGGATACAAATGGGTATTTTTCTTCAGTTCCTGGAAAAAAGAAACACAGGTGGATGTTATATATACACACACACATACATACACACAGCTATTTTAAAGAGTAAAAATCTCAGAAATACAGGCTGAGGTCATCTTTTGGCACAAGCGCCCAGTTTGTACCAAACACTTTTAAGATTTGTTTTAATATCTGTAGAAAGCATTCTTGAGCAGGGCGGATAGAGGAGTCATTCTGGACAAGCCATTGCTTAATCAGGAATGATTCCCCCCCCTCTCAGTTCACAGGGGTCAAATAACTCTTTTGGTACCCCTTAGCCAGGAGCAATCAACAGACAGCTGTTCCATAGGGGACCACTAGGAAAAGCTATGTCGATTCCAAGAGACCGTTAAAAATTCCATTTGAAGTGCATGTACATGCTTGGAACGCAGAAGGGTCAGAGAAGATAAGCGCCTGCCTTTACAGGGTGTGGCTTCTAAGTACATTCATTACTGCCAACAAGTTTCAGACTGCCAGCTCCAGCAAGCAATGCTTCCCTTCCCCTATGTATCACATGTAAACCTGGAACGACCCTTTACCGAGGACATGTGACCAGCAGAGAAAGCAGCAGCCCCTTGTCTCTTCCTCCTCCTCTGCTCTCCCACCCGCAAATAATACGCCAAAAACACATTGCATAGCAAGTTTCCCCATCCCACCACTGGTAACCAATGAAGTGGGAGCAAGGGCAGGGAAACTTGCCATGCGACTACATGACATGACATTATATTGCATGCTTTGCTTTAGCCTTCCCCAGCCTGGTGACATCCTGATGTGTTGGACTGCAATTTCCATCGTTTCCAGCCAGCACGGCCATGATGAGAGATGTGGTTGGACACAGCAGAAGGCCATGAGGTTGGGGAAGGCTGGATTATGGCCTTGTTATGAACTTATCAACAGTATGGTTCTGAATCTGAATATTAAGATACTGTGATTTGATGCAAAGAGGTTGTAATGAACGGGCTGGCTCAGCTTGTCTGAGTGTGGAAAGCTAAGCAGGGTCAGGCCTGGTTATTACTTGGATGGGAGACCCCTCCTCCTCTAGTTTCCTGCATTGAGCAGGGGGTTGGACTCGATGGCCTTGTAGGCCCCTTTCAACTCTATGATCTATGAATATTGATCGTATTTATTATTTACTAATGCTTGATGCTATGAGCTGGTTTTCAACTGTTTTTTATATTGTGGCTGATATACTGGGCAGAATCCAACTTCATGTGAGCTGAGAATGATGGGAGTTGCAGCCCATCGCATTTGGGGGGCACCAGGTTAAGGAAAGCTGTTTTATGTATCTACTTGTTTGTTTTAAAAAACTGAATAATGCCATCCTTTGGGGAGAAAAATCAAGATGTCTAACGACTAGTAATTTAAAAAAAAAAAAAACTTTAAAAGAGTAAAGGAAAATAACATGTGGGTCAGAGCAGTTGTTGCACACACAAGGTCACTTGGATATCTCAGCCTCTCCCTGCCAGCCGGTGTCAGAGCCTGCCTTCCTGACCCAGCTGGCTTCCCTGCCACCGGGCTCATGCTGCAGGGATGCATGACAAATTCGTTCCACTCACACAAGCACACGTTACTGCACATGTGCATTAGTGTTTGATGCACAGTAGCACAAGTGCAAATTTGTGCAAATCCCCACCCAAAAGTTAAAAAACAAACAAAGAAAACCAGTCCACAAATCTGCGGAATCCATGCGACTTGGAAAAAGCTGGTCCGCTGCAGAATCCACTAGTTGGATTCATACAAACCTGAAGTCCTTTTAATCCATTGTCGATTCCTTCAATATTCCTAGTTTAAAAAAAGTCCTCCATGCCCACTGTGGTCCCAACCCTGCCCATTTAGTTGATGCTGTTGGCTCCCCCCCCCCCAAGTGTGCATTTTAATTCCTTTTGCACCATTAGAATTATGCCTAATTTGGCTTTAAGCCTGTACTTAGTTCTGGGAGAGTGGGGTCAGGATTAGGCAGATCACATCATAATCCCGACAAATATTTTAGGGCTTGCATCATAGACGCAGGTAATACAGAGAGATTCAACAACTTTGGCTAACCCTTTAAAAGGCTGCCCTGTTTACATCCAGGCCCCAGCATTGTAAATGTCATGAAGATAAAGGTAAAGATAAGCATAGCTAAAGAGCTACGGCTGGTTTCAATCTCTAGTGTGGCCCAAAAGCAAGGCTTTTTCTTAGGGGCATTAAAAAAAACAACTAAACATGATGATGATGAGTTCTGTATCCAATGGCCGTACTCACCCCAAAGACACAAGAAAAATCAGGTCTTTTATTTATTTATTTATTACATTTATACCCCGCCTTTTTTCCTACAAGGAACTCAAGGCGGCTTACATAATCCTCCTCCTCCTCTCCATTTTATCCTCACAACAACCCTGTGAGGTAGGTTAGGCTGAGAGTCAGTGACTGACCCAAAGTCACCCAGTGAGTTTCATGGCCGAGCGGGGACTAGAACCCGGATCTCCCGAGTCCCAGTCCAACACTCTCACCACTACGCTACACTGGCTCTTTTATCGTTTCCTTAGACAGCAAGCCTATATGGCCCCTAGACAGCATCTGAGGATTTCCCCCTCCAAGGCCGTAGATCAGAGGTAGGCAGCCTCTTTGGGCTGTGGGCACATTTGGCAATTTGAGAACCTGTCCTGGGCACTATCACAAAATGGCTGCCATGGGAGGTGTGGCAAAGGACAAGTAACCTGCCCAAAAGACTGAGTACAAGGCAGAGGTGGGGTCTGAGCCCAAACACATTAAACAACTCCTTTGAACTCACAGTTTTCCAGGGATGTTGAAGAGTCCTTGGTCTCGAGTCTCGAGTCGAGTCACGAGTCTTTGGACCCGAGTCTCGAGTCCGAGTCCGAGTCCAAGTCCGAGTCCTTGGTCCAAAATGGTGACTCACGAGTCACGAGTCCTGAGTACTCCCAAAACTGACTCCACGAGTCCCTATTAAAATCAATGGGGTTTCCCCCCAACAAAATAAGGCTACTTCAGATGTGTGGTTTAAATAAATTCTAGGCACAAGTGTGCCTTTTTATTTCAAAACTCTGCAACTGATTTTGGCAAGAACAGACTAGGCAGACAAACCCAAAATAACCAGGCAGGCAGAGGAGGCAGGGAACCCCAAAGCAGGCAGGCAGGGGCCTTTGTCTTGGACAATTCAAACTGTGGAACTGGTTAAGAAGAGACCAGGCAGGCAGAGGAGGCAGGAAACCCCAAACAGGCAGGCAGAGGCAGCCAAACCCAAAATGTCTGACCCTAACCCTAACCCCCCACAACAACACATCAAAATAAATCTCAACACATCATTGGGGCTGCCAGGACCGGTGCAAGGCAGTTTGGTGCCCTAGGCAAGATCAGATATTTAGCGCCCCCCCTCCCACTTGAGCGCTGTATTTTTTTTTCAAGGCGTTTCTGGCGCCCCCTTTAGCCCTGCGCCCTAGGCAGCTGCCTAGTTGGCCTAATGGTAGCACCGGCCCTGGGGGCTGCCCTCCTGGTAGCTGTCCATAGTGGCCGAGCAGCGGTGCTCCTCGCTTCCATGCACTCTTCACCGGTGATCGCGCTCCTGGCACAGCCAGAAGACTCGTCAACAGCCCAGGGATGTTGACAAGTCCTTGGTCTCGAGTCCCGAGTTGAGTCTCGAGTCCCATTAAAAATATTGGGACTTGAGTACGAGTCGAGTCAGAGGGGGGACTCAGTCCGACTCACGAGTCGAGTCCTCGAGTCCGAGTCCCCATCCCTGCAGTTTTCAGCACAACAGAAACCTATCTCACAGCAATCGCAGCTGCTGACATGAAAATGACTGGGTTCACACAACATGATAAGCCATGGTGGCTTATAAGCCATGTTTGTTTCAGAGTGGCTTGTTGTGTGGTCTGAACCCGGCCAGAGCAGCTTGTGCGTGGTTAACAAGCCAAGCTGCTGGCTTCATACAATGTGACAAGCCACTCTGAAACAAACATGGTTTATAAGCCACCCTGGTTTATCGTGTAATCTGAACCTAGTCCATTAATTTTTTTAAAAAGTGGAAGGGATAGGGCACCTTGGCAAGTGCCAAGAAAGGTGTCTGGGGGCAAATTGGTGCCCCTGGGCACCACATTGCCTACCTCTGCTATAGACAATGCTGCAACTTTGGAGGGGGAAATCCAAGAGTGTATTTCCCCGCATGCACACGCTCACCCCCACCCCTCACAGCCACCGCAAAAAGCTCTGGCAGCTTCCTCTCCCGGAGTTGAGGTCACACCCTTGAGAGGGGAGGAAATGGGTGTGTTTGGGGTGGGCAAGTGAGCAGGAAGGGGAGAGGCGTAGATCTGCTGGATCCACAAGCTTCTCAGCTCTTGCCCCCACCCTCAGCAAGGTAGGCGAACTAGACGGGCTCAGGGGCTCGTCTTGCAAAAACAGCACAAACGGAGGACGGAGAGGCTATAGAGCCTCTGCCATTTCTCCCACCCTGCAAGGCTCTTGCCGGCAGGGCTTAGGATAGATGGATGGAGGATGGACAATTTCGGAACCCTCTGTGTAAGGAGCATCAATCCCATAGGATTGTGCTCTTAGTTTCTGCCAAGCCTTGTTTCCTGATTGGATTCTGCTTTGGCAGAAGAATACAATATTTGATTACGTAACTTCCCTTGAGTACTTTTTTTAGAAAATACTTTTACTTTTTCTTCAGTTTGTACCACATTAAACGATCCTCCTTCCAGCCACGCTCCGAACAAATAATTAATGGCCACAACTACCGCAAACTCCAAACTGCATAAACGGGTGAGTCAATCATAAGAAAAAAGAACCTTGTTGGCAGCAGGCAGAGGGTGAAGAGAATTAGAGGATGCCAGGGGCCCGGCCAGGGTTTTGGGCCGCTGTAGCCAAATCCAAGTTGAGAGGTGTATTCTCCAGCCCAGAGTGCCTGAAGACAATGACTGGGTTCGCACAACACAGTAAACCATGGTGGATTATAAGCAAGCGGTGGCTTGTTGTATTGTTTGAACCCAGCAGCATGGTTTGTTAACCACGCACAAGCTGCTCTGGCTGGGTTCAGACAACAGAACAAGCCACCCCTGGTTTATAAGCCACCATGGCTTATCGTGTTGGGTGAACCCAGTCATGGTGGCTTATAAGCCATGTTTGTTTCAGAGTGGCTTGTCATGTTGTCTGAAGCCAGCAACATGGTTTCTTTACCACACACAAGCCACTCTGGCTGGGTTCAGGCAGCCACTCTGAAACAAACATATCTTATCAGCCACCGTGGCTTATCATGTTGTGTGAACCCAGTCAACCACTGGAACTTGGGCTGAGATGGGGTATGGGCATAGGCTTGACCTGGAAAAGATGGGCCCTTGAAGGGTAGTTGCGACGACACGGTCCCTTGCACTTTAGGACCACGCGCACAAACCCTTCTCAGGCCAAGCATCAACACTTGAAAACCTGAGGGGAGGGTCAAATGAAACCTTTCCCCTACTAATGAGGGAAAAGATTAATGCTGGTTATTATGGATCTAGCTTAAATTTATGATGCTGTGGGTACAAAGGTGTGTGTGTAGATTTAACAGTAATGCAGGTTAATAACGCCAAGCTGACACGTAGGATTTGGGTAGCAAACAAAATAAAAGTAAGTTTATTTTAATTCTCAAAATCTTAGTTCCAGAAAATAAACCTGCCTACACCAAACACTTTGTAACTACCTAGCCTAACTCACAAACTCCCAACTCTCCCCACACACTCCAAACACTCTCCCATATCACACTAACTCCAACCACCTAAAACTCTCTAACCCAACTCCACACTCCCATAACACTCAACTCACTCTAACTCAACTCACTGTCACTGACATAAAACCTAACTGACTCAGACATCACTCAAACACTCCTTATATACTCCTCCCCCCACCCTTTCCAAGACATCACAAACCACACCCACTCAGACTCAGTTCAACATTCTAGACACACGAAACATACTAATGCAGACATACACCAGGGAACTGAATTGTAGGGTTACGCCACAGTAGTGTGCAGAAAGTATTATTCTGTATTCCAGCTAAAGACAGAATGCAAGTCCCAGGGGCTGCTGGGACTAGAACCAGGAACCTTCAGCTCTCTGTGCAGCTGCCCCCTGAGGTGAGCTATTAGAGCTCCAGCTGCAAAAGTCTTCCTGCCTGGCAGTGGACCCTTCTCAGGTTCTAGAATGGCTCCAGGCTGGCCACTGGGCACTCCCGAACAGGAAGTGCCATAAAGGGTTTCCTGTTTGGGCTGGGACTTTGCCTGAGCAATAACAGTGTTCCTGGCTCAGGTGTGTTCTTGGCTCTGACTCCTGGCTTCACTCCTCAGCTCTGACTCCCTGGAACAATTCCTGTTTCCCAGCCTCCTCGACAGCCAGGCTCCTAGTATTTTTTACCAGGCTTGGCTGATCCAGAGGCATCACGCTGCCTGCCAATTGCAGAGGCTGATGTTGCACAGCCTCATTCCCTTCCACAGCCGAAGAAGGCTCTGAGGACTGAGTACAAATAGACCCTGGGCAGCTCACTTGGCTGGGGTCCAGCCTCAGACTCTGCGGCTTCAGGTCCAAACGGTGGAGTCTCCAGGGAAGGGAAAGAGATGAAGATCAGGTGTGTGTGTGTGTGTGTGTGTGTGTGTAGAGTGGCCATGTGTCATACTGTACAGAGAGCAGTCCTCTATTTGAAGGGCCATCAGAGGACAATCTTCAATTTGAAGGTATTCTCTATTTCAGGTGTGCACAACTTTTCAGCACCAAGGGCCATGTGTGATGCTGGCTCAGAGGGTCAGGGGCTGCATGCACGCACACACACATATACACACACAAAGAAAGAGAGACACATGCACAAAACACACCCACTGCTAACAGCAGCAGGGAAAGAGTGATCTGGAAAAAAGCGATACGTATCAAGATCGCTAGGGGAGGAAATTTGGCAGTCGCGGGGGGTCAGAGCAGCCTTGGGGGGCCGCATTTGGCCCCTGGGCCACATGTTGTCCACCCCTGCACTATCTGAAGGGCTATTTGTCCAATTTAACCTCAGTGCAAAGATAAAGGACCCTAAGTAAGAAGGGAGAGCAGCAGGGGCCTGGAAGTTGCCCATCAAACTTAGCACGTGGACAGCAGGCAAGCGCGAAGGCCGCCTAGTCAGAGACTGTCTTCCCCACTATGGTGAGACGTGTTCTCTTTCTATTTAATTTCTAAATGTAGCTTCTCTAAATTTCTATTTAATTTCTCATTATTTCCACATTCGCATTTATACATACAAATTAGCGTGTGTGCATTTTATGGAACTCTGTGTCCTCTTTTGACCCCTCTTGGGGTGATGTGTGTCCTCTTTCTTGGCAATGTGCAAGTGGCCGCCCTTAGTCTCTGTGAGGGGTTTCAGAGAAAGCACCGGGATCCGTTTCGTGGTTCTGTCGGATCGACACCCTTAGAAGCCGCTCATGTTTAAAACAAAGCGGCACCTGAAATTTATGTTGCAAGCTGGACCAAGTCAATCTCGTCTCCAGAGAAGCACACGTGTACTTCTCCTGTGATAAAACTCCCCTGAGGGACATGTTATGTCATTCCCTGATGGGTGGTAGAATGGAAGTGCTGGAACGGGCCTTTGAAGGACTTAATACACTCCGTAATAGCACAAGCCAGAGAGGGGAAAACATCCTGCGGCAGAAAGAAGATGGAAGATCTGCCGGAGCAGAATACGGTAGCTTGAACCCTAGTGATTTAGCACCAGCTAAATCTGACAAATTACAGTAGCAATGACAGCTTTACAGTTTTGTCAATAGCAGGCCCCACCTCATTCCAGAACTCCCCGTCAGGAGAGCATGGGAGTCTCCTGGCACCGTGGACAAGCTCTCGGCAGTATGTATGATGAGGCTTCAAGATAACTAAGGGCACACAAAGCTTTAGGCCTGCCATTGGGTGGGATCCTGAAGCTTCTTCATTAGGGTGGCCCTCTAGGCATCCCTCTAGAAGGAGGACCAAAGAGGACACCAATCTCCATAGTATTTGTGTATGCTAATTTATATGTATAGATGTATATTTGGAAATAATAACTATAATTTAAGTAGAAATACGATACACCTCACCATAGTGAAGAAGAAGACTGACCAGGTGTGCCTGCCTGCAGTGTTGATGCACAAGTTGAAGGCCCACTGCTGTTTATCTATTTATTATATTTATACCCCGCCTTTTTTCCTGTTCTCCCTTCTTATGGTTCTTCATCTTTAGACCAGACTTGGGCTGGTCAACTTCAAACAGAGGACTGTCCTGTGTCAAGTTGGACACCTGGCCACCCTACAAAGTGAGATGACCTTTTGTATAACAGAATTATTCTTGGTCCTGCTATGCCGCTTGTGTGGGCCACCAAGGAGCAGCATGGACAGAAGCACCCATCAGTTGCACCAAAGACATCTGGTCTCATCATTTCATAAATCCTGTCCCCATGGAAGTGCCCTGGAAGTGGGGGGGGGACAGCATCAGTGGGTGAGCATAAAGTGGATTAATCCCCAGTGGAGACTGGTGGCTTCAGTGTCAGTGGGGCAGTGGATCCACTCCAGGCTTTAGCCTGAACATTTAAGGGGCTGCCCAGGGTGCTGAACCCCCCCACTAGGTTCAGCACCATGGATAGCTCCTTTAAATTCAGGCTGGAGCCCAGAGTGGATGTACCGCCCCACTGACATTGTCCCACCAGGCATGGGAGCTAGCATTACTATTTTTCTATAATAATGCCCCACATGTCTGCCTGCCTGCATTCTTTTCCTGAACTGCTTTGCTGTAGTGCAGGGCTCTCCAACCTTGGGTCCCCAGATGTTGCTGGACTACAGCTCCCAGAATCCCTTGCCATTAGCCATGCTGGCTGGGTATGCTGGGAGCTGTGGGCCAGCAACATCTGGGGACCCAAGGTTGGAGAGCCCTGCTGTAGTATGTGCCCTTGATGTAGTCTGGGAGGCTGCCATTTTAATTTTTCCACAATCCCACAGAGTGATGTCACATTCAGGGCACTGTTGGAAATTTAAAATGGTGACTTGTAGACACCCACTTCTGCTACCAAGTAAAGCCTGCAACCAGACATTGGTGCGGGCCCACCAGAGGGCATTTGACCTAGATCTGGCCCTGATCATTCCACCTTCTCGTTGCCCGGCATGAGCTGAGAGGGCATCCTAGGACACTCTCTCCTATGGCTGTGAAGTACAGTGGAAGATGCCCCTAACTCAAGAGAAGTTTGTCCAGCGCTGCTGATTCAGGGGTCCCCTGGAACACAAGTTTGCAGACCATGCAGTGTTGCCCTCAGGCTAGGACTACAGGCACAAGTCCCAGGCTCCACTCAGCACAATGACCAGGAGCGCACCCAAATACAGAAGGGCTGGCTTGCCCCATTTTGATGTAAGTCAGGGGTGGGCAATTGTGGGGGTTCAAGGACTATTCCCCACCCCCATGCACAGGCTGCACTCTGCAGGGCACTGGGGGGGGGGGGACCAGCAGTTTTGCTGTCAAAATTTGGCGACAAACTGCTAAGGCAGCTTGTTTTGAAGCAAGGTTTGGCTGTTCTAGGCTTCCATAGCAGCAGAGATATTTTTTGCTGCCGCTGTGAATTTCAACGGCTCAGTGGCAGTGATGGATGGCAGGGGCCACCCCAGAGGGTGGTAGGGGCCACATGTGTCCCATGGGCCACATGTTGCCCACCCCTGATGTAAGTGAAGGAATACAAATTACCAGCTAAAAAGCTCTCTCTCACTCTCACTCACTCTCTCTCTCTCACACACACACAGACACAACACACATGCACGGCCTCTAATGTCAGAGTCTAAAATTACCTAAAAATCACTTCTTTCAAATAAAGGGGACCTTAACCATTCTAGAGAGAGGAGTCTCAGCTCACTGCTTTCAAAGCAGCTGTAAAAATTAATGTGCATAGTTGCCTTTTCCCCACCAGCTTAAGTCTCTGTTGTACATTCCCACTCCCATGTATCCACCATGAATCTCCCGCTGTGAAATTCACATCTGCGGCAAGCGACGTTTTTGTAAAATAAATATTGGCACTTGAGCAGCACAACATCTGCCTTCTTGCAAAACCAGATTCTGGATTTATTTGTCTGCTAGCAGTGTGTGCAACCTCACAAATGCAGCCAAGTGAGCTGCCCCCACCTGGCTCGGTTAGCACATGGTCCCAATAAGATCAGTGAGATACGAGGCAGGCTTATCTTTAAGTTAAAAGGAGGTTTTCATTAGCGGGTCAGCTGAGCAGCTGTGGCAAGGGAGAAGGAGACATGTATGAATATTTACTGTTATCAAGACCTTGGTGTAAAAAGTTTTTGCAGACATTTCCGTAATGGCATTTCTTCTGCTCACTTCTGGTTTAGGGGAACCTAATCTTTTAACATTATCAGAGGCTCAATTGCTTTGGCTATCATTTGGGGTTTCCCTTGATAAAAAAAACTGTGGAGAAAGCCAACCTAAGCCCCCGGCCTGACACACACACACTCACCAAGGAGGGGGGAAGGAGACCCGGGGGGGGGGGAGACAGCCAGTCTCCACAGATGACAAAGGGGACAAACAACATCTGCATAGAATCACCCCAGGGGGGAAGGCAGGAAGCATCCCCAGGTTTGTCAATGCTCTCGCATATCAGCCCCATCTACATAAGACTTGAATACCTCTCCAGAGCAGACACTTCGGCACCCCTAAGAAATGGCCACTCAACACCATAGGATGGGACCATGAAGCAAGTGGCTTCAAAGGGACCCCACCCCACGGGGGGAGGGCGTCACCCCACCTGACCCAAAAGGCCGCCCCTCAGGGAGGGTGTCAACCCATCTGATCACGGAGGGAGGGGCTACCTGAAACACCAAGGTATAAAACACCCTGCGCAAGGGAACTGGGTTGTTGGACCTGATTAACAATCTTGCCCCATGCCTGGGGTAAGAGAACGAAGGATCGGCAACCCCGGGTAGCCACACCCGGCACGCTCCAGCTAGCTGAAATCACTGGTCACTTGGGTTGACCGGACCCCCGGGAAACCAAGCTGAAATCACTCACAAGCCGCTTGGGTTGACCGGACCCCCGGGAAACCAAGCTGAAATCACTCACAAGCCGCTTGGGTAGACCGGGCCTCCGCCGAGAACCCAGCTAGCCACTTGGGTAGACCGGACCTCCGCCAGGAACCCAGCTAGCCGCTTGGGTAGACCGGGCCTCCGCCGGGAACCCAGCTAGCCGCTTGGGTAGACCGGGCCTCCGCCGGGAACCCAGCTAGCAGTGTGCGGTTGACCAGGCCTCTGCCGGGATCCGAGCTGAACTAGCTAGCTGAGAGCCCTGAAATCACGGTGTCCTTAAGACTTCTTGCTTGCTACTTTGTACCGTACTGATAAGCTGTATTGCTGGCGTGTGTCTGGGTTTGTGAAGGTAATGTTGTAAATAAACTTGTTTTCTAAAAGATACTTCTGTGGCTATAAGTTATCCCTTTGTTCTGGGCTAAGGGTGATAGTCACTGGGGATCTCGGAGAAGGCCGCCCCAGGACTCGCTACCCCCTTAGCATTGAACCCACGCAGAAGACCCTGGTTGTCGGTCTTCCACTAAAAAAAAAAAAAAAAACCTATGATAATTATAGGCTGGAGCAGCAGTATATACTAGAACAGCTAATGGCTGAATAGCATTGGAGGGGGAGAACTAACTGGACAGAAAGTTATTCCTACTCAATTATTAAGTTTGTGGGGATAAATATAGAAAAAACATTTCACCTTTCATTCTCTCCTATACAAGCAGCTGTCATGTATTTAAAGCAGGGGTGTTGAACCTCAGGCCTGCAGACCAAATCCAGCCTGCCTGGAGTCCCAAGTCAGCCCTCTGAGGTTCCTCAGAAGGCCATGCCTGGTTCCACCCCCGCTTTCCCCTACCCACCAAGCATGTGGTGGTTTCCTCACTTTTGCACAATCCCCCCCCCCTTCTAAAAGGTTGAAATGCCTCTCGTAAAGTTTAGTTACTGGCAGTAAGAGCTGTAAGATAAAATATGCTTGCATTTTTGATGTTTTGGGCCCACCCCCTTTCCCTCCATCCCCACCCACCACTGGAATGTGGCCCCCAAGAGCTTATCTGAAATGGAAGTTGGCCCTTGGGCTGAAGCAGGTTCAACACCCTTAACTTGAACAATAGATCTGGAAAGTTTCTTGATGGTGGGGGGATAACGATGGTTGCATTTGGACAAAACATTTAACCATAGCTTCATTCTACACGAATATGCTATTAATTATAATACTATCAGGAGCTCATATTTCTCATATGATATAACATAATCTGTAAAATGCTCAGTACAAGATTGTGTATAGATGGTAAGTCATCATCTTGCACAAAGTAGACAAAGTGTGCAGCAGTCCAGGCTTACTACTACATGCACATATGGTGGAACTGCAACCCGGTGCAAACATCTTGGTTACAGATTTTGCTGGTGATGGATCAGATTGCTTTTCTCCACTAGTTGTTGAACATCTGGAGTAACAGTTTTCAGTTGCCCTTAAAATTATTATTGTAAACTTTGTTCACTGCCGGTAAAATTGTTTTGGCTAGGCATAGGAAAACTACAACCATTTTTGGCCCAAGGACCACATTGTCTCATGCCAGGGGCCACGTGCCAGCAGTAGGGTGGGGGGCACAGCCCGAAGTGGGTGTGACCCCCCTCCCCCTTTCTCACACACAGACACACTACCACCACCAGAGAAGTTCCCTCCTGGTTGATACTGAGTGGAGTCTTAGGGAACTCGCGGTTCAAGGTACTCCAGGTGCCTTGAGGTGGTGGCTTCCAACAGAGCCAGGTTCCCTCTCCTCTTGCCCTTCTCCAAGAGGTGGGGGCCAGTGGTGCCTTTAGTGCAGTGTTCTCCAACCTTGGGTCCCCAGCTGTTTTTGGCCTATAACTGCCAGCATGCCCCAGCCAGCTGGCTGGAGAACGATGCTTTAGTGATAAATGTTGAAGTGCAGGCACTCATCATGACAGTCCCCAGGGCCACACCCCCAAGGAGAGTCCAAAAATTCAGGCAGCTCAATTGATCCAGATCAATGAACCAGTTCTTGCCGTTTTCATCTCCACCAGGAGCGGGTCTTTGATAAAGTTAATGGGTCTCAACTGCCCATTCAAGAGCAAGCCATGCCAAAATACTTTGCATTAGAACAAGGAACAATATATTCTAGACCCAGGGTTCATGGGTAGGGTTGCCACTTGCCACTGCTCTGCTCCTGTGCCTTTAGCATCTGCCACATGGAGAAATTTAGCAAGGAGAGCTTTTCCTGGCATGGAGATAAAGTAAGTGATGCCTTTAGTGGTAAAGGTTGAAGTGCAGGCGCTCATCATGGCAGTCCCCGTAGCCACACCCCCAAGGAGGATCCAAACATTCAGGCAGCTGTGTTGATCCATATCAACAAGCCAGTTCTTGCAGTTTTTATCACCACTAGGGGCAGGTCTTTGGTAAAACTAATGGGTCTTAATTGCCCATTCAGGGCTAAGCCCAACACAAAATACTTTTTCCTCACCACCACCAGCTGCTGTGAGAATTGCAGCTAAGCTCAGAGGGAGCAGTAGTGGTGGTGATGGATGACATCAGCGTCTTTTCTAATTCTTTTTTTTTTTTAATGTGGCAGGGCTGTGCCCCTGTGAGCCCTGGCTGCATTATACCACTAGGGCACCTACAGAGAGGGGGTTCAGGGAGGGGGGTTCAAGGAGAAGCCTCAGTGGACTGGATGGAAAGGCACAGTGGGCTGAATCCAGCCACTAGCCTGGAGGTTTCCCACCCCTGACTCAAGGTTTGGTTTGCACCTAATTTCTTCCCGTTTTTGTGTTGTTGTTTTGCTTTCATTACATTTGCATCCCATACACCGCTCTCCAACCTTGGGTCCCCTGGGTATGCTGGGAGCTGTAGGCCAGCAACATCTGGTTGGAGAGCCAAGGTTGGAGAGCTCTGCCATACACCCTCCAAAGATTTCAGAATGGCATACATAAGAGTTTTCCAATTTTATTGTTCCAGCAATCCTGGGAGGTACATGCAGTGGAGAGAGAGCAACTTGCCAAAGTCCAGCAAGCAAGAGGCAGGGTTGAGCAGGGATTTGAACCTTTCTCTCTCTCTCTCTCTCTCTCTCTCTCTCTCTCTCTCTCTCTCTCTCTCACACACACACACACACACACACACTTATTCTGGGCCCATTCACGTGCCCAGGTGTATAGACATGGCATGTGGTGGGGTACAGGTCTCAGGCTTATATTCCTCCATCCCACCAAAGCATATGGAACATCATGTGTGATAGGTCTAGTGCATGCATCTGTACATGCATATAACCCACCCATGTGATCCTTCTAACCCAGGGCTCTCCAACCTTGGGTCCCCAGATGTTGCTGGCCTACAGCTCCCAGCATACCCAGCCAGCATGGCTAATGGCAAGGGATTCTGGGAGCTGTAGTCCAGCAACATCTGGGGACCCAAGGTTGGAGAGCCCTGTTCTAACCCTTTTGGGGTAAAGGGAAAGCACATAATACATACAGCTTATACCTGCATTAAGAGTAAATCTCATAAGATATTCTATAAGTAGATGGAGTTTTTGAGTGTGAGACTCACTCCCATATCCTACTATGTGTAAAACCTACACATTGGGTCACTGTAACATGCATTATAGTGCCGGTATCAACACCATATAATAGGTGGGTTTTGCTTTGTTTTTTGAAGTCTGTTGCCTCCACACTTTCCACCATCTGTGGCCACTTTGCCTTATCCTGAACTACTTCTGATCTCAGCAGGAGAGCAATTCTTTGCCTAGGCCCAGATGGTTCAATTTCTGCCTTGCTCTCCATCTTCATTATCGAACTCATTTTCCAAACCGGTCTTGAAAGCATCTCAGGAATGACCCTGAAACCTCACCCAGAAATGCTCTATTGCTTTTGGTCCAGTTTTCAGGGGGAAAGATTTCGGGGGGGGGGGAGTTAAGCCACTTATCTGCACTTAATTGCTCCCACCCTAAGTGCTTTCCTTAAAATAAACAGTGTCAGGACTCAAAGATGCATGTTTGCACATAATGTGTGGTTAGCCCCTGGGGTCTGGAATAAGAGTTAGGAGAACCATGTTTCTGCACAAACATGATCACTAACTGTAAATGGTGTTGTCTGCCTTGGCTATATCTCAACTGGACTACTACTGGACTACTATAACTACTAGTGTAGCGTGCTATTGCTACTGGAGGGTAGTACTATTACTTCACATAGTATTACTACTACCAGACTACTTGGCTACATCTTGATGGGGCTACTACTGTAATGTGCTCTACAATAGAGCTGCCTTTGAAGAAGCTCCAGAAGCTCTAGTTGACCTAGGATGCAGCAGCAAAGCCACATCCTCACATCTCTAGAAGAAGAAGGCCAAGTTTTCTCTAGAACCATTCAACTCAAGCATCCACAAAGGGCCAATTTGTAAGACCCAGTTATCACATTGAAAAATGTGGGTTGAATGAATCCATGTAAAGTGTGATATGTAATTCCATGGCCATGGTGTTCTTTCAGCATTGTCCTGGCTCATAACATGAAACACTTTGACCGCAGCAGTGCAATTGCCCTTGGTGCCCTTCCTGAAAATAAATAGAGCAGTTTGACGGGTGCAACTTGGCCCCAGTTGCAAGGTAGCACACTTTCAGAGAAGGCTATATCTCCCACTGGCCATCATGGAACCTACACTACACCGCCTTTCCACTTCCTCCATTTATTTATTTTTGTTACGTCTAATTGTGAGTTAATTTTCCCTTCTTTCTCAGCCCCCTTGGAGGCCTACTGTCAAGAAGAAAGGAGGGCTATCAATGAGGACCAGTCCTCAGGGATGTGGCTCCTATGCCACTGCTGTGCCAGATAGAGTGGCCACGTGTCCTACTTTACACAGGACTGTCTTCAATTTGAAGGCTGTCCTCTGTTGGAAGTGTGATCTGGCCCAAGTCTGGTTTAAAGACAAAGAACTTTAAGAACAGAGATCAGACGGGCCTTGAAGTTGCCCATTAGAGCCTGGATGGCTGAAGAGCAGGCATACAGGTCCCCTGGTCACAGTCTTCCCCACCATGGTGAGATATTTTGTATTTCTATTTAAATGTCACTATGCCCAAACTGGCATCTATACATATAAATCAGCATATCCACTTTTTATGCAAAGCTGTTTCCTTTTTTTTGGAGATACATTTTCTCTTTTTTGGCAATGTGTAAGTGGCCATCCTACATATGAATGAAATCTAAATTAAACATTGGGTAGGGGTCCCATGTGCTTTGAGCATGGAAGCACTGGAAGGAACAAGCAACCATTTGCATCTGGTCATCCAAGATAATATTGCACCAAACAGAAGTAAGTTAGCTCACCGCCAGAGTGGACCACAAGACTCAATCTGGTGGGCCAACATTATAGGCAAACGCGAGGGCCCTCTTGCTCTGCATCCCTCTTCTGGAGTCGATTGTCTTGGGTCACCTTCCTTAGCCTCACTTAATACTTGCCTTTTGATCCTGTTGGTTTAGAACACTGCAGTGTAACTTTCCGAAAAACAACACAGCTGGGCTGAGATCTGAGCGTGTGGATTTCCTGAAATCCCACTTTCTTTTTATCAGTCACTTGAAGAGATTATTTCATTTGCCTTCCCCCAGCTGGGTGCAGCTGTTGCACGGACAGGTTTTTCTTTTTCGGGGAGGGGGGGTTAAATGTAGAGGCCAATGGACCTCCTTACACTTTAGCCTCCGTCAGCTTTTGCTTGATCCTTCTTTTGTGAAACCCAAACCGTAGGCTTACCTCAGATTTCAACCCTACTGCTAAAGTCTTTAGGCTTGTTGGGTCTGGCTGGAATTCTATTGTAACTGTATCTTTTGGCTTCATCTCTGGGCAGTTTGAATAATGCTGGGAACCTAGCGCCATTGAAAATACTGCCGTCAACAAGTTGCCAGGCAGAGATCCAGTGTAACAATGGTTGCGTTTGTCTAAGGGATGCTGGGTACAGTGTTCTGGGTCTAAACAACTGCTACTGAAACCTTTGCCCAGAACACAAAGCATAGCTGAAGCAAACTTTCCGAGAAGTTTGGGTATCCAAGTATTTGGATTTGGGATTGGTGTTTTTTTTCTCCTCCAGCTGTTGGATTTCTGGTTGTACTACAAATGAAAATCACACTCAAATACCAGGAGGCATTCTTTCCTGACAAGGGCCCTTTCACACATTCATTGTATACAGCAGGGGTAGGCAACGTGATGCTTGTGGGCACCAATGCACCTCCAGACACCTTTCTTGGTGCCTACCAAAGTGCCCTACCCTGCACTTAAAAAAATAATAACAACACATTTTCTTATCTGCAGCTGGTTTCTGCTGATAAAAAGGTTTCTGTTGGTGCTGAAAACTGTGGGTTCAAAGGAGTTGCTTAGTGTGTGGCAGCCATTTTGTGGTGGTGCCCAGGATAGTTTCTTAAATTGCCAAATGTGCCCTCACAGTTTCCCAAAAATTGTCGCCTATGCCTGGCATACATGGTAGGGTAGTCACTTAGGAATCACCCCCAAAATAAGGAAATTCATCACCAAAAAAGAGGTTCTGGGCAAAGGTTTCAGCAATGTGCATAAAATGTGTATATGAAAATGTATAGGTATAGATGCAAATTGTTATTATAATTTAAAGAGGAATACATCTCACCATACTGTGAAAGACAGTGACTAGTGACCTGTGTGCCTGCCTGTTCTGGCTTCTCTTCAGGTGCTAATTCTTGATGGGCAACTGTTCTTACAGTTCTTTAGCTTTAAACTGGAATTGGACAGGACATATCTTGAAATAGAGGACTATCCTCCATTAAAAAAATAATTTAAAAAAAGGACACATGGCCACCCTAACTGGAGGGAGCAAACTGGGATTGCATCCACTGGCCCTGGTCCAAACCTCCACATGTGTGAATAGACCCTACTTGCGTACAAGTTTTGCACGCATAGACTCTCTCCGTACGATCGGGAATCTTGGGAAAGGCACAGTTTCCAGTCAAACACATTCAGAGCCTATGTGTGTAAAGTTGTATGTGCTTAACCTCTGCTCAGACCTTTGGCTGACCATGCAGACGTTGGGGCATGGCCAACAGAGGAGTCTAAGGAATCAGGGAAGGCTGGGGATGGCAGGCTCTGAGCCGACCTAGTTATGAGCTGAGCTGAAGCAGTCTCTCACTTCTTAATTGAGTCTGCCGTTCCAAATCAGTTGGGGTGGGGGTTGATTTCAAGCCCCACCCTCTGTTCTGTTTTAAATATTGATACCATCCCTACAAACCAGCTAGGGTGGCCAGATGCAAAAGAGGACTGGGCTCCTACACCATTAATAGTTATGTAGAAGAAGGCATTTCATTTCAACAGGCGTAGCTTGCATGACAAAAGAGGATGGAGCTCCTGCATCTTTAATAATTGCATAGAAGAGAGAATTTCAACAGGTGTAACTTGCATGAAAAGGTTCAGGATCCCCATCATCTTTTGCATCTAAGCCATGCTACCCACCTTCCTTAAATATTTAACATCCATAAAATAAAATAAAAAATGGCTGGAAAAGAGTTATAGTCATCATGACACACAAGAGACCAAAACCTCTTTTGCCAAATATTTGCAAAGATATTAGCAAGGAAGTGATTCATACTGTTTTAATTTAGCTGGTTCAGATCGCTAAGCACACGACACGCATGCATGTACGCACAGATGCACACACACACACACACACACACACAAATCCTCTCTAATTTGAAAGCAAAACTCCCTAAAGTGTTCATTAAAGAAAATGGCCAAACAAAACAGATACAATGCCTGTACAAAAGAATGCACGTACACGTTCCAATTGGTTGAGGGATGATTCATGTGATGACAGAACCCAACGATCTAGGAAATGAATCAAGGCAAGAGAGGCACAGCTAATCAAGGGAAAGTTCTCTTCAGTTTAGAAGTCTGAGCAGGAACCCCAGGATTCATCAGCGCCTGATAATGTCCGTGATAGTATAAAGCTACCTTCTTCCTGAACTGAGATAGGTTGATTCTTATGGACAAATTACAATAGGGGCACCAAGGTTTGATTTACAATATACTGGATCTCTAGGCGAGACCATTGTGGAGAGGCAGAACAAGATAAGCCAGAGACAATATCAGAGGCAGTATGCCTATGTACACCAGTTGCTGGGGAACATGGGCGGGAGGGTGCTGTTGCATTCGTATCCTGCTTGTGGGTTTCCCGTGGGCAGCTGGTTGGCCACTGTGGGAACAGAATGCTGGACTAGATGGACCCTGGGTCTGATCCAGCAGGGCTCTTCTTACGTTCTTATGTTCATGTGTGGTTTTGGGGTTGTACCAGGAAAAACTCTCATGGGAATGGGGCAGAGCAAAGATGGTACATGTTGTGTTATGTGCAAAGCCTGGCAGAAAGGGAAAGTTACTAAATGTTCAGATCATATTACCGTTTACCCTACAGAACCCAGTTTGACTGCTCAGACAAATAAAATACTGGTTGACTGGCACCTCTAACTGGCACTTTACTTACTGCCAGTGCTTATAATTATTTCTGTATCCTGCCCTTCCTCCAAGGAGCTCAAGCCAGCAGTCTGCTGTCCCCCAGCCCCATTTTATCTTCATAACAACCCTGCAAGGTAGGTCAGTTTGACAGAGAGTGACTGGCTGAATATTGCCCAGTGAGCTTCATAACTGAATCTGGGTCTTCCCTGTATTAGTCCAACACTGTAACCACTAGACCACACTTGCTCTCAAAGAATGACTCTTCCCCATGGTTTTGGTAGCAACCATGGGTGGTAGGTAGCATTAAAAGCAGCCTTTATTCATTCTACTTAAGGAAGCTTAGCATTGTCCAGGGTGCAAATCGACCCCTGAGATCTTCTGTGGAGGCCTTCTTGGTCGCCCCACAACCAACAGCAGGTTGTCAAGTAATGCCATAAGTGGGCCTTCTCAGTAGTGGCACCCACCCTCTGTTCCAAGAAGCGGAAACTTTGGTGAACTTTAGACACCGCTTGAAGATGCACCTGTTTACTTAAGCATTCCCTGATGTGTAATTGCAGTGCTCTTACTGTTTCTGTAAAAAAAAATTTAAAATTCTTTATTATTTTATATTGTTCTTATATTGGCTTTTATTTTGTATTTTATGTATTTCTTATGTAAACTGCTTAGAGCACAATCCTATAGCATGTTTAGACAGGGGAAAAAAGTCCTACAACTCCCAGCATTCCCCAGCTGGAGAATGCTGGGAGTTGTAGAACTTTTTTTCTGTCTAAACATGCATAGGATTGTGCCTTTAGAGATCTTATGATATCAAGCAGTATATAAGTAGTTTAAATTATAGATAGATAGATAGATAGATAGTGTCGGCCTCAGCCCCTTCATATGTAATTTGGGTATACTAATACTAGCCTGCCGTACAGGGTTGTTGTAAGGGGGCTAGTGTTAGCTGCTGGGATTTAATTTCATTTGCGGAATCTACGTTGTTGTGCAGTTGGAGGGAGACTGTAACTGAGCTGAGACTGGTCAGGATTTTACAAGTGCTGGAGTTTCAACTAACCTCACAACAATGGCTGTCCCCTCCAGATGGCTATTTAGACAAGAGGCTAACTCTTCCTAAGATGAGGCACATCTCTAGGATTGCATGGCGCAGCTTCTTGTTTGGGGTGGCAAAAAGTCCTGGACTAGTCCCTAATGGTCACTGAAGCAAAACACTGCAGAACTATACCTGGGCCATCACCAACCAGTCCAAACTCACCTGCTGATTTGTAGCGCTTAAAATGACACAAAGATCTCTAGCAAGAGCTTTCTGCAAAGTTCATGATAGTAGGATGATCCCTGAAAAATCTCCTTAAAAGTCTGATGTAAGTATAGGATGTTCTGGTTCGGGAAAGGCTCTGTGTAACTTCAAAAACAAGTTAAGCTTTCCAATTCCTTACACGGAGGCAGGATCCTTCACTGGAATTTGGCAGGAGAGTCACATTTTTAACATCCGTTTCAGGGTTTTTTAAATCTCTTTTCTGTTCCCTGCTGATTTATGCTTCTTCTCAGGGCTTTATCTAAGCTGCTGCATCTCTCCTCCCTCTGATTTATTCCACCTTCTCTGCTTCAGCAGATAAATGCATTTCACAGTCAGCCCTGCTAAGCAAGCTGCCCTGCTGATGGGGTGGGGCTCTTTTCCCTGAGCTACCAAGAGAAACCATTTTCTTCTATTCTGGCTCTTACATCCTTTTTGTAGGGTTGCCACTTACGAATCACCTCTCCCCCCCCCCAAAAAAAAAAGAGGACAAAAAGAGCAGAGATCTGCATAACATTTGCACATGCTGATTTATGTCTAGATGCAGATTTCAAAATAATGACTGTAATTTTAATAGAAATGCAATACATCTTGTCACAGTGGGACAGACTGGGACCAAGTGAGCTGTGTGCCTGCTCAGTCTACTGTCCAGGTGCTGACTTGTGATGGGCAACTTCAAGGCCCCTGCCTCTCCCTTCTCATGGTTCTGTGCCTTTAAATCAGATTTGGACTGAGCAGCCCTTCCAATAGGGGACCCCTTCAAATAGAGGAAGGGGACCCCTTCAAATTGGAAGCAGCCCTTCCAATAGGGGACCCCTTCAAACTGATGCAGGTTTACTCAGCGCAGGTTTACATGTCTGGACCACGCATAATGGATACCCACTTTTGATCACCCCTCCCCCTGATCTGACACTTGCCTAGGGAGAGGTGAAAATTTTGTTTCAGTTCAGTTTTGATCAGAATTTATCAAAATACATACATTTCTCCACATTTGGGATAAAAAGAGCTTGCGATTAAAACAAAAATGAATGTGGGAGAAACCGAAATGGGCAGATTTGTCCATGCAGGCCAAGGGCTTTGAGTACTTTGCTCTTAAGAGTCCGGGTTTGAATCCCTGCATATTCAACCATCTTACTGCTGAATTTCGGTTGCCACCTCTCTCTGTTTTTATCGGACAGGCTCTTCATCTTTAGCAGCTATGTGGCAGGCAGGTCCATTAAAGTCCTCTCCATCTGGGAATAGCTGCACCTATTGAATTTGGCTGGTGCAGGTGGGTGAGAGTTTCATTTCAGTTCGGTTTTCATCCAAAGTTTGCAGAGATCTTCATATTTGGGAGAGAAAGAATGTAAGATTTAAAAGATTTGAATGCGGGAGAAATGGAAACTCAGCAGTTCACTGAAACAGTTCTGTGGTTCACCACCCAGGTGAGTCACACACAAATCCAGTATCTCCCATCAATGTTGGGCTCCTAGGTCCTCAGAGACCCATGTTCAAATTCTTGCTTAGCCAGGAAACACACTGGGTGATTGTGGGACACTTACTATCTTTCAGCCTATCCTACTCACAGAGCTATTGTGAAATGGGACAGGGATCCATGTATGTCACCCTTTTCATTCATAGAGGAAAGGAAGAATATCAAATACAAATACCTGGAGCCTATTCACCATCAATGTTCACAGATGGGAATTTTGAGAATGTTTGAGGACAAATTCTTTTCATCTCTGGCTTTCTGTCTTCTCAACTCCTTGATGCACAGACGCTAAGCTTCAGGCATTTCTGTTTGTGTTACGGCCAGATGCTATCTTGCACTGGGCCCCACCAAATTCTAAGACGGCTGCTATTTACTCACACAGCCCCAAGATCTTTATTTGCTCCTTGGACAGAACCACAATTGACTTCAGTTGGGTGTGTCACAAACTTTCAGGATAATTTTTTATGGGGCAATTGAAATGGTTTCCTCCCTGTTACCTTTTCTCTTATCAGTGATGTGTGGGTGTATCTCTCTCTCTCTCTCTCTCTCTCCTCTCTCTCTCTCTCTCTCTCTGTGTGTGTGTGTGTGTGTGTGTGTGTGTTTTATAAGGACGGGGAAGAATTTTGTCTGGGCCTCATTTTTAAGTGCACCAACCTAATTCGCACTCTCCAGACTAATATGCAGATTGGAATACAGCAGACTGGTCACTTCTCTGAATTTTGCAATGGAGTTCTTGGCTCAAATATTACATACAAAAATGCATATTTTAGGGTAAGTTGCATTTAAAAGAAAATGTGCATATTAGGGGAAATTGTGCATGCTAGGGGAAATTACATACATGTTTGTGTTAGAGGAAATTACATATAAAATAAATGCAAGTTTCCATGCTGGTTTGTTGTTGTTTTTTAATTGCAGGCTGATGCCGAAATTGGCTGTATGACTTATGATTGATAGCTTTTCTACAAGAGGCATTTATTGTCATTCCTTACTCACGGCTTGTTTACAAGGTTTTTAGAGGATGTTGTGAACCTGTTTCACTTCTGGTTTTTAAGAGCACTTTCCCTGATTTTCAAGAGTGGGGAAATTGAGTATTATTTGTGAAAGCGAAAGAAAATGGGTTTTCCTACTTGTGTAACTTGCGATATTTCACAGTGCCACCTAGAGGTTATATAGCAGAAAAGCAGGAAAGGGAAAGGGAAAGCTCTTTGTGTAGAGCTTGGATCTCAATTCTGCAATGAAACTGAAAGTAGATACAGCAGATTAACAGCCTCGTGTAGAAAAGTTCTGAATAAGATGTCAAAATGACACAGACTAGTGTATATGTGTAAGCTACATGGTTGCATTCAAGGCTCAAAGCCCTCCTGATGACACACACTGATGGAAAAATCTCCACAAAAGCACCCCAATATGTAGAATGTAGTACTTTTTTTTTCTTGTTTTATCCCCCAGTTCCTATCAGGTAGGACATTAATATTGCTGCTGCTTCTTTTTAATGAAGGGCACTGAAACCCATGTTGCATCTCTTCCACATTACAAGCCATGGCAGCTGACCCAATCTCCCATCTCAGTCACACAATCACTTAGCTCAATACTAGTCACCTGTTCTTGCCTTAAAGCAGAAAGGTTTCTTGACATCACATGACGTTAAATTTTTTATGGATTTTCCACTTCCCCCTTGACCTTCATGCTTGATGCTATTGCTGAGCCCAAAATATCTCTGTGTATACCTCTGCACTGTAATTCAATTAGGTTGTGTCCTCCTTTTCTCTTTGAGTCCTTTGGAAATTCAATACAAGTTCTACCACTGCTACCCTGGGAAAAAGAGTTGCTTGCTTTAGGGTTTATTCTCTCCCCCCCCCCCCGCCCTTGATGCTTTTAAGCTATCTGACATTTCAGGCCGCCATAGATGGCCAATTCCCACACGTCCAGTTCTGACTACTGTGAACACAGGCCTGCAACATACTTAATCAGAGTCTGGAAAGGCTATCAGGCAAACAGATGCATTTTAATCTCACGTAGTACCAGAAGGTACCTGGGCCATTTGTAAACTGACAGTCCTGGAGGAGGGTAAATTTCAGTTGGGAAGCCAGAACTCAACATTCTTGGCTAAAGTTTGTAGCCCCGTGATGGAAACTTTGGAATATCCATTTAAGAAAGACCATGTGGGGCGCTCAATTGAGCAGCAAAAAATGCAGAAGCAGAAGAAGCAGAAGCAGAAGCAGAAGAACCACCAATCGCTCCTGGCTGAAGTGTCAACTTTGCCCTCATATATGGCTGTACACAACTGATTCAGAGATTTGGAGGAGGTATTGCAGAGTTGGTGTGGCTTATGGTACGCCTGTTCATCTTCTCCACCCTGCCATTGCCGTTATTGGTTAGATTGCTCCCTCCGCCATTTTAAAAATATAATTTTATTTTATTTTGTACCAGTGCAAACTGTACCTGGGAAAAGCCCGAGCTAACCTGTCAGTAACCACCAGTGCCAGCAACAGATGAGTGTATGGCTGACACAAGCACCTATTGGGCAGTGCCTGTGAAATCATGATGATCACTAACACACTCCCCTCCCATATTTTTAAGCTTTTCTTCAACTACGGTAAAGTATGTGGGCATTCAGTCTAGTGAATCTCAACACCCCATTGACCTGCATGGGACCAGGGAAGGCAACTGCAATTAAGGAACAAGAAATTGGAGTGAACTTGCTTTTTTTTCTTTTCTCTGTAGCCATGCTTGTAATCTTCCCTCTCTCATTTTGTTTACATCAATGGTGCATCAAGGCTAGAACCAGTGAATCACAGTAGTGTAAAAGGGGGGACAGTTCCAGTTGCTTCACAGAGATGATAATCTACACACTGCCCACATTACAGCTGCATCATGCAGACTTCCTGCCCCATCTGTTCTGCTCTTCTCTCCAAACCATTAATTTAAATATCCCATACTGGGATTGATTAAGACCTGGGATCCAAACTCCACGTTACACAGGAGATACATGATTGTATCTCACAAGGTTTTTTTTTTTTTTAAGCACCTATGGAGGAGAGATCCAAGCAGCAGCATTGAGGGAGGGGACTTAACCATTCTGAACCATCCCCCCACACACACCACACACCCACAAGCTGCTGTTAGCTCTGCTGGTGGGCAGAGAGAGAGAGAGAGGAACCCTTGTTTTACTTGTCAGAGGACTGTCCTGCATTTTGAAGGTCTCTGCTATTTGAAGGGCTGTCTAGTCTAAGCCTGGTATGAGGATAAAGAACCATCCAAAGGAAGAGCAAAAGGGACTTGAAATTGCCCATCAACAGCACCTGGACAGCGGACTGAGCAAGGCACAGGTCACCCGGTCACAGTCTTCCCTACTATGTTGAGAAGTGAGATGTACTGTATTTCTGTTTAAATTATAATTATTTCTAAATGTGCATCAATATGTACCAATTAGCACATGCACATTTTATGCAAACAGGTGTCCTCTTTTGGGGTGACACATTTCCTCTTTTTCTGGCGATTCATTGATGACCACCGTAGTAGCGCTGATGATGGGAACCGACAGCTGCCTTAGGTTGCCAGGCATTGCGACTGGGCCTGCCCGAAAGACGAGAAAGAGAAATCCTTCCCATTAAAACATTTCTCATGAAAGAAGTGAAGATTTCGTGGTGGCTCAGTTTTGTTTCAACCCTTCACAGTCGGGTTAGTTGGCCCCAAAACTGTGTAAATGGCTAGGGATCGTGTCATTTTTTTACATTTTATTTCTGGGGGGCTGCTGGACCTACAATGGCCCACAGAAGAATTCACAGCGGAAGCTTCTAAAAACGCAGGCATCGGTGTACCCTTTGCCCCCCTGCCTTTATTATAAACTCTTGTCTCTGACTCAGGGAACCCCCCACAGGTTTCGATGAAGGCTGACATCCATCCTGAGAGGCAGGGAAAGCAAAACCAACCCCTTAACTAAATAACTCCCAGGGATGGGGAGCTTTGGCCACTTTCCACCAAGTTTGAGCCATGCCGCTAATCTGTTATGTCTTCCTCCCCCCCCCCTTATTTTTTTTGTAATCTTGCGCATTAGGACAGTCCTGGCTATGCTCTCTTTATTTTTCTGATCCTCGCAAAAACCATATCATAGCTGTAGGCTGGTCTAGGGAAACGGCGTGGGGAGATGTCTTGTACTTAATACTTGTAAGGGGGGAATACTTAAGCACAGGGAATGGTATTGAAATGGTGCTTTCAGCTCTACATCTGCCGTACAGCTGTTAAAATTAATGTCACTGTTTAATGAAGTGGTTGCTGATACTGCAGCCCCGAGGCCTGTTGTTTGAAAGGATTTGTCAAACCAGTTGTTCTTTTTAACCAAGAATTAGAACCCTGTTCCTAGGAAGGTCTCCCTCCAGCGTATCTGAAGTTCTCATAACCCCTCCAACCTAGTAAACTCCCTGCATCTTCTCCCTCCCTTTTCCATCACAACTGAAACCTTGGTCTGATGCTTCCATTGTGTTTGTTTACACCAGGGGTGTCGAACCTCAGGCCCAAGGGCCAAATCCTCCTGGGGTCTCACCCCACCCCACCCCCAGGCTTTCCCAGATGGCCACGCCCCCTTCCCTTGGCTCCTCCCCTTTCCCCCTGATCACCAGTTGGTGGGTGGTTTCCCGGCTTTTGTGCAGTTTTTCCCAATGAATGCCTCTCCAAAGGCTGCTTAGTTACTGGCAGTAAGAGCTCTGACAGCACAGTCCAATGAAGCTGCCCATAGCCCTCCAAACCTGGAGGGCTATGGGCATCCTACGGAGGGCAGAAGGAGCACAGAGGTGAAGGCTGCCCTGCAAAATACTTAGTAGGCTGATTTGGGCCATCTAAGCTTTTTGCCCCCAGAGCGTGAGAAGAGGAGGCTGAGGCACTGCCAGGATACTGCATATGCTGGCGGAGCCTGTCCCCGCCCCCCTGCCCAACCACAGAGCTCCGTCTCTGAGCCGCAGCCGGCAGTGGTCCTTTCTGTGCCAGCTGTGAGGGCAGAGGGAAGACGCTCCAAACTCGAAGTCCCAGCTCCAACCTCGGAGCGTGTTTCCAAGGATGGAGCTGGGACTCTGAATAACCCTATGGCTGTCTAGACTGTGTCTAGCAGCCACAGGATTGTGCCCTAAGCTAAAATATGCTGGCATTTTGGCCCGTCCCTTTTGCCTTTGGCCCAATCCACCCCTGGAATGTGGCCCCCGAGAGCTTCTCTGAAATGGAATTCAGTGTGAGGGAGGGGCACATCAAACCCTCCTTGATCCATGGTGCCAACAAACAAACAAAGCCAAGAGATGTTGGTAAAACAGATGTTTTATTCGGACTTGGCCTAGTTGCAGGACTGGCCATGGCTGCCAAAGGATAGACTTACTTTCTCACTCAGCCCCCACATAGCCCCCTGCCACCTAGCAGCAAGAATGAGGGAACAGAACATTCCCCCTGTGGACCCAAGTGGGACTAGTATCTTCCTTTAAGCCTTTCCTTGTGTGAGTCCATAAGCCATCAGTTCCTTCTCCTTGTAGTTCCTTTTGATGTTCCCCCCGCCGTGGCTTGCAATGGCAACAAGTGGGGCTAGCCCGCACAGCCGGCGGTCCCCTTAGCACATGCTTTCAACCCATGGAGGAGAGCTGTATGAACCATGCTGGTAGGAGGAAGAGCGGATGATGGATGATGAAAGAAAAGGATGCTCTTTGCTTAATAAGGCCGCTCACCTGCAATTGTTCTGCAATGTACTGAGGCATTTTTGATAATGTGGTTGAAAGAATGTGCGACAGGGGGAAAAGATCCAGGGCTCAGGCCCACAGGACAAAAAAAAAAGCACAAATTTCCATATGCTAATTTTCATATGCCCTAAAGTCTGTAAAGGACCCTGTCTCCTAAGGGCACCCCTATTTGTAAAAAGGGGTGTATGGACAGGGGAGAGGAAGGCATTTGATTTTGGGGGGGGGAACCTCAGGCAGAAAGGGGGAGGCAGCAGGAGGTGAAGCACACGGGGGCAAAAAGCCAGCTAGACCAGCGGGATCAGATGCAGCAGAGATCATCAGGGCCCCTGTGCCTTTATTTCAGCAAGTGCCCATGGACAGCAGGTTGGTGGAGCAGATGGCATCCCAGAGATTCGGGGCTCCAGATGAAAGATTTGAGGCTGTATCTCTAGTGGGCTACCCCCTAACACTTACAATATCAAATATTGTAAAGGAAAATTATTAAGGGTTTTAAAAAAATAATATATATATATTATGTAGCAGTTAAGTCTGGACACACACTCACACACATTTCTTTCTTTCTCTGTTTCAAGAATTCAGGACAAAGTTAGCTTTTGGAGAGAAGAAGTGTGTTTACATTAGTGATTAATGTCAAAAATAAATGGGAAGGTTGATCCTTTGCGCTCCCCCTTTCTCCATGTCCTGCATGCCTTGTCCCCTTAGGCATGTTAAATATCAAACACATGGAAAGGGAAAGACGCTTGTCAAATGGCAGTCACTTCCTCTCCATGCTTTAGTTTGTCAGTAGGTCAGTCTTGGGGAACTTGGAACAAGGCTTTTTTTTCTAATAAGTCCTTTTCTAAGAAGACTATTTGGTTTGGGGTGTGTGTGTGTGTGTTTGTTTGTAAATACCTCTAGCTTTCTGTAATAATAATATTGCTTTAGGACCTTCCATCTATGTGGAGAGTTTTCCCCTCTCACACACTCCTGCTAGCTGAGCCAACTTTGGGTGCCACAAGGTTTCCCACAAATGCTCTTGAAATAGTAGCTCTGGGGCATGGTAGGAAATCTGAAATGGCAGCTCCCAGGCTACGTTGAGGGAATTGTGGGAGATTTAAGGTGGTGTCTTACGGACCATTGCTTGCTTTCAACAATGTGGAATAGGGGTAGGGTCTCTCAAGCAGCAATCCTCAGTGTATAAACAGGGGTGTTACACCTACACAAGAATGTCCCATCTTTCATCTGCAAAATGTCAAAAGGAAAGTTGGCCACACCGCCAGATCACCAACACCTGCATAAACCCCTCAAGACATTCTTAGGAGCTAACAACTGGAGGAGAATGTTTGGTGCATGGGTTGCCACATGGCTGCAGTGGAGCCTCAACAGAACAACAGCTTTTACATTGCCAGCACATGCTCATCACTAGTGTGGCAGAGGCCTTTTTAGAGGTGATAACCATCCAGAAGTTTAAAAACCATCATAGTGCAAAAAAAGAAAAAGAGGGGGGGGAGCAGGAGATGGAATTCAGAGTTACTCCATCATTCTGTCTTTGGGAGTGAAGGTTCTCCCTAGGAAGAGAAAACACACTTTGAGATTGTCTGTCTTGGCCAGGCTGCCAAGCTAAACCGAGTTCCGCTCCGGAGAGTTATTTCTTTATTTCTCTGGAGAGACTTCTGTCAGTTCTAGAAGAGAGAGGTGGCTTCCTGCTGCAGCAGCCCTTGAGAATCTCTTCCTTGGAATGGAGGCGGAGTGGGGGCACTTGGTGCTGTGTGGCTCTCTTGCCCCTATTATTTTAGCACTAATACTTTCAGCCTGTGTTTATTTTCAGAGAGCGGAAAGTGTCTCTCCTGCCAATGATCTCGGGTGCACCGCACGGGTACAAGGGAGGAGGGGGATCTCTGGTGTGTGCGCACACAGCGGCTGTGAGTGTGTCTGTTTGTTTTAGAAGTGTTGCTAGACTGGGGGCTGGACGGCTGAGATTGCCAGCAGAGCAGCTTGTGAACAGGCCAAGTGCTGTGCTTGTTTACTTAGCTGAGTGGAGTTGGGGGGGAGGGAGACAGAGAGAGAAAGAGAGACAAGTGCAGGCCTGACAAGTCCTCTCTCTCAATCAGAACTAAAATAAACGGCAGCAAATGGAAACATCAGGCTTCTGGATGCGAAGCTTCTTCACCCAAAGGTAGGGAGTTGGGCTGAGTTAATCTCTAAGCAAGCCTTCCCCAATGTGGGCGCCCCAGATGCATCTGCCTACAACTCCCGTCATCCCTTGCCAATGGCTATGCTGGTTGGGGATGATGGGCGTTGCAGGCCAGCGCATCTGGAGGGCACCAGGTTGGGGAAGGCAGTTGTAGGCATTCTCCTGGCACAGCCTCCCAAAGTTTCATGGATGAAATGAAGGACTTTCTTCTGTGACTTGGAAATAACAACCCACATTCTCACACCAGTGCACCAACACCATCATTATGCATGGGGGAAAGCTCTCTGCCTCTTCCATAGGAACATGAGAAGCTGCCTTACACCTGAGTCAGACCCATGGTCCATCTAGCCCAGTGTTGTTGACACTGACTCTCCAGGGTTTCTGGCAGGAGTTTTTCCAGCCCTACCTGGAGATGCCCAGGATCGACCGCTGGACCTTCTGCATGCAAAGTGTGTGCTCTACCACTGGGCGACAGCTCCTCCCCTGTGCCTGCTCAGTGCCAGCCAGCTGCATTGTTCCGAGTGGCTATGGGCTTGTTATAACTTGGGAGAGAGGTGAACACCCGGTGTGATCAGTTTGCAAAGCCCTTTGCAGATCCAGTGGTCCTCCCCAATGCCTTTGTTGTGAGCCAAGGCTGTTCAGTAGCAACCCTTCAGCTCAGTCATCACTTATACTGGGGAGGGACTGTGTCTGTGGCTCAGTGGTAGAGCACCTGCTTTGCACGCAGAAGGTCCCAAGTTCGATCCCTGGCATCTCCAGGTAGGGCAGGAAAAGCTGCTGCCTGAAAGCCTGGAGAGCAATACTGGGCTTGATGGAGCAATGGTCTGACCTCAGTATAAGGGAGCTTCCAATATTCCTATACGCCCAGAGGGATGGCCAAACTCTTAGCACACTGTAACCGATGGATGCACTATTTTAATGATGTTGGCATTTCGCAGCATGAGTTTCATCCGGCCCACCTTTTAAGCCCAGCCCAGCCCAATGTGTACTTGTCCCCATTGATCTGGTGTGACTTGAGACTCCCTTGTCCCTTCCCCTTGCTTGTTCGACCACTTTGGCAGGGATTACAATAGAAACTCACCCTGGTGGGATGTCAGCCCTTCCTGCCACTAAGCTGTTTTTGCAGATGAGAGAATAGGAGAGGCAGGGGTAGGGCTTGCTAGATTTTTGTACATTATTGAGGCAGGAAGTTAAGAAGCAGTTGAGCTTCTTTCTTTCTTTTTCTTTTTCTTTCTCCTTTTCTTTAGAGGGCAAAGGGGAATTGCACAAAGATCCTTTTCTTTCCTGTCTGGGATCCTTTCAAAGAGTCCTGGGGCTGCATGAATAGCAGAGTGGCTGCAGGTAAACTGGTTCTTGGGATTCTGCTGTTCGGGGATGTTCTGTTCTGCAGGTGCATGTTAGTTAACCCCTGGCAACTGTGCTCTGCTCATGTTAACTGAAGACGGAGAGACAGAGAGAGTTTGTGTTCCTTGTTCCTGGAGGTGTCCCATTCAACCTGCCTCCCCAACACTGCATTCCTTTACTAACTGCTTATTTCCAAAACAGAGTCAGCTTCTTAGAGCATCTCTCCCTGCCTCCCACCCACCCCCAGCCATCATAACAGCATTATTTCAGCATCTTTGTTCTTTCAGGACTAGATTTACAGCAGGGGTATTGAACCTTGGGCCATATGCAGCCTGCCTGCCTGGGGTTCCAATCCAGCCCTCTGGGGTTCTCCAAAAGACCATGTCCCCTGGCCCCACTCCTCTTTTCCCCAACCACTGACTGTTTGGTGGCTTCCCAGCTTTTGGGACCTCCCCCCCACCACCATTTTGGAAGGTTGGAATGCTTCTCCCAAGGCTTAGTTATTGGCAGGAGAAGCTTTAAGCTAAGATAGGCTGGGAGTTGTTTTTTGTTGTTGGCTTTTTTTGGTGTTTTGGTCCTGCCTGCATTTTGCCTTTGACCTCCAGCACCTCCCACCACTAGAATGTGTCCCCCAAGAGTTTCTCCAAAATTGGATTTGGCCCTCAGGCTGAAAGAGGTTTAACATCCCTCCTTTACAGGGTGCATGACCACATGCTGGTCCATCCAGCTGATAGGGACTCAGGGAGCCTTCCCTAACCTGGTGCCCTCCATAAGTTTTGGACTACAACTCCCAGCATTCGTGACCATTGGCCATGCTGGCTGGGGTTGCTGGGAGTTGAACTCCAAGACACCTGGAGGGCAACAAGTTGGGGGAGGCTGGAGTAGTGCATCCTATCCTGTTCCTTTGCCTGGCTTTCAACAAAGCTTGAGCAACACACCACCCTACTGGGACATCAGGACATTGCCATGCATGGCATGGATGGCCCAAGCGGCATCAAAACAAAAAAAGAGCCCTGCTGGGTCAGACCAAAGTTTCACCAGCATCTTGTTTCCCATCATGGCCAATCAGATGTCTCTGGGAAGCCCACTAGCAGGGTATGATGGCAACATACCATAATATTTCCAGTCTCAGAGGCTGTATGCCTATGCACTCCAGTTGCTGGGGAACATGGGCGGTAAGGTGCTGTTTCTCTCATGTCCTGCTTGTGGGATTCTGAGGGCAGCTGGTTGGCCACTGTGTGAACAGGATGTTGGACTAGATGGACCCTTGGCCTGATCGAGAAGGGATCTTCTTATGTTCTTATGTTCATACCCTGCTAGTGGGCTGTTGCAAGTGGTGTTCAGTGGCATATTGGCTTCTGAACCTAGAGGATCTCTTTGGCTATAATGCAGGTGCATGTGAGACCTGCACTGGAGAGCCAATGTGGTGTAGTGGTTAGAGTTTTGGACTAGGACTCAGGAGATCTGGGTTCTAGTCCCCAACTGACCATGAAGCTCACTGGGCGACTTTGAACCAGTCACTGACTCTCAGCCTAACCTACCTCACAGGGCTGTTGTGAGACTAAATAATGGCTAACAGATGTTGAGATCTTCCTCTGAGACTTGTCTAAAGTAATCACAACCAGTGGAAGCTGGCCATTATTACATCTTGTGGCGGTGAATTCCAGGGGAAGGCCTGTGGCTCAGTGGTAGTGCACACCCCACCCCACTGACATTGGAGCCACGCCAGCCTCCAGGGGGAAGCAGAAGCTTCGGTGCAGTGGCGGGTTAAAAGCCTCAGGTAGAGAAGCCCTGTATCAAGTCAGACCATTGATCTGTCTCGCTGAAGCTCAGTCCTTCTGGGTTTCAGACAGGGCCCTTTCCCAGCCCTATCTAGAGACGGCGGGCATTAAACCTGGGACCTGTAAGCATGCAAAGGACGTGCTCTACCACTGAGCCAGGGCTCTGCCTCTCCACCTTTCCCCCCCAAAGGCCATAAAGCAGTAATCTAATCTGCCTAGCAAACGGAATGGCCAGTGGAAAAGCCTGTTTTCTTTCAGCAATGCCTCGCATGTGTTTGAAACGCATCCCCCAAAAGGCTTTTCAGGAGAATGCTTTCCCCATATGAGAAAATTCCTAAATAAGAAAATATGGGTAGATTAAAAGATTCAATCTTTCCACTTCTGTGGTCACCAAACGGCAGTAGAGGCTGGTGGCTCCAAGATCAGTGGGGCGGTGTATCCACTCTGGGTTTTAGCCTGAACTTTTAAGGAGCTATCCATGCTGCTGAACCCTATCCCCAAAATAGGTTTGGTGCCATGGGTAGCTCCTTTAAAGCTCAGACTGAAACCCAGAGTGGATACACCACCCCACTGACCTTGGAGCCACCAGCCGCTGCCACATGTTTTCTACACAGAAGGACCCAGATTCTGTCCTTGGCATCTCCAAGCAGGGCTGGGGGAAACTCCTGTGGGAAACTCCAGGGAGCCACCACCATTCAGTGTAGCGAATACTGAGCTAGATAGACCAATGGTCTTCTCAGGCTGTTTCCTATGTTCCATAAACAAATTATAGACTCGGGCGATCCGGGTTCTAGTCCCCGCTCGGCCATGAAGCTCACTGGGTGACTTTGGGCCAGTCACTGACTCTCAGCCTAACCTACCTCACAGGGTTGTTGTGAGGATAAAATGGAGGAGGAGGAGGATTATGTAAGCCGCCTTGGGTTCCTTGCAGGAAAAAAGACGGGGTATAAATAGAATTAAATAAATAAATAAATAAATGAAATTATATATGTGGAATCATAGGGATCAAGGTTCAATGTTTTGATAGTTTTGGTTGTCCCTTTCTGCACTTTTCTCAGCTCTACGATATCCTTTTTGAGATGGGAAGACCAAAACTGTGCATAGTAATTCTTCCAAGCCCAGCAGTGTATCTATAAGAGTGGCACTAACACACCATACACAAACACTTCGAAGACATCCCCTATTGTTCGTCCTCGGCATCCAGGAGTTAGTCTCTGAACATGAAGGCTCCACGTGGCTAATATTACCATTGATAGACTTACCGTATCCTCAGTGGATGTCGATCGCGTGTCTGGGCGAGAGCAGAAGAGCATGTCAGCCTGGCTATACCATCAAGTCAGAACTGCAGCCATGCATGCCACTCCCACACTGAGATGTTGTCTTCTCTCTGGTTCGGTAGACTGGAGGCACAACTAGTGGTGTAGTGGAGCCAGCGCTCACAGTGATGCAGTGCTGGCATTTTATTTTATTTTTGCTAGCAGGGATGCTGATGTCATCTGCCACCCCCCTCAGGCTTCCCTGTTCCTGCTGAGCATAGCTGTAGTCCTCACAGTAGCTGGGGGGAATGATTTTTCGTAGGAACAATATATTGTTCCCTGTCGTAATGCAAAGTATTTTGGGGTGGCTTGCTCTTGAATGGGAAATTCAGCTTTACAAAAGACCTGCTCCTGGTAGGAACTGGTTTGTTGCTGATATGGAACAACACAGCTACCTGAATTTCTGGACTCTCCCTGAGGGGCGTGGCTATGGAGACTCTCAGGATGAGCACCTGCACTTCAAAATTCACCGCTACACCACTGGGCGCAACCACACCAAACTACAGGGCATGGGGCCAGGATGAGTGGGTGAAGTTGCATATGCCCCATAGCATGCGCTAAAGTGGAAGTGGAACTATCCAATATTTTGGACTTGACGTGGGGCTGGGTTTAATGTCCGGCATCCTTGGACAGCTGCTATGGCCCCAGTTCCCCTGCAGGACTGAATGCTGACACTTGCCCGGAGCCCCTCTTTTAAAACTGCTTTTCCCTGTCTCCGCTTTCCAAGCAGCACCAGGTAGCTGGGTCAAACCACTATTTCAATTTCCCACAATACCCCTGATGTAGTGCCTCTCCAGGGCATTCTGGGAATTTAAAATGGTGCCCAAACCCAGATGCCTGGCACGACTTGGAACTTTGCTGCTGATGCCCACTGCTACCTGCTATCAGGTAAGCCCACCAGAACCCAATGCTGGGGGAAGGGGCTCACCAGGGGACACTTTACCCAGGTCCTCCATAAATCTAGAGCTGGCCCTGATTTGAGGCAGATTTACCAAAATGATTGCCCACTATTGACCTTTCCAGTTACCTAGGGGCCACCCAAGCTGTCAGGCCTGAAGGGAAAGGTGTGGCACAGTGGAGGAGGTGGACTGGATTCCTACACTGGTCCTGAGTGACCAGGGTCAGCTGCTGGTGGAAGATGTGGATGGTTGTACGTACTTTCATCATATGGCCTATGGACACTGGCCAGCAAAAGCAAGAACAGTCCTTTCTTGGAAAGTGACCACTGATAGGTACAATTATCCCTCTCCGACAAGACAAAAGTGAACCTCTCTCTGGGTTCCTGTCAGTTTGTTTCTCATCTTTGCAGCTGTCTTAGGCAGATTAGGATAGCTATGCAAAACAATGGGCAACTTTGTGATTTGGGCTGGAATATGGCTTTCCCAGACTCATTTCAGAGGGAGTCAAGGAGGCTGTTGTTGTTGTTGTTGTGCTTTTTCCCCCTGGCTCTTTGATCCAGTTCATTGCTCATTGCATCTAATCTGAGACGCCTGTAAATGCATCTTGAATTCTGGAGAGTTATGGCTCCCGCCTTTTTCATTAGCCACTTGGCTTGTAGCCAGATGAGATGTTCTGACTTCTTTGCTTGCCAGATGTGATCGGGAAAAGTGGGGAGAAGGGGGGTCTGTTGATCTTTGGGTGGGGGGGAAATCCTTGGGTAAATCAAAAAGAAATGTTTGTAATGGGTAAGTGAAGCCTGTAGAAGTCAATCCATCTTTATAAGACTAACTCATCCCAGGAGAGAACTGGAAAGATTGAACCATTCATCTATGTTCTAGTTTCGTTGCTCTAAGCTTTCATCTGCAAATGATGTTCCATTTTGTGGAAGCCTTGGTTCTCATCACTGTTTCGATCTCTTTCTCCTCTCTCTCTCTCTCTCTTTTGCACACACACACACACACACACACACACAGAATGTCTGGAGAGCTTTCTGCATCACTTTTTCAACCTCATATTTCAATTACTTTGATCCAGATCCAAAATCAGGCTCATATCACAGAAGAACCGAAAGTGCCTGGGATGATGAATGCTTTGGACGGAAGAGTTTGTCTGAGCCTGGCTCAGATTTGAAAGCCAGCGAGTTCAGAAGTTCCAAGTCCAAATGGGATGCAAGTCCTCCAGAGGTCTTTTACTGAGCATTCAAAATGTGAGCACTTGGGAAAGGAAGTCCCACTCCCGCCGTGTCCCATCCCCCCTGCTCTCATTAGCTTCCATTCACTTGTGTGGGAGTGGGTGAGGAAAAATAATATTAAAAGGGGCAGAACCAGAGAGGAGAGGGAAGCCTGGTCTGCCCCCTCACCCCGATTTCACCCCCTGCAATGTTTTTTCCTCTGCTCCAAATACAACCTAATGTACCGTACCTCTGTTAGTTTGCATTGGAGGGATATAACATCGTGAAGGGAAAAAACTGGAGATGAATGAGGCCAGATTCATACTGAGCAGCAAAGGGGTTTGGGTCCCCCCTCTCCCACCTCCATTTTTTCTCCTGCATAGTTTCATACCACCATAGGAACTAATAGCTCCATTCATTTCTGCGGGCGAAAAACATGCTGGCAGGGAGGGCTTAAGTCTACACTGCATGGATGATTCACATGGGGGCTGGCATCTTGCCCACACCCTATTTTGCCTCTGTAGCATTTTTACTCCCGTATAGGAACGAATGAGACCATTAGTTCCTCTGTGGACAGGAAACAGACACTACATGCCTTGCAGAAATCCACTTGGAAAGCTGAAAGAAGAAGAAAACGATGACAAAAATCAAATGAGCAAGGGGTGGAGAAGGCCCTCACTTCTGCACCCCCAGGCAATAAACAGGCTCTCCTACCTGTCACATGACCATATTTTCACTTTCCTTCCCAGGGGCTCAGAATATCTTCTATACTTGCATCAAGTCTCGCATTTGTCTCTTACAAATATTTAACATGTATTTTGCTCCCCATCCAGATTCTTCCCCATTTTTGGGTGGGATTTCCCTTCCCTCCTCCCCGGCACCACACACAATGCCCACAGACAATGCCAGGGATGAGGTATTGTAGAGAATGCAAAACGGGGACCAGGCTGCCAATAGAGTTGATGCTGTTACTACTTGCAGTGGCAGAGCCAAAAAATTAAAAACCCTCAGGAAAAAGAAAAGAAAAGAAAGAAGCTGTGGACACAACCCCTGCCAATGGTGAGAGAAATCACTGGAGAAATTCTCCTCCTCCTGGAGAAATTTGGTGAAGTTGTCCTCCCAACTTCTCTGCCCACAAATTGGGTGGAAAATTTCAAGAGGCCATTTGCACACAGCTCTAAATTTTTATATATAACGACAGTGTTGAGCTATTTGAATTCTGATAGCTCATATTTTTATGAGCTTACCAAAGATCACAATCAATCTTGTACTTATTCTAATACCATTCCTGGTCACCAAACCTAGTCTCCACCAACATATATCTAAATGGATAGGAAGTCTATTGACTGTAATAAAGATTGTTGTATCTAAATGGTTCCTTTCCTGGGCATTCTGGCTTTTTCCTTTCCAGTGTCTCCTCTCTGCCAGTCCCGCCATCTTTTTTTCATCCCCACTCAACCATTGTCCATGGTCTGAGTTACTCTGAAGATTTAAGGAAGTATTGTGAGCCCAAGCACAAAGGATATATTTATCTTGTGGCTTTCCAAAAGGCCAGGTGTTATCCTCTTTAATCTTCAAGGTCAGAGGTCAGCATTTTGGACAGTGCAGTGTGATCAAGCAGAAGATGCAATCAGAGAAGGATTCCCAAAAGAATCGTGTGGTTTTGGCTCAGAGAAGACAGGGCTTGCTTGCTTGCTTGCTTGCTTTCCCTGTAAATAATTTACTCAAAGCGCAATTCTATGCAAGTTTAGACAGAAAAAAGGCCTACAACTCCCAGCATGCCCCATCCAATTGGAATTTAAATAACCTACAACAGCCCACAGTTAAACGACAACCCACACTCACTCAACTCATATTCAACCCTTGAGTGTGGGTTATTGTGGTGTCTGAAGCCAGTCTATGATTTTTGCTGCTAGTTGTAGTTTTCTTTTGTTATTGTTTTTAATTTAATCCATTGCTGGCTGGGGAATGCTGGGAGTTGTAGGACTTTTTCCATCCAAGCATGCATAGGATTGTGCATTCTGTCATTGGCAGCACGTTTAGAACCTGTTCATAAATGGAAAAGTAAGAATCTGCTTCCACTTGCTCAGTGGTACACAAAGGGATGGGGTCTAGCCTTGATGGACAAATCAACTGAACAAGTTTGGATGCCCGATGGACAAACAGAATCAGACTCATTTATTGATAGATGGTTTATATCTCTTACATGAATAAACAATAATTCTTCAGTAAAGAATGAAGATGTGGAGGCCTGAGAAAATAAACAAATCAGGGGGAAATGGAAGCAAGTAAAAAAAATCAGAAAAAAATGGGTTTTTCAAAAACTTTCAAAAATCCCTGGTAAAAAATGGGCAAAGGTTTTTTGTTTTCAATTTTTTTCTGGTCTCGCACCCCCATTTTTTTCTCTGTGTGTGTGTTTTTTCCAGGCCTTCACATCTCTAGTACAGGATTTCTCAAGTCAACAGATCTTTTCTGGATGACTTGACCACTCTGTGAATTTGGTATGGTTGCTAATTCTGTGAAGATCTGTCTTAATCAGAGCCAGTGTTAGGGGGTGGCCCACTAGAGCTGGAACCCCAAATCTTTCATTTGGAGCCCCGAATCTCTGGGAGGCCATCTGCCCCACCAGACTGCTGTCCATAGGCACTTGCTGAATTAAAGGTACATGAAGCTTGAGGATCTCTGTTGCATCTGATCCCCCTGGATTAGCTGGCTTCTTGCACACATGTGCTTCATTTCCTGCTGCCCCCCCCCACACACACACCATTGAATCTTTCTGCCTGAGGTTTTTTTTTTTTTTCTGAAATTAAATGCCCTGTTCATACAACCCTTTTTACAAATGGGGTGTCCTTAGGAGACAGGGTCCTTTAAAGACAGACAGACAGACACACACACAGAGAGACACTGTATAGCATATGTAAATTAGCACATGCAAATTTGTGCTGCTTTTTTGTTTGTTTGTTTTGGGTTTTTTGTCCTGTGGGCCTGAGCCCTGGAACTTTCTGGTACCTAGCACCACCCCTGGCCTTAATGAATGACAGTGTTCAGTTTTGGTTATATGTGCTTTGTATTTTCTTTAGATTTAAGTTTTTATTAAGTTTAGTTGAACTATATTATTTGTTTGGGGGGGGGGCAAATACAATAAAATATCATTTAAGTAAAACAATAGGGTAGGGAAGGCTCCAACCTGCATGGCCCCGTGTTACTTAAGGCAGGATGAAGAACGGCAGTTTCAGTTCTGCCGGTATGTACAGACTTGGGTTTGCAGAAGAAGATTTTTCATCCCAAAGAGGCAGGATCCCAGAGCGCAAGCTGTTTCCTGACCGCACTGTAGCCAAAGCGCAGGCATGACTGAACAAACTTGGAAGCAGCAGCACTTTGCCCCCTGTGATGTATGCCGGCAGGCTGGGAAGATTGCAAATGTGTGGTTTCATTCTCTCATCATCACAATAATCACCCTGCACAAGTGGCCAGGAGAGAATAAAGTGGCGTTTCTAAAGCAGACAGACTAGAGCCACTTCCAGGTTGTCTAAGAGAGAGAGAGAGCACGGTGTCAAATGGGAAGAAAGAAAGAAAAAATCAGGGTGCCTATCTTGCTCAAATGATCAGTTATACTTCAGCCCTATTCAGGCATTCATTTCCCCCATGGATTAGAATTGTGTGAGGGAGAGCAGGAAGAAGCATGCTAGCTCCGCCCCCTCTGTTGTTGTCCTCATAGAGCAGTGTTCTCCAACCTTGGGTCCCCGGATGTTTTTGGCCTACAGCTCCCAGCATGCCCCAGCCAGCTATGCTGGGAGTTGTAGGCCCAAAACAGCTGGGGACCCAAGGTTGGAGAACACTGTCATAGAGGGTACCGGGAATGGGGCTGAGGGGTAGAGCTGGCACACTCATCCAGGGCCGGTATCAACGGTAGGCATGTTTGGGCATTTGCCAAGGGCCCACACCCCAGCAGGGACCCACTGACAAAAGCCCCTTGGAGTTGCTCCTCCTCTTTACCATTGCAACCTGCTTGTTCACCTGCATCTCACTCTGGTCCAGACAATGGTGGTGGTGAGAAGGAGGAGCAGTAGATGCCTCTGCCTGCTTGCTCTCTGCCTGTCAAGCAAGCAAGTGGTAGCAATGATGGGAAAGAGGAGGAGGAGCAAGAGCAGCTGGTGACAATGGTGGTGAAAAGGTAGAGGCACTGAGGGATGGGACACATTGAGCATGTCTCTCCCACTCTGGAGGCATTCAAGGTGCAGCTGGACAGCCATCTGTCAGGGATGCTTTGACCTGGATTCCTGCATTGAGCAGGGGGTTAGACTCGATGGCCTTGTAGGCCCCTTCCAACTCTACTTTTCTATGATCCTATGATTCTAAGGGACCCTCCAAAACCTGGAGCTGGTACTGCACTTATGCCCCTTAGAATGCCCAAATAGGGCTTTTATATGGCAAGGTGTCCTCCTATTACAGGCCTTCTTCCATCAAGTTTAGGATTTGAGTCAGCGCAAAAGCTACAGTGGGCACTGTCACGTTTATTCTCTGATCTGCAGGACCAGAGTGCATGCACTATATTATGTTTGGCTGATAAATTATATTATTAACTGATCAACCTCTCCTTTCCTCCTTCTCCTGTCCTGTGCCATGAGAACACGATGAAGCTGCAAGGGCACCGCACACCCTCCAATTCCTGCACAACTTCCATTGTTTCCAGCTGTGCTGAAATGTAATTTCTGCTGCACATATATTCTGAATTTAAATACCTTCCAGCTATAGAACTCCCCCACACCCCTAGGGAATTTGTTCCGATGGTTAGTTAACCTCCTTGTTCGTAGAGTGTGTGCCAAGTTCCCGTCTGTCTAGCTTCAGTTGCAGACGTGGGATCTTGTTCTGCTTTTTGTCCTCTTCAGACATCTTTGAACACTTCCCAGTCCGCCTTTGCTCCATGCCCCATACTGTACTACTTAACCCTCTCTGGGTATGCCTCATAAGCTCCACTCTAGGGTTAGACACGGACATTTCAAAATATGACTCACCTGTCTACATTTTACATATGGCAAAGCTGTAAACCGTGCTAGTTAAAACTGCACTTACTCGCATGTTTCAAGGCACCATCTGGATCCTGAAGGCTTGTGGCAGATGTTTCTCTTTCTCCATCTTTACCTACTTCTAAAACCTCAAATACACAATTCCATACACCTGGCTCTTCTTCCCTGTACAAACAAGCCCATAAATTAAACTCACATGAGAAAACCATCTCTCTCCCTCTCTCCTCTCTCCTCTCTCTAAGATAAATAACATAAAATCTGCATTTCTGAGCAGAGGGAATAAGGTGAAGGAAATCATCTAAGAACTTGTCCTAAAGATCAGCCTTCTATCCAGGGCTGGTGCCAATGGTAGGCATGGTTGGGCAACTGCAGAGGGCCCACACCCCAGCAGGGGCCTGCTGACAAGAGCTGCTGGACTTGTTCTTCCTCTTCACCTCTGCAACCTGCTTGTTCACCTGCCTCTTGCTCTGGCCCAGATAAAGCATGCTGGGAGTTTTGGGCCTTTTTTCTTTTGAACATGCCTAGGATCATGTCCTAAGTGAACATGGCTAGGGGGAGAGTTTCATCATTTTGGGCACCAACAGAGAAATGCCTGCCTGCCTGCCTGCCTGCCTGCCTTCCTCTCTCTCTCTCTCTCTCTCAACAAGGGTTCACAGAGAAGGGCTTCTTAAGGAGCTTGGAACTGGCAGGTAGGCACGTTCAAATCTACAACCCCTGATTCCTTGTGGAAAACGACACCAGCAACATCACTAAGGTGATAGCAGCAGCTCCTTCACTTTACAAACACTGTGGGGGGGGGGGGAGGCCGAGTAGGCTGACACCTACTACTCTATCCTGGGCCGCCAAGGTGAGTGGGATGTTAATGTGTCCTTTTTTCTTCTTATTTTTTTTACAAAAGACAGCCCTCTATTTGAAGGGCTGCCGGAGGACTATTTTTAAGGCATCCTCTATTTGAAGGGCTGTGCAGTCCAAACGTGGCTTAAAAATAAAGACCCATCTGAAGGAAGAGGAAAAAGGGCCTTGAGGTTGCCCCTCAACTGCACCTGGACAGCAAACTGAGCAAAGCACACAGGTCACCTGGTCACCATCCTCCACACTATGTTGAGATGAACTATATTTCTATTTAAATTAGAATAGTTATTTCTAAATCTGCATCTATATATAAATAAGCACATGCAAATTGTATGCAAATTAGCACTCTTTCGACCTCTTCTTTGGTGATACCTTCCCTCTTTTCTTTTTGATGATTCATAAGTGGCCACCCTAAAGGTGAGGTGATTTTTATTTTCTCCTTGGGCTGTTCTGAGCACCCCAACTCAAAACCCTTGCTACACCCCTTAATTACAGTAGGAGGTGCATGCACTACTTCCAGTAATAACTAAAAATAGTAATTTGGGGTGGGTGGGAGTGATTCTTTTAAGAAACCTATAGCTATTAGCTCTGGCTGAAGCAGAATGTGTGCTGGTGTAATCTAATTCACAGATTTATGTGTATTTCTTTATTCTATTTTATTTTTTGTAAAGAAAAGCTGGGACTGTTTCTTGCCATCTGGTGTGTAATAAAAGACAAAAGGCACCATCTGCAGTGCACCTTTCTGTATCTCAGCTTAAGGGGGAAATTCCCCTCTGATTACTATTCCCTTTATTAATACCTAATGTGAACAGCAGCTGGGACTTGGCACCTACATCCCCTTCACAGCTCGAAGAGGCTCCGTGTTCTCAGAAACACCCTCCAAATCTACCCAGCAAGGTGGCAACACTTTGGAAGGTGTTAGAAAGGAGCAAGACGGGTGTGAGATTGTCTTTTTTCCCAGTCCATAGTCAGAAATGTGGTAATTAGCAGTGCTGTAGTGGTACACTTTGATGTGCACGAGTGCATCGTGGCAGTGTATGTGTAAACCCTCCCTCCCACCCCCAAAAGAGTAGCAATACATAGCCTAACACCCAATTCATTAGGATTAGCACAATTGCAATCCTATGGAACGTATGGAATATGCACTGAACTCCGTGGTGCTGACCTTCTGACTGCAAGTTGTAAAACACATTGAGCTTCAACAATGTATTTATTAATTATATTTATACCCCACCTTTTTTCCTGAAAGGAACCCAAGGCAGCTTACATAATCATCCTCCTCCTCTCCATTTTGTCCTCACAACAACCCTGTGAGGTAGGTTAGGCTGAGAGTCAGTGACTGGCCCAAAGTCACCCAGTGAGCTTCATGGCCGAGCAGGGACTAGAACCCGGATCTCCAGAGTCCCAGTCCAACACTCTCACCACTACGCCACACTGGCTCTTCAGCCACCTGAAGTTCAAGCTTTAGCTTTTACTTAGAAATGCAAACAATCTTGCAAAGAGTGTTACCATCTCAACTGCTACTGTGAAGCAGGAACCTCATCAATGGGAGGAAAGGATATCAGCCTCTGCTTAATTCTCCTCTTCATTCTCTGACTTCCTCTATGGCTAATCTGTCACAAACAACAGTAAAACTTTAAAGCCTCTTTATCACCTCATTCGACTACCAGAGGGAGGAAGGTCCATCAATTACCCTGGTGCTCTCCCAGGTTATGTCACTGCTCTGGGGGGGAAAAGACCCAGATCCATGCTCCCCCATGTTCTACCTTCATTAGACCACTAGCAGATGGTATCGACTTAGCGATGCAATGGAAGAGGCTAATAACTGAAGAAAGACTGTAGGACTCATGTTAGCAATATTTTATAAGAGCATCCCTAACATCTCTTCCTCCCCCACCCCTGGAAAAAGGGAAAGTTTGGGCGTTTGTTGGTTTCAACCAGGGACAGACTGCAGAAAATATGGTCAGTTTCTGATAAATAGGTATGACTTGAACACATAGTACTGTAATAGCAAAACATAGCCCTGGGTAGAAAGTATGGCTATTGGCTAGACAGTTTAGCGTAGCTAACTTTGCACGCACATATGATGCAAACAATGTTGTTTAAGGAGTGGGGGAACTTAACTCATTTTAAAAAATAATATTTTAAAAGCCATGAGTAACTCTCTGCAGAGCTGTCTGGGGTGAATGAGGCTTTTCCTGAAGTGAAATTACAGGCAGGGGTTTTAATTGGCATCATAAATAAGGAGAGAGAAAATGTGTCAGTTTGAGACACTTGGAAAAAAAAGTTTAACATAAACATCATGGAAAGTTAAGTCCATGTTATTTTTAATAAAAATAAAAATCAACAGGGCTAGGAAAACCCTTAAGAGCTCAGCTGCATTGGACTTGTCCTTCCAGGGAAAAGGAAAGGGATAACAAGGAAAATGAGGCTGCAGAAGGCAACCATCATTTTGTCTAAAACTACCAGAACTGCATGTTGGGGCTGAGCTCATTTAGGGTCTAGATCAGGGGTGCAGAACCTCCAGCCCGGGAGCCAAATCTGGCCTGCCTGGGGCCCTGATTTGGCACCCTGGGATCAACATCAGTTCTAGCAATGCATCCTTCCAAATAATTTAATAATACTTGAAGAAGATGATCCTATGGCCCCTAGACATTGTCTGGTGGGGGGGGGGCATAGGATAGTTCGGATTCCCCGCTCCAAGGTCAGGGAGAACGCTCAGACTTTGGAGCTGGGAATTGGAGCTCCGATCCCACGCCCCATCACACCCAGCATAGAAAGCACTGCACCAGCTGCTCTCTGAGGTTGGGAAAGAAACCTTGGAGAAGGGGAAAAGGGGATGGGGAGGGGTCGGGGAGGGGACTAGAGTGGCCAGAACATGAGGTATCCTGAAGTTACTCCAGCCTCCTCCTTCGAAACACCTTTGCCACATGGCCAAAAATGGCTTTCTAGCAAAAATGCGGCGCAGGGAGGCAAATATCGCCTCTGCTGCTCCTCCCGCTCTGCATTCGATGCCTGTAAACCTCCAGTTCAGGGGCTAATGAGCATCCCCATAGGACTGTGCCTTTAATGGTTCCTTTGGAATATTATTGCCTGTAATCTGTCCAATATATTACAATACTAAATGTCAAAAGCATTTAATGTTATCACAGCTCCAAAATACACGTATATAGTCTGCGTTCTTGAGATAAACTGTAAATCATCTTCAATGTATGCGGTGTCAAATACCATTGATGTGCTGTCTTATGGAAATTCTCTCTCATATTTGCTGTAATCAATACCTTACTTATGGGGGGGGGTTCCTACCCAATTCCACACTTTTTCTGTGATGGAAATCCCCAGATCCTTTCCCCACTTCTTTTGATAACTCATTTTGATGCTTTGCACTTCACTGGGGTCCATTTTGAACTGTTGACATCGTAGTGTAGGCCTCTTGTATTTTTCTAATATACTTTTAACAAAAGGAATCATCACCCTCTTGGCTTTGAGATAAATGGCGGACAGTTTATTGAAATCAACGTGGACAGTTTATTGCAAACTCAATGAATGTCGCATACAGCAAGTGGCGCAGAACCTTCAGCAAAGTCAGGCAGAATGGGCAAAGGACTTTGACAGTGATCAGTGTACAGTGACAATACAGGAATTTGGGTGTTACATGCATGCCCCTGCTTTCATCTGGGAAATCTTGGAGGCTCTGGGTAAATGATGGCCATTGGTCTTTGCCCAGAGATAATGGGGCCTGGTTTAAACAATAGATAAACTCCTGTAGGAAACAAGAGTATATCCTGGGTTTAGGATTCAGGTCCATAGAGGAAAGTGGACCCCTGCTCCCCCAAAAAAGACACAAGCAGTGCTGTAGTAGTAAATTTAGAAGTGCAGGTGCTCATCATGACCAGTCCCCATAGCCACGCCCCCCCAAGGAGAGTCCAAAAATGCAGGACATTCATGAAACCTAAAGAATATGATCAATAAAACTACAGTGTTGTTTTTTTAAAAAAAAGTAATGCAATTGATCAATATCAACAGATCGGTTGTGTTGATCCATATGAACAAACCGGTTCTAGCTGTTTTCATCTCTACCAGGAGCAGGCCTTTTGCAAAGTGAATGGGTCATCGTCATTATTAATAATAATAATAATAATAATAATAATAATAATAATAATAATAATAATATTATAATAATTATACCCCGCCTTTTTTCCTGCAAGGAACCCAAGGCGGCTTACATAATCCTCCTCTTCCTCCTCTCTGTTTTATCCTCACAACAACCCTGTGAGGTAGGTTAGGCTGAGAGTCAGTGACTGGCCCAAAGTCACTCAGTGAGTTTCATGGCCGAGTGGGGACTAGAACCTGGATCTCCCGACTCCCAGTCCAACACTCTCACCACTACGCCACACTGGCTCTTCCTGAATTAGCAGGGAGATTTTGATTAGCAGGGGCAATTCAGGACTAGGTCACCTCAAAATACTTTACTTGCAACAATATATTGTTGCTGGGAAAATGTATCCCCCCCCCCCCCCGCCACTACTGTGAAGATTGCAGCTAAGCTCAGAGGGAACAGGGAAGCCTGAGCGGGGTGGCAGATGACTCCATTGCCCCTGCTAATAAAAAGGTGTTGGCTTGGCACCTTGATCCTACAAGCCCTGGTTCCATTACAACACTGGAAATAAGGACAGAAATCTACATTGGCCAAGTCCAGAGGGTGTGATGGTTCCTGACTGATGAGAATGTGGGCCACTGACTTAAATGGGGTGACTCCGGATTGGCAAATGCAGTGGCAAGATGAAAAGCCAGCCCTAGACGGATGGAGCAGAGCCAGACAACATCTATATCAGAGCAAGGGAGGCTGTTCCCTATATGCAATAGGGGGCTTTCACAGATGGACCTCACCTGTAACATTCCCTCTGCAGGCATGTTTTTAGAAGGGACATCATTGCTTTCAAATCAAAATCATATTTTACTGGAGACAAATGGCCACAGTTCCTGCCAGAAAGCTTTGCTGGTTAGTGCCTGATCAAAGACTTGAGGATTGGGCTCAAGATCAATGAGAGAGTGTGTGAGAGAAAGACAGCTTTATTGCCATCAGATGGTCATCAGGGGCAGGTGGAAGCTTCTCTCTCGCAGGTGCACCTGTTGCTTTGGCCAGTGATGGTGCTGGCATCAGCAAACCCTGCCAAGAAAACGCTAATGATTCCAGACTGCCTTTCATCTGGGACTAGAAAAAATGTGGGGCCAGGCTGATGGATTGCCTTGGCATCCTTTTTCTTTCTTCTTGCATGTAGGAGTATCACATGAGCACCCTCATGTGCAGGTTAATTTGGATTTAGTCTTGTGATCCATAGGGATACATCTGAGCCTACCTAAAATTTCCATGTGTACGTCAGGCATCCCCATACAATGTCCAAATTTTAAAATTAATTTGTTGAACATAGGGCACAATAGGAAAAGAAGAGACTAAATTAGACAGAATTGATGAATCTTCAACAGAAGCACTTTACACTTGTAAATTAAGAATCATTTGGAGTTTTGAAGCACATTCTGTTTCTGGGAAGGGTTTTTTTGTACTCAGAATAACCTTTCTTTGGATAACTAATCCTTGCAGAGACGACCACAGTCTTCTTTTTCAACAACCTTCTGTTTGTGTTTTTGCTTGAACAGAGCAGGAAGAGATTGAAAGTCTCCCCCCAATACCCCCTGCCACCAAAATCAAACATTCTGTAATAATCAGTTTCTGTTTATAGTCAGCTGGGCTGGGCCAGTGCCAACAATGTGGATTTTTAATGCAGTTCAATTCATGAGCACACAAAAAGCACTCAAGAATTAGTTACATACCTAGTTCTGTGCTCTGTTTGTTTATGCTTTAATAACAGCTGCTTTCTGTGGCTTTTATCATAGTCGTTTGTTCTGTCAACAGAAAATGCATGACAGATTTTTTTTTAAAAAAACTAGTTATTTGTTTTTATTTATTATACTTCCAAGTCTTACATTGAGCTTGTCTGAGCATGGAAAGCTAAGCAGGGTCAGGCCTGGTTATTACTTGGATGGGAGACCCCTCCTCTAGTTTCCTGCATTGAGCAGAAGGTTGGACTCGATAGCCTTGTAGGCTCCTTCCAACTCTATAATCTATGAAATCTATGAAATCCTGTGGGCAACTGGTTGGCCACTGTAAACAGAATGCTAGACTAGATGGACCCTTGGTCTGATCCAGCATGGCTCTTCTTATGTTTTTATGTACCCAATCTGCACCTCCCAGAACCGAACGTGGAAACAGATGCAATTTGCAGTCGGAAATCTGTATATTTCTAGGCTTGTGATGCGTTCCACAAAAGAAAAAAAAACATATTCAACAAAATGTGCACATTCAAAAAAATGCACCCAAAACACTGCATACAATTTTAAAATGCACACAAACACATTTTAGTCAATGGGTGGGATGCGTCAATTAATGTATCCATTTGAAAAATGTGCACAAAGATATGCATGGACTATTTTCTCTAAAACAAACAAACAAAGAAACCTTGAATGGAGCCAAGCCAACATGGAATGGCCTTGGAGGTGGGAAAAGGTCCTCCCAAAACATAAAGTGACCAAAGAATAAACCAACCAAGGAAGAATACTCCCCACTTTGGATGAAGTAAAAAAAAGCCATTAATCAAATGAAGAATAACAAAGCTAGTGGACCAGATGGGATTCCTGCTGAAATCTTTAAAGAAGGGCCCCCCGAACTTGTACAACATCTTCATAAACTCATCGGAAAAATCTGGATAAGAGAAGAGATCCCAGAAGACTTCAGGGATGCCATAATTATCACCCTCTTTAAGAAGGGTGATAGAACAGACTGTGGAAAATTATCAGGGCATTTCTCTCTTAGCTACCGCAGGTAAAATATTTGCCAGGATTCTCACAAACCGTCTTCTATCTATTTCAGAAGAGATCCTCCCTGAAACTCAATATGGTTTCCGCCCCTCTAGAGGGACAGTAGACATGATTTTTACTGCACGTCAGCTCCAAGAAAAATGCCGGGAGCAAAATCAACCCCTTTATATGGCATTTATTGATCTTGCTAAGGCCTTTGATACTGTAGACCGAACAGCTCTCTGGACTATCCTTATGAAAATTGGATGCCCCAATAAATTTGTGAATATCTTGCGACTTCTCCATGACAACATGACGGCTACGGTCTTGGACAACAACGGCTCTCATGGTGCTCCAATTAAAGTGGGATCAGGTGTTAAACAGGGATGTGTTATTGCCCCAACATTATTTGCTATTTTCATCGCCATGATTTTACATCTTGTCGAGGGGAAACTTCCCACTGGTGTGGGAATTATATATCAAACAGATGGAAAGCTTTTTAATCTCAGCAGGCTGAAAGCAAAAAGTAAGGTAATTACAACCTCCATTGTGGAACTTCAGTATGCTGATGATAATGTGGTCTCCGCACATTCAGAGGATGATCTCCAAACTATCCCAAATGCTTTTGCAGAAGCATACGGAAAACTTGGTCTCTCACTTAACATCAAAAAACCCAAAGTGCTTCATCAGCAAGTGCAAGCTAACCCTTTGGTGATGCCATCTATCCAGCTTGGCGGGACAATATTGGAAAATGTGGATCATTTTCTCTATCTTGGCAGCTATCTTTCTGTTACAGCTAACATCGACAGTGAAATCCAGCATCGTCTGAGCTCCGCAAGTGCCGCGTTTTCTCGAATGAGAGTGTTCGAGGATCGGGATATTTGTAAGAAGACCAAAACACTGGTTTATGAAGCCATTGTATTACCAACTTTATTGTATGCCTGCGAAACATGGACTATCTATAAACGTCACCTCCAACTCCTTGAAAGATTTCATCCACATTGCCTCCGGAAAATCCTGTGAAATACTTGGGAAGATAGGCGAACAAATGTCAGTGTACTGGAAGAAGCAAAGACTACTAGCATTGAAAAAATGATCCTTCAACGCCAACTTCAGTGGACCGGTCATGTTGTTCGAATGCCTGACTAGCCGTCTCCGAAAGCAGTTACTTTATTCCCAACTCAAGGATGGAAAGCGGAATATCAGTGGTCAATATAAGAGGTTTAAAGATGTTCAGAAGGCTAATCTAAAAAAATGCAATATAAACATCAAAAACTGGGAAGCTCTGGCCCATGAACGACCTAACTGGAGGTTGGCCTTTCACAAAGGTTCTATGGACTTTGAAGAAGCTCGAGTGCAAGGTGAAAGGGAGAAACGTGCTAAGCGAAAAGCACGTCAAATGAATCCTTTACAGGACCATCTTCCATCTGGTAACCTGTGTCCTCACTGTGGGAAGCTGTGTGGATCTAAAATTGGCCTCCACAGTCACTTACGGACCCATCGCTAGAGTCTACACAATTTTCTTTAGAATTTTCCTCCTTTTAAAATCTCCTTTTTGTAAATTTTCTTTTTTTTTTTTTTAATCCTGGAAGGCAATCTTACTCGGTCACGAGGGATCGCCTGACTGACTGACTGACTACTGGCAGAAGAACACAGCAATGAAGAATGAACTGTCAAGACAATCAGGAAAGCATTCCCCAAAGGCTTGCTTGGGGCAAAATAGAAGAAAAAAAACTGACAGAAGAGAAGGATGAAGATGAGAATTAAGGCTGTAATCCAATGTGTACTTACTTGGGAGTAAATCCCATTAAAAGCAATGGGACATTCTTCTGAGTAGGATTGCAATGCATAGGGAGCAGAAGGACTCTGTTTCCTTTACCATACCGTAATAATACCCTATCCCAGGGATGTCCAACTGGTGGCCTGCAGGGTGGATCATCCTGTGGCAACTTTATCTGGCTCCTGGTGGCACTATTAAACTCTTGGTAAAATTTCACAACTTCACTTGCAAGGGAAAGCAGCAATGAGTCGTGGTGTGTGTCAGGGATGTTGAAGAGTCCTTGGTCTCGAGTCACGAGTCGAGTCACGAGTCTTTGGACCCGAGTCTCAAGTCCGAGTCCTTGGTCCAAAATGGTGACTCACGAGTCACGAGTCCTGAGTCACTCCCAAAACTGACTCCACGAGTCCCTATTAAAATCAATGGGGTTTCCCCCCAACAAAATAAGGCTACTTCAGATGTGTGGCTTAAATAAATTCTAGGCACAAGTGTGCCTTTTTATTTCAAAACTCTGCAACTGATTTTGGCAAGAACTGACCAGGCAGACAAACCCAAAATAACCAGGCAGGCAGAGGAGGCAGGGAACCCCAAAGCAGTCAGGCAGAGGCCTTTGTCTTGGACAATTCAACTGTTGAACAGGTCAAGAAGAGACCAGGCAGGCAGAGGAGGCTGGGAACCCCAAACAGGCAGGCAGAGGCAGCCAAACCCAAAATGTCTGACCCTAACCCAAACCCCCCACAAAAACACATCAATCAAAATAAATCTCAACACATCGTTGGGGCTGCGCTCCTGGTAGCTGTCCATAGTGGCCGAGCAGCGGCACGCCTCGCTTCCATGCGCTCTTCACCAGTGATCGCGCTCCTTCTGGCACAACCAGAAGACTCGTCAACAGCCCAGGGATGTTGACGAGTCCTTGGTCTCGAGTCCCGAGTCGAGTCTCGAGTCCCATTAAAAATATTGGGACTCAAGTCCGAGTCGAGTCAGAGGGGGGACTCAGTCCAACTCACGAGTCGAGTCCTCGAGTCCGAGTCCCCATCCCTGGTGTGTGTCTCACACAAATATTATTGTATTGCTGTTACATGTTCATTCTGAGAACCAGAGCACCACTGCAAACTACCTCTTGACAGGCTCTCTCAAGAAGTGCATTTGTTCTTCAGCCCCTCTTTCATCAATGAATTCTTAGCACCCAAGTTCATGTGCTGCATATCTGGAAAGCCCCCATTGCTATGTGACAGCAACTATACTATAGATTTTGTCTATCCATGGAGGGGTCAGATTGTTCTAACTCCACACTAGTATCTGAAGAACATAAATGCCCCCTAAAATACAGAATTAAGTCATCCTCTCTCTTAGATAACTGTTAGTCTCACCTACATATAATAATACAAGAGGATGTGTGACTGTCTGTCTGTCAGCACCATAGTACCAAGACCGTGAAACTTAGACACCAGAACCTTGGCATGCATACTAAGGGGACCCTAAGCATGTTCACCTCTGGGTTATTTGTTTTTTTTTTAAATGCATTAATTAGTTTTTATTAATTTAAATGTGTCCATGTGTTTGAAGCCTGCATATTTCTAGGCTTGTGATGCGTAGCAACTTCAGTCACTAGGTGGTAGATTTCCCTAACCAGCCCATAGCTTTGCATACAGCTGTGTAGGCTTCCCTGTATCAAACAATGGGCCCATTTGTTGAGTCCATTCACTTGCCTCCTCACAAAGAAGAAAGACCACAATTGTGGAAGTGTCCACAATTCACCCAAGGTCACACCAGGGTCCAAAAATTGAGCTCAAGCTTGGTTGGCCAACTAAGGCCTGAAACCACAAACTTCTCTTTCCTCTGCTAGGAGTCAAGTAGCAGAAGTGAATCACTTCTGAAAGTTCTCACCATCTTTGTTCAATTTCATGCGAAGGCAGGGGCCGCAGGAAGAAACCTCTTTTTTTTTCTCCCCTGGAGAAAAAACATGGGTCTCATCTTCTTAGTTGCGGCAAGGGTTGGCCTCTGACCCCTGCCAGACACAAGAAAGGTGTCTACCCTGAAAGACAAGCTTGTGTTGAGCAGCCAAATGAATAAAGCCATGGGGGGAAGAGGGGGGGATGTTTTATCCAAAACACATGTTTTTGCCACTATTCTAGTTATCTGGAATATTTCCTGCATGTTTGTTGCCATGGCAACTGGCCCAGCATGAAAGACCTATTTACTAGGCCCTAGGATAAGAAACAGCCATGTGTTGTCAATTTTAGAGTTTTCTGTGTCTCTCTCTCTTGCCCCCGCTTCTCACTCACCCCCACCTATACAGTCCCACTCCACTGCATTCCCGGATGGTACGGAGCCTAAAAACCCAAAAGACGAGAACCATTCCTCCTGCTCACATCATTCCCAAGTAATTTTGTTTTCTCCTTGAGTGAGGTTTTCTTGGCTCCACGTGGAAAGCGACTGGGCAAGGAGCCATGGTGGGATGGGGGTGGGTGGGTTCTGCTTTGAAGGAAACATTAAGAAAAGTGTCTGGTGCCTTAGAGGCATGATTTGAACAGGGGGAGCCTTGAAGAGTGGACAGGAATTTACTGACGGAGCTGGAGGTAAGTGACCACTTCAGCTTTTGGGAGGAAAAGTCAGTGAGTTAACTGAGGCAAATCTTTACCCCTTCCCTGTTTTGTTTTCTTCGTCACCTTCTTTCCCTGGGTTCCTCAGGTACATGCAGAGAGGGTGGCCAACCTGAGTTAAAGTTTCCCTTCTTTCCCCTCGCCTCCACCCTCCCCTCATTTTTCTGTGAAGCGAGCAGCCCTGTCGACAACCGAACCTCTAGGAAAATATTTGCTCTGAGAATTGCGCGGGCCGCCTGCAACGGGAGAGCTGAACTGAGCTGGCTCTTATGCTTTACTTCAGAAGCGCAAAAGGGAATACATTCCTGGGAGTACCTAAATCGTAGCATAGGGTCGCTACGTACGGCAACTGAAGGACATGGAAACAAGCTCGGGGGACTGGCGGGACCCTCTAAGAAGGCTCTGGGGAACCAGATCTAATGATGACTCATTTTTGCTAGTCTAAAAGCCTCCTTGTGTACATTCTGCGGAACTGGGAAAGTCCTGCAGATCTATCAGTGATTCCTCCATACATCAAGGGGTGGGTGTCTCTTCATGCTAACGGTAACGTAAGTGACACTGCTGGACAGAGCCAAGCTTCTGTCTGTGTTTTGGATGCAAAGAGTTTGCTCCCGATCGAACCGGAGTCCTCTGGGACACATCTGCAGCCTGGCATTAGCAGGTGTAAGCCCATTGGGGTATTGCAGTAATTAAAAACAGCCCAGGTGATTTACCTGGATTAATTATCCTAATAAAAGACAAATGCCCTCTCCCTGCCCCCACCAAAGATCCCTTTCATGGATGAATGTATGTTTGGAGTCATGGGCGTGTGTTAAGGGGAGGAAGGCATAATCCATCTTTGAACAGGCATGGTACAGTCCTCAGCACTCCCGGAGGCAGCTTGTTTCGCTGGGTTTCAGGATATTTGGTGCCTTTCCAGGGGATAAAGGGCAATATCAGCTTTCTTGCACATCAGGGGTGGGGAACGTACAGTCCTCTAGATGTTGTTGGACTCCAACTCCCATCAACCCCAGCCAGCATGGCTAATAGTCAGGGGTGAGGGGAGCTGTAGCCCAGCAGCATCTGGAGGACCACACATTCCCCACCCTTGTATATCATAGCGCAAATGAGGGGAAATGGGCCGAGCATGGAATATGCCAACACTGCTGTGTGAGCACTCCAAGTCCAGGTGAAAAGAAACAGGTTTTGTTGGCATATCAGCAGCCCCTTACCTGTGCTCAGGACAGGTATGTGCAGAATAATCTCAGTATGAAGTTTTGCTGCATATGGTGATGCAGAAGGGTGACTGAGCACCAAACCAGGGGCTATAGGGCACACCTAGGGTGGGCTAACACAGACACTTCTTACCTACAGTAAGATGTGGGGAGCAAGGTGGGGTGCTTGTTTGTTTGTGTTGCAAATGCTTTATATTGAGATCATTGTAGGAAGCCAAAGGGAGGGACCATAGCTCAGTGGTAGAGTACATCTTTTGCATGCAGAAGGTCCCAGGTGTGACCCCCAGCATCTCCAGGTAGGGCAGGAAAAGTTTCTGCCTGAAATCCTGGAGAGCCACTGCTGCCAGTCAGTGACTGGGTTCAGACAACACGATAACCCACACTCAAGGGTTGAGTATTAGTTGAGTGTGAGTTGTCATTAAGCTGTGGGTTGTTGTTGAAATGTGGGTTATTGTGTTGTCTGAACCCAACTATGCTAACAAGCCATGGCTTGTTAACTATGAACAACCCATGGTTTGCTGTTTGGTTGTGAACTGTGGGTTGTTCATTATGGTTTGTTACCTCGGCTGGGTTCAGACAACATGATAACACACGTAGTGATGTACGCATTCGCCTCGCGCAGGCGTAGCGGGCCGAAATTGGCCCCGCTTGGTCCGCGCGGGGCTCGCGCGGGCTTACCTGGCTCCAGCGGCGGCTTGCCTCTCCGCAGCGAGCCACCCGCGCTGGTCCCGTCGCGTCACTTCCAATGCAGCAGAAGTGACGGATGGGACCCTGCTCCGGCGCGCTGGACCCCCGCGCTATGTTTTTGGCGGGGGGAACCAGGGCAACAGGGCTTAAAAGCTCCACGCCGCTCAGAAGATCAAGCCGGGGGGGGCCGCCGGGGGGGCCCGCCACGGAGAGGCGAGCCGGCGGAGAGGCGAGCCCCCCGAACAACTCGGGTAAGACCACTAAACACACGTTTCAACAACAACCCACAGTTCAATGACATTCTGCAAAAGGTCATGAATTGGGCTCAGAATAAAACAGGCTAGTAGAATATTATTATGTTACAATATTGTTCTTTTTTTTTTCTTTCTCCTGCCCACCCCACTCCTCCCTTTCCCTGCGCGCGCGCCTCAATTGTTCTACTAGCCTGTTTTAGTCTGAGGTTGAGCCCAATTCACAAGCAAGCACATTTACAAAAATATTTCTTTATTTGCATGGTTTATGTTCAACTCAGAACATAGAGTGTTGCACTGGGACTGAGGAGAGCTGGGTTCAAGTCCACACTCGGTCACAAAGCTCACTGGGTGACTTTGGGCCAGTCACTGATTCTCAGCCTAACCTACCTCACAGGGTTGTTGCGGGGATAAAATGAAGAGGTGGGGGATCATGTATGCCACATTGGACTCCTTGGAGGAAAAAAGCAGGATATAAATGTAACAAATAAATAAATAAATAAATAAATATACGGTCAATTTGACCTTACATTCATATCCCAGTGTGGACATCATGAGGTTTCAGCCCATCTTGAGCACAGTGTTGTCCCCTCCCCCGCCCTGAGCAGAAAGTCCATGTCTTTAACAGCTGCATGGGGCAGACAGAAATTCAGCAGGTGAAGCTTTTCCCCATCGCTGCATCTCCATGCTGGGAAAGGCTGGATCTGTTGGGTTTCTGGCCTTTCATGCCAAGGTTAAAGCCACAACAGTGCAGCCAGAAAGGGTGGGGGGAAAGGGAGACAACCCTGTTGAATTAGGAAGCTGCAATCTTTCGCCAGCCTTGACAGGTCCAGGATTTACCGAAACCTCGAAATGCTGAAGTTCAGTCAGAAATGGCTGGAATTAAAGTTGGAGTTGTACACGAAACACAGCTCTGGTCACCCAGGAGGGCAAACTAGGTCATTACCGTGGTTCTTTCTGGCCTGTAGATGATTAGTATTATATACAGCTCTCTTTTGAAGAAAAGAATTCTTTCAGATGGACGAGAAGTGACTGTTTCCATACCTTTGGCCAAAACAATACCTCCTGCCATCCCCTAAGAGCAAAAAAATGCCAAGAGCATTCATATTCTGGCATGTGAACGACGACATGGCAGCAGCCTTGCGCAGCGCCATACGCCAAGGAAAATACCTCCTGACATTCCCGTAGAAAAATAAATGCCCACGTTTCCTCGCAATATGAAATAACCGAAATATTAAAAACAAACAGAGGCCCAGTCACAGGGTTGGAATAAAAAGAGCAACCCGTCACGCTGGAAAGGTTTCACATGAATAGACATATCGTGGCTAAGGGAGCCACTTTACTCATCAGCAGCTCTGCTCAGGGGTTCCAGTCATGCAGCCACATCCGCCTCCAGTAGGTCATCCCCCACCCCCTGCATAGTTTTCTATTTTTCTTTTCCAACTGACACTCAACATTCCACAGCCACCGAGCATGTACAGACCTCATTGTGCTTCGGGGTATGTTTTGCCCCCTTAGGATGGTGTATGAAGGGGTTTTGAAGGTATATATGCGCAAACCTCCAGATTCACCCAAGCATGCTGATGCCTCCCTCTCATTAGCCCCATTTTGGCTCCACTTCTGTCGGCACTCGCCACCTGAGCTTGCTATTAGAGGGAGTGACAGAGGCCAAGGCACTCTAAATCGGGAAGTCCCCAGTTTGAAACGCACCTCATCTGGAATCTCCAGACAGACACAGCACCGTGATCTATAATGTGGGGATAATAATACTCACCTACCGTATAGGGTTGTTGTAAAGATTATAACGTGATAATGTGGAGCTCTTTGAACAAACCTCCAAGTGCTAAAAGCTAAGCACTGCTCTTATTATTTTGAAAGCAAAATGGGTGCATGGTGGAGGGAAGTTGGGCCCCTCCCTTTCCCATGGCTTATCTCCCCACAGCCCTATTCCTGCAGGCAATTTCTCCATCATCAGGCACTCTTGCAGAATGTAAGCCAGAAGAGTGGGGAAGGGTTCAGCTTCCCTCACCTACTCAACCTTTTTGTTCTTAAAATTGGGCCCTCTCCTGCATTTTAGACATGGCCAAGGGCAAACCTAAGTTTAAACCAGGTCTGCTGCCATCCGGAGTAATTTGATCCTCAATCTTGCGATAGCAGATATGCAGGAAACTGTGATATGTACCTGCTAGGGGTAGGGGAGAAATTAGTTCAGTTCGCATTCGTACTCTCAGACCAATATGTGAACCAACTCTGTTGTCCTTCAAAATTTGCACTTTTCCGAATCTTGCAATGGAGTTCTCTAATCAAAAGGTCCGTACATAAATTTGTATATTAGGGGAAAGTGCACACAAAAATGCAAATATTGGTGAAAATAACATTCACAAATGCATTAGATTAGGGAAATGACTGTCAAGGAACCAATCTGTCCATTCAGCAAAAGTGTGCACAAAAATACATGTATTAGGTGAAACGCACACAAAAATGTATACAAATATTCACGGAAACTTTTTTCTCAAAGTTCAGGCTGATCTGAAGTTAAGACTGGAAAAATTATCCAGGTTTGGGGTCAATTTAAGACTGGACAAATGAGAATCTGAGAGGTACTGAAATTGATGGATTCGACCATCCCTAGTTCCTGCACATTGTATGCCCTCAAAGTGATGTTCCCTTCCCTCCCTGAGTCTGCTGAACTGAAGAGCAGAGCTTTGTGGATTCAAAGCTATGAAATGCCAAGGCTATCACAAAAGCCCTTTGCAAGGTGCTGCATGTTAAGGGGAAGGCTGCGGTTTGCTTCAGAGCAGCCTTGGCATGTGCCAGTGGCTGGTATGCCCAGTCGACCAGGGCCTTGTTTATAATAACAGTGCGATGTGTGTAGTAAGAGCAGCCTATAAAAGGCAATGCAAGTTGATGGTTGCAGAGGAGAAATGTAAACATACAGCTCAAGGTTAGAGGCAGACATGCTGGGCTTATGAAGAAATGTGCTTGTGAGATAGAGATGGGATTGATGCTAGAAGAAGTCTGGCGTGGAGGCAATTTGAGGAGATCCAGGCCTGCCAAGCATAAATTTGAAATGTGACAATATTAGGAGTTAAGTCTCACAGGCTTGGGCTCTGTCAGTGTGGAATATAGTGCTGCTGAAAATGACCGCAGCCTTGCAGAAATTTCGTAAGGCCTTCATCAGATTTGCTGCAGGATTTGATCTGGGCAGTTTACATTCATGTTTAATGACCCCATATCGTGATTTGCAGGCTCTTCTCCTAATGAGCCACGATCCACCATGCCCAACCCATCCCTGACCCAGCTAAAATTACAGGGCATCCCCCCCCCCCCCGGCTAGCCAAAACCCCTCACAGCTCCACCCCTGAGTAGTCAAAAGCCATCTGCTCCTCATACAAGGAAGTGTTCATGTGCACTACAGCCAAGATCCATTCATTTACTAGGCTAGCCTTCTGTCCTTCTTTATAGATGACAGTCCACTATTTGAAGGGCTGCCCAGTCCAAGTGCAGTTTAAAGATAAAGATTCCTAGGAAGGGAGATCAGCAGAGGCCTGGAAGTTGCCCATCAAGAGTTAGCACCTGGACAGCAGGCACATGGACCACCTGGTCACAGTCTTCCCTACTATGATGAGATGTATTGTATTTCTGTTTAAAATCTAGCAATCGTTACTACATTTACATCTGTACAAAGAAATTATCACATAACAAAATTATGCAAGCCTGCATCCTCTTTTCTGGTGATAAAGGTCTTCTTTTTGGCAGTGCATAAGTGTTCACCCTCATTGTTTTAACCTGCCATCTCAACGTGCCCAATAAGTGGATAGCCACACTGAGATCCAGCATGGTGTAATGGTTAGAGTGCTGGACTGGGACTCAGGAGAACTGGGTTCTAGTCCCCACTCAGCCATGAAACTCTCTGGGTGACTTTGGGCCAGTCACAGACTCAACCTGACCTACCTCACAGGGTTGTTGCGAGGATAAAATGGAGAGGAGGAGGAGGGCTATGTAAGCTGCCTTGGGTTCCTTGCAAGAGGAAAAAAGGAGGAATATAAATGTAATTAATAGATAATATCAATAAACTAATAATAATAAATTAAATTAAATAATAATAAAAATTAAATCAAATAATAAATTCAATAATTATTAATATTAATAATTATTATTTAATAAATTTAATAATTAAATTAATTACAATAATACATTAATGATTAATAAATAATTAATAAATAATAGCTCGGTCTCCCTGGACAGTGAGTTCCAAATCTGGATGCTGCAGACCAGATTGTGCATCCCACTTCAAGGGGGAGTGGCGGTGAGGACACAACAGGGGCTCGCTCTCCTGGTGACTGCACCAGAAGATACACCAGGTGACTGTACTAAGAGATGGGCTCTTTCCTGGTGCAGGAGAAAGCCCTCGGGAGGGGGGAACGTGGCTCAGTGGTAGAGGACATACTTTGCATGCAGATGGTGCCAGGTTCAGTCCCCAGTATCTCAGGCAGGGCTGGGAAAGACTCCTGCCTGAAACCCCAGAAGACTGCCGCCAGTTGACTGGGCGAGATGGACCAACAATGGCAGGGTCCTATGTTGCTTCCTATGTTCATGTGGATGTCCATGCAGAAGGTGGCAATGTATCAGATATCGCAGTCCCAAACCAGTTAGAGTGTTAAAGGTAAGCACCATTATCTTGAATTGGGCCTGGAAACAATCTGGGAGTCAAAGCAACTGATGGCCTGTGGCTCACGCTGGCTCAGCTTGTCTGAGCGTGGAAAGCTAAGCAGGGTCAGGCCTGGTTATTATTTGGATGGGAGACTCCTCTAGTTTCCTGCATTGAGCAGGGGGTTGGACTCGATAGCCTTGTAGGCTCCTTCCAACTCTATGATCTATGAATCTATAATATAATCAAATTGCTGATATAAGATGGTCAAATCACTGACCAACTCCTGTTGTGAGCATTTGGGGTTATTTTCCCAAGATTTTCCCCCCATGATATGTTAACCTTTTGTGCCAAATCACCTCTTGCAATCTCATCCTGTGACACCACTGGGTTGCACCAAGAAGACACATTTCAGTTTTTGAATGTGTTCCCCAGTTTACCACTCTTCCATTGAGTCAGAAGAACAGAAGCATTAAGACTAAGAAGCCCCATGGTACAGAGTGGCTTTGAGTAAAAAAGAAAACAACACATGTGTGTGTGACATCATCCCAGGCATAAAGTAATTAAACCAAATCATTGAAAAATTAATGAGGGTGCACACAGAACTAGGAAAGTTTCAAATTGCCGGTGGCTCAGGTTTTTCTGTAGAAGTCCACTGCTTGGGACCAAGGAAATAGAATCCTTCTTCTGTTTTGGCTATTGCTTATGTTCCATTTATTTTGTTTTGATAATTTATTTTATTGATTTGGTGGTGGTGGGGATTTAGGGTGGACAATCCTCTGTTTGAAGGACTGCCAGAGGACCATCCTCTATTTGAAGGTGTCCTCTATTTTGACGGGCTTCCCTGTCCCATTCCAGTTTAAAGATAAAGAACCGTAAGAACTGCTACCCATCAACATTTAGCACCTGAAGAACAGACTGAACAAGCAGGCTCACAGGCCACCTGGTCGCAGTCTTCCACGCTATGGTGAGAAGTACTGTATTTCTATTTAAATTATACTCATTATTTCTAAAAGTGCATCTATACATATGAATTAGCACTGCAAATTGCTGTCCTCCTTTTGGGTGATGCATAAGTGGCCACTCTAGGTGGATTTAAAATGCAGTTTAGGGTGGAGACTGGCTGCTGAATCAGAAGCTTCTCAAAATCTTGTACACACAGAGAGATTCCTTGTCCCTCTGGCTGTATAGTCACATCCCTAGGATTCTCCACCTGATCACCTGGACAATTGGGGCTCCTAAACTGCCACAAAATGCCAAGAACGAGCCCATCTCAGCAAGAGAGGAGGTCGGAGGCCTGCTCTGAGGCCACCGTTCCATTGCACAGGTGTCAAGGCAAGAGTGCCTCGAGTGGGATCTCCCCAGATTGACAACAGTGTTGCCCCAAGGAGCATCTGCCATCATTCATGAGCACCAAGCACAATCTGCGGCCCTGCGGTTATCCACAAGGTCAGAACCCTGACCTCAAAGACTCAGCCCCACGGGCTGGAATGTGTTTCCACAGCAACCTGTTGGGTTTGGATTTCTCCCTCCCTCCCCCGCCCCCACTTATCAATGGGACAGTTTCTGTTTTGGCAGCTAATGGAGCAGCCTGGGAATGTAACTGGATCCACAGCTGGAATTAAAGTAATGGCCTGGCTTGTTTAAGAACTTTGATGGATGGGGAACCCCTTGGGGTGAGTGGAGGAGGGGGCTGGATGCTCAAGGCTAGGTCTTGGGAGCTGGTGCTGAAAGCAGGAGGCCACCTGTCCTTGTTGCTTGGAAGCCCTCCTTCAAATGTGTGTCCCTCCTGGGTTGTTTGTGGTCTGGTGGGTGGCTAGATGCTAGCCGGAGAGATCTGCGGAGTGGCAAAGCCAAGCTGTTTGCTTTAGCTCAAGAGTCCTTACTTGCTGTTTGGTTTTTCCTTTCAAGTGGCAACTGAGGTTGTGTTGTGGGGAACGTAGGCAAACATGGGGTCCAGATCAAGGGGAAGCTGCCGTTGAGCCTCAGCATAGCTGAAGAAACTGAAAGTACAGCATCTCATATTCCTTGTTAGGGCCTTTCCAGATAAGAGAGAGAGAGAGAGAGAGAGAGAGAGGGATGCACCTCCTACAGATGATAAATTAACATAGGAAAGCTAGAAAGGTTGATTGTCACCAGTCACTGCTGCTGATCCAGTGCTCAAACTATGGGGGAAAGGTAAGGGAACCCATAATTAAATCCACAACCCCCCTCCCACCAGCATAGCCTTCCAAAAACATGTACTTCCGGATTAGGCTTTTATTGTGCAATCGCCCTGCCTCGTTCATGGAAGTTTATGTTGTCATCTTCCATTTTTAACCCTCCCATGTTTACCCAGTCTCCTCTTCCATCTTTTTTCCTTACCACAGAGAAAAAAATATGTTAAGGAGGGGAAGATGGAGGGGCAGTGGATCAGTGGTATAGTATATGCTTTGCATGCAGAAGGTGCCAGGTTCCATCCCCGGCATCTCCAGGTAAGGCTGGAAAAATTCCTGTCTGAAACCCTGTAGGAGCTGCTGCCAGTCAGTGTCAGCAATACTGGGCTGGATGGACCCATGGTCTGACTCAGTCTAAGGCAGCTTCCTGTGTTCCTTTGTAGTAGCTGCACAATGCCTTTTAATTGGTAGCACTAGGAACTATTTGTCTGGAAGCACCCTTGATCTTTGCATAAAAATGTCACAGGCTGTACCTCTTGCATTTCATGGCCTTGTGGCTTTACTGTTTACCATATATATATGGTATTATATGGTATATAATATCTCCATCTCTGTGTGTGTCAGCCAACTGAGCATAACACAGAATACATCTCTAAGTCCACAAAAGCTTCTGCACAATAAATCTGTTAGTCTTTAAGGTGGATGCCACAAGACTCGGGGGGGGGGTATTTGCCATAACAGATTAACACAGCTACCTCCCTGGAATTTGTAATCAACATACATCAGGGGTTCTCAATCAGGGGGAAATTCCCCCCAGGGGGGGATTTTAGGGTTTCAGGGAGGGAATTGGGACCACAGACTCAAACTGTTGGAATACTGATCTTTCTACAAATTACAATTCTACAGATTGTACATAATCTACAGGACATCACACCTTATTGTATGGCACAGATTAAGTCAGACAATCTTGGAAAGGGGGGAATGACATTCTGACATATGGTGAAAGCCTAAGCAGAAAAGACTGGCCCCAGCCATGAGCAGCTTACAATCTGAATTCCAGCAGAGAAAAGGGAAAGAGACAAAAGCAACAGGTGATGAAGCTGCAGAAATGCAGTTATGTGCTGTGACAAACATTAGCCTGCACCCCTGCAAGGTAGGCCAGGCTGCAACACCCTTCGTTTACAGGTATTGCTTCCAGTCTACTCACATTTCCAAATAACTCTTATGTCCTGGATATGTGGAAAAAAACAGGCTAATACACTATTGCAGTAGGACAGGTCCCTTGTCCAGAGTTTCCTTTAAACTCCTTAAAACCCAAATTAACATGTATGCCAGGTGTGCTGGGCAAGGCCAGCTTCATGCTTGACAAAAAGAACTCATTCAACTCCAGTTTCCAACTTATATTTATTGAGTAAAGAACCAAGCAGAGAGAAGTTCCGAAATGATCAGTTGCTTTTAAAATGAAGTGAAACATAGAATTAGCTAAGACATTACTATTCATGAACCTAAATCCTTAAGAATAACTCACCAAACCATTTTGCAAGGATGGGGGGTCCCGGGGACTGGCATCAAGGACTGGCATGGTTGAGCACCTGCCTAGGACTCACACCTCGCCGGGGAGCCCACTGACAAGAGCCCCCTTGACCTGATCCTCCTCTTTACTGCTGCAACCTGCTTGTTCACCCACCTCTTGCTCTGGCCCAGAGGAATGTGGGCAAACCAAAAGACTTGGCACATACAGAAAAAGAAACACAAGTTGTTAGCAGCTAATGTCCGTACCCAATGGAAACTAGCAGGTTCTGTTTTTAACTATAGCAGCTTTCTTTCTTTCTTTCTTTGAAGTAAGTATAAAGGCAATTACTGTTTTAAACTCTAAACCAGGGCTCTCCAACCTTGGGTCCCCAGATGTTGCTGGACTACAGCTCCCAGAATCCCTTGCCATTAGCCATGCTGGCTGGGTATGCTGGGAGCTGTAGGCCAGCAACAACTGGGGACCCAAGGTTGGAGAGCCCTGCTCTAAACAGTGGTAGTGAAAAGGAGCAGTAGTAGCTGCCACTGCCTGCTTGCTCACTGGCTCTCTGTCTGGCAAGCAAGCAGGTGGTAGAAATGACGAAGAGGAGGAGAAGGAGGAGGTGACAATGATGGTGAGGAAGTAGGCTCACTGAGTGAGGAGGGCCCACTGAGGGTGTCTTGCCCAAGGACCCCCCAAAACCTTGAGGCAACACTGGGGCCTCCTCTAGGACTCCAGTCCAGAGCATGAGACAAAGGAAGATTTTCCAAACAAATGTATTCCTAGGGGCTGGGCAACTCCCAGAGAGGTACATCCAAACTGACCAATCAGTAGCTTGGGAGGACCTGATCAAGCATCTTCTAGATCAGAGGTGGGCAGAAGATAGAACTCCACATGTTTTGGACTCAGGGCCGGTGCTACCATTAGGCCAACTAGGCGGCTGCCTAGGGCGCCGGGCTAAAGGGGGCGCCAGGAGCATAGGGCTGGAGGGAGGGCTCAAGTGGGAAGGGGGGGTGCTAAATATCTGATCTTGCCTAGGGCACCAAACTGCCTTGCACTGGTCCTGTTTGGACTTCAACTCCCAGAAGCCCCTGCCAGCATGGCCAATGGTCAGGAATGCTGGCTGCTGAAGTCCAAAACGTCTGGAGATCTACTTTCTGCCCACCCCTTCTCTAGGTGATTCCTGCATATACCGGTATCTATTTATCATAAGGCTGAGTCATGTGGGGGTGGGGTAAGTGGAAGAGTCAGCCTGGGATGTGTTGCAATGCATATTCTTGGTACCTAAAGCTATCTGGGCATGTCCTTTGTTCAGATACATTTTTAGAAAGGAAGGGAGAATAGTTGGGTTTGCCACAGGTGTCCTGAGCTTTGTTTCAGCTGGTAAAGACTTAGGAAGCTCCGTATTCCTGATCAGGCGATCTGTCTGTTTAGCCCAGTATTGACTGCCCTGACTGCCACTGGCTATCCAGGGTTGCAGGTAGAGAAGGGTCTTTCACATGCCCCGCTACCTGATCCTTTCAGCTGAATTTGCCAGGGATTGATTGAACCAGGGACCTTATGCTTGCAAGGCAGGGTGCTCAGCTATGGAGCTACAGCCTCTTCCCCTTCAGGGCCCTTCTCCATATGGTAGTAAGGTCTAGGAGGTTTTATTGATGTGTGAGGATGTACACTCACTGAGTGGCCACCCTATCATCCACCCACTCCAAAATTTCACTTTAAGAGACCCTGGAGAGGGGAGATGACAGATGAACTGTAAAAAATGCCAATTCTAACCATTTCCAGTAAGAAAATTATAATCAAGGTATCTCCAAAAGGCAAAATATAGGGATAAAATAGGGGCAGTGATTTATCAGGGACAGGTAACACACACACACACACACACACACACACTAGGGTCAGTTGGAACTTATGCATTCAAAGCCCAGCAGTCTTATCCTCTACATGATACCAATGGCCCCAGATGAATTCTCCCAGACAAATTAATGCAGTATGACTGTCACAGTCAGAAAAGGGGTGCTGCACCACTGAATTGGGTCTCCTTTCCCCTGTACAAGCCTCTGCCTCTCTTCACTGTCTCTGATCCAGCCTTTAGGATGCTATGGGAAAGTCCTGATCTTCCATGGGAACCTCAGCACAAAGCCCATTCCTCCAGCATTCTGTCCGGAGCACCAGAACCTGCTCCCCATGAAGCAGGGGCAGGGGGGCTGCTGTCCTGCAAAAGCTGCTCTCCCCAGGTTTGCATGCAAAAGTCTTGCAGCAGGAGATTGTGTAGGCATGGGCATAGCACAGTGGGATTTGCATACATCAAAGGCGCAGACAAGGAGCCTGCCCTGTGTTTGTCAGCCTGAGTTAGAGATGATACAGGCCACAGCCATTGTCTGCCCGTAAGCTAGCCCTGAAAAGACCCACTTTCAATATCTGAAATAATTTCTCCCTTGGTTATTAGAGGTGAGTGGAGGCCACTCACGGCGGGGTCTCCAGCTGTGTAGCCAATGGGGCTTTCATAGCCTTTAGCAAGCAAGGCTGGCCCTTTATGAGAAAAAATTGGTTTTCCTGTGGGAAGAAAGGTTGGCCAGGGTGTGTGCATGTCTATGTGGGTAATCTGAAGCTTCCTTGAGCATGTTCTGTCACAACTAGCCTTGCCCTCCCAGAGCCTGTGGCCAGTGTCATCTCCAGGTTTTGGAAGGTTCTTGGGCAGACACCCTCTTTGGGCCCGCTCCCTCAGTGAGTCTGCCTTCTGACCACCATTGTTACTAGCTGCTCTTGCTGCTCATCATCTTTCTCATCATTGCTATCACTTGCCTGCTTGCTTGACAGGCAGAGAGCCAGTGAGTGAGTAGGCAATGGCATCTACTACTACTCCTTCTCACCACCACCACCACCACCACCACCATTGTCTGGGCCAGAGCGAGAGGCAGGTGAACAAGCAGGTTGCAAGGGTGAAGAGGAGGAGCAATTCCAGGTGGCTCTTGCCTTGCTGGGGTGTGGGCCCTCAACAAGTGCCTGACCATCAGCAGCCTTCCCCAAGGCCTGACTTGGGCAGCGCGATCCAATGTGGCTGCCTGTAACCCTCCGAACATGGAGGATTATAAGCATCCTATCGAGGGCAGGAGGAGCACGGAGGCGAAGGTTGCCTCTGCACTCCTCCCGCAATGCAAAAGACTCAGAAGGCCGATTTCGGCCGTCTGAGTCTTTTGCCACAGCTTGTGGGGAGGAAAGGCTGAGGCACCACCAGGATACATCATATCCTATCGGAGCCTCACTTCTACCCACGTCACACACTGGAATGCCCACCCAACGCTGGCTCTGAGGTCAGTCTTCCAACCTTGAAGCCATAGCCAACATGGAAAGAACGGAGCTGACTGTGAGGGCGGAGGGAGGGCACTCCATAGATTTCATAGATTATAGAGTTGGAAGGACGGAGCCTACAAGGCTATCGAGTCCAACCCCCTGCTCAATGCAGGAAACTAGAGGAGGGGTCTCCCATCCAAGTAACAACCAGGCTTGACCCTGCTTAGCTTTCCATGCTCAGACAAGCTGAGCCAGCGTAAGCCACAGCGTAAGCCACTCCGACCTTGGAGTGCATTTCTGAGGCTGTGACTTTGACCTCTCCTATGGACCATTCAGACAGCATCTAGCAGCCATGGGATTACGCCCTAAAAGACAAAGAAGAAAATCAGTCTCACTCCACCAAATTCCTATATAAATAAAAAATGTGTTGTTGTTTTTTACTTGTCTTTCAAAATCAGGCTCTGGCAAGTCACGTTAGGAATGGGATTCTAGAGGAATGGTACCATCACCCCAAAGGCCTTGCTCTATGCTGTTGATGAAAAAATGCACAATTAATGCTCTAAGTACTTACAAAATAAAATAAAAAATTGGTGTTTGAGGGCAGACACACAAATACAACAAAGTGATTTGTGGTACCTTCTGGTAGAGGTACCCCTCTGGAAGGACTATCCCTCTGGGGGGAATACACACACAGGGCAAGTTTGCACATCACACTAAGCCACCATGAGAATAAGCCACTGTGGGTTTAGTTGTTTGCTGAGCAACCCATGGTAGTCCCAACAGACAATGGAGCATGCAGCAGCTTAGCATGGCTTTTTTTTCCCATCTCAGTCCTCCCACCTGCTCCCGGCACATATCCCAGCTGCCTTTGTGGCACATCCCCTCTCAGATTCTTGTATTCCCAACAGTTGAGAGATTACCCCTCCCCTAATCACTACATAGTTGTCAAATCTACAAGTTGCAAATCACAAAATCTCAGAGCCTCATACTCCCTATGGAGGGAAACTTCCCACCCCCTCCAATCACTACTCCTTTTCTGAGCAATTTTAATGTTGGCAACCCCTTTTTTCACCCTTTTTTTTCCAAATTTGCACAAATGGGATCATCATTCGGGGGAGGGGGGTCCTTCAAATTTGCACAAATGGGACCAGCATTTTTTTTTTCAGTCCTTCAAATTTGTGCAAATGGGATCGGTATTTTTTTTTTAATTCTTCAGTCCTGTGCAAGTGCACACATCCGCAGGACTGCAGTTTGCAGTATCAGTGACAGCAGCTAATACAGTACCCAAGCACATCGATATGCCTTCTGAACATCTAGAAATGCCACTTGTCAAATTCCCCCTCTCATTACATGTTGATATGCCAGTTGTCAAATTCCTTTGGCACTTCAGTGCTTCCCTTGACAGCGAACTCCAAAAGGGGCAGCTGAACGAGATGAGAACTTTCGCTGCAGCTGTAATTACTGTGGGAGTATGTGGAGCTTATTTTTGCTTTGCCAATTTAAGTCAATGAAGCATGTGAACAAAATATGACTTGCTGCGGTCCTGTGGTTGTGCATTTGTGCAATTTTTACCCATTCGTGCAATTTTTATGGAACTGGGGAGGGAGGGTTGCCAATACAATAGGGACATTGCCATGTGTCAGTGCAATATCAATGAATTGGTGGACACTGACAGCACTGACAGCAGAGGAGAAGGGTGGATGGTGCCGGTGGCAGCACCAGAGAGATTGTGAGGAGTGGCCAGCAGGGTTTTTTGCTGCTCTTTCAAGTGACTCTCTTGCCATTTTAAACAACCAATGTTGCAGTGACTCTGTCAGGTTTGGACATCACAACAAGCCATGCTGAAAACAAGCCACCCTAAACAACCCTACTACAAGCCATGGGTTCTTAGGGTGGCTTTTTTTGTGGAAAAACAACCCATGATAGAAAAGTCACACCAGATTCACACATCACACTAAGCCACCCTGCAATCACCCATGGTGACAAGACAACCCACTGTGGCTAAGCGTGACGTGCAGACCTGGTCACAGAATTGCCAAGGTCCTTACATAATAAAAAAAAATCACATCAAAATATTCTTAATCTGTCAGCATCAGGGTATAATGTCAATCCTATTTGGCAAGTTTTAAAATGGACAGAGCAACAGACTTGGGTTTAATTGAATCCTGGGCATTTTGTTAAGGCTGAGAGTTAATGCTAAACAGAACAGAATTCTGTCTTTTATCCCCCAGCTGAATTACACTAGAGTATCCAAAATCCCGTTCCCCTCGGCAACTAGTTGTTGTTCCAGTTGGGCAGTGGTTGACAGACAAAGAATGGGGAGGAAGTGTTGTTGGGAGCAGAGGGGTTTATAAGCCCGCCACTGTGACAGTCAGCAGAAATCTGCCATGGTCCGAGCTATGTCAGAGACAAAGAGAAGATAACCCAGGTGTGAGGAGAGTTGGAAAGGCCTGGGGATGAGGCTTTGTTACCATGGTTACCAGGATGCAAACAGTGCCCCAGGAGTCCTGGATACAAAGATGCTGTAGGCAAGGAACAACTTCTTAAGAAACGTGTGTGTCTCTGTGTGTGTGTGTGTGTGTGTGTGTGTGTGTGTGGCCTTTTTGGCCTGCATACTTTGCCTGTTGAATAAATATTTATCTCTTACCACAATCCAGTGACACTTTCATTGTTTTTCCTTCATATGCAAGAAGTCTGAATTTTTACAACTTTGTTTGACTTATCTCCTTTGCTGAGTTAAACGCAGTATCCACAGCAAAGGAAGGAAAATACCAGAAAACTCTACTTGGGACTGGGAGTATAACACTATACTAAGGTCAAGCCAAAAGTTTGATTTTATCTCTTGAATGTTTGGCTTGAAATTTCAGGGAGCTCTGGTTTTGGGCCCCTGAAACTGGGGGCAATTTCTGGAGGCTTTTTTTTTTAATAGTTGTTTGGCGGTGCTTACCATAGTGGTGAGAGTGGCCACCATCCCCACCCCTGTGAACCCCCCTGAAAGAATTATGCTATGTCATGATACAGCATCGTTCGAGGTGCATTCTGGGAGAGAGGTGGATACAGTGGCTGCTGGCTGGCAGCTGAAGAGAAGAGAAACTATCCTACTGTTTATATATTGTACATTTCTAAAATATAGAAAATGAAACTGTTGCTACTTGCTGACACAATATGCAGCCCATGAACTTTGTAAAAATAAAAATAAAAAAATTCCCCAAGCAACCAAATCCCCCCACCTGCACGAAAATCACCACCTCTGAATGGGGTGGCAAAAAAATGGGAGGATTTCATCTCAACCTTAGTTACCACGTTTTTTTTTCCCCTGACAGAAGCTCTGTGCTTTTAGGGGCATGGCAAGCAGGAAATCAACAGGTGACGCTTTCCTCTAGCATAGATATGCAGTGAGGTAGTGTTGCATCTGTCATGGGAGCCCTAAAAGGCTCAGGAGCCTCACCAGGAAGCAGGAGGACATGGTGGGGGCTGGGGGGGAAGCAATCCTAATCCAGTTGGACATCTAATATAAGATTGTCACCTCCCCCCCCCCACCGAACTCCTCCTCCTTGCAAGGCTCCTCAACTATTAAGAGTTTCAAGGTAGGCAGAAGTTTAACAGAATCGACTTGGAAAAAACAGCAACAGGGAAAACTTCATCTAACAAATTGTTAACATCATTTAGCTATCAAACATAAGGAACTTTCACGAAAAGCAAAGGAGACAGCTTTAGTCTGACGTTATATCCGTATTTTATTACAAAATCAGGTATTTGTGCTTAAGACCAGCATAGACACAAGGAGGGTGAACAAGTGGCACCAGCTTAAAAGGAGATGGCTGGGGCATGCTGGGAGCTGTAGGCCTTTTTTTCCTGTCTAAACTTGCATAGGATTGCACCTCTATTTACTTATTGTATTTCTACTGTAAGAGATGGGAAGAGACGCTTACGGGATTTTTTGCTTCATGTACCAAAATAACTTGGCTGGCTTTAGATGCTGTGCACCTTGACTTGGGTGGGTGGGCAATATTTTCTACTCTAACCGAGGCAGCAAAATATCTTGGGCCAGGCCTGCCCAGAGTTATAACTCTCCCACTCCGACCTCCATCACTGTCAGCACTTCTCATTCTGCATAACTTGGGCCTGGTCTACCCATGCAGCAAGTGATGTGGTCAAGTTCTACGGTCATGGAATGGATTGCCCTATTTCACACTGCAGGTGTGGGAATCACCTTTGTATAATCCTCCCCTAGAGTTTTAAAAACTTGTTGCATGTAGAAAACTAGCACATCAGGGTCATCAGCATCAAGAAACTGTATTCCTTATGGGGCCAGTGGTTAGGTGTCATTAATATGCTGTCTGCCCACTCAAGGAGATGGAAAAACCAGGGTGGCCAACTTTCTGCTGGCCTTGTTCCTGCTCTTTTAACAGCAGCCCAGCATCCAGAAATTTAGCAGGGGTAGTTTATTTTGATATAGCGATAAATTTATGAGAAAACCATCACCTGCGGGATTTCTGTGTGTTGGGCTAGGTCAGTTGTGTATATGTGTGTGTGTGCGTGCATGCACGTTTGTTTTTAAAGTTAGCAGCCCTACAAAAAACAGGCTTCTCTAATGGGAATGCAAAATCGACAACCAACTGAGAATGGAAATTATGAAGGAAGTGTACGTGATACATGAGGCTTGAGGGGGAAAGACTGAGGAAACAAGAAGGAGTTAATCAGAGAAAGGACTACGGTATATGGGGAGACCTCTACAGTGCAAATGCATGAAGTAGCTAAAACTGAGTCAGACCCTTGGTCCATCTAGCCAGTATTGTTGCTGCTGACTGTCAGTGGATTTCCAGGGTTTTCAGGCAGGGGTCTTTCCCAGCCCTACCTGGAGATGCCGGGGATTGAACCTGGGACCTTCTGCATGCAAAGCAGGTGCTCTATCACTGAGCTACAGCCTAAGGTGAGGAGGAGCTGCATGCTATGGGTGGAAAGAATGAGAGGAACACCAGGGAGGCAGGCCCTGAGACTCCAGTTTCGAGGTTCATTCTCAGGGCACTGGTAAATCTCAGAGGCACCAGCTAGTCTGGCACACCTGTACGCTTGATGGCTTCTCCCAGGTGCCGCAGGTGGGCTAGTCTAGCTGACACATGCCTGCCTGTGGTAATTCGCACATGCAGCACTGGCACTTATGTAAAATAAGCAGTGCACAGGGAAAGTGCTTTCAAAAGTATCTGACTCATCCTTCATTAAGAGGTTTGCCGTTTTCTACATACGGTATATATGTATTAAAATCACCATCTGTGAATGGGGTGGCAAAAAAATGGGAGGATTTCATCTCAACCTTAGTTACCACATGTTTTTTTTCCCCTGACAGAAGCTCAGTGCTTTTAGGGACATGGCAAGCAGGAAATTAACAGGTGAAGCTTTCCCAATATATATTGGGGGAAACCCTGGCTTGTGTCCCTCATATATATATGCACACACAGTTTTTTCTGGGCCTTCACATGCTTGCTGGGGATGATGAGAGTTGTAGTCCAACATATCAGGAGGGAACCAGGTGGGGGAAGGCTGGTGCCCTCCTGACTATGGGCCATACTAGCTGAGGCTGGTGGGAGCTGTGGTCGAAAACATCTTCAGGGCACCCTCTTTTTTTGCCAGTTCTGGCTTCTACTGTGTCTTTTGAATGAATGAAGCAAAATATAAATAGCTTGTCCATTTAATTTAAACTTGGCAAAGGCCCTCGGGAAACTACTGGTAAAGGACAGCTCCTTAGCAAATCTGCAGAAAAGCATTGAATCTTAATGGAAATTGACATGGGCAATTGTACATTGATTCCCGTCCAGCCCCTATGGAATGCAGACTGTTTAAGTTAAAGCTTTCTCTGGTTAGTTAATGCTACATTTTAACATTGCTAAACATTTTCTCTTATATTGCTTTCCATCAGAGCTGGCTTAGACGGGTTCTCATTTCTTTTATAACTTTTCCCATTAGCTCTGCCACTTTCCATCCTTCGTGTTAGCCAGAAGGTGGATTATTATTTTGGAAAGTTTAATTAAAAGTTGTTCAGCCATTTTACAGCCTTCTTTTTTTTTTTTAAGGCAACTTTTCCTACTGTACAAAGAAATGGTCCAAACTCTCTCACACACAATTAACTCAGAGGCAGAGGAGTGTCACTCTCTGTAAAACATTCATCAGCCACAAAGTTTTCCCTCAATAATAATAATAATAATAATTGTCGTAGTCATGTAAATGTAGTCATGTAAGTTTATATAAATAAAGCATATTTATGAATGAATAACATCTTAGTGAAGCCCAAGGAAATACTTGTGACAGACACTATTGGATAACTAGAGGATGATATGGCTGGTTGTTTTGAAGCAATGGCTGTGTTTGCATGGAATGGTAAGCCAGGATTCTGGAAAATTCTAGTAAAACCATAGGGCAATACTAACTAATATTAAAAAATGGAATAGGAACATAGGAAGTTGCTTTATACTGAGCTTTTCTACATAAGGCTGTTAATCCTCTGCATCTTCTTTTAGTTTTGTCGCAGAATTGAGATCCAAATACTACACAAAGAGCCTTTCCGTTCCTGCTTTTCCACTTCATAACCTCTAGGTGGCACCGTGCTGTAGCGGAATAGCTCAATTATACAAGTGGAAAGTGCTTTCTTTCGTTTTCACAAATAATACTGCATTTTCCCTAAAAACTTGCCGAAAGTGCTGTTTAAAAGCAGATGTGAAATTGAAGAGTCACAATGTCATCTAAAGAACCCATAAACAACCATGAGCAGGGGATGATGACTGCACAATAAATGCTCACTGAATCAGATCATTGGTCCATCTAGCTCAGTATTGTCAACTCTGATAGGCAGCAGCTCTCCAGGTTTTCAGGCAGGAGTTTTTCCAGCTCTACCTGGAGATGCCAGGGATTGAAACTGGGACCTTCTGCATGCAAAGCAGGTGCTCTACCATTGGACTACAACCCATCTCCAAATAATTGTATAGATACTAATTTGGTTTATGTTGTCTGTCTAGTTGAATAATTATTTATGCCAGCTTTATACAAGTAGGTAAATGAACTGATTTTATTTTGTCTTATAGACCAATTTTTTGGTAAAGAAAAAACCCTGATTGAGTCTTTGATGCACCAAAGCATAGCAATTCTTTACCATATATGTAAAACACTCCATCAGTGATTATTCTCAAATCTGTTCTGCCTGCCTCTTTCACTACTCCAGTTCTGGAAAATGTTCCAAATACTCGAAGTTGAGCAGATGTGGGAGTCTTGGGGAGGCGGGGGTTGTCATATTTTGCTGAGCCTAAGGCTCCAGATTACCTTAATCCAGCTCTGTGTATACAGCAAGGAGACAGTAAGGAAATTGTCTCTCTTTTTTTTTTCTATTCCTGGAGGAATCGAGAAATTTTGTTTGAAGACAGTTCTTAATTTCCTGCCTTGCCTGACTTCAAAGCTGGGGGGTGCCTTAGGGAGTATGTGGGACTGCTCTGTTGCAAGGGGCTCATGAAGTGGTGCTCCTGGGGAAAGTGACAGCTGCAGCATTAACATGATGGCTGCTTTTCAAATGAGTTAAATTACTGACAAGGGGGTGTTGCCCTGTGGATAATTTTGGTTGAAAACCAGAAGGACAGCTCCATTCGAAGCAGGGAATGCACGCTGCTAAAAGGCAAAGGCAGGTACAGAAGTATGTCTCAGGCTTCACTGGAATGAAAGGGAAAGCACACGGGGGGGGGGGGGGTTCTTTCACTTGTGAAACCTTCAAAATGTGGCCGCAACATTTTGCAGATGGATCAGTTAGGGCACAATCCTATGCATATCTAGACAGAAAGAAAGACCTACAATTCTCAGCGTGCCCCAGCCAGCATTGTAGGACTTGTATCACTCTTTTCTGTCTAAACATGCATAAGATTGTGCTCTATTTAAGATTGATCTATTTAAAAAACGTTAAAAACGTTAAGATGCATAAGATTGATCTATTTAAAAACGTTAAAAACGTTAAGATGCATAGGATTGATCTATTTAAAAACGTTTGGGTTTGCTAAAGAGATCCCCCCCCCCCATGCACGCGCATTACTCAGGCAGCAAATTTTTCATTTTTTCATTTTTAAAAAAACTTGTTAAAACTTTAGATCAGCCTTTCCCAACCTGGTGACCTCCAGACATTTTGGATGTCTGTTTCCATCAGCCCCAGAATGGTGAGGAGGAGGAGGAGGAGGAGGAGGAGGAGGAGGAGGAGGAGGAGGAGGAGGAGGAGGATTTCTATACCACCCAATAGCCGAAGCTCTCTGGGAGTTATTGTCCCAAAGTTATAGCTTGAGATAGGGTGCTCTAACCACTACACCATACTGCCTTGCTACTACTACCATGCTGATGCCCATCAAACTTTCACAGTCCTCAACACTCTACAGCAGTCTTCCCCAAACTGGTGGCCTCCAGATGTGCTGGACTACAACCCCCATCATACCCAGTCAGCATGGCCATGGCCAACACGTCGGAAGAGCACCAGCTTAGGGAAGGCTGGGTCAGAGTGTTGGACCACAGCTAGCAAGTCCTGGGTTCTGATCCCCACTTCGCCATGAAGCTTGCTGGGTGACTGAGGGCCAGTTACCATCCCTTAGCCCAGGGGTGGACAAACCCTCCAGATGTTTTGGGCAACAAATCCCATAAACCCGAAACAGCATAGCCGATGATGAGAGTTGTAGTCCAAAACACCTGGAGGGTCACAAATTGCCCTCCCCTGCCTTAGCCTAATCTACTTCACAGGGCTGTTGTGAACGCAAAACTGGGGAAAGAGCTGTACATGCCATTCTGAAATCCTTCGGGGAAGGCTGGGATATAAATGCTTATTATCATTATCATTATTATTATTATTATTTATATATTCATCATCATCATTTTAAAATCCCCTCCCTTCAGCCTCTGCCTGATTTTCAGGGATCTCGCCCCCCCCCCTTACCCCACCACTCACCCTGTTCAGCAGGATCCCCTCTGTAGCATTTTCAGGCAGTGCTGTAGGGAGGAGGGGGGAAGCCCGCTTCTGCTAGCTGAGTTGCACATGCCTAAATCTGGATCCAACCCAAAACATTCTACATGGGCTTTTATATATTATTTTGTATATGTACAGTCTCTCTCTCCTCCTGCCCCCCACCTTGCCACTTCCATGAGAAGTAGGAAGTTACAGGGACAGCTGTTACTAGAGGTGTAAGGCATGTTTGTGATGTCTGTTTGTATATGAATAAGCATACTGTTGGTGTTGGTCAACAGGCAAGCATGCAGGCCAACAATGCTCGTCTGCAACAGACGCACCATCCCCAGGAATAGTATCTAGCCATCATAACTTGAAGACATCAATAGCTTTATCCTCCATGCATCTGTCTAATCCCCCTTTAAAGCCATCCAAGTTGGCAGCCGTTGCTACATCTTGTGGTGGCGAATTCCATCGTTCAGTCTTGCACTGTGTGAAGAAGTCCTTCCTTTTATCTGTCCTGAATCTCCCACCATTAGAGCTTCATGGGATGACCTCGCTCCAAGGTTGGGAGGAAGACAGGGGGCTCTGGAGCATGAAAGGATGCCAGGGGTGAGGACTTCCTTCATGCTGACCAGGATACCTCAGCTGTGCAGCAGCCTGACCAAAACTGGCAAGCGCTGCACCTTCTTTTCCCATGGGAAAGGGAGGCAGGAGGCTTCCTTGGCCATCACTTGGCTGAGGTACCCCAGAGCACCTCAGCCAAGTAGTGGCCAGACAAAGGGAGTGGCAGGGGCCGGCGGCAACCACTATTTTTGGCTAGTGGCTGTGGAGCCCTGCTGTCAAGGCTCCTTCTTCCCGGCCAGCTGCAAAACTCAGGCTTTGGTCTCCTTCGATGCCACACAACAACGCAGCTGCTTCTCCAGCTGCTCACCTGAGCCACAGGGTGTGCTTAGCTGACAGCCATGTGTGCTATTAAAGCCACCAAAGGCCATCCAGCAAAGCATCTTGGTATAGCTGAAGGGACATTCATCAACCATTGGTGTGCATCTGCTTTCCTTTCTGCCATAACATTCAGAGCCCACGAATAGGCATTTTATCAAGTTGTGTGAGCCTCTCTCTCTCTCTCACACACACACACACACACACGGGAACATTACCTCTGCATGGTGACCTCCAGTTAGAAATGTGGGCAGGTGTCATCTGGCCAGCACACCGCTCATTCTTGTCCCTCTCACACATGCACCTCACAGGGGCCTGGTTGGTTAAACTGGACCATTCCTGATGCTGCAATCTTGCATGCTAAGCCCATCCTTCCCTGGTCTATCGCTTTACCATCTCTCCTCCCAGTCTCCGCTTAATTCCTTGTGTAGACTCTTCATTTTTGCCACCTCCAGGCATCCTGCCTGGTGCTTCCCATCCACAACCTCTGGCAGGTCCCCTGGGAAGGCTGCTGCCTTGATCCCTTTAGTCAAAAGTGGTAACTGCTGATAATAATCTAACAGTAAGCATTTCAGGTCGAGGTTAGGGATATCATTATGACAAAACATTCATGCCCCTTTACTTGTTGTTGGAGATGGGGATGTGGAGGGGGGATGGAAATGGATGGGGATTGAGACTAAAGAGGCCCCCTTTCCTGACCTTGTGTAAACTGCTGGCTCTCAAGCCACGGCTGTGCAAACAGAATCACCGCACGCTCGCATCTTTTTTTTATTATTTAAAAAAAGGCATTAATGCCGGTTTAGTTCAAGCACAATGACACATTTGGGAATGCCAAACCACTATCACAGGCTCAACAGGCTCTAGCAGGTGACAGTCTGCTGTCCAGGTGCTCACTGTAGATGAGCATCTTCAAGGCCCCTTCAAGCTCTCCCTTCTGATGATTCTCTGTCTTTAAGCTGAACGTGGCCTGGACAACCCTTCAGACCAGTGTTAGCTATGCTGGCTGGGGCATGCTGGGAGTTGTAGGCCAAAAACATCTGGGGACCCAAGGTTGGAGAACACTGCTTCAGACAGTAAACTACCACTGCAGGTGTAATTTGTACGCAAGAAGAATTTGTAGTGGCTGGCTCTGGCTAACCATGCCATGGCCTGTCTTCAAAGGTGGCGGTCATTCCCGTGGAAAACTGCACATGAGCCAAAGGGGCACACCAGATGCCGCTGACCAATGCAAGGTGGTGATCTCATCATTTTGTGTGATACTCTGCTGGTATCAGCATAGCCACAGGTGTAACCCACCTTACTCCCAGTATATTCCTCACTGTCAGGAGAACTTTCAGATCTATGCACAGCTGCCTCATGTGGGGAGTCACATAACTGTGGGCTGGAGCATCTGCCTAGTACACAGGGCCAGCATCAAGGGTAGGCAGGGTTGGGCACCTGCCGAGGGATCACACCCCAGCCAGGGGCCCACTGATAGCTGCTCCTGCCTCTTCACCATTGCAACCGGCTTGTTCACCTGCCTCTCACCCTGGCCCACGTGCTGGTGATGGTGAAGAGGAAGAGAATGGATGCCACTTCTTACTTGTTCCCTGGCTCCCTGCCAGTCAAGTAAGCAAGTAGTAGCAATGAGGAGAAAGAGGAGGAGGAGCAAGAGCAGCTGGTGACAATGGTGGTAAGAAGGGCCCATTGAGGGTGTCTTGCCCAAGGGCCCTCAAAAACCTGTCGCCTAATACGTTGATGCCCTGGCCTGGACCTGCTCACTCAAGCTGGCCATTAGATCCCTTTCCTCTGGAGAGGAAGGACTATAAAAGGCTCCCTGTTTGGGATGACCTTTTGCCTGAGCAACAGGATCTTCCTGCTCTTCTGTGTTCCTGTACGATCTTCAGCTTTGCCCTGCCACCCTGACATCTGGCTGTGTCCTTGGCTCTAACACCTGCTTTGCCCTCAGTAATGCCATCTGGCTTGTCCTTTGGTTCTGATTTCTGCTTGTTCTTCAACTCTGACACCCGATTGGTTCCTTGGCTCTGAATTCCCAGCTTCTTCCTTGACTTCAAGTTGCTTCTGGCCCCTGGCTCATCTTGGGGCCAAAACAGACATTACTTTACATCCGTACCTAGCATCTTTTTTGTGATATTTGAATAGCAGGCACCATAGGGGGTGCATTCAGATGAAACTTTTATTGTGCAATTGCCCTGCTTCTTCCACAGAATTTAACAGGGGCCCAGACATCTTCCATTTACAGCCTTCCTGTGTTTTCCCACCACTTCTTCCATCATTTTCCATACCAGGGGGGAAAAGTCCATTAAGGGTGTAAAGATGGAATTGCTGCACGATGCATTTTTATGGTTAGCGCTAGGAACTCTCCATCTGGAAGCATCCTGACATAATGAACCAGTTGAACTGGCAGTACTGTCACTGAAACAATCACCTTCCCTGTCGTTGCCCCTCGCCCTCATAGTCAAATAACCAGCCATGCGGGACAAAAGGCTGACAGTGATGGATAAAGTCCAGCTGGACTCCCCATGCTTGGCTAATCATTTAAGGAACCATCCCGCTTCGTTTCTCATGTGCCTGTTTTTCCTACTCCTCCCATCAAGGTAAGCCTCTCATTCTTCCCTTCAGGCTAACTTCTCCACCCCAAGGTCTACAGCTGGAATACATCCACATTCTATAATTAAAATAACAAGTCTTGTTGCTAGTTACCATGCTGGGCAAATAAGGAAATTTCCTCTTTTTTTTCCTGGCCTGGAAAGCTCCCAAAGAATAACACAGCTCATCCTCTTCAAGCATCTCAGAACAAAATCAGCATGCTGCGCAGCAAGCTATGCTCTTCTTCCCAAAGAGAGATACACCCACCTGCAACATCCTTCCACCTTCTTATTTTAGAAAGACTGGCTTGGCTCTGACCATCCAGCTGTTCTGTTCCAAGGACTTGCCAAAGGACAGTCTCCCTAATTATATGTTGCAAGCATTCCCTCTTTGCTTTTAGGGCCAGGCTCATCGTAGGTGGATACTGGTGTTTTGGCAATTCAGAGCTTCATCTGCCATTTGCTCTCTTTGCCCAGCATAGATCCAGATGATTGAAGTATTTATGAGCATTAACCAACTTGTTAGAGAGAAGGGGAGAATTCTAAAAAAATTCCCTATCTGCCATAGGTATGGTTATACAGCCATAGCCTTAAATTTGTTTTGTGATTCATTCAAGGCTTGGGTAGTTAGCATCCTCTGTGTCTCATTGGATTGAATAGACCTTGACACCTGAGGGTTAAATTCACCAGGCCAGATTGGCATGTTGAGTATACAAGACAAATGCATATATGATTGCTGACAGTTTCAGACTTAGCTCTACCAGGTCAGAGACTGTGACCGGGTTCAGACAACACGATAACCCACATTCAAGGGTTGAGTATGGGTTGAGTGTGTGTTGTCATTGAACCATGGGTTGCTGTCGAAACACGGGTTATCGTGTTATCTAAACCCATCTGAGATAGCAAACCATGGTGAACAACCCACAGTTCACAACCCAACAACAAACCATGGGTTCTCTTCATGGGTTGTTCATGGCTAACAAGCCATGGTTCGTTAGCGCATCTGGGTTCAGACAACAAGATAACCCACATTTCAACAACAATCCACAGTTCATACTCAAGCCCTAGAGTGTGGGTTACCATGTTGTCTGAATCCAGTCAATATCAGTAAGTTCTTCTTGCCTTCCCGTGTAACAGGCCTGAAAGAGACTCAAATGAACCTTTGAGGGTCATGTACAAATTGTCTTATTTACCTGCATGCATTTGATAATGTCACACATCTGACAAAGTGGGCTTTAGCCATGGAATCTTCTTTTGAAGTAAAGCTAAAAATACAGATAACAAAAAGAAAGAACACCACATAACCATTCAATAAAATAACCAATTAAGGGGGGAAAGAAACTCACTGACGAGGAGAGTAATCCTATGGTTCCTGGGCAAGTGTCCTAGGGACCATAGGATGGCTTGGAAAACCCCGTCTGAGGTCAGAGACAGCCCTCTTCCCCACCCCCTTGCACCTTGCAGAGAGAACTATGCTGGCTGCTTCTCCAAGGTCGGAAAGTTGACCTCAGAGAGGGGGAAGGGGGGCGTTCCAGTGGGCAGGGAGTGGAGGAGACCAGAGAGGCCAGGGTATGATTTATCCTGAGCCTCCTTCAGCCTCCTTCCCTCCCCCTCCAAAACACCCTCACGAGATGGGCTGAATGAAAAGCCCATCTAGCAAAAAAAAAAAAGAGCAAAGATTGGAAGACGGGGAAGCAAATATCACCTCCACTGCTCCTCCCACCCTGCCGGCTTCAGCCCAGCAGGGCATAAGAATCTCAGAAGTCTCTGACTTTGGAGGCTTCCAAGCAGCAAGGGTGCAATCCTATGGATGGCACCCTAAAGTCATTAGTATACTATGGTACACTTGTGGTACAATGATAGTAAAACAGCCTAAGGGGAGAAGAAAGTCGCTATCTGTTGAGAGAATGTAGACGTGTTGGTTATGTAGCCATATCATAGGCAGGGGGGAAATGAATCTGTATTTGATTAGAATGTGATCAAAAGCATTGATAGCTTCCACACAGAAGTGAAATGAAAACCACAGCAATATAGCATTATTTTTTAAAAATTGGGACTCCTTGCTTGTTGCACCTGCTAAGTAAATGTGTACATAATCATGGTTTCCCAAATTTGATCAGTCCACTGCTGTTTAGAAGTTTGGACACTTTGGTTGTTCTTGCTGCAACAGACTAACATGGATACACCTCTAGAATTTGTTGATTGATATCTTGGTTTGCGATGTTGTGGGAAAGGTCTTCATATACTACCTGTAGTGTCTTATTTTCTGGTGCACTAAGTCTTAGGATTTGGCCACAGGTGTCATTAATACCATTTGTCTTCCATTTAATTAAATTAAAAACAACCTTCTGAAAATCCATACAAATAACAAGCCCCAGTAAAGGCATGAGATTTACACCACGAACGCCTGTGGACTGCATTGTGTTCTTTTCAGCCACAATATTTTTTTCCTCTGCAAGTGCTCTGGTGTGGTATGAAGGCAGCTGTGTTTTCTTAGGCACCAACAATTTGACTGATATGGTTTTTATTGCTACCACAGAAGTTGTTAGCACATAAATGTTACATTAAAGTTTTATAGACCTTGCTGTCTCTTATATTAACCTTCACATATCTAAGGAGAATTTTCAAAGGTGACATCTCCCTAAAGGAAAGCCTGTTGCACATCAGCAACGACCCATGTATTGAACATTTAGAATGCGGAGAAAGGCAAAACCAATCAGTTGAATGATTCCTACCCTTCACCTTGCCACAAACAGCGGCACCTCCCAGCTTCCATATCCCAGCCCACCAAAAAAACCAACTCACACATGTCTCGGTCATTATGCTCTCAGATCGCGTTGCTGAGAATGCCATAATGTAAAGGGCAACCAGCCAATCATAATATTCACATTCCCACTGGAGATCCCAAAAACCTTTCATTTCACAGTGTCCCCAGACATACCCTCTACAAAGAGGTCGTGAAATCCAAAACTCAGTGTATAAACCCCCATGAGGACATCAGAAAAGCATGTCAGGTTGGGGGAGAGGGGTGGAGGAGAGAGGGATGGTCACATTAAAATTGCCTTGCCCATTTACAATTTGTTGAATTTTTAAAGATCACTTTCTTTGAGGTGACAAAGCAATCTGTCCGCAACCAACAAAGGCCATTTACTCAAGGGGTTGCGTTTGTTTTTGGTAGTGTCTTTTTTTTTCTTTTCTTTTCTTTTTTTTAAAGCGCCAAACAGGAGGAGGTGCTGCCAAGAGAAGGCCAAGATGCAACAATGGTGGCTGAAGGAGTGAGACGGGATGCTTTGGGAGGTATGGGCCTGCCCGCATTATTCCTTTCCCCCCACTCTGTCCCCCTGACTTGCCCCCATGCTGATCTGGCTTTGGGCAATTTGAAATTGATTATTTTGGTTTGTGTGCGTGTGTAAAACCCCGCCCCTTCTGCTGGCTAATTAAAAAGTGGCCTTGTCGAGGCAGCATGCTTTTAAATTGCTAAGGATTGGCAGGCAAGGCCCAGCAACAAAAAAATCATTAATTCTGAAGTGACAGTGTTTCTTTAAGAGGCCCTCACGGTACAGGACAGGGGTCGGATCAAGTTGATTATGGACTCCTGTTCTCATCAATCTCCCTCTCTGCGGGAAAGTAGCGGAAATGCAGCTCCAGACTTTGGCTCGCTTCTAGGCTTTTGGCTAAGATGGGATTGACGCTCGTTTCTCAGGCCCCTTGTTTCTCCTGGGGGAGGAAGGAGTCAGGGTGTGTGGGGGGGGGGGAGAGGGAGAGCTAGCTTGGGTCCATGTACAGCCAAGTGTCATGAAGAGTCATGTCAGTCCTCCTCGACATTAGATTGCTTTTCGACATTAAAACACTCACGCCAGGACACGCTGCCTTGACTTAGCCAGGCTTGGTCCGGTCCTGCCGGATTATCCCAGAGCAGGGTGTGAGATATCAAAGTTGGAGAAGCAAGGCAATGTCAGCTCCGCTTTGTGGGATTCACTCCCATGAATGCATGAAAGGCTGCCTGTACAAACTGCATTAGATGCGCTCCAAATGTTCATTCCCAATTGGTCACGCTCTGACCCACAGCTGCATTCCGTGGCTGGAGGAGTGAAAGATGCACTGTGGCTTTGTTCTGCAAAAATCAGGGCTTGGAACCATGACAAGGGCTATCATATTACTGAAATGGAGGGTCATCTGGAGAAAAATGATCCTCACTGGGGCTCAAGGGGCATGCCCCTCCTCGAGAGGACGACGTCAACAAAAAAAACCCACGGAAAGTCCCAGATCTGTTTGCACTGCGTTCAGTGAATCCTGGGTGCAAAACAAGGATCCTACATAGGTCTGGTACCGAACAACATTTTCTTGCTCCCAGTGCATCTATATGGCATCCTGGGGTACGGCTATCCCACTTAGATTCTTTGCCTTTAATCTCTGTTGTGTGAATCTAAACAGGGGCTTAATGGACCATTTTTAAGCAGAATAGGCCATGTACCTTGGCCTGTTTAGCTATCCTAGGCATTGGTTTTCCATGGTCAATTTGGGTTCACTATCATAACCCAGCCCTTTCTAATACAAGGACTTTCAGAAAACACTAATATATGTCATCAATATCATGATTCCGATGATAGCGATCTGGCTACCTGCCCCAGAGTTTCAGTCTTCTGAGAATAATCTTTCAATCTTTCTTTTTTTTAATGTTTTAACTAAGTTTCTGGTGCTCATGGAGAACATGATCAAAATAGGTAAGCGGTGTCTGCTAAAAGCATATCAAAACAGTGGATGTGTGTATTCCAAAAATCTGTGCAAAATGCAGAATACCTATGCTTGTTCTTAGGCACACAAAAACCCCAACAACAACACCTAACTAAAGTAGGGATGTAACTTTCTGGTGTGTGGGTGTGGGTGGGTGGGGGTGTGCACGTGTGGGGGAGGTGTATCTAAAATGTTGCATTCAACCAGAATCCAGCATGCAAATTCAAAATCTGCATAGTTTATTCTGAATAAGACATTTGGCTATCCTTGGAAATTATTTGGGGCACAGATCTGCAACACACAGAAATTCAATAGCAAGGCTTTCTCTGGTGTGAGGGAAGCTGCACCTGTTGATTTTCTGCCTGTAATCTGCTTACACCTTTGAATAGAAAAATAGGTCATAGTCCTATGTGACAGCACTACTATAAGGAATTGGGGAAACACAGATCTTACCATTAAAATAGAACATGCATATGCACCCACATATTGTAAGAGAGGAGAAAACAATGGGCTGGTTCGGATAAAATACTAAACCATAGTTTAGCATTACAAGAATGAGACTCCATGAGCCTCAGGCTCATGCACTCCACACGCACACCCCACCATCTCCTGCTCCTCAGAAGCGTTTGCTTCCATTTTTTATTAACCATAGCTTGGTGTGTTGTCCAAACCCGAATAAAGTGCAGTTAATTTCAGCTATGCGTTGTGGAAACAAGTCAATTTCAAAACATAGCTTATGAAGCTGCCTTGTTTTCACTAATAGTAGTTAAGATTAACCATGGTTTAAGATTTGGATGACACACTAAACTGTGCTTATTCTAAAGCAGGAGCAGGAGCTTCCGATCTCCTCCTTGCAGGCGCTGTGGTGGAGGACAAAGGAAGCAGGAGCATGTGAGTCCGGGGTGTGACTAGACTCATTCTTGTAGCCATGGTTTAGCGTTATGTCCAAATGCAGCCTAGGTGTAAAGGAGTCTTCCTAAGGTCGAAGCCCGACTATTGCAGTGTGTGTGAGCTTTCTGCTGCTGGCTGAATTTCGTTAAACAAAAAGAGCCGATTGAATCTGGATGCTCTCCACGGAAAGTCAAGGTGTCCAGTTACTCCCATAATCCCGCTTTCCCACCAGGTAACAAAGCAGGTGGCATATTTGGCACTGCCTCACAGGAAATACAATTTGATTTGGATGAGCCAAGAGGCGAGAGTCACTCTCTGAGAACTGGATGTTTATGGGCAAATTTCCAGGCTCAAGCACATCTGCTGGCTGTCTCCTAAATGCAGCCGGAAACCTATTGCAATCTCCGTCAGACAAAGTGCCTTATTCACCTCTCATTTTACACTGACACAGCTCCATTATCTTTTATGGGTTAGATCCGGATTTCTACCAGATTTCTGTACCTCCAGAGCACCCACTGGAGTAACAGGTGAGCCCCCCTACTGGGGCAATGTCGAAGGCCGAGCTTTCTCTCACTCCTTCCAGGCAGACACCTGACTCAGGTTTATTGTTTTAATGCCAGCCAGTCAGACTGACTTAAAAGTACAAATGAAGCATATTGCAGAAGTCGATAACAAAAGAAACAAACATAGTTTGGATACTAGCCATTCAAGAAGTGTCACCTATAAGTAAGAAGTTGATTCCAAACTGAATTCCCCTCCTCTCTTCCAAACTCAAATTACCCGCACTCCGCCTCTAAGGCGGATCCTCTTGCTTTAGGGCCAATCGCTTGGAACGTCTGACACTTCTCAGCTGGTCCGCCCTAGGATTAATGTCATCTGATCCAGCGTCCTCCTCATTAACATGCTCAGTTTGCCTTCCCATAGAGTCTGGTGTTGCTTCACTCCCAACTATTGCCTGTCTTATCTCTGAGTCTCCTGGCCTTGGCATTCCAGCTGCGGTTTCCAACCCCTCCTCTTCCTCTTGCTCGGAATCAGTTCCCAGATCCCTGGAAGGCACTTGTGCAGGAGCAATGGCTCCAGTCCCTACAGGCAGGGGGGTATGGCACAATTTGCCACTCCTCCTGCTCTGCAACTTGATGCGGGTGCCTCAGTCTGCCTCATGAGAGCCCCAAGTAGGAGGAGCCAGGAAGGAGCAACAGGGTTGTGGGCACTAGCACTCAGCTCATTCCCAGTAAGCCAGGATCTGCTGGAATCCTGATTACCTCCTTGGGTGCTCTGTGCAAAGAGAGCATAGGGGTCTGGCAAATGCTTGACCTCACCACATTCTAGAGCCAGCCTTGGGTATATTTGAAAGGAAGGAAGGACTTTGATGTGTTGATTAGTCTTGACTACTTGTCTTCTTGCATGTGTAAACCATGGAAACTCCTGCATCTGATGGATTCCAGTCCATGAAAAGCTTATGAAATAATAAATTAGTTAGTCTTTAAGGTGCCACAAGGTGTAAGTTGTCCCTGTTTTAAAAGAAGGGAGTGGGTGTATTTGCCTCTGTTTAGGGCAGTGTTCTCCAACCTTGGGTCCCCAGACGTTTTTGGCCTACAGCATAGCTGGCTGGGGCATGCTGGGAGTTGTAGGCCAAAAACGTCTGGGGACCCAAGATTGGAGAACACTGGTTTAGGGTTTTGTAGATGGGCAGCACGTCATGTCCTACAAACAATGAAATCCTTTCTCCATGATGGTCCCAGATCATATTCATCTCAGCAGCAAACTGGTTAAAGTGACCTTGTGAAGGATTGGGAAAGAGGAGGACTGAGCTTACCTCCCCCCCCCCCCCCACACACACACTTTTCTTTTGAAGCTTGAAAGGGAGTTTAAAGGCTCCAATCGGTAATGGAAAGCGAATGGGCACAGGTCAAAATAAATTAGGGTCTCTTCTTGAAACGAAAACCAGGTTGACTGAAAAATACTCCACTCCCCAGTTCTGCCTGTTTTTAGTCCCCAAAGGGGGGGGGGCGGGGAAACCAGAACTATTTACCTTTTGGCAAGCTTAACAGTATTGAACTTGAGAAGGCAGAACAAAAGGAGGGCCGTCTTACTCCGGCTCTTTGAAAAATCAGAATTCAAAGGGTCAGTTCAGATCCGGTCATCTCAAGGGTGAAATTCTAACTCATGGAGAAGGTAGGCCTCTGCACCTTGCCAGCCATCATTCAGCATTAAGCGTCCAGGCCAAGAGGCAAGTCAAACAAACATATGACCGAAAAAATTTGAGCTGTTCTGGAGCCCTGATGTAGTCTGTTTTATGGTGTATATGTCAATATAATATTTTGATTGAAATAATCTCCCCACTGTGGTAAACAGGATGCTGGACTAGATGTACCTCTGGTCTGCTCCAACAGGGCTTTTTGTATGTTCTTAACACTTAAGTAGCAGTCTGCCACTCTAGATCTTTCTCTGAGAAGACCATGACATGACAGAGCAGCATATATTCCATCCACTGCCGGCTCCAGGTTTTGGAGGGCCCTTGGGCAAGACGCCCTCAGTGAGTCTGCCTTCTCACCGCCATAGTCACCAGCTGCTCTTGCTCCTCATCCGCTTTCTCATCATTGCTACCACTTGCTTGCTTGCCAGGCAGAGAGCCAGTGAACACGTTGGCAGGGGCATCTGCTGCTCCTCCTTCTCATCACCACCATTGTCTGGGCCAGAGCAAGAAGCAGGTGAACAAGCAGGTTGGTTGGAATGGTGAAGAGAAGAAACAACTCCAGGGGGCTCTTGTCAGTGGCTTGTGGGATCTTGGCAGGTGCCCAACCATGCCTAACCTTGATGCCGGACATGATTCCATCATGGGTAGAAGCTAACCAGTCATCTGATGTGCTTTGGCTGTCCCTTTTTCTCTCTCCTTGATTTATGCTTTGCAAATGCCAGCTGAAATTGGTGATAGCAGCCTGTAAAATTTCCCAGTAAATCTCCCATTGGTGCAAATAGCAACTTTCCTTCCAATGCAAACACCCAGTACAAGGCCGACACCCTGGATCAGGACCACACCAAAAGGCAAAAGCTCCCTGTATCTCCCCGCGCCCCACAACTAGGTGCCCAATCTGGATTGGGGCCCTGCACCTGCTATTTACTTTTTTTAAAAGCTGTTCACACCATTGCTGGAATGGTGTGAACACTGGAATAAAACAGTTGTGAAAGCTAGTTTGAAAGTGAACATAAAGAAGAGCCATGCTGGATCAGACTGAAGGCCTATATAGTCATAGATTTCATAGATCACAGAGTCGGAAGGAGCCTACAAGGCTATCGAGTCCAACCCCCTGCTCAATGCAGGAAACTAGAGGAGGGGTCTCCCATCCAAGTAATGGTAATAACCAGGCCTGACCCTGCTTAGCTCAGACAAGCTGAGCCAGCCAAACAGATGCTTGTGGGAAGGTCACAAGAATGATAGGAATGCAGTGCTGGCTCCAGGGCTTGGAGGGCCCTTGGGCAAGGCACCCTCCATGGGCCCTCCCTCCCTTAGTGAGTCTACCTTCGCGTCACCAGCTGCTCTTGCTTCTCATCCCTTTTCTCATCATTCCTCCCACTTGCTTGCTTTACAAGCAGAGAGCCAGTGAGCAAGCAGGCGGTGGCATCTCCTGCTCCTTCTTTTCACCACCAGAGGAAGAGGAAGGTGAACAAGCAGATTGCAGTGATGAAGAGGAGAGGGAAGGCTGGAGGGCTCTTGTCAGTGTGCCCCTGCTGGGGTGTGGGCCCTCAGCAGGTGCCCAACCATGCTTAACCTTGCCACTGGCCCTGTGTGAGCACAATAGCACTCTCTTGATTGCCAGCAACTTGTGTTCAGACTCAGAGGCAGTACTGCCTCCAGTACTGAAGTAATATCTAGACACCATGACAAGTAGATAGCTACTACTAGTGGAAAAAGAAGGGGGGCAGACAAAGCTGTTTTGGGATGCTATTCCATAGTTAAGCAGCAGACTTGGAATTTCATCATGATTGTAAAATCAGTACTGGTCATCCACCAGTTTAGAGTGTGCAGGAGTTTGGAGCCAGTGTGCTGTAGTGGCTGTTAGCCTTAGACTACAGAGAGACTCAGGTTTGAATCTCCACTCAGCTGCAAAGCATACAGGGTGGTCTTAACATAAGAACATAAGAAGAGCCCTGCTGGATCAGGCCAAGGGTCCATCTAGTCCAGCATTCTGTTCACACAGTGGCCAAACAGCTGCTCACAGGAGGAAACCCATAAGCAAGACATGAGTAGAACAGCATCTTCCAATCCATGTTCCCCAGCAACTGGTGTACATAGGCATACTGTCTCTGATTCTAGCGGTAGCACATAGTCAATCAGGACTAGTAGCCATCAATAACCTTATCCTCCATGAATTTGTCCAATCCCCTTTTAAAGCCATCCAAATTGGTGGCCATCACTTCATCTTGTGATAGCAAATTCCATAGTTTAACTCTGCGCTGTGTGAAGAAGTACTTCCTTTTGACTGTCCTGAATCTCCCACCAATCAGCTTCATTGGGTGACCCCACTGGGTTCTAGTATTATGAGAGAGGGAGAAAAATGTCTCCCTATCCAGTTGGGTCTTCTTGGGCCAGTCATCATCTTTCAGCCTAAACTACTATGTAGGGTTGATGTGAAGATAAAAGCAGGGTAACGTGTAGGCTGCTATGGGTTCATTGGAGGAAAGGGTGTGTGTGTGTGTGTGTGTGTGTGTTGTGTGTGTGTGTGTAATTGTTGTACAGGACCTCGTACTATTAAACAATTCACAATTAAAATATAGATGATGGTGCTGCATTGTTAGCACAACATCATTAGCCCTTGCTAGGCAAAGGGGAATAGCGACTATTTGCTGCTGAGAAAAAGAAGCAAACTGTGCCATCAAAATTCAGTGGCTTTTCTCCTTTGTGTAGCAAGTGTTAATGATGTTGCACTAGCATTGGTTTATGCTAGAGCAGTGCTGGGCAACTTGAGGCCCTCCAGATTTTATCAGCCTACAACTCCCAATCAGCATTAGCCGGCATAGCCAATAGTGACGAATCAAGGGAGTTGTAGGCCAAAACATCTGAAGGGCCACAAAAACATAAAAAGAGCCATGCTGGATCAGACCAAGGGTCCATCTAGTCCAGTATCCTGTTCACACAATGGCCAACCAGATGCCCACAGGATCCCACAAGCAGGACATGAGTGCAACAGCATCCTCCCACCCATGTTTCCCGGCAACTGGTGTGCATAGGCATACTGCCTGTGGTACTGGAACTTGTTCACCCCTTCACTAGAGCAATGTCATTAGCATGGCACTGTGCCAGCATGGGCTGCTCATTATATTTTCCTACTTTACAAAGTTTATATCAACAGCATAGGAAATTGTAATGCACTTAGAAGGAGATGATAGATAGATAGATAGATAGATAGATAGATAGATAGATTCAAGAACTGCTTTCTACCAAACTATTTCACAAAATCTCAGATTTTCATCCAAATGCCCCTCTGGGAGTTAGTCATCTCTAGTGCAGACTGTGTGTGATAGACATGAAGAAACAAGCTGTCCGTCATCCCTTCTGAACCATGAAGTGGCTTGTCCCCTGATGTTAATTTAGTTAGATCACAGCCAAAGGGCGTACCTTGTATCAATGCCAGGGCTTAATGAGCAGCTCATTTGAATCCATGCAAAGTACCAGGGAGCATGGAGACATGCTAATTAAAGTGACTGCTGTTCTTTAATTAAGCAGTAATTCCCTGCAAAGAGGTGATTATCATGCAAATTGGACCCACTTAAGTGATGTAAATGCTTTGGGCAATATCTGAGCCTCTTTCTTTACCAAGAAGTAGGGGGACATTAATCCAGTATGCATGTACTGGTATTAACCAAGTAGATAAAAGTTATTCATTTATTGAGCTATTGGGTTCTCAGGGCTTTGTTGTGGAACAATGGGGCCAGGCAACAGGGCTCTCCTTACAATAATATATTTATGAATAATCCTACCTCCATACTAAAAGCCTATTCAGAATGTTCTCCAAGTTCAAGGGCATTCAAGAGTGCAGATGTATAGTTAAGATCTGCCAGCAACTTGTACAAATGTGTGTATCTCTCTGTGTGTGTGCCGGGCATGTGAGAGAGAATACATCTGGGTAGGATTTCAAGAGCAGTCGGATAACATGTGCCTATCGTTAGATGGATGATGTTGACGTGTTGGTCCTGGGGGTCTGATGGAGACAAAGGGTTCAGTCCATTGGGGATGTCTTCTATGTAAGTTATCTTGAAATGAATGGGACAGCCTCGTACAACCCCTGTCCCTTTCCATGTGGATTATTGTACAAAAGACTTTCCCAACTGGTTGTGCCCAAAGTAAGTAGTAAATAGATACTGGGTTTATGTTTTGTTTTGGACTTACTGCTCGTGGTTATAGATTTCATAGATAAGAGTTGGAAGGAGCCTACAAGGCTATCGAGTCCAACCCCCTGCTCAGTGCAGGAAACTAGAGGAGGGGTCTCCCATCCAAGTACGGTAATAACCAGGCCTGCCCTGACCCTGCTTAGCTTTCCACGCTCAGACAAGCTGAGCCAGCGTAAGCCACAGGCCTGTATGTTAGTTTCTTCCTACATTCAATTGACAACCCATAAAGCAAAGATCCCATATTCATAGATTCATAGATCATAGAGTTGGAAGGAGCCTACAAGGCTATCGAGTCCAACCCCCTGCTCAATGCAGGAAACTAGAGGAGGGGTCTCCCATCCAAGTAACAACCAGGCCTGACCCTGCTTAGCTTTCCACACTCAGACAAGCTGAGCCAGCATAAGCCACAGGCCTGTATCTAAGGGACAATTCACACAACTGTTTGCTGGGCTAGGTTTAAGGTGACCATATGCACTACTTTTCAAAGAACAGTCCTCCATTTGAAGGGCACTCAGAGGACAGTCATCTGTTTGAAGGTGTCCTCTATTTGAAGGGCTGTCCAGTGCAGCCGCAGTTTAAAGATAAAGAACAATAAGAAGGGAGAGCAGGGGGCTTGAAGTTCTCCTCAGAAGTTTGCACCTCCAATAACAGAAGCAGTATGACTCTGTACACCAGTTGCTGGGGACCATGGGGGTGAGGGTGCTGTTGCACTCATGTCCTGCTTAAGGGCTTCCCACTGCCAACCAGGCAGCTGGCTGGCCACTATGTGAACAGAATGCTGGACTAGATGGACCCTTGGTCTGATCCAGCAGGGCTCTTCATATGTTCTTATGACAGCAGACTAAGCAGGCACGTGGGTCACCTGGTCAAGATCATCCCCACTATGGTGAGATCTGTATTGCATTTCTATTTAAATGATAGTGTTTGCATCTAGTCATGTAAATGAGCATGTGCAAAGTTTAGGCACTCTTTTGTCTTCGTTTTTGGTGATGCAAAGTGGCCGCCCTAGCTAAATTTAAGGTGCTATATCCTATGCATGTTTAGACAGAATAGAAGTCCTACAACTCCTAGCATTCTCCAGCCAGCAGCCCCCTCTGTGCACCCACCTATGATGTTTGGAACAGATCTGTTCCTTGATTCGAAATAGCATTTCAGAATGCCCTGTGTTAATCACATGCCGGTCCATCCCTGGATTTATAGTACACTGGAAAGACAAGGGGTATTCTGGAAGGAAGAATAGGAGTCTCTGTGTGCCTATATGCAGTGAAGAAACCAGAATATTAAACTCTGCTCTGTTAAGCTTAGTGTACATTGAAATTCTTATTTCTAAGAGCCCCAGACCTTTTTATTTATTTTATTTATTTATTTATTATATTTATCAATCGTCCATCTGGCCGGTCACCCGGCCACCTTGGGCGATGTACAATTAAAATACAGTAAAACACAATAAAATATAATGATTAAAACAATATAAAAAATTCTTATTAAAAACCTAACCCACCCCATATTCCCGCCTGAACAGCCATGTTTTTAATGCACGGCGGAAGCTCATCACGGAGGGGGCATGAACACCCCACCCACACCCTACACTGAACACCCCACCCACACCCTACACTGAACACCCCACCCACACCCTACACTGATCAAGGGCATGCAAGCTAATAATATACGTCAGGCTGTGACAAATAGAAACAGTAACATGTCTTGTATGGGGTATCTGTGAAAACCAACACAGCTTAACAGGAGCATGCCAAACATCTGTGCTCATCTTGGTGTGATGCCTATAGTCAGCTTGTTCAGATCTGAAGAAAAACACCCAGCCAAAGTGTTTGTGTGAAGCCACTATACATATAAGATAAAGATGGACACATGCCTCACTATTTCAATAGAAATGTGTAGAACTCTGATGTTTGGTGGAAAGCTTGAAATTGCTCAGTAGTCAACTGGAAACTTAGAACATCAGAAAAGCTCATCAGAGAAGTCAGCACTCAAGTGGCACATAAAAGTTCCGAGAAGCCCAGTATGCAAAGACCAGTCAGGAGCAAGCCAATCTGGCCTTTATCGCATGCAATTTGTAAATATTAAAATGGGTTCTTAGACTGGTGATGGATTTTGGTGCGCCTGGAGACTAGAAAACTCATGCTACAGAGCAGACTTGAATGGGAGCCTCAATGCATCACTCAGGGCCTGGTGAGACTCCTGCATGTCTGAGTGGCAGCCTTTGAAATTCATTGATTTTTGTCTCTGGCAGCTTTGATCAGATTGTCAACATGGGGTCTGACAAGGACTTGTTGTGATGACCGGAGAATGATAAAAGTATCTCCTTTCTAGAGGAGACAGACACTGATCCAAGCTGCTCCTTTTTTTCATTATCGTAGGCCTGTAAATAAATGGCTTGCCAGCCACAGCAGAGTTCAGTCGTTGCTCCTCTGCACTCTCTCCTCCTCCCATGCAGGAGAGGCACTAAATGCTGAGAGGATGTTAGAATTATTCTATATATTCTTGGGCAGGGGATCAAGGGAGGTTTGCATTTGCATTTGCATAGGATTTAATAAGGTCTTTTGATCCAGGTCCAATTTGTAGTGTCATTAAAAAAAGAAAGCATATGGAGTGACTGGATGCTAGCAAGCACATTAAAGCTCCCCACCAATGGGAGCTCATCAACAAGCAACTTATTAATCTAAACGAATGTCCCTCCCACATGTACCTGCTCAGACCCTTGGGTCATTTTGGAGGCCCTCCTCCGGGTGGCTCCACCGAAGGAAGCTAGACAGGTGGCTACAGGAGAGAGGGACTTCTCAGTTGTGGCACCCCACTTATGGAATGAACTCCCCAAAGAGGTTCACCTGGTTTTGGCACCTCGATTGTTTTGCATTATATTGTATTTTATTCTTTTAAATATTTGTATTGTATTTTATATTTTTAACTGTTATGTGGCATTTTAGTTTTTTTTTAACTGTTTGTTAATCCGCCCAGAGAACATTAGTTATTAGGTGGATGGATTAGAAATGCAATAAATAAATAAATAAATAAATAAATAAATAAATAAATGTGACTGAGAGATAGTGTTATTATGTATAGCAAGCCTGTCATCATGGTGATTACAGAATTGTATTACAAAGGCTCAGTGATACTTGGGCAGGGGTGGTGCTAGGTACTGAAAAGATCTGGGGCTCAGGCCCACAGGACAAAAAAATACACAAATCTGTATACGCTAATTTACATATGCTCTCAAGCAGGGCTCTCCAACCTTGGGTCCCCAGATGTTGCTGGCCTACAGCTCCCAGAATCCCTTGCCATTAGCCATGCTGGCTGGGTATGCTGGGAGCTGTAGGCCAGCAACATCTGCGGATCCAAGGTTGGAGAGCCCTGCTCTAAAGTATTTTGCGTGTGTGTGTCTTTAAAGAGCCCTGTCTCCCAAGGACACCCCTATTTGTAAAAAGGGATGTATGGACAGGGGAGAGGAGGGCATTTGATTTCAGGAAAAAACCTCAGGCAGACCCCGCAAGCTTCTTGGTTCTTTTTGCCTCTCAGGGTTGCCTAGTCACATACTGTGGCAGTGACAGTAGAAGAAGTCTCAACAGGCAGAATCCCCATGTCAGGGTCTAGGCTCTTCTGACTCCAGGCTAGGTGAGGGCAACCCGTGGCCTGCAGGCCCCATGCAGCCCACTACAGGTGTCTTCTCCTTCTTCCATGCATGCCCCTGCACCACCAGCCAATTCTACTGGGAGCCAGGGCATGTAGGGATGGTTCTCCTCACATGCCCCATTTGCCAGCAGAACTGGGCTCCCACCAGCCCATCAAATAGCTGTTTGGCAGGCTGGCAAGAGCTTGATTCTGCTGGGAAACAGAGTGTGCCCAGATGGCTGTCCATCACACGTCCAGCAGCGTTTTCCAGCAGCGATTCTGATCAAGATCACTGGGGTGGACAGCGGAGTTGGAGAAGCTTTAACGTACAATTAGTAGTTAGGTTAACCTTGGTTTGTTTAACCCGTGAATAACCTATAATATCCAGGTTCAGAAAATTGTGGGTTAATTAACCCACAAATTACCACCGTTACATGTGAACAGCCCTCATCAAATTAGCCCTCATCACTGTCCTCCTCAAATTAACTATGTGGCTCTTTCCTACTGCATGTTCATATGGGAGGGAGCCACAATTGGTCATGCATGTACCGTACATAGTGAAACAGACATGTGCAACTGCTTTGAACAAGATGGTATATATCAGTCCTTATTTGTATGCTTCAGGGATGATTGCCTTATTAAGAGTCAAGGGAATTGTATTAACCAGATTGGCTGAGAATGTGGACGTTTCCCCAAAACATGTGTCAAGGCATACTTGCTCCTGTATTAGGAATAGTCAGTGTAATGCTCACTAGACCAAATCTCACCTGCAAGGGCTTTCCAGCTCCAGATTATACTAGACCCACAGTTATCCTAATCAAGAGCTTTGGCTGTTGGATGATATAGAAATGTAATAAATAAATAGATGTGGACAGGTTGGGCACATCACATCTGATCCTCCAAGAACCACTGTCTGGACAATCCATAAGAATTGCAGGACTCTGTCTGGACCCAAGCAGTCTAGCCATGGTTGTGTTTTACAGTCTCCTTCCAGGACAAGCTTTTCTACAAATGGGTTCTTGATCCTGTTTATTTGGTTTTTAATCCACAAAGAATAATTATCCTCATTGGGAATTTAGCATTTATTAGAGGAGCGATTTTTTAAATCCTTAAGCACGTCACAATGATGAAATGTGTCTGTTTTTATGGGGCTTTAAAATGCTACTTAATTGTGTAAGCAAAGATGAGAATAATAGACAGTGGAAATCTGGAGTAATCCCAAATGGTGAGAGAACCAATGTGCTATCTGAAGAACAAAACAAAAACAGAGGCTTGAAGCCCATGGCTTTGTTTATTTTATTCTTGGCCCGTAGAATCCTTTCACAGGAGAAAAAAAAAAACCCTTAAAACAGCAGTAGCTATTTATATAGCCAAGCCCAGAGTAAACACTCTCTGATGGAGTAGTCTCCATTCACAACACGGCAGCCATTTTCTTGGGATTTGTGCCACTTCCTGTTTCCATAGAAACATGGCTTACCCGGCTCTGCCCTTATCACTTCCCTAACGTCTAGACCTTAAAGAATTCTAGCTCATGGAACTTCCCTAAATAATACAAGGCATTTCAGCTGAGCCTCAGACAGAGATGTCTTGCCACACATCCCTCATACCCTACGAAGTCTCAAAAACAGTGTATCTCAAAAACACATATATGCACAAAACCCAGAAATCTTATCTCAACAAGGGAGGAGTGGATTTTGTGTTTGCTTTGGAACTAGAGACATCTATAGCTGCTGGGATGCACATGGCAAACCCACAATTTGGCGGCGTGTATAATACTGTGCAGGCTTTCCTGTCTGACATGTACACAGTTTTAACAGGCTTTAAGTAAAAACACTCTTGAAAACACCTCCCGGCATCATCCATCTCCCTCTTCTGTCCTTTTAACTTTGCTGTCAGCAGCTACCAGTTTGAAGAGACTGGACAACTTAGCATCTCTGCTTATCTCCCCCTGCCCGCACTTTTTTTTTTTTTTTTTTTTACAACAAGGGATATCACTTGGGTCAGTAATATAATCTTTTAGTGCTGTGAGGAGCACCAAAATCCTCTCTGAGCTGATGTATCCTGCAATAGCCTCACTGCCTTGGCTAGTTTTTGTTTTGTTTTCAAGTGGAGGAGGCAAATGGCGGCGACCTAAGCTAATGAGGGTAATTGCTGTTCCAAGAGGACTGCCGTAAATATTATGCTTTTGGATTCTAGACTGTTAGGTTAAACATCATCCTTTGCTCTGTAGTCATCCTTGGAATTCAACTTTCTAGGGCAACACAAATTAAGCTGGATCTGTTGAGGATGGAAGCATAGTCTTTTGCGGGGTGTATCTTTCTTTAATTCTGAAAACTGAGCCAAGAGACTCATTTCTGAAGCCATTCAAATGTTCAGGTTAATCCTACAGTATCCTGTATCTTCTCTGAACTGTGTCCAGTCTGTCAACACGGCATTCCCAAGAACATACTAGTCCTACAGAGGGGTCATTTTAGTTCTACATCCTGGTATTGTTTTAAAATCATGCTTCTTCAAGTCACTTCCATGTCTAAAATAGTAGTATCAGAAAGTTCTGTATACATGTCTCTTTGGTACTGCCAAGCCACACATAGATTCTTTCCAAATCCAGGGCTGCTTCCAGACGAGGCTTTTATTACACCATCACTCTGCCTCATTCACAGAATTTTATGGGGGATCCAGATATCATCATCTTCCACTTGTAACCCTCCCGAGTTTTCCCACCATTTCTTCTGTCTTTTTTCTTACTGCAGTAATTCCGTTAAGGAGAAAAGATGGAAGAGCTGCACAGTTCACATGTCACGCCCGGCCCACCCTGGCAATAAGCCACGGTGGGTTGGTTGTTGCCCCAAAAACCCATGGTGCACCTGACAGATGATCAGGCTCACCATGGGTTGTTTGTGTGGAGGAAGGGGGGCTAGCTGACCCGCCACAACCCCACCCTTTCCTACCCCAAAGGACCCAAGACTCCCAGAGATCTCAAGGTACCAGATTGCCAGCCTCAGCTGTCTGCAATCCTACTTGAATCTCTGTTCAGGGACTTGCCTTTCTCACTGTAACCTGGATTTAGTTGCTGGAATCACAGAGCAATCCACAAACACCATGTGGGGTAAAAAACCAAAGAAGGTTTATTCTGGTAGCATTTTACAACAAGAATAGGGAAATGAGAGAAGCACATGAAATTAGAGAGAGACACTTTGGTACACAGAGTAAAGCTACAAAATAACAAAACCTGATTCTTTATATCTCCCAGGCACACAACTAGTTACCTGGGGGTCAGTTCTCTTCCAGGGTTGGATCCAGCACAGCCTTGCTGCCCGGGAAGACTACTTCACCTACCCAAAGGTCCAAGATGGGTAGCCCTGCACAAGGCCTGCCTTTACCAGAGCCCTCATTCAGCTAATTTCACCAGGAGCTACCTGGGGTCGGATCCTGAGGCCGCCCAAAGGCTTGGGCCTCTGCTTGGCTTGCTGCCATTACTCCACAGCCAGCAACCACGCGACGAACAAAGACAAAGAACAAAACCCACACGTTGGGAAATATAGCTCTTTCCCCCTCCCTTCCTCCTTCCTGTAGCTCTGCTGCCTCTTAGCCAATCATGATGCACTTCACCTGGCCAGGCAGGGAGGGGAACTCATGACTCATGACATTTGCATTTGAAAGCCGGGCCACTGTAGACTTTGGGACGCCGGCATACACACACACACACCCAGCCTTTAGCTGGTTCACACATGAGGGTGTGTGTGTGTGTGTGCATGTAGGAACCCCCAAAGGCTCTTTCCTTCACAGTTTGTCCCCTCCCTCCCCCTCAGTCCTCCCACAGGTATCCCAACTACAGCAACAAGCCACCCTCGCTGGGTGCGCACAACATGGTAACCCGTGCCAATGAGGGTAATTGTACAAATACCACCACCACACAACCAGCATGTGTGGCAAGGGAAATAAGCCCCCGTGGCTTATTTCCCTCTCCATGATCATGCAAACAGGCCAGTGAATACGGCTGGTGGGAAAGGATATAAAATGTTGTCAACATTGCCTTTAAAGGTACATAATTTTTACATTGTCACAGACATTACCAAGTACATTCCACAGGAGTCAATCTATCCTGACATCATACCCAAAATTGTTGTGCTTCCAGTTTCAAGAGAAGGGCATTGAATTGGGACCCTGCCTTGGACAAAGAGAAGGTTAGATACAGCTACAATGTTGACCTTTCTTATGGCATCTTATTTATTTATTTATTTATTCATTCATTCATTCATTCAATTTATATATCTCCTTTTTTCCTGCAAGGAACCCAAGGCATCTTACATAATTCTCCTCCTCCTCTTCATTTTATCCTCTCAACAACCCTATGTTGTTTGTACAAAGCGTTTGTATCCCACTCTTCAGTCAAGTCACTGGGAGTGGCGAGAATCCACAATTAGACTGTGCCTGCCCTCAGGCTTACAGTCGAAAAAGACAGGAGACACAAGGAAAATGATTGGGAGGGAGGAGGAAAAAGGGATGATGGTGATGCCTGATTCAGTGGTGAGAGCCAGTGTGGCGTACTGGTGAGAGTGTTGGACTGGGACTTGGGAGATCTGGGTTCTAGTCCCTGTTCAGCCATGAAACTCACTGGGTGACATTGGGCCAGTCACTGACTCTCAGCCTAGCCTACCTCACAGGGTTGTTGTGAGGATAACATGGAGAGGAGGAGGATTATGTAAGCCACCTTGGGTTCCTTGAAGGGAAAAAGGCGGGGTATAAATATAATAAATAAATAAATAAATCCATATTCTGGACCAATTGTATTCAAGTTTGCACTGCCTCTTCCTCTTTCTTCTTTTCTATAGTTTCTCTTCTTTTGAGTTCAAGCTTAATCAGTTTCTACTTCCATCCCCTCAGGGCAAGATGTTTCTTCAGATGCCCTTCTAGTGGAATTTGGGGGAGGGTCCACCACTGAGAGGTAGATGGTGGCTGCTCACAATATTGACTGGGTTCATGTGATCACCACAGTCCACCATGGCCATGGTAGGTTGTGGTGCGTGCTGGCAGCCATTTTAAATATTCAACCCCCGGCAAGGGGTTGCCATGGTTTGCCGTGTCATCCAAACCTAGGCAACAAGGGTTGTTTGAGTGTTAAATAACCCTCAAATAATCCATGGTTTCTTCTAGGGTGGGAACTGGGAAGAAGCCCATTATCTTGTTGTCTTCTCCTATCCCCTCAGGGCAAGATGATATATTTATATGGGTATTATCTATGGCAAGGGGCACTGTGGTTCAAGTTATTTATTTTATTTATTTATTTATTATATTTATGAATCGCCCATCTGGCCAGACATCCGGCCACTCTGAGCGATGTACAATGCAATAAAATACAGGGGGGGGAACACACACACAGTATAAAACACAATTAAAAATCCTAACCCACCCCATATTCCTGCCTGATCCCGTTAGGATCTTGCTGCTGACAGGTGGAATTTCATTTCAGACATGTTATGTAGCAATACTGTTGTGTTTGAGAGGCCTGCTTGATCTTTGCCTATTCTTCCACTATACACATAATGTTGGGTCGTGTGTGTGTGTGTGTGTTTGCTTTCTTTTTAACAGTTGTTACCTTTTCATGTCTTTGGAAAGGGGTGGGATAGGAATAGATAAATAGGGATTAATCAGGGAAGGGATTGGAAATAAAACCGCCAATATCTTAATGCCCTTATATACAAATCAATTGTGCAGCCACACTTGGAATACTGTGTACAGTTCCAGTCACTGCACCTCAATAAAGGTATTGTACAGCTGGAAAAGGTGCAGAATAAGATGACTGAAATGACCAGGGGACTTGAGCAACTCCCCTACAAGGAAAGGTCACAACAAAAACATTTGGGGCTTTTCCATTAAGGGGGACATGATGGAGATGTACAAAATTATGCACAGTGTGGAGAAAGAGAAGAGCGAGAGAAGTTTTTCTCAGTCTCTCGGAATACTAGAATTCGGGGTCATCCAATGAAGCTGAATGGTTCAATAAATGATGGCTAAGGCTGCAACCGTATACACCGGTGTTCTTCAACCTTAGGCCCCCAGATGTTTTTGGCCTACAACTCCCAGTATGCCCCAGCCAGCTATGCTGATACGCCAGCTGCATCCCTTCCTAGAGTCGGAGGACCTAAAGACGGTAGTGCATGCGCTGGTAACTTCAAGGCTCGACTTCTGCAATGCACTGTACATAGGGCTACTGTGGAAGACCAGCAATGGGGTCTTCGGCGTGAGTCCGGCACTTAACGGGTTTACTGTGCTGAGCTACAGCCAGTTAAAGCAAGTGTAATTGACTAGAACTCTTACGCGTCGTAAAGGAAGCACAAGAGGCTGTCCATACCAGGAATAGGCTTTTATTTACTACAAGTTAAATGGAGCGGAACTAATAGGTTTCTAGGAATACTATACATCAACAAGACCCGAGCGTGACCTCAGACTTCATGAATGAATGGGATCCCAGGCTAGCATATTGAGGGAAGAAGTTACCTCAGTCCAGAGACGCTATGCTGGTTGGTTCCCAGCCTGGCTCTGAGTCCGCCTGACCCGGGGAAGAGAACTGCTTGACCCAGCCACAGCTGGACGGAGTTGTTGTCAGTGCACCCGTGTTCCCAACAACCCCCGAGTTGTTGGTAGAGGGGTTTTCTACCCCTCTCTCCCTTCTGCCCGCCCCTTACTGATCAGGTGGGCTTATCCCTGCCCTCTTTGTCTTCTTTGAGGTAGTGAATACTTAACAGCTCTTTGAGACTGCCCTGCCCTTCTTGATGGTCCATCTCCTCCGTTGTGGATTCCGGCCGATGTGTCCCATTGAAGATATGCGCTATACCTGTCTGGCGGGTCCACGTCTCCTACCCACCTTCCACCCCCGGGGAGGGATTATGCAGCCAAGGGTTGCTAGGGCAAGTTATGTGCGGTTACCAAGGGGAAACTGTGTGTGGTGGTGTCTGTGTGTTCAGGCTTTCTCCACAGCTACCTTTATACCTAGTCCTGAAACTTCAACTAGTGCAAAATATGGCAGCCAGACTGGTTATTGGTACACTAGGGGTGCCCACATCACACCAGTTTTAAAAGTGCTCCACTGGCTGCCAATCAGTTTCCATGTGAGATGTTGGTTATTACCTTTAAAGCCCTACATGGTTTGGGTCCAGGCTACCTACAGGATCACCTTCTCCCGTACAATCCGCCCCGCAAACTCAGGTCCTCTGGGAAGAATCTACTTCAGTCAGCCAAAACTAGGCTGACAAGTATTACCCAGAATACTTTTCTTCTGCTGCTCCCAGATTATGGAATGGCCTGCCGGAGGAGGAGAGTCGTCAACTTACCAGTATCTTGGAATTTTAAAAAGCCATAAAGACTGATCTCTTCCGGCAGGCCTATCCGGTGGAATTTTAGGATGCCTTTAAGATGTTTTAAGATGTTTTAATAGTTTTTGTGTTTTGTGTTTTGATTAGTTTATGTATTTTATATTTTTTGCTATTCCCCGCCTGGATCTAGATGGAGTGGCGGGTAAGAAATAATTTGATGATGATGATGATGATGATGACGATGATGGGAGTTGTCGGCCAAAAACATCTGGGGACCCAATTTTGGAGAACACTGGTATACACACTTACCTGGGAGTATGTCCCATTGAATTGAATAGGACTTACTTCAGAATAAATATAGGATTGCACTGTTCCTTTTTATTTTTTTTTTTATTTTTTACTTTTTATATATTCTGCCCCCTCCTCACATTTCCATCTTTGTTTTAAAATTGTAATAGCGTACCAAAATTGAAAGGCATAAGAGTGATGCAAGCTGGAACATTAAGAAGTTTGAAAGAAAGTGTGTGTGTGTTGCTGACTTTAATATTGAACGTGGAAAGAGAAAAAGCAGATTGCAGACGTACTTGGACAGCTAACAATATTGTATTCAGTTGCTGCAGAATAAATGCTTTGTGTTACAGCATGCTCGAGATATGATCTAAAAAAAAAATGTCCTCCAAGTTTTGTGCTCTTTGTGCCAATCCACAGGCGGTCTTTGGAAGTCAGAGCAGACCAAAGAAAAACATTGCCAGATCTTGTTAGCAAAACATTTTCATCATTCAAAGGACTGCCATGCTTGAAAGTGTGAAAGATACCAAACAAACCCAGTGACTCATACTGTACATACTTTTTTACCTTGTTTAATTTTTTTTTTTTTTAATGTTCTCTAAATTGGGCAGTTATACTGAAGGTTTAAATAATAATAATTTTAAAAAATCATCTGTCATCATGTTCCTGAGGGGGTTAGTGTGTGTGTGTGTGTGTGTGTGTGTGTTTTGTTTTGTTTTGTTTTTTTAACTCTGCATGAGGTTTTGTGTTAGCAGTTAGGAAACTTTCACTTGGTTGGATTTGAAAAGGAAAACAAAGTTGTTCAGCGTCAAAATACTTTGGATTTACCAAGATCAAAAGGAGGAAAGCAGATTTTTGGTAGCTAACCAAGACAACAATTATTTCAGTCTTGGTGCTTCTCTGAGATTCTCATAGGGTAAATCCAACCAGTATGTTTCCTAATAACTTTCACACTCACTGGGTCTCTTCACATGTTATGCTAGATGCACAAAAAAGGGAAGAGTGCATGTGTTTGACATAACCTGTGGAAAGTTCCTGCACACCATAGTGTGTGTGTGTGTGTGTGTGGTTTCTGAACATAGGAAACTGCCTTACCCTGACTCAGGCCATTGGTGCACCTGTCTCAGTACAGTCTACACCAGGGGTGGGCAGAAAGTAGATCTCCAGATGTTTTGGACTTCAACTCCCAGCATTCCTGACTATTGGCCATGCTGGTAGGGGCTTTTGGGAGTTGAAGTCCAAAACAGCTGGAGACCTTCTGCCCATCTCTGGTCTACTCTGTCTAGGAGCTGCTCTCCAAGCTTTCAGATAGGGGCCTTTCCCAGCTGTACTTGGAGGTACCAGAGACTGAACCTGGGAACTTTTGCATATAAAGCAAGGGTGCAGAACGGGACACCCCAATCTGGCCCACAGAGCCTCTTGGAGTTTCTCTAGCAGTCAGGGCTTAAGCTCCAAGCCCCGTCCCCTGGAGGAATCCCCTCAGAGGGCATCACCCTACTGCATCTCCGATCTGTTATCTCCAAGCATCAAGGATGTGGGATGGCCTGGGCCTGGATCTCCTGCACAGGGGAGAGCAGCCGCTTTTCCCCATGTGGGAAAATCCCACCACCCCTCAACCCTGCTGCTATTTCCTGTCTGAGATCAGCAAGATAGTAGTGGGGATGCAGGGCAGCCTGGGCATTGGGACTCACCCATGCGGGGAGGAGCGGCCATGATGGAGATAGCCGCAGAGATGCGGGGCAGCCTCGGTCCCTTTCTCCATGCTGGGAGGAAGTACAGTTTTGTGCCTCCTTCCAGCACAAAGGGGGAGAGGGTGATGTCAGAGCAGGGCTGAACCCCCTGACATCATCCGGCCTCTGGTGGGCCTGGTGGGAGGCAATATGCCCAACCCCACCAGAAAGCAGTTCTGTACCCCTGCTCTGAAGCATCACCTTTCCCATCACCTGCTACCTGATTCTTTTGACAGTGGAAATCCCAAATACTGAAAAGACCTCGGACCTTTTGCATGCAAAGCATATGTTCTACCACTGAGCTGCATCCATAATAAGGGACCCTTGAAAAGGCAGAGTCCCAGGAACATGTGCAGAGTCTATGTTTATGCATGTTGTATGCTTGCAGGCTTTTTTACCAGTTAAGCCGAACCCAAGACAGGGACAGGCCAGCAAGCATGATCCCGCTTCCACACCTATGTGCATTCACTATAACACATAAACAGTTCTTCTGAGTGGTAGAAATACATTGGAGCTGGGTTCCATGAAAGGGTCCACTGACATTTCATCATCTCAGCAGGAGGTGAAGAGTGGGCTGGATTTCCAAAGCAGTGAGAAGCTCTGTGGCCACCTTGGAAATACTGTTTCTTACAGAGAAGGTCTGTTATCCCAAATCCAGCATCATCATCATCATCATCAGGCGATCACTCGTGACCGAGTAAGATTGTCTTCCATGAAGACAACCTTCCATGTGCATTGCGGACAAGGAAAGGCCATAGCTTTTTGTTTGACATAGAAATAAAATTTAAAAACAAAGGGAAAAAAGGAAAGGCCATAACTTTGGGGATGGGCCATAGCTTTGCATGCAAAATCCCAAATTCAATCCTTGGCATTTCCAGGTAGGCCTGGAAAAAAACTTGTCTGCACCCTAGAGAGCCACTGCCAATCAAGGTAGAGTATACTGAGTTGGACAGACTAATGGTCTGACTTGGTATAAGGCAGTTTCCTATATTCCTAACACCTTAATATGTATTCAGCCTGCATCATGATGCTTATCCAGGCCAACTGAACTGGATGGATGCATGTTTCGATGCAGATGGGGTATACATCCTGTCTAAGGTCCAAGAGTTGTTACCTGCAACTAATTGTGCATGATCAAAGCTGCATTCAGGCTGATTTTCCTCTTGGCACTGCCATAGCAGCACACTATAACTGACAGACACTGAAGACAGAATGAGTTTATTAGTTAGTCATTAGAATTTTCTAATGCACAAAGAGCAGGAGGCAGCTGGTGGCCTGGCCAGAGTTTGAGAGCAGTTAATTCCAAGGGGATTCCTTGAAACAGCAGATCATTAATCAAAAATCTTGTTTCATAAAGATGTATGGTGTGTTAGTTTTTAATTTATTTTACTGTAAATTTCAGTTTGGGAATACTAATACATCTTCTTAAGTGGTGTGACTGAGTCATGGGTGTCTGAGTAATGGAGTTTTCAATGTGGCAGGGGGAGAGAGCCCACTTAGATTATATCTCACAAGGAAGGTTCTCCAGCACTCTCCCCATCCAATTTCAAAATGTTCATCGAAAGCATGCAGTGTACAGTACCTACTGTAGGGGGGAAAGATGACATCTTTCCATGGAGGCACATGGAATCTTAAGTCCGCCCTTTTGGTAAAGCGTACACTCCTTGAGCTGTCTACGTCCATCTTGCCTTTGGCAACTTTGGCATGCACCTCTGCTCCAGTAGTTCCCCTTGGGACTAGGGATTATTGAATAATGGACCTTTCAAAAATTACAACGAGAGTCACTGCATCAAGGATCTGGCTAAGCTACAAGGAATCTTATTCAACCGATGCTTGAAATCATGGCCAAAAACAGCTGCTCTGTGGGTGGAGTAAAAGCACATTTCCATTAGCTGTCATCGAAAACAGCATGTCTCTATCCCAGCTGCTAGTGTCGTCAGCCTTCCTGTCTCTGCACGCAGGTGCAGCAGAAGAAACTAGGCCATTCTGAGTTCCTTTTGAGGTCCCAGGACTCATGTGCTCCATGAGGTCAACCCATCTCGGAGGCATCATTTTGAGGGATTTCTATATCTTCTCATTAGGAGTTTTCCCTGGTTAGGGAATGCTAAGCATGCTGTCTGCTAGCAATTCCCAAACTGGGTGCTGTGAAGGGAAGAACCAAGTGTGCCTCGACAAATTAAGCTACCATGCTGGTGGCATCCACCATGCCAGCTGGAGAGCAGAACATTTATTTGAAGGACTGCCAATTCCCACAAAACCTCTTTCAGCCCGAGGACGGAATTGCCTTTTGGAGAAGCTTTTGGGGGCTACATTCCAGGGGTAGAAGAACCTGAAGGCAAAAGGGGTGGGGTCAAAATACAACCCCCCCCCCAAATTAGTGTATTTTAGCTTAAAGTCCTTACTTTCAGTAACTAAGCCAGATGGGGGGAGCCTTTCCCTCCCTTTTAGGGGGAAAAACTGCCCGGAAGCTGGGAAACCACCAAATAATTGGTGGTTTGGGTGGGGCCAAAGGAAGGAAAGGGCCCATGGCCCTGAGGTTTAACATCCCTGTCCCACAGTTAATAAGATCATGATTAGAGGTTCAACTCTGGCTGCCACCACCACCTTGAGGTGGGAGCTCAAAGAGAAAGAAGAATCCTTTCAGCAAGGATGCCTCAGGTTCTGAACTCCCCATACCTTCCATGTTCCACCCAGTGCTGAATCTAATATGTTTTAGGCACTGGGTTAAAACATCTCTTTTTGCTTGCACAGACTTGGGCAGAGAGAGATCCCATGGCCCCTAGACAGTGTCTAGGAGGGACCACAGGGTTCTTTGGATTCCCAGAGCCAAGGTGAGAAAAGAGCTGCTGCTCTGGGGTCATAAGAGCGACCTCAGAGAAGGGGTAATGGGGGCATTCTGGGGGATGGGGGATGGCGCGTGAGTGACAGCAGAGCCCTGTGTGTGCGAGATGGGAGATTAAAAATCCTGTTCGTGTGTAGAGGCCCATTTATCCACACACAGAAATCCAGATCTTTCTCCCCCTCTCTCTGCGCAGCTCATACTGTTTCCCACACTCTAGTAACCCCTGCGAGAGCACGAGATTCTAGAAAGACACAACAAACTTGTTTACCTGCCATTCTGTTCTTTCCATGTGTAAACAATGTGCTCCAGCTTGTGAATGTGATACATATCACAACAATGGGGAAGGGGAGGAGACTCGGCCTGCCAGGATACCACGTGTCCTGGAAGCACTCCAGCCTCCTTCCCTCCCCATCCAAAGTGCCTCAGCTGGATGGCCGAAATCTGCTGTCCAGCTGACTTGCAGGGTGGGAGGAGCAGGGAGGTGAAGATCGCCTCCGTGCTCCTCCCACCCTGCACAGGAAGCGCGCAATCCTCCACGTTCGGAGGCTTACGGGCATCCGCATTGGATTATGCCCTTATGGCTTTTTAGATTGGTTTTAGCTGCTGTCAGAGGATTCTAATTTGTTGCACTTTTATTGTGGTTTTAAAATTATTTATTTATTATCAGTATTTTTAACCCAACCTTCATCCTATGCTGCTTCATATTCTGAATGCCCCACATCATAAGTTCCTGCCTATGCCAGGAGAAGGGTATTAGCCAGCCCCTTTCCCCCATGTGCTAGTTTTTGTGTGCAAAGGGAGTTGTTGTTTCCTTTTACACAGGGCAGAAGGTAAGCTATTAAGATAGGGGCCTGCTGAATCTAAGAGATATGATAGCAAAGAGAAAAGGGGTAGGGAGGGAAAGATAAATAAGTGCATTCAGCTATAGGGTCTTACATAATGGTTACGTAATAACCACACTGGGGCCACTCTGTAGGACAAGCAAAAATTGTATAGGTTCATTTTGGTTCTTCTAATTCAGCCTTTCTCAACCTGATGGCCTCCAGATGTGCTGGGACTGTCACCCCCCCCCCATCATTCCCAGGGCAGCATGGCCAATGGCCATGCAGCCCAACACTTCTGGAGGGTTCCAGTTTGGGAAAAGCTCTTGCAAGGAACCCAAGACACGGCAAGACAGCTTACATAGTCCTCTCCTCTCTATTTTATCATTACAACTACCCTGTAGGTAGGCTAGGTTGAGAGTTAGTGACTGGCCTAAAGTCACCCAGTGAGATTCATGGCAGAGTGGGGACTAGAACCCGGATCTCCTGAATCCCAGTCCAACACTCTAACACTACCCCACGGTGGCTCTTTGTTAGCCTTAAGTAGCTGGTACCTTTTGGTACTAGCTGCTTCAGGCTATCAAAGTACAATACTCTGTGTGTGTGTGTGTGTGTGTGTGTTTGAGATACACTGTTTGACATAGTAAATCTGCCAAATATAATATCTTCTTATTAAAGAAAGATAAAGCTCCTTGCAACCATTTTGGTTGCAATCTTGAAAACCATTCACAAACTTGTAAATCCCATTAACTTCAGCGCCCCAGGAGCGTTCAAGTGGTGTTCGATTTGCGCCCTTATTATTGAAGGAGTGGAACTGGGGTGTGAATGGTGTTGAGTCATTCCACCTAAATAAAAACAACACACACCCCCCAAAGCAGCAGCAGATCTTTTGTGCCAAAATAGGCTTGTGGGTTCAGCTTCCTGCCTTCTGGCGGACAGGTCAGGCAGAGTTAAGTGATTTAACTTTCTGGAAGAGAGTTAAGTCCTCTTTCGTGTTTTGTTTTTTCCTTGGGATTAGAGAAAATGTGGGTGTTTCTCCCCCGCCACACACACACACACTCCCACTCCATCCTCCTCTCCTTTTGGCTTAATTCTCCAAGAATGCAGAAGGATGCATTGGAGGGTGTTGTCCTCAGGCACCTAACTTTAATCACAAGGTAAACCTTTTGTGAAGGGACTCTTGTAGAAAAGGCAGCCATGCCAGGGTTCTAATTAGCTCCGAGTTAAGCTGCTGACAAATCCAGTTGAAATACATGCGGGATGGGAAATAAAACATCCAGGAATGCAGGTAGAAGAATGTTAAGGGAGGTGACTGAATGGCCCTTGCTGATTATACATCCTCTCTCCAGCAGACAGGTAGCGGGGGAGAAAGGACATTTAATCTGAGACCATAGAAAATTGCATTGTGGCCTGCCTTTAGGATCCCCGCCTGGGTTTTAGCTTGCTCCCAGTCAGCATGGCTATCCTTTCCTTAGGGAACAGAAGGAGAGAGAGAGAAAGTGAGCACCATGCTGGGGTATAGAGTGCAGCCTGGCAGGGGACTGGATTAGAATAGGTTCCTAGGCATCACTGCTCTCTCTACAGGGCAAAGAAGCTGAAAAGAATATCTATGTGAAGGGGGCTAGAACTGAAGCCACATTTAACAGAGGGCGTGCTGGAGACCTATGCTGGCCATCATCTCTTTCATTTCTTGCGATTTAGCTGCTTTGCAATTTGTTGTTATTTTGTCTCCCCCTTGCTTGTAGAGATATGCAGAGGGGTGGGAGTGGGGAGGGGGGAAGGATATTTGCTTTTCAGCTGCTTTGCAACAACCTCAGTAAAACATTAACGAATGGAACTTTAGTCGCCGGATGAGTAAGGAAACATTTCACTAATCTCAAGGGCAGTTTCCACCCATTTCTTTTTTCTTAAAGGTTTCCTTTTAGTCATGCCACAAGTTTGTTAGAAAGCTGATGTAATGCTGCAAAAAACACTTAAATCACCCCCCCCACACACACAAAAGCACCTAGTTGTTTAGAAACGTAGTCTCAAAAACAGCCTATGGTTATTTAAGTATGGTGAAGTGGAGTATTTTGACCTATAGCAGAGAGAGAGATGCAAGTTCTGCTCAGCCTTGAAGCTCCCCTGAGGTGACCTTGAGCCAGTCACTTTCAGCCTAAACTACCTCACAGGGTTGTTGTGAGCATAAAATGTGGGCAGCAGTGCTACCCTGAGCTCCTTGGGGAAAGGGTAGGATAAAAATGTAGTAATATGTGCCTTAAACAATGGAAATGTGAAAACAAAGGAGGATCACGGTAATAACTATAGTTACAAAAAGCCTAGGCCTCCGTGATCAAAATAAATCCAATAGACAATGGAAAGACATTTAAACGCTTTGGCTACAGGCTAGACTTGCTCTATTTCCTATTTCACAAGTAGCTTTCTCGGGCAGCCATAACCTTTGTAGGGGCTGCAGATAGGGAACCACATCAGCCACAGGTGAATTGGCCAGCTACGGCCTCTCCTGGACAGGGATAGCTTGGCCACAGTGATACGGGCGCTAGTAGTAACCTCAAGACTGGATTACTGCAATGTGCTCTATGTGGGGCTGCCCTTAAGGCTGCTCCGGAAGCTGGAGCCAGTGCAGAATGCAGCAGCTCGGCTATTGTCGGGAGCTGCCCCTTTTCAGCATGCAACTCCTTTGCTGAAGGAACTGCACTGGCTACCTATTCGTTACCAGGTCAGGTTTAAGGTTCTGGTACTTGTGTACAAAGTCCGAAACAAACTGGGACCAGGTTACCTGAGAGAGCACCTCCTCCCATACCAACCTGCCCGGTCACTGAGGTCATCAGATGGCATGCTCCCGGTGGCTCCTCATGGACCTTTGGCCTAATTGGAGTCCACCAGGAGAAGGGCCTTCAGTGTGGTGGCTCCATTTTTGTGGAACTCCCTGCCCTGGAGGTCAGGCAGGCTCCGACATGGTGCTTTCAGCACCTGCTGAAGACCTCCTTGTTCTGGGAAGCCTTCTCTGCTCTTCAACCACCAATGTGATTTTAGTTTGTTTTCAACGTATTGTTTTTGTTTCTTTTATCTGTTTCTGTCTTTTTATTGTTCACCGCTCCAGAATCTGCCTGATTAGGAGCAGTATACAAATACTGTAAATAAATAAATAAATAAATAAAATAATTTGAACCACTGATCTTCCAAGAGATCAAGACGTGGCTTTTTGAAGCCCTGCATTTCCTTGAAACCCATAGGATTTCTTGTGCCCAAGCAGCTTTCGGAGCTGCTCTTTGCCTGCCTCCACCCCTCCCTGCTGTGATTAGTCCTTGTCTGCTCCTGTTGGTATATACATTTTCCCTTGCAGTCAACAGATTCTGGCCTACAAATGGTGGACAAATCTGTCAAATCTCCAGATGCACTGGACTTCAGTTCCCAGCATTCCTGACCATTGGCCATGCTGGCAGGGGCTTCTGGGAGTTGAAGTCCAAAACCTCTGAACCTTCTGCCCAACCCTGCAATAAACCACCTTTGCATTCTGCCCCCTCATTCTGCCTACGCATTCCGCATGCGCAGACCCAGCCATTGTTTGTATGGCAAAGCGTCTCTATATGCAGCATACAGAGACTCAATTCCCCCCTCTAGCTATGCTTCCTTGACTCTGTATGCCTTTTTCCAGGTTTGCAAGCTCTGCCCATCCTGCTTCCTGCTCCTGTCTCATGCACCTGCTTTACCTGTCTGGACTGCCTCTCTGGCCAATGCTTTTGTCTTGCCATGTTGTGAGATACCTCAGCTGTACTCAGCCAGGATCCCCTCAATTTGTGACGCGGAGGATGTCATCCATTGAAGTAGGGGTGGGGAACATGTGGCCATCCAGATGTCAGTGGACTGCAACTCCCATCACCCCTAGACAGCATAGCCCATGGAGCATGATACTGGGAGTTGCAGTCCAACATCTGGAAGGCCATGTTCCTGATCGCTGAAGTAGAGGAACTGGGGCTATTGGAGGCCTAAACAACAAAGGGTTTTGTTGCACCTTTAAGACTAACACACAGTCCTGGCTCCTAGATTTTGGGCATGGCACCTTCAGTGGGCCCCCTAAACTAGAAGAGGTGGGACATGAAAACTGAGAACTCTCTTTGGCTGAATTTGATAATCTGGGATCATCTGTGTAAAACTGAAGTTGCAGCACTGCTTGGGTAGTGAGCTACCTACCTGTCTTGGGGTCTGGCAAATGCCCAACTTTGCCACCCTCTGGAGCTGACCCTGGCATAAGATTTCATGGACTAGATGGGGGGTAGGCAGAAGGAAGATCTCCAGATGTTTGGGACTTCAACTCCCAGAAGCCTCTGCCGGCATGACCAATGGTCAGGAATGCTGGGAGTTGATCTGAAACATCTGGAGATCTACTTTCTGCCCACCCCTGGACTAGCTCTACTTCATCAGACAGATGCTCTTCATACATTTAATGGAGTAGATTTAATCAACGACACCTTTTGCTGCAATAAATGTTAGTCTTTAAGGAGCCATAGGACTCTGTTGCTTTTGCTGCAACAGACGATCACGGCTACCCTTCTCGAAGTTGTTTGAGGCCTGGTGCTCAGGTTTCTCTTGGCTGACAGCTAGAGAAAGGAGGAGGAAAAGCTACTTGAACTGAAGCTCCACCCTCACCAAGAAACTGGGGATACATCATACATGGAACCCCGTGTCTGTTAGCTGACTTGCTGCTGAAATTGTGAGAAGTAACAGTTTTTGAATGCAAATTGCAATGGGTTTGATTTGCCTTTCAGCTTGTAAGAATTTAGCTAAATATTGTATCATCGGTTCTTGTGGAGGTGACATAACTTTATGCTTTGAATTCCTGAAAGAAATGTTTTCACTAAGGGTGTTATTGTGATTTATAAGTATGCCACTGGATGAGAGCCAGAGATTTCTTGAGGTTCCCTCTTCCCCAATCCTCCACTATATTTATTTTAAAACTTGGGGGGGCTGGAGGTGGGGCTTAGAACATGTTTTCCTTACTTTAAACCTTTTGTTTTCAATTCACTATTAATGTCAATATATAATGCCTGCAATGAAGGATCTTGTTTTGGCTAGTGATGTTAATCTTTGCAAAATGCTTATTTTTAGAACGCCTAAGAGTCAGCCAAACATGCAGCAGTCCACAATCTGTCTTCTTTTAGATGGGTAAAATACAAACTTCCATCAGTTTGTGTTTTGTTGTTAGTTTAAAGCTCTGCAACAGTCAAGTGGATTCTAAACACAGCTGTGTGAACCATGCTGCCACTAGCGGAATCATTCTGATTCTGAATTGTCCGTGCCATGGCACATTGTGACTGGAGGGAGGACCTGGAATGAGGTAAATAGCTGGATAAGGCTGCAGTCCCTAACAAACTCATAAGGGAGTAAGCCCCACTGAAACACAATGGAATTACTTCTGAGTAAACATGCACAGGAGTGCATTGCACATACACAGGGGTGGGGGATTTAAGGGGCATGTTCAGGGCCATGCAGTGGTGTAGTTGTAAATTTTGAAGCGCAGGCACTCACCATGGCCATCCACATAGCCATGCCCCCAAGGAGAGCCCAGAAATTCAGGTAGCAGCATTGATCCATATCGACAAACTGGTTCTAGCAGTTCTCATCTGCAACAAGAGCAGGCCTTTTGGAAAGCTAATGGGTCCTAACTGCCTATTCAAGACCACCCTGAAATACTTTGCATTGCAACAGGGATAGCTCGCAACAGTATTTATTTATTATTTATTTATTATATTTATATCCCCGCCTTTTTTCCTGCAAGGAACCCAAGGTGGCTTACATAGTCTTCCTCCTCCTCTCCATGTTATCCTCACAACATCCCTGTGAGGTAGGTTAGGCTGAGAGTCAGGGACTGGCCCAAAGTCACCCAGTGAGCTTCGTGGCCTAGTGGGGACTAGAACCCAGATCTCCCCGTCCTGAGTTCCAGTCCAACACTCTAACCGACTGCACCACAAATATTGATTTATTTGAAGTATTTTTATGCTGCCCCTCAGCCAAAAAGGCTCCCCAGAGCAGCTTACATATAATCAATTAAACAAGACAGCCCCTGCCCTCAGGCTTACTAAAAAGGCCCAACACGCAAGGAAAAAGGAATGCGGAGGGAAGAGAGGGGGGGGGAATTAATTCTTTTAGCAGAGCTAGTAGAACAGCCCTGCAATCCCTCTCACCTCCCTCCATACAGCCTGCTGGACTGGCTGCTATATATTGTTACTGGAAAAATCATCCCTCCCCCCCCCCCCTACGGTGAGGATTTCGGCTATGTTGAGAGGGAACAGGGAATTCTGGGGGCGGGGGAAGGATATCAGCGTCTCTGCTAATTGAAAAGTGACAGCGTTGCACCCCTGGAAGCTCGGGCCCAGCCACACTATTGGGGCCATGTGTTTGCCTGAGCAAAGGTGAACTTGGTTCAACCGCTCAGGAGGAGCTATTCAAAAGTAAGGAGATTGCTCCTGTGCAGTAGCGTAGTGTATGGGATTGGGAGTGCAGGCGCACATCATGACAAGCCCCACAGCCACGTCCCCAAGCAGAGATCAAAAATGCAGGAAGGGGTGTTGATCCATATCAACAAATCTGTTCCAGCCATTCTTCATCTCCATCAGGAAAACAGGTCTTTTGTACAGCTAATGGGTTTGAATTGCCGCGTTCAAGATCAAGACATATCAAAATACTTTGCATTAGGAGAGGGAACAATATATTGTTGCTGGGAAAATACAATTCTCTCCAGCTACTGTGAGGATTGCAACTAAGCTCAGAGGGATCAGGGAATTCCAAAGTGTGTGTGGGGGGGGGGGCGAGCAGAGGGGCAGATAACATCAGCATCTCTGCTAATCAGAAAAGTACTGGCGCTGTGTTCCTGCCACCCCTCGCTCCGCTACACCACTGCTCATGTGCCTTTAATATGCATGACACCCTTCCCCAACCTGGTGGCCCTCTAGAGGTGTTGGCAGGGCCGGTGCTACCATTAGGCCAACTAGGCAGCTGCCTAGGGCGCAGGGCTAAAGGGGGTGCCAGAAATAGGGAGGGAGGGCTCAAGTGGGAAGGGGGGGGCGCTAAATATCTGATCTTGCCTAGGGCACCAAACTGCCTTGCACCGGCCCTGGGTGTTGGACTACAACTCCCAGCATGCTGGGTATTGTAGTCCAACACCTCTGTATGGAAACATGCGGATTCCTTAACAATGACAGGGGTGGGTGACCTGAAGAGTTTGGGCCACGTGAGGCCCTCAGCCTAATTTCAAAGCCCTTTGCAAGTGATCAATTCAGATTTCCAGCAAGAGCAAACCGCCTCTCCCTGGCAGCCTGCTGGGCAGACAGAGAGAGAAAATGGAGTGGCCTGGCTGCTGCTAGATTTGGCCCCACTCACTGTCAGCATGCAGCCCCAAACAGAATACCCTCAGGGAATGCAACCCAGGACAGAAAAATGCCCCCTGAGCAAAGGGAAGAGAATATACTGAACTAGAGCAATAACAAGAACAACAACAATTTGTTTGTTACTGTATGAAAAGGTAAGAAATCTACCTGATACCCCTGTGGTTTAGATTCATAGATCATAGAGTTGGAAGGGGCCTAAAAAGCCATCGAGTCCAACCCCCTGCTCAATGCAGGAAACTAGAGGAGGGGTCTCCCATCCAAGTAATAACCAGGCCTGACCCTGCTTAGCTTTCCACGCTCAGACAAGCTGAGCCAGCGTGAGCCACAGGCCTGTACGGTGATCAGCCTCTCTTTGAAATTAGTAGAGAGCTATGAAAAGTATACAATCACATTTTACTACAAATAACACACAACTGAATCAGTTTTACTCTCATTTTGAACCAGGGCACAGATCAGACTCAATCCTATGGCATTCCTTTCTACATTTCTAGATCCCCTGAGGACAGGAATTCTAGTTAGCAAATGAGTGGTTTTATTTATTTATGACACAGGGCCATTTTTAATTTCCGAACTTGTCATGCATATCATCACGGTGGTCTCTGGGGACATCAGGCATAAAATTGAACCTCTGATACAGCATTCCACACTGCTGCTGGTAAATATATTTTAACTCAGTCTTGCAGATGACTTACAAGCTGATTTACTACCTCACCTGCCTGCACCTATAGGGCCACCAGGCAGCTTGAGCAGGGCCTTGCCCATAATTGGTTTTATTATTCATTTACTACATTTCTATCCTCGCTTTCTGCAATGATGGAACTCAAGGTGGCCGAGGTAGAGCTCCCACATATTCTACCATCCAGGTACTGGACCATTACACACACAAACACACACCCCTGATTAGTTTCAGTAAGGTTGCTGCTGCATCAAGGGGTAGGCAACCTGAGGCCCACCAGATGTTTTGGACCACAACTCGCATAAGTCACAGTTAGCATGGCTAATGGTCAGGGATTATGGGAGCTGCAGTCCAAAACATCTGGAAGGCACTAGATTGCCTATCCCAGAAAAGCCATATGAGTGAAGACCTTGAATCTACATAATTATCAACAGTAGCGCCACAGGGATTGGCTTGGACAGGATCTGCAGCTTTGGCAGGGGAGGCTGATGATGACTCCTATTTCGGTAGGGCTTCTTTTCCATTGCACATTTTGCAGGTTTTATTTGGAGCTTCATAGGAGCTATCCATAGTGCTGAACTCCAGCCCCAAAATAGGTTCATCACCATTGATAGTTCCTATGAAGCTCCAAATAAAACCTGCAATGGAAAAGGAGCACCACTGAGATAGGAGTCACCAGCCTCCCCTGGTTTGGATTCCTCCTCCAGTGTCCATTCTGGCTACCAGGGTCTTCTGAGCACTATTCAAGGCTCTGATTTTAACAAATCTCAGCCCAACTGTAACATCTCCCATGCATTCCCTAATGATTTCTATGATCACCCAAGGGATCCCTCTTATAATAAGACTATCTGTGAGTCAGGCTTAGAGAGCAAGAAGGACTTAAAGGGTGTGTTCGCACGACACGGGAACTGTGGGGAAGAAGAAGTCCACGCGGTTCCCGTGTCGTGTGAACGCCGACCAGGGGTGCCCCCGCGGGACGGCCACATGCGGGACACACGCAAAGTGACCATGGGCGGTAGAGGGGTAAGCCCCTACCGCGCGTGGCCACCCTGCCATGCGAACAGTGGGCGGCCGTCCCGCGGGGGCCACACAGAGGCGGCAGCCCAGAGCGGCCACTGCTCCAGCCTGTAGGGGCAAACGGCCCCTCTGGGCATCCCAGGGCCCCGCCCCCTAGCATTAGGAGGCCCGCACTGCAATGCGGGGACTGCCAGGCTCCACTGGGGTCTGCCCACGCACATGGGGTGCAGGTCGTCTGCTGGCGCCCCGCCGGACCACGCGGATCGCCCCATGGTGCCTCTCCCTGCCCGCAGCCTGGGTCGTGCGAACCGGCCCAAAGACTTTAAGATGTTCTTTGCAACTCTCCACCCGCAACCTCCAGTTAAGGAACTTCCTTCTCATGGAGACTCACCAAAGTCCAGACTGGAGTCTCGCTTGGAAGTATCATAAGATCTGTCTGTATGGGATTGTTTTCAGGACTGGGAGTTAAGCCAGCAGAGGGTGGAGGACATTTCATGCAACCAGATTTCCTGGGGTTCTTTTGCTTTTGTTACCCACTTGGTGCGTCATACTATAAATATAAAATAAAGAAATGCCCTCAGTGCTACTTTGAGGATCCTTTCAAGAAACTCTCATTGGAAAATCATGTACCGGTATGTTATGTAGAGATGCCATAACGAGCTCAGTAGTGTTATCTTTGTTGTATTTTGTCATCGGTGTAATTTTTTAAAATAATTTTTATAAATGATATATTAACTGCAATGCTCTGTGGCTGATGCGAATAAATATCTATTAATATTGATTGACTGAAATGGTTTTAAACAAATTTAATTAGAGATACAAACACTATGGTCATTAGGGTAACATTGTTTCCTTTTGCAGTTAAGTCAGGAGCTCTAGTGCCGATACGTGCTAGGCCACAGCTGCCAGCCCGATCTTGCCTGCTCATGGAGCCAGCCATGTAACCCCACAGCTTTTTATCCCTTGCGTACAAGGATTTCCCTTTGCAAACTTGGCAGCCTTACTCTCATGGCTACATTTGTATATTTGCCTGTTTGGGACCATCGGTGCCTTGCTTCATTGTTTGCAATTGAGCCACATCAGGGCCAGCCTGATGTTCCATGATATTTTCCTCAAGGACATCCAGAAACATATTATTTTATTTATTTAAAATAGCTATAGAGTGCCTTTCCTCACATAGTTCTAGGCAGCCTCCAAGAATAATAAAAACAATACTACTATACTGGAAAAAAAAACTCCCAACAAAGATGAGCCCTCCTCTAGTTTCCTGCATTGAGCAGGGGGTTGGACTCGATAGCCTTGTAGGCTCCTTCCAACTCTATGATCTATGAAATCTGAGAAATCTATAACACACCAGCAATCCTCATATATATTGAGGGCAGGCAAACAGTAAAATCCAGCCTCTAAAGTCCAAAGGTCTTCTGAAATAAGCATGTCTTAACATGCAAGATGTTAAGAAGCGGCAAGCTAAACCGCCATAGATAGGCAGTTCTAAACATGGCAGGCCCATGACATTTTGCTGCCCAAGGCAAAGGACAAGATGGCACCCACCCACCCTCTCAGTTCTACCTACAGAAGCTGACCGGACTGGCAGTTGAATCTTACTTCAGCAATGGGGATGGGAAAGCACCGCCCACCTCATCTGAGGGCAACAGACCAGCTTACAGGGTGCACGGTAGCTTGCTGAGAGAACACACACAGCTTTGTCCTCCAAGGGGCTGCTGCCGCCAACCCCTCCCTACCAGTGGGCATCTGCCACCTGAGGTGACCATCTCACTCTGCTTAATGGTAGGGCTGGCCTGGGTTCTAAAGTCTAGGCACAGCAACTGAGAAGGCCATCTCCCTTTGTCCCAAATATGGGTCTGAAACCAACAAGGCGGCCTCAATAAAACTCAATAAATGGGTATGCTCGTAGTCCCAAACTGTATGAGCTGTGCATATGTCCCCTGATCAGCATCAGTGTGAAGGAGGCCAGCTTCCCCAATCCGGTGCCTCCAGACGTTTTAGGACTGGGAGATGCTGGGAGGTGTAAAGTCCAACACTACAACCAGTATAGCATGGTGGTTAGAGTGTTGGGACTGGGACTTGGGAGATCCAGGTTCTACTTCCCACTCGGCCATGAAGCTCACTGGGTGACTTTGGGTCGTCACTGACTCTCAGCCTAACCCACCTCACAGGGCTGTTGTGATGATAAAATGGAGAAAAGGAGGACTGCGTAAGCCATCTTGGGTTCCTGGCAAGTGGAAAAAAGGTGGGATATAAATGTAATAATAATGAACACATACGTAGGACACCAGAAGGCTGCATGCTAATGTGTGCACTAGCCATGCTCCGTAACCCATGATCAGCTTCAGAGGGGGCTGCCTACATGTAAAGGCCTCCTTCACACTGATGTTGATCACCCGTCCATCAGGGGCATGGCAGAATAGGGCTATGAAGAAGGCCTGCTAGATCTGAGAAGGAAGGAGCCCTGGACTGGTAGTAAGGCTGCTAGGCAGAGACAGGAGGCTGGCTAGGGCAGTGGCTAATGGGTGGGTAGAGCCTGATGTGCATGGGGCAGAGCCCATAGCAAAAGCTCTTTATCAAGAGAAACAGAATGAATGGCTGGGACAACATGATAACCCACACTCCAGTGCTGAGTATGGGTTGTCACTGAACCATGGGTTGTTGTTAAATCATGTTGTTGCCTGAACCTAGCTGTGCTAAGAAGCCATGGCTTGTTAACCACAAACAGCCCAAGAAGAGAACCCATGGTTTATTGTTGGGTTATGAACTGTGAGTTGCTCACCATGGTTTATTATCTTGGCTGGCTTCAGACAACACGATAACCCACATTTCAACAACAACCCACACTCAACCCTTGTTGTCTGAACCCAATCACCAGCTTGCTCTTAGGGCTTGATCCTATGCATGTTCAGGCAGAAAAAAGTCTTGCAACACTCAGAATTCCTGAGAGTTGCAGGACTCCCTCCCCCCATCTAAACACACACAGGATTGCACTCTTATTTAGTGGATGTATATCCAGTGGATGTATTAAAAAACAGCGTAACAGCAAAAAATGTAATTTTTTGAAAATGTAACAGCAAAAAAGACACTTAACATATATCAAACAGAAAAGCCAGGACAAAGCACAGCAGCATTAAATCCAGCAACTGTAAGTAAGTAAATGGCAACATGCATAAAACAATGCACATGGGAAATGATATATGCACTTATCATGTTTCTAGAGCTCCTTGAGGTCAAACAAACCCCCAAACTCCGGCAAGCAGGCAACCCCACCCTCCCTTTCTAGGTGGCAATGCCCATGTCCGAACTACGGGGAGACGTTTGTCTTCCTTCCTCGAGGCTTCCTTACTACAACAACAATATAAGCCAGCCGTTTCCTCCGTGACAGAAAGTCACGCCCGCGGCAGCTTAAGGGGCGAAGTTCGATTAGGCTTGAAGGCTTGAAAGCGAGCTCCGGCCCTCGCCCACCCCTTTCCATTTCCGCGCTGTTGGTACATTCCCTTCCGAGTAGGTGGGGGGCGGGCTAGGGAAGGAAAAGTGCCGCGGGGCCGGCCTAAGACGGTGGGCGTGGCTGAAGTACGAGCTCAGGTTCGAGCTAACGGCGGCGAGAAGAGGGCGGATCTTCAGCGCGCGCCCCCCCCGCCCACTAACGTGTCTCTGGGCGCGTGCGTGTGCTGAGCGTGCACGCGGGCGATGGGCGGGGCTTGCACCCCTCGGGAGCTTCTGGCTGAGCCGGGCGCGCGGGCGCTCTTGCTCCCGTTCGCGTCGCCTCAGTCAGTCAGTCCAGTCAGTGAGAGTTTTGTGAGCGGCGGCGGCGGCGGCGGCGGGGCGGCTCAGGACGGGGCACCGGGCTGCCTCGCTTTGCCGGTCGGCCGGTGTTGGATGGAGGGTCCCGTCCGCCTCGCCTGTTCTCTCTGGAATGTACTGGGGAGCGGCTGCCGAGTGGGAGCGCGGGCTCTATGGGCGCAAGCAGCGCCGCTGCTGCTGCTGAGGGGTGAGAGGGGAATCGAGGGTAGTGGGGGGCGTGTTAAAATGGTGGTGGGGGGAGGGGGTGCGTTGAGCCAAATGGCTTGAGCCGGCCCTCCCTGGGCATGTATATAATGTGCTGGTTGGGACTCGGGGGGTATGTATAGGTCAGGTCTCGAGGGCAAAGTGCGGGGTGATATGGGGTGCGGGGTGGTGGGTGGATAATTGCTGTGATTTAATAGTTTTCACTGCAGGCTGCCTTGTGAAGAACTTGTGCTTTAAAACAGAGGGTTATAAACTTGTGGAAATAAACACGCGTACGCGCACACACACGCGCACGTCTTGTGGCACCGTAAAGACGCTCAGATTTGCTATGGCACAAGCTTTCGCGGGCTACTTGCAGCCCACTTCATCAGAGGTAGTGAAGCAACTTCCGGAGGAGTAGCCGGTATTTGTCAAGGGGAGGAAACCCCCCCCCCAGCGCATACGACATTAAAAAAATATATCTTGTGGCACCTTAAAAAGTGGTGGGGCTATAACATAAGCTTTTAAATCTCTTGGTCTTTAAGGCACCGCAAGTCTCTTTGCTGTTCCCAGACGCATGAAACATGCAGCTTCATGCATCTGATGGAAGTGTGCTTGTGTAGCCCATGCACAAGCCCCTTCTCTGCCCCAATAAATCTGTGAGTATTTTAAGGTGCCCCAAGACACTCTCGTGTGTGTGTGTTTGCTGTAACCGGCTATGTTACCCTTCTGGAATGTCAGGGGATAAAGTTTGTTTAATCTGAACTCTTCCCTTTTGAGGTGGAAGTGCATTTTTCTTTTTTTTAATCCCAGTAGAGTGAGAACTGACTCTGGGTCTTGTTTTTGTTTTTTAGTATCAAGGCATCCACCCCCTAAGGGTTGTGCTTGAAGGAAGAAAGTGACTTTTTTGTTGTTGAGAGCATAGGCTGTTCTGCTATACGCAAAATTATGGATACTTTTTCCTGAATTCTCTAAACTACTGATTGTATATGCAAAATAATACTTGGGTTCTGGATTTATTCCTCTGGAACAGCTGTTGCCCCTTGGTTCAATACACAAACATGTAAGGGCAGGGAGTTGACCTTCCTTTACCATTTCTCAACCCTTTCCTCACTTTTGTGTACCTGGGCAGAGGCTGAAATGTGTTAACTGGTTTGCATATACAGTACTCTTTTTTTTCCTTGCAAGAAGTTTGTACCCAATGCAAAGCATCATTTCTGTTTTGTGTCTCTATGAATGGTCTAACCTTTTTGTCAAAATATGCTCTCCCTATTTTTAGTTGCCTCATTTTGCAGTTCTTGGAACTTTATTCAGCATCTGGGAAGTAGTGGGTGAAGATAATTTCTTAAGGACGGGAATAACATTAAGGTTTATGATGCAGCTTCAGAAGCTCTATAGTGTGTGCATGTGGAAGGAAGAATAGCTTATGATGGCCTGTGAGTTGGAAGGCATTCTGTCTGTGCTGGTGAAGGTGTTGATGATACTGCATTTCCATAATAAAATCCCAGAGAAGCAGATAATTGGATCCTAAGCAGCTGCCATGTCTGCAGCCTTTCTGATGCTGACATGATCAGAACTTGCTTTTTTGATAGAATCACAGGCAATTCCTGGCACTGCAGTGGGAAAGTGATTGAGAGACTTGGTTGTCAACTTCAAACTGTTTAACTTCTGGCACAACTCCTTTTGAACATGAAATTGTAAACTGCATCTTGTTTTTCTTAGAGCATATTTATAGCAGCAACATGTTGGGAGGTACTTCTCATTTGGGCTAAGATGAAACATCACATTTTGTCTGGAAACTTTAAATTAACTGTTGTTAACTGCTGCTCAACTAGAAAGCATTCTTACTAGGAGCAGCCTGCATTGCCACTATCTGTTATGCACATGTTAAACATTGCATAGCAATGAGCTGTGTGCAAGAAGAAAACAGTATGAAATAGGAAACTTTTGTTTCTCTGTACCTAATTTCATAGGAATAGCTTGCTTAGTAAATCAGCAGTATAAGTCACTTTGACTTGTGGGTTTACATAAGAACATTCTTAGCATCAACTGTTTAGCATCTTAATTAACCAAAAAATGCAAGAGATTGATGTCTCAATCTGCTATAGGTGTAGGCTATTCCTGTTGATCTAAGTGAAATTTCTAAGCTAGGTGCTTATGATGGCATCATTACACTCCTTAGACTGTGTTACAAGGATAGCAGTTGTGACTTTAGCTTAGCATTTGTCTAAGAGAGGTTTGGCTGTTTTTTTAAAATCAGTATTCAGATGTGCTTTCCTTTTATGCACAGTTTAGACTTGGATCATGTTGCTAGCTCTAGCTCATAGACTTCCATCATCCTTGACCAGTGTCCACTCTTGCAGGTGGTTTGACTTTGAAGTGAATTAGTGATTTGGTATAGACAGCCTTCTTTGACAAGATCAGCAAGACAGTGCTGAATGAGTTTTGTATGCACCAGAACAAAAACCTCTGTGCTGCTTTTACTGTAAAAGTGTGAGAGAATGTGGTGCTGAATTCCTGTTGGGAGGCATGTAATCTGACATTTTTCCATGGTGGGTAAAATGCATGCAAAACCATTCTTGTGTATATTATAAGCTGTGGTTTCTTTCCCTTAGTTTTAGCATGCACATGTTAGATATTGAATCTAATTTGTTATGATATGTTCTCTGATATCTGCATTTCACAACTCGTAAGTACTTAGATGTAGTTCAGTCAGTCTGCATTTTAAACTGAATTTAGGGCAATATAATTTTAAATACTTGCATTTTCTAATTGTGAAACATATTTTGCCTTGTAACAGTTGTCATTCAAGGCCATTTAGCATTTGTTACAACTAGGGAATTTAAAAGGCCACAGTATTAAAATGCTGTATGCATATACAAGAGATTTCATTTTAAAAGAGTTTAAAAACTGAAGAAAAATGTATTACTGCTGGCTTGTATTCATGCTCAAAGGGTTAAGCATGACTAACTGCATTGCTGTTAAAATGAAACCATGCGCGGTTGTATAATAGGAAACATCCTATGCAGAAAGTATGGTATTTTTCATGATTCCTGTTTAAATTTCCTTAGTTTAGCATTTCAGGCGTTAAATGTACAGTATCACTGTCATCCACAATCTGGTAATAGTACTGAGGTGATATTAATGTGGCTTTTAAAAATCAAACTGGTTATATTTGCCTGAAAGAGCCACATTAGTGTGATTCTAGCTCCCTGGTGCTTTTTGGAGCCCTGGAGACAACCTAGTGAATAGGGCTGAAAATTCATTCTGTATTTGATTAAATGGAACAGACTCGTTGCTTCTTACCCCAGCAGGGGCTATGAGATCTCTTGATCCCCGAAGCGGCTCATAGACCCTGGGAATTCCATTAGCAAGCACCTGAGGAATTTCTGCCCTGCAGTGCCTTTTTTTTTTTGTAGTAAAGGGGGGTGGTTGTGGGGGGGGAACAGAACAAGAAGTATATCACTCCTGATGATAAGTGGTGGGGGAGGCTGCACTGGAAGAATCCATATGTTGGCAGATCTAAAATCAAGCTATGACTTAACAGCTTATCTGGTAAGAGAAAAGCCCAGCCCCAAAGAATACTCATAGTCAGACACTGATGTTGAAAGGAGAACCATGCTGTATGTGGGGTACTAAAAGTAGCTCATCCACCCTTATATTGAAACCTTCTGATTCCTTTTTTCTCAATCTGGAGAGGCAAACTGGTGGAAAACAAATTCAACACAAGCACTTATTCTTGTGGAGTGGGTGAGTTTTGTTTTTAAAAACGGGATAGGCAGTGGTATATGGGTTTTATTTGCCTGTGTATATAAACTGGATTTTTCAATTACCAGCAGGAATGTTTTTAAAAATCTGATGCTTCTGCTGAGAAAAACCTTTGGAGCACTACCTTTATTACACTGATACCTTTTTAAAAGTCTGAATTGTTGTATCAGATTCTTCATAATTGTCTTCTATTTGTATGGGTATCTATCCCACACCAAAAAGGCAGGTAGCAATTAAAGGATTTTCCAATAATTAGCCAATTTCAGGTATTAAGTTTATATTACCTTTTTATGATTTTTGCTAAAATATGCAAATAGTATTTGATTCTGTATGTAAGAACAAGCAGTTGTTACAGGTGTTTTAACATAGCAATCCTATACATGTATGCTCAGAATTAAGTCCCTTTGAGTTCATTGGGGTTTTCTCCCAGGTAAGTGGGTATAGGATTACAGCCTAAATCACCTTTAATCTTGAAATTCAGAATCTTTGAGAAATTTGTAATTTCATTACAATGGCAATGCAAATGTTTAGTAACTACTGAAATTAGTAATTTTATTTAGAATTTGAGGGAATATGAATTGTACCGTGCATGTTGGAAAAGTTGGCAATTACCTTTTTGTTGTTGTTCATTATGGAGGCAGTTGGTTGTCTTACCGGTACATGAGCTTTCTGTCTAAATATTTGATCCATTCATGCTTTGTTTTTAATAAGGTATTTAGGCTGCAATCCTATACACACATACTTGGGAGATGAGACTTATGTCTAAGTAATGTCTAAGTAATGTCTAAGTCTCTAACAATGAGACTTATGTAGACATATATAGGATTGCACTGTTAGTCATTGATGTAGAGTTCAACCACTTGCATCCACATCTTAACTAAATATAACCACTAAGAATTGCAGATATTGTTCCTTTAGTCTTATGTTTTCTGTTTTATCTTTTAAAGATAGCTAAAGATCCCTCACACGAACACAGCTCTTGCCTGCCCCAATATGTTGGCATTCTTTTTGGCTTGAAAAGTTTTAGGGAGCTTTCAGAGCAATTCTGTAAATGTCTACTCAGAAGTAAGCCCCATTGAGTTCAGTGGGGCTTACTTCCAGGTAAGTATGTATGGGATTGCAGCCATATTCTGTAATAGACTTCTTGCAGGCCATGTTGCTTTTCAGATTTTAGATTTGCTGCTGCTATAAAATAAGATACCTGTTGTACACTGGAGCTCATAGGAAGTAGTAGCGCTATAGAAAGCTATTGCTCCAGTGGGATTTCACTGATTAGTTTGTAATTAAGGGTGTCATCTTTTGTATATGTAGGTTAAGTATGCAAAGCTGTAATGATTTGATTTGCTGCAACAGTATTGGATAAGGTTATTTCTGGTGCTGCCTGAGTTTGTAATTCTTATTTGGAATCCAATTTTAGTAGTTACACCTACAAATATTTCCAGTAGTTGTTATAGTTTATCATTTGGAAATGTTAACATTGGGCATATGAAGGGGGAAGAAAAGTGGTACTCGACTGAATTCAATCTGTTGCATAAAAGACACTTCTGAAGTAAGATTTGAATGTTGCTAGTTGGTAATTTTTAATGTAAACCTAAGCATTATGTGGATGGAACAAAAAAATGAAATAAATAGCTTAACTATCAGGATAGTAAAAGCACAAAGCATGAGGAAATGTTTAACTGAGGTTATACTGAATGACACTACAACTAATTTTGTATTTTATGATTACAGCTGGATCTCTACAGTAGTTTTAACCATATCATTGGGGAAATACTTGCTATAGTTATAGTCAACCTATATTATCTGTTTTCCCTATAGTTGACATACAGTATATAAAAATCCTCTACTATTCAAAAGCAGTTGAGTAAAATCTTATTTCTGACCAACTTTTACTTTGAGAAGCTTGCAGATCTTTTTCTGCTCATATTCTGAAAACACTGATCTTCCTGAATTTTATTTTAGTAGGGATCAGTGTATTTTGTTTGCCTATGTACTTTGCACTGTTTACAAATTCTGTTCAGCTCTGCAGAGCATTGACTGCTATGTACTCCCTCTGCTGGCCAGCTCTAAAGGCAGAGCAATCTGTGAATACCTGTTCAGGAAGCTTAAAGCAGTGGACATGTTTTCATGTTTGATAGTGTACCAACTATCAACAGTTTTGGTTTCCAAGGCTTAAAAGTACATCAGAAGAATAACACTTCTGTGAATCAGCAACACAGATGTCAAATTGCTGATAAATCTGTCCATGTACCTATCTCAAGTTACTAGATTCTTTGTCCAGTGTAGTGAAACTATATTTTTCAAGTCCCCTGAAACTAGTTGATAGTCTAAAGAAAAGGTAGAGTTTTTAAATGATGTGCTGTCTTTTGCATTAATCAGCCAAGTCCATTCTTTTAATATAGACTAGAACTAACTAGAAGTTGCTTGGGGCATTTTATATAGTACTGACGTCTGCCTTAGAAATATGGCTACAGCTCAAATAATACTCTGACCTATATGTAAGCATAATTTTGTGTGGTAATTGATATAGCATTTCTTTCATTATGCCAATTTTTGGCAGTTCAGTATGCTCAAGAATTTCAGTGAACGTATTAGTAAATGGCAGATACCTTTCTCTGCCTCTGTACTCAGGATCTTCTTATATCACAGTCTGTGGGGTCTTTCCATGAGTCAAGTGTCCACAACTGTCTTCACACTGACGTTTCAAAAAAAAAAAAAACAGTGGCTGGGAGGCTGGGAAGTGTGAGCAATTTTCTGCTAGCTGTGACCAGGATTACCATAAGCCCTGGCCCCACTAGCACTTCTTCATTAGCCTCTAACTCATATAGTTTAGTTTAAAGTTATTGCAAATTGAGAGTGCTTTGAGAGCCACAGTTATTCGGAGATACAAAAATAATTTTAATAGGTACCCAGATTTCCAGCATAGAGCTGGGAACAGGTCTTTTATTTCTTGTCCATACAAGCTTTTTATCCAATTGCTGTCTAAATACTAGACCTATAGTAACAAATATTTTAATGTATACGGTACTTCAGTTTCAAGGGGCCTTCATGGAAGGCCTTAAGACATGGAGCTGTTTTAGCCACTAGGTTTGATATTTGGGTTCCCAATGTACTTTCTTGCCTCATGGAAGAACCTAAGTGTTTTGTGCCCTTCCAGATCAGCAAAGCTTTCAGCAAACTTCTTATGTGGAGCGGATGACTCCATTTTTTAATATTAAAGACAAACTGTCTTTTGAATTTCCTGTTGAATGCCTTTTTTTAGATGCAGGGGGTGGGCATCACTGAGCTTTGAGACACCAGTCATATATACTAAGCTCTCACTGTTTTACGGAGGACAAAATGTTTAAGCAACGAAGAGAGTATGTTTTCCTCCTTTTATGATTACGGTAGCATCGGAGAAAGCTATTCCAAAAGTTGAATTAAGGTTGCATAACCACACAATTCATTCTTTCAGTCACACACCAGTGTGGTGGTGGTCTAATGCATCTGCCATAAACTAGCCATCATTTCCCTGGGGAATCAGGACATTTCATTCTATCTTATTGTGTACCTTTTCTGCTACAAATGATCAGAAAAGAGCCAAGCAGCCCAAGCAACAGGATATATTTTAAAGGCAACAGGATATATTTTAAAGGCAACAGGATATATTTGTCGTTGGTTTATGAGGATTGATCAAAATACCTGAGTAATACTTGCAAGTCATGAAGTGAAACTGGCAGCTGGACTTGGGAATTGTTTTTAATAAACTGACCCTTCTTTGAGCATTTTGTGACATCAAGCAGCTTGTCTAGTGGATGGACTGAAAAGTAAGGACAGCTAGAATGACTGAAAGCCTTTTCTCGTGAGTTTCCTGAGGAGGCCTCAGTATGTTTTGGTTTAATTTTTTGAGACTGCCAAATGGCCCCATTAATAAAACTAACCTCTGGGCAGTTCTGATCAGAGTTGGAGCTGGAAACAGCTATCCTATATTGCATTACACTTTTATTTATTTATTTATTCACTATATTTATACCCCACCTTTTTTCCTGCAAGGAACCCAAGGCAGCTTACATAATCCTCCTCCCCTCCATTTTATCCTCACAACAACCCTGTGAGGTAGGTTAGGCTGAGAGTGACTGGCCCAAAGTCACCCAGTGGGTTTCATGGCCAAATGGGGACTAGAACCCGGATCTCCCGAGTTGCAGTCCAACACTCTCACCACTACGCCACACTGACACTCGGTGTCAGTGAAGTCTGGCCACAACCATCTGTATGACTATTCAGCTGGGCAGGGGGAGAAAGCCAAAGGCAACTGGCAGAAGACAAAGGATTGGTATGAGATACATACTGTGTGTGTGGGGGGGGGAGTGAAAGACTGCAGTGCTGCAAGATCAGAAGGCTGGAGTGGTCAGGCCAGCCTGACCTGCACTGAAGATGTAAATGTGGCAGAGATGCATAGCATAGTCAGGGATGCTTACCTGATTACCTCAGTGATCGGGATTGTCAGGGTAGGAACCAGTGTAATGATGGAATGCCAGCCCACAGTGCTGTGAGTTTTGGGCATCTCTCAGGAGATCAAAAGTGGACAGGGAGCACTGTGTGACCTTAAAAGCAAGGAGGTAGCAGGTTGCAGAGAAAAGCTCCCTTGCAGCTTTGCAGAGTACAAGCGAATAGCCTGGGGGAAGACAGATATGGGAGAGAAACATGGATGACAGACTATGTATCAGGAAAGATAAGGAGAGATTTCCGTTCAGTTTTCTGATTAGAAACTGTGGTTAGGTTTGTGTGTTCTGGAATGTACCAGCTAAAGAATTTCCTGCAGGCTTCTAGTATCTTAAATTGCATTAACTTAGTGTATTGTATGTCTTAGGGGGGGAAATTGAAATCCAGTGTCAGCCTCCCTATGCTGCTCTCCATGACTGAAGGTTTGAACTGTGAGGGTATATTAGAGGCAATTACAGTGGTTCCTCTCTTCCTGTGGAACTTTCTTTTAGAGATCCATAAAAGCTCGAGCCTAGGTACTTTTAGAAACACAATGTAGAACTTTTTATAGTATTGTGATGGGGAAACCTTCAGTAACCAGTTTCTAAAAGGTGAGTGTTTGATTATGTGGTTTGAATTGCTACCCAGCCTGTGCCTCACCAGTCTAGAAGCCTAAAAATCCAAGCAGATTAATTTTGGATATTGTAGAGCTGGAAACAGTGGAGAAAAGGGCAACCAAAATGATCAAGGGGCAAGAGCAATTCTCCTGTGAGGAAAGGTTGCAATGTTTGTGGCTGTTTAGCTTAGGAAAATGGTGAGTAAGGGGAGACATGATAGAAGTGTGCAAAGGTATGCACAGATGGAGAAAATGGACAGATAAGTTTTTCTCCTCATAATGCTATAACCCAGGGACATACCATTAAGCTGAATAGTGGGAGATTCAGGACAGAAAAAGAAGTACTTCCTTACACAGCACATAGTTAAACAAGAGTAGTGATGGACACCAACTGTTGCACTCATGTCCTGCTTGTGGGCTTCCTCTGGGCATCTCTGGTTGACCCCTGTGCAAACAGAATGCTGGATTGGGTAGGCCTTTGGTCTGATCCAGCATGGCTCTTACATTCTTAATAAATTTAGGGTGAGTATCACATGCCCCCTGAAATACTGTTACCTTTGAAAGCCACAAACTATCATGAACTATATTGTTTTAATCAAAATTGTTTTGAGCACTCATGGTTGGGCTTGTGATATTGGAGAGGATTAATTATAAATATCTCAGATCTTTTAATCTTTTTTTTTTAACCATTCATGGATCACAAAAGCCATTAAGCATTTGGCAGGTGAAACAGGCCTACTACCAGTGGATTTTTTGATATTCATACATGTGTGCAGATTATATTGATAATATATGAATGATGTTTATGGAATAGATGCAGGTTCAAGTCCAAGAAAACATTTTAAATGAGACCTTAGTGCTGAATCATTGAAAGGATACTAAGCAGCTATTGTTGTAAAACTGCTTTTTTGTGATTGGATAGAAAGCATTGAATACATTTTGGAATATTAAAGCTTGCTTTCCCCATGAAATGCTGCTGTATTACTTTACCTGGGAGTGTTCTATTCGTTTTGGTTGCTTTTTCTTCAATAAGGACCTTTAACCATAAAGAATGCCAGAAGATTAAAGCATGGTCTAAGAATACACTTGTGCCTTGTGCATATGCCAAGAAAATGCAAATGCAAAAAAGACAGCGTTTAGTGAGCACTTCAGTGAAGTACGGTATATACTAAATCAAATGAGAAGTCAAGTGTAATAGTTGCTCCTTTCTTAACCTGCATTCAGTCAGATTTTAATTCATTTCTATCATATCCACATTGAAATTATGTGGAACTCGCGTTTATGTTCTCATTCATGGGGACTGCATTTTCCCTGTGGCCATGAATTCAATTCACTGCCTTCTAATTACCTATGATGTAAGGCAGTAGTAGATGTTTGGATGGCTATAAATTCTGGCTGCAGGTGTGGGTTTAATAGATATATGTTCTTTTGGGGATCAGAAATAGTTATAGATTCCTACAAGTTACAACAGAAAGTAAGACTTGATAAGCTGGCTTAATATGCTTTTTGCCTGTATTTTATAGAGTAGCCATGGTTGCTTGACAATGTCAGTGGAAGCAGAGTTGCAAATTAATATATTCTTTTGGAGAAGAATTCAAATACTTTCGAACAAATGCTTTATGACTGATGGAGCCTCAAAGATCTGAACACTATACTGTAGTTCTTTAGCAAGAGATGGTTATGTGTCTCTCTCTGTCATTAAGTTTATGGATTTGTCCAAGAGAACAGTGCTGAGAGCTTTGGGCAGGGGCATTGCAGTGTTACATGATGCCAGATCTCTACATTTGTTCTCCAGATCTTCCTTCATCATGTCTGAATGATTACTAGTCATTTTAATAGTGTCTTTTCAAACAGTATTAATAGACCTTGAGACCTCTATTGTGGGGGTCACCTTTTCCCTCCTTATGGTTGAACTTCAGGCTACTAGAGAGATTATATTTAGGTTTCATCCTGACTTTTGTTACACACACTGAATGCCTTGCTCCTTTTTGGATGTAAAAGTATCCAACTGCAGATTGCTTACCCAAGTGATTGGGGGCAAGGTAGCATGAATCTACAAGGATTTCCTAACTGAAAATACACCAAACTGAGACTCTGGCCTTGCTATATCTTGCAAATCTTGTGTTGGTGCTTTTTTCTTTTGTGTTCAGAGCTTGATTTGTTTGAGACGTGTGCACTGCCTGAATTTGTGTGGATATTGCAGGTTTAACACACCCTGTTTGCATCTGCTCCTTGCTTGTTGCAACTGTTGTCAGAATGATGTTGATTAATCTGGAATGGATTTAATATGGACTAGTATACAGAGAATCATACTTCTATGTCAAAGGCTAGATGATTATGTTAGCTCTGGATCTCACTGTTCATGTACCCCTACAAGTATAAACAAGGAGGTCTACTGCAGTTCTTTTAGGGAAAATCCATTAGCTGGCCTGTGAGGCATAAAGAACTTGGTGGTATTCCCTGGGAAGATTATATTTTTGAACTACCTTTAAAAAAATTTGTGGTGCTTCTCATACCTGGAGGCAAAGTTTTTCTTTTTTAAAAAAACTAGTCATTGCTCTTTCTATGAGTGGGATCACTTGGTAAGATGGGTTAAAGGTCTTTATTCAGCATACTAATGAGATTCTCTAGACATCCTACCAAGAAGAAGAAAACAGTATTTGACAGCAGTGTAAAAGAATTTATTCTGGAAGGGCATCCTCAACCATTCTGCTTTGCAGTCCAGAGAAACACAGCAATTTCACTATCCATCTACATCAAACTTCCCTTCTAATGCATGGGCTGGCATGATTGTTGGGGTTTGGATCGCTTCTACTCCCAGCTGAACTCCTAGCTCTTCAATGCTTCCCCCCCCTTCCTTTTTCCTGAACTTCTTGGAATAATCTCATGGAAGATGGCTACTTACGCCTTTTGTGATAGTATAGCAGAACAGGGTTTTTTGGAGTATAAATTAAATAGGGTCTGCCTCCATGTTTTTAGGTCTGGGCTAGCCCCATGTGTAGGCTTTACTCGTGACAGGGCACAGGATCAAACAGAACAAGAAGGGGAAATTATACCTGAACTAAGACATCAGTATATAAGGCAAGAACCATAAAATATAGCACAGTTTTACTCAATATATTGTTACACATTAACCATTTAAAAAACATAACATGAGGTACAAAAACTTTTCAACACAATAAGCAAATGGTATTGTAAGGCAAAGAAAGTTATAGCTAGCCATCCACAGCTTGAATCAGGGATGGGCAGCCTTCTTGCCCTTGAGGGCTGCATTCCACAATGGTTGGTAGGTTGGGAGCAGCATATGCACACATGGGTGCAGGCAAATGCACTTACGTGCATACACACTCTTGAATGCTTGCATGCCCACATGCACAAGCAAACACTCATACATGCACACTTAAACATCCTCTCCCTGTGTGCTGAGCTTCTGCCAATCAGCTGGGGTTAATGCACATAATTTAAATAGAGAAGACAGCATGCTGCAGTATCTTGCCCATTTAAATTGTGCTGTTAGTCTGCCAAACATCTATTTGGCGGGCTATCAGGAGCATGATTGTGCTGGCAAGGAGGACTGTTGGGCAGGCTGTCGGGAGCCAGATTGTGCTGGGGAGGAGAGCACATGAGGAGAGCAATTCCCATGTGCCATCATCCCCAGCACAAGTGGTGGCTGTGGCACTGATTCAGGGGGCAGGGAGATTCTTTCCACCCTCCCAGCAATCCTTATGCAGATCACTGTTTCCTCACTGCTAATAGCTATGTGTTTCCTGCTGATCAGATGGGTGATGGGGGGGGGAGTGAGTGTGGCACCCAGCGGGTCTGTGGGCCACACAGAGCACCCAAGGCAAGGGTTGTGTGAAGGCTGCAGATTGCCCTTATGAGGCTTAAATGAATAAGAGTCAAAATTGCCAAATGCCTTTGACTAAATTGGCTTCTTCAGTAGCAGATAGCAGTGGTTGATCGGCTGCTCTAAGGTGGATTATATGTCAGGCTTTCTTACATTGGGATTCATGTTCTTAAAAATGGAAGTATGCCATCATTTCATATTTAAATCTTGCTTACATTCCCCCCTTCTAAATGTGTTCCAGGTGGAACACATGCTAAGTCATGTGTGCTAAGTCATCATATAGTTCAAGAAAATGCTATAATAGTCCTCCAATCAGACAGTTAAATCTGAAGAAGATGTAATCTAGTTGTAATTTCCAAACATACCCTACAAATCTGTTAAACATAAGTACACAAAATTTAGGCTAAATAATCCTGTATTTGTATATAGATTCCTTCAGGTATTAAACTTAAGTAGCCATCCAAAATGCAGGAAAATACATATACTGCCTGTTATTGTTAACCCACTCTGGAGAAGCTTCAGTCTATACAAGAAAAGGAACCAACTCTCCTACAATTCATTACTCATTAGTTACATAGTTTTCTAATCAGTCAGCCTCCTCATTTGGAGAGTATACTCCTGATTGAAAGAGACAAACTCCCTTAAACTGCCATGGAACCTTTGTGAAAGGCCAACCTCCATTTAGATCGTTCATGGGCCAGAGCTTCCCAGTTTTCGATGTTTATATTGCATTTTTTTAGATTAGCCTTATGAACATCTTTAAACCTCTTATATTGACCACCGATATTCCGCTTTCCATCCTTGAGTTGGGAGTAAAGTAACTGCTTTGGGAGACGGCAGTCAGGCATTCGAACAACATGACCGGTCCACTGAAGTTGGCGTTGAAGGATCATTTTTTCAATGCTAGTAGTCTTTGCTTCTTCCAGTACACTGACATTTGTTCGCCTATCTTCCCAAGTAATTTGCAGGATTTTCCGGAGGCAACGTTGATGAAACCTTTCAAGGAGGTGGAAGTGACGTTTATAGATAGTCCATGTTTCGCAGGCATACAATAAAGTTGGTAATACAATGGCTTCATAAACCAGTGTTTTGGTCTTCTTACAAATATCCCGATCCTCGAACACTCTATGTTTCATTCGAGAAAATGCGGCACTTGCGGAGCTCAGACGATGCTGGATTTCACTGTCGATGTTAGCTGTAACAGAAAGATAGCTGCCAAGATAGAGGAAATGATCGACATTTTCCAGTATTGTCCCGCCAAGCTGGATAGATGGCATCACCAAAGGATTGGCTTGCACTTGCTGATGAAGCACTTTGGTTTTTTTGATGTTAAGTGAGAGACCAAGTTTTTCGTATGCTTCTGCAAAAGCATTTAGGATAGTTTGGAGATCATCCTCTGAATGTGCGGAGACCACATTATCATCAGCATACTGAAGTTCCACAACGGAGGTTGTAATTACCTTACTTTTTGCTTTCAGCCTGCTGAGATTAAAAAGCTTTCCATCTGTTCGATATATAATTCCCACACCGGTGGGAAGTTTCCCCTTGACAAGATGTAAAACCATGGCGATGAAAATGGCAAATAATGTTGGGGCGATAACACATCCCTGTTTAACACCTGATCCCACTTTAAATTGAGCACCATGAGAGCCGTTGTTGTCCAAAACCGTTGCCGTCATGTTGTCATGGAGAAGTCGCAAGATATTCACAAATTTATTGGGGCATCCAATTTTCATAAGGATAGTCCAGAGAGCTGTACGGTCTACAGTATCAAAGGCCTTAGCCAAATCGATAAATGCCATATAAAGGGGTTGATTTTGCTCCCGGCATTTTTCTTGGAGCTGACGTGCAGTAAAAATCATGTCTACTGTCCCTCTAGAGGGGCGGAAACCATATTGAGTCTCAGGGAGGATCTCTTCTGAAATAGATAGAAGACGGTTTGCGAGAATCCTAGCAAATATTTTACCTGCGGTTGCTAAGAGAGAAATGCCCCGATAGTTTCCACAGTCTGTTCTATCACCTTTCTTAAAGAGGGTGATAATTATGGCATCCCTGGCATACATGGTACAAACATAGTATTATTTTCTTAAAGGAAGTAATCCTGCAAAAACTTACTAAACTAAATTAGTTACAGCAATACACATACAGTAATACCTTGGATTGCAAGTAACTTGGTTTGAGAGTGTTTTGCAAGACAAGCAAATTTTTAAATATTTAATTTTTTTTTAACTTGATATACAAGCTACGTCTTGCAATAGAAGTACTGTAGTACGGTTGAAATTAAAAATCTCTGTACAAATTTTTTTGGGGGGATTTCTTTTTGATATAAGAGTGTTTTGGATTACAAGCACATTTCCGGAACGAATTATGCTCTCAATCCAAGGCATGACTGTACAACATAAAATGCCACTATGTGGCGAACAATTTACCTTCTCTGACAATATACAGTTACATAGTAGTACATAAATGAAACATACTGTACAAGCAATTATTATGCATTAACACTGGCAAGGAAATGATATATCAAAGCCTAACATTGTATATATTTTTCTTGGACCCAATGCTAATTATATCACTGCCATCTGGTATATCTTTAACCCACTGGGTATTGTGTGTACAATACACCTCCTTTTAAAAAGTGTATTATATGATTCTTTGCCTTGAGCCCATACCTTCTCTAAACTCCAAAACCTCAAACTCTTCCCATCATGCTTGAGGTCTTGAAAGTGCTTAATCAAAGAGTTTTTCCTGTTCTTACGATCTGTGTTTATAGATACATGTGTTGATGGCTGTACTAGTAATGCCTATGTATAGCGAAGACCACAGACATTGTACAACTCCCCGTAGTTGTACAGAGAGTAGTACAAATATAGCTTCTGTTGTGACATGAAGAGCTGTTCAAAAAGAGCAAACATAAGCTATGTGTATAACAAAGTTTTCTAGATTGCAGGGGCAGCATACGTAAGTTCCAATGGATTGTCCATGGCCATACCTAAGCAACAGATGGGTTAGGAAGGGCTAGCATGCATTACACAGTCAAAGCTACACACCCAAGTTTTTCAACAAAGCTGCTTTTTTGTATGCTCTATATAACTATTGAATAATGAAGACAGTTGAAAACATTCCCATACTCCTTGTGTAGCTTGCAGGGGTGTAATTTAATTGACCTACAAGTTAAGTTCAGGAATGAACATTTATAGGCCTCAAGGCAAAGTGTAAAAGACTTACCAAGAAGTCATAATTGAAGTGCAGCTTAGATAAATGGGTGGTGGCTGCTATCCAGTCTTCTAAACATGTACACCGTTTTGGTTTCTCAGAGGAGAAAAGTATTTCTCTCTAGGCATCCCGCTGTTAATCAGCATTTCTTTTACAGCTGTATAGCAGTGTTGGCAGCATATTGGCTACATTCACACATCACAGTAAGCCAGAACAAACCCTGGATGAAAGGTCCATAGTTTGTTTAGCCACTCCTGCTTACCCTCACCACCAGGTAAGTCCCTCATTGGATTATTTACCAGTTTTTAGCTTGGCACTAGTTAAAATCTGTGGGTCCATCTGAGTTGCTCTTGATCCCTCTTGCCTCACATATTCAGAAAAACCTCCTCCTCCAACATCTACACACTGTGTCCACTCAGGCAGGCAGGCAGGCAGCCACAATGCTGCCTGCTTGTTGGGGCTCTCTTCCTGCTGCACAGCTGATTGGTAGCTTGAGTCATTTGCATACCCCTCTCCCTCCTGTGCAGCCCTTGAACAGCTCATGGGCAGGTCAGCATTTTCACTTGGCTCCACACCATCAAAACTTCCTGCTGCAGTGGCAGAGTACATCAGGTGATTAGAGCATAAGAAGAGTCATGCTGGATCACACCAAGGTTCCATCTAGTCCAGCATTCTGTTCACAGAGTGGCCAGCTAGCTGCCCACAGGAAGCCCACAAGCAGGACATGAGTGCAACAGCACCCTCCCACCTGCGTTCCCCAGCCTACTCGCTCTGGTACTGGAGGAAGCACATAGCTATCAGGACTAGTAGCCATTGATAGCTTTCTCCTCCATGAATTTGTCCAATCCCCTTTTAAAGCCATCCAAAGTGGTGGCCATCACTACATCTTGTGGAAGTGAATTCCATAGTTTAACCTGCAAAATATTTCTAGCCTACAAAATATTTTACTATTTTCTTTTTGCTCATAAGGGCTGGCAAAAGGGACAGAGTGTTCCATCCATCCTCCACTAGCCCCTCATGATTAAAAAGAAGGCTGGTAGCTTTGGGGGGCTAATTTGCAAGTTTATACTTAGATTGTTAGCTGTTTCATATTGTAAGGTGCCTTGAGTGCACTGACAGAAAGGTAGAGTGTATAAACACAACACATTAAATAAATAGTGCAGTCTTATGCGTATCTATTCAGATGCAAGTCCTATTGAGTTGAATGTGACTTACTCCCAGGTAAATGTGTATAGTATTGCAGCCTAAGTCACCTTGCCATTGCTGCATTTCCCCACACTTCCCTGTCCCAGAGTGGCAAGTGTGCCTCCAAAGATGCTGCTCAAAGCCCTGTTCACCTGTGTTGCCATACCCATTGATTAGAACCCTGATAGCTCTCCCCCATTCGGAGAATTATGTCCTAAACCAACATCTTAAATATGTTTAGAATAAAACCTTGGGAGTTTTCTGACAAGTTGCCTTAATGATGAAGACATTCAGCAGTAAACCCATTCTGTACAACATAAAGGGCTTGTTTGCACAACACAACAGCCCACCATGGGTTGTTTAACCCACGGTGAGGCTGTGGGCTGTGTGCAGCTGCTATTTTGAATATGCAAGCCTTGCAACACAAGGAGTGTGGGTTATTCGAGGGTTCAACAACCCTTGCATAACCCACATTCGCTGGGTTCATACAACATGACAATCCCTGAGTGGCTGTTGTACCCTGTTAATAAATGCTGATAAGCAAACTTTAAAAAAAAACTTGTTTATTTTATATTTTCTTTTATTGTAAGCTACCATGAAGTCCTTGCAGGATATAAATACTTTAAATGAATAGTGGAAGCCCAGGTTCAAATGCTTGCTCAGTTATTGAATAACTTGGGCAAGTCATTTTCTCTCTGTGTAACCTCCTATTTCTCTGCTAAGACAACTGTGCACACAGTAGTAAAAACTTTGCTTAAATGTACGTTCTTAATTACATTTGTGAGGTCCCTAGAGAATAGAGGTCCCAATACTGCAACAGATAGTATTGGATGTTGATGGGCATTGCCTTTGAGGACAGATCTTGTGTAGCAGTTTCCACATTCCTGTCTGCCCACATCATTTTGCAAATGCATGTATTTCTCCCTATCCTCCTTTCCCCCTGGTGGTTTGTGGAAATTTATATTAATCTTACTTGCTGTATCTGAGTGAATTGTCCAGATTGATTATATGAATAATACGGAGAACATTAAACTGGCATTGCTTAGCTGATCACCTGAAATGTAACTGCTGCACCTCCTCTCTCTGCTCTTGAGACTATGAAAAGGCCTGTAGTGGGGGGGCGGGGAGTGCACAGCCAGGCGACAAATCAGTTGCCAGAAGTCAGAAGAGCGCAGCGGGACAAACATTGTGGCTGTTCCCATTGGCCTAATGAGAACTGAGGCGGGGGATAGCTATCCCAGAGCAATGAGGTATTGGAGTGCATTAACAAGTCCCAGTGCAATTGTATTTTATATCTTCTGTTTTTAACGTAAGCCACTAGGCAGAGCAATCCGGTGGGTGGAAGATCCAAAGGCAAAGACACTGCGTTATCCAAAGCCCTGCCAGGCTTATGCCAACAGACCCATAGGGAAGAGTGGTGTTTTTCTCTGTCCCCCCCCCCCCCCCATGTTTCGAAAGGTTGTTTTTATACCTTTTCAATTTCCCTCTTCTCAGCTCCAAACCTGGCATACATGTCCACCAGTTCCAGGGACATGTTATGGGAATGGGAAGGCTATGGACCCTATGGATCCCAGCATTCCCCCTGTGTGCCCCAGACACACCAACGGAAGGCCTGCTTTTGCTTCTGCCAGTGTTGGAGTTCCAACATTAGAGAGGCAAGGGCCACAGACATTTTCTGCATAGCTGGGATAGGGTTTGTGAAATCAGATCTCCCGCCCCCGAAGTTAGACCTCCCTCTCTCTCTGCCCTCAGAGGGGAAGAACAGAAACATCCTGTGGCCCCTGGGACACCCTCTCAGGGACCATACAATTGCAGCCTTCTAGGGATCCTTCTGGGAATCAATAACAGACCCTTTTTGGTATCTGTATGGCAATCTTAGACAATTGGCTAATCTGTCAAAGCGTAACTTTTAATTTACACCTGGCTCCTAACATACAGTGGGTATTAAAGTACCTATTTAACAGTTTTGATCAACCATTTACTTCATGCCTAGAGACAGTTTAACTATTTAGGCTGCAGTCCTATGAACACTTACCTGGGAGTAAGCCCCATTGAATTCTTTTAGATTTGTGTTTGAGTAGGCATGCATAGTATTGCACCGTTAATCTTCTCCACTGTACCTTGAATTAAATACTACCTAGATGATGTGCCATAACAGCTAAACCACTTTTGCTATCAACCCCAAATTTATCATTTTAAAATCTCTTACCTGCCTTTTTATTTACATAGTCAAGATGGTTCACAGTAAAAACAAATAAGCTATACATATAAATGGTCTTCAGCTGAAATATTTTAAAGTGTGGTATATGTTTGAAAGAATACAATGAGTTCTAAGTAGAATTCAAATTAGTTTACTGTACTGTTTTTTCCTCTAAACTTAGAAAAGTTGTAAATGCCTGTACATACTGCCTCCATTCTTGGTTTGAGAAAGTACTGTTGAATTAGGTTTTTTTCCCCATTTGGTCACACAGATGCATTGAAAGCCTAGCACAAATATTGGAACCACAGAATTGTTTATGAAGGGAGTGAACCTTTGAAATCAGCAGTCTTTCTCTCCTCTTTTCCACTTAGTCCTTCTGCATCTGCCTTTTTAAATCACTTCTGCAAGTTCCTTGTCCACACTCATGTTGGATGCCTGATTTCTTGTAATCCAGTAATACACAGAAATAGAAGTTGTGGCTCCTGTCTTCAATGGAACAGTGGGATTTTTATTTATTTTTTTCATCAGGTTTTGACTAAATCAAAACTTTCTTTTGACCCCAGTCCTCCTTCATTGAGTGTAATTAGGAACACACTGATGATTATTGCAGCTGGCAGCCTCTCACTATTGCCTCTTTCTGCATGTGACCCCCACGGTCTCAATGACCTTTCCTGGGGTTAGTCATGGGCCCTTTTCATTGTGATGAGCTAGAAGTGGCTCATGTGGAGTTGATTATTTCCTTGCTTGTCTGGTCTTTTTGGTGCCATAACTTCAAGTCATTTCCATTTTCTTCCTCTCCTTTTGCCTGACCACAGTGAAAGGAAATGCTTTTGCTGGCGACAGGATCAGTTTGCATGCTTGGCTGACTTGACTGAGCCTGTGAAAGGGTGGGGGTGCAGGGTAACAAACCCCAAGGTGCTATATTTTGTTGGTATAGTTTGATAGTTGGTAGTGGTTATTAAACATCTAAAATCTGCCTAAATTTACATTTATTTATTATTTATTTACAGTCTCCCTTTCAGCTGAGTTTCTTAATTCACAGCAGCTTTGGTTTTTTTTTTGGAAAATAGGCTTCTGTGAGAGAATGTATCGGTGTTGATCGTATAAGATTGCTTTAAGGGATTGTACAGTTCCCAAAAGAATGAAGAAATCAACCCTGGAGTTAGCAGTTAAAACTGATGGGCAGCATGTTGGCTGCTTGCAAACAAAAAAGCCTAGTGAATTGCATATGCCAGCTGCTGCGCTCATTTTGTCAGGCCCCAGGAATACAGCATGAAGACTTCGATCAAAGGCTTTGGTGACCACGGAGGAGCCAGTGACTAAAGGAATGTCTGATTGCTTTCTGTTAAAATACTGTAAGCAGCGATACTTTTGCTTTAAAGGTGGCTCAGTGTGAAACTGATTCAGTTTCATTTAACAAAATTAAACACTTTCTACTGTATGTGCACTGCTGAAAGATGTGAAGGAATCTAGACTGGTTTTCACTTGTGTAAAGATGACAGTGGGACTCTTTGCATAAACTGAGCAGAATGGAACCAGCAACTATCATAATGCAGAATTCCTCTGTAGTGCTCAGATTTGAAGCCTTTAATTTTCAAAGGCATTGACTTGCAGTGGCAATATTACTTGCTGCCTGTCTCAGCCCTTCCCCTAATACTGTTGTTCAATTTATTCTGGAAGGGTGGACAGATCTGGGGGCCAGTTCCAAACCCACTGGGGCCTACCCCCCTCCAGTTTGCTTCTGAAATTCAGCAGCACAGCAGCAAAAGGGGCTGATTTGTCTTTAAAATGACCCTTTTTTCCTGCCATACCACCGAATTTCAGCAGTGAACCACTATTTCCACTATGAGAGCCAGTGTGGCAGTAGTGGTGAGAGTGTTGGACTGGGACTCGGGTGATCTGGGTTCTAGTCCCCGCTCGGCCATGAAACTCACTGCGTGACTTTAACCTACCTCACAGGATTGTTGTGAGGATAAAATGGAGAGGAGGAGGAGGATTATGTAAGCCACCTTGGGTTCCTTGAAGGAAAAAAGGTGGGGTATAAATATAAATAAATAAATAAACAATTTAAACAGTGAAAACAGGACTCCTTTTGCTGCCGTGCTTGCCAAATTTTGGCAGCATACTGCTGCAATTTTTGCGTTGGGGGGAGGCACACAAAAAAGGCCCTGGGAGCTGCCTGCAATCTACAGGTCACATGTTGCCTACCCCTGCCCTAAAGGATCAAAATCATAGCTCAGGGGTGCTTATAGATCCATCTTTGTCATTAGAGGTACAAGTGTCTTCTGTGGCACAAAGCACCTTTTGACCCACTTAGACTGGTACACCAGCTTCAATTCTACCTGGATAGAGACAGCCATGGTACTGAAACTGGACATTGTGATCACATTATGCCAATGTTGTATCATTTTCACTGGCTTTCACTTTGTTTCTGGGCCCTATTCAAAGTGCTGGTGGTAATCAAAGCCCTTCACAGCTCAGTATCTGAAGGAGCGCCTCTTCCCATATATTCCTATCCGAGCCCTGAGATCATCATCAGAGACCCTGCTCCAAGTGCACTGATATGCTTAGCTATGGCATGTGGTTACTTGGGAGCAAGCCTTTTCAGTAGTAGCCCCCAGTTATGGAATACCCTCCCTAGAGAGGTCCACCTAACACTACCTTGTTATTTTGGTGCCAGGCAAAGACCTTTTTTAAAAAAAATCTCTCGAGCCTTTTCTCCTCTATTTCTGCTGCTATGCTATGATTTTAATTTATCTTTGATATTTTTAGTAGTTCTTGGGATGCCTGTTTTTAGCCTCTGCTGTTTTTATCAGATTTTGTCTGATTTTGTTATCAGCTATAAGGTGACTAATTAATCTTAGAAATAAATAAAGTAATACTGATCGACATTACAGGGTGTTTTTAAGGATTATGACAAGATAATGTATCTGAATTCCTTTGAACGTTCTAAAGTGCTATATAAATAATGTTTATGATAATTATTTCTTCAGATAATATTTCCAAAGGACAGAGAAGCTTTGTCAAAGTTCATCTAAAGGAAATTGCCCCCTTATCTCAATCTTATTTAAGAGCTGGGGTAACAAAAGGAATATTGTCTGGCTTTCAGGAAATAGAATTATAATACTTTTTGAGAACTAGGTAGATATTATCCTTATTTGTTCTCTGTACCTTGATAATAGGGTCTAAAGTCCACCTTAATACAAAAGTAGTTAGATACATAGAAGGTACAAAGTGATACTAATCATCTGCAATAGCATGGCACAAAATGAGGTCACTGGGAAATTGAGATTACAGTCCATATGTGGACTGTATGGCCAGCATAAATGTAGTCACCTCTCATACTGACTCTTTCTTGAAGTTTTGCTGTTTTTAAGGGGTGGCCCATCTGTAAGGATGAGCAGGGAGTTCAGCTTGCAGACTTATTACGGTAAATCCTTTACCTGGATGAGGACTGTCAGTAAATCTACCACTGATGACTTTGAAAGGAGCAAAGATGGTAGTCTTTCCTTTCCTTATAGAAAGCAGACATCCAATGATACTTAATTAGTAAATACATTTGATTTGTCTATGCCTATATGCTAAGAGTTTTCGATTTTAAATTACATCTCTGCCACCATTGTATCTGCACAGTCCCATCCAGTGGAGTTGTTGTAAATAGACTGCTAGGCAGCCCACTGTGGCACACTGGCAAGGTTCTTTGAGAATAAAATCACTCGCATCTGTTCTGACCTTGACTCTACTTGTATATCAAAGTCAATAACTGAAGCGTCAAGGCCCTCCTCTAATAAGGTTTTATTAGATGAGTTTAAATTATTCAGACACCAGGATGTGGACAGAGTACTTGGCTCTGTTCATATAACAACTTACCTGCTGGGCCTGTAACTTTCTTGGCTGGTTCTCATGAGCCAGGAGAAACTGAGGACATGACCTTTTATGATGAGCAGCACCTCATTTAAGGATAGTTTGATCTGGGCTGAAGGATGTAGTGGCAAAACCTCTATTGAGGGAAATCCTTCCTTGATCCACTAGAAATGGGAGATAATAGGCCAATGTTCAATGTTCCATTCTCAGCTAAGGTAGTTGAGTGGGGTAGTGGCCAAGCAGCCTGAGGCATTTCTGGATGAAATAGATTATCTTGATCCATTCTAATCTGGATTCAGACTGGGATTTGGTACTGAGCCTGCTAGGTTTACCCTGGTAGGTGACCTATGCTGGAGAGAAGCTAGGGGAATGTAACTTTTGATTTTCTTGCATCTTTCAGGACTTTTGAATGCCATTGACCATGGTATCCTTCTGGAATGATAAGTGGAGTGCGGTGTTGGGGGCACCACACTCCAGTGGTTCTGCCCCTACCTTGCTGAGAAGTTCCTGGGAGCCAGTTGTTCCTCTGTTTGGGAGCTTGTCCCAATATTGTGTCCATTAGGGATCTATACTGTCACCCATGTTTTAATATCTACTTTAATCCACTGGCTGAGGTCATTCAGAGTCTTGGAGTGGGTTATCATCAATATGCCAATGACACACAGTTCTATACCTTTTAAAATAAATCTTAACCAAGTGATAAAGCCTTTTTACTTGGCACCTGTCTGGAGTCGGTAATGGACTGGGTTGAGGATAAATAAATCCAGACAAGGCAGGGTTCAAATAGATCCAGACAAGGCAGGGTTGCTCATGATGGGCAACCCCAATTTCAAGTGGAGTGGTGGAAATGTCTATCTTGGATTCGGGTCACACTCCCCCTGAAAGATCAGGATTGTCATTAGGGCAGGAACACATTCTTTCAGCCTTGGCTAATCCACCAGCTACACCCCTTCCTGGAAAAAAGGGAACTGAACACTGTGGTGCATGCCCTGGTGTAACAGTTTCAGTTGACTACTTTAATGTGATGCTACCCCTGAAGGCACTTGAGAAACTTCTGTTGGTCCAAAATATGGTAGCCAGGTTAGTTTCTTGTGTTCATCATAAGGAGCACATAAACCTATTCTCTGAGCTCCACTGCTTGCCAATTTGCTTCTGGATTAAATTCAGGGTGCTGATACTCTCCTTTAAAACAACTACAACACCCTTTTATGGTCTGGGCTCAGCTTGTTTGAGGGAGCTCCTTCCTTATGTTCCTTCCCACTCTGAGATCTAGAAATGAACCCTTTTGGCTTGTGGCCACCACTTAACAGACTTTTTCAGTGGTGGCCCCTGAGTTCTGGAATCTGTTACTGAGGCCAGTGTGATGGATCCAGGGAATTGGCCATTTTATTTAGTAAATCCCCCCCCTCCCATGCCCAGGTGAAATTGTCCATTTTAAATGAGCTGTCAAGACCATTCTCTTCAGGCAAGCCTTTTACAATTAAGATGTTTAATGTCACCTTTCTGTTCTTAATATACAACTATTATATTCCTTTGTTGCTGTAATTTTATTGGCATTTTATTTCTTTTTAATTGTAACCTGCTTTGAGAACAATTGTTGAAAAGGAGACTATACATTTGCAAAATCAATTAAGCAGAAAGCTACATTCATAGATTCATAAGAGTTGGAAGGAGCCTACAAGGCTATCGAGTCCAACCCCCTGCTCAATGCAGGAAACTAGAGCATTGCTGGAACTGGATTTCTTCTGTGCTTTTGTCCCAGGCGTTTCAAATCCTATGTTTAATTTTCAAGTTTTGGACAGTATAAGGGATCACTATCCCCCTTATATAACATATATCATAGAATGTATATTCAAAATTTTTAAATCTAATTACCGTTTTGTATTTTACCCTTATTCTTGAACTCCACTTATACTCTGAGATAGCATGTTATGAATGTTGTTCATATTTCTTAAAGGCAATGGCTAAGGAGCACAGGTCTTTGTATGTTGAAATAGATCCCGTATATTCTAGGTTTTCCAGCCTATAGAGTCAAGCCTGGTTATTACTTGGATGGGATACCCCTCCTCTAGTTTCCTGCATTAAGCAGGAGGTTGGACTCGATAGCCTTGTAGGCTCCTTCCAACTCTATGATCTATGACTCTATGTCTCTGCTATTTCTCAGATGAAGGTACTTACATTTTGATTTACAGATAATGGGGAAACAGTCGGTTATAGGAATTGATTATTTCATTCAAATAGCTACTCACCTGGTTGTTTGTGGTGAGGATGAATTGTTTCCAGGCGTGGAAGTGTTACGTGTGCGTGTGTGTGTGTTTCCTTTAGGCCACAAATGATTAACACAGGTATATGTGGCAATTGGGCTAATAGAAATGTTTGTGGTCATATTTAGTAACATTTTGTGAACATACTTACAAGGCTGGATTATTCCAAAGTTCTTTTTATAGATATGAACTGCAAGTATATATGAATAACCTACCCTTCAGTTGAAATACTCACAAGAGAATCCTCTTCAGGTGTCCCTACTTTCAGAGGTTAGGTGGGTGATTACTGGAGACAGGGACTTCCAATGGTGGCACCTAGATCATGGAGCTACCTCCTTTAGCACGTTTGCCTGGCAGTATCATTATTATTGTCAGGTGCCAGAGTAGGTCTGTCCTCTTTGCTTGAGCCTATAATGGCAATAAATATTGATCGATTCTTAGTTGTTGCCTACTGACTTGTTTGAAGTTTAGACCATATTGTTTAACTTGTTAGGATTCTCTTTGTTTTATTATTGGTATTTGATAGTGCTTTGTAAGCTGCCTTGAGGACCTAAGTGGTGGAAAGGTAGAATATAATACTTCTTCAAAGTGTTGCTTGCTGCTTTACAAAATAGAAATGTTTTTTTTAATAAAAACAATACTAAAATGGTAGCTTCAGATCATTGGCTATCTAAACCACGGCCAAAGCTTATGTCAGCAAGCAGGGGAGTGCAATGCAGCTGTTCACACATGATGGTGGCAGATCGTGGGCTAATTAACCCAAGATTTACCACTGTGCATGCTGGGCACATTCTGCAGCCTTTTTGAATACTGAACCCCTGATCGGGTTGTTCCATGATGTTCGAATCTGGACACTATGGCTTAATTGTGGGTTAAACAACCCACAGTTAACCTCACTACTAATCGGGCTGGTTCATACGATTGAACAGCCCACTGTGGCTTATTTAAGCCACGATGGGCTGCAGTGTGTGCGGGAGGTCATTTTGATTATTTAACACCTGGCTGCAGCTTGTCTTGCCATGTGAACCTGAGTGGCGGGGTTGTGCAAGAGTTAAACAACCGTCGCATGACCCATCCTGCACGCACCACCTTCGGTGGGCTGGGCTATTTTGATCATGCAGACCAGGTCAGTATAAGATAACTGTAGGTTGTCTAACACATGATTAACCTATAGTATCTGGGTTCGGACGTGTCAGAGCAGCCCCCGATTGGTGCAATCCAGTGTTGAGTATTCAAAATGGTTGCAGAATGTACCCAGTATGTGCTGTCTCAAATTTTGGGTTAATTAACCCATGGTTTGCCACAGTTACATGTGAGCCAGGTCATTGTTTAAATCAGTAGTACTAGGTATTTGTGTTTGTTTCCTGGTAAGGCAAAAAACAAACATTACATGATATTTTGTTGCACTTGGAAACTAACCTGACAATAATAAATCAAGTCTGGTCAGAAAACCACTTCAGTGGTTACTGGGTGTAGAGAGTGTGGGAGTAAAGAAATTATTTAACAAGAAAAAATAAAATAAACTTCCTGAATGAGCAACATAAACAAGTTGTTTTCTCTTATGAAACAAGCCACTATAAGTGGGGCTGTGTGTACTCTGCATGTTCTATTTTGAGAGAAACAGTCAAATTTGTGAATTGTATACAATTTGTGTGAATTTGCTTGATTTCCTCTTTCTTTGCATAATTTGCTTCTGCTGATCATGGCAAGAAACACTGAAGTTCCACCCAAAGTCTTATTTGGCAATTCCTCATTGCCGAATGAATGCTGAATTGGAGATTTGATTTGGCAGTGCCCATCTATGTTAAAGCTTATCTTCAAAAACGTAAGGGTTAGAAACTTGTTCTTAAAATTAAAATTGAAATATTATATGCTCTATGTTGTCCTCCCAGGGATTTGTGACAGACAGTAATAGACTTTGCCCTGTGACTTCTGTAGTAAGTGTAAGGATTCTCTGGCCTCTACTTCCATCCAGAAGACTTGCATAGACACACAGCTCTCAGAATTTGTTGTGTAATACTAGACTGTGGTCTTACTCCACAACTGGGAAAAGGTGTGCCACTTATCACTTTTCACAAAATTGCATTACTTTGGGAGTACAGAGTATTTGGCATATTATAGCTGTGATCCAGTGAGGCTTCACAGTGTCAGTCACAGAAGGCAAGCCCCATGAGCTGGCCCATTTCCGTCTCTCAGAGTTAGCAATACAGGTCTGTGGATACAGTGTAAAATCTTACTTTGAACAGTGTATTTGACCCGTACGTTGAGAAAAGCAGTTGGAATAGTTTATTTCTACATGACTAGCAGTGTTCTTTAGAAATAAGCAAAGAGATTAGTTAAATGAACAGTTAAAGGAAAAGCTGTTCCAAAAGTAGTAATTTAGATAATCACTTGTGGGTTTGAGGCAGAAATTGCATTTGACATGATACTACTCTTGACTTTGGGATGCTCTCCTGAGGGAGGTACGCCTGGCTGCTGACTGTGTATCCCTTTTGGCGCCAGGGTGAAACCTTTTATTTGCCCAAGCATTTTAAATTATTGTGTTTTGAGCTGTTTGGATAGTCACTCCCCCTGAGTTTTATGTTGTGTGTTAATATTTTATGTTTTTAAAGTTGTATTGTAGATTTCAAATGTTTACATATACTGCCTTGAGATTAATTTTTGGATGAAGCTGTGGTGTATAAACTCCTAAAATAAATACATGCCTTTTCTTTTTAATGTAACTGAATTGTTGTAATTACCTTGTGATGGAAATGCATTATGCAGGGAGCAAAATGTGTGGCAGATGTCATATACCGGTATATAAAATAAGAGAAGGTAGATTCTTCTGTTGCAAAAGATGATAGCTTGGATTTTAATAGTGATCTAATTTGTGAGGAGGACTTGATGTTTTGTTTTTGTTTCCTTTAAAAATCCTGTTCATAATGACTGGCTCCCAGACAAATTCTTAAGTTGTCTTCACAAACCAGTGCTATTGTTGACCTTGATACTTTGAGTAGATAGACTTCTTTTTCTTTTGCATATGGACTGGGTGGGTGGGATTTGGAGGGGGTGCAATGGGTTGGAAAGGGGGCTTATCTCTTCCCTTCCCAGATGCGTCCCCCAATCCTACAGCTTGGTTTAGCTTAAAGAAAAAGATAAGGTCCAATTGGTGCCAATCAGAACTTTGAAATGTTACTAGCAGGGCAGTTGGAGGGGGGGCACAGTTGGGGAGGAAAGGGATTAACCGTCCCTGCATGCTGTGACACCCCCCTCCCCAATCACCCCCTGTGCCTGTCATTAAAGAAAATCAGAAGGTGAAGTGGCATGCTATGCATTATACATACCTTGGGCCCTCATAGTGGTGTGTGTGTGTGTGTGTGTGTGTGTGTGTGTGTGTGAACTTGTGATTTCAAAACATCCCCTCCCATCCATTTCTAAATCCTTGTTTCCAAGTCACAGAAGAATCTTTCCTTATTCCTACTAAATCAGGTATCTCTTCCCCCCATCCCCATGGGTACATGCTCCCTTCCCATCAGTAAGTTAAGTTCAGATACCCAGTTTTTCTTGCCCATGTACAACAAGCACCTACATAACAAGTAAAAACCCTGTTTCCCACTTCCAGTTCTGGAAAAATCTGACAGATAAGAAGTCAGCTTTCCCTTAAATGGCCTTTGATCACCACAGGGCACCGCTCTATGGCTGTGTCCAGATTATGGAATATCTTGTTTTCTAGGATCTAGACTCTGGCCTCCTCTCTCACTTCCACTGCTTGGTCAAAAGGTTTCTGTTCCAGCAGGCATTTGGCCTGCCTGATCAATGATTTTAATGGTGAATCTTTATTTCTAGATGACTTTTATATGCTGTGCCTGTTTTTGTTTTGTTGGTAATTGGTTCTTTACTGTTTTCACCTGTCACATTGCACATGCATGGGAAGGGTGGTGTGGAGGTACTCAACAACCTGAAATGGCCCAAGACAGTTTGGTGTATGAGGCAGAAAAATGCAAAAAACAAAACAAACCGGCTGCACTATGATCCCTTCCATCATCCTCTCTTGGTAGGGCTGTCCCTGTTGGCAGCTGTTGGAATTTCTGAGTAGTAGCATTGTGAATGCTAGTCTCATTTTGTATAGTGGTGTTAAATTAATACTCTGGAAGACAGAAACAAAATTCAAAGTGATCTTGATAGGCTAGAGTGCTGTGCTGAAAACAACAGAATAAAATTTAATAGGGATAAATGCCAAGTGCTGCACCTAGGAAAGAGAAACCAAATGCAGACTTACAGAATGGGGGGCACTTGGCTCAAAAATACTACACGTGAGAAGGATCTTGGAATTGTTGTAGATCACAAGCTGAATATGAGCCAGCAGTGTGATGTGGCTGCAAAGAAGGCAAATGTTATTTCGGGCTGCATTAATAGAAGTATAGCTTCCAAATCATGGGAAGTACTAGTTCCCCTCTACTCTGCACTGGTGAGGCCTCATCTTGAGTACTGCGTACAGTTCTGGGCACCACATTTTAAGAAGGATGTAGACAAACTGGAAAGGGTTCAGAGGAGGGCAACGAAGATGATTAGGGGACTGGAAACAAAGCCCTATGAGGAGAGACTGAAAGAACTGGGCATGTTTAGTCTTCAAAAGAGAAGACTGAGGGAAGATATATGATAGCACTCTTCAAGTACTTGAAAGGTTGCCACACAGAGGAGGGCCAGGATCTCTTCAAAGTGCAGCTGGACAGCCATCTGTCAGGGATGCTTTGACTTGGGTTCCTGCATTGAGCAGGGGGTTGGACTCGATGGCCTTGTAGGCCCCTTCCAACTCTACTATTCTATGATTTTATGATTCTAATAGGATGAGGATTGCACATGTAGAAACTGAATGAAAAAACTTCCAAGCATGATTTATAGATTATTTTTTAAACTAGCAAAAGCCAGCTAAACTGAAGCTATTTGAGAGAATTTCCTTTTGTAAGACAGTTAACTTGTTTACAGAATTGTAAAGTACTTTGCACAGTGAGATGAAGATGGTATTCTGGGCTCATGCATGCTCCTACAAGTCAAAAGCATATAACTTCTTTAGATTTAGGCATGTGCTGATTAAAATCTCTGCCTCACTTGGCCTTATCTGTAGTATTTTGTAACTTATATTTCCTGTTCTTAAAGGCTTCCCATTTTGTATTTGTACTACAGTAATACATTACTCAAGGCATGAAGAAGATAACTCAAACTTGTTGCCTAAATCTCTTCTTTTGTAGGCTCCTCAGTGACTCATATTAATAAGAAGCTCTTTGCCATCAACCTTTCTAACCTGGCACTATGCATCCTGATCCTGGACCTTTACAAGAACTGCTTATTCTTACAGTTTTCTTCTCAACTACAGCTTCAGGTAAGTTCACCTTCCTGGATTTCACATGCTCCTAATGTTCTGTGTTAGATTGCAAATATTGACAGAAATTTATCAATCAAGGTAAAATATAATCTACTGTTTTCTATAAAGCTGACTTAAAAAAATAATAATTCTAAGTATCTAGAATTAAGCCCAGCAATAGCACCTATGGTATAGCTGTGTATTAAATAGTCTGGCTTCAATATATTCAGAATGATCTCTGTGCTGCCAGTCTAGCGCTGTTAACTTGGTTGTGAGAGAATTGTAAATGCTCATCTTGAGTTAAGGTGTAGTTACAAATGTGGTTTCTGTTCCCAGTTTGGAGTACTATTGGTTGAAAATGCACAAATTTTGAGGCTAGATATGAATTTAAAAGTAGTGTAAATTTGTCAGAATTTGTAAAATATAAATATGTTCACCTTTTCATAGTGCTAAAGGAATTGACCATTATACGTGTGGATGTCTTTCTTTTTTAGACTTGATTCCTCACTTTGTTTCTGAGCCCCTTTCTACTATCCAGAAGCCTGGTGCAACTGTAAAACTTCGCTGTTCTGTTGAGCCCTCTACAGCTCATGTATCTTGGCTATTCAACGGAGAGAAATTGCACAAGAAAGTGGAGCAAGTAGACCCGCAGCAAGGATCCCTGACAATCTTCTCCCTTAGTCCTTCAAATTCTGGTATCTACCGGTGCATTTCCAACAACAGCATTGGTGCAATTATCAGCAGGCCTGCAACAGTATCTATAGCCTGTAAGTTATATTCTACTTGATGGCAAAATGGAACACATTATCCTTTAATGACATTTAATACCTTCCATTGGTTCCTTGGGTTTACCACATGCATGCACTTAACACTTGGAAGAATGTTCTGTGTCTTTAAACAGGCTTCATTTGGGGGCAAGGGATGACCGCTTTCAGCAATACTGTGTTAAAACTGCAGAGTGAAACAAAATGTTTATTCTGTGTGCCTTTCTCCTGAAAATATTTGCATAATGTAGAAAGAAGCTAGTAATAACTTGTTTCATCAATACTTTTAAAAGTATGAACTGGGAAGGAAATTAGTGCTAAATGAAGACGTCTGCCTGAAGCCCTGCCTAACCTCTCCCTGGTTTTAAAGCAGGTGGTCCAAGCTTGATCACTTTGGCCTAATTTGAAAGGGGAGGGGAGTGACAAGAACTCTGAGTGTGTCCTTAATGAAAGCTCATTCCATCCATGGGGATTAACATACTTGGCATTATAAACAATGTTTCATGGCTGATCTCAGCCCTACACATTTTTAGATGTGCATACACACATTGGCTAAAGGGTCAAAGGCCCTAACAAAATAATCCCACTTCCATATTTGTCTTTTGAAAACCTTTTCCCCTCTTGTACTGAAGATTGTTTCTGAGCTAAGGATGGTTTGGCTGTTTGGGATCAGAGGTAAAATGCCTGAATTCTTTCTTTATAAGCCTGGGTTTGATTAATCTCTTTTATAAAGATGCTTTGCCTATGAAGCATGTCCAGAATACCCATAAGAGAAAAGTTTCTCATAATTGAGAAGGTAAGTGTTTTTGTAAAGTATTGACCCATAGCAACATCCTCTTGAGAGCTTGTAAAGGTCAGTCAGCACCGACAAACTCTACAAGTGCTAGAAAGCCCTGAATATTTTTAAGTGTCATGTATACTGTATTACTTGCAGATGAAATAGTTATGGTAGATCTGCAGCTGGGTTGAATTGGCATTTAAGTGAACTAGAAGTTTATGTAATTTAAGATGAGAATCATATAGTGCATTGAGAGGCTCACTAATATTTTATTCTATACCTTGTCAAGTTGTTCTACCATTGTAATTATCTTCCATCTGCAGGAACAACAAAAAGTCTTCTGTTCTCATTATGTGAACTTTTTCTTGCACCTGAATTTATAACCAGTATCATACTTTTCCTTGCATCTCTACTTTTCCTGTTGCTCTCAATTATTTTACAAAGAAACTAGAAACATTTGCATTGAAATGTATTCCTTTCATGTTGAGTGGAGATATTGTTTAGCCAGATAATCTTGTCATGATAGAAAAGATTAGGAGGTTTGGCCAGATGTTACTTTTCAGGAAAAGAAAGTCAGCACTGGTAATTGGGTGTGGGCCGTGGGAGAGGGGGCAATGAGCCTAAGGATCATGTATGCTCTCTCCCATCCTGTGTTTAGAAGAGAAATCTCAAATTGCAATCTTTACTTTCTACACAAGGGATGAGGAGAGGACGCACATGAACCTGAGGCTTGCCCTACTGTTACTCCTCCGGAGAGAGTCAATGCAACATCATTTGATCAGGCCCCAAGCACCCAATTTTTATTAAACAGAGAACTTTTGGGAAGGCTGTGTAGATCCTGGTTCTGAAACCTTTAACAGAAAAACACTAACTTTCTTCTAGATCTCGATGATTTTGAAACTTCATCAAGAAACACAATTACAGTGGAAGAAGGGAATACTGCTTTGATCGGTTGCAAGCTACCAAAAAGTAGACCAGAGGCACGGGTTCGTTTCCGTGTACGGGGAAAATGGCTGGAACAATCAACAGGTGAGATTCTGTGTAAGGAAAAGGTATCTGTCTCTCAGCATACTATTGGGAATTGGTACAAGAATTAATTTGAGCTTTCCTCATTACTCTATACTTTTGTGTTGAAGTATAGCACATGTGTCTAAGCAATGACAAATTTACAGCGTAGAAAATTGATCTGTATAGTTCTTTGAAACCCCACCCTCCTTTTTTTTTTCTTTTTTTTTTTTTTTACTAGAAAACTACCTAATTCTCCCATCTGGAAATCTGCAAATTTTGAGTGTATCTTTAGATGACAAGGGATTCTATAAGTGTGCAGCATATAATCCTGTCACTGAAGACCTCAAACTTGAACCTACTGGACATAAGCTCATAATCAGCAGTGAGTATTAAATATAACAAGAGTAAAACTGTTCAGTGAAATTGTAGGACATAAACCACCAAGGTCTGCCACTGCTATGAAAACTCCCTTTATTTGAATCTACCCAGTTTGGTTGAAGAGGTCTGGTAGAGGGAAGCTCTGCCAAACTATCTTCACGCATCATGCAGATAACACATGACAATAATTGAGAGCCAGTGTGGTATAGTCGTCAAGAGTGTTGGACTTGGAGTGGGGAGACCCGTGTTCTAGTCCCCTCTCTGCCATGAAGCTCACTGGGTGACTTCCAGTCACTGACTCACTACTTCACCTACCTCACAGAGTTATTGTGAGGATAAATACAAAGGAGGAGGATCATAGACACACCTTGGGCTCCTTGGAAGAAAGGCTTGGAGGAAGGCTCCTTGGAGCCTTCCTGAACCAACCAGTCATGGTTGTATTTATGTTGTTAACATGTATTTTATTCTTTTATCTTGTTTTATCTTTTATTGTTCACCACTCCGAAATCTCCATACCAGAATATAGAGTAGTATATAAATCTTGTAAATAGATAAACCTATGGTTAAGGATACGAAGCCATGATTTGGAATGTGTTTGTAAACTGTGGCTATTGTTAAGAGTTGCATCTGCACCAAGCAAACAACCAGGAAAGGCTGTAGCTCAGTGGCAGAGCCCAGGCCTTACAAGTAGAAGGTCCCTTGTTCAACCCTTGCCATCTCCCAAATAGGGCTGGGAAAGACCCCTGTTGTAAAACCCTGGAAAGCTGTTTCCACTCAGTGTAGAGAATATTGAGCTAAATAGACTAATAGCCTGACTGAGTATAAGGCGGCTTCCTATGTTAAGGTAGTTTATAAGCAGAGGCAGAAGAAGTGATAAGCAGATCTCACTCATGTATCCACGATGGATGGCAGGGCTTAGCTTAGCAACCTAAATCATGGGTTTACTATATGTTTGGAACTTAACCAGGCACAAGGGAACAAACATTTAAATGTTATGTTTGCACTGGGCCTCAGGTTCTGATAAAGGGTGTATAATGTGGCAAAGAAATGGAATGCTTTGAAAATAATGTGGGAAGCTAGGGACCCAATTTTAAATGACTCATCATGTCTCCTTTCCCCTCAATTTCCAGGCTTTTCCTCAGATGATTTTCACATCATTCACCCCACCAGTTCTCAGACTTTGGCAGTACCTCGGCACAGTCCTCTGATGTTGGAGTGTGTTGTTAGTGGATTGTCTGTTTCTTATGTCCATTGGTATAAAGATGGCAAAGATGCACTCACTAGAGGAAGGTGGCGAATACTTCACTCCCATCTTATGACTGACTCAATTGATACATCAGATGCTGGAAATTACTCCTGCGTGGTGGATAACAAGTCTGGAGTTGTGAAACGTGTAAACTATAGCATAAATGTACTTGGTAAGATATGACAGTGGCAGAATGCTTAATTTGCAAGTTTGTTGAAGTGAGACATTTACAGTCAATGACCTGGTTCACATGACACAACAGCCCACTGTGGCTTAATTTACCAATGGGGATTGTTGCATTGTGCTGGGCACCTTTGGGTGCCATTTTTGCATGGTGCGCATGGGTACCTGGCTTGTCATATCATGCAAACCCAGGTGGCTGGGGTTGTTTGAGAGCTAGACAACCCTCAAAAAAGTACCCCTGCTGCCTGGGTTCGCATGATGCGCCAAGCCACAGCAAACTGAGCACCCATGGGTGCCATGCAAAAATGGCAGGCGCACATTGCAGCAGCCCCCGCAAGTAAATTAACCTACAGTGGGCTGTTGTAACGTTAAATGTGTGAACAGGCCCAATGAAGCATGCTAGTGTGAAATCATCAGAATGAAAGTTTTTAGTATAGCATGTGAAGACTTTGTTTGTTTGTTTGTTTTTAGAATCTGCTTTGATTTCAAAAGGATTGCAGGATCAGTTAGTGTCTCCGGGTAAAAATGTGCATCTTTCCTGTGAAATACATGGAAACCCGATACCCAATCTCACCTGGTACCATAATGCAGCTCCTGTCCATCTTTCTTCACGTCACTTACTTTCAGGAAACAAATTGAGAATTAGTGGTGTCACCAGAGAAGATACAGGATTGTATCAATGTTTAGTGAGCAATGGTATTGGATTTGTGCAGTCCACTGGAAGGCTTCATTCACAAGCAGGTAAAAAAAAATTGTGCCATATATCTTTCTCTTTAAAGTTCTGCTTTTTCTGGCCTCTTTCAGTCTAAAATGAAAATAGTCTGTTTGCATCTTAGAGTTATTCTACTGAATTGTTCTTGACCATGCTTTAAAATGTAGGCTTGTGGTCTACCTCTTTCACTTATGTTATGAAGTAGACCAGTAGTTTACTGACAAACTGCTGTCCATGGTTGTGCAAGCTTTTGTATATGGAAGAATGGTGTTTTACTGTAATATGAGTTTGTTCTGTACTTTTATGTTTTAAATAGACAGAGGTTCCAAGCCAATTATAACTTCACTGCCACCAAGTACCAAAGTGACAGATGGTGACACCGTCGCATTATCCTGCAATGCCTCTGGGCTGCCTACTCCTGTAATCCGCTGGTACAACAGCCATGGACTGATTACCAGCCATCCTTCACAGGTACTTCATTCAAAATCACGCAAGTCATCCTCCCAAACAAGAACTGGCAACTCCATTTCAGACAGAGCCTACTTCATTATGTCTCGCAGTGGATCAAGCTCCCTATATGTCCAACCTGTTACATCAGAACATGGTGGGAAATACACCTGTGAAGCAACAAATGAATATGGGCTTGCTCGTTCAGAGACTTTCCTTACAGTTGGTAAGTGGCATCCAAGTTGCCCTATTAAAAAGTCCAAATACTTGGGGTAAAAGTGCTGTCAGGATCATAATTTTTTTAAATAGTGGAGTTGGACTAACCATGGCTAATGCATAGGTCAGGAGCATCTGTCAGTTGGTGGATCATGAGCCTATAAATGATTCATTAGCATTTGCCTTTATCAATCTGGCAGGTGCTCTTTCTCTGTCAGCTCCTTGCTTTGAGTCCAAAAAGAGGATTTATTTGAAACCATAGTTAGTTGCCTGCTCTTTAATTGTGTGTTATCTAATCAATATTTTTATATTCTCAAGTCTGTTCTTTTGACATTTTGTGAGCAGTGGGCTCTTATCTGGTAGTACTGTGCCATACATAGCCTACAGTTTCTGTCACCAGTCATCACATTGTTACTGAACAGTGCTTGCAGAAGGCTTAGCTTGCATTGTGGGAGAGGTGGGACTTTGCTTCTCCCACTCCAGTTTCCATGAAACAGCCAGAAATAGCACCCACACCTGTTGGTATATCAATAGAGATTTGAAGTAGTGTGAGGCAGCCAGGCTAGAAATTCATGGTCTTTGCACTATTTATTTTGTAAACCCTTACCTTGGTCAGACAGTGTTATGCAATATACATAAACAGAAATATGATTAGGACTGTGTAACAGTTGCATATTTTAATTATCCATTGTGAATCTTGGGGAACAGAATCTCTTCCCTTCTTTCACAGTTTTTTTGGTGTGTGCCAGCAGACTTCAAAATTCCAGCCCCGCCTAGTTACTGACAAGCTGTTGCAGATGCTAAATTTGTTTTTCTGCTGAGACTTTTCTGTGCAATTGGCTTGTGTTACTTTAGAAAAGGCTATTAGCACTGAGAAGTTCAGTAATGTGACACTACTCAAAGAATACTTAAAATTTCTTAGCCTTATTTTCAAACAAATTGGTTGAAATTGTTTGTTAGTGCTTACGAACCAGATAGACTATTGCAAAAGAACTAGGAGCTGTCCTCTGGTTGCTCCTTTGTTCCATAATCATAGCTGTGTATAATTTTTTGCAGAGGGAGAGAGCATCGAACCTATGTGTATCTTTAATCTTCAACTTCCTTCTGTAGTTTCCTATGAAGCTAGTACAAAAGCAGAAGAAATTGCTCCTGTGGAAGTTGCCCAGAGTGATGAAGGAGATGGAGATTATGAATCAGAAATGGGCCTCCAAAGATCATCTCCAACAGAGATTCTTACTGATGAAGGTTACTACAGAAAAAACATCTAATGGCATTTCCCCACCAGAAGCTCCAATCATTCTCAGCCCCCCACAGACGCATAAACCAGATCAGTACAACCTTGTGTGGCGGCCTGGAAAGGATGGTGGCCAGCCAATTAATGCCTACTTTGTGAAATATCGCAAGGTAATTCTTCATCAAGTTGCCTCCTCTTGCTTGTTTTGGCAACCTTGATTAGGACTACCATAGTTTTTGGTAATGACTTGATGTTAGTCATTTAAAAAACATGAATCTGGGAAAGCTACAAAACCTGGTATTTAACAATAATGTTAGGTCAGAATTAAACTAGGGTAGAGCTCTAATGCAGTTAGAATATTTGTGGTAATAATGATTCAAGTGGGTTTGCTGCTTCTTGAACATGCTTGGGCCTTGTTCAATATGAGGGTTGAAATTACGCAATAAATAGAGAAATGTTTTGGTGGTGAATGTAAGCATTTGGTTTTTTTTAGTTTTTTGAGGAAAGCTTTTCTAACTAGTCACTAGCTATATAAAAATGACTTAAAATTAGAATCAGCAATATTTCATAGATTTTCATAGATCATAGAGTTGGAAGGAGCAAGGCTATCGAGTCCAACCCCTTGCTGTATGCAGGAAACTAGAGGAGGGGTCTCCCATCCAAGTAATAACCAGGCCTGACCCTGCTTCGCTTTCCACGCTCAAGATAAGCTGAGCCAGCATAAGCCACAGGCCTGTTTATGTTTTCCTGACTCTTAAGCCAAGCGTTTCCCATAAATTGAAACTGTTCATCTGCGGGTATCCTGGTCTCATTTTGACCTAGAACCAGGAATACCACAACATATTTTTGATCTGGCCAAATTATTGAAGTCTCATGAGTCTTTATAATTTTGAATCCAGAGACAGTTGGTTCAAATAATATTGAGTCTTCACTACCTATTGGAAAAACGTTTCCATCGGTCTTCTGGAATTACACATGCATTTTATTTGTGCACTTCTTAGTACTTGTTCTGTTCTAACTTTTATAACAGGCAGCTGCTGCTTTTGCAAAATTGCTACATCCCAAGATTTCCAAGAAGTGTTGGACAAACTTTTCCATATCTCAGTATAGGCTCTGATAATTCTATCACATCAGTACAAGCACAAATGGCAAATGTAAAAGTCTTTTATTCACTAGTTGAAACTTGTGGTAGAATGTTTTTCTCTTTCCTTCAGCATTTGGGAGGGGGGATATTCCCCATATTCTCCTGTAGTTTCTACTTGGCATTAAAGACTGCTTCATATGAGACTGTTCTGTACTTGGATGGGGCATGCTGGGAGTTGTAGGCCAAAAACATCTGGGGACCCGAGGTTGGAGAACACTGCTCCAAAGGAATACTCAGGTAGCCATACTGGGTGTGTTTTGTTTTTAATACACAGAACACCAGTTATTTCAGTGTTCACTCAGTTCCCACAGTGTTTAACTCACGTTCTAGAAACTGCACAAAGACGTCAGATATGCACAGATATTATTAGAGGCTAGAATTCAACCTAAAGTGCTCTAGTCTTTTGTGGACCAGTCTAAAATAACTTATTGGGCACAACAGCCCCATTAAGTCTCCTTCAGTTTGCCAATCCTTCCTCAGAGTTTTACTGGTTCCCACAAAATACCATTTTTATGAAATCCTCTGAGGGGTTTATAGTTCTTGTTTTTTTTTTTTTTTTACAAAACTTCTTTAGAAAATACATTTTAATAGTTATCCCCTTAATTTTCTTGGAATACCTGTATACCAGTAAATGGTGACAACCAATCAATATTCCCCCAAGGTTAATTTTCTTGCTATGAAGAAATACCTTCCAAGGTTCTGTCACTATTGCCCATGTAAAATTCGACCTAGCAGCTTCCACTTGGGTTACTGAAGAACAGGAAACTATAACTGAATTTGATAAGGTAATTGGCTATATTGCATTTAAATCACTTGTTGGCATCTTCCTGTAATGAATAAGTAGAATCCTAGGTTATATTTAAGCTTGTCTTTTCCATTACTTAATTGCAGCAGATTTAGATAGGATTTTCTTCGCTCTTAGCTTTTGTGATTCCTCCTTTTACAGCTGGATGATAATGTTAATGTTACCAGTTGGAATACAGTTCGTGTCCCGGGAAGCGAAAATGAACTTTGTCTCTCAGAACTGGAACCCTCCAGTCTCTATGAAGTCTTGATGGTAGCCAGAAATGTGGCTGGTGAAGGTCAACCTTCCATGCTTACTTTCCGTACTAGCAAAGGTAAGTGTTTACTCTGTTATACATCTTTCCCCCAAATATGTTTCAGGTGATGGCTTTCTCTTCTAAAGTTTCAATTTGTGGAAGCCTCTAACATATGATACCCAGAAAAGTCAAAGATAGTGGCTGTAGTCTTGTTGGAGCCCCGTATCCAGTACTTGCTCTGAACCAGAAGTCTAGTTGGCTCCTAACATTCTGTGATTGGAGTTCCATTCACAGAAAGGGCACTCCTGGCACCTGCTGACAGAAGAGGAGAGAGGTAATTTTCATTAATATCACCTCCCTTCTGCAGTCCCCTATGAAACTCTGCTTTGGTAGGTTGGAGGACCACCCAGAACAGCATGGGAGGTGACATTTGCAGGGCTGAGGACAGATTGGCAAAAATTGTCCCTCTACCATTAGCAGAGGCCTTGGCTGAATGAAAGGCCTTTCCATATATTGGAAGGGCATTTTATAGATGCGTCTTCCCATTGATAAAATCTCTTTTCTTGGGGACTCTCCAGAGTATCATATGAACATACTCCAGAAATGGACTGTCCTTTAGTAGCAAAGGCTAAACTGGTGTATCATAGTAGTATAGTCAGTTTTAGTGGGTACATCTATACTGTAAACTTTGTTGGGTTCAGTAACATTGCTGCCTACTTGTGTACAGAATGCCATTCTGAAATGGAGTATACATTGTGTAGGATGTATGTGATTGTAAAGCTTGCTAGAATATTTCAAAACATACTGTAGGAGGGGATATTGACAAACTTTGTTTCCAGCAATGCTTCATCTATTCATTGAGTATATCATCTCTCTGTTAGAAAGATCAACCTCCTCAAAAAACACGCAGGCTCCCTCTCAACCAATTGGCATTCCTAAGCACTCTGTCATTCAGGAAGGAGCAACCAACAATTTTGGCGTGGTCCTTCCAGATTCAGTCTCGACATAGTGGAGGTAGGTGCCATTCTTCTGACTTCTTCCTATGTGTTAAAAGTTGCAGCATACAAGATGGTTTTGAAAAAAACCTTGGCTGTCTCTCTTCTGAACCTTCTCTTACTGCTCTTCCATGCTTTCAGGTCACTTATGCGTAGGTGTTTCTTTTATGACTCATCTGGTTGAATTGATGATATGGCAACTTAAAAAAAAATGGCCAAACATCAAATTCTTCATTGGAGCTCAGTGGTAGAGTACCTGCTTTGCATGCTGAAGATGCAGGTTCAGAGCCTGGTATCTCCACTTAAAAAAAAAAAAAAAAAAGATCAGGTAGCGTGAAAAACCTCTGCTCAAGAACCTGGAGAACTGCCACCAGTCAGTGAGTAGACAATAAAGTCTGGGCTGGATGGACGAATAGTCTGACCTGGTATAAGGCAGCTTCCTATGTTCCATCTCCATCTTGGATACCAGTACTGGGTAAGGCCTCTGCATTGTAGAGCCACTGCCAGTCAAAAGTAGGTGGCACTGGTCTAGATGGACCAATCACCTGACTCTGCAAGATAGTTTCACATGTCCATGTCTCCTTTTTGGGAAACGAATCTGTTCCTTTTTGAGCTAACACGTTCTTGTGCTAGACATTACACTGTGCTACTGTAGGATGATCATAAATAGCAGCATTATATTTGGTGGTTCAAACATATCTTTTATTTTGGTGGCAGTATCTTTTCAGTTTGCTATTTACCAAGAATTCACACACCCCCATGTGGCTGGTTTGCACGATCACTGCAGCCCACTGTGGCTTATTTAAGCCACAGTGGGTTGTGGTGTGGGCAGGCAGCCATTTTGAATGTTCAGCCCTTGGTGTTGGGTTGCCATAGTTTGTCATGTCATCCGAATCCTGGGTGGCAGTGGTTGAGGGTTAAACAACCCACAAGTAGCCCTACAACAGCCCATGGGTTATTTGAGGGTTGTTTAACCTTCAGACAACCCCTGCTGCCTGAGTTCAGCCAATACAAGCCACAGCCAGAGCCTGAATACTCAACCGAGTGCCACAGCTCATCGTAGCTTAAATAAGCCAGAGTGGGCTGTGGTGACCTTGAGAACCAGGTCATTGTATAATAAAGAAGGTGCCTGAGAGTAATCAAAGTGTATTCTTTGTCAGTGTTCTCGGATTTTATGTTGAGATGCTAGAATTAGGTGAATTTATAATTTGTGGAATGTTCTGCTCAGTTGCTAAAATAAGTGCTCATGTAATACATGTTCCATCACTGGTCATATTGCTAAATTTTATAAATCCTATTTTAATGCATCTTATCATAAGCTATATCATTATAGTAAATTGATTTGAAACAGCTTGGTCAAGTTTTAATGCTTGAGCTTGTTGGCTATCCTAAGTAAAAGCACAAAAGTAGAAATTATTCAGAAATCAGTATTTGACTTGATCAGTTTGAGAAGATCAGCAGAAACTAGTCTTTTCAATATAAACTGTGTAGCTTTCTCTTCCAAATTAAATCCCTTTCTTCCTCTGTGATACGCTCTAGGACTCGGTTTGCAGTAGCAAATTGTGGGTTAACTGTCTGGGTTCAGATGTCACAGAGCATCCACTAATCAGCCCAATTGGGAGTTGAATATTCAAAAAGGCTGTGGAATGTGCCCAGCACACACTGCACCACAATTTGCCACCGTTAAATGTGAACAGCCCCTACATAATTTAGAGAGCAATCCTATGGCCCCTAGACATCATCTGGGGGGCCCTAGGGTACTTCAGATTCCTAGATTCGAGGTCATAAGCAGAGCTCCGACCTTAGAGCTGGGAATCTGCACTCCGACCCTGCCTCACACAGCTGGCACAAAAGAACCAAATTGACTGCCTCTCTGAAGTTGGAAACTCAACTGTGGAGAGGCGGTAGAGGGCATTCCAGGGGGCAGAGAGGGGAGGAGACTGCAGAGGCCAGGCTATAACATATACTATGTCTTCTGCAGCCTCCTTCCTTCCCCTTAGCCATTCAGCTAAAATACAGAGCGGGAGGAGCAGGGAGGCAGAGATAGCCTCTGCTGCTCCTCCCACTCTGCATAGGATGCTCATAAGTCTCCCAAGTTCGAGGGTTTATGGGCATTGAGGGCGCAACCCATAGGATTGTGCCCTTAGGTATATAAACCAGTACAGTAAAGAATGAAGGATATATCTGTTAGAATGCTTATAATCAGACTTACTAATACCACCTCTCTCCATTCTTTCTGTTCCCACTGCTGTCTAACTTCAAGTGAGTTCAGTAAGTATTAATATAATCTGCATGGATTTGAATGTTAGCTAATTTGTTTTTAAGTGACAGCTTAAAGCTTCTTAATACTTAGTAACTATAGGAATAAAGCTTTCATGAGTCTAGGAATTTCAGGTTGGATTTGCTACTCTATTCTGCATATGGCTCAGTTTCTACGTAATAAGATGAATTCAGTTTAGTACCAAGTAGGAGTGTCACAGCAGATTACCCTATTTCTGTGGTCGTGAGTTAAGCTATACAATTCTCTTTGTTAATGATGGTGTGTTAATACTTCAGGACTGGTATGTGCTGACACAATTCTGTGTTCTTTCATAACATAGTCCATAGACTATAGCTGCCAAGTTAGTGTTTGTTTTTTTAAAAAAGCTTTAATTCTCTCCATCTTTGAAAACTGAAATGATCTTACATGCTTACATTTAAGGAAGAATTTCCTTGACATAAGACTAATTCACATTTTGTATATTATTTCTAACTTGACTGAAACACACAGTTAAACCAAATATAGGTGTAGAAATCATGTGTTTGTAACCATTCTGTATGAAGTTTTCTCAATTTTCTGTTTTAGTTCCTGAGGCACCAGATCGACCTACTATCTCTACAGCATCAGAGACTTCTGTTTATGTCACTTGGATCCCACGTGCAAATGGTGGATCACCTATTACTGCCTTTAAAGTAGAATATAAGCGCATGAACAGGAACAGTGAGTGGCTGGTTGCAGCTGATAATATCTCCCCTTCTAAACTTTCAGTGGAAGTTCGTAGTTTGGATCCAGGTATTAATATGCATGTATTAACATAATGAACAAAGATAATAAACAATATTCGTGATATATTTATATAGTTATGATGTAGCCAAGTTGAAGAACCTATTGATCCATAAAAAGCTGTTCTTATTGCCACCAATCCTGATTAAAATTCAAGAAAATTATCCATCCCTGTGCCTTACTTTCTTAGCCAAGTATCTGAGCAGCATTTTCACAATAAGAAAGGAGTTTAAGTCCTTGATCAGATATTATCGTCCTAATTCAGTATGGAGAGTATGAATCCCTGGCTTGTGTGCATGCCACACCATGCCCCCCTGCCTATTTTTCCTGGTAGAAAAATAGCATTTGATCCAGTATTTGGTTAAGGTGAACTAAATGGGGGGGGGGGGCATTGATAGGATAGAAGTGTGTGCAAGCCTGGGACTTGTTTCCCTGCAAAATTTCTGAGGTACTGTCCACAAAGAGTTTCATTTGATCTATAGAATTTTTTCTGGAAGTTTCGCAAGGGGGGAAAAGGTAGTTACCTATGTATCTGGGAACTCCACAAGAGTATAGGATAGCTTGTCTTAGTAAGAGTGTTTGGACTAGGATTAGATGACCAGTTAAGTTTCCTATACTCTGTACTTCTAGAGCAGTGATGGCGAACCTTTTTGAGCCCGAGTGCCCAAACTGCAACACAAAACCAGCTTATTTATTTCAAAGTGCCAACACTGCAATTAAACCTGAATACCGAGGTTTTAGTTTTAGAAAAACAACTCATACAGTTGTCCGAACTAATTAACATCTTTCGTCTTAAAAGAAAAACACAATAACAGAGCTTTCAATGATACAAACAGTTTTTTGTTGGAAAAAAAATCAGCTCAAAAAATTATTATAGTACTACATTGTACACATAGCCTGAAGGGAATTTATACAAACTTTTTAAATAATTGGGCACATGTATTTTTGGATAAGGGATTCTCAACTTGTAATATGATTATATGCCAGACTGAAATTGTATGGGGCAAGCTTTACTCCGGGTCCTTTCCCTGCTTCTACAGGTGTCGGATTAGTAAAAGTAAAAGTCAACCTGTACTAGGATGAGCAAGATAAACAAGAAAACTAAACGTGCTTAACACATTTTAAACACTTTATGTCTTGGACTGCAAACACTGCATTAGGTAAAAGTTTGCATTGGGCATGCTTTTGCACAATTAATGTGATTTTTGCTATTGCATGCATGCTGATAATTTGTCAAACCTTGGCTCATACTCCGTTAGTTTGAGAGCAACACATGCAGCACTCAGGTCAACTGTTAGGGCTTTACATCCAAGCCATGCTCTGTGCATCATTCTTCAAAATCTTTTAAATGTGATAACAATGTAGAAAAGAATTCTGTAACAGGAATTCTAGAATAAAATAATTCTGTTCCACACTGTGAGAAAGAACAAGATCATTAGTGTTTTGCAGAAGGGGACGGTCTTTTCGCGATCGGGTGACCAATGGCTCGAGTGCCCACAGAGAGGTCCCTGCGTGCCAGCTGTGGCACCCATGCCATAGGTTCACCATCACTATTCTAGAGTGTTAGCTTTTATATTGCCATCTAATAAAAAATATATACCTTTTTCTTTTTTTTCCTTTTTTTGGTCTTGTGAAAGGAGTTGCATATAAGTTTCGTGTGATTGCTATTAATAATTATGGGGAGAGCCGACGAAGTTCTGCCTCTTGGCCTTACCAAGTAGCTGGCTTTACCAACCGGTTTTCCAACCGTCCCATCACAGGGCCTCACATTGCTTACACTGAGGCAGTCAGTGACACTCAGATTATGTTAAAATGGACTGTAAGTATCAGTTTCTTTTCATTCTGGAAGGAATGCTGCATGTTGTAGGAAAGATGTGTACTATGAAACAATCAGTTTTACTTGCATAACATATAACAGCAAATGTCTCTGCTCTTTTTACTTCTGCTTGGAGGCAACAAAGAACTGCATGAGCCTTATGGCAAAAAAGCTGTGTGAAGAATTTTGAACACTTGAAATATACTGTATAAATGCTAAGTATGATTGTAAGCATGCAATTCTTTGCATTTAGTCACCTCTCCCACTTCTTGTTTAGTTGTTGTTCACTAGTGCAATGCAGAGGTAAAATTAAGTTGTGGAAATAAAGGATTTGTATGAAATGAGCCATGTTAAATGTCCCCCTTGTTGAGTATAGTTCTGGAATTTCAAATGTTTGAACATTTCTATTTTAGTATATTACTTCAAGTAACAACAACACACCCATCCAGGGATTTTACATCTATTATCGGCCAACGGATAGTGACAATGATAGTGATTACAAGAGGGACGTTGTAGAAGGTAAGTTGTGTTGCTCTAATTATCCAAGCATTGCTCCAGTTACATTTTTTCTTCAAAACATCAACCAAAAATGTTGGTGTATTAGTAATGAGGTAATAATCAAGAGGTCACAACAAATAGACATCTATCTAGTATATACAAAGGGACTGTGCTCCTTGTGATGCTTAAGAAAAACAAAGTGTCTGAGGGGCAAGAATACTTCCTGGACCCAGTGGACCAGAGCTGAGGCAGTAGAATAAAAATGTTAGCCTCCATAAATCTGCCCAACTCTGTAATGAAACCAATGAAGTTCTTTCCTTCCTTACTGTTCCAGGGAAATTATTTCAGAATTTTACCTTTGTAATGCTTTAAATGAAGACTTCCGTTTTGAACATATTACTGGCTAATGAGTGATTTAATTCTCACACCCATAGTTGCATTCAACCTAAATAACTCTCTCTACTCGGGTGTTCCCTCCAATAATTTGTGAAGTGTATTCATTTCCTCTGTCAGACTTTTTTCTATTAAATAAGTATCTTCCATTTTTGTTTTCATTAAAGTGCATGTGTGTATTCTTGAACAGGGGTAACCAGGAACATATACAGTATTCTGAATTAGTTTAAATTCAGTGTCCTATACCAGGGTGTCAGTAACTTCTCAACTAGAGGAACCTGTATGACTGTGTCCAAGGATTATATTTCCCTTTTTTTTCAGTGGCATCAAATTGATGTTTAATAGTTATTCTAAAACCAGTATTCTCTTCCCCCTCACCGCCACCACATTAACTCCCAGCTTTTTTTGAACCCCCATTACAGAAATTGCAGTAGGGCTATATTTGTGGAGTGTTGGTTCACACAATACAATTTTCCATATGATACATGGATATGGTCTAGCGCAGTGATGGGGAACTTCCAGGCCACCCTGTACAGCCCCTTGGGTCTTGGCCAAGACACTGCTCCTGGGGAAGGGCAGACGCACAAGGGAAGAGGGAGCTTGTTGCATTTCTGTGCTGTGCAGTGAGGAAGGTAGCCCCCTTCCCACCATGCAACACAGAAGCCCAACAATCTGGATGCGTAGATCTCTGGACATGGAACAATATCTTTCTCCATTTTCAGATCACTTGGTTTTTGTGCTGCACAGCAAGAACAGCCTCCTTCCCACTGTGCAGCACAGAAGTCGTGTGTGTGTGTGTGTGTGTGTGTGTGTGTGTGAGAGAGAGAGAGAGAGAGAGAGAGAGAATGTGGTGTGTGACTGTACAGTTTGGCCGTGCCTACTCTTTTGCTTGACTCTGCCCACATTTGACCCTGCCCACCACCGGATTGCAGCCCTAGGCCACTTATTTATGAGGGAATGTGGCCCTTGGGTGTGTGGGAAAGATTCCCCATCCTAGTCTAGTGAGATTGCATGGAGGCCATTCATATGTATAAGGGATCCCTATTTATTTAAAGTAACTGACCCTATATTACTAAAAATGTTTGTTGTGAACCTTTAGATTTCAGTTTCCATACAAAATTTGAAATTTTCAATAGCTCAGTTCTTTATTCAGCTCAAATGTTAAGTCTCTAAACTGTGTTTGAAGCTGGAAAAGAACTGGCTTCTTCAACATTAGCAGCTTATTTTTTAATTGGATGAACTTTTCCTGCAATGGTAGGCTTTCTTTTTATGAGCTGAACAGAGGAAAAAGTATACAGACCAAAGTACAGTCATGCCTTTGATTGAGAGCATAATTCGTTCCGGAAACGTGCTTGTAATCCAAAACACTCTTATATCAAAACGAAATCCCCCCCAAAAAAATCTGTACAGAGATTTTTAATTTAAGCCATACTACAGTACTTGTATTGCAAGACATTGCTTGTATATCAAGTCAATTTTTTTAAAATAAATAATTAAAAATTTGCTTGTCTTGCAAAACGCTCTGAAACCAAGTTACTTGCAATCCAAGGTATTACTGTATGTACTTCACCACAGGAGCTGACAGTTGATTTGATCAATGACACCCACATAATTATTTTGCCATCACCTGATGGTGCAACCATGAGGGCTTGAAATTGATTTTGTGTAAAATAAAAATCTGTTATCAGGATTGCACAGAACAGCCTTGGCTGCCACAAGTCTCCCACCCCTACTTTAATCTATTCCTGTGTTAAAATAATCCTACAGTCTGTAGGACTGCTAAATACCTTGTAATGTGTTGAGTTAAGTTAACTGAAGTCAAAGCTATTAACTCTGAAGAGGTTAGCTGTTCATTTGTAGCTTTCTGGTACACAAAATCTGTGTTTATAAATGTTTACGTGATTGCCACTGTTCTGTGAAATTTGCTTGTTCTAAATTTTCAGGTTTATGCATACTGAAATGTTAGTGGAAGCCTGAAACTATTAGCAGTTGCTCTGCTGTGCCAAAACTTGAACAGAAGTGTGTGCAGTGGTGGAAATGCTATACATCAAGCTTTTCTTTACTGCATAAAATAGCCACAACTACTTTTTAATTAAAATATCCATTCAGCCTCAATTATATAGGAACATGTATATAAAGGAACCACTTGTCTTTCATTAGATGACATGCTTTTAGGATCGCTGCAATTGTATGTTTTATTCATTTTACCAGTGCTTTTTTTCTGGAGAAAAAGGTACTGGAACTCTTGGATTGCATTTCCTCGGGAGTAGATGGCGATTAAATTGTAATGCAATTAATAGAAGAAAAGGTGCTGGAACTCAGTTCCAGTGAGTTCCACCAGAAAAAAAGCCCTGCATTTTACCCTTTAATAAGTGACAGATTTTGATCAAGGATTTTTCAGTTCCAAGCACTCAACTAGTAGAAAAGCTTTTGTAATTGTTGGGGCTTAATTGATAGCCTGAGGTTTCATTATCACTTCCTGTTCAGACTTGTCTTTTGATATTGAGTCAGAACTCTGACTTTTCTTTCTACATTAGTTGCCACATGCTAACCCTATTATTATTGTTGTTATTGTTATTGTTACTATTGTTGTTATTAAATCTTGATGTTTGCATTTTGTTATTCATTACATAGTCACTGGTTATTCTATCTATTCAGCAAAACCACTACCAAACCTGCTCTAGTCTCAAGTGCTGAAACTTTCTATTTCATACTTTGTTCCTGAAGACAGCATAAAAAACTGAATATACATTCTGATGACTTGCTTAATTTTTTCTTGCTAGCAGTACATAGAGAACAGAGCTGAAATGCTTGTACTGATTCTACTTCAACTAATGATTGGAAGGGGAAACCTAAAACCTGATGTGATTAGTGAAAGAAATGGTTCAGTTGGAATGAGAAGATAGAGCTAAAAGACTTGACAAATGAGTACCTTAGGGAAAGTTGGCTTGACATTTCAACCTGGATTTTAAATTTGTTTTTGAGGATTTAAACTGAAAACATAAATGATTTGTTTGAGGCATTGATCACCTTTGAGGCTCTTCAGAAAAAGTAATTGAACATGCAGACTTACATATTATATTGGTATGCTTTTATGGTAGTGCACTGTAGATTTCTGTGCAGGCAGTTCACAGTCTTCCAATAAGGGCAGTAGCCCTATACCTTTATTTACCCCACATGTAGAGCACAATTTAGGAAGTAAGCCAGATGGTGCTGGCTGGCCCCGCACCCTGACCTCCATGCATTGAGACAAAGGTGAGAATCGAGTGTCTACGTGTCTACAATTGTACACATAAAGAGCCTTACATACAATTGAGATCCCTGAACAATCAGGGTTCCAGGGTTCAACAATCAGACGTTGAACACACTATGCAAATTCAGCCGTATTCTTACCTTTTCCCCAGTGTCTGGAAGTCAGGGATGGGGCCAGCTGGCACAGTCCCACTTTCTTCCCCCACCCCCCCACATGTGGGACAAATGTGAGTATAGGGCTAGAGTATAAATAGTACTTGTTTGATTCTGTTGATAATTGATGCACTTTTTCCCATGAAACCTTGAGTGTGTAGATCTACGGTATCTATATTATAGTTGGCAATAGTTTCTGCTGAAATAGGCATTTTAAGAAGCATTGGAAATATCTAAAGTAGGCTTCCCCAACATGCTGGCTGGTAGATGCTGGGAGTTGTAGTCCAACACATCTGGAGGGCACCAGGTGGGGAAAGGCTGATCTAAAGCATCTTTCTTACAATATAGAGGATTCCTATTTATTAAAACTTCTCATAAGAACAAACATAAAAACTGAAAGTGATTTATAAGAGCACACAAAACTCCAGGTGGTGTCTAAATGAAAGACTGGCTTTAAGCCAGACACAGTAAAATTATTCCCTTAGATGAGCTTGTTTGGATTTGAATCCCTAACACTGGAAATTGAATGAGAGCACAGTATCCAAGACATTTTCTTTTGCTATATTTTCACAATATGGTAGAATTGTCTGCTCCTCCTAATATTGATGAATTACTTAAGGTTTTCTTGAGGATGTTCTTGTCGTCCATTTAGAAATAGGTGGCTTACAAGTCATCTTTGTGACCTTTTAATTATTTAAAATAATATATTTTAATCCCATATTTCTATCTTTAAAGACAGGCAGCTACCAAAATCAGTAAAATGTTACAATAAATCTAAATATGATACCAAGAGTACCAACAACAAAGCTTAAATAAAATTAGTTGGGATCTACCAGACCCCAACCAAATGTTTTACAAATAAAGCCAGGTCTGAACAGTACTGTGAAAGACCATCAACAGTGCTATCTTTTAGCAGGGATGTTGAAGAGTCCTTGGTCTCGAGTCACGAGTCAAGTCTCGAGTCCCATTAAAAATATTGGGACTCGAGTCTGACTCAAGTCAGAGGGGGGACTCAGTCCGACTCATGAGTCAAGTCCTCGAGTCCGAGTCCCCATCCCTGTCTTTTAGGATACCTTAGCATGCCGTGGTCCCGGAAGATTCCATGGCTGTCCTTGCAAAGGCAGTGGCATCATTACTATGGCTGGGTTTGCACGCTCGGGAAAGAAAAAGAAACCATCGTGGCTTCTTTCCCCCACCCCACGTGTGATGATTGCACACCACCTCATTTCCATAATTACCTGTGCCGTGCGTGGTTGCCATGTCATCCCAACCTGGTGAAGGTGGGCGGCGGGGGTGGATTCCAAACCACCACAGAACCCTAGAACATGCCATGGGTTGCAGATTGCTTTGGAAACCACCCCTACCACCTGCCTCACCAGGTTCGGACAACATGGCGCAGGTAATTATGGCAATGAGGTGGTTCATGACCAGCATGTGCAGAAGCCACTGTGGCTTCTTTTCCTTCCCTGATCATGCCAACCCAGTCTATGTATTGTGCAGATTCCAAAGCTTGAACAGCTATATTCTGCCAAATTAGTCTTACTACAATATGAGTTGCTTGTCTGGCTCGGTCTTTGCCCTTAAGGTTCTGTGTTAACTAGTTGTCACATTCCACCGTGTTAACTAGTTGTCACATTCCACCGTTCAGGCAGACATGTTCATGAAGGTTGTAGAAATTTGATTTGGAGATTAAATCCCAAATATGTGTACGTATTGTGCATGTGTATGTGTGTAAGGCTGACCTTGGCCTGCTATCTCAGATCCAAATTACAACTTTTAACTTTTGCTCTCAAATTGTAAGAGCACTTTCTGTAGCTTTTTAATACGTCTTGTTTCAAATGGTCGCACAATCATACTACTTTTATGTTAAGTGTTAGAGAACATCTGTCTATACTTTTTCTTTCTAGGCACAAAACAATGGCACTTGATAAGCCATCTGCAACCTGAAACATCATATGATATTAAAATGCAGTGCTATAATGAAGGAGGTGAAAGTGACTACAGCAATGTAATGATCTGTGAGACCAAAGGTGAGAAGGCAATGTCAGTTTCTTCTGATAGTAAATAGCCACATATTATTTGCTGCTCACTAGTCTTCATCCTTACAGATTTTTTTTAGACTTTAAAACCATTTCTCACAGTGTGTTTCAGCTGATTTGGTCAGTTTTTTGGTTTCATGGAGAAAATATTCAATTTTTAAGCACACTATCCTATATGGGCTTTTAGAAGTTCATCATCAAGGCCAAATTTGAGTGGTTGGAGAAGCTTCTCATCCAATGCATAAAATCATGCTGTCTCCACAAACTGTACCGCAAGCCGACGTATCTTCTGTTACTGCTGTAAGCAAAATGCTTCTGTTTCTTCCATACTTTCACACATGAAACAGTGAGCATCTACAAAAATGGAAAATGCAGTTAGGAGACAAAAGACAATAGAATCATTTATGTTATCAAATGCTTAGGAATTCTGGAACTAAACCACTCTCAATATATTTTGGGGCAATAGTGGGTAAAGATCTTCAGTGAAAAGATCTTCCATCCTTACCAGTGTCCCATATTTTTATATTTTAAGATTGCTTTATCACATCATTTCATAAACAATGTTTTTGTTATTAAAAAGTTGTTCCTTATCAAAAGTGGGCAGGGGAATGGTAGTTAATGATAAATCTTATTGTCCCTTTCTGAATCCAGAAATGGTATCAATTGTTCTTTAGACTGAAGCTAGTACGGTATATTGCAGTCTTTGTCCTCTCCTGTTTGCTTCATTGTTCCTTGAATTGTTGTGGCTGTTGAAGGTATCTCAAAAGAAATATGTATTATCCAATAACCTATGACCAGAAATATTCTATCTTCATATTCTATGCTACATTGGAGTGTGGTACTTGCAAGTCAGGCAACCGGAATAACTCTTTGGTAAATTTGCCATTTAAAATTCGTGCTTGTCAAACACTTGTTTTCCCCCCAATTAGTGAAGCGCACACCTGGAGCATCAGAGTATCCAGTGAAGGACCTTAGTACACCACCTAATTTGCCTGACCGTGGAGTTGGGAGCAATGCTGGTCAACCAAATGGTCCTGTCCGGAGTAGTGACATGTTATACCTGATTGTGGGCTGTGTCCTTGGAGTGATGGTCCTTATTCTGATAGCCTTCATTGCCATGTGCTTATGGAAAAACCGCCAACAAAATGCCATGCAAAGTAGGTTACTTCTAGTATTCTTAATGTCTTTTGCTGCCAAACCTAATGAGACTATTACTGCAAAGTAATATTTAAACCATTAAACCATAGCATGTGTATTTCAGTCAGTGTTGAATAATTGTGAACATTCAGTGTAACTGAGGGAACAAAGTTGTAAAGGCACTTTAGTATCCATATGAAATATTGTTGTTAGAGCCTAAGCCCCATGCCTTTTTTCTATTTATGACTCAGCAGATGGAAATGAACTCTTACAGAATTTCATACTTTCTCTTTCAAAAAAGTAGTGAAAGATGTGGACAAAATTATTACCAGTGGACAAAATTATTACCATCTGCTTTAAAATCTGTTTCTGGGGAAAATAAATCTTTCCTGCTCCTACATGCTCTTTGGTATACTAAGGGTACAATCTGATGCATGTTTTGACAGAAATAATTGCTACAACTCCCAGCATCCCCCCAGCCAGCCATGCTGGGAGTTGTACAACATTTTTCTGTCTAAACGTGCATAGGATTGTGCCCAAAATTTGCATAAGGTAATACCAATTCTACTTGGCTCTTACAACAGTTTAGATCCAATGGTTAGGATAATCTGTTAAATAAGTCTTTCCCACTAGCAAATTATACAGAAAAATATTGCAATGAAATAAGTGTCTTTATGCCACAGACCTTTTCAGATTCCTCAAATCAAGGATGCAGAACATGTGGCCCTCCAGATGATGATGGACTTCAACTCCCATCATCCCTCACCATTGGCTTTGCTGGCTAGGGCTGATGGAAGTTGCAGTCCAATGTCTGGAGGGTCATACATTCCCCACCCCTGCTCCAAATGGTAGAAAATGAGTTAAATGTGTAATCCATTTTGGCCCATTTTATTTTTAGTGGTTGGTCAGGTGTCTGAACTACATTAGATTCTAACATGTCTTGTAGTTTGTAATGTGTTTAAGGTATTACAGTGCCGGGGGGTATAAAAAAACAAGTTTTAAGACTTTATTTGCAGTTGCTAAAGGTTTTCTCCTGATTCTTGCTTTTGCAGAGTATGACCCTCCTGGTTATCACTACCAAGGTGCTGATATCAACGGGCAAATGGTTGAATATACAACGTTACCAGGTACAAGTCGTATCAATGGCAGCATACATGGAAACTTTCTCAGTAATGGAAACCATAATAATGGTTGCCTTCACCTCCATCACAAGGTTCCTAATGGAATGAATGGGATCATGAATGGTGTTGTAAATGGAGGAAATGGTGTTTATTCAGGGCACACTAACTCTCTGTCCAGAGCACACATGGAGTATGATCACACCCACCACCTAGGAAATGTAAGTCAACTCTACACTTCGTAGGTCTGCTTCTTGAACTTCTGAATTCATAAGAATGTTAGGAAATTAAGATTGAAAGCATTGTTCTACTTAACAAATGTATTGCAAATTTCATAGTACTTTGGCATCTCTTTTTGAATCTGAGTTAGATAGGACGTTATCTCTACTAACACTGAAGATTTCAGGTCCTTTTGATTGAAACAGTCATGCATTTTAAATGCACTTTAAATGACATCTCAGTTAGGGCACCTCAGCTGTTTCATATTCTGAACTTTGAATATATGAATTCGTTGGTAAATGTACATGTACCACGCACTCTCTCATGGTTACAGAGAGGTTTGAAAATGTGGGCTGAAGGATCAGACAAAGCAAGTCAAAGGCACATTAACAGTGTTTCAACTTTCATAGTTCCTAGGGACCTAGCCAAACTTTTCAAGGGTACTAAATTCAGAATAAAGCATGCATGAAGTGAGAATAAGAAGCTGTGTCTGTGGTGCTTTATTTCTGTTATGTAAGCAAGTTATCACTTGATGTTATCACATGAAGAGGTGGACATTCATGTGGGAATTGAGCCTGTAATATATCCAGTAACTCTAATCTGTTATACCCTTATGTTTCATATAATTAATATGAATTGGCTGGAGACTTTCAGCTCATGAGGGATATTTCTCTTGCTTCTAAAAGTTGCCCTTTCTGTTCTAGACTTTTAATTTCTTGTTGACAGAATGAAATTGGTTTTAATTGCTGTGTGTATTCACAATATGCTACCTATATACTGATTGTGCCACTTGTGATGCAGTAAAGAAAAGAGCAGTAATCATGCATAGTCGGGTGGATTAGAAATTGCCACAACTTTTCATTGGTTACGTCTTATTTAGATTTAGCATGGCATAGGGCAAGGATCCTGTGACCAGGCAGCCTGCCTGCTGGACGATTCTCCACTCTAGCCCGTGTTCTGGGTTAATGCTGGGAGTTAGGAGTATCAGGCCCACCATAGCATAGACTGATGATCAGTGTAGGTCCTTGTTGCAACCTGCGTGTGCAGCAGGCAAACCAGCCCCTGAGCTGGGCTGGAGCCCGGAAGCCACACCTCAAGAATCCTTATGAGGACTCTCTTTGGGGGGGGAGTAATATACCCTAATCCCTGCTTACCTAGTGAAATAGATCCAGCCCAGTGTCTCCAACACCTGCAACAAAAAACCACAAGCACGTAAACAATAGACTCAACTCAATCTGTACTGCTATGAAAAGCACGAAAACCCCACAATATATAGGCCCAGTTGTGTAAGTGGGTAAAATTCCTCCCCAGCCCTGTCAACCAGTGGCTCATCTTTGTCCATAGCAGTGATGAGCACTGAAAATAGGATGAGCAGGAAAGTTGGCCACAGCAATGGCCTATGCCACCTGGGGGCTGCTTCTGTATGCCCCAGGAGCAGAGGGTGTATGCGTGTTTATGGATGGCATATTCGGTTCCCATGTTTTGGTTTGTGTTTTTGTGTTCTTGAAGGCTGTCAAATTGGTAACCCTGGTGAAGGTAACTGGCTGGAATTATTTCTTGGGCCTTCTCAGTTTTGTTTTACATCGTAATAATAATGACCACTTACCCTTTGGTTACCCTTCCCACCCACTTAAATTACTTTGAGATTTTGATGATCTTGTAATGAGAGACTGGGGGATTCATGGCATATAGGCACACTTGCATTCTTTCACTTACACAAATTTAACCATGCCAGAGCCTGTAGCTTTATGACCGGGCTGCTTCCTTAACCTCATTTCAGGTCTAACTTTTAAGCAGTGCTCTTAATTACATTGCAGTGTGCCAAAAGCTTGGGTTAATAAACCAAAAAATCCCTCCCTCTGGTCTTGCTCTGCCACAGCAAAATGACTGCTTTCTGAATGTTTGAGACTTCATTTGAGGTCTTTAAGAAGGAAAGATTGTGATCACATACCTATTTTACTAAAAAAATAATAATACTAGTTTCCAAAAGGAATTATTTGTGTATGTATTTGTTAAATTATATACTGCCTTCCCACCAAATGGTGCTCAAGGCATCAAATTCAATAACAGAAATCTTACATAAACTTTTGTTCACAGATGCAATATGCTAGGACTTAGAGCATCTTGTTGGTTGGAAGGGATTGGAGCCTCATCCAGGCCAGGCTGCAATGTGCTGGGATGAATACAATTGGGCTAGGAGATAAGAGTCTGGGGTGAGGGATGTAGCTCAGTGACAGTACTTTGCACACAGAAGATCCCAGGTTCAATCCCCAGCATCTCCGGGTAGGGCTAGGAAAGAATCCTGCCTGAAACCCTAGAGAGCTGCTGCCAGCCAGTGTTAAGAGTACTAGGCTAGATGGACCCATGGTCCGACTCAGTAGAAGGCAGCTTCCTATGTTCCTATGAATGCTGATTTCACAAGCTGCTCTTTCTGTATGAGTAGCGGGAGATCATTGCTCAGTGTTTTCTGGGGGAACAAGGAAAATGTTCAGAAATTTTGAGTAACATGATCTGCTTCTGGGGGGTGGGCGGGGGATGGGGCTTTTGTTTCCTTTGGTAATTGAACATAAGCGCTTCATTTCATGGAGAAAACAATTGCCACTCACACAGTTGCCACTCCAGATAACCTTTTAAGTCTTCTGCATTCATCTTGTTTCCTTTGTTGCAGCACTCTTAAGCCCTTAAGTACTCATTCTCTTTAAATGCTAACCAAAACAATTATTTTAGAAGTACCAAAACATAAGCATGTAGGTGATGGATGGCTCCAGCCCCTGTGAAATTAAGTGATAGCAACTGTCTAACTGTATTGGAGAAGTATTCCAAGGACAAAAACTTAAAACCGGTATTAGCCGGGTTCCTTTTAAATGCTTGTCTAGGGCCTGATTCTCTCTTCTATATTTGCACTCTGACTAAAAATACTTGTACCTTTTAAAATCATGTCTGGTGCACATGTGTCGTTCATTATGCATCCCTTAGTTTTAAATATTCAAAAGCGAAGGTCCTATCCTTTCCTGGTCACTGGTTCTGAATATTTTAAAGAGTATGTTCTGAACATTAGAGACACACATTCTTCAAACTTAATGAGAGCCATCTGTATGTTGTACTTGGCTACCCACCATACCAGAATATAATGTGAGAATCTGCTCAAGCTTCTAATGTGTCCCCTTCATCTTAAAACAACACACAAGGGCTAAAACAAATAGTGTAGAATTGGAGCTTTTGTGTATGCACAGTACCTTTTCCTATAGTCCTCTGGTCCCTTCACAGAACTACAGTTCCCAGGATTCATTGGTGAAGGAAGCCAAAGTGTTACACAAGTTCATCATGTAGACATGTGGCACCTTGGAACCTGCATATCAGAGCAGCCTGGCTTTGGACTTGAGCCTCAGATTTAAACTGTCTTTCACAGTCTTGATCCAAGTTAGTTAAAATGCAGATCTTCATTGCCACCTGTACTGCCCCATTTTCAAATCTTCCTCAAATCTACATCTACCTAGTATTCAGCAGTGAGGTATGTGTTAATCTAGGCATTTTTATTTGCAGAGGATTCTGCAGCCAAAACCAACAACTCAAAATCCCTCTCACCCCCAAATCACTCTTGGCTGATGAATTATTGCATCTGTAAAAATACAGAACATTTCAAAACTGAGTTTAGTGAAGCAAGCTGATCTAATCAGAGTAATTGCAAGAAATTTGGACAGATTTACTCAGTCACATTAGCCATACATACATACATTTTGTCTCCACAAACAGACACAAGTCTCCAATGAAGAGGCATTTATTTTCATGTCTGTCGTCAGTGTGTGGAGCATTTTCAGTTTTGTTAAATTAGATCTGGGCATTTCAGGCTGAAAATAGGGCCAAGAAAATTACTACGTACATGTCTAAGCTACAGCTGTTTTCTTTGCTTCTAGCACACATACTGAAATCTTTGCTTTGCAAAACAGTATTTCTGGCAATGCTGTGTACCCTGCCTTCCAGATGAATGGCAGCCTTCATTACAGACTGGAATGAAATCTGTTGTACCCACTTGTCTAGCTGTCTCAGATGGAATCCTTAATGACTTGTATTTACTCTGATTTTTTAATCTCTCCCCCCCCCCCCCATCATCCAGGGTGGAGAAGTATACACAACGATGCCTCAGACAGACCCTTCAGAGTGTGCCAACTGCCGGAACTGTAGGAACAATAACAGGTAATCAAAGAAGAGAGAATAAAATGAGCATTGGCTCTCTGGATTTCAGTCTCTTCAGATTATTCGCTACAAATCTGCATTTTAATGGCTTTCATGTAGAGGTTGTGTATTCCTGATGCTCATGTAAATATCATTCCAGATTTATTCCTAAAGGGTGCTGTATGTTTTCTGGAAATAGGCATACTAAGACTTTGCCACCTCAACTATGACTTCCTGAAATTTCTTGAACCTTTTAGTCCAGAGTGAGCTACAGTAGCATCTGGTGCTGCTGCCTTGAGAGATAAATCTGTAAGGTCTACCTTACCTTACCTTACTGCTGAATATGGAGAAGCCTGTAATTCTCCAGGTTTATCTGCACACCAAATTTATGGTGATTATTTTAGCACTGTATTTTCCAAAGAGTGAGATAAGCCTTCCAAAGAAGGGATAAGGATCAACCAGAGAAGCTCCTCTCTGATTACTTCCAGCCCAGTTTGTGTTGTAATTGGGGGAGGAGGCACCATGCTACCATGACCTCTTCTGTTCTGTCTCATCACACCATTTAATCTCCCAGTTGTTGCATTATGAGGCCTTACGATATTGCTTGCAACAGACTATTATCCTTGTACCTTGACTTAAAATAAAAATAAAACGAGACTCCAAAATGAGCCAAAAAGCCCCCCAAGCTCTGTACAGCCAAACAGCATAGCTGGCTGGGGCATGCTGGGAGTTGTAGGCCAAAAACATTTGGGGACCCAAGGTTGGAGAACACTGATGTAGATGAAACACAGGTGATCTGCTCAATTTGTAAACGTCCAGTTTGAAAATGTAAAGTTCCATTGACACAATTTTGGGGGGCAGGGGGGAGTTTTAACAAATAATTTCCAGTCGCTTACAGAGCACTGTCATGCAGATATGTGGCGAGCTGAACATCTCCAAAAATATAGTACTTCATGGGAAGATGCAAATACATGTGCACCTTTCCCCTGAGGCCTCAGCTTAGCAGCAGGTTGAACATCACAGCCAGTGTTTAAAAATGTAGCATCAGACAAGGATCATCCCAGTTTGCAGGACACGGAATAATGGGCTCAAGTTACAGGAACCCAGATTCCACCTAAACATCAGGAAAAATTTCCTGACTCTTACAGCAATAAGACAATGGAACCAACTACCTAGGGAGGTGGTGGGCTCTCCCACTCTGGAGGCATTCAAGGTGCAGCTGGACAGCCATCTGTCAGGGATGCTTTGACCTGGATTCCTGCATTGAGCAGGGGGTTGGACTCGATGGCCTTGTAGGCCCCTTCCAACTCTACTATTCTATGATTCTAAGGGAATTGCCTCTTTCAGGATATGTCTCTTCACTGTCTGCTACTGCGTAGTTCAGTATAAGACTTCCAGCCTAAAAGGTGGGACTGTTCTAGCTTGTAGATAGAACAGTTATCTGAAATGGAGACCCAGTTTGTGCTCAGTAAGGGCATCTTTGTGTGTCATGGCAAACAAATGTTAAACAACACTTCAGCAAGGCTTTATATAATCACTAGGTTTATATGAAAACCATCCAGTGCCACAAAGCTCTTTGCCACCATTAACTTTTTGTTTAATTTAAAATCTCTGCTTTGTGGGCAGCATGCTGTGACGTATGCACATTTCATCATGAAATAAGCAATTCCTTTTTGTACAAAATAATACAGTTCTGTATACTAGTATGTAGTCTTGAGGGAAACAAAATCCTATGATGGTAGCAGGCATATGTTGCTAAGTTGCATGCTTTGCAGGACCAAGTGGAATAACATAATTGTGGCCTAACTAGATGCACATGTCTTCAAAGGAAGCACAAAAACAGCCCTCAGGACTTGAAAGATAGCAGCCTTCATCAAGTGCTAAGCAGGAGCCAAGCACAAACATATGGCTGGCTCTTGAACCAAAGGTGTACAGCCTCATTTGACCTGTTGACTCTTGTCATTTCAAATAATAATATTTACATGTATGTGAGGCTGTGGAAATTGAAGAGTTTCAGGTGCACACCTCAAGGTGATTTAGCTATTTAGGGGAAACTCAAGTAGAACTAGTAGGAGCAAAGGTAATCAAATTATCTATATTGGGTATGTGACCATTGTTAGATATCATAATTTCTCTCTTTTGTAAAAGGTGCCAAACCCCCTCTCCTTCCTTTACCTACAAGATTCTAGAAACAATCACAACAAAAACCAGTCAGTCAAGTGTGTCATGTGTGCTCCAACTACTTCTGTGCATGCACTTGAATTCTTTGGCTTTCCCATTCTAACTGCAGCTCCTGTTGGTGCATCAGAGGTTGCTTGAGACTCTCAGCTTTCAGGACTGGCACTTTTGGGTGCATGAGGGGGAGTGCAGTGAAGAGAAGAGTTCAGAAATGCCAGTGCGTAGGTGGAAGCTTAGTCAGCATCTCTTTAGGTCCCATCCTTTTACAGTTTCCTGTTAGCAAACATTGTGCACAGTTGCTGGCTTGAAGCTGTTGGCTGTCTGGGGGAGTACATGGAATGCCCAGGATGAGTGCTAGGGCTAATTTGGTCTTGACTGACCCTTCTGGGCCCTTAGATCAAACAAGCTCAGTGTTTGCAGTTCAACGCTAACGTTTTACTAGTCAGACTGTTTAAAATAAACTTGAAGTAATCGTCCTACTTTGCGGGTGATAAAATGTACTCCTTGTGTTGCTGTATATTTTGAGCTTATTGGCTCATGCAGTAAGGGAAAACTCCTCATGCAAACACTTTTAAGTTTGTTTGGGGCAGAATATAGCCAATTTCTTCCCCCTCAATGTAAAACAAGCGGAAATTAAATGGCTTAGGCCTGAGCCTCTTAATTCCTTTGCTGTCAGCTTAAGTAAGCACAGTTTGTAAAACAGGTCGTTGTACTGTAGAACTATATAGCGGCTTCATGTTGTCATTTGTGAATTTTTCTTGGTATTCCTGCAGTACAGGCATCCTAGCCTTCCTGTATTGAAGACTCATATAATGGCAATCCCAGGATTGCACAAACAGTGCTTGTAGTTACCTGTGTTCTGAGTCATTCAAGTATTTAGATGTTGATTACTTTAGACACAACCCTTTTTTTTTAATTCCTGGGCCCCCCAGCATTCCAGTCACTCAGTTGGGAGGGTTCACGCAACATCCAGGCCTGTGGCTTATGCTGGCTCAGCTTGTCTGAGCGTGGAAAGCTAAGCAGGGTCAAGCCTGGTTATTACTTGGATGGGAGACCCCTCCTCTAGTTTCCTGCATTGAGCAAGGGGGTTGGACTCGATAGATTTCATAGAGTCGGAAGGAGCCTACAAGGCCATCAAGTCCAACCCCCTGCTCAATGCAGGAAACTAGAGGAGGGGTCTCCCATCCAAGTAATAACCAAGCCTGACCCTGCTTAGCTTTCCACGCTCAGGCAAGCTGAGCCAGCGTGAGCCACAGGCCGCTCCTTCCAATTCTATGATCTATGAATCTATGACAACCACAGTGTGGGTTTATCACCCCAGAGCCCGCAACACGCTCAACAGATGATCGGGCACATCATGGGTCCATGCTCACCTCCTCCCCCCCTCAGTCCTTCCGCAGGTATCCCAGAGGACCCCATGGGAGTACCAAGGTTTCCCTCCCTTCCTGCTGCGGTCATGAGCCACAGCTTTTTCTCCCACTGTAATTTTTTTTTTTTTTTAGATCACAAAAGCTGCTTCTCAAGCTGGATTTCGCAATCCCAATTTACCCCGTCCCCAAGCAGTCTCTCCAAGGGTCACCAACAGTACCTTGGAGGGGCTGTCCAGGGTGGCTAAATATGTGTGTGTGTGTGTGTGTGTGTGTGTGTGTGTATAATTTCCCCCCCCAAATTAATTTTTGCAAATATTTGCGAAAATAGGTTTTAAAAAATATATATATTGCCACCTGCGCACATTTTCTCTACTGTCTCTCCAGCTGACAAAATTTAGATTGTAAGCTTCTTGCAGCAGAGAGACTTACTTCTTCTTTTTTTGCTTATGTGAAGTGCCAAGTATGTTGTTGGCACTGTATAAATAATAAAGCATTTCTAATTATGATTCTGCTTCTGTGGCTAAAGAAAGTTCCACATAACAAAATTTCATTCCATAAAGCTAAATATTATGTAGCTTTAGGATGTCTTTTGACAGCCATTGACAATAAATGGTGTGGTTGCCAAGGAATAATTTGAGACAGAGCTGCTTGTTAATTATCTCCTTCCTATGAGAATTATGGAGAGCAACCAAAATATGACGTCCATGAAAATTGAATGGATGCTATGAAAGTATACACCAATAGTCTCTTTCTCCACTCCCCTGCCCAATTTGATAGAAGAGTTTCTCCTATGCTTTGTATCAAGCTCTTGTTCTAACCTCTGAGTTGGATCCAGGCTTAGTCATGTGTAGAGTAGATCCATTGAAATCAATGGGTCGAGTTAGTCATGACTAAGTCTGGATCCAATCTAATATCTTTAAGCTGCTGCCAGGCATCTTCACAATAACCGCTGTAGCAAGAATAAGCTTCACATGAAAGTCACGATATAAATGTTAAATTAGAGGCTGGAGTGAGTTATCAAAATGACAAAATATTTCTGCTGCTTCAACTATTCACTTTTATCATAGTTTAAAGGGCACATACTTTATAGTTCAGATGCTTTGTGTCACAGACTTTCAGTTCATATGTCTACCCTAAATAGATGAGGGTGTGATACAGTTTTTCGCTAAATTCATGTTTAATTACAAACAATATAGTAAGTATTTGTTAGCATTTACTGTGAATGTTGAAAATACAAGTTGATAACTGCACCAGTGTCCTTGGAAGCTGGTTCTCCAGCTGCAAACATTTATAGCACTGGCAGTTTCCCAACACTTTGGATTAGTGCTGGGCATATCTACAAAGGATTTTTGCTGTAAGCTGCCTTTTTTGTTGTTCAACGGCTAAGTAACTTCAGCTATAAGGAATTGACTTCCTTTCCTGCTTGACTAGCCTTTCACAATCCAGAACGAGAGAGAACTATTGAAGAGTCTATTCTGGGAAGAGTCAGAAAACATGTTCTCACTTTCTAGGTTTACAATGGTGAAGAATCCAATATTGAGTGTAATCACTCTATCAGCAGCACTTTAACAGGGGTCACGTTACTAATTCAAAGATCAAATTGACATTGAAGGTCACTTGTTATATTTCCAAAGTGTTATCCCAATAGAAAATAAATAATTCTGTGTTTTATTGCTCGGTAACAACATTACTGGTGTATAATGTTCCGTTTTCCCATGTTTTTGTTTGCATTTTGTAGGTGTTTCTCTAAAACCAGTGGCACTTACGGCAGCAACACTGTCCCTGTGATGCCCATCGTAGCACCTTATCAGCAGGACAGTTTAGAAATGAAACCGTTGAATCATGTGATGGTTGCTATGTGCTTAGCATCCACAGTCCCTGGGTGCAACAGTGAGACAGATGAAGACGGCAAGGAGAGAGTAGAGCCCCCATCTCCTCAGGACTCTTGTTGCCAAGAAAATGTGAATCCACTCAGTACAGATTGTATAGAAGGTATGCCAGAGTTTTGGGAAGGTGGAAAAATATAGTTGTCTCCTAGGCGATTGCTGTTTACTTACAACCAGAACATCCTAACTTGACTGCACAGAAACCAAAATTAGACTGAGATCAAATTCTTCAGCATCTTGTGGTGATGGAAGCTAGTGTTCCAGTGCCTTTCAGGTGTTTTGCTAAATGATGAACTTACTTAAAAAATGGATTTCATCCAATATCTCCTCAGATTATGTTGCGATGACTGATTTATTTTAATTGCTGTGCTAATTTATTTAAATCTCTGCCAGGACCACCTTCATCTGTGATCTTATATTTCAACAACTAAGATTAATCAGGCTGGATACTTAGGCTGCAGGAAAGGGGAGCGGGGAGACGTTGATGAGTCAGCAAATGGCATTCTTACTTCTCAGCATGCTGGGGCTTGCATAACACCTTTTGGGATCTTGAACATTGTTGGGGTTGCAAAAGTGGTAGACAACTGGATGCTAATAGTTGTGTTTTGATTTGCAGATAACAATGCACATTTGGAAACATCCGGTCACATGTTGAGTTGGAGCCCCCTTATTCTTCAGCCTCTTTCAAAAGACTGTAATGAAAAGACAGAAGGGATTTCAAATGGCGCTACATTGGACAGTTTGGGGGGCCTTCGACAACTCCAAATACAAGAGACTTAAAGAAGTGTCTTCCCTCCCTACCCCACTTAAAGCCAGTAACTGCACAGCAGAGTCGCTGAAAGGGACTGACAACAGGATGTTAATTATAAGAATTGCTATTTATTTTTTGGTGTAGTGTCCTATGAATGTATGTTTTTAAAAGCCTTTTCATATTATTTATGCTTTGAGAAATTCCTCCCACCGCTCCCAGGGTGAAACCATTGTGACTATCTGAAGGTATGTAGTAATTATGGGGAACATACTAGAGTGTCTTTAACGGACAGTTGTCTTTGGAAAAATACGGTTGCTGTGTAGTGTAAAAAATTAGGAAACCTGCTTACTGGAGTAGTTCAGATCCAAGTTGGTATGTGGCTTATAATTTACAGTTTAGGAGCATAATCCAACAGAATGGTCCCATGCAGATGGAAGCAGAACAATTCCATTTTAACTATTACAACATATTGTAGTGAAATCATTGCCACCTAATTTTAAGAAACCTAAAATTGAGTTTGTAATGGAAGCATATCAGTCTGAATTTGTTTACTCTGAATACCAAATGGTTCTCAGTACCAGGTGACCAATGGCAGGCCTGCAATGAGGCTCATTTAGGCAGGACCGGTGCAAGGCAGTTTGGTGCCCTAGGCAAGATCAGATATTTAGCGCTGCCCCCTTCCCACTTGAGAGCGCTGTATTTTTTTTTCAAGGCGTTTCTGGCGCCCCCTTTAGCCCTGCGCCCTAGGCAGCTGCCTAGGTGGCCTAATGGTAGCACCGGCCCTGCATTTAGGTGAATGTAGTCAGGGTATGGCTTGATGGCTTTTTAGCAAATAAGATGGTATATAAATAATAATAAAAACAAATAATATGGAGTTCTTGCCATGCTAGTTCCAGATAGCGAGAGGCACAAAATTGGCAACATAATATCACTACAGCAAGAATTATTGGCAGAAGCATATGTAGTGGGTGGAAGAGTTGAGCATGGGTATTTTATACCAGTGCCCCCTTCTTGCCATTCTGAATGTTTTGATCTTTCCCCCCGTGTTCTCTTAATGTGTCCTGTACATACATGCTTCACCCTCCTTGGATTCGGTTAACCTGTTCTAACAACATTGTAGGGCACTGTGCAAAAAAGCGGGGTGTGGGGGGAGGTAAAGAAGAATTTTATGTGTCTGTGATATAGGGAAGCAGCCAGAATTGTGCTAGATTGGAAATGGGCCCTCCTCCCCAAAGAAAACACGGTTTCTATTTCTGGGGATTGTTTTATAGGTAAATGGGTTCATACACGCAATCAATTAAAAAATAATAATTAAGGAAGCCGCGCTGATGGGGAGGTGATGGGAGAGAACAACCAAAATGAAAGAAGTTCAGGATATTTGTCCAGATCAATTAAAAAAAAAATTAGTGCCTTTTTATCTTCTCACTTTTAATCACAAAAAGGTGCAGCACTAATTAGAGACAAGTTTGAGGAATGAGTTACAGATTGCACCAACTGTTCCTGTGAAACAGGTGGTACAAACAGATCCTATAAATAAAGCAAAAGCTTCCATACTCTTTACCAGAAATTGGTCAAGAAAAGGGTTCTTACTTTGCCTGCTTTGTAAATACACTGGAGCATGACACAATCAAGTGTAGATTAAGGCCTCTGATATAATGCGTTATCACTACATTTTGTTCATTTGATTTAGAATACCAGCTTCTAACTTGAGTTCTTTGCTTTGGGCCTTCCAAAGATTACTATGATTTTACTGTATCTTAATACCTTGGAAGGTGGGGATTAAAGTAGGACAGCTGGGAGAGAGATGTTGCAGAAGGTCTAACACCCCTGCTTCATGTCTTTGGAGAATGGAATATCTGCTTCACCCAGCTGCACCGTGCACTATTAAAGTATGGTGTCAAACTTGCCGCTAAGTTGTACAATAGCTGTATATGTAGCTTTAAGAAATCTGCCTGTGTTCCTTAGAAAAAAACTGAAGGTACAATGTGTATGCCACAAGGCTAGCTGCATATTTCCCCTCCTCTCCCAGTTTTAACCAGCATTAAAAAAAAACACCACATACTCTTGTAAAATACCTTCTCTGGGAATAAGAGGCACATACTTTTAAATTATAGTTGCCCTACAGCAATATGAATTCATTTTCCTAGCTGGAGCCAAGAACTAGAAACACCCCATGTGCAGGGAGGGGGGTGGGATAGAAAAAAGGGCAAATATACCCTAATAGAAATTGAAAATCCCTTACAGAAGAGAGGAGGTGGTGCCCACAGGTGCAGTGTTCCACACTGAGTAATGTTTGTGTGTGTGTGTATGAGATTTTAAAAAAACAGGCTTTGTATTTTTATAACTGTTGCAGCAAATGTCAAATGCTGTGTGTGTGTGTATATAGTGTGTGATTATTTTATATAATATATTATGTATATTATATAATTTTATAAATAAGGCTCCCTAATGAGAATTTGCCGTGTTTGTCTGGGTTACTATGCAAGGACACTTTCTGGTCAGAAATTGGTACAAGATTTGATTTGGTTTATAGTTAGGCCTACAGAAGGTCTCTGCTGTCTGTCCCCACACTTAACTTGCTAATGGCTTTAGACTTCAAAGAAATTACTTTTCAGTCATCCTGGAGAGGGAGTCATATCCCTGTAAACTAGTTTGACCTGGTTTTAGATGCAGTGTCCCAGCTGTTTGGACATAAAATAGATGCTTTTTCAGAAAGCAAGAATGTCAAAATACTTCTGATGTAGGAATGTAAGGGTTTCTGGCATCGCTTCAGTAACATGGAGCCACTTTGATTCAGGAGACCCCAGGCAGGTAATATGAGTCTTTAGATTTTGAATTGAGAGTCATATTTGGAGGCTGGGAAAGAATTTGTAATCTGTCATATTAGCAGAATCTCATCAAGGACTGCTTTATTTATATTATGTGACACTGTTTTAAGTGTTTTCTCCCTTTATTGTATTTTATTTATAAAAGCTATATATTGCCTATATATTTTAAGGGGATCATGCATTTCCCTTCAATCATAGGTGTGTATGAATCTTAGAAAACATATACAGGTGACCCAGTTTCTCAGATCCATGTGCTCATTCAATTCTCACTCTCAGATTCTGACTAGTTAGTACTTCTGTCCAGGAAACTGTAGAAAAATCTTGGTTTTGCTTATCCTAATGGACAATATTGTACCATCCTACTTGGTATCCAGTTAAGTTCTCATTGCCTTTTTAAGTTCGCTACGCACAATAATTTTGTGGGCCTTTCTAAAGACTCCAGAGCACTTTCATGAGTCTTATGGCATCTTATTTAAAATCTTTAGAATGCTAACTTCTTAATGTTTCTAGTCCTTATGTTTACAGAGAGCGCTTTTAGACCTGATAAGCAAGTAGAAGCCTACATTCATTGTTTCATTTCTCATAGCGTTTTGGCCCTTATTAGATTTCCCTTGAATAATGGATGTCTTGCATTTTTCTCATTTATAAAATTCACTATCAGAATACGTGACTGCAGCAAAGTAAGTGCTGCATGTCTGTCATCAGTTGTTTCGTATCTGGAGTTCTCATGAAAAGAGATACAAAGTATGTCAATTGTGTGGAACTAAGGCAGGAAAACTTCAACTGCAGCACTTTTGCCCCAAATTTTGAACTCCTCTTTTGGTTCATCCTTGGGCCTTTGATTCTTTAGAAGTGTTTCCGACAATTTAAGAATGAGATGAACTGACCCCCAGTTATTTATGATTATACAACAACTATCCATGTTGAGCTTGGTACTAGCAGGTATGTATATCTGCCAGTTCTAAGTCATAGATTCAGCCTCCTCTTTGCCTAAGAGGATCTCCAAAATTGCTTTAATTTTCATCCTAAACAAGTCTGTGAGTTACTTCCAGAAAATGTGTCCAGGAGTATGTTACCAATACCCCAGTAGCTTCTTGAGTTTCAACTACATTTTTTCTTGAACAATTATAGAACCACATAAAGGTTTTACGTATCAAAGTCTCCCCCTCCGGTCCTTGAAAAGTCACTTGGCTAAATAAAGTATTGCTGTCTAAGCAACAAGTGTTCTTATATTTGTACTATCATTGTTTTGCAAATAAATGATTTAAAGATGCATGTTTTTTGTATTATATAGAAAAAATACACTATATTTTCCTTTAAATGTTGTAATATTCTTTTTTTTTAATTGTACATATGTTTAAATGACGTAGCTTTGGGCAGGATTTTCCTTGTGTTTTTAATATTAAAGAGAATGCTGCTGCTTTTATCTAATGTCTGGTGTAATTACTTCTGAGGTCCAGTGTTACTACTGGCTTCCAAGATTTAAGTCTTGAATTAGTATTGTCTGGTACATCGCCTAGAAAATTACCACTTAACACAGCTTTGTTTAAGACTGTAAAAGTGCGCACACACTCGCGCGTGTGCACACACTCGCGCGCGTGCACACACATACACACACATTCACCAGTGCACTGCAACATACCTACATGTCATAAATGGAATGAGTAGTGGGTAAAGAAAGTGTTTACCCTGGGAAAATTGGCATTTTCAGGGTGTTTTTGGTGGTGCCCTGCCTTCAGCATACTCTACCCAGAGAGGCTTGCCTGGCACCCACTTGGATTTCTTTCCAAAGTCAGGCAAATACCTTTTTATTTCCCTCGACTTTTAAACTTCTCTGCTTCACCTGGATTATTTTTCTGCCAGTCTTATAGATTTGATGTTTCTAAATGTAATATATCATTTTATGGTGTGCTTTTTAATTGATTGTAAGCCACCCTGATGTATTTCAAGGCTGGGGTATAAAACTTAATAATATAAGGGTGGTTTCGTGTGAACTGACCACAATCCACTGCTTTGCACCAAGTTATTGAAATAGTTATGCTAGCACCTCGGGCAGCCTTCCCCGATATTTTGGAATTCAACTCCTATTGGTCCCAACCAGCATGGCCAATGGTCAAGAATCCTGGGAGTTGTAGTCCCAAACTTCCAGAAGGCACCAGGTTGGGGAAGGCTGAGCTAGGAGATCCTGTACTCTAACCTGCTTTGCTAGGTTCACCACTGGCCATCTCATGCACAGCCCCTGCAACCCTGGATGTTAGTTTTTTTTGGGGGGGGGGGTTAAGTCAAAGGATCCACAGGAGATCAGGAAAGGTTCCATATAGAACAGCAGCCAAGCTGTTCTGTTTGCCTTGGGGGGGGGGGGGATTGTTGCTGACTTCCACATGTTCCAGCAGGCGAACATTAGAACAGGGTTAGGATGTTAATTGCCAAATTTGATGCTAGCTCACATGCTAGGAACACATGACTCCTACACCACCAGGTGTTTAGTGTCTCTTAGTTTTGCCTCTTGTGGATCTGTTTTATCTGTAGTGTTCTGGCTTTTAAACTACTCCCTAGTTTTAATTGTATTTTAATTGTTACGCTGCCTTTCAGTGCTAAAATGGGTTCCCGGGACAGTTTATAGGTGTCTTATAAATTAAAATGGGTACACTCCCAGAGGAGGCCAAAAGCACACTACAGTGTACATTTTTTAAAAAAATCCATTCTTCCTGCTCCATTATACAACACAACTTTATTGAAGCTACAAGTTCTGTATCCCAGAAATTGAGAGAAAAAATACTATGTAAAATATTTATATCCCTCCTTTCTGCCTGGCAACAGGCCTCTAAGGTGACCTGACAATAAGTGAGAATGTATATATACGGTAATATGTAGTGAGATTCTTTAAAACCGGGTTCTCCAACCTTGGTCCCCAGACTACAGCTGGATTACAGCTCCCAGAATCCCTTGCCATTAGCTATGCTGGGAGCTGTAGGCCAGCAACATCTGGGGACCCAAGGTTGGAGAGCCCTGCTTTAAAAGATGACTTATGAAGGCTCCAGGCAAGTGAGAAGGGACAATGATGGAAAATGTCCATTCCCCAGGCCTTAAATGTTGCTGGTCATTTTCTCATGGTTACCTACATGACTGGCTGTCAATCCTGCAGAAAACTAGTAACAAAAAGACATGTGGCACTGCAGGAATCTACTTTTAAGTCTTTCCTATAAAGATAGGCTGGTGAAAACTGGTGATACATGTCATATTGACAGTAGGTAGCTAAACTAGGCCACCTCTACCTGGGGGTGGGAAAATAGATCTCAATATGCTTTTTAAATCTCAACATTCATCAATGTGTCCCTCTTTCCATTCTCCCAGATCTTTCTATTCTTCTACATAAGCAGTTTTGAAATGATATTGGTTATACAATATCATTGCAGAGGACTTGCGGTATTGTGGGCCAGCATAGTCAGAACCCTGGTTGGAATCCTCTAGAATGGACAAAGATTGGTGAAAGTGCAGCATAGGTGTACCAAGCCATAAAAGTGTTCTGCACAGTTTCCAAGAACTGATTATCATAGTTCACGTTTGTGTGAACCTGAAACTGATTGTGACTTGTAGCCTCAAATTTACAGAAGTTCTCTCTAGCTATCTCTTGGGCAAGTGGTTGCTGCTGCTAGTGTCCGAGCAGCTGCCATTTTCAAATCTGGTGTTCCCTGGTCTAGGCCCTTGTAGGGGATTCCTAAAACTTTTAAGAGCATCATGGAAGGCCATTTTTTGCTAGGTGCTGTTTTATTTTCTAGCTGCATGACGGGGTGGGTGGTGGGCTTAAAGCTATATCGGGTGGAAATACCCATGCAACTTTTAAAGGGAAGAGAACACTTGCAGTCTCTGGGACTTTGCAAATGCGACTGAACTTGTATGGTGGCCATTGGGCTAGGGCAAGCTATAAATCTAAATAATGTAAGATGCAGTGGGTTGCCTTTTTAATGACAAGCTGTTTGCAAAGGGTTTGGGGCTTCCAGTGCCAGATGCAAACACTGTGTATGTGGTGGTGGAGCAGGGGGGGAGTTGCCACAAAAAATGTATTGTGTACTGAAATGTGATAGCAAGCAGGAAGACTGCTGTGGAGGGGGAGCAGCCTCCCAGCAATCCATTAGCCCAGCTGGTGAATAAAATGGCTCTGGGTCTTAGCCCGGACCTTGTTTGCTGAAGAGACTCATTGTTCCAGTTGCTTAGGGGTGCTGTTTTATTGGCCTAAGCAATGTGCTAACAAGAGATGACAATGCAAGGATTCCATGGCAGACGAGATGGGACGGATGCTCGCTGCGCCGGCAGTTCCCACAGGGTTACCGACTGTCCTCTTGGGAGACAATGAAAGGAATGTGTCCTGTGGTAAAGTAGCTGTTGACATCCCATGTTCTATGGGCACTGGATTAAAACTAAGAGAGATTAATCTGATGAAGTCAGCATTTCTGTTAGCATTTGTGCCCCTGGCTCCCTTTCTCATGCATTTGAGCAATGAACGGAGCAAACAGCTTATTCTTCAATCAGTTCCTCTGTCCTGACCATCAACTCAACCCTCTTCCATTGGTTAAGCTTTGGGCTATCACAAATCACCTCCACAGCTGACTCTGCACTATAAAGCTAGAAATAGCTGCTTTGCTTCCAAAGTGAGATCATTACTGGGACAACGTGGGGCAGCTGCTGGTTAGTGAATGGATCACCTGCCTTCATATCTTGAGCAGAAGCTTCAAGGAGACTCGCAACAAATCAGCAGAGACAAATATAGGGCAAGGAATCTGCGCCCATCCAGACTCCAACTTCCATTGTCCCCAGCCAACATGGCCAATGGTCGGGGTGGGTGGGACTTATCCAACAACATCTGGAAGGTCACACAAGGTCCTCACCCCTGATAGATGGCCTACTAATCCATAAGCAGAAATAAGCCCAGGAAGCAGCATTATTTTGTCACTGATAGTTATAACCAATATTAACCAATGTGCAGTATAGAGTGGGGCCAAAGCTCTGTGGTAAAGCACTTTCTTCCTTTCCTTTTGTGCATGCACAGGACTATGTGCACGCTCAGCCCTGGCATCTCCAGTTTAAAGACCTTGGATCTCTGGTTGGACCTCTGGCTGAGACCCAAGTGAGTTGCTGCTCATCAGACTAGATGAGTTGATCCAGACTTCCCCAATGAAGTGGCCTCCAGATGTGTGTTGGACTCATTGTCCCATCATCCATAGCCAGCATGATCAATGTTGGACCACCTTTAATTTTGGCCTGCTGGCTGGGGTTGATGCGAGACAGTGCCCTCCAGATATGGGCTATATATCGGAAGCGGCTTGATAAGTGGTTTGACTGAGTCCTTAATATGCCCGTCTATGCAGCAAAACAACTGTGTTTAGCTTCACTTATAAGGGCAAAGCAAAACAACAGTTGTGAGACAGTTTTTCCACACTTTAATGTTACATGCTTTTGGGGATTGCATGTAATGCCTTTGGCTGCCAACCATTTGTGGACTTTTTTTTTTTAAGAGTCTGATCATGTCTGAGGAACATAGGCCGCTGCCAGTGTTCCCCAGAAGAGTGGGAAAAGTTGGGCACAGGGCCGGCGCTACCGCTAGGCAGACCCAGGCGGCTGCCTAGGGCGCGTGGCGGAAGAGGGTGCGGCGTTTCTGCGCCCCTTCCTCGCCTCCGGCGCGCTCCTGCCCCACCTGCTGCCTCTGCCGCGCCTCCCCGCCCGCCTGCCGGCCACTGCCGCCGCCGCGCCTCCCCCCCGCGCGCGCCCGCCACCTACCTACCTTCCCATCATTTCTGGAGCCCCGCTGGCGTTGTTTTGGCGGGAAGAACCAGGGCAACAGGGCTTAAACAGCCCTGTTGCCCTGGTTTCCCCGGCAAAAAAAAAAAAGCGTGGGGGTCCCGTCGCGTCGGAGGAGGAGGAGGAGGAGGCGGCAGCGGCAGCAGCAGCGGCAGCAGCAGCAGCAGCAGCGGGGGCAGGGGGAAGGTAGGTGGTGGTGGCAGGCGGCACGGGGGGGTTGCAGAGCAGGGCTGCTTTGCTCCGGAGCCCCCCCCACGGCACGAGAGGGGGGGCGCTAAATATAATTTGGCCTAGGGCGCCAAACAGCCCTGCACCGTTCCTGGTTGGGCAGTGCAACGGAGCTCCTCCTCCCTGTGGGGGATGAACTGAACGCTAATGTGTGGGATGTGAGAGAGAGTTGAGACCAAAGAGGCTGAGTCCTGAACCGTTCTAGTTCTTCTGCCCTTCTATAATAATTATGAACGGCATCTTTTCAGTACAGCTGGGAGTCTTTCTTAATTTAATTTTTAATTAAATATTGGACTGCCTTGAGCACCCACCCCAAACATTTTGGGATCCCTGGAAGCTGTCTGATGCCAACTTAGGCTGATTTATAAATCTTACCCAGTACTTTGTACTCCAACAGCAGCTTTCCAGAGTTTGAGGCAGAGGTCTTCCTCTTCACCGTTTAATGGGAAATGTCAGGGGCTGCACTCGGGGACCTTCTGCATTCAAAGCATGTGCTCTAACCACTGAACAGTGGCCCTTTAGAGACATGGTATTTCCAAGGCAGTTTAAGAACGAGGATTCAAGGCAGACGTGAGCGTACGTCTCCACCCCAGCCATGTACTTGGAGAAGATGGCAGAGCCCGACAAAAATGTAATGGTGGTTTAAAGACATGGCCTGATAGGCTGGCCTCGGAAATTGTGGGTTAATGGGACCAGCAGAGGACAAGCAGAGATGGGTGATGATGGGAAAAGTGTAAGCCAAAAGAGGTCTTCAAATGAACTCCCACACACCCCTCACATATAAGGCCTGGCTTCTCACACTGAATGTGTAGCCGCTGGGGAAATGGTCAGTGTGGGTGCTTTCATAGATTTCATAGATCATAGAGTTGGAAGGAGCCTACAAGGCTATCAAGTCCCACCCCCTGCTCAATGCAGGAAACTAGAGGAGGGGTCTCCCATCCAAGTAATAACCAGGCCTGACCCTGCTTAGCTTTCCACACTCAGACAAGCTGAGCCAGTGTGAGCCACAGGGGGGGCATGGCATTTGGACACATTCTTGCAACCCCTTCATGCTTTTGTTGAATAGTCTTGTGAGGCGGTTAGGGGAGGGGTAGTCATGACCTAAGCATGTGGGGGGGGAGCAGGGTTCTTACACTTCATCAAGGCCCAGAGATCTGGGGCGGAGGGACAGCCCAGGCTGCAACCCATCACCATGAGGGGAGAAATGCAGACTCAGTTGTAGTTCACACTTGAGAATATTTGTGGATTCCCCCCCCCTTAGGGTACAGATTGTCCAGATCTTGAGGGAGTGGGGCAGGTGTGGGGAAGAAGCAACGTTGTGAACAGTGAGCTGCTGGCCTAGGCCCTTCTGTAGGACTGAGCGTGTGGACTTGCCCAGTTGGACCAGGACTTCTAGTCTGAGAGAGAGGGTCGTGCTTCTTTACATGACTTGCTCTCTCGAGAATGACCACTCCCAGAGTTCCTTGCATAGGCAGGAGGGAGGGACAATGCATCATAATAATCAGGGATACTGATCCCACTGATGCTGGGAGCCAGTGCTGCTGGTAGGATATACAGGTAGAAAATATATGTGAGTAAAAATAACAGGCACCACACCACACTGCCATGTCTGGCTATAAACACAAATAATGAGATTGTATGGATGGGATGGTGGTATATGTCTGGGAGGCCTGGGTTGAACGTTTGTACTGGCCCTCAAAATGCTTGGCCTTGGTGGTAGTGTCAGGAAGACAGAGTTGCCTTATAGCAGGGCTCTCCAACCTTGGGTCCCCAGATGTTGCTGGCCTACAGCTCCCAGCATACCCAGCCAGCATGGCTAATGGCAAGGGATTCTGGGAACTGTAGTCCAGCAACATCTGGGGACCCAAGGTTGGAGAGCCCTGCCTTATAGCTAAATGTTTTTACCTCCATGCCAGAAGAAGCTGCATCTACTGCAGAGGTGAGGAAACCTGTGGCCCCCACCAGATGTTGCTGAACACCAACTCCCAGCAGCCCTAACCAGTGAGCAAGGGTGATGGGAGCTATAGTTGAACAACATATAGACGGTCAAGGGTTCCCCACCCCCTGCATTACAGAGAAAGAGAGATGTGATGACTAACCTATTGCCATTTCTAGGAAGCCATCTTGTAGTTGCTTAGAGATAAACAAAGCAGTTATCTCTTGGTACAAAACTGAACCAGGGGCAAAACGTGTTTAAGTCCTGGGTGCAGTGGCTGCACAGGGGGGCATCCAACTGGGAATTACTCTTCCTGTTCATCCTCCCCTGTTCTGGCCTGGGGATTCAGCTGGAGTAGCCAGCCTACTTCAAAGGACAGCGAGGAGGAGGTCATCTGTGAGCCCAAGATGAGCAGAGATGTCATCGCCATTTCATGAGATTAGCCAAAGAGTCTCCTTGGGCTCTCACAGCCAACCCGCCCTGTGATTAGCTGGAGCTTGGTGTCTGATCCCTTCCATCAAGATGAAAACCCAGTGAGGAGGGAGGGAGCGCTTGCATAGAAATTCTCACTGCCTCATCCATAGATAGTTCAGATACAAAGGAGACTTTGTCAGCTAGACCCAAGGGAGAGACAGAGAGAAGATCTGTGGAGGATGTCCATCAACACACGTTTCCTATTGCTCTTCTGGCTCCAAAGGGCACTCTGACTGTAAGAGACAATTTAGCAACTGGCCTAGAAGGTGACCACTGGGAAAAACAGGAGCATCTGCCCCTATCCAAAGGGTAGCATGACATCTTCAGAACTGGGACTATGCTTCTATTTCTTTTAAGCAGGCCTGTTTATATGCAGCACTTAAAAGTAGGGTTGCCCTGTGCCCTCCCCTCAGGTGAATTTTGGACACACACACCCCTACAAATTAGGCAAAATGAATCAATGTGCTTATTTTGCATAATTTGCATAATGGAGAGTGGGAAGGTGCCGTGGAGGGGTGCCGAGACTTCCTGAGCTTTGGATTCGGCTGAATCCCAACCGAATCAGGCTGATTTGGACAGATTCAGGAGATGTTAGAGCTGAAGCAGGGCTCCTCCGAAGCGGACTGAATCAGAATGTGGACCCTCCTGAAGTTTTGTTAGCAATTCAGATACTGTATCTAGCAGAGTGTGTCCCTGCCAAAAAAAGAAATGTTGTAACCCCTTCTAAATCCCACTTTTAACTGTATCTTAAAAGGTGGGGGGTGGGCCACAAACACCCCCTTCGCAGCAGGATCATCAGGGTATTTTTTTGGGGGGGGAGATCATGTGTCCCAAGGGCCCCCTGACTTTTGCACTTGTTCCTGAGATTCTACCATCTCGGGAACATGCAAAAGGAGGCGGCTTCCTAATTGTGGAAGTGACTACTATGAAGGTGTCATAATGGGAGCTTCATTTTTAAGGTGCATTTTCTAAAATTCTCCTTTTTGGTAGGAAAATATAAAGCTATATAGAGTCTATGTACCTGTATACTTTCCTGCTAAAACAGGTATTTTTAACCCCTTAGAAATCCAACCTTAAAATGCAGGTTTGTTCTTTGACAGCTCAGCGGTGCTGTCAAAGAGCAATTATTACCCCCATAAATGGGATCCCTGCTAGTTTTGCATGTTCCCAAGAGGCTGGCATCTTGAAGAGACTTGCAAAAATCAAGAGACACATGAGCTCCCCCCCGCCAAAACCCCAAGGATCTTGCTACAAAAGGGTGCTTGATCTTTCCCCCTTCCACAAGCAAGGATCACTCGTGGCTTTGGAAATATTTGACAGCTCACCTTCTGACAGCTGTCAGGTTCTTCCAAAGGGGGAATTAACTTACCTGAAGGCTTGGGTGGGCACTGCACTGGGTGGGTACCTGCTGGACTTGGCCAGCAGGCACCCCCTGCACAGTATCCACCCCAGGTTCCTGAAGTGTGCAAACAGCGCTATTCCGGAGTGCCAGATATGCACAAACCCAGCTGGAGATTTATTTATTTTTAAAGTGAGTGCAAATATTTGCGCACATTATGAGGGTCAAAAAAAATTTTTTTAAGTGTGGGCAACCATGGGCAGCCCCTCCAAGGTATCCTGGAGGGACAGCTTGTGGCTGCCAAAATGAGGATCATGAAAGGCAGTTTGACAGCCACCTTTCACGATCTTGAGGGGGGGGGTTAAAAGGGGGGAAGCCATGGCAGCTTGTGGTTGTGGGGGGACGACAACCCGGTGCTCCCATGGTGCCCCTGGGATACCCGTGGGAGGACCGAGGGGGCCAGCTACCCATGATGTGCCCAATCAGGTGGTAATGTGGCTTATCATGTCATGCGAACCTGCCCATAGACACAGACCGTGCATCTGCAAAAACGGATACATTTCTTCCCTAGCGCTCACAGATGGAAAGCACCAGGGTGAGGAGAGGAGGGTTTTGTGCCTGGCAACTCTAGCTCCTAATCATGGTGAATGGCTTTACCAGGGCTCTCCAATCCCAGTGCTTCGGGGCAGGAATGTTGAAGTAATGTATTGCAGGACTGTTCCAGTGTCCAGAAATCTTTGCTAGTTCCCTCTTCCAGGAGCAGGAATGTTTAAAAAAAGGTTGGGGTGTGTGTGTCTGTGGGACCTGGGAGGGTGTAGCATTGAGTGCTTGTTTGGAAAATGCTGGATGTTCCAAGTCCTTTTGCCTATGCCACTGTATGCTTCACATCCACCCTTTGTCATATTGCCCTTTCTGTGACTTTGGTGCCAAGTATGCGGAAAACAAAGAAGGCTTAAACTGCATTTCATTTCTCATAACTCTCTAGACCCTGCAGCTATCCTTCTGAAATTGTGCAGGTTTCTTGCCCAGGCACACCTCTATGACATATGCCATCTCCGTAATTGAAGGCTTTGTAGTGGCACAACATCACTGCATTGGGAGTTCAGTTTGAGAATAGTTACGTGCCTTTGGGTTCAAACTGCAGCACATCAATCATGCAGAAAAAAGTCCCTACCATCTATTTCAGGGGTGGACTTGTGGCTCTCCAGATGTTTTGGTCCACAACTCCCATCAGTCCTAGCCAGCATAGCCAATGGTGAGGGATCTTGGGAGTCGTAGGCCAAAACATCTGGAGGGCCACAAGTTGCCCATCCCTGATCTATCTGGCAGATACCTTCAAGTATGTTGCTTGTACACACAGTGAATCGGCCCTTATAGGCTCATTCTAAACTCACTGAACACCATGCGCTAAACCCAGTAGTGTCTCCTTGGATCAGAAATAAAGCATCCAATTGAATTACGGTAAACTCCAAGCCAACTTGAGATGCTGGAGGAGAAGAAGGGTAAAGGCTCTCTAGTTGTCAAAAGGAGCCCAGGTGTGTCCCACCACCGACTTATTCTCCCAAACACCTCCAGCTGCCTTCTCCTCCTCTTAAGAAAAGAACAGTTCTATACCGTCAGTGCACCAGACAGTTTAACAGCATCAGTGACACCAATCATTAGCAACCGTCTTCTACATGCCCACTTAGTATACAAAGAGATCGGCCTCTGTTGGATAATGAGGTTCTGTCCTAGGTCTCCGAACTGAGATCCCTCAACTTCTTCAGCAACCATGTACAAATAGGAGTGTCTCTTCTAAGGCTTCCAGGCCAAAAACTGCCCTGCCAGCTTTTACAAAGAAGAAGGAAGGCATCACCTCTCAGTCTCTGCCTTATCTATCTACAGAAAGGCAGCCTCCAGATTTTTCACAGGCTCTGGTCTGCATTCTTTGCTTCCACCAAGGTGGCTCATGCCGAAGACCTCAGAGATGGACTTCCACTCTCAGAGAGGAAGGAACGACAGGATCTGTGATGGGGAAGTTCTTGCCTAATTCATGCTGGAAGGACATCTCCCCCCAAGTTCTCCGGAGCACCACAATCCCTCTCCATATCACTGTCCTCCCCTTGCCAACCCAGAATAGTTCCCCCCCCCCCAAGCTAGCAAGGAGTCAGTTTTCCTGGTAGTCATGGGGTTGCTGTCACTGTGATTGTAACATTAACTGGATCATCATCAGCAGCAACAGGATCTGGAGCAGGGGGTGGAGATGAGGTATCTTCTTGGGCCACTGTAGGATCCTCTTGGGCCACTGTAGCTTCCTCCAGGCTAGCTTCTGCAAAAGACAGTAATTCACACACAGGTCAGTTGCTTGTGAGTCTTTGGGGCAAGGGTAGAAAACAGTCTATGACAGGGATGGTGAACATGTGGTCCTCCACATGTTGGGACTGCAACTCCCACCATCATAAGAACATAAGAAGAGCCCTGCTGGATCAGATCAAGGGTCCATCTAGTCCAGCATTCTGTTCACACAGTGGCCAACCAGCTGCCCACAGGAAACCCACAAGCAGGACATGAGTGCAACAGCACCCTCTGCCCATGTTCCCCAGCAACTGGTGTACACAGACATGCTGGTAGCCTCTGATACTGGAGGTAGCATATAGCCATCAGGGCTAGTAGCCATTGATAGCCTTATCCTCCATGAATTTGTTCAATCCCACTTTTGAAGGTAATCCAAATTGGTGGCCATCACTACATCTTATGGAAGTGAATTCCATAGTTTAATTATGCGCTGTGTGAAGAAGGACTTCCTTTTATCTGTCCTGAACCTCCCACCAATCAGCTTCATGGGATGACCCCATTGGGTTCTAGTATTATGAGAGAGGGAGAAAAATGTCTCCCTCTCCACTTTCTCTACACCATGCATAATTTTGTACACCTCTATCATGTCTCCCCTTACTTTTGTCTCTTTCTGTTGGCTATGCTGACTAGTGCTGATGGGTATTGTAGTCCAACAACATCTGGAGGGCCACATGTTCCCCCTGGCCTATGACATATCTTCTTGCTAAATTCTGGTGCTAACAGGAACTCCGAAGTCCAGCTGTTTCCATTTTGCCCTAATGAAATGCAGACATTGTGCTCACAAAAAAATAAAAATAATGCCTACCAATAATAAAGGTGCAAAGATTTTTATTTTTGCATAAATGTGCTCCATGCATGTGCTTTTCTGAATGAACTGGGCAACCATGTTGCTCCAGGGTGGTGAACCTATTTTGGGGATGGAGTACAGCACCATGGACAGCTCCTATAAAGCTCAGAATAAAGGCTGCAATGGATAAGGGCCCCCACTGACACAGGAGTCACCAGCCTCCCCGGCCTAATGATGTACTTTCTGTCTGCGCTGTCCTGACCTGTGATGGCTCCATGCACACATAGATTGTTAGTTCATGCTGCAGTCAGCAAGCGACAAAGACACAGTGCAAAGTCTGCCCTTGGAAAGCAGAGCTTGGATGTTAACCAATAAGCCACATTTATTCATAGAATCTTTATTCATTTCTCAAGTACCGCCCCCCCAGAAGATCAGCATACAGAGAGGGAAGGAAAGCTCCCTCCTTTGGGATGCAATTATCCTCTGCTGTTGCCAACGAAGTGCTTCAGTAAGCTTCCACGCTCTGTTTCTGCTGCTGGGTCTGTCCAAATAGGGCAGGGATGTACAACCTTTACAGCCCTGAGGACCACATTGGATGTTTGCTGGGGTAGCGGGGGCCACACATGCACATGCATGCACACACACATTCTTGCATGCACATGCACATACAACAATGGCTCTCTCACACACACCAACGCAACACCACTCACTCAGATCCAACTCCTGTCCAAGAGCATTTCATACAACATTCCTCCCAGAAACCTCTGTTCCCAAACCACCCAGCTATCTAGGAATCCTGGCTCCTAGCCCTTCTTCACCCTCCCCTAATCCACCTTCTTGCTGATAGCTCCTGACATCCCACTGTCTGTTACCTGGAACTTTCTCAGGGGTAAAAATGCTCTAGGAACAGGCTCTATGGTGCCTTCCACAGAAGCCGTATTCCTAGAGTGTCCTAGGAAGCCAGCAGAAGCCTTTGAGCCTGCTCCTTAGTATGCTCCAGGCAGGAGTGCTCTAGGAATGAGGCTCATAGTTTACCTGCTGATGTTTCTCCGACTGCAGCTGAAGGCTCTCCAGCTTGCTCACGGGCTTCGCCATCAATGCCTGTTGCCGTCTCGTCATCTTCTGGAGTGCTGATGTGCTCACGAGCTTCTGCACCAGCCCTAAAGACAGGGGATGGGACAGACATGCAAGGAAAGGTGGAGAGAGACTCAGCCAGAAATTGTTGACTCTATGCTCAGTTTTTCTTGCCTTATCTCATGCGCTGCCACGCTCAGACTTTCTTGAAGAAAAGGAAAGGCAGGGCAGATTTTTGTTTGTTACGTTTCCAATCCTTGTCATAAAAATAATTTTCTGGTCCAAATTTATGTTTCAGCTCGATATATTGCAGTGGCTTATGGTTTTAAGCAATAAAGTGTCTCGAACCTCACACTTGGTGTTTCGGCTCATTGGAGAACTTACTGGGTATTAGAGCAAGGGATTTTAAAACACAAAAAATGATATACTTATATGATACTGTCCACCCCCTTAAATGAGCAAGGATATAGGGCTAAATTAATTTGAGAAGTTGGCTGCGAAGAGCAATGGAGCAATCCTGGAGGGGAGGCTATCCTCTTAGACCGAACAAGTCAGCTTGAAAGATAGAAAAGCTTCCTGTTCAAGAATGGAGACAATCAGAATTGTCACAGTTTGTGAAATAATAAGGGATGTCTGTCTCTCTCTGTACTATAGGCAATATAATTTATTAACTATATGTAATTGTACTAATACTCAGGGGCACTGCTAGGCCTGGACCCATGGGGACCCATTTCCGAATCTATTCCCCACAGCTCTGAATCTATTCACCAGAGCCCTATGTGTCCTTTAGTGTCAAGAGCCAGTGTGGCATCGCAGTTAGAGTGTTGGACTGGGACTTGGGATATCCAGGTTCTAGTCCCCACTCAGCCATGAAGATCACTGGGTGACTTTGGGTCAGTCACTGGCTCTCAGCCTAACCTACCTCACAGGGTTGTTGTGAGGATAAAATGGAGAGGAGGAGGAGGATCATGTAGGCTGCCTTGAGTTTCTTACAGGAAAAAAGCCGGGATATAAATATAATAAATAAATAAATGGAAGGGTTTTTTTCTCAGCTTAATTGCCATCATGCAGGGGGCAATTTTCAAGAGGATTGCACCTGGAGGGAAGGGTTAATCCCCCCTCCCCACATCCTGCAATGCCTCCCAACTCTCCCCCTTGCATTGCAATTAAGGTTAGGAAAAAATAATATTTCCATTGGTGCCAATGGAAGATTTTCCCCAGGAGTTTTTCTACATGAAGCATTTAGAATGCACTCATCATTCCTCACTCATGATTTTTACGGGTTCATTAGATGACGTCATGATGACCCTCCAGTGTCACTTCTGATTTTAAAGAACACTTTCTCTGTTCATTTTTTAGAGCAGGGAAAATGCAGTATTATTTCTGGAAGTGAAACAAAAGGCATTTCCCCACGTGTGTAATTCTGTTATTCCGCCATACCACACCACCACCTAGAGGTTATGTAGTGGGAAAGCAGGAAAGGAAAAGATCTCTGTGTAGAGCTCGGATCTCAAGTCTGCATTGAAACCAAGAGTAGATACAGTGGATTAATAGCCTCGTGTAGAAAAGCTCTACGCTTAGCTGCCATGCAAGGGGGATTTTCAGGGGGATCACAGTTAGGGGGGGGAAGCATTAACCCTATCTTCTCTGTAAACTGTGCCCCCTCCCCAATTCCTCCTCTGCATGACAAACTTAGGGGGGGAGGGAACTTCCATTGATGCCTGGGGAACATTCTTTTAAGTGCCTAGCAACACCTCTGTTACTTATAGTAGTAGTTATAGTAATGGTACTAAAAGAAATTTATGTACTCTAAGCACACATATATGTATTTTGCATATAGTACATAAATTACTATCTAAATCTCCCTTTGAAATCAATACGATGTTAACAATACCCAGCCTGATGAAGAGTTCTGGAGAATTCAACATCTGGCTGAGCATCTTGTGACATTTCGGTTGACTTTGCTAATATCAGAACAGCTATGTTTCTGTTTGCTTTTGTTCTCTACCTAACAAGGAACCTGTGTGTTTCACATAAGGCTGATCACAGATCCAGCTAACTGCTGGATTTTGTATTTTCACGAATGGAGGATCAGCCATCTGCTAATTCCTCCTGTATATTCTATGTTAAGACTGTTATTAAATGCCATGTTTGTGGTTTCAGCCTCATGAAAACTTAAGAACCCAAAAACTAGCTCACTGTTCTGTGCTATTTTGGTTGATCTTAACAAAGATATTGCCTGATGGTGGATTTTTTCTTATGGACTGACATGACATGCTGGCTAGAGATGATGGGAGTTGTAGTCCAACACATCTGGAGGGCAGTAGGTTGGGGAAGGCTGATGTAGACCAACAGGGGCAAATGGGAGCAAGAACTCTGTTACTCCTCTCGCCTAGACTACTGTAATGCGCTCTACGTGGGGTTACCCTGGAAGACGGTTCGGAAGCTTCAGCTGGTACAGAATGCGGCGGCTCGCCTGATTAAGGGCAGCCGCTGGCGTGATCACATCACGCCAGTGCTTAAGGAGTTGCACTGGCTACCAGTTGCTTGCTGAGCCGAATTCAAGGTGTTGGTTTTGACCTTTAAAACCCTACACGGCTCCGGCCCAGTTTATCTCAAGGAGCGCCTCCAGCAACATCAAGTAGGCCGCTCAACAAGATCTGCCATGGACGGCCTTCTCCTTATCCCATCAGCCAGAGCAGCCAGGCTGGTGGGGACTAGGAAGAGGGCCTTCTCTGTGGCGGCCCCCATGTTATGGAACTCCCTCCCTAGTGACCTTCGCCATGCCCCCTCCGTGATGAGCTTCCACCGTGCATTAAAAACATGGCTGTTCAGGCGGGAATATGGGGTGGGTTAGGATTTTAAAATAATTTTTATACTGTTTTAATTATCATATTTTATTGTAGTGTTTTATTGTATTATTTTAATTGTATATCGCCCAGGGTGGCCGGGTGGCCGGCCAGATGGGCGATTAATAAATATAAGAAATAAATAAAATAAATAAACTAGCGAGGGGAAGTTGAGATCAGAGGCAAAGTGGAGAGCCTTTGTATGCCACTTACATTCTGAAGAGCAGGTCGTGTAACCCTGTGGAATAATAACGCAAGGAGATCACATTTTAAGAACCATTTTGCAAGCACAGCCAAATTAAACCCTAGCCCCAAAGACCTATGCAGGGGGAGGTTAAGAAAGGGCTTTAGATGGGGCTCTTCTCACAAAGGCAATTTGGAGCTTTTCTACACAAGGCATTTATCGTGCACTCGTCATTCTGTTCATGGTTGTTCATGGGGTCTTTTTATGATGTCATGACCCTCCAGTTTCGTCTCTGTGTCTAAAGAGCACTTTCAGAGGGATTTTTTTTTAAAAAAAAGCAGGGAAAACATGGTATTTATTTGTAAAAGCAAAAGAAAATACTTTTTTTACTTGTGTATTTGTCCTATTCTGCTATACCACAGTGCCACCTAGAGGTTATGTAGTGTAAAATCAGGAAAGAAAACGCTCTTTGTGCAGTACTCGGATCTCAATTCTGTGACGAAATCGTAAGTAGATACAGCAGATTAACAGCCTCATGTAGAAAAGCTCACAGTATGTCTACCACGTTAGGGCAAATACCATGCATGTTATCTTACTAATTAATGGTGGCTTTCTGAATGTTATGACAGGCAAATGAACTGTAGCCCTCCAAGGGACAAAACCTCCCCGGTGGTATCCTCGCTGTTTTACATTGCTACATTTTGGTATGATATTTAAACCTGCAAAAGTGAGTTTCAGCCAGGCAAGTGTGAGAAAAATCCTAATTCTGAAGCCTTTTGGAGGCAGCAGCCCAGAATTCTTTAGGTTGCACCCACACAGCTAAAACCAGGAGCTGACTTATGGCCAAACAAATGTGCTGATTTCCTAGAAACAGGAGTGGATGGGGATGGGTGTGTGTGACTGTGACATGCTTGCTTTGGGGCAAGCTCTACTTCCTCCCACCTTTACGCCTTAACTAATATACACACTGGGAACAAGATGAGAGCAAACTGACTCCTCCTCTTGTGTGCTTCCACATCGGGCTAACCACTAAAACGAAGTACATTTGCACACACCCTTTACTACAGTGAAAGCAGCAGGTACAACCCAGAAATAAATCTATCCTACAGCAGCGATCCACTTGCTTGCTAGGAGCAAAAGCAGAACTGGATCATGGCTTCCCTTGACTATAGCAGGGGTGGGCAGAAGGTAGGTTTGGGTCGACTGGGAGATCTCCGCCGGGTGGCCTGCAGTGGATTGGCAAGGATTTCTGACTCCCAATTGTTTAACAATAGCAGCAACAAAATGACACACATACACACCCCACACACAAATTATACTGCTGAAATGAAGAAAGCTTGTGGTAACCAGAAATTTATTTTTGTGTGAAAGGACTGAGGGCTCTGTTCAGTTCTGGTACTCAAAAATAGATTCCTGAGTTCAGTATTCTTTAATTCTATGTGTATGTCTTATGCACCAGGCTCTAACTCAGTGTTCTCCAACCTTGGGTCCGCAGATGTTTTTGGCCTACAACTCCCAGCATGCCCCAGCCAGCATATCTGGGGACCCAAGGTTGGAGAACACTGCTCTAACTGGTGCAGCAGTAGCTGGTGGTCCCAATGTCAGTAAGGCAGTGTATCCACTCTGGGCGGCAGTCTGTAGTTTTATGGAGCGATCACGGTGCTAAACCTAGTGTGGGGATAGGGTTCAGCACCATGGATAGCTCCTCAAAAGTTCCAACTATACCCTGGAGTGGATACACAGCCCCACCGCCACCAGCCTCCACTGGATTGGGGGATCTTAGGGTTCTAGTAAAAAATGAGATAAGTCTCACAAGCCTGAAGTCCATCCAGCCCGTGGGCTATACAACATGGGGATGGCTTTACCTTTGCTTTGATTACTTTGACATATTCTGGTTCTTATGTCCTGCTGGGAACAGAGCCCCACTGGCCTACTAACCTGGGTGAATTTAGGTTATTGCTTGCTCTTCCTCTGGCAATTCTCTCCCTCCCATTCCATTCTATACCAGTTCAATGCAGACAGGCCTGTGGCTTACGCTGGCTCAGCTTGTCTGAGCATGGAAAGCTAAGCAAGGTCAGGCCTGGTTATTACTTGGATGGGATACCACTCCTCTAGTTTCCTGCATTGAGCAGGGGGTTGGACTCGATAGCCTTGTAGGCTTCTTCCAACTCTATATAAAATCTACACACCTTAAGCACATCATCACATTACCTAAGTGAGCACCACCGACTATGCCCTTGGATTGCTCTGCTATTTTCACTCCTTTGTTTCTGCTTCACCCTCCATCTGACTTCCCCTGTAGCTGCTGGCCAAACACCTTCATTCTCTCTGCCCTTGAAGGGAAACTTTGCATAACACCCTGATCTAGGAAGGACTTCTTGGGATCCTTTGAACTAGCGGCAGAAAGAGGACAATCACCCCACAACCAACAAGTCACTCACTTGGATTGTTCTCCCGATTCCGAATGATGTACTGAAACACCAGAAGAGATGCAACCGTTGCCACAATCATTCCTGCCACTGCAGCACCAATCACGGCAGGGTAAGCATTAAAAGGAGGGTCAGCTGCAAGAGAGCGGAAGCTGCTGTTGAAGGCCATGGAGTCCTACCAAGACCAGATCTTCAGGTCCCCCTGAATATTATATACCAGATGGATCTCCGTTGTGCATGTTTACAGGCATTTGTTGTTCCAGTCTATGAAAGCCTTCCCCAACTTGGTGCCCTCCAGATGTATTGGGGTACAGCTCCCAACAACCCCAGCCATGCTAGTTAGGGATGGTGGGAGTTGTCGTCCAACACATCCAGAAGGCACCCAGTTGTGCAAAAATACAGAACTGATGTTCTAGAAAAGGAATGGTGAACATGTAGCCCTCCAGATGTTGAACTACAGCTTCCTGACCATTGGCCATGCTGGTTGAGGATGATGGGAGTTGGAGTTCAATAACATCAGGAAGGCCACAGGTCCTCCTCCCCTGATCTAGAAATATGGTAGTCTGGCTTGTCCCCAACTTGGCACTCGCCAGTTCTTTTGGACTACAACTCCCACCATCCCTAACCATGGACTATGCTGACTACTGTTGATGGGCACTGTAGTCCAAAACATCTGGAGGGCACCAGGTTAGGCAAGGCTGCTGTAGTCTGTGCAATGCTCCTTTTATGTTCTGGCTTTCTATCACATGGTCAGAGGGCACATGGTGCAGCCACCTTGCTGAAGCTAAGCAGGTCTGGGTCTAGTCAATATCTGAATGGGAGACCACCTACAAGAATTCAATGTACACTGCCTTGAGTTCCATGATGGAAGAAAGGGAGGATGTGTTTTAGATTATGATCTCATGCTTTTTAACATTTTATTATAGATTGCTTTAATATGCCATGAGCCATCTTCAGAGGGGTAACCCTGAAAGGCAACCTATAAATCAAAACATCAAATACTGTAAATATAAATGTACCAAATATAAACAAATACTCCTCCCATTATGCTTGTTATAACTGGTGGATGTGCCCATGAAACAGCCTTTTCCCCTCTCCCCTGGTACAGGGGTCTAAGGCTGAACTATATGCTACCGTAAATACATCACATGCAGCTGATCCTCACCATTTTGTTTACCTTAGTGTAAGCACCAATTGAGGGTTTTTCAACCCCTTTTTAGTCCCTGCAAGGGGGGGAATTTGGGGGGAGTGGTTGGGTAGGAAAGCTTAAACCTCCCCTCCCCATGAACAGTGGTCCCAGCCTGGACCAGGGCCTGAAGGTAAACAAAATGGTGAGGAGGACCAGCTGCATGCATGTAGGGCTTTTCTACATGAGGCATTTATTGTGGGCTCATCATTCCCTACTCATGGTTGCTTACAGGTTCTTTGGACAACATCATGACCCTCCAGTCTTGCTTCTATGTCTAACTAGTACTTTTGGCAAGTTTTTTTTTTTTTTTTTTTAGAACAGGGGAAATGCATATTTAATTGTAAAACCGAAAGTAATGCTTTTTTTACTTGTGTATTCGCACTATTCTGCTATACCACAGTGCCACCTAGAGGTTATATAGTGGAAGAGCGGGAAAGGAAACACTCCTTGTGGAGTGACTTGGATCTCAATTCTGCGACGAAACCAAAAGTAGATACAGTGGATTAACAGCCAACTAATAGCATCATGTAGAAAAGCTCGTACTAGTTTAGCCCTAAGCGCACTTCACATCAGGGTTAGAATGACATCCTGTCAATTTACGTACTATGGCCCATGTGTTCTTAAATATAGGTAAAAATTGTGCAGCCACATGAGAAAGGGATTTCACCAAATCAGATAACTGCAGCTTCGGGGAGGAGGTTTTGATGGGGGCAATGACACAGCGGGAAAAGGTAAGCCTCTCCTGCCAGTGGGTCTCTGCCCTGATCCAATTTGTCCCTCCGTCCCCCTGAAGCTCATTTTAAGGTTATTGGGGAGTTTTAAGCATCAGGAGATCCAGTCGTGGATCTCTCATGTTCGGCCCTTGGCAACATCACATCTTTGGAGGATTCTTTCTCTGCTGAAGGAAATCCTCAATGAGGCTTTACACAAAGTCTCTTCTTGCTTCTTTTGGGGGGGGGGGCTTGGCGGCTTCCCACCGATTCCGCAGCGCATCTGTTTCCAATCTCCTCAGTTTTTCCAAGAAAATAGTTTGCTTGTTTTTCTTGAGTGTTTCGTTTTGGTTTTGCACCTTCTTAAAGCTGTCCCCGACCTGCACCCAGACTTGTTGCAACAGCTGTCGTCCGTATGGAGAGAGCAGGCAGCCATTTCTGCCCGGCCCTGGCCAAGTTAAGCCAAGATGTGCAGAGAATATTGGGCAGACGGCAGGGGGAAAAAGGGACTCCATGCGCAGCTTTGCTCCTTGGCTTAACAAGTGACCCAAAAGAGAAGCCCCTTTCTAGTATAGGACCTGGAAAAATAATTGGGTGCATCACAAGCTGCATTCCACAAATCATCATCAGGCGATCACTCGTGACCGAGTAAGATTGTCTTCCGGGATAAAAGGAGGAAATTCTAAAGAAGATGTGTAGACTCTAGCGAGGGTCCGTAAGTGACTGTGGAGGCCAATTCTAGATCCACACAGCTTCCCACAGTTTGAGGACACAGGTTACCAGATAGAAGATGGTCCTGTAAGGGATCATTTGACGGCTTTTCGCTAGCACGTTTCTCCCTTTCACCTTGCACTCGGGCTTCTTCAAAGTCCATGGAACCTTTGTGAAAGGCCACCTCCATTTAGATCGTTCATGGGCCAGAGCTTCCCAGTTTCGATGTTTATATTGCATTTATTTAGATTAGCCTTATGAACATCTTTAAACCTCTTATATTGACCACGATATTCCGCTTCCATCCTTGAGTTGGGAGTAAAGTAACTGCTTTGGGAGACGGCAGTCAGGCATTCGAACAACATGACCGGTCCACTGAAGTTGGCGTTGAAGGATCATTTTTTCAATGCTAGTAGTCTTTGCTTCTTCCAGTACACTGACATTTGTTCGCCTATCTTCCCAAGTAATTTGCAGGATTTTCCGGAGGCAACGTTGATGAAACCTTTCAAGGAGGTGGAAGTGACGTTTATAGATAGTCCATGTTTCGCAGGCATACAATAAAGTTGGTAATACAATGGCTTCATAAACCAGTGTTTTGGTCTTCTTACAAATATCCCGATCCTCGAACACTCTATGTTTCATTCGAGAAAATGCGGCACTTGCGGAGCTCAGACGATGCTGGATTTCACTGTCGATGTTAGCTGTAACAGAAAGATAGCTGCCAAGATAGAGAAAATGATCGACATTTTCCAGTATTGTCCCGCCAAGCTGGATAGATGGCATCACCAAAGGATTGGCTTGCACTTGCTGATGAAGCACTTTGGTTTTTTTGATGTTAAGTGAGAGAGCTTTGCTCCTTGGCTTAACAAGTGACCCAAAAGAGAAGCCCCTTTCTAGTATAGGACCTGGAAAAATAATTGGGTGCATCACAAGCTGCATTCCACAAATATATCTGCTGGGGCATCACACAGTCCTATAGATCATGAGTTCAGAACCTCAGGCCCACAGGACAAATCTGGTCCGCCAATTGTTTGGTTGTTTCCTGGGCTTTTGCACATTCCCCCCCCCCCGATTCTAAAAGGTTAAAATGCCTCTCCTAAGGCTTAGTTACTGGTAGGAAGAGCCTTAAGCTGAAATATGCTGGTATTGTTGGCCCTTTTGCCTTTGGCCCTGCTCTGTTTTGCCTTCAGCCCCATCCACCACTGGAATCCAGCCCCCTGAGAACTTCTCCAAACTTTAGCTCCCTTGGGCTAAAAGAGGTTCAACACCCTTGCTGTAGATTAGTGCTCTGTTTCTTGAGTTACGTATTTAGCATCATTTAGCATTGTGTGCAGTGCCTCCCTGGATCAGCACAACACCACAAATTATGGCGTTGCATAAATGACAGGAGCCAGTCCCAGGCCAAACGTTGATGCGGCCGAGATAATCTGGGCTACTGCACCACCAAGCTCCCATTCTGCCGTTGTGGTGCAGAATTTTGTCTTTTGTAATGCTGTGCGGATGACAGATCTTGCTCCACGATCCTGGTCTGTATTCCAGAATGCCACCACTCGTGGTGACAGGCTAGTCTATCCCATGTTTTATATGGGGACTAGAAAGAAATGGGGCATGCTGGGAAGAGGGTGGTTGGTGGAACTCTTGCTCCCTGTTTCCATAGGGCTGGTGCATAACATTCAGTAAGGGAAACACACAGGCAAGATGTGAAAGGGACTCTTGGAATGTTACATCCAAAACAGGAAGTGTGACGGATGCTCTTCCTGTTCCCTTCCACCCAGGTAATGTCTGAAGCCACTCTAGGAATGTGGGGAACTCATCCCTGGTTGTGCCCTTAGGCCAGCTCTACAGCACAAACTGGTTTATCCTCTCTTTCACACAAGGAACCCTGGGAACTGCAGTTCTGGGGGGTGGGGCCAGAGGCTTCTAGACAAGAATTCAGAGCACCTCACCAAACTACAGTTCCCCCAGAGCAGTGTTCTCCAACCTTGGGTCCCCAGATGTTTTTGGGGCCAAAAACATCTGGGGACAGGCCTGTGGCTCACACTGGCTCAGCTTGTCTGAGTGTGGAAAGCTAAGCAGGGTCAGGCCTGGTTATTACTTGGATGGGAGACCCCTCCTCTAGTTTCCTGCACTGAGCAGGGGGTTGGACTAGATGGCCTTGTAGGACCCTTCCAACTTTATGATCTATGAATCTATGAACCCAAGGTTGGAGAACACTGCCCCAGAGAATGCTGCAGAAGCCACGACAGCTTAAGTGGCATGAAACCTTTTCAGTGCCAGGTGGAGACCATTTTATTTTTCCAGGGTTAGCCCTTCAGTTTTAAAAATTGTGTCAGTGTGTTTTTAGATCTTTGCACTGTAGTGGCTTTTATCTTGGTTACTACTTTAGTTTTATTCTGTTTTAAACTTGGGTTTTATGTTGTTTTACAAGTATTGTATTTTATGGTTTAAAATGTTGTGTTGTAAACTGCCCTGAGAGCTTTGGCTATTAGCTGGTATATATACATGTAATAAATAAATAAAATAAAATCTAATTTGCAATGTGTGCATGTTCTTGGATACACCAAGCTATATTAACTCCACATTGCAACACACACTCATAAGGCCTGTTTATGCAATATGATATGTACAGGGAACACACATAAAAGGTGGGAAGTGGGATCATGCCCACCTCTGCATGTTCAGCAGAACATCTAAATGGAGCCCATGCATGTGTATATTTTCTCTGTGTGACTGGGAACCCTGCAAAAGGCAGGGCCTATTAATTCAAAATGTCTGCTAAATGCACGGAGGCAGGAGGCAGGGTCAGCAGGTGCCATGTTAAGATCCCATCTCATATTGGACGATCCGGTCCTTTTCTCCTGCGTAAAGGAATCTTGCCACTTTATGTCTAGGAGATCTTGCAGCAAGAGCTCCGATCCGTCAAACCCAGTCAAAGGGCAAGCAGAGGTTCTCAAAGCAACCCAGCCAGCCAGCCAGCCAAGAGATCTGTTATGGGAGGATGGAGTACATTTCCCAGCAGAAGAAGATGGGGGAAATAAAATAATCCCATGGCAGGAAGGATTAACCAAACCATGCAATTAAGAAGAGAAGACGGCACACAGAAATGACAAATCCCTCAAAACCCATCAGATATAATATGCCCCTTCCAACCTGAGCCCTGCCCCGAGTGGCATGCAGCCGCCCGCACCCCTCAGCTTCTGAAGTCTCAATCCAGCCTCATGCAGTACGGCAAGGGAGGAAAAGGACAGCCAACTGAGCCACCTCCATGTGCAAGGGTAGAACAGCAGCAGCAGGATGGAATGCAGAGACACCCAAAAAATGCAGATGCTGTGGGAGCGGGAGCAGCAGCAGCAGCAGCAGCAGCAGAAGAAGAAGCACGTTCTTTCTGGTCATTTCACTAACATTCCAGGCTCAAGAGCACTTTCCCCCTCTCTGTTTTCACCCGACCTAGATTTAATTTAGGAAGCTGCCTCATACCAGGGCAGACTCTCCCCCCCAACCACCAACTAACCCCCAGTATTGTCAACTGCAGCCTTCCCTACCGGGTGCCCTCCAGATGTGCTGGATTATAAGCCACAGCCGGTGGCTGCAGATGATGAGGGTTGTGCTCCCGCACATCCAGAGAGCCACCAGGTTGGGGGAGGCTGGCCAACTCTGACTGGCAGTAGCCCTCCCAAGATCTTAGGCAGAGAAGGACCTTCTTTGCCAACCCCTGCTACCTGTTCTGCTTCATGGGAGATGCTGGGATCTGTAAACTCAAGACCTTCAGCATGCAAAGCATGTGCTCTGCCACTGAATTGGGCAGCTTATGCAAAACATCAGAATTCCACATTTCCATCCTCCCTCTGGTTGGTGGTGGTTGGTGTGTGTATGTGTTGTCCAATATATTGCATTTAAACCACCACCACCAGACCGATGCAGAGAATGATTAGATAAACAGCCACTGGGATTCCTGTAAGCCTGTGTACAGACTAACTTCAAAGAGACGCGGGTGTGGATTTTTTCAGCTATGGTGTGAATTCTGCTTCCCACCACCAGCTCTGCTCCTCAATTGGCAAGTGTATAGGCTGCAGCTTGAACGCATGCACGCCTACTTTGGGAAGGGAGCTTTCACTGGATTTTCCCCCCCCCCAGGACTTGTCATGTTTATCCACTCCAAAGGTTTGTTCAGTGTATTATTTATTATTTTTAAATATTTCCCACCACTCCGCTGCCCACTGTGTATTTAAACCAGCTTTCTGCAACCTGATGCCCTCCAGATGTGTTGGACTACAACTCCAATCATCCCCAGCCAGTGTGAGCCAGTGTGGCGTAGTGGTGAGAGTGTTGGACTGAGGACTCCGGAGATCCGGGTTCTATGTCCCCGCTCAACCATGAAACTCACTGGGTGAATTTGGGCCAGTCACTGACTCTCAGCCTAACCTACCTCACAGGGTTGTTGTGAGGATAAAATGGAGAGGAGGAGGAGGAGGATTATGTAAGCCGCCTTAGGTTCCTTTCAGGAAAAAAGGCGGGGTATAAATATAATAAATAAATAAATAAATAAATAAATAAATAAATTCCAACACACCTGGAGGGTGCCAGGTCAGTGAGGAAGGCTGATATAAATTTAGAAACCTGCTCCAATAGGTAAGGAGAGGTGACTTCATGACTGACACAAGGTCCTGCCAAACAGCACTGTGCACAGACAGACTCTGTCTGGGGGAAGGGGGAGAGAAGTTACTTCAGGAAGGAGACACGGGCTGGCAGCTTCCGTTCTAAGCTAGAAGAAGTGGCTTCCCTTGAGCCTCCTCCTCACAAGGCTGTACATGTTTCAGATATGCGTGAATATGCTTCATAGTAGCAGCCTCAAAGTGATGTGTACCTGCAAACAGCCTAAGACTTTTGTGGAACCGCACTGAAGCAAAGCTGTGAAGTGCCCCGCCTCCCATGTGACCCTGAGCCTCAGCCAATGAGATTCTGAAGTGGTAGCATTGCATAAACCATGCCGAATTCACATTGGTCAACAGAGCTGGATTCTAAAATAACTCCTGAAGGGCAGCCATTGTGAAGTTAACGCTCGTTGACGTCACAGCCAACTGACACAGAGAGTTTGCCAATGACTCGCGTAACCATGCCATGAAATCTATGGGCGGGGGGCAGTCTCTTAACAACTGCCATTCCTGCAGAGCAGTGTTTTGGGCAAGCGGTCCTGCAGAGCACAAAATAAATGTCTTAGTTTAACAAATTTCTTCTTGCTTCTTCCATTTCAGCTGAATTTGTTCCCTTGAGAAATGGGGGCCAGAAACTGAGTAGGGGGTTAATGCACCGACACCAAGGGAGTAGGAGACCGTCATGAGGAGCTCACTCACAAGGGCCACCACTTGCCTTACACCTGCAGAACATAACGGGAAAACATCTGGCGCTCCAGTTTTTTTTACACAGAACATGCTGACATCTCTCTGGACAAAGCAAGAGATCTAAACCAGGTTCCCAGATCTGGCACTCACTGAACCTGTATGAGCTCATGAGTGATAAGCCAAGATCCTGAAGAAATCTGGTTTAGTATCTTGTGCATTTGATAGGCAAGGATGTCTGTGCATTCAAAATAGGAAAGGACCTCCCTTCTGTCTGCTCAATTTATAAGAATTTGAGAAGTAGCTCAGTTTTTCTTTTACACAGAGAGGCGTGTGCATAAAGAACACCATTGAATTCCAAAGTCTGAATGCACTCTCTGCAGGGTTGGCATCAGGAGTTGGCCTCACCAGGCCTCTGCCAAGGCCTACACCCCACTAGGGGACCCAATTGCCAACCCCCCAAGCCTATTGGCCAGCTGTTCCTCCTTGCTGTTGCTGCTTATTCACCTGCCCCCTCTGAAAGGGTGAGCAGTAAGAAGAGAGAGCAGGGTGGCCATGTGTTGTATTTTTACAGAGAGCAGTCCTCTATTTGAAGGCTATCAGAGGACAGCCCTCTCTATCTGAAGGGTTGTCCAGTCCAAATCCAGTAGAAAGATAAAGAATCCTAAGAAGGGAGAGCCTGGGAGCGGTGAAGTTGCCCATCACATGTCAGCACCTGGACAGCAGGTCACCTGGTCACAGTCTTCCCCACCATGGTAAGATGTATTATGTTTCTATTTAATTACAGACATTATTTCTAAATTTGCTTCTCTGAATATAAATTAGCATACACAAATTTTATGCAAATCGGTGTCCTCTTTTGCTTTCTTTTTTGGTGATGCCCAAGTGACCACCCTAAGAGCAAGAACCTTCACACGCTTCGTCCTCTCCCTCTAGGGCAGGGCTCTCCAACCTTGGGTCCCCAGATGCTGCTGGACTGCAGCTCCCAGCATGGCTAATCCCTTGCCATTAGCCATGCTGGCTGGGTATGCTGGGAGCTGCAGGCCAGCAACATCTGGGGACCCAAGGTTGGAGAGCCCTGCTCTAGGTGGAGCAGACTGGGCACAGAGAAAGAGTCATGTGAATGAGCGGCTGCAGCAGCTGTGGTGGCGAGGAGGTGGCAGCATTCAGGGGAGGGGGTTCTGCTGAGAGCATCTTGCCCAGGGGCTCCCCAAAGCCTGGAACCAGCAGTAGCCCCCAGCAACAGAAGTGGATCCAATAATCACGGCCACCAGAGCTGCCTTGAATCGCTTGTTTCCCGGGGGCAAGACGGCGACAACTGTCTTTCATGTCCAGTGTTTGCCCTACAATTCTGTCTACAAGGCTATTTGCACACATACATGCTATCCTGATCCATCTCAGGATGGGGTGACTTGAGATCCTTTTTAGCTGGTGTTTATTGGGACCTCCCACATGCAAAGGACATGCTCTACCACTGGGCCTTCTTTGAAAGCAGCAAACATGGCAAGGCTTGGACCCCACAGTCCAAGATGCTTTCTACACAAGCATTTATTGTGCACTTGTGATTCCTCACACACGGTAGTTTGTGGGTGCTTTACACAATACCATCATCCACCAAGGCCTCTCCCATTCTTTGCAACCATTTCCCTGGCTTTTTTTTTTTTTTTTTTTTAGATAGAGGAAAGTGGTATTATGTGTGAATGGCAGGATGAAACCCTCATGTATTTGCACAATTCTGCTATACTGCAGCACCACCTAGTGGTTGTGTAATGGAACATAGAGAAAGGCAAAGAGAGAAAAAACCCGGGGGGGGGAGGGGAACATGTGTAAAGGAACCAATCTTAATCCCGCAAAGAATCCAGAAACAGAAACCTTGGTAAAGCGGTGGGTTAAAAGCCTCATGTAGAAAAGCCCTAAGAGGAAGTTGTGTGTGTTTATATATAGCATCTGCCTCAAATAAGAGGAGGGAACACCTAGATAATATTGTTATTTCAGGGTCCCCTGCTTCTTGGGAGACAGAAAGGGCCAAGCTTGCTCCCCTCATTTAACTGCCCAGCTCTCCCCCAATTCATAGGAACCCACTGCATGGCCCATAGAAGGGTCGTGGCAGCTCCCAAGCTGTCTTACATCACAGCCTCCATGGCACGGGCTCTCCAACCTTGTGGGTCCCCAGATGTTGCTGGACTATAGCTCCCAGAATCCCTTGCCATCAGCCACGCTGGTGGGGGCCTGGGTATGCTGGGAGCTGTGGGCCAGCAACATCTGGGGACCCAAGCTTGGAGAGCCCTGCTCCAGGGGAATGCCGCCACTGCAGCTACCCGCTTCACCTGGTGTCTTCACTTCAGAGGGGTGCCCGGTGGTGCGGTGGTTGACAGCCAGGATGCGGAAGGCATACACCATTGCAGGATCCAGCCCACCCAGCTTCTGGTCACGGATGTCGGGGTCGATATCACTGGCCACCGTTTCCCAGATGTTGGCCAGCTGCTTTGTAAGGGCCTTTTTTGCGTCCCTCCTTTGGACCACAAAGCCAGTCAGGTTTCCTGAGCCCTGGGTTTGCCATTCGAGCTCCACCTCCGTGCGGTGGCGAGTGTACATCAGCTTGCTAATTGTCACATTGGGTGGGTTGGGGTACTCTGCAAAACAGGAAAATATCTTACTAATTATTAATCATTAATTATTAAACACGGATACTGTTCCTCCAAAGAGCTCAAGGCAGCCTATATGGTTCTCCTCCCAACACACACACACACACACACACTATATCCTCACAACAACCTTGTGAGGTAGGTTGGCTTAGAGATGGTGACTGGGCCAAGATCATCCAGTGAACTTCATGGCTGAATGCAGATTTGAACCCCAGTCTCCTCAATCTCAGTCCAATACCCTAACCACCAGATCACGGTGACTGGGTTCAGACAACACGATAACCCACACTCAAGGGTTGAGTGTGGGTTATCGTTGAACCGTGGGTTGTTGATATGTGGGCTACCGTGTTGTCTGAACCCAGCTGAGATAACAAACCATGGTGAACAACCCAACAACAAACCATGGGTTCTCTTCATGAGTTGTTTGTGGTTAACAAGCCATGGCTGGTTAGCACAGCTGGGTTCAGACAACACGATAACCCACATTTTCAACAACAACCCACAGTTCAATGACAACCCACACTCAGGCCATACTCAACCCTTGAATGTGGCTTACCGTGTTGTCTGAACCCAGTCATTGATTCTACCTAGTTTCAGAAGGTCTAAATGGGGTTTTGGTGTATTCACTTTGCCTGCACAAATCTACTTACTTTTAACCTGAAGGTCGATGGTGGCAGAAGCGTTGCCTACGGCATTCATGGCAGCACAGCGATAGATACCGCTGTCCCCCATCCACTCTGTATCCCGGAGGGTCAGGTTAAACCAGGCATTCTCCTGCTGCAGTCTGTATTTCCGAGCATCTGCTCTAATGACCTGGTTCTTGTTGTTGTACCAGAAGACTTCTGACCCCAGGTAAGCACCTTGGAGGAGACAGGCCAGCTGGACCTCGTTGCCTTCAAAGAGAGACACCTTGGATCGCTCTACCAAAAGCTTGGGAGGTTCTGCACAGAAGAAAAAAACAAACCCAAGAGGACTTAGTGCTGAAATCGACAACTCTCCAAAATATCAGCCTGAGAAAGTACAATAATAAGGTTGCCACTTTTTTCTTTCCTCATGGAGGCTCTCCGCCTTTAACAGCTGTGTGGCAGGCAGAAATCTGATAGGTAAAGCTTTGCCCAGCATGGGGTTACTGCAGCAGTGCCTGGTGGTTGCACTGTCAGTGGGGCAGTGTATCCACTCCAGGTTTCAGTCTGAACTTTAAAGGAGCTATACTGGGTACTGAACCCATTTTGGGCCTATGGTTCAGCACCATGGATAACTCCTTGAAAGTTCGGGATGAAATCCGGAGTGCATACACTGCCTTATTGACAGTGGAACCACCAGCCTTCCACTGGGTTGCTGTAGTGGGAGAAGCTTCATCTTTTGACACTCTGCCTGCTCTGCAGTTGTTCAAAGGCAGCGAGACTCTGCCAAGGCAGCAACAACAACAACATGTGACAATCCTAACGGGTGCAGTCCACACCAGGTAATCCCCAAGCACTGCCCTCTGCGTTCACAGTCGCACTGCATCCTGGCTTTTCTAGGCTTAAGGTTGTATCAGCAGTATTGTATTTATCACTTAAAAACATTTCTACCCTGCCTTCCAATCAATTCTGATATTCGAGCGGCATACAAATAAATCACAAAAACCAGTTAAACATACACACTTTAAAAACAACAACCCAGGGGTAAAATAAAATCTGATAATAATGCAAACCGATCATGACATGACAGACAGCCTGACCGCCCTACTGTGATCAAGGACTGAGTCACATGATGGGGCTCCTTGGGGAGGGCATTCCAGGGCAGTAGCTGAAAGAGCCCTGCCTTGCAAACCCAGGTGCCGAATGTGAGAAAGCAGAGACACAGAGCAGGGCCTCGGAAATTGAGCAGAGGGCACAGGTAAGTATATATGGGGCTATTTACTACAGATGATCCTCTGACTGAACAAGCAACCCTGTATTAAATGGAAAAGTCACTTTTGCATTCCACCAGGTGATCAGCTGTTGTAAAAACTAACGAAATGCCTGTGGCAGGTGTTTCTGTCCTATGTGCACATATGACTATCTAGGGATGTTGCTGAAGTTTGTAATTACCTGGCTCAATCTACAAACTTCTCCAGCTCATAATACTCAGCTGCATTACAAATCAAGCATCATGCTTGTAACAGCTTCCTGAGCACAAGGAACTTTGGGACGCATCATTTCCAGGGCTCCCAACTTTCACACTGAGTACTTAGGTGCCCTGGAAAATTCCATTTCCCAAGGCTCCCAACACCTAGCATCCTGCTGCTTCATCACAAACACCAGAAGTGAATGTGGACAGGACTTTCAGTCACTGCTGCCACCAAGACAGGTTTGGTTGAAGGGAAGTGGCCAGAAAGTTAGGGCTCAGGAGTTAGAGGGTGAGCAGCTTGCATGGCTCATGAGGGAATTCAGGGAGCTTACAGGTTTGAAGGAGGAGGTATTTGGGCACTGTTACTCTCCTGATGTTATAACTGGGAGCTCAGTGAGGGTTCTGAATTTCAGCTAGGAAAACAGGCCGGAGGAGGAGGAGGAGGAGGAGGATGATCATCTGCTGAACACAATGCTGCATCAAGCTCGGAGTTTTCACATCACAATCTGTAACCACAGAGAAGCATTAGAGTGTAATAAAAACATTATAGCAAAGCTGGGCCCCAATATGTTATTTGGGGCCCAGCATGACCAGCCCATCAGCTCGCCTTTCTTCCTTCTTCCAGTCCAGATGGAGAAATGCACAGCAAGACAATTTGCCCACCAGTATTGTCTGCTCTTACCAGCAGCAGTTCTCCAGGGCAGATGAGTGTCTCTTTCGTTCCCGTCACCTGCTACCTGGATTGAACCCGGGACCTTCTGCATGCAAAAGATGTGCTCTACCACCCAGCTACAAACTACATGCTCCTCATACAGACTCGCCCACTTACCCAGCCGGACGTGGCACTTGGCAGATCTTGCCTGAAGAGGGTGAGCAGCCACGCAGGTGAATTCCTTGCCCCCGAGGCTGGCGTTGGATTTCATGACAAAGATGTTGTGGGATGGTTTCAGCCCTCCCAGGACGTGGTCCCTCCAGTCCCTCCACCAGAGCATCACCCGGGGTTCTCCACCTGCCCAGTCGCACGTCAACATGAGGAATTCATTCTGCTTCGTCGCCACCGCACTGCAGGTGGGGCTCTCACCTGGAACCCCTGAGACACAAACAGCATGTTCATTAGAGAGAGAGATTTCTAGCCATAACAACACACCAAGGTCTTACTGAATATTGTCAGGGCTGGCACCAAGGGTAGGCATGGTCAAGCACCTGCTGAGGGTCCACACCTCAGCAGAGGCCCACCGACAAGACAGAGTCCCCTGGACTTGCTCCTCCACTTCATCGATGCAACCTGCTTGTTCCCCTCCCTCTCGCTCTGGCCCAGACAACGGTGGTGGTGAGAAGGAGCAGCAGGAGATGCCGCCGCCTGCTTGCTCACTGGCTCTGTGCCTGCCAAGCAAGCAAGTGGGAGCCATGATGGGAAAGAGGAGGAGGAGCAAGAGCAGCTGGTGACCACGGTGGTGAAAAGATGGACTCACCGGCCCGGTTCACACGATCACAGAGGGGAAATAAGCCATGGTGGCTAATCCCCCCCAACACACACACACACACACACCAGCCCGTGGGTTCTGGGTGGCTTGTCACTCACAGCAACAAGCCACCCTGGCTGGGTTTGCATGATATGACAAGCCACGCCGCCATGCTTGGTAACATTTAACATCCCCTCAAGAACCGTAAGGAAGGAGAGTCTTGATGGAGCCTTGGAGTTGCCCCTCCAGAGTCAGCCCCTGGGCAGAAGACTGAGCAGGCACACAGGTGTGACCTACTCAGGCTTCTCCACTATGGTGAGATGTATTGTATTTCATTATTATTAGTTAGTCATTATTTCTACATAGCATATGCAAATTGTATGCGATTCTGTATCCTCTTCTTCGGTCCTTGTTATTTATTTATTTTTTGCAATGTGTAGACTCCAGATCAAGCCAGGGTAGGGGTTTTTTTTTTCTTCTGGTCAGTTGACAACCAAGGCCAGATTCATGATGGTGCATGCAGCTACAGGCTAGCCATAACTTGCAGAGATCCCTTGATCGTGACCATTCATGCTACACTTGATGCTGAGTTCAACTCTTATTCCAAAAGTTCATTTCTCTGTTTTATCTTGTTCCAGCCTTTGTAATAGAATGGCCAGATGCCAAAGAAGACAGGACTCTTGCCCTTGTAATAGGTGCAGTGTCGAAGAGGGAATTTCAGCACTTTGGAAGAACTGTTGCATATTTCCCCCGCTCCCCCCAAAAGCAGGTAGAAATGGAAATGAAGAGAATGGTGATAATGCTGGGTTTCATGGGGGAAAGTACCACCGTCCTTATGGCACCAGGGCCCTTGTACGCTAGGCAATGCAACAGACACAGCTCTTCACCCACCACTGAAAACCCAGGCTAGGGAAACCTGCACCTCTTGAATTTCTTCCTCCCAAGCATATGTCTAAGGCATTGAACTCCTTTCAAAAAGGGGATTAAAAAAGAAGTTGGCAACATAGAGGAGGATGGATGTTAAGGGTACTTGGGCAATCAGAGCAGGAGGCAGGAGGCAGTAGCTACAAAAGGGGTGCAAAGTGCACTAAAAACTTGGATTCTGTTACATAGTACTTCATCCAAGGCAGACTGCAGATTTATGAATGTTTCTTTGGGGCAATGAAGCCTCACTTTAAAACAAAAACCAAAACCAGAGGACCTAAAATGGTAGGGACTCTAAAATTGTGGTGACCACCACCAGTTGCCCAGTATGCTTTGCTGTTAGCCCAGAGGAAAGAGCCCAGGGGCGGGAGTTAAACACTACCCACGCACAAACATACAAGCAAAGCTTCATTGCATTAAAGAGACACAGGCAGAGAGAGGCAGAGACAGACACACAGACAGACAGAGGGCTTCTCTGCACCAGGCGTTTATCCTGTGGCTTTACTGAGGCTTCTCCTTCCGTTTTCATTGCAGGAGGAAAAGTGTGTTCTTTACACAGGGTTTTTTTCCCTGGGGTTTGTCTTTCTCTGCCTTTCTATATATTCTATTAACCAAGCACAAGGTGGCGCTGTGGTATCACTGCAGCGTAGCAGAATTGCAACAGAATGGGAGGCTTTTGTTCCAGTTTGAAATTTAATAGCTGACTTTCCTCGCTTTAAAACCCCCCACAAAAAATGACTGGAAAACACGGGAGAGGCCCTGGAGGATGACAACATCGGGAAAAGGCCCCACAAACTTCCATGAGTGAGGGATCACGAGCACACAATAAATGCCTCATGTAGAGAAGCCCAGAGGCCGAGACTGACCGAGAGAGGCTGGATCCATGATCCAATTGTGGATCTCCAGTGTAACGTGGGTTTGGAGCAGGGAGTTGGTACTCACATATAGAGGTCCTGCAGACGGTGTCCTCTTTCAGTGCCGGGTGGGAAGCCAAACACGTGTATGAGCTCCCGTTGTGAACGTTCATGCCCCGATGGATTTGGGTAGCATTAGAGTAGGTTGCTGTGTGGTTTCCCTCCTGTCCGGATTTCACCCACCGCAGCCGCACTGGGGGGAAACCCCCCTGCCACGAACAGTGCAGAGCAAGGTCTCGGAAATTGGCCGCCGGCAGCGGCATGCAGCTGGGCTTCCCCTTGGGCAGATCTGTGCGTGGGGCAAACATCGTATCAACAGCAACGAGGAGTTACTGGCACCCAAAACGTCATGGTGGCTGATGGCCTGGTGCGTCATGACCCTGGGCCAAAAGAGATGGTAGTGGAGAACCGGCATCCCACCCAGCTGCTCAAGCACCTGTGAGACTTACGGTTTGTCAAATACCTCTTTCATGCCACTTCGCTGGTGTTCCAGTGGTGTCGGCAGGACAGTGGGAGGGCGCGCGCTGCTCCTGCGTGGCCTACAGTGGGCCCTTCCCACCCATAGCATCCATGCAGGCTGACACGAACCTGAGCCAGCCATAACCACTGGAACACCGGGAGGCTGGTAGGTGTCTTTGCCAGTGACAGTGCAGCTAAAAGGCTGCAAAATGGTTGCCCTTCCGCTGCAGCGGCCCTAATTCATGGCTAAAGGTGATTGCAGCTTCATCGAACAAACCCAGAATTCCCCGTTAATCCCCTGCTCCACTAAATCCATCGTTCCAAAAGATAGATAAGATAGCGTGAGCTCAAGTGGACCTTCCTAAGTAACTATAAGGAGAAGCATCCGTGGCGCCATCAGGGCAGGATTTGGGGGCAGACGTCCAGGACTCCACTCAGCGGAAGGAGCAGGAGGAGGGCCCCAAAACAGCAGGGCCGGCTTATAGACATTTTGAAGTAAGTGAAGTAGTATGCATTCCCATCTAAAGAGCGGGGGCCCTGCAAGACCATTACGTCCAGAGACTAAAATTACCTAATTGTACCCCTGAGAAGGGTTATTCCTGCAATTCAGTTTGTCTGTAACTTTGCTAGCTCTTTGTCTGTTTTTCACTCTTGAAATCTCAGGTCTTCTCCTTGGCTAGTAGCAGCAAGTTCAGCAGATGATGTTTTCACCATCCACTGAATCGCATATTGGGAAAAGCTTTATATACAGAATTTATAACAACCAGCTATCAGAGGCACAGGAATCCTGTGCAGTGGGGGGGGAGGGGTTGGCATTCATCTTTTTGCCTGTATTCCTTGGCTGGGAAAGGAAGTGGAGAGATAGCTGATTGCTGGCTGTTATCTCTGTTAGGCTAGTTTTCTATATGCGAAGACACAGGTTTCCTTGTGGGGGAAGTATTAAAAAAAAGTGATCTCCCTCCTCCTTCCCCCCCCCCCACTGGCGGATCTAGATGGCACAGTCTGAGAAAAGCTGCACCATCTGCTGCTGCTGCATGTGTAAGTTGGCTCTACATTGTCCTGCTGGGGATAGAGGATCATACAGTTTGGTCCTTGATGGAGGACCGGGTTTGAGAGTTCCTAGGTGGATCTAAGTCAACAGGACCAACGTCAAGGGTAGGCATGGTTGGGCATCTTCCAAGAGCCCAGCAGGAGCCCACTGAGAAGAGCTCCTCTGGTTTTGCTCCTCCTCTTCACCAATAAGCAACCTGCTTATTCTCTCGTCTCTCATTCTGGCCCAGACAATGGTGATTGTGAGAAGGAGGAGCAGTAGATGCCACCACCCTCCTTGCTCACTGGCTCTTTGCCCATCGAGCAAGCAAGTGGTGGCAAAGATCAGGCAGATGATGAGGAGTAATAGCACCTGGAGACAATGGTGGTAAGAAGGTAGACTCCCTGAGGGAGGGATCCCATTGAGGGTGTCTTGCCCAAGGGGCCTCCAAAACCTGGAGCCGGTACTGTAGGTCACTCTTTCATCAGACATTTATTCCAATGTTGGATCAGACATAAAACATTTCAAAGAAGAACCCCTTTCAGCCAACCTGGAAAAGTCTACGTAGCTACTTACAACAGCATCAGTAACAAAACCTTTCAATCCCCAATAAACTGCTGACCCCCATTCTCCATGGCAATTCTTCACCTCAACAATAAATAGAGCAATACGTATATTAATCTTTGCTCTCCCTCCTTCATTTCTCTTGTGCAAAAAGAGCCAAATTAGAAACATCTGACCAGAAAGAACAGAGTAAAGGTTGCTTTGGCCTATACGCAGAACAGTCTAGTATATAAATACTGTAGCTAAAGAGCTAGATACGCCCACCCTTCTGCCAGTTCTTTTATTCCTAAGTGCCGAACAGCAGCATTCTTTGTTCTGTTATGCGACATATGGAATGTATGCTTCATTTTTTCAACCATCATTCATCAGGCCCATCGCAGAGAAACCTCTCGAGAAGAGGCACCCATTCCCCTGAGGTCCAACACCAAATCTCTTTCGACTTCCTTTCCCCCCTGACTCCTCTTTAGCTATATCGGGGTGAGAATACTTGGAAAGACGGACAGAAATAAAATACAGAAGATAGAGGGAAAGGAAGGTGCAACAGTACATGCTAGCACCTCATGCTCAGACAAGAGGGGGGAAAGGATTACTTACAGTAGACTGTCAAGATGATGGCGGTCTGGGTACGTGTATTCAGATGCATGTTCTGGGCCAGGCAAGTGTAAATGCCTGTTTGCGTCCGTGAGATCCTGGTGATCACATACTTCTGGCCTGAATAGACCTGAGAACTGTTGTAGAACCAAATGTAGTGGCTGGGCGGGTTAGAAGGCGCCAGGCACGTCATAATCACCTCTTCCTGCTCATTGGCCAGGAAGCCGTGCTGGTTAATGGCAAATGGCTCCACGCTGATCACAGGTTCATCGGGCCCATCTGGAGGAGAGATCACAAGGTCAAGTAGTTAGTGGTATAATAAGAGTTGGAAGGACTTTTTTTTTTTAGTACTCATTTTCCTTTGTTCGCAGAGTCAGGGAGTTTCTTTGAGTCTCATCAAGAGTCGAATTTTTTCGCTATTTTCGAGAAGGATCAATTTAAAGTCTCACAGCCCATCTCGCGGGGGTCAGCTTTCACTTGCTTATGAAAATAAAGGGAAAAAACCAGCCAAAAACAGTAAGGTGAAATAAATTCTGAATCCACCCGGTTGCTCTGTCATTATTTCAGAATCTGAAATGATCTGAAACGCCACCAGGTGGATAATAGCTGTCCACCTGGTGGATAATAGCTGTAACACAGATAAAAACCAACAGGGAAAATACCCTTCGATCTGATTAACCCTTGTGAATGCTCACTTCTAAAGAGTCCGGTCGGAGAAACCTCTGTCTGGATGAACTCTTCTGAAGCTGAGATGTTCAATAAAGCATTTGTTTATTTAATTTATAGCCTGCCTTTCTGCCAATAAAAATAAAAACGGTGCTCAAGGCAGCTAACAATAAAATCCAGATTAAAAACAAAATCTTAATTCAAAAAGTAAAATAAAAACAAACAAATTAATTAAAAACACAACAATAAAAGAAATAAACAGCACCCAGCCAATTCAAAAGCCACTTCAGCAACAGGCCAGCTTACATGCCAAAGGCCTACCAGTCTTTGCGTGACAACAGGGAGAAGGGCAACCCAGCCTCCCTCGGCAGGGAGTTCCAGAGCCTGGGAGCGGCCACTGAGAAGGCCCTCTCTCATGTCACCACCAAATGTGCCTCTGATGGTGGCGGCTCTGAGAAAAGGGCCTCCCTCAAAGGTCTTAAAACCCATGCAGGCTCACAGGGCAGAAGGGGTCCTTATCATGATAACACTTACGGCATGTCTACAATACTAACCTATGTCCATTTTAAATCAGTATAACTGTAATGACTTCCAGGCACACACCCACACCCAAATCATGGGAATTGTAGTTTGCTGAGGTGCCTGCGAATCTCTAGTCCAGACTTCCCTATCCTGGTGCCCTCCAGATGAGTTGAACGACAACCCTCATCAGCCCAGCCAACATGGTCAATCATCTGATAGGGATGATGGGAGTTGTAGTCCCAGCACATCTGGAGGGCAGCAGGCTGGGGAAGGTTGCTCTAGTCTTGATCTCCCAGGGCCCCCTAGGAAGAAGGAATGACTATTAAACCAGTTTAGGTTGGTAGTGAAGATATGTCCTTAGCACTTATATAACACTGTTCCTGTTTGTTCAAAGTCCTTTACAAAACATCTTGTACCCCCATCCATTTTCATTGGCAGCATCATACCTTTGGAACTCATTGCCTCCATTAATTAATTAATTACATTTCTACCCTTCCTTTTTTTCCTCTTGCAAGGAACCCAAGCTGGCTTCCATGGTCATCCTACTCTCAATTTTATCCTCACAACAACCCTGTGAGATAGGTGATGCTGAGAGTTGGTAACTAGCCCAAAGTCACCCAGTGAGCTTCTTGGCCGAGTGGGGACTAGAACCTGGATCTCCCGGGTCTTAATCCAACACTCTCACCACTACACCACACCATATGATTCACACACATACAGCCACACACATATACCTCAAGATGTACCTATTTCCCAAGCTTTCTCTAATTTGCAGAGATTACAATTTGTCTTGCCTTGCATCCCTTTTTCCTCATGGTATCTATTTATTTAAATTGGAAGGCGTCAATTTATCCTCTCCTCCAATGTTTCCCCCAATACAAACCACCTCCAAGAGTTGCTATTGCTTCCATGTTTTCAACTGCAGGGAAACCAATTTATATCAGGGCAGTGGGCAGGGAGTTAATGATAAATTTTTCTTCTCCCAGCGTTGCTACCCTGATCCAATTCAGGGAGGCCTGTGGATGCTTTTAAGTTAAAAATTTAAATACTGGAGGATTTGTTTAGACTTCCTGTTTGGGCCCTGAGCGCTAGTGGAGGCTGGGGGCTCCAATGTCAATGGGGCGGTGTATCCACTCCGGGTTTCAGCCTGGACTTTTAAGGCACTATCCATGGTGTTGAACCTATCTTGGGCTAGGGGGTAGGGTTCAGCATCATGGATAACTCCTTTCAAGTTCAGACTGAAACCCGAAGTGGATACACCGCCCCACTGAAATGGGAGCCACCAGCCACTGCTGCTGAGCACCCTCAATTCCACCGCACCTTGCAGGATTAAGACCTGGTAGGGTACACAGAAAGGTGGCCATGAACAGGAAAGACAGAACATCTGGCCCCCATTGTTCAGTTACTTGTATTCATTTATTTATTTAAAACTATTTTTTATATTGCCTATAATTTATTTATAATATAGTTTATATTATATTGCAACAAATCCAGACGGTTACAATAATAAAATTACAATGGAAATATAAATTCAGCTAAAACAATCACTAGGCTATGAAACCAGTGGCCACAAATTAAAAAGAAAATCAAACGAAAGCTGAGGTTACTTACAGATGACGTCAAGATACATCCTGTCGCTGGTTTGGCTAGTGACCTCATTTTGGGCAGTGCAGGTGTACCAACCCATGTGAGTCCGGTTAGCCGATGTCAGGTTCAACACACCGCCCACTGCTTCCGTGACGGCTACCATGCCGTCCCGGTTAGTGTGGCGCTGCCAGGAATATTCGACAGGGTGTGTCCCTTCTTTCACTGCACACTTCATCACTACGGTCATGCCTTCCACGGGCGTTGAATTGTTCATCTGTAGGAAGGGCTTTGAAACAGGAACTGGGAAAGACCAAACATAGACCTGAGCTGTACTGTTGCCCTTTCCACACATCCATAGAATCTAGGTTGGGGTGGGAAGACTTCAGACTTATGGGAATCTGCTTTGCAGTTTGTTTGTCTGTTTGTTTGTTTGACCAAGATCCACCATTTAGAGTCAGGTGCAAAATAGAAGCTCACACTGGTAGATATATACTTAGAATTCAGGTATAGGGCGCTTCGGAGCACATGCACAACCCAGAAATTAGACTTCAGTACCAGAACCGAACTCTCACAGTCCTTTCATGCCAAAATCCCCTCCTGGTTTCTGCTCAAGCTTTCTAAGGGTGCTTCCACCAAAAGGCATTGTGCACATATTCTGCCTTCTCCTCCTTAACGTTGTCGTTGGTTTTTTTATGTAAAGAAAAAAGATGGAAGAAATGGTAGGAAAACATGGCAAGGTAGCAAATGAAAGAAGATGTCGTCTGGAGTTTATGTAAAATGCTGTGTTTTTAACAAGACTCATCTGGAAGTACCCTTAGCTTCAGCAGCGCTATCGTTACACAGTTAGGAGTCAGAAATCTTTGTTGAAATGCTATTGCAAACAACCCAGAGATCTACCAGTAGATCCCAATTTACCTTCTGTCCATGCCCCCCTCCTCCAATGTAGGTTGCCACTGACGTATTCTGCCCAAGGCAGAATCTGAGATGGATGTGGGGATGCTGGTACTCTGCAGGCTGTAATCAGTGGCACAACCCATCGGTTTGCATGCAGAAGGGCCCAAGCTCAGTCCCTGGCATCTTTGGCTAAAAGGATCTCAAGCAGCACACCTGAAGAAGATTTCCAGCCCCTGGAGAGCCACCACCAATCAGTCACTGTTGGGCTAGATCACGGGTGTAGAATGCCTAAGGGCCAAATTCCATTTCAGAGAAGCTCTTGGGGTGGGTGCATTCCATTGGTGGGAGGGACAGAAGGCAAAAGGGGGCGGGATGAAAAGTACCAACATGTTGGAGCTTAAAGCTCTTCCTGCCAGTCACTAAGCCTTAGGAGAGGCATTTCCACCTTTTAGAAGGGGAGTGGGGAAGGAACGTGCAAAAGCCGGCAAACCATCAAATGATCAATGGTTGGAGAAAAGGGAGCACGGGCATCTGTGGAACCTCAGCAGGTTGGATTGGGACCCCAGGCAGACTGGACTGGGGCCCTGGGCTAGATAGACTGATGGTCTGATTCAGTGTCAAGCAGCTCTATATGGAAGAGGAGCCCAGTTTGGGGCGGAGGGGGGAATTCGGCAGGATCTGGCATGTTTCTGCACATCTCCTCATAGTAGGGAAGAGCCATAGCTCAATGGTGGAGCACAGGCTTTGCATGCAAAAGGCCCCAGCCCCAGGTTCAATCCTTGGTCTCTCCAGGTAGGGCTGGGAAAGACCCCTGCCCAAAAGCCTGGAGTGCTACTCCCGATCAGTGTACACAGTACTGAGTTAGATGGACTTGGTGTAAGGCAGCTGCCAACATCACCCTCTGCGCTGTCTCAGCTTGTCTGAGCGTAGAAAGCTAAGCAGGGTCAGGCCTGCTTATTACTTGGATGGGAGACCCCTCCTCTAGTTTCCTGCATTGAGCAGTGGGTTGGACTCGATAGGATAGCCTTGTAGGCTCCTTCCAGCTCGATGATCCTATGAATCTTACTAGGCCTGAAGCATCAACATGGGCAATTACATTATCAGCCTCGACCCAGAACTCACCCCACTCGCCATTCTGGGTTTAATGTGTTTAGATTATCTGCAGCCATAATCCACAGTCAAGCATTAGACCCATGAAGGTGAAGTGGGGGAAATAACTGCATATCCCTGAAAAATGGAAACATAGCAAAGGAGGAGTGGAAAGAGCAGTGTGTGTGTGTGTGTGTGTGTGTGTGTGTGTGTGTGTGTTCACATGTGTGCATGCAAGAACAAGAGTGTATTTGCATACATGAATGGGAGGAAGAGTTATGGGCATGCTGGAATAATTATATATAGTTCCTTAGTCTGCTGAAAATGGCAATATATATTTCTCCCTCCCTTCGTTTGCACATGGTGCTGAAAAATACCGTCTGGCTGCCTGAAGATGGAGAAAGATTTAAATCTTCCATTGGCTAAAAGCAAAGACAAGCCCCTCCAGTGGAATTGCTGGCAATGAGTGGCAGAGACATACTTCTGAGAGATAATCCCCCAGCAACCAAAGAGCATTTGACAACTTGAGTTTAACCAACCCCACCAGCAGCAAAATACAGGCCTGCAAACAATCACCTTTGAAAGACCATCTGCAGCGTTCTGCATGCAACAAAAGGGAGCCAAGGGATGTCACACAACAAGAGACCTGGGATACACTTTTCCCAACATGCCCAGCAGAAAACCCCTCTAACCAGCGCACCCCAGGCAGGAATGTCAACTCCTGGGGGGGGGGGGGATCCAATTACTCTTCTGCAACCCTTTTATCTCCAGATAGTTTCCCTGAGAGGCGGGAGTGACATTCCTACAGTGCTTTTGTACACATCCTTGACAGTTCAAGATGAGCTAGCCTGCACTTTGCACAGGATCCCTCAAGCACATCTGTCTATTATTGTCAGCATTGCTAATTGACCTGGGCCCAGCTCCTGTGCTCGCCCAGACAGTATTGACTCCAGGAAACAGGCCTGTGGCTCACGCTGGCTCAGCTTGTCTTGAGTGTGGAAAGCTAAGCAGGGTCAGGCCTGGTTATTACTTGGATGGGAGACCCCTCCTCTAGTTTCCTGCATTGAGCAGGGGATTGGACTCGATAGCCTTGTAGGCCCCTTCCAACTCTATGATCTGTGAAATCTATGGGGAAGGGGGGGTGTCTCGGCAAGGATCCTCAGTGCACCCCCCTCCTGAACCTGGAAAAGGTGGGATGTGCATGCCGAAAATTCTTTCATGATGTGTCTGAGCTCTTCTGGTTCCCCATACAGGCATAAGTGGAACCATTCACTTCTACTGCAAACTATTTCGGCAGATTGCAGAAGGAATTTGTTCCAAATTGGCTCCACTCAAGCCCCAGACTGGAAAATTATCAATGGGAAGAGGAGGGGGGTTAGCCAAGGGATGCTTCAGGAATGTGATCTTTGTGGATTCCAATGTGATCTGACCTGATATACACCTTCCAGGCTAATATGTGGATCAGAACATAATTAATCATCCTTTGGAGTTTGCACTTCTCCAAATGCTGCTACGCATTTCTTGGTCCAAAAACCCCAGTATCAAAATGCATTTGAAATGTGTATTTTCGAGAGAAAACATGTTTTCAAAATGCATGTTTTGGGAGAAAAGACGTTTAGAGGTACATACTTAAATATGTATGTAAATACAAACTTACATGTTGATAAGCACAGATTAATGTGGAAATGGAACAGAGTGGACTAATGAGCAAACATATTTATTATTATTTAATTATAACACGTCTACATGACTTAGTGTAATAGAATCTCTAAGTGGTTCACAGGAAAATGCATATATAGTACGATATAAAACCAATTACAAAAAAGTATTAAATAAATAATTAGAAAAGCAATTGCAACAAAGATAAAAAAAGAGAGCAATGTCATAGTGACATTGACCAGAGATCCATCCCTAGTTTAACCCTTTCTCTGCCCTCTGATTTCCACTCCTCATCTACACACACAGACACCCACAACAAGCCACAGGGTTTCAAACACATGTTTGCAAGGGTAAACACATGGGGGAACCTGGATGGGGTGAAAAAAATGCTTTGTGGGAGGCAGTTTGGTGAGGAGAATTGGTAGGTGGGCCAAAGGTTAAAAACTTCCCTCTGCTGCTCCTCTGACCTAAATCCCCCCTTCCCCAAATGGTTTCCTTCTATTGCAAAACAAAAATGTTGTTGGGATTGCAGATAACATTAACTAGACTGCAGTGCGGGGTAGGCAACTTGTAAGCCAGAACATCCAGAGAACCACAACTCCCTTCAGCCCTAGCCTTCATAGCCAATGGTAAGGGGAGTTGTAGGCCAAAACATCTGGAGAGCCACAAGTTACCCACCCCTGCACTAAAGTTTTAACTTTGGGAACAATCTGAGGGAACAATCACCCCACATCTCAAGATACTTCAACATACTCACCCAAAACAATGAGCTCGATATAGAAATAAGCCACTCTGATCTCCCTTTCTTCTTCTTCATACATCGCCTGGCACATGAAGCGCCCTTCCGCTGCCTTTTGCAGATTCTCTATCTCCAGGGTGCTGTTCCTCAGAGTCACATCCCCAAGAATGGCAGAGGCCTTCTCCACCTTGGACTCTATGCCATTGCTGATGGCAACAGCCCTGGGAATGAGCGAGCCCAGCTTGGTGAAACTCCAGAAGACAACCATGGGCAAGACCACATCACCGCACGCCAGCAGCACTGAGCGATCACGAACCCCTTTGACCACATGCTCCTCATATTTTGCATCTTCTAAAGGGAGCAGCTGCCCTAGGGGTAGGGTGGGGTGGGGGAGAAAAAGCAAAGCACTTAAGTTTTCCAAGGCTCTCCTTACAACTTTCTTCTTCTTCATGTTCCTCCCCTACCAGAGGTTGGACATCATCATGGCTAAGACTGTCTATCTGCTTAGCCATGATGAGTATACTTGGAAAATATAATGTGGTGGTTTTCCATTGCCTTCCACATCGCAGTGCTATGGCCGATTACAATGGCTACCTTAAAGGCAATTTACTTCCGCAAGGCTCCACAAGCCTCCTGGTCAAGCTCCTCCACCCGAAGTCATTGGCTTTCCCAGGGGTTGGGTTATTTACCTCTATGCAATACTCACCAAAGGCAACCGAAGGCCAAGGGCACAGGGCCCAAATACCAAATATACCAGCCTAGTGTAGCATAAAACTCTTCCTGCCAGTGACTAAACCTTAGGAGAGGCATTTCAGCCTTTTAGAATGGGGAGGAAAATGTACAAAAGCCAGAAAACCACCAAACAATCGGTGGTTGGGAAAAGGGGGTGGGGCCAAGGGAAATGGCAAGGCTTTCTGGTCCCCGCACCTAAAAAAGGATATTGTAGAGTTAGGAAAAGTGCAGAAAAGGGCAACTCAAATGGTCAAGGGGCTGGAGCAACTCCCCTATGAGGAAAAGGCTGGGATTGTTTAGCTTAGAAAAAAGGCAAGTAAGGGGAGACACGATAGAGGTGTACAAAATTATGCATGGTGTGGAGAAAGTGGACAGGGAGGCATTCTTCTCCCTCTCTCACAATACTAGAACCCGATGGGACATCCCATGAAGCTGATTGGTGGGAGATTCAGGGCAGATCAAAGGAAGGACTTCTTCACACAGCGCATAAACTATGGAATGAACTTCCACAGGATGTGGTGATGGCCACCAATTTGGAGGGCTTTAAAAGGGGATTGGACAAATTCATGGAGGAGAAGGCTATCAATGGCTACTAGTCCCAATGACTATATGCTACCTCCAGTATGTATCAGAGGCAGTATGACTGTGTACACCAGTTGCTGGGGAGCATGGGCAGGAGGGTGCTGTTGCACTCATGTCCTGCTTGTGAGATCCCGTGGGCAGCTGGTTGACCACTGTGTGAACAGAATGCTGGACTAGATGGGCCCTTGGTCTGATCCAGCAGGGCTCTTCTTATGTTCTTAACCCCAGCAGGCCAGATTTAGCCCACAGGCTTGAGGTTCAACAGCCCTGAAACAGAAAAGTTTGCAAATAGAAGGCAGTCCTCTGACAGCCCTTCAAATAGAGGACCATCCTCTGCAAAGTGGGGCATATGGCCACACTACCAAAGATTGAATCTGGAACCTTCTGCAGGAAAAGCATCTGTTCTACCGCACTGACGTGTGGTTCCCTTCCCATTTACACCCTGCTCCTTCTCAAAGGCCCTCAATGGCTTATACCAACACCTCCTGCAAGATTTCATAGATACAGTAATACCTTGGATCGCAAGTAACTTGGTTGGAGAGCGTTTTGCAAGACAAGCAAATTTTTAAATATTTATTTAATTTTTTTTTACTTGATATACAAGCGACGTCTTGCAATACAAGTACAGTAGTACGGCTTAAATTAAAAATCTCTGTACAAATTTTTTTGGGGGGATTTCGTTTTGATATAAGAGTGTTTTGGATTCCAAGCACGTTTCCGGAACGTATTATGCTCTCAATCCAAGGCATGACTGTATAGGGACATGCTTGCAACCCTCCTATTTCCATTACTCATTAAACCCATTAAACATTGCTGAGGGCTATCTACTGTATTAATTGACTCTGCAGTAGCCTGTCCTGCTGCATTGTTTTAAAAAAACAATCCACAGTGCTTATTCTTTAGGTTAAAGGTGTGTGTGGGGGGGCATAATTGTCCTCTGATCTTTTATCAACAGTTCAAAATGAGCCTCAGCAACATGTGAAATGGCAGGCTGTGCTTCTTATGACGCAGTTCTTTATACGCCCTACATTCCAGAATATTAGCTAGGTGCCTTGAGCAAGGATCCTCAGTGGCTCCCCTCGATCTGAAACGGGTGGGACAGCAGCACCTCTGCTGCAATACATCATTGCAAATGTTTGTCCAATAAAGACGGCTTTAAAAACCTATTAGATCAGCCTTTCTCAGCCTGGTGCCCTCCAGATGATTTGGACTTCAACTCCCATCAGCCCCAGCCAGCATGGCCAATGGTCAGGAATGCTGGGAGTTGTGGTCCAAAACATCTGGAGGGCACCAGCTTGGGGAAGGCTGTATCCGTGGAGGATGGGGGTCTATCAACAGCTAGTCACCATGATAGAAATGAGCACCTGGTGCACTACCTACGTAAGATCCATGCTGGATCAGACCTATCTAGTCCACCATTCTGTTCCTGCAGTAGCCAACCAGATGCACATGGGAAGCCCACAAGAAGAGTATGAGTGTGATAGCACCTCCCACCCATGTTCCCCAGCAACTGGTATGCAGAGGCATACTGCCTCTGATATTGGAGGTAATATGTAGCCATCATGATTAGTAGCCACTGATAGCCTTCTCCTCAATGGATTTGTCTAATCCCCTTTTAAAGTCATCCAAGTTGGTGGCCATCATTACATCTTCTGGTAGCTAATTCCATAGTTTAACTTTAACTATGTTAACTATGCGCTGTGTGAAGAAGTACTTCCTTTTGTCTGTCGTGAACCTCCGACAGTTTAATGGGATGCCCCCTATGAGAGTGGGGGGGGAGGGAATCATAGAATCATAGAAAAGTAGAGTTGGAAGGGGCCTACAAGGCCATCGAGTCCAACCCCCTGCTCAATGCAGGAATCCAGGTCAAAGCATCCCTGACAGATGGCCGTCCAGCTTCACCTTGAATGCCTCCAGAGTAGGAAAGCCCACCACCTCCCTAGGTAGTTGGTTCCATTGTCTTATTGCTCTGACAGTCAGGAAATTTTTCCTGATGTTTAGGTGGAATCTAGGTTCCTGTAACTTGAGCCCATTATTCTGTGTCCTGCAAACTGGGATGATCAAGAAGAGATCCTGGCCCTCCTCTGTGTGACAACCCTTCAAGTACTGGAAGAGTGCGATCATATCTCCCCTCAGTCTCCTCTTCTGAAGGCTAAACATGCCCAGTTCTTTCAGTCTCTCCTCATAGGGCCCATAGGGGGACTTCTTCCTCTCCACTTTCTCCATACCAGTATATAGTATACTGTAAATAGTATATCGTTCTTGCATTATACATACAGACATATATACACACACATCCTTTTTGTACCGCAGCTGGCCTGGCAAGACTTGGCTTGCATATTACTCACCATAAGCCACCGTTGGGAGGATGTAGATGATTTTCAGCAGGCTCCTAAAGTGTAGGTTCCTTGCCAATCCATAATCCATTGCTCCATGTCATGGCATGAGAAACCAGAAGCCAGATGCTGTTAGCTCCTTCCAATCAAGCACATCTCTCAAGCCTCTGCACAGGGGCTTACAATCCTGATGCAACTTTTTCCACTTCCTGCCTATTCCACAGACCTGGCTAACCTCTGTGACATGGAAGGCAGGTCTCTCTTTCTCCTCTTTCAGTCGCTCATCCATCAAAATGCAGTCCTCATCAGTCTCAGGTTACTCCGAATCACCCCCATTAATCTTCAATTATTCATTCCTTCTCCTTAATCTCATTTCCTCGATCTATTATGCAGGAGCTTCTTTAGAGAAAGGGCGGAAACAAAGAGTCCACTCTCATTGGTTTTTTGCATCTTAGACTGGTGGTCTCTCTAGTGGAAGATAAGGATCGAGAATATTAAATTCTCCATAGGAAAATCTAAGTCATTGAGATTCAAATCTAGAAACCTATCTGAGAGACAATGAAATCTCTTTGAACGGTGTTGTCCCCCCCCCCCCCAGCAGAAGCATTGCTTTTTGTCTGAGTTAATGCGGAAGCACACTCAGGGCTGAAGCCTAGGGCCGATGGGTGTATGCAGGGATGGGGACTCGGACTCGAGAACTCGACTCGTGAGCCGGACTGAGTCCCCCCTCTGACTCGACTCGGACTCGAGTCCCAATATTTTTAATGGGACTCGAGACTCGACTCGGGACTCGAGACCAAGGACTCGACTCAAGACTCGTGTTCCAAAATCGTGTTCCTCAAATGCAACATGGATAGGTTTTAGGAAGTACAGCAAGTTTATTTTTTAAAATCATTTTCCTAATATGCAACCTTTCAGACATTTTGGGTTTGGCTGCCTCTGCCTGCCTGTTTGGGGTTCCCTGCCTCCTCTGCCTGCCTGGTCTCTTCTTAACCAGTTCCACAGTTTGAATTGTCCAAGACAAAGGCCTCTGCCTGCCGGCTTTGGGGTTCCCTGCCTCCTCTGCCTGTCTGGTTATTTTGGGTTTGTCTGCCTGGTCTGTTCTTGCCAGAATCAGTTGCAGAGTTTTGAAATAAAAAGGCACACTTGTGACTAGAATTTATTTAAGCCACACATCTGAAGTAGCCTTATTTTGTTGGGGAAAAAACCCCTATTGATTTTAATAGGGACTCGTGGAGTCAGCTTTGGGAGTGACTCATGACTCGTGACTCTGATTCACCCCACTGAAGCTTCTCTCTTTTTAAAGCAGTGGTTCCCAGCCTTGGGTCCCCAGATGTTGCTGGACTACAGCTCCCAGCATCCCTTGTCATTAGCCATGCTGGCTGGGTATGCTGGGAGCTGTAGTCCAGCAACATCTGGGGACCCAAGGGTGGGAACCACTGTTTTAAAGGCTTTTAAACTTCTGGCACCCCAAATTCAGCTCACAAATAGTGTCTTTCAGTCCCCACACCCCAGGCAGATAGGGTATCATGAGGATGGGCAGAGCCAGCGGTGTAGTGGAGGCAGGGCCCACGGGGACAAAAGCACCAACACTTTTGGATTAGCAGGGATGCTGACATCACCTACCATCCCATCCCTCAGGCTTCCCTGTTCCCTCTGAGCTTATCTGCAGTCCTCACAGTAGCTGTTGGCACGGGCAGTGCTAGGTACTGAAAGATCCAGGGCTCAGGCCCACAGACAGGACAACAACAACAACAACAACAACAACAACAAATGCACAAATTTGTATATGCTAAGTAAAATATGCTCTAAAGTTTCTCTCTGTGTGCTGGTGTGGGTGTCTTTAAAGGAGCCTGTCTCCTAAGGACACCCCTATTTGTAAAAAAAAAAAGGGGGGGGATGTATGGACAGGGGAGAAGAGGTACCCTGATCTTTGGATGCTGTCCAAAGAGAGATGTACTTCCTGGTGCCTCCATGATGTTTGATGGCACCTGTCTTAGAATGCACATATCCCAGCATTCTTATCTCACCATTGTCACAAAGATGACGTTGCTTGCAAACCGTAGCAGCACCATCGTAGCAACGGAAGGAAGGGTTCTTTATTATGAATGGCTGCTGAAGCTCCTTGGAGAGATTTCTTACTATCCATCTACTGAAATAAGATCCCACATGCTCTGGTTGAGCAAAGACACCTTGGGCATCTCTCAACCCCATCAGAATGAGGTTAGATATCTCTGTGTTACTTATTCATTAAAAGGATGGCCGATGGTTTTAATTTTCATCCAGGCTTTTATCGGGACGGGGAGGAAGGTCAACGTCTCCCAGTAAGCGCTGCTCAAGATCAAAGCGTATGTGAAGTTCAGACACCACCATGCAGCCTGGTCAAGGTCTTCGTTCGCACCTGAATGGCAAGAAGCCTTTGGACCCTTGATGATTGCTGGGCAGGTTCTAGCAGCAATCACCTAAGGCTTTGACCACTGCACTGTTGTCAGATTCATTAACACTACATATTAGGAATATAAACCATTTCTCACAGAGATAGGCAGAGGCACGTAGGTGGATGCCCAAGGAGCACTGAGACAGATACGTTCCAACATCACTCTGGTGCAGCTATGTTTTCATGCCAATTCCCACCATTTGGTGGGCCAGCCAGTAACAGATACTTTCTGGAGTAATGTCCCTTCCCTTCCACTTTGTGATAGGCTGAACCTTGGCCTTGAGGTGGAAGGAACCATCTTTAAATAGTCCAGTGCTTAGCTAGTCAAATCAAATGAGAACATCAGGCAAGATGGGGTCCCAGGGCATTAGTCTGAAGGCACATGAGGCAGCCACCTTGCTGAAATGAAGCAGGTTTGGGTCTGGTCAGTGCTTGGAGAGGAGACCACCTGGAAATCCCTTGTAGGCACCTTGAGTTCCATGATGGAAGAAAGGTGGGATATAAAATGTAAAAACAAACAAATTTAGCTAGAAAGAGGAACTGGATCTGTGAATGGATCAACTCTCATCTTCCCTTCCCAGCATGTTTTCCCCACCTTTCTTTTAACTCTTCCTTCCTCCCTCTTTCTGCTCTGCCTACCATCTGCACCCTTACCTGAGGTTTGCACACCCTTCTCTTCTCCTCTTCAGTCTTATATCCAATCCATGTGAACATGCTACTTGGGTGCCATCCAAATGGCGTGAAGGTAATGGAGAGATAGTGCAATGTTGTGGTTAGAGACTTAGACTGAGGAGTCCCAGCTTTGAATCACTGCCCAGCTGTTGCACTCATCAGGCGATCACACACTCTTAGGCTGCATTCCTATATACATTGACCCAGGAATCCCATTCCCAGCAGATGAGTGTAGATACCACTGTTAGCCTCACCTACCTCTCAGGGTTGTTGTGATGGTAAAGTGGTGCAGGTAGGTAATTTTAGATTCTGGATTTAATAGTCTGATTGTGTGTGTGGGGGGGGCTCTCTTTAGATCAGGGATGCAGAACCTCTTTCAGCTTGAGGGCTGGATTCCATTTCAGAGAACCTCTCGGGGGCCGCATTCCAGCAGTGGGTGGGGCTGAAGGCAAAAGGGGCGGGGCCAAAAATACCAGCATATTGCAGCTTAAAACTCTTACTGCCAGTAGCTAAGCCTTTGGCGAGGCATCTCAACCTTTCAGAATCAGAGGGGGAGTGAAAGTCAGGAAACCACCAAATTCTCAGTGGTTCTGGGGGAAGGGGTCATGGCCATTTAGGGAACCCCGGACAGTCAGACTGGGACCCCAGGTGGGCCAGGTGGGCGTATTAAGTCCTAGAATCTCAAATTGCACTAACATCACGACTGCTACTAGCTAATATACACAGATGCAAAGGAGCTCTTTGAGTGTCCAAGATAATGGACTAACTACCAGGGAAAACGTGCAACAGAAATGTCCATATATTTGGGCCCAGCCTGTTTAGAGAATTTAATTAGCCCCAGCTACACAAGACAGAGGCATGAGTGTTGCAGATGGAAATTTCCAGCGTTTGCCTTTCTGAGGCAGGAGGGTGAGGACTGTTTATCTTGGAGAAACACTGTGAGTCGCTGTCACTCAAAGCTAATTTAAACTTGCCTGGCTGGAGCTTGGGGTGACTTAACCTGTTTGGATGGACCCGCTATTCCATTAACTTGCTTCTCCTTCCCTGTTTATCTGCCTCCAGAAGCCCTGCAACCTACCCACCCTTTCCTTCATGCCTGTATATTTTCCAGACGTTGCTTCCAAAGCCGTTTTCACTCAGTCATCTTCCTTCACACCAAAGGGAGAGTGTCCTGGCAGCTTCTCCTGCCTTTCCCTCCCTATTTTAAGTATCACACAGGAAGCCTTGTCAGCTTTACAGAATATATATGTTCCTGGGAATTCAGTCAGGAGATGGTGAAATAAGATTTATTTTTTTAAGCAGACTCTTTGTCACAAAGCAGAGAAAGCGTCCACCACTCTGTGATGAGCGTCATATTGCCCAATGAGCTGTTCCAAATGCCGTAACAAAATAGACACGTTCACTTTCAGGAGGGCAATTCATGAAGAAGAAAAAAATCAAGGAAAAACAGCAAGCTTGTGGGGTCACACACACACACAGCATGGCTCATGAAAAGACAGCTTGTATGCTGTAGCAGGAATATGACATAAGATTACCTCATAGGGCGCTTCCATTCATTTCGGCAACATTTAGGCACACATGTCATATCCTCTTTTCAGCTGAGAGACTCCTTGAACACATCAAAAATTGGGCCATGCTATAAGATGAGACAAGCTGAGGCGGGTACCATGAGCAACAGATTTGGCAGCTGTGAAGGAGAGCCAAGTGCACGAAACAGACAGAATCTCATCTGCATCGTACACTTCACCAGGATGTCCTCTTGGGTGGGCGTCACTGACATGGGCGGGAATGGTTCGCGTCTTTGTATGGCTCCCATTCGTGTCTTCACTGGTAGCTACCAGTGTACCTAGAGTGAGTGTGTGAAGGAAACTCACTAAGGGCCAGACTAGATGACTGCATTTTTAATTGATAGTTGTAAACCACCCAGAGAGCTTCGGCTATTGGGCAGTATAGAGATGATGATGATGATGATGATGATGATGACGACAACAACGACAATGACTTTAATTACGTGGTTAGGAGCCACACTTGGGTATTTGAAGGGACAGCAATACTTGGGGGGGCGGAGGATTTTCCTCAGGACTGCAGCACACAGGGAGGGGAAGTACAGGCCTCCCTTCCCCAACCACAGTCTGGACAAAAATCACTCCCCAGCACCAATGGGAGCTTTCCTTGCACTTAATTGCCATGTTGGGGGACGGGTTTTTTTTGTCAGGATTGTGGTTGGGGAAGGAAAGGTCAAACCTGCCCTCCCTTGGGATGTACGGATTTATTTATTTATTTATTTATTATTATATTTTTAAATCGCCCATCTGGCTGGCCACCCGATGTACAATAATTAAAATACAATAAATACAATTAAACACAATTAAAACTACATTAAAACATAATGAAAACACAATTAAAAATATAAGTTGTTTTTTAAAAAAAAACAACAACAACTCTAACCCACCCCATATTCCCGCCTGAAATATTATTTTATTTATTATATTTTTATAATAATATATTATAAACAGTTACATCTGTTCTGTCCGTGTTTCACGGATTGTCGGGTGTCTTTCATTCCATTGTCCACTCATTGCCAGAATCCAATTTTTTTTAACCAGGATTTCTCTTTCTACTCTCACTAATTCGCATTAGTGCAAATATCCCCCAGGAGTGGGAAAACTGATCTGAAACTCTGCAGAACCCACGTGACTCAGAAAGAGACAGTCCACAGCAGAATCTGCAGCTTGGATTAATAGAAATCCAAATTCATTTGAATCTGTTGCGGTTTTCTCCGACATCCCCCCCCCTCCCTGCATGCTGCACTTCCAATGACAGTCAAGGACACCCAGTATTATTATTATTTTTAAACCCAGGCATGGTTGCTAAAGTTTGGTGCTGATGGCTCCAAATCATTTAACGGGGGTGGTGGCGGCGCATGAGTACAAGACTTGTCATTGGAACATCAGTTCCCAAGGCAAGTATAGCCCAAGTCTTTCCCCCAGACAATCTATTGCTTTTATTAACAGTCAACAGACCATTTATAACAACAATTAAAAACCCAGCTGAACAGCAGCTGTATAATACAATAAAAGGACAAAAGACCAAGATATATACATAAACAAATAGCACACAAATCTAAGGGTCGCTTCAGACCTCATATATTTAGGCCGGGGAGGCTGTTGACTCCTATGTCAGTGGAGCTCCTTATCCATTGCAGCTTTTATTCTGAGCTCTATAGGAGCTATCCATGGTGCTGAACTCCACCCCCACAATAGGTTCACCACCGTGAAACACCATGGATAGCTCCTATAAAGTTCAAACAAAAAGATGCAATGGATAAGGAGCCCCACTGGCACAGGAGGCACTGGCTCCCACTGTATTTAGGTTTACGCACAAGATGAATTACATCTACAGTTTAAAATGTACTCCTGAACACTTCAGGAAGGGTCACGGTTCAGCCACAGAGCACATGTGTTGCATGCAAAAGGTCCCAGCTGCAGTCCCTGGCACCTCAAGGTGGGCAAAGCTCGGAAGGATTCCTGCCTGAAACCCCAGAGAGCTGGAGCTCAGTGGCACAGTGCACACTTCGCATGCCGGCGGTCCCCAAGTGAGTGGGGCTGGGAAAGACTCCTGCCTGAAACCCCAGAAAGCCGCTGCCAGGTCATGTATGTAGACCAGGAGCAGGCAACCCTTTTGGGGCCGTGGGCACATTTGGCTATTTGGAAAATTGTCCTGGGCGCCACCACAAAATGGCTGCCATGGGAGGCATAGCAACGAACCTGCCCAAAAGACTGAGTACAAGGCAGAGGTGGGGTCTGGCACACTAAACAACTCCTTTGAACTCAACAGTTTTCTGTAGCAACGAAAACTGTATTTCACAGCAATCCCAGCTGCTGGTAAGAAAATGTGTTAATTTTAAAAAAGTGGGGAGGGGGAGGACACCTTGGCAGGTGCCAAGAAAGATGTCCAAGGGTGCACTGGTGCTTGCGGGCCCCATGTTGCCTACCCCTGATGTAGATAGACCATGCTGAGCTGGAAAGACCAACAGTCTGTATGATGCAACTTTTTTTATTCATTCATTTATTCATTACATTTCTATCCTGCCTTTTTTCCTCTTGCAAGGAACCCAAGGCGGCTTATATAGTCCTCCTCCTCCTCCATTTTATCCTCACAACAACCCTGTGAGGTAGGTGAGGCTGAGAGTCAATGATTGGTCAAAGTCATCCAGTGAGTTTCATGGTCAAGTGGGGACTAGAACCCGGATCTCCCGAGTCCCAGTCCAACACTCTCACCACTACGCCACATTGGCTCTCAGTTTTATCCCAGTTATGTTGAATTTGCTCATCTTCATTTTGCCCTTTCAGCAAGAGTCCACTCCAGGAGTCTGGGTTTAGAGCGGGATGGAATCACTCCACTCTCCACCCAAACTAAGGGGTCATCTTTATTTCCGATCAGCAAGGTATCAGCTCAGGCATATCACTTGCTGCTGAATGGCTTGTTGGATTGCCTAGGCCACTGAAGGAGTGCGCCCTTCTCGCCCCGAAACAGCACAACATCTGGAAGCACCTTCCTCTTACACAGCTGGAGGTGGAGCTGCCAGGGTTTGCCAAGGGAAGATGTGCCCTGTCGTTCATGGCTCCACGAGAATTACTGTCAACCCTCCCTGTGTCCTCTCGCTGCTCCGTAAACAACCACGGGTCACTTCTCAAGTTTTCTTCCTCTCTCAAGTGCAGAAAATAGAGTTGTTTGCAAAGTTGTGCCGGCCTCTTTTCCGTTTAAAAAAGGGGAAAGGGGGGGGAGTGGGATGCAGAGAACTTGGCCCAAAATAGAATCCCTAAAAAGAAAAAAAGAAAAAGAGTCTAAATGGAAGTGCTGGGGGGGGGGCGGGAGAGAAGGGCAGAAAAAACCAAAGAAGTCAAAAGACGGGCCTCCTCCAAGCAACGTGCACAGCACTGTTTACCACGAGCAGCAAACAGATTCCAGCGACTCCACAAGGTCTCTCTTTCCAGTGGGAAGGCACGTCACTCCCCAAGGGACAGATACTCTTACTACGCATGGTACACAGACCACACACAGCCAGGACAGAAAAACACACGCCGAATTATCAGCTCTCCTCTACTTACACACCCACCCCAGGCTGGTTCCCCCCCCCCCATGCTGCCCCCGCCAGAGTCTCCCGAGTGGGAAGAAAATCATGACTTGATCAAGATGAGGGTTAAAGGCCTGCTCCTGGGGGGGGGGGGGTGTGTTAGTATTGATTTTTGCTGTTGTGAAGGTTTTCTTTTCTTTATGGCAATGAAACCAAACAGTTAGTTTTTAAAGCCAACTTGGCTCCCAACTCCACTGCTCCGGCCAAACCTGGGAATCTCATTAAGGTCTCCCCTCCGTTACTATAGTTTGGCACAAGAATTTTGCAGTGGAGGCAAGTAGCAAGCATCTTAAACCTGGTCATATGCTATTTAGGACAATCCACTGCTTCCCCCCCCCCACGCCCACTACCCAAACAGAAGAAGCTTGCCTTCATTAATCAATCTTGCCTTCATTAATTACTTCTCCCCCCCCCCCCCAACCACTCCTCCATGGAGCATACATACAGCAACTGTTTCTTCTGTTTCAAGCCAGGAACTGCGGTTTGCTTTGCAGAAACACCCTCAGAATGTCTCCGCTTTGTAGAAGCAGCTAGTAATGATGAGCTGTAGAAGCAGTTTGTTTCCAGAAGACAGGAAAGACTATCTTTGTTGTACATATGGCCTGCCTCAACTGCAATCAGCATGCTCTTTTCTTTAATACTCACCAGGGTGAGTTGCAGATAAACTAGTTCTGCTACTAGCAATGTGCTCCCCCCCCCCCATTATTGTGCTTCTCTACATGAGGCTTTTAACCTGCCACTTCACTGAGGCTTCTTCTGCTTCCATTTTCTTTGCTAGATTAAGAGCGAGTCCTTTACATGTGGTTTTATTCCAGGGGTTTTTCTTTGTCTGCCTTTCTATATATTCCATTACATAAGCACAAGGTGGCACTGCTGTATAGCGGAACTGTGAAAATACATGAGCTTCTTATAGTGTCTTACCACAAGATTAGCTTCAGATCGGAGTTTCTGCTTAAGGCAGGACTGCCTCTACGTGTGCTGGCACTTCGAAGCTTCGACTGATGCCAAGTGCAGACCCCTGCCTTCCAACGGGGGTGGATCAATAAGGCGGGTTATCAACCAAAGGAAATAAAACAATTTGACTTGGACTTGGACAGTTGCATCAGTCTGGCGAGTGAATCACAGATTTAGAGGGGGGACTTGTAGGTTGTCTAATCTCAGCCCTTGCTCAAAGGAGGAACTCCAGAGCAAGAGCATCCCCAGTGGATGGCTGTTCACCTTCTGCTTGAAGACCTTGAGCGAGGGAGAGCCCACCTGGGTGACTGGTCCCATTGTTGAACTGCCTAGGCCCAGCGCGAGCTCTCTTGCCACCTGAAACAGAACCCGTGCTGCTGCCAGCCACCTTTGCAGCACAACCCTCCCGCCATCGCTGCTGGGCAACTCTTTCTCCCTGCCGCCGCCAGCCCCAGCCCAGAGAGCCCACTGTCTTTCCTTTGTTGCCACGCAGGGGCTCTCTGGGCTGGTGTTGGTGATGGCAGGGAGGGAGGGTTGCACGGCGGTGGCAGCAGGGAAGGAGAGAGAAGGTTGCACTGCGACGACGTCAGCAGCAGGTTGCTCTGATCTTGTGGTTCTGGGCTCTCGCGAGAGCTCAGCACATGGCCAAGATATCGGGAGGTGTCAGCCATGTGCCGTGATCTCACAAGAGTCACAGGACGGAGCCAGCACTGTCTGCAATAATACGCCCAAAGGAGAGCTCTGCAAAAATTATCTGCCGGTTCTTCAGAAAGCCTCAGCTTTCAAGGGGGCTACTGTTAAGATGACTGAATCAGGAAAGCTGTAGTATCCATATAAACATAATTCTCCTTTTTTTCTTCTTTAAATCAGACTCAGGTTTCCAACAAGCTCCAGCGACTTTTGCTGCTTTTGCTCTGAGTCTGTTGCTGCTTGTCCATGTGCCTTTGGCATACTGTTGGGTTTGATATTTCATCCTGCAGTGTCCGCTTAGCCTGAGGCCATTCAATATAGATGAGTGTTTTTGTAATGTAACTACAGTGCCACTGTCTGTAAGATAGGAACACAGTAAATTTTAGAGGTGCTGCTGAGCTGAGCTCATCCATTCATTACAGTCTTTGGATATCTATGACCGGGGTGGGGGGCTTTCTATATGCAAGTCAATCTGACACCTCAGTCCTATGCATGTTACTCAGTTTCCAGTTTCCAGCCTAAAAAGAATGTTTTAATCCCTTCTAAATCGCACTTGAAAAACAGAACTCCTACTGACACCTGTCAAAGCAATTACTCCTGTAAGTGGGAAGCCTTCTCCTTTTGCATGTTCCTGAGATGCTATAATCTCGGGAATACTTGCAAAAGTGGGAGCACCCTTGGCACGCATGATCCCCCCCCAAAAAAACTGAGGATCTTGCTGCAAAGGGTTTACATGCCACCCCACTTTCACTAGCAAGGATCACTCAGGGCTTTGGAAGCATTTGACAGCTCACCTTTTGACAGCTATCTGTCAAATGCTTCCAAAGTGGAGATTAACTTACCTCCCCCCACTCCAGGGCACTGGACAAGGTTCTAGCCTGAAGTAATTCGCCATGCTACATGTACCTAAATATTCTGGACACAATCCAGGAAAAAATAGTTTTGCAACCAAGGCTGCAATCATATTGAACACTTACCTGGGAGTAAGCCCCATTGAAAACTGTGGAACTTCTGAATAAACATACATGCACAGGATTGCACTGTATGTATTTGAAATCAATGGGACTTTAATTGCTGCATGGGATGGGGACTTCTAGTGTGTAGTCTAGAAGTAAAGGGTAGGGCATGAAAGAAACTGAAGCTCAGAGTTGTATCTGAACTATTGCTTGACTATATTCAGAGCAGTGGTCTTGGACCATTGGTCCATCTAGCCCAGTACTGTTCGGTACTGACTGGCAGCAGCTCTCCAGGGTTTCAGGCAGGATTCTTTCCTAGCCCTACCTGGAGAAGCCAGGGATCGAACCTGGGACCTTCAGCATGCAAAGCATGTGCTCTCTCACACTGAGCTCTGGTCCCTCCCTACAGCACCTGGTATTCCAAGGCGGTCACCCATCCAAGTACTAACCAGGCCTGATCCTGCTTAGCTTCTGAGATCAGCCCAGATGCTATTCATCTTCCAGCCCCTCACACTTCCCAGCTCCCTTGGAGTTTAGCTGCAACCTTCTCAGTAGCTGGGGGGGAATGGATTTTCCAAGCAACAATATCTTGTTGTGTGCTATCCCTATTGTAATGCAAGTATTTTGGCTTGGTCTTGAATGTGCTATATTCTGTGGGTTTAATAAACAGCCTGCATTTTTTGACTCCCCTTGGGGGTGTGGCTATAGGGACGGTCATGGTGCTTGCCTGTGCTTCAGAATTTACCACTATAGCACTGGTCATGACTCAACATAAGATGGGTCACACTAGTGTCATTATCACCATGTTCTCTTTTTGTTGGCCTCAAAGTTCTATATAATAATTTTTTGGGAAGGGATGGTGAAAGAAAGAAGAAAGAAAGAAAAGAAAGAAAGAAAGAAGCAGGCCTCATGTTTCAGGCTGAGGTTAAAGGTCTGAAAAAGTTGGAAGACAGCTACTTTGGAGGATTATTTAGGATTCCCTTAGCTTACTGTTCCAGAGAGGCTCTTGAATTGTAACAAACAAGCTGCCTTTCACTCAGTCTGAAGATGGGGAGAGCTATTCCACATTAAACTCTCGCTTGCCACAGATGTTATAAACAGCTGATTTCCAGCAGGAAGATGACTTAGCCCATGCTGAGACCTGGGACTTCTGCTATTCCAGTTTGCTCCTAAGTGAGTTTCATGCTGATGAGATGTGATGCATTGACAGGCAGGCTGTGACCAGAAATCAAATGCAGAACAAGCAACTTAGTGTATCTAACTCGCTGGTTGCTCTGCCAACATATGCCAATGCCCAGTGTCCCAATAATACCTTCTAGCATTTGATGGAGGAAAAATAGGTGCGCTGGCTTTATATTATTAAGGGCACAAGGGGTTCATGGCATGAAAGCAACAAAGGTGGTTGCCCCGCCCTATGTGATTTGATGACATGCTCTGTTCATGAACATTTTGAAATACTCCCTTCAATATCCATCTCTCTTTCTCTGTCTGTACATATACATATACATATACATATACATTATAGATAAGCAGGGTCAGGCCTGGTTGTTACTTGGATGGGAGACCATTCCTCTAGTTTCCTGCATTGAGCAGGGGGTTGGACTCGATGGCCTTGTAGGCCCCTTCCAACTCTATGATCTATGAATCTTTTAATTAAAATATACGCTGAGTGATTCAGTCAGTCCTGCTTACTTCTGAGTAGACATGCAGATGCTGTCCTGCTTACTTCTGAGCAGACATGCAGAAGCTTGGTATGTGGGATGCTATTTGAAAGTACTGCTGAGTGACTCAGTCCTCCTTACTTCTCAGAAATACATATAGAAGCCTTGTCCTGCTTGCTTCTGAGTAGGCTTAAAATTGGTAATAATAACATTGTAGCCCCACCCATTTTGCTTTTAGCCACACCCACTTTGCCATTGTTCCTCCTGTCCACATGGAATATAGACCTCCAAGACCTTTCCCAGAGGTTTCTCCATCCCTGCTATATACTAACAGTGAACTCCTTTTCCAAGTGTCCAATCCTTTTGTAGCCAAAATGGCACCATCCACTCACAAGAAGGAGGCTCAGGGGAACCCCAAGGTTTGCAGAAGTACAAAAAAACAACAACAAAAAAAAACACCTAAGGAGAGTGGGGACAAAACCAGCCCAAATTAGGACTAAGCATGCTTAGTAGCCACACAGCACTGAGTCTGTTAGGGGTGGCAGGGAACAGAAAACCATGGTGATGGTGGGGAATGGAATATCCCAGAAAAGGGCATAACTGGCTGGAACCCAGAAAAAGAGCACTCCAAGCTGCAACATTTTGTTTCTGGTCTCACTGGTTTCTCTAAAACACAAAGGCTCTATATTTTCACTTTTACTAGCACTAATAGTTGTCTTTTAGCACAAAGCATCTCATTTCCAAACTACTAACATTTTCAGAATCTATTTTTGGTTAATTTATATTGTATTGTTATGCACGGTTATGCAGAATATACACACCTGTAATATTTATCACACATCGTAATCGGTCTTTGTAATCTTGGCATGGGGTTGGTTCCAGAAGTGACTATACTTAGAGTAAAACCATTGAAATCAGTGTGACGACTCTTAGGTCCCATTGATTTCAATGGTTCTGCTCTTGTATGCTTAAATCTGCAACTAAACCATAGTAAATTACACCAATAATCAAATGTTATAGTATATATAATATCAAACGATGTAATGAATATTAAACAATATAATATTTGTCTTGTGTCATATGCATGAATCTCAGCATGATACATTTCCAGGTTTCTAAATTGTGCAGGGAGCCCATACGGAAAGAAAAAGCTCTCCACTCCAGAAATTCACCCTCAACACATGGTGGGAGGGAGACAAGAACAATGATGGGGGGGGGGCAGAGCTCGCATGCTTGTCTTTGTTCTCCCCTGTCATATGGTCATTGTACCCACAACAAGAACACCCGAATAGTGGCTGTGTGTTAGACGGGACTCAGGAGATCCAGGTTCTAGTCCCCACTCGGCCATGAAGCTCACTGGGTGACTTTGGGCCAGCAGTCACTGACTCTTAGCCTAACCTACCTCACAGGGTTGTTGTGAGGATAAAGGGGAGAGGAGGAGGAGGAAGATTGCCTTGGGTTCCTTGCAGGAAAAAAAGGTGGGATACAAATATAATAAATAACAAACAAATAAATAAAAAGATACATTTTGCAGATAAATTCCTGTGTGCCCAACCAGAGTGCTAGATGTGTGTGTGTGTGTGTGTGTGTATACAGAGAGAGAGAGAGAGAGTTCCCCCACCCCACAAGTGGCTTGCAAAGGTTGTAGTGATGCCTTCCCCCGTTTTGTGAAGCTTTTGGAGGGTTTTAAAAAAATGTCACAGGGCTGCATATCTAGCCGGATTCTTTTTAAAAAAAGAACAGTTACTCCCTTTTCTCCCTGCAGCAAGATGAAATTTCTCTCCCCCAAACCCATCATTCCCTTTTTGCTTATGTTTGTAAAGCACCATGTACAGTGTTTAATATAACTATATTATGTTATATTGATATAATTATATGATGCATCCTCCAGGAGGATTCACGGTGATATTCGGTAAACCAACCCCTTCTTTGCATATGCTCAACCCAGCCTGCTGTTGCTATTTCTTTAGAGCAGTGTTCTCTAACCTTGGGCCCCCAGATGTTTTTGGCCTACAACTCCCAGCATGCCCCAACCGCCAGCTACGCTGGCTGGGGCATGCTGGGAGTTGTAGGCCAAAAACATCTGGGGACCCAAGGTTGGAGAACACTGCTTTAGAGTACCATGTTTTTACAGGAATGAAAACTCCAGCTAAGTTGTTCTGAATTGATTGATTATGAAAGGAAAGACAGAAAACCGGGGGTACAAATGCATTCCTTCAGATATGATCAAGTGCATCGGAAACAGATTGCAAAAGGCTGCAACGCAGCAACCTAACGGAGGGCTCATTTGTACATTTTTGCAATATCCATTTCAGGGTTTATCTCCAAGGCCCTGTAATCACCAGCTTCGAGCAAGCACATGCAACTGCAACTTCCGTTTGTGCCATTTCTCATGCTACTGCACATTCTCTCCACGGAGAAAAAGGGGAAAAAAAGAATCACTCACAAAAGAGATGAGAGATGCGTCGGTCCCCTTGAAGTCTTTGCGAAGCCCAACGGCAACCCTTTTTGGAGATGCTGGAAACAGTCTTTGGGATCAAGTCAAACATCCTTCAGGGAAGGCAAAAGGTGCCCTGCCGATATGTTGGGCTACAACTCCCATCACTACCCGGCCAGTATGACCAATGACCTTGCTGGCTGGGGATGACGGAAGTTGTAGTCCAATACCTCTGGATGGTGTCGGTTTGGGGAAGGCCGGCTCGGGGTGAACAAGCAGGCGTGCACACAGAGGGAAGCCACGTTGCAGAGAGGACAAGGGAATGGATTACATTTAATCACAAAGAGGGTCAGGGGGACGCAGCAGTGTTATGAGAGAATGACTTTTGCACATGCTCCTCTGACAGGCACGGCAACAATTTGTCCAAAATGGGGGTCGTGTTTCTGGAGACGGCAGATGACAAATTAGGATATGTGCTGCAGATAACACAGGAAACGTGGATGCAAAGGGGTCAGAGGCTCTTAAAACTGACATAGTAACTAAGGACAGGAACATATATTTACATCCACGCAAGAAGACCAGGATGGAAGCAGAGGAGGTTTTTGGAGACATTTCCAAGGTCTGGCTCATTATAGAATGATCCCCAAGGATGGAGGAGTAGCTAACTCGATTCCATTACTCTATATAACGACGTCTGGGGACGCGAGCGGAAATTACAAACCAGGCTGGCTTGACAGGAGTGGTGGAAACGCTGTAAGAGCTATTTTTAAGGCACTGAGCTAGGAAACATTTGGGAATGCACTGCGGGATCTCAGGAAAGAGAGTTTTCTGTTAAAGGGGGCCGAGTGGAAGATCATCTGTTTATGACTGTCGCGAGTGTCCTCAGCATGGCCGCATGAGGCTAGTTTGCGTGTACAGTCAAAGACGGAGGTGGCACATGGGAAAATGGAAACTTGGATGGAGCAAGCCAAGAGCAGCCAGTTAAAGTGATGCTTGGAAGGGAAATGGTACCTGACTGTTCTCAGCTGGGGACATGTCAAGCATGGATTCAGCTTGCACACTACTATGTGGTTCAAGCCAAAGAATGGAGTGAAATCCCACCCCACTCAAAAAAAAAATATCAGATAGACCAGCAAGGAAGCGTGTGTGTGTTTTTTACCAACCATGGGGGTTCAAAGGGCACCTGACCTTGCCAATGCCAACAGATGCCAAAGCTTTGCCTGTTCAGGTGCTAACTTCAAGATTTCTTCACACAGCACATAGTTAAGCTGTGGAATTCACTTCCACAAGATGTAGTGATGGCCACCAATTTGGAGGGCATTAAAAGGGATTGGACAAATTCATGGAGGAGAAGGCTATCAATGGCTACTAGTCTTGATGGCCTTATGCTACCTCCAGTATCAGAGGCAGTATGCCTATGTACACCAGTTGCTGGGGAACATGGGCGGGAGGGTGCTGTTGCACTCATGTTCTGCTTGAGGGTTTCCTGTGGGCAGCTGGATGGCCACTGTGTGAACAGAATGTTGGACTAGATGGACCCTAGGTCTGATCTAGCAGGGCTCTTCTTATGTTCTTACCTCTGCTGGCTCTCCCTCCTTGGTTTTTTTTTTTATCTTTCAACCAGACTTGAACTAGATAGTTCTAGACACCTTGCCAACCGCAAACCCTAGAAAAGCCCCAGAACTTTCTATGGCATGCAGGGATCCTGTTACACGCCAGTTCCAGGTCAGATATATTGACATGAAAAGGGTTCACCTAAGGTCCTAGCCAATTCAGCCATGTTGGCTACAACCAGCAGGGGTTGTTACTACAGTTCAGGTGACATCTCTCAAACTATAAGGCTAAATGAGTATGATCCTGGCCACTATATTGTATTGTAAGAAATAACAGGATCCTTTCTGGTCCTCTGTAGCCTCTGACAGGAGGAGATAGACGTCAGCATCTTCCTCAGATACTCCAATTCCCATGTAGTCTTGGCCACCATCTAGGGTGGCCCTGTTTCCTATTTTACAGAGGAAAGGGTGGCCCCTTACACATTTTCAAAAAAGAGGACATGCATCACCAAAAAAAGAGGACAAAAGAGGATATTGATTTGCATAAGATTTGCATATGCTAATCGGTATGTAAAGATACAAACTTAAAATTACTATAATTTAAATAGAAGTACAATATAGTTCACTATAGTGAGGAGGATTGTGACTAGGTGATCTGTGTGACTGCTCAGTCCAGTTGCTAACTCTTGATGGGCAACTTCAAGGCCCAGCTCTTCCTTCTGATGGTTCTGATGGTTCTTTCCTCATAACCAGGGACAGCCCTTCAAATAGAGGACCCCTTTAAAATAGCGGGCTGTCCTTTGATGGCCCTTGAAATAGAGGACTGTCCTCTGTAAAGTAGAACACATGGCCAACTTTGGATAGTCCACTGTTTGAAGAACTACCCACTCCGAGCCTGGTTTAAAGATAAAGAACCCTAAGGAGGGAGAACCAGCTGGGGCCTTGAAGTTGCCCACCCACAATTAGTACCTGGACAGCAGACTGAGCAAGCACAGAGGTCATCTGGTCACAGTCTTCCCCACTGTGGAAAGATGTGCTGTATTTCTATTTAAATCATAGTGGTTATGTCTAAATTTGCATCTATGCATATAAATTAGCATATGCAAATCTATGTTCACTTTTGTCCTCTTCTTTGGCGATGCACAAATGGCCACCCTATAGCCATCACCCACATAGTCTTAGTTTGCATGTAACAACAACCCAGAATACAGGTTGAGTATGGGTTGTTGTTACATGTGAACTCTGCACTATGGTTTAACTATGGTTTGTTAACCACAAACAACCCAGGAAGAGAACCCATGGTTTGTTCTTGGGTTGTGTACTCTGGGTTGTTCGTGGTTAACAACCCATAGTTAAACCATAGTGCAGGTAACAACAACCCACAATTCAACAACCACCCATACTCAACCCGTACTCTTGGTTGTTGTTATGTGCGAACCAGTTCATCCAAAGGTGCAGCTGGGCCAGCTCAGGGAACCATATGAAACCGGTAAGCCCTCAGCTATTCCTCACCTGGTTTAATCAGCCTGTTCTTAATTGTCACGGGGACATTTGGGAGAAGACGTCAAGAGTTTGGAAGCATATAATCTTGGGAAAGGGTAGACTTCTTGGAACCTCTCAGAAATCTGCTTGCTGCCTAGAGAGGCTGACTCCTATGCAAAATGGGGGGAATCAGACTGATTTCCATCCCATAGATGAGGAAGATGTAAACACAGAAACACACACAAGTTCCAAACACAAAGTAGACTGCCTGATTCCAGCCCAGGGATCTGTTTTTAATTCCAGCCTCAGCCTCTGGTTTGTGTCTTCTTCTGAGAAGTGTATTTCAAATGGAGAAGGCCAGGGGCAGGGCTTCATTACTGCTCTGCAGTACACATCAGCTCACCTCAAAAAGATGCTCCAATTTTCTTCACCAGTACCTCATCCATAACATCCCAATATTTCCCAGCAACATCACAGAAAAAACATGGGGCCCTGCCTTTCCTGATGGCTCGGGATCAAGCTGACGGGAGGGGGATGGATTCTTCCCTGGGAGTAACCATGGCAAATCAAGAAATGTTTTCTCAGGGTGAGAATGAGCTGAGCTATTCCTGCTGTCAACACAAACTCAAGATTAATAATACTGTTGAATCATATAGCTGACATCTGGCTAACGTAGCCATGCGACCTCCTTTGTAAATGACTGTCCTCTATTTACAGGAATCCTCTATTTCAGGGCTACGCAACTAGGTGCCCTTCAGATATTTTGGACTACAACTCCCACAATCCCTGATCACTGGCCATGCCGGCTGGGGCTGATGGGTGTTCTAGAGCTTTTCTAGATGAAGCTGTTTAATCCACAGTTTCTACTTCCAGTTTCATTGCAGAATTAAGATCGGAGCTCTACATGATGAAGTTATTTTCTTTTCCTGCCTTTCCTTACTTTCTGCTACATAACCTCTAGGTGGCACTGTGGTATAACACAGCTATACTAGTGGAGACTGGCACTTTGTTTTGCTTTAACAAATAATCCTGGATTTTCCCCATTCTAACAACAACACCCAGTGAAATTGCATTTAAAAATCAGAAACGAAACTGGACAATGACAACGTCATTTAAAGCACCCTGTGAGTGAGGAATGATGAGTGCACAATAAAAACCTAGTCTAGAAAAGCTCGTAGACTAAAAACATCTGGCGCACACTAGGTTGCCTACCACTGCTCTGTTTGAAGAGCTTTCCAAGTCTGGTTTAAGATAAAGAACCCTAAGAAGGAAGCACAGGGGCCTTGAAGTTGCCCATCAATGGTTAGCACCTGGACAGCAGACAGAGCAGGCACACACAGGTCACCTGGTCACAATCTTCCCCACTATGGTGAGATGTATTTTATTTCTATTTAAATTATAGCAATAATTTCTAATTGTGCATCTACACATATAATTGAGCACATACTAATTTTATGCAAATCTGTGCTCAGGTTTTTTGGTCATGCATTTCCTCTCTTTTGATGGTGTATGAGTGGCCACCCTTCATCTGGCTTCTCTGTATGGATGAATTCTTTGCTCAGAAATCTCTTCTGTAAGTGGTCTCCCAATCTACCCAAGTGCAAGATCACTGACTGAAGATGATCAAGGCTTTGGTTTTTGAGCCAGAAATAAGCCTGAGCAAAATGTTCTGAGCATCAGGATTAGTGAGGGTAAGGTAGGTTAGTGCTAGAGCCCATGCTCTCCATGCAGAAGCCAGGTTCCAACCCTGGCAACTCCAAGTGTAGCTGGGAAAGAACAACTCTCTGAAACCCGGGAGATGTATTGTTAGTCATATTGCAGGGGTGCAGAACCTCTTTCAGTCTGAGGGCCGAATTCCATTTCAGAGAAGCTCTCGGGGGCCACAGTCTAGTGGTGGGTAGGGCCAAGGCAAAAGGGGTGGGGCCAAAACAGCCAAACTACCAGTATATTTTAGCTTAAAGCTCTTAGGGTACAATCCAGTGGGGATGCCTGTAAGCCTCTGAACTCGGAGGATTATGGGTATCCTATGCAGGGCAGGAGGAGCATGTGAACGTGACCTTCGCCTCCCTGCTCCTCCCACCTGCAAGTCAACTAGACGGCCAATTGTGGCCTCCTAGCTGAGGCGCTTTGGACAGGGAGGGAAGGAAGCTGAAGTGTCTCCAGGATACATTGTATCCTGGAGGGTCCCAGTCTCCTCCCCTCCCCACCCCCTTTCCCCTTCTCCAAGCTTGCCATTACACCCTCGGGGAAGTAGCCAGTGCAGTTCTTTCTGCGCTGGTTGTGAGCAGGAGGGGGCGATCCAAGTGTGGATCCCCAGCTCCAAGGTCAGAGCTCTTCAGATCTGGGAACCCGAAGAATCCTATGGCCCCCTAGACGCTGTCTCGGGGCCATGGGAGCACTGCGTTGCTTCCTGTAAGTCTTAGGAGAGACATTTCAAACTTTTAGGACGGGAGGGGGGAACTATGCAAAAGCCAGACCAGCACCAAATGATTGGTGTTTGAGGGAAAGGCAGTGGGTCCAGGGGACCCCCAGTGGGCCAGGCTGGGACCCGCCGAGGGCTGGATGCGGCCTCCAGGCCTGAGCTTCTGTACTCCTGTCATATTGAGATATAGAGTATCGAGCTAGCTCAGTGTTCTCCAACCTTGGGTCCCCAGATGTTTTTGGCCTACAACTCCCAGCATGCCCCAGCCAGCGTAGCTGGCGGTTAGGGCATGCTGGGAGTTGTAGGCCAAAAACATCTGGGGACCCAAAGTTGGAGAACACTGAGCTAGATGGACCCTTAGTCTAAGGCAGCTTCCTGTGCTCCTAGTAGGACCGAAAGTGGTGCTTCTTGGATAGACTCCATACCATAGCCCAATTTACACATGCAATTATTTGTGGCTTGGCATGGTAGCTGTTTGAAAATGCAAACACGAGAAGGCCGCACCAGCTCTAAAATTAGAGTTGCTGTCTGGATGTTTTGCTCCATGGTCGAATGCTAGTTGTCAGGCTGCAGACAGGCAGCAATTTTGGGTTGTTTCTTTCCCCCCTCCAGAGAGCCGGTCTGGAAGAGAGGTCACTGTTTGTGTGTGCTTATCCCAGTTTCACTTCTGCTAAACAGGAACTGCAGGTTTTGCATTGTTTCAAACTCCTGCAAAACCTACCTGACCAGAAGCAAAGCAGAGAAAGAAAACCCCCAGGGGGAAAAAAAACGTGTGTAAAGGACCTGCACTTAATCACCCAAAGAAAACAGAAGCAGAAGCCTAGGTAAAGTGGTGGGGTAAAAGCCTCATGTAGAGAAGCTCTTAGAGTAGGCCCATCAAAATCAAAGGGTCTGAAGTTAGTCACGCCTAACTTAAGTCCCAGTGTTTTCAATGGGTCTACTCTAAGCCTGACTAAGTCTGTATCCAATCGAAGGCGTTTTCATGGGTCTGAGTCATTGGGTAGCAAATGTATGCATCTAAATCCAACCTAACACTGGGAAGAGAAAATAGAGATGTACAAAATTATGTATGGTGTGGAGAAAGTGGACAGGGAGACATTTTTCCCCTTCCCCCCTTGGAAAAAGTGCAGAAAAGGGCAATTAAAATGATCAAGGGGCTGGAGCAACTCCTTTATGAGGAAAGGTTATAGCAGCAGGGATTGTTTAGCTTAGAAAAAAGGCGAGTAAGGGGAGACATGATAGAGGTGTACAAAATTATGCATGGTGTGGAGAAAATGGACAGGGAGACATTTTTCTCCCTCTCTCATAATACTAGAACCCAGCGCGGTCATCCCATTAAGCTGACTGGTGGGAGATTCAGGACGGATCAAAGGAAGTACTTCTTCACGCAGCACATAGTTAACAGAATTCATTACCACAAGATGTAGTGATGTCTACCAATTTGGATGGCTTTAAAAGGGGACTGGACAAATTCATGGAGGAGAAGGCTATCAATGGCTGCTAGTCCTGATGGCTATATGCTACTTCCAGTATCAGAGGCAGTATGCCTATGTACACCAGTTGCTGGGGAACATGGGTGGGAGGGTGCTGTTGCACTCGTGTCCTGCCTATGTGATCCCATGGCCAGCTGGTTGGCCACTGTGTGAACAGAATGCAGGACTAGATGGACTCTGGGTCTGATCCAGCAGGGCTCTTCTTAGGTTCTTAATTCAGCTGATTCAATCAGGTTGGTGCCTCCAGAGGCATGTTTAGGGGGCACCCAAAGATGGCTGTGTAGTCCCATTCCTCTGAATCAACTGTTTCTTAGAGCGGCCATTTTATTAGTGTGATGAGAATAATTGGCTTATTTATCTGGCTCTTGCCATCGCTGGCCTCTCAGGGCACCTGTCCAATTTCCAGCCGTACATTTGCAACTTAAAAAAAAAAAGTCCCACATCTTGGAGGATAACTTGGACCTTCCTTGTGTGAAGCACAGTCTTCCTTCGCCAAGAGCAAGTAATGAGTGTATTAACTAGTCTGCAGGGACAGATGTAACTATAAGTCATGGGTAGGGGGGGTTGTATTCCCCCCTCCCAAAAAAAGCAGCCAGGAGAAAACCTTGAGTTAAGGAATGGGGGGGGCACAGCGGATCTGGAGCATATACAAGGCGTGCCGTTGACACACTGGCTCCTTCTGAAAACCTGACAGGTAATTCCGTCAGTTGACTTGTCCCGTCCTGAGCGCTCTTGTTGTGGCACTTGTTGCTACGTACAGAGGAGGCCCGGTGGCACTGCACCTCACAAGGCATGAAGTCACTCGGTGCGCCGTGCCAGGAGTCAAGCAGCTAGGAAAAGAAAGTTGGGTTTTGTGAGTCAGAGATACTCATTGCTGGGCCCTGACAGCAGGGTGGAGGACAAAGCTGGGCCTGGGAGCGCCGATGGAGGCACAGGGGACACTGCGACAGCTGCGGGGGGCCCCAAAGGGGCCAGGCCATTCTGGGGGGAGGTTATCCTTCACCCAAAGTGGCAGCAAAGCATTACCACAGGGAATGTGGAGCTTCTTTCAGCTCGAGGGCCAAATTCACATTGGGAGAAGCGCTCAGGGGGTGCATTCCAGTGGTGGGCGGGGGCTGAAGGTGGAAAGGGGTGGGGCTGAAATATCAAAAATGCCAGCGTATTTTAGCATAAAGCTCTTAGTGCCAGGAACTAAGCCTTAGGAGAGGCATTTCAGCCTTTTAGAATGGGGGTGGGGAGTGCACAAAAGCCAGGAAACCATCAAATGATTGGTAGTTGGGAGAAAGGGGTGTGGCAATCTGGAAGAGGGGGTGTGGCCAGCTGGGGATCCCCAGAGGGCTGCACTGGGACTCCAGGAGGGCCAAATTCAGCTCACAGGGCTGAGGTTCAATACCCCTGCATTACAAGCTGTCACCAGTCAATGTTACAGCTAGGTGCTGGATAAGACGTGGGGCAAACTAGATGCAACACTCTCTGCACAATCAGCAATTGTGTGAAGGTGCTTTTTTAAAGTGCAGGCACAGCCAGGGCCCCAATTTGGATTAAAGCCCCAATTAGTAGAGGGGTATTGGGGCTTTAATCCTTTTTCCAAGTTGCCTCCTCCCCACCTGTTACTTGCAATGGAAGGAAAGTTCTCATTTGCACCAATGGAAGCTTTTCTTTCCCATATAACCGGCACTGGGTAAGTGATCTGAATCAGAGCCATGGTGTGTGTGTGGGGGGGGGGGGGGATTTAAAGCCAGCATTTGCTGTTTTCTTAAATAATAATTAAAAAATCAACCCAATCACTGAGTGAACAGTATTATGTCTAGTTTGACCCTTCCACGGCTTGAATCGCAGGAGGGTCACACAGGGCCCAGGCCATTACCTTTTATGGCAGTCTCCTTGGCTTGGTGGTTCAGAGAGGTCATTCTAGACTCTGGTCCTTCCACCGCCCCCCTCCCCATCTTTAGATGGTGACGTATATTCCTCCGCTTGCTTCAGAATGTGGTCAGCCAGCCCTGCTGCATTCGGGGGCCCTCCTGCTGAGTGGAACCCTGGACTTGTGCCCCAAAGTCCTGCCCTGATGGCATCACTGGGGGCAGAAGGTCCCAGTCCCAGGTCTCGCTCACACACCAGTAATTACCCACAAGCGGCGGGCTGCTGGCTAAGAATGCCAAGTATGCGGCAGGGTCTCTACTCAGGCACTACAGCACCCTCTAGTGATGATGGGGAGCAACTGCAAGCAGCTGTGAGTTGGAGATAGCCAGGGCAAGCGGCATAGAGCAGCTTTCCCCAACCCTCTAGATGTTTTTGGACTACAACTCCCATCACTCCAGACCATTGGCTGAGTTGGCTGTAGCTAATGGGAATTGGAGTCCCACATCTGAAGGTTACCAGATCAGGGAAGTCTAGTGTATATAACAAGGGTAGGCAACCCTGGTCCCCTCCAGATGTTTTGGACCACAGCACCCAGCAGCCCCAGTCAGCATGGGCAATGGTCAGGGATTATGGGAGTTGCAGTCCAAAACATCGGGGGGGGGAGGACCTAGTTGCCTGCTCCTGGTGTATAGGATAGCAGTCGCAGTCGCAGTGATAACACACTGTTCACTCAGCTCCAGGTGTTGGAGGCTCCTTGGGCAAGACACCTTCAGTGCGGGCCCTCCCTCAGTGAGTCCACCCCCTCACCGCCATGGTCACCAGCTGCTCTTGCTCCTCCTCCTCCTCCTCCTCCTCCTCTTTCTTGTTACTGCCGCCACTGGCTTGCTTGGCCAGTGAGTAGGTAGGCCCTGGCATCTCCTGCTCCTCCTCCTCACCACCACCATTGCCTGGGCCAGAGTGAGAGGCAGGTGAACTAGCAGGTTGCAGTTATGGGTGGAGGCTCTCATCCGTGGGGCTCTCATCCGTGGGGCTCTCATCCGTGGGCCCCCGCTGGGGTGTGGGCCCTCGACAGGTGCCCGACCATGCTTACCCTTGACGCCGGCCCTGTGCTCATTGCTGGAGTCCAATACCATCATCCCTGGTCAGCATAAGGCATGCAGAACTTTGTCATCCCTCACCCATCATGCCCCACCCAGGCCCCCTCAGCTGTGCCGAGACGCCATTTACAGCACCCACAGTGTTGGCAAATGTAGCGCAGGCAGCGGCAGCTGTGACTCAGTCCCAGTTCAGTGCTCTCGCCTTGAGCCAGTCATACATGTGAACATTTGGACTACTACAGCCTTTCCACTCTCCCCTAATCTACTGACTTTATGATCGTGGTGCAGCCCCAGTTCAGGAGATGGGGGTTTCAAACAAAATAGCAGGCCACTCTTAAATGTAAAAGTCAGTGGGGAGCCAGTGTGTGGCATAGTGGTGAGAGCATTGGACTGGGACTCAGGAAATCCGGGTTCTAGTCCCCGCTCGGCCATGAAGCTCACTGGGTGATTTTGGGCCAGTTGCTGACACTCAGCCTAACCTACCTCACAGGGTTGTTGTGGGGACAAAATGGAGAGGAGGAGGATCATGTAAGCTGGCTTGGGTTCCTTGCAAGAGGAACCCAAGCCAGCAGGATATAAATATGATAATAAATCTCTTAGTTCAGTTATGCATACTTACGCCGAACTGTACTGGGTAACCATGTGAAAAGCCATTATAGCTAAATAGATATTCTGTGTTCAGAAGCAGAATGCCATTGACTGGGTTTGCATGAAATGCTAAGCCTCAGTAGCTAGGGGTGGGGCAAAAGGGGTGAGGACAAAAATACCCCAAATAGCTGCATATTTTAGCATGAAGCTCCTACTGCCAGTAACTAGCCAGTGAGAGCCAGCGTGGCATAACGGTTAGAGTGTCGGACTGAGACTCAGACAACCTGGGTTCTAGGCCCTACTCAGCCAGGGAGCTCACTGGGTGACTTTGGGCCAGTCACTGACTCTCAGCCTGACCTACCTCACAGGGTTGTTGTGAGGATAAAATGGAGGAGGAGGAGGACCACGTAAGCTGCCTTGGGTTTCTTGCAAGAGGGGGGGGGGAAGGTGGGATATAAATGTAATAAATAAATAAATAAATAAATAATAAAATAAAAAACTAAGCCTTAGGAGAGACATTTCAGCCTTTTAAAATGGGATGGGGGTGTGTGTAAACCATGCAAAAGCCTGGAAATTGCCAAATGATCGGCAGCCAGGGAAAGGGGGTCGGGCCCAGTGAAGGGGCATGGTTGGCCCTCTGGGGAATGCATCCTACTTCACAGAGGATAATCCTCTATTTGACAGGGTGTCTGGTCCAAGTCCAGGCTGGCGGCTCCAGTGTCAGTGGGGCGGTGTATGCACTCCGTTTTAGTCTGAACTTTTAAGGAGCTGTCCGTTGTGCTGACCCCTGGCCCCAAAATAGGTTTGGCACATGGATAGCTCCTTTAATGTTCAGACTGAAACCCAGAGTGGATACACCTCCCCTTTGACACTGGAGCCACCAGCCATGGCTGGATCAAAGGAACAAAACCATCCGAAGGGAGAGGCAGCAGGGGCCTTGAAGCTGCCCATTCAAAGTCATCACCTGGACAGCAGACCATGCAGGTACATGGGGCACCTGGTCACAGTCTTCCCCACTATGGTGAAATGTATTTATTTATTTATTTTTTTATTATATTTATACCCCACCTTTTTTCCTGCAAGGAACCCAAGGCAGCTTACATAATCCTCCTCCTCCTCCTACCCATTTTATCCTCACAACAACCCTGTGAGGTAGGTTACGCTGAGAGTCAGTGACTGGCCCAAAGTCACCCAGTGGGTTTCATGGCCGAGTGGGGACTAGTCTAGAACCCAGATCTCCCGAGTCCCAGTCCAACACACTCACCACTATGCCACACTGGCATTGTATTTCTATTTACATTATAGTAATTATTTCCAAATTGGTGTGGATACAAATTAGCCTATGCAAATTTCATGTGTCCTCCTTTGCCCTCTTTGTCTGGTGATGCATTTCTTCTTTCCTGGCCTTGTGTAAGACTGTAAGTTCCTATCTTCAGCTGCTAGTCCTCCTTCAAAGGGAGGACTGCCATGGGGAAGGGGGAAGTCAGCTGTTCAAGAAACACAAGCCCAACTTCCCCTTGCGCACAGAGCTAGTTTTACGCTTCTTTGGATCCCTACCGTAGGGTGCAACTGTCAAACTGTTGAATTCAGAGTAGCCACAATGAGACTCGCGGGAGTATTTAGAGGTAAGCAGTTTGAGAACTGCGGAATGAAACCAAAGCCCCATTGGTGTTCCAGCTGCAAGCAGGGCAACGTCAGTGATAACAAACATCAACACTTTTGCAGCCCAGATGTCTTTTATATTAGGGAGCTTTTTCTGTTCTTTTCTAAAAACGTAATTGGTACTAAAACAAGCAGATGCTAATTATATGCTCTGGATTTATTTTCCATTTAAATTCACACCTTTGTGAATGTTGTCATTTTCCTTTCTTTAAAAAATAAAAATATGACTCTCAGCTGCACTTTACAGAATATCACAGCTTGTTCCTGGAGGGCTTTTGGTGCCCTGCACTCTTGACAATGAGATTTTGCCCGCACACATCTGAATGAATGAAATTAGAGCCGCATAGATCCCAGCTGCATGATTATAGCAGTCAAAAAGTGTAGCGCTGCTAGTTGGCGTCAGTTTAGAACTAGAAAACTGACAGGAAACATTATGGAATCTGGAAACTACCTCTGCCGATCCATATTGTCCATCACTCTGTTTCTTCAGGAAGCCTCCTAGCAGGGCAAGAATTTATTTATTTATTTATTTTTTAATTACATTTTTATACCACCCAATAGCTGAAGCTCTCTGGGCAGTTTACAACAGTTAAAATCATAAAATACAATATAACTATAAAATTTAAAACCACAGATTAAAAACAAACAGCAAAGCTAGCAGCAGTTCAAATTACAGTAACAGAGTTAAAAACTACAAGATACAAGACTACAAGACGATAGTTCTCTCCCACTTTTGCCTCATTTAGCAATCCATCCATGTAAAGTAGGACACCTGGCCACCCTACATTTTTATTTATTTATTATAATTCACCTTTTTTCCTGCAAGGAACTCAAGGCGGCTTACATAATCCTCCTCCTGCTCTCCATTTTATCCTCACAACAACCCTGTGAGGTAGGCTAGGCTGAGAGCCAGCGACTGGCCCAAAGTCACCGAGTGAGCTGCATGGCTGAGTGGGAACTAGAAGCTGGATCTCCCGAGTCCCAGTCCTACACTCTCACCACTACACCAGACTGGCTCTCCACTGGCTCTTATGTAGCTCTCATCACTAGCAGCTGCTGATAGTCCTAACCTCCATGAAGTTTATTTAGGGCACAATCCATGCTTAAACAGAAAAAAAGTCCTACAACTCCCATGGCTGGCTGGGGAATGCTGGGAGTTGTAGGACTTTTTTCTGTCTAAACATGCATAGGATTGCACCCTTATTTTTATTTTTTTTTAAAGTATTTTTATGCTATTGCTTAGCCAAAAAGGTTCCCAGTGCAGCTTTCATAGAGCTTTTCTACACGTGGCATTTATTGTGCACTCATCATTCCCTATTCATGGTTGTTTACAGATTCCTTAGATGATGTTGTGACCCTCCAGTTTTACTTCTCTGTCTAAATAGCACTTTCGGTGAGGTTTTTTTGAGCAGGGACAATGTGGTATTATATGTGAAACCGAAAGAAAATGCTTTTCCCCCACATGTATTTGCACTATTCCACTGTACCACACAGTGACACCTAGAGGTTATGTAGCAGAAAAGCAGGAAAGGCACAAAGCACAAAGAGCACGACTCTTTGTGTAGTGCTAGTGCTTCAATTTCAATTCTGCAACAAAACCAAAAGTTGATACAGCTCATTAACAGGCTTGTGTAGTTAAAAACACACACACTATATAATCAATTAAACAAGACAGCCCCTGGCTTACAATCTAAAAAGACATGACACACAAGGAAAAAGGAATGAGGAGGGAAGAGGGGGAGGGAAATGAATGATGTTAGCAGGGCTGGTGGCCACCCTACGCTTATGTGTGTCTCTCATCCAAACACTGTTTAGGATGTGTCCACACCGCAGCTCCTCCCTCACATGTGGAGGGCGGGTTGGAGAAGGCCGATCTAGACACATCCCAGTGCACAGCGAAAAGATGTTGGCCTTGTTCCGGGTTGGGTTGGCCTGTCCAGAGAGCCAATTCTCAGTCTCGGTTCTGGAATATGTAACTTTCCAGCTCTGTCATGGAGACGCAGAATGCAAAGAGTTAGTTCTCAAGAAGCAAAGACTGGACCATTTCCCAATACGCTGTTGCCTCGGGTTTCCTTGGCAAACTGAAGGGGAAAGAGAAGGATGTCCTCCACCCACCCCCCATAAGTGCCTTGTCTGAGCCTGTACTAGGAGACTTGGCACCCTGAAATGATCTGCTGTTGCTGCGGCAACAAGCGACTAAATAATGACAATTAGCTGAAACAGCACGGGGAATCCGGCCAAGGCAAACAACCCAAAATTACCTGCAATCCCTCATCCCCAACATTCACACATCAGGCCCTTTCCAAACAGCCAATCTTTTAATTAAAATTAATTGCTTATTACCTTACTTCTCTCTTCCCCTCCCCACCTACATAATAAAATCACACGAGGAATACCGAGCAAGCATGAGGCTACCTGTCAGGAATCCCTTCCAGATGAAGCGAGAGCCAAGCTAAACAGCTTCCCCGGCAACGCAGCCCAATTTGCCTTTCACCTTGTTTGTCGCGCCCGAGGGAGGCAGAGAGTTACGGGGGGTGCTGCTGCCGTTGCCTCTCCCCACGGGCGCCGTGGGACACGTGCTCCACTGTGGGGAGTCGCGCTTCCTGCTGATCTGAGCTTGCTTTATGCTATCAAATTTATCGTCTGATTTTGCTGGATCGACAGGAGGCTCTGACGGCTGAGGCTTTGACGGCTCCTCCTCCAGCCCAGAAACAAGTGCCAGAGACAGAAAGATTAATGGCGCTCCCTTGTCCGAGACATGATCCATATAGATATAGCCATACTCACTAGCCCAGCCTTCTCCAAGCTGGTGCCCTCCAGATGTGTTGAACTGCAATTCCCATCATTCCCAGCCAGCATGGCCAATGACTAGGCAGCAACAGCGATATGTCAAATTATGCAAGTACCAGTGATTATATCCATACGGACATTCGATTAATGCACGATATACATAGAATGTATGGTGTATGATGTATTATTATGCCACTTGGGGCAGGCAACCAGATGCTCTTCAGATGTTTTGGGCTACAAATCCCACAGTCCCTTGGCAATACAGGCTGGGGCTTATGGGACTTACACTCCGACACACCTGGGGGGCGCCAGGTTGGGGAAGGCTGCGCTAGCCCTTCCTTGCGAGCCGTGCTGGCACCACTGACTCAAGAGAAGCATCTTTCTCTGCTGCTCTTTACAGCCAAAGTTTAGTAGAGCAGAACGAAAGGCCAATTTTCAATGGGGCTGAATGGAGGAGACACCTTGAGTCCCAACAGAAACCACTAAGCATTTTCTTGTTGGATCAGACCAAAGGTCTATTCAGTTCGGATCAGTTCAGTTTATTTAATTATGGTCACAGACCAACCAAAGGGTCCATTCTGAGGCAGACAACTTAGGGCCCTCCAGGGGGACTACAAATCCCACAAGCCCCAGCTAGTATTGCCAATGGTCTGAGATTGTGGGCATTGTAGTCTAAAACATTTGGAGGACATCAGGTTGCCTTCCCCAGTCTGTTTCGAACAGTGGCACAACACATAATACATCGTACATAATACATTCTATGTACAGCATATCGTGCATTCATCGGATGTCCACATGGATATTATCACTGGTACTTGCGATAATTTGACATATATAGGTATTGCTGCCAAGTGTGGCTATGTGTCCTACTTTACAGAGGGCTATCCTCTATTTGATGGGATCCTCTAAAGCAGGGATCTCCAACCTTGGGTCCCCAGATGTTGCTGGCCTACAGCTCCCAGCATACCCAGCCGGCATGGCTAATGGCAAGGGATTCTGGGAGCTGTAGTCCAGCAACATCTGGGGACCCAAGGTTGGAGATCCTTGCTCTAAAGGGCTGTCTAAGCCCAATTTAAAGATAAAGAACCCTAAGGAGGTGAGAGCAGCAGGGAGGGAGTTGCTTGGAGTTGCTCATCCAGTATCAGCACCTGGACAGGACACTGAGGAGGGACACAGGTTACAGTTTTCCCCACCATGACAAGATGTACTGTATTCCTATTGAAATTGTAGTGATGGTTTCTAAATTTGCATCAATACACATCATAGAATCATAGAAAAGTATAGTTGAAGGGGCCAACAAGGCCATTGAGTCCAACCCCCTGCTCAATGCAGGAATCCAGGTCAAAGCATCCCTGACAGATGGCTGTCCAGCTGCACCTTGAATGCCTCCAGAGTGGGAGAGCCCACCACCTCCCTAGGTAGTTGATTCCATTGTCTTATTGCTCTGACAGTCAGGAAATTTTTCCTGATGATTAGGTGGAATCTAGGTTCCTGTAACTTGAGCCCATTATTCCGTGTCCTGCAAACTGGGATGATCGAGAAGAGATCCTCCTGGCCCTCCTCTGTGTGACATCCCCTCAAGTACTGGAAGAGTGCGATCATATCTCCCCTCAGTCTCCTCTTCTGAAGGCTAAACATGCCCAGTTCTTTCAGTCTCTCCTCATAGGGCCTTGTTTCCAGTCCCTTTATCATCCTTGTTGCCCTCCTCTGAACCCTCTCCAGTTTGTCTACATCCTTCTTAAAGTGTGGTGCCCAGAACTGGACGCAGTACTCAAGATGAGGCCTAACCAGTGCTGAGTAAAGGGGAATATAAATTAACACACACAAATGTTACTCAACTCTTTGTCCTCTTTTTTTAAATGATGCTTAATTAGACCCCCTGCCAGTGCCTCAAGTCCTTACAGGCAAGGCATGAAGGTGACAGATTTCCTCTGTTGTGTGCATACTGCTAAGAAAATAAAAAGTGTCCCTACTATACTGGTATACTGCTGCCAAAGTTGATGAGCCTTTGTCCCATCTAGTCCCGATTGCTGCCATGGTGTGGAACAAAGGCAAGGATGCTATGCGATCTTCATTTGAAGGGAGTGGAGAAGATTATACTAGTGACTCTCCTGGTGAGAGGAGGAGCCGAGGAGAGTCAGTTTGTTTAACTGGAGACTTGGTATGATCTCGAAGGATGTGAGGCCTGGTTGCTTGGAAGGCCCCATCCAAGTGTGTGCTACATTTTGGAAGCCCCTGGACTTAGTGACTGGGTTCAGACAAAGCAATAACCCACACTCAACCTTTGAGGGTTGAGTGTGGGTTGTAGTTGAACCATGGCCTGTTGTTGAAATGTGCTCTGAACCCAGCTGAGATAACAAACCATAGTGACCACCAGCCCTACAACAAACCCTGGATTCTCTTCATGGGTTGTTTGTGGTTAACAAGCCATGGCTTGTTAGTACATCTGGGTTCAGACAACATGATAACCCATGTTTCATCAACAACTCACAGTTCAACAACCCACACTCAACCCATAATCAACCCTTGAGTGTGGGTTATCATGTTGCCTGAACCCAGTCACTGAGTTGTGCCCCCCAAGCTAGCCTGCTGTCCGTGGGTAAGGTGGAGGATGCTGTCCCATCACCGGTGTTGAAGTAAGATTCATCTGCCAGCCCAGTCAGCTTCTTCATGCAGAAAAATGTCTTGGGCCTGCCCTGACAATCCCATGCATCTCTACTCAGGTGTAGGTCCCCTTGAGTCCAACGTGACTTATTCCAACCAAGCTAAGCTTGTATGGCAAGGTTGGGCAACTTGTGGTCCTCCAGAACAGGAGTGCTGCTAGGCTCCTGTCCTGAAAGATTTGGGGCCCAGCCCCATAGGTCACAAATCTGCATGAAATCTGCATATGCTAATTTAGATATGCACATTTAGAAATAATTGCTAGGATGTATTGAAACTTCACAGGTGGCAAAACCAGCCTATTAATTTCTCATCCAAATAATCTCATATAAAATAAATTCTTCAGTTAATTTGCACCCCTGACACAAACCAAGAGACTTTCCCCCCTCAGCTTAATTGCCATGCAGGCAAATTGTGAGGTGGGGTGGAGTTGCAGCATGTCAGAAGGGGAGAGTTCATGCTTCTCCCCCACCCCAGCTGCATTCACCCTTGAAAATTGCCCCCCTTCGTGGCAATTAAGCTGAGGGGAAATCCTACCATTGGCACCAATGGAAACCTCAAGGTTCTGTGGAACAGTTTTGGGGCCCTGGGAAATAGTTTCACCCCTAGCAATGCCCCTTCTCCAGATGTTGTTGGACTGCAACGCTGTTGGCTATTCTGGCAAGGGCTGATGGGAGCTATAGACCCAAATACCTGGAGGGTCACAAGTTGCCCATTTCTGGTATATGGAATTTCAGCCCTAAGTGCAGACAAAACCTAGCTGTGAGTTAGAAGCTCATCTTTATCAGATTTCTGTCAACAATCCAAGATAAGCCAATATTGCTGAAGAACTAGACAAAAGGGTTGTTGAATCAGGGAAACATCAACCCCTAAGAAGCCCTGTTTGTGTAACCGAGAAGTGAAGAAAGAGCTTTTAATTGTGTCGTCCGTCCCGTCCCCGTCCCCGTCCCCCCGCCCCAGAATCTAATTTGGACAGATCTTGGATAGCCTGCATGATCAGATAAACATTTCTGAGGCTGACAAAAGTTGCCTGTGACTTGATTACTGGTGGGTTTGGGTCAAAATGGGAGAGATGAAATACCGACAATCTTCTACAGTGCCTTTGACTCAGACCTGAGCATCGTACTGCCATGTTACAGTGCAGCGTAATTAATCCCCAAATCAATGTTTATTATGTCTGTATAGCTGGATTCATTCCAAAGAGAGGGGGACCTTGTAGAGATGCGGCTGATAGGCAAGAGATGGAAATAATCTGTCTGTCAACAGAGATGATACAGATGTAATTTTTTTACAAGCACAGTCAGTGTCTCAATACAAATGCTGAAATCAAATCCAAGCAAATCGATATCCATGGAATTAAGTCAAAAAGGCACACCATCTGTTTGCCCTGCTGAGGTGTGTCTGTTCCCCTAAAGGCGCCTCTGTCAGTATTTCGAGACTGATCTTTATTTTGTCTGCAATCGGAACTTGTGCAAGATCATACAGATATGAAACCAGCCGTAAAAGGACAGTGCCAAGGCAGTTTTATAATTATGGAAATTCTTTCTTTCCTCACTCTGTTGGGTTAAATAACACCTAGGAAGTTGTTACCCAAATCTCTTGTAATAGCTTGCTCTTTGCTTCTCTTGACTGTACAGAAAATTGTTTCCCCAATCTGATTATTGTGTTGATCACGGGTGGGCAGAAGGTAGATCTCCAGATTGGTTGGGAGCTTGGGACGTCAACTCCCAGGAGCCCCTGTAAGCATGGTCAATGGTCAGGAACGCTGAGGTCCAAACCATCTGGAGATCTACTTTCTGCTCACCCCTGGTGCAGATCAGGGGTGGGCAACTTGTGGCCCTCCAGATGTTTTGGCCTACAACAACTTCCCTCATCCCTCACTATTGGCTATGTTGGCTAGGACTGATGGGAGTTGTAGGCCAAAACATCTGGAGGGCCACAAGTTGCTCAGCCCTGGTATAGATACTAGAAAGGGATACCCCCATTCCAAACTGTTGGAAGAGTGTTGCTCACTAGAGCAGGGCCAGGCAGAAGGAGGTGGCTCCCCCAGGCTGCAGATGCCTCAGGCGGTGTGAAGGGAGCAGCGGCAGCAAGGCCCTGGACCTTTCCCTCTGCTAAGAGGTGTGTATGCCACAAGGCCTGCCTTGCAACACCCCCCGCTAGCCTGCTGCCCTCCGTGAAGTGGAGGATGCTGTCCCATCACCAGTGTCAAAACAAGATTCAACTGCTCTTCCAGTCAGCCATCTTGTCCTTTGCCTCAGGCAGCAGAATGTCTCGGGCCAGCCCTGCACAAGAGACTGAATATGTATCGACCGAGCCCAAAAGGTACTTGGGTGCTTGGCATACACTCAGGATCAATTCTGACCTTTGACACTTCTGGAGAATAGTGTTCACACAGGGATCCAGTAAAAATCCATACTCATGGGCTGCTGAAATCACGTGTGCATTTTAAAAGCACCTTAATGATGACGTGGGAATCTTTTGTTGGAGGACATGGGAAGGAGTTGGTCCTATACTGGTTAGGCTGAAGCAGAGTTTTCCCCCCTTATGCACAGCCTGCTTATTGAAACTGGTTATCAGCACGTGGGTTGTTAAACCCTTGCTAAAAGGCTCTTAAAAGGAAACGGATTGTCCAAACAAGGTTTAAAACTAATAAAGACGTTTATTAGTTTAAATTACAGTCCATTTATTCATATGGGTGTGTCATCATGTTGGGGGGGGGAGAGAGAGAGAGAGAGAGAGAGAGAGAGAGATCACTGGCCACAGAGAGGCAGGAAGTAGGGAGGAGGGGTTACAAAACATGCACCCTGGGGATTGTTTAATTAACCCTTTCCTCCCACTATAAATAGTGGTTACATTACCTCGTTGATTTAAGCAGGCAATATTACAATTTCCAACATCTTTCCCCATCTTGAGTAAATTTGCATGGACACCATCCACCAAGTCACGCCATTACCACTTTAAATGTCACCATACTTCTCAGCCTTCCCTGCCTTGGTGCCCTCCAGATGCTTTGGACTTGATCTCCCATCAGCCCCAGATGTGTGGCCAATGGCCAGGAATTTATTTATTTATTTATTTATTTATTTATTTATTATTACATTAACTAATGTGTCAATGTTTGGAAATGGATTGGCAATAGATTCAGAGACAACCAAAACAAGGCACTTTCTTTTTGCATAGCGACCTGGTTCGCATGCAGCGACACCCCATGCGTTGCTTAACCCATGGGCTGTGGGGTCTGCGAGTGAGCAAGCAAGCATGCTGCCTCCAGCCCCCTTGCCGCTTCCGCTTTGAATCCAGTTTAGCAAACAAACCTGGACAGTTTTCTGCCACAGTCCAAACGCAGCATTCTGGGATGTTGAGGGACAAACAGTCCAGAGTTTTAACCCATGGTTTGTGGTTGAGTTAAAAGTCTGGGTTGTTTCTCCCTCAGCAATCCAGAGTGCCAGGTTTGCACATCACACCATCATTTAAAAAAATATTATTTGGGGGGCATTTTCTCACCCGCTGCTCACTCCAAAGAGGTCCAGCCACCGGCGGGCTATCAAGCAGCAGCTCCTACCAACTCTCTCAGTCGTTCAACTGAAGTCGCAAGCAGCCCTCCGCCTCCTCTGGGGTGAAGCAACCCAAAAGCAGGAAAAGCTATGTGTAAGCAGCTCCCTCTACATCATGCCAAACCATCCAGGAACACTCTGTTTGTGGGCTGCTTGCTAAACCAGATGCAAAAAGTGGAACTGGCGAACAGGCAGGAGGCAGTGCGCTCACTTGCATGGGAGGGTCCATTGCTCAGTGGCAGAGCAGCTGCTTTGCAGGCAGAAGGTCCCAGGTTTGATCCCCGGCATCTCCAGGTAGGGCTGGGGAATTCCTACTTTTTTCAGCAGGACTTGTCCTTCTACATACTTGATAATTTTATCTACTAGCGTTGAAAAAATGATCCTTCAACACCAACTTCAATGGACCGGTCATGTTGTTCAAATGTCTGACTGCCATCTCCCAAAGCAGTTACTTAATTCCCAACTCAAGGATGGAAAGTGGAAAGTGGTCAGTATAAGAGGTTTAAAGATGTTCTTAAGACTAATCTAAAAATATCCAATATAAACGTTGAGAACTGGGAAGCTCTGGCCCATGAATGCTTTAACTGGAGGTTGGCCTTTCACAAAGGTTCTATGGACTTTGAAGAAGCCCGAGTGCAAGGTGAAAGGGAGAAACGTGCTAAGCGAAAAGCACATCAAACGAATCCTTTACAGGACCACCTTCCATCTGGTAACCTATGTCCTCACTGTGGGAAGCTGTGTGGATCTAGAATTGGCCTCCACAGTCACTTATGGACCCATCGCTAGAGTCTACACAATTTTATACAATTCCCTCTTTATATAATTTTCTTTTTGTAATTTTATCCTGGAAGGCAATCTTACTCGGTCATGAGTGATTGCCTACTCACTCAATAGGGCTTTCCACCAATAATGATGAAAATAACATTTGTACAATGCTTTCAAGTGTTCAAAGTGCTTCACATGCATCATGTATTGTGTGAAGAGAAAGCCAGGTCAGGTACCTGCACACCCCACTTACAGCAGCAGCTCAGGTATCCACCTTTCACCTTGTTTACCGCACTTGTTTCCTGCAAGGAGGCTCACAATGGGACACATCTGCATGCCCCCTGACAACTTCCCCTTTCCTGGCAGCCAAATGAGCTGTGAAGCATCCCCAAACAACAAGAGGGGCGCCAAGGTGCCTGGTAGTCTCAAAGGGTGGCAAGTACTCTTGAACATCCCTAAACCCAGAGAAACAGGTTATTCTTGACTCACTTCAGCCAATCATGAGGGGAGGGGTGCAGGAGGGAGGAGGGAGCCAAGAAGAGGGTATAAGTAAGGGGGCCTGTGGCGGGAAAAGTTGTTGGTCATGGGCAGCAAGCTGCGCGGAGGTCCAGGGCTTCGGTCCGACCTCAGGATCCAGCCCCGGGGAGCTCCCGGTGAAACTAGCTGAAATCGGCTGGTGACTGGCATACGCGGCTTTCGAGGAATCGGGGTCATTCCAGGTAACCCTTGTATGTACTGCTGCTATTGCTCACTCTAAGCTGCTGTAAATTGAAGGCGCGTGTGTGCGTGCTGCTCCTGTGTATGTTTTGATACGCTCAATTAAACTGTTTACCTATAAGTAGTATAGTAGCCTCCATTCATAAAACTGCTTCTTTCACTGTCCCAGCGTTAAAATTGGTCGTGGTTTCTGCCTAAGTGCCGCGAGCCGCGAATAAAGGGCTAACTCAGCTCCGGTTAACCCCTTGGTGCCCGAACCCGTGCAAAGGACCGGCTTTGGTCCTTTTCACATATTGTTTAGTTGTAACCATTACAACACCCTATAAGGTAAACTAGTATTGCTATCCCATTCCCACCCTATTGCTGATGGAGTGGGAAGACTGAAGCTGAGAGAGAGAGAGACTTGCCTAAGGCCACCTAGTGAGTTCATGGCAGAGGCGAGATTTGAAATGGGGACTTCCTGATTCCCAGCTCAGTATCTTATAGCAAGGTTGGAGAACATGTCGCCCTCCAGTTGTTGGACTGTAATTCACATCATCCCTCACCATTGGCTATGCTGCCTAAGGCTGATAGGAGTTGTAGTCCCAAGAACATCTAGAAGACTACACATTCCCTATCCCTGTCTTGTAGCAGGGGTGGACAGAAAGTAGATCTCCAGATGTTTTGGACTTCAACTCCTGGCATTCCTGACCCTTGGACATGCTGGCAGGTGCTTCTGGGTACTGACGAAACATCTCGAGATCTACCTTCTGCCCATCCCTGTCTTATAGGGTGGCCAGATGCTCAGCTTGTCTGAGTGCAGAAAGCTAAGCAGGATCAGGCCTGGTTATTACTTGGATGGGAGACCCCACCTCTAGTTTCCTGCATTGAGCAGGGGGTTGGACTCAATGGCCCTGTAGGCCCCTTCCAACTCTATGATCTATGAATAAAAGCGAACAGGGCTTGTGCACCTTTAATAGTTGTGTAGAAGAAGCCATTTCAGCAGGTGTTGCTTGATGGATGAGTGACACCTGCTGAAATCCCTCCTCTTCTGCACCACAGTTAAGGTACAGGAGCCCTGCCCTGTTTTGCAGCTAGCCACCCTACCCTAGGCTCTTAAGTCACTGCGTTACTCCAGCTCTGAATTTTATTAGCCTATTTTCCTCTTTGAAATCCTTGGTCTGGAGACGTTTTAAGCGCCAATTTGCGACCAGACGTATGTTAATCACAATGATCCCCTGGACATTTCAGCCAGCAGAGCTTTGAGGTAGTGCAGGCACTCTTCATTAAGCTGTCCAGAGCAAACGGCTCTATCAATGAGGGCTCAGAGATACTTCATCTATCCCTGCCCTGCTTGAAGGAAGGGTTTGTGCTCACAGACTCAGCCTTACAGCTGGTTCCAATGTTCTCCACTAACTTTATTGAATTTTTTAAAAAAACAATTTATCATTCCTGCTCTGCCACAGTAGCGTTGATTAGCTACATATGACATGGGCCAATTGTGGAACAGGCAGAGACGGCAGCAATAAAGAGCAGGATTGTTTGAGTTTGGACAAGCAGGCAGCAAACAGAGAGAAAGCGGTGACAAGGAAGCAGAGGGAGTATGCAGGGATGAGTATAAGCCTCAAGGCCTAATATGGTGCTTATGGAGTTCCCTCTCCAGAATATACTTAAGGGTGCAATCCTATGCATGTTTTTAGACAGGAAAAAGTCCTACAACTCCTAGCAGGGAATGCTGGGAGTTGTAGGACTTTTCCTTTCTAAACATGCATAGGATTGCACCCTAAAAGTACTTTTTAAAAACTGGTTTTACCAGTGCCATGGCTCATTGGAAGGAATTCTGGAAATTGCACTTACCGTACCTTCTGGCCGGACTGCAATGTTTATTGAAAAATATGCACAGGGCTGGCCCAAAACATTTTGCTGCCTGAGGCAAAGGACAAGATGTCCCCACCCCAACCCTGCACACACACGCTATGCAGAGTTAGGGTGGCCACTTACCTATCACTGAAAAAGAGGATGTTGATTTGCATATGCTAATCAATTGTATAGATGCAGATTTAGAATTACTACTATAGCTTAAATAAAAGTACAGTATATTTCTGATCATGGCTAAGACTGTGACTAGGTGATCTCTTGTGTGCCTGGATTCTTTATCTGTAAACCAGACTTGGACCTGGAGAGCCCATCAAATGAAGGACACTTTCAGAAGAGAGGACTGCCCTCCGATAGCACTTGAAATAGAGGACTGAACTCTATAAAGTAGGACACATGGCCGCCCTACAATGGGAATGCAACCCCATTCCCCAGTAAGAAGTGTGAAACCTGACATCAACACTGGCAATAAAACAGCATCCGCCACTGCATCTGAGAGCAGCCGAAGAGTTTAGGGGTGCCGGACAGGCCACAGGGCACTGACTGATGATTCTGTCTTCCCAACACCTCACTGCCGCTCTCCACCTCACCACCCCCACCCCGAGGTGATCATGTCACTCTGTGTAATGGTAGGGCCGGCTTTGAACATCATTTCCCAACTCTGGGCTTGCGAGCAATGTACAAAGCAGCAGTGGAAGAGGACGGGAGGGTCGTATATGCATTGAAAAGCAAAAGTTGGGACCAGGGTGCTTAACCCTTCCCCCAGCGACAGCTTTCCCTCGCACCCTCCTCCCTGCCCCAGCTGCTTTTAACACCCAGTGGGGGGGGGGGATTTCGTTCAAATGGGGTGGAGGTGGGGAAGAATTGCAGGGGAAACTGCAGCAAAATACTCCCTTCTGTACAAGAACTCCACAAAGTGGGGTGGGTGGGGAATGTGTTTGGCTTTTTTTTTTGGCCTGATGTGCCATGTTTATGCCTGGGCCACCAACGTAGCGGTATAAACTTATCCTTGCCACGGTATGCAGCTCCCTGGAGGAGGGCTCTGTCTCTGCAAGACTTTAGAATTACTCTCCTTCTGTCTTCATGCCAGCTCTTACTCCGCTGCGACGCAGACACACATGATGCAACCCAATCTCGAGGCATGTTTACTAAGAAGGATGTTTCGCAGAGTCCACAGAACTTGCCCCAAAGGAAGTGTGCATAGGTTTGCAGTCCATCCCAGCTCCAGGTTTGGGGAAGCCCTTGGGGAAGATGCTCTCTGGGGGTCTCTCCCAGTCCCCCTGTGAGTGGACTGGGAGAGGGGGGGAGGAGGAGGTGGAGGAGGAAACAAAGCAAGTGGAAGATGCTGCTCCAACATCTCCCTCTTGTTGCTGGCTCCATGCTTGGAGAGGGCAGGTGAACAGGCAGAGACAGAGGAGGAGGAAGAGGAGCAGGCCAGGAGCCTCCAACATCAGTAGGGAACCCCTGTGGGAGCTGGTGGGCCTTGGCAGCTGCCCACTGATGCCAACCCCCCTGATGCCAGCCCAGTTTGCAGCCCTAGTACAAACTGCAGACGGGAAATGTCTTAAAAGAGGCAGTTCCCTTTCTCTTGTGTACAGGGGAGAATGCCTGCACTAAAATGCCTGCTGTGACAAATGCATTCCTCGGGTTGCATTTTTTTTCAAATGGGACTAAAGTGCAACAGACTTCCTCTGGATCCAACCCATCATCTAAAAAAGAAATATAGCAAAGGATCTGGTCAAGATCCTTCTATGATGTTTACTCATAGGCTATTTCTATTCAATAACACTTACCACAGGGGGGCAGAACATTAGTCCCAGGGGCCAGCTCTTGCCCTCCGTGGCTCTCCTGATGGTCATGCCCCACTCCCTACCACCAATAATTTGGTGGTTTCCCAGAGTTTGTGCAGTCGTCGTTGTCGTCCCCCCCCCCCCCCATTCTAAAAGGTTGTAATGCCCAGGGCTTTTTTTCTGGTGGAACTCACCGGAACTGAGTTCCAGCACCTTTTCTTCTATTAATTGCATTACAATTTAATCACCATCTACTCCCGAGGAAATGTAATCCAAGAGTTCCGGTACCTTTTTCTCCAGAAAAAAAGCACTGGTAATGCCTTTCCTAAGGCTTAATTACTGGCAGGAAGAGCTTTAAGTTAAAATATGCTGGTATTTTTGGCCACGCCTCTTTTGCCTTTGGGCCCCGCCCACGGCTGGAATGCAGCCCCTGAGAACTTTTCTGAACCGGTATTAGGCCCTCCGGGCTGAAAAAGATTCTGCACCCCTTGTGTTACAAGCTCTTTTACGTAAACGTTTCCTCTTATACGGATGCAAAATAAGTCCTTTGGAACTTATTTGATTTTCTCAGTGCAACAGGAATCAAAACTATACTGATGGGGTTTGTCCCGTCTTTCACCAGAAATGGTCTCAAGGTGGTGTACAAAAATAATAAGACAATTAAGGGCACAATCCTATGCAAGTTTAGACAGAAAGAAGCTATGCTGGCTGGGGAATGCTGGGAGTTGTAGGCCTTTTTTCTGCCTAAACTTGCATAGGATTGCACCTTAAAATATATTGCCAACTAACAGTGAAACCACAGAAAAAAGGTCAGATTGGCAGGAGAAAAAAAACAGCTAACAAATTAAAGGGAGCTTCGATACCATTAAAGGCAAAAGAGAATAGGAAGGCCTTTGCCTAACGCAGAAAACAAAGATGGCACAACAAGGCAACTATTTCTAGGAAGAGAGTTCCATATTTGGGCACTGCCACAGAAAAGGCCCTTTCTCTAGTTTGCCACCTGCCAATCATCTCATTGGACAAACCTGAGTTCTAATCTTATCAGACAGGAATGCTGTGGGTTTTCCGGAGTATTCTGAATTGGGAAATTTCCTGCTGCCCTAAATCAGTGGGAAACCTGGTTTAGCATGTTTATTTCTATTTAGTAAGCAAAATTACAAAACAGTATGTCATATTATTTTTATGTGCAGTGAAAATATCTGTAAAGCGTTTCCAATAGACATAAATAGCTGACCTGAAATATTTGACTGGTGTGTGTGTGTGTGTGTGGGGGGGGGATATCAATAAACTGCAGTCGGGCTGTAATCCTATACACACTTACCTGGGAGTAAGTATTCTGCGTAGATGCATATAGGATTACACTGCTAGTGTGGTTTAAATGCCATATTCAAACTAATTCAAAGCTTGGGAAGTTGTTATTCTTGGAGTACTTGTAAATATGTTAATATTTATTTATTTAATACATTTTAATACTGCCCAATAGCCGAAGCTCTCTGGGCAGTTTACAACAGTTAAAACCATAAAATACAATATAAAATAAATATAAAATTTAAAACCACAGATTAAAAACAAACAGCATTGCTAGCAGCAGCCATTACAATAACAGAGTTAAAAACCACTACAAGATTAAAATGATTAAGATGATTAAAATGCCTGGGAGATTAGAAAGGTCTTCACCTGGCGCCGGAAAGAGTACAATGTAGGCACCAGGTGAGCCTCTTTGGGGAGCTCATTCCACAACCGGGGTGCCACAGCAGAAAAGGCCCTCCTCCTGGTAGCCACCTGCCTCACTTCCTTTGACAGGGCTCTGCCCTACATGACAATTCCACAGCATATACACTGACTTTGCATTATTTGTTGATTTTAACAACTCAATCCTATGCATATTTACTAAGAAGTCCCTTTGTGCTCAATGGGGCTTACTCCCTAGTAAAGTATGTTAGGATTGCAGCCTAGGAGTTGGTGTTCCTCTGCCATGGACCCCTTTTCCTCGCAATTTTGGATTGCCCCCCACCCCCACCCCATGCAGAAAAGAGACAGAACTAACTCATGGGTGAACACATGCAGAATTGGCATGGACCGGAAATAAAGGGTGCTTGACTCTTAGGCCTCAAAAGGCATTGTACAGTTATTCCACCTTTTCTTCCATAACAGATTCTCTTCTGGTAAGAAAAAAACAAACAGGAAAAGTGGTGGGAAAATGCAGGAAGGCTACAAATGGAAGATGTTGTTGCCTGGAACCCGGCACCCCTCCTAAAATTGCATGAATGGGACAGTGCAACTGCACAATGAAAACCTCATCTGGAAGTACCCAAAGTGATCCACCCATCCATGCCTAGTTGGGAACACAGAGCATAAACTTCTACAGGTTCGTTCTACGTTGGGCCTGGGCCAGAGCCCCTCCTAGCGTAATTTTCTTTTGTGCTATACAGGCAAGTCTTTGTGGGGGTGGGGGAGGTGAGAAAGAAGTTAGCAAAGGCTAAGTGGGGGTGGGGGGGAGTGGCATTGGCAAATCCAGCAAATGACAACATTGTCAACAGTCTGACCTAATAAAAATACTTCAGCAAGAAAGCAAAATAATAAATTGTTAAGGAAAAAAACTGGCAGCCAAAAAGCAGCGTGACTCCTCCGTAATCATTCATAATTCCCTTTTATTACAGATTGTTTTGGCTAGAGATGGTAGAAGGATATAACGTGTCAAACGGGCCTGAAAAACAAGGCGAGATTGTACTTCCTGCAGTAGAGCTTATAGATTTTTGTGGGCCCCAAAGCAAATGCTTGTACTCGCTTCAACTAATGCATTCAATCGCTGAATTTCCTTTGGGGAGGGAGGAGAAGCGTAGCTTTAACTACTAACACATTTTAAAAACTAAGAGCTGCTTCTGACCTGACATTTCACTACATGAAAACAAGTATCAGCAAGTGACCAGAAAGTAGCCCAATGGTGCAATTCTATACCTGTGTACTCCAAGGTCCCATTGAGTTCAATGGGACTTACTCCCAGGTAAGTGTGTATAGAATTGCATCCTAAGACTCCTGCACTTTGACGGCCCAGGCAGCGGACAGCTTTGCATGGGACATGGAAGCAACGATGGAGGAAGCGTACATATGAGATTATGAGTTCCAAGGACATATTAGTTCCATAGGACATAATATGCTAGCTCCAGATTTAGTCATGCTTAGAATAGACCCATTGAAATCAACTGAACTTGTTAGCCATGGCTAACTTTAAGTCCATTGATTTCAACAGGTCCACTCCAAGTTATTTATTTGTGATAATTGAAAACAATGCCAATTACAATAATACTATACTACAAACCAATACAAGGAGCAGTAAGATGGAGCAGCATGAAACCTGGGTGAACAAGTGTGTTTCCAGGAGGCATTTGAAACAGGCCACATTTTCTGCCTCCCAAACTGCATGGGGGAGGGCTTTCCAAAGGGTGGGCACCACCACCAAGAAGGCCCACCCTTCAAGGCATTAGATGGCAGCATTCCATTACTATCAGTATGACCAGCAAGGCCTCCTCTGACAATCTTAAAGGCTGGCTGAGGGAAGGCGGTCTGCTATATGGCATGGCTTTGTAGCTAATAGGCAGCCAGTGCAGTTCTGTTAGCACAGATGTTATGTGAGCATAGGTGGGTATCCCCGCGAGCATCCTAGCTGCTGCATTCTCCTCTAGCTGCAGCTTCTGAACCAGGCACAAGGACAGCCCCACAGAGTGCATTCCAGTAGCCTAATTGTGAGGTTACCAGTGCATGGATTACCATGGCTAGGCAATCCCTATCCAGGAACAGGCATAGTTGGCATACCAACTGAAGTTGGTAATGGGTGTTCAGGGAAACTTGGGCCTCAAGTAACAGAGATGGATCCAGGAGCACCCTTAAACTATGTAACTGCTCCTTCAGGGTATGACTCAAGTCTGGAACCAACCCAAAGTGCATAGGTACACAAAACGCTTTATTCCCAAGGCTGGCTCCAGAGGGTGGCAAGGTTAGCCCAGGGCCTACTGCCCTAACAGTGCTACCATTAGTACATTGCAGATTATCCAAGGGCATCATTTGCAAGTTGCAACCAAACAGAACTCTCAGTTTGCATGTCTCAACCTGACTCCTTCATGTGCTCTTTCTGCAGGTGCAGAACTGCACATATGTGGGACTGCAGAGGCCACCCCCTCAAAAAAGAACGCGCATAAGTTGTGCGCATACACAATTCACCTGCTTGGGTGTTTGGGGTTAGTAAGAAGTTAGCAGCCCTCAATTCCACACTTTATTGGGCAGTGCGACTTGGATAGCCTGCCTGGCCCCATCCATCACCCCAGAGGAGCAGAGCAGCTGCAGGGAGCCTGCTTTGCCGTCGCCCCCACCATCCCCTCAGAGAAAAAAAAGAGAACACACAGCTCCATCTGATAGTTGCCTTGGGACTGAAGAGCAGCACACTCCATCCAAGGGCTACCGGAGGCTGCAGCCCTTGCCTCCCAAGAACATCATGGCAAGGGCAAGTCCAGCCTCGCCCCAAACATCAGCCAGTGAGGGAGCAGCTGCTCTAACGCTTGCTTTCCTCCCAGTTCCTTTTCCCTTTTGCTTTGCCTATTAGATCAAGATTGTGTGCACATGGACTGTCATATCTTTCACTATATATACATACAGCACTTAGAAAATGGTAGGCATTTTAAAAGTGTTTAACATTAATATATGTTTCTTCTAGGGGTGCGGCTGGACCAGAAATATTTTAATCTGCAGTGCAGGTTTTTCGCAGCATGGAGCTGGCCTGGTATAATATCTGCACTTCCAACCACAGATAAAGGCACAGCTACAGAGCTAGTTGAAAATTGGCAACCAAGCTTTTTCATGTCCCTACCAATTCTATGGTGAGGAAGCTGTATGCCCACTCCTCATACAGATGGACTCAGAAGCAAATTCCACATCACTGAGACTTCCAGGCCCAGTATGCATCCTTAGGGCTGCAGCCTTTATGTATTGTGGTGTACCAATGAGGGGCAAGGAGGCAGATCAAGCAACCCATAGGGTTTTTTCACTCCATAGCCTAGTAGGTGTTATAAAAAGACCAGCTAGAAATTACTCTAGCAGGCAGTTTTCTTTCCAAAACACAGTTACCTGGTTTGCACATAATGGCCTTCGCCATCGTTTTTTAATGTGCAAGCTCCAATTGGCTCCGATTGGAGGCTGCTCTCTAACATCTGAACCCACACACTATGGGTTAATCAACCCAAAGTTAACCTATAGTTAGTTATGTTAACTGTGGGCTTAACCCACAATTAACCCATAGTGTTCAGGTTTAGATGTCACAGAGCAACCTTCAATCGATCGGCGGTTGCATATTCAAAATGCTGGTGTTACAAGTTACATGTGAACTAGGCCAGTGGCAATGGACCACTAACAGTATTGCAAACTATTTTTTTTTATAATAGTGAAGCTAAGAACCTCATGCAAAACTGTGGTTAAACTGGGTCTGGAGGAATAGTTGACAATGACACTCAATTTATTTTATTTGTTATATTTATACCCCACCTTTTTTCCTGCAAGGAACCCAAGGCGGCTTACATAATCCTCCTCCTCTCCATTTTACCCTTACAACAACCCTGTGAGGTAGGTTAGGCTGAGAGTCAGTGACTGGCCCAAAGTCACCCAGTGAGTTTCATGGCCGAGCAGGGACTAGAACCCGGATCTCCCGAGTCTCAGTCCAACACTCTCACCACTACACTGGCTCTAATACCGTATTTTTCCGTCTATAAGACGCCCCCATGTATAAGACGCCCCCCACTGGGCAGTTTCGCAACCGCGCAGGTCTCTCCTTGGCTTACTTCCATGTATAAGACGACCCTCAATTTTTAGTCTAACAATTTTAGGAAAAAGTATAGTCTTATACATGGAAAAATACTGTAATCTATTAAATAACCTATTAAAATTAAATTGACAGAGCCTAACCCGCCCCCGGTATCTTTGGGCTTGGAATTCATGGAGCTAAGCACTATCTATGGGAGCTTCTCCTTAAAAACAGGAAGCTAGGTAATGCATTAGGTATTGTGCCAGCAAACTTTTAATAGTCAAAACCACCATTTTATTTAGCAGCCCATTTTAGGCTCTCCATTTTATTCTTTACATTCTTTTTTAAAATTAAAATTATTAGCAGCAAGAACTCACTGAGTGGAGGGGCGATCCTAAAATATTCTAAATCAATTAATAAATATTTAGAGACTGTGGTAGGCCTCAGCTGGCTCAGCTTGTCTGAGCGTGGAAAGCTAAGCAGGGTCAGGCCTGGTTATTACTTGGATGGAAGACCCCTCCTCTAGTTTCCTACAGGGATGTTGAAGAGTCCTTGGTCTCGAGTCGAGTGACGAGTCTTTGGACCCGAGTCTGGAGTCCGAGTCCTTGGTCCAAAATGGTGACTCATGAGTCCCGAGTCACTCCCAAAGCTGACTCCACGAGTCCCTATTAAAATCGGGGGGGGGGGGGTTCCCAACAAAATAAGGCTACTTCAGATGTGTGGCTTAAATAAATTCTAGGCACAAGTGTGCCTTTTTATTTCAAAACTCTGCAACTGATTTTGACAAGAACAGACCAGGCAGACAAACCCAAAATAACCAGGCAGGCAGAGGAGGCAGGGAACCCCAAAGCAGACAGGCAGAGGCCTTTGTCTTGGACAATTCAAACTGTGGAACTGGTTAAGAAGAGACCAGGCAGAGGAGGCAGGGAACCCCAAACAGGCAGGCAGAGGCAGCCAAACCCAAAATGTCTGAAAGGTTGCATTTTAGGAAAATGATTTTAAAAAATAAAATCTTCGCTGGCGATCGCACTTCTCTCCACAACTTCTGGCACAGTCCAGGGATGTTGAAGAGTCCTTGGTCTCGAGTCCCATTAAAAATATTGGGACTCGAGTCAGAGGGGGTGCTCAGTCCGACTCACGAGTCGAGTCCTGGAGTCCAAGTCCCCATCTCTGGTTTCCTGCATTGAGCAGGGGGTTGGACTTGATGGTCTTGTAGACCCCTTCCAACTCTATGATCTATGAATCTAAGTGATAGAACCCATCAACCACTCTTAAAGTGACTAGGAGCGGAAACAGGATACATATCTTTCTGAGCAGAAGACTGATTTGTTGCCTCTGCCACCGCTTTCAGTGAAAGCAGCCAGTGACATCTAGAGGCTAGTAGCTTCATTACCAAAGTAATTTTGTTTGTGCTGCTTTTAGTAAAACATCTGATCCCATCTGCTTCATTAACATTAATTGATTCAACTCAATCCACACACTATACCTTCTTAGCACTCAAGAAGTCCAGTTTATTATGTGCCTGGATCTGGGAATTCCCACAATTGCAGCTATTGGTTGGAGCATTAGTGAACTATGTGATGGAATTAAATCACACATTGTACTAAGAAATTTGAGTGAAAACAGCGTAAGGCACGCAATCAGTAAGTATTTTCCCATTTCACCACTAGAAGATCCAATCACTAGAGTCATATCATATCCCTATCACTGCCAAAATGTTGTAGGATGTATATACAGATCCTACATGTATTCTGGAACGACCCTGCTAATCGTACAAGTCCTCAGATACACAATAGTTGGTGGAAGCAAAAGTAAACAAAGGGCAAATAATAAAAGGGCTTTTAAAAATTTGATGAAATGAAGCGTTGGCATCTGAAAAAAAGCTTTAATAAAGTTACAGGACAAGTAGAGTGGAAGAATTCAGTCTTCTATTTTTTCCAGTGCTTCCATATCCTCAGAATTAAGGTGCTTGATGGTAATCTCTGAAAAGGAGAGGTTATTTTGTTATTGGCTTTTTGGGAAGTGCATCCCAGTGCTGAGAAGATGCAGAGCTCAAGGATTCCTAAGACATGGGTTCACAGCAGCAAGAAGTGTTTTGGCCTGGCCACCAACTCCCTGATGCACAAGCTTTCCATGTTGAAGGTAGATAGGTATATTGAAGTGTGTGGCACAGCAACAGCTAAGCCAAATTCCAACACACGTTAGTTTTACTGCAAATGCAGGAGAGTTTTCTCATCAGCAACTTGTTTCAAATTGACCATTTTTCACATATTTTTCAAATATGTCACTCCGTTACCTGCCAAAGGCTGAAGTGGCATAAGGCAGAAAAAGGAGTATCATATGCTACTTCTGTATGTTTGAGTCAGCCCAGCGGCCTCCCAAAATGTCTAATTTTTGTTCCTATGCCAACATGAGGTTAGAATAAGATCCTGCACCATTCTTTTGTAAAGGCGTTCCAAAGGCATTTCTACACCAAATATTTAAACCAGTTTCGAATAGCTTTCACTAATTTCCCCATCACAGAGCCTGGAATGTGGTGTTCTATGAAGAGAATAGCAGTCCAATAAAAGGAAATCACAGTTAAAAACACTATTGTTCTGTGTTTTTCTTTTTAAGGGAATATTATAGTTAAATCAAGCAAGTATAATGCAGATGTTGCTTATTTCTTCCAAATGCGGAGGAAAAGCACCTAACTATTCAGCTGGCAGCAGCTTTGTTTGCTTCTAACATTCTAGTCTCCCATTTACCAGCTTAGTAGAACCCAAGTCTTCCATCCCAGGTCAAGCACTAGGATCAGCAAAACTACCTGCCCATGCAATAGTTGTTTGGGCATCAAGACTGGGTTAACATTTAAAAAAACCATCAGATGCATCTCCAAACAGGAACACAGACATCAGTAGCAAAGGATATTGTTTAGGACTGCCCATCGCTCCATCTTGCTTGTTGGAGGAAACAGAGAATTCCCTCTCTCCATCGGATCTGGTTGTCTGCTCCAGTACAGAAACTATGAGGACATTCACTGTTGTGAACCAATGAAATTTACTGATTTGAGAAAGAATGTGATGTAGTGGATAGAGGAGTCTCCAACCTGGTGCCCGCCATGTTTTGAACGTCAGCTCCCATCAGCCCCAGTCAGCATGGCCAATGGTCAGAAATGCTGGGAGCTGTAGTCCAAAGCATCTGGAGAGCACCAGGTTGGGGAAGCCTGGGCTAGAGTGTTGGCCTAGAGCCATGGAGTGCCAGGTTCAAAACCCCACTCAGGTATAATGCTCACTGCACAGGAACATGGGATGGGAAGCTGTCTTATATCAAGTCAGACCATGGGTCCCTCTAGCCCAGTATTGTCAACACTGACTGGCCGCAGCTCTCCAGCGTTTCAGGCAGGGATTTTTCCAAGCCCTACCTGGAGATTCCAAGGATCGGACTTTGGACCTTCTGCATGCAAGCATGTGTTCTACCACTGAGCTATGGTAGCCTTAGGCCAGCCACCATCTCTCAGCCTAATTTACTTCACAGAGTTTTGAGGATAAAGAGGGTGAGGGAACAGCCACATATGCTACACTGACTGCCCTGGAGGAGAGGCAGGATTTGCATGTAAAAAATATTTTGATCTTGTAATTAGGATAAATACCGAATGATTAAGTATATGTTTCTTGCTCCAATAAAGTTAGGGCGCAATCCTATGTATGTTAAGATGGGGAAAAATCCTACAACTCCCAGCATGCCCCAGTCAGCATGGCTGGCTAGGGCATGCTGGGAGTTATAGGACTTTTTTTCTGTCTAAACATGCACAGGATTGCGCCCTTAATGAATTACAAATATCATTATTGGTTAAATATTGTTGAATCAGTCAACCAAATCTTTTTTTTTAAGCAGGTCAAATGCCCAAGATGAAGTTCTTCAGCCTCTCTCTTTTTATCTTCCAGACACTGTGGTACATCTTTGCAGTTTCCATTTTATAGTTGCAGCAGAAGCTGAAAGCCACTGAGTGTATTTCTGAGCAGGGATTCAAATAGTGATTAACCCAGACATGAAATCTTACTGTTCTGCACTAGCAGGTCAGATGGAAATACAGTATACTCACTGAAGTGCTCTTGAATTGAAAACAGAAGTGGTAGATTATGTCTCTCCACCATGTTGAATGCTAGGCCCTTCTTCCCAAAGCGGCCTGCTCGGCCGATGCGGTGCAGGTATGTCTCGAAGTCAGCAAGCTCTGTCATCCTAGTAGGCAGGCTGAAGTTGACCACGATCGTGACCTGCTTCACATCGATGCCTGCCAGGCGGCACAAACAAGAAGATGACTTCCTTCCAAAACGCCTGCGCCAGAGCAGTAAATCCCTGGCAGCTCAGATTGCTTTGGCTTGTGCAGTTCCTACCTCTAGCACAGACGTTGGTTGTGATGAGGACTTTGTCTTTCCCGTCACGAAATTTCTGGATCACCTCTGCCCGCTGTTCAACGCTAAGCTCCCCACTCAGCAGGGATACCTGGTGCCCATCCTTCGACAGTGCCCAATAGAGCCATTTGGCATTTTTACGAGTCTATCAAAGGAATGGGGGGGGGGGGAGAAGATACATGTCAAGATTAGGGCCATCAGTGCAATGGAAAATACCCATTTTCCATTTTGGTACGTGTGGCTTTTAGAACATTGGCCTAGTGCCATCCACTGCTCCCACACCGGGTTCCCAGTTGTAACTGAGAACAATTAGGGGCATATCTATACCACAGACAACTCCGTTTTAGTAGTACAGTAATACCTTGGATTGCAAGTAACTTGGTTTGAGAGCATTTTGCAGGACAAGCAAATTTTAAAATATTTATTTAAATTTTTTTGACTTGATATACAAGCGACGTCTTGCAATACAAGTACTGTAGTACGGCTTAAATTAAAAATCTCTGTACAAATTTTTTTGGGGGAATTTCGTTTTGATATAAGAGTGTTTTGGATTACAAGCACGTTTCCAGAACCAATTATGCTCTCAATCCAAGGCATGACTGTAATTCCTTTTTGGGGTCAAGGCAGAGATCCTACTAAAAAGGTTCACAGCAGGTCCCCTGCGCAAGAGGCTGAAAAGCATACTAAAGATGCAATGGAGTCACATTCACACACCCATCACAGCTCACGGTAGGTGCAGGAAAAGGCCGCCTGACTGGAACATGCCTAGATGTGCACTCACATACATACAATGCATGCACACACGCACGCACACACAGAATACAGCCCCAGATTTAGCTGTTATCATACCGCTACATGAGAGATATTTGCAGGAGGATGCCTGCAACGACATCCAGCTAATGCCTTTGCTTGCCAGGCTATTTACAACCACCTTGCCTCATAGCCAAGATGTCGTGAGCATTTGCCTTTATTATTTATTTATTTATTTATGATATTTATGAATCGCCCATCTGGCCAGACATCCGGCCACTCTGAGCGATATACAGTCCAATAAAACACAAGAGGGGGGGAACACACACACACACACACACACACACACACAGTATAAAACACAATTAAAAACAGTACAAAACTTAAAAATCCTAACCCACCCCATATTCCTGCCTGAAAAGCCACGTTTTTAATGCCCGGCGGAAGCTAATCAAGGAAGGGGCATGGCGGAGGTCACTGGGGAGAGAGTTCCATAAATTGGGGGCTGCCACAGAAAAGGCCCTCCTCCTAGTCCCCACCAGCCTGGTTTCTCTGGCTGATGGGACAGGGAGAAGGCCATCTGTGGCAGATCTTGTTGAGCGGCCTACTTGATGTTGCTGGAGGCGCTCCTTGAGATATACTGGACCAGAGCCATACAGGGTTTTAAAGGGTTTTTAGTCTAGAAAAAAAAAAGAGGGGAAAGGGGCCAATACTGAACCGCCCCCTTCCTTTGCTACCTTGTGGTTGCCTCAATGCTATGCAACAATGTTCATTTCAAAATCATGACCAACCACTACTCTCCACTGCAAATCTAGGCTTTGTATTCTCTCTTGACCTAGTCCAAGTTAGTTACAAAGGCACTTTACCTGGCAGAAGATTATAGCCTGGCCGATGGTGATGCTGCCATAGATATTGCACAGGGCTTTGTATTTATCTTCCTTATTCTCACACTGAAAGTAGTACTGCCTGATATTGTTAAGGGTGAGCTCCTCTCGGCGCAGCTTAATGATGTTGGGTTCAGGCACAATGTGCTGTGCAAACTGGAGTACAGGGTCCTCAAAGGTTGCTGAGAAGAGAAGCATCTGGCAATCTCGTGGCAAAGATCTGGGGAGTTCCAGTATATAAGGCTTGTAACGGTCTATCTTTAATGCCCAAATAGTGATGTTCATGAATTCTTTGCCAACACTCCTTATAAAATGAAGGACCTCATTGGGGAGCATCTGTAACTCAGTGGCTTAGCATGTAAGAAGGTCCCCGCTTTGATCCCCAGTATTTCCAGGTAGGACTGGGAAAGACTCCAGTATGGAGCCCTGCAGAGTCACTGTCAGGCCATATAGATCCTACTGAACTAGATGGACCAATGGTCTGATTCGGTATAAGGCAGCCTCTTAGGTTTCTATGTTTGAGATTGCTGCACTGATTCTGCACCTGCTTTACGTCCACTGAGATTGGGAATTAGGGGAGGGCTGTAGCTCAGTGGTTCAATCACAGGTATGGCTTATCACACACAATGCTGCCTTACACAGTCAGACCACTGGTCCATCTAACTCCGTACTGTCTACACCGAATGGCAGTGGCTCTCTAGGGTTTTAGACATTTCCCCCAGCCCTAGTTCTTGAGGATGAGTGTGCCCAAGGGTCCTTTGTCTGACTGCGAAAGACTTGTGCCTGAAACTCTAGAGAGCTGCTGCTAGCCAGTGTAGAGCTGCAGACCATAATAAGCTAAATGACCAACAGTCTGACGGTATAATAGGGATGGGCAAATCTGTGGCTTCTGCAGCTGCTGCTGGACTACAGCTCTCCTCACCAGTTGTAGGCCAAAAACATCTGGGGACCCAAGGTTGGAGAACACTGGTCTAGATGATGACATTAGGTTCTTGGTAGGTAGATATGGAAGGAGACATTCCTTCAGGTAACCTAGCCTTTTAAAAAGACCCAAGGTATTTTACAACAAATATCAAACATTCAAAATAGAAAACAGCTAAGAATGTCATTAAAATACCAAAACACAAGCCAACTAAAACATCAAAAGAATGCATAACAAGCCCAACATATGCCTTCAAATACCTGGGAGTATATTAGAGTCTTGACCTGGTGCTGAAAAGTACAAGACCCTGCCCCCCCACCCAAAACTTACAATTTAAAATCTGACACAAAGGGAGAGAAATGGAGGCAGCAGAAAGCAGGGAAGGAATATGCAGTTGGTCCAGTCACATATTTAGGCATAGATACAGGCTAAATTAAAATAGTGCATGGGATCTAGAGGGTTGGCCCAAAGTTTTCACAGAAAAGGTGGATTTTGAAAAGGAACTGAGAGGGATTCTGGGAGGAAGTGTCAAGCAAAAGGGGGGTAGCGAGGGAGAAAGAGCAGAGTTGGAGGGAGCATGAAACCTTTAGCCAGCCGAGGGTGGTGGAACTGGACGAGCAAAGGTCATGGGCAGGGAAATATCAGGATATGAGTGAAGGGATAATTGATATTAGATATCGCAACATGCATGCACACATTTCTTCCTACAAAGCTGCAACATTGGTGTAGGAAAAGCATCATGAGAAGTGGTCTTTAGACTAAAGCCACTTTTGCACTGACTGGTCATAAGAATAGTGTGCCTTCCCTAGTAATAAATCAACTGAAAAGCCAAGTTCTAATAGTACAAATCATGTTTTAGAAATCATCTAAAGCAATGAGCCCACCTGGATAAGTTCTACAGGTAGCATTTTCAGCAAGGCGCAAGCCACTTCAGATGTTTTGGCAAAAAAGGAAAATATGTTTACCTCTGAATGCGAACACTCTGGTCCAAGAAATTCTGTTTGTCGATCATGACATCTGCCTCGTCCAGCACACACACTCTGATTTTCTTCACATCCAGAAATCTTAGCTTGAAACACCAATCTAGCAGAGTCCCTGGGGTTCCAATTACTATCTGTTCTTCGATTACAGTCCCTCTTGGAACTATGAGAGAGATGAAGTTATTTTCCCTGTGCTATCCCTGTGTAGCATGTTTGCTACACTATAAAGGCTTGGGACTACGCTGACTTATACTTCAAGAGTAACAGGAGCCATTTCCCCCTTCCTGCTGTCCCAGCGCTAGTCTTGACCCAGCATTGGCAGCTTGCAAGTGTATACAAGTGTATAAGGGTGGCCGGTTGCTGGCCAGATGGGTGATTAATAAATGTAAATAATAAATAAATAAAATACAATGGGGCAGCCTTCCCCAACCTGGTGCTCTCCAGATCTTTAGGACTTTAACTTCCATCATCCCCAGCCAGCATGGCCCATGGTCAGGAATGCTAATATCTGGAGGGCACCAAGTTGGGGAAGGCAGCAATAAGGGAAAGGAAGGAGCTGTGTAATTGGCTTTCCTTAGTCCCATACAAAAACATGGAAGGGTGACACTGAATAGACAGGACTGCTAGCAGCTTCTGGTCTAGTCAATTTCACTTCTAAAAGGAGGAGAGTGATGTTCTTGAATATATATATATATATATATATGAGAGAGAGAAAGAGAGAGAGAACAAACAAACCTTGTGCTTTTTCCCTATCTTTTTAAAAGGGCTATATAAATACATGTGCATAGACAGTGAGTGTACACCATATCACACAGGCACTATCGCTGTAACATTCCCATCAAGATATTGCAGTAGCATTCACCACCCATTTGAGGCTCTTTTCGGTTTTTCTAGGGTATAACAAGAAGCATTAAAGGCAAAATTGGTTTGACCAGAGTTCATGGTGAAAAAAATGTATTGAATATAACTTTGTGTTCTGTCTTTATAGTCCAATTCTTCCAAAGCCTTGGGCTACTTGATTGGTTATATGCTACCTCCAGAGCAGTATGCCTGCATACTCCAGTTGCTGGGGAACATGGGCAAGAGGGTGCTGTTGCACTCATGTCTTGCTTGTGGGCTTCCCGTGGGCAGCTGGTTGGCAGCCATATGAACGGAATGGTGGAACCTTGGTCTGACCCAGCATGGCTCTTCTTATGTTCTTACCTCTTGACTCCCTATCACAGATTAAACCATTTCTAAACAAAGCAAACACCTAAAATTGTTTGGTGGGTCCAAAGATAGTATGAAACCTAACAGTAATTACATTACAGGAATCTTTGAATTTTTTTAAAAAAATTACAGATTTTCCAATAAAATACAGATAAAATATTAATGTAGTCTAAATGCTTATATATTTCCTAAGCATTTATTGTTATTACAAAGCATGGTTATCTCTTATCCTGAGCTATTTTAATATTTTGTTCTCTACATTCTATTGGAAAATTTATATATGTATTAATAGAAGAAAGAAATGAATTCAAAGAATCCTGTGCTTATTACTGTCAGGCCTAAGGCTTCTAAAGAGCTGGACTATAAATAGATAATTCAGTTACATTCAATATAAAAAGAATGTGTACCATTAGCAAGGGCTCTACAATACTTGGTCTAAGATGCTTACTGAAACTACACAATCCCCCCCCCCCCCGGTTTTTGCAACAACTACAAAAATAGCTGGGGCAAAGCTTCTCCACACTTGCAGATAACTGCTGCAGATCTAACTTCCACCGAGGCTCTGTTAACTTGCCCAGTAGCCATCAGTTGGAATACATTCCTCCAGGAGCCCCTCCAAGTCCCTTGGAATAGGAGGGCAGACTCCAGCAGGCTTAAAAATGTGGGGAGGAACAAGAGGGGGGGGGGAGTATGCCCTGCCCTGAGTCCTGCCACAGCAGCCAAAGCTTGTGAGCTCTTTTCCATGGCATAAACATGCCAGTAAGTTACAAGCCCAATTCAAAAATCATATGAGGTTAAAGAAAGAAAATTAAAAGGGGGAACTTCTAATCCTGTGTTTAGCTACCAAAAAGAGGATGAAAACTGCTGTAGAATCCTAAGCATGAAATGCATGCAGTGTTAGTAAGTATGCATTTTATAGCACAAATAGAGATAGGGGGAGGGTCTGCAACATTTCATTTTATAACACACACATTTTTAATTGTTAGGCAGCAAGAAAAATATTGGTCATAAAGGCATAAAAGAGAGACCCTTACATCTGTTTCCTCGAACAGCATATGTAACATTAATGTTGACACAAAACTTTCCCATCTTCTCAACTACTTGTCCAGTTTGCACAGCCAGTTCAAAGGTGGGAGCTAGACAGAGGCACTTTAGGATGAGACAACAAAAACAGAAGGAAACAAACAAAAAAGATAGAGAAAGTTTATTTTGGTATAGCCACATGTTAAGTTTTAGCCTCCAAAACGGCATGGCACAAATGCAAGTGTAAACTGCAGCCCATATTTCTTTTTCACTTTAACCATTTATGCTCATCAGATTCCAGCCTCCTGGAGTGGTTCTTCACTAGGCTTATAATATGGAATAACTGGAATTTATTTCACTCACTTTGTATGGGGCATCTACATGACATTATCACGAAACCATTGTCCTCCTGTGTTTTCCCCATGCTCTTTCCACTTTCCTCAAACTGCAGAAAATTTGTATTTAAAAAAAGAAAGAATAGTGCAACCTCCACAGGTGTGGATTGGCTTAGCACTACCTCTCCATACTTTATGAGGTGTGGGTTTGATGTGTGCAGTGATGTATTGGCTGGGTAAGCCTATAATCCAGTGTTCTCCAGCCTTGGGTCCCCAGATGTTTTTGGCAAGCGTAGCTGGCTGGGGCATGCTGGGAGTTGTAGGCCAAAAACATCTGGGGACCCAAGGTTAGAGAACACTGCTATAACCACACATCAGTGCTTCTGCACAGCTCCCCACATTAGCTTTCTGGTTGGCACCATTTTAGCTGCATTTTTTTAAAAAAAACAACAAAAAACACCAATCTTTTAATATGTGAGTTTTTGCCTTTTTCCAAAAAAATAAATTTTTTTAAAGGCAAGTATTTACTTTAAGTGCAAATGCACTTACATGAAAAAGTATTTTAGAACAGATTAAAATTCACATCGGTGCCATTTTATCAGTGTGTTAACATTTCCCACATGTATTTATATATATATATATATATATATATATTGTAAAAACAACCTTCTACTTCTTAACGCTGAAGTGACTGCACAATAGGACTTAAGTTTAAAAAGTGCTTAGTTCAAACATGGTTTTAAACCAATGGATTAAAAATCCCTGAAAATGGTACACTCAGGGGAATTGTCCCTTCCCTGCCCGCAAGGCTATGTCACCCAGCTAGTGTGGATGAAACAGAGCGGGACATAAACACAAAGAGCACTCTGTCTCCTAGGTGTGGAAAGTCCATACCAATTCTACATGTAGCTTACAGCAGAACCATGACTGGGTAGTGCCAAGCCATCAAACTGGAAGCACCCCCTAGTCAGATCATTAAATATACCTGCAAAAAAGCAAGTACACCTTTTTATTTATTTAACAATATTTATGAATTGCTTATATTAAAGGCTTTTCGAAGCAGCATACAGAAGACAAGATTACCTTCCCAGGAATGCCTGTTGGAAAAGGTATGTTTTTGATAGGCATCAAAAACTCAGGAGGGTTGGCACCTGCCTAACTTATAGTGGAAGGGAGTTCCAAGTCAGTGGGCATTATGCCACTAAGGGCGCAAGCAATCCTATGCATGTTTAGACAGAAATAAGTCCTACAACAACCAGCATTCCCCAGTCAGCATTGCTAGCTGGGGCATGTTAGGAGTTGTAGGACTTTTTCTGTCTAAACATGCATAGGATTGCGCCTTAAAGGCTTATTCCAAGCTATGATGGACCAGACCTCTGAAAACACAAACTTTCACAGCTAAGATTTGGAGCAGTTGCTTGGTGATGGTGCTAGCATTACTTTCTTACCCAGATGCATCTTAAGATTGAGAACGGTATGATTAGACTGTGTGTCAATTTCATGGCAGTTTCCTTCTACTAATCAGCTGTTTTACAAAAGCTGCCTCAGGACTGAAACAGATACATTTAAGCATTCTATGGTAACAAGATGGTGACACAGACCGTATGGAAAGGGTGTTAAAGGCAGGGAAGCAGCCCGTAGCCGGGGGTAATAACAGAGATTTAGATGTCAAGCTGGCATTAGTGAACTGAGGATGACTCTAAAGTAAATGACGGTTATTATACTGAGTTGATTTTACCTGTGGAAATTTGTCATTTGGATTTACTCTGCTCAGCATAGCCAGAACAAAAGCAGCCGTTTTGCCTGTGCCTGACTGACTTTGTGCTATAAGATTTTGGGGTCTGAAATACAGAATCAAGTTGGGATTAATGCAAACAGATGGCAACAGTTCAATGGCAGAAGTGTGTGTGTATGTGTGTGTAAGAAAGTAAAGTGTTCTTGTTATAGGGGAATAACAGTCAGGGAGGGCACCTCTAACTGAAGCAGCAGTAGAATTCATGGAGTAAAAAAAATAAAACAAAAACAAGTCCAAAAGGTCCAAAAGCAAAGTGGAAAGGATATTTAAAGTACAAGAATTGAGAATAAGGGGAAGGGAACAGCATAAAACAATGAATGGAGAACACACACAACAATGAATGGAGAACACACACAGAAATATGACTGAGGAGTTGCTGCAGATAATTTCAAACGCAGTCAGAGACGGTGTTAGGAGGTGGCCCGCTATGGCTGGAGCCCCGAATCACTGGCAGGCCCTCTGCCCCACCACCCTGCAATCCATGGGCACTTGCAGAAATAAAGGTACAGGGGCCCTGATAACCCCTGGTGCCTCTGTTCCCCTGGATTAGCTGTTTTTTTGCCCACATGTGCTTCAGCTCCTGCTGCGCCCCTCCCAATCTTTCTGCCTTAGTTTTTTTCCTGAAATCAAATGCCCTCCCCTCTCCATACATCCCTTTTTAGAAATAGGGGTGTCCTTAGGAGACAGGGTCCTTTACAGACTTTAGAGTATATGTAAATCAGCACGTGCAAATGTGTGAATTTTTTTTTTTTTTGTCCTGTGGGCTTGAGCCCTGGATCTTTTCAGTACCTAGCAGCGCCTGATCACAGTTGATAACATGGTTCAAAAGGAAGATTTCTGCAACAGGATTTAAAATGTAGTAAGCAACTGGACAATAATAAACCAAACAGAGGAAAATATATCCTTTTGCAAAACTGATGTGCTGACTGAGGGACAGAAGAGGACCCTTCAGAGATTATGTTACTTCTTCTATGCAAATGAGAGACTCCCACGTCTACAAGAAATCTAACATGTGTTGGCTCAAGGGTAGACCAACTAATAGACTAAGGTGTTTCCCACTTTGACTACAACACAAGCAATATTCTTCAATTAACCAACTCACGGATCAGCTAGCATCATTGGTAGCGCCGTTTCCTGTATCTTGGATGGTCTGTTAAAGCCCATGACATACATGCCTTGCAGTAATTCACCCTTTCTGTTAAAATGAGGAAAGTTACAATTAAGCAAGCAGCTCAGGTGCCTCTAAGTGAAACAGAAATTTTGACTGACTGGAAGTTAAGATTTCCTGATCTGCAGGTGCTGTGGAGGCCCTAAATAAGTGCATCATGACTTTTCATAACTTTGAGAGCTGTAACTATTTCCAGAGCAGTAGCCATGTTAGTCTATTACAGGAAAAACAACCAAGAGTATTGAGGCAAGAGTATTGAGACTAACTACAGTCATGCCTTGGATTGAGAGCATAATTCGTTCCGGAAACGTGCTTGTAATCCAAAACACTCTTATATCAAAACGAAATCCCCCCCAAAAAAATTTGTGCAGAGATTTTTAATTTAAGCCGTACTACAGTACTTGTCTTGCAAGACGTTGCTTGTATATCAAGTCAAAAAATTTTAAAATAAATATTAAAAAATTTGCTTGTCTTGCAAAACACTCTCAAACCAAGTTACTTGCAATCCAAGGTATTACTGTAGTAATTTCTGGCATAAGCTTTTATGGACACTGTCTACTTCATCAGATGCATTAAGTTTTACACTCAAATTGTCACGATTTATATACACATGCAGGGGGGAGATAATACAATACGGGTGCAGTCCTATGGGTTGTGCTGCTCTTAGAAGGAAGCTTCCGAATTCAGAGGCTTTTGAGTATCCAATGCCCTGCCGGGCTGCTGCCGGCAGGGTGGGAGGAGCAACAGACTCTAGACGGGCCCCTGAGCCCATCCAGAGAAGGCGTGCTGGCGGGAGCGGGGCTGGGGGGCTGAAGAGGGCATAGGGTTTTACGTATTCTGACCTCTCCTCTCCTGTCCCTGCCCAGAGGAACACCCCCTTTCAGACTTCTATGAGGTCCTCAGAGGCTGCTTTTGGAACTTCAGAAAGCAGGTGCTGCAGTTCCTTCTGCAGCGATTCGAGAAGTCGTAGCAGTGTCTACGACTTCGGGAGGGGGAATCTGAAAAATACTATGGTCTCTGGGATGCTCTTCAGGGACCACAGGATTGCTTTCTAGGATAATTACTTTAACTCTTACGGTAATTAGCACTGTTGGTACTTTCTGCATTTCAGTTCCCTCTGACAACAGTTTACATCCCCCACCCCTCTACAAGCTGCCGATTTGAAGTTAACATTTCATGCATCGGATGAAGTGGACAGTGGCCATGAAAGCTGATGCCAGAATAAATTAAGATATAAACCGTATATCACAAAAACTCTGTAAGCCTTGTGACTTCATTCAAAGAAAATCAGAAGCCCGGGTAAAACACATACACCTCTGGGATTCTCACTGCACAGAGAACTGGGGTGCAAGCATGGGAAATAGCGACTGAACCAAGTGGCAAAACCATAAACAGGAAGCATCAGAGAGCAAGAGGGATGAGCATCTCCTGGTGAGCTTGCATGGATGTTTTAATTTCTGATGTATAATTCTCAGTTTCCAATAGACCAGCAGCCCAGTGAAGGGCAATAAATGCGTAAACCCCATCATGAAAAAAGCAAATATACTTTGACTCTGGTTACTCACAAATGCAGCTCCTCAAAGGTTCTCACAGAGAAAAGTGGTGAGTTGGGATCACGCTGCAGAACCTCTACACGATGACTGGATTCCACTAGGGATTTTCTTATCAACTTATTTAAGAGAGATGTTTCTGCTGAAGTCACTGTGTTGTGTGAAGAAAAAGACAACACTGGTTAAGCATATGAAGTGCTTAACTTTTAAAGAACTGGACTGTGAAGACAACTAGGCCTGCATGGAGTAAAAGAAAGATACACAAAATGCCCAGTATGCATTGATGCAACCCCTAGTTGACGGGGACTGGGCATCCATTAACCCAGAATCAAGGACCATTTGGTCGGTCCTTCTTCTTGCAGTGGCTATTCCACAGGGACATCACGTAACAGTAAGCCAGCAGTAGGAATTAGTAGAGCTGGAAAAAGTGCAGAAAAGGGCAACTAAAACGATGGAGGAACTCCTCTATGAGGAAAGGTTACAACAGCTGGGATTGTTTAGCTTAGAAAAAGGATGAGTAAAGGGAGACATGAAAAAGGCAAGTAGGGGAAACAATGTTATGCATGGTGTGGAGAAAGTGGATAGGGAGATATTTTTCTCCCTCTCTCATAATACTAGAACCCGGGGTCATCCCATGAAGCTGATCGGTAGGAGGTTCAGGACAGATAAAAAGAGGGACTTCTTCACACAGTGCATAGTTAAGCTATGGAATTCACTTATTCCACAAGATGTAGTGATGGCCATCAGTTTGGACAGCTTTAAAAGGGACTGGACAAATTTATGGAGAAGGCTATCAATGGGTACTAGCCCTGATGGCTATATGCTACCTCCAGTATCACAGGCAGTATGCCTATGTACACCAGTTGCTGGGGAACTTGGGCGGGAGGGTGCTGTTGCACTCATGTCCTGCTTGTGGGATCCCCATGGGCAGCTGCTTGGCCACTGTGTGAACAGAATGCTGGACTAGATGGACCCTTGGTCTGATCCAGCACAGCTCTTCTTAAGTTATGTTCTTATTTTCGGCAACAAAAGATCGCCAATTCTAGAAAACAACTGCATCGCTTTACATTTTGCAGACTGCTGGGAGATGAGGAGCCATTAGAGCGCATGCAAGCATTACTTGTAGATAATCCCTCATCGCGTGGCTTGGAGACTTGTGCTGATCACTAGAGCTGCAGGAACTAATGGTTGGGCTGCAGTCACCTGCTGTTTCTAGAGGCCCATGAAGGGATTTAGTCTTCTGCCATCATGGTAAATGTGCCTGGGCTGTACTGCTTTAGTCTGCAGGTGAAGCTTTATGCCACTGAATGCTCCTCCATACACAAAATTCCCTGCACATAGAGAGCTAGCATGTCAGGAAGAGAGGCTCCAGCTACCCTTATGCTTTACCTAATAGATTTCAATACACAGAGGTTTAAGGGCATTTTTTTAAAATATGGAGGAGCATTCATGAGCCCCCACAGAAGGCTTACTATATCAATGAGAAAAAGGGCTAAATACAAGTTATTAATGATCTGTGATCTTACCTTTATCGTCATCCTCATCTTCATCCCGCTTCTCCACGTATCTGTTATTGTTGGGATCTATTTTCCCTTAAAAAGAGTTTTCAGAACATTAAAAGATTGACCTACACATTTGTAGACAGACAGTCCCCAACATGCAGACTAGTGCCTCACAGATAATATAACTACCGTAATAATAATTCCGAGTCCACAACTGAAAATATCTAGCTGGGTAACAGTTTGCCTAATTATAAAAGATGAAAGGCAGCTCTAAGATATATTAGAACTTTGGGAAATGCCTTTGAATTATGAGACAAAAGCAGAGACTTCACAGGCTTGGTCATATCTAACTTCCAGACTGGGTTTTTGCTGTTCTTGGAGTGTGGGGGGAGAGCGAAAAAGATGAGACAATTACGTGTGTGTGTGTGTGTGTGTGTGTGTGAATTGAGATACTTACTATAAGTCAGTAAATGAAGAGCACTATGAATAAGAGCAACTTATGCTCTTTTTATGGATTTTTACTGTTTTGCAGTTTCTTTTATTATGTATGTCATCTTGAGGGCTCCACCCTTAAAAGGCGGCCTGAAATAATTTTAAACAAACATTGGGCCTATACTTAAAATCAATGCAATGAATAGGCATTCACTGCAATGTAAACAAGCAGTCTCTACCCTAGTTTTGCGGTGCATGAAAACGCTCTGCTACAAGGCAGAATAGTTCTAAGAGAGCAGCAACTGAGTAGAAGTTGTCAAGAACACCCAGCATTACATTAGGCAAGGAAAGCATCGATACATCTGGGATGGACATAGTGCATCATGAGACTTGTACTACAATCTTGGAAGGATAAACACCCACCATCTGGTATTATTCAATGGGCTGAGAATCTTACTGCTCTCTCTACATTTGAAGGAATATTCCATACAGTCATCAATCTCACTTGGATACCTATTCAGACATATGGACTGCTTATACTGATGGTGTGTCTAAGAGTGTCGAACTTTTGTTACTGTTACTGTGAACTGCCAGGGTTTTTTAAATTTTGTTATATTGCAAATTTTAAAAGTTTTCTAAAAACAACAACATGCACCTGGGAACAAGTAAACGTTGGCAAGACCATCATGGTCCAAGTCAGCTCTGGGGGCTCTGAAGCCAAACTACCATCACAAGCCTACGTTCCTCCATTTATTAAGTTTTAAGAACAAAAGAGCAGCCCTTCTGAATCAGACCAACAGTCCATCTAGTCAGGTATCCTGGTTCCCACAGTGGCCAGCCAGATGTCTCCAAAAAGCTCATGAGCAGGGCTTGAAGGCAATAGCCCTCTCCCTCTGTTGATCTGAGACACTGATGTTCAGTGGTGTACTGCTTCTGAATATGGAGGTTCCATTGAGCGACTGATAGACCTATTCTCCATGAATTCATCTCATCCCGTTAAAGCCATCTAAGCTAGTGGTTATTACCATAGTTTGTGGCCATGAACTCCATATTGAATATGCACTGTGTGAAGCAGCACTTCCTTTTGGTCTGTCCCGAATCTACCCCACTCAATTTAATTGGAATATGATGGTTTCTCCACACCATGTGCAATTTATAATCCTTTATCATGTCCTCCCTTAGTTGTTGTAGTTTTTAATTAAGAAGTCCCAGATGTTGCAATCTTTCTTTGTACGGAAGTCATTGGTCATTTTAATTGGCCCCTTTTCTGCACGTTTTTGAGCTCTACAGTGCGCTTTTTGAAATGGGACAACCAGATCTGCACACAGTAGTCCAAACTTGGCCATACCATCCACTTATATAGAGACGTTACGATACTGGCAGTTGTATTTCCAATACCTTACCACTCAGGTAGGAAACCTCCCCATCCCTAGAGAGCTGCATTTCCTCGGGGAAATCCATTCTTTCTCCCCTACTCTCTCCTGTTCTTTCCCCACCTGCCTCACCTCCTCCACCATCCTGCAATTAGGCTTAGGGGAAGAAAAAAGAGGCCTAACACCAGCAAGGGGAGAGGGGGCTTCATTGGGAGAGGAGTAACAACACCCAGGAAGAAAAGAATTACCGTAACACTTTCCTTTGCTGCTGCCACCCCCTGAAAATCCCTCCTCACTGCAACTAGGCTTGGGGCAGGGGGGGGGGGAGCTTCCACTGGCACCAAAGCTTTCTAAAAGCCTGATTGCAGCACGGATGTGGGTGGTGCTGAGGAAAGGATGCTGCCAGCCAAATCGAAAGGCGTTGTGAGCTAACAGCTCCTCATTCCAGTTCTACCTGATCATTCCTCCTATGGCAATTGTTTTTTTTCTCCAATTGCTGCACATGGAGATAGCATTTTCATTATGCTCTCCATCGTGATCCAAGACCGTTCTTGGTAAGCTCCCAGCAGTGTGTGTGTGTTAGCATGCAAACAAGGGGGAGAGGTGTAAGAATTCCCCCCCTGCCCCATGCACACTACTGACACCGAACTTTGGTTGCCATTTTATTATCCATTCATCACGCGGTTTGCAGAGAACTGTTTGGAGTTTGCTTGGGTTTTCATCCAATGGGGGGCAGGAGATAATGTGCTTTAAAACACAAAAATATTACCATGGATTGCACCTCATTTTCTATTAGGAGCACCAGGCTCTTAACTTCACAAGGCAAATCTCATAAAAATGCACGGCCCCCAGATGTTATATTTTTCACAACGTGAAGAAAAAAGAAGTGCTCTCAAGGGGCATCACTATTAATACTGACTAGGATTTTATAGCCCATTCATCCAAATATTCAGGGTAGAGAAGATTAGAAAACAAAGTTGCTGTGCTCCATATACAAGCAAAGCAGATTCGAGGATCCCCTTACCTGGAGCAGGGAAGGTCTGACAATACCCAAAACTCTTCCCAAGCATGTATGGTTTGCAGACCTAGAAGAGGGAGAGACAGAACAGAAACCTTCCGAGACACCATGACCAAAGCATGTAACACACAGCTATGGTACACGAGAACAGGGGTGGGCAACCTTTTGGGGGCATGGGCACAGTTGGCAATTTGAGAAACTGTACTTTCTATTTTAGAAACCAAGCAAGTAGGAGAGAGGGATGCAGGTGGTGCGGACAAAAAGGAGGAGGAGGAAGGCCTGAAGAGCACATAATGCAGGCCACATGCTGAAGCTAAGCAGGCATGAGCTGGGTCAGTGCTTGGATTGGCGACTGCCTGGGCTGCCCACATCTGTTCTCCTGAATTGAGCAGGGGGTTGGACTCGATGGTCTTATAGGACCCTTCCAACTCTACTATTTTATGATTTTAAGAGGCAGAGGAAACAGCTAGGAGGTCAGAAATTAAAAAAAAATACTCTTATCAAAGATACTTGGGTGGGAGAGGAACGAAAGACCCTAGTCCCTCGCCTCTCCCTTACTTTCTGAGGCAGGCAACGGGCGTCCCCCGCGGGGCTCCCTCCCAGCTCTTCCTCTAAGCCGTTCCGCTTCGGCATCATCTCGCCCTCCTGCCGCCGCTCCGCCTGCCCTCGCCTCAACTCGCTGAGGAAAGCCGGCCGTGCAAGGCGCCTCTGCAGCACGAGGCCAGGCAGGAGGCGCGACTACCTCCAACGGCGCCTTGGGAGAGGCCCCAAGGCAGAAAGGGGGCGGGGCGAGGAAGGCGCGCCTCGTGAATATTTATAGCCTCTTTTTGGCGGTGCGGAGAAGAGACGACCGTGGGGTTGCCATGGAGACTGGGAGGGGGGAGAAGGAGGCCGGCGCTTTCATTTGTCCCGCAGCGCTCTAGAGAGTCTAGAATGACGACTGCTGAGGGAGAACGGCTGGGACTTGTTCTCCCAGCAGCTGCCCCCATATCCTTGGGAGTAAGTCCCCATAGATTGAAGTTACTCCGCCAGGTTGCAATCCTATGCATGTTTAGAGAGAGAAAAGCCCTACAACTCCTAGCATTCCCTAGCCAGCCATGCTGGGGAAGGCGGTACATAGGGCAACCTTCCCCCGCCCCCCCACAACCTGCTGCTTTCCAGATGTGTTGGACCACAACTCCCAGAATGCCCCAGCCAGTAGTCCAACACATCTGGAGGGCACCAGGTTGGGGAAGGATGACGTAGAGATTGGGTTCCACAACTGGGATCCTATTTATTTATTTATGGCATTTATACTCCACCCTTTAGCTAAAAAGGATCCCAGAGTGGTGATCCACCACTGTTTTCTTCTTAGGAATCTTCACTCCCTGCATTCTGAACTGCCACTCTTACTATCCTTTTAGCATTGCAGCTACCGCTGAAGGCAGCAGCCGAAACGTTTAGCATGCTGGCTAAGCATGCTGGGAGTTGTAGGGCTTTTCTCTCTCTACACATGGGTAGGATTGTGCCTGTAGCTGTTCAGCTATTTTAATAAATTAGCATGAGTTTTCATGGGTTACAACCCACTTCATCAGATGCAATAAGTGGGTTGTAGCCCATGAAAGCTCATGCTAATTTATTAAAATATCTGAACTAAAAGTCTATATGCTACAATTAATCCTTGAATTTTTAAACAGAAGGCTAACACAGTTATACTATATTATTATCTTTCTTCTATATTTTAACTTAAGACTGACTGTATCCATAGTGGATCCAGAGCCTCCTTGTTGCTTTGTTGTTGTGCTGTTTTACACACACACAAAATTGGGTGGGGGGAAAGCCAATCTGAGGAGTAAGCCCAACTGCACATACTAGAACTTACCACCAGGAATGGAGTTTCGCTGCTCCCAAAAGTGAGCCTAGGCTAGAGCATATATTCATGCAGCCCAACTCTCTAAAAGCATATTTACTTGGAAGCCCACTGAGATCCACCAGACAGACATATTATGGCAGCTGAGAAGTCTGAAAACAGAACTCCAGTGTGCCAACCGGTTGCCCAGTAAGCTTTTAGGCTCAGTTACAGTGCTGCTGATCTTAACCTTTAAAGTCCTAAATGGCTTGGGACCAGGTTATTTAAAAGACCACCTTCACTCATATAATCCTGTCCGTACATTAAGATCTGCTTCTGAAGCCCTTCTTGAGTTCCCATTCTTAAGATTAGTTAGGTTGGCTTGTACAAGAAATAGGACCTTCTCACTGGTGGTCCTGAAACTGGAACTACCACTTTCTCTTTACTTGCAACTTGCCCAATCTGTAAAGGTATTGGATAGAACAATCCTATGGTCCCTAGACATTGTCTGGAGGGCCATAGGAATATAGTTCAGATTCCCAGCTCCAAGGTTGGAGACAGCATTCCGACCTCAGAGCTGGGAATCGGAGCTCCAATCCCCCACACAACTGGGGGGAGGGGAATATGCAAGCTGCTCTCCAAGGTCGGGAAAGCAACCTCAGGAAGGGTGGGGGGAGAAGAGCCTGGAGAGGCCAAAATGAGAGATATCCAGAAGGCACTCCAGCTTCTTTCTCTCCCCTTCTGAAGCACAGTTGCTAGACAGCCAAAAAGGCTGTCTAGCAAAAATACAGAGAGGGAAGGTGAAGATCACCTCCATCACTCCTCCTGCTCTGCATTGGATGCCTATAAGCCTCCAAGTTCAGGGGCTTATGTGCATCCCCATAGGATCATGCCCTAAATGAGTTTCAAAGAACTCCCTCTTCAATGCTGCCGTTAACTAAGATTGTAATCTGTGATCTGGTTCACACAACACAAGGTTAATAAACTATGGTTAATAAGCAACATGCTGGTTGATTTACCTAATTACCCTCACCAGATACAGCTTGTTGTGATGTCCAAACACAGCGGGGTAGGTGGCTGGGGTGATTAACAAGCCACCCAGAAACCATGCTCTGTTGTAGGGTTGCTGGGTGGTTTGTTAAACACCACACCCCAGCCAGCCAGCCACCCTCACCAGCTTCAGACAAGACAACAAGTCACACCTGCTGAGGGTAATTCAGTAAATCAGCCGGCACATGACCAGCACGCACAGGATGGTTAATAAACCACTGTGGCTCATTAACCACCCTGCAATCATGTGAACCTGCCCTGCGTGCATGTCTGTCACACAACAGCCTCTCAAAGAAGTCTGTATGCTTCCTAATGTAGCTACTATATATTTGTATCTTCTCTTGCTCTTGTTTCTACATTGCTTTGTGAGGGTGCAGCCCTAAAGAGCAACTTTAAAAAAACCTTTAAAGAAATCATCAGTTTTGCTTAGGATTGGGCTGCTTTATCAGGGCTCCCTTAGGATCATGGTGTGTCTTTCCCTTCCTTACAAAGGGAATCCTTGATTTTGCAGGTTTGTTCCTTTCTTCTAGTCCATTTATATTCCACCTTTCCACATGTAAACACACCCAAGGCAGCATACAGCATTTAATCAAATGACATCAGCATTAAATCACATCACTAAAATTAAAAAATAGTAAAAACAGCAGCTGCAGAGTAGAAATGCCATATGTTCTGAGTAAACATTTAGTTACTATATAACACCTTTTTGCCAGTGCATATGAAGCAATTTACCATTTCAGATAAACAAATGAAAAAGATACAGAAGACAGAATGGTATATGACAACAAAATTCTTGCAGGCCATTAGTAGTCTCTTCAGGAGCTGATGGCATGAACTTTGTGGACCTGGCTTCGCCTCTTTTGCCTAAGTCTCAGGGCATATTTGTTATCATCCATCTATGTACTTGGCATTTAACAAAGAGAGCAGGTCATTGCCCGAAGGGGCTTACAATTTAGAAAATAACAGAAGGGAGATCACTGGGGAATGGAAATGGAGACAGGTAAACAGAGGGAGAATATGTGATCATTGCAGTTACATGTACCCAAACTTAAATATGCGGACTAGAGGAGTTTGCCAAAGGCTTCATGGTAAAGGTGGGTTTTGAGGAGGGAGGGATTTGTAGGAACATGGAGAGGTGACCATGCAGAGGCATTCTGAGAAGCATTTCCAGGCATAAGGGTGAAGTCATTTGAGAGAGTGGGAGATCTTCAAACATCTGAGGACAGTGGAGCTGGACTGACCAATGGTCATAGGCTGGGATGTATCAGGATATAAGAGTGGAGAGAAACGTGTGGGTCAAAGCTGTAGAAGGTTTTGAAAGTAAAGACAAGAAGATTGTGGAGGATCTCAGAGCAGACAGAAAGCAAATGCAGGCATTTAATGAAAGGTGTCATGAGATCAGAGCAAAAAAAAAAGGTGAATGATTTTGGGTAGCAAATCATGGAGTGGTGAAAAGGCCAAAGCAAGCTAACAGAGGACAAGAGAGAGGAGTGCAGTAGCCAAGGTGAGAGATGACCAGGGTGTGCATTGGACTGGGCTGCAGATGGTGCCTTCATTTGGTCACTAGCAACCCATGTCTAGCTCACCCTCAAGTCACAACCTAACACAGTGGAAGAGGCACATGGAACAACTGTGCTTTGTCAGGGCAGCATACAATCCTAGAAGGTATAGTTGGCAGGCCTCATGTAGCTTTAACAGACACAAAGAAGTGGAATTTTTCCAGGTGCAGAGCATATTGGGTCAGAGTGCTGAAGGGATGAGAAAAGTTGTACTTGCAATAAAATAACATAACATCCTTCTCATTGTTAACTTATTTATCTTCCTACCAACCCACAAATCCCTCACCCCAGCTCCTCTTCCCCTCCTTAGCATTTTTCTCCCCCAATAGATGCCTGGCAATATAGTATGTACTTGATTGCTGCTCAGGAGGCACCTGAAATCCTTGTTTAAATAGCAAGGTGGAAGTTAAAAGCTGTGGTGCCATCAGAGCAGGTATTTGGGGCAGATGTCCAGGGCCCCACTCAGCCTGAATGGATAGGAGGGCCCCCAAAAGCAACTGGGCTGGCTTGTCATATTTTGAAATGAAGTAATACACATACCTAACCTACCTCACAGGGTTGTTGTGAGGATAAAATGGAGAGAGGGGAGGGGGAGGATTATGTAGGCTGCCTTGGGTTCCTTTCAGGAAAAAACGTGGGGTATAAATATAATAAATAAATAAATACACATGGTCACCTAAAGTTGGTGTTGGGGACTAAAACCATTAAGTCCACAGTCTAAAATTAATAAAATAACTGCACCACTGTTTTAAAGGCCTACAGTTCACACCTGACATAGATTTCATAGATCATAGAGTTGGAAGGAGCCTACAAGGCTATCCAGTCCAACCCCCTGCTCAATGCAGGAAACTAGAGGGGTCCCCCATCCAAGTAATAACCAGGCTTGATAATGCTTAGCTTTCCACGCTCAGACAGGATCTCGATCTCTCTCTCTCTCAATATAGCTTTAAAACAGGATTTTAAAAAAAAATCGATCAATGAACATTAACATGATTATAGTTAAATGGAGCCTTCATGTTTAGAGGCAGTGTATCTCTGAACGCTGCAAACAAACTACGGAGGATGACTATCCCCTTCCTCCCTGCCTGTGACCTACCAGGGATATCTGTTTGGCTGCTGTTGGAAGCAAAATGCTGGACTAGATGGACCCTTGGTCTGATCCTTTTTTCTTTTATTCTTGAACGGATTGACCCTAGAAACCTAGTGCAGTCACTTTGCGAAAAGACTACATTTCCCATAAACCTCTCGGTGCCATGAATATATATATATCGGGAGGATGTAAGATTTTAGGTCATTTCCGGCAAGGAAATTACAGACAGCCGTGCGTTTGTACTCGCAATCCTTTCCCCTTCTGCAAACGTTCACGTGCAAGCTGCTACTGAGGTAGGAGCAAGATGATCGCGCCACGTGTTTGAAAGAGCATGCATGCTTACCCGGAAGTAAGTTCCACTGTGTTCAATGCGGCTTACTCTCTAGTAAGCGTGTTTAAGATTGCATCTTTGATGTTTATTGTCTTCACTGGCAATCAATGGGGCTAGATTCTCCCCTCCCCCTTTTCACATGTCGGGCACATTAGCAAAACTTGGTGTTTAGATCCCCCCCCCCCCCCCGGGCTGGTGTCAGTACGTGCATCAGCTTCAACGCTCTCGTTCTGGAGGGCACTTTTACACTAGAGTAGTCCGATCAAGCCCCTACGTGAAGCAGTCGTTAATGTTGTGATCCCATGCACTCTCACCTGGGAGCAGATCCCATTGAACAGAGCCGACTAAACGTACACAGGATGAGGCAGCTGCCCTCAGCATATTTACTAGACCCAATGAACTCGGTGGCGCTTACTTCTGAGTAAGCGTGCAACAGGATCAGGCTGTTAGGACTCCGAGGCTAAAAATATAAAACCAAACAAATCCTGCACCATTCTGTTTAGTAGGGCTGGTGTGTCAGTTGCTCCCCAATTCTGTATAAGATTTGTATAGTGGACTTGTTTTCTTAGAGAAGGCAATTAAGGAATGAGACATCTTACTTTATGGGGGTAGTGACAATAGCGGGATCAGTTTCAGTAGGTGTGTGTGACTGATTTAATTTTGCTTTCAAATACAGGGCTGGCTCTAGACAAAATGTCCTCTGGCAGGCCCACTCCATTGTCATTGGGCCCTGGAGGGCTTACTCACCTGATGGCAGTGGCTCAACAAGTGCTGTGGCTGGCTTTAGCCACCTTTTAAATTTCCCACAATGCCACAGTGATGCTACACCAGGAGCATTGTGGGAAATTAAAAGGGTAGCTAGATTTAGCTGCCTGGCACTGCTGAGAATGCTGGGTCAGGAAAAGAAATACTAAGGGGGTGCCCAGGACAAGTATTGGCAGTGGGTCCTACCAGAGCTCTGGGGTCCAAGAATGCCAGGTGCTAACATCAGCCCTGCTCAATTTTTTTAAAAAATTAAGCTAACAGTGGTGGTAGGTGTTACCTGACAGTCATATCAGTGGGACTTACTTCTGATTAGGCATGCATTGGATTATGGGTTAAAAATAAGCCTCTTCTCTCTCTCATATTTATAAGAAAAGATGAAAGGGATCTTTCAGATTTCCTTCTAAACTGTGCCTCTAAAACAGGGCTCTCCAACCTTGGGTCCCCAGATGTTGTTGGCCTACAGCTCCCAGCATACCCAGCCAGCATGGCTAATGGCAAGGGATTCTGGGAGCTGTAGTCCAGCAACATCTGGGGACCCAAGGTTGGAGAGCCCTGCTCTAAAATGTTATCAGTTCCACACAGCAAACGTTAAGTTGGGTGAAACAGTTAGCCTATCTCTCGTTCCAGAGGAAAGAATATTCTTTCAGACCTAAACAATGGATTAGGAGTGGGGGGGGGGGAATCAGGCTTGCCAATAGAAAGACTTGAGGCTATCCTTTTATTCCACACGTTTAATTTAATCCATACATCCAGAAGTTAAACATTTTAAAAAATAGTGACATACAGGATGTTCATTGCTTTAGGAAGAGGAATGGGGTTTAAAAGATCTTGCAATAAAAAAAATGAAGGTTATTCTCCTTGACATATACTTCAGTAGGCTTTGGTTCATCTTCTGCCTGGCTTCTTATGGGACAATATTTACAAGTAAATGATCCAGTCTGGGGCAACTGTTTAAGAAGCATAGGCAAGTAAAGTCCTTTCTTGTCCAGGAAGTACCCATTCTGAAAGCCAAGGATAGACTGAAAACCAATATGCAGGATTTGAGTTTCAAAGGAAACAAAATAGCTTAGTTGCTTGTTCAGTGGCTAAATTCTTGAGCGATACTAAGCAATGCAGACTCCTGTGGATGGAACTCTGTGGATGACTCTGGATTTCTAGGAGGAGTAGGACTTCCTAGGCACCACACCATTGGCCAGGTCACAGCGTATTCCCCAGCGCAGGGCAGATCTCTTCTTCTCCGTAGGTACCAGATAATTGTTGGGGATATAAATGTGCTGCGGTCGAGGAGGCATTTCTGACTTGTACAGCATCTGTTCCCTGATGCTCCAGCGCACACCTTTCCTGATATCTTCTCCTGGCAGCCGCAGTGATTCCCAGTCATGCTTACGCTCCAAGTAACGGGCTACCCGATCGGTCTTCATTCTGTTTTGCCTGAGTTGCTCCAGTCTTGGTAGTATGAAGGACTTTGGGTGGCCAGCAAGAATCAAGTCCTGCTCGTAAGACGCACTGCTCTGGCTCTGAGAGCTCTGGCTCTGAGAGCTCTGGCTCTGAGAGCTCTGGCTCTGAGAGCTCTGGCTCTGAGAGCTCTGGCTCCGGCTCTCCACTGTAGGTCCCCAGGAATAAGGAACCTTGAACTCTGGGGAACTGTTTGGCTTGGTCTTCTCTTCAGACTCTTCCTCCTCCTGCTCTTGCTGGGTATCAATGATGTACATTCTCCGACTCAGATCCCCGTACTCGGGGTCACTCAGACTGCTGGACTCCGGCTCACTGACGATTGATTCATCTGTCACCTCTACTTCTCCATCAGGCCTTCGCCTCAGAACCTTCCTTTTCATCACATGTTTCCTAGAAACTCTGGAATCCTTGGGAGTCTTCGATTGCAAGGTGGTTTCTGTCTGAAAATGCTTGATCATCACAGGAAGCGTGGGTCTGGCCACAGAGGCCACTGAGGCTCTTGTATAGGGGTCTACCTGAGGGGCAATATGAGGTGGCCTTGGGCTATCTCCATCCCCCTGTTCTGCACAAAGGCAAATAAAGGCCATTGTGGCTTCTTTGAGCTGATCTTCATGGCTCATAAAGGCCCATCGGCACCGATCGGGTCTCATCGGGGCTTCCATTACTTCTTGATAGTTACCGATTCTGAAATAGAGAGATGCTAATTCTCACACAGTGCGTTATAGCTACCAAAGCAAGCTTAGCTACTAATTTATTCACTTACTGAATATTACCATCTGCTTATGTCTCACAGCAACATAATGTCACCAAAATTAACTTAGAATCCAATACAAAATTCCAAGTCCTGCTCTGTTACATTGTTCCCCCTTCATTTTCTTATGTTACATTTATATCCTGCCTTTCCTCCAAGGAGCCCAAAGTTGTGTACATGACTCTCCTCTCCATTTTATCCTCACAGCAACCCTGTGAGGTAGGCTAGACTGACCCAAAATCACCCAGTAAGCTTCATGGAAGAGAGGGGACTAGAAACCCGGGTCTCTCCAGTCCTAATCCAACACTCTAACCACTGCACTGGCTATTCAACAGTACATTATGAGAATGTGATCAGTCTTACACAATATTAACTATTCTGTGTTCCAGAAAATCCAGAAGCTGCTTGTTAACGTATCAGCAGGATCTTCATATCTACAAAGAGAATCTCAAGCTTCCCTGAGACAGCTTGCCCACCGCTTGTGAGTGTCCATCGAAATGGAAATCTGGGGCATATCAAGGCTGTTGTAGGGTGCACATTCAGTTCACATAGGGCAACAGTGAGGCCTGAGAGGGTTGGCTAGCATCTCACATAAAATATGTACACTCTAGAACAAATCCTGGAATCCTCTGCAACATACAGGGGTCCCTCAACAACCTGGTTGATATAGAGAGGGTTCCCTAAAGATAGAACATTTGAAAATCAGACCAAAGCAAGAGAGACAGTTTGACACCCACAGTATAAGTATTTTGAATAGGGGCAGGAAAAGTTAGAGATGCAACTCTATTCCATGGGTGTCGGGGAAAATACCCCTCCTATTCCACACTCCTTTCCAGTTGGCTTGCTGGGAATAAGAATAGCCTTGTATTTAACAAGTTGCCTGGTTGCCAAAAGTGACAAGGAATTTCATGCAGGCAAATGCATGGAATTTTGCACAGACAAGTGAGCAGGCTGGTGGAGGAGGAATGGATCTCTGTCCTTCCTCTACCAGTTTGCCACAGGGGGAGGGAAGCCTCTCCCTTGTTTCCATCCCTCCTCCACCTACCCACTTGGTAGATGGCAGTTTACTAGCCTGCAAACAGACTAGTAAAAAAAGATTGTAGGCTAGTAATTTGTGGGTTTATTTACAAGGCTAGTTTAGAATGGATGTGTTAGTAAGTGTCGAAAAACAGACACTGACCTGGTTCACAGAATCACTGCAGCCCACCATGGCCTATAAGCCATGGTGGGTTGTGGCACTCATGGGTGCCAGGTTGCTGATTCACCCCCCACCCCGAGTCTCGTGTCATCCAAACCCAGTGAGGGCGGCTTGTTGGGGAAGTTAACAAACCACCCCAAAACAGGCCATGGGTTCTGGGTGGTTTGTTAACCATCCCACCAGGTTCAGATGACACAAGAAGCTGTGCCCAACGAGGGTAATTATTCTAATCAGCCAACACACAACAGGTAGTTAACAAGCCACCATGGCTTGTTAACCATCCTGTGATTGTTTGAACCAGGCCGCTCTCTTCTCAATAGTGGAAAGTATATCATTAAGCCCAAATGCTTCCTGAAAATATATCATCAAGCTTATGCAGAAAGCTTGCAAGTTAATTTTCCCCAGCTGAATAGCCTCTAGCAGCAATTACAATTTGCATGACCAATTCTTTTTCCTAGAGTCTCTTCTTCATCTGCAGACAAACTGCTACCACGTTTTCATGTTGCAGATTTTTTTTCTCCGTAGGGACTCTCACTATGGCCAAAGATGGGGAAGAAAGAGAGACGCTACTGAAGAGGATCCAGGAGCTGGAAGAAACTGTGCAAAGACTGGAAAAAAGGCTCCAGGAGAGCAAGGAATCTATGGGCACAGGAGGCAGCCTTCCAGCATCAGGAAAAATGAAGAAACATCAGCAGCGGCCGTTTGATTTTAGTGTTTATGGCCGGAGACATGTGGCACTAAAGATAGCCTACCTGGGCTGGGGATACCAGGGCTTTGCCAGCCAGGAGAATACCAACAATACTATTGAAGAGAAGTTGTTTGAGGCTCTTGGCAAAACACGGCTGGTGGATAGTAGGCAGGCATCCAACTACCACCGCTGTGGGCGCACTGACAAGGGAGTCAGTGCCTTTGGACAGGTAAGTGTAACACCTCTCTGACTTCTGTAGCAGCATTTGAATTGGAGGGAGGCAGAGGGGGTCCACCCCCATTAACTTTTCTGATTGCCCCCACCTACTGTTTTTAGAAGGCTTAAATATGCTGACATGTGATTGGCAAAGAGTTCGAGCTTTTATATGGTGAAAATCTTGTGTGTTCATTCAAGAAATGTTAATATTTATCTGTACAGTATAACTCATACCTCTGCTGGTGTTGTACTAGAGCATCCTTCCCCAACCTGGTGCTTTCTAGATGTGTTGGATTACAACTCCCAGCATGCTCCAGCCAGCCTGCTGGCTGGGGCATACTGGGAGTTGTAGTCCAACACATCTAGAAAGCGCCAGGTTGGGGAAGGCTGGGTTAAGAGTGTTGCGACTATGACTGGGGAGTCAGGTTCAAATCCTCACTCAGCCATGAAGCCCATTGGGTGACCCTGGGCTAGTTACTCCCAGTGTAACTGCAGGGGGGAGGGGGGAGAGACCATCTATGCCAGCTTGAGTTCCTTGGAGGAAAGATGGGATATGAATGGTGCTTATAATAATAAAAAGCCAGTCAACTTATTTTATCAAATATCAGAAGCTGCATGGAAAACATAATAAGGGACCAACAGTGTTTTCTATCAATAGTTGATATGTCTAAGGAATGAACCGATAACCAGTGACAACCTGGCATTCTTGTTGAGATTAAGGACTGAGTTACTCAGAAAACTGCGGATTGCAAATTAAATCTACCGTTAAGGTAAAAACAATCACCAAGATTAACTATAAAACAGAGGCTGGGTTTGCATGATCAGGGAAGGAAAAGAAGCCACAGTGGCTGCCCAGCATGTGCTGGTCACATGCTGCCTCATTTCCATAATTAACCTTGCCAGGCACAGGTTGCCGAGTCATCTGAACCCAGCGAGGTGGGCAGCAGGGGTGGCTTCCAAAGCACCCCGCAACCCATAGCTTGTGCTAGGGTTTCGTGGTGGTTGGAAGCCACCGTCACCAGATTCAGATGACATGGCAACCCACGCCTGGTAAGGGTAATTATAGAAATGAGGCACAGGGTGGAGAAAAGAAGCCACCATGGCTTCTTTTCTTTCCTTGATCATGCAAACCTAGACAAGGGTCTCCTTTCTTATTAATGATTCAGTTAAACATACAAACCATAGTCTTGTATTGCACATTTAACTCCAGAATATAATCCTTCTCCAATGTTTCAGGTGATCTCCCTGGATCTCCGCTCAAACCTTTCAGAGAATAAACCTGAGGGTACCACAGAAACCAAAGCAACTAATACTTCAGAGGAGATCCGCTACACCCACATCTTGAATCAGGTGCTCCCTCCTGATATACGGGTACTGGCTTGGGCCCCAGTAGAACCCAGTTTCAGTGCTAGATTTAGTTGCCTGAAGAGGACCTATTGCTATTTTTTCCCTCAAGCTGATCTAGATGTATCTCTCATGAATACTGCGGCCCAGAAGTTTGTGGGGACACACGATTTTCGTAATCTGTGCAAGATGGATGTAGCCAATGGTGTGACTAACTTTCAGAGGACAATTCTTACTGCAGAGGTGCAGCTTGTGGATAGAGAAGAGGACTCAGAGCAACAAAACCCATTCCAAATGTACCAGTTTGAAGTGACAGGCCAGGCATTCCTCTACCACCAGGTCCGCTGCATGATGGCTATCCTTTTCCTGATTGGACAAAGGATGGAGAAACCAGAGATTATTGATGAGCTGCTGAATATAGAGAACAACCCTAGAAAACCACAATACAGGTATGACTTGGCAAAGGAATTCCTAATGTTTTTTTTTAATATCCAAATGAGTAACTGTGTTAAGTTTCAGCAAAAAACCAACACATGAAGATGCCTTATTATACTGACCGGCAGTGGTTCTATAAATCTCAAACACATCTTTCCCAGCTCTGCCACCCGAGACCCATTTTAAGCAGTGATGCTAGGGATTGAACCTGGGACCTTCTGTATGCAAAGGATATGCTCTGCCAGTGAGCTATGAACCATTACTAATAAATGTATTGTGGCATCACATCCAATGAAATAAGTCTTGCTCATGCCAGATTTTGAGTGTGCGAGGACTCTGCATTGTCTTTGCTAAACAACATGGAAAAGTGATTTGTGCAGCTTTTTACTTATGGGTAGCTGACCTTCAGTACAGGTATCCCATATGACATAAGCTAGCCTTCCCCAACCTGATGCCACTAGATGTGTTGGATTGGCTGGGAATGATGGGAGTTGCAGTCCAACACATCTAAAATGCACCAAGTTGGGGAACTGACAGAGGTAGTTTCTGTAATGCCACATTTCTCTTTGCTCTGTAGTATAAGTGAACTGCAGGGCAAAACCACATCAAGGCCCCAGGGAGTAGAGGAAAAGGAAGTTATAGATGTACAGTACCATGCACTAAAATTATACTTCCTCATACTTCAACTTGAAATTTGATTCTGTCACTTCATCCTTGAGTCAGTTTCCTTTTGTTGCACAAAAATTAGCATAATTGTATATAAATAAGGAACACACCGATCCAAAGTTGCATGATGACTTGCACCAAGTGTACATTTCTGTTCATCATGCTATTGCACATGATTAAATAAGCAAAACTTGGCCTTAAAGACACAGCCATGTTTCAGTTTTAGCTACATGCCACCAAGGTGTTGTGCAAGACCAGGATCCCCAGATGAAGATGCACCTCTCCATCTACATCAACAACTATTCATCGGGGCCCACTTGAGCATAACATGATGTACAACTGCATCTACATTTGTTGCATAGATTTCATAGATCATAGAGTTGGAAGGAGCCTACAAGGCTATCGAGTCCAACCCCCTGCTTAATACAGGAAACTAGAGGAGGGGTCTCCCATCCAAGTAATAACCAGGCCTGACCCTGCTTAGCTTTCCACACTCAGACAAGCTGAGCCAGCATGAGCCACAGGCCTGTACATGTACAGCTCCAAACCCAGCAAAGGGTTATCTTGTGGATGCCCACTTCTGCGAGTACTCCGTTGGATTAAGTCACCTGCATCTAATTTAAGCTTTCACTTCTTAACACCTTTTCTTCTTTTCTTGCAGCATGGCAGTAGAATTTCCTCTGGTTCTATATGATTGCGAATTTGAAAACATCAAGTGGATCTATGATCGCAAAGTCCAGGAGTTTAATGTTACTCACTTACAGCAGCTTTGGGCTAACCATGCTATTAAAACCCATATGCTGTATAGCATGTTAAAGGGACTAGATTTTGCCCAAATACCAACAGACACAGGTAAGAGAAACAAGGTTCTGTAGATTTCTAACAGTATTCACTATTGCTAGATCGGAGAATGGCTCTCATCAGCCCCATAGTCCTTATATACTTGAGTTTTAGAGCAACTGCAAAGGTCAGAAGCATTTGAACAACATGCTCTGGTTTTGCTAATACAAGAGCTGTTGTGTTTTTTTAACTTCTGCTCTCTCCTTACCCAAGAACCTATGTTTCGCCCAAGGCAAGAGACAGATCTGAGTTACAGCTGGCCTTTGTTTTCAGAAATGGGGATCAGCTTTTGCTTATTAGCTCCAGAATGCTAGATGTCGGTCTGATGCCTGCAACACCTACCAGTGACTAATTCATTCAGCCTGTAGTATGTGTCCTGAGCTGACCTCATGGCCACAATATGAAGCCTAATCTTTGTACTCCACCCCCTAACCCCCCCCACACAACCACCTACTTTTTGTGCCACCTAGTCTGATGAAGAGTTCTGAAGAACTCGAAAGCTTACCCACACTTTGGTGGCATTTTGGTTGGTCCTAATATAAGGGTATTGCCTAACTATGAATTTCATTTTGTTTTTCTCATGGACTGTCCTTATTTTTTTATATGCCATGCATAACTTGACATTCTTCTGACGCTAGTTGTTGTTTACAGGTTCAAGGAAAGACATGACAGTTCTCTGGAGAGAGATAACACCCCCTGTCCACAATCAGATCAGTGCTTTAACTGAAGGTGTGAAAGCTCGCAACTACAAACCATTAATGGACCGTCCCAAATGTGAAGGCTTGGAGTCTCGCATCAGTCACTTTGTGCGTAGAGGACGCATTGAACTTCCACACATTAAAAAAACAAAACACTCTGAAATGGAAGCAGATGAACAGATGGAAATTAAGAGCAGCCACAGGGATACTGCAGAAGCAGGCAACCAAGTTCCAGAACAAGCTGCGAAGAGGGTCTGCACAAGTACCGATTGACATTTCCAGATCATATCTGGCTATCTCCAAGCAGACACAGTGATCTTTTATCCAAGGCTCATAGGGGGATACATATCTGACAAGTATTTTTTTTTAAAAAAAATACACTCATCTATTAAACATTTTTTCATTTAATAAACATTTAATTATAGAATTGTGTAATGCAGAGGTCTTCTAATTGTTTAAGAAAAGTGAGCAGATCCCAGTATTGGCTCTGCATTCTCTTCCTATTGCTGCATAAACTGAAAGCATCTAAGGGTATTAAGGCCACAATCCCATATATATTTAATTTGGGATTAAAACCCACTGAACTTAGTTGGAATAACTTGCAATTAAACAAACTAAGGTTGCAATCCCAAGTATAAGTCTAAATGTAAAGATGTTGCTTCTTGCAGAAATGTAAAGATGCTGCTTCTTATCCTAAGGTTAATGGTTCGGTGACCAATTACTTATGCTTACCCTCTTTTAATATTTATTTAAATATTTAGGGTAAAGGAGAGGGAGGAGAGAATGTAGGGTTTGTTCAAGCTTGTGTTGTGTTTCCCATGACATTTGTATAAATTGATTTTCTACTTTAGTTTGCATAAGCAATAAGCTACATCCCAGTAGTCATAATGTGTAACACCAAATGAATGGGGGTGGGGAGGGAAGAGCCTTGCTAAAACAAGGTGTTACTTACCGAGCTGTAGTGATAGAAAGGGGAGGGAAACAAAAGGACATTACAGGGAGCAAAAACCACAATAAGGAACCAACAGCTGCGAAGCATTACAGGTAGAAAAAGCAACAGCGGTATAGATGAAGAGGCACCCCAAACCACAACATCTTTTGAACACCAGCCTCTCCCAAGGGAAAAACATTTTCACAAACCATGCAAACCTTGTGTGTATCTAATCAGAAGGCACAGGCTGCACTGCAATACTGACTTAACCTGGGAGGCAAGTGCCATTAAACACAACAGTACTTCCTTCTGAGTAGACATCTATAAAATTGTGCTGCAAATAAGGCAACTGGACCTGTTCACCATTCAGTAACAGTGCAATCTTCTATCATTTATTTTTCAGACTATTCAATGTACATAGAAAAAAGCATACTGCTGTAACTATACAATTACTTGGGGGGGGGGAGAGAATGAAATAAGTCTCATACAACCTCTCTCAAACCTCTCTATACCAAACTAGGGCTGCAGTCCAATGCACACCTCTTTGGTAGTAAGACCTACTGTGCTGTATCGCAAGTGGTCAGTAATCTGGGGTTTTCTCCAAGCACAGGTGTTACGTAATTAACTTACTGATGCCAGGATATTTGCATTATCAGAAATGTTTTGTGAATGATTACTAAGGATTTTACATACATTTAGGGTGCAATCCACTGGGGGTGCCTGTAGTCCTCCGAACTTGGGAGGATTACAGGCATCCTATGCAGAGTGGGAGGAGCAAGGAGGCAAAGGTCACCTCCATGCTGCTCCTGCTCTGCAAAGCAGCCAGATGGCCGGTTTCGGCCATCTTAACTAGGGCGCTTTGGAGGAGGGAGGGAAGGAGGCTGAGGTGTCGCCAGCCGGCCGGGTAAGTTGATCTTGGCACTGGTCTCCCCTCCCCCCCCCGAATGCCCCCTAAACCCCTTCAAGGTCACTTTTGCGACCTTGGAGAAGCAGCTGGCACGGTTCTTTCCGCGCTGGCTGCAGGGGGGTGGGCAGATCCAAGGTTGGCGTTGGAGCTCTTTTCTGATATAGGAATCTGAAAAATCCTATGGCCCTCTAGACACTGTCTATGGGCCACAGGATTGCTGTTAAGCTTTTAACGTAACTGTCAGTTCATATTTTTTGTATTTAGTCTCTCTGACTTCACTGTTGGCAATATGTTAGTCTTTAAAGTGCCACAAAAGTTTGTTTTTACTGTTGAAAATGTTTCCCCGCTCTACAGCCTGTCAACGTAAGATAGCATAACAAATTTATTACAGCATAAGCTTTTAAGTCTTTAAGGTGCCACAATACTTTTTTTTTTTCTGTAACAGATTAACTCTGCTACTCTACTAGAGCTAGCTGTACATTAATGTACTAGGTTTGTTTTTACTATGCATGTTGTATAAAGAATCTGTTAAACATATGACAGGTCATTATACTCTACTGAATGGGTGAACAAATCCAACTCCCTTAATTATTAAATGTTTATCCCACCTCTACAGGAGGTAGCACACATGCTGTGTATGCAGAAGGTCCTAAGGGATCTCAGGCAGCAGGTGCTGAGAAGGGCCTGGAAAGCTGTTGACAGTCAAAACTGTGCTAGATGGACCAATAGTCTGAATCGATGATATTTGTTTTTTTTTTTATTTGTAGTTGCTGCAATCTGCCTTGAGCACATTTCAAGCTAGAAAGGCAGAAACTAAATAAATGAATACATCTTATTGCGTTAGGAGCTCCCTCCCATTTGCTCCTCAAAAGCAGCCCTGCAGTGTAGGTTAAGAGAGTGACTGGCCCAAGGTCAACTAGTAAACCACATGACTAAACAGGGATTTGAGTCCTGGCCTCCCCAGCCCTACTGTACCAGAGTGGCTCGTTTCATTTCAAGAACCCCTTATCCGCCCTCCCAAAAAGGCTGTTAATCAAAATGAGAGAAAACTAGGGATGCATTTTCCTCCCTTTGCCTGCACAGCAAGAACTGTAGGCAGCATGGTGTGGTAGTTAGAGCACTAAGCCCTGAAGCTTAGCAGTGTGGCATAGTGGTCAGTGTTGGACTGGGACTTGGGAAATCCAGCTTCTAGTCCCCACTTGGCCATAAAGCTCACTGAGTGACTTTGGGTCAGTGACTGACTCGCAGGCTCACCTACCTCACAGGGTTGTTGTGAGGATAAAAATGGAGAGAAGGAGGAAGAAGAGTATGTAACCCACCTTAGGTTGCTTGCAGGAGGAAAAAAGTCCAAATAAAAATAAATAATACCAAGTGAACTGGGTGGGGGAGTCAACCACTTTTTCTCTCAGCCTAATGGCCCTCCAGTTGGGTTGGACTACAACTCCCATCATCCTGGGGATGGGAGTTGTAATCCAACTCATCTGGAGGGCCGCGGGGCTGGGGAAGGTTGGCCTAACGTAACCCACACAGTCGTTGAGAGTAAAATGTGGGTGGGTGCGTGGGAAGAAAGAGAACCACGCCCGCCGCCTTGAGCTCTTCAGGAGGAAGACAGGCGGCTTAAAAAGTCCCGTCAGTTTCCCTGTATTCTGAGGAGCACCGGCAACAGGCGGCTACAGCTACGGCTGCGCCCGCCTGGTCCGGAGACGCAGACAGCCCTCCTTCCCTCCTCGGAGCGCACGTGCTTCTCCCTCTCTCCGCCTGCGCCCTCCGCTAATACCTGACCGCCGCCGACTCAGCTTCCTTCTGCTCTCGCGCAGTGACCGTTACTTCGCCTCCCAACTGCCGGTAGTTTAAACAGAAAAAAATGGCAAGCCCCCCCCCCCCGCCGCCTCAATGCGCCCGTTCCCATTGGTCTTAGTCGCCTCCGTTCCGCCCTTTTTCATTGGCCTCGTCCCCTGTCCACAGCCCGCAAGTGTTATTGGATGCGGTTGGCTACGGACGGGGGGGGGGGGAAGAGACATACCTCGCGCGTTCGTCTCATTGGAGGGGGAAGCCGCCTCTCGGAGGGCCCCTGAGCCATTAACGAAACGTTGGACTCGGTTGGCTAGAACGCTTTTGACGTCCCGCCTCCTTCACTTCTGACTTGGCGCGGCGGTAGCCCGCGAGCGAAAGGGGGAGGGGAACACCTGAAGCCGCGCCCACCCTTGGATTCCGCCTGACATCCAAAATGGCCGTTCGGAGCAGTGTCCCTCGTTGTATCCTGGGCTTTGCTATAATGAGGCCAGTACGGCGGCCTTTTTCGTGCAGTCAGGGTGCGGCCGCCCCTCTCACCGCCGAGCAGCTGGTGGAGAAAATGCGGGCTCAGAAGCGGGAGGAGCAAAAGCCTCAGAAGGAGGTAAGTCCGTTGGGACTGGCTGTTGGGTGGTGTGATCGGTAGGGACTTCATTTCCCGGCATGCATCGTGACGGGTGGACTACAAGTCCCAGCATGCATTGTGCCTTGGTAGTCCTTTAAAAGGCCTGCGATGTGCTCTTGGGTTTCCCAGCCATGTGCTGCTGTTACAATGTAAGGTTGCAAAATTATAGAACTGTTTAATTCGCCCACCCCTGCTCTACTGAACTCAAGCATCACTACCTTCTGGGTATCATGTAGCCCTGGCCAATTATCTATGGGAAAGCAGGGTGTGTGTGTGTGTGTGTGTGTAGCACCTGATACATTTATTTATTTCATTTTTATACCGCCCAATAGCTGACGCTCTCTGTGCGGTTTACAGCAATTAACAAGACAGTTCCTGCCCGCAGGCTTACAATCTAAAAAGACACGACACACAAGGAAAAAGGAATGGGGAGGGAAGAAGGGGGAATATTAATGAATACTCCTGGCAGGGCTGGTGGAATGGCCCTGGGCGCTCTCTCTCATCTCCCTCCTCTCAGCCTGCTGGAATGACTGCTGGTAGTGGCAGTTGAAGGAGGAGGAGCCCTCATGAGGGAGGCCTTCCAGCAGGGCTGGTGGAATGGCCCTGCACTCTTCTCCCTCCTCTCAGCCTGCTTGAATGGCTGCTGCTGGTGGCAGTTGTTGAGGGAGAAGGAGCCATCATGAGGGAGGCCTTTCAGCATGTATACATGCATATCTAACTGACTGTCTTCCCCTATATACACCCAGTCAACCCCTGAGATCTAATGAGGAGGCTTATTAATAGAATATTGCCAAGTAACAGTGCATTATACAGGGCTTCTTGGTTGTGGCACCCACTCTCTGGATGGAGCATCCTCCCATGTGTTGTTTGAGAGGCAGAAAATGTGTTGAGGTTTAAATGCTTCTTGAAGACATATTTGTTTAAACTGGCTTTCCCTGACTTGTAATTGTCTTGTAATGTTTTTAAATATTCATTGTTTTTATTCTTTCATTATGTTTATTATTTATTTATTTATTATATTTATACCCCGCCTCTTTTCCTTCAAGGAACCCAAGGCGGCTTACATAATCCTCCTCCTTCTCTCCATTTTATCCTCACAACAACCCTGTGAGGTAGGTTAGGCTGAGAGGCAGTGACTGGCCCAAAGTCACCCAGTGAGTTTCATGGCTGAGCGGGGACTAGAACCCAGATCTCCCGAGTCCCAGTCCAACACTCTCACCACTACGCCACACTGTTTATATTGGTTTTATACTGCACTTTATGTGTGTGTTGTGAACCGCTTAGAGATCTTACAATATTAAGTGGTATAAAAGTAGTGTAAATGAATAAACAACCTTTTTTTGCCCTGCATTCTAATCTCAAAGGTTAGTAAATAAAAGAAATAGTAAAGTGCAGTTTCATTTAGGAACATAGGAAGCTGACATTCTGATTTAGACCGTTGGTCCATTCAGCCCAGTATTGTCTATTCTGGCTGGCAACAGCACTCCAGGGTCTTGGGCAGAGGAAGGTGTTTGCCATCACCAGCTCCCTGATCCTTTTAATTGGATGTGAGGGACCCTCTGCTGAACCCTTGATTCTCAGATGGAGATGCTGGCATTGAGTTTGAGCAATTACATTTAGTGCCCCACCTGCAACCTTTCCTCAATCATTTTGATTTAGCAGCAGTTATCCATGTCCAGCTATGCTGGGTAGGGCTGAAGGGACTTGTAGTCCAGTGCATCTGGTGAGCACCTGGTTGGGGAAGGATCGTTTATACTGACTGGCAATAGCTCTCCAGGATTTCAGGCAAAATCCTTTCCTGGCCTTAGCTGGAGGTTGAACTTGGGGCCTTCTGCTTTGGGCTGCTTCTATGCCTGCTGATGTATGGTATTGCCCTGGGGTAGCATATCTTTTCTTCCCATAACTAGTCCTCTTTGGGGCTAATGATTCTCCCACCCACTCCTCACATTCATTTGGTAATTGGGTGGCCTGCTGCCTGGCTGTGCTGTCTTTCCACCTTTCCAGCCAGTCATGCAGGTCTTTTCAGTGCCCAAAGATAGACCTGGTTCACATGTAACAGCAATTGTGGGTTAATTAGCCCACGAATTGCAGAAATTGGAGCGAGCAAATGGGCACGTTGCTTCTGGCACACTCCTTTGCTTCCAATTCGCAACCTATGATCACCCTGTTTGTAGGTTGTTAGTGTGATGTCTGAACCCAGACACTCCGGGTTGTTTAGGGGTTAAACAACCCCCACAACAAATCTTAGGTTAACTGAAAGCAGAAGCGAGGCATGCACTGGAGGCACTTGCTCCCACTTGTGCCTGACAACCCATGGCTTAGACAACCCATGGGTAGTCGTCGTTACATTTGAATCAGCTTAGAGAGGGAAGAGCCAGATGCAGCAGCTGTGCCTCGGGATGGGGGAGTTGTTAATCCATGGCAATGAAAGCACATATTTAGCTAAATCCCAAATTTTTGTATGTTAAAAGGTTGTGGCTATCCTCCTGTTCTACTTTCCCCCCACATTACTGCTCTCTTGGGTAAATTATTAAGTCTTGGTGTTTTAGGTTAGCCCAACCCTAAGTGTGTTTACTTTGAAGCAAACCACATTGATTTCCAAAGGACTTGTTTCCTAGGGAGCATACCTGCAGCACAAACAGAAAGATATTTTGTTGGAAGTAAGTCCCATTGAGTTTACTGGAACCTACTCTCAAGCAACCTTTTTGCCCTGTCTCCAAGCACTACAACATCAGCACCCCCTTTCACAATCCCATCAGCCTGTACTTCGCTATTTTCTTCTAGTGTCCTCTCTATACATCTGATGTATTTCTGTGAAGACTCTGTTAGTTCTTGCAACACTGCTATGTTCCAACATGCGCGAAGACCAAAGCCCAAACTAGACACAAGTGGCAGATGGCTGTAACAGTCTCCCAGTGTTTGTTTGTTTTGTTTTAATGAAAAGGAGACTTGGCAGGCAGTTTTATTTAAAGCATTTTCCCTGCTCTGCAGCCAAAAAGCTTACATAAGATCAGTAAACACAAATCAGCTCCTGTCTGCAGACTTACAATCTAAAAGACATGACACAAATTGGTAGGGTCAGGATTAGGAAGAGGAAGACAAGCACACTCAGACACCAATCCTTAAACGTTATGTAGAAGTTCTTATAATCAGCTTGAATGGAAACTGTTCAGCACAAAGAGGAGCCTGGTGGATCTGGTCTTTCAGCAAAGCAGGTGGGGTGTCTGTCTTCCATTTCTCCCTCTACCCCAGCTTGATGAAATGGAGGATCCATTTGAGCAGAGAATCAGCAAAGAGGGGCTGCTTTTCCCTTTCTGCACTGTCTGTTTTTCTGATAAACTTTCCCCCCTCCTCCGCTGATGCTTTTCTACTCAGAGGAAAAGAGATGTTTTCCCCTGTAGGTGGGAAAGCCACTTACAGAGGAGTGATTTTGAGTGGGAAAATGGCCATAGGGAAAAGGATTAAGCAGTCCATCTCTTTCCCTCACAGCTCCTCCGCTCACACACTCAGCCTCCTACAGCTGCTTTAAAAAACAAACAAAAAACAGAAAACCTATATGCTTTTTTTGCCATGTAACATCTTGTTTGACACTTGCATTGGCTCGCCCACGTGTGCTGCAATTACGAGTCATGGACTTTAGTTTGTCATGTTCACCATGGTTTCTTCTCCTTCTTCAAAAAAAAGCATGTCCTCATTATTAGATTGCCTTTTGCATGTACATGCTTTTAAAAATACATTTTGGTTGTAAAAACCATGCAATGAAGGGACTGACTATCTTATCCTTTCCTCTTTGGCTGTTCAAAGATTCCGAAAGACCCGGTACTGAGGCGTGTGCAAGAACTTGCTCAGCTAACCCAACAGTTGCAGCGGGTTCATCCTAACGTGTTGGCCAAGGCACTCAAACGGGGGATCCTCTACCAGAATAAAGAGATTGTGGTGATTAACAAACCTTATGGCCTCCCTGTTCATGGTGAGTGGATTGCAGTGTCCTTGACTTTCTTTTGATATTACTGGAAGGTCGTTATAGTGGGCTGGTAGTTGTTGTAAAGCAGGGTGTGGAACCTCAGACCCGGGTGCCAAATCCAGCCCTCCAGGATTCCCCAGAAGGCCATGCCCCTTTCTAGTGGCCACACCCCCGTCCCCCAAGTAACAATAGTTTTGAGGTTTCCTTGTGTTTGTGCAGTTTTTACCCTATTCAAAAAGGTTGAGATGCCTCTCCTAAGGCTTAGTCACTTATAGTAAGAGTTTTAAGCTAAAATAAGCTGCTATTTTTTTAGTATTTTGGCCCCTTTTGCCTTCAGCCACTGGAATATGGCCCCTGAAGACTCCGAAATAGAATTTGGCTCTCGGGCTGAAAGAGGTTCAACACCCCTGTTGTAAAGGTCCTGCTAACTACCTAAATTGCTACACATCTATTCCAAGGCCCGTATTGGTGCTTAAACATGTTAAATATGGATTGATCCTGCATAGCTCAGTCCCAATGACACAATACTCCTAGTATACCTCTGATTATCAGATGCTGGAGGCAAGCAACAGGGTGGTTTTCTCCTTCTTGCTCTGGTTGTGAGCTTCCTAGATTGCCAGACTATATGGATGCCTTGCTTGATTCAGTATAGAGATCTATAGCTATGCATGCAGCACTGAGGTCTTGTAATCTAGATTCAAAACCTCTCTGAACAGAGACTGCCTTTAAGCAACTGGAAAGGTAGACCCTGCAGAGGCAGCAGCTACAGCATGCTACCATCTCCCTACTGGGAAACACAACAGGGTGGTTTAGCTGCCCTCTACCAGGGATGGGGAACATGTGGCCTTCCAGATGTTGTTGGACTGCTACACCCATAATCTGAGAGCCAGTGTGATGTGTTTATAGTGTTGGACTAGGATTCAGGTGACTCGGGTTCTAGTCCATGCTCTGCCATGAAGCTCTCTGGGTGGCTTTGAGCCAGTCACTGACTCTCAGCCTAACATACCTCACAGGGTTGTGAGGATAAAATGGAGAGGAGGAGGAGGATTATGTATGCCACCTTGGGCTCCTTGGAGGAAAAGCAGGATATAAATGTAACAAATAAATAATCCCTCGCCCTTGGCTATACTGGCTAGGGCTGGAGGGAATTGCAGTCCACCAACATCTGGAGGGCCACACATTCCCCACCCCTGCCCCAGTCTCTGTTTTTCTACTAGGCAGAAGAGCGAAGCAAAACTGCAACGCACTGCTGAATGTTCCCAGCTAAGATTGCTGTTTCTGCATCATCTGCTTTGGTATTAGGGCTACAGCCTGTGACCTGTGCAGCCTGGGAACTGTTCCCAGCCTGTGCAGCCTGGGAACTGCAATTATTTTTAAGTCATCACTGCCGACTAAACCTTTGCCTGTGAACTGTGGTGGCCCTATTACATCTTTTGAAGTGACGAACGACGCTGCTGGTGGGCCGTCCCCCTGTGGCGGTAGCTGGGATTTATCGGCCTCCTGGAATAAACACAGTTTTCTTGGAGGAGTTTTCAGAGTGGTTATCAGTATTTTTGTCCTTAAACCCTGCCCACATTATTTGTGGGGATTTCAACATTCACAGAGATCTTTCTTCATTTTCTCAGAATTTTTTCTCCTTTTTGGAAGTATTTAATTTAGAAGTGGTGGATACTCCTCCTACCCACACGGCTGGAGGGACCTTGGATCTGCTTTTGTATAGTAAACTGGATGTCGTATTTAAAGATATCATAGACTCAAGGATGTCGGATCATTTTTTATTGTCCTACCAGTTTGACATTGCTCGTCCTTCCCCTCCTCCTCCTAGAATCCGGCAATGCCGTGATTTATCTGGAATATCCGTGGACTCCTTCTCCCATGCTCTTACCCAGCTATCAGGCTGTATACCAGGACTAGTTATGGGACAGAGGAAAGTTGCTCTGGGAGCTAGCATAACAAGTGAGGAGGGAGTTATGGAGCCTGAAGAAGTAGAAGATCAGTCATCTGCTGGTGGGGCCTTGGACCCAAATGTCCTGGCCCACCAATTTAATACAATAACTGAAGCTGCCCTTGAAGTGGTGGCACCATCTAAAACTCATCTGGTAACACAGCGTCATCCTCAGCCATGGATGCATGTAGAGTTGCGACTGGAGCGAGCCCTAGTCCGCCAGTTAGAGAGGCGATGGAAGCGGAATCCATCAGATGAACTGTGTCTGAATTTGAGATCTGCCCTTACTACTTATTATCGTCATGTAGATGAATCTCGGGAGGGTTATCTGCAAAGGAAGATTCAGTCCCAAGCCTCTATGCCACGTCAGCTATTTGCTACATTTAATACCTTATTGAATCCATCGGCTGGTTGTGATGAGAATCACGCAATTTGTGATCTTACAGCAAGCGACTTGGCTTCCTTTTTTGTTCAGAAAGTGTCTACAATTGTAAATTCATTTTTGCTGGATGGGTCTTCGCCACCATTTTTGTCAGCAGGTTTGCCACAGCCTTCAGCTCAGTTTGCAGACCCGTCTCTTCAGACTGGGTTTGACTTTGTTCCAGTTACTGAGTCAACTGTGGCACAGTTTATTTCCTCTTCTCCTCCTACCTCGTGTCCTGCTGACCCTTTCCCGTCCTTTCTTTATTTGACGCTTTTACCTTTGTTTTTGCCTCATATAACTTATCTGGTGAATTCTTCACTTTCACTGGGTATTTTTCCGGAATGTTTCAAGCATGCTTCTGTACGCCCCTTGTTTAAAAAGCCTAATTTAGACCCTTCAGCTTGTGTTAATTACTGCCCTATTTCACTTCTTCCTTTTCTTTCTAAGATTTTAGAAAGAGTAGTTCTCTCCCAATTGATAACTTATTTAATTAGATTTAATCTCCTAGATTCTTTTCAATCAGGGTTTCGTTCAGGCCACTCCACAGAAACAGCCTTAACTTATGTGATGAATGATATCAGTGGCAAAAGCTCAGCGTCAAACATCTGTGTTGATTCTGCTGGATCTTACAGCAGCTTTTGACACACTTGACCACCATATTCTGCTTTCAAGGTTGGCATCACTGGGAATCAAGGGCAATGCTTTATCTTGGTTTGGTTCCTTCCTTTCTAATCGCTCTTGTTCTGTTTTGTTTCAGGGTTCAGTTTCAGATGTTTTCCCGTTATTAGTGGGAATTCCACAGGGTTCAGTCTTGGGTCCTCTTCTTTTTTCATTGTATACTTGTCCTCTTGGACGTTTGGTTTCTGATCGGGGTTTTCAGTATCACACCTATGCAGATGATACACAGATATATCGAAGCTTTGCATCCATTGATACTGCAGTGTGGCAGTCCGTGACAGAATGCCTGTCAGGCGTTTCCTCATGGATGACCGCACATCATCTGAAATTGAACATGGATAAGGCTGAAATTCTGGTATTTCAACCTGATCAGTGTGTCAGCTCCCTTATTATGTCCTTCTTTGTATATCCGGGGCTCAGTGGTGGCCCCGGTTTCAGCTGCCAAGAGCCTTGGTGTTTTGCTGGATGATCGTTTGTCCTTGCATCCTTTTATTAATAGGACTATAAGGCATGTAATTTTCACCTTTTGAACATTCGCAGGATTCGCACGTTTTTGTCTCCTGAAACAGCCCATCTGCTTGTTCAGGCTTTGGTGGTATCCTGCTTGGACTATTGTAATAGCTTAATAGCTGGCTTGCCCTCTTCTGTGCTTCTTCCACTGGTTCTGGTTCAGAACAGCGCTGTTTGTGTTGTTCTGAACTTGCCCCGATACTCCCATATTACTATGGCCCGTAGGAATCTTCATTGGCTACCCATTCGGACTAGGGCCCAATTTAAATTATTGGTTCTTGCCTTCAAGGCTTTGCGCTCTAATGTCCCTCATTACTTATCATCTAGGCTTTCCTGGTATGTTCCTGGTAGGAATTTAAGATCAGTGGGCCAGGGATTATTAGCGGTCCCACCGACACGCTCTGCCTTGTCAAGGCTGCGAACCTTTCAGGACCTGGTTCCACTTTTGTGGAACAGGCTTCCCATGGACCTCTGATTGGAGGAGGATCTTTCCCGCTTTCGAACGGGATTAAAGACTTATCTTTTTAGTCAGCCAGAATGAGTGGTTGGGCTAATGTGGTGGTTGCTGGGATTTGATACTGCATAGTAAGTGGTTGGTGTTGGTTATTTTATTGTATTGTTATGTTTACCGTATATGTTATTTGTCCCGCTCTTTGGTATAAGGGGCGTTATAAATAAACGTTTATTATTATTATTATTATTATTATTATTATTATTATTATTATTATTACCACCTACTTGTCGCAGGCCACTAAAGTTAGGCCAGTGCCTCATTATGTGGCATCCAACATCCTGATGATGTAGTCATCCTGATGTTGACATCTAACCATTTCTCCAAGTAACTCAGTAGATTGATGCACAAATCCGTGCTGTTGGAAAATTGTCCTTTCTGGTCTTTGATACTTCAAAGTTTTCATAACCCTTGGGGACGCAGCTCTTCCAAGGAAGGAAATCTCTTTGGAAAGTATATGATCAAGACTGTTTCTGCTTTCCTCCCAGGTGGCCCCAAGGTGAAGATGTGCATCACAGATGTGCTGCCAGTCCTGGCAAAGATGTTGGATGGCATGAAAGCTGAACCCCTACACCTGTGTCACCGGTTGGACAAAGAAACCACTGGGGTGATGGTGCTTGCACGAGACCAGGACACCGCACACCAGGTCCAGGAGTTCTTTAGAACCCGACAGGTGGAGAAGAAATACTGGTATGAGTATTGCCAATATCTTACTGGCATTCAACTACTTTTTTATTTTTGGCAGCTTCTTAAGAAGCTTTGACTTCCCATAAGCCAGGGCTCTCTTCAGGACTGCATGTCTGGTGCAGGATCATAGGAGAGGAATGTAGTGCCCCATGACCCTCTTGCAAGGAATGCTGATGGCCATAGCAGAGGACTTGAAATGTGACACTGTTCATCACTGTTCTCTTGGCAGGGCAATCTGCATTGGACAACCAACACCATCAGAAGGGCTGGTGGAAATTCCCATTGTGGAAAAGGAAGTGGTGGGCCACCAGTTGCACCATAAGGTGAGTTTGCCTCCTGTCAGCAATGACATGCCTGTTTGAGCCACCCCATTGTACAGGAGGGCTTTCTGATGTTTTCCGTTGCTCCCCAGCATTGAGGCAGATTTATTACTTCAGCTTTATACTTGGAAATTCCAATGCAGTATGTAATTGGAGCAGCTTCTCAGATCCAGAAACCAGCCTCTGAAAGAAATGGTCACTGCTCTTGAGCGCATTCCAGTCATTATTGCACTATGTTTGCTCTACTACAGCCTTCTCCAACCTGGTGCCCTCTAGATGTTTGGAACTACAATGCCTGTTAGCCCCAACTGGCAGGGCCAATGGTCAGGAATGAGGGGAGCTGTAGTCCAAAACTTCTGGAGGGCAGTAGGTTGGGGAAGGCTGTCTGCCATAGTAGTGCCCAAACTGGACTGTATCACCATCAACGTCATACGGGGGAGCAGATATCTCTGCCACAGAACCACCTAGGCTGTCCTATAACTTCCTCTTGTATTGGCTTTATTGCCAAAGTCAGTAAGGCTTGGCTGCTCTGTTTATCACACACACACACACACACACACACACACACACACATCAAGCAATGCAGTGACAATACAGGAAAGCATATATCTAGGCTGGCATGATCTGCTGGCCTGAGAAACATGACAGTCTCCCCTAACCCCTCTATTCAGTCTGCTAATTGCTTTCACTGTTGTCATATCAACCTGTCCAATGTTTTTAGCAATGAGAAGCTGATGCTGAGTGGTGCACCTCTACCCTGTGACACATCTTCTTGTCTTTCTTTGGCTTAGATGACACTTGCTCCAAACTATCGCATGTCCAATGAGGATGGGAAGATGTTCAAAGTGCGCCAACACAGAGATGCCCACGTGGCAGTGACTCGATACCACGTGCTGAGTAGCTGTTCCTCTTGTTCTCTGCTGGAATTGCAGCCAGTCACAGGTGAGGCCTCTCATCCATCCCTCTTTCGTGCCTCTAGTTGCCAATCCTGTTCTGTCATTTCTGCAATTTCTTCAGAGGTATCTAAAAACAGAACAAGTGATGTTGACATCGAGTACCAAAAGGTTACCTGAGAATCTCAGGACCATAATGGTTTTAATCTCAGTTGGATACTTTTGCTGCTTGTTCTGAACTATGGAATACAGATGAAATTTGGTCAACTTGAAGCTTTATGGTAGGGCTCACAATAGTATTTTGCTCTATTAGTTGTGTTTTCCCCTTTCTTTGACTGCTATTCTCTACTAGAGTTTGCATTAGCCAGTCAAACTTCACTGTTCCCCTAGAGGCAGCCTGCATATGGAACTCAGTCGGGGCAGGTAATTGCCAAGAATGAGCAAGCAGGTATATTTGGCTGTTATGCTTAAGATGTGTGTTGTGATTTCTCCCCCCCCCCCCTTTCCTTCCCTTTCTCCCTATGTGTAGGAGTGAAGCACCAACTCAGAGTCCACTTGGCCTATGGCTTGGGCTGTCCAGTCCTTGGGGATCACAAATACTCTCACTGGAGCAAGCTGGCACCACAGGTAAGAGGGGCACAATGAGTTGTCAAGTGTGATATAGAACTTTAATGTAAGAAGGCAATAGGGTGAAATAGGTGCTTTTTATGCTCCAGCTTTCAGTGCAATCCTATGCATGCTTGCTTGGAATAGGCCTGGCCCACTGGTCAATTCCCCATGGTCAAATATTGTCATATATTTATTCCCTGTGACTGCTGATGCTTGAAGAGTTGCCCTGCTACCTACTTAGCACAACTTCCTTTGAAGCTGGACTTTGGTCTTTTAATAATCACAGTCACTTTGCTTTTATTTTTTAATTTTGGGGAGTAAGTGCTCCAGGATAAAAGCCAAAGAGAAGAACTGTTTGATGAATCATTCACATTTATAGAAATCTTACCTAACATTGTGATAATAATTCATCACCAGTTTTTGGAACTTTAATTTTCACAATAACATTTAAGCTCAATTATAAAAAAGAAAATTACTTAAGTATCAGGCCTGTTGATCTTTTTAACTTTTTTAATAAAGTTGAGACTACAAATATCTTGTCAAATACCCAACCTTACTTGGAAGTAAGATCCACTGTGTTCAGTGACCCTTACTCACTTGCAAGTAAGTTTGCCTAGGATTGCTGCATTGGCCAAATTTGAGAAAGCTGCCTAGTGTGATTGTTTCTGTCAGTTTTCCGCTATTTCAGAATGTTCATTATACTGGGATCTCTAGTAGGTATACAGTAATACCTTGGATTGTAAGCATAATTCGTTCCGGAACTGTGCTTGTAATCCAAAACACTCTTATATCAAAGCAAGTCTCTGGCAGGCGTGAGTGGGGCCGATTTTGGCCCGCTATGCCCGCTCGAGGCGAACAGTTACATCCCTACACTTGTCTTGCAAGACCTTACTTGTTTATCAAGTCAATTTTTTTAAAAAAAATTGCTTGCCTTGCAAAACGCTCTCAGACCAAGTTACTTGCAATCCAAGGTATTACTGTACTGTGATCTCCCACCTTGATCTGGTGGTCATCTGCTTCAAATCAGAGTACAATCCCCCCCCCAACCCCTATTTACTTGATGGTAAATACTTTGGGAGAATACTGGTAGCCAGTAGTCTCAGGCCTTGAAAGATGTTCTACTTAACATGTGCCTCATTTAAGGCAGGGATAGTCAGCTTCTGTATTCTCTGGGGCCCACTCTGTTCTCGAGACAGCAATCTGGGGGCTAGAAGTGTGTTTTGCTAGACTCTATAAATAAGTTGGGGCCTCTTAGCAGTAAGGGCTTCATAGTCCAAGCATATGCGCTTTTATGCGTCTCATGGGGTTTTGAGCAGGGATTTGAACTAGATGGCCTATGAGACCCACCCTAACTCTATGCTTCTGTAAGGCATCACTGTGATTGAATCAAAATGAGCTCATACCTTGAACTGCTGTGAAGCACAAACCCTGTTAGGCATCCATTTGGTCATTATGTGTGCCTGTTGAATGCTGGATGCTGAGGTCTCTGGTGCTTCTGTAACAAAGTGCACGTGTATTGGTCAATTTGGAGAGGGGGCAATATCCAGTAGACCAGGACTTGTCCAAAGGTTTTTATTATTATCATCCTCATCCTCACAAATCCTGTACAGAGTTATAGTAATAGCCAGTACACCATAACATAGGAATCACAAAGGCAGGGTACAGTAATACCTTGGATTACGAGCATAATTCGTTCCAGAACCATGCTCGTAGTCCAAAATACTCGTACATCAAAGCAAGTTTCCCCATTAGAAATAATGGGAACTCCGCTGATTCGTTCCACAACCATTTAATCACTGCTTTGCCCCATGGAGCCCCATGGAGGGAGCCGGCAAAGCAGTGATTAAATGGCTGTGGAACGAATCAGCGGAGTTCCCATTATTTCTAATGGGGAAACTCGCTGATGTGCATCCCTGGAGGCAAGGCGCAGCCGGGCTTGGCCACCGCCTCGCGCTACTGCTCCGGACGCCCGAGTAGCCAGGAGGTGGGAACTTCCGTGGAGGCGCAGCCGGGCTCCGCCGCTGCCTCGTGCTGCTGCGCTGGCTGGCCAAGTAGCCAAGAGGTGGGGGCTTCCGTGGAGGCGAAGCGCCTCATGCGCTGCCGTGCCTGCTCCCGGGCAGGCTCTCGCGCTCCTGCCGTTTCATACCTTTGAAAGTGAGCCGTCCGCGCCGCCGGCGGTCCCATCGCGTCACATCCGGCTCCCTACTCATGGGGCTCCCTACCCAGGAGCCAGCGGAAAAGGTCGAGGCAGCGCGAGCCAAAGCCAGCATGGGGCTTCCCTGCCTGGGAGCCAGCAAAGCGGCAGCACGAGGCACCTCCATTCGGCTCCCTGACAAGGAAACAAGCAGACAGAAGGGAGAGCTTGCTCCGTAATAAAAGCAGCGGCAGCATTGGCTCCAGCGAGCAAAGGGGCAAAGGCATTCCCCGCCACCCTCCTGCTCCAGTTCTCCTACAAGCCTCTTTCTTCCTCGTCAGTCTTCTCCCCACTGATCCTTTTTAACAGCTCCTGGGAGATAGTGGGTGGGTTGTGTGAGCAGCTTTGCAGGCTCCTTGTCAGGGAGCCGAATGGAGGCGTCTGTCTGCGCCTCGTGCTGCCGCCTTGCCAGCTCCCTACTTGGGAGCCGGCAAAGCGGCAGTGCGAGGCGCCTCCATTCGGCTCCCTGACAAGGAGCCTGCAAAGCTTTGCAGGCTCCTTGTCAGGGAGCCCTACGTGATTTGCTGACTCCCGGGTAGGGAGCCAGCTCAGCAGCGCAAGGCGCTGCCGCAGGGGCGCAAGGCGCCCACACAGGAAGCGGCCTCGCCTCGTCTCGCCTCCATGGGCTCCCAGGCAGGGAGCCAGCGCAGCAGCGCGAGGCGCCCGCACAGTGAGCGGCTGCGCCTCGCCTTCATGGGGCTCCCTCCCGGCTAGGCAAAGCTGGGCAGCTGGCAAGTCATTGACACAGCGTGTGGCTCGTGCTGCGAGACACGCTCGTCTTCCAAATAAAAATTAATTATAAAATTTTGCTCGTTTTACGAGTTGCTCGCATACCGAGTTACTCCCGAGTAACATTTTTTTTTCCAAATAAGTAAACATACTTTTACAGTAAATCCACATGCATTGTCCTTTTCATTTACATTGACAGTAAACTAATTCCTTTATTTATGTATAATCTGTAAAGGCCTGCCATATACTTGCAAATCTTGAAGAGAATCTCTGGCCAAATGCACTGTACATCTATTAAACACTACCTCATGCATCAATGTAAACCAGTCAACTATTTTTGGGACCATGCTGATTTTTCCAGTGGCTAACCATGAAGCATACAGCTACACAAAGCCTTTACCACCCCTAATTCTCAAAACCTATCAACTTGAAGCAAAGAAAAGATTGTGACCCATTAAGAAATGTATTCGGTCCACCTATCAAATCAATTTCTAAAACGATACCTCTCAAAAACAGAGAAAATAGGATTCACATCACGTGCATTTTATCCACATGAGGAGTGTCTCACCTCACAACATGTAGGGCCTTTACTTCTCTGTTTCCTCATTTTTTGTGGTCCAACATGACCAAAAAAGAATTTTTTTTTGGAACAAACATAATTGGAGGTCTATGGTGAAAAGTTAAGAGATCCTTGCTGTTGCTGCTCAGTAAGCCACCTCTTTCTTTCTTTCTTTCTTTTTTGCAGAAGCTTCCTGGGGGTGCATTGAAGAGACTGGGCTTGGAACAAGTCAAAGCCCGCCATCTCCCCCTCCACCTCCACGCCTGCCAGCTCACCCTGCCTGAGCTCAGTGGCAGTGGGGAGAAGAAAATCCACTTGGTCTGCAGGCCACCCCTCTTCTTCACTCGCTCCTTAAAGCGACTGAAGCTGGACTTTCCCGAGTTGGGGGGAAAGTGAGCAAAGACACTGGTGGCCTGAATTGCTTTGTAGGAGAAACATTTTTCCGTGACTTCCTGGTACTTTGTGTGTGTGTGTGGGGGGGGGGGGTCCCACGAAGTGCAGCGTACTTTGGACCCTGAGGTGGCCAAGTACAAAACAGCGAGATCTGTTTTTCCCAGACTCACGCAACCCTCCGAAGAATCTTCGTGCCCCTGGCAGCTGAAAACCACGCTGGAAGTGGAGATGGGGATTCCCGAGGCCTGTGTTTTTCAGTTTGAAACAAAACAGGACCATTTAAAGATTGTGCAGGTCATGTGACATCCCTTGGTTATTGAAACTACAGTTATTGGTGCAGTGTTCTGGGTTGGGAGGCAAGAGGCATCTGAAAGCCAGCCCTACAGAAGCTGCTGTTCTGCTTAAATAAATAACTTGGCCTATACTGAATGGATATGTTCTAACTGGAGCAGGGATTGTGTTTTTTTTTTTAACAGAGTCAGGAGTTCCACACAGCTAGTATGGTGTAGTGCAGCCTTCCCCCACCCTGGTGTCCTCCGGTTATATTGAACTGCAATGCCCACCCTTCTCAGCCAGCATGGCCATTGGAAGGCACCTAGATGTATTATGTAAGAGAGTGAGCTGTGAATCGGGAAGTCCACCATCTGTCCCCTGCATTGAGCAGCGGGTTGGACTCGATGGCCTTATAGGCCCCTTCCAACTCTACTATTCTGTGATTCTAAGTCCCTGGTTTGAATCTTGCTTCTGATATGAACTCACAAGATCTGGCAAGCCAGTCTCTCCTAGCCTTAGCATCATCAGCATCACTGCCCCCAGCCAATCTGCAATATCCGCTTCTATCATGGGAATAACTGATGTGCCTTAAAGGGCTGTTGGAAGAGATACAACAAGATAAATGTATACAGAGTACTTTGAGCATTCTAGAGGACAATAAAAATAGGTATTATTATTAAAAGGAGATATAAACTCAGTCTCAATTTTGAGTGTATCTTGAGTACAATATTGAAAGCTTCAACCTTCCCCCTCCTTCAACTTGCGGGTGCAACAGGGCAACCTTACTGTATCTTCACCCGGTGTTCTATCTATGGCACTCTCATGGAGAGCTGGGGAACCTCTACCCATGGAAGTTGCCTTCCAGGCCATGCTCCCTCTCCCAGCACTAGGGAGAAGCTGCCTTTCTCTAATGATTGCTCCATGCCTCCCATTGCACACAGAAACTTTTCTCTTTACACAGAGGAAAGTACCCATATGATGTCAGGTAACGTGCTGCACATCTCTGACCTCCTTGATTCCTGCATTTCCCCATAAGCTGTCACTTGATGCAATAAAATATATATATTTTAATTTCACTATTTAAAATATTTTACTAAACATATTTTTAAACATGTTTTTATAAAGTACGAATTCCCACCCAAACACTTACCCCAGAAACCCTCAACCAAAATAAGGCTCCATCCTATCTGCTTTCCACGATGCTTAAAATATTTTTCTAGTTTATATTATACAGGCTTGGTTTGTAAGAAAATATGTAGGACAATACTGCCGAAGCACTGGCAGTATGGCTGCATTTGGGGCTACACATAGGAAAGAGATACCTTCCTAGTGGCAGCTGCCAGATTTCAGCACTCAGCATCATAGTTACTGGCAGAATTTTGCAGGGTTTTCTTGTTTCGTGGGGGTTGGCGTGGTGATAACTGCCAAATCCTTCATTAGCACTGAACTGATAGAATTGCAGAATCCACCAATCCCTAGAGGAGTTAGCTATTATTCTTGAAAGAAATCCTTCTTTTCAGGGTGCTGCTATTTGTGTTTTGTCTCCCAATGTCTGTTGGTCCTCAAAACTAAAGGGACAGTGCCACTCTGGGCTGTTATGGCCTGGTCTTATAATTGCATTGTTACCCATATATTGTGATATGATACTGGGGACAGAATTCAGCATCCTAAGCTTTAACATAACACAGATGGGGATTCTTCAGTCTGTGCCCTACAGCATAAAGAGCCCAAGTCTAGGACAGAAGCTGAGTGGGAGTTGGGGGTGGGGTTAGCGAAAGGGTACTCTACATGTGGGATTATTGCAGGAGCGGAAGATTTGGTTGGATGCTGAATCGTGCTACGAATTTAAGCTTGAAAGTCAATGTCTTGAAATCTCCAAAGAGCTTGAGTAAGATTTTTTGAGGTTCCTAGTTTGGCACTGTAGCATATTGTGGAAAGTGCCCCAAGGAGAAAGCAGGTCTTTTAGCCAGGATACCTCTGTGCTCATTGCCAGAAGCCAGCTGTGCAAATGGCTCAACCTGCAGTAGGCGGTGTCTGCCTGCTGCTCATACTGAACTCCCCAGATATTTTGACTGGTGGTCACAGGTGCTGAAATGGTGCATCTGACTCCAAAAATTACAGCCACCTGGGCTGTGTGAGATAGACTTTGTTGGCAAAGAGAGAAGCTGGATAGATTAGCACAGGTGGTGTCTTGTGGCTTAATTTCAGAAGCCCACTGCAAGTGATATCTGGCTTCTGTCAAGAACAATCTCTTCCTTTTCGTCTATCTGCTGTGCAGAGGGGGGGGGGCAGAGAGAAAGAGAGAAGGGGGTGGCAGTACCTACCACCAGCTTTGGCTCCACCCACCACCAGCATGAGGCATCTGGCAGATTACCTCCCAAGAGAATGCAGTCCTTGACAGAAAAAATGTTCCCCCGTCGTGGGTTAGGACATTGCTGTAACTTTGGTAGTGACTGGTGAAGCATAGTAACCAATAGACTGAGCTATGAATGGGAACATCTCTGGTCTGAATCTCACCTCCACCACAAACTCACTAGGTGGCCTTAGTCAAGTCACTCTCGGCCTCGGTGCTCCCACTTGAAATAGGGAGAGTAATAATAATACTGACCTACCTTACCGGGTTGTAAGGATTACAACTCAGCAATGCATGCAAAGCACTTTGAATACTTGAAAGTGCTATTAAAAATGTTATACACTGTTATTGCTTAGTGCCTCTCGTTAGAGCAAAATTTGGGAATTGGACTGCCTTTAGTGTGTGTGTGTGTGTGTGTGTGTGTCTTTGAAATCAATTCCATCTCCCAGTCATCACTGTTCAATTTGCTAGCAAAGTGTTGGAGCTGTGGAGCTCTCAAAATTCCTGCAGGGTGTCTTTTTAACATCAAGGATGGAAAAAAAGATTTGTGAATTCCACCACATATGCCCACAGGGCTAAAAATATTCTCCAAACGTGGGTGTCCTGAGTGGGATGATCTCCCGCACACAACCCTCTTCTCTGAAAATGAAAACCAGGGCCGGCCACCAGCCATTCCCCCAAGCACACCCCTGCATGTCGCTGGATGTGAAACCAAGCCACAAAGCCCCACACCCCTGCAGTGGGTTGCTGAAAATAACATCTGCTTATGAAAGAGGGAGGTAAAACCACAAGGACCCAGCCTTGCCTCGCTATGCCTGTGGCAGACAGGAACGTGGTGTCCCTAGCAATCACAAGACGCTGCTCTGCGCATTGCTCTATTTCTGGGGCCGATGGTAGTTTGTCGGGAACAGGCTGCCTTGTAATTATCCTTTCGTTCAACCAAACAGCCCAGGTTCTTATTTACAACTGTCCAGTACTTAATTCTCTGCAAAGAAAGCTTTCAGCTTTTGACAGGCACAAGAAGTCAAGCTGCCCATTGCTTTAAATGCTGTTTGGAGAGTGAACATCAATAGCAGCTGCCTCTTCTCCGCTCACCTGTGCTTGGCCCTTCCTAAGGAATCATGTCGATCGCCCACACTGCTGGCGAGTACATGCTCTCGGATGCTTTGCTTCCAGATCCAAGTGGCTCCCGGGCGAAAGGGCTTCGCTTGGAGCTATCGTGTGACCGCATCATGAAGTTTGTTACAGTGGGACTGCCCCTCTTTTTGGTGTCCTTGGTGTTTGCACGGGAATTTTCCACTGGTATGTTACCGTGATGTTCCTTGAGGTGCCCTTTGTTAGGGGGAGCCACGAGAGGGTATTCTTGGAGGCTGCATTCAACTTTGGAACTCCCTGTTGAGGGAAGCTAAGTTGGCTCCCTCTCTTGTCCTTCCATTGGCAGGCAAAGATGTTTTGATTCTAGCAGGTCTTTTGCCATTTAAATTGGTCTCAGGGGTGGGTGTTGTTTTTATTGTGTTATTGCTATGTTCTTGTTTTAACTATGTGTTTAATTATTTATGGTTATTTTAACAAAATTTTTCTTTTAAATTTTGGGATTTGTTATTGTCAGCCGCCTTGACTGCCATTTCTTTGGTAGAAAGGCAGTGTATAAAAGAAATAAAATTAAGGGGTAGGCAACCTGGTGCCCTCCAGGTGTTTGAACTACAACTCCCATCCACCCCAGTCAGCATGGCCAATGGTAAGGGATTGTGGGAACTGTAGTCCAAAACATCGGGAAGGCAACAAGTTGTTGACCCTTAAACCAGAGATGGGGAATGTGGGTGGCCCTCCAGATATTGAATTGCAGTTCTCATCATCCTAGCCAGCATAATCAGTGGAGCTGGATGATGAGATTTGATTTGAAGTCTAACAATATTTGGGGAGCCACACATTCCCCATCCCTGCTCTTAAGCAGTTCAAAATCTATTTTCAGTGGGTTGGATCCAGGCCAAGTTAGTTGCACTTAGTTCCCATTAAAATCAATGTGAAAAGTTAGTCGTGTTGATTTCAATGGGAACTAAGTGCCGCAAGCACAGGGTGCTTCCAGATGTAGGGCTCCTAGCACTACCAATCAAAAGGCATTGTGGAGCTATTCTATCTTCATGGATTTTTTTTTTCCTGGTAAGAAAAAAGATTGAAGAAACAGTAGGAAAGCATGGGAAAGCTACTGGACTCCCTGTAAAATTCCATGAATGAAGCCATGAGATTGCACAATGAAAGTCTTTTCTGGAATCACCTTTAGTGTGGATCCAGTCCAATGTGTTTTGACAAAAATTGCTTCCAAATGGACATCTCCTAGAGCTGTCAATCAAAAGGCATAGTGCAGATGTCCAGTCTTTCCTTTGTTAATGCATCTTTTTGTGTTAAGAAAAAAATAAAGAAGCATTAATTTAGGAAAACATGGGGGTGGGGTTATGAATGGAATATGACATTGATTGGGTCCCCTGTACAATTCCACGTTTGAGGCAGGGCAATTGTGCAATTAAAGGCCTCATCTAGAAGCACCCAGAATCTGAGAACTCCTAATCAATCCTACTCTATCCCCAAACTTGAAGTACTGAAATGAGTTTGTTCTGAGAACTCATCCTCTACAAAATATGATATTGAACACACACTAGTTGCTCGCTCTCTATACTCAAATATTTGCTGAATATTCACTAAATTGATGATGATTTATGTATCTGTTTGATGTGCTATGATATTTGACTTTTGTATTTGCTGTTTGTTAGTGGATATTATGCATTGCCTGCCAAAACAATAAGAGATGTCAACAAGTCTAATTCTGCAATCCTAGATCCACTTACCTGGCAGTACGTTCCATTGAACTCAATGGGACTTACTTCTGAGTAGACACATAGAGGATTGTGCTGTAAAGCACTCAATCGAAAGCTGAGATAAAATGTCCTATTCCAAATGCAGCTTTCAATTTGAATATGAAATGTTGTTTTCAAAGTTCGAATAGTAAAGTCTGGAAACTTTGGCAATGTTGTTTCAGCTCATAGATTTCATAGATCATAGAGTTGGAAGGAGCCTACAAGGCTATGAGTCCAACCCCCTGCTCAATGCAGGAAACTAGAGGAGGGGTCTCCCACAGGCTCTAATGGATGATAATTTTAAAAAACCAAACAATTATGTAAATCTTCAGCCCATCCCTTTCATAAGAGTTGTTGGGACTTCAGTTGAATGAAAACATAGTTAACCTCGCGGAAGCATATCGTTATTATTGTTAAATCTGTTCAGCCTGTGTTTTGTGGATTGTCAGACATCTTTCGTTCCATCATCCGCCCATTGACGGAATCAAAAAGTTTTAAGGGATGTATGAGAATTTCATTCCACTTGTGCTAAGGGGCACTTCCTCTAATGGGCATTAACACAAGTGCACATCAGTGCAAGTGCAAATTTCCACAAATCCCCCCCCAAAAGGTTTTTTTAAAATGGCCCACAAGTGCACAGAATCAGCGCAACTTGGGAAAAGCCAGTCCACTGTGAAACCCGCCGGTTGGATTCATAGAAATCCAAACTCATTTGTATCTGTTGAGGATTTTTCAGGCATCCCTACCTCTGCATCTGTCAGTGAGGCTCATTCTTGAGTACGTGTGCAAGAACTGCAGCCTTTGTCATGTGCTTGACTCTCCAATTGAAATCCAGTGGGGTTTTCAGTACTCAGTTTTGGTTGGATTGTGCGTGCCCCTATTTCACAGACAATCCTGAATATGATTGTCTGCAATCAGGCAAAAGATCCAAGAGGGATGAACCAATACAATAAGAATATGTTTAACAAAGCAATTAGTAAAACAATGATAAATATATATTCTTTAATCTCTATCAGACATTTCGGCTTCCACCTTCACCAGTGATGGTTAGTACAAGAGTTGAAACACAGCCCCCTGGGGTGACCGTTATAGAATGTAAGTGCTGTGGATGGAATTTCTGGACTGAAAGTACAGGAGATGGTACTATCCTCCAAGTTCCGGCCATTTGGAGTCTATGGCTAGGTTCAGACAGCAGGATAACCCACACTCAAGGGTTGAGTATGCGTTGAGTGTGGGTTGTCGTTGAACCGTGGGTGGTTGTTGAAACATGGGTTATCATGTTGTCTGAACCTAGCTGTGCTAACAAGCCATGGCTTCTTAACCATGAACAACCCATGAAGAGAACCCTGGGTTTGTTGTTGGGTTGTGAACTGTGGGTTGTTCACCATGATTTGTTATCTCGGCTGGTTTCAGACAACATGATAACTCAAGTTTCAAAAACCATGGTTCAACGACAACCCACACTCAATCCATACTCAACCCTTGAGTGTGGGTTTTCCTGTTGTCTGAACCCAGTCAATGTGTCCAGTCTATACATCTAACAGTTTCCCCCTGTTTCAAGGATTGTTGGATTAGATGGTTGTTCTTTTGGAACAATTACCCTGTCTGAAAGGTTGTGGCCATCAGAATTAAAGTGTTTTGCCACATGTCATTCTGTCTTCCTTGACATTACAGCTGACTTGTGGTTTCAGAATCTTGTAGGAAGATCGATGTGGTTTTGCCAAAGTACAGTATGCTGCAACTAGGGATGTATGGATTTTGTTAAATCCATTCCGTCTATGTTCCGTGGATTTTCAGGAGTCTTTCGTTCCATCATCCATTCATTGATGGAATTGGATTTTGGGGGGGATGTACAAGAATTTTGTTCCACTTGCGCAAGTGTGAATTTACACAAATCACCCCAAAAGTTTTTTTTTAGTTTTTTTTTTTAAGTCCACAAATCCGCACAACTCGGAAAAAGCTGGTCCGCTGTGGAATCTGCAGGTTGGATTCATAGAAACTCCTTTGAATCTGTTGCTGATGTCTCTAATATCCCTACTTGCAGCCGGGCATAACACTACTTCCCGGACTTCTCTTGCAGCCTGGGAATTCCATCTACAGCACTAACATTCTATAACTGTCGCCCTGGGACCTGTCTTTCAGCTCTTGTACTAACCATCACTTATGAAGGTAGAAGCCGAAATGTCTTATCGAGATTAAAGCATATATATTTAACCCTGTTTTGCCAAATGCTTTGTTAAACACATACACACATTACATACATATAATTTTCTCTTTGTTTTTTATATTTCCAAACTCAGTACTAGTAGCTGCCTGCACAACTGTCTGGAAGTCTCTCCCCTTCCCAGTTCCCAGTTGATGCTTCTGTACAATAAGCTGCTTCAGAGCTGTTAACATTCTGCTCTGAACACCAGGTTGGGGAAGGCTGGTAAGAGTGTCAGAAAAGGACTGGGGTGACACGGCTCAAACCTTCACTCAGCCGTGAAGGTCATTGCGTGACCCTGAGCCAGTCACTATCTCTCAGCCTAATCTACCTTGCAGGGTTGTTGTGAAGATAAAAGGTGGGAAGAAGAACCATGCATCCCACCATGAGGTCCTTAGAAGAGGGACAGAATGTAATTTTAAAAGTTTATTCAGAAGTTCCGTTGAGTTCAGTGGAGTTTATTCCCAAGTTATTGGTGAGTTCAGGATTGCAGCCTAAGCCTGCATTTCTGTGCACCCTTGCCTGAGAGCAATGCAATGGGGCTTACTTCGGAGTAAACATGCATAAGATCGCACTGTTTGAGACAAGATGCAGCAACACTTAGATGCAGCAGAAGCAACAAGGTCTGTTTGAATCTCACCAGTGTCTACCATTTGGTCTGCTGCAACGTGCACAGCAAACACGCCAACCTGAATGTGGCTTTTTCAGAAATCTTACGGAATTCAGCTGAGGTTGCACGGATGCAGTTCCCAGCCTGTTTCAGGAATGTTTATTTCTGGAGAGAGAATGGCCGTGTGTGAGGCTGGGTGGATCGAGAGAATAAACAACATCTTTCCCCCACCGCTCCGGCTTGTCCTGACTCACAAGTTACATTCTGGGGTTTCTGAAGTTTTTGAGTATGCAGCCAAGAAAGATGGTGGTTAGTGCTAGGATTTAGAACGCACTGACAGCGTATATGGCATTTTGCAAACTGGGGGACAAGGCCTCCCTTCCCTTGGTGGCAAGCAAGGCACCTGCAGTGGATGGCCGAAGGTACAGGGAAGGATGGGATCTTGAGGCAGGCATGCCTTCCTCTTTCACCAGTGGAGACCTGTGTGAATATTTGCAGGGATGACTGCCTTTATTCCACCCCCCTCCCATCATTTCGGTGTGATCTGGGAAGTAGGGAGCTTGGATGAGGCTGCTGCTTTGCTCCCATGTGTGGCTTTAGCAAGGGGTCAGAGAGCTCCTTCTCCTGTTCTAATGCCCCTCGTCTAGGTGCTTGGCTCCACTGTATGCATTTTGTTGGCAAGTGAAGAGGCACACCTCATAAGAACATAGGAAGCTGCCTTATGCTGAGTCAGACCATTGGTCCATCTTGCCCCACATTATTGACACTGACTGGCAGTGGCCCTTTGGGGTTTCAGACAGGAATTTTTCCAGCCCTACCTGCAGATTAAATCTGGGACCTTCTGCATGAAAAGCATGTGCTCTACCACTAAGCTATGGCTCCACTTCCTTATCCTATCCAGGCTGTTGGAACTGGATGAAACTTTTGGATTATGATCTGAAGGCAGCTTTTGATGGTGGTTTTAAGTTGTTTTACATTGTTTTATCAATATGTATGCAACCTGCCTGGGGTGTCGCGGTAATTTTGAGGTGCGGGTGCTCATCATGACAGTCTGTATAGCCATGCCTCCAGAGAGTCCAAAACTGCAGGCAGCCAGCCATGCTGATCCCTATCAACACACCAGTTCTGGGGGTTTTCATCAGCTTGGAGGAGATCTTCTGCAAAGCTAATGGGTCTTAGTTACCCATTCAAAACCAAGCCATCCCAACATACTTTGCATTACAGCAGGGAACAATATATTGTTGCTGGGAAAATTCATTAAGCTCAGAGGGAACAGGGAAGTCTCCGGGAGGGGTGGGTGGCAGATGACGTCAGCATCCCTGCCTGCATCCCAGTGAGCCCTGGCTTCGCTACGTCACTGCCCTGCCCGGTGAAGGGCGGGCTATAAATTTAAATAAACATGGAGCTACTGCCCCAGTCCACAGATACCCGCACAGCAGCAGGGGGCATTTTCGCCTGTGACTGCTTGAAACAATCTGCACATGATGCTGCTGATGGTGGGGGTCGGTCTTGGGGGAAGGGAGAGCGGAAGGGAGCATACCTTTAGGAGGAGATAGCCCGGAGCTCAGAAGGATTAACCATGCAATCCTAGCGATGCATATTCACTCAGAAGTAAGTCCCGTCCCACTGTCTTCAATGGGGCTTACTTCCCGGGAAAGTGTGCATAGGAATAGAATTGATTGCAGCCCAAGAAACACTGCCCTAAGCAAAACAAACTAACAAAAACTACTTTGTTTTTGATTAGTTTCTAGGTCTCCGATTTAAAGCATTCACATTAAAAACTGTGAGAACTCTATGGCCGGGTTCACACGATCAGTGGGGAAAAGAAGCCACTGCGGCTTCTATTCCCCCACTCCGCCCGTGCCGGTCGCATGCTGCACGATTTGCATAATAACCCACGTGGCGCGTGGCTTCCGGTATCATACAAACCCAGCAAGCTGTGGGGGAGGGGGCTTCGAAACCACCCAAGAACCCATGGCTTGTAGGGTTTTGAGGTGGCTTCAATGCCTCAGGAGAATAAGCAAAGCTTGGTAACTTGAACAAGAGCGTTTATCTCCCTTTCTCTCTCTGACAGCAGGTACGTACACTTTGGATGCCACGCAGAGGCTTCTTGAAATCACTCTGCAGGGCACTGTGTAGTGAGCATCTGTGGTTCAGGAAAGCAAAAGTGGGAAAAGAGAAGAATCTTTAGGTCCACAGAAATCCACTTTATCAGACCAATTCATTTTGGATCATCTCCAGGGGCACTATACAATATTGAGAAATGTAAAAAATATAAATGTAACAAAAATCTTACAAACCCGTTCCATAAATTACAAGAATCCTAGTGGAAGACCGACAACCTGGTCGTCTGCGTGGGTTCAATGCTAAGGGGGTAGCGAGTCCTGGGGCGGCCTTCTCCGAGATCCCCAGCGACTATCGCCCTTAGCCCAGAACAAAGGGATAACTTATAGCCACAGAAGTATCTTTTAGAAAACAAGTTTATTTACAACATTACCTTCATAAACCCAGACACACGCCAGCAATACAGCTTATCAGTACGGCACAAAGTAGCAAGCAAGAAGTCTTAAGGACACTGTGATTTCAGGGCTCTCAGCTAGTTAGTTCAGCTCGGGTCCCGGCAGAGGCCCGGTCAACCGCACGCTGCTAGCTGGGTTCCCGGGGGAGGCCCGGTCTACCCAAGTGGCTAGCTGGGTTCCCGGCGGAGGCCCGGTCTACCCAAGCGGCTAGCTGGGTTCCCGGCGGAGGCCCGGTCTACCCAAGCGGCTAGCTGGGTTCCCGGCGGAGGCCCGGTCTACCCAAGCGGCTTGTGAGTGATTTCAGCTTGGTTTCCCGGGGGTCCGGTCAACCCAAGCGACCAGTGATTTCAGCTAGCTGGAGCGTGCCAGGTGTGGCTACCCGGGGTTGCCGATCCTTCGTTCTCTTACCCCAGGCATGGGACAAGATTGTTGATCAGGTCCAACAACCCAGTTCCCTTGCGCAGGGTGTTTTATACCTTGGTGTTTCAGGTAGCCCCTCCCTCCGTGATCAGTTGGGTTGACACCCTCCCTGAGGGGCGGCCTTTTGGGTCAGGTGGGGTGACGCCCCCCCCCCCGTGGGATGGGGTCCCTTTGAAGCCACTTGCTTAATGGTCCCATCCTATGGTGTTGAGTGGCCATTTCTTAGGGGTGCCGAAGTGTCTGCTCTGGAGAGGTATTCAAGTCTTATGTAGATGGGGCTGATATGCGAGAGCATTGACAAACCTGGGGATGCTTCCTGCCTTCCCCCCTGGGGTGATTCTATGCAGATGTTGTTTGTCCCCTTTGTCATCTGTGGAGACTGGCTGTCTCCCCCCCCTGGGTCTCCTTCTCCCCTCCTTGGTGAGTGTGTGTGTGTCAGGCAGGGGGCTTAGGTTGGCTTTCTCCACAATCCTATATACAAACAGTAAACTCATTCTCTGAATGCCGATCCTTATGTAGCCAAAACATCACCATTCACATATAACAGGGCGGTAGCAGCAGGCAGGTGGAGGGGGTGCACATCAAGATTTGCAGAAGTACAAAACATCTTAAGGGGGGGGACACAGCCCAGTGTGGACTGAGCATGTTCAGTGGCCATGGAATGCCGGCTGACTGTGGGAGGGCAGAAAACCAGGAGTGGGAGGACGAATGGAATGGAGCAGCTTGCAAGAGGCATGGCTGTCTGAAGCACTCCACACTGCAACATTTTGTTGCAGGTTCCACCTGCAAAACATGAATGCAAAAGTCAAGAGCGACACTGGTGCAACAGCTTGCTGCCTGAATCAAGCAACTTTTTCCTCCCTCCCTCCATACCCTTGTATGCTTTTTTTTGCCACTGAAGTAGCATGGAGAAAATCACCACGTGCTAAACCTCTCTGCACGAGAACTGCTGCTCCATGCGGTGACAACCACCATGGGCCAGTGCTAACATAGCAGGACTATGGTTAAGATATCAGGAGCAGCATGACGATCATGATGACTGTTACTTGGAAGTTTTGGGGATGGGAGTGGGACCTGTCCCATTCACTGGATAGGAAAGACCATTCACTGGCTTGTGGTGCAGAGCTGTGGTGGAGAAGCGCTCCACTGAGAGGGAGCAGAGGGATACCACGCTGGTGGAAATGGTGCTTGGGGCTAACGCAGGACTTTCCAACCTTGGGTCCCCAGATGTTTTTGGCCTACAACTCCCAGCATGCTGGGGACCCAAGGTTGGAGAACACTGGGCTAACGGCTCTGTTTTCCTCTTTGTTTTCCATTCCAGGCTCCCAGATCAGTTGTTTCTCTCCTGGCAACTTCACAGGGAAGCAATCTGCCTATGTGGATGCTGTGTGTTGGGACTCCTTGCTTCACTATGATGCTGATGCTGTGGGACACACTAGATCCAAATCCCTTTGGGTCCTCAAGGTATCGGGGTGCAGCACCTTTGGGTTTCGAAGGAAAGAATATATACATATATTGATATTAGCAGTAGTTGTAGTAGTAATAGTATTGTTGTATCATCATCATATATTGTTTTATTTTAGTATTATTAACAATATTTATACCTTGCTTCTCATCGAACATACACATATAATATACATATATGTAGCACTAGCAGTGTGAATGGTGCTTAACAGGTCCTTGTTCCAAGGACCTTACAATATAAAATTCATCTCAAGAGAAACGACGGAGGAAGAGGAGGGAAAGAATATGAGGCTGTTTCACTTGCATGTTAGGCTTGGTTACAGACACCTTCTGTAAAGGGTTCTTTACCTTTATACTGGACTTGGACCAGACAATCCTTTCAAGAGTGGAGGCCTTCAAATAAAGGACTGTCCACTGTAAAGTAGGACACAAGGCCATCCCACACACGCCCCCACCTGCATTGTGATGCGTGAGCTCTCCAGGCATCTGGCCGTGCTGGCTGGAGGATGATGGGAGTTGTAGTCCAAAAGATCTGGAGTGCACCAGGTTTGGGTAGGCTGGTCTAGAACATTCATATTACATCATGGGGGAGGTGTACACATTCCCAGTTCCTGTTCACAGGAAGCATAAATAGAGGAAATGTTACCATCAGTCTTCCTATCACCGTTTGTTTACAACATCCAAAGTCCTTTATAGTCTTCCTAGCACATTCTCAGTATTACTTTCTCTAGGATTTCCCTATTCACATATGTAGGCCGGGAGCTGGGTTTCTGCCTCTCCAATGGATCCTGTGTAGGCTAATGGGCCTCAAGTTCCCAAAACAAGGACTAAGGAGAAACAGGGGAGGAGCACTGAGGTGGGATGCGGAGAGAGGGAGGGAGCAACTCTCAGGTGAACAGGAAAATGAATTATTGGCCCAACACATCTGGACAGTAAGTCACCTTCCTCTTGGGTACCGAAGAACCAAACTGTGGTTACAGCCACAGCATTGTGCTTCCTCTAAGCTGTATTTTCATACGAGTATTAGAGTTGCCGTATGGTGTGCACCTGTTCAGGGTGCCAGGTGGCTGTGCCTTCTTCCAGGATACTCCACTCCCCCCCCCCCACATCATTCAGCATTCTGTGACAACTGAGCATGCTCAGTCCTCACTAGGAAGTTTTCGAGGGTGGCTGAAGTTTGTCCCTTAGGGTTTTATTTCCCCCTAATGATTTTTTGTATTTCTACAAACCTCCTTGGGGTTCCTCGAGCATGTTGATACCTTCTTGTGGCCTCCCGCAACCTGGTGCCCTCCAGATGTGTTTGACTACGACTCCCATAATCCCCCAGTCAGAGGGCCCCAGGTTGGGGAAGGCCACCCTCTTGTTTCTCAGTGGTCACGTTTTGGCTACAATCCTGGCAGCACCCACGTGAGTTCACTTTTTCAAGGACCGATAGTGCTTACAGAAAGCACAGTCAAGAGACCCCTTCACATATTACACACATGAAGGAGGGCCATGTGTGGAGCAAAGAGTGTGGCCCCGCTCCCGATGTAACATGGTCAGCCTAGCCCCGCCCCTGACATCCGCACATTGAAGGCAAGCATCTGAAGAGGAAGCTGCTCCTCACGCATAGGTGCTCCTCTTCAGATATCTGCACTGGATGCATGGGTGTTGGAGGAGGGGCTAGGCCAGCCATGCAAAGTAGGGGGCGGGGCTAGTGGCATAGCCCTGTTCCTTGCTGTACGCGTGTGCAGTGCATGAAGGAAGCTAATGGCGCTGTTGCATTCAACTTATTTAGTTTTAGAGGCCCCTGAAGACGACTTACCATCAAAACATGTTGGGTCCATACATCATTCCCCGCCTCCCCCCCTGCAATTCGCTTCAAGTGTCGCAGCCATCCCTACTCTACTTTTCCCCCTTTCTTTCTCTAGGTCTTCCCATATTCCTTGCTGGTGATCGCAGTCGCCATGTATCTACCCTACCTGATCTGGAGATACGCCGCTGCCCCGTCGCTTAACTGTGACTTGTTCTTCATCATTGATGAACTGGATAAATCCTACAACCGTTCCATCCGCTTGGTGCAGTACATGGTGAAACTCCAACAGGACGGTACTGACCCGGAGGAATTGTGGGAGGAGTTTGACAAGTAAGCTCAAAGTGATGGACACGGACTGTAGTTCAGTGGTGGAGCGCCGGCAGTGCGTGCATAAGGTGCCCGGTTCAATCGCTGGTATCTCCAGTTAAAAGAATTGGATAAGCCAGTTATGTGAAAGCCCTCTGCCAGAGACCCTAGAAAGCCACTGCCAGACAGCATTCCCCAACCTGGTGCTGAGGATGATGGAATCTGTAGTCCAACACACGTGGAGGGCATCAGGTTGGAGAAGGCTGGAATAGATAATACTAGGCAAGTTAGTGGCTTCCTTTGTCCCTAAGAGCTTGCTGGGTATGTCACGGGTTGCTCAGCGATGATAGTTCTGCTTTCTTTGTCCCGCAACCTATCTATGGACTGATCGCCTCTCCGGTATTTTGCTTGAAAACATCTAAAGTGCCTTCCTACCCTTGTCCTGCACCAGGTGCCCAGTAAACCCCTCTTTTTAGCCTTGAAACGTAGACAGGGTTCAGACAACACAATAACCCACACTCAAGGGTTGATTGCAGGTTGTTGTTGAACTGTGGGTTATTGAAACGTGGGTTACCATGTTTTCTGAACCCAGCCACGCTAACCAACCATAGTGTGGTAACCACGAACAACCCATGGTTTGTTGTTGGGTTGTGAACTGTGGGTCATTCATGGTTAACAAACCATGTTTGTTAGCGCAGCTGGGTTCAGACAACATGATAACCTGTGTTCCCACAGCAATCCACAGTTCAGTGACAACGCATACTCAACTCATGCTCAACCCTTGAGTATGGGCTGTCGTCTTGTCTGGACCCCGCCGTAGCCTTGGGGACTGGTACCTGACCCCATGAAACCCCAGCTGAATCTCCTTGTCCAATCAGTGGACTGACTGTATTCCTGTGTCCTCACTAACCTGGGTCTCGTTCTCTCTGTAGTAGTAAACCTGTGACTGGGTGGTACCACTCCAGACTGCATGTGGGAGCTCACATGACTCAGTGCTCCTGTGTTAATAAATAACATCCTGGCTGGGAGAAAGCTAACAGTTCAGGGAGAAGAGTTGTAATCTAGCTTCATCTGGTCATGCTAGTTTTATATGTGCAGCAAATTTGTTTTGAATGGAGGAGGTTTTTTGCTTTTTGCTTTAGCAGAATGGTTGCAGGCCATGTGCTACTTCCTGGAGAGGGAGGCCAAGGTGCTACTGAAGGACATCAGCAAAGCCCAAGGCGTGTCTTGGAGACTGAATGACTTGGGCATTCTCATGGTGGGGGTAGGGAGGAAGCAGCTGGCTATTTGAGTGACACCAGGAGTGTCTCATAGGCCCCAATAACACTTGAGCCAGCTCTGTCAGAGCATGTCTGTATTTATATTCAATTAAAGCATTTTTTCCTGCTCCTCAGCCAAAAAGGCTCCCAGGGCGGCTTACGTACAACCAATAAAAACAAGGCCGTCCCTGCCTGCAGCCTTACAATCTCAAAGGACACGACACAAAAGGGAAAAGAAATGGGAGGGAAGAGTTGGATTTTCAGCAGAACTGGCGGAATGGCCCTGCTTCCCATCTCATCGTCCTCTGCTGCAACCTGCTGTAATGGCTGCTGGGGGAGATAGTCAAGGGAGGAGCCTGATGGAGGTGGTCTTACGGCAGGAATGGTGGAATGGTCGGAGTGGGTGGAATGGCCCTGCTTCCCATCTCACCTCCCTCTGCAGCTCCCTCCTCCCCTCTGTTGCATTCTTTGCACAGTGAGGAAGAGCCCCCACCGACAAACCAATATAAAAGAGCCCTGCTCCACCCGCTTCACAGTGCTTGTTTGTTTTCTTGCCCAGGGCTCGCAAGGAACGGTATTTTGAGTTCCCTCTGCTGGAGAGGTACCTCACTTGCAAGCAACGCTCCCACTACCTTGTTGGCATCTACGTGTTGCGGAACCTCGTCCTCCTCTCCCTCGTCGCCGCCACTTGTTTCTACCTGGGATACTGCCACGTGGGTGTATTTTTCCAAGAGGAGTTCAGCTGCTCAATCAAGGTGGGACTCCTAAGAGACGAAGCTCACATCCCAGACTCCGTTCCTTGCAGGCTGCTTTTCTTCTCGGTCTTCCAGCTGACCAGCATCTGCCTCGGCTGCGTCTATGTCCTCCTGGGGCCCGTCGTAATCTACAACTTGCTCCAGCTGTGTCAGTGGGACAAACGGCTCTTGTCCATCTATGAGATGCTGCCAGCGTTCGACCTCCTCAGTAGGAAGATGCTGACCTGTCCTTTCAATGACCTGAATATCATCTTGCTGTTCCTGCGAGCCAATATCTCGGAAGTCAAGTCCTTCAGCAGGCTGAGTGTCCTGTGCACACTGAGGGATGTCACCGCAGACAAGGAGAACATTGACACCGTAGTGGACTTTATGACCCTCCTCGCTGGCCTGGAGATGTCCAAGCCTAAGCATCACTTCTGCACCGATGGAAACTCACTTCATCCCATTCCCAACAGTGAAATTATTGGTAAGTTCATGCCTGCTGCAAAGCACAACTCAATTCTGCGCAACCGCTTTCATGCCTGCAAAATACAGCTCAGTTCTATGCAGGGTATTTAAGAGCAGGATATTTAAAGTTTAAATGCTTTTAGAAAGGTTTTTTTTTAAATCTCTGATCACTGATTGGAGAGAACGGCAGCAGCAGCAGCTTGAGGGCCAGACGGGGAACCCCTGCATGCCGCATTTGGCCTGTGGGCTGGAGGCGTCCCATCCCTGGGTAAGTGGTACTAGAAGAAATCAAACTTTTCTCCTTTTTCTGGGTGACAACTGCAATGTAGCTTAGACTTGCTCATATTCATCCCATTCCAGGGTGGGGACTGGTAGTCATTGTTAGTCTGCTGCAGAAAAAGAACAACAAAGCTTTGTGGCACCTTTTAATTTATTATGGCATAGGTTTCATGGGCTGGAGTCCGTCTGATAGAGTGAAAGCTTGTGCCATAATACACTCATTAGTCTTTAAGGAGAGCCCTGCTGGATCACACCAAAGGCTTATTTCCTCCAGCTCCTGTTTCCCGAAGTGGCCAACCAAATGTCTCTGGGAAGCCCACAAGAAGGACATGAGCACAACGTTCCCCAGCAAATGGTGTTCAAAGGTATACTGCTTCCGATACTGGAGCAAATATATATAGCCATCAGGACTAGTAGCCACCGATAGCCTTCTCCTCCATGAATAAGGCTTTAAGGTGCCACAAGGCTCTTTGTTGGATTTGTCCCTGGTTATCCATACCTCTTTCTTTCCTCTCCTGGTCTGCTGGAATTTATTGTAAGCTCTTCAGGGCAGGGACCATGCCCTCCCTTTGTTGTCACATCACTCTGTAAAGCACCAATGTACATTGACGTTGCTGCCCATATCAGGACACCTTAAGTGTGCTTTAAGCCCACTGAGATGGGGAACTGGGGAAGGGGCGTAGCTCGGTCACAGAGCACAAGCTTTGCATGTAAAAGGTCTGAGGGTCCACCCCCAGCATCTCCAGGTGTAGGGCTCAGCAAAGGGATGGGGAACCTCGGGCCTGAGGACCAAGACCGGCCTTCCTCAGGTCTCAGTCCAGCCCTCTGGTGTTTCTCAGATGGCCACGCCCCCTTCCCCTGGCCCCACCCATTTCCCCCCAACCAACAGTAGTGTTTGGTGGTTTCCCAGCTTTTGTGCAGTTTCCCCCCATTCTTAAAAGTTGAAATGCCTCTCCTAAGGCTTAGTTACTGGCAGTAGGACCTTTAACCTGCAACGTGCTGGTATTTTGGCCCCGCCCCTTTTGCCCTCAGCACCACCCACCACCAGATGCGCTTCCCCAAGAGCTTCTCTGAAATGGAACACGGCCAATAGGTGTGCGTGCCCAGTAGAGGATTATAGCATGAGCCAATGGCCTTTTAATCGGCTACTGTTGTTTTATGTTGGGTTATAAGAGAGGCTTTGCAGGCCCTCCTGCACTTGCGGAAAGCTCTGGAAATTTACTTTGCACGGCAAGTGCCAAGGAAGAAAAAAACGGTGACTGCCGTTTCTGGAACTCCATGGGGGGGGGGGGGGGGGGAATAGATTCCTTTCATAGAACAGCTCCAAGGCTACGTGCAGTGCAGCAAAGCACAGAGCAGCAGCATGATCCCTGGAAGCAACAAAGCCCTCGATATCAGATCCCTCAAGCTCCAAAGAGAAATAGGAAAGACTCACCACTACCCTCCATGGGGGGGTCGGGAAGCACCCTATTATTGTTCTGCTGAACACAAGCTGTATGGGCAGCAGTATTACACAAATGTTTAGAACTCAAGCGCCCCCTCCCGTCTCAATTTACACTGCCTTCTGCTCATCCCACCCCACCACCACAATTCAGCACCAATAATCTGCTACATATGTGACTATGCAAAAATCCTTGCACACAGTTGTTTGTGTACACGTTTGTATGCAACCTTGGCATTTACTGATTCATAGCATCATTTATGATTTTTAGTTTATGACCTATTGTTGTTATATACTTGTACTCTGTTTTAGCTATTGTGTGTGTGTGTGTTCGTGTTCATAGTACTGTACCCTGCCTGGATATGTTGCAATTAAGGATGTCAGAGAAATCTGCAAAGGATTCAAATGCGTTTGGATTTCTATTAATCCAGCCTGCAGATTCCATAGCGGACTGATTTTTTCTAAGTCATGCAGGTTCTGTGGCTTGCGGGCTGGTTTTTTACTTTGGGGGGATGGGCTTTGCACTAATTTGCATGAATACGAATAATGCAAGTGCTCTTTAATAATGCAAATTAGTGCAATTCTGGTAAAAAAAAATATCCGATTCTGTCAATGAGCAGATGCCTGACAATCCACGAAACACAGGTGGAATGTATACATCCCTAGTTATAATGGAGATGAAAGGCAATACAGAAATATTTTAATTAAATGAATAAATAAAAATATACAGCCAGTGCCTAACACAGCTGTAACTGGTGCCCCAAACTGGTGCTCCCCAGAGGTGTTTGATTACAACTCCCGTCATCCCTGCTGGATGGGAGTTGTAGTCCAATGGCTCTGCGGAGCACCAATTTTGGGAAGGTTGGCTGGTGCTCAAGGAGCTGCACTGGCTACCAGTTGTTTGCCGAGCCGAATTCAAGGTGTTGGTTTTGACCTTTAAAACCCTATACGGCTCTGGTCCAGTTTATCTCAAGGAGCGTCTCCAGCAACATCAAGTAGGCCACTCAACAAGATCTGCCACTGATGGCCTTCTCCCTGTCCCATCAGCCAGAGAAACTAGGCTGGTGGGGACTAGGAGGAGGGCCTTTTCTGTGGCAGCCCCCAAACTGTGGAACTCTCTCCCCAGTGACCTTCGCATGTCCCCTCCTTGATGAGCTTCTACCGTTCATTAAAAACATGGCTTTTCAGGCAGGAATATGGGGTGGGGGTAGGATTTTAAAATTTTATACAGTTTTAAGTGTATTTTATTCTGTCTTGTTTCATTTTATATTGTACATCGCCCAGAGTAGCCGGGTTACCGGCTAGATGGGCGATCTAGAAATACAATAAATAAATAAACAAACATGTACAGATCTATGGACCAGGATAGTCATTCTACATTCTGCCCTCTTACTAAAACAAAAAGAACATACAAAAACCTTGTTCCGGGAGCTGTGCAGCGTGCTGTTCTTGGGGGCTCATTGCTGCAAAGCCTGGGTGATCTTCCGAAAGCCTACCCAACAGCAGGGAAGGGAAAAACAAGAGGCAGAGTGCGGTAGTTTTCCGTCAGCAGAGGATGTTAGGGGGCAACCATCCACTGTCATTTCCTGGAAGGTAGCCCAGGATCGTAGGGCCAGAGAGAAGTTTCCAAGCCAGAGATGCAGCTGAAGATAGGACCATTGCAATCCCATTGCAGGGTGTCCATGCTTCCTCTCTTACAGAGGACAGTCCTCTGTTTGAAGGGCTGTCTTGTCCAAATCCTGTTTAAAGATAAAGAACCTTAAGAACTGTTGCTCAGCGACTGAACAGGTAGAGTCACCTGGTCGCAGTCTTCCACACTTTGGTGAGATGTACTGTATTTCTATTTAAATTATAATTATGTCCAAATTTGCAGGTATACTTACAAATTAGCATACACAATTTGTATGCAAACTGCTGTCCTCTTTTTGGGTGATTCATAGGTGGCCACCCCACTACACCTTACCTCCAACCAGCCAGCTTGTGCTGACGGGAGCCTTTTCCCCAGAACATCACACCTTTTCGGGCAAAAGGACTTCGAGGCCACTGGTCCCAGGAGAAAATCACACCATGCACAAAGAAACTTCTCAGGGAGGGAGCACACACTTTGCAGGTTCAAACCCTGGCATCTCCAGTTTAAAAAGAAAAGGGTGGAGGAGAACAGGTAGCAAGTGATGATGGGAAAGACCCGAGCAGCCTCCCCCAACCTGGTACCCTCCAGATGTCTTGGACTTCAACTCCCACCAGCCGCTGCCAGCAAGGCCAAAGGTCAGGGATGATGGGAGCTGTAGTCTAAAACCTCCAGAGGGCACCAGGTTGGGGAAGGCTGATTTAGTGGGAGAAAGCTGTGTTGTTTACAAACGGTATAGTGTCACAAAAATACCACTGAAAAGCTTCAGGCCCTGAAATATTTATTATCTGCTGCCGTGCTGAAGGCACAATTCTGCCACTAGCACGGCAAAGGCTGCCTGAGGAGAATTTTGCATGACGCAAGAGATTTCTCCAGAGCTTGCAGCTTTCAAGGGAACAGCAAAAGGTCTTTTTACTGATCAGTTGCCTCTGCCCAGAAGGGTGTGTGATCTGGCTGTGGTTCGGCAGGACTGCAGCGAGTGGTTTTTTGGCTCGTGGGAAGAACAGACAGTCCTACAAATCCTGTACCAGGGTTCCTTTAAGCCATCCTGCTCTGCGTTCAACTCTGCTCTCTCCCTTCCACATAGGCCACAGGGGTCAGCCAACCTGGTGCCCTCCAGATGTTTTGGACTACAATTCCCACCAGCCACAGCTGGCATGGCCAATGACAAGGAATTATGGGAGTTGTAGGCCAAAACATCTGAAAGAACCCAGGTTGGGGGAAGACTATAGTCTGCCATTCCTCATGCTGTGTGCAGATGGCGAGTTTACATTCTATTTTTATTCCACCTTTCCTCCAATGAGGTTTGGGAAGGTTGTGCTACGTGGTATATGTGTGTGTTTACTTGCATGTGCAGTAGAGAAAACATAGGAGATGGTGCTACTGTAGTGCACATTACAGTACTTCATACGCCCATGCCGGGTTTGGCTCCGCCTGTCATCTGCTGAGCTGGACAGCTGCACAGAGACAGGCAGACTAGTAACTTGACGCTATGACCGAGCCCTCTGGACTTCCTGCTCCTCTCCAGGCATGCCACAAACCTCTTCCAGCGGTGCTATGTGCAGCAGCATCCATACCATCAATTGAGGTGCATCATTTTTAACATAGTATTTTCTTTCTCGTACCTAGACATGAAACCTGCCTTGGACTCTAAAGAAAACTGACCCATGCTTCGCTTGATGGAGCATCAGACAAGAGTAAATGGGACTGGTGAATGGTACTGGAGCATAGAAAATGACAGCCAGTACCCCCACATCCTGTACAGTGCTGCCACTGAAGGGCACTGGGCCTTCATTATAGTTCCCAGCTGTATCATCTTGCTCTGGTGCAGCAGTGCCTAGCCATCATCCTAAATGCTTGTTTATTGGGTATCAACTCCTTCGAATTTAATATTTGTAATAAAGTTATTAATACGCTCACAAATGCCTTTGCATTGTTTGTTCTCCCAAGGTTAAACTGCCAGTGGTTCTGGCAGCATCATATGCATCTATCTGCTGCTGGCAGGCAAAAATTCAACAGGGGTAGCTTTTCTGGCACAGCAAGCACCTGTTCAATCTCTGTCACAAAACTGTTAAAGGTATAAGACCCTTGCCAGGATGGGTGGGGGAGGTGACAACGTATATTGCATGCAAAGATGTAACTTTATACAACCCATTAATGTTTCTTCTTGTGTTCTGCTGTCCTGTCTCCATTAAATTTAATTTTACAGTGATCAGTTTAGGATATGGATAGTGCTATTTTACTTGGTTCTGATTTGAGAGCCATGCTGCAAGTTGGATCACATCAGCCTGACTTGAAATAATCCATAAATTCCAGCTTAAGATACAGCCCACAGCCAGCAAAATACTAATCTTGTTATCAATAAATGTCTTTGAATAATTTGCAAGACAACTATTTTAGGGTACCCAAAAGCTCACTGCATTTCTTTATGTATTAAAATTAAAATTTATATCTCTTTCCTCCCATTAAACAACCAAAGCAGCTTTAAAAATGTATACAAGTATAAAATCCATTTTAATAGTACAAGACATTAAAATGACAGTGCTAGAATGTCAATGAAGACAATTTCATATGTTAAAAACAGCAGACCATAATTACCTAACAGGATTACATTAAGGTCAGTTGAAATGAACAAGTCTTCAAAACCTAGCTAAAAATGGAAAGATCTCCACTAGCAGATCTCCCCTGGGAGGGTATTCTCCATTCTTGGTGCTATCACCAAAAAGGTTCTGCCTGTCCTACCCACCCATTTGACCTTGCAGAGTGATGGGATAGCAAGTAGGGTCCCTGACACTAGGTGGGTTCAGGTAGGAGCAGGTAGTTCCTAAGGATACCTTGTCCTAAATCATGTAGGGCTTTAAACATCAGCACTTCTTCAGTCAGGCACTAGATAATAGTTTGGTGGCTGTATTTTGGACCAATTGATATTTCTGGATCTTCTTAAAGGCAGCTCCACAAAGAGAACATTGCAGTAATCCAGCTTGGAAGTGAGTAGGCATGGATAAGTAATGTCAGGTTTGTTTTAAGTTTTAAAACAGGGGTTTCCTACTTGTGGCCTTTCAGATGTTTTGACCTACAACACCCATCAGTCCTAGCCAGCATAACCAAAGGTGAGGGATGATGAAAGTTGTAGGCCAAAACATCTGGAGTGCCACAAGTTGCCTACCCCTGGCTTAAAAGTAGGATCATTCCTCTGGGTAAACAAAGTATGGAACCAAAGTAAATAAAACAGAAATTGGATCCCTACATTTAGTTAAAGTAAAACACAAGGGTTCTTAAATTACATAGCTGAAATATAAATGTGGATTTGCATAACTCACGATTGCCCAATTTTGCATGGTACTGCCGTTTTATTGCATTTGTCCCTTTTTCTTTTTTAACGAAGAAGCACAAGGGTTGGGGTATAGAAAAAGTATAAAAGGGGACAACTGATGTTAATCTAAGGTGCCCTCCAGATATTTTGGACTACAACACCCAGAATTCTTGGCCATGCTGGGTAGGGCTGATGGGGGTTGAAGTCTAAAACACCTGGAGGGCACCAACTTGGGGGAGGCTGATCTGAAGCAATAAATCCCTCGCCCTGGAACTTTCTGCATGCATGCCCTGCTTGTGGTCTTCCTGGAAGCCTCTGCGGGAAACAAGATGCTTGACTAGATAGACTTTTAGTCTGATGCAACACAGCACATATGTTCTTATACACCTGGCATTAGTAGATGCACACCTAAGAATGCGATGGGCAAAGTGACCTTAGATCCAACATGTTATTTGGTCCACAGTGAATTTTCGGCAATACAGATTTCCAGACAAGACTGGACCGATTTTAATCAAGGCCATTTTAATCATTGATTTAAATCAAGAAAAAAGCCCCATTTTAAAACACATTTCCAATGTTCTGATTCAGATATTTTCTGAACTGAAAGGTCGATGTAACAATGAAAACACATTAATTTGCCTTTATGTCGCACAGGAATATTATCCAAAACCTTTGGCACAATAAAATGTATAGCAATGTAAGGGAGGAATGATACAATTCAGGATTTTTGTGCAGCTCTCAAGGATACTAGGCAAGACAGAGCAAGCATTTATCTGAAAACCAACATCCCACTCCTATCTGTTTACTCATAAGTAAGCCTTACTGTGTTCAATAGGTCTTGCTCCCAGGTAAGCGTGGGGCCAGTACTTCCATATTATGGACAAACACTGAGGTTCAACCCAAGAAGTGTCCATGCTTTTTGGTTGACAGTAAATATTCATAGTTTGCATAGTAACAAGTAAAATATATATGACCTAATGCAAAATATAACCTATTGTAGAAACTGTATTATAAATTTATAATGATTGCCCTCAAAGGGTGACTATGTTTGGCTCATTCTTTTACATGGGAAATCAGGCTTTAATTCAATGTGTCTGATAGCAGTTCATGGATTCACTTTTAAGAGCAAGTATGCAGACTAACATGTTTGGTGGTGTTAGATAATTTTAAACTAAGTTCTTTAAGGCACATGTAATAATACAACTAAAAGTTTTAAAAATCTGATATAGTCCGATTGTTTTAAAAAGATATTTACCCACCCTGTTCCCAGAGATAACATTCTTTTTACAGCATCTTTAATTTGCAGTTAAATTGCACACTTTGCCTTTGCCTTCCCAACAATCCTGTGTTGTAGGTCACTCTGGTCTCCATCTCAAATGGGGATGAGACCAAGAAATAGTACCTTGCTGACAACCACCCCACCAGCCTAGGATGAAGCTAGTTCTCCAAGGGCCAAGCTCAAACCTTCTACTGCCTCCAGAACAATCCAGTATCACAAATGTTCATCATAAATTGAGAGCTAGGATGCTCATCAAATAGCCACTCTTCCTCAGTCAAAGTGACATTTAATACAGACATATCTACTAAAGCAAGTTCTTTTAAAAAGTCCCAAGACTAACATTGGAGCAGACAGCAGAAGGGAAATAAAGCAAACCATACTTGCTTGCACATCATCCTTAACTTGCGCATCTGTTCTTCCTTAACACCTTATTCAGCAGGTCTGGCCTCTTATGTATTAGCTCAAATCCAGTGAACTTAACAACAGGAGCAAGCTGTTCCTCCTTTTCTGCTCTGGTTAGCACAACAGGAACAATCGCAGCTTGAGTGCAAAAGGCTTGCTTGCTATTTCCTCTAAAGCAGATGTGCTAGCAGTTCCACTGGAGTGCTGAAGTCAAGCTAATCAGGATCCACAGCTGGAGAAACTTCCATGGCTTGCAGCCGGGGATTTTGGTGGTGAGTAATGCACTTCTTCATAGTCACTTTTTAAAGCAGACACCCAGTGGCAAATAGGCATTTTAATGCAGAAGGCCAGTGAGTGGAATGGAGTTGTTTTGAACAGTTAGTGCAGCGTTGGTGTTACGCTAGGGGGTACAACTATTGTAGTCCCGGAACAAAAGCTACACGTGAAATCCAAGTCCTCTAAAGAGCCAATTCAGCTCTATTCTAGAAGCAGAAGATCAATAGATTATATTGCACTTGTCATGTTTTAGCCCAAAGCCCTGATTCAAATTAGGCCTACTCATAACAGCTGCTCAAAAAGATTTTATTTTTTTTAAAGCACGTTTGCCTTGTTTCACCATGGTGATTCAGTTCTCTGCAACTTCACAGCAGGTGGGGGAGATTTCTGAACTGCTGCAGCATCCTGAGAAGATGGACAGCCGATGCAACGTATGAACCAGCAAAATGAAGGCTGCAATCTTATGGACATTTACTTGGGCATTAGTCCCAATGAATTCAGTGGGACTTACTTTTGAGTAAACATGCACAGGACGGGTGGTAAGTGTGCCTGGTATGTGTGGGTGGGGGTATGTGGCTTGCCCCAGTTTCTAATGTAATTCCTAGAAAATGCTTCTACTATTATGAAGGTTTGGGCAGGTGCTACATGCAAGAACTGATCCCCAAAAGCAACCTATCCATCCCCACATTTCTGGTGAATAAGCAACCCTCCCCCACCCTCCCCCAATCTTACAATTTTTCTCTGCAGTCATCGGCATGAGAAGTTTACTACATTAAGAGAAGTAATAATCCGTAGCTCTGGTCCCGTGTGCTCTGCCCTGCGAGACCAAAATATAAGCTGCCGGTCCATCCTTTGGGTTATTGCCCCACGTATGACACAATCCAACCAGGGTTATCATGGGAAAATGTAATGAATGGAGGGGCTGGCAGTGTTTGTGGGTTGTAAATAGGACACAGTTTGTAGTCGCAGGGCCAGTCTCTCCACGCGTAACGCAGGCCGACGACAGCATCTGGGCAAGTCGGATTGAGCAGAATCACCGAATGGGAAGAGGAGGACTGAATGGACACAGGATTCCACTTGCACGTCGGCTGCTCAGAGCAGCAGACCTACCAAAGAGAGACAGAGCATTTGCTCAAACCTGCCTTGCCTAGAGCCCTAGAAATGAATAGTGTAGAACGGCCACAGGTGTAGCATCCTTTACAGGTTTGCACAAGTGTGCTTGGCACCACATTCAGGAGAAAAACACACATCATGCTGGAGAGCCATGATCAGGTCTGCTGATGTTTTGATTTCTTTTGCCCCTTAAATGCAGCCACTGAGGGCTATAAATGAGATTAGAACAGCAACCCCAGGAGAGGTTGTTTTAAACATTTTCTCCCCCACTGCTGTTTTCCCAATCTATGGGTGCTATCAGACGGAGGGGCTCCTGGCATTAGCAGTGAGAAGGCATTGCACAGCTATTCCATCTTTTTCTCCTTAATGGATTTTTCTGTGGTAAGATAAAAGATGGAAGAAGCAGTGGGAAAGCAGGGGTGGGGCTACTAGTGGAAGATGCCAACGACATCTGGACCCCCTCGTAAAATTCCATGAACGAGGCAGGGTGATGGCATGATAAAAGCCTTGTCTGGAAGGACCCTAAAGCCTATCCCTTCAACCTCGAAACTGCTATTAATCTCTCTGCAATGCGGGGGAGGGGAGAAACTATTGACATCACATAGTAATGTCCGACTGTGTTTTTACAAAAAAAGGTGTTAGTTCATCAAAATCTTCAACAGCTGTCCAGCTGCTTAAGCAAGACAACAAGTCAAAGTCTGTTTCTCAACAGACCAGACAGGCCCTGCTGGAGCCATTCAGTGAGTAACACGGAGAACAGACCTTGTGTCCTTCCCACATGGTAACCCCATCCTGCCCTGTGCACAGGTCTTACCTCAAATGTTTTGTTGTCGAAGTGGCGGAGCACAATTTGCTCTTGATAGGTGACGTTAAGAGATGCATGGGCTGTATCCACCTGTACTTTCTGAGGGTATGGACCTTGGAAGATCATGCTTTTCTCACCATAAGCTATTGCCAGTGCACCCAGATGCAATCTATAGGCTACACCTTGCTTATCTCGTGGGTGGATGCTGTGAAGCAAGGAAAAGATAAATAAATTTAAAAATGGAAGATGAAGATTACCACTGGGGCTATGTGTAGCCCACACCTCTGCAGGTTCACTGAGCAAGCATAGATATCTGGTGCAAAACTTGAAACCCATTTTCCCCCCAGTTTTCATATTAAAAAACAAAACACTATCAGTTTCTAGCCCCTCAAGGTTGCAGAGAAAAGTTGTATTTATGTGTATGTACAGGTGGTGGCTCGCTCGTGATGGCCCAGAACCATGCAGAGCCCTGTGGGGGTGACTGCTGCTGGGCCGATGTAAAAGCTTCAAGTGCCCTAAAACAGCTCCCTGCTCCTCACCCATGGACATTACCAGTTGACCTCTTGTTTCTAGGGCCCACCTACTGCTGCCATTATCGGTCTACTTTTTTCCTAATAGCTGTCTATATGCAACCTTCATGTTTTGGCTCTGTCTCTCTCCTCCTCTCTCCCTTCATGTTCTCTGTTGTTCCATTCTCCCGACCAACCCCTAAAACCTCAGTCTTGGAAAGAGAATAAATTACACAGTGTATGCAATAACAAAGCATATTTACAGAATTAGAACAATTTCCTAGAGGAGTGCACTCGTGTCTGGTCGAATTCCATCATTAGCAGCTTGCCTACAAATCAGCAGACTGTAGGAAAATCTCTTTCACCAAGGCTCTATTCACGCTCCCAATCAATGCCACCTGTCTTTTTCTCCTCCTACCTTCTCCTCCATGCCTCTCTCTCTCTCTCTCTCTCACACACACACACACACACACACACACACACGTGCAACCACCTGTCTCGTTTCTCCTGCCAGCTGTTCTGTTTCTCGCTCTCCTCCATCCCCATGGGGATGCTGCCCCCGTTGGTTCTCTCCTTCCCGCACTCATGACACAATATAATATTCTGCATGCAGAATGTGGATTTCCTTGGTGTGGCAGAACGCGACTCATGTTGAATTCTCCATCTATTTGTCTGAAAGGCATTGGTCCAGACTTTAGGTCATCTTAGGCTCTGACCAATGAAGCAGATTTCTGAAGGCAGGCTTGGGACCTGGGTCAGACTAAGAGGGAACTGCTCCTCCCTAGGACAGACATGTCTATCTTAGCCACAAGTAACCACAAACATTAGGAAAACGTAAAACTAATCCCTGCCAGTGGTCCACCACAATTCAGGAAGGGTTCTGGACCACTGCCCTGCAAACAAATGAAAGTAGAATGGTGAGAAAAATGTCATGGTCTCTCTGTTTAAAAGAGCCGTACACCAAAATATATACAGGTTACCATGCAGAGGAATGACAGAATCACCTGCCATACCTCATCATAGGTCCAAAAGGGGAATAACTTTATCAATGGCTGTTCACTAGAACAGGGGTAGGAAACCTTTTTTGGGCTGGAGGCACACTGGGCAATTTGAGAAACTATCCTGAGCACCACTACAAAATGGCTGCCATGGGAGGCGTGGCAAAGGAGAAGTAACCTGCCCAAAAGACTGAGTACAAGGCAGAGGTGGGGTCTGAGCCCCAACACACTTAATAATTCCTTTGAACCCACAGTTTTCAGCACCAACAAAATCCTATTTCACAGCAATCCCAGCTGCTGGTAAGAAAATGTGCTATTTTTTTTTTTAAATGGGCAAGGTAGGGCACCTTAGTGGGCAACAAGAAAGATGTCTGGGGGCAAATTGGTTCCCATGGGCACTACATTGCCTATCCCTGAACTAGAACAAGCAGGACTTGCAACAAAGTGTTGCAGTACTCCTCAGTATTCCAGCCATGCCCTTTCCCACGATACTCCATTCCATCTCATCTCCCCCCCCCCGCACACATGCACACAAACAGTAAACAAGCATTTTGTGCCTACTAGACATACAAAATCCTCATTGGGCTATTGGGGGGGGGTGCCCCCTTAGAGCTTCCCCCCCTAAAGATTGTTAGTACTTCTGAAAGCCTTTGGCTTCCCTGCAAGCCTGCCAAAACCTCCCTCTTGTGTGTGGATGGTGCCGTTTCAGCTCCATACATAAGGATCCACACTCAGAGAATGTAGTCTTTCAGAGAGCCTGGTCTCAAGTTGTGTGGGGCTTTATAGGTCACATCCAGAACTTTCCATTGTGCCCCAAGACAGACCAATAGCTAGTGAAGCTGTTATACCATGGGAGTTCCATTTTCCCTTCAAACCCCAGTCAGCAATCCAGCTGCAGCATTCTGGACCAGCTGAAGTTTCCAAACACTTTTCAAATGTAGCTCCATGTAGAGCAGTAGTGCAAATGAAAGGTAACAAAGGTATGCATCGCTGTGGCCAGATCTGCCATTTCCAGGTACAGGTGCAGCTGGTATGCTAGCCTTAGCTGTGTAAAATCGCTCCTGGCCACAGCTGAAACAATCCACCACCAGCTCCATCCCTGCAGCCCCCAAAGATTACTCCCGAGGGAATGTGGCCCTCCAGAGTAAAACAAACAAGTTGCCCACCCTGGGGTTAAAGCAATTGATCTGACATTACCTGCCAAAGGGAGAACCGTCATCACAGAGATCTATGGCCACAGCCATGAAAGTATTGGGCATTTTCTTATTAGGGACGTAGCCATAGTCTGCCGTTTGATGCCATCGGATGCGTGGAAAGTGGTCATTAATCTCCACACGGTAATCCGTAGATAGCTGCAACACAGGGTAGCTGGTCAAGAGCAACATTGGTTATTCCTAGACAAAACCTATCTACAGCTGTGGATTTCATACCTAGACTACCCTGCCTGGTCTATCATGCAGTATTCTTGCTTGTACTTTCTGCACAAACTGGATGACTCAAATCCCCATCAAGGACTGTGGAAGGCAATGCCAACCACCCATTTTGTGATGACAGTGGTGAGAGAAACTAGGTGGGGATGTTGATGGCAGGGTAGGGCAGTAGGTTGGTAGTTGAGAAGATGGTTTGCATACAGAAGGTCCCAGGTTCAATGCCCGGTATCCCCAGGAAGGGTGAGGAAAGAATCCTGCCTGAAACCCTGGAGAGCCACTGCCAGTCAGTGTCGACAATACTGGGCTAGGTGGACCAATGGTCTGACTCAGTATAAGGCAGATTCCTATATTCCTATGGCAGACAAGGAGCTACAGCAGGGAATAATACTCCTCCAAAATGGAAGTCCAAGCTTGCTCCAGAATGCGGAGAGGGTATTATTCCTGGACTTGCCATAGCCCCTCATAAAAATAAATAAATAGATGTGCAGAGAATCTTAAAGTTTGTGTTACGGACCCATATAGGAACACATTTAACTTGGGTAGAAATGCCCATTCTGATGCATGAATTCCGTAGCTGCCATTTTCCAAGATGGCTGACACACAGATTGGGCTTATGTAATAACTCATGCATGAATGCATGTAAAAAACTCATTTTGGTGGGGAAAATGAGGTGTCTTAAGTCAAGATGGGTAGAAGCACCATTATTAGTCACTGTTATCACTTGTACGGTCTGGTGATAGGAACAGGAAGACACGGGTTCAAATCCCTGCTCAGTTATGAAGTTTATCACCAGATGCACTTTGGAGAGTCACCATCTGTCATCAAGCAACTGGGATCTTGGGGAGGAGGTAAGGAGAAAAATCCGTTTGTTATCTCCAATCTGTGATTGGATTATTTATGTCCTGCCATTCCTCATCAAAACCCAGGGTGGCAAACTACCTGTATAAAACACAGTATAACCTGCATTTGTCCCCTGAGTTTGACAGGGCCAACTAACTAGTCCAGCACTTTCACCTTTGTGCCATTTCCACTTACCTGGACAAAGCCAAAGGGAAAGGACTCCTGAGTTTGCCCATCAGATCCTTCGTGGAAGGCTTTCCGCCAGTCTTGAATGAGTGCGGGGAATGTGCAGTTGTACAGATCCGTGTTCATGATGGTGTTCGCTTCACCTGTGGTAGACACACAGAGGAGGAAAACGTCCATATGTGGTAGGGACAGTGGCACCATGCCTGCTCAGTCCTGCCATGGGGCTTATCGTACCTTGATACCAAACAACACCTTGGATGGTCATGTTGAGAAGAGGGTGAATCATTGCATTCCAGAGCACCGAGAACTCTTTGGGGCCAGCATTAAGATATGAGGCTGAAGTGCTGTAACACAAGAGATGAGCCAGTTAGCAAGGAATTTACAGAATGTAGACAAAGTCTGATTTCTAGTGATTGGGGCATTCCTTTCTAGAACCAACACTCAGCAGTCAGATAATTAAATTAATGGCTGCTGAACAGAAGATGTGATTGGTCTGGAGCTGGCAAGTATGAAGAACAGGTCTACACAATGCAGCCTACATCACAACATTGTTCTGGTGCCATCCTGTCTCTCAAAGGTTGCATAAGATTTATTTTCTGTCATGTAAGTCTTTCCAGCTACTCCTAAATGTGACTCATACTTTGTTTTTCCATATACCTCTCAGACGACACATGATGGATGCAACAACCTTGCCTGAAGCTAAACAGGCCTGGGTCTCCTCTGGGCCTGGATGGACGGCCACCTGAGAACACCATGTATGCTGCCTTGAGTTTCATTGTGGAGAAAAAGGCATGATAGAAATTTGAGAGCCAATGTGGTCAGAGCTTTTCCCAACCTAGGGTCCCTAGATGATGTTGGACTACAGTTACCATCATCATGAGCCAGCATAGCCAGTGGTCAGGGATGATGGGAGCTGTAGTTCCAAAAAATCTGGGAACCCTAGGTTGGGGAAGGCTGAGTTAGAGAGTGTCAAACCAGGGAGATCCAGGTTCAAATCCTCACTCAGCCATGATGTTCACTGGATGACCTTGAGCTAGTCACTCTCTCTCACCCTAACCTACCTCAAAGGGTTGTTCAAGCACAAAAGGAACCATATATGTTACCCTGAGCTCCTTGCGGGAAGGGTGGGATACAAATGTAATCAATAAATGGTTAAGAGTGAAGTGCAATTTCAATGTTTATGTGGTGAACTGTGTTTCATATAGGTTGTCATCTGCCCTAGGCTCTTTAGTTAGGAAGGGGAGGATATAAATGGAAGACGTATAAATCCAAGAAATAAAGGCAGACCATGATGTTTATTGAGCTGTGGAAGCAGGTTAAAAGTTCTGTCCCCACATTAAGTACAACCATACCAACAAATCGATGAGCACCAAAAAGTGAGCTACAAGTATTCCACCTGTTTCATTCTGAACCCTATAAAAGCAGGCTGCAGGCAGCATCAGTTAGCTCGTACCCATTGCATCAACTGTCCCAGAAAGGTTTTGCACTGTTTTTAAATAGTTGTGATTTGGTGGGCCGGGGCAGGCTGTGATTTGGTATGGGGGGACACACACTAAAGGATGGATGTACAAATCAAGGCTATCGACCTCTCAGCCTAAGGGCTGAATTCCATTTTGGAGCAGCTCTGTGGTAGGCAGGGCTAAAGGCAAAATGGAGCAGGGCCAAAGGTAAAGGTGGCGAGGCTAAAACACCCCAAATGCCAGCATATTGTAGTGTAAAGCTCTTACTGCCAGTAACGAAGCCCTTCAGTATTTTAGAATGGGGAGAAAGATGAAGAGAAGCCGGGTAACCACCAAAGGACCATTGGTTGGAGGGAAGGGGCGTGGCTGTCTGAGGAACACTGGAGTACTGCAGTGGGACCACAGGCAGGCCGGATTTGGCTCCTGGGCCTGAGATTTCACACACCCCTGGTATACACGGTCATATAGAAAACATAACCAGGCAGGCAACCCACCTGATGAACAAGAGAAGGAGCATGATGGATGGCTAATGCAGCACTTAACTTGCTGGAATGTGCAAGTGTATGTCGCAAGGTCAGGCTCAAAGAGCTCATGGTGACGGCTCTTTAGAGCAGTGTTCTCCAACCTTGGTCCCCAGATGTTTTTGGCCTACAACTCCCAGCATGCCCCAGCCAGCGTAGCTGGGAGTTGTAGGCCAAAAACATCTGGGGACCCAAGGTTGGAGAACACTGCTTTAGAGTCTTAACTTGTCTTTATCCTAACCGAACTGTTTTGATGGCGAATGAGCAGGGTTGGTTTTGTCTGGCACCCTCTTAAATCAACCTATTTGAAAATATATTGGGATCCATACACCTCTCTCATCTCATTTCCGCTATACTAAAACAGGACAACTGGAGAAAAGCCCTCACTGCTAATATGACCAAGGATCGAACCCGCCCAAGCTGGGTGAACCATAAGCTAAAAGGTGCAGTCCTATGCAAGTTTAGCCAGAAAAAAGGCCTACAACTCCCAGCATGCCCCAGCCGGCTATGCTGGCTGGGGCATGCTGGAGTGGTAAGCCTTTTTTTCTGGCTAAACTTGCATAGGACTGCGCCCTAACTGAGTAAACTTACCTTGTACAGTACAAGCTACAGATCATGAAGACTGCAGGGGGAAATCAATGATGGCCAAGTTGAGGGTTAACACGCCCAGTCCATGCATCTACAATTGCTCTAGTTGTAATGGGGAAGTTTGTCCTCTTCAAAGAGGTACAATTTGAACTGTACTGTGGCATGTGCCTACTGCAGCTACAGCAATTCTCAAATGTTTTCATCAGACGTTATAAAGCAGAAATATACTGAATCTACAGTAAATTAACAGCGAGGGCAAATCCAAAGTTGACATATTCAAACACAAGAAAACACAAGAAAAAAAAAGTTAACACACAGTAAAATAAAAAAATCAGCTACGTCCTTAGACACTTAGCTGCACCTGTCTCCAAGGCTAGCTTTATGCCTCAAAGGCAATACTGAATATAAAAATATTCTAACAAGAAGAAGTTCAGCCCAAGGTTATCCACCACTGCCAGTGAATTAGAGGAGGATTATTTGAGCTGTAAAGTAGACACATGTCAGGCATGCTGAGTCTTCCCTTTCTGGTTCCCTGGGCAGAAGTGGGCATACAGAATTCCTACCCATCACTGTAAACTATGTAGCAACTTGTATACTGCAGAAATATCATGGAGAAGAGATGATAGGGCAGAGGTGCAGAACCTCAGGCCCAGGGCCAAATCTGTCCTGCCTGGAGACATCAGATGGCCATGCCCACTTGCCCTGGCCCCACCCCCTTTCCTCCAATCACTGACAGTTTGGTGGTTTCCTGTTTGTTGTTTGTTTTTAACAGTTTTTCCTCCCATTCTAAAAGGTTGAAATGCCTTTCCTAAGGCTTAGTTACCGGCAGTAAGAGCTTTATGCTAAAATATGCTGGTATTTTTGGTCCCACCCCTTTTTCCTTCCGCCTTGCCCAACACTGAAATGTGGCCTCCCAAGAGCTTCCCAAAACAGAATTCAGCCCTCGGTCTGAAAGACGTCATGCACCGCTGTACTAGGGAACAGTGGGCACACAGAGCTCCCTTAGGGTGGAAAGCATCCAGTTGATTGAGGAAACAGTCAAATGTGTGGGAATGAAACAGGATTGATAGTCGTTAGCCTGCCTTACCTTTGATTGTCCTCAGAGAGCTTGCATTCCTTCAGTGCCCTCTTGGAAGACCAGGCCTCAATTGGTGTCCCTCCCCAGGAGGAGTCTATCAGTCCTATGGGATACTTGAGCTTCTCGAACAAGTATCGGCCAAACAGCCAGCACACAGCCGAGAAGTAACTGAAGTCTCCGTGGCCCAAGTTTTCTGTTCAATTAAAAAAAAAAGAAAAAAAAGTTTAGAACATTTTAAAGCTTGAGAAGTAATACAAATGTTATGTTAAACACGCTATGAGACAGAATTCCTAATTCTGCTGCATTCTCAGCTATTAGCCATTGGACAGCTGTAACAGATCAGGTATTTGGCATGGAATACTGCAAGCTTATGCCACAATCTTAGTATACAACTCTGTTGCAGCATGTGATCTTGCCACTGTTGGAAACTGGATACTGGGCTGTGTGGAATGGATGATCATGTGCCTTAAGCGAGAATGAGCATCCATTAACATGTCTCCAATATGTTTAAGGGGTGTATACAGAGGACAGTATTAATATTTTTTCACAAACACACCCTTTTCATCCGGGCTGTAACATTTAGTTAGATTAGTTTAGTTTAAATGGTGCTCCCGGTTCATCAGGAAATAAGTTTTATGGGTTTTTAAAATACCGGTATATATTATTTTTTAGTTCAAGCATTTAACAAAAACTGAGGGTGACTGACAGACTTTAAGAGGAGGCATTCCTCCTTCTCTTTGACAGTGGAGGGAATGCCTCTAAGATGGTCTAAAACAGCCTTCCCCAACTTGGTGTCTTCAAGATGTGTGGGAATACAACTTCCATGTAGTCCACGTTGGCTGGGGGTGATGGAAACACCAAGTTGGGGAAGGCTACTGTAAAAACAAGGCTACTGTTTCCCCCCTTCAGAATAATGGTTTTAGTCACATGCAAATATATACAGATTTGATTGATCAATTAAAACTCGTGATTTATCAAGCAAAGTGTGTGTTGTTGTTGTTTTTCCCAGATAGGCCCAGAATAAAATAAAAGCTCAAAAACTACATTATTTGTTGCCAGCTGAGGCAAATTGCTTGTAATCATTACCTTTCCAAAGTTTATAATCACTTTGCTTTCTTCAATCTTGCTGGATTGTTATGCACTTAATTTATTTTTATTTTTTAAAGCAAGGGCTGAATGGGAATGTAAAACAGAGGATAGCATCCCACGCTAGTCCTACATATGGTAGACCCATTGAAATGAATGGACTTAAGTTAGCCACAACTAACTTAAGTCCCATTAATTTCAATGGGTCTACTCTACATAGGACTAACATGGGATGCTATCCAGAATCAGGAATATGAGCCATAGAATACTGGGGGGGGGGGGGGGGGGGGCTTTTGGATTGCTTAACTTGTGATCTCAAGGCAGGTGACTATATAAGTAGTCTCTTCGTACACCATTTAAAGTGGGCAGAAAGTAACGGAGGTGGGGAGACATAAAACCTTTCTACAATAGAAGGTAATGGGCATAGCCATCTTCCCCTCACCACAAACTGCAATATGCAGATGGTCCCAACACAGTCTGAAAGCCATTGTTTTAGTTTGTATGGACAGACCAAATGTGAGGTTAACAAAAATCACAAGACTAAACTGAAAAAAGGACCTCAGATACTAGTTACGGAGACAAGCCTTGGGCTGTCATCATTCCAATTATCCTCCAACTACCGGTACCTTAAAGTCTACTATAGGGCTTGAAAAGACCAAAAGCTCAAATCTTACCCCACCAAACCAAAACACAACAGATGTTTATTTTTTGACATACACGTTTAAAACCTCTGTGGACTGTTTGCTAGGAGTTTTGCAAAAGAATGGCTCTTACTGGCTGTTGGAACAGACCACTGCAAGCTGATGCCGCCAAGATCCTGCAGTTCCTCCTCAGACTGGACAAGAGCAGCTGCAAACACACGTACTAGTGGATATTGGGAGGCCTCTGAGAGCTCCTGGCTGGCATTGTATATCTAGGAAGTAGGGCAGATTCCATGGAAATCACATTTTAAAAACATTTTAAGTTAAAAAAAACCAATTAAAGTGTTGTTTTAACTTTGAGGTTAGGTCATGAACAAAGATTCCCAAGGTGGATCTCTACTGGAGCAACCAGATAGTTCCAGACTATGGCCTGGCTAACACTTAATGTTAACTATATACTTAGGTCAACTATGTAGACCCTGCTGCACAACACCCCACCCCCCACCCCCAAATGGAGTTATGGTGAGTGGTTATGCAGAATGGGTATGCCTTTTCACTGGCACAATTCAGGCTATGGAACCCTCTCCTGGAGAGGCTCATCTCATTCCAACACTACAAGCCTTTAGATCAGTGTTCTCCAACCTTGGGTCCCCAGATGTTTTTGGCCTACAACTCCCAGCATGCCCCAGCCAGCTACACTGGCTGGGGCATGCTGGGAGTTATAGGCCAAAAACATATGGGGACCCAAGGTTGGAGAACATTGCTTTAGATGGTGAGTGAAAACAGTTTTGTTCCAGAGAGCCGTGTGTGTATAAAAAAATAATTTATGGTGCACTCACTGCTGGGATTTTGCTGCCTTGCTTTGCTGATTTCTTAGTCAGCTGCTGCTTATGTCCCCCCCCACCTTCCTATAATTGCTTAATGATCAGATATTATTTTTTATTGCTATTCTACTAACTTGTACACTGGATTGTGGACCTTTAAGAAACATCTTAAAGAAAATAATGCGTAGGTAGGGCTTCACACATCTATGAGGAGGGATCACAGCTCACAAGGCCTCCCCTCTTCTCCTCCCATGCAGCTGGGAGGAGGACTTAATGAGAACGAAGTTTCACTTCTCCTCATTCCTGGCTTGCCTTCATGTATGAGCCAGACATCATGATTCAAAACAAATGCTAGTTAAACAAGCCAGCAGTACATCCCAGGCTTCATTGCTAGCTTGTTTAAGTAACTGTCTTAAGGAAGTGTTTTAAACCACAATGCCTGGTTCATATGTAACAAGCCAAGAATCAGGGGAAGTGGAACTAAGTCCTGCTGGTTGTGTGGGAGAAGGAGAGGGAAGGGAGTCCAGGGTATGCCTGAGGGTTCACTTGGGCTCACAGAGAGTCATACATGTAATGCCAGATCCTGACTTACCATTATGTGCAAACTGGCTCATTAAACAATGGTTTAGCTCAGTGTTCTCCAACCTTGGGTCCCCAGATGTTTTTGGCCTACAACTCCCAGCATGCCCCAGATTTTGTAAAAGATGGGTGGAGATGAAAACTGCTAGAACTGGTTTGTCAGCTATGAGATAATATGTTTCTCCCTGGTCCTGAGAAAAGAAACTCCTGGAAAACCTTGAGCTGGTGGTCTTATGCAGTTTGGCACATGTTGTGTCCCTCCTTTTCCCTTTCTCAGGTCTCTTCAGCCAAAGTCCAACATGCTAAAGACTACACTGCCCTTTGGAAGAACATTTGCCCTAAAAGGCAGTCTAGAGATATTTAAAACAAATAAATTTTAAAAATTGCCAGCTCACTACCTTATGACTGTCAGCTGCTCCAAATAAATTGGGTATTATGCCATGTACTGTTGCTCTTTGGGGTGTATAGATCAAGGGTGCACAACCTGTGGGCCCCCAATGCCTTAACTGCACCTCCTATAGGGCTACTATCCACCCTCCCCCAGTGATCTTGATCCAGATTACTCTTTTCTTGCCACTGCTAGCAGCAAGCAAAGAATGATCTGTATCAGGATCTCCTGTGTGTGTAGTCCCTGAGCCAGTATCACATGCAGCCCTCAGGGCCAAAAAGGTTGTGCACCCCTGATGTAGATTTAGCTGCTGTATTTTGGGACTCTCTTTGGTGGAGTGGCTATGGGGACAGTCATGATGAGTGCCTGCACTTCAAAATTTACCACTACACCACTGGATTTAGCTAAACCAACCACAGCTTTGTGGTTGGTTTAGCTATGTTTGAATCCAGCCCATGTCAATCTTTTCCTTCCCAACTGAGCATATGTTCCAGCTCAGAGTTGCCTTCACTGCACTATGTGGGAATGTGGCTCACCTGTGAAACGGTCATCTCCATGTTACTTTGTCCACTGCAAAGCCAGACATCTCCAAAGTAGATATCATTCAATGTCACATTTGACACCTCTTCCTTGTAGTACTGCTGTACCACTATAACATAAGGGCCACCTTGGGCCATAGGACTCAGGACAACTCTCCACATCTTAGAGATTCCTGAAACATTTGAAAAACAAAACAAAATAACCACAGATCTCAAGCTTGTTATCAGTGGAAAACTATTCAAAGATAATATACATACGTATCTAGGTCAAGCCAAGTTTTATTTACTGACTGGAAACGTGCAAAGAAGGTGCAAATATCCACCAGGAGGGAGTTCCAAAATTGTAGCTCCACCAAGGATGATCTCAAAGGACGGGAGCAGGTGATTTCAGGGGCAACCTGGTCCTAAGTCATTTAGGGCTTTAAAGGCAAATAGCAACACTTTAAACCGAACCTGGGAGAAAACTGCAACCAATACAGATGGAATAAGGTGGGAGTCTGGGAGATATGCCCTCCAATCTTAGAGTGCCAGACAAGTCTGCTAGCAGCATTTTGCATCAACTGAAGTTTCTGGATTGTTTTTAAAGGCAGCCCCATGTAAATAGCATTGCAGTAATCCAGTCTAGAAGTAACTAGGGCATGGATAACTGATGCCATAACTACCTTCTCAAGGAAGGGCCGCAAGCTGGAAAGCCAGCTGAAACTGGTAAAAGGCACTCCTCGTCCCCACCATTTGTGCACCCAAGAAAAATGATGGGTCAAGGAATACCCCACCCCCACTCCAAGCCACACACCTGCTGCTTTGGGGCGTACAATGCCACCACCAAAAGGTTGAATGTCCCCTCCCAGAACTCCAGAACCTCAGATCAATGATAATTCCACCTTATCTGGATTTTACCCAAAGCTTAATTTAGCTGCAAGCAATTAATGGTTTGTTGCCATGTTCTCTCTTTCTGGGATCCTTGCACCCTGCTGGCTGCTTGGCTGGAAAATATGGTTGGGTATCGTTTCTAGGGAAATATGCTGGCACCCACGGAGACATGCAGTTAAAGCAGAGAGGGTTCCAAAAGAGAGCTGTGCCATTTGTGGGTGTGTTGGGGTAGGGGGAGCAGGCTGAAATCTTTTATTTGATTTATTACCTTGAATCTCTGCCATTTTTTTCACAATGCTGTGACCCTTGGAAACAGTCACCATTACATTGGCGCCAAAATCTCCGTAGCCCCATATGACTGCCTGGCTTGGTTCCTTCTGCAATACCATGTGATTGGCATAATAGGAGGCCAAGCGAAACTCTGCACCTGGAGTACACAAAATGTCATGACATTCCCGTTAATAGTTGTGGCCTCACCAGATTGTTCCTGTGGCGCATCAGCTGCGGCGCAGCCAATCAACGGCTAGACTTTTCTGACTGCAAAAAATAGCTGCCTATTTGTAACAGGTTGCCAAGGAAGCGTATTACTGAGAAGAACCCATCCTCAGACACTTTACTTTTGTGCTCCCTTATTTTGCTTTCACCTCTCAAGAAAATCCTTCAGTTTTACATACCTGCTAACATTGCTTCCCCCCCCCCTTTTTCTTTTCTTCAAAGCACACCCACCCACCAAGGATGTTTTTCTGTTACTCTGATTATAATTGTTTTCAGTCTTCCCCAACTTAGCGCCCTCCAGATATATTGGACTACAATGGGAGTCTGAAGTCCAACATATCTGGGGGATACCAGCTTGGGAAAGGCTGGTTTAGGTTAATGTGGAAAAGGCTAACCGAAACAATCATGATCAGGGAAAGAGGAACAAATATTCTATACTTTACATGACAAACACCTGACAACTGGTGATCATTGCCAATCTCAGACAAATCTGGAAAATGTCTGAAAATAAGTACATCATTATTAAAACATTTACCAGTGTCAGAGACCCTCAAAGCAGCTATCTTAACCTTATTTCTCAGACATAACACCAGTGCAGTCTTATATTTAAGTACAAATCTGTTTCCTGCTTCAGGTGAGGTCAAACTAAGCTAAGTTCCAAGAGCAGGTTTGCAAGGCAGTCCAAAATCTAAGCCAGCAGGGTTCTATCAGAGAGCTAATATCCAGGCAAGGATGAGTCCAAACAGAGCCACAAGGCAGGCAATCTGATGTCCAACCCAAGAGGCCTAGAGGTGCAGCAAAGGCTAGACATAGTGTGGGCCACCTGCAGCCCCCACAGGGCCCCCGGTCTCCATGGTGTGGCCCCCACTGTAGCCACACCCCTGGATTCCCAGTGATTCTATTAGGAAATAAGGTGCATGGGGAGAACACAGCTTGTTTCCCAGCAGAATCGCGCTCCCCACCAGTCCACCAAGCAGCTGTTTGGCAGGCTAGGGAGCAGCATGATTCTGCTGGGAAACAAGGTCCCTGGGAGTGGAGTGACAGACTTGTGACTGGTATGTGCCAAATACTTGGCACATCATCTGTCCTATGCACATGCATTGTTAGGTAACTTAGTTATAGGCCCCTAGTTGCCAACATATATGGAAATGGGATGCAATGCAGTGGGGGCTCTAAGGAAGCTAACAGTATTTTGGGGTGCTGGTTGCAGTTGACTATGGCCATCTGTTGGAGAGTCTAACATTGCACCTCAGTATATCTGTAAATAAATGAAATATTTTTTAAAAGCACCTCTAAGGCTTGAGTGATCTCTTTCCAAAGGAAACCTTAATTGGTTAAGCAATGCACATCAGGAAATGCACATTGCTCTGAGAATTGAGGTGAGTATAGTATGTAACATGTCTGTGCCATGATTTTCTAAATACTAATGCTGAACAAAATGGAATTCAGAAGACCTGCACTTTACTACCACTGAATGTGGTAAGCCTGTGTGCTACAGCCCTGGACTCTGAGCAGGAACCAAACATGGGAAAACAACAAATCACACACAGCTATCATTTTTGCTGGGTTACCTTGGGGCAATTGGACTCTCTGCCTTATACCACGACAGACCACTGATCCATTTAGCTTAGCATTGTCTACAGTACACTGACTAGGAGTGGTCCTTCATAGTTTCAGATGGGAGGGTTTCTTTTGCCTTACCTGGAGATGCTGGGGATTGAACCTGGGGCTTTTTTTTTTTTTGCATGCAAAGCATGTGCTCTACCTACCACAGAGCTTCCCCATAACCAAGTATTAATCACTGCTACACAGCTTTTCAAAATCTGCAAAATATTATATCTCTAAGAGGTGAGGAGAACCTCAGTTAGCTGAATGGACTTAGCACAGAAACCAAGGGGGCATTCGCTTGGGTAAAGCTAACCCTTATATTGCTTTCAGAGGCCCTTTTTCATACATTCAAAGTGATGAAAACATAGCAATGCAATTAATTTTCCCTTCCACACCCCCAACTTCTCTAAAGAACATTTTTAAAGAACACAATAGTAATCAATTCACATTACGGAATGTAAGAACAATCCAGGCATATTAATGAAGAGCAACACACAAATTAACATAGGGTTGTGAAAACATGCTTGGGTAGACTGAAGCAAATATTGCACGCTATTTGCTATGCTTAAACCACCTTACTATAGATGCAAAGGAGTGATTATATAGCATGTTAAAATTGAGAGTTGATCATAAAGTTTCTTTCTTTCTCTCTTTCACTGGTTCTGTGCCTTTAACAGCAGCCTGACAGAAGTTTAGCAGGCAAAGCTTCTCCTGTCATGGTGACAAGAGGAGAAAAGCTTCACCTGCTAAATGTCCATATGTTAGATTGCTGTGAAAGTCACTGTAGCAGGAGCCAGTAAACCTGTTTCTAATCCATGTTAGTGCTTGCAGGTACATAGACAAACAGCATCAGGAACATTAGCAGAATGTTACTCGGAAATAAGATGCCTTTTCCCTCTGCAGGAGGCACACCCACAACTGGATCAAGACAAGCCAGGCTAGAGCTTTTCCACAAACACTCCTCTGCTTATGTATGGCAATTCTGAGTTAAAGGTGAACTTGAGAACCAGCTTAGTGTGGTGCTTAGGCCAGGGCTGGCTCTATCATTAGGCAGAGTGAGGCGGCCACCTCAGACAGCAGATGCTGGGAGACTGTGCTGGATGAGAGTGCTTGTATGCCACATGACCTGCACTCCCTAAGTTAGCCTAATGCCCTCAGGAGCAGGGGAGGATGCTGTTACATCACCAGTATAGAAGAAAGATTCAACTACCAGTCTAGTTGGCTTTTGTACATGGAATGGGAGGGAGTGCTGTCTTCTCCTTTGCCTCAGGCAGCAACATTTCTTGGCCCAGCCCTGATGGTGACTAGGGCAGGGTAGACAACCTGATGCCCTCCAGATATTTTGGACTACAACTCCCATAAGCCCCTGCCAGCATGGACAATGGTTAGGGATTATGGCAGTTATAGTTCAAAACATCTGCAACGCAGCAGGTTGCCTACCTCAGTACTAGGGCCAGGGCACCTAGACTCAGATTCCCAATTAGCCATGAAACTGACTAGGTGACTCTGGTCTGGTCCCTATCTCTTAGCCTAAGCTACCTCTCAGGATTGTTTTGAGATATGTTGGCCTGAGTTCTTTGGAGGAAGGACAGGGTAAAAATGTAAAAAGAAAAAACACCCTCTTCATTTGGAAGCAGGTTTCACAGATGAGAACGCACCTCAGAGAGCCAGTGTGGCATAGTGGTGAGAGTGTTGGACTGGGACTCGGGAGATCGGGGTTCTAGTCCCCACTTGGCCATGAAACTCGCTGGGTGACTTTGGGCCTGTCACTGACTCTCAGCCTAACCTACCTCACAGGGTTGTTGTGAGGATAAAAGGGAGAGGAGGATTATGTAAGCCGCCTTGGGTTCCTTGCAGGAAAAAAGGTGGGGTATAAATATAATAATAAATAAATAAATTGCACATAAGTATGGGTTAGGATCACATCTTTAACAATGCTCAAATTAGAAGGGAGAAGAGGGGGGCCTGGCCCCTCACCTTTTGTGGTGCCCCCCTAAACTATTATTTTTAGATGGCTATGGGAGAGCATGGTTTGGCTAACACTGGGGGGAGTCAGGGGATGAGGCTTTGAGTTTCATTAAGACCTCCTGTCTCCCCCCCCCCATAATTCAAGTATTGATCTTTAAAATGGAGGTCAGAATACTGATCTTAACTCATGCTTAAAAGATGGTAATTTCTACAGTTGTTAAACTAAGCAGCAATTGCTGAAAGTTACAAATTAAAAGCCTTGTGTCTAAAAGCCACTATTTGTTTCTCTATATAACTGTGGCAGAGAGTTCTTTTTGACTCCTGCAGTGTGAGTACAGGCTGACACACAAATCCGTGTGCACTGAAAATTAAAAATAGGAAAAGGAGGAAGTGTACTATTTAGAAAAAGAACCAAACGGAATGGATAAGAATCTGTTAGAGCGGTTATTTTAACATTTAATAATATCTTTTTGTTTAATGCCCACCACTTATAGAATTTCCAGTTGCTGCACAATTGCACATATGACAGTTGTACAGAATATACAAGAGAAAGGGGAGAGAAGGGGGTATCCGAAAACAAAGCAACACAGTGTTGCTTCTTTTTTTAAAGAGAGAAAACTACTGCAAAGGAAGCCAGAAGTCTGTCAAAAGCAGAACTGACAAAAAGTAGAAAATGGGAAGAAACATTCACTGGAGCAAGAGAAAATGATTAAACAGATTTCACCCAAACGTCTTAACAAGCTTTCTGTGTTTTGTGCAACTGTTTACAAGATTAGGAGGCTGCAAAAACACAATAGGGTCCCACTGAACTTTGAACTCAGTGGAACTAACTTCTGTGTAAACACACTTAGGATTGCACTGTTAGGGAAGCTTAAAAATGTTCTACCATTGAGAGAGAGAGAGACTAGCTCCACAAAAACTATGACACTTTTAAAAACTAATGTTTTACACATATTTTTTATTTTTAAAAGTAAATTTCCCAATAAAACAGCATATTAAGCAGCCAAATTATACCAACATTTCCTCTTCCTCATATCAACAAAAATGGAACACCAATCATGACATGGTGTTGCCTGTTCCAAAATGGTTTAAATCGCTTCCATTATCACTCAAAAAACTTAGCACAAGACCTCCTTCTCTGACTAGCTCTAACGATCCAGGTTACTTTATTTAGAACTGCTTAAGTTTTTTCTTAGAGCGGCAAGTGCCTTCCCATCACGGGAAATTCAAACGGCACCCGCAAAGCGCTTAGCATCAGTGGAGGAAAAGCAAGTTACTGGTGGCTACGTACTCCAACAGCTTCCCAGCTGGCGTTCTCCTCTACATTTATGCTCCCTGGCAAATCATGCGCAGCAGCAGGCGCCCCCTCTTCACACTCACCTGCCGTCCAAGCGGACAGTAGCACGAGCAACAGGGAAGCCGCCATCATCGCTCTGACAAAATAAAGGCCGGAAGTAACACCACGTGGCTCTGGGAGCTGAGCATCTCGAGAACCACCAATTTAAAGAGATAAACCTCATTGTGACTTCACACTGGGCTCACCCAAGTCAGGAGGAAAAGTGTGGCTGAAGAAGAAGAACAAAAATAAATAAAACATAACAGGAAAGAAAGAAATCACCATCGTTGCTTATTTAATTTCATATGTAGACATACATACACACATCTAAATGAGGCAGAGCACAAAGGCAAGACCCCTCCCCTTCGGGGTCCTCCATGAACTTTGTACAGGTTGCGAAAGGCCAGGTGCGAAAGGGAGTATGACCATATATGGGGTCTGTGTACCTGACTAAATGCACAGGTATAAGCTTAGCATAGATAAGGCAACGTGTCTTTAGGAATGTCCTCCATCAGCGAGCATGAACTATAATGCTATTTGTGCTATTTAGCCATGCTGCTGCAAGCATACTATTGCAGACAGGCTGCGATGCAAGGCTATACCTGGCTTCTAAATCTGACCCCCACCCCCTTTATGACTGTTCCGCACCACTACAGCCTGAAAATCCGCTCCCAAAATTTGGGGGAAGATTCAGGAACAGCCTCTGCCGCAGAACAAAGCCCCTATGATAATGTAAATGTACTTTTGTGCCTCCTGAGAAGTTCTTTGGATCCTGGTCATGTTCTGTGTACTTAAGGTACCTGATGAAGTGTTGTGAAACCCCACAACCTGATCTTACATAGTCAACATTGCAATGCTATACAAATGTCAGTGTACTTGAAGAAGCAAAGACTACTAGCGTTGAAAAAAATGATCCTTCAACGCCAACTTCAGTGGACCGGTCATGTTGTTTGAATGCCTGACTGCCGTCTCCCAAAGCAGTTATTTTATTCCCAACTCAAGGATGGAAAGCGGAATATCGGTGGTCAATATAAGAGGTTTAAAGACGTTAAGAGGGTAGTCTTAGGCCATCCGTCTACTTTACACAACAAACCTGTTTGCTGCAGGTACATAATTGTTTATGACATATACACATACAATACATGTCTAGTTGGGGCATTGGTCATATGTACATATGAGTACTTAAAGATAGGTGTACACATGTGTACATCATCCACACTTGTCAGTTGCAGAAGGAAATACCAGCATACATACATGCTGCAGCAAAAGTGTAGTGGAGCTGCCTACCCTTATTCCCAAGTGTTTGGGTTTGGGTTTTCCAAAAACAAACATACCCATCTTTAAACATTCATGTGGTACTTTCATCCAATCAACAGCCCCCAGACATGTGTACACAGATGTTTAAAAGATGGGCATACATGTCTATCACCAAATCCATCTTCACACATTCTGTACAGAAACTGAATATGTGTTAGGGATGCAGGATCACGTCAACCTACACTGTGACTGGCCAAAAGCAGGCCATAGATCAGTGGAAGAGCACATGCTTTGCATACAGGTCCCAGGTTCAATTCCCAACACCTCCAGGTAGGGCTAGAAAAGAATCCTGCATGAAACTCTGGAGAGCCTCTGCCAGTCAGTGTTGACAATACTGGGCTATAGACCCCATGGTCTAAGTATAAGGCAGCTTCCTATGTCCCTATGACTTCATAACTGAGCGGGGATTTGAACCTGGCTCTCCCCAGGCCTAAGCTGGAATTCTAACCACTACACTAATATTTATTATTTATTTATTTCTACAAGGAGCTCAAAGCAGCATACACAATCCCGCATTATCCTCACAACAACCCTGTGAGGTAGGTTAGGCTGACAGATAGAGACTAGCCCAAGGCCACCGAGTGAGCTTCATGTGTGAGGAGGGAACTTTAACTCCAGTCTTCTTACTCCTCATCTGACACTAACCAGGAATACTACTTTGTCCCTGTCCACTCCCCACTGAGTGACGCAGCGCCGGGCTTTAGGCCCTTATATTGAAACTCCCAGTGTGTGACATCATCGCTGCTTTTTGTGACGTCACGCTGCTCAGGGACACTTGAGATGATTGTTCACTGCCACTCAACCCTCAGAGTCTGAAGTCAATGGGCCCTCACTAGACGTGTTAGGAGCCGGGGCTCCCGCGCTTTGACCTAAAGGCTTGGCCTTGCCACCGCCTCCTTCACTGGCGTCGTCGTGAGCCTTCGAGAACACAACGAACGGACCACACGGTAAAGCGCGGCTGGGCTGGGCTGGGCTGGGCTGAGGTAATTTATTAAGGAGCGGGCTCAGACACAGCCAAGAGAGGGCCGGCCATTGGGGGAGGCTCTGCAACTGAAGGGCGGAGCCCTTACCCAATCGGTGGGCGGCTCGAGGCACTGCCGGGCGGGGCCTTGATTTGAAGGAGGAATTCAGGGCTGAGCAAAACGAACCAACCAACGTCTCCCTATTATGTGTCCCCCCCCCGCTTGCCGGCCTATTTCGAATTGCTATGGCAACCAGTAACAAACTGCGCTGTGCCCCCCCCGCCGTGAAAAGCCTTGTTAGGGGCGAGGCGTGGGTTTATTATCTCTCTCGTTTCCCCCTCACCTGCTCCCCACAGTCACCTAGCGTTGGAGTTGAGAAGACGGGTTGGAGTGCGGTGAGCCCTATTGGGACGTCAGGTAGGGAAGGGAGAGGGTGGCAGTGGCGGCAGGGCAAGAACTGGGCTTATTTGCGCCCCGAGTCCCGGAAAGTTTGCAGCCTGGAACGTGCTAAATCAGGGGTGGGCAGTTTGTTGCCCTCCAGATGTTTTGGCCCACAACCCCCATCATTTGCTATGTTGTCTAGGGCTGATGGGAGTTGCAGGCAAAAACAAGTTGCCTACCCTTGTCCAATTAGTACCAAAGATGAGAGTTCCTTTGAGCATGGGCAGAGTGCTTCAGCACAGATGGAGTGACTATTGTGATTAAAATAAATTAGCCTCGTTAGTCCATGATTATAAGTTATAAAACAACAACAACAACAACATCCACTGTCGGGCAATACCTTTATTAGGAACAACCGAAATGTCACGAAACAGTGTGCAAGCTTTCTGGAGAACTCAAGACTCTGCTGTCTTTGCCCACTCTCATTCCACTCTATAAATAGCTACCTACCTAAACTCTCTAGAGCTACAACTAAGGGCACAATCCTTTGCATGTTTAGACAGAAGAAAAGTGCTACAGCTCCCAGCATTCCCCAGCCAGCATGACTGGCTGGGGAATGCTGGGAGTTGTAGGTCTTTTTTTCTGTGTAAATATGCATTCGATTGTGCCCTAAGAAGACAGTATTTATTTAATTTTATTCAGTCAGCTCTAAGTACTCGCACCTCTAAACATCAATTAGGTAATGAGAGATGTAAGAACTCATGTTTCTACGCTCAGCCAAGCTGTAAATGTAAACTATGGTGTGGCAGTATAAAAAGGCAACTCAAAATTTAGCACAGGTGTGATATGCACAGGAAGACTGAATTAATGCTGCTATCTCAGTTTCAATTTCTACACTTTCTGACTTTGCTTGCCACTAAATGTATTACAATAACATTACAATAACACTTTTGGCATTTATCTTCCTAGACTCTAGGAAGGATCTAGAGCAGGGGTCTAGAACCTTTGGCCTGGTGGCCAAATCTGGCCCTTCTGGGGTCCCAGTCCAGTCCTCTGGAGATGGCCAAGCCCCCTTTCCCCAATTGTTTGATTGGTTGGTGGCTTCTGTGCACTTTCCCCCCATTCTAAAAGGTTGAAATACCTCTCCTGAGGCTTAGTTACTGGCAGTAAGAGTTTTAAGCTACCTACAATATGCTGGTATTTTTGGCCCTGTCCCTTGGCCCCACCCCCCACTAGAATGCAGCCCCTGTCCCTCATCTCCAAAACAGAATTTAGCCCTTGGGCTGAAGGAGGTTCAACACCCCAATCTAGAGTTTGTAATGGAAGGGAGGAAGAAATTGAGGTGCTATTTAGGGTTTCCAGCTTTGAAATTGGCTGCTTTAGCTGTATCTTTAACAGTGGTTTGAACTGCAGCAGTTAGCAAGTGAAAATGTTTATCTCCAATCCAGGCTATAAAAAGTACCACCGAATTAAAGAAATCTTAGCCAATTAGTTGAATGAGTTTTAATTGATCAATTAAACATATGAGAAAAAAGGAAGTCTTAAGGAAAGCATGTTTTCTTTGTGTTTAGATGTTGTGTGCATATATTGCAGCTCCCATTGTGGCAGAAGAGGCATTTCTTAGTCCCACCGGAGGAAATACTTGTTAAGATGGCATTTGACACCTCCAGTTTTATAAGTGTCCTTCTATTAAAAGAAACACCCTTTAAATTAAATACCAGCTGCCTGATTAATAGAGGTCACCTTTTTTTTGTTAATCTCATTTTTTTTCAAATCAATCAAACATTGCAACCCTAGTGAAAAGCTTCACTTGCAGATTTCTGTATATCAAATACCAGGCCATGGCCAGGTTTTTTTTTTTTTTTGGCCCATTGGCAACCTTAGTGCCATTTTTGTATGCTAGACCATCAAGAATGTTATAACCTCAATTGACAAAGAATACACTTTTTCAGATAATTATATAAGGCTTATCCATTGCTCTTGTAAATGAAACTGCAGGTGTGATAGAAGCCTATTGAGAGACAATGGCTATTCCATTCTCCAACACCACTCAACGCATTCCTCCAGGATTTGCAAATCTGCTCGAAGGGCTTGCCAGGGAAGTCTTGAGGAACCAGCCTGAAGATATACCAACCTTTGCAGCCAAATATTTTGAAACTCTCCTCATCGAAAGAGAAAGTGAGTATAAACTGAGTTAATTTCACAAACATTTGATGTGTGTGCATGCACACCATTCCTCTCCCTGACCTAGAAAAGACCCACACAAATCTAGCCCTATCTATGAATACTAAGCCCACGTAAGTGTGTATAGGATTGCAGCCTTATAACCACTTACCTGGGACTAAGCCCCACTAAACACAGAGCAGTGGGACTTATTTCTCAGTTGACATGTACAGGTTTGTGCAGTAAGAGACTCTGCCTTTGTTTCTCCTTTAGAGTGGCTATTAAAACCCCTTATGTTTAACAACCTAGGCATATTATTTCATTCACAGCATTTTCTTTAGAACAGTGAGAGAGCAATCCTATGGTTCCTGGGCAAGCATCCCAGGGACCATAGGATGGCTTGGGAAACACCTCCAAGATCGGAGACAGTGCTCCAACCTCGGAAGGGGGAGTCGGATACGACCCCTTCCCCTCTCAGCCCAGCATGGAGACAACCATGTTGGCTTCCTCTCAGAGGTTGGAAAAGCAACCTGGGAGGTGGAAGAAAGGGTGTGGTTCCAGTGTCTGGAAGGGGAGGGGAGGAGACTGGAGATGCCAGGATATGAGTTATCCTGAGCATTCTCCAGTCTCCTTCCCTCCTCCTCCGAAGTGCCCTCACTAGACAGGCTTGAAAGCCCATCTAGGAAAAACCAGGAAAGACCAAGAGGCCAAGATCGCCTCCACCACTCCTCCCGCCCTGCCAGCTTCACCCTCTTAGGGCATAGGAAACTCAGAAGCCTCCAAGTTTGGGATTTTCTGAGTGGCAAGGGCACAATCTATAGGATTGTGCCCTGAACTGCTTTAGTAGTGGATTCTATGTTTTCATATACCTTATAAACACAGATGCATCTATCCCCTAACTAACCTATAAGATCAAAGTGCAAGGACATAAACTTCTGTCTGGTGTGAAATTTGGCATCCATATAATTCCAGTTTTCATTAAAAAAAAATAGACTCAGAATTGAATAGATTGGAAACATGAACATCATCTGTGGAATGCTCAGAATTCAAGGGTGTTGTGAACAGGGCTAATTTTTATTCAGGCAGGCCTTTGACATATAAACTGGTCTTTGCTGAAGGCTTTTTGGGGCAGAAAGTTAGCATAAATTAAATAAACAAACAAACTTTGGCCAGGAGGAAGCACTTGTGCAGCCGAATCCTAAGCATGTTTACTCAGAAGTAAATCCATTTTGGTTCAGTGGGGCTTTCTCCCAAGTGAGTGCACATAGGACTGCAGCATTAATGTCTGGCCCAGATTTCTTCTGCCTATTTTTTGTGCTAATTTTCCTGTGATTGTTATCCTGAATGAACAACGTCCTTTTCATGACATGCATTTATTTAATTTATAAATAAGCTCAGTGTGGCATGCCATACATTGTCCTTCTCTCCCTCGCTGATTTTATCCTAACAACTACCCTGTGAGATAGTTTAGGCTGAAAGATGGTGTCTCTGAGTCCAGTGAGCTTTATGGCTTAGTGGGGATTACCTACTTAGTGGTAGGTAAACCACTACTCCACACTGGCTTTACCCAAACAGAGGCTGTTTCCTTAGGTCCAGGGAAACAGGCCAGATTGGAGGGATGAGAAGTAAATAATGCGTTGGATGTTGTGAGAGCAGAAGTGACACATACCTCTTCCCCTTACCTATTAGGAGCACAAGTATTGAGTGGGGGTATTACTTGGTCTGGGAACAAGAAATGAAGCTTCCACAGCATTGCACTTCTCTTTACCAGATAATGGGCTTCCTTATACGCTTCTGCAGAGGAATGAGGAAGTCACTTGGACTATGCTGAAACTGTTGAAGGGCCTTCCTATCTAACCTGATCTGTAGGTACTGTCCAAGAAACTGCTACTTGCCACTTACCCCAAGATAACAACTTGAGGCTCCTGATGGATTTGAAGCGCCTTTCACTTTGAGCTACTACTTTAAATCAGGCTTGGCTTGCTGTCAGTTTCATGCTTTTGTAGCTTTCTTCTTATACTTTGGGACTCTTGGTTATTTGGGAGGATCTTCATGATGCATTTCAGAAAATGGTCAGACAGAGGAAGCAATCCTGCCAATTGACTAAGCTTCAACCGTGTTTTTAATTGCAGAATGACTCACAGGCAAACTCAGAGCTACTTGGCCTCTTGTTTTCTATGTTTTCAAAATGTCTAGCAAATGATGCTTCCAGAGGATTGTTGTGTTATGCAAGGAAAGCTAGTGAGTGGGGAGTGTTCTGAGAGTGCAAGAGAGAGCATATCTCAGTATCACATATAAACAATTCTTTTTTCCTCTTCCCAATTGAGAGGCTCAGCTATGCCTCAGAGCTGTTGGTGGAAATCAGTGTGTTTTTTTGCTAAGCCCCCCCCCCCCTTACACACCACTCCCTGATTTAGCAGACCTTCAGAATTTCATTGGTTCTATTCGTGAAGTTGTTGCTAGGCAGATTGGCATCGAGGAGGGTTATTTTAACTGCATAGGGCACAACATCAGCTGTTACATAATGGGGTTCTATGAATTCTGCACCAAAATATTATTCTAGCCCCAAAACCTAAATTGTACAGCCAGACTATATTATACAACTTAAGGACAGTGTATAGATTTGTCTTTTTGCATAAGCAGGGCAGGAAAAATATTTCCAGCTTTTAGGAGCCAGGTTAAGGTGGCTTTTCTTTTTAAGATACCAACAAGTAATGTTTACTCCTGAGTAGGACTGTAGAAAAATACCTGTGTGCCACCATAACATTTTAAGGGCATTAGACAGGTGAAGGCACCATCATATATCTGCTCCTGAATCAGCTGTATTCTACCAGTGTTTGTATTTCTTTCCTTTTCTTGAGTTTAGTATTTTGAAAGTGTATTTCATTTTTATTCCACTGTTTCTCCAAGGAGTTCTTGTTAAAAAAAAAAAAAAAAAAAGTATATCCCACAAGCCTGCAGTCTGCTTTTGTTTCTTCTGCTAATTTCTTGAAAGCGGATGTGTGTATTTGACCTACACTCCTGGCTATCTTTCAATACCACAGAAGTCTTGCATTTTCTTCCTCCTCTCTCTTGCACACCATTTCAAAGCCATTGGGGTGTATATAGTTGTGTGGTTTGAAGTGTGCATATTTAGAGATTTTTAAAAGGGGGAAAAAGAAAAGAAAAATGATCCCGCAGTCCCTAAAGCTGGAATTGCATAACTTAGATAAAGAAAAGTTATTTAATACCTGCATTTCATTGCAGTTACCACTCTAAGGGTTGTATACAAATACAATGTTAGTCCTATTCAAATCCCATTCATTTCAGTGGATCTGCTGTAAGTAGGACTAACATTGGATACAGCCCTAAATAAGCAGAGCTTGGCCAGGAAGCTTATTTTATTTATCAGAGAATTCAATGTGCATTTTTTTTTTAAAAAATATCTTTTTCAGAAACTGGGTATGATGCAAGTGAATGGGGAGCAAAGCTAGATGACCGATACTACAATAACCGTGCTTTCAATGTAAGTCTTATTGTTGTGGGCATCTGCTCCAGTTGAATATGCAAGAACTTTGGGCCACATTATGACATGGGAAATTAAGGATTAGGAATAAGTTAGCAACAGCCATGGGTTGGGTTGAGCGGGGCAGGCTTAGTAGTACAGGTAGTGCTGTAGGAGGGTGGTTTAACCCTTCCCTCCACACTGTTATCCACCCCGATGAAGCTGCGATTTGTCCTGTGATGGGAGTAGTAGCTTGGGGAGGATTTTAATTGGGAAAATGGAATGGGGGAAGGGTCTAAAAGAAATTCCCTCAGTGCCACACTTTTATAGGGATGTCGGAGAAATCCGAAATGGATTCAGAAGACTTTGAATTTCTCTGTATTCAACTTGTGGAATCCACAGCAGACCTGCATCTTCTGACTCGTGAACCCTTTCCCCCCCCCTTTTCTTTCTGGAATTGTACGCAAATTTAGCTGTATGAAAATACGAAAGTTACTGGAAAGTAGGCTAATACATGCACCTTTTTAAAAAAATCCACAACATTTTATACATCTCTGATCTCTCTTCAGCCTCTGCTGCATAGCACTCTCTTTTGTGTGTGCTCTGCTCATTGATTGTACGCTGAGCTGAGAAAAATACGCAGAATGTTATGTGCCAGCAAAAGTTATGTAAAATGCGGCGTACTTTCTTTGGCGTACTTTTTTTGGCGTACTTTTCCAAATGGGGAAAAAAATCTGATTCCATGAATGAGCAGACGAAAGACTCCTGACAATTTGCGAAAGGCAGACAGAATGGATTAAACAAAATCTGTACATCCCTAGGTCACTGACATGGTCCTGATTCATTTTGTGTCCCCTGCCCCATGGCAGCTATTAAAGGATCTCCCACATGTCCAATTGTGACTCTAGTGCAGAGTCAGAAAACCACTTCTACCATCATCAGGTGACTTTTTGCAGCACCATTCTGGTGGAATTCTGCATGGAACATAGCCTGGGTTCACCATAGATTTAACAACCCTGCCGCCACCTGCCCAGCTATTCATTCTAAGGATGGATTTACAGGTAGGTTCAATTCAGACATTGCACCAAACCATGGTTTGTGCTTCTAAACACACAGACAAACCATGGTTTAGAGCTGCTTGTCTGCTTTCCTTTTACACACCACTCCTATTTCTTTGGTGCGGTTGCTTCCTGAGAGGGTGGAGTAACAGTTGAATGTATGGTTTGTCAATTCAGACATCTCGCCAAACCATTATTGGACCAAGATTTTGAATGAAGTATCACCTGTACCACCAGGCTGTAGAGCTCTTCTTGCAGGCTGATGGATTAAAAATTGCCTCTGTTTTTGCAGGAACTTGCACCACCAGGAGGTGGTGATAAAACAGACGAGAAGAAGGAAGAACCTGCTGCACAGTTGGTAAGTTACCTTCACAGGGGTTCACTGCACATCTTTCCTAAAACTGAAACTTCTCAGACCATTATTAATGGTTTTCTGCTGATCTTGGTATGCCCCAAAAGCTCCAGTGAGGTTGCACAGAACCACAGACTGAGGCCAGAGTTAATCTACATAGAATGCAACATGGGCCAACCTTGTCATGGCCACTTTTTGGAAGTTTTTTCGATTGACGTTTGCACGGACATAGTTTGTATTGAGCAATAGAGTCTGTTCTTGGGTTGGATATTTTTTTAAAATCTCTGGTTCCTGGTCCACTGAAAGAATGCCTCCACTTGAAGTTAAAAGATTTGAGAGAGATTAGTTTATTCAGATAAAGGAGAGCAGTTAACCCATCTCCAAATCCATTTTGCATAAAGCAGCAGCCAGCCCACTCTCTCATGTTTCCCAAGACATCTGAACATTTGAGTTGCTCTCCCAAGCAGAATGCAATTTATTTACACAGTACCCTTAGATTTAATAATGGTCAGCACACAGCTGAGGGTGGGTTCAAATCCCCCCCACCCCCACACACAAATTTTCTAAAGAAGAACCATTTTTGTGCCAGGAAAATAAAAGTGGGCACAGTTAAACCAAAGTTCAAAGTGGTTAAGTACCATTGATTTCAAGTAAAGACTCTCAGTGCAATCCTATGCATGTTGACTCAGGAGTAAGCTCTACAGTGTTCAGTGGGGCTTACTCCCAGGTAAGTGTGAATAGGATGGCAACCCTAAGTGCCTGCTTAATTCACCAGTTGAAGTCACTGGGACTTAAAACTGCTTATCTTTGGCTGAATTGTACCCTATGTATTTTGTAATGTTTAAATGGTGGTGCAGAATTTGCTGCAGCCCATATTGGCATTCTTCTTCTCTCTCTCTGAGTAGCGAGATTTTTTGCTCTTGCATCCCAAGGATGAACAGTTGGTATTACCTAAGCGCTAAATTCTTACATTCTTAGCAGGCAAAACTTTCTTTTGAAAAATGATGGAAAGTTGCCCAAGTGACATTCACCAGATCTAATACTAAAAATAGCCCCACTGGTGTCTTGTAGAAAATACATATTTTAAAAGTGGCAAAACAAGATGCATCTTATTTCCCCACCCACCCTTGGCATCATACACCAGTTTCCGAAAGGCCTTTGGGTAGTGGAGATGCAAGTCATCTAAATATTTAAAAACAGCCAAGAGTCTTGTGCACCTTAAAGACTAACAAATTTATCCGGCAGTGTCCGCAAAAGCTTATGCCAGAATAAATGTGTGAGCCTTTAAGGTGTCACAAGACTCTTGGTTGCTTTTGCTGCAACAGACTAACATAGCTACCACACTGGAAATTGTTTTTAAAAAAATTTTAAATCTTCAAAAACATCAACTGGTGAATTGCAATGCTTACACAAGGTTGTTTTTTTTGTTTTTTTTAATATAATTACTGTAAAGGAGGAGGCAATCCAGAAACCACCAATTGAGGAAAGTGGTATTAGTTTAACAGAAGAACAAGCTGCTACAAAAATTCAGGCCACTTACAGGGGATACAAAACAAGAAAAGAAGGAAAAGGCGCAAAAGAAGAAGAAGGGGAGGAAGCCGGGAAGGAAACTGGGGAGGAAGCCGGGACGGAAGCTGAGAAGGTGGAAGTGCCAAGTGAGCCTGATAAAAAAGAGCCACAGTAAACAAACACAGCGATCCTGCTAGCAGTCAAGTTTTAGAATTGGCTGGAGGCAAAGTCCCATTGGTCTGCTTTAGAAGCATGTGCCAAGTTTATGAAATAAACCACAGACTTTAAAAATGTACCATGTTATTCTGGGTGCTCATTGGCCAATCAATAAACATGTGTTTAATGCACAAGGTCATTTTTAGGTAATAGAGAGCTACCATCTGACTTTGAGCTGTAGTGAGATTTGCACCACTTCATCCTTTCAGCTACATCAAAGAGGAAAAAGGTATATGATCTTATAGCTCTCTTAGGGCTTATCTGCGTAGTATTTCAGTTGCGAAGATGCTGTGCTCTGGATCTAAATGCCAGTTCAGACCATAGGTGCTTTTCCATGAACATTGCAGCCTGCATAGTCCATCCCTTCACTATACTGACCTGGTTCACACATAACGACAACCTTGACTACAGGTTGCTGTTGAATCATGGGTTGTCATTATGTGTGAACACTTCACTATGGTTTTACAACCCAAGAACAAACTGTGGGTTCTTTTTCTGGGTTGTTCGTAGTTAAGAACCCATAGTTAAACCATAGTGCATGGTTTGCAACAACAACCTATGATTCAACGACAACCCGCCATTCAATGACAACCCATACTCTGGGTTGTCATTATGTGTGAATCAGGCCACTATCTCCTTCTGTGATTATACCCATAGATTCCATAGTCTTGGCACTTCAGTGGCAGGACTGGTAATATTATTTGTGGGGTGGAGGTTTTTATATATCTCAGTTTGCTTGCCAGAGCTTTGTATAATTTTTCTTTGAATCCATGATTTCTGAACACAGACACCAAAATGTCAGAGCTTTGGGTAAGTGCCTTAACATAGCATCCAATAGCATTTTTCCTATGAGGGGCCATTGATTCATGGGAAAAGTCAGTCGGGGCTGCAGCTGATGGTGGACAGAGCTGGAGCCAAAAACTGGACAGAATTTACAGGACTGTGTAGTGCGTCTTCCCTCCCTTCCTCTTTCTCTCTCTGTGCCTCCCCGTCTCTGTGGCTTGCATGAAATTAGGGCTGTGTGAAATTAGGCCACAGGCTGCAGGTTCCTCACCCCAGTTCTTCTAGGTGTATCCTAGATTGGTATCCTAGATTTTCATTTCATACTTGAGTTACTTCTGAAAATGCTTTACTTTTGCCTCATACTTCCATAAATCCAGCTTCTGTTGATTATTGCTATGCACATCTTGTTCTCTCCCAATTTCTTTTATATAACTTATGTACAGCAAAGCCATTTAATATTTATGTATCAGAATTTACGAAATGGATTTTCGTAAATGTTTTACGAAATGGATTTTAATGCGTAATTGTACAGTTTTATATTGAGTTTATTTGTTTGCAATGTTGCGTACACCACCCTGGGATCACTTATGGAATGTGGGGAGATAGGTAGATAACTAGATATGGAAAGCTCTATCCATCCATCCATCCTCCCAGATAAAAGATGGAAAATATTTACCTAGTTCGAGCTGTATTCAGTTGACCTTCATTCATAGATCATAGAGTTGGAAGGGGCCTACAAGGCCATCGAGTCCAACCCCCTGCTCAATGCAGGAAACTAGAGGAGGGGTCTCCCATCCAAGTAATAACCAGGCCTGACTCTGCTTAGCTTTCCACACTCAGACAAGCTGAGCCAGCGTAAGCTACAGGCCTGTATTTGTTGGTTTAGTTACTCAACATTCTTGATTAGAAGTTAGGAGAATATGATACAACATGATTTTTACACATATGGTTACGGAATTATTTTGGAGTCATAAACAGACATAGTTTGTTTTGTCTGCCTTTGTATTTGGATAATGAATAAAAATAAATAATTCTAGAGTCACATGTATTAATACTGTAGTATTAGCTGTTAATAAAATTACAACCACCAGATGGTGCTTGTCAAGGAGTTAAAAACCTCTGCAAACAGGAAGAAAGCACTTTGTCATCTCTATTATGGTATCCTGTCTTTCTCTAAGCTCTGCACAGAGTCAGAACAGACTATGTATGTTCCATCATACAAATGATACTGCTAGCTGCAATGAAGTCCTTGAACACCCGTATAAAGCATTAGCAGTTGGCACTGCTCCTCGAGAGTAGCATGCAAAAGCCACAATTCTTATCTGGGCCAAAGTTGGTTCTGGTACCACTGATGCTCATCATGGGGAAGTTGCCTAAAACAAACTCGTATCACAGAAAGCATTCCACACCATGGATGTAACATATATGATGTTTTGCCACCTACACTGGGGAGAGCCTTCATGCCTGTCAGCAGCCTTCAAGTATGGCCCCAAAGGTTGTGGAAACTCCATGCGAATGTGCTCATCTATGTGGGAAGCTGCCTTATACTAAGTCAGACCATTTGGTCCATCTAGCCCAGTATTATAGACTGTGATTGGCAGCAGCTCTCCAGGGTTTCAGGCAGGAATTTTTCCTGCCCTACCTGGAAATGCTGGGTGGGGTCCCGGGGATCAAACCTGTGACCTCCTGCATGCAAAGCAGGTGCTCTATCATTGAGCCATGGTCCCTCTATTGGCTGTTCTATACACAGTTATAGTTATAACATGGAGCACTTGCCAGGGGCAGGGAACCTGCTTTTGATGGCCTCTTTGTTGCCATGAGTATGCTGGTCCCTAGTTTTCAGTAACATCTTTCTTTAGTAATGTCACAGTCTTCAAAAATTTGTTTCTTGATTCTATGTTTTTCAGTGGATTCACTTTCATATTTTTTGCCCTAAGCCTTGAGGGCTGCAGCAGGCTAACAATCCAAAGAAATAACCAAGGTCCTGCTGACTGAGCACACACTTTTTCCAAGTACAGTGTGGGATGCTCTCCCCCTCCCCAATCTCTGTGCTGCTTTTCAATCTAGAAATGTACAGTTGCCCTCCTACTGCAGCTTACTCAATGCACTGCGAGCCAACCTAGTGTTACTGGGACAATAGTTTTATTGAATATATACTTACTGATTTTTATTGCATCCATTTTGCATGGCAGCCTTCCTCCAACCTGCTGACCTTCAGATGTTTTGGATGGCAACCCTCGGATTCTTGACTGTTGGACATGCTGGCATATGCTGATGGAAGTCAAAGTCCAAAATATCTGGAGGGTGCCAGGTTGGGGAAGGCTGTGGTATGGTTTCTATCTCGTGTGCCACCTTGAGAGGGTTCTACCTTCAATGGTGGCCTAAAGATCATAAATAAATAAATAAATAAATAATCCACCTCCTTTTCCAGAAATTTAATCTCCATCCCCACATCCCACGCACACTTTTGACATTTGACATCTGACCTCAACAAGGAGACCTGGCAGATAGTTGGGTCTGCAAACTACTACAAGCTCTAAACCCATCATTTCCCAAATTGCGGGTTGTGGGAGGTTGCTTTTGGGCTGCGAGAAATAAATAATGAAAGGCTCCTGTTGTGAGACCAAAAGCATCCTCCTATGGAGAAGGCTGCCGCTGGCTGCACTTCTCCACATGATTCAATTGCTCTGCCTTTGCCTCCGCTGAATCGACCTCCACTGTAGCTAGGCCCAGCATCAGCATTTGGCACCAGCTCCTAGGTAGGATCCACCTGCACTGGTGTCTGGGTCTTTGAACAACTCTTCTAATGTTCTGTAATGCACCTGACGTAGTGTTGCCCCAGGGCATTTGGGGGAAACTTAAATGGCTCCTTGCTGCCGCCGCCAGGTAAACTCACTGATGGAGAAAAGGGCCCTCTAGAGGGCACTTTGTTCAGGGCCCCCTCAAACCTGGGGATGGTCCTGGCTGTAGGCAGGCAATTGTCCCACATTTCTGCACCAGGTGTACTTGGGCTATTCAGTCACTTTTGATGCGGCAATGGAGCAGAATTACCTACCTGTGGAGGAGGCATGACAAAAACAGTGACACACAGAAACACAGGGAGATGACTCATGGAAATGGGCCCACCTGGGGAGTTTGGAGCTTCCCCCTTGTGAATTCTGCCCAAACTTAGCCCTGATGGGCTGTACCTCAGGGGTGTTCCAACTGCCACCAGCTCCTTTATACCTCATTTATTTTAATATGTCAACCCTCAGCTCAGTAGGAGCTCTCAGGATGGTTCATAACAACAACAACCATCAGCATTACAAAATAGAACAAAACAATTATGGTGGAGGAGTTTGCAGTAAGTGTAAAATTTATGAATCTTATACCCCACCTTTCCTCCAAGAAGCTCAAGGTAGTCTGTATTGTTCTTTTTGTTCCCCTCACCTTTTATCGACAATCCTGTGAGGTAGGTTGGACTGGGTGAGTGACTGGCTCATGGCATCCAGTGAGCTTCATGGCCAAGTGGGAATTTGAACCTGAGTCTTATCCCAGTCTGGCACTCTAATAATTACAGCACACTGGAAGTAGGATAAGAGGTTTTTGCCTAGTGATGAAAGGATAAAGGTCGGGGTCCCCATTCAGCCATGAAACTCACTGGGTGACTTTGGGTCAGTCACTGCCTCTCAGCCTAACCTACCTCACAGGGTTGTGAGGATACAGTGGCAAGGAGGAGGAGGAGGAGGAGGAGGAGGAGGAGGAGGATTATGTAAGGAAAAAAGGCGGGGTATAAATATACATAAATAAATAAATAAAAGAAAGGTGCTGCCACTGAAAAGGCTCTCTTTGTCTGGATCACCCGCTGCTTCACCTCAGGGGCACCACCTGAAGAAGAGGTTCAGAAGATTATCTCAATATCTGGTTTGTGCTGGAGTGAGTCTTCCTTACAGGTCTTTTAAGTTAATCATGCATCCCTCCGACAGAAGCTGAATATAGGGAGGATTTTGACTTTTTGAGGATGGGATGTCCTTGGGCAAAGCAGGTAACAATACCCCCCTCCCCATATCTCTCTCTGTAAAAAGATCTCTACCTTCCCTCTCCTGCTCTGTTCAGTAACATGTCAAAGCAGGGAGGGAACCTGCAGATTCACATCAGTTTAGAGCACTTGACTACAGCAAAGGGTTTTAAAGGAAATGTGAAAGAGAACAGGTAACTTACAAAGAAACAAAGAGATCTTTTAAAATTATTCCTAGATAGCAGGAAGTGTTGTTATGGTGAGCTGGTTCTAAAACTAAGGCAATTAAGTTCAGAGACAATTTACTTATGTCCAGTATCAGGGTCCTGAGGGATAGCATTTCCCTAAGGAAATGGACACCATAGGCAGAAGCTCTTCTTTCCAAGCAGATACTGAAAGGGGGAAAGCAGCCTTCTTCAAGTGATGCCCTCCAGATGCCTTGGACTCCAACTCCCATAATCCTTTACCATTGGCCATGCTGGCTGGGCCTGATGGGAGTTACAGTCCCAAACTTCTGGAGGGCATCACCTTGGGGAAGGTGGGTAGGAAGATAGCCCCTGGGGTGGTGGCCAAATTGACTTCCAAGGGGCCCAGATCAGTTTATGATGCTAATTTGGCCCATGTCTCTAAAGCAGTGTTCTCCAACCTTGGGTCCCCAGATGTTTTTGGCCTACAACTCCCAGCATGCCCCAGCCAGTGTAGCTGGCTGGGGCATGCTGGGAGTTGTAGGCCAAAAACATCTGGGGACCCAAGGCTGGAGAACACTGCTCTAAGGCATCCCCTGGTCATTGTGAGTACTTCATTTAGGCTGGCCAGGTGCAAAAGAGGACAGGGCTGGTGCGCCTGTAATACTTGTGTAGGAGGGATTTTCAGCAGGTGTGGCTTGGATGGCAAACTATATCTGCTGTAATTCCCTCTGCTACATGACTATTAAAGATGCAACAGCTCCGTCTTCTTTTGCATCTGGCCACTCTACGGAAGCTAAACTTCACATCCAGTGCAATCATTTACTAGGAAGCAAGTCTCAGTGAGTTCAGTGGACCTTACTTCCAAACAAATACACACAGGATTGCAGCCTTAAGATTACAAAGTTTCTCCAAGGCTGACTTTTTTTTTTTTTACAAGCTTTAAATATATCAATATCTATCTAGATTTGCAGAGTTTATCACTTCAAAAGGAACAGATGCACCATTAAGGTGAAGGAATGCTAAGCATTTTTGATGAGAGAAGCTTGTTTGCTTTAGACAAGCACTGCATGTGACTGATTCCCAGTCCCAAAATAACCTTTTGGTAAATCCTCTGGAAAATATACATTTCCTAGGAGTCGCACATCATGTGTGTGATTCTACCAGCAGAGGTTAATGGGGGCTGTGTGGTTTTATAGAGGATTTTTTTGGTATTTTTTAAAAATAGATTTAGAAAAAGATATTCCCATCACAATGAGCTCTGAGGATTGGCAGTGCTGGCATTCACTAAAAATAAATGTTTTCAGGTGTAAGTGTCCTAATTCAGGGAAGGGGAGGAGGCCAACCAAAAATGGGGGAAACGTTGTATTTAATCTGTGTGTATGTGTGTGTTTATAAAAAGAAAAATAGTTATGCTGGGATACAACCTGCCAAAACTGAACCCAGAGGTTGTCAGCTTTTCTTTGATCAACACTTCGCTTTCCATTCCTTCTAAACCAATGACTGAAGAACAAAAGAGTTCCTTGCTTCTTCCGTCTGCTCTTGGGGTGGAAGATAGTGCTTGCTAAGACGCTTGTTTAATGAAAACTTAATACATTGCCACCAATAATTGGAATTGATCCCCAAGGTCTCTGTAATTATTATGGGTGATCACCTGAGAGTTCTTACTCATAGCTCCAGTTTTTTTTAAGGGTAAGAGCAATCATGCTGCCGTCTCCAAGAGCCCCTGTCCTACTACAGTGCCTGTTAAGGAGAGAGAAAAGTGATCTACATGTCTCTCTCTCTCTCTCTAGATGATGCTTAACAGTTCTAATTTTAGTTTTCCAGCATCCTAGGAGGCTGTCACAGCTCCCTTCATGAGGGAGGAACGTGACATCTGCTATTATTACAAGCATCGTGAATATGCAATGGGGAAAAAAGAAGAACTAAAGTACTAAGGTGGAGGAGGTCAGAGAGAGAACTCTTGGGCATGTGTCAAGCTGATTGTCTTCTTTGCTCCAAATGGACGAAGGGCAATGGATTTCCAAATGTGGTTTTCTCTCTGTGGTTTCTAGGGAGTAAAAAGCTCTCCATATGAACATCTCTCAACCTCTATTGTCATGTTATTAGAAACATACCAGCAAAAGTCCGTCACTGCAGATTATTATTTATTTTTACGAATGCCTACCCCTCTTTTGAACAGCAAGGCCTCCTAAGGCAGATTACAGCAATTTAAAAAGACAATACAGCAATGAAATTTCTGCAACAGAAATACGTTTAATAACAGAACTAAAACAAACAGGAGCAACCGCGCCACAAAACAACAGCAAGGGAATAATTAAAATGAGCCAAGCGCTTGGTGAAACAGGAATGTCTTTGCTGATCACCTGAAGGCCAAGGGAGAAAGTTCCATAACCATGGTGCCACTACTTAGAAGGCCTGTCATGCATCCCAGCCATCCAAGCCTCAGAAGGCAAAGGGACATGAAGCAGGGCCTCCAATGAGAAACACAGTGGCCTGGTTCTCATGTCATGGCTACCCAGGGTTTAAACAAACTCTTGGTAGCCTGGAGTGAGTGTCCCTGCTCCCGCTGAGTCTGCTCCCACTAGGGCCACTTCCACTCTGTCTCTGGGTTGATGTCCAAACCCGGAATTGTGGGTTGTTGGGAGAGGAACAACCCAGACTTGTAACCCATAGCTTGTTCTTGGCTCACAAGTCTGGGTTGTTCTTTTCCCAAGAACCTACAATTCTGGGTTTGGATGTCATGGACAACAACCCAAGGATGGGGCATCCCTTGGTTATTTAGCTCAATGGGAGCAGGCAAGCAGCTGGGAACCAGTACTCTCTCTCTCTCTCTCTCACCCCTGCTTCATTCTCAGCAACCCATGGTTTAACAAATTGTGGGTTGTTGTGATGTACGAACCGGGCCTCTGTGTGTGAATATGAGAAGCTGCCTTGTATCCAGTCAGGCTATTTGTCCATCTAGCTCAATACTGTCTACTTTAAAACAGCCCTAAAAACACACAAAATCAGGACAGCAGTGGTGGAGTGTCCAGAAGCCCTCCTAATTAAAGCCAAACAAAAGTGTTGGTAAATAAAACAGTTTTGTCTGAGCATCTAAAAAAGGTAATAAATACACCAGCAGCTGGGCTAGTGTCAGGAGTCAGTATTGCTGGGCATCTGCTGAGGTCTGCTGCTGACCACTATAGCCCACTGGTCATGCTGCTGCTGTTGCTCCTTGCCATTTATTTATAGAAGAGTTAGTAAAAAGGAAGCAGCCTTTACATTGTTTCTATTATTAATTTCAGTCACATAACAGAACAGGGAACAGGAGGCAGCAGCCCATACTGGTAGGAGGTTGGCACAAAGGGAATGCTCAGCAGGTGGAGATCACAGTCGGTGTATTACATCCAATACTCCTCTTTACCCAAGACCTCTTCCATTTAGCTTGCCTTTGTCAGTCATGGGGTAAAGGACAGACCATGGATAGATATAACGGGCATAGTGCAGTAGCTGTGTGAGCAAGGGAATCTTACATCAGCCCTGAACTCACTCGGTGATCATGGGCAAGCCACCATTTTCTCAACCTCTGCCCTCCACTCCACAACACGAGGATAATGATACTGGCCTACCTGATAGGGTTGTTGTTGTAAGGTTTACAGAGATAATGTATGCGAAGCACTTGAAACACGTAAAATTTATTTATTTACTTACTTACAAGACACATATACCATTCCATATTCCGGTATGGAGATTTTGGAGTGGTGAGCAATAAACGATAAAACAGATAAAAGAATGAAACAATATGATAAAAACAAAACCGATAAAACCGTGGCTGGTTAGTTCAGGAAGGCTTCCTGAAATAAAAGTGTTTTCAGGAAGGGCAGAAAATGACACAATGTTGGCGCCTGCCTGACCTCCAGAGACAGGGAGTTCCAGAGAAATGGAGCTGCTACATTGAAGGCTCTTCTCTGGGTGAACTCCACTCAGGCCATAGGTCCATATGGAACCACCAGCAGTGGAGACTGGTGGATCCAATGTCAGTGGGGCAATGTATCCACTCCGGGTTGTAGTCTGAACCTTTAAGGAGCTGTCCGTGGTTCTGAACCTATTTTGGGCCTGGGGTTCAGCACCATGGATAATTCCTTTAAAGTTCAGACTAAAATCCAGAGTGGATACACCACCCCACTGACATTGGAGCCACCAGCCTCCACTGACCACCAGGAGCATGCCGTCTGATAACCTCAGTGACTGGGCAGGTTGGTAAGGGAGGGGGCGCTCTTTCAGGTATCCTGGTCCCAAGCTGTTTAGGGCTTTATACACTTAGTACCAAACCCTTAAACCTGGCCTGGTAACGAATAGGCAGCCAGCGCAGTTCCCCCAGCAAAGGAGTTGCATGCAGAATGTGCCATATAAATGTGCCATATAACATGTGTGCCTGCTCAGTCTGCTGCCCAGGTGCTGTTGATGGGCAACTTCAAGGCCCCAGATGCTCTCCCTTCTAATGGTTGTCTTCAAACCAGAACTGGACAGGATAGTCCTTCAAATAGTTGGACAGTCCTCCAATATCTCTTCAAATAGAGGACTATCCTTTGTGAAGGAGGACATCTGGTCACCCTACTGACAGAGCAGGGGACTGCTGGAGGACACTTTGCCCAGGGCCCCCTCAGACCTGGAGCTGCCCCTGCCTCCTTAGACATTCCTCCATGGAAGAGGAATATTGAATCACCCAACCCTTCGCTAATCATCGAGATCATGACAGGATGTAGTAGTCACATATGAACCATGTGCTCTGAGAAAGATTTATATGATCTGAAGAGAAACCAGTGCTCTGAGAGGCGGGCCAAGATGAGGTGGAACGTATTAAGGACATTCACTTTATTTAGGATTAGCTGTTCCTTCTCTTGTCAGCAAATCTCAACAAAGAAAGACTTGTGGTACTCTGGCAAGGAAATAAAGCTGGAATTAATGTAATAGTGGATTTGAAGTTGTTTGGATTAGGGGGACAAAGAGGTATCAGCAGGGGTTTCTTCTCCCCAAAAAACAATACAGCAATAACTGGCTCAGTGGGACATCATCAACCACATAATCACTGTGAGTACTATAACGGAAGGAAAATGCATACATTGGAACAAGCTTAACTCTGGTGTGTTAGAAATGCCCTGATCTTTGATTTCCTTTCCCTACTAACAAAACAGCCATTCCAAAATGCCAGCAAGGAAGGGGCATATTTCTTGGAAAGACAGGATCAAGAAATTTAACCAATAATGCTGCAATGCTATGCACACTAACATAGAAGTAAGCCCAGTTGTATACTGTGGGACTTACTTCTGAGTAAACACACAAGAGGATTGGGCTGCACATCAAATACTTCATGAACAGTAAGGCTACTGGTCATGTTCTCCAGGGTCGATCCCTCCTCTGGCTCAGAGAAGGACCCAGGGCGGGAGGAGGCTTCATGCAGTAACTCATTACCGGTTATACTGGGACCTTCCAGGCCAAGGGGTGCGGCTTTTCCAGACTCCTTGGACTGCAGATTATTATTTATTTTTACGAATGCCTACTCTTCAATGTAGTCCTCACTGCCTTTACACTGTAGGAGCTAGTAGCTTCTTAACTGGACAATAGCCCTGTAAGAAGGGGACAGCTCCTCCGGGAGAGAGAGTTAACAGCAAGTCCAGACATGCCAGCCTTCACAAGGCTTCAGAAGCCCTCTGCATATTGCTGAGACAACAGCTCTTCCTGAGTTCTAGCCAGCATAGATTTGTCCAGGGTCCTGAAAGGCCATGCCCTGCCCTCCTGCACAGCTGAATTTGAGTCTGCTTCATTGGACTTGACTCTGCCTCACCATTCTAGTAAGTGCAAATGCTTCAGATCAGCTCCCTTGGGAACTGGTCTGATCCAGCACCACTCTTCTTATGTTCTTAGTTGTTCTTAGTTGTTCTGCTCTGTATCTTGCCAAATGAATGCAAATTACTTGGGCCACCAAGGCTCTAGGTAAGTCGTGTTCCGTTTTATTATAAATGGATTAAAGGTAGCTGGCTGCATTCTGGTCTCACTTATGGCTGCATTAATAGTGTGATACCAAGTGGTGAGAAGTTCCAGGGGCACAGCATTTACCCATGTTTGGTTTACTTTGGAAAGAGGACCCTGGAAGCTGATGGTGTTTTGTAATATTTGCACTCTTTTGCAAATATACAGGTTGAGCATAGGTAGAGGCACAGCTTAAACACTCCATCCGGCATGCATGCACTGCTCCCACATCAGATTTCCAGAGAGAGACAGCCAGTACCACAACAATGCTGTTAGCTCACATAGCCCAAACTCAGCACACTCTGTGTCTCTCTTAGTTTGTGTCAGTCTCCTGACTCAGACTAAGGGGGAGACAGAATGCTGAGTTTGAGCTACTGATCATCCTGCACTATTAACCAGCTGTTATAAGATTAATATCTGTTTGCTATGAAGGAGTCTAGGTGTTAATTTTGGAGGGGGGCAGAAGGACTGCTTACAGTCCTTAATGGTCAGTGGCTAGGTGTGCCAGCCAGAATAGATCCTTTGCCAAGCAAATGGCTTAACTGGTGAGCCAGAAGGGTCAGCAGGTGCTTTCCCTATAGCCAGTTCTTTATTGAGTTTGGGACAGACTCTTTGTGTGTGAGAAAAAGAGAGCTAGCTATGCTGTCTGCCTCCATCTATGCTCAACTTGTATATTTGTAAACAAACTGAAATATCACAGAAACACCTTAAGTCCCTCCTCCAAAGGAAATCCGGATAAGCACTGTCCATGGAACTTCTCAGGGAAGTGGGGAGGCACATAACACAGAATCTGCCTAACAAAGGAACGGTCAGCCAATGGCAGTAGCAATACCTATTAACCAATACCACCTCCAAGGGAGGTTCAGAGGATGGCCACAAGGGAGAGGGCCTTTTCAGTGGTGGCTCCCCTGATTAAGGAATACTCTGGTTTTGACCAGTTCTGGGATTTTTATTGCTGATAGTTATAAATGGTTTTTTGTACATAAATGGTTTTTATATTATATTTTAAATTGTATTTTTAAAGTTTTAATATTTTGTATACTGCCTAGGAAAGTTTGGCTTCTGGGCAATATAGAAATGATATCAATCAATCAATCAATCAATTCATCCATCAATCGACAAACAAAAACAAAGAGCCTGTAGCGAGAGGAGCTGCATTTTGCACTCTATATAACTTATGCAAAAGAGGCACTAAAAATTAGGCAACCCTGAACAGGGCCCAACTCTGCCACCCTTAACCTAGCTGTGCTGCATCCCTTAATTCCTACATCCAATCCCTCTTCCCACCGTAGTCAGACCCACGCCGCCTCGACCCATCTCTGACCAAAAAAAAGCCCACGATTGCCTCACTGCCTCCTCCACCTGCAAGATTGGTTGAGAGGAAAGGTTCTGTTTTCACGCTGCTGTCTTTCCGAGTGAAACCACACATTAAGCTAACCTTACTTCAAAGCTATAATTGGTACCAAGGGGAATTTAAACCCTTGGATCGATTCAGAACTTGGAGGATCAAACAAGAATATAGCTACGGGGGTTTAACAAATGACTGCTACCTTCAAGATTAGCAATGGGTGAGTCAGCTCTTATGGATCAAGGAACAGACATATCGTCCGTTACGAGACTGTGATATATTTCTTCATTGCCAGTGCACGCGGTCAACGAGTGAGGACCAAATCCATCTCCTGCCTAGTATCCACAATGATCTAGGAAGCGCACAGTGCGAAGAAAGATGGATAAATCTTGACCACTGATTCTGGCTTTACACAGGTTTTGGTTATGTAACTGGCTTATGAGCAGGGGCGTATTAGGGATGCTTGAGGAATTTGTTCTTTGCAAATTCTGATACAAACTGACCTTCTCAGCAGCACCTTAAAAGCAAATGCAGGGATCAGAACTCAATCATCCTTCAGATTTTGCACTTCTTCACATTTTGCAAGGCAGTTCTCAGCTCAAAAGCCACATGTAAAAAAAATGCTATTTTAGAATAAAATACATTTCAAAATGAGTAGTTTGAGAGAAGATGTGTTTAGAAATGCATATTTTGTGAGAAAATATGTTCAACTATACATATTTAAATAGGTAATTCAATACAAATTTCTGTGTGGATTTAAAAAAAAATATCCGCAAATTAATGCAGAAAGGGGATGGAAAGGACTTATGACTGAAGAAGACACACAAAACGGATACAATTCAGAAATAGACTAATCCATCTATCCCTTGTTTATATACAGTTTCTTGGTAGTTCTTTCTTTTTTAAAGGCTCCAGCAGGGTTTTTATTAGTCTACCGGAGAGAGGGAGGCCAGCCGAAGGCATCTTGCAGCCTGAGGTGGAATAGCCAATGGCACTCCTTTCCCCCCAAGTTAAAGTGCACAGTGTACCAAGTTATTTCGTCACCTGGGTCAGAAAATCCCACAAGTGCTTCTCCTGCTCCTTGGCAGTAAAAAGAATACAACAGTAATAAATAACCAACCATTTGCTGCCCTTTCAGAACACCCAAAACCAGCTGCCTGAGGTGGCTACCTTACTTTGCCTAATGGTAGAGCCGGCTGTGACAACATCGGCTTCATTTATGATCCTGATTAAAAGTGCTGCTTTTGACCTTAAAAACCCTACCTTCCCCAGCCTGGTACCCTCCAGATGTTTCTGATGACAACTCCCATCATTGCTGACCATTGGCCATGCTGGCTGGGGCTAATGGGAGTTGAAGTCCAAAACATCTGGAAGGCTCCAGGTTGGGGAAGGCTGCCTGGGTCCAGGGTATTTGAAGGATTGCCTGCTTTCTTGAGTCTTCTCACCAATTAAAATGATGAGATGACTCTGCTCTGCCTCCTGCCCAGTCACGGAAGCTTAGATTGGTGATCATCTCCGTAAAGGCACCGGGGCCCAGGAATTCCATGCATGGAAGGGTGTTTGGCCCCTTCCCTCTCTTCTCCTCACACAGCATTTTAGTCTGTTCTCTTTCACTCTGCTTTTTTTTGGGGGGGGGACGTTCTGTGTATCGGCTGATACTATGATCCCACTGTTTTATACTGTGGATTTGGTTGATTATTGTTATCTTGATTTATTGGTTTTGTTTGTGCTTTTATCTGAAGGTGCTTCCAGGCAGTTGGCTCCCAGCACTACCAATCCAAAGACATATGGGCCAGCCCTACCATTGGGCAGAGTGAGGCAGTTTCTTCAGGTGGCGGATGCTGGGAGGTGGCAGCAAGGTGTTGGGGGAGAGAGCTGTGGGCCACACGGCCTGCCCTGCATTTCCTAAGCTAGCCTGCTGCCTTCAGTTGTGGTGGAGGAGGCTGTCCTGTCCCATTGCTAACGTTGAAGAAAGATTCAACTGCCAATCCAGTTGACTTTTGTACATGGAATGAAAGGGGACACCATCTTGTTCTTTGCCTCAGGCAGCAAAATGTCTCGGGCTGGCCCTGTAATACATTGTGCACAATAGCGTTTCCTGGCCCCAGTTTGGTGTTTTAATGCTAATCATGGGGTAGGGTAAGAGGGGAAGGAATCCAGCCATGAGAGAGGCTATGTAATGAGCAGCAAAGCTAGGAGGGATCCAAAAAATCAATTGAGAGGCCATCTGCTCGTAAGATCAAATAGAAAACTAGTCCCCTGTGGAGGATTACCAACAGGGTTTTTAACACCCACAGAAAGCAATAAAAAAACACACCTCGCTTTAGTTTTAGCGGAGTTGGGATTTGAGCCACAGAAATGGAAGAGCCTTTATTTAGAAGCTGGAAGATGATTTTAATGCAAATGTTTCTGAAAACAGTGGCAAGACAAAAACTTCCTTCCCACTAACACTCAGGGAAGAGTGACATTTTCAGTAGTTAGAACCTTATGTTTGCAAGAAAGAGTCGCTGAGACAGACGATAAGGACTTGAGCAGTGCTATAAAAGCCTCCTGTTCCAAAAACAAACTCACTGGCTGAAAAACATAGGAAGGGTGGAGGGGAAAACACATTTGCCTAATTTCAAGGCAATCTAAGGGAAAGCTTCCGTGGCTCTTTATAGATGGTTCTGACACGCATGACAATCAAACAGTGACCATCAAGTAATGGGTTAGATACATGAAACAAACATGGCAGATGATGAACCCCCCCCCCCCCCCGCCGCCCAACCACCACCATGCCATCTCAGCAACATGTACCAGGAAAGCTATGCTGCTGTGCGGAGTGAACAGATGGCTAACTTTTGTTTAACTTGCTTGCTTGCTAAGGACCACTGATGGTCCACTGACGGTCCATCTAAGTTTCTAGAGCTAATCTAAGATGCTTGATCAATGACTTTTCCTGCATAAAAGATTATTCTTTAATGAACATGGATGGCTGGTGGCTACTGAGCTATGCCACAGACACACCCCGTATGCATGGACGAGAGCTGGAGAAATGGTTAGTAGTTGCAACGTTGCCAACAGATGAGATAGAATTTGGCAGCTGGTTGAATAGGACTCTTGGGAGTCCCAATCAGATGCGGCTTGCTTTTGGTGGCGGTGGGCGGGGAGGGTAAGAACTGATGCTGCTTTACAGACTAGCTTGCCTGCCCCCCATATTCAGCGTGTCGATTTGTAAATAAACCGAAATCACAAAAACACTGCAAGCCTCCAGCGCTCTCTCCTCACAAAGATCTCCCCGCTGTGCAGGGAACTGCGGAGCTGCATGCCTGGAAAATACTTTGCAACGGGGCCTGATCACATATCCGACTGCCAGTCCTCAGTGCCCTGTTCCGACAATTAACAGGGCACAATACCTGCATGGTGGTGGTGCTGCTGGTGGTGGTGGTGGGAGCAGGACCACAGCAGTGGGCTCAGGCCCCGTGCGCTAATTTTGAAGGTTGGAGCAGAGCTTACGCATATCTGTAGGGGTCTCTCCATGCAGTCCAGGAGCCAGCTTCTTAAAGGGCATCTCCTCATCCAGTGGCAGCTGGTGGCTCCACTGTCAGCGGGGCTGTGTTAAAGGAGATGTCCACGGTGCTGAACCATATCCCCGTCAGCACCATGGATAGCTCCTTTAAAGTTCAGAGTAAAATCCGGAGTGGATACACAGCCCCGCTGACACTGGAGCCGAGCCACCAGTCTCCAGTGCATAATGTGCATAGAATCAGGAGCTTTTTAAGGTTGCCCCAGGCCTCACATATGGGGGGGGGGCTCACACATGGAGGGGGCCACATCCACATTTGCGCTGCTGCATTGCTGCCAACTCTTTTCTTTCAGAATTCCACTAACTTGAGGTCCCGCATAAACCTAATGCAAACCCCCTCCACAAAACAAACGCTACCGGTGGTCCCGTCCTTTTGTCGTGACAGCATGAGTAAGATGGTTGCAGCTGCAGGCAGTGCTAATAGCACCAGCCCAGCCCAGCCCAACCATAGTCAGACATACACTATGGGGTCTTCAGTGCACTGCCTACAGGCACCAGTGTGCTCACAGAGACCTACCTGAATGCCCTCCATTTGAGGTGCCCCCCAAATGAACATTCTGCCCCAGGTCTCTCAGAGCTTTTCTACACAAGACATTTACTGTGCACTGTGATTCTTTACTCACGGTTGTTTATAGGTTCTTTAGGCAATGTCATGATCCTCCAGTTTTGCTTCTGTTTTTTTAAGAGCACGTCCCCATTTTTTAATTTTATTTTTTTATTTTTTTATTTTTTAAATTTTTATTTATATTTTTAAAGAACACACATACACACACAAAAAAAACATAAACCTACAAATCATACACTACAAGTGCACCCGTCACCCCAGGGCCAAAACCAATTCTATCCACATAATCCATTATTAATCTATATTCCAAAAATACATCATATCATGACATGGCTTACTCCCTTTCCCCTTTACTAAAACATAATCTAAAAAAGATCCCCATATTTCCTTAAAATTATTTTTCTTTAATTGTCCCCTTTTACATTTAATACTACATGTTAGTTTATCATTTAAAGCAATATCCCAAACCTCTTTATACCAGTCTATTATTAAATACTGATGTTGAACTTTTTTTTTTGTTTTTTTTTAGAATGGGGAAAATGGGGTATTATTTCTGATGGCGACAGAAAAGGTATTTTCCTGCTTGTGTATCTGCACCATTCCGCTATAGCACGGTGCCACTTAGAGGTTATGTGGTAGAAATGCAGGAAAGGAAAAGCTCCTTGTGTAGAGCCTGGATCTCAATTCTGCGAGGAAACTGGAAGTGTATACAGAAATTAATAGCCTTGTGTAGAAAAGCTCTCAGTGCCTTAAAAAGGCCCCATGCGTTCACTGTAACCAGGCCAGGCGCCAAAGAGATACCTCCAGGAAGTCCACAAGCAAATAATGAAGAGAGTAGCTCTCCCTTGCCTGCAGCTGCCCAGCCACTGGTATTCACTGGCATAGTGCCTTTAAACATGCAGGTCCGGTCTAGCTGTCACAGCAGGCAGCCATCGATAGACGCGTCCTCCATGCCTCTGTCTAGCCCCCTTTTCAAACCATGTAAGCCAGTGGGAGGCGTGCTGTAACTCAGCTCACCCTGACCTGGTGCCCTCCAGATGCGTTGGACTGCAACTCCCCTAATTCCCATGCCATTGGCCATTGCTCACTGGGGAGGATGGGAATTGCAGTCCAATGCATCTGGAGGGCACCCGGTTGGGGAAGGCAGCTGTAACTGCTCCAGGTAGCCAGAGCTGGTCTAATTTTTGCTATCTGCTTGCCTGGGAACAACCAGTGTTCATCCCTTAAACACCTTCGCCTTCGCGGCACATCATGCCTTTCAGCATTCCTGTATAAATATTACGAATGAAGCCTGCCAAGGATTGCAGAAGACATGACAGTAATGGCACCAGTGTTTATGACAATGACAATCCTTTGCACACAGTTTGACAACTTAGAACTGGAGCCGGCATCTTTCCCTTCTGGGCAACATGCTAAGGTGGCAATCTTACCGGGGGGGGGGGGGGGCTAGTGCACTCATGTCCTACTTGTGCACTTCCCACTGGGGTCGCTGGTTGGCCGCTGCAAGCATGCACAGACCCACAGGAGGAAGTAAACCCCATTGAACTCAGTGACACATAGGGCCAAATCACATGTTATGATGGACATGCATGAACGCAACCCTGTCTTAGTGCCCCCCCCCCCCAGCTGCTGGGTGGATAGGGAAGGTATGGAAATCCAGAGCTATGACACAGAGGGAATTAGATGATGATGATGATGAAGATGATGATGATGATGATGATGATGATGAAGATGATGATGATGAAATTTCTTAGGGTGCAATCCTATGGCTGCTAGACAGAGTCTAGATGGCCATAGGCAGGGGAGGCTGGTGGTGACTCCTATGTCAGTGCGGCTCCTTAGCCATTGCATCTTTTTGTTTGAGCTTTATAGGAGCTGTCCACGGTGCTGCACTGCATGGACCGGCATGGAGAGCTCCTATAAGGTTCAGAATGAAACCTGCCTAGGCGTCACCAGCCTCCCCTGGCCATAGGAGAGGTCGGAGTCCCAGCTACAACCTCGGAAATGGGCTCCAAGATTGGGCCTGCGGCTCCAACCTCAGAGCACCCTCCCTCCGCCCTCGCAGCTGGCATGGCAAGAACCATGCCAGCTGCGGCTCTGAGGTCAGAAGACCAACCTCGGAGCTGGAGGTTTATGGGTGTTCCGGGGGGTGGGAAGGGGAGAAGGCAGGCTCCACCAGCGTATGAAGTATCCTTGCGGCGCCTCAGTCTCTCCTCCTCGCACTCTGGGGTAAAAGACTTACCCCTTCACCTCTGCAGCCTTCACCTCTGCACTCCTTCCGCCCTCCATTGGATGCCCGTAATTCTCCAAGTTCGGGGGGGGGCTGCCCAACACCTTTCTAAAAAACAAGAAAAAGAAAAAAAAGATTCAAGGCAACTTACAACAGAAATAAAACATACAAAATTTAAAGCAGCTAAAACAATTATCCACTAAAATGCAACCAGACTATGAAACAGTTAAAACACCAGTGACTGACAACTATGAACAATTCAACTGATGTGTTAAACAGCCCGTCATATGCCATCAAATGCCTCATGCTGTTTTCCTGACTTAAATTGCCCCCCCATGCCCCCCAAAGCTACTATTAGCTGCAGAGGGGGAAACGTAGGAGTACAGTTTTGTGGCCCTAGGCTTTTCCCTTTCACAGGAGAGGGCTAGGCTGACCTTAGTCAGGGAATCAGTGAAAGGGGCAAAGGTTTAATCCCTCTACCCAGCATGCAGCAGTCCCAATCCAAATTGCACCCCCCGCCCCAGTCGCTGCTTTTTTTAAAAGGAAAAAGGTGTGGGGAGCTCCAGTCACAGAATTCCCATGTAACATCTCATTTGTCCCGTACTGCACATGGGAGCATAGGAAGCTGCCTTACACCCAGTCAGGCCATTGGTCCATCTAGCCCAGTATTGTCAACACTGACCGGCAGCGGCTCTACAGGGTTTTCAGGCAGGAGTTTTTTCCCATCCTTATCTGGAGATGCCAGGGGCTTATTTTTCTCCCTTCCTTTGATACTGGAGCTCAGGGTCATCCAATAAAATTTGACTGGCAGTAGGTTCAGAACTGAAGAAAGAAAGTACTTCTTCACCCCACACATCATTAATCTGTGGAATTCACTGCTGCTAGATTTTGTGAGGGCCACTGGCTTTAAGTGGGAATTAGACAAATTCATGGACTGATAAGTCTATCAGCAGCTGTTAGATATGATGGCCTAAATGGAATCTCCAAGATCAGAGGCAGTCTACCCCCAAATTCATTCATTCATTCATTACATTTCTATACCTCCCAATAGCCAACACTCTCTGGGACATTTACAAAGATTAAAAACCTTAAAAATACAATATTGAACATAATATAAAAGCCACTGACATATGAACATATAAACAGATAAAACACATTACACACACACAGACAGTTCAAAATTTTAACAAACACAATAAGAAATCCCAGGACCTGATTGAAAACTTTATTATATGCTGCCAAATGCCTGAGTAGAGGCAAGTCTTAACCTGGCACCAAAAAGATAACAACAATGTTATCACTCAAATTGTTTTGGAGTTGTGGGGAAGATTGAGAGTTGTAGTCCCAACACATCTGGAGGGCACCAGGTTGCGGGAAGGTTGGACCTGATGGACCTTTGGTCCAATTCAGCATGACTCTTATGCTTTTATTTATGTACATAGGTATTAAATAGATGCCTATTCTTCTTTTCTATATAAATCTGTCTTCAAGGTGGCTAACAGCATAGGTTTAAAATATATCATAAAACATCACGATCCATACAATCACAATTAAAACAGGCAACAAGACACATAAAATCTTACTTCTGTCTAAATATGCTTTGTAAGGTCAGAGTGTTAGCTTGCGCTACTCTGTCTGATATAACAGGACACTTTGATTATTTTTGCATCAGATTTTCAGATGAACATGTTGGTACTTAAATTTTTTTTAAAAAAAAATAGCCCTTATAAATTCCAACACCTGGTAGTGCAAAGATTTTTGAAAAGTCAGTCCCTGGGCAATAAGAAAAGACGAGCCACTGAAGAGTTACAAGATAGAGTGGGAGAATTGTAAGGTTGCTTAGCAACATCCAAGCCATTATTTTATAGAAGCAATTTTTTAATGTAGGCAGGGAGCTCAGAAACACACAGCTGAGCTGTGCTAATTCTCACCCTCTTGCCTTGCTCGCAGTCAGACAGGCACAACCCCCCCCCCCAGCTTCCTCAACATGGATTTAATTGCACAGGCATCACTGCGATGAGATCTCATATCACAGAGACCTTCAGTCTGATCCATGCCTCGTTCAAGCCAAACGCTTTGGACTAATGCTGATTTATGCCCCGTTAGATGAATGGAACAGGTTAGGCTTAAATCTGTCCAAAGGCCCCGACCTGGATCAGACACTTTGCTTTTATGGGTGCATGTTTACAACAAAGCCCCTCTTCTCCCATGTGCTAAGACAAGAATGCTGGTCTCAGTGCTGGCTCCAGGTTTTTGAGGTCCCTTGGGCAAGGGACCCCCTCCCTAAGTGTCCCATTGTCACTGCCATGGTCATCAGCAGCTATTGTTCTTCATCCTCTCCCTCACCATTGCTACTTTGCTTGCTTGACAGGCAGAGAGCCAGTGAGCACGTAGGCAGCAGCATCTACTGCTCCTCCTTCTCACCACCATCATTGTCCGGGCCAGAGTGAGAGGCGGGCGATCAAGCAGGTTGCGATGGTGAAGAGGAGGAGCAACTCCAGGGGGCTCTTGTCAGTGGGCCCCTGCTGAGGTGTGGGCCCTTGGCAGGTGCCCAGTCATGCCTACCCTTAACGCCAGCCAACCCTAGCTAGTCTGGACCGCTAGCATAACTGGATGCAACCTGGACAGGTGTTCAAAATGGGCAGAAAGGCTGTGTAATATATTGACAGTTCTTATAATAAGATGAAATGAAGCAATGTTTTCTGTTCAGGATTGTACAATTAGGCAGGCTTTGAAGATGGCACATACAAGCACACGATATCTACTTGCTCAGAAGGCAGCAGGAAAGGCATAGCAGCATGGTTCTAGCTGTGTATTGGCACTGTCCTGGCAGGGTTGCAGGAGGATGGGCAAGGTGGTGTCTTCTTCTTCTTCTTCTTCTTCTTCTTCTTCTTCTTCTTCTTCTTCTTCTTCTTCTTCTTCTTCTTCTTCTTCTTCTTCTTCTTTGTTTTCACACAACAGCTTCTCGGCAGGAGCTGTCTATCTGAGTAGTGGGAACCTGGCCTTTCAGCAGCAATACCATTAAAAGGCCCAAACTTGGAATTCAGTTGGCAATGCATCCCCACTAGGGAGAGGAGCACTGAACTGGGAAATAAGGTTGCCAGGTGTCCAGCTTTACAGAGGACAGTCCTCTGTTTCAGATCACTGGCATAGGACAGCTCTCTATTTGAAGGTCTCCTCCGTTTGATGGGCTGTCCAGTCCAAGGCTGCTTTAACATAAAAGAACCATAAGGAGGGAGAGCAGGATCCTTGAAGCTGCCCATCCACAGCACCTAGACAACCGACTGAGCAAGGCACACAGCTCACCTAGTCACAGTCTTCTCCAATATATCATCATCATCATCATCATCATCATCATCATCATCATCATCATCATCTGCAGTATTTGTATACTGCTCCACATCTAAGTAGATTTCGGAGTGGTGAACAATAAAAAGTTAAAACAAAAACAATACATTGAAGACAAAGTAACATTACAAAGGTGGTTGGAGAGCAGAGAAGGCTTCCTGGAACAAGGAGGTCTTCAGCAGGCGCCGAAAGCAGCACAGTGTCGGAGCCTGCCTGACCTCCAGAGGCAGGGAGTTCCACAGAAATGGAGCCACCACACTGAAGGCTCTTCTCCTGGTGGACTCGAACTGGGCCAAAGGTCATCTGATGACCTCAGTGACCGGGCAGGTTAGTATGGGAGGAGGCTCTCTCTCCGGTAACCTGGTTCCAAGTTGTTTCGGGCTTTGTACACAAGTACTAGAACCTTAAACCTGACCTAGTAGAGAATAGGTAGCCAGTGCAGTTCCTTCAGCAAAGGTGTTGCATGCTAAAAAAAGGGGGGGGCAGCTCCCAACAACAGCCGAGCAGCTGCATTGCATTCTGCACTGGCTCCAGCCTCTAGAGCAGCCTTAAGGACAGCCCCACATAGAGCACATTGCAGTAATCCAGTCTTGAGGTTATGGTGAAATATGGACTTTATTTCTACTTGGGGGAGTAATTCTATGGCCCCTAGACAGCATTACCATAGGATACTTCGGATTCTCAGATCTGAGGTCGGAGACAGCACTTGGAAACCACCAAATGGTCAGCAGTTTGGAGGGGGCGGGGGAGGAGGAAGCAGGAACCATCTGGTGACATAGGGAAGGGGTGTGGCAATCTGGGGAACCATTAAGACCCCAGGCAAGCTGAATTTGTCAGTTGTCTTATTGAGACCTGATATTGTATTATTAATTGTTTTCCAGCTGTTTTAAATTGTTTAAATCATGTTTCTATGATAAGATTTTATATTATTATTTTTTATCATGATGTATTTTAGAGTTTTATTTTTTGTGAATCACCCAGAGAGCTTTGGCTATTGGGTGAAAATGAAATGAAATGAATGAATGAATGATGAATGAATGAATGAATGAATGAATGCAATAGACTTCTGATTGTACAGGATTTCACTTTTAAGTGGTCCTATGTAAGCCACTACACTGTCAACTGCAGAGCTGGATAATACTGGCCTACCTTACAGAGTTGTAAGAAAGTCAGAGCTCAACCTAAGGTGGGTTGTACCTGGTGCACAACCTACAACTCTTATTTTCTTTGTTGTCTGTTTTCTGTTTTTCTTAAAAGATTTTCAAGCATAAGGGGACAGAGGCAAAAGTAGACTGTGGGGAGGAAAAGATGGACATGCATACTTAAAAAATTAAGTGGGTCCCATCTACCAAGTTGCAGTTAAAGGTAGATTCCCATCTGTAAAGGTAGATTCCCGTCTGTAAAGGCTGAGGATTGACTTAAATAAGTACGGTACTTTGAACACTTCAAATGAGCTAAATAAAATGCTAAGTAGTATTATTATTATGTGTCACAGACATGTCCACAGTTCAGAGGTAGGAAGGCAGATCAAGGCAGAAAGGAAATAGGACCTTGGGTAGCTCTAAGTGGGTCCTGATGGCTAGAGTTCTCTCCTACAAGGGTAATAGGAGAATGTTGTCTCAGCAGGAAGACAAAGCCAACTGAAGCCTGATGTAGGCTGACATGACCTGTAGTGTAGACAGCTCTGCCACTCCTGGAGAAGCTGAGAGGATAGTTAAAGGGCCTTCATCTGATTTTGTAGGTTGAGACTTCTGCAAGACTAGGGAGATGGGGGTTCTGCCAGGGACTCATCCTCTGAGCCAGAGGACAATAGCAGAGCCATGTCCTCTGGCTGGGAGGGTCAGGGCCCTAAGGCACTGACTGAGGAAACAGCCTGTGCCTACTCCTCATCAGAATCCTGTGCGGCACACTGGGAAGCTCAAGGGCTGGAGGTCATGACACCTCTTGTGGAAGGCAAGAGTCTTCTGGGTCTTAAATGGTGCAGAGAGCTTCGGCTATTGGGCAGTATAGACATATAATAAATTAATAAACAAACAAACAAACCACACGTATAGACATTGGGATCCTGGATCTCGTTTTCCTAATGTAAATGTCAAACATGACTTGCATTCATGATAAAACAAACCAAGTTGTTCTCTATTTGCTATAAAGGAAAGACTGTAGCTCAGTAGCAGATCCCATGCTTTGAATGTGAAAGGTCCTAACTTCAATCCCCGGCATCTTCAGGTAGGGCTGGAAAAACTCCTGCCTGGAACCCTGAAGGAGCTGCTGCCAGTCAGTCTCGACAATACTGAGTTAGGTGGACCAATGGTCTGACTCAGTATAAGGAAGCTTTATATGTTCTTATGCTTTCATGAAGTGACCAACCACTTGCAGTTCATTTAACAAAATGTTTTACTAGGGCTGTATTCTTTAACGGATTAAGGGCACAATCCTATGGCCTCCTGACATTGTCTGGCAGGGCAGAGGATTATCTGGAGCCCCAGCTCCAAGGTCCTGCAAGCTCAGAGCTGGGACTCTGGATGTCAAGCCCCCACCCCACTCACAGCCAGCATGGAAGGAACCATGCTGGCTGCCTCCCCAAGGTCATAAATTGGCCTTGCAGAGGAGGAAAAGGGGCATACCGGGGGGCAGAGAGGGGAGGAGGCTGGGGCCAACTGCTTATACTGTATCCAAACGGTGCTCCAGCCTCCTTCCCACCCCCTCCTGCCTGCCCCCTCCACGAAAATGGCCATCTAGATTAAATGCAGGGTGTGAGGCGAGGGGCAGTGGAGATTGCTGCCATGCCCCAGCCAGGGCATGCTGGGAGTTGTAGGCCCTTTTTCTGTCTAGACCTGCATAGGATTGCACCTTATTTGATGCAAACATTTGATTAATCAACTAAGGGCACAATCCTATGCATGTTTAGACATAAAAGAAGTCCTACGACTCCCAGCATGCCCTAGCTATAGGATTGCGCCCTAAGATTTCTTTAATTGGGTGATAACCCAAAAGTTTGTCAAAGATCTGACCTCCAGCAAACAGGGTGCCAGAAAGTAGATGACCTTGGCATAGCATCATATTTGACTGGGTTCAGACAACATGATAACCCACACTCAAGGGTTGAGTATGGGTTGAGTGTGGGTTGTCGTTGAACCATGGGTTGTTGTTGAAAACATGGGTTATCGTGTTGTCTGAACCCAGCCAAGATAACAAACCATGGTGAGCAACCCACAGTTCAATCACAACCCAAGAACAAACCATGGGTTCTCTTCATGGGTTGTTCGTGGTTACCAAGCCATGGCTTGTTAGTGCAGCTGGGTTCAGACAACATGATAACCCACATTTCAACAACAACCCACGGTTCAACGACAACCCACACTCAACCCTTGAGTGTGAGTTATCATGTGGTCTGAACCCAGCCGTTCTCTCAGCGCTGTTGCTTATGGAGCCAAATCAGCACCACCCATAAGCAAGAGGGAGGTATCAGCATAGTTAGGGGAACCTCAAAGTTTGCAGATGTACAAAAACAAACAAACAACCTAAGCCCCCCCCCCCCCAACAGTCCAATGAATACTGAGCAGGCTCAGCTGCCATGGAATGCTGACTGTCTCTTGCGGAGGGGAGGACTGAAAACTGCGGTGGGGGAATACTGGCTGGAATGGAGTACCCTTGAAGTGGGCATGGCTGGTTGGCTGGCAGGCACACTAAACTGGAGCGCCCTGCAGTTCGTTCAACATTTTATTGCAAGTCCCACTTGCCCAATGTTAGTTTTGAATTGGTGAAAATGCTGAATGCCTCTTGGAGATACATTACTTTATACTGGTCATGTCGCTAACAGTGCAATCCTATGCACGCTTATACAGAAGTAAGTCCCACTGCATTCAGCGGGGCTTGATTCCACAAATGTGTGCATCCACAGGACTGCAGCCCAAAACAGGTTAGAAAGAAAGAGGAGAATTAGTGTGTTCTGCTCCTCTTCTTTGACAACCAGCCATGTGCGTATCTGGCATTCTATGAGGTTTTGCATAGAAACGTGCCAGACTGTTAACTTCTTGCCTTTCATGGCCACGGGAGTTACCATTTTCCCTCTGCGCTCATGCATGTACACTTCATACATCTGAAGAGGTGGGCCCTGGTCCATAAATGCATATGCCACAATGGAGTACATTTATATCCCATTCCCATATCCCTTCTTTCCATGTGGGAACTCAAGGCAGTGTACATAGGGCTCACTCACAGGCAGCCTCCTGTCTTAAGCACTTGCCAGATCCAGATCTATTTAGCTTCAGCAAGGTTGGTGCATCATGTCATGTGCCTACAGACCATGCTCTGGGGCCAGTATGACAGTTAACATTTAGGGTGCCCCCAGATATACCCTATCTCTCTTTCTCTCTCTCTCTAGCTGGCATATGATCAGGCAGTGCCACTATAGGATTTATTCTAATGTGCAGCTGGACACATTTTGCGCTAAACAAAAACAAATTGTGCAGTGGAAACTATGTTTTTGTACAGTTGGGAATATCAACTTTCATATTTTTATTGTTTTCCATTGGGGATAGGGTGGGGTTGGGATGCACCGGATTCTTGTGCAGTTGAAAACAATGCTTAGAATAAACCTATAAACTTGGGGAATTGCCTGCATATGCCCAAATAAATAAAGGAAGCCCTTAGAACTGGCAGCAAAATGTTGGGTACTGTTTGTCCTTCTGGTGTGTTTCTATGGCACAAAGAGCTCTTAATGCCAGCCTGCCTGTCTCTTTAAGTATTTAAAGGGTGTTAGTTAGAAGCAAGGGGAGTTGCTGTAAAATAAGCTGGAGAGAGAGAGAGAGAGAGAGAGAGAGAGAGAAATTAAAAAGCACACGAAGAACTGGAGCTGCTTGAGTAGGTCTGATAGGCTCCCCAGTTGAGAGTAACTGGGTTACATAGGCAATAAGCTCCGCTCAACTTCAGCACCTGCAGAAAGAGCTGATCTGAAGGCAGCAGCAGGGGGCTGGAAAGGCAAGTTCTCTCGTTAAGTGGAGCAGAAAGCAGATCTCTGCCTTCCCAGAGTATCATCAACCTCCTGTTGGCATCCAGGATGGACTGCTGTAATGTACGTACACACCTGTACATTTTTTCCCTTTTGATTGCACAAAAAAAGTAAATTGTACATGAATGTAATAAGCTGATGGAAAAGATTGAAGTCAAGGGGCAACGCTGGGGCTATTTTTGTTACTGTTGCTTTTATTGCTGAAATGTGATCAGGAGCACGCTGTGATTTTGGTGGACTACATGGGGGTTGAATATACTCTATATCGATATAGACACTCCCACCTTTCTTGAGGGTCTACGGCTTCCTCCCCTGGGACAGGGGGAGTGGAGAGGTGATCAATTATAAGGTGTACCATTTACAGGGTAAATTTTACCTGGACTCAGTGTCATTTGGGGATATGGTTTTATTATATTTGAAAGATGTTATAAAACCTGCCAGCTCCCTTGAGTCTGTTTAACTTTATTTTAGGTGGTGCTTTGACTGTGGTTGTTGTGGTTGTTGCTTTTTGACTTCCTTAGGTCAGCTTCTCAGCATCACAAAGCGATTTCCAGTTGCTGAAATACTGAACATGAAATAACAACAGGACTGGCAGAACTGTTAGTTTGTGTGTGGGTGTTGCCGCTTATTTCTGTTCCTGCGCTGGGGAGGAAAAGAGAGGTGGGGAAACACAATGTCTTTTTTTGTTAAGGGCGGCCGGTGCAAAAGCAAGAGTCAAGACTTTAATCCCCCACCCAGCTCCTTTCAAAGAAACTCCCTAAAACGCTGAACTTTGGACCGCTGGAACTCTTAAGCGGATTTGTGCTTCTGAATGGCAAAAGCAGCTAAAGACGGCATGTACTGGAATGGCATGCATATCTCATGACGTTTATCCCCTCACATCCCTTTGCCATGCTGGATGGGGCTGATGGGAGTTGTAGTCCAGCACATCTGAAGGGCACCAGGTTGGGAAAGGCTGCTTTAAAGACTTCAGCTGGCACACCTGTCTTAAGGTCCCTCAGCACCTCCACACATTCTTTGAGTAAAGGATTAAGGGAAAGAAACTATTCCAGAGATCCATTCATCATGATTTCCTTCTTATTGGGACTCTCCTATTTTTGCCTTTGAGGGATGCTGTGTTAAGAATTCATTAGCATGAGTTGCTAGGGATTGCCTTCTTTGCAGTTCCCAGAGCCCAGGGGCTGGAAAAGTTAAATCTCTGAGTGGTTGGGTGGGTGCAGCATCTTGACTCTAGTGCGCATGTAGGCAAGTGCAAGCGGTGCATGAGCACTAAGGCACCGTGCAGAACACACACCCTGCAACTGCTGAGCTATGCTTTGAACTATTGATAACGTATGATAGAACTTCAATGCTGTTTTTTGAGGGTATATTTCACCAAAAGAACAAACAACATTCTTGGCTTTGAAATCGGTGAGTGATAAATGGCTATGGCACACAACTGGATGGCAAAGATCCATCAACAGTGCATAACAGTACAGATGTTGGGCAATGCTGATCCCAGGTTTTGTGGGGGGTGCTCGGAGAGGCCAGTTGAAGAAACAGCAAAAGCAAGGAGGAGGAGCAGGTCCAGGAGGCTCCAGGCAGTAGTCCCAGCTCCAGGTTTTGAGGGGTGTCTTTGGCAAGGCACCCAAGTAGGCCCCCTCCACCTCTCTAAGGCACCACCTTACTTGCCCTCTTCCTCTGAACCCAATCCGCCCAGTGTAAGAGCACAAGTGTAGGATGCTGCTCCATCTCCTCATTCTTCTCATTGTGAGTATGCTCATAGAGGGCAAGGTGGGCAGGCAGCAACAGCGTTCAGGATCAGAAAGCTCCAGGGAGTGGGTAATGGGGCCCCCTGCAAGGGTGTGGGCCTTGGCAGGTGCCCAATGATACCTACCCCTGACACAGGTCCTCACAGGAGTTGGTAGTGGGGCCATGGCTGGAGTGTGGGCCTTTACAGATGCCTGACAGTGCTAACACCCTAACCCTGCCCCTGGGATTGGCGCCATTGAAGAGCTCTTTGGTATGAGAATAAAGATATCACAAGCACATCCCTAGCTGTGAAATCTTGGAGGGTATGCAGCTACACTACACATCACCTAAATACAGCCAACGATTCACATATCAAGGGCTTTCCGTATATGATTGTCACCTTTCCCCCACTGGGATTTTGACAGCTGCATGACAAGCAACTGAAATTCATCCAGTGATGCTTTCCCCAATGGTTTGCTGGGAGAAGTTTCACCCACTGGCAGTGGTGTAGTGGGAAATTTCAAAGTGCAGGCACTCATACGGACAGTCCCAGTAGCCACCCCCCCAAGGAGAGTCCAGCCATTCTAGCAGCCCAGCTGATCTATATCAACAAACTAGTTCTAGCAGTTTTCATCCTGGAGCAGGCTAAAGGCATAGGAATCCTGCTGGTGAAGAGGGAAGATGGAGGAGGAAAAGGAGAAGGATGATGCACTCATGTCCTGCTTGTGAGTTTCCCATGGGCAACTGGTTCACCACTGTGTGAACAGAATGTTGGACTAGATGGACCCTTGGTCTGATCCAGCATGGCTCTTCCTATGTTCTTGAGGGAAAGGAGAAGGAGGGTGCTGTTGCACTCATGTCCTGCTTGTGGGTTTCCTGTGGGCACTGGTTGGCCACTGTGTGAACAGGATGCTGGACTAGATGAACCCTTGATCTAATCCAGCAGGGCTCTTCTTATCTCCTGAAGGAGAAGGATAAAGAGATTATGATAACCCACTTTTTAAAAAAACCAGGGCTCATTTTTTTAGGGACATGAAAAATTACCAGCTATCATACTTGCAATGTAATATGAGGATCAGCCCCAATCAATGGAAACCCATCAGACTGAAAAGGAAGCCTGAATTCCTTCTAACAGCTTGACCCAGAAATCCTCCCATGTCTACTGAGCTAGATGGGGAAGGTTGCAACATGCTCATTGAGCACTTGGGTTGGAATTTCCCCACGATCCTCTTTGCTGAGCCAGGAGAAGTTAGCACTGATGTGTTGGTGGATCCCACAGGACTTGGGTTTGTTTCTAGCGACTTCAATTAGGAGATGGCAGAGTCACACTTCATTACATTAAGTGGGATCAAAACCAGGCCACTTGTTTGCAGAAAGCAGAACTTTTGCACCACTTTAATAGATAGATTTAGGGCTCAGAAAACTGTGGCTGCATTCAAGGGCCAGGTGTGGATAAGGGGGTGGCCTGCTGGGTGACCTGGCAGGGCTGTATACCCTCTTTATGGAGGTAACCCTGCTTGTTGGGAGCACAGCTACTTTCCTGAGGGAGTTCAGCATGGGATTCTTACCAAAATAGAAAGGAGAGATGGGTTACTTGGGAACAGTTCTCATAGAGTAGGGGTGCAGAACCCCTGGCCTGCAGGCCTAATGTGGCCCACTAGGATCCCCAATCCAGCCTGCAGAGCCTCCCAGGGCTTCAGGATGCCAGAGATGCTGTGTGCCTCATGAAGCCAGGGACTCGGTTGGAGCTGGGAGGTGCAGCATCCTTTCCCAGCACCAGCCAAGTCCTTTTCTCCATTCTCCAAAGGCTAAAATGGGCAGGGGGCGATGACATCCATGGGCATGGCCACCCCCCACTGACATAATCTGGCCTATGGAGGAACTGTTGGGGGGGGGGAACAATCTGGCTCCCCACCACAATGTTCTGCACTCCTGTCATAGAGCCTTCAGAAGGCACCATTAGCAGGGCTATCTAACACAGCATCCCCCTTCCTCTAAACACACAGGCAGCAATCAATCCAAGCAATGCATTGCACAATGTGCCACCAGCAGAGAACAGGTGTGCATGCGGGCAGGTGCCAAGGATGGCAGTGTCTGGAAGCTGCCAAGGCCCACACCCCACAGGGAGGGCATTGTGATGTCCCTGCCCGCCTGGCTCTGCTGCTGCTGGGTCTCGCTGCTGCTGCCTGTTCCCGGGCCCCCTTCCAAGCATGTAAGCAGCGATAAGAGCAAGGAGAAGGTGTGGCAGCCTCCCCTTGCCAGGCCTTGTGCTCTCCCTCAGGATGCTCACAGCGACCGGGCCTAGGGGGAGTGGGCAAGCCAAGGACCCCCAAACCCTGGCACTGGCACTGCGGGTGTGCCACCGCAAAGTAGGGTTGCCGACTGGCCAGAAACAAACCCCGCTGGCCAGCTCCAGTGCCTTTAACAGAGGTTTGATCAGCAGAAATCGGCAAGTGAAGCTTTACCATGGCAGAGGATGAAATGTGGCCACCGCCGGTTCATTGCACTGTCTAAACTGCTGTTATAAGGACAGCTAACTGAGCTGGTTGTTGGCAACCGTGCAATAAGGTGGCCGTGGAGCAAAGGTGGCTCCAAATGGCTGAAGAAGATAAACTAAGGGCAGGGTCACTTGCCATATTTTGTCCTGGAAAGTTCAGGGCAGCCCATCTGCTCCATCCATCCAGCCATCCCCGGGACAAAACCAGTAGGGCATCAAGGGGCTTACTGTATCTGCAATGTGGTCACACGAATACCTAGTCCATCAGTTTAACTATTAAAATATGTAGTCTGGAAACAGGCTACTCTCATCTCATAGTCAGTACACCTCCTTAAAAGCAACAGAGGGCCTTTTGGCACCTCCAAGGCAAGCGGGTATATTGTGGCATAAGCTTTCAGGGACGGGAACCCACTCCAGGAGAGGAGGGTAGCGTTATCCTCAGCTTGCAGATACACATCTCCTTGAAATAAACCCACCTCCTTTTCCGCAGAGTTCCACCTTTTAATCCTCATCCCTTATTGAAATTAAGGCTGCTATATTGGGGGAGAGAGCTATAGCTCAGCGGTAGAGCACCTGCTTTATGTGCAGATGGTCCTGGGTTCAATTCCTGGCATCTTTAAAACAGATCTAGAAGAAGGTGATGGGAAAGACTTCTGCCCAAGCCCTTGGGGAGCTCCTGCTGATCAGATCAGGACACAGGGCTAGATAGAGCTGGAATAAGATAGCACAGCGACTTGGAAATAAGAACACGTGTTCTTTCCCCTGTTTAAAGGCATTTCCATCTTCCCTCCCTCTGTTGTCTCCCCTGGCAATCTCTCTCTCTCTCTCTCTCTCTCTCTCTCTCTCTCTCACACACACACACACACACACACACACACACACACGAGACAGAGAGAGACAGAGAGATGGGTGTGTATGTATATATATATATATATATATATATATATGCATTTTTGTAAACAGTGGAACCAAATGGCTTTGAAATGAAAGGTGTAGCAGTGAGTTTATGTTGTACCTCTGCAGAACCTGAATGTATACAAGAACAGTAACCCCTTTACAACAGCAGTCACTGATGTTTATTTATTTATTTATTTATTTATTTATTTATTCATTTTCCATACCGCCCAATAGCCGAAGCCCTCTGGGGAGTGTACAACAAATAATGCTGTCTTTTCTAGCTGTGTTTTATGCTAATTCAACTAGTGATGGGAAAGAAACCCAGAGTTTAGCTTAAATCCAAATGGAACAGAATCGAGTTTGCTGGTAAATTTAATTCAGCTGCTGGAACCTCCCTTTTGAAGTCCTTTTGGGTAAGGATGGTTACTTATGAAGTCAGCAGCAGAGTGTCCCTGGGGACAGAAACCATTCATTTCTGCTTGCTGGTTGTTGTCATTTTTTATGTCAGTTTTGTGTCTGTTTATTCTTTGGCACAGGCTTATTTGTCATGGGAACATAAAAAGCTGCCTTATACTGGGTCAGGCTACTTCTCCAGCTACCCCAGGATTAGTTGCTGACTGACAGCAACTCTCCAGGGTCTTAGGCCCAGAGGGATCTTTCCCATCATCTGCTATGTGATCCTTTTTAGTTGGAGATGCCAGCGACTGAACTTGAGACCTTCTGCATGCAAAGCATGTGCTCTGCCACTGAGCCACAGTTCCTTCTATATATAGTCAACATACATTACAGCTCCTTAGAATCCTACATAATAATTTCAGTTTTCAGAGACATCACAGGCTAAAATGACAATGCATCAGATTATATTCCTACAAAACAATTGACCTTTATCCTTTTGGTGGTGGTGGTGGTTGAAAGCTTGATGTTGCCTTTGCTTCCTCCAGAAGCCCTTTCCTCTCAAACATAGATCTTTGAGACGGAAGGATCTGTTCAGACACACAGTTCTGTTTTCCACAAGTGACACATTCCCATATTTAATTTCTTAGGAGAAATAACTCATGGCAGCAAAAGATATGAGCAAATTCTGTTCATAAGAACATAATCTCCAATATTTTAGAGAGGAAAATGGGGAGACACTAATAACACCCTTATTCATATACTAATTACTCAAGTACACACACACACACACACACACACACACCTCCTACATATTGCTAAGCCTTTATTCCATGAGCTGTATACTGTGCTCATTTTGTTCTGCAACGGTCTATCCTAAAAAGCCAAGATGGTGTTTGTTTTTAGATGAAAGGTATGCTAGAAAAAACACTCACACCCACAACACACACACAATTGTCCTACAATCTCATTGACAGTTCAAAATAACCACAATAGATGCAGCAATTTGTGCACTGCATACTACCTCATGTGCATGCATTTACCTACCTGTGCACTATTAATCATAATCATACTCATAATCATAATAATCATAATCAGCCCAATAACAAATGTTCTCTGGGTGGATTAACAATGGTTAAAATAATAAAATACAATACAAATAGTTAAAAGAATAAACAAGAGACAAATACATACTCTAACAACTCATGCTAACAAAATCTTCGCAAAGGCAATCCCAAAAGGCAAATGAAGTGATAGGTGCAGGGCCAGAGGCAACACCTGGCATCCTCAGAGCTCACTGGTGCTGACCCTTGCTGTGGGTTTACCCAGTATCAAGTGGTTGTAAAGCCACTATTTTGATGTTCCTACAATGTCCCAAAGCAGGGGTGGGCAACCTGTGGCCCTAGACCAACATGTGGCTTGCAGCCCAACTTCATAAGCATGTGATCATTTTAGACCTCTGGCAAAAGCAATCTGTCCCAGCCCTGCATCCCACTGAATGGGGTGGATTCCAAGATGGCAGCTGGAAGCTGCTCAGCACCAAAGTGTTCCCTTCCAAATTTATATTTAAATGCCCAGGGCAGGTGTCAGAAGTGCTTGGCCCCAGCAGCTGTCTGAGTACACTTTATGGTGTGGCACACCTGACTTGGGTCCCTAAACATTTAAGAGGGAAGATTCTTCATTCACATTCCTGTCTTTATCTCCCAGCAGGGTTCATGTGCCAGTATGACAGAAAAAATTAGTGGGTGACTCTTTTTCCTGGCATGCAGATGTACTGGTGAGAAAAACTTCATTGGTTGATTTTTTTTTTGTTATCACAAAATGATTAAAGACAACAACAACAAAAAAGAAAGGAAAGGAAAGCTGGCAATTCAACTTCACATACACTATGGTTACTAGAGGGTAGTGATGTATGGCTTTTGTTTAACCCATTCCATCTCTGTTTTGTTATTGTCAGGCATCTTTTCTTCCATTGTCTGGTCATTGACGGAATTGGATTTTTCTCAGTTTCTCAAACTTGCGTTTGCATTGGAAAATGCACACTTGCACAATTGCCTGCTGGTCTATGACCGTAATAAACCGACTGACTGACTTGCACAAATGTGCACTTCAAAAATAGTGTATTTGCGCAAATGCATGAATCCCCCCCACCCCAAATCCATATGTTCATGCTTTAGCCTATAGGAGGAAAGGCATATTTTCAGTTGGTGGTGTATTTTTGTACGAACTAAATTTACAAACAATTCTGGAAAGTAAAAAAAACTGGTCTGCAAGTCCACGGAATCCTTGCGACTCAGAAGAAGCCGGTCCGCTGCGGAATCTGCAGGTCAGATTCATAGAAATCCAAACTGGTTTGAATCCATTATGGATTTCTCTGACATCCCTACTAGAGGGGAATCAATGGAGTTGAGAAGAAACACTCAGATAAACCTGGATAGAAAGAAGAGCAGAGCAATGTTCAGGCATTCATGTTTATCAGGGGGGAAGTCTCCAGGTGACTTTGCTTGTGATTTTTGTATAGCAAATGCTTATGGAAGGTTGACCTTTTCAATGTGTACCCTGCAATGTAACTGCATTCTCTAGTACCGTTGCTGACATTCTAGATAGGGCGGGACGAGGCTGTAGAGAACTATCTGCCCTTATTTCCCTGTAACTTTCCATTACCTGTGACCAGGCCCGGAGCCAGCACCCAGTGCCCTCAGCCAGCTGCAAGGTCCCCCACCCCCCTGCCTCAGCTCCGAGGCAGGGCCCACTAGCAGTGACATCTACTCCTGGCACCTGGGTATGCAAGGCCCCACTTTAATTTCCCACAGTACCCCTGACTATTGCTCCAGGGCATTGTGGGAAATGGCCTTCACTGCTTCCACTGCCAGGTAAATACACTGATGTAGGAAGGGTTCCCACAGAGGGCACTTTGCTGAGAGCCCTCGCAAAGCTGGAGCTGCCCCTGGCTGTGACCTCCATCTCTACCACCCTCCTGCTATCTTAACAGAGCCAGCATGAAGGGTCGGTATGATTGGGCACCTGCCGACAGCCCATATCTCATTATGGCCACACTTGATAAGAGCCACTTGGAGTTGTTCCTCCTCTTCACCACTGCAACCTGCTTGTTCACTTGCTACTCATTCTGGTCCTGACAATGGTGGTGGTGAGAAGGAGGGGCAGGAGATGTAGGGGTGAGAGGCCCCATCCCAACACCCACTTTGAGCCCTCAAGTGTTTGAGCAAATGTCTGAATAAGGCTCTGGCGTAACCAAGAAACAGAACACAGGATGGAGCTGGGCAGGAAACAGGCTTCATTTCCCAAGACAATGGTATCCAAGAAAAAGAAAAAAGGAAACCAAAGAAACGGAAGGAAATATGGTTTGCATTATTTGCAAGAGCCCTCCAGTTTTCCACTATTGTGCCTGACGGATGTTTCCAAGTAGAGGAGCTGTCAGAGGCAACTAAGAAAGTAAATCCTGACAATTCAACAGAGACTAAGGTTCTCTTTAAAAGTTCCTCAGTGGAAAAGATCTATAATATACTGTACTTATTGTCGCCTGTGACCTAGCACCAGGCCTGTGGCTTACGCTGGCTCAGCTTGTCTGAGTGTGGAAAGCTAAGCAGGGTCAGGCCTGGTTATTACTTGGATGGGAGACCCCTCCTCTAGTTTCCTGCATTGAGCAGGGGGTTGGACTCGATAGCCTTGTAGGCTCCTTCCAACTCTATGATCTATGAAATCTATAAATCCCCTATAACAGGGGCAAGCCGCCTTCAGGCTTGTGAGAGCTACTTTGGTTTGGTTTTTTACCAGATCCCTTCAACTAAAGCCAAGTCAAGTGTTTAAATCAGTGCTTCTCAAATAGTGGGGCGGGCCCCCCAGGGGGGGCGCGAGGCTCCGTAAAGGGGGGCTCGTTTGACCTCAGTTAAAAGTTTTTTTTAATATTGTGTTCCTTTAAATCCTGTGCTCCTTTAAATCTTTTCTGCTACAGTTAATAAAGCTATTCTTTGTTGTAAATTGATCCACATTTCTTTCTTTTTTTATTCTCTTATACGTTAATAAGGATACAGTGTTATGCAGAGGTGTACTTATAACAATTTTATAGACAAATGATACTATTTACAGTCGCGCGGGGGGCGCGAAATGTTTTCTTCTTCCTAGGGGGGGCATGACAGAAAATAATTGAGAAGCACTGGTTTAAATAGTGGCTCAATGGCAGAGCCAGCTCAAGTTTTTGGAGGGCCCCTTGGGCAAGACACCCTCAGTGAGCCCCCCTTCTCGCCACCATTGTCACCCGCTGCTCTTCCTCCTCATCCTCTTTCCCATCATTGCCACCATTTGCTTGCTTGCCAGACAGAGCCAGTGAGCAAGCAGGCAGTGGCATGTGCTGCTCCTCTTTCTCACCACCACCGTTGTCTGGGCCAGAGCAAGAAGCAGGTGGACGAGCAGGTTGCAAGGGTGAAGAGGAGGAGCAAGTCCAGGGGGCTCTTGTCAGTGGGCACCTGCTGGGGTGTGGGCCCCTACCGTACCCCTACCCTTGGTGCCAGCCCTGCTCAGTGTGGGCAGGGATACATTTAGAATTAGAGATGGGTAAAAGGTAACCTCTGAGCACATGCCCAGCCCAGAAATTTCTTCTCATTCTCAGTACCAAAACTGAGCTGTCAGTCTCAGCCTTTTCACATGAAAGTCTTCTCCTGGTTTCCCCGACAGGTGTTTTTTTTGGTTTGTTTTAGCAGCCTAATAGAGAGGAAAAAAGAGTCTTTTAGTTGTTGCCAATGTAAAAGTTAGAAGTCAAAAACCCTTGCTGATCTACTGCAAGTCACCCAGAGATCTACCAGCATCTTCTGGTCTACCTGTTGCCCTCCCATGCCATAAAATAACCTTTACAGATCATCAAACTCTCCCCTCTTTTCGATAAGGTTTTGTCATTTGATAGTAACAAACACAGAGTTGGCACATGCACTGTTTGACTAATCTTGTAACTATAAAAATTGTTCTGTTTAGATATCTTTTGAGAAAGAATTTTGTTTCATACACCAGTTTGTATTGAGGTCGCCTGGGAACTCTTTTATGGATGTTTTTAAATGGTTTGTGTTTGCATAAAACTTTAATGTCATACTTCCTTTGATACACTGGCTGAACTTTCTGAATTTTGTTATTGTTGATTGTGTTTTCTGCTCCTGATAAAGAGTTGTAATGCTTGGAAATGTGTTAGGCCCAGCAATAGAAAAAATGAAATATTTTGTAAATAAATCATACTATGTTAGATCCAGACTAGATTTGTTAAATGTGGGTCCCATTGAAATCAGTGGGATGAGTTAGTCATGACTTCAGTTCAGTTCCATTGATTTCAATGGGAACTAACTTAGTCTGGATCCAACCCACTGTTTTTTTCAGAACATTATGAGTTTTGCCTCTTTTGTTCTTCTGTTCTAGAATTGGTGCTGCCCACCCTTTCCCCTCCTGTCCCCAAGGATCACCCATTTTACCTTCTCCTATAATTTATTTTAATTTTATATTTTATTTTTTATCCCGCCTTTTATCCTGCAAGGAACCCCAGACAGCTTACATAATCCTTCTCCTTCTCTCCATTTTATCCTCACAACAACTCTGAAAGGTAGGTTAGCCTGAGAGTCAGTGACTGGCCCAAAGTCACCCAGTGAGTTTCCTGGCTGAGTGGGGACTAGAACCCGGATCTCCCGAATCCCATTCCAACACTCACCACTACACAACACTGGCTCCCATAAGAAAATGATTCCCCATTCATTCCCATGGAATAAAGTCAAGTACTGCAGTTGAGGACACTGTGGCAAGGAGGGCCTGATACTAGAAATCCAATCCCTCCATTATAGCAGATTTCCTCAGGGAATATACCCCCTGGAGCCCTTGCAATATAAAAGCACTCGCTCTCTACACACAACTCACTCATCGTAATGACAGGTACTTAAAAATAAGAAGGAAATCTTTACAGTCAGAATTAATTCAACCACTGAACTAACCTATCTGCTGAGACTGTGGGCGTGTTCGCATGACACGGGAACCTCGGGGGAGCAGAGGTCCCTCGCAGTTCCCGTGTCGTGCGAACGCCGACTGGGGGCACCCCCGCGGGACGCATGCAAAGTGACCATGGGCGGTAGAGGGGTAAGCCCCTACCACGCGTGGCCACCCTGCCGTGTGAACAGCAGGCAGCCGTCCCGCGGGGGCCGCACAGAGGCGGCAGCCCAGAGCGGCTGGAGCTGCGGCCGCTCTGGCTTGTAGGGGCAAACGGCCCCTCTGGGCATCCTGGGCTGCTGCCCCTAGCACCGGGAGGCCTGCACTGCGGTGCGGGGACTGCTGGCTCCACCGGGGTCCGCCCACGCATGCGGGGCGCAGGTCGTCTGTGGTGCCCCGCCGGACCCTGCAGATTGCCCCATGGTGCCTTCCCCGCCCGCAGCCTGGGTCGTGCGAATTGGCCCTGTGACTGGGTTCAGACAATACAATAACCCACATTCAAGCGTCGAGTGTGAGTTGTAATTGAACCATGGGTTGTTGTTGTTGTTGAAACGTGGGTTATCATGTTGTCTGAACCCAGCCGAGATAACAAACCATGGTGAACAACCCACAGTTCATGACCCAACAACAAACCATGGGTTCTCTTCCTGGGTTGTTTGTGGTTAACAAGTCATGGCTTGTTAGTCCAGCTGGGTTCAGACAACACAATAACCCACTTTTCAACAACAGCCCACAGTTCAACAAGAACCCACACTCAACCCATACTTAACCCACACCTTGAGTGTGGGTTATCGTGTTGTCTGAACCCAGCCTGTGATTCTCTAAGTGTTTCACTTTGGAACTTGGTTTCTAGCCTCATTTTCTTTCATATGTTTTGTTCTACTTTGCGATCCCTTGTGTCTTCTAATCTGAACATCTTTTCAGTTATGATGGGAAAGATAAGAAGAAGAAGTTCGTAACTGCTGCAGAGGTTTTCTGGGTCCAACCATTGAAGATGTGGTATACCTATTTGTCAGTGAAGATACAATACCTGCTCTTGATATAAAACACTGGGCAATTTTGAGGGCCATTTCTAACATTATTTGGGATGTATGAAGAATCCACTTGGTCAGATTTTTGTCTGTGGATTTCCTCAATCGATACTACCCAGAAATGGATGCAGAATTGGATGCATTTTGAGTCCCAAAATCCATACGTTTCAGAACTCATGTGATGCATTCTGCAGAACAGGAAAAGTGTATCCGATTAAATGCGCACATTTGAAATGTGTGCAAACAAAAATGCGTAGATTTTTAAAATGCATGCTGCAAACACACTTTATGCAATGAACGGATGCATAGAAAATGTGTACAATTTGAAAAATGCGCAGAGAAATGTGCACATTTTCAAAAAATATGCAAAAAAACAACAACACAAAAACCGACAGATATTTTTTTTCTGTTAAACCTAAAAAAAGCCACATGGAACTGTCACAGAATGGACATGGAGGTGGGACAAAGAGGAAATCCGCAGCATTGGATGAGACAGATCCGTGCATCCCTAATTACATTATTCACTTGTTATGTAGCCATATTGTGCGTGCAAAAAAAAAGAAAAAAAGAAAGCTAACACGAGTGTGTTCCAAAACACATTTAAAATCCTTGCTGATCCTTTTTAAAGGCCGTGTAGGCAAGTTGCCATCACTACAACTTGTACCAATGAATCCCATAGGGCAGGAGTGGGGAACCTATGGCCGGCGGGCCAAACCCAACTTTCCTGCAGGCCAAATCTGGCCCACTGGACTTCCTCAGGTGGCCATGCCCCCTTCCTCTGGCTCAAGTGTTTGCCTTGACCACTGACGGTTTGTGATTTCCCAGCTTTTGTGTAGTTCCCCCCCCAAAGGGGGAAATGCCTCTCCTAGATTTCATAGATCACAGAGTTGGAAGGAGCCTACAAGGCCTATCGAGTCCAACCCCCTGCTCAATGCAGGAAACTAGAGGAGGGGTCTCCCATCCAAGTAATAACCAGGCCTGACCCTGCTTAGCTTTCCACACTCAGACAAGCTTAGTTACTTCCATTAAGAGCTTTAAGCTAAAATATGCGGGTTTTTTTTTTTAATGTTTTGGCCCCATTCCCTTTGCCTTTGGCTCAGCCCGCTACTGGAATGTGGTCCCAGGAGCTTCTCTGTTCAACACCCCCCTGCCATAAGTGAATTATGCGCTGGAAAAACAAGTGCTTTCTTTTTCTCCGTCCTGAATCATCTGCCCATCAATAAGCAGCACTCTCATGTCCCGCTTGTTTCTTCTCATTAAGGCAGTGAATGCCTGGGCTGCCCGTTATTTAGCCAGGGTAAAAATTGGCAACTTTACCTGATGTCTGCCCACGGCCTCCCCTTCACAGACAGAGCAAGGTTATCCACCAAAATTGGACTAGGCTCTACCAGCATCAAAAATGTAAGAGTTTGCCCACACAGGGGGAAGGAAAATGAGTCGTAAATAGCAGGGTGTTAGAGTGATTGCTACCCACCAAAAGGAGATGGGTTTATATAATCCTTCCCAGCTGTGCACTGTTAATGTGCCTAACACACATTGAAAACGCAATAAAATGCAGCCAATGCTTACCATGTGGGACTTTTTTTCTATTTTTAAATGCATCTCAAAATAGATTCCAAAGGAAAAATAAAATAAAATTATACCTTCAAAGACTTGATGCGTTTAAAATAAAATAATTTTTTTTTTTTTAAAAATGACAGGCACACATGTCACATCTAGCATGCAAGCCGTTTTTAATGATGCAGGTCATTTACACCAATGTACTGCATGCTTATTTACAAATGTTAGTGGGAAGGATTTTAATAGAAAGATGGTTTTTGAAGAGGTTGGAATGGTTAGAACAAAATAATGATTTGTTTTAGTAGTAATTTAGAACCGGGAAGGTGAAGTGTTATTGGTAAAATGTACTGATCATTGTTGAAATTAGTGGTTAATTAGTAACAGAATGGATGTTAAAAAATGGGTTAAAATTTGGGGTGTGAGGTATTGATGTAAGGGAGAAATATGTGGTGGCTTGTCTCTGGGTAAATGAACTTGACTGGTATCTTTGGGAAGGGTTTTAATTAGGAAGGTGATTCCTGAAGGACTTGGAACTAAAATAGGGATTGTTACAGTAGTAGCTTTAGTAGTAACTTAGTATTTGAAAGGTAAAGTGTTATTGCTAAAACTTATCGATCTCTGTTGGAATTAGTGATTGAGAACGAGTAATGGAAGGGATGTAATAAAAGGGGTCAAAAACCTGGGTTGCGGGGAATCGATGTAAGGGGAAGCTAGGTGGTGGCTTGTCCTTTGATGAATGCAATAGAGGGAAAGAACTAGGGAACTGTATGAAACATACCGTAAGTAGAAATGTTTTAGACTGTTAGAAGAATGAGAAGAATTAACATATATGTTTATTGTTAATGATTTTCTGAACTGGTGAGGTGGATGAATAAGAAGAAAACATGTTTGACAATAGAAAAAAGAGAACTTTATTTGTAACCTACAGAGTACGTAGTGTATATAATGTTACTTATACTTTGTTGTGGGGAAAATCGGAAGTCCATTTTAGTTTTGTGTTTTTGTGATGTTTGTCTGTGTTTTATTTTTCTTTTGAAATTAAAAACTTTGAAGAAGAAGAAAAAGACAGGACTTTTTTGGTAGCAGCACCCCGATTGTGGAGCACCCCCCTGTGGGAGGTGAGATTGGCTCCTTCCTTAGCTTGCTTTAGATAGGCAGAAAAGACTGTTCTGTTCTGCTGGGCTTTTAATGTTGTTTAATGTCCTGTCTGTCTTTAATTAAATGGCAGTTTAAAATTTTGTGTTATGGGGTTTTTTTTTGCTTCTGTATTTTTGTTTTAATGGGAAGGGTTTTTTTGTTTTTGTCTTTAATTGCACATCATCCCTGGCACCTAGAAGCAAAATGTAATAAATAAATAAGTTAAGTGAGGAGGACAAAGAGAATCTTATAAAGTGCATTTACCATTTTGATCCTATTGTGTTGCTTGTGTAACATTCGGTGAAATCCGGAGAGATGCTGTTCAGCTCTGTGTCATTCAGCAACACAACAGCTTCTGTTCTTGGCCTAGAAATGGAAGACTCTGGAGGTATTTGTGTTTCAACAGGGTTTGCGTATTGCAATCAAAAGTGCTTTGAGGAAGTCATCCATCCACCTGCTGCTGAGTCCAAGGAATGGATGGAATTTCTTGGAGTAGATGGATGACTGGCCAGTGAATCAGGGCCGGCTTCAAGATTCGGCATGGTTTGGGCATGTGCCAAGGGCACCCTGCCCTAGCAGGGTGCCACTGACAAGAGAAGAGCCCCTGGACTTGCTCCTCTTCACCCTTGCGACCTGCTTGTTCACCAGCCTCTTGCTCTGGCCCTGACAACGGTGGTGGTGGTGAGGAGCAGGAGCAGTAGTTGCCACTGCTCACGGGCTCTCTGTCTGGCAAGCAAGCAGGTGGTAGCAATGATGAGGAAGAGGAGGAGGAGGAGCAGCAGGAGATAATGCTGGTGTGCAGGTAGTCTCATTGGGGCTGTTCACACGAGTCGACAGCCCACCGTGGGGTATTTAACCCATGGGTTATTTATTTAACTCATAGTGAGGCTGCGGTGCATCGTCTGTTTTAGGGTTATGCAAGGGTTGTTTAACCCTTGCATAACCCATGCTCACTAGGTTTGCATGACCCACCCACCCCAGCAGGGTTTGCATATTTAACTTGCCACCCATGGGCGCTGCAGCTTTTCATGGGTTAAATAACCCAAGAGCATGTTTTCTGAACCTGGTCATTGAGGGAGAGGGGCCCACCAAGGTTGTCTTGCCCAAGGGCCCTCCAAAACCTGGAGCTGATACTGCAGTGAATGGTATTAGAACAAAACTGATAAGATAAGATAAGATAAGAGGGATAGGCCTAATGCCTAATAATCAGAGATAAGAGCAGTTCTCCACTGAGCGCTGAGAAAGGCATCCCTTTTCAGCAGGCAGGGCCCCCTCCCAAAACACAGCAAAAACACTGGTGAAAATGGGGCAGGGGAGGACAGATCAAAGATAAGAGGTGTGGGGTTTAAAAGGTGGCATGCCCAGTGGCAAAGGCTTCACGGGCTGGATTAGGCACGCAGGCCAGCATTTCCCCACCCCTGCTCTCGGGGGCACTGTTGGTCTTTTCAGAATATAGGGTATGTCATAGGCCTGACTCACCAGTTGAAGACCAATGATAGAGAGCCAGAGTGGTTAAACTGTGTGGGATCATATCTGGGAAGACCCAGGTTCATATCCCCACTCATCCATGAAGCTGAAGTGATCTGGGGCCAGCCAGGTAGTGCCTAAACTCGCTCCTTTGGAGGAAAGGCAGGATATAAATCTAATAAATAAATAAACAAGAGTTCATTTCAGAACCCTGCCTTGTCCTGGAAAAAGCTTCTGCTACATTCTCGTGTTCGTAGCGACAATGGAGTTAGGGTGGCAAAGAAGAGGTTTTATGTTGCCTGTTGTTGTCTATCAATAAAGAGCAGGTCCAGAAGCTGTGAAGTCTGTTTTCTATTAAATTGGTTATCTGACAGAATCCTAACAATAATACTGATTAAACAACAGTGGTAGACTCAACTCTGAGCAGAAAAACCTTTCCAAGATAACAATCATGCTATTGAATGCCAGAAGGGCACAGGAACCTAATCTTTTAGAATAGGATACATTTGCTCCTGCAGCTAGGCAACACCCAATGCATAGATTACATTCCACTACCATCACCACCCTGCCAAAAAGACAGCTTTATATCAATTAAATCTTTAGGACAGATTGCAACCAGGAAGACGCTTAAAACAAAACAAAACCTGCAGTCCAATTTTAGCATTGAGAGTTCTAGGAACAGCAGCAGGAAGGAAGGGGAAGCATAATTTCATAGACAACGTTAAGGTGCATGCAATATATGCATTCTGCTAGGAATCCCACGAACATCCTCATGCGTGCCTGCCAACATGGCTCGCACTGTCATCGCATTATGGTGTTTTAGCTTCTTTAGCAGAAGCGTCTCTTCACTCTCCCAGATGAGGCATAACAGGAGTAGCAATTTGGAGAGAAGAGCTTCCCTAGATTATTAAAAAAAACGGAGGGGCAGTGCCGGATTTTATTCTTTGCATGACTCCCATGCAAATGCCCCCAATCCGGGGAAAGTGGTACCTGCACTAGATTTCATCCTTCCCCACCGAACAGATGCTGGGTTGGGAGGGAAGAATAATCCTGGTGCTGTTCCATATCTTTGTTCATTTCCCAGATGGAAAGAGGGACTCGTTTGTAATGCCTCTATTCTTATCCCAAGGATCACTGCCCAAGCGATACACACGCCTGCCCACCCACACACACTCCATTACGGATTGCTGAAGTTTCTCCTCTGCTTGGTCCATTCTGTTAGTCATCCACTCTGCAACAGTGGTCTGTCCTCCACTGATTTAAAAGCCAAGAAGGCATCTGTTTTTCTGGGCTGGAAAAAAAAATATATATCCTAATATATATTTTTTAAAAAAAACATAAATTCTCTCAGAATACGTTGTCATCAATTTCAAAATACACCTCAGGGGCTGCACTGCATGAAATGGCAGGCAATGACTGGGTTCAGACAATATGATGACCCACATTCAAGGGTTGAGTATCGATCGAGTGCGGGTTGTCGTTGAACCGTGGGTTGTTGTTGAAACATGGGTTATCGCGTTGTTTGAACCCAGCTGCACTAACAAGCCATGGTTTGTTAACAACCCATCAAAAGAACCCATGGTTGTTTGGTTATGAACTGTGGGTTGTTCACCATGGTTTGTTATTTTCGCTGGGTTCAGACAACATGATAACCCATGTTTCAACAATGCACAGTTCAGTGACAACCCACACTCAACCCTTGAGTGTGGGTTATCATGTTGTCTGAACCCAGTCAGTGTGTACTGCATCGTCCCTTAGTTATTTATGCATTTACCTGTATGGGCACTAGAGCCAAGATGTGCCTGCAACCCCAGCCTTGTTTGTAACCCCAACCTTGTTTGTAACCACTCGCCTGGTTGCCACAGGCAACAAGGAATTGTATCCAGGCAAGTGTGTGAGCAGGTGGAGGAGGAATGGACCAGGTGACCTGTGTGCCTGCCTCTTCAGTCTGCTGTCCAGGTGTGAACTATTGATGGGCAATTTCAGGGGCCCCTCTCACCCTTCTTATGATTCTTTATCTTGAAATTAGACTTGGATAGCCTTCAACTAGAGGACACCTTCAAAGAGAGGGACGTTCGCTGGCAGTCCTCCAAATAGAGGGTTGTCCTCTGTAAGAGAGGACACATGGCAACCATGGAATAAATAATATCCATAACCCAGAGCAGGGCCATGAGGGGGTGTGTCCTGGGAGATTCCAGAGGTCCAGACTGAGAGTCCTGGAGCTGTGCATTTGACCCATTGGTCAGAAGTTCCCAACCCCTGAGTAAAGGTCTGCTGTAAGGTTTCTGAGATAATGTGAATGATGCTATTTGAATGTTTGAAACTCTCAATATAAGTACGGTACTACGTATGATTTATTTACTGGAATTTTTAAATATGTATGTATATATATATTGTCATTTCAAGGAACTGCTGGGGTTACTTAAGTATATATATTCTTTTCTTCTGCTCCAGTCACTGTCTTTTCTTTCTTTGCTTCTTTATTTCCTACGTCTTTCCCCCCCCTCACCTCAATCTTGGCTGCTTCCTTTGTTTTGAAAGGAGGAAAAAAGAAAGAAAGAATCTAACACTTGTCTGACAGAACTGCAACCAAAGCTAATCATCTCCAGCAAACTATAGCTATTTGCATTGTGAAGATATGGTGGGCTGAAGTCATCACCAAGCTGTAATTAGGTTAGCACAAACTCAGCCCTTGATGGAAACCTCAGGGAGAGGACAGGGGGGTGGGTGGGGTGGGGTGGGGAGTTAGCTTGTTTCTGTCCGAGAACTTTTCGTGGATAGAGCTTTCTCCCATTTGTTACTGCCAGGAGTTATTTCTCATAAGAGTGGAATCCCAGTGGAAGCTGGAAATTGCATATGAAGGATGAATCACAGATGATGTATTCACAGTTTTGACTGCATCAATTGATGTGCCCTCTATCAATGTATTGTCACATCGGCGACGTGTTTCCCAACTCTGTTATTTAATAATTAAAAGAACGCAAATGATGTAACTAGACCCCAGATTATACTGTGGCCATGAGAAGCCCTGATAGGGTGCTTGTGTGTCTCTTTTACAGAGGACAATTCTCTATTTGAAGGGCTGTCAGAGGACTGTCCTCTATTTGAAGGTGTCCTCTGTCTGAAAGTCTGCCCAGTCCAAGTCCAGTTTAAAGATGAAGAACCACCTGAAGGAAGAGCTGGGCCTTGAAGCTACCCATCAAGAGCACCTGGACAGCAGACTGAGCAAGGCACACAGGTCACCTGGTCACAGTCTTAGAAATAAGAAATAATTTAGAAATAATTATTATAATTGAAATAGTGTGGACTATGTTGAGGTGTACTGTATTTCTATTTAAATTATAATAATTATTTCTAAATTTGCATCTATACATAAACATCAGCATATGCATATTTTAAGCAAAACGGTGCTTTCTTTTGTCCTCTTTTTTGGTGATGCATTTCCCCTTTTTTGGCAATTCATAAGTGGCCACTCTACCCTCAAAGTCTATGTGATATAATAAATGGCTAGACTGTCCATGTGGACGTCTTAGACTGGAAAAAGACCATTTGTCTATTCAACAGGGATTAGCCGGCTATGATCCCTACATTGCAATGTGGAGCTTCCCTATCTTGAAAATATATTCTCTCTCTCTTTCTCCCCCCCTCTCTCTGTGTTTATATAATAACACTCACACACAATATATCTGTATATTTTGCATACAAATCATGCATTTTCCAGAGACATATTACTGTTATGGCTTTTGGTGAACCATTCCTTTGTTAGGCAAATTGCTTGTTAAGGCCCAAGAATGGTTGGCTGATGGGAGCTAATGGTTAGGAGATGGTTTCTTGATAGTTGGGAGAGTGGGTACCATCAGGGCAGGGATTTGGGGCAGGTATCCAGGGTTCCATTCAGCAGGAGGGCTCCCAAACTCAGCCTGACTGACTTACCACATTTTGAAGGAAGTGAAGTAACACACCTTACCACCATCTAAAGAGCACTCCCCCCTCCCAAATAGGACCATCAAGTCCAGAGTAAAAAAATACCTAACTGCTCTATTGAGTTGAGATCTCTCTGTGTTTGAATGAGATAGACATGGAGCGTGGGGAAGGTGGTCCCCACCCACAACTAAGGGGAGGGGACAGGGGTGTGTGTGGAGAGAGAGAGGGAAAGAGAGGGAGGGAGGGAGAATATAACAGCAATTTGCAGTTTGGAAGATACAAAGTCAGAGAGAGGTCCACAAATTGGATCAAGGAACCTTGAGAGTGCAGTTACATCCAGTGGAGGCTGGTGGCACTGACTCCAATGTCAGTGGGGTGGTGTATCCACTCTGGGTTGCAGCCTAAGCTTTTAAGGAGCTATCCATGGTGCTGAAACTAGGTTGGGGGATTTAGGGTTCAGCACCATGGACAGCTCCATTAAAGTTCGGACTGCAGCCCAGAGTTGATACACCACCGCACTGCACATTGGAGCCAACGGCCTCCACTGGTTATATCTCTGTGTGTGGAGCTCTGATATGGGGTAGTAGCAGACCTGCTGCCTTGCAGGAGTTCCTCTTTGCCTTGCTTACACTCTCCTTGTACATGTGTAAATAAAGCAGATGTTACAAAGGCATCTCAGTCTCTTCAGCACCCCTTCATCCAAAGGAAACCAAGTTTCCAAAGCACTGCTGATGGAACTTCTTTCTGCTCAGCCAAGTGGGGAGCATGCAAGGCTGTTAAGCAGAGGATCAAAGCCTGACAACAGGTATTCCATAAGAATCTTATATGTTAGAATGTTTGCCAATCCAGATTTTTAAAAAAGCACACACACCTCTTCATGTGTGCAGTTTTGCATTTTAAACTAGCAGTGGCCAGGTGTCCTATTTTACAGAGGACAGCCCCTCTACTTTGAAGGTGTCCTCTATTTGAAGGGCTATCCAGTTTAGAAATCAAGAAATCAAGAAGGCAAAAAGGCCTTGAAACTGACCATCAACAGCATGTGGACAGCAGGCTGAGCAAGGCGCACAGGTCACCTGGTCACCGCGTCTTCCACACTATGTTGAGATGGACCGTATTTCTATTTAAATTATAACAATTATTTCAAAATTTGCATCCATACCTATAAATCAACATATGCAAATTTTAGGCTAATCTGTATCTTCTCTTTTGGTGATGCATGTCCTCTTTTTTTTTTTGGCAACTCTTAAGCGGCCACACTAATGAAATCATAGCACCATCTTGACTACAGGAATGAAATGGAGTTTGCGTCTGCTACCCTGATGCTACACTTGCTGCTCTGTAGGTGGCCATCTGTGGGCCCCCTGGGTTGAGGGGCCCTGGACTTTGGCCCCAAGTTCCAGCCTTAGCTGCACCACTGCCCACTGCCTACCCTCACCCAATTTGTTCTCGTTCTTTGCCACCAAATGGCCATGCTGTCTAATGCAACTCTCAGCTGGTTCTTCCTATCTGGGTTCCCCCAAAGAAGCATCCCTGGCCGTAGGCTGAACTGGAAGGTATGTGGTCTCCTGCGTTGATTGTGGCTTCTTACCTCTGTCTCAGGAAGGGGCTTGCACCAAGCTGGACGAAGACATCTTGGACATTCCGCTGGATGACCCTGATGCCAACGCGGCCGCGGCCAAGATCCAGGCCAGCTTCCGTGGTCATATGACTAGGAAGAAGATGAAAGGGGGCGAAATAGAGCGCAAAAGCAAGGACCCTGAGTGCACGAGCAGCACTCGCGCAGGGGACCTACGCAACGGAGATTAAGCAGCCAGGTAAGGATCCTTATCTCTCTCCCCTCCATCTTGCTTGCTCCTTTCAGGCAGGTGTTGTTACTTTACATGCAACTAGTTGAATTACCTTCATGCAAAGAGTCTTTGGTCTCTTCAAGACCAGGATTGCCTCAGGCCCAGGGGCCGAATCCAGCCCTTTGAGAGTATCAGTCTGGCCCTCCAGTATCCCCCCAATGTCCTCCCCAACCACCAATTATTTGATGGTGTCCCTGAGTTTTGTGCAGTTTCCCCCTCCCCATTCTAAAAGGTTGAAATGCCTCTCCCAAGCTTAGTTACTGGCAGGAAGAGCCCGAGGGTGTAACCCTATGCATGTTTAGTCAGAACAAAGTTCTACAGCTCCCAGAATTCCCCAGTCAGCATGGGGAAGGTTAAACTAACCAGAGCTCCTTGAGTTTGGATATAATGGGGAATCTCAGAAATCTTCAGGTACCTCTAAAAAGCCTGGGAGAATAAAAAAGGTCTTCATTTGGTTTTGAAAGTAATCCATGGTAGATGCCAGGTGAGCCTCTCTGGAGAAGGCGTTCTGTAACCAGGGTGCTACCACTGAGAAGGCCTTCTCCCTAGTGTAGAGCCGGCCCAAGACATTTTTATGCCTAGGGCAGAACTAGCAAATGGCACTCCCTCCCAAGTCAAACTGCATGATGATACCCAAACTTAGCCAAGTTATTTATCTCCTGAGGCAGAAAACCCCACAAGGACCTCTCCACCTTTACCTGGCAGTAAAAAGTACAATAATAAATTAAATAACTAACAATTTGCAGCCCTTCCACACCACCTGAAATCAGATGCCTGAGGCAGCAATCTTGCTCTGCCTTATGGTAGGGCCGGCCCTGCATGCCATGAACCTTCCTGCTCTAGGGCAGAGAGAGCACAAATACTCTTTCCATGATGATGTCTGGAAAACCTGCATTTACCAACAACAACACAAAATGCTTATACCACTCTCTCTCCATGTTACTCAACACCATTGCTGTGTACCCCACACACTCTTGGTCCATTTCTTTTCTTTCAGATTTAGCCCCCTAGAGCAGGGGTGGGCAGAAAGTAGATCTCCAGATGCTTTGGACTTCAACTTCCAACATTCCTGACCATTGGCCATGCTGGCAGGGGCTTCTGGGACTTGAAGGTCAAAACACTTGGGAAACTACCTTGTGCCCACCCCTGCCCTGCAGTTTGCATCCCTTCTGAAAGAGTTCCATGAACGTCTCTGCACAAGGGTCAGGACCAAGCCACACATGACATAGGCAAAACCATCATTGTTTTTAAAGATTAGCTGTCTTTAGGGTATTTTTGTATGCATTGGCCATTTTATGGTGTTTTTAATATTTTAATATAAGCCACCTGATCATAGAATCATAGAATCATAGAAAAGTAGTGTTGGAAGGGGCCTACAAGGCCATCGAGTCCAACCCCCTGCTTGAAGGGCAGGGTGCAGCTCTTAATAATGTAAATTAATTAATTACATTCTTGATTGGATCTCCCCTATTTTAATGGTGTTTTTTAATTCAGTCATGGTGAATGGGAATGGTTTGGAACAAGGCCGCAGCAATGGAGGAGGTAGGATGGCCGTATGTCCTCTTTTACAGAGGACAGTCCTCCATTTGAAGGTGTCCCCTATTTGAAGGGTTGCCTTGCCCAATTCTGGTTTAAAGATAACAAAGCATCAGAACTGTTGCCCATCCAGAGTTAGCACCTGGACTGCAGACTGCACAGGCAGGCAGGCAGGTCACCTGGTCAGTCTTCCACTGAATTTCTATTTAAATTATAATATGTGTGTCTAAATTTGCATCTGTACATATAAATTAGCACATGCAAATTTTATGCAAACCACTGTCCTCTTTTGTCCTCTTTTTTTTTTGGTGACACATTTCCTCTTTTTTGTCCATTCACACGTGGCCACCCTAAGAGGAGGGGTTCTTTTAAACCTTCCCCTTCATGTCATTTCCTCAATCCGAATTGTTGCCCCCCCCACCCTCTGAGAGCTGCTATTTTTATTTATTTATTATTTATTTATTTATTTAATTATTTATTTATTATTACATTTATATCCCACCTTTTTTCCTCCAAGGAACCCAAGGCGGCTTACACATGATCCTCCTCCTCCTCCTCCTCCTCCATTTTATCCTCACAACAACTCTGAAAGGTAGGCTAGGCTGAGAGTCAGTGACTAGCCCAAACTCACCCAGCGAGCTTCATGGCCGCGTGGGGACTAGAACCTGGATCTCCCGAGTCCCAGTCCAACACTCTCACCACGACGCCACACTGGCTCTCCAGTGTTTGCCCTGCAGATGATACAAATATGTACCATACAGGCGCTTTCTCAGTGGCTGCCCACTACCGCAGCCCCCACTTCTTCACACCCCCCCCCTGCCCCAGCTCTTTTGCTGCTTTTAGCAAGTGATCATCAGCTTGTCTTCTCTGTTCAGCTGCCTGGAGAATTTTCTGCTGTGGGGGCAGGAGCAGGACAGGCCTTCTGCCTACTGATCAGTCACGAGGGAGGAGAGAGGGGTATGCAGAACAAGATGAGACTGAAACAGAAATAGATGTACAAAAGTGGGCCAGAGCGTGTCCCCGGTACAGCTCACCCTTTGAGGGCATAACATTGAGGACATCAAACTTTTTTCCCCCCTTCACCCACCATGTTCTAGGCTGCCACAAATCCTTATTTGCTACTTACTGCTGGAGAAGGCTGTGCTATGGGGTTACTAGCATATTGTGCTATGTGGCTCAGAGGTAGGTTAAGGCCAAACGTGAGCAACCAGCTTGAGGTCACCCAGTAAGCTCCATGGCTGGGTGGGGATTGGACCTGTTCTCCCAGGGCCAAGTCCAATGGTCTGACTACTACACTAGGGGTAGGCAAGCTTTTTGGGGCGTGGGCACGTTTGACCATTTGAGAAACTGTCCTGGGCACCACCACACAATGGCTGCCATGGGAGGCGTGGCAAAGAACAAGTCACCCACCCAAAAGACTTACAAGGCAGAGGTGGGGGGTCTGAGCCCCAATATACTAATCAACTCCTTTGACCCCACCATTTTCAGCACCAATAGAAACCTATTTCAAACAGCGACCCCAGCTTCCAATAAGAAAATGTTTTGTTTTGTTTTTAAGTGGAAGGGGCAGGGTACTTTGGTGGGCACCAAGAAAAGTGTCTGGGGGTGCACAGGTGCTCATGGCACCATGTTGCCTACCCCCGTACCACATCACCCTGCCATTCTGATTCAGTACTGAGGTATCCAATCTGCATACAATATATGCGCATGCAATATGCACATGCTGGGATGGCACATCCCATAAAGCAATGTGTGTTCAACTTTTTGTTTTTAAACAACCCCTTCTTTTGGTTGGTTTACTCCAAGAACGGTATCTTGAAGGCATGAAAGGTTATGTTAGTCACATGGGTCCAGGGCGGTGGAACAGCAGCAACCAGATCGTATTCCATCAAGTTGCTCAGAGCGCCGCACAGTGTTTGCCTTCTTCGTGGTTAACAAGCCATGGCTTGTCGGTGCAACTGGGTTCAGACAAATAATAACCCATATTTCAAGAACAATCCACGGTTCAACGACAACCCACACTCAACGCATACTCAACCCTTGAGTGGGGCTTATCCTGTTGTCTGAACCCAGTCGGTGTGTTTAATGCCTGTGGCTTTTAATGATTGTTGTATTAATTTGTGGCTTTAATGTTGTTTATTGTATTTTTGGCATTTTTTAAGGCACCCTGGATGTTCATTTGAATAGGATGTGGGATCAAAGTATTAAATAACAGCAACATAATACAAAGAAATAATAACAACAACAACCACAATTATCTCCTCCTCCTCCTCCTCCTCCTCCTCCTCCTCCTCCTCCTCCTCCTCCTCCTTATTCTTATTCTGCCACTGTACCATATAAGCATGGCATTTGATGGCAGGCACATTCCTCAGCATCCTAAGAACTTACGTTTTGTTTATTTTTTTTTTGAAAAATAAGTTACTAGCCCTTATGGCTGCAGAGAGAACATGTGAGCATTGCCCTGTGAGGCAGGTTTGTGTGGGCGTGAGAGCAGGGCTTGCCGTGGTCATGAGCTGGGGATTTTGCTCCTTGCCCTTTCCCATGGCTATCAGAATCATAATACATATGGAAATGTACCAAATGTGCTCACTTTGCATAATTTATTCCAGGTGCAGATTTGGATTTGTTGGGCTTTTTTGTAGCCTTGTGTCCCCCTAGGGAATCTTGCCAGCACAGCCAGACTAGATGATTCTTGACAACCCTTCCTACTCAATTCAATGGAAAACAGATGCTGTGCAGGCTCGCTGGATAGATTTCTGGCAAATCATTCCCTTGCTTATAATTATTCTTCCCCAGTCCTTCACTGAATTGGTTTGTACTGCTACTCATTCTAAGCATTTTTTTGGTCAGCTGACTATCGAGTTAGCAATATCTCACAGGCCACGATTATTATGCACAAATAGAAAGGCAGAATCAGGTTTAGGTCTGCCCCTTGAGTGACTGATGCCCCAGTTCAGCCAAATTACATGGGGACTAGTGACTTGAAAATCCACACATATTAGTGAGTTCAGAGCTGCCCTCTTGCTGGCTTTCGTTACTGCTGCAGCTGCACTTTCCTGTCCAGTGAGACTGAGGAGGATGCCTGTTTCATTAAGAGCCCACAGCAGGAGAAATTAAATGGATGCAGCTTCTTCTGCTGCCTTAGTGCAGTAGCTCCCCTTACCAAGAAGTCATGGGAAACTTTCTACCACTCACTGGCATTATCATTATCATATTCATATGGAGCCCAAGACAGCTTCCATGGTCCTCTCCTCACTATGCCACACCGGCTCCCCCATCTAGAAAGATACGCATCTGGGCTTTGTTTAGCAGTCCCTTAGGCAAAACGGCATGGGTTCTTGAGCCTGTTCACTCAAGCTGGTTTGTGGGAAGTAGGTAAGTGAGCTTTGAGATGATGTGCACACACATGAGAAGCAATTGATTTTGAATGGTTATTAACGCGGCAAGATGCCACTTCCCTCCCGCCCACCAGCCTGAGAAAGCTGGGCTGGAGCAGCAACATAGAGAGGCCCTTAGATGACAATACAAGATACTACACAGAGGCCCCTTCAGAAGCTGGGATCCCTCAAGCGTGCAGTGGTGTCAAGGCAAATGATACTGCATTGCATGAGCCAGCCAAGTAGATCATGAGACTGCATAATTTTTTCCTCAGATGCTGGGGCTACGTAGCACACAAAAGAGAACTGGGTTTGGAGCAGTCCAAATCTTGCCTCCACAATTTTGGTGCAGCGCTGGTGCCAAGGGTAGGGATGGTTGGCCACCTGCTGAGGGCCCACACACACTCCAGCAGGGCCCACTGAGAGGAGCCCCCTGGAGTTGCTGCTCCTCCTCTGCACCCTCGCAACTTGCTTGTTCACCAGCCTCTTGCTGTGGCACAGACAACGGTGGTGGTGAGAAGGAACAGTAGACGCCACTGCCTGCTTGCTCACTGGCTCTCTGCCTATCAAGGAAAAAAAGTCATAGCAATGATGTGAGGAAGAGGATGAGGAGCAAGGGCAGCTAGAGACAATGGTGGAGAAGGCAGACTCACTGAGGGAGGGCCCCCACTAAGGGTGCCTTGCCCAAAGACCCTCAAAAACCTGGAGCCCACACTGTTTGTAATAAATTGGGGCCCAGTCTGGGTTTTTCTGTTTTGCTTTTTAAAAAACCTTTCCTTCAGTGAAGGAAGCCGTATTGATATACCCAAACAGAGCTTTCAACATGGAAAAATTAGGTAGATTTGACTCATTCCTTTTGATGTGCATAAATGAAATTAACTAGCGGATTATTATTAATATCATAATATTGTGTTGTGTGCATATAAGTGGTTCAGGGATCTCAAAAAATCTAGTATTATTAAATGGTGATTACTAATACAAATCCATTTTTAAAAGTCTACTATTTAAACCAGCCCCATCTAATTTACATTTATGCTGTCACCTGCCTAAAGATGGGGGGGGGGGAACACCCACACCTACATGTAGCAGTTAAGTAGCCTGCCTTATGCATTATTATTAATATTACTATATAAAATGGCATTTTTCAAAGTATAAGAGGAGAGGTTGCCTTGCCCTGAGTAACTTACAATCTATGTAATATTCAGCACAGGTTGGGAAGATAACACCGGAAGTGACGGGTGTCTACCTGCAAGCAAATTCCACCAAGTTGAATAGACTAAGGGCACAATCCTATGCACGTATAGACAGAAAAAAGGCGTACAACTCCCAGCAGGCCCCAGCCAGCTATGCTGGCTGGGGCATGCTGGGAGTTGTAGGTCTTTTTTTCTGTCTAAACATGCATAGGATTGCACCTTTAGTTCTAGGAAAATGTGTACAGGATGGGAAGTCTTAGAACAGGATTCCCCAACCGTATTGGGCTAGTGGCCACATTTGAAAATTTAAGAGAGTGTCGTGTGCACTCTTACAAAATGGCTACCATGGTTAGCATAGCCAGTCACAAAACATCCCTCCACTGCAGTTCCCAATGAACCAAGCAGAAAGATTCCTTGCAAATTCCAGAAACCCTGGATGCCTGCAATTAGGAAAAATACTCTTTAGGGCATCTGAATCTGCCCTCTCTGTTCTGTGCACACACATTTTGCCCTGCGCAAATATTAGTGGCTCACAATACCCCACGCCTCAATTAGCTTTCATTAGCCCGATCTATATGTGAATATCATTTGCATATGCAAACGTAGAGCTTCCTCCTGAAAGCATTCACACACCAAATTACGGGTATGGCTTTGTGAGGGAGGAAAGACATTTGAAGGGGTGTGTGTAGGGGGAAATTGGCCTTCTGACAAATTAAGATATTATTTGATGTGAAAAAGCAACAGAGTGCTTTCCCGTTCATCTTTATTTAAAAAAATAATTAAAAAATCCTAGAGACAAATTTGCTAATGAGTTGTTGCACATATACCAGGGAGGATTGGAAGTCAGAGTAGATGGAAGTTGTTTGTCACTTGCCGTAGGAGGACTGTGAAATATCAGCATGGATTCATGACCAGTGAAACTGTGTGTGTGTGCGCGCGTGTGTGTAGGGGGTTGTTGTTACAGAGTCAGCTTCTTCTAAGCGATGTCAGTAGCTTTATCATTTAGACCAAACTACTGGATCTGCTGCAATCTCAGGGCTAAACTACATGCTATGCTAAATGTGTAGCTGATCCTAGCTCCTTTTTTTTTTTTTTTAAACAAACTTTAGTGTAAGGGCCTGATCCAGATTCGGACCATTGTGCATGCATAGGGTGGGTTAAACTTTTCCTCCCAGCCGGTGGAGGCTGGTGGTTCCAATGTCAGCAGAGCTGTGTATCCGCTCTGGATTTCAGTCTGAGGTGAAACCCCCCCCCCCCAACTAGGTTCCACACTATGGATAGCTCCTTTAAAGTTCAGAGTAAAATCCAGAGTGGATACACAGTCCCACTGGCATTGGCGTCACCATTCTCCACTGCTCTCAGCTGTTTGCCCTCCTAAATTCACTGCTCCAGGTGGGGGGCTAAAGGAAAAACCACACACACCCTCTATTGGTGCCTTAACTCAACTCAACCCAGACTGGGGGCCACATGCTTACATTAAAATAAAAATAAAAGAAGCAGCTATATATGATATGATACATTTAACACAGCGTGTAGTTTAAACTTCAGAAGTAATATATTAAAGCCCACCCTTTCCATTAAGGTTTGGGCACGATCTCTCCCAGCCAAGCTGCATTTGATGCTGAACAGTCACTTTACACTGTAGGGACCATTTTGCAGGCACCTTTTTGCAGGCACCTTTGACTCCCATAGGTGCCAATCAGGACTGGCTGGCATCAGCACCTGGTATCCTCAGTAGGGCGGCCACCTATGCGTCTCCCAACAAGAGGACATGCATCGCCAAAAAAGAGGACAAAAGCAGACATCCATCTGCAAAAAATGTGCACATGTTAACTGACATGCACGGGTGCACATTTAGGAAGAATTACTATCCCTTAAATAGAAATACAACATATCTCACCATAATGGGAAGTGGAGGCTGGTGGGGCCAACGTCAGTGGGGCGGTGTATCCACTCCGGGTTTCAGTGTGAACTTTTAAAGAGCTATCCATGGCGCTGAACCCCAGCCCAAAATAGCTTCAGAACCACGGACAGCTCTTTAAAAGTTCAGGCTGAAACCCGGAGTGGATACACTGCCCCACTGCCATTGGAGCCACCAGCCGCTGCTGATAATGGGAAAGGCTGACCAGGTGACCAGTGTACCTGCCTGCTCAGTCTCCTGTTCAGGTGCTCTTGATGAGCAACTCCAAGGCCCAGCTCTTCCTTCTGATGGTTCCTTGTCTTGGATCAGACAGCAATTCAAATTGAGGGTGCCTTGAAATAGAGGACTGTCCTCTGTAAAGGAGGGCATGTGGCCACCTTAATTAAGCAGCTGCTACACCCCAGCAGGGCCCATTGCTGACCCTTCCCCCCTTCCCCCCTCTTAAAAAAAAAATATCCTGGCCTGAGCAGCACCAGGCAGCTGGGGATTTCCATAATGCTCCCCAATGCCCCCCTCCCCAGCTTTTCAGGGTCTCAGGCAGAGGTTTGAACCATCACCTACTCTCTGGCCCGTTATTTATTTATTTATTTATTTATTTTATACCCCACCTTTTTTCCCCGCAAGGAACCCAAGGCGGCTTACATAATCCTCCTCCTCCTCCTCTCCATTTTATCCTCACAACAACCCTGTGAGGTAGGTTAGGCTGAGAGTCAATGATCTGCCCAAAGTCACCCACTGAGTTTCATGACCCAGTGGGGGGGACTAGAACCTGTATCTCCTGAGTCCCAGCCCAACACTCTAATATGCTGGTGATTGAACCTCGGGCCTCTTCATGAAGAGTGGCTCCTGCCAACACTCACTCTTCTGCACCTCTGTTAAACGATACAGGAGCTCCATCCTCCTGTGCATCTGGTCTCCTTCACTTTAGGATAGGTTTTGCTTGACTTTTTGATTTGAATTGGGTCTGATTCCTGTGTAGAGGGGAATCTCTAGGCATCTGAATCAATCCCCTTAAAGCAAGTTCCACGTTTAACATCGATTTTGGTTTGGGGTTTGTTTGTTTTTTTGAGCTTCTGGCAAGCTTCCTAAGCGTAAAACACAGCGAAGAGTCACAGCCGTATGTCCTATTTTTATGTGGCAGGCAAATCCTACACACTGGTAGTTAGTTAGCATGGAAACCAATACTAACTCCCCAAAGGAGATGGAGGGCCTGGATTTGAATTTAATTTCTTCCTTAGCAACACCAGGCTGAATGCCTCCCATCAGCACATGCTATTTTTAAAACCATCTCCTGGCAGGGAAAAGGTACATAAAATGGAGTAAATCAAAGCCAGATACAGTGTGAGAAGCTCAGTGCTCTCAAGCACACCAGTGCATCATGCCACTATCATGCAAGAGAGAGGACATTTCATGCATTTTATCTTTTGCACACATGCATGTAAACATATGTGCACATGGACACTAAGAGCTTTTCTACACTGAGGCATTTATTGTGTGCTCGTCATTCCCTACTCATGCTTGTTTACAGGTTCTTTAGATGACATTGTGCGCCTCCAATTTCAATTCTGTTTGTAAACAGCATGTTCAGTGAGGGTTTTTTTTAGAGCAGGAAAAATGCAGAATTATTTGTGAAAGAAAATGCTTTTTCCACTTGTGTAATTGCACTATTCTGCTATACCACAGTGCCACCTAGAGGCTATGTTGTGGAAAAGAAATGCTCTCTGGGTAGTGCTTGGATCTCAGTTCTGTGATGAAACCAAAAATGGGTACAGTGGTGTCTCTAACAGCCTTGTGTAGAAAAGCTCTAAGGCACCAGGCAATGCATAGCCTGCCATTCCATGCAATGCCAACCACTTAAATATATTTTGGGTTCCTGATCACATATTTTCACACCCAGCTCATTGTACTCCAAGCAGCGAGAAGTGCCAGGGGTGCACCGTGTACCCAAGTTTGGTTTCCTTTCAGTGGAGGGTGGTGGCTACAATGTCAGTGGGGCACTGTATCCACTCTGGGTTGCAGTCTGATCTTTTAAGGAGCTGTTCATGGTGCTGAACCTAGTTTGAGGATAGGGCTCCGCACCATGGATAGGTCCTTTAAAGTTCAGACTAACCTCCGGAGTGGATACACCTCCCCACTGACATTGGAGCCACCACCCTCCACTGTTCCCTTTGGAAAGAGGTCTCTGGTCTGGAGGATGATTATTGCAGTGTTCTCCAACCTTGGGTCCCCAGATGTTTTTGGCCTACAACTCCCAGCATGCCCCAGACAAGTCTTCTGGTTGAGCATTGGCAGAGGCACAGCTGAAATACTCCAGGAGAGAGCGAAACCACACAGCTCCTGCAGCTTAAGGAGCAATCCTATGCAGGTTTAGGCAGAAAAAAGGCCTACATTTCCCAGAATGCCCCAGTCAGGTTTGCTGGGAGTCGTAGGCCTTTTTTCTGTCTAAACTTGCATAGGATTGTTGTGCCCTTAGTATAGTACTTAATTGGTCCCAACCCCCTGAGGCACAATTTGCATTGGGCTTCACCCAGCTGGGCTCCTCTTGGTGGACCTCAGGGTTCTAACCTATAATAATAAAAGAGGGTGTCTGTCTGTCTGTCCATCTGCCCATCAGCACCATAGATGGACAGACAGCAACAAGACCGTGAAACCTAGATACCTGAAACCTGGCAGGCATACTAAGGGGGCCCTAGGAGTGTGCACCTCAGTGTTATTTTGTTTTGTTTTTAAAATGCATTAATTAATTGTAATTAATTTAAATGTGTCCATGTGGTTGAAACCTTTAGCCACTAGGGGCAGACATCCCTAAGTCCAGCTCAGAGTGTTGCTGCTTGCACAGTTTGAAGCCACAGGAGATTAGTAGGCGGAGGGACAGAGTTATAGGCCTGACCCACCAGCCCCTCTGTCAGGAGAATTTATTTATCACATTTTTTAATCGCCCATCTGGCTGGTCACCCGAATGGACAGACCCCTCCTTCAGGGAACTATAGGGCTACACCATGGCAGGGGCCATGCCTAGGGGTGCCAGTGGGCTCGTCTTCACTCAGATGGGGCAGACACAATGTGTCCAACTCTGACAGCTGCGTAGGTTTGCTTGGCTTTGCTGCATTGGACTAAGGGCTATTCCAACACATGCAAAGCCAGTTCCGTCGGCTAGTAAATAAATAACCATGTAATGGAGAGGAAGTTGATTCAGGACCACAATATCAGGTCAATGAGCACAAAGAGAGCAGCCAGAAGAGATCAAGGCCAGATAGTAAGGCTGTAATCCAATGCGCACCCACCTGGGAGCAAGCCCTATTGAACCTACATGGATTTAGTTCTGAGTAAACACGCACAGGATTGGGCTGCACAAGTTCTAACCCCTGACCAATGTTAGCTTTCCTCACAATGTTAGCCCTGCTCCCTTGAATTCCGAGCTTTGGCCAGAGAAGTTTTTTTTTAGAAAAATGAAAACTGGGATGGCATGGGTGCCCATGTTTCACACCAGACAGCAGATTGCGTGCTTGTGCTTTGATCTTGTAGGTTAAGGAACAGATGCATCTATGTTTATCAAGCATATCAAGTAAAATGCAACCATAGAATCCATGGCTAAAGCAGCTCACTGCTCTGAAATATGCTGAGTGAAATATATGTGCCTAGTTTGGGGAGACAGTCAGCACTCTCAGATGCTTACAGACAGAGCCCTTTGTCTCTGTGGCTTTTCAGTTTCAAATCTCAATCTGTCAACTGTCCTTTGTTTCCCTTTTAGTACATCTCACTATACCAGGAGCAGGGAAATCCAGCCCATGTGGTATTCCAATCTGGCCCTCCAGGGATGCCCAGATCACCACGCCCCTTCCCCTAGCCCCGCCTCCTTTCCCCAACCAGCAATCATCTGCTGATTTCCCAGCTCTTGTGCAGTTTTTTTACTCATTCTAAAACAGGGTTCTCCAACCTTGGGTCCCCAGATGTTGCTGGCCTACAGCTCCCAGCATACCCAGCCACCATGGCTAATAGCAAGGGATTCTGGGAGCTGTAGTCCAGCAACATCTGGAGACCCAAGGTTGGAGAGCCCTGTTCTAAAAGGTTGAAATGCCTTGGCTAAGCCCTAGTTACTGGCAGTAAGAGCTTTAACCTAACATATGTTGGTATTTTTTGACCTCACCCCTTTTGCTTGTGGGCCAGCCCACTTTTACCTATGGCCCCACCCACTAGTGGAATGCAGCCTCTGAGAACCTCTCTGAAATTGAATGGGGACAAAAGTGCACAAAAGCTGGGAAGGCACCAAACCAACAGTGGTCAGGGGGAAGGGGGGTTGGCCTTCTAGGAGAAGGACTGAATTTGGGCTACGGGCCTGAGGTTCAAACCCCTGGCTTAGATGGACCCTTCGTCTGATCCAGCAGGTCTGTTCTTATGTCTTAAGGATTGTTTACTACAGGGGTAGGCGGCCTGGTGTCCTCCAGATGTTTGGGAGTAGAACTCCTATCAGCTCCAGAGAACATGGCCAAGGATCAGGAATTATGGGAATTATAGGGCAGTATGCAATTCAACATGACCACTAACATAAATTATGTTGTGTTAGAGCAAGCAGCCTCTAGTGCAATGCCAATAGTGTTTACTGGTGCAACGGGTTTTCCAGGGAAACCTGTCATGCTAGCAAACACTCTTGGCTTTGCGCTAGATGTCTCTTACATTAGAGCAACATAATTTACGCTAGTGCTAGTGTCGAATTGGATGCTGCCCATGGTCTAAAATATCTGGAGGATACCAGGTTGCCTACCCCAGGGGTTACTATTTGTGGAATCCCCTGCCGCCCATCAGTGAGAACCCAGAAGGCTGGAGGCGCTAAGCATGAGGTTTGGTGCAGTGCCAGCTCCAGGTTTTTGAGGGCCATTGGGCAAGCAAGACACATTAGAACATAAGAAGAGCCATGCTGGATCAGACCAAGGGTCCATCTAGTCCAGCATTATGTTCACACAGTGGCCAAGCAGCTGCCCACGGGAACCTACAAGCAGGACATGAGTGCAACAGCACCCTCCCACCCATGTTCCTCAGCAACTGGTGTACATAGGCATCCTGCCTCTGATACTGGAGGCAGCATATAGCCATCAGGACTAGTAGCCCTTGATAGCCTTCTCCTCCATGAATTTGTCCAATCTCCCACCAATCAGCTTCATGGGCTGACCCCACTGGGTTCTAGTATTATGAGAGAGGGGGGGGGAAGTCACCCCATCCACTTTCTCCACATCATGCATAATTTTGTACACCTCTGTCATGTCTATCCTTACTCACCTTTTTTCTAAGCTAAACAATCCCAGCTGTTGTAACCTTTCCTCATAGTGAAGTTGCTCCAGCCCCTTGATCATTTTAGTTGTCCTTCTGCACTTTTCCCAACTCTATAATATCCTTTTTTAGGTGCGGTGTGACCAGAACGGTACACAGTATTCCAAGTGCGGTCGCACCATAGAGTTGTATAAAGGCAGTATGATATCGGCAGTTTTATTTTCAATGCCTTTCCTAATTCTGCCCAAGACACTCTCAGTGGGCTCCGTTTCTCAGTGAGTCTACCTTCTCCCTGCCACTGTCACCAGCTGCTCTTCCTCCTCATCCTCTTTCTCATCGTTGCTACCACTTCCTTGCTTGACAGCCAGAGAGCCAGTGAGCAGGAAGGCAGTGACATTGACTGCTTCTCCTCCTCACCACCACCGTTGTATGGACCAGAGTGAGAGGCCGGTGAACAAGCAGGTTGCAGTAGTGAAGAGGAGGAGCAACTCCAGGGGACTCTTGTCTGTGGGGCCCTGCTGGGGTGTGAGCCCTTAGCAGGTGCCTTACCATGCCTTCCCTTGACACCAGCCCTGGTTTGGTGCCTGGTGATAATTCTTTGTTCCCATCCCATTCCCACTTCAACTACAGACCCAAGCATCCTACTCCCCCCACAACAGGCTTGGTGGAATGGAATGGGCATAGGTTTTGAGAGGCATATATTGAATAAAACTTACATAAAGCAGATTTTGTTTTAAACGGCATATTTGCTGTCATATACAACCAGGCAGACATCTGCATTTACATAAACAAATGTAAAACAAGATGAGAACTTCCCAAGAAGTCAATCAGATTAAAATACAAGATGTTGTCAGTTTTTTGTGGTTGTTCTAAGCAATGTCGGGTTAATGCTCACCTTTAAAATATTCATCCTATTGAAGAATGTCATTATGGGATCTTTGCAGCAGCCGTATTCTAAATATGAGCCCCCAGCTAGTGATGGGATGTGACTCCTGAAGATTATTAAGGGATGAAGGGGGCACCACAGCAAACCGAATGCCAGCTAATATCCAACAGATGATGAATGTTGTTTACAGAGAGATGATGCTTCCCCAAGCAAAAAACAAAATGTTCTTAAAATATGTGGGATTGACAAATAAAGCTGATATAGAAACGATCTGACGTTCAAAGTCTCCCAGATGTGATCATGGTAAATGAATCAGGAAGGGGGTCATGCGTTTTCGCTGAACTCCCACAGTGTTTGAAGCTCGGTTGATAAACGTGGGTGAAATGTTTTTCTTTCTTTCTTCTGAACACTGTAATGTTTTGTTGGTACTTCATACCTGCCCACTTTCATATTGCTGGGATTAGAGCATATTCCAGACAACAGTAATTCATACCCCCAGCTGGGTGCTATAGGACACATTAAAGGAAGTGTCTCCAAGATACAATAGGTGGCTGGACATCTTTTCCTGCAGAGGCAGTGTTAGGGGGCAGCCCACTAGGCTGGAATCCCGAATCTTTCATTTGGAGACCTGAATCTCCAGGAGGCCATCTGTCCCACCACCCTGCCATCCATGGGCACCTGCTGAAATGAAGGCACAGGGGCCCTGAGGCTCTCTGCTGCATCTGCTCCCCCTGGATTAGCTGGCTTTTTGCCCACATGTGCTTCACCTCCTGCTACCTCCCCCCTGAATCTTTCTGCCTGAGGTTTCTTTCTGAAATCAAATGCTCTCCTCTCCCCTGTCCATACATCTCTTTTTACAAATAGGGGTGTCCTTAGGAGACAGGGTCCTTTACACACACACGCACACACACACACACACACACACACCCAGAAACTTTAGAGCATATGTAAATTAGCATATGCAAATTTGTGCATTGTTTTGGTCCTGTGGGCCTGAGCCCCGGATCTTTTCAGGACCTAGCAGTGCCCTTGTCAAACAGCAAGTTATGTTAATTGCAGTGTGTAGCTGTGGCTAATCTCTTTTTGTTACTCTAGAGTAAATTGCATAGCCCCAATTCAGACTGGGACCACTTTGCACTGGGATTAAACTTTCCCCTCCATACTGTTTCTCCCTTGAAATGCCTCCGCTGGTGTGGGTGGGTGTTTTAAAAACCCTCCATTTGTGCCATTTGAGCTGTTTTTCTTTTTAAAAACCCCATGGGGAGAGGGCAGGGAAAAATTGGGCCAGGGGAGGTTTAGTTCTTCCCTCCCAGTGCATGGTGGTCCCAGTCTGAATTGGGGTCACAGGCACCAGTCTAGAGTAAAAAAAAAAAGAAAAAAAAAAGATTATCCTCAGCCACACACTGTGCCATTAATGTGACATGCAGTTTGACCATTAGAGTGGGGGCTTTTCTACATGAGGTTGTTAATCCACTGTATCTACTTTCAGTTTCGTCGCAAAATTGGGATCCAAGCAGTACATGAGGGGTGTTTCTTTTCTTGCTTTTCTGCTACACAACCTCTAGGTGGCACTGTGGTATAGCAGAATAGTGTAAATGCAGAAGAGGAAATCGTGCTTTCTTTGCCATCAGAAATAATACCCCATTTTCTCTGCTCTAAAAAAAAACCTCGTGGAAAGTGCTATTTACAAACGGAAGCGAAACTGGACAGTCGCAATGTCATTGTGAACCCATAAACAAAGAACCCATAAACAACCACGAGTAGGGAATGACAAGCGCACAACAAATGCCTTTTGTGGAGAAGTTCTGGGAAGCCAGCCAGGCAGCCTGTGGAATCCTGCAGACAAAGGACAAGATGCCCCATCCAAATATAGGGCATCTGCTTTACAGAAGATAGTCCTGTATTTGAAGGGCTGTCAGAGGACAGTCTTCTGTTTGAAATTCTCAGTTTGAAGGCCTGTCCAGTCCAAGTCCAGTTTAATTAGGAACAACATTACTAAGAATAAAAGAGCAACCAAAATGTCAAATTGAAATTGATTGGTATTAGACTGAAGACCAGACAAAAGAAAGTTCTTCTTTGCACACAAATTATTCACTGATGAAGTTTATTTCCAAGATGCGATTAAAATCTCTGACTTACCTGGGTATCTTTGACAGTAGGGATGGCAGGGAATTTTGTTTGGTCTGCATTTGTAAGTGGATTGACCTAATTCACATCTCCTGGATTAATATGCAGATTGGAGCACAGTTCATTTTTGGGTTGTGCACTTCTTCGAATTTTGCAATGCAGTAGTTTTGCAAAGTGACATACAAAAATGCATACATTGGGGAAAGTTGCATACAAAAATGTGTACATTAGGGGAAATGGCATACAAAAATGAACGCACATTTTTGCGTTTAAAAAAATAAATACATTTGCAGACTGATGCAGAAATTGGACAGAATGGACTTATGAAACCAAACCAGAAACAGCCAGATGCGTCCATTCCTACTTAAAAAGGGATAAGACCAATTTATTGAAGACAGATCTACCAGTGGTTATTAGTTATGATGGCCATATGGAGTCTCCATGTTTCAAGGCAGTATGCCACTGAATACTGCTGCCTTCTTGCCCTGCTTATAAGCTTCCGGAGGAGGCAGGGCTGGCATCAATGGTAGGCATGATCGGGCACTCGCAAAGGGCCCACACCCCAGCAGGGGCCCACTGACAAGAGCCCCCAGACTTGCTCCTCCTCTTCACCACTGCAACCCACTTGTTCGCCTGCCCCTCACTCTGGCCCAGACAATGATGGTGATGTGAAGGAGGAGCAAGAGATGCCACTGCCTACTTGCTCTCTGCCTGCTAAGCAAGCAAGTGGTTGCAATGATGAGAAAGAGGATGAGGAGCAATTGCAGCTGGTGACCATGGCTGGTGAGATGGTACACTCACTGAGGGAGGGCCCCCAAATAGGGCGTCTTGCCCAAGGGTCCTCCAAAACGTGGAGCTGGCAGTGCCCAGCGGCATCTGAGCAGCTGTGCCACGGAACTGGATGCTGAACTGGGTGGATCCTTCCTTGATTCTTTTGAATGTACTGATAATGACCCCACCCCACCTGCAATCACAGCAGCAGAGGGGATGAGACAAGTACTCAGAACATTCCCTGTTTTAAGACAGATTTTAGGGCCAGGTTTTGCAGGTGGCGTCTCAAGCAGCGTAACACCCGTGAGGAATCCATGGGGATGATTCACACTCCCCTGAGGAAAGTGAGAAATCTGTCTGTGTTATGGTGCCTGGGCTTTCTGTGGCAGTAGCTATCTGGAAAAAAACAAGAGCCACAAAACAAAAGCGAGAGCGAGAGAGAAAGAGAGAGAGAGAGGAGTAGTTATCAGCAGCCATCTGGCAGAAACATAGCAGGATCCAGCGTCCCTCGACACCCACACACCCTCTGCAATCGCTGTTTTCCAAGTCAGACCGAAAGTCCCCCCTCTCCTACACTTCCTCCTTGTCCGAATGGAGACAGCAAGTTCTTCTCTGAACATTTTCCCGAGCTTCCTTCGGGTCTCAACTCTTTCCTGCCTCTTCGCGAAGCTCACCGTCCTTTCCAAACAACACAGAGAGAACACTGACATCCTTTCCATCCCAAGATCCAGCACAGCCGGTCCAGGCCGGGAGATTGATGGCACTTGTCCAGATGAAAAAAATAAAACCTTTGAAAGAGGGGGTGGTCGATTTGGGTTGCTTGCGGAATTTTGCTATGCATCTCTCGAAGCCACATCTGACTGTGCTGGCTGAACCTCTTCGCAAGTTTACTCAGAGGTAAGTCCCACTGAAGTATATGGGACTTACTCCCAAGTAAGCCTTCCTTCCCCCCACCTCTTCCCTTCCCCCTGATCATTTACAGATGAAGTAGAAATCATGCTATTTGCTTTGAATAGGGTGGCCACTTATGGATTGCCAAAACAGACAAAATAAGATGACACCGTTTTGTGGAAAAGAGCTCCTAATGCCCTGAGGCCTGGGCTTTCAACTGCATATTATACACCAGCATATTCTCCACTTAGCTTGCTATCAGAACCTTTGCAAGAATCAGACAATGCACTATTGGAATATAATTGCTAGGGCAAAATATTACCCACTTTCTTTTCTATCAGCGGACACACTCACAGTACCTTACTACTATATGTATGCTCCATTTTCACTTCATGTCAAGTAGTTGGAGAGTCAATGCGTAGACATTTCAGAATAAATGTCTTTAAGAATAATGACAGGTGCACATTCTTGCATGGGAAAAACATTGCACTTTCTCTATTCAGCTGCATTCAAGAAAACACACAATGGCCAGGTTCGCACATCACTTTAAGCCCACAGAGGCTCTGAGAAGCCTCTGTGGGCTTAAACTTGCCCCAGGCCCCAGCTGTGCCCAGCTAATGGTTGGGCACAGTGGGGGTCCACCGCCTCTCCCCTCTTCCTCCCTCAGTCCTCCCATCGGTATCCCAGGGGACACTGCGGGAGCACCGAGAAGGAGTGGGGATGACAGCTGCCAAAAAGTGCCCCAAGAACAATCCATGGCTTAGTAGCGTGGTTAAGAAGACTCTCCTTAACCATCCCTAACTAAGCCTTACCATGTTCAGACAACAAGCTAAGCCTCGGTAGGCTTATTTCCTACTGTGGCTTAGCGTGTCGCGCGAACTCAGTCATTGTTATTGAAAACAAAACTGGCATGTGCACCAGTTAGAAGCGTTGGAGCTGGAGGTGTGCCCCTTGTCATCAGTGACATAACAGGCACCATCCAATACGTGCTCATCACACAAACAGCCCCATGCCAAACAGAGGTTCCTCCAGACTGGCAAAAAATAGCATCTTTCTAGCAACAATATAGAGCAAACTGATTACTGGGAACATGTGATGTCTCCCAAACAGTGGCATTTGAGGAAAAATACTCAGATCCATCCTGTGCAACAAATGCACTATAAAACTGATCATGCAGGGTTATTCAGCAAAGTCTAAAATGTGTCTCAGGGCTTCCTTTAAACTGATCATCTCTGGATGAACTCAAAGAGTCAGTTTCTCTTTCAACAATCCTTTCTTCCCTCTATTTTCTCTAATTAGGGGAGATTATCTCAGGCTGTGGTCTTTCCCCGTTGAAATAAATGACTATGTCATTAATATTGCAGGAATCCTGCTGCTTTCTACATAAAATGTGGATTTTGAAACAGAAGGGGAAGCTATCACACCTGCTGCAACTGATTTTTTTTTTGGGGGGGGTTGTTTTGTTTTTGCATCCATGTGAATTTTCCAATACTCACCTTAAAGGAGATCTGGGCAAGGAGGGGATTGTGTGTGTGTGTGTGTGTGTGTGTGTGTGAGAGAGAGAGAGAGAGAGAGAGAGAGAGGGGGAGAGAGGAGAGAGAGAGAGGGAGGGAGAATGATTGTGATTGCTCTCTATTTAATATAGCTTCTCAGGGACATTGTGTTGAAGTGCAAGAGAAGCTTTGGCCAGAAATGATGCACACAAACACAGGAAGTGTGGAAGACGTTCTGGTGAGACTGCTGCAATGCACTATACCTGGGGCTGCCTTTGAAGAATATCTGGAAAATGTAAATTGGTCCAAAATGCAGCTGCTAGATCATTGACAGGGACTGGATCTTTAGAATCTTGCCAGTTCTAGAACACTTTCGTTGCCTGCTGGTCCTTTTCCAAAACACAATTCGAAGTGCTAGCTTTAACCTTTAAACTAGGGGTGGGCAACCTTCTTCTTCCTGAGCCTGAGGGCCACATGAGGTGACGGGGCCGTGGGTCAGCGGCTGCACCCATGCACACACTCACATGCGTTCAGACATATACACAAATCCTTCCCCCAAGTCCCACTCTCTCTCTCTCTCTCTCTCACACACACACACACACACACACACACAGGCTGGCATCCCGGCAGGACCCTACTGACAAGCGTCCTCTGGACTTGCTCCTCCTCTTCACCGTTGCAACCTGCTTGTTCACCTGCCTCTCACTCTGGCCCAAGTCAACGGTGGTGGTGAGGAGGAGGAGGAGGAGGAGGAGGAGATGCCACTGCCTACTCGCTCTCTGTCTGTCAAGCAAGCAAATTGTAGCAATGACGAGAGAGAAAATGAGGAGCAATGGCAGCTGGTGATGATGGCAGTGAAAAGGTGGACTCACTGATCTGCCTCACACATAATGACAAGCCACCATGGTGCGTTTTAGGGTTGTGTGTGGTTTGTTAACCACCCCAATAACCCACCCTGACCGGGTTTGCATGTAACAACAAGCCGTGGCGTGGTGACGTCCCCGCCTGTCCCCCCCCCCAGCTTGCATTTTACAAATGTCAGCCAGCACACAACAAGTCCTGCAGGGAAATTAACCCACAGTGGCTTTGTCATTACTTGTGAACCAGGTCAAGTCAAGTCTTCAAGACTATTCGGTCTTTGAGGGAGATAACAGTACTGCTGGCGCACACAAGCAGAAAGCCTGTCTGCCTATAATTTATTATTTATTTTATTTTATTCATTATATTTATACCCCGCCTTTTTTCCTGCAAGGAACCCAAGGCGGCTTACATAATCCTCATCCTCCTCTCCATTTTATCCTCACAACAACCCTGTGAGGTAGGTTAGGCTGAGAGGCAGTGACTGGCCCAGAGTCACCCAGTGAGTTTCATGGCCGAGCGGGGACTAGAACCCAGATCTCCCGACTCCCAGTCCAGCACTCTCACCACTACGATCTGGCCAGCCACCGTGTTTAGAATGTAAGCCACAGTGGGATCGTACTGTGGCTTGTCATTACATGCAAGCCCAGCCACTGAAGGAGGGGGCCCAGTGAGGGTGTCTTGTCCAAGGGCCCTCAAAAAACTGGAGCTGGTGCTACTCACATACTCATGGATGAATGCTCATGTATGCACATGCGTGCACACAAGCACAGAGTGTTCTTTCCCCATTTAAATCAGGCTCCCAACAGCCTGCCAAACAACTTTTGACTCTAGCCCCATCACTGGCTTCAGTCTTGCCCAACTCCAGAAATTTGGAAGGTTTTGAAAGCAGCATCCCTAGCAGACAACAGGAAGGAAGCTGTTGCATAAAGTCTCCAAATTCACTCCCCCCCCCCTCTTTCTTCCTACAGCAACAGAGAAGAAATGGATGGAACAGCAGCATCCAGCCAGGTTTCCAATCGGTCCTCTGAACAGCACCTTTCCGCTTCCAGAAGAACTATCACCATCCCATTGAGTCTGATTGCAGGAAAGACACAACACTCTCCTGCTCCCCCTGGACTGCCTTTGTTTTCAAAACCTTCATCGCCATCCCTTTGGTTAAAAATATCAGTGTTGGCCCTCCATGCTTTACCTTGTAGCGCAGACCCTGCATTCCTCCATGGCACTCTGTCCACAGCCCCTCCTCTGCACATATAGGTTGCTCCTTAGTTCCCAGCATTTGTTTTGTTCTTTTTGGTATACATACATACATGTACACACACACACCTTTTTATTTCTCTCTCTCTCCCCCACACAAACACAGACACACACTCCTGTGCAATATATAATGAACATAAATGCATATCTTTGCAGAACCCGTACCCTGTTTGTCCCATTTGATCTTCCACACCCACTTTTATATTGCTTCCAGCATCCCACCTGCCAGTCCCTTTGGGGTCTTCTGACATTCACTGCTGAGTCCCAAATTCTAAGCAGGGCAGGCAGTGCAGAAGAGGCCACAATTTGTACACCTTGGCTTTTCTGGTTTTCACCACCACCACCACCGGCCAACAAAGTCTGGAGGCAGATGAAAGAGTTGCAAGTGGTATGATAGAAGCACTTAGAGGTACACACACATTTATTTTATTTGTAATCTATGGCTAAATGGGGCTGAAGACAGACATAATACTGTTAACAGTGGCCTTCATCTAGATCTCCCATTCTCCTGTGAACACAAGAACTCTCATCTTTCGTCTTACTAAAATAAAATCAAAGAGTATTTTAAAAGCAGATACAAATGTGTTTTAGACGGTGATGGGGAAGAGAGGTATGTTGGTGACATTACTGGCACTAACCAATAGGGGGTGTTTTGTTTTGCTTTCTTCCCTGATGCACTAGGAAATTGCAGTACCATTCCAACCTCACCATCCCAGAGCTAGCTTCAGGACAGAAAAATATACTAAAGTTGTTAGTCCAGGCTTCCCCAACCTGGTGCCCACTGGATGGGTTGGACTACATCCCTCATCATCCCCAGCCACCCTGGCCAATGGTCAGGGATGATGGACATTGTAGTCTAACACATCTGGAGTGCACTAGGTCAGGGAAGACTGTGTTAGAGCAATGAAGGTGCATTCAAATCGCCCCCACTACCCTTAAAACATTATGTCTGTCTTCACCAGAGGTGGTGGAAAGTTTGGAAAACACTGCAAAACCTCACGACTCCTGTTGATCAGAGACCGTTCTCATACTGCCTTCGACACTCTGACGAAGAAAAAACCCTGTTGCTGTCCTCCAGCCAGAGAAGAAATACACCCTTGCTTGTTCAGTGTAGATCGGTGTTCCATAAAGCCTTTTCTTGCATGTTGCATGCTAGTTTATTCCTTTGCTCTCAACAGCTTTAGAAATCCCTTTTGAGATGTTGTGCAGAACACCTCCCCTTTTATCAGCCCAGCCCTCTTTGAAATGTTCCCATTCATCAGTGTTTCAAGGCTGAGATAATTGATTTTTTGTGTGTGTGTTCTCAGATTTTTGTTATGTTTAAAAAAAAAAAAATCTACACTGTAGTGAGCTCTTTTAAAACAAACTTAGTAGCTGTAGGACACGTCCCAGGTTCTTTGGGCCACACAGTGGATCTCGGTAAGCTCTCAGTTCCTCCAGTTCCACCACCCTGTTATAATCAGCCTTCAGGTTCTTCATTTGCATCTGACTGTCAACACCTGCAATGCCCCCCCCCATGTGTGGCTGCCCCCTGCTCCTGGGTTTGGGTCTGTGGTCCAGTTGAATCATTCAGCCTGCCACCCTGGATATGCATCCATTCCCAACCCACCCCCAAATGTTGTGTTTAGTCTGCACCCTCAATCTTGCTTTGTTAACTACATTTCAAACTCTAACGCAGTGTTCTCCAACCTTGGGCCCCCAGATGTTTTTGGCCTACAACTCCCAGCATGCCCCAGCCAGCGTAGCTGGCTGGGGCATGCTGGGAGTTGTAGGCCAAAAACATCTGGGGGCCCAAGGTTGGAGAACAGTGCTCTAAGCAGGGCCGGTGCTACCATTAGGCCAACTAGGCAGCTGCCTAGGGCGCAGGGCTAAAGGGGTTGCCAGAAGCGCCTTGAAAAAAAATACAGCGCTCTCAAGTGAGAAGGGGGGCGCTAAATATCTGATCTTGCCTAGGGCACCAAACTGCCTTGCACCGGTCCTGGCTCTAAGGGCATGCTCTTGCTAGATGGTAGCATACTCTAACACAGCCCAAAGTGTGTTCCAGGCTCTCTAATGGGAGAGAGACGCTCCCAAGGAATCAAGCAGTGGTATAGTGCAGCCAGCCAGGGCTCACAGGGTCGAAGCACCATGTTTCGATCAGTAGGGATGCTGATGTCATCTGCTGCTGCCACCGCTGCCACCACCACCACCACCACCACCACCCTGCTCCGGACTTCCCTGTTTCCTCTGAGCTTCATGGCAATCCTCACAGTAGCTGGTGGGGGCGGCAGCAATGATTCCCCCCCCCCCCCGCAATGTTATATTGCTCCCTGTTGTAATGCAAAATATTTTTTGGGGGGCGGACCTTGGTCTTGAATGGGCAATTAAGTCCCATTCGCTGTACAAAAGACTTGCTCCTGATGGAAATGAAAGCTGTTAGAACTGGCTTGTTGATATGGATCCGCACAGCTGCCTGCATTTTTGGACTCTCCTTGGGGGCGTGGCTGTGGGGACTGTCATGATGAGCGCCTGCACTTCAAAACTTACCACCGCACCACTGAAATCAAGTCACTACGAGTAAGATTGAACAGGCTCACGGGATGTTTTCTCCGGTCATTCAGCTACATTCTAATCATGTCCTGTCCTTTCCTTTGGCATGGGAACACCCCACACTCCTTCTCCCCTCCTTCATGCCCTGCCCCGTAGCACGCCTCTCTCTCTCTCTCTCTCTCTCTCTCTCTCTCTCTCTGCATCCACACTGTTGGCAGGAGCTGGTGCAGTTGCCTCTCTTAATATTCCTCCCCCCCCCACCTTTCTTTTGCATGTGATTTCTTCTACTAAGATGGAACGTGAATAAAGGAATGTTGATATGAAAACCTAGAGTGCTCGGATCCTTCCTGCTTCTGGCAAGCACCTTCCTCCATCACAGGCAGATCAGAAGAGCAGAGCTGGGCAGATTCCACAGTTGCACCATGCCAGGACAGCTTCCAGGGCATTCCTTTCCACACACATGAGGCTGATGACGGCTGCTCTTGCATCAATTGCTTTTGTAATGGGTACAGGTCTGGCATCAGCACCTGGCATAACTGGGCAGATGCCAAGGCCCCAAAGCCCTGCAGGGGCCCATTGCTGTTGCCTGCCCTTCCCTCACCCCAGGTTTCTCCCCCTTTCTTTCTGGCCTGGTACTCCAAGCAGCACAGGCTGCAGAAACTAGCCACCTGTTTAATTTCCCATAATGCTTCCTGCCTAGCATCACTTTGAGGCATTGTGGGAAATTAAAAGCATGGCTAGAGCCGAGCACCCTTTGCAGCACTGCCACCGGAGCTGGCTAAGCCCCCCAGGGCCCACTGACAGAGGAGGGCCCCCACCTGAGGACACCCCAAACCTGGAACCAGCTCTGAATGGCTTTGTAAAACTGACATTGCCCAGAATGCTCATTTGCATTACAAATGCCTCTTTTCCCACCTGAACAACAACCAGACAGTCACATAAATAGCACAAAAGGCTTAAACACAAGTTAACTGACAAGCTACCTGTGACACAAGAGATCCATGATCAGATCTCCTGACATTTTCCTTTGCCTAGAAGCAGCAGCTGGTGGCAATTTGGATCAGGGCCACAGTGCAGGTGTGTGTGTGTGTGTGTGTGTGTGTGTGTAACTTTCCCTCTCATTGCCTACTCCTTGATGCAAATTGCCGCCACCCCCAGCCCAAGCTGGTATTAATCATGAAGGAGGAAAATATACAGGTCCAAAAGTGTTGCTAGCTAATGACAGGTTTGAGTTGTCAAGATGCAGCAGTATTTTAATAAGAGTACATATAAAAACTGCTGATGGACATCACCTACTTTAAAGAGGCATGCACTCCTGCGTGAGAGAGAAGTGGGGGATGCCTCTCTTAAGATGATGCCACATCATCCATGCATCAACTTAAGCCTAAGGAAACATGTTTCCTCCCCTTTAGAACTATTGCTCTCCTATGCCGGGGTGCAGAACCTATTTCAGCTCGAGGACCAACTTTCACTTTGGAGAAGCTCTCGGGGGGGGGGGGGGGCTGCATTCCAGTGGTGGGGTGAAGACAAAGGCAAAAGGGCAGGGACAAAATGCCAAAAATATGGGTCTATTATAGCTTAAAGCCATTCCCTGCCAGCAATTAAGCCTCAGGAGAGGCATTTCAATCCTTTAGAGTGGGGAAGAATAGCACAAAAGACAGGAAACCACTACATGATTGGCAGTGGGGGGGGGAAGGGAGCCAGGCCTGGGGAAGGGGATGTAGCCATCTCGGGAACCCAGGAGTGCTGGATTGGGACTCTAGGCAGGCCTTATTTGCCCCCCAGGCCTGAGGCCCTGCACGCCTGCCCTATGCAGATTTAATAGGTGAATTAATCGTTCCATAGAGTAAAACCCATACGCTCAGATCACAAAGATTTCTTGATTTTTGTGTGTGTGCGATAAAGATTTCTTTAAAAAGGAAGAAGACAGGTGGGTGAACTGCTGTCATTGCCTCCTCCACTTGCCACTGGCTGCTTCCACAAGCTGGGGCCAGGCCCCTCCCCCCCAGAGGTCTTTAGAACCAACTTCCCTGGGGAGTGGGAGATGAAGCAACTTGCAAAGTTCTCGTGTGTGTGTGTGTGTGTGTGTGTGTGTGTGTGTTTGCAGCAATCTGCAAAGTTTGGTAAGTTCTGTTCCCTTTTCATGAAACAATTTGCAAAGTTTGCTAAGATCTTTTTACACACACACACAAAACCTGAAGCAATTTGGAAAGTTTGGTAAGCTCTGTTCCTTTTCATGAAGCAATCTTACAAAGTTTGCTAAGTTCTTATAGATATACGGTATATAAAATCCTGAAGCAATCTGCAAAGTTTAGTAAGCTCTTATCTTAAAAAACAAAAACACCTGTGAACTGAATGAACTCCTCACCCATCTGCACTGGCCGACTTCAATAGGTACAGATATTCCTCCCATGGAAAGGATCATGTTGTACCTGCCCTGCCATGCAGCTGTTAAAGACAAAAAAGAAAGAAAGAAAGAAAGAGGTGGGAACTCTAATTCAGCACCACAAACTTGGCTGAATATACAGGGGCTCAAACTCAAAGCTAGACTTTCAAGAGCGAAGAACACTGGGGGAAAAAACCAGCCCCAGCTGCATGACTCAGTTTCACTCACTCTCACATTCATTCAAAAATAAATAAATAAATCTTAAGTTCTTTCTGTCCTGTTTATGAGGAAATTTGCAAGTTCTGATAAATTATCCCCCCAAAATAAAAATGAACCAAACAAAATTCTCACCCATCCCTGGTGAACTGCCATCACCACCACTTGGCTAACTAGTGTTTTAATGACAAATTATTGTTCTTATTGACCTTACATAAACTGCTCTGGGAGCCTTGTCAGTTAAGGAGCAGGAGAAAATTGCTTAGAATAATAAATAAATAAGTACCTAAACTCATCAGATGGCAGCCCTAAAAATAAGAAAATATGCAGTCGCAACCTAATTTGCACAATGTATCCACATCACAGATTCGTACCGTTTTGTTTGTTTTGATGAAGTGTTTGGATTAACTGGGCATAGAATGTATTTTTAAGTGCATACTGAATAGCAGAGATTGCAAGAGGTCCCAAGAAAAAGACTCCTGAACAGGGCTACAATTTGGGCAGCCGTGCCCAGCTCTTGAAGCCTAGGATAAAACTCAGGATTGCTCAGTCCTAGAAGATGGAACTAATAACAATGAGGCATCTGTTATTTATTTAAGAGACTGGGTCACTCACTTTGCAATGCAAAAACCCTCACAGCAAGGAACAAGATTTAGGGTGCAATCCTATGCGAGTTTAGACAGGAAAAAAAAGTCCTACAACTCCCAGCATGCACACTGGGAGTTGTAGACCTTTTTTCTGTCTAAACATGCATAGGATTGCGCCTTTACAAACATAAAATTACTCATAATATAAAATTGGAACAATGAAAACAAACAGAAGGATCAATCAAATGTACTAGAGCAAGAGCCTGACCATTCAAAGCTGTGTTAACAGAACGGAAACATTTTAACAGCCTGCTTAAAAGGAGCTAAAACTCATCAGATCATCTGGGATAGTGTAGCAGGAAATGGTTTCCAGAGTTTAGGGGCCACCACTGAAAAAGCTTGTCATCAGCAGCCTAATACACTGTGGGACCACCAGAAGATTTTGATAAGTGATCATAAAGAGGAGAAGGTACATATGGAAGAAGGTATTCACTCCAGGATCTTGGACCAAGACTGTAAAGGGCTTTAGAGGTACACCATGAATTCACCCCAGAAACAAACTGGCAAGCAATGGAAGTCATATGGAATCAGTGTTTATGCTCCCTGCCACGTTCTGAACTAATTGCCATTTCCAAACAGTCTTCAAGGACAGCCCCACGTAGAGCATACTACAGTAGTCCAGCCTGGTAGAGATCAGGAATCGCTCTTTTAAAATGACTGCTCAGAAATGGTGGGGGGGAGGGGAATATCTTCCCATTCTGGCAACAGTTATTATCTAGCAAAGAGAATGGGGGGAAATTCCACATGGTTTGCTGAACCAAAGAACTAGCCAATGGGAGGGATTGGACTTGCTGCACAAGAAATAACAAATAAAACTTGGGTGGAAACCCTTTTCGCTGTTGACTGAGAGGGCTGCACTCCCTTGGGGGTAATCTGTTGGGAGCCTCATGTCAGACATAGGCAGAGCTAAAGCCAACAGTAGGCAGGTCCAGATTCCAAAGTGGACCACCTCTTCTCTCTCCCCTTCTCTCTCTCTCTCTCTCACACACACACACACACACCATTTTCTCTCTTTCTGCCACCCCTTCTCTCCCTTTCTCTCTCTCAAGTTCTGCCACACACACCCCTCTGACAACCCCTTCTCTGTTTCTGCCACCCCTTCCCTCTGTTTCTGCCATCCTTTCTCTCTGATAACCCTTTTCTCTGTGTGTGTTTCTGACACCCTCCTCTGCCCTCTTCTTTCCCTCCCAGTGGAATGCTGAGGGAAGGACAGATGGCTTTTGCCAGAGGGCTTTTGTAATTAGGCCAAGGGCTGTAGGTTGCCCAGTCCCGAAATAAAGCATCAGAAAGGTAATATAAAGGATGACAAATGTAGCAGATTGGGAATAACAGGTAATGGATGTCCTAAAATGGATGCTGTGATGTCTTCAGATGAGACAAATTCTCTGTGGAGTAAAACAGAAACATGTAAAAAAAGTGGGGGAGGGAGGAAAAAAGGAAAAGAAAATTCAGTTACAAAGTAAAACTCAGACAATAAGACGGTTGAGTTGCGATTTGGTAGTGCTTGCAGACCCAGGCCTGGAGGAGATGTTTTCCAGGAGATGGCTTTCTGACTTGCTGTCGCTTCTCTGCAAGGAGTCCTCAGAGATGCCTGGAGCTGTGGCATCCTCCCTTTGGATGAGGAGGGGAAAAGAGAGAGAGATGTTGAAACAGCTAGTATCAGATGACATACACACTACTTTAGCTGCATAGACTTCCAGGTAGTTGCTCCAATTCACAATGGTTGTGTGTGTGTGGTGTGTGTGTGTGTGCGTTTTGTTTTTTAAAGAGAGGGAGTTAGCCTTTTAAATATTGCTGGACTGATTTCCAAACTTTTCTGCTCTATTCTTCTATCCAAAGATAATCAAAGCAGCTAACACAGCAAAAATTGCAGTTACTGTTCCGTATTTATTTATTTATTTATTTGCTGCCTTTCTAAAAAAAAAAAAAGAAAAGAAAAAGAAGACTCAAGGCATCTTACAATAAAATTTAAACAAAAATATGTAAGACAGCAAAAAAAACCCAAACAGTTATCCCCCTAAAATGCCACCACCCTTATGCCTCCTCCTGCTGTCGTCGCTGATGATGGGAAAGAGAGTTCCCCACACAGGTACTACAGTCACCACCTACCACCTCCAGAAACTGACTGTGAGGTGCATGCAGGGCTGGTCCAAGACATTTTGCTGCCTAAGGCAGAGCAGAAAATGATGCCCCCACCCCAGTCAAGGTACATAGTACCAGAGCCTGGGATAGTGTTGGGGCCATGGCTCAGTGACAGAGCACATGCTTTGCATACGAAAGGTGCCAGGTTTGACCCACCCACCCACCAGCGCCCGCATCTCCAGGTAGGGTTGGAAAAACTCCTGCCTGAAGCCCTGGAGAGCCGCTGCCAATCAGTGTTGACAATACTGGACTACCTGAACCAATGGCCCTGACTCAGTATAAGGCAGCTTCCTCTGTTCCTAAGTTATTCTGGCACCTGAGGCAGACAGTCCCACAGTGGTCTCTCCCCCTTCCTGGCAGTAGAAAAAACAACAGCATTCAATTATCAACGATTTCCTGCCCTTCCATGATACCCCAATCCAGCAGCCTAAAACAGCTACCTCATTTTGTGTAATGGTAGGGCTGGCCCTGGAAGGTATTTGGTTCCCCAAGAGGAGGAGGAGGAGGAGGAGAAGGTGTGGCAGTGACGGAGCAGCCAGCCAAGTAGCTATAGCTTAGCATATTTCACCCCGCTGTATGCCACACTCACACAAGCATTAAAAGGTGATCTCAACGTGTCTTCGCAGCACTTTGAGCCTCTCTATTACCAGTCAACAGGAGAAGTGGCTGCACCTAGAAATTAGGAAAGAGGTTTCCCCCCCCCTTTCATTTGACCCTCAAATCCTCTATTGCATTTGTAAAGTTATCATCAGGCTACCTGTTGAATCAGGGCTCATGCCACGACAGTGGTAAGAGGGAAAGAACTCCGATTGCTCTGCCTTTTAGAACACACATCTTTTATGACTTGGTTGGCAAACAATACTTTGCAACCTTTGCATAGCCAGAAAGCATTAGAACCAAGGCAAACTTGAGACAATTGGTCTAACCTTATTTCATTCCCACTGTATATGGACTGGGTTTTCTTCTTTTTCTTCTTCTTCTTCCTGTAGTGCAAGACATAGAGTGCTATTGCACCAAGCAGTAGAAGAGCTAGGATGACCCCTATAACAGCTCCTGCAATCACTCCAGCCTGCATCATGCCTGTTTATTGAAACACACAAAACATAGGACCTGAAGCTTACTTCCAGCTTCGACAGTGGTGAAAACATGGGTCATGGACTCACAGAATGTGCCAACAATATGAGCAGTTTCCCTACTCCATTTGCTTCTGTATTCCCATAAGGAGGGAGTGCAATGTAGTCTATGCTGCATTCCATGAACCGTTGTTGTAGGAGCTCTACTTCCTGATTTCCCTGCAAACCCCCCCCCCCAACAACAACAATCCATGCACCTCTCACTAAAGCTATACTGCTATTAGGACCTATTAAAGCACATTGTCCCTGATTACAACCTTTTCTTGCCTCTTTCTTTGGGTGGTGGTTGATTTTTTCACCATGGCACATCTGTATATAGGCACAGCACCAATTCAGTAGGTTGAGCCAAAGCAAAAACTTTGGATCCCAGCACTTGGCTAACATCACAATTCTGGAGAGTGTCTCTCAAGGTTCTCCTCCATCAGCATTCTTTTCAGAACACTGCAAAAAGAAAGGAAAGGAAAGGATAGAAGGAAAGGTAGACAAAGTAGAAAGGAAAGGGCACTGGACAGTGTAAATGTGCAAAAGCACATTGGATCTTCTTGGAAGGAGGAGGGGAAGGACACCAAACAATGGCTTCTCACCGAAAAGCTTTATTAGAAAAATGCCAGCCTAGCACAGTGGTGTTCATGTACCTTTGGGGGGGGGGCTCGCCTCTCTGCCGCTGCGATTCTCCGCGGCGGCGGCCCCCCCGCCTCGTTCTTCCGAGCGGCGCGGAGCGTCCTCTGTGCTGCTCGAGCTGCTGCCGACTGGTGCGCTGGTCCCGTCACGTCACTTCCAGCGCAGCGGTACCCTGCTCCGGTGCGCTGCCTGGACACCAGTGCTATGTTTTTGGCGGGGGGAACCAGGGCAACAGGGTGACGCAATGGGACCAGCGCGGGCAGTGCGGGCAGCTCGCCGCAGAGAGGCGAGCCGCTGCTGGACTCAGGTAGGCCCGCGGGTGTGAGCGGGGCCGATTTTGGCCCGCTACGCCCGCGCGAGGTGAACGGTTACATCCCTAGCCTAGCAAACTGGTTTAGAAGTACAAATGAAGTGGATGGATTGCAGAATTCAATCACAAAAGAAACAAGCTTAGTTAGAATATAGCCATTAAGGAAGATTGTTCTATTGTTGAGAAGTTGATTCTAAACTGGGAACCTCTCCTCCCTTCCAGACTCAAATTACCCACACCCTTATGGCAGTTCCTTATTCTTAAGGGCCAGTCTCTTGGAGTGCCTGACACTCCTCAGCTGGCCCATCTTCCTTAGCTGACATCTGACCTGGGGGTTAGTGATGCTAGATTCACCCTCCTCCCAATCAGAGAGCTCAGATTGCTTTCCCATGGAATTTGACACCGATTGACCCTCCCTGACTGTTGGGTCTATCTGTAAGTCCTCTGGCCTTGGGGGCCAAGCTGTAGGTTCCCTCCCCTCCATCTCCTCCCCCTCCCCGTCAGACTCAGAATCTGTTCCCAGGTCCTCCTCTGTAGGCCCAATCCCTACTTCTGACACAGTTGTGCATATTCAGCATTAATTCTTTATAGAACACACAACCATAAAAATGGTGAGCAAGCAGTGCCAAGAGATGGAAGCACTTGGGTTAGAGCTATAGCCATGGTGGGAGGCAGTGGGAGGGGGCGGGGTAGTCCCCTTAGGGATATTCCAAGTTCTTCCCTAAAATTTCAGCTTTTATTTAAAAAAGTAAGACTCTTGCCCTTTGAGCTGTAGAGTCATAAGGAAAAAGTGTGCAGGCACTGTTCTGCCCAATTGCTCAGCAAGACATAAGCCTGCTCCATCCTTACAACTGAAAGCAGAAGCACCAGGTTAACCGACAAGCACAGACCCCCCTATTTGTAAATGTCATAACATCTTATTTTATTAATGTTTGATACAATCACATAACTTTCTACATACAAGGCAACAGTATAGCCTCAATTCTCACTCTCTAGTGCTAAGAATCACCCTAAACATTCAGATGGAAGACCTGGACGTCCTACATAATAGGGTTGATAATCCAGTCTTTCTTTACAGCCTTTTCAGCTGTATTATTCTTCCTTATGTCCAGGGCTGCCCCAAGATATTTTGCTGCCTGAGGCAAAGTACAAGATGCGCCTCCCTACTTCTACATACAAAAGCAAACTGAACTGGCAATTGAATTTTATTTCAGCACTGGTGATGGGACAAAATGTCCTATACTTCACCCGAGGGCAGCAGGGTAGTTTAGTGAGTGCAGGACAGGCTGTGGGGCACACCCAGGGGGCTTAGGAGTAATGGCCAGAGGGTTGCCACTGCTGCCCCCACCAACCACTGCCACCTGAGGCAGTTGCCTCGCTCTGCTTAATGGTAGGGCTGGCCCTGTCTATGTCCGGTGGCAGAGAGTTCCATGTGTCAAAAATATTTTCTTCTTCCTTCCTCTTCTTCCTATACTTGCCCATGTTAATTTCATTGGAGACCTTCCAACATATTCTTACACATCAATCATATAAAGAGATCTGAATTTTTAAAGCCTCCTCTCGCTTAAAACATGTTGCACATTCCTATTTTTGTTGCGGTGCACTACTTTTTCCACTTCTACCAGAGCCTTTTTCTTATATACACCACACCACATGATACCAATATAGATGCTCAAGAAGATACCGCTTCACACCATACGGCTCTTCCAAACTGCTCTGCTTTTATAAGACATTCATTTTCAAAAATGTATTTTGAACATGATGGAAGGGTCCTACTTTCTCCACTTCTCATCACGTTTTTTTTCCTTCCAAAATCTGAGAGAAATAAAAATGGACCTGTGAACTGCCAACATCAAGCCTTTAATTTATTTCAGAATATTAGATCTCTTTTCTTTATTTGATCAACTCTGGCATCAATAGAAGCAGGATTGTGGCTAATTTGCAATGGTGCAGTTTGGGCTGACCTTGGGGCTAAATTCTAGGGACCTACTGCCCAGCTTCCCTGGTGCCCATTAGGGGGGCTGGTGGGGTAGAGTTCAGGGCAGCTAACAGTAATCACTTGGGCTGTGAAGAAGGAAGGAAGGAAGATCAGAAGGAATAGGGCAGGGCCAGAGAAAGGTGGGGCAGCAGAGCACCACAGAGACTTTTGAAGCTGAATCTAACTTCTTGTACATGGCCCGGTGGGGTCCAGAGGTCAGGAGAAAGAGTGTGGGCTCTGGCTGAGCCCACAGAGTGAGTGTGGGCTCACTCTGGCTGAGTGTGGGCTCTAGGCTGATTTTGGAGTAGGGTACTTCCCGGCCTGTCCTTAGCAATGGGCCTCCTCTGCTGCCTCATGGGATTGGGAGAAAGAGACAGGTAACCTAGATATCTTGTTAGGGATCCAGGTACAGGGCCGGCCCTGCCATTAGGCAGAGTGAGGTGACTGCCTCAGGCAGCAGATGCTAGGGGAGAGCAGCAGCAGCAGCCAGCAGCCTCCTGGCTATTCCCCATGAACACCCCAGCTGTTCCCTTCTGCTAAGGACAACCAATCCTGGGCCCCCTAAACTAGCCTGTTGTCTCAGCCAGGTGTGGTGGAGGATGCTTCCCCATTGCCAGTGTGGAAGTAAGATTCAAGAGCCAATCCAGTCAGCTTCTGCACATGGAGTGGGGAGGGGCACCATCTCATACTTCGCTTCAGGAAACAAAATATCTTGGGCCAGCCCTGTGCAGGTAAAATTGTTCCCTTCAGGTTAGGACCTAGATTTATTTACTCCCATGTAATGTTATTCGATCACATAACTGGGAGCTTCTTCCATTGTATCCCTTAAGATTCTTCTAGGTCAGAAAAGGTCTTAAGCATATTTTTTTATTAAAAAAAACACCCCAGCTGGTCCTTTGCCTTAAATTAATAGTTCATTTCCACACCACTCTCTTCTTCACATCCCTCTTCCCTCCCGGCACCCTCAGAGCATTTTATATTTCGAACGTTTACAGATGCCATCCTGTTTCTTCCTCCTAGTTGCTGTTCAGCCAAGAAGCAGAGCCAGTTAGTGGGGGAGCTGTCCTTGGAAATGAGAACTAATTAAATGAGAGGAGCTGACCTGAGTGGGAGGCAAGTTAGAAAAAGGAGAGATGAGTTGTCAAGGCAGGAATCAAAGCTCGGAACATTCCACAAGTTACTTAACAGTGATCAGGAGACGGGCAGTGGTGTGATGGCACTAGAAAGCACCAGTAAGTATTCAGGTGATGGAGCATGTTCTTATTAGTCCTGATGGCTATATGCTGCCTCCAGTATCAGAGGCAGTATATCTATGTACACGGTTGCTGGGGAACATGGGTGGGAGGGTACTGCTGCACTCATGTCCTACTTCTGGGTTTCCTGTGGGCAGCTGGTTGGCCATTGTGTGAACAGAATGCTGGACTAGATGGACCCTTGGTCTGATCCAGCAGGGCTCTTCTTATGTTCTTATTCTGCAGCACTTAATTTTAAAAATAGGTGGTCCCAGACTTCAAGTCTGGTTGGGGGGCACATTCTGTGATCCAGAGCTCATTGCTCCGATTCCCATCTTGGTGGGAACAGGTTGTGAAGTGATCACTCCCTGATGAGGCAAATGGCACACTCCACAAATGCTCAAATACATTTGACTCCAGGTGGTCCAGGGATGAAGGCTGCCACCAAGAAAGGGATCCATTTAAGCTCCGCAGGACAGTTGTAGTCTAAACAGCAATGCAGTGGTGCTATCAGGCCAGGACTTTGGAGCAGAGGTCCAGGCTCCTACCTAGCTGAATGGGCAGGAGGGCCCACAAATGCAGTAGGGCTGTCGTATGACATTTTGCAGAAAGCACAGTAATATGAATTACCTTCTAAAGAGCCCCCACCCCGATAGGGCAATTAATCCACAGTCTAAAATTTCCCAGCTTCACCTCTGTAACAAAGAAATCTTTTTAAGCACCTTAAAGAACAAATTTATTATATCATAAATGTTCATAGACTAGACTCTTTGCTGCTTTTATTGATTACTCCACTGGAAGTCCTAGTCTAGCGGCTGAATAGAAGAAGCTGAAAGAATCTTAACAGCTCTCATGGTGGGACATAAATAGTTTTAACCAACCAACCAAGTCATTCCTAATCTTAACCCCAGATCCATTCCAAATTTCTATTCTTTATGACAGTGATGCTCACTGTTGGCTCATCACCCAAACTGATTTCTTGTGGCCTCTGAGTCTGGATTCCTTCCTTCTCCTCCTCAGGGATGCACAGGAAGTCCAAGATTTATGGCAGGAGTGTTGACCTCCCACCCACACCAACACCTTTATTCAGATATAGACATCTATATTGCTGCCAAGAAGTACACAGTCATATTCAAAATCATTTACTTAACAAATGCTCTTGAAAACATACCAAAATGAGAAAAAGAAACATATTCTGTTTTTAGCTAGATAAATGTTCTAATCACTGGAATTGCACAGGAAGGTACTGAACAGTTGCTGAATAGAAAATATCTGTCTATCTGTCTACACACACACACACACACACACACACACACCACCTTAAACATACAATGTTATAGAATTGTGTAGACATGGTGGGGACAGTTGTGCTACTCAGTGTTAATGACAACACAATGACCAGTAGGTATCTGCCCCTAGCCACATTCCTATTAGTAGACTGGATGTGATCTCAAGAGGAAAGATTACATTTTCCCATGTGCAAGATCACATTTTCCCATAGACAAGATATAAAGCACCCACCCAGTGTGGAGGAAATGCAGTACACTCCACATCAGAAGCACAATTTCAAGAAAAGGCAACTGGAACATATGCAACAAATGGGTCACAACTCCACAGCTATTGCAGTATTAAAAACACCTCATCATGCAGAAAGGTCTTGCAATGTATCCCCTAAGGATGGTATGTTAAGTCTTCCAAATTAACTTTAACGGTGTCCTTCAGTGCAGCTGCAACAATTCATGCCACTCAAAATATGATCAAACACCTATTACGTCCAGGGCATTGATGAGAACTGGCTTTGGGCCCAGAATTCTCCTGTAGAACTAACAGGAATGTCATTGGGGTGTCAAAACTGAGACGTGGTGAAGGAGATTTAGCTCAGGGATTTATCTGATAAACCAGGAACAAAGGATATATTCAGCAGGAACTGTTGAAAGCTGAAAGTGATGGATGCAAACCATTTAAAAAAAAAAAAAGTGGTGGGGGGGGCGGGGCGGGGAGGAGAATGTTACTGTAATAAAGCTTCATTTTAAAGGTGACCTTGACTCTATTTAGATCCTAAGGGTGCTGCCTACTCAGGATTTCTTAATACAGCTTAAGGCACAACCCTATTTGGCCAGAAAAAAGGCCTGCAGCTCCCAGCATGATAGCTGGCTGGGTCATGCTGGGAGATGTAGATCTTTTTTCTGTCCAAACATGCATAGGATTGCATCCTTAGTTATTCTTTTAGTGATCCTATTATGATGCTAGCAAGCAGAGTGGTTACCGTATATGGGTGGACTTCTGTATTTCAATGCACGCTGTGTGAGGGCCAGTTTATGCAGTCAACAGAATCACATGGTAAACTTTTTCCTTTATTGGGGTGAGAGTAGAGATGTGAAGCCTTGGGGGGGGATCAGAACCAACCAATCCCCCCCCCCGAAAAGAAAATTCAGAAAAAAATGTCTGCTCCACAACTAATTTTCCAGAAATACTTGGAGGGGGAGGAATGAAAAACATGATATAATTTTTTAGAAAAACAAATCCTGAGTTTGCACCCATTTTTTCTGCCCCCCACCCTCAGCCCTTCACAACTCTAATTGAGAGTGGGTGAGAGGGACGGTGTGTGTTTTAATGTTGTCCCATGTCAACATTTCCCTGCCAATGGAAGGCTAGCATGTCAGCAGAGCCTACTCCCCATTATGCTTCCCCCCCCCTATTTCCAGGGCATTCCCCCTCCCCTGTCCCCACACCATATTCAGAAATACAACCTTCCCACATACCGCCACAGCTGGAATTGGAACAGTCCATGCAAAGTTCCACCACTTGATTCTGCCAACTGTATATATACTGGCTGGCCTTCAAGTCAGTGCTGGGTCCAGGTTTTGGAGGGCCTTTGGGCAAGCCCTGTAAGATTTTATGTATTGCAGTGTTCTCCAACCTTGGGTCCCCAGATGTTTTTGGCCTACAACTCGCAGCATGCCCCAGCCAGCATGGCTGGCTGGGGCATGCTGGGAGTTGTAGGCCAAAAACATCAGGGGACCCAAGGTTGGAGAACACTGATCTATTGTTTCTGAAGCCAAGAACAAGTCTGGTGAAGGGAGGAGGGCAGATCTCTTTTGCAGCGCTGGCTCAAGACATTTTATTGCCTGAAGTGAAGCAGCAACTGGCACATCTCTTAATCCCTATTCCCCCCCCCCCTAATAGATCCTACACTGCAGGGCTGCTGGGAGCCACTTTCTCTCAGCCACAGCCCCTTCCTCCCTAGTATAAAAATAACACTGGGCTACATTGTGGGGTTGTTGTAAATCACTCTCAGCCTCATTCACACCTCCAAATTACGATCTTAAAGCAACAGATTATAGAGCGAGGCGGTCATCAAGCAATTCTCTCTGAACCTCCACCTATCTGCAATGTTTTCACCAGTTATCACCAGTGTAGGGTAGTGGTGCGAGTGTTGGACTGGGACTCGGGAGATCCGGGTTCTAGTCCCTGCTCGGCCATGAAACTCACTGGGTGACTTTGGGCCAGTCACTGACTCTCAGCCTAACCTACCTCACAGGGTTGTTGTGAGGATAAAATGGAGAGGAGGAGGAGGATTATGTAAGCCGCCTTGGGTTCCTTGCAGGGAAAAAAGGCGGGGTATAAATATAATAAATATAATAAATAATAAATAAATAAATAAAATAAAATAACACTGGACTACATTGCAGGGTTGTCAGAAGCCACTATCTCTCAGTCACAGTCTGCAATATGGCTGGGGTGGACGGATGGAGGCGCGGACCTTCTTCCACTGGGGCTCAGGTCCAGATTCTAACTATGCCCTATCCTTGGACACTGCTGATTTGTTAAAAAATAATAATAATTCACACATGGAAAAGAACAACAACTCTGAGCAAGAGAATGACCGTGGAGGCTGCGGACTCCTGTGTCAGTGGGGCTCCTTATCCATTGCATCTTTTTGTTTGAGTTGAGCTTTACAGGAGCTATTCATGGTGCTGAACTCCACCCCAAAATAGGTTAGCTACCATGGAGCACCATGGATAGCTCCTATAAAGCTCAAACAAAAAGATGCAATGGATAAGGAGCCCCACTGACACAGGGAGTCCCCAGCCTCCACTGGGAAATGTACCGGTAGGTACATATTGGCCACTAGATGGTGCCATAGGCTCATGGTGATTTGCCAGAAATGGATGGAGAACTTTTTGCAAATTGGGTTTATAACTGTAATAGTACATGCGGATTTCTTTCTCACTGATGGCATACAGCCCTCATGCCGTCCCTCATGGCTGTTGCAGGGATAACACGTTTGCTGAGCCCTCCAGATGCACATGAGAAAATGCAATGCTTCCCTGTTGCACATTCACTGGTCTCTCGATACTTGATTATAATAAGCATTTCTACAGGGCTTCCTAAGGGCTTCAAAGTGCTTCACAAAAGATTATCTTATATTATAATCTAATACAGCGACCTTGTAAAGTAGGTCAGTATAATGATCTCTCCATATTGCAGACAGGGTGCACAGGGCTTGCCCAAGGCTGCCTAGTGAGTTCATGGCATGACAGGTGAGAGATATTCCTGACACGGGCTTCCTGATCTGTAGCCCAGGCTCTTCGCCACTGGTCAGTGCCACTTCTGTGGATTGCTGCATGGATGGTGTTGTGACTGCCAGGTGAACTGCAGTTCGGTGAGCATCGCGTACTGGATATTCAATTTCAATTTAATTTCAATTACTTTTTTATACCTCATAACAACCAGTGCCCACTACTCCTTTCGGCTGGCTCTAAACCCCTCCTGCAAATTCCAAAGGGTGTCACATTCCCAAGGCGAGAGAGAGAGAGAGAGAGAGAGAGAGAGAGAGAGAGAGAGAGATATTCCAGACCAGTAAGGACCATTCAAGCCCCTCATCACCCATCACTGGGGTGGTGCTAGGTACTGAAAAGATCCGCGGCTCAGGCCCACAGGACAAAAGAAATGCATGTGCTGATTTACATATGCTGTAAAGTCTGTGTGTGCGTGTGTGCTCCAAATGGAAGATTCGGGGCTCCAGCCCTAGTGGGCCACCCCTTAACACTGCCTCTGCCCATCTTGTTTCTCAAACACCAACATAGGATAAGCTCCCATTTCTGCTTCCAGAGACAGCCAAACCTATATTACAACCATCAGCCATCAAAAAGATTAACAGGAAGAGTTTCTAATTCTGGGCATTCCAGTGTAAACACCTATATCCCCACCTGTCACATGGAGGGTTATTTGGCAGCTCTGGTGTCCAAACTCATTGGAGGCCTCACATCGATATGTCCCAGAGAATGCAACTGAGACATTCGTTAGCATCAGATTCCCCGTTTGTTCATCTGTGGGGAGGAGAGAAGAACAGAATTAAAATAAATGCCAGAGTTTGCATAAATATCCCCTGTTGTCTTTTAGGGGCAGAGCAGCAGAATTACGTTTGGGCTGGATTTTTAAGCAGATGAACTTAATCTGCACTTCCCTGACGAATATACAGATCAGAGCACCATTAGCTTTCAGACGGAGCACCTTTTCTGTGATGCAGTTCTTGGCTCACAAATTGTGTACAACACTGTGTAAATTAGGGAAACTGCATACGTTAGGGGAAATAGCACACAAAATGTGTGTGTTAGGGGAATTTGTGTATGAAAATAAATGTGAATGTGCATACTTTAAAAAAATAATAATAATCCAGAGGCAGATGTGGAAATGGGATAGAATGGATTTAGGACTGAATACATGCACAACTGCCATGGACCGAAATACCATCCCTACTCTCTCTAGGATAGTCAGCCGCAACTGCACCGCTGGCTGGTTCAAAGCTTCGCACAAACACACCGAGGTCAGGGGTAGGCTTGATGGACACAATCTTAGTCCACATATCCGTGCATCCCTGTGCTGCACAAAGACGGCCTTGGGGGGGTGGGTTCTCTACTTCAGTGGTTCCCAGTTCCTTACACCAAGGGTGCAGAAGCTCTTTCAGCCCAAGGGTCAAATTCCCATTTCAGAGACGCTCTCGGTGGCTGCATATCAGTGGTGGGCGGGGCCAAAGGCAAAAGGGGCGGGGCCAGAAACACCAGCCTATTTTAGCTTAAAGCTCTTGCTCCCAGGAACTAAGTCTCCCCCCCCACTCTAACGTTTCAGAATGGGGGGGGGAACTGCACAAAGGCCAGAAGACCACCGAAAGATCGGAAGTCAGGGGGAAAGGGGCATAGCCACCTGGGAATCCCTGGAGGGCCAGATTTGCCCCCCCCCAGCACAACTGAGGTTCTGCACCCCTGCCTTAAGGAAATGAGTTGTTAGGGAGGGGATCCTGCCTTTGTCCTTCCTTGAACACCCGCTAAATGAAAGCATGGACAATGCCCAATGGAGCAAGAGACTGACTAACCCTGAAAAGAACATTGCTCCTGAGAAAAGGCAAGTCTTCAGAAACGATCAACTTACATTTTCTTCCGCATTAGGAAAAGGAGGTGCAAGGCCTTTGATAAAAAGCGGGAGGTGATTTTTTTAGGGTTGGCTTCAGTGTTATATTGGAGGTGGGTGGGATAGGTTTTTGATAATGTGTTTTTCAAAAGCTTCCTGCTCCTCCCCCCCCCCATCTAACTAGAGGAGTTTCTCAACAAAGGCCTGTGATGGATTCTGTAATGAAGAGAATGTCTCCTTCCTGATTTGCAACTGGCACAGTAAGAAGGTAAAAAAGCTCCTATCAACTCAGCCTTTGTCCAGCTCTTGAAACCAATCTGTAGGCAGCCACACACCCTGCTGATAAGAGGAGAAATTGCACCATTGCAGCTGATTTATTTTTAAAAATGACTCTGGCATGACTTATGTTTATATTCATGATGACTCTGAGGAAGGCAGCGATCCACCTACTTTGCACCATGTTGGACAGAGGCAGCGGAGTCTTGGGATCCACCCGTGTCCAGGAGTAAACCGGGGCAGGCACACCTTCTGAAGAGTTGCAGGTCAGCCTGGCGTCTGAGCCCACTGTAGTGGAGGTGATCCCTTTGCACACGGGAGTGGACTGGCGGCACTGATGGGGAAAGAACCCTACTTCTTGTTACTATGTCTTGCTCTGTTTTTTCCGGGTATAAGGTTTTCCTTACTCCCGCATTGCCACCACTTCTGTGACACGCATATGCACACCTGCAATCCCATGCCTATTTATCTGGGAGTAAATGCCATTGGACACAGTTGGACTTATTTCTGAGTAAAATATGCATAAGGTTGCTCTGTGTGTGTATGAGAGGAAGAGAGGGGGGAGCAAACTAGATGGAGGAGAAGGCTATCAATGGCTACTAGTCCTGACTCCTGATGGCTATATGCTACCTCCAGTATCAGAGGCAGTATGCCTAGGTACACCAGTTGCTGAGGGTGCTGTTGCACTCATGTCCTGCTTGTGGGATCCCGTGGGCAGCTGGTTGGCCACTGTGTGAATGGAATGCTGGACTAGATAGACCCTTGGTCTGATCCAGCAGGGCTCTTTTTATGTTCTTAGATTAGATGTGCCATTCACATCTTTAGCAGGCACAAGCATGCCCCAACTGGATCGGGAACATGGTGAGGACAAAGGATTAAAACCCTTCTCCCCTCATGGCATGGTCCTGATCCGGTTCTGAGGCTCCTATTTATTAAAACAAAACAGCCAGACAACCAGTTTTTATTTCTGTTTTTATGAGATGTATTTTTATTTGATTAGTGTTTACCATTTTAATTATAACCTTGTTATGTTATCTGTATTTTGTTGTCATCCACCCTCGAACACTATTTTTTTGTGTGTGGAAATGCAGGATTTAAATTAAATAAATCAGTATATTTGTGAATTACAGCATGTCTAATTTGGCCCTGAGAGAGAGAGAGAGAGAGAGAGGAGAGAGGGAGAGAGAGATGTATTTTGTCACTTGGGGGCTCTCCAAAGCAGGAAAAGTGTAGCCACCAAAGGCAACTCTGTCTTTGTTTAAGACACAGACGATTTATTAAAATGAATCAATATCGTTAAATAAATGCCAGTGTCTCCCTTTTCCAACATGGAATGTCTAAGGGGCCTGGGGGAGAGAAGGCATGTGGTTATGTTCCATGGTTAGGTTGTTGTGCCTGTGCTTGCTGCTTCTTCTTCTTCTTCTTCTTCTTCTTCCAGATTTGGAGGAAGGAAGTGGAAAGAGCAAGGCTGCCACATTTAAGGCACAATCCTATGCATGTTTAGGCAGAAAAAAGTCCTAGGCTACAACTCCCAGCACTGCTGGACCCCAACTCCCATTATCCCTGACCATTGACCATGCTGGCTGGGAGGGCTGCAGGTCCCGGACTCCACTTTAAAACATTTCGATTGACTGAAATAGTTTCCCCAGTATAATCAGTTGGAAGATTTATTTTAATTTAAAACATATATATATGCAGGTACAGGCAGTCCCCGAGTTAAGAACGTCCGACTTACAGACAACCCATACTTAAGAATGGACTTTTGGGCTCCCCGGCGCTACCTCGTTTACGTAGAATACATGGCGTAGTATACTATGCAATTGGCATAAATGCCAATTTTAACGTATAGAACGCTATGCTGTTCCGACTTACATACAAATTCGACTTGAAGACATTCTTAAGAACGGAGCTCGCTTTTAACCTTGGGACTGCCTGTACATATAAAAACTGCATGTGGCCTGTTAACACGTGGCTACAAGAGAGTGTCCCTCCTATCCAATGTTCAAATTACAATTAAAATGGGACTTACTTAAAACGGTGAATCGGACAAGCCCAATGCCGGCTCCATAGAAGTCTGGAGGATTGTTCACCTCGCAGATATAGGTGCCGGCGTCTGATGCGCGCACATCACCCAGTCGGATGGATGCATCACCTAGTGTGGGGGGGTCATGAATGAGGCTTAGCCGTTTTTCCTGGGAGCCCGGTTTAAACAGCGCATTGTTTGTGAAGTAAAGGATCTGCATAGTGAAGAAAGGTTCAGTGAGAGCAAGATACCTCTGCAAGGGCCCCAGCATACCCATTTCAGCATGTACTGAACTGAAGTATTCATCGAGAATGACGAAATTAAAGTGTGTTACTTCAGCCTAATCACGCCCCATTCCGCCACCCCTCACGCGGTGGGTGATCTCACTTAGTCATATTCTGTGGTTTAAGGCACCTTTGGCAAATACTATACGTATCTGCTTGGAAGCATATTCCCAAGAAAGTGAGTACCGTATATGCTTGCAGCCTCAATTGCAATAGCCTATCTCACCACCAACACCACCCCTCAAAAAAAGAGAAGAAAAAAAGAGAGGAAGGATTGATAATTGCAGTGGAATTATCTCCTGGTAAGAGTACATGGGATTTCAGGCTAAATTAAAAATAGTAAACTTTTTACATCTAATAAATGGAAACATGACCCATCATGAAGGTTCACCGCATCTGGCAACATGGTTACCCAGCACTGAGGCTAGGTTTGGAGCAGGGAACTGGGTAGGGGGGAAGGCCTGTTGCATACTTGAGGATCGTGGATTCTCCAGCAAGACATGCTTAACAGTGATGGGGAAAACTACAAGGTGTACGCACACATAGGTGGGTCTTCGCCCTTCAATAGCTACTGATGGGTTGGGCATCCGTGTCCACTCCCTAACGGAGCCAGGGCAACTTCCTTCCTTCAGTTCTTATAGCATTTGGCTATAATCGAAGAACTGGCTTCAACTGAAGAAGCTTATTATTGCTGGCCTGGCCTCCCACCAGCTCCTGGCGGTGGTTCTTCAAGTGACCCAAAGCAGACATTAGTTTAAAGACCCAGCTAGCAGCCAGCCACATCATTTGTTCTTTTCTCCAGGGGAGGCTGGCGACTCCTGTGTCACTGGGGCTCCTTATCCATTTCAGCCAGTTATCCTGAGCTGTATAGGAGCTGTCCGTGCTGCTGAACTCCATCCCCCAAATAGGTTCGCCACCATGGAGCAACATGGATAACTCCTAGAAAGCTCCAAATAAAAGCTGCAATGAATAAGGAGCCACGCTGACTTTGGAGTCACCAGCCTCCCCTGATTCCCCCCCCCCTGTAGTATGAGCGTGGGGGGACTGATCTGGATAATACTCTAGCATGGAGGTAGTGGGACTTCAGCCCTTTCCTACCCACTGCAGATCTGATTTGGATTGGCCTCCCCATGCCTGCAATTTATATCGCAAAATAGTGATCCAAGATAGCTCTCTATTCAGGCATTCTATATCTAGGGAGACTAAGCACAACAGGAGAGGGAGCGCGCTAGCCCTGATCCCCTCCATTGTTATGTTTGTCACCCTCTACTGGTGGAGGGTGACTGTCTGAAGAGGAGACCCTCCTGTGTATCTGCTGGAGCGTGGAAGCTCTCCCCGTGAGCCAGCATGTTGATTCCCCATCAGGGATGTTTGGCAGGAGCTGCCTGGAGAAAAGCCTCCAGAACACCCTTCCCTGAGCTGGTGCCCTCCAGATGTTCTGGACTACAGATCCCATCACCCCCCATTAGCATGGCCAATGGTTGGGGATGATGGGAGTTGTGGTCCAAGACATTTGAAGGGCACCAAGATGGGAAAGGCTGCTCAAAGAGCCAGATCTCCCCATATCATACGTTTAAATGGAACTCGTTGCATTGCCACTGCCTGGAGAAGGACATGCCGCCTGTGAACTTGGCAGTCTGGAAAAATCTCTTGTATTTTATCCAGGCAATCATTTTGATGGGTGGGGGTCAGGCAATGGATCATTTTTAGCACCTTATACTTGCGTACATAGTCTTTTACAGCAGGGGTGGGCAAGCTTGCAGGATCTACTTTGTGTTTTTACTAGAACTTCAAGATCCATCAGCCAGAACCTGGTACGAAAGGATATACTCTTAGAACTAAAGAATTCTGAGTCCAGGAATTTGTTTTGAGTACCAGAACTAAATGGAGCTCACAGTCCTTCCATTCAAAAATCCATTTCTGGCTAGATACACCAAGTTTTCTTCATTTGAGCAGTATAATTCAGGCAGCTGTTTTGTTGCTGGTAGTTAACAGTTGGGAGTCAGGAATCCATACTGATCTACTGCAGATCACGCCAGAGTTCTACCAGAAGATCCAGATCTACCTTCAACCCACCCCTGTTTTCCAGCACACTCCTATGTGTGTTTACATGGAAGTAGGCCCTGCTGTGTTCAATGGTGCTTACTCCCTAGTACAGGGGTCCCCAGTGCAGCACCCATGGGTGCCATTGTGCCTGTGGGCACCTCTAGTGGTACCCACAAAGCTCTTCACTCCCTGCTCCCTTCAAAATATATATATTTAATTAAAAGATTGAAAAATGTTAGGGCACCTGCTGCTGATCAGCTGTTCAGTGGGCAGGAAGAGAAAGCAAGGCAAAGGGAGAGAAGGGAGAGAAAGAGCAAGGCTAGAGGCTAGAAGTGGAGAGAAAGAAGAAGGCTAGGGATGGGGAAGGGAAAAGAATAGCAAGGAAAGGGGTTGAGGGAGAGAAATAGTGATGCTAGGGGCTGGGAGTGGAGGGGGAGAAAGAGAGAGCACGCACGCAAAGGGGAAAGGTCTGTGTGGATGCAAGAAGATTGGGCGGGCCAGGAAGCAACCCTTTCCATTTCCATCCCAGCCTCACGCCTCACCCTTTCTCTCTCCCTGTCCACTTCTTGACTAGCTAGCCCCCCCCCCCACAGCAGCCATTATGCAACTGGTCACATCCTCCATGGGAGCCATTTTGTAGCGGTGCCCACAGCAGTTTCTCAAGTTCCTAAACATGCCCACAACTCCAAAAAGCTGTGGGGACCACTGCCCTAGTAAGTGTGTTTAGGATTGCAGCCTTCAATAATTTCAGATGAAGTTCAAGGGGAGTGTTGTTCTTTTCTCCCTCATATCTTTATATCTCTCTCTCTCCTCAGGTCTAAAAGTTTGAGATAATCAACCGACACATTCTCCCTCATCAGCTTTCCTTGTGGACCACACTGCTCCCCCGTAGCCCCGTCACCTGTTTCCCACTGTCGGGAGATGAGGAGCCAGGGGAGAACCTCCATTCCAGCACAAAGTTTTTGTCGACAGATGTTTTATAATGACATGGCAGTTCCACGCTTGAGCCCCTCTGCTGCATCACCGGATCATGAGGGACAGTCACCTCCACACATGCCCCACCATCTGTGAGGGAATGAAAAAAATAGACTGCGTCTTGGATTATGGCCACCTTCCAGTCTCTTGTTGCACTTGCATTAGCACGTCCGCTATCAAAAACAAAACTGCCCAGTTGACGGGGTGGGCATGCGGTCTACTTTACAGAGGACAGGCCTCTATTTGAAGATGTTCTGAAAGGGCTGTCCAGGCTAAGTCTAGTTTAAAGATACAGACACATAAGGAGGGAGAACCCAGGGGCTTTAGTAAGCTGCCCTTCAAGCGTCAGCACCTGGACAGCAGACGGAGGAAGGACACAGCAGGTTACCTGATCACAGTCATCTCCACTATAGTGAGATGCATTTTATTTCTATTTAAATTATAGGAATTAATTCAAAGGTTGCATCTATACAAATACGTCAGCATATGAAAATGTTATGCAAATCAATACCCCCCCTTTCCCCCTCTTTTTTTGGCGATGCACTGCTTCAGTGTTAGCCATGCGGAAGAAGACGCCATCCTATGGACGACGCACCTTCTGGCTGGCTGTTCCAGTCACCCTGACCCTGCACGCTCCCATCTGGATTCTAAATATACAACACTTTGGAGAATTACCTCTCTGGTACCTTACATACCACCCAATATTTCACCAATGGGCCTTTCTATTCTCGGATCAGGGGTTCGTGGCCCAAATGACACCTCCGCCTCCACACACGTCTCCACTGGCATGTGCTGTACCTCAGGTATGTTGAACCTCTTCCAGCCCGAGGGCTGAATTCCATTTTGGAGGAGCTCTCGGGGGGCCATATTCCAGTGCGAAGACAAAGGGAACAGGGCCAGAATGCCAGCAGATTTTAGCTTAAGGCTCTTTCTGCCAGTAACTAAGGAGAGGCATTTAATGGCCAACACCACCACCCTGAAACAATTGGCAATCAGGAGAAAGGGGGTTGGGCCAGGGGAAGGGGCGTGGCCATCCGGGAACCCCAAAAAGCCAGATTGGGACCCCAGGTGGGCTGGATGTGGCCTGCAGCCTTGAGGTTCCACATCCCTGCTGTACCTAGTAAGCTAACCATCAGCCACTTTAGACGGTTTCATTTTACCATGAATCTGGTTGTAGTTATTATAGCTTAACTTCAGCTCGAAGACTGTTTCTGCAACAGTAACTGGGACAGGTATCCTCCTTCCACATCATCAGAGATTGAAAATCCAATCCCATGCATGTTTACTTGGAGGTCAAATCCCACGGCGTACAGCATGGAATACTCCCAAGTGAGTGTGCATAGAAAGCCTCATTGCAGAGGTGGTGTTAGGGAGCGGCCTGCTAGCGCTGGAGCCCTGAATCTTTCATTTCGAGCCCCAAATCTCTGGGAGGCTGTCTGCCCCACCGCCCTGCCATCCATGCTTAAATCTCTGTTGCATCTGATCTGCCTGGATTAGCTGGCTTCTTGCCCACATGTGCTTCACTTCCTGCTGCCGCATGCCTTAAATCTTTCTGCCTGTGTTTTTTTCCTGAAATCAAATGCCCTCCTCTCCCCTGTCCATACATCCCTTTTTACAAATAGGGGTGTTCTTAGGAGACAGGGTCCTTGAAACACACACACACACACACACACACACACACACAGAGAGACTCACTTTAGAGCATATGTAAATTAGCATATGCAAATTTGTGAATTTGGTTTTTGGGGTTTTTTTTGTCCTGTGGGCCTTAGCCCTGGATGTTTTCGGTACCTAGAACTGAGTTCAACTGGAATCACTCACAGATAAGCAGGCATAAGATTGCATCCTGATTGAATCCCTGGAGACTTGGGGAGAGAGGGTGCTGAAATATCAAGCCTACACAGCCTAACAAAACCTTCCTCAAATCAGGATGAAAAGCAGACACTTATTTTACAGCTACTAGAAAATACAGGGAAATGAGTACAGCATGAAAAGATCCGGGGCTCAACTGAAAATCCTGTGGATTGAAGAACACAGACTGCCTTCTCACATAAACTGGGGTGGGGAGAACTGTGCAGGGGCAGTGCTAGGTACCGAAAATATCTGGGAGTCAGGCCCATACAACAACCAAAAATACACAAATTTGCATATGCCAATTTACTTATGCTCTAAAGCAGGGCTCTCCAACCTTGGGTCCCCAGATGTTGCTGGACTACAGCGCCCAGAATCCCTTGCCATTAGCCATGCTGGCTGGGTATGCTGGGAACTGTAGGCCAGCAACATCTGGGGACCCAAGGCTGGAGAGCCCTGCCCTAAAGTCTCTCTCTCTCTCTCTCTCTCTCTCTTCTCTCTCTCTCTCTCTCTCTCTGTGTAAAGGATCCCATCTTCTAAGAACACCCCTATTTGTAAAAAGGGATGTATGGACAGGGGAGAGGAGGGCATTTGATTTCAGGGAGAAACCTCAGGGAGAAAGATTCAAGGGGGGGCAGCAGGAGGGGAAGCACATGTGGGCAAAAGGCCAGCTCCTCCAGGGGGCTCAGAGGCAACAGAGATCACGCAGGCCCCTGTCCCTTCACTTCAGCAAGTGCCACTGGACAGCAGGGTGGTGGGGCAGAGGACCTCCCAGAAATTCAGGGCTCCTAATGAAAGATTTGGTGCTCCAGCCCTAGTGGGCCGCCCCCTAACACTGCCTCTGGAACTGTGGCCCTCCAGATGTTTCTGGACTACAACTCCCATAATCCCTCACCATTGGCCATGCGAGCTGGGCGGCCTTTTGCGAGTTATAGTCCAGCAATATCTGGACGGTAACAGGTTCCTTACCCCTTTGGTGAAGGAACCTTGGGCTCCTTCCCAAAGGCATTCTGACTGATTTACCAATTGTTCACATGGAAACATTAGTAGTACAGGCAGTCCCCAGGTTATGAACAAGTTCCGTTCTTAAGAATGTCTTTAAGTCGAATAGCGTTCTATACGTTAAAATCGACATTTACGTAAATTGTGTAAATTACGCAAATTGTGTAGTATACTACGCTATGTACTCTACGTAAACGACGTAGTGCCGGGGAACCCAGAAGTCCATTCTCAAGTATGGGTTGTCTGTAAGTCGGACGTTCTTAACTCGGGGACTGCCTGTATTGATTCATATACTAAATACTGCTTAGCATACCACCAAGCACGTTGCAATTTCAATCTCCATTTTTGTGTTTCACTGTATAAAACAGTTATATTAACTTCACAGCCATTTCAGCACTATATTTTATACTTGCCCTGGGACTCCAGAGCTGAAGAGAAGCACACCCCTGGTGTCTGCCACCAGCCAGGAGAGAACAGGGGCTACTTGGAGGCTGCACCCTGCCTCCCAGGAAGAACACAGCATGGCACGGGGGACAACCATCCATCCGCCAGAGAAAGAGGTGCTTCTCCCATGCTTGCTTTCCTCTCCCCTCCCCATTTCCTTCTCCTTTTGTATCATGTCTGTTAGATGGTGAGCCTGTGGGCAGGGACAGTGCCGGCTCCAGGTTTGGGTGGGAGGGCCCATGGGCAAGACACCCCCAATGGGCCCCATCCCTCAGTGACTCTACCTTCTCACCCCCATTTTCACCAGCTGCTCTTGCTTCTAATTCTCTCTCTCATCATTGCTACCGCTTGCTTGCTTGCCAGGCAGAGACCCAGTGAGCAAAGCAGGCAGCCGCAGCTCCTTCTCCTTCTCACCACCGCCATTGCCTGGGCCAGAGCGAGAGGCAAGTAACCAAGCAGGTTGTAATTGTGAAAGGAAGAAGAGCTCCATGGGGCCCTTGTCAGGTGTCCAACCAGGCCTACCCTGGGCAGAGACTGACTGTCTTATTTTTCAATATATGTACAGTGCTTAGAAAAGTTTAGGCATTTTATGATCACGATCATTATTTAACACCTGTAAAGCATATATTTGCAAATCTCAAAAACTCACCCAAGAACAAGACTAAGAGCAGCCCACAGGAGAGTGGAAGGACCAGGTGGGCCACATTCAGGGCCATTATTGCAGAGGGCGGGAGTTGCTTCCACTGCGAGAGCCGAAACTCAACTGAAACTGAGCAAGACTGTTCTTTATCTTGTACGTGCACCAGAGCAAACAGTTGAGGTGCCGTTCTGAATCACATCGTAGCGGAAGCCTCCTCTGATATAAGAGGGCAACCACGGTACCTCTTATAACTTGAGGCTGGTCATCCCTTGTATTTGCGGGCTGGTTCACACAATCAGGAATACTCATTTGGCACCCGCTCATTTCTTGGTCACCTTTTGGGGACCTAGTACTAATTCTGTTGTTTTCCCAAGCCTTTTTCGATACCCAGCCAACCGTATTTGACTTCCGCTGCTGCTTATCTTTGCTATTTAATTTGCATTGTGTGTCTATGTTTGTGTTTAGGTTAATTGTTGTTAGGTTGCATTTTATAATGTTGATCCTTTAATTATTTTTATTTTTTAAATAGGAAGCCATCTTGCTAACATGGGGGTGGAAAGGCAGGACACAAAATGGTTTTTCCATGCCAATTAAAAAAAAAGAAAAGATGGAGAATTATTGACATTGCTCAAGTACTCTGACATCATCCCTGCAGAACTCTAGTTGCATGAAGCTGAGTCTATCTTTGACAAGGGACTTTTGAAATTAAGATAAAAATAAAAAGCTGAGATTTGGCCAAGAGATCTGTGTGTGAGTGTGTGTGTGTGTGTGTGTGTGTGTGTGTGTGAGAGAGAGAGGGGGGGGTTCAATTTAGTCATCTTTAGTCCTCACTACTACCTACAGTTTAAGTAGCTCCTCACAGATGTATAGAAAAGTCTATAACCCACCCACCAATTGGAAATAAAAACAATGGCCCAGAAAAATTAAGAACAGGCCAGTGAAAGCACACAGCTCTTTAGAGTGTTCCTGAAGCCCTGCAAAGAAGGGGGCTGACCAACCCCCAATGAATGCTCATTCCAGAGGTGCGGGGCCACTCCCCAAAAAAGGCCCTCTCCCTTGTACTCACCAACCTAACTGCCCTTGATGGTGGCCAAGTGAGAAGGGCCTCTACTGATGACCTCAGAGTGTGGGCAAGCTGATACAGGTGAACTTGGGCCCAAACTGTTAAGGGTTTAAAGGTTAAAACCAGCACTTTAAACTGGCCTCAGTCAACCAATTCAGCTGGCACACTGTCAGCATCACATGAGGCGACCACTGAGCCCCCAGCCAATATCCACATTCTGCACCAAGTGAAGTTTCTGAATCATCTTTAAAGGTGGCCCCATGAAGAACGCATTACAGTAGTCCAGCCTGGATGTCCCCGGAGCATGAATAACCCAGGCAAGTTCCTCCCTCTCCAGATAGGGTGACATTGGTGTACCAGCCTAAGCTGGTAAAAAGTACTCCTGGCCACCACCTCTGCCTGAGCTTCCCCAGTTAGGGCAGAGTCCAGGAGTGCTCCCAAACTGCGGACTTGGCCCTTTGGGGAGAGTGCAACCCCATGTAAGAACAGATGTATTCCTACATCCAGATTGGTCGATTTCCATAGGACCTCCATCTTGTCTGGATTGAATCCAACTTGTCTGCCCTCATGCATCCTAAAACTGTCTCCAGACACTGTTCAAGCAGCCTCCATAGGACCATTAGATGGAAAGGAGAGGTAGAGCTAAGGGTCATGTGTGTATTGATGGCACTTCAACCTAAGCCCAAGGATGGAGCCATGCCAATATAGGAGAGAAAAGGGAGAGGGGCATTTATAATGCGGATGAGCATGCTGACGGAAATTGGGGTTTGCATTCACATTTAAGTAAAACAAAGCAAAATAAATAAAATGCCTTAAGACTCACGTGTGCAGACATCTTTATTGTACATTTATTAAACTGAATCATTCAGTTACATGGACTCATCTTAAATAGATGTGTGTTCAACTCCTTCACATATATTTAGGCTTATGGATTAGGAATGACTGAGAATTTCATTTCAGCTCGGTTTTGATGAGAAGTCACCAACATTCGCAAAGTTCTCGATATTTGGGACACAAAGAACTTTTGTACAAAAAAATGAATGTGGGAGAAACCGAAACCGACAGTTTTGTCCTTGCAGGCCCAGGCCTTTGAGTGCTTTGCTTTTAAAAGTCTGAGTTTGAATCTCTGTGTATTCAACTGTTTGTGGCGCTGAATTATAGTTGCCACCTTTCCCCCCCCTGACAGGCTCCTCATCTTTTACAGCGATATTGGTAGGTACATCATCGCCTTTTCCCTGCTGAGAATAGCTTCATCTATGGAATTTGGCTGGTGCAGATGGGTGAGAATTTCGTTTCAGTTCATTTTTGATTAATTTACCAAAATTCGCAAGATTCTTCATATTCAGGATGGAAAGGGCTTGAGATTTAAGAAGTCTGAATGCAGAAGAAAAACTGGCAGATTCGCCCATCTCTGGAGTGGGTTGTATAGTGATACATCTAGGATATTTTTTTTAAGCTACCTTTATTCCCTCTCCAAAGGAAATAAAAGCTGCATTGAGAAATTAATTATTAACAGAGCTGCCAAAAGAAACAATTAGCATCCTACCCAGTCCCCACCAGAGCAAACAGCGATAAACTGACCACAAGACTTAGGACACCTTTGTTAAATATTTCTGGCATATCTTGTAGTGGGTTGGATCCAGGCTAAATTAGTTGCATATAGTTTTCATTGAAAACAATGCCATGACTAGGTTGACATGCAACTAGCTGAGTCTGGATCAAATCCAGGATTTTTCATACAGAACACAAGAAACTACTTGGGCAATTTAAGGCACAATCCTTATGCAAGTTTAGAGCAGGGCTCCCCAAACTTGGGTCCCTAGATGTTCCTGGCCCACAGCTCCCAGCATACCCAGCCAGCATGGCTAATGGCAAGGGATTCTGGGAGCTGTAGAGAGAAAAAAGGCCTACAACTCCCAGCATGCCCCAGCCAGAGTTGTGGGCCTTTTTTCTGTCTAACCTTGCATAAGATTGCATCCTTAGTGTCAAAGGCAGTGGTGTAGTGAACTGGGACTGCAGGGGAGCGTAGTTCTGGGACCTTCTTTAAAGCAGGAGTGATGAGGTCATCTGGCTGGGTATGCTGGGAGCTGTAGGCCAGCAACATCTGGGGACCCAAGGTTGTTGGAGAGCCCTGGCATACAGGATTTGTCAGAGACTGAGTGGAGTAATCGATCACAGGCTGGGATACTACTTCATGGTAGCAGTTGAAATGGCAACACTGGTTTGCAAGTTTGTTTGCATTTCTAATTAAAAGCGAAAGGTTGCATTTCAGTTGGCTGAATGTTCTTCCATTCGGTCTCGCTGTGTTTTACAAGTAGAATCTAGGCAATAAGAAATAAGTCAGCTCTGAGTTCAATGGAGCTTTCTCCCAGGGAACAGGGCATAGGATAGCATTTAGGCCAGGGAAAAGTGATCTTCATGTTGCCGCAGGACGCCTAGTTGGAAAAACTGGTCATTCTCCCTCCATTTTCATAGTAAAATTACTTAGACAGAAAAGAACATGTCTATGTGTGTTGGGGACGTTTTTCTGGTTTCTTTGCATGTGTTGACCTACCTGTTCTCACAGGCTTTGGGCTTCCACCTAAATACTGGATTTCTCAGAAGTGTTCCTCAGGCTAGATCAGCCTTCCCCAACCTAGTACCCTCCAGGTGTTTTGGACTACAGGTCCCATCATCCCTAACCATTGGCCATGCTGGGCAGGGATCATCCACCCAGTGCATCAGCTGGGGACCAAATGGCATCAGGTGGGACATGGCCCTGCCTCCTGACATGCCCCCAATCCCTTGACATCATGCAGCCTGTGGATGGCTGGGTGGAGGGTCATCCCCACCGGCGCCGCCACAAATTTTGTTTTCCACCCTTGAGCTATGACATGCTTAGGATATCCTTTCTTATCCTGTCACACCTCAAATTACCAAGAACTGGAGTGAGATTCAGCAAAGTGGTGGTCTCTCTCTCAATTCTAAACTAGGGATGGCCTATGTTTTTACCCAGAGAGGCTAGATCCACCCCAGCCAAGCTGGTAGGGGGACAGAAGGCTCCTGGCAATGATGCCATCACCTAAACTTGGCCATGCTGGCTGGGAAGTATGGGAGTTGCAGTCCCAACACATCTGGGAGCATTCCAGGTTGACCAGGGAGAGTCCAGGCCTCTGGTCTGCAAAATCTAGTGTTCTATTTCTCCTCTAGTTAGCAGCTCTTCCTCCTGCACTACTGCCCAGGAGGGGAGGGCAAGACAAGAGTTGGCTTCAGTTCCTTGTCCGTGCTGCTGTCACTGCTCACTCGCTTGGAGATGGCAAGAGGGGTATCAGAGCTGTGTGTGGGTGTGTGTGTCAGGGTTTGCAGTGGGCCCCTTGCTGAGGTGTGGGCCTTGGCAGATGCCCAATGGTGCCAACCCCTGATGCCAGCCCATGTTCAGAGGTAAACACATGATCGATATCTGAAGGGCCACCTTCTGTTGTACCAACCTGCCCATACGTTGAGATAAACTACCATGGCCCCTCTCTGCATGCTCCAGTCTTCAGATATTAGGGTGGGTGGCGACCAGAAACAGGGCCTTTTTTGCAGTGGCCACCTGACTGGAATGTTCTCCTCTAACATATTTACTTGGTGACATCTTTAGTGAAACCTGCTTTTTAAAGTAAATCCTTAGGTGGGTTAAATTGCACCTCCCCTTTTTGAATATCTTTAATACCCGAGGTTAGCAATTTCAGAAAAAGATGGCAACAGAAATACAGCATGTCAAACAGCAATGGGTTGGAATTCATCTGACGATATGAGTAGTTTTGCTTCTTGTATGCAGCTGTTTCCTTGTTGTTTTAATTGGTTTTTATCTGTTTAGTGCTGATTTTTAAAAATTGTACTGTATTTTAATTTGGTTTTGCTCTTCATTTCAAAGTGGTCTTTAATTTTTGTAAGCCACTTTGAACTTTAGTTCAATGGAGAGGCAATATAAAGCTGCTATTTTAAATTAATAAAGCAATCCAATTCTGTAGGCAACTGTTTGCATACGTGCCAGGCCCTAGAAGCAAACACACACTGTCTCCACTGTTTTTTTTTAAATATAAAAACAAATACTTTTAATGATCATTATGAAAAATAATACATTTTGAAACTGTACATAAAAATATTTCAGTGTCTTCCTACCTTCTTATGCAACAGAAGGATCTGATTGCCATTAAAAAAAACAAAAAACAAATTAGCCAGCATGAAAATGGTTAGAGGACTCTAGTCCAGATTCACAGACCTGTTAATACATATAAGTATAAATTATGTACTCTATCAATCTATATATATAAAAAGATAAAGAAACAAAATATTTAAAGTTGTCCATTGAATAAATGTAATAATTGCACAATATGTATTAAAATGCTGAAGGCGCCATTAAAGAGTTCATTGTTAGGATATTCTGATAGAAGGTTACTCTATACTGTTACATACAGGTTAGATGCACAAGCTGCTGCTGGGGCTATCTTGTTACAGAAGATGCAAAGATTCGGTTAAGCCCCAAGGCAGCATCTGGCCTTAATGCCTGGATCTTGGAGAGTTGGTTGGGTGCAGTTCCGGTGCAGATCACAAGGGGGCAGAAGACACAAACCAGAGAAAGCATCTTCATTCTCAGAACCAAACTCGCAGGTGTAAAGATTCAACCAAAACAAAACCATAGCGTAAGGGGTTCAAGTTATTGTGGGATTTTTGGGGAGTGTTGGAGAGGAGATGGAATAGGTGCAGTGCACAAGGGACTCAGACAGTGTCTTCAGAGGTCACTCACAACAAACCAAGAAAGGCTGCAGTGCGGGCCCAGTGCATTTGTAAATCTGATTAGAAATCACTTTTTAAAAAATCTTTGCAATTGTAAGACCTTCAAAAACGTTAATCGTAAGAGCTGGCAGCCTTAATAGCAATCACCAGCCCAGGGTAACCCCTTTAGCACAGGAACTAGTACAGCATTGAGTTTTGGAAAAGGAAAAATCGGGTTCAAATTTCTTCTAGGTGAGGAAGCTCATGGGTGACCAAATCACAGACTCTCAGCCTAGGCTACCTCACAGGGTTGTTCTGAGGATCAACCCCAGATCAAAGCTCTCTGGGGGAAGGGCAAGATGTACATGTAACATGCATACACCCGACCCAATCCAGTTGCTGCCAGAGGCTTGGACAGTGAACCTGGTGGTGTCTCAATGAAGTCTACATATGGTGCAATCCTATACATGCCTACCCAGAAGCAAGTCCCATTGACTTTCCATTAGGTAAGTGGAAAGAGGATTGGAGCCTTAGCCCACCGTTGTGCACAGCCATCTCTGCCTGATGTGCAAAGGAAATGCCAAGTGCAGAGAATCAGAGATATATTGAAGTCTTTCACTGAATCATAGGAAGGTTCCTTATACTGGATGAGACAAATTGTCCATCTAGCAAAATACTGACCTTTTCTACATGAGGCACTTATTGTGCTGTTAATTGCTGTATCTACTTTTGGTTTCGTCACAGCATTGAGATCCGAGCTCTAAACAAAGAGCTCTTCCTTTCCTGCTTTCCTGCTACACAGCCTCTAGGTGGAGCTGTAATATAGCGGAATAGCAGAAATACACGAGGAGGTAGGCCATCATTTTCCCCATTGTAATTTAATAGCTCACTTTCCCCATTCTAAAAATACCTAGGAAAATGCTCTGAAAAAAACCCAGAAGTGAAACTGGAGGATCACGATGTCGTCTAAAGAGCCCGTCAACAACCATAAGTAAGGAATCATGTGCGCACAATAAATTCCTCATGTAGAAAAGCCCACTACTCTAAAACTCTGGAAAGCCACTGCCGGTAAAACAGGAGCATTTGCAAACCATACCCGGAGATGCCACCAAAGATTGAACCTGGGACCTTCTGTGCACAAAGCATGTGCTCTACTACTGAGCTATGGTCGCTTCCCAATTGGACTTCAGTTGCTTAACAGCCGTGATTAAATGTATGTATCAAAATTCACATCCACATACTCACTTCCCTTTGAAGTCACATTGTTTTGGGCTTGTTAGCATTCACCATTATCTGGTGATGACAACCCTTAGGTAGGTGGAACCCATTTGAGGGGGTAAAGCAGAGATTTTCAAGGGAGTGGAAGGAGACATACATTTTCAAATGGCTAATGAGACCACTACCAAATTAATGTTGAGGAACAAAAACAATGATGACAACAACAACAACTCAGCAACCACAGTGATCCTCAGTGCTCCATCTGCCTTCTAATGCAGCTGAACTGAACACTCAGGAGACAGTGAAATGGGAAGTCTTGCTAATAGCAAGTAGGAGTTGTTATTCCTGCTTGGCCCTGGATAAGTACATAAGAAGAGCCCTGCTGGATCAGACCAAGTGTCCAACAGACCAGCATTCTGTTCACACAATGGCCAACCAGCTGCCTGTGGGAAGCCCATAAATAGGACATGAGTACAACAGCACCATCGCCCTCATGTTCCCCAGCAACTAGTGACTTTTGACAAAGGCTTCAGTAACACAGAGCGCACACAATCCTACAACTCTTACCCACCACCTGGCAATGCTGTGTCATGGCTCCAGGGTAAGACTCTCCATGTTCAGGGATGAGACCATGGGCTCTGCAGAGGTGGTGCAGTTGGGGAAGCTAAACCTGTGTATGTGGAATGTAGGTTTGTGGTTCACCATCTGCCTGATCACTGGAAATTCTACTGAGCCTTCCTCTGACTTTTGCAAATTCCACCAGCCATTGCTCACATACTTTAATGGCTTAGAACAGGGGTGGGCAACCTGTGGCCCAAGAGCCATATGCACCCCTCAAACTAATTTCAGGCAGCCCTTGGCCTAATTTCAAAAGCACCCGACAAACCACTCCCAAGGGAATGCAGCCCGCAACAGGAAAAAGGCTCCCATCCTGCGGTCTAGAAAAACCTGCTTTTTAAAAAAACGAGAGCTGAGATTCAACAGCTTTTCTGCAGTTGCCCAGGTTCACGGAATGCGCACAGCTCCGAACTTGACTGAGACTGCACCCTAACTTTGCCCGCTCCTCCAGCGCACCCGGAGCCAACCCATTCTCTGGGTTGCTCCCAGGAAAGGTGGTGGCAGGGGAGCATCTTATTCTGCCCGCAGACTTCAGATCTGCCCCCTGGCACTTTCTTCTAAGCCAAGATAGATAGCCAATCCCAGCCTGGCTTTTTCTACAATGAGATAAAAAGGTCATGGAAGGGGAACGAATGACACCCCTAAAAAAAGGGAAAAAAGATCTGCTGGTATTTGTTCAACGAGACGCAGCCTCCGTTGTCAAGGAGGCTCCCAAAGTCCGTGGATGGGACTCGTGCAAGTCCCAAAAGGTGACAGAAGCTTCTCCGGTTACAGAAAGTCCCCGAAGCCCCTGTGAAGTCCTCTTTATGGCAATGCATTGAAAATGGTTCCTTTGTAGGGCATGCCCACGAAAACGCATGCTGGCGCTCTGAAGGCAAGCAGCGCTGGCTGAGCGAGTGTTTCCAGTCCCTCTGTTCTGCTCGGGATTAGGAGAACCACTTGCCGCACGGGGAGTCACAAGAGCTGCCGCCGAGCATTTACACCAAAGATCCGGCTTGGCTCTGGGCAGGCACCATGACGGGCACTGCCCCCATCCGGGTAAGGGTGGAGGAGGTGAGCCCTTGAGGCGCGGTGGGCTCCTGTTGCCGGGGGGCCTGCGGCTGAGCTCCATTTGTCCTGTGGAGGGTGTTCCTATGGACCGGCACGTTGGCATGGTGGCAATGGACCCCGTTGACCATGGGTGGGAAGTAGAGGGGCAAAGACTGGCTGGAGAGGCTGGGGGTCGGCGTGAGCGTTCCACCCCTGGGGTTGTTGAAGGGGGGCTTGAAGCCCACCGTGCTGCCGGTGGCAGTGGTGATGGAAGCCGTGTCTGAGGCGGGCTTGGACAGGTACAGTTTGTGGTCCCGGGTTGTGTTCATTGACGACAACGTGCCGTTTTTGGAGACTGTGTCGGAACCGGGACTTTTTGCCCAGGAAAGCGTCTTCGGGGCGACGGCATCTTCCCTGCAAAAGGGGAAAAGTGAGAGGACTAGTGAGGGGAAAGTCAGGATGAATGAATCCGTAGATTTCCAATCTGTGTCACCCTCACACATTTTGACCCATCGTTCCATTCCATTATTTTGTGAGATATCTATCTATCTATCTATCTATCTATCTATCTATCTATCTATCTATCTATCTCCTTTTAAAATGCATATTTAAATATGCATTTACATTTTATTTTTCTCTCAAAATCTGTATTTAAAATGTTCATTCTCTCACAAAATAGGCCTCTAAATGCATTTAGGGGGTATGTTCAAATTGCCGAGAACTCCTTCGGAACAGTCGGAGAGGTGTGGAATCTGGTGGATAGCTGGGTTAACCTAAGAAGAGCCCTGCTGGATCAGACCAAGGGTCCATCTAGTCCAGCATTCTGTTCCCACAGTGGCCAACCAGCTGCCCATGGGAAACCCACAAGCAGGACATCAGCACAATAGCATCCTCCCACTCATGTAGCAACTGGTACTGAGAGGTATACTGCCTCCGATACTGGAAGTAGTATATCGCCATCATGACTGGTAGCCATAATAGCCTTTTCATCCCTGGATTTGTCTAATCTCCTTTAAATCCACAGGGGCCACTTATCTTCCTCCAATGTGTCACAAACAGTTTTCCCAATGCTTCTTCTGTCTTAAAATGCTCCATGCATTGGGCATAATAAAAGTTTTTTCAGGCACCTGAAAGTATTTTTTTTTCTGTTTTGAGGACACATAAGTGCCTCCCTCTCTTGCTGTTTCCTTAATCCCCTTTACAGCCATCCAGGTTGGTAATCATCACTACATTTTGTGGTAGTGAGTTCCGTAGTTGAACTATGCACTGTGTGGAGAAGTACTTCCTTTTTTCTATCCTGAATATCCCACTATTCAGCTGCATTGGATGACCCTTGTATTATGAGAGAGAGAAAAAAATGCATCCCTATCCACCTTCCTCACACCATACATAATTTTATACACCTCTCTCACATCCCCTCCACCCTTACTCACCTATCTCTAATCTAAAAAGCCCCAAACAGTGTAACCTTTCCTCGTGGGAGAGTTGCTCCAGCCTCTTGATCATTTTGGTTGCCCTTTTCTGAACTTTCTCCAGCTCTGCAAGATCCTTTTTGAGGTGGGGTGACCAGAAGTGTACACAGTATTCTAAGAGTTCCGACTCACACACTAGTCTGAGAGGTGTGGACCAGTTCATTCTATATGGGACTTCTTCTCTCGCATATGCCTCAAGCATCCATAGAGGGAGAGCAGAGTTTGTAGGTGATCATCGAATTTCCCCACCCACGTGTCGGAATTTCCCTCCCATGGAAAAACAAGAATGGCTTTCTCCCCAGATGTAAACCTCCACTGGAATCAAGATTAGGTACCCAAACAGAGGCAAAATAGTGACTGGTTCACTAGTCTTCACCCCCACACATCAAGACACCTCTCTCAACCTCTGGGCCTAACTATACATTATGTTGGGAGATCTTAATCCATGTTTGTCCTCCTGATTCTTAAAAGAAACTTGAATGCAGCCACTGGGCGTGGGCTGGGGAGGTGGAAGCCTGATAATTTGCCTGGGGTAGTTGCACAGGGATGAGAGCATTTAACCCTCCCCACTACACGCCCATCATTCCCCCATATCTAAATTACATACCCCAGGCCATCATTTTCAGGCTCATGTCCTGTAAAACGGTTGCAAGGAAGCAGCTTTCTATGGCATGACTGCAAGAGATGGTAGCTATCTCAGACTATCAACTTCACATTTAATCCCACGCCCCCATAATGTCTAGGCCTGAAACTCACCCATGTCGTGCTAGGGATGGACGGATTTTGTAAAATCCATTCCATCTGTGTTTCACAGACGGTCCAGCATCTTTTGTTCTGGGGTCTGCTCATTGACAGAATCAGATTTTTCTCAATTTCCCAAACTTGCATTCACACTGGAAAATGTGCCCTTCTGAAAATGTGCCCTTCCGAAAATGCACATTCGCACCAATGTGCAAATCCCCCCAAACCTGCATTTTCATGCTTTAGCCTGCAGGGGGAAATGTGCATTTTCGGTCTGTTCTGGAAAGTAAGTCCATGGAATCTATGCAATTTGGAAAAAGCCTGTCCGGTGCGGAATCCGTGGGCTGGATTCATAGAAATCTGAACTCATTTGAATCCATTGCAGACTTCTCCAACAACCCTAGTCTTGACAGCATGGCGTTGTGCATTTTCTCTCCCACCTTGCCACCAGTAGCAGGCCATGATGTGAGGCATGGTCTGAAAATGCACAATGCCAAAATGCACAGAGCCAGTGTGATGTAGTGGTGACAGTGTTAGACTGGGACTCAGGAGATCCAGTCACTGACTCTCAGCCTAACCTACCTCACAGGGTTGTTGTGAGGATAAAATGGAGAGGAGGAGGACTATGTAAGTTGCCTTGGGTTCCTTGCAGGAAAAAAGGCGGGGTATAAATATAATAAATAAATAAATAATGTCACCCAACTTCAGCCCAGTATGGAAGATCATCCTCCCAACCTCAAAGATAACATGATTATTTGTAGTTACTTTGAATGGTGATAGAAAGACACTGCACACATTCTCCAAAGCACTTGTTATTTCTTCACACACTTCAGGGCTGAGCATTGGCCCAAATTGAGTCTTGGAGTTGGACCATCATTGCTCCTTTTTTTAAAAAGAAAGCCCGCCCCCCCAAAGGTTGAGGGTGATCCACTGGTTCAATTGCTTGGGTACCCCAGCCTAGTACTTTCCCTTATATTAGGGGCAAACAAGAGCCATCCAGGCGTTGTTGGACTCCACCTCCCATCAGCCCCATCCAGCATGGCCTATGGGCAGGGATTCTGGGAGTTGTAGACCAAAACATCTGGAGGGTGCCAGGTAGCCTTCCCCTGCCTTAGATCAAAGGTGGGGAACCTGTTGACAGGTTCCCCACCCGCCCATCATCCTTGACCATTTGCCAGGCTAACTGGGGCTGATGGGAGTTGGGAGTCCAACAACATCTGGAGGGCCACAGGGCAAGGCCAGATGTTCAGGGTGGATAGGGATTCTCACTTGATCTCGTTGGCCATTTCCTCTTGTGCGTCTTTCTTCTTCCTTCTGTAGACCAAAATCTGAAGCACAAACAAGATGATCAGGCCAATTCCAATGAGGGTTCCCACCACTGCACCAGTTACCACCGCTGCATTGAACGCTGCAAAAGGAGCCAAAGCAGGAAGAAAACAAGATGTTTAGAGTGGTGTTGCGGGGGGGGGGATTCCACAGATCTGACTTGACAGGGCACCTGTGGGCACCACTCTCATTTGGGGCCAAGCTCATACATATACCTAGATGCTGATGGCCCAGAGCTGAATATGCTTTTATGTATTTATTTATTTTATGAATATTTTATATACGACTTTTTTTCTGGTTGTCCAAGCAGTTATCAAGCCAATAATAATTCTAAACATTCAGCTAAAACAACAACATCAGCAAAATCCAATAATCAAACTAAACAGCCAGAGAAAGACTTAACCAAAAGTCAACTTAGAAAAGAAAAGGGTATTCCAGGCCTTATGAAGACTAAACAAAGCAGCAGCCCTTAACCCTCTACTGGTAGGAGGGTCCACAGCATCAGAGTGGCCATTGGTAAAAGTGCAAGTCAGAGTTGTCATTGTTCTTCTTACTGGATAGAAGATGGCATAGACAATATCGCCTGCTAACTGGACCTCAGCAGGTGAGTAGGCTCCTATGGGAACAGATGGCTCTTGAGGTATGGGGGTGCCCAGGCTATGCAAGACTTTAAAGGTTAAAAACAGCACCTTGAATTGGGCTCGGAAGCAAATTGGTAGCCAGTGCAACAAGCACAGGACAGGTTGAAAAGGCCTCACTGCCCAACACCTGTTAGAAGGCACAAAGCACTGTTCAACACCAACTGAAGTTTCTGATTTGTCTTCAAGGGCAGCCCCAGGCAGCACGCATGGCAGTAATCAAGCCTGGAAGTTACACAGCACTCCGATGCTGTGGACCCTCCTACCAGTAGAGGGTTAAGAGCTGCTGTATCAGTGTAGCAAAGTCTGACCTGTCCAGAAAAGGGAGATACCTCCTAATCTGACAAATATATGAAGAAATGTGCTCCAGAGCCTGCTTATATTTCCGAACTGCTTCTCAAAGAGCAGCACCAAACCTAGGAGTACTCCAATCTCCTGTTATGTTAGCATATGTTAACTGGCTCTACTGAAATGCACTGTGTGTAAGTTGACAATGGGCGATACAAAGATCCCATCTGTGACGATTAATCTAAAATGGCTCATTCATCCACACAAGTCATTGCTTAATCTTGCAGACAATTGGTTGGATCTAGATTTAGTCATGCTTAGAGTAGACCCCTTGAAATCAATGGGACTTAGGGTGAAGCCTTGTGATCCCAAAAGGGCACTCACGTGGATTCACCTCCAGGGTGATGGTGCAATTGGAATAGCCGGCTTTGCTGGTAGCATTACAGATGTAGGTTCCGGACATGTCTGTGGTGAGATTTGTCAACTTCAGGGTCCCCTTCTTTGGGTCTGTAAGCAAACAAATACATAAACAAACTGTCAACAAACAAGGTCCTTATTTCAACTGGGTTCCAGCCTTTACATCAATGGGGTAGGTAGAGGATAAGGTGATTAATGGCTATTAGTCCTGATGGCTATATGCTACTTGCAGCATCAGAGGCAGCATGCCTATGTATGCCAGTTGCTGAGGAACATGTGCGGGAGGGTGCTGTTGCACTCATGTCCTACTTGTGGGTTTCCCATGGGCAGCTGGTTGGCCACTGTGTGAACAGAATGCTAGATGAGATGGACCCTTGGTCTGATCCAGCATGTTCTTATGGCATTGTCAGGAGCACAGACCACGTTTGTACATCATGCTAAACCATGTTTTAGTGTGACATGGGTGAGCACAGCAAGCCTTGGACCTGCATGTTTGCCCCACCCCCTCTCCTCCTTCTGCTTCTGCATGGCTGAGAGGACAAGTTTGGAAGCCTTCACTTCCACTTTTAGTTAACCACAGATTCCTGTGTCCTTTGAACTGGGATCGGTGGTTAAGTCTAACTGTGATTCATTTCAACAAACCAGCTTCAGAAACCGTGGTTTGAAGTTGGCTTGTTTGAAGTCATCCATAGTTAGCATGTTCCAGATGACATGACAAACTGTGGTTAAGGGGAGGAGGAGAGGGGAGGGGGAACGCACAAGCCAGTCACTCCCTGCGGCTTGTCACTGCTTGTGCACATCGTGTCAAGCCATGGTTTTAATCAGCCAGAGACTCACTGGTTGCCAGCCAGATTTTCTCACCTTTCTCATAGTTTTCTGTTACATCTGAACTGAGCCTAAAGTAAGCATTCCCAGGTGTGTGACACCCATTTCAACTATCAGGTTTGGGAAACTGCTCTATACAGGGCTGGCATCAGGGGTCAGCATTGTTGGGTATGTGAAAAGGCCCATGCACCTGCAGGGGTCCCATTGCTGGCTCCTAGAGCCTTTGGGTCCTGCTCCTCTTCTTCCTTGCTGTCAAGGCCTGTTCATCTGCACTCTCTGAACAAGCAAGCAGTGAGAAGAGTAAGGAGATTCAGCGGCATCCTCTAATCGCCTTTTCCTCTCCCTCTGGGGAATATTATTTTGTTGGTTGTTACATTTATATCCCACCTTTCCTCCAATGAGCCCAAGGTGGCCTACACGACCCTCCTCTTCTCCATCTTACAACAACCCTGTGAGGTAGGTTAGGCTAAGAGTCAGTGACTGGACCAAAGTCACCCAGTGAGCTTCATGGCTGAGTGGGGACTAGAACTCAGATCTCCTGAGTCCCAGTCCAGCACTCTAACCACTAGGCCACGCTGGCTCTCAATGTGTCTACATCCTTCTTAAAGGGTGGCGTCTTAATGAAGGATCATAGGATCGTAGAGTTGGAAGGGGCCTACAAGGCCATCGAGTCCAACCCCCTGCTCAATGCAGGAAACTAGAGGAGGGGTTTTCCATCCAAGTAATAACCAGGCCTGGCCCTGCTTAGCTTTCCACGCTCAGACAAGCTGAGCCAGCGTGAGCCACAGGCCTGTATGTGAAGACTCCCAGCTTAGATCTCACCCATGGCCAGGGCCCCCTGTGGTCTCACTGGGCATCCTCCTAGCCTACCTTGCATAGGTGCGAAGAAAAACTGAGAGCTGGGTCTGGTGCGTTGCCAGAAGTAGATAGGGCTGGGTTTGCCCAAAACAGAATGGCAGCGCATGGTGATATTTCCTCCAACTCGGGGGCTTCCCTGAATCTGACACTTCGGTGCAGACGGCGGAACTGCAAAACAAAGAGTAATAAAAAGGGAAGAAAAACAACTATATTTAACCATCCATACTTCCAGTTTGAGCACATAAAAAGTAAAATAAAAATAGCAGTGCCATCTACTGGCCACAAACAAAACCACGAATTGTTCTGAAAGCCAACCAAACGCATCAGTGTATCAAGGTATAGCTGTGCCTGTGCCCAAATTTTAGGGATGTATGAGAATTTTGTTTTAGTTTTCAGCGAGTAGCTTGGAAATGCCCTGTTTGCAACCTCAAACGCAAATGCATTTTCTCTGAGAATGTTCACAAATTAAAAATCACACTTTGAGAAATTCATACTTTTTAAAAATCACACTTTCACACTTTATTCAATGGGGAGGGGGGGAGAAATGCACACTTTCCCCATTCAAACTGCACATTGTTCGGCAAGCTCGAGAAACCCCATTTCTTTCTCCCATTGCTAGCCCACATCAGCACCCAGCCCTTGAAATCCTGAACGTATGAATCTTAATGCCACACTGTATTAGACTGTGGCTTACGCTGGCTCAGCTTGTCCGAGCGTGGAAAGCTAAGCAGGGTCAGACCTGGTTATTACTTGGATTTCATAGATCATAGAGTTGGAAGGAGCCTACAAGGCCATTGAGTCCAACCCCCTGCTCAATGCAGGAAACTAGAGGAGGGGTCTCCCATCCAAGTAATAACCAGGCCTGACCCTGCATAGCTTTCCACACTCAGACAAGCTGAGCCAGTGTGAGCCACAGGCCTTTCTAGTTTCCTGCATTGAGCAGGGGGTTGGACTCGATAGCCTTGTAGGCTCCTTCCAACTCTATGATCTATGAAATCTATGAAACCCCAGACCAAGGGTGCAGTGCCTGAGGTCCAATTCTGGACTCTGGTGCTTTCCAAGCTGGCCATACCTCCTTCCCCTAACCACCACTCACTGGGTGGCTTCCCAACTTTTGTATTCTGTTTTTGTATTCTAAAAGGTGGAAATGCCTCTCCTGAGGCTTAATTACTGGCAGTAACAGCTTTATGCTAAAATATGCTGGTATTTTTGGTATTTTGGCCCTGCCCCCTTGGCCGTCAGCTCCACCCACCACTGGAATGTGGCCCCTGAGAGCTTCTCCAAATTGGAATTTGGCCCTCAGGCTGAAAGAGGTTCAACATCCCTGCTCTAGACCTTGCTTCACTGCCGCCTTTCCTTCCCTTCCCCCAAATGTACATGGCAGCAGCACCAGTGAGAGCAGCAAGGTGTCTCTCCCCTGGGCACAAGACTAGGTGGGAAACTTAGTTCTCCAGGGGGCCTGAGTCCCCAGAATGATGAACTACATTTTCTCCTGGCACCTAGGTTCCTGCAGTTACAGATTTCTAGGTGCTGCAGTGAAGGCGTGGGCAGGGAGGAAGCATGGAGGGAGGCAGAAGCCTTCAGAGGGACACCTTGCTGCTGCCACCACTCCTACCCTTGCCCTGCCACCAGGTAATTTGGGGAGATGGGAAAGCAGGTGCTGGGAGATGAAGATCTCACTGTCTTGGAATACAATCAGAGCAGAAGAAAAACTCCAAGAGCCTCAATGCTCCCTTGGAGCAAAGGCAAAGCATTATGAGCTACCTGAGTTCAGATTCTGAGCCTGGACATTACAAAAAATTTGGTGCCATCCCATTTGATTGTTTCTGCAAGGCCTAGTAATGCTGGGCACTAAATGGGATAAACTGCATGAACTTTTGGTTTTAGCTCAAGTTCAGAGAAAGTTATCGTGCAGTACTACAGTTTTCCTGGCTGAGTGGAGGCTTCGCGACCCAAGCCCGACTGGCGTGCATGTTTATGGTGCGAAATTGTGATGTGGAAACGTTTGGAACTCATCCTGGTGCGCTGAAAGCAGGTTTATAAATAATTACTCGCCTAGTCACCTCGGGTGATCAAGGATCACCTCCAAGCCCATGGTTCTCCAAATCAGGAATAAATGAAAGCTCAATTTACCATAAACTGTAAGGTTGACAAGTCCAATATTTTTCCCAATCTTCAGACCTTCATCTGCAACGTTGACTGTGCACATATACTGGCCAGAATCTGCTTCTTTGGTGTTATTAATTGCAAGTGAGACATTGGAAGAAGGCATGGGGTACAAAAAGCCAAGGCGTTGCTTGAGATCCAAATCTGACACTTTTGTCCTTCCGGACATATATGCCATGATCTGAAAGATAGATTAAATGATTTAAATTCCCCGTACCATAAGAGCATCAGCCTGCTATGAAAAGAATTCAAAGTGACCAAATGCAAGATGCAAAAATATACATTACCAAAACAAACAAACAAACAAACAAGCCAGTGTTGTGTAGCGGTGAGAGTGTAGGGCTGGGACTTGGGAGATCCGGGTTCTAGTCCCCGCTCTGCCATGAAACTAATTGGGTGACTTTGGGCCATTCACTGACTCTCAGCCTACCCTAACTCACAGGGTTGTTGTGAGGATAAAATGGAGAGGAGGAGGAGGACTATGTAAGCCGCCTTGGGTTCCTTGCAGGAAAAAAGGCAGGGTATAAATATAATAAATAAATAAACAAACAGGAGTGATGCATATATTCATAAAAAATCATAACATTAGAGCTGCACTGAATTTTTTCAGTCTCAAACATTTTTGCAGCAAAGAGTATGCTTTACTCCCCAAATCCCTGCCTTTCACTTTTCATGCTGATTTTTGCTTCTCTTCACTGCCCTTGATTCTCCCATTCTGTTACTGATTTGGTGCACCATTTTTTAAAATGTTAACATGACCGGTCCTACATAATCAGGGATCACAGAGTGAATGGCATGATGTCACAGAGCTACATAGATTTGGCTACACAGGAACCTCAAAGTCACATTTGCCCTCAGTCAGAAGCCCCAATCCAGTTCTGATCCCTCCAGAAATCACAAATGAATGTACTTCAGCAGGTGCACCCTGATGCTGATTCTGGTGCAACTAAGAGCAGCATTGGGGCTTCAGAACGAAGGGCAACATGGCGTCATTGCTACAGCATGGCTTCTGCCTAGTTATGAAGGTAACCACACGCTTCTTCTCCCTTCCCACACACACTTTCCAACCCTGGAAATGGATCTGAAAATCACTGGAAATAGGGAGCATCTTGAGGGATGCAGAAAAATTTGCAAAAGTGGTCTCCATCCCTGTCACCACCCCTGGTTTGGCTCAGCACTGCTAAGAATGCATTGTCACACGGCAAAACAACTAGGAATTCCAGATTTCCAATATGTTTGCAACTGAGAATGCATCCTAGGGAGAAAATTTAGTTGTCATGCTGATGAACTGAAATTAAAGGTTCTAGCTTCCCTACAAACTAACCCCCACACAAACCGTATTCAGAAGTTTGCCCCCCACGCCCACCCTATAGTACCCTGACAGCTGTCCAGCCTCTGTTTCCATACTTCCAGCAAAGGAGAACCCAACTCCTTCTGAAGCAGTCTGTTTCACGCCTCTAAGTAGGAAGTTTCTCTAATGTTTAGCCAAAATCTGCTCCCTTGCAATTTCCACCCACGGGTTCTAGTCCTTCCCTGTGCCTGGTAATGGTCAGCTCCAGGTTGTTTTATAAACAGTAGCAGACTTAAACAAACAAACAAACAAACAAACGAACAAACAAAAAACAGCCTCAATCAGATAGCGGCATGGCACGAAAGAAGGAAAACTCTACTGGAGTCAACTTATGAGCCCCATAATTAACTGAAGCCAAATACATTATGCAGACTATGCAAATATACTCACAGATGCTCAATTTGCATGATTTACACATAATAGAGTCTACTGATGCAATTCGGCTCCCCTGCTGCATTAATAAAATACAATAAAATAAAAGAATGCATACACAACTCTGGTAGGGAACTCCGTACACTCAGGACAACTGGCGTTCTCTCTCACTCTTCTTCTGCCTCTGCTATTCACCTCTCTAATGGCGACTGTTGATAATCAATTGATGCAGTGGCAGCTTAGGAGGGGACTTAAATAAACTTTTCCTAGTTGAGCAGCCTGACTCAAATGGGCAGCGCAGAATTCAAGAAATGGCAGAATACTTTGAAAAACCCTCAGGTGGGGGGGCACTAACACATCACCCCCAAAAGAGGAAATGCATCACCAATGGCCTCAGAAAGCAGCCAACAGTGCTTATTGTTGTTCCCCGCCTCGATCTACACGGAGAGGCGGGTAAGAAATAACATTGATGATGATGATGATGATGATGATGATGATGATGATGATGATGATGATGATGATGACGATTATGTCTGATGCCGGCCCTACCTCCAGACCCATTGCCAAGTGGTCTTGCATCGCAGAAAGCCTTGTGAAGGGCCTGGTTTACACCTGCAGCAGAATTAATTGGGTGATGGACTCGACCAGTTCACAGAGGACAGTCCTCTATTTCTGGGCTCTCCATCACGGTGCCTGTGGGCACTGCGGACACTTCTCTTGGTGCCTGCCTGGCTTTCTGCCCCTTCCCCGTTTTAATTTGATTTCCTAATTTTTTAAATTATTATTTTTTTAACTGGGAGGGCTGGCATGCTGCAAAGTGAAATGCTGTCCTCCAGCACCATCTTTATTTCAGTTCAAAAGAGCAATTTTGCTTTTAGCTGTTTAAATTGTTTTAAATTTTGTATATTGGAATTTTATGTGGCATTTTATTATGTATGGTTTGTAATTTTATGAATTGTTGTGAATTGCCCAGAGGGCTTCAGCTTTTGGGCAGTATAGGAATGAATGAATGAATAATATGATATCCGCACACATCTGTTGCCTGAAGTTGCAAAGTTCACCTACCACTTCCTTCCACTGACTACGGTGGAAAGCCAAGGGACCTCTAGCTCAGGATGGAGAACGGGTGGGCGGCCCTCAAGATGTTGATGGACTTCAACTCCCAGCAACCCTTACCACTGACTATGCCTCCTAGGGCTGATGCAGTCCAACAACATCTGGAGGCCCTGACAGTTCCCCCCCCACACCTACTCTAGCTTCTTCCCGGGGGCCAGAAAGATGCTGCAGGCACAGACTTTGTTCCCTTGGCTTGGATCCTCGGTCTTTGCTATCCCCTTTTTTGAGGAGACATGAAGGAGTCGGTGCCACTTAGCACTTCCCCCCTTCGTCAGCCCGTTCCCCACACGATGCAGCGACAAGTCTAGCACATCATCATACGGATGTCGCTCGGTTGCCACAGCAATGGCAACAAATGGTCCGGGATGTTCGCAGGCAGTGGGCAAGCTCTTTTGGAGGCAAAAATAAATGAAACAAAATGAAAAGGTGTGGCTTGAGAAAGCAGGGACAGGACAGATGCCAGCTAAAGTCGCTGTGAATCCCATTTAAAAATGGGGCTTCTTAGAGGTCATAGTGATGAGCATTTTGTCTCTAATAGCTTTGGCTATTGGGCAGTATAGAAATAAAATTGTTGTTGTTGTTGTTGTTGTTGTTGTTGTTATTATTATTATTATTATTGCAAGGAGTCGTAGAGATGGGGGAGAAATTTGTTTCAGTTCATTTCCGATCAGAATTTTCCAAAATTCATACATTTCTTCATATCTAGGATGGAAATGACTTGAGGTTTAAAAAAAACTGAATGTGGGAGAAACTAAAACAGATAGCTTCAGCCGTCCAGGCCCAGGGCTTTGAGTGCTTAGCTCTTAAAAGTCTCAGTTTGAATCCCTATGTATTCAGCCATGCTTGTGGGGCTGAATTGGAGCTGCCACCTCTTTTTCTGACAGACTCCTCACCTTTGACGGCTGCTTGGCAGGTAGGCACAACACGGTCCTCGTCATGCTGGGAATAGCTGTACCTATTGAATTTGTGTGTCCTGCGCAGTGGGCGAGAATTTTGTTTCAGTTTGGTTTTGGTCAGAGCTTGTGAATATTCACAAATTTCTTCATAATTGGAATGGGGGGGAAATGAGATTTTAAAAATCTGAATGTAAAAGAAAGTGAAACTGACAGATTTGTCCACCTTTGTTTTCATCTCTGCACACTAGCAAAAAATGCTTTACAACTGGGTTTGAGAACCCAGTCTATGAGTGTACACACACACACACACACACACACTCTATTTTTGAATCTGTCATTGGCTTTATATCTGTAACTTCTCGATGTTGGGTGAACTCACCCAGCTGTAAAATGGGAATACTGCCTGATTCTATGTGTCTTTGGGGCCTGAATGTGTTACAGGCTGCAAAGTGCTCTGAGATACACTCAGGCTGCACACACAGGCTAGCGTGCAAAGCTGAAAATGACTCAGGGATGCTGAAGAGAGCTGGACAAGCTGTACTTGAAAAGTCCGTTCGGATTTTGGAATGTCTTTGCATGTGAATGATACGTTTGGGCTTCAACAGCAAAGAAACATTTTGCCTACTTGCTTCACCTTCCCTGCCTATATATGGAGCCCTATACAGACGTTAACGTGTCAGTAGACTAAATGTGTGTGTGGGATCATGCTCTCTATGCATGTTTCTTCCAAGGAACTCAGGGGGAACAGACATAATTCTCCCCCATTTTTTCTCACAACAACCCAGTGAGGTAGGTTAGGATGAGAGAGAGAGTAACTGGCTCAAGATAACTGGGCCAGTAAGCTACATGGCTGTGTGGGGATTTGAACCCAGGCCCTCCCCATTCATACTCTAACCACTACATCAACTGCTTTAATGGATCACCACTACATCCACTGCTTCAATGGATTGGTACTATAAACTGCAGGCCTGGGCCAAGCAGGGGGAACCAGATAAAGACTGCAGCAGGGGGAGATGGGTTAAAGTCCTTTCCCCAACCCTAGGGTCCCAATCTGGATCAGGAAGCCTGTGTTTACTCTTGAATTAAAAAAAAGACAAACCCTAATATGTGCATTGGGTCTAGGCTGGTCTGTACAAGGGAGAGGGGCTGTTCGGTGCTGGCCCCGCACCTCTGGGGAAAAAAACTTCAATTGGGAGTTCATCAGGCCGTTTCTTTGCAGACTTTCACATAAGCTCTGAAGACCCACTTGTCTTCACTGGCTTTTTCTTAATAATAGTTTAGAGCTATTGGTTTTATTGCTATTTTTAAAATGGAATTCTAATGTTTGCATGGTTTTGTTTTTTATTCTGTATGCCGCCTTGGGAGGGTTTCACCCTAAAAATGTTTAAATCAATAAATCATCATCATCATTGAGGAGAATACAGTTATATATGCAGAACCAGTGTGGTGTAGTGGTGAGAGTGTTGGACTGGGACTCGGGAGATCCGGGTTCTAGTCCCCACTCAGCCATGAAGTGCACTGGGTGACTGACTCTCAGCCTAACCTACCTCACAGGGTTCAGACCGCAGGGCATGTGGGTGAGATCTAAGCTGGGAGTCTTCACATTAAGATGCCACCCTTTAAAAAGGATGTAGACAAATTAAGAGCCTGTGTGGCCTAGCGGTTAGAGTGTTGGACTGGGACTCAGGAGATCTGGGTTCTAGTCCCCACTCAGCCAGGAAGTTGACTGGGTGACTTTGGGCCAGTCACTGACTCTCAGTCTAGCCTACCTCAAAGGGTTGTTGTGAGGCTAAAATGGAGAGGAGGGGGAGCATTACGTAAACAGCTTTGGCTTCCTTGCAAGAAAAAAAGTTGGGTATATAAATGTAATAAATAAATAAATATAAACCTCCGCCTGCAGTGTGAAGTGAGACAGCCGAGGCACAGGTTGGCTGCCTCACAGTGAGAACTAGGCCTTGAATAGGGGGTGCCCCAGATGCTCATGTGGAGCTGCTGCTGCCTCCGGCTTGCAGCTCAAAACTCCCGTCTCTCCCTCTCCAGGGTTCAATCTTGGCTTCTATCCTGGCCCCTTCTGGTAACAGGAGAAGCTATTGTCACAGCTTCCAAGCTCGCTTTACACACCTCGCTGCTGACTCGCACTCTTAACAGAAGCGCCCTTTGTGTGCGTGGGAGACTCTTCCGTATGGAGTCAGAAGAAGCAGATGGCAAAGACAAGCAGATTCGCTAGCAGAGAAGTTCCATCCTGGCACCGTAACAACTGAAGTTTATGGCACCCTAAAATACTTTCTCCCGATCTTTCTTACAGAAACACTTTGTGGGAAGATTTTCAGAAAAGCCGGGTATAAAAGACATATAAAAGTAAGTAAGTATTTTGTAACCGAAAGTCCAAATCCACGCTTAGGTTAGACTCTGGGGATGGGACTTGGAGTGGGGTCCTACTTTACAGAGGAGAGACCTGTATTTGAAGGACTGCCAGAGGACTTGAAGAAGGTGTCCTCTTCTATCTGAAGAGCTCTCAGTGGGTTTAAATATAGAGCACCATAGGAAGGGAGAGGAGTCAGTTTTCTCCACGATGGTGAGATGTCTTGTATATGTGTATACAGACTTATACACAAAGCATAGCGCTTCCCCCCCCACCGCCCGCCCCATGCTCAGGTTTTCTGGTGGACACGCTCCCATCACTGGTGTACAATTCTACTGCCTGTCCAGTCAGCTTCTTCATGCAGACCAGGGAGGGGGGCGTCATCTTGACATTCACCTCAGGCAGCAGAATGTCTTGGCCTGGCCCTGTTTACATGAATTTTGTTTTTAACCTGCCTGATTAAATGTGGCCCCTTTTTTAGTCATTAAAGGTGCAATCCTATGCATGTTTAGACAGGAAAAAAAGAATCCTACAACGCCCAGCATTCCCCAGCCAGCAGGGGAATGACACAGATATATTATGATAAATTACCACTTGCTGACAACTCGTGAGTGTGCAAACTGTGGTATAATTCTTGCTTGCTTGCTGTCTGGGGAATCAATGCTGGGAGTTGTAGGACTTTTTTCTGTCTGAACATGCATAGGATTGCGCCGTTAGAGGTGTTTTTAATCTTCTTAGGCTGCACTCTCCCCTCCGTGCAATGAGACGGTACAATCACTCATCTGGTGTTTACTTTTTAAAAAGTAGCTAAAAGCAACAAGGTTACACTCTGGCTGCCCTTTCATAAACATTTTTATGAGAGCCAGTGTGGCGTAGTGGTGAGTGTGTTGGACTGGGACTCGGGAGATCCGGGTTCTAGTCCCCGCTCGGCCATGAAACTCACTGGGTGACTTTGGGCCAGTCACTGCCTCTCAGCCTAACCTACCTCACAGGGTTGTTGTGAGGATAAAATGGAGGGGAGGAGGAGGATTATGTAAGCCGCCTTGGGTTCCTTGCAGGAAAAAAGGGGGGCTATAAATATAATAAATAAATAAATAAATACATTTTATTTTGATTTGTTTTAAGCTTAGGGGGGGTTTGGATGCCCCCCCATGAATTGAAAGCATGTGCAAGGAGGGGGGCAAGGCTCACACCTAGAGACAAATGGATGGATGGTGGGGGCGTGGCCACCAGATGCATGAGCAGCGGAGGCGGGTCTAGCTGAAACGGCCCTGTGAGCCTTTCACACTCTCTTTTAATGGGTGTGGGGGTATCTCAATGCCCCCCCTCCTTTTAACCACAGTTCTTGGGAGGCTGCAAAGCTCTTCGGATGTTCTGAAGCACTGCATAAATGTTTGGTGTTGCTTGTGATGCAGAAACCCTTTTTCTCCAGCAGAACTGATTCGGAAAATATATGAATGCTGCTTTCAAATCATTGGAATGATCTTTGCACAGAGTGGCTTGTCGTTGACCAGCTGACAGGCTGCTAAAATCCACTCAATGTCTGAACAATTTTTCGGAGCCTGTCAGCTAAACATTCTCTAAATCTGAGTGGATTTTAGACCCTTCTTAGCAGCCTGTCAATGAATTAAGGAAAGATGGAGAGACAGGAAACTAATACCGCAATCCTACACAGGTCTACTCTGAAGTAAGTCCCACTGAGTTCAATGGGGCTTGCTCCCAGGAAAGTGGATCTAGGATTGCAGGATTAAAACTACTTCCTCTACCCAAAGAGGTTTATATAATCACATGCACAAAACTTTTTTTTTAATGAAAAAAATATTCACATGGTGCATCAATGAAACATTAATTCTGGGCCAATAAAACTCTACTTCGATCCCAGGAAAATGTAGTTAACCACGAACAACCCATGAAGAAAACCCATGGTTTCTTGTTGGGTTGTGAACTGTGGGTTGTTCACCATGGTTTGTTATCTTGGCAGGTAACTTCCCATGATACCGCAGGGTTCAGAAAACATGGTAACCCACGGTTCAATGACAGCCCACACTCAACCCATACTCAACCCTTGACTGTGGGTTATCATGTTGCCTGAACCCAGTCAGTGACTGGCCTGAGATCACCCAGTGAGCTCCATGGCTGAGAGACCATTTGAACATGGGTCTCTTGAGTCCTAGTCTCATATTCTAACCACTACACCCTGCTGGGGTGGCTATTCAGAGTGTATTTGAGGGCCACCGGTCTTAGCACAAAACTGTGGCTGTGACTTTACCTGAACGTGATTACTACTTCCCAGTCTTGCAAAGTGCCATGTGACATAGAGCTCGTTGCTGCTGTAGGTTGTATACCAGACTGGCAGTATGGCCCGCTGCCCTTGGATCACAACCACAGAGGTATGAGCAACCTCAACTTCCAACACAGCAGAAGACAGACCTGCAGAGGGAAACAAAGGAAGGAAAAGAAGGGTCAACTGTGCCCCAAGTCCAAGGAACCAAGTCCCTTCCCTCAGACATTAAATGGGTAGGGTCCCACAGCCAGAGCAGAGTTACCAGGAAAACTTCCCATGATACCATACTATCATCACCAAGAACAGGGCTGGATTAGCCATCCAGTTCAATACGCTACAGAACATGGTCAGACAAAACTGGCTAACATACAGGCGATCCAGATGCCTTTTGCTCACGGAAGTTCTTCTCTTTTGGGTCTCCCTCAAGCCATAAAAATAACATATAACTACTGGGAAAATGCAGTTCTTCCCTCAGCCCAAACTTCCCATTGCTTCCCATTGCCGGAGCTTTCCATCACACTTTGGAATGTGGTTGCAAAGATTTTAAGGGTGCCTGTTAGAGAGAATCCATGCCATCATACATGATGAGCAGAACTCACCAGGTACTACCCCCCCCAGTGCCATTTTGTAACTGATTCAGCAGTTGCCGTTGCTGAATTGAACCGTGTGCAAGAAATAAAATGGTTTTCGTTACTCCATCTATTTTCATGATTAAAAAGCATATTCATTTCGGAATTCATTCCTTCAAGTTACAGTTGGCTCCTTACTCACTCATTACTGTTTCATTAGTCTGTGTTGCCCATTGCTTTCAATAGGAGGCTGGGCTGCCAAGGCAAAAGGGTCTCCTGCAGGCCAGGTGGGCCAATGGGCTTTTGCCCCCTCCCAACAGCCGCTTCCCAGGCTGCAAAGTGTTTACCTTGCCCATAGACCGTCATAGGATGTAGGGTGGCCACTTACGAATTGCCAAACAAGAGGAAGTGGTCATGTGTTCTACTGTATGGAAGACAGCCCTTTATTTGAAGGCTGTCAGAGGAAAGTTCTCTGCTTGAAGGTGGTGTCCAGTCCAAGCCCAGTTGAAAGATGACCCTAAGGAGGCAAAGCCACCAGCAGCGGCCTGGAAGTTGCCCATCAAGAGTTAGCACCTGGACAGCAGACTGGACAGGCACACGTCACACAGTTACAGTCTTCCCGACTATGATGGGATGTATTGTATTTCTACTTACATTATAGTAATTATTTCTAACTTGGCATCTATATATGTACATTAGAAATTGTTGTACTCTTCTATTTTGGTGATGCATGCCCTGTTCTTTGGCAATGCATAAGTGGCCACCCAAGATGTGCTAGGGTGTGTTTTTTTGTGCTTGGGAGTTTTGCTTTTCTTTTTCCAGGGGGAGGGCATGAAAGAACGGCACCCCTTACCTTCAGCCTGAAGTGGCACGCCCCACCCTAACACCCCCGGGATCCCGGCAGCTCATCATTCTCTGGCATATGTAGAAACGGGGGAGGCTGGTGACTCCGATGTCAGTGGGGCTCCTTATCCGTTGCAGCCTTCATTCTGAGCTTTATAGAGCTATCCACGGTGCTGCACTCCATTCCAAAAATAGGTTCACCACCATGGATAGCTCCTATAAAGCTCAGAATAAAAGCTGCAATGGATAAGGAGCCCCACTGACACTGGAGTCACCAGCCTCTCCTGAGCGCAAGCGCCTGAGGCTCATGCAAGCTTGTTCACACCATGGGGAATCATGGTTTTCTGTTATGTTGAAATCAGGCCTAAAGGTAAAGGGGTCTGGAAAGAGGAGATGATGAACGGGAGGTGGATGGACCTGAGGATCCCCACTCAGGGTGCTAAATAGTCCAAAGCATCGTTCTCCAACCTGGTGCCCTCAAGTTGTGTTGGACTACAACTTCCATAACAATTCTGGGAGTCATAGTTCAACACATCTGAAGACCACCAGGTTGGAGAATGATGTTTTGGACCATTAAAGATCCTTGTGCCCCAAGAGACACATGTTGAGGGCACGTTTTCTATCATAATCTTGTTGCTATGGGTTCCAGTGCCAACTCTGATCTTTCTTTCCTCCATTTCGACTGACCTTTTAACTTCATGCCAGATCTCCCATGCAACCCCCCCCCCACACACACACAATCCAAATCGCAGCAGTTCTTTTAAGATGAAACACACACACACATTCTCCATTTCTGGAAAGTTACCAGCAAATTCTTTCCGTGGAATTTCACCCATTCAGGGTGGAAATGCCATGGCTGGAACATTTTGCACGCCTCTGGATTGCTGTGCATATTCATTTCGGAATTCATTCCTTCAAGTTACAGTTGGCTCCTTACTCACTCATTACTGTTTCATTAGTCTGTGTTGCCCATTGCTTTCAATAGGAGGCTGGGCTGCCAAGGCAAAAGGGTCTCCTGCAGGCCGGGTGGGCCAATGGGCTTTTGCCCCCTCCCAACAGCCGCTTCCCAGGCTGCAAAGTGTTTACCTTGCCCATAGACCGTCATAGGATGTAGGGTGGCCACTTACAAATTGCCAAACAAGAGGAAGTGGTCATGTGTTCTACTGCAGGTTTTGTGTGTGCCAATCTGTGAAAATGACAGGTAGGGAGAATTCGATCCGTGCAATTAATTTGTGCGCTGTCGTCACCTTCAGTCGCTCAGCATTGCGAGAGACTCGCTTTCTCAAAAACCAACAAACTCACGAAAGCTGCTACCCTCGCTCATTAGTTTTTCTATTTTGGGACCATGAAAGCTGATTAATTAAAAAACACATGCCAGAAGAGGGCAACTGTTCTCTGAACTCTGAATACAGAACATTCTTGATGCCAAAGCATTTTACATCACCAATTTTGAAAGCAAAGGCATCCAGCCCACTCAGTGGCAGAAAACCCCACAGAAAGAGAGAGAGAGAAACCTGAGGCACGTGGACCAATAAACTAAACAGTGGTTCTGCTCACACAGTCACAAAATGCTCCATAAAACGGCACCACCCTTTTACCCGCTAGGGTGGCCATGTGTCCTACTTTACAGAGGACAGTCCTCTATTTGAAGGGCTGTCAGAGGACACTCTATTTCAAGGCACCCTCTGTTGCTGGGGTGGGTAACGTGCAGTTCTGCAGATGTTGTTGGACTGCAACTCTCTTCAGCCCTAGTCAGCATAGCCAATGTTGAAGCATTTTATCCTCACAACAACCCTGTGAGGTAGGTTAGGATATGATGCCCTGGTTCGCATTACCACTGTGGCTTAAGCCACGGCGTATGTTGGTTCTTGCCGGGTGCCATTTGCCAAATTACCTGCCTGGGTGTGGCTTGCTGTGTCATCCGAACCCAGGCAGCATGGCTTGTTTGAGGGGGAAACAACCCTCAAATAACCCATGGCCTGTTAGTGGATTATTTGAGGGTTGTTTCCCTCGAACAAGCCATGCCGCCTGGGTTCGGATGACATGACAAACTGTGCTCGAGTAGTTAATTAGGCAAATGGTGCCTGGAATGCACCATGGCTTCAACAAGCCACCATGACTTATTTAAGCTGCAGTGATTTCATAGATCATAGAGTTGGAAGGAGCCTACAAGGCTATCGAGTCCAACCCCCTGCTCAATGCAGGAAACTAGAGGAGGGGTCTCCCATCCATCCAAGTAATAACCAGGCCTGACCCTGCTTAGCTTTCCACGCACAGACAAGCTGAGCCAACGTAAGCCACAGGCCTGTTCATGTGAACTAGGTCATTGGCTGATGAGAACCCATGGTTTCTTTTCTTTTATTTTATTTTTTTAAATTGAATTTTCCAAGACAAAAACAAATCATATTTGGCTTCTGCCTCTTTGTCTGACAAACATTACCAATCCATATCCAATCTAAGTTTTCTCTATTTTCACAGAAAGAATTTCTATCACCTTTACTAATATTCAAAAATCAAACCCCGAAGTTATTAAGTCACTTTCCCTCTTCCCCAAGAAGTTCACAGAGAGGTTTCCAGTCTTTCATAAATGAAGATAATTTCCCCCCTCTAATTAAACAAGTCAATTTCGCCATATCTGCTAAGTCCAAAATTTTCAACAGCCAGTCTTCTATAGTTGGTATTGCTGCTTCTTTCCATTTTTGAGCGTAGATTATTCTTGCTGCTGTCATCATATATTGTAATAATGTTCCATACTCTTTCTCAAGTTGTAAATCCATTATGCCCAATAAGAACATTTCTGGTTTAAGTTGAATATTCACTTTTAAAGTCTTTTGTATCCATGTGTATATTTGTATCCAATATTTTTTCACTTTTTTACATGTATTTGTAGAGAACCCATGGTTTCTTGTGGGCTGTGAACTGTGGGTTGTTCATGGTTAACAAACCATGGTTTCTTAATGTGGCTCGGTTCACACAACACAACAACCCATGGTTCAGCAACAACCAACACTCAACCTATAGGGCCTGTTCGCACATCACAGCAAGCCACTGTGGGTTAAATAACCCACAGGGCTTCATGACACATGCTGGCCGCCATTTTGGATATGCAAGCTGTGGTGTGCATGTACCATGGCTTGTCGTGTCATGTGAACCTGGGCGGCATGGGTTATGCAAGGGTTAGACAACCCTCGGGGAACCCAAGAACAACCCATGGGGGGAAATGTGCATTTTAGGTCAGTATTTTTTTAATTTTTCATATTTTTGTACAACTAAATTTGCATACAAATTCCAGAAAGTAAAAAAAACTGGTCTGTGAGTCCATGGAATCTGTGCAACTCGGAAAAAGCCAGTCCACTGCAGAATCCACAGGCCAGATTAATAGAAATCCAAACTCATTCAATTCTGCTGTGGATGCCACATTTCACTGACATCCCTACCTGGAGATCTTTCCATTTATGTTGCGATGTAGCAACCTTCTGGGATAATTAACAATGGCAGACAGCAACATCACTAGTGCCATGGGAGCCCCAGTATGTTTCATGAGCCCCCCACCTTCAAAATTTACCCTCCCCCATGATGCCAAAAAGGGGAGGGTGGCTTCTCTCCCCTCTTTCATGGTGGACTGCCTTAAAAAGTCAGGCTGAACTTTCAAAAGTTCAGCTTATATGGATAAAACAAGCATGACCTGCCACAAAATGTTGCAATGCAAGTGCTCCTGCTCAGGGTTCCAGTCGGCCATGCCCTTTTCCAGGATACTCCATTCCATTCCATTCCATTCCCCCTCAGTTTTCCATTCGCCCCTAACACTCAGTCAACATTCCATGCCCACTGAGCATGCTCAGTCCTCATTGAGCTGTTTCCCCCTCCCCTTAGGATTAAAAAAGAAAGAAAAGAAAAACCAAAGATTTTTGAACTTCTGTAAACCCTGAGGTTCCTCAAGGTGCCATTTTGGCTACCCTTAAGGCAACCTTCCGCAACATGATGGCACCCTCCCGATGTGTTGGACTATAATACCGAGCATCCTCCAGCCAGCTGGGGGATGCTGGTAGTTGTAGCCCGACACATCTGGAGTGTGCCAGGTTAGGGAAAGCAGTCTTAGGAGCAGTGACCACTGGGCAATGAATATGAAGGGGAGGCTGACAGTGTTCGAGATTTCTGTGCGGTCAGCTTTACATTCTTGCCAGGTAGGGAACGATCAGAGCTTCTCTTTTGGGAGGAGCTTTTAATGATTTAATTGTAGCTGCCCCAACCCAGCCTTTCAGAGGGTAGCTGACGGCTCTTGAAAGTGACGGGCTCGATTCTGACTGTTCCGATCAGCACACGGAAGCTGCGGGGGGCAAAACATCAGCTGAGATCGGGCGCACTCTGCGAACGCTTTGCATCTTCCTGACACTGCAATACCGCCGAAGATGTAAACGAGACGAGAGAGACTTGCCCATGAGCTTGGGGAGAATTATCATGCATCCTTCAGACTTTGCCCATTGCTTGCTCCTTGCCTAAATCCCAGAAATAATATGACGGCAACGTTGGTTAGCATCAGCAATGCAGTCTATTAAAAGGGAGGCCTTGTATATACAAGAACTAGGGACCAGAAACCGGCGGTTGTCTAATGAATTTTAATGCACCAGCTCTCTTGGAATTCTTTAAAAAAATTCCATTCGCGTTTTCTCTTTGCATCAGTACTATTGAAGCAGGATGGGTGGGTTCTTGCAGAATTTGGGTAGGGGCTTTCCAGCTCAACATGGCTGGGGTGGGGGGGAGGGAAGAGGGCTTTAGTTACATTCCCAAAATATATCAGATTTGCCCGCTGGATGTGGGCATGTTTGGTGCAGTGGTGTAGGGGAACCTTGGCTTGCAGGGATGATGAAGCACCAGGGCTTTTTTGCTTAGCAGGGATGATGACATCATCTGCCACCCCTGCCAGGCTTTCCTGTTCCCTTTGAGGTTAGCTGCAATCCTCACAGGATTGCTGGGGGTGGATTTTCCCAGCCACAATATCTTGTTGTGAGCTATCCCTGTTGTAGTGCAAAGTATTTTGGAGGCGGAGCGGCCTGGTCTTGAATGGGCAATTAGCTTTACAGAGATATGCTCCTGATGGGAGATGAAAACCAGTTCTAGCAGCACTAGTTTGTTGATAAGGATCAGGACAGCTGCCTATATTTTTGGACTCTCTGTGGGTGCGTGGCCATTGGGGACTGACAGGATGGGCACTTCAGAATTTACCACTACAAAGATACCCACAGGTAGGCAGCTGGAGTTCAAAACAACACAGGCATGGCTTTTGCAAGCCAAGGAGCTGCGGATTTCGTGTTTACAAAGCTAAGGGCGCAATCCTATGCATGTTTAGACAGGAAAAAGGCCTACAACTCCCAGCACGCCCCAGCCAGCATAGCTGGCTGGGGCATGCTGGGAGTTGTAGGCCTTTCCCCCCGTCTCAACATGCATAGGATTGCGTCTTCAATCTCTCCCCGCCCCCAACGCCTCCAGCTTTTGCTACATGTGGGGTGGCCTGTTAGATGCAGTGGTCTCCGCACTAGCCAACTAGACATGCTGGCAGCAGGCCAGCGTCGAATTTCTGCATGCAGTTGCGGGTGCAGCAGGCACTCAGAACACATAAAATAAGGTTAGCACGAAACACAGGCTGTCTCCACGGGAAATGTGAAGCCATCTCCGCAATCCCGACTGCTGGGGAAAATGGCAGCCACAACCGTAGATACGGCTTCTGGCCTCCCCGCATGTCCAGTTCAGCTCGCTGTACTATTTACTAGGCTTGATCCATACTTAAGAGTAGACCCATTGAAATGAATGGAAGTTATGTTAATCGCGCGACGAACTTCAATCTCACCAGTGTCAATGGGTCTACTCTAAGTTAGCCATCACTGACTTAAGCCCTGTTCATTTCAATAGGTCTCTTGTATGTATGCCGAAGTCTGGAGCAGACCCATCTACCGTATACCCTCCCCTGCCCTTTCTCCAAGGAGCTGAAGGCAATGGAGATGGTTTTGTATCCATCAACGACCCTGTGAGGTAGGTTAGGCCGAGAGAGAGTGTGACTGGCTCACGGTCACCCTGTGAGCTTTATGACTGAGTGAGGATTTGAAAAGAAAGGAAGAAGCCTCTAGGTACGCCAAAATAGGTTTTTTTGAGCCCAACAAGTTAATAGAAGTACTAAATCTGGACTAAATCACATACTAATCAATGTGTTTTAGTAGCGCTATCGAGCAGTGAAAATGTGCCTTTCCTTGGAAAAACAACTGCACAAATGCTAATGCTGACCAAAATCAATGTGTGTGTGTGTGTGTGTGTGTGTGTGTGTGTGTGTTTAAGGAATCCTTCTTCAGGGGCACACTAAGGGCCAAACTTCACATCGCCTTTGGTACGTAACACGCAGCCCTGTAACACGCAACCTTTTTCTCACTCAACGGTTAAGTTCAGGAGACTGAAGCTGGATTGGGCTCACAGGAATAAAAGCCCCTTGATCCCCTGTGCTAGGGTCCCAATCCATATTGAGTCCCCTGTGCTTACTTCTGAGTAAGAAATAAAGCCCTAATGTGTACAGTTCGGGTCTACGACTCAACTAGTTCAAGTCTTTGGAGTCCAACTGAACTAACACATTTCTGCACTTCTTTTCCCCCCAAGTGTGGCATTTTATGGTTTTTCTTTCCCTGAGCGGAGATTTGAAAATGGGCCTCCCCAGTCCTAATCAGATGCTCTTGACAGTGGCTCTCAGATGGAACACAGGTCTGCCGACCCAGTCTAAGCCTGTGACTAAGATGGCTCCTGAGCATTCAGGAACAGCCAAGATGTATGCCTTTGGCCCCCTTGGACTCCTTAAAGGATGCACCATCTGCTTTCAGACGGGAGGGATTTCCTGCCTTGCAAGGTCAAGCGTTTGGAGGGAGGATGCAAGACAATGGCAATAAGATGGACCACCTCCCGCCTCACAGGAACTGCACTCTGACGTCAGGCCCGGTCGTTTCCACAGAACATTTTGGTGAAACAAAACCCTGGAAATGCCTGGGACAACAACAGGAAGCTGCACTTAACGTCTTGTTTGATAAAGTGTCTAGATTTATCCACAGGGTCTCACTCCTTCCTATCAGCAATTCACAGATTCAGAGGGTATCACAACTTCAGACCTTCCCAGTGTTAGCTCTTCTTTATCACCCTCCATCATGAACAGATCCCAGAACCCCTAAACCAGTGTGGGCAACATCTGAAGGCCTGGGGGACAATTCCCCCCTTCAGGGGTAGTGCTAGGTACTATAAAGATCTGGGGCTCAGGCCCACAGGACAAAAAAAGAAGCAGCACATATTTGCATATGCTAATTTACATATGCTCTAAAGTCTGTAAAGGACCCTGTCTCTGAAGGACACCCCTATTTTTAAAAAGGGATGTATGGACAGGGGAGAGGAGGGCATTTGATTTCAGGAGCAAACCTCAGGCAGAAAGATTGGGGGGGGAGCAGGAAGTGAAGTGGGCAAAAAGCCAGCTCATCCAGGGGGATCAGATGCAGCAGAGATCCTCAGGGCCCCTGGACCTTTCTTTCAGCAAGTGTCCATGGACAGCTGGGTGTTGGGAGATAGATGGCCTCCCAGAGATTTGGGGCTCCAGTCCTAGTGGGCTGCCCCCTTGCACCACCTCTGCCCCCCTTGGAACCCACCAGGGGCCACACCCTGCCTCCACCAATGCCCAATTTGCTGCTGGAAGAAAATGAAAGGGCTGGTTTTCCCCTGTTTTGCTTCCATGCCACGGAATATTATTGGTAGCAAACTGCAGCTTGCTTTCCTTTAACACAAGGGGAAATCCGCCTTTTTGGGCTGCTGCACTGCTGAATTCCTGTGGCCAATACAGTGGCAGTGGGAGGCTGCAAAAAGGGGTGGTGGTGCACGTGGCCAGCGGAACATGTGTTGTCCACTCCTGCCTTAAACACATTAGCATCAATGGCCCAAATAATGTCTTACGGTCAAGGTGTAAGTGGACATCTGATCCGGCCCATCTTGGGTTCTCTGCTGTGCTCAAAGTGGGAGAGCCACAATGACAGATATTGTTAAGGATCATGGGAAGATGCCTTATACCAAGTCAGACTATTGTGTCCATCTAAGTATTGCCTACTTTGGATGGAAGCTGGTTTCAGAGGTCCCAGGCAGAAAGTCTTTCCCTTTGCCTACTATCTTGTCCTTTGAACTGGAGACCCCAAGAATTAAACCTGGGTTCTTCTGCTTGCAAAGCAAATGCTCTACCCACTGAGCTATGGGCCCACCAGTACATCTTCATGGATATGTATTTAGTGTTAGGAAAGTCTTTGGACGACCCATGGCAAATGAGTATCACCTGCCCATATATTACATATACCAACCCCCAACCCCCAAAACACCCCCAAATCTGGAAATATCCCTCAAGGTGCAACACTGGAAATACCCTTCAAGGAATGAGTCTATAGGAAAAACTCGGGGTGTGTGTGTGTGTGGGAGTTACGGAGCTCCATTTCACAGATATGGTCGGAAGGCGACACTTTTCAGACGGTTGGAAAGCGTGCAGAGTGGCCATGTGGAGCGGGGGCTGTAACCATGCCTGCCTTCCCTACTCCCCACCCCCACACATTGATCGGCTCTGTGTATGCAAAGCCTACATGTTTACAGGCTGTGTGCACAATCCAGCATCCTGCATTTTGTAGGGTATTGGATCACGCAGAGGGAGCCTAGCTGCTTATAACGTGCACACATGCAGGTTCTGTACCAGGGGTATAATTTCAAAATCCCTCTGCAAGAGATCAGTTCAGACATCTGCCAGGAGTGATTTGCCTAGGCAGCCCCCCCCCCTGGGCTGGGGGGAAAGGGGAAGGGAGGGGAGAGATAAGGGGTTGCAGAGAGAGATGGGGTGGGGTTGCAGAGAGGGGGGGGAGGCTCCACCCACTTTTAGGCTCTAGCCCCACCCACCGTGAACATGCCGCCCCCACTGCTGAGTGAATTTGCATCCCCGCTACCATCCAAATCAACGCATGGAGGCTGGGACTGGAGACTGCCACCACGCTCCCAAACCGCCGTGCACATGCTCAGTCTATATGCTTCCAAAATATCTGGAAAGGATTTGTAAGAGATGTGCATAAGGGTTACACGGGGAGTATGTGAAAGAGCTGGAAAGAATTGCAGTCTTGTGTGGATATGAGCAAGCACACAAAAAATCCACCTCTCTCTTCTGGCTCTCCCTGAAACTCATGCAGTTTTCTGTTGATCTCCGTCAGGTGTTCTGTGAGAGGGCTCCTTTTTACACACACTATCCCCGTCTTTAAGTGGTATTTTAACTACGGTGAAGAGTAAGATCCGCACTCGTTTCCTTGGAGATCGCCCAAAGCCAAAAGGCCACCTGTCAATGTGATGTTCATGGCAAACAACAACATGCAGACACAGCCACCACTTTCTCCAGGCAAATCTGATGACACCAGCCATAAGCAACGTGTCAGGAAACATTAACAGGTCGGAACGTGGAATGCCGGCGGACTTCTGGCGGACTCCTACGGAGGACAAGAGGAGGATGCAGTTCTGCAGCCAGCAGGGCAAGCTGCTTTAATTGCTGAAGTTAGAGCTACGGAGATTATTTTGTGGCAGTGCAAGAGAAGGATCAACTGTGGGAATTATCTCTCGAGGAGAGGTCACCGGGGCACGGCTGGAAGGGGAGAGGCAAAGAACTCCTGCTCCAGAGGCTGCCATCTCCACTTTCTCCCTAGGGCAGCCTTCCCCAACCTGGTGCCCTCCAGATGTGTTGGGGGACTCCCATAATTTCCAGCCAGCATGGCCAGTGGCATGGGAATGATGGGAGTTGCAGTCCAACATATCTGGAGAGCACCAGGTTGAGGAAGGAGGTCTTGTATTAAGGGAAGGAGGGAGGCTGTGCCTTCATCACAGCAGTTCCAAGTGTAGCGCATCACTTGGTTTCTCCCCAAAGTTGTGAATGGCTGCCATTCATCTCTATGGCAGAAAGAGCAGGGTATACTTCGGGGCCCCACTGAGATGGGGGCAATCGCAGCTCCCTGCCCGCCCCAGTGACCCCAGCCATTGAGAATCGCGCGTATTCATATCTTGATAGTCCAATCTTGGATTCTGCTTTTTTGGTCACTCCGAAGTGTGACAGACCCTTCAGAGCTGGCCTTCATACGTACAAGTTTCCGACGACCCTGCTTTACATGAGCAAGCCAGGCTTCCTCCCAACGCATGCTCCAGGGCCTTGGCTCCATGGCAAGAGCGTACGCTTTGCTCTGCACGAAGGTGGCCTCAGATTCAATCCCTTGCATCGCTGATTAAGAAGCTTCTCAGCTAGCAGGGCATCGATCTCAGTCAGACCTTGAAGAGCCGCTGCCAGTCGAGAGTAGACAATACGGATTTAGAGGGATCAATGGACTGACTTGGTAGAGGGCGGCAGCATCCACACTGCTGAAAAGGCCCAACTCTGGTCCTATCACCGTTTTCGAATGCCAGCATTGATTACCTGTCACTGGCCGAGATAACCTTTCTAATAATGACTCCAGCTAGCAGGACACTCACAGCACACAATAACATGACAGTTCCATTCATTTCATAGATCAGAGTACACAGCATCAGCTCTTCCACTGGATGAGCCACGTCTGTGCATTAGCATACGTTTTCCACCTCCGCACCCCATTGTCTACCCGTAGTACCATTTCTGTGCCCTCAGGAGCCAAGCAGCCTGGTCCTCCGCTACATGATGCCATTAGCCTCCCATGAGATGGACAACCGAACTCATAGCCATATACATCAGCCCCAAAATTTGCCTCCCAGGCTCCCTTCTGCCCAACTCTTTTCCTTTGTACTACAGGCTGTTGGTCACAGGAGGGCGGGTGGAAAAGTGACATGATGGGAATCAGGCACATGAGCAGCACAGAGCCGATCTAGCTGTTTGGGGAAGGGGGCAGCAGACAAGGTGACAAAACACCACAACTCATCACATCTCTCATGTATTAGCAAAAGGGAGGGACTGTAGCTCACTTGAAAGGCTCGGTTGCAGGTCCAAAAGCAGGCTTCTCTAGTTCAAGGATCAGGCAGACGGTGTTCAGAGAGCCCTGGATCAGACAGGAGTAAAACCATACTGGGGTAGATGGATAAGCCCATATCACACCCACTCCGATTAGACCTTGTATTCATTTGTGCCCTGCACAGAAACACAACATGACTGCTGGGATTTCTTGCATATATCTGTTAATCTTTATGATGCCAAATAACTCTTTGGTAAGAACCTAAGAAGAGCCCTGCTGGATCAGACCAAGGGTCCATCTAGTCCAGCATCCTGTTCACACAGTGGCCAGCCAGCTGCCTGCGGGATCCCACAAGCAGGACATAAGTGCAACAGCACCTTCCCACCCATGTTCCCCAGCAACTGGAGTATGCAGGCATACTGCCTATGGTGTTGTGCTATGGCAGGCTAACCCAGCTTCTGTGATATCAGGGTTGAGCCAGAGGCAGCTGTCCAGTGACAGCCAGGAGGTAAAATTAGGCACCAGAGCTGGGAGGCTGGCACCAAAGAACAAGCCAAGAGCCAAGAAAGAATATTGCTGTCCAGGCAACGTTCCATCCCGAACAGGAAATCATTGCAGCCCTTCCAGTTTAGGGCGGGTGAGGTCAGTCCAATATCTCAGAGCCCTTTACTGCCTAGGGAGATGCTCTAAATCAGTGTTCTCCAACCTTGGGTCCCCAGATGTTTTTGGCCTACAACTCCCAGCATGCCCCAGCCAGCGTAGCAATTATTTTGTGGGCATGCTGGGGCATGCTAGGAGTTGTAGGCCAAAAACATCTGGGGACCCAAGGTTGGAGAACACTGCTCTAAATCTAACCCAGACTTCCCCACCTGGTGTCCTCCAGATGCGTTGGGTAACAGTTTCCATCATCCCCAGCCAGCATAGCTCATGGGATTTATAGTCCAAAACACATCTGGAAGATACCAGGTTGGGGATATTTGGGTCAGGCACTGGCTATACTGACTGGGGATGATGGGAGTTGTAGTCTGACACATCTGGGGAGGGCTCCAGGCTGGGGAACGCTGATCTAAGCTGTAGCCCTGGCAGTTCACCATACAGTGCAGCTTGTGCACAGTGATGCAGTGGCACATGTTGAAGCGCAGGCGCTCATCATGACCGTCCCCATAGCCACGCCCCCAAGGAGAGTCCAAAATTGCAGGCAGCTGTGTCGGTCCATCTCACCAAACCAGCTCTAGCCATTTTATCTCCACCAGCAGAGGGTATTTTGTAAAGCGGTTGCATCTCAATTGCCCATTCAGGAGGACCAAGCCACCCCAAAATACTTTTATGTTATGGCAAAGAAGATGCATGATTGTTGGGAAAATTCATCCTACCGAGCCACCCCAGCTACTGTGAAGAATGCAGCTAAGCTCAGAGAGAACAGGGAAGTCAGGGGGAGGCAGATGTCATCAGTGTGTCGGTGCTGATCAGAAAGCGCCAGTGCTGCGTCCCTGTGAGCCCAGGGTCCAATACACCACAGCTTGTGCAGAGAGCTGGGGGTTCCCCATTCTAGACCCCATTCTGCAGCTTCCGACCCCCTTGCAAGAGGCAGCACATGCAGTGGGAGAAGAGAAGCACCCTACAGAAGTTAGCGTGGGAGGAGTAAACTACACCTGCTTGAAAAGACAGGTACAGATGCAGAGCACATATGGCCGTGGAAGCACCATGTCCTCAGGCACGTCAAGGAACATCATGTTCACAGATATCCGTTCTGGAGAGACAGAAGCTGTGCGGAAGCGTTGTACTACGTCAGTCATGAATTAAGGGCGGGGGGGGGGGGAGATCCTTCCAAGAACAAAGGAAATCCATTGGAACAGACCAGTAGCTTTCAAACTTTTCTACCATGAAGAAACTTTTAATTCCACATCAGCTTATCCACTGATGTGCCTGGCATGCAAGCTCTGGGAGTTGGTAGAAGATTCCAGGGCATACACACAGGGCACTTTCTTTCTTTCTTTCTTTCTTTCTTTCTTCTTCTTCTTCTTCATTCATTCATTCATTATATTTATATCTCACCTTTTTTCCTGCAAGGAACCCAAGGTGGCTTACATAATCATCCTCCTCTTCATTTTATCCTCACAACAACCCAATGAGGTAGGTTAGGCTGAGAGTCCATGACTGGCAAAAAGTCACCCAGAGAGCTTCATGGCTGAGTGGGGACTAGAACCCGGATCTCCTGAGTCCCAGTCCAACACTCTAACCACTACACCACACTGGCTCTCAGTGGCCTGTTGGGCTTTATAATCACCCTACATCAGGGGTGGGGATCTAATTTGAAGTGGGGGGAGCAGATGACCTTCACCCACCCAGCTCTCCATGGGTGGAATGATGTCATTTGGTCACCGGCCAATGCACCGGGTCAATGACCCACCCGACGCTTCGCCCAGGGACCAGGCCTCACCTTCCCCGCACCTTCTCTCATTGGGTCTACATGAACTGAGAGAATGCCTTATGGGCTGAGACAACACACCCAACACTCTCCAGCAGTGATGAATTGCAGGAAGAGCAGTAGCAGTGGGCCAGCTGCCATTTGGAGAAGAATGTCCACTGTTACTGCTCTCCTCAGTGAGGAACCACAATAAAACTTTCTGGGGAGCACGCAAAACTGCCTTATACCGTCTCATTCTATCAGTCCATCTGAAGAGAAGTGGTCTCCACAGGAACTGAGGCAAAGTCCTTTCCCGTCACCCACTATGTAATCCTTTCAACTGGATATGCCAAGCATGGAGACTAGTGAAGGCGCGTGAGTGACAGCAGAGCCCCGCGTGTGCTGGATGGGAGATTTAAAATCCTGTCTGTGCATAGAGGCCCATTATTCCACACACAGATCTTCCAGATCTCACCCCCCTCTGCGCAGCGTGCAGCGTGTCGGTTTGAAGCTGCCAGCCAGCTTGCCTGTAATCCGACACCAGCTTCTAGCTTCTCCGGTCTGCAGACTAATCCAAGTGGCAAGGAAACACTCTGTAACACCACAGGTCTATTTCTACCTGTTTATTTACTTAGCAAGTAATATTCTACAGAGTATACATTTCCTAGTTACAGTCCATGTGCAGAGTACAATGCATAGCAAGCATTATTTCCAGTGGAGTAGGTTGAGCTTCACTCCACTTTAGCAAAGACGTTACATTGTTGCAAAGTCCAGCAAGCAATAGCCAGAAGAGAGAAAGAATAGAGAAAGCAGTCCTGCTCTTCTCTAAAATGGCTTCAGACAGAAAAACAAGTTAGCACGTCATCAGAACATACAAACCATGTGACTAGCTCATAATGATCCCAGGGCCTAGCTTTCCCATGAGAAAGAACACTGGGAAAGTAGAAAGACACAACATACTTGTTTACCGCCATTCTGTTCCTCTCCATGTGTAAACACTGTGCTACAGCTGGTCAATGTGATTCATATCACAACAACTAGGACTTCTGCAAGCAAAGCAGAAAAGCCGTGATGGATCAGAACAAAGGCCTAGTCAACATAAGAACATCACAAGAGCCATGCTGGATGAGACCAAGGTCCATCTAGTCCAGCATTCTGTTCACACACTGGCCAACCAGCTGCCCACAGGAAACCCACAAAGCAGGATGTGAGTGCAACAGCATCCTCCCGCCCATGTTCCCCTGCAACTGGTGTATATAGGCATATGACCTCTGATACTGGAGGTAATATATAGCCGTCATGACTATAGCCAGTGATAGCCTTCTCCTCCATGAATTTGCCTAATCCCCTTTAAAAGCCATCCAAGTTGGTGGCCTTCGCTGCATCTTGTGGCAGTGAATCCCATAGTTTAACCATGTGCTGTGCAAAGAACTATTTCCTTTTATCTATCCTGAATCTCCCACCATTCAGCTTCATGGGATGACCCTGGGTTCTCGTGTTATGACAGAGGGAGAAAAAAAAAGATCTCCTTATCCACTTTCTCTACACCATGCATAATTTCCCACTTTTCTCAAAGCTATGGCCCCTCCCTGATTAGCTGCCTTCCTTGGAATGCCATTTAAAACCAGCAAAACAGTGGATCAATGAAATGGCCAACAGAAAGTCAACCCTTCCCAAACTTTATACACCATTGTACAACTTAACCTCCTGCAACAACTTTTGTAATATGATGCAAGGTTCGTTACATTGCAAGGGGGTGGGGCATTGACCTTTCACGGATACTTGGATATTTTTAAACTTCTTATATGTTGCATGGATATCTGCTCTCTTCTACCACCAGATGTTCGGTAACATTTCCTGACAATGTCTTGCAACTTCTGGGCAGGAAGCTCTGCTGTGAGGCGATAAGTCAGGCTCTCAGGAAGGCACAAGGTGCTGAGTACCCCACAAGGCAATTTGAACAATGGCGGGGAATCGTCCCCGCCTAACTGTAGCACATGGAATTTAGATGTTAAAAAAACCACACACACACACACACACACAATTCCAGTTTCCTGAAGTGCCAATTAAGCATTCGGGCTCTCCCCGATGCAAAGCAGTGGCACGATCCACCCTCTTTCTGCTTGCAGGCCGCAAGAAATTAGATTAGCCTAACCTCACTGGACACTCATGAGGCCAAGGCGACTCATTGCCTAATAATAGCTAACTCCATTATAAGAACATAAGAAGTTAAGAAACCCAGGCGAGAGGGGAAAGCCGGTGGGCGAACAGTCCAGAGACTGTGAGAAGGCAGGAAATCTGGGTGTGTGGGGGAGAATTCACAGAAGCTGTATTTTGCTGGGGGGGGGGCACCTCATATCTGAAAACGGACTTAATTTCATTGGCAACAATCGCTATCGGTCCCCCCCCCCACTCTGTTGCCGCAGCCCTTTCCTTCCTTTTGCAAAGCCTGTATCATGAGGAAGGGGAGTTATTTCATGCGGGGTAGAGAGTATGGAGAGCTAGAGAGAGATTGGGGAGCATGACTGGAGTCTTCTCTGGGGCCAGCCATTCCCTCTGCACAATGCACAAATCCTGGATCTCATGGGGAGGCTGGTGAGTGACTCCTATGTCAATGGGGCTCCTTATCCATTGCAGCTTTTATCCTGAGCTTTATAGGAGCTATCTGTGGTGCTGAACCCCCCCCCCCAAAAAAAATAGGTTCACCACCATGGATAGCTCCTATAAAGCTCAGAATAAAAGCTGCAATGGATAAGGAGTCCCACTGACACAGGAATCACCAGCCTCCCCTTAGACCATGGACTGAATAGTCTTACAGGGGGAGGCGTTGGCTTCAGATGGACATGTGTATTAATTACTTCCGTTGTGCAGCACCCAAATAACATTGCTCTCCCTCTGCCCTGCCTGCATTGCCATTCCATGTTTTACAACTGTTTCTACCAGTCTGATATGTTAAAGCAACACACACACCCCAAACAACTGTCTGCCAACCTGATTTAAAAAAAAGAAGAAAGACTTTGGGCATGTACAGTTTCACATTTTAAACTCACTTAAATAATAGAACTACCATGAGAGCCAGTGTGGTGTGGTGGTGAGAGTGTTGGACTGGGACTCAGGAGATCCAGGTTCTAGTCCCCGCTCGGCCATGAAACTCACTGGGTGACTTTGGGCCAGTCACTGACTCTCAGCCTGACCAACCTCACAGGGTTGCTGTGAGGATAAAATGGAGAGGAGGAGGAGGACCATGTAAGCTTTTTTCATTGCAAAAGGAAAAAAGGTGGGATATAAATAAAATAAAATAAAACAACAACAACAACAATACAGGAATAAAATGGAATTTGCTTCTGCTGCCCTGATGCTTGACACATTTTCTTGGGGAAAAGCCTCACTTTGTTGTACAAAAGGATAATATATTTTTAAATACAAAATAATAAAAAGAACATCTGTAATCAGGTACATGCCTGGCCAGCAGCCCCCCTGACTATAATTTTAAAAGAGGAGGAGGAGGAGGAGGAGGAGGAGGAGGAGGAGAAGAAGAAGAAGAAGAAGAAGAAGAAGAAGAAGAAGAAGAAGAAGAAGAAGAAGAAGAAGAAGAAGAAGAAGAGAAGAAAGGAAGTGAGCCTCATCATCACCTGCCATTCGCTGGTTGGTCAGTTTGGGGGCCCCTAGGCTGTGGGGTCCTGGGCCTCAGCCCTGATGTGCAGCCCTAGTGGCACCACTGGGTATACTTGTGCTTGGGCTGTACTGGATCTAAGAATGGAGAAATTCTAAAAGTTCAAGACAAACTGAACTAAAGACTGGAAAAATGAGAAACTCAGAGGACCCGTCCGTCCCTAGTTCCAGTGAAACATTTTCTCATGCCGGAAATTGTCCTCGCATATTGTTCCCAAAAGAATCCCACGGATGCTGAACTAACACTTTGCATCATGTGTGTTCTCAGCTGCAAGTCAGAAAGAGAGAGAGACTGCGAACTGCAAAGGAGAAAGACCATTTTAAGAAAGATTTGGTAAATAAAGCTGCGATCGGGCTACAGCAAGCAAGCAGCCTGGGAAGAGAATCTTTCCCCGTTATTGTTTCCCAGCTCCTTTTTATTTATTTGTTCCCTCAGGAACTGATGGAAAGCAGCTTCCAGATTACTGGCTGGGTTTCAAGTTAAATATTGAAACTCCCGAACAGCTTGAGGCTACGGTGACAGATCACTCTGCACACACAGAGACAGAGAGACAGCAAAAGCCATCAGCTTCTGAAGCGGCTCCTTTGGGGACTGGTCACCGGCCATGTGCAACGAAGCCCAGAGGTGTGGGATGCTGGTCTTGTAAGAAGCCACCCACACGCGCACAGTGTGGAGGGCAGGGTTGCAGAAGCCTCCAAGCGAGGACCATTTCACACATGATGCACAGCTAGCCCAAGTTTGCTACTGGGCAGGGGAGGTGCTAGGTACCGAAAAGATCCTGGGCTCAGGCCCACAGCACAAAAAAGAAGCAAAAGGGGGGGAAAGCACATTTGCATATGCTAATTTACATATGCTCTAAAGCAGGGCTCTCCAACCTTGGGTCCCCAGAAGTTGCTGGACTACAGCTCCCAGAATCCCTTGCCATTAAGCCATGCTGGCTGGGTATGCTGGGAGCTGTGGGCCAGCAACATCTGGGGACCCAAGGGTGGAGAGCCCTGCTCTAAAGTCTCTCTGTGTGTGTGTGTGTGTGTGTGTGTGTGTGTGTGTGTGTGTGTGTAAAGGACCCTGTCTCCTAAGGACACCCCTATTTGTAAAAAGGGATATATGGACAGGGGAGAGGAGAGCCTTTGATTTCAGAAAAAAACCTCAGGCAGAAAGATTCAAAGGTGGGGGAAGCAGGAGGGGAAGCACATGTGGGCAAAAAGCCAGCTAATCCATGGGGCTCAGATGCAACAGAGATCACCAGGCCCCCTGTCCCTTTATTTCAACAAGTGCCCGTGGACAGCAGAGGGCCTCCCAGAGTTTCGGGGCTCCACATGAAAGATTCAGGGCTCCAGCCCTAGGGAGCTGTGCCCTAACACCGCCTCTGCTACGGAGTGTCCACTCACAGGGGGCTGCTGCCAATCCTGGTCCCCCGAAGAGTACCCCTGTAGAATTACGCACAGCTGTGGCACTGGGGCCCGAATTACACATGGCGGGTGGGGCAAGGGAAGACATGTGTGGGCACTGCCACCCTGCATCTCTATAGTAACGTGTCCCTGGGGGGAAATGTGATGTCACTGCATCTGCATTTCTCCACCCTGCTCTTCACTGCATTGGCTACCATAGGAACATAGCATAGGAAGCTGCCTTATACAGAGTCAGACCATTGGACTATCTAGCCCAGGATTGTCAACACTGTGTGTGTGTGTGTGTGTGTGTGTGTGTGTGAGAGAGAGAGCGAGAGAGAGCGAATGTGATTCCATCACATCCTGCCACTTCTTCCCTCTCCACAACTATATGCTACTGGAGACACACTGACCAGTGGTGTCTTGCACATCCATCTCTCTGTAATGTGTAGTTTGGGCCTTACATGTAAAACATGTGTGAATGTGTGAAGAGGCCTTTAAACACTGTGAACTACTGCATGATGATGATGATGATGATGATGATGATGATGATGATGATGATGATGTAGATCTATATACCACTGAACGTATTTAAAACATATCTCTAAGTGGTTCAATAGCACCCAATGTGGTCCTTTGTCTGCATTCACAAATTAGCGTGTCCATGCTCTCCAGTCTTCCTCCCGAACTCTAGCAGACTCAGCAGGCACCCCGACCACTGAGAGGGACCCATGAACCCAGCCTTCCCCAGCCTGCCCCCCTCCAGGTGCTCTGGATTACAACTCCCACCATCCCCAGACAGCACTGGGGATGATGGGAGTCGTATAGCCCAAAACACACCAAGTTGGGAAAGTCTGCCTTAAGCCTGCACTACAAACTGAAATAAGTTCATTTATTTACGAAAGCTCTATCTCCACCTTTCGCCTAACTCTCAAGGCGGGCTAACACAAAACCACACAGTGCAGTAGTAAAACCATAAACTTGGTCCATTTGACCCAGTACTGTTAACACTGGCCAGCAGCAGGTCTATTATCAAGCCTGAGATCCATACATTTTGGGTAGCTTTGGTGGCCAGCAAAAAAATTATGCTTGCTGCTGTCCTGCCCCTCCAATGAGAGTGTGTCGTGGGTGTGTGTGGGGGGAGTGGGGGTGGGGAAGGGGGACTGGTGTTGCCTCTGAAGTCTGGTGTGATATCACAGGCAGTCCAAGCACCTCCATCCTCCAGGATGACTGCGTGGCCAAGCCCCTGCCCTCCTCCCCTAACTCCAAAATAAGGCAGGGTCTCCAACTCAGCTTTAACATGCTAAGCTTGAAAGGCATGGAGAGTAACTACCGTAGATGCTTTCCAAACCTTCCCAAAGTCAGCCAGGATCTGGGAGATCCTGTACCCTTCTCCAGAGTGAACAGAAAGCTGGAGGAACTCGCCAGAATTTTTAAAAGGTGCTGGCAAGGGCACTTGTGGATCCCTGAATCAAACTTGCTGTGATCTCAGGTAGAGGTCTTTCCATCATCCCAACCATCTTCTGTTCTGAAGTCCCTTAGGTATGGGATGGGCAACAGGTGACCCTCCAGATGTTTTGACCAACAACTCCCATCATCCCTCAGCATTGGTTATGCTGGCTATGGCTGATGGGAGTTGCAGACCAAAACATCTGGAAGGCCAATGGTTGCCCATCCCCTGCCTTAGGCTGAACCTGGGACTGCGGAGAAGACAAGACAAAGATCTCTCCCAGAATGGTTAGCTGCTACTTTCACAAGACTACAGTTCCCATGGTTCCATGAGGGCACATTAACCAAGTTTAAATGCACATGTGTGCATTTCCATGGATATCCATCAAGAGGCATTCCCAGGGTGACAGACATGTGTGAGTCTTCAATCAAAGCAGATCCAGCATTTAGTGATTAATATATCTGTCCAAATGGCTCAAAACACCAAGAACGTGTAACAAAATTCTGGGATGGATCAGAAAACCTGGTGAGTTCTTTTTGAGGGGTGTGGGAGGGGGCACGTCTTAGCAGGGAAGCACAGGCTTTGCATGTAGACATTCCCAACACAAGTCTCTGGCAACCCTTGGACCTCTGAGAAAGACATCTGCCTAAGTTCCAGAAGAGAGGCAGACAACAGGGCTACTAGCATCAAGGATAAGCATGGCTGGGCACCTGCCAAGGCTCCACACCCCAGCAGCCAGTAGCCCAAAGACAAGAGTCCCCTGGACTTAGGCTATGGCTCCTCCTCTTCACCACTGCAAGCTGCTTTTTCACCTGTCTCTTGCTCTGACCCAGACAACTGTGGTGGTGAGAAGGAAAAGCAGTAGATGCCACTACCTACTTGCTCTCTGCCTGCCAAGCAAGTAAACAGTAGCAATGATGAGAAAGGGGATGAGGAGCGAGAGAAGCTGGAGACAATGGTGGTGAGAAGGTAGAGGGTGTCTTGCCCAAGGGCCCTCATGATCTTAGAGCTGGAGCTGGAAGATGACCCTGAGGTAGTCCAATGATTGCTCTAACTCCATAGAAGGAAGATCCTTAAGTGTGTGTGTATCTATCTATCTATCTATCTATCTATCTATCTATCTATCTATCTTTCTTTCTTTCTTTCTTTCTTTCTATCTCCCCTCACATACACACACTCTTTGTTCCATAGCTGCTGCTTTCCTTGTCAGATCTGGTCTGTTTTATTTCATCACGGTATCAATACAGCCTCTTGTGACTTTTGCAAGAGCAAGCATCAAATCAAACAGGTAGGTGATGTGGCACAACATTTCCCCCTAACAGCTGTCAAATGACTACCAGGTACTTGCATTCTATTTTCTTGTCTGTTGGAGGCGAGTGAGAGGTTGAAGAAAGAAAGAGGCTTTATTTGAAGATCTGAAATATGCAAGGTCATTCTTGGGAGAATATTCCCACGCAGCCCAAAAAACCCGAGTCTGGGTCTTCATTTGTCGGCAAACCAGCTAGCCTGATTTCAGACAGATGGAGGCATATACTACAATTTCTTTTCTCGCGTGAGCTCAAAAGGGCTGGCTTATGCAACACTGTTCCTGTATACGCAAGTAGTACGGAGGCTTCATTGGCTGCCATCTAATCCACTGGGAACAGTGTCTGTGTACACAGATACAATCACAGTCTCTATATGGTGCCACTTCCTGAGCTGTATCCAAATACAGTGTTGTTCATGCCAACTTTCCCTCATATGACCCAGGTGCCTGTGATGCTTTGCGCTTAGGGCAGGTGTGGTGGACCTCAGGTCAGGCCAAATCCGGCCCACCTGGGGGGGGAATCCAATCCGGCCCACCTGGGGAGGAGCAATTCCGGCCCACCAGGGGAGCAATTCCAGCCATTTGGGGTTTTGTTCCCGATTCTAAAAGGCTTCTCCTAAGTCTTAGTTACCATCAGTAAGAGCTTTAAGCTCAAATATGCTGATATTTTTGGCATTTGGGTGCCACTGTATCCCTCTTGCCCTTGTCCCTGCCTTCTTTCGCCTTTGTCCCTGCCTACCACTGGAATGCAGCCTCTGAGAGCTTCTCCGCAATTGAGGCAGAAGAAAGAGGTTTGACATCCTGACTTAAGGCCTCCCTATGGGGCAAAGGCTTTGTGAACCTGAGCAGCCCAAAGTGGTTGAAACATTTTGCATCTTGCGGTTAGTGTCGCTCCCGATAAAGTTTCCTGGGAGCAGCTTGGCTGACATTTTTTGATCTCATTGCAGAGTTGCCAACAGTGCTCTAATTACATGGGAACCAGAGGGGCCCCACCCCCATACTTTTTGGGGCAACTTCCTTAGCTACTGTTTTATCAGGCTATCCAGGGGCAGGGGGATGATTTGGCTAAAATGGTCTCCTACCTACCCACTCTCATAATTGGAGCTCAGGTCACCAATGAACTAGTGACATACCCTGCTCTACAGACCACTTTGGAATAGCTCTGAGTCCACCGGGGAGGGTGTGCCTTGCTTCCTGGCCGAATCAGTGCTCCCCCAAGCCCAGCAAACAGCTGTCTGGCAGGCTACTAGGGCAGGGGAGAACACAATTCTGCACAGAAGCCTATTGTGGATTCATCAGTGAGAAGCTCTGGAATTGTGGACAAGCTGATCCTCTGAACAACAGGATGGCACCGTGACCAATCTCGCCCCTTAACAGGCAGTCACGAGAGAGTGCTGGGTGTATTCTTGGGTGCATTCACAGTTCTCACGGGTCAACTGTGAGGATCAGCAGGCCTGCTTAGTGCTCCGTGTAAGCTGACCCTACGGCAGGATGGGGAACTTGTAGGTCACATGGCGCCCTTGGTCTGGATTCAAACCCAACCCACTCTGGCTCCAGCTCTGCCCATTTGGGGCTCCAATCCCACCCACTGCTGTTTTTTGTGGCAGGCCAACAGTCTTGAGATGCAGAATCCACCACCCAGGGCTTCTCTATACGAGGCATCTATTGTGCGCTCATGATCTTTCACTCATGGTGGTTTGGTGCTTTACACGATGTCCTCATCCTCCAGGGCCTCTCCCGTGCTTTCCAAGCATTTCCGTGCCTTTTTTTTAAAGAGCGAGGCAAGTGAGCTATTATCTGGCTATCACGCTAAGTTGCGGAAAAACAAACACGTGTATTTCTGCAATTGTGCTATACCACAGCGCCAACTTGTGGCTATGTAGTGGAACAAATAGGAATGTAGAGAAAGACACACACACCCCGGCGAAAAAAAAGCACATGTAAAGGTACCGATCTTAATCCCACAAAGAATCCGGAAACAGACGCCTCGGTAAAATGGAGGGTTAAAAGCCTCATGTAGAGAAGCCCTTAATGCCAATTCCAAAATCTGCATTTCCTGCCTGAGGACTAGAGGCTTGATAATGATGAGGAATGTGACACAATAGATAGATAGATAGATAGATAGGTAGATAGATGAGTGATTGTAGAAAAAGGAGGAGAATGGTGAATTTCAGCACTCCAGAACACCACCCCTTTGGGGTGTGCATTTTTTCTTAGAAGGCAGGCAGCTTGTTTTGCAGACTGCGTGAACCTGGCTTCTCTCCCTAAAGCCGTAGATGGCAGCAAAAGCGATTTAGGAGTCAGAGGAGGGTGGGAGGGAAAGATTCAAGCCAGACTCTTCATTCCATTTCCTTCTATTGCTACAAGGAGACGGAATCTGATTTTTCTCACAGCAAACGTCAGCCAAAAACAACTCTTCTAAAAACTGGCTCCGAGGATATGGCAAGCTCCGGCACCCAGCTTGGAAATTTTCGTTGGGCACAGGCACGGATATGAGCTGGCCTAGATAGCAGCACTTCGCACATGATTTATTGATTTGCAACTCATCATGGGATGATAGGCCATCAGCTAGAGTTATTAAAAATGCCCGACTTGGTTGCCTCTCAATAGAAGTTAATGCAAAGGGATGGGCAAGTCCCAGGTGATGTGGAGCAAAGAGGCTGCCATTCTCTCTCCCCCACATCACCTCCATGCTTACCCCACCCAAAGAATGTACTAACCACTTGGAAAAGGTCAGAACACGTGCCTAGTACAAGACTTACAGCTGTTACAGCTCATCTAGGCCCGTGTTTACTCCATGCTTTATTTTTTTTAAAAAAAAAAAACTGCGGCAAGGTAACACAAAACTGCTGAGAAAAGCTGATTTCTGTGACCACTATAAATTATGCACCTTTGAATATATTTGCTTATCATGCATAAATAATTTTGTTTCTGCTGGTCACGGAGAAGAAGGATAAGCAGGTAAGTAAGGCAATGAAGTCCTGTCCTCTTAATGCTGGAATTTCTGCATCCTTCGTTTGGTTTCAGAGGTTTCCCCCCAGATGCTGTTCACACGCACACAAAAATTTCAAGCTGATCTCTGCAGCCATGAGGACTAGGAACTTTCTCCATTTTAATGCAAGCAAAGATTCTTGGAAATACCTATACCACATTCTGTACTTTCTGTGCTTGTGCCAAATCATGGAATACGTACATAGGCCTGATGACAAGAAGCTGGGCTTCCTGTGGAATGTGTCATACAGCCAAAAGAAGCAGAGATTTGTAAGACAAAATTCCACCTATTCTTGTCCTGGAAATCATTTGTCCTGAGAGAATTCAGCTCTATCTTTGTGAGTGCATTGACAGTATGCAGATTATTTAAATTGGATTGATTTTATATTTGTATTTTGAGGATTCGGGGTTTTATACTGGCCATTTGTCATAAGCAATAAATCGGGGTGGGCAACTGCTATCCCTCCAGATGTTTTGGCCTACAGCTCCCATGATCCCACAGCATTCACGATGCTGGCTAAGGCTGATGGGAGTTATAGGCCAAAATATCTGAAGAGGGCCACAAGTTGCCCACCCCTACAACGAACAATGGTTGTCAAAATACACTTTTAACTGGAGTTGGGCTGAAACAACGAGTCTGGAGGGGTCACTTTAGTAAAATATTTGTCTCCTATGTGCTCACTGGTATCTAGTGATATTTTAGAGATGGCTCTGAAAGGGGGCGAAAAATGTCCACCAATTCAGAGTGAGAGCAGGAAGCATTTCCCTCACTTTGATTTGGCTTTGCAGTGTCACCACACTGGCTTCATGGTCCCCAATTGGCTCTATCACACAGCCAGCAAGAACAGCCATCTGCTTTGGTTGGGGACGCCATTGCAGCTGCCAAGAGAGGAAGCAAAATGTAGCTAAATAATGCAGAAAGGCACAGGGGTGTTTGTTTGTTTGTTCATTTTTGAGTGGGGCTTTCCGAGAACATTCTGAGCCATCCCCGACACCCCTTTCCATACTGGAAAAGTATGCCAATAAACATACTTAGGGTGCAATCGATCCTATTGATTGAGCCCACGATGATCAGAAGCCCCTGAACTCGAAGGTTGCTGATCACCCAGTGCAGCACGGAAGGCGCGGTGGAGGCAATCTTCACTTTCCTGTCCTCCCACCATGCATTTTTCTAGCTAAGGTGCTTTGGAGGGGGAGAGACGGAGGCTGGAGAGGCCCCAGGATAGCTCATATCCTGGCCTCTCCAGACTCCTTTCCTCCCCTCCCCACCCCACCCACCAGAACGCCCCCTTTTCCCCCTCTCCGAAGTTGTTTTTCTGACCTCAAAGGGCAACTGCTGCAGTTCTTTCTATGCCAGCTGCGAGGGTGCAGGGGAGGGGGGTCGTATCTCCAACTCCCCTTTCCGAGGGGCGTATCCCCAGAATCCTATGGCCCCCCAGACAATGTCTAGGGGTCACAGGATTGCTCCCTTAGTATGTTTTTTGTACTCAGTACTTTTTACTTCTTCTTTACCTGTTACAATCTCCCAGATTTGTTATTATTCAGAATCGGGAACCAGTGGGTGTAAACACTGGTCATAGCAGTGCATTTCGAGATCTGGTTTTTATAAGTGGGACTCCCTTCACAATGGTACTATCAGAAAGAAAGAAAACATAATCCTCATAAACAGGAAATGCCCATTTCAGGAACACTCCCATATTCTTGGCAACGTTAAACATAGTATTAGAAACATAAATACTTTTTAAAATGTGATGGTGCATTGAAGGACACAACTAACATTTGAATCAGAGAAGTCTTTTCAAATCTCTTAGTGTTGAATTAATCAGCCACTTCCTGAAACCACAGCTTCCTAAAGACTGCAGAGCCAAGAAATCAAAGTTTTAAAATTTAAACAGGAAGGCAGGACGGGGGGCAGGTATGGGAGATGTTTAATTAGCACCTTTCAAAGCCACAGATCATAGATGGGCCTTACTGGGATTTTTTAAAAAAACAACACAAAACCCTCCAAAGAACAGCAACAAAAATGCTTAGATTCTAGGTAGAAGTTGGCAGAAGTGGATTTAAAAATAAATAAATAGCAAAACCACCAATACTAAAAGCCTGGAGCCACAGAATCAGTAAATTGGTGCAAAACAACATGTAGGGAAATATATATTTATTTACTTACTGCACTTCTCTACTGTCCTTTTTGCCAATGCACTCAAAGGTGGTTCACAGTTTAAAATGGCAGCTTGCGACTTAACAGACACAATACAAAAGGGGAAAGCGACAAGGAAAATAAACACATTCGGGGAACCAGTTCTTTCAGTCCATTACATAATGATCAGGTGTCGTGGCCACATATATGGAGGCTGTTTTGAGAGGAAAGGTTGCAACTAAACCAATGGAGCGGGGCGCGGGCTCTGTCCGGCCAGGTGGAGCGGCTGCCGATGGAGGACATTTTGGGAGGGTGAGAGCCAAATGACAGCCGGTACCAGCAATTCAATACTTCTACTCTAACCTACTGCTCCCTTCGGACTGCTAGGTCACAATGCCACAGCGATGGTAGACTCCCCCTTCTATGCAACTCTTAAAGGCACAGAAGCCCTTTTAGGGTCTAGACCTGAAAGGCCTATGCCCCCTTATCTCCCACAGTCTCCTCCAGGACTTTTCATCAGGCCTCCCTCCCTTTCACTTGCACTCCCTTCAAATGCCTGAATCTCATCTCCGCTGCTTACTCAGCCCCCTTTCCTTCAGCCATCCTGCTTCTAGGCTCTCTGCCCCTTTGGTTCCCTACCTCCTGGGGGGGCCCTCTCAGTCAGCTGCTGAGCAGCAGTACAGGAGAGGCTCCAGCTGATTGCGGGAAGCTGGGGCTGGTTGCAGTAGCACACACTTATAGACGAGGGGGACTCTGGTTAACATTCAGGGAAGGCAGGGCAAGGCGCTGGCCATTCCAGTACAAAAAGAAAGGCAGAAACATAAAGGGAATAGATAACTATGGACGGAAAGGACTCTCCAGGGTGGTGACCTGCAATGTGTGTGCAACAGGTTTGTTTTCTGAGCAGCTGGAATATTGATCAACGTTCTGTAACATCCTATCTGCTCAACTAGTCATTGTCAGAGGCTTTGTGGTCCCAAGCACAGCCCACTGCATTTTACATCTATTCAATGCCAAAAAAAATGTCTTAGAAACTGACATTCTGTGCCCAGAAGCCTTGCAAACTCCCAAGAAAGGCTCTGCATAGGAGACACTGACAAAGTGCCCTGCAGACGGTGGGCTTCCCACCTGCTTGCTCACCTGAGACCTACCTGGTGGCATTGGCTGGATCTGGGAAACCACTTGCCAGTTTCAGTTCCCACAATGCCCCAGAACAATGCTACATTGGACAATCTGGAGCAATTAGAGTGGCCACTTATGCTTCACCAAAAAAAGAGAACATAAGAGGGCAGTGATTTGTATAAAACTGATGAAGATAATGATTACATTTCTATACCAAAGCACTCTGGGCAGTTTACAAAAGATTAAAACCTTAAAAATACAATATAAAACATTATACAAAGCAATTTAAAACACTCAACAATAAAAAATCCCAGGACCAGTTAAAACCCTATCATATGCTGTCAAATGCCTGGGGAGTCTTAAGCTGGTGCTGAAAGGATGACAATTTTTGCGCCAGGTGAACATCAGTGGGGAGATTGTTCCACAGTTGGGAGGCCACCACTGAGAAGGCCCTCTTCCTTGTTGCCATCCTCCAAACTTCCTTTGGAGAAGGCACCTGGAGGAGGGCCTCAGACGCTGATCACAGTGTACCAGTAGGTTCACATGCAGAGAGGCACTCCATCAGGTATTTTGGTCCTGAGTCACATAAGGCTTTATAGGTCAAAACCAGCACCTTGAATTAGGCTTGAAACATACAGGCACCCAATGCAAGCGGGCCAGAATTGGTCTGATATGTTCAGACCTTCTGGCCCCTGGAATCAGCTGCAGCTTCCAAACTGTCTTCAAGGGCAGCCCCACATAGGGCACATTGTAGTAATCTAATGCTCATTTTTATGTGTAGATGTAAATTTAGAAAGAATTATTATAATTTAAATAGAAATACAGTACGGCTCACCGTAGTGTGGAAGACTGACCTGGTGACTTGGGTGCCTTGCTCAAGTCCGCCGTCTAGGTGCTGTTGATGGGCAACTTCAAGGTCCAGCAATTCCTCCTTATGGTTCTTTATCTTTAAATCAGAATTGGACTGGACAGCCCTTGAAGTAGAGAATGCCATCAAAATAGAGGACAGTACTCTGGTAGCTCTTCGAACAGAGGACTGTCCTCTGTAAACGAGGACACATTGCCACCCTAGCCAAGCAAAGCAGGAAATTCAAGACGGCGGGTGGCTTCCCATCTGCTGCCGCCAGACAAGCTTGCAACTGGGGGATCGAGCAGCTGGGCAGCCCAAGCATCAGCACTGGAGTCTCCTGCCAGGTCTCTTGTGCCCTGGCAGCTGCCTGAAGGTTCCGGGTGACAATGCTGGCTCTGGTGCTGCTCTTGAAAGAGCATGTTTGGACTGGCATCCACATATGGACAATGTGATCAGGGGATGCATATGAATTAAAAATGCAAAAAAACTACAGTAATACCTTGGATTGCAAGCATAATTCATTCCGGAACCGTGCTTGTAATCCAAAACACTCTTATATCAAAGCAAGTTGCAAGACGTCGCTTGTTTATCAAGTCAAAATTTATATTTAAAAAATTGCTTGTCTTGCAAAACATTCTCAGACCAAGTTCCTTGTAATCCAAGGTATTACTGTAATACTAGAAGCAGAAATTTACATCAACGCAAATGCCAACCCCACCAAGGCCGTATGTTTTAAGCAGTTCTCAAACCAGGTCCTTCTGAGCTGAAAAGGGCTTGTGAAGGACTGCCAACTGGTCCTTTCCTCAAGACGAGAGATCAAAGGTACAAAACTGCCAGCCTTGGCTCTGCCGTCTTGACTCTGATTCTCTCAGGGCCTTGCCCTTGGTCTATACACTGGATTTAGCACTGAACCACAGAGGAACCATACACACCGTGTGGGGTAGAACCAGGAAAGTTTATTTAAGGTAAACTGACTACAATAAAAGGTGGGGAATGAGGGACGGGGAAAAAGGTGGGGAGACACTTTGGTATACACAAGTAGAGCTACAAAACAACAAAACTAGTTCCTTTACTATATAAACACCCAGGCACTTACTCTTTGCCTGGGGGGTTGGTCTTCTTAGAGCTTGCCTCAGCAAAAGCCCTACTCCACGCTCCTTTGCATCCAAACAACAACAAAACCCAAAAGCCACGGCTGGCAGGATAGATTCCCCCCCACCCCTCCTTTTGGTAGCTTGGCTGTCCTTGGCCAATCAGGATGAACTTCATCTGGGTTAGGCAGGTGAGGGGTTGGCTCCCAGGTGTCAGAGGGGTGAACTCCTGATCATGACTAGAGGGTTTGGGGAACATTTGCATGTGAATACCTGGAAGACTCTGAGTCAGCACAGGGCCATCAAAGGGAACTACAATATGCACATTTGCAGGAGACTCTGAGACCCAGAGTCTTCAGAGGAACTATGTACATTTGCATGAAGTTCCCAGCCTCCAGCTAGGATGACACTTGTTTACACGTGTGTGGTGGAGAAGGGTCTGCTTTTCTTCACAGGGCTCCTGTCTTTTTAATAGCTGCAAGGTATGGAAAGATAGCATGCAACACCATCATGGGAGACATTATATGTGTTGAGCCTCAGTGGCCAAGGTATTCCAAGATTCAAGCGTTTCCTTCAGGCCAGGTGGCATGAACAGGTCAGCGAGGGTCCCAGATTCGGCAAGCGTTGGCCATCTGTATCTTTAATCCCCACCCACACAGCAGCCACGCAGACCGAGCTGAGGTCCTTCGTTGCTGAAATTAATGTGCTTGTAGAGCACATCTTTTTAAAAGGTCGAGATGTGAGCACACCGTGTTTCAAGTTGCCACCTCACAAGTCAAAACAAGCTATGAACTGATGAGGCCTCCGAATCCCTGTTGTGCCAAATTTTTAGACATGGAAAACAGACAAGCTCTATGCAGAGTAATCCTTGTTTTTTCACATTCCAACAAATGGACCTAGTGAACCACAAAACATTATGCAGTAATCCACATCACAGCATCAGGTGCAGGTGATTAAGGAGGGGGGGGGGAGAAATTAGCTACCTTGAAACTTGGGCCCAGTCCGAAGAATGAACTTTTTCACTGTGTTTGTTCTCTCCTGAACGTGCATGTCTTCATCTGTTATGCACGGGACCGCAAACTGTGCACAGTATTCCAAACCTGACCAGTGTTGTTGCTTTCCATAGGTGTGATACAAACTGCAGTATTTCAAGTGCAGCCTTTGGCACAATCCCCCAGTTCCCATACCCTACTGCAAGTAAGCCTGTAACCAAGCCAAAGTACACAGTCACTGGAATAATTGCATATTCTTTCCCCATTTACGCCTGCCCTCTATTTCCCTTCCCCTTCTTCTGTTTCCCTGTGTCAAATTTTAGACTGTAAGCACCTTGAGGCAGGGATCTGCCCAGCAGCTGGGATTGTTTAGCTTAGAAAAATGGTGAGCAAGGGGAGACAGGTCATAGAGGTGTACAGAATTAAGCATGGTGTGGAGAAAATGGATAGGAGACATTTTTCTCTTCTCTCATAATACTAGAACCTAGGATCATCCCATGAAGCTGACTGGTGGCAGATTCAGGACAGATAAAAGGAAGTCCTTCTCCACGCAGCACATAGTTAAACTATGGAATTCACTTCCACAAGATAGAGTGATGGCCACCAATTTGGTGGGCTTTAAAAGCGGATTGGACAAATTCATGGAGGAGAAGGCTATCAATGGCTACTAGTCCTGATTGGCTATATGCTACCTCCAGTATCAGAGCCAGTATGCCTATGTACCCCAGTTGCTGGGGAACATGGGTGGGAGGGTGCTGTTGTACTCATGTCCTGCTTGTGGGATCCCGTGGGCAGCTGGTTAGCCACTGTGTGACTAGATGGACCCTTGGTCCGATCCAGCATGACAAAATGCAGCTGCTGTTATTCTACAGCAGGGTTCAGAGGAGGGCAACAAGGATGATAAAGGGACTGGAAACAAGGCCCTATGAGGAGAGACTGAAAGAACTGGGCATGTTTAGCCTTCAGAAGAGGAGACTGATATGATAGCACTCTTCCAGTACTTGAAGGGTTGTCACACAGAGGAGGGCCAGAATCTCTTCTCGATCATCCCAGTTTGCAGGACATGGAATAATGGGCTCAAGTTACAGGAACCCAGATTCCACCTAAATATCAGGAAAAATTTCCTGACGGTCAGAGCAATAAGACAATGGAACCTACTACCTAGGGAGGTGGTGAGCTCTCCCAGTCTGGAGGCATTCAAGGTGCGGCTGGACAGTCATCTGTCAGGGATGCTTTGACCTGGATTCCTACATTGAGCAGGGGGTTGGACTCGATGGCCTTGTAGGCCCCTTCCAACTCTACTTTTCTATGATTCTATGATTCTACACGGCCAGATCCACTTTTTTCCCAGGTAACTGCTCTCATCTTTGGGTAAGGCAAAGCAGCCCGAATAACTGAGGCATCCACCATCTTCCATCCTGGCATTTGCTTGATGCTACTGTCTGGTTATGTGGATGACAGCACACCGCCGAGAGTTAATGCTTCTCTCCAGAGGAGAAGATTAAGTTTAACATTATCTAATAGCTTCAATGTGCAATTTGATTCAATGTGATTAACTGCAGGCCAGGCTGGTGTGCGTTGTGAATAAAAAGCATCCGGAGTGCGACCCGTTTAAGTGATGGCATTTGCCAAACTAATTCAGAAGGACTATTCACTTAGCAGCAGTAAAAGTCTCCCCCCTCCTCTTTCCTCAGCTAAAAGCAGCAGCGGGGTGGGGTGACTTCCCCGATCTAACAATAACAACATCCCGCATGCCACTTGCAGTAGAACAAACAGCAAATCAGAAAACAAATTTCCTCCTGCTGCCAGTTCTTTGTGCTGATAGGGTGTTCAAAAGTAAGTAATGAACAAGTTATGGGGAACCTGCAACAAAATGTTGTAGCGTGGAGTGCTCCTATTCAGTGCTTCCAGCTAGCCATCCAGCCATGCTAGAAAGGATACCCCATTCCATTCCCCCTCCCTCTCCAGGTTTTCACACCTCCCCTCCACCTCGCTCCCACACTCAGCATTCTGTGACCACCGAACACATTTGGTACTCACTGGACTGTTTTGGTTTTAGTTTCCCCCCACCCGGTTTTTATTTCCTAAATATATATCCCCCCCCCCCCGCTTCTGCAAACCTCAGGGTTCCCTCCAAGCATTCAGATTAGGGATAAACAAATCTGTTAATTTCAGTTCCTCTCAGTTTCTCATTTTTCCAAACTTTGGTTCATCCTAAATTTGGTCCATCCTAAAAATTCAGTTCACTTTTTTAAAAAAAAATTACATGAAAATTTGTCCACACTTTTGTCTGCATTTATCCTAATACACACATTTTTGTTGTTGGGGAATGTTATTTTAGCTTATCTTTAATGGGAAAACACATACAAACCCTTCTTTTACAAAATTAGTGCAGGACTGATCACTGGAGATTAAATTAAATACAACAAGTGGAAAGGAGCCTTTAGAAATGCATAACAGCATGTGCATATAGAGGTGCACCACAAAGAGTTGATCAAAAAAGGCCTGTGGCTCACGCTGGCTCAGCTTGTCTGAGTGTGGAAAGCTAAGCAGGGTCAGGCCTGTTATTACTTGGATGGAAGACCCCTCCTCTAGGATTGGACTCGATAGCCTTGTAGGCCCCTTCCAACTCTATGATCTATGAATCTAAGTCAGGTGTTACAAGAGTATCCCTATTTCCAACTGTGATACCTTGGGGGATTAGAGGAATCTAAACCTGCCACCTCTTTGCTCAACACACACATACACAGAAATGGCCACAGCTGACTTCCATGTTGATTCATTTCAATGCATGCCCCCAAACAGCCGGTAATTTAACACAGATGCTGAGCTGAGTGGTTTATCCACATAGATGGAGTTTGCTGCCTGCCCCAAATCCTATTCCTAACCACAGAGCCATATTATATGTTTCACAGTGTCCTGTCACCCACTCCTCCTCTCTTATCTCACAAGAACATAAGAGGACCTATGCTGGATCAGAGATGTAATATTCTCCCTAATTCTGCCCAGGTGAGCCAACTTGTCCATCTAATATACAGTTTTCCCTAAACTGGATCCCTCCAGATGTTCTGGACTATAACTCTGAATGGGAGTTGGGAGTTGTACCAAAATAACTGGAGGGCACCAGAATGGAGGAAAGCTATTCTACTCTGATGTTTCCAACCCCCGCCCTGCAAATATAAGCCAAGAGTTCATATTATTATAACCCAATGCAGGCAGGAGGCATCTTGCCTGCATTCTGTTCACACAGTGGCCAACCAGCTGCCCATAGGATCCCTCAAGCAGGACATGACGTTTTTAAAAAAAGAGAGATTCAAATTCATTTAGACGAAGAGGAAGAGGAAGAAGAAATCATGGAAGCAATTACGGAAATTCACAAAATCTACAAGCAATTTAAGTTGCATGATTAATCCTGGTTGCTGACTACAAGTCCCCCCTGCCACGCACACTGGTAGATGCAAGTGTTCCACTGTGTTTGTGGAAAGTCATTCCAGTCTCGTATATGAGGGAAGAAAGTTCCCTGCTCCTGAACTAGGTCTGAAAGCAGTGACGCTAACACTGATTAGGATTTTTTTTTTTTTTTTGCTTATGACACACACTGTTTTGAAAGTGCAGTTCTGGTGTTACATGGGTTTCTCATTCCAGTTGTCACTGGAGGTTTATAGATCCGGTTTTAAATGAGCAAGTTAAAATGATTCAAGCTGAAGCCTCTTGCCTGCACTGGGTTATAATATGAACTCTTGGCTATTTGCAGGGAGGGGGTTGGAAATATCAGAGTAGAATAGGCTTTCTCTATTCTGGCGCCCTCCAGATATGTTGGACTACAAATTCCAACTCCCATTCGGAGTTGTAGTCCAAAACTGGAGGGATCCAGTGTAGGGAAAACTGTATATTAGAGGGACAAGTTGACTTACCTGTGCAGAATTAGGGAGAATATAACATATCCACTGTTAAAGAACACAAACCCATTGTATCCTACAATTTCTGGTCCACCTATTCGGGGACACACCTGTCACCCCAATGGCACATCTTTGCTTAAAATCTTTGATGCTCACTGTCAGTGCTGACTCCAGGTTTTCAAAAGTCCTTGGGCAGGACACCCTCAATGGGTCCACACCCAAAGTGACTGGGTTTGCAGGACACAACAACCCACCGTGGCTTATAAGCATAGCTGCAGGGCCGGCGCTACCGCTAGGCCAACTAGGCTGTTGCCTAGGGCGCGTAGCGGAAGAGGGCGCAGAACGCTGCGCTCCTCTTCGCTGCCGGCGCGCTCCTGCCCTGCCCGCCTGCCCGCATCTCCGAGAAAGCCAGGTCAGTGCGGGGGATTGCGCCCGGAGTAGTGGTGGGGCCGAGCCTGGGCGCCTCCCCCCCACCTTGCCTCGCCTCCGCGCCGCCTCCCACCTCGCCTCGCCTTTCCTCTGCGCCACCTCCCCCCCACCTCGCCTCGCTTCACTTCGCCTCTGCGCCGCCTCCCCCCCGTGCCGCCTCCCCCCCACCTCGTCTCGCTTCACCTCTCCTACGCGCTGCCTCCCCCCCCGACACCTACCTTCTCCGCGCTGTTTCCGGAGCCCCGCCCGCGCTCTGTTTTGGCGGGAAGAACCAGGGCAACAGGGCTTAAACAGCCCTGTTGCTCTGGTTTCCCCCGGCCAAAAACAGAGCGCTGGGGTCCCTTTTCGGAGGAGGCGTGGGAAGGTAGGTGGGGGGCGGCAGTGGCAGCGTGCGGGGGGGGGTCCGGTGGCGGCGGGGGGGGCGGGAGGTTGCAGAGCAGGGCTGCTTTCCGGAGCTCCCTCCCCCACGGCACGAGAGGGGGGGCGCTAAATATAATTTAGCCTAGGGCGCCAAACTGCCCTGCACCGGTCCTGCATAGCTGGCTGGGGCATACTGGGAGTTGTAGGCCAAAAACACCTGGGGACCCAAGGTTGGAGAACACTGCCGTAGAGGCTTGGGACAAAGGTCAAACTTTGCTCCCCCATGGAACATAAGGGGGGAAAGCAGAAAAAGATGAGGATCTTGCTGAGATGGGGGGGGTAAATCCCAAAAGACACCCCCTTCTCAGCAAAAGATCCCGCGTGGCTTGGTTTCCTGTTGAGAGCTCACCTTCAGTGCAGTGTCAAAGGAAACCAAGGGGAGGGGATGGATTCTGAGCCTCTTCTGGCCATGTCCAGGCACCCTGCTGGACATTGCCCCAGCCGGGGCTTGAAATCCAAACAGTTGCGCTTAAGCAAATGGGAGATTTAGTGCAACTGCAAGCATATTTTCCCCCCAAATATATATATTATTTGCACACATTTCTGTGCACAAAAAAATTAGAATAACATGCTCGGCAGCCATGGGCAGCCCCTCCAAGGTACCGTTGGGGTACCTTGGAGGGACAGCTCGTAGCTGTCCAAAGGGGGATTGCAAAAGCCGGCTTGACAGCCAGCTTCACGCTCTCCCCCCACAAAAAAAGTTTTAAAGCGAAAAACAGCCATGGCGAGCCAGAAATGGCTCACAGCGCTGGCAGGTGGGCGAGGGGACGACGACGACTTGTTCCTCCCGAGGTGTCCCCTGGGATATCTGCGGGAGGACTGAAGGAAGAGGAGGGGACCAACAACCCATAGATTTCATAGATCATAGAGTTGGAAGGGGCCTACAAGGCTATCGAGTCCAACCCCCTGCTCAATGCAAGAAACTAGAGGAGGGGTCTCCCATCCAAGTAATAACCAGGCCTGACCCTGCTTAGCTTTCCACACTCAGACAAGCTGAGCCAGCGTAAGCCATGAGGCACCCGATTGTCTTTCGGGCTGATTGTGGGGCCTTGGGCCATTCACCCACACTGCGTCGCTTCTGTCATGTCGTCTAAACCCGCCCACTGGGTCTACCTTGTCACCACCATTGTCACCAGCCGCTACTCCTCCTCCTCTTTCTCAGCATTGCTTACGCTCGCTCGATAGGCAGAGAGCCAGTGAGCAAGCAGGCTGTGGCGTCTCCTCACCACCACCCTTGTTTGGGCAGAGCAAGAGACAGAATGTGATGGTGCCGAGGAGGAGCAAGTCCAGGGGAGGTCTCGCCAGCCCTGCTCAACATAAGCATTCATTGACATCATCCCATAATTGGCATTCTCCTTTCTGGTTTTATATTCTACACATGTCAGTCACGTCAGGTGCTTGATTAGAATAGCATCAGATTTTTGTATTACATTTTAGATCTTTTTGCTTGTTCGCTCATTCAAAACAAACAAAACAAAACAAACAAACAAACAAAAACCCCACCAAGCCTGACAGCATTTCAACATGCATATTTCAAGTGAAATAATACTTGGGCTTATCATTGCTTTGTTCTAATGTTTATTCACATATAATTTGTTAAATTTTACAGTTGCCTCCGGAGAAAATGTCACTGGAAATCCAGCATGGAGCTTTTTATGGATTTTCATCCGCAAGAAGAAACTTCCCAATTCAGTAGCAGCTTGAGGCTTGTTCTCTCTCTCTCTGTCTGTGTTTTGTTTTTGTTTTTGTTTGTCTTGCATCTCTAACCCAGTTTGCCAAGCTAACATTTTAGGGTTAGTCATCGTAGCTCTCTAGATATTAAAAAGCACTTTGCAAAGTCTCTTGGAAGCCATCCCTCGCCTGCTGCATTCAAAACTGCCAAAGTACAAAACAAAAGACAAATGAAAGCAACGCAGGCAGGAGAAAAGTCCACCGCTGTCTTAATACTGGTGACTCTGTGTGCGCGTGTAGAAATCCACCTGCACTGGCTGTCTTGTTTCGTTTTGGGATCAATTGCCAGAAAAACAAGGGGCAAGGTGAGTTCGCCCCCACCCATGCCACTTTTTATTTTTAAGCTGTACACCAGCCTTTGCCAACCTGGTGTCCCATCTGGAAACACCCTTAGTTTGGTTTAGAAAAGGCAGGGAAGAGTTTACGAGTATAAGGAAATTTAGGGCACAGTCCTATGCATGTTCAGACAGAATTGGTTTGTCTAAAGCAGGGCTCTCCAGCCTTGGGTCCCCAGGTGTTGCTGGCCCACAGCTCCCAGCATACCCAGCCAGCATGGCTAATGGCAAGGGATTCTGGGAGCTGTAGTCCAGCAACATCTGGGGACCCCAAGGTTGGAGAGCCCTGCTCTAAACCAACAAATGCTGGAACTGGTTCGTCGACTTTGAGATCAACTGTTTCTTCTTGGTGCTGGGAAAAGAAACTCCTGGAAATTCTTGAGCTGGTGGTCTTATGCTGTTTGGGGACATGTTGACCTGGTTCACACGGAACGTGACATCATGGGTTAATTACCCCATGATTTGCCAGGAGCAAGCAAGCGGCCTCCAGCACGCTCATTTCCACTTTCTGTTAACAACCTACAATCGCCCCATTCATAGGTTGTGAGCATGACATCTGAAGCCAGATACTCTGGGTTGTTTAGGGGGTTAAACAGTCCAGAGTTAACTCAAGAACAAATGGTAGGTTAACTCTGGGTTGTTTAACTCATAAACAATGCAAGAGTGCCTGGATTCGGACATCACTGCTCACAACTTACGAATGGGGCAATGGTAGGTTTACAGAACGCGGAAGTGAGGAGCATGCTGGAGGCTCTGTGCTCGCTCATGTACACTTGTGCCTGAAAAATCATGGGTTAATTAAGCCATGATGTTACAGTACATGCAAACCAGGCTGTGGTGTCCCTCTCTCTTTTTCTCACACGCCCTTTCTCTCCAGCCAAAGTCCAACATGTTAACAACTACACTGCTCTTTGCCAGCTCACACTAGCCTATGACTATCAGCTGATCCTAATTCATTTGGTATCATGCTTCTTTGCGGGGAGGGGGGCATGTCTCTGTGTGAACACATATAATATATATGCACTAACTATATATATATATATATATATATATATATAGAGAGAGAGAGAGAGAGAGAGAGTGTGTGTGTCTCAGGCAGGGGGCTTAGGTTGGCTTTCTCCACAATATATATATATATATATATATATATGCACATACATATAGATCAACACAGTTCCCTGCATTTTGGACTCTCCTTGGGGGCATGGCTATCGGGACATGATGAGCACCTGCTCTTCAAAATTTGCCACTATGCCAATGGGGAAGAGCAATCTGTATCAGAATTGCAGGTGTGTGTGTGTGCATCTTCTGTGCTTGTGTGCACATGTGTCTCTGTGTGTACACAGCCCTGACCCCGAGACACGATCACATGTGGCCCTTGGGGCCAAAAAGGTTGTGCACCCCTGCTGTAATTGATAGTAGATTTTTTTTTAAAAAAAAAAACCCACACAAACACAAAAAGAAAAAAATATATGAACTGCTTCTTTCTGTACAAATAGACAGGTTCAGCCAAGTGCATCAGTGTCCATTGTCTTGCTAACATTTAGTGGCGGGGAAGAGAAACACACCTCAGCCTGGTTTTGGAGATCAGCTGAGCTTGGATGAGTCTTGACCACTAACTGAGGGTTAATCACCTAATCCCATTTACACCCTGAGGTGTGATTGGTGTTTGTCCATTCATTTTCCAATCCCATTAAGGGGATTCAAGGGGTGGGGGTGGGAGGAAGGGAATTGTGTTGCATTTTCTATTCCTTCCCTTGAAGGGAAACCCTTGGAACTTGGCTCACATTTAATGACCAGTTCCCCCGCCCCTTCCAAAGTGCCATGGGGAAAGCCAGCCTAGTGTGCTCTGTGTATATCCAAAACACCATAAATGCAACTTCATGCTGGTTCGTGTCCAAATACATTGTTTCTTGGTCCCGCAGAGCCATCGTTGCTGAGATGGCACAGATGACAACTTGCAACAAAATGTGCCTGAAGCAATCCACATCACTAAAATCACAGAGGTGGTTGTCATGCATCTCCCAGCCAGGCTGCAGGAAGGAGAACGAAAGGGGAGAGAGAGATAACTTCATTGAAATCAGGATCTCCCATATCTGCACAACAGGAAGATGTATACTCCACACAAACACATGAAGATGTCAGACCACTGATCAATCTTGCCCACATTTTCTACTATGTATTTGTTTATATTAGTGGTGTAATTGGGTAATTTTAGGTCTAGATTTCATGGAATTACAGGCCTCACTCTTTAGCTGGGAATGTTTCACTTACTTCAAAATGTGGTAAGCCGGGCCCTTCTGTGTTTGGGTGTGTGTGTCCTCCTGCTCATTCTGCTGAGTCTGGGGCCCTGATGGCACCACTGGTTTACCTATCTATCAGTACCATCAGTAGGCATGGTGCTTTGCAGAGTACAAGATGACAGGGTCCCTGCCCCGAGGTGCTTACACTCTAACATTTGACACAAGGGAAAGAACAGCAGCAGGCAGGACAAGAACATGCCATTCTTCTACTTAGACATGGGTAGGCTTGGTTACAGAGTTAGATGCAGCAGGGAACAGGAACCAGGGAGTTATGCCATAGGCTTTGCGGAAAAGGTGGGTTCTGAGGAGCAATTTGAAAGAAGTGAGAGATGTAGCAATTGGCAGTAAGGACCCAGAAAGAGGTCCATCCCAGCCATGCTACCTGGAGCCCTCTTTTTCACTGCAGATGCTAGGCACTCACTCAACCTGGGATCTTCTGAAAGGAAAGCCGCCTGTATCCTGCCATTGAAACAGGGGTAGGCAACTGGGTGCCCTCAGGATATTTTGCACTAGAACTCCCATCATCCCCGACCAATGACCATGCTGACTGGGGCTGATGGGAGTTGTAGTCCAAAACCTCTGGAGAGCACCCAGTTGCCTACCCTGCATGGAGGTATGGCCCCACCCTCAGGGCTGCATTCTAAGGATGCTTCATATCTGTTTAGAATTAACTTTGGAGGGTGCCCCATTGCCCTCACAGACCAGTCCCGGAATAGTTGTTTACTATTTCCTGACAACTTATTGATTACAACTCCACCCTCCCCACCCTCTAAAAAAAGACCCCAGAGCTAATTTGGAGGATATATTTTGTTTGCACTGGGCAGGCAGGTGCCAGTCGGCAGAAATCCACATGAGGCAAGGTTACCCAGAGGCTACATAGTCTCATTTTTCCCACACTTGGGAGTGCCTGCTTGCCTCTACTTAAGCTGTATTTGCATATTTGAAAAGAAAGCAAAGACAACAAAGACAGGCCGTGGCTCCGTGGTACTTCGAGCGTGGAAGCTAAGCTGGCCCTGGTTTTTTGGATGGAGACCCCCCGTTTGGACAGAGGGGGAGCCTTTACGTCAGAATGCTATAAACGAGTCTCCAGTGCACTCTCCTTCGAACTTACCCGTAGTAATGGCAGGATTTCCCAAGTTAGGAAATTCACGCAATACACGGCTAAAACCCCCACAGCTTGGTCAGACACAATTAGCCGTTCCTAACGCCATTGCAGTCCCGGCCTAATAGGCCTGCACAGCTTTTAATCAACCTCTGCCCAAGGCAAGTAGAAACAGGGTATGACTCCATCAAGCCGTTGCGATCGTTGATTGCAAGGATGCTCCGATTATGCAAGGAGAAAGATGAGAAGTGTGCAGGACAAGGACTTTTTAAAAAATTGTAATTTTGTCCCTCTACACTACAGGCTGGATTCAATGACCTAAATTCAGGGATTTGCATCCCTCCCTCCTCTACACCCCCACCCCACCCAATGATGGGTTTGATCTGTTCAGTGGGATTAAATTCACTCCGTTCTGGGATTCAATCATCGCCACTTCCACAGCGTCTCACAAATCATGGGAACATAGGAAGCTGCCTTATGCTGAGTCAGACCACTGATCCATTTAGCCCAGTACTGTCAATACTGACTGGCAGTGGCTCTCCAGGGTTTCAAGCAGTCATTTTTCCTGCCCTACCTGGAGATACTGGGGATCGAACCTGGGACCTTCTGCATGCAAAGCATGAGCTCTACCACTGAGCTACAGCCCCTTCCCTAGTCAATTTTCCCATGGCCAGGATGCCTCTTGAGATCAGTGTCTGAGGAGATGCACATCGGTATCATTTGCTGGCTGAGTCTGAGCCCATGGCACCTCTGGGTCAATTTTCATAACTAAATTAGCATGGCAAACACAAGGCTATATGGGCATGTGATAACTCCTCCCAGATTCAGCTCATAACTCCTACCATAAGGCAGAGTGATGCAGCCACCTCAGGCGGCAGTTGCTGGGAAGCTGCAGCAAGGTGTAGGAAGGCAGACCTGTGTGTGCCATGCAGCCTGCCCTGTGCCCTCTAAGCTAGCTTACTGCCCTCACTTGTGGAGGAGGATGCTGCCCCATCACCAGTATTGAAGTAGGAGTCAACTGCCAGTCCAGCTGGCTTTTGTGCATGGAATGGGGGAGGGCGTCATCTTGTCCTTTGCCTCAGGCAGCAAAATGGTTTGGTTCAATCCCAACTCCACCCTCCTTCTTCATGGAGCAATCCAACCACATGCTGGCTCCACAGCTACTAGTTCTGCACACACATAATGCTAACCCATGATATGGACTATTGAATTCTGGGTTGTCACCTTGTGCAAACCCAGCCACACTAACAAATCATGACCACAAACAACCCAGAAAGAGAACGCATGGCTTGTTGTTGGGTTGTGAACTCCGGGTTGCTTAAACCAATGGGTTATCTTCATACCGGGGGCCTTCACACAGATATACTGAATCCTCAAAAAAAGAAAGAACAGGGATAACACACTATCTTTCCCACTGCATCACCCTCTTCCTATCAACCATCTCCAGACAGGCCTACTACATCCCTCATGACTTGGCATTTGCAAAAGATTTACCAGGTTTTAAACAGTTAGGTGGCTAATGCTTTAATCGGCTCTAAAAATTAATCTACTACAGACATGCTTATACAAAAATATAGCAACCGTTTGAGCCAATGGAGTAATAAACACAAGATGGTGCAATGGAAACCTGTAAATTATATATGGCATGAAAGAAGAGCGCAACAGAGCTAGCAGACTGATGCAAGAAAGCTTGTACCGCTTTGCCGTTTAGCATTTTAATAGAGCTATCCTTCTTGTCTCCTTCCGGCCATCGAGTCAACATCTGCGACAGGTGCCGTCTTTGCTATTGTGCCAGTTCTAGAAATTTCATTCTCATCAGGAACTTGATGCTCAGCAAAGTCATGTGGAAAGCGGGGCAGGGGGGGGAGGAATTCCCCTTCTCTCACATAATTCAGGGTTACCCAATAAACTGGCAGATTTAATACTGACAAAAGCAAGTACTTCTCACACAATGCATAAGGAAACTCACCAAAGGTATGTTTGGTTGTTTCTTGACCCGAGAGCTTTTAACTACGGAGTGAGTGACTAAAGGGCACAGCCCAATGAGGATGCTTGTAAGCATCCGAACTTGGAGGATTATGTGCACCCTATGTAGGGCGGAAGGAGTGTGGAGGCGATCTTCGCCTGCCCACTCCTCCTGTCCTGCAAATCAACTAGATGGCTGAGGGAAGGAGGCTGGAGCACTGCCAGGATATGTCATATCCTGGTGGACCCAGTCTCTTCCCTTTCCCGTCCCCAGGAATGCCATCTTTACCCCTTCTCCAAGGTTGGTCTTAAAAACTCGGGAGGAGCGGCCGGTGCAGTTCTTTCCATGCTGACTGTGAACGGGGGGGGGGGGGGGAGATCGGAGTGCAGATCCCCAGCTCTGAACTTGGAGCACTTTTCTCACCTCGGATCTTTGGATCTGAAGCATCTACTGGCCCTCTAGATGCTGTCTAGGGGCCATAGGATCGCTCTGTAATACATTTTAGAAATAAAATAAACTGGATTCTCCACAAAGCGAGATAATTGGCCACCAACTTAGAGCCTTAAAAAAAAAAGTAGACAAGGTCATAGACCAGAGGTGCAGAACCTCAGCCCCAGGAGCCAAATCCAGCTCACCGGGGGAGGCACATCTGCCCCTCTGGGGCTCCCCAGATGAACATGCCCCCTTCCCTTCACCCCAACCTCTTTCCCACGACCACTAATCATTCGGTGGTTTTACTGAAGCTTAAAAAGCATGGAAAGTGGGCTTATTTTAAGGCAGACGGCTGTATGAACCTGCTGCCACAAGGTTTTTGTTTATATATACGAACAGCATGAATAGTATAAGATGGATGTAGAATGGGATAGCAAGGGGAACCAAAGATTACTAGTCCTGATAAAAGATTGGTTCTGTGGGCCCAGACTGAGTGGAAGTGAATTCGGGGAAGTGCTTATTTGGACAGCAGCGTCAGCTTTTGACTTTGAAAAAGAGAGAGATTTACGGGTAAAAGCTTGTGATTAAGCTTTTAGATATGTTGCCAACCACATGGATAAGGAGAAGTTACGGACTTTTCAAGTTTCTCTGGAATTAGCTAAGACATCAGTAAGGATGTTTATAAGAGGGAGGCAATTAGAGTTTGAGTAAGGGGCTTAAATGAAGCTAGACCATCTTATAATAAACAATCAGTACACATAAAGCATAATGGTTATCAAGTTGGATACTGGACACAGAGCTAGCATAGGACTTCAGGGAATCTTTATCTGATGGGTGGGGTTCCTGCCTTCTATCTCAACTCTAAAAGAACAACTTTTTGGTGAGACTGGGGACAGGGCCTCTGCTGGCAGATTTCTTGTAAGTCTAACACTTTCTTTTTTATTTCTGTATTAAGTATGAATGAAAAGTATTTTATTTCACGCTAACTGTCTGTACGTGTAAATAACATATTTGCACATGAAACTCAGCACTTTATTGTGTCAAGGCAGTCCTATCTCCTGGCCCAAGTCAAATTCTAGAAGACAGGAAGTAAAATCCTGTATTCATTCAAATATCTTTCAGTTTCCCAGCTTTTGTGCCATTTTCACCCCATTCTAAAAAGTGGAAATGCTTCTCTGAAGGCTTAGTGACTGGCAGTAAGAGCTTTGTAGCTAAAATACAATATGCTGGGGATGTTTGGCCCTGCCCACCACTGGAATGCAACTCCTGAGAGCAAGAGCATCTCTGGAACTGAATCCAGTCCTCAGGCTGAAAGATGTTCAGCACCCCTCTCATAGAAGGTAAGTCTTTCCAAGGACATTAGCAATAATAGCTCAGTGGAGCATCTATGTATCTATCCATGTATACCACTGAATACCAGTTTCTGGTGTCAAACAAAGGAAAAGGCAGTCATCTTCATGCCCTACCTGTAACAATCTAGCAGCATCTGGCTGGTTGCAGGTGGAAACAAGGCTGGACCATCACCAGAGGGGAGTTTTGCTACCTGCTACTTACCGTCTAGGCCTGAGAATACTTCTTAAGTTCTGCTTATGCTAACACCTGGATCTAAGGTCTGGTCCCATCTCCCTCTGTAGCTCCTTAAAAAGGGCTCAGTCTTGCCATCTTCAAATATTTGAAGGGCTGTGTCAGGTAGATGATGGATCACATTTGTTTTCTGTTTTGCAAGACAACAGATTTTTGACTAAACCTTAGGAAGAACTTCCTGATGGTAGGAGCTGTCCCACAGTGGAACAGGCTGCCTAGGGACATGTGGTGGACTGTCCTTTATCAGAGGTTTTAAAGCAGAGGGTGTATGTATGTATTTATTTATTTCATTTTTATACCGCCCAATAGCCGAAGCTCCCTGGGCGGTTTACAGCAATTAACAAGACAGTCCCTGCCCGCAGGCTTGCAATCTAAAAAGACACGACACACAAGGAAAAAGGAATGGGGAGGGAAGCAGCTGATTTCTTGCATCAGCAGTAGGTTGGGCTAGATTGCCTTTGAGGTCCCTGCCAGCTCTATGATTCTAAGACAGCTTAAAGATGGTATCCTGCAAAAGCTCACTGGAATAAGACTGCTGTCAGCACCCATATGAAAGTGTGCAGCAATGGAGCCAGGTGACTAAATTCTCCCTTGCCAGACTGTTCCAGAACTTGGTTGTCACAGGTGAAGAGACACCCATCCCCATCTTGGGCACCCACCCACCATATTTCTGACAATAGCGAGACCCAGAGCAGCATGTCAGAAAATGAATCAAGTTGTTGGGCATATGGAAGAAGGCACTGTCTGAGATATTCTGGTCCCAGGCCACTTAGGGTTTTCAAAGGTCAAAACAGGCACTACAAATTGAGCCTGGAAACAAACTGGCATCCACTAAAGCTGAGACAACATCTACAGAATATGCTACCAGAGGGCTACTGCCCTCATGTTCTACTTGTGGGCTTCCCAGAGGCACCTAGTTGGCCACTGTGGGAAATGGGATGCTGGACTTAATGGACATTGATACATCAGGGCTCATCTTGTGTCTTTATGATCATCTTGCATTTCTATCATCAGTGAGTCAAAATTTGGGCAGCTGCATTTTTATCCATTGTTAGATGCTCTGAGAGTATCCAGCTGGAAAGCAGGGTATGATATGTGGGTGGGGAAGGGGGGGGAATCAATCAAAAAATACGCCTTGGTTTGATCCAGAGTAAAGCAATCCCTGTTTCCATAAAACATGCCAAAACACTAAAGTCAAAGACCAGCCAAGAGATAGAGAAAACTCCAAGTCACTTTGAAAATCAACCCAAATATGAATGTAAAAAGACCCTTCCTTGCTGGCTGAATGAGTTCTGAAGCCAACAATTCTTTCACATTTGTTCGCAGCCAGGCCCCAAGGGCCCCAATTCAGTCATGGCTCCTGAAGAGGGCTAATGCCAGTCTTAGCCATATTCCTGCACGTAAAGCAATGCCCCGCTGCTCTGGACTGGAACTTGCGGTTTTCAAAACTTGGCACAGAAATGGAGACCTCGGCAGAATGACTGTGCCTCCCCCCCCCCCCCCCCCCCCCGCGCCACTCCGGCTCTACTGCCTGAAGCAATTCTTCATGTTGACTCATGGATAAGGCCAGCCTGGAAAGGAGTAATTGAATACACATTCAAGATGCAGTACACACCCCGAGGTGCTTGTACTGTACTGATTGACACACAGCCAGCCACAATCCCAAGAGAGCACAACAAGGACAATCGCAAGAGCAGTGCCTCCTAGGCAGTCAGCAAGAAATGACATGCAGCGTCAGCACAGGAATTCCACACGGGGAAAGGTTACTTCCCTGCGCGAGTTATTGGAGGAGTCATTTGCAACACCTCCAATGTAGCACTTAAACACCAAGCTTTAACGTGAAGCATCATCATTATCCATCATAGCTGTATGGCCGGGGTGCAGAACCTCAGGGCTGGGGTGCCAGGTACAGCCTGCCGGGGCTCCTAAGGAAGTCATGCCCCCTTCCCCTGAACCCATTCCCTTTCCCCCAACCACCAACCGTGCGGTGGTTTCCCAGCTTTTCAACACTTTTTACCCCATTTTAAAAGGTTGAAATGCCTCTCCTAAAGCTTAGTTCTGGCAGGAAGAGCTTGAAGTGAAAATATGCTGGGATTTCTGGCCCTTTTGCCCTGCCCACCACTGGAATGTGGCCCCCCGAGAGCTTCTCCTAAATGGAATGTGGTCCTCAGGTTGAAAGAAGGTCTGTACCCCTGTGCTAGACCTTCCTATATCACAGTGTTCTCCAACCTTGGGTCTCCAGATGTTTTCGGCCTACAACTCCCAGCATGTAGTCAAAAACATCTGGAGGGCCAAAGTTGGAGAACACTGCTATATCACCTATTAGGTATGCACCCTTCAGTAAACCTGGGGTAGGAAAAATGAGGAGCAAGAGCTGAGTTAATCCAGTCCACACACAGCAGAACATGCTCCCAAGCAAAGATAACTGCATGGTAGAGTTAGTGAGAAAGCCATGAGAAGTCTCTCTGGTTATTCCATATGAAGGCTCCCTGGTTCATCCAAGGGCTGCCTCTCGGCATTTTCCCCCCTCATCTGAAGGAGCGTTGGGTGACTCAGCTCAAGGTCACATCCGAGAAGCTAGCCGTGAGACCCAAGACTCTAGAAGGCTACACTAATAAGCTCCCTAAAAGCTCCACCATCTATCAGCTAAGGTGGTGCTAAATACTAGCACAGGCAAGACCTCTAATCCACGGATAAAGGGAATTTAGTAACGCACTTCGTCTCTGTAGGGATTAATTCAAATTAATATATTTTGGAAAAAATATAAGCAGAGACAGAAATTCAGTGGAAGGAAGAAGTCGCGGGAGGAGAGAATCCCAGAAGCGACTTCAGGGCACAGAGGGACAGAGTACATCGCTGCATTCAGAAGCTGGGGGGTGGGGTGGGGGCAAAAGGAATTCAGAGATGAGCATAATCTTGAATTTAAAAACAGGAAGTGATACGAAGGAGTGAATTACAGCTCTGAGTCCCTTCTCCCATCCAGTGGTGTAGTGGTAAACTTTGAAGTGCAGGTGCACATCATGACAGTCCCCCAGAACCATGATCCCAAGGAGAGGCAGAAAAATGCCTGCAGCAGTGTGGATCTAGATCCACAAACCAGTTCTAGAAGTTTCCATCTCCACCAGGGGCAGGTCTTTTGTAAAGCTTAATTGTCCATTCAAGGCCAAGGCACTGCAAAATACTTTGCATTACAACAGAGAACAATATATTGTTGCTGGGAAAATTCATTTGCCCCCAAGCTACCGTGAGAATTGCAGCTAAGCTCAGAGGGAACAGGGAACTCTGAAGTAGGTGGCAGCTGACATCAGAGTCCCTGCTAATAAAGTGCCGGAGCTGTGTTCCTGCAAGCTCTGACTCCACCACACCACTGCTCCCATCACTTCTTATGTCCAATGTTTGTTTTTTTAAATCATGATGGGAAGTGGGTAGAACAGTGTTCTCCAACTTTGGGTCCCCAAATGTTTTTGGCCTACAACTCCCAGCGTGCCCCAGCCAGCTACACTGTTGGAGAACACTGCTAGAAAATGTAAGCATTGGTAACTTAGCTAGTCAGCCACAGTGATGGAGTGGGACAGAGGGGATCCACTTCTCCCTACTGGATACATCACCTGCATTCAGGCCAATTCTGATTGAACAGGGTCCTGTTTGCCGATGAAGGTCAAACAGACACAAGGGCTTGATCTGATGTCTGATATAGATAGATAGATGGCATCCTTCTAGCTGGCCTTAGGCACTCTTTGACCAGAGGTTGGCCCTGCCAGACACATTTTTCATTCCTAGCATCTAAACACTCCACATGCCATGATTTGCAAGGTGGGTGAATTACTTGGGAGATAGGCGAACAAATGTCAGTGTACTGGAAGAAGCAAAGACTACTAGCGTTGAAAAGATGATCCTTCAACGCCAACTTCAGTGGACCGGTCATGTTGTTCGAATGCCTGACTGCCGTCTCCCAAAGCAGTTACTTTATTCCCAACTCAAGGATGGAAAGCGGAATATCGGTGGTCAATATAAGAGGTTTAAAGATGTTCATAAGGCTAATCTAAAAAAAAAAATGCAATATACGGTAACATCGAAAACTGGGAAGCTCTGGCCCATGAACGATCTAAATGGAGGTTGGCCTTTCACAAAGGATCCATGGACTTTGAAGAAGCCCGAGTGCAAGGTGAAAGGGAGAAACGTGCTAAGCGAAAAGCACAGTCAAATGAATCCTTTACAGGACCATCTTCCATCTGGTAACCTGTGTCCTCACTGTGGGAAGCTGTGTGGATCTAGCATTGGCCTCCACAGTCACTTACGGACCCATCGCTAGAGTCTACACAATCTTCTTTAGAATTTCCTCCTTTTATCCTGGAAGACAATCTTACTCGGTCACGAGTGATCGCCTGATGATGATGATGCACAGTTCAGCATCAGTGGCCAAGAATCAGTCCAGTTTTAAGTAGCTTAGATATTGGCCATGGTGTACTGTGTGACCAGCCTCAACAATTCTAGGGCTTGAAGAGTGCAAGGCAAGGCATTTAAACGCTGTATGCAACTCAGAGCCTACTTACAAGAGTTATCAATTCTCAACTCAGGGTCTGCAGGGTCTATTCAGAGGAGCCAATGAAACAGCCGAGGGGGAAATAAACAAATTCTCGCCTTGGCTTTCATGTTTGGCTTTGAAGAGCAGAGCTCCATGTTTTTCCACGTTTCTGTGATTTGGAGAGACTCACTTTGCATGTTGTGGAAACAGCAGAAACAATCTGAGACACTTTGTTTTGTTCTTACACACACACACACACACACACAATCCTATCTGGAAGATCCAAGCAAAAAACTGCAAATGATGACATCTAAATAAGCACATACTGAACAAAACTGAAGACAAACTCGCTATCGAGTCTTTGTGGGAATGATGCAGCGAGCAACTCTCACTACTGCCTGAAAGTAACAGAAATCAACTACTGCAAAGCTGCATGAAGTCATCGGTTTTGACATGAAACGTTCTGCCATAATGCACTATTGCTACTGAAAAACACACAAAGATCCTGCCATCTTCATACACAGGAATAAGTAACATGGAAAGTGGTCCACACCACCAAGATTTCTGGGTGTCATGGGTCTGCCAGGAACTGAAGCCCACGCGGCACTGCAAACCGTAGTGCAATTTAAGTGAGCCTTTTATGTGAATGTGCAGATGATTCCTGTGGCTGCCAAAATTAAGAGAAACCGTACAACATGTGAAGCCGCCTCCGTGTAAATGGGGCAGTGCCATAGGGGAAAAAGCTGGTCCATGTGCCCAGGGACCTATTCACATAACATGACATGCCCTACAGATGTATTGAACTACAGTACCAATCATCCCTGGCCAGTGTGCCTGAGGCTGGCTGGGGATGGTGGGAGTTGTTGTCTGACACCAGGAAGGCAGCCCGGTTAGAAGGCTGCACTAGCACTTTCAGCAATGTGTAAGGCGAGAGACTTGAGCAGTTATCCACAGTATGAGAATAAATGCATTACAACTACAGTCCCTATTCCCAATCAGTGAAATGTTGGTGGCAGTGGAGGCTGGTGGCTCCGGTGTTCAGTGGGGCTGTGTATCCACTCCGGGTTTCACTCCAAATTTTTAAGGAGCTATCCATGGCGCTGAACCCATCTCCAAAGCAGGTGACATTGGAGCCACCAGCCTTCACTGGTTGGAGGGTGTGCATCCACCAATTACACAAGACCTTCAGCTGCAGCATTCCCCAACCTGGTGCCCTCCAGACTGTTCAGACTACAACTGACCTATAAAGCATTACACAGCTTGGGACCGCAATACCTGTCGGAGTGCCTCTCCCAGCATGAACCTACCCCTACACTACGTTCATCATCTAAAGCCCTGCTCCAGGTGCCTCCTCTGAGGGAGGCTGAGAGGGTGGCAACAAGGGCCTTCTCGGTAGTGGCCCCCCAATTTTGGAATGATCCCCCTGACTTGGCCTGCCTGGAGCCAACATTGTTATCTTTTTGGCGCCAGGTTAAGACCTTCCTCTTCTCTCAGGCATTTGGCAGCATAGGATGAGGTTTTAACCAGGTCTTGAATTGTTCTTGTTGATTGTTCAAAATTGTTTTGAACAATGTGTCTCTCTCTCTGTGTTGTATGTTTATAGGTTTGTATGCATATGGTTTTTATAATGTATTTTTTTAAGGTTTTAATCTTTGTAAACCACCCAGAGAGCTTCGGCTAGTGGGTGGTATAGAAATGCAATAAATGAAATGAAACTTCCGTCATCCCTGACCATTGCCTGGGGCTGACTGGAGCGGAAGTCCAAAACAGCTGGTGGGCACCTCGTTGGGGAAGACTGTTCTACCACAATACATACAAATCTATCTGCTGCCTGAGAGAAACTCCTCCCTCCCTACAAGTCTGGAGAAAACCAGAGGCAGGGGGAGCCAGCATATCTGTGGTCCCAGAGAACAGCACAGCTTTGTCCAGATGTGTGTGGGCTTTAAGCACCTGGCTCAGACAGGAGGATCTGATCAGCTGTGCCCCATCTGTCACTGAAGTATGCACGGCCAGCTTTCACTTTCCCTGTGTGTGTGTGTGTTTGTGTGCAGTTTGTATCTCATTTATAGCCAAGACAAACCTTTCTTGGGGTCCAGAATCAGAATTAACTGCCTGCCCTTAACATCCAGGAGGGCCCACATACTTGAAGGGAAAAACAGGTCCACGAGATTCATCCATTGGTTTGGGGGCAGCACAGCTGCCGGGCAGGTGATGTGCACCTCCACAGCTGCACACGGTGTGCTTTGGATCTGAGAGGCTTGAAAGCAAGGATATCCAAGTCCCCAAATAAAGTTGGTGCATTTAAAACAAACAAACAAACAAACACTTCCCAGCTTTCACAACTACAGTAAGGATTGTGTGCCAGGAACGTGACCTCATAGCATCCGGGCACATATTTCCTGTCTCTGTCCTTTTTAGTTTTGCTTTGTAGGTAGCAGGTTACAGACAGATTCTCCCTCCTCGGAATAGAGAACAGGTTGCTGCCCCGGCACTGCTTCTTGCCTGACGCGGTAAATAAGAACGCATTGGCCTCGCATTAGCCTCAGTTGACCACCCTGATCTGTACTGTGTCTTTTCGAGTGATGCCCAGATAGGATGCTTTATCCTCCATGAGAAGGAAGCAGACAGACCAAGCGTCTTTTGGAACAGCCAACTAAGCCCCCAAACTGACTTTGACTTATCAGGGCCACCTAAGCTGCTCAAGATAAATCATGCTTGCTAACCCTTGCTTCTCCCTCCAACCCGGTGGTAATAAAACCCAAACTGTTTCTAAAGACTCTTTCCACCTTTTCTTCTGCTATCACTTAAATCAGAGGCTCATTTGGTTCTGTGTGTGTGTGTGTGTGTGTGTGTGTGTGTGTGTGTTAAGATAAGGGGAATGCAATTTGGGCAGTTCCCAAAGAGGGCATGCCAAAAGAATTGTTTTTGGAAAATCTGTCAGCCAAGCTGAACCTTTCACCATGCTGGCTGGGACTGGAGTTGTAGTCCAAAATATCTGCAGGGCCCCAGGTTGGGGGAGGCTGGTTTAAGGAGACTTTCGCAAAACCTTCATCCTTTGCTCTGAATTCTTTGTTTACAGCAAAGTCTCCATTGATCTGAATCTCTTGACAAACTTGGCCCTTTCACCCCTGTATGATAGATGCCCACATTCCAAATGCCTTTCTGTTACAGAATCTTTTGGAGGGGGCAGGTTCCCTCGCCAAAAGTCTGAAAATGGAGGGGAAAGGCATTTCCATCAAACATGACACATGAGACGAAGGCACCTTAAAATTAGCCTCCGAACCATTGCGAACTGCCCACGGACTCAGACAGCACCCCGTCTCGAACCCATTGTTTACCACTTCCCTCTTTGTTTCCTGCTTATGGTTTCCTAGTAATAGTTTGTCATGGTGGCCAACTTGGTGAATTGTAGTTGGTGCTTAGCTGCCAAACCAGAACTCATTGTTTGAAGCAGACTTCTGATTGTAATTCGCTGCACGAGCACTAATCATAATTTGCTGGCCCCAATGTTCTAGCAAATTTTGGTTAGCACTAACCAGGATGCTGAAACGGATGCAAGCAAGCAGAAAGAAGAAAGTGCACAACTATCACTCTCTAATTTTTAATATGCCAAAGTCTTTCTTCTTTTTCTTTTTTGCTAATACAGTCATGCCTTGGACTGAGAGCATAATTCGTTCCGGAAATGTGCTTGTAATCCAAAACACTCTTATATCAAAATGAAATCCCCCCCAAAAAAATTGTACAGAGATTTTTAATTTAAGCTGTACTACAGTACTTGTATTGCAAGACGTCGCTTGTATATCAAGTAAAAAAAAATTAAATAAATATTTAAAAAGTTTGCTTGTCTTGCAAAACGCTCTTAAACCAAGTTACTTGCAATCCAAGCTACTACTATACAGCTATTTTTCTAGACCAGGGTTGCAGAACCCCCGAGTCTGCAGGGCTAATCTGGCCCAAGGAGCCTCTTTGGGTTCCTCCTCAACCCCTGGAGGAATCCCCCCCCCAAGGAACCTGTTATCACTGATCTGAGGTCAGAGATAACAGCAGGCGATTCCCATTGGGCGGGAAAGCAGCCTGCAGGGGAATCCCTGCTGTTATCTCCAATCTCAGATCGGAGGTAACAGCGGGGATGCGGGCAGCCGAGTCACTTTGACTGGTGCCCAAACAGGGATGCTGGGTGGTGTGCAAAGTCAGGGACTCATTCAGAGGAGCAGCTGGGATTAGATCTCCCCAGAGTGATAGTCAGCAACTTGAGGACCCTAGGACAAAACTCCATGCCTCGCTCAGCAAATGAGAAATGCTGAAATGGCAGGGACTGGGTGATGAATTCAGTGGGCATGTTTGTGTCCATCGACATCATCCAGCCTGCCAAGGGCCTGGCCAGGGGGCAATCCAGCCCGTAAAACTTGCTCTGCACCACTGTTCTAGACACTGAGAAGAGATGCAAAACAATTGGATTTTGGATGTGCAGAATGACAGGCTAGCCAAGTCAGAAAAACTCCAACCCGTAGACCCAGAAACAAAGCTGCCTGGAACTTGCATCGGCTGACAGCTTGTTTCCTGGTGCGGTTCACGATGCTGAGCTTAATCCATGAACTTTGTACCATTCGGGATTAGATCTCCCCAGAGTGATAGTCAGCAACTGGAGGACCCTAGGACAAAACACAGACCCTGTCAGGGGTGATGCTTGGCCCTCTACTCACTCTCCATGTAGCTTCCTCCTAGGTCCTACAGCGTTGGACTGTGTGTGGGGTGGGGGTCTTGTCTCTCTCCAGGCCCCAGATGGAATGACACCAGCCTCCCAGCAAAGGCCACAGATAGACATCCAAACTCTTCCTCTTTCTCCCTGTGGAATAATGTAAGAGGCCACTTCTGAGCCCCCTACCTGTCCTCAGCTTCAAGATAAATTCCTGTGACCAGAAACAATGGCCAGACCTTTTAATGCTATCCAGGTACTAGGCAGTGTCTGATGGGGCCGAATCACTAATGTGAATTACTCTTGGGTATTGGCGATGCGCTAGAGTAGCTTACGCTAGGGCAACAGAATTTATATCAGCGCTTGCAGCCCCTTGGATACTGCCCTAGGTGAGCAAGTCTGGAGGTAAGCAGTAGAGTTTGGGGACAATGGGGCAGGGGATGGAGGAGAACATCCCCTCCACCCTGAACCCATAAATTCTTGCACAAACAGTTAAATGTTAAGAGACATCCCCATAATACAGGTCCTTTTATGATGTGGACTCCCATGCCAGAGGTCTATGCAGCTCCCTACCTATAATCATTCCAGAGGCATATTAAAAGACTTTTTTTTTTAATTGTGTCTTCAAAAGCTGAGTTATTAGGATGTTTGGTTCCCCCCCCCCAATTTTATTTATTGGGTCTGGTTTTATTTAATATTATTCTTACCCGTTTTGTGATATTCTATGATGCAATTTGTTCAGTCGAGGGTTTGGATGTACAATGCCTTGGAAAAAATATGCAGTTAGGAAGGTGGAATAAAAGTCAGATCAAAGGCTGGATAGAGAGATCTACGTGCTCCCCTGCTAATAAGAAGGTTGGTGGTGAATTCCAGGGCTGCAGAAAGTAGCGTAAATTTAGAGCAACCCACCCCAAGTTAAAAACCTTAGAGAAACTCTCTCTTAGGTATACAGTCTTCTGACCTTCCCCCTGCTCTTTCGGAACACAAGGGCACTTCTAAAACAGAAGTCAACCGTCTTGTCAACTTATACACCATCAGCAAAAAAAAAGTTCTATAAATGCCCATTCAACAGTAACAGCCCTATGGCAGCTGCTTGCAGGCTTCCCATAGGCAAAGAAACTCCTTGTTATCAGTCACAACAACACTCATGACCTCAAGCATCGTCCCGTGCAACCCACACCAATCCCAACTGTCACCGCCAGCAGGATGTACAGAGGGAGAGGAGAGGAGAAGCAGGGACATTCCACCAGTCCTGCTAAAAGATGGCTTCATTTTTCCTCTTCCCTCCTCATCCCCTTTTCTTTGTGTGGCATGCCTTTTTTAAACTGTAAGCATCCGGGCAAGAACTGGTTTGTCTTACTGACTGCATGTAAGCCTCTCCAGGAGACTTTTTGGCTGAGGAGCAGGATGAAAATGCTTTGAATAAACAAATAAAACTGGGATCAAACTTGAGGGCCAAAACCAGATGTGAAGTTGGTCTTCATTCATGCATCTGCTCCTGTTCACATATAAAAGTGCGTATTTGGGGGAGGGGGGGGTCTTTCCTGAACAGTAAAAAGGAGTATACGGGAGCGAGGTGCTGAATTCTCCCCCCCCCCCCCGCCTCAGATGGTGGCTTCAGCCACTTTTCTCCCTTCCTGCCTCCAATGCTGGAAGTGGGCTGGGAAAGGAGAAAAGTGGCTGGTGCCACAAATAGAGGGGAGAGCTCAGCATCCCTAGACCCCCCCACCGCCTCACCCGTCCACTCCTTTTAGGGTGCATCCAGATGGACAGCTCCTAGTGCTACCAATCAAAATCCACCATGCAGGCAGCTATTCCATTTCCCCCTCCTTAACCGAGTTTTGCCAGCAGGGGGAAAAAGAGGGAAGAAGTGTGGGAAAACACAAAGGGGTTACGAATGGAAGACGATGTCTGAAAGCAACGCCCCCCCCCCTTTCCATAACATTCCATGAATGAGACAGTGTGCTTGCCCAATAAACGCTTCATCTGGAAGCACCCTCACTCTTAAAGACAGACTCTGCCTCATTCCGTTTTATAAATGAACAGGAAGAAACACAATGCAACAATTCTTCTAGTTCGGTCCTCAGCAAACCTAATCCTGAGTGACATAGGACTGGTGGAGGTGGGGTGGGGGAAAGGTAAAAAGAAGAGCAGAAACACTCAATAAGTGGTACAGCTAGGTAATTCTAGAACCCGGACTTCAGGCACAATCCTAGGCATGTACTGTATAGACAGAAAAGAGTCCTTTAGACAGTCATGTAGGTTACTTCAGTTGTGAATCAACGTTTCTCTCCCCCACCCCACAACCGCCATTCCATATTTTACAACTTCTTCTACATCCCTAATACGTTAGGACAAAAACAACACAACTGTTGGCCAAACCCAATAAATAATAATAATAACAACAACTACTACTACTACTACTACTAGTAGTAGTAGTACTACTACTTTGCGCCTGTACAACTTTGCATTTTAAACTCATTTAAATCATAGCACTATGATGACTACAGGTATAAAATGGAATTTGCTTCCACTGCCCTCATCCACTGCCAATCTGTGGGTGGTCATTTAGGGGGGGGGTTCAGCTGGGGGGGGCTGGACTTTGGCCCCATGCTCCAACTCTAGCTGCTCCTCTGCATTCAATTAGTAGCAAGATGCACTAAATGAAACAATCGCCCTGTTTGATTGCTGGGTTCTCTAGGAACATTTTGGAATCACAGAAACGGGACTTTCAGCTTTTCACGGCACATCCATAATTCCAGCCCATAGTTCTCCAATCAGATACCCCCCCCTCCTTCCGCTCCCACTCTATAAGCTATTAAACATTTGGGAATTAAAGGATAAAGGCGGATTTCATTTGATGACCTCGCTCTATAAGATTAAGATGATTACGCGATGTGAAACCAAGAGGGAAATTAAACCAGGAGACCAGCCCTCTTCCCCTCAGTTTCTGTATCTGTTTGATGGACGTTTGCTGGTAACGTAACAAGACTGCAAGTTTCACTAGGAGAGGATGGACACGGGGGGGGCGGGGGGGAGAAATCCACCAAAGTGGGAGACCAAAGGTTACTCATTTTTTGCGAACTGATAAATACGTTATTAGCTTTTCTAGCAGGAATAGGAGTCTCCATTCCTGACTCAACATTGCAAGGAGGGGAAGTTTGTCTGTTTGTGAGCAGGGACTATTTATAAAATTAACAGATATGAGTTGGCCTTAAGCACAACGCTTGTTGAGAAAGTCCCTCGTTGCATTTCTCACGACCCCGGGGCAGAAGGAACTTGAAGACTCAAGAGAGTAAGGGAAAAAATCGTGATTTTTTTCTTCTTCTTAAACTTTTCTGTAATACATAGGAGTTGGCTGACTGGCTTTTAACTCTCACTGTGCCAAATGGGGGGGGGGGGATCATTTGCTTTAAAATCTTAATAATAATAATAATAATCAAAAGCCTTTTGGGGTGCAATTTAGATGACAAGAAGAATGGGACACGAAAAGGTTTGCAAGGGTTTTCCTTTTGCTGTTGCTGCTGCTCTTTGGCTGATAGCCAAGATCCTCACCCAGGTGTGCTAAAGGTTAGTGTTCAAATCGCCAAGGCTTCCTACGGGGAGGGGGGCATATGCTCAGAGGTACAGCGTATGCTTTGTACACAAAAGGTTTCAAATTCAATCCTTTTAGGGCGCTTCTGGATGGGTGCTTTCCAATCAGAGTGACCACAGTCTAGAGCAGTGTTCTCCAACCTTGGGTCCCCAGATGTTTTTGGCCTACAACTCCCAGCATGCCCCAGTCAGCTATGCTGGCTGGGGCATGCTGGGAGTTGTAGGCCAAAAACATCTGGGGACCCAAGGTTGGAGAACACTGGTCTAGAGGTACCACAAACTAGAACCAGAGAATTCTGTCAAATCAACCAAGAACCAGGACATTTATCATCACGTCGTGTATAGTAACAGCAGCTTTTGAAGCAAACGGAGCAGAAGAAACTTAATAGTGATGTGTGGCTTTGCACAATTCACTAATTTCAGTGAACTCCACTGACAGCAAAGTCAACACAGGACTGTGAGATATTTAACACAAGATACAGCAGCTGTGCACACTTATGGGCAAAAAGGGAGAGTGATGAGCTGGGGAATCCCATGGGCGCCAGCCAGCTCTTCAAGAAATGTGTGATACACAAAAGTTTAGTGGTCTTAATGAAGGACCCCACTGGGGGATTCAACACAGAAGATTTGGGAGAAACTATGACCCGGTTCTGAGCAGCTGGGAAAAAACGGAACGTGTGGGGCAGCCCTCCCCAACCTGATGCCCTCCAGATAATAATAATAATAATAATAATAATAATAATAATAATAATAATAATAATAATAATAATAATTTATTTATTACCCGCCTCTCCATCTAGATCGAGGCGGGGAACAACAGAAAATATAAAATACCTAAACTAAAACAACACAATATATACTATTAAACATCTTAAAACATCCTAAAAACATCTTTAAAACATCTTAAAAACATCTTTAAAACATCCTAAAATTCCGCCGGATAGGCCTGCCGGAAGAGTTCAGTCTTTATGGCTTTTTTAAAGTCCAAAAGACTGACAAGTTGACGTATCTCCTCCGGCAGGCCATGTTATAGATGTTTTGGACTACAACTCCCAGCATTCTGGAGCATCAGCCATGCTGGCTGGGGCTGATGGGAGTTGAAGTCTACAACATCTGGAGAGCACCAGGTGCTGTAGAACAACCTTCCCCAACCAGATGTGTTTGGACTACAACCTCCATAATCTCCAGCCAAGGGCCTAACACATCTGGAGAGCACAAGGTATGGGAAGGCTGCTATAGCAGTTGTTTTTCTGGGATTGAACACTCTCCTTTTTTTGGCAGAATTATGTCGTTTGAGTAAGAACTGGCAGCAGCCTTGATATTCACAGCCCTTCCTTTCACATAGCACAGTCACTTACAGTAGCATCAGGTCAGGCTAAAATATTTCTCTTCTGGCCACCAGTTGTTTTTTTGCAGGTGAAAGTTGTTGTACATGCATATAGGAGTTTGCTCATCACTCAAAAGACACACTCTTTTAGGGTCAAACTACACATTACATTAATTGCATAACACAGGGGTAAGTGTCCTACAGATGTTTTGGACTACAACTCACATAAGCCCCAGTCAGCATGGCCAATGATCAGGCATTCTGGGACTTGTAGTGCAAAACAGGTGAAGGGCATTGGGTTTGTCCACATCCGGCGTAACATGCAGCTGAGAATAACCTTTTTTTTTACTCTAGAGTAAGTGCACATGGCCCCAGTTCAGATCAGAACCACCACACACCAGGAGGGGAAGAATAAACCTGAAATCCCCCCCCATGGGGCGGTTAAAGAAAGTCTCCATTGATACCAATGGGACCATTTTTCTTTTTCTTTTTAACTCCCCTCCCACTGCACCATGGGGGGGGGGGGATTTCAGGAAAAATGGTGAGGAGGAGAAGGTTTAACCTTCCCTTCCCAGTACGCGATGGTCCCTATCCAAACCGGGCCTGTGAAGACTTACTCTAGAGAAAAAACAAAACAAAAAACAGTTTCTTCTCAGCTACACACTATCCAATTAATGTAATGTGTACTTTGACCCTTGTACAGCCCAGATGGAAACAGCTCAGGCCCACCAAGATCAGTGGAGGCCAGGGGTCTCCAACCTTTTTGGGCTGGTAGGCACATTTGTAACTTTGAGAAAGTGTCATGGGCGCCGTCACAAGATGGCTACTATGGGGTGCGGGTGTGTGTGTGCCCATTTGCAAAATGGCTGCTGTGGTGGGCACAGCCAGTCACAGAACATCCATTTCTTAAAAAGGCAAAACTGGTGAGGCTAAAAGACAAGGAACTTGTGCAAGATTCTGAATACATGGTAGAGGTGGGCTCTGAGCCCCGAAACCCACTCCTTTGCACCTCCAGCGCTCGCTCTCTCTCTCTCTCTCTCTCTCTCTCTCTCTCTCTCTCTCTCTCCCCACTCTCTCATTATTCAAATGCACAGGATGGCATTCCAGACTGCAACCCTTGAGGTTGCACCTGGGATTCTCCCAAGGGTTGCTGGGAAGAAGAAACAAATAATGGTTGACTCTCCCCCCCCCCCCCAATTTTTGAAAATATATAATCCAGCCATTACTCAAAAACTATCTTCATCCTTAGGGAGAACACACAGGTACCTTGGAAGGGGGCGGTGGAAACAGAGGGCGAGAGAGAAACTAAGCCCAGGCTTCCCCAACCTGGCACCCTCCAGATGTGTCGGACTACAACTCCCAGTATCTGCCCGGGGATTCTGGAAGTTGTAGTCCAACACATCTGGAGGGCGCCAGGTTGCGGAAGGCTGTCATCATAGGGCTCAGCTGCAAGTCAGGAGAGGAGAGCTCTTGGCTTGCTTGTTTCCCGCAGTCTTTTGCCAAAGTAACCATCGTACAAAACTAGTGCCCCTGAAAGCAACAGAACTCATATTGGAGCTAGCTGGACTTTCAAGAGCTTGATGCGAGACACCAAGGAGAGAATGGAAGGTCCAGGACAGCAGGCTCATTGCAAAGTACGCCCTTCCAGTTACATTACCCGTCGGGGTAGGGGCAAACCCAGTAAGTACGATGCCTGGCCTGCCTTGTCAAGCGATGCTCTTGCTGGGGGGGGGGGGGAAGCTAGGAGACATTTTGCATTTAAGCCTGGCCAATGTGGAATTTGTCCTCTGCGTCGCTTTTCCGCCTGCCCAGCTCAGAAGGTTACGACAGGATCCCGGAGATCAGAGCTAGAAAGAAAAACAAGGGCCCACCCAACCCCATTCCCCTGAGAGGCATGCCAGAAAAATAATAATCGCAATAATGTTCCCAACAGCATGTTTTGCAGTCATCGTTTCCATCTCCTTTTAAAGCTATCAGGCAAACGCCACTTCCGCAGACTCACAGAAACTCACACTTCAAATGCCCCATGTCACGTAGGGCTGGGGAAAGAGGCAAGGATGACAAGACATAAGCGAGGATAAGGGCCCCAAGTTCAGATGACTCGGGAGGTCAGCTTCTCCAAATTGTGAGCCTTACGTCCGGTTTTTATAACATGGAGGCTGGGCTTCATTTCTGCAATGAAGCTCCTGGAGCTCAAACTTTCCTCCCCCCCCCCCAAAGAAAAAGAAACCCATGCCTCTGCTTTGAACATCCCTGACCAGATCTTAAAAGAGGATTGGTTACGCAGCGGTGAAAGCCAGGCACTCTGTGTATAGGCTCATAACCACAATACCTGATGGAGCCCCACTCCTGGCATAGACCTACCCCTCCACCACGTTCATCATCTAAGGCGCTCCTCCAGGTACCTCCTCCAAGGGAGGCTCAGAGGGCGGCAACAAGGGAGAGAGGGCCTTCTCAGTTCTGGCTCTCCAATTTTGGAATGATCTCCCCAATGAGGCCCGCCTGGTGCCAACAGTGTTATCTTTTGGGTGCCAGGTTAAAACCTTCCTCTTCTCTCAGGCATCTGGCAGCACACAATGAGGCTTCAATCAGGTCTTGAATTTTTCTTATTGTTGATAGTTTAAAATTGTTTTAGATATATGTATGTCTCTCTGTGTGCTGCCTGTTTATATGTTTGTATGTATATAATTTTTATAATGTATTTTTAAGGTTTTAATCTTTGTAAACCTTACAGAGAGCTTCGGTTATTGGGCGGTATAGAAATGTGATAAATGAATTGAATGAAACGAGAGCCGCTTCTTACAGCCTTTCCCAAACTGGTGCCCTCCAGATGTGTTGGACTACAATTCCCAGCATTCCTCAGCCAGCATGGCTTGCTGTGGGGTGCTGCAAGTTGCAGTTCAACACATCTGGAAGGCACCAGATGGGTACAGCTGGCTTATTACTTCAGAGGTTCCAGGACTGACAATGGGAACCTTTCATGCACCTAATCACTAGTTAGTTGTGGCAAATGAAATCTTGTGTGTGTGTGTCTGTGTGTGTGATGTTCCTGCAAGTCACTCCTGGGTTTAAACTAGAGTGGCCACTTACACATCGAAGAAACAGAGGAAATGCATCACCAAAACAAGAGGACAAAAGAGGCCATCAGTTTTCATAAAATGTTTATATGCCCATTGTTAAGGATATAAAGAAAGAATGACAATGCAATACATCTCGACCTAATGGGGAAGACTGTGACCAGGTGGCTGCTGCTCACTTTGCTGTCCAGGTGCTCACCGTAGATGGATGGGCAACTTCAAGGCCCCTGCGGTTCTCTGTCCTTATGGTTCTTTGACTTTAAACAAGACTTGGACTGGACTTCCCATCAAATAGAGCACAACTTCAAAAAGAGAGGACTGCCCTCGGTAAAGTAGGACACGTGGCTACCCTGGTTTAAACACATTGGGTCAGATCCAGACTTAGCCATGCTTCGAGTAGACCCATTCAAATCAGTGGAGTAAGTTAGTCACTAACTTACATCCAATTGATTTCAGTGGGTCTACTGGAAGCATGGCTAAGTCTGGATCCGACACATTTATTTATTTATTTATTATATTTATACCCCACCTTTTTTCCTGCAAGGAACCCAAGGTGGCTTACATAATCCTCCTCCTCCTAGGTGTGATGAGCTGATAAATGTGTTCACTAGAGCTGAGGAGCTAATGCTCATAGACAGTTTTGCATGCGCGCACACACAGCTGCAAAAGCATGGGGTGGGGTGGGAAGAGGAGGATCATGGGAAGCTGCCGTATACTGAGTCAGACCATTTGTCCATCTAGCCCAGAACTGTCAACCGGTAGAGGCTCTCCAGGGTTTCAGGCAGGAGTTTTTCCAGCGCTACCTGAAGATGCCGGGGATCGAACCTGGGGCCTTCTTTGGCATCACGGCATCTTTGAGAACCTGCTGAGATGGCCACCTGATAGGCTCCTCCTTGCTGTTATTGCCTGTTTTGCTGCCATCTCCAAGTGAGCAAATGAGTGAGTAGCAGCAGCAACCCCCACACACATTGTCTTTTCCTCTGGGAGGTGTTCCGGATCAGGCCCTGAAGGAAAGGCAAGCAAATGGGGCAGCAGCAACAGTGACAAGGAGGAGAGGGTGAGTGCCCTCGGGGTCGGAGGTCAAAGTGACATGCTCTGTGCTCTGCGGAGCTCCCAACAACCTGTCCCTATAATGTTACCATATCATCTGCTATCCTTACTAAAGTACTCTAACTTTGCAAATCCAGTAACATAACACTGAGGAACAATGGATTACATCCAGTGCTAGTCCTACTCAGAGTAGACCCACTGAAATGAATGGGACTTAAATTAACTTACATCCCTTGCATTTTAATAGGTCTGCTCTGAGTAAGACAAAACTCCAACAAACACTGGCTACAACCCTATGATCAAACACAGCTCTTTGCAAATGTGCACCATCCTCACAGTTTATTCTGAATGCACACTTTTTTCTTCCTCTAGCACAGATTCTGGTGTTTAAACACACACGCACATACACATATGGTTGTACAAAGCACACTCAGTTCAGCCCTCTGTTAAGCATATGTGATTCCCTCCCCTCTTTTCTGGCCTTGCAAGGCTGGTGCAGTTGCAGCCATGGACAAGCCACTGGAATATACCGCCAACGATCAGTTAAGTACTCTTGCTGATTTTACAGAAATTATTTGCAGTAATATGTGCTCAAGGCCCCCGAACATTTACACAGTGTTTTACAGAGAGATTATCAGCTGTCCTGTGAGGAGTTTGCAGTCCAAGTTATACCAAGACAAACAAACAAGAGAGCAGTTCAGAAAAGGGCACACACAGTATGACAACAATGGAAAGCCAACCCTGATAAAGCGAGTGCCCTCTCCTGACGCCTCTACCCAAAAGCTCAAAGCCCTGTGCCGGCATTCTAATGTACACATGGAGGGGTCAGATTACTGACAAGGGCTGGTTACAGGGAGCATGCAACTCCCTTGTTACAATAGCTTCTCACTAGCTAACGGTCCATTTCCAGGCACATTTCAAAGGGCTGGTTACAACCTATAACAGTGATGGCGAGCTTTAAGCTATGTTGTTCTTTTCTGGCCACTCCCCTTTGCCTTCAGTCCTGCCCACCACTGGAATGCAGCCCCCCCAAGAGCTTCTCTGAAATTAAATTTGCCCCTCGGCTGAAAGAAGTTTGACACCCCTGCTATACACACTTAACTGGGAGTAAAATGGCCTTGAGTGCCATTTTTGGTGGAAAGGTGGGGTCCAAGTCAAATAATAAAAAAGATTAGCCCCATTGAGTTCAATGAGGCCTATTTCTGAGTAGACATGTATACTACTACTCAGGAGGAGGAGTATACTACTCAGGAGGAGGAGTATACTACTCAGGAGGAGGATTATGTAAGCCGACTTGGGTTCCTTGCAGGAAAAAAGGCGGGATATAAATATAAATAAATAGGATTGCGCTATGAATTATGAAACCTGTGTTAAGTGATGCAGATGCGCTTGAAATATCTTATTTTGGAGCTCTACTACCAAGTCACAATCCATCAACAAGTGACACATGTGACACATTTGCACCACCACCACCACAACAACATGAGAAGTGGTTCATAGGTCCACTGTGTTATTTCAGTGCTGCGGCACTCATATCTCAAACTCTCGAAAAAGGCATCAACTATGATAACTTCAAGAGAATTGTGTAAAAACCCAAGATGTCTGTTTTATTGATTTGTCACCGGCAATGAAGAATTAGTTAGAAGAGTCCGGCAATGACCCCCTGATAACTTGGTATAAATAACCGCTGATAAGTCGGTTCGAGGTAAGAAATCATCCCGTTGCTAAGTGCCCTTCCCAGAGCAGGCGGTCTCTCTTTTGTTGAGTGCCACCCCTTCATCCTATTCTCCCCTTAAACCATAAAGTACCATAAGATGCCATGTAGTTGTAATAGTTATTTATACCTCAGAAAAAATTAGCTTTCACTGGACCATCACATTATTTATCGTGTATGGCAACAGGTGAATTTATGAGTAGACTTGAAAACATTTCTTAAGCAGGGGTGGGCAACACATGCCCCCCCTGCCCTTTTTTGCATCCTCCACTGCCTGCTGCTGAATTTGCTGCAGCGGCAACAAAAAACTGGAGATTTTGTTTGAAAACAAGGCACACAGAGAACGCGCACCAGTGTCAAATTCAGTGTTGGGGGGCAGCCCGCAGTGGGTTCCGGATGGGGGCAATGCAGCCCCCGACCCTCAAAAGTTGCCCGCCCCTCTTCTAAAGCAATACAGACATCATACCAACTGCAGCACTATTCAGGACAAACTCTGAACACATCATCATCATCATCATCTGATCACTGGAAGACACTTCTTGTATAAGTTTCTTCTATCTCCCCAGCATATCCAATGTGGTAGAACAGATAGAGTGATACAGTAGGAGAACGGGAAGGGTTTAGGTTCAAATGCAAAGAACGCCCATCATTCCTCACCATTGGCAAGGCTGGCTGGGAATTATGGCCCAACAACATCAGGAGTGCTGCAGATTCCCCGGCCCAGTTACAACAGGATTATCAACATCACAAGGTATATAATTCCATGCTTGCAGATATGGGCCATCCACTAGAATCTGGAGATTCCAGGATTTAGAAGACGCTTCCCCATATGGTGGGATGGGAATTCCATCACTAAGGCTATTCAGGCAATTTAAAAAAAGAAAGAAAAAGTAGGTGCCACAAGCACATTTGAGCCATCACAGAGGCATAGACACGATATGCATTGCAGGCGAGAGGTCCCAGGTTCAGTCCAAAGCCTGGGAACATTTCCTGTCTGAAGCCCTGGAGAGCCACTGCTGGTCTGTATATAGACAAGACCGAGCTAGATGAACCAATGGCCTGACTCAGTGTAAGGCAGCTTGCCATGTTCAGTGAGTGACCTATCAGTGGCAATAGTGCAGTGTCCCATCTACACACAGTGGATGGCATTTGGGGAGGTAACCGCAATACTGTCTGTTCTCAATAATAATAATAATAATAATAATAATAATAATAATAATAATAATAATAAGCTAGATGTGTGCTCCTCTGCCAGAACAACATAATGAGGATGTACATAGCTTCCAAATAATGTTTTAACAAATTAACACATGCACCCCAAACAAAAGTCCATAGAATATCACAGGCACTGCTGTGTGCATGTGTGTTGGCGGGGGGGGGGGCTCTTTACTCCTTTAGTAAAAAAAATCTCACTACTTGGCTGCTGTTACACTGCAGTTATGCAGAACTGGAAAGCACCAACTTTTTAAAACCCCTCCCATAATGACGGTGCAGGCATTTGCTGAGGGACGGGAGGAGAGTGGACTTATGCCACTCATGAACTTCCCAACAATATCCAACAGGCAACTGTTACCTAGTTATCTCTCCCCAGTGGCATCCAACAAGTGCCCCAAGATGCTCCCTCCACAGCACAAGTGTGATCTGCGCCACAAATCACAGGAACTCAAAATGCACACTACTTGTGGTGGGAGAGATAGGATGTCACCCACCCTGTTACAAAAAAAAAGAGGAAAAGGACCATGTGGGAAACATGCAGACCCACTGAGCAACAAGTGGGGAAGATGTACATGCAAGTAGCAGTGGGGGAAGAGAAAAACGTTCATTGTCTGCGAAGGTCTTGAACAATTTATGTAGGTGCCTCATATGGGACAAAGGCAGAACAGGAACTATACTTTAAAATAAAGTTTTTGCCTCCTAGAATTCAAAAACAGAGTGTGGAATATTTGCTCACATTTCCAAAGACAGTGACATTCAACTTTCCCCACTCAGGAACCACTTTTAATCCCAAACTGACTGGGTTTTTGAGCCTAGTTATATATTTTGAGGAGAGTCGGTGTTGTTCTTTGAATTTTAACCACATATGCCCATCTTTCTCTCTCTCCCCCCGCTTCCCTCTTTCCCTTCTTTTGCACAAAGCCAGGTCAATGCTCATGCTGAGAGGATCCACCAGCTGGAGGCACAGCTCACTGTCTGAAGACCCGCGTCCTAAGATGTCCCCAATGTATCATTCAGGATGGATCCATCAATGATTAATATCTAGTCTGATGCATGGATAATGAACGGCTAAGGAACCTGGAGAGGTCAACAAGCGACCTGTAATAAGAGAATCTACACCAGTCTTCTTCACCAATCTAGTTCCCTCTAGATGTGTTGGACTACAACCCCCATCGCCCCCACCCTGGCCATGCTGATGGGAGTTTTAGTCCAACACATCTGGAGGGAACCAGGTTGGGGAAGCCCAATCTACACCGTTTCTACCAATCTGCCTTATAACACAGTCCTGTCCCGTATCCAAGTGCAGGCTGCAGTATTTCTTGCACTCCTTAAAATCCAAGGCTGATGAGACTCAAGCAAGAACAGACCCTTGGCAGTTTCGTTGTAGAGTTCCATACCGGGGGACAGACTGTTGTCATATGAACGGGAGTTTTACTTGATCTTTTGAGGCTGGTTTTCAATTCCCAGGAGGTTTTTTATTATTATTATTCGAGCTAGAGAGTATGTATTTTATCTCATTTAAAATTTTTAAGAGGGCCCATTTTGCAACGCCTGAAAAGCGCCTTGAGCTACAGAATGAGAAAGGTGGCTGACAAACACGCTAGCGAGATTAAAATAAACAAGTGTGCCTCTCTGCCCTCCCAATGGCTTAGGGAAGTAGAACTCCCAATGGCTTAGGGAGTAGAACTGGACTGGAGAGTTTACCTGCGGTAGCTTCTTCTAACCAGGCAGCGAAAGAAAGGCAGAGGGAAAAAGGCAAAGCAAAGCAAACCCCTCCTACTCTAGATTGGAGTTTTAATGAGCACTTTATCTCACATCCAAGTGACCTTCATCCTATTTATCTATCCTCTAACATCTTGAATCTGTGCAGCATTAATGGCGAAATCCAATGCTTACTTTTTTCTGCCGATACATGCATAGGATTGCACCCTAACGGGATTTCCCCACTCCACTCATAACTACTGGGGCGGAGGCAGGCTAGGAGTGGAACTGGTGCTGAGAAGGGACGTACTAAAAACAAATGACAAGAATACCCACTGGAAATAATGGGAGCTCTGCTGAAGGCCCACAGGAATTAATGGGTGGGTGCTGCGGATGCCAACTTGAACCCAGCTCCTTTTAACTCAGTGCATGTGACATAAACAAAACACAAGGAATGGAATAGATCCTGAGAGGGAACAGAAAAGGTCACAGGGAAAGAAATGGAACAAGATGGTCCTATTTATTTGATTTTCATCCCACTCTTTCTCAAAGAGCTCAGGATCTCGGCCCCCTTATCCTCACAGCAACCCTGCAGGGTAGCTTAAGCAGAGAAAGAGCGGGCGATCCAAGGTCACCCAACCAGCTTGGGAACTGGGAAATGAATTAACCGTGCTCTCCTAGGGTCTAACTCCAACACTACACCACACTGTCTCTGGCCACGCTATGGACCTAAAGCAGAAAAGTGGGGCTACCGGACATTATTATTTTTTAAAATCAGTCCTCCTCTGCGTGGCAATTAAGTGCAAAAGACAGTCCATAGCAACAGAAGAGCAAGGTATATGTCTGTATGTGAAACCTCGGTCATGACAGGGTCCGGCTGCGATCCTTATGCCCATTTGCCCGGGAGTAAGCCCCACCGAGCACAACGGGGCTTACTTTCGAGTAAAGGCGCCTCGGGATCGCGCCATTCGACTTTCCTCGAAAACCAGCGCTTCTTCTGGCACAAGATGACAGCCTCGTCCGCTGCGTTAATCCGGAATAACTCACGCCGCCGGGTTCTCTCCCTGCTGACAATCGCTAACGAGGAGGATTAGAGCGAATCGCCACTTCCTCAGTCAACAGCACGGAGAAAAACAAAACAGAGAAACAAACCCACCTTTCAACACACACACACCCCAATCCATTGCATAACACGCCGATTAGCCGGTTGCTTAGCGGGGCAACTAATCCGCATTAAGACCCCAAACCGAGCAGAAGTTCTCCGTTCATTTCAGCTCAAGCCCCATCACCCCAACTCCAGGTTCCCGGCTGGAGTCGCCTACAGAGCAATCCTAGCCATGGTTACTCCCGGGTAGAGCGCGCAGAGGAAGATCACAGGAACCTCCAGAGAGAGAGGGCAGCGCAGGGCAGGAGGGGGCGCGCAGGAGGAAAGCGCGTTCGCGGACGCTGCAAGTTGCGGAGAAGGCGAGAGAGAGACTTCGCTCGCGTCCGTCTGCACGTTTAGGGGGGTCGGTGGGACGAAGGATCCCCCCCCCACCCCCGGAGGGAAGGGATCGCTCTCCGCTCCGCGCCACCCTCCGCCAGAGGATCATCCCGCTCACCCAGCAACGCCGCCAGTCCCAGCGCTAGCGGCAGCGGCTCCATCGCGCCGATTCCCCACGGAGACGCCTGGACGCGCCGCGCTCGGCCCGCTCCAGTGAGAAGAAAGCGAGAGCAGCAGGTGCAACAGCCCAAGCCCGCGAGCGGGAGGGAGAGGGGAGGAGCCGCTGCAGGTGGGGCGTGTCCAGCAGGTGGGGGAGGGCAGAGGGCGGCGCCCCAGGGAAGGGGAAGAGACCTATTAGGTGGAAAAGGGGGCGGTGCGGACAGGTGGAGGGCGGAGTCCGGGGAGGCGGAGACTCAAAAGGGAGGAACTGAGACTAGGGAAGGCGGGGAGCAACGTAGAATTATGTTGTTTTTATAAAGTTCTGCTTTAAAAGAAGGCTACTTGAATTATCCTTCCCCCAACCTGGTGCCCTCCAGATGTGTTGGACTACAACTTCCATCATCCCCAGCCAGCATGGCCCTGCCTGCCTAGATGATGGACATTGTAGGCCAACACATCTGGAGGGCAGCAGCTTGGGGAAGGCTGATTTAGATTTTCAATTATCACGTTTTTTCTTTTACCTGTCTAGATTCAACATGCAGCAGTTGTGTGTAACTAAGCATACAGGCTGGCCACAGCCTGAAGTCTCAAGAGACTGCCAAGTCTGGTGCTGTGGCTGCAGCCGCTAAATATGGTCATGTGCACAGCATGCCTTGCTTGGCCAAGGCAGCTCTATATTTGGGGGGAAGGGGCAGTGATCCCCTTCCTGTCCCCTACCAACCTATGGCAGAGAGATTCCCCCCCCCCCCCCACAACTGGGTACATTGGCTCCACTGCTTCCAAGTGCCAGACCTAGTTTTCTCCTGTACTCCTCTGGCAATCTCAGTAGAATATGGAGCATCTGCCCTGCCCTCTGGCCCAACAGCCCCAAAGGTCACCAGCCACCATTGGAATAGAGAGCTGGTGCCTAGTAATTGCAGCTTGCGGGTTTGACGATGGAGCCAGGGAAAAAGAAACAAAAATCCAATAGAGCAGGGCTCTCCAACCTTGGGTCCCCAGATGTTGCTGGCCTACAGCTCCCAGCATGCCCAGCCAGCATGGCTAATGGCAAGGGATTCTGGGAGCTGTAGTCCAGCAACATCTGGGGGCCCAAGGTTGGAGAGCCCTGCAATAGAGGAACAGGAACACGGAAGTCACGAAGAAGTCAGCAAGCTTTCCATTCCCTCAGAACTCTTCACTGGACTGGATGCTATGCAACAACAAACAAACAAACAGAGGGGGTGGAGGTACTGCGGGACATGCTGAAAAAGTCTTAGGATGCAATCCTATGTATATTTAGACAGAAAAATAAGTCCTACAACTCCCAGCATTCCCCAGCCAGAATGCTGGGAGTTGTAGGACTTTCTTTGGGAAGGGGATTTTATTTATTTTATTATTTTATTTATACCCCACCTTTTCCCAAGGGAGTTTAAGGCAGAATACATAATTCTCTCCCCTGCCTGCCAAATATTTTACCCTCACAACAACCCTGCAAGGTAGATTTGGTTGAAAGGTAGTCACTGTCCCCAAGGCGACCCAGCGTGTTTTATAGGTGAGAGGGAATTTGAACCTGGATCATCCTAATTGACAATCACTTCACTGTTCTGTAATCATCCATTACATTCTGCAGACTTAAGTAGGTTAGTCTGTGCATGGCAGGAGCAGATCTCAATGCAGCTGCAATTTTAATTAAATTGTCACAGACTGTACATGTTGCCTTTCACTGCTATTTGCCCTGACCATTTTCATTAAAAAACCAAAACAACAAAACGAATATCTACCTGCCAGCTGAGCAAAACAATTAATGCACGTGATGAAGTGGACTCTAATTCATAAAAGCTTATGCCACAATAAATCTACTAGTCTTTAAGGTGTCACAAGATTTTTTTTGCTGTGTTTTTGTTTGTTCATTTGTTTGTTTCTTGCTGCCTGTAACAGACTAAGGGAGCAATCCTATTGCTCCTAGAAAGCATTTGAGGAGCCATAGGATATTTTGGATTCCCTGATCCAAGGTTAGAGACAGCGCTCCAGCCTCAGAGCTCGGAATCGGAGATCCAACCCCCTCTCCCTCACAGTCAGTGCAGAAAAAAACCACACCAGCTGCTCTCCGAGATTGGAAATGTGACCTCAGAGAGGGGGGGGAGGGGGTGTTCCGGAAGGCAGGGAGGGGAGGAGACTAGAGCAGCCAGGATAGGAGTTATCCTGAGGCCTCCCAAGCCTCCTTCCTTCCCCCTCCAAAACACTGTCACTAGATGGGGCGGGGGGGGGGGGAAGCCCATCTAGTGAAAAGATTGCCTCCCACCCTGCATAGGATGAATGTAAGCCTCCGAGTTTGGGGGCTGATGATCATCGCAATAGGTTTGCACCCTAACATAGCTACCCATCCAGAGATTTGGTAACCCCCTAGAGCCCGAGGGCCAAATTCAATTTTGGAGAAGCACTGAGGGGGTGGGGGGGTGGGATGTTCCAGCGGTAGGCAGGGCTGAAGGCAAAGGGTGTGGGGCTGAAGGCAAAAGGGGTGAGGCTAAAACACACACACAACCCCCCAGCATATTGTAGCTTAAAGCTCTTAGTGCCAGTAACTAAGCCTTCGGAAAGGCATTTCAACCTTTTAGAATGGGGGGGGGGAAGTGCACAAAAGCCGGGGAAACCACCAAATGGTCAGTGGTTGGGGGAAAGGAGGTGGAAGCGGGGGAGAGGGCGGGGTCAGGGGAAGGGGTGTGGCCATCTGGGGAACCTTGGGGAGCCAGACTGGGAGCCCGGGGGGGCTGGATTGGGCCCGTGGGCCAAAGGTTACCCCTGCTCTTGAGCACCCTTCCCATATCTGGTGCCCTCCTACAACTCCCATAATACCCAACAATTGCCCATGCTGGCCAGGACCGATGAGAACTATAGTCCAAAACACCCAGAGGTCACCAGGTTGGGGAAGGGTGCTCTAGAGAAAGATCAAAAAGTGAAAGCCAGTGCAGCTCACACGCTGCTTCCTTCTCCCCCTCCCTCACCCCCAAGAGTTGCTTCATGGAGCTGTGTTCTCCGCCTGGCAAGTTTCAGTCTAAAATAAGGACAAACAGAAGAAAACAGAAGAAAAGTGACATTTTTGTGTCTTATTAGAGACACAAAAACATACACTCACACTCGGACGCAAAGTCCCAATCGACACACTGTGCAATAAGGGTGTTGTTCTTATATCCAGGAATTGCTAGCATTGGGGGTACATTGGCCCTTCTTTTTCCTTCAAAAATCCATAGAGCAGCAATAGATTTTAATCAGTTCTTTTAAAAAAAAAAATTGAGAGAAAAAGAAACAAGGAAACATGAGTGAAGATACACACACTGAAATAACACCAGACTTCGTAGCACTTGTGGGGAGACCTTTGGTAGTGGGGCCAACTAAATGTCACCGAGTGGTGAGCAAACTTTCTAGTTCTCTAAAACTGTTCTTCAGGCTAGATGTCAAGCAAAAACAAACAAACAAACAGAAGGGGGAGAGAAAACTGGGCATGATGGAAGAGACCCAAAGCCAAATATTTCAAACTGCCGTCAAAATAGAAGTTAGGAGATACTCCACACAGACTTCCAATGCAATCAGTAATGTGCAAGTAGGTAATTTTAGCCTTCTGGACTCATCAGCCTTACTGTGGGGTGGGTGTCGCTTTAGAGGGCCATGTGCATTTCTTCACTTACTTCAAAATGTGGCAAGCCAGATGTGCTGTGCTTGGGGGCCCAACTGATTATTCTGCTGTGTGGGGCCCTGGGCTTCTCTCCCAAAGTCCTGTCCTGATGGCACCATTGAGTACCTTAATCCTAGGCATGTTTACTCACCAGTAATTCACACATGCTGAGTTCCATTATGCTAGGTGCAGAACAGATTTCAGACTGCATCGACCTAGAAATACCAATAGATGTCCCCCTCATCACAGTCTTTCAAATATCTATATCTATATTTATACCGTATATGCCAGTAGTTAACATCCAATATACAGAAGAGTTTGATGAACTCAAAAGTTTGCTCATTTGTTTGTAACATTATTAGTCGAGTCTAATAAAGGTATAATCCTACTGCTAATTTTGGGGATGGTCCAGGCCCATAGCCAGCCTGTTCGGGGGGGGGGGGGTTACCAAAAAAGTAGTGGGGGTAGTTCATCTGGTTTGCAGGCCTCTTAAAGACAAAATTGTAAACTTTTTAAAAATTATTTGTTCATTAAAAAATTGTGGGGCAGAGAAAATTTAGGGGGGTGGGGGGCCCCAACCACAAGTCCAGGTTGGTCTCTCTCTCTCTCTAATGGACCAACACACTACCTATAATCTTACCCTGCATCAGACTCTGTGAAATCCTGAATATTCGTAACTGGGGTCAGCACCTAACACAGGAGTGCTGAACCTGAACCTTTCCCAAGTCCCAGTTCAACACTCGCCTAACGGTTACGCCACACCGGCTCTTACTGTATTTGTATTGTATTGTATGAATTGTTGTGAGAGCTTCAGCTATTGGCCAGTGCAGAAATGAAATATAATAAAGAGGTTCAATACTCCTGCTCTAGACTTTTGTATGTATGGAGATATACGTCTTGTGGGCGTGAATTCCATAGTTTAACTATGCACTGTGTGAAGTTGTACTTCCTTTGAATTGTCCCAAATCTCCAACCATTTGGCTTCATGGGATGATCCCAGGCTCTTGTATTATAAGAGAGGGAGAAAAACTTCTCCTTATCTGCTTTCTTTGCACCATGTATACACCTTTGTCCTGACCCCCTCTCACCTTTTTTCTAAGCTAAAAGCCTCAAATGTTGTAACCTTTCATCATAGGGGAGCTACCCCCATCCTTTGGATCAGTTGTGTCGCGCTTTTTCCAGCACTACAATTTTTGAGGTGCCAACAAAATATCATTTTTGGGCAGGGGCGGTGCTAGGTACCAAAAAGTTCCGGGGCTCAGGCCCACACAACTACAACAAAAAAGCACAAATTTGCATATGCTAATTTACATAAGCTCTAAAGTCTCTCTCTATCTGTGTGTGTGCGCGTGTGTGCGCGCGCATGTGTGTTTAAAGGACCCTGTCTCCTAAGCACACTGCTATTTTTAAAAGGGGATGCATGGTCAGGGGAGAGGAGGGCATTTGATTTCAGAAAAAAACCTAAGGCAGAAAGATTCAAGGGGGGCAGCAGGAGGTGAAGCACCTGTGGGCAAAAAGCCAGCTGATCCAGGGGGATCAGATGCAGCAGAGATCATCAGGGCCCCTGTACCTTTATTTCAGCAAATGCCAATGGACAGCAGGGTGGTGGGGCAGAGATGGCCTCCCAGAGATTCAGTGCTCCAAATGAAAGGTTCAGGGCTCCAACCCTAATGGGCTGCCCCCCAACACCACTTCTGGCTTTGGGCAGTGCTTCACAGATGATACATGACCTATTCATTTACCAACTTTGGAGTATGCCATAAAAAAATAAAAAATAAACTGAGGCAAGAAAGAACCGAAACTCTCTCATGCCTAGATTTCTCTTCATGAGAAGTGGCCCCAGGGAGATTACCGAACACTTAATTCAGCAATTTGCCCCCAAGTACCGAGAAAAGTAATAGATCAATACCCACTGACCCCTCCCACACACAGAGATAATTATGACCTAGGGAAATGGACCTCCAAATGAACACGACCGATGTTTGCTTGATAGTTAATCAGATTTGGACGGGAGAGACTAACAACTTTAACATGTTCTTAAATCAAATCAGGATTTAACCAAATCTCTAAATATGAACAGATTAGATTTGCACAGCCCAGCTGCATGTTAATCTATTTTGTGCTCTGGGAGAAATCTACTGTCTATCATTTTGAACCATCAGTGTCAAGAGCCCCCCAGACTAAAGAGATGATATGCAGTGAAAATGAGGATGCTAATAAGATTCCTGACATTGCCTGGTTACTCCCAGCTTACCATACACCATATGAACTTAGGAAGCTGCCCTATATGGACTCAGGCTATTGGTCCATCCCTCTTAGTCCTGGCTGGGAGTTGTAGTCGCACACATCTGGAGGGCACCAGGTTGGGGAGGGCTGGTCTACAGTGACTGGAAAGCGGCTCTCCGGGCTTTCAAACCGAGGCCTTTCCCAGCCCTAACTCAGTGGAGGTTGGTGGCTCCGATGTCAGTGGGGCTGTTGCATCCACTCTGAACTTTAAGGTGCTATCCATCCATGGTGCCAAACCTATTCTGAGGATCGGGTCCAGCACCATGGATAGCTCCTTAAAAGTTCAGCGTGAAATCTGGCGCGGATACACAGCCTCGCTGACATTGATTGGCGCCAGCAGCCTCTAACTGAGATGTCCGCGGGTGACCATGGGGCCCTCCGCATGCCAAGTGCGTGCTCTACCACCGAGCTACAGTTCTTCCCCAGATTTGCCTCTTTGCATTTCTGTGTGAAGGCCAGGGCAACCCTTCTGGAGCACGGTGGGGGACGCATGGCTCTCCAGATGTTGTCGGACTGCAGTTCCCATCATCCCTCGCCATTAACTGTGACGGCTACGGCTAATGGAAGTTCAGCCTAGCAACATCTGGGGAACCACAAGCACCCCCCGTCCCTGTTCTAGGGCATGCTTCTCCCTCTCTCTGCATTCAGGCAGCATCAGTATATCAATGATCAGGGACAATGTCCCTTCACTCTGTGTCTGAACACCAAAATATGGCGAGGGGGAATAATTCTTCAGCCCATTTCAAGCAGATGACAGAGCTGTGCAAGGAACTCCAAAACAGAAGCCTCCACATGCTACCTCCAGTATTACGAGGTATACTATGCACACCAGTTGCTGGGGACCATGGGTGGGAGGGTGCTGTTGCACCCACATCCTGCTTGCGGTTTTCCTGTGGACAGCTGGTTGGCCACTGTATGAACAGAATGCTGGACTAGATGGACCCTTGGTCTGATCCAGCATGCATGGCTCTTCTGATGTTCTTATGTAAATCAACAACTCAGAGATAGGCTCGTCAGATAGTTGGCTGCATAGTATTTGACTTGCAAACATTAATACAAGAAGTCGATCTAGAGTCCTGCTGTATTACCACCATCTCCCGCCACTGCATCTCAGGGTGCTTCCAGACAGGGGGCTCCTAGTGCTATCAGTTAGAAGATGCTGTACAGCTATTCCATTTCCCCCTCCTTCGTGGAATTTTTTGCGACAAGAAAAAGATGGAAGCAGTGGTGTAGTGGTAACTGTTGAAGTGCAGGCATTCATCATGACACTCCCCATCACCACGCCCCCACAAGGAGAGCCCCAAAATGCAGGCAGCTGTATGCGTCCACATCAACAAACCAGTTTTAGCAGTTTTCATCTGATGTTTCCTCCAGATGTTTCAGACTACAACTCCCATCAATGCTAGCCATCATGGCCAATGGTCCAAAGCACCTGAAGAAGTACTAAGTTACTATTACCTTACCCCACCCCCTCTCTATAGACTCAACTGCCATCTGCGTTCTGTGAAAGCGAAGTTCTAGTCAGGCTGTTTTGGTAGGTTTTTCGTGTTTTTTTTAAAAGTATCCTTTAATTCATAAACTTCTGTATTTCTGTTGGCTGTCTTGGGGAATCGCTTGAGTATATAGAAATCATTATTTTTCGGTGGCCCCATATTTCTACCAAACTGATAAGCACTCAAACAACTGAGTTTGTAAATGGCCTTAAGAGTTAGTGTAGATTTCTTAAAGAGGATTGAAACTTGGAAGAACCCTTGAATTCTTTACAGCAGGGCTCCCTCTGCTGGCTTAAGTATGATCATTGCTGGAAGCAAGTTGGAGATTTCAGAGATCTCCAGGAGCAGTCAGTTCTAAAGAGTTTTTAATTTTCACTGGTATTTGTACATTGTTTGTAGCTGATAAGCATTATTGGACTGCAGACTTTCAATGACCAGTGTGCAAACTGCCTTAGTGAAGCTTTCAAGTGGAAAAGGACCTAGACCAGTGTTCTCCAACCTGGGGTCCCCAGATGTTTTTGGCCTGCAACTCCCAGCATGCCCCAGCCAGCCACGCTGGCTGGGGCATGCTGGGAGTTGTAGGCCAAAAACATCTGGGGACTCAAGGTTGGAGAACACTGACCTAGACATTCTTTTTTCTTTCTTTTCAAACTCACTACACTAACAGCCCTAAATTCTACATTTCTGCTAAATTTGCAAATACATGCATTTGCAAAGGGGATACCGCCCACCGTACATACAAGACAGAATCCAACAGGGCGCTTACAATTCTTAACGCCCCAGATTCCGTTGCGCAAGCGGCACCCACCACTTGCGCAACGGTGACTGATTTAGCACTTCCAGAGCAACCTGAAATGAGGGAAACACTCATTTCTGAAAGGAGGCAGGTCGGCGGAGCTTGCATAAGGGGGCTCCACCGCTGAATCCTAGAATACAGTAGAGTTGGAAGGGGCCTCTAAGGCCATCGAGTCCAACCCCCTGCTCAATGCAGAACAGACGTGGGCAGCCCAGGCAGTCACCCATCCAAGCACTGACCCGGCTCATACCTGCTTAGCTTCAGCATGTGGCCTACGCCACCTGCCTCCTTCTAGAAATAAGGGTTTCCACTCATTTCAGGGCTTTCTCAAGGAAGCATTAAGTCTCCCTTATGCAAGTAGTAGGTCCAGCTTGCACAATGGAATTGTCAGGACCCACCACTTGCTGAAGGGAATTGGCAGGTAGAAAGGAATTGGCGGAGGCATAAGTGCCCCACTGGATTTTGCCCATGATGGTTTAAAAGTTATCCTGCTGAAATTAAGGGAATTGCTTGTATCCAATCAAACTTTCAGCTGGTGCTGTTCTCGTGTGTTTCAATGGGATTTGCCCTTCTACATGCTGGGGTGGGATGGAAAAACACAGCAGGTGTTTCCACACAGGAGGCTGAAAATGGCTTTGTTTTAAATTAGTTCCCAACGGAAGTGTTGGAAAAAACCCCTGCATTGCTTGCAGTAAAGGAGGCTTCTCCAACCTGATGCCCTCCAGATATGTTGGGACTACAATTCCCATGATGGCTGGGGGATGCTGGGAATTGCAGTCCACACATCTGGAGGACACCAGGCTAGGGAAGGCTTCAGCAGACATTTGATTGTTCTCTTGTACTGAAGAGAGCATTCAGAAGTAACACCAAAAGGATAAGATAAATCTAAATACATTTATCTTGCATATGAAGATGCTCTTTATTTTTTTCTGCCTTGCACTTGAACGGTTTAGAGAGAAGCCACTGTGCAGGGCCAGTGCACATGCTTTGAATCCCCAGAAAAGACTTGAGCTTAAAGCCCTAAGGTCTTGGACATTATGCCATTCAGAGGAAAACAAGACAGGACTAGGATACCAGTAATTTGGCTCAGCATAAGGCAGCTTCATGTTTCAGTTATTTAATACAGGAATCTAGTCATGTTTGAATAGACATAATTGCAGAGAACTGGCAATTTTGGATGGGGGCCCTGAATAAACACTCAGTGGGTGTGTGATAATGACCGAGTTCACACAACACGATAAGCCATGGTGGCTTATAAGCCACGCTTGTTTCAGAATGGCTTGTTGTGTTGCCTGAACTCAGCAGCAAGGTTTGTTAACCACACACAAGCCGCCCTGGCCAGGTTCAGACAACATGACAAGAAACTCCAAAATAAACATGGCTTATAAGCCACCATGGCTTATCGTGTTGTGTGAACACAGTCAATGTGTGATCTCACAGACCTAACTAGCAAGGTGGCCAAGTCAAGTCACTGGAAGATCCAGTGGATAGTTGTTAGAGCAAGGTAGGCAACCTGCTGTGCTCCAGATGCTCTTGACTACAACTCCTATCAGTTCCAGCAAGCACAGCTAATGGTCAGTGTAGTCCAACACATCTGGAAGACATCGGATTACATAACCTAGGTTAGAGTGTTGGACTAGAATCAGGTTTAAATTCTCATGCAGCCCTGAAACTCACTGGGTGACCTTTGGCCAGCCACTCCCTCTCAGCCTAACTTACCTCACAGGGTTGTTGTGAGGATAAAGTGGGGGCTGGAGGAGGACCATGGATACCACCTAGAGCTCCTTGGAGGAACAGTGGCATATAAATGCTATAGATCAGTATTCCCCAACCTTGGATAGCTGGCTGGGGCATGCAGGGAGTTGTAGGCCAAAAACATCTGGGGACCCAAGGTTGGAGAACACTGCTATAGATATATAAATATGCTCACCTCAGTGGCTAACAGGAAGCACCTCAAATTTTCATGCAAGACATGGACTCAGAGAATCTCCAGAAATTGCTTCTTTTATCTGGCTAAGAACATGGTTTATTCACATATCCACCATTCTCCATGCAATAGTGATGTGAACCATCAGTCTCTACCTGGGGGATCAGAACCAACAACTGGGCCCCAGCCTGATCTTAGGTGGGTTGCACTAGTGGCACCACTACTGCTCTCCCAGAGGGTTAAAAAAAAAAGTTGGCTTTCATAACGTATGTTTGGGCTAAACATAGGCCCCAGATCTGAAAAATATGGAACTACTGGGGTAGCCTCATCTCAGAACTACCTTGGTAACTATGAATTTGTTTGAAGAGCCCCTAATGGCTTGTGCCATTCAACATAGGCCTGTGGCTCATGCTGGCTCAGCTTGTCTTGAGTATGGAAAGCTAAGCAGGGTCAGGCCTGGTTATTACTTGGATGGGAGACCCCTCCTCTAGTTTCCTGCATTGAGCAGGGGGTTGGACTTGATGGCCTTGTAGGCCCATTCCAACTCTATGATCTATGAAATCCTATGAAACATTCCACACAACGAGACAGGACATTCTCATCATCCATCAACAGAGGAGTGGCTACAAAAAATCAGAGCGACGGTACTTTTGCAGCAATTGACTTACTATAAACAAATTCAGGATGGTTTAAAGTATGGAAAGGATTCTTTAAAATATTTTAAATGGGGGCCTTTCCATGCATTTCCCCTAACAATTGCTCAAGATCTTTTCCCCTATACATCAACAGCGTGTGCAGTTTTTCTTTTAAGCCCTAACAAAGACTGTGCAAACCGTGGTAAATGCATTCACATCACATCCATATACAACCTGGCCAATTTGCTATGAGAGAGAAAGGTATTCTAACAGAAGGTCCGTTATAACCTTATTAGCTGAACATGCATACTGAGATTTGGGTCGCGACCCAAAGTTTCAGAAAAGTTTCTGTTGGAGGTTGCATTCCAAAGATGGAAAACATATGGGCCTCTAGGTGCTGTTGGATTCCAATGACCATGAACCCTAGCCAGGAGAGATGATGGTGACAGATGATGGGAGTCCAACAGCATCTGGAAGGCCATACATTCCCCATCCCTGTTATATTATATAAAAAGTGATTTTTTTAAAAAAAATCCAGCCAAATATACATTTAAAGGTGCTTCCAGTCAAATATACATTAAAGGTATTTCCAACTAGCAATGATGATCTTTGGGAGTACAGGAATGTTGCTACTCAAATCTTCTGAGAATGTGATGCAATAAGTAAAAGCATCTATAAATGAAGCAACCTTTTAAAGGTTCACGACTTACCTCTTATTGCCATGACTGGCTCTGGGTCAGCTACATGGAAACCTGTGGAGACACCTCCTCCCACACACACAAACAGTACAGCATCATAATTGACCTGTGAATTAAAAATGCAATTAAAGATTCAATTTGTGGGAATTCAGCCCAAAGACAACTGCTTGACCATAACTGAGAAACCGGACCTTTGAGAAAAAGAACAGGGGAGAAACATTGGATTTTCTCCCTATGACATTTATCCCAAACAGGAGACCCTCCCTGCAAATTCGTTTCTCGAGCCTGTTGGGTAGACACCCAAAACAGCGGGGAACTCAAGATGTGCTTTAATTTCCAGGTATGGAAGAAGTGGGCTTCTTTCCAGGTCTGGAGTGCTCAGGTATCTCATATTTATCTCAATAATGTAGAGGGCTGACGGGGAAGGAGAAAGACACATAAAAACAACTATCTTCCTATTGACAGAGAGGTGATGTAGCACCACTTCTCACCGCTACATGCAGGTAGATTATATGCAAATACAGTAATACCTTGGATTGCAAGTAACTTGGTTTGAGAGCATTTTGCAAGACAAGCAAATTTTTAAATATTTATTAATTATTATTTTTTACTTGATATACAAGCGACGTCTTGCAATATACAAGTACTGTAGTACGGCTTAAATTAAAAATCTCTGTACAAATTTTTTTGGGGGAATTTCGTTTTGATGTAAGAGTGTTTTGGATTACAAGCACGTTTCCGGAATGAATTATGCTCTCAATCCAAGGCATGACTGTACTCAGACTGGACCCTCCAGTCACCCATAACCTCAGAAATGTGTTTTCATGCTCACTGGTGATACCATGGAGTACATTATGGGTTAACTGCCCACGTACACTTTTCTTAAAGCAGGATTTCATAATACCAACCAGTACTTGTAGCTTTACAAGTTCTCCCCAGTGACCCCCTGTTCAAGAATGAAGGGCAATTCTGAGCCAAGGTCTAGCATTAAGTAACCTTAACAAATTTGAAATGCAGTAACTATATTTCAAACCCACTGACAAACCCTAAGGCACTTGTTACATCCCTATCTTTTGAATGTGCACGTACTCTGCTTTACGTGGCCCCACCACAGGACAGTGCAAGCAAAAGGCTGCTCAGCTTGTGGAATAAAAGGCCGGATGAAGATTCTCTAGAGCAGGGCTCTCCAACCTTGGGTCCCCAGATGTTGCTGGCCTACAGCTCCCAGCATACCCAGCCAGCATGGCTAATGGCAAGGGATTCTGGGAGCTGTAGTCCAGCAACATCTGGGGACCCAAGGTTGGAGAGCCCTGCTCTAGAGGAATAAATGAGTGGTTTAGGTCCAGAGTACTTCAGTGGACATCAATTCCTACATGAGCTTCCCGGCGTACCAACATGGGATCCTGTTCATGAGCCAATATTGCCCACTTTTAAACAAAATGCTAAGCCAGAACACTGGAAAATCTTGACTTCTCATTTACGAGCAAGCATGCTGGTGCACATGTCTGATCACTCCCGCTTAGCTCCTTCCACCAGTGGGAGGGTCTTCAATAACCAGCAACTCACAAACAAGAAAAAGCTTAGTGCTATGTCCTAAGTGGGATTTCTGGTTTGCTGTTTCCCTAACAAGCCAGGATTTGAAATTGGCTTATGATTCTGGTTTGTTTAGGAGCAACAAGCCAGGAATTGAGTTTGGATCCAACGCTACACTTTTACTTGTTGGTGAGTTCACAATTACTGAAGCTGTTCCTGCTGGCAGAAGGAGCCAAGGGGGAGGAATAGGGCAGTATATACCAGCACACTTTCTCATGAACAATAAGCCAGAATTCTCCAGAATTCTGGCTTATCCTTTTGTGTGAACACGGCCATTGTTTGAGGTTATGTTGACTGGCATAAAAGGCAGAGGCTTTTTGGTAGTGGCACATGCTTTATAGATGTCCCTCCCCAATGAAGCACCACAAGCTCGCTCAATTATGGCCTTTGGGAAATTACTGAAGATCCTTTGATTTTAGTGAGCATATGGAAAACTATTTTCCAGAACATTGGGAAAATGTATGCCTGCTAGAGATGTTTTATTGATATGCTGTATTGATTTTGCATTGTAAGCTACCTTGAAGATATTTTTCCTCCAAGTCAGGGGTGGGATATATACATTTCAAAATGATTAAAATATAAATAATAAAAATACCTAAGTGTCTTTTTAAATACCAGTGAATATCATTTCTCCACCCAGGGAGATATCATTGAGTAAGAAACACATTTCTGAAAAATCCACGTTTGTTTGTTTTTATTTGGACTGACACATTCATTGTATGTCACAACTTCCACCAATGAGGTTTTTAAAAAAACTTTTAAAAAGCTGGAACTTGCCAGCAGCATAATGGGGCTTATATAGTAACATTTTGATGAGGCATTAGAAATGCTTACCCTCGTGGTCCATAACTTCCCCGTCCCCACCCAACCCCACCCCTTCTCACAGCTTTGATTGTATTTGATAAAAGCATGGTTTGACGAAATGCTTCCCAGCGGTTGGGTTACTTTCACTGCCACACAAAGAGGCTAACTAAATTTTTAAAAAATGCCAGGGATTACTTTAATGTAAAAAATAAAAAACGAACAAAAAAGCTGATATGGCAACACTACTAGTAAAGTGGGATACATCACAGAAACAGAAGTTTTTGCAGGCAACACTGGTTGGAAATAGTAAAAACACTTGATGGGTGAAAAACCGTGAAATGCTAAATTATATACAAGAGGAGCTAAGGGTGGCACTGAAAAACAGTCTCATGTGACTCCAAGTTTAAACTTGCCATTATCTATTGCTTATTTATTACATAACTGTAATAACACTTAGAGAGACAGATGTGTAAAAATGAGACATTGTGGAAAACAGCTTTTTCATATGAAACGTAAAGTGTACGCTCGTCCAACGTGGAATGTACCAACAGTCATTGTATTTACAGGGCTCCCTTTCAGAGTCTTTTTACAAAACCAGCTAATTGGCCCAAGCAAGCGAACTGTATATTTTATCAACTTGGGATATGCCTTTTTGTAAAATCACTTGCATGTGTCTTTTTGTGGTTGTTCAAGTTCATTCAGAAAGGCTTCTGTTGCCTGGTCTTGTACTGTTAAGATGCCCAAATGCCACAGAGGAGACTGAGCCCTCATCCTTATGAAGGATGAGATTCAGTTGTTAAATTTCAAGGGATATCCAATGGCTTTTTCCAGGCACTCTACCAAAGAGCCAGCAGAAAGGAAGTCCCTCTCCACTTCCACAAATTTGATGTAGATGGACTTGGGAGAAATCCCCGGGTCCACAATACAGTTTTGAGATAAAAATCCATTGATTCCAACCCACTCTTTGCTGAAGGTTTTGGTGTTTGCCTGAAAATGTAAGAACAAACACTGCTGGAGAGTTCTGACTTCAGCAATACCAAGGTAACAATATATGATTCGAGTGGACTCCATCTCCACTTTGAGGGAGGCCTGTGACAAAGGCATTTCTGCTTCCCCCAGAGTCTCATTTTCAGGGTTCTGGCTGATGCCCTCATGATCAGGGGACTGTGGTTTCTCATGACAATCTTCATAACCAATGGCATACAGACCCGGGCTCTTAGGAATGCCCCCAGGTAATAAATACTGGACAATGTTTCCACCAGTTGGCTTTGAGTGAGCAATAGGTATCCAGTCAATCTCCATGTGCAGCTCCAGGCACCTGGCTTCGCTAATAGTGATCTCTAGGAATTTGTAGTAAACATTCTTCCAGTTCATTTTCTGTACCCTGGTCATGATAATCCTGCCCTCTGGCTTCTCAGAGTTGAAATATTCCCGGAGTCGCTTGCCAAGGGGAACCTGGGAACTGATCTCTGCATAGTGGTAACGGATATCTTCCTTCCACCGTGTGTTATAGCCAATGCCAAATATGGCCAGTTTGTTAGAAAGATGTAGCCTAGAGAAGTCTGTCCAGCTCTGAAATAACTCCCATTTTAACTGGACGGATTCCAAGATCTGTACAATATTTTGCATCATATCTCGTTTCCTTTAAAACAAACAAACAAACCAAAGAAGAGAGTGTAAGGTTTACAGAAGACAACAAAGCAGTTTAGAAGAGCACAAGAAACAGCATAAGCCTCGAACACCCTTGCATAAGCAGGAGCACCAGACACTGTAAAGATAGATAGCAGCTGGAGAAATTAACCATGTTGTTGTGAACTTAATTTGAAAGAATGCAATCCTACTTGTTCTACAACCTTGTTCCTCCCAGTTAACCGTACACACTACACAGAACAGTAGCAGTGTGTCTACAGCACCACATTCATATGAAATACACCATTAAAAATGATCCTAGCATTATTTAGCACAATATGAAGAAAGGCTGTAGCTCAGTGGCGGAGAACATGCTTTGCGTGCAAAAGGTCCCAGGCTCAATTCTGGGCATCTCCAGGTAGGGCAGGGAAAGACTTGTGCCTGATACCCTAGGGCAGTGTTCTCCAACCTCGGGTCCCCAGATGTTTTTGGCCTACAACTCCCAGCATGCCCCAGCCAACATAGCCAGCATAGCATAGCTGGCTGGGGCATGCTGGGAGTTGTAGGCCAAAAACATCTGGGGACCCAAGGTTGGAGAACACTGCCCTAGAGAGCCATTGTGAGTCAGTGTAGAGTGTAGCGAACACTGAGTTAGATGGACCAGTGGCCTGACTCAGCATAAGGCAGCTTCCTATGTATTATGTGTGGAAAGTACTCTGGGAATTAACAGGAATTTCCATGTTCTAGGATTCAACACAAATCATCAAACGGCAGCACAATCATATGAATCGCCACTCGAAGAATAAAGGAAAAGTTTCCAAGCTTGTTTTGCTGGGGAGATGAAGTTTGTAGTCATCTTCCCAGCAAACAAACAGATGTTGGAGGATGGCAGTAGAGGGACTGCACACAGTGGCACAGATGTGTGCTCCTTTTTGTAGCCTCCTCCCGTAATCTTTCCTTAAGACCCAACTTGGTTTGCTAATCTTACATCAATTGACTTGACTGCCTGTATGTGCCCAGGTGCAATTCAAAGTGCTGGCTATTACCTTTGAAGCCCTAAATGTCTTGAGACCAGAATACTCAAAAGATCACTTCCTCTCACAATCCTGCCCATCCACTGAGGTTAGCTGGACAGACCCTCTTGCATCATCCTCCCACTTCCGGAGCACTGTTGATGGGAATACACGACACCTCTCTGAGTTGAGGCACCCACCCAGCCTTTGGAATTCCCTGCCTCAGGACTTCATTTGGCCCGCCCTCTCTTATGGCATTGCACCACCACCTGAACATGTTTTTGTTTCACCAGAACTTTGGCCTGAATGTTGATTGGTTCTGCTGCTTTTTTTCTTCTGTTATAATACTTTGTTTTTTTAAAAAAAAAAATCTGCAGTCTGTTCTTTTTTTTCTTTTAAATTATGCTGTTATTGCATTTTTAACTCCTTATGTTAGCCACCTTGAGTGGTTCAAGTCTTGAACCAGAAAGACAGGATATAAGTGTTCTTTACAAACAAATAATCTGGTGGGGACCAACTTGGCCCCCCACCAGCTTCCTGAACTTGTGTGCAATGGGGTGAGATATAAACTTTAAAAACAAGATTACAGACAAGTCAGTGTCTAGATTTGGGATCACAACAGACACACAGCTGCTGGACAGCATGCGTTACAAAGGTAAGAGCCCTGTGTTATTAGGGCAAGCTTTTATTCTGATTAAGGACAGCTTGAAGAACTTTGTAATTACTGCTGGATGTGTCAGATGTTTTTCTTCTGAAATTAACACCTGTAAGGATCTTGATTCATACGTAGGACACTAATAAACGACTTACTGCGATTCTTCAGAAGATTCCTGCTTTATCTTCAATGATTTCTTCGTAGCAGGCATTTCATCTGAAAGTTAAGGTTACAAATCATTGTTGGATAAAGACTGGAGCTTGCGACTTCAAAAATGCAACTATACACTTAATTTCATTTCATTTATTAGATTTTTACACCGCCCAATAGCTGAAGCTCTCTGGGCAGTTTACAAAGATTAAAACCTTTAAAATACACTACAAAAACTGTATACATACGAACATATAAACATACAACACAGAGAGAGATGTACATATAACCAAAAACAATTTTAAACAATCAACAAGAAAAATTCAAGAACTGATTGAAATCTCATTGTGTGCTGCCAAATGCCTGAGTAAAAGAGGAAGCCCTTAACCTGGCACCGAAAAGATGACAATGTTGGCACCAGGCGGGCCATCGGGGAGATCATTCCATGATTGGGGGGCACCACTGAGAAGGCCCTCTCCCTCGTTGCTGCCCTCCCGAGTCTCCCTCAGAGAAGGCACCTGGAGGAGTGCCTTAGAGCAGTGTTCTCCAACCTTGAGTCCCCAGATGTTTTTGGCCTACAACTCCCAGCTATGCTGGCTGGGGCATGCTGGGAATTGTAGGCCAAAAACATCTGGGGACCCAAGGTTGGAGAACACTGCCTTAGATGATGATTGTAGTGTACGGGGATGCTCTCCAGGAGAGGTGCTTTGTCAGGTATATATGTTGTCTACAACCATGTTCCAAATCAATGAGAATATTGCCCAGACACACATGTTACAGTAGCACCTAAATACAATAAAAGCTAGATTTCTTCAGTATTTTGAAGGTATATGATTTAGAGGATTAGAGTCAGATTCCTCTTAAGAATAATACTGTTAGGCCAGAGGGTCACTTCATTAAATTATTTTTCTACATAGAGGCCGCTCTGCCTTCAGTATGTTTAAGATCACATAACAAATGTATCTGAATCTGATTTACATCTACCAAGCACTAATTCCTATTTCAACTCATATCAAGCACACAAAAGCTTATCTGCATATGCACCTAGATGCTGCTGTAACTGTAAAAACTGTGACAATAAGCAAGAGGCTCTAATATATAGCAAAACACTCAATATCCAAATGAATTATCTGAAACACTCTGATGTTGCAACTTCCATTTTCCAGGTGGGAGCCGATTTACACAATAAACTCTTTGCTTGTGTGTGTGAGAGGGGGCGGGGGGAAGAGAGAGGGGGAAAGGGGAGAGGGAGAGGGAGGGAGGGAGAATATGAATGAGTCAGTATGAGAGGACTTCACCACCTCAAAAAATAAAAGGTTTAGACTGGCCATTAGTAAGCCTATAATCCTGAGAGCTTCTGGGTGCATTAGGCAGTAGGGAAACAGGGTACAGAGATATTTTTAACTATGGACAGCAGTATATATATATCTATTAAATAATAAAAAAAATACAGTCATTACACATTTGCAAACAGAGAGTACCGAACTGGCTAGCAAAGTATAGCAGTTCTTCTCTGTACTGCCCCCTTCCCTAATGTAAGTCGAGAAACTTAAACCTCCACATCACGGTATGCAATGGCAACATATAGAGAACAGTAAGCTTGCTCCGTGTTCTATGCCAGCCAGCAGAAATAGGAGTAGCAGCATTATAGTATTAGCAACGGGGGGGGGGGGGGAGCAAATAAAATGGCAGAACATGGGTGAGGTCTGGCACTTCTTACCCAACTCTTGGTCTCCTGATTGGTAGCAATGAAGATCCTGACTATGGTTCCCCCATTCGTCCTGCGAGTATTCCTCCATGGTGCTGCCATCCGACTCCAGCTCTTGGTACAAGCCACTGCTGTTGATAAGCACCGGCTGGCAGGGCTGAGAGTCCCATCCTCCTTGACCAAACACCTGCTCCAACTGTTCAAATGTGTAACTGCTTTTCCTTTTCCCAACACCATGCTCTTTCACGCGGCTGTAACACCTGCGAAGGGTCTGAAACAGAAACAGTATGTGTTAGTTTATAGTGACTCAATTCTAAATATGCCACACAATTTTCATTCATCACTAGCTCTGGCTGAGCAAAGCTCCGCCACACATACTTGACTGTTTTAACCAAAACAGGACACTATCAAGGAGCCTTAAAGCCAGGTTGAACTTTCACGGCCATTTAAAGTTCCCAACATACAACAGCACTTTCATTAGCATATTTGCCACAAGAGGACAACGCATCTAGTTGATCAGCATCATTTAAGAACATCAATTTTTATTTGTTCTTCTCTACTGCCAAGGGCTTGCCCATCTCAGTCCCCAAACTTGCTATATTATGCAGAACTAAATCCCAGTCAGATACCAACAAGCCCATAAGATGTACACCTTTACAAAGGGAGGAGAAAGAACAGCTACTGTTGTGCCCATAGTTTGGAGAAGAAGATTAAGGGGAAGGAGAAAGAGAGAGGGAGAGAGAAAAACAGGAGTCACCAAAAGCAGACAGCTGGATCATCCCTTACTCCAAAAAGAAAACATTTCAGAAGTTAAAAAAAATGTTGGCCTAAACTCTTTAGCTAGTAAAATATATTACTTACATATTTTGCATCCTTACTAACTCACTCTGTCTCTTGGGAAGCTGCTGAAATTTAAAAGAGGTGAAATCAATAATGCTCTGAATTCCCATGCTCAAATATCAAACACACAGTACTAAGATGGTCAGGTCTAATCATAAAACATTAAACCCAACAGTCCAGCCTAGATTCTGAAGTGTCTTATACACTAAGCCTCAATCAGGTTTTAGCCACTTTCATTCTTTTTCTGATGCCTCACTTGGCTGCAAGCAGCCTGCATTACATAGCAGCGAACGTAAAGCTTTGCAAATACTTCCTTCTAGGCCTCTCCTTCCCAGTTTCCAACAGCACACAACACCTGTTCTTAGAAGAAAAAAAACCTTAATCTATATTTCTTAATGTAGTTTGATATAAAAAGTAGGATATAGACTGAAAATTGACAGGGCACCCTGTTTGCTCTCTTATCAAGAGCAAGTATGTGTCATTGACAGAAAAGGGATGGGAACAACTTGGAAATGTTGAGCAGTATAAAGGAAAATAAATTAAGAAGTCCCTTTCTTTCAGGCAAAAGATTGACGAAGCTGATAAATCTGGTTACCGGAATGGCATAAGACCTTACTATCTCCAAGCCACTTTAGCAGTTTGGAACTGACGAGTAGGGAACTGAAGTCCAGAGTTAAACATTGGAACTGGTGTATGGTGTAACATTGCCAGCTTCCCCAACTGTTTCCAGTGACTTTGCTGCTGCTCATTTCTTCACCATGCAGTTGCATAAGAAGAATTAATCAGTGCCTTCCTGGATGCTTGGAAACCCAGGCATTGGAATGAAACTATCCAGTGGTTAATTTCACAATGCTGCTTTGGAGATGTGGAGAGAGCAAAAAAAGGGGAATCATTTGCTGACTAAAAATCAACATTGTGCTTCGCTAGACCTGCAAGTTCCAGCAGTGTAAGTTGTTCCTCCTTAAACCCATCTTAGTTGCAACAAGGGAACTTGGAATACATGGCAGAAGTGCTTCAAGGAAAACTGTAACTGAGAATCAGTGTGATGGAATGGCTAGAGTAGGACCTAGAACGCGGAGACCCAAAGTTGAAATTCCCCACTAAGAGACAAATTTTACTGGGTGACACTGGGTCAGTCATTTCTGCACTGTTGTGAGCCCTGAGCTACTTAAAGGGAGGGTGGTAGGATGACGACAACAACTCGTAGATGAATGGGGTTCTCCCCAGAATGGTAGCCAGGAACTAGTTTTACCAATTGCATTTAGCACATTTGAGGGGTGGTGGTAGAGTGCGGAAGGCCAGGCCTCTGCTACCAGTCTCCAAAGTAAAACTGCTGTCAAGAACCTTGGCCATAGCCCTGCTTCCTCCATTCAGTTTCCATGCTTATGGAATACTAGAGACAACATGAACACATTTCCCGCCTTCTTAAACCATCACTATATGCTTAGTAAGAAGAAAAATAATAATAAAGCCAAGTGCACCCCAAGGATAAAGACCAAAAAACATAACACAGTTTAGTATGTTCTGAATAAAAATGGCATATTCTTATTTGGTCCCTTTTCTTACACTAAACTCCGAGAGCTTATGCTGCCCTGTTATGGATTCCTGCACTGGGGGACAGGGGTAAGCTAAACATATCTGAAAAGTTGCTAGCCTTCGGTAAAGAACAGGTTTTACGCCTTTGTGCACACTTTTATGTTTTCCAGCAATCCACTTACAACAAAGAATTTTGTTTCAAGACTTGGTCCCATTGGGAGGTCAAGAGAACTAAATCCACTAAAATCCAGATATTTCTGATTAGCATTTTTACAGAGGGTTGATTATCTAACTAAGCAACAGAGTATTACAGTAGACACTAATATGGATTCATTAGAGATGATAAATGATGTTATTAACAGCCAAGCTAAAACAAACAGTGTCTATAGCACAATTAGTCAGGAAGTCTTCATATGCTCTGATGAGGTCTTTTGGGAGTCCCAACAAGGACAAACACTGCCTCAAACACTTGGGGCAAAATTTAGCATTTCAAAGCCTTTTCTGGCAGCCTCTTTCAATACTAAGGAAGCAATCTGACTAGCAGCAAACCTATTGAACATTCAGAACTACTTTAAAACAAAGAACATGGACTTCAAAAAGATTGCCCCAACCTACCTGCAAAGAGCCAGAGCAGGGAAGTACTACAGGTGGACAGACCACATAAGCCCAGCTGTAGCTCTACAGCAGTGTTCTGCAACCTTGGGTTGCTGGCTGGGGCATGCTGGGAGTTGTAGGCCAAAAACATCTGGGGACCCAAGGTTGCAGAACACTGCTCCACAGGTCAGTCACGCGATGTGACTGCTTCATTCAGCGACAGGCCTCACACATATTGTCAATAGACAGCTATGTCAGACAGGTAAGAGCAGAAAATTCTGCTTATGTTGTGTGAAGCTAGCTCTGCACCATATACACTGTATAGGGGAAGCTACAGTGCTGCTCTCTCTCATCTTGCAGACCACAAGATCCCCTGCCGTGGACAATACATAGCACCCTGCTCAAGAGAGACAGCATCTTTTCTTAACTGTTGCAAAGCACAAAAGTAAAAAGAAGACAGAGAGGTTGGTATGTACTTCCTGATTAAAATACATCTAGAGGACACCCCTTAATTATCTTGTAATAAGCAAGGCTGGGAAATTATTTGACACTTAGGATAGGTAGGCATCTCGAAATTTGGGAGCATTTCCCCAGCACTAGACTCATTAAATGCTTCAAGGAAAGAAAGTATGTGGCTGTGCAGGACAAAGGTGGTCTAACTATGTCATTATAAGTGTGTGTAGTCCAAGTAAACCATCTGAATCTGGAGGGGTCAAAACTCAGCGATGGAGTACACAGTTTGAATGCAAAAGGTCCCAAATTCAGTTAAAAGGATCTCAGGTAGCAGAACTGGAAAGAGCTGCTGCCAGTCAAGAGTAGTCAACACTGAGCTAGATGGACCAATGGTTTGACTCAGTGTTAAATCAACTTCATATGGTCCATATGCAGTTATAATGGAGACAAAGCAAAGCCCGTTTGCCTGCCACTACGCATTCTTGTCCTTGGCTGAGGTGGTGGGTAAAACAAAAGAAAACAGAGTGCAAAGCCACAAGTCAACATTAAACCTCAAGGCAGTGCCTCAAACTTTCTAAACTCCACCCCACCCCCAACAACTCCTGAGCTTACTCTACTTTGTGCTTCCCTCCCCAACCCAGCACTGTTCCCCAAGTGAATGCGCAGAGATGTACCCTCTGCTGCTGTATGTAAGGATTTGTGGACTGGGGTACTAATCCAACATTGACATTAGAATAGGAAAAGAACTGAATATCTGGCTCCTGCATACAACCACAGGAAAAAATCAGAACAAAGGAGCAGCCTTTCCTGGTCTCCCTTCTTTCATTAGGAAGATGGGACAGTGGCAACACAGTCATGCAGACAAATTGAATGCCCATGAATGAGGACCCCGTCAGGGGGCTTTGAGCCCACCCATATTTTGGTTGGTGGGGAAAAAGAAGGTTCCACCTGCATGAGGATGCTATAGTTCTTTGACCTTTGTTCCCTTCAGTTATCTTGTGCTCCCAGAGGGGGGTGGGGGCTATCTCATAGTTTAAGAATCACTGCCTCAAGAGGAGTGAGGGAAGGATTCTAAAGAAGCACAAAAGTTGCAAATGACAGGCATTTCCTGCATGTGCCTTCACCCCAAAGCAGTAAGGATCAATACAAACAGTGGCAAATATAACCTTCTGCATTACACTTAGGGAGTGGGGGAAAGAGATGACACTGAGATACCTGGACAAATGGGGGAGGGGGGACCCAAGACAAGCTATTACAACCTCTCCGACAAGCTGCCTGTGCCTATCCTACTGAGTCTCATCTTAAAGACTGAAAATCACTGGCATTGGGCACTAATGATACTCTTATTTCCTGTCGCTCAGCTTTTGATAGTCTAGGGCAGGGCTCTCCAACCTTGGGTTCCCAGATGTTGCTGGACTACAGCTCACAGAATCCCTTGCTATTAGCCATGCTGGCTGGGTTTGCTGGGAGCTGTAGCCCAGCAACATCTGGGGACCCAAGGTTGGAGAGCACTGGTCCAGGGGCACCCTTGGCATTGCAGATGCATATCTTCAAATATAGATTTCAGGTGCAATCCTATGGAGATGAGAGACAGCCTCTGAACTTGGGGGCTCACACTAATCCAATGCAGAGTGGGAGAAGCAGCGAAGGAGTGCTTTCAGGATACTTTGTATCCTGGCTGCTCCCGTCTCCTCTCCTCCCTGCTCCCTTTAACCTCTCTCTGAGGTCGCTTCCCTGACCTCAGAGAGCAGCCAGTTTGGTTCTTTTTGCACCGGCTGCAAGGGGGCGGGGAGGGGGGAAAGAGTGCTGTCCCTGTCTAGGGGCCATAGGATTGTTCCCTTATTTATTCAAAGCAGGAGTGGGGAACTTGTGGCCTGAGGGGCCTATAACTCCCATCAGCCCTAGCCAGCATAGCCAGACGAGGGATGATGGGAGTTGAAGGCCAAAACACCTGGAAGGCTACCCGTTGACCTTCTTTTATTTAAAACATTTTTATACTGATCTTCAGCCAAAAAGAGCAGTGTAAACACTCAGTGACATATGTTCAATCAATAAAAACAAGACAGTCCTGCCCACAGGCTTACAATCGAAATGACACGGCACAAAAGGAAAAAGGGATAGGGAGGGAAGATTTTTAAAAAGTGAACAGGCACCAATTCTATTAGATCACACTTATGACACTGGCTATAATGAATGCATCTAGCTAATATCTGTTGAAATAAATGTGGTCTTCAAAAAAAAGTTCAGTGCTGACCATCACACCATTATGTCTGAACCTTCCTATTAACTGTCAAAAATGAAATACTCTTCTTAGTGTCCTGCTGGAAATAAGAGTTAGCTTTTGTACTCCCTCCCCCTACTTCATTCTTCTTTCCTCATAAACATCTTTGATGGCTGCCAGTGCATTCAGCTTTCAAAAAAGAATCAGGGAAAATTATCTGGAAATAGGTCCCACTGCTCTTGAGGGTCAGGGTATTAGTTACAAAGCTCCTGGAGAACCAGACCTTAGGCTCCAATCATGGTAACCAATACTCCAACCCGTAAGACCCAGCCTGTAAAACAAGCCACTGCTTACTACCAAACACAATCCTGTAAAAGGGTTTAAACAGTTCTATAGTTGTGTGTTTTCTATCTGCACACATATAGTAAACTGAACCACTAGCTTCTTCCTTGCTGGCTGGGCTCCACACAGCAGATAATGGGGGGAGCAGGCTGTAATCACCCTTTCATTTCTCTCCTCTTGTGAACCCTTTAAAAATGATTCCCCAAGAAAAGGGCATAAAGTAGAAAACTGGAACCCATAAGATCAACCATGATTGATAACTGTTCTGATCAGTTCAATACCTGCTAGAATACTCATGTGATCTCCTCCTTACCCAAGAATAATTCATGGTAGGGATTTGGCAGTTCTGGAGAGCAAATAGGCATACGCTCTGAATCAAGACAGACCAAACTGAAACCACATGCCCTGAAGCACTCTGCTGTATGCAAACAAGCTCAGAGTACCCTCATTTGTGTACCTAAGTAACTACTGGCTTCTTTGAAAATTAATCACTTTAATTCTCCCAGGCAACAGAAGGAAAGTTACATTCAGGAAGGCAAATTATGAGCATTAATTAAATTATCTGTACTGAATCAAGTATCAGTTAAGGAGATCAACTTAACACACTATTGTGCTGAGGAACCAAGCAGCATATTTTCACATTACAGACATTTCAAAGACTCATCAAGGAAGCTGTCTGAGACCTAGAGTAATGCTGCCCAGTCTTCACAGATGACTGAATATTTGTCAGGTAATAGCTGTCCAATATTTATGGCATGATTCCACTAGATAATGCTGTATTCAAAAGGAACAAGATGTCAGCAGACTTAATATTAATATACTAAGGACAAACTTGACCACTGCATTGACCTCCAATGTAGCTCAGGATAATACATTTCCACTACTTACTATGTAGTATGTGGCTTGATTAAAACATATTTCTGGTAACTTCTGTTGCTTTGAAGACTGAAAGTGATCAAGGGTCCATAGTTTTTAAAACAATGTTGAACCTTTTCCTTCATCTGAGCATGTCCATCTTTGGCTCCCTTTGGTTTTATCATGGCATCTTCCACTCAAGGAAAAGTGTCCTTTAAAATTCAAAGCCCTTCTCCCAAGTATATTGATACAAATAAACTCCTATTTTTCAAAAAGCTACACCTCATTCTGTTGCTTATTATCTGCTAATTCTTGCTTTGGAGCATCAAATTGGTTTTTTAAAAAAACTTTTCAGCACCTTCTCCATTAAAAGAATAGAGGCACAAATTTACAATGTAAGAGGCAAAACCATGTCCCTGTTCTAACTCATTAGCCTTCTAGGTATTTCAGTCAAGAACTGTAGCACTGATTCCCAGAATCTCAAAACTTTTCAAAGATATGCAGTTAGGAATAATTTGATAACTCCATTTGAAGCTCTTGTTGAAATTATTTAGATCAAGATGAGATTTCCTTGACACTAAAAGTTTAGCCACCACATTTCCAAACTTTCTTAGGACTGAATTCTCACACAAGAGCTGATGGATCACACAACACAGTCTGAAGAAGACTACTGATTTGCAGTGCAATCCTATGCATTTATGCATTAGTGCATCAGTTTCTAAGCTTCTTACAAGAAAAAGAATAAATCATTTAAAATAATATATTAAGATGCATGTGATTATAAAAATTTTAAGGCATGCAGCAATACCACACACTTTTCCAGGACTTCTCCATGGACTGAACCCATGACATCTCATATTAAGCCCCCAAATCAAAACTATCTGAAAGGGCACAGATGAAAGAAGCAACATCATTCATGTAGCAACCGTAGCAGAAAGGGATTTACAGAGGTTTTGCTTGTCCTCAGGACCGCAATGAGAAGCACAGTGAGACTTGCCTAAACATATCCAGTAAGTCTATGCCTAAGCTTGGATATGAAGCTAGGTCTTTCAAGTCCAATGGTCATTCAGCTGGTTCATTCTTGCTATAGCATTCTAAGGCTAAAATCTTATACACACTTATCTGGGAGTCCCGCTGAACTCAGTGGGGTTTCTTCCAAGTAGACATGTATAGGATTGCACTGTTAATACCCTACAGTTAACTGGAATGGGATGCAACCTAAAAGCTATAGGAAATACCCAAGATGGTGAATCATTGAATGGGGGGGGGGGGAGATTAAAATGATATTTAAAACATGAAAACAACGCCAATTATGACTGGTTTCATTTCATTTCAATAGTTAAGCAATGCTGTTTTAAGAATAGTTGTTACCGATACTACCAACAGGATCAATAGGATAAAAGTAATAATATGGGGTACACCCAGCAAAAATAATAATAATCCATTTAACTTAGTGTGACCTCTGAGCTCTCTTCATAAAGTTATATTAGCCAAAGACAAAGTGAAAATCAGTGTGGATACTCACATATAGCGATTACGCTACAGCAATACAATAACTTCAAACAGACAATCTTAAAACCTCCTTCCTGCCTTGCCTACAAAGCCACAGAAACTGATCACAACCTTAGGTCTAAGACAGGGGTTCTCAACCAGGGGGGAATTCCTCCCAGGGGGGGAATTTTGGGGTTTCGGGGGGGGGGAATTGGGACCACAGACTCAAACTGTTGGAATACTGATCTTTCTACAAATTACAATTCTACAGATTGTACATAATCTACAGGTCATTACACCTTATTGTATGGCACAGATTAAGTCAGACAATCTTGGAAAGGGGGGAAATGACATTCTGATATATGGTGAAGAGGGTGCATGAGGCAAAAAAGGTTGAGAACCACTGGTCTAAGAGAAGGAAATCATCCAATGTTCTAGTTCCATAGTTCTATAAGGTTTAGAACTAGAGTATCTAACAGACCACCTTCTCCGATATGAGCCAGCCCACTTATTAAGATAATCTATGGAGGCCTTCTCATCAATTCCAAACTGAAACAATTTGGTTGGGACTAGGAAGAGGGCCTTCTTTGTTGCTACACCCAGGCTTTGGAACTCCCTCCCCTAGGGAAGTTCAACTTGCCCCCTCCTTGTTGGCTTTTTGCTGCAGCATGTTGCTTACTATAATTATATGCAATCCTTTTGTTTTTTTAACTATGGTTTTGATTATGTTTTATTATGGGTTTTTTTATTGCAGTTGTTTTTCAACTGTTTTATTGCTGGCTTTTATTTTTGTTCTTTTTGTTTATTGTTGTGTTTTGTTTTGTTTTTTGTATTTTCTTATTCTTGTAAGTGGCCTTGAACTATGAGGGGCAAAGTATGAATATTTTAAATAAATATAGATTAAGGCTGAAGACAGAAGACTTTATTCTTCTGTGAAGATGCTACCAATCAGTTTGGGAAACAAAGCTGTTTCTAAAATGCCATGTACCCATGGATTTCTAAGACCATTTTAATCACACATGGTTCTATCCCACAATTGTTACAACTTGCTATAGCTGTTCTGAACAAACACTTATGTTTGAAAGCACTTCTTTGCGAGACAGGGCATAGCTATTCAACTGGCTTTGAACGAGTTGAACCACTGCACACACTAGTTACTGGTTTTAAAGCGATATCATGAAATTGTCAGAGCATCTGTATTCATGCAGGAGGGTAGGTAACTTTGTGATGCTTGAGAGAAGTTTTTTTTTAAATGCTTCAGGTTAACTCTTTAAGGGAAAGCTGTCTGGAACATGGAACAAGAAAAGATGTGTACACTATGAACAAGAAAAGCTGGCAGATCTCTACACATGGATCACTCCTATTGCCAGTGCGAAAGGTTTCAGCGGGGCGGGGGGGGGGGAGGCTTGCACACAGCACCCCAGGATATGTGTGTGATGGTGCTCCTGTATCACTCCCACTAACGCATAGGTAATTATCCGTTTCAAAGCTTACAGCACTAAACGAGAGGGAAGCAGGTACCAGATTCTATCCAAGCATACTCTCCCCCACCTTAGTATTAATATTAACATATTAAAAGTAAAGTGAGTTTGCTTTCACCAGCACTGACTCTAATAAGGAAAATACAGAAGTAACACAGCATGCCATGATATTACTCTTTAGAAAGTAAAGGCACAATCCTATGTATTTAGAGAGAAAAAGTCCCACAACTCCCAGCATTCCCCAGCCAGCCATGCATGGTTGGCTGGAGAATGCTGGGAGTTGTGGGACTTTTTCTCTCTAAACATACATATAGGATTGCACCTTAAGTTGGTTAAGTTGACATCAGCTTCAATATTAGGAAGAGTGAAAGGGAAAGTATACTTGAGAATATAAGCAAAATTTATGAACTTTATCTGATATTATACAAATCACTTTTATTCTTTCCTATCTAACTTGGAAAACTAACTGAAACAAACAAGAAGTTTCACTTTAGTGAGTGACTAATTTCATTAACTCTTCAAAACCACATAGAAAAATGAGGACAACTAAGTGCATCTTATGCTGATTAATATTGCTTTGTCAGTTATGACATTCCCTGAAAGACAATCAGCATGGTGGAAAATACATTTACTCCACAAGACACTACTATTCTAAAGAGGAATGCATTCATTTAGCTAAAAAGCAGTCAATCAATTTTTTGCTATGTTCCACGCAGAGTTAAAAAAGCGCTCTGTGCTTTTTCAGAACTATTCAATCTCCTTGTGATCTGGCAGAAAATTGAAGCAGATGACTAACTTGTATGAGATATTTCATTCATGAGATATCTGAAAGTTAGCATACTGAGGGATGTTGCTAAAGCTTTGAGGTCTAGTTTCATTCCACACATGTCTGCCCACTCATTTCCCTACAAAATTCCTTATCACATCAACCATCATATCCCTTTCTAACTCCAACATAATAAAGTGAGTGCCCAAACTACCCAAATAAAACTAAACCAAGTTCTCCAACCTGACATTCAGAACTGTTCGTTTTATCATTTCCACTAAACACGTTTACTGTCCTTGCTATTGCTAATGCGTCACTTCACAATTAAGACCCCAAAATGTCCATATAGCCTCTTGATCTTGCCCAACTGAATTAGTAAGAAAAAGCAGATATCCAAACTGAAAACGTTCCTGATATTAATCAAGCTGTGGGATCCTATTCTCTGGCAGAACTCAAACCGCTGCTTCTCATCCTAGAGTTGCTCGCTATGATTCATTACATCCCTGCTCCCTGTGTCACATAACTTAGTACTATGTTTTTGCATGTGAACGATTTTGTAAATGCAGCATCCTGGTCCTAGAAGAAAACAGAAGCCAGCGTAGTACTTTATTGCCTGCCAAACTTACAAGGTCTTCAGGAACAAGACCAGAAAATCTTCAACTGTGAACATGATTGGAATGAATTGCTCTACTTTTGTTATTACTTGCTTTTAGAAAGAGCGGATGCAATGGGATTTCTTGACCCAAAACGTGGTCACGAAGCAAATAAGTGGCCTACCCCCAAAATCAAGTTTTTCAGTTGGTCACAATGGACAAAAAGAGACTCACAAGAGAAAAAGAAAAGAGACACTAAAGAATGCAAGAAGATGGGTTTGCTGGCCGCCACAACGTCCCTGGAGACTCATCTGGAGGCTTTCAAAGGAAGCCCGAAGAGGGGAAGGGTAAATTTTCCTGGGCCAAGACTAGGGCGCTGAGACTGACCAGGAGGACGCGACCACCCCCGCCCAGAGAAGCGACCCATTCCAGGGAGCGCCCGGGCATCACCACCTCCTCCTCCTATCTCGAGCATCACTCGCTGGGCAGCGGCGGCGCTCCGTACCTTGATGCGCTCCCGACACTGCGAGGGCGTCCGCTCGTAGCCCAACTCGGCCAGGGCCCGGGAGACGCGTTCGTACATGGCGGGCCCGGGAGCCTTGCTGCCGAACACGGTGCCGGCGCCCTCCAATTGCTGGTACCGCGCCTCCACGAGCCGCTCGTTGCCCCATACGGCGATGAGCGCGTTGGTCTCGGCTGGCGTCCACGACATGCCTCGGCAGGCGGCCGCCGTGGCGGTGCCTCCGGGCGAGAAGGAAACGGAGGGGGAGGTCCCGCCACGGCCCCCGGTTCCACTGCCGCCGCCTCCCGAGCCGGCCCCAGCCCCCGCCGAGGTCGCCGCGGCCACGGAGCCCGGCCCGGTGGGGCCTAACGGCGAGGCGCCGCTGGGCGTGGAAGGGTCGGAGAGGCTGGGGTTGCCGTCGCTGAGCGCCCCGGGCGAGCCGGGCGACAACACCTCCATCTTGGGGATCTTCAGCGGCGGCTCGGCGGCGGAGAGCTGTGAGGAGCCACAGGGCGCCGCCATATTGGAGCTGCGGAGCCGAGCGGGCGGAAGTGACGGAGGGAGCCCAGCGGGCGGGGCTTCCGCCAGGCGACGACGGTCTGAATGGAAAGCGGGAGAATAGGAAAAAAGAAAAGGGAGGGGGAGGGCGCGCGTGCCGCAGCCGAAGGCGCACGCGCGCCGGAGCCCCACTTCTCCTAACGGCCCTGAAGGGAGCGATTAGTGGATCTCTCTCGAGTGCCTTCCTTCGCCAGGAGGCCGCTTCGGGCGCTCGCCGCCCGCCCTAATTTAGTCTCCCTGTTGAGACCTCGGCAGGTAAAGATGATACAATAAATCAAGACCCGTGGCGGTTTTTAAGGGGGTGACTAGTACTCTTTCACACACACCCCGCCGTTAGAATTTGGCCAGGAAACCGCCTCAAAGCTGTATTACAAATTTGATTGATTAATTAATTAATTGCATGTCTGTTAACCGCCTAATAGCTGAAGCCCTCTGGGCGGTTCACACAACAATCGAAACCATAAAATGCAACATGATAAAATACAGTATAAAAGTTTTGAAACTGCAGTATAGAAAACAAACAGAAAAACTAAAGTAAAACCCAGCAGCAGGGCAAAGGTTTAAAATACAGTAAGGGTGCAGTCCTATGCAAGTTTAGAAAAAAGGCCTATCACTCCCAGCATGCTCCAGCCAGCTTTTCTTTTTTTTGTCTAAACATATTTAGCTTTTTTAAATTATTATTTTGGCTTTAACATATTTAAGACAATAGAAGTAAAAAAGAAAAAAAAAGGCCTGCTACTTGAGAGAAAGCCTGAGAGAACTCTTTGCCCCGCATTCCACCTGCATAATCTGCCTGGAGCAGGAGAGCCCAGTCCCAGGTGCATTTACATGTTAATGGCCTTCCCCCAGTACCCTCAGTGGTAGTGCCAAGCACCCTCAATTGCCCTCTGACTGAGCACCTTTGATGGGCCATAGTCAAGGTGGCCCCCCAACCCCTCAGACTGGTTTGCCCAGTCAGCAAGGGGAGGGGTTGGAGGATAGAGAGGGGGGGAAGCAGCCAAGGTTTCTGGGGGCTGTTGGAAGCAAGGTGCAGGAGAGCACGGAGCAGGGCATCGGCTTAGGCCAGCCTGGACATTCAACCCCCAAACGAAGCGCCTGGGTTATAGTACTGTGAGTTCGTTCAGTTACTAGTTGTAAGACTAGGGTAGGTTCTTTGGTGTTAACTTAGAGTAGACTCGTTATTTTGTAGTTCTGACTGCATAACAAGGTACTTCCTCTTGTCACTTTCACTCCCCTTATCTCCCTTTTCAATTTTGTATTTGTTTACTATTCAATAAACCTTTGGAAGCATTTGACTCTGTGCTAAATTCCAGTGTTTACCACCTGATCTAACCCGAGGATTGCTAGCGGTGAGCTCCAGGCTGTCAGTGGAGCTGCAGAACTCCCGTTTTTGCAGGAAAGGACCGGTGGCGGGCCTTCACACTACTCCTAGCATGTAAAAAAGAAACACTCCTAGCATGCCCCAGCCAGCATAGCTGGTAGGTCTTTTTTTGGGTGGGTGGGGGTATAAACTTGCATAGGGTTGCGCCTTAACAGATTTTAAACAACAGAAACTGAAAGACCAAAATGCCTGGGGAGATGGGAAGGTCTTCATCTGGTGCCAAAAAGACCACAATGCCAGTGCCGGGTGAGCCTCTCTGGGAAGCTCATTCCACAACTGGGGTGCCCAACAGAAGAGGCCCTCTTTATAGTAGCCACCCACCTTAATTCCTTTGGTGGGGGCTTCCATAGGACTGCTGAATATGATCTTAGGGGCTGGGTACGTAGATTTATTTATTTATTTATTTATTTTACAAATAAGACACCAAAAGGGGGAGAGGATTTTGTTGCTTGTTTTAAAACAAAGCAAGCAATAAAACCAAACCACCAACAAACTTACTGGTCTTCCCTGGTGGCGGCGGGATAGGCTGCCTTGGAAGTTGGTGTGCTCTTCATTGGAGGTTTCTAGGCAGATGCTGTAGTGGGGTTTCCTGCATTGGCATGATGTTGGACTAAATGATCTTCCAGCTCTTATGATTCTATTAGTAACTAGCCTACTGAGCTTCATGTCTAAGTGGGGATTTGAACCCAAGGGTCTCCAGTCTAACTGCTGCAACACACTGGCAATGAGAGCCAATTATTATTTATTTATTTAATGCATTTTTAATGTGGTGTAGTGGTTAAAGTGCTGGTCAAGGACTGAGGAGACCCAGGTTCAAATCCTAGCTATTCCATGAAGCCTTCAAAGAGCTGTTGAAAGGATAAAATGGGGGTGGGAGGACAGAATTATGTATCCTGCCTTGAATTCCTTGGAGAAAAAGTGGTATATAAATGTAATTCCCCCACCCCCACCCCTCTGTTTTGGTTCAAGGGGACCTTAAAAGATCTCTAGACCTGGGAGGAAGAGAGTATTGTTCAAGCAACAGCCATTTTGAAACCACCAAGGAACCTGAAGCAAGGAAGTGCCTGGCTGCCCCCTTAAAAGACCTTTCTAAACTTGATGGGGCATAGGACAGCAGACTTCAGACTGCTGCCAAAGGACAGTGCCTAAGAGTACTGACTCTTTGGGGTGGGGGTATAAGATACCTGGGAAGGATGGTATGTAATGGGTGCAGAATCTCATGCCCAGGGGCCAAATCTGGCTCTCCTAGGATCATAATCTGGTGGTCTGGGGTTCCCCAGATGGGGATCCCACGTGCCCCATCTCCTTTCCCACACAAACCAGTTGTTTGGTGATTTCCTGACCTTTGTGCAGTGTGCTCCCCCCCCCCCCTTCTAAAAGGTTGAAATTCCTCTCCTAATGCTTAGTTACTGGCAGCAAGAGCTTTAAGCTAGAATATGCTGGTATTCTTTGCATTTAAAAACATTTTTTGGGCCCACACCTTTTGGCTTCAGCCCCTCCTTCCCAATAGAATGCGGTCCCCAAGAGCTTCTCCAAAATTAAAATCAGCCCTCACAGTGAAAGAGATCCCCCACCCCTAGTTTATAACCATCAAACACCATTGTGAGGTCTGTGGTGCTGAGAACCTGATGGTTGAAAAGCTGGGTATAAAAAAAGTAAATGAAGTGTCCATTACTTACTAACTTAACATAATTTTCACAGTGTGTATGCATGCGTATTGGTGGGAGATATCATTTGGATTTTATGTTTTGGATGTTTATGCGCATGTTTAAAGAGAAAATAAGTCCTACAATTCCCAGCATGCTGTCCTGGGGAATGCTGGGATTTGTAGGACTTCTTTTCTGTCTTTTCTGTTCTGTTTTCTGCATATGATTGTGCCCTAAATGTCTTGGGCCAGCACTGATTCCCCCCACCCCAAATGTAGCCATTCTCCTTGAAATTGCTGTTTGTTTCCCCTTCCACATTTATGTATTTTACTATGGGAGCTTCCAGGCAAGACTTTTATTGTGCAGTACAGAACTTTTTGTGTGTGTGAGGGCGAGGTGCGTCAAGGCATAGTCATCTTTGATTTGTAGCCATCCCATGTTTTCCCGCTGCTTCTTCCATCTTTTTTCTTAAAATAAAAAAACAGTTAAGGAGGGAAAGATGGATTAGCCACACAATGCCTTTTGATTGGTAGTGCTAGGAGCTGTCTGTGTGGAAGGCCTGAATTTATACTCTGCTATTCAGCCAAGACTGGCTACATTGCAATCTCTGGCTCCTTGCAGTTGATGACCTAGTGCAGGGGTAAGCAGTGTGGTGCCTGTAGGCACCAAGGTGCCCTACTTCACCCACTTTTTAAAAAATTAACACATTTTCTTTCCAGCACCTAGGATTGCTGTTACATATGTTATTTTGGTGCTGAAAACTGTGGGTTTAAGTGTGTTTGGGCTCAGATGCCACCTCTGCCTTGTACTCAGTCTTTTTGGCAGGTTACTTGTGTTTTGCCATGCCTCCCATGGCAATGATTTTATGGTGGTGCCCAGGACAATTTCTCAAATTGCCAGATGTGTCCACACATCCCCACAATGTTGCCTATCCTTTACCTAGTTAATCGTTTTTAGGCTCTTCTCTCCAGAGGAAGGGGTCAGAAGGAGCAGTAAGGATGTCAATCGATAGAAACAGCCCTTCTGTTGATCTGCATCTTTCTTTGTTGTTGTTTTTCATGTTGCACATAAGCATCTTCCTCCAGATCTTGATTTGAAACAGAATTCAGTGTCAACTCTACTTTGGGTAAGCTAAATGTAATCCAATGGCTTTTGAACTTCATTTCTAAAGGGAATCCTTTGTACATCAACTTGTCTGCCAAGGAACTTTTGTGCAATGCAGAGGTTTCTGGTGTATATTCCTGGCAACACACAGTTCATTTTTGGCATTTGCCAAGCCTGTGGAGCCTTATCTTTATCCCATATGGACTGAGGGAATGTCCCCTGCCATTGCAAAACAAAATTGGAAGGGGTGGACAAGCTATCATTCGGGGAAGTTTGTATATCATCATTACTGGAATTCTCATTAAGGAACCCTAGGATTCTCCAGAAGACAGTATAAAAACCTATTGCTTTTATGTTTGTTAGCCACCTTGAGCATAGTCATAGAAAGGTAGGGTAATGAGCAACATTATAGGTAGAGGTATCTTCCTTTCTTTCTCCCTCACACATATTTAGGAGTTTATATTTAAAAGAGAATAAAATGAATATGCTCAACAGTGTTCAGAAAGGGGACTTTTAAATGGTAATTGAACCTGTCCCATCTCTCTAACTTGGCCCTTCTTTTCATTGGCGACTTTTCCGCTCTGAGATTCCCTCTTATTTCTTCTATTAGTCCTTGACTCTGTATCCCCATTGGCCAACCCCCAAGCCCAAGTACACCTGATGAATAAAAAAAAGTAGAAAAGTAAAAGCAACCTACCAGGGTTGTGTGTATAATGAGTAAGATACAATGGAGGTTGGGGGAAATGGGTACACCAGCTTGGCTTTCTTTGGCCAGAAATTACCTGTGTTTACCAAATACCTTTCTCCAATTGCGTTCACAGCACAACACCAGGACCTGGCACTTGCTGAGAGGAGGGAGAGGCAGAGGGTTGCTAGCACAGCATGTCATTGTGCATGTGAGGAGGTGGAGGAGCCAGAGATGGAGGAAGACCCCCTTCAGCGCAGCCCCAGGGCGTGGGCCAGGCCTAGGAGGAGGAGCAGCTGCAGCAGCAGGAGGCACTGGCCAACCACCAGCAGCATCAGGCGGCACCACTGCCACCAGCACAGGCCACCCAGCATGTGCTGTCTGAGTCAGAAGCCATCACACTGAGGTGGCTCATGGCTCAGGTAGCCATGCTGACGCAGCAAAGGATGTATCAGTTCAGGTTACATACCTTCCCAGGGAAGCATATGCTTCAGGTTGTGTTACAAAGTTGTGCTGTACGTTGGCTGTGAAGGTGCCAGGACAATGCTTTTACTGTAGGGAACTTCTTCCCAGCGGTCTGTTATTATGCTTGTTAGGCTGGTGGTTTAATGGTATAATTGTACCATCATCACATATGTGATAGTATTAATGAGCTGTCATTAATTAGTAGTCATTGGTGCCATATGTAGCTTTGTGCGTGTGTATCTGTTCTCTGTTGGGATAACGTGAGCCACTTGTGCTGCACTGCTTGACCTTTGCAGCATCTAGATGGTTCTTTTTTTTAATTTAATTTTTTAATCACATTTCCAAAAGAAAATACATACAAAAAAAGCAAAATAAAGCCTAAAATATAAATACATAAACCCACCCCAATCCCTCCCGCAGCTTAATCCACATTAAATTATCTTATTTCATTTCTTTATTAACTTCTTTTCATGAATCCCACAATTTTCTATATGCTTCCATCAACGTTGGTCTATTCAAATCTTTTTTCATATACTCTATGTACTTTCGCCAATCCTTCTTAAAAGTATCTTTTTTCTTTATTCCTCTACACATTCTTAACTTTTGTGTCAACTTTTTATTAATTGCTATATCCCATATTTTCTTTTTCCAACTAGATAATGTCAGCATTCGAGCTGTCTTCCAATTGTTATTAATTGCCTTGCAGCTGTTAACAAATAGCCAATTAGCATTTTCTCTTTTACCTCTCTATTTTTGTTCACAAACATATTTAATAAAGCTAATTCTGGTGTTTTACATATCTCTGGCTCAGTAATTTTTTCTATTTCTTTAAATATCTTACACCAGAACCTGTTCACCTGCCTACATTCCCACTGCATATTTATTTTATTATTTATATTTATACCCCGCCTTTTTTCCTGAAAGGAACCCAAGCCGGCTTACATAATCCTCCTCCTCCTCTCCATTTTATCCTCACAACAACCCTGTGAGGTAGGTTAGGCTGAGAGTCAGTGACTGGCCCAAAGTCACCCAGTGAGTTTCATGGCCGAGCGGGGACTAGAACCTGGATCTCCTGAGTCCCAGTCCAACACTCTAACAACTACGCCACACTGGCATTTGTGTTCCATTATTTTCACATCCTTTCCAAGACAAAGGTGATAAATTCTTATTTTTGCCCACTCATGCCTCATGATTTAGCTGTATTCCTTGCATACAGCATCTAATGTTTTGTCATTGGCTATAAAATGTACCAAAGCACTGCACATGCTATACAAACAGTGCTGGGTGAAATTAACAAGTGTATTGAATTCAGTTACAGAACTATAATCACAAACGAACAGGAAACTGCTTCCCATAGCATAAAACACAGGAGGTTGTACAATGTCCACACAACTGCAGTAGAAATCTGCTGCTGCTTCAGAACCTCTCTCGCAAAACCTAGAGCTTTTGCTCGATGGTCTGCATCCATGCTGGCCTCCATGGCACTCAGAGCAATTTGAACAACACATACTGTAGTTGGAAGCTGCTTAGTGGCTGTGAATTGGGGTGGGGTGGGGTGGGGTGGGGGGACAGTACTCATGCCCATTTAAAGAAATAGTCCTGTCAGGTTCTGCTGCCACTATAACATTGCCCAGAGCATATTTAACATAGTGCAGAATTGTTGAAAGGATTCCGTTACTTCCATGCCATAAACTCTGTACCTAAAGCACTTAATACACGCCACTCCAGTTTCTATTTGCGTACTTTTATGGGATGGTTTCTCAGTCCACCACTACCACCTCTGTTTCTGCCTCCTCCCCCTCCCAGAAATAAGTTAGGTAGGGTCAATACTTGAGCCCTCAACGAGGTGCCCTTTCAAACTAGTTTCATATAAAATACAAAAGAAGGGAGTGGAGGGAAGGCCTCAGCCACCTCACTGATGTTCAGGAAGATTTCTAAGCTTTTCTATAATGGAATTTACTCCTTTTCGCTCTTTCAGGATTCTAACTTTCCCCATCAACACTGTGGCTAAAACTGACTATTAATCCAGTTGAGGCAAAGCAGAGTGCTAGTATTCCATCCTATCTATGTACAGTATTAAATAGTATTTCTGTTGATGCTCAAATTCAACTTATCCCTTGGTAGAAGTGAGTAGACTTTTTTCAGATAATTTTGCTAGCCGTTCTCCCTTTTGATCTTTAAAGTGTGTGTGTGTTTGCAAATGGAGCACCCTAGCACTTTCCAAATCATGGTGCATAGCTTGGTTGCTATCCCATGTCTGAGCACTAGAGAGAGCTCTTACTCCCTATAAAAGTGACAGCTTTATAACAGTGGGACTGGACTTTCAGTATTATACTCCTTCAGGGTTGACTTCCATGAGATTACAGAGCATTTTAGAGGAATGTTTTCTGTTATGTCTCTGTCCTATCCTAAATTAGGTCTGATTTATATGCACAGCCATCCATTATAATGTGATCCTGATCTATCTACATATATGTAGGAAGGCTGCATTAGAATTGACTATCCATGTACATTTTCTGGGTTACATCTGTGTACAGAATCTTAGATTTCTGTTGGTTTGGGTCCTATTAATGGATCTGTTCCGTGGGGGGATGGGGATGTGAATACAGGTTTTGGCATAACCAAAAATTTGCTCACAATTTAAAAAGAGAAAAGAAAAAAAGCTCCCATTAACATAAAATGTTATGTGGAATATTTTTTAAAATAATTTATAACAAAATATTATTGTATAAAGTGTATGTTAGAATATTTTTGTATAAAATATAATCATGCTAGTAGCCTAAGTGGGCACATGGGGTATGTTTTGAGGTTCACTCCCCCCACTCCAAACACTGCACATCCCAATATGTGAAGCATTTCACTTCTGCAGCCACATATTGGATGATTTTCACTTGTCCTGGCTGTTTCAGTTTTAATATCTTGCAGCCAGTTCACATTTACTCTTGCTTTCCTTGGACTGGAGTGCATAGGTTAGGGAATTCCTCTCTGCACTGCAGTGGTTTGAATGATTCTGTTGAAATTAAAGGTTACTGAATAGCCCCAGAGCTCAGTGTTGCAACATATCTGAGCACAGCCTTGCCGCAGGACCTGCAGGGCTTGGTGCACATAATCTATGTTTAATGTGTGCTGCATTTACAAGGTGCCCTAACTTCAGATTAAATTATGAGCTCCCAGCCCTGCATTGTAAATTTCCTTAGAGTTCTTTCACACAAGAACTCTAAAGGCTGAAGTAAAATGCCATGTGTCTATATGACAACAGTACAAGATTTCAGCTACTCCAGAGCCCTGTCTTGAACATTAGCTTGGTTCACATGTCTTGCAAAACTGAGCTATTGTTTGGCATTACATAAGTGAACTTTTCACTTATGCTTGCATTCCCCCCCCCCCCATGCACTCAGATTCCTCCCTTTCACAGCAAACTATGGTTTGGCATTACAACCAAGGCAATGGGGGCTGTTCACATGACATGGCTCGTTGTGGCGTAGTGGTTAGAGTGTTGGACTGAGACTCGGGAGATCCGGGTTCTAGTCCCCGCTCGGCCATGAAGCTCACTGGGTGACTTTGGGCCAGTCACTAACTCTCAGCCTAACCTACCTCACAGGGTTATTGTGAGGATAAAATGGAGGAGTGGAGGAGGAGGATTATGTAAGCCACCTTGGGTTCCTTGCAGGAAAAAAGGTGGGGTATAAATATAATTAATAAATAAATGTATGCCATGATGAGCCACTGCACCTGCAGGTGCCATCCTGAATATTCAACCTCCAACCGTGCATTTTTGTGTTATGCAAACCCAGCTGGCAGTGGTTATGCAAGGGTTAAACAACCCTCACATAACCCTAGAACAGGCTGAGTTTGCACGACACAACAACCCATGGTCGGGGGTTGAATATTCAGGATGGTGCCCGCAGGCACTGTGGTTCGTCGTGGCATAAATAAGCCACAGCTAGCCATAGCGTGTCATGCAAACCCAGTCACACTGTCTAAGACAGGGCTCAGAAACGCCTGGAACTGTGTTTTGCAATTCTGGTTTGCAGGGCAAGCAAAAATAGCTTGCCAGTTTGAATGTAACAGCAAACTGGCCCTATATTTCCTCTTGCTATGTTACCTAAGCTTTTTGTTGCAGATACTACATAACTTCAGAACCTCAGAGTACTAAAGGAGGAACTGTACAAAGAACCAAATCACATAGCATTCTGATAGTTTTGGAGGAGACTAGGAGGTCATCCATAACTCCATGTGCTGTGGCAAGATCCTTCATAAATACTTTACACATGGATTAGCTGCTCAGAGTGCCTCTGCTTTCTGAGATATTGTAGTGATAGTGTGTAACAGGGCTTTTTCAGTTGTAGAATCTTGCCTTTGCCTACCCCTGTCAATCCATCAGGCAGCCACCCATATGTGTTTAGGCTACAAGTAAAGACATTTTCTAACTTTTAATAATACTATATTTTATTGATGTTGTATTACTGTTTGCTGATTGAATCTGGTTTAACATATGGGCAGCGCAATCCTATGGCCATTAGACAGCATCTAGATGACCATACAATTTTTGGAGACCCAGCTGCGAGGTTGGAAACTCACTCTGACCTCATAGCTCGGTCTCAGAGCGCCCCCACCACCACACAGCTGGGACAGAAAAAACTGCGTCGGCTGCTTCTCTGAGACTGGAGGAGACAGGTGCTGCCAGGATGCAAGGTATCCTGGTGGAACCTCAGCCACCTTCCCTCCTGCTCTGAAGCACCGCACTTAGATTGCTGAAATCAGCTGTCTAAGTGCTTTGCAGGGCAGGAGAGGAGTGTGGAGGTTACCTTTGCATGCGAGGCAAGATTTTTTTTAAAAATAAATCAATAAAATATTGCAGATCAGTGTGCCACAGGGAACAAGGAGGGCATATCATGTCAGAAAATGCCTTGAAGACAAAGCAGAACCCAAGGTGCAGAAATAATTTAAGAAAAATGGTACCTTGAGATAGGCTGCAGGCTTGAGACCCAAGGTGACCTAAAATGTAGTTTAGTGAGAGTTGCAGCCTCAGGGTGCTTGATCATGAGATGCAAGTTGGCTAAGCAGGTGCTGGAAACTTATTCTCTATCTGTGAAGGATGCAGGATGCAGATGGTAAGTTGAAAACACTTCTGGCAAAAGTCAGTGAGCAAGAAAAGGACTCTGTGTAGCAACATGGGGAGGGGCTTAGTTCCTACGCTGCAGTGCTATAACAACCGTGACTGCACCTCCTCTCAACTATTATATATTCTTCCATGGTATGCACCTTGAACCCCTTAGCCAAAGGTAATGAATAAATACAAAACTCTAGGTTTTAGAGACTTCTCTTTTTCTCTACTTTTCCTTTATTGATTTCTTTATGTTTTAAATCTATTAATATCGCTTTCTCCTCCTAAGCTCACTCAGCATTTACCTCTACTATCTTTTACCATTCCTCATCTGATGTACCTTCTCGTTTCGATGTCTCCTCAGTTACTATGACTTTCATATTACCCTCGCCCTCACTTTACTCATGACAGTGGGGGCCCATTGGCACAAATGGTCAGCACATACTTCCATAGCTATGCTTGCAACATGGCTGCTGCTAAATTGGAGTCACCTGTTATTCTTGGCAGTAGTCATTCTGCTTCTCACCTCCCCACATGTATTTCTTCTATCAATGAGGTTATGAAGGCCATCTGTAGATTCTGGAAGACAAAAGGGTGTATAGCAAACAGGGACACAGTACCGCCAAGAACTGTTAAGGGTTTTCTTGATTTTTTGTGGTGAAGATTAGAGGCAGTGGTTGGTAAAGTTGGAATGCTTACAGTTATAAACAGTTTCCGTTTCTGAAATGTTTCTAAATCTTTGGATCCATTCAATGTTATGGTCAGATCCAGGACCACTGAATGGTATCAGAACTGTTTTCCCTTTTGATTCTTTAATAACACAGCAACCCCACTTCATAACAAAAAGATTATTGAACTGGCTGATAGATCAAGTTCAGCAATGGTGCAGTTCTTCAGCTCCCCTTTCAAACATAGGTGCCGTGTGATCTATCTTAAGGTTTTCCCTGGCAGGCCTTTTCCTTGTTTTAATTGTCATGGTTACAGTCAGGAGACGCTAGATAGAGAGCTGTACTGATTGCAACTTGAATAGCTTGGACCGTAATGATAAACTCATTAAACTTGGATAGATCCTCAAAGAGATCCTCCTAGTTGAGGCCAGACAGAGCTGAGTCTCTCAGCAGTCACTTTGCTGGCAGGCAGCTCATTTGAAGAGCATCTGTTTCAAATTTATCGTTCTCTGTTGTCATGCTTCAGTGTAACAGATTCTGGTTCTCTTGCTTCTCTTTGCAGACCTTTTTACCAACTGCAGCCCCAGCTGAGCCTTCTCCCAGAGGCCTCAGTAACACCTTAGGCCAGTCTGCCCCAAAGGACAGAAGAGCAGGTGCTAAGCGAGCAATAGATAGTGGAGTAATTCTCTACCACATCTCTGAACACACACATGGGCATGCAGGGTGCCACACGCAGCTTTCCCATTACAAGCCTCTCATTAGCTTGATGTCTTTGGGGTAATTGTAATGAGTGGTTTGTGGTGCCTGCAACAAAAGATCCCTACACTACTAATAATGTTAATATTGGAGGTGGGTGGACTGTCCTGAGCCAGGCTCACACACTACACAACAGAAGTGTTTCTCAGAGTAACTTTGCATTTTCTTAGTTTTTTGTGGGTTGAAATGTGTTCCTTCCAAACCTCCCAAGGGTTCTGCCAGATTTTCCCTTTTCATCTCCTAGATCAATACCAAATCTGAGTTGGATCCAGAAAACCCTTTTATTCAATGCAATGCACTTGACATACATGGTGTGTTTACCACCCACAGCTACTTACACAAAACACAACATGGTAAGCACTTACTATAAATCTACCCCCTGATTCCTTTACCTTGAGATCACATCTTTATAATTGCTGGCAGAAGATTACTATGGCTTTTGAACTGGGAATTGTGGCCTCCCCTTAGGCAGGTTCACTGACAAACTGAGAACATTTGATTAATATATCCGCCTCTTAAAAGCAAACAACATGATCTTATGCCAATATAGTGATGTGGCTGTAGGACATTGAATGAAGCTATGATACAAATCAAATTTCCTAAGAAAACAGCACTGAGGAAAATTTCCATTTTTATCCTTGTCATTACCAGATTGTATCTTCTTCCTGCTGTTTGTCTCAACCATCCCACATCTCCCAGAGGCAGGGGTGGGTCTGTGCTACCCACTCCCCCCATCTCAGATAATGTTACCCTCCAAAACCACTCTGAGTAAGTTCCTGATGAACTACAGAATGATTTCCATATAGTATTATGCAGCACTAACCTTTCACATTTGCTTATCCAGAAGTGTTTGGTGCTATTTTAATTTCTGTATGATTCCCTTTATTATTGTTCCACGAGGGGTGGTCAGAAGCTTTATGTTGCACTTGTGGGAGTATATAAGAACATAAGAAGAGCCATGCTGGATCAGACCAAGGGTCTATCTAGTCCAGCATTCTGTTCACACAGTGGCCAACAAGCTGCCCATGGGATCCCACAAGCAGGACATGAGTGCAACAGCGCCCTCCTGCCCATGTTCCCCAGCAACTGGTGCACATAGGCATACTGCCTCTGATACTGGAGGAAGCACAGTAGGACTAGTAGTAGCCACCAGTGGCCTTCTCCATTATTTTGTCTTATCCCCTTAAAGCCATCCAAATTGGTGGCCATCACCACATCCTGTGGAAGTGAATTCTGTTAAGTACTGTGTGAAGAAGTACTTCCTTTTATCTGTCCTCAATTTCCCACCAATTAGCTTCATGGGATGATCCGGGGTCCTAGTATTATGAGAGAGTGAGAAAAATGTCTCCCTGTCCACTTTCTCTGCACCATGCATAATTTTATACACCTCTGTCATGTCTCCCCTTACTCGCCCTTTTTCTAAGCTAAACAATCCCAGCTGCTGTAACCTTTCCTCATAGGAAAGTTTCATAGATCACAGAGTTGGAAGGAGCCTACAATGCTATTGAGTTCAACCCCCTGCTTAATGCAGGAAACTAGAGAAGGGGTCTCCCATCCAAGTAATAACCAGGCTTGACCCTGCTTAGCTTTCCACGCTCAGACAAGCTGAGCCAGTGTAAGCCACAGGCCGACGCTGCAGCTCCCTTCATCATTTTAGTTGCCCTTTTCTGCACTTTTTCCAACTCTACAATGTTCCTTTTTAGGTGCAGTGACCAGACCTGTACACAGTATTCTAAGTGCGGCCGCACTATAGATTTGTATAAGGGCAGTATGATCCTGGCAGTTTTATTTTAGTATAGTATAGGAAAAGTGAGGATCAGTTGTCTTCAAAACCTTATCATAAGCTTACTGAATGTCAAATGCACACCACACTAATATGTTAGAAGTTATGCACCTACACAGGATCTGTCATTTCCCCTATGGTTTATAGCAGAGCCCCTATTACAAAAGTCCTAAGGACTGGGGGTAAGCCATAACATAATAGGGTGGTATTGTTGTACTTAATGATTACCCATCATTGCATGGTGTCCTTTAAGGCATTTTCCCAAACCCCAGCAGCATATTGTATTTAGGAGCTGGGCAGAGTGTTATGGCAGGGTTTAGAAAAGTAATTTTGGGATTTGGGATAATGCTTCCACAGGAGACTCTGCACTGATCTGTATTAGATTACAATTGAAAGGAATGCAGGTGAAATTACAACTGTGGAAGTAGCTGATACTGGAATGAAGGGCCAGAGGTCCCTGCCTAGTGGTTTCCCAAGAGCACTTCAGAGCTCTGCCAATTTAGGCCCAGAGGGTGGGAGCCTGTGAATGGGTCTGTCAGTCAGTATTTGGGTTAGTGTAGTCTGCAGAGGATAGGGTGTCAACTATAGTGATATAACAGCTGTTCTCATATGTAAAGAGTAAACCACAAGTAAAAATCCATGCTTTTTCAGGGTAAGCATTATAACATAGCATCATCCTACATGTGAATAGCGAACTCATCCTCTGAATGCTGATCCTTATGTAGCCAATATGGTACCATTCATGCACAAGAAGTAGGTATTAGCAGGCTTGGGAGAACCCCAAGGTTTACAGAAGTACAAAAAGTGTTTAGAAAATAATGAGGCACCTTTCTCAAAGTGAAGACTGAACATGCTCTGTAGCCACGGGATGCTGATTGACTGGTGTGAGTGTATGGGGGGGGGGGAGGACCAGAAAACCTGGGATGGGTGGATGGTTGGAGTATCCTGGAAGAGGGCATGGCTGCTGGCTGGAGCCCTGAACAGGAGCACTCCATGCTTCAACATTTTGTTGGAAGTGCCACTTGCTATACTATAGTGCAGTGTTCTCCAACCTTGGGTCCCCAGATGTTTTTGGCTTACAACTCCCAGCATGCCCCAGCCAGCTATGCTGGCTGGGGCATGCTGGGAGTTGTAGGCCAAAAACATCTGGGGACCCAAAGGTTGGAGAACACTGCTATAGTGCTATACTAAAAGCAATCTTAATTTTCTGAGTGCTGGTGCTTATATGTCCAAAACGTCACCACCCATACCCAGGAGGGAGGTGTATCAGCAGGCTTGGGGAAACCCCAAGGTTTGCAGAAGTACAAAAAAAAATATTTAAAAGGAAAATGCTTGGAGTAGGGGAACCAGTGGGCATAGAATGCTGACAGCCAGTTGGAGGGGGTGGGGGAGGAGAACTGGAGTTAGGTGGAAGGGAGAATAGAAGGGAGTGTCTGTCTCTGTACACTGCAACATTTTGTTCCGGGTCCCACTTATAATAGATAATATATACACACACGCACACATATATGGGCTCCCATAGTGGCTTATAAGCACATCTCAAACAGTTTAAGATGGTAATTAGAAGCATCAAAATCTAAAAGTTGTTCTAACAAAGCAAGTTGAAATTCCAAAATATTAACTAATCCAGCAAACAATCTGTCCTCATTAAATGGAAGGTATTGGTTAATCTCCTGAAGTATGCCAGAGAGTTGACAAGCATGATTCTCTGGGAAGGGAATTCCAAGGAGAGTTTGCCACCACAGAGATGCCTGAAATTTAATTGTCCTTGTTCGTGCTTCCGTGAACACGGGAACTCTTAAGTATGGGGTCCTCTTAATGCAGCCTTCCCCACCTTGGTGCCCTCTGTATGCTTTGGACTATGACTCCCAGCATTCCTGACCAGTGGCCAGGCTGGCTGAGGCTGATGGGAGTTGAAGTCCAATACATCTGGATGGCACCAGATAGGGGAAGGCTGGTTATATGAGGGACACATGAGAGGGGATACTCCTTCAGATGTTATCGGCATTAGCAGTGGGGGCAAACTACAGGCCCTGCGATCAAGCCCTTGCTCCAGAAGCCATCATTTGCTGCGGCCACCTAGGTGTTCTTGCACTCTCATTTCATGCCCTCTTAACTACCTGGGCTTTGCAATCTGCTCAGTTTTCAAATTATGAATATGCATGACTATTGACAGAATTTGCATTTCATCTCATGGAGGAAAACACACATGTAACTGCCTAGCATGTATGTACTAATCCTTGCTTTTATAACATTATGGATACTTGGTCTACAAGAAATTCTTTCTCACTGTTCTTACAGGAATACACAGAGAAAAGCAAGCAAATATCTGTATTTTGAGATAAACTACAACTTATGTGTTTTGTGTATTTATTTGTGTTATTTATTATTAACATTTATATATTGCCTCATTCGTTAAAAAGCCATCCTATATGTAGTTGTTACTCCCCTAAGGGCGCAATCCTATGCAAATTTAGACAGAAAAAAGACCTACAACTTCCAGCATGCCCCAGCCATCTATGCTTGAGACAAGATATGAACAAAGAACAATGCTGCAATCCTAAGCACATTTACTTGAGAGTAAGTTCCACTGAATCTTTTTTGAGTTACTTCTGAGTAAACAAGCATAGGATTGTGATGCAGCTTATTAAATAAGCTAACATTGACACCGCATCTTCTCGAATGAAATGTACAGTGTTCGAGGATCGGGATATCTGTAGGGAGACCAAAACGCTGGTTTATGAAGCCATTGTATTACCAACTTTATTGTATGCCTGTGAAACATGGACTATCTATAAATGTCATTTCCACCTCCTTGAAAGATTTCATCAACGCTGCCTCCGGAAAATCCTGCAAATTACTTGGGAAGATAGGCGAACAAATGTCAGTGTACTGGAAGAAGCAAAGACTACTAGCGTTGAAAAAATGATCCTTCAATGCCAACTTCAGTGGACCGGTCATGTTGTTCGAATGCCTGACTGCCGTCTCCCAAAGCAGTTACTTTATTCCCAACTCAAGGATGGAAAGCGGAATATTGGTGGTCAGTATAAGAGGTTTAAAGATGTTCTTAAGGCTAATCTAAAAAAATGCAATATAAATATCGAGAACTGGGAAGCTCTGGCCCATGAACGATCTAACTGGAGGTTGGCCTTTCACAAAGGTTCTATGGACTTTGAAGAAGCCCGAGTGCAAGGTGAAAGGAAGAAACGTGCTAAGCAAAAAGCACATCAAATGAATCTTTTACAGGACCATCTTCCATCTGGTAACCTATGTCCTCACTGTGGGAAGCTGTGTGGATCTAGAATTGGCCTCCACAGTCACTTACGGACCCATCACTAGAGTCTACACAATTTTTTTTACAATTTCCTCTTTATAATTTTCTTTTTGTAATTTTATCCTGGAAGACAATCTTACTCGGTCACGAGTGATTGCCTACTTAAAATTAAATAAGCAATTTATTGTGCTATTTTGTAGAGATGTGATATATACGAAATAATATATATAGTGTATCATCTTCAATGTGAAAAGGGCTCTATTTAGTTGTAAATAAACATTTTCAATGGTTATACCAATTTTGCAGATTTTAAAGGTAACCTGATTTAAATCATTGATTTAAATTGGTCATTGTTTCCCCTTACTGATTTAAATCACAATGTGCAACACAAGTCTATGAACTTGTGGGATTTACTCCCATGTAGGCACGCACAGGATTGTAGTCTTAATTGCCTTGATTTAAATCAATCTACTCTGGGCACAGCACCCTACTGGGGAAACCGCCCGACAGGGTTGTCTTATTCTGGAACATTGCAGCCCCGTAGAACTCCAGAGATAGAACTAATGAAAGAACCATAGTTCTGTAATGCCCCATCATAAATGTTTGCGCTTAGTGCAGACATAATAGTGGGGATTCCTTCATGATCAGGAGCAGACCATGGAATTCTCTGGCCCCTACTATTCCTGGCATAAATTTCCCCCACCATTCTCTCACTGGCCTTTACTGTGGCTCAGTATTATATTGGCACTAATGTTAACCGCAGTAAAGACTAACTATGGTTCCCCCTTGAACAGGGGCTCTTGAAACTCTTTTCCAACTGTAGGAACAGAGGAAGCAGCTTTATAATGAGTCAGACCATTGGTCCATCTAGCCCAGTATTACTGACACTGACTGGCAGCGAGAGCTCTCCAGGGTTCCAGGCAAGAGTTTTTCCAGGCCTATCTGGAGATGCCGGGAATTGAACCTGGGACCTTCTGCATGCAAAGCAGGTGCTCTACCCACTGAGCTACAGACCCACCTCACAAATCATGACTGAGGGAACTGCACCCAGCTCAGTACAACCCATAAAGTCGGCCAGCCATTTATTGCGAGTTTTCAAACCACAGGTTTTTGATATACAGATGCTCCCCACCCCCAACCTCCTTTTCTATGGGCTATAGTTCACTCCATCTAATAGCAAACTCAGTGGCTGAATGCCGGCAGTGGTCCTGCAGCCATGCAGGACCACTGAGAAATAAGGGGGAGATACCAGCATGCTTGGGGGGTGGGGGCTTCCAAGGTCTGCAGAAATATACGCACACACAAAAACTGTAGGGGAAAACACTAAGGAGGCAACTTCCCCCTGAGCATACTCAATAGCTACAGAATGTTGAGAGTGTGTTGTGGGGGGCAGGAATGGAAAACAGAGGGGGAATTTATTTATTATATTTATACCCTGCCTTTTTTCCTGCAAGGAACCCAAGGCAGCTTACACAATCCTCCTCCTCCTCCTCCTCCTCCATTTTATCCTCACAACAACCCTGTGAGGTAGGCTAGGCTGAGAGTCAGTGACTGGCCCAAAGTCACCCAGTGAGCTTCATGGCCGAGCGGGGACTAGAACCCGGATCTCCCAAGTCCCAGTCCAACATTCTCACCACTACGCCATGGAGTGCCCTATAAACAGGCATGGCTGTCTGCCTGAAATACTGAACAGGAGTGTGTGCGGGCTTGCACACACACACACAGTTTGTTGCAGGTCTCACCTGTCTTTTCTAAGGAAGTTTCTCAGACTTTTGTCCTCAGATTGATTTGTGGTAGGAAGTAAGAATACATGGAAAGAAACAACGATATGCTCAGAATATCCAGGGAATGAAGAAGTATGATGATCAAGGAGACCTTTATGGTTTTACACCTCTGCTGCTGACAGCTTCAGTCTTCTTGCACAGTAATCACTCTGGAATGCAGACATCCTTTGACTGCATTGCTAATTTGTTCCAGTAGACCGAATTTGCAGGCTGGGGAGGCTGCAGCTTTCCCCACTTGTACATTTCTGCCTATCAAGGCCTCCAACATAGGAAAAGCAGAGGAAAAAATTGTGAGCAGCTTATTTTGAGATTGGATCAGTATTTTTTTTTTTTTTTGTATCCTCTAGCAACACTTGTCTTACTTGTTCTCATTTGAAGAAGAGCTAGCTGGCTGGCTGGCTACTAATGCCCTCAATAGAGGGGAATTTATATGCACTTGATTTATACGCTGGCTCAGTTTGTCTGAGCGTGGAAAGCTAAGCAGGGTCAGGCCTGGTTGTTACTTGGATGGGAGACCCCTCCTCTAGTTTCCTGCATTGAGCAGGGGGTTGGACTCGATAGCCTTGTAGGCTCCTTCCAACTCTATTATGAAATCTATGAAAATTATATATTTTTCTGCTTTGGTAACCTTCAGCCTATGTCTGCCCTGCCCAAACCCAGTAAAGAAGATTTGTTGAGAAATCCAAAGTAATGCTAGGTCTATCAGGGAGAGAAGCAGGGAGCTCTGAACTTCCAATCCTGTGCTCTAGCCTCCCTTTCCTGCTCACAACTCTAGTTAAAGCACTCAGCTGTGTAATATCTGAATGCAATACAGCTCTAAAGGGCACCCCTAAGTTAAGCTTCCCCCCCCCGCCCCGCCAATGGTCCCACACTTTTTGTGAGATTTATCAGGCTTTAACAATTTGTTTAGAATAAGTTAGGGCAAAATGACATGTGATTCAGGAGATATTTTTTTAATATATTAAATATTCATTTTTTTAAAGCAGCCAGGGGGTGTGTGAATTGGCTTGGGTTGCAGCACTAGAAGGGTGCTTCATCTCTCTCCCTGCCCCCCCACATGCCATTTTCCTGATCCAAGATCACCCCGTTGAAACTGGGTGGGGTGTGTGTGAGAGATGGGTTCAGTATAAGTATCTCTCTCTTCTTTCCAGTGGGGTGTGTGTGTGTGTGGGCGACTTTGATAAGGGAAATGGCAAGGGAGAAATGAGTTAAATATTCTTTCTGCCAGCACTGTTGCCTTCATTCAGTTTGCCCCCACGGTTGTATTGAAGTTTTTTTAAAAAGGTGTTGGAAGAGTCACATGTTTCCCACCTCATGGGTGGTTTGGCCTGTAGTGATTCACTAACCCCATCAGCTCCTTCTCTCTGACCACTAATCCCCTTCTGAGCCAGAGGAGCGGCTTGGTTGGAGCATATCCAGGAAGCTTAGGAAACCGTTTTCTTTATACCACTTTAGGGGTTGAAAGATGTCTTGCTAGAGCCTATGGAGCAAGTGTATTTAATTGTAAAGCACTGAGGAGAGGATGTATCAAACCAGGGCCTCCACCTACCAGGCTCCAAGCCTTAATCTGCACCACTGATGGCAGAGTGCAAAAGCAGCAGACTTCTCTCAGACAAACACACGCACACAGGACTTGTTTTTAAGGTAGATGCTTCTAAAAGATAAATAACTAACAAGAGTACTCAGTTACTAAAGCCTGATGGTTACAGAAGTGCAGTTACTTAAATGTTATTCACTTTGTGAGGTAAGGAAAACGCACAGGTCAATCCTTTCATTGCTAAACCCTAGCAAGTGTCAGTTAAGTCAGTTAACACTAGACTAGTCTATCTGTCAGAGGAGTGTTAGAATGGAATTCAAACTTGTTACTAAGCAACCTCCAGCATTCCCTCCCCTGATTCAATCAAGTTGTTCAGTCCACTGAACTCTGCCTCCTGCCCTTCAACCAGGCTACACAAGTCTGCCTTTATCCCTTTAATGGGCAGTCATCTTAAAAGCCTCCCTTCAGAGTTGGCATCTTCTCGTCATATATTCCAACAAGCACCAGTATTCTGGTACTTCAGCAAGCTCAGCCAACTAAGCTCTGAGGGTGAAGGGTGCTGTCTAGGCTGCAGTACAGTAGAGGCTGGTGACTCCAATGTCAGTGGGGCAGTTTATCCACTCTGGGTTTCAGTCTGAACTTTAAGGGAGCTGTCCATGGTGCCAAACCATAAACTGAAATAGGTTCAGCACCATGAATAGCTCCTTAAAAGTTCATATTGCAACCCAGAGTGCATAAACCACCCTACTGACATTGGAGCCATGAGCTTCCACTGCTGCAGTAGCAACCAGCCTGGATCTTATCAGTTGACTCCACAGGCCAATCTAGATTGACCAGGCCCTATAAAACTAACTACACAGTCTGGTCAATTTGCCAATGAGATTAGCAGTACGGCTACCTGGTACTTCTCCTCACCTCCTGTCTTTTCTGGAATCAATGTTCAGCCTGGTTCTAACTGCCCTTGCCTTTGGATCCTGATCTGCCTTCCCCACAACTTGACCTTTGAACTAGCCCTGACTATACCTCAGTTTCCTGCATACCACTTCAGAGGTATGCCCACTTCCCTGCATCTTGGCCCCCAGCATCTAGAGCTGACTGCCTACTGAGGCCTGACATCTTTCTTAAAATAATATGTAACCCAAAAGATCTACCAATTTTTTTTGTGTGTATAAGTTTCTATTGGAAGAAATATTATTTGTGGGGAGGGAAATCCCTGTCAAATTAATTGGGCAGAAAGTTTCTGAGGAGGGAGGTTGTTGTAGGTGGCACCTTTAAGTCTGCATACAAACACACTGTAAAAACAGGATTCGTAGCATCTCCCCACGGGTGAACCCATCTTTCTCATATCTTCACAGTGCAAGTGACAAACGTTCTTACCAGCAAATTCAGTGCTGATTCAGTCAACTTTCTTCTCTCACTTGCTTCAGGCAGGCTGTCTGCCTTTATTTTATTATGCAGCTATGTTTAATTGAATAAACATATATCCATCCCCTTATTGTGAGAAAAGCATAAATCTGTTTTTAAATAATTGAAAAACTTTGCTGGGGAGGGGGTTCATGATGTCAAAGGTACCAAATTAGCTCTGTGCATGTCTGATACATGTTTCAGACATACAGAGCCAATTTTTTCCTGAGCCTCTCCCTGGAGAGGTGATCATTTATGTGAACAAAACAAAGTAGGCCAGTTTGCGCAACATGGCAGCCCATCATGGGTTAATTTACCTGTGAGGAACTGCAGTGTGCTGGCTGTCATCACGAATATGCAAGTCCCGGCTGGGTGTTGCCATGGCTTGCTGTGTCCTGTGGACCCAGCCGGCGGGGGTTATTTGAGGGCTTCATAGATTTCATAGATCATAGAGTTGGAAGGAGCCTACAAGGCCATCGAGTCCAACCCCCTGCTCAATGCAGGAAACTAGAGGAGGGGGGGTCTTCCATCCAAGTAATAACCAGGCCTGACCCTGCTTAGCTTTCCACACTCAGACAAGTTGAGCCAGCGTAAGCCACAGGCCTGTAAGCCACCACCCTCTCATAGCCCTAAAACAGACCATGTGTTACGCAAATGTTGCTTAACCCACAAATAACACCTGCTGCCCAGGTTTGCACAACATGCCAAGCCATGGCAACCCCCCAGTCAGGGCTTGCAAATTATAATGGCAGCTAGCATGCACTGCAGTTCCTAACCCGCGTTGGGCTATCATGTCATGCAAACAGCCCCACTCTGTTATGCATATTCATAATGGCGGACAGGACATGCTGCGGCATTCCAAGTGTTAATTAACCCACTGTGGGCTGCCGTGTGTCTTCCGAACCAGGTCAGTGAGTATATTTTCACAGTGGCCCTGCCACTATAATTATGTACATTTGTATGCAGTCTAATATCGAGAGCCATGCATGTTTTCTAGAAGACATTGCCTTATAATTGTTAGCTGATTCCTTCATGTCAACTAAATTGTTATAAAATGTTGTTACGGTCCTGGTTTCAGCCAATGAGAAAAACTTTTACATAATTTCTAACTTGGGCCAATTTTGTCAGTTGCTGTGTTGACTTTAGAATGTCACAGAACTCACTCTGAAGGAGACTGTTTTGAATCTTGGAAACTTCCAAACCCTTTAAGTTGATCAGAGGTGTTGCTTCACCTTTCATGTGTATCCCTTATTTCAAATATAAAAGCACACTTCCACATTAGTTACTCCAAGCAATCTGGAAAAGCATTAATCACATATAATTAATTGTGTTTCTATTAATACAGGCCTCACCCTTCATGGCTGATATAACAGCTGTTTTCAATCGTGAATTTGTTCCATCTGACTTTGTTCGGTTGCTGTTGGGTGCAGTCGGTGGCTTTGCGTTGGTCTCCAAAATGCATTGCATGAGAAGATGGCAGCAAATATGAAATAATGAATTGACTCTCTGTTCCCTCTGCCAGCTTGGGTACTTCAGAGCTATGAAAAGGCACATGTACTCGTCAAGTGGACACAAAAAAGAGGTCAAGATGTCTATTTTACTATGGCCAGGTCATGACCTGAGCCTCTGTGGCCGGTGTCTCCAAATCCCCATAAGGCAATGGGCCTTTGGTGAGCCTGTGTGTGTGTAAGAAACCCTCCCACTGAGAATGTAATTAAAGGCGCTTGGAAACAGAGGGGGAAACTCTTCATTCTCTGGGGCTCATTTTACTCCAGCTTTGATTAATGAGGTTGGGTGGAGTTAATGAACAGAGGGTTTTAAAAGAGTGAGTGGCCCAAGCTGATACATCTCCTTTCTCTTGGGAACTTGCTAAGGGTTATGGGCAGCAACAATGATCCAGCAATGGAGTTTTGGGGGATCAGGTGCTGTCCCTATCTGCTTAGATAATTTATGCAGAGAATTATCTCCAATGGTATTTCTCCTGTTCCTCTGGGCATGGACACAACTGACTAACCCCTCCAGGTTTGTAGCTGGAAGAGCCAGTGGGAGCTCCTTGACCACATCAGGCTAGCGTGAAGTAGTTAACATTGCTCTTGGTTCCCTTAGGGGCTGCATTGCCTGTACATAAAACTGCCCTTTTCCCTTGTGTAGATAAAACATGTCAGAAGCCCTTTTTAGCTCCAGCCATCAAAGAGCAGCCCAAGGGAGGACTTGCCTGATCTATCACTGCAGGTCTTTCTCACCCCTAAGAACAAATTTTAAAAAGAGGGGGAGAAAGAAAACCAAGGGGCATCACCCTAGATCTACAGAGCAATTCTTCAGTACAGGATAGGGAACAGAATGGTTCCATAGTTAAAATACTGCTGTGAATCTTTTCGTAATTCCCAGTATTCAGGCTGGCTTTCAGCAAGCTATCACATTTCCCTTTCCTTTTTTTCCTATATTAGTTGCTGATCAAGGATTTTTGTCAGAATCCCAAGTGTCCTTAAAACACAATAAATATATTCCTGAAACTGCATCTTTTAATATGTGTATTTCTTCTCCAAGTATCCGTAGGAGTAAACATTAAGTTAAATGTTAAGGAAGATTTATATCTAAAATGTCAAGTCTTAAAATGTATATGTCTAGTACATCTACCGGTAATTGTAAAATTTGGAGGAAAAACTAATCCAGTGGATTTTGCCCAAGAAAGTTTGTTCTCTCTCTCTCTCTCTCTCTCTCTCTCTCTCTCTCTCTCACACACACACACACACACACACACACTGTGTGTGTGTGTGAGAGAGAGAGAGAAAGAGAGAGAGAGAGAGAGAGAGACCTGGTTGGTTCACAAGTAATGAGAAGCCATGGGTGAATTTCCCTGCAGGGCTTTTTTTTTTTGCGGCTGCCATATTCGTGCTGCAGCAGGGGCACCCTGTAGCTTACCCTTACATGCAAACCCAGTGAGGATGGCTTGTTAGGGTGTTTGTCAAGCCACCCAGAACCCCTGGGCTGTTCTAGGGTTGCAGGAAGCTTGTCAACTGCCCCAACAACCCACCCTTGCCGGATTCGCACGTAATGGCAAGCTATGGCACACACACACACGTCTCAAATATTCAATATGGCGGCCGCCACCGCAAACAACAAACCTTGTGGGTAAATCACTCATGGTGGCTTCTCGTTATGTGCAAACCGGGCCAGAGAAAGAGAGAGGCTCTCCGTGAAATTCTATAACCTTACCTTCAGTCTCTTTTCTCTCTCTCTCTGTTAATATATGTGTCTGTATGTGTTTAACCAATGGGTCAAAGAACGTGCATGGTCATTGGCTGTGATGTACAATCCAGTAATGTCTGTAGAATCCTGGTACTCCCAACTTTCACTTAAAAGAAAAATTTCTGGACACAATGATTGCATACGAATGCCTGAAAGTGTGGGCAGATTCTGCTTAAATGTTTTGAAACCTAAGAGCTGCCATAATGCTTGGGGATGGAAATCTTTTAAATTCACTGTAGCTGTTACTCCCTCCCCATGTCCTCTTCTTGCCCTTAATTGCAGTTAGAGAAATACACATTTCTCAAGTACATAAAAAGTTGCATGGTTGGCCATCTAGCTCATTTGGTCTGAGCATGTTGCTAATAATGCCAAGACTGTGACTCTGAGCCCCATCCTGGCCACGCAGAGCTGGGCAAGGTCCTGGCACATCCTCCAAGGTGGACCAAAGCTCAGTGGTAGAGCACATGCTTTGCATACATGTTCAGTCCCTGGCATCTCCACTTTAAAAAAGAGTGGAGGCAATGGGAAAGACCTCTCTTTGGAAACCCTGGGGAGATGCTGCCAGAGTAGACAGTACTGGGCTAGATGAACAAATAGCAGAGGTGTTGTTAGGGGGCGGCCCACTAGTGCTGGAGCCCCGAATCTTTCATTTGGAGCCCTGAATCTCTAGGAGGCCCAGAGTTAATAGAAGCATGTAAATTGCAAAGGGAGAGGAATCTCTTTGGAGGGACATCATTGTATGGGGAAAGGGAGCAAGGTGAAGGAGGAGAAACAAACCCCCTTTCCCTCCAGTTGCAGGGCAGCTGTTCTTGAAGGAGAGGGCTGGTGGTGTGTAAACAAAGGGAGCTTTCCAAAGTAAGAATTTGCATTTCCGAAGTTGTTGTAACTCAGTGTATTTAATGTATTACCACATTAGCTGAAAGATGATAATCTTCTGACCTGTATAATTAGGACAGTTTAAAACTAGGCACAATTCTATAAGCACAAAATTTGAGTAGCTTAAGCCTTTAGGAACGCAGTAATTCAAATAGCCTATCATCATGGAGAGTTTAGCTGCTAAAATCCCTCTGAGGAGCTAGATTAAGAAATAGAGCCTCTCACAGTGAATGAGGAATCAAATCCTTAGGGTGTTTGACTCCTTCCAAGAACAAATTTCAGGAAAACATACAAGGAGGGGGGGGGAATAGTCTTGCAGTTCTAAGGAGTCTGGAATATCTTAGCTCAGCAATTATGGCATCTAGTCTAGCTCCAGAAGCAACAGGATGTAGGAACAAGACTTTTAATAGGATAGTTATGTAATAAGGAAATTTAAGATGAGTAGAAAAGGGCAGACAAACTAAAATTGATATTTTACAAGACTCAAATGGCATCTGAACTTTTACAGAAGGCCAGATATGTCACCTGGATCCCAAGGTTCAACATGAAATAAAATACTGCACTATATTGGTTAAAATGTAATGAGCTCTGATATAGCTATTGGTTGTAATGAAAACTAAGAATAATGCCAAAACACATCCAACATCCAGCATGATAGCCTAGACTTCTACATGAGGATGAATATTACGGGTTTTGCCTATTCTGCCACCCAAGCCTAGATGGGACACAGTGAGTTCTTTCAAACAGAGTTGTCTTCTTTGGGTATAAATGCACAGGTCCTAGTACCTAGAATCTGTGTGAACAGAATGCTGGACTAGATGGACCCTTGGTCTCATCCAGCATGGCTCCTCTTAAGTTCTTAGGTGCCCAGATTTCAGTAATTTTGCACAGTAGTATGCCGACTGTATACATTCTGTGAAATGTCGGATCTGACAACAGTGACACATGCCTTAGTTACACCTTGTTGGGCTTCTGTAACACACTCTATGTGGGGCTGGCTTTGAAGAGTATCCAGAAAGTTCAGCAGGTTCAGAATATTGCACCCAGACTATTGACTGGGGCCGCTTAATGAGATCCTGTGACTCCCATGTTACAACAACTTCGCCAGCTACCAGTCCATTTCTGTGCTGGTTATGCTCTAGTACATATTAACTGCGCTGCCAAGAAAAAAACCTACGCTAGCGCAAAGGCTGAGGTCCAAAGAAGAACAAGAGAACTTAAGAACGCTTGGTGGAAAAAGAAAGCTGAAGAAATTCAACCACTTGCAGAATCTCATGATGCACGGGGCTTTTTTAAGGCCACAAGGGCCATTTATGGACCAAAAACCTATGGTACAAACCCTTTACAATCAAAAGATGGCACCAAACTCTTAAAAGACAAAGAGTCTATTGCACTGCGTTGGAAAGAGCATTATTATGACCTTTTAAATCGTAAATCTAAGGTGGATAATGAGATTTTTTCGCAAATCCCGCAAAAACAAATTAAAGAGGAACTTGCAATACTCCCCACTTTGGATGAAGTAAAAAAAGCCATTAATCAAATGAAGAACAACAAAGCTAGTGGACCAGATGGGATTCCTGCTGAAATCTTTAAAGAAGGGGGCCCCGAACTTGTACAACATCTTCATAAACTCATCGAAAAAATCTGGATAAGAGAAGAGATCCCAGAAGACTTCAGGGATGCCATAATTATCACCCTCTTTAAGAAGGGTGATAGAACAGACTGTGGAAACTATCGGGGCATTTCTCTCTTAGCAACCGCAGGTAAAATATTTGCTAGGATTCTCGCAAACCGTCTTCTATCTATTTCAGAAGAGATCCTCCCTGAAACTCAATATGGTTTCCGCCCCTCTAGAGGGACAGTAGACATGATTTTTACTGCACGTCAGCTCCAAGAAAAATGCCGGGAGCAAAATCAACCCCTTTATATGGCATTTATTGATTTGGCTAAGGCCTTTGATACTGTAGATCGTACAGCTCTCTGGACTATCCTTATGAAAATTGGATGCCCCAATAAATTTGTGAATATCTTGCGACTTCTCCATGACAACATGACGGCAACAGTTTTGGACAACAACGGCTCTCATGGTGCTCCATTTAAAGTGGGATCAGGTGTTAAACAGGGATGTGTTATCGCCCCAACATTATTTGCCATTTTCATCGCCATGGTTTTACATCTTGTCATGATATCCTGATTAGTAAGCTAGCTAAGAGTGGGCTAGATGGAACAACTATCAGGTGGATCCACAATTGGCTACAGAATCGGACTCAAAGAGTGCTTATCAATGGTTCCTTCTCAAACTGGGGAGAGGTAACGAGCGGGGTACCACAGGGCTCGGTCCTGGGCCCGGTGCTCTTCAACATTTTTATTAATGACTTGGATGAGGAGGTACAGGGAATGCTTATCAAATTTGCAGATGACACAAAGTTGGGTGGAACAGCTAATACTCTGGAAGACAGAAACAAAATTCAAAGTGACCTCGATAGGCTGGAGCGCTGGGCCGAAAACAACAGAATGAAATTTAATAGGGATAAATGCCAAGTGCTGCACCTAGGGAGAGGAAACCAAATGCAGAGTTACAGAATGGGGGACACTTGGCTCAACAATACTACAAGTGAGAAGGATCTTGGAATTGTGGTAGATCACAAACTGAATATGAGCCAGCAATGCGATGTGGCTGCAAAGAAGGCAAATGCAATTTTGGGCTGTATTAATAGAAGTATAGCTTCCAAATCGCGGGAAGTGATAATTCCCCTTTACTCGGCACTGGTTAGGCCTCATCTTGAGTACTGCGTCCAGTTCTGGGCACCTCACTTTAAGAAGGACATAGACAAACTGGAGAGGGTTCAGAGGAGGGCAACAAGGATGATAAAGGGACTGGAAACAAGGCCCTATGAGGAGAGACTGAAAGAACTGGGCATGTTTAGCCTTCAGAAGAGGAGACTGAGGGGAGATATGATCGCACTCTTCCAGTATTTGAAGGGATGTCAGACAGAGGAGGGCAAAGATCTCTTCTCGTTCATCCCAGTTTGCAGGACACGGAATAATGGGCTCAAGTTACAGGAACCTAGATTCCACCTAAACATCAGGAAAAATTTCCTGACTGTCAGAGCAATAAGACAATGGAATCAACTACCTAGGGAGGTTGTGGGCTCTCCCACTCTGGAGGCATTCAAGGTGCAGCTGGACAGACATCTGTCAGAGATGCTTTGACCTAGATTCCTGCATTGAGCAGGGGGTTGGACTCGATGGCCTTGTAGGCCCCTTCCAACTCTACTTTTCTATGATTCTATGATTCTATGATTCAAGGGGAAACTTCCCACCGGTGTGGGAATTATATATCGAACAGATGGAAAGCTTTTTAATCTCAGCAGGCTGAAAGCAAAAAGTAAGGTAATTACAACCTCCGTTGTGGAACTTCAGTATGCTGATGATAATGTGGTCTCTGCACATTCAGAGGATGATCTCCAAACTATCCTAAATGCTTTTGCAGAAGCATACGAAAAACTTGGTCTCTCACTTAACATCAAAAAAACCAAAGTGCTTCATCAGCAAGTGCAAGCCAATCCTTTGGTGATGCCATCTATCCAGCTTGGCGGGACAATACTGGAAAATTTCGATCATTTTCTCTATCTTGGCAGCTATCTTTCTGTTACAGCTAACATCGACAGTGAAATCCAGCATCGTCTGAGCTCCGCAAGTGCCGCATTTTCTCGAATGAAACATAGAGTGTTCGAGGATCGGGATATTTGTAAGAAGACCAAAACACTGGTTTATGAAGCCATTGTATTACCAACTTTATTGTATGCCTGCGAAACATGGACTATCTATAAACGTCACTTCCACCTCCTTGAAAGGTTTCATCAACGTTGCCTCCGGAAAATCCTGCAAATTACTTGGGAAGATAGGCGAACAAATGTCAGTGTACTGGAAGAAGCAAAGACTACTAGCATTGAAAAAATGATCCTTCAACGCCAACTTCAGTGGACCGGTCATGTTGTTCGAATGCCTGACTGCAGTCTCCCAAAGCAGTTACTTTACTCCCAACTCAAGGATGGAAAGCGGAATATCGGTGGTCAATATAAGAGGTTTAAAGATGTTCATAAGGCTAATCTAAAAAAATGCAATATAAACATCGAAAACTGGGAAGCTCTGGCCCATGAACGATCTAAATGGAGGTTGGCCTTTCACAAAGGTTCCATGGACTTTGAAGAAGCCCGAGTGCAAGGTGAAAGGGAGAAACGTGCTAAGCGAAAAGCACGTCAAATGAATCCTTTACAGGACCATCTTCTATCTGGTAACCTGTGTCCTCACTGTGGGAAGCTGTGTGGATCTAGAATTGGCCTCCACAGTCACTTACGGACCCATCGCTAGAGTCTACACAATCTTCTTTAGAATTTCCTCCTTTTATCCCGGAAGACAATCTTACTCGGTCACGAGTGATCGCCTGATGATCGCCTGAGTACAAAGCCCCACATGAGCTGGGACTAGGTTATCTGAAATATCATATTTCTCATGCAGGTTTTAAGATCTTTGGGAGAGGCGCTTCTTTCTGTCCCATCAGCATCTGAAGCATATTTGGTGGGTCCTTCTCAGTGCCTTCTCCCAGGCTCTGGAATTCCTTGCCAAAGGAGACCTGTCTAACCTTGGCACTGATTACCTTCTTCCAGCAGATGTTTTTGTTCAGACAAGCATTGGCCCATAAGCTGACTTGCTATGGCCATTGTAAATATGGTGCAATTGGTTTTACTCATTTTTATCCAGTTTATTGATTTTATATTGTTGTGTTTTTATGACCTTGTTTTTATACCTCCCCTTTGTATTTTCTTGCCGTTTCATTGTATTTTATTCCATTTGTGTTTATTGCTGTTAGCCACTTTGAGCACCATTTGGTGGAAAGGCAGGCATACAAATTTAACAAACAAGTCTTAGCTCAACCCATCAGCTACGTTTTATTGACTTGATGATGTTAGACTACCAGGCACACTAACTTAGTGAACCTAGTAAATTGCTGCAGTGTGTGTGCGACCTGCTTCAGTTCATACGTCACCCTGCAGTTCCTGGTTTGTTTAACGCAGGAACTGCTGGGGATGAGTGAAGAGAAGAGCACACTGCCTCCCACATGCTTGTTTCCACTTTCAATTAGCAACCCAGGAATGAGCAGGTCCTAGGTCAGTGATGGCGAACCTTTTTGAGCCAGAGTGCCCAAACTGCAACACAAAACCAACTTATTTATTTCAAAGTGCCTTAAATTTGGCAGAAAGGAGGAAGGGGCACTAGCTAATCGTGCCCCGCTCTGTCTCAGGGCATGGCTCTTCACCGGGCGCACAGAGATTCAGGTGTGCACGCGCAGTGCTTCTGAGCTGTTTGTTCAGTTAGAAGGAGGGCTGGGTGCCTGCGCAGTCCGCTTCTGGGGGTGGAGATGTTGGAGTGTGTGCCTGCCTGTGGAGGCCAGCGAGGAATCAGTGGAGAGGAGTTACTATGGAATCCCGACGCAGAATGCAGAAGGTGATGGTCTTTTCGCGATCTGGCGACCAACGGCTTGAGTGCCCACAGAGAGGTGCGTGCCAGCTGTGGCACGCGTGCCATAGGTTCGCCATCACTGTCCTAGGTTCTTAACTGGAAGCAGAAATGAGGAGCATGCAGGAGGCAGTACCCTCATTACTTCACTTGTCCTAGGCAATTCCTGGGTTAAACAACCCAGAAATTGTAGTGTCACATGCAAACCAGTGTGTTTAATTGTAATTGTATGTTAATATGTTCGTAATATTGTAAACTGTGAGGGCAGTGAGGGCAGTGTGCCCTGAAAAGCAGGTTAAAAGACTTTTAAATAAATAAATAGTTGGTAACCTTTCAAATCTGTATTGTATTATATGCAGCTCACATTAGTTCAGAGGACATACAGACCCTGATAAAAACAGGTTTCCTATCTGCAAATCTCTATGTTGTGCCCTGAATTACCAAAGCCTGCTCCAATTCAACATCTTTAAGCCACTGAATAGGGTTTTTGTGGATGAAATGTGTTTGGCAAATTGAACTTTTAGCCCACAATGTTTATTTATTTATTATATTTATGAATCGCCCATCTGGCCAGATATCCAGCCACTCTGAGCGATGTACAATGCAATAAAATACGGGGGGGGGGGAACACACACACACACACACACACACACACACAGTATAAAACACAATTAAAAATCCTAACCCACCCCATATTCCCGCCTGAAAAGCCACGTTTTTAATGCCCGGCGGAAGCTAATCAAGGAAGGGGCATGGTGGAGGTCACTGGGGAGAGAGTTCCATAAATTGGGGGCTGCCACAGAAAGGGCCCTCCTCCTAGTCCCCACCAGCCTGGTTTCTCTGGCTGATGGGACAGGGAGAAGGCCATCCGTGGCGGATCTTGTTGAGCGGCCTACTTGATGTTAACATTTTAAGGTACTATGCCAGTTCTAAGGGCACATTTCATAGATTTCATAGATCATAGAGTTGGAAGGAGCCTACAAGGTTATTGAGTCCAACCCGCTAACTAGAGGAGGGGTCTCCCATCCAAGTAATAACCAGGCTTGACCCTGCTTAGCTTTCCACGCTCAGACAAGCTGAGCCAGCGTAAGCCACAGGCCTTATCATTCTCTATTGAAGAGAAGGATTTACAAAATATGTACATAATTTGTGCATAATATATATGTGGCAGGTATACACATAGAAGGGAGTAGTTATCAAAGGCTACTTCCCACTGCATATGCATTCTCCATAAATGAGTGTGTCCCTTTTTGTATTTTCCTTTCTTACATGGAGAAAAAAATAATAATGATCATGTGTTATGAGCCTCTTTGGGGTAAGGAAGCTAAAATCTCAGTTACCTAACAATCATACTGAGCATATCCTAAGGCCTTGCCTAACCCATTTAGTTTTTCATTAGAAATAGCACATATCTTCACAAAACTGGTAACATTTGCCCAGTAACTGTTTATATTATATTGTGTTAATTTTGCATTCTTCTACTATATTTCCATCCACCCAGCTTGCAATCAATTCCCATTGTAGTCCTTTGTGATAAACAAGATGACCGGTCCTTAACACAACCTCCCCTAATTTGTGCATGTCTCTGTTTTTAAGCATGTGCACAGCTGTGTCCAGAACTAAACAAGTTGCAAAGTGTGAGTGTGCTATGCACCGAAAAGGAAAACTACCAACTCATGAATGCTGTGCTGATTGCTCCATTTTATTGGAGAATTGGAATGGACCGGAAGAGTATCATTTGGGAGGTATTAATATATTTGAAAAGGAAAGCTGATGCTAAATGGACCTAAGTCTCAACTAACTGCTTTTTAGCCCCTGGTAATTGTGGTTCATGGTTGGGAAAGCTCTGTGTTTGTTCTTGCCTGCTTAATTCCAGTTGCCTTTGTTATGGGTATTCTACTCCTCACATTAACCAAAATGCTTTAATTACATAGCCATTTGCACCAATGTTGGTTAAACAAATCAGTGTTTGGAGAAAGCAAGATTCTTCCAGCAGAACTCATTTCCTCAGCTGGGTGGGAAGGGTTTGAGGGGGTAAAAATCCTCCAAAAAGTAATATGGAGGTCTAAGCAATCACAGCTGTCAGGACTCCAGGATGGGAGCAATCAGATTCGTAATTATACAATTCTAATTACAGGGATTACAGAGATCGTGGCATTACAAATTGCATGAGCTGCGGGCATTAGAATACATTAAATGCTTACTTGAAAGCAAAGCAAACCAAGGATGCCTTGCTCTTTGTGAAGAATGAGACTCAAGACTGTGCATGGAATTGAGGAAAACAATCACCTAGCACCTAGGTGGAATTTGGTATAAAGTGTGGAATCCAGCATACTAAGAATCTAAAGGTTTGTTGAAAAAGAAAAGCTGCAAAGATGGGCTTTGAAACCTAGGGGCCAATGCATGCTCAAATTTCGAACCAGGAGAAGGGCTGAACCATATTTCAAGAGGGTAGAGAATGGAGAGCTTCAGTGAACTTTATATCTCCTTCCCTCTCCATTCTTCTCACACACACACACACATGCACACGCACACGCACACGCACACGCACACGCACACGCACACGCACACGCACACGCACACGCACACACATTAAAAATAATGATGCAAATGTGATTTTGCTCAATATTTGCAGGTAGCAGGATTTTCCTTTCTGTGGTACAAAATATGCCTTGATGATATGTATAGCCTTAAAGATACTGAGCTAGAGAGAAATAAAGGAACCTGTAGGCTAACAACAATAACATAACCTTTCAGAGTGGTATCTGTCTTATTTTATTTATTTAATTATTATATTTATACCCCGCCTTTTTTCCTGAAAGGAACCCAAGGCGGCTTACATAATCCTCCTCCGCTCTCATTTATCCTCACAACAACACTGTGAGGTAAGTTAGGCTGAGAGGCGTGACTGGCAAAGTCACCCAGTGGTTCATGGCGAACGTGACTAAACCCGGATCTCCCGAGTCCCAGTCCAGCACTCTCACCACTAGTCTCTGCAGCAAAACAAGCGTCTTGTGGCACCTTAAAGACTAATACAATTATTATGGAATAAATTTTTGTGGAATAGAGTCCACTTCATCAGATGCCTGATCTTATGCCATGATGAATTTGTTAGTCTTTATGATCCCCCAAGATTCTTCTTCCAGTGTGTCTGTTCTTGATACCTATGTTAATATTAAAGTACCTCTTACTGCCAGAGAAACATAAGCCCCACCCTGTTTTCCACTGGTTAATATTTGCATTCTTTTTGAAGTCTTTATTGTAACAGTCAAGTCTTCCTGCTCCCACCTAGCAGGAGATGAATATCTCTTGTGTGCTCTATAAATAAGGTAGTCACATAAAGTTAATTAGGAAAAGTTGAGAGTAGCTAGTCTTTAAAGTGCCTCATATCTGTGGCACAGTGACTTTCAGAATCATGTCAATGCACTAGGATGCAACAGGACCAAGCACAATCCAGTATTCCTGAAGGTTAGTATGTTGCCCTCGTTCCACATAAATTTCACTTGGCTTGCATATCCAGTCTCAAGAAGGGCTCACAGGCAATGACCAGGTTCACCTTCTGGCTTCTGGGTTGTGCTTTGGACCTGAAAGTCCCGGATTCAAAATCCTGAACTACTGTTAATGCACAGAAAATGGTACAAAACCGGTGATTTCTGCTCAAAACGCATCTCCACTGAGGCTAAATTAAGGTCAGAACTAGAAAGAGATAATAATAATAATAATAATAATAATAATAATAATAATAATAATAATAATAATAAACGTTTATTTATAACGCCCCTTATACCAAAGGGCGGGACAAATAACATATACAGTAAACATAACAATACAATAAAAAGCCTAGTTGCTTTGGATGCTCAAAATTTGATCTCTGTGTCCAGGGGTGTTAATTCCTCACCCCACCCCCAGTCCCTTCCTAGGGCTGGCACCTAAAATGTTGATACTGTCTTCTAGGAGTTTTTGAAATATTCTTGACCATGGATATGGCTGATGTTAGGTTCTGGCAGTTTCATATCACTGAGTGATTGCTTTACATGTAAATAGTACTCATACACCAAAGTGGCTATAATCAAAGTACAGTGGGGCAGTAGGATGGCTCCTACCCCATCTCTAGGCCCACGTAGTCTCCACACATTGGACATAATGTAACTAAAAGGTACATGCACAGGTCCAGTAACAACCTCTACCACTGATTTTGATCGCTAAGGCTTGTGCATCTTTCGGTCAAAGAAAAAAATTAATGTCATGTTATGTCCAGTGTGTGGAGGTGAGGCAGACCTTTCCCATTTCCCCAGTTGCCCCACACTGTTCTTGACCAGTTTCCCTTTCCACCACGTCAAGCTTTGTCAGGGATGTAGTGGAAAACTGCATAGGTTTCTGCTGCCTGAAGGACTGCAGTTCTCCAAAACCTGATCTGGAAGCTAGTAGGGACTGCTTCCAGTTTTCCCTTTCCTGCCTGAATCATTCTCATGGGTTTCTCCACTTTTACAAAAGTAGGCACTAGGTGTCAGCCCATCTCCTTTGCCCCCTCAGGCACGTTGCATATCCCAGGACATGCTCTATGCCAAAGAAATCCAAAGAGACACTTCCTGGGTTTGCATGATCACTGTGAAAGAGAAGCCACCTTGGCTTCTTTCCCCCGTCCCCCACAGTGTGCTGGTTGTGCACCATACAATTTGCCTAACTGCCTTGCAGCATACGGATTCTTGCATCCTTCTGAACCTGGTGTGGTGCATGATGGGAAGTGGCTTCAAAATCGCCCCAGAACCCTACAACAAGCAATGGGTTCTGGAGTGGTTTCGAAGCCATCCCCACTGCGCACCTTGCCGAGTTTGGATGACATGGGAAGCCTGTGCGCTGTGAGGGTACCAATTAGGCAAATCTTGCGGTGCGTGACCGGCATGCGTGGGGGCAGGGAAAAGAAGCCACCGTGGCTTCTTTTCCCTGTGATCATGAGAACCCGGCCATGGAGCTGTGTATCTTTGGTGTGATCATAGGAGTATCTGATGTTTCCTGTAATAATAACTCATAGGAGCAAGGGTGTCCCCAGCTAACTGCAAGGACCATTGTGTGTGAACTGCAAGTCTCAGGGACTTTGAAAACAAATTCAGGTTCTCAGAGCTGTAAGGATGAGGTTAATTCTGGTCAAAGCTGGCAACCTTGATCTGCAGGCCTGAAGTGGCCCTAAATTGTACATGGCTTTGTGGGCTGATTGTTCAAACTTAAACCCTACATGTGTGTGCAGACCAAAAATGCCCACATCATGGCCAGTAAAAGGCAAGAATCAGCCCATAGCTATCTAAATCTGCCATATGTAGCTACTTTGTATATACTGTTTGGGTATGCAAACTATTGAGTTCTCAGTTAATATATGATATTGTAGTTTTGTTCTCACTGAATTCAATAGAATGGCTCACCAAAAAAATGTTCTAACGGTGCTTCCAGATTTTGCCTTTCTCCGGAATTGTAGTACTTTGGTAGGTGACTGGCAGGCTGGCATGCCAGACATGGCTTTGCCAGTCTGCATTCAAATCACTGCTAGTCCAAACACAGCCAGCATTAGAGGAAGAGCACAGCAAAACTAGTAACACAGTAGTGTCAAATACTTGTGATGACAGGGACTTGTTTTATGACATAGTTTTGCTTACAGGTTTGTGGCTGTGATCAGTGGGGAAGCTGATGTTGGGAAGTGCCTAAGAAATTGATCTCACTTGACACTAGCAAGTATAACCAATCAAAAAATGAAAAATGTAAAGAAATCACTAAATCTTATATGTGTACTTTGCTGTGCAGCTTAAACTGGAGTACTGGAGGTTTTAAGTGGGGGTGCAGATCCAAAATTGGGTGTGTGGGGCAGATGACACACCCACCCAGCCCTCTGTAGACTGTATGATGTCAGGTGGGCATAGCCACATCCCCTGATGTCATTTGCTACCTGGCTGAAGTGTTGGGTGGATCTTCCACCCTGTGCTTGGGCCAGGGATCAGGCTTCACTGTGCATGGGCTTTCCCAGTTAGGGAAGCCCAGCACTGCAGTGAAGCCAAACTGGCCAAATCCCCTTTGGTCCTCCACAGATGTGGCACAAGGCTCTGTGGGCTGGTTATGGAGTCTTTGCAGGCTGGATTATGCCCATGGGCCAGAGGTTCTGCACCCCTGTTTTAAGTTGGCTTTGTAATTGGTTTATTTACAAAGATACTTGCAAACCATAAGTGGAGGCAAAAAGGCATCCCTCCAAAACAGATCTATTACCTCACATCAGTTACCTAGAGAGATACCCTGCACCCACCTCCAAGAGACTTCAACCAATTCAGAGTTCTTTCTTTCCCAAACTGCAAATCTGCCATCTCTCTCTCTCTCTCTCTCTCTCTAAGCAATTCTTCCCTTTCAACTCAGATTTTTCCATCCATTTTGCCAGAAATCACAGTGAAATCTGGGATAATCAACATCATTCTTTTAACAACATCATTTTCCTCAAAGCTGGGGAAATATTTCTGGGAACAAGAAACAAACTCATCAGGTGGAAAGGGAATAAGCTATAGAATATGTTTGGAAATTGAGAGTCCCGTGGTGTCTTTAATGCATTAAGCTGAATAGGTGTCCCAGCAAAATGTATTTAACCCTGGAAGATTTCTGAAAGCCACCTCTCCTCCCATTTGTGATGAGTGCTTGTTTGCCTCTCACACTTGTCAGTTCCCTGAGCAGCCCTACAAATGATGAGTAGCAAACTCATCACCCCAAAATACAATTTGCAATTCTAATATAGATGTTATCCAAAGGTGCCTCTTGTGCTTTTATAGATCTCGCCACTGTAACCCACAGCAGGAGACATTCCTTGCTTTACAATGGATTCCCTTCCTCTTGCTGTATCATTGGCTTATCTGATGCGATGTATACAGTTTATCTCTAATATATGAGGAATGTGGATATAAGGCACATCTTGTTAAAACACATTAAAGTGTACACCATTAATCTGCAGTCTCCATGGTTTTTTGTATTTTTAAAAAACTTGAAACTATCTAAATGTGTGTCATCTTTGATCCAACTGTGCATTTAAAACCCAGAAGTGCCCTCAGTTGTAATGCTTGCATGCTGATCTGATCTGAAATTGAAAGATGAGGATGGTCACCATGACTGCAAAGTAGAATGAGAAGCAAGATAGCCAATGAAATTCTATAATCCTCTTCCCATTATAACACCTCACTCTAGCAAAAGACAACAATGACTGAATTCTTAGAGAGGGCTATGTAGGCGACAGTATGCTGTTGTGTTGTAACCAATGTTTAATCTTGGAAAGTGCTATGTGTATCAGTTGTGTAAATAATACGTATCTGTTGCAATTTTAATAATAAATGGAGACACGAGAGGCATATAAAATCTAACAATTCATGAATGTTCAAATCTAGGAAAAATGCAGCGTAGTTGATTTTCTATCACAAAACTGCTGAGGTGTCTGTTCGTCAGTCTAGCATTGATTATCCATTTTGAGAAACACATTTCAGAAGCTAAGGACACTGTACACCAGGGGTGTCGAACCTCTTTCAGCCTGAGGGCTGAATTCCATTTTGGATAAGCTGGGGGGGGGGGCACATTCCAGTGGTGGGAGGGGCTGAAGGCAAAAGGGGTGGGCCAAGAATACAAAAAAAATACCACCATATTTTAGCTTAAAGTTCTTACTGCCAGTTACTAAGCTTTAGAAAAGGCATTTCAACCCTCTAGAATTGGGGTGGGGGGAACTGCACAAAAGCTGGGAAACCACCAAATGGTCATGGGAAAAGGGGTGGGCCAGTGGAAGGTTGTGTGGTCTTCTAGGAAACTTCAGAGAACCAGATTGGGACCCCAGGCCTGAGATTCTGCACCCCTGCTATACACACAGCCTGCTGATCTGAGATCCACGAGGTACTGAGGCTTAGCTGATGTAACAGATTTGTGCAACTGGTTATTCACAAAGCATTCTCACTAACTGTCCTCAGCCCTGGTGTCTCTTCACTACCACTTTGCTTCAGGCTGTTCAGTTGCCACTATCCTGATCTCACAAGCCGTTGGCTGAAAAAAAGGCTAACTTTTATCAGTTGAGAGTATGAGAATTCCGAGAGGAGCAAGAGGATCCAAATAGTATTTCCACTTAATTTGTGGATGATTTGACCTCTTCTATGTGGTCAAGCCTTCATTGTCTGTTTTCTTAACTGTTAAGACTTAACACTTTCCCCATAGACCAGGGATGGGCAACTTGTGCCCCCCCCCCGGATGTTTTGGCTTACAGCTCCCAACACCTTTCACCATTAGCTATGCTGGCTAGGGCTGATGGGAATTGTAGGGCAAAACATCTGGAGGGCCACAAGTTATTCACCCCTGTCATATACCCTCTTGAGAATCCTCTAACCTATTCTTTTGCATGTGGAGGAACTGTCACCAGCTGATGAACAGGTATGGGTGATCTCTTAAAAAATGTGGAATGATTATCTATGTTCATCCTCCATTTGACAGTCTCCTTCTTACGATGGCTGTTCTATGCCACGTACCATAGAATGGATCTAAGCTAGGGCTGATTTCTTTAAAACCATGTGCTTTATTGTGCTTTGATTTCCGTACTGTACTTTAAAAAAACAACCCTGTACCAAAGATTCTTTAGTTGTGATGTTTCTGCAAGCACTAGAGCATTACATAGCAAAGATATAATCTAAATTGGGATTAATTGTTTTTTTTATCATCTAAGAAATCAGAGAATTTGCTTCTAAACTGAAGTAGTGTGTGAGTGTGTGTGTGTGTTTGTGCACGCATGCGTGTTTCTTCATCTCCTTTAAGACGTGAAGACATCAAAATGTGATTCTGTCCTATTGATAGATATGTTTGCTCTGAGGAAGGTTCATGCTGGGCAAAGCTTCCTGTTTGCCTTATGACAATGTCCCTGTTAGGAAGATAATAAGAACAAAATTAGAAGGACTCTTGATAATCCAAGTGGTCCAAAGTGAATGAGGAATGCAAATCAGGTGAACGGTTAATTACTTTTTGAAAAATTCATTATTTGTCTAGAGCAGCTGATTGAAAAGCAGCACTGCAATTTAAATTAGGGCTATTTGTTCATTTTCAGAATGAAACAGTGTAATTTGACGTATAATCTGTTACAGCTTGGATGAGTAACAGTGATCTGAGAGCCCAAGGCAGCTTTGGCCAATTGAATAACAAAGCATTCTGATGAAGCAGGTAGAGGTGAAGTAATGGACCTCTTCTGATCCTTTGCGGCGCGCGCGCACACGCACGCACGCACGCACGCACACACACACACACACCAGCAATTAATTGTTGCCACTGTTTGAGACTCAGTAGTGTTTTTTGTCCACTTGAATTTGCATATCGTATATCATTCTCCGTGTTGCCTTGGGACATTATTATGACTGGCTGGGCTATGATTCTTCTTGCACGTGCAGCACTCACTTTCCTTTTAATGAAGTAACAGGCTTTGCGTATGTGTTATGTGTTTGTTTTCCAATCATGATGTCAGCATAAGCTATCAGGTCTTTACATACACCAGCAAAAACATTATACATACACACATACATACATACGTACATACATACATACATACTAAGGGAGTGTTCCCTCTTGGTTAATAACAATAAATTCTAAAACCTTGTAAATAGCTTTATAACTGTGCCTGAGTGCCTCCATAATCAGTGCTAGGGCTCCACTAATCCTACTTACCTACTGTGATGGACTGAACTTGAAATGCATAGCAAACTTTGGTGATGGTAAGATCATACCAGGGGCAGTGCTAGCTCCGAAAAGATCTGGGGTTCAGACCAACAAGAGAAAAAAAATGCACAATTTGCATATGCTAAGTTACATAGTCTCTAAAGTCTCTCTGCCTGTGCATCTTTAAAGGACCCTGTCTCCTAAGGACATCCTATTTTTAAAAGCGGATGTATGGACAGGGGAGAGGGGGGCATTTGATTTCGGAAAAAACCTCAGGCAGAAAGATTCAAGGGGGGGCAGCAGGAGGTGAAACACATGTGGGCAAAATGGCAGCTAATCCAGGGGGATCAGATGCAACAGAGATCATCAGGGCCCCTGTTCCTTTCTTTCAGCAAATGCCCTTGGACAGCAGGGTGGTGGGGCAGATGGCCTCCCAAAGATTCGGGGCTCCAAAGGAAAGATTCAGGGTTCCAGCCCCACTGGGCCACACTCTGACACCATCTCTGGATCATGCATTTTAAAAGGAAGTAAGCTTTCTTCACTATTGGACAATTGGAGTTCTTCCTTATTTTATTTATTTATTCCTTGAACTACTGGAACAGAATCAAACCATATGGAGGAGTTTGTCAAGAGAAATACTAAATATTATATAGTATTTTATATAGTATATTATATACAACAAAAAAACAAGCCTTTTTGTTGTAACTTCAATCTTGGATTTTCTTTTCTTTTATCATTCTTTAGTTGTTGTGTACATAATCTGATTTTAAAAACGAATCCTTCAGACTCGGCCTAAAGTATTTGAACAAAAGTCTCCACGGATGCCCTCGGAGGGCGGACAAGTTTGTTGACAAGCAAGGCAGTCCTGGAGGGTTTTTTTTTACCCTGTTAGAAAATAGGAATGTTTATCCAAACTGCAACCATCAGATTCTTCTGATTTTAGTCTCAGAACAACAGGATGTTTGAGGGGAAACGACTCTGATCTAATCAGGGAAGAGGGTTGATTTCAACTCTGTCTTGGATATATTGACTATTACGTACATGTTATACAGTTGCAGTTGACACTTCCATTTTCAGTTGGCTCTGTTGGCTTATAGCTATCTGTGAAATGCTTATTCATAGCCCTGCTTAAGTCTTGTGTTTTCATTCTTTCTGATTTTGTGGCTTTTAACTTAGTTAATGCACCAAATTCTTTTACAATGCTGTTAAACCTAAAGTACTTTGGACAATGTAGGATTCTGTCTGTAACTTGTGATGACTCCATTAGTGCTTACCCTTATTTATAATTGCATTTCTTTATGTCACTCTGTATCTTGCTTTTGTGTGTTATATTTTGAAGTGGCTTAGAATGTAATTAAAACAACAATGTTTAAACCAACAAAATCAAAATAAAACAACATAAGAAATCACAGATAGTGGCACCAATTTAATGCAGAACTGTCAGAAGTTAAAAAGTATCTGCAAATACAACAACAACAAAAAGAGTCTGAGTTGTCTATCTAAACGCAAGCGGAAAGAAGACCCCCGTCACTCATGCCTGCCTACCACCTTTGCATAACCACCTTGGAAACTAAGGGGCAAATCCCCTGTCTCACTGCCACCTCTGAACAGTCAAGTTGGGGCCTCTGTCCCTGGCATGGAATTAGTTTTTCCTGATCACTTCCTATTCCAGGATCCTCAAGTTAGTGCAGGGGTATAAAACAACATGTTTCTTTCTTTTTAACTGCACGCATCTCTGGCAGTACAGCTGCTCATGGCCCTCTTGCCTTCCTTTTTTGAATTAAGGAATGGGGGATGGGAGGAGATAGCCCACAAGTCAGATTTCCTCATTCCTTCCCTCTGGCAGGCAAACCCTTTGTGCACTGTGGAGAGCATAATATGTTGTACTATGAAGTTGACTGGAGAATGTTCAACATAACACCAATTTTTTAAAAGGGATCCGTCTGTTCCAGGTACATTGGTTGAAAGCACTATTAAACATAAAATTAAGAAGCATACAGAAGGACAAGCTTTGCTGAAAAAAGAATCAGCATGGCTTCCACAAAGGTAAATTCTATCTCACTAACCTTTTAGAGTTCTTTGAGAGTGTCAGTAAACATGTGGACAGGAGTGATCCGGCAGACATTGTTTATTTGTATTTCCAAAAGCTGTTTGACAAAGTTCCTCACCAAAGACTTCTGAGCAAATTAGCAGTCATGTAATAAGAGGAGAGGTCCTCTTATGGATCAGTAACTGGTGGAAGAACAGAAAGCAAAGAGTAGGGGGGGGGAAATGGTAAATTCTCCCAATGGAGGGAGACAGATCTGTATTGGGACCAGTGCTTTTCAACTTGGTCATAAATGATCTGGAATTGAGAGTGAGCAGTGAAGTGGCCAAATTTGCTGATGACACCAACTTATTTAGGGTGATTAAAACAAAAAGGGATTATGAAGAGCTCCAAAAGAATCTCTCCAAACTGGGAGAATGGGCATCAAGATGGCAAATGTGGTTCAACGTAAGCAAGCGTAAAGTGATGTACATTGTAGCAAAAAAATTAATTAAAAAACCCCAGCTTCATGTATATGTTGATGAGAACTGAGCTAGCAGTGACTAACCAAGAAAGAGATCCTGGGGTTGTGGTGGACAGCTTGATGAAAATATTGACCCGGTGTGCGGCTGCTGTGAAAAAGGCAAATTTCATGGTAGCCTAATTAGGAAAGGAATTGAAAATAAGACTGCCAATAGCATACTTACTGCCCTTTTACAAATCTATGGTGCAACCACACTTGGAATGCTTTGTACAGTTCTGGCCCCTGCATCTAAAAAAGGATATTGTAGAGTTGGAAAAACTGCAGAAAAGAGCAAGTAAAATGATCAAAGGGCTGGAGCAACTCCCCTATGAGGAAAGGTTACAACATCTATTTAGCTTAGAGAGAAGGCAAGTGAGGAGAGACATGATAGAGATGTACACATTTATGCATGGTGTTGAGAAAGTGGACAGGGAGACATTTTTCTCCCTCTCTCATAACATTAGAACATGAGATCATCCCATGATGCTGATTGGTAGGAGATTCAAGATAGATAAAAGTATTTCTTCACACAGCTCATAGTTAAACTATGGAATTCGCTACCACAAGATGTAGTGATGGCCACCAATCTGGATGGGTTTAAAAGGGGATTGGACAAATGCATGGAGGAGAATGGCTACTAGTCCTGATGGCTATATGCTACTTCCAGTATCAGAGGCAGCATGCCTATGTACACCAGTTGCTGGGGAACATGAGTGGGAGGGTGCTGTTGCACTCATGTCCTACTTCTGGGTATCCCATAGGCAGCTCGTTAGCCACTGTGTGAACAGAATGCTGGATTAGATGGATTTTTGGTCTGATCCAGCATGGCTCGTCTTAGATTCTTAGGGGGTGGGACCTGGGGAAAGAACCTCTGCGGGCTGGATGGGGAGCCTCTGTGGGCCAGAGATTTCCCACCCCTGCTTTAAAGCAAGCATACAAGCAGGGTTATAATCCTATGTACACTTATTTGGCAATAAGTAGCACAGAACTTAGTGGGGCTTGCAACATATTTAGGATCGCACTGTGTAGTGATATAATCAGATATCTGAAAACCATGTGGCCCTTCTTTAGGAGGAAAGGCATCCATTATGCTGAGGCTTTAGTGAGTCCACAGTTCCCAGGGTCTCTTCAAGAATCTCTCTTGCTCATTTCCACTCCAGTGAAGTTTCCCTCGACAGAAAAACAAAACTGCAGTGGCCTTTTCATTGTCTTACCTGAGGTGGGGAGCAGCAAAATCCTTCAGATTGTCATGGAGAATATCCATACCATTAAATGAACAGCTTCCCTTGCTGCTCCTGCAACTTTTCTCTGAATAGGTATCTTTCTGGTGGCAGGCTACTCCAGCCAGCAGCTGCACCCACCTCACTCCTACAAATGCAATCATAGATGCAACACAATCTATTGCACTATATGAAAGATTAGAGTATTTCTATTCTTCTTAGTTTGCTTTCTGCTAGGAGTTAGGAAAATAGGGTTGCTAATTAAAATGGATACTCTTCAGCGTAGCCCAAAGCCCCTTCTGACTGGCAATAAGGTTGACCCGAATCATGTTAATCAACACTTGCTGTATGTTGGGCTTATGGAATGATAACATCACCTGGAAGAGGAGTTGGTTTGCCTCTTTAAGCCAGTTGATGATTTTTTAAAATGAAATTTCACTTTATTTAAAAATGAACTTTGGTGTGTGTGTGTGTTTTAAAAAGTCAATTTCCATTGCACAGGAAATGCTTGTATGAAACTCCACAGGCAACCAATCATTTTATACTAATGAGATACTTCATCTGACACAATTGAATTAATATTTGTAATACCTTTGCTCAGACTGCTGATCTTCCTACGATGACTTGAGGGTGGTGGAACAGTTGCTCTGTTCCTACCATATAGATCTGCTGAGCTCAGTTTAATTAGAAAGTGCTTCATACAGGGAGAAGTCTAAGTTGCACAACACAAATTATGAAAATTGTGTTTTTGAATTGCATAGTAGCCTCCCCCTCCCATGAATATTATGTGGCACTACCATAGTAGTTAATTTTATTTCATAGGGAAAATAGCTAAATCAGCTGTAAAATATTATTATTCATTTATTTATCGTAAAGTCTGTGTGATCTCATTTAGCATGTATTTCTACAACAATGGCTAGAAGTCCTATTAGTTGTTCAATTTTTGTTGTGATAGGAAACTTGTAGGTCAGAGAGAGGCAGCTTTTTACTAATAGCTGGAAGAATCTGTACACCTCAAGGTCGAATTGTGGCCCATGGGTGGCAGGTGTCCCACCCCCTGCCTTGTCTGGTATCTCCCAGACCCCCAGCATCTGCTACTGCCAGAAAAGGTGGAAACTGCTCTAGAAACTGGTTCTGTGGTTTCTGCCATAGAAGCCTCATTCCTAGAGTGTCCCTGGAGCATCCTAGGAAGCAGTGCTTGAAGGTTCCTGTCAGCTTCCTAGGATGCTCTGTTCTTTTTGGCGATTGGGTTGTGATGGCTGAGAAAGGGAGGGGGTTTAACATCTTGAAGCCGTGACATGGAGCAGATGCTGTTGCTGCAAGATCTATTGCCACTGGGGTGAGTGTGAGTGGTGTGTGGTGTGTGGTGTGCATGAATGTGTGTGTGTGTGTGGGGGGGTGCATGTGAAAAATGTGGGTGGGTGGTGCATGTGTGTAGGCACACATACATATGCACACACACACACACACACACACACACACGTGTTTGTGTGATGGCTCTGGCAGTCTTTTCAAACTTTCCCTGTAACTTGGTGAAGTAGCTTATGTAGGTACTTGGTTGGACATCTTCTTGTATCTTGTTGAACTTGTTCCTGGCCCTGCAGGCATCTTTGTCAGAAGAGGTGAGGCTTATGCCATCATTCCAGAAGAGGCTTTCCAAGAGAAGAGGCATTTCCTTTCTTATACAGGAGGGAATATGCTGGTGTGCTTGCTTGGATGTTTGCTTGTATCTTGTTAAACTTGTTCCTGGCCCTGCAGGCATCTTTGTTAGAAGAGGAGAAACTTATGCCATCAATTCCAGAAGAGACCTTCCAAGAGAAGAGGCATTTCCTTTCTTATACAGGAGGGAATGCTCTTCTAAGATCATAAGTTGGCATCTGCTGTGATATACTGTTGCACCATCCAAAAACAAAGAAGTTATGCTTCCCTGCTTCAAAACAATTATTTTAACCATATGCAGATTTAAGCAGATGTAATCAATGAATCGATCAAAAGCTGTCATTTGATTGACTAAGAGCTCTTGAATTGGTTGGCAGCCCTATAGCAGACCATATAATATATGCATGTATGCTTTTATATACAAATAACTTGCAAGGTGTGGATGCTTCTGCCATCAACGTAAGTCAAAAGCCAAGGAGAGTGGGGAGAGAGGGAGAGAGAGATCTTAGGTGAGAGTACTTTCCTGCATGAAGAATGAGATGACTTTGTGTGTTTTAGGAATTGGAAAATCAGCCAGCCTCCTCCAGGGGGAACAGAGTCTTTTATGGCTGCTCAGCCCTTTTCAAAGACTGCTTTTCATGCAACTGGCAGGAGGCAGGGATCCAGCTGTTTCTCAAAGGACAGCAGGAAGTGGCAGCCTCCTTGTTTCTACTGGTGGGTGAGGCTTGCTGAAGACTCTCACCCTTGGAAGCAGAAAGATCATCTGCAGACATCTGATGGATCCAGCACGGCCCCTTTGTAGCTATCAGCATGGGCTGGACTGATTCCTGATGGGCGCAGAGCATGTGCATAGAAACCTCTGCCACACGTAGAATACTAACTCGAAATTCAAATTAAATAAGGATAATTAACAATTAACAAAAAGCTAAGCAGACAAGTAATTAGATATTCCCTGACTAGTGTTTACTGTAATTTCGTGACCCATTCATAATTAACCTCGGATTGTAAAGTATATTGATGAGAAGGCAAAGTATAAACTTGTATTAACAGTGACAGAATAAGGTGCCAATTAAACTGCATTTCATTCAGGCTTGGGAAAGCAAAGCCATAATGGATTTTTATTATCTTCCCATGCTTCCCTATGCTTGGCACGTGCCAGAGGCGAGATTAGGAGCTGATGAAAGGGGATAAAAAAAAAACCTCTGCCTGATGTCTGTAGCAAGGGAGGGAAAGTAATAATAAAGAGGGTTTAAAGAAAAACAATAAAAATGTTAAGCAGCCTTCTGCTGTACTGCAATGCATACACATACCGAATAGGATCAGCGCATGCATCCCAAATTTTAACCTTTTTTCAGATGTGGCCTGCATAGCTGAGCTGCCAGTGCATTCTTTTAGCAGGCACCCCGAAAGCTAACTTGGAAGGCATTGTTCATCTATCTGAATTTCATGTGCCATTTTACGAGCACTTTTAAAAAGATATGTTAACGTTTAAAATTCAGTCTTTCAATGTGATGATCCTAAGAGACTTTTTATTCTCTCCGTTAAAAGTTGTTTGTTCTTCCTTGTAAGAGACCACATTCTCCATCATGGCAGATGGATAGTGCAGGAGGGCCAAACCAAGTTAAGCAGGAGACTACATTCCCAGCCAGGACTGCTCCCTTTGTGAAAGAAAAAAGAAAAAGGAAGATGTTTGCACAATGCCCCTGGCTCCAGAGGCGGTGTTAGGGGGTGGCCCACTAAGGCTGGAGCCTTGAATCTTTCATTTGAAGCCCTGGATCTCTGGGAGGCCATCTGTCCTACCACCTTGCTGTCCATGGGCACTTGCTGAAAAGAAGCTACAGGGGTCCTGATGATCTCTGTTGCATCTGATCCCCATGGATGAACTGGCTTTTTGCCCACATGTGCTTCACCTCCTTTGAATCTTTCTCCCTGAAATCAAATGCCCTCCTCTTCCCTGTCCATTAATCCCTTTTTACAAATAGGGGTGTCCTTAGGAGATGGGGGTCCTTTAAACACACACACACACACACACACACACACACTTTAGAGTTAAGTAAATTAGCATATGCAAATTAGTGCATCTTTTTTGTCTTGTGGGCCTGCCTGAACTCCAGATCTTTTCGGTACCTAGCACCGCCCCTGCCCAGTTGCTCTGCAGCAAACTACCCCAACACAGTGCCCTTCAGATGTGTTGGACTACAGTTCCCACCCTCCCCAACTAGTTGGGGTGATGGGTGTTGTAGTCCAACACATTTGGAGGACATTGGGTTGGGAATGCTGCTTTACAGGATTCTCTTAAAGGCAACTGAAGGCAATCCCTGGTCTTGCCTTTCAAAATATAATGCATTGCTGTTTTATTTCCCCCCACCATGAAATGTTATTTTATTTTGAAATAAAGCTAAAAATGAATAAATAAAGGCAACAAAAAAGAACAACATTATATCTAATAGTATTACAAGATCACAAAAGAAATAAACTCACAAATTATTCTTAGTCGATCACTGATATGCTTGTGGAACTGCTAGAGTAAAACAGCCTAAGTAGAAGTTCAGAAGCTCATTATGTAATGAAAGAATGACAAAGCAAGCTATAAAGCATATATTAGGTGTGTGCGGGGGGATTCAGAAAATAATATTGCATTTCTAATTATTATTATTGTTGTTGTTGTTGTTGTTATTATTATTATTATTATTATTATTATTATTATTATTATTATTATTTTCCTGCCCCAGGTAAGCATGCATAGGATTGCAGCCTTAGGCTTCAGTGCTATGTCCACCTACCTGGGACTAGTAAACCTTATTGAAACCAATGGGACTTACTTCCCATTACATAGAATGTACTGTTAATAGGTTGTATCCAAGGTTAGTATAACTTAAGTCCCATTCATTTCAATGGGTCTTCTCTAAGTAGGACTAACATTAGATACAACCCAATGTCCCAGGAGCCATAGCAGAGAAGAGCCAGGTGTTGCTCTACTTGAAATATCTTATGTTGGTAGGTACAGAACAATGGTGGTTGCTTGAATGCTATGCTTTCTCCCTTCCTCCTAGGGCTAGAGATTGCTTAATGTTCCAGGGGCCAATGCAGGAAGTTTGCATGTCCACACACACGACTTTTGGAAGAAGCCCTGCTTCCCTGTCAGTCACACACCCAGTTCTAAACCATTTACCTTTCAGGTTACCCATAGCTGCAAGTATTGCTATGACAGTATTGTCCTACAGATGATGAACAGGCCTGTGGCTCATGCTGGCTCAGCTTGTCTGAGCGTGGAAAGCTAAGCAGGGTCAGGCCTGGTTGTTACTTGGATGAGAGACCCCTCCTCTAGTTTCTTGCATTGAGCAGGGGGTTGGACTCGATGGCCTTGTAGGCCCCTTCCAGCTCTATAATCTGTGAATCTATGAATCTATTATCAAGGCTGGAGCCAGTCGCTTGGGCAGGGATGCTGTGTGATTGGTAGATGTGGTTGTGGGCTGGGTGTGCAAGTTGGTGTAAGAATATACAGGTTTGTGTTTGCACAGAGCTGCTTTTCAAAGCTATTGATTCTATTATTGATAAGGCACCTTCAAATACATGGAATGACAGAACAAAACCATCCTGTAAAAGGACAGGTCATTGCCCCAAGGAGCTTACAATCTACATTTAGACAGACAGAACATAATTGCCTCAAGGAAAAAGGCGTAGACGTTATATGCACCGCAAAACTACTTAGGAAAATGGGAAGCTGCCTTATGCTAGGTCAGTCGGCTCCTTCCTCCAGTCGCATGGACTTGTCTTGCAATCGAAATTGGGACCTTTCACACCCAAAGTGAGAATCATACCCTTATACCAGGGGTTGGTGACTTCTGAGGACCACACCCCTCTGCCAAAATTACCCCTGCCAAATTTGCCGCTGTAGTGGCCAAAAAAGTGGCAATTTTAGAATGGAACAAGTTGTGCAGGGACTGTGTGCCTTGTTCATTTTATTTATTTATTTATTTATTATTTATTATATTTATACCCCACCTTTTTTCCTTCAAGGAACCCAAGGCGGCTTACATAATCCTCCTCTCCATTTTATCCTCACAACAACCCTGTGAGGTAGGGTATGATGGAAATTGTAAGGTTGCCTGCTTAAATCAACAAGGTTATATAACCACTAGTTAGAGTGGGAGGAAAGGGTTAATTGAACAATTCCCCAGGGTGCATGTTTTGTAACCCCTCCTCCCTACTTCCTGCCTCTCTTTGGCCCCCTCCCCCCTCTCTCTTCCTCTCCAACATGATGGACACATGCATATGAATAAATGGACTGTAATTAAAACTAATAAATGTCTTTATTAGTTTTAAACCTTGTTTGGACAATCCATTTCCTTTTAAGAGCCTTTTAGCAGGGTTTAACAACCCACGTGGTGATAACCAGTTTCAAATAATTACCAGACTGTGCGTAAGGGGGGAAAACCCTGCTTCAGCCTAACCAGTATAGGACCGACTTCTTCCCATATCGTCCAACAGTTCACATGCAGAATCACACTCCCGGGAGGCTTCCAGCTGTGCGATTCAGTTTCCAGCCAACGTGTGTGCTCTCCATGCACCTTGTCTTGTTCAAAACTTACCACAGGGGGGCTACAAAAACAGCAGGGAACCACATGCAAGCCGTGGGCTGCATGTTCCCCACCCCTGCCTTACACCAACAGGCCTGAGTTAAGAAGGCTGTCAGGGTGGGCTCCGAAGTCATGCTGCCTCCTGGAGATTGGAGACTGGGTGGGGGCACTTAATTCTGGTACCTTAGATCACTCAGCCGTCCCAACAAAGAGAGCTTTTTCAGCTACTTTTTAGTTTAGAAAAAAGCAACTAAGGTGGGTCATGATAGCAGCTGGTGTACATAGGCATGCTGCCTCTCATACTAAAGGTAGCATATAGCCAACAGGACCACTAGCCACTGATGGCCTTCTCCTCCATGAATTTGTCCAATCCCCTTTTAAAGCCCTCCAAATTGGTGGCCATCACTACATCTTGTGGCATCTTGAGCTTAAATGGTCCCAGACATTATTGTGCTCTCTAAAGGCACATGATGAAGTCACCTTGCTGCAGCTAAGCAGGCCTAGGTATGGTCAGTGCCTGGATGGGAGACCACCTAGGAGAAGCCCATGTATGCCACCTTGAGTTCCACAATGGCAGTATATACATTTACCAAATAAATAAAAGGGATTAGACAAATACATGGAGGATAGATTTATCAGTTATTTGCCATGATAACTAAATGGAGCCTACATGGTCAAAGGCAGGATACCTCTAAATCTCGGTTGTGGGGTACATTAAAAGCATCTGGTTGGCTTGATATGATGCTGGGTTAGATGGGCCTCTTGTCTGATCTTTTTATGGGATGTAGGGGTGGTGCTAGGTACTAAAACGATTTGGGGCTCAGCCTCATGGGACAAACAAACAAAAATCGTGCAAATTTGCATATGCAAATATATGTGCATAGTTAGAAATAATTACTATAATTTAAATTTTATAGAAGGCAAACTAATTAACCTCTTGCTTGCTTTCAGGACAGAACTGTGCAATGTCCCAAAGTGTGCCTGCTTAAAACTCACCCTTCATGAGTCCACACTTTTCCTTTGTCTTTGAGGCCCAAATCCAGATGGGGAGGACAGAGTGCCTGGGACCAGCAAATTTCTGTATGGCACCTTTAAACATTTACCAATTAATTGCAAACGGAACATGGCACACTGGCAAGGAAGATTATGGCAATGAATGTATTTTGAACTATAATAACCCATGCTCTTAGACTGCAAACTTACACAATTACTAGGGAGTAAAAGCTCCAGGGCCCATGCCTAGGTGAACCAGCCACTAAGACTGCCCATGGATGGCAGGGTGATGGGGCAGATGGCCTTCTAGAGATTTGGGGCCCCAAATGAAACATTTGGGGCTCCATCCCTAATGAGCCACCCCCTAACACCAGTCTCTGATGGGTTGTATCCAGTGTAAGTCCTACTGAGACACATTGAAACAAATGGGACCTAAATTAGTCATAACTAACTTAAATCCCATTCATTTCAAGGGGTCTACTCTAAATAGGGCTAATTTTGGATACAACCCTATGTTCTTATTTACTGCTACCTCCTTGGCCTGTGAACTTGCATGAATGCACAAAGTACAGGGCACGGTGGAATTGACCCCTCTGTATTAGATATTGAATCTGAGCAGAAGAATAGCCCTTTCCTTCACTGGCTGTTACTGAAACTGTAGAATGGGTCGCGCCCTTTGAAACATCATCTGCCTCATTATGCAACCAGAGCCCTCTCCCCCTGTATTGTGACTCCTGGATGCCCCCACATTACCCTGTCTCGTTGTCGTGTGGGTCACTGCTGTTATTTCCCTCCCGAGTTACAAGAGTCATAAAATTATACTCCAAAGGGAAATGGTTGCAGCAGCAGATGCCGCCTCCCCAATTCCCTCAAGTTCCAGACATGGCCGTGATCAATGGCATAGACAAACAAGCCCATCAGCGCAGCAGCGTCTGCTGTGGACGGGGGACAAGTAATCTTAATGAAGGCACCGTCCAAAAACTTTCCAAGATCAGGAGGAGCTTGCACTCTCTTAATAACGTGCTGTAAACGAAGGGCTAATTTATATTTAACAAGACATTTATTAGTTAGTTAAGGATTGATTGGGTTAAAAAGCAAAAAGTTGAGAGGTCTAACTGCCCCATAAGCTTGCTGCCATAATATCCTAATAAATGTCTTTATTAATAATAACCAGCGTTGGCAAACATTACAAAAGGAGCTAAAGAGGAGTGAAATGTGGTTGTGAGTGACATCACATCACCAGCAAGGAGGATTGTGTATTATGGGGGTGTTACTTTAAAGCAGGGCTCTCCAACCTTGGGTCCCCAGATGTTGCTGGACTACAGCTCCCAGAATCCCTTGCCATTAGCCATGCTGGCTGGGTATGCTGTAGGCCAGCAACATCTGGGGATCCAAGGTTGGAGAGCCCTGCTTTAAAGAGTCCTTCGCAAGATGTCAGGTGAGGGAATCGGCTTGGCTCTTCTGGTACAGCTCGGTGCGGTCTGAAACTGGCTTGTGATGTTGCCTTAAGAACATAAGAACCGTGTTGGATCAGACCAAAGGCCTATCTAGTTCAGCATCCTTTCCCCCCGCAATAGCCAAATAGATGCTTATGAGAAGCCCACAAGCAGGACATAGACACAAAAGCACCCTCCAGCCCATGTTCCATCGCAACTGGTATTCAGAGGTCTCTGATACCGGTGGTAATATATAACCATCATAAAGGAGTAACCATTGATAGTCCTGATACACAACCTTCCCCAATCTGGTGCTGTCCAAATGTGTTGGTCTGCAATTGCCATCATCCCCATGGACCATGGCAATGCTTGCTGGGGGTGATGGGAAGCTGTCGTCCAACACATCTGGAGGGCACCGGGTTGGGGAAAGGCTGCATTACAATGCATTGGACTGAAATGCAATGCAGTGTTTCGGTGGGCAATTTTTATAGGTAACGCTTGGTTGGGTGGGAGTGGTTGTCCTAAGGGGCTGAATCATCCTTGAAGCAGGAACTCCTGATCTACACCTACAGCAGGATAAGATGGGAGAATTCTGAGGTGGCCGAATGAACTCTTACCAGTTCAGGTCAGGCTACAGGTGGGAGATACCACTTTTTGTATGCCTTAAAAAAAGAACACCTCCCTGCAGGCAGAAAGCTGGCAGAGCAAAGAGTGAGCCAGGCTAGACCGTTTGTGCTAGCTTTCTACTTGCTGGGAAAATTTTATTTTAATGCTAAGCAACCTTCAAAAAAAACCCCACACACATCCCGCCTGCAGTCCATGTGGCCGCCCCAAGATTCTATCACTGCATTCTTCTCCATGTTTATGTCCAGGCCTACATTTCTATGTATAACTGGGTATATTTGCAGGACTAATTCAATTGTGTGTTCCCCCATCTCCCTAAGCTGTCTTTCTTTCTAGTCTTACTGGGAGGGCACCTGGGGGAGGGGCCGATGCTGTTCACTTTGGTAGACAAATTTCTTAAACAAACAGAGAGATACTTCACCACAAACAACCTCAGGAAGGGCAAGAATCTCCCTGCCAGGGCACGAGGCTACGTGCCAGATCCATGTCCCTCGGTGTTTTCTATTCCAGCTGCCCTGGCTATGAATTGCTTATTTTTGGACAATGGGGCACAGACACTATAATTTGGTGTGTGATCATTGACACGCCCCAGTCCTTTGTCTTCCTTTCAAAGCCAATATCCCAGGCCCAGATGGGTTAATACATAATGCAGACATGCAAGTAATTGGCTGCCTTTGTGTAGCAGTCAGTCATAGCTCGCTGTCCCTGTGATCCACTATTAGTGGTCATGCAAACACTCCTTCCACCTAATTAAGCACAGCTTTGAAACCGCCCTTCCCAATGATGTCCGGGTCCCAAGCTAGCGATTCACACATGAGCCCCTACCTGTTAAACCTGCCATCTCGCCCTCTTCTGGGATGAAACATCCCTGCCCCCCCCCCAGGTGACCCAGCTGCTGGCGAGGTTTAGGACCTAGAGGGAGGGTGGAGTGATAAATGATCTTGAGGAAAAAGTCTGGATTAAAGAGCTGAAAATGGGATGTTAATAAACCCCAAGCCACTAATTTGGAGAACACATGCTCTCCGGGCTAAGCCAGTGCCCTGAAACAATGGCCAGTGATAAACAAGGCCTTGGCCAGCCAACCATCTTTTCAAAGACAGTGTTTGGAAAGGGACAAGACTGTGCTGCATTTGTGTCCCAGCACATGGCAATGACAGCTAAGTTCTTGCAGTGTATTTACCACTCCACATATGGCCACTCCAAGTCTCTTCCCATATATACCCATAAGATCATCTTCAGACACCTTTCTTTGGGTGTCCCTGCTGAGTAAGGTGAAGCAGATAGCTACTAAGGATAGGCCTTTTCAGTGATGGCACCCCGGTTGTGGAATACTCTCCCCAGAGAGGCTTGCCTGGTGCCTACATTGTGGTCTTTTTATTTTCCCAGGCTCTTCAGTTCTTCAATTGTAAAAATGGTGTGTTAGTGCATTTTTAGATCTTTATATCGCTGCTGACTTTTATCCTGGTTTTTTACTTGGGTTTGGCTCTGTTTTAAACTTAAGTCTTTGTCAGTATTATGTTTTACGCTGTTGCTGCATTTTATGGTTTTAAGTTTTGTATGGTGAACCGCCCAGGGAGCTTTGGCTATTGGGTGGTATAGAAATGTAATAAATAAATAAATTCATTGTGCCATCCTGGGAATCACAGGATAAACAGCTGCACAGGTTTTTCTCTGTGCTTTTCTTCCTCTTTCAACCAATAACCTGAGACCTTTAGCACTCTATGACCGAATTTACATGTAATGACTGATTATGACCTAGTTCACCTATAACAACAACCCAGAGAACAGCTTGAGTATGGGTTGTCGCTGAATTGTGAGTTCTTGTTGAATCATGAGTTGTCATCATGTGTGAATCCTGCGCTATTGTTTAACTATGGATTGTTAACCATGAACAACCTAGGAAGAGACCCCATGGTTTGTTGTTGGGCTGTGAACTCTGGGTTATTCATGATGGTTAACAACCCATAATTAAACCATAGTGCTGATTCACTTATAACAACAACCCACAATTCAATGGCAACCCATACTCAACCCATACTCTGGCTTGTTCTGTGTGAACCTGGCCTATGGGTTAAACAACCCATAGTTAGTCGGGGCCACACTGGAGCGAGCGAGCGAGCGAGCATGCTGCCTCCCACCCACTCGCCACTTCTGCTTTGCATCCACTTTGCTAAACCACCCAGGAATATGCAATTTTTGAGTTGTTTGTCATGCAGAGTTTGAAGCCATGGTTTGTTGTTGGGTTAAAAACTCTGTTGTTGTTCCTCCCTCAACAACCCAGAGTGCACATCACGATGAAAGACCCAGGAATGGGGCATTGTTGGGTTTTTAGCAAAGCAGGAGCAAAGTGGAAGTGGCAAGCGCATGGGAGGCAGTGCGCTCACTCGCTCCAGCATGGCCCGAAACTTACTATCAACTGTTTAACCCATATGTTATGAAATGAAATGTATTTACACCAGCAGAGATATGGTATATTCCTGCCAGGAGTAAACAGTTGTTGGTTTGAGAGGGTGAGTGCAAATGCACCCAAAGAATTCAGTATGAATCCTGAATGAAAATGGACTTGTAGAGTCTGCAAGAGTCATGGAGGGTGATCCTAAAATTTAACTGTGAAGGTCCCACTCTAGGGCACTTTAGGGGAGTGTTTTAAGTAGAAGGATGGATGTCAAGTATTATTTAGTGCCATGATTCTCCTTGCTGCATTAGTGTAAGTGACTTAGAACTGCAACCTAAGAGAAGCAAGCACATTGTAGGAATGGGCAAATCTGTCAAGCTCAATCTCGTTGAGGTTCCCATTTTTCCACTGCCAAGATCATTCTGCCCTAGTTCTGGGTGAGCTTTATTTTCCTGCACAGAAATTTGTACATATTTTTGTGCACATTTTAAAAGTGGGAACATTTTTGGAGGGAGCGCATTTTTCAAATTTTTTTGTACGCACCCACCCATTGACCAAAGCGTGCTTATGCATATTTTAGAAGTCGACACATTTTTCTTTGTGCTTTTTCAAAATGTGCAGATGTTGTCAAAAACATTTTTCCACCCAGAAAAAATATCCCCCTCTTGCAAGTCAGGTGGGAGGCTGAGGCCACCAAGTGAGTTCAAGGCAGTGGTGAGATTAAATCATGGAACTGGTTCTTTAGAGCATGTCTCTTAGCCAGCCTTCCCCAATGACCCTGCTTGCTCAGGATAATGGGAGTTGTAGTCTAACACATCTGGAGGGCACCAGGTTGGGTGAGGCTGCTCTTAGCCAATATGCTTCACCAGCTCACTAATACAATTGAGAAGATGCCTGTTTTGATTGAACTATAGTTATGAGAATTGAATGTATCATTCAGTTGGAGTTACCTTCACATTCATCAGTCGGGATGTCAGAGAACTTCACAATGGATTCAAATGAGATTGGATTTCTGTGATTCTGACCCATGATTTCTACAGTCGACCAGCTTCTTCCAAGTTCTGAGGATTCCACGGACTTGTGAACTGGTTTTTTTTAAAAAAAAAACTTTCCAGAATTGTATGCAAATTCACCAGTGCAAAAATACAAAAGAAGAGCTTTAAAAAAAAAGACCAACCAAAAATGTGCATCCCCCCCATAGGCTAAATCACGAAATGTACATTTTGGGGGGATTTACACATTTTTGGAACTGCACATTTGCACAAGTATGTACTTTCCATTACGAATGTAAGTTTGGGAAATGGAGAAAAATCTGGTTCTGTCAATAAGCAGACAATGGAACAAATGATGCTGGATCAACTGCAGAACACAGACAGAATAAATTTAACAAAATCTATATATCCCTATTCATCAGAGATGTCTAGTGCCTCTTCTTTCTTTCTTTTTTGGTCATACACACGAACAAATCTGAACATTTGGACATGCTACTTCTATCTGTACCGATTAAAGCAGTGTTCTCCAACCTTGGGTCCCCAGATGTTTTTGGCCTACAACTCCCATTATGCCTGGCTGGGGCATGCTGGGAGTTGTAGGCCAAAAACATCTGGGGACCCAAGGTTGGAGAACACTGGATTAAAGGAATGTTTCCAGTGGCTTAAGGGGTCATCTTTCCTGAGGCCAGGAGAAGATATGTAGGCAACGGGTAGTTTTGCAACAAACACAGAACCAAAAGCAGGCAGCCTTGCAGCACCTTGAAAGGCTAACAAATTTATTGCAGCATAAGCTTTTGTGGTGCTTCAAGTCTCCTCCTTGCTTTTGCTGCAAAACAGATGAACAGCGCAATCCAATGAGGCTGCCCATAACCCTCCAAACTCAGAGGATTCTGGGCATCCTATGGATGGTGGAAGGAGCGCAGAGGTGAAGGTCACCTCCGTGCTTCTCCTGCCCTGCAAAAGACTTAGATGGCTGATTTCGGCAGTCTAAGTCTTTTGCCCCAGAGTGCGAGGTGGGGAGGTTGAGGTGCTGCCAGGATACTACGTATGCTAGCGGAGCCTGTTTCCTCTCTTCCCTGCCCCCTCCCCACCCACAAAACTCTGGCTCCAAGGTCACTCTTCCAACCTTGGAGCTGCAGCCGGCACAGTTCTTTCTGTGGCAGCTGCGAGGGTGGAGGGAGGGCACTCCGAGGTCAGAGCCTGAGCTCCAACATCAGTGTGTGTTTCTGGACTTCTCCTATGGCCATCTATGTAGTGGCCATAGGATTGCACCCTAAGACAGTTACCCTTCTGGAGTTCGTTACCATGCAGGTTTCCCTTTGGAAGCATAATCTCTGTGTGGGGTGTTGGATCCTGAGTGCGGCTGCAATCATATACACACTTACCTGGGAGTAAGTCCCATTGAACTTCCGACTAGAAGTGTATAGGATTGCACTGCCCGTCTTGCTTAAAATAGATTCATTGAAATCAATGGGATTCATATTAGTCATGGCTAAAGTGGAAGACCGACAACCTGGTCTTCTGTGCGGGTTCAATGCTAAGAGGGTAGCGGGTGCTGGGGCGGGCCTTCTCCGAGGTCCCCAGCGCCTCGCCTTAGCCCAGAACAAAGGGATAACTTATAGCCACAAAAGTATCTTTTAGAAAACAAGTTTATTTACAAAATTACCGTCACAAACTCAGACCCACGCCAGCAATACAGCTTATCAGTACGGTGCAAAGTAGCAAGCAAAAGCCTCAAGGACAATGTGATTTCAGGGCTCTCAGCTAGTTAGTTTAGCTCGGGTCCCGGCAGAGGCCCGGTCAACCGCACGCTGCTAGCTGGGTTCCCGGCGGAGGCCCAGTCTACCCAAGCGGCTAGCTGGGTTCCCGGCGGAGGCCCGGTCTACCCAAGCGGCTTGTGAGTGATTTCAGCTTGGTTTCCCGGGGGTCCGGTCAACCCAAGCGGCCAGTGATTCCAGCTAGCTGGAGCGCGCCGGATTCTGCTACCCGGGGTTGCTGATCCTTCGTTCCCTTACCCCAGGCATGGGCAAGATTGCTGATCAGGTCCAGAGAAAAGTTCCCTTGTGCAGGGTGTTTTATACCTTGGTGTTTCAGGTAGCCCCTCCCTTCATGATCAGGTGGGTTGACACCCTCCCTGAGGGGCGGCCTTTTGGGTCAGGTGGGGTGACGCCTCCCCCCCCCCCCCCCCGTGGGATGGGGTCCCTTTGAAGCCACTTGCTTAATGGTCCCATCCTATGGTGTTGAGTGGCCATTTCTTAGGGGTGCCGAAGCGTCTGCCCTGGAGAGGTATTCAAGTCTTATGTAGATGGGGCTGATATGCAAGAGCATTGACAAACCTGGTGATGCTTCCTGCCTTCCCCCCTGGGGTGATTCTATGTAGATGTTGTTTGTCCCCTTTGTCATGTGTGGAGACTGGCTGTCTCCCCCCCCCCCCCCCGTCTCCTTCCCCCCTCCTTGGTGAGTATGTGTGTGTCTGGCAGGGGGCTTAGGTTGGCTTTCTCCACAGCTAACTTGCCCCACTGATTCCAGTGGGTCCACCTTAAGCTTGACTGGGTCTGGATCCATCCAAAAGAGACAAAGATGAAAGGGAAGGAGAACACAGCAGATTCTCACATTCTCTGCCCCTTCATGTCTGATCCTCAGCTTTGCAGGATGCAGTATGCAACATGGTTGCAGTATGCTGAAGGCCCTTTGGAAAATCTTTTCCTAAATCTGGATGTGTTTCTCCTTTGAAAGTTGGTCTTCTTGACCTGCAGTATCTTGGAGTGGATAGGGGATTTGCAGATAATGTCCTTCTGTCTCAGTCACCAGCAGACCCCAGCTAAAAATTGTTCCCCATTGGGCAGCAGCAAGAGGAAGCAAGTCAGTACCATTCTTCCGCATTAATGGGAAGTCTGATCTCCTTCTGTACCATTTTTCTCAAGCTTCTTTGCCTAGTTCTCTTTAACATGGACTTCTCCTTAGTCCAATTGTCTATGATCTTCCTTACTTCACTACTATTATTATTATTATTATTATTATTATTATTATTATTGACAGTAAACCCTCACTGACAAAATCACCATATGATTTATACTAAGCAGTCACATACAAACTACATACCAGTATGTATAAATATTCAAGCGGATGACTTTTCAGACAGCTAAGCAGATAACCATCAACAGAGGAAGAGACTAAGGGGTCTCCCTAAGGATATGCTAAATAGATAGGTCTGATTCTGAAAAGGGATTTACATTCCAAGCATAGTCACTGAAAGAACAAGGATTTTGTATTCAGTCATTTGTCCATACACATTTTTGTCATTTGCCATTATCTGTGCCTTCTTCACCAGTCTTTTGCTAGTTAGCACCTTCCCTGTTCTTGCTGATGGTAACAGGCGTAGGGAGCATTCAATACTTGCTCTTTTTTTAGGCCAATGCTACACTCCTGTTCCAGAGACATGATCACCAGCAGATTAAGAAGTCCATATTTCAGATTACTAATACCATTGCTCCTTGATCTTGTTTTCTTCATTCCTTAAGGTTTTCCTTGCCAACATTATGCATTAGCTGTGATAGATAGCCAGCATTATGGCAATGAATTCCTTTAGCGTTATGCCATCTTAGGATACATCATAGGATGCGGTATGCCTATGTACACCAGTTGCTGGGAAACATGTATCCTAAATTCTTTGCCTCCTGGATCACTGACCAAGGTCCTGAATCTGACCTAAGCTCCAGTTGCGACCCAGCCATCTGAACCACACGGAGCTGTTACCCAGAACAATGGATGGATCCTGACACTTACATTCTGAACATTCATCGGAAGGAACCCAGTAATCTGCTCACATCTGTTTCCTGGTTTGTTTGTTTACAGTATTTGTATGCTCACCCATTTATTTCTTTATTTTATTGATTTTATTTATACCCCTCCTTTTTTCCTGCAAGGAACCCAAGGCGGCTTACATAATCCTTCTCCTCCTGTTTTATCCTCACAACAACCCTGTGAGGTAGGTTAGGCTGAGAGTCAGTGACTGGCCCAAAGTTTCATGTTTCATGTCCGAGCGGGGAATAGAACCTGGATCACCCGAGTCCCAGTCCAACACTCTAACCACTACACCACATTGACTCCCCACCCATCACATGAAGTTCTCTGGGTGGGGCTTACAATAAATATTTATCTTAACAACAATGAGAATTTAAATACAAAATAATATATGTGGAGAGAAAGCCTGACCAAGATACACTTTGCCCCATTTCCCCAGCATAATCCCTGCCCAGGGCAGGAGAGCTCAGTCCAAGACACACATCTGCATTCCGATGGGTTTCACCAAACACCCTCAATGAGCTGCCAAGTCCAGGACACATGCATTTGCATTTGGATGGTTTTCCTCAGACACCCTCAATGGGTTGTCAAGCACCCACGAGGGGCCATGGAAAAAAGTGGCAGTCGAAACCTCAGCACTCTTCCCACCTGGCCGAACTGGTTTGTCTTGTCAGGAGAGGGAGGGGTCGGGGATCAACAGGGGAGGCGAGCGAGGGGGTAAAAGAAGCAGCCAAGGCTAAGGTTGTTGAGAACAAGGTGCCACAGAGCACGGAACAGGACCTCAGCTCAGGCCAGTCTGGACACTCAACCCACAAGCGGAGCACCTGGGTACATTGCTGTAAGTTCGCTCAGCTTCTAGTGTTAGACTAGGTCAGAATCTCAGGAGAGGATTATTTTAAAAAATAAATGCTAAAATTTCCACCTTCACACAGCAGTTGCTTTTCACCTCCACACACATGGATCTCCAGAAATGTTCTGGGTCAGTTTTATGGGTACAATGAGGAGGGGGAAAAGTTTAAAATAACAAAATATGCCCCTAAGGGGCACTTAGAATTCACATTACCTCATCCTGCTGGCAGACATCATGAAGCGAAAATACCGGCACAACCGCGCGCGTGCGCGCGTGTGTGTGTGTGTGTATATATATATATGTATATAGGCCTGTGGCTTATTCCCCCACTCCACCACACACACACTTTCTCCTTCTCTGCATAAACACTTGTGGCATGTACCCCATTTCTCTATTCATATTATTTCCTCTTTGCCCCTCTCACATTTTCTTTTCCCTTCCTTCATGCTTTTACGTAGAAATCGATAGGCCTTTCTGATGACCAGCCTTCTTTTCTTACTATTCAGAACCTTGTCCAAGTCATTAAAAATCATAACCAGGGAACTCTATTTATTATTTATTTAAAAGGCTTCCTTCCCTCCTTTTGATCAAATGATCTTCAAGGCAGCTTATAACAGATTATAACACACACACACACACACACACACACACCTCAAACCCACAGAACCCAGAATGTGAGTGTGATGTCACAACAGACTTTCTTTTTGCTTCCCAGACTAATGCCATGTCCTGTCCTGATTTGCATTCCTCCCCTGACTTTTAACACTCAACTTAGCATCCCACAGGATGGATAAAAACCTTACTATGATGTTCCTTATGCAACTCCTTCTATGCTAGACCTCTCCTCCTCCTCCTCCTCCTCCTCCTCCTCTTCCTCCTCCTTCTCCTCCTCTTTGTCAGAGCTTTTGACATTTTCTTTTATAATTTTGCACTTAAACACTTAATTCTAACCTTCACTCCCCTGCAGCTCCATTGATCTCCATGAATATTTTTAGGGTGCAGTCCAGTCGAGATGAGCGTGAGCCTCCGAACTTGGAGGCTCACGCTCATCCATTGCAGAGCAGGTGATCAGTTGACCAACACATGCTGATAGTGCACACTCTGGCTTCTGCCATCAGCCAGGGGACCGAGGGCCACTGGGAGGCTGCATGCCGCCGGCTTCTCAGGAATAGCAGTAAGCCAAGGGGGTGGACTAGTGGTGTAGTGGAGCAGGGTTGAAGCACCAGGTCTTTTTGATCACCAGCGGCAGTCATGTCATCTGCCACCCACCTCAGGCTTCCCTGTTCTCTCCGAATGTAGCTGCAATCCTCAGGGTAGCTGGTGGAGAAATGGATTTTCCCCAGCCACAATATGCTGTGAGCTGTCCCTAATGCAATTCAAAGTATTTCTGGGTGGCTTGGTCCTGCAAGGCCTGTATAGTGCACAGAGACAAAGAGAGAGAGATGGATCAACCCAGCTGCCTTCACTTTGGACTCCCCTGGCGGGGGCGGGGGCCTACAGGCACTCTGTGATGATGAGTGCCTGTCCGAAACCTCAGAATTTACCACTACACCATTGGGGGAGACCAACCTGGCCCATCCATCAGCCAGAGATGGAGCAGTGCTTCCCCCTCCCTGCCAGACAGAACGCTTGGCTCCAGTTGACACTTGCCCTGGGACTGCAGAAGCAAAGGGGAAAAACGCTCTGGCCCCATCCAGTAGCCAAAGGAACAGGAGCCACCAATTGCTATTCGAGCAAGAACATCAGCAAGAGGAGATCAGCCTGGCCCAAACTAGATATAGGTGCCCACTTATAGCTCACCACCTTGTTCTGGCTGTGGGGGGGGGGGAATGATATCCCTCCTTTTCCACTCCCGCTCCACTCCCTTTCTCTTGTGTGTCATCCCCCCCCCTTTTCTTTAGTTTGTAAGCCTGGTGGCCTGGCCCCTCTCAATAATTGTCTGAAAAGCAGGATAAAAATACAGTAGATAGACAGACAGACAGACAGACAGATAATACTGCCTACTTCTCTGCTACACTTATTCCAACCAATACCATCTCTCCCTAGGCTTTGTGTGCTGACAGCATTTTAAACATTTCTGAGTAGTTGGGATATTCATACATATTCCATACCACCCCAGTCTCTAAGCTCCCTTTACACACCCATGCCCAGTGGCATGAGAGCAGCTTTCCCACTGTGCAATACAATGCTGCTGGGCATGTGTATGAGAGAGGGTGCCAGGGTGCCATCCTGTGGGTCTTTCCCACCCAGTAGCCTCCTCCTCCCTGGTTAAGTGCCAGTCAAATGGGAAATAGCCACATGATTGGTCCTGCCACATGGTTGCAATATGCACAGTCTCCAGCATGAATTGCAGCACCATAGAGAAGCAAATTCTGTGTGTGTGTGTGTGTGAGTGAGTGAGTGAAGGGCCCAATGGCTGCGAGTAGCAATCCTCATTTCAGTATATTAAAACCGATATAGCTATGGAGTTTTCAAAGATTCTGCCTGCTTTTCTCTCAGAGCTCTTATTTTTCTTTTGTCCAGCTTATCTGGCTTCAGTGGCAAATTGGCAAAACTTATTTTCTTCTGCAAATCTCTTCTGTGCTTTAATACCCCATTAATCTCTCTGTGGTGATAATGAGCGCCCTAACATATTATCCAAAGTTGTTTTTGACTTTGCAGCTGGATATATAGATTCTCTCTCCCTAAAATTCAAAGAGGAGTCCATTAAGTCTGAAGGGGTCTATACTGTAAACAAGTTACAGAGCTCTCAAAGCACACTGCATGAGGAATACAAAGGATCATGTGTGCACATTCTAAAGAACTGAGTGGCGAGATACCAAAGTGAGCATGGCCTAAGCATGTGGGAGAATTTTCCTAGATGGCAAAGCAACTATGCAGGGCCGGTGCTACCATTAGGCCAACTAGGCAGCTGCCTAGGGTGCAGGGCTAAAGGGGGCGTCAGAAACGCCTTGAAAAAAAAAATACAGCGCTCTCAAGTGGGAAGGGGGGGCGCTAAATATCTGATCTTGCCTAGGGCACCAAACTGCCTTGCACCAGCCCTGCAGCTATGCAGTTTAAAAGGAATCTGAACTCCTGCCCGAAATTAGTAAATTGTCAGAGGGGTAGCTGTGTTAGTTGCAGCAAAAACAATGAAGGGTCTTCTGGAACCTTAAAGACGAATACATTTATTATGGCATGAGCTTTTGTTTTAGTAAATGATGGCCATTGGTTTTTCAAAGTAAGCATGATACCCCCCCCCCCCTCCCCGCAAAAAAAGATCTAGATCCTACAGGCTAGATATAGAAATCCTTGTAAGGCAGGAACGAAAATGAAGTTTGTTGGATAATTAAAATTGCAGTCAAAACCTATGGCTAATGTTTCACCAGGTAATTGGGTGAAATGGTTAAGATCACTGATACCTTCTAGGGTAGTTTTCCTAGAAGGTACTCATTGAATTATTAACAGCCTGAACAGGAAGTGGGCGTAGCTCTCAGCTTCTTCCTCTTTCTGTTCAGACTCTCTTAGTGAATGTAGCATCTTCTGTTGTTGTCTCCACGTGGTCCTTGCAGCAGCATGTAGCCAGAGTTGCTGGTCTGAATCCAGTCTGCCTTAAAGCATCCTGGATTACCAAATGCTAACTGGCTAACACTAGCCAAATCTAAGCTTCTTTTAAGCTGGAAAGGGACTCTACTCTACTGATCTCACTATAGGAAGGATATTACTCCACAATATATCCTCTCCTAGTATCTTTTTCAAGTCCCAACAAAGTTGACCCTGCTGATAACTGGGACTAGAGCCTCCTTACGCCTGACCACTGGCCATGCTGGCTGGGGCTAATGGGGGTTGTAGAGTGGGTTGGGGAAGTCTGATGTGTGGCCATCAGGGTCCTTAGAGAAACCTTTTAATCTGATTCCATTCCTCTGCCTTCTGGTATTTTCCCATTATGGTATCTGTTGGAGGGTATTTTATGCCCTTTTAGATGACAAATACATAGCAAAGTGGTGACTGGGTTTTGGATGGCTAGAGATTTACTCTGCAGAAATTTGCTGTGTGGCATCTCCTAATTGAGTATTCATTTGCTTCCCATTTCATGAATGCATTCAAGACAATATTGACCCAGGGATATTCCTTTTATTATACCAGACTGGTTGCAAATGAGTTGGGATTGTGGGGCAGGAGGGCGCTGTCTTGAGGACAATGCAGTTTGCCCACAGCTGCAACTTCCTTGTGATCTCTGCTAAAGTTGGAGACTGCATTCGTTTCTGATAATAGGTCACATCAAACCGATCTTTCTCGGTGGCAAATGCATATCGCCGTGTGAGTTGATTAGATTGTCTGGAAGTATTAATTTCCCCCTAAGTCTTGCCTCCATATCCATTAGCCACTCTGCTGTGTGGCTAACAATTCCAGAGAGCACCTTCAGAAACACTTCATTACCATGCAAATGGACATGGCTCTCCTCCCTTTCTGTGCAACATCCCTCTAGCTGGAGGATTACACTATAGCTTTAAGGAGAGCATATGCAGAAACACAAATTATTACAGTCATCAATATTTATACAGCTGCTAAAGTTCATATCTGACAGGCACAGCTTCTACCACAATGAGCCATAAAAGCCAGGCACATACATTGAGGCGGAGAGGTACCGTGCTCACAATTAAGAGATCCATAATCAAAGCATTGCTGTGCTATTGAAATAAATTGGAATTGTGCTGGTTGGGGATCTTTTCTCGCACCACTTAGTATCCAAGAGCTAAACTATGGCAATAAAATATGGTGGCTAAATTAGGGATGTATGGATTTTGTTAAAACCATTCCGTCTGTGTTTCGTGGACTGTCAGATGTCTTTTGTTCCATCATCTGCTTATTGATGGAATCAGATTTTTTTTTAAAATGGAAGTACGAAAACTTGTACTTGTTCCACTTGTACAATGCAGGCCTGTGGCTTACGCTGGCTCAGCTTGTCTGAGCGTGGAAAGCTAAGCAGGGTCAAGCCTGGTTGTTACTTGGATGGGAGACCTCTCCTGTAGTTCCCTGCATTGAGCAGGGGGTTGGACTCGATAGCCTTATAGGCTCCTTCCAACTCTATGATCTATGAAATCTATAAGTGTGCATTAGTGCTAATGCATCTTAATGCAAGTGCAGATTTGTTCAAATCCCCCCCCCCGCAAAGTAAAAAAATGGTCCACAAGTCTGCAGAATCTACGCAACTCTGAAAAAGCTGGTCCACTGAAAAACCTTAAAAAGTAAGGTTCCCGTTCAAGAGTGGCTATGGCCATGCAATCTGGGAAGAGTGGAAATGGAGGCTCACATATTCTTTCAGTTCTTTTTACTGTGACCTCCGAAGAGACTTTATTACCCCTATTCTTTCCAAAAAAACCCAGGAAGATCTGAGGCATTCTATTTAAAATATTTATTATCAGATTGGAATCCCCAAGTCACTTATAATGTAGCATGCTTTTGTGCATCTGCTATCCGCTGTAGGAAAATGATGATAAATCAAGGATAGCATGCTTCTGAAAGAGACTATATTATTGTTATGTTTATGACATTTCATATTTTAGATATGCGACTTTTTTCCTGTTCAAATTGGATTTTTTAAAATAAATATTTTATAAATATTGTAATTGTGTTTAATTGTTTTCAATTTTAATAGCTATTTTAACCTGTTGTTCTGTGCATTGTAATTGTGTTTTGACTGTTTTAATTTTAATAGCTATTTAATTGTGTTGTTGTTGTTGTTGTTGTTGTTATTGCTATTTTAATCTGTTGCTTTACTTGTTTTCCTGCTGGTCTATGACTGTAATAAACTGACTGACTGACTGGTCCACTGCAGAATGAGCAGTAAAATCCCCCCTCCTTACCATCCAAAAGCCAGTCGCAAATTGCTGTGGGTTTCATCCAACACAGCATAAACAGGGCATACCATTTTGGTTGATCTTAGCCATGAGGAAATACCTGAAGGCACAAGAATGCAATCAAATATATGTTTCGGCATATATGGCAACAATCCGCTGTCCTGAAGATCTGTAAGTGCCAATCCCCTGAATTCTGCTCTTCAATCCTGCAGCTACATCAAGGCCATAGGGTGGCCATGTGACCTCTTTACAGAGAACAGTCCTCTATTTGAAGGACTGCCATCCTCTAGTCCAGTGTTCTCCAGCCTTGGGTCCCCAGATGCTGAAAGAAGGGATCTTCCAGATCTCATGAGGCAGAGGGCTCCACCAATGAGAACACCCTGTTGTGCAACCCTATCCCCTGCACTTCAGCTGCCAGACGAATCATCAATCAGGAGAGGTCATACTGCAGTCCTATGCATAATTAACCTGCAAGTGTATGCAACTAATATTAAGGGGACTTCAGTTCTAAGTCGGTATTACATTCCACTTGAGGGATTTAACAAAGAGCATCCGCTTCAACATAGGAATATCTTAGGGTCAATATTGCATAGCATGTTTAGCAGGGGTAGGCAACCTGTGGTCCTCCAGATGGTTTTGATTGAATCTCCTATCAGCCCCAGCCAGTATGCCCATTGGTCAGGGATTATGAGATTTATAGTTCCAAACATGAGGAGGGCAGCAGATTGGCTACACTTGGTGCATTGGATTGAGATGTTAGTGTCTTAGTTGTTTTTCCATCGAAACATGCATAGGACTGTGCCATTACAGAATTATTTGCATAGATGTCTGTATCTTAGAGCCACACTGTTCATTTTCAGTGTGTTGTTAATTAATTAATGGGACCTCTTATTGTTTGCCTTGATTTCCTTAATGCAAGTAAGAACTGGATCCTGTTAAGATACAAGCAAGCTCACAATATATATATATATATATATATAGGCAGCTTTTCTTGGCTTCTACTTGAGCTTTTAACAAAATTAAACCTGTTGAAGTATGAGGACTCACGGATATATTTTTTTCAACACAATACCCTTCCCACTCATCTTAAAAAAAAAAAAGCCTATTCCATAAATGTGCTATGACAAAAATTTGTGCAATCATTTAACTCCCCCCCTCTGCCCCCAATAGGGAATTTCAGTTATTTAAATAAAGCAGATTGGACCCAGATTGCATAGTTGGGACAGCAAGTTCTATTCACAAAATGTTCATGAGGGGGAGGGCAGCTTGGAGAAAGTATTCTTGTGCGCTTGCCAATTCCCTAAGTTGTGAAACTGGTGTTAGAACTGGGCTAGAGTCTCCACTTCTAGATACATCCATCAGTCCAGCTCCTCATCTTTTGGCAATATACCTCTCATCCCCTCCAAATCCATCCCTCCACCCTGGTTGGTAAAAACCTCACACATGTGCTGTTGCGGAATAAGGGATTCTTCTGTATTTCCTTCCTGTATTTCTCTTTGTCTCAAAAAACTCCCTATTGGGTGAATTCCCAAAGCCTTGCTTCCCTTCATTCTGTATATCTGAAAGCTATCCTTGACGTCCAATGGAGTCTTTGTTCTATCCTAGCTTGTCTCATGCAAATCGCTGTCCTGTGTACTTCAAAGGCCTCTCAAGATGAGAAATTCTTTACATTGCCCTATGATTCTTACTGACTAGGAGGAAGGCCCAGCCCCAGATTACCTAATTGATTACTTTGTTCCTGATGGATTGAAGACATCCCACTGATCTGAGGGTTCTCACAACCACAGTTTACACAGGAAAGAATTATTAGTTTGGTGTAAAGTCTGCCATCCTTGCTATGGGGTCTTCATGTTTTAATTCAATTCTGCCTCTTTAAAAATGCATTTGTTTATCCCAAACAATCCAAGGAACTTAGGTAAGAAATGATTGGTTAGAAATTATATGACCTTGTGGTGTCATCAACCCTTGCCTGTGTCATAAATTTCATAGATAGATCATAGAGTTGGAAGGAGTCTACAAGGCTATTGAGTTCAACCCCCTGCTCAATGCAGGAAACTGAATCTTGATCGCATATGACTTTGCAATGCAGCTGTAACAAACTTTTCAGCCTTGGCTTAGAGATGTGTTGACATTTCGTGTTAGTATGCATTTCTGTTCTTTTTCTGAGTTTTGCTTTTGTGCTCTGGTTGTCCCAGCCTTGCTGTAAAATATCTCTGGCCTGTATGCTAAGTTAATTGAGGGAGACAATTCACATTGGTAAGAGAGAAGCTGGCTGTCCTCACAGATGAAGGAACAAGAAGAGCATAGGTTTCTGTAGCCAGAGTAGTCACCTCATCATCCCCCCCACTGCCCCTAGTATAATTCCATAATTTGCCTGCCTCTTTGGATCTTAAACTCTAGGTGGGCTGGCTGGTGGCAGTGAATGAACATTTATTAAGAAACCATCACCTCAAGGGATGAGTCTTTGGGCTAGTTTGCTACTGAGCCATATTCAACATATTATTATTAACATATAAAGCCTAAACAAGTTAGGACCAAGTTACCTGAAAGATTATCTCCCTGTATATGGGGGGGACAGGACGGGGGACAGCCACCCAGAAATCTCTCTCTGAAATGCAGATCAGAGCTATAAAGATGTGTATGAAGATCTATACAGATCACAGCTACACAGAGGTGCACGTGTATGCCGAATTAACACTTACCGTAATACAGCAAACCCTGTTACATGCAGATGTTCTAAAACACAGAGATCCTGCAGAGAGCTATCTTGCACATGTCACCCCAATTAAGCAAACACACACACACACACACACACACACACACATATATGACAATGAAGAATCTCGTGGCACCTTGAAGATTAACAGATTTATTGCAGCATAAGCTTTTGTGGACTTGAGCCCGGCTCTCTGGAGGGATATATATCCTAGATATCAAGAGCCTTCTTATGCACATGCAGGCAGACCATGTCCACACAAATGTGTTACATGTGTAGACAGCCCGAAATATTTGCTGACTTGCAATATGTAAAAGTCTCTCTCTCTCTCTCTCTCTCTCTCTCTCTCTCTCATACATGTATACAGATCACAAACACACCCTCATGCACCTGGGTGCAATATGTACAAATGCATTTGACACATCTGTGTGAGTGGCAAAAGATGTGCAAAAGATGGGGGAAATGATAAAAGTCAACTGTCGATCTTTTAAAATTTTAATGAAGTGAAAATACTGTCTGAACCAGCATGTGAGGAGGAGAGAGACCTTCTTCAGTTTGAACAGATTAAAAAAAAAAAACTCAGGGGGATCAAAGAGGATTAACATGCCCAGTGCTAACACCAATGCTTGGAGTGATGTTTGGGAAAAAGCTGTGTAAACTGTCTGACAAGAGAAGCTAACCTTCTTTTGGAAAGCCCTGAGCAAACAAATACTAATCACAGAATAAAGGGACAATTAGCTGTGATGTCTCCCGTAATAAATCTACTAACAAGAATACAACCTTCTGGCCATTCACAGCCAGATCTTGGGCACTTGGTGTTTGCTGAGCAGATTAATGGGGACAAATCGGGCAGCTTATTGTGAGGGACAAGCACATTTCTTTGTCTGTCTTGACACAAGGAAGCCAAACCTGCCTGGAATTGTATTTGAAGCTTGATCAATGGGGCATCTGGCCCAACAATTGCTTCAGTTCCAGTGTCCTGTAAGTGGCACCTCATTTCCTCCTAAAAGATACCTCGGCTAGAATAATTGAAAACCAACAGTCAATTTCAAAGAAGGGCAAAACTAGTCCTGTTTGTGGCTCACTCTGTCACCTTCCCACTTTGGCTTTCAGTATACATTAAATAGTGTGGATTGGTCCTGATATAAATTACTGGCTTAAATCCATTACATGTCGCTTCTGATGAACATCTGTGAAAGCAGGGAGAATCACTCCTAAGTCAGGGATGGGCAGAAGGTAGATCTGGATCTATTGGTAGATGTCGGCATGATTTGTAATAGATCAGCAAGGATTTCTGACTCCAAATTATTTAACACTGCAAGCAGCAAAATGATACATATACCCCAATTGTGCTGCTGAAATGAAGAAGGCTTGTGCTAGCCCTGAGTGGATTTTTGTGTCGATGGACAGTGAGCTCTGTACAGTTCTGGTCCTCAGAACAACCTCTTGGTCTCAGAGTTCTTTAGTTCTAAGTGTTGGTCTTTTGTACCAGGCTCTTGAGGTTCCAGTAAAAAAAAAAAAACCCAAAGTAGATCCTTCCTGCAATCCTGAAGTCTGCCCGCTGCTGCCCTAAGTTGAACAATACTTGCTTCCCAAATGCGTCAGCTCCAGTTTTGATGTGACATTTGGTGCTTTTGTAATGGTTTGTTTGAAGTGGTCCTATGACGAGGGCTTGGGTATCCCTCCTCATAACTTTCTGGAAACAATACCTTAGGTGACATTCTAGATCCCTGCTGGGTCAGCATACAGGAGAAGCTATATGGAGAATATATAACTTTTCAATGTGTTATTATTCTCAAGCTTTTAAAATGTAGGCTTCCTTTCTAAACATTCTCAGTCTTCTCTGCCCATCATTGACCTCCTTTTCCATAACCTTTTATATATGAACACATGAAGCTACTTTGTAGCAAAACAGAGCATTGGTCCAAACAGCCTAGTATGAGCTGTTCTGGTAGCAGCTCCCCAGGGTCTCTGAGTCGAGGTCTTTCACAGCTCTGCTGCCAGTGGCAAGGCCCCATTTGCATTCTGCCTCTAACAGGATAGGAGAGCCACTTTCTTGTGGGGAAAACCTACACTGCGTGGTAGGTGTGTGAATATTGGAAGCATGTAGGTGGGTCTACAGAGCTCCACTATTCACACACAGGCTGCAGCATCAGGGCTTTGCAACACAGGGAAGCAGCTCCCAGCCTGGTCAAAGCCTTGAGCCAGGCAGGGGAGCTGTCCAACAGTGCCAGCAATCCGAGGACCTTGTGTGGAGCACCAGAGAAGTTGTTCAGAAGATCGCTAGGCTAGGAGCAGTCTATGAAGCTGCTGCATCAGCAATTTCTAGGCAGAAACTGAGGGTTTAATACTCTGCCTGCTTGCCTCACTTCCTGGAGTACTAGTTGGAACCTAATTCTGGCTGTACGCATAGTTGAGGATCCTGCTCCCAGGTAGGATTCTGATATGGGATGCCTCATGCTGCTGGTTCACAACATTTAATTGTTGTGAAATGCCCAGAGAGCTCCAGCTATTGGCAGCATACCAATGCAATAAATAAATAAATAAATAAAGATAAGTGAGCGCTGCTCTGACAGCATTAAGCTTTTGGTGTGGGCTTGCTACTTTTGTTGTTCTTGAGGACCTGGTGGCAATTGTGGGGATTGAGTTCAGTTGGGGCACATTAAGAGCCAGTGTGGCATAGTGGCGAGTGTTGGACTGGGGACTTGGGAGATCTGGGTTCTAGTCCCCGCTCGGCCATTAAACCCACTGGGTGACTTTGGGCCAGTCACTGACTCTCAGCCTAACCTACCTCACAGGGTTGTTGTGAGGATAAAATGGAAAGGAGAAGGAGGATTATGTAAACTGCCTTTGGTTCCTTGCAGGAAAAAAGGTGGGGTATAAATATAATAAATAAATAAATAAATAAATAATACTCCGCTCAGTTCTGCATGTTCCCTGGGCGGGCGGGGTATTGTCTTGGGGGAAGGTCTCAGGGATTACCTCCAGGTACCCTGCTCCCCCTGTTCTTGGGATCTTGGTTCATGCTGGGACCTATGGTGGGATCTCCTCCAATGAGATGGTGTCATCATATCCCAGCTCTAGGAGCTGGTGGGTCCTGACACTCCGCACATCAAAAGGAAGTTATGAATGGGTCTCAGTGGGTGGCTCAGTCTGAGCCCCCATGGAGCTTTAGGGCATAACATTCAATGTCACAGATTAATCATGTTTTAAAACCCTTTAATGGCCCTTTTGAGTCAGGATGGCTCCAGAGTGGCTTAGAAATATACTTCCCATTCTTTTGTTGCATATTTATATCTGGTGGTTTTTCACTGCAGTAGCTGTCCTGAATACGGCAGCACAGGAAAGTGGGCTTCCCCCATGATTTAGTCTGGAATAAAAGGGCATGTTCTTTTTGCATGCCCTTAAGGACCCAAATGCAGAATTTTTTTGTGAATGTGTCCAGATGCATTCCCATGATTTTGTGATGACAGATCTAGATGACTTACACAAAGCGAACACCACCCTTGGGTCCTGGGCTTTCATGTCATCTTTTCTTTCTGACAAATTTTGTTTTGTCAGTTGATCTGACAGTAAATTTAACTATTTCTTTTGCCTACTGTATGTATAGTCCACCTCTTCACAAAAGTTTGAGGTCTTTTACCAATTACCACTCCCTCCCCAGTGACCTTCGACATGCCCCCTCCTTGATGAACTTCTGCCGGGCTTTAAAAACATGGATTTTCAGGCGGGAATATGGGGTGGGTTAGGATTTTTTTTTTTAAAAAAAAACTCTTATATTGTTTTAATTGTGTTTTAATGGTGTTTTATTGTATTTTATCTTGATTGTACATCACCCAGGGTGGCCGGGTGGCCGGCCAGATGGGCGATTTAAAAATATAATAAATAAAATAAATAAATTAAAAATCATAAAATAAAACAGGGGTTTGGGGGGCTCTTTCAGCCTGGGAGCCAAATTCCAATTGGGGAAGGGTCTCAGGGGCCACATTCCTGTAGAGGGCAGGGCTGAGCGCATGGGGTGGGCCCAAGAACAGATGTAATTCTTACCCATTTGGACATTTCCCCAACCATTCATACAAAAGCACAGCTCAATTCTATGCAGGGTAGTTAAAGCTCAATTGCTTTTAAATACCCTCTTGTATCCAAACACTGATTGTAGATAGCAGTAGAACAGTGTTCTCCAACCTTGGGTCCCCAGATGTTTTTGGCCTACAACTCCCAGCATGCCCCAGCCATGCTGGGAGTTGTAGGCCAAAAACATCTGGGGACCCAAGGTTGGAGAACACTGCAGTAGAAGAAGCTTGAGGGCTAGATAGGGGAACTCCTGGGGGCCATATCCAGCCCATGGACTAGAACTTCCCTATCCTTGATATAAAGTGTCAAAAGCTTCTGTCTCATGTCTGCCCCATACAGCTATCCAGAAAAAAAGTTGGCAGTGTGCCAGAGAATCACTCATTCAGTCACTCTAAGGCAGGCTTCCTCTCAACCTAGTGCCTACCAGATGTCCTGGACTACAACTTCCCTCATCTCTGGCCAGCATGGAGTGATGGAACATGTAGTCCAACACTTATGGAGGGCACTAGGTTGGGGGAGGCTTCTCTAAGGTATGAAAATTCTGGAGAAAGGGGAGAAGGATTTTAATGCTCCTGCTGAAACAGTACTGAGAATTACGAGCTTATTGCGCCAAGTACATCTTAATTTTATTATATTTGTGTATGTATTATAACAATTTATACCACACCCATTAACTAGATTTCCCCTAATTTCTATTGTTTGCCACAAACATGTCAAATTGATAAGATAGTTTCCCCAAAGCTATGAGTGGCTTAAAATAATCATCAGTAGTTCTAAATTCTTTGAGTTATCTGGGTTTAGAACATCAAAGGCACAATCCTTAGTGTCCTTGATCATTAATCTCTCTCTCTCTCTCTCTCTCTCTCTCTCTCTCTCTCTCTGTGCCCTCTATCCATCTATTTAACCATAAATAACAGTGACACAAAAACTGAAAAGAGCATAAAATAATAAAAAATAAGATAAAATAGCAAATGTAACTGCAGATAAAAGAGCATAAAACCTGGAAAAATAAACTCAAAATTACTGTTCATTTAAAAGAAAAAAACTTGGGCTCAGATAAAAAGGTCTTCAGCTGGTGCCTTAAACTCAGCAAGAAAGGCACCAAGTGGTCCTCTCTGGAGAGGGCATTCCATAAATGGGGTGCCACCACTGAAAAGGCAGTGCTGCTTGCTTCAACTCCAAATGTGATGGCACCTGGAAAAGAACTTCGGGTGAAGATCTTAATACTCACAGATTACAATGGGAATAAGTGGTTCTTTGGATTCCCAGGTCTCATTTGGAACCTTGAAAATCATCAAGTGTATTCTTAAATATAATTTCAAGCACTGGGTACCTCATGCCTGTGATTTGACAACACAGGACAACCTTCCAAGAATGGTCGATAGATATAGCTAAAATCCCAAATACATTTAGAGAGCAATCCTATGGCCACTAGACAGCATCTAGATGGCCATAGGAGAAGTTGGAGTCCCAGCTCTGACCTTGGAGCAGCTCTGACCTTGGGAATGCACTCCAAGGTCGGAGTTGGGATTCCGACTTCGGAGCGTCCTCCCTCCGCCCTTGCAGCCGGCATGGAAAGAACCATGCCGGCGGCAGCTCTGAGGTTGGAAGACTGACCTCGGAGAAGGCATTCTGTGGGCATTCCAGGTGGTGGGGAGGGGAGGAGTTAGACTCCATCAGCATATGATGTTTCCCGATGGTGCCTCAGCCTCCGCTCCTCACAAGCCATGGCAAAAGAATCAGATGGCCAACATCAGCCCTCTGAGTCTTTTGCAGGGCGGAGAAGCACAGAGGCGACCTTCACTTCCATGCTCCTCCCACCCTCCATCGGAAGACCGTAATCCTCCAAGTTTGGAGGGTTACGGGTAGCCACATTGGATTGCGCTGCCCATTAGTTTTGGTTTGATTTATATTTTATTGTCACAGAACGCAGCTAGCTACTATTCAATGTTGGTTTACTGCCAGCAGTGATGAGGCACTGTACAAAGCAGAAAAGTCATACACTCCTCTGAGATATACGTTCTTTTACATAATGCTCCTTGTAAGTAAACAAAAAAACCAAATAAACCAACAAAAACAAAGCTAGGGATTTCTACCCTCATTTGGAGGAGCCTTAAATTTCCAGGTGCCTTATGTGTTTTGGAAGTAATTTCTGCAAAGCTTGCATGGAATGAAATGCTGGCTATCTATGAACTGAAACCTGATTGCAAAAGGATCCAGCCCAATAGGCTCTGTTTGAATAGCATTAACTAGAATACAAGTCGAGATACCACAAGTAATCTGGATAAACAGTGATAAGACAAGAGAAAATAATCAGTATGTAAACTGAGGGGAAATAAATGAAACCCATGCAATAGACCAAAGACTGCCTGGCAATGGGAATGACAATCAGAGTGGATCAGAGGAAGGAGATGGGAGCCGACTGATAATTTTCACTCAGTGGGGGCAATTTACAGATGGATGGAATTGAGGTGAGCAAGGAGATACAGCAGGAGTGAATACATGTTGAATTCAGCTTCATTTGGCCAGAGCTCATTAATTTTCACACTCGATAAGCAGGATGCATGCAAGAATGTCAGGGCCAGATGGGCAGAAAGTAGATAATAGGGAGATCACATCCTACCTTGGTGACTGAATTGAAACAAATGATCGGCAGACCCCTGATTATGTGGAAGTGAAGCTAGGCGAAACTCTGTGCTTAGCACAGGAGCGGAAAGGAAGAAAACGTATGTGAGATGAACAAGAAATGAATTTTATTACTTTATTAATCAACGCCTCTTGTATTTCTTGGTCTCGTTGCTTACATTTTCCCAATCTACACACCTGCATCAATCTAATCTATCAATCACTATAGACATAGGCTTGGATACTACAAACAGAACGGCTCCTTCCATTCATGAATTGGACCAAAATCTAGTGAAGGATCTCACTGACAGAAGGGTATTGGTGGATAAGGCTATCAAGGGCTACTAGTCATGATGGCTACACATTACCTCCAGTATCAGGGCCAGTATGCCCAGTGGCGTAGCGTGGGTTGTCAGCACCCGGGGCAAGGCAAGTAATTTGCGCCCCCTAACCCATGGATTTTAGCACTCGAGTCTCTTCCACTAGATTAGTTAAAGAAACCCTTACCCCCTAAGCACATATATTGTTTGTTATGAAAATACTGATGTAATTAAAGTAAAATGCATCTAAATACAAGTTTATTTTCAAACACTTTATTGAGTGTGAACATGCATTACACATTCTCCACATTTTCAGCAGGTCTATGAATACAAATCTACAAATGTAGTAACCTAGCATGGGCCATGCTATTATATGTCGTCTCACAACCATCGTAAATGACAAAAAATATCAAGAACAAAAACTAAACATCAAAATGGAACCATACCCTGGAGATGATCCAAGACTGGGCTAGATGGAGCCAACTTCCTCAATCCTGTACCTCTAATTGTAATTCTTTAATAGAAGTGCAAGATATCAATCTGTATATAATATACAGATTAATTTAAATTCGGGGAGGTCACACAGAGGTCTAGAAAGAGGGAGAAGCAATAAGGGAGACTCCCCAAGAGGAGAAGAAGAAGAAGAAGAAGAAGAAGAAGAAGAAGAAGAAGAAGAAGAAGAAGAAGAAGAAGAAGAAGAAGAAGAAGAAGAAGAAGAAGACACACCCCGCGCTGCTCTGCTCTGCTCGGGCCTCCTCCCACTTTCCACCTGTCCCTTCAACAGTTCAACTCAACTTCCTGCCTCCTCCATTTCTTCAGTTCATCCGTCCCCCGATCCATTGCCCCAACACACCCCTTCCCTTCTTTTCTAGCCATTTCTTTCTCCCTCCTCCTTCCTGGCTTTTTAAAAATGTACCTCTTCTTCTTGCCCCCTCTTTCCTTTCTCCCCCCCCGCGCCCTCCCCCTTCACCCCCCCCCTCTCCCCAAACCTCTCTCTCCTCCTGTGCTCTCTCGCCATCCTCGCCCCTTTCCTCTTTTCCCTTTCCCCAGCCCTTTTCTCTCCTTTGCTGTCTCCGCTTTGTCCTTCCTGTCTCTCTCTCTTCTCTTTCTTGTCTTCCCCTCCTCGTCTCCTTTTCCGGTCCACGTTTTCGTCTCCCTCATCTTCCTTCTGCCTCCTCCCTTTCCTTTTTCATGGTGCCTTCCACCTTCCTTTATCTCGCTCCAACTCTTTACCCCTTTCTCATTCCCCATCTTTCCTCTTTCCCTTCATTCTCTCTCTCTCTTTTCCTCCCTTCCTCTTTCTTTCCTTTCTTTCTCTCTTCCTCCCTCCCCCTTCTCCTTCCTTCCTTCCTTCTTCCTTCTTTCTCTCTCTCTTTTCCTCCCTCCCTCCCTCCCTCTCTCTCTCTCTCTCTCTCTCCTTCCTCCCTTCCTCTTTCTTTTCCTTTTTTTCTCTCTTCCTCCCTCCCCCTTCTCCTTCCTTCCTTCCCTTCTTTCTCTCTCTCTTTTCCCCTCCCTCCTCTCTCCTCTCTCTCTTTTCCTCCCTTCCTCTTTCTTTTCCTTTTTTCTCTCTTCCTCCCTCCCCTTCTCCTTCCTTCCTTCCCTTCTTTCTCCTCTTTTCCCTCCCTCTTTCTCCTCTCTCTCTCTCTTTTCCTCCCTTCCTCTTTCTTTTCCTTTCTTTCTCTCTTCCTCCCTCCCCCTTCTCCTTCCTTCCTTCCCTTCTTTCTCTCTCTCCTCTCTTTTCCTCCCTCCCTCCCCTTTTCTCTCTCTCTCTCTCTTCTCCTCCCTTTCTTTCCTTCCTTCCTTCCTCTCTCTCCTCGCTCTCCCTCCATACCTCGATCTTGTCCACGCTCCGGGCGCACCCCACCACCTTCATGCCGCGGCGCAGGTGCTAGCTGAGAGGGATGCCCTGGCGGCCGAGCGCAAGCCGGCTGTGCTGGTGAAGATTGCACCGGACCTCACAGCCCAAGACAAGCAGGACATCGCCAGTGTCGTGTGTGAGGTGCTGCGGGTTGGGGTGGGAAAGCATCCCCTATCCTGCCAGGGCCCCCAGATGTTGGATTGAAACCCCCAGCCCTCGCCAGCATTGCCTGTGGTGAGGGATGAAGATGTCGTGCAGCAGCATCCTCGCCCTTGCTATAGTGACACACACACCCCCACGGCCACCTCAGTTCCTGGCGGGCTTGGCTGTGCCTGTCTTGCCCTAGAACGGTGACTTTACCTGGGCTTGGGTGGGGCGGTTCTACCTTGTGGGTTTTTGGGGGCCACAGTGGGAAGGCAGAGCCCAGGCTGTGACGCTCACTGTAGCAACGGCTCCCTTTTCCCAGCTAGGCGTGGATGGACTGGTGATCTCCAACACCACTGTGAGCCGTCCCAGCACTCTACGTGGGGCTCTCCAGGGCGAAGTGGGGGGGCTGAGTGGGGCTCCCCTCCGCCAGTTCTCCACTCAGGCAGTCAGCGAGATGTACTCTCTCACCAGAGGTAATGGGGCAGCCCTGGGTGGTGGGGAGATGCAGAGGGGCAGCACTGCTGCTGCCTTGGCCGTGAACGGCCCCCTCTTGCCCCCAGGAAGGATACCCATAATTGGCGTGGGCGGGGTCACCAGGGCGTGGGCCACGGCCGCCCCGATGCCCACCGAGGCGCCGGTCACCAGTGCCACGCGCCCCTTCCAGCGCTCCATGGCCCACGTGCCGCGCGCGGCTGCCCTCCGCCTGCCCGGCCCGCGACGCAACGGCCGGCGCCTCCTTCCTCGCCTCCCGCCCCGCCCCGCCCGCGCGCTCTCCGAGGCGCACGACCCGGCAGGCGCGGTAGCGGCGGCGGCGGCGGCGGCAGCAGCGAGGGGGGGCGGCGGCTGATCCGCCCCTTTCTCCAAGGGCAGCCGCCTCTGGGGGGGGGAACAGGAGGAGGAAGAGCTGGGGCAGAGAGCTGCGAGTGCGCCCCCCCAGACGTTGCGCCCGTTGCGGCCGGCCCCCCCTGCACCCCCCACGCTACGCCTCTGAGTATGCCTCTGTATGTCATTTGCTGGGGAACACAACCAGGAAGATGTTATTGCATTTGTGTCCTGTTGCAGGCTTCCCATGGGCACCTGGCTGGCCCATGTGCAAACAGAATGCTGCACTAGAATCGGCCTTTCGACTAATCCTTATGACTTTTCGTTCTGATTATTTTCTTATGATTTTCTCTGGATTCCCATAATGTTTCAGAGGGTGCTCCAACACCCTCTAGAGCAGATTGGTGGGGGACACATGGCACTGAAGGGGGAAGGGAGAATTGGTGAAAGTCACTTTCTCCATTGCACTGGCAGGAGCATCCTGTGTGAGCAGAACTCCACTCAGGGGACTCACCAGCCAGTGGGAGAAAGTTCAGGATGCCGGCAGCCACTCTCTTCCAAGTGAGAACACTTCATGCATCTGATGGAATGGGCTCAAGTCCATAAAAGCTTATGCCATAATAAATCTGTTAGTCTTTGGGTGCCAAAAAGTCTTTTTTTTTTGGTGTATATTTGCTGCCTGTGACAGGCTAATATGGCTACCTGCCTGGAATTTAATCAGGAAGTAACTCAAGCACTTAAATGCAGCAGTGAGTTCCATCCTACCCTGCAATTGAAAAAGGTGTATAGTATTTTATATTTCTGGCCCACGTCAGTTTCAATCATAAATTCATTCCATACAATTTCTGCATCAGTCCGCAATTTAAACAAGAACTGCATGGACATTTGCAATTATTTTCACACACTATTTCCCCAAACGAGCATTTTGCATGCAATTTCCCCAAATATACACATTTTTTTCTATGTAACTTTCCCTAATATACATATTTGAGCTGATTACAGCATCTCAAAATTCGGAGAGATGTACAGTCTGAAGAAAAACTGTGTTCTGCTTCACATCTTATGTATGCATGTATTTTATATCCTGCCTTTTTTCCGTCGAGGAACCAAAAGCAGTTTACATAATCCTCCTTCTCTCCATCTTATTCTCACAACAACCCTGTGAGGTAGATTAGGCTAAGAGTCCATGACTGGCCCAAAGTCACCCAGTGAGCTTCATGGCCGAGCGGGGACTAGAACCTGGATCTCCCGAGTCCCAGTCCAACACTCTAACCACTACGCCACACTGGCTCTCCAGGAAGTCCCGGAAGTGAGTCCAGGAAGTGAGAATTAGGTCAGTTGAATTAAAAATGTGGACCAAAATAAATTATCTCCCATCCCTAGCACAGCACTGGTGAAGGAGGGGTTACCCTTTTCCCCAAATGCCATTTTCCCAGTGAAAATCACCCCATCAAAGCTGCTGTTAGCCCTGACCACAGTGCCATGCTTTTAGTCTCATCCCCTCTCACCGCTGGCTGTTATTATTCTTTAAAAAAAAACACTGGGGGACTCGTGTAAATAATTATTCTAAGGCAGGGGTGCAGAACCCTTAGCCCACAGACCCAGCTCTGACTTTCCAGGCTCCCAAATCCAAACCACAGAGACTCCTGGGGTTCCTCCAGGGGGTGGGGCTTGTCCAGGGGGTGGGGCTTGGAGGATTCCACCCTGGAGGGAACCCCCTCCTCCTTCCAAGAAGATCCACACAATGGCTTCTAACTGAAAAGCTTTATTAGGACAGATGCCAGCCTAGCAAACTGGCTTAGAAGTACAAAAGACTACGGATTGCAGAGTCAATCACAAAAGAAACAAGCTTAGTTAGAATACCAGCCATTAAGGAAGATTGCCCTATTGTTGAGAAGTTGCTTCTAAACTGGGAACCTCTCTTCCCTTCTGGACTCAAATTACCCACACCCCTAAGCTGGGTCCTTATTCTTAAGGGCCAGTCTCTTGGAGCACCTGACACTCCTCAGCTGGTCCACCCTCCTTAGCTGACCTCTGACATCTGGGGGTTAGTGAATCTTGATTCGCCCTCCTCCCAATCAGAGAGCTCAGATTGCTTTCCCATGGAATTTGACACCGATAGATCCTCGCTGACTGTTGGGTCTAACTCCACTGGCCTTGGGGCACCAGCTGCATCTTCCCTCCCCTCCATCTCCTCCTCCTCCTCCTCCCTATCTTCCTCAGAATCTGTTCCCACATCCTCCTCTGTAGGAAGAGTGGGCCCAACCCCTACATCTGATTTCAGAGTCCATTCGCATGCTGGTTGCTGCCTCCATCAGGATGACAAGTGATCCACGAAACCTTGGAGGCTTCCCTGCACCCAGGCTTTCCCGAGTCCGGGAAAGCCCAGGCACACTGAAGCTGAGCTGGCCCGGTCCCCTTTGCTTCCCCCCCCCACATCATATGATCCCCTCTGCAGGGATCATATGATGTCAGCTGGCTATGGCCACACCCCCTGACATAATTTGCTCCCTGGCCAAAGTGCCAGGCAGATCCTCCCCACGGTGCACCAGCTGGAGATCAGGCTTCACTCTGTGTAGGCTTTCCCGGTCAGGGAAGCCCCGTGAGCAGCAAAGCCGCAAGCATAGCTCAGCTCAGCCATCATGGCTGTGATGCTGGATGGACAATTTGTGCCTTCCCCCACTGGGTGGATGAACTAACTTTTAGTATCTCAGCTGGGTCTTTATTGCCCATTCAAGACCAAGCCATCCCAAAATACTTTGCATTACAACAGGGATAGCTCATAACAATATATTGCAGGACTGCAGCCATGCTAAGAGGCAACAGGGAAGTCACTGGGGGATGGGGGGTGGCAGATGACATCATCCCTGCTGGTCAAAAACTCACAGTGCTTTGACCCATGAGCCCTGGCTTCGCTACACCACTGGCTAAACAGGATTTTCATATCCTTTCGGCTTTCATTCTTGAAATCCATGATAACGAGAGGCCATTGTGGTGCTTGTTCTAGGGCTCAAGCAACACTTGCTTCCAAAGCACATAACCCAGGAACAGCACTTGCTTGTCACCAATTTATGCAGAATTTGTCATGTCCAACTCAGAGCAGTGATTTAAGGAAACTGCATAATAAATGCACTTGGCAGAACTCTCCACTTGTCACCTTGCACGGCATTTAATATTCCAGGGTAACGTGACTCTTCATTTCTATTACGGTGGAGAATAATTGTTTTGATAATTGTTTGATAACGTGTTATTTTCAGGTAATTTATTTCCACTTTTCCGCGTGGTGGATTCCCTGATGTCCCTGGAGCAAGGAGAGCTGCTGCAGGAGAAATGGGAGGCTTTGTATTACTTTGGAATTAATATTTATTTGGTTTCTTCACTTGCCCAAGAACAAGAGAGTCTATGAATAATACATAGGCCCAAAGATGCCAAGATAGGGAGGCTTTATATTCTGAATGCCAGTAGGATCCCGAAAACTTAAATCCAAGGTAAGAACTGTCCCTGTCGCCTGAATCAGGCATCGCTCAGACAAATGGGAATTCAGTTCAGGTTCACTTCAAGCCCTTTAACTAGTAAAAAAAAAAAAAAGAAAGAAAGAAAAGGAAGGTGGAGCCATTATTATCTTGAGAAAGGATGGGGTAAGAATGACCTGGAAGAAAAACAAAACAAAACAAAACAGACCACCAGAATGAAAGTCAGAAGCAAAATTTGAAAGACCCACAGAAAAAAAATCTCCCTAGAAGTTTTGCAAGTTGTTTCCTTAAACTGGACCTATGTCCCTCTCCTAGTTTAAACTACTGGAGATATCTCTGTGCAGGTTTCATATATCTCTCCATTATATTTTTCATATGCATGCATTTTAGATCATGTAAGGCAGGGGCGGGCAGATTTCAGGCTAGCAGTATCTACTCTTTTTTTTTTTTACTGGAACCCTGCGATCCACCAACTGGAGCATGATGCAAAAGACATACGCTTAGAATTCTGAGCCCAGGAATTTGTTTTGAGTGGCAGAACTGAACAGAAGCCACAGGGGTTATTATAAATGTAATAAACAAATATGCAGCTTTTAGCGTAATAAGCTATTTTAAGAAGAAAAGAAGATCTGTGATGGATCTGACCAAGCCAAATACTAGTCCGTCATTCTGTTCCCACAGTGGCCAATGAGATGCCTATTGGAAGCTCACATGAGGGCAGTAGCACCCTCCCACCCATGTCCCCCGGCACCAGGTGTGCAGAGGCATACTGCCTCCGATACTGGAGGTAATATATAATCATCATGAGTTGTAGTCATTGATAGCCTTCTCCTCCATGAATTGGTTTAATCCCCTTTTAAAGCCATCTAAGTTGGAGGCCATCACTACACCTTGTGTTAGCAAATTCCATAGTTTAACTATGTGCTGCATGAAGAAGTTCTTCCTTTTGCCTGTCCTGAATCTCCTGCCAATCAGCTTCATGGGATGACCCCCCACTTCTAGCATTATGAGAGAAGGAGAAAAACCACCTGAGAATTTTGCATATGCTTAGAGACTTAAATGTCACATTAGATACCTTCTCACCTATGACCCCGATGAAATGATCTGTGTGTTGCCATTCCTAAAGTCTGCTTTCCCTAAGCACAAGTGGTGGTTTGTTGTTTTAAAATTTTTCTGCCCACCATGCATCCCAAGAGAAACTCCAGATTAGCCTCTCGGTGACACGTTTTCCTTTGTTATCTCACATCAATCCTGACACTGAAATTAGTCTGCTAATGCAACCATCACAGTATAACAAGATAAAGAGTTGAAAGATGCAGACATTTCTTATCACCCACTGGTTGGATGGACACGAGCTGGTCAATAAGTGCTTAGTAATGTGTTCCCATTGTACAGAGCCTTTGGATTAATAGACATGTCAGCATAGTCCAAAAAGCAGATGTCTGTACCTTTCAGATTGGCCTTGACATTCCACTTCTTCCAGTTGTGCTCTTCTAAATGTAATAAGCAGAACAATTGCTTCTCCAGTCAATCATCTTGTTCCAAGATCCTGGAAAACCACATGAAACCATCCTCCTGCCTCCAGCAATGCTTTCTTTAATCCAGGGTGCTTGATAAACACCATAGGTTGGATCCAGACCCAGTCATGCTTTGAATATACTTACTGAAATCAGTAGGATTTCACTGCTTTCAATGGATCTACTTTAGGGATGACTATGTCTGCATCCAAGCCCATGTTTCACTATATCAATGGTGGGGAACCTGTACCCCACCAGATATTGCTAGACTGCAATTCCCATCAGCCCCTGCCAGCTGCCAGTAAACACCCAAAATGGGAGAGGGAGATGCAAGTCTCCAAATACTTGGCGACTTGTTACCACCACCCCTGAGCCTTCGATTCTCTGATGTACAACAAGTAAGGCCAGAAGCTGACTGACAGGGCCAGGAGTAACTCTGTGGTGAGGCCTGCTAAAGCAACAGGGGAGCTATTTGGCCTAGGAGTCCAAACCAGAGCAGAAAGAAGTTGCTGCACCAGCAACAGCTAGGCAGATGGTGAGATGTTTTAGAGCTGCTTCTGCTCTTTCTGGAGCATCAGCATGGCCCTGATCCATAGCATCCTTGCGGTCTTGGTCTTGCTTTTTCCTCCCAAGTAGGGCTCAGAGACCAGAGGCATTATGCTGCCAGATATGTTTTCATAGATTTTCATAGATCATAGAGTTGAAAGGAGCCTACAAGGCTATCGAGTCCAACCCCCTGCTCAATGCAGGAAACTAGAGAAGGGGTCTCCCATCCAAGTAATAACCAGGCCTGACCCTGCTTAGCTTTCCACACTCATTCCACACACATTCTATTCCTTCTGGTCTGGGCTTCAACTAGGACACATTGTTGTCTCTGCTCCTGGGGTCATGGTGGAGGGTCTGGAGCTACTTGTGGGTGTCACTCTTCACATTTCCTGGGGTGGGATGTCTTACAGGTTGGCAGCCTCAGAGTATGCCAATTCCCTATGGTCCCAATTCATGCTGGGCCCACTGATGAGATCCTCCTCCAAAGAGGAGGTGTTTCTGGATCCAGTTCTGGATCCCAGCACAGGTTGATCCCAAGACTTGAAAGCATATTGCAGAGTTGTGCTAGAAAGCCATGATTTGACTTAGTCCCCCAGTGCATGTTGCTTCTCCATTTCATTCTTTATGTATGATGCATGTCTCTCTCCCTTTCATACCGTATGTATTTACTGCAGCATGCTCTGGTGTAGGCTTGGCGATCGTGATCTCTGAAAGGGTGATGCAGCCCTCTGCATTGGATCTCTTGCTCAAATGTGAGCTACATGTGGGAAGATGTCCACTGCTAGTACGGATCTGCAGGCTGTATTGCAGAAAAGTTGCATCTGTTGGAGGCACTTGCTGGTAGCTCAGCAACCACTTGTCTTCTCACTTACAAGGCATATGAGCTGCAACATTTGCAGTGCAATCCTATGCATGTGTGCCTGAATGTGAGTCCCATTGTGTTCAAAGGGACTTGCTCCCAGGTAAGCAGTATATAGCAGTGGTGGGGAAACCTCCAGCCCATGGAGGAACATCCAAGGAGCTCCATGCCTCTCTTTGCACAGAAAAAGGGACCAACCAAGTTGCTTCCCTCCGTGCACCATCCTGATGGGGGCAAAGGAGCCACCTGACTCAGTTGGCACCTGGAGGACCTGCTCTTCAAAGTGCTGGCCGTATCCCAGAGAAAGGTTAAGGTGGGTGTGGATAATGTCAGGGGAGGGTGAGGGGCTTTCTGGGCAGGAACCAACACCCTGAAATCATCTGGCCTGCTGAATTGGTCAAGGGGGACAATCTGGCCCTCGGACCAAGAAAGGTTCCCTGCCCCTGGTATACAGTATATGATTGCAGGTGGTTAATCAGTTAGATTAATCAATTAAATTGATTGAGCCAAAAAGTTGCCCCCACCATTAATCAGGCAGCAAATGTTTAAAGTAGATATTTTTTAATGCAACTGCTTATAAAAATTGTAATTGACAAGCACTGTCTTAAGCAAGGTATTCCTTTCTGCATGTGAGGGAAGGGAGAATGATTCCTCTAAGATGAGGTGAGACGCACATGCACATCAAGAAACAAAATATGCTCCTCCCACCTTTAGCACAATTTATCTCACATGGAGATTCATGCGGATCGAATTGATCAGTTGGTTGGCTGAAACTTATACCATAAATCAGCTAGATTTCTTTCACTGGGTGAAAGCTGTACAAGCTGCACATAGTATTCTCAAATTACCAACATTGCCTGTGCACCTTTGAAGATGATTCAGAAACTACAGCTAGTGCAACATTTATTTATTTGTTTGTTTATTATTACATTTATATCTTGCCTTTTTTCCCTCCAAGGGACCCAAGGAGGCTTACATGAGCCTCCTCCCTCCATTTCATCCTCTCAACAACCCTGCAAGGTAGGTTAGGCTGAGAGCCAGTGACTGGCCCAAAGTCACCCAGTGAGTTTCATGGTTGAGTGGGGACTAGAACCCAGATCCTGAGTCCCAGTCCAACAACACTCTAATCACTACACCACTCTGGTTTTCATGTGCAGCAGTTGGCCTGCTAACTGGGACTGCATGCTTGCCAGTATTTAAAGAGTTTCTCTGTATGCTGGTCCATTTCCAAGCCAAATTTAAGGTGCTGGTGTCTACCTATGAACCCCTAAATGGCTTGGGTTCCAGGTACCTCAAGCAACACCTGCTCCTCTGTCAACCTGCCCATATCCTGAGGCCCTCTGCTTTTCTCTAGGTGCCACTGCCATCCAGGTGGTGGCCAAGGGGAGGGCATTTTATGATGTGGTGCCCCATTTGTGGAATTCCCTACCCAAGGTGGCTTACCTGGCAATGGCTTTGTTAATGTTCAGGTGCCAGGTTAAGACGAATTTCTTTCTTTCTTTCTTTCGTTCTTTCTTTCTCTTTCGTATTCCTCCAGTCTTTTTAGATATGCTGCTTGCTTTTAACTGAATTCTGTATTCTGCTCTTTTATTGACAATTTAATGGATGTCATTCATTTTTATTGTATTTTTATGTGCCTGTAAACTGTCCTATAATCAATTAATGTAGGGTGCTATATACATTTAACAAAATTAATTATGGGTCTTTCACATAGGCCAACCATTAGGCGCAATCATAAGAGGAGCTCTATCTTTATTCAAATCAGCATATTAGTGGCATTAATTAATGTCCCACTGTCATAAAAGGCAGAAGGACACTGTTAATCCCCCCCCCTAATTTAAGAATGATGAAGAAACTGATCTGTGTACCCTGGAATCCTGCTAGTTCAAAGGGACTAATTAAAATAAATGTTTATTTCATCTCCCTTGTAATTTATTTAGCAAGGCTCCATAGCACAGGTAAGACTCCCTTAGTAGCCACCCTGAGAAGTGAAGGTATGTTGACATATGAGGTGTGTGTTTCACTTCTAAAAGTTATTGTTAACAGCTAAATTCTTGAAAGGAACTGAATTTGGTCTCGAAGCAACCATGATCCTTAGGCAGATGTTTAGTGGCTGGGACTGGACGTTGGAAAGAACCTTGCAGATGCAGTTCATTGTAGGTGAGCAGATGTTTCTTTTGTAACTGGTTGCACATTGTTTTATGATCATGGCAGAGATCTTTGATAAAATAAGCAATGGACAGACTTTCTCACACAGGATTTGCATGTAACTAGTGAAACTTTGAAGGAAATACTCAGTTGGACCTGTTTACCTGAAAGTGTGTGTGTGGGGGGGAAAGGCTTCAAAAGAGACACTTCATGGTAGGATGGAACCAACCAGGGGGTTTCTCAACAGCAGGAACAAAAGCCTGTGAGAGTCAAAATGGGATGATGCCATATTCAGGTGATCCAAACAGCCTGCCTCAGAACCTCACTCTGGCAGCAGTATCCAGAAATGAATATTTGTTTATTTATTTGTTATATTTATATCCCACCTTTCCTCCAAGGAGCCCAAGGCAGCGTACGTGATCCTCTCTGTTTTATCCTCACAACAACCCTGTGAGGCAGGTGGGGCTGAGAGTCAGTAACTGGTCCAAAGTCATGCAATGAGCTTCACATCCGAGTGGGGACTAGAACCCAGATCTCCCCAGTCCCAGTTGAAGGACTTTTTTTCCTGTCTAAACATGTATACACTTGTCTCCTTAGAAAATGTATCTGTGCTTTAAAGTCTTTCTTTGCAATGACCTTGAGAGTTAGAAACTTTATTTTACAAACAAACACCTAACTGGATGCAACTCTTGAGTTCCCAGGCTTGTATGGAAGCTATTAACAATCAATTCATGCAGTGCTTTCCCATCATAGCATTGGTGAAGAACTATTCACACAAATGATCTCTTGACTGGAAAATGTAAGGTTTTTTTTTTTTTTTTTACATCCGTTAATATATTAGGATTATGAAAAATCTCCTAGATTCTTCCCTAGACAGCTGTATTGCATGATTTGTGATTACGACCATATATATTTCTAGGCTCTTTACCTGTAATATGCTTTGCGGCAGGCACAAATGAATAATTTTCATCCAGGCCCATTCCTCTCTTTATTAGTAATCCCACAGCGCTCTCTTTGTCCCTCTTCATTCTACATTTCCACCCCCCACTGCCTTGCACTTTTCAAATGTAATCATTAATATTGGGAAATTAACTGATTCAAATGAGCACAATTGCCTGAGCTTTGAATATTCCCAGGATTGCGTCCAAGGGTGGCACTCAAACATCTCATTTGCATCTCAGAGAAATGGGCTCATCCGGTTAAATGTTATGTAAAATGCACCACTTTCTGATATGTGTGTGAAGCAATGTATTAATAAACTGGGTAATTGTCAATTAGGCATTCTAGAGGCATTTCATTCACAATAGAGAGTGGACCAAATCCTCCTTGGGTGTAAAGAAGAACAGATCTGGTGTCTGAGATGCCAACAGTGGGATTTAGTGCCAGGACCACTAAATCCTAGCATTCCCCCAACATCTGGTGCCCTCCAGAAGTTTTGGACTTCAACTCCCAACATTCCTGACCATTGGCCATGCTGGCTAGGGCTGCTGGGAGTTGAAGTCCAAAACATCTGGAGGGCACCATGTTGGAGAAGGCTGTGATACAGTGTTGGACTTATAATGGAGTGAACTGGGTTCAAATCTCTGCTCACAGTAAAGCTCATTGGGACCAAATGACTTTGAGCAAATCACTTACTCTCAGCCTAACCCAACCTGCAGGGATATGGTGCAGAAGACGGGGAGGCATCATGTATGCCTCTCAGATCTCCCTGTAGGAAAGGAGGGATACACATGCATTAAATAAATAAATATCAGCCAAAAATCCATACTAATAATTGCTGTTCTGTTCAGAAAAGTCTCAGGCTATTTTCTGTCTTCAAGCATGTGTATGCTGTGTACTTCATCTAAGTTTGCTAAGAAATCAATGGCGAAGAAGAAGAAGAAGAAGAAGAAGAAGAAGAGAAGAAGAAGAAGAAGAAGAAGAAGAAGAAGAAGAAGAAGAAGAAGAAGAAGAAGACCAAGCGGATGTATTAAAAGGCAAATCAGGAAACACCTTGAGTTAAATGTGCATTTATCCATACCATTTCACAGTCTCTATGTACCTGCAGTAGCAGCAAGAGCAAATTAGTTCATTCTCTATACAGGGAGCATAGCGAGCTTGCACTGCGCATTGGCCCCCAATCCAACACAGGGGTAGGTGTGGTTAGGCCCATTGATTTCATGCACACCTAATTCTGTGTTTATTATTTATTTATTTATTTATTATTATATTTATACCCCACCTTTTTTCCTGAAAGGAACCCAAGGCGGCTTACATAATCCTCCTCCTCCTCTCCATTTTATCCTCACAACAGCCCTGTGAGGTAGGTTAGGCTGAGAGTCAGTGACTGGCCCAAAGTCACCCAGTGAGTTTCATGGCCAAGTGGGGACTAGAACCCAGCTCTCCCGAGTCCCAGTCCAACACTCTCACCACTATGCCACACTGGATCATGTCCAGGATGTCTACCTGTGGCCTGTTCTCCAGTTGCCAGAGCTGAGCCATAGGCTGCTGTCGAGTGGAAGCTGGTAGCCAGAAGTCAGAGACTGTGGGGATCAGAACCAAAAAAATAAGCCAGGAGTCACACAACCAGTAAGGCAGGGATACACAAGTTGTTTGTGGGGGGGGGCTGGTTTCCCCCCCACCAGGCCCTCCATGGGCCTAGAATCATAGAATCATAGAAAAGTAGAGTTGGAAGCGGCCTACAAGGCCATCGAGTCCAACCCCCTGCTCAATGCAGGAATCCAGGTCAAAGCATCCCTGACAGATGGCTGTCCAGCTTCACCTTGAATGCCTCCAGAGCGGGAGAGCTCACCACCTCCCTAGGTAATTGGTTCCATTGTCTTATTGCTCTAACAGTCAGGAAATTTTTCCTGATGTTTAGGTGGAATCTGGGTTCCTGTAACTTGAGCCCATTATTCCGTGTCCTGCAAACTGGGATGATCAAGAAGAGATCCTGGCCCTCCTCTGTGTGACAACCCTTCAAGTACTGGAAGAGTGCTATCGTATCTCCCCTCAGTCTCCTCTTCTGAAGGCTAAACATGCCCAGTTATTTCAGTCTCTCCTCATAGGGCCTTGTTTCCAGTCCCTTTATCATCTTTGTTGCCCTCCTCTGAACAAACTGAATATGAGTCAGCAATGCAATGTGGCTGCAAAGAAGGCAAATGCTATTTTGGCTGCATTAATAGAAGTATAGCTTCCAAATCATGGGAAGTGATAATTCCCCTTTACTCAGCACTGGTTAGACCTCATCTTGAGTACTGCGTCCAGTTCTGGGCACCACATTTTAAGAAGGAGGTAAATAAAACTATTTCTGCCCATTTGTTAGTCTTGAAATTTGTTTCATAACACGTGGAAGTTGAACCAAATGGGCCCTTAAGGTTCCATGTTTTGTTTGTTACAAAATGAATGTCCACCTCTCCTTTTTTATTTATTTTTAGTGCTGTCCTCTGGAACCCACAGCTCTGTACACAGTTGCCCCATGAGGCAAGGCACCAGGCATGGGGGTTTGGTTTGAACCATCCCAGGTACTAGAAGGACTCTATCCACCCATGCTGGCCATTGGCTCTCCTCAAGAAGAAGGGTTGTAAAGGTTTCCTGTTCTGGATCAGTCTTTGCTTCAGCAATAATAGCCCTTACTGCAGGGGTGCAGAACCCAGGGCCCACACACCTAATTCAGCCCACTGAACTCCCCAGTCCAGCCCATGGAACTTCCTGGGTGTTCCTCCAGGGGGTGGGTTTCCTCCAAGCCCTGCCTCCAGGAGTAATACCCGCCCCCTGGAGGGAATCCCCATTGATATCTGAGATTGGAGAGGTGTATGCTTTCCCTTTCATTACAGGCCGGCAGGAACTCAGCTTGTTATAAGAAGAGCAGCCGCTCCTTCCAGTGCCAGCTGAGTCACTGTGGTCATCTAAGCTGTCAAATATATGTGATTACTTGACAGCCTTCTGGAGAATCAGCCCAGCTTTGCTTGCCAGAAAAGCTTTGCCACATAGATCTCTGTCTGTGTGACAGACAAAGGGTTAGTGACAGACTTTTCAGGTGGGAGAGAGCAATGAAAATTGCCTTATACCAGCCCCTTGGGTCTTCATTCCCTTGAGAGAAATTAAGTTGCATTTGATGGAATGAGCTCTAATGCACAAAACCTATGCCACAACACATTTGTTAGTCTGCCATTTTATTTTCCTAGAATGCCCTGGTCTTTCCAATGTGTGTGTGTGCGTGTGTGTGAATTATCAGCCTGCCCTACATTTTGTGTAGAGGCCATTTTTTCTCCTGACACTGCCCCAGAAAGATGCAGAATCCAGGCCATTCTGGGAAAATAAAATGGTGGTCACCAGAGGTAACTCCAAGAGGACCGCTGCTGCTGCCATAGAAAGGTAATCCCCCCACATGAAAGATCTTTGGTTTTTTTACTGCAAAAGTTGAATGTCTAGGACAGCCACCCCCAACTTATTACCCTCCAGATGTTTTGGGCTACAGTTCCCAGTATTCTTGACCAGTGGCCTTGCTGGCTGGGGTATATGGGAATTGTAGTCCAACACATCTGGAGGAACACCAGGTTGGGGAAGGCTGACTTACATCACTAGTGGTTCCACCATGGATAAAGTTTGGTCTGAAGGGATCTGAGAGAGGGCCTTTTTTGTTGTTGTTGTTGTTGCAATGCCTAGGTTATGGAATGACCTCCCCAGAGAAATGTGTTTGACCCCCCCTCATTGCTTGCTTTTAAATGGGCATTCAAAACAGTTCTGTTGCAGTGGGCACTCTGGGTGCTACTAGTTGTTTTGGTGGGTGGTTTAAGGTTAACTCCGCCTCCCCATGTGCCACAGCCCTAATCTTGACCAGGTCTCCCATGCCTGCTATTTCGAGTTTAAAAAAACAATAATAGAAGAAGATTATCGTGGTTAAATTTATTACAGCTAGAACAGTGGTCGAAGAAATGGAAAAGGAAAACTGAGTACGAGAGAGATTTAACTAATTTTGAAAAGATGGTTATGTCTAGAGACGGCCTACCAGGTAATGCATCAACAAGAGGAATAACAAGGGATTTATATAGATTGATCCAAAAAGCAAAAGAACAAGAGGATCAGCTTAAGACAGTATGGGATAATGAATTTGAAGAGGTGACCTCGAAGGTGGGGTGGAACAATATATGGGATAGACGGATTGTGAAAATGATGTCAATTAGGATAAAGGAAAATTTTTATAAACTAATTTGGAGATGGTATTTAACTCCAGTAAGATTAAATAGAATAGATAATAATTGTTCTGCATTATGTTGGAGAGGATGTCAGGAAAAAGGGACATATGCTCATATGTGGTGGAGGTGTAAAAATGGTGTTTTGGCGAGAGGTTTTTACAGAAATATCGAAAATTATTGGTACTAATTTAGAGGTCTGTCCAAAATTAGCATTGCTATCAATAACTGAGAAGCTTATTTGTGATCAAAATACGAAGGAGTTAATTGTAAACTTGTTAACTGCGGCCAGGCTAATGATAGCGAGAAATTGGAAAGTACAACATGTTTTCCTAATAACAGACTGGTATAAGGAAGTTTGGGACATAGCCCTAAATGATAAACTAACTAGTAGTATCAAATGCAAAAAAGGACTGCTAAAGAAGAATAATTTTATGGAGATATGGAATCAATTACTAGACTATGTATTAATAAAGGGGAAGGGTAACATGCCTTGTCAGGATATGTTATATTTTTGGAATTTAGACTTTATTTGATCAGGAGGATAGAAGTATATTAATTGGTCCCTTGGAGGGTGGGGGGGAGCACTTTATGATTTATTGTATGTTGATTATGTTATATTTGTGTGATAATTTTGTATTTTGCTAAATATATTTTCTGTGTTATAATTTGTTTTGAAAAATAAAAAAAATATTAAAAAAAAAAACAAATAAAAAAACAATAATGCAACTTCAATGGATGTGTTTAGCTTCACATGCAATTTGGCCCCTAGAGCCAAACCTTCTACTAGAACCTCAGGCTTGGGGGCCAAATCCAGCCTAACTGGGGGCCAAATCCAGCCCTCCAGGGATCCCCAGATGGCCACACCCTCTTTCCCCCAACCATCAATCATTGGGTGGTTTCCCTGCTTTTGTGCAGTTTCCCCCCATTCTAAAAGGTTGAAATACTTCTCCTAAGGCTTAGTTGCTGCCAGTAAGAGCTTTTGCCCATGGTCCCACCCACTTTTGCCTTTGGCTCCACCCACCACTGGAATGTGGCCCCTGAGAGCTTCTCCAAATAGAGAATGGAATTCCAAATGGAATTCAGTCGTTGGGCTGAAAGAGGTTCAACACCCTTATGCTAGTGGATGCCCCCATAGTCAGGAGAGTAACTATCAAACTTTTAATATTTATTTTATTTTATTTTATTTTATTTGTACCCCACTTTTCTACTAAAATATGGCACTCATGGTGGCTTACTGGCACAATTAAAATTGATTAATACAATAAAAACATAAAAATTACAGAATGAAAAAAACAAACAAAAAAACCCAGCACCCAACCTAACAGATCCACTTACAGGCCAAAGGCTTTCTTGAATAAAGCCATCTTTGCCTGCCATTAGAAGGAAAGCAGAGAGGGAGAAAACCTAGCCTTCCTTGAGAGGGAGTTCCACAGCTTGGGAGCAGCCACCGAAAAGGCCCTCTTTCACATTGATGGTGGCTGTCTCGAAAGAAGGGCCTCTCTAGAAGATCTTAAGGACTGGGCAGGCTCATATAGGAGAAGGCAGTCTTTCAGGTAGCCTGGTTCCAAGCCATATAGGGCTTTATAGGTCATACCAGCTCTTGGAATTCTGCCTGGAAACAGACTGGTAGCCAGTGAAGATGTTATAATAAGGGAGTTGCATGCTCCCTGTAACTGGCCCCAGTCAACAGTCTGTCTGCAGCGTTCTGGACCAGCTGAAGTTTCTGAACAGTTTTCAAAGCAGCCTCATGTAGAGTGTGTTACACTAGTCTAAATAGGATATAACTAAGGCATGCATGACTGTGGCCAGTTCAGACATCTCTAGGAATGGATGCAGTTGGTGCAGTAGCTTCAGCTGTAGAAACACATTCCTGGCCACCGCTGAGACCTGGGCATCCAGGTTCAGGGCTGATTCCAAGAATGCATCCAAATTGCAAGCCTGAGTCTTCAGGGGGAGTGTAACCCCAACCAGCACAGGTTGAATTCCTATTCCTTGATCTGCCTTCCACCTGATCAAAAGCATCTCTGTCTTGTCTGGATTAAGCTTCAATTTCTTTGCTCTCATACAGTTCATTACCAACATCAGGCACCAATTTAGAACAAGAACAGCTTCCTTTGATTTAGATGGAGAGAAAGAGTTGGGTGTCATCAGCATACTGGTAGCACCAAACCCCCAATTCTGGACAATCTCTCTCAGCAGTTTCATGTCTATGTTAAATAGCATGGAGAATAAAATGGAACCCTGAGGGACAGCAGAGGCCAACAGCCACAGCGTTGAACAGAATCCCCCAGCACCACCACTGCCCCTCCAAGAAGGACCAGAGCCACCATATAACAGTGCATCCCAATCCCATCTCAGACAGACACCCCAGAAGGATACCAGGGTCAATAGTAGCAAAAGTTGCCCAAAGGTCCAGCAGAACCAACAGGGACACACTCCCGCTGTCCGGTTCCTGGATCATCCACAAAAGCAACCAAAGCAGTCCATGTCCCATAACCAGGCCTGAAGCCAGATGGAAATGGATCTAGATCATCTGTCTCATCCAGAAATCCCTGGAGCTGAGAACAAGCCACCACATGCTCCAGCACCTTGCCCAAGAATGGAATATTGGCGACAATTCTTGTTACTGTCCTTCTTGTTCCAGAGAGATAGTTGCAGCAAAACAGCAACAATGATGACTCTCATGGCACCTTGAAGACTAGCAAATTTATAATGGTACAAGTGCATGAGCTCTAGCCCATAAAAGCTCATGCCACATTATACAGTTGTAAGTCTTTAAGGTGCCATAAGACCCTTTGTTGATCTTAATGGTGCTTCTTAGCCAATGGATCTTCTGAGTTTCCGCCTGGTAGTTTTACAGGTTTATTTTTATTTTTATTTTTTTGTGCTGCAAATTTTTAACTAGACTAGAAATGCTGTTCACTCCAACATTGTTTCTGCCTCAGAACAGAATCACCTCTGTGAGTTGAACACAGTGTGTTGGAACAGAAGGTGGAGAGTGGGAAGACACAGGCGAATTGGGGAACTCCTGATTTTATCTCCCTGTTTCTCTTTTCACAAATCATTTAACCTTACTTCAATCTCTCCCCCCCCACACACACACCAAAAAGTGCAAGCACTAGAGACTAATTATCTGCTCCCCCCCCTCCCTGCACACCCCGTTCAATAGCAGCTCCTTATCTCCTGCCATTCTCTGAATGGTGAGGTCTGGCTCCTCTCTCATCAGAGGATCTGCTGCATAGAGATACACTATCTCCCCTTATTATCACAAATTGCAGAGCTCTGCAAAGTCTAATAACATTTGATGACTAATCAGATCTCGGGGAATGTCCATCGGCTTTTGCTCCGCACCAGGAAGGTTGAGCACTGCTGATCCAGTTAGTTATTCAGGAAAAAGCAAATGCAGTTCTTCTCCTGATCACTGCAATGCTGATCTCTAGCTTGACCAAACCGAGTCAGCCAGGCCGTTTCCTCCATGCCCGTGTTCTCCTGGCTGAGTTTTCCCTTCTCAAGCAAGTCTCATTAATATAGATCATACCACTTTCCCTCTTGACATTCATTTGTCATGCCTTTTTATCTCTATTGTACTCTCTGGCAATTCTCACTCTGTACCCTCCTGGTGTGTGTGAGTTAGAATGTTAATCTCGGCCTTGCCACCTCTCCCTCCCGGCTTTTCCTTCCCCATCCTCAGCAGTTGTCTTGCTCTGTGGAGCTGCAAAAAAAAGGGGGGGGAGGGAACTCAGCTGGGAGAGATTGGTAACATTGCAGCAGACCACACACCTTCAATGGCTTGCAGGTACAGTATATGGATGTGCATGCGAGTATGTGCGTGTGTACGGTATATGCCATTCGGTGTCAGCCAGAGCAGCTTGCTTAGGCCCATAGAGGAAAAAGCATGGGATGTCAGAATGCATGGGCTTGCAGCCATACAAAGCAGCAGAATATTGGGACTCGGCAGAGTGATCTCCACATGATCCCTAGCCTGGCAGTTGTGTAGTCAGCCTCTCCCTCAGTCCCTTATCAGCGGCACACCAGTCATGACCTCAATCCCCCCCCTTTGGCTCAGAGGGGGGCTCAGAGGGGGAGGGGGAGGGGGGGAGGCTTCACCCAGTAACCCACCATCTGCTACTCTGAGATCTTCCAGGCCAGAGGATGTGACTTGATCAGACTCCTTGGACTCAGAGGGCAGGCAGGCCTCACTACTTCCATGCCTTAGGAGCTCCCCGCTGCAGAATCAGACAAGGGCCCTGTAAGAAGAAGACAGCTCCTCCTCCGAGCGGGTGGAGTTAACAGCATGTCCAATCCTGCCAGCCTTCATTAGGTCTCTGCAGGTCGCTTTGACAACAGCGCTTTCTGAGTGATTTGCAGCTATAGATCTGTCCAGGGTCCTGAAAGGCCCTGCCTTGCCTTGCCACCCTGCATAGCCAGACTTGACACTGCTTCATCTGGCTTGATTCTGCCTCATCCTTCTAGTACAGGGTTGTCCAACCTTGGTGTTGCTGGCCTACAGCTCCTAGCCAGCATGGCTAATGGCAAGGGATTCTGGGAGCTGTAGTCCAGCAACATCTGGGGACCCAAGATTGGACAGCCCTGTTCTAGTAAGTGCAACTGTTTCAGATTGACTTCCCTGGGAATCTTGAGCCAAGCTAGACAGCACACAAGTCCCTCCCTGCAATCCCTGACAGCCACTGGCATATGTAGTGTCTCATACATTGATGTCAGAAGTTCCTGAAGTGATCACTCCATAGTAATGCACAGCATGGCATTTGCTTCAAATCTCCATTCCTAAGACACCTCCCTCACTCCCTACTCTCCTTCCATAGAGAGTGGAGAGATTAGATGTGCTAATTCTGTGTTCTTGTTACATATAGGCTATACCAAGATATAAGATTGCTGGCCTTATACCAAGTCTAATCAATGGTTCCATTTCACAGAGCATTATCACTGACTGGCAGTGGCAATGGCTCTCCAGTCTCCAGGGCTTTGGAAAGGAGTCTTTTCTAGCCCTACCGGAGATGCCAGTGATCGAACATGGGACCTTTTGCATGCAAAGGGATGTTTGAAATTTTTGTTTGGTTCGCATTTTTAAAGCAAACCAACATGATTTGCACTTCCTGGACTAAAAGCCTGATTGAAATGCAGTTATTCTTCAGATTGCACACTTCTCCAAATTTTGTGGTGCAATTATTGGCTCAAAAAATGTGTTGAAAAATATATACTCTGGGGGGAAATGCATAGAAAAAAGTGTATGTTTTAGGGGAAATGCATACAAAATACATATTTTCAGTGGAATTTGTACAATTTAAAGGCATATTTTTGTACTTAAAAAACAAACCAACCATAACAAACAAACAGAAAATGGGATGAAACAGAGTTATGATTCAACAAATGCAAAACTGACATGGACTGGAAATAGACTGATCTGTCCACCCTCCCTTAATGTGCTCAACACTGATCTATGGCTCTTTCCCCAAATACAAGTCAGTGCATGAGTTGTATTCAGGCAGAATAAATTGTCTGCACACTGTCCTCATAAATACAACCCAGCCTCCCTCTCTTTCTTTAGAGTAGGAAAAAAACCAACCTCTGCTGCAGCTGTGTTTAGATCCTGGCTAGGGAGCTGTATATAACCCTGCTAATTACACCTGTTACATTGTCAACATCTGTGAAGAGCCTGAATCAGTAGACAAGGTTCAAAAGGCAACACAGTACACAGTATTTCCAGGGGTGGAACACACATATGGCCTAAAGATTTTAAAGCAGCAAACAAGAGTACAGCTTTCCCCATACAGTAAAAGTGTTTTCTTTCTTTCTCTGGGAGCAGCTTATTGTGCTACTTTTGCTGGATCTGCAACCCTATGCAAAGACTAAAGTGCTGTTTAAAAAAAACAACAACCCACGTAAGAACATAAGAAGAGCAATGCTGGATCACACCAAGGGTCCATCTAGTCCAGCATTCTGTTCACACAGCAGCCAACCCACTGCCCATGGGAAACCCACAAGTAGGACATGAGTGCAACAGCACCCTCCCGCTCATGTTCCCCAGCAACTGGTATACATAGGCATGCTGCCTCTGATACTGGAGGTAGCATATAGCCCATCAGGACTAGTAGCCATTGATAGCCTTCTCCTCCATGCATTTGTCTGATCCCCTTTTAAAGCCCTCCAGATTGGTGGCCATCACTACATCTTGTGTTAGCAAATTCCATAGTTTAACTATGTGCTGTGTGAAGTAGTACTTCCTTTGATCTGTCCTGAATCTCCCACCAATCAGCTTCATGGGATGACCCCGCTGGGTTCTAGTATTATGAGAGAGGGAGAAAAATGTCTCGGTATCCACTTTCTCCACACCATGCATAATTCTGTACACCTCTATCATGTCTCCCCTTACTTGCCTTTTTTCTAAGCTAAACAATCCCAGTTGTTGTAACCTTTCCTCAAGGGGGAGTTGCTCCAGCCCCTTTTATTTATTATTTATTATTTATTTATTATATTTATACCTTGCCTTTTTTCCGGCAAGGAACCCAAGGCGGCTTACATAATCATTATCCTCCTCTCCATTGTATCCTCACAACAACCCTGTGAGGTAGGTTAGGCTCAGAGTCAGTGACTGGCCCAAAGTTACCCAGAGAGTTTCATGGCCGAGTGGGGACTAGAACCTGGATCTCCCGAGTCCCAGTCCAACACTCTCACCACTACACCACACTTGATCATTTTAGTTGTCCTTTTCTGCTCTTTTCCCAATTCTACAATATCTTTTTTTTTTTTTTTTTGCAAATCTGCAAAGATCCTTGGCCTGAATGCAACCTCAGTTGCTAATAGCTGATGTTTACTACTTCAACGCAAATTCTACTTTACAGTGAAATTCAGCCAGTCTGAAAAAGGTTCAACACACTGATGCAGATGATCTAGAAAATTTGTTTTCTCTCACTCCAGAGGGTAGGATCCAAACCAGTGGGTTCAAATGACAAGTAAAAAGAGTTTAGAGGCTAAATATTAGGAAGAACTGACAGTGTAACAGGAAGAGTGAATAACTTGGAAAAATTGACAAGTTGCAACCTTGGTTAATTGAAGCATTCACAAGCTTGGTTGAATGTGGTCAAAACCATGGGGGGGGGGACGATACAATTATGTGAATTGACTCTTGGAATTCTTTATCGGTTGCCTACATATGGCAATCCCAACATTTTACATGGCCTGTTATGGCATGACTGCTAAGCATCAGCTGTTTGGCATCTGAGAGATCACCACTAAGTAGCCGCCCTCTTTCTTTACCAGTCAGCTGTTTAGTGACAAAGGAACAAAGGATGGTGAAATCCACCCAACCCCTTTCTCTTCCCCTTGGCCAAAAAGAGGAGTGCTAAGCAGTTTGGTGCAGACAAAGGGGGAAGGCAGGATAAATCGTTCCAAGCATGCATTTACACAAAGCTCACCATTACATTCTGAATTAATTAACTCAGATTAACAACATGCTCCCAAATCCATGCCTCAATCACTGACACCATTTAGAATCATGCTCCACCCATAAGCATGCATTCATTCCAATGGGATTACTCTGAGTAGGACTGACATTGCATACACAACCCATGCACTTCAGCTCCTGATGGTCTATTGTCTGTCAACACGATGGACCAAAATAAATGCAGGAGCAGCGCTGGCTGTGTAAACTGTAATGTTTGCTTCCTATTTTCAAGGTGGTGGTGGTGGTGGTGGGGAGGAGTTTCCCATGGGGTTGTTTCCCATGCTAGTGCTAGCAAAGTGATCTCTTGCTTATCTCTGATGGGAAATCAGAGGTAAGGAAGGGATCCCTTGCTAGCACTAGCAAAAGAAACCACAGGGATTCCCATGCTAGCAAGGGGACCCCCGGCTTCTGTGTGTTTTGTATATGTTTGCTGTGTGTGTTTGTGCGTGTGTGATTGTATGGCCCTTGGGGCCAAAAAGCTTGTGCACCCCTTCTGGAGACAAGCATGGGAGGGGAGCCCCATCTACCAGCAGTGCCAGCATCTACTTCACCCAAGGAAGGAACCCTGCTCTGCTCCTCCAGTTCCTCTATCTCTGAGGACTCCTCCTCCTCCTCGGGACCCTCCATGCTACAGGAGGGCACCCTGTCACTACTACCCAATAGCCTGGGGGTACAGGAGGCTCCCTGACACCACCAGATCCCTTTAGGTTGCAAGAGATTCCCTCAGTTGGGGTGGAGCTTGAGACGATGGCTGGGTTCAGACAACACGATAACCCACACTCAAGGGTTGAGTATGGGTTGAGTGTGGGCTGACATTGAATTGTGGGCTGCTGTTGAAATGTGGGTAATTGTGCTGTCTGAACATAGCTGCACTAGCAAGCCATGGCTTGTTAACCACGAACAACCCTGGCCTGAAGAGAACCCACGGTTTGTTGTTGGGTTGTGAACTATGGGTTGTTCACCATGGTTTGTTATCTCAGCTGGGTTCAGACAACACGATAACCTACATTTCGACAAGAACCCATGGTTCAGCGATAACCCTCACTCAACCCTTGAGTGTGGGTAATCGTGTTGTCTGAACCCAGTCAATCCCTTGGCTGCTGCAGGATGGTTAAAGCTCACAGTTCAGCTCTGTGCAATTGCTAATGCGACATCCAGTCTCTGACACTGCCCTGCAGGGAGCTGACCAGGCTCCTGATCCCCTGCCACCACCCTGCTGAGTCTTGCCAGTACTCCTGTGTGGACCCAGGCTGGAGCAGAATGCACCTCCAGCTCCGGGTGCTACAACCTCATTCTGCTGCCTATGTAGATTAAGCAAAAGTTGTGGAGGGATGGGGTGGGGGGTTGAGTGGCAACTGCTTTCTCCTTGGAAATGGACTAGATGAGCAGATGAACTTTTAAAGTCTTATCTCAAAGCTTATATTAATGTATACATTTGAAGGAATAGTGTCAAATCTCCCCCCCCCTTTTCCTCCCTATTATTAATGGTGTTGTAAATGATTTCTATGAATGAATATGCTTTTATGTCTCTTTCTTTTCTTTTTCTATCATTGTTTCCCCCTTTCTCTTTTGTTTCTCCTATAATGCAAATTTATCTCTAAGAAACTACTATTTATTTATTTGAATAATTTAAATCCCACTTTTTAGACTGAAAGGCTCTCAGAGCAGCCTGCAAATATCCGTAGCAAGACAATCCCTGTCCTCAGGCTTACAGTCTAAAAGACATGACACACAAGGAAGAAGCGATGGGGAGGGAAAAGGGGGGGGGGAAGCTAGCTCAGCCAGCAGTTCTTAAAATTGCAGTTCTTATAATAACCAGCTGGGACAGTAACAGTTCAGGTAGCCTGATGGAATGAGTACCTCCAGGTAACAATTGAGGGAGGGCCAAAGGCACCTGGTCTCCCAACAAAGCTGATGGAATAGCTCCTCTTTCTTCCCCTGCTCTGCAGCCTGGTGCAACAGCAGCCCAGTTGCAGCCACAATATCTCAGCTCCCGTTCCCTCTGATAATAAAAGAACTAGCTCGAGTCACTGACTCTTTGGGCCAGTCACTGACTCTCAGCCTAACCTACCCCACAGGGTTGTTGTGAGGATAAAATGGAGAGGAGGACGATTATGTAAGCCACGTTGGGTTCCTTGCAGGAAAAAAGGTGGGGCATAAATATAATAAATAAATAAACAAACAAACAGGAGAGCATAAAGGTACTTTGAAGCATGGAGAAGAACATGGAGAACATGATGCTGCTCTGAAGCATGCATGTTTGCAGTTGGACACTGTGGTTAGAATGTTATGCTTAGATTAGGGATCAGTGAGCCAGTCTACTTCTGGCCCATGTCACATTATATGTTCTGTCTCATTTCTGCATTAATCTGATATTCATTATTTATTTAAAGCATTTAAACCCCATGCTTCAGCTGTTAAGGCCCCCATAGCAGCTTACAGATATATAAAAACAAGACAGTCCCTGCCCTTGGGGTTACAAACTAAAATACATGACACAAAAGGGAAAAGGGAGGAGGAGGGAGGAAGAAAATAGCAGTCTCAAGCACCAATTCTTAATGTGAATGATTTTTCAAATTTGCATGAAAACACACACATTTAAATACATATTTTAATCATATCTTCCCTCAAAATGCACATTTAATGTATTTTGATATTGTTTTTGAACTGAGAACTACATCAGTTCATTTGGGAAGTGTGAAAGCTAATGGATAACTAAGTTTGTATTCACACATAAATCTGGGAGGTGAAGATCAGGTCAATTCATATTGAAATTCATGAAGATCAAATTCTTCAAGCATCCCTAGTAGTTGTGGGGGACTAAGTTCTTTGGGAGACCCCACATCAAGGATTATCTCTCATTCTAACACTCTGACATTGTTACTGGCTCAGCTTCCCTGAGTGTGGAAAGCTAAGCAGGGTCAGGCCTGGTTATTACTTGGATGGGAGACCCCTCCTCTAGTTTCCTGCATTGAGCAGGGGGTTGGACTCGATGGCCTTGCAGGTCCCTTCCAACTCTATGATCTATGAAATCTATGAAATAACAAACACTTCATAAACTAGAAAGTGCTATAGCAGCCTTCCCCAGCCTGGTGTCCTCCAGATGTTTTGGGCTACAACTCCCAACATTCTTGACCATTGGCCATGCTGGCTGGGGCAGATGGGAACTGAACTCCAGAAACATCTGGAGGATACCAGGTTGGGAAGGGCTATGCTATCAATGTTCTGAACAGAAGTGACGCGGATCTTTCATGGCCAAGGCTTAAGACAGGACAGCTACAGATCTTCTAATTCAGTGCAGCCAGTGAATGCATAGTTATAAGCAGGCTGAACAAGTATCACAGATGCTATCAAAAAGGGGCAACAGTAACCACGTGTTTGGCAGCCTTTATGGCTGTAGCCATTCATTGTTGCAATGGTGCTCTGCTCAAATGCTGATCACAGTGGATGATGCTGAGAAGTAGGTCCTTTCTGTGAGTTCCCTAATGAACACAGAATGATAACTGAAGAAACAATTCCATATGTGTATACACACACACACACACACACACACACAGCTCCCTTGAGTTGTATGCTTGGCTGTAAGTGCCTGCCGTTTTAACATCTGGAGAATTCTCTCTGCTGCAGAGGTATCATCTAGGCCTCTTCCCTATTTATGTGGGGGTCTCTGACATGCTGGAAATTTGCCCATGTCCATAGTGGAATGAGACAGGTTCAATCTGCCACGTGTCATTCAGCAGCTAGAGATTAGCACAAGCAACCCACTTAAAATTCCAGTCCCCCCCAAAGAGAGCCCTTCTTGGGGCATACTTTGATGGGGCTGGGGTGGTAACCACCTGCCCCCTTTCATTCAACTCTGTGATAGACCTGAGCTGTTCTGGCACAGGGAGGAGCTGTCAGGGAGTGATGCTAATGGGCGAAAAGACGTAGGAGGCTCGCCATTCTGCAGTGGCGACATGGGAGTAATATATATGTATTGTATTCAATGGATAGCTAGATTAGATAGATAACCTTTTTCACTGAAGGGCATAATGCATAAAGTGCATTGACTTTACTATATGCACCATTTACATTATGCCTCTCCTTAGGTCCTACAGTGTGATTAATGAAGCAGATGTAGAATAATTTGGCCGAAAGAACCTGGATAAACAGTGCCCAGATTTGCCTGCCCCTATATGAAGCAAATCCCTCTAACTTTTGGCATGGTGCTGTGACTTTTGGCATGGTGAGGGTGACAGCATTAGATGATGTGTTCGAATATTCAAAACTGGCCTTGGGAGTAAGTCCTAAGAAGCAGCGGAGGCTGGTGGCTCCAATGTCAGTGGGGCTGTGTATCCACCCTGGATTGCAGTCTGAACTTTTAAGGAGCTATCCATGGTACCAAACCTATTTTGGGTTCAACATGACGGATACCTCCTTTAATGTTCAGACTAAAACCCAGAGTGGATACACCACCCCATTGATGCCGGACCAACCAGCCTCCACTGTGAAGAACTCAGTTGGACTTACTTCTGAGTATACCAGCTTAGGACTGCACTGCATGTTTATCTCATAATAATCAGGGTCAGCCGCCCGCCATGCTTACTTTTCTGTAGAGAAAAACTCAGTACAGAGCTGCACGTTATGTATTAAACATAAAATGTAGTTTGACCTTCAGGCTTTCATTTGCAAAAGGTGGGACTTCCAATAGCAGTCAGGAAAATGCACCCGTAGGTTCCATCTACAAGGGCATAAGTAAATTTATACATATGGAATATTGAACTAGGCAGATGGAAAATATTTGTATCATGTAAATTTCCTCTGAAGTGACATTAACCAGTGGGGTTGTTTTCAGGAAGTGTCCCTACAGGAAAAGAAACACGAGGAAGGGCCCAACAGCAGTTCCCTCGCATGTCTGGTACAACCTGGAACATAGAAAGCTCCTTTGTGCTTCTATTCCAGTATTATCTATTCTAAGTCCTAGGGGCAGATGAATCTGTTAGTTTTGCTTTCCCCCACATTCTCTTTTTCTTTCCAAGTCTCAAATTCTTTCCATCCTGTTCCTGAAGAATTTTTCAAATGTTTGTAAGCTCTTTTCAAAGAACAAACTGAAACAAATTTTTCACCCATCTGTACTGGCCAAATTCAATAGGTACAGCTCTTCCAAGCATAGAGAGGACCATGTTTTACTTGCCTGCCATGTAGCTGTTAAAGACGAGGAGCCTGTCACAATAAAAGAGCTGGTAGCAACCCTAATTCAACACCCACATATATGGTTGAATACACAGGGGTTCATATCCAGACTTCAAAGAGCTAAGCACTCAAAACCCTGGGCCTGAATGGATGAATCTGTCCTTTTTGCTTTCTCCTGCATTCTAATCTTAAATTCTTCCCATCGAGTTTATGGAGAAATTTGTGAACTTTAGCTAGTTCTCAAACAATGAACCAAACAGAATTCTTGTCTATCCTTAATTTTGTCTCTCCAGGGTCTCAGTTAGAAGTTTTCCCCATCATCACCTGCTCTGAAGTTTGTTTAAGTGGAGAAGCCAGGGATTGAACCTGGGACCTTCTGTATGCAAAGTGTGCACTGTGTCACCAAGCTGTGGTTCCTCACACACATTTGTCAGTCAACTAAACCACCACAGTTGGTGATTGAGTACAACACATTCTTGCTTTGGCAGTAGTGCCATCAAATGATATCCTGGGGGCATGCACTAATTAGGAGTCACACCTGCTCATGTGTTTTCTCTACCTGTGCAGTAAACAAACACAAGCTGTTAGCACATGAGACCAGTAAAACTACCAGTTTGTTAACACATAAACAGTTGTTCTGGAGGAATCAGTCTCCGGAATATCTAACCTGGAGAAGAATCAACCTCCAGAATAGCTTACTTGGTGATTAATTGACACAACATATTTTGATGCAGCAGCAAGTTTGCCAAGCAGATTGGCTTTGTATGTGACTTTCCCCCTTCTGCTCAATGCATTTTATTTCTTTTATTAAAAGGTGGATATCCTGCATTTCCTGTCCTATTGACAAACCCTCCAAGGTGGCTAACAACAATTTCATGAAAAACAAATTAATATTCAATAATAACAATAAAAAACAAAAACAAAAGCATCACCAAACACCGCAGCAGCTAAATAAACAATGCAGCAAGCATATGCATTGCAGAGAGAAAGCAAGGCATTTAATTATCCAAGCCAAAGTCCCAGCAAAAAAATGTTTTAAGTAGTCAAAACACCACCAAAGTAAGAGCTATCTGGACTTCTTGGAACAAAAGATTCCAGTGCCTGTGGGCCACTATGGAGAAGGTCCTGTCTTATATACAAACCAATTGCATTTCTTCTGGTAATGAGATGTAGCAGGATCTTTATTGAGGGACAAAGTGGGTGGCCAGGATTTTCTGGGAAAAGGCAGTCCTTTCATAGCCTTGCCCAAAACTATTTAGGGCAGTTTTCCTCAACCTGGTGCTCTCCAGATGTTTTGGACTACAACTCCCATTAGCCCTAGCCAGCCTGGCCAATGGTCAGGGTGATGGCAGTAGTAGTAGTAGTAGTTGTTGTCGTTGTCCAAAACATGTGGAGAGAACCAAGTTGAGAAGGCTGGTTTGGAGTCAATGTATTTGGTGCTGTAGCTAAACCATTTGATCTAACCCTCCCACCCCCAGCTTCAGTTAAAATGTTCTTTGCTACATTTTGCACCTTCACATGCTTTTCCAAGGCAGACCCAGATAGAGTGTGTTGTCCAATCTGGATGTAACCAAGGCATATGTAATCTTAGGAGAGCACGTATATAAATCATGATTTATAGCCTGTGGGCTAAGTGTTGATTTTGCTAGGGCTGCAAAGATCAGGTTGCTACTGTGTGCATAGCCTGCCTAGGCCACATACCTGCAGTGAAATAAATACTCATCATGATACCTTTTAGAGATGACTGGTTATATGGTCATCCCTCCCACCCACCCCAGCCCACATTAAGGCTATTTTGGTGTAGAAAAACAACAACAGATGAATCAGCAATCAAAATTGGTATTGCTCAGTTCTTGCAAAAACCAAGCAGCTTGAACTGATCTCAGTGAAAGCAAAATTCCCTAAACCTGCATGCATCTTTCTGCTCATGATTCCTTACTGTGGAGCTTTTGGGGGTTCCTGCATGCAGGCATGCAGGAACACACACACACACGCCTCCTCATGTGTAAACCAAGTGGGGGCTGGGAAGAAGCGAAAGGTGCATGGAACATGGGATGGGGCCTGGCGTCTGGAGGTCTGGAGGAGCCAGGCTGAGGGCGTTCATGTATAAATGTAGTTCAAGCCATGACTCACGAGTTCCCTCCCCCTGCCAGTTCCCTCCCCCCTGCCTGGCCAGGTGAAGTTCAAATTGATTGGCTGAAGCAAGAAGGCTACAGAAAAGGGGAGGGGGAAGAGCTATTTCCCCACGTGTAGCCTTTGTTCTTGGTCTTAGTCCTTTTGGTAGCGTGCCCAGCATGGCAGCGTGCCAGCGAGGGGCCCAAGCCTTTAGGGGGGGCCCCCTCAGGAATCGACCCCAGGCAGCCCTGGTAAAAATTGGCTGGTTTGAGGGCTCTAGAAAGGCAGGTCTTGTGGAGGGCTATTTATCTCGGACCTGCGGGTAGATAAAATAGTTCCCCCCGGGCGGCAATGCTGTGCTGGATCTAACCCTTGAAGAGAACACCCTCAGGTAACAGGTGTGTGTCTGAGAGATATTAAGGAATCAGGTTTTATTGTTTTGTAGCTTTACTGTGTACTAAAGTGTCTCTCTCTTTATTTTGTGTGCTTCTCTCTTCCCTAATCTTGTTGTAAAATGCTACCAGAATAAACCTTGTCTTGGTTTACCCCACATGGGTTTTGTAGTACTCTGTGAGTTCAGTATCTAAACCCAGGTTACAGAATTGAAGGCGAGTCCCTCAACAGAGATTAAAGTAGGATTGCAGACAGCTGAGGCTGGCAATCTGGTATCTTGAGATCTCAGGGGGTCTTGGTTCCTTTGAGTTAGGAAAGGGTGGAAGTCTGGCGGGCCAGCCAGCCCCCCCTTCCGGGCCACATGGTGGCAAGTGCTGGGTTTCCTTTGAAGTAGGAAAGGGTGGAGGTCTGGCGGGTCAGCCAGCCCCCCCTCTTCCTCCACACTTACTCACAGTCGTTTACAGGCTCCTTAGATGATGTCATGATCCTCCAGTTTCGCTTCTGTTTTTTTCAGAGCACTTTCCCATATTTTATATACGTATATATATATATATATATATAGAGAGAGAGAGAGAGAGAGAGAGGGGGGGAAAATGAACTATTAAATTACAATGGGGAAAATGGTGCCCTATCTCCCAGTGTATTTGTGCTATACCGCTTTAGCAGAGCTCCACCTAGAGGCTGTGTTGCAGAAAAGCAGGAAAGGAAGAGCTCTTTGGGTAGAGCTCGGATCTCAATGCTGCGATGAAACTGAAAGTAGACATAGCGATTAACAGCACAATAAATGCCTCATGTAGAAAAGCCGTATGTCTCATCAAAACAGGGCTCCAACACCCCACCTATAGTGCCACTGACTGGGTTCACACAATCACCAGGGATGGGGACTCGGACTCCAGGACTCGACTCGTGAGTCGGACTGAGTCCCCCCTCTGACTCGAGTCAGACTCGAGTCCCAATATTTTTAATGGGACTCGAGACTCGACTCGGGACTCGAGACCAAGGACTCGTGTTCCAAAATCGTGTTCCTCAAATGCAACATGGATAGGTTTTAGGAAGTACAGCAAGTTTATTTTTTAAAATCATTTTCCTAAAATGCAACCTTTCAGACATTTTGGGTTTGGCTGCCTCTGCCTGCCTGCTTGGGGTTCCCTGCCTCCTCTGCCTGCCTGGTCTCTTCTTGACCAGTTCAACAGTTGAATTGTCCAAGACAAAGGCCTCTGCCTGCCTGTTTTGGGGTTCCCTGCCTCCTCTGCCTGTCTGGTTATTTTGGGTTTGTCTGCCTGGTCTGTTCTTGCCAAAATCAGTTGCAGAGTTTTGAAATAAAAAGGCACACTTGTGCCTAGAATTTATTTAAGCCACACATCTGAAATAGCCTTATTTTGTTGGGGGAAAACCCCATTGATTTTAATAGAGACTCATGGAGTCAGCTTTGGGAGTGACTCGTGAGTCACCATTTTGGACCAAGGACTCAGACTCGGACTCGAGACTCGGGTCTAAAGACTCGTGACTCGACTCGTGACTCGAAACCAAGGACTCTTCAACATCCCTGACAATCACGGAGGGAAAATAAGCCATAGTGCTTATTTTCACCGGGTATGGGTTGCCGTGTGACATCCTAACTTGGTGAGGGTGGCTGGCTGGGATGGTTTACAAACCACCCTGAACCCCATGGCTTTTTCTGTGTCAACTATAGGTCTGGCCAAATGAGCTCTGTCCTTCAAGGGGCACCACCTAGGCTGCAGTACCAACCCTGTCACTTGACTGAGTTCTCTGTCAGCTGACCCCCAAGGGCCAATCCCTGTAAACCATGCCCTATAAAGCTCAGAAATGTCTCATCAGTTAGAGCGGGTTGTCTCATTAGAGGAGACCTTGCCTGGCTAAGGACCTGCTCCCTTTCCTTGTAAAACTGTGTTCTGGAGTCTGCCTTGGATTATGCTACTTCTCTCCAGCCCATGAACCTTGGATTTTATTGATTGATTGAAGAGCTTTCTAAGCTGCCTTTCAAAATATATATTTAAAAAATGTTCCAAGACAGTGTACAACTGCATTTCAAAACAAATATCAAAATTAAAATGTAAAATAATAAAACAAAAAGAGCAATATAAGACATTTTGGGCCATCCATCCCATCATAGGTTCTAAAAGCCTTACACATAACCATTAAAAACAGCAAGTAGCTAAAGCTGTCCAAGTTGGTGGCCATCACCACATCTTGCCTTTGCGAACACCATTTGGAAATGTTACAGTGGTACTGTTTTGTCCTGTAACATCCCCCCCCCCACCGGAGAAATCCTGAAAGTGACATTTGGTTGAGTACTGCTCGTGGATTCCTTCCTGGGAATTGGGCTGGATTGGGTCCCACATGCATTGGCTCACAGATCGCAAAAAAGCAGCCAACAGTTATCCCCGAAGGAGTCCCTAAAGAGCTTAATGTCTTGAGAAGCCCTTAAGTTTCTTTTACAGTTGGAGGGTCAGTTCCAGAAACACTCATAGAATTGATTCTATCTGTAAACATGCAGAATGCCCAAGGCAATTCTCTGCCACTGCTATAATCCTTCAGGGGTGATGCTGTCATTTCATGCTTTGGGTTTGGGGGGGGGTTGGTGCATGCTGATATGGGATCTGCATCTGCCTAAGAACACTTGAATGAGAGGCATGGAAGATCCTACTGAACAATGTCAAACCACTTCTCTCCTGGCTAAAAAGGAATTTGAACAGCATCTTAAACAGTGATCTGCTATTACAGCCTATAAGAATGGTAGGTGTTTCTTGTAGCTAATGTGAAGTGACCATTATGAATGAATTCAGATAATTCACTCAGAGTTTGATGGTACTTGGAACCAGCTTTATTCAATCTGGGTTTTATCTATTTGCATCTTTTTCAGATGACTTGATCAGTGAGTAAGGAACTGGGTGTATTAATTCCATGCTCCCCCCCCCATTCAATCTTCCATAATTCTGAGCTTAGAAATCTCTGCAACGGGAATACAATATACTAGTGTGTGCGCGCACAGAGAGAGAGAGAGAGAGAGAGAGAGAGAGAGAAGATAGATAGATAGATAGATAGATAGATAGATAGATTAATGGTGAAATGCTATGCCTGCTTACCTGGGAGTAAGTCCCACTGAACTCAGTGAGACTTCCTTCTCAGTAAACCTATATAAGATTGTGCTGTAAATGGAACACCAATAGAAAGATAAGAAAAGCTTGGAAGTATCAGTTTCCATCAGAAATTCCTTATTTGCATTATTTATTGAAAGCAGATTTGATTCTATGAGAAAAGTGAGGTGTAAATCTTCCAAATATATGCATACATTTAGGCTGCAATCCTATACACATTTACCTAGGAGTAAGTCCCATTGAACCCAATGGAATCCTATACATGTCTACTTTTGAGTAGACATGTTTTATAGGATTGTGCTGTCAGATAACTTGTTCTGACAGCAAGATTTGTTTGTGATAGAAGGAAAGAAGGAGAGGAAATATGGGTGAACAGAGCCTTTCACCTGAAAATGGGAAGCCTCGCTCATACTCCCCCTGGTTTTTCTGAACCATGAGGTCTAGACACTTTTAATGATGCTAAGACTTTTAGGTTCTGAACAAGTTGTCAGACTCTATGCTGCATGTCCATTAACATTTTGAGACTTGGTGACCCTGATAATGTATACATTCTTACAACAACTGTGTTCTCTAGAACAGGCATGGTTCAAGCAGGTAGTGCTCCCATTCCTTAGAAATCCAAGGGACCCAGTTCCCACCAGGATTTCTGCTGCCTTGAGGGCTGACTTTAACCAAATGCTTTAGCACCTTCTCCACAAAGCCCATGCTTCTCTCCGGAACCATACCCAAACCAACATCAAAATAGCTCCCCCCAAATCAGTTATTGCTTGGCTTGTGTGCCAAAGGAAGGACATATGCAAGAGCGCCACCTGGTGAGGCCTACAACAACAGCAGGTCCACAGAAGATGCTGCAGAATCCAGAACACTTGAAAAGTCTATATGCAGGGCTTTTTTTTCTGGTGGAACTCACCAGAACTAAGTTCCAGCACCTTTTATTCTATTAATTTCATTACAATTTAATCGCCATCTACTCCCGAGGAAACATAATCCAAGAGTTCCGGTACCTTTTTCTCCAGAAAAAAAGCACTGCTTATATGTCACCGGCTCTCTACCCCCCCCCCCCCAGGGGAGGTAAAGTGTGGCTTCTCTTTCTCCTGTTGCTGCCTTTAGCCTGTCAACAATGAACCACCAAGGCCTTTCTTCAGATTTAATCCCAGTCTCTGTGCAGCTCCTCCCACCCTCTTTTCCCACATGGTGTCCCATTTGGAATTCCAGGGCAGGGGGATCATTCACATGCAAACCGTGTAGCAGAGCTCTCAGAATGCAGCCCAAAGTAAGGAGGAAGGCTGAAGGAGATTTATGATTGACAGCCTGATAGCAACAGTACATTAACTGATTGATTTATGATGTAGAAAGCACGGCTTCTGCTTTTTCCCAGGCTCCACTGGAATGAGGTTTGTTTTGGAACAAAGTTACATCAACATGGGACTAACAAAGGAAGCATCAATGCTCCCTTCCTGCATCTCTTTTAAGGCATCCCCTTAAAGATGCAGTTCAATTATTTTGTCTCCCCCATCGTGGGTCCTTTTCGTGGGCCTTGGTGCCATGCTGTCGACTCCATGCAGCACCCACCCTATTCGGGGCCCAATTCAAAGTGCTGGTTCCAATTTACACAGCTAGGGACATCAATAGCTAAACCAGCGGTGGGGAACTTATGTCCACCCCAGTTGTTGTTGGGTTCCAACTCACATTAGTCCCAGGCAGTATGGCCAATGGACAGGGATGATGGGACTTAGGGTGGCCACGTGTCCTCTTTTACAGAGGACATTCCTCTATTATAGGGCTGTCGGAGGACCATCCTCTGTTTGAAAGTGTGGAGAGAAAACTTGACCAGACATCTACCTCGCCCCAGTCACCTGCATAATCTCTGCCTAGGGCAGAGAAGGTTCAGTTCTGAGCAGACATTTACATCTGGATCGCTTGCCCAGGAAAATTGTTAAGCCTGGGACACATTTGCATTCACCTCAATGGGACACATTTACATTTACCTCAATGGTCTTTCCAAGCAGTCTCAAAGAGCTGCTGAATACCCTCAAGCACCTGAGAGGTGCCACAAACCCCTGATAAGCAGAACCAGCTCAGCCTGTCATTGGAGGGAGGGGTGGGGTGTGAGAAGAGGGGGTAAAAGGGAAACCCAAATTCCATTGAAGTTGTTGGGGAACAAGGTGCAGGACTGCACGGAATGGGTCGACGGCTATGGCCAAGCCCAGGGATCCCAACCCCAAGCTGAGTGTTTCATAGACTGCCGTAAGTCTGAATGAATTGCTAAGGGTAGATTAGGTAGAGCCTACAGTGCTAGAAAGTTAATTCAGGTTCTCTGATGTCAAATAGTATTCTGCCTGTGTTTTTGCAAGCCTTTGACTGTTTGTGTATCACGGTTTCACGCTTCACTGACTTTTATAGACTGCTTTCATTTATTGTGAATCCCTTATCTCCCTGACCCGCTTTGCTCAATTAAACTTGTTATAAACAAACAGCCACTTGTCTGTTGCAGGCTCCGATTCAGTGCTATTCCGATGCAAGTGAACTCAGATAACCTGGGAGCCGCGAACGGGAGTTTTAAAGTGTGCCAGTTAACCCTGTTAACTCCCAAACTCACGCAAAAGGACCAGTGGCGGTCCTTCACAGAAAGTGTCCTCTATTTGAATGGCTGCCCTGTCCAATTCCAGTTTAAAGATAAAAAACCTTCAGAATTGTTGTCCATCAACAATTAGCACCTGGACAGCAAATTGAACAGGGAGGCACACAGGTCACCTGGTCACAACCTTCCACACTGCATTGTGATGTACTGCATTTCTATTTAAATGATAGAAATAATTTCTAAATTTCCATCTATACATATGAATCAGCACATGCACATTTTAATGCAAATTGGCATCCTCTTCTGTCTTCTTTTTTGTGAAGCATTTCATATGTAACCATCCTAGCTGGAGTTCAGCAACAGCTGGAGAGCCACAGGTTCCTCAGATCTGGCCTAAAGGATCTCCTCTTCCCATATCTACCTATGCATGCCCTAAGATCATCAACAGAGACCCTTCCTTGAGTGCCTCCTCAGTCTGAAGTCTGGAGGGTGGTCATGAAAGAGAGGGTCCTTTCAGCAGTGGCCTCCCATTTGTGGAAGCTCTCCCAAGAGAGGCTTCCCTGGCATCTACTCTAATGTCCTTTCAGCACCAGGCTAAGGCATGTTTATTATTCTCCCAGCTCTTTTAAACATAAAGGATAGTATCCAATGTTGGACCTATGTAGAGTAGACCCACTGAAATGAATTGGAGGTAGGTTAGTCAGGGCTAACTTAAATCTCATTCATTTCAATTGGTCTACCCTATGTCGGAGACTAGCATTGGATACGGCCCCATATTAACATCATTTTATTAGTAGTCTCCGTTGATGATGGTTGTTGGTTGTTTTGAACCTTTAGTGAGTCGGTCTTAGCTTTCCTATGTGATCGACTTTTACTGGTGGTGGCTTCCTTGCAATTTCCACAAATTGTTCCTTGTCCTGCCCTCTGGAGCAACAGAGGACTACGAGTCTAAGCTCAAAACCATGACAGTAGGTGGAAATATTTTCTTATGGGAGGCAGCCCTGGGCCAGCCTGCTCTGCTTTGAGCCCGCTCCTTAGCAGGAGCAGCAGCTTAAGTAATTGTGATGGCTAAACGGAGCTTCCCTATTAAAGGCAGGAGGCCACTGAATGTCAGGTGGGCCAAAGCAAGGAGAAGTGCTCTTGAGAGCTTCCTGGAGGCATGGGCTGGTCACCAGTAGGGGCTGGTAGCTCCAATATCAGTGGGGTGGTGTATTGACTCTGGATTTCAGTCTGAACTTTAAAGGAGCCATCCATGGTGCCAAACCCATTTTGGGGGATAGGGTTCAGCACCATGGATGGCTCCTTAAAAGTTCAGGCTGCAGCCCAGAGTGGATACACCCAGGACCGGTGCAGGGCAGTTTGGCGCCCTAGGCTAAATTATATTTAGCGCCCCCCCTCTCATGCCGTGGGGGGGGCTCCGGAAAGCAGCCCTGCTCTGCAACCTCCCGCCCCCCCGCCGCCACCGGACACCCCCCCGCACGCTGCCGCTGCCGCAGCCGCTTCCGCCCCCCCACCTACCTTCCCATGCCTCCTCCGAATAGGGACCCCCGCACTCTGTTTTTGGCCAGGGGAAACCAGAGCAACAGGGCTGTTTAAGCCCTGTTGCCCTGGTTCTTCCCGCCAAAACAGAGCGCGGGCGGGGCTCCGGAAGCAGCGCGGAGAAGGTAGGTGTCGGGGGGGGGAGGCGGCGCGGAGGAGAGGCGAAGCAAGGCGGGGGGGAGGCGGCGCGGGGGGGAGGCGGCGCAGGGGGGAGGCGGCACAGAGGCGAAGCGAGGTGAGGTGGGGGGGAGGCGGCGCAGAGGCGAGGCGAGGTGAGGTGGGAGGCGGCGCGGAGGCGAGGCAAGGTGGGGGGGAGGTGCCCAGGCTCGGCCCCACCACTACTCTGGGCGCAATCCCCCGCACTGACCTAGCTTTCTCGGAGAGGCGGGTGGGCGGGCAGGGCAGGAGCGCGCCGGCAGCGAAGAGGAGCGCAGCGTTCTGCGCCCTCTTCCGCTACGCGCCCTAGGCAACAGCCTAGTTGGCCTAGCGGTAGCGCCGGCCCTGGATACACCACCTCACTGATGCTGGAACCACCAGCCTCTACTTCTGGTTACTGCAGGAAATGGAATACTGGGCTGGTTGGACGTTAGGTCGGATTCAGCAAGACCCTTCTTCTGTCTTTATACTCTAGGTCACGGGTAGTAGAAGGCAGGTAATGAAAATAAAACTGCCAAGATCAGACTCCCTTTATACAAATCAGTGGGGCTACCACACTTAGAATACTGTGTACAGTTCTGGTCACTGCACCTGAAAAGCAGATATGGTAGATTTGGGAAAAGTGCAGAAAAGGGCAATTAAAATGATGAAGGGGCTGGAGCAACTCCCTTATGAGGAAAGGTTACAACAGCTGGGATTGTTTAGCTTAGAAAAGAGACGAGTAAGGGGAGACATTATAGAGGTGTACAGAATTATGCATGGTGTGGAGAAAATGGACAGGGAGAGATTTTGGGGGAAACCAGGTGTGGATTATTATGTGAAAGGACTCATGAGCTTGGTTCCAGCACTGATCACTAATTCCTGGGCTGAGCATATGCTCAGAAACACCCAGTTCCTTAATTCTTAGTGCATATCCACCCACCTGAGCCACTCTTCTGTACCTGGCACCAACTGGTGGATTTCAGGGTTCTAGAAACACACACACACACACACACACACCACTAAAACACTTTCTTTTTAAGATTTAAACACATGATGATGATGATGATGATGATGATGATGATGATGACGATGATGATTTTAAGTCTTCACCTGGTGCCAAAAGGACCACAACATAGGTGCCAAGTGACCCTCTTTGGGGAGGTATTTCCACAACCAGGATGCCACCACTGAAAAGGCCCCCTCTTTAATGGCCACTGGGGGCATCCAAAGAAGAGCCTCTGCAAAAGGTTGTAAGGTCAGGTTGAGATAGGCATATATGGGAGGAGATAGGTTTTCAGCTAAATCGAGTGTCCTCTCTTTAGTGCTCAGTATATCTTTACACCAGGAACCTCTCTCTCTCTCTCTCTCTCTCTCTCTCTCTCCCCCCCCCCTCTTTTTCAAGAATCACATTCCCTCACAGTTAAACTGCAGGGGATCATCTGCTGGTGGTGGGTGGCCCAGATCAAAAAGTGGGGAGGGCACCCTTTTTCTCTCTCCCCTCCTCTCTCCCGCCCCATCCCACCTGCCAGGGAAGAGACAGATTGTTAAGAGGAGCAAACTGATCACTTGCAAGGAGCTTTTGAAATTAAGCCTGAGGGCCATAGGGTGTGCCCTCCTGCTCTACACACACTTCCTGGAACATCACATGCTGCTACCAGGACTCTTCCTTCCTTCCTTCCTTCCTTCCTCCTTCCTTCCTTCCTTCAATCAAAGCCCACTTCTACAGTGCAGCCTTTGGCTTAACCCCTTACTTTTCATTCTCAGCTGGAAGGATGCTTGCATTCATCCTTGCTACCATGGATTCTTCCTCCCCTTCCCTGGCTGTCTTTCTCCCCCCCCCCCAATGCCCCCATCTAAATTTAAATGTAAACTCTTTGGAGCAAGGATATGTCATTTGCTTAAGTTACATAGTGCCATGTGTACTGACAGTGTTAAGTAAAGAATAATGATAACTCTCCAACGCATGGCAGTTGCTTGACAACTCCTGCGCATGCCGTTGGCTTCTCTCCCGTGGAGCCAGCAAGGCACATGTGCCCAAGAAGACACATTCCATTTTCAGCCAATGTAGGCAAACACACAGCAGAAATGACATGCTGAAGCACTGACTCTTGTGCATAGCAGATTGGCCATAAAGGCAGGATTTCCATGTGTGTTTCCTGTGGCTGCTGCTCTGCACTCAAATGATTGTGTGAATAGGCTCAGAGAAACACCTCGGGCACCTGAGATTAAGGAGCAAGGCTCCCAAGTTCAGAGAAGGTGGATTTCAGGCCCTCTGGAGCCCCAGAAACACTTTCCCTTAAAACTAGGCTGCAATCCTGCACCCACTTACCTGGGAGTAAGTCCCATTGTACTCAGTGAGGCTTACTTCTGAGTAGACAAGAGCACAATTGCACAAGGTGGCTCAGTTTATGGACACCATCATTCGGAAGCGAGCTCCACTGGATTCAGTGGAAAGTTTAGGAACCTAGGAAACTATGTTTTGTTTTGTTTTTTAAAAAATGGCATTTTATTGTGAGCCGCTGTGAGCACCACTTTTGACGGAAAACCAGGATATTAACTAACTAACTAACTAACTAACTAACTAACTAAGCTGCCCTCAGGAAGGTCAGCCCATTGGTCCATCTGGTCCAGAATTGTCTATTCCAGCCAGGGCCCTTGTGAGGGAAGCGAGTGCGGCATGGTGAGTGAGCCAGCACCTTTACCGTACCCCACACTGCCACCCCCAACCTAAAATATGTTCGCCCGCAACTTCTGCTTCCGGACGTCCCTTTTCTCCACACCTCTGCAGCTTCTGAGCTGCATGACTGGGAGGAAGTATCCTGGAATTTTGGCCAGATTCCTTTCACGGGCCTGTCAGTCGCTGACCTCCTGGCAAATAGGTACTTAGACTTTTCTTTTTCTTTTTTAAAATCCCAATCTCATTCTTTTCCTTTCTGAACCTAGGAAGAAGCAGCCTAACTAGACCCTGCTGCTTCCTCTTTGCAAAGGCTCCTCTTTCTTTCTTTCTTTCTTTCTTTCTCTCTCTCTCCTTCCTTCCTTCCTTCCTTCCTTCCTTCTCTCTCTCTCTCTCTCTCCCTTCTCAGCTGCGGGAGGTGAGGAGGGGAGCTACCACTCCTCACTCCCCACCCGCCCTCCAGGGAGAGTTATTAATCCAATAATTAAACATTTATTGGTGGCGGCACCTGCTTTCTGCCTGCCCGGCCCCCAGGGGAGCGGCCAGCCCGGCAAGGAAGGAAAGAAGGAAGGAAGGAGGGGACGCAGAGAGGCGCAGAGCAGCGGCAGGCAGCGGCTGGGCTCTAGATGCTTGCGCGGCGCCTCCTCCTCCGGATGCCAGCACAGGCGGCGGCGGCGGCGGCAGGCGGGAGAGGCGGCCAGGATGCTGCGCTACCTGCTCAAGACGCTGCTGCAGATGAACCTCTTCGCCGACTCGCTGGCGGCTGGCGACGCCCTGGCCAACTCCTCGGAGCTGCTGCTCAGCCTCAACTCGTCCGCCCTGGCCGCGCTGAGCCCCAGCCTCCTCGACCTGGGCAACCTGACCAGCGTCAACGGTGAGGGGCGGGCGGGCGAGCCGGGGAGGGGGTCCCCGATCCTGAACTCCCCCCCATCATCCCGGAGGGAGGTGGGTAGGAAAAATTCGAGCCTCCGGGGGCTTTCCTTTCTCTCTCTTTCTCTCTCTCCCCCCCAACCCCCAGAGTGAAACCCTGCCTTCTTCTCCCAAATGAACGCGGGTCGTGCGGTTCTCCGCCTCGTGGGGGCACTCTGTACATGCTCGCTGGCACGCTGGTTTCTTGCCCTTGTCTGGTGCCGGGGAGCGTTGGAAACTGGTTGCAGGCAGCGGTGCAGCCAGGGCTGTGCTCCGGGGCCACAATTCAGGGCCCCCACAGCCTCTGGGAGGGGGGGAGCAAATTACCACCCCAGAAAACGGCAGAGCAGAAGCAAATCCCCCCTATTTTTTTATTTTTTTTTAAATGCTGTGCTCATGATTTCAGTGAATTTAAAATGCAAAACTGCACATGGTCAGAGTTTGGTGTTTTTGTTTTTAAAGAAAAATCAGGTTTGTTTGGCAAACACTTTTCTTCTCACATATCAGGAATGTAGAAGCAGTTTTAAAGCATGGGGTGACAGCTGGAGTGGAGGTGGGGGTGGGGAGAGATGTTACTTCTGTGCTTCTCAACTGAAGTCATATGGGTGGCCATCTCAAGGCCCCCCTAAGCCCGTTCAGCCCAGGGGCTAAAAATTGCCTAGCTGCACCACTGGGGTCGGGGGCTTAGGATTCCGTTAGAGCGACCTTATAACACTTTCCTACGAGTTAAGCCCCGTTGAGTTCATGAACAGGATTGTGCTGGGAAAGCGCTCAGGAGGATGGGATTTATAGTATCTGGCCAAAAGGAGTTCCAGTTTTGTGTGTGTGGGTTGCGTGGGGGCGAGGAGTTCCTCGTTTGAGCCTTGTTAGGAAGGATGAGAGAGGCTCAAAAATCCCTGCGCGTTTCCATTAAGGAACTCGCGGGAGGAGAGAGTCTCTATATCCCAGCCCGTGGCTGCCCGTTCAGATCTGCATGCGTCTCGGGAGTGTTCGAGGACCGGGTGCCTTTCCGCGTGCGTAGGGATCTCCTAGGCATGTTGAGTCCGCCGGGCTGGCTCTGTCCCAGAACCCGCTTCAGCGGGAGGCGTCTGTCTCCTGGGAAATATGCCTTGCGCGGACACGTGTGTGCCTCTCCTGGGCCAGGAATGTGTGGGTGGGGGGAGCTTGCAGAATTCTTGGCTGCAGGGACTCTGCATCTTCCCCAGGGACTTCTTTTGTTGTATGTACGGCCCTCCTGAAAGCACTTGAGTACCGGGATTAATTTGAATTGGGGGCATTTTAGCATCCGCATCCGTCGCGGGCTTACTGGGTAGATGGGAGTTCCCGCCTCCTGTAAGTGTGCATAGGACTGCAGCTGACAATCTTATGAACGCTGACATGGGAAAAGGTTCCCTTGGACTCAGGGGAACTTACTTGCGAGTAATCATGGATAGGATCTGGCTCCCTAGTAAAAACAACAACCCCAGATCCTACTTTCTTTGACTGCAATCCTATGGGTTGCGAGCTTTTGCACACTTACATGGGGGTAAGCGCTCGTCGAACTCGGTCAGACAGACTTACACCTGAGTAAACAGGCTGCAAGACACTGCCCTCATAAATGTTGGTTCGGTGCCAGAGCTCGGACCTGAGATAAAAATAATAATAATAATAAAAGTTCTGCTGAGCAAGGGCAGAGTGATGCCGCAACCTGCCCAGAATAATCATCCAGGATCGGGGCAAGAGTGGGAGAGCTTTCTCGTAACGTTGAGCACAAAAACCTCTTTTCATACAAATCAACGTGTGTGTGTGTGTGTGTGTGTGTATAGGGGACATATGTCCAGTGGAGGCTGGTGGTTCCAGTGTCAGTGGGGTGGTTTATCCACTCTGGGTTGCTGTCTGAACTTTTAAGGAGCTATCCGTGGTGCTGAACCTTAGCCCCCAGCCCAAAATAAGTTCAGCACCACGGATAGCTCCTTTAAAGTTCGGAGTGTGTATATATATACTGCCCCATTGACATATACTGCCCCACTGCGTCACTGCTGCAGTCAATTGGGCATCTGCCCCCTGACAAGTCTATCAGAATAGCCCACGTGTTTGCATTACGTGGTCGCAAGATGTTGCAAAGTATACGCAACTCTCCATCTCTCCGCATCGGGAGGACACACAATAGGAGGAGGATGTCCAAATAGCATATGCGCCCGGTCACAAGAATGCAGTTGCCAATTCTCTGGAATAGGAATACTGCTGATGACTGCGCTATCATGACGAGTAATTAAGATACGGAGCGTACTGATAAGTTGTCGCAGTGTCTTCAGATCAGAGTATGTTGATACAGGCAATGTTCTGTTCTGTTCTTTTTTCTTTTTAACTGAATATATCTTGAACCGATCCCCAGATATGAAATGTAAATTGACTATCTGGCGCCCTCTCTTGGATAAGGTTGGTAAACAACATGTACCTGGCTCTTTTCCTTCCTACCTCCTATGGTTTGCTATATCGATCCTGGAATGTATGAATGACAAAGTAGGTAAGCCTGAGCGAGTGAGCAAGCAAAAGTTTGATTAAATCTGTGCTTGTTGGCGAGAAAATACAAGCTCTCGACTCAGCTAGCTGAATAAGAAAGAGGCCCCGTGTTTAAATGTTTAAATGTTTATGGGATGCATCGCTTTAGTAACTTTGTTTCTTGAAAGGAATGGAAAAAAGCAGAATATCTTCCAGTTTTAAGGGATAATGAAAGCCAGGTGGATTATAATGTTCATGCACTGAGATATTCTTGGGGTTGTGTTATTATTTTATGATGCTGCTTATTATTATTATTATTATTATTATTATTATTACTACTACTACTACTACTACTACTATTACTACTACTATTAGTATTATTGTCAAACCTAAAGTAGGATTGGTTGAGAACTGGCTCCTGGCCCATCAAGAGCAAAGAGAGCTAAATGGTTAGTCCCTTTATCTATGCAACACAGATGATTTCAGGAACCCAAATGCACATGACCAATTATTCTTGCAAACAAAGCGGGGCTCCTTATTTCTATGGCAACAAGCATCTTCAGCGTCCAGGTAAGTGGTTTGCAAGAATCCAGTCTCTAAATGATTTGCAATTCCTAGGAATTAAGAACTTGAACATGTCTGTGCTTTTTTCCATCTTGGTCTATGAAGCAAGGCCCCTGTGTCTCTCAGAAATGTATTTGCAGTTAATTGGCGAGGTGTCATACTCCGATGACTCCTTCAGAAGGGGGTATTTGTAAGGAGCACCTTTCCTAATCTCAGGTTTTCAGCCTGAATAAATGTGTCCCCTCAGCAGCATCACATAGCCACCATCAGCTTCACCCTATTGCCTGAAGAACCATGCAGGCTGTGCTATCCTAACATACCTTGGTCCCCCACAGTATAGTTGGCCTGGTCCCCACAAAAGGCAGCCAAAGTGGCAAAGGCATCTCGGGGCTGTACCACTGCAGACTGCAGGTGCGGGTTTATACACTGGTGGGGGGATTCCATACCTTTAAATAAATAAATATTTCCCCACACACGGACAATTAGCATGTCAGGGGAAGGCTAGGCTCTTCCTGGCATGCTAGCTTGCTTCTGCTATGGAATGGGGGAGGAGGAGACGACCACTGGAAATCCTTCTCGATTCTTCATTGCTTCTGAAATTTCATCAGGCATTGCCATGCCAACACATTTTCAAACCTATTTTTGCAACCTTATGGGCTAGGATCTTGGTTGTGTTGTTGTTGTTGTTGTTGTTGTTGTTTTTTAAATAAAAATAAAAGCAGATATCCCCAAGATGTTAAATTCTGTGCTCAATATTGCAATTTCTTGATCTGTGCAGTGTGATGATATGTGATATACACAGACTGGAAACATCATGTGTGAGGTTGTGTGAACTGGCCCTCAGCTCCACCCAGGCACCGAAGGAAATGCCCAGTGGGATCCCAGTATATTATATACAGGAATCAGCAGAAAGTTTACTAGAATAGGCTTGACACAAGCCCTTCCACTTCTATAAGTGGATGTTGATGTTTAGGTTGTCACTGGCTATGAAATTAAGTGACATGAAGAACACAACTTATTTCAAAACTATGATTGTGTATGGTGCAGAAGGTGGCATCATTACTATTACTGGATACTGAAGTTTCATTCTGCGTGGCAGATCCTGCATTGAGCAGAGGGTTGGACTAGATGACCTCTAAGGTAACTTCCAACTACAACTCCCATCAGGCCCAGCCCACATGACCAATGGTCAGTGATTATGGGAGTTGTAGTCCAAAACATCTGGAGGGCAGCACATTGCCCACCCCTGCAGTAGGGCGTAGGAACTAGAGGGTTGTGTGTGAGAAAGAAAAGGCAAAGGAGAAAACGGCCACCTAAAAAGTTATGAATGGCATAACTCTCCTGAGAGCCTCAAGATGGCTTAAAAAGAGGTTCTAAAATCATATTTAATAATTAATAGAAGTGATCCGAACACATCAAGCAAAGCAGCAGCGTCAAAAGAGACACCACATTACAAACAGAATGATATGTAGCAGCAGCATCGGACAAACTTCACCCAAATTCACAAACAACCATATCTCTTCACTGCCCACAATCACGTGAGGAGGCAGGTGGGCCAACCCTTGGGAGGGTGCCACAACCAAGGAGGCCCTGCCTTGTGAGGCCACTCACCTCACTTCTGAGGGTGGGCGGGGGCCATTTAGGATGGCCATGATTTAGGGGAACCTCTGGCATCCATGGGCTGGATGCAGCCTGCCAGGCCTCTCCATCTGGCCCTGGTCAAGGCCCTGTCTCCTCACTGAAGCCTGACCCATGGAGAAGAGTGTCAGAAGCCTGCTCAGTTGGGAGCCATGGACGCAGTGTACCTGGAGCACCTTGAAGCAGCACTTCCCAAGGTTTCCCTTGCCTGTTAGGTGAGGGATGAGAGAAGCCTGCTCTGCTGGGGGCTGCTGCCTGAAGCATCCTGGAATACCTTGAAGAAGGTATTACCTTGAAGAAGTAAGTTCCTGAAGGAGAAGCTTTTTTTTTTTTTTTTTTTTTTGCTGCTGCTGCTGCTGCTGCTCAGCTGAACAGCAGGAAGAGGGGGCTGTTCTGGCGGTTCCTGTCTGCTTGGAGGTCAGTCCAAGTAAGCCTGTGATCCAGGAAGATATTTCTCTTTTTCAGGATTGTCAGCTGGTTGCTTACTCTCCCAGTTCATGAAGAGGAAACCATCACCGCCTTCGGTATATGTATGTATCTGTGTGTGTGAGAGAGAGGTGTGTGTGGTGGAGAGGCCTTGCCCACTGCTAGTATGTAACCCCCACCCCACCCAGTTTCTCTGGAGGAAATTTGGTCCTTGGGATGAAAAAGGTTCCCTGCCCCTGATCTAGGGGTGGAAAGGACCAAACTAGCACTCTGAATTGGGCCCAGAAACAAAACAGCAACCTGTGCCGATGGAATAGCATTGGAGTTACATGCTCTGTGAAGCAGAGCCCAGTTAGAAGGTGTAGGGCGACTGTATTTTGGACCAACTGAAATTTCTGAGTGCTCCTCAACAGCAGTAGAAAATGCAAGCCTATGTAGTGCCTCTTCTACATAGCTTGTTGCAGGGGTCCCCAAACCTTTTGGGTCAGTGGGCACATTTGGAGTTTTGAGAGAGTGTTGTGGGCACTTTCACAAAATGTCTACCATGGAGGTTCCTCACCATTCATTAAATGGCTGCCACGGTCGGCATGCCCAGCCACAAAACACGGCAGGTTTGTTGAAGAGTTTCTCCTAGCTACCTATATATTTATTTCATTGGAATGGCCTGGTGTTGCTACATTTTCTTATTTCTGTAAACAGACACAATATTAAAACTGCATGTTCCTGTTCACTAATCACCCTGGCCTGCCTCCCCCCACACACACACTCCTGCTAGTAAATCATGATCAGAGACATGAAAAAAGTTAACTTCTGAAGATTCATGATTCATATTAGTATTTATTATAAGTATTGTTTCAATCATATTCTCAGGGAAGTTTGTAAAAAATAAATAAAACAATTAAAATAAATATTTTTAAATATTTTTAAAACTCCACCCAGCATAATAAATTAAAAGACACAAAAATCATAGACAGCAGCAAAAAAAGAAAAAAAAGAAAAGGTAAAAAACAAAACCAACAAAAACCAGATTCAGCAGGATTAAAATGGTGTCAAAAAAGCTTGCAAAAAGGCCTTTGCTTGGTGTAGAAAGGACAGTAAGGTAGTAGGTGCCAGGTGAAGCTCTTTGAAGAGAGCATTCCACAAATGGGGAGCCACTACAGGTTGACCCTGTCTCTAGTAGCCATCTTCTTTGCCTCAGATGACAGGGGTACCTGCAGGAGACCCTCCACTGAAGATCTTAATGTATAGGAAGGTACATATGGAAGAAGGCAGTCCTTCGAGTACTCTGTTCCTAAGCCATGAAAGGAGATGAAGATCAAAGCTGGCCATTTGAACTGGGCCCAGAAATAGACTGAGAGCCATTGCAGTTGTCACAGCACAGAGGTAATATGATCGTAATGCTGAATTCCAGTTAGTAATCTAGGAGCTGCACAGCACAAGACTGGCTGCGGTTTCTGAACAGCCTTCAAAGGTGGCTCACTGCACCTATGGCACATTACAGTAGCCTAACCTGGAAGTTACCAGAATATGGATAATATCTCTGGGCTATCTCTGTCCAGCTAGTGTCTTTACTGGCATTATCAGTGAAAGGCACTCTGTGCCACAGAAGCAACTTGTGCCTCTAGTGATGAAGATATATATCAAGGAGCACCCACAAGCTGCAAACCTCTTTCATTGTGGGGAGTACAATCCCGTCTAGCACAGGAGGAGCACCAAAACCACCTCCCCACAATACCTCCATCCTGTTTGGCTTGAGCTTCAGTTTATTGGTGCTCATCCACTCCATTGCCGCAGCCAGACATCAATTTTAGCACTCCCACCACTTCACTCAAAACTCAAAGATGCATTCAGTGTAACGTGTGGTTTGGCCCTTCATCTGCCTGGGTTGTGATCTGTTTTATTGTTTGATTTGTTGTGTTGTTGGCTTTTCTTTGTTGGCTTTTGCAAACTGCTCTGAGTGCTTCTGCTGAATAGTGGTGAATAAGCACCTTAAATAAATAGTCAATGTGGCAGGCAACAATTCAACAGGTGCTGTCTTTCCATCAGTGTATATTCAGGGGTGGGTGGCTTGTGGCCCTCCAGATGTTTTGGGCTACAACTCCCATGATCCTTAATCATTTGCAATGATGGGTACGGCTGATGGGAGTTGTAGGCCAAAACATCTGGAGGGCCATAAGTTGCCCACCCCTGCTGTACATGCTTGCTGGTGGTGATGGTGGTGGAAACTGCATCTGTAGTATCCCTGCCTGTTCTCACAGATTTTACCAGCCTGCTGCATCTGAAAAGCAAAATCAACGTGGCAACCCTCCAGCCACCTCAAATCTCGTCTCTTTTAACACTCAGCAGCCTGCAGCCCTGTCTTCAAAGAGCATCTATGAGGTAATGTGAGAAACCTGAAATTGTAGGATCAGTGGTAAAATAAAAGCTAAATAAATAATAGGGGAGAACCCATGATTGAATAGGCTGATTGAATCAGTCGCTCCTGGAGTGGTCTGGTCACTTTTTAAAAATGTAAATGAAGCTGATTGCGGGAACGCCTGCTCTCTGCTGGTGTGCAGTGCAGACCTTCCCCCGGCCCCTGTTCGGGCTCCCTGTCATAAACAGGAGACACTTTTCATTAGCATTATTAATTAGTATTTGTTATTAATGCAAATGAGGGCAAGTGCACAGAATCTCAAATCTTGAAGTCAGACGGGACCACTGGGACAATCCAGTTTATCTTGGCCTAGTTGAATTGATTCTCTCTCTCTCTCTCTCTCTCTCTCTCTCTCTCTCTCTCTCCCCTCCAGTATGTAAATCAAGCTCATTAAATTGTGTTTGGCTAAAGCCTCTCTTTATAGATGGCTGTCCATTCTTTATTGCCAAAGTGCAAGTGATGGAGCATTTGCCTCCACTACCTTCCGGCAGTCTGTGTCAGTGGCTATTTCAACCTGAAATGCATCTTGTCTTGAACTTTCAATTAACCACCTTTAATTGGCATCCATTTGGGTCTTATTAATTTCTTCCTCTGTCAGATTGATGAGGCTTTAGTAGCCAATATATATTATGCCTGTGCAAGTCTTTCAGTATCAAGTTGCTTCTCAGTAAACTAGACAGCTTGAACTTGATGCAAATCTCCCCAGAAAGGGTTTCTTGTGGTGGAGGCTGGTGGCTTCAATGTCCATTCTGGGCTTTAGTTTGAACTTTAAAGGAGCTATCCATGGCTCCTTTAAAGTTCAGACTGCAGGCCGGGGCGGATAAATTGCCCCACTGACATTGGAGTCACCAGCCCCCACTGGTTTCTTGTCTGTACCCAGTGCTTTTTGTTTGCAGCTTACATGCTATCCCTGCCCACCCATTCACCCCCGCTGCAGCAAGTAATGCTTGTGCTTTGCTACTCACCTTGACTGGCACTATCTGCCAAGTGTGCAAGGAGTGAGTAAACAAGGATGCAACAAAATTCAGTATATACCGTAGCTCATTTCTCTTGAAAAGTTCTGGCCAAATGAGTCACTGTCTCCCTCTTGTGGTTGTGGTTGGTCTTGGGTTGTCATTCTTGTGCCATTGCGAATGACAACCCAAGCAAGAAACCAGAGAGGTAACTCTTCTTCCTCAAATATCTTCTGGGCTGGCTACATCCCAAAGCACAGGAAAAAATATATCTAGAGTGGCTCCTCTGATAATTCACCAGGTGAATTAACTGCTTGGGGGAGCAACATCAGAGCTCAAGCCTGTGCCATTGTATGCAACCTTGATAGCATGTTAGGAATGGCATGAAGCAGGTTTTAACAGTGTTTTCGGAAGCTGCCTTATGCCAGGTTAGGCTATTTGACCATCTTACCCTGTATTATCTACCCAGCCTGGTGCTTTCCAGATGTTTTGGACTTCAGCTCCCAGCATTCCTGACCATTGGCCATGCTGGCTGCTGCTGATGGGAGCTGAAGTCACAAACATCTAGAGGGCATCAGGTTGAGGAAGGCTGATCTACCTGGACTGGCAGGAGCCCTCCAAGATTTCATGCAGAGCTCACAGTGCATTTATATGCTGCATTTTCTATGAGTACGTGGGGCTCAAGGTAGCTCACAGAACAGGCAATGTAAGTGCAATAGCCCTATAGCCATAACCAGCAGTGGAGTCCGGTGGTTTCTATATTATTATTATTATTATTATTATTATTATTATTATTATCATTATCATTATCATTATCACCATCACCATCACCATCACCATCACCATCACCATCACCATCACCATCACCATCATTCTGCCCAACAGCTGAAGCTCCCTGGGCAGTTTCAATGTCAGTGGGGTGGTGTATTCATGCCGGGCTCCAGTCTGAACTTTGAAGGAGCTATCCATGGTGCTGAACCTAATTTGGAGTGGGGTTCAGCACCATGGAGAGCCCCTTAGAAGTTCAGACTGAAACCCACCCCACTGTCATTGGAGCTACCAACCTCCACTGGCCCTAACAAATAAAAATACACTACAATATACCGTCGACATCTCAACGCAATTCATTTTTTAAATGTATCAGACATTTAAATGAGCATGAAACATACACATAGGTGGGTTAGCAACATCCATTACCAATAACATTGATATTTTGCCCACATTATACCCACATTAATTCATCCGTGTTAAGGGACCCAGCATCAGGACTGTCGGGCCATGTCAGACTAGCAGCAAGCCTGCAGCAGCCTACAGCCATGCACACACCATATCGTTATTAGGCTAGCCACGTGTCCAGCTTTGCAGAGGACAGTCCTTCATTTGCAGTCACCCTCTGTTTGGAGGGGGCTGCCCAGCCCAAGTCTGGTTGAAAGTCAACGGACCCTAGGGAGGGGAGGGCCAGCAGGGGCCTAGAAGTTGCCCATCCACAGGGAGCACCAGGACAGCAAACTGAGCAGGCACCCAGGTGGTCACCTGGTCACCATCTTCCCCACTGTGGTGAGATGTCTTGAATTTCTGTTTCATTTATAACAATAAAAAATGAGCATATGCACATTTTAATGCAATTCTGTATCCTGGACATAGGAAGCTGCCTTATACTGAGTCAGACCATGAGTCAGACCATCTAGCCCAGTATTGTTGACACTGACTGGCAGCAATGGCTTTCCAGGGTTTCAGGCAGGAGTTTTTCTAGTCCTACCTGGAGATCGAACCTGGGACCTTCTACATGCAAGGACGTGCTCTACCGCTGAGCCATGGCCCCTGTAATACTTTTTTTGTCCTCTTTTTTGGGTGATGCATTTCCTCTTCTCTCTCTCTCTTTTGGTGATGCAGAAGTATCCTGAAGTGACTTTATACTGGGTCAGACAGTATGGCAGAAGTGGCCACCCTAGTTAGTACTTGTAGTTAAGTTACTTTTTAATGTCGTTAGTGGTCATTAGTGCCCATCAGGGATGGTCCTACCATTTTGTGAGGTGAGGCGCCTGCATCAGGTGGCAGAGGGGAAGAGCAGTGAATCGCACCGCTTCCCCCCCTGTCCCTGCCACGAGGGCCTGCCACTGTCTCCCCACTGCCTCCAGTGGGTGCTCTGGAGAGCCTCACGTCACCAGCCACTCTCCAGCTGTGGCATTTGCCGCAGCAAGAGAGCAACTGGCAGGGCTCTCTTGAGCAATCTGCTGGGTGCACTGCTGACCACTGCTTCTTCTTATCGCGGGTGGAGGCCCTACCTATCTACCCACTTGGCTGGGTGGCTGGCTACTCTCTCACTTGCTCAGCCAACCGGCCCAGCTGGCCACTCATTTGCCCACTCACTTGCCCACTCACTTACTCCCGCCTTGCGCCCCAGCTCCCATGAGAGGTCAGCCAACCTCTCATGATAGTTCGGCTGACCTCTTGCAGGAGCCCCGCAGCTGGGGCACAAGGCAGGAGTGAGCGGCCAGTTGAGCGGGTTGGCCGAGCAAGTGAGGGAGCAGCTGGCCGGGCATGTGTGTGGTGGAAGGGGCACTGCCGCCTTGCTTGAGGCAGCAAAATATGTTGGGACTGGCCTGGTGCCCATTAGTGCTCAATCTTTCCAAGACTTACTGAAATCAAGTTGATCCACTGCAGTAGTGCCAACCAGGAGTGGCACCCTCTTGTTCTCTGTTATTTGACCAGAGGTCTTTCATTTGGGTTTTGGACCACATTTCCCTAGTCTGCTGGTAGGAGAGAGAGAGAGAGGCAGAGTGAGAGAGACCAAAAGGCTCAACCCACCAAACTTGTCTGCAAAATAGCACTGCAAAATAGCACTGCAAAGTCAGCAGATGCTACAACCTTTTTCTTTCTCGCTCGAGCGAAAGACAGCTGCAATAGTCGGGTATGCCTTCGAGTTACAGTGGAGGCTATTCCCCCCCCCCCCGTTGAAAGCAGATGGATTGTGCCAGTAAATAAAAGGTGCATTAGAAACCAAGAAGGGAAGTGGTGCGACTAGCCCGACCCGCCTGCCTCCTAATGAGCTGCTTCTATGCCTAGCGTGGAGCCCCAGAACCGGCTCCAAAGGGCTGGAAAATCTTTATGCATGGAGCGTGTGCTGCATAAGCAGCAGGCCTGCTGCTCGCACAGGGAGAGGCGGTGGCTTTATTAACACTGGCACTTTCCCTCTGCTCTGAATCCACCCCATTAGCATAAGCTATTTATCAGGGCGATTTGGCAATCGGAACAAGTCGCAGTTTGGGGCTGTGTTGTTTGTGGAAACGGGCTCTCTCTAGGGAAGGAAGAGGTACTGCACTAGGTGTGTGTGTGTGTGTGTGAATGGGGTTAGCCTCCAAGTCCCATATACCATAGTCATCTGTGGAGGAGCTGCATTGAGAGCAGACATGGCATAGCAGCTAAGAGAGAGGGAGGGAGGGAGGGAGGGAGAGAGAGAGAGAGAGAGAGCTACAAATCTGGAAGTCCCTGGTTCGAATCTTGCCTCTACTGTGATCTTACTAGGTGAGCATAGGCAAGCTGCTGCAATATTGGGGCTGGGTGAATAATAATACTGGCCTACCTTACAGGGTAGTTGTAAGGAGGACAACTAGAGAATGCATGTGAAGTGCTAGGACTGGTGCCAAGTTTGAGCTGGGCCCTGGGTAAGGTGCTCTCTTCCCACAGCGCCACTTCCTGTCCCCCCAGTGCCACCGCGGTGTTCCCTCCTCATGAGCTTACCAGGGCATAGTGGGGGCACAGCTGTGCCATGGTGGCAGGGACAGTCAGGCAGTCGTAGGCAGTCTGAAAAGAGAGGCGTGGGGTGCAGCGGCTGCATCTGCCTCCACCATCTTCATTTCTCCAGAATGCGTCTGGGCCCTGCATCAGGGCCGAGGTAGGAGCAGTGCTAGGTACTGAAAAGATCTGGGGCTCAGGCCCACAGGACAACAACAGCAACAGCAACAACAAAAAGAAAAGGAAAAGAAGAAGAAGCAAAGCACAAATTTGCATATGCTAATTTACATATGCTCTAAAGCAGGCCTCTCCAACCTTGGGTCCCCAGATGTTGCTGGACTACAGTTACCATTAGCCATGCAGGCTGGGTATGCTGGGAGCTGTAGGCCAGCAACATCTGGGGGCCCAAGGTTGGAGAGCCCTGCTCTAAAGTCTGTCTGTCTGTCTCTCTCTCTCTGTGTGTGTGTGTGTGTGTGTGTGTGTGTGTGTCTTTAAAGGACCATGTCTCCTAAGGACATCCTATTTTTAAAAAGGGATATATGGACAGGGGAGAGGAGGGCATTTGATCTTGGAAAAAAACCTCAGGCAGAAAGATTCAAGGGCCAGGGCAGCAGGAGGTGAAACACATATGGGCAAAAAGCCAGCTCATCCAGGGGGATCAGATTCAACAGAGATCCTCAGGGCCCCTGTCCTTTTCTTTCAGCAAGTGCCCATGGACAGCAGGGTGCTGGGGCAGAGGGCCTCCCAGAGATTCAAGGCTCCAAATGAAAGATTCAGGGCTCCAGCCCTAGTGGGCCGCCCCCTAACACTGCCTCTTCCCAGAGGCATTTTGAGGAAACAAAGATTTTTGCTGCTGCACTTGCTTTGCCCAATGCTTCTCTTCAGAGCTCTGGGTACTACAAAGTTGTTGTGTGTTTTTAAAAGTTAAAATAAATGAGGGAGGCAGACCTCAGCAGCGGCGGGCCCCATGTTCCCTTGCATTTGCTCCACCATGCCAGATGCTGCTTCTAGGCCTGGGAAGCTCTTTGGACACTTGAAAGTGCTAAGCCAGGGGTGTTGAACCTCCTTCAGCCCGAGGGCCGAATTCAATTTCGGAGTTGCTCTCGGGGGACGTATTCCAGTGGTGGGTGGGGCTGAAGGCAAAAGGGGTTGGGCCAATGACACAGAGGTGGAGCCAAAATACCAACCTGTTGTAGCTGAAAGCTCTTTCTGCCAGCATTTAAGCCAAAGGAAAGACATTTCAACCTTTTTGAATGGGGAAAAAACGGCAAAAAAAGCTGGGAAACCACCAAACAATTATGGTTGGGAGAAAGGGGGTGGAGCCAGGGGAAGAGGGTGTGGCCTCTGAGGAGCTCCAGAGGCCTAGGTTTGGCCCCTGAAGTTCTTCTTCCCTGCACTAAACAAATGTTTAGCATTATTATTATGACCAAAGCTAGAGAAAGAAAAGTGTGATTCGCACGAGCATGTGCATCACTTCATTGCTCCACACTTTACTGCTGCTCATTGATGTACGTGATCTCCCCTTGGCTCAACTTATAATTGACTCGCAGATTTCAAGCATCCATGTCGAACACTTGAAGGTAAGGTTGCTTGTTCCCTGAGAGGTCTAAATTGGGTTGCAGCGCGGATTCTTGCAATGCTGCCAAGCACTTTGTAAGGCCAGTTTAATTTAAACATTGCTTAATATGATGATAGAACCTCTTCCTAAGTGATCTTGGGGCTCCCAGGAGAGTGAAAGGTGAAAGATGAAGTGTCATTCGTCATCAAGTTCATAACTTTTTAGGTGGCTCTTTTCTCCTTTGCCTCTCTCTCTCTCTCTCTCTCTCTCTCTCTCACACACACACACGCACGCACGCACGCACGCACGCACGCACGCACACACGCACACACGCACACACAGAGTCCTTTAGTTCAGGGGAGGCTGGTGACTCCTGTGTCAGTGGGGCTCCTTATCCATCACATCTTTTTGTTTGAGCTTTATAGGAGCCATCCATAGAGCTCCATGGTGGTGAACCTATTGTGCGGATGGAGTACAGTACCATGAATAGCTCCTATAAAGCTCAAGCAAAAAGATGCAATGGATAAGGAGCCCCACTGACGCAGGAGTCACCAGCCTCCCCTGCTTTGGTTCCTATGCCCTACTGCGGGGGTGGGGCAACCTGGTACCCTCCAGATGTTTTAGCTACAACTCCCATAATCCCTACCATTGACCATGCCCGTTGAAGCTTATTGGAGTTGTAGTCCAAAACATCTGGCGGGCACCAAGTAATTAGTTCTGCTCTTGATGCAACAAACAAACAAACAAAAACCCAACCTGGGCTGCTACTGTGCCCTGAATATCAGCTTGAGCTACCAAAGCATTACTGCCTGCTAACATTTGCAAATCAAGCCGTACAGCAGGGAGCAGCTAAAGACATAAATAAAAATTGCAACCTGTAGCTCTGAACTACGACTCTGGTTCCCCCTTAGCAGCAGCTCTTACTTTTTCGGAGCTCCAGCCGGTGCTGGCTTACTGGATCAGAGGTTCTCAGAGATACTCTCCCACCCTGCGTGAACGGGCATCCCCGGAGGTTGGGTGGAAGGGACATAAAAAGGTCCCTGTGTATCAGACTTCCCCAACCTAGTGTCCTCCAGATGTGTTGGGCTGGAGGACACATCTGGAGGACACCAGGTTGGAGAAGACTAGTGTATATAGTTGTTTGTTTTTCTAAAACTGTTTCTACCTATGAATCGTAGACATGGCTGGAGAGGTCGGGGCGAAAAGTTGTAGAATTCCATGTGGCTTTTACGAGAAGAGAGCTGCTCTTGATTGACAGCCATTAGCTGGGCGGCCTGTGAATGACAGCATCCTCCAGCTGCTGCCTGGAGCGGGCTGTTTTTTCATCACCTTGGAAACCGCCTCCCTCTTGCTGGAGTGCCATCAGCAGGAAGCAGCCAATCCATAGGAATCATGCGGAGGAGGGCTCAGTTGCCCAGGATTATACCACATCGGCTTCCAGAGATAATGGCCAACTCTGTGGTGTTTTCACAAGTCGGCCCCCATCCAGGTGAGGAGGTCAAGGAGGTCAAGGAGAGAGAATGGGCTGTCCATTCAGGCTTTGTCTGCATGCACTGACTCAGAGTGAGGTGAGATCCATTTGCACAGAGGCATGTATCAAAAGAAGGCCAGCAGATCTCAGGTGTGCGTACAGATGCTTCTGATTTAGTGGGCTGTTGAATGCAGGGACAGTGCCGGTGTCAGGGGTTGTCATTGTGGGGCATCTGCCAAGGCCCCCACACCAGCAGGGGGCCCATAGCCAGACCCCGGAACATGCTGATCCTGCTGCTGCTGCTGCTGCTGCTCGTTGTTGTCACTGCCTGTTCACCTGCCCTCTCCAAACGAGTGAACGGTGACAGGAGCAAGGAGGAGCAGCAGCAGCATTCACTCATCTTACCTTCGCCCCTCTGAGCAGTGATTTGGATACAGCCCAGAGGGAGAGAGCAAATGTACGGGCAATAGCAACAGAGTGAAGGAAGAGGTGGTAGCACTACTCAGGGAATGAGCCGCCTGAAGAAATCTAGCCTGAGCCCCCACCCCAAAGAAAACACTGGAGCCGATACTCAGTGCCAGCCCCAGGTTTTTGAAGGCCCCTGGGCAAGACACCCTCAATGGACCCCATTCCTCAGTGAGTCCACCACCTTCTCACCACCATTGTCACCGGCTGCTCTTGCTCCTCATCCTCTTTCACTTGCTTGCTTGACAGGCAGAGAGCTGGTGAGCAAGTAAGCAGTGCCGTCATCATCTCCCCCTCCTCCTCCTCCTCCTACTCCTACTCCTCGTCACCACCACCATCGTTGTCTGGGCCAGAGTGAGTGGGAAGTGAACAAGCAGGTTGCAGGAGTGAAGAGGAGGCACAACTCCAGGGGGCTCTTGTCAGTGGGGCCCTGCTGGGCTGTGGACCCTTGGCAAGGGCCCAACCATGCCTACCAGTGAAACCAGCCCTGCCAACAGTGATTGCATGTTCTGGTCCAGTGATTCCACTTCTACAGGTCATATGTGTAAGGTGCTTACAGCCATGCCTGGCGGGGATATGCATGGGTCCATAATGGGTTGCATAGTCTCCATGGCTGGCTGCCCACAAATGCACACAGGGGCGTCCAGTATTATCAGTAGGTCTTTTGTTTAGCCTTAGGTAAACAGGGCAGGAGGCTTTCCCCAACCCACTTGGGGGGCGGTGTAGGCACAGCGAGTGAAGTGCACGGTCCAGTCTTCTCCAACCTGGTGTCCTCCAGATGTTTTGCAATTGCAACTCCCAGCATTCCTGACCATTGGTCAAGCTTGCTGTGGCTGATGGGAGTTGAAGTCCAAAATTTCTGGGGGCACTAGGTTGGGTAAGTCTGGTGTGGACAAGTTGTGGGAGGGGGAAGCATCCTAGATTAGTCCAACCTGGCCAGGCTCGACTTGAACTGAGAGGGCCATGTGGAATCACCACAGACTCTGGATTTTTTTTTTGTTTAATTTATTTTTTATTGTGAGCTTCACCTAAACAAAACAGAACAAAATCTAAATAGAACTGCATAAATTCAAATGTATCAATTATACATAAGCTTCAACAAAGGCAGACCAAATATACATATACCCGTATGTGTCCCTTCGAGAGTAGCAGTCTGTATGTCAAATATGTCAAATATTGAAAGTGCTGTTCGGTCTTGGATCCATTGCGTTAGGGGAGGTGAGCTTTTATCTTTCCAAAATTGTAGTATCAATCTTTTAGCTGTCAAAAGGGCACAGAATATCCATTTGTGTTGACTATGCTTTAACTTCCAAGAAACAGGTAGATAATTTAAAAGAACATATGTATCAGAAATTAAAGAATGCTCCAATATAAAATGTATCCATATTATAACTCCCTCCTAAAAAGAGGCTGATTCCTGGGCATTGCCAAACGATATGATTAAAGGAAGCATTAGCAGTATTGTTTCCTTTAATCATATCATCTTTAATAAGGGTTTGTCTAAGTTGGCTAACCTCCAGCAGTTAGCCAACTTACACAAACCCTTATTAAAGAGATGTTGGCATCCAATAAATATGAAACAAACATTTTTGTTGAATAAGACTCTGGAATGTGATCTAGGGTGGCCACTTAGGCATTGACAAAAAAGAGGACAAAAGGGGATACAGAGTTGCATAAAATGTGCATATGCTGCATTTTGCACCAATTGAAGCTCCCAGACACTCTTCAAAGGATGTCTGAAGAGTGTCTGGGGCCTGGGCACATTGCAGTAGTCTAAACATGCGGTCTAAGCACATTGCAGTAGTCTAAACATGATGTGACTAAGGGCGGCATGGATAACTGTTGCCAAATCAGCCTGACTCAGGAAAGGTTGCAGGTGGAGCACTGAGTGTAATTTTGCAAATGCCACCATCGCAACCTGAGAATCCAGGGTCACTATAGGGTCCCTGGTCCTGTTATAAGGATCAGGTAGCAGATGATGACAAAGACCTTCCTCTGCTCCTGACCTTACAGAGCTGCTGCCAGTCAAAATAGAAAATACTGGGTTAGATGGGGGAAAATATTCTGATCTAGGGTGGCCACCTACACATCTCCAAAAACAAGGACATGTATGACCCCAAAAAGAGGATAAAAGAGGACATCAGTTTGTATAAAATGTGCATCTGCTAATGGACATGTATAGATACAAATTTAGAAAGGATTGCTATAACTTAATAGAAACACAATATATCTCACCATCATGGGAAAGACTGACAAGGTGACCTGTGTACCTGTCTGCTAAGTCTGTTGTTTAGGTGCCAACTGTTGCTGGGCAACTTCAGGGCCCCACTGTCGCCAGCTACTCATGGCTAAGAACATCAGAAGAGCCATGCTGGATCAGACCAAGGATCCATCTAGTCCACCATTATGTTCACACAGTGGCCAACCTGCTGCCCACTGGAAACCCACAGGCAGGACATGAGTGCAACAGCACCCTGTTGTCCATGTTCCCCAGCAACTGGTGAATATAGGCATACTGCCTCTGAGACTGGAGGTAGCATCTAGCCATCAGGACTAGTAGCCATTGATAGCCTTCTCCTCCATGAATTTGTCCAATACCCTTTTAGAGCCCTCCAAATTGATGGCTATCACTACATCTTGTGGAATTGAATTCCATAGTTTATGTACTGTGTGAAGAAGTCCTTCCTTTGGTCTGTCCTGAATCTCCCACCAATCAGCTTCATGGGATGAGCCCTTTGGGTTCTAGTATTATGAGAGAGGGAGAACAATGTCTCCTATCCACTTTCTCCACACCATGCATAACTGTGTACACTGCTATCATGTCTCCCCAACTCGCCTTTTTTCTAAGCTAAACAATCCCAGCTGTTAACTTTTCCTCATAAGGGGATTGCTCCAGCCCCTTGATCATTTTAGTGGTTCTTTATCTTTATAGTAGACCTAGACTAAGCAGCCCTTCAAACCCCTTGAAAAAGACAGCTGTCCTTTGTCAGCTCTTCAAATAACAGGCTGTCCTCTGTAAAGTAGAACACCTGGCCACCCAGCCAGTTCAAGGCAGCTTCCTATGTTCCTATAACTGGTGTGTGTGTGTGTGTGTGAGAGAGAGAGAGAGAGAGAGGGAGAGGGAGAGAGAAAGAGAGAGTGTGCGCGTGTGGTTTAGACATCAGACCTTTGTCAGCTGAGGACTTTGCATCCTCCTTTGGAAGCAACGGGGCAGATTCGTCCTTAGCATTATTCCAATTTGACGTAAATCAAGATTGAATCCATATGGGGTTATCCATTCTCCAATGGATGTGAAGGCCACAACTCTGCTTAGCCTGGACTCAGTGAATTCCCAGCATCTCCAGTGACAGATAAGGGGAGGCAGTGGTTTGGTGGCAGGAGAAGCTCCCTCCATCCTTTATGGCCAGCTGCTGTGGCCGGAGTCAGGCTTTTCCCCCTGTGGAAGCCTTGTGCACCCCTCCCAGCTGCCTCCTTGCCATTTGCTTCCCCATGCTGGGCACATCGTGTGCGTTATTAATTAGCTGCTTTGTCTCCAGCAGGCTGAATGAAGCTGAGATGCCACTCTTTGCTGGCAGGAGGGGAGTCACCATGGCGAGGAGGCAGCAGGGCCCGGAGTGAGTCAATAGCCCCGAAGAAGACATATAAAATCACTCAACCCCACCCTGCAAAAACCTTGGCTTCTGGGCCTTGCTGCTGGCAACCCCCCCAACTCAGGGGTCCTTGTGGATCTGGGCCTTTGGCAACAGGAAGAGGCAGCTGTATGGCTCAATAAATCACCTGTAGTTGGTTGGCTGGCTGACTTCTGCCCCATTGTGTGTCTATCTCCGTGCGTCTGTGTATGTCTGTGACTCTCAGTGTGAGTTGGGGTTGCGAAAGGCTTTCAGCTGGGCCCCGGGACCAGTTCATTTTTCTGCAACATGACAGAGAGGCAAGGTGGCCACTTACACATCATACAAAAGGAGGATAAAAGGGGACATCTATTTGCATAAAATGTGCATGTGCTAATTTATAGGGAGAGATGCAGATTTAGAAAGAATTGCTATAATTTCAAGAGTAATACAATATATCTTGCCACAGTAGGGAAATCTGTGATGAGTACTTGGATGGGAGACCCCACCTCTAGTTTCCTGCATTAAGCAGGGGGTTGGACTCGATGGCCTGTTGTAGGCCCCTTCCAACTCTATGATCTATGAGTCTATGAGCTGCCTGCCTGCCCAGTCTGCGGTCCAGGTGCTAAACGTTGATGGGCAACTTCAAGGCCCTGCTGCTCTCTTTCTTGTGGTTCCTGATTTTTAAACTGGACTTGACTGAACAACCCTTTCGACAGAGGACTGTCCTGTGTAAGCAGGATGCATGGCCACCCTAATTCTACACTAGATCCCCATGGTCACATCAGGGGCCCACAATAAGCTCTCCAGTGTCCTCCTCATTTTGAACCACTGATGCTTTAAAGCATGGGAGGGGAATCACAATTTCATGGAGGGAGGGCAGATGACCCCACCTTGGTTCCTGATAGGCATGATGGGAGGATGATCTTTCTGGCATGCCCACGAAGAACCAGCTTCACTATGTGTGGGATGATGATGATGATGATGATGACGACATTTATATTACAATTATATTACATTGTTCCCTCTTTTAAGGAACCCAAGGCAGCTTACATGGTCCTCCTCCTCTCCATTTTATCCTCACAACAACCCTGTGAGGTAGGTTAGGCTGAGAGTCAGTGACTGGCCCAAAGTCACCCAGTGAGCTGCCGAGTGGGGACTTGAACCCGGGTCTCCCCAAGTCCTAGTCCAATGCTCTAACCACTACACCACACTGATGTCATGAATTAGGGGTTACAGTGATTAACAAACAATAGAATGCTAACAAGTGAGACTGCATCACAATTTTGCAGTGTGTTCATGCTGATCAGGATTCCAGCCATTCCATCCTCTCCCCCTGCAATTATCGGTCAGCATTGATTGGGCTGTTTAGAGGTGACCCATTCTTAGGGCATTCTCGAAAGATTTTTTTGTACTTCTGCAAAACCGCTGGGTTCCCCCAAGCCTGCTGATACCTTATCAGCCCAGCTTTCCAGCAATTAGAGATCATTTTGAATTTTGTCCTGGCTGGTTGCTTTCTTTTGACAAAGGCTGAGCCCCAACCCTCCGTTGAAGCTTCCCTCTTGAGTGTGTGCATGCACAAACACACACGCGCGCGGCCCCATCCTTGTCTATACTCTGAGCTCAATGCAGGTGCACATTGTCATGTTCTTCAGGGCACTTGGCCAAAACCATGCTGACACCCAGTGGCTACTTTAGGTAATTACAGATCCTGTTAACTCTAGGGTTATGTCTCCTCCTGGGACCTTTCCTGATGACAGAGAGAGATAGCGGAAGATAGGATTTTTAAAGTGTTGCTCAAGTGCCAGCACTCGTAATGCAGTATCTTCTCTCCACAGTGGATGGAGGGGTGAGCCTTTCTGTGAGGATAGCTATATTGTGGGTGTGCATCTAGGGAGGCTCACAGATTTTGTTTCGGTCAGCACAACATTTGTGATTTGCACTTTGCAGACTGATGCGTGTATTAAAATGCTCTTCAGTTTTCACGCTTCTCTGAAGTTTGCAATATAGTTCTCGGCTAAAAAAAAAAAAGCAGACCAAAATGTGTACAAAAATGCATTTATTTATTTTTTTAAAAAAGGATAAAATGTGTACAAAAATCTTCATTTTGTGATAAATATGTCCAAAAATAATACAAATTTTTGTGCAGATTTGCTTTTTAAAGAAAAATCACAGATTGATACAGAAATGGGATTGAATGGACTTAGGAATTAGTGCATGGCGATACTGACACAGCGTGGAAATGGACTGTTCTGCCCATCCCCAGGGCATTCACAGCCTAGAACTAATTTCAAAAGAGAAGGATTTTTACAAAATAGCCAGCATTGCTGAAGAGGAGGATGCATTCTGGTTGGTGCTTAATTTAGTCTATTGTACAAGGTGACATGAATAGTGGACATAGAAAGCTGCCTTATACTGAGCCAAATTCTTGGTCTATTAAGCTCAATATTGTCTGCCTCGGTGGTGGGGTGGGTTTGAGCCCCAGGCATGTGGGCCAAATCTGGCCCACTGCAGGGGAGTCCCCCACTCTGGTTCCCACTCCCCTCTCCCTGCAGTCCTTTGATGGTTTCCCCGATTTTGCACACACCCCCCCCCCAGTATAAAAGGTTGGAAGCAGCGGTTGCTGGTGGTTCTAGTATTAATGGTAAAGGAGCTATCCGTGGTGCTGAACACCACCCATTAGCCCCAAAGTAGGTTCAGCACCACGGATAGCTCCTCAAAAGTTCAGACTACAGTGGAGCTGACTTCCAGGTAAGTGTGTATTGGACTATGCAGTCCATAGGATTGCAACCTCCACTACTTTAAGCCCCACTGATTTCAATGGGTCTACTCCAAGTATGACTAAATCTGGATCCAACCCTATGATTCCAATAGGTGGCCTTTGACATACATCCACATTATATATTTTTCTGAAAATGTATATCCCAGCTTTCAACTGTTAAAAAGTTTCCAAGGCAGCTATCAACCACAGATGAATTATAATGGCAAAAACATCAATAAAGAACAGTAAAAACATATTTAGTTGAAAAGCGACTAATACATTTGCAGCGCAGTCCCCCTGTGTTTAATGGAGCTGGCTCTCAGGTAAGTGTGTATAGACTGCAGTCTGATTAATTAAATAAGAAAGTAAAAAAGCAATAAAATCAGAAGCAGCATCAATAAAATACCATTTAAAGCACAGTAAATGCATAAAATGCAGCAGGAGACAGTAAGGCTGCAATCCAATACACACTTACCTGGAAGTCAGCTCCACTGAAAACAATGGGACTTACTTCTGACTAGGCATGTATAGGATTGCACTGTGAGATAATCTAATTAAAAGCTTAGGAAGCCAATCCGATGCCAAAAAAGACTAAAAGGGCAGATTCCAGGCAGTTGGCCCTGGGGATAGCAATTTATTTATTTATTTATTTATTATATTTATACCCCGCCTTTTTTCCTGCAAGGAACCCAAGGTGGCTTACATAATCATCATCCTCTCCATTTTATCCTCACAACAACCCTCTGAGGTAGGTTAGGCTGAGAGGCAGTGACTGGCCCAAAGTCACCCAGTGAGTTTCATGGCCGAGTGGGGACTACAACCCGGATCTCCCGAGTCCCAGTCCAACACTCGATCAGGGCACCACCACCAAGAAGGCTAGGCACTTGGGAAAGGGTTTCCAATAAATATCTTAAAGGATTGACAGGTGGTCCTTTGGATACCTTGGACCTAGCCACATGTTTGACACAAAACAGCAAAATGAAATAGATGGGAAAAGAAGGAAAATAAAACTGCATTATCCCAATGACAAATATTGTGCGTTTAAGGGTCAGGGAAATGTGAAATCCCCATACAGAAGCAAGTGCACTGGGGAAAGATATCTGAATCCCATTCAAGAATGAAGTCACAAATGCATGTTTATTGCATAATGGAACAAAGATCTAGAAAGAACCCCAGTGGCTGGTGCAGCTGTAGCATGCTCCTTATTATATAGCTTTTTATGCTCGTCGTGGGGAAAAACAAAATAAAACACTGAACAAACTACATTAACTGTATTTTGAGTAAAGCACAGTCCAATCTGTTCTCCACATGCTTTCAGTGAGGGATGGCAATTGTGCAGAAATTAAAATGTGCTTACTTTTAATTTCTACTGCCATCCTGTGGCCATGAAGGAAACCTTCTAATGGAAACCTTTTGCTCATTTTGATTTAGCATTATTTATTCATTGGCAGTATTTACATGCCACTCAAAAATGAGGTTCTCTTGGTGGCTTACAATGTGGCTTACAGGGTCATGCAGATGTCAGGCTTGCAAGATCTCAATCTCCTCCTCCTTCTCCTCTAGAAACCCTCCTCTAGAAACCCTCCCCCTCCTCTAGAGACCCTCTAGAAACCCAAAGATCCACCAAAGGGAAACAAAGGTGCAAAACTGGGGAGGGGGCATTCACTTACAATTAAGGAATAGGGTGCCTTTAAGCATATGCTCATATTAAAAAAAAATCTGGCCTCAGTACCAGAACTGCACCCACAGTCCTTTCCTAGGGAAACCCACTCCTGTTGTCCCCCCCCCCAGCTTTCTTTATTTCAGCAACTTTTTCCTTGTCCCAATTGCAAAATGGCTGGGCATTGGAAACCTTTGCCTATCTGCTGCAAATTACCCAAAGATCTACAAGTAGACCCCAGACTACCTTCAGCCCATCCCCAATTTAGTACATCTCTAGACTGATGTATGCTATGTGTTATCCCAAACTTTCTCCAAAGTGCTTAGTAATTCAGGCATGTTTGATCTCTCCTCCCGCCTGCTTTATCCAGACAGCAACCTTGTGAAGTAGGTTAGGCTGAGAGACAGAGAGAGAGAGAGAGATCTTAACCTTTGTTTCTCACTGGTTCTCTACTTCTGAATTGTCCCTCCCGCTGCAAGATGCTTGTAACCCCATGGTGGAAAACAATCAGATGCATCTATCAATTCCCCACCCACTGTCTGCAAGCCAAAACCACTTTTAAGGTCCATTTTGAGAGGGGAAAGGACTGGAGAAGAGAGGTTTATGGTGCCCCTTCCACCTGTGTCAAATGCTGGAGTTTGTGGAAATATAAAACTACTGAAATTGCCCAGTGGCGGCTGGTGGCTTCAACGTCAGCAGGGCTGGGTATCTGTTCTGGATTTTACTCTGAATTTTTAAGAAGCTATTCATGGTGCCAAACCTATTTTGGGGATGGGGTTCAGCACCATGGATAGCTCCTTAAACCTCCAGCGTAAACTCCAGAGCAGAAACACAGACCCCGTTGACATTGGCTCCACCAGCCTCCACTGATAATTGTCCATGGTATGTGGCCATGTGTCCTCTTTTCCAGAGGGCTTTTCTGTATTCGAAGGGCTTCCAGAGGACCATCTATTTGAAGGGTTGTCCAGTCTAAGTCCAGAATAAAAATAAACAACCATAAGATCCATTGCCCATTATCAGTGAGCACCAGGGCAGCAGACTAAGCAGGCAGGCACATAGGTCACCTGGTCACAGTCTTCTGCACTATGGGGAGATGGGCTGTATTTCTGTTTAACTCTTAATAATTATTTCTAAGTTTCCATTTATACGTATAAATTAGCATGTGCAACTATATATCCAAATTGGCATCATCTTTTGTCCTCTTTGTGGGTGATGCATTTCTTCTTTTTGGGGTGATTCATAAATGGTCACCCTAGCATGTGTGTGTGTGTGTGTGTGTGTGTGTGTGTGTGTGTGTATCCGTATTCCTGCATTAAGGAACATGGAATGAAAGCCACATAATTCTATTAAAACAAAATGAACAGCCTTTGCTTAAGTACAATAAAATCAGCTGTGAGGGTTACTAGAGGTAGGAAAAAAGGCAAGAGGATGCTGAAGGCCAAATTACATGTTAAAAAGAATGACAACCATTTTAAATGCATGATCACATGTAACGTGTGTGTGTGTGTGTGTGTTGTTAAAGAGAAGCTGTGGGCCCCTGATCTGGATTGGGACCAAAGGGGGTATACCCCTTTCTCCCTGTACTGCATTCTGATGAAAATTGCACACCACACACCCCAACTCTCAAGTCTGCTATTTGCAACTGTGTACAACTGTGGCTGTTTTTATTGGGACCATATCACTGGGAGAAAGTATTGAACCCCCTTCCCTCTGAGCTATGGCCCCAATCCTGATCAGGGTTCCCCAGCTTAGGATAGCTCAGGAGGTGGGTGGGGCCTTCCAGAGAGAGGTTTCTTTTTCAACTGGGGAAGATACTGCTGTTGCCAGATTATCGGTTTGTGCACTCAAATGTGCATTCTCATAGGTTTGTGTACTCAATTGTATACCTCCTATGGATGGAGAACCTTGGTTCTTGTATGCATAGAAAGATTCTCACTTATCTGGCAATACTGGTATATAGAATCAAAAGATAGCTGCTCAACCCACCAGAGGGCACTGCTGCCTCACCTCAAGATCTGTTTGGATCTTCTCTGGACTCATTTCTGTAATGAACAGAGCTCCCTTTCCTTGTATATGATGTGTATGTTAGATATGGCAACAATATGTTATTGCTGCTGTGAGTGCAAAAGGCTTGATAAATTGTGGCCTGCAGGGAAGACCTGCTCTCTTGTGGGATGGGGTGGAACTTTGATAGTTTCAAAGGTCAAGGTATGTACAGACCTTCTATGTCTGTCATAGGGATGTGCAAATCAGCAAAACTCGAGCTCACCAAAGTTCTCCAGATTCCATCTCAAAACTTGCTCTGACTCAAGTCTGTATCAGATTGCGAGCTTTATATTTTCTTTTTGCATGAAAATCCATGCAGTATTTTCGTTCATATTTTTTCCAAATGGACACATCAGTTGTGCACATCTTTGAAATATATACATTCTTCTCCTATTGATCAATGTGTATTTGTGTGCATTTTTCAAACATGAGCATTTTTATGTGCATTTCTCCAAGGTACGCATGCTGTTGAATGCATTTTTGGGGGTATGTGCATCACATTGCATGCTTGGAAGTGTACGGACTTTGACCACATATTGTGTCTGATTCTGTGTTTGGTCTGGAAGGTGCAAACTGGGTAAAACCTTATCAAAAATGAACTGAAACAAATTTCTCTTACACCCCTAGCTGGGAGATGGACAGGTCAGGTGAATAACCTGAGCAAACGTTTGTGCCATTTTGTTATTTATGTTATTATTTATTATGCATATTCATATACCTTCCTTTTTTGGTGCTAAAATGCCATCAAGGTGGTGCACGACCATGTAAAACAGGGGCATTGAACCTTAGGCCTGTGGGCCAAATTCAACCTGCCTGGATTCCCAATCCAGCCCTCTGGGTTTCCAGCACAGGGGTGTGTTGCCTTCCCCTGGCCCCACATTTCTCCCCTTTCTAAAAGATTGAAAGGCTTCTCCTAAGGCTTAGTTAATGACTGGGTTCAGACAACATGATAGCCCACACTGAAGGGTTGAGTATAGTTGAGTGTGGGTTGTTGTTGAACCATGGGTTGTTGTTGAACTGTGGGTTATGTGTTGTCTGAACCCAGCTGGGCTAACATGTCAGCTGTCATGGCTTGTTAACCATGAACAACCCATGAAGAGAACCCATGGTTTGTTGTTGGGTTGTGAACTGTGGGTTGTTCATCATGGTTTGTTATCTAAGCTGGGTTCAGACAACACAATAACCCACATTTCAACAACAGCCCACGGTTCGATGACAACCCACACTCAACCCATGCTCAACCCTTGAGTGTGGATTATTGTGTTGTCTGGACCCAGTCATTGTCAATAAAAGCTTAAAGCTAGAATGTGCTGGTATTTTTGGCCCCTACCCCTTTTGCTTTTGGCCCATCCCCCTTTTACCTTCTGCCTGACTCACCGCTGGAATATGGACCCCGAGAGCTTCTCTGAAATTGAATTTGGCCCACAGGCCAAAAGAGGTTCAACACCCCTGATTTGTGGAATCCAGGAACAACTTAGAAATGTAGGAAGCTCCCTTAATCTGAGTCAGGCCATTGATCCATTCTAGCTCAGTATTGTCTACCTCAACTGGCAGTGGCTCTCTGGGGTTGCAGATAGGGTTCTTTCCCAGCCCTACCTGGAGATGCTGGGGATCGAACCTGGAACCTTTTGCGTGCAAAGCATGTGCTGTACCACTGAGTTACTGCCCTTCCCCCAAAATGCTGTCACAAGATGTGTTTGTGGCCACAGGTTTAGAAAGCTTTAAAAGGAGATGAGACAAATTAATGGACATCTGTCTATCAACAGTGAGTAGCCCCCAGTGATGGCTATACAGAATCTCCCTATCCAGAGACAATATACTGTTGAATTCCAGTTGCTAGGAGGCGATAACAGGCTTCTCTGAGACACCCAATTGGCTGTTGTGGGAAGCATGATGCTGAACTTGATGGGCATTTGATCCAGCAGGGTTGCTCTTATGTTTGTATTGTGGGGTGAGTGTGAGTACCTTGGGAGTTGACTGGAAGCAGGCCAAGGTGACTGAGAAACAGTGAGCTTGAAGGAAGGAACTACTTGTTTGTACAATACTAGGTTGTTGTTGTTGTTGCTGTTGTTGTTGTTGTTGTTGTTACCTCATTAATTATTAGCATTACAGTGAACCAACTCCAATGTTAAACTCCCCATGTCTGAATACCGTAAGTCAACAGTACACAACCTGACAGTTGATTTGCAGAAGTTTTAGTGAGTTCATTGCCCTTCGTCTGCAGACGAGAAAGACTTGCATGATCCAATAAGGCTGCTCTTTAATTCCCCAGCCAATAACAATGCCCTGAGTTGCCGCATTGCTCATGCAATGTTTTGCAGTGAATTAAACATTCATAAAAGGACCACACACTAATGAACACTGGATTTGAAAAGTTATTGTTGTTTCTAAACCATCCATTAAGTCTGTGTGAACAAGCCATGCATACACACACACACACACACACATTATGATTATCTGCCATCATTCATTCCATTTTGAATATGATTGGTTGCTTTGATCACATGCTGATGACCAGATGCCCTCTCCTTTACAGCTGCCTTCTTCTTCATCCGCCCGTAATGGAACCCATCCTCCCACAAAATACATCTTGTTTTCCCGTTCTAATGACTCCTCACTAGGAACCAACCAGGTGTATTTATTTATTATATTTATACCCCGCCCTTTTTCCTTCAAGGAACCCAAGGCAGCTGACATAATCCTCTTCCTCCTCTCCATTTTATCCTCACAACAACCCTGTTGAAGGTGTTCCAAGACTGTGGTGGTGTCCTCAACCAGCACACCTCTCCCAATGGAAGATGCCTTGGAAAAGTGAGACTCAGACTAGAAATCGCCTGGGACACAATCATATTGCCTAAAAGCAGCACCATAATAGATGAGTTCAGAGTCTCTAGCCTGTGCTGGGGTAGATAAAAGGTTGCACAGCCAATTCCAGGCGCTTGTCTGTGCCTCACTGACACTACACACTTAGCTTTATCATGAGCAGGGGAGCGGCGCATGATAGGAAGAATGAATGGCTCCTGCCACGGGGCTCCACGGGGCCCTGTCCTGATTAGGGGAGTTTCTGCAGAAGGAATGGCACTTATCTTTTACCAGGAAGAGATGACAGCTGAGATATTTGACACGGACCCTGCTACAGGGGCCGCCAACCCCATTCTATACAGGGATGAGTGTGTGCGCCATCCCTATTCAGAGATGGAGTTTCCCATGACCCCAATAGTCTATCTGTGCACTGTAACTTACAGACTGGGGTTGGGTGACCTCATGCACTGAAGCACAAGTGACTTTGGAAGACCAGAGCTAGTAGCATCTAGCAAGGTGAAAGGGGCATCCAGTTGTACCAGATGAGAGATTTAAGGCACAATCTTATGCATGTTTCAACAGGGGAAAAAGGCCTACAGCGCCCATGCTGGGAGTTGTAGGACTTTTTTCTGTTGAAACACGCATAGGATTGCACCCTTTGATGTTATGCAGAAGCAGGGACAGGGAAATAGGAAATGCAAATGCTTGGTTGTTCCTGCATAATGTGCAAAAGCAGGAACATACACACCTGCCTGACAGGTATTGCCAGTGGTGTAGTGGTAAATTATGATGGTCCTCCCATAGACATGCCTTCAAGGAGAGCCCAAAAATGCAGGCAGCTGTGTTGATCCACATCAACAAACCAATTCTAGCAGTTTTCATCTCCACCAGGAGCAGATCTTTTGTAGAGCTAATGGGTCTTAATTGGCCATTCAAGCCCAAAGCACCACAAAATACTTTGCATTACAATAGGGAAAAATATATTGTTGTTGGGGAAATGCATTTCTTCCATACAGTGAGAATTGCAGGTAAACTCAGAGGAAATAGGGAATTCTGATGGGGTGGTAGAAGACAAGACATCAGTGTCCCAAAAAGTGCTGGTGTTGTATCCCTGCTGGCTCCACTACACCACTGCATATTGCGGGGCCGAAACTGGGCATGCTGCATGTTAGGCACTGGCATTCTCCCAATTGCACCAACTTGGACTGCTGGTCAGAGAGGAGGAAACTGCAGACAGTCTAAGCTGGGACAACCCAGAATCCTCCTGGGTGCAGGAATCAGCTGACATGACAGAGACAGTTCCATGCTGCCATCTGCTATAAAGCTTTCAGATCTGTTGCTGTTCTCCTCAGTCTGGGCAAATTGTCAGGTGCTCTTATCCAAGACTAATGAATACTTGGGGTAATCTGGCAGGCAGCAGCTTGTTTTTCATGTCCCTGCTGGTCTTCCACCTGTGTGTTTTCTACAGGTATTGACCATCTCACACAGGAGAGCCAGTGTGGCATAGTGGTGAGAGTGTTGGACTGGGACCCGGGAGATCTGGGTTCTAGTCCCGGCTCGGCCATGAAACTCACTAGGTGACTTTGGGCCAGTCCCTGACTCTCTGCCTAACCTACCTCACAGGGTTGTTGTGAGGATAAAATGGAGAGGAAGAGGAGGATTATGTAAGCCGCCTTGGGTTCCTTGCAGGAAAAAAGGCAGGATATCAATATAATAAATAAATAAATAAATAAATCGCTTGGACACACAGGAACATTAGAAGCTGCCTTATACTGAGTCAGAGCACTGGTCCATCTAGCCCAGTGCTGTCGACACTGACTGGTAGTGGCTCTCCAGGGTTTCAGGCAGGAGTTTTTCCAGCCACTCCCTACTTGCTCACTGGCTCTTTACCTGTCAAACAATGACGGTAGCAATGATGAGAAAGAGGATGAGGAGCAAGAGCAGCTGGTGACAATAGCAGTGAGAAGGTATACTCACCGAGGGAGGGGGCCCATTGAGGGTGTCTTGCCCAAGGGCCCCCCCAAAACCTAGAGGCAGCACTGATTGTATTTCTATTTAAATTATCATAATTATTTCCAAATTTGCATCAAGACATATGAATTAGTAAGCACAAATTTTATGCAAATCCATGTAATTTTTATTCATATGTGCACTAGCCAACCAGGCTGTGGCACACCCCGCTGGGGCCAGCAGTACAGGTGAATTTAAAAGGGGCGGGGGGGGAAGTTAAAACATTGGATACCCAAAGTTAAAAAAGCATACATATGCACATATAGACAGGCTAAAACAGTGACATCATTACAAGTAAACACAGAGTCGTTAGAAGAATATTCAATGTTAAAATACATATTAAAATTTTAATTAAATTCCAAATCTGTAAACGAGTTTAAAAGCTTGTTTCTCTTGGCTAAGGCTAATTTAACAAATTTTGCAGTGCGAAAAGAAGTGTAGTAGTCAACTACAGCCAGCAGAAAGCCAATTTTACTTGTAGGCGAAGCGTCATTTAAGACGTCTATGAGAGGGGGAGAGATATTGGCCTCTCAGGTCTGAGTAGTGTGGACAATCTAGTAGAAGGTGGATGAGGTCCTCTATTTGCTCGCAGCCAAGAGTGCATTGTCTTTCTTATTTGGGTAGTCCAGTATACCGTCCCAAGACGTCCCTAACTTGAACAACATTCAGTCTACACTGGGTTAAAAAGCGCTTGAGATCATAAGGACACTCGAAGGACAAGTATGCTGGTAGCTTCCCTAGGGAAGGGAAGTAGGGAAGTTTTGGTAAAATACATTAGAGCAGCAATTAAGCACCAGCCTAGAGCTGATTTGGTAATCTTTCTCATCTCACCCAGCCGCCTTGCTTTGCTACTTCCCTCCGCGCACTACTATAGCCCCTTGCCACCAAGTAGTCCACCGAAAGGCCCAATTCTGATACGAGCCTGTTGGTTGCAATGGCCCAAGTGTGCAAATCCATATCCTCTTTGGGTGATGCCTTTTCTTTGGGGGGCTGGCAATGAGTAAGTGCCACACTAAGTCCATGATGGCTACTTCTTGTATGGCTCCAGGCCTCTTGACTGTCGCCAAGAGCTTCAATCATCTTTTAGACCGGCCAAATGAGGCCCCAGTCAATGCCATCCACGCCTCTTCGCCAGCATCATCGGCAGTCAACTTCCCAGGATAAATGGATGTCGCCACAACTCAGCTGTCAGGTAGCCGTCTGCAGGAGAGCAGATACCAAAGTTCGCTTTTGCATAAAGGGCCATCATCTGCATGCATCCCGTCCTGATTAATTCCCTCTCCTCACATCCCTTGGCGTAGGAGGTGGAAATGCCAATGATAAATAGCCGTCTCTGACCTTTGGGATGACCTGTCAATAATTGCAATCTTTGATCACCTATTGTGTGGTGGCTAGAGCCATGCAGCATGTGGTTTCCTCCCAAAACTTCCCCATGCTTGGAGATAACCAGATGTTCCATCAAGCGGGACCCTCATCTGTGGGTCATCGTCTGCCTCAGAGGCTCCGCCATACCTACGTATAAGGTGTCTCATTTTTAATTACAGATACCATCCAGCCCTTGCCTTTTGTAGAGGGTGGGTTTTTTTTTTACTGTTTTTATTTGGGAGGGGGGTCTTTGTAGAAGGTGTTTTTATTTGGAAGGGAGGGTGCACACTCAATTTATATTCTGTCAGTCTCAAGTCAAAGACAGAGGGTGGTGTTTGCAGCCAAGTTCCAGTGGTGTACTGGCACATTTTGAAATACAGGCACTCATCATGACAATTCCCATATCCATGCCCCCAAGGAGAGTCCAAACCTGCAGGCAGCTGCGTATATCAACAAACCAGCTCTTGCCATTTCCAGCAAGAAGCAGGCCTTTTGTAAAGCTATTTGGTCTTAATTGCCCATTCAAGGCCAAACTACTGCAAAATACTTCACATTACAACAGGGAACAATATATTGTTGCTGGGAAAATTCATTTTCCCCCTGCAACTGCAAGCATTGCAGCTATGCTCATAGTGAACAAGGAATTCTGGGGGGCAGAAGGGGGGGTGGCAGATGATGTCAGTGTCCCAGCTAATCAAAAAGTGCAGGTGTTTCATTCCTGTGAGCCCTGGTTGCACTACACCACTGCCTAGTTCACAGCAAGATGGTTAATCTGGGTCCGGACTGTGGGGAGGAACCATTGCTCAGTGGTCGAGCACCTACATTGCACACTGATGGTCCCCAGTTCAATCTTCAGCATCTCCAGCTGAATGCCTCAGGAAGCAGGTGATGGGATAAACTTCAGCCTGGAAAGCTGCTGCCTGTCAGAGCCTCGATGGACAAACAGGCTGATATGCCTCCTGTGCTCCAGGTTCTCTAGCTCATGTGACTTAAGAATTCCCTGTACATGAAAAACAAGCATGTCAGGGGCAAAGGGTTATTATAGCCTAGCCTAGCCAGAGGGTTTGTTGAATGAGATCACCAGTGGTCAAGGGTGGAACTTTGTTGCCCCGCCCCATGACTGTGCAAAATAGCCAAAACATGCAAAATATATGTAAAATAATTATGCATAACTTAAGAACATAGGAAGAGCCCTGCTGGATCAGACCAAGGGTCCATCTAGTCCAGCATTCTGTTCACACAGTGGTCAACCAGATGCCCACAGGATCCCACAAGTAGGACATGAGTGCAACAGCACCTTCTTGTCCATGTTCCCCAGCAACTGGAGTACATAGGCATGCTGCCTCTGATACTGGAGGAAGCATATAGCCAAGCAGGACTAGTAGCCATTGATAGCCTTCGATGGCCTTTAGGCATTGATAGCCTTCAATAACTTAACACAGGTCCCAGAATGCAGAACACCAGACTGAGCCAGAGTAGTCATCGGAGCATTGGCCTAGGGCTGGAAAGTCAGGGGGCCCCAATTCTCTGGGTGGCCTTGGGGCAGTCAGAATGTGACTCCGCATAAGGTAACTTCATATGATCATCTGCCTTTCCTGAGAAGCAGAGGTCCATCAGTTTGACTACAGCCTCTCTTCCTTGGGGTCCAGTTAGGCTAAAGGCCTCCTATTAATAATTAGAAGGGTTTGAGGGCTATGTGGCAGTGGGCCACACCTGCTGCCAAGCTGCTCACCACCATCATACATGTGTTACAGAGCTTGTCCCATAGAAATACCTGCCTGTAGTGTATCTTCAATCTTTGGCGACCAGCCACCGTACATTCCTGCAGATAAACTCGGATGTTTAAAAAACTATACCATTCCCATCATTCTTGTTGCTATTTGGGAGTTTGCCTTGCACATAAGCAAGTTATTTTGGGCACAGTCTAATTTATGAGAAAGAGTAAGTGAGAGAGAGAGAGAGAGAGAGAGAGAGAGAGAGGGAGAGCACCGAACAAGGATTGCTACAAGCTGTTCATCAACTTTCAACGATTTGTACTCTTCACCAATGTTTGCTCCGTGAAGATATCAACACACCAGTCACTGACTCTCAGCCTCACCTACTTAGGGGTGTGCAAACCAGCAACACTCGAGCTCATCAAAGTTCTCAAAATTCCATCTTGAAGCTCATTCTGACTCGTCGAGTCTGTATCGGATTGTGAACTTTGTTTTTTTTTCCCCACATGAAAATCGATCCATATTTTCATGTGTATTTTTCTGTGGAGAGAAAGCCTGAGCACACGACTGAACCCTGACATGTTTTCCCCTTTTCGCTGTCGCCCCTCTGTCTGCATAATCCCCACCCAGGGCACAGGAGAAACAGTTCTGGGCAGACTGGTTATACATAGGCCACATCTGCATACCTTCAATGGGGCACATTTACACTTCCCTCAAGGAAGCGCATAACATTCCGGAGGTGGGGGCGCAGTCTCAAAGAGCTGCAAAGTACCCCAAAGTACCCAAGAGGTGCCAGCACCCGAAAAGCGCCACCACCCTGCGGGGCGGGACCAGCCCACCTGATCATCAAGGGTGGGGAGGGGGCGAGGGAGGGTAGAAAAGATACGTGCCGAAGGACAAAGGATTGTTGGGAACACGGTGCAGGCTTGCACGGGTCAGGTCGCTAGCTCCGGCTAGGGCCAAGCAACTTCCAACCCCGGGAAGGACGCCCGGTGGCCAGCCAAGCAAACTGCTATGCTAGAACTTAGAGTCAGATTCTCTGATGCCAGGTAATTCTCTGAATTCGAGCTAAGCATACCTAGAAAGCAAATTGAATACTTTCGTTCCTCTATCTGTATTGACTGCTATGTCTATACTGTGAAATTCCTGTAGTCTATTAGTTCCGCTCCATTAAACTCTTTGAAATTGACCAGAGTGTGGCTTCCCTGTGTTTCAGAGGGGATTCCGTGTCACTATCACTCGCAGCTGAAACTGAAGGTTCTGACAGCCGCGTACAGGGCACGACTTCGGTGCCGGTCAACCCATAAGGTGCCGAACCCGCGCACCGGAGCAGGTTCGGTCCGCCACATTTTACAAATGTACACATCAGTTATGCATATCTTTGAAATGTATGCCTTCTTCTCCCATTGATCACTCCATATTTGTGTGCATTTTTTAAAAAAGTACACATTTTTCATGTGCATTTTTCAAATAGACGCATGTTGTCAAATGCATTTCTCTTTGGCCATGAATCACATTGCAAGCTTGGACATGTGTGGACTTCAACCACAGATTGTGTCTAAATCCATGTTTGGTTTAGAAGGCGGGTAAAATTTGATCAAGAATGAACTGAAACAACTTTCTCATACATCCCGTCCTTCATCCTTTGAAATGTGAATGTGATGCTGTATTTGGGGTCTACTACCGTGGCTCCCTGTCCGGCATCTACCAGTCTTGGAAAACATTGTTTTGGGTAGTAAAAACCAGTGGTACAGCTAGCGCTGGACCTCGGGACCAAAATGCAGGTGCCTACACGGCCACCCAGAGAGTAGCAGTTGATGGGGGAATGGGCAGGTTGGAGCCCACTGGGGCTGACGGTACTCACTGCACCCCATATGTTTGCTTTTTTAAAACAACAACAACAACAACATTTTATAGCCAGGGAGCGGCTGGCTGGACACGTGTAACGTGGCTACAGATGCTCATTTTCTTATTTTTTTACTTTAAGAATAGATTAGTCTCTTGTATGACAAAACGGTACTCATTCCGAAATAAACGTGTGTCACTTCATGGGCAGTGGAAGCAAAACTTCATCTTATTCCTACAGCCACGATGGTGCTATGATTTGAAGGTGTGCAATCTTATGTGTGTTTAGACAGAAAAAAAAGTCCTGTGGCTGGCCCTACCATTAGGCGGAGTGAAACACCCACTTCAGGCGGCAGATCGGTGGGAGGCAGCAGCAAGGGGTTGGAGGAGAGAGCTGTGTTCCACGCATCCTGCCCTGCAGCACCCTCTAAGCTAGCTTGCTGCCTTCAGGTGCAGTGAAGGTTGCTGTCCCATTCCCAGTATTAAAGCGTTTTTAGACAGCTCTACAAAATGGGCTGTTGGTGTTTATTCACCCATGCCTAACTCCCAGCACCAAACCACCCCACCACTGCCTCTGAGTCAGTTTTGTGGCCTCTTTTTTGGTCCTTTATAGCATTGGGGGTTCTGTCCTTTTTTGTCCCTTCTCTTGTGAAGAGAACTGAAGTGAGAATAATGCCCTGCATCCAGTACAAAAGGACCTCTCCTTTCAGAGTGCTGTCTTAGGCAGGCCCAGTGTCAAGGGTCGGCAAGGCAGGGCAGCTGCCGAGGGCCCATGGGCCCAGGAGGGCCTATGGTCACAGAAGGGCTGGTCCCTGCCAATCCCCGAGACCCTTCACTGATCACCTGCCACCACTTGTCCTCTGAAGAGCCATGTCGGCAGGAGAAAGTGGCCATCACGGCTCTTCATAGATCTAGTCAGACCCAAACTCCTGGCTTGGATGGGGTCCTTTCTCAGAGCTACGCACTGACTGTGGAGCCTGGAGAGGTGTCCCAAGAGGTTGCCTGCGCCATGGGCGATCTCTTAGGATACCTCTCCTCAGGAGCAGCCACCTGTCCTCTGGAGCAGCTACCTGTTCGCTGTTTAGCCAGAGTTAGCAGAGGATGGGTGGCTCTTCTCCAGGCTCCATGATGCCTGGCTCTGTGGAAGGACCCCGTCTGAGCCTGGCATTGGGCTGCAGCCTGTGGACATGACAGCGAATGGAGGGAGTTGAGGGGAGCAGTGGCAGTGAACTGAGGGGGCAGGGGGCAAGCAGAGGGGGGCAGCAAGTGGAGGGGATGATGGTAGTGCATGGAAGGGTGTGGGGGCAAATGCAGGGAGGAGGAGGAGGAGGAGGAGGAGGAGGAGGAGGAGGAGGTGGCGGCAGCGGCAGTGGCATCCTTTGGCAGCACCATGCCCAAGCCCCCCCTGAACCCTGGCAGTGAGTGGGGGTATGTTGGGGGGAAAAGCAGGGAGGAGGAGGAGGAGGAGGAGGAGGAGGCGGCGGCACCCTTTAGCAGCACCATGCCCAAGGGCCCCCTGAACTCTGGCCCTGGTCCTAGGCAGTCACTTAGCCTAATGGTGAAACTGGCACTCCACTTAGCCCAGCTAATATTGAAGGCAGTGTATTATCAAAGATCATACAACTGACCTTAGGTCTTTCTATGTGCACGTTTGAGTGCCCTACATGCTCTGTGAGCATTTCAATAGGAAAGAACCATGGTGTGTGTGTGTGTGTGTGTGTGTGTGTTTGCACGCACGTGCAAACCCAGCAGCATCTAAAATCAACACGGAGCGTCTCTACTAAATTGATCTTCTCTCTAGAGATCCCCAGTTGCTGTCGGCTCCAGCACGATCTCCCCTTACAATGGCGCGCAACTGAAACGCACAGTATATTCGCAAACATGTTTCGGTGACCTTTGAGAATATGTGACAGGCTGGCTTTACTGCCTGGCTGCGACCTCTGACCTGAAGTCGTGGATTAAATTTGTGACATATCTGTTATTTCACTTGGGAAGTATGGAAAGGTCAAACGACAAATGAAGAGATTCCCCCCCTCCCGCTCCTTCCCTCCCCCCCACCTTCACAGCTCATTAGGGTGACGGCTGTCGAGCACCTGAGATGAATCGTGTAAGTTTTGCATGGAGAAGATTGAACAAGGCCCCACCTGGAACTTTTGTGGGGGGCGGCAGGCAGGGGTGTTGCCCCTGTGCCAAGAGGGACACGCTTGCCGAGCTTGTTAAGGCTGCCCCCATACTGTGCGCTGCAGCTTCTAAATGACACACGTTGTGCTTCACGGCAATTCTTTTTTCCTTCAGACAGTGACTTCTGAGAAGGGCCATAATAGGACCTGGATGGAAATTGATTTCCTTTGCTCAGACTCTCTTGGCAGCAAAGCTGGGCTCTTTCAGATTGCTCTCCTACAAATCTCAGCAACAATGGGGGAAATCCTCATTACATCAGAAAAAAGTGTGTATGTGTTGGGGAAGCTTAATGGGGCAGTCTCTGGAACACTTACGGACCCCCAGAGGACCTCTATTTGGCTTCAGGTGCAACTGATCTGAAGTGAACTCCCCACACACATGGGGCTAAAAAAGAAGAGAAAATTTGATTGGTGCCAATGGAAATTTCTCCATTATTTTTAGCTTGGTGGGGTTGAATTTAGGGAGGGGGAGTTGTTGGATGGAAAGCAGAGATGGTGTTCAGGGGTGGCCCACTAGGACTGGAGCCCAGAATCTTTCATGTGGAGCCCCAAATCTCTGGGAGGCCCTCTGCCCCACCACTCTGCTGTCCATGGGCACTTGCTGAAATGAAGGTACAGGGGCCCTGAGGATCTCTGTTGCATCTGATCCCCCTGGATTAGCTGCCTTTTTGCCCACATGTGCTTCACCTCCTGCTGCCACCCTGAATCTTTCTGCCTGAGATTATTTTCTGAAATCAGGTGCCCTCCTCTCCCCTGTCCATGTATCCCTTTTTAAAAATAGGGGTGTCCTTAGGAGACAGGGGCCTTTAAAGACACATACACACATATACACACACAGACTTTAGAACATTATGTACATTAGCATATGCAAATTTGTGCCTTTTTTTTTTTTTTGGTCCTATGGGTCTGAGCCCCAGATTGTTTCGGTACTTAGCATTGCCTCTGATGGAAAAGTTTACACCTCCCCTACTGGTGTGTACTGTTCCCAATCCAGATTTGGGCCCTGCATGCTTACTTGAAGGTAAAAAATGGGGAGGATTAGCTGCATGCTACATATTCAATGTAGCATCTAGTTTAGCCCTTAGAACCACTGAGAAGGAAGCAGTGGCTTGTTAAGAAGAAGAGGAAGAGACTAGAGGAATCTTTAACCCAGCCTTCCCCAACATGGCACCTTCCAGATGTGTTGGACTGCATCTCTCATGATTTCTAGCCAGCATCTCCAGGTCGGGGAAGGCTGCTATCTAGCATTTTAAACTATCTATCTATCTATCTATCTATCTATTATATTTATATTTATATCCCACCTTTTTCCTACAAGGAGCCCAAGGCGGCTTACACAATCCTCCTCCTCTCCATTTTATCCTCACAACAACCCTGTGAGGGAGGTTAGGCTGAGAGTCAGTGACTGGCCCAAAGTCGCCCAGTGAGTTTCATGGCCGAGTGGGGAATAGAACCCGGATCTCCGAGTCCCAGTCCAACACTCTCACCACTACGCCACACTGGCTCTCCACGTTTGAGTGCCCAACATGCTCTGTATCTATTTACTGTTGCTTCCTCCCATTAATGAATCCTGAGAATCTTTCTCTGGTGAATCTGGATGGTTTCTAAGAGGCCACCAACCACTTTGCAGGACAGCCATTCCAGGGGTTTTCCATTTGGAGTCTGAACAAATTAGACAGGTTTGAAACTGGTTTACATTTATAGTGCAAACATGGTTCAATGTTCTGTATGCAAGAGTTACCTTTCTGTGGTTGTTGTTTTCTTTTCAAAGTTTAAAGTGAGCAGCAACCTTAAGATGGAATAAGTCTGTAGTTTCAACTGAGCATGTTTCAGTTAAAGTTTTTGCTCAGGATGCAGAGTAGGTTTTAAAATGAAAACAATGCTGAAGGGTCACAAAGAATGCTAATATATATATATATATATATTAAACATCCCATCGTTTTCTTTTCTATAAATATGGGTACCCTGGCTCACTTCTCCTGGAAGATTTGTGTTCAGTTCTAATAATCCTTTCTCAAACCAAGAGGATTTAGACAGGCAACAAAAGTGGTTTAGGGCTGGGAAAAACATCCCTATGAAGAGAGACTGTAGAGACAGGGCCTTTGTTGACTTTAGAGAGGAGATGGATAAGAAGGGACAGGCAAGAAACAAACAAACTGCAAAATAATCAATGCTGTGTGGAGCATGCAGGCAAAAGTGAAAACAGAAGTGGCTTTTGCAAAAGAGAAGGACCATCAGAATCCAAGACAGAAAATGTGTACTGACAACAAACAAACACACAAACAAACAAAAAACCCTAGGTGTTACATTAAATGTGTATTCACATTTGTGCGTGATGCTTTTTAAATCAGCAGTTGGGTGGGGGCAATCCGGAGTAGGACCTGGTTGTGGGTGGGTGAGCTTTTAAGCCTTTCTCTCTTATATGGACTACGTACATAGAGGAGCCTAGTACTGAAAATGGGCAGAGGCAATGACAAACAAGCTTGCAGGTGTTTAGGGGCGAGCTGAGCCAGAAATTGTATTTACAAAGACTCTTGCTGACATCGCATCCCTTCAACTGATTGGCTCTCCAGACTTTTTTTAAACTTGAAAGCATCCTGGAGGGGGATTTGAATCAGGGCAGCAACATTGGGGGAAACTGTATGTAACCCTCTCCCCATGCTGATTTTCCAATCAAAATCCCCTCCCCCTGAAACTGGCCATAGGCCTGCTGGGAAAAGAAAGATACAAGTAGCTGTTTTTTTGGGATGTACAAGGATTTTGTTTCAGTTCACAAATCATCCAAACTTGCCCCGTTTGCAGCCCTACATGTGAACAGAAATGTATTTTAAAAATATGTCTGCACATTCCCGAAGTTGAGATTGCATTTGAAAAATGTGCATTTTTGAAAGATGAGCACTTTGAAATGCATATATACATACGTTTTCACACATTAGGCAATGAGGGGGAAAGTGCACACTTTGGAAAAATGCACACAGAAATGCAGTTTTCCTGCTAGAAATGCACACTTTTCCCATTTGAATGAACCGAAAAACATGTTGCAAACGAAAATGGGAGTGAAATAAACCACAAACACTTCGAAGTGAAGTCCAGAGAATTTTGGCACAAACTTGAACACCCATGGTACTCCCATTCCTAGCTGCTTTCCCCCCAGCAACTTGGAAAGGGGGGAGCAATATCAAATGGGGAAAATAGCATGGGAGAAAGAGTTAAATACCTCTTCCTCACTGCCACTGTACTAATCCAATTATCCTGCTTTTAAGTGAAAAAGAAATTAAAACACCCAAACACATATTTTATTTTGTTTTATTTATTGAGATATTTATACTGCACTCTTCTGGTGCAAAAGCATAATGCAGGACAGCTTACAACACCAAAAATTTACAGTTTTGTAAAAACAGCAGTATACAACAGGGATGCAGAACTTCTTTCAGCCCGTGGGCCAAATTCCATTTTGGGGATGCTTTCAGGGCCTGCACTCCAGTTGTGAGAGAGGCAGAAGGCAAAAGGGGGCCAAAGACAAAAAGGGAGGGAGAAAAATACCAAAAAAAATACCAACGTGTTTTTGATTAGAACTCTTACTGCTAGTGACTAAACTGCACAGAAGTCAGGAAACCACCAAACAATTGGTGGTCAGGGGAAAGGGGAATGACCACCTGGGGAACCCCAGGTAGTGTCATCCCCCACTGGAGGAATTCTTCTCAGAGGAAGAGCAAAAGCTCTCAGAAACTGAGAATGCCCCCAGATCAGCCATTGTCACCAAACCGGCCTCGGTGGAGATGGCTGCAGGTCGATCCCTGTCAAGGGGGGGGGGGACTCTGTCCTGGAGGCAGAGACTGAGCAACCCTCTGGCCCCCAGGAGCATCATCACCTCAAGCAGCAGGCTAGCAGGGCTCTCATGAGATGGCGTGCTCACTTGCAAAGAAGGACTCCTTGGGAGAATGTGACTACTCATGAGTAGGGCTCTGGCCAGAGAGCTCTAATATACTGCAGCTGAGCCCTGGGTAGGGCTCAGCAGGCTCTGGCAATAAAAGCCTTCAGTGTCTGCCTAGCCAGTGCTGGAAACAGTGCTGTTCTTTCACTTCTAGTGTGGTCGACCATGTTTCCTGGACCTTGTCCTGTGATCAGTGCTCCATGCTCCTGACCCCTGCTTGACTCTGCTTCTGGACTGTGTAATGTATCTGACTGCCTAATAATTGTGCTTTGACCTTTGCCTACCTGACCACTTCTGCCTTAGCCCGGTTCAACATATCTGACTGCTTAACTGTGCTTTGACCTTTAACTGTACTATCTTGACCACCCCTGTCTTAGCCTAATCCCCACTGGGCCAGAACCTTTGTGCTTGAACATTTTCCTGTTTTGTTACCTTGCTTTTAATTAAAATGTGTCCATGTGGTTGAAGCCTACAGTAACATTTTAGGCCACAAGGGACAGACTTCCCTAACCAGCACAGAGCTTTGCAGTCTGCACAGTTTGAAGGCGCTGGAGCCTAGTAGGCCAAGGGACAGTGTTATAGGCCTGACCCTCCAGCCTGCTGTGGGGCAGCCCCCCTTAGGGGAATGCAGTGGTCAGACAGCTGACATGCAGGGTAGGTTTTAAAAGGGAAACAATGCTGAAGGGTCAGAAGGAATGCTAAAAAAATATTTTTTTAAACATCCCAAGGTTTTCTTTTCTATAAATATGGGTACCCTGGCTCACTTCTCCTGGAAGATTTGTGTTCAGTTCTAATAATGCTTTCTCAAACCAAGAGGATTTAGACAGGCAACAAAAGTGGTTTAGAGGTTAAAACCAGCACCTTGAATAGAGGTGCACCATGGCAGGTGTCATGCCTAGCAGTGCCAGTGGGCATGGCTTCACTGGCAGGCACAATGTGTCCAACTCTGTCAGCTGAGTAAGTTTGCCTGAAGGCTTTGATGTGTCAAATTAAGGGCTATTCCAATCCACATGAAGCCGGGTGCATTCCCTAGTGGTAGTAGTGGTAGTAGTAATAAAAGTAGATTGTACAAGCTTGAAGTTGGCTCACCCTTGCTCTGCACTGACCTTAGGTTCATCCTTTATCAGGTACCGTAAGAGTTTTAGCTACAGGTACGGCGGTGCCTGGGCAAAAAGCTGTGCTTGCAGCCTTCAATGCGGACTGATAACAATTGCGTTGGCGCACAAATGAAAATCTTGTGATTAATTCAGCTGTCACCCTTCCACACCCATTCATCCATCCACCTGTCCTTCTTTGGCCTGATTTTGGAAGCACTTGTCACTGTGGAAGGAAAACATCAATGTAAAGCCGGGAGGCATTGCAAGTTTCTCTCCGTTGGGATGGTGAGGGTGGTTCCCCCTCCCCCAATGCCTTTTTGTCCATATGTTGAACCAGTGGCTTGATTGAAGCATGTACCATCCTCTGACTTTGGTGCCCACTCTAAGCGCAGATGGAGCATGCTGTCATTAAGTAGATGGAATACTGGGCTTAACGTTGGGGAGACCTGGTTTTTAAAGAACAGCGCATCTTGAAAGCTCCCTAGAGTTAGTTGCTATCTCTCAGCCTAAACTCACTGTTAGGATTATTATGGTGAAGATAAGAAAAGAGGGCCGGGGAGACGGCATGTATCCTGTCTTGCGCTCCTTGGTGGTATATTTAAAAAAAATGTGAACAGGGATGGCCTAGCTAAAGTGATCTATGCTCTGGTAGCCTCCCAGTTGGATTACTCTAATGCACTATATGTGGGGCTGCCCTTGAAGATGTTTCGGAAGCTTCAACAAGTTCAGATCTCTGCTGCCAGAATTTTAATTGGTACAGGCAGGGTTGCTTGTATTAATCCGGTTTTAAAAGAAGCACGCTAGGTGCCTAGTTGCTTCTGGGTCCAATTCAAGGGGTTGGTGCTGACCTTTAAAGCCCTTCAGTTTAACGTTTGGGACCCCAGGAGGGTAGAATCTGGCCCCTGGGATGTCCCACCGTGGCCCTAAGTGTTCAGTGGCTGTGTGCCCTACTTTTATCGACGGCTTTTATAAGCCGTCAAATGCCAAGTTCAGACATGCTTATTTACCGAAGCATTTAAAAATGTATACAGTATAAGCCCTTCTGGTGTTTTGTGGTTTTATTTGCTGCCTCTTATTGTGATATTGATTTTACTGTACACTGCCCTAAAATCTGATCCTATGAAGGGTGGTATAAAAATGTTTTAAATAAACCAAGTCCTTAGAGCAGAACTGGGTCGGCTGAGTGAGATAGTGACTCTCCTAGGATACTGAGGGTTTATTTATTTATTTTATTTTTTAATTATTATTATTATAATATTTATACCCCACCTTTTTTCCTGCAAGGAACCCAAGGCGGCTTACATAATCCTCTCCATTTTATCCTCACAACAACCCTGTGAGGTAGGTTAGGCTAAGAGTCAGTGACTGGCCCAAAGTCACCCAGTGAGTTTCATGGCCGAGTGGGGACTAGAACCAATGGACTATATCCAATGTTAGTCTAACTTAAGTCCCATTAATTTCAATGGGTCGACTCTAAGTTAGACCAAGGTTGGATACCACCCTCAGTGAATTAGAAACTGATCCTTCAGTTGAATGTGCTACCATTTGGATCATCCTGACTTACATTGGACCCTGATTCATGTTCAGAATATCAGGCAGGATCACATCAAGTCTGGGAGTGTTAGGAAGTTTTCACCTGAGGATCTCTCCTCTGCTTTCTTTCGGTGTAGGAAGACAGAGAGCTGCCTTATACTGCATCAGACCACTGCTCTGCCAGCCCTTATTATTTATCCGAAGTATTTTTATCTTGTTCTTCAGCCAGAAAGTCTCCCAGAGTAGCTTACAAAGATCAATAATAAGACAGACCTTTGCCTTCGGGCTTGCAATCGAAAAGACATGACACCAAAGGAAAAAGGGATGGGGAGGGAGGAGGAAAAAAAGGTGCAAACTCAAACACTAGTTTTTCATTTGCACAGTTTTATTTTATTTGTGAAGAAAAAAGCGTCAGTTTCCTGCACCACACACACACACACACACACACACACACACACACACCTCCACACGTGTAAACAAGATAAACCCAGATGGGGGCTGGGAACATCATGCAAAATGTACATAGTTCTTCTGATGGCTCCTGATGCCTCAGAGTCTCCCATGTCTTTGATGTCTCAGTATTTGCATGCAAATGCTGCCCAAGCATTCTATTCATGACCAAAGAGCCACCTCTTCTGCTTGGCCCAGATGAAGTTCATCCTGATTGGCCAAAGACAACTGGGCTACTGAAAGGAGGGGTGGAGGGGAAGAATATACTGCTGCTGTGGCTTCTGGTTTGGGTTGTTGTCTGCACAGTAGGGCTTTTTTTGCTGAGGCAAGCCCTGAAGAGGACCAACCCCCAGACAAAGGGAATAAATGCCTGGGTATTTATATAGTAAGGGACTATTGTTGTTTTGTAGCTCTACTGTGTATACCAAAGTGTCTCCCCACCTTTCTCCCTCTTCCCTCATTCCCCACCTTTTATTGTAATCTGTTTACCTTAAATAGACTTTCCTGGTTTTACCCCACACGGTGTGTGTGGTTCCTCTGCGGTTCAGTGCTAGATCCAGTATACAGACAAGGGCAAGGCCCTGAGAGAATCAAGTCAAGACGGCAGAGCTAAGGCTGGCAGTTTTGCACCTTTGATCTCTGGTCTTGAGTAAAGGACCAGTTGGCAGTCCTTCACATTATTTATTTATTACATTTATATCCTGCCTTTTCCCCTCTTGCAAGGAACCCAAGGCAGCTCACATCGTCCTTGTCCTCTCCATTTTATCCTCAGAACAACCCTGTGAAGTAGGTTAGGCTGAGAGTCTGTGGACTGGCCCAACGTTACCCAGTGAGCTTTGTGGCCAAGTGGGGGGCTAGAACCCAGATCTCCCGAGTCCCAGTCCTATGCTCTATCCACTACACCACACAGGTTCTCTTATCAGAACAAGCTGGAATGGAAATGGCTCGAGGAGAGCTAAGCCCGATGGAATGGCCCTGCTTCCCATCTCTCCATTTGCTGCTGCCTGATGGAATGACTGTGACTGGATATAGCCTGGTATAGCCTACCCTGACTGGCAGTGAATCCCCTGAGTCCCAAGCAGAATGCCTGCTGCCCAAGGAAGTTTTAACAGGAAGTTCTAGGGACTGAACCTGGGAGCTTGCCTATGGATTGAATCCGTGTGAATATGGATTTGATCAACGTGTGTGTGTGTGCGCGCGTGAAACTTGGCAAGTTTCTAGAGAGAAAATCTCTTTGCCATGTGTACTCCGACACTTCTGAGGAAACATTGAAATCAAAGGCACTAATGGATGCAAGCGACATCTGTCTCACGTCTGGGGGTCAATATCACGGTGAATGTTTGGATTTATTGCAAAAGCAACTTAGCCTTGAAAAGCCATCGAAAGTCAACCTTTAGGCAAATTCTGCTTTTTATATTTCTCTGAGTGCAATTAACAGAAAACAACAATTGGCTAAGAGTTAAAGTTGCTCTGTAGCTTGCCTCCAACGTTTCAATCCATAAAAACAAGTTCATACAACTTAACATTGAATTTTAATGCAGGGGTGGTGTGTGTGTGTGTGGTGAGGATTCTAGGATGCTTTCATAATTAGGGACATATGGATTTTGTTAAATCTGTTCCGTCTGTGTTTTGTGGATTGTGTGGGCATCTGTCGTTCCATTGTCCGCTCACTGCTGGAATCGGATTTCTTTTTAGGGATTTATGAGAATTTCATTTCACTTGTGCTAAAATGCAGATGATGTTCTTCCTAGGACACTGGGAGGTGTGCTGCCTCCCAGTGTCCTTTGGTGCTATGGCTGATGGACAAGGCCAGGGAGTGCTGCAAATTGAGCTCCGCAGACCCAGTGCAGCCGTGGGTTAGGGGCAGGCAGGCATCAGGCTTGTGCGGTCTATTTTGGTTTTTTTGCTAGAATCCTGAGACCCTCCAACTGGAGCCTGGTGCAAAAGACATACATGTAGAATTAAAGGATTCCGAATCAAGGAATTTGAGTATTTATTTATTTATTTATTATTATATTTATACCCCACCTTTTTTCCTGCAATGAACCCCAGGCGGCTTACATAATCCTCCTCCTCCTCCTCTCCATTTTATCCTCACAACAACCCTGTGAGGTCATCATCATCATCAGGCGATCACTCGTGACCTAGTAAGATTGTCTTCCGGGATAAAAGGAGGAAATTCTAAAGAAGATTGTGTAGACTCTAGCGATGGGTCCGTAAGTGACTGTGGAGGCCAATTCTAGATCCACACAGCTTCCCACAGTGAGGACACAGGTTACCAGATAGAAGATGGTCCTGTAAAGGATTCATTTGACGTGCTTTTCGCTTAGCACGTTTCTCCCTTTCACCTTGCACTCAGGCTTCTTCAAAGTCCATAGAACCTTTGTGAAAGGCCAACCTCCATTTAGATCGTTCATGGGCCAGAGCTTCCCAGTTTTCGATGTTTATATTGCATTTTTTTAGATTTGCCTTATGAACATCTTTAAACCTCTTATATTGACCACCGATATTCCGCTTTCCATCCTTGAGTTGGGAGTAGAGTAACTGCTTTGGGAGACGGCAGTCAGGCATTCGAACAACATGACCGGTCCACTGAAGTTGGCGTTGAAGGATCATTTTTTCAATGCTAGTAGTCTTTGCTTCTTCCAGTACACTGACATTTGTTCGCCTGTCTTCCCAAGTAATTCGCAGGATTTTCCGGAGGCAACGTTGATGAAACCTTTCAAGGAGGTGGAAGTGACGTTTATAGATAGTCCATGTTTCGCAGGCATACAATAAAGTTGGTAATACAATGGCTTTGTAAACCAGTGTTTTGGTCTTCTTACAAATATCCCGATCCTCGAACACTCTATGTTTCATTCGAGAAAATGCGGCACTTGCGGAGCTCAGACGATGCTGGATTTCACTGTCGATGTTAGCTGTAACAGAAAGATAGCTGCCAAGATAGAGAAAATGATCGACATTTTCCAGTATTGTCTCGCCAAGCTGGATAGATGGCATCACCAAAGGGTTAGCTTGCACTTGCTGATGAAGCACTTTGGTTTTTTTGATGTTTAGTGAGAGACCAAGTTTTCCGTATGCTTCTGCAAAAGCATTTAGGATAGTTTGGAGATCATCCTCTGAATGTGCGGAGACCACATTATCATCAGCATACTGAAGTTCCACAACGGAGGTTGTAATTACCTTACTTTTTGCTTTCAGCCTGCTGAGATTAAAAAGCTTTCCATCTGTTCGATATATAATTCCCACACCTTATCCTCACAACAACCCTGTGAGGTAGGTTAGGCTGAGAGTCAGTGACTGGCCCACCCAGTGAGTTTCATGGCCGAGCGAGGAATAGAACCCGGATTTCCCGAGTCCCAGTGCAGTACTCTCACCACTATGCCGCACTGGCCAGAGTACCAGAACTGAATGGTGCTCACAGTCTTTCCACAAAGAAATCCACTCTGGTTTACCCCACATTTTTGTCATTTCAGCAGTATAATTGATGGCAGTGGGAAGGAGAGGGAGTCATTTTGTTTCTGTTATTATTAAACAATTGGGAGTGAGAAATCTTTGCTGATCTACTGCAAATTGCCCAGAGACCTACCAGTAAATCCAAATCTACCTTTTGCTCATCTCTGCCACAGATGATCATGTTTTGCCCACTGATTCCTTTTGCCAGATCATTCTTTCGTGGGGGGGGGGGGGGTTTGCTAGGCACTTAAAAGATTCAGGTCTCAGGTTCATAGCACACAAATCTGTAAACAATGAGCATATGTTGATGCAAATGTAGAAATAATTACTCGGATGTAAATTTCTCAGGACACAAAGCCAGCCAATTAACTTCTCATTCAAATCTCAAATAAAATCAATTATTCAATCACAGTAATACCTTGGATTGCAAGTAACTTGGTTTGAGAGCGTTTTGCAAGACAAGCAAATTTTAAAATATTTATTTATTTATTTTTGACTTGATATACAAGCGACGTCTTGCAATACAAGTACTGTAGTAGGGCTTAAATTAAAAATCTCTGTACAAATTTTTTGGGGGGGATTTCGTTTTGATATAAGAGTGTTTTGGATTACAAGCACGTTTCCGGAACGAATTATGCTCTCAATCCAAGGCATGACTGTAATTTGCACCCTGCCCCAGATCAACCCAAACCAATAGAAAAACAAGTTTTTTAAAGCTTAATTGCCACGCAGGGAAAGATGGGGGGGGGTATTGCAACATGCGAGGAGGGAAGAGTTAACCCAACCCTTCCCTTCCCTTCCCAGCTGCAATCTCCCTTGAAAATTGCCCCCTTGATGATGACAATTAACCTAAGGAAAAATACTTCTGTTGGAACCAGTGCACACTCAGAGGGGATCTGGGGAATAGATATGGGGTTGGGGCCCCATGTATCCAGGCCTAGCAATGCCCTGTTCTTTCTTCTGCTTTCTCACCTTCCTCCAACTTTCTTTGCTTCTTGATTATATATTCAAGAGTCCAGGAACAAGTAAATAAAAGGTGCTGCTAGGTCAAGGTGCAACCCACTTATGGATCCTGACCCACTAGTAGACCATTTTAACTAGACAAATCTGCAAAACACCTCCAGGCATTACCCCAATAATATATCCGGAAATCAGAAATATTTGTCAAATTAAGTATAATTTCAAATTCAGATCAATGTGAAGGTGGTGAGCTGCCTGGGGATAAAGGTAGCAATGCAAGGAAGGCTTTGTATCTTCTTCTCTAGACCTATGTCAAGCAGTGCAAACACAGCTTTTTCTGTGTGTATTGTATGAGTAAATCAGTTTCGATTTGTCCACGCACTGAGTTCATCCTGAACTAGCTCATTGTTTTTACCCACTGCTATGTTAAAGGGGTCAGATCAGGCAAACTGAAATCACAAAAGGAGCACTTCTTTGCAATATTTCTGACTTTTTGCCTTATATGTTCTTGATCTCTGGTTTTGCATTGTAATTCTGGCCAATGACTGTTTAAATATCATTTTGCTGCCCCTCAAATGTGGTTATTTAATTCAGACTATGTGGATTTAGTAGCTATGCCTTTTTTAAAAACTCTAGAGTAAGCAAATAGTGATCCATTTATTTTATTGGAATTGCAGGTGTGGGTCCCATGATCAGGACACCCGCCCCCGTGTGTGTGTGTGTGTGTGTGTGTGTGTGAGTGAGAGAGAGAGAGAGAGAGAGAGAGAGAGAGAGAAAGGCCTCCTACCCCCTAAGCTAGGGTCCTTAACAAGATCAGGGCCCCTGTACTTACTCTGAAATACAAAAGGGAACAGACATAGCTGCTGTCTACATCTTCGAAGTAATGTGAGCTTTGGGTCTCAGTGGGGGTGAATGCTAAATCCCTACAAGGCAGCAGGTCCTTTACCCCACATCAGATCCCCAGAAGGAGGTCTTGCACTCCTTCTGGCCAACTTGGAACCCCCTCCCTCTCTGCCTCCATCTCTCCCAAATGGCCAAAACTTTTGTTTCTTCACACATAGCACGCACACCTTACATCAGCCCCTTTCCTCTAACTTGGGGGGTTCATTTTCTCAAGCTCTGATGGGTCTCCCATTCAAAAATTCCCAGCTCTCTTCTCACCATTAGATTCCATCATCCAACCACCCTTGGCTATTAAACAGCAATCAACCTAACAAATGCATAGTCCAGACAGTAAACAACAAGAGGGGAAGGCACTTACATGTCCAAAACAGAAGAGAAGATATTCTTAGGTGCCTGAAAAAACTTTTTATTATGCCCAACGCATTTCAGAAAGGACTTTCCTTTCTCAGGGCCCACTTATCTTTCTCCAAGTATATCACAAAGGATCTTTCCAATGCTTCGTCTGAGCATTTTAAAACAGAGGAAGCATTGGAAAGATTCTTTGTGACATATTTGGAGAAAGATAAGTGGTCACTAAGGAAAGAAAGTCCCTTCTGAAATGCGTTGGGTATAATAAAAAAGTTTTTTCAAGCACCTAAAAATTATCTTTTCTTCTGTTTTGGTCCAGCCAGAAGCCATAAGAGTATATTTGGCAGCTTCCCAGTGTAGCATACCTAGTGCTTATAACTTCAACATCCAAGATCTATTATTTATTGCTTTTGTGCAGCCCAGATTGTTTCTTACAGTAAGAGGAAGCACCTAAAATAAACAAACTGACCTCTGTGGTGGTTACAGTTGACTTGGGATTCATTCTCCAGGCATATGGGGTGGGGTGAGGGTCTGCTGGTGTTTAGAGAGAGGTAGGGGCTTAAATGACAAAGGTGCCTCTTGAGAAGTCTGCAGGGTTTGCTCTAAACATGTTACCAGGTGGGACGGCCATCCCCCCAAAAGAGGACACAGTTTTGCATAACATTGGCATATGCTGACATATATGTATTGATGCAAATTTAGAAATAATTCCTGTAATTTAAATAGAAGTACAATGCACAACCCCATAATTGGGGAAGACGATGACTAGGTGAGCTGTGTGTGCCTTCTCAGTCTGCTGTCCAGGTGCTGAATCATGATGGGCAACTTTAAGGCCCCCACCTCTCCCTTTTGGTGGTTCTTTACCTTTAACTTGGACAGCCCTTGGAATAGAGGACACCTTCAAATAGAGGACTGTCCTCTATAAAGTAGGACACCTGGCCACCCTAGGAGAGCCACAGTAATTATTTAGCTGTGCTTGGCTAGGTGAGGTCTGTAGCTAAAATATCTCCCCATCAGCTGTGGGGGGGGGGATGCATTGGGCCCATTTCCAGCCTGAATACAGATGTAGCTTTCAAAATGAGGACTTGCTACTTCAAAGCCCTGTGGCAGCTCATTTGCATGGTGCCGGGTGGCATTACTGAACTTCTTCCTTTCAGGATATATCTCTTGTAATCTCAGCTTGGGTAAAAATCACAGGCGTGACCTTTCCCATTGCCGGCTAATGAGCTTCTTCTGTTTGAGGAGCAGCCCTGTCAATCAGTATTGATGCTAATAACTGAAAGCCTCCACCGTATCCTCTGCTAAGCCTTTTGTCTCAGTATTATGATGAAATGCCAGAAGGAAAGAGAGATGAGAGGGGGACCCGCCTTAGAAGCCTTGCAGCTGTGTGGAAGAGGAGAGTTCTGTGGGTATGGAAGATGCCCCAATACTTCCCCCAGTTGGAAGGGATTTGGGTGCAGATCTCCAGAACTGCTCAGCTTCCACCTGTTGCCAAAATACATTTTCTTTAAAATTAAGGCATCTCTTGGCCAGCCTGCTGTAGCACTGGATGGGTTCTCATTAGAAATGGATCTCTTTCTGGTTCATTTCCAAGCAGGGGGCATAGCTCAGTGTGATAGAGCACATGCTTTGCATGCAGAAGGTTCCAGGTTCAATCCGTGGCATCTCCAAGGTAGGGCTAGGAAAGAATCCTGCCGGAAACCCAAGAGAGCCACTGCCAGTCTACTGGGCTAGATGGACCAAGGGTCTGACTTGGTATAAGGCAGCTTCCTATGTTCCAGTTTCACATGTATTCAATCATATGTACTTCCATCCAGTTTCCACATTGGTCTTACCTCCCCCCCCATGCATGAAAATGTGAATAAAGTATTTGCACATGTCTTACCCAAATAGATGCATTTTTGCATGCGATTCTCCCGAAAGATACACATTTTTGTGTGCAGTTTTTGAACTGAGAACTTCATCACAAAATTCAGAAAGCTGCACAATCCAAAGGATAACTCTGTTTCAATTCACATATTATTCCAATGCAAATTAGGTTGCATTTTAAAGCAAATTAGGGGCACAATCCTATACAGGTTTAGACAGAGAGAGAGAGAGAAAGTCCTACAGCTCCCAGCATTCCCCAGCCTGCATAGGATTGTGCTCCTAATTTGCTTAAAAATCTGGACCAAATGAAATTTCCCTCCATCCCTAGTTCTCTGGGTTGCAGAGTTTGAATCTGTGATAGCAAACATTTTTTTGGTGGGGTGCCCCATACCCCAAATGTGTGTTCCCATTCCTACTGCAGCAGATGACCTGTCATGCAGTGCTTTTCAGGATGGGTTAAAGGAAGGCACTTCACTTCATGCAACAAAACGTTTGGGAATGTACAGCCACAAGCTGTGGTGATGGTCATTCACTGAGACAGTTTAAAAAAGAAATTAAACATTCATAGAGGAGGCCAGGTCCTACCACTATTACACATGATGGCTAAAGGTGAGCTTCATGGTCACAATCAGTGTACCATTGTATTCTGGTTGCTAGGGTTGGGGAGGTGGACAGCAGCGGAAGGCTAGTGTGGCCATGAGTCCTACTTTACAGAGGACAGACCTCTATTTGAAAGGCTGGTCAGTCCAAGTCCATTTTAAAGATAAAGGACACCAAGAATGGAAAGCCAACAGGGGCCTTGAAGTTGCCCGTCCACAGCTAGCCCCTGGACAGCAGACTCACCAGGCACCCGAGTCATCTGGTCACAGTCTCCTCCACTATGGTGAGATGTCTTGCATTTCTATTTAAATTACAGTAATTCTAAACTTGCATCTGTGCATGTAAAATAGCATGTATGCGTGTTATGAAAATCAGTGTCCTCTTTTGTCCACTTTTTTTGGTGGTGCATTTCTCCTTTTTTTGTTTGTTTGTTTGTTTGTTGGTGATGTGTTAAGTGGCCACCCAACATTAGGCTCTGCTTGTGGGCTTCCCAGAGGCATCTGATTGGCCACTGTGGGGAATGCAGTGCTGGACTAGGTGGGCCTTTGATCTGATGCAGCAGGGCTCTTGTTATGTACTCTTTTGAAGAGCATTTGGAAGCTCACAAGATACAGCTGATCAAATAAATGTGGCTGCTTGAAGACGTGGGGAGGGTTAGTGTTCTGTGCAGAATGAGAAAGGAGTTGGGGACAGATGAGCTGCAGCTGCGGGTCAGGTCTGAAGAAGGTGAGCAGGAGCAGATCTGAGCAAAAGACATCCACTTGTGATTTGCTGTTGCTGCAGACCAGCTCTTGGCTGGAGAGAGAAGACTTAAATGCAGGTTTTCAGATACATCAGAGGGCAGCCAATGGCCATGCTGGCTGGGAATTATGGGAGTTGCAGTCCAACAAGAGGGCAGTTCAAGGCAGGAATAGTCAGTAAGCAAGCGATGGTCCAAGGATCAGTGTTACCAGGCAAGAGGAAGAGTTCCAGAAGATCAGTCTGAAGTAGAACTGTGCACAAATGGCCTGTCAAAATTCTCCACTCTATTTGTGGGCAGCAAAATGGGGTGCGTGTGTGTACAATTTAACCAGATTTCTCCAAGAGGAAGAGAAATTCTCCAACAGTTTCTCACAGGTAGAACAGAAATTCTCCAACAGATTATCTCTTGTTTTCCTAAGGGTTTTTGCACTGCCACTGTGGGTGGCAACAGCAGTAACTGTGTTGTCAGCCTAGCCCCAATTCTGCATCTTCCACAATACACCATACCGAGCATTGTTCCAGAACATTGTGGGGAGAGAGAAAGGGAAGTTGGCCACCATTTAAAAAAATGGTGAAGACAATTTGGAGAAAATTCCTCGAAATGGAATCTGAGGGGCCATAGGATATTCTGGGTTCCCAGCTCCAACCAGCCTGCCCCTCTCAATTGGTGCAGAAAGAACCATGCCAGCTGCCTCTCTGAAGTTGAGAAAGCTACCTCGGAGAGGGGGAAAGGGGGCGTTTCAGTGGGCAGGGATGGGAGGAAACGGAGAGGCCAGGATATGAGCTATCCTGAGGCCTCTCCAGCCTCCTTCCTTCCCACTCCAAAAAACTTTTGCTAGATGGGCAAAACCTCCCGTCTGGCGAAAATGCAGAGTGCAAGGATGGATGGGGAGGTGAAGAGCGCCTCTGCATCTCCTCCCACCGTGCATAGGATGCACATGAGCCTCCAAGTTCGGGGGCTTGCAAGCACTGAGGGGGCAACCCATAGGACTGCACCCTAAAATTGATTGAAATTAAAAACATGACAGTAAATGAAATAAACAGCACCCAAACAATTAAAGCTCCCTTCAGCAACCGACCAGCTTCTATGCCAAAGGTCTGCCTGAATAAAAACAGGTTGGCCTGCCTGGTGGAAGGACAACAGAAAGGGAGCCACCTAGCCCCCCTTGGCAAGGAGTTCCAGAGCCTGGGAGTGGCCCCTGAGAAGGCCCTCTCTCGAGTCCCCGCCAAATATGCCTCTGATGGCTGCAGGATTGAGGGAAGGGCCTTACCTGTTGTCAGCCACCTTTGAACGTTTCTGAGAAAAGGCAAGATACAAATCTTTTAATAATGAACGAACAAACCTATCCTTGCTTAGGTAGGTGGAGCTGTCAAAGCCCTCGCTGAAGGTGGTATTTTAAAATATGATGATGAGTTCACAAACGGTGCTATCTAGCTAACAGCTTATTTTAATGTAGTAAGTAACAGATGGATATCATCTCCATTGCAGTGAATACTGTCTGCTCCAGTCGAGTGAATAATGCAAGATGCCATTAACACGTTGCCTTTTTGTTTTCTGTTCCTGAATTGTCCGTGGACAGATTGCAAAAGCTTTAGGATGTATTTGGTATTCCAATGTTTTTTTGCAAGGCTCCTTCAGCAAATGCGTCCCTGGCGTCTTTGGGAAGGTAAATATCAAGCCGAATGAGGTGCCCTTTCCCTGGTTTAGCTAACAGGTTGCCCTCTCCTGCATTAACTGTAACCGGTTAAGTTGGTTGCCTAAGTTAGACCTTGGGTGTAGAGCGGGGCACTTTAATGAGTGTGGGAGGGAGCTAAAAACAGACTGCAGTGGTTTCAAAGTGTGAAATGGTAGGTTGTGAGCATGCATGGTATGCATGCCTATGCGTGCAAGATCAAATGCATTAAACAGCACCCTCTCCTTGCAGTGCAATCCTACATACCGGTATGTCTATTAAGTTTGAGGGGGGCCCGGCTCACTCCCAGTAAGCTGGTACAGGATGGCAGCTGTGGAGATTGAACTTCTAGAGACCCTGAGGAGAGAGCAGAACCTTGAAGGATGAGTTGTGTACCGTACATTTAGCCTGGAGAAGATTAAAGGGAGGGATGATCACAGTCTTCAAACAGATGAGGGGCTGTCACACAGAAGATGGAGGAACAGACTTGTTCCCTGTTGCTCCAGAGGGAAGGGCTAGAACTGATGGGTGGAAATAGCAGGGAAGCAGATTGTTTTGCTAAAGATTAGGAGAAACTTCCTAAATGTAAGAGCTATTTGGCAGTGGAACAGAATGCCTGAAGTGGTGGAGGGCTGGATGTGTTTAAGCAGAAGCCGGGGTGGTGGTGGCTATCAGTTGCATCCTATGTTGCAGAATTTGCATTGGGTGGAAGGCTAGGCTGGACTAAATGGCCTCCGAGATCCCTTCCAATTCTACAACTCTAGGAACTTCCACTAACAGAAAAGTCAACAAGGCTTTCTAACAAAGGCTGAACAAGGGACAATAGTGATTTACCAGGGGAAGCGACCAGAAAACGGGTAGTGTCCCTGGTAAATAGACAATTGCTGCATATGCTCTCTGCCTGTGGGATCCACATATCTGTATTCTGCTGTCTTTTCAGGTTTTATGATACAACCCCCCACCCCTGAAGATTCCCAAGGCACTGTATAGTACTGCTGGCTTTTAGGAATAACTTGAGGATACTGCTAATCTTTCTGTTAGTTTATTCTTCTTCTTAGGTTTTCCTAACCTGGCTTTAATTCAGCCGCCTTGGGTTCCTTGCAGGAGGAAAAAGGGTGGGATATGAATGAATGAATGAATAAATTTGTGGCTGTTCATCATTGAAAATCTTTGCAGCTGGCATGGGTGTTTTTTCTTTTGCTGCTGCAGCAGCTAAGCATGGATATTTTTCTGGGTTGGGCACTAATTTCATTCATAAGCCATTTGTTTTGCATCAGGATTGTTCATTCGCTTTCAAGAGCCTTGTTTTGTTGCTGCGCTCTCCTCTGCCTGTTTACTGCTCTCCCACAAGGTTAAACACCATTTGGATTTTGCTCAGGGCACTCGCTGAATATCAAACTGCCGTTATTTGAACAACTGCATATTTATTATCCCGCCGAGGCAGCGCACAGGGGGCGAAAGGAGGACCCAGTTGCAGGATTTCCTATATTGAGGACATGGGGGAGGGGGTGTCACAAGGGGGGGCTGGGATTGCAGACATCACATGAAATAATCTGCAGGAAATGATATGGGTGTCGGACTTGTGTTTGCAAGATGGGAAGCCAACCTTGATGTAAGGGGTGGGTGGGTATGTATTGCACTGCACATATGGATCTGCCCTAATCATATGGAGAGCAAGTGAGGTGAATTTCTGCTTGGTAGCAATTCTATTCCTCCACCACCACCACCACCAAAAAAATCATTGCTCACCTTGCATTCCATTTGTGTCACTGAAGCTTGCATGCAGTGGCAAAAGACAGCAATTTAGCGTTGCCCGGTTCTACACAAAACTCACTTTTGCTGCAAGACAAGGAGAAGCTGTGCCCATCTTGGCTAATCAATAGGCAAGCTCTGTTGCACGTTCAGGCTGACAACTTGGGTCAAGATCCATTTTATCAACCAAAATTTGTCCAAAAGCAAAAGTGCCATGTCGGCACCTTATCGATTTCTGTAAAGATCAGCACTTCATCTTCTAATGGTGCTTGCGCATGGCGGGGCTTGCTCAGAATTCCAAGACTCTCTCTCTCTCTCTCTCTCTCTCTCTCTCTCTCTCTGTGTGTGTTCTTTTGCTTGCAAACATTCTTACAAATAAAGTGCATACCTTGAGGTTTTATTACTCCACATAAAAAAAAAGCCTAAAAGGAAAAGGAAGTTGACATAAAGCAATTACCCAAGCTATTAAAGGGATTTATTTGGATGTGCAAATATTTTCTACCAGTGTTAACAACTCTGCTAGGAAAGGGAGAGGGGAGAAAAAAAACCCCCTCACTGCCAAGCTCCTGGTTACAGATAATAATTCAGATATTTCTATCAAGAGCGGCATGAAGGATCCTGGGTGATGGTATCAAAATTTCATTTGTTACCTGCCCGTAACCCTTTGCTTGCCAATCAGCATTGCATAAAAGAGATCATGAACATGTGCTTGACTTTTTGTAAAATAGGCAATTGTGTGTGTGGGGGGGGGAGTGGTGTGCATAAAACAGGAATGGGGAGGTTTAGAGCTGTACTTAATTTGGGGAGGGATTCAAATTTCCATCTGTTGAATTTGTATTTTCTCTTGGCATAAACTAATTATGGATACTGCGAACAGCCCCTCTGGGGGCAGAGAGCAGCCAAGGAGGGGGCAATTTTCAGCAGGAAACTGGTGCAAGGCCCCCAATCTGGATCAAGAGCAATTCTGGATCAGGACCCCCTGGCTGTTTATTCTTCAAAATGAAAGTTTGAGCACAACAACAACATGAATAGCATGATATATAGTTTGGCTGTGATCCTGAACTATGGCTTTAAAAAGAAGAGAAATGGCCCCTCCCCCAAAGTCAGCTTTTTTCTTTTGATTTTTTAAATACTAAAAGTCAACTTTGAATCCTGGAGTTGTCCAATGTGGGGGAAATTTCCTATTTGTGAAATTTTCTCTCTCAGTGTGTGTGTGTGTGTGTGTGTGTACATGTACGTGTATGTGTATGTGTACACCACCACCACCACCACCACCACTTCTGCATATTTGTTATGGGCACTGAGACTTCAAGCTCAGAATAGCAGAAAATGTGTGTTCATTGAGGACAGGGCTGGCCAGCTAAGGTGACCTGTTGTTTGTACAATAGCAAGCTTGCAGCATGATTCTGCCTTCCCTTTGAAAACTGTTCTTTCTGCTTTGCCAAGCTTGAATTACACCAAATGATGGTGTCTTGGCCTTGTGTAGAAACATGGGTGTTTCCTTTATATGTGTAGAAGACTGTGTAAGAAAGTGGCTGAGAAGCACTGTTTCCTGTATACATCTACCTATGTACACACACAAACACACACACACACACACACACACTTTTATCCCACGGTTGCCGGTCAAACAGGTTTAGCAGGTTTTTGAAAGAATATAAACTTACGAAACCTGGAAACCTGTTTCTAGGGATGCTTGAAGGATTCAGTCCTTGCAAATTCTGATACAAACTGACCCAATCCACACCTCCCAGACTAATGCATGGACTGGAATAGATTTCATAGATCATAGAGTTGGAAGGAGCCTACAAGGCTATCGAGTCCAACCCCTTGCTCAATGCAGGAAACTAGAGGAGGGGTCTCCCATCCAAGTAATAACCAGGCCTGACCCTGCTTAGCTTTCCACACTCAGACAAGCTGAGCCAGCGTGAGCCACAGGCCTGAATGTAGCTAACTATCAGATTTCACAGTTCTCTGAATATTGCAACACAAGTCTGCAACTAAAAATGGTTCCAAAGTACAGCTAAAACATTTAGAAAACTGTACTTCGAGAGAAAATGTGTCCAAAAATGCATTTCTAAGTGTGAATTTTCAAAAGCAGTATCACAGATTAAATTGGATGGTACAGACCTATGGGGGAATGCATGCAAAAGTGGCTAGGACTAGAAATAGCCTGATTGGTGCACACTTACTGTTTACAAGGAGCCAAAGGCAGATGAGTGTATCCACCACAGCAGTGACCCCTGTTTTAAATAACCTTCAGCTCTGGCTGGTGGGGGGGGGGGGAGATGCCCTTTGTTTCTAGCTTCAGTTGCACACTCAGTGTGTTCTCACAGTGAAGTAATCTCTAGCCCCATGGCACACGTATATCCCTTTCTCCCCTACTTAGAGCTTATCTTAGTGTAAGAAACAATCTCAGATATGAAATGGCTCAGAAGAAGCTCAGAATGAATATATATCCTTTCTAAAGCTTCAAGCGGTGAGAGTGTTTATCTACCCAGTCCAGGAAACATAGCTGTGGATTTAGTAACCTAAAGGAATGGAGTTTGCAGGAAACATTACCCAGGGCCCAAACCAGATGTCCCAGCTGCAGATTTCCCCAACCCAGCTCCCACCTAATGTGTTGGACTACGGATCACATCAACCCCAGCCAGCAGGGACTAATGCTGGCTGGGGATGATATGGGTTGTAATCCAACACATCTAGAAGGCACCAGATTGGAGAAGGCTGTCCTGGTGAGGGCAAATGTTGGCAAATCAGATCTAGACAAGCTGCTCTCTTAGCTCAGCTGTCTCAGGTGCCAATCGATCGTGCTTTGCAAGCCCTTCTCGAGATCAAATGGCAGACAGATGAAGCGAGCTGTAACCTATCATCTCTATGTGCCTAACAAGTTATCAGCACCTGTGTGCTTTAACCATGACCTTTCCAAACCTTACGCTCCGTTATCTGAGTGTGTTTGTGCAAAAGCAGTGTTGACTTCCAGTTCATGCAGATGAGAAGACAGGACGACACCTGGGGGGGAGGGGGGGAGAATCTCTCAGTTTTTGTAAATTCCATTTTTGCTGCTGTTCTTCAGAAGTCTTCGGAGGCCAAAGTCCATCTCCGAGTGATGTCTAATGCTCCGGCCTTTCTGTGTGGTCTTATCTGTGTGTACCATTTTGGTTTGGTCCTCCTGGCTGCCTATCGGTTCTCACTTATCTCTTTCCACACTTACACTTCATCAATTGACATTCCAGATGCCATGGTAGCTTTGCTCCAGCTGGTTTCGTAAGGCTGACAGACAAAGCAGGTGCCCTGCATTGTCGACCGTTTTTTGTTGCATTTTTTTTTTTTTGGATGCTAAAGTCAGCTTGTTTTCTCACTGCTGCAATTTTAAATGAACTTGTATATATGCATGTGCTCCAACTGTCCCTGAGTATGAGGTATGGTCCCTACTTTCTGGTCCTATTTTTTCCCCTTTTGGGAATACCTTTAAAAAATGTTGTTAGTGAACATTGGAAGCCACCTTATACATCTGGTCATACTATTTGTCCATCTAACCCAGGATTGTCTACAGCAGAGGCTGGTGACTCTTGTGTCAGTGGGGCTCCTTATCCATTGCATCTTTTCGTTTGAGCTTTATAGGCGCTATCCATGGTTCTGAACTCCACCCACCCCACCCACCAAAAATAGGTTCACCACCATTGGGCACCATGGATAGCGCCTATAAACCTCAAACAAAAAGATGCAAGGGATAAGGCGCCCCACTGACACAGGAGTTAGCAGCCTCCACTGTCTACTCGCACTGCAGTGGTTCTCCAGGGCCTCAGGCAGAGGTTTTTGCTTTCATCTACTACAGGGATCTTCAACCTTGGGTCCCCAGATGTTGCTGGCCTACAGCTCCCAGCATACCCAGCCAGCATGGCTAATGGCAAGAGATTCTGGGAGCTGTAGTCCAGCAACTTCTGGAGACCCAAGGTTGGAGAGCCCTGATCTACTACCAAATCTTTTCAACAGGAGGTGCCAGGTATTGAACCCGTGGCCTTCTGCATGCAAAGCAGGTGCTTGCTTCATCCAGGAGTGGTGCTAGGTTCCAAATGGACCCCAGGGCTCAGGCCCACAGGACAAAAAAAGAAGCAGCACAAATTTGTATATGCTCATTTATGTATGCTCTAAAGCAGTGTTCTCCAACCTTGGGTCCCCAGATGTTTTTGGCCTACAACTCCCAGCATGCCCCAGCCAGCATAGCTGGCTGGGGCATGCTGGGAGTTGTAGGCCAAAAACATCTGGGGACCCAAGGTTGGAGAACACTGCTAAAGTCTCTTTCCCTGTGTGTCTGTAAAGGACCCTGTCTCCCAAGGACACTCCTATTTGTAAAAAGGGATGTTTGGACAGGGGAGAGGAGGGCATTTGATTTCAGGAAAAAACCTCAGGGGGGGGGGCAGAAGAAGAAGCTCCAGAATGAATATATATCCTTTCTAAAGCTTCAAGCAGTGAGAGTGTTTATCTCACACAGATTCGGGGGGGGGGGGCAGCAGGAGGTGAAGTGCATGTGGGCAAAAAGCCAGCTCATCCAGGGGGATCAGATGCAGCAGAGATCCTCAGGGCCCCTGTGCCTTCATTTCAGCTAGTGCCCATGGACAGCAGAGTGGTGGGGCAGATGGCCTCCCAGAGATCCGGGGCTCCAAATGAAAGATTCGAGGCTCCAGCCCTAGTGGGCCACCCGCTAACACCGCCTCTGGTTCCGTTTCTGAGCCACAGCCCTTTACATTAGTTGTGACTTGTCTGTCTTTGGTTTCCTGCCCCCTTCTCTGTTTTCCTAGCAGAGAGGGAGGGAGAAACAAGATGCATCTTGTCTCTTCCACACATGTATTTAGATGCATGTGCACAAATACTAAGGCCCCATCTAGTGTACAGCCTAGCATTTTCTGTGTTCCAGTTGGTGAGGTTTATTTTGAGCTGCTGGTAATAATAGATTGTAGGATGCTTGCGTTATTCTGTATATCTTTAACACAGGGATGGGGAAGCTTTGGCCTTCCAGATGTTGTTAGACTCCCATCACCCCCAGGTAGCATAGCCAATGGTGAGGGATCATGGGAGTTGTAGGCCAAAACCTCTGGAGGGCCACACATAGCCCACCTTTGCTCTAGCTGTTAAATCTCTGAAAGAAGTGGTGGATTGTTCTGTCTCAGGAACAGGAGCAGGCCCAATCCAGTGTACAGCCTGCCATTTCAAGCACTGCAACTTCCGAGGAATATTTTGAACAGTGGATATAACTCAACCTATTGCCGGACCATTCTGTTTTTCAAATATATCTTTTGCCAACAGAAGAAATACTGCTATGGCTTTTAAAATCCAAGCAATGAGATTTTGCACAGCGAAAGCACATGCGGAATAGAACGGATAGCACTGAGCCTTTAGCAAGGATGTGAGTGGGGAGTGAGGGGGACAGAGGCCCTGCCAGCGAGGCCCTGGCTGGGGTGCTATAATAAGCACGGCACTATTTTTATTACTTATTTACAGCATTTCTATAACGCCCACTAGCCAAGGTTCCCCTGGGCGGTTTATGGGAAAATTCTAAAACTATCAAATACAGAGAAGAAAAACCAAGGCTGTGACATCAAACCAAATGTTGATCTGTAAAAATATTGGGAGGATATGGGCTAGGCTGATGATGCCTTAGGGTTTTTAATAAGCATCTCTTGCTGCCCTTGTCTGCTTTGCTTCCAGGTCCGAGAGAGCTCTGAATCAATAAACCCCATTCATTTTGTATGAGCTGGAAGCTGTCAGGATTGCTATTCCTACTACCCTGGCTTTTTCCTCCTACCAATTATGAGGGCACCCTGATTTCCATTTCACACACAAGGGTTGGTTTTCTTCTCTCGTCTCTCCTCCCTACCCCAAAGCTACCTACATAAAGTTGTTGCTTCTTTGGAGCAGGTCAGAGACCATTAACAAAGAATAATTGAACTGTTTTATCTCTTGGCTGCTCAAAGCTGAATTACCTCATTTGTGTGGGGGGGCTGGGTGTGTGTGTGGGGGGGGGAAGAAGAAGGGGTTTTCAAGCCCTGGGCTGGCAATTTATTTTGCTTCTGGGATGTGTGTTGGTTGGTGTGTAAGAATGGCATGTGCCCCAGGGCGTTAAGCAGTGTTGTCCTCCAATCACAAATAACACATGCTTGGGAGTAGAAAGAAAGCTTTCTCACCTACAATGCCTTATAGCCTAAAGCAGGGGTGGGCAGAAGGTAGATCTTCAGATGTTTTGGACTCCAACTCCTAGCATTCCTGACGATTGGCCATGCTGCCAAGAAAAAAATCTATGCTAGTGCAAAGGCTGAGGTCCAAAGAAGAACAAGAGAACTTAAGAACGCTTGGTGGAAAAAGAAAGCTCAAGAAATTCAACCACTTGCAGAATCTCATGATGCACGGGGCTTTTTTAAGGCCACAAGGGCCATTTCTGGACCAAAAACCTATGGTACAAACCCTTTACAATCAAAAGATGGCACCAAACTCTTAAAAGACAAAGAGTCTATTGCACTGCGTTGGAAAGAGCATTATTATGACCTTTTAAATCGTAAATCTAAGGTGGATAATGAGATTTTTTCGCAAATCCCGCAAAAACAAATTAGAGAGGAACTTGCAATACTCCCCACTTTGGATGAAGTAAAAAAAGCCATTAATCAAATGAAGAATAACAAAGCTAGTGGACCAGATGGGATTCCTGCTGAAATCTTTAAAGAAGGGCCCCCCGAACTTGTACAACATCTTCATAAACTCATCGAAAAAATCTGGATAAGAGAAGAGATCCCAGAAGACTTCAGGGATGCCATAATTATCACCCTCTTTAAGAAAGGTGATAGAACAGACTGTGGAAACTATCGGGGCATTTCTCTCTTAGCTACCGCAGGTAAAATATTTGCCAGAATTCTCGCAAACCGTCTTCTATCTATTTCAGAAGAGATCCTCCCCGAAACTCAATATGGTTTCCGCCCCTCTAGAGGGACAGTAGACATGATTTTTACTGCACGTCAGCTCCAAGAAAAATGCCGGGAGCAAAATCAACCCCTTTATATGGCATTTATCGATCTTGCTAAGGCCTTTGATACTGTAGACCAAACAGCTCTCTGGACTATCCTTATGAAAATTGGATGCCACCCAAAATTTGTGAATATCTTGCGACTTCTCCATGACAACATGACGGCTACGGTCTTGGACAACAACAGCTCTCATGGTGCTCCATTTAAAGTGGGATCAGGTGTTAAACAGGGATGTGTTATCGCCCCAACATTATTTGCCATTTTCATCGCCATGATTTTACATCTTGTCAAGGGGAAACTTCCCACTGGTGTGGGAATTATATATCGAACAGATGGAAAGCTTTTTAATCTCAGCAGGCTGAAAGCAAAATGTAAGGTAATTACAGCCTCCGTTGTGGAACTTCAGTATGCTGATGATAATGTGGTCTCCACACATTCAGAGGATGATCTCCAAACTATCCTAAATGCTTTTGCAGAAGCATACGGAAAACTTGGTCTCTCACTTAACATCAAAAAACCCAAAGTGCTTCATCAGCAAGTGCAAGCCAATCCTTTGGTGATGCCATCTATCCAGCTTGGCGGGACAATACTGGAAAATGTCGATCATTTTCTCTATCTTGGCAGCTATCTTTCTGTTACAGCTAACATCGACAGTGAAATCCAGCATCGTCTGAGCTCCGCAAGTGCCGCGTTTTCTCGAATGAAACATAGAGTGTTCGAGGATCGGGATATTTGTAAGAAGACCAAAACACTGGTTTATGAAGCCATTGTATTACCAACTTTATTGTATGCCTGCGAAACATGGACTATCTATAAACGTCACCTCCAACTCCTTGAAAGATTTCATCAACGTTGCCTCCGGAAAATCCTGCAAATTAGTTGGGAAGATAGGCGAACAAATATCACTGTACTGGAAGAAGCAAAGACTACTAGCATTGAAAAAATGATCCTTCAACGCCAACTTCAGTGGACCGGTCATGTTGTTCGAATGCCTGACTGCCGTCTCCCAAAGCAGTTACTTTATTCCCAACTCAAGGATGGAAAGCGGAATATCGGTGGTCAATATAAGAGGTTTAAAGATGTTCTTAAGGCTAATCTAAAAAAATGCAATATAAACATCAAAAACCGGGAAGCTCTGGCCCATGAACGATCTAACTGGAGGTTGGCCTTTCACAAAGGTTCTATGGACTTTGAAGAAGCCCGAGTGCAAGGTGAAAGGGAGAAACGTGCTAAGCGAAAAGCATGTCAAATGAATCCTTTACAGGACCATCTTCCATCTGGTAACCTGTGTCCTCACTGTGGGAAGCTGTGTGGATTTAGAATTGGCCTCCACAGTCACTTACGGACCCATCGCTAGAGTCTACACAATTTTCTTTAGAATTTTCCTCCTTTTAAAATCTCCTTTTTGTAAAAAAAAAATAATATTTTTTTTTATCCTGGAAGACAATCTTACTCGGTCACGAGTGATCGCCTGACTGACTGAGAGGCTTTTGCAAGTTGAGGTCCCAAACCTCTGGCGATGTACCATCTGCCCACCCCTGGCCTAAAGAAAAGGTGAACCAAAGTGGAAGCCAGACCTCTAGCTAGAACTTTCTGTTTCCTAGAGTTGATACTTCTCTGTAATTCAAGTGCTCTCACATGGTACTTCTTTTAAGTAATTGGAGACGCCCATTGCCTCCATTGTGTTTCTGCATATCGCAAGCATTGAACTGTTCTGGGCCGGACATATCATGATCCACATTGCTTTTATCCCAAGGGTGGACAACAGTAGTGTAGTGGTAAATTTTGAACTGCAGGCTCTCATCATGACAATCCCCACAGCCATGCCTCCAAGGAGAGTCCAAACACTGCAGGCAGCTGTGCTGATGTCCACATCAGCAAACCAGTTCTGGCAGCTTTCACCTCCACCAGGAGTAGGTCTTTTGTAAAGCAAATGGGTCTCAATTGCCCATTCAAGACCAAACCACCCCAAAACACTTTGCATTGCAACAGGGAACAATATATTGTTGCTAGGAAAATTCACCCCCCCCCCCAGCTACTGTGAGGATTGTAGCTAAGCTCAGAGGGAACAGAAAAGTCTGAGGTGTGGGGGGGATTGGCACATTGTATTTATTTATGTTTATTTTCTTATTGCATCTATATACCACCCATTCATTGATGGGCAGTTAGATGCATCCCCAGAATGGATTCAGAACCACGGATAGCTCCTTTAAATGGCAGACTGCAGCCCAGAGTGGATACACAGCCCCACTGACATTGGAGCCACCGGCCTCCACTGGTTAGATGACATCAGAGTCCCTGCTAATAAAAAAAAGTGGTGCCACTGCATCCCTTGTGTGCCGTGGCTCTGCTACACCACTGGTGGGCAACCTTCTTCCTGTTGAGAGCTGTCCTCAGAGGATACAGGGCCAGAAACACCAATTTGACAGCAGAGCTACTTAGAGTCTCCGCTGGATCCAGGTTATTGCTGGGGCAACATCTTTGCTTGCTGCTCTTGAGTGACTCTATCTAGCCTCACTCCATACAGTTCCATGATGAGCCGTTCATGGTCCTGTTCTCCTTCCTGGACTTCTGCTGAGCTTTGTCAGAACTCCCTCTGTGGGCTGTAGCGTGGAATGGAATAGGAATTGGTGTCTGTCTGATCTTTGGGGCTCAAGGTTTGAGTCCTGCATTGCCTGCCCACAGTGGGACCACTCCTTTGGTTGATCTTCCCATGATCTTCTGTTGCCTTTCCCCCAAAGTAACCTCATTATGCTATTGTCAGATCCCAGCTCCCTTCAGATTTGACCATACTAATTTTCTGTCTTGGCTGATGTTTGCAGCCTGAATATCAACCTGTTAATATCATCTGCGACTTTCATTAATTTGCCCTTTGCTCCTTCCACCAAATCATTAATGAGGAGATTAAATCAGGTCTGTCCAAACACTGATCCCAGAGGTCCCGTCACAAAATCCCCCTCCCAGCCCAGCCTGCATGTTTCCATTTATCATTCTCCTTTGTCATTGGCCTTTTAGCCAATTCTCAATCCATATTTTCTCCACTCCAAGCCAATTTAAATTACATTTTTACTTACGATTTAATGAGGCACTGTATCGAATGCTTTAATAAGACAGAGGTATATCATGGGCACAGCATTCCTTATGCCACTTAACCTTACTGCTCATTCCAAAATAGCAATTATATTTGTCTGGCAAGATTATCCTGTGTAAGAATCCTTGGCTTATAAGACAGGTGCTAGCATTCCCCCCACCCCGCCCCCTGCCAGGAGCTGAAGGTAGTTTAGAAAAGGGATCACCCATTTTCAATGCTTGGTCAAGCAGATTTATGTATTGCTTCCAAATCCTGCATAACCTCTTTAACCAGATGTAACTGTTGGACAACAGTAAGATGTGTACACCCAATAGAAGCAAAACTTCATAAGAACAGAAGAAGTGCCCTACTGAACTAGAACAGAGGCCTATGTAGGCCAGGGGTGGGAAGAAAGTGGATATCCAGATGCTTTGGACTCCACACATTCCTGACTGTTGGGCTTGCTGGCAGGGGCTTCTGGAAGCTGAATCCCAAATGTCTGGAGATGAGAGCTACCTTCTGCCCACCCCCCCTAGTACAACATCTTGTTTACCATAGTGGCTTCCAGCCAGATGTCTCTTGAGAAGCCCACAAGCAGGACATTCTGCAACATGCAGGACATGACAGAAATAGCCTTCTCCCACTGTTCTTTTGCCAGAACTTGTATCCAGAGGCATGCTTGTACTCAGAGGGGGGGACACAACATGCTGTTTACAGAAGGGTATAGAGTCAGAAGAATTGGGCTAAGAAGTGCCTGAGAGAACGCCTCCTCCCTTACCAACCTGCTGAAGGTGTTGACCCACCCTGAAGGCGCGCAAGCCTCCTGGAAAAGCAGAGCGCTTCACTTGTGTGAGATGGAAGATTTAAAATCCTCTTCCCGTGTGCAAACACCATAAATCCACACACAGAAGTTCAGACTTGTCTCTCCCACTCCACGCAGCATTCCAAGCGTATCGGATGTCAGCCAACTCAGCCTCCTCCTTGCAGATCCCAGTAATAAGGAAATAACTCTGTAGACTCCACAGGTTATTGTTCTACCTGTTTCTTTTTTAGCAAGTATATCCTACAGAGCATACATCTCCTAATTTACAGTCCATGTGCAGAGAACAATGCATAGCAAGCATTAATCCAGTGGAGCAAGTTGAGCTTCACTCCACCTCAGCTTAAGACGTTACATGATTGCATTTAGTCCAGCAAGCACTAGTCAGAAGAACAGAGAGAAGAAGAAGAAAGCAATTCCACCTCTCTCCAAAATGGCTACAGAACAGAAACCTAACAAGTCAGTAGTACGTCACCAGAACCAAACCATGTGACCAGCTCGTATTTCTTTCACACCTACTTTTCCCATGAGAAACGGGCAGGAAGTAGAAGACTAAACATGACTTGTTTACCAGCCATTCTGTACCTTACAAATGTAAACAGTGTGCCACAGCTGGTGTTTGTGCTACATGTCACAACACCTGCCTGGTCACTGAGGTCATCCAAGGACATTCTCTTGGTGGTTCCACATGGACCTGTGGCCCGGCTGGAGTCCACCAGGAGAAGAGCCTTCAGTGTGGTGGCTCCACTTCTATGGAACACCCTGTCTCTGGAGGTCAGGGAGGCTCCAACACTGTGTTGTTTTCAGCGCCTGCTGAAGACATCTTTGTTCCGGGAAGCCTTCCTTGCGGACCAGCCATGGTTTCAATGTTTTCCTGTTTTTAAATGCATTGTTTTTATTCTTTTATCTGTTGTATCTTTTTGTTGTTCACCGCTCTGGAATCTGTCTAGATATGGAGCACTGTACAAATGCTGCAAATAAATAAAGAATGCTATTGAGGTATAGATGGTAACATGAAGTAGGGAGTTGAGGAAAGGGAGGAATAAAGAAAAAGAAGGTGGCGGGGAGGGGGGGAGAAAGACACTCAATACCTCAGGAAAAGGATTTGTACATAGTAGGAAGGGACTGGACAGGCAAACAGGGAAGTGAGTGCTACATTTCACACATTGATTTGTTCTAAGTAGCCAAATCTTTAACTGCAGCTCACTGAATTGATTATTCTCGCTCACTATAGTGTGCAGCTAGAGTTAACCGAACAAGCATCTCTCTCTGGGCAAGATATGCTTACCCCAGTAGGAATCTAATGTGTGAACAAAGCCTCAGTAGCGCAGTCAGGCCATTATGGGCTTTCTGGCCCTGAGCCCTAAGCATGAATGGAGTGAAACTTGGTCTACACATGCAGAAGAATGAGGCAGTAGAGCCTTCAGGTGGCAGAATGGACCGTTCATTTCTGACTTCAGGCGGAGGATCACAGTTTTGAGGGATCCCTGTGTAAAATAACTCCCTGCAAGCAGAGACTGGGACCACTGGGATCAGTCTTGCCTAGAATCCCTCTCCCTGATGTGCTAACTTTTTACTTGTGTGTGTGTTGTTGTTGTTTTTTAAATGTAAGAGTATTTTAAAAAATGGAATTCCTCCCCTCCGCCACCTGTAGTTTGAAGTAGCATCGTCCATTCTGCAACAAGCAGGATTCTAACACCTCACTTTGCTGCACAGAGGTGTAACAGAGCCTGGACTTGCAGGGTTGAAGCACTGGGACTTTTTGATTAGCAGGGACAATGACATCATCTGCCACCCACTTCAAACTTCCCTGTTCCCTCAGAGCTTAGCTGGAATCCTCACAATAGCTGGTGTGCACATGAATTTTCCCAGCAACAGTGGAAAGAGGATAGGGAGACATTTTTCTCCTTTTCTCATAATTCTAGAACCCAACAGAGTCATCCCATTCCCATGAAGCTGATTGGAGGGAGATTCAGGACAGATAAAAGGAAGTACTTTGTCACACAGTGCATAGTTAAAACTATGGAATTAATTTCCACAGGATATAGTGAAGAAGGCAGTGGTTCTTTTTAGGATCCAGAGACAATGAGCACACATATAGGTGAAGGTTAAAAAGCTTTATTAGCAAACTACAGAAAATAGATCACAGAAGCAAGAAAGATGCAGAGTACAATGCTTACATCTCTTCTGTTGTCGGGAACCCCTCAAAGAAATGACAATAGACAGACTCCTTGGCTGGCACACAGCACCATCTGCAGTTAGGTCTGTGTGTCAAGGTTCTACCCTCCTAAGGATTCTCTAATCTTATGTAGGTTTTCTGTGTTTACAATAATTGCACCTGTTCTCATTAAGTTGGACAAGATTAATATGTTTTGCACATAACTAATTGGGGAAGGATCTCAATAGATGATGGGATGTACATCTTAGACACTCCCATACCAGGTTCCCAGGCCATCTGATGGTAAACAATATTTCTAAGTTGGCCAAGAGGCCACCTAGAGCCACTCCATCCAAATGATGAACACCAGTTACCTACACCATTGAAGTCTGGTTTCGGTAGTGTAGTGATTATCACGTTCGCCTCACACGCGAAAGGTCCCTGGTTCGAAACCAGGCAGAAACAGTAGCATTTACTTTATAGACAGGCCTGTGGCTTATGCTGGCTCAGCTTGTCTGAGCGTGGAAAGCTAAGCAGGGTCAAGCCTGGTTATTACTTGGATGGGAGACTCCTCTAGTTTCCTGCATTGAGCAGGGGGTTGGACTCGATAGCCTTGTAGGCCCCTTCCAACTCTATGATCTATGAAATCTATGGCCAACAGATAACCAAGCACCCTTCCAATGATAAGCCATAGCCATTGAAGTCAGGCCCACTGATAACCAAGTCCTCTTCCAATTATTAGTTGGCATCCTTGCAAGGTTTAAGTCTGTCTGAAAACAGATTTTAATTGGTAATCTTCTCACAGAAAACTCTAAATATTATGAACTCTCGTACGAAACACTAAATAGTAAGAGACAGCAAGAAACAGCAAATTCAGGCTTGCTGGAGACACAAAGAGCAGGTATATGCGTACAATAAAGACCCAGACACAAGTACAATAATGGTCATACACCACCACTGTCTCCTCAAAATCACAATGGTCTTCCAACCTTTCCCACTACAGCCACCAATTTGGAGGGCTTTAAAAAGGGATTGGATAAGTTCATGGAGGAGGAGGCTAATAATGGCTACTAGTCCTGATTGGCTAGATGCTACCTCCAGTATCAGAGTCTTTATGCCTGTGTACACCAGTTGCTGGGGAACATGGGCAGGAGGGTGCTGTTGCACTCATGTCCTGCTTATGAGATCCCGTGGGCAGCTGAGCTGGTTGGCCACTGTGTGAACAGAATGCTGGACTAGATGGACCCTTGGCCTGATCCAGCAGGGTTCTTCTTATGTTCTTAACAAGGCTGGAGCAGGCCAAGGGAACATCAGGGCCTGCTCCAGTTGGACTGCCCCCCCCCCACAGGGCTAACTGACATCTACAGCCCTGTGGGGAAGAAGGAGGCTGGAGCTTCTTGAGACACAGAATTACACAAGCAATAATATTCCCCCTTCTTCCCTCCCCATTCCTTTTTCCTTGTGTGTCCTGTCTTTTTAGATTGTAAGCCTGCGGGCAGGGACTGTCTTGTTAATTGTTGTAAACCGCCCAGAGAGCTTCGGCTATTGGGCAGTATAAAAATGAAATAAATAAATAAATAAACAAATAAATTGTTGTGAGCTATCCCTGTTGTAATGCAAAGTAATGCAGGTGGGGGGATTGGTCTTGAATGGATAGTTAAGACCCATTAGCTTAAAACATCTACAAAAGACATAATGCCTAGAGGCAGCTGCCTGCATTATTGGGCTCTCCTTGGGGATGTGGCTATGGGGACTGTGATGATGAGCACCCACACTTCAAAATTTACTACTACTATACCACTGCTGCTGCATGTGTAGCTCGGACCACAGTCTGATGGGCCATTTGCCCTTCTCCTGATGGTGAAGCCCAGGGGTGGACAACTTGTGATCCACTCGTTGTTTTGGTATACAGCTCCCATCAGCTTGCCAATGGTGAGGCATGATGGGAGTTGTAGGCCAAAACATCTGGAAGGCCACAAGTTGCCCACCCCTGGTGAAGCCTCTTGGCCTTGAGAATGAGTCAGTGCTCAAACTATGGTGAGGGGAGCATTATGAAATCCATGAACACCAACCCCTGCCCCCCCCCATTTTTAGCCAAATCATGCTCCTCCATGTAGCCTTTAAAAAGCAGTAGCTAAGGAGACCCTCACAAAAGAATAAGGGTCTGGGGCCCCATGTACTCCAAGTATGGAATGAGTGACATGGTGAAGACAAGCTTGTTGTTTGTGGCAGAGGTCCAAACAAGATATGACATGAAATACATTGAATGTTTCCAGAAATGTAAATAGCAGTAGGTGTGTGTGTGTTATATGGTAATTACTAGGATTGCAGCAGGTATATAATGGGAATTGAACCCTTTCCTCTTCTGCTGGTATTTGCATTGGGAGGAGACCCATTTGTGCCAGTGGAAGATCCCACCCCCTCTGAAGCAAAACAAACCCCAGCTTCAGAGAAGAATGTTTACTCAGGAGTGCAGCAGGGGAGGAAAAGTTAAATCCCCCTTCCTGCTGCAATCCTTATACATCATCAGCCCCCCTTTCAGCTAATGCTATTTGCATTTCTTTAAAACAACAACAGCTTGCCTGTTAAATGGAAAGACCATTTGATGCCATGTCACATCTGGTTTGGCCCTTAGAAGGAGCTGCTTGAGTTAAGCTAATGCATGGTCTTTTTCTTTGTTTATGCACACATTGGAGACACTGAGTGTCATCTCCAGAGAACGGCCTGGGCCTTAGGAAACCCTTCATGTGTGCATCTCAAGTGTTCAGTTCTCAAGAGGAAGTTCCTGGCTTTGGGCATTCCATGTGCTTTTTCCACCTTGTCGAACCTCATGAGTCCAGTTTGCATTTTCATCTCTAAGGGGAGCTGGCAGAGGAAAGGTTCTAGCTCTAGAAAAGCAGCGGAAATAAAAGCATAAACTACAGATGAGAAGCAACAGCTGCCAGGTGCCACAAGGGCAAAGGGAACAGGCACAAGAAGTGGGACACACTTCTTGGTGGAAACTGAAAGCCAGTGGTGCCAGCAGGGCAAGATTTGGGGGCAGACATCCATGGCCCAACTCACCAGAATGAGTGCCCCCGCTCAAACACAGCAGAGATGGCTTACTATGTTACCATCTAAAGATGGGGCAGGGGCCATTAAGTCCAGAGTCTAAAATTATCTATCTGCTCCACTACTGAAAGCAAAACTAGGTCTGATGCAAGAACCAGGGTCAAACAAAACTTGAGAATATCCAAACTATAACCTGATGGAAAAGAGAGAACGAGTCTCAGGATGTAGGAAAATATCATTTTATTCTTCTACTTTGTGCTACTTTGAAGAATGAAACTGTATTTCCTACATTCTGAGACTTGTTCTCTCTTTTCCATCTGATCCAAGAACCCCAAGCCAACTCTGTAGTTGGGTGAGTCCCAAGGACAGGGGAAGCTTCTCCAAGATTTCAGAGAGGAAAATAAGTGAGCTTCCTCTACATGAGGAGATATATGGGTTCATGGTGGCCCCATTCAACATGATGGAGAAACTCTGAAGGAGTTGGGTCTTTTAGCTTAGAGAAGAAGGGCATGAAGAGTTGTCCAAGGGCAACATCAACCACCAAACATCTAGGTTCCATACTGAGCTGCCTTAGGTTGAAACTGGAGCCAACTGCAAGCAATGCATGTGCTTCACCACTGAGCTATGGCACCTCCTCAAGGCAGCCTGGCTGCTGCAGCTCCTAGGAAGCAACTTGCTCCAACAAGGTCAGAGTCCAGATTGAAGCCTTTTATGCTTCAGTCCAGAGGGCCCCTCCCAGACTCCACCCCTTCCCACAGAATTGAAGCCTTAAAGGGACAGGCCTTTAGCCTGGAGACTGACACTCCTCTGTCTCTCCAAGAACTCATTCCAGACATGCTGGTGCATGGGCTCAATGGAATGTGGAACTCTTGGAGAAGCTGAATGATAGATTCAGAACAGACAAAAAGATGCAACTCTTCATGCAGTGCATAGGTAAGCTGTGGAATTTGCCACCACAAGATTGTGTAGTGATATGTGAATCAGCAAAACTCGAGGTTACCAAAGTTCTCTGAATTTCATTTCATTCCAAGTCAAGTCTATCAGATTGAAAGCTTTTTTTTCTTTTTGCATGAAAATCTATGCCTATTTTCATGTGTATTTTTCCAAATGTATCCATCAATTGTGCGCATCTTTGAAATCTGTGCATTGTTCTGCCACTGATTAAAGGGTACTTGTGCACATTTTTTCAGGAGTGCGCATTTTTCAAATGTACACATACTATCAAATGCATTTCTTTTGGTCCGTGAATTAAATTGCATGTTCAGAAATGTATTGACTTTGACTGCAGAGTCCGTGTTCTGCAAAGTTCTGAGTCCATGTTCACTCCAGCAGGTGCAAACTGGGTAAATCCTGATCAAAAACAAACAAATTTCTCATACATCCCTATAAGCCAGCTTGGACAGCTTTAAAAAGGAATTAGACCAATTTATGGGGGATAAGGCTATCAATTGCTGCTAGTTGTGATGACTGTATATTACCTCCAGTATCAGAGGCAGTATGCCTCCAAATAGCCGTTTCTGGCGAACATGAGCTAGACAGTACATAGGAAGCTGCCTTATACTGAGTCAGTCCATTGGTCCATCTAGCCCAGTATTGTCAACACTGACAGGCAGCGGCTCTGCAGGATTTCGGGCAGGAATTTTTCCAGCCTTACCTGGAGATGCAGGGGATTGAACCTGGCACCTTCTGCATGCAAAGCATGTGCTCTTCCACTGAGCCACAGCCCCTCACAGGGTGCTATTGCTCTTATGCCCTACTTGTGGGCTTCCCATAGGCGGCTGGTTGGCCCCTGCAGGAACAGAATGCTGGACTATTTGTTATTATTTATTTATTTATTATATTTATATCCTGCCTTTTTCCCTGCAAGGAACCCAAGGCAGCTTACTTAATCATCATCCTCTCCATTTTATCCTCACAACAACCCTGTGAGATAGGTTAGGCTAAGAGTCAGGGACTGGCCCAAAGTCACCCAGTGAGCTTCATGGCTGAGAGGGGACTAGACTAGTTCTCCCGAGTCCCAGTCCAACAATCTCACCACTACGCCACACTGGCTCTAGACAGTAGGATCCTGCAGGGCTCTTCTTATACCAGCTTCACATCAACTTTCTTTTAGGAGAGTGTAAAGGGAAAAAGTGGCTTTCCCATACTTCACGCAACTCATTTATGAGTTAAAGCTGGTTCATTGATGCTTCCCATTGCGTGAGCGGGAGGGTGAGCAGGGAACTGGTCCAAGGCTCCCATTACTGCCTACTCCCTTGGAATATGGAGCAGCAGCACTATTTTTTCCCCCCAGTCCCCAAATCCAAAGCTAGCTTCTCCTACTGGGTCACACTCAAAAAGCTGCCGCTTTTCGGTAGATTACATCAGTTGGTATTGATCGTGGGACTGGTTTATTACCTCATCATTCACCAGGGAGAAAATTACTTTGCTGCAGATTATGCAGTAGTTCAAATTCCTGAGTGAGGAGAGCAGAATACAAATGGAAAAGGCTCTTTCTGGCTCAGCAGCTGGCAAAGAAGTATGCGTGTGAGGGGGAATGAGGCTTACAGACAGCCATCCTTGCAGGGGGGCTTCACAGGTGGTTTTCGATCAGCCCCACAGGGAACCTCAAGCAACTCAACACAAAAGACTGTTAGTTAACCAGCAATTGTGATGGGTGTGAACCAATCTGTCCAAGCTAGAATAAACATAGAAAGCTGCCTTATACCAGGTTGGGTCAGAGTATTTGTCCATCTAACGTTGAAAAAATGATCCAACGCCAACTTCAGTGGACCGGTCATGTTGTTCGAATGCCTGACTGCTGTCTCCCAAAGCAGTTATTTTATTCCCAACTCAAGGATGGAAAGCGGAATATCGGTGGTCAATATAAGAGGTTTAAAGATGTTCATAAGGCTAATCTAAAAAAATGCAATATAAGCATCGAAAACTGGGAAGCTCTGGCCCATGAACGATCTAAATGGAGGTTGGCCTTTCACAAAGGTTCCATGGACTTTGAAGAAGCCCGAGTGCAAGCTGAAAGGGAGAAATGTGCTAGGCGAAAAGCACGTCAAACGAATCCTTCACAGGACCATCTTCCATCTGGTAACCTGTGTCCTCACTGTGGGAAGCTGTGTGGATCTAGAATTGGCCTCCACAGTCACTTACGGACCCATCGCTAGAGTCTACACAATCTTCCTTTAGAATTTCCTCCTTTTATCCTGGAAGACAATCTTACTTGGTCACGAGTGATCGCCTGATGATGATGAGTATTGTCTTTACTCCAGGTGTGTTGAAACTCAGACTTGTAGACCAAATCCAGCCCATCTGGGGTTCCAAGATGACCCTTCAGTTTTCCCCAAGATAGCCACTCCCACTTCCCTTGTCCCCACCCCATTTTGCTTGACCACCAATCATTTCATGGTTTACAATTTTTGAGCCCCCCCCCCCCCATATTCGGAAAAGTTGAAATGCTGGTAGTAAGAGCTTTAAGCTAAAATACAATGGTACTTTTGGCCTCCACCCTCCTTTGCCTTTATTTTATTTACTTATTTATTATATTTATATCCCACCATTTTTCCTGCAAGGAACCCAAGATGGCTTACATAATCCTCCTCCTCCTCCTCCTCCTGCTCTCCACTTTATCCTCACAACAACCCTGTGAGGTAGGTCAGGCTGAGAGTCAGTGGCTGACCCAAAGTCACCCAGGGAGCTTTGTGGCCGAGTGGGGACTAGAACCCGGATCTCCCAAGTCCCAGTCCAACACCCTAACCACTACACCACCCTGCCCACCACTGGAATGTGGCCCCCAAGAGCTTCTCTGAAATTGAATTTGGCCCTTGGGCTGGAAGAGATTGGACACTCCTGGTCTACTCCAAGCGTGGGAAAAGTATTTTCTTATGTGTGTCCTGAACCTACTGTCAATTAACTTCATGAAAAAAAAGACTCACATTCAAGCGCTAGAAGGGTGAGAGGGGGGAAAGTCATCTCCTTTCTCCCAGAGAAGTTGGTTTGTTTAGCTGTGAGCCTTTTCAAACATCATCTAAAGATAGGCTGGGCCAGTACAATCTTTTCCAGTTATTTACTATCTGTGTGGGATAGAAAGAACATAATCATCAGGGCAGGGGAAAAGCGAGAAACAGGAGAGCTCGTTGTTTCATAGGATGGCTCAGACTTCCTCTTTTGCCAGCATCCTTTGATCCAATACTGCCTCGAATGACTGTAACATTATTTACGATTTCAGGATGCAGGTGAGTCTATCACAGGGGTAGACAATCTGGCACCCTCCAGATGTTTTGGACTACCACTCCCATAATCCCCGACTATCGGCCATGCTGGCTGGGACTGATGGGAGTTGTAGTGCTAAGGAAAAGGCTCCCTTATTGCAGAGCTGAGAGACACTGACATCAGCAGCCAGCAATCCTCTCTCCCTGCCCCCTCTTCTATTTCCATGTCAGAAGGCTCCAAAATCAACATGGCCAATGGGACTCAGCTATGTAGCGTAGAGAGCCAGTGTAGTGTAGTGGTGAGAATGTTGGACTGAGACTCGGGAGATCCGGGTTCTAGTCCCCGCTTGGCCACGAAACTCACTGGGGTGACTTTGGGCCAGTCACTGACTCTCAGCCTAACCTACCTCACAGGATTGTTGTGAGAGGAGGAGGAGGATTATGTAAGCCACCTTGGGTTCCTTGCAGGAAAAAAAGGCAGGGTATAAATATAATAAATAAATAAATAAATAATTTAACTATCAACATTCCCACCATTTGGCAGGGCCTTGCCAGTTATTGATCATAGTTGTGGTTCACTTGTCTCTCTTGTCCACTTTGCATTTTCTTTCCCTCCTGCTAACCACCTGAGATCCACCTGCTTGTCCAAATTCAGGAGAGTCAGTCTTCTTCTGACATTGCTTTCTTTGGTATGCATGAATGAATGGGGAGTTATCAGCCTTTGCGTATTCACCAAAAGGATCATAAAAACAAATAACGCTATTAAAGTTATCTGATATAGTGGCAGGCTTCTCAAGTGTCACATAAATCTTTGGCAAAAAAGAAGGACAAAAAGGCTAGCATGGAAGCAGAAGGTCATTATTATGGAATCTGTAACCTCATTTGTGCTATGGGCTGGGGTTTAAAAAACTGCAGACGCATAGCCTGGAATTTTGTGGTGGGGCAGGAAATCATTACAGGATGGTCAGAGCATAAATACAGGTAGCCTAAAGTGCTTAAAGTTACTTAATTGCATGGTGCATTAGAGAGCAAGTGGTCAGAATGCTGCATGCTTGCTTTCCCCTTATATCTCTGCAAGTAAAGGGGCTAGCTAGAGAGAGGGCTGGCACCATAATGCAGCAGCATCCTGGGGCAGTTCCCAGGGTCCCTTTAACTGGTGCTGTGATCTGACTGAACACTGGGTGGCTAGATTTGGGATCCACGATTTTGATTTCCTATAATGCCCCCATGGAGCATTGCAGAAATTTTAAAGAGTGGCTCCATGGCTGCTTGACATTGAGTATGCTGCTGCTGCTGCTGGCCACTGTGAAAGAGATCCACTGACTAGGAGAGGACCCACCACAGGGCATTTTGCTAAGGGCCTCCTCAAACCTGGCAGTGGACCTGGCTAGAGGGAGCCTGGTTCTGGAGGCTCGCCATCACCCCAAATAGGATTCTGAGCCTAATGAGATACTGGTCAGCCCACTCTAAGGAGGACCGTTGGGAACCCCTGACACATTCCTCAAACCCAGGGGCTTCATCTCTCTGATCAACCTCAGCTTCCAAGAATGGCCCTCCCAAAGCCTCTCAGTGCAGGAGCTTAAGGTGACAGAAAGGAGCATGGGCCCTTTAAGGTTACACTCAGAACCCAGTGGGAGTCGGAGGGACCTGAGCCAGCTGAAGCACCCAGTCACTGTCCAAGGTGCTAGGTTCTGCCCTGCTCTTGTTTACCCAGCATAACTGCCAACCAAAGATAATCCTTGCCTTGCCAGACATAGCTTCCTTATACCAGAGCCTAGTAGAGGAGCCGACTGACTGGCTGCTTCCTCTGGGGCCCAGCCCTAGCCAGGGTAGTTACTTTATGTTTTGACAAAAGCTGAAATTAGATTTCATAGAAGGTGCCTGGAATATCCCTGTAGGGGCCAGGCCCCCTCTGGCAGACACAACGTCCCTCCCCACACACATGCACACTGAGGTTACAGTCCTGAAGTACACGAGCTATCCCATTGTTGTTGTTGCAGAGGGAATGCCACAGTCATGTCACTTGGCTGCCCAAGAGCGTGAAACCATTTTGGATCCTTTTGCAGACTTTGTAAAGTTGATCTGCACTGTTATTTCTCAGGAGTTCTGAAAAAGGCTGGGGCTGTCTGTCTCTCGACTCGCAGGCCATTAATGTTTTCAGTGAGGAATAGTTAGCCACAGCACAGATATTTCTCCCTGTACTGGTTTCTCAGTTTCATGACTGCCTTAGCTTATCATGGCTGCAAATCTTTCTGGGCTGGGAAAGAAAGAAGCCCTTATCCAGCCAGGAAATCTAAGCTGTCTTTCCTCCATCCAGGCTGTGCCCTGGACTGGTTGGAATGAAGAGAGGAAAACTGGCGTTAGCCTTGAAATAGACTCCCTCCCCTAACTAGAGAGCAACATAGTTGTGACCAGCTTTTAAAGAGAGAGCTTTTGAGGTGGGGGAACATCCTTCAGTTTGCTCGAAGAGAGCGTGACTAAAAGCAGCATAGCACCACCATTACTGCAAAGAGAGCTCTCTCTCTCTCTGTAATCTAGTGCTACTTATTAATTAAAATAGTTATGTCCTGCCTTTTGACCCCAAAATGGGGCCTTCAAGATAGCTAACAACCATCAATCAATAAAACTATATCAATAAAACAAAACCATATAAGCAAAACCTAAGAAAAGCAGCAGCAATCAATTCACCAGCAGCAGATATTAAATTATCCAACAGTGCCCTGCTGAAAAGTGATTCTAAATTATATTGTTTTTAGTTGATGCCTAAAGGCACAAAGAGAAGAAACCAGCTGAATCTCCCACAATGGGGCATTCCAAAGCTTAGGCACTACCACCAGGAAGGCCCTGTCCTGTGTGTCCACCAGTCACACCTCAAATGGTGGTAGAATATGGAGCAGAGTCTCCTCTGATGACCAATGTATGTTGGCTCCTTACAAGGATATATGGAGCTGCCTTATAACAATGTCTTAGAGGTGTTTCCGAGTCCTGCTGTTTATGGCATTATGTTTGCAGACATGAGCTAGGCAGCTTTCCTGTGTAAGCTTTCCTTGTATGGCTAGCTCATGTATAAATGCATGTACCATGTGCATTGCCACAGTTGAGCATAATGTTAACACACCAGCAATGTGCCCAATTGAGCCATCAGTCGTTGTCATCCAAAAGCCTGTATTCAGGCGTTGTTAAAGAAACAATTTAAGAGAAGCCAGGCTGGTGGGGACTAGGAGGAGGTCCTTTTCTGTGGCAGCCCCCAATTTATGGAACTCGCTCCCCAGTGACCTCCGCCATGCCCCTTCCTTGATTAGCTTCCGGTGCATTAAAAACGTGACTTTTCAGGTGGGAATATGGGGGTGGGTTAGGATTTTTAAGTTTTGTACTGTTTTTAATTGTGTTTTATACTGTGTGTGTGTGTGTGTGTGTGTTCCCCCCCCCCTGTGTTTTATTGGACTGTACATCACTCAGAGTGGCCGGATGTCTGGCCAGATGGGCGATTCATAAATATAATAAATAAATAAGTAAATAAAGGGCATACCCCACCCCAACACACAAGAGGAGCCATGCTGAGTAGCTCTGCCTCAAAATGTTGCATGCATTAAGTAGCCCTGCCCCCAGGCATCTGCACATACAGTGTGGACAACTGTGGAGAGGGAATCTTGGAGTGTACAGTTGCACATGCAAAGGCCCCCTCTCTGTACTTGTAGACACCTGGGGGAGGGGCTTCTTGATGCACATGATGCCTGGGGTGGAGTCAGTGAACACAGCCATGCTGGGATAAGATTTTTGAGGGGGGCTTAAGTTAACATGCAAATGTGTGAGCATGAGTGATGTGCATATAAACATAACCAGGTGTGCATGGAAAGCTTACACAGGCCAGCCTGTTATCAATTTAATGGGAGGCACTGGGGGCTGAATCTGGGATTTTACACATGTAAACCAAGAACTCGATCCCAGTGCTATCTTATAGATCAGTGACTAGAACGAATATCATGCCATTATGGGAATTACCTTCTTCATATAAAGCTTGGATCCAATAACCAAAGTTAGAATTTCCGCCAGAGCAGCTTCCAGTTCTTTAAGTAGAGCTGTTTAATTAAGCCACGCAGACACTGAGTTTATGAATGGCTTAACTGTCATTGAGGATTCAGGGTCCTAAGGAGCATAAATTTGCCCTGTGCAATCAGAGCGACAAGCTGTATGATATAATATGCGGGATGGGAAATCCTCCCCGTTGAATGCCGCAATGGGAGCTTAGCCTTTTTGCTGTTTAACACTGGAGGAGGCATGAACCTTCAGTTACAAAGTGGATCTGATTGGAACATAGAGACATGGGCAGGCTGGTGGGTTCCATCAGTTCTCTCTTTCCATTGCACCCTCTCTAAGGAGGGGGCATTTTTTGGCCTTTGAATTTCTTCTTTCAACTGCTTTAAAGCCTTCCCTGATTACTGGATATGGATGAGTGCCACAAATCCTTTGTTCAGCTGAGTTGTCTCTTCTCTCTTTCTCCTTACTCAAGGGGAAAGCCTTTTTTTACTTGAAAACTCTCACCGCCTCGCAGTAGGTGTTCCTTTCTTTTGAAACTTGGCTGTCTCTCAATAGCCCTTCTGCTCTCTCTCACCTGATTTACGGGGATTAGACTCACAGTCTGGGGGACTCCTTGAAGCAATCAAGATGCAGAGGTTGTTGTATTTTTTGTTGATTTTTTTAACCTCCAAGACAAGTAGTTATCCTGAGAGATGAATCTCTGGGTGTTACAACCAAGAAATCTTGGGGTGTTTGGGGCACATGCTCTTGTGGGTGGACTTTTAAAATTCATTGGTTGCTGTCCTACTCAATGGAGCTGTGAACTCCAGCCCCCAGAGAGGATTACCCCTCTGTTGTTTGTATGATCATGAATTCCATAAGGGAATGAGCATATGATTCTGCTGGGGAGGGGAAGGGAGAGGGTGTCATGATGGCTCAGGATGATGTCATGGCATTCCTTGAGGAGGGGTCTGGCAGGGGTGGGAAGACTTCAGGCTCTGTTTTTTTTTTTACTCAAACTCCGAGAGCCACCTTTTGCCTGGTGCAAAAGGCATACACTTGCAATTAAAGAATCCAAAGCCCAGGAATTTGGGTTGAGTACCAGAGCTGAATGGAGCTCACAGTCCTTCAACACACAAATCCACACCTGGTTACCCCAAGCTTTCTTCATTTCAGCAGTATAATTTTGGGGTGTGGTGGGGGAGTCATTTTGTTGCTGCCATTATTAAGCCATTAGAATTCAGAAATCCTTGCCTATCTACTGCAAACCACCCAGAGATCTACCAAGAAGATTCAGATCCACCTTCTGCCCATCCCTAAAGATAGAGAAGGTGGGGGACTGGGTACAAGAGCACCAGAAACTCCCGTGGGAGGAAAGACCCAGGAGCCACTGATGCCTTTACTTGTACAGCCTGAGGAGGTAGATCTGCCCCCCCCATCTTGTACTTCAAAGATGATGATTGGCATCATCAGAGGGCACCTCTCAGCTACCAAACTGTCCTGAGGGACATTAGGAGGCCCCTCAGCTTCATTGGAACCAGCACCTGAATAGGGTATGGTTCCTTTAAGCATCAACTATCCTCTTTGATGGGCCAGAGCTGGAGGCACCCATCTGATAGCAGGACTGTTTTAAACCCTCCATTGGCTCCAGATCATTGCTGGGACAACATTCTAACTTGAAGCCCTATATCCAGCCTGACTCTACCCAGCTCCATTGTGAGCTGACCATGGTCCTGCTCTTCTGCTTGGACTCCTGCCAAGCTTGACTCTTACTCCCCCCCCCCCCGTAGGCCCCAGCTGGGAAGAGGTCCCCAATCTTAAGAAACAAAATACAAATCAATCAGGAGGGAGTAGAGAGCCTGATGGATGCCTAGAGAGGTGTGCATGGGCACATTGGTGCCCCTGGGCACAATGTTGGAGACCCCTTGATTAGAGGGCAGGGAGGAGCTACTTCACCTTTTTAAACTCACTTCAACTGCAGAGTCACTCCCTAAATATCTACACAGGTCAGATCTTGAAATGAGTACCATGCTTATTATTCCAGACCCGTCTATGTTTTGTAGATGAAAAAAGGGACACATTCATAATTGCCCAGTCTTTATACCCCCACCTCATGCTGCCAGCGCCCACAACACTCTTACACATTGCTGGTAGCTTGTCTCCAGTGGGATTCTATTTTATTCCCCATGCTTTTTTACTTTACCTTGGTCAAAACCTGACCGGGTTATCATTCCAACAGGGGGCAGGACCAGAGGTGAGGGTGGGTGGGGCCAGAGTCAAAATTATGGATGTAACTCATACCTTCCTTCAGTATGCAACAACAAGGAAAAGGCATTTGCTTCCAGGTATTCTCCTTCCCTAGCTTGTGCAACTTGTAGTTGCACAACCCTAAAAACCTGAACTTTAAGCCTAACCCTAATAGGCAGGTATAAAGCCTATATGTTCAGAAAGCGTGGGAAAATGCAGCAGTGAGGGTGTTCTTGTTGACCACTCACTTTGTTTGCCAAACCTAGGCAGGTTCCAGGCAGCTGGAAATGCACACAGACCCAGCTTTTCGTAACCCTTACCTGAACTTTAAGCCTAACCCTAATACGCCGATATAATTCCTGTATGTTCAGACAGCATACACAATGGCAGCACCAATGGTGTTCTTCTTGACCGCTCGCTTTGTCTGCCTAATCTAGGCATATTCCAGGCCCATGGACATGCACACAGAGCCAACTTTTCCTAACCTGAACTTTAACCCTAAACCTAACACGCAGATATGGTGACTATATGTTCAGACAGCATACCCAAAGGCATCACTGAGCGTGTTCCTTTTGACCGCTAACCTTGTTTGCCCAATCTAGGCAGGTTCCAGGCACTTGGACATGCAGATGGAGGCAACTTTTCCTAACTCTAACCCTAACATGAACTTTTACAGTAAGCCTAACACGCAACATGCACAAAGGCATCACTGAGGCTGTTCTTGTTGACAATTCACTTTCTCTGCCCAATCTAGGCATGTTCCTGGCACCCGAATATGTACATAGACCCAACATTTCCTAACCCTAACCTGAACTTTAACCCTAACCCTAATTCTCAGATATAATGCCTGTACTTTCAGATAGTATGCACAAAGGCATCTCTAAGGCTTTTCTTTTTGCCCGCATGGTTTGTCTGCCCGATCTAGGCATCTTTCATGCACATGCACAGCTTAAGACCACAATACCTGACGGAACACCTCTCCCAACCGCAATCTACCCGGATTGCTGCGCTCAACATCTGGGGCTCTCCTCCGACTGCCACCTCCAAGGGAGGCTCGGTTGGTGGCAACGAGGAGCGCCTTCTCAGTGGTAGCCCCCCCAATTATGGAATGAGCTGCCCACTGAGGCCCCCCCTGGTGCCAACCTTACTATCTTTTCAGCGCCAGGTTAAGACTTCCCTCTATTCCAAGGCATTCGGATATTTAATCTGTTCAAAATAGCACATGGGAGGGGGAGGGGGGTGACCTGTAGACTTAGTTGTATTAACCTTTACTATTGTATATTTTAAACTGCATTTATAATTTTGGTTTTACATTTTTAAATTACAATGCAGTTTTTATTGTTGGTTTTATCTTGATTTTATTGTATGGACTGTTGCGAACCACCCAGAAAGCTTCGGCTGTGGGGCGGTATAGAAATGAAATAAATAAAATAAATATGGACCCATCTTTTCCTAATCCTAACTCTAGGCTGAACTTCAACCCCAACCCTAACACACAGATATAATGCCTATATGTTCAGACACATGCACAAACCCTATTCCTAACCTGAAGCATAACCCTAACCCTAACCCTAACCCTAACGTGAAGGTAATATCCCTGTACATTCAGAAAGCATACCCAGAGGCATCATTGAGGGTTTTCTTCTAGACTGCTCGCTCTTTCTGCCCAAGGGAAGCTAGTTCCAGGGCCCTGGATATGCATATGAACCCTGGTTTTCCTAAGCATATCCCTAACCTAAAGCTTTACCCTAACCCTAATAGGGAGGCATAATATTTCTCCATCCAGTTAGCATGCTCAACAGCATCAGTGAGGGTGTTCTTGTTGACCACTCACTCTTTCTATCCAACAGATGCTAGTTCCAGGGCCTTGGATGTGCACACAACCCCCTATTTTCCTACCCCTACCTGAAAGTTAACCCGAACATGGAGGGAGAAATCCCCTCCATCCAGACAGCATCCCCAAAGGCAGCACTCAGGGGGGTATTTGTTTACTGCTTACTCTTTTTGCCAACCTAGACTAGTTTCTGACCCCTGGATATTCGCACAAACTCAGGTTTTCCGATCCTTAACTCTAAACCAACACTTAACCCTAACCGCCACATATAATTCTTCTCTCTCCAGAATGCATTCCCAAAGGCATCGCTCAGGGTTTTGTTTTGCTTTTTGTTTTTACCCCACCCTCTTTCAGCCCAGTCAAAGCTAGTTCATTGCCCCTGGATATGCACATGGGTCCAGGTTTTCCTTTCCCTAATCTGAAGCTTAACACCGACCCTGACACTGCATGCATAACCCCTGTACATTCAGACCCCTATTCCCAAATGCATCACTCAAGGTTTTTCTTGTCGACCACTCACTCTTTCTGCCCAGTTGAGGCTGGTTCCAGGCCCCTGGATGTGCACATGGACCTAGGTTTTCCTAACCCTATCCCTAACCTGAAGCTAAACCCTAACCCCGACATGCAGGTATAATCCCTACACATTCATAGATTGGCAATAACATTGACAACCCCAGGGTGGGGGCAACCTCTTGTAGTCCAGGGGCTGGATTGCCCCCCAAGATCAAGCCCAATGGGCCAGATGACATTGAGGGGGCAGGGCCCTGCACCAAAGCCCCTTCCCCTCCCATGACATCATTCAGGCTGCAGTGCCCACTCCCCCCCCCCATGCAATGATAGACATGGAGCTCTGTGTATCTCCCTGCATGGGAGGTGACTTGGCTGGTACTTGCAGGAGCCAGCTCCTTCAGGCAGTGGACAAGGGCCCCCTTCCTGCCCCACTTGTGTTGATTGGCTCTTTTCTGGTCCAGTCACATCCCAAATGGAGTGCAATCCAGCCAGGAAGGAGGAGTCCCACTTGCCCGGGGTTTCCAGTGAGATGAGCCATACAATGGGGAATCCCTTTGTTACCTCTTATTAGGGATAGGGTGGGAATTCCTCTCCCCAGCAGGTGGGGCTTAGGAAGGGTGCAGGGCTTGGGGAGAACAGGGGGCAAGACCCACAAAGTGTGTACAACACTCTGTGGGCCAGACTGTGCCTCAGTGCAGTCCAGATTAGACCCACGGGCTGGAGGTTGCCCACCCTTGCACTACCCGCTTTGGTGCAGGGCCCTGCCCCCTCAATGTCATCTGGCCCATTGGGCTTGATCTTGGGGGGCAATCCAGCCCCTGGACTACAAGAGGTTGCCCCCACCCTGGGGTTGTCAATGTTATTGCCAATCTATGAATGCACTACCCGCTTTGCAGTAGGATCTTGTGCAGGACCAGCCCTGCCATACAGAAAGATGAAGTGACCTGCTTCAGGCAGCACATGTGGGCATCATTTGGGGTCTGTTTCAAGCAGCACACTATTTTGGGCCAGGTGTAATGGTCCAGGGCATAAGCCGCAAAGTTCAGAGTGGAACATCAGGTCCAGGGGATGATGGAGGCAGGAGCAGGTCAGGGGTGAGCCAGATCCAGAAGACAGACCAAGGTCAGGGCACATATCAAGAGGGGTGGGTTTCAAGCACAGAGTCCAAGCAAGGGCCAGAGGCAAAAGGCAAGTCCAAAGAGCAAACAGGGTTCAGGCACATACAAGGCAGAGCAGGACTAGAGGGAGAAGCCAGGCCAAACGCCAGGCCAAACGCCAGGCTCAAGGTGGGTCACAGGAACCAGCTGCAAATAACACAGGAGCATGTGTTGCTGTGGCAAAGACTGCAATGCAGAGGCTGTCTTTATATAGGGCTTCTAGCAGCTCCCAGCTGGTCTGGTCTGCATTAGCAGACCTGGGAGCAGCTGGAGGTCTGGGGCAGGATGCTGCGAAGCCAGCAGTAGGCTGGGCTGCTGTCCAGGCAGTGGCCACTAGATGGAGCTGTGGCACTGAACTGGCAGAGCAGATCCTGACACCAGGACTGATGATATCATAGAGAGCTAAGGTGGCTGCTTAGGGATCACCCAGAAAGAGGATGCAGATTTCCAGAAGGCGGAAAAGGCAGGCTTAGGGTTGACTGAAGAATGGAAGTGGGATTTCAAACTCAGTCACCAGGTACAACACAGATTTGCATAAAATTGCATATGCTGATTTATATGCAAATTTGTCATAAAACAAAATTGGGAAATAATGACCATTATTTAAAAAGAAGTGCAAGACATCTAACCATACCGGGGAAGATGGTGACCAGGTGACCTGTGTCCCTGCCCGCCCAGTCTTCTGGCCAGCTGCTAATACTGATGGGCAATGCCAAGGCATTGGCTCTTCCTTTTTAGGATTCTTTATCTTTAAGCTGGACTTGGAGTGGGCATCCCTTCAAGTAAAGTACTGTCCTTTGTAAAGTAGGACACATGACCACCCTATGCAGCATTATCAACAATTTCTGGATGTGGTAGCAGGAAAGAAATGACTGGGTATTAATAGGAAAGAAAAGGTTTTTAAGCAGAGGTTCGATGACTACATATTAGGGATGCTATAGCAGTAGATTTCCTGCACTGGCAAAGGATTGGACTAGATCAGGGGTCCCCATTGTGGCACTCGTGGGCACCCCCAATGGCAGCCACACTCCCTCCTCCCTTCAGGGAAAAAATAATGGAAAAATGGAAAAACATTAGAGCACCAGGTTCTCCTTCCTGTTCCTGAACCTGCCACTGATCAGCTGTTCAGTGGGCAAGGAGAGAAAGCAAGGCGAAGGGGTAGAAGGAAGAGAAGGAGTGAGGCTAGAGGCTAGGAGTGGGGATAAACAGTGAGGAAACGAGGTGGAGGGGAGGGAAATAGTGAGGAAAGGGGGGAGAGAAATAGTGAGGCTAGAGGCTGGGAATGAAAAGGAGAGAGAGGGGGGGGGCTTGTTCGCACGACACGGGAACCGCGGGGGAGCAGAAGTCCCCCACGGTTCCCATGTCATGTGAACACCGACCGGGGGTGCCCCCGCGGGACAGCCGCGCGTGGGACGCACGCAAGGTGACCATGGTCGGTAGAGGGGTAAGCCCCTACCGCGTGTGGCCACCATGCCGTGCGAACAGCAGGCGGCCGTCCCGCGGGGTCCGCACAGAGGCAGCAGCCCAGAGCGGCCAGAGCCTCCGCCGCTCCAGCCTGTAGGGGCAAACAGCCTGGGTCTGTGCAAACCGGCCCAGAGAGAGAGAATGAATGAATGCGAAAGGGGAAAGGTCTTTATGGACAGAAGAAGATTGGGTGGGCCAGGAAGCAACTCTTTCCATTTCTCCCTCCCTTCCAGCCTCTAGCCTCACTATTTCTCTCCTTACCACCACCTCTTGACTAACCAGGCCCCAATGGCAGGCAGCCATTATGGGACTAGCCACATCCTCAATGGGAACCATTTTGTGGTGGTGCCCACAGCAGTTTCTCAAATTCCCAAATGTGCCCATGGGTCCAAAAAGGTTGGGGACCTCTGGACTAGATAACCTCTGAGGTCACTTCCCACAAGGGGTGGGCAATCCGCCCATCACTCAACTCACGGCACGCAAGCCGAGCCCAAAGCAAGCGCCAGCTTAAGTGCTCACCAGACTTCCAGGTTCCCAGAGCTACGTTGTTTACGCAGAAAATGGCGTAAGATGAGTTAAAAACGGCCACGATTTGCGCAAGTTACGCAAATTGTGGCCATGTTCAACATCTCTTATGCCATTTTCTATGTAAACAACGTAGCGCCGGAACCTGGAAGTTGCTTCCCTGGCTCGGCTCGCGTTCTCACGAGCTGAGCCAGGGAAACAGGTAGGGTGAGCGGCGCTCGGAGGGTCAAGCCCAGTGAGTTCGCCCGACTTCCACCACCACCCCCAATCGAGCTCCGCGCACATCACTGCTTCCAACTCTGTGATTCCTTGTGAGTAATCGATATTTCTATACAGTGCAAGAATTAATTCCCGAATGCACACATAGACTGCTTACGTTACTGAATCACTTCTTGACACAGTTATGTGGCTGTTGTTTTTTAAGTCAACATAAAAACAATGCAGTTCGTAAATCCATCAAAGGAATGTTCTAATTCCTCAAATTACTGCAGGTGTCTTTAGGGCCAACAGTTTTCTAGATGAAAGTGGGATTGCCTGGCATCTTTTATTTCAGAATCCTGCTCCTCTTAGGGGGCCCTTATTTTCATCTTCTACCATCCCTTGGCCTTTTGGTGCTTGCAGTTCTTTAATCCATGTGTAGAGGGCAGTCTCTCCTCTACTTTATCTGAGTTGAACCTTAAATTATTCCACTTGGATCTGTCCGTCCCGTCCCCCCCCCCCCCCAAACACCTCCTCTTCTGGATTTGGTGAAACAGTTAACAATTCTACATGGCACTGAGAGCCTGGTGAAAATAGAGATCATTGATTACAGCCAGCTTACTTTTTTGGCTTGGGGACTTGACTGGAAATTGGGGGCAATTTCCCTCTCCTTTCATGATCATCTGCACAGAAGATACACAAGTGCTGGGCTCCAAGTCTGTGATATCCTGGAGACAAATGAAACAAGAGAAAATAGAGAAAGCAAACGTTTTAGCAAAGAATGTGGCTTAGGGGCCAACTGGCTACATCTCAGACAGAAAGGATTTTTTTTTTTTAATCCAAAGACCAGTAAGCAAAAAGAGTGGAACCAAAGAAGGTGATTCTTTGAGTTATTGCTAGAAGACTGATTCTTCTTTTATATTTTGTTTACTCGGGTATATCTATCCAAATACAGTAAGTAACATAACCATGATTTTGTTACCTGGCATGCAAAATGATGTGCAAAAATGCGGTGCAGTGCAATCCTATATATGTCTACTCAGAAGTAAACCCCACTGAGTTCAATGGGACTTACTGTCAGCTAATGATGACTAGGATTGCATCAGTCTTGCATGGTCTATTTTTTAAAAAACAAAAATACCCACGGCCTGCCCATGTGTTTTACATTGACAAAGCAAGCGAATACACCCAGGATTTTCTTAACAGGTAAAGCATCTGTGATACTGTGTTTGCACTCTTGCTTAAGAACATTCAGGACCGGTGCAAGGCAGTTTGGTGCCCTAGGCAAGATCAGATATTTAGCGCCCCCCTTCCCACTTGAGAGCACTGTATTTTTTTTCAAGGCGTTTCTGGTGCCCCCTTTAGCCCTGCGCCCTAGGCGGCTGCCTAGTTGGCCTAATGGTGGCACCGGCCCTGAGAACATTATAAATGCTTTAGGGTGCAATCCTATACAAGTTTAGACAGAAAAAAGGTCTCCTTTTTTCAGTCTAAACTTGCATAGGATTGCGCCTTTCCTGGATCAGATCAAGGACTACAATACTTTGCAAGAATCCCAGTGACCCACAGGCATTAAGGCAGAGTGGGGAACCTCAGGCCTTCCTGGGATGCCAAGCTGACCCTCTGGGGCTCCACAGGTAGCTATGCCCCTTCCCCTGACCCCTCCCCCTTTCCTTGACCCCACCTCCTTTCCCCAACCACCAAACATTTGTTAATTTCCCAGCTTTTGTGCAGTTCCCCCCCCCCATTTTAAAAGGCTGAAATGCCTCTCTTAAGGCTTAGTACTGGCAGTAAGAGCTTTAAGCTACAATATGCTCTCATATATGGATAGATGGATGGATAGATAGATAGATAGATAGATAGATAGTATTTTGGGGGCTCCCTTCTTTTGCCCCACCCCCTTTCCCTTCATCCCTGCCCACCATTGGAATGCGGCCCCCGAAAGCTTCTCCAAAATTGAATTGAGGTTCCCCATTCCTGCTTTAAGGGGATCCACTGCTAACTGGCCAGTGATCCGCCAGTGGACAACAGTCAAGCATCACTCCTTAACCTCTTGGTTAACTCATGCTAGCTCTTGCAGGCCATGGAAAACACAGAAAGGGATTCTTTAAAAAAAAGACACACATACTTTTGAGGAATTTTGGCAAAATCTTTGGGGATGTTTGCCAAATGTTTCTGCCCTGGGTCTATTTTGAACTGCCACTGTTGCCAACTCTTGCAGTTTTTTTTATGGCAAGTCTCAAAGAGTTAGCCCCCCACCCCTACGTGGTTCCAGTGGCCTATATTATTTCATGCAATCTCAGATTTCATTTTCCTCCAAAGTAATTTTCTAAGCCTCCTAGCTATAAAGAAAAATCTTTGAACGTGAACCAAAAATGTGATCTGAGTAGACCTCAGGGCTAATCAACTTGAATTTTATTTTAACATCTATGTGTACATACACATATATAGAGAAACCCACAAGATGTATCATCCAAGCCCATGAAAATGTGCAGCATTGATTCATTATTTGTGAATATTAAGTTATTAGCAAAGTTGATTCTCTGGAACTAGTCAAACTGGGGCTTCTTTATTCTTTCACTTTTCCTTTTCATTCTCCTTCTTGCAGAGGCAAATGAGCCAACCTTTTACAATTAGATATGCAATGCAGCCCAAAACTGTTTGTATGTACTAAGAAGTAAGTCCCACTGAGTGTTAGGATTGCAGCCTAGTGCCATCAAACGGATGTTGAGTCTACAACTAATCATTCTGTCCAGTGGTACAACTAGGACTAGACCTTGGGGCTTAGGCACAGGGCCTTGCAGCTCAGGGTGGGGGGCAGATGACACCCCAGGGAGCATCATGTTATGCAGGCAGCAGCAAACAGGCCCAGTGTCTTCACCTTGGCTGGCATGGTCATGCCAGGAAACACTGTGGCTGATGCTGCTCACCACCACAGCATCCTTCCTTATTTTTATTTATTTTTTTAAATTATAGTCAGTGGGCAGCTGGCTAGGTATGTACATGATTACAGATGCTTAATTATCATTATTTTTTTTAAAAAACTTTTCAAATATATTATCTTTTTCTTTAAGAAAATAGCTCATATTCCCAAGTAAATGTGTTTAACATCAAGGCAGCAAGATCAAATTCCATTTTATTCTTGTAATCCTGATGGTGCTATGATTTAAGTGGCTGGGGGATGCTGGGAATTGTAGGCCAGCAGGGGGTTGGACTCAATAGCCTGGTAGGCTCCTTCCAACTCTATCTATGAAATCTATGAAATCTGTGTGCCTTGTATTGGAATCCAGGGACAGGTTGAGTTCTGCTGGTTTTCCAGCTTCTGAGCTTCCCAGCTGATTTCCTATGTGGGCAGCCAATCTGGATTCCAGGCTCTTTAGAGTCTATTTATTTACTATTGGGTTTCAATGATTTTGTGCTACTTCTGTGGGTAATGTGTTGTTTTAAAATGTTTTTGTCGTGTTTTATGCAAGCTGCTTTGAGCAAGGGAGAAAAGTGTCATGTAAATAAGTACATAAAACTGGAGGCTTTGATCCACAAATGTGCTGAACACACAGTGCACTCCTTGGCATGCTTTTCTCAGAAGCAAGCCCCATTGGGCTCAATAGTGCTTACTCCCAGGAAAGAGGGCTTAGGATTGCAGCCTCAATCCTTTTTTAGTTGTTCAGCACCACCCAGGGTGAACTTGTCAAATAAGTGCACCATCCGCTAATGGAAATATGTTGCAAACTGGCCAAACCACACCAATCCCCTTTTCCAGAACTATGGGACATCTCATTCAACTCCCCAGGTTCCTTCTATAACCTATTTTCATAGTGGATTTCCAGCTGTTGCAGAAAAAGAGATTTTGAAGTTTTTATCTGAGAACGCTCAGCCCAGAAATAACAGTGCATTACAAGGAACTTGAAAAGTAATGCTGAACCCGAGAGACAGCTTCTATTTTTCTGTAATGCATTTTCTTCCCACGGTTCTGAGCATCCATTAGACTGGAAGGAAGGCTGGTGCTGTAAGATTAAATGATTGGGGGAGGGGGTTTGCTAGCAAAATGTGGTTGGTTTTTTTGGGGGGGCTAGCTGGGGAGAGTGTTTTTGGGAGTGGATTCAACTTTGTAGTGATGTGACTTGAATCTGAAAGGAGCACCCCCTAGGTGCAAGGCACTCTCCCTTTTCTGGACCAAGAATAAAAAGTTTGTTCAGTTTATCCATGCTGTTCACTAGCAAACTGGTGCACTTTTGGTTAAATATGCTGCTTAAACCGGTATTGACAGAATGAAGAGTCTTTGTTGCTAGCTTTTGGATGAAACGGGTCATTTCATGGCAAATAGAAGGAAGAAGTAACCACTGGCAGTTCCAGGTTATTGGGGGGTGAGGGGCTTGGGAAAAATGACCTCTCTGGGTGGGCCCACCTCCTTTTCATTGTTTCTGCCATTGCCAATACATTTGCAGTCTCCACTTGGGCCCAGTCTGCCCAGCTGCCCAGAGGCGGGTGGCAAGGTGAGTAGAGGCTGCTGCTATTCCTCCTTGCTCCTATCACTGCTTGCTTGCTCAGATGGGACAGGCAGTGGCAGTGAGGAGGAGGAGGGGCCCCAGGGCCAGCAGGTTCAGCTACGGCCCCCCCTGCTGATGCATAGGCCTTCAAGAGTGCCAATGAGGCTATCTTCTGACATGAGCTCTGCCAGGAACCACAACATGTTGGCGTGTGTGTGTGTGTGTGTGTGTGTGTGTGTGTGTGAGAGAGAGAGAGAGAGAGAGAGAGAGAGAGAAGCTTTGACAAGCCATAATTCAGGCAGGATGGGTGAGGAAGGGCACAAGCATTGGAGGTGGCCAACTTCCTGGCCTCCCCCGACTGTGCTCATGTCACATTGGCTCAGAAACTAAGCTGAGTGATTTCCGCCCAAATCGGAAATAGGTTGACTTATTTCCCAAAGCCAATCTGACTGGATGCTGCCCTACTGCAGTGGCATTAGCCTGCAGGAAAATGTCCTTCCACAAAGGCCACTGAGTCCTTTCTTCCTGGTCTTCTACTAGTACACTGACTACAGAGAGGAGGGTAGGAGAGATCTAATTCTCTCCTTTCCACAACTAGACCACCAATGGTGTTGCTGCTGTCCTGGCTGGATACATGATGTTTAAAGGGAAGAGGCTTGGGAAATTGAAGGGAATGAGTGGGTGGGAACAAGGACAGCATCAAAGGTAGGCATGTCCGGGCACCTGCCAAGGGCTCACACCCTAGCAGAGGCCCACTGACAAGAGCTCCGTGGATTTCCTCCTCCTCTTCTCCATTGCAACCTGCCTTTTCACCTACCTCGCCAGACAATGGCGGCGGTGGGAAGGAGGAGCAGCAGATGCCACCACCCACTTGCTCAGTGGCTCTCTGGTTCTCTGCTTGTCAAGTAAGCAAGTGGTAGCAATGTTGAGAAAGAGGACGAGGAGCAAGAGCAGCTGGTGACAATGGTGGTGAGAAGGTGGACTCACTGACAGAGGTGCCCATTGAGGGTGTCTTTCCCAAGAGCCTCAAGAACCTAGAGCCAGCACTGGATGGGAGAGGAGGGGCTGGGTAGGCCAGGAATCCTTCTTGACATAGATTTAAATCCAAGCAGAAGAAGAATTTCATAGATTTCATCGATTATAGAGTTGGAAGGAGCCTACAAGGCTATCGAGTCCAACCCCCTGCTCAATGCAGGAAACTAGAGGAGGGGTCTCCCATCCAAGTAATAACCAGGCCTGACCCTGCTTAGCTTTCTACACTCAGACAAGCTGAGCCAGCGTAAGCCACAGGCCTGTATATAATTCAGGGCCACAATAACACTCACCCCTTCTTTGAGGTGAGTATTACAAGATCCCAAAGCTCACATCCAGGTCTGAACCCACTGAGCCTTGCTGGCATCTCTCTAGCTAGCTTACCCGCCAATATTTGAAAGTATCAGATGGTAAGCCAGAACTTGGTTGTGGTATATAACTGGATCGGGGAGCTAAAGGTAGGCTCAGACAGGATCAGGAAAGATAATGGAAAACAGGAAAGGAAAAATCAAACAGACCAGGCAAGATTCTGGGCAGGTACAAATTCAGGGAGGTCAGGACACAGCAAAGCAAACAGAACAATGAACAAGTAGTTTCAGAGGTACCAGCAAGGAGCTCTGCCTCTAACCAGGAATAGGGACCTGCGGAGTTTGTTAAATCTGTTCCATCTGTCTTTCATGCAGTGTCAGGTGTCTTTCTTTCTATCATCTACTCATTGATGGAAACTGATTTATTTATTTTTACCAGAATTTCATGGTACTTGACTAATTTGCATTAGCACTAATGCACGCTTGTGCAAATGTGCTAATCTGCATTACTTAAGGTGCATTAGTGCTAATGAGAATTAGTGCAAATCCTCCCCAGAAGTGAAAAACCAATCTGCAAGTGCACCAAATCCACGTGACTTGGAAAAAGCCAGTCTGCTGTGGAATTCACAGGTCAGATCCAGAGAAATCTGAACTCATTTGAATCCATTGCAGATTTCTCCACTATCCCTAGCGGGAGCAGTTGACCAATCTGTTTTGCAGGGTTTGCTGCATGCAGAAGCCCACCATCAATAACGGGGAAACTCAAATGGGCTCAGGTGTGCCAGGCAGAAGAGTGATTCCTGACAGACAGACAGACAGACAGACAAACAGACAGAAGAAAATGGGATGCACCTGTTTTAGTGAAAAGAATTCAGGGCTCATACGTAGTTATGATAGTGAGCAAGCGAAACCAACAAGTCATTTTCCAGGCTCTGACAGAGTACTCTACTTCCAAAACAATGGGTGCAATCCAGCCAAACCTCAGCTTTTGTCAGTCCCATTGGTGATTAACACAGTTTAAATCAGTGTTCTCCAACCTTGGGTCCCCAGATGTTTTTGGCCTACAACTCCCAGTATGCCGCAGCCAGCTGGCTGGGGAATGCTGGGAGTTGTAGGCCAAAAACATCTGGGGACCCAAGGTTGGAGAACACTGATTTAAATCTATCCCATTGGCATCAAGGTGCTGTGCTCTGGCTGGATCATACTTACATATTGCAGTTTCCCAGTAACCAAAACACAAGTTAGGGCTATTATTTTTGGTTTTTAGAGCAACTTTATTCCTGACATTTATTACATCCCACTTTAAAACATCATCATGATCATTGATGCATATTTTAATTCTCCCCCCCCCCCCCCGCTAAAGGTACCTAGTAGGTAAAGGTGTTGAGATAGCACAATACTCCTTACTAAAGAAAGGGCTGTCATTTGTATTTAGCTGAACTAGTCAAAACTTTTGATCCTGGTAAACTGTAGCCTTTTAACATAGCACTGTTAGAGAGAGTTATATTGCCTACAGGCATGGCAATGTTAATTTAAACCAATGGTTGAAATGGTGCCCATTTGACAACTTTATTTAACTTTGTTTGTCATCCCCCATCCCCACCCCTAATGTGTAATTTTAATCCGTGCTGGGTTTAAAATCCACCCAAGGAAGGTGCTTGGCAAACTAGCCAGTTGGCATTGCTAGAAAAGCCTTCGTTCCAGTGGCGATAGGCACTGAAATTTGCAGCTTCCCAGTTTTCTTTGGCAGTGATCTTGCAACCACTGATTCTGGAACAGAGCAACCAAAGTCAGTGGGACAGCTCCAGACCATAATCAGTCCTTTCAGTCAGGACTATAGCTTTGAATTCTTAGCAGCGCACTGAAATGAAGGAAGAATATCTCTGTGACCTCGGGAGCACTTTTACATACTTCAATTCTTTACCGCTGACACGGAGCCTCAGTCTCCAGGGCAGCATGTCAATATAATGGATTAATAGCGCTTGTTATCTTCTTCATCACCAGTGCATCACCTATGTATCTATTATATACATTTGATCAGTATTACATATCACAGCCTTTTGTTATCCTGATATGCTTGGAAGGGGGGGGGAAGGTACACCATTTACACTTGGATGATCCTATTGAAGTCAATGGAGCTTTGCCAATGTAAGAGGCCATTGAATAAAACTCTTTTAGAAGGCTATGCCAAAATTAACCTTTATAGAGTGGAGTCTTGTGCTCTGCTGCTGAAAAAAGAGACAGCTAGCTGGTATATTGAACCCAGGCTCTCACAATAGCTTTTCTTGGCATTACCGTACGATCCTGGTGCCCTCACAAAGAAAGGAACGAAGGAGGCCGAGAAACGTTGGCTCAGCCTTAGCCTTCCCAAGGAGAGCAGGGGGAAATCGCATCGTCTGTCAAATAAAAAGGGATGAAAACAGCAGGGAGAGGAATTACATCTCCAGGCTTTCAGGAGATGGTTGCAATCAAATGAAAAATGTGTCGCATTTGACAGTTTCCCGTTAAAATGGCTCAATTAAGGAAGAATCTGGAAAGATCTCTGGATGCCTCTCCTGTAATTAGAGATATATTACCCTCCTCCCTCCCCAGAACATTAGGCTTGTCATCTTCAGTCCTGAAGGGCCAGCTGCAATGGAGGGAGTCCAAGGGATGCTTGACATGAGTGGGAGCTCATAGGTGCAGAGATGGGGGAAGAGAGACGAGGAGGCATGCCTTGGGGCTCAACACGGTGACTTTGGATGCCTTGATTTTCCATCTGCAGTGACTGTTCCTGTTTTTGGAGAGCTGGCTGCTTCACTTGGGGCCACTTGCTACGACAAACCTTTGAAAAAGACCATTTGAGGTAGAGTGCAAAATCATGGGTAGCTGCATCTAGCCCAGTATTATCTGCTTTGATTGGCAGCATCTCCCCAAGCTTTCAGGCAGTGGGTCTTTTCCATCAGTGACTAGCTGATCTTTTTCATCTGGAGCTGTCAGGGATTAAAGCTGAGCCCCACTGCCTACAAAGCAGGTGCTCTCCTGTTGAGCTACACCCCTCCCATCAGTGATTTTTCGAACCATCACAAATGTATCAGGTGTTCCGTGATGTGAAGATTGGTCTCAGCAGACAAAGCCACCCCAAAGACAGCTTGTCTTCCATTACTGATCTTCCTTTTTAGCATGGGCAGCTTCAAGGAATGGCTGGGGACATTCTAGAGCAGGGATGGGAAACCTCCAGACCACATGCCAATTTGGCCCACTTTGGGCCAAATGGGCCAGCCTAAAGGGCCTTAGCTGAGGGCCCTTCCCAAGCCCCACCCCTTCAGGGTTTGTGGAGAGAAGAATCTACACACAGTGAGCACACTACACACTCTCAATGGGAGAAGGTGCAGAGCAAGTCCCTGGCTGCAAAAAAAAAAGGCAAATGCAATTTTAGGTTGCATCAATAGAAGTATAGTTTCATAGATTTCATAGATCATAGAATTGGAAGGAGCCTGCAAGGCGATCGAGTCCAACCCCCTGCTCAATGCAGGAAACCAGAGGCAGGGTCTCCCATCCAAGTAAGAACCAGGCCTGACCCTGCTTAGCTTTCCACACTCAGACAAGCTGAGCCAGCGTAAGCCACAGGCCTTTTTCACAGAGTGAGAATTCCACTCTACTCTGCACCGGTCAGACCTCACCTTGAATATTGTGCCCAGTTCTGGACACCACACTTTAAGAAGAATTCAGATAAATAGGAACGAGTTCAGAGAAGGGCAACAAAGATGATTAGGGGACTAGAAATTAAGTCCTACAAGGAAAGATTGAAGGAACTGGGTATGTTTAGAGAAGAATGAGAGGGGATATGATAGCATTTTTCAAGTATCTAAAGGGTTGTCACAGAGACAACAATTTGAACCCAGATATATTAAATCCAGTGAAAAAGTCCAGTACCTGTGTCTTGGGCAGAACCCCCAAAAGCATCTGTGTGTGGATTGGACCAGAGTCCACCCAAGTTAGGAAGACTTTAAACCACGTTGCAGGAGGAGCTGAGCTGAAATGTCCAGTATTGGTTTCCAAACATCCCAAATAAGCCAGATGGTGACATCATCCTGCAGCAAATTAAAAAAAAGAAAGAAACACCCTAATATAGAAAGGGATATTAATTTACTTACATTCCTATACAAAAAAAGAAGGATAATGGAAAAAGAGAGAGCTAAAGAAGTGAAGCTACAAGATGGGATTATGATCTACTGAGCATAACTGTTTGGAGTCCCATAATTAGAATGTCAAAAATTGATGGCTAAGATTTACACAGGGCAATGCAGAAGGGAAGAGGTAGCATAGTGATATGCTATTTCAACAGAATGAGCTAAGGCAGCTATAGACTTTGATTAAGAAGATGGTGCAAAACCATTGTGCACATGGAACTTGGAACCAAGGAGAAAATTATACGTGGGATTGGCTCCAGACCCAGCAGACTGATGATGAGTGATGTGGCTGAAATTTCCCTAGGCAGCAAAGTGAGGAATTCAGAAATCACTTGATGCTTGTTCTCACAAGTGTCTTTAATTGGCTTGAAATGAACCAAATACACAGAATAAAAAGAGTTTGAAAGCTGATTTTTTTTTTTTTAAAGCAATGTTATGATTCAGAATACAGAAGATCCACCTGGAGGAGAAATCATCCCACAGCCTGGGGCATTAAGAAGTCTGGGTTGTTACCAAGATCAAACCACTATCACTTGGACTCCCAAAGTGATCAGCTTAGTCCTTTCTTGAGACAGAATATAGGGCCTCCAATATGCTATTGGAGAATAGTGCCCCCATGCAGCACATAAGAGGGGCCTTGCTCAGGCAGAATGGATGGTCTGTGTGCACTAATCCCACAGGATCCCACTGCATGGGACAAAAAATAAAAATAAAAGGTAGATCCAGACATCTGCTTTCTGCACACTTAGACCATTGTTGGATGCCACTGCACATGGGCAAACTGAGTGGATGGGGCAGAGGCTGAACTTCATACCACCATGTGAATGCAAATGTGACCTGCATGATGCAATCCTAATAGATATAACCCACCCCCCAAGGATGAGGATGTCATGTTCTCTGGCCTCAATCCCCCCCCCCCTCTGGCTCAGAGGAGAACTCAGAGGGAGAGGAGGCTTCATCCAGTAATCCATTATCTGCTAGTAACTCATCATCTGCTACTCCAGAACCTTCCAGGCCAGAGGATGTGGCTACCAGACTCCTTAGATTCAGAGGGCGCCTCCCCAATGCAGTCCTCACTGACTCCACACCATAAGGACTAGCAGCTGCAGAATCAGACAGTGGCCCTTTAAGAAGTAGACAGCTCCTCAGAGGGGGCAAAGTTAACAGCAGATCCAAACCTGTCATTTATTTATTTATTAATTATATTTATACCCCGCCTTTTTTCCTGCAAGGAACCCAAGGTGGCTTACATAGTCGTCGTCGTCCTCCTCTCTATTTTATCCTCACAACAACCCTGTGAGGTAGGTTAGGCTGAGAGTCAGTGACTGGCCCAAAGTCGCCCAGTGAATTTCATGGTCGAGCGGGGAATAGAACCCAGATCTCCTGAGTCCCAGTCCAACACTCTAACCACTACGCTACACTGGCTCACTGGCTCACTCACTGTCAACCTTCTTGAGGTTTCAGAAGGCCTCTGTATATTGCTGAGACAACAGCTCTTGAGTGAGTTCCAGTCCACACTTGCCATAGTGATCTGTCCAGGGTTCTGACAAACCCTGCCTGGTCTGACCTTACCTTGCCATCCTGCTTACCCAGACTTTACTCTGATTCATCAGACTTGACTCTGCCTCACCCTTCTACTAAGTGCAACTGCTTCAGACTGCCTCCCCTGGGAAGCTTGAACTGGGCTAGACAGTACAGAGGATGTGTGTGCCTTCCCATATATTTCACTGAGCATGTATATCAAAAGTCTGTGTTGCTGTGTGGCTTTTCTGTGGACAGTATTAGTAACATGTGGTACCTTGTTTCATATTTTCATTTATTTCATTTCATTTCATTTCATTTATATACCGCCCCACAGCCGAAGCTCTCTGGGCGGTTCACAACACTCTATACATAAAAACAACAATAAAAAACATACAAAATAGTTTAAAAAATTAAAAACCAAATTTAAAAACACAGTTTAAAATAACAATACAAAAGCCAATAAAACTGAGCCTACAGGTGACAATCCCCTCCGTGCTATTCCAAGCTCCTAACTAAATGCCTTGGCATAGAGGGAAGTCTTAACCTGGCGCCGAAAAGATAGTAAGGTTGGCGCCAGGTGGGTCTCAGTGGGAAGCTGATTCCATAACTGGGGGGCTACCACCGAGAAGGCCCTCCTCCTCGTTGCCACCAACCGAGCCTCTCTTGGAGGTGGCAGTCGGAGGAGGGCCCCAGATATTGAGCGTAGTGTCCGGGTAGATAGCGGTTGGGAGAGACGTTCCGTCAGGTATTGTGGTCCTAAGCCGTGTAGGGCTTTATAGGTTAAAACCCATATGAACATCTCTGGATCAGGGCTAAGTTTCACATTAACTTTGTTTCTATTGGATGTTGAACATCCACTTGTCACAGTTGTGTGTGAAGAAATGCTGTGTTACCAGTAAGAAATGAATAGTCCTTCCTGTGTCATGGACCTAAACATTCAACACTTGTTGCTGATGCTCTCAGCTCTTGTTGCTGATGCTCTAGTTCTATATCCTCTTTCATGTGACCTTCACTTCACACCTGGAGGGCAGTGCCAGTTCCAGGGTTTTGGGGGGCCCTCGGGCAACATGCACTCAGTTGGCCCTCCTCCCAAAGTACTCCCACCTCCCCTTCATAACTATAATGGGTGCTGCCTGTTTGCTTGCTTCTCCCTCTGTGTCCAAACCATACCATTTAGGAAGAGGCACATTGATAATATATCCTTCTTGTGGAGTGTTACCCAGCATCATTCTGTTTGTGAGAAAGCTTGGACCAAGTGTCAGCCAATAAAAGTCTTGGAAGAAGGAACTGGCTATTGTAATTTGTAACATTCTTATTGGAGCCAACTCAAATTAGGAGACAGGATATGAACACTTTCTTTGGACTATGGAGGTTTAATTGCTGTAGTTTGTTCTAGGCCTGAGACATAGCACAAAAAAAGAGGTGCAAAGTGCCTCACTCTCTGGAGCTAGCTGGCATCTCTATGTCTTGATTGGCCATGTTGGCTGTGAACATGGTGGGGCTGGAAGGAAAATAGTGCTACCAATGCTGGGGGTCCAATCCAGAAATAGAAGGGAGAGGGGAAAGGGACGTCTTAACTTCCCAAGAAACACTTTTTTCTTCATTATTATTTCCTGGAGAAGCATAAACTTGTGTGAAAGGGTGCTCTCCTACTGTTTCCAGACCTTGCCTAATAGCTTCCATCCCTGGTGAGTCCTCTGTGGTATGTCCACTAGAGTCTATTACCAGCACTTGCTTTAGCTGAGGAGGTGTTGCTACCTGCCTTAGATGGGGAGCCCAACTTTATCAGACTGTGTGGAGAAAGTGGATAGAGAGACACTTTTCTCCCTCTCTTAGAACCTTCTAGAACCACCTTTCCCAACCTTGGGTTCCCAAGCTGTTGTTGGCCTACAACTCCCACTACCCTTGAACACTAGCTGGCTGGGGATGATGGGAGCTGTATTCCAACACTATCTGGGGACCCAAGTTTGGGAAAGGCCAATCTAGAACATGGTGTCCTCCAATGACACTGGTTGGTAGGAGATTCAGGACCAGCAAAAGAAGGACTTTTTTTTCGCACCGCATGTCACTCATATATAGAATCTGCTGCCCTGAGATATAGCATGATGATCATTAGCCTTGATGGTTTTCAAAGAGGATTAGACAAACTCATGGAGAAGGATTGGTCTACCAATGGCAGAGGCTGGTGGCTTCAATGTCAGTGGGGCTATTTTATCCACTCCAGGTTTCAGTCTGAACTTTTAAGGAGCTATCCATGGTGCTGTTCCCCATCCCCAAAATAGATTCTGAGTCATGGATAGCTCCTTTAGAGTTCATACTGAAGCCCAGAGTAGATACACAGCCCCACTGACATTGGAGCCAGCAGTCCAGGGCTCTAAGCAACCTCCAGCTTTGGAAGCAGTAGGATATGCTCCTGAGCACCAGTTGCTGGGGAGCAACTATTGGAGAGGACCATTGCATTGATGTCCTGCTTGTGGGCTTCCCAGAGACAACTGATCAGTCACCACTTTGGCAAATACCCTGCTGGGCTAGATGGATTTTTGGTCTGATCTAGCTGTGTTCTTATGGTCTTCTGGAGTCTGAGAACCTGTGGTACCTCTGAGCTATGGTGTTCTACAGCTCACTCTGAAGGTGATCACTTGTTACTTGCCTGTTCATTCACATGCAACCAGTTTCTATACTAGATAATGGTGCCATCGATGGAAAAAAATCTTATTATTTCCCCCTTCTTAAGAAATATCTCAGGGATACTTCCCACCCCACCTCCACCCATACCAAGGTCAATTACAAGGTGATGGTGGAATAACCTTCATTTCCTTAGAGTTAGCATTTCTTGAATACAAGCCCCTTATTTTCATTCATGTGGGTCTTCGAATAAGCCAGGCACCTAGATTTAATGCTGAAATCACTCCTCCTTCTACCTGAGGCTGGTGCACTCTGTTAATTTAGTAATAGATTTGCATTTTTATCGCTTTCTCGGCTTAACTGATGAACATTAATTCCATGCAAGTTTCTCCAATTGCTGGATACTTAATTATTTGGCCGGAACCTTCTGCAGAAAGAACCTAGTGCTATAAAAAGGGCCATTTCTGTCTTGATCTATTTTAGTCCTTTTCGGAAGAAAAGTAAAAAAGAAAGAAAAGAAAATGCAGGATTGATCCCTGAAGCAGCTCTTGGCCTGTGACTCGATGGCAGAATAAGAAGAATGGATGAATAATCTGTCTGATTTCTTTAGCTGACGAACGTCAGATCCATTTTTATATTCAAGTCTGTCGACATTGCAACAGATTTCATCTTTGCCTCTGTTCATCAACAGCTATTCTGTTCCTTTCCATCACTCTTACGCTTCATTAAAAAAGAAAAAAGAAAAAAAGGCAAAGGAGGGTGTGGGAAGAGAACTTGTGCAGAAATAGTTATTCTTATCACTGTTTCAGGAACTGAAACACTGGGTGATGATGAGTATTTATCACTGGGCAGAAATCTAAGTTTGCATTAGATACTGTTACAGAAAGGTAGATGAAAGATGGATGCATTGCTTGGTAGGAGAGAGGACAATGCCTGCTGGGCTTCTTTGAAGGGGTGAAAGGTCACATGAGCTGTGGTGACATGTTTAAAAAGTGATAGCATTGGTTAAAAGAGGATTCATCATGTGTAAACCCCCCCCCCTTCCTTCCTCTTTCTTGAGAGATGGTATCTGCTGACCTCAGCTTAACACAAACTGGGGGCTTGACTTGAATGAGGTGAGATGGAAGAGAGAAGGGCAGTCTATAGGCAGGGGACATAAGGCCCAAGAGGGCCTGAAGCAGTGTGTGTGTGAGAGAGAGAGAGGGGGGGGTACCTGTCCATAATCCAGTAACTTGTCATAATCTGGAAAAAAAAATCTTTTTATTTTATGTATTTATGTATTATTACACTTATATCCCACCTTTTTTCCTCTTGCAAGGAACCCAAGGTAACCAAGCCTGCTCCTCCTCTTCTGTTTTACCCTCACAACAACCCTGTGAGGTAGGTTAGGCTGAGAGTCAGTGACTGGCCCAAAGTCACCCAGTGAGCTTCATGGCTGAATGGGGACTCGGACCTGGATCTCCTGAGTCCCAGCCCAACACCCTAACCACTACGCTATGCTGGCTCTTTTTCTTTCCTACTTTCTTTCCTCTAGCATCCTGATAATAGAGAAAAAGTTGAGCGGGAGGGGAACAGGAAGGCTCACAAATGCTGGTGCAACTGGAAAACAGTGTCGTTTTCAGTGCTCATAGTTTCTCAGCTAACCTAAAGCACAATCCTACGCATGTTTAGACAGAGAAAAGGCCTACAACACCCAGCATGCCCCTGCTCTGTCTAAACATGTATAGGATTGTGCCCTTAGTAAAAAAAAAAATTGGTAAGGCTGACCTGGTATTCTGAATGTTTAGAACTCACTCTCTTGAAATCATTCTAAATGGCTGAAAGACATGTTACCAAATGTCCCCATTCATAGGTGTACATCAACTCACACGTGTTCATGTGTACCTGACAAACCCAGAAATAGAGGGATCTTTTGCACCCAGTAGGTAGACCAGCCTTTCCAAACCTGGGGCCCTCCGGGTATTTTGGACTACAACTCCCAGAATTCATGACCTTTGGAGTTGAAGTTCAAAACATCTGGAGGGCACCAGCTTGGAAAAGGCTGAGTTATTCCCCTCCCTTCCTTCTAGTCACACACACAATCCAGTTTGTTAAATTGAAATGTGGACTTTTTAGCATCCTTTCCATGCATGCTTATGGGATTAGTGCAGATGGCAAAGTCCAAACAAGAAAAGAGTGACTGTTCCACAAAAGCCCTGCATTACTTGGTTGTTCCTCCTCCTCCTCCTCCTCCTGGTTCCTCCACTTCCAGTTTAGGATGACAGCATACAATCAACCTACAGGGGGAAGATACTACCTGGCTTCTGACAGTCTGGAATACAGCAACTGTGGATGCTAATGCAAGATATTACATTCATATCAAGCATACCTTCTAGTCTTGAGTGATTCCCCGCCCCCTTGCTTTCTCTCAGGAAAACCCCAAATCAATTTAACACAGTTTTTTGCAGGTCTTGAGACTTAATGGTTTAGTGTTGGTTGGTGTGGTGTTTAATTTGTGTATCTCCCCAGTATGGCACTGCCACATTCATAAGAACAAGAAGAAGAAGAAGAAGAAGAAGAAGAAGAAGAAGAAGAGAAGAAGGAGAGAGGAGGAGGAGGAGGGGAGGAGGAGGAGGGGTGTGTGTGTCTTGTTTATTGATATGCAAATGTCAAGTGTGACCAGGGGAGAAGGCAGCTGCCAGTGCTTTTTAATTACCTGGGTGGTGAAGGGGGCGGGCTCCAGTCCTGCCCTTAATGAGTTGTGACAGAAGTTAGCAGATGACACACTCACCAGCTCATTAGCCTTTCCTGGGACACGCCCCCACCCCACCCTTCATCAGGCTCACCAACCATCAAGACAAGTGAGTGTGCTCCATGTGTAAGTGGGCAGTTTTGCCCTGCTTAGATTTTTAATTTTTTTAGGACAAAAACAATGGTTACAATCCACAGGGAGGCAAACAATTAGGTTAGGATCGGGGAACCTTCTTTCTGTTGAAGGCCACACATTCCCGCAGGGGTAATCTGTCAGGGGGAAGTGGGTGAAGTCAGCAGTGGGTGGAGCTAGTCAAAAGTGGGTGGGGTCAGACCATATCTCTCTCTCGCTCTCTCTTTCTGCCACCCTCTTCTCTCTGTCTTTGCTCTTCCTCCCTGCCCAGTGGGCTGCAAGGGAGGGAGAGCTTGCTCTTGCCAGAAGTCTGGCCTGATCTCTTGCAGAGGGCTTGTAATTGGGCCAAGGGCCAGATCCAGCCCCAAGGCCACAGGTTGCCCACCCCTGGTTTATATCAAAGTTCATGCAGGAAATAATTCACGTTCAAAAAATGCACATAGGTCAGGGGTGCATCCTGCTGCCACAAGGCCACTTCCACCCTCCCCTCCCATATGACTTAGTCCTACACAAGCAGAAGGCAATTTGTGGCCCTCCAAATATTTTGGACAACAACTCCCATCAGTCCTAGCTAGCATAGCCAAAGGTGAGGCATGATGGGAGTTGTGGGGGGGGGACATCTGGAAGACCACAAGTTGCCCATCCCTGTTCTCCACGGATGTAACGTTTTCAAAGGGCTTTTATCCACCCTCTGGGTTCCTAGCTAAACACGTGTACTCTCTTCCCACGTGAGGATGTACACAAGCAGAGACAGGTTCCCCACCCACGTGCGCACACCCTCGTAGTGTGGGAAATGTCAAGTTTGTTACTCACCCCCCTCAAAAAAAAAAGAGAGAGAAAAGAAAAAGAGGCTTGTTGCTGTTATTTCAGGCGTTCTAACCAAATCGGGAGGGTGCCTGATTCGAATCTTGTCCCGTTGGGTCCAGCTGGTGGCCTCACGTCACGGGCATCTATCGGGGGAGTTATAAGTGTGTGTGTGTGTGTGTGTGAGAGAGAGAGAGAGAGAGAGAGAGAGAGTGAGAGAGTGTGTGTGTGAGTGAGTGAGAGAGAGAGAGAGAGAGATCCCACTGTCTGCACGTGGGAGCAGGGCGAAGGAGGAACGGAAAGCTCGCTCCTCTAGCAGGTTTTGCAGCCGAATAACCATCCAGTCCCTCCAACGTAACCCCACCCCGACCAGCGCCGCCGTCACCTCCTCCACCGCCTCCTCTCCTGCCGAGGCAGCAGGTCGGTGTCTCTTTAAGTGGCCGCGGGAGGGAGGGCTCAGCCAGCCGCCTCCACCGCCAGCCTGACAATGGGCCGGGGCAGCAGCTGAGTTGGAGCAAGTTCCGCGGCGTGGCGGCTGCAGCGGGCGCAACAGCAGCTTCCCGATCATCGCGCCGAGGCGGGCTGGCCCCATCCAAGCGTCGGCGACAGCAGCAACGCACTGGAGAGAGAGAGTTGTTCCAAGAGTGCGCTGGGGATGATGGAGCCGCGGTGGCGATGAGTTAATTTCCGAACCTGCTGGAGCCTTGCCTGGATCACGTCTCTCTCTCTCTCTCGCCTTCCCTCACTCCCACGAGGTCCCTCCTCTCTTTAACCCGAGCACCGCCTCCCTCCCGCCACGTCTGGGGGCAGGTCCCGGGAGCCGATCCCCCTCCCCACGCACCCACCCCCGGTGCTCCGCGCGCCCGCTCTGCTCTCTCGCTGCGAGAAGGATCCCTTTCCAACCCCTGCTGCGGATGCGCGATTCTGGAGGAGCTTGAGCCATGCGGCGGAGGTTTCCGCTTTGGCTCCGGACCTTGCTGTGCTTCTTGCCGGCCTTGGTGGGACCCACTGCAGGTAAGAGCCGCTTCCCAAGCGAGGGGGGGAGGTTCCTCTCCCAGCGACGGATCTTCTGCTCCCCGCTTGCGTCCTCTTCCCCCCCCCCCCCGCGACCCCACTGGGGCACAGATGCTGGTGGCTGGTCACCCCTTGCCTGGCACTTTCCGGACAGAGCTGGGCTACAGAATTGCGCGGATCCAAGAACGCAGCCCGCGATCGGGATGCTTCGGGGATGCGTCCTTTTACAGGGTACTCGTTGACGCCGGGTAGCCTGCAGCCGATCCGGGAACGACCCCATGACCCCTAGCACTGGGAATTTGGCTGGAGAGAGCCTCTTCCTTGATTGTGGCCGCTTTCGGGCCCTTCCCTTGATCGGGAAAGCAGAGGGCAGAGGAGACGTCAAGGGATATGGCCAAGGCTGCTGGTGAATCGGTGGCGAGGTTGAGCAAATGGAGGTGGAGTGGGGGAGGTGGAGTGGGGGATGGGGAACCACCCTAGTTTTGGTGTGTGTGTGTGTGCGCGCGCGCGCGGGGGGGGGGAGTTTCAAGTCTTGTGGCCAAGGTGGCTTGATGTTCATGATAATCCTCCAGGAAGAGGGTAAGGACTGGAGCCACTGGCAGGAGAAGATGCTAGGGGTGTGTGTGAGTGCGGAGTGTGTCCCCTCTCGTTTGGCCATGCCCATCTTTCCTCCCTCCCTCCCCGATTCTTACCTTTTGTAAGCTTGTTGGCAAGGGGCTGTGTTCCACCCCAATTCTGACACATTGGGGATCGCTTTGCAGAGCATCCAATACGACCTGCATACACAGGAGGCTTCCATGTAGAGCAGCCAACCTGGGGCCCTGCAGAGGTGTTGGACTGCAATTCCCAACATCCCCAGCCAGCAATCGCTGGCTGGGGATGCTGGGAGTTGCAGTCCAACACCTCTGGAGGGCCCCAGGTTGGGGGAAAAGGCTGGTTTAGAGGTTGGCCTGAAAACACACATGCCGATTTGTCTTGGGCATGAAGACCTATATATAGTGGATCACGTGTCTATTTCCCACTGTGTGTTTTCACGGTGGGCACACACACACAGAGAACAAGTATGCTTTCCAGGGCATACCGGTATCTCCCATGGCGGAACAATCCCCGTCAAAAAGTGGCCCTGATCCTGTCACGCCCATGTCCCAACGTGCAGCCTCCTTCGCGCTGTGGAGTCCCCCCTCCCTCTCCCCCTCCCATGTCACCCGGAATGGAGTGCCTGGGCTTGCACCTCTGGGGAGTTCCCACTTCGCCTCACCCAGAGGCTCTTCTGCTCTGCACTTTTCCTGGAGGTAACAGATGGGCCCCGTGTGTGATAAAAGAAGCACACGGGGGACGTGTGGCCGGGTAGAGGCTAGATGAGGAGAGGCTGTCAGCTGCAGGGTGACTGACCTTTCAGATCCTTGACAATTGAAGTCTCCTGGCCTTCCCCTGGCTTGTATTTGTACAGTTTGCCTTTGCAAGCTTAGTACCAATCTCTCTCTCTTAGCTAGAGACAGCTCTACAATTGTCTGGATATGTTCTTAATTTGCTTCCTTCCCATGATCCCAGCTGCCTTTTTTTTAATTTATGAGGAAACAAAAAACACCAGACCACAAACTCTCTCAAAATCTGTCCACTAGAGGAGGCATCAAGACACTCAATGGAAAAAGAGAACACAGCGGATGAGGTTAAAAGCTTGCAACTGCTCCAGCTGAAATGACTGTGTGTCCTTTAAAGCAAAAGCTGAAATTGCAAAACATGCAGTGCAGTGCCAATTAAAAGCAGCAATAAATAATAGTAATACAAAATCTGAAAGATGTGAGGTGTTTTTTTGTTTTTTTTTAAAGTCTTTAGATTTCAATTTAAAATATCCTTCTGTTTTGAATTTAGGCACAACTTTTTTTGGGGGGGGGGAATCTGAATTCCAGCTTCTTTGGGGAAAGACTAAACTGAGTTTCAATCCCCCCTCCTGCCCATCTGCACCCCTAATCTGGATTATGTCCACAAAGATACCCCCCCCCTCTTTGCCACTTAGACTTGAATGTTGCTGGTTTTGAGGCCATTTCTGTTGGGAGAGGGGGAATATAAGACTTGTGAGATGCCTAGAATTTTATAGTTGGATGATGGTTTTGTGTGTGTCTTACTTGGACACTTCAGCCTGGATGGAGATTTAGATGCAGTGACTGACATTGTCACTCTTGTAGGAAAAGGAGCGGCCGAGTTAGCTTAAGTGTGTGGAGCCATGTGGCTGGGGACACGGAGGTCTTGACCGAGGTATCCTTTATTATATTAAAGTATGGAAAATCAGTGGATTTTGTATGGCTGTTGTTTCTGCCTTTGCTCCAGCTTTTTCTGTACAGCAAAGGTTGGAGGAATGCTTTAGGCTGAACGGCCGACCGTGGCTGCTGAAGGATAATGGCAAGCGAAAAGCATGATGGATTCACGTTTGAAATGTTTTGGGAGTAATGGGGCTGGGTTTTTTTTTCATAGCACGATGCTGCTTCCAGCTGAGAGGAGGCACGCTGGCTGCAACGGGGATCCGACAGAATGCACTGCTCAGGAACCCGTGCTGCTGCTTAGCTGCATTGTGCCTGTTATGAGATCAGCAGACAGGAGTGTGTACCAGTTCATTCATGACTGTGTGTAGAAAGGATGCTGAGTGATATCTATATCTATATAGATATAGATACACACAACTGGAAGGCACACTTATTCAAAGACTAGCTTAACTCTGCAGGGCTGAAAGCTCTATGATAGCCAGTCCTAACCTGGTGCTCTCCAGATGTTTTGACCTACAACTCCCAGCATTCCTGACTATTGGCCATGCTGGCTGGAGCCAGGGGTGGTGCTAGGTACTGAAAACTTCCGGGGGTCAGTCCCACAGGACAAAAAAAAATAATGCACAAATTTGCACGTGCTAATTTACCATACATACTGTATGTTCTAAAGTCTCTTTGTGTTTGTGTCTTTAAACGATCCTGTCTCCCAAGGACACCCCATTGGCAAAAAGGGATGTATGGACAAGGGAGTGGAGGGCATTTCAATTCAGAAAAAAACCTCAGGCAGAAATATTCAAGGGGGGGCAGCAGGAGGGGAAGCACACGTGGGCAAAAGGCCAGCTCCTCCAGGGGGATCAGATGCAACAGAGATAATCAGGGCCCCTGTAACTTTATTTCAGCAAGTGCCCATGGACAGCAGGGTGGTAGGGCAGACAGCCTCCCAGGAAATGAGTGGGTTTTAAGTCAGTCATGACTAATGTAAGACCCACTGAGTTCAATGGGTCTAAACATGGCTAGGTCTGGATCCAACCCAAATTCTGGAGGCTATCTTTAATTCTAAAGGGAGAGGGGAAACCTCTGAATAGCCATGCCTCTTGCATGCTATCATTAGCACAGGCGGCCCCTTGTACAGCTCTGCCTTGGCAAACTTTGTTCTTCCCCTGCGGCATCCTTGTTACACATCAGAACCTCTCTAACCATGGTCTAGGGCAGCCAGCCTTCCCCAACCTGGTGTTCCCCAGATGTTTTGGTCTTCAACACTGCAGATGTGTGGACTTCAGCTCCCATCAGCCCCAACCGGCATGATCAATGGTCACAAATTCTGGGAGTTACGTATAGTCCAAAACATCTGGAAGGCACCAGGTTTAGGGAGGCTGGTCCAGGGGCTGGCGAGAATGTGTGTTTGCCCTGTGATGTGAGAAACAGGAATGCCCAAGGAAGACCGAGGAATTTGCTTCTACCCATAATCTCCTGCTGGAAAGCTTTGGAGGAGAAGAATTATGATGGAGGCTTTCAAGGCAACTCTTCAATAAGGCCCTTGCATCTGGCTGTGTGTAGTCGTGTAAGTTGTCTCATGCTGCATGTCACAATATCCTCTTCTGAGTTAAAAGGAATCAGGTTTTCTCTCTGTGTGTGCGCGCGTGCGTTTTTACATAATCTCATTGCCATCAGATGCTGGTGTCAAATTCTGGGGATATGGCTATGCTTTGAAGTTCTTAATTTTTGATGAGCCTTTTTGGGGGGTTGGAGGCTGAGTTTACCATCTGGAGGTTAGATTAGGCCGTATATATAGCTTCCACTAGGGTCTTCTTGCTCTGCAGCGTGCTGGGCTAATGACAGCTAGGTTTACTTCTTCTTGTTTCCAAGTGCCTTTGTCCCCCCTGCACAAAGAACCCCCCTCCTCCTCCATCTTCTTTTTAGTTGCAGTGAAATGCTTCCCCAGCTTGATGCCCTCCAGATGTTTTGGGCTTTCCCCACCTGGTACCCTCCAGATGTTTTTTGACTACAACTCCCACCAGCCCCAGCCACCATAGACAGGAGTCAGGGATGATAGAAGCTGTAGTCCAAAACATCTGGAGGATACCAGGCTGGGGAAGACTCAGCCCATGGGGCGGGAAATCTGTCCATTTAGGGCAGGGCTCTCCAGCCTTGGGTCCCCAGATGTTGCTGGCCTACAGCTCCCAGCATACCCAGCCAGCATGGCTAATGGCAAGGGATTCTGGGAGCTGTAGTCCAGCAACATCTGGGGACCCAAGGTTGGAGAACCCTCATCTAGGGTTTCCTAGAGGGCCACTGCCCCTTTTCCCTGACCATCTGTCGGTGGTTTCCTGGCTTCTGTGCAGTTTTCCCCTCATTCTAAAAGGTTGAAACCCTGTCCTAAGGCTTCCTTACAGGCAGGAAGAGCTTTCAGCTAAAATATGCTGGTATTTTTTTGGTACTTTGGACCCTTTTGTCTTTGGCTCTGCCGGCCATGAATGGAACCCCCTGAGAGCTTCTACGAAATGGCATTCGGCCCTTGGGCTGAGAGAGGTTCGACACCCCTGCCCTTGGGCCTTGGGCAATGGACCTGCAGTTGGCCAGGCTTCATAAATGATTCAGTTCGGATGCAGAGGCTGGCATGGCAACAAGGATTCCGAGCCCAGTAGTTAGCTTTTAAAAAAATTATTATTATAAAATGAGTCTTCTTGTACACCTGTGTAAGGCACATGAATCCTTGCACAAGGTTTGATGGGAAGGTCCACCCACAAGGTTGCCCTAAGATCCATTGGCAGTGTTGGGTCTGGGACTTTGGTGTTGGTCAACCATCAAGAGGATCCCAGCAATGGTTCTCCAGTATCATGCGTTGGGCTGGAAGATGGAGAGGAAGGAGCAGAGGGCTGGTTTTGTAGTGCAGCTGGGATAGGGCAATAAGGATGTTTATGTTTGGTGAATCTAATTAATTAATTATTACATTTATATTCCACCCTTTTTCCTCTTGTAAGGAGCCGAAAGTGGCTTACATGGTCCTCCTCCTCTCCATTTTTATTCTCACAATAACCCTGTGAGTTAGGTTAGGCTGAGAGTTCATGACTGGCCCCAAATCACCCAGTGAGCTTCATGGCTTAGTGGGGATTAGAACCTGGGTCTCCCAAGTCCTGGAACAACACTCTAACCACTACGCCACACTTTATAGGGGCACAGAATCAGAATCAAAGATCCTGTAATATATATAACATGTAGTAGCATTTTGTTAAATAATGTAATCATTTTTTTTCAGTCTGGAACATTGTTTTCCATTTGAAATAATTAGGCATTCAGTTTTTGGGGGGCTGGAGAGTAGATGGAAAAGCCAGATGTTAGCATGCTCTGAGGCTTAGTAAGGCCAGCCGGCCAGCCAGGTAAAATGGCACCATTGCTGCTTTTCCATTGGGGAGATCCAATGCTTCAAATCTCCACTCAGCTTGCCTAGCTCCCTGGGCGACTTTGGGCCAGTCATGGTCTCTTAGCCTAAACACCCTCCTCACATGGTTGTTGTGGAGATCAACTGCGAAGAGGAACTATATGCACTGCCTTGAGCTCTTTGGTGGAAGGCAGGATAAAAATGTAAAGAAAAGTGCTGTTGCTGAAGGAGGAGGATTTGCAGCGTTGGAGAGGGAACGTGAAGCACACGTGTTTCAAAATGGAAGTGCTGTGGCTACCTGAAGATTTTTTTGGCTTTTGGGCGTAGGAGTTTTGGCCATCCTGAAATAGAGTGGCAGAAGACTTGAGAGGCATGTTTTTTATTGTGTTATACCAATCCTCTATTTCTCTAGATCAGCCTCCCCCAACCTGGTGCCCTCCAGGGTGTGCTGGACTACAATTACCAGCATCTCCCAACTAGCTGGCGGATGCTGGAAGTTGTAGCCAAACACCCTTGCACGGCAGCAGGTTAGGGAGGTCAGCTCCAGATCTCCTTCTTACCTGAATGCTGTAAATCAATGTAACGTTCTGTACACATCCTTTCACATTGCCCAAATACTTGAAGTTCCTTCACTTTCCTCCCCTGTAAAGCTGTCTAGATAACTGAGGCCAGACAGTGCTTGGCTGTGTCACTCGCTTTCTTTTTTTCTTTTTTTTTTTACATCTTGGCGTTTGGCAGAGCTGCGGCTTTTCAATTTCATATGGTGGCAGATGATGCTGGTGGGAGGTGAGGAGGAGGAAGGAAATGGAACCAGCGGATTCCTCGACAGTTGCTGCTGGCTGCTGCCGACCCGTTTGCGTCATCTTTGCGAGTTGTTGTGCTCCTTATATGGGTAGATCCCAGGTCAGGTCCTGTTAACGGAGGAAGAGCCTGCCAGTGCCTCCTTAGCTGGACTCACTGGTGCAGGCTGCTGGGAAACGTCTGCATTTTAAAGCTGTAGATTGGAAACTTGAGTACGTGGGGAATATGTTTGCAACTTGTAGGGTGCGCCTGGGCCACCTGTCGTAGGCTGAGCTCTCAGGCTCGCGCGGCAGATCTCAAAATGTTTCATGCAGTGTTCGATGACCCTAAAATGGGAGGGCAAGCCATGCCTTGGTACTGTTTCTTGTGGATTTATTTATTATTAGCACCTATATACAGCCTTATCTGGTAAAAAAAAAAAAAAGCAAAAAAAAAGCCATCAAGGCGGTGTACAACCATTTTAAACAATAACACCTTGCAACAATAAAAATGGGCACCTTAAAAATGGTCAAAACATTAAAACGCTAAAAAAAACTACATCTTTTAACAGGCTAAAGGAATGATCCTATGGCCCCTAGACATTGTCTGGGAGAGCCATAGGATAGTTTGGATGCCCAGCTCTGAGGTTGGAGACAGCACTCCAACCTCGGAGCTGGAAATTGGAGCTCCGATCCCCCTCCCCTGCCCCCTCAGAGCTGGTGCAGAAAGAACCACACTGGCTGCTCCGGGGTCAGGAAAGTGATCTGAGAGAGGGGGGAAAGGAGGAGGGGCGGGGCAGGGCGGGGCTGGAGTGTCCAGGATACAGGGTATCCTGAAGCCACTCCAGCCTCCTTCCCCCGCCCCTCCGAAACACTGTTGCTAGACAGCCAAAAATGGCCTTCTAGAGAAAATGCAGAGCAGGAGGCGTGGGGAGGTGAAGATGGCCTCCGCTGCTTCTCCCACTCTGCATAAGATGCCAGTAAGCCCCTGAGTTTAGGGGCTTAAGGGCATCCTGATAAGTTTGCACCTAAGTTGAAAATCTGCATCTTTAAAGGCCAAGGGAGCAGGGGCCAATCATAGCTCTTGAGGGACTGCATTCCGTAGTTCTGGGGCAACACATGAGAAAGCCCTTTTGTGTTTGCCTGACGGATGGGCCTCTGTCGGTAAGGGTACCCTCAGAAGGGCCTCTCCTGCAGATCTTAGTACTTGGGCAGGTTCATAGCGAGACAGGCGGTCCCTTAGATAGCCAGGTCCTAAGTTGTTCAGGGCTTTAAAAGGTAAGACCAACACCTTCAATTGAGCATGGAAAGCAATCTGCAACCAGTGTAGGTCTTTCAGGACAGGTGTAATAATATGATCCCGATGCCATGTACTGGTTAGCAGCTGAGCTGCCACCAGGGGTGGTGCTAGGTACCAAAAAGATCTGGGGCTCAGGCCCACAGGACAAAACAAAAAAAAAGCACAAATTTGCATATGCTAATTTACATATGCTCTAAAGTCTCTCTCTGTGTGTGTTTTTCAAGGGCCCTGTCTCCTAAGGGCACCTCTAGTTGTAAAAAGGGATGTATGGACAGGGGAGAGGAGGGCATTTGATTTCAGAAAAAAAAAACTCAGAAAGCTTCAAGGGGGTGAGTGGGCAGCAGGAGGCGAAGCACATATGGGCAAAAAGCCAGCAAATCCAGGGGGATCAGATGCAACAGAGATCATCATGGCACCTGTACCTTCATTTCAGCAAGTGCCCATGGACAGCAGGGCGGTGGGCAGATGACCTCCCAGAGATTCTGGGCTCCCGCTCTAGCGGGCCACCCCCTAACACCACTTATGGATGCTGTTTTTTGCACCAATAGAAGCTTCCAGACACTTTTCAGGGCACCATTTGGACGGCACCAACCTGATCTAGCCCAATGTTGTCTATTTTGAATGGCAGTTGCTCTTGAGCAGTGTTCTCCAACCTTGGGTCCCCAGATGTTTCTGGCCTACAACTCCCAGCACTCCACGTGGAGTGCATCCTGTTCATACACAGCACCCCTGTTCATACACGGAGGGGTACTTTGCGCACACACACGCACGCATCCTGTGTGTGGTTGTTACTTAAGTGTCCCACAGTGCTCTGCAATGGAGTGGGAAGTCACCTAGGAAGCTGTCTTCTACCAGGTCAGGCTGTTTGTTCACTTACCCCAGCCTTCCCCAAGAGGTGCACTCCAGCTGTGTTGAACTACAGTTCCAACCCAGCTGCAATAGCTAACATATGTCCAACACATTTGGATGGCACCAACCTGATCTAGCCCAATGTTGTCTATTTTGAATGACAGTTGCTCTTGAGCAGTGTTCTCCAAGCTTGGGTCCCCAGATGTTTCTGGCCTACAACTCCCAGCATGCTGGGAGTTGTAGGCAAGAAACAACTAGGGACCCAAGCTTGGAGAACACTGCTCTTGAGGGTCTCAGGCAGAGAGAAGGGTCTTAATCATCACCTGCTACCTGAACCTTTTTGGATTGCAGGTGGGACCTCCTACATATTCCGCACATGCTCTACCCCTGAGCTAAAGTTCCTTCTCACTTTGTTTTGCAGGGGCCGTCTTTTTCAGAAGAGAGCTGAGGGTGGAATGTACGAGAATTTCATTTCAATTTGCAAATCATCCAAGCTTGCCCTGTTTGCAACCCCAATCGTGCACAAGAGCGCATTTTTTTGGTGGGGGGATCTCCGGACATTCCTGAAGCTGTGATTGCGTTAGAAAAATGTGTACTTTGAAATGTGCATTTTTCAACAACAACAAATTCAGCTCATTTTCACACTTCAGTCAATATGGGGAACGTGCGCACTTTTGAAAAATGCACACAGAAATGCCCACTTTTCCCATTTGAAGTGTCCACTTCTGTTCAAACCAAACGAAAAACAGATTGCCAACTAAAATGGGAGTAAGCCAAACTGAGTTTCACAGTAACATTTGGGGAATTTTGGTGAGCTCGAATGTCCCTGGTTCTCCCATCCCTAATTGATAGGCCCTCACTCCCCACAAATGACCCACTGCCGAATCCTGTTGCCACCAGATGTTGCTTCTGCTTTTGACTCTGTGATTGGCAGTTGGTAGCCAGTTGCCCTTACAGACAAAGCCACAGGGTGGGATGTTTTTAAACCAGTGATCATCCAGTCAAATTCCTCTGCCACCCTCGCTGCCAGTGGGGAACACGTCATGAGCTTAAAGCAGCCAACTCCCAGCATCCCTGACCATTGGCCATTCTGGCTGGGGATGATAGTAATTGTCATCCAGCACGTATTGCGGCCACCTGGGTTGGGGAAGGCTTGTCCAGTGTTAAAAACTGAGCAAATCATGTATTCGGTGATCAATGAGAGATAAGGACTGTAAAATACTTCATGCACGAAAGGGTGTTATAAAAAATAATAATTCTGGAGAGTATATTCAGTCAGTCAGGGATCATGATTTATGTTCTTTGAAACAAATTATTTTTGTTGCCTGCAGGACAAAAGATCTGTCATCGTTTTCAAGTTCTGTCCCCTTTTGTGTGTGTGTTTAGGATAGTGTCCTTAACTGATCTTGAATTGCAGAGAGTGGGGACAACTATCCTTTTCTCTCTATCTTTGGTGTGTAAGGAGGCCTTGTCTCTTGTGTGCCCAGAACTAGCAGCTTGCTTTCTTAGGCTTCAGTGTACCAAGCTTGGTAGAAATTTAGAAAAATGGTTGTGTGTTACAGAAGTGTCACATGCACCATGGTTTGGATGTTGCTCTGGAAAGACTGAAGACCATCTTCCTAAGAAAGCATTCTTTTTAAAAGATTCTCTCCCCAACACCACCACCACCACCGCCCTGCTGCCCCGACTTCTAGACTCGGAACAGTCTGAGCAACACACAGCATGTGCAGTATCTTCTCAACCGTTGAGAGAGAGCTTATTGCAGGACTATTGATTTTCATAGTGGGATGTTTAAGGATCTACAACCCTGTTGATGCGATAGCTATTTCCTTGTGGTGGTTTTCCACGAGGCCCCATTTAGTTCAATGGGTGTGAATGAGTTTCTTTTTCCACTCTCCCATTCGCTGCACTTTTGAGGCACAGGCTTACCTTTCCATGGCAGCAGGCGCTTCTCTTGGCAATCATTCTCTGGCAGCTGCTTCCCCTGCCTTGCCATCATGTCCTGACATGATGCAATGTCCAAGGTGATTTGGAAAAATAAAATGGCAGCTGCCAGGAGATAGCTGCCAAAGTCAGCCATAGGAAGGCAACAGTGACGAAAAGGAAAAGGAAAGAGTCAGTGTGGTGTAGTGGTGAGAGTGTTGGACTGGGACTCGGGAGATCCGGGTTCTAATTCCTACTTGGCCATGAAGCGCACTGGGTGGCTTTGGGCCAGTGACTGACTCTCAGCCTAACCTACCTCACAGGGTTGTTGTTAGGATAAAATGGAGAGGAGGAGGAGGATTATTTAAGCCACCTTGGGTTCCTTGCTGGAAAAAAGGTGGGATATAATTATAGTAACTAAAATAAATAAATAAATAGAGAAAAGAGAAATAAAGGAAGAAGGAAAGGAAGACAATGTATGAAGAGCAATGAAAACAATTGTGAGTACTGAAATGGATGTGATTTTTACAAATGAATAATGAAATGAATGATGGCTCTAATAATGGTGATGAACGGAGTAATCAGGCTCCCCCCCCTTTTGCACACCTCTGTTTTGCACTCCCCAGCTGTGCCAGGGACTCTGAGAGTTGAGACCCAGGAGCTCCAGGATCTGATGCTTGGACCCAGCCTAGTGAGCTAACCAGGGCTGTGTACGCGCAGGCCTCAGAGCCCTGTTTGGGTGCAGAAGGGAAATAGGAGTGTGTCATATGTGCAACACAGACTCCTGCAATTGGCAGGCAGTATGAAGCTTTTGGATTGGCCATGCCTGGTATAAATACTAGGGAGTCTGCTTTTTCTGTCAAAACAGCAACAACTTTCTGTTTGTTGCTGTTTTGAGAGCAACAAATAGAGCCAGTGTGGCGTAGTGGTGAGAGTGTTGGACTGGGACTCGGGAGATCCGGGTTCTATTCCCTGCTTGGCCATGAAACTCACTGGGTGACTTTGGGCCAGTCACTGACTCTCAGCCTAACCTACCTCACAGGGTTGTTGTGAGGATAAAATGGAGAGGAGAAGGAGGAGGATTATGTAAGCCGCCTTGAGTTCCTTGCAGGAAAAAAGGCGGGGTATAAATGTAATAAATAAATAAACTTTCTGCCTGCTGCACTTCGTGCTCTAGCATAGGGGTGCTGAACCACTTTCAGACCAAGGGCTTCTTCACTTGGAGAAGCTCTCAGGGGCTGCATTCCAGTACTGGGTGGGGCTCAAGGCAAACGGGTCGGGGGCCAAAAATGCCATTTTAGCTTAAAAGTCTTACTTATTTTAGTCTTGCAGTTTTTATTGTTTCCAATCTGTTACTGTATTTTAAATCTTTGCACCGCTGCTAGGCTTTATTTTTGGTTTCATTCTATTTTGTACTGTAGTTTTAAACTTTTAAACTTCTACATTATATTTCACCGTGTTTGCATTTTAAGGTTGTAATTGCTGTGAACTACCCAGAGAGCTTCAGCTACTGGACGGTAGAGAAATGCAATAAATCAATCAATAAATTACTGCCAGTTGCTAAGCATTAGGAGAGGTATTCCAACCTTTCAGAATGGGGAAAAACTGCATGAAAGTCAGGGGGAACCACCAAACCCTTTGTCTTGGGGGAAAGAGGTATGACTGTGTGGGGCACCCCAGAGCGTCAGATTGAGACCCCAGGAAGGCCAGATTGGGCCAACGGGCTTGAGGTTCTGCATCCCTACTGTAAGTCAAGCCACCATAGCAACTGCTAGCCCCACTTGGACCCCTTGGACCGTTTCCTCACCATATTCTGGGTTAGATTTTTTTTTAGTAGGGAAATGGCAGCTTGCCATGGGGAAGCCACTGTTATGTGAATAAGGCGGCGTGCAGCCTGGCCCCGACGTAGATGTCCTTGCAATCCATCTAATTATGGGTGTAATTATAGGAAAGGGGCAGGGAGAGTGGTGCGGGAAAGCATCCTTCCAAGGTGAGAAGTAGGAGTGGATATACCTAACTGTCTTCATCCCACTGTCTTTTTGGTAGCCCGCATGCCGCGCAAACTCACTAAACATATTTGGACGTTCAGAAAAGGAGTCAAAGGGATGTTGATGGTGGGCACCCAGCCCTGGCTCTAGATCAGGGGCAGGCAACCTGATGCCCACCAGATGTTTTGGATTACCACTTCCACAATCCCTCACCAGTGTTCAGCTGGCTGGGGCTGATGAGTGTTATAATCCAAAACATCAGGAGGTTGCCTGTTCCTAGATCAACTGTATATGATTACAAAGCAGTAAACATCTTGGTACGCGATTACTTCCTCGAACTGTTAGATGCTCTGTGTTTATGGGGGCTTCTGTTTGTGGGGGCTTCTGTATTCTCCTGTGCTGGGGTTGGGGGAGGAGCATGTACTCAGGAGATGGCTTCTGATTTAGAGGGTGGGGTTTCTGTGGGTCAGGGGATGGAGCCATGTCATGCTTCCCCACCCAGTGATGTAGATGCCTACACAAATCAGCCTTCGGTTATATCTGAATGCATACTGACTCCTATGTGATGTTTTTTCCTTTTGGAAACTTCCATGGAAGGGGTGTCTGCCATCTTTCCTGTTGGTAGGCTTCTTCTCACGTGTGGCCAAAAACTGTCTCCAGGCAGTTGGCAAGAATTGCTTCTTGTCCTAGTAGATTCGCTTTCCGAGAGCTGGTGTCTTCGAGATGTTTTGGACTACAGCTCCCAGCATCCATGACCATTGGCCATGCTGTCTGGGGCTAAAGGGGGTTGGAGTCCAAAAACATCTAGAAGGCACAAGGTTAGGGAAGACTGCAGTACATATAGTACTTTTTCCTTCTGAGAGAGTTTGGAAATTGTCCTGTCTCTTTCCCATCCAGTTTCCTTGATGCTTTTCTCTAGCTTTCTCTAGCCTTCCCCAACCTGGTGCCCTCTGGATGTCTTGGACTACAACTCCCAGCATCCCCGATCATTGGCCATGCTGTGTGCAAGCTGTTGCACTCATGTCCTGCTTGTGGGATCCCATGGGCAGCTGGTTGGCCCCTGTGTGAACAGAATGCTGGACTAGATGGATCCTTGCTCTGATCCAGCAGGGCTCTTCTTATGTTCTTGTGTTCTGGGATTTGTGGTCAAAAGCATCTGGAAGGTACCAGGTTAGGGAAGGCTACTCTAGGCCTAGGATGTTCAACTTCCTAAGTCAAGGGGGTGGGGTATGTTTTGGCACCTGGCTGCTTAGAAGGTGTGATATAGTGCTAATATTGTTCAGGGGTAATATTATTGAGGGGGCGGAAATTCCTTTAGGCTAGTTTAGCAAAGTGTATGAGGCAAACCCAACTCCCCCCCCAAACCCCTGACAACAACAAAAACTGCAGGAAAAAACTGGTGGCAAACTGCTATGGGGGCTTAGCAGTAAAGCTAAATTTGTCACTTCTAAGCCTTCCTAGTGCCTTGCCACTGAAATTTGGTGGCAAACAGCTGGTCTTTGGTGGTGGGTTTTTTTTGCCACCGCCAGCAGGAGTGTAGACGGTGGTGGTGGTGCCCCTGGACCCTACCACTGGTGTAAGACCTAAATCACACACGTGTGTTAATGATTCTTTGGGAATCTTACCCTATCTCAGCTAAGGGTACATTACTGCTGTCCACCAGTTGTACCTTCCCCAGATTAGGTTTCATCACCACCCCTCCAGCTTGTGCAGGAGAAGACATTCCATCACCTGGTACTGGCTTACACTGCAGCTAGACTTGGATGCACTCTCATGTATATCCATCATCAACAGCTTACCCTACTGCTGTCCTCCCCCCGCCCTGCACAAGGAAAATGTTGCTATTTTCATAGGAGAGCAAAGAAGATGAGGCAGTGAAGGAAATTAGGATCGCTAAAATGGACAAGGATTTCCTCCAACCTTGTCGGTTACACCTTAGAGCAGGCAGGGAAGGAAAGCTGTCCAAGTGAAACTGACAAGGTTTTCTCAGCGTAGCAAAGCACAAAAAGGGAAACTTAAGAGGTGAACAAGGCCACTCCCAAATGTGTACACTTCTGGGATGGGAGGAATGGTGGATGGAGGACAGAGAATGCACTTAAGACAATGCAACTCTTCACAATTAATGCAAACACAGCAGGAAGGATGGACATTTGGTTACATCCAAACTGGTCCAGCATCCATTCGTTAAGATCCTCATCCATAACTTTCTTTAGAGGTCTATTTATTTCTTACATTAAAAAAAAAATCTTCCACAGAACTCCTACATAGTCTCTTTATCCCATCTGTCCCCAATTTTATCATTAAAACAACCCTGTGAGGTACATTTTTGACTGAGAGATACTGACTAATGCAAAGTGACTTAGGACCAAACTGCATGTTACTCAACTGATCTGTGTTTGGATCTTCTGGTGTTTTTGTTTTTAACATAATGTCGCTTTAGGGGACTCTGAATTTTATCAGAATGGTGGTACTGGGGGAAGTCTTCTTTAAAAACAAAAACAGAAACAGACACCTTTCCCCCTTATGCCATTTTCCTGAACTAAATAAATCCTTCGAAACAGATGTTAGCACCCTGGGGTGGGGATACAGGTCTGCTCTGTATCCTGCTCTGATCAAATTCAGGGCTTCCTGGATTTGGTAGATCTGACTGTGTATCTCCCACATAGTCACTGTGTTCTCATGGCTGGCTGGGGAATGCTCAGGGGTTGTAGGACTTTTTTTCTGTCTAAACATGCATAGGATTGCACCCTAAATGAATTTGTGGATCTGACAGCTGATGTTACTTCTAAGCAAACTGCTTTGGTCTTAAATCCGTTTTGGAGCAGGGCAGGCAGGGTGTGTGTGTCCACATGCTGCTCTTGTGAAGACAGGAGAGTGACTCAACAGTACTGCCAGCAAGCTTTTGGGGTCACTTCCCTGGCCTGTCTTGGTGGTTCGTAGAGGAACGGGATTTAAGCCATAAGATGGAAGAAGTAGCCAGAAGTGAGTTAGGGAGAGGGACTGAAGAAAGTGGGGTTTTTGTCCTCCTTGTTCTGGGAGTGGGGAAGTGGCTGCTATTGTGAATCTCCTTTCTCTCTCTGCTGCTGTAATCTTGGGAAGAGTGCATTTGCAACTGAATTCCCAGGCTCTCTTAGAGGACACTTGGGGGGGGGGAGAGGGGGGGAAAGAAGTGGTTTAGTTGTTTCTTTTTTTGCTTTGCTTTTTTTTTTTTTAAGAGCAAAAAGGTCTTGCCCATTCTTTTGCCTTGTTAGGATCAAGACAGATTAGCTGTTTTTTAAGGTGTTCTTTTGAGGCTGCTGTCTATAGCAACAGTCGGAGGCAGGATCAGAATGTGAAATGGCTTGTGGGACCCCTGAATGGTGAAGCGCCAAACAAATTGAAATTTACATGGGGGACGCCGCCAACACAGTGGTGGTGGTGAGCTGATAATGAGTTACCGGGTGCTTCCTTTGTAGCAGAAGAAGCTGCTGAAATGCCATTCCCGAGTTGCGCACGAGATGTTGAAAGGGCAGGTGGAATAGGTGTCTTTACAGGGTGTAATTTATTTCTTTTTAAGCTGTATGCATCACATCGTCTTTCTGCTCAGACCAGCAATCAAGGCTGCTTACAGTAAGATATAGATATATTTTTTTTTAAAAAAAGATCTAATTTAGAATATATAACAGAATTATGCGATCCGATAATCAAAGCAAACGATAAAAGCAGCAATAAAGCATAAAACTGAGCAGTTGAGTCTACCCAAGGGCTCAGTGGGGGGGGGGGGAATGACTTAGCAATGGCCGTAGCAGTTTAATTTTAACAACTCTGTGACCTGGAGGCCGCCACAGTCTTTTGCATTGAGCAGTAGGCACGTCCCCTTCCAGTTTTGTGTGTGGCCAGAACCAGCTGGTGGTTGCTAATGGGTTAACATTTGAAATCTCTCTGATTCATTTTTATAAACATCTGCTAAAAGGAGAAGATTTGGATTCCCTCCCCCCCCCCCCCCGTTCGCAGGGGATTTGCGCATCCTTGATTCAAGGGCTTCTCTGATGGGTTTTATTTCATTCCAGGATTAATAAACTCAGAATAACAGACTGTCACATGGACTGAGTTACTTAGCCATCAGTGTTAGTTGGCATTTGGGGACCTGGACTGGAGTGATTTCAAAGTGAAGCCCCTTCCATTCCCGAGCATGGAAGCTCTAAGTGGGAGAGAACAGACAGTGGCAGAACTCTTGAAATTATTCCTCCCGCCGGCAGCCTCCTGGCAAGATGATGGAGAATCGAATCGGAAGGTCTTTGAAATGTGCTGGGATGATAGCAGAGGAAGGGGAGAAACTCATTTCGCCAGGTCATAAAGTGCCCAGTCGGAATTTAGCTGGTGGCCAGCATGCTGTAACTTGTGCAGAAAGAGAGGAGGGGGAAATGATGGATTGCAGTTAGTGTGTCTGTGACAGTAGCCAGTAGCCCCTGTGACCCCGGCTAACATCTACTACAGCACTGTTAACAGACTACAAGCAGAGCTCTGCCCCTTGATGCATTGTTCTCTCCATGCTCAACCTCGAAGCATGCAGTAACGGAAAAGAGTGCACCTAGGCATGTGCTGAGTGCTTTCCATAATCATTGGGGAATTGCAGTCTAAAGGGCAGACTTTCTAGGAGAAAAGTTTTAATTTGGAGGCAGGCTTCAGCCATAACTGAAGTGCTTTCCTCCCCCTCCCCCCCCCAAGAGGTGGTGTTAGGGGGCAACCTACTGGGGCTAGAGCCCCAAATCTTTCACTTGAAGCCCCGAATCTCTGGGAGGCCCTCTGCCCCACCACCCTGCTGTCCATGGGCACTTGCTGAAATGAAGCTGCAGGGGCCCTGAGGATCTCTGTTGCAGCTGATCCCCCTGGATGAGCTGGCTTCTTGCCCACATGTGCTTCACCTCCTGCTGCCCCCCCCACCTTGAATCTTTCTGCTTGAGGTTCTTTTTTTGTTTTGTTTTTTAATCAAATGCCCTCCTCCTCCTTGTCCATACATCCCTTTACAAATAGGGGTGTCCTTAGGAGACAGGGTCCTTTAAACACACGTGCACACTTTAAATTGGCATATGAAAATTTGTGCATATTTTTTGTCCCGTGGGCCTGAGCCCCAGATCTTTTCTGTACCTAGCATCACTGCTGCTCCCTCCCCCCCTCTCTCTCACGCACAGACACACACACAGAGAGGAAACCATGGTTCATTTCTCCCCTCACTTTTTTTGGACTGCACAAGACATTCCATGTACACTTAGAAACTTACCTTGACTAGGACTAGAAACGTACCTTCTTAAAACACACACACACACATACACACACACTGAGCTGGTCATTCTTTACATGCTGAATTCTGCACCCAGTTCCACCATTGCAAGGTGGGATTGAGGAATATGCATACTTAGCCTGCTGTCTGTAGAACCTTCCCCCACTTCTTCTCTCATTCTCCCCCTCCCTTTTCTATACCCCTTGCCACTCACGCCTTGTCTTCTTGTCCCCACTGTCTTATCACTCTGTGTTAGATGGCTGCCCTTCTAAAGAGGGGTCTTGCCACTGGGTGTTTTATGTACAGTGCTTAGGATGTTGGTGGGGCTGGCAGCAAGTAATTCATGTCAGAGATGGTTGGAGGAGAATCCTTTGCAGGTCTATTTGCTCAAAATGTTGTGTTTTACAGGGCTGGTATTACTTATTGATTTGAGAAAGAGCTCTAGTTACTGTGGTTATTGACAAGCAGGGATATGTGTATTCTGTAGCAACATATGTAGCAGCAGCACAGAAAAAGTGCAAAATGTGATAATGGCTGCAAGATGCAGCATTTTGGGGATTTCAGCGTGCGTGTTTCGTACGAAAAATGCAATATTTCTGTTATGGCTATGAAGACAGGCATGAAAGTCTACTCTATAGGGAAACACTTGGTGAAATTTAAGAAGGCAGAGATGTGTGTGTCTTAACCGCACAATCCTATATGTGTCTATTCTGAAGTAAGTCCCATTGAGTTCAAAGGGGCTTCCTCCCAGGGTAGTGGATATTGGATTGCACCCTGAATTGAGACTGTCAAGGGGGTGGAGCTTCAGTGCCTGGTTTATCCCCTTGTTCCCTCCCTATGATTAGGCTAAGTAGAATAAATTATGCAAAAGGTGCAAATGAGCTTAATTTCCATAATAATAATTGCATGTTTCAGACAATGTCAGCCTGAGAAGTATTGGTGCCTGCGGCAGAAAAACCAAATGCTGTGCCCTTCCACCCTAGAATCATAATTAATACATTAATAATAGGGCAGTCACCTGATGGATCAATTAATTGACTAAGATGTCTTTAATTCCATGATTTACATTTGTGCAGAAGTAAAGGGGGGGAAAGTAGTTCTGAAGCAAAAAAGCATTGTGAACTTGTTTTTAGATTAAGTATGTTTGTTACATGGGCATTTTCACTGCAGAAGAGGCATTCTCTCCAGTGTGAGAGAGATGGTGGGAATGCTTCTTTTGGGAAGTTGCCTTTATACCAGGTTAGGTTATTTGTCCTTCTAGCCCAGTTATGGTTTATTCTGCATGAGTGCAGCTCACCAAGATATTGTATAGAGTACACTAATCCCTATCACCTGCTACCTGATTCTCTTTTTTAACTGGAGATGCTGGGGATTGAACCTGGGACCTTCTGCATGCAATCATGTGCTCTACCATTGGGCTACGTGGCCACTCCCCTGATATTAGGATGCTGCCTTTTACTGAATCAGGCCATTGGTCCAGCTCCAGCCAACCAGCCTAATGTTAGCCGGGTTCAGACAACATGATAACCCACACTCAAGGGTTGAGTGTGGGTTGTCGTTGAATCATGGGTTGTTGAAACGTGAGTTCTCATGTTGTCTGAACCCAGCCGAGAAAAGAAACTCTGGTGAACAACCCACAGTTCACAACCCAACAAGAAACCATGAGTTCTCTTTATGGGTTGTTTGTGATTAACAAGCCATTGCTTGTTAGTGCAGCTGGGTTCGGACAACATGATAACCCACTGTTCAACAACGACCCACGTTTCAACAACAACCCACACTCAATCCATACTGAGTGTGGGTTATTGTGTTGTCTGAACCCAGTCATTGTCTACTCTGACTGGCAGTGAGTGGCTCTCTAGGATCTCCAGCAAAAGTTTTTCCCCATCACCTGCAACCTGATTTTCCTGCCTGGAAATGCAAGGGATTGAACTTGGGACCTTCTGTAGGTAAACCAGGTGCTCTTCACCTGAACTGCAGCCCCTCCCTTAAACCAATGAACCTTTTAAATCATTGATCTATTTCATTTATACCCCTCCTTTCTCCCATGAAATTCAAGGCAGTGCCCATAGGATTCCCACGCTGTCCCCCATCCAGGCACTCATCAGGTTTGGACCTGCTTAGCTTCAACAATATTGCTTTGTCATGCACCTTCAGACCATGCCTTGGGACACACTATTTTAAGACGGCACTTGCCCTCTGCAGTTATTGTAGAAACCTGTATTAATATGTGTGCATGTGTATGTATGCGTGCATTATGTTTATATACATGCATGCACGCATGCACACATACTCTCTCTCTCTCTCACACACACACCCATTAATTTGAAGCACTTTTTTGTGATCAAAATGTTTTTAATTGATTAATCTTAACCGATTGATTAAATGTTGCAGCCCTAAATACTAACTGATAATTTCCTGCCTTGGCAGACTCTCTCACCCTGCCAAATGGTAGGGCCGACTCTAGTTGCAGATTATTATTTTTTGGTTACCATAGTTTTCTTGGCATCGATTTTTTTTTTTTAATTCTGCATGCAGAGTATACACAGCCCTGTTGACCAGATGGTGGAGAGAAACACATAAATCAGAGCATGAGAAAGACTCTCCTTTGCCTCTTCCAGCAGCCAGATGTCTGAAGGATGCTTGGAGAGAAGCCTCTTGTTTCTTTCCAGTAGCTGGAGGCAAGGGTAGATATTGGATTTCACATACCTGTATATGAGAGATAGAGATCCTCAGATCAGGGTTTAAAGATGGCTCTTTGATGTGGAGCCCAGAATCTTCCCTTTCCCAGAAGGCAGTTTAATATTTTGAGGGTTTAGAGAGAAATAGTATTTCTCATATTAACCTATCATGTATGGGTGGGTCCATGTTGTATAAGTGTGTCAAGATGGAGCCCAACAACACTTGGAGGGCCACAGCAGACCAAGAACCTGCTGGTACCTGGGATTTTTTTTTGCAAAGAATGATGTACTAGGTACAGTTTGGAATAATCCAGCAAGGCAATATTTACATCTTAAAAGGAGTGCATGCTCAAGATTGGATTAGTCATGCCTTAACTGTTAAGCGATCTGGAGTATGGGCTCCTGCCCTGCCAATTTAACATAAAACAGAGGTGGGGAACTTTTTTCCTATTGAGGTCTACAGTACCTTGGTTGACAATTTTGGGATACACATTCCAGCAGCAGGTGTGCCCAGAGCCAAAAGTAGGCAGGGCCAGAGCTAGAAGTGGGCAGAGTTACAGGTGTGACGCTTAACTTTGTTCGGTATTTATTTATTATATTTATATCCCACCTTTTTTCCTTCAAGGAACCAAAGGCGGCTTACATAATCCTCCTCCTTCTCTCCATTTTATCCTCACAACAACCCTGTGAGGTAGGTTAGGCTGAGAGTCAGTGACTGGGCCAAAGTCACCCAGTGAGTTTCATGGCTGAGCGTGGACTAGAACCCGGGATCTCCCGAGTCCCAGTCCAACACTCTCACCACTACGCCACACTGGCTCAGTATGCAGTGAAAAGAAAAAGACATCATCATCATCGTCATCATCATCATCATCATCATCATCATCATCATCATCATCATCATCTATTACATTTATACTACCCTTTTTTTCTTCTTGCAAGGAACCCATGGCAGCTTACATGGCCCTCCTCCTCTCCATTTTATCCGCACAACAACCCAGTGAGTAGGTTAGGTGGAGAGCTGTGACCAGCCCAAAGCCACCTAGTGAGCTTCATGGCCAAGTGGGGACTAGAACCCAGATCTCCCAAGTCTCAGTCCAACACTCTAACCACTACACCACACTTTGTATCCAGGTATTCTCCGTCCCTTCACCAGCTTTGTAGTTGGAAAAAAGAGCTAAATAATATCAATAACCCGGAGCAGGGCCCATTAAGGGGTGTGGCCTGGGGAAGAGTTCAGAACTGAGAGACATGGCGGTCCACGTATGGCCCATGGGCCAGAGGTTCCTCACCACTGACATAAAGAGAATCCTGCTGGATCAGACCAAAGGATCACAGTGTCCAGCATCATGTTTTCCACAGTGGCCAACAGGAAGTCTCCAGGAAGCTCACAAGCAGGACATCAAGGCCTTCCCCATGTTGCTTTCCCATTAATGAGCCTTCAGTGGCATATTGCTTCTGAACCTGGAGGTCTCCATTGAGCCATTTATAAATCGACCCTCTATCATGAATTAGTCTAATTCCCTTCTAAAGGGGACCTAGCATATTGAGCTGCTTGGGATGTTTGTGCTCATGCCTTGGGAGCCTCTGCAGGGACAGATGGGTTCAGGTCTGGGCAATATTGGCTCTTCTGATTGGTAGGCAGCATGAAACCTTTGGCTTGCACAGGCCTGGTCTAAGATTCTCATCTACTTTTGCCTGGTCAACAGAACACTTGAGATTCTACATTTCACAACAGATCTTGGTGGTGTGGTGGAGTGCTAGACTTTGCAAACCTGGCTTGGATCCCAACACCTTTTCAGCAAGTAGAAGGACCATAACTCAGTGGAAGAGCATCTTCAGGGAGCAGGGAGCGGGCAATGGGAGAGACCTCTGCCTGAGAACCTGGAGAGCAGACATGGCTGGGCTCGTTGAGCTAGATGGGTAAATAGTGATGTAAAAAAAAAAAAAAGCTTCCTATGCTCTTGGTGGCCAAGTAGCTGTAGCATCCCAATCTTGTTTCCCCTCCCAATCCCCTCAAAATCGCATCAGTGGTGAAATCATGCATTTAGACCATGGGTGCAGAACATCATGCCCAGGGGCCAAATTTGGCCCTCCAGGGGTGCCAGTCTGGCCCTCCAGAGTTCCCCAGATGACCCCAACCCTTCCCCTGATCACACCCCTTTCTCCCAACCACTGACTGGTGGTTTCCAAGCTTTTGTGCAGTTCTTTTCCCCATTCTACAAGGATGAAATGCCTCTCCTAAGGCTTAGTTACTTCAAGATTTAAAGTTTAATTTAAAAAGCTTGAAGCTAAACTATGCTGGGGGGTTTTGTTTGTTTTTTGCTCCACCCCTTTTGTCTTCAGCCCCACACACCACTGCAACGTGGCTCCTGAGAGCTTCTCCAAAATGGAATTTGGCCCTTGGGCTGAAAGAGGTTCTGCACCCCTGCTTTAAACTCTGGTTCCCATTGCTGATTGTAGCACCTGGGCAAGATGCTCTCCATAGGCTTCCATCCTTAAATGGGCCATTGACTCCATTTTTTCCCCTGCTACCCATCGCTTGCCCTCAACAGCAAGAAGGAGGAGCATCATGGCCAAGGGGCTCCAGGAGTTGACAATGGGTCCTCTGCCTAGACATGGGCCTTCGCGGGTGCCTGATCATGCCGACCGATGCCGCTGGCCCCGGTGGCTCCTGTTTAAAAGCCAGTTGTTGGTAGTTTATAAGGACCCTGTAACAGCATGGCCTTGGTTGTTTGCAATGCCAGTACTTTCATTAATCTTTCTTAAAAAAAAAAAAAAAGGTTCCAAACCTCTGCAGGTGCTTTTGTCAACCTAACAGGATCCTGCTAATCGCTCTCACTTGTGGCTAAATTAAGCCTTGCGCTGTCATCTCTCGCTCCAGTGTCAGAACAGAAATGTTTGCATGCTTGGATGCTAAGGAGAGCCAGTGGGCTGCAAGATATCAACCAGCAGGGATGACGAGTTGCCAGCTCACATTCTCTTTTCAACATGGCTCTTCTGGCTGCTGTTGTTTTGTGTCAGCCCGCAGCATCTTGCCATGAGTAGAAATGGCTGCTTTTGCACACCGGTCGGGTTGTGTGAATTGGCCCTAAGGCAGTGCGTCAGAGCACAGGACAGCAGGAATGGAGTCCCATAGATCTTGGCGTTTAGGCCTCTTATTATATAGAAATTCATTTTACATCTGTGCATAGCAGTGTTGAGGCTGCCATTGGGATGCGGAACTGAGCTCTTCCTTCTCTTTTGAAAAACAAACAAACCACAAAGCTTGTTCCTGCTGAGAAAGGGCTAATGGGCTGGGAAACCAGATGTTGCCATGCTGCAACTCTCCTCAGCCCCAGCCATCATGGCCAGTGGTCAGGGGTGATGGGATGTTGTAGTCCAACAACATTGGGAGGGATACTGGTTCCCCATCACTGGAAGAAATGATTTGAAGTCCAGGAAAACAAGTCTTGAAATGTGCAAGATTTTTAAAAAGTACCCCAGTGCCAAAAACGATCCAAGCATCTTGATCTGAAGGGTGAGATCACTTGCAGAGGTAGAAACTTGGGTTATCCAAAGGCTCCTTGGGAAAATAAGCATTTGTACACTTCTAAAATATTTTACACAGATCAGCTGTTGTCTCCCCTTCCTCCTTCATGTTGTTGTGTTCTGAACCTCAAGAGACAAGGTGGGCAGGGCTACATATCTATGGGGATATTCAGATGGGGGGGGAGTGAATATTTGGTGCCAGCTAGATGTTACTTACTATGGTTAAAAATTACCGTGGCTTCCTAAAAAACATGCCTTTATTTGTAAGGGATGTGACTTCAGCTGCTGAAAGCAGAGGGTGCTACCCCATAGAGATGTGCACATTCTATTTTTCCATTTCTGCCCAAAAAAGATCTCTTGCTCCTTTTCTCCCCCTCCCCTGGCCCTTTCTGAAATGTGAAGGAATCATGACCACTGGGATTCTACAATAGGTACACACAATAGAAGTAATTTCCTGCATTTCAGAACTACCTACACTGCAGAGGCAAGCCTCAATGAATGCACAGTTCCTCAGCTCCTGCACTGGAGACCTCTCGAAGACAAAGTGAATGCTGTGCGGGGGAATTGTTCTCTTTCTCCATTCCGAGATGTGATAACTCTGGCTGATTTGCAGGGCAGGCACGACAAGCCTGCCAGATGCGTATCACATGAGACGGAGCGCTGAAATCTGCTTAAAGGGAACCCTGGGAGTCCTATATCAAAGGTTGTGCCCTTTGGGGAAGGGATTTCTTGGGAAGCGGGGAAATGGCTCTACTAGGGGCTGCCCAGGAGGACATGTTCTCTGGGGTCTATTATACTGGTTCATCCTGAGAGCATGGATGCCAGAGGATCCTATATATAAAAGCGAAGGGGAGGAAACCTTGCTACAGTTTTTTTTTAAAAAAACCCAGCATCCTTTATCTGAATTCTGATTCAGTTCTTTGAATGCCGTCACTTTATGTAGCCAAATCAGCAATAGCAACACACAATAGGGAGGTATCTGCAGATGTTGGGGAGAGGGGAGTAGAATCTCTCTTTTTTGTAACTTCTGCAAATCACAAGAGACAAAGTGGGCTAACTTCTGCAAACCCCCATGGTGCAAGGGAAGGGCAGGGTTAGGCCTTTGCTTCCATGTTGATGTCACAGTGCAAATTGTCCCCCAGCTGTTGTTAGCTGCAGAGATGAAAACAAATACAGTACAGGCAGAATATAGGTATTGGTACACTTTCCACTCTGTGACTAACAGCCGCTTAAGGGGTCTGATTTGCATCGACGAATTGCCATATGGCCGATATGGGTGAAAGGTTCCATAGCAGTTAGCCATAAAGCCATAGAAAACATATATATATATATATATATATATATATATATATATATATATAACGAAATCATTATAGCAGCAGATCAGAAGACTAACAATGCAATCCTATGCAGAATTATGCAGAAGTAAGCCCCACGGTGGTCCATGGATCTTGCTCCTAGGTGAGTATGCATAGGATTGCAGTCTTAAAGCATAAGAGTATCTAAGCAGCATCAGTCCAGTAACATACTAGGTAAGATAGCAATGACCAGTGCAATCCTATACATGTATGCCCCAGCTTCCTATGTCCCTAGCATGTAGAAGCAGGACAGATAGTCATTTTACAAACTGGTGCAATTTTGTATGTGGCAACGCAGTGCTTATGTTTATGGTGGGAATTTTTAATAGGGATGTATGAGAAATTTGTTTCAGATCATTTTTGATCAGAATTTTCCCAGTCCACACCTTCCAGACTGAACATGGACCCGGATGCAATCTGCGTTCAAAGGCTGTACATTTCCAAGCTTGCAATTTCATTCACGGACCAAAAAATTGTGTTTGATAGCATGCATACATTTGAAAAAAGCACATGAAAAAATGTGTACTTTTGAAAAATGCACACAGATACACTTTAATCAATGGGAAAAGAATGCATACATTTCAAAGATGTGCACAATTGGTGCATACATTTGGAAAAATATGCATGAAAATATGCACAAATTTTCAGGCAAAAAAAATAAAATAAAGCTCGCAATCTGATTTGGACTCAAGTTAGAATGAGCTTCAAGGTGGGGTTTGGAGACCTTTGGTGAGTTCAAGCTTTACTGATTCACATACACCCCTACTGACGACACATGTGTAATGCTTGCTTCTAATTGGCATGTGATGTAGCCATAGAGATATATATAGAAAAATACCGTAGGTGTCACTCATCTTCAGTTATAGTTGGAGCATGGTTTCACTTGCTTTGCTCTTTGGCTAGATGTGGTTTGCTCCAATCATTCTCCCATCACATTGATGGGATTTACCTACTTTCCCCCCTAATCCTTCTTTGTCCGTTTGGATACAAAGCTGCTGTTCGTAATTACACTTAGGAGGATGGAAGGCATGTCTCTCGCCTGCCCACCCCTCTCCGCGAGAAATGATCTACGCTGTGAATTGCTGCTTTCGGTGCCATTGGAAATCAGTGGCAGCTTAAGTGCACATCTCCAAAAGTGCTACAGGAGATATTTGTAACACAGCATTGCACATCTGTGTCATACCTTCTGTGCTGCCAACACACCCGAAGCTGTTATTTTAATGCTTTGAAAGAGGCATTTTGAAGGTGGCACTGTTGGAAATCCACCCCAGTGTCAGCATCGCTACCTTGTGTCAGTATGTGCCAGGAAAGATTTCTGTTTGGTTTGCAGGCATGAAATAACTTTGCTCAGTCTGCAATGAAGAGGGAGCCGTGTTGGCATCTGAAGATGGTTGTGTGGAGGGGCAGGGAAGTGGACAGGCTAACTCACACAAAAAGAAGCATCCAGAGACGTAAGGAAGGGATGCATGGCGTCTGATGGAATCTGAAAATTTGACATGGGTATCACCCACATGCACACCTAATTGCATTCTTTAACTGGAGCTAAGGGTTTTTTGTTTCGTTTTGTTGTGTTTGGAGTTGTTTTAGTTTTCTGAAGTGGAACAGTCGTTGTTTTTCCAAATTATATAGCTATGGCACACACCAAACAGGAAAGATATGCACCTGGATGTGAGGATCATCGTTGCAGTGATTCCAAAATCACTGCAACAGGAGTGCAGTGATTTTGGAGGCAGCAATATTTCTCAAAATTATATCACTCAATGTTATACCACAATTGTGATGAATTGTGAACCGTTTATATTTTATGCATCAGATTTTCATTTTTTTTAATTGGGTGAGAGAATGCATATTTAAAGAAGAACCAAAAGCAACCCCCCCTTTTTTGGCAAAGTCTCCAGCATCAATGTGGGTGGATTCACACAACCATTTGCATGGGTCATCCTCGACTTGAGTAGACTTTTCCTCTGCATTCCTATGTTTTGCTGGTCTTTTGAATAGTGGAGCCCAGACCTTACTGTAAATCCTTCTCAAAACGTTGTTGGGATGTCAGGTTGAAATACACATTTGAACTTGGTCATCGCAACACATAATCAATTAATGGAATTTGCTGCCACAAGTTGTATTGATGGCCGTGGGATTAAATATCTTTCAAACGGGTCCAGACAAAATTTTGGAGATCTGTCAGTGGGTATTAGTGATGATAGCTAAATGGAACTCCAAGGTTCAGAGGTGATATTGCACTGAATGTTAGTTGCTGGAGACATAGGAAGTTGTTTTATATCAAGTCAGATAATTGGTCCATCTAGCTTGTTGACACTGTTTGGCAGTGGCCCTCCAGTGTTTCGGATGCAAGGCTTTTCCAGCCCTACCTGGAGATGCTGGGGATTGAACCTGGGACCATCTGCATGCAAAGCAGGTGCTCTGCCACTGAGCTATGGCCCTTCCCCATAGACAGTGGGGGTGGGCTGTAGCCTTCATACCCTGCTATGGGCTTCTCAGAAGCATCTGATTGACCATGATTGTAAGCAGGATATTAGCTAAATCAGCCTTCCCCAACCTGATGCCCTCCAGTTGTGTTGGACTACAACTTCCAACAACCCCAGCCACCACGGCCATTAGAAGGCTGGGCTAGATGGATGCAGCAGGGTTTTTCTTAACTGCTTGGCATGTATAGGTCACCAGGGAAAATAAAGTAATTGTACTCATAAAAATGGTCACGGAAAGAATGTAGCTTGGCAGCTTGACCTACACATTATGCAGAAAGTGGCGGTAGAGTTCTTGGGCTGTACCACTTGAGAGTGCCAGAGGGATAGTGGCAGACACATTTTTGAATACTCTCCAATGTAAAAAAAAAAAAAAAGCTCCCTGCATGTTGAAAACTGGAACGGAGCACATCAGAGGCTTAGGGTAGCCATCCCCCTGATGTGCTAGTTTACTACATGCAGGGAGATATTTTATGTGTGGGAGTATTCAAAATATGACATACACACCGACACACTGATACAGTGCAGTTTTTCAAGCAGTATGGTCTGGAATTCAACAACCTCGTTTATACCGTCTCATTCCGCATAATGACGAGTAGAGTGGCTTTAAACCTCGGGAATTTTCCATGTGGCTGACACAGCCTCTTTTTGATGGACTCCACAAGCATCCCAATCTGATGGCAGCTTTAAGTGCACTGTAACCAGAGGCAGTGAGCAGGGGCATTGCCGTCTCTTGCGGGACAATTTGGGAGCCAGTTCGATGCCATCTCATAAGCATAACATTGAGACGGGTTGGCTGATGGCTGATGGCTGATGTTCTGCCTCCCACCTCACGCAGCCAGGAATGACGGGTGGAAAATAGAACACATATTTGTGAGGGCCAATTTCCCCACACTCCTGCCCTGCAACCCTGCTATGCTGCTGAAATTTAGTGGTGTGGCGGTGGCAGCAAGAGAACCCCACAACTTTGCTGGAAGACACATTGCACAGGGAACATACACCTTGCTTTACAGCAAAATCAGCAATCAGCTCTATTTTTGCCTTCACAACTGCAGCCAATTCAGCAGCAGCAGCAGTGTGTGTGTGTGTGTGTGTGTGTGTGTGTGGACGGGGGAATGACAGGGGCTGCACAGAAGGCCAGGGGGCTGCATATCGCCCATGAGCCAAGTGTCGCCCACCCCCGGTTTACAGGATAAATCCTTAAAATGTTTCTTCCTATACCAAAATGTATCGGCTGAAAGGGCAGGTGATAGCAATTTTGGTTTTGTGTCCAAGGAGGAGTTGGTCTTGTTTATGATTCATTTCCAGTATTTCTATGCCACATTTCAGGGAAGGCTGAAGGCAGCTTACGCTCATGATTAAAAATAAAATAAAATTAAATAAAATACCACTGCAATCGTAACGTTACCATTACAAGAGGAAACCAGCAGCCTAAAGCACTCTACAACCCAGCCTAACAAATCATTTAAAAACAATTTAAAACAGAGACTGCATTGGGTCAAATTATTTAAAATACTAAGCCCAGTATCTTAACTAAAAGCAGAGAAACAAAAAGGTTTTCAAGGTCCGTTTAAATGAGGGGGTGAACCCGACCCTCTCCTGTGATGTCAGTTAGCACTACATCACCCACTTTTTTTTTTCTGGCCAGAGAGAGGCATGGAGTTCCGTGCCTCTTTGCATGGAAAGCAAGTTGGCTGGCACTTGCAGAAGTTGGCTCCTGCAAATAGTGTCTGAGCACTCCCTTTCCGCTCCACTCGTGTTCTGCAAGTGCTGGCCAAGTCGAGTGGGGGAATCCCCAGCTTATCTCCGATCTCTGATCAGTGATAGCATGATGGGGATTCCTCTTTCCCCAGAGGGGGGCAAGACTTGGGGTGGGCAGGGGGCGGTACCCAAGGAGGTTGCTCAACTCTCCACAGGCTGGATCGGACCCCAGCACAGGCCAGATTAGGCCCACAGAATGGAGGTACCCTCCCCTAATTTAAAAGTAGGTAGGTTAAGAAGGACAGCCTTTGTATATATGCCCTGGAAGGGAGTTCTTTAAACACAGGGCCACCCCCAAAGAGGCCATGCCCCAAGACTAGGTCATTTTGAATCTGAAACAGTGGCTTAGTTCTCCTCAATGTTGTGATAAACCTGAACTTCAGAGTACAGATGGGGAATTGTAATATGAAAATATCTGGTTGGCCACTGTGCGGAAACAGTATGCCATTGTGTGGCTACAGTCAGGCAAGTGATACTGGATCTCATTAGTGCAAGACCACTTGCTTTGTATCCAGTCAGGCTAGCCTGCCCATGAACTATGTCCTCTTGCTTCTGTCCCTTCCATGTATACTAGAGCATTTCCCATTGAACGTGGCTGCTCCAGCTTCATCTTGGTATGCTGCTCTCTGTTCCTTACTGGGGCTCCCACCTCATCGCACAAAAAGGGATGTGCCTGTTTCAGCAACTTCTCCCCCAAAGTAATAATGCTTTTGAGTAAATATTTAGCCTTGCCCCCATGATGCTAATGTCTGAAAGCCAAAGACCGGACCAGGGAGAGACACTACTTTTCTCCCCCACCCCACCCGACCCCCGGGCTTTCCAGCTGGAGGACTGTGTCCAGGATCTGCCCTAGGGAAAGAGGGGCAGCAGCAGGCAGCATCCATTCCCACCAGCTGGGATTCCTCCCTCTGTGACAGCTCTTGAAGTGCCGCGCCAGGCAAGAGGCAGCAGCCTGAGCTGCATACCAAAGAGGCCTGGGTCATTAACGCCAAACACTATTTGGTGTGTGTGTGTGTGTGTGTGGTGTGTGTATGAGTGTTCATGGGGTTAGGGGTGGAACTGGAAGGGTGTTAGCAGGAAGATGACAATTTTGGGACCATCTCCCATCAGTGAACAAACCTCTCCACCAGAAATGTCAGGAGGAGTTCCCTATCCAACCATGGCACGAGGCCAGATGCCAGCGGGAGGACGGCTGAACTGAGGAGATCTGCTAGTAAATCCAGAAATGGCATAACAGCAGAGTAGACTGAGGGGTGGGGGGCAACCTCTAGCCCTATGGCCACATGTGGCCCTCAGCCTAATTTCAGTCCAGGAGAAGAGGTGAATGCTGCCTGCCACCCGTTTGTGGAGTTCCCACCGCACGGAAAAGTTTCCAGCAGCCTCCGTGGGTGGCCGTCATGCATGAATCGGCCCCAACGCTGGAGGGTTCTAACTAAGCTGGAATTGCAGCTCAGTGGCAGAGCACCTGCTTTGCATGCAGAAGGTCCCAGGTTGAATCCCGGCACCTCCAGTTAAATAAGGAGCGGGGGGGGGGAGGCGATCGGAGAGACAGACGTCTCTCAGCCTGAGGATATCCCCACCACCAGCACCACTCCGCAAGAGCTGCTGCCAGTTGGAACCAGGAATAGGCAACCTGGTGCCCTCCAGATGTTTTGGACTACAACTCCCATTGGCCCCAGCCAGCATGGCCCATGGTCAGCATTTATGGGAGTTGTAGTCCAAAACATCTGGAGGGCACCAGGTTGCCTACCCCTGGAACAGACCGTGCCAGGCTAGATGGACAAATAGTCTGACCTGATATGAGACAGCTCCCCGCGTTTCATAATGGTGGTAGTCTCCGTATGACCTTGAAACGTATGCTCTTAAGTACTTCTAGATTCCTATCATGTCATCATACCCTATCCGCTGGCTCCGTAATTATTGCCAATTTCTACCTTGTGCCTGCCAGCATTCCCAAGTGCCCAGTGTCTCAGTTCTGTTGACTTGTCGGCAAGTCTGTTTTCCCCAGATGTATTACTGTAAATCGCACCCCCACCCCCGCCACCGCTTCGGTTCAAATCTCCCTTCTATTTCTCCCTTTCGAGGAGTCTCAGCAACTCTCCCTCTTCTTAAAATTAAAGGTCATTTCGTTTTTTTGCTGAGTCTACCCCTCTCTTTCTCCTGTTTATATTTAATGGAGATGCCTAACAAGACAGGTTATAACTGCTGCCTGTTTGTTTGTTTCTTTAGTATATTTATAACCTGCCATTTTCCCTGCAAGGAACCCAAGGTAGCTTACATAATCCTCCTCCTCTTCTCTATTTTTTCCTCACAACAACCCTGTGAGGTAGGTTAGGCTGAAAGTCTGTGACTGGCCCAAAGTCACCCAGTGAGCTTCGTGGCCGAGTGGGGACTAGAACCCGGATCTCCCAAGTTCCAGTCCAACACTCTAACCGCTACGCCACACTGGCTCTCTGTTCAGCACCTCTTTTTTGTCTTGCCAACCAGGGGTCGGTTAGTACTTGATTGCCATGCTTACAGCCAAGCTACACGCATGATGTGGGAGATCCTTGTGATTTGATCTCCCACAGTGTGGGCTTAAAAACAACTATGGGAGGGAGGACGGAGATTTTGCATAGGCCAGTGATGCTGGGGAAGGGGTTGCTTAGCCCTCCCCCTCTATACTGTTTTCCTCATCGAAATCACTGTTTTCTGCAAAAGTTGCTGGGTGGCTTGCTGGAGAAAGAAGACAGGTCAATGTACTAGTTCAATACAGGAGATCTGATTGAGAAAATGGTAGATGTGGGGGAACCAAACGGGGGTGGGTGGGTGAATTCTATTTTTGGCAGTGGAGGCTGGTGACTCCCATGCATATCTGCTCCAGATTTTATTCTGAACTTTAAAGGAGCTATCCATGGTGCTGAACCATATCCCCCAAATAGGCACCAGCTCCTTGAAGGTTTAGGATAAAATCTGGAGCGGACATGCAGCCCCGCCCCGCTGACATTGGCGTCATCGGCCTCCACTGATTTTCGGAGAAGCTCTTGAGGGCCGCATTCTAGTGGTGGGCGGGGCCAAAGGCAGAAGGGGGAGGGCCAAAAATGCAAGCATATTTCAGCTTAAAGCTCTTACTGCCGGTGACCAAGCCTTAGGAGAGGCATTTCAACCTTTTAGAATGGTGGAAAAACTACACCAAAAAAGCCAGGAAAACCCCCAAACAATTGGTGGTTGGAGGGAACGGGGTGGGGCCAGGGGAAGGGGTGGGGCCATCTGTGGAGCTCCTGGAGGGCCGGATTTGGGCCCCGGGCCAGAAGTTCCACACCCGTGCATTAAACACTCCCCCTAGTACCTCTGCCCCAAACGAATTTCTCCCCTTCCATTCCTCAGCTACTTTTAATTTTTTTAAAAAAAGACATCCAATCACATATCTCTCAAGTCACAAGTACAAGTTTAAAAGCAGCTGCAGTTTGGGAGGGGAAAGACTGACTTGGGGAAGTGGCGTGAGAGGAGGAGGAGTGTTTAGCGCCCCCCACATCAACCGGCTCCAATGTCAGTGGGGCTGTGTATCCACTCTGGGTTTTAGTCTGAACTTTTAGGGAGCTATTCATGGTGCTGAACTAGAGCCCTAAAACTGGTTCAGCACCATGAATAGCTCCTTTAAAGTTCAGTCTGATACCCAGTGTAGATACACTGTTCCACTGCCATTGGAGTCACCAGCCGCTGCTGACCATTTCCCTGATCAGATCACCTTTATTTTACCTGTATATACCTGTACCTGTCCTGGTCAGAAATGAACTGAAACAAATTTTTCATATATACCTGGACACAAGTCATTTGGTCCTTGTGTAGCACAGGGATGGGCAGACTTCAGGCTTGTGGGATATACTTCGTTTTCTTACTAAGACCATGAGATCCACCAAGTGGAGCCTGATGCACAAGGCGCACACCTAGAATTAAAGAATCTTGAGCCCAGGAATTGGAATATCAGAACTGAATAGAGCACACAGTCCTTCCACACAAAAATCCATGTGTGATTATCCCAAGCTTTCTCCCTCTCAGCAGTATAATTTAGGATTTGGGGTGGGGGGAAGAGTCATTTTGTTGCTGCTGTTGGGAGTCTGAATTCCTTGCTGATCTACTGCAAATTATCCAGAGATCTCCTGGTAGACCCAGATCTACCTTTTGCCAACCCTTGGTGTAGTGGAATAAGTTTCCAGGGTTCCTTTCTAGCTAAGATGAGTTGGACAAAGGAAGCAGCAGTCCAAAGGAAGCCATTGTTCTGCCCTGGAAGGAGGATCTTGAGATGCGTGACATCATTATTACGATAGGTAAACAAATCAATACCCAGAGAGCTTATCGGAGTTTAGGATTTCAGCACTATTGATCACTTGAAGCCTGGAGATAACCCTTCTCTAATACCTCGCATGAGGGCCTCATTCTTTATAGGCTCAGCTGGGATAGAGGCTTCCAGGCTTTGGTTAGGGTCAACGGGGGTATCTTGTTTCTGCATGACGGTGGAATTAAACTTCAGATGAATATCAAGTGGAGGCTTTATGTTCCTCCCCTGAACAGTTACAGGAGAAAAGATACTGTGTTAGTTTTCAAAGTTTGGTTTAGTGTCTCAGTTGTTGGCTTTTTGGGGTATTTGCCATAACATTTTTATTCGTTCCATCCATCCATCCATCCATTCAGTCAGTTTATCAGCCACCCAATAACAAGACTTCCCTGGGTGATGTACAAAATAAAAATACATTTAAAATCACAATAAAACATATTAAGCAGCAGGAAACAAAAGAACTATGAAATCAACGCTTTAGAATGGATTTTCAAGGTGGATCCCCCTGTCCGTACTTACGGTAAGTGTTTAAGATGAGGATAGAGCAGACTAGAATGGTACTAGAATACTTAGGAAATCTTGACCTTGAGAGACTGTGTGTGTGTTTCCAATGTATATTGATTGATTTCATGTATATTATCTATCTGACTGATCACCCTTGGGGAGGGGCAGGAAGGGATTTTCCTGCAGACATTACTAATGGTGGTAACCAGATGAGTATAACATCTTGGGTGTAAGGCTATCAAGATCCTAAGGCCAAGTATGGTGCTATGAATGGATTTGAATGTTGACCACCCCAGTGGAAAAAGCAGCTCAGCTTCAGCATGCATCAGGGCAGGGGTAGGTGGACTTCGGTTGGGTATTATCACTCAGCCTGACTTGCCTTGCAGGATTGTTCTGAGAATAAATGGTGCAATTTACTGGCAAATTTATATGTTGGGAGGTGCTTTAAAAGCTTAGATGATGATTTTATAAGAGGACTAATTATTAAAGTGGTGGATCAACGACTATTGGCCATGGTGGCTCCATGCTCCGAGGCACTATGCCACTGAATACCAGTTGCTGGGGGGGCAAATAGCAAGAGGGGGTGTCTATTGCCCTCGTGTCCTGCTTGTGGGCTTCCTGGAGCCATCCAGTTGGCCACTATGGGAAACAGGATGCTGGACTAGATGGATCTTTGGTCTGAGCTGACAAGGCTGCTCTATATTCTTATTTACCACTATAGAAATTAGTAAATATATCCATGCCAGAACTGTGCACAGCTCTTGGCCATGCTGACTTCCAGTGCAGTGTAACATCCTCTGCTATAAGGGGGAATGGCTGTAGCTCTGTGGTAGAGCACATATCTTGCATGCAGAAGGCCTGAGCTTAAACTACTAGTATCTCTAAGTAGAGATCGGGAAATCCACTGTCTGAAACCCTAGAAAGTTGTTGCCTGTCACTGCAGCAGCTTTCCAGATGGACCAATGGTCTGACGCAGTATAAGGCAGCTTCCTATAGACCCTATGGGTGCAACTACACTAGAAATCCAGCGTGGGATGGTTACTATGAAAGGGAAGGTAGAGAATATGGGTCTCTGTGTTGCTGAGTGCTCCATTGCTTCTCCTCCTTCCAAAGTTCTTACTCATCAGCAGAAAGGTCCAGCTCCCTCTCCTCCTATGATATGGCAGAAATCTTCATCTTCCTTGATGGCTGGCAACTCAGCAGTGAAATCCTCTTCAGTGAAATCCCCAATTGGAGCCCATTGATTTCTCTCTCTCTCCATAGATGCAATACGGAAGCCATAAGCTTCTGCAGGCAAAAGCGAATGCAAGCTGCCATATTGAATGGCCTTGCTAGTGCTATTAGATTGAGTTCCTGGTTTCTGTCTCTTGGTCACGCTGAATGTCCAGCATGGCGTGCAATCCTCGCTAGCAGCGGTGGGCCACTTGTGGTCCTCCAGGCTAGGGCTGATGGGAGTTGTGGCCCTACAGATTTTTTAGCCTAAAGGTTGCCCACCCCTGCTCTCCAGATGATGCATAGAAGAAACTAATGTGACCAAGAGATAGAAGCAAAATGTCATTGCGTTATTCAAGACTGAACCTTGACAGGCCTGCCAGAAGATCGCTATCCCCGTTGCACCTGGCGGGGTTGTTTTGTTTGTTTTTTGGTTAGTGCTTCAGTGTTTAGTCTGTGAGGGGGGGACATCTTTCAGCCCAAAGGTCAAATTTCAGAGAACCTCTTGGGGGCCACATTGCAGTCGTGGGTGAGGCCAAAGGCAAAGGGGGCAGGGCCAGAGGCAAAAGGGGTGGGGCCAAAATCACCCAACACCCCCCCTGCATATTGTAGCTTAAAGCTCTTACCGCCAGCAACCAAGCTTTAGGAGAGGCATTTCAACCACTCAGAATGGGAGGACAAGCTGCACAAAAGCCAGGAAACCACCAAGTGATCAGTGTTTGGAGAAAGGGGCTGAGGCCAGGGGAAGGGGGCGTGGCCATCTGGGGAACTCTGAAGGGCCAAATTTGGCCCCCGAGCCTAGGATTCCCCACCTCTGATTTTGGACTATTAATCAATCCAATTAATTAACTTTAAATTGTTTGACTGGTGTTTTTTTTAAAAGGTGCAAAAGTGTTAAATATTTACAAGTGTTCATTATTTTTTAATCTAACAGTTTATGGGTTGCATCCAAGGCTAGTCTAACCTAAGTCCCATTCATGTCAGTGGATCTACTCTAAGTAGCAGTAACATTGGATGCACAAGTCCATGGATGGAGGGCACATTCTCATTCTTTCATTATTTTTCATCCTTCATTCACTGATAAATATTTTAGAAGAGGCCTTCCTCTGTCTCTTTTATAAAGGACGGAATATCTCTTCTGAGCTGGTGCTTGCTTTGGCGCACTGGTTTATCATCTAAAAACCAAGTAAGCTTCCCCCCCCCCATGCCCCTTGAAATGGATGTGCCACTTTCAATGGATCAAATCAAACTCCTATAGTTAATTGGCCAAGATTTCGTTCATTGAATGACATCTCTGCTTTTTGTTGGCTTCTCACTGCCCCAACTGAGCTTATCTTTGCTCTCTTTGTGACTCTTGGGAAAACTTTGTTTGACTTTCTGAGGTCAGGTTCACCGACCTCTTGAACCTTCCTGGGGAGTTCACTGGGACAAAGTTTGTGGAAGCCCAGCATCGCAGGCATGGACTGAACACCATCTTCTTAGGGACAACTTGGATGTGAAATTACTAGAGAGAGGACTGTGAAAGGGACAACAGTTTGTTCTTCTCTATCCATCTTCCATGTTGCATCTTAAGACTCTAACCAAATGCACACTCCATGGCTTTAATATCAGCCACTTCCCCCCCCCCCCTTGCCTCCAGTTTTTGCTTTGTTTCCATCTTGTCTGATAGAGGGCTCTGGAGAACTTGAAAGCTTGCACAGTATTTCGTGACCTTTGAGAGTTGGCATAATAAATGTATTATGCTCTAATATATTTTTAGCATTTTTTGTTTGGAGCATCTCATTTGGTCAACACAGCTACCTTTGCTTTCTGTGTGATGTAGTAGAAAGGTAAGTGGCCTGCACCCCGATCCAGTGATGTAGTGGTATATTTTGAAGTACAGGCACTCATCATAGCAGTCCCCATAGCCATGCCCCCAAGGAGATCCCCAAAATTCAGGCAGTGGTGTTGATCCATATCAACAAACCAGTTTTCATCTGCTAGGAACAGGTCTTTTGTAAAGTTAGTGGGCCTTAATTGTCCATTCAAGACCAAGCCACCCCAAAATACTTTGCATTACAAGGAACGATCTTTATTTATTTACAAAATTTAAATACCACTCCATATTCCAATATGGGGATTTCAGAGAAGTGAACAATAAAAGATAAAACACATAAAAGAATAAAGCAATGTGTTAAAAAACAAGATCAATAAAATCATATCAATAAAACCATGCCTGGTTAGATCATGATGGCTTCCTGAAATAAAGGTGTTTTCAAGATGCACCAGAAACAGCACAATGTTGGTGCCTGCCGGACCTCGGCAGGGGATTCCACAGAAATGGAGCCACTACGCTGAAGGCTCTTCTCCAGGTAGAGTCTAATCGGGCCATAGGTCCATATGGAACCACCAGGGACATGCCATCTGATGACCTCAGTGACTGGGCAGGTTGATAAGAAAGAAGGTACTCTCCCAGGTGCCCTGGTCCCAAGTTGTTCAAGGCTTTATACACTAGTACCAAAACCTTAAACCTTAATATATCTGTGAGGATTGCAGCTCAGCTCAGAGGGAACAGGGAGGCCTGAAGGGGATTGCTGATTATGACAGCATCCCTGCTAATAAAAAAAAGTGCCAGTGCTGTGTCCCTGTGAGGCCTGGCTCCATGATGGCACTGCCCAGATCTCATGTGTGGCCAGATCTATTTACTCCCAGCAGTCATTTTAAGTTTCAAAGCTGATGCATGTGAAATCTTACCTGTTAGCTAGCATGTCATGCCAGTGAAAACCACAAATAGGTCACATTCATCCATATTTCCCACTAGCAATCTGATGTCCAAACTGGCCCTGTGAATTGTCCTTTATCTCTTTCTTTTTAAGGAGGCTGTTAATGAGAGCTCCCCCAAGAGAGCTCCCACATGTTAAGAGCCATGAAATATTATGTCAAGACTACACTGCGGGCATGAGGGAATATGTCCAAACTTGATAATAGTTTCCAGAGTTTCACTCTCTCCTCCTCTATTTAATGCCAAGGAGAGGTTGCAAGCCTAAACCACCATTGCTGTCTTTCAGAGAACTCTGGAGATTGTAGTTCTGCATGAACACAGGGATTTCATAGATTTCATAGATCATAGAGTTGGAAGGAGCCTACAAGGCTATCGAGTCCAACCCACTGCTCAATGCAGGAAACTAGAGGAGGGGTCTCCCATCCAAGTAATAACCAGGCCTGACCCTGCTTAGCTTTCCACACTCAGACAAGCTGAGCCAGTGTAAGCCACAGGCCGCTCCCCAGCCCTATCATAATACTAAGATTCCCAGACTTCCCTGGAGAAAGCAAAGGAGGTGGGCAGCACAATCCAATGTGGCTGCCCATAACCCTCTAAACTTGGATGATTATGGGCATCCTATTGAGGGCGGGACAAAGGTCACCGCCATGCTCCTCCCACTCTGCATAGTACTTAGACAGCCAATTTCGGCTGTCTAAGTCTTTTGCCTGGAAGCACCAGGAGGGTAGGCTGAGGTGCCACCAAGATACTACATGTCATGGTGGAGTCTCTCTCCTCCCCTCCCCACCCCCTGGAACACCCACAAATCTCTGCTCTGGAGTCGGTCTTCCGACCTCAGAGCTGTAGCTGGTGCAGTTCTTTCCATGTTGGCTGCGAGGGCGGAGGGAGGGTGCTCCATGGTTGGGGTTCCAGCTCTGACCGCGGAGCGCATTTCCAAGGTCAGAGCTGGGACTCCGACCACCCCTGTGGCTGGCTAGACTCTGTCTAGCAGCCAGTAGGGTTGTGCCCTAAACAAGTTTATATTGTATTAGCAGAAAAGCTAACCAATCAACTGTCAGTGCCCCATACCTAAAAGGCAGGCAACTATTTTATTAACTTTGGAAAACCAAAAGGACCACCAAACACACAACAATGGTTGGAACATTATGGAAGGACACGTTCAGACAGTTTCTAACATATAAACTAGAGATTTCTTATGTAATTTCTTACATTCCCCTAATGCGCTCGGATATTGTTCAAAGTTAGCGGGATCAATGAAACCCATTATAGCCCCTTGAGGTATTATATATTATTGTTTGTGTCTGTTGTTATTTGAACGGTTATTCTATTTGATAAAACACACAAAAAATGTATATTTTTGAAAAACAGAATGTAGTGCAGAACCAGGAAACAGACTTTGAGTTCTGCTCTGTCTAAGGTGCTGAAAATATCTTTGGGCAGCTCCCAGAGGCTTTAGCAGATGATTAAAAGGATTATTTCCATCTGACTCTTTACCTTCTAAGTTTATATAGCTGCCTGGAGCGTAATTTGTCTTTCTGGGGGTCGCTTCTGATAAGATTCATTTCTACATATGACAAACTCAAGGAAGGCACTGGGATTCATTGCAGGCAGCCCGGAAATTAGGAATGGTCCCTTTCTGGAAAAAGATAAATTTTGCCTGAATGCCACTGTGTAGACTTGATTCAGCTAGAGAGAGAGAGAGTAAATTCAAGGGGCTTGTACCATCCCAGAGAGTGGATGGAGTTGTATGAACAGAACTTGCCAAGACTCAGCCTGTGGGACTTTAACTGCCTCCTCAAGGGTCAGTTCTACTCAGGTACCAGAGTACCAAACACACACGCAGACTTCATCAGGATGCAGCTAGATGAGATTTGGCTACATGCTACTTCCACGATCAGAGGTAGTATGCCTCTGAATACCAGTTGCTGGGGAACATGAGTGCTATGGCATTCATGTCCTGCTTGAACATTTGAAAAGACAAATTCCCATGTGCATCTGTTTGGCCACTATAGGAACAGAATGGTGGACTAGATGGACCTTGGTGTGATCCAGCATGGGCTCTTCTCATGCTCTTAATTGGGCCATAATAGGGATATCCAAATCAGTGAAACCTGAGCTCACCAAAGTTCACCAAATTCCATCTTGAAGCTTGTTTTGACTCAGTTCCATATCAGTTTGCAAGCTTTTCTTTTTTCTTTTTCTTTTTGCATGGGTATTTGTGTGCAATATTGGATGCAATCTATGGTTGAAGTCTGTACATTTGCAAGCTTGCAGTGTGATTCACAGGCCTCAAAAATGCATCAACAGCATGTGTACATCTGAATAATGTGCATGAAACAAATGCGTACTTTTGAAGAATGCACAGAGAAGAATGTGTACATTTGAAAGATGCACACAGTTGATGCATACATTTGGAAAAATATGCACAAAATCTGTGTTCGGTCCGGAAGTTGCAAACTGGGTAAATCCTGATCAAAAACAAACTGTAACAAATTTCTCATACATCCTAAAAAACCACCTGGCTGACAGCTTGCTATCTTGTCCTTCTTGTTTTTAGCTCTGCAACAGAGTCTTGGTGTGCTGTGCTCTATAACTCTTCCTCTCTTTGCTTCTTCCACCTTAGGTTCTCGGCCTCGCCTTGAGGATTCCTCTCCGCGGATCATAGAGCATCCCTCCGACCTCATTGTGTCCAAGGGGGAACCGGCAACATTGAACTGCAAAGCAGAAGGACGCCCCACTCCTATCATCGAGTGGTACAAGGATGGGGAGCGAGTGGAGACTGACAAAGAAGACCCCCGGTCTCATCGCATGTTACTGCCAAGTGGTTCCCTTTTCTTTCTGCGCATTGTGCATGGGCGGAGGAGCAAACCTGATGAGGGAGTGTACATCTGCGTAGCCAGGAACTACTTGGGCGAGGCGGTCAGCCGGAATGCATCTCTGGAGGTAGCCAGTAAGTAGAATTCTGAACAAATGAGAGAGAACTTCCGGTTGTCTTCAAGCAGTGTTTATGCTCACCATCTTCCTGCTTGGCTGGCTCATCACTGATGGGCAGTGTTGTGGTCTGCTAAAAGGCAGTGGCCCATGATCTTGGAATTAAATATTGTGTGAACCTGATTCTGAGAACAGTATCCTATGTTAGCATTTAAACTTCCGCTATACAGTGCTGCTGTCATTGAAATCATAGAGATAGGGAGGATTTATTTCTATTTTTTTTAAAAAAAAAAACAGAGCCACTAACATTCCACATGTGATTTAGTTCAGTGTGTATCCATTCTATGGCAAGTATATCTGCAGAAACTGTAAAAATATATACAGTAATACCTTGGATTACAAGTAACTTGGTTTGAGAGCATTTTGCAAGACAAGCAAATGTTTAAATATTTATTTAAATTTTTTTGACTTGATATACAAGCGACGTCTTGCAATACAAGTACTGTAGTACAGCTTAAATAAAAATCTCTGTACAAATTTTTTTGGGGGGGGATTTCGTTTTGATATAAGAGTGTTTTGGATTACAAGCACGTTTCCGGAACAAATTATGCTCTCAATCCAAGGCATGACTGTATTTACAAGTGGGACCTGCAACAAAATGTTGCAGCATATCCTCTTCACCTCCCAGCAGGAGTGATTCTGTTCAGGGTTCCTGCTGGCCAGCCATATCCTTTTCCAGGACACTCCATTCCATCCTTCCTGCCCCCCCCAGTTTTCCATTGTTTCCAACTGACATTCAATGTTCTGTAACTGCTGTGTGCGCTCAGTCTTCATTAGGCTGTTTTGGGGTGCTCTCTCTTTTTTTTTTTACCACCTAAGAATTTTTGTATGTCTGCAAACCTTGGGGCTCCCCTGAGTATGCTGATATCTCCCTCTTGCCTCTCAATGGCCCCATTTTGGCTCAATTTCTGTTGCCACTCACAACCTGAGTCTCACTGTGGTCCCCCATCCAGGACATTGATTGGGTCCACAGCTGCTTAGTTTCAGCAGTGCTGTAGAATTTCAGGTTCGGCAGTGCTGTAGTGCTCCCAGATTATGCACTGAACCTGTGTCTACAGCGACTTGGAGGAGAGCCTAACCTTAACTCCAGCCCGAGTGCAGATGCAGAATTAAAACATTGACCTGGTTTGCAAGTAACACCAATTCCTGCGTTGTTTAACCCAGGGTTGTTAAACAACCCAGGAATTGGTGTAGCTGCACAGGAGTAAGCAAGTGTGCTGCCTCCCTCCCATGCATCATTTCCAATTTCAATCAGCTTTCAGGAACACAACCCTGGGTTGTTCTCATTACATGTGAACCCGGCACTTAGGGTTGTTTAGGGTTAAACATCCCAGAGTTTTAAGCTGTGGCTTGTAGTTGGATTAAAACTCTGGGTTGTTTAACCCTAAACAACCCAGAGTGCTGGGTTTGCACATCACAACAACAACCCAGGAACAGGGTTGTTTCCAAAAGCGGAAATGGGCAAGTAGGCAGGAGCCAGCACACTCGCTCACTTGCATGCACTCACAAACAACCCATGATTTATAAACCATGGTTTGTTTGATCATCTGAGCCAGAGCTTGCCTTATCTCAGAGCTTCCCTTAACAGCTCTAACAGAGGTACAACAATGGGGAATGTGCCTTGAAAAGTGTCATCTGTTTTGCATAAGCTGCCTCCTTTCGTTTTCTTTCTTTCTTTTTGAATAAGAAATCAAAAGGTACCACTTTTGATGTCAGCATTGAAACCGATACATGCTCAGCACTGAGTGCCACCTAGGGAGTATGGCTTGGATAATTTCCTTGAGCTATCTGCTCATCAGCTGCATTTACACAGTGCATTTTGGTTGGCCTTGTTCTCTAGTCATGACACACTGCAATCAGAGTAGTGCAATATCTTGGGGACTATTGTGTCCAATAGTCTGGCCTCAAGCAGGGGACCGAACTAGGTGATCTTCTGGCCCTATGAGTTTGAGCAGGGACTGAGGGAAAGAGTGTTGCTCCAGTCCAAATCAGAGAAAGACAACAGAACCTTCTTCTTGGCTAGATGTAATGCTACACCATCTATGATGATGAAAGGTGGCTTTCAAAGAATGCCACTCATGCAAGGGCTTTGTCCTTGTGCTTCGAGTGAAACTGAATCTCTTGCATATATGCTTTTATAAAATTTTAATTTGTATAAGGGTGCAAGGGGACACTTGCTCTCTCTCCTTTAATAAGGACACTTCCTGGCAGATCAGACAAATTGCTGCTTGTTTTGATCTTGATGGGGTCAATACCAATCTTACTTTGTCAGTAGCTAAATTCTTAAACGTTGTTATTCACTAGGTCTTCAGTGCTTGATCATTAGACTTGACAATTAGAAGTGTTCTTGAGGTTGCATACTATATATCTCCCTTTGTCTTGTCATTTGTTTGCTATCTATTATTGTAGATTGACTAATAAATCCTGACTGACTGATTGATTACAAAATCAGATCTTCCCCTCCCTGCCCTGAGGCGACTTCTAAGTTTTATTTTGTTTTAAAGTTGGGAGATCTGATCATAAATCTCCGGCATCGTAACTGTTTTATCCTGTAGTTTGGTGCCGAGAATTTGCTGTCAGTGGTCATGCATAACCCCTGCTCACAGAACTACATTTCCAAGAGTTCCCTAGAAGAGAGAAGGTATACGTAGTATACCTAAGTACTTCAGTTGCTGGGAAACTTGGGAGGGAAGGTGCTGTTGCACTCCTGTCCTGCTTGTGGGATCCCATGTGCAGCAGGTTGGCCACTGTGTGAACAGAATGCTGGACTAGATGGACCCTTGGTCTGATCCAGCAGGGCTCTTCTTACAGTCTTATGTTCTTAATGTTTAAACTGGTTCCCTAGGGCATGGGTAGGCAACTTGTAGACCTCCAGATGTTTTGGACTACAACTCCCATCATCCCTCACCATTGGTGATGCTGGCTAGGGCTGATGGGAGTTGTAGGCTAACACATCTGGAGACCCACAAGATACCCATCTCTGCCTTAGGGTCTGTAGTGGGCTGTAAGGAAACACTGTGGGGGGAAAGTGGGAAGGGGGAGAAAGAGAGCTTTTCTACCTGAGGTATTTATTATGCGCTCATCATTAAGAACTCATGGATGTTTATGGGTTCTTTAGACAACATCATGACCCTCCAGTTTTGCTTCTGTTTTTAAAGAGCACTTTCAGCAAGTTGTTGTTGTTGTTGTTATTATTATTATTAATGCAGGGAAAATGCAGTATTATTCATGAAAGCAAAAGAAAATGCTTTTTCCACTCGTGCATTTGTGCATAGCTATGCCACAGTGCCACCTAGAGGTTATGTAGCAGAAAAGCAGGAAAGGAAACACTCTCTGCATAGTGGTTGGATCTCAATTCTGCGACAAAACTGAACGTAGATACAGAGGATTAACAGCTTCATGTAGAAAAGCCCAGAAAAGAAAAGCGGGGGGGGAAGTACATCTTCCTTTTAAGAAAGATATCTTGGAACCTGTATTGCAGGGGTGCAGAACCTCAGGTTCGGGGGCCAAATCCATCACCTCCTGGTGTCCCAATCTGGCCTGCCAGGGTTACCCATAAAGCCTCACCCCCTTCCCCTGCCCCCTCCTTCTTTCTCCCCACCACTGATTGTTGCTTTCCTGGCATTTGTGCAGTTCCCCACCACCACTCTGAAAGGTTGAAATGCATCTCTTAAGACTTAGCTATGGGCAGGGAGAGCTTTAAGCTAAAATATGTCCATATTTCTGGTACTTTGTCTCTGCCCTTTTGCCTTTGGCCCCAGCCATCACCAGAAAGTGGCCTTCGAGAGCTTCTCTGAAATGGAATCCGGCCCACGGGCCGAAAGAGGTTCAGCATCCCTGCTGTATAAGATGCTCGTGCGATGCAGTCCGTAAGATTGACTCCCTGCTGTCCGTACAAAGGTGCCTGGAAGGGAAGGAATAGGTCCCTGTCCATCTCAGCAAAGTTTCCTGCCCTTCCAGCTGTGTGTGTACTATCTAACATCTGGCTTAATAGGGATGCGTGAGCAGCTGCCTTGAAGATGCGCCCTTAAGTACCTCCTGTCCTGCTGCCAGTCTATAATTTGTTCTCTTCCCCTGCCCCAGTTTCCTTCAAACCCCCAGCTACAGCCAGTCATGTTGATTAAAAACAAAATGCCAAACTGAAAGAGGGTGGGGGGGGTGGGAATTAGAAATGTTTTTGCTAATCTCATTCATTGGCAGGGATTTGGGAGTGTTTCCTTAACAAAACAGAGTTAAGCAAATGGTTGAAGGGGAGAGTGATCAGGGCCACTTGCAAATTCCTGCCACCTGATTGTTCCAGGGACTGCAGAATATGCTCTTCCTTACACCACACTGCATCTGCAGCCACCTGTTGTCGACCTGTTCTCCACCACAGAGGATTTTGGGTAGACCTACAAGTCTCACCTCCCACCACTTTGCTGCATTATAAAAGAGCTTAGAACGGCTGAGATAATCTTAATTGGAGATATTCGGGAAAGGCTTTGGCCTTCTTACTTGAAAGGATTTGGACTGTGTGGCTCCGAATTTGCCACTGAGGTGTGGCGAGTGTATCAGCCGTCCAAATAGCCAATAAGGAAGGCTGTGTGTGGAGCCTGTGTGGTGGTTCTTGCTGAAGCTTTGGACTGAATTCTCTGGAAGGGTTGGGGTTGGTAGACATTTTTCTCCCTCTCTCATAATACTAGAACCCAGTGGGGTCATCCCATGAATTTGATTGGTGGGAGCTTCAGGACAGATCAAAGGAAGGACTTCTTCACACAGCGCATAGTTAGACTATAGAATTCACTTCCACAAGCTGTAGTGATGGCCACCAATCTGGATGGCTTTAAAATGGGATTGGACAAATTCATGGAGAAGGCTATCAAGGGCTACTAGTCCTGATGGCTATATGCTACCTCCAGTATCAGAGGCAGTATGCCTATGTACACCAGTTACTGGGGAATTTGGGTGGGAGAGTGCTGTTGCACTCATGTCCTGCTTGTGGGATCCTGTGAGCAGCTGTTGGCCATTGCATGAAAGGAATCCTGGACTAGATGGACCCTTGATCTGATCCAGCAGGGTTCTCCCTATGTTCTTATGTGTGATGCATTTCTGATAACGAAGCTTGAATGTTAAGAACATAAACTTAAGAACATAAGGACCACTGTGCTGGATCAGACCAAAGGTCTATTTGTGGAGAAAAAGCGTCAGAGTTTCCTGCACCACACACATACACACACACACACACACACACACACACACACACCTCCACAAGTGTAAACAAGTATAATCCCAGCTGGGGGCTGGGAAATGCAAAATGTACATAGTTTCTCTGATGGCTCCTGACACCGCAGAGTCTCCCATGACTTTGATGGCCAGTGCCACAGCTATTTGCATGCAAATGCAGGCAAAGATCCACCCCTCCCCTGCCTGGCCCAGATGAAGTTCATCCTGATTGGCTAAAGACATCTGGGCTACTGAAAGGAGGGGTGGGGGGAAGAATCTATACTGCTGCTGTGGCTTTTGGGTGTTGTTCTTGTTGTCTGCACGCTTTCGCGGGAGTAGGGCTTTTTTGCTGAGGCAAGCCCTGGGAAGAGGACCAACCCCCAGACAAAGGGAGTGCCTGGGTATTTATATAGTAAAGAACTAGTTTTGTTGTTTAATAGCTCTACTTGTATGTACCAAAGTGTCTCCCCACCTTTCTCCCTCTTCCCTCATTCCCCACCTTTTATTGTAATCTGTTTTCCTTAAATAAACTTTCCTGGTTTTATCCCACGTGGTGTGTGTGGTTCCTCTGTGGTTCAGTGCTAACTCCAGTGTATAGACCCAGGGCAAGGCCCTGAGAGAATCAGGTCAAGAGCTAAAGCTGTCAGTTTTGCACCTTTGGTCTTGAGAAAAGGACCGGCTGGCAGTCCTTCACACTATTGAATCCAGCATCATGTTTCCCACAGTGGCCAAGCAGATCCCCATGGGAAGCCCACAAGTAGGATATGAGGGCAACAGCAACAGATAGCAACAGTTATATGCTTCCTCAGTTCCTAGAGGAAGCATATAACCATCAGGTTTAGTAGCAACTGAGAGCCTTGTCCTCCATGAATTTATCTAACCTCCGTTTAAAGAAATCCAAGTTGGTGGCCAGTGCCAGCTCTAGATTTTTGAGGGCCCTTGGCCAAGGCACCCTCAATGGGCACCCTCCTTTAGTGAGTCTACCTTCTCAGTGCCACTGTCAACAGCTGCTCTCTCTCCTCCTCCTCCTCATCATCATTGCTACCACTTGCTTGCTTGAGAGCCAGAGAGCCAGTGAGCAAGCGGGCAGTGGCATCCCCTGCTCCTTCTTCTCATCATCACCACCACTGTATGAGCCAGAGCGAGAGGCAGGTGAACAAGCAGGTTGCCATGGGGAAGATGAGCAGCAACTCTAGGGGGCTCTTGTCAGTGGGCCACTGATGGGTTGTTGTGAGTCCCCAGCAGGTGACCAGCCATGCCTACCTCTGACACTGGCCCTGGCAATAGCTACATCTTGTGGGTAGCACATTCCAGTTTAGCTATGTGTTGTGTGGAGGAATACTTCCTTTTGTCAGCCCTGAATCTCCCGCCATTCAGCTTCATTGGATAACCCTGGGTTCTACTATTATGAGAGATGGAGAGAGGTTTTTACATTGATGTTGGAAACATTTTAGGAACCAGACTGGCATGCTCTCTTTTCACAATATTTAAGTATTTAAGTGAAGGCATCTTACCAATTTCCAGGTTTTTCATTCCCCTGCTCCAGTCACTTTCTAACAAATCTAAGACATGAGCAAACACTCAATTGATAAGTCTATTCAGTTCTGGCTATAAACTCTTTCTAGCAACTTGCCCAGCTACATTCCTGGCAGGCGTCTTTGGTGTGTCTTTCACAGAGCAAAGGTCTCTGAGGCAAGCAAACAAGCCTTGTGGATTGTAGGTGCGGGAAGATATCCAGGTTGGTTATTTATCTGCCCTGACCTCAAAACCAATCTCCTGTGTGGCTTTCCAAGGCGCTCTCTCAACCCATTGTCTTCCTTAATGGCTTTATGGAGACAAAGATCTACAAACAAACAGTGCGGAAAGCATTCAGGCCTGCTGAAAGTGACACAAGATGAATGATGGCCTTGCCCGAGAGAGACAAGGCCAAGCACCAGGAGCTGGGGAAATGAAATGCCATTTCTGTTAAGCCTTTGGAGTCACTTAACGTTTTCAGGCACCTCCCAAGCTGAACTTCACATTAGCTGAGCTCCAAAATATGGGGATGGGGGGGACACCATTGGCCACGAACCCACCATGATTTGTGGCTGTTGGCTGGACTGATAACAGGTTACTGCAGAAATAAAGCTATCAAAGGAGTGTGCTGCAGCCAAGGTAATTGGCTGAAATGCAGACATCAAAGGGAAATCTATAAAATGGTTTCCTGGGAAGCTGATGTGCAAGGTGGGCCTGGGGGGGGGGGGGGTTGGACAGATGGACGGTAATTCCGAAGGCTAAATGCAGACTCTTTGGTGTCAGATTATCTGCGGGGGGGGGGGCGCTAGTGTTTGTCACCTTTGTGCACTCTGGCAGAAACCCTGCATTTTCTTTTTAATGTGGAGAACTCCTAACCCTTTTATGTTGTGGGGGGAGGAGAGAGCATGCAAGCTCATGTAACACCAAAACTGACTTTGGCGTTACTTGTAAACTGGTTCTGTGTCTCTGCAGAAACTCTGCTGCTAAAGAGAGCAAGAGAAAACTGGGTTACCACTTCATGCATCTAATGAAGAAGGGTGACATTACTTATAGCAGAGGTTGGGAACCTCAGGCCCAGGGGCTGAATGCAGCCCTGCTGGAGTCCCAATCTGGCCCTCTGGGATTGCACAGAAGGCCACCCCCTTCCCCCAACCTCAAACCTTTTGGTGGTTTCCCAGAGTTTGTGCAGTCCCCCCCCCCATTCTTAAAGGTTGAATGGGATCTCCCAAGGCTTAGTTATGGGCAGTAAGAGCTTGAAGCCAAAATAGGCTGGGATTTTTGGCCCCACCCCTTTTGCCTCTGTCCCTTCCCCCTTTTGCCTCCAGCCCCACCCAACACTGGAATGTGGCTCCCAAGAGCTTCTCTGAAATTGAGTTCGGCCCTTGGGTTGAAAGAGATTCCCTATTCCTGACTTACAGACATCCGTGCCACGAAACCAAGAGGGTGCCATCTTAAATGGCAATCATGGCTCTCCGGAGAAGCCATAACCAAAAGTCCTGTGGATCAGGCTGCCTCAACAATATTTGGAAATGCATGCTTTCAATGTTTTTAGTCTCTCTCTTTCTCTGTAGTACAAACCACTAGATTGGTTTCTGGCTTACTGCAGACATAACGGGTTTGAGATCATTCCCAAATGGCATTCAGTGTGCCTTGCCAAGCAGACTCTCCGGGACGGAAAAGCTTTTTTAGGGCAAAGAGCTGGCATAATTCAAAGTACAGTAATACGTTGGATTGCAAGCACAATTCGTTCCGGAAACGTGCTTGTAATCCAAAGCACTTGTATATCAAAGCAAAATTCCCCATAAGAAATTTGTACACATATTTTTAATTTAAGCTGCAATAAAGAATGATAGTGTAAAGTCTTCATTTTTCTTGACCGTACTACAGTACTTGTATTGCAAGACGTTGCTTGTTTATCACGTTAAAATTTATTTTAAAAACTTGCTTGTCTTGCAAAACACTTGCAGACCAAGTTACTTGCAATCCAAGGTTTTACTGTAGTTCTTCACCATCTTCCCTTATTATGGTAGAAAACAGCAAATGCTGACTAATCTGATCAGCCATGCCATAGACTTGCTTGAGGAGCAACACGTTCTGTACTGAAGGCCACACTGGAAATACATTGGAATCAATTGGTTTGCCCGCTTTTCTGCAAATGGTTATGCATTAAACTTTGTGTTGCTGTAACGGGCACTTTCACCATAGCTAAGCATGTTACATCATTGTTGTTGTTGCAATTGTTATTGCCACTGATCAGACTAATAGTGGCAATCTTAAGCAGTTTTGGAGATGATATTGAGCTAACTGAGATCTCAGTTCACAGTGGGTTCAACCAGTGGATGGTCAGGCCTGTCCTATGTATCTGAATGTTGGAAAGATTCTGGTAGAAGAGAATTGCCCAGTTTACATGTCACAGCACCCAAGTTTTCTTAAAAACTGGTCCTCCTCCTTTCACAGCAACCCTGTGAAGTAGGTTAGGCTGAGAGTGACTAGCCTAAAGTCACCCAGTGAGCTTCATGGCTAAGTGGGGACTAGAACACAGAACTTCCAAGTCCCAATTCAGCACTGTAAGCGCTATACCACATTCACTGTTCACTGTTGCTAACTGTTGATGGGCAACTTCAAGCCCCCCCCCCCCCCCGTTCTCCTTTCTTATGCCTCATTACCTTTTATGCAGACTTGGACCGGACAACCCTTCAAACAGAGGATGCCTTCAAATGGAGTATTGTCCTCTGTGAAGGCTCTCTTCCAGATACCTTTCTTTTGACCTGGTTTTCACTGAGGTGGTAAATGTGTGTCAGGGCTGTACCAGTATTGGGGGGGGGTTGACACTCTCTGATGACTTGAATTTTTAAAAAACACCTCATACTCAGTCATGAAGCCCACACCACTCCGTGCAAACTGAGTCCAGCGGGCAGCCCTTCCACGCATGGAGATTCCCCCTTTCTTGGCCATTGCTTTTAATGAAAGACTCTGAAGCGTTGCGTTTTGTCCGCATGAGAGATTTAAAGGATGTGAGGTCAAAGATTAGCTCCCAGCAGGGGAAAAGAGCCTTTAAATGGGGAGAGGAAGAAGGGGTTGAGCGAACAGCATCTTTAGGGTGGAGCTGAGGGACTTGAGCAGAACTGTCTTTTGTCAGAGTTTGAGGCGGTTTCCTGGCACTGATGAAAAGGCTGTTATCCTTGTGTTTCTGCCCCCCCACACACACACACTTTTTGCGGAGTTCAGAAAAGGCAAGTAGAGCAGCTCGGTCTCTAGCAATTAGTGAACAGCCTGACCTCCCCCAAAGTCCCTCTCATGGTCCAAATGGATTTTCTGTTCCTTTCCCATTAAATGACGGATGAGGCCTAAGGTAAATGGCTGAAGCATCCTCCATCAGGAAGGTGATGGGGAAGGGAAGGGGTGGGGTGGGCAGTTGCCTACTGGAACTGCAGATAACATCTCGTCATGAGTGTAATGAACAGAACAAGGCCATTTTCAGGGGAATTTTCCAAATGGTCCTGCTGGGAGCTCATGCCTGACAGGAATGCCGTAAGTGGCTGCGATGAAGTACCATAGGCGTTTTTAGACCCAGAGGGAGCAGAAACGCGTTCCCGGACTTGTTGCAAGCACCTCATCTGAAAACTGTGGTGCTACGACATGACTTCCATTTTGTTGGAGTAGTTTATGACTAGGGTCACTCCCACCACCATATATATTTTCAGGACTTGAGCTTGAAAATGAGGAATGGTGCTTCGTGAAAGTCATAGCTGCCATAAATTCTGGTGACTGGTTGAACTCTACCATTAGGATTTCCTTCGATGGAAAGGTAGAACAGGAATGCATGAGGAATTCAACCTCTGCAAACCCCAATATGAAACGACCTGATCTGCATCTCTCAGACAAAGGTGGAGATCAGAACGTGGCCATCCACGGTGCAGCACGCTTCTATGAACGTTGCAATGTAGTTCTTTGACACTTTAAACCAGCCTTCCCCAACCTGGTGCCCTCCAGATGTTTTGGATTTCTGACCACTGGCCACACTGGCTGTGGCTGATTACGAAACCATTTAAAGTCCAGTTTTAAGATGGTGGTGATGATGTGGAGGCTCCCTTGAGTATGATCAGGGAGAGAGTATTTTGAAAGGGATACAGTGGCTGCATTCTCACATAACAATAACCCAAAAATTCTGGCTTAATAAACCACAGTGGCTGCATTCTCACGTAACAATAAGCCAAAAATTCTGGCTGAATGAACAAGCTGCATTTGCTCCTGATTCATGTGACTGGGTAAACAAACCAGGAAGGGATAGCTTTGTGTGACATTTGAAGCTAGGTTTATGGTTAAGTGTGCCCCAACAAGCCAGGGTTGAAGCTACCTTTAAACCAGTGGTTTGTTGTTGGCTTACGAATCCTGGTTTGTTTGGGTACACTTAACCATAATTCATGCATATATTAGGAGGAAATCCATATGCTTTTCATGCGTACAAAAATGTGCGGAAATGTGAGGGCTTTTACGGGCTTAAAAAAATTACAAACTGATGTGGTAATGGATGGAACAAATCTGTGATTGAACAAACGTGAACGATATCAAAAGTGAAATAGACACAGATTCATCCATCCCTATCTGAAACATATGTGTGTTGGTGGGAAAAGTGAGATTTTGCCCACTGGCTTTGCCTATGCATGTTTGATGTAACTTGTGAAAGAGGGGTGTTGTGTTTTGTTTTTTTGCAAGGTTCCCAACTGTACACATGTAGGCTCTTTCAGATGTTATGCACAGTGCATGTAAACAGGAGGGATGGGGCCAGCCGGCAAAATCCCACCCCCCCACTTGCACTGGTTCAGTATACACCCCCACACTATTTGTATCTGCTACCAAGAGCCAAAACCTGCAAGAGAAGAGACAGCAACCCCACCGCCTGGGTGAAGAAGCCCCACCTGCTTTGTGACTCTTAACATCCCGATTATCTGTTTCATTGTAAATGATATACAACACAGCAAGCTGCCTCGTTAGTAAATGGCTATACAGATTTCAAAGAAATCAATAAATAAGATCTGCCCCGCCCTATCAGTTACCTTTCCATTCTGCCCAAGGAAAGTTGCATGTAGTTTGAAAGACTGTCCATCAAGAGGAAGTGGGGGGCAGGCGGGAAGGAAATATCTTTTGTAAGAACCTCTGTGCTCCTTTGCTGATGGTGATAGACATCTTCAGATGACCTACATCTTTCTTTTCAGAAGCGTTGCTGGTTTACTTCAATAGCGGCATGATAAAGCTGAATACAGAGCTACAGTGGTACAATGATGTGATTTTTGTCCCTGGACTTAATGTTCTTATGAGGGCCCCCTTTAGATAGCCATGTGCATTACTTCAGTTGTGAAGCACACAACAGACATTTCTCTCCCTGCCCCTCCAACTGCTATTCCATGCTTTAAAACTGCTCCTACATTCCTGATATGCTACAACAACAACAACATAAACTGAACCGTTTGCCAACCCTGATACACACACACACACACACACACACACACACACACCGAGCATGTGCGGTTTTGCATTTTAAACTCACTTCAATTGTAGCATCTTCATGACTACAGGAATCACATGGAGTTTGCTTAGAATCATAGAATCATAGAAAAGTAGAGTTGGAAGGGGCCTACCAGGCCATCGAGTCCAACCCCCTGCTCAATGCAGGAATCCAGGTCAAAGCATCCCCAACAGATGGCTGTCCAGCTGCACCTTGAATGCCTCCAGAGTGGGAGAGCCCACCACCTCCCTAGGTAGTTGGTTCCATTGTCTTATTGCTCTGACAGTCAGGACATTTTTCCTGGTGTTTAGGTGGAATCTGGGTTCCTGTAACTTGAGCCCATTATTCCGTGTCCTGCATACTGGACAGACTGCAAACTTCTGCACCTGCCTCTCTCTGGGTAGTCATGTGCCCCCCCCCCCGGTTGTGGGGCCCTGGACTTTAGCCCCAAGGCATAGCCCAAACTGCACCACTGAGGGGCAGTAGCCGAGAAAGTCTTCTGAAATGCAGCTGGAGGCCTCAGCTAAGATCAGCCTTTGGACCCTGCCTCCTGCCTCCCATCGCTGGTGTTCCATCCTCTTCCCCCTCCACATCCCAGAGAAACAAAAGCCTTCCTAGATGAGGCCGGGGCTGAGACCATTGCTCTCAGAGGCGTTTTGGAGACAGAAATGTGTCCAAGACGCTGAAAGCCGGCTGACAGCTCCGTCGAGAGCCAGGCCGTGGCATGGGCAGCGTCTCGGAACACTGGCCAGCCACCTCTAAACTGGAATTATTTATTGATTTTTGTGTCACTTCTCAGTCCATTACCCAGACAGGATGCATTTATGTAATTTGGGGAAAGGGGGCAGCTGCTGGATAAACAAACCAGTCACATACTTCCTTGCCAGGCTGTAGCTCCCACTGAATTTGCAGCATGGACTTTCAGTAGCTCCCACTGAATTTGCAGCATGGACTTTCAGTAGCTCCCACTGAATTTGCATGCCGAGAGAGCCTAAACCGGAGGGTGGGGTGTAGAGACACATGGCTAACAGAACGTGTATGCCCCTCTGGGGGAAGCGAGGGCTCGTCATCTTCCTTGCCATAATGCGGGAGAAAAATGAACTTCTTGTCCCAGGCTGGGAGAGGCGACACGCTACTGACACACAACTGGGAGGCTCTTCTTTGCTCGAGGAGTGAAGACACGTCGGAAGCCGCATGTGGAGCCCTGTATTTAAAGGATAATTTTAGCATTTGGTGGATTTCGTATGTTTCAACCTTGTTAGTTTGGAATGTTGGTTGTGGGGAGCCGCCTGAACATCCCAAATAAATCACTCCAGTAAACACGTCGCCTCTCTCTCCCTTTCTCTCCATTTGCAACTATACATTTTTGGCAAGAATTACTGTCTAGCGGGGACGTTTATCTGAGCCTTGTAATCAGTCTGGCTTCCTTGCTTACAAGCTATTTCACTCCCTTTTTGGACAGTGATGGTTCCCCCCTCTTTACTTTCCTCTTAGGGGGGGGGACCTCCTAGTGATAAAGTGCACCCTCTCCATGGGGGGAGGTCATGTGATTAAGTCATTAGTGGTGTTTTTTCCCTCCCTTATAGGGTTTTCTGAGGCACACAGAGAATAGGAAGATAAAGGGTTCTATCCAGGCTCGAGCTATTCAAAGCTAGGAAATGAGTGATATCTAAGAGAGGGAATTTAGTCATTTCCTAAGTAATGGGAGTCCTTTGGGGTGACCCTTGCAGCTTTGTCTTGATTGTAGGAGGGATTTACTTGGACAAAGTGGACTGTGTGTTTTCTTTTAATTTTGGTGCCGTGAAAAGATTTGTTTGGGTCTGAGCCAGGGATGACCATGAAGATGCAAAAGGGGCTTCTTCCTTTTGCATCTCAAATAATCACCTTTCTTCTTAGAGTCTCTAGAAAAAAAGAGGGGGACTGATTTTGTCTTTTCCATAAGATTATTTTGGCTTTTTCTGGGCTTTAAGACACCTCTTTAAATGATTTTCTATACTCTGGATTTGTGGGGAAATCCCCTATCTTTTTTTCCTCTCCCCCCCCCCCCACCCGCCTTAAAAAGAGATTTCTGGTTCTTCTGAAAAGGCTGCCTTTCACAGAGGGACATTCTCTTTGGAATTTAGTTTTCAGCGTAAGGAAAAATAAATATCCAGAAGCAGTGCTCCAGGTTTTTGTGGGCCGTTGGGTAGGATATCTCAATGGGCCCCCTCCCTCAGTGAGTCCGCCTCTTTACCACCATTGTCACTATCTGCTATTGCTTTCTCATCATTGCCCCCACTTGCTTGCTCGGCAGGCAGAGCAATGAGCATCCAGGCAATGGTATCTCCTCCTCCTCCTCCTCCTCCTCCTCACTACTGTTGTCTGGTCCAGCGTGAGAGGCAGGGGAGGAAGCAGGCTGCAATGGTGAAGAGGAGGAGCATGTCCAGGGGGCTCTTGTCAGTGGGCCCCTGCTGGGATGTAGGCCCTTGGCAGGTGCCCAGTCATGCCTACCCTTGCTGCTGGCCTTGTCCAGAAATCTGAAAGCAGGCCAAAATGTTGTAGTCTTGGAAACAGATTTGGTGACTGGCAAATTTGGGGTTTTTTTGAAATCCATTTTCAGGAGCTGAAAATGTAAGCAGACTTTTTTTTGCCATGAACATGAATGGCAGGTATCCACCCAGGTAAGTCCTGGGTCCAGCTTGGCTTTATGGCTTTCAGTGAGTATTATGTTCAATGCTAGTGTAGTAGGGTGTATTTTCCTAGCACTGTGCCAATTTTTCAATCTATTTATTTTCGACCCTCCAGCAACAACAACAACAACAACAACAACTCACTCAGCTTTCAGGCAGTAAAAGCTGAGTGAGTTGTTGGTGTTGCTGTTGCTAAAAGAACTTTTAACAGCACCAAAATAAAACCTAAAATGCCTCGCCCAACTTTCAGGCACTCAGCAGGCAGCAGCACTGGAAAGCCCCATGAGAGGAAGCCCTGGTTAAGTCCTCTAGGGGGTTTCCAGGAAGCACAAGCAGCCAGAGAGCCTGCAAGGACAAAACAGGGTAAACATGGTAAAATAAAGAGCATGCACTCAGCCACCCCTCAGCCACCTCCTTACTGTAAGGTAAGCACTGAAGCCCTGCACCCTGAGCAATTTCTCCAAAATTCTCAACATCCGCACAAAAGAGGAGGAAGAACGACTGCCTCTTTCACAGGGAAATGAAGAGGTTGCAAAAGGGCAGGTGGGGTTTCAGCACAGCCCTATGGGTAAGATCCAATGGTGTCATTCTGTAAACTCAAATGGTGTAAGTGGAACTCTGCCGAATCCATTGCACAGCAGTTATGCATTATGCTTGTGCAATATGCTTCCGCAATGCACTTGTGCAACAAGCTATACAATGGGTTGCACAACTGGATGTGCAGCTGGTTGCAGAACAGGTTGCGCAAGCGTGATGCGCAATGGGTTGCACAACGGGTTGCACAATGGTTGCACGAGTGTAATGTGCCACCACTTGTGCAACCACGCTTGTGCAAATGTCACTTTAGTTGGATTCTCCTCTTGCGCATAGTTTCTGCTAGCTCAATGTCATTTGCGCTGGTTGGATACTGCACCAAATTCTCAACCACCATCACCCATTTCACAATAATTCCCTCTATTTTTGACATTCAGGCAGTGAGTGCTGTTACTTACATAGTCAAAATGCCACCACCCACACAAAAGAGGTAGAAGCAGGCTTGGGGGGGACCATGAGGTTTGCAGAAGTCTAACAAAATCTTTAGGGAGGGAAAACTTATGGTGGTGTGGGGACTAAAAAAAAATCAGTCCAGTGAAGACTGTTGAGGAAGAAAAACAGAAAACTGGGTAGGGTGGAGGGGGAATGTAACAGAGGATCTAGAATCCTGAACAGAAAGTGCTGCAGACTGCAGTTTGTATTTCCTAGTCTTTGCAGTTTCAGTTTTAGTGAATTCCACCCACACACCCCACATTTTTGCCAAAACTCCAGCATCAAAGTTGCCGCTTGTGAGACCAGCTTTGAACTGGGACTTCCACAAGAAACCTTTTTCTCAGATGTATTCAACCATTCCTGCCGTGGGTGAAACTATCTGTAGTGCAACCAACTAGTTCCATTCTCCTCCAAATGGCCTCAAAGAGGAGTTGATCTGACCCTTGAATTGATTGCCATCAAAACCCGATAAATGCTATCCATTTCATTTAGTGGAACAACTCTTGGCAGCAAGTAAGGGAATACTTGTCGCAGTGCCTCTGTATTAACTATTTAGAACCTCATACAATTTCTAGGTTATCGTGGTCTGCCAAGATGGTTTTCAGGTGAACTGCTTCAAAACCCAACTTCTTTAGTCTTCAGGGATACCCATCTTGTCTACATTTTCCTGCAGCCCTTTGACTTTTCCATCATAGAACTAGCTAATGTGGACAGTGGGTACAGCAAAACTTTTACATGTAGAAATCAGTCTACTGATATGCTATTAATATTAGCTATGCAATGCTTCAGAGTTTCTGCTTGGCTGATTCATGGATTTGAACATTATACCTCTGGCCTTATAATATGAATTAATGTATTTATTTAAAGCTTTTTCAGCCTGCTCTTCAGCCAAAAAAGGCTTCTGGAACAGCAAAGATTAATAATAAGACAACCCCTGCCTTCAATCTACAAGACACAACACAAAAGGAAAAGGGATAGGGAGGAGGAAAAAAACAAACTCGGCGGCTAGTTCTTAGTTGCAAAGTTCTTACAAGTTTTATCTCGGGATACTGCTGCTTCCTGTCCTTCATTGCTCTCAGAAGTGCATTGGACACTAAGGATGCTACTAGGGTGGCCATGTGCCCTATTTTACAGAGTACAGTCCTCTGCTTGAACGGCTGTTAGAGGACAATCCCTCCGCTGCAGAGGTTGGCCTACAACTCCCATCAGCCTTAGCCAACATAGCCAATGGTGAGGGATGACGGGAGTTGTAGGCCCACACTTCTGGAGAGCCACATGTTACTTACCTACGTGCAATCTGAAGACATCCTCTGTTTGAAGGGCTGCCTAGTTTAAAGAAGAAACTTACGGTAAGAAGGGAGAGCGGCAGCCTTGAAGCTGTCCATCACCAGTTAGCACCTGGACAGCAGACAGCCAAGGCACACAGGATACCTGGTCACCGTTTTTGTATTTCTATTTAAATTATAGTCATTTGTTTCTAAATCACAGCTAGCCTACACCTATATATTAGTACAGGCAAATGTGATGTAAATCTGTAACCTCTTTTGTGCTCTTTTTTGGTGATGTGGTTCCTGTTTTTTTTTGGCAATGCCTAGGTGTGCACATCCACGGTACCCTTAGAAAACTGACCAGACAGCGCTCCAGTGACCAATAGATGCTGTTTCATCTGTAGCATCTACGTCAGAGTGGGTGCTTGTTGCAGTTTCATCTGCAACATGCTTAGCAAAGTGGCCGCGGAGAACTTCTGAGTGTTCCAATCCAGCTTCACCCTGGCCAGATTGTACAAGGCTTTGAACCCACCTGGAAAAGCTCTGTGGATGGCACTGAACACATGTCACAGTGGCTGAGAAGTTAGCTTTCTGCACAATCGCTGCCTGCTACAGAGTAGTCCCCAGAAATGTGCTCTTACTTCCATTCTGTTGGATTTGGCCTGACTTTTCTGCCATTTGCACTGTAGTTGTCCTCTAGAACATTTAATTGCGCTCAACTTTTTAAAAAGTATGTATCATAAAGACCCCTTTCAAACAAACAAATAAACAAACAAGCCAGTGAATGAACTGTCTCGATATTAAGGCTTTAAAAGTATTCTTTTGAATTTATATCACCATTTATATCACCGAAGTCCAACACCATACCCTTCTTTAAGGGCACACTCCTATGCATGTTTAGACAGAAAAATATGTCCTACAACTCTCAGCATTCCCCAGCCAAAGCTGGTTGGGGAATGCTGGGAGTTGTACAACTTTTTCCTGTCTAAATATGCATAGGATTGCGCTTTTAGAGTATTTGGGGGAGGGTGGGTAATTTTGTTAAGTTATCTTTTTAGAGCATTTTATAACATCCTCTTTTTTTTGCCTTTGATTCAGGAATCCTGAAACACAGCTTCCTTTCAAACCATATATACATGAACAAAATTATTTCTCCTCTACCCAAAATTAGTGCCTTGCTTCTCCATACAGCTGCAGCAAACTTTCCTAATGTTCTTTCTTTATTTTTTATTGTTTTTAAACTCTCAACCCTTGGCTGGATAATCACAATGGCACGGATTTAAACGTCTCCTGAAGTGTTTGCTTTCTCTGCCAATAGTGCCTTGCGGTATTCTAAAGCTGCTGCAGAAGGCAATGTTGACTGTCCTTGACTTGCATTTTATAGAGGAAGTGAGACAGGGAGAGTGCTGACCTTGTTTTGAGAGTGTAATTGGAGGGATACTCTTCTCTCCCTCATCTATATTTCTTTCTTTTAAAACACACACACACACACCCATGTCGGTATGAGATTTCAGCTCAGCACTGGCTGTTGGCAGTAACTCTGAAGCAGAGCATTTAGATTTATGAGCTGAGTAGCGCAAACCCTTCCACAAGCATACAAGCCAGCTTGGCGTTTTCTTACTGTGGGCACACTGCAGCCAAAGTTAAGCACTTCAAGTCCCATTGATTTATGTGGAAGAGATTTGAGCATGGGATAAGACTCTCCTGTTGAAATAGGTGGGATTTTGGTTGTAACATGCATTGTTTATTTTTATTTTTATTTATTTATTTATGATGGCAGAGCACAATAGCAGCAGCAGAGTTCACTCAACAAAGACACGCGCACACACAGGGCTTGTTTCTAAGTAGATGCTTTTTAAAGTAAACAACAGTAACATGCATTTTCTCAGTGTTATAAGCTTTATGGTTACAGACTTTGTAAGTTCAGTTTCTTAAATGTGACTTATTTTGTGAGGAAAGGAAAACACAGGTCAGGTCCCTTTGCTAAACTCTAGCAAGCATCAGTTAAGTCAATTAACTGTCAGAAAGTCCTAACTGTCCAAGGAGTGGTAGAATGGAATTCTAACCTGTTGCTAGGGAACATCCAGCATTCCCTCCCCTGATACCACTAAGTGATTTGCACCACTGAACCCTGCCCCTTGACTTCTCAGAGAAGCTTGGTTTCTGCCTTTGCCCTTTAACTAGACTATAACAGTCTGTCTTAACCCTTTATTGGGCAGTCAACTTATAAAACCCTCCCTGCAGAGTTGACATCTTCTTGTTGCATATTCCAACAATTTATATGCTGCCTTTTTCCTGCAAGGAACCCAAGGCAGCTTACTTAATCCTCCTCCTCCTCTCCATTTTATCCTCACAACAACCCTGTGAGTAGGTTAGGCTGAGGGTCAGTGACTGGTCCAAAGTCACCCAGTGACCTTCATGGCTGAGCAGGCACCTGAATCTCTCAAGTCCCAGTCCAGCACTCTAACCACTACACCACAATGGCTCTCATTATGCCACAGGTAGGAAACTGGTGTTTTAGACTACAACTCCCACAATCCCTGGCCATTGCTCATGCTGGCTGATGCTGATGGGAGTTGTAGTCCAAAACATCTGTAACACAGCAGGTTGCCAACCGCTGCATTATGAGAACTGAAAAATGGTATGGAAGTCCTGCCATTGGTTTCATATCTGTTCCTCAGCCTTCCTATGTGGTGGCTCTGTTACCCGCTTCTCTTGTCTGCCCACACTGAATGTCGCAAGAAGTAGGAACTTAATTGAGGTCCTGCTAGGAGTTATGGGCTAGCAGAATGCTAGACTTTTAGAGTTGGAAGGGATCTTGGAGGTCCAACCCCTGCTCAGTGCAGCTTCTTGCAGCTACAGCATCCCTGACAGGTGGCCATCAAGCCTCTGAGGAAATACCGTACCTCCAGCGTAGGAGATCCCACCACCTCCCAAGGCAGTCCATTCTATTGTCAAATAGCTCTTACCACTAGGAAGTTTCTCCGAATGTTTCACTGAAATCTGCTTCCCTGCAGTTTTCCTGCAGTCCTTCCCTCTGGAGCAAGAGAGAACAAGGCTGCTCCATCTTCTGGATGACAGACCTTCAGATACATCAAGGCCTTTGCCATGTTTCCCCTTAATCTTCTCTTCTCCAGGCTGAACACCAGTTAAGGCCAATCTAAACACTCTTCAAATCATGCGTTGCAGAGCTGTGCATGATTGAATAATTTACTTTCATGTAAGCGTGCATGGCCCCAATTTGGATTGAGACCATGGTGCTCTGGGGAGAATTTAAGCTTTCCCCCTTCCTGTTTCACCCCCCAAATTCCACCCCCTGCTGGAGGTTTAAAAAAAGAAAAAAAGTCTCCATTCCAATGAAGACTTCTTACCGCCTGGTGTGTGTGTGTGTGTAAAATTAGAGGATAAAACTGGGAGGAGGGAAAGCTTAAATCTCCCAAAGTCCCGCGGTCCCAATCTGGGCCATGTGCATCTACACTAAAGTAAATAATACAATTGTGCATAGCTCTGCTATGCATGATTTGAAGAATATTTTGTTTGGCCCATAGTGTTTCTGCCAGACTTTTGACTCACTTTAATTCCTACCTACTTGTGGATTTGTTTTATTGGCTTTTTCAGACAAAGTTTCCCTGGTTTTTATAACGTAATTATTATTTTAATATTGTAAACTGTTGTGGGGGGTCTGTCAAGGGTTGAAGGGTGGTCTATACATGGTTTTATTAATAATAATAATAATAATAATAATAATAATAGGAACCTACTTTACTGGTTTCCTACTCTTTTGATTTAGCACAGCCCTAAAATGTAGCCAGCTGGAATGCATTCTGGAACATACTTACCTGATTTGACTACTTGGCTACTATAATTCTGGCTGCCTTGCTGCAGATCTAGATCTGACAACTTTATAGGGTTGGCCTGAACACCAAAGTTTCATGTGCTCCAGCATGCCTGCAGTCCTGTTGACTTCAGCATATAGACCAGCTTTGCATATGGAAAGCAAACCCTTCTGCTGAAATGGATGAAGAAGCATTCAGGCGAGAGAGTTCCCGGTGCACATGAGGGGTTGTATTTGAAATGTCGAGGGCTGGCCCTGCTGTATAGGAGGGTGACGTGACCTGCACCATGAAAATAATTGGTGTCTGAACAGTGATGCAAGAATTGGTGTGTGAATGGTGCCACTAAGTGGCCCTAGTTGGGGAGGGACCATTTGCACTCCACTTCTGTACATGACCATGACCAGCATCTAATGGGGGAGCTGGAGCTGTATAGGGAACTGTTGGGTCAACTGTTGAGCAGTGAGAATATGTATATGCACGCACACATGTGCACACACACACACACACACACACACACACACACACAGCCAGCTCCTGACCCCTCCTGCTCTTCTGCTAGGTCACTGGTTACCACTGAATCTTCTATGACCTCTTCCTCCTCCTGAAGTGACAGTTGGTGATAAAGCCTCCTGGAAGCCAAATGAACACTCCACCATTGACTCTGGGCTTCCCACTGGGTTCACTGCTGCCTTTAGTCTGGGTGGGGCAAAGGGGAAGAATTGGGGATCAAGGCCAGGGCCAGGGTGTTGTCAGAGATGTCATCAGGGGCCAAGTTGAGACATCCATGAGACATCTGTAGTGGCTTGTTCCATGTCTGCAGTTGTACTGGGGTTCTCTGCAGGATTCCACACTTCTTCCCCAAAAATCTTCCCAGGGTTTGGAATTGGTGGGATCTTGACAGCTTCAGGCAGCAAAATCTCTTGGACAAGCACTGGAAATTCTGAAAACTATAAAATTTGGGAGCTAGATGTATACAAATGCCTATTGACCATGAGGTACCTTTTCTTGTTGAGCATGCATCTACATGGGAAACCAGTCATCTGGAATGCCCTACCAAATGGAGAAGAGCATTTTACTACATGTCTGCACCCAATTAGAAATCCAGAGACTCAAGGGAGTGTGTTTCATTTCCTACACCCACTCCCTCCAATTGCATAGGACATTCCGGACCACTGGCTTTCCACATGCTTACACTGTGGTTGCATGCACACTATGATAAATTACAGCTCTGTGCCTACACTTTAGAAGATACAGTTCTGTAGCATCTAAATGTTAAATGATGCGCCTTCCGGGCAATAGGGTAATGTACATGAAACACTCTCAATTCTTCGGCAGGGTGTGCTGGCTACTGGATCCCACGCAGCCACAGCAAGGGAGCTGCTCCCTCACTTCATGTAAAACAAATGTGCCTATTTTCATCTAACAAACCTTGGAGGGTACACTGTTGTTGAGAGGGGAGCCATCTCTGAGGGCCCCTGCTGCTTTGCTGATGCCATGCTCTCTGAGTACATAGCACACCACAGGCGTCGGTGCACTGTGTCAACTTCACACTGAGCTGGTTGTACATAATCACTTTCCTGTTTGCTCTGAGCTCCAGATGCATCTGCCTCCCCCCCACCACCATGCTCACGTGTCCCCAAACAAGGCAGAGACACCCCTGCTGTTGTCGAAGTGAACCTCGTGCAAAGGCTCAGCAATGTACCATTGTGCCCTGCCAGACCGCTGGCTTGCAGCACATATTTCCACCCTCCCACAAGGCCTAAGCTGCTATTGTTTGCTTCTCTTTGCACGTGCGGTGCTTAATTAGGTTTAAAGATGAGGCCTGGCTGGTTTGTGCTTTGTTTTCCCGTTATTGTTAGGTGTCGTTTGCAGGTGCAGTGCAGTGAAGGATTCCATATTGACGGTGATGTTAAGGTCGCCCCCTCTTAAGTATGCAACAGTGGCGATGCTGCGCTGTTTGGGTTGACTGCTCTGCCCCCGAATGGAGAAGCCAGACACTTAATTTGCCCCTGACAAGCTGCACTGCTGTTGGGTAATGTCTGCCTCATTGAAACAATCTTTCAAACAGGCTGGCCCAGCTGTGGCCCTCCGCCTTGTAGGTTGGGACAGACATGGCTGGACCAGGTTGATTGGCCAAAGCGCAGGAACACCAGCCAATGCCAACTGCATCATTTCTGAAGCTGGCAAAGCTTTTAAGGCTTGCATTGGGATGAGGGAGAGAGAGAGAGAGTGAGATTGCCACTTGGCTCTTTCCATCCATTCCAGATGGGTTTCCGGGAATTTCCTCCAAATCGCGATCCCAGGCTAATCAGTGGGCTGCGAACCAGCAGAAAAGTGGAAAGCCACAGGGCCCCAACATGAAAATTTATCTGGAGACGTATGAGCTTGTGGAGCCAGGGGTTACCCTATTGAGAATCTTGACACATCTTCCAATTGTAGCTTCATCATCAAGACGATGATGGAAAAGGCCTGGAAAGTCCAGCTTCGTCCCTTGGGACAGGGGCAAGCCAGCGCTGTATGCTTTGTCTTGTGGCATGTATTTTTGTCAAGTTCAATTTTGGTTGTCCCTGCACAGGGGAGCTTCCATTGTTGCACCATCGCCACCCCCCCACACACACACCTCCCCACCCTGGGAGACAATTCCACAGTCTGATGCACTTCACTGTCAAGAATTTTTCACTCACATGCAGCATAATTTTCCCATTTCCTAGGTTATGCCTTATGTCACCTTCTCTATTTCCATTTCACAGATACAGGTTATGTCCCTCTGGGTCCATCTGTCCATCTTGGCAGGTTCATCTTTTTTTTATTATTATTAATGTTCTTTTTCCCCCTCCTCAAGACCCAGTCTTTCACAATTCATATTGCTTCTCTCTCTCTGATACCCTCCACTTTGTAATGGATATTTTAAAGCCCCCCCTTTTTTGCCTCCAGTAGTTGTGTAGATTCGCACAACCATTTTGAAGCAGAGTCCATGAATACTGAGGTGAGCAAAGTGATCACTTGAAAGGATGCCCACAATTTACCATATCCTAGGGATGTGTGAGGAATCCAGTTGGGGGGGTCAGAATCTGGCGGATTGGCCCAGTTCTGCCCCCCGGATTCCGGCTCGTCAACCCAGCGCTGGTGCTGACATGCTCTGATGCGAGTTGAGTCAGCATGCGGTCTTCCATTTTTAAAGCAGGCCGTAATTTGCATTGTTTGGTTTTTTTTAAAAAAAGACGTGGGAATTTGCATAAATTCCAGCTGCAATTTGCACAAATTCTGGCCACAATTTATGCAAATTGCAGCCAGAATTTGAGCAAATTTCCCTGGCTTAAAAACACACACATAAAACATGGCCCACTTTAAAATAGAAGCTGTGGGGGAAAACCCCGACTTGGCCCTCTTTCGGCTCCCGAGTCGTCAAGGTGCCAAAAGTCCACCGAACGCAAGCGGGTCAAGTTTCTCAGTGCATCTCTACCCAGCCTCCCCCAATCTGGCACCCTCCAATGTGTTATAGTCCAACACATCTGGAAGGTGCTGAGTTGGGGAAGGCTGTCCCAAAGAACATGAAAGGGGGAAGAAAATATTCTAGGATGAGGTTGCTTGCTGTTGATCTTGTGATTTAATCCTGGGCTGTAGCTCAGCACTAGAGAACCTGCTTTGCATTCAGAAGGTCCTAGCTTCAATCCATGGCTTCGCCAGGTAGAGAATTCTGCCTGAAATCCTGGAGAGTTGCTGACAGTCAGTGTTGACAATATTAGACTAGATGGACCAACAGTCTGACTCAGTATAAGGTAACTTCCTATTGTTTATTGATTTGATTTGATTTGATTTATAACCCGGCTTGCTACCAAAAAATGGCATTCAAAGCCGCTTCCTAACTATGTTCCTATGATCTTGCCAGGTGAAGGGGACCTGTTCACAAGACCCATTTTATTACACAAATTCCAAGGAAGAGAAATCCCCAGTGGAGGCTGGTGGCTCCAATGTCAATGGGACGGTGCATCAACTCTGGGCTTTAGTCTGACCTTTAGAGGAGCTATCCCTGCTGCTGAACCCTATCCCCAAACTTGGTTCAGCACCAGGGATAGCCCCTTAACAGTTCAGACTACAACAACCCAGAGTGGATGCACTGCCCTACTGACACTGGAACCACCAGCCTCCACTGGAAATCCCATTGGTATCCCTGCCTCTCCCAGTTACTTTCCAGGCAGAGTTGTGCAAAGGCAGTGCAGCTGGGATTACTCTTTCTCCTAGTTTTCTTTCTCTCCTCTCACTATGCCCTTGAAACATAAGGCTTCTTTCCTTTTTGTTATAGCATCTAAATAGCATAAATAATAGAATCACAGAAGCATAGAGTAGTAGAGTTGGAAGGGGCCTACAAGGCCATCGAGTCCAACCCCCTGCTCAACGCAGGGACCCAAGTCAAAGCATTTCTGACAGATGGCTGTCCAGCTGCACTTTGAATGCCTGCAGTGTTGTAGAGCCCACTATCTCCCTAGGTAGTTGGTTCCATTGGCGTATTGCTCTAACAATCAGGAAATTTTCCCTGATGTCCAGGTGGAATCTGGCTTCCTGTAGCTTGAGCCCATTATTTCGTGTCCTGCAATCTGGGATGATCGAGAAGAGATCCTGGCCCTCCTCTGTGCTCTCATATCTCCCCTCAGTCTTCTTTTTGAAGGCTAAACATGCCCAGTTCTTTCAGTCTTTCCTCATAGGGCTTTGTTTCCAGTCCCCTAATCATCTTTGTTGCCCTCCTTTGAACCCTTTCCAGTTTGTCTACATCCTTCTTAAAGTGTGGTGCCCAGAACTGGATGCAGTACTCAAGATGAGGCCTAACCAGTGCTGAGTAAAGGGGAATTATCACTTCCCGCTATTTGGAAGCTATACTTCTATTAATGCAGCCCAAAATAGCATTTGCCTTTTTTGCAGCAACAACACATTGCTGGATCATATTCAGCTGCTGGCTCAGCTTGTCTGAGTATGGAAAGCTAAGCAGGGTCAGGCCTGGTTATTACTTGGATGGGAGACCCCTCCTCTAGTTTCCTGCACTGAGCAGGGGGTTGGACTCAATGGCCTTGTAGGCCCCTTCCAACTCTATAATCTATGATCTATGATATTTCTATGATCTATGATCCTTCCCACTTGTAGTATTGTTGAGCCAAGTATTCCCCCATCCTGTAACTGTGCATTTGGTTTCTTTTTTCCTAGGTGTAGCACTTGGCATTTATCCCTATTAAATTTCACTCTGTTGTTTTCAACTCTTTTTCAACTCTTTAATAAAAGTTGTGTGAGATCAATCACAGAGGTTGTAACAGCCATCCTTCTCTCAGTAATACGCAAACAGAGCCTAAGTCTTTGGCCTCTGTTTTTAATACTATCCTGTACCATCGGGAGTAGCCTTCTCTTCAATATTCCACCAGGAAAGTTCTGAGGGAAAGGTTGCAGCTCAGTGACAAAGTGCATATTTTCAATCCCCACCATCTCTAGGTAGGGCTGGGAAAGATCCCTGGTTGAAACCCTGGAGAGCCACGGCTGGTCATTGTAGACAGTGCTGTGTTTGATGGACCTGTGGTCTGACTCCATGTAAGGCAGTGATTTTCCTGCCATTTCTAACAATATAGTCAGGATATTTCCAGTTTCCTTGATGTAATATCGATTGCGATCCGTAAAACTAAACCCTGTTCTAAAAATGCAGTAATTGTCTGTCATAAGAGATTGTCTTAAGTAATTGTGTTGCTTTGTTTTGTAAACCACCCAGTGAGCCTTTTGGCTGATGGGCGGTGAGTAAATATATTAAATAAAATGAAAATAGAATAAATTAAGAGATCATGATTCTATATGATCTCCCTTAAACGCCGCACTTCAAGGCTAAAAAAACATCTGTGAGTCTTGCACATTTCCTATTCTGCATGTAAATGGAAGGAATTCCAGTGGACTTCTGCTTCCTCTGTATGCTTGTTCTTTTTAAAAGCAACCACCTTTCTTTTTGGCATAAATATTTCCAATTTATGATGGCTTCTCAGTGGCCCTTAAATATGTCAAATCATATAACCTAGAACTCCCCTGTTTTGTGGGTCTCTTGGGATTCTAGTATGATCTACAGGTTTTCCTTGATGATTGTTTCCTGTGCCATAGAAGTATTTCATGGGGATATTCATGGTTCAACTCTTGTATTCTTCTTTGTAGTAGTAGTTGTTGCTGTTGTTGTTGTCGTCATAGTGTTTTTTTAAAAAAACTTATTGCAAGTCTTTGCCTCTGGATTTTCAGTTTAACACAGCATGCCCTTCCATTTTTACAATCCTTGTTCATGGCTTTTTGGCTGCTTATAGCTTGCCTCCCATCAATATGTGGGGTAGTGGTTAGAGTGCTGGACTGGGACTCGGGAGATCCGGGTTCTAGTCCCCACTCACCCATGAAGCTCACTGGGCGACTTTGGGCCAGTCACTGACTCTCAGCCTAACCTACCTCACAGGGTTGTTGTGAGGATAAAATGGAGAGGAGGAGGATCATGTAAGCTGTCTTGGGTTCCTTGCAGGAGGAAAAAAGGTGGGATATAAATGTAATAAAGTAAAATAAATAGAAAGCGTAGTTCATAAAACTGAGCTTAGCAGTAATTACAAATATGTGCTGTGTTCTTCAGATGCAGTAAGAGTCTTACTTTCTAGTAAGGGGATCTCTTCCTGGAATTACACAGGATAAACATCTATGGAAGCAACGGATCCTGACAGTTTTGTAGTGAGAGTGTGTTATCAGTCTCTTCCAATACAGCACATCCTTGAGAGAGGCTTTGAAGCTCAGAAGTTGGAAAAATCAGGAATCTAACTTGGGCATAGCAAAGTTACATATAAGAGGCAACTGGATTCAAGGGGGTGGGAAGGAAATACTACAAGTACAAGGAGATGAATGTGGAAAGAAGGCAAAGCCAGGGTATCAGAACAAACCAAATCTTGGCAGTTGTCATGGGAGAAAATCAGAGGTGGTAGCGAAGATGCAGTAGATGGAATTCATTGCTCCAGGACAACCTTCCCCAACTGGGTGCCAACCAGATGTGTTGGATTACAGCCCCCATCATCCCCAGTGGCCATGCTGGTTGGGGATAATGGGAGCTGTAATCCAACACATCTGGAGGACACCAGTTTGGGGAAGGCAGCTCAAGAAGGATTCTATGGCAGGAAAACCCAACAGGAAGCAGAGTTAAAGAGGTGTGTGTGTGTGGGGGGGGGAATGCTTGTTAACCCCTGGCATTTCCAGGTAGGGCTAAGGAAGAATCCTGCCTGAAACCCTGGAGAGCCGCTGCCAGTCAGTATCAACAGTACTGGGCTATAGAGGGACCAACAGTCTGACTCAGTATAAGGCAGCTTCCTATGTTACTAAACTGGATTCCTGCATTGAGCAAGGGGTTGGACTCTCTGGTCTAAAACTCTGTGATTCTATTATTCTATTATCTGCCTTCCAAGCTAGTGAGTGCCCCCAAGTAATGCATCTTCTTTGTTGCCTTATTTCTCCAATAGGCCTTAAAAGACTGGAAAACCATCTACATTGCAGTATAGAAGCCACTAGGGCAGTGTTCTCCAACCTTGGGTCCCCAGATGTTTTTGGCCTACACATCTGGGGACCCAAGGTTGGAGAACACTGCACTAGGGGATCAGTGTGATGGTCTCACTGCACTGATGCAATTCTCAGAACGATCAATGAGAACCAGGGACTGAGTTGACTAAAAACCCTCGGAGGCACAGCTAGAAATAAGGCAGACCCAGTTCTGCAAGGCTGTGTCTGGTATCTCTGTCCTTGGACAATATTCATATCTGTTGGCTTCTTGAGGGTCTGGGGATCAAAGGGACTGGATGAATGTCAGCTACCATAATTTTAGCAGGCACCATTCTCAAATGACAGTTCTCGGTTTGAAGTGAACAGAGGATATATTTTTTTTAAAATGGCAAGCAGTAATGGCCTCAGTAAATCCCGTTGCTTTGTTGGAAAAGAAGAAGCTGCAATATCTCCCTTTCCTCTGGATATCTCTGACAGACATGCAGCACAATCCTAAAGAAAATTCCACTGATTTCAATGTTTGCTACCTAACAAGTGTGCTTTCATTCTTATGAAAGGCATTGGAGATCTTCTTCAGGGTAAGGATTGGCAACTGTAATTCAGCCACACAGCCCTTTGCTACTGTGTCTGATTGGTTCAGTGATTGCCTCAAACAGCTGGAATGGGCCACAGCATTGTGAACTGCCTTTGTGGTGTTGTCATATATGAACATGCCTTTCTGAAACATTTCACATTTTCTTTCCTTTCCTTTTTTGGTGTTAAAACTTTGCAAACCTGGTCTCAGGCTGAATGCAACCTTGTTGTTGTTTAAGGCAAACGGGAGTAAGTTTGGAACTTTTTTAAAAATAAAAAAATATGATTACAAAAGTGAATTGGAGGGATATCTTCCCCCACCAGCATCACCACCACAATCCCAACCTGTAGAATGTCTGAAGCTCATTTTAAATTGCAGCAAGTCTGCTATTTCACTTTGGCTTGACAGCGAAATGGCTCATCTTCAAGCCATTGAAATTTGGGCTGGTGATAGTCTCCAGAGACCACTTTGAGTCTTAGAGAAATGGGTTGTAAAATAACAGAAGGATTGCTTTGCAACTTGGCGCTCGATGGCGGTTCAAGCTCTGCTCTTAATGTTGCTAGTGCTGTGCATTCGCACACTTGTCTAAGAGTGTGCTTGCTCTCCTGGGAGTGTAAACTTTGCCTGATGAAAAGCATTCCCCTTCCATAATTGGTGCTCTTCTTGGTAATAAGGACCTGCTGAGGCAGCAACAGATTCTTCCAAGTAAAACAAGCCCTTGCTGGAACACACAGCGACAAGAATAAGCAACCGAAGGGGCTGCAGTGCAAACCCAGAGCTGCCAGAGCTTTTTGCTGGAAAAGGGGTCTTGTTTGGTATTGCCTGTTTGTGGGTGAGTTGCCAGGAGCACCAGGACAAATTCATGGAGGAGAAGGCTATCAATGGCTACTAGTCCTGACTGGTTATATGCTACCTCTAGTATCAGAGGCAGCATGCCTATGTGTGTACACCAGTTGCTGGGGAACATGAACAGGAGGGTGCTGTTGCACTCATGTTCTGCTTGTGGGTTTCCCGTGGGCAGCTGGTTGGCCACTGTGTGAACAGAATGCTGGACTAGATGGACCCTTGGCCTGATCCAGCAGGGCTCTTATTATGTTCTTATGACCCAGCATGGCCAGGGAAAGCCTGGGCTGATATAAACATATGAGGCAGTCTTATATGCTAAGCTTGGCCCCTGGCAACCTCTTTCAGCTCAAGGACCAAATTCCACTTTGGAGAAGCTCTCGGGAGCCACATTCCAGTGGTGGGCATGCCCAAAGGCAAAAAGAGTGGGGTAAACAATACCAGCACATTTTAGCTTACAGTTTTTGCTGCCAATAGCTAAGCCTTAAGACAGGCATTTCAGCCTTTTAGAATGGGGAAAGGAATGTGTGCAAAAGCTGAAGGGACCAACCTATAACCAGTTGAGGCTGGTGGCTACAATGTCAGTGGGGTGGGGTGTCCACTCTGGTTTTCAGCCTGAACTTTAAATGAGCTATCTATGGTGCTGAACCTATTTTTGGGGATAGGGTTCAGCAGCATGGATTGCTCCTTAAAAGTACAGACTAAAACCCAGAGTGGACACTAACAGTGGAGCCGCCAGCCTCCACTGCCTATAACCCAATGGGAAGGGACCATAGCTCACATTCTGGAGGTCCCAGGTTCAATCCCTGGCATCTCCAGTTTAAACAGGATACGGTAGCAGGTCTGACCTGGTATAAGGCAGCTTCATGAATTCCATCCTGTGGGAAGAATACTCTTGAATGGGCATTGCAGAGCAAGTACTGGTTATAGAGATTTGGCTTGATTCTGATAAGGGAGACCCCAGCGATAAAGATTTTTCATTGCATGCCATAATGGGGAGTTGGAGGAACTGGACATGCCTGGATAGGGCAAGAATGGATGTGTCCACCCCACACACACCTTTTTAAGAAAAGGAAATAAATATATGTAATGTTGGCATGAAGAAAAGGATGGATGTCCACCAGAGACCAATAGCATTAATGGGCTAAGGTTTTATCAGTGCAGAGTCAAGGGTATTAGAAGGGTTGATTTTATTACTCATGGGAAGGGACAAGTTGACTGAGGTCATAAGGACTAGGAGCTTTCTTTAAAAGGAGGAGGAGGAGGAGGAGGAGGAGGAAGAGGAGGAGGAAGAGGAGGAGGACGACGACGACGAGATGAAGAAGATGCTAACATTCACAGGAATTCTGTGTCTTTTTTGTATTCCTGAGAAATTGCAATTTACAGGCAATCCCTGCCTGGCATAGGGAATTTATAAGAATAGCTGACCACTGAGACAAGTTGCCTAGAGGGTTCGTTTAACTGGAGAGCAGGTAAGCATTTATTGTGTGCAGGGTCAGTTCTAGGCCACCGTGTTAAAGGTTGTACTCAAATGATCACTGAAGTCTTGAGAAATTATTTCATCACTAACTTTCAGATCTCCCATTGAGTACTCATTAGATGCTTCAAAGAAATCTGGAGACCGGCCTTTAGGGGCTGTGGATAGAGATGGGCAGATATTAGCCCAGATTTAGAAGAACCCAGTGAATCCCACCTCTCTCTTTAAAAAATAATAATTAAGAAATCTAGACCTCATGATTGCAGAGACAAGTTTGAATACAACAGCAAACAGTTCTGATGTGTTTCTCTCTTGCAAATACATAATTAAAAAATAAATAAAAGGTTGTTGTCTTTTGTTCCACTGTAGTGCCAGTTTGGGTATTACCAATCTACAGGTACTAGAACAGTGTTCTCCAACCTTGGGTCCCCAGATGTTTTTGGCCTACAACTCCCAGCCACGCTGGCTGGGGCATGCTGGGAGTTGTAGGCCAAAAACATCTGGGGACCCAAGGTTGGAGAACATTGTACTAGAAGGAAGCCATTTTGATGATAATAGCACAAGAGCCATAACATTTTTATTTATTTATTTATTAATTTCCCCAGTGGGTTTAACTGTGGCATTTTGGCTTTGCTGCTAGGCTATTCTCCTACTGAGAGTATCTGAAGAGGTTCCATGCTCATAACAATCTTCCCCAACCAGTCATTAAAAGCATTAAGAGTCCAGTCACCAGTGATGAAGTGGAGCCAGGTCTCACAGAGACACCAACTGGGTTCAGCCAACACACTCAAGGGTTGAATAAGGATTGAGTTGAGTGTGGGTTGTTGTTGATCCGTGGGTTGTTGTTGAACCGTGGGTTATCGTGTTGTCTGAACCCAGCCGCACTAACAAGCCATGGCTTGTTAACCATGAGCAACCCATGAAGAGAACCCATGGTTTGTTGTTGGGTTGTGAACTGTGGGTTGTTCGCCATGGTTTGTTATCTCAGCTGGGTTCAGACAACATGATAACCCACATTTAAACAACAACCCACAGTTCAATTTCAACCCACACTCAACCCATACTCAACCTTTGAGTGTGGGTTATTGTGTTGTCTGAACCCAATCACAGCATCCATACTTTTTTATTAGCAGGGATGCTGACATCATCTGCCACCCCACTCAGACTTCCCTGTTCTCTCTGAGCAGAGCTGCAATCCTCACAGTAGCGGGGGGGGGGGGGATGAATGTTCCCAACAAAAAATATCATTGTGAGCTCTCCTTGTTGTAATGTAAAGTATTTTGCAGTGGCTTGGCCTTGAATGGGCAATCAAGACCCACTTGCTTTACAAAAGACCTGCTCCTGGTGGACATAAACATTGCTAGAACTGGTTTGCTGATATGGATCAACACTGTTGCCTGCAATTTTGGACTCTCCTAGGGGGACTGTCAAGATGAGCACCTGCACATCAACATTTGCCACTACACCGCTGCTGGTCACAGTGGGAGCCAAGCTCTTCTGCTCTGAAGAGGAGCTTGCCAAGCGGTGCTTCTGCAGCTGAAGTAGACAGGCCGAGACTGGCTCTGCAGGCCACGCCAGCAGCATTACAATTAAGTAGCAGCCGTCTGCCGAGTCCAGTGCCAAAAGCAGCAGCCATCACTGAAGCCAAAAATTTGATGTCAGGTGAACGTGCCTCTTTAATTATTGCATTTCTGGTCTTCCCCAACCCAGCGCCCTCCATATGTGTTGGACTACAACTCCCATCATTCCCAGCCAGTGGAGCCAATGGGGTTGATGGGAGTTGGAGTCCAACACATCTGGAAGGTGCCAGGTTGCAGAAGGCTGTGTTTCTATCCTGACGTCCCTCCATGGACGCTCAAGGCAGCATACGTGGTACAGTCCTACAAAGCAGCTTAGGCTGAGATATATTATAGACTCATATTGATATATAAGGGAGGTTCTTGGCTGAGGGTGTGTGTATGTGTGTGTGTGTGGGTCGGTTTGAACTCCCCAGTCCTAGTTTGGCACTCTAGCTACTACACTGGCCTTCCCAAACCTGGTGCCCTCCACGTGTGTCAGACTGCACATCTGGAGGACACTTGGGGAAACATCACCTTTTCATGTCCCTGTGGGGCGAATGGCAGGAAAATAATTCTGTGCTGTTTGGGAACACAGGAAGCCACCTTACACTGAATCAGAGTGTGACAAATGGGATTGTGCACCTCCAACCCTGCAAGGTAGGAAAGACTGCAAGACATCTTTCGTTGTCTGTTTAGGTGTATTCACTGCCACCATCCGTGTGATTAGTAACTCTTAGCCTGGAAACATGGGAATCCAGGTGTAGGGGATCTACCTTTGGAGAAGGGTAATGTCCCTTTTCCTTTTAAGTTCTTCCTTTAGGGCACAATCCTATGCATGTTTAGACAGAAAAAAAATGTTCTACATCTCCCAGCATTCCACAGCCAGCAGGTTGGATGAGGCCAACTTCAGGCTGAACAAAAGAGCTAAATCAACTCCAGTTTCCAGCTGAGTATATTTATCTGAGAACCAAGCAGAGGGAAGTTCAGAAATTATTAGTTGCTTTTAAAAATAAAATGAATTAACTAGCTACAGCTTTACTATTAGGAAGCTAAACTCTTAAGAATAAACCCTAAGAATATTGAACCAAAGCTGCTTAACAGTGGGGGCACCTGGGCCTCTGAAGCATGGGTTAGTCGTGAGTTGTCACCGGCCACTCAAAGACAAAAGAAGATTTCACAAACAAAGGTATTTGGGGGCGGGTGGGGGGGGAATTCCAGAGACCTATTGGAATGAAAAGTTTGAGACCTATAGATATCTGGGTACTTTGCCCCCACCCCCAGACATATTCTAGCAGGGAGGTGGGGAAAGTTTGGGTTTATCACACAGACCATTGGTTTACTTAGGTTCAGTGTTGTCTACACCAGCGTTGTGAGTCAGTGTAGACCAGCCTTCCTCAACTTGGACTCGTGGCTGGGAATGGTGGGAGTTATAGTCCAACACATCTGGAGGGCAGCAGGTTGGGGAAGGCTGGTCTACACTGACCGACAGACCAGGGTCTTTCTCAGCCCAACCTGGAGATGCCGGGGATTGAACCTGGGAACTTCTGTATGCAAGGCATGTGCTCTGCCACCCGGCTATGGCTGCTCTTCCCCCCTCCCCCGCCCAGTACAGAGGAGAATAGCTTGTGTTGCGTGCGGCACCAGCAGAACTCCCTTTGGCTTGTGGTGCCTAAAGGCAGGGATGTCCTGGGACGGAGGGATTTTCCAGGCTGACTAATTCCAGGAGATCCCCCTCCCCTCTCTTAGGAGGATTTGTACCTATGATGCCAAGAATCCACACGTGACAGACAGCAAGCAGGCCGTTGCCAGTCTGGATTGGACACATTGCCAAATGCAGAGTGAATGCCTTTGCAGCACCAGCTGCTTTTCTCAAGTGCCCGTAAGGAACATCCAGCAGCGGTCTCCATCCCAGGGAAACCTAGATTTCCCTTCCAAAATCCACCCACTTTTCACCCCTACCATGTCCCTTTCTACTCTTCCCTTTGCCCGCAGACTTCCAGCCATCCTGCTGCAGGTTGCTGTTGGCCAACAGCAAGCTACCACCTCCAAGAAACATGTGGTCAGGATGATAACATGGAAGAGCCACTGATAATACCGATCATCTTTGTTCAGAGATCTCCTTTGCCCAATCATTTGCAGTAGGTCAGGGCATTTGGAAGGGGGAGGTGCAAATCCCAGCTTAATGTGGATCACGGACCCACATTTAAGGGCATTATGATGCTGCTGGGAACATCTGCACTTAATGCGTGGAATTTCCCTTTAGCCTCTCCTTCCCCCAATGAAAAGAGTCTCTCTTGACGTGGGATGGAATCTCTCTGCTGTGCCAGTTAGACTGTTTATTATTATTAATATTTATTTATCGCACCAGAACGCCCAGGCCATCCACAGAAGGACACCATGTGATTAGCTGCCTGCTAGGGATGGGGGAGAATTTTGTTCCATTTTCATTTTCATGAGGACTTACCTAATTTTGCATTTCCGAACTGCTGTGTGAGCCAAAAAAATGGGTTATCCTTTCGAAATGTGCACTTCTCCCAATCTTGCCAACAAAGTTTTCCAATCAAAACATGTACAGTATACAAAAAATGTGTATATTAGGGGAAATAATGTTTAAAATGAGTTATTCCAGGAAAATTGTGTGCAATGAAATTGTACACCAGGCAAAAATGCATGCACAAAATGTGCACAAAAATGAATTTTCATGCAAAGGGGGAGGTTTGCTTCTGCCTTCAGGATGCACAGCTAGATCTGCTGCTTAGGAACCACAATGGAAGAACATAGGAATTGACCATATATATACTGGGTCGGAGTATTTCATTTTCATTTTCATTTCATAGATAGAGTTGGAAGGAGCCTACAAGGCTATCGGGTCCAACCCCCTGCTCAATGCAGAAAACTAGAGGAGGGGTCTCCCATCCAAGTAATAACCAGGCTTGACCCTGCTTAGCTTTCCACGCTCAGACAAGCTGAGCCATTCGTGAAACCTGGTATTGTCTACTCTAGCCTTCTACAAACTAGTGTCCTCCAGATGTGCTGGACTACAACTCCCATCATCCCAACCAAAGAGCTGATGGTTGGGGTTGATGGGGATTGTAGTCCAATACCATCACTTCCTTCCTGATATTTCCGACTCATGGTGCCAGGGATTAGATCTGGAACCTTCTGCCATTGGCCATGCTGTCTGGGAATGATGGGAATTGCAGTACAATGTATTTGGAGAGCACCAGGTTGGGGAAGGCCAGTGTGACTCTCAATGCAGCTGCAGTGACTGTGTGTGTGTGTGTGTGTGTGTGTGTGGAGCGGGGTGGGGCGTGGGGAGCGAGGCAACAGTCTGGGAAGGGCGATTGCCCTCATGCCCTGCTTGTGAGCTCCCTGGAGGCATCTGCATGGCATCAGTGTAAAAGAGGATGCTTGATTTGATGGACCTTCAGTCTGACCGAAGAAGGCTCTTCTTGTATTCTCATGGTGTATCTGCTCTGGTGTGGGAAGAATCGGTTGGCCAACACTCTATGCATCTTCTCTATGATGATTGTTTGAAGCTCAAATTCTACTCCTCCTGCCCTCCAGATCAATGCTACCTGACTGATGAGATTCCCTCCTCCCCAGCATATTATCCACCCCGATTAATTCCTGACCTCTTAGTCCCTTGGGAGGTCTTGCCGGGTCATAAGCCACATTTGTAAAAAACAGGATTTCCATGACTGCTCTGGGGACACTCAGGTCCCCTCAGCTGAATGTGGAATTGTTCCCACCTGCCGTGTTGAAGGGGCAGGACCAGGTGGATTGATGATGAATGTGTATCCACCTCCTATTTTTACTGCCATAATTATTTTGACACACAGTTTTAAAAGACTTTTGGTGGATCCTTGTACAATTGGTCTGGCCAGTAACTTCCATATCCAGCTATAAAACATTCATCTGTATCTGTAGAATTAGCCTAAGTCAATATTTAACTTTCCACTGAACCCATTTCATGTGTTTTTTAGATACATTCAGCTTGGGCAAAAGTTGCAACTAACAACAACAAAAACCAGGCAATTGAATATACAGAATGGCCATGCAACAATAAGCCAGGATTCTGCAGAATCCTGGCTTACCACTTATGAGCAGCATGCTGCCTGATCACTCCTGCTTGGCTCCTCCTACAAGCAGGAGCAACTACATAAAGCACAGACCCTCTGTCTGTGGCTTGTTTGTTGTGACATCTGAAATGGGGATTTGGGCTTGTTTCTCCTCAAACCAGCCAGATTTGTAAGCCATGAAAGACATTCCAGAACCCCCAGTTCAGATGTCACAATAAACAAACTACGGACAGAGGGTCTGTGGCTTGTTTAGCTGCTCCCACTTGCAGGGGAAGCCAAGCAGGAGCAACTGGGAAGCATGCACCAGCACACTGCTTGTTATCAATAACCCCGGGTTCCAGAGAATCCTGGCTTATTGTGATGTCTGAATACAGATGTGTGATTCAAAGGACCACCAGGCTAAACAAACAGCCTATACATTGCTTCCAGAAGATGTTCAGGCTTCAACTGTCCTTCTGTAGCTGGATCTCCTCACCTGAAAAGCCAATGTAAGCCCTTGCCTTGCCTTTCCATCATTCCTTTAGATGGATAGAATCATTACATTAACCAGGTAGAAACTATCCAAACCAAGCAATTGCCTGCCTCTCCCTGGATGCCTGCTTGGAAAGGTTTTTAACAGTCTTTCAAAAAATATACAGCAGGGGTGGGCAACTTGTGGCCTTCAGATGTTTTGGCCTACAACTCCCATCAGCCCTAGTCAGCATAACAAATGATGAGGGATCATAGGACCTGTAGGCCAGAACATCTGGAGGACCACAGCAGAGAAGCCCCTCATAGGTCTCATGGAAGAGCTTGATGTGTTTAAGTTTTGGAGCACCACTGGCATTATTGAGATGCTGCCAGGAGACCTTAAAGATTACTACAGTGAGGCAGAAGGGGAGGCGGTGTTTGTTTGTTTTCCCAGGGGGAAAAAAAAAGAGCGCATCTATCCCACCATCCCATCATAGCGGTCTTCCAAGTCAACTTTCCATTTTAAAACAATGTAAAATACCAGCAGAAAGGCAATAAAAGAGAATATGGGCTTACAACATATAAAACAGCAGAAATAAACAGCTGTAACAAGGATGTCAAATATCAATCGCTGTTACAGGCTCAGACAAACAAAGCTATTTGCAGATGGTGGAAGTCTTGCATCTAAAAAAGAGAGGCTTGCAGCCTCCACCGAAGCTTGAGCTGAGGAAAAACACCTGTGTCCATACCCAGCCTGAAGATCCAGGCTCAGCAATGGATCCAGGAGTTTTCCACTCCTCTGCCAGCTAAATCCTATCTGTGATGAATGTCCCTGTCCACACCACCCCCACACCGCCCTCGGGCCTGCTGACTGTATTGATGCTGTGAGTTAATCATTTCCAGGCATGCCTTAGTAGTTTCTCATTCAAGACAGTGTTGTGAACTGTGTTGATCTCTTGATGGCAGGACAGATTTGCGCCTTGACAACACAATAAGGGAGCTCCCACAGTCTTTCTACAGCCTATCATTGCTAGCACAGTAACCGTAGTCATTCCTTTGTGCTGTGAAAAATCGGGAAGGAAGCACGGAGTTGTTCAGACAACACAATAACCCACGTTTCAGCAACAACCCACAGTTCAACAACAATCCACACTCAACCCATGCTCAACTCTTGAATGTGGGTTACCAGTACCATGTTGTCTGAGTCTAGTCATGATCTTCTTAAGGAAGCACATTCAATATCTCTAGTAGCCAGCACAGAAAAGGCCCCCTACTCCTGGTGTATGACAATTTCACCTCTGGAGAGAATGGAACCTGGAGCAGGGTCTTGCTGGGAGATCTTAAAATCTGTGTGTGGGTGGAGGATTGTGCAACTTCCCTCATCTTGCGACATCGTTAAGCTATGTGTTTTCCTCATTGGCAGCAGCCAATGATGTGGAGTGAGAACAGGGTAAGGCAGAACATAGGGCACCAAAGGGTATGTGTTATGGAAGATGAGAACTCAACACCACAGGTTCCCCTATGTTTTTGTGGATGTATCATTCCTCAGTCAGGGCCAGCCCTACCATTAGGCAGAGGGAGGTACCTGCCTTAGGCGACAGATACTGGGAAGCAGGGAACAGTGGTGAGGTGCTGAAGTACAGACAGAGCTGTGTCCCGCTGCAAGTACCGGCTGGGTGTATGGACACTTTCCCCAGTGCTCGTTGCCCTGATCGGGATGGTGAGTACTGCCAGCTGAGTCCCAAGTCAGCTTCATTTCACCTTCCCGTTCCCTGACTGAGGACTGGGAGAGAGCAGTGAAGATGACTCAACTGCGGCTTTGAGGAGCACTGAGCCACTGCTCAGTTGCTTTCCCTGCCCCTCTCCGGCTCTCCCTTCTGAGGGGAAGGGCTTTGCTAGAGGCTCTGTGGGCCAGATGGATCACCCTAGTGGGCTGAATTTGGCCCATGGGACAGAGGTTCACCAACCCTGCCCTAAGCAAACCTGCTACCCTCAGCTATCCCAGTGTTGTAATAAGATTCAACTGCCAGTTCGGTTGGCTTCTGTACGTCGAATGGAGTAGGGGGCACCAAGTTGTCCTTCACCTCAGGCACCAAAACAGGCCACCTCTGGTTCTGCTATGCAACTCTGAGCCAATTCTGAGCTTTGTTGGCTGAGAGTCATGATTTGGACCCTTGTTGAAGCCTTCAGAGGATCAGCTCAACCCATTACAGATTCCCGGGAAAATCCCTTCAGAAATTAAAGTGGTTATATAATAAGACAGTGAGAGGCATTGCCCCCGCTCCACCCCGACACACACACTCTGAAAAGAAAATGCTGCTAATTTACGTAAGTGTTGCCCTTCCGGGCATCAGGTGGGCCCAATTTTCTCAACTAATTCTTGTGTTTGCTCATCACTTTCATTCATGCCTGCTCCTGCCTGTGCTTAATTGGAAAATTGATTTTTCTCATTCCGAAAATGACACTTCCTAATAATGAGAGTTTAATTGCATCCAGGACTCTGAGGAGAGGAGAGTTCTGAGGCCCAGCAGCCTCAAGGAAGCACACCAGGGATTTGGTACAGCCTTGCCTTGAAGAGGGGCTGAAGACCTGTCACTGGACAGCCGTCACTTCTGCAGTGTCAGCAATCCCTTCCAAAGTGATTGTCTTTCTGGCAGAGGAATTAGGTTCAGTTTGAACATTTACAATTGCCACATGGAGGTTGCTTGCAGCATCTCAGTTAGTCCAGCCTTGTAAAAAAGCCCACAAAATTCATAGCCTGTGAATCCATGCTGGGCAGAGAAGAGGGGAAGCCTGGAAATGTAGGCTTTCAGCAGGGCCGTCCCTACTATTAGGCCGAGTAAGGTGGCTGCCTCAGGTGGCAGATACTGGGGGGTGGCAGTGGCTGTTTGCATGATCTACAGTGACCAGGTTTTTTAAGTTTCATATTCTGTGGTGGTGTGGGGTAGCAGCCTTCAACCTTTTCAGTTCTGAGACCTTGCTTCAACCCTAGCCTGCCTATAGGATCCACTTGTGAAGCCCGATCCCAATCATATCGGGGATGCACCATAGCTCAGTGGTAGGTAGAACACATGCTTGGCCTACAGAAGGTCCCAGGTTCAAATCCCTTGCACCTTCACTTAAAAGGATCAGAACATGGATGATGAGGAAGACTTTAGCCTGGGACCCTGAAGAGCCGTTGCAGACAGAGTTTAGTTCAGGGGTGGGGAATGTGATGTTGTTGGACTGGAGCTCCCATAAGCCCAAGCCAGTATAGCCAATAGTGAGGGGTGATGGAAGTTGCAGTCCAGCAACATTCGGAGGACCACACTGGCTTAGATGGACAAAGAGTCTGATGGACTATGCAGCAGCTTCCTGCATCCCTGTGCCTATTTATTGGGCAGCAAGTGCCACTGCGTCCATTTTTCACATAAGCATAGATATCAGCCTTCCCCAACCTGGTGACCTCCAGATACTTTGGACTTCAACTCCCATCAGCCCCAGCTAGCATGCCAGTGGTCAGGAATGATGGGAGTTGCAGTCTACAACATATGGTGGGCACCACAGCGGGGAAGGCTATTTCATTTCATTTATCTCATTTTTATACCGCGCCATAGTCGAAGCTTTCTGGGCGGTTCACAATTTATACATAAAAACAACTATCTATTTATATAAAAGAAGGTGTCCTGACTGACTGACTGACTCATCAACGCCCAACTCAAACCGTTTAATCTAGGAATGTGAAATTTTGAAGGGACATTGCTTTTATGACGTACACCCCCACTAAGGAAGGATTTTGGGAAATTCCTAATGGGGTGAAAAAAAGGGGGCAAAATCGCCCCACTCTCATATCTGCAGTTCTGCAAATAGGCCTCACCTCATAATTGCTGCAGGAGCCAACTTGCTGCAGGAGCCAATAGGAGCAGTTATGCAAATAGCCCATACGACACTTAGAATGTTCATATGAATTCCTGCAGGGGCCAATAGGGCTGGGTATGCAAATCTCCCCTGGGCCATTTAGAATGTTCTCTGAGGGGGTGAAAAGGGAGGGAAACTTTTTAAATGACTGACTGACTGTTGTGTGTGGGGCATCGTCGCATAGGCTCCACCACGTTTAGACGGATCTACCCCAAACTTGGCATGCTCACTCTTCATCACCTGTAGACTCTCAGGATTAACCTGATTTTTCTTTAAGAACAGATATTTCTGTCACAAAAGATTTCTGCTGCCAGCACCCAGCCTAAACGTTACACTTTCAGTCAGAGACACTGCATCTTTTCCATACATGTTTCTTTTAAAAACAATTATACCAAATCCTAAAATCCACGCGAGCGACGCCGCGGGCAACAGCTAGTAAAAGCATACAATATAGTAAAAAAGATTAAAAACCAAGGTTGACATATTTGACTACAAGTTTACTTTTCTACCATCTACGCTTGTCCTTCCTTGTATATGTACTTTACTTCTTTGTCTCTCCTTCCTTCCTTCGTTTATTATATTTATATCCCATCTTTTTTCCTGCAAGGAAATAATCCTTATATAATCCTCCTCCTCCTCCTCCTCCTCTCCATTTTATCCTCACAACAACCCTGTGAGGTAGGTTAGGCTGAGAGTCAGTGACTGGCCCAAAGTCACCCAGTGAGCTTCATGGCTGAGTGGGGACTAGAACCCGGATCTCCTGAGTCCCAGCCCAACACTCTAACCGCTACGCCACACTGGTTTTCACATCTTTAAAAAAAAATCTCTGCCACCACCCACCCACCCAAATACGGTGGCATAGCCATTGGCGTGACTTACTGTAGGCCAAGGTGAGGGACCTACCTGTTCAAATCTAGGGCAGACTTCCTCAACCTGGTACCCTCCAGATATCTTAGACTTCAGGTCCCATCTGCCCCAGCTAGCATGTCCAGTGGTCAGAAATGCTGGGAGTTCGAGTCCACAAAATCTGAAGGGCACCCGCTTGGAGAAGGCAGATCTATGGAAACCAGACATGGCTGTACTGGTGGCTCTTCACTGGTTTAGCATACTCAATACTTCGTTTCAAAATTTTGCAGGAATAGATATGGGTTTTTTAAGCTGCTGGCCCAAGCTCATGTTGATCTCCCCAACCTCTGAGGTTCCTTCCCATTCTGAATAGAACCTGCCTTTCCCACCAAGTGGGTTAGCCCCTTGCATGGGAACAGCCCATAGCTGTGCACCCTCTCTGTGCTGCCGCTGCCAAACCTGTGCTCTCTGTCGCCTCTTCCCCGTATCCAGCTCAATGGCCTGTCCTCCAGTTTGTTAGCTCTGAAGGAATGCCACTGTTTGTGTGTGATTTATTGATGGCTGGGCCGCTAATTAAAGGGTTGCTTCCCTCAAGGAAGCGAGCTGAGCTTCTGTCTTTTTTGAGCAGAGGCGTGCGGGGTTCCCCCGGGGGCAGAGGTTCCATCTGCTGAAGCCCCACACTAATGAAGCCCTATTTCTGCAACAATATAACATATTGATCCAAATGTAATATTCGCACATCAAGCGACCTTTGTCTGACAGCCCACCTTCTGCCTGCCCCGAGCAACAACCCAGTTACAAAGGACTCTTTCTCGGCAACGGGGCAAAAGCGAGGGTGGGGTACAGACATAGCCCCCAGGCAGTGGGGAGAAATGCCATTGATTGTGCTAGGACAATATTTGGGGCATCGCCCTTCTGGAGGTCTCTTCAAGGCACCGGTTGCCCATTATAGGCCAACACTGTCTGGAGCTGCCTCTTTTGGCAGCAGGAGCTTGATAGGTGAAGAGGCATCACTGAACATAACGATGGTCCTTTTGACAGCACATTGCTGGCAAGCTTAGCTGTGATGGCTAGAATTTAATGCCTAGAATTTGTTTTAGCCTGTTGGTGTAATTTGGGATGGGCAATTTGTAGTCCTCCAGATGTTTTGGCCTACAACTTCCATCATCCCTCACCACTGGCTATGCTGGCTAGGGTTGATGGGAATTGCAGGCCAAAACAACTGGAGGGCCAGAATTTGCACACTCTGCAGAGCTGGGTTGGTGTCCTTGAGTACCTGATCCTTTTTGTCCAAGCAGACCTTTGGTGTGTAACCAGGTCTGTTGGGTTGGATGCTGTTTTTACTCTCTTATTGTTGTGTTTTTAATTGTGTTTTAATGTAATTGTTTCATTATTGTTTTTATTGAGTTTTATTTTTTATTGTAAGCTGCCTTGAGCGCCATGTTTCTTGGTAGAAAGGCAGTGTACAAATCAAATTAATATAAATAAATAAATAAACAAACAAACTACCGTAGTGCTCTCTCCCAGTCCTCTTCTCAGGCCATTCATTCACCAGTAGGGATATGCAAATCAGCAAAACATAAGCCCACCGAAGTTCTCCAGATTCAGTCTTGAAGCTTGTTCCGACTTGAGACTGTATCAGACTGTGAGCTTGCTTCCCCCCCATGAAAATGTGTGTGTATTTTCATGAGTATTTTTCCAAGCATATGCATCAATTGTGTGCATCTTTGAAAAGTGTGCATTCTTCTCCCATTGATTAAAGCATATTTGTGCGCATTTTTTCAAAAGTACACGTTTGTTTCATGTGCATTTTCCAAATGTATGCATGCTGTCAAATACATCCCCCCCCCCATCTGTGAATCACATTGTAAACTCGGTAATGTATAGACTTCGACTGCAGATTGTATTCAAGTCCATGTTTGGTCCATAGATTTCAAAGATTATAGAGTTGGAAGGAGCCTACAAGGCCATCGAGTCCAACCCCCTGCTCAGTGCAGGAAACTAGAGGAGGGGTCTCCCATCCAAGTAATAACCAGGCTTGACCCTGCTTAGCTTTCCACGCTCAGACAAGCTGAGCCAGCATGAGCCACAGGCCTAGAAGGTGTGAACTGAGTAAATCCTAATAAAAAATGAACTAAAACTAATTTCTCATATATCCCTATTCCCCGGTACTTTCCAACTGTTTCTGCATTCCCATCCAAATCTCCAGGCAGCATTTTCTCCCATCCGTGGGCTCTGAACTAATGGCCCCATCCACCTTCACCAACCCCCCCCCCCATTACCAATTGCCATTAAGGAATGGCGGGCATGTCTCACTGTATGCACTGCGTTATAGATCTGTTCCCCAGAACACATCAAGCCTGACAAGCATCTTACTCTAGCCTGCTTCCTTTTCTTGCCCCCTTCCCTTTTGCATTGCTTCTACACCTTTCTGTGCCATGTCTTGCAGCTGCCGCCTCCCCAATCGCAGGGACTATATTTCTCGATGATGAGATGCATACAACATACATGTGCAGTGCTAGAAAAATGTTGCTGGGATAGCATTTATGCATACTTGCTGGTGATTTATTTATATAACCACAGGCACTTAATTAATTTATTTAAAGAGTTGATATCTTGCCTCTTGGCAAGATTTTGTAACAAGACATTTAGAAATGTAACCGCTGACATTACAACAATCATAATATTAGAAGCCAGAATATGTATTTTGTTTACGCGGTAGGAAGATTTATATCCCTCCTTTTCTGTATCCAAAGAAACACTCGATAGATCTGAAAATAAAAGCTGCCATTTAAGCGCCATTGTAAAAAGCAGCAGTAAAAGCAATAAGACAATGAAGGCAGGGGTAAAAAACCATCCATTAAAAGCTGGGGAAAATAAAATTGTCTTCTGCTGGTGGCAATAATCTAGTAATATAGGGACCAGCCAAGTATGGGGAGACAATCTGTTGGTGCATATATGTGCATTGCCTATAGCCTTACCACCCTGAAAGCACCCGATCCTGTTGGATCTTGGTCGTTAAGCAGGGTCAGGCCTGGTTAGTACTTGGATGGGAGACACCTTGGGAATACTGGGTTCTGCAGGCTTTTCTCATTGGGATGGGCTGTAGCTCAGCAGCACAGCACATGCTTTGCATGCAGACGGCATGCGTTAACACAACTGACCATGCGTTAACTTCCAGGAAGCAGGCAGATAAGTTAAAAGAATGTATGCATCAGTGAATGCTAAAGTGTTTCAATACAAACTTTATCCATATTATAACCTCCTCCCCAAAAGAGGCAGCAACAGGAGTTTTATGTCATATGAGTTGTTCGTTAATGTGTGTGCGTGTATGTGCACATGTATCCAATATCGGAGACAGTGTACTAGTTGCTGGGGAACACAAGTTGGAGGGTGCTATTACAGGCACATCCTACTTGTAGGTTTCCTTCAGGCAGCTGGTTGTGAACAGAATGCTGGACTAGATAGGCCAGCGATGGGGAACCTTTATCTGATCCAGCATGGCTCTTCTTATATTGTTATGTGTGTGCACACACATGTGCAGTCCCCGCCACTCCAGCAGACATCCAATGTGGCCCTCGGGGCCCAAAGCATTGTGCAGCCCAATTAAAGCAACAACAACACAAAACCTGATGTGATTCGCAATTATGTCTTTAGGGTCACATCTACTTTGGCCCTCAGTTGGTCTGTAATTTGGTACATTTCACTGTAATGTGACGTTATCCATTATCTACTGAACAAAGGTTCCGATGGTGCATCTGGAGAGACCGTGAAGAAGAATTCTATGAAGCTCATAAGCTCCAGTCTCTGCACTGCACTGGATTTTGTGATGCAGTTTTCTGAACAAAAAATGTGCACAAACTCAACACAAACTAAAATGCATCGATCAGGAGAAATATGCATGAAAATGTGTACAAAATCCATGCGGACATTGATTGATTTTGTAAGTTGCAAACTGATGATGCAAAAACAGGATGGAACAAACTGAAGCTTGGAAAAATGGGAAACTGAGAGGAAACCAGACTGACTGATTTGCCCATCCCTAAGGGTGAGCCATGCCTACCTCATTCTCCCCATTCAGCAGCAGATTTTAAGGTAAAAGGGAGAATCTCTGAGTTGTAGCCTGGCAACTCTAGGGGAGAATATTGTACATGGTTAAGCAATGCCCATTATTTCTATAACTCTACTGTTATGCCTCTAGCTCTCCTGATGAGATGCCCATTAACGTGACCCCACCCCCTTTTAGATGATACGATTAAACAAAAGGGGGGGGGGAGAAATTCAGAAGAGAAGGGTTAACCATCTCTTTCCACCCTTCCACTGCCCTACACTGTGCCAATTCTTTCCGTTGCTCCCATCAGTTCAGTGGTGTATCCGATAATTGAAAGTCAGTGTCCATCTTGGCAGTCACCTGGCACTCGGTAAGGTTTAAAGTGATTAAATGGAGCTGTGAGGCAGAGGGAGGCCTGCTGAGTGAAGCCCAGCGCCAGCTGCAGCGATTTCTGGCAGATAGGCATTTGTCGGCATGTTCATCCGCAGGGATCACTTTGTGGAACATCAAAGGTGAAACTGGAAATCATTAGCATCAGGGTCATATCCTCCATGGAGAGGGAGGGAAGGTGAAGGAGGCCATCGAGATTCATCTAGGACAGACAGAAGTGGTCTTGAGAGAGAAAGAGAACATCCTGGTGGGATGCAGGCTGCCTTTGAGAAAGGCGGAAGGCAAACGCACCCAAAGTTGTGAGCTGGAATCTTTCCATGCATTGGTTTAAATTCTCGCAGGGTATCATTCCTTGTTCAGACATAGGAGAGTGGATGTGAGCACACATGCACACATATGCCCCTCTTCTGCGCACATAAGGGGAGTGTGTTTTGCTAGGGCTTTGGTTGTATGGCCGTACCTGCACAGGCCCCATTGATGCAATTCTCTCTCTGAAGAGAGAGAGAGAGGGAGAGAGAGAGAAGGAAAGAAGTGAAGGTGTGTGTTGGATGGAAGAACATGGACATTGAAAGGAGGAACATGGGCCATAGTGGCAACCATCTTTCCCCCCGCAAATGCCTCTGGACCCTGGTGTAGTGTCACCACATTTGGGGCAGAACAAGGAGAGGGGAAACATGGCAGCTGCCATTTCTCCTTTGAGGGCTGGTCCCTTAAAATTTGTGAAAAAACCAAACATATAATAATGACAATAATCCCAATCCCAGTGAGGCCCAGTATTTGCTCCACCATGCTGGATGCTGCCAATGAGCCTGTCTGTTGGAGTCAGGTTATCTGTGACTACCTGTCTTGATGGCTGTGTATTACCTCCAGTATCAGAGATAGTATCTCTCTGAATACCAGTTGCTAAGGTACATGAGCGGGAACACCATGGCTCAGTGGTAGAGCACCTGCTTTGCATGCAGAAGGTCCCAAGTTCAATCCCCAGCATCTCCAGGTAGGGCTGGAAAAGACTCCTGCCGGAAACCCGGGAGATCCATTGCTGTCCATCAGTGTTGACAGTACTGGGCTTGATGGACCAACGGTCTGATTCAGTATAAGGCAGCTTCCCATGTTCCTATGAGGGTGCTGTTGCATTGATGTCCTGATTGTGGGCTTCCCAGAGACATCTGGTTGACCACTGTGGGAATAGAGTGCTGAATTAAAGAGGCCTTTGGCCTGATCCAGCATGGCTCTTCAAACATTATATTTGGGTCAGATTAGACAATACTGGACTGGATGGACAAATAGTCTAACCCAGTGGAAGGTAGCTCCTGACCCGCCTGCAGCCTGTGGCTCACACTAGCTCAGCTTGTCTGAGTGTGGAAAGCTAAGTAGGGTCAAGCCTGGTTATTACTTGGATGGGAGACCCCTCTAGTTTCCTGCACTGAGCAGGGAGTTGGACTCAATGGCCTTGTAGGCCCCTTTCAACTCTATGATCTATGAAATCCAGGTGGAGCCATGAGCATTATGCTGCTATGGGTTCTGGCAGCTTGGGATATTGTGAAAATGCAAAGAAATAAGTTTCTGTGCACCCCGCTCCTCCCCTAACCAAGCTCTGATCTCTGCTGAGTCTGACCTGGCAAAATGGATTGGCCCCTTTGAGGCTTGTTCACAGTTTAGACAGATTCTTTGGAGACTTGCTGCCCCAATCAGGGAGCAGCAGGCTGTTTTAATCAACCCTAATTGGCCATTCTGGCAACAGCTTAAACCACCTCCCCTTCTTTTCTTTTCTTTTTTGCATTTAGTAGCAAAAGACCTTTGGGAATCCACATTGTCAGAGGTTAGAATCATCATAATCTGCCCCGAGTTGCAAGGCCTTGTGGGTAAACGGCAGAACCCAATTAGGAATGGAAGCAATACATTTTTTATGTGATGAGCAGAGGTGGGAATTCATCCCTCGGCGCAGCCGGACATGTTGGAAACAAACCTCCAACAGGTCTGATGTCTCCTCTGTCTTGTTAGAATAGTAACCTGTGGTGGCAGTGAAGATTTGAACATTTTGTCATGCTCTTTTTGTATGTGTGTGTGTGATTTTGTGTAGCCTTCAGTTCCAAGACTTTGATGATACCCCAAAGAAGTTCCCTTGAAAGTAGTTGTCTTGCACTAATGCATAAGTAGGAGAGAGAGGTGCTGTGATGAAAGAGTCAGAAATTTTGCATCAGCTTTTCATTCCAGCTTTGGAAGAGATCGGGCTGGAGTGATGCAGCGGTGGAATTCAGGCTGGGCCTGTCCTGCCGAATTATTTTCAAGGAGGTCTCACTATTTAACCTTTTCCTTATGTTAGGTCAACAGAAGATCATTCATAGAACTGTTTAGAGGCCTAGTTCTAGGTTATCATGGCTGTTTTATCAATTCCCGTGCTGTTTCATGTTTTGCATCATATTGCATTTTATTCTTTTAAAAATTTGTACTGTATTTTATATTTTTAACTCTTCTACGCATTTTAGGTTTTTTAAAAAACTGTTTGTAAACCACCCAGTTATTGGGCGGATTAGAAATTCAATAAAATGAATAAATAAATAGAAAACGGAGTGTTCTCCAAATGTAAAAGGGGGTCCATTTCTCTAGCCTGTGAGCGCACTCCAACCACCACCGCCCCTGCGATGTTGATGCCTGGAGAGGGGTGAGGCGGCCCACATGTCTTCTCTTAAAAGTTGTGGCTTCAGGGTGAAGTGATGCACACTGGGAGGGTAAAAGTCCTAGCTTCACTTAGGGTGCGATCCTATGGCCACTAGACGGAGTCTAGACAGCCATGGGATAATTCGGAATCCCAGCTCTGACCTGAGAAACATGCTCTGAGGTTGGAGCTGGGGCTCCTATGTCAGAGCACCCTCCCTCTCCCCTTGCATCCCCTGCCGGCATGGATAGAACCATGCCGGCTGTGGGTCTGAGGTTAGATGACCAACTGCAGAGACAGCTTTTTGTGGGCAGGGGGAGGGCAGGAAGGGGAAGAGACAGCCACCGCCAGCACACATAGTACCCTGGAGGTGCCTCAGGCTCTCCTCCTTGAGCTCCAGAGCAAAAGACTTACACAGCCGAAATCGTCCGTCTAAGTCAGTGTTCTCCAACCTTGGGTCCCCAGATGTTTTTGGGGAACATGGCTGGGGCCATGCTGGGAGTTGTAGGCCAAAAACATCTGGGGACCCAAGGTTGGAGAACACTGGTCTAAGTCTTCTGCAGGGTGGGAGAAGCACGGAGGTGACCGTTGCCTCTGCGCTCCTTCCGCCCTCCATGGGATGCCCTTAATCCTTCCAGTTTGGAGGGATACGGGCAGCCTCACTGGATTGCGCTGTTATATGCTGATGAGGTCTGAGCTGGCGATGACTGACCAGGAAAGGGATCTTGGGGTTGTGGTGGGCAGCTCAATGGAATTGTCAACCCAGTGTGTGTCTGCTGTGAAAAAGGTAAATCCCACATTAGGGATCATTAGGGAAGGAATCAAAACTGCCAATATCATAGTGCCTTTATACAAATCTATGGTGCGACCACGCTTGGAATACTGCACACATTTCTGGTCACTAAACCTCATATAGGATATTGTGGAGCTGGAGAAAGTACAGAAAAGGGCAAGCCAAAATGATCAAGGGGCTGGAGCAACTCCTCTATGTGGAAAGGCTACAAGTAAGTTCTCTGATCCATCAGCTCTGTCCATACATCACTGTTTACCTTGGGTTATGTAAAATGTACTGCAAGATCTTCCAGCATTTTTATACCAAACTGCCACTGGTCAATAGGGACATTTCCAGCATGGTAAAAGCCAATAATAAGCCACCCTTAGCAGTTGCTAGACTGCAATCCTGAATCTTGAGAATGCAGGGTCTACCATCCAGTGCCGGTTGCAGGTTTTGGGAGGTCCTTGGGCAAGATGCCCATAGAGCTGACCCCTCTGCTTCTGTCTGGCTGCCCACTCACTTACCCTCTCCCTCTGGACCCAATTTGTACAACTATTCAGAGGGAGAGGGCAAGGCAAGCCAAGGAAGGTGCTCTTAAATTCTCACTCTGGTTCCTGCTTGCATGCTCAGTGAACAACAAGGAAGAGCAGCAGCCAGGCCAGGAGGCAATGGGGGCTGAAAATGGGCCTCCTGCAAGGGTGTGGGCCTCAGCAAGTGCCCAGCAATGCCTAACCCTGACACCGGCCCTGCTCCCGTCTTCTCCTTTGCATGCATCATTCCCCTTTTTGAATCCGGGTTTGGTTTTGGCTCCTGGAAGATGCCAATGATGCTCTTCTTTCTTTTTTCACCTCCACCCCTTTCCTGAAAGGCCAGCTGGCCAATCACTTTCCACAAAGAGGCTGTGAATGGGCTTGATTACAAGAGCCACAAAGCATTTTCCCCCTTCTTAAAAAAGAAAAAAAAAGAGAGAGGAAAAAGACCAGCATTATTCAGCAGCCCTGGCTCTGCCACATTGTTCCCTGGCTTGCATCTGAGAAGCCAACACAGCTAATCAATATTTTAAGTACACTTTACCCCAGCTCTGGGACGCATGCTGTGACTATCCTACATCCCTGACATCTCCGCTCCAAAGAGCTTTTGCGCTCGCCTGGAGAGCTCAGGACGAGCATGTTGGTGATGACATGCCATTCGATTCCACTGCCCTGCCCCCCTCCGAGTCTTATACACCCACTGAGAATAGGCAGGCATTGGTGGTTGAAAGCCTAATAGTTCCCCTGCATGGTCATCCATACAGCATTGTTCCCTGTAAAATATATCTGAATGCTTTACCCAGCCTATGTTTTTACAGAGCTCCTAAGCAGCCTCGGTAAACTGGATCCTGGAAGAGAGTTGTTGCTGCTGCTGCTGCTGTCCTCCTCCTCCTCTTCCTCCTTGGTGTCTTGCTTTGTGACAGGAAACCATTTTAGGTTTGACCTAAAAGCACCCAGCCTCTATTTATTTATTTATTTATTATATTTATACCCCGCCTTATTTCCACCCAGGAGACCAAGGCAGCTTCCACAATCCTCTTCCTCCTCTCCATTTTACTTCTTGGATGAGCGGGGACTAGAACCCAGATGTCCTGAGTCCCGGTCCAACATTCTAATCAATGCCTCCTTTTATCCCCTACTCTTATTCATTTACTTCCTACATTTATATCAGGGGTGCAGAACCTCAGGCCCCGGGGCCCCAGTCTGGCCCTCTGGGATTCCACACGAGGCCACTTCCCCTTCCCCTGGCCACACCCTTTCCCCACCACCAATCATTTAGTGGTTTCCTGGCTTTTGCACAGTTTCCCCCCCATTCTGAAAGGTTGAAATGCCTCTCTTAAGGCTTAGTTACTGGCAGTCAGAGCCTTAAGCTAAAATATGCTGGTATTGGGGGGGGTATTTTGGGGGCCCACCCCCTTTGTCTTTGTTCCTGCTCTGTTTTGCCTTTGGCTCCACACATTACTAGAATGCAGCCCCCCCCCCAATTGAATTCAGCCCTCGGGCTGAAAGCGGGTCAAGCCCCCTGTTTATATCCCGCCTTTCTCTCACAATGAGAACTGAACACATATCTAGGGTTTCCAAGCACCAGCACATCCAGGCACAGAACAAACCCAGCCCTTCTTAGCTTCAGCAAGGTGGCTGCACCAGGGTGGGTCGCTTGCACTTCTTATGGGCAGCTGCTTGCTCTGCAGCTCCACGGTCGCAACTCAACACGGCAGACCATCCGTGCGGCGTGGCTCCTCATCCGGTTGCAGCAACATCGGCAGCCGCCTTCATGTGTTACACGGGTGAAGGAGCATCAGACAGTTAAAGGGGCTGTGCTGTAAGGTGGCCATGTGTCCGACTGCACAGAGGACAGTCCTTTATTTGAAGGGCTGTCTGGTTCAATTCCAGTCTAATTCTAAAGAACTCTAAGAAAGGGAGATCAGGGGGCCTTGAAATTGCCCGTCAACTGTTGTTAGCACCTGGATAGCAGACTGAGCAGGCAGGTACACAGTCACAGACGTATTGTATTTCAATTTGAATTGTAGTAATTATTTCCACATTTGCATGCATATGTATGTATATATAGAGAGAGGGAGAGGGAGGGACGTTGAGATGGCAATAGGGACTGAGTCACGCATGCCACCTTGTGCACGAGTAACTGAAGAAGAGGGGTTGAAGTGGTGAAGTTAGCCCCTCTCATATGTTAGATGCATGAAGAGGCATCCCATGGTTAAAGAGGCTGTGGGGCCATCCCACTGGGCAGCCCCCAAGGCCATGTAGCTTCCCCTGGACCCTTGCTCAACATCCACACGTTAGGTGTTGACCTCTTTCCACCAGAAGATGCCCATGCCTATCATATGGGTTTTGGGGGCTAGGGGGAAGCTGCATGAATTTCAGGGGTGGGGCCCGTGGCCTATGGTGGCTGCTTGCCCATCACCCCAAAAAAGAGCAAATACATCACCCAAAAAGAGGACAAAGGAAGAAATTGATTTGCATAAAATGTGTGTGTGTGTGTGTACACACACACGCACACACACACACATACACACACACATTGGAAACAAGAGAAAATGTCTGAATATATATAGGCTTAACACCTTAACACCACATGGCCTTAACCTGGAAGATAATAACTGGTATTACTCATCCACAGCAAATGCTACACCTTGAAATATTCCATCTTCTTTGTTTTATAACTATCATTTTGGCTACTGAGCATTTTGATTCAAACTGGAGCTGAAAAAGGCAGAAGCTGAAACATTTTGCTTTAAGATTTCAATTTAACAAAACAGAAATGCTGTGGACGAGTAATACCAGTTATTATCTTCCAGGTTAAGGCCATGTGGTGTTAAGGTATTAAGCCTATATATTCAGACATTTTCTCTTTTGTTTCCAATGTGTGTGTGTATGTGTGTGTGTGTGCGTGTGTGTGTGTGTATACACACACACACCACATACACACACACACACACACACACACAAATTTTATGCAAATCAATTTCTTCCTTTGTCCTCTTTTTGGGTGATGTATTTGCTCTTTTTTGGGGTGATGGGCAAGCAGCCACCATAGGCCACGGGCCCCACCCCTGAAATTCATGCAGCTTCCCCCTAGCCCCCAAAACCCATATGATAGGCATGGGCATCTTCTGGTGGAAAGAGGTCAACACCTAACGTGTGGATGTTGAGCAAGGGTCCAGGGGAAGCTACATGGCCTTGGGGGCTGCCCAGTGGGATGGCCCCACAGCCTCTTTAACCATGGGATGCCTCTTCATGCATCTAACATATGAGAGGGGCTAACTTCACCACTTCAACCCCTCTTCTTCAGTTACTCATGCACAAGGTGGCATGCGTGACTCAGTCCCTATTGCCATCTCAACCTCTCTACTCTCTGCAAACTCACTGCTTTTGCCGGCCAGATGGGCGATTAATAAATGTAAATAAATAAGTAAACAAAATACTTGGCTCAGGATTTGGCATTGGGAGTAGGCCATAGGCAGCTGAGGAGGAGTGCTGGAAGTCCCAAGACCCAGCAGGATCAGGGCCAGGACTGGGCCAAGATGCTGGGGCAAACATTACACGAGGCCAGAGGCATAACCACGAAATGGGGTGGTACAAAGGCAGTGCTGGAGAGTCACCCTGAGGCAGACACTCGGAGTCCGAGCTGTGAAATCCATCCAAAGAAAGCCAGACATAGAGATGCAAGGGATCGGAAAACAGACAGGCAAGTGAGCAAGGAATCTGGAAGACTGAGAGGGGAGCAGGAAGGCAGGATGATCGGAGAATGGAGCCGGCTGACTGGCAAGCAAAGTCATTGGAAGAGAGGCTGGCCATGAATACAATATCTGATCTTTGTCCAGCCAGTGTACCCAGGCCTGATCTGGAAGTATTTATAGCCAGGCCAGGCCATGGGGAACCAATAAGCAATCAGGCAGATGGAGCCATGCCAGAGCTTGGAAGGACAATACCTGAAGGAGCACCTTCTCCCATATGTTCCTGCCCGACTGCTAAGATCACCCTCAGAGGCTCTTCTCTGTGGTGCGACAGGTGGCTATCAGGCGAAGAGCCTTTTCTATAGTAGCCCAAGGAGATCCGCCTGGAATCCTCACTGTATATATTTAGATGCCTAAGACCTTCTTCTTCCAACAGGTATTTAATCTTTAATCTGTTGCTCTGCTTTTTAATATGATTGCTGACTGTATAATATATTTTAATGTTTTTAATATTTTGATATTTACATTAGTTGTCCTTGTAGGGATAGCAACTTTGGGCAGTTTGGGGGACAGCTCCCCCCCTTGGGCCTGCTGTGGTCCACATTTCCTCCCCCTGTGGGCCACACTCCCCCGATATCACCCCACACCATAAAAGTAGGGTAACGGGGGGGGGGGGGACAAGCTCGATTTGTCCATTATAAGCCTCCGTAGCAGTTTGCTGCTGAATTTCAGCAGCAAACTGTGACTTTTTTTCCTGTTATTTTAAAAATTAAAAAATAGAGGTGGTGAGGGGGGGGCAACAGGAAGGTGCGGGTCTGCACTGGGGGTTGGTGGGGGCCACATGAGGCATGTGTTGCCCATCCCTGTCTTATTGTATTGGCTGTTATTTTATTGTTGTTTTGGGGTTTTAGTGTTGCAAATCAGCCCGAGGGCATTTGTCAGTTAGGCAGCATATCAATGAAATAAATAAGGGTGCAATCCTATGCATATTTAGACAGGAAAAAGTCCTACAAATCCCAGCATTCCCCAGCCAGCGTGGCTGGCTGGGGAATGCTGGGAGTTGTAGGACTTTTTCCTGTCTAAACATGCATAGGATTGCACCCTAAAATACATTTTCTCTTCCACCGTGCAACAGGGATGTTGAAGAGTCCTTGGTTTCGAGTCACGAGTCGAGTCACGAGTCTTTGGACCCGAGTCTCGAGTCCGAGTCCGTGTCCTTGGTCCAAAATGGTGACTCACGAGTCACTCCCAAAGCTGACTCCACGAGTCCCTATTAAAATCAATGGGGGTTTTTCCCAACAAAATAAGGCTACTTCAGATGTGTGGCTTAAATAAATTCTAGGCACAAGTGTGCCTTTTTATTTCAAAACTCTGCAACTGATTTTGGCAAGAACAGGCCAGGCAGACAAACCCAAAATAACCAGGCAGGCAGAGGAGGCAGGGAACCCCAAAACAGGCAGGCAGAGGCCTTTGTCTTGGACAATTCAAACTGTGGAACTGGTTAAGAAGAGACCAGGCAGGCAGAGGAGGCAGGGAACTCCAAACATGCAGGCAGAGGCAGCCAAACCCAAAATGTCTGAAATGTTGCATTTTAGGAAAATGATTTTAAAAAATAAACATGCTGTACTTCCTAAAACCTATCCATGTTGCATTTGAGGAACACGATTTTGGAACATGAGTCCTTGGTCTCGAGTCCCGAGTCAAGTCTCGAGTCCCATCAAAAATATTGGGACTCGAGTCTGACTCGAGTCAGAGGGGGGACTCAGTCCAACTCACGAGTCGAGTCCTCGAGTCCGAGTCCCCATCCCTGCCGTGCAACTCTGTTTACCACATGGGGCATGAGTATGCAAGCTGGGGAGCTTCCAGTTTGTGTCCCAGCAGAAGCAGACACCCAGTACATGCACGAGTCGGGCGACGTTAAAATCTGTTTCCTGCGTGCCACTTCCTCCGTGCGAGGTGGGTGCACGGCAGAGCCTGCTCCAACTGCATCAGCCTGAGCTGAAGGGCTTCCAGCTTCACCTGCCCACGAGATCCGCCTCTCACCCTTCCCCCAGCAATGGCAGGTACAGGTTCTATTGCAGCAGCCAATCAGCAAGCTCAAACTAATCACTCAGGGACCTCGTTAGGAACCTTGATTAGTACTTTTCATAATTGACCCCCGTTACAAATGAGGGAGGGAACCGCCTTCCTTATACCCTCTAATTAACAGCCGCTTGTGTAGCACTTAGCTCTGCTAATCATGGAAAGTCAGCCCCTGAACAAAAAGCAATCGGGAGAGCTCTGTCCTAGCTCATCAGATGGAGGAAAGAGGGTTCCTTGCAGATGGATGTACCTCTGGGAACAGGTTGAGATTGACAAGCCTTCTAATTCTTAATATATTTCATAATAGCCTTATATTTTCATCCCATCCTTCCTTCGGGGAGCTGAGACTGGCATGTATGACCTCCCTCCCCCTCCATTTCATCCTCATAACAGCCCTGTGTGGTAGGCTAGTCTGAGAGACAATGGCTGGTGGAAATGGGGAAGACCCTTTGCCTGAGTCTCTGCCACTTAAGGTAGACAACACTGGGCAAGATGGACTAATAGCCTGATCTCACCTGAGGGAAGGCAGTTTCCTAAATATGAATTCAGGACATCCCTGGGCCAAATTTCACCTCTGCCATGAACTCATTAGGTAGCTTTAGGGCAGGGACAGGCAACCTCTGGCCTTTCCAGATGTTGCTGGACTGCAACTCCTCAACCCTCACCATTGGCTATGCTGGCTAGGGCTGATGGGAGTGGCCATCCAACAACATTTGGAGGGCCACAAATTGCCCACCCCCTTACTTTAGGCATTGTCACGATCTCTTGCCCTCAGTCTCTCCGCCACACACCAGCAAGGTGGGGGAGAATGATGCCTGCCTTACAGGCCTATTGTACAGCTTATAAGAAGAGAATGTACGCGAAGCACTTTGAGCACTCAAAAGCTGTGTATACCTGGATGATGTGAGGATGATTACGATGATGATTCCTCTTGCTTCACAGTGTTCTCTGATTTTAGGCCGTATCCTGTGACACTTCAGCTAGTTGGAAAGAAGCAACAATAACAAAGAAAGATGTACCTCAAGCTCATGCCAAAGCGCATTTATGTCGTTTAATTGCCCGGCATGTTCCAACAAGTGTCTTGCTCAGATACATCTTCATTAATTGCAAGGATGCACGCGTCGTGCTTATATTTGATCTATAGGAGAACAACATGCAGTTGTTAACTCTTGCTGAAGACATTTTCTGGAGCATGTCGAGCAATCCAACCATGTTCATAAATTCTCCTTGGACACCTGCTTGAGCACCACCCTGTTTGGCTTTCTTTTTTCCCCTTTTCTTTTGCCTCTATGCCGAAAACAGACAGGTGCATTTCAGTGGCTCCTGTTTTATGTTTCTTACGCAAGATACTTTCTCATGCAATTCACCATAAATGGATGGAATTCACGGTCGCAAGATGTGGCGATGGCTGCTACTCTGAATTGCTCTATAAGGGGATGAGACAAAGTCATGGAGGATAAAGCTATCAATGGGAAAGAGAATGCTGGAGTTAGGAATGGACAGATTAGTCAAGTCAAATCAAATCTTTATTACGGTCCAAGACCAGACAGATTAGTCAATTTCCAGTTGATGTCAATTGCACACACCTCATTCATAGGGCCATTCTGTTTTGTTTCAGCATTAAAGTGCCATTAAAAAAAAAAAAAATCTGCTTGACCCAGGAGGGCAGGATATATAAATATGTATTTAAATACATATCTTTTGAATGCATTTTTCTCACAAAATACACATTTATTAACATTTCATCTGCATGTATGCATTTCTAGATATATTTTGTATTTATTTGGTGTGTATTTTGATATGTTTTTTGGAGCCGGGATCTGTATCACAAAATTTGGAAAATTGCAAAATCTGAAGGATAATTACATTCCAAACCACACATCAGTCCCAGAAGCATGGATCAGATCAGGTTTTTATTTTATTTTTTTATTATTGCATTTATATCCCACCTTTTTTCTGTTTTCAGGGAACCCAAGGCAGCTTACATAGTTCTCCTTCCCTCCATTTTATCCTCACAACAACCCTGTGAGGTAGGTTAGGCGGAGAGTCAGGTGACTGGCCCAAAGTCACCCAGTGAGCTTCATGGCCAAGGAGGGGGGGGAACAAAAACCCCAATTTCCCGAGTCCCAGTCCAGCACTCTAACTGCTACACCACACTTGTTCTCGGTTGCATCTGAATGTGCAAAGTTCGGATATCACAAGCATCCCTAGCTGGAATAGATGGACCCTGGGTCTGATCCAGGAGGGTTCTTAGTTTTTATGCTCAGTCCTGCTGCAGAGGTGGTTGCTGGTCTTCCTTTAAATCCTTATTCAGCTAGTTCTGACCTTCGGCTTTTGCTGCCTCTCATTGCCTCCCATTGAGGAAATTAATCAGAGATCCATGCAGACCAAGTGGCTGGGGAGGAAACGAAATTCACTCCCCTCCCCATCTCTGTCATGTTCTGCAAAGTTCTTGGCAGGCTTTTGATTCATTCAACGGAGGGCATGCTGGCATTAATCATGTCGGGAAGGGTCTTTCCTCTTGCTGTGACAGTGAGGTGACACGACCCCCTGAGATCATCTGTAATTCAGGATAATGAACAATTATAACCTGACGGGGAAGATTTAAGTGTCATAGGGCAGCTGCATAGATGTTCACATTTTGAATAATTCCATTGCCAGTCTTGATTCGGCACCCAAACAAGGCAGGGTGACAACTTGCTGGGATGTGGCATAATGCAACAAAGAAGAAACCATGCAGGATATTATTGGATGTGTGTTTCAGAGACTCTCCTCCGTGCTGTGGGTGTGCAGGAGCTTCAGTGGATGCGTTGTCAGTGCTATCTACTTGCTTGTTCATTACTAGCAGTTCGGAGCATTGTGCAAATACCCAAGGAGGACAGAGGGCCACGAATCTTCCGCTGCTTGTGCGACTTGTTGCAAAGATAGGAACGGAATTTGCAAGTCACCACCTGCAGTTCAAGGATCTTCCAGCAAAAGTTTGCTTAATTGGTTCAGATCTGGAGTGAGTTAGTCTGTAGAAGGTCATTCACGGACTCCTTTTCTTTCTTTCTTTTTAATTTCAGAAGGAGCCTAGGAATTAATTCTTGATGGGACAGAACTGTCATCCTGTACAACCATCTTGACCTTCAATATTATGCAAAGTGTAGAGATGTGAGATGGTCCTCTTCATAACCCATGATCCTTGCTGGGTGTGAGGGTAACAAGGGATAACAAGTTGTATTCCCTTGCATTGCATACTTTCTAGGAGGTTGTTAACATAATTTTTGATGTTGGATATTGTAATTTTAGGTAGCTGGAATGCTTCTACAAGTCAATGCTGGGTGCAAATCCATAACATGGGGAAGGACCGTGTACTTTGCTATCCACAAGAAAAATAGTTTAAGGCTAAATTCCTATCACACTTTCCTAGGAGTAAGCCCCATTAAATTTAACAGGGCTTATTTCTGCATAGGCATGCATAGGTTTGCTCTGTAAATTGTCTGATTAAAAGATGCACTCACTACTGCCAAGATGCTTGAGAGCATTTGTGGACCCATGGATATAAAACATTCAGACTGCTTTTCTGTCAGTGATGCCCAAAGTAGTTTGCAAATAAAACATTAAAACAGTTCATAAAATCACCAAGAGGCAAACAATACCAATTTCAGAATGAAATACAGCTGGCTTTTGGCTTGGATATTTTTTTGAATTAAACATTTGGATGCTTCTCCAAACCTAAAAGGCCCCTGCATGAGCAAGGATGTTTTTTACCTATGCCCAAATTGCTGGGCAGCATGATCCAATGTGGCTGCCCATAATCCTCCATACTCTGAAGATTACGGGCATCCTATGGAGATCGGGAGGAACATGGAGGCAAGGATTGCCTCCGCACTGCTCTTACCCTCCAAAACACTTAGACGGCCAATGTCGGCCATCTAAATGTTTTCCCCCGGCTTGCGAGGAGAGGAGGCTGAGGCACTGCCTGGATTCCTCATAGCATGGCGGTGCCTTGCTTCTCCCCTCCCCCATCCCCTGGAACGCCCACCCAGCACCGGCTCCAAAGTTGGTCTTGTGACTTCGGAGCTGCAGCCATCATGGAAAGAGCCATGCTGGCTGTGAGGGTGGAAGGAGGGCGTTCCAAAGTTGGAGTCCCAGCTCCGACCTCAGAGCAGTTTTCTGAGGTTGGAGCTTGGACTCCGACTTTTCCTATGGCTGCCTAGACAGCGTCTAGCACGCTAGGATTGCGTCCTAAAGCAGGCAAGTAATCTCAGATTATCTGGAACATCCCTCTAGGCAAGAGGGGCAGAACCTTTTTCTGCCCAAGTAGAGATATGAAGGCCCAGAAAGAAAGAAAAAACACCCCCCAAAATGGGAAATCCCCCCTCCCCTCGGGGCATTTTTGTTTCTTCTCCAAAATTGGAAAAACTGAACAGCTTTGGATTATGAAGTATTTTCTTTTTGAATTTAAGACAAGGTGTTTATATAGTTACCCAGCCTCCCCCCCCACAAGGATTTCTAAAAACTATGTAACAAGAAGACTTCTACAGAAAGACTAGAGATGTAAAACTATGTAACAAGAAGACTTCTACAGACTAGAGATGTAAAACTATGTAACAAGAAGACTTCTACAGAAAGACTAGAGATGTAAAATGTCTGGAAATAATGAAGCCATGGGGGAAAATGTTTTTTTTTTTTTTTAATCCCCTCTGTAAGATTCCCAGCATAGTTATTTCTTCCTTTCCTTATTAAAAGTATTGATCTAATGTATCTTTTACTGATAGACATTTAGGGATGCCCCAAGTCATGCTCAGTTTCCCAACATGCGAGTAGATTCACCATACCATAACGTGGAAAAAAATGTGTTCTTGGCAGTTCGGATTTTGTTCTACAGAGTACTGTGTTTCTGGGCTTGTTCTAGTTAAATGCTGTAGCAGTCAAGTAATGTAGTTCTAATCTAAAACCCACATGTGAAAGAAACACTGTAGGTTATCCCACCACTATCACCAGATGTGATGGAACAGCATGTGGGTCATCCCATCTATGTTTCTTTTTCTTTCTTTCTTTTTAAATTAACTTTGAGGCTTGAATCTATAGAACTCACTGCCACAGTTTTTAATAAAGTTCTCAATTAGACCTCCCCACTAGGGAATGCTGCCTCAGCTATAAAACCTTTTAACTGCTGCCATTAGAAAAAAACCTCTCTACCTAAAAGGAACTCTGGTAGCCTGGTTCCTATGGCATAGACATTGAAACTACCATAGAGACAACCTTTCAAAATGAACAAAATATAAGATGTTCATTAACAGAAATAATTTACAGAAGTGAATAAAATGTCACTCTTCAAATAATAGGTTGAGATTGCTTAAAGGTTCTTAAATTAAATATGGTTTCTTAATATTCCTAAACTGAGTCTTTCTCAGCTACATAAAATCTCAATAGCTTTTCCTTCAGATCAGATTTCCCTACATGCCACCCCAAAAACAGGGTCAGGTTTAGGAATTTCCCTAAACTTCCTTACAGACAGGAATGGATGCTCCACACCAGCCTTCCTCTGCCCCCAGTACTTCCTGCTTCTGCTGGCTTCTAGGGTGATTCAGATGTTTCAGGGACTACTTGTTGAAGTTCCCTCTGGTCAGACATAAAATAGGGACCTAAACTATGTTACATATAACTTGGTTTGCTCATAAAATTATCATGTTTCCTATATTAAATTTAAAACTATAGTTTATTCAGAAAATAATTGCAAATTGACTAAGGGGGGTGGTATCCCATTGGGATGCCCATAACCCTCCAAACTCAGAGGATTATGGGCATCCTATGGAAGGCAGGAGGAGGGCAGAGGTGAGGGTCACCTCTGTGCTCCTCCCGCCCTGCAATTCAGCTAGACGGCCAATTTCAGCTGTCCAGCTGAGACGCTTTGCAGCAGGAAGAAGGGAAGGAGGCCGAGGTGCCACAAGGATAACCCATACCTTAGCGGCGCCTGTCTCCTTCCCTCCCCACCCCCTGGAACACCCCCTAAACCCCATCTCTGATTTGGTCTTGCAACCTTGGCACTGTTCTTTCCACGCCGGCTGTGAGGGAGAGGGGAGGGCACTCCAAGACAAGTGCGGAGACCCAGCTACAAGGTTGGAGTGATTTTCTGACCTCAGTAGCTGGGTCTCTGAAGAATCCTATGGCCATCTAGATGCTAGCGGCCATACTATTGTGCTGTAACTGAACTTCCTTTTCAAAGTTTTTAAACAGAATGATAAATTTTTATGAGCAAACCAAGTTATACATAATATAACTTTAGGAACATAAAGGCTGCTTTATATTCCTAAAGCAGCCTTCCCCATCTGGGTGCCCTCCAGATGTTTTGGACTACAATGCCCAGCATTCTTGAGTATTGACAATGCTGTCTGATGTTAATAGGAGCTGAAGTCCAAAATATCTGGAGGGCACCAGGTTGTGGAAGGCTGTCCTGAAGCAACAAAGTGACTTTAAATCTGTAAAGAGTGCTAAAAAAGAAAAAAGAAAGAAAAAAAAGTAGTGCTTCTTTTTCAACTTCCCCTAAAATTTCCAAAAATGGAAAGAAGTCTCAGTTTTTTTCCATAGCGTCAACATTGGCTTACGCTGGCTCAGCTTGTCTGAGCGTGGAAAGCTAAGCAGGGTCAAGCCTGATTATTACTTGGATGGGAGACCCCTCTAGTTTCCTGCATTGAGCAGGGGGTTGGACTCGATAGCCTTGTAGGCTCCTTCCAACTCTATGATCTATGAAATTTCTATGAAATTTCCAGAAAGTTTACATTTCTAGGCCAAAGGCCGAATTCCATTTCAGAGAAACTCTCAGGGGCTACATTCCAGTGGTGTGTGGGGCTGAAGGCAAAAGGGGTGGAGGCAAAGGCAAAAGGGGTGGAGCCAAGATACCAAAAATGCCAGCCTATTTTACCTGAAAGCTCTCACGGCCGTTCACACTTAGCCTTAGGAGAGGAATTTCAAACTTTGAGAATGGGGGAAATACTGCACCAACACTGGGAGACCAACAAATGATTTTGTTTTTGTTTTTGGAGGGGAAGGGGATTGGGGCCACGAAGAAGGGAGGGGACTTATGGGGGACCCAGGCGGGCTGGATGTTGGACCCCCAGAGGGCCAAATTTGGAATGCCGAGGCCTGAGGTTCTGCACCCCTGCTCTAGGCACCAGGATCAAGAAGGCTACAGTGGCTTACGCTGACTCAGCTTGTCTGACTGTGGAAAGCTAAGTAGGGTCAGGCTTGGTTATTACTTGGATGGAAGACCCCTCCTCTGGTTTCCTGCATTGAGCAGGGGGTTGGACTCGATGGCCTTGTAGGCTCCTTCCAACTCTGTGATCTATGAAATCTATGAAGCGTCCAGAGGGCACTAGGCTGGGGAAGGCTGATGTGAGAGAATGCCACAGGGAAACAACCAATCGGATTTAGCTCCGTGATGTCATCACAAAGCTGAATCCAAGCAAGGGCAAGACTTCCTGCCCTCACACTGACTGGGAAAAAGATTTTTCTTCTCACTTCTCATTCCCCCTGAACTATCACTTAAACAGTGGACAGAGGAGCACATGTTCCACTGGGGAGCACATGTTTTGTGGAACATGCCACTGCCCCCGTCACCCGCACTGTGGCTCACTGGTAGGGATGTATGAGAATTTTGCTTTTGCTCGCCAAGTATGTGCACATGCCATGTCCACAGCCCCGATCACGATCGTGATCATGCGTCCGTGGAAAATGTTTGCAAATTGTTGGACAGAGGCTCACATTCGATTTGCACAACTTTCCAAGTTCGATTTCGTGCAAATTTACCCCTGCAGACCAAAAGCCCTGCTTTTCGTCTATGAAGGAAAGTTGCACAAATTTGGAAAATTTGTGCAAATTTGGGGAAAGGTGTGCAAATTTCATGTCCGATCGCTGCTCGAGTTGCGCAGTTTCCCCATTTGCGCAGAGCGAGCGGTGATCGCAAACCCCAGCAGGAATCGGACATGAGACGAGTGGCGGGACGACATTTGGAGAACCCTGGCGAACTCGAACGTCACTAATTTGCCCAATCTTAGGAAGAGTCATTTCCAGATTATTGCAAAGCCGTTATTCCCTGCTGCTCCTGCAAAGCAAACAGTAGGTTGCCCTCAAGCATTTATCAGTTTAATTGGGGGAGATTAATCAACTAACGCTTCAGTGGGGCTGGGAGTTCAGTGCACAGAGACTTCACCTTTCTGAAGGCACAGGAACATCAACCACTTTGGCATCGCTTTTCTTTCCTGCAGACATTTCCCTATGAACAAAGTGTTTGAGTGTAAGCATTTCCATCCCAAACTGCTATTTAACCCTTTCAAAATTTCCTTCCCCGCAAGCCTGCCGTGGATGTTCCTTCCTCTGCCCTACTAACTCCCCTGCTTCTCACCCTTTCCTCAAACCTCTCTGACATCTCCCCTTCATCTTACATTTAAAAGGAATAGGGCTTGTGCTTGTTGGAAACGTACGAACTGTCATTTTATTCTGTCGCACATGGAAAATGTGCAGTTTGGAGGTGCTGACAAGTTAATGATGAGAGCCAGGGTCTGCAGTGTTGCAGTGGGAATGAGTGGGTGATGCTCGAAGAATTTAATTGCCTGCGTTTTTCAACCGGTATTTTGACTGCATGTTTTAACATTCAGATTGGGATCCTTTGACTGTGCTCAGGCTGCGTTGCTGGGTTCCCTCCCACCCCCAGCTCTTCCCCCAGCTAGTTTACAGCCTCACCTCATGGCCTTGGCAGAGGTCAGGTGACTCAGCTGGTTTTGCATGGACCATGAGACATCTGTCACAGGTCGCAAGAGGCGGGCGCTTTGTTCTTCGCTTCGAGCTGAGCTGACCGTAGTAAAACAAGCACCGCTACACCCTCCCGGACAAGTGTTCTGCCGCTGAGTACAATGGGAGCCACATGCCACCCAGGGAAGACTCCTGGGTTAAGGGGTAATGGCGGTCATTTGTTTTTATTGAAACTCCCTGTATGTGGGGTGGGGGGAGGCGAGCAAAAGCCACCCTTGGAATGTGCACTGCACAAACAGCAGATGAGGTTGTAAAAGTGCTGAATGGCTCCAGCCTGCAGGTGGGGGTCATGTTTGAAAACTCACCACCACCACCCGCACATATACCTTGGAGAAAATCCCTACAGATACAAAGCTAGCATGGTTGGCCTAAAATCCTTGTGTGCAGTGCAAACTTCCATCAGGCAAACCCCATGCCTGCAATTTAGGGGTGAGTCAAACCAATGCCGTATTGGTGACAAGACGTGTGTGTGTGTGTTGGGGAGATTAATAAATATAATGTCCTTCCTTTTCTTTTAAGCAATTTAAAAACTGCTCTCTCTCTCTCTCTCTCTCTCTCTCTCTCTCTGTGCACACAAGAGATCCATGGGCTGACTGGCTGATGGACGTCATCATTCTCCTCCCAAGAGGTGCCAGGATAGGACCTTCTGGATATAGAGCAGGGATGGGACACATGTGGCACTCTAGATATTTTGGCCTACAACTCCTATCATCCCTAGCCAGCATAACCAATGGTGAGGGATTGTGAGAGTTGTAGGCAAAAATATCTGGAGGGCCACAAGTTGTCCATCCCTGATGTATAGCCATCCCAGCACCTTCTGGAATATGGTAATGGTGGAAGCCAGGTACTCCAAGGAGCTCTTTCCGTCCCCACCCCACCCCCTCTCTCCAGGATATAGTCATCCAGATGGCTATATATTACCCCCAGTATCAGAAGCAGCATGCCTTTATATGCTAGTTGCTGGGGAACATGAGCAGGAGAGTGTTATTGCACTCATGTCCTGCTTGTAGACTTCCCATTGGGGCTTATGCTTGACCACTGTGTGAACAGAATGCTGGACTAGATAAGCTTTTGGTCTGATCCAGCATGGATCTTCTGTTCTTATGACAGAAAGAGGGCACTTTTAAACTGTGTTGAAGAAGAGGAAGAAGATGAAGAAGAGGAGAAGGAGAAGCAGCAGCAGCAGCACACACAAAACAATTTGGAGTAGTTGCTTCCACCCAAAAATAGCCAAAATGCTCATCCCATTTTCCAGTCCTGAATACAGGGAAGGCTGTTCCAGCTCAGCCTTACTCCAGTCTGATGTGGTACATTCTAAGAACAGTTTTATTACCTGACCTGCTGTTAGCATCTATCAGGCCTCAACCAGAGGTTAAGTGCTAAGGACAAAGCAATTGTGAAGGTAGAACAGCTTGCCCTTCTGTGAATGAAAGCAAGGAACAAGGAAGTTTGGCTAATGTTCAGTCAAGATAACACAATGGCTCCAGGGGGCCAAAAAGTGCTCAATTTTACATATCATAACATCAAAGGATTGGATCAAAGGACCATGTGGTCAAGTATCCTGTTTCCCCGCAGTAGTCAACCAGATAGCTCTAGTAGGCCTAAGAGTCGGCTATGAGTTTTAATATTTAAGGGCACAATTCTATGCATGTTTAGACAGAAAAAAGTCCTACAACTCCCAGCACTCCCCAGTGAGTAGGGCTGACTGGGGAATGCTGAGAGTTGTAGGACTTTTTCTGTCTAAACGTGTAGGATTGCATCCTAAATTGTCCTTTCTTTCTTTCTACATAAAATCTCTGTAATTTGTGGGTGTTGATGCTGATACGAGTGACACTAACAATTGCTCCTGCAACTACATTTAACCCCACTGGTTACATCCAAGATCCAACAACCCATTTTCAAAAGAATTGCACTTGACAATTGAGACAGTCACCCTGCCTGCAGTCACCTTTTGAGACTGCCACAGAGAGGCACAGGTATTGGCTGAAACTGTCAGTTGTCAGTCAGCAGGAGTTCAGACCTTATTAAGTCAGTTCTTTGCTTAGTCAGGAATCAGAGTGGTGGCATTGCTGTCAACATAGATCTATAAATGTTCCAGCAAAGCAATCATGACTGAATACGAAAGCAGACTAAGGGCACAATCCTATGCATGTTTAGGCAGGAAAAAAAAAGTCCTACAGCTCCCAGCATTCCCATGCTGACTGGGGAATGCTGGGAGTTGTAGGACTTTTTTTCTGTCTGAACATGCATAAGATTGTGCCCTAAGATGCTGATGTCCTGAAAGATGCAGGCTTCCTTGATGATTCCCCCCCTCCCCCGCGCTTCTTGGATGGGTGGTGTTGGTTTCCCTTCAAAACTGTGAGAGATGCAGCTTGCTCCATCAGCTTGTGATCAGCATTTGCCAATTACATTCAAGGCAGGTTGAATGAAGATTGATGTTGCTGTGATATTGCTTGGTCTCACAAGGGCATACTAGCCACATGGGGGTGGGAAGGCTACAGAAAACTCCTTTAGCCTGTTCAGGCCAAATCCTGGGTTCAACTCTATATGCCCATCGCCACATCACCACTCTCTGATCATCTGTGCAACCTGAGAAGCTTGGCTGAATTTGGCAGGTTATTTGTGACTCAATCCCAATGTATTTTAATACATTGAATTATTATTGTTTTAATCAAGTTTTATTTATGAACTTAAGTTGCCTTGAGTGCCATTTTTCTGGGTAGGAAGGTGGGGTACAAATTAATCCAGATTTCATAGATTTCATAGATTCTAGAGTTGGAAGGGGCCTACAAGGCCATTGAGTCCAACCCCCTGCTCAATGCAGGAAACTAGAAATGAGGTGGCGGGGGGGGGGGGGGTTGGCATGTTGTTGTTGTTTTAAAAATGTGCCCCCTCTGAAACCACCTGTTTGCCAGGTGATATTTCCAGGGGACTGTGAAATGAGAAAAAATATATTTTCCCATCCAGTGTGAAGGCAGGAAGCATTTTCCTTGCTAGGATTCAGCTTTGTGATGTCATATACAGGCCTGTGGCTTATGCTGGCTCAGCTTGTCTGAGCGTGGAAAGCTAAGCAGGGTCAGGCCTGGTTATTACTTGGATGGGAGACCCCTCCTCTAGTTTCCTGCATTGAGCAAGGGGGTTGGACTCGATAGCCTTGTAGGCTGCTTCCAACTCTATGATCTATGAAATATTGGTGTCCTCCCAATGTTTTGGATGACAACTCCCAGCATTCCTGACCATTGGCCATGTTGGCTGGGGCTGATGGGAACTGAAGTCCAAAATATCTGGAGAGTGCTAGATTGAGGAAGGTGAACTACGTGATCCCTGGTTGGCTGGACCATGTAGCCAGTAGGAAGGGGGGAATCTTCATCATCACAACAACAACAACAAGATTTCACCAAAGCAGCTACCAAGAGGGGGAGCGAACAAGAGCAAAACATACAAGGTCTTCTAGAGAACATTTCAGGTCCCTTATAATATATTGGGGTGGGGGGTCTTGTTTGAACCTGGGCTCACAGCAGTCAGGCTTTCATTATGTTTAGGGTTAACCTTTACCTTCTGCACCTCCAGCACTCTGTTTCCACTGCAAGTCTGGCAGATGGACAGTTCTTTGTTTCAAGGGCACCACCTAGGCTTGCCTGTGCCCTCAGTGAGCTGATCCCAAATGCTAATCCCTGTCCACCTGGCCCCATAAAGGCCTAGCCCGGGAACTTGCTCCATAGCTGTTTATCTCTGGTGTAAGGGCACTGCCTAAGTTCTTGCTCCCTCTGATCTTGATCCTTGCCTCATTTTTGAAAGGGCGATGACACAGCCCTGAAGGCTTTCAACCAATCCACCCTGTAGGCCCACCGGCCTCGTGGAAAAGCAGAGTGTGAGATGGAAGATTTAAGATCTTGTTCTGTGTGCAATGGCCCATGAATTACATACAGAACTCCAGACCTGTCTCTCCCTCCTCGCAGCATTCCAAGCGTCTCGGATTACAGCCAGCTCGCAGCCTCCTCTTGCAGCTTTTAGTAATAAGGAAATAACTCTGTAGACTACAACAGGTTTCTTGCTACCTGTTTATTTCTACATCAGAGTAAATACTACAGAGTATACAATCTCCTACATTACAATGTTGCAAATAAGCATTAGTCCTGTGGAGCAAGTCCACCTCAGCACAGACGTTACATGTTTGCAAGTCCAGCAAGCAAAAAGTCAGAGCAACAGAGAGAAAAAGAAGCAATCCAACTCTCTACTAAAATGGCTACAGAACGAAACCTAACAAATCATACAACGTCATCAGAAAGTACAAACCATGTGATCAGCTCGTATTTCTTTCACACCTACTTTTCCCATGAGAACAGGACAGGAAGAAGAGACATAACATGACTTGTTTTCCAGCCATTCTGTACCTTTCCAAATGAAAACAATTGTGCCACAGCTGTTGTTTTGTTACATGTCACAACAATTTAGACTAATGTGTCTGCTTCTGGCCCTCTTTATTCAATCCTCTATTGTAGCCTTGGGACTTAATTCTTGCCCGTTATGGCCCAAGCACCCACTTCTGGCCTGGTTGGGTTGACAGCCAGCTCTGAGCTTGATGCTAGCATTCTCATCGAATGCTCACAAAAATCTCAACACCTTTGCGAGTGTCTGATAAGAACATTTACAAAGGCTTGACCCTTTTTGGGATGAGCAGCGGCAGGACCAGTGCAAGGCAGCTTGGTGCCCTAGGCAAGATCAGATATTTAGCGCCCCCCTTCCCACTTGAGAGCGCTGTATTTTTTTTTCAAGGCGTTTCTGGCGCCCCCTTTAGCCCTGCGCCCTAGGCGGCTGCCTAGTTGGCCTAATGGTAGCACCGGCCCTGAGCAGCGGGATACATGCACCATCTCCAGCTTAAGCAGGAGACAGAGATCCTCCTCACAGCAGAGCCTCACATGTACAGTTGACCTGATGGCATTATAGATTCAGAGGTTATTTTGGATAAATCCCCTCATTGTCCTCTAAGGCTTTCCTCCTAAGTATGGTCTTCTTAAATAATGGGTGTGATATTGTTATTTATATTGCTCTGCATTGCTTTGCTGACTAGGTATAATGGAAAGTTTGCCCTAAAGGGTCTTGCAGTCTAAACACCAGTAATCAGTTTGACAGGCTGAAAGGTAGACCAAAGTCAGGGATGGGAATGGGATATGGGTGATGTATTGCAAACAGGATCAAATGGCTTCATTGTGGCCTGCTACATTTGGGCCTATGCTGCAGAAGACCTGGGAGGCAGAAAAAGAATTTGGACTGAATATAGATAAGGACCATTGGTATAGAGGTCTTTGTCAGGAGGAACAGTAATGCATTTGTAATGTACTAAGGCAAACTAGATGTGATGGTGTGAGCCATGTTGTCCACACCAGTGGCATATCAACTGGGATGGGGTCTTGTTTTAACCTTATGAGGGGTGCATTGGTGAGGGAAACAGAGGAGGCTCCAGAGTTAACAGTTCAGGAAGAGGATTTGGTCATAGGAAGGTGTCACAAGGCTTCCACATCCCCAGCCCCTGGTTCCCCAGAAAGATCCCAAGGATTGGCTCCCCTGTGTCCAGAGGAGGTTGTCTTGCCATCTTCAGACTCTGAGAATTCCAACCATGAGGACACTTGTATGCCACAGCCACTCCCATGTTGTCACAGCCTGAGGCTGCTAAAAGAGGCCAGACCCCTTTAAGAGACAAAGCCTCAGTCAGTGTAGAGGTGGAGCCAACCAGCCTAAATGCAGCCTAATTGTTGCTTAAGGCTCAGTCTTGCTCTGCTCCTTGTTGGAACAACATACAGATAAACCTGTCTGGCTCCCAGCCCCACCTGGAGCTTTTCCATCTTCCTTTCCTGTGAAACTTGACCCAATCTGACTCCTGCTAAAGATCTGGCCTGTAGCAGAACCCTGCAACCGAGACTACTACAGCACAGAGCATTGATAGAACCCATGATCTGAAATGGTACACTCCATATATATACTGTATTCATGAGGGTTGATTTTCAAGAGAGAGATGTGTTCTCATGGGAGTGATACGACCTTTAAAATAGTGTCAATTTGGCTACTAGCAAACTTAATGTACCCATCATGTTATATATTTTGCTGCTCCTTGTCATTAACTAGGAGAACATAATACTAACACCACCCATACATGCATGCACACACACACACACACACACACACACACCATATATTATATTTGTTTGCATTTTCCTTTCTGTTTTGTTTCTTCGGGTTGAAATGCATTTCATTCACTAGGGTCATTAACACTTTTTAACCATGGCTTCTGGCTGGGTTAAATTGAAGTTGTGCATTAGCATGCACAAAAGCTGTGTTTTAAAATTGTTTTAATATTAGTGAAATAAAATTACCTTAAACACATCTGATTACACATTAAGGCAAAGAGCTGAATCCAGAGGTAGTAATTAAGGCAAAAGCTTTTGTGCCAGCAGCAATTCTGAAAGCTCTGATGGTTGGGAATAAAGAAGTGAATGCTAACATTCAAATTTAGTGTGTGTTGGGGGGGGGGATCAAACCATGTGGTTGGATCTTTCACTCACTGTTGTCAATAACAGGGGTCTCATGGTCCCAACAGCTGGAGAAGCAACTAAATGCCTACAGTGGCCAAATATTTTTTTAATGTTTTTTTTATTTACCTAATTTTTATATCACCTTTTAGGGCACAGTTGTTCCTTCAAGTCAGTGGACAAGATTTCCTAAAATACAATAATAATAATGTGATGACCTAGGGTTATAAGCAACAAAACTGCACTAAATACAATCCTCCTCCTTATCATCATTATCATCCAATTAAAACTACAGCACACCTCCATAAAATTGAGCAATAGCAGTTAAAACATCAACAGCAATGCATAAAAGCAGCAGCAATCTTTTTAAAAAAATCAAACAAATAAAACAAGTTTTAAGTTGTTTCTTAAAAGATGGGGCCATTCGTATTTCCTGGGTGGGAGTTCCATAAGTGTGGGGCCACTGCTGAAAAGACCTTCTCCCTTGTACCCATCAGCCTAACATGTCTTCTGACTGATTCTTTCAGATAACCACATGTCCTACTTGTGGTTTTCCCCCTGGAGGAACCCCAAGAGGCTCTGTGGGCCAGATTGGGGTGCCCCACAGGCCAGATTAGATCCATGGGCCTGAGGTTCTGCACACCTGCTGTAGTTGCATCCTGCATTTTAGATCCTGTACTGAGCAGGGGGTTGGCCTAGATTACCTCCAAGACACCTTCCAACTCTATAATTCTATGATTTGACTATAAGCAGGCCAGATCACCTTCTGACCTGCTGTTCTGGGGATGACACTTTCCCAGACACTTCTGAAGATTTCTGCTTTGCCAGCTCTGGCTGCCGTGTTCCCTTACATTACTTTGCATGCACAGTATGTGCACATGATACCGCAGTAAAAGTCATGCCTAATATCCATCCAGTGTCTACAGCAACTAGATAGTATAAAAGAAAAATGAAGGCTGCAATCCTATGCATACTTACTTGGAAGCTAGACCCATTGAACAAGTCTTATTAAGTGAGACTTACAGTGCAATCCTATCCATGTCTAACATGCATGGGATCTGGCTGCACATAATGAATTAGCAGTGAACTCCTGAGCGTCTATATTCAGAAGTATGTCCCATTGAGCTCAATGGGGCTTGCAGCCTAGTAGTAGGTGTACTTTGGACTGGACACTTGTGAAGCATCGTCTGGGGACCAGCAACTTCCCTAGTTGCAATTTTGAATATATGAATCCTGCCTAGTGGGTCACCCCCTCCTTCAGTATTGTATTTTGAAAGGAAGCACACCAGAAAATAAAAGAAGGGGACCTGCAAGAAGAGAAGGTACATTTTGAGTGTTAGGATAGCTTGTAACAAATGAAACTGTAGTCTCTGTGACGGAATGGCTGAGGTATGTTTAGAAGTGGAGAAAGCTGCAGCATTACTACTTCACTGTATCGAGAGGCTTTTGTTTGGTTTTCTCTGAATAAGGTGCAAAGGGTGTCTTGAATCTTGTGCAGTAAAGTCTGGATTCACTTGTACACTTTGTATGCTATAGTGCAACTCAGTTGGAATCCCTTGCTTGTATTATAGGCCTGGCATAATTAAGAGACCTCTTCCTCTTCTCTGCCCTACTGCAATCCGTAGGACGGACTGAGAGTACTCCCTTAATACCCTCCCCAGGCCAAGCCTAGGCAGCAGCAAGGGTACCCGGAGAGAGGTGTTCTGGGAGGGTGCCCTGCTGCAGCTATGAATTCCTGGCAAGTTGCCAAAGCTGGAACCGTTTACAGAAGCCAGAAGAGACCATTTTATGTGAAGGTCAGCTTTCAGGCTCAAAGGTTAATCTGGCAGAGGACTGTTTCTTTTCTTGTTTTAAAACAGCTATGGTGTGTTTAAACTCCTTTCTTTTAAAGTAAAAGTAAAATAGCATTTATTTGGAATATTGTGGCGGGGGTTGTTTGTAAGCTGAGCCATCCAGGCTGGGGTGAGGGTATTTACAGAGCATGCCTGGGACTGGATATTTCTGAGCAATGGGAATATCCTGCAACAAGGAGCCTTGGATGACTTTGCTGTCCCCTTGGTTGACTTGTGTGAACAAGGCCGCTGTTGCGAACAGGAATCTCCCGCCGGCCCAGATGGGCCATTCAGCTGCCTTCCTCCCGGCTGGCTCTCCCCCAGCCTCATCAGTCTCCGTGAATAATCTTATCCCAGTCTGGGGCAGGAGAGGCACAAAATCCATCACCGAAACAGCCTTCGGGGGACTTGCGTTGTAGGGAGACAGACCCAATTTAACACTTCATTAAGGATTTGCCAGCCATTGATCTAGATTATCAGGGTTACTGCCAGCTAATTGCATCTTCCTATACTTATTAATTATATTTGGAGAGGAAGAAAGGGGTGCTCAGCGCCTGTCTGCTATATTTAGAAAAATCTCCAACAGAGATCTAATTATGGAACAGATCATTCACTGGCACTAGGTAAACTATTAACCCTTCCTTCTTAACAAGGGGTAACTGTTAGGAAAGATCCTCTACTGTTCATAAAGTCATCTTTCTGGATTGCCTTCAATTCCAGGTAACTAAGCAGGCAACAGGCTTTGCCAATGGCATGATGGAGGTGCTGTGCTACCACACCTCCTATGAGAAGTGATAACTCCTGGTAGCAAGATTTTAAGAGCCACCCTCTTAAAATACGGGACAAACGCTTGCTCTGCACATACAACAGAATAAGGTGGTAGAGTCCTGAAGGGGGTAGAGTGTAGTGTTCCACTTCTGTTTGCAAGAGGGGGATCACATTCTTAAATGCTCTCCTGCATTAAAACTAAAAATTCCCTGCAAGTAGAAAACTATCACAACAGGGTGAAGGCTGATTTGATGGCACATTTAATAAGCTAGCTGTTGTTGTTGTTTACTTGCAGGGAATTCCCCACCACCACCCTGTGGAGGAGTATTTAACATGGGCATCCCCCACCTGTAGTCTGATATGGTAGAGTCCACTCAACCGCATCAGGATTCTGCCCCTTCTTTTGCTGCATGTGTGGAATGGTCAAAGGACAGTGCCAATTCACGCAAGTCATTCAATGACTTGGAGCTGAAGATGTCAACCTCTGAGGTGTTATTATTAATGTTCTCTCTGTGGTGTTTGATCTGTGACTGCTGTAGCCTTGGACTGAATACAGGTGCATAGCAGGAGGGGTGGGGCTTTGGTTCATTGGTGGAGCACCTGCTTTGCATGCAGAAGGTCCTCAGTTCAACCCCAGGTATCTCCAGGTAGAGCTAGGGAAGTATCCTGCCTGAAACAGCGTCAACAGTACTGGGCTAGATGGACCAATGGTTTGCCTCAGTATAAGGCAGCTTCCTATGTTCCTAGGATCACAGCAGCAAGCCCCACCTATGAGTGGTCAGTTGGTGTCAGGAGCTGCTGGATCTGTGTGAGGCTGCCCCATGTGGTGAGCCACTGAACTGCAGTTGCCAGCTTTCTCAACCCCTTGACTGACTCCGCCTGCCCAGACGGGCCATTGGATGCTCCTGGACAGGAAGGGCTATGTAAGAGGGTTTCCTCTTCCAGTTGTGCAACAGTGCACTATCCCCTCTCTCTGACATGTCTGAAACAGAGTTCGACTCATGTTCGCAAACCCTGATAAGGCAGGCCTTGTACGGAGCATTCTACACGCGTTCAAGCGAACGCAAGAAGAGCTCTGCTTCAGAACTTGCTGTTCAGCGCAGCACGGTTGGGGAACTGTATGCATGGAGTCCTAGGGAGTGGGGCTAGCATGTGCAGCCCCATCAGTTCTACATACTTCGAGCACTCGGGCGTTTGGGAGAGTGCCTGTATAAAGGGCTGAAGTAGATCCCATAAACTTGAAGTCTTCCCTTCCATGTTGTAGGGAACATGGAAGAGACACAGTTCCATCCTGGAGAGTTTTCATGCCACATAAGCCAGAGAAGATGTGGATCAGAGAAGGAGTAGAACTGGGACTGAAAATTGAGTAGTAAGGGAAGGGGTTAGAGGATTCTGTGCAGAAAGATAAAGGTCACTTCCTTTGCCCATCTGCAAGCTAATGGAAGTTCCATGATGCCTTTGCTGGCTCAGTTTTCTTTGGTGGAGAGATCACCAGAGATGTATAGCTGTCCCTATAAATAGCTGCTGCTGCTGCTGCTGCTGCTTCTTCTTCTTCTTCTTCTTCTTCTTCTTCTTCTTCTTCTTCTTCTTCTTCTTCTTCTTCTTCTTCTTCTTCTTCTTCTTCTTAACATACAAGTGTGCAGGGAAAGAAGGAGTGATAGGATTGTAAGACCAGAACAGGCAGTATGAAACCCAAGCACGTGAAGAATAATCTGTGCTTAAAATCAAAATTCTGCTTTAAGAACACAGGTTTTGAGCTGTCTGTCACACAAAATGGAAAGTGGTTTTGAGAGAAATCAGTGAGGGGAGAGGGCTAGAAACAAGTGAGCTTGGCTCAGTGGCCATGTGAGTTTCAGGGGAAAGAGGGCCTGCAAAAGCTGCCTAGAGAAGTGTTGGAGTATATTGGATTGTGACAACATGAACTGATGTAACCCGCCATGGATGTGTGGAGTCCAGAGCTGTACTGCCTGCCCACATGGAGGAATTAATATTGGGTCCAGACTTCTGCATCATGAGAATCTCATTTATTTATTTATTTTTAAAAAAGTGAGTTTCTAGTCCTTAATGAGGTTGCGACACAACATTTCATTGCTCTGTTTAGCCCTTTGACTGGAAGAAACTCTGCGTGTGAGAGAGGGGGGGGCTGTAGCAGAATGCCCACCCACTTGTCGCCCCCATTCTGTGGTAGTTATTTGGGGTGGCCATTTCAACTTAGGGGCAAATGGTTTGTCAGGCTTGGGGAGATCCTTTGTCTAGAGCAGGGCTCTCCAACCTTGGGTCCCCAGATGTTGCTGGACTACAGCTCCCAGAATCCCTTGCCATTAGCCATGCTGGCTGGGTATGCTGAGACCTGTAGGCCAGCAACATCTGGGGACCCAAGGTTGGAGAGCCCTGGTCTAGAGGCTGCAGTAGTGCCTTCTTCTTCTTTTTTTTTAATGCCCATGAGGGAGGCAGTAAGCTTCCCCCACATCTCTCTCCAACATTCTAAATTAAAGCACTGCATGCATCTCTCCCAACTGGCCACTTCCCTTTTGCGGTGTGTGTGTGTGGGGGTGGCACCATGTTTTGGAGATGAAGCCCAAATTGATTCGGTCAGACTATGTGTCCATCTAGTCCAACATTGTCTACTCTGGTTGGCAGCACTTCTCCAGGACTTTCACATCCCTGCCACGTGATTCCTTTACCAGCACACAATGGGAGGGAATTGTCATGGCAGTGCACATGCATTGCCCCAGGTTTAACCCCTGACATCTCCAGTTTAAAGCGTCAGGTGGCAGGTGGCGGGACAGACCCTGGTGAGTTGCGGCCAGTCAGAGTAGACAAGACTAAGCTAGGTGAACCAATGGTCTGATTCAGCTTCAGAAGCTCCATCTGTTCAACAACCAGATCTCAGCTGAGCTCTTCAACACAGCTGCACGTAGGGATGTACGGATGGTGTACAATCCGTTCCGTCTACGTTTTGTGGAGTGTCAGGTGCCTTTCGTTCCATCGTTCCACTCATTGATGGAATTGGGTTTTGCACAAATGCGTTCATGCGCATTTGCACAAATTCGGAGTTCCGCAAATTCGCACTCTGGAAAATGCACGAATCCCCCTCAAAATATGTGAATCCCCCCCAAAAAAATTACACATTGTCATGCTTTAGGCTATGGGGAAATGCACATTTTTGGTCATTTTTAATTTTATGTATTTTTCTACGACTAAATTTGTAAAACTACCTAAAAAAAATTTATTTTTTTTTAAATCCACAAGTCTGAGGAATCCAGCGCGACTCAGGAAAAGTTGGTCCTGCTGCGGAATTTGCGGGTCAGATTCTTAGAAATTCAAACTCATTTGAGTTCATTGTCGATTCCTCTGGCATCCCTAAGCTGTAGTTCCTACTGTCAGCGCTGGTGTTGAGATGTCTTCAGGGGCCAGAGCCCAGGGTTGGAAGGAATCTCAGTCTCACTCCCCCCCCCACCATGCTGGACAACTTACTGATACAGTTTTACTGCCTCTGTGGGCATGGGAACGCTGGAAAAGATGAGGTTGGGAGCCCTCACTACAATCAAGACCATTACTCCCAACTGTATCTGGACCTCCATCGTGAGGTTCTTGACACCCCCTCCCAGCTTGTTGTCCTTGGACTCAGCTATGATGATGCCTGTGGCTCTCTCAGCCTTCACTAGTGCATGGCACTGGAGCATCCAGAACTGCTGTCCAAGATCTGGGCGCCGTACAGTAGTAAGTGCCGTGGTGGTTATCCAGTATTGCGAGGGGGTCTCCTTCCCATTTTTCTGCAGTGCTGTGCTTGGTTCTCTCCAAAGGCTGCCATCTCGGTAGCGCTCCTGGGTTGGCAGGCATAAATATTTAATACGCAATATATCTGTATTTTATTGCTCATTACCAGCAAGATTATTTCAGTATATTACTCTTAGGTATGAATATTTATGGTGTATTACTCGGCTCGAAGTTAAATGGCTTATTGACACACAGTTAATGCCTGGTAAGCACTAGCTTGAGAGCTCGCACTCTCTTTTGCTAAAGCGCTGATGGGTGGGGCAGATTCAGAAAGCTGTGGACATCCGGGCGCTTGTGTTTCCTTCTCTTGAGGGCAAAACCGGGATGAAGCAAAAGTCGCTCTAGGGAAGCAGCCTGCCCTGAGACCCTCAGTTATAAGTCACAGGGGGGCCTACCTGGAAAAAAAAATAACAACAAGGGATGGCAGGATTGTACCAAAGGCAGTGTATAATATGCATTTAAAACATTCTGGTTCTGCAGGTCAGATAAACAGGGTGAATAAACATGCCTCTGTCTGTATGTCTCAGAAGTGTTGAACCACTTTCAGCCTGAGGGCCAAATGCTGTGTTGGGGAAGCTCTCGGAGCCAGATTCCAGTGGTGGGTGGGGCTGAAGGCAAAAGGGGCGGAGCAAAGGCAAAATCGGTGGAGCCAAAAATACTAGCATATGTTAGCTTAAAGCTCTTACTTCCCATAACTAAGCTGTAGGAGGAGAAGCATTTCAACCTTTTAAAATGGAGAAAAAACTGTACAAAAGTCGGGAAACCACCCAATGATTGGTGGTTGGGGGAAAGGGGATTGGGACCCCCCCAGAGGACTGAGGTTCTGTACCTCTGATATTGAGCTTCTCCATGTGAGGGGAGACCCTGGCCCAGACAGGGTTATTCTTACATGGAGAAGCTCTATGCAAGTACAGCAGTATGCAGGTAGAGCCCTTTTGCACAGCAGCCTAATGCATGGTTGGTGAGGACAGCATTGCCAGCAAGGGTGGGGACATCCTTGAGATGTCAGAGCAGCTGTGGCTGGTGGCTCCAATGTCAGTGAGGCAATGTATCCACTCTGGGTTTTAGTCTGAACTTTAAATGAACTCTCCAGGGTGCTGAACCTATTTTGGGGGTTCGGGTTCAGCACCATCGATAGCTCCTTAAGTTTAGGCTGAAACCTAGAGTGGGTCAGCGAAACTCAAGCTTGCCAAAGTTCTCCAAATGCCATCTCAAAGCTTGTTCCAACTCCAGTCTGTATCAGATTGCAAACTTTGTTTCTTATCACATGAAAAGCCATGTGTATTTTCGTGCACATTTTTCCAAATGTACACATCAATTGTGTGCATCTTTGAAATGTCTGCATTCTTCTCCCATTAATAAAAGTGTACTTGTATGCATTTTTCAACTGTACGCATGCTGTTGAACGCATTTTGTTTGGTCCGCAAATCACATTGCAAGCTCAGAAATGTACAGAGTTCAACCGCAGATTGCATCCGAGTCCGTGTTCAGTCCAGAAAGTGTGAACTGGGTAAAATCCTGATCAAAAATGAACTGAAACAAATTGCTCATGCATCCCTACTTAAAAGAGGCATTCTTTCTTCTAAGAATGCTTCTTCTAAGCTAGAAGCCTCTTTTTGCAAAGACGTATATGAGATTTACTTCTCTGCTAGCTGTTAGGTAGACTCCGTGCTTCTCAGGGATAATCCATTTACGAGGCAGAAGCACTGAACTCCCAGATCATTCCTCAACCTCAGACCAGCATGAAAACCTTCCTGTAAAAGGAAATCTAAGACAAGAACATAAGGAATTCGAAGGGCATAATATCCAACACCATGTGAAGCTCCACACAGAAGACAGAGTTCTAGATGGGGCTGGGAGGAAAATAGGTTGCCTGTTCCTCCTCTGAAGAGCTCCAGGTAAGAGTCAAACTACATGTTACTCTAATCACATAACATATAGCTAAGCGTTAGTTTTTTCTTTACTCTAGTGTAAAGCACACATGACCCAGATTCAGATCAGGACCACTGCCATCAATGCACAGTGGTCCTGATCCGAAGAGGGGCCACATGTTCTTTCACTAGAGTAAAGGAAAACGTTGGAGTCACCAGCCTCTACTGTGTCATAGTACACAAGCAACCCTCTAGTTCTGATTTAAAAGCTATAATGAAGGTAAAAAGGTATGATGAAGAGTGAGAAATCAGAAAAGGTAGATTTAAAAGAAATCAGAACATGCACCTTTTGAAATACTTTACACTTGGCAATCTTTTAGAGAAGTTGCAAAACTTTCGTACACATTGTGTGGATTGTGTGTAAGTTCCAAGATGGCAAAACCATGTTCAATTACATTCAGAGCTGGTGTGGTGTCATGGTTTAAGACTAGGACCAGAGAGACCCAGGTTCGAATCCCTGATTACTGGGTGATCTTGGGCCAGTCATTATCTTTTAAGCTAAAAACCTAGTGCCCAAGAGTGTTTTGAAGAGTCAGGGTGCACATGTACAGAACCTTTGAGTCCCTTGCAGGAAGGGCAGGATCAAACTGTAATAAAAAATCATCAAACTATCATTAGAAAAGCAAACTACAGTGAAACTAATATACAATTGCAATAATAATTGTACAATAATAATATACAATTGCAATAATAATTACAATAATAATATACAATTACAATAATTATTCTAATATTAGAATAACATACAATAATATACAAATATACAAAATACTTTCCCAGTACTTGTAGCACATAGCTAGATGTATCAAGGTCTACAATCCACATGGGTGTAAATTAGCTCACAAGTCCATCAACTCAGAGCAGATATGATGATAACAGCAATGCAAATGGAGATCTAAGTCTCACATTTATTCAGAATATTAAGAAATATCTCCTCTGTGTTGATGGACTTTTGAGCCTTGAAATATCTAATCATGTGCTGCATCTCTTTTGTGGTATTTGCATTTTGAGTGATATTTTTTTTTTAACCCACACATTCATATGCATTTGTTGTATATTATTATTGTTGTAGTTTGTTTTTATAATTATACAAATGGGACCTGCAACAAAATGTTGCAGTGTTGGAGTGCTTCTGTTCGGGATCCTCCATTCCATTCCCCCTCCCTCCCAGTTTTCTATGCCCCCACTCCCAACAGTCAGTCAGCTTCTGTGCCCACTGAATATACTCATTGATACACTTCCTGGGGGGGGGGGGTTGTTTTCGTTTTTATCTTTTGCTGGGCTGTATGTTTATGTTTGTTGTGGCACTTGGCCATCCACAATTCATGGCTGTGATGATGGAGCCTGGCATGGTCACCGTTTGTGCATTTCTGCTCTAGCCAGTAGCTCAGCATGAGGTGAGAAAGACATCCCAGTTTCTACTTTGACACCGCAGATGGTGCTTAGGCATGACTCTTGGACCACGTGCTGATTTGTTGCTTTCCCTGAGCCTATCACAACCCCCAGTCGGATTGCGTCTGCATTAGGGTCACGCTTGCTTGAAATTTTCTGCTGAAATGCCTTGTGAAATCTCAAAACCCGAAGTGAGATTGAGCATGACTTCTGGCAGTAATGTCCCTCTCCCGTAATCCTGCTTCCCACAGTGGCCACCCAGATTCTTCCGTGAAGCGCACCAACAGCACATGAGGTCAATGGCACTTCCCCACTGCTTGCTTACAGAAAACCAATATTTGTTAGTATCTCAGGGACCATCGGAATGCAGCCCCCAAGGGCTTCCCTGAAATGGAATTTGGCCCTCAGACTGAAAGAGATTCTGCACCTCTGCTCTATGTTCCTTTCCCCAACCTGATACTTTCCACATTTTTTGTGCTGCTACACTCATCATCTCTATGCTCTATGCATTTACATCAATATGCTGATAGAGCCCCTTTACACACTGACTGAACATTCAGTGTGTGTGTGTGTGTGTGTGTGTGTGTTTGCTGCGTATTGGTGGCAGGGGGGCTAACTCTTGTGGCCCACATCCCCCCCATACACATTCTTTCAATGCTAGGGGTGTCATCTGAATCCTACTGTCAAGCACAGGGGGTGTGCTTCTCCACAGGTGTGTAACTTGTACTCTTAAATAGTGTAAAAGTCAATCTTTCGGGGTATAATATTGTTGAAATTATAATTTGAGGGAGAGGTTCTGAGCAGAAAGTTATTGGGTGAATTTGTTTGGCTCTAAATGGTGCTTTGGAGGCACATGAAAGGTTTCATTCAAAAACTCTCCCTCACTCCCCTGTTTTTGCTTCCAGCACCACCTGTTCCTATTCCTGGCAGCGACTGCACTCTCCAATGTGGTTAGGCACCGTTTTTTAATTTAGCTGTACCCACAAGTACTTTTTAATTGTGCTTTACCCACAGGTCATCAGAGTGAGGGCAGAATACAATGCCCGGCTTCATAGTTTGATGTCATGACGACACCACGTAGCCAATGAGATTAGGCTACACGATGACACCTGAAGCCAATGGAGGGTGAGGGCTTCCTGCCCTCGCTCTGGTGACTAGTGGGTAAAACTACAATTTCAGCCAGTGGCACTGGAGAATACAATTATTATTGCCCCCATTATGTGAGGCAAGCTTGGCAAGGCCCCTTAAATAAAAGCTAAAATCTGCCCCATCCCACACTTTGTGGCTTGTGAACAAGGTGCAAAGTCAGGGTGGCATTTTGACTCAGCCTTTCCCTCAGCTATGAGACATTTTGAAAACGCTACCCTGTGCAAACAGGTCCTTCGTGCCTCCAGTGTTCCTGTCGGTCATGGTTTTGTTGGACAGTTGATTTTGGCTAACTCAAGCTAGGCTGGTATATAAGGAGCCGACAGCTGCACTGCCCACCCCCTCCCTCTTCCCATGCTTTCGAAGGATCACTTCCTCAAGTGCCTCGGGGACTGCACGGCTTGTCAGGTGTCCAGAGTGCAAGAGGCTAACTCTCTAGGATTGCAAAGTCTAGTTAAATGAATTGTTGTTCTTTCTTTCTGCTGCTCCTCTTTCTGTGGCAGGGGCTGCTTAGGTGCATTTTACAAGCCAGGGAAGTTCCATAAATAGCCTCTGACAGGCAGTTGTGCAATAAAGTCCTGACATTTCTCTGTAATGGTTATAAAATGCTGAATTATTTTGGCGAGCAGTGGCTGATTAGGGAGCCGCTCCGAGGAGGGATAATTAGTTGTGTAGTGGTAAATACAGGAGGCAGGCTAAGAGGTGGTGAGTTAGGGGGTCCTTAATAATTCAGAGGAGCTCAGAGGTGCGGGGGGGGGGAGAGAATGGCAGAGGAGAGCCCTTGTGCAAGGCAGTGTGCGTTTTAAGGGCTCCGTCTCTGAGAAGGCACATCTCTTTCAGCCACAGACTGGTGGCGATTGTCATGAGGGTGTGGTACTCCCAAGTCCTGGCCTGATCATACCAATCTATTGGAAACCCCAACCTGACAACCTCCAGATGTGTTGGACTACAACTCCCATAATCCCTACCTTCCACTTCCTATTACGTAGCCTCTAGTGGTAACCAATTTACAGTACTAGATTTTGGGATCACATCCTAAATACAGATTTTCAGTAGCGATGCCAGCAAAGTTTACTGTGCCTGGAAAAACTATCATCTCAAAGGAGAAGTGAGCTTTAGAAGCCCCCAAATTCTTCTCTGGCTTACCCCCAGAGAAGGGTGGCTCCTGGGGAAACTGCTGCTGAGGAAACAAAAATCCATCCCCCATGGGGGACCCTCTTGCCCCCAAGGGTCTCCACCAGAGCGTTGTGTTTGCCCTCAGCACCATTTTTCCCCCTGGTGCCAGTGCTTCAATGCAAACCCTTCTGTTGCTTTACATATGGGGCTGCTCTCAAGGGTTACCCCGAGGAAGGGTTCGTGAATTCGAATTGATTTGGAAATTAACCAAGGTGTTTCCTGATTTGGTGGGGAATAAGTCATCTCCTTTCCAAGCTAAGCCAACATGGGCCTAAGGGAGCACACCTATCTGTAGTTTTCAGTCCAGGAATCTGGGTCCCTGTGGCCAGCAAATGGGGTGAACTTGGAAATGCAGACTGTGGGTTCAGACAACATGATAACCCACTCTCAAGGGTTGAGTATGGGTTGTTGTTGAACCATGGGTTATTGTGTCATCTGAACTCAGCTGCGCTAAAAAGCCATGGCTTGTTAACCACAAAAAAACCATTAAGGGAACCCATGGTTTGTTGTTGGGTTATGAACTGTGGGATGTTCACCTTGGTTTGTTATCTCAGCTGGGTTCAGACAACATGACAACCCAGTCACTCAGTCAGTTTATTATGGTCATAGACCAGCAAGATCCCATGGTTCAACAACAACCGACGGTTCAATGACAACCCACACTCAACCCATACTCAGCCCTTGAGTGTGAGTTATCATGTTGTCAGAACCGAGTCTCTAATTCTCTATATGTATCCATAACATTGTTGGAAGCACTCTTGACACAGTGAATCACCTACAAATTTCCAAGTCCAATTCAAGGTGCTGGTTTTAACCTATAAAGCCTTATATGGTTGGGACCAAAATACCGGATGGAGCACCTCTCCTGGTATGAATCTACCCATACTGTACGATTATCATCTGAGACCATCCTCTAGGTGCCTCCTCCAGAGGTGATTGGAGGCTGGTGACAAGGGAGAGGATCTTTTCAGTGGTAGCCCCCTGACTGTGGAAAGCTCCCCCTAGCAAGGTCCACCTAATGCCAACATTGTCATCTTTTTGGCAGTAGGTAAAGACTTCCCTCTACTCCCAGGCATTTGATGGCATATGATGGGCTGTTTAATGCATCAGTTGAATTGTTTATGATTTTTTATTGTTTATCAGTTGATGTTGTCACTGATGTTTATGTTTGCCACTGATGGGGTGGTTGTATTTTACTGGATAGTTGTCTTAGCTGTTTTAAAATGTTGTGTTTTAATTTTGTTGTTAGTCATCTTGGGTCTCTTTTGAAATAGGCATCTAACAAATCTAATAAATCATCATAATCATCATGCAGTTCTTGTAACATTGAGGTTACTTTACTGCAATGCATTGTACATAGGGCTACTTTTGAAAAGTGCTCAGAATCATCAACCAATCCAAAATATGGCAGTGCAGTTTTTGAGAGGGACCCATCACTTTACACTAATCTTGTCTAACTGTTGGTTTTCAGGTCCATTTTGAAGGATTGGTTATAACTTTTAAAAGTCCTCTGCAGTTTGGGATCAGGGTATCTGAAGTACCATCTACTCCCAAATGAACCTGCTCATCCATTGAGACTACTGATGGAAGCCTTGTTCCAAGTATCCCTGCCTTCAGACGTATGGCGAGAGGCAAGTCAGGGCCTTCTTGGTTGTAGCACCCCACCTCTGGAATGCCTTCAGCAGAGATGTTGACTGGGTTCACATGACAGGACAATGCACCATGGGCAGCCAACCATGGTGAGTTGTCGTGTCATCCGAAACCGGTGGATTCTACGCAGGGTAGCTTAATTTTCATGAACAAGCCACCCTGAGAACACATAGCTTGTTGCAGGGTTGTTCATACCCATGGTGGGTTGTCATGTCGTCTGAATCCAGGAGAGCAATTTTATCATGGGTTGCAGGGATTGGCTACAGAACCGCTTGGCAAAAGCAGCAAAAAAAAAGCCCATGCCACTCTTTGTGATCTTGCCAGTGAATGCCCCTCCACTGAAACCAAATGGCACTTTGGTAGGACCGTCACTCAAAAGGGAGCCACAAAAAGGGAGGGGGAGTTAATAACTCCCATTTCTGGAGTAGCTGGAGACTTCTGAAAGTGCTGAAAAGCTGGAGGACACTGAGAAGTGTCAGTTCAATTAAAAGTGACAGCATTACATTGCCAAGGGGGAGATATTGTCCCCCCCCTTTAGTGCACTTACTCCAGTCACCTTTCCCCCCCAATTTTGGGTGCTTCTGAATTGCACTACTGGGTCCCTCCTTTCTCTTACTATTATTTCTCCCCTGGTCCTTCACAACTGTGCACAAATTAGCCTATATATGCTGTCTCATCTTGTCAGTTTCCTTGCATGTTACCTACTCCATTTGGCACTACCTTTGACAGCTGAAACATACAAGGAAATTGACAAGGAAAGGCTACACATATCAGTTACTTGCTAAAGACCGACATGATGATGATGATGATGATGATGATGATGATGATGATGATGATGATATAACAACAACAACAACAACAATAAATAATAACATAAAATTATGAACACATTTGCATACCGCCAAAGCACTGAGTTTTTTTTTAAAGGTGGCGAACGAAAGGTGGTAGCCATCGGAGTGGGGAGGGGGCCAGGGCAAGGAGACAAGACAGGTTCTGCTGCAAAGGCACCTGGGATACGTGCCAGAAGTTGAACTGCCTGGAGGACTGAGGGGGAAGGAGATGAAGAACAAGCCATGGCAAGTCCAATCATCTGTTGGGCATACTGTGCATTGTTCAGCAAACAAACAACCCACTGTGGCCTATTCAATCCTCAACCTGGTGCTCTCCAGAAGTTTTAGACAACACCTATTGGTCATGCTGGCTGGGGCTGATGGGAGTTGAAGTACAAAACACCTAGAGGGCACCAGGAATGGGGAAGGCTGGTCTGCACTGACTGTCAGTGGCTCTCCAGGGTTTTTGACATGGGTCTTTCCTAGCCCTACCTGGAGATGTCAGAGCTTGGACTGGGTCCTTCTGCATGCAAGCCAATGCTCCACCATTATGGCCACTTGCTCCAGAACTCTCATCTGCAATCCTAATGCCAACTGTTGACTAGTTCAGCTCTGCACTGCGAAGGATGCTCTTGGGCTTATACGGTTTGCCGCAGTCCAAGTGCATTTGGAACCAGTGTCCAAAGAGATGATGTTGGCATGGGAAATTGGCACGATGCTGCACTTGGCAAGGGCGAGGCGTATTGCTCGGGAATCTTAGTGCATCCCTCCAGACCGTATGGCAAGACTGGCCCTATCGGGGCATATGCCGGATAGCAGAGGGAGCAGCTGTCAGGCTGGGTGTCGTTTCCTGCGTAGGAGTTGCAAGTTCCTGCTACCCTTAAAGCTGAGACCAGAGACAAGAGAGGAAATGAGCCGGAGGGAGGTGTTGGATATGACTGATGTGTCCTATGTGGGCCAGTTGTTAGGAATAGGGCAGGAAGTCTTGCATTGACAGAAAAGGTTTTGTTGCAGTTCTAGGTGTGGGGCATTACACGGTCTTGAAAAGCCAGCAGCTCAAAGGGATCAAGATCTGGTGTGTTTTTCTTGATTTGAAATTGTGCTGTTTTTGTTCTCTGGCTGAGATGCCACTATCCCGCTTCATTGTCGTTCATAAATGCTACAATACTTGTAAGGGTGCCGTGCTTCACACTATCACTACTAGGTTAGAAACACAGGAAGCTGCCTTATACTGAGTCAGACCCATCTAGCTCAGTATTGTTGACAGTGACTGGCGGCTGCTCTGCACGGTTGCAGGCAGGGGGTTTTCAAGCACTACCTGGAGCAGGTGCTCCATCACTGATCACATAGAATCATTTTCTTTTAAGACAGCAAATTACTGCATTTGTAGAACCAATCGCTCTCAATCCTGCAGATCGCTCTCAATACTTCATCCAGGAAATTGGGAACATCTTGGCTATATTGTTAAGAATGGTAGGAAAATCTCTGCCTTATGCCAAGTTACAGCAGCTGGTATTGTTTAGCTTAGAAAAAAGGCGAGTAAAGGGAGACATGACAGAGGTGTACAGAATTATGTCTGCATGGTGTGGAGAATGTGGATAGGAAGACATTTTTCTCCCTCTCTCATAATACTAGAACCCAAAGGGGTCATCCCATGAAGCTGATTGGTGGGAGATTCAGGGCAGATCAAAGGAAGGACTTCTTCACGCAGCGCAGAGTTAAACTATGGAATTCACTTCCACAAGATGTAGCGATGGCCACCAATTTGGACAGCTTTAAAAGAGGATTGGACAAATTCATGGAGGAGAAGGTTCTCAATGGCTACTAGTCCTAATAGCTATATGCTACCTCCAGTCTCAGAGGCAGTATGCCAGGTACACCCATTGCTGGGGCACTTGGGCAAGAGGGTGCTGTTGCAGTCATGTCCTGCTTGTGGGATCCTGATGGGCAGCTGGTTGTCCACTGTGAACAGAATCCTGGGCCGTTAACACGACCCGTGGCCCAGGGCTGACGTCCAACAAGGTTGGCAACATAGGAGGACGTGTTGTGGGCCGGGATGCGAGGGGCGTTTCTACAGTCATGGCGGCGCTAGGCGTGGGCTCTCTCTGTGGACCGCGGAGCGCCCGCTGTTCATATGGCACGGCGGTAGCTTACTACGACCAGGTCACTTTCCGGGGTCCCGCCGGGGGCCCCGGGAATGCACACAACGGAAGCGGGGGATAGCGTTCCCGCGGTTCCGTGTGTGTGAACGCCTGACAGATGCCCTGGTCTGAGGTCACTATGGGACTGTTGTTTAGCAGGCATGAATCTTTCTATGCAGCTTCTGATGAAGACCAGAAGGGATCAGTCATTTCTCTGGTCAAGGTCACCTTTCTCTCAGGACACCTCTTGTATCACCGAAGGGCCCCACACTTTGAGAAAGCCTACCCTAGATCAGCAGTTTAGCGGCTGGCAGCCCCAAAGCTAAACCTGTCTAACTGTGGTTATTCTTCTCTTTTGTCTACTGCATTCTGCAGTGTTTTGTTATGTTGTGTAATTTATTCTGGTATTGCTCCCATTTCTGGAGATCTTACTGAGATGCCTCTCTGCCTTCTGAGTTCAACAGGCATTGCCCACACAATTTCAATTATATCTTTGCAGCCATAAGAATGAGGAATGAGGAACTTGCTTTTTTTAAAAAAGAAAAGCTTGAGATGGTCTGAAAGCTGAATTCTGCACCTAATAATGTTTCCTGCGCTCCGGCAGCATTGCATTATTCCAGGGGTGGGGAACCTCAGGCCCAGGGGCCAGATCTATCCCTCTGGGTTTCCCCAGATGGCCACGCCCTTTCCTCTGGCTCCACCTCCTCCACCCCCCCAACCACTGGTCACGTTGGTGTTTTCTCAGCTTTTGTGCAGTTTCCCCCCCATTCTAAAAGGTTGAAATGCTTCTCTTAAGGCTTAGCGATTGGCAGCAAGAGCTTCAGGGTGCAGTCCAATGGGGGATGCCCATAAGCCTCTGAAGCCGGAAGCTTACGACGAGCATCCGATGCAGAGCGGGAGGAGCTGTGGAGGCGAGCTCCACCTCCCCACTCCTCCCGCCCTGCAGATCAGCTAGACGGCCAGTTTTGGCCATCTAGTTGCGGCCTTCAGATGGGGAGGGAAGGAGGCTGGAACGCCGTCAGGATATGTTGTATCCTGGAGGCCCCAGTCTCCGCCCCTCCTCTCCCCACCCCCAGAACACCCCATTTACCCCCTTCTTCAAGGTCGCTCTTATGACCTCAGAGAAGCAGCCAGCACAGTTCTTTCCATGCCGGCTGGGGGGGGCGGGGAGAGGGGGGGATCCGAGGATGGATCCCCAGCTCCGACGTCGGAGCTCTTTTCCAGCCTCGGATCTGGGAATCCAAAGAATCCTCTGGCCTCCTCGATGCTGTCTAGGGGCCACAGGATCACTCTGCTCAACTACAATATGTGTGGCGGGTGGGTGGGTCGTATTTTTGGTCCCACCCCTTCTTCACCTTTGGCCCTGCCCCCTTTGCCTTCAGCCCCGCTCACCACTGGAATGCAGCCCCCCTGAGAGTTTATCTGAAATTGAATTTTACCCTCGGGCTGAAAAAGGTTCCCCACCTGCATTGCACACACAGCTCCACATATAAACTACAGGCTGGCACTCCCCTAGCATCAGACTGCTCCCTGGTGCTTCCCCAACCAGTATTTTCTGCCTCATTTGGGGTTAAAGGTAGAGCGGTCAACTTGCTCTTTCTCCCAAAGCACTATGCAGACACTTCTCCCCATCCCTCACAAGCATTTTGATTGGCAGTCCAGCAGGGATTAGGCCCCAAGCGGTCCAGTTTTGGGGTCCCAGAGGAGAGGTGTCTTTCAGTCCAGTGGGGACATGGGCAAGTGGCACACTCTACTACACCTGCAGCTACTTTCCTGAAGCGGCAACCAAAGATCAGAAAGGACAAAGCAGGCATAAAGTTGAGTTTGAAAGGAAACAGTGTGGGGAAAGAGAGCACAAGCTGCGGAGTTTGAGGTCCAATCTTGGAGGCTGGGATTTTATCAGGTTTAGTGAAGCCGGATTGGTTCCTGGAATCAGCTGACTTGAGTGGTAAGCCCATGGGTCAGCTGACTGAGTGTTGCAGCATACATGGAGCCCATGAGGAGCACAATTCAGTCAGCAAGGCTTGTGGCTGAATGCAGTCCTGGTGGCATAGGAAATAAGGCACCGAAGCCTGGCCGCTGGGGGCCCTGGTTAACAACCTCCCTGGTGCTTTACAGTTAAGTATAAGAACAGAAAAGAGCCATGCTGAATCAGAGCCTCACACCTGTGGGCCAAATCCTGCCCTCTAGAGTTCTTTAGATGCTCCCCTTGCCCTGGCCACAACCCCTTTCCCCGGACCGTCAATCATTCGTTGGTTTCACAGCTCCCTCAGCCCCATTCTAAAAGGTTGAAATGCCTCTCCTCAAGCTTATTTACTGGCAGTGATGGCTTTAAACTTAATATGCCAGTATTTCTGGTATTTTGACCACACCCCTTTTGCCTTCAGCCCCGCCCACCACTGGAATGTGGCCCCCGAGAGCTTCTCCAAAGTGGAATTCGGCCCTCGGGCTGAAAGAGGTTCAGCACCCCTGGTCCAGCATTCTGTTCACACAACCAGTTGCCTGTAGGAAGCCCACAAGTAGGAGATGTGTGCAAGAGCACCCTCCCGCTCACTGTTTCCCAGCAACTGATACACAGAGGCATACGGCTTCCAATACAATTGTGGCCAGCAAGGCTACTCCTTGGTCTTCCCTGGTTTCGCTGGAGTCACAGACTTGAAAGACTTCATTTTCTCCTCTGTATGATTTCCCTGTTGCTGCACAAAAGACAAGGATTAATGCCACCAGCCAGGGCCGTCTGAATTTGATATAGCTAAACCTGGTGAGCACACCACGTTTCCCCCCTTCTGCTATAAGGAGTCCCCTGAGAACCCCTTGCCCTAGATTGAAGCCAAATTAATTCCATCTGTGAACACCGGCATTTGGAAGCCTGACGATGTAGTAGCCAAGGAAAGGGCAGAAGAGAATCTGCAAGTGTTTCTGTGGTTCACATCGCTGCTTCTGTACTGCTTCTGTTACCCCCCCTCAAGGAAATGCTCTCATGCCCTTCTCTTTTTCTTGTAGTCTTGAGAGATGACTTCCGGCAGGCTCCCAGCGATGTGGTAGTGGCTGCCGGTGAGCCAGCTGTGATGGAGTGTGTCCCACCGAGAGGACACCCGGAGCCCACCATCTCCTGGAAGAAGAACAACATTCGCATCAGCGATAAGGATGAGCGCATTACGGTGAGATGGAGTGTGAGCCACCACTCTTTGGAACCAAAGGTGACATTGTGCTCTTTTTGATCTAGAAGATTTCCAAGTTTGTGGCCAAATTATGACTTTAGCTGCTTTCCTGTGCAAGGAGCCACTGCCTAGTGGCACGGTCCAGTAGGGATGTGGAGTTGCCTTAAGAGCTGGAAATAGGTATGTTTCACATACAGGCAGCTGTAGTAAGACTATACTGCATGTCAGGACCTAGGAACATTGGAAGCTACATTATACCAAGTCGATCCATCTATTTAAGATTATGATTATTAATTTATTTGAAGCATTTTTTTATCCCAGTCCTCAGCCAAAAAGGCTCCTGGAGGTAGTTTATATACAACCAATAATAATTTAAAAAGACAAAACCTGCCTGCAGGCTTACACTCTAAAAAAGATACAGCACAAAAGGAAAACAGCAGTGGGGAGGGTAGAGGAAAAAAGGAGAAGTGGTCTTTCAGCAAGACTGGTGGAATAGTCCTCCTTCTGAGCTCATCCCCCTCTGCTGCAGCCTGCTGAGATGGCTGCTGAGGGAGGAGCCTGAGGCAGGTGGTCTTACAGCAGGGCCAGTGGAATGGCCCTGCTTCCCATCTAGCTCATTACTGTCTACTCTTGACTGGCAGCAGGGTCTCCAGGGTCATAGGCAGAGGCCTTTCCCATCACCCGCTGCTAGAGATACTTTGAACTGGGGATGCTGGGGACTGAACCTAGGACCTTCTTCTGCATGCAAAGCAGATTCTACCTCTCAATCTTTTACACTCAATCTTTTGAGCAGGTAACTTGTCCACTGTGACTCACCACATCTTCCATGGTGGCCATTTTGTTCAGGTGCCCAGGATAGTTTCTCAAATTGCCAAATGTGCCCACGGGCCCCAAAAAGATTGCCTACCCCTGGTCCGGAGTGTGTTGGTGTCCACCAAAAGTTGAGCCCATGCAGGTGTGTGTGTGTGTGTGTGGATATATTTAAGCAGAGTTTCTTGTTGGCCTTTCACTCTAGATCCGAGGTGGGAAGCTGATGATGTCCAACACGAGGAAGAGTGACGCCGGCATGTACATCTGCGTGGCCACCAACATGGTGGGTGAGCGGGATAGTGAACCTGCGGAACTGGTGGTGTTCGGTAAGCAGCAGCTGGAGGGCTGGGATTGGGCGAAGGGGGAAAGGTGAGCTGGTTTTCTCAGGGTCAGATGGAACCATGGGAGTTTTGTGATAGGATTTGGGATGAGGGAGGATTTCTTTCTTTCACACTTTCGAACCACTATGTGAACCAGAACTCACTTCTCCTTCGAGTTTCTCACTTCTCCAAATTTGGCAAGAGAGTTCTCCGATCAAACCACGTGTACAAAAATGCATAAACTGGAGGAAATAATCTTCAATAATGTGTTCTGTTAAGAAAGATGCTTGCAAAAATGTGTATATTAGGGGGGAAATGCACACAAAAGTGCGCATATTGGGAGAAGCGTACACAAAAAATGCTTATGAAAGATGCAATTTTCATGCAAACTTTTCCTTCAAAAAAAAAAGAAGAAGAAGAAGTCTCAACAAGCTTCAGGATGTGCCAAACGTAAGACTAGAGTGTTTGAGACAAACTGACCTTAATGTTGGAAAAATGAGAAACTGCGAGAAACCAGAACTGACAGATTCATCCTTCCCTAAATAGGATCTCCTCTCCTGTGGTTTTCCTAGTGCTTCGAAACAGCTGTGGGGTTGCAGGAACTGGAAAAGGGGTTAAGTCTTCCCCTTAACATATAGGTGGGGGAAACTTTTTTCCTTCAAGGGCTGCATTCCCTGGTCGGTAATTTTTCTGGGGTTGCATGCCAGCAGGCGGATGGGGCCAAAGTCAATGGTGGGTGGAGCCAGAAGTGGGCAGGCACTTTTCCTCTCTTTCTGCCATCCTCTTTTCTCTCTTCCTCTCTCTTTTGCCCACTGCCTTTTATCCGGCTGTCTCTCTTCCTTCCCACCCAGTGGGCTGCTGGAGGAGGGACAGAGCACTCTTGGATGGCAGCCGCGGGTGCCGACGCTGGGCACAGCGCTCGCTTGTGATCCTACGACGATATTTTTGTTCTTGACAGAGCGGCCCACTTTCATGAAGAGGCCCATAAACCAGGTGGTGCTTGCCGAGGACACTGTGAATTTCCACTGTGAAGTTCAGGGAGACCCTGTGCCGACGTGCCGCTGGCGCAAGGAAGAAGGAGAGCTTCCTCAAGGGAGGTCAGTGGTGGTTGGGGAAGCGTCTCACCTGCTTGGCTTGTGTGTGTGTGTGTGTGTGTGTGTGTGTGTGTGTTGAGGGGGGGGAGTGTCCCCTTGCAATCCAGGTGGGCAGCTACATAGTAGGTTCAAGATTGGCCATTTCTTAGCCATGCACTTCCTGAATGGCACTGGACCAAGCGCTATCCCTCCGCAGGGGTGGTGCTAGGTACTGAAAAGATCTGGGGCTCAGGCCCACAGGACAACAAAAAAAAAAAAACCAGCACAAATTTACATATGCTCTAAAGCAGGGCTCTCCAACCTTGGGTCGCCAGATGTTGCTGGACTACAGCTCCCAGAATCCCTTGCCATTAGCCATGCTGGCTGGGTATGCTGGGAGCGGTAGGCCAGCAACATCTGTGGACCCAAGGTTGGAGAGCCCTGCTGTAAAGTGTGTGTGTGTGTGTATCTATCTTTAAAGGAGCCTGTCTCCTAAAGACGGCATTTGATTTCAGGGGGGGAAAAAACCTCAGGCAGAAAGATTCAAAGTGGGGGAAGCAAGAGGGGAAGCACATGTGGGCAAAAAGCCAGCTCATCCAGGGGGATCAGATGCAACAGAGATCATCAGGGCCCCTGTAGCCTTCATTTCAACAAGTGCCCCTGGACAGGGTGGTGGGGCAGAGGGCCTACCAGAGATTCAGGGCTCCAAATGAAAGATTTGGGGCTCCAGCCCTGGTGGGCCACCTCCTAACACCGCCTCTGTCCCTCCATGTCATTCCCCATCTGTAACATAAGGGCCATCAAGCACTTTGCACTTCAGAAGAGCTACGGAAATTACAAGCAATAACAGTAATGGCTGGAAAGAGATTCAGACCTGGAGAGAAGGCTTGTTCTACTCCACTGTGGAGCCTGCAGAGGTCAGCTGAACAGTTTCAAAACAGCAGCCACAGTGAAACAGCAACGTTGTTCAAATATACCCTTGCCTTGATTTCAGGGTGACCAAGAGCAATTCCGCTTAATCCCCTTAATGAGGCATTAGACACAATGGGGCTGATGAGAGATATCATCACAGGCAATTGCACAAGTTGCTATGTGATTAAAGAGAGCCATCTTTATTTCCCCCTCCCCCTATGAAAACCAAGCACTTTTTTTTTTTTTTTTTTGAGACAGGAGCCCCTAACGGAGCCCCTAATGAGGAAGATGTTCTCAAGCTAGGAAGGAGAAAGATTCGGTTGCTTTCACCAGTGACCCCAAAAATGCGCTTAAAATTGTTAACATGGTTAATGAAGCATGGAATATATTTTTTTCCCCAGTTCCACCAACAGTTGCAGGGGACGTGGCTGTTTAGTAAGGACGATCTTATGGATTTAGCTTCCCAGTCCCTGTGAACATGTGCAGAAAAAGAAGCACATTAATTGTTGCTTATTGCCCTTTTTGCCACAGAGGAGCCTAGCATACAGGCACGCATGAGAGGCTGTGGCTTAGGAGAGGCCATTGCTCAGTGGTAGTAGGGTTGGAAGGGGTCTATAAGGCCATCAAGTCCAACCCCTGCTCAATGCAGGTACAGCACATGGTTTGCATGCACAGCACCCATTATACAAGGGCTCCTCTGGGATGCACATGAGAGGCTATCATTTGGAAGAGGCCATTGCTGAGCATCAGAGGTGGTGTTAGGGGGTGGCCCACTAGGACTGGAGCCCTGAATCTTTCATTTGGAGCCCTGAATCTCTGGGAGGCCATCTGTCCTACCACCCTGCTGTCCATGGGCACTTGCTGAAATGAAGCTGCAGGGGCCCTGAGGATCTCTGTTGCATCTGATCCCCCTGGATGAGCTGGCTTTTTGCCCACATGTGCTTCACCTCCGGCTGCTCCCGCCCCTTGAATCTTTCTGCCTGAGGTGTTTCCCCACCCCTGAAATCAAATGCCGTACTCTCTCCTGTCCATACATCCCTTTTTACAAATAGGGGTGTCCTTAGGAGACAGGGTCCTTTAAAGACACACACACACACACACGGAGAGAGACTTTAGAGCATATGTAAATTAGCATATACAAATGTATGCTTTTTTTTTTTTGTCCCGTGGGCCTGCCTGAGCCCCGGATCTTTTCAGTACCTAGCAGCACCCCGGCTGAGCAGTAGAGCGCATGTTTTGCATGCAGCATGCAGGTGCTCTTCTGGAATGTGCATCAGAGACTATAGCACAGGAGAGTCCATTGCTCAGCATTAGAGCACATGGTTCACATGCACACAACACCCATTATATATAGGTGCTCCTCTGGGATGCGCATGAGAGGCTGTAGCTTGGGAGAGACTCAGTGGCAGAGTTCATGGCTTTCATGTATAAGACCCAGCAATACAGATGCACATTCTCCCTGTACCCCCCTCTTCCGCTTGCGCACTGAGATTCTGTCTCTCCTCTCTTGGTTTTCGGGCAAACCCACACCAGCAAACCATGGTTTGCGCTTGACCATGTTTCTTCCCTTCAATCCCAGATCGGAGGTTCAGAATGATAATACTCTGCGTATCAGCCGGGTGAGTGCAGAGGACGAGGGCACCTACACTTGCGTGGCAGAGAACAGTGTGGGGAAATCTGAGGCGTCGGGCTCCCTCAGTGTCCATGGTAAGTATGGCTGGATTGGTTGCAAGCTTCTGTTTCAGTCCCGATGCATTGTGGTGTGGCAAGAAGATAAATGCAGATGTGGGCGGCTCGTATCCTCCGAGCACCCATAGCTGAGGCAGCTGTGTCTAGCTTTGCTGTTCATAGCGCTGATAGATCAAATCTAGCACCATGGGCTGGTGGGAGCAGAGGGGCTGTACAGAAACAGCGATTAGACCAAAAAGTCATGAAATTGACGGCATGATTCCATCACCACCATTATGTTTCACTGATCCATTTTGCTGATTCATCCTTACATTTACTTGGGAGTAAAGCCTGTTGAACTCAGTGGGGCTTACTTCTGATCAGACATGCATAGGATTGCACCATTAATCTGATTCCACCCGTCCACCCCCCCAAAAAAATAGAGAGATAGTGTTGCCTTTCAAATAAAGCACCTCCGTTTCTTTGCAAGACATTCTTTTCTTTTTTTAAAGAAAGGAATCCAAACATAAAAATAAGTTTTTCCTAGTGTCTTAGGTTTTAAAATAGAGATGCATGGAATGATATGCAGTGATTTTGTATTTTTAACAAGCCTGCTTCTATTGCAGCTCTTTCTTTGGAGCCGTATTTAACACTACACCTCTCAAATAAAATGAGGTGCTGGTGGAATGATCCACCCACTCTTAAAAAAAACACAAACCTCTATGTTTTTTCTGTAGATATTGAACTACTGTCCACTATGATGGTGACCCCCAGTGAGAGGCAAATAAGGCAGCCATTTTGATGGTGGCCACCATTTTGAATTTCCCAAAATGCCCCTCAGAATACGGCATTCTCGGAAAAACCAAATGTCTGTCATCTGCCAGCTGGATCTCTGATTCCTTTCTCCTATCCCCACCCTCTGACAATTTTCCTTTAAAAAAAAAAATACAATTTTTTAGGTGAGTGTACTTGTACCTGTAAGGTACTTCAGCAGTTTATATGAAATGTCAGTCCTTTATATTCTACTTATTCCCAGACAGGGTGTTAGGGGATACACACAGCTGCCTATGAATGTTCTCTAGAGCGGCATACTTTCCTTAAAATATTCAGTCTTCATTCCCCCCCCTCTAAACAATCCCAAAGGATCTAAATTGGCCACCACTACATAAATAAAGAGAAAAAGCATAACATTGAATTATTATTATTATTTTTAAAAAACTACAGCAAAATCCCTGGCCAACTGGAAAATAATAAAATCAAAGCTAAAACTCAATCTCCTTTCCTGGTATTAGCTTAATTCTGGTCACTAAAACTCAGCCTGTACAGGAAGGTATTACAGCATTAGCAGGGGATTCTCTAGCTTTGGCAAGTCTCCACAGTGAGGGAAATCTGTGACTGTAGGACGCCTCAGAGTACAGCTATATTTCATATGGACTCACCAGATAGATCAGTTGAGATTTGGCCTCTGGTACCCCTGAACTCCAATTCTGGACCTCCTTTCTTACTGACACTTTGAGCATTCACGCCAGCTTAATTTGATCCAATTCATCTCATACTTTTGTTTTTGTTTTTGTTTATATGTTCTCTTTGTTCCAGTTGGCCCATTCCGTAAGTATTCATTTCATCTCATTACGCTGCTGCATGCCGGGATGGGTGAGGGTTTGTGCATGCAACAGATTTATTTTTTTTTACAGCCGCAGTGGGAGCTGTTTTTATTTTATAAGAGAGATTAGGACAGGGAGACATTTTTCTCCCTCTCTCATAATAGAACCTGTGGGCAGCCCATGAAGCTGGTTGGTGGGAGATTCAGGACAGATCAAAGGAAGGGACTTCTTCACACAGTGCATAGTTGAACTATGGAATTCACTTTTTTCACAAGATGTAGTGATGGCCGCCAATTTGGAGGGCTTTAAAGGGGGACTGGACAAATTCCTGGAGGAGAAGGCTATCAATGGCTACTAGTCCTGATGGCTCTATGCTACCTCTAGAATCAGAGGCAGTATGCTTATGTACACCCGTTGCTGGGGAGCATGGCTGGGAGGGTGCTGTTGCACTCATGACCTGCTTGTGGGGTCCCCGTGGGCAGCTGGTTGGCCACTGTGTGAACAGAATGCTGGACTAGATGGACCCTTGGTCTCAGAATCATAGAATAGTAGAGTCGGAAGGGGCCTATAGGGCCATCAAGTCCAACCCCCTGCTCAACGCATGATCCAGCATGGCTCTTCTTATGTTCTTATTTCATCAGTCCCATGTTCCAATGGTCTGCTGTCAAGAGAGACTAATTGAGTCTGGCTGTCTAGATCAGGGGGTGGACCGAAGATAGATCTCCAGATGTTTTGGACTTCGACTCCCACCATTCCTGACCATTGGCCTTGCTGGCAGGGCCTTCTTGGAGCTAAAGTCCAAAATAACTGGAGATTTACCTTCTACCTACCCCTGGTCTAGATCTTTGAACGATGTTTCTCTTTTCAACTTATTTGAACAAAACAAGGTAGTGTGGCATATGGATGCAATCCAGCACTGGTTACATGGACTAATTAACTAAGCAATCCTATGCATATTTACTCAGAAGTAAGTCTTGCTGTGTTCACCAAGGCAGCTTACTCCCAGGTAAGTGTGCATACGATCACAGCCTTGCAGTGCAATACTCAGAAGTAATACTGATGTCTACTCAGAAGTAAGTCCCATTGAGTTCAGTGAGACTTACTTCCAGGTAAGTGTGTATAGGGTTGCAGCCATAGCTTCTTAATTCTTTTGTAGGCCTAGAATTCAGCTACAATCTGAACTGACCTTATTTTCACCATTTTATTTTTCGTAAAGGCTGCAAAACACCTAGCATTGGGTTTAGCAACCCTTGGTCTCTGTCATATTTCTGTCTTGGCTCTTTGAGAAGCTTCTGTGTTCCAAGAGGCAACATGGCAATCAAATGCCCATGAGGGTTTATTTCTCTTACCCCTAGTTTCCGTGCCCCACTGTAACTCAGCCTGTAATTAAGCTGAAGCATGTGTGATTGAAACAAGGGCACATTACTTCCCTGGTTATCCTTCATTTCCCTTCCTCTGCTGTTTCTCCTGCGTCAAATTTTAGACTGTAACCTCCTCAGGGCAGGGGCCTATACACCAATGGCACTATATCAGCCCTCCCCAGCCTGGTAGCCTCCAGATATTTTGGACTTCAATTCCCATCAGCCCTAGCTAAGTTGGCTAATTGCAGGCTCCTCAGGGCAGGGACTTACACACTGATGGCACTATATCAGCCTTCCCCAATCTGGTGCCCTTCAGATATTTTGGACCAACTCCCATGGTCAGGAATGCTGGGAGTTATCCAAAATGTCTGGAGGGTACCAGGTTGGGGAAGGCTGCACATTATTCTTATTTTTATTCTTGATAATAAGAACAATAATGTTTAGATTTTTCTCAGTATCCAATTGCTTAGCTGAAAAGTTGTATTACCGTACTCTTTTTTTAAAGCGGTGGTGAACCTCTTTCTTTTTGGCAAAATCGTGCATGGTGGCATGCAGCATGTGTTTGCATTCAAATGAATTTTGGTACTCCCACTTAAGTTAGGGCTACATGCCTGGGCTACATGCCTTTCACCCGTATCTGTGGTTTACATATCCCTGGCAACTCAGGGGAAAGCTGTGTGTGTGTTTTCCCCTCTTTTGTCCCAGGGCAGGGGCTGTTGGCAGGTCTCCTTCCCCTCAAGTGCTTATCTGGGTCGTTTTTGCAAATAAATCACCCTTGAACAAAGGCCGCTGCTCTTCTTGTAGCTGCGAAGATAAGGGCCCAAAGGTGAATGCGAGATTCTGGGCGATAGGAGATGCTGGTTTCCCTGGTTCCCTGGTTCTCCATTCTTTGCTGTGCAGCCAGCAACCCAGTTCAATTTCCTGCCCTGGAGGAGGTGGGCGGGGGGCTTGCTCTGCCATCATCTCTTTCTGCATGCTGGTTTTTGTGGGCAGCAGGGACAATTCCTCAGCCACCCGCCCAAGGTCCTTCTTGCCCACGTTTTATCTTTTCCTTTGAAGTGAGGAAGGCACGGAGGGGTGAGGCGGCGTTGCTGCGGGGACGTAATGAATTTCCTGAGTCACAATATCCCTTCCATCTTCCAGACTAGGATAGCCTTTGAAGTGACTCCCGGTGCATGCGCGCACGTGTGGTGTGTCTTCTGGGAAGAGGGCGCTTTCCCAGCAATCATTAACCAAAGAGCCAAAATTGCCCCCACCCACACTCCTTCCCTCCCATTTACATTTTTATTTGATTACGGAGCAGGTGGTGCGGCAGCTAAGACAGCAGGCTGTTGCTCTGCGGGGTCAGAGGTCACTCGACTTGCATCCCGGCACAGGTTTGAATGAATCCTCTTCAAAGCCCCCCCCCCCACGCAAAATCAGGCCAGGGCAGCTGATCTTCAGTTGCGATGCCAATGGAATGACCCTTGCTGTAGGTGTTTGCTGCAAGGGTTCCCCCCTGCCTTCTCACACACACACACAGACACACAGAGAGAGAGAGAGAGAGGAGAGAGAGAGAGAGAGAGAGATCACTTAACCGGTGGCTGTGGTCACAAGGGACAAAGCCCGACCTTCAGCAAAGGAGATGTGGTCTTTGCTGGGCACATTCTTTTCACTGCCGTCCTCTCATACACGATTTATGGCTGGGGGGGGGAGGGGTTTCTCCCAAATGCTGTGGGGGGGGGGAATGCAACATGACCCACAGCCTCAAGTTACAAAACCATACACAGGCGCTTGCAGACATGTGTCTGACCCCAGTGCTTTGATGTGTTTTTTTTGGGGGGGCGGTGGATTTGGTTACTCATGGTGCTCGTGTCAAGCATTCAGATTTCAGGATGATAAAATCAAGGCAGGAAATATCCCAACAAGCACCTGATCACCCCAAGGCTCTTATAAAATTTTATACTCTGGCAGCTAGGAACTGACATCTATCCCACCCCTGCAACCTTGAGGGATAAGATTACAGAAGCCTGCCAGTTGGGGTGGCGGCGGCGGTGGTGGTGGTGGTGGTTAGATATGTTCATTTATTTATTCTAAAATTTCAGTACTGTCCTTCAGCCAACAGCTCTCAGAGCGAATTGCGAGTTTCCTATAAAATAAATATCACGTAAAGAAACATAACAAGGGGAGAAAACACAATGAAAAGCAGCGGATTTTTTTTAAAAAGGCCAGCAGTTAAAAGGCCTGGGAGAAGAATAAGGCCTTCACCTGGCACCCTAAAAGATAAGAAAGTAGGCCCAGGGCAGGTCTCTCTGGGTTGGGAATTTCAATAAGCAGGGAGCTACCACCAAAAAGACCTTCTCTCTGGTCACCACCCGCCTGACTCCAGCTGGCAGGGCACCTGAAGGAGAACCTCAGCTCACCTAATAATCTCAACATAGGGCAGGTTGATATGGGAACAGGCATTCCTTCAGGTACCCCCATCTTTGGTCTGACCCAGTTTGGTAGCTATTGTCAGGTTAATCACTGCTTCTTCCTGAAATCAGGCAGCAAGCATCAGTCTGTCTACCCGCAACTAGGGCAACTTTGCCATCTTTTCTCTCCAAGAGGATACAAAGATTTGTCTTGAGGGAGCCATTCTAAGAGCTGGGCTAGGAAGCAACCCTGAGCAGCTAGACTTCCAATTCACACAGATTGTCCCCCACCCCCCTCTGTGAAACATTTCTTGTGCCAATCAATAACTATTAAACATCCAGCAGGGTTTTCTTTTCTTTCCATGGAAATTCTAAGGGGCCATGGGGTGGGAGGGGGGAGACGGGTTGAGGGAAGCGGGTTAAAAAGCATGCAGGAACACACACACACAAGCATGTGGGTAACCTAGCAATCTATAACTTCATTAAACTGAGTCTTGCAGTGATCAGCATGACAATGGCACACCTGAAGCCCTCTTTTTTATAGAGGCCTGGTGCCCCATAAATACTTTACAGCTTTGCCAGAGGGATGCTTATTGTCTCTCTGCTTCTTTGGGTAGGGGGGAGGGTAAAGAGGAGATAAGGCAGATGATTAGCATTTGTAAAACCTGATGTCATTTGTCTTGCATTGGGAGGGAGCAAAGAAAAGGGTTCTTCTGAACCAGCCAGGAGTGTTGTGGAGGGGGGGAGGGATTTAAATATCAGGCATTATTTATGGTCCCCTGACTGATTTAGGGGACTTCTTCCTTTCTTGCCTCCCTCCGTCTCATCTAACACCTTCTGCCGTTGCAAGATGATATTCTTTGCACACATTTATAAGGTTGGTTTTTAAAAAGAAGCAAAAAAAAAAAAAAACCACAACCCCAAACACATTTAAAGCCCAAGCCTATCTGGACTGGAAGCACACCCAAATGTCTAATTTCCTCATTAATATGCCTTGTGTTTCTTTCTTTCTCATACCCCAGTGCTTTGAACCGTTGCTTTCTTTTATCTCTTCGCTTGCAAAGGCCTCTCCCTGTTAGTGCTTTAAAATCTTCTGGATAATTTGTGCCACTGAGAGTCCAGACTGTGAAAACAGGTGTTTCCACTATATATGGGAGCATATAAGGGGCTGCCTTATACCGAATCAGACCATTGTTGGTCCATTTAGCACAGTTTTGTCTACACTGACTGGCAGCAGCTCTCCAGGGTTTTAGACAGGAGTCTTTCCAAGCCCTACCTGGAGATGCTGGGGATTGAACCCAGGACCTTCTGCATGCAAAGCAGGTGCTCTACCACTGATCAATGCCAACACCAACACCAATAAATGAGGCAAAGCCAAAGAGACAAGGGTCAGAACTTACATGTACACATGCCATGCAGCAGTCATTTCACAGACTCATTTCAAGAGGACTAGTGGACCTTGTAATCAATCTGGACTGAAAGATGTTACATCTCGCAAGAATATCTCGCCTCTGCAATGACTCTTGTTAGTCCAAACCAGTCAAGAGAGAGCAAGTAATGAAGGCACGGTATTTTATTGGCCAAACATTTGCCTAGAGGAAGTGTGTGTAAGCTACATACAGCTTCCCAGCAAGCCAAGTGAAAAGGTAGTGAATTATTCTTAGTTTATAAGAGAGTGTAAAGGTGGCTACAAATACAAATACCGTATTTATTCTTTTCTCTGAACAGTGACCTAATGGCAGAAGCTCTCTTTCTCTTCAAGCACAAACACACACAAATAGTCTAGAGCAGCCAATGTCAATGCTGGCTGGTGGATGATGGGAGTTGTAGTCCAACACATCTAGAGGGCACCGGCAGTGGAGGCTGGTGACTCCTGTGTCAGTGGGGCTCCTTATGCCATTGCATCTTTTTGTTTGAGCTTTATAGGAGCTATCCATAGAGCTCCATGATGGTGTGAACCTATTGTGGAGATGGAGTTCAGCACCATGGATAGCTCTTATACAGCTCAAACAAAAAGATGCAATGGAAAAGGAGCCCCACTGACGCAGGAGTCACGAGACTCCCCTGGACACTGGGAAGGCTGCTCTAGAGCCAGGGTAGTGTAATATAGTGGCTAGAGCCACTGGATTTAGATATGGGAAACCCAGGGCTGAAAGAGACCCTGTCAAAGGGTGGGTACAGGTTTTAATTTCCCAAATGCCCTGGAGTGTCTCTGTGTTGGGGCCATTGTGGGTAATTTAAATGGCAGCTCCCAGTCACATGGCACAGTGCTGCTGTGCACAAGTGGCACCACCAGGTAAGCCTGCCATGGACAGATGATGGAGGAAGGCCACCCAAGGGCCGTTTGCCAAAAGCCCCCTCAGACCTGGAGCCTGCCCTGCCCTTGAGTATGGAACTGTGGGACCATTCCCTCTCCAGGGATGCCAGCTACTGCAGGAATGGGATGTGTGGAACGCTGATGAAGGTGTCCCAAATGCTGAGCTTCCATAGAAACATTTGTGGGTACCTCCTCACACCAACACCACCCTTTTCCCCTCACAGTTTTTCTTTGCCCCATTAGGTTTTGGGTGTCACGAAGAGGTTTGTTCTGAAGTCTCATACCTGTTCTTCTTTGTCTTTCTCCTGCTTCTCCTTTTCCCTCAGTTCCACCTCAGTTAGTGACCCGTCCTCGGGATCAGATCGTAACCCAAGGTCGCACCGTGACATTTCAGTGTGAGACCAAAGGAAACCCACCACCAGCCGTGTTCTGGCAGAAGGAAGGTAGCCAGGTAGGTTCAGCAAGACCCTTTTCTTCCCTTGGTGCATGAGTGTGTGTGTGTGTGTGTTCATCCATTCTGAATCTTCTCCGTTGGCCAGTCTTGGTTTTAAGGGAGAATTGTCCTTTTTTGGTAAAATTACATACAGATGTCTGATGCCGTGGGTACAGTGTTGGGCTTAGATGGAGGAATCTCGTTGTTGAAGGGGCCACTTTGTGAGTAGGGTAGCCACTTCTGAATTGCCAAAAAAGAGGAAATGCATCACCAGAAAAAGAGGACACTGATTATTTATTTATTTATTTATTATATTTATACCCCGCCTTTTTTCCTGCAAGGAACCCAAGGCGGCTTACATAATAATCCTCCTCCTCCTCCTCTCCATGTTATCCTCACAACAACCCTGTGAGGTAGGTGAGGCTGAGAGTCAGTGACTGGCCCAAAGTCACCCAGTGAGTTTCATGGCCGAGTGGGGACTAGAACCCGGATAAAATGTGTGTATACTAACTAATTTATATGTATAGATTCACATTTAGGAACAATTGTTATAATTTAAATAGAAATACAGTACATCTCACCATAGCAGAAGGATGTGACCAGGTGACCTGTGAGCCTCCCTCTTCAGTGCTACCAGTGGATGGGCAACAGTTACTATGGTCCTTTATCTTTAAACCAGACATAAACTGGACAGCCCTTCAGACAGAGAATGCCTTCAAACAGAGGACAGTCCTCTGGCAACTCCTCCAGTAGAAGACTGTCCTATTGAGTTCAATGGGTAAATGTGTTCTAGGATTGCAGTAAATGTGCAATAGGATTGCAGACTTGATGCTGTGAGCCACCCCTGAATTTATCAGACAGAACAAGAAACACATTCACATTTTTAAAATGTAGAAGACGCAGCTGTAAAGCCCTAAGGGAGCAGACAGTTGTGGTCACAGCAGTTTTACCGCAGGTAAGGTAAAAATGCAGTCTTAAGCTGATGAGCTTTCTGCGTGCTGTAAGTTGTGACCACCCTGGTTTTAGGTAAAAAGCATAGAAAGAGGTGATATGAAAAAGCCTCTTTACTATAGGTAAGAATATTCATTCTGCATCTCAGGCTTCTGAGCTGGAGTTGGGATTTTACCTCAGCAGTTGTTTTTAGCCTGTAAAACCATGTTCTGCCAACCAGATGGATGGGACGCAGGTATGCCTCTAGAGAGACAGAGTCCCTTGGAATGAATAATTGGAGTTTTTAAAGTTGCCTTTAAATAGCACGGAGCTATTAATGTGTCAGTTGCTCACATCCTAAGAGGATAGGTGATAGATAGAAAGAAAGAGTGCTGGGGAGAGAGCGAGAGCAAGGAAAGAAGATGCATAATGGGAGAGGAATATTGCAGATTGGGATTTCTTGTTACAGAAATCCCAATGTTGTTAAAAGTCACTCTGTAAAGCAGGTCTCATGTTAATAGAATCATAGCAATTTCAAGTTAGACGGGACCTTAGAGGTAATCTAATCCAACCCCCTGCTCAATGTATGTACAGCACCCCTGACAGATGGCTGCCAAGCTTCTGCCTAAATGCCTCATGGAGTGTGTTTTGTCTGTAAGAGGCTTGCACTTGTATTGTCTGCCTGGGATCATGTGTGGAAGTGTTTAGGCTTCCTAAGTTAAAGGATAGAGCCCTAATTAAAGTGGGAGAAGATGTTATGGCCACCATAGGGATGCCACCAAAAGTGGCAAGTTCTCCCCTTCCACCTCATAATATTTAGATCTGCTCACCATGTAACATGAAAACATCAGGTTGTGAGTTCCTCACTCACACCAGTGGCAGCCAGTGATGTGGGGTGAGGGAACTCACAAACTCATAATGTCATGTCACATGGCGGCCTGGTTCAGATATACCAGGAAAGCCTGTTTTCCCACAGTGTGAATGACCCACAGTGAGTCTTGGGCTTGCAAATTCCCTTTCCATCTCTTCCTTTTATACCTGAAAAGAAGAGGACAGAAGCTTTTATTTCCGGTGTTAAAGAAACCAAAGGTCCTCATGACACCCTAAACCCAGGGAACTGTGATTTCTTTAAACTATGGTTAGTGAGAACAAGCCAGGATCAAACCATGGTTTTCATATTCTGGCTTGTACTGAAGCCATAGTTTAAACAAACCACAGTTCCCTGTATTTGGATGTCACAGGAAACTATGGTGGTGAACATCCCTACCAGGGATGTTCAAGCTTGCCAAGATTCTCTGAACTCCACTTCGAAGCTTGGTTTACACAGCTCCCATTTTCATCTGCAACCTGTTTTTCTTTTCATTCAAATAGGAAAAGTGCACATTTCAAATAATAAAAGCAGTATTTTTCAAAAGTGTGCACTTTTCCACCATTGACTAAAGTGTGAAAATGTGTATTTGTTTTTTAAAATTTGCATTTTAAACTGCACATTTTGTAAAAAAAATAAAAAAGTTGAATTTTTAACATGTTTGCAGGTTCGGGAATGTGTGAACTTTTTCTGGAAAAAAATGTGCTAACGTTCATATTCGGGGTTTCAAACAGGGCAACTTCTGATGAACTGAAACAAAATTCTTATACATCCTTCGTGGATGACTGTCTTGCTTAACTAATTATATATAAGCTGCTTTGGGAGCCTTTTTGGCTGAGGAGGTGCATAAAAATACTTCAAATAAATAAATAAACAGTGGGAAGTTGGTTGGCTCGGAGGGCTACAATGGAAATACAATATATGTACGTGTGTGCACACGCACCGTGGTTCCCTTGTACATTTTCAGTGGATAAGAATCCAAGACTTCTTCCTTTTTCTGTTTCCTTTGATTCAGATCCTGCTTTTTCCCAGTCAGCCCCCTCAAGCGATGGGCCGCTTTTCTGTCTCTCCGAGTGGCGAGATGACGATCGTGGATGTGCAGACCTCAGATTCGGGCTACTACATGTGCCAGGCCATTAGCGTGGCAGGAAGCATCCTGGCCAAAGCCCTCCTGGAGGTGGAAGATGGTAAGTTACCTATGGGTAACCCAGAATTGGGACCGCAGGCCTGAGGTTCTGCACCCCTGTCCCACCCCCAAGAAAGCATGAGGATTCTTCTCTGGACATTCACACGAGTGCTATATGAGGATTTGGACCTTACAGGAGGCCTTGGTTGCTGCATGTGACAATATAAATATCTTTTTCTCTGCATGAGTAGGGATTGGGAAGCTGCATACACAAAAGTGTAGCTGTCTGTTCCAGGTAGAGGTGAGCACTAAATCTTCTCATCAGGCAGAAAGTAACATCTGAGACAAAGCTGAACAAAACCAACAGTCAATAAATTTTTTGCAGAAGTGGCCGCAGGCACGGTAGATTTTGTTGTGTCTTCCGGTTCTCTTCTCCAGTGGGAATCCTGCATTTCTTGACCCAAAGAGGCCTGAAGCAATGTCCTGCACCTTAGGAATGATACCAGGGCTACGGTTTATTGTCAGTACCACGTAAGAACGTGCCTCTGCCCTGGAGAAGCCGTTCGATTCCTTGCAGAGTTACCAGAGGACAATGGGGATTTTCTGTAAAGTGAAGAATGGAGCAGCCATTTCTTTGGTTTTGTAGGCTCTTACCCCTATGGTGTTTGCTTTGATGGTGCTATTAGCTGGTGGGATTTGTTAATGTTCACCCAAATCCATAGAAGAATCTTTCTTTCCCCCACTTCTTTACTTTAGTTTCCGGCATCTAATTTCATATTGTGTTGCGTTTCCTTGGCAATATTCAGATGCCAGAAAAAAGGGGGTGGGGGCTAGTTTGGATTGGATAAGCTTTCACTTTTATTGCTAGAAATAAAACCACTACTGGGAAGAAAGAGAACAGGTAGGGAGAGAACAGCTGTGTCAGTGGATTTTTCTCCCACCCCACCCCCAACAATTGGACTTGTTCAGAGCTGCTCCCCTAAACGCATCCCTGCCACCCCTTCTTCCAAGCACACTGAGCTTTGACAAAACAAACCATTCTTTAAGGAAATGTTGTCAGATTACCAGTTGCCAAAGAAGGAGGTGGTGGGAAGCATCAGTTCCTTGCCTATATTAGTAAATGACATCTTAGCAGCTGAAAGAATCATGTGAATCAAACCGATGCCATTCTGGGTACATTCTGGGTCGAAAAGCCTTGTTCTGTACAAAGCCCACGTGGTACATTGCAAGAGTCAAGCAAGGTGTTGTGAGAACAATATTACATTTTATATCCCACCTTTCTTCCATCGTGGAACTCAAGGTGGCTACATGTAGTTCCCAGGTGATCTCCCCTGCAAGCACTGACCAGTCCCAGACCTGCTTAGCTTCAGCATGGTGGCTGCCACATGTGCCTTCAGACCATGCCCTGGGACCATAACAGGAGTCCTGCTGGACCAGACTGAAGATCCATCTTGTTCAGTATCCTGTTGCACACATATTCGCTCCAATCCAACCAGCTCTCAACCACCTGAGTTTGCTCTTAGAAGGAATGATAGTGCTTCTGGATACAGACATTCCCAATAGCCATCTTGGAAAATAGCTGTTGATAAAACCTCCATGTAATTGTCTACTTTCCATTTAAAGTCAGCTAAGTGAGTGGCCATTGCCACATTGTATGGCAGTGAATTCTATAAACTATATGTTGCATGTGCTTACTTCCGTCTGTCTGGAATCTACCTCCATTCAATTTCATTGAAGTAGTGGCATGAGTTCAATGAAACTCATTGAACTAGTGACCTGTGTGTCACTAGTCCCACATAAGTGTCACTAGTCCCTCACTTGTACCACATCATTCATAATTTTATAAATCTCTAGCATGTTGTCCCCCACTCATATATTGTCTTTTAAAAACAACAACCCTAAAAAGACAGATTTCACACCCAAATGCTACCTGATTTGCTTTTAAGGTTGGTGACCAAACCATCAGCTGAAAGGATCATGAACATTCTGAAGAACATCAGAAGAGGCCTGGTGGATCAGATCAATGGCCCATCAGCCTTTTTCCTTCAGATGTTTGGACTACAACTCCAAGCATCCCTGACTATCGGCCATACTAGTTGGGCCTGATGGAAGTTGAAGTCCAAAATATCTGGAGGACCCCATGTTGGTGAGGGCTTATTTCGTCTGTCATCCATTTTCGAACTGTAGTTGTCCTACAGCAGGGGTGGGCAACTTCCACAAGTTAGGGGACTGATTTCACACACACTCCCAGAAGCCACTGGGGGGCACCCTCCCCAGAATTGCTGCTACCCCACTGCCTATTTTCCACCAAAATTCAGTGGCAAGGCGGCAGCAAAAAATGAGCGATTTTAATTTAAAACAGGGTGCACGCAGAATGTGTGGCTTGTTTTCAAGCAAGATCATACTCCGGGGAGGATTCAGGATTTGTACATGTTTTAAGTGAAAGTGACACTTTTTGGCACCATTGCTGCTGAGCTTCAGTGGCAAACTGTAGTTACTTTTCGCCACCAGTTCAGCGGTGGGAGCCACAAAAATGGACAGGGGACCACATGCAGCCTGCAAGCTGTGTGTTACCCACCCTTGTCCTAGACAGGAGAGAGATGGCCATATGCAATCAAAAAAGCAAAAGTGGATCTTGGGTTGCAGGTCAGGGATAAAGATAGTCCCTAGGCCTGAAAAGGTTGATGGCTACTCTACGATTTCTGAAACATCTCGATCTTTCTACTGCGGGAGATGCGGAGAGCTGCCATGGCCTGCAGATCCTGTTGGTCTGACCCGGGATCTGCTGTATCTGGTCTTTTTAGGATGGCCACTTGTGAATTGCCAAAACAGAGGACATGCATCCCCTTCCCCCCAAAAATGGGGGGGGGAAGAGGACATAAAATTTGCATGTGCTCATGTATAGATGTAAATTTAGAAATTATAATTTAAATAGAAATATTGTACATCTCACTACTGTGGGAGACTGTGACCAGGTGAACTCACCTGTGTACTCAGGTGATCAGTCAGCTGTCCAGGTGTTATTGATGCACAACCTGTTTATTTGTTTGCTTGTTAAATTTGTATCCCACCTTTTTTCCTCTTGCAAGAAACCCAAGGCAGCTTACATGGTCGTTGTCCTCTCCATTTTATCCTCAAAACAACCCTGTGAGGTAGGTTAGGCTGAGAGTCAGTGACTGTCTCAAAGACACCCAGTGAGCTTCACAGCTGAGTGGAGACTTGAACCCTTATCTCCCCAGTCCCAGTCTAACATTTTAACCACTACACTAGCTCTCAAGTTGAAGACTCCGGCTTCTCTTCCTTCTGATGCTTCTTTATCTTTATACTGGACTTGGACAAGATGCCCTTGAAATGGAGAACACCTTCAAAATGGAGGGCAGTCCTCTGTAAAAGAGGTCACATGACCACCCTAGCTCTTGTGCCAAGCAAACCTTGTTGAACCATTCCCTTTCTGAACTAGTGACCTGGAAATGAAAGGCTTAGTTTCCTTCCACCTCCTGCCCCAGAGCTTTCCCCCAGAGAGCAATCCTCTACCCTCGAAAGAGTCCCCCCTCCTTCTTCTTTTTTTAATGGTGACACCTGATCCATTGGTGGCAGACAATTGGGAGAGATTAATAAGAACAAAGAAGGTTGTAACCCTGAAATCCGCATTTAGTTGCAGCATCGCCAGCTGGGTTTCTACGGCAACGAGAGAAGGCGAACTCTTCCCAAAACTGCTGTGGCACCCCACCACTCAGGAGACGCACCTCTGTGCATGTGTGCATGTCACACGTTGGCACATTGGCAAGTGGACGAGCCTCTTGGCAACTCACAACGTCCACCCGCAAGAGCTAAGGGACGCCTCCTCTTCCACGGCCCGTAACGCGCAGGATGAAGGCAGCTGAGCCTCCTGCCTGATCTTGTAGGTTGCGCCCACGCATGCCATCGCAGATGATGTCAGGCGGCTTGTCTGCTGCGTGGGAGATTCAGCGGGGCAGGAGGAGAGGAAGTGCCGATGATCAGTCTCCTGCGCGAGTGATGGGGGTAGGGCCCCCGCGCTGAAAGCTTGGCAGGTGCGACAGATGATTCCTGTCTGAATCCAGCTCCTTTGCCTTGATTGATTTTTTTCCCTCCCCCTCCCTCCCCTTGCGTCCGCTTTCGCGGCTTATTGTTACTGGGAAATTCAATTGTGTGTGAACTCTGGAGCGCCCTTTGTCCGTTCGCTGCTTCCCAGTCGATAGAGAGTAATTAGGGCCGTAAATAACGGGCAGAGCCCCTGAGCTCGCTGGACTGCTGGGCAGGAGGTGAAACTCGGATGCCTCTTGGGTTTCATTTCAGGGGATTAGAAGCGACACGTCTTTCAGAGAGGTGGCACCGTAATCCAGCTCTGATGCTCTTTCCTCTGAGTTCTGCCGCTAAGCAGGGCAGTGGTTCAAGTGAGCTGCTTATATAGGAGAGAGAGGGGTGGGAAGGTTGCAACCCGCAGGAAGTGATGTCAGTCTGGGTGGGGCTTCAGCTTTAGCAATATTTATTTATTCATTTGTTACATTTCTATACCGCCCAAAAGCCAAAGCTCTCTGGGTGGTTCACCACAATTAAAACCATAAAATACAACATAAAATCCAGTATAAAAATTTAAAACTACAGTATAAAATAGAAGTAAAAGCAGAAATAAAATCTAGCAGCAGTACAGAGATTTAAAATGCAGCAAAGGATTTAAAACAACAGAGACTAAAAGACTAAAATTCCTGGGAAAATAAGGTCTTCACCTGGCGCTATTTATTTATTTATTTACTTTTCTCTACAGTTTTGGAGACAGCCAGGGAGGGAAGAATATGTGCGTAGTCTGTTCTCTACATATTCTTTAGCGGCAGGGAACAGAAGTTAAGGATGCCTGTCAATTGTGGCATTAATCACGTTGTATAACGGCTGCCACATCAAAGGAGGGCATTTGCTTTCAATTTTCTCATTTATGAGAATAACTTTCCAACACCTGCTGGAACGAAGACGGGCCTCAATAGGAACAATTTTATCTGTTCAGTAAATGGTAGGCTAAAATCCAAAGGTAATATCATATATATTTAAATCTGTAAACCACCTCAGGGATCCTTTTGGAATGAGTGTGTGATAAATCAGCAAAACTCAAGCTTGCCAAAGTTTTCCAAATTCCATCTCGAAGCTCATTCCAACTCCAGTCTGTATCAGATTCTGAACTCTTTTTTTTTCTTATCACACGAAAAGCCGTGTGTATTTTTGTGCACATTTTCCCAAATGTGTGCATCTTTGAAATGTCTGCATTCTTCTCCCATTAATGAAAGTTTATTTGTACGCATTTTCCAAATGTACGCATGCTGTTGAACGCATTTTGTTTGGTCGGTAAATCACATTGCAAGCTTGGAAATGTACAGCGTTCAACCGCAGATTGTGTCGGAGTCCGTGTTCAGTCCAGAAAGTGTGAACTGGGTAAAATCCTGATCAAAAATGAATTGAAACAAATTGCTCATGCATCCCTACTTAAAAGAGGCATTCTAAGAATGCTTCTTCTAAGCTAGAAGCCTCTTTTTGCAAAGACGTATATGAGATTTACTTCTCTGCTAGCTGTTAGGTAGACTCCGTGCTTCTCAGGGATAATCCATTTACGAGGTAGAAGCACTGAACTCCCAGATCATTCCTCAACCTCAGACCAGCATGAGAACCTTCCTGTAAAAGGAAATCTAAGACAAGAACATTAGGAATTTGAAGGGCATAAAACCCAACACCATGTGAAGCTCCACACAGAAGACAGAGTTCTAGATGGGGCTGGGAGGAAAACAGGTTGCCTGTTCCTCCTCTGAAGAGCTCAGGTAAGAGTCAAACTACATGTTACTCTAATCGCATAATATATAGCTAAGAGTTAGGGGGTTTTTTCCTCTAGTGCAGTGTTCTCCAACCTTGGGTCCCCTGCTACACTGGCTGGGGCATGCTGGGAGGTGTAGGTCAAAAACATCTGGGGACCCAAAGTTGGAGAACACTGCTCTAGTGTAAGCATGCATGACCCTGACTCAGATCGGGACCACTGCCATCAATGCACAGTGGTCCTGATCCAAAGAGGGGCCACATGTTCTTACACTAGAGTAAAGAAAAACGTAACCCTCAGCTACACACTATGTGATTAGCATAACATGGCTCTAATTTGCAGATGGTTCCTAGGTGGTCTCCCATTAGGGCCAGCATCAGGGGTCAGCGGCATCAGGCATCTACCGAGGATCACACTCCAACAGGAATCCCACTGCCAACCGGAGGCAGTGTTAGGGGGTGGCCCACTAGGGCTGGAGCCCCAAAACTTTCATTTGGAGCCCCAAATCTCTGGGAGGCCATCTTCCCCACCACCCTGCCATCCATGGGCACCTGCTGAAATAAAGGTACAGGGCCCCTGATGATTTCTGTTGCATCTGATCCCCCTGGGATTAGGTGGCTTCTTCACATGTGCTTCACCTCCTGCGGTGCCCCCCCCCTTGAATCTTTCTGCCTGAGGTTTTTTCCTGAAATCAAATGCCCTCCTCTCCCCTGTCCATACATCCCTTTTTACAAATAGGGGTGTCCTTAGGAGGCAGGCAGGGTCCTTTACAGACACACTCACACAGAGAGAGGCTTTAGAGCATATGCAAATTAGCCTATGCAAATTTATGCTGTTCTCTTTTTGTCCTGTGGGCCCGTGCCCCTGATCTTTTTGGGACCTAGCACCGCCCCTGCTGCCAGCCCCCAGAGGCCCTGGCCCTGCTGCTGTTCCTCCTTTCTGTCGCTGCCTGTCAACCTGCCTCCTTGAGCTTGGGATGCTTGTGGATTCCATTCAGTCCAGTGGCGAGAGTGTTGGACTGGGACTCGGGAGATCCGGGTTCAAATCCCCGCTCGGCCATGAAACTCACTGGGTGACTTTGGGCCAGTCACGGACTCTCAGCCTAACCTACCTCACAGGGTTGTTGTGAGGGTAAAATGGAGAGGAGGAGGAGGAGGATTATGTAAGCCGCCTTGGGTTCCTTTCAGGAAAAAAGGCGGGGTATAAATATAATAAATAAATAAATAAATAAAACCCGATTTGCACTTCCTGGATTAATGTGGGACGCTGTTACCCTTCGACTTTTGCACTTCTCCAGATTTTGTCATCTGGTTTTCAGCTGTGCCAAAATGAGTATAAAAATGTGTATTTTTTAGGTTAAAATTTGTAGAAAAATGCATTTGGAAGGGGGAATAGTTCAAAATAATGTGGGGGAAAATGCAGATTGATGCAGAAACAAGACAGAACAGACTCCTGAATGAACACGTGACCCAGGATGTAAACAGACTGATCTGTCTATCCCTGGCCATCCCTATCCTGAGCTTGCAAGCAGTGAAAGGAGCAAGGAGAAAGAGCAGCTGCCCCCCCGTGTGTGTCCCCCCCCCCGTGTGCCTTGCCTTCTCCTCTGATGCAGGTTGGGTCTTGAGGGGCAGCAGGGGCAGCGAACGGGCAGCAGCAACAGTGATGAGGAGGAAGTGTGGCCTCTCAGGGAGGAGGGCCCTTGCGGGCATCTTGTCCAAGAGCCTCCCAAAACCTGGAACCAGCGCATCCAGGCAGTAGCCAGGGCCAGGACCTCTGCGCTTCCATAGCACAACTGTGTTACGTTGTCTGCACGTCACTCTCTGGGCAAACTGGAATTGGTGGTGGGCCCATGGTAGGAGAAGAACAAAACTCATCCTATATACTAATCACACACTCATTCTCCAAGTGTGGATCTCTTGAGTGATGCTTCCACCACGCACATGAGGGAGGTATCCCCAAGTTTGGCAGAAGTACAAAAATATCTCTGTGTGCGTGTGTGTGTGTGTGTGTGTGCCCTAAGGAGAAGACGGAACCCCTAAAACAGCCCAAGCAGGACTGAGCATGCTTGGTGGCTGTGAAAAATTGACTGGCTTTGGAGAGAAAAATGGAAACTGGGGGCGGGGAGATGGAATGACGTATCCTGGGAAAGGACCTGGCTGGCTAGTTGGAACCCTGAATAGGATCACTCCATGCTGGAACGGTCTGTTGCAGGCCTGACTTGTTTCGATCACCAGCATCACCTCTTGCTCTGCCTAACAGTACTCGGGCCCATTTTACTGCCCGTATATGTGAATGTCGCAGTTTGCCGACCAAAGGAAGTGGGATGATATTTCAGCTTGGAAGAATGGCCGTTTCTATAACCATCCAAGGACAGGGATGCCTTTTGAATCCTTCATGCCCTGCCCGTTGGCCCCCTCCTGCCCTCCCCTCTCTTCCGCCCCCCTTCCCTCCGCCTGCCTGCCTGCCTGACTCCCTGTTCAATAAGGCTGTTATTTAGTGTCATTTCTCACCGTGTCGGAGCAAGCTCCCTCCAGCGCATCTGATCAATGGCATTGATCCGCAATAAAACTGGCACCGGCGTCAAGCATCCGGAGAAGCACTAAGCACTTCTCAGCTGGGGCAGGCAGGGGCGTGGAGCCCTTAGTGCGTTAACGCAGCCGCCGGCTTTCCCAGGCAAATGAACGACCACATCGGGCTGATCTTAACTTCCTTTGTTTACAAAGCTATATTGTGATTATCCTGTGCAGATCTGTTTTGCCGTTCGTGCGGATGTGGCTTGTTGTGACCTATGCTCGAGGGAATGTGCAGTGGGGAAGGAGCAGGATTGCGATCACTGGCCTCTTCCCAACCTCTGTGCATTCAGCCAAGCCCCTGGACAGCATGCACACTCGATAGGCATGATCTGACACCCTCCAAATGATCTGGGATACAGAGAGAGCTTTCATATGCACAAGTTCTACACCAGTGATGGGGAATACATGGCCCTCCAGATGTTGCTGGACTGCAACTCCCATCAACCCCCACCATTGGCTATGCTAGCTAGGGGTGTTTGATGGGAGCAGTCCACCAACATCTGGAAGGCCACATCATGTTCCCCACCCCTGTTTGACACACCTAGACTGTTCAGAGGTTGGGCAGACTACATGGCAGAAGTTTTAAAAGCCAAATTTAGATACCGAATTTAAAATGATTTAAATAACTAAAACAAAGTTAATACAACTAAGCTTGCAGCTGACATAACCACCCCCCCCGTGCTGTTTAGAGCTGTTAAATGCTTTGGCATAGAGGGCAGTCTTAACCTGACACCAAAAGGATAGCAGAGTTGGCACCAGGCAGGCCTCAGTGGGGAGCTTGTTCCAAAACTGGGGGGCCACCACTGAGAAGGCCCTCTTCCTTGTTGCCACCGACCAAGCCTCCCTTGGAGGTGGCAGTCGGAGGAAGGCCCTGGATCTTGACTAAACATACTGTAGGTAGGCCCCAGATGTTGACTATATATATATATATATATATATATATATATATATATCTTATACTACTGCAAGGGCTGATTTGGGGTGGGGCAGCAAAGGTTGTGTGCATGCCACCGAAGTTGAAAAATGACTCTTTGTATGCCAAAATCAGTCCCTCCCTTGCGAAAATTGTCTGGAAAGTTAGGTGCATTTGGTGTTAAAAGACTCTTAACGAAATCAAGGCAGAGACCCAGAAGCAGGTTTCCAAAGATCTCAATGCTTCAAATCGAGCTGAATTCAAGTTCCCAATAAGCAGTTATCAGTCAAAGACCAATTTCTCAAAAGCTGCCAGATGAGCCCAGAACATTGGGTAAATGGGAACAGGACATCATTGATCATTTTGGCCCTGCAAGAACCAGAGAACACTCGAGCCTTCTATACTGGTTACTCGTGTGAAGGGTACTCCACATGATTAAGGGGAAGTAGGGCCACCTCGCTGGCCCAGCCCCCAACTTTCTGAGCATCCCCGGTGTGTGTGTGTGTCCCCCCCCCCCCCGTGTCCACTCATTGAGTGTAGGCATCTGAGAGGGGAAGCCTATTGATTGTAGGTTTCCATGCAATCTGAAATCCCTATCCAGAGAATCACACATGAAGTGGGGAGGGGGCTTAACAACTGATGAGGACCATATATGAATAAAGATGACAGAAGCCGGAAGGCAGGTTTGAGACTCTTCTATTTGATCAGTAAATCACAGAGCATGATCAAGCAGCAAAGTGCATAGCTTGCGTTTACATACTAAAATCCAAAGCAAAATGGATTTCTTTTCATAGACAGAGACACAAGTCTTGCAAATTAGTGGAAACATTTCTAAACACCTGTTTTGTGTTAATTTAAACAAAAATAATTCTGGGCAAATACCTCTAGTGTAAACAACACAGCAGGCAAAGTATTTAATAACAGGCAAATTGATTTCTCATTACTAGGTCACTTCTTAACGTTCCGTTATCACTGAACCGATACTCATTTCTCTGATTGTGTTAAATAATAGGCACGTCTATGGGAAATGATTTATATTCTTCTACCATGTTAATTCCACATGGGCACCTTGTCTCAGAAAAAGAAATCTTTAACGTGTCTCCCCCTCTCATAACAAGCAATTTCTGTGTAAAACGTCACCTAGTAATGGCTCCACTTTGTTTGTGATGATAGACGGGTAGACAAGGCATGAAAAAGAAAGCGAGAATTACACTTTGCAGCATGTTCCAAAAATTAAGTGCCTGCAGAGCTAAACCTCTCTAGCTGTGTGTTGTTTTACACACACACACACACACACACACACACGCTAGATACCATTTCTTTAAGGTGTGGTTTGCACATGCATGTTTATCATTTAATGAAAATAGGTTGTGTGAATGAGACATCATGGACCTAATACCACAAACAGACCTTCAAGGAGGGTATAATTGCATTCCTCCAGGCCTAGCATCAGCAATTATGTTCTTTATGTTATGCAAAGTGGTTCTGTGCTACATCTAGTAATTAACTAGTCCACTTTATTATTTTTTTGCAAGAAGCTTTTGTGTGTTCCCCATGTTAGCTGCAAGAAGAAAGTTTCCACCCATCATTTAGTAACTTGACAAAATTCTTTCCGTGCTTTCGGATCAGGCAGGTGATAGCTCAGATTAAAGGTGTGCATTGACACATTTACTGCTGCCTGTAGTTCCCTGGCAGTACATCTCCAGGTAATCAATTAATGTTTGCCTTTAATTGACTGTTTAATTACGCATTACTAAACAAGCTGACGGATATGGGTTCCATCACCTGTGGCTGTGATGGCGGCAAAGAGGCAAATTGCGATCCATCATGGAAAAGGCTTTTAAGATGCTGCAAAGATCAATTTCCATTCTGGGGCAGTAAATGTGCATGGGGCGAGAGACAGGGAAGGATGGGAGCATCATAGCCCAGTAGAAATTAGAGCAACCCATCAGATTAAGCAAGAGTTTAAATGCTAGTACAAGCATTCTTCTTCTTGGGCCTGTTCAGGGGATAACAGGAAGTGGCACCATAAAAGAATGCCATTGGTAGGACCAGCCAGAGAGGAAAACCAAAGGCTGGAAAGATGATTAGCAACCAGACAGGGTGTTCCAGTTGAAACAGGCTGAAAGGGAGTTTTTCTTGGCCTTTGTTTTGTGTCTGGTTGCTCCCAACTCTGTTCTGACATGTCAGAGATTGACTTGTGCTAATATGCCACTCATGCTTGTGGTCTGCTTGGCGCAAGCTGTATCATGTAAGAACATCAAACTCACATGCGCATTAACAAAGAAAGAAATGTCAGCCTTCCCCAATGTGGTGCCCTCCAGATGTGTTGGACCGCAACTCCCATAATTCCCAGCCAGCATGGCCAATGGCCATGCTGGCTGAGAATTATGGCGGCTGCCATCCAACACATCTGGAGAGCACCAGGTTGGGGGAGGCTTACGTAAGTGATCTCCTCTGAGTTTGCTGTTCCTGCAATCCACTTCTCTCACATGAGTAGACTGCTCCTGTGCAGTGGTTTTGCTCAAGCTGGACTCCAGCAGGGTTGATAGGACTGACTTGCTGTTTCTGCCAATGACTGGCAGCAAATGATAAGCACTCACTGTGGAATTACAGGAGGGTGACTCCTTCATAGGCTGGTTGCTCAGCTGCTACATTCTTCTGAAGACAAGAATAGACTGCTCATGCAGCATAAAAAGATCATATAGGAAATGCACAATGATCCATGGAGTTTGAGCCATTTGGAGGAAAGGAATAAATTTAAATGTAATAAATGCATACATAATAGACCTTTTCACACATTGTTTGAATGCATGGAGACATAGAATCAGAGAATTTTAGAGTTGGGAAGGTGCCTTAGAGGTCATCTAGTCCAGCACCCACTAAATGCATCCCTGACAGATGTCCATCCAGCCTCAGCTTAAATACCTCCAGTGAAGGAGAGTCCACTGTCTCCAGGGTTGTCTGTTCCACTCTTGAACAGCTCTTATTTTTAGGAAGTATTTCCCAATGCTTAGCTGAAATCTGCCTCCTTTGCATTTCCACCCACTGGTCCTAGTCCTGCCCTCTGGAGCAACAGAGAATAAATCTGCTCCCTCTTCTGCACAGCAGCTCTTTGGTTATTTGAAAACAGCTATTTGTCTCCCCTTAACCTTCTCATCTCCAGGCTAAATGTACCCAGCTCTTTCAACCATTCCTCATGCGACTTGGTCTCCAAACCCGCTCACCCTCCATGTCACCCTTCTATGGACACGCTCTATGTGAAACCCTGTTCTAATCCTAATCCTAAAATAACTTCCTCTTTAAATGACTCTCTGTCAAAAGTGACTTTATCTGAGCTACTTTATTTCAAATTATTTCATTGTGTTAACCACTATACCCATGCTGTGCTATGCTGTTTTGTTTTTATTTTGCATAAAGTGACATCAGATCGTATTCCTCCAATTATTCGCCGAGGGCCAACCAATCAGACGCTTGCCATAGACTCTACAGCGCAGCTGCAGTGCCATGTGACTGGGAACCCCCTACCCAGCATTCAGTGGCTGAAAGATGGACAACGGATTGTGGGCAGTGACCCAAGAGTCAGTCTGTTAGACAATGGAGCACTGCAGATTATGAACCTACAGGTATGATGTTTATTTCCTTCCATCTTTCCTGGAAGATGCATGGATTCGTCTCTAGTAGCAAAATACCCTTAATCTTTACTGTAACCTCCCTGCCATCAGTGTTTTATTGTCAACTTTTTAAAAGCTTGTTTTAAAATGTATTACATTTTTGAATGTTAATGGTTTTATATTATGTCAATCAATCAATCAATCAGTGTTTATTTGGTCCATAGACCTTTTCCACACAACAATACTCAAAACAAGCATTAAGACACCATTGTTAAAATTATTATTAAAACAGTGAATAATACATAACAGTGAATAATACATAAAAATGATTTTAAAAAAAAACACAATTATTGTTAAAAAGTTGTTATTAAAACAATAAAATAGGATTGTAAATTATAACAGCAAAACAATATGGGTAATCGTTAAAATAGTTAATTAAAAAAATATACATATACACAACATAAAACCTGTGCCCATACAGTTTATTTTCCAAAGTGTTGCTAACAGCCATTAACTATCTGTGATCTTTTCTTAATAACTGCAGCAAAATATTTTGCTGTTTGTACAATTTCAACCATATTTGTGCCAGCCAGAAGATGTGAAATGTAAAATACTTTTGACCTTCCAGGCAACAAAGTTAGTAATGGGGTTATAAAATGGGCCCTAATGTCTTTATAAAAACTACAGTCCAGTAAAATATGTTCCACTGTTTCGACCTGTCCTGACTGACAAGGACACAGTCTTAATTCAAGTGGAAGTTTTTTAAAACGTCCTTCCATAACTGCAGATGGAAGACAATTAAAACGAGCAGCAGTGTACGCTTTCCTGAATTTAACTATAGATAAAACCTGAAGGTATTTCGCTGAAACATAGTCTGGTCTTGGCTCTATACCCCACTTCAGTGGTGAGCATTCACAGTTTGCCTCTGACCGTGCCAGCTGAAAGTCAATGTCCAAAAGTCTGTTCTTAATTTGTCGCCTCACTTCTATAAAATTATATTGTTTTACCTGGGTTAAAGACAATCCAATTTGACTGGCTTTATCATTTAACTTCTTCATCCATAGACAGGTGTAATTGTCAGTCAACATCAATGCCAGATAGCTTGTAGGGATTAGGCACATATGTACACGGACCCAAAAGTTAAATGTATATATCCAAGCTAAGGTTTCTATAGAAGGGACTCCAGCTTCCAATCTCAGTGCTGCATTCTTTGCACAGCGGGGGAGACAGAGAATTTTCCTCAAGAATTTGGATTGGCCACGTTCCATCTCCTGATTCATGCCCATATACCACAATTGGATACCATATAGTAGTTTTGTTACCACCTTGGCTTTGTACACTTGCAACACTGAGGGTACATGCCCCCCCCCCTTTGGTGAGAAAAAATCGGAACTACTGCAGCTGATATACTAGTTGCTGCACTTTGAACTGAGAGATCTTTCTGTCTTGCCCAGTTAAGAGATGCTTGAAAAGTGATACCCAAATAGCTATAACTGTTCACTTGCTCAATACGCTGTCCATTCATAAACCAATTGCACTTTTTACGTCCCCCGGAGAACACCACAACCTTAGTCTTTTGATAGTTTATCATCAGACTCTCGTTCAGGCAATATTTGGAAAACTGCGTCATCAACCTTTGTAACCCAATTTTTGTCCGGGATAATAGTACTGCATCATCTGCATACAGCAGTATTGGAATTTCTTTTCCAGACAATTTTGGGAGATGATAATCTGGTGAGTATAAACTGGGAGCCAGATTATTTATATATAGATTGAACAACTGTGGTGCTAACACACACCCTTGCCGCACCCCTCTTGTCATTGGGACTGCATTTGATAAATCCCCTTCTGGACTACAACGAACCTTCAAAGAAGTATTAATGTATAATTCTTTTCATCAGAAAAAGTAGTCTCCTATTTATAGAGGTTGCTTCCAGTTTTTCCCATAACCGCCCTCTCGAAATGGAATCAAATGCTGATTTAAGATCCACAAACACAGCATATAGTTTCCCTTTTTGATGTTTTGAGTATTTCTCAGCCAAATGGTATAAAACTACCCCATGATCCAGTGTTGAGCAACCCTTTTTAAAACCCACCTGTTCTGCTCCAATAATATTATTCTCCTCAATCCAGTCCATTAATTTAAGTTTCAGGTACATAGCATATAGCTTTCCTATTATAGATAAAAGGCTTATGGGGCGGTAGTTTGCTGGATCTGTCTTACTACCTTTCTTATAGATTGGAACAATTATTGCTTCTCTCCAGCTTAAAGGAATTAGGCCTGTTTTATCTATATGGGAGAATAAGGACGCCAGAGGTGTCCCCCACCATTCCTTGTTTTTCATCAGCAACTCTGCTGGTATAAAATCAGGCCCTGGTGCCTTACCCATTTTGAGGTCTTTCATAAGATTTATCACTTCTAACTCTGTTACAGGCTCCCAAGATGACAATGTTTTATTATGTTTTATCATGCTATGAACTACCCAGAGAGCTTTGGCCATTGTGCATTATAGGAATGTAATGGATGAATGAATGAATTCACATAAAGATGGCAACTTCTGCGTAATTCATATTTTGTTTCTTACCATGAGGACCGTTGGGCTTGAGTGCATGCAATTGCTCACAAAGTATGGGAATCATGCAGACGTTTGCCTTCAGGCAGTTTTGATTTGGACTTTGAATGGACGAAGATGATATGCTCAGTGTTGGTTTCGTAGGATATTGGTCTGTTTACGCTGGGTCAGCTTGTCTGAGTGTGGAAAGCTAAGCAGGGTCAAGCCTGGTTATTACTTGGATGGGGGACCCCTCCTCTAGTTTCCTGCATTGAGCAGGGGGTTGGACTCGATAGCCTTGTAGGCTCCTTCCAACTCTATGATCTATGAAATCTATGAAATCTCTTTTCAGTGTAGTGAAGTTGGCAGGGGGAAATGTTCCCACTTCAGCCACATATAAACACATGGGGGGAGGTTCTTTGCATCTTTGCATTTAATGTGCAAGTTTTTTAAATATATCAGTTGCATCAGCTGGTGGTAGAGGGAACTGATAATTAATGGGATCACAGCAGGCATGGAGGGGAAATTCAACCTTTTCCTCTTCCCTGCCCCAATGCAGGATATCTCCCCCCCACCTTTTCACCTTCTGAAAAGGAATTTTCCTCAGGACCACATCCGGAGCCTGATTTTTTTTTTTAAATCATTTTTTAATAATTGCACATTAAATGCGTCATCACAAGTAGTTTCTTCCCTGGTGCAATATGTCACTGGTGATGTTAAATGCATTGTTACATGTAGTTTTATTGTTGGGGCAATACAGTACTGATGGCTTGTGTGGATGGTCTGTGTAGATTTCCCATTGGTTCAACCAAAACACCACATCCCCCAACATCTTCACAATAGGCCAATTCACATAACCATCTTTTGTGCAATTAAGGGCACAGTCCAATGGGGATGCCCGTCAGCCCCCGAACGCAGAGGATTACGGGCATCCTATGCAGGGTGGGAGGAGCGCGGAGGTGATCTTCACCTCCCTGCCCCTCCTGCCCTGCAAATCAGCTAGATGGCCGATTTTGTCCATCTAGCTCAGGTGCTTCAGATGGGGAGGGAAGGAGGCTGGAGCGCCACCAGGATATGTCATTTGTTGGCAGACCTGGTCTCCTCCCTCGGAATGCCCTCTTCACCCCTTCTCCGAGGTCGCTCTTATGACCTCGGTGACTGGCTGTGGGGGGAGGGGGGGAATCTGAGTGCAGATCCCCAGTTCCGGTTGGAGCTCTTTTCCAACCTCAGAGCTGGGAATCAGAATGACCCTACAGCCCTCTAGATGCTGTCTAGGGGTCATGGGATTAAATCAATATGACAATTTTAGCATTTCAAAGTGATCTTGCAAATGCTCTGACATGTGCCCGGCTCGCGACATCTGGGCAGATTCAATCTCTCTAGTGAACAAGCATCCTGCAAGCACATGAATTCCACAATGTAGTTAGGAATTGAATTGCTTGCTTTCATAACTGCGGGAAAATTGCTAAGTAATGAAATTACTTGGTAAAAAGAGGGTCTGTAATTGCCTGGTTCAGAACGTGAATAGGAATTGTTAAACACTCCTGAAAACCAGCTCAGAGAATGGACCCATAAGCTACTGTGTGCTTATTAAGAAATTAATGCTGTTAACAGGCAGTAAGCAATTTCTTTGTTTTACTGGCTAAAAACAGCTGAATGCAATTTCCTTGCTCTTAACAAAGTGAATATCAATAAACAAAGAGCCAAGCCAGCCAAATCAGTCCCTTTGCAACACAGCCGTGTCTGAAAACCCACTTTGCAGCACATTCCATTATGGGCAAAGTTATACATAACTTGCCGCCAAGAGCTTGATCATAATTAACCCTCTTTAACTGCGGATCTCACAGCCACAATTCTCTTTAATTTTCATTTCCTCTCCTGAAGATCCTTTCCATCTTCCTGCAAAGAATGAGGGCTAAACTACACGCTGTGTTAAATGTGCAGCATGCAGCTGATCATCACTCTTTTATTTACTTCCATATAAGTGTGCAGAGCCCCAATCTGGATCAGGACTACCACACACAGGTAGGGGAGGTTCAAACCTTGTTACCCAGCTGCTTTTTTCTTTAAATTTGCCCCTCCACACACGTGTGTGAGGGCTAAAAAGAAATGAAACAAAACAACATTGGTGCCAAAGGAAGGTTTTTTGAGGTGCTAAAGGAAGTTTTTTTGGGGTGCCAAAGGAAGTTTTTTTGGGGTGGGGTGAATTTAAAGGGAAAAAAGTGGCTGGGAAGCAAAGGATTAAGCCATCCCTACCTGTGTGGTGGTCTGGATGCAGATCAGGTACCTGCGTGCTTGCACAGAAATAAATAAAAGAGCGAGGGTCAGCTGCACAGAATGTATTTAATGTCGCATGCAGTTCAGCCCTCTGAAATCCATGAACACCTCATTATGGTGGCATTTAAAAATAAAGCAGTCATACCATTGTTTGCTGTTGATGTTCAGGGTTAATGTGCAAACCATTGCCGGGTATCTCCCAGATCCTCTGCGGTGTTATTTGGCCTCCTACCCAATAAGCTCAAGTTCAGGAGAGCTACGTGGTGGTACTAACATTTGCCCCTCCACATAGTAGTGCAATTAGGTAGCTTTAGACTCTGGACTTAATGGTCTTATTTATTTATTTATTTATTTATATCCCACCTTTTTCCCTGCAAGGAACCCAAGGCCGCTTACATAATCCTCCTCCTGCTCCTCTCCCCTTTATCCCCACAACAACCCTGTGAGGTAGGTTAGACTGAGAGTCAGTGACTGTGGCCCAGAGTGACCCAGTGAGCTTCACGACCAAGCGGGGTCTAGAACCCGGATCTCCCGAGTCCCAGTCCAACATTCTAACAGCCACGCCATGCTGGCTCTCATATGGGCAGTTGAGGGGGAGGGGCTTTAGATGGAAATGTGCAGGGCTGGATCCAGTTTTTTGTGGTCCTTTGGAGAACAGCAGGGGTACTGAACCTCCTGAATTCAACGTTGGAGAAGTTCTCGGGGGGCTGCTCTCCAGTGGTGGAATGGTCTGAAGGCAAAATGGGGCAGGTCCCAAAGCAAAAGGGTTGAGCCAACATACAAAAAATACCAGCCTTTTTTAGCTTGAAGTTCTTATTACTGTAAGTAACCAAGCCATAGGAGAGGAATCTCAGCCGTTTAGAATTTGGGGCGGGGAGGAAGCCAGCAACCACCAGACGATTGGCGCTTGGGGGAAAGGCAAAACTCCTGTAGCTCCTGTAGTAATGCATAGACTGACTTTTAAGTGGTGGTGCATCGTATCCAATTTGATGCATTACGATGGCATGTGGTTTACAGCTCCAATTTCCCACTAGTTCGATGAACACCGCATCTCCCAATACCTTCACCTAATCTTCCCCGCTATATGTTTATTTAGGTATATTTACAATGTAGTACAGAAGGGTTTTTGTTGTTGTTGCTGCTGTTGTTTAGAAACAGGGCAATGTGGTGTGCCTCATTCCAGTGGGAAATTGGAGCTGTAAACCACACTGCCATTATAAATGCATTGCAATGGGCATGATGCATCACCTCGTAACGGTTTGATAACCAGGGGGAGAAATTGCTCTGTGCATTGAGGCAAACCTGGGGGCCACAAAACATTTGCCTGCTCACTATTAAGATGCTCCTCTAGAGCATGATACTAAGTTGACATATATATAGGGAGGGTGTGAGTTCTCCACGATCTACTAGGGGGGGGGGGACAGCAACAAAGAGTCTGGCAGCACCTCAAAGACAAACAAATTTATTATAGCATAAGCTTCAATGCACTAGAGTCCGTCTGATGAAGTGGGCTCTGGTCCACAGATGCTTATGCCATAATAAACCTGTTAGTCTTTCAGGTACCACAAAACTCTCTTGTTTTGCTGCAACAAACCAACATGGCTACACCTCTGGAAAATGATACGGTATAGTATACAATGGGGTGGGGTGGGAGTGTTAATTGCTGCAAATCTTTGACCAGGAATGACTTTTCCTAGGAAACCACATTGAGAAGTGAGTGAGGTTTGGTGGGGCCAGCACATCAGCCCACCCAGTGGAGGCTAGTGGCTCCAATGACAGCAGGGCTGTGTATCCACTCCGGCTTTTACTCTGAACTTTTAAGGAGCTATCCATGGTGCTGAAGCTAAAATGGGATACGGTTCAGAACTATTGATAGCTCCTTTAAAGTTCAGAGTGAAATCCGGAGTGGATACACAGACCCACTGACAGTCCTTTAAAGGTATGGCCAAATTTGAATTTTGGATTCCCCTCCCCCCGCTCATGGACCAGCATGTCTATCTTTGTTTTCGTTTTGTTTTTAATCCATTTAAACAGGGCAGGTCACTGTGCATCATGAGTGAGTAACTTGTGGCCCTCCAGATGTTTTGGCATAGACATTGGTGAGGGATCATGGTAGTTGTAGGCCAAAAACATCTGGATGGTCACATGGTCACAAGTTGCCCACAATGGAAAATGCAAGTTTTCCAGTTTCACATGATAAACCATGCCTTTCCACCAATTTATTGGATCTGCATACATTAGATGAATAAATGAAGCTTCCTTTTATTTATTACATTTATACCCCGCCCTTTTTCCTGCAAGGAACTCAAGGTGGCTTACATAATCCTCCTCCTCCTCCTCTCCATTTTATCCTCACAACAACCCTGTGAGGTAGGTTAGGCTGAGAGGCAGTGACTGGCCCAAAGTCACCCAGTGAGTTTCATGGCAGAGCGGGGACTAGAACCCGGATCTCCCGAGTCCCAGTCCAACACTCTCACCACTACACCACACTGGCTCTCTACACCACACTGGATCCTTGAGCTGGATCAAGCCTTTGACCCATCTAGCCCAGTACTGTCTACTCCAGACTTACCCGAGCTGGTGCCCTGGGACTACAACTTCCAGTATTCTTGACCATTCCTGATGGCCAAACCAGCTGGGACTGCTGGGAGTTGAAGTCCAAAACATCTGGAGGGGACCCAGTTAGGGAAAGCTGGACTACTCCAACTGGTAGTATCTCAAGAGGCCTTTTTCATCATCTGCTAACTGACCCTTAACTGGAGATGCCAAGGATTGAACTGGGGACCTTCTGCAGGCAAAGCATGTACTCTACTGCTAGGTATGACCCTTCCCCAGCTCTCAGGCTGTGGGTGTTCTTGTTGCACACTTGGAATCTAGCCTTGGGGTATCACACAGGATGCAAAGGCCTGAGGCTATGGGGCAGGGTGAATCCATCGTGAGGCAGAAAATCTGAGGTGGAACTTTTGGAGGCTCACTCTATAGCTATCCTCCAAAACAATCCCAAGTGCTGGGTGTATCCGATCTGGCCTTTTGCTGTACCGGAGTCAGATCCGGCAACGGGGTAACGTGGAGGTTATTCATGAATTACTTATCAAAACACAGAGCTCACGCTAAACATTTGTTTAAAAATTGATGCCGGTAGTCAGTGGGGAGTGAAATATTTCACGTTAGTTTTGTGCCTTCCTTGTGTCAGAGTCAGGAGGTTAATGCATCTGCCGGGTCCCAGCGCGCCTAATAGCATCATTTTATGGCAGTTGTGGCTCTTTGCCCAGGAAAAAATTAGAGCTGTCAGGTGGATTGGAGGACTAGTATGAGTTAATGGTCCCCCAGGATGGGCTGCCTCATCAGGCCACTCTGAATCATGGGGAAAAGTGGGGCAGCGGTCCACAAGTTGCAACTTCAGAGCCCACCTGGTGGGGACATCAAAGCGATCCTCTCACTGCCCCATAGCATGACCATCAGTATGAGAAGCTGTGGGCTGTTTGCAACCTCCATTTTTGTTGCCTTTGCTCAGAGGATTGGAGAGGAACCATAAGACAGTGGGTGTGTGTGAATCAGCAAGACTCGAGCATGCTGAAGTTCTCCGAATTTCACCTTGAAGCTCATTCCGAGATTCGAGTCCATTTCAAATTGCGAGCTTTGTTTTTTCTTTCTGCATGGAAATCTCTGTGTATTTTCAGGTGTATTTTTTCCACATGTACACATCAATTGTGTGCATCTATGAAATGGACACATTCTTCTCCCATTGATTAAAGTGTGTTTGTGCGTGTTTTTCAAAGTACACATTTTTTTCATGTGCATTTTCCAAGTGTGCGCATGCTGTTGAGCATGTTTTTTTTTGGGGGGGGGGTGTCCGTGAATCACATTGCAAGCTCGGAAACGTATGGACTTCGACCACAGACGGCGTCTGAGTCCATGAAGGTGCGACCTGAGTGGATCCTGATAAAAAATGAACCGAAATTAATTTCTCATACATCCCTAGCAGCACATGTTTTGCCTGCAGAAGGTCCCAGTTTCAATCCCTGCTGCCTCTAGTTCAGAGGATCAGGGAGCAGACTATGGAAAGATCCTGGGACTACAGAAGGGTGAGAAAGACATCACTTTTGTATTTTTATGCAAGATTACCCAATTCACACCTCCCGGAACTGAACGGGAACTCAAAAGCAACTTGTGATCAGAAATATGCACACAAATGCATACTTATTTCTGGGGGGGGGGGAGGGGAAGCTCATATGGAACTGGGGCAGAATAAGCTTGACAGATTTGCCCATCCCTACCCTGGTGAGCCGCTTCCTGTCAGAGTAGGAGATATTGGGCTACTTGGAGAAGTATAAGGCAGATTCCCAGGTTGTACTTGCATTGCACAGTAATCATATGTACCAAGTTGTGCAGAAGAGAATCTTTTGGCATCTTAGAGACTTACTGATTCATAGTAAGAGAAGCTCTTGAGGACTAGAGCCCTTTTCATCAGATGCAGGACATGTTATTCTCTGTTAGTAGGTGGAGCGTACGTTCTCTGCCTGGGAGCCTGGACAGTTCCTGCCAGTCAGAAGACAATCCCAGGCAAGACGGAAAAATAATCTAGTCTGGTATAAGGCAACGTCCAATGTCAGGGGTGCAGGGGCCACGTTTGACCATCCTGGGGGCCAAAGGTGGCCCTCTGAGGGTCCTCAGAAGTCCACGTCCCTTTCTCTGCTCCCACCCCCTTTCCTCCAACCAGCAGGCATTTGGTCATTTCCTGACTTTTGTGCAGCTTCCCCCCCCCCATTCTAAAAGGTTGAAATTCCTCTCGTGAGGCTTTGTTAAAGGCAATAAGGGTGCAATCCAGTCGGGATGCCCGTAACCCTCCGAACCTGGAGGTCTACAGGCGTCCTGTGCAGGGCAGAAGGAGTGCAAGAGGCGCAGAAAGTCACCTCCTGTGTTCCTCCTGCCCTGCAAAACACTTAAATGGCTGATCTTGGCCATTTAGTGTCACGGTCCGGAGCTAGAGGGAAGGAGGCTGAGGCACTGCCGGGATACTTTGTATCATGGTGGTGCCTGTCTCCTCCCCTCCCCGCCCCCCCCCGAACACCCACAAAACCCCTCTGGGCTTTTGTGACCTCAGAGAAGCAGCCAGCATGGTTCTTTCTGTGATGGCTGCAAGGGGGGAGGGGCTCCGAGTTTGGAGTCCCAACTCCAACCTCAGAGCGAGTATCCAAGGTCAGAGCTGGGACTCCAAAATATCCTGTGGCCATCTAGACACTGTCTAGCAGCCATAGGATTGTGCTGTAAGAGCATTAAGTAAAGATATGCTGGCATTTCTAGCCCCACCCCCTTGCCTTGGCTCCACCCACCACTGGTTGAAAGAGGTTTGCCACCCCATCCTACGTTTTCTGTAGCATAGGAGGCGAGTTCCTCCCTAGAGCCCAGTCTCCTCTTTTTGCTGTGTGCCCACTGGGGAGCAAATGTTCTCTTCAGAGCCTTTCCATTCCCCCCAAATTGCTGTGCCTTGAAGGAGATCCATTGTGCCTATCTGGCAGCCCGTGGCCTAGTCCTCACAAATGGCAGATGAAGAGGCAAACCTCCCCTTTGCATGATGGAAGTTGTAGTCCAACGTACCTGGAGGGCACCAGGTTGGGGAAGGCTGCACTAAACAAAGGTGGTCTTATTTTCCCAGGCCTTTTTAAATGTCAAACTTGGTTCCCACCCACCCACCTCTTAAATCTGCCGTAGTGGTTTTTAATCTGCTGTGTTTTATTAACTCTGCTGTTTTCATTTAATTTTGATTCTTTTCGTGTTTGAATTGCCGTGGTGGGGTTTTAATGTTAGCTGCCCTGGAAGTATCCCTACTCAGAGGGATACAATGTGTCTCATAAGGTAGCCCTGTCTGATTAACCCCAAACTGCAGTGTGGACGGGAGGGGAGGGGGAAGCAGGATGATAAAAGATAACTGCAAACTAGGTTGTTATTTTTATCCCCATATTGCAGACTGGAGGGGTGAGGCTGAGACAACAGTGGCTTGCCTAAGATCTCCTATTTATTTATTTATTTATTTATTTATTTATTCATTCATTCATTCATTCATTCAATCATTATATTTATATCCCACCTTTGAGTCAGTGACTGGTCCAAAGTCATCCAGTGAGCTTCATGGCTGAGCAGGGACTTGAAACCGGATCTCTCCTGACTCCCAGCCCAACACTCTCTCACCACTACACCACACAGGCTCCCTCGGGCATTTCCCAGCTCATGGACCTGTGTGCATTGGATTTCATGGGCAAATTCGAACATAGTTCCATGGATGGATAGGTGTGATGGGTGAGCAGCGAGGAAAGGCATGTCCGTACTCCGTACCACATGCAGAGGATTCATGCATGTACGTATCATCCAGTCCAGTCCACTCTTCGCCCGTGCTTAGACCCAGTTAACCATTGCAATTCTAGGCGTGACATGCACGAGCATTTCACTGACTCAACACCATAGCATGGCAAGCAGCAGAGATGCACATGGGCATCAGGGCTTGAGCCCACGCATCCTGCTTTTCCCAGTGCCTGCTGGGAACAATCATGGGGCTTCTTCCATGGATCAGCCCCACACACACACACATCACAAGACGATCCATAGAACATATACCACCCTTCCCCTACCTGGTGTCCTTCAGATGTGTTGGATTGCAACTCCCATCATTCCCAGTTGCAGCCCAATGGCCATGCTGAAAGGGGAAGATGGGAGTTGCAGTACAACACATCTGAAGAGCAGCAGGTTGGGAAAGGCTGGCATAGACTTTCTGCTGGAGACACAGCCAAAGCTCCTTCTACAGTTGTGATGAGCCATCGGTGGAGGTGAATAACATCTTCCCTTACTGTGTGTTTCAGGTTTCAGATTCTGGGCTGTATGTTTGCATCGCTACAAGCTCAACTGGCGAGACGAGGTGGAGCGGGTTTCTGGCAGTTGAAGGTCAGTGACATCAAAGGAAGCATGTCAACTGAACTCTCAGGTGGCGACTCGAGGGCACGTGTTTTTCTTGGTGTCTCATCAAATTCGTTTGTTACATTTTTACTGGGGGATGGAAGCATTCTGATTTCCATTCATTTTCATTTCACCCATTTTCATCTGCTCCAACATGAATGCATTGAGGAACAAACAAGTATATTTCATTCATGCATCAGGAGCGTGTGTGCCACTGGGAGATTTCTCCCTGCCCACCCCCACCCATGAACATTGGAGTGTAAGAAGAGCCCTGCTGGATCAGACCAAGGGTCCATCTCATCCATCATTCTGTTCACACAGTGGCCAACAAGTAAATTGTAGGAAACCTCCAAGCAGGACATGAATGCAACAACACCCTTCTTTGCCTTCCAGAGCAGGAGGCCTGCCTATATCTACATCTCAGAAAGGCTTGTTTCAAAAGCAATAAACTGCCCTCTCTGATTTCTAGCCCAGCCAGCACATTCCTGCCTGGGAGAGCCAAGCCAGGCAGTTAAATGCAAAGCCAACCTCAAGGAATAAACGCTGTTGATGTGGAGGAGACATGATGGGTGAGCCAGGTTTCCTGGGCCCCAGGCAGAGTTTTGGGGGCTTTGGAGCTCTCTTTTTCTCCAGGATTGTTCTTGGAAAACAAAACAGCTCAGTGTAAAAGAAAACCCACAACCCTGCCAGGCTTTGTAATCCTCCCCGGACTTGGAGCTATTGACATTTGTAGATCTGCCTGTTCCAAAACCAAACCAACATTAGCAAATCGTGGGGCTGACTCTTGCCTACGTCCATTAATAGCAGGAACTTTACTTTTCCAGTTCAGATCAGAGCAGCATTTGTCAAGCTGGTGCCTCCCCCACATGTTTTGCACTACAACTCCCATCATCCCCAGCCAGCCAGCCCAATGGTTGGGGATGATGGGGTGTGTAGTCCAAAAATTTCTGGAGGGCGCCAGGTTGGGGAAAGCTGGGTTAGAGCCATGAACCTTCCCTAACCCTGCCCCATGGCAGCTGGTTGATTTGGCTTAACAGAGGCTTAGTGTGAATGAAGCACTTCCTGAAGAGCTAAGCCTTCTCTCACCAAAGAAAAGGCTAGCAGGGATATATTTTTTAAACCCTCCTTATATGTAGTAGCTGTTCTTTTTAAAAAATAAAATCACAGTTTTATCCTTCCCTTCTTCCAAGGACTTTTTATCCCTCCCTCCCTCCCTCCCTCCGTTCATCTTTAACAACAACTCTGTGAGGTAGGTCAGGCTGAGAGGTGGCAACTGATCGCCCAGTGAACCTGTGTGGCTGAGCAGGGATTCGATCCCAGGCCTCCCTAGTCAAAGTCTAACACTTCCCCAACCTTCAGCCTTCCCCAGCCTGGTGCTCTCCAGATGTGCTAGACTACAACTTGCATCATCCCAGCCAGCATGGGCAGCAACCATGCTGGCTGAGGATTATAGGAGTTGTAGTCACTGACACAGCTAGAGGGTATGAGGCTGAGAAAGGCTGTTTCCATGTGGGAACACAGAAGCAGGTCAGTGCAGGCCATGGGAGGGGGGTTGGTGTTAGGTGTGAATTTCCTGCTGAAAACCAGTATCCAAAATGTCTGGAGATCCACCTTCTGCCCAGTCCTGCAGTAGCTTACATTGTCACTGATGTATAGTCGGAGGGGGGCAGATTTGGCCTCCAGGCCTGCGCTTCAACATCCCTGACACAAGAGAATGCAGGTCCCCAGCAGGAAATGGCACTCTGAACAGTGCAGGCTTCAGATGTTGATGGGGCTGGGGGCTTGGGCTGAAACCTAGTGTGGTGGACCACCTGCGTCACGCATGTCTTCGGGTGCAATGCTTATGCACACGCTCCAGGTGAGAGGAGGTCAAAATTGGTAGCAGAGGCCATTAGCCCTATTATTCTTAGCACCAGGGGAGGCTACTGGCTCCTATTTCAGTGGGGCTCCTTTTCCATTGCAGGTTCTTCAGCTTTTATTTGGAGTTTCACGGGAGCTATCCATGGTGCTGAACGCCACCCCCAAAATAGGTTCACCACAATGGAGCACCATGGATAGCTCCCATGAAACTCCCCCCGAGTGGGGGAGGCACCACGTGGCCATCCACGGGGCCGTCCGCAGGGTCCAGCAGGGCACCGCAGACGACCTGCACCCCGTGTGCGTGGGTGGACCCCGGTGGAGCCAGCAGTCCCCGCACCGCAGTGCAGGCCTCCCAGCACTAGAGGGCGGTGGCTTGGGCTGCCCAGAGGGGCCATTTGGCCCTACAGGCTGGAGCAGCCACAGCTCCGGCCGCTCTGGGCTGCTGCCTCGTGAGGCCATGGGAGGCCCCCGTGGGACGGCCGCCTGCTGTTCGCACGGCAGGGTGGCCACATGCGGTAGGGGCTTACCCCTCTACCGCCCATGGTCACTTTGTGTGCTTCCTATGTGCGGTCGTCCCGCAGGGGCACCCCCGGCCGGCATTCGCACGACACAGGAACCACGGGGGGCTTCTGCTCCCCTGTGTCATGTGAACCAGCCCTAGGAGTCACCAGCCTCCCCTGTGTATAGCAGAAGTAGGCAGAATGTCAATTGGGAATGCCAATTTCTGATGGAGCACCTAGTGAGGTGGCAGGTGGGCAGCTGACACCAAATTACTTAGGGTAGTTAACAGAAAAAGGGGTTGCGAAGAGCTCCAAACGGATCTCCCCAAACTGGGAGAGTGGGTGTCAAAATGGCAAATGAGCTTCAATGTAAGTGTAGAGTGTTGCACTTTGGGGCAAAAACTCCCAGCTTCACATATAAGCTGATGGGATCTGAGCTAGCGGTGACTGACCAAGAAAGAGATCTTTGGGTTATAGTGGACAGCTCAATGAAAATGTTGACCCAGTGTGACTGCTGTGACAAAGGCTAATTCCATGTTAGGCATAATTAGTATGGGAATCGAAAATAAAACTGCCAGTATCATACTGTCCTTATACAAATCTATTGTGTGATCACACATGGAAAACTGTGTACAGTTCTGGTCACAGCACCTAAAAGAGGATATTGTAAAGTAGGAAAAAGTGCAGAAAAAGGCAACTAAAATGATCAAGGGGCTGGAGCAACTCTCCTATGAGGAAAGGTTACAGCATCTGGGATTGTTTAGCTTAGAAAAAAGGTGAGTAAGGGAGGCATGATAGAGGTGTACAAAATTATGCATGGTGTGGAGAAAGTGGATAGGGAGACATTTTTTCTCCCTCTCTCATAATACTAGAACCCAATGGGGTCATCTCATGAAGCTGATTGGTGGGAGATTCAGGACGGATAAAAGGAAGTCCTTCATCACACAGCACATAGTTAAACTGTGGAATTCGCTACCACAAGATGTAGTAAGGCCATCAGTGAGGCTTTAAAAAGGGATTGGACAAGTTCATGGAGGATAAGGCTATCAATGGCTGCTAGTCCTGGTGGCTATATGGTACCATCACCACATTGTGTGGCAATAAATTCTGTAAACTGTGTCGTGTGAAGAAGTGCTTTCTTTTGTCTGTCCCACCAGCGGACGACCCCGAGCTCTAGTATTATGAGTGACTGTCAGTCTTGTTTATTTATTGTTTTAATCATCATGGTTATATCAACCAAAAATACAAATACATTCACACAAACTCTTATAAAAGAAGAAGGTAAAAACAGGAGTCCCTATCAAAATGAAACCCCAAAATGCTCTTAGAGATCAGACAGAATGCAGCCGAACAATAAAATAAAACTAAGACAATACTTATTTAGCTTAAAAATAAAACTGAAAAATAAATACCACTTAATACTTTAAAACCATCAGATTAACTCTTTAGTATTAGGAGTGATGCAAAAGAACAAACAGAAACAAAAGTGCATACCACTTAAAGACACAGATGGGTTATAACTTAGTTGTTAAGGGTTCTTGAGTATGTATTCTTGCTTTGTCAATGGAAAACACATTGGTGGACCACAGGGAGGATGGTTAGAGAATAAAAAGGAAGCTATGCAAGGCTGCCCCTGATGTCTAGGCCCTCAGTAGTTGATCTGACCCATGCTTCTTTGAGGGCTTACTGCCATTCTCATCCTCTTGTCCCACATTTGTCTCTCCAGAGAATGGGGCTGATCTCCAGACGCAGCTTCCAGAGCCAAGCCTTCTGCCAGGATCACCTTCTGCACCGCTGGTCACCGACGTCACCAAAAACAGTGTGGCTTTGATCTGGAAGCCAAATCCCATGAGCGGGGGTGCCGCTGTCAGTTCGTACATAATCGAAGCATTCAGGTAACTCTCAGATGACTGGGCAGTCCTTGTGCACAAAACAGAAAGACAGTTCGAGGGTGAAGATCAATAACTTAGTTCAGGGATGGGCAACCTGCAGCCCTAAGGCTCCATGAACCCTTCGGCCTAATTTGAAAACAATCAAACTGCAAGCAATCAGTTCAGACCTCTGGCAAGAGCAATCTGTCTATCCCTCAGCAGCCCACTGGAAGAGAGGGGGGTCAGAAAGGGAGGTGTCAGAAAGGGGAGGGGGAAAGAAGGTGGTGTCAGAAAGGGGGCTTTCCAAGAGAGAGACAGAGAAAAGGAGAAAAGGGGGTGTCAGGGAAAGAGGGAGAGAGAGAGAGAGAGAGAGAGAGAGATATGTCAGAGAGAGAAAGAAAGACAGAGAAAAGAGGGTGTCAGGGAGAGGAAACGGGGGGTGTCAGGGAGAGAGAGGGAGAGAGAAGGAGATGCCAAAGAGAGAAAGAGAGACAGAGAAAAGAGGGTGTCAGGGAGAGCATGGGAGAGAGAGAGAGAGAGAGAGAGAGAGAAGCAGTGTCAAAGAGACTAAGAGAGTTGAGTTGTAGGGTGCTTGTGCATCTCTAGTCTGTAGCATCAAAATAATAGATAGTGGTTTGCATTGGGACTGGGGATCTGTTGGCTGGAGCAGCAGCTTCCCCAGCATACAGTCCTTATGGCAAGGATGGGGAACTCTTGTGGCCCTGAGGGCTGGATTGCCTCCCAAGACACCCCTGTGGGGTTGGAAGATGTCAGACGGTGGACCCCTGCTCCTGCTCCTGATTCCCTGCCCCCTGACACCATTGGAGTCCCTTTCTCTGTGCTTAGAGAATGGGAATACCACAGAGAAAGGGAAAGCCTGCATTGGCATTGCTCTTATCTCTGATTACCGCCTGGAGATAAAAAAAAATGGGGTTTCCCTTGCCAGTGCTAGAGAAAGGCAGCCTTTCTTGTGATAACCATTGGGTGGGGCTTGGGAGAGAAGCTGGTGGCCAGATGTAGCCCATGGGCTGGAGACTCCTCATCCCTGCCTTCTACGGTGGCAGCATCTTGTCTAGGGAAGTAACTGTTCACCTTGTTCGATTTTTCCCTTACTGGTTAGTAGCTTCAAATCCTGTATTGGTTACGGGTGACTTGGAGGAAGATTGGAGCATAGAAGAAACTTTGCACACATTAGAATCGTCTGCTTCAGATATGCAGAGTCGGGGCATCTCTGCACAGTCTGTTTTGTTGGGATAAGAAAACCACCTTGTAAGGCCTGAATCAGATCTTGGAGGGCATTGAGAGTCTACAGCCAGTCTACAACCCCGCTGGCAGGATCGAGGGCTTTTCACTCACCTCTTTCCTCCTGGGATAGTGGTTTCCTCCTAGGATTCCAGAAACAGTAGTACATAATACGGCTGCCTTCAATGGTGGGCAGAGTTCCCTAGAAAAACCCACGGACCTGTAAATGGCCCGGGGGTAGCGGGGCACGTGTCTCTGCTCTGTTCCCTGAGAATGGCAACTTTTGCATCTCGCTTGGGTAAGAAAGGCTTTGGTGTTCCAAGATCTGAATCTGTTTCTTCATTCACTAGCTCAGCCAAGTCTGTCTAGAGCTGGGCTTTTAGAGGTCAAGGGAGCAGATCCCCACAGCTGTGTAAATGTTGCACCATCAGCACGCTTCTGGACAGCAGATCACCCCCACTGAATCTGCATTAAGCTTCTGTTTGTGATTCCTGCCTACGGCACGCTGCCGGATGCCCCTCCGCTCAGATTCTTCCTTGCTGTGGCTGAGTTGCTAAGGGTGCCTCTGGCACGAAGGCAAACACTCGCTTTTTCACCCAGCTGGCCGTGTCCAGCCAAACTTACCTTAGAGCACCATCTGCTCCGGAGTTAGAGGAGATTTGTGGCATGAGCGCAGGTGGCCAAGCGATTCAGTTAGCAATGAGAAATTCTGCAAACACGGAAGCAGCCGGGCTCCACAGTAAATCACCAGACAAGCCAACTGTGTGTTTGCACATGTGTGTGTGTATGTGCATGCACAAACATGGAGATGCAGCATTAAGGAGCAGTGTGGCATCTGTTGTAAGTTGCCTTTAATGGGGACTTGTGTGTATGTGCATTTATTTATGAGCCAGTGTGGCGGAGATCCAGGTTCTAGCCCCCACTTGGCCATGAAGCTCACTGGGTGACTGGCCAGTTACTGATGTTCAGCCTAAGCTACCTCACAGGGTTGTTGTGAGGATAAAATGGAGAGGAGGAGGATTATGTAAGCCACCTTGGATTCCTTGCAAGTGGAAAAAAGGTGGGATATAAATGTAATGTAATAATAATTATTAATTAATTAATTACATTTATATCCCTCCTTTTTTCCTTGAAGGAACCCAAGGCAGCTTATATAATCCTCCTCCTCCTCTCCATTTTATCCTCACAACAACCCTGTTAGGCTAAGAGCCAGTGACACGTGAGCCTCATGGCTGAGAGGGGACTAGAATCTGGATCTCCCGAGTACAAGTCCAGCACTCTAACCACTATGCCACACTGGTGTTCAGGCCAACCAGTCAGTCTGTATGTCTCTATCTGTCCACAGTTCATCTTGACTGTCCCTGTAGAATAGCCTGGCCCATCCTGGTACCCTCTAACGTAGCATTGCTGGCTGTGGGATTATGGGACTAGTAGTCCAACATGTCTGGAGGACACCAGGTTGGGGAAAGCTGCTGTAGATCGTATCCTGATGGTACAGTCTGGCTCTGTCCCTTTCCAGCTCAGACCTTGGACTTGCAATAAGGGGTGGATTGCTCCATTCCCCTGAACCCCCACCCCTATTTACAAACCACAGGATACTGTACATCCTGGAAGCGGCACAGAAGGTTCAAAGGGCATATTTCAGAATGAATAGATCTGGCTAAGGCCCAGGTTCCAGCTTGCTTCCAATGTTGAGCCAACAGCCCGTCAGTCGGGCCCCATGGAATTCTGGACCTTGAAAACTCTGAGCAGTACTTCTGATGGCATTTCCTGCTCCTTCTGCTCTCCTTAGAATCCAATGGCTTATTCTCAAAAAGATGGGGGCAGGATTTGCAAGAGTTTCAAGGCCACACCCTCTGACCTATGTCCCTCTTAATCCTGAATGTGTCTGTTCTATTGCATTCAGTAAATCTACTTGTTTTGCAGTCAGTATATCAAGGAGGTCTACTTCAAGTACATCAAGTAGATTTTGTGATAAATTTGACTTCAGTAGATCAACTAGATCTACTTCTATTGCAGCCACTAGTTCAAGGATATCTACTTCAAGTAAATCAAGTAGATCTCTTAATAGATTTGATCTCAGTGGATGAAGTAGCCCAGTAGATCAAGCAGTTCAGTAGATCAAGAATATAACCTTGATGGATTTCATCTCAGCAGGGTAAGCAGATTAAATAGATCGAACAGATCCTTTGATAGATTTGATTTCAGTAGATAAAGTTGATCTCTTGATAGATTTGATCTCAGCAGGGCAAGTAGATGAGTAATCAAGCAGATCTCTTGATCGATTTAATCCTGGTAGTTCAAGTAGATCTGATTCTATTTCAGTCAGTAGATCAAGTCTTTCTATTACAGTCAGCTGACTGTGTGTGGGAGCCGAAGGAGGCTGTTGAAAGTCTGTGCCCTCCCTTCTTTCTCTTCCTTTCCTTTTCTATTGTAGTCAGTCTTCGGGTAGCACATGGCAGACAGTGGCGAACAACGTGAAGCTCGAGAAGCACACAGTCAGCGGCTTGAACCCCAACACCATTTACCTCTTCCTCATTCGGGCCGTCAACACCTACGGCCTGAGCGACCCCAGCCCCGTCTCGGAGCCCGTTCGCACACAAGGTGAGTTTCCCTGTGCTGACGTATTGGACTAGTGGGGTGGGTGGTTTTGCAATGGTTTGATCTGACACAGCCATAGTAGGGATGTAACCACTTGCCTCGAGCGGGTGTAGCGGGCCAAAATCGGCCCCGCTCACGCCCGCCAGAGACTCGCTTTGGTATAAGAGTGTTTTGGATTACAAGCACAGTTCTGGAACGAATTATGCTTTCAGTCCAAGGTATTACTGTACTCCCAATCTTAAGTCTTCCGTGTAATCATAGAGAAGAGGACAGATCTACTCACATTATGGATGCACTTGGTGAAACCTGAGGGCCAAACTACATGTCACACACACAAAAGGATTAGAGAACCAGGGCTGCTTGAGCTCACTGACATTCTCCGAACTTTACTTCAAAGCTCGGTTCATCTCGCTCCCATTCTCACTTTGCAATCCTTTTTTGGTTCATTCTAATGGGGAAAGTGCACATTTTTCAAAAGTTGTGCATTTTTCAAGATGTGCATTTTCTAAAAGTTGTGCTTTTTTCTAAAATATATATATATGCACATTTTGTGAATGCAATGCAAGTTTGGGAATTTGCAGACGTTTTCAGAAAACATGCACTCCCGTTTGTGTCTGCTTTCAGGGTTGCTAACGGGCATTTTTGAGTGATTGAACTGAACTGAAATAATCATATATCCGTGTGTGTGTGGTGTGTGCATCTCACACGTTCTGTAAAACCCTGCATACACTGCCATCAGGCAGCAAGGTTGACCAATCTATGGCTTATGGATCATATGCACTTCCCAAGCCATTTGAGTGCAGCTGCTGGAAACAAAGCAGATGGAAGTAGGCTTAAAGGAGCTTCCTGTACAATGCATGAGAGGTTTGGTGTTACTATAGTCCTCATTGCTAATGACATCATTCTGTTCCTCTCTCACTTTTCCTATGGTTTGGCAGATGTGAGTCCTACCAGGCAAGGGGTAGATCACCGGCAGGTGCAAAAAGAACTTGGAGAAGTTGTGGTCCAGCTCCAGGATCCTGTTGTCCTCACCTCCACTACCATCCAAGTGACCTGGACCGTGAGTACCAACAGGCTCACTGACAAACTTCTTTGCAATGGCAGGATGTGTGTAAGCAAAATGTGCTAGACCAGGGGTGCAGAACCTCTTTCAGCCTGAGGGCCAAATTCAATTTTGGAGAAGTTCTTGGGGGCCACATTCCAGTAGTGGGGTGGGGCCAAAGGCAAAATGTGTGAGGCCAAAATGCCAAAAATACTTGCATACTTTAGCTTAAAGCTCTTGCTGCCAGTAACTAAGCCTTAGGGGAGGCGTTTCAACCTTTTACAATGGTAGGAAAACTGCGCAAAAGCTGTGAAACCATGAAATGATTGGCAATTGGGAAAGGGTAGGGCCAGAACCAGGAGGTGTGACCCTCTAGGGAACCCAAGAAGGCCAGATTGGGATGCACAGGTGGGCCAGATTTGGCCCATGGGCCTAAGGCTCAACACCCCTGTGTTAGACAGAGAAAGTAGTTTAAATGGGGGATTAGACAATTCATGGAGGATAAAGCTTTTAGTGACTACTGGTCATGATGGCTATATGATGGCTCCAGGAAAGAGGTAGTATTCCTTTGAGTACCAGTCACTGGAGAACTACAGCAGGAGATGCCTCTTGCCCTCATGTCCTGTTTGTCCGATTTGAAGAGGCATGTGGCTGGCCACCATGGGAAAAAGAATGCTATAGGCCTTTGGTCTGATCGAACAGGACTTTTCTTACCATCTTAGATATATTGGAGTCAATGGCAATGCTGGCCTTCAATATTTTTGCAGCTGAAAGTCACAGTGGCAGCTTTGGATGATTATCATCATCATCATCATCATCATCATCATCATCATCATCATCATCATCATCATCATCTAATGAAATGAAGACTGGAAGCAAGAAAATGTCACTGCCTCCTAGAAATTTGCTGGTGAAAGCAACTGTTTTAGTTTGCTTCTTGGTACAGCTGACCCTCATCAGTAGAGATCAGGTTGCAGTGCAGGGACTAGGGTTAGATAGGCAGGTCTATTTCCAGGCAATGGGGTTTCATCATGTCCAAACAGTTAATGCTATCTCTTCTTCTCACTCAGGTGGACCGCCAAGCTCAGTTCATCCAAGGATACAGAGTGATGTACCGGCCCAGGAACAGTGCCTGGCTGGTGCAGGATGTGAAGTCACCTGCTGAACGGAGCACTGTCCTAGTTGAGCTGCACAAAGGCCAGGAGTATGAGGTCAAAATTCGCCCATATTTCGATGAGTTCCAGGGCATGGACAGTGAGGCGCTACTGGTGCGCACCCCAGAAGAAGGTACATGTGAGAGTGGAAGGAAGCTGGTGTCCCTAGAATCTGACCTCCCAGCCCAGAAATCCAGGAGTTGTGATTCTCTGGGTGAAAGTAGACATAATGTTAATTGCACGAATTGCCAGCATGTACCATTTCGGGCCATGGGTTCTGATGATGCTCTGTGATATTGCTTGGGTTGCAGGGTTCTGCTATGGATCAGAACTTGAACAGGGCCAGATTTCTCAGGAAGCAAGTTGGAAAGATATCAGCACCATGGAGACCTCCAAGTGGTGCTTGGGCTGGAAGCTAGACAGGGGTGTCTGCATGTTGTTCCAACAAGGAGCAGTGCAATACTGGGCCTTAAATAGAAATGTAGCAACCTTTAGGCTGGTTGGCCCCCCACACCCCACCTCCATACTGACTGAGGACTTGGGCCATGAGGACACTCCCAGGTCATTGCAGTCTGAGATGACTAAAATAGGCCAAGCCCCTTTAAGAGTCCCTTAGAGGGGCCTAGATTGCTTTAGCAAGCTCAGACTGCAACAACCTGGGAGTGTTTTTATGGGCCATGTCCTCAGAGTCTGAGGATGGTAATGCAACCTCCTCTGGATGCAGAAAAGCCAACTCCTGGGGTCTTTCTTGTGAACTGAGTCCGGGGTGGGAGTGGAAGCCTCATGATGTCTTTCCATGGCTGAATCATCTCCCTGAACCATTGAGTCTGGAGCCTTCTCAGAGGACAAGGGCTTGGGATCCTCTGAGGATGAGGGTTCAGAGTCCTGGTCCATAACACAAAGGAGGCTTCCCTCCCAATGCAAATAGCAGCTTCAGGGGCATGATTTTGGTGGGGACCATAGCAGGAGTTAACCGAAAGAGTTACATCTGGAGTCTCCAAAGTGGGTACCAATCTGCCCATGGAAACCTCACTTGGCATCTGCCAGGCTTCTGGCCCCTCCTGATTTTTATGTTATTTCTTAAGATGTTGGGTTATTTTACAAAATATTAAGTGGGAGTCTGGCATACCATGAAGGGCTGCTCTCCAGTACCATCTTTAGCTGGGGTCAAAAGAGTGGTTTTGTGTTTTGGTGTTCAGACCCTGCTTCTCCCTTGTACTTAGGTCCTTGGGCAAGTTACTTTTCTTTTAGTTTCACTACTTTGCCTTCTGAAAAATCAGTGTTTTATGGCAGTCCTTGCCCATGATGACTGCCAGTTCATGAATGGACAAGCCTCCTTCCATGGCAGCCATTTTGTGAGAGCACCCACAAGGCACTCCCAGAATTCCAAATGTGCCAACTAATCCAAAAAGGTCGGGGACCCCTGGGTTAAACTTGCCCTCCCCCTTTTTGGTCCTGCACACACACACATGTATGGCAACTGTTTACATTGTTTTAAGCATGCACATTAATTGCATCCATACAATTAAAATGCTACCTAGTTTGGCCCTGTGTCAAGCCTGAACATCTATACTAATTCTCTGCTGCTTCACAAAACCACCATTCCCAAGGTTCTGTAAGGGAAGCCATGACAGTTAAACCAGTTTCAAACCCATTTCAGTGCATTCTTAAGGCTGGTTTAGCTTAACGTCCTTCGAAATTGCCTTTTCTTTCACTGCCTTTCCTATGACTCAGCATGCTCTGGCACTGCTATGTGGCATTCCAAAGTTCAGAATGGCAATCCCCATATGCCACATTAGTCCTTGCCTTTGCCAGAAAAGACTGAACAATAAGCTCCTTTCATTCCCTCCCACCCAGCTCCCAGTGCTCCTCCTCAAGCAGTTACCGTAGTAACGGTGGGGCTCAGAAACAGCACCAGTATCAGCGTATCCTGGGAGCCGCCTCCACTTGGAGAGCAAAATGGGATCATCCAAGATTACCAGGTAAGGCAGACTCTCTAAATATCCTTGGGCAACCCCTGAAACTTGTGAAACCCCAAAGATTAACAGGAAGGTCTGAAGGCCTTGTGGCCTGGCAGTAGCAAGGGGCACAGCAGATGCCAAGAGGGAGTAATGGAAAGTTTGCTTTTTATGTCACGGCGTGTTGCTCCAGCCATTGGGTCACTACTTTCTTCCCTTCCTGTGGCAGGTTTGGTGCCTGGGAAATGAGTCCCGTTACCACATCAACAAGACTGTGGATGGCACAGTGCATTCGACGGTCTTGCTGGGCCTGGTGCCAGGCATGGTCTACCGCACAGAAGTGGCTGCAGCCACCAGCGCAGGCATTGGAGTGAGGAGCGCCCCAGTTGTCATACAGATCAGTGAGTACTCAAGGCTCACTGAAACATCCATGAGCAGGAATAAGATGGCTTCTTTCCATATGGCTCTGCCCACTTACTAAGAACAACTAGGGAGGCCCTCTGTTCTGTTTGGCCTTTAGCATATGACGGCTTAGTGTTGCTGGGTGCTAGTGAGGTCTGGGTTACAAGGTTCCACTATGGGTTGCATGTTTACCAAGATTTGGGGCAAAGCAGGTTTCTCAGTGAGGCAGGAATGGGAACAGGACAGCATCTTGGAGAGCTCTGAGTGTTAGTGGGGAGCTTGCCTGTATATTGCTCCAACAAGGAGCAGATCAAGACTGAGCCTTAAATAGGGGGTTGGCCCCACCTCCACACCAACTGAGGCCTTTTCTCTTAAAGGGGCTTTGTCTGTTTCAGCAGCCTCAGGCCACAATGACATGGAGGTGGCTGTAGCATGCTAGACTCTTCATGGGTGGAGTCCTCAGAGTCTGAGGACAGCAATGTGGCCTCTGGACATGGGGGGCAGGTCTCTGGGGTCTTCCTGGGGAACTGGGTCCTGGGGAGGTGGAAGCTTCATGACTCCTTTCTGTAACTGAATCCTCTCCCTGAGTAATTAACTCAGGAACCACTTATTCCAAGGATGAGGGGTCAGGATCATCCCCCACGGTTTGGTATGGGGTCCTGGCCCATGATACCCTCTTGCATGTCCCACCCTCTTCTGAAGTGTGGTTACTGTAGGAATGTGTGTGGGCCTTCTTGAATTTGGTGCCCAGTCTCTGGAACTCTCTGCCTGGGAGATTGATTTACCCCTCCCACTGATTGCATTCCACTTTCTCCCACAAATGGCATTCCACTAGCTTTTGAAAATTACTTTGTTTTGGCAGGGCCTTTGGCCTGATTGCCCCATGATTTTAGTAGCTCTATCTGCCATTCAGTCTGCTTTAGATTTATTTATTATTATTTTTAAAGTACTCTATGGGGCTAGCTGCTTTGAGTGATTCATGGTGCAATCCTAAACAGGTTTACTCAGAAGGAAACAAGTCCTCTTGAATTCAAACACGCTTCCTTATAAGCGTGTTTAGGATTGCAGCCTCCGATTTGGAGCAGAGAGGCAGCAGCAGGGTATGAATGAGTTCATCAATATTAAAATAAAAGAAATAGCCTTTGGACCTGGAATCCTCAGCTACATAGACCATAGCACCCCACCCAACCTCAGGCTCAAGATGTTCAAACTGACATTCTGCATTTCCATTCTTCGCTCGAGCCAGTGCCCAATCCAAGTTAGCCAACGTCTACCAGTCCTAGCAGAACACAGACCTGGATCAACTTTCCTTTATGTTTATACCATGAAGAAGATTGAAGTCAAAAGGTGTATAGTTTTGATCGAGATCTTGCCAGACTGGGGGATTGGGCAATGAAGGGGAGAAGATTCATAAAGGGGGGTCATGCGGAGTAAGGACAGAGGTGCAGTGCAATGGGAAGCAATTAGGCGGAAGTGGCAGAAGTGCTGGATGGAGCAGTCATCAGCTCCTGGCCACATCATCACCAGGATGATGGAATGGAAGTTTGCTTCTGAAGCCCAGTGGCTGCATAGTCCGGTAGGTGCTCTGGCATCATGCCTGGTTTTCACAGCTCCATCTCTTAGTTCCCATTGGTGTGTCCCAGCTGTGGCTGGGCTAAACCACTCCAGACTGCTCATATGACTGAACGCTCCTCCAGACAAAAACGTTATCCTCTACATGGAAAACTAGCAAGTCAGGGACAAGTGTTCTCCCTTTACGGGCTAGCTTTCTATCTGCAGGGAATTTTGTTTCATTCCTCTTTACTATTGTCAAGCAAGCTTCCCCCTGGTTTCCCACCTCAGGGGCAACGGATGCAGCCCCAGCTCCTTGCCTCCTTTCAGGGCAGATGCTTTTGCCTCCCCTGCTTGCTGCAGAGCCCTCGCCAGACCAGGACACCGTGCCCGTGAGCAGCGGGGACAGCGTGAGCCTTGCCGAGCAGATCACGGATGTGGTGAAACAGCCGGCCTTCATCGCTGGCATCGGGGGGGCCTGCTGGGTCATCCTGATGTGCTTCAGCGTGTGGATTTACTGTCGCCGGAAGAAGAGAAAGGAGCTGAGTCACTACACAGGTGAGGCGGGCTAGGCCATTTCCCTGCTCTTGCTCTCTCGAGGGCCGGTGTGGGTTGGTTGCCTGAGGACATAGGAAGCTGCCTTAATACCCAGAGTCCCCTCCTGACCTTGGCTAGAAGTCCACCGGGCACCACAGAGCAAGCAAGGTGGCAAAACCACAGAAAGCTCCAAGCGAGCAACTTGCTGCAAAGGTGCCTGGGGCTTGACTGAAGCTTTTATGCCTCCAGGGAAGGGTCATTCCTCCTAGGCTCCGCCCCTTCCTTGAGAAGTGGAAGGCCTTAAAGGGGCAGGCTTCTGATGTGCAGCCTAGCACTCTTCCTCCATCTCTCTGAGGTTTTCCTTCAGTCACATTGCACACATTAATGAGACAGCATGGGCATGTGGGTCCATGGCATGATGGGTTTCCTTCCATGAGGTGTGCAGTAGTGGAGACTGGTGGCTCCAATGTCAGTGGGGCTATGTATCCACTCTGGGTTTCAGCCCGAACTTTAAAGGAGCTATCCGTGGTACTGAACATAAAGTTTGGGTTTGGGGTTCAGCACCATGGACAACTCCTTTAAAGCTCAGGCTGAAACCTGGAGTGGATACACCACCCCACTGACATTGGCACGCACCACCAGCCACTGCTGATGTGCTGCCTCTGGGAGCACATATAAGGGTTGTCTGCCTCAAGGACCACTGAACCAATGGGCTCAGACTCTGGCATGGTCATGACGCTGGGGCCCGAGTTGCTTTCCAGGACCATTGTTTCTGGTGCCGTTGATCCGATAGATTTGGCCAGCCTCCTCTCTTCTAAGATAGCATCCAAGCCCACGTTGCTGTTCAGGGTGAGGGTCCTGATGCCAGGTCAGATTATTTCTCCATCTAGCCCAGGGGTGTCGACCCGCTGGCCAATGGTGGCTGGTGGCCCCAATGTCAGCGGGGCTGTGTATCTGCTCCTGATTTTACTCCAAACTTTTAAGGAGCCATCCATGCTGTTGAACCTAGTTTGGCCACCAGCCTCCACTGCCTCTCTGGCCCACCTGAGGCCCCAATCCCTCAGATGGCCATTCCTCCTTCCCCTGCCCCCACCCCCTTTCCTAGATTCTAGCCCAATATTGTCTGCTCTGCCTGGCAGTGGGTCTCCAAGGTCTCAGGCAGGGAAAGCCTTTTCCATCACCTGCTCCCTGCATCCTTTACTCAAGAGATATTAGGGATATGGACGTATGCCAGTCTGCATGCAAAGCATGTGCACTGCTGCCAAGCGATGACCCTTCTCCCTGTCCCAGTCTGCCTTAGACTCCCACCCCACCTCTGCCAACCACAGCCATGACGTGCACTCAGCTGCCTCACTCTTTGCTTGCTTCTCTTTGCAGCTTCCTTTGCGTACACGCCAGCAGGTAAGGCTTGTCGCCCCCCCCCCCATCGCATTGCTTTTTCACCCTGCACCACCAGCCCAGCCGTCACCTTGTTCTCCGAGGAGGTTCCCTGACTGAGTGTGGTCTGCTTTCTTTTCAGTTTCTTTCCCCCATGCCGATGGGCCAGCACGTGGCAGTGGCAGGTGAGTGCGGAGCAGGGACAAGGGAGAATTTCATTCAGTGTGGCCTAATGGTGAGAGTGTTGGACTGGGACTCAGGAGATCTGGGTTCCAGTCCCCGTTCGGCCATGAAGCTTACTGGGTGACTTTGGGCCAGTCACTGACTCTCATCCTAACTTACCTCTCAGGTTTGTTCTGAAGACAAAATAGAGAGGAGGGGAGGAGTCGTGTACTCTGCCTTGGGCTGCTTGGAGCAAAAGCAGGAGGCAAACATAACAAATAAAGAAACATACCTAATTCACAGTTGCTGAATCAGTATGCGAACTGGCGTGTGGTTGTCCTTCGATGTTTGCCCTTCTCTGGATTTTGCGACAGAGTTTCCCAAACAAAAAATGTGTGCAAAAATGTGTATATTAGGGTAAACTGCAACCAAAAATGTGTATATTAGAGAAAATACACCCAAAAAACTGTGGAGTGACTCAGTCCTGCTTATTTCTGAGTAGAGATGCAGAGGCTTGATATCTGGGATGCTATTTAAAAGTACTGCTGAGTGATTCAGTCCTGCTTACTTCTGAGTATCCTTAACATCAGTAATAATCATATTTTGGCCCACTTACCTTGCCTTTGGCCCTGCCCACAGATGGAATGCACTCCCTGAGACCTTTCTCAGTTTGGAATTTGGCCCTTTGCCTGCAAAATGTTCCCCACCCCTGTTTTAATCAAGGCAAATGTATGGAAATTTAAGCCATGAATTAACTGATACGTTGACTACACCTCATACAATTAATCTATTCAGATCTTTTTTTTAAAATAATAATTGGATGACAGGCGGCCAGGCCTAACATAAACCACGAAATAATTGTGACACTTGTGTCTCTCCTCCAGCCGGCCTGGCATGCTGGCTATGGCCACTAGTGCCTCCAGCTATCCGTGGCTGGCAGATTCGTGGCCAGCCCCAAACTTGCTGCGGAATGGGAAGACAAAGGAGCCTGGCGTGACCTGCTGCACAGGAAACCACAATGCCACCGAGAGATACTATAATGGTAGGAGCCCCATTGATTAAGCAGATGCCTAAGAAGGAAGCCCGGTGTAGAACTGGTGAGCAAAAGACAAACATGTGTAGCTAGCAGAAATGGCATGCAGGTGTTATTGTGGTTGGGGTGAACATGCTCAAGTAAGAGCGTTAGTTTGCACAAAAGAGGAAGTTGCTGAGACAACCAAAGCGGATTTTCCAGGTTGTGACCTCCCAGGAGAAGAGCTGAGACAAGGTTAGTGGAGAAGGAGCAGCAGGACCAATCCCACCCCCTCCCTGCAAGCCTGGATTAGAAGTAGTTCTCCAAGCCCAGAAGGTGCTTAAAAACTGAGGCATGCAGAATCTGCTGCAGCCCAACCAGAAGGCCTGGTTAAGCCAGGTCACGACGTGTTCCCTTGTTTTGCAGATGCTGGGATTTCCAATTACATTGCTCAGACTGAGAAGTTTGGGACGGGGGTGTCCGATGGGCCCATCTACAGCACCATTGACCCAGCCAGCGATGACATGAGGACGTTCAATGGGGCGTTTTCACAGCACACCACCCCGTATGCCACGACGCCTGTGGTACCGTATGGGGCAACGCATCTACACTCACCTGATGAAGAGGAGAACCAGTGGAATGCCCAGTCTGGGATCTCCGGCATCCAGTATGCCCAGCCTGAACGGAGCAGGGTAGAGAGCGGTAGGGATCTCGAGCATACAAGAAGCTAGACACCCTTCTTCTCTCCATGTATATTATTTTCCAATTGCAGTGGCATCACCTATCTAGAAAAGTGAGACCTTGACGTGTCCTAGAACAGGATCTAATGTGCCCAATACTAGAATACTAATGTGCCCAATACAATGGAGTCCTCTTAGGTTCCCCATCAATAGCAGGAGATCAGGTCAGAGCAAGTGTCCAGTCACAGCTCAGACTTGGCATGAAGGGCAGAGACAGATTGGTGCATAGAGTTGAGGAGCAGCGCAAGAATCATGAGTGGAGCTTTAGGCTGCAATCCTATGCACACTTGCCGGGATGTAGGTCCAAATGCTCTTAATGGGGTCTGCTTCTGAGCATATGTGCATGGGATCATATGGCTAGCATTTTCATCAATCAGACAGCACCTAGACTCAGTGCATTGCTCTTTTGCTGGGTTCGATGGTCCCTGTCCCTGACCTCTGCTTCTTTCCATAGTTGCTAAACCTGGCAAACAGAAATCAATGGGGAAGCCAGTGAAAACGCCATCCCTCAACTGGACAGAGGTGCTTCCCCCACCACCTTCTGCCAGTGAACTGAGCCAATATGTGGAGGAGGAGGAGGAGGAGGAAGAGGAGGAAGAGGAGCTAGAAGTTGGGTAAGTGCCAAAGGAAGGGCAGACAATGTCGCTTCCTTTCATTACAGTGTTTTCCCCTGCTAATAGAACTGGTGTTTGGACTGGAGACCTTGTATTCCTCATTAGTCTCGAGTTTGGGCTTCAGCTGTTATTGGGCATGGGCCAACACATTATTTTAATGCACACTGCGGTAATGCTCTGCCTTTGAAGGGTGTTTGGAAACTGCAACTGGTCTAAAATGCCAGGCTGTTAATTGGAGCATGCCCTTCAGAGCACAAAACTGAGAACCAGTGTGGACAAGTGGCGAGATGATGTTTGGAGGATCCTGGCCATCTTGAACATCACTAGTTCATCATCCCTAAAAAACACTGCTGTTTCAGAGGACACTGGAGATGATGGATACTTCGTTTTTGTCCTTTGACCTTGATCATTCTGTTGCTTTACTGCTGCCTCTGCTGTGCACTGATGTCTTTGCTTATATATGTACATATATAGCTGTTCTTTAATTGAGTTTTACCTGTTGCTTTCATGTGGTTGTTAAGCTACCTATTGGTAAGGGAGGGTATTTTAAAGAGAGGGGCAGGGGGAAGAATAGAAATAAATAATTAAATCTCAGCTACATCCATTCATGTAGTCTTCTTCAGTTTCACAATTCACACAAGTTGCATTTGCATTGATTCAACTCATATATTCTCTGGGGACCTTTCTGTGAGCCAGTCAGTATCAGGAGCTGACTTAAGCCTCACTTTAGTAGGATTTAAATAGGGTTTAGAATTTGTCCCTCACCGCTTGATATTTGCAAGCGGAACTGATTCTTTGAAAGTTGCAAGCAGCCATTCTAAGTGTCAGTTAATGAACTGTATCCAACTAAAAAACCCACACCAAACTTTGGCTCTTTCCTGCAAATGCCTAGAGCAGTTCTAGCTACCCGGAAGCATACTGAGACCTCAGATTCACCCTCTGTTTTGAGCAGGACAGACACAACCAAATTAGATGTACCTGATGGCATTGAAGAACCTTTTTTCATCAGGTCAGGGGATGGAAGCTGTAATTTTATTTATTTATTTGCTTATTTGCCGGCCAGATGGGTGATTAATAAATGTAAATAAATAAATAAATTTGTACTATTTCCATACCGCTAAATATTAAGAAAAATCCCTAAGCAGTTTCCCTAAGAGCTTCGGCTATTGGGCAGTATAGAAATAATAATAATAATAATAATAATAATAATAATAATAATAATAATAATAATAATAATAATAATAATTCAAAGTAGGTGTGAAATGCCAAGAATTCTTATCCAGTATTTAGAACAGGGGTGCAGAACCTCCAGCTTGGAGGCCAAATCTGGCCCTTGAGGGGTCCCAATCTGGCCCTCTGGGTTTCCCACCGGGCCACACACCCTTCCCTGGCTCTACCCCTTTCCCCTGATCACCGATAGTTTGGTGGCTTCCCAGCTTTACACAGTTTACCCCCATTCTAAATGGTTGAAATGCCTCTCTGAAGACTTAGTTCCTGGCAGTAAGAGCTTTAAGCTAAAATATGCTGGTATTTTAAAATATTTTGGCCCCATCCATTTTGCCTTCAGCCCCGCCCACCACTGCAATGTGGCCCCGAGAGTCCAAAAGGGGTTGGGTTGAAAGGGGGTTCAACTTCGCTGGTTTAGATGCCCCCTTTAGATCCCCAAGGAGCAGATGTTTCCTTAGGATGCTTGTGTGTGTGTGGTGGGAATTTGGAGCCCAAGAGTGTCCAAGCCAAAATGTCTAGCTCACTCGCTGTTTGTAGTTCCGAGGTGGAGGAATGGTGCCCGCCACTGCCGGAAAGGACCTACTTGATGGAGAACATCCAGGAAGAGGAATGTCCTCCTCCTCCTCCCCGTGGTGAAGCCTCCTCTCCTGAAAATTCCTATGGGCAGCAGTCCACAGCCACACTGACCCCTTCGCCCCGGGAGGAGATGAGAGCTTCTGAGGACATCCCCAGGCTGCATCACTTTGAGATTCCGCACCTGCCCAGGTACAAACCGCCGATGCTTGCAAAAGATGCAATCCAAACCCGGGACACGACCTTACATGCTCATCCTTTTACAAATGCAGTGCCTCTCCCCCGTCCTGCTGCCGCTAATTTAGACCTTGTCTTGACCTTTTACTCAAGGACATGCAAAATAGCTATTGACTGTAGAGCAGGCTGGTTCTTTGTGGTCCTGCAGAACCAATGGGTGTTGGAGGGAAGTAGATTTCGGCCAAACATTGGGAGAAACTTCCTCATGCTCAGGGCTGTCCAGCAGTGGAACAGACTGCTTTGGAAGGAGGTGGGCTTTCCTTCACCAGAGGTATTTAAGCAGAGGCTGGACGGCCATCTGTTAGGGATGCTGCAGTTGCATCCTGTACTCTAGGTCCTGCATTGAGCAGGGGGTTGGACTCAATGACTTCCAAGGGCCCTTTCAACTCTAACCATCTGTGAATTCCTTAAGAATTGCTTTCTTCCTTATGAACCTGCCTGAGCCTTAAGTTAATCTCCAGAGGTCCTGCTCTCTGTCCTCTTGCCATTAGAGATTTTTAAAAAGGGGAGGCACAGGAGATGGAGCCTTTTCCAAAGTGGGACCAAAAGGGTGCCACTAGGGAGGTACGAATTGGCAAAAATCCACTCCTCATGTGTTTTGTGGATTTCCGGGCAGCTTTCGGTCTGTCGTCTGCCCTTTGATGGACTCGGAGTATGCACAAATGCATTTGCACATGCTTGTGCAAGTTCGCATTTGTGCAAATTCACAATCCTGAAAATGTGCAAATCACTGAAAATACCCCCCCCCCCAATGCATATTTTCACTCTTTAGTCTATGGGGCGATTTGTGCATTTGGGGTTATTTTGTGTAGTTTTCTGCATCTAAATTTGTACCAAAAATACGCAATTAAAAAAAAAAAAGGTCCACAAGTCCCGCGGAATCTGTGCGACCTTGGAAAGCCTGTCTGCTGCAGAATCCGTGGGTTGGACCCGGAGAAATCTGAACTCATTTGAGTTCCTTGTGGACTTCTCCAATGTCCCTAGGTGCCACTCCCTTCCTGGGCTGACCCACGTCTTCCTGCATACAGGCAAGCAGTTCGGAATAAACCTCTGAAGCTGCTGCATCCTCCTGTACCCACCTTCCCCAACCTGTTGCCCTCCAGATGTATTTGACCTCAACTCCCAGAATCCCCCAGCCAGTATAGGTTTCTGCCTATCAGTATGGGACTCAGACAGGACTGGCCCACCCAACAATTACCACATTTAAACCCCATCCAATCCCCACTTGACCCATGATGCCAAGCCATGCTACGGCTCTGCAATAAGGATCCATTTCCCAAAGGGTTGTGTGCTAAACCTCAAACCCAGTGCATTTGTAGGGGGGCCTAAGGAAGGTTGTTGGGCAGATATCCATCCCCATATTTATAAAATCATAGAGTTGGAAAGAACCTCAAAGGTCAGCTAATTCAACCTCCTGCCAATGCAGAAATGCTGCTCCAACAGCATCCCTGATTGGTGGCCATTCACCCTCTGCTATAAAAGCTTGAAAAATGAATGCTTGACTAGATAGGCCTTTGGTCTGGTCCAGCTCCGCTGTTCTTATGTTCTTATGGCAATGGAAGACATAGCCAAGGCTGTGCATATTCTCAGGTCCTACCATGGAACTTCTGAGTTTTATACTGAAGAAAATTCAACATCCTATTAACCTGGACTTTAAAAAATAAATAAAGAGAGGGGCAATTTCTAGTCATGATTGCAGGGAGAGTCTTGGAACTACATGTGCCATCATTCGTATGAGCAAAATTCAGCTTTTGTTGGTGCGCAATGGGGCTGCCTCATGCTGGTTTTGTTGTGAGTGCAAAGTCTTTGTGAGTGCAAAGTCTATCTATACACAGCCATAGAAAGTGCTGATCTCCTCCCTACCTTGCATCCTCTCCATCATTACTATCTTCCCGCCAGGGTCATCCTCTCCACTAAATTTGGTGCTTCTTGCTTTCAAGGCGGTTACCCAATGGCTCCGGGCCGTTGCCCAGGGCCTCGAGTCCTCCCTTGACTCAGTCCAACCCAAATCTAAACGTGCCTGAAGAGGGACCCGAGGGCATCGGTCCCAGGACAGGCCATCGACGCAACCTGAGCCAGACACCAGCGCACAGTGCAGAGAAAGTGGACTCTCCGGGAATAGGTGGGTGCATCTTCCCTGTTGCTCTTCCAAGAGGCAGCGCGGCAATCTCAAGCACAGGGAGGCAGAGGGACGTGACCGGATGTCCCAGAGAGCAGGCCAGCAGAGGGGGCACAACCATGCAACGTCGAGTCTGAGGCAATTTCCCTTGTAACCAACTTGTTGCACCCGCAGTGGTGAAAAATGTGCAACGGAGTGACTTGCCCAGCAGCAGCATGTGCAGATAATTCCTTTAAGAGTTAAGAGAAATAGGAGTTAGAGCAAAGGTGTTGAACCTCAGGCCCATGGGGCAAATCTGGCCCACCTGGGGTCCCTTTGGGGTTCCTTAGATAGCCACGCCCCCTTTCCCCCAGCTGCCAATTGTTGGGTGGTTTCCCAGTTTTTGTGCATTCCACACACACACACACACACACACACACACACTAAAAGGCTGAAATGCCTCTCCTAAGACTCAGTTACTGGCTTTAGGAGCTTTAAATGATAAGATGCTGGTATTCTGACCCCACCCCCTTTTTGCCTTTGGTCCCACCCACCAATGGAATGTGGTCCCCCGAGAGCTTCTTTGAAATTGAATTCAGGCCTTGTACGAGGTCTGACAGCCCTGGGTTATATATAGGGTGTCAGAGTAGGACTGGGGAGACCAGGCTTCAAATCCCCACATAGCCGTGAAGCTCGCTGGGTGATCTTCATAGGCCCAGCCCATCTCACAGGGTTGTGGTGTGGATAAAATGGAAAGGATGCTGTAATTTGTATGCCACCCTATGCTTCTTGAAGGAAGGATGGAACCAAAATGGAATGAATAAATAATAAGATCGGCTCCTTTGCAGCTGTATTTTCTTTAGCAGGAAGTGCCACTGAGCTTCATTAGCTGCCCCAAGGACAGTGCAGTGTTATATTAGCTCTCCATCATTTGGTGTTTTTCTCCAACCAGCAATAAATAGTGACTTGTGCCAGGCTCAGCCTCTAGAGTCAGTGGCTTGCTTTTGCCAAGGCTGAGACTGGGTTGGATAGACCAAGTTGCTGGCTATGGTTCTCTGACTCCAACATTGGGTTTTTACTGACAGGCAAGCCCCACCCCAACCTAGGGGACATGCCTCTCCCACCGGGACAGAAAGCAAAAGGCAAGAAGAAATCCAAGTCCAGCCACTACCGTCGAGAGAAGAAGCAGGGAGGTAAGTGTGAAGTGTGTGTTCTGCCATGGAGCGATGGCCCTTCCATGGTGCTGGGGTCCCCAGTCCCACCGACCGAGCCTATGTGTATACAGCTATTACATGCACATGGATGCATGGACATTAGAGAACAGGGACAGCAGGCGTGCTCTCTCTTCTCCCCTCCCCCTCCCACAATGCACTCCTTTCTGCACGGATGAACATGTGGCCAGAAATTCGGTAGAATACCATGAAGTGGATCCTCTAGCTAGCTCCCCAAGCTCTGTTCAGAAGCGGCACTCACCAACGCATGATCAGGGAGTGGGATTACACAGAGTAGCCACACTCCCAGCATTATGTGCACTGACTAGCCACGTCCCCTGGCATCTGCGCATACACGTGCCAACGCCAGCAGGGACAGAGCACATGCGAGTGCACCCCTGCGTGATCAGGGTTCCAGATTGCATGGAAGCATTCCTGCATGCAGCTGTATGTGCCGAGGCTCTGTCCCTGCAGCAGACATTCATGTGGACACTATGGGTGGGGCTAGTCAGCACATGTGATGTCAGGGGTGTGGCTGCCCGACGTCGGCCTGCTGATGTGTTGGGGGAACAATGTATGAGTGCTACTTCTGAACAGGGCTCCAGTGCAGCCAATTATGAGTATAATTTTAATTCCATGACCATGCGGTGGATTCCTCCCTGTGCTTTTTATGTCTATATATAGGCGCCAGTTTACTAGTCTGAACTGCTGCTCACCACTGCAGGGTGACCAGGTGGGAAGGGAATTCCCACCCCTGCCTGTAAGCATCAGGAAGCAGACAACACTATGCAGGTGCATGCTTGCTGATTGACTATCCACCCCAATGCAGGTGTGGGTTCCTGCAGTCAGCAGGGGCAGCTAGCCAGTCAGCAACCACGTGTTTGTGCTGTGCTAACTGCGGATCCCTCTGCCAACACCTCCCAGTTCCATAGGCAAGGGCAAGAATTCCCCTCTCTTCCCAGTCATGCTGCTGCAGCAGCCAGTGATTTGAGCTCGCAAACCCAGTCTCCAGACAGCGCTGCACTATAGCGCAAAATTCAGCATCGTGAGAATCTTGGGTGTCTGGTCTTGAAGCAAATTTCTAGCATCCTCTTTGTGGTGAAAATAGGTTTGAACACATGTGGGGAATGCCTGAGGACATCTCAGGAACCCCGTGGAAGAAGGGGGCTGACCATGGTACTAGTTCATCCTTGGTTCTGCTTGCAGATCTCCCGCCGCCACCCTTGCCACCTCCTGCAGAAGACCTCAGCAGCAATGCTCCAGACAGCGCCCCCCGACTGGGCTGCGACCCCTCATCCCTAGAGAAGGACCCGTGTGGTCCCTCAGCCATGGAGCGGAAAGCTACCCATCGCACAGTGGCAGGCCAGCACTACCACCAGCACCGAGATGGTATTGTTGTTGTTGTTGTTGTTGTTGTTGTTAATTTCATTTCTATACTGCCCAATAGCTGAAGCTCTCTGGGCAGTTCACAACAATTTATAAAAAACACAAACCACAAATACAATAAAAAACAGCATAACATTCCAATATACAAAGTTCAAAACAGAATTTAAAACCATTTGAGCAGGTAAAACTCAAACCAAGGGAGGGAGAGCCAGTGTGGCGTAGTGGTGAGAGTGTTGGACTGGGACTTGGGAGATCCGGGTTCTAGTCCCCACTCGGCCATGAAAGTCACTGGGTGACTCTGGGCCAGTCACTGACTCTCAGCCTAACCTACCTCACAGGGTTGTGGTGAGGATAAAATGGAGAGGAGGAGGAGGATTATGTAAGCTGCCTTGGGTTCCTTGCAGGAAAAAAGGTGGGATATAAATATAATAAATAAATCCATTTTCAATAGAACTATACAAACATTAATGCCCTCTATGCCATTAAATGCCATTGAATGCCTCGGAGAAGGCATTCTTAACCTGGAGCTGCAAGGATAACAGAGCTGGTGCCAGGCAGGCCTCAGTGGGGAGATCATTCCACAATGAGGGGGGGCAACACTGAGAAGGCTCTCCCTTGGTACTGCATCTTTCAGATAGGTCAATAAACAAATTCTAGGATGAAAAGATATAGTATACTGAAGAATATTACTAATATTAAAAATTTCATTTCAGAATCTCCTTGCCTCAGAACGATTCCACGTTCTGTGGAATCTTTATACGATTGTATAAAGTCTGCTTTTCCCTTTCTGCACTTCCAACAAATATCCTTACAATTTTCATAGACCTTAGATAGCTGTAAAGGAGTCATTGACTCAGAAGCTTAGTGTGCAATCCTATGGCCACTAGATGCTGTCTAGATGGCCATAGGGTTGGAGTTCCAGCTCCAACCTCAAAAATGCATTTCAAGGTTGGAGCTAGAACTCCGACATCGGAGCACCCTCCCTCCGCCCTCGCAGCCGGTACAGTTCTTTCCATACCGGCTGCAGTTCCGAAGTCGCAAGACTGAATTCGGAGCTGGCGTTTGGGGGGGGTGTTCATGGGGAGGAAGGGGAGGAGTGAGGATCCGCTAGGATAGAGCGTATCCTGGTGGCACCTCTGCCCCTCTTCCTCATGAGCAGGGGCAAAACACTTGGCCGAAATCAGCCGTCTAAGTGTTTTGTGGAGCAGGAGAAGCATGGAGGCGACCTTTGCCTCTGCGCTCCTTTTGCCCTCGATTGGATGCCCACAATCCTCCCAAGTCTGGAGGGTTACAGGTAGCCACACTAGATGGCACTGCCCATTGAATTTTCTATTAAAGACATAGAGGCTGTATATCTGTTTAAGTTATCTGAAATATATTTCCACATTTCATCTGATGTTCTTTCTCCAATTATCTTCTCCCATCTTTGAATGTAATCTGGTATTCTGTTTTCTTCAGTGACATTTCCTAAGTCATGCAGGTGGCCATTATGACCAGAAGAAATCTGTAGACCGAGCTAGCCTTCCCATCACTAGTTATGATGCACCTGCCTGTGCATCCCGTCTCGCCTGTGGGGATTGGGAGCCTTCTTTCAGTGTTCCCAATCCACAGTGCCCCCGTACATACAAGGTGATCCCCGGCTGAGCCATGCAGCTGACGGGGACCAGCACAGGATCTAGAAATGATGTGGCTGGTTCCTGCAGTGAAATCAGAACACTTCTTGAAGTCTTCTTGTAGTCTTGGTTGATTTCTCTACCTTGAAACCCTTCCTTGCTGTTGCTGGATTATGTTGTTGTTGTTTACGTGCTTCTGTTATTGCACGGGCTGTGCTGAGCGCACAATGGCAGCAAAGTGCATGTGAATCCGGAGCCTGCTAGACCAATTGCCTGCTTTTATTATTCTTGTTCTTTTCTCCTGTCAGAGGAGGAAATCATCCCATACAGCAAGCCGAGCTTTCTCTCCAGAAGCCAGGTGTCAAGCAATTGCTCCACAACAGGAAGTTCTTCTTCCAGGGGATCAACAGGATCTCGAGGTCACGGGTCAGGGCGCAGCCGGACAACAGGGGACCGCAGCGAGGTGACGTTGCAGCACTTCCTGTGCTTTTGTTTGGTTGGTTTTCCTTGAGGGATGAAGGGTCCTAGCTCCGGGAGATGGGATTGACACGGGCCAGGCGTCAGCACACACCATCCCGAGGCAGCTGGCAGAGCCCCAAAAGCAGCCATTGTGGCACTCAATTTAGATCAGGACCACATCGGCGGGGGGGGGGAGTTAACCTTTTGCCCCACACCAACCCCCTAATTAGTGCTGTCTCCAGGTTTTTGAAGGCCCTTGGGCAAGACACCCTGAATGCCCCTCCATCCATCCATCAGTCTTCCTTCTCACCACCAGCTGCAATTGCTCTTCCTCCTTGTTCTCATTATTGCTCCCACTTGCTTGCTTGACAGGCGGAGCGCCAGTGAGGAAGTAGGCGGTGGCATCTACTGCTCCTCCTTCTCATCATCACCATTGCTGGGGCTAGAGTGAGGTGAACAAGCAGGTTGGAAGGGTGTAGAGGATCAACAACTCCAGTGGGCTCTTTTCAGTGGGCCCACTATTCAACATAGAGCAAGCGAAAACATAAACCCAACAACCACTATTTCCAGAGTGTTTGTAAGCCTAAACAGTGAAATCTATATCCTCAATAAAATCCATGGTTAGCATCTCAGGGGAGAGGGTGATTTAGAACTGGGGGATAGGTGCAGGAGCAAAAGGTTAACCCCCTTCACAGTAGCCTTGATCCAATTTGCTGCCACACAGCTACTCACATTTTGAAGAACATTTACATTGGGTATTCCAGTCACAGAACAGTAACATGGCCCTGCAGGGCAATGGAAGTGGCTGGGATTAGGGAGAAGGTACACAAGTTAAGCAGAGGCATAGGTTGATGATCAATGAGCTTGGTGATGGAGTCTGGGCCACTTAACCCAAGGGTACCACTTCTCTGAAATGGAAAGTTCTAGGTTGCCTAATGTCCTGGACTTCCTGCAGGAAGTGATTGGGTACTTCCCCCGCACCCCCAGGTCTGCAATGCGGCAGGCCAGATCTCTGGCTGCACTGTGGGAAGGAGAAAGAGCAGGTGAGGAGCAGAGGCAGCCCTGTTGATGTGTGTCATCTTTGTGCTTCCAGGAGAAAAGATGAAACCAAACGGAATTGGCGTGAGCAGAGTGCAAGGCCTATGGATTGGCATCAGTGGACTTTGGGCCGGGGTGGGTGGGTGTTTCCGAGCTTCTAATTTATGACCCTTCAAAAGGAGCCACGTGGCCAGGCCCCTTGTAAATATGTCTGTTCCCCGGAGGTTGGCAGTCCCTGGGAGCCAAGGAAGCTGTATTTATAAATCACGACAAAGGGACGCTCTTGGGCCTCTGCGGGCCAGATTTTTGGAAACGTTGGCATCTCTGCAACTGGAGAGTTTGTGCCCAGTGGCAGGCGGGTCGGGAACGGGCGGGAGAAGGCGGTGGGGAAAGGGAGTTTGCCTTCACTCATCCAACTCAGGATGGGCATCGTGAGCAGCCCCACTACACCAAGCACATGCTCCGATAGTGCCCAGGTGCTCAGCCCTGCCAGCTGCAAGGCAGAGATCACCAGGTGTTTCTTTGGTAGCTAATGAATCCTTTTGTAAAATGACCAATAAAGCTGTTTGCTAACCTGGATCTCTCTGTGCTCTCTCCGCTTCCTTCGCAGTGCTGCAAAACTCATCCTCTTGGTGAATCCTCGAGTGCACAGACAGATGTGCTTTCAGGAGAGCCTCTTTAAAACACTCTAGCACAGGGGTGGGTGACTTCTGGGGGCGGGGAGAGTTCAGGGGCCAGTCTCTACCCCCTGCCGCACTCCTCCCTGCCACTGCTGAAACAACTGCCATGCCACCAAAATATGGTGGCGTGGTGGCAGCCAAATAGCAACTTCTCTTTAAAACCAGGCAGGTGGGGAGCCACCTGGGATGGGAACATGAGTTTGCTTCCATCACATTTTGGTGGCAAATTTGGCGGTGTGCCGCCCGGAGGTGACTGCAGGTGCTGCGAAAAGGACCGTGGGGGCACATACAGTTGCCCACCCCAGCCCAGCTTTGAAAAATTGGACAGATCCAAAGTCCCAGCAGCTGCCCCAGGAGTAGAAAAGTGAAATGGGAGCAGGAGGCCAAGCCAATTCCTGGCAGATGGTGGATGCTGATAAAAGGCAGCAAACTAGCCAAGCTGCCTTGGGTTTCAGCCAGCGGAGGCTGGTGGCGCCAATGTCAATGGGGTAATGTATCCACTCTGGGTTGTAGTCTGAACTGTTAAGGAGCCATCCATGGTGCTGAACCTATTTTGGGGCTAGGGCAGCGATGGGGTTCAGGATCACGGATAGCTCCTTTAACGTTCAGACTAAAAACCAGAGTGGATACAACGCCCCACTGACACTGGAGCCAACAGCCTCCACTGGTTTCAGCACAGCACAAATGATGACCGGCTGCCCAGTCACTACTGTCATTTGTCCCATCAATGGAGTTCAGTTTGCTGTGAGCTCATGAAGCCAAATGTCCATGTGCTGTAGCTCAACAGGGCTTTAGGAAGACTATGCTGTTCCTGTGCTGTTGGCTGGCAATAGAACAAGGCTGGAACAGAGACTCAAAGCAACCAGTCCCCAAAACCTTTCATCAAGAGGACCTGCTGATGAGGTTTGTCATTTCTGGTTCCACCACAACTGAGTTGGAAGGGAAGGTCACCTTTTATGGTGGCCCTCTGTTCTCGCGACTTTATCAGCAACCTGGCATGAAGGTTGGGAGTCAGTGGGGCTTTTCCCGGCATGGAGATGAAGCGATGGTGAAAACATCACTGGCTGTTCAGGGAACAAAAAGCAGGGCCAGTAGAAAAGCTGGCAGTCCTAGCAACCCTCTCTGCATTTCTAATAGTTGGGGGGGCTGCAAACATTAAATAAGTTATAATTGATGAATCGTACGAGTTTCACAGCACATTCCTATGCATGTGTAGCCAACATAAGGTTCCAATGTATTCAGTTGGACTTATTCCTTAGTAAGCGTGTCTAGGATTGCAGCTGCGCAAAGCAGTCCTATTGTGGTGCTGGTGTGTGTGTGTGTGTGTGTGTGTGTGTGTGTGTGCGTGTGTGCGTGTGCTTGTCGGGGGAGTACGTGGTGGAGGAACCATCATTTCTAAGTCTTGTGGGATTCATGCCCACATCGCCCACTCATATTTCGGATTCCCCCCTCCAAGGTAAGAGACAGACAGTCCTCTGACCTAGGAAGGTGGGATCCAAGATCTGCCCCCTTGCAGCAGTTGTGGAGAGAACTGCGCCAGCTGCTTCTGTGAGGTCAGAAATTCAACCTCAGAGAGGGGGGAAAGGGGGCGTTCTGTTGGGCGGGGCGGGGAGGAGACTGGAGAGGCCAGGATATGATTTATCTCTGAAGCGCCCTTGCTAGATGGGCTGAAAAGCAAAGAATGGAGGACGGGGAGGCAAAGATCACCTCTGCCGCTCCTCCTGCCTTGCTGGCTTCAGCCCGGCAGGGTATAGGAATCTCGGAAGCCCATGAGTTCAGGGGCTTCCAAGCATCAAAGGCACAATTGATAGGATTGCGCCCTAAAAGTTTTGAATCAATTAATCTAACCAATTATTTGATTCAACATTGCAGCCTTAGTAACAACGCAATACAAAAAAATTGAACATCTCACTCTCCAGTGTAAACTAGGGATAGCTGCCTCCCAACCCAGGCACAGCATTTCAGATTTTCTGGGCGCACATTAGAGGAGTGAGGAGGGTGAATGCCAGGATTGCAGAGGGAATGGATGGTGGAAGCCTGGACTGCCTTGCTGCATGCTTTAATGGGAAATTTAAAGGTCTATGTGCCTTGCCAGCCCAGGACATTGATATTGTGGACTGCAAGTCCCATCAGCCCTAGCTAGGGATAACAAGGAAACCCAGAATTAATTTAAATGACTTTGGATTTCTATAAATTTGAGCTGCGGATTCCACAGCTGACCAGAACCTTCCAAGTCACACAGATTCCATGAACTTGCAGACCATGGTTTCTTCTTTTTACTTTCCAGTACTGTATGCAAATTCAGTTATATGAAGGTACAAAAGATAGCAAAAAATATGCTGACATAAATGCATTTTTTTTCAAAAACAAACACCAATGTTTTATTCACCTCCCTTCTCTCTTCAGCCTCCACAGTGTAGCACTAAGAGAAATAGGGCAAGTATGGCATACCAGCAAAAGTTGTATAAATTGCGGCTGACTTTTTTGCAGTGCTTTTCCAAAAGGGGTGGCGGGGAATTGATTCCATCAATGAGTGGGCAATGGGATGAAAGATGCCTGAAAACCCACAAGACACACATGGGACAGATTAAACAAAATCCACACATCCCTAGCCAACATAGCCAAAGATGAGGGAGGATGGGATTGGTGGTCCAACAACATCTGGAGGGCCTCACATTCCTCATCCCTGCTTCAGACCATCCAATGTCCTCCTAAAATGGAAAAACACTGGAGATACAGGTAAGAGGGATGGGTATGATTAGGCAAATCTTAATACATTCTCTTCCCCCACAAGCCCCATTTGATAACAGCTTGGAACTAGAAATCTAGCTGGATATATTCCCTCATATACACATGCTGCTTAGAGATGGAAGGATCTATGAGAAGGACCCTTCCTGTATCCTCTGTTGCAGGATCTATAAAAGCAGGAGGAGTGATGTGCTCCAGTTCTTGTTTAGGGAGGAAGTGTGGGCAAAAAAAATCCAAGTTTACAGAGGGCAATCATCTGTTCGAAGGCATCCCTCCCTTTGAAGGGCAGCCCAGCCAAATAAAGAACCATAAAAAAGGAGAGCAGCAGGGGACTTGAAGTTGCCCATCCACCTGGACAACAGACTGAGCAGGTAGGCACACAGGTCACCTGGCCCTGATCTTCTCCATTCTGGTGAGATATATTGTATTTCTATTTACATTGTACTAATGCTTTCTAAATTTGCATTTACTTGTATCCTTTCTTTTTTGGCAATGCATTTCCTCTACTTTCAGCCCTGCAAAAGTGGTCGGTCGACCTACTATGGATGGGCAACAGAGTGCCCATCTCTGCACAAAGCCCAGAGCCAAATTCTGCAGAGAGAGGTGGGGGAACCCCCCCTTCCTTGCTCCCCACCCTGTGCCTCTTGCTAACGGCATGGCAAAGCAGGAATTACTTTTACTGGGAGGATCCTGAAACTGAAAGGCACCTTGAGAGGCTGGTGCCAGAGAACTGGGCTGTAGAAAAAGCCCAGGGTTGATTTGTTCAGGAAAGTCAAACTTTGGCAATTTATCCTCCCGCTGGGAGTACAAAGTCCCCCTCCCTTCTGCTGCCCACTGCTGCCTGTGATGAATGAGCTTGCGGTCAGTAAATCAAGGAGAAATTCTGCTCAGGAAATGACACTGGCTCTTTTCGGTGGAGGGAGAGGGCCGGTTGGCTGCTGAGGCTGGATTTTGTTTGTGAAGGATGACACCACGTCGCTTCAAGCCATGCCACTGCAGAAAACACGCCTTTCTAAGAACGAAAGGGCCATGGCCGTGACCTCCTCCCACTACCTCCTTCATTCACAGTCATTTGGAGGCAAAGCTCATTTGACCCTTGAACGTCTGCAACAAAACACACTCATTTCCCAGGGGATTCTTTCGTACCTTTGAAGAAGGAGGCTAGGACATTGCGGTAATGCAGCAGGGATGGAGAAACTCTGGCCTGCGGACCTAACATGGCCTGCAGGAGGTCCGCATCCAGCCTGCCAGCTTCCTTGCCTTATCTCTGATCGCTGATCTCATGTTTGTGTTGCATTAAGACTTTTAAAAAGGCCTCCAGTGGTACTAGGGGAGCTTTTTTCAAGCCTAATTGCAGTGCGGGGGAGCATTTTCAGGAGTGGTGGCTGCTGGGGAAGGGAGAGCTAAGCCTCCCCCTCCCCACTACTGCAAGCCCCCTTGAAAGATAGTGCCTCCCCTGCTGAAATCGGGCTTTTAACAGTGGAGGCTGGTGGCTCGAATGTCAGTGGGGCAGTGTATCCACTCTGGGTTGCAGCCTGAACGTCAAGGAGCTATCCATGGTGCTGAACACCAACCTAGGCTCAGCACCATGGATAGCTCCTTAAAAGTTCAGACTGCGATCCGGAGTGGATACCCTGCACCTCTGACATTCAAGCCACCAGCATCCCCTGGCTTTTAAAAAGTCTGATTGCAGTCGGTAGGGGCAATGTTTGAGTGTGTGTGTCTGTGTCTGTATGTGTGATTGTGTGTGTGTTCACATGGACAATCATGTCCTGGGCCACATGCCAGTGGTGGGCTGGCCCATCCACTTGGGATGTGGCCCTCCCCACTGTGGGTATGTGGCTCCTGAGATATTTGCCCAGAATAGTTTGGTCCTCAGGTTAAAAAAGGTTCCCCTCTCAGCCATGAAGTTCAGTGTGTGACTTTGGGCCAGCCACCCTCAGCCTAGCCTACCTCACAGGGTTGTTGTGAGGATTAAAAAATTGAGAGGGGGAAGACCATGTACACACAGCTATGCTTTTCTTGGAAGAACAAATGAGCAGCTATGTCTTTTGCTCATTTTTAGTCTGGAGTAGTCACAGGAGCCCTGATTGAACTCAATCCCCGCATCCCCTATGCTAGTGTTCCAACCTGTGTCTATTCTAGAGGCGTGAAATGCCATATCACCATTACCAAGAAAGGGCCCTCTTTCTAGTAGCCACCTGCCTAAACTCAGAAGGTTTGGGTGCTTGTAGAAAAGCCTCCAATCAGTGGGGAAGTCGGGTCATTTTAGACTCTGGACCTGATGGTCTTCTGTCCCACACTTGTGGTAAGCCTGCCCTCCTGTGTTTTAGTTGCCATCCTGCTCATGGTGAGTGGGGGTCCTGGATATCTGCCCCAAAGTCCAACCCTGATGGCACCACTGCCTCCACTGATTATCTCAGTTGCTGGATAGGCTCGTTATCTTCATATTGTAGATTTGGGGACTGATGCGGAGAGGTTGTGGCTTGCCTAAGGCCACTGAATGAGTTCATATCACAGAAAATATTCAAACCTTCCTGAATGTGTAGCTCAGTCTCTAAGCCACTATGCTTACACCGGTCCTCCCGGTAGGAATGGCAAATCTGTCCATTTTTGTTTCTCTACGTTTCTCATTTGTCCAGTCTTAAATTCAGTTCACCCTGAATTTTCAGATTCTATTTGTAAGACTTTTCATGAAAATTCATATGCCTTTTTGTGTGAATTTTCTCCATGTCATGCATTGGTGTATGCAATTTTGCCTAATGTGCACATTTTTTGCAAGTACTTTTCCCCAATATGCTGTCATTTTGAACATTATTTTCAGGAATACACACATTTTTGTGTGCGTGCTTTCCCTAATACACACATTTGCGTGCGCATTAAGAGTGCAAATTTTGCGGCATAGATGAGTTTGGTTCACATATCGGTTTGAAAGTGAAAAATGACTGGTACATTCACATGGCCAAATGAACTTCTTCCCCACATCTCTACCTTCTCAGGATACAAGAATAGCATCACAAGAGTGCAAAAAACCAAGAGGCTGACAATGGATGCAAACATGCCCCCTGGGTTTTCAGTGCTACAGTAATGTGATTCTGTAACAGCGTGTATCACTAACCCCTGTCTTAGGTATTGAGAGCAGCCATCTAAAAGCTGTACATGGGGCTTTTGCAGCCCCAAGCTCTGTAATCCCAGCATCCATCCACAGAAGCATGGACTCCCCCCCCCCCAACATAACGCAAAGAAGGGCAAAGGTGTTGGAAAAGCAGCAGGATTTACAAGTTCAATTATTTCCCTTGCATAGAAGCCTGCTTTAATGAGCAGCACAAGAGTGTCATTGGAGGTGTTGGGCTGCACATTTGTACAGCAGACACCATCTGGACCAAAGTGAAGCAACGCAACTCCAAAGCAGAGAGAGGAAGCATGGGGGAGTCATCAATAATCAAGTATTGTTAACTGAGTAAGGGAGATACTCAGCCTTGAACTCCAGGCAGGGGCAGCTTGAGGTTTCTGTAGACCCTGGACCAAGAGACCTCCGATGCTCCCCAACAAGGGTGGATGATGGCCTGGGAAGGCCAAAAAGAAAGAGCCGGCTTCATCCTTTCACCTGCTCAGCAGTGCTACATGCCTGCCACTCCAGGAATAACCAGCCCATATTAAACTCACCAATTCAGTCTCCAGCCAGGCTCAACAATCAGTTTCAAAACTTTCAGAGGCTCCAAACATCAGCGGGAGGGGCCTGTCATTGTGCGAGGCCCAATGATGCTGGTCTTGCTGCATGCCTTAGTAGTCTAGCAGGATGGAACATAGAAAGCTGCCCTTGACCAGTAGGGAATGTACAAGAATTTCATTTCTGTTCCCAAATCATGCAAACATGGCACATTCACAATCCCTAACACGAGCAGGAGTGCTTTTTTTTTGTTTTTTTTTTTGGAGAAATGCCTACAAATGCCCTAATTTGCAATTGCACTTTCAAAGGTGCATTCCCCCCCAAATATGTATTGTTCCTGCTTTAGTCAATTGGAGAAGATTGCACACTTTTAAAAAATATGCACAGACATGCTCACTTCTCCCATTTGAATTGTGCACATTTCCCATTCGAACAAACAAACAAACGAAAAAGGTCGAAAATGAAAATGGGAGTGAGCTAAAATGAGCTTCAAAGTGATTTTCAGATAATTTAAGTGAACATAAGAACACAAGAAGAGCAATGCTGGGTCAAACCAAGGGTCCATGTAGTCCAGCATTCTGTTCACACAGTGGCCAGCCAGTTGCCCATGAGAAACCCACAAGCAGGACATGAGTGCAACACCACCCTCCCACCCAAGTTCCCCAGCAATTATGTACATAGGCATACTGCCTCTGATACTGGAGGTAGCATACAGCCATCAGAACTAGTAGCCATTTATAGCCTTCTCCTCCATGAATTTGTCCAATCCCCTTTGAAAGCCCTCCAAATTGGTGGCCATCCATCACTCCATCTTGTGGCAGCAAATGCCATAGTTTAACTATGTGCTGTGTGAAGAAGTACTTCCTTTGATCTGTCCTGAATCTCTCACCAGTCAGCTTCGTGGGATGACCCCTAGTTCTAGATGTCTCTTTATCCACTTTCTCCACACCATGCATAATGGTGAGCTCAGAATTGCTGGTTCTCCCACCCCTATTGGCCAGGTCAGAGTATTTGTCCACCTAGCCTTGTATCAGTGGACTAGGACTGGGGAGATCCAAGTTTGAATCCCAGATCAGCCATGATGTGTGTTTTGTTTGGGGGGGGGTACACATGCTTATCATGTGAAAAGAGCTATGGTGGAGTACCCCACTGATGTTGCTCATGGTGGGTATAAACTAATGCTCTGCTGACAATTTCTCCCACATATTTTTCAATCATTCTCATTCAATTTGATAGAAATTCCTTTCAAAAAGAAATTCAATGGTGAAGAAAATTTCAGAGAAGTTCTCATGGGTTGTGGTTGGGTTTCTTGTGCTTTCCTTACTTGGGAGGTGACCGAGGAGTGTGCACACATGCTCTGTCTTTCATTGTACCATCATCACTCTGGCAGCCTGTAGTCTCCTTGGCTTCCTGCACTTCAGTTAGAGCCCAGGGGAAGACACCATGAGGTCATTCCTCCCATAGGCCTTTTTCAGATCAGGAAGTGCAGGCAGCCTGGGAGGCTGCAGTGTAATAGAAAGCATCAGCGGCCAACTGGCAGTGATTAGGTAAGCTCAAAAACATCACTAAAATGAAGGATAAAACACCCTGAGAATGAGGCAGAACAATGGAAGCCTCTTCTATGGAGGAAGAAAACTTGCAAGAAATTGGAGGACAGATTTTGGCTCAGCACCGGCTCCACCTCTTCCCTGGAGCTGGATGCAACACTGCCCCCACTCACACCTGCATTGCAGTGGATGCAAAATGGGGGCCAGCCTGTCAACACAGTTGATGCTGTTGCCACTTGCAGTGGCAGAGCAACCCCTCCCCCCCCAAAAAAAAACCCTTGCAGACAAAACAAAGATGCTGCACTGCAAGCCCTGCCAATGGTGAACCCTACCTGTGAGAAACTGTTCAGAATTTCTCCTACCCATGGAGGAATTTGGTGAAATTGTACCCCCCCCTCCCCCAATTTCTCCATCCACAAATAGGGTGGAGAATTTTGAGAGGCCATCTGTGCACAGCTCTCGTATAAACCAGGCCCACAATCCCAGATCGCTGACTTTGGGCCAGTCAGTCACTGACTCTCAGCCTAACCTACCTCACAGGGTTGTTGTGAGGATAAATTCGAGAGGCAGAGGAGGATTATGTAAGCCGCCTTGGGTTCCTTGCAGGAAAAAAGGCGGGGTATAAATATAATAAATGAATAAATGAATAAATAGCCTGTGCTGCATCAAGGGATACAAACGGCTGAGCATGCCACCACGACCCACCCACCCCAGCCTCCAATGCCACGTGGCTGACTCCAGATTCAAATAGAGAAACGGGTGACTTCATCCACCGATGGCAGCCGTCCCAACAGTTATGGTCGAATCTCCTGAGCTCCCGGATCTTCCTGCGGGCAGATGCTAAAGTCATCACTGCTGACTACATTGAGCTTCTGTTCTGGGACGGGAAGGATGTTTACGTAATCTATCGAAGGAAACTGGGGGCCCTCGGCCACACTTAGCAGACACAAAAGGTTTGGGTTTCCTAGTTCCCCGTTAAGCAGCTGTCTGTGTTTATTTAGACCCTCTCCAGCAGGAAACCTCTCTGGAGTTCCTTGATTAAACCAGACGGGGCCCACAAATGCTGCCAAGCTGCTCTGGACGCCTGGCAAAAGAATGGCAAGAGGCCACATAGAGTTTTGTTTTGCATGACTCTGATTTCAACTGTACCAGGAACTACGAGCAGCTGCTAACAGCCCTTCTTCTTGGGCTACTAAGTGTCCATTTCCTCCTCCTGCAACTGCAGATCTTTGGCAATGTGGAGCACAGACTTTCTGGCACAGAGGTTGGAAACTCAGCAGTTATACTGACAAACTCTCCCATTGTCCTTATTTTCTGGGGACAGCCCACCTATCTCCTACCTGTCCTTGGTAAATGACATCCCCTGTTTTGAACCCAGGCTGCAGGGTTGGGGGTGGAAAAGAGAGATTATGATGTCTTTTAAAAATTTAAGTCAAATCAAACAAAAAGCATAAGAACATCAATAAGAACACCACACTGAAGAGCCAGTGTAATTAGAGTGTTGGATTGGGACTGGGGAGATCCGAGTTCAAATCCCCATTCCGCCATGAAGCTCACTGTGTGACTTTGGGCCAGTCACTGATTCTCAGCCTAACCTACCTCACAGGGTAATTGTGAGGTTAAAATGGAGAGGAGGAGAACCTTGTGTAAGCCACCTTGGGTTCCTTGCAAGAGGGGAAAAGGTGGGATATAAATGTGGTGGTGGTGGTGGTGGTGGTGATGATGATGATGATGATGATGATGATGATGATGATGATGATAAATAAATAAACCAGTCACTGAACACTTTAAATTCCCTGGACCATCACGGACCTCAGGGTGACAGTCCTAAAGAAATTGAAATCAGGGTCTCATTTGGAACATGAGACTGCAAAATGTGAGACGATAAAGAAATTTGATTGTGTTCACCAGGGACTCAATAGGGACTGTGGTTTCTATGCACATTATAAAGACATTTAGTGCATTTTGTGGTTTGTAACTTTCAAAGAATGGAATGCTTGCTGCAGATCTACCTGCTTAACTGTCCTTTCAGACTCAAGGCCTCCAGTTCCACATATACCATCTGATGAAGTGGGATGTAACCCACAAAGGCTCATGCAAATTTATGAAAACATCTGAACAACTAAAACAGTTAGTCTATATACTGTGCTACACTCAGGGCCGGTGCTACCATTAGGCCAACTAGGCAGCTGCCCAGGGCGCAAGGCTAAAGGGGGCGCCAGAAACGCCTTGAAAAAACTACAGCGCTCTCAAGTGGGAAGGGGAGCGCTAAATATCTGATCTTGCCTAGGGCACCAAACTGCCTTGCACTGGTCCTGGCTACACTTAGGGTGCATTCCAATCGGGATCCCTGTCAGCCCCCAAACTCAGAGGCGTACGGGCATCCAATGCACAGTGGGAGGAGCGGCGGAGGCAATCTTCGCCTCCCCACTCTTCTCGCTCTGCATTTTCGCTAGACAGACATTTTCGGCTGTCTAGCAACTGCATTTTGGAAGGGGAGGGAAGGAGGCTGGGGTGGCTTCAGGATACCTAATATCCTGGCTGCTTCAGTCTCCTCCCCTCCCCACCCCCCAAAATGCCCCCCTCCCTCCTCTCCAAGGTTGCTTTCCTGACCTTGGAGAGCAGCCGGTGCAGTGCTTTCCCAAGTCCTCTGGAAGACCCACTATCCTGTCTCCCCACCCCTTCCCTTCCATGAGGCAGGCAGGCAGAAAATTGGTCTCTCACCAGCAAACACTGCTGTGGTGCCCACCGTTTTTTAATTCCCCCACAATGTCTCTCCCCCCCCCCCGACGCTGCTTCTTGCATTAACTGGGGTTAACTTAACGTGGCTTGCTTGAGTCATCACACTTCAAGATTCCGACCCCTCTACACCATCTCTAGTAGAAATGAAATATTTGAGTGGAGAATGGGTACAGGGCTTCTTGTCTCTTTCTTCCTTGTATGTGTCAGTAAATGCCCAAACACAAAGACACCATGCAGGGCGCACAGCCTGCCTTTTCGCACACTTCAGCAGGAGATGGATATTTTGGAACCATCAATAGCACATTGTAAGGCAATTTATTTTTCTCCCCTAGTCTATGACTATCTTTCATCCCAAAAAACAACATACTCCTTCTTGGCTTTTCAAGCAGTGGAGGATAGGTAGGGCTGCACAGACTTTTGTTTTAACCAGAATTTTGCTCCACTTACGCTAATTCGCATTACCGCTCATGCACACTTGTGCACATGCCCCAATGCACACCTGCGTATTTGCACTAATGCAAATTAGCACAAATCCCCCCCCCCCCAGTAAAAAAAATGGTCTGCAAGTCCATGGGATCCGCATGACCCAGAAAAAAGCCAGTCCACTGCTGGATCTACAGGTCGTATTCATAGAAATCCAAACTCATTTGAATCTGTTGCAGATGTCTTTGACATCCCTAAGGACAGGCCATCGTACAGCAGATGAATGCAGAATGAAGCAAGCAGGGAGCCGCCAGCAGTGTGCCAGGAGAGTGTGTGTGTGTGTGTGTGTGTGTGTGTGTCTTGGCCCAGGGGTCCTGCATATAAGAATAGGGCTGTTACAAGTGTAGCCCTATACAGGTATTCAGCTGCACCCACAAGGTGTAGTGCAGCCAGGACTCACAGGGTTGAAGCACCAGGACTAGATTAGCAGGGACACTGATATCATCTGCTCCCCCCTCTCAGACTTCCTTGTTCCCTCTGAGCTTAGCTGCAATCCTCACAGTAGCTGGGGGCAGGTGGAATTGGTTTTTTTCAGCAACAATGTATTGTTATGAGCTATCCCATGCACAGATATATAAGACACCCACACACGCTCACATATATAGATATGGATCAACACAGCTATCTGCAATTTTGGACTCTCCTTGGGGACATGGTAATGGGGACTATCATGATGGGCACCTGCACTCTTGAGGTTTGACAGTGTTGTTTTCTGCCAGAGAGAAGACAAAAAGAACCATCAACCACCCAATGAGATGCTGCAGGAGGAAGAGGGGACTGATGGCCAAACACATGGCACCCTGTCCCGTCCCCCCCCCCACCAATGCAACCAGCGAAGGCACCGGTGAAGGCTGCCCTAATGGTCCGAGATGAAGTTGGCTAACTGGGCCAAGCTGCTCACAGAGGCAGAACTTTGTGCCCAGCTCTCCCACAGCTCAGCGTCCCTGAAAATACCAAATCCAATTAGCTCATCTTAAGAAGTAAAAGCTCCGCTCATAAAATTATCATTGCGGCCATAAAACTATCCATCCCTCTCCTCAAACTGAGTGCAAGCACTTAACTCCCTGACCCCGCCTGGCTCACTGAGTGCTGCAGGGCTGACTGGAATACAAAACGCCAGAGCCCAGCGATCACTCGTTCTCAACTCTGAGCGGGAGTGGGTGGGAGGCAATGCACAGTGATCCAAAGCGTGCTTCAAAGTGCCATGATCTAAGAGCAAGGGCAGCCACAGAGCGAAACCTGTGAACCGCCAGGTCAACATTTTCAAACCATTACAGTGGCCAGGTGACCTGCTTTACAGAGGACAGTGCTCTATTTTGGAGTGCTGGCAAAGGACAGTTCTTTATTTGAAGGTGTCCTCAGTTGGAAGCGTTGTCCAGTCCAATTCTGGCTTAAAGTCAAAGAACAATAAGGAGGGAGAGACTGGAAGTCACCCATCAACTCTTAGCACCTGGACAACAGACTGAGCGCTGCAGCAGGTATACAGGTCACCTGTTCAGTCTTCTCCACTATGGTGTCCACCATATTGTATTTCTATTTAAACTTGCACCTATACATATAAATGTGCATATGCAAATGTTATACACATTGGTGTCCTCTTTTTTTGGTGATGCATTTCCTCTTTTTGGATGATGTGCAAGCGGCCACCCTAGTCAGCATAGGAACTTAAGAAGAGCCCTGCTGGGTCAGACCAAAGGACTATCTAGTCCCTCACACTGTGTCCCACAATGGCTAACCAGATGGCTTCAGGAAGCCTACAACACAGGGCATGAGGGCAATAGACCCTTCTGGTGTTGTTCCTCAGCAATTGGTATTCAGAGTAGGGTGGCCAAAAAAGAGGAAATGCATCCCCAAAGAAGAGGACACTGGTTTGCATAATATTTGCATATGCAAATTTATCTCCATAGGTGCAAATTTAGAAATAGAAATACAAGACATCTCACCATAGTGGAGAAGACTGACTAGGTGACCTGTGTACCTGCTGAGTCTGCTGTCCAGGTGATGTCAATGGGCAGCCTCAAGGACCCAGCCAGCACACTTCCCTTCTTATGATACTTGGTCTTTAAACCAGAGTTGGATGGACAACCCATCAAACAGAGGACATCTTCAAATAGAGGACTGTCCTCTGCCAACTCTCCAAAACAGAGGACTGTCCTCTGTAAAGTAGGACACCTGGTGACCATAATTCAGAGGCATGATTCTTCCTCTGATCCTACAGTCATCATGACTAGTAGCCATTGATTTAGCCTTCTACTCCAGGATTTGATATAGGTGGATCCAGAAACACAGACTGTTGTCTCATGTGCTCATGTGTCCAACTTTACCAGGGTATCCATGGGTCTAATGTATACATATAGTGACACATTTAGAAATAATTACTAGAATTTAAATAAAAAAATACAATACTTCATACCATAGTGAAGAAGACTGTGACCAGGTGGCCTGTGTGGCTTCTCAGGCTGCTGCCCAGCTACTGTTACTGGGCAACTTCAAGGCCCAGCTCTACCTTCTGACAGTTCTTTATCTCATAACTGGACAGCAGGGCCAGCGTCAAAGGTATTTATTTATTTATTTATTTATTCATTTATTATATTTACTTACCGCCCATCAGCCAAAAGGCTCCCTGGGCAGTTTACAAGAAAGAACAGGATAAAAACAATAATCTTTAAACCAACGTTATCATTAAAATAGAAATAGAAATACAATATAATACAATACAATAAAAGAAAAGAAAAGAAAAGCAGCCAGATGAATCAGACCAGAGGTACAGTAGTGATAATAAAAATGGGAATAACAATCTAACCATTAAAATATTGGGTAGATAAAAAAAGTCTTCACCTGGCGCCTGAAGGAATAAAGGGTCACCAGACCAGGCGCACCTCCTTGGGGAGTTGATTCCACTGATGGGGTGCCACAACTGAGAAGGCCCTTCCCCTAGTAGCCACCCTCCTAGCCTCTTTTGGAGGGGGGCTCTCTGAGAAGGACCTCCGAAGAGGATCCCAGGGTTTGGGTAGGCATGTATGGGATGAGGCGTTCCTTCAGATAACCTGGCCCCAGACCGTTTAGGACTTTAAATGTTAATGTAAGCACTTTGAATCGGGCCCGGACCTCAATTGGTACCCAGTGTAAATAATAGAGGACTGGCGTAATATGTTCTTGTTGGCCAGTCCCTGTTAGCAGCCTCGCTGCCCTGTTTTGAACCAATCGAAGTCTCCAGACCATTTTCAAAGGCAGCCCCATGTGTTACAGTAGTCCGACTGAGAGGTTACCAGAGCGTGGATAACTGTTGCTAGACTCTGCCTGTCCAGATAGGGTCGTAGTTGGTAAATCAGCCTAAGCTGATAAAAGGCGCTCCTTGTCACCGAGTCCACTTGTGACTCTAGTGACAGTTCGGAGTCCAGGAGCACCCCCAAACTACGAACCCTGTCCTTTAGGGGGAGTGCAACCCCATCCAGGACAGGTTGAGTATCCTCCCTCCGGACAGATGATCCACCCACAAAAAGCACTTCTGTCTTGTCTGGATTGAGCTTCAATTTATTGGCCCTCATCCAATAAATTACCAGGCCCAGACACTGATTCAAAACAGTCACTGCCTCACCTGAGTTTGATGAAAAAGAGAGGTAGAACTGAGTGTCATCCGCATATTGGTGACACTTCAGCCCAAATCTCTGGATGACCTCTCCCAGCGGTTTCATGTAGATATTAAAGACCATGGGGGATAAAATGGAGCCCTGCGGTACTCCATGGCATAATTGCCATGGTGCAGAGCAATAATCCCCCAGCACAACCTTCTGGAATTGGCCAGCCAAGTAGGAGCAGAACCACTGCAAAGCAGTACCTCCAACTCCTAAACCCGCCAGCCTATCCAGAAGGATACCATGGTCGATGGTATTGAATGCCACTGAAAGATCCAGGAGAACAACAGGGTCTCACTCCCCCCGTCTCTCTCCCGGTAAAGGTCATCCCACAGGGCGACCAAGGCAGTTTCTGTTCCAAAGCCAGGCCTGAAGCCCGATTGAAATAGATCCAGATAATCCATTTCCTCCAAGAGAACTTGGAGCTGCTCGGCCACCACGTGCTCAAACACCTTGCCCAAGAAAGGGATATTTGCGACAGGTCTGTAGTTGTTCAGATCTTCTGGGTCCAGATTTGGTTTTTTGAGGAGTGGCTTAATCACAGCCTCCTTTAGAGAGGCTGGCACCACTCCCTCCTTCAAGGATGCATTCACAGCCTCCTGGACCCAGGTGCAAATCCCTTCCTTGATTTTAGTAATCAGCCATGATGGGCAGGGGTCAAGCATACAAGTGGTAGGTCGAACCCGCCCAAGTAACTTGTCCACATCCTCAGGCCTCTGAAATTCATCCAACAAAATAGGACCAGACGGTGCTCTGGACACCTCTGTTAAAGGAGCTGCATTAACTGTGGAGTCCAATTCATGGCGAATCCGAGCGATTTTGCTGTGCAAACTCCGAGCAATTTTGCTGTGCAAACTCCGAGCGATTTTGCTGTGCAAACTCATCACGGTGAATTTCTGAGGGCTCAACTGTATCGTTCTCTGGCCCCGATAGTAAAAGGCCACGAACCACACGGAAAAGTTTGGCTGGACGACACTGAGAGGATGCAACGCTAGTGGAAAAGAACTCCCTCTTTGCCACCCTCACCGCCACGGAGTAGGCCCGATAATGGGCTCTAACCCGTGTTCGGTCGGATTCAGCACACGTTTTCCTCCACCTGCGCTCTAGCCATCCCCCCTCCTGCCTCATCGCCCTCAGCTCTGGAGTATACCAATGAGCTGGCAGGGCTCTGCTTAGAGGAAGAGGGCGTTTGGGTGCGATCGTGTCAACCGCCCGGGCCAGCTCTGCATTCCACAGAGCAACCTGAGCTTTGACAGGGGCGCCTGCCATATCAGCAGGAAACTCCCACAGAGCCCTCTGGAAACCATCCGGATCCATTAGACTCCAGGGGCAGACCATTTTAATAGGCAACCCACCCTCGCAGAGGGGAAATGGAACCGAAAGTCTAAACCTCAAAAGGAAGTGATCTGACCATGACAAGGGGGTAGATGTTAGGGCCCCCACTTCCAGATCACCATCTACCTGTCCAGTAAAAAAAAACCAGGTCTAGGGGGTGTCCCCTTACATGTGTTGGGCCAACAATGTGTTGAGACAGCCCCATGGTTGTCATGGCAGCCATGAAGTCCTGAGCTGCCCCGGATAAGGTAGCCCCGGCATAGATGTTGAAGTCCCCCAGAACCATCATCCTGGGGCTCTGCAACACCAAGTCCGAGACCACCTCCATCAGCTCAAGCAGGGAGTCTGATGGGCAGCAGGATGGGCGGTACACCAACAGCATCCCTAATCTGTCTTGAGTGCCCAGCACAAGGTGCAAACACTCAAGGCCTGCCTTCGAGTGAACAGGAAGCCTAGAGAGGGGAATTGTACTCCTATAGACCACAGCCACTCCCCTTCCCCGATTCCCAAGGCGATGTTGGTGCTGCACCGAGTACCCAGGAGGACATAATTGCGAGAGGGCCACCCCTCCCGTTTCAGCCACCCAGGTCTCTGTAATACAGGCCAGGTCGGCCCCCTCATCCACAATTAAATCATGGATAAGGGAGATTTTATTCTTGGCCGACCTGGCATTCAGCAGCAGCAGCACCAGGCCTGAGGGTAAGCTGATATGGCTGCCAGGAATTGTCCGGTTGGGGGAATAACCAGAAGAGGGGACAGCAGTCAAATATCTGACCCCTCTTCTCCTTTGCCATCTCGTTAATCCCCTAATGTCATATCTCCCCCTACCCGTAACCACAGAGATAGAGGCATCCCATTGCTCCCCAAGGTCCTCCAATAACATAGTTAAAATATATGTAATGATAAAATGTTAAAACCATAAAATATGTTAAAACCAACTACTGTACCTCCTTAGGGCTCCTATAGAAGTTACCCTCACCCCCGACACAGAGCCTGGCGCCTGAATGGGCGCCGAACGGGCAAGGCTGCTGCCTTGATCTCCTGGCTACTGAAGTAGCTGGCTGGGCCATGCCTCCGTCGAGCACAGCTGCAGCCTGCCAGTGGGAAGACGGCTGGTCCCACAGGTAAGGTAGGCATAGTTAGGCACCTGCTGAGGGTCCACAACCCCAGTAGAGGTCCACTTACAAGAGCCCTGTGGCGGACTTGCCCCTCCTCTTCACCATTGCAACCTGCTCATTCATCTGCCTCTTGCTCTGCCAAAGACAATGGTGGTGGTGAGGCCTACATACTCACTGGCTCTCTGCCTGTCAAGCAAGCAAATGATAGCAATGATGAGAAAGAGGATGAGGAGCAAGAGCAGCTGGTGACCATGGTGGTGAGAAGATAGACTCACTGAGGGAGGGGCCCCACTGAAGGTGTCTTACCCAAGGGCCCTCAAAAACATGGAGCCAGGAGTGCTGGACAGCCCTTCGAATAGAAGACACCTTCAGATTTTGGAGGGCAGGAGAACAGGACAGCTTGGTTGTAAATTACCTATATGTTATGAGTCCATCTCTAAATGTCCCGGGCATGTGCATTTTCCCCAATGACCGTCTGGCCTCTTTTACCCACTATCATGTCTTACTGTACGCTCATTGTCAAATTTCTAACCTATTCCCATTTTGATGATCTGGAACATTTACACTTATATCTCCCAGGGATGATTTGTCTTGAACTGGATGCTCCCCAGCTCCTGTCAGCTTTTCCTCTGGGGTCAGTTTAACCACAGTTCTTAGGTGAATCTAAAGAAGGAACACAACCCTTTATGAAACACTGCGACAACAGGGAAGAAATCACACACTTTGGAAAAGTTTCTGTTTATTTACACAATTAGCCCATATGCACAGAAAAAAAGTTAGTAGCTGTGCTGCCGTTATCGGGCACCGTTAGTAGAGAAGACATCCAAAAGGAAGGAAGTGTTTTCAGTGATGCAGATGATTCTCCTGCAAGAATGTAAAATAGCAAAAGGACAAAGACCCACCCAAGGGTTTTAGAGGAATTATTACAAAGTTTCTCTTTTCCCCACTCTAAAGGTGCCACCCTTTATTTAGGAAACCTCCCCAAACTGTATGGGGACAGCAGTGTGGGGGGCGGGATGGGCGGGGGAAGGAAGATCCCAGACTGAACCTTAAAATTTCACAACCTTGTAAGTCAATGGTTACGCAGGAGATCACAAACAGCAGTCCTATTTCCTCCCCATTAATACAAATGTCCTTGCAAGTCGGAAACCCAGATGGTGGCACAGACTGATGGATCCTGGGAGGGAAGCCAACAACAAAAAGCCCCAAAGATTTTTCTTCATTATCCCGACAATGATATCTACCTCAGAGGCGATTGCAATGATCAGCCCTCTGCAGAGTTACCAACCAGCTAGAAAGAATAATAACGCCGAACTTGCCTGCTCCTGTGCCTCTACAGAAAGTTTAATATGCAGAAATTGACAGGTGATGCTTTTTCCTGGTGCAGAGCTAAATATGATCACCTGCTCAGTGCTGCAGATCAAACTGCTCTTAGCGGGGCAGCTACGGCAAGCGGTTCAAGAGTTGGCAACCCAGGCCTCTGCCAGAAGAGACAAGGAGAAAAATGTCAGCAAATGGCTCCCAGATCTGACTGAGAGACCCAATCCTGTGCATGTTTACTCACATGCAAGTCCTACTGTGTTCAGTGGGGCTTATTCCCACATATGTGAGCACAGGAGGATTGCAGCCCAGTTGTGCAACAGTTGATAACATAAGGGTGGGGTAGCTCAGAGCCGGGGGGGGGGGGACAAACCCAGCCTTCCAGGATTCCCCAGAAGGCCACGCCCCCTTTCCTGGCCTCACCTCCTTCCCTCCAACCACTGATCATTGGATGGTTTCTGACTTTATTTTTCCCCCATTCTAAAAAGTTGAAATGCCTCTCTTAAGGCTTAGTTGCTGGCAGTAAGCGCTTTAAGCTATAATATGCTGGTATTTTTCTATCCCCCCCCTCCTTTTGTTTTTGGCCTTGCCCCCTTTGCCTTCAGCCCCACCCACTACTGGGATGTGGCCCCTGAGAGCCTCTCTAAAATTGAATTTGGCCCTCAGGCTAAAGAGGTTCCCCATCCCTGTGCTAGCAAGTAGGACGTGAATCAGGCAGGTCCCTTCTCCCATGCATATTACCAGAGAGCCTGATCTCTCTCCCTGTTAGAAGGTTGCAGCAGAAGAGTCTTTCTGCAGTTCTGCGGAGCTCCACCATTGGCAGACTGAGTCAGCCCAAAGACTCCCAAACTGTTGCCCTCATGGACCCAAGGAAGAGCCACAGAAATCCTCCCCACACCGGGAATGAAGATCGTAATAAAGGCTTTCAGTCATCCAGACCTAGTCTGGAGAAATTCTGCTGGCCAACGAGAGATGTGAACCAACTTGCTGCATCACAGATCTCTGATCCCGACAGGCCCCTCCCAAAGAGGTGTGGGAGAAGCCAGCCTGGGGGGTAGGGCAGCGTGCTTTGCTTCTGTACACCTTCACCACAGTCAGGTTGCTCCCGTGCTTTCTCAGCGGCTGCTTTCTCTCCCTTTGTTTGGCGCGGTGAACTTTTCCATGGCTGGTTCCTCTCCTCCTTTCGGAATGGCAAAGGTTCCTGACCCGGGGTCCTGGGTACCAGTCGGAAGAGCATTGGCGGCACCAACTGCTCCGTCTGGATGGTCGATCGGGTCAGACACGCAGGCCCCTGAAAAGAAACAATCTGTTGCTATTACTGCCCTTTGGGTATGCAGGGGGGCGGTCTAACCAGGCAAACACACATGTACACACAAAAGGTTATTGTTCCAGCACACAGACGTAGCAGGGCAGGGGAGAGAAGGTTCGGGCCAAGCCAAAAGTCACCTCTTTGACGACTGAGAAAGAAAAAAATCCTTTGCACGCACACAGGAGCTGTTCAAAGGCGTGTGCCCTGGAGGCCTGCTTCCAGCACACACAAAGGTCATTTTCCTCCAGCAGGACTTTGTTCTCCATTGGCCAATGGATTACATCTCTAGGAAACATATATTTCTTCACACACCCAAATAAAAACCCCAAACTCCCAAAGAATCATGATGCAAAGAATCATGATGCAGATGTGGTTCAGGTTACAAACTGGAATCCTTCTGATTGGTATGCGGTGGTTCAGCTAGAACTGGACCACAGGGATGAACCCCAAGGCCCTGCCACCCAGGAGGAACTAAACAGCCACTCAGAGAATCATAGAATAGTAGAGTTGGAAGGGGCCTATATAAGGCCATCAAGTCCAACCCCCTGCTCAATGCAGGAATCCAGGTCAAAGCATCCCTGACAGATGGCTGTCCAGCTGCACCCTGAATGCCTCCAGTGTGGCAGAGCCCGCCACCTTCCTAGGTAGTTGATTCCATTGTCTTATTGCTTTAACAGTCAAGAATTTTTTTCCTGATGTCCAGGCGGAATCTGGGTTCCTGTAACCTGAGCCCATTATTCCGTGTCCTGCAATCTGGGATGATCAAGGGACACTGTAGCAAACAGGTCTGGGATCAGCAACTCTCTGGGCTGGCATGGGCATGCCATGATCCATCATGGCTGATGCTGCTCACTGCATAAAAATGTTATGTTAAAAAAAATGTTATATAATATAGTTACAGATCCTCATTTTATTATTTTTACTTATTTTATTATTTTTGCTTTTAAAATAGATAAGACTTTTCTAGAACAAAATGGCGCTTATTCCCCAATAAATGTGTTTTGCCTCAGGGCAGCAGAAGCAAATTCCATTCTATTCCCATAGTCATGGTAGAGCTATGATTTAAGTGAGTTGTAAATGTGAAACTGCAGATGCTCAGTGTGTGTGTGTGGGTGGGTGGGTGTTTTAAAATCCAGGTTGGCAGACAAGTTTGCTTTAACATATCAGGAATGTCAAAGCAGTTGGTGGTGTGGAATGGGGAGGGGAGAAGAGAAACGTTAGCTGGGCACTTCTACACGGCCATCTAACGGGGGACCCCCATAAGCCCATGAAGTCCAGGGTCTAAAATTACCTGGCTGCACCATTGGGTATGAACCAAACTTAGCCCTAACAGTTGCCAACATTTTAATTGGCCTATGCTCCTGTGCCTTGGACAGCACAGCAGCCCTATCCTGCAGCATCAAGTCACTCTAACATTGACAGCAGCAAGACACAGACTGACTTTTTGAGTTATTCTAGCTTGGGGCACTGGAGGACGTCTATCAAAGGTTTAATTACGTATAACAGGGCCAAGGAAACAGGTGGCCGCTTTAATGCAGAAGTGGATGCCTAAAGCATTCAAGATCCTGCGCTCCATTTTTGGGATAGTAGTAAAATAAAAGCAAAACAACTGTTTTCAAATATACATGAAATGGCATGAGTATGAGGGGAGGAGTTTTGTTCCGGGTCTCCATTGACGTCACAGGCACAAGCCTATACATGTCCCTGAGACAGGGGTTCAGAAGCTTGTCCAGACCTGGGGAAATCAAGCTTTCCCTGCTTGTTTTTTTTAAAGTCAAGCTGCTCTTAACAGTGGTGTAGAAGAGAAACTGTCGGAAGTTGGAGGTTGCCATTCTGCAGTGGACAATGAAATGCCCTATCATTCAAGACACAGGAATTGGGTTCTCCCTCACACATGATCGCCTTAACTGGTGGATGCTTATAGATAGCTGATCCCTTCTGGTGGTGTGGACTGCCAAGAACAAAGCAGGAAGACCACTATAGTACCTGCATCACCATAAGTGTGTGTTGTTGCAGGTTTCAACTTTAGGAACATAGGAAGTGGCTTATATCAAGTCAGACCATTGGCCCACCTCACTCATTCTTGTCTATTCTGGCCTTCCCCAACCTGGCGCCCTCCAGATGTTTCAGACCACAACTCCCTGACCATTGGCCATGCTGGTTGGGGCTGATGGAAGATTGTAGTCCAAAAAGCATTTGGAGGGCATCTCATGGAGTTAGAACCGACTGGTAGCAGTTCTCCAGGATTTCAGACGGGAGTCTTTCCCCAGCCCTACCTGGAGATGTTTGAGGATCAAACCTGGGATCTTCTGAATGAAACACATCATGTGCTTGTTCCATTGAGCTATGATCTTTCCCAGTCCATGACCCATCACTGTCCATGGCAATGTGACAAGGGTTCCCTGCTGATAACTCAACCATTGCCCATCTGTTCCCTACAATGATGCCAAAAACAAAACAAAAAAGTGCAAGCTGGGGCCTCATTTGGATTAGAGACTCCAGGTATATCAAAGTGTCCCCTGAATGTCCTTGATGATGGGTGAGTTGTCCCCTCATCCATGAGAGGAATCCCTCAGAGAAGCCTGGGGCTGCAGAAGAGTGAGGCTGTGGAATGCCAGAATGCAGCTGAGAAACACCCATCCCTCCTATCTCGCCTGAGACTCTGATCCAAAGTGGATCTGGCAGAGGGCACAGGCCACACTGGATACTTCCATCAGGTGGGGCCATTGCTAATTGAATCTCTCTTCCCTGCTTGCTGAGGCATGAAGGTGTGGGAAGCCATCAAGGACCCCATCAGTCAGTCAGAGCATTGGAAATCAATAGGTCTTCTCCGCCCACCCCACCCCCATTGTATGATCTTGAAGCAGCCAGGGGCTGCAGATTCCAGCATAGACTCACTGAGCCTTTGGCTGTTCATAGGCCCCCAGGAGGAGAGGCCACATGGGCAGTGGGAAAGAGTTAACCCTTTTCTTTCCGAAGCAGGCCACTTGGAGCAAAATCTGCAAATTCCTGAAATGCAGGAGTGACCCCAGTCACTGTGAGCAACATGTTCAGCTTGGCTTGCAGACCGACATTCCAAATCTGGGTCATGTAAGGTAACCCACTGCAACTGGCTACAGAGTTCATGTGCTTCTAAGAGCTGAGTAGACCAGGGCAGGTGCATCAGCTCACCAAGTCACAGCAATGCAGGGATCGGAAAAAGCTGCATCTGTCTCAGTTCTCTTGTCAGTTCTCTTGTCAGTCCCTACAGAAGGTCCCAGGTTCGATCCTCAACTCTTAAATGCACAGGAATCTCTCATCTTGTAAAGCCAGGGCTTTTTTTCTGGTGGAACTTACTGGAACTGAGTTCCAGCACCTTTTCTTCTATTAATTGCATTACAATTTAATCGCCATCTACTCCCGAGGAAATGTAATCCAAGAGTTCCGGTACCTTTTTCTCCAGAAAAAAAGCACTGTGTAAAGCTGACTATCCCCGTGCTGTGGAGCTATGCATATCCTACTCGCATTATACAAATGAAGCAAAAGAACACCATTTCTGCTGTTGGTTGCCCCTGGCTAGGCCAGATGCATATAACCTTGGACCTTAGTGCCTCCTGCTTTCCATCTCTAACAGCTCAGTTGCAAAAGGGCAGGCCCCTTGGGGTGGAGTGGGGGGAGTATAAGCAATGTTTTCTTTGCATAGAACAAAGACACTGCCCTGTTCCTTTAACTTGACAGACTGGGACTCCCCTGGAATGACATACATCTGCATTCCCAGTTGGTGCTCTGACAGTTGCCCAAGGATACTGCATGCTGATGCTCTACTCTAGTTAGGACTTCTCACGTGACAAGCCACATGGGCTGAAACCCCCCTTCTACACTGGAGAGAGAATGAAGCACGTTCTGTCTGGACCTGATGACATACTGGCCCTGTTGTCAGTGTAAATTTAGCAAAACCTTGAGTGGTTCCTTAGTGACTGTGAAGGAACAGAACCTTCTTCAATTTTTGTATTTACTTTGTTTGGGGGATACTATGGGGTTAAATCTTGGTGTGTGTGTTGGTCAGTTTCAGCCAAAAAGACAAAGATTAGAGGAGCCAGGTCTGCTCAGGAAGCCAAAGATTTGCAGAAGGCAGCCCAAATCAAAAGCTTAACCAGATTAAGATGTCTGCTAAGATGTCTGCAGAAGAAAAAAAAGAGTTTGCAGGAGGTTCAACAGAAGGTCGGGGGAAGATCCTAGGAAAAGAATTTAGGGCAAAGGTGAACAAGACAATACCATGTGATTGGTTGAGCTGGGGAGAGAAAATAACTATTTTAAGATAAAAAGCCTAAGGCAGAAACAGAGAGAGGGAGAAGAAGAGAAGCCCAGACCCATAGAGGAAAGAAAGGAACAGAACTGCTGGAACTCAGTGACTTGTTGAAAGAATGCTGGACATATGACAGTAAGATACTGCTTCAATAAGGGACCTGGATAACGTAGGAACACAGTCTAGTTAGGTTAGCTGGATGCATTCATCTCAGGTTAATTCATTACCCATCGCTAATATGTTGTGTGTGTGTGTGTGTGTGTGTTGTGTGAATGTGTATCCATTCAGATTTTAAACATTTTCCTATTAATGATTTCTTCAGTAAAAATTTAAGCTTAGTTATTTGAAACTGTGAGGCCTCTTTTCTTTTGGGTTACCCACCCTACATCTAACAGCCAACCATCACACTACCTAAAGTAGATATCCGAGACCCAACAAGTTTTAAGGCTGGTTTAATGGAGGCAGTCAGAGGTGGTGGTGGGGAGATTTTCATCTGGTAGCAGTGGAGAAGGCCACAAGAAGGGAAGATCAAAACAGAGTGGGGCACGCTATTCTGTCTGTTTCCCCTCCTTCCATTCACAGAACAAAGCATTGTTGGTCCATGGCAGTGACGAAGTCTGACACACACACACACACACACACACACACCATCACAATAATTGGCCGGTTCTCTGCAGCTACGACACTTGCCATGTGTTCCTTGCAAGGTGGAAGCAGTAAGCAGCTGGGTCTCTCCCAGTCCTGCCATCCTTTCCTTCCCCACCTTCGGGAGGGTGCTCCAGTTCTCAACCTGCTGTGTATACTTGGCTTCCATCTCGTCTACCCAATCTGTGCTCCACTCCCACACGGGAAGGGACTGTGATCCGGGCTTCTGCTGCACTGCCTCTGACCTCTCGAAGGAAGGATGTGGATGCAGGAGTCCATCAAGAGGAGATGCGGAAGGCAAAAAGTCTGCAAGGAAGAAGAGCCGGCACATCAAATACGTAGGGATGTATGAGAAATTCATTTCAGTTTGTTTCTGAGTAGGATTTATCCAGTTCACACCTTCCAGAATCCAGACTGAACACAGACTCGAGCACAATATGCGGCTGAAGTCCATACATTGCAAGCTTGCAATGTGACTCATGGACCCAAGACAATGTGTCTGACAGCATGAGTACTTTTGAAAACTGTGCACAAGCATACTTTAATCAATGGGAGAAGAGTGTGTGCATTTCTAAGATGTGCACAATTGATGCGTATGTTCCGAAAAATATGCACAAAAACCTGCATGAATGTTCATGCGAAAAACAAAACAAAACACAAAGATCGCAATCTGACAGACAGATCCTTCTCCCCTTCTCTTAGGGTGCAATCCTATGCATGTTTAGACAGAAAAAGTCTTGTGACTTCCAGCATTCCATTTCCACCAGCCAGCATGGCTGGCTGGATGAATGCTGGAAACTGTAGGACTTTTTTTCTGACTAAACATAGGGTTGTGCCCTTATAGTACTAGAAATTTGGGTCAGCCAATGAAATTGAACAGCAGCAGATCCAAAAACAGACAAAAGAAAGTACTTCTTTGCACAACACATAACTAATTTACGGAACTCGCTGCCTCAAGATATGCTGATGGCCTTGGCCACTGGTTTAGGTGGCTTTTTGAGGGGATTTGTCAAACTCAGGAAGGATAGGTCAATTTGTTTGTTTGCTTGCTTGCTGAACAGGTTTATATGCCATGCTTCAGCAGAGCTTCCAAGGTGGTTTATAAAAACAATGGCTATCGAAGGCTATTAGCCATGATAGCTAAATAGCTTCCCCATGTTCAAGCAGGAAACCAGTGAAGACTAATTTCTGGGGGAAATACAACGTTGGACTAGGTGGACCTTTGGTCTGATCCAGCAGGGTTCTCCTTACATTCTTAGACAGTTTGCCATTCCAACGCAATTGCCTGGATTTTATCCCACAGCATCCATGTTTCAACATGCTAGAGAAAGAAGAGATGGTGGGATTTTTTTGCAGCTAAATCGGAACTGTCAAATGCCACCAAAACTATTCACACTTTCGATGACTTTAGTCAAACCACTATCTTTCACCCTGTAATATGAGGATAATCATCCTAGTCTACGGCCTTACATGGTTGATGCAAAGACTACTGAAAGAATGTGCATGAAACACTTGGTTTGTGTGGGGAGGGGGTGAGTGTTAGACATATTGTTGGATATTTGGGGCGAAATGCAAATATTCTGAATTATTTTAATGCAAAATATGTTTCTTTCATGCAGCATGTAGATGTGCATCTGCCTAGATGCAGGTGTGAGAGAAAGAATCACAAAGTATACCTTGTCCCTAAAGTTAATTCCAGAATGAATATATAAAATTGATGAAAATGCTTGACAGAGTAAAATCCAAGAGAACAATTAATGTATGGTCTGGAAATTAGGGATTTTGTCCAGGGTACATTTTTAAGTGAACTGAACTAGTTTCTAGTTCCCAAGTAATACATGGAATGGAACACAGTTGCCCTTTGGACTGCTCTCCACTCCAAATTTTGCAATGCTGTTCACAGCTCAAAAATGCAAATAAAAATGTGTAGGGAGGGGGGGAATTCATTCAATATAAATGCAAATGTTGCACTGTTTTCTTTCAGAAAAGAAAAAAGGGAAATTGCAGATCAATGCAGAAACAGGATGGAATGGGCTTATGATTGAACGCATGTGAAATTGACTCAGCCTGGAAATAGACGGACCCATCCACCTCTACTGGAAATGCAGCAATTTCCATCTACCAGAGAAGCTGAAATCACAGTTCTCCCTCCATTCTGTTAGTAGGTTGGCCACTTACGAATCACCAAAAAAGAGGGCATGGTCTGCATTAAAAAATTATGTATGCTAATTTACATAATTATGTATTTATTAAAAAAATTATGTATGCTAATTTAGATGCATAGATGCAAATCTAGAAATGATTATTATAATTTAACTAAAATATGGTACATCTAACAAATATGTGGAAGACTGTGACCAGGGGACCTGCTGTGTGCCTTCCTGTTCAGGCTGCTGTCCAGGTGCTAACTGTTGGTGGGCAACAATTATTATGGTTCTTCATCTTTAAACTAGAACTGGACAGGACAGCCCTTCAAATAGAGCAGGGGTAGGCAACTTGTGGCCCTCCAGATGTTTTGACCTAAAACTCCCACCATCCCTCACCTTTGGCTACGCTGGCCAGAGCTGATGGAAATTGTAGGCCAAAACATCTGGAGGGCCACAAGTTGTCCACCCCTGAACTAGAGGATGCCTTCAAAGAGAGGACGGTCCTCTGTAAAAGAGAGGACACATGGCCAACCATCTGGAAGGTGGCCATGGATGTGCAGGAGACACCACAGGAGCCAGACCCATAATCTCCCTCATGAACTTTCAGAACATGCTGTTGCTGATCCCCTCCGTGCCTTGGAATGGAGCACACTGTGACTGTGATGTAAAATGCAGGATCTGGCCGGGAGTTGAAAAGGCCTGTCTGCGCCATACACGCTATGCTTTACTTAGCTTCACTATGGTGGCCTGTGTGGAAGAAAGGGAGACTCTGGCTCAGCAGCTGAACCAAGAAGACCTTCAAAGGAATCAGTTAGGGAGGAAGAGGGGAGGAAATCCCAGCTCTGTCTTTGAGGGGAAGGTGAGTGAGGGCTTGCTCAGGGATTCTCAGCATGCTTGTGCCTGGAAGCTCCTTCTTCCTTCTGCATCAATTTTGTCATTTACAGCTCTCAAAGTTTGCAATACGGGGAGAAAACTCAAAACAAAAGCCTCATTCTAACGGCAACAGAGAATTACTGCAGTGATAAATCAAGCTGCACTTTCTTGGCCGTCTGCCTTATTATGAGGAACAGAGATTGAATGGAAGTAGCCAGAACCTGAGCAGCAGATACAGTATAAATCAATTCGTCTGTCAGCTCCAGAAAGCAGATCACACTCTGCTTACAACTGAACTCCACTGTCCCAGAGAACATCTCAGGTTGTGGGGGAGGACAAGGGAGCATGTGGATTCTGCTCACACACTAGTAGGGCTTGTCAGTTGGCAAGCCAGAAGGCAGATGTTGACCATTCCTAAAAAAATAATTAAAATCTGGTGCCATAAACAAAGCAGGATTTGGAGAAAAGCAGTGGAAGACATTTTGTAACCCTCTGAATTCCAAGGAGACCCGCCCCCAATTATCTTTGGGATGGGAGGAAGCATACCTCTTTAGTCCCATAAGGGGGCACCATCAACATCCAAACACAGTTTGGCTTTACTACCAGGTCAATTCATGGAAGGGAAGAGATTACCTGGCAGATCGCCTTTCCCAATACAGACCTGTGTGAGGAATAAGATCATCAAAGGAGGTCTTGCTGGGTGTACCACGATCTGCAGATTGACATCTTGCAGCAACCAGAAAGCGGACTTTCTCCGTGGTGGCAGCCATCTTACAGAATGCCCCCCCCCCCAGTATTTAGGAGGCACCAACTGTATCAGGCTTTGGACACCAAGATCCATTCCTTTACCCAGGTCTTCCCTGAATGAATTTGCTGCCCAGTCTGTTTGTCTGTAATTACAATGTTGTTTTAATTGATTTTAATGTTTTTATTAATGTTTTATATTAATGTTTTAGGGCACAATCCAATACAGATGCCTGTAACCCTCCAAAATTGGAGGATTATGGCCATCATACAGTATGCAGGCCGGAAGGAGTGTGGAGGCAAAGGTCACCTCTGCACTCCTCCTTCCCTGCAAAACATGTAGAAAGCCAATTTCAGTCTTCTAAGTGTCACGTCTAGGAGCATGAGGGAAGGAGGCTGAGGCCTGTCTCCTCCCCTCCCCGCCCCACCCCTTGGAATTCCCCTTAAACCCCCATCTCTGAGATCGCTCTCACAACCTCGGAGATGCAGCCAGCATGGTTCTTTCCGCGACAGCTGCGAGTGGCAGGGAGAGTGCTCCGAGTTTGGAGACCTAGCTACGAGGTCGGAGTGCTTTTCCGACCTCGTAGCTGGGTCTCCAAGAAATCCTATGGCTGTCTAGATTCTGTCTAGTGGCCATAGGATTGCACTGCCCACCATTTTTTAAATGTATTTTAATTGTATTTTAATGTATATTTCAAAGTATTTTGTGTGAACCACTTAGATATATTTTTAAGTATGTTCAGCATTCTATAAATTTATTAAATAAAAATAAAATGGAGGATGTTACCTGTCAATGCCTTGTCAACCTCCCTCTGAGTAAGCCCAAAGCAGAAACTGTCCACTGCCACAGCCAGAGCCTGGGCAAAATTGGCGTCCATGAGGAAAGAGCCATCAGAGGAGCTGACCAGGCTGCAGCGTGTGCTGGTGCCATTGTCCTCCGAGACGGAGCCCCACCCGTTGAGCAGGGAGCCACCCAGCGAGGCTTCATCCTCGCTCAGACTGGACGAGGGAGTCTGGCAGAAAGCACGGAAGAATGGGATGGAACGGCAGCCGCCATCCACCATGTTGGGGTCATCATCACCCGTGGCATCAGTTTCCAGCAGCTCTGATGCCAGCGGGCTGCAAATATAGCCATAGGTATGGGGTGGAGAGAATGGCCGAGGAGTAGCAGGGATACTGCCATTCAGCTGCCTTGGGAGAAAGAGGAGAAAGCCAGCATTAAAACCAGACAAAAGCCATGAAATTGGAGACTTCCCCAGCAAAGACAAATTTGCTCTGCATCTGAGGGCCAAATCAGCTAAAAAACATCTTTGCATTTATTGGGCAGTTTTATTTTGTTTGTTTTTTTTAAATGCAAATAACATCAGGGGGGATAATTATTGGGAGTGTAGTAGGTAGGTAGGGTGGGACTTAACCCTTTCCTCTCCCACTACACTCCTGAGGAAACCCCCTTCTCTAAAGCTGCTATTTGCATTAGGAATTAATCCCGCATTGGTGCCAATGGGGGATCGTTCCCCCAAGCAAAAAGCAGCTTCAGAAAAAGGCTTCAGGCACCAATTCTTAATGCTACACAGTAGTTTTTACAATGACGAGCTGGAATGAAAACAGTTCAGGGAGAGCAGGATCCACATAGAACTGGTCGCGCCGCAGAGTTGATGGAATGGGCCTGCCTTGCCTTCCATTTCTTCCGTTGATGCAGCCTGATGAAATGCCTGCTACCATGTGTCAGTTGAGGAAAAGGAGGAGCCAAAGGCAGCTGGTGTCTCAGTGGAGCTGATGGAATGACTTGCTTCCCACCTCCCTCTCTGCTACAGCCAAGTGGAATGGCTGCTGTCAAGTGACAGTTGAGGGAGGGAGGGGGTTCTTATTTGTAAGGACATTTCTATCCGTAAACGCCATGGGTGGCATACAGTTAGTGTCCCTCTGCTGATGGAAGGCATCCATCAGCAGAACAGGGAGGGTACCAATTTCAGTGATTTCCTCTACCCCTGCAGCCTCCCATGCCATCTCCCACATTGTCCCAAAGGGTCGGCCAACCTTCCGAAACAGATCTGGGAGAGGTGGGTTGCTGCAGGGAGAGGGCGGAATCACTGAAAATCAACCCCTCCCCTTTCCCTAATGGATGCCTTCTGTCAGCGCCGGAAGGACACCAAAAGGATACCACCCCGTATGATTACCGGTAGTTGTTTTTGATTTACTCTGTTCTAACTGCAAAGATGAAGCAAACATTTGCAACCTGAGAAGATAACATAAAATTAGTTGCATATCTTGACTCCCAGGGAAGCCACCATATGGAAGCCCTGTTGAAACGAATGGGTATTTCATGAACGGTTCTTCATCTTACAAAGGCTGGATGAAATCTACCGAGCACACCAAAGTGCCCATGACTGGTGATAAGAACGTTCTCCTTAGCCCAAGAAACCTCTGCCACTAATGCCTTAAAGGAAGTATTGTTCTGTCCAAGTTCTTTATGGATATGTTCTCTAAGGATACATTATTAAAAAAAAAAGTTTTCTATAGATCCTGTAGAGCCCCAAAATGAATGTATGAGAGACACTGGGAATGAATGCCTCTCTGGGGGAAAAAATGCATAATGGGCTTATTATTTCCTTCTCCTAGCAAGCAAACTCCATTTGCTTTGCTTCTGTGTCTCTCTCCCTCTTCCTCTTCCTCTCTCTCTCTCTCTCTCTCTGTTCCATAATAATAGGTGGGAAGAAGAGGGAAAACAGCGAAATAGAACAGAATATCTTCTCTCCCTGAACATCGTTTCCTATGTGTATCAAGACTTTGAGGAAGATTGCAGCTTGGCCAGCCCTGCAGGGCCCTCTATGCAGTTTCATATTGCACCAATTTGTCTTTATTATACTTGGGTCCTTAGACGGCGCAGAGCTGCATAGGGATGTCAGAAGGGCCCTGAGGAAATCAGACTAACGGTCCATCTTGTACAGCATCCTGCTTCCCGCTTTGGCAAACCAAATGCCTCCAGGAAGCCCACAAATGGCCAGTGGCCCCTCTCCCTCTGTCTCTCTCCCCGCCCCCTCCACCACGGACAGTGCTAGGTACTGAAAAGATCTGGGGCTCATGCCCACAGGACCAAAAAATAAATTAAAAAATGCACAAATTTGCATGTGCTAATTTACATATGTTCTAAAGTCTCTCTGTGTTTGTGTCTTTAAAGGATCCTGTCTCCTAAGGACACCCCTATTGGCAAAAAGGGATGTATGGACAGGGGAGAGGAGGGCATTTCAATTCAGGAAAAAAACTCAGGCAGAAATATTCAAGGGGGGGCAGCAGGAGGGGAAGCACACGTGGGCAAAAGGCCAGCTCATCCAGGGGGGATCAGATGCAACAGAGATCCTCAGGGCCCCTGTGCCTTTATCTCGGCAAGTGCCCATGGACAGCAGGGTGGTGGGGCAGATGGCCTCCCAGAGATTCGGGCCTCTGCCCTCCACAACTTGTATTCAGTACTGATTCTGAATTGGAAGCTGCATTTTGCAATCTTGGGCTAAGTGCCGCTGATAGACATCTCCTCCATGAATTGGTCTCATCTCTACCACCTCCATGAAGGCTCCTCCTCCCTCAGCTGTCACCAACAGCAGTCATTCCAGCAGGCTGTGATGGGATGGTATTTTCTGCTGCTCCTCTGCCCTCAGCTGGTTGGTTCAGATAACTGCTACTCAAAACATAAGGTAACAAAAAAGTGTTTTAAAATGGCATGCTGTGGGTCGTGGAGGCTGGCTCGTCCAGCCGGCTGTTGCGGTACTTCCTTTCACCAGCAGGGCAGGCCAGGTGAGGAGACAGAAAGAGGAGGAGAGAGGAAGAGCTGCCAATGTCTCTGCCACAGGCCCACAGCAGCAGCAGCAGCAGCAGCAGCACGACCCTAGTGGCAGCTGTGGCAGGGGCAGGGCAGGGATAGGCCCTTTGAGTTTCTGGGCCCTCGGCAGCTACCCGCCCATGCCGACCCCTGACACCGGGCCTGAGCAGCAGCAGCAGTGTGCATTCTCACAGCCGTTCCCTGTGCCCATCTGCCTGCCTAGTCATTAAGCCTTTCCACTACACATGCAAAAAAAAAAATGTCTGACAGATGCAAGTTGCCCATGCTGGAGCTCTGCCACGGGATCTTTTTTAGTACTTGGACCAAAGTGGAATGAGGCTGTTCTTTTAAACAGGGGGAAAGATCGCAGAAACCACCGTCTCTGCCCGAGCCAGCCAGAAAGGGAAACCAGCAATACAGAGGTTTTGTTTTAATTAGCAGCTTATTTGTGTGACTCTTCATTTCAGGGATATATTCTCCCTCTTAAAATTACAAGGTCAATCTCAGCAAACACTTAAATTAACAAGGACCCTGCTATTCCAGGCATGGGGTTTGTTTCCACCCTGTCCTCTTTGCTCTTCCACTCTTCAATCTCTCCCACCTCACTCACGGTTGCCTTGCTACACTGGCAATGAAGCCTGCCACACGCACACAGCCCAGTGGTGCACCATGCAGTTAGGTAATTTTAGACACTGAACATAATGGTCTCACTCCGCCACCACTCTCTTTGCATGGCAATGCGTATTATTCATAGATCATACAGGACAGGAATACAGGAATATAGATTTCATAGATCATAGAGTTGGAAGGGGCCTACAAGGCCATCGAGTCCAACCCCCTGCTCAATGCAGGAAACTAGAGGTGGGGTCTCCCATCCAAGTAATAACCAGGCCTGACCCTGCTTAGCTTTCCACACTCAGACAAGCTGAGCCAGCATGAGCCACAGGCCTTGTAGGCCTTCACTTACTTCAAAACATGGTAAGCCAGCCCTGCTGCATTTGGGGGCCCTCCTGCTCATTCCTCTGCATGGGGCCCTGGCCTGGACACCTGCCCCAAAGACCTGCTCTTATGGTGCCACTGCACAGCCCTGTTAGTTCCTTTGCTTCTGGCCCACAAGTATGTTCTATGCTAATCTTTGGCACTCACAAAACCCATCAAAATCCCATAAGAAATCAGATTCAGCAGTTGCTGACAAGGGTTTTGATTACCAGCAGAAGTGAAGCTGGCAAATGGAGCCTCATGACATTCCAGGAGTACATTCATGTGGCTACAGGATTTGATTCTTTATATATATATATATATATATATATATATATATGGTATACTGTATGTATGTACGTATATATGTATAACCACTGGTTTTTCACCCCTCCATAACCACAGCTCTACTCTGAGACTTCCCCGAGGGGCTGGAAAACATTTTGCAGGCAGCCCCAAATGCAATTGACTCAGGATCAAAAGTTGCGGTCAACCCACATCCTGCCCTAAGGCCCAAAGGTTTCAGAAACTGCAGCCTAGCACTGAAAGAGGGAGCGGTGGAATGCTCCGTCCGTGAAACCCACCCTAGAGGTGAGCACACAGATACAGACTTACTAGGCTGGGGCTCCTTTTCAGAACTAAGGGGACGTAACTAGGCAGAGGGGACAGAATACAGTGCATCCTGCCTGCATCGTCTCTCCATCCCTGACTGGGAAATGCACGAGACCCCTCAAGCCTGGGGAATTACCATGCTGAGTGGCCATGCAGTGGCATTCAGAACTATAATTTTTGAGTATGAAAGAAAAACCACTGGTATGCCAATTCAGCGTTTGCATTTTTGGTCACCAGCTTCCATTCAGGGCTAAACTACGGTACATGCTATGTCAAACACACAGCTTGTAGCTGATCCAAACTTTTCTTTTCTTTTCTTTTTTTACTTTAGTGTAAGCACATGGGACCCAGATTCAGATCAGGACTACCACGTGCAGGTAGGGAGGAAGAGTTGAACCAACCTCCATTTTTGGCGGCAGGCTGGAATTTAAGGGGGAAAGAGACTAGGTGGGAAGGATTTACACCCGCCCACCCCAGCCACACACAGTGGTCCCAGTCCTGATGGGGGACCCACACACTTTCATTAAAGTAAAAAAAAAAGGGGGGGGGGAGATGTTAAGATCAGCCACACACAACAGATTTAATGTAGTGTGTAGTTTAGCCTTCAGTGGCCATCCCAGAAGATTTTGAGCAAGGAACAAAAAAAACACAAATGCCCGACTCCTTCCCTAGATTTTGTCTGATTTAAAATCAGCTGCCTGGATTTGCATTAAGATTTGATTATAGCAAGTTTGAGATGTTTAGGGTACAATCCTATGGCCACCCAACATTGTCCAGGGTGTATAGGATTATTCAGAACCCCAGTTCCAAGACCCTCCGAGTGCAGAGCCCCCGCCCCGCCCCCTCAGAGCCAGCGTGGAAAGAACGATGCTGGCTGGCTGCCTCCCCGGGGTTGGAAATCGGCCTCGGTCGGAGAGGGCTCATGGGGCATGCTGGGGCGGAGGGGAGGAGGCTGGGGGCAACCGCTTATGCCAAACCCAGTCAGCACCCCGGCCTCCTTCCCTCCCCCTCCACGGCGCTACATCTAGATGGCTGGAAATGGCCATCTAGATGAAACGCAGGGCATGCGTGAGGTGTGGGCAGCAGAGATGGCCGCCTTGCACCTTGCGCTTTGCACTGGATGCATGCAAACCTCCATGATTGGAGGCTTACGTGCACTGAGCGCAGAAGACATTGGATTGCACCCTTACTGAATTCTCTCTCCACAAATACTCATTGCAGCATGAATACGCCAAGTTCGTGGGCAAGCTTCCCTTTCTATATTGTACCTGCATTTGAGCCAGGCCTTTGTACAATATATTTTGGGTACAGCTTCCAGAACAACAGGAGCGAATGATCATGGCCTGTCCAGCAATGCTCAGGGTTGATCCCCACCTTACCATTTCTGTATTTATATTTTAAGAAGTGAGTTCAGTACCGGGGGTGGGGGACATTGCCCAAGGTCCAATTCTTCATAGTATTAGACAAATCGGACACAAGTTTGGCAGAGGGAATTTATGAAACAACTCTGCAAAGGCCAGCCTCTAATTTCTCTTACATGATACAGATCTGAATCTCGGTACTTTATTACTGGTGAATCTAGCACTGCCTACCTGTGTGCTTGCTTCTGGGCCCATAACACCTGCTCAGTTTGTACATGTGTAGCGAAAAACAGATTACTACAAAGACACTGTATGTCCCCAGTATCTCCATCCTCCATGAGAAACTGAGCTTGTAAAGCAGGGGTGGGGAACCTCAGGTCCGCGGGCCAAATCTGGCCCATCTGGGATCTCAATCTGACCCTCTGTGGTTCCCCTAATGGGAACGCACCCTGACCCCTGTCCCCATCCCCTTTCTGGATTTTGTGCAGTATTTTCCTCCAATCTAAAAGGTTGAAATTTATTTATTTATTTATTATATTTATATCCCACTTTTTTACCTCTTGCAAGGAAGCCAAGGCGGCTTACATAGACCTCCTCCTCTCCATTTTATCCTCACAACAACCCTGTGAGGTAGGTTAGGCTGAGAGCCAGTGACTGGCCCAAAGTCACCTAGTGAGTTTCATGGTTGAATGGGGCCTAGAACCCAGATCTCCTGAACCCTAGTCCAACACTCTCACCACTACGCCACACTGGCTCTCCTAAGGCTTAGTTACTGGCAGTAAGAGCATTAAAATGTGCTGGCATTTTTGCCCCACCCCTTTCGCCTTTGGCCCTGCCTACCATGGGAATGCAGCCCGTGAGAGCTTCTTCGAAATAGAGCTCACCCCTCGGGCTGACTGCAGGTTCCCTGTAGGGGCCAAAGCTCAGTGGTAGAGCGCATGCTTTGCACACAGAGGTCCTAGGTTCCACATTCCAGTTAAAGATGTCAGGTAGCAGCAGAATGGGAAAGACCTCTGCTTGTGGCCCCGGGGGAGCTGCTGCCAGTTACAGTAGACAACGGATGTACCAATGGTTTGTCCCAGTGTAAGGCGGCTTCTGCTGATCATCCAGCTGAGGCTACAATTATTAATCTCCAGCTCTCCGTCACCAAAGAAAGAAGAATGCATGCCCATTTTCCCATAGCTCAAGAGTAGATGCAGCTCGGAGCTGGAAAGCAGGGCAGCTGGCACACAGGACTGGCTGAGGCTTGTTAAACACTGCTCAGAACATATTAAGCTGGCAGGCGGTCGGCCCACCTAGGCTCTAAACGGAGCTGTAATTATCTTAGTGGGATCAATGTGCTTCCCGTAAAATCAGCTACTCTGTGTCCCAGCCCCAATTACAAAAGTGTAAGGAGTCAGGCTTGCGGGGTGAGCCGTCCTCAAACTGCAGAGGCAGCAGTTCCTGCACATTAGCTAATTGCAGCCGGCAATGCTTTTGCTGGCAGCCGGGAGGAAGCCGGAGCCCTACAATAAGTGCAGTCCTCACAAGGCCAGGGTGGAACGGTGCTGCTTGCCCAGGGAGGTCCTCAGTCCGCCCTGATCCCTTGTCTGTCTGCGAGGCAGATGGGAAGAAGAGCGGAGCCAGCCTGAGCTGCGACAGACCTTCATGGACCACCTACAAGCAGTGAAGTCGGATGAGAGAGTGGCTCGGACATCCTGCCTATTATGCCAAGGGGTACACAGTCATAGCCCTGCATGGCTCCTATCCATTTCAGTAGGATTTGTGCAGTAGAACATCCCAGGGGATTGCTCCAAGTCTGCAACTCCCATCAGCCCCAGCCAGCATAGTCAGTGATGGGGAGTGACTGGAGTTTTAGCCCAACACCATCTGGAGGGCCACAAGCTGCCCACCCCTGGGCTAGAGTGTAGGTCTTTGATCTGGGTTCAGTTTCCCACTCAGCAATGAATTTCACTGGATGACCATGCAGCAGGTGGTTTCTTTCAGCCCAATGTGCTTTCCAAGGTTGCTGTGAGGATAAAATCGGGGGCAGTGTGGGGGACGGGGACGGGGACAGAGGATATAAACACGTAACTTTAAAAAGTCCATGAGAATAATCATCTACAGTGTTGTTTTATTGGTCTTTCATCTCCAACAGCTGGATGAAATCTGGAAACGCACTTTCCACAGCAAAGCACTCATGACTGAAAATCACAACCATCTTCTCAGCTCACAGAACCCCTGCTACTGATGTTCATTTAGGGTGCCTTTATCACCCCAAGTTCCTTTACAGCTAAGTCCTGTAAGGATGCACAGTGAAACAGGACATGCAAGCGACTTCAGCATCCAGATATTGCGCCAAGGGGGAACTTGTGTATGACTTGTGCAGAGAGATGCACCAGCTGTTCCCACATTGGAGGCACATACCTTTAAGTAGGGATGTACGAGGATTTTGTTCAGGGGGTGGGCTTGACCCCCCCCCAAACTCCATCCCCGCTTACCTCTTCCCCAGCTCGACTTGTGTTCTCCCAAATCAAGCTGGGAGTGACTTCTGGTTTCCCAGAGGGCCGCCCTTTATGTAGAAAGTGCCTTAAGATACGCCCAAAGCGGCTGCAATTCACGTAATTTGTGCAAATTGTGGCCCTTTTGACGATCTTAAGGCATTTTCTATGTAAACAGCGGTCTGCCGGGAAACTGGAAGTTTGGCGAGCAGCGTGGCACGTGCCCACTTTCGACCCAGCTCGGTGGGAGCAGCAGTGGCATCTGCCGAGCCGGAGGAGGGTCAAGTCTCGGCGGATCATCCACCCCTACCTGTAAGACAGAGGAATTAGGGTTGCCGTCTCTCTTTTTCTGACAGACTCATCATCTCTAACATCCACATCACAGGCAGGTACAGGATGGTGCTCTCCATGCTGGGAATCAGTGTACCCACTGAATCTGGCCAGTGCAGATGGGTGAGAATTTTATTTTGGTTGATTTTTGATAAGAATTTACTAAAATTCGCAAAGGTCTTCATATATGGGATGAAAAGATATTTCTTTTATTTTGAAACTGAATGTGGGAGAACGCAAAATGGATGGATTTGTCCATCCCCACAGACATGAGATTGTGAATTAATTTTTTACCTTTCACGTTCTGCCTCCTCGCTGAGCTCCAGGTATTCAGCCACCTCCTCCGGCGTTAGAACTGTCTCCTGGTCGTCATTGAGAGAGACAGAAATCGAGGCTGTGGAAAGGCGGCTGTAAGGAAGCGTGGGGAAGGTTTGACTTTCTTCCAGGGACTCGCTGGCCGCCTGCAGGGAATCCACGTCCTGCTGCCGCTCGGGCACCAAGTCTGCAGAAGGATCCAGATAGCAAGTGCATGTACACCTGTGAGGCACAAAAATAACCACAGGCACACCATGAGCGAGTCTGGCAAAGAATTGTTCCATCATCTCCTTCTTTTTGTAAGCATGGCAAAGCAGCTACTGAAAATATGAGAAAGCAGCATCTCTTGGCTCCATTCCCAACGTGCCCCTGATACCGGTTAGAGAGCAAATGTAGATTTGGATCTAGTTTGATACCCATGTACTAACTAGACCCAGACCTGCTTAGATTCATCATGTGCCTTCTCCAGATTATGCCCTGGCAAAGCAACTACTGTGTCTCTATTAAGGACCGGCTCTACCGTTAGGCAGAGTGAGGCAACTGTGGTGAGCCAGTGTGATATATTATAGCAGTCAAAGTGTTGGACTGGGACTCGGGAGATCCGGGTTCTAGTCCCCGCTTGGCCATGAAGCTCACTGGGTGACTTTGGGCCAGTCACTGACCCTCAGCCTAACCTACCTCACAGGATTGTTGTGAGGAAAAAATGGAGAGGAAGAAGGGGATCATGTAAGCCACCTTGGAGGAAAAAGTTGGGATATAAATGTAATGATAAGCTGCCCAGAGAGCTTTGGCTATTGGGTGGTATAGAAATGTAATAAACAAAATAAAACAAAATAAAACAAAATTAAATTAAAAAAAACTGCTTCACATGGCAGATGATGGAGGGTGGCGGTGGCAGCATCAGCAAACCCGCCCCGTTTCTCGTGAGCCAGCTGACAGTTCCTCTCTGCCAGGGGGCAGAGCTGTGCATGTATGCTACACGGCCTGTCCTGGGGGCCCTAATCTAGCCTGCTGCCTCAGGTGAGGGACGTTGTCCATCGCCGGTGTTGAATTAAAATTCAACTGCCGGTCCAGTTGGCTTTTGTACATGGAATAGGGAAGGGGCGCCATTTTATCCTTTGCCTCAGGCAGCAAAATGTCTTAGACCGGACCTGCCTCTAGGTCAGTGATGGCGAACCTTTTTGAGCCCGAGTGCCCAAACTGCAACACAAAACCAACTTATTTATTTCAACATGCCAACACTGCAATTAAACCTGAATACCAAGGTTTTAGTTTTAGAAAAACAACTCATACAGTTGTCCGACCTAATTAACATCTTTTGTCTTAAAAGAAAAACACAATAACAGAGCTTTCAATGATACAAACAGTTTTTTGTTGGAAAAAAAAATCAACTCAAAAAATTATTATAGTACTACATTGTACACATAGCCTGAAGGGAATTTATACAAACTTTTTAAATAATTAGGCACATGTATTTTTGGATAAGGGATTCTCAACTTGTAATAGGATTATATGCCAGACTGAAATTGTATGGGGCAAGCTTTACTCCGGGTCCTTTCCCTGCTTCTACAGGTGTCGGATTAGTAAAAGTAAAAGTCAACCTGTACTAGGATGAGCAAGATAAACAAGAAAACTAAACGTGCTTAACACATTTTAAACACTTTATGTCTTGGACTGCAAACACTGCATTAGGTAAAAGTTTGCATTGGGCATGCTTTTGCACAATTAATGTGATTTTTGCTATTGCATGCATGCTGATAATTTGTCAACCCTTGGCTCATACTCCGTTAGTTTGAGAGCAACACATGCAGCACTCAGGTCAACTGTTGGGGCTTTACATCCAAGCCATGCTCTGTGCATCATTCTTGCCAGCTGTGGCACCCATGCCATAGGTTCGCCATCACTGCTCTAGGTCATCCAAATCGTAAATGCCAGTTGAGGGGCCACAAGGGCCTCTCTCTTCCTGCAGACTGTTCCTCGGTTGTCTGGCAGCAGGAGGCATGCCAGGGAGAGAAAATCACTCAGGGCAACTGCAGGGGTGCTGAACCTCAGGCCTGTGGCTACTTATGGCCCCCCTGGGGTCTCAGTGCAGCCTTCTGGGGTCCCCCTTCCCATGGCTCCACCCCTTCCCCAACCACCAATCGTGTGGTGGTTTCCCGGCTCTTGCACTGCTTTTTCCCCACCCCAAAAGGTGGAAATGACTCTCCTAAGGCGGTTACTGACAAGGAGAGCTTTAAGCTAAAATAAACTGGTATGTTTGGCCCCGCCCCTTTTGCCTTTGGTGCCACCCACCAATGGAACGCAGCCCCCGAGAATGTCCCCAAAACTGAATTCGGACCTTGGCCTGAAAGAGCTCCAACACCCCTGGTTTATTGGCTGCGCTGCCAGCCGCCTGCAAAGTTTGCAGGAAAAGTGCCTATCCCTTCCTTCCCCCACCCCGCCACAGCAGTCTTGGTGGCTGCCTACAATCGCCCGACAGCAAAGCCAGCCTCCGGGTGCGGAGCTCTCTCTCTCCCCTTCACTGGCACAGCTCCAGTTTCCTAAGTGACTCTCCGGGCCGTGTGTCCATCTCTCACACCTCTGCCAGGACGTTTGAGTGATTTCCATAAATGAACTCAGCCCATTTCCGTGCGGGGAGCTCTTCCATCACTTACAAAACGATTCCTCAGCCCTCCCTCTCCCCCCCCCCCCCGCTTGGTTAGTGTCAGCGCCCTGCGCCTTGCATGTGAATGCATGGTGTCTGCCACCTGCATTCCGGATCCACTTTCTCCTACTCTGACAATGTGCGAGACGGGAGGAGAAAGCAAAAGGGGAAGGGGGTGGAGCGAGGGGGAGGGGATTGCTAAGGAGGCTGAGACACTCACTGGCGAAGGGGTGGACTTGGAGATGGCTGCAGGCCTTTACGAGAAGACCGGGAGCGCAAGAGGACCAGACTGAGCAAAGAGACACGAGGCAGGCATCCCAAGAAGAGCACACACGTTTCACCAGCAAAATGTCTCTGGCATCTCCTCTCGGAGGATCTTAATGTTACAGCTCTCGTGGCTATTCATTCTTTGCTGTCAGGCAGATTCATGGTTAATAGCGCAAAGTGGCACTCTCTTCCCCCACCCCACCCCGCCCCATAGGATCGCCAGAGACAGCAGAGATGATCGGAGGCAGCACAGTGGCAATGTCAGCAGGCACCGTGGGCATACTGGGGCTGCTGCTGGCTGCTGCAAGATCCCTGATACTGCCTCCAGTATCAGAGGCAGGGTGCCTCGGTACACCAGTTGCTGGGGAACATGGGTGGGAGGGTGCTGTGGCACTCATGTCCTGCTTGTGGGGTTCCCGTGGGCAGCTGGTTGGCCCCTGTGTGAACAGAATGCTGGACTAGATGGACCCTTGGTCTGATCCAGCAGTGCTCTTCTTATGTTCTTGATGATGATGATGATGATGATGATGATGATGATGATGATGATGATGATGATGACAGAAACACGACACACTGTTGACTGGGCATGCTGCACAGTGAAGTGACTGCCAAGGTTCCAGCCCACCCTCTTTACTTGCCCAGTGTGCCTCCAGGCTCCACATGGGGCACAGACGGAGGCCACAGCTGGAACCTTGGCAGGTGCTTCACTGCCCAGTGCACCCACCCATCCACATGTGTTTTTTTGTGGGGGGATTGGAGCAGGGAAACAGGGACCCTTTTGCTGCTTCCCGCCACCACCTGGTAAGTTTCAGGGCAAAGGGAAGTGGAGCGGCCAGGGTGGCAGGTACTATATTTGAAAGAGATACCGATCAGTAATGCAGCCAGTCTCCAGGGCCACTTCACCCAGAATGCCTTGCTGTTAGGAAGGACCCCTCGCAGTGAAGCATTTGGGCCAGGCGGGCTTTCCGGACAGCCGCCTGCACTGGCTGCCTTTTCTGCTGTGGCATTTGCTGCAGCAAGGAAGCAGCTGACAGGGTTTCCCAGAGAGCCTGCCTGGCTCTGAGGGGTTCTCAGTGTTGGGCGTCGGGCGGGCGTTGCTCCAGAGAGCAATGCCGGGCCCTCTCCTGCTACGGCTTTGGCCGCAGCAGGAGAGCACCCAGCGTGGCTCTCTGGAGCAATGGGCAGGCCAATGCCCAGCTCTGAGAAACCCTCAGAGCAAGGCATCAGCCCGCTGCTCTGGAGAACCAGAGTGGTGGGGTGCGCAGCCCTTCTGCCAGCAGCAGCAGGGGAGGGCCATGCAGCTGTGGCTCCTGTGGAATGGCCAGGAGGAGGAGGAGCCAGAGCACTGCCACCACATGGCTGCTGCTGCTGCTGGCACCTCGGGGGGTCATTTGGATCCCCGGAACTTGGTACCCAAGGCAGCTGCCTAGTTTGCAAAATATCCCTGTACCTATGCTTCCTAATACTAGCATCTTCTGGGATCATAACATAGGAAGCTGCCTTCTACCAGGTCAGACCACTGCTCCACCTATGCTGTCTACACTGCCTGGAGGTGGTTGTCCATGGTTTTAGGCAGGGATCTTTCCCAGTCCTACCTGGAGATGCCCAGGATTGAACCTAGGAACTTTTGCATGCAAAACATGTGCTCTAACACTGAGGTACACCCCTTCCCTAGTAAGGGAAAGTGCACCACATGACATGGCCCAGCTAGCAGTGGACTGGGTGGCTATGTGTCCTCTTTTACAGCCCCTCTAATTGAAGGGCTGCCAGAGGATTGTCTTCTATTTTGAAAGCATCCTCTGTTTGAACAAGTGTCCAGTCCAAGTCGGGATTAAAGATAAAGAAGGAAGAGCCGGGCCTTGAAGTTATTTCTGTATTTCTGTTTAAATTATAATTATTATTTCTAAATCTGCACCTATACATATAAATTAGCATAAACAAATGTTATGCAAATCAGTGCCCACTTTTTTGGTGATGCATGTCTTCATTTTTGGCAATTCACAAGTGGCCCCCTTAGCAGAGGGTGGCTTCAATCCAGTGACCTTAGAACAGTGGTTCTCTCAACCTTTTTTGCCCCATGCACCTTTTTCACCATATGCCAGAATGTCATTCCCCCCTTTCCAAGACTGTCTGACTTAATCTGTGCCATACAATAAGGTGTGATGTTCTGTAGATGATGTACAATCTGTAGAATTGTAATTTGTAGAAAGATCAGTATTCCAACAGTTTGAGTCTGTGGTCCCAGCTCCCCCCCTGAAACCCTAAAATTCCCCCCGGAGGGAATTCCCCCCTGGTTGAGAACCCCTGCCTTAGAATAATAGACTCACCCACTCCCACCATACCACTATGCTGCCGTTGTGGCCCTCCCATCACTAGAAGGCAACACATCTCTCTGACTTGAGCCTGCAGCAGCAGACACCATCTATGGCATGAGGCAGGACACAGGAAATGCACTGCAGCCTGTTCTTTCAAGCAAACCCTGCCCTGGTCTCCTCTGCAACAAAATGTATTTTCAATAGAGCAGCCAATTATTGTGTAATTGCCCATAAATTTAGAATGACACTGAAATTATTTCATGCACAGATCCAAGGACAACGTTTTCTCTTCATAAATGTGGGATTCAGGGGGCAGCGAAAAGGATGGAGTCAGCTGATATTCCACTAATGGATTGATTTACTTTCCTGGAATGATAATTGTCCATTTACTTAAATAGCTGGGCACTTGTACAAAGGCCTGGCCTATTAAGTGAAAAAACGCTCCCTCCTCGCAAGGCACAGATTCTCAGCTTGATTTGTAGCTTTTTAAGTGCAAAGTAGGTAGAAGGTATGGCTGGAATTCATTTCCCATCCACCCGCCCCGTCAGAGATGATCCATCACACCAGCGCCTGTAGATAATATGCAAAGCATGTAGGTCCCCCTTCTCGGTGCCAGAGGGGGCCAAGGGACAATTTATTCTAAGCACCTGGCATGATTGGAAGATGAGTCAGCACGGAGGGAATCTTGATGCAGCTGCAGCATGCTCCCCTATCCAAAGGTGTGTGAGTACAGGAAGGAATCCCAGAGCACAGCACAGCTCTGTCGTCCCTACAGGTGGCAATGAGTCACACAACCACCTTGTGAGCTCAGATAAGATCTGAACACCATCAAAGCATTAATTCAGGGTTTGGCATCTCACTCAGGCTGAACGCCATTTTGGAGAAGCTCTTGGGGGCTGCATTCCAGTGGTGGGTGGAGCTGAAGGCAAAAGGGGCGGGGCCAAAAATACCAGCATATTGTAGCTTAAAGCTCTTACTGCCAGTCACTAAGCCTTAGGAGAGGCATTTCAGCCTTTTAGAATGGACTCTGAGGGAGAGACAGTGCAAAAGGTCAGAAGCCACCAAATGATTGGTGGTCAGGGGGAAAGGGGAGGGGCCTGAGGAAGGGGGTGTGGCCTTTTGGGGGACCTCAGAGGGCTGGATTGGAACCCGTGGGCCTGAGGTTCTGCACCCCTGGCATAAAGGCAACAGACCTCCCAAAACTCATAAGGTGGGAACAGAAGCTATGTGAGGTGGACAACAGCCCTTAACCAACCGAACTTGTGCTGTAGCTCAGCCTTCTCCAACCTGGTGCCCTCCAGATGTGTTGGGCTACAATTCCCAACATCCCCAGCCAGAATTGCCACTGGCCATGCTGGCTGGGGTCGATGGGAGTTGTAGTGCAACACCGCTGGAGGGCACCAGCTTGGGGGAGACAGCTGTAGCCTTTGAGATCTCTTGTGTCACTTCTCACACACTTTTGCTGCCTGGACGTTTGGCATTTTCCAAACTGAGTTTGGAACACCTGAAGGTTGAATTCAACACTTGGGCAGTACAACTACAGGATCATGGAATGCACATAGCAGTTTTATGATGATGGGATACATCTTCTCTGTCCTCCCATGAAGTCTCCCAGTCTAAACTTTATGGGAGACCTTGAGCATGAGGAGGTGAGCATGAAAGTGTGCCTGCTGTGTGTGTATGGGGGGGGGGGGGGGGGTTGGGTTCATGAGAACTTTTGATGAACGTACAAAAAATCAATTGGCTTCTTCTGTAAGCATCCTTAAATCCTCCAGAGCACATATACAAGATTTTCATAGATCATAGAGTTGGAAGGAGCCTACAAGGCTATCGAGTCCAACCCCCTGCTCAATGCAGGAAACTAGAGGAGGGGTCTCCCATACAAGTAATAACCAGGCCTGACCCTGCTTAGCTTTCCACACTCAGACAAGCTGAGCCAGCATGAGCCACAGGCCTATTCATTAGAGAGAAGATCATGAAAAGAGGCATTTAAGCTGTGATAAGCTACAAAGGAACCTCAGAACCGTTCTTACTCTTGCTGGGTGGTGTGATCTTGGGGAGCTTGAAAACCTGGAGGGACCGGAGGAGGAGGAGGCAACAACCCAGCAATGTTCTTTGAGGCACTCCACTGTGAGAACTTTGGAGAGCTGTATGTTTTCAGCACCTTTTTCGTCTCCCCTAGGAAGGAACACAAGGAAAAGGGACACACTGTTAGCCATTTCTGACTTGTCCTCCACCTCCAGTTATCAGAGCCACCCAAGCTAGGGGCAACCAACATGTTTCCACCCTCTCAGTAAGCTAATTCTTCCTCCAACCCATCTAGTCACCTATTCAGCTCCTTCAATCATATCATTAGTGTCTGCGAGGGGCAAGAGCAAGACTACCAGGATTGGGAGAGGGTCAACAGCACAGTGGTAGAGCACATGCTTTGCATGCAGAAGGTTCCAGGTTCAATCCCCGGCACCTCGAGTTAAAAGGATCAGGGGGCAGGAGATGGAACTGGAAAAGTCCTCTGCCCCAAGACCCTCAAGAGCTGCTGCTGATCGTAGCAGACAATACTGGGCCCGATGGTCTGAGACAGTATAAGGCCTCTTCACATATGTTTTAGTCTCCTATGGATGAAAGAGCACTGGAGGCTTACAGTATCTTTGTAGTATGTGCTTTCTTTACAAGTATGTGAGAGCATATGTGGAGGCTAAAGGGCAGACCGTCAAGGCGGAAGATCTTCCGGAGAGCAATTTAAGCATCTCCCCCCGCCCCAAGGCCGCACTCCTAGTCAGTGGTGGCATTCGGGAAATTTTAGACTCTGGACATAATGGTCTCATGAGGGTGGGGCTCTTTAAATGTAATGTGCAGTGAGCCAGCCCTGCTGTGTTTGGGGGCCCTCCTGCTGAGTGGAGCCCTGGATGTCTGCCCCAACATTCTGCCCTGACGGCACCACTGCAATGGTTTGATCTGACACAGCCATAGCTTCACCACAGTGGGACCACCAATGGGAATGCAGGAGGGTGGTGAAGAGACCAAGCAACGAATGAGCAAGGCCCCAGATCAAATCTCTCTACTGCCAAGGATTTATTAGGCTGCCTTAAACAAGACTATATATATCTCTCTCCATCTCTCTCTCTCTCTCTCACACACACACACACACACACACAGACACACATGCATGCACACCAGTCTGCGATAGGGGACAAAAGTACGACCTGCCTTACAGGGCTGTTGTCATCAGGACTGAAGTACTGTACCATACAAAAGCAAAGCGTTGTTAGAGGAAGAGTTCTTTTCTACCATATTCCCAATCTCGAGCCCTCTGTGTAATCATGGAGAAGAGGACAGATCTACCAGTTCCAGCAAATTCCAGCTAGCAATTCTCTCTCTGTCCCTGTGCCCATTCCAGGCTGCTGCAGGCCTGTTTCTTTCTGCTGTATCTCTGTCCCCTCCCAAACGCTGAGGAGAAACTCATTCAAAATCACACAGAAAGATTCCCAACTACCAGGAGGCCATCTCTTAATAATTAGTTTGAATTGGTGAATCATCAACCAACCCAGGAGCCATGCTAGGTACCAAAAAGATCCAGGGCTCAGGCCAACAGGACAAAAAAGAAAGCACACATTTGCATATGCAAATATGCTGTAAAGTCTGTAAAGGAGCCTGTCTCCTAAGGACACCCCTGTTTGTAAAAGGGGATGTTTGGACAGGGGGAGGAGGGCATTTGATTTCAGGGGGGAAAAAACCTGAGGAAGCAAGATTCAAGGAGGGGGGCAGCAGGAGGTGAAGCACATGTGGGCAAAAAGCCAGCTAATCCAGGGGGAGCAGATGCAGCAGAGATCATCAGGGCCCCTGTACTTTTATTTCAGCAAGTGCCCGTGGATAGCAGGGTGGCCTTCCAGAGATTTGGGGGCTCCAAATGAAAGATTCGGAGCTTCAGCCCTAGTGGGCTGCCCCCTAATACTACCTCTGAACCAGCCACTCTGCACTATTCACCAGCAACCCACCTAACAGGAATGATCAGCCAGCAGCTTAACAATGCTAACATTTAGATATTTTAAATATGAAAGATGTTTGGAAGGAAAAGTCAGTACAGTTCATAAGGAACATCCCACCTTCAAAAAGGCTTGAATGTGTAGGGCAGCCTTCCGCAACCTGGTGCCCTCCAGATACTTTGGACCACCTCCCATAAGTCCCAATCAGCATGGCCAATGGTCATGGCCAAGAGAGTTGTGGTCCAAAACATCTGGAGGGTACCCAGGTTGGGGAAGGCTGGCGTCGGGGAAACAGCAAACAGAAAGAAATTGCAAACAATGGTTCCCTTGCTAATACTGGACTGCTAAAGGAGGCGAGTACCCAAATCTTCTATGTCTACCCAGATCTTTGATGGATGAGTGAGAGCTCATTGGAGAGATACAGGACGTGAGTGGAGCTGTGGGCGGCTAAGCATCTCACAAGCAAGTAGGATCTGTGCCAACAAAGACTACACACCAGAATTAGTTCATGAATGACAGATTAGAAACCTCTAGTCTAAGCTGTAGGATCCTCTTTTGCTGGAGGGCATGGTCCTGACACATGCGCAATGCTCCCCTATCGCTCTTTGTTGCTCTTTGGGGGGATGATGTAAGGGATGAGAAGGAGGGGGATCCATGTGGATAGGCCGAGGGTGGGATTCAACATGGGCTGCTGGCTCAGCTTGTCTGAGTGTGGAAAGCTAAGCAGGGTCAAGCCTGGTTATAACTTGGATGGGAGACCCCTCCTCTAGTTTCCTGCATTGAGCAGGGGGTTGGACTCGATAGCCTTGCCTTGTAGGCTCCTTCCAACTCTATGATCTATGAAATCTATGTGCACATGTTTTGAGTTCAGTGAGTGTCGTTGCGGTTGTGCAAAGCAGCACTGTTGGAAAACATATTTTTACAACAGAATGAATGTGAGATTGTTTTCCTTCTGATCATGAAGCCTTTCAAAATATTTTTACAAGTGCATCCAATGAATATTAGAATCACACTGGTTTTAAACATGAAACGAGGGCTTCTAATGGTTCTAATTAGATGTGCTGATGAAATTGGGGGGTGGGGTGGAAAACATGATTTTGGCAGATTGTGGACTCCACCTCTGTGAACATGGGGGTGACTCCTTGGAGAGACTTACCAGGCTCTGGAAAAGGTTTTGGAGCGCGCGCACACTTCTGAATGCATCAAGCTTCACCACACTTGGGCCCTAGTCTGGTTTGTTGACATTGTTTGATGATGTGAGCAATTCACATCAGCATGTCAGACCTTGCCCTAGGCCTATCAAGGGGTGCTCAGCAGGGCCAGCTCCAGGTTTTTTTTGGGGGGTGTGTGCAGACAAGATGATCTCAGCTGCCCCCCCTTCCTAAGTACACCACCCATCTCCTCCCCTACTCTTGCCTCTGCCCATTTACTTGCCTGTCCCTCTAAACCCAATTCACCCCACCTCCCAGGAAAAGAGGATGAGGCATGCGGAGGTTACTGCTCTTTCTCCTGGCTCCTCTCCCTGATTGTTTGCTTGAAGAAGGCAGGTGAGCAGGCAATGACAGCAAGGAGGAGGAGGAGGAGAAGCAGCAGGGCTATCAGGTCACAGGGTTTGGTACTGGGCCCCCTGCCAGGGCATGGTGCTTGCAAGGTGCCCAGCAATGTTGATCTCTAACACTGACCTTGGGTCTCGGTCTGGCAAGAATCCAGACCGACCCCATGTACTGCAAACTGCTACCGACGGAGTAAGAATGGGCAAATCTGTCAAGCTTGATTTTGCTCAGTTTCTCCTCTTGTAAACTGCCAAGGGAGCTTCGGCTTCGGTGGTATAGAAGTTAAATAAATAAAGTTAAATAAATAAATAAATTCCACTGTTCGGTTCCCGCCATCCTATTTCTGCGTCTCGATTGCAATCCCCCCCCCGTCTGCATGAAAATTTGTGTATATTTTTGTATGCTTTTTCAAAATGTACACTTTTTATGCACTTTTTCAAATGTATGTATTTTTGTACACAATTATTATTAGTAGCGTTTTTGCAAACTGCATCACAAACTTAGGATTGTACGGATTTTGAGGTCTAGATGCATTCTGGTTCGTGTTTAAGGTCAGGAAGTGCAAATTTGGTAAGTTCACACTGAAATGCGAACGAACCAGACACTTTTTTCAAACATCCCTAAAAACTTGCACATCCTTAATTTGATCAGAAGTTTGCAATTAGCACTGAAGGTAGGCCTCTAGGCTCCACGGTGCTCACGTCCAAAGTGAGTAAGGAGACTGCAATAGATCTCTCTCTCTCTCTCTCTCTGTGGCAGAAGCAAGTCTGTCAGCATCAATGCATCATTGGCCTTCTTGTGGGAAACTAGGAATAATGTTCTCCTTGAAAGTCTCATTAGGCAGCATCTCCTGACCCCTGCGTATGACAGCTAGATCCAATTCAGATTAGGAAAAACTTAATGTGTCCATCAGAGAGAGAGAGAGAGAGAGAGAGAAGGTCCAGATAAGCATTAACTGCCTGACAGAATCTCTATGGACAAATTGATCAGGTACTTAGTTTCCTGAGCTGCAGGGATGTGGAAAGGAGATTAGCGCAATAACGCTACCCAGCATCTATCACAAGTCACAACCAACAGGGCTGTTACCTCAAATTTAGCTGCCTGCTTTCTGCAGGTCACAGCACCGAAGAGGGTGTCCAGGAGGGCAATTGTTTGTGAGTTCTGCTAACGTTATTCATAGACACATAAGGAGAGAAGGGGGCGGGGGGGGTGTAGTCCGTGCTACAACTTATTATCTATCACTGATTGCTTGAAGTTTGCTCTATGGTCATCATCCCATCCCCACTACCAATCCCCGTCTCTCCTCTAAGAACTCTCTCCTGTAAAAATAAATAAATAATCACAGCTCTGTTCTTCTGCACAACACCTAGCGCATGGCTCATGCTAAAGAAACGTTAAACAGGAGAAGGAAGGGGAAAGGAAATAGTAGCCTTTCTTTGCAAAAAGTCATCTCAGCTTGTGATGTAGGCCAGATTCACACCTGCATTTAAAATTGCTTTAATTATCACTCCCCCGCTTCAGTTAATGCATGTTGCCACTATTCACAAGGTATGCTATTCCTGCTTTAAATGTCACCACATCCCCTAGTGCAGGAGAAGAGAGTTCCTGACCTGCCCTACCCCAGATGCTAACTCATAGTTAGTGCCCTGCAGATAGGTGCAAATCCCACAGGTATCCTTCAGGTCCATGTTATTACCATTTTCTTCACTGTCCACCCACCCACTCTCCAGTGAACCGGACACAGTCAGGGGAAAGCACTGTCACTTTCACTGGATAGCAAAGAAGCAGCTTGGGGAAGGAAATTAACGTCAGTGAAACTGACAAGCTTTCCCCACAACACTTTAAAAAAAACAAAAAAACAAAAAACCCAGGTGTATAGCAATGTGCATTTTCCCCATTCAAACAAAAAGAAAAACAGATTGCAAACGAAAACAGGGGCAAGGCGAACCGAAAGTGGCATTTGGAGAATCTCAGCGAGACAGAGCATCCCTTGTTCTGCCATCTCTAGCTAACACAACAACAACAAGAACAACAACACCCCCTCTTTGTAATCCACTTCGCGACAGAAACCTTCCGATTCCTTGTTCCCAGAATGTCCAATTTAACCACACAGCCCTTTCCTTGCAGACGCTGCCTCATGAATAACTGAGAAGGATTTATGGACATGGGGCACTAGGGAGAGGTGTGGCGGAGGCCGTGCGCATAGTTTACCAGGAGAAGCATCCTCGGCTGCCACGCAGCCTCATTAAGCATTAGAAAAGGGCTTCAAAAGAAGCCTCTTCGTCCAAGAGAGTCGGCTTGTCGGCTGGAGGCTCATCTGGCAATGGGGCTTCTTTAATAAAAGCAACAGCAGCAAAGCACAGACCTACATACCAGAATCACATACTATATTTGCCACCGGAGCTGACTATATAAACACACCATTCAGATACAGTCTGATCTTAGTCTTATCTCTAGCTCTGGGAGCCCTTGGAAGACAAGCTTAAGAGCAGTCTGGGCCTTCCCTAAGGAGGTGTGGCCACTTGCTAGGGATTGGATAAGCTCATCCCTTCTAATCCCCCAATTTATTTATTTAATTAAAATGTTATATATAGCACTGTCCAATAGACATCCAAGGGGAGAGATCATGGCTCAGTGTTTGTGCATATGTGTTGCATGCAGGGATGGGGGAGAAATTCATCCAGTTCGCATTTTAATGCGAACATACCAGATTTTGCACTGCCAAGGCAGTGTGCGAACCAAAACTCAGTTATCCTTCGAAATCTGCATTCCTCCAAGCATTGCAATGGAGTTCTCCAGTTAAAAAAAAAAAAAAGTGTACAGAAATGCATATAAGAGAGAAAACAAGGTTCAAATATGCATTCTATTAGGAAAACTGCTTGCAAAGAAAAGAGAAAGAAGTGTATATTGGGCAAAAATGCATACAAAAATGCATGTCTTCAGAGAAATGTACACCAAAAAATGCGTTTGAATTTCCATGCAATTTTTTTTAAAGAAAGAAAAGAGATCTCAAATTTTGGGATGAACAGAACTTCAGACTGGTTTAACTCTCAATGTTAGAGACGAACTAAACTTCAGAATGGAGAAATGAGAAACTGACAGAAATTGAAATTGAAAGATTCATCCATCTGTAGTTGCATGCAGGGCTGGTCCTGTCTTGCAGGAGGCAGCACCATAGTGGCATGTGTGTTGAGGGGTGTGGGATAGGTGAAGACAATTTGTTGTCTGAATGGTGCAGCACGATTTTTAAAAGTGTTGGTCATAGCAGGCGGAAGGACACAATATGGCCTCCGCTTCCAGAAGCAAAATGTCTTGAGCTGGCACTCATTGCATGAAGACCCAGTCCCTGGCACTTCCAATGAGGAGGAAGATCTGTAGAGGGTCTGGGAAATCCCGCTCGCCCTTGGAGAGCTGCTGCCATTTAGAGTAGACCAGTCTTCCCCATCCTGGTGCCCTGCAGATGTGTTGGATTGCTGCTTCCATGATTCCCAGCCAGCATAGCCATACTGGCTGGGAATCATGGGAGGAGCAGGCCAACACATCTGCAGAACATCAGGTTATGGAGGACTGGAGTACACAATACTGAGCTGCATCGACCCGATGGTCCAACTTGGTATTAAGAAAGGGCGCAACGTTTGGGTTTTTTTAGTTTGGGGGTGGGGGGAAATGGCAAGCAAGGGACAGGGGAAATGGACCTGAATGGCAGGAGAGTGAGGACAGACAAAAGGAAGTCCTTCACACAGCACAGAGTTAATGTATGGAAATCACTCCTGCAAGGTGTAGTGACAGCCACCAACTTGGATGGCTTTAAAAGAAGATCAGACGAATGCATGGGCGATGAGGCTACTTCCAGGAAGGATCCAGGAAGGATCAGAGAGGCAGCATACCTCTGTACACAGGGCCAGCGCTACCGCTAGGCAGACCCAGGCGGCTGCCTAGGGCGCGTGGCGGAAGAGGGCGCAGAGTTTCTGCGCCCCTTCCTCGCCTCCGGCGCGCTCCTGCCCTGCCTGCCGCCTCCGCCGCGCCTCCCCGCCCGCTTGCCGGCCGCCACCGCTGCACCTCCCCCCCGCGCGCGCCCGCGCGCCCGCCCGCCAACCACCTACCTACCTTCCCGTCGTAAAGCAGGATGGGGGTCCCATCACGTCGGAGGAGGCGGCAGCAGCAGCCAGCAGCCAGCAGCGGGGGCGGGGGGAAGGTAGGTGGTTGTGGCGGCGGCGGCGGCGGCGGCGGCGGCGCGGGGGGGGTTGCAGAGCAGGGCTGCTTTGCTCCGGAGGCCCCCCCCACGGCACGAGGGGGGGCGCTAAATATAATTTGGCCTAGGGCGCCAAACAGCCCTGCACCATTCCTGTCTGTACACCAGTTGTTGGGGGAACCACAGAGGTTGAGAAGGCTGTTGCCTTCATGTCCTGCTTGTGGGCTTGCCCTCGGCATCTCACTGGCCCTTGTGGGAAACAAGATCCTGGATTAGATAGGCCCAGCAAGCAGGGCTCTTTTAGAGCTCTCAAGCCAGTTAAATTCATACAGTGTATACCAGGGATGAACGGATTTTGTAAAATCCATTCCGTCTGTGTTTCATGGATTGTCAGGAGTCTTTCATTCCACTCATTGATGGAATCAGATTGTGTTTTTTTAGGAATGTATGGAGAAAAAACACATTTTTTGAGCGGGAATTTTGTTCCACTTGCACAAGCGTGCATTCGCGTTCATGCACATTAGTGCAAGTGCACACTTGTCCTAACGCAAATTTAGGGCAAGTGCTAATTTGCACGGATCTCCCCCAAAAGTAAAACAAAAACAAAAAATGGTCCAGAAGTCTGCAGAATCTGTGCAACTCAGAAAAAGCCAGCCTGCCGCGGAATCAATCGTGCCATGGCTAGGGATAGCAGGGGCAGCAACATGCTGCCCTCAAGAGGGTTTGGACTCCAACTCCCATCAGCCCCTGCCAGCATGGTCAATAGTCAGGTGTGATGGGAGCTGTAGTCCAAAACACCTGGAGGGAACCAGGTTGCCTACCGCCGGCGTACAGAATACAAAGTCGTTTTAAGACCAACAAACAAAAGGCAGACTCAGCAGCACAGAAGCATCTAACATCTCAGTGACTGAAGGGACATTGAAGAGCAGGGAGAGGGCCATGTGACGCTCCTATGGAAGGGCAGCCCAAAGCGTTAGGGCTCTCAAAGAAAAATAAGCAGCAGCAGCACTTCTTGTGGAGGCTGGCCTAGCCTCCACATAAGATGGAAGCTTTAGCAAGGCCTTGACAGCAGCAACCACAACAAAACGACTGTTTTTAAAGCCACCAGCATTTTTTTAAAGGTACTGTTTAGAACAGCCTCCTCCAATCTAGTACCCTCCAGATGTGCAGGAATACAACTCCCAGGCAGCGATGATGGGAGTTGTACTCCAAGACATCTGGACGGCACCAGGCTGAGGAAGAAACACAGTCCCTGCCCGCAGCAGGTGTACAATCATAGAGCCAAACCAGGCACGATGCTAAACACATTCCTAGAAAGCATGCAGGGGTGCAGTGCTGGCTCCAGGTTTTTGAGGGGCCCTTAGTCAGCAGGACACCCTTAATGACCCCCCTTCCCTTAGTGAGTAGACCTATTCGAAGTCATTGTAACCAGCTGCTGCTATTCCTCACCCCCTTTCTCATCATTGCTACCACTTGCTTGCTTGCTTGGCAGGCAGAGAGCCAGTGAGCAAGAAGGCAGTGGCAACAACTGCTCCTCTTCCCCATCACCTCCAAGGGGCAGGTGAGCAAGCAGGTTGCAACGGTGAAGAGCAGGGGCTCTGGTCAGCGGGCCCTCTGCTGGAGCGTGGGCCCTCAGCAAGTGCCCCAACATGCCCAGGGATGGGCAAACCTGCAATGCTCAGCTCAAGCTCGTGGAGGCTCTCTGAATTCTTCCTCGAAGTTTGTTCAACCTCGTTTGCGTTTCTGAGCCATTCCTGACCAAAAATGGGCATTTCCCCCTATAGGCTGAAGCGTGAAAATGTGGATTTCAGGAGGATTAGCATAAATGCACGTTTCTGCAAGTGCACACTTTTTAAAAAATGTAATAGCAGGCCTCCAGGGTTGCATTTATATTGAGACAACAATGCACAGGGAGGAGAGTTTTTAAGCCTGCATTCCCAGCCACAGTCCTGACAAAGATCTCTCTCACACACACACGCACATTCTTAAGGGGAAAAAACATTGCCGGTGGCACCACCAGCGTGCATCACAGATTCCAGTGAGACCCGTGTTCAAAGTAGCAGCAACATGCTGCGTTAAGTTTGCCCGCCCCACTCTCCCAGGATGACAGACCATGAACATCACATGACAAAGCATAAACAGACCTAAGGCCCTAAAGCGGAGCTGGGCACCAGAATGAAAAAGCATTAATGACTGACTATCCTTGGCAGGCAGAGAGCCAGTGAGCAAGAAGGCAGTGGCAACAACTGCTCCTCTTCCCCATCACCTCCAAGGGGCAGGTGAGCAAGCAGGTTGCAACGGTGAAGAGCAGGGGCTCTGGTCAGCGGGCCCTCTGCTGGAGCAGAAAAGTAGTTCTTAGTGGCTACTAGTTAGCTACTGCAATCTGGACTTAACACGATTCTCTGCTGCCCTCTGCTGCTCTGTCAAGAGAGATGGAACGTGATCAGAAATGAAGACAGTACCAGGAATGCCAGTAAAAAGCTAAGGTAGCTGTGTTGGTCCCAGGGGCCAAATATAGTGGAGAAAGGTATCTTTTACGGGGGCCCAGAAATCAGCAAGTTTTGTAGGATTCTTCTTCAGGCTAGGTGTTCTGCTAAACAAAAATTGCAAAGGGTATTTGCTAGGGTAGGCCATGGTGTAATTTCAGAAAGGTAGAAAATGGAAAACTCTGAATCAAAATAAAACCTTTCCTTTCATGACTCATGAGGTGGTATATACCGTATGTGATGGGATCATGGCATGCATGTGGGAGTAGGGGAGCCATGTTACAAGTTTGTACAGCCCCTCCTAAAAATGATGCTAGGGCCCTGGTTGGTCCATAAAGAAAAGACTACAGAAATCCGCAGCTGGGCAATACCTAGGACCCCTCTGGAAAATGTCACAAAATAGTGAGCAAACTTCAGAGTTCTCCAGAACTCTTCATCAAGCAGGATGTTACAAAAAGCAATGGGTGGTGGTGAGGGAAAGATGAGTTTCATCTTGGTCTTCCAATTATATGGCCAAAATAGATGTTATCCTGGCAAAGGTGCGGGGACCCAACCCCACAATTGCCGAGGTAACATGGAATGTGGGGGTTACTTGAAGGGAAGGGTTGATGAAAGAGAAGGGTGCTTAACTCTTCCTGTGTCCAGGGCTATTTCACCCCCAGCTGTGCTCACTTCCTGTCTTGGACCCCAGCTAGAGAAAAGCCATTAAAAACTGCCTGAAGCATGAGGATTTGCAGTGAGAACATAAATACATAAGAACATAAGAAGAGCCCTGCTGGATCAAAGCAAGGGTTCATCTAGTCCAGCATTCTGTTCACACAGTGGCCAGCCAGCTGCCCACGGGATACCCACAAGCGGATATGAGTGCAACAGCAACCAGCAACTGGTGTACGTAGGCATAATGCCTCTGATACTGTCCAATCCCCTTTTAAAGCCCTCCAAATTGGTGGCCATCGCTACATCTTGTGGAAGTGGATTCCATAGTTCAACCGTGTGCTGTGTGAAGAAGTTCTTCCTCTTATCTGTCCTGAATCTTCTACCAATCAGCTTCATCAGATGATCCTGTGTTCTAATATTATGAGAGAGATTGCGAATTGTTTCCCTGTCCACTTTCCCCACACTATACATAATTTTGTGCACCTCTATCATGTCTTCCCTTACTTGCCTTTTTTCCAAGCTAAACAATCCCAGATGTTGTAACTTTTCCTCAGAGGGGAGTTGCTCCAGCCCCTTGATCATTTTAGTTGCCCTTTTCTGTGCTTTTTCCAACTCCAGGGAGGAATCAGTGAGTGGGTGTGAGGGATTGAGGCCTACACAGGCTTGAGTTTGTTGAAGCCTGAAGGCCCAAACACTTCCCTCGAGTAGTGAAGCCTGAAGGCCCAAACACTTGGATGGGAGGGGGAGTTTGAGAGTTTTAAGTTACCCAATAGAAGTTAAGAATTAGATAGCCTATTCAAGGTCACATGATTATAACCTTCCATTCCTGGGAAGGCTATATATGTGGGGTGTGGTCAGCTAGCAGTCAGTGTGTGCTGAGAGAGAGCTAGAAGCAGCAGCAGAGAAACAGCAGAGAGAAGGAGAGAAAGAGAAACTGGTTGCATAGCAGATAGGTAGTCTGAAGTTATACTAGAGAACATTGGATTGTTTGTTTGTTTTATTTTATCATACTTGCTTTTGAATTATAACCACTCTATTAAGTAAAAACCCTAATATTATAAGTAAAGTGCTGTTGTTTACCCTGAGAGTTTGGAGTGACTTATTCACCACGCCTACAGCCTACACCCATGCTATTGGAAGCTGTAAAAGGACTTGATCTCCTGGAATGGGAGGGGCTTTGAGGAGAGGCAGAGATCTCCCAAAGGAAAGTTAAGGGGTCCCTGTAGTAGCGGAACCTTGACAGTGGGGGAGAATTAAACACTTCCCTCCCATCTGCCAATTCTCCCCTGCAAATGTTGGGAATCCTCCATTTTTTCTCTTCCGAACATCAAATTGTTAAACCACCTGGCTATATATGTGATACCTGACACCCAACTGTGCTGGGGGGGAACAACACAGACCACCGTTGTTGCTCATCTGTCTCCATTACACCCCCTCATGGGCTCTGTTCCACAGAATCCAATGTAAATTAACCAACCCAGACTCAGGCACTGCAGAAAGCTTTAGGAAAACAGGTGCTTTGAATTGAGGCAATGTTGACTTTGTTCCACCCTTCAGGCAGAATTGCATCCTTAAAAAAAATGTGGCCTTTCAAAACCAAAAGAGAACATTCCCATTTTACTAGGTTTTTGAAGTACAGGTTTTACAGATCGCTTTCCTCATATTTAAAAGTACAATCTCTTCATAGAAACATAGAAAAGTAGAGTTGGAAGGGGCCTACAAGGCCATCGGGTCCAACCCCCTGCTCAATGCAGGAATCCAGGTCAAAGCATCAGTAATAGGTGCATGGGAGCAAATGCTTTGCTCTAAAACCACATCAGTGGGTTCCAATTTAAGTAAAGTCCTCTTCGCGCTTTACTCCAGGGTTGGGCGCCCCGTGGACCCTGGACTAGTTTTAAAAAATAGCCCTCTGCGTGTGATCATTTCAGACAGTGCCGGTTTCAGGTTTCTGAGGGCCACTGAGAAAGACACCCTCCATGGGCCCCCTCCCTCAGTGAGCTGGCTTTCTCACCACCATTGTCACCAGCTGCTATTGGTCCTCCTCCTCCTCTTTTTCATCAATGCTGCCACTTACTCACTGGCTTTCTGTCCCTCAAGCAAGCAAGTAGGCAGTGGCATCTACTGCCCCTTCTTCTTCTCACCACCACCACTGCCAGCCTGGGCCAGAGCAAGAGGCAGGTGAACAAGCAGGTCGCAATGGTGAAGAGGAGGAGCAACTCCAGGAGGCTCTTGTCAGTGGGCCCCTGCTGGGGTGTGGGCCCTCAGCAGGTGTCCAACCATGCCTGCCCTTGATGCTGGCCCCAAGCTCAGACCTCTAGCAAGAGTACTCTTCCTTGCAGCCTGCTGGGCAGGAAGGAAGGAGAGAGAGGAAAGAGGGTGCCAGAAAGAGAGAGAAGGAGTGGCAGAAATAGAAAAACAAACGGGGCGACCCATCTGCTTTAGGCTCCAGCCATGCAACCATTACCCAGCATGACCTATGGGGCAGGGCTACATGCACAGCCCCACTGTATCCATGTTGCCCCTTCACGTGAGTATCACGTGAAGCAGGCTCTAGTTGGACTTTAGGTCAAATTGAAATCAGTGGGAAAAGTGACTCATGGCTCAAGTCCCATTCGATTGCAATGGGAACTAAGTTTAACCAACTTAGTTTGGAATCCCACCCTAGGATTTGACCCATTTTCCGATGCCCTCCTTTGCCCTGTCTTGTGAAGAAGCAGGTCTTTCTCCTACCATGGATTCTCTGGTGCCTTCCAGAGCTGATACCACTAGTCCAGCTGCCGTGGTTGCTCCAGTCTGGTGAAGAGCTAGATGGCGGCATGGGCATGCTACGCACTTGTTGTAGCTCTGGAGAAGAAAAAGACATCGCCGTTGACACGTGCATGCCAGATAAGATACGTCTGAGTTCCTTTTATAGCAGCTCCATGACCATGACATATTGCAGCATTCTTGACTGGCTGCTCCATCGGGAAGAAGAAGCGCCACTGATATTTTGATGATTCATTTGTTAATGTGTTTGTATTCATACAGCGGCTTGTCAGCCCAGGGCTAGCATCAAGGGTCGGCAGAGTTGGACACCTGCCAAGGGCCATACCCCAGCAGGGGGAACACTTGTTCACCCACCTCTCACTCTGGCTCAGATGACAATAGCGGTGAGAAGGGGGAGCAGGAGATGCCAGTGCCTGCTTGCTCACTGCCTGTCTGCCTGGCAAGCAAGCAAGCGGTAGCAATAATGAGGAAGAGGAAGAGCAGCAGCTGACAATAATGTTGGGGTGAGCTTTGGCTCTAAGCCTTGGCGCAAGGACAGGTTTTTTTTCTAGGGATGGGGGAGAAATTCGTTCTTTTTTTTAGTTTTCGCGAACCAATGCACAAAATGAAACTCAGTTACTTTTTTTGAAAATCACACCTCTCTGAATGTTGCAAGTTGCAACACAGCTCTTCCAATGAGAAAGTATGTCCAACAGTGCATAGATCTGGGGAACGCGCACACAAAAACGCATATATTTGTGAAAATGTTCCAAAATGTGTTAGGAAAATTGCTTGCCCCAAAATGTACTGTATATTAGGCAAAACTGCACACAAAAAATGCACATATTAGGAGAAATGCACACAAATGTGTGTACATATTTTTAAGAACACTTTAAAATAAAATCTTGACATTTGGGGCAAACCCAACTTAAGATTGGAAAAATGAGAAACAGAAACCAAAATTCTGAAACCAAGATTCGTCCATCCCTAGTTTTTACAAGATTGACCTCATTTTCATCTGTGAAATGTCAGGAGGTACACGTTCCTGTAGACCACCAGAGGGGGCATGGAGATTCCCAATGAGAGAGAGACAGAATTATTTTTGTAGGTTCCTGGGGAAGGTGTTCATCCTAATGGACCTTTGGCGCACATTTAAACTTTCCTGGGAGCCAGAGAGCTTTCCCCATAATTGGCTCCGGAGGCCTGATTCGAATGCAAAGATCAAGGTCAACATTGCAGAGGATCCCTCAGGCAGCGAGAGACAGGGGTGGCCTTCTGAGCTGCCCGGGCCCGTTTCCCAGCAACCCAGCCCCACTGTGTACTTAGCAGGGACGGCACTTCCCTCTGCATCGGTCCTGTCAATTAGCAGCATCGGCAAGCAAATTAGGTTTTCCATTAGATTCCACAAAAGTCACGGCATTCAATTTGTACCTGAACTTTGGAGATAATTCAATTATGGCCTCCTGCGAACCTCTGGCTCTTTGGAGGGGAGGAGAAGGGAGGGAGGGGGAGACACTTGCCAGGTGGGAGGGGCTGAGCTAGGATTATTTCTCCCCCTCCCCTCCCAGGTTCTGCTTGACATTAAGATTCGGGCTTCCTCTTCCTGCTCTTGATGACCAGGTTTTGGCATGCTGTTTGCATGCATAGGTGAGACACACAACTGAAGTTTCTTTAAAAGGTGTTCTGCCAGTTTTCAGGACCTGTGGACCAAAGCTTCAAGACAGAGCCCGGCCTCTACATGGGATGGCAGTGGAGGGGGCGGGAAAGAAACAGCAATTTTATGTGACAGCAAAAGCAAAAAGTGTCGTGATTTTAAGGTTGCACTAAGAGAGGGCAGCTTTGAAAGCCACAATCAGACAGAGGATACCCTCTCCGCTCCACACAAGATCACATAACTACCCCACAGTCATTATCTCTTTTTCTCTTTTAAGAATCTCAAGAGAGAAAGAAAGAGAAATAATGTGGGGTGGTGATGACCTTAAGATCACCATCACCATCACCATCTCTCTCTCTCTCTCACTCACACACACACACACACATACACACCACTCTCACAGGGCTGCCATTGAAAGCATGGACCCAGCCAGATCCATGCTTTCAAAGTGCTTCTCTCCCCACTTGGGCAAGGAGGGGGTACCCCCTCCCCACCTGGGCAGGAAAAACTCAGGCAGAACCTGCCAGAGGCGTCATGGGTTGCCCACTGCTGCTATACAGACAAAAACTAGAAGGGAGGCACCCAAACCGAATGAAATGCAAAAAACAGCACACATTCCCAAAGGTGCCAAAGGGAAACTTCTTTCTTTGAGCCAGCCTCCACTGGTAGACATGTATAGGATTGCACTGAAAAGTTTGGCATAATTAATATATATTCAGTATATTATATTAACATACAGCATATATATATATATATATATATATATATATATATATGCTGTACAACTATATATATATATATATATATATATATATTGGTTGGCCTAACCAGCCCAGTGAGATTGCCAGTCATGAATCCCCAACCTCACCTCTGGGTTCTATTAGTTTGATGATCAATCTCTAAATGATGCTCTTAAGACAGGTGTGTTGAACCACTTTCACCCTGAGGGCCGAATTCAATTTCAGAGATCTTGGGGGCTGCATTGCAGTGTTGGGTGGGTCCAGAGGCAAAAGGGGTGGGGACCAAAATACCCCAAACATCAGCGTATTTAAGCTTAAACCTAAAGAGCCAATAGTGGGTTCAAGTCAATCAAAACTTCCTCTACAAAAAAATCTGTTTGTCTTTAAGGTGCCACAAGACCTCCTTTTCATGTTTACTGTGATAGACTAACACGGTTCTACTGCTGGTGTGAAAAAATCTAGGGCTAGATACCTACTGCTAAAGATCTGGTTGGTTATTTAAAACCAGTGCTTCAAAGGCAATCCTCCTTACCTGTCTTCGCCCCCCCCCCCATCCACCTTTTCACTGGCATTGATGTGAAGACTTCCTATGCAATCGCATTGATCCACACAGTGGCTTTGTCCTTGCCAGTATTATAGTCTCCTCAGAAGTCACCCTCTCCACAGGGAAACACTGTTCAGGAAGCAGGCACACTGCCTGCCCCACATATGAAGCAGGCCCTAAGTTTAAGCTTCCAGAGAAGTTGTAGAACCTTCTTTGGAAAGTTCCAAGAAACTGGCTCATCTTGTCTGAGCATGGAAAGCTAAGCAGCGTCAAGCCTGGTTATTACTTGGATGGGAGACCCCTCCTCTAGTTTCCTGCATTGAGCAGGGGCTTGGACTCGATGGCCTTGTAGGCTTCTTCTAACTCTATGATTTATAAAATCTATGAAACATTAAATGGGCTTCTTCTACCATGGATGTCTGGGACTTCCTTTTTCAGAATAGGGGGTTGAATTACATAACCCATTGGTTTCCTTTCACCTAGGGTTGCTAACTTAATTTTCAGGCAGGTCTCTTGCGCCTTTAACAGCTGCATGGCAACATTCATCAGGTAAGATTGCAGTGATGTCCCCATCACTGCATCTGCGTACTGGGACTAGTGCACCTGCTCAGTTTATAGGGATGTATGAGAATTGCATTTTGCTCACAAGACATGCGCTTACATTGAACTTTGAATGGAGCATGCGCGCAAGCACTTTTCCACCAAAAATATTCACAAATTGTCAAACACGTGCTTGTTTTAGTCTTGTTCCCAGTTCAGTTTGTGCCAATTTCCTAATTTGTGCAAATTTCCTCAGTAGATCGAATCAGCTGCACTTTAGCCTATGTGGGAAAATTGCCCAAATTTGGGGAGAATTGTGCAAATCTCCTGTTTGATCACTGCTCGATTTGTGCAAGTTTCCTGCTTGTGTTGTGTGAGCAGCGAATTTAGGCATGGGACAAGGCAGCAAGACAATGTTATGTTCAGAGAATCCTAGAGATCTTGAACATCGCCATTTGCCTATCCCCATTAAAGGCATAGGAGCTCCATCAGAAAAAAAAGAAAAGAAAAGCTGGCAACCCTACTTTCACAACTCTATTTATTTTGGCTCCACAACCACTGCCAGGCCTTACCTGAAGGAAGGGGTCTTACCTTTCTTGCTGTTGTTATCCCAAGTTCCCTGAAGGAACAGATGTGGGGACAGGGGACCAGTTGCCTTCCATGGCCCTTGTCGAGCTCCTCCCTTCACATTGGCATTATCCAGCCTCAGGTTCTGGCTGCAGTGGGGCACGAGCTTCTGGTCCCCAGGTCTTGCCAGTTCCACAGTATGCAGGCTGGGGTTGGAGTGGTTAGGCAGAGGGGCACTGTAGAAGGTTTTCAGGTCTTTCGCTGGAAGGTCCACATACAGCGCCCCATACAGGCTGCTGTTCCTGCTGTCAGGCACCAAAGGAACAGTCTGGATGCGGGGTTCCTTGGCTCTGCCTGTCGAAGGACACTGCTGCAGAAAGGAAGGGGGGAAGGGAAGCAAATGCAAAAAGGATGCCTCAGTAGTTCTGTTTCAGTTCATTCCTCAGGCTGATGCCAAGCTTTTGTTTTATTTCCACCCAGTGCTTCTCGTTAGCTGCTAAAACTTGTTGTCAAGTTGAGGATGAAATCGCTCAGTCCCAAGATCCAACTATGAGCTTTTTAGCTGCAGCAACTTTAATATATGCTATTGGAGCTGCTGGCACCAGACTGGCCCTCCAATGGATCCTCATGAAAGGACATAAAGTGTACTCCTTCCAATTGCCGTGTCTCAAAAGAGTCCTGCATTGTTAATTTTCATCACTACCTCCCTGAACCTTGAGACTATTTTGGAACCAGGCAAAGAACCTTTTTAGTTTGCCAGGCCTTTTAATTCCTTAATTGATTCTGTTTCTCCAATGGATTTTACGCTGTGCTGATCGATTTTTGCTACTTTTGGTATGTTGTTCGTAATGTTTAAGATTTGATTTTATTGTACTTCAAGTCTCTCTGCAAACCACCATGGGAACTTGTTCGAAGGGCAAGGCAGAAATTGCTATAATGAATGGACAAACACCCAAGACTCCTTTGGTCCAGCTGGACAACCACCAGAGATGATGATGATGATGATGATGATGATGATGATGATGATGATGATAAAGAAAGAGCCAGTGTGGCATAGTGGTTAGAGTGTTGGACTGGGACTCGAGAGATCAGGGTTCTAGTCCCCACTCATGAAGTGGCCATGAAGCTCACTGGGTGACTTTGGGCCAGTCACTGACTCTCAGCCTAACCTACCTCACAGGGTTGTTGTGAGGAGCAAAATGGAGAGGAGGAGGAGGAGGAGGAGGAGGAGGAGGAGGAGGAGGAGGAGGAGGGTTATGTAAGCCGCCTTGGGTTCCTTCCAGGAAAAAAGGCGGGGTATAAATATAATAAATAAATAAATTGTGGAGAGTGAAGGAAGCAACCTGCTGTTGGCAAGTGGCACTTACTAGATTTGTGGAATTCCTGGTTGTCTTTAGGCTCAGGCCACAGAAGCTGGCTGCTTAAGCTGCTGCTGGTGCTGTAATTCCTGGAACCTGAAGTAGATTTCCATGTGTTTGAAAGCCATGGGGAATCACTGGAGTCTATCCTATAGTCAAGGGGAGAAAAAACACACTTGCATAGATATCGATATGCATGGATGGATGAATAAATGAGAAGAATGTAATGGTGCCCTTAGGGCAAGACTTTGGGGCAGATGTCCAGGGCCCCACACAGCAGAATGGGTAGGAGGGTTCCCAAACACATTAGGGATGGCTCACCACATTTTGCAGGAAGTGAAGTAATATACATTGCCATCTAAAGAGCTCCCACTCCCATCCCATGTGAAAGATCAAGTCCAGAGTCTAAAATTACCCAACTGCACTACTGGAGGAATGGAGTGAAATAAGAGACGAATGAGGTATGTCTCTATTGGTAACTTGGGCATTCAAATCTGGCATGTGTCTTCATTTGCACGCACAGGACTAGTGAGCTACTGAAGCATATGCCTCAGTGTGTCAAACACCTCCCGCCCTTACTTTGTATCCAGTGGAGGCTGGTGACTCCTATTTTGGTGAAGCTCCTAATCCATTGCACCTTTTATTTGGAGCTTTATAGGAGCTATCCATGTTGCTCCATGGTGGTGAACCTATTTGGGAGATGGCGTTCAGCACTATGGATAGCTCCTATAATGCTCTAAATAAAACCTGCAGTGGATTAGGCGCCCCACCGAAATAGGAGTTACCAGCCTCCCCTGCAAAGAGGAAGGCAAACAAATATATAGCCTTGGCACCGCTTTTGATATCAGGGGACATGCATGGAGTACTCTAACAATTTTGGCCTCTCGTGTCCAAAACTGGACATAAAAGGAAAAAATCCAATCACTTTTTTCCTGGACATGGTGGTGGCAGTGGTATGGTAACTATCTCATGCCTTACCCCTTGCTTGCCATCAAAGATTCCACAACATTTCACAATTTTGCTGATGGATCCGTCTTACCTCGATACCCAGAGGTAAGTGAAATATGCAGGCGCCCTTAGATTTCCAGGGAGCTATTGCTTACCTGTGTTTGATGATGGTGTCATCACTGGCATTCCTGTACAAACCTGAGGAGAGGGAGGTGTGCGGTTAAATCCTCTTGGCCAGACATGCTTGTCTTCATTTACAAGACATTTCACGATTTGTGTACTGCAGCAGACAATGGCATTAGTCCCTGCCACTTGGCACTGTCACCACCAGCAGCCATTCCAGCAGGCTGAGAGGAGGGAGATGAGAGAGAGCGCCCAGGGCCATTCCACCAGCCCTGCCAGGAGTATTAATATTCCCCCTTCTTCCCTCCCCATTCCTTTTTCCTTGTGTGTCGTGTCTTTTTAGATTGTAAGCCTGCGGGCAGGGACTGTCTTGTTAATTGTTGTAAACTGCCCAGAGAGCTTCGGCTATTGGGCGGTATAAAAATGAAATAAATAAATTGGCACAAGGCCTCCAACTAGTCATTACATGCAGACCCACATTACAGTTTTAAACAGAAATGTCTGCTTCTGGAAGGGCAATTGGGATCAGAGAAGCAGCTGAGGGTAATTAACCCTTTCTCCACCCACTAGCTTCCCCACTGCTAGACTGCTCCTCACTCCAAATGGCTTCCTGCCACCCCACCAGGTTCCAAATGTACACTTCCCCTTACAAAACAAAAAATGTCCCTAATGGGGGCTGGATAGCCACAGCTGAAGCACATCTCGTGGAGCTGGTGCCAGGGTTGGGCCATAGGCATCAGTCTAAGGTGAGCCAAGAAACAGAAACCAATGGGACAAGGCAGACGTCCAGACCCAAGCGCAAGCCAGAAATCAGGACCAAAGAATAATCGAGGATACACGAAAACACCAGCGCTCAGGAAGACCTTGTTGCTCAAGCAAGGCTCAACTGGAACAGGGAGTCCTTTATGCTTCTTCCAGTCCAGAAAGATCTAATGGCCAGTCTGGATGGGTGGAGTCAGTCCAAGGCCTGAAGGTACCCTACCGTACTTCATTGAGAAAATGCTACCTGCAGTTAGGCAGTTCACCACACAGGGGAGCTTTACTGAGACCCAGCAGCTTTGACAGCTGGTAAGCACACAGAGCTAGTGTAGGTCTCCCTGTGCTGGGCTCCATAGACTCATCTCCACACAGACTCATCTCCACAGACAACTGCCGCCACCACTGCACAAGCCAAGCATGGGCGTCTTCAGCCCAATCCCTCCCCCATGGTCCTTCAAGTTGTAATGTGTGTTGGGGGTGGGGGAGAGAACGAAATTGTCCTCTTGGTGTGTTCGCTGCATCCTATTGTGTGTGGGGTGGGTTTCAGGGAAGCAATTCTGTCCCGTCCCCCCCACTTCTAATAAGATGCACCACACATAATGTGATGCATTCTTTTTTTGTTCATTTCATGGCTCCCCGCTTATTGCAGAGAGTGGATCGTGTTGGCAAGTAACTTGAACACACAGCCGAAGGGCACACACAAGAAAACTTTACTACTGAAGACAACAGAGAGGGAAAAGATAAGCCCAGTGCTAGCAAGACATGGATGGATGGATAAATAAGAGGAATGTAATGGTGCCATTAGGGCAGGACTTTGGGGCAGACATCCAGGGCCCCACACAGCAGAATGGGCAAGATGGTTCCCAAACACATTAGAGCTGCCTCACCACATTTTGAAGTAAGTGAAGTAATATACATTGCCATTGCACACTAACTGTCATAACAGACTAGCAGATGGAATGTTGTCGTTTTTTTTTTAAAAAAAAGGTAAGTGGTATATAAAGCCTAAAAGATGATGATGATGATGATGATGATGATGATGATGATGATGATGATGATGATGATGTTTAAGAACATAAGAAGAGCCATGCTGTATCAGATCAAGGATCCATCTAGTCCTGCATTCTGTACACAAAGTGGACAACCAGCTGCCTGTGGGAAACCCACAAGCAGGACACGAGTGCAACAGCACCCTCCCTCCCATGATCAACTGGTGCACACAGGCCTACTTCCTCTGATACTGGAGGCAGCATAGAGCCAATCAGGACTAGTAGCCATTGATCACCTTCTCCTCCATGAATTTGTTCAATCCCCTTTGAAAGCCCTCCAGATTGGTGGCCATGTTTAGCTAACCCCAGAAACCACCAGCTAGTCTGCAACCTATACAAGCCTGGAGTTATCTGCTGCCCTGCCCTGAGACCATTTACCTCACCCGCCCACCCACCCCATTTTAATGCTTTCCCCTTTCTAGAAGGCCTATGAGGGTCACCTCCCTTACCTTCACCAAGGGCATACTGCCGCCCTGCACTGTACTGCTTGGCTTGCTGCTGGCAAACGTAAATTGCCAGCACCATCAGCATGATCCAAAGGGCCGAGCCCATGCTGGCAATGAAGACGGGCTGGCGCACCACTTCCAGGATGGCGTTGGCGGACAGAAAGTCCGGGGTCTTTGCCATCTTCCCCACTGTAGGCTCTGGAAAGGAACAAGGGGAGATGAAGAAACCACAGATCAATGAAAGCTCACAGAAGAAGAAAATTTGGACCCTGTGTACGCTCAGTAGTGGAAGTGCTGTGGTCTCATTCAGTGGTAGAGCATGTGGTGTACATCCGCTTTTCCCCAACCTGGTGCCCTCGAGATCTTTTGGACTACAACTCCCAGTACTCCTGACCATTGCCCATGCTGACTGGGGCAGATGGGAGTTGACATCCAAAACATCTGGAGGAACCAGATTGGGGAAGGCTGACATACATGTAGGAGGATCCAGATTTTTGAACTGAGAACTGGTCATCATATGGTTATTGCTTTAGCCATAGGCCATTGCAAGTACAAGCAAAACAACTTCCAACAGGAGAAATAAGAAAAATATAATGATAAAGAGAAAACATACATGGCGTTTAAACAATACAATTAAAATACGCTTTAAAAACATTCCCTTTCATAACAGGCCCTGATTTTACTAAGGTTATCCTCATAATCAAGCTATAAAATGGTAGTAAAAATACTAACATAAGATAGAGTAAAATACACATAGAACATAAAATGCTCCGGTATAAAATGGGACTTAAAACTTGTTAGTTCCTAGCACTGAGAACTGAGATCACAAAATTCAGCGTAAAATCCGAAGGATAACTATGTTCTGACCCACACATTACTCCAGGAGGTGTGGATCACGTCAGTTCATAATTGGAATTCGCAAAGGTCCAACTCTGCAAGCATGCCTGGTTCTATGTAGGGATGGATGTATCTGTCAAATGATTCTTCTCAGTTTCTCATATTTCCAATAGTAAATTCATCCCATCCCATTTCCACATCACATTGTGATGAAACTAAGAATTGGTGCCTGAGATTTGCTTTTGCCTTCCTCCCGCCCAATCTCTTTTCGTTTTGTGCCATGCTGCTATGTATTTTGGATTGTATGCCCTAGGGCAGGGGATGTCTTATTATTAATCTATGTAAGCTGCTCTGAGATACTTTTTTTTTTTTTTTTTTTGCTTAAGGGTAACATTAAAATGCTGTAAATAAAATAAAGAAATAATTATTTTCACAAAATAGTCTGCACAAAAATGTGTATACATTTCCATGTGTATTTTTCTCAATATGCACATTTTTTCTATGCACTTTTCCAAATACACACATTTCCCCCCCAAGCAATTTCAACTAACATAATGTGGCTTTGTGTGCTCTTCCCAACCTAAATCTACCTGGACACTATGGTCAACATCTGAGCAGGGCTGGTGCTACCATTAGGCCAACTAGGCAGCCGCCTAGGGCGCAGGGCTAAAGGGGGCGCCAGAAACGCCTTGAAAAAAAAACACAACGCTCTCAAGTGGGAAGGGGAGCGCTAAATATCTGATCTTGCCTAGGGCACCAAACTGCCTTGCACCGGTCCTGCATCTGAGGCCTTCCTCCTAGTGCCAACTCTGAGGGCAGCTCGGATGGTGGCAACAAGGAAGACGGCCTTCTCAGTGGTGCCCCCCAATTATGTAGCAATCCCCACTGAGGCCTGCCTGGCACCAACTCTGTTATCCTTTCTGTGCCAGATTAAGACTGCCCTCTATGCCAAGGCATTTAATGGCATCTAATGGCTCTACATGGCACGGAGGGGGGGGGCTTATTTCAGCTGTGTTTTTCTCTTCACAGGTCTAGTTGTATTGAACTTGTTTTAGTTATTCAAATGGCTTTAAAATTCTGTACTGAAATTTTATGCTGTTTTTATTGTATTTGTATTTTGTATGGTATTGTATTGTATGAATTGTTGTTAACCGCCCAGAGAAACTCAGCTATTGGGCAGTATAGCAATGAAATAAATAAATAAACAAATAACAGACAGACAGACTTTTGTGCACATTATTTTATTTGCAAACAGCATTGCAACCAGTTCCTTGGTTGATAGCTGTGACGACTAGATCGATTTGAAAGTGGATAGTAGTAGCAGGCGATCACTCGTGACCGAGTAAGATTGTCTTCCAGGATAAAATTACAAAAAGGAAATTATAAAAAAAGGAAACTGTAAAAAAATATATTTGTGTAGACTCTAGCGATGATGGGTCCATAAGTGACTGTGGGGGCCAATTCTAGATCCACACAGCTTCCCACAGTGAGGACACAGGTTACCAGATGGAAGATGGCCCTGTAAAGGATTGGTTTGACGTGCTTTTCGCTTAGCACGTTTCTCCCTTTCACCTTGCACTCGGGTAGCGATGCATCCAAGCCGGGTCGGTGCCTCCGAGTCGATTTTCGGGCTCGGCGCCGACCTGACTCCATTTTCTGAGCGGCACAGCGCACCTCTCGATCGGGCTGCTCCAGCCCGTCCAACGCTTCCAAGAGGCGTTGGGACCCTGCGCAGGTGCAGAATGCGCCACAGGGGTCCAGCGCGCCTGCGCAGGGTTCTGTCGCGTCATTTCCGGTCCCGGAAATGATGCGACAGGACAGATTGGGCCGCGCGGGCGGCTCGCCCACTCCGCTGCCCATTGAAGTTGAAGGATCATGATTGAAGTTGGCGTTGAAGTATCATTTTTTCAACACTAGTAGTCTTTGCTTCTTCCAGTACACTGACATTTGTTTGCCTATCTTGCCAAGTAATTCGCAGGATTTTCCGGAGGCAGCGTTGAATTTAAATCTTTCAAGGAGGTGGAAATGATGTTTATAGATAGTCCATGTTTCACAGGCATACAATAAAGTTGGTAATACAATGGCTTTATAAACCAGTGTTTTGGTCTCCCTACAGATATCCCAATCCTCGAACACTTTACGTTTCATTCGAGAAAATGCGGCACTTGCAGAGCTCAAACGATGCTGGATTTCAGTTTGAGATATGTAGATCCACTTTCAAATCAATTTGAAAGTGGATCTACATACCTGAAGTGTAGACATGGCCTCAACCTTCACCCTGAGCTACATGGGTGAAAAGGACTATTTCATACCTGCAACGCTGTGTGCACCACAGATTTCCTGCTTTAACAATCCCTTTAATATGAGTGGTGCCTCAGGGAAGAAAACACCCATGTTTTATGTAGGGAGGGAGGGATCAGTCCATTTCCATTTCCATGTTCCTGTGTTCCAGTTCATGTGCAGGTTCGGAAAGTGCGACTTCAATAAGTTCACATTAAAATGTGAAGCCAAAGAATTTCTCACCCGCCCCAAGTTCTACAGTGACACTTTTCATGTGCATGATTGTGATTTATATTGCTGAACCAGGGAGCTGCCATGAGGGAATGAGCCTAGTGTAGCTACGTTCCAAGAGATTAAGTACAAAATAGCATCTCTGACCTACAGCACTGCAGACAGGATAGCTGGCCACTCCAGTTCCCGCTCCATTGACTGCTGCTACCTGGATACAGTATTTTAGCCCATTGGCTAGGCCTGTTGTTTCTAGACTGTGTGTTCCTCCATCGACTGTCCTGTTAGATACACGGTGAGTTTCATTGCCCAGGAACCACACCTGCAAACATAGGAGAGACCAAAAAAAAAAGAAAGAAAGAAAGAAAGAAAGAAAATTGCCAGTCTGTATCACGCAGAGCAGCGCAAAGCCAGCATTTCTGCAAAATGGAAGCGCGTCAAACTAACCATATGTGACCTATCGAGCTGCATAGCTGTAATGCACCAATGCAAAGCTAAGCATAACAAGCCAAGCTGCAGACTAGAACGTAAATAAATCCATTCTCAATGCACCTGCTTAATGTGAATAACACGCACGCAGCACCATAGCAAGCAAAGCAAAATGAATTTGGAATACCGGGACAGGAGCTGTCAGCCAATGCACTGCAACTGCATTGTTTTAAGGCAGTGTTCTCCATCCTTGGGTCCCCAGATGTTTTTGGCCTACAACTCCCAGCATGCCCCAGGCAGATATGCTGCCTGGGGCATGCTGAGAGTTGTAGGCCAAAAACATCTGGGGACCCAAGGTTGGAGAACACTGTTTTAAGGCATAATCTTATGCATGTTTAAACAGAAAAAAAAAAAGTCCTACAACTCCCAGCATTCCCCCAGCCAGCATGGCTGGCTGGGGGAATGCTGGGAATTGTAAGACTTTTTTCTATCTAAACGCACATAGGATTGCACCCTTAGTCTGCTACATCCCATTAAACCTTCTATCCCACCACCCTTGGTGTTGTCCTACTTGACATCCTTCCTTGCCGTACCTTACATCTTTCAGTATCTCCCACATACGTTGCTACCCAAACTCAGGATTGCATTGGTTTCTCTCCTCCTTACCTGGTAGGCCTTAATGATACCGTTGTGCGTGTCATGCGGAGGAGGCTCCCAGTGGATTATCACAGTGCCGTTCCCACCTTGGAACGTGGTAATGCTGATGCTTTGAGGAGCAGCACTGGGAACTAAGAAGAAAGGACAGGTTTATTTTAAGTCTGTTAGGAGAAGGGGGGAAAAGTTCTCTGAGCAACATGGAGGCAGAGCACACTTGCAGCAAATAAGGCATGATCTGCCTCCAGTGTAGTGAGAGCCAGTTGTGGCATAGTGGTTAGAGTGTTGGGTTAGAGATCTGGGTTCTAGTCCCCACTCAGCCATGAAGCTCACTGGGTAACTTTGGGCCAGTCACTGATTCTCAGGCTAACCTACTTCATGGGGTTATTGTGAGGATAAGGTAGAGAGGAGGATGATTATGTAAGCCCCCTTGAGATCCTTGCAAGAGGAAGAAAGGCAGGATATAAATATAATAATGATAATGATAATGATAGCCTACTATCTACTCTTTCGCCCTCACCTCTCCCCACTCCATATAACTTATCTTTAACAGGTGAAGATAAAAGGCTCAGGATGTTTCACGCAAAGGCTGACCAGATGCCTGCAAGACTCCCACAAGCAGGGCATGAAGTCAATGGCTCTGAATGTGGCGGTTCCATTAAACCAGCCTTCTTTGACCTGGTGCCCTCCAGATGTGTTGGGGTACAGACCCATCATCCTTAGATAGCATGGCCAATGAAATAAGATGCCCTTCAGAGACATTCTTTGCCCTTTTTGGCCCAGGGACATACTGATGGGATGGTTCTGCCTCTTAAAATGCCCAAAGATGAAGGTTCAGATATTGGCAGCATGTGGATTTCACAGCAGTGCAATGATGCATATATCCTACTGCCAGTGCTGATCCCTGCCTGGGTCTTGCAAGGGGGCAGAAGCTCATCAGAATTCTATAGGGGCCTCCAGGGCACTGTGGGGTTAGGCCGTAGCGCAGTGGTAAAGCACCTGCTTTGCATGCAGAAGGTCCCCAGTTCAATCTGCAGATAAAAAGGTCTCAGGTATAGGGCTGGGAGAGACATCTGCTGGTGACCTTGCGGAGCCCAAGCCAACCAGAATAGTCAATCTTAGGCTAAATGGACCAACAGTCTGACTCAGTAGAAGGAACTTCCATAAGTTCCTATGTACCCCATTGCCTAAGGAACGTCATTGGCTGAGCACAGATCCTACATGGTCACTATTTCTAGGACAGGGTATTGAATCACTTTCAGCCAGAGGGCCAAATTCCATTTCAGAAAAGCTCTCGGGGGCCACATTCCAGTGGGGGGCAGATGAAGGCAAAGGGGGCAGGGGCAAAAATACAAATATATATATATATATATATATATATATATATGACACACACACACACACACACACACCAGCATATTTTATCTTAAAGACCTCATTGCCAGTATCTAAGCCTTATGAGAGGGATGGATTGGGAGCCTAGTAGGGCCAGATTTGGCCCCTTGGTATGAGGTTCTGCACCCCTGCTTTATGATATTGCGTTTATCAGAGTCAAAAAGAGGAGGTGGTGACTGAGTTTTCGTACCTTCTTCTGGGATCCAGAGATGTCTTATATTGCTGTCCAAGCCATGGAATTGCCCCGAATATGGCTGCACCTTGAACTCGTATGTATAACCTCTCTCAAGCCCTGGAACAATGGCACGGTGGTCTCTTGGGACATTCCATTCAGCCCAGTGTGTGTTCACAGGCAGCAACGGATGGTAGAACACCACATAACCTTCTATGTGCTGGTAGGTGGGGATGACCTTTAAGGCAATAGTTGAGAAATCTGGTTTAACCCAGGCTGCAAGACAAGCTGAGAGTGTTAAGTCAGCTGACCCCTAGCTTACCACTCAGTCAGCTGACCAAGTGCCAATCTGCTTCCACCAAGCCTGATAAAACTCCCTGCTCCCTTTGAAACTTGGCTTCCTGACTGCCCTGAATTGTCCTCTTGCTTCTGGCCCTTCTGATCATTAGATGCTGCTTTTGGAACATGACCTCCTGCCTGTCTTGGGCTGCATCATCCATTTCTGATCCTTCGGAGCTTCACTTGCTGTTTACGGTGATTGAGCATTGGCTCCCATGGACTTGCACTACTCACTTCTGACCCTGAGATTAGCTTATTATTGTCATTAGAGGTAGGAGTTGGTGCACCCGATTATTCTAGGTGTACATTTCCAGTTTGCTACCAAAACATGCTGCCCATATCTGTTAGATCAGTAGGCAACCTGGTGCCCTCCAGGAGTTTTGGATTACAATTCCCATCAGCCCTATCCAGCATGGTCAATGGTCAGGAACAATGGGTGTTGTAGTCTAAAATGTCTGAAAAGCACCAGGTCACCAGTCCCCGTGTTAGATAGCTGCTAGATTATGATTAGCTTAGTTAATGTAACTCCCTCCCCACCAGTTCCCCAAATTTCCCACATGCTGTCACTGTTGGAGTGGAGCCAGGGCTCACAGGGTTGAAGCACTGGGACTTTCTGATTGGCAGAGATGATGACATCACCTGCTATCCATTCACCTCAAGCTTCCCTGCTTCCTCTGGACTTAGCTGCAAATCCTCACAGTGGCTGGGTGGGGTGGGGGAGAGAGAGATGCTTTTTTCCTAACAACCATTTATTGTTGTGAGCTATCCATGTTGTAATGCAAAGTATTTTGTGGTATCTTGGCCTTGAAATGGGCAATTAAGACCCATTATCTTTATGAAAGACCTGCTCCTGGTGGAGATTAAAACTGCTGGAACTAGATCATGGATACAGATCAACACAGCTGCCTACATTTTTGGACTCTCCTTGGGGGAGTGGTGGCTATGGGGACTGCCATGGTGGGTGCCTGCTCTTCAAAAATGTACCACCAGACCTCTGCATGGTGTCTTCTGATACTACCTGCAAAGGGGATGGAAGCAGGCTTGTCCTGTGTTTGACTACAAGGATATCCAACTCTACCAGGATTTTGTTCTAATACAGGTCCTTAATGCCACCGATAGCCCTTGTTACTTCTAACTCACCTTCCAGTGCAGATGGGCTGCTGGAGCAGACGGGACAACAGTGACATTCACCAGGTTAACCTGGACATCCATCAGCTCCTTCAGAACATCTTTTGGCCTGTCCTGCTCCCTTTGGCCGGTATCCAGTGGATCTAAAGGCCGAGAAAGAAACTCAGAGTATATCCTTGCTGAATCTGAACTTTATCCTAATTGAGGAATGGTGAGGAGGTCAATCTTTTAGGGAGCCATCCCTTCTCTTGCATTATTTGGGTGGCTTTCCTCTGCAGCGACCTAGAGAGAAGGTAGGTCACCAACCATGCAGTGGGGCATCTCGGAAAGCAGTGCTAGTCTTTTAAGGGTCCTGCTGCAACTTCTGCAGCTAAAAGCTCTGCCTTTCCCTCTATTCTCTATGGAAGCGCCAGTATGTGGCCCAAAAGGTATGCTGGGCAAGATGCTTTCCATGCCCCCCCTCCCTGAGTGCAACACCCACCTCCTCCACTGTTGCCATTGCCCATTCACTCGCTTCTCCCTCTGGACCTGATTTGTACCAACACCAAGAAAGAGGGGACAAGGCAAGCAGAAGTTACTGCCCCTTCTCCTTGCTCTTCTCCTTGCTTGCTCGCCCAAAGAGGGCAAATGAACAGAGGAGAAACAACAGTGCCAAGAGGCTCTATGGTTTTGCAGTGGACCCCCTACCAAGGCACGAGCCCTGGCAGATGCCCAACATTGCTGATCCCTAGAGCTGGCCCTGTTAAGCAACCCAAGTGAATATATCTATCCATCTTCTCTCCTGTAGCTAGAGCTGCTTACCCTGCACCGTTAAAGATGCCTTGGCAGAGATGGTTCCCACCTGGTTGCGAGCAGTACAGACATATTTCCCAGCATCGTATACTGTCAGATGGTGAATCTGGAGGATGTTTTCTTGGTTTATGTCATACCTGTAAGGAAAGGTCCAGAACCCCTGATTCGTGACTATGGCCTTGTTTACAAATGTGCGTTCATCATTTGATGATTCCAGTATCAAGTAATGGTTTGCTTGTGTGAAAGAGCCATCACTAGATCAAAGAATCTGATGTCATTATACCTTCAATAAAACACTTTCTAGTGGAGGCCATTCACACATCCAGCCAAAAGTCACTCAAACATACATGTTCATCACTCTGACTGTTGCAGCAAACCATGACTTAGAGCTTTTCTACATGAGGCTGTTTATCCACATTATCTACTATATGTTTTGCCTCAGAATTGAGATCCAAGCACTATACAAAGTGCTTTTCCTTTCCTGCTTTTCCTCTACATAACCTCTAGGTGTGCTATAGTGGAATATCACAATTACAATAGTAGGAAAATACATTATCTTTCACTTTTTCAAATAATACTTCATTTTCCCTGCTTCGGGAAAAAAAACAACCCAGGAAAGTGCTCTTAATAAACAGAAGTGAAACTGGGGGTCATGAAGTCATCTAAAGAAGCCATAAGCAACTGTAAGTAAGGAATGGGAAGCACACAATAAATTCCTCGTGTAGAAAGCCATTCACTCATTCATATGTGTGAATGAGCCATGACAAGTGAATCATTAGAGAATAACAAAATGTTCACTCAGCCAGCCATGATGGATTTCAATGTGGACAATTCATACATTTAGCTGATATGAACATGAAGGTGTGTGAATCAGCCCAGAGTGATGAGTAATTATGCAGTGAGAGAGTCATGTTTGAACCTGACTGGAAGCAACAGGAGAAGTAGGGTTGTTGTCTGGATAAACATTTTGTTTGCTGCAGTGAACTTGCAAATGAACCATGCATAGCCATGAGGAGCAGAAGCAGCAAAAGTGACAGAAATAAGAAGAGCCCTGGAAAAAAAGAGATGGAAACCAGCCTTCAGAATATAAGAGGTTCTACTCACCTTCCTGAGGGCAGCTCTCCATTTTCCTTGTACCACTGGACGACAGGCGGTGGGTCTCCATGGATTCCACACATGAACTGGACAGTGCTGCCAAGTATGGCTAGAACATCATTAGGTCGCCGAGAGAAAGTTGGCTTTTCTAGGATGGCAGAAGCAGACAATTTAGTCAATTCTAATAGTTCCTCAGGGTGATGGAAGTTCACAACAGAAGGTGATTAGATGCTGTCCTCTATTATGTGAAATCTAATCATCAAAAAACATGTCTGCAAGATTTCTCACCTCCCATGTCTTCATATGAGCACTCTTTCCTGTACTTTGATGATGAATCCAGGAAAACAGGCATAAAATACAGGAGCACATATTATGGAACTGAATAAGCTGAATGATCCAGCTATTTTTACTGAGGACCAGTAGCATGTCACATCTCCAAGGAAAATTTGAAACTGTTACAGAGCATTTCTTTCTTGAAACACTATTGTTTTCAGAAATTCAGCATTCTAATAAGCACTCTATTTGCTAAGTCAAGGGGTAGACAAAATGTTTTAGACTACAAATCCCATCAGCTCCAGTCAACATGGCCAATGGTAAAGGATTATGGGAGCTGTAGTCCAAAACAGCTGGAAGGCACCGTTCCTATCCCTGCACTAAGTGAATACTTGTGACACATTGGCTTCAGTATTATGTGTAAATTCAATACCCATGAGAAATAGGTTCACATGATGAAAAACAGATACCATTCCTACAGTATTAAACAGACAGAGTAGGAGGATGTATCATTCCCTCGAATCCCTCCATAAGCACTTCAACCCTTTGTACAATTAGGTAAAGCTCATGGCTACACATTTTGCCAGATCAGTCCTCCCAGCCATCACCTCCTCCCAGCCTTTAGCCAGTTCACACATGAGGGTGTGTGTGTGTGTGTGTGCATGTAGGAACCCCCAAAGGCTCCTTCCTTCACAGTTTCATACTGGGAGAGGTGCTACATCAACTATTAAGAACCTTCAGCTCCTTCAAGAGAAGGTGCAATAACCATGTAATAAATAAATAACATGGCATTTATCTGTGGTTTGGAGAAATCCCAATCAGTCGCCCTCCAAGTCCAAAGCAAAGCACAGTGGGAAAAGAGGTGATCTTATACAGTCACAATGGACCTTCTTACCCAAGACAGAGACCCGGGCTGCTCTGCTTGCTCTCTCTCCTGCTTGATTGGTGGCCACACAGACGTATGCTCCTGAATCACTCTTCAGAGCATGAGCTACCAAGAGCTTTGCACTGGAGACCTGTAGAAATGGAAAAGAAAAAAGATGTGGGACCTGCATGGGTCTTTTCTTGTCCCTGGAGGTGTGATCTTGTCAGGGAGCCTGACAAGCACCATCCTCCCCTCCTCCAGATAGGAATTATTTTTTTTATTTGATGATGATGATGATGATGATGATGATGATGATGATGATGGAGAAAAAGGCGTCAGAGTTTCCTGCATCACACACACACACACACACACACACCTCCACATGGGTAAAAAAGTATAATCTCAGCTGGGGGCTGGGAAATGTAAAATGTACATAGTTACTCTGATGGCTCCTGACGCCTCCCATCTCTTTTGATGGCGGGTGCCACAGCTATTTGCATGCAAATGCGGCCCAAGCACTATATTCATGATCAAAGAGCCATCCCTCTCCTACCTAGCCCAGATGAAGTTCATCTTGATTGGCTAAAGACACCTGGGCTACTGAAAGGTGGAGTTGGGGGGAAGAATCTATACTGCCAGCTGTGGCTTCTAGTTTGGGTTGTTGTTGTCGAGACGTGAAGAAGCGCGGAGTAGGGCTTTTTTGTCGAGACGTGAAGAAGCGCGGAGTAGGGCTTTTTTTGCTGAGGCAAGCCCTGGGAAGACTGAGGACCAACCCCCAGACAAAGGGAGTGCCTGGGTATTTATATAGTAAAAGAACTAGTTTTATTGTTTTGTAGCTCTACTTGTATGTACCAAAGTGTCTCCCCACCTTTTCCCCTTCCCTCATTCCCCACCTTTTATTGTAATCTGTTTACCTTAAATAAACTTTCCTGGTTTTACCCCACACAGTGTGTGTGGTTGGTTCCTTGTGGTTCAGTGCTAAATCCAGTGTATAGACCAAGGGCAAGGCTCTGAGAGAATCAAGTCAAGACGGCAGAGCTAAGGCTTGCAGTTTTGCACCTTTGATCTCTGGTCTTGAGTAAAGGACCGGTTGGCAGTCCTTCACAATGATGATGATGTCCTAGACAACGTTCTCAAAAAACAACAACAACCTCAAGGCAACATGGGCCCTCATGCTGCAAGATGTTCAACACCCCTGACTTAGGGTTTTGAATTGGAGCATTTTGAATCAGGCTCTGAAACATACTGGGAACCAACGCAGATCGAAGAGCAACCAGAGTCGCATGCTCTGAGTAGCAGGCTGCAGGCTGCAGCGTTCTGCGCCAGCTGCAGTCTCAAAGGCAGTGCCACGCAGAGCATGTTGGAGTCCTGTAAGCGAGATGCCACCAAATATGCATGATGGTGTCTAAGTTCAAACCGCGCACTGAGCCATGAAACTTACTGGGTAGCCTCAGGCCAGTTACTATCTCTCAGCCGAAACAACATCACAAGGTTGTTGTGAGGATAAAAATGGGGGAGGGAGAGAAAGAGAGAGAATCATTTATTTATGTATTAATTATATTTCTCTCCCACCTTTTTTCCTGCAAGGAACCCAAGGAGGCTTACATAATCCTCCTCCTCTCCATTTTATCCTCACAACAACCCTGTGGGGTAGGTGAGGCTGAGAGTCAGTAAATGGCCCAAAGTCATCCAGTGAGCTTCATGCTATCAAATGCCTGGGAGTAGAGGAAAGTCTTCACCTGGTGTCGGAAAGATCACAATGTTGGCACTGGCACCAGACAGACCTCAATGGGGAGAGCATTCCACAGTTGGGGGGGCACCACCGAGAAGGCCCTCTTCCATTGTTGCCATCCCCCAAACCTCCCTTGCAGGAGGCACTCGGAAGAGAGCCTTAGATGTTGACCACCACGGTATATGGATAGTTTCTGTGGAGGAAGGGGGGGCTGGCTGACCCACCACACCCCCACCCTTTCCTACCCAAAGGACCCAAGACCCCCAGAGATCTCAAGGTACCAGATTGCCAGCCTCAGCTGTCTGCAATCCTACTTGAATCTCTGTTCAGGGACTTGCCTTTCTGACTGTAACCTGGATTTAGTTGCTGGAACCACAGAGCAATCCACAAACACCATGTGGGGTAAAAACCTAAGCAAGGTTTATTCAGGTAGCATTTTACAACAAGAATAGGGAAATGAGAGAAGCACACAAAATTAGAGAGACACACTTTGGTACACAGAGTAAAGCTACAAAATAACAAAACCTACTGATTCCTTATATCTCCCAGGCACACAACTCTGTTACCTGGGGGTCAGTTCTCTTCCAGGGTTGGATCCAGCACAGCCTTGCTGCCCGGGAGGACTACTACACCTTCCCGAAGGTCCGAGATGGATAGCCCTCCACAAGGCTTGCCTTTCCAAAGCCCTCATTCAGCTAATTTCACCAGGAGCTACCCGAAGGCTTGGGCCTCTCCTTGGCTTGCCGCCATTGCTCCAACAGCCGGCAGCCACACGATGACCAAAGACAAAGACCAAAACCCACACGTTGGGAAATGTACCTTTCCCCCCTCCCCTCTTCTCTGTAGCTCTGCTGCCTCTTAGCCAATCAGGATGCACTTCACCTGGCCAGACAGGGGGAGGGGGACTCATGACTCATGACTTACTGGGCCTGAACTACATTTGCATTTGAAAGCCGGGTCTCTTGCTTTCAGGACTTCCAGGCGCCATCGCCTCCTCCCAGCCTTTAGCCAGTTCACACATGAGTGTGTGTGTGTGTGTGTGTGTGTGTGTGTGTGCATGTAGGAACCCCCAAAGGCTCCTTCCTTCACAGCTTCATACTGGGAGAGGTGCTACATCAACTATTAAGAACCTTCAGCTCCTTCAAGAGAAGGTGCAATAACCATGTAATAAATAAATAGATACTGAAAATACCTCTCTATCTCAGGCCTTTATCTGCAGCATTTATCATTGCATATTATTAATATTTGCCTACCTGACACACTTGCAAGAATTACTGAGATAATGTCTATGTCACACTTTGCACTCTCTAAAATACAGTGGGTTGGATCCAGTCATGCTCAGAGTAGAACCTAGTGAAATCAGTGGGACTTATTAGATTTCAATGGGTCTACTCTAAGCATGACTAAGTCTGGACCCAACCCATACATGCTAGATTTTAGTACTGTTGTTCATTACTGTTACCTCATAATGACCCTTTTCCTCGTTTATTGGCACACCATTCTTCTTCCATGAGATGGCAGGCTCAGGATGGCCTCTCGGGGGCATGCATTCTAATGACAAACGTTCCCCAGTTGTCACCACCAAGTCACTGGGATGAAGCCGAAACTCTTCCTGCAGAGCTGCAAGGAAACACAAATATCCTAGAATAACTTCGGTGGTGGGAGGATTTTTCGCCATTCTGACGCATTTCTGGTAGATTGCCAGAAAAGCATTGAAAGATGGTGATGCTGAAGTCAGCAGCAAAGTATCCAGGGAGACTGAAATGTTCTCCCGCTGGTTTCTGAAAGTTGTCATTTTTTGATGTGTCTATATATGCTGATGCCTAGAGATTGAGGGGCAGGACTGCAGGAGCGGTAGTTCAGTGATGGAGCACATGCTTGGCATGCAAAGGGTTTCTCCTCTGCTTTGTGACAAGTTGCAGAAAAGCAGCCCTGGCTGTTAGCTCATTGCAGCAAAGAGGGAGGGGGAGCAAGGGGGGGAGAGAGAGAGATTTGTGGCCCTTTAAGGATGGGCAGAGCAATCCTAACCCCAGACCCAGTTTACCTAACCCCAGAGCCAGTCTCCACTGGTGGGGGGACAACTTCACTGCCTCGGATGCCCCCTGCTGCCCCTACGGAGACCTCTGGGTGTACGTGGAAGGGTATCTCCAGCGATAACAAACATAACACTCCAAAACAGGGCATTTCAGGGACAGGGTAGGTGTAGGTAGAAGCCAGTTTTGGATCCACTGGATCTCTCTCTCTCTCTCTCTCTCTCTCTCTCTCTCTCACACACACACACACACACTGGTGTGCAGGGAGGGGACGGCTAACCCTCCCCATATAAATCTGTTTGGCAAGATATTTATTTATTTATTTATTATATTTATACCCCGCCTTTTTTCCTGCAAGGAACCCAAGGCGGCTTACATAATCCTCCTCCTCCTCTCCATTTTATCCTCACAACAACCCTGTGAGGTGGGTTAGACTGAGAGGCAGTGACTGGCCCAAAGTCACCCAGTGAGCTTCATGGCCGAGCGGGGACTAGAACCCGGATCTCTCGAGTCCCAGTCCAACACTCTAACCACTACGCCACACTGGCTATGGGGAATATGATTTACATGGGGGGGGACAGCATGCAAGGAGGGTAGGAGAATCTGGCAGCAGCAATTTGGGTACCAGTGCAAGCCACGCTGAAGGTCTCCAAGGGCTGCCTGCAGGCTAGAAAAAGATAGAAAAGGACATAAAAGAATCGCTCTGCTGGATCAGACCCGAAGTCCATCTCCTTCAGCACCTTGTTCCCCACCATGGCCAACTAGAAACCTACAGAAAGCCCACAAGCAGGGCACAAAGGCAGTGGTCCTCTCCTGCTGTTGTCCCACCCCCTACTGGTTGGAGGTACGCTGCCTATGCCCATGGAGGTTCTATATATAGCCATCACGGTTAATAGCCTTTGGATCTGTCCAATCCCCTTCCAAAACCAACAAAGCAAGTGGCTGTTACCACATCCTGTGGCCGTGAAATTAGAACAAGTGTGTGGCTATTTATGGGAAAGTGCCTTAGCTGCCGCTTCTCCTTCAAACACAACGATCGCCTTGACAACTTGAACTGGGAAGGAACACAATCGGAAAGGAAAACCCACAGAGAGCAAAGAAGACTGCCTCTCCCCCTTGCTGTTCAGCCTTTTGCCCGTTTCCGGCATCCCTCCCTCCTAGAGGATGTGACTCTTTTGTGATAGAATCAGACCTCCGGAAGATGAGTCAAGTGCTTACAAGCAACGGTCTGCAGGGCCCATACTGTAGGATGTTATTGCTAGATATTTTTAGACTCCCCACCCCCATTGCATTGGTTTCTAAAAGCATCCCCACCCCATATGCTTTCCATTAGAGACCAGAAGAAAATATTTGACTGTTTCGCAGTGACCACCACATAACAAAGAAATAGGGTACACTCCACCCGCCCCACAAGGAAGAAAGACGGCTGATGTAGAGGATCACCTTTGCTAGAATGCTTATCTTCCCCAAAAGACAACAGGATCTCAATGTCTGGAAGGGTGATGTTAAATTTAATTGCCACAGATCAGACATCTACAACCTGGTGACATAAATATGACTTCTTATTGCAGAAGTTCACTGGGGGCGTGGGCAGATATTTAATGTATTTCTTCCCCACTATTACCTTTTAAACTGGTGCACCTGCAGTAAGGGTAGTTACCTAGGGAAAAACCAACCTAAGTCATAGAATCATAGAATCATAGAGTAGAGTTGGAAGGGGCCTACCAGGCCATCGAGTCCAACCCCCTGCTCAATGCAGGAATCCAGGTCAAAGCATCCCTGACAGATGGCTGTCCAGCTTCACCTTGAATGCCTCCAGAGTTGGAGAGCTCACCACCTCCCTAGGTAGTTGGTTCCATTGTCTTATTGCTCTGACAGTCAGGAGATTTTTCCTGATGTTTAGGTGGAATCTAGGTTCCTGTAACTTGAGCCCATTATTCCGTGTCCTGCAAACTGGGATGATCAAGAAGAGATCCTGGCCTTCTTCTGTGTGACAACCCTTCAAGTACTGGAAGAGTGCGATCATATCTCCCCTCAGTCTCCTCTTCTGAAGGCTAAACATGCCCAGTTCTTTCAGTCTCTCCTCATAGGGCCTTGTTTCCAGTCATTATTTACTTGGAAAGTAACAAATTCCATCATGTGAGTTTGGATGAAAGTTCTCCTTTAATTTGTGATCTCATTCCATGTATATAAGTTTTTGAACATGCACAATAACAAGGTGCATCTTGGGAGCTGCAGTTTGGAATTGCACAGTGTGGCATGACATCATGCATTACCATGTTACGTGTCCCCTTTCTGATTGATTGTTTTCGTGTGGCCTGCCTGCATGATGATGTTGTGTGATGTTTACTCACCAATTGCTGGTCTATGGAGGAAACAAGAAGGATGAGTCCTCCTCCACCTCCTCGTGGAGCCAGAGTTGTGGCGATGATGGCAATGAGGGAAGCAGTGGTGGATTCACTGGATCATTCAAGGGCTAAACCAACTCAGCACATGTGCAGAAATGGCATTGTTTAGAAGAGCAACATTTCAGGCTCAAAGGTGGGAAAGCTGGCGCGGTCCAGGGGTAAACTTTAGATACAGACTGCGCATGCTCCAAAGCTTACAATCAATTCAGAACATAATCGTGAATTTGTAATGCATCGATCCAGGTTGATCCAGGCTCACTACAGAGATGAGCATTACGAATGGATGAGTTTCCACCAGCAAGCCGACTAATTACAAAAATTGGTGGCATCACTAGTCATGACTAACTTAAATCCCATTCATTTCAATGGGTCTCCTCTAAGTAGGACTTACGTTGGATTTTACCCTTGGATAATGAATACAGGACAGAATCCAATGGGGCAGTTACTCCCCCGCCGATTCTCTTCTGCCCCACTGACTGTTGCGCAAGGGCCCCCTGCTGCTTGCGCAATGATGATTTAGTGCTTCTGGGGCAACCTGAAATGAGTAGAAGTGCTCATTTCCGGAAGGAAGCAGGTCGGTGGAGCTTGCATAAGGGAACTCTGTCAACCTGCCTCCTTCCAGAAATGAGCGTTTGCACTCATTTTGGGGCATCCCCTAGGAAGTGCTAAACCTCCCTTGTGTAAGTAGTGAGGGTCCTACTTGCGCAGTGCAATCCACGGGACCCACCACTTGTGGAAGGGAATCAGCATGGCAGAAAAGAACTAGCAGGGGCATAAGCGTCCCTTTGAATTCTGCTCAAAAGGTTGCAATCTTCCATATGTTACATTGGCCTTTTGAATCCTAAGGATGTCAACTTTTATTCTCTGTGTGTGTGTTTTATAGAACATACACCCCACAAAATAAATGTAGAAACCTTCCTCCTATCAAGTCATTGGTCCATTTTGCTCAGTATTGTCTACACTGATTGGCACTGGCTCTCCAGGTTTTCAGACAGGAGTCTTTCCCAGCCCTACCTGGAGATGCTGGGGATTGAACCTGGGACCTTTTGGCATGCAAAGTAGGTGTGCTACCACTAAGCTATGGTTCCTTTCTTAAAAGGTTAGGACTCCAACATTTAGTCAAGTAACAAAATCAATTCATTAAAAACATTTGGATCAACTAAAAAGTCATTCTGGCCCCCATATTTGCTATGTGAAATGATATCGTTTAGGCCCAGCCAGGTGCCCTCCAGAAGTTTTGAACTCCGAGTCCCATCACCCCATCCAGCATGACCATTCTGCAGGGATGATGGGAGTTGTGGCCCCAAACAACTGAAGGGTGCCAGTTTGGGGAAGGCTGGTCTAGAATTTTATGACCTCTCTGCGTAATTGGCCGACCGCCTCTTAGGCACATTCGCAACTGATGCAAAATACCAAAACTACATCTCTTTCCTGCTGATTTTGCCTTTCTAGCCCTTGGAGATGGAGGCTGGAAACAGGGAAATGGAACCTTCCCTGGAATCTGTCTCCCGAAGCACACACGGCACATCGCATCATGGCAAGGCCAGGCCTGATGTACATCCAGGGAGGGGAAGCATTTGTGAGCACACACTTGAAATGCAGACCCATGTGGCATGCTTAATTTAGTGCTGCTAACAGAAGCATCTCCCAAACCATCATTGCTTGTATGAATATTTATAGCTGCCAAACTGTGTGCCTTCATGCTGAGCCATGGGAGCCGAATGGAGGCTGATCATTAATGAAGTGTTAATTGTAGAGTCTCCGGCCCTGCATATTAAAGAGGATTTTTTAATTGCATCAATAATTGGTGCTGGGCAGCCCTACAAGAGCAACATTTCAGGCTCAAAGGTGGGAAAGCTGGCGTGGTCCAAGGGTTTGGCATCCCAGCACTACCATCATATGAGCAGCAAGGAAGCAAAATTCTTTGTAATGCAGTTCTTAACTGATACTCTCAGTCTACAGATTTATAATTTTGGTGTTGTTGTTGTTGTTGTTGTTGTTGTTGTTATTAATTTATTCATGGCATTATTTACCCTGCTGCCTGGATATTTATTTTATTTATACAAATATTTATGCCCCCTCTAAAATGAAAAAAAGAGTCCGTTGAAGTGGCTTACAAAATATAAAACAGTCTGGGTTTGTTTTTGTTTTTTTATGGTTGTAAACTGCCAGTTGGGCGGCATATACATTTAATGAATTAATAAATGAATGAATAAAATAATAGATCCGGTTCAGACACTTGAGGCCCAAGTGGAAAGTGGCATGAAGCACCTTTCATCTGTTTCGGCTGATATACCAGGTGGTTCCAATGTAAGCGGGGCTGTGTATCCACTCTGGATTTTAGTCTGAACTTTTAAGGAGCTCTCCATGGTGCCAAATCAATTTTGGGGATAGGGTTCGGCTCCTTTAAAGTTCAGAGTAAAATCTGGGGTGGATACACAGCCCCACTGACATTGGAGCCACCAGCCTCCACTGGTTACAACCCTACCTGGACAGAGATAGCCTGGCTAACATTATCCATGCACTGGCAACCTCCAGCCTGGTTTATTGCAGTGTGTGTGCTACATGTGGGGCGATCTCTGAAGATGGTCTGGAAACTTCAGTTAGTGCAGAAGAGGGTAGTGAAGCTGCTGACCGGGACTGGCCATTTTGAACATATTATTCCAGTGCTGCATTGATCACACTGGTTGCCAGTCAGTTTCTGGGCCCAATTCAAAGTGTTGATGGTGACCTTAAAAGCCCTAAGGGTGCAATCCTATGCATGTTTAGGCAGAATAAATCCCTACAACTCCCAGCATTCTGCCTGGGGCATGCTGGGAGTTGTATGACTTTTTTTCCTGTCTAAACGTGCATAGGATTGCACCCTAAATGGCTTAGGACCAGTCTACCAGAAGGAGCCCCTTCTCCCATATGTTCCTGCCCAACTGTTAAGATTATCTTCGGAGGCTCTTCACTGGCTGCTGCCACGCACAATGGTGTGATGGGTGGCTACCAGGGAAAGATCCTTCTCTGTAGTGGCCCCCTGTCTGTGGAACACCCTTCACAGGGAGTTCAGCCTGGCATCTTCATTGTATCCATTTTTAGACTAAGGCTAAAACCCTCCTCTCCTGACAGGCATTTAATCATTAATTTACTCCTGGCTCTTTAATATTTTAAGGGCACAATTCTATGCATGTTTAGACAGAAAATAGTCCTACAACTCCCAGCATGCCCCAGCCAGGAATGTAGGATTTCCCCCCCCCCTGTCTAAACATGCATAGGATTGCACCTTAAATGTTTTTAATATCTTAATTTTTTTGACATCATCATCATCATCATCATCATCATCATTATTATTATTATTATTTATGTTCATTGGCTGTATTATTCTATTGGTGTTTCACTACTGTTTGGGTTTTTTTTTTATGATTTATGATTGCAAACTGCTCTGAGGGCATTTGTCAGGTGGGCAGTATATAAATCTAATAAATAAAACAGACACAAAAATAATCCACCATTAAAAACACAATGACCAGATGAAAAGTAGCATGAAAAGGGAGCAAGAGAAACACAAACTGCCAAAACGAATAATCAAGAAATTAAGTGGGGCAACCACAGAATCAAAACCTTTTTTTAAAGAGAAATGACTTAAATTGCTGGCAGGACACAAATAGAAAGAAGAAGATGACCTACGGTAACTTCTTGGGGCAGGGAGTTCCCCATATAGGGCGCTGCCACAGAGAAAGCCCTTTTGCGCCCCGCACTGCCATGCCTCAGAAGGCAACAACCTGATTTGCATGATCACTGGAGCCCAACATGGCTTAAATAAGCCATGATGGGTTGTGGTGCATGCCTAAAACAGCCCATGGGTTGTGGGTGGCTTGTTAACCATGCCAAAAACCTACCTTCGCACGGTTCGCACAACATGACAAGCCGCACTTGCAACTTGAATTTGCAAAAGTCTCCCAGCACACACACCGCTAAGCCCCAGGGGTTAATTAACCCCGCTGTGGCTTAGCATGACATGTGAACAGGCCCATTGGCACATGCTAGAGGTGCACAACAGCTGATCTGAAAGGGCAGCAAAGTCTCATGGGAGGCATCGGTCCTTCAAGTAATCTGGTCAGAAACCATATAGGATTTTAATGTTAACAACCTGCAGTTTGGAAGAGTGGTGCAGCTAGATAACTTCAGAACCTGGACTTAATTGTCAGTCAATCAATCAATCAATCAATATTCATTGTGCAGTCACAGACCCATAAAATCAGTGCAAACAGGACAATTAAAAAAACATAATAATTAAAACATACACATGGTTAAAAATACGATCTAAAAAACATTTTTAAAAATTACAATGGAGGTGAAAGAATCCTCTTACGAGGCCGCCTTATTACAGAAAACAAGGAACTTAGCCACTAACTCATTGTTGACTCATGTACGTCAGCCGGAAAATATTCCAAATACCACTTCAGTGACCTTCCAGGGCATTTTCTCATAATAAGGCTAAGTAATCTATTACTGTGAAGATGACATTTTTAAAAAAATGTCCCAAAGATTCGACTACTTCATTGCCACAAGGACAAAGCTGATCTTCATATGGGACACCCTGATATCGCCCTTCCAGAATTGCAGAGGGGAAGCAATGAAATCTGGCCCTGGGGCAAAAAATTGGCAATACTTTGGGACAGTCAAATTAGACTTAATGGTCTTATGCGGGGGGGGGGGGGCTTTAGACATGTGGATTCCTTCAGTTGTGGAGCACACAACCAACATATGTCTTCTCCACATACACTATTCCATGATTTACCATTCATTTCTGATTCATTGTGCTCTAACATAGTAGAGCAAACAGCAAGAATAACTTGTCAGCCAACCCTGCTAAATAGGAAATACTCTGAGCATGTGCAGTTTTGCATTTTAATCTCACTTAAATCACGGCACCATCATGACTACAGGAATAACGTGGAGTTTGCTTGCTTCTGCTGCCCTGATGCTAAACACATAATTGACTCGGGAGTCGGGAATAAGCCTGTCGTTTTGGCGTACGAAAGGATGATATGCTTTAAATGCAAAAATGAGTATCTATCTACCTGTAACCATGTACATGCCCAGCCAGTCATCTCCTGTCTGTAAAATGCTTTGAAAAATTAGAACAAAGGAAGCTGCAGCAACCAGTGCTGGCCAAGTTGATGGGGGCAGTGTACCTGTTTTCTGCTGCCCTCATCACTCGCTGCTCTTTGGGTGGTCATTTGGGAGCCCCTTGGGCTGCGGGGCCCTGGCCTGGACCTTGTCCCCAAGCTCCAGCTGCACTGCTATGTTGAAATGCACTTGGAAGTGAACTGGCAGCCAGTGCAACTGATACAATAAAGGGGTCAAAGTAGGCGATGTCAGAGAAATTCATGACGGATTCCAATGAGTTCATATTTCTACGAATCCAGCCCATAGATTCTGCAATGGACCGGCTTTTACCAAGTCACATGGATTCTGCAACCTTGCAGACCAGTTTTTTGCTTTCCAGAATTGTATGCAAATTTAGTCATACAAAAATATGAAAAACCAAACAAACCATTGACCAAAAATGTGCGTCCCCCCCCCATAGGCTAAAGCATGAAAATGCAGATATGGGTGTGTGTGGATTTGCACAAGTGCACATTTGTGCAAGAGCACATTTCCCAATGCGAACATAAGTTCAGGAAATTGAGAAAAATCCGATTCCGTCAATGAGCAGATGCCAGGACGAAAGACACCAGACAATCCATGAAACTGAGACAGAATGGATTTAGCAAAATGTGCACGTTCCTAGTCACAGGATCCCAGCACTTTGCCTCCATCACAATAGTACAGGATGGGACCATTGGGCCATCACCGCCTTGGAGGAAGCTCAGAGAAACAAGCTGTCACACACAGTGCCCTGCCATGCTGCAGACAAAGCTACCAGCCAAACATGAGCAGTGGAGGCCGGTGACTCCTCTTTTGGTGGGGCTCTTAATCCACTGCACCTTTTATTTGGAGCTTCATAGGGGCTATCCAAGGTGGTGAACCTATTTTGGGGATGGAGTTCAGCTCCATGGATCGCTCCTATAAAGCTCCAAATAAAACCTGCAATGGATGAGGAGCCCCACCAAAATAGGAGTCACCAGCCTCCCTTACCAAAATGATCTCAACAATTTACCTTCCACATAAAGCGAAGCATTCTTGCTAATGGCCGTGCCCAGGGGGTTTCTGGCCACACAGTTGTACACTCCTTCATCTGATTTTCCCTTTTTCTGGCTGAGGCGGAGGAAGAAGAGGGACCCATCTGGCAGGAGGGTGGGTTGGGAAGTCGCGTCCCCTTTGCTGGTTTCCACATACTCCCCATTGCGATACCACTCAATCGTGGGCTTTGGGTTCCCAGCGGCACGGCAGTTCAGGGTGGCAGGCTTGTCTGAGCGAACCACAAGGTCGGACGGGTGATCAATGATTTGTGGCACAAGTTCCTCTGAGCGAGACTTCGAACCTGGGAGAATAACAAAGGGGGGAATAAAACTGAAAACCTCCATTTCCTCCCATCAATTCCTTTTGTCTTGCTCTACCTTGCTGGACTGTTTGCTGTCAAAAAGTACCCAGCATTGTGTTTACTGTGAAGTTCTAATTTATTTATTTTTTTAAATCAACAACCAAGTAACCTACGACATGAGTTTGCAACCTGTAGAGAGCCTGTGTGGTGTAGTGATGAGAATTGCTGGATTTGGACTAGGATGACCTGGGTTCAAATCCCCACTAAGCTTACTGCAGGGGTGCAGAACTCCTTCCAGCCCGGGGACTAAATTTCATTTTGGAGAAGCTGTTGGGGGTTGCATTCCAGCAGTGGGCAGGGCCGAAGGCAAAAGGGGGTGAGGCCAAAATACTGAAAAATAGCAGCCTATTTTAGCTTAAAGCTCTTAGTGCCAGTAACTAAGCCTTAAAGAGAGGCATTTCAACTTTTTAGAATGGGGAAGCGCCTGCACAAAAGCCGGGAAGCCACCAAATGATGGGTGGCTGGGGAAGGGGGTGGGGCCTGATGAAAGGGGTGGGGCTTGGGGAAGGGGGAGGGACCATCTGGGGAACAGCAGAGGCCAGGTTGGGTCCCTGAGCCTGAGGTTCTGCTACCCCCGTGGCATCTAAGTAGACAAGCCAATGCTCACCTAACACCACCACGAGTGGAAGCCTTGCTCAGCCCCCTTCTGGCATGTGGGAGTCACTTTGGACATCAGAAGGGAACATAACATGCTTTCCACGCCAAAGGTCCTGGGCGGAATCCCTGCCACCTCCAGTTAAAAGGATCATGGAACTGATATCCTTTTAACTGGAGGGACTTCTCTGCCAGAGACCCTGGGGAGCTACTGCCAGTCAGAATGCTGGGCTAGATGGAGAGAGAAATAGTCTGACCGAGTATAACAAGGCAGCTTTGTATGTTAAGATGCATTGATAAGTGGATGGGTGACTTTATACACTTTTGTGAGATGCTTTGGGAGCCTTCCTGGCTGAGAGGCAGCATAGAAATAAACTGTAACATAAGTTAACATGACATTCACCCACACTTTGATTTATTGATGCTTCATCTAGTGCACAACAAAGTCATTTGCACATCTCTCCATGGGAAAATACAAGCGCATCACAAACATTTGGAACCCAAATACTCCAGGTAACATTATCTGGATTTGGGCTTAACTTTTTTTTCTCTTATCCCCAAATGAAATTAATCCTCAGTACTGTGTCACTGCATGTGCATCCCTTTTCCTCCTTCTATCCCCTCCATTGGCCTCCCCTCTGTCAATATATATACTGCATGCCCTTTGGGGCAGAGGCCTGTCATTTTTGTATAAGTTACCCTGTAAAGTGTCATGTACATTGCTGGTGCAGTAGTAGTAGTAGTAGTAGTAGTAGTAGAAGAAGAAGAAGAAGAAGAAGAAGAAGAAGAAGAAGAAGAAGAAGAAGAAGAAGAAGAAGAAGAAGAAGAAGAAATAATACTAATACTATTACTAATAGCAGCTGAGCTATGAACCAGCCAGTCCACCTCTGTCATGAACTCAGTTAATGGCCTTGGGTGACCCCCATTTCATCTTAGAATCAATCCCCTATTTTCAGTATAGGGAATGATATCTTCCTACCTTGCAAGATTGTTGTAAGGATTACTGAGATCATGAATGTGCCTTGAACATTCTAAAACACCAAATTAATGCTAATAATAATGCTAATAATAATAATAATAATAATAATAATAATAATAATAAATTCACTGCTCTCTGCCTCCTTCTCTCAATATCTGTTAACAATAGCTGCACAGTTTCTTGTCACTCTGTTAAATATGAGATTCCAATTTCCCAGCCTTCAAGTACCAAGCATACAGAAATGGGAAAAACCACCCCATCCCCTAATGTAAGCTGAGTATAATAGGATTCGGCTGATCCACACACATACCGGAGAATCCAGCTCATTGTTGTTCTTGCAGTGCATGGTAATTCCTTTGGAACTTCCTGTGCAAAACTTCCTGACATTGTCCTCTAGGATGGGACAGAGAGTCACAGATCTTCAGCCACAATGAATGGAATCTGCAGACCAGTGGGTGTCCAGGAACCCTTTCACATACAATACCTTCCAACAGCCTTTATTTTCCAGCTGCAATTTCTGTTCTCTGGGTCCTGCCCCTAATAAATCCCTGTCCCTATTTTTGGGCCCTATTTTTGCCTTGGGGAAAGCCTTCTTGAAAATAAAAACTAGCTTTCCATTCCCCTGTATTACTACAGACCAGAAAAAGGAAAATGTTCTGGTTGGTTTACTAACACACCCTGTTTCAGAAGCTAGTACAGGATACTTCACCAGCATTCTCTCTCTTTCTGGGCTTTTCTGCATGAGGCTTTTAACCTGCCTTTACCTAGGCTTCTGCTTCCGGATTCTTTGTGGAATTAAGATCAGCCCCTTTACGCATGTTTTTCCCCCCCTGGGTTTTTTTCTTCCTCTGCCTTTCTATAGGTTCCATTACACAACCACTAGGCGGCGCTGTGTTATAGTAGAATTGCGCAAATACACAAGGGTTTCGTGCCACCATTCACAGATAATACCAGACTTTCCTTGATCTAAAAAATGCTGCAGAAATGGTTGCAAAGGACCGGAGAGGCTCTGGACTGGATGATGATGATGTTGTGTAAAGCACCTGCAAACTACTGTGAGTGAGGAATCATGAGTGCATAATAAATGCCTTGTGTAGAAAGGCTCTCTCTCTCTCTCTCTCTCTCACACACACACACACACACACACACTCTCTCTCTCTCTCTCTCTCTCTCTCTGTGCCAGCCCACCAAAAGTTAGGCTGAAGGCCACATGTGACCCATGGACTGCATGTTCCCTACCTCGGAATTACTAAGCAATCACATTTTTTCCAGAACATACTGTGATCACAGTTAGAGTTGCAGCAGCAAGGACTGGTTAAACAGTTGGCAACCCTGTTGGTAGGGGTATTCATGGTACTCCAGAGTGTGCCCAGTTCACCACAACAATCCTGTGGTGCAGCCTTCCCCAAACCTGGAGCCCTCCAGATGTGTGTCAGACTACAATTCCCATCATCCCCAACCAACAGGGCCACTTTGGAGTCCCAATCTCATCCTCTGGGGCAGAGGGCCACAGCTTCTTCCTCTGGCCCCATCCCCTTTCCCTCAACCATTGACCATTTGGTAGCTTGCCCCATGTTTGTGTGTTTTTTCCTCCATTCTGAAAGGTTGAAATTTAATTCAGCCCCTTGGGCTGAAAGAGGTTCTTCACCCATGGGCACCAGTGCCAGCGCCCACCTACAAGTCCCCCATGCTGGGCATACAGGTCTGCAAGCTGCCTACCATTTTAATTACCCACAATGCCCCTTCCATAGCCTCACTCAGCATTGTGGGAAACTGAAATGATGGGCAGCTCACGGCAGCCAGGTGTGGATCACAGTGCAGTGCAGAGGCTGCCCACCCCTCCCCACGTCAGCAGGTAAGCCTACCATGGGGACTCACCAATGTAAGAGAGAGCCCACGAGAGTATACTTTGCTGTGAGCCAGGGGCGGTGCTAGGTACCGAAAAGATCCACGGCTCAGGCCTGGGGCATCCTGGATTAGGGTGGCCACTTACACAACACCAAAAAAGAGGAAAGGGATCACCAAATAAAGGAGACAAAAGAGGACACACACTTGCATCAGATTTGCATGTTTCAGTTTATACAATACCTTGGGTTGGATCCAGAGTAAGTCATACTTAGAGTGAACTACTTGAAATCAGTGGGACTTGAGTTAGACATGACTGATTCCAGTTCCATTGATTGCCATGGGTTTACTCTGACTAAGTCTGGATCCAACCCATTGTGTCCAGGACGGGTAACCTGTGTGTCTGTTGCTCAGTTTGCTGTCCAGGTGCTAACTCTTGATGGGCAACTTCAAGGCCCCTGCTCTCCTGGCTTCTTGTGATCCTTTCTCTGTAAACCGGACTCAGACTGGACAGCCCTTCAAACAGAGGATGCCTTCAAAGAGGAGAGTGTCCTCTGACAGCCCTTCAAATACAGAACAATCCTCTGTAAAGTAGGACACACGGCCACTCTATGATGAGTCTGTTTTGGGGCGGATGAGGGTATACAAGCTGAAACTTAATCCAGACAAGATGGAGGTACTGTGGGCTAGGAAACCAACTACTGTGGATGGTGGTTTACAACTGGTCTTTATAGGGTTGTACTCCCCTTAAAAGTCCAAGTGCACAGTCTGGGAGTCCTCCCGGACTCTGCGCTAACTGAGGAGGCCCAGGTGGCTGCGGTGTCCAGCTTAGGCTGGTACACCAGCTGCAGCCCTATCTGGAAAGGACGGGCCTCACTTCAGTTATCCATGCACTAGTGACGTCCAGGCTGGACTACTGTAATGCGCTGTATGTGGGGCTGCCTTTGAAGACGGTTCAGAAACTTCAGCTGGTGCAGAATGTGGCCATCTGGAGTGTTAGTGGGGGCAAAGGTGATTTGATCATATGATGCCTATATTGTGCCAGATGCTCTGGTTACTGGTGTATTTCTGAGCCCAGTTTAAAGTGCTGGTTTTGACCTTTAAAGCCTTAAAAGGTTTGGGACCAAATTACGTGAAGAAGCGCCTTCACCCATATCAGCCTGCCTGCACTTTGAGATCAGCAAGAGAGGCCCTTCTCATTTGCCCACCTGTGAGAGCAGTTAGGTGGGTGACCACACGTGAGAAGCCTTCTCTGACACACAGAAAGAGAGACTTTAGAGCAGGGGTTCTCAACCAGGGGGGAATTCCTCCTGGGGGGAATTTTAGGCCTTCAGGGGGGGAATTATTAGGACCACAGACTCAAACTGTTGGAATACTGATCTTTCTACAAATTACAATTCTACAGATTGTACATAATCTATAGGACATCACACCTTATTGTACGGCACAGATTAAGTCAGACAAATGACAATCTTGGAAAGGGGGAATGACATTCTGACATATGGTGAAAAGGGTGCATGGGGCAAAAAAGTTTGAGAACCACTGCTTTAGAGCATATGTAAATAAGCATATGCAAATTTGTGCTTTTTTTTTTTGGTCCTGTGGGCCTGAGCCCGGTCTTTTCAGAACCTAGCACCACCCTGCTTACTCCCAAGAAAGTATGTTTGGAATTGCAGCCTTAGGAGTAAGCATCACTGAAGACAGTGTGGGCTTACTTCTGACTAAACATGCATAGGATTGTGCTGCAAAGCTGCTAGTCCTGTGCACATTTACCTGGGAGTAAAAGCCATTTAACACAGAGGGACCTACATCCGATTCGAGCACATAGGGTTGCACTGTAAGTAAAAATGCATAGGATCTGCCTGCACGTTCAATTTCAGAGGGGTGGGGGTGGGGACAGATTTTTTTTTTAAAAAAAATTAGAATTTTAGTGATGGATGGTTATTTTTTTGTTTATTTTTGTGAAGGATGCATTCACCATTTGTGAAGCAGGAAATCTGAGGAATGTGCCATTGTGACACACAAGTGCCAGATGACATCTGCAAAACAGTTCACCTTTTCTGAATACTCGCTCAAGCAACCACACCTTGTTACTGGGGAATTTGTGATTCTTTCTCCCATAAGCAAATTCAGGGGCTTGTTCAGTCGGGGGGGGGGGGATAATCAAGTCATCCCCAGCCTCTTTCAGTCCAGTCTTATGGGGGAAGTCCTAAACATGTTTCCTCAGAAGCAAAACCCTCTGATTTCAATAGCTGCCCTATTGCTCCCCTAACCATGGTTTTTATCTCTGAACTGGATCATATTGATCTGCCATCCAAGTTAACTATGCTTAGGATTGCAGCCAAAAGTTTCCCTCCTTTCCACTGGGTCTGCCTAAATCCGATCGACCATGTAAAGAAGAGATTCCTTTGGTCTGAACTGTTCACTCACCTTCCATTAATAGAAATGCTGTCCAAACCAAGAGCCTCTGGAGCACAACGCTGAGTCCTCCTGGCATGCTTGTCTAGTTGCTGAAACTTCTTCTTTAGAGAACTTTGCACCCAAGGGGATTGACTGGACCCCACTCGCTTTCCCCTTTCTCTGCCGGGCACTACCACAAGGGCCTTTTGTCTCTCTGCTCCGACACACACGCACACATGTTTGTCAGTGCCAAAAGGTTTCATCAAGCCAGTTCCATCCCACTTGGTGTTACTGCATGCTTTCCTGGACTGTTGACAGGATACGGGAAGGGGCGGGTGTGCACTTTAGCTGCATCCTCTCCACCAACTTCAGTTTGAAACTACAGTTGCGTAAAGATCCCACCCACATCATCACCAAAAAAGGGGACTGTTTGCACCAACTTTCTGTTTTCCTCCTCCTTTACAGGGAGAAACAGAGTTGGAATCTGCCCTTTCCTAAGACAAATAAGTCTCCTTCAACAGGATTTCCCCCCTATTCTGTGCTCCCTCCCTTCAATGATATCTTCTTCACCCCTTATAAACATAGACAATCCTCTGAAATCTATGGTTTTCCCAGTATAAAAAAATGAGAGTGAAGGCAATGGGTTTTATCTAGCTATCTAACAAGTGATACGGTTTGCAAACAGAGTAAAAAATAATAATCCAAAAGACAAGGCCAAACTATAAAAGCATATCTTCCCAAAATTGGGGGGATCTGGATTCCTCTTTTACAGTAAGCAAAGAAAAGATTTGTGGTACAGTTGTAATGAATCTAAAAAAATGAGAAAGTCACTAGCGTCTTAAGGCCAGGAAAAGACTTTTTGAAAAATTTATATCAACACATCTTTACACATTTTAAGCACTGTAAGTGTGGTACCTTCTGGTTCTTGAGCAACATTTCACTCTCCAAGTGCTACATTTCTTCAAATTTAAAAAATCCTTACAAGCTAGTGAAATTGAGAAATCCAGTTTCTATGTAAATAACAACAACAACAACAACAGTAGTAGTAGTAGTAGAAGTAGTAGTAGTAGTAGTAGAGCTACAGTATCAAGTATAAACTAGTGACATGCCAGTTTCTATGTGTACTTATACATATAGGGTTGAATCCAGACTAAGGGTGCAATCCTATGCATGATTAGACAGGGGAAAAAGTCCTACAACTCCCAGCATGCCCCAGCCAGCAGTGCTGGCTAGGGAAAGCTGGGAGGTGTAGGGCTTTTTTCTGCCTAAACATGCATAGGATTGCCCCTTTAGTCATGAGCAGACCAACTGAAATCAATGGGGCAAGTTAGTCATGACTTACTTTTCCCATTGATTTCAATAGGTCCACTCTAAGCATGACTAATTCTGGACCCAAGGCATAATAAAGAAAACAGGTATTATGCAGATTGGTAGTGTTGGAGGGTATTTAAAAGGGAATAGTTTCTTGCTTTCACTATATTTTCTTACCCGTCAGGAAATCATTATGGATCTGCCAGGGAAAGGAAGAATCCGACAGAATACTTCAACATGCATATCTCCACATGGTGGTTCAGTGTTGACACATTCACAGCCCTTGCATGCACATTCTACTACAAATGCGAGGAAAGGGTTAAGCACTCTCTACCACGTCTCTGCCATAAAATGCCCCTCCTGAAGCAGCTTTTCTCTTTTAAAAAAATACTGTCATGATTTTATTACATGTACCGAATAGCTCTTCACAAACTATTCCCACCACCACCACCAAGGGTTCCAAATATGTATTTCCCCCTCACAAACACACTGTCTTTCCTGTTTTTTAAAGAGCATTAGGGAATTTAGTTACATGCATTTGTATGCAATTAGGCCCTTAGTATACCAAGATACATGACAACAGTTCACACACATGCATGATAGACTTGCCAACCAACTAGGGGGGAAAACTAGACCTGTGCCAACATTTCTGATATTTTTTTTCTTTTTCCCACCCCACTCCCCCAGAATTTCTCACCCTCCTAAAAACAGAAGGCCACACCACAGAATTTCTTTAAAGAATATTCCCCCTAATTTTTTTGTGGCAGCTGCTATTCCCTCCCCCCCCGCTACATCTCCACAATGCCCCCCCCCAAGAAATGTTGCTAGGTCCAGGGCATTGTGGAGGATGCAAATTAGTGGCCAGGTTGCCACTTTCAGTGGCAGTAAATAACAAACAAACAAAAACTTGGGGGGGTGGGAGAGAAGCTGTGCTACTGCCACTGTTAATGGTGACCCCTCCCTACAAAGAAACTGCAGGAGAATGTCTCCTCCCCCTGGAGAAATTTAGTGAAATTCCTGCCCCCAATTCTCTGGCCACAAGTAGGGTAGACAATTTTGAGAGGCTGTTTGCACACTGCTCTAGAAGAATGAACACTGAAGGGATAACTTTTGGTTGGCTCAGTGTCTGAACTTAGAAAACCAAGGGGCCAAGCCATTTCAGAAGAATATTACGGTTTTGTGATAGGCTTCTCCCTAAAACCAGAGTGGTGACTCATGCATCACCAAAAACATGAGGACAAAAGGATGCCAATCTGCATAACAGTTGCATATGCTAATTTTTGTGTATAGATGCACATTTAGAAATACAGTAATACCTTGGATTGCAAGTAACTTGGTTTGAGAGCGTTTTGCAAGACAAGCAAATTTTAAAATATTTATTTTAAAAAAATTGACTTGATATACAAGCGACGTCTTGCAATACAAGTACTGTAGTACGGCTTAAATTAAAAATCTCTACAATTTTTTGGGGGGGAATTTCGTTTTGATATAAGAGTGTTTTGGATTACAAGCACGTTTCTGGAACGAATTATGCTCTCAATCCAAGGCATGACTGTACTATAATTTAAACAGAATACAACATAACGGGGCAGGAGGAAGGGAGATTATGACCTGGTGATCTGTGGGCCTGCTTAGTCTGCTGTCCGGGTGCTGATGGACAAATTCAAGGCCCGTGCTCTCTATTCTTATAGATTCATAGATTTCATAGATCATAGAGTTGGAAGGGGCCTACAAGGCCATCGAGTCCAACCCCCTGCTCAATGTAGGAAACTAGAGGAGGGCTCTCCCATCCAAGTAATAACCAGGCCTGACCCTGCTTAGCTTTCCACACTCAGACAAGCTGAGCCAGTGTGAGCCACTGGTCCTCATCTTTAAACCAAACTTGGACTGGACAGGACAGGCTGGATCTGAAGGTCTATCAGAGGACAGACCTCTGAAGGAATTCTCCATCAAAGGGCTGTCCAGTCCAAGTCCTTCTTGAAGTTAAAGAACCAGAAGAAGGGAGCGCAGAAGCCTTGAAGTTCTGCATCAATAGTTAGCACCTGGACAGCAAACTGAGCAGGCACTCAGATCCCCTGGAAACAGCCTTCTCCGCTATGAGGAGATGTATTGTATTTTTTATTTCAAATAAGGTAATGATGTGTAAATTTGCATCTATGCTTATACACTAACATATGCATTTTTATGCAAATCAGCACATTTTTTGCCCTCTTTTTTGGGTGAGGCGTTTCCTCTTTTTTGGCCATGCATACGTGGACACCCTAACAACTCCATATCACACACCCATTTTTAGAATGCTTTTCAGTGCCAAAAGCTGTTTGCCATGGGTCTGCTGTCTGCAATTCACTTGTCCAAACCCTCTTCCTCCCCTTAGGTACATAAAGCTAGGGTGTGTGTGTGTGTGTTTTAAAAAATAATTTTTAAAAATGGGCACAAAAATATTGTCTCCTTCCATTCATTGATAGTGCATCTTGTTGTATTATAAAGCCTTGCAAATAGCCAGAGTTTGCCAAGGGCGTACAACTACACAATAGCAGGATGTTGCAAAAGCAGCAGGAAGCGTTGTGAATAATAAACCTAAACAAAAAAACACGCTTAAAGAGAAGCGGACTAAGCCACAAAAGGCCAAAGTCGTAAGAAGCATAAGCACTGTAGGACAAAGGTCGGAAGTGAGCATTATTGCTGCAAATGTCTTGTGCTGGATGAACACCAGACACAATCTGAGACACCTCTAAGGCACCATACAAACTGTGAACTACAGTATTTGGTAAGTGAACTATCTGGAAAGCCCAAGCCAAAATTCGGACTGGTAATAAGAAACACTTCTCTTATTCCAGCTTGTCTCTCATGCACTAGAGCAGCATTGGCTACAGCCTGGAAACAATATTGTGTCGTAAAGCTACTTCAACTCAGTACTGCTGGCAGCAGGAGGCATTCTGCCATAAAGAACTACCGCTGCTGAAAACACCAGTAAAACACAGCAGCCTCAACCTTGCATTTGCAAGGATAATGGGAACACAAGGACAAATGGGCACGAACAAAGGAGGATCATCAGACAGGTGCAATGGACAAGGATCCCCAACCCTCATTGTCAGAGGATCCCTCATCCTCAGAATAACAGGCTCCTGAGCTAACTGCTCAGGCAGCCTGGAAAAGCATCATGAGTCTTCTACCTTCTCAGGACCCAGTTCTTCAGGAAGACCCCAGGGACCGGCTGCAGCCCTGCATCTAGAAGAGGTTGCATCACCACCCTCAGAGTTTTGTGGACTCCAGCCATGAAGATACCAGCATGCCACAGCCTAGCAGCATGCCACAGCCACAGCCACATCATCACAGCCTGAGGCTGCTAACACAGACCAGGCCCCTAATACAGAAAAGGCCTTAGACAATGTGGACATGGGGCTAACCAGCCTAAAGGAAGCCAACCCCTACTTAAGGCTCAAGCATGATCTGATACTTGTTAGAGCAACATGCAGACAAGCTTTCTGGCTTTCAGCCCCACCTGGAGCACCTCTGTGGTGCTGTCCTATTCCCATTCCTACCTTCCTGTGGAACCTGACTTGTTTAAAACCCTGGTAAAGACCCATTATCCTATGCCTATGTACACCAGTTGCTATGGAACATGAGTGGGAGGGTGCTATTGCACTCATGTCTTCTTTGTGAGCTTCCCATGGGCACCTAGTTGCCCACTGTGCAAACAGAAAGCTGGACTAGGTAGGCCTTTGGGCTGATCCAGCGTGGATCTTCTTATGTTCTTTAAGAGCCCTGATGGATCAGACTAAAGGTCCAACTACTCCACCATTCTGCTTCCTACAGTGGCCAGTCAGGTGCCTTCAGGAAGTGTACAATCAGGACTTAAAAGCCAGTGGTCCATCCCTGCTGTTACCCTCCAGCATTCAGTGGCAAACTGCCTCTGAACAAGAAGTTTTTATTTTGTTGTAATGGCTACTAATACCCTGATTGATCTTACCTCCACGAATGTGTCTAATCCCCTTTTAAAGCCATCCAAGGTGATGTCCATGGCTACATCTTGTGACAGCAGATTCCATAAACTAATCATGTGCTGTTTAAAGAAAGTACTTTCTTTGGTCTATCCTGAATCTACTGGGAGCCCAAAATCTCTTTGGTTGGAACCTCCCTTCCCATATGCATAGATTCTGGAAAAAATAATAATTAAAAAACCATTCCTCCTCCGGTGCCTGCTATTAATTATGAGAGAGGAAGAAAAAGTTCTCTCTATCCACTTTCTCCACTTGATGCATACTTTTATAAACCTGTCTGTTTTCCCTGCCTATATTATTCATCTTTTTTCAAAAAGAAAAGGCCCAAAATGCTTCAGCATTTTCTCATGATGCTTCCCTCTCCCTCTGCCCTAAGACTCCTTCCATCAGAGGAAACTCCTTCTGTCAGAGGAAGGGAACTTTTGTATTCAACATTATGTGTTAGAGGTCTAGAAGTCCATGAGAAAGAGAGAGAGAGAGAAACACGGCATATTATGAAAAGTGACCACATTTTTCTGTGTTTAGCAAAATTAGTTAGACATGGCTCTTTTTTTGGTTGCAGTTTGGACAGGAAGCCATTAGATGGCACTTTGGAGTTAGCACAGAAAATATAACAGCTCCCCTTGCAATGCTCCTGTGGAGGGAAATCCAAAAAAAAAAAAAAAGGCTGGATGTCCAGATACCTGCTAATCATCTGGCTCAGCTCCTCCCAAAGCTTTTGCCAGGGCTGTGAACTATATGAAAGTACAGACCAGATCCACAACAGGTGTATGCATGCTGTGCAACTATCCACAACTATTGCAATGACAAAAATTAAACCTGGCCAGTATGCTGATGTAACCTGCTGAAAGCAAGGCACGCCTCTAAGATCTCAGTCGTCAAATGACCACCTTCGGAATATTTCATGAAAATCAGTCGAACTACTCCAGAGGAAGGGCTGGTTCATGTGATCGTGGGCTTGTCATGGCATATCCTTTGAGCCTGCTGTGGCGGAGTGACAGGCCGAAGCCCAGGGAGGGGCCAAGCTGAACATTCCAGAGGCTCTGATTGGCTGAGGCCGAGAGCATAGAATCCCAGGGAGTGGGCAGTTAAGGGAGTTGGTTGTCAGTTGGGGAAGAGAGTGGGTTGGAGTGAGAGAGGGAGTGGGAGGTTAGTAGAGTAGGCAGGGAAAGGTGGTACTGAAGAGAAGAGTTCAGACAGGAAATCTAGTACTAAGTTGTGAGAAAGCAAACATGAAGGTGTTAGTGTAGAACAATTCACAGGAGTCTCCACTTAGGGAGTGAAGGACCTTCTGTCTGAGGAAGAAAGAGAAACTCTGGACTAGTGTGAGGGACAGTTAAGTTCCCTAGTCTGATACTGTAACTTTCAAGTAACCAAGCCAAATTGATACAAAGAGCACTTTATAACATCTGCCTGCCTTTAACCTGAATCTAAGCAAAGAACAAGTTTGAATGTAACTGTTGAGAATTCCAAGTTATCTGTTCCTGAGGTGAATATCAGTTTAGAGACTTTGTTAGAACAATAAATCAACCTTTTCATTCAAAGTTCTACTTCTCCAGAGTCTGACTGGTGACAGGAAAGTAAGAAGTGAATTAACGGAGGGGCACCCTACTTCAAGTAATCAAATAAAACAAACTGCTTAATAAAGACAAACGTGGGTGAACAGCTACATATAAGACCTAAGACACATAAACGGCTAACGCAACTTTAAAAGACAGCTTAAAGTCTGAAGTGACCAATACAAGGTGGCACTTGGTGAGAGCGAAGTACACATCGAGGGTGTGGGCTTTGGAGTGAGGGGTCCCGTCCGCTACACCTGCCAATGCTGACTTTGGGCCAGATCAGACAGCTCACTGTCTCTCGTGTAGTGAGGCACAAGAGCACGCCTTCCCCGCCTCTGATGTACTCAGGCATCCAAACAGGAGATAATGTTCAAATATATGGTTTGTGCACACAAATCCAGTGTACATAGATCTAGACCGTTCAGTCGATTTCTGGATATCCAGGAAATCATCCATGTGATCTGAGCCTATGTATGTGAGCCAGATGGGCGATTAACAAATAAAATAAATAAATAAATAAATAAATGTTAGATTTGATTCATGTAGGCTGTATCCAAACATTACACCCCTGTGTGGATATCTAGGAATGTCAGAAGTGGAGCAGGTTGGGTACTCTCACCCCCCACCACAGGTTTGGGCCAGATCAGGAACAGGTCTCCTGTGCCCTGGCCCTTTGCAAGCAGGGCTAAGCATTGGTATCATTCTTTCACCCTCTTCCCAGATTCTGTTCATACAGCGATCAATGCCCACATTTTACTGCACCACCATGTGGAATGTTTGACATCTGGCTACATGACAAAACCCTCACACAACCACACTGCCCTGCGCAAAGTCTGTGAGGATCAGCTCAGCCAGCTTATTGCCTTGAGATGATGGTGGTCATAGAGCCCATTGCTTCATTTCCTGAAAACGACAGTGTGGTTTCACCTGTTCACTCATAGCCTTTCAGCTGCTTTTGGGACAGCATTTACCATTTAACAATGGATACACTAATGGGCATGACTGCTCTGTCTGGTAGGCCTGGAAAATACATGCATACAGGAAACTCACGGTTGAGGTGCTTTCAGTGGCTGGGACGGAGTGAGAATCTTTTAGAAAACACAGGCTGTCTGTGAAGATGCTGTAAATCACCCCAATTTTCATCCAACCAAGCTGGTATACAGCTAATCCAACAATCAATCGCTCATGTGTAGGAGTGACCTCTTTCCCTCAAGCAGTAGGCTTGCGAATTACGGCCCTTGCACTCTGGAAACAGAGCGCTGGCTTTGTTGCATTCAGTTATCTCAAACGCTGGCACAATGACATGCTATCAGCAGCAGAGCGCAACAAGAGGCACAAGGTGTAGTGTCAGGAGGAGCCACATGTCAATGGCTTGCTGTACTCCTCGGTAGACATGGTGTAGCAACCTTCCATTGATTTCAGATGAAGTCCAATGGGAGAGAATCAGATTTCTTCCCAGAAGGTCACATAAGTCCTCCCTCCAGGCTGGGCCTTCCATCCCATCCTGTGCTTCACAAAGGCAGATTTTGTATTTACGCCAGACACCCAGCTGACTTTTCTAGATGTATGATATTCCCCCTTCTTCCCTCCCCATTCCTTTTTCCTTGTGTTTCGCGTGTCTTTTTAGATTGTAAGCCTGCGGGCAGGGACTGTCTTGTTAATTGTTGTAAACCGCCCAGAGAGCTTCGGTTATTGGGCGGTATAAAAATGAAATAAATAAATAATAAATAAAACACGACTTAGCAAATGCAAGTCTTCTTTAGCCAAATGTGATGATTTGCAAGAGCAAAACTAAAGTATTAAGTCAGACTCTCTTTTATCTCCTCTTCTCTCTCAACACACTGACCTGGTTCACACCTCACGGGCACAATTCCTGGGTTATTTAACCCAGGAATTGTCAGGGACAAGTGAAGTGATGAGTGCACTGCCTTCCACGCACTCATTGTTTCCGCTTTCAGTTAACAACCCAGGCACACAGGGATCATACACCTTCAAAGGGTTTATGTTATCAACAAACATAACAGGGAACTGGCCAGAAATATACATGCTCCTGAAGATCACATCTGCTTTGCCGGGGAAGGAGGTCAACTTCCTCCCCGCCTTCCTAGATTGTACTCCTCAATCCTGGAGATCTCACATTTGTGAAAAACCTACAAAACCTTGAATTTAGGATTGAGAACTCAGGAATGACACCAAAAGCAAGAAGAAGAAGAAGAAGAAGAAGAAGAAGAAGAAGAAGAAGAAGAAGAAGAAGAAGAAGAGAAGAAGAAGAAGAAGAAGAAGAAGAAGAAGAAGAAGAGGCTGTTTTCTGATGATTTATGATAGTTGCCTATTCATTTTAAGGAAAGGTTTATTTTGAAGTGAGCATTTCAAAAGGTAAGATCCAGGGAAAATAACAGATTCACTTGGCTTTTTTCACTTCTGCAAGTATGTATGCGTGAACTCCCACTTTGTTTGCTTGTTTAACAGATGCCGAAAACAGTGATCAATTTAATTCACAGAAGGACAGACCAAACACATTGTGTTTCTTTAAATTGGATTTTAAAGCAGAGCTCTCCCTTGTGCTGGAGCGCATTGTTGTAAACAACCTTGTTTACAGCTCTTTCATTTATCAAATATTTGGAGAGTGTAATTAATCACAGGATATAGTCACCCCAGAGATCCCCCATGCTTTACACTGGGGCAACTACAAGCTCTATCCAGATACTAATCATTTCTGCAGAGCAATGGGAGTGACACCTCCCTCATCTCCACCACACTGCAAACTGGGACCTAGCAAAACTGTGCAAGCACAGAGTGCCGTCCCCTCAATTGTAAACACACTATCCAGGCCCAATTCGTTCAAACGAAAATTTAAGTGTGGCCTTAACTGGTTCTCATTGAAAACAATGAGGTTTACAACTGATTATCTTTGGTAGAATCATGCCCATATTTTATGAATCTTGGGCAAAATCCATACTTCTGTGCAATTTCTGTGAGAGGTGTGCAGCAGGTATTCTCAGTGGGACCGTTGCTCAGTAGCCAAACACCTGCTTTGCATGCAGAAGGTCTCAGGTTCACTCCCCAGTCATCTCCAATAAAAAAGATCAGGTGGCAAATGATGGGGGGGGGGGAGACCTCTGCCTGAGTTCCCGGAAAGCTGCTGTCCAATAGAATAGACAGTCTTGGGCTTAATGAACAAATAGCAGTGCTGGCTCCAGGTTTTTGAAGGCCATTGGGCAAGACATCCTCCACAGACTGTGGCCCTCAGTGAATCTACCTTCTCTCCACCATTGTCACCAGCTGCTCTTGCTCCTCATCCTCTTTCTCATCATTGCTACCACTTGCTTACTTGACAGGCAGGGAGCCAGTGAGCAAGGAGGAGGCAGCATCTCCTGCTCCTTCTTCTCACCATCACCATGGTCTGGACCACAGCAAGAGGCAGATGAACAAGCAGGTTGCAGTGGTGAAGAGAAGGAGCAATTCCAGGGGGCTCCTGTCTGTTGGGGCCCTTGGTAGATGCCCAACCATGCCTACCCTTGATGCCAGCCCTCAGTGCTGACTACAGTTTTGGAGGTCCCTCAGTAGGGGGGGGCTCCCTCCGTGAGGCTACCTTCTTACCAGCATGGTTGCTTCATCCTCCTCCTCCTCCTCATTCCTTCCTACCACCTGCTTTCTTGCCAGGCAGAGGGCCAATGAGCAAAACGGCAAGGGCATCTACTGCTCCTCCTGCACACCACCAAGGTTGTCTGGGCCAGAGTGGGAGGAGGGTGAACAAGCAGGTTGCAGCGGGGAAGAGGAGGAACGAGTACAGGGGGCTCTTGTCAGCAGGGCCCCCTCTGGGCTGTGGGCCCTTGGCAGGTGCCCGACCATGCCAGCCCTTGATGCTGGCCCTGCTAGCCCTGCCAAATAGTATGACCTGGAACAAGGTAGCATTCTATGGAGGTTAAGGCATTTTGAAGCATGACCATAGGTTGGTGGTAGGTAGAGCACATGCTTTCCATGAAGAAGACCCCAGGTTCAGTCCCTGGTCTCTCCAGTTAAAAGGGTATCTGGTAGCAACCCAAGTTGCTGCCAATCACAGTAGACAATAGTAGGCTAGATGGACAAATAGTCTGACCTGCTGTAGTGCTCTTTCCTAAGTGGTGTATATGAACTGGATTGGGGAGTTCCTGATAATAACATATATATCCCACCCAGTGGAGGCCAGTGGCTCCAATGTCGATGGGGTGTGTGTGGTGTATCCACTCTGGGTTGCAGTTAAAGGAGCTATCCATGGTGCTGAACCCTAGCCCCCTCCCCAAAAAATTAGGTTCAGCACCATGGATAGTTCTTTAAAAGTTCAGACTACAACCAGAGTGGACTCACTGCCCCACTGACATTGGAGCCACCAGCCTCCTCTGTCCCCACCCCCACCTCAAAGCAGCTCACAGTGGCGTACACGGCTATTTTTCCATTTCAGCCTTTGGGAAGAGCCATAGCTCTGTGGCGGACCACACGCTTTGAACACAGGAAGTCCAAGGCTCAATCCCTGAAGTCTCCAAGATCTCAGGTTGCAGGGCTGGGGAAAAAATATCTGCCTGAGACCTGGAGAGGTGCTACATCAGAGTAGACAACAATGGGCTACATGGACCAAAAGACTGACCCGGGATAAAGCATCTTCCAATGTTCCATCCTTACATTAAGCACTGTAAGATGGGTTAGGGCAGCCTTCGTCAATCTGGTGCCCTCCAGAGGTTTTGGTCTACAACTCCCAGCATTCCTGACCATTGGCCATACTGGCTGGGGCTGGTGGAAGCAGAAAACCAAAGCATCCAGGGAGCACCAGGTTGGGGAAGGTTGGTAAAGAGAGAGGGGGGTGTATGTGTGTGACTGGCCCATGGGCACCCAGTGTGTTTCACAGCTGAGAGGGAATCTCAATGCAGGTCTTCCTGCCCCATGTCCAACACTCAGTCTGCTATATGACATGGGTTCTCACTGGTTGGGGAAGTGATATAGTTCATTACTGTCTTCACTATCATTGCTACCTTTTCTTTTATGTAGCTCACTGCAGAATTTGTGACTGGCAGATGCTAAAATGGAAGACAATGTGTAACAGTAGAGCCCAGATCTGCAATACTAACGATACGTACATATTGGAGAGTGTCCAACTGAATGCAATAAGTTAACTTACTTAGGATTGCACTGTAGCTAGGGATGGATGAATATTTCATTTCATTTCATTTATTACATTCCTGTACTACCTAATAGCTGGAGCCCTCATATATGTTTCAGTTTCAGAATATATCAGTTCCAGTTTCTTCCACATTCATTTTTTTTAAAGTTGAAGTTATTTCCATCCCAAATATAAAGAAATTTGCGAATTTTGGAAAATGCTCATCAAAAGCGAAACGAAATCTCACACCCATCTGCACTGGCCAATAGATTCTGCTATTCCCAGCACAAAGAGGACCATGACATATCTCCCTGCCATGTAGCCACTAAAGATGAAGAGCCTGTCAGAAAAAAAATAGGTGGCAACCCTAATTCCGCACTAACACAGTTAAATACACAGGGATTCAAGGCCAGACTTTTAAGAGCCAAGCACTCAAAGCCCTTTGCCTGGATGGACAGATTTCAGTTTCTCCCACATTTGCAGAGAAAATAAATTTGCAGAATTCAGTAAATTCTTATCAGAAATGAAGTGAAACAAAATTCTCACCCATCTCTCTATATAAAAAATCTCAGGGGACTTTGGTGCTCAAGAGCAAGAGTGGCAAAATGGGCATCATGATGTGCTATTGCCATCTTGTGTTGCAGTTGAACATGTCTAGGAAGACTAAGATTTTTCCTGTATCAAAAAGTCAAATTGCATAAGGATGTAAAGAAGAGCCCTGCTAGGTCAGATCTACCTAGTCCAGCATCCTCTTTCCCCAAGTTATCTGGCCAGATCTACAGGAAGCAGCCCACAAGGAGAGCATGGCTCTCCGATGTGGCATGTCCCCAGCATACGGTATTCAAAGACATGTTGCCTCTGAGCATGCCAAATTCCACTATGACTCACAGCTGTTGGTAGACCTACCCTCCGATCCATGAATTTCTCTTCCTGCTTTTAAAAATGCTATCTAAGTTAGTGGCCATCACTGCATCTTGTGGCAGGGAATTCACTGCAAAAAACAATTCCATGTTAAGCGCGTCACTCAGAGGAAGAGCTGTACAATTCAGCCTACTTACTATGATGAGCCCATAGTCTGCTTGTTTCACATCAGTGTGATTTGCAACACTGCATAAGATGCCAGATAATCTGATCCTTTCTTCTAATCATAGAGCTGGATCCAGATTAAGCTGGCTGAACGTCGGTCCCATTGAAGTAAATGGAACAGATTAGTCATGATAGGGCAGGGGTGAGTAACTTCTGGGGTCTGGGGACCAATTTTGCCCTTTCCCCCAGAACCCACCGGAGGCGCACCCCTGCCACTGCACTGCTGAATTCATCACAGAAACAAAGCTAAATTTGCCAAAGAGGATTTGCTGCATTAAAACAAAGCTAAATAGGTCCTTGCTGCTGCTGCTGCTGCCGCCACCAAATTTTAGCAGCAAATTGCCGGTGATTGCAAGAGAGTGGGGGGGCCACACAGAAGGGGGAGGGCACATGCATCCTGCAGGCAATGTGTTGTCCATGCCTGACTTAGGATAAGAACATTAGAAGAGTCCTGCTGGATCAGACCAGAGGCCTTATCTAGTCCAGCATTCTGTTCCCATGAGGGCCAACCAGATGCCTCTAGAAAGCCCACAAGCAGGATGTGAGTACAATAGCAACCTCCCAATCCCGTTCCTCAGCAAGTGGTGTTGACAGGGATACTGCTTCCGATACTGGAGCTGATATATAGCCATCATGACTAGTAGCCATCAATAGTCTTGTCCTGTATATGATCCACTTATTTCAATGGGAACTAAGTTCAACTAACTTAGTCTGGATCCATCCTATAGTTTTCAGGGACATATGAGATAGGAATCAATAATACTTCCCCTCCAAAAAAAAAAAAAAAAAGAGAGAGAGAAATTCAGAGCCTTTGAGGGTTCGGCAACAATGTCCGAAGAGACCAAGGCCAGGAAAGAATAAAGAGACATAACTGTCTCTTCATTGACTTTCAAAACAGAGCCATGACCTCTCGGAAATGTGTTAGTGAATAGTGAATACAAGCTGCCCTCCTCTGGAAAAAAAAAAGACTTCTCAAGACCAACCCCCCCACACACACTCAACCTAACGTAGCTCTCTTTCTTCTGAACATTATGATAATGACACCTTCCTTGCCATTGTCCTGTCATCTCTGGTCATTATTTCCATGGCTTTTTTTTACTGAGCAACATTTTGGGGGGAGGGACATCTTGAAGAGAAGTACTATTCTTTTGTAAAACCGCACTGACATCTGAAACAAAACGGCAATATTCATATTCAGTCTTTTGCTTGGAAAGATATAAAGCAGTTAAGGCGGTTGGGTTCTCTCCAAAAGCCAAAAGGAGCTGTGGTGAAGACCTTCATCAACACCCACCCCCCACCCCGCTTGAGGTGCCTGGAAGCTGGGCGTTGACACCAATAACTTTATTTGTCATTTATTAAGAGGATTTAGATGCCACCTTTCAAATCATGTGGCACAAAGCCCACCAAATTGTGCACCAATCCACTAGGATGATCTCATCCACAAAACCCCTTGGAAATGAATGGAGGAGGGGTGCACCAGAACATTAATTGTCTCTTTCCAAAGGAGAACTTCCTGCTCGATCCCCAATATTTGGCCATTCTTGATGAATGCTGCTTTTCCTTGCACACCTGTCTTCCCTACTTCTTTTCTTAAGTCTCTGCCCCAAAGACCTCACACAATCCTCCTTGAATACTGCAGGAAATCCACAGATGCATGCAAAAATACGGATGATGATGTCATCATCATCATCATCATCATCATCATTTTTTTTTAAAAAAACCACCTTCTCCTCTAGCCATCTTTGGTTACTCTCTCAAGACACATTTCCCTTACACGGTTCTTCCTCAGATTTTGATCCAAAGCTGCTTCTGCTGTGTTACAGAGCAATATAAGCACGGAGAACCTCAGCTTTAATCACTGAGGATCACTCTCCACGGAGCTGCAGTCATCAGTTTACCACCAAAACGGTCATTTCCAGCAAGCCCTGGTTGACTGGAGTGCGCAGCGGTAAAGCTGCAGCTGCCACTAGCTTCCCTCCCATTGGCACATTTCCTGGGATGCCCTGAAATCATCCCCAGATTGTAAATCCCCCGAGCTGAAGAGGATGCCAAGCAAGCTCAAACAGGTGGCTATCAGCAATAGGATGCCAACACACAAGTCCACCCCGGGGCTCTCGGGACGTCAATATATCACTTGGTTAGAAGTTAGTTCTTTATTTACTTACTTATTTATTTATTTTGCGGGGTGGGGTGGGGAATTCTCTTACCTCTTAGCCTGTGCCTTTGCCTAGGTTGATGGTTGTGCCGGAGCTGCCGGGTCTGCCTGCTTGGCCCCTGCAAGGCCTTCCTCGCCGGCTCTGCCAGGCAGGTGCAGCGGCATTGGCATAGCTGAGCCCCCCAAACCCAGGGGAGGGACACAAAACCCAGCAGGAGAACCCCGGGCAGCATCCTGCAGAGGAAAACGCACCAAGGGAGAGGTGGCTGGCTCAGAAAAAACCAACTCCCCTCTAGTAGCATTCAAGGAATCCAAAGAAACTCTTGTCCAGATGCCCAAGAAGCCTCGGGGGGCAGGTTTTGCCCCCCCTCCCCCTCTCCCTCTCCTTCTCTCTCTCTCTCTCTCTCTCTCTTTGCCTGCACAGCTCTCCCCTCTGCTCAGCTCAAGCCCTCTGTTTGGGAAATTATTTGGAATTTGTTATTAAGCATGTTTTCCAACTGCTTTTGTATTTTCCCCCCTTCTTTTTTAACTTGGCGAACAATGGGGGAGGAAAGCATATAGGCACCATGCTGTGAGCAAGCTGCTCCTCTGCACCATCTGTGACATGAGAAGGCGGGGAGGGGGCATCTGCACTCTCTCTTCCCCCCCCCACCTCCCCCAGGCCAGGCAATATTGTGAAGAACTAAATTAAATGTTCAGTGAAGGAAAGGGTAACATTCTTTGTGGCTTCTTTCTCGAAGGGCAGACATTTCTCATTTTAACACCCCCCCATCCTCATCCTTCTCCCCCCCCCCTTTTTTTTTACTCTCCATGCAAAATGCCTTCACTCACACACTCTCTCTCTCTCTTTGGGAGCAAGCAAGGAAAAGTTGTGTTCCAGCCATTCTGGGGAGGGGAGATTGACTGCATAAAAGAAGGCTCACCGCTTTTCAGGGGTGGGGTGGGGAGAGAAAAGGCTGTTTTCAAACAAAATTGACCATCCCCTGATAGATTTAACCGCTTGTCGCCTGCTCCTTTGTCAACCTGGCTAGGGAAACCGCGGGCCTTGAAGGGTCCCCGAAACATTTTCATTTGGCACAAAGGCACAATGCACCGGAGACGGTTACAATTACATTTATTGCGCCAGCGCTAATTATTTCATCATTTCAGCGCAGAGAATCCTTATGTCTCCATTGTGATCGCTGCTGCGATTGCATCCCGTTTTCTCTGCTCTCCCCCCTCCCTCCTTTTACTTGTTTTCTGGGACTTTTTTAATTGACTCAAAAAGATTTAACCGACATAATTAGCCTAAGAAATGTGTTCCCATTTAATTCACGAATACACAAGCCATCTATCATTCTTTATTAGCCATTCTCTCCCCTCCAAGCCTCCTTGCCCACCCAGTTTAGCATCTCCCAATTAAGTACAGCCTTTCTTCCACCTCCAACAAACACAGCCTGATTGGGTTTTTTTTACTAGGAGCCGAGCCGAGAACTCCCCTTCCCAAGCCAGCAAACAAGTGTGGGCATTTCCTCTTCCCTTCTCTAGTTTAATGGCATTCATGGCAAGGCAAATGAGAACAGAAGAAGAGCCTTGTGTGATTGGACCAGCAACCTATTTTCCACAGTGGCTAAACGGGAAGCCAAGTGGGACATGGAGGCAATCGCACTCTCCTGCTACCCAGATCCACCATGCCAATGTTCCGATCAGAGCTCTTCAAAAATTTGTATCACTTGTCTAAGCATTGCACTTATTTATTTATTTATTTATGGCTCTCAGATATGCTAACATATATGTATAGATGCAAAGTTAGAAATAATTATTGTGCGTTAAATAGAACTATAGTACACCTCACGATAGTGCGGGAGACCGTGACCAGGTGATCTGCGTGCCTTCCTGTTCAGTCTGCTGCCCAGGTGCTCACTGTGGATGGGCAACCGCTGGCACAGTTCTTCATCTTTAAACCAGACATTGACTAGACAACCTTTCAAATAGAGGATGCTTTGAGGCAGAGGGTGGTGCTCTGACAGCCCTTCAGATAGAGGAGCGCCTTCTATAAGAGAGGACCCACGGTCACCCTACAACTGCACCACTGGCAAAAAGTCAAAGTGCAGTCCAGTGTGGCGTAGTGGGGAGAGTGTTGGACTGGGACTCGGGAGATCCGGGTTCGAGTCCCCGCTCAGCCATGAAACTCACTGAGTGACTTTGGGCCAGTCACTGACTCTCAGCCTAACCTACCTCACAGGGTTGTTGTGAGGATAAAATGGAGAGGAGGAGGAGGAGGATTATGTAAGCCTCCTTGGGTTCCTTGAAGGAAAAAAGGCGGGGTATAAATATAATAAATAAATAAATAAATAAATATGCAACTTGTATGCACCCGATAATCGGTGTCCTCTTTTTTGGTGATGCATTTCCTCCTTTTTGGTGATTCATAAGTGGCTGCCTAAGCCCAAGCCAGCACAGCCAATGGGGAAGAAGAATGACGGGTGCTGTAGGCTAAAACATCTGAAGGGCCACAAGTTGCCCAACCCTATCTAAAGAACCCTCTCTGACCCATAAGACCATTAGGGCTGATGAAAGATTAAAGGAAAGTATTTTTGCTCTGTAAAGCAGGGATGGACAAATTCTACAGTTTTGCTTTCACCCACATTTCAATTTTTAAAATCTGAAGTTCTTTCTGTCCCGTATATGAAGAAATTTGCAGATTTCGGTCAATTCTTATCCAAAATGAACCAAAACAATAATGCTCAACCATCTGCAGTGGCCAAATTCAATTGGTATGGCTATTCCCTACCGCATCCCTATTAAGGATGAGGAGCCTGTCAGAAAAAAAAAAAGAGGTGGCTGTCCTAACTGAGCACCAGAAACATGGAGCTAAGCACTCAAACCTCTCTGCCTGAACAAACGAAACTGCCAGTTTCGATTTCTCCCACATTCTATTTTTAAAAAATGTAGGTGCAATCCTATGCAACTTTGGACCACAAAAAGGCCTGCAACTCCCAGCATGCCCAGCCAGCATAGCTGGCTAGGGCACGCATGCTGGGAGTTGTAGGCCTTTTTTTCCTGTCTAAACCTGCATAGGATTTCACCCTAAATCTCAAATTCTTTCCATCCTGTTGAGAAAGAAATTTGTGAATTTGGTCAAATCCTTTTCAAAAAAACGAACCAAAGGAAATGCTCACCCATCCCTACGAGGGACAACCTAACCACCAACCCGAGTGAAAAGCGGCCTCTCATTGGCAGCGAAGAAGAATGTCATGAGCATGGAGCTCTTGCCATCTCTTTATCAACCACGTGCCCAAGGCCCTGTGCAGACCCCGACTGACTGGCAGACGTGGGAACTGGGACTGCAGTCACGGACATGAGATGACCCCCTTCCTTTTATGCAGTCCCTCCTCGTCCAGCTGGGTTGCGTCAAGTGGAAAGGTCAACACAAAGCCCGGGTTTCAACAGCTCCAGGTCATGCACGGGGGCCGGCCAGGATGCAGAGAGGCTGCTGTTTCAAAGAGGCACCCATAAACCCCAGTAAAGATTAAGTGCTTTAGCCCTTGTTCTTGTTGGGGTTATGTCGGGGTCAACATAATGGCAAGGAGAGCGAGTGAGCGAGTGAGCAAGGAAAGCTCACAGTGCCGGCTCCAGGTTTCGAAGGGCCCTTGGGCAAGACACCCTCAACGGGGGCCCTCCTTCAGTGAGTCTGCCTTCTCACTGCCATAGTCACCAGCTGCTCTTGCTCCTCCTCATCCTCTTTCTCGTCATGGCAACCACTTGCTTGCTTGAGATGCAGAGAGCCAGTGAGCAAGCAGGCAGTGGCATCCAGTGCTCCTTCTTCTCATCACCACCACTGTATGGGCCAGAGCAAGAGGCAGGTGAACAGGGAGGTTGTAATGGGGGGGAGGAGGAGGAGGGGGAGGAGGAGGAGGAGGAGGAGGAGGAGGAGGAGGAGGAGGAACCTCAGGGGGCTCTGGTCAGTGGGCCCCTGCTGGGGTGGGGACCTACAGCAGGTGCCCGACTATGCCTACCCTCGACTAAATGGAGTTCGGTTTTTGTCATTGGGTGCCTTTCCAGGTGATTTCTTTTTTCTAACCCAGGTTTTTCCCTATGGCACTATGTGGTAGCAATGATGTGAAAGAGGATGAGGAGCAAGAGCAGCTGGTGACAATGACGGTGAGAAGGTGGACATGTGGAGGGAGGGGACCCATTGACGGTGTCTTGCTCGAGTGCCCTCAGAAACCTGGAGCCAGCACTGTGCTGTGTGAACTTCTTTTGGAGGCACATCTCTGATCTCTCTTGGTCCCTCGTAATATATTTCCACCGTACTGCAAACATTATGACTGCTTGGTTTTGTAAAGTAATCTGAAGCTCACCAAAGTTCTGCGCCTTTCCACAATGCAGGGCCCCCCTTTAATAATGCACAATGTGGCCATTTTCTGTAGCAAAAGGAGGTCACCCCCTGTAAAGGATTTACAGTCTTTGTAGGACTTTTACAGCTTTTGCATGCTGTTGACAAAAGCATTTACATTTCTTTGGCCTTGAGTTTAGCACTGGGTTGTTCCCTGGATTCCCCCCCTTTTTTTTCTTTCCTTTTTTGCAATCTATAGTCTCTCTTTACAGCCTCACCTGCTAATTTCCTTCTTTGCCTTTTCCCCTAAGCCTAAGGAGCTGAATCAATACAAACACTTTCCCCAACAGTTTGGATTTCTCCTTAACATTTGACAGAGCGGTATTTTATATTGTGTGTGAACAAGGGTTCATATTATAGTAGCTGTTCATAAATCCGCCACTTCCAGCCAGTCTAGGGGCATGTTTTGCCAAAGAACTTCTACAATAGTCCCTCTTCAGCACTTAGATTTCCTTACAAGCCAAGCCAGAAAGCACGCTTTCACCTGATTCAGAACATCAGAAATGTATTCATTTTTGTAATGCCATTCATAAAGTCTTTCCACCTCAACTAGTTCCTTCCAGACAGCATGTTACAGTTGCTGTGTATCTACAGGATCGAAAGCTCCCTCATTCCCTTCCCTGCCACTCCCATAAAATTAATCCGTGGCATACCTGTGGAATTCCTTTTAACTTAAAAACAACAACAACAACATGATGCTGGTCTCAGGTTCTCCACAGGTAGCTCTGTCTGGGCCACTGAATATGTTTTGGCAATGCCCAATAGCTGCTTCTTTGGGGGAGGAGGTTATAATATGGATAAATTTTGTGCTGGAACAGTTTAATATTTACTGATGTTCTACCTAACTATTTACCTGTTTCTTGGAAACGGTCAACATGAATGGATCTTCTGTGCACATTTTGACAGCTAAAAGACTGATACTATAACACTGGAAGGAAAAACAGCCACCCCCGATAACACAATGGATTGAGGATTTAATGACACTTTCAACTTTCAAACGAATGGTATTTAGACACCACCCATGCATGGACAAATATTGGGATATTTGGTTTGCCTTTACTGAAGCTTATGAATAACTATTTATATCGATAGCAGTATGCCTTCTTGAAGATATATAATACATATGGACATACATTTCACATGTATTCATTGCAATTGATATATTCAAACTTTATGTAATGAAAATTGTATGTGTGTATGTATAAACAGGCCTGTGGTTTATGCTGGCTCAGCTTGTCTGAGCGTGGAAAGCTAAGCAGGGTCAGGCCTGGTTATTACTTGGATGGGAGACTCCTCCTCTCGTTTCCTGCATTGAGCAGGGGGTTGGACTCGATGGCCTTGTAGGCTCCTTCCAACTCTATGATCTATGAAATCTATATGGATATGGATATGGATATGGATATATATTCCTCCCTTCCTCTTGCTTTTCTTTATGGTTTTTGTTTTTGTAATAATTTTCTGAAACTCACAATAAACTTTTGTAAACTGCCCAGAGAGCTTCGGCTATTGGGTGGTATAGAAATCTAATAAATAAATTAATTAATTAATAAAAAATAAATTGGGGGGGACATGGGACATTGAGGTGTCTGCCTCTGCCCCACAAAACTGTCCCTGGCTCTGGTACACCCATTCACAGGAAGCTAGGTTGGACCCTATATGTTGTCCTTCTGCCGCCAGGCAAAGATGTTTTCATTCAGGAGGATGGCTTTTGGCATGGTCTGTTGCTGAAGAGGGTTTTCAACCGTTGGTGCTTATGATTGCTTTCATTGTTGTGTTTTTAATTGTGTTTTTTACAAAAAATATTTGTGTTGATGTTGTTTTAATGAAGGATTTTTGTTAGCTGCCTTGAGCACCATAGTTGGGTGGGAAAGTGAGATACTAAATAAATAAATAAAACCCCGAAACAGGGCCTTTAAATAAGTCCAGTCCCGCTCCTCCCCTTTCCTCGTTGGCAACTTGGCTTGACTATGGTGGTGTGTGTGCTCTTTCTTTGCCTCCCCTTGCTTTTCACCTGTGAACCCCAGCCCAGTGGGGGCTGCAGAGACACACTCCCAGCCTAGCAGGCAGGTAGTCTCAGCACAACTGCAAGCAGCGTGGGCCTTTTTTCCTCCCAAAGTGACCTTTAAATTGGTCCCTAATCATCCCAACGGGGAGGATGGGGCTTTTTAAACGCCTCCTGAGGAGAAGCCATTTTTCTCCCTGCTGCGGAAACCTTTGTTGGGCCTGGTTTGCATTCCGAGAGGCTCTGGAGTCACACAAAGTGGGAAGCGGAGCACATCAAGGCCTGTAGCGGGGAAAAAGAACCCCCTTGTGCTCCCGTCTATTCCCCCCCACCCGCCACGTCCTCCCTGCAGGTGAGCAATGCCGGGGAGGGCACAGCTGTCTCCAAGTCTGGTGGTCCCCTGCTCCACCTCTTGGCAGCCTGTGCATGATCCCTATAGCAACCACCTTACTGCCCCCCCCCGCCCAACCACCATGCTTCTCCCCCCTCCCGCTCTTCCTCCAGCCCCCTCAACCCTTCAGCTGCCAAGCAGTCTCATCCTCTGAAAAGAAAGATAGAGTCTTGCGGATGTTTCCCCAAGTTAGTTAAAGGAGAAAGTACATCTCATTTGCAGGGCTGGCCCAATAAAAGGGAAACATGTCAAGGAAAATGAGCAGGCCCCGGGAGGAGGTTTTGTCGTGGTGCATTAAGGGAATAGAAGAGAGGGGTGGGTGGAAAGAGAGAGAGAGAGAGAGAGAGAGAGAGAAGAAAAGAAATGTGGTGAGACCAGAGCCGGCTTCTGCTTGACTGCAGTTCAATGGAGGTGGCCCAGGCTACAAGGGGAAGGGACTTCTCTTTGTGACTCATTCCCAGCTGGCACTGGACAAAAGGGGGGCTGCTCAGAATCCCTGGCCTAATACCGATCCAGCCCTGCTTTGTTCCAGTTATTTTCCCACTCTGCGAGGAATTATGTGAGGGTGGGGGAGAGAGAAGAGGGGGTAGGGAGAACGGGGAAGACGAGCTGCTTTTCAGCATATCTGGTGGAAGAAGGAGCGAGGGAAATGGCCTACAGCTTGCCCTTGCGGTGCCGTTTCCTACGCAAGGGTGCCGGATGACAGAAAGGGAACCACAGCTATTCAGCCTTTTGCTGAGCAGAAGCAGAGCAAATTGCACGAACAGCAATTTTCTCTCATGTTATATAGAAGCCTCCCTGCCTGCATGGAAGCTCTGTGCAACCCCAAAGTTTGCTACCTGGCCAGCATTGCTGGTGTAACACAAAGTCTATCCTGGGAAACATTGAGGATCCTTGTATATTACCAGGGTGCAGATCTGCATGCCCGGGGGGACCAAATACAGCTCTCCTAGTACATGCATTCTTGTACACAATTTTGCCTAATTTACACATTTTCGCAACCAATTTCCCTTAATTAATGGGTTTTTAACACTATTTTTTCCAAATATATATATATATTCTGTGTGCCTTTCCATAATATATATGCATTTCTGCACACATTTTTTTAAAAAATTGGCGAACTCCTTCACCAAATTTAGAGAAGTGCAGATTTCGAAGGATAACCTGAGTTTTGGTTTGCATAGTAGTTCGAAAGTGCGAAATTAGGTAAATTTTCATTAACATGTAAGCCATACAAGTTTCTTCCCCATCCCTACGGTGAGCCACAATACCCTGGAGTGATGCTATACTGGAGGCATTTACAATGCCATCTTGATCTTGCAGACACAGCCACCTGGCACAGGGGCGCCTAGGACAGGTATCGGTGCTGGTGGACCCCGCAAGAGAACTGTTGACTTGGAAGCTGCCAAAGGTGCTGGATGCTGGCACAGGCCCTAGTCTCATACCAAGGTTTACACCCTCAGCTTCCCGCTACAACTCTCCTGTGTGTGGTCACTTCCCCATCACTCCAATAATGCCTGAATCCAGCAAATCATGACATGGCTACTTCACACACTATTATTGTGGGTTCCTCTTCATAGGAAGTAATCACAACACACACACACACACACACGATCTCCCTAACACAAATGTTACTGGGAATTCCCAGTGTGGCATTTGCCGCAGCAAGAAAGCAGCTGGCGGGGTTGTACGAAGCACCCACTGCCCATCTGTTGCTCTCAGCGAGAGCCAGGCAACCAGAAGAAGCAGTCTCACGAGATCCCGCGGGAGCTCGGCCAGGTCTCGTGAGTTCCCATGGGAGCCTGGCCCAGGTCTTGCAAGATCCCGTGGGAGCTCAGCTGGGCCTCACGAGATCCCGCGGGAGCTTGGCTGGGCCTCCCAAGACCTGGGAGGCTGCTTCCTCCAGCCTCACCACATGGCAACAAGGGTAAGGGGTCGGGAAACGGGGGCGCAGCAGCGAGAGGGCGGACATGTGGTGGCAAGATGCAGGGCATGCGGCGGCGGTGCAAGTTGTCTCTTGCTTCAGGCAGGAACACAGCTTGCGCCGGCCCTTTCGACAGAAAAGGTGGTGGTGTATATATAGTATACTAAGTGAAACAAAGCAGATCAAGGTATCCCCATCCCCTAAGTAGAAGCAGGACCGGTTCACAAATTCTTACCTCTTCATTTGAATGTTCAGCCTCTTGCAGATCTGTTTTTAACACACATTGTGCTTTTATTATTTGTATGTGGCGCTGTTGCCCTGATCCAGATTTATTTATTTATTTATTTGTTGTGGCTGCAGGAGCCCCGATGCACACACATTTTTAGGGCAGTGCCAAGATGTTGTTGCCGACAGACATGCCTCCCAGCCAGATCCCAGGGGACATGTTCTGTGAGAGCCGACATGCCTGTCTTATCCTATCACCATTGCCATTAAATACAACTCTAGTGAATGTTCCTCTTGGCACCCTATTAGACCACCCAGCTGTCGTTGGGATTTACTTCACCTTGCAAAAGAAAAGCTAATCAGCTACACTCCAATATTCCTCAGGACTCCTCTAGACTCTAGAGGGCAGCAGGACATGAACAGGTCTATGACACATATAATGATTAGGTTGAATCAAGACCTAAGATGGTTGAAATTTGTCCCCATTGAAAACAATGGGACAATTTGTGACTAACTTGTCCCATAGATTTCAGTGGGAAATACATTCAACTACAGTAATACCTTGGATTGCAAGTAACTTGGTTTGAGAGCATTTTGCAAGACAAGCAAATTTGTAAATATTTATTTATTTTTTACTTGATATACAAGCGACATCTTGCAATACAAGTACTGTAGTACGGCTTAAATTTAAAATCTCTGTACACATTTTTTGGGGGGGGGGATTTCGTTTTGATATAAGAGTGTTTTGGATTACAAGCACATTTCCGGAACGAATTATGCTCTCAATGCAAGGCATGACTGTACTTGAACTTTGTTTCCATTGAAATCCATGAGAGAGAGGGACAAATTGTCCCATTGATTTTAATGGGAACAAAGTTCTACTAATTTAGGGTGCAATCCTATACATGCTTAGACAGGGGAAAAAAGACCTTCATGTCCCAGCATGCCAGCCATGCAAGTCCCAGCATGGCTGGCTGGGATATGCTGGGACTTGCAGGACTTGTTTCTGTCTAAGCATGCATAGGATTGCAACCTTAGTCTTTTATCCAACGCACAGAATAAGAACATCAGGCTGGCTTTGATATAACATAGCGTGTGGTTTTAGCCCTCAGAGAGGGCAGGTGAAAGCAAGCGGAGGGCCAAAGGGCTCCAGAGGTTGGCAGTGGGGTTGCCCTATTAAGGCACGGGCATTGGCAGGTGACCAACGATACCAACCCCTGATGCTGGCCCTGGATGCAGAGGGAGTCCTCAGCAAACAAATCGCCATGTGAAGTATTCCATGGGGTTAGGAAGCCTGACATTCACGGCGCTATAGCACTGAAGTGGGTGCATGGGGAAACCACTGTCCGGAAGTGCTTTAAAGCAGGGAATAGAGATGATGCTGAGGTTAAGTGATCTGTCCAAGGCGACTCAGCAACTCAGTGTCGGACATGAGAACAGAACCAGTGCCTTACTCACTGGGCCGTGTTGCCTTTCCAGTGCATGGCAACCAGTAATTGCTCAGCTACTCCCCCGCCTCCCTGCACCCTGCGCTTCCAGTGCTGGCAAATACCTCCTCCTCCCCTCCTCCACCATCCCTCCATCTCTACCTCAAAGCAATACAGGCCGGAACTAATAGGATTGACTCTGTTTCATTAATTCCCTTTCATGTGGTCTGGTTGGATTTCCACCACACGTAACACCATCTTTCCCAACATTTATCATGGATTAAGAAATGCAATGAGCTAATGTGAATGGCAATACACTCCTCAAGCTGAGGCACAGGAAAGGAGGCACTCGAGTTTGCAAAGAGTTTTTTTTTTTTTTTTTTAGGAAAAGATTAAATAGTGCGCCCCCCCCTCCTCCCCTGATAGTCCCTTCTCTCACACAGCAGCCTTTTCATGAGTAGTTTAAAAATCCCCTTGTTGTCCCTGCTCTTCACAGCGAAACATTTTGTAAGGCAGGCAGGACATTCTAATGAGATGAACAGCAGGCGAGGTGTGTCGGTATCATAGCCAGGCACGTACACAAAGCAAAACGGGGCTGCTAAAAGCACCTCCCAAGCTCCAGCCAGGGTAGACCTTAAATGGCTTACAGGCTGCCAATTTTAATGTCAAATGCCCACCAGGTAGGCATGTGCGACACTGGGAAACTCATTCCGTTTGAGCTTGACGGACTTCCGACACATTTCTGCCCCGATAGCCAACAGTGGGCCGAGTCGGGGGGTGGTGGTGTTTCGTTTTCGGCTTCTGCAAGATTGCTCGAAATATTTGCACAAATTTGGAGCCAAGAACTGCATCTCTCCAGCGCAATTTGCGCAAATCACACTTCGCACAAATTGGGTAAATCTGCGCAAACTGCATAAATTTATGCAAATCGGGGCCGACTCATTAGATTCAAGCCGTTCTTGTTGTTCTTCTTCTTGCAGCAATTAACATGAGAAATCTGGAAGCATCCACCCTCCTCTCACTGCATATGCACACACTCCACCTTGCCACCTTGCATTTTCTGACAGATCGTTTCAGATTTGTGCAAAATTCGGGCCTCTGCTCTGCAATTTTGTGCAAATTTCCCCAGCTTTTTTTTTAAAAAAAAAAAAATGCAAATCGTGGCCCATTTTAAAAATGGAAGTCCATGTACTGGCTTGACTCGCATCAGTTTGAGTAGGCAGCAGCGCAAGGTTGACAGAAAAGAATCTGTGGGGCCGAGTCAAGAAAAAAAATCCATCGGATTTTGGGCCCCCCATCAGATTCCTCACACATCCCTACCACCAGGCATTCTCTAAATCAGGGGTGCGCACACATGGCCAATGGGCCATATATGTGGCCCTTGGTCACCGCCCCCTGCCTTGCCACTGCAAATCATGGTGGCAAATATAAATGGTGGTTTGCTGCTGAATTTCCAAATTTAGCTTGTTTTCAGGGTTTCAGACAGGGATTTCCCAGCCCTACCTAGAGATGCCAATGATTGAACCCAGGAGCTTCTGCATGCAAATCATGTGCTCTTCCACAGCCAACCATTGATTTTATTGTGTGGTTTGATGGTATTTGACTGTTCGTCACCTTGAACTTGCAAAAAGACCGGATGTAAATCCAATCCATAAATAAAATCAGTAACCATAATATTGATTTATTGCTTTGTTTCTCTCTATTGTTCATCAGCACTGATTACAACTCATCTTGATCTCTATTATGGCTTCATGGGTGCTCATTTTTCTATTAAAAAAACAAACACCCTGCACTGTAGCCTGTAAGATATTGGCTTCTTGGGGTGGGAGGTGGGGGACTAATATTTTTTGGAGAAGTTATCTGGCCTTTTGACTTATAAGGTTCTACTAAAGCAGGGCTCTCCAACCTTGGGTCCCCAGATGTTGCTGGACTACAGCTCCCAGAATCCCTTGCCATTAGCCATGCTGGCTGGGTATGCTGGGAGCTGTAGGCCAGCAACATCTGGGGACCCAAGGTTGGAGAGCCCTGTACTAAAGGCTAATATGGTTCTACTGAAGGCATTGTCTTCTAGTCCCACCATTCCTTACAGGTACACAAAGATTTCTCAGGCCAGCAGCAGCAACAAGGAAGAGCCTCCAGGCTAGTCAAGGCTGCTTTACTTGTTATGAGTTCTTGCTGAAGAAATGTTCCTATATGCCAATCATCCTGTATTTCATCCTTTCCCCCAAGCTGGTGCCCTCCAGATGTGTTGGACAGCAACTCCCATCATTTGCAATCATTGGCCATGCTGGCTGGGGCTGATGGAAGCTGAAGTCCAAAACACCTGGATGGTCCCAGCTTGGAGAAGCCTGGCCTATCTCATGTGTAGCCCACCTGCAATAATCTGGCTGTGGCACAGTCAGGCATGTACTGCTCTCAGCCTGTCCTGTGCTCTTCTGCTGCTGCTGCCCAGATCAACAGAACAGAGGTGAAACTGCACTGAGGCTTAGGGGAGCTGCACAGGTGCTGAAGTGAACACTGAAGGGCACTGTGTTTGGATGTGGCTCATGTGTGGCACACCTGACTTGGCCAAAAAGCTTTGATCCCACTCCCTAGCCACTCCTGTAGCTGTGAGCTGATTCGGGTCATAAGAAGAGCCCTGCTGGATCAGACCGAAGGCATATCTACTAGTCCAGCTGCCCTGCTGTTGCTCCCCATCAACAGGCTTGGGGGCTGGCAACAAGGGGGGGGCTTCTCAGTGGTGCCCCCACATTATGCCCACCTGGCGCCAACTCTGTCATCTTTTCGGTGCCAGGTTAAGACTGTCCTCTTCTCTAGTCTGAGACATTTGATGGCATTTAATGGCATATGGGGGGCTTTTATATCAGTCTAACTATATTGTTTTAAATTTTGTATGTTGAAATTTTATGCTGGATTTTTGTACTGTGGTTTGTGTTTTTTTATGAAGTGTTGTGTACCGTCCAGAGAGCTTCAGCTATTGGGCGGTATAGAAATGAAATCAACAACAACAGCAACAACAGGGACTATAAAGCATACCTGCTCTGCCTGAACTTGGAGGTTGGCCAACAACACACATCAGTTTGAACAACATTGCCACCTACTGTCACCACTGAAGACTGTTCTGAATGGGCCAGTGTGTGTGTGTGTGTGCGCACGCATGCGCGCGTGCACGAGCGCATTTGAACTGATAGATTACACAGAGAAACATACCCAGAGAGAATACAAGAGCAGAGGATACCATTTCATGCACCTGATGAAGAGGACTCAAATATCTGCTAGTCTTTTAGGTGCCTGAAGACTCTGTTGTTGTTTTTTGCTGCAACTGATGACTGCCGCTCTAGAATTTGCCTCATTCACAGAACATTAAAAGGGGGGAGGGCACCAAATGCCATCATCTTCCATTCGTAAGCCTCCCATGTTTTCCCTCTGCTTTTCCCACCCTTAACACACACACACACACACACACACACACAAACCCATTAAGGGTGAAAAGACGGAATAGGTGCACAGTACCTTCTGATTGGTAGTTGCTAGAAGCCCTCTGTCTGTTGCAGCAAAAATAACAAAGAATCTTGTGGCACCTTAAATATCAACAGACTGATTGTGTCACATAACATTCCATGGACTAAAGCCCATGTCATCAGAAGCATAAAACTCCACAATAAATTTCCAAAATCCTCCTCCTCCCACACTATACCTTGGGATGAGTCTGAACTTGCAGATACTGCAAATTCACCATCTAATTGCCTTTCCCCTCTCCCTATACCCCCCCTGCCTTTTGTAACATCTTGTCTGATTAATAGATCTGGGGATCTTGAAAGCTTGCACAATTTTTTTGGAGTGTGTGTGTGTGATCTTTTGGTTGACCCAATAAAGATATTACAGCAACATGGATTTTAGAAATGTTCTTATGGTCAACATGGCTATCTTTGCTTTCCCACACCCCACAATAAATCTGTTCATCTTTAAGGGCTATTTGCTTTTTCAATAGTTCAGTACAGGGCAGCCCTATGTTGTCCTCTGCATTATTGGCAGGTAAGACAGGAAGCTCTCTCCTCTGCATAGTCTGCAAACTAGGAAGAAATTGTATTTTGCTTCTATTCCATTACCTTTGCATCTGTGTATGTGTGCATGAATAGCTCCAACCAGTGTTTTTGTTTTTGTTTTTAAATAGTTATTCTGGATTTCTTGCACCATTTCCAGTTAACAATTTCTTCTCTTACGAATTCAAGGATGAGGAAACAAATAAGCTAAATACAACACCCTGACTGCTGGGAAATGAATGTACTCAAGGAGATCCAAAGCACAAGGACACACACAACAACTTAAGACAGCCTTCCTCAATCTGGTGATGCACTTCAACTCCCATAATCACCACCCAGTATTGGCAATTCTGTTAAATAATAATAATAATAATAATAATACTCCATTTCCCCCATCTCTCTGTATTCAGGGTAGAAATATCTACCCCTGTGGGCAACCACTTCAAGCATCAGACTGAGTTCTGCCTGGTCTACAAAAGCGTATGCCACAATGAGCCCGTTAGTCTCTAGGGTATTTCATAGATTATAGAGTTGGAAGGAGCCTACAAGGCTATCGAGTCCAACCCTCTGCTCAATGCAGGAAACTAGAGGAGGGGTCTCCCATCCAAGTAATAACCAGGCCTGACCCTGCTTAGCTTTCCACACTCAGACAAGCTGAGCCAGCATGAGCCACAGGACTCGTTTCTGTTTTATCTGAAATGAAAATATTTCATCTCATTCTATTCTTCACCCAATATTTTTAGTTGCTTTTCCATTATGCCAGGCGAACAGTTCTGTGCAATCAAAAATTCTGCATATATCCTGCGTCAACAACAAAAGACATACAAGCAAAGATAACGCCATCCTAAACATTTGTGTAATATACCTGATGCTCTTGCATAATTGTTAGCTTAATATCCTTGATGGAGACTTTACCGATTCAGAAACATTGGCATACACCCATTTTCAGCATTTATTTGCTGGCTTAGCAAACCTCATGCCCGGGTGCTTTCTGGTGTGGTATATTTTGCCCATTGGGCTTACAAGGGGGAGGATCAGGCCCATAGCCAGCCTAAAAGTTTGGTGGGGGCACAAAAAAGTAGGGGAGCAGTTCATCTGGTTTGTAGGCATCTGAAACACAAAATTGTAAACTGTTTTTTAAAAATTATTTGTGTTTAAAAAAATGGGGGGCAAGAAAGATTTAGGGGGCAGTCCCCCCAGCTATGGGTCAGGGAAGGATTAAGAGATAGAACTCGTCGGTTTGATAATGAAGGCTGTGTGTGCAGCTAGCTGTGAAGCATAGGTAAGTAACTACTGCAAGATGAATTTAGGCAGTTGGTCAACACAGCAATTCGCATCCTCTTTGCCTGCTGTATCTTTTTGACCCAAGTTGGAAGGCCCACCCTAAAACACAGGAGAATTGGTGCCGATGAAGAGTGAACCCTGATTTCACTGCCGGATTTCTCATGACCAAAACAGGTATGTTGGGGGATATGGCCTGAATGGATCTACCCAGAATTCAGCAGGTGGGGAAGGGGCTTGTGTAATAATGCTGCACCCTGCGGTTTAGCTGGCAGCTCAGTCCCACATTTTGTCTTCTCACTGCAGAACAGAAAAAATGTGGGTTCAAAGGGTGCCGTGGTCGGGCGAATGGAGTGAAAGAAACAGACGGCCCCTTCGTTACATGCTGAACTTTGCACAGATTCATTTGAACCTGCATTCTCAATGTGCCAACTACACCAGGAGGGTGCTTGCAATCTTTTTGCCCCAAGTTGGAAGGCAGCAGGATTGGGTGATCTTGAATAGGGGAGCAGGGAAATGGACAATGGGGAAAGAGTTAAGCACTCTCCCTCCCCTCTGCTGCTTTTATAGTCCTGGTCATAGTCTCCCAGGGTTACTTTTCATTTTAAAAGCATGTTGGGTAAGCATCAGGGCCATGTCACAGTAGACAGTTTTTTTCCTATGTTATCATTAAATTGCAAAAAAATGAGATCTCACAGCACTTTCTTCACTAAGGTTTAATGTGATATATAACTTACTTTCATCTGACAAATACTGCGAAGCATGTATCAGCTTGGTATTTCATTCAAGCTAATGTCTGCACCCTGGCACTTCCTGCTGGGGTTGTTGTTGTAAAGAAACCAGTGTGGCCCTACAGTTGGCATCTCCAGCCACTGCATTGCTTCAGGGTCCAACCTGTCTTTGATTCTTACCCTTGGCCTGCTAGCGCAAACCGATTCCAGCAGAGCAATGCCTTCCCTCACTTCACTACAAGGCATCCAAGGTGAACCATGACATACCGTAGGTGTCACTGTCAACAGAAACTTGCCAACACTGGGCTTAAATCAGGGCTGTGGAACTTCTTTCAGCCTGAGGGCCGACTTCCATTTCGGAAAATCTCTTGGGGGCTGCATTGCAGTTTTGGGTGGGGCACAAAATACCATACTTACGGTCCCAAACTGTGGAACTCTCTCCCCAGTGACCTCCGCCACGCCCCCTCTTTGATGAGCTTCCGCTGTTCATTAAAAACATGGCTTTTCGGGCGGGAATATATGGGGTGGGTTAGGATTTTAACATTTTATACGGCTTTAAGTGTATTTCAATCTGTTTTGTTTTATTGTATGTTGTACATCGCCCAGAATGGCCGGGTACCGGCTAGATGGGCGATTTAAAAATACAATAAATAAAAAATATTTATGCTTCAAGCATATTTTAGCTTAAGGACTGCACCCTCGCTGCTCAGAGGCCCCTGAACTTGGAGGCTTCCAATATTCCTATGCCCTGCCAGGCTGAAGCTGCCAGAGCAGGAAGAGCAGCGGAGGCGATCTTTGCCTCCCCATCCTCCTGTCTTTGATATATATATATTTCTAGGCAGGTGCTTCAGAGAAGGGAAGGAGGCTGAAGGAGGCTCAGGATAAATTGTATTCCAGCCTCTCTGGTCTCCTCTCTTCCCTTCCCCTCCCCGCCCACTGGAACACCCCCTTCCCCTCCGAGGTCGATTTTCTGACCTCGTAGCGGCAACCGGCATGGTTCCCTCCGCACCAGCAGCAAGGCAGATCTGCAACTACCCCTTCCAAGGACACAGCACAATCTCCAGCCTTGGAGGAGGGAATCCAAGCCATCCGGTGGTCCCTGGGACACTCACCCAGGGACTATAGACTGCCAGTAACTAAGCCTTAGGAGAGACATTTCAACCTTTTAGAATCGGGGGGGGGGGGAGAGAGAGGAAACTTCTCGAAAGCTGGGAAGCCACCAAAGGATCAGTGGTTGGGGAAAGTGAGTGGGGCCAGGGGAAGGAAGTGCAGCCTTCTAAGAAACTCTAGGGGTCTGGGTTGGGACCCCAGGTCAGCTGGATTGGGCCCCTGGGCCTGAGGTTTTACACCCGTGGCTTATATGAAGTGCTTTAAACCCGTGGAAGCGGGTGGCTCCAGTGTCAGAGGGGCGTGGTATCCACTCCAGGCTGTAGTCTGAGCTTTTAAGGAGCTATCCATGGTGCTGAACCTATTGGGTGGGATGGGGTTCAGCACCATGGATAGCTCCTTAAAAGCTCAGACTACAGCCTGGAGTGGATTACCACGCCCCTCTGACACTGGAGCCACTGCCAGCCTCCACTGCCTTAAACCATTGATCCATTTAGCCTAGTTTGGTCTACTCTGATTGCAAGTAACTCTCCAGGGTCTCTGGCAGGGCTCTTCCCAGCTTCACTAGCAGAAATGCTTTTCCAAGTGGAGATGTGAGGTGGGCTGGATGTGGGACCTTGCACATGCACTGCACATGCTCCACCACTGAGCTCCCATGTTTGCAAAGAAAGGAGCACCAGCCCCTCTTTGGAGCTCTCTAGCTCAGAAATCCACATTCCGATCCTCTGTGAAAGTCTGTCCTGTCCACCATGACGGTGTCTGCGCAGCTGCAGAAAGATACTCCAAACACAGAGACACAAACTCTGGCAGCCAAACAAAACATGCTCACATGTACGCACATCCCCAGGTCAATTTCTGTCCCCAAACTTTTCAGAAATGCCCCATAGCTCTTGTTATACAGTGACTGGGTTCAGACAACACAATAACCCACACTCAGGGGTTGAGTATGGTTGAGTGTGGGTTGTTGCTGAAGCATGGGTTATTGTGTTGTCTGAACTCTGAACCCAGCTGCGCTAACAAGCCATGACTTGTTAACTATGAACAACCCATGAAGAGAACCCATGGTTTGTTGTTGTGTGTTGTGAACTGTGGGATGTTTACCGTGGTTTGTTATCTCAACTGGGTTTAGACAACACAATAACCCACATTTCAACAACAACCCATGGTGGTTCAACCACAACCTACACTCAGCCCATACTCAGCCCTTGAGTGTGGGTTATCATGTTGTCTAAACCCAGTCTATGAAACAGGAGGAGGGAACCTCAGGCCTATAGGCCAAATCTGACCCACCTACTGTCTGTCTGGCCCTCCAGTGATACCAGAAGGTCACTCCCCATTCTCCTGGCCATACCCCTTTCCCCTGAATGCCCATCATTGGGTGGTTTCCCACTTTTGAATGGTCCCCCCCCCCAATCTGAATGGTTGAAATGCCTCTCGCAAGGCTGAGTTACCAGCTACAATGTACTGGTATTTTGGCCCTGCCCACTGCTGGAGTGCGGCCTTCGAGAACTTTGTAGAAATGGAATTCAGCCCTTGGGCTGAAAGAGGTTCCCCACCCCTGCTTTAAAAGGAGGGGTTCTGTCCTTAAATGAGGTCTCATCATGAAGGAGCGTGTGGTGTAGTGAACAGAGCAGATGTCTTGGACTGCAACTCCCATCATTCCCAGCCAGACCAGGTTGGGGAAGGCTAGAACAACATGTCAGACAAGCTCATTGGGTGACCTTAGCCTAGTTGCTTAGCCTCTTGGACTAGCCTACTTCACAGGGTTGTTGTGAGGATAAAAGTGGGGACCATGTTCTGGAGAACAGTGGAAACTGCTTGATAGCGACTAGCCCGATATTTTCCTGCTCGGACTGGCAGCACCTGTGGCTCTCCAGCAGATGTCTTCCCCATCACCAGATCATTAAAAAAAAGAGGGGGGTGGGGAAAGAACTTGAGATGCCAGGGATTGAACCTGGGACCTTGTGTATGCAGTTCACGTGCTCTTCCACTGAGCTATGAACTCCCCAATCCAATGCTTGCATGTATGAGAAACAGCTGGGATAGCCTTTGTAGGAGAACAGTGAGCTCATGACTGAGTCAGCAGCATCTCTTTCAAGAGGATTTATAAAGCTAGGGACCTCTAGTCTGTGGCTCAGGAAGCTGCTGAAATGGGAAACATTTCTTTAACCGGCATCTACTTCTGAATAGAGATGGATAAAGCTTGGAAGCATGTGAATGTGTCCCCATATCAGGTACAACTGCAATGGACTGTAGCAGCCACCGGCTAAGCAACTCCTAACATTAATAGGGGTGCATGGTGTCTTCAAAACCATTTTTCCAAAGCTCAAATTTACGGCAACCCTGACAATATTGAAGGCCACTGGTATGCCTTGAGATATACGTCTTGTGGATACGTTCCCATTGGGCAAATTACGAAGTCTCAAAATGCTTGGTTGGAAACACCAAGCTTTACGGCGGGGGTGGGCCACTTGTGGCCTCTCCAGATGTTGTGGCCTACAGCTCCCATCAGCCCCAGCCAGCATAGCCAAAGGCGAGGGCTGATGGGAGTTGTAGGGCAAAACATCTGGAGGGGCCGCAAGTTGCCCAGCCCTGCTTTATGGCCCTTACATAGCTGGGCACCCTTCTCGAAAGCAAAAGCTTCAGCGACACCTGTGTGCTGCTCCGCAGGTGTTACAAATAGCAAGTTAGTTGCCTTTAAAATGTACGGAAGCGGGAGCATCGAACCTACTGTAAACCTTGTAAAGTGGGTCCATCCAGCCAACGGAACACTGCGTGATTCATTATCTACAAGCGGAGCCCAGGCGTCTTTCCTAGAACAGGAAACACGCGTTCGCATGTGCAAAAAACGCCCAGAGCAAACTCGTTGCTACCCCTGGACACATTTACAGGCACAACGAGGCTTCCTCGCTACACATGCACACACGCAGGCACTGCTGGCTGCCTTCAGGCATTGATTTCCACGGCACTGGGCTCCCCCTGCTGCTCTCGGATGATATGAACTCCTGCAGTCCGCACCAAGCGTGTGGTGTTTTGGGTGCGCCCTGGCGAGCTGGGGGACCGGGTGGGGGATATGTGTGTTCTGGAGGTGGCCGGAGACCTGGCTGGAGAGCGATGGTATCTGCGAGCAGACCGAACGGGCAGTCCGGGGGATCTTCCGGGAGGAGGCGGAGAGCTGGAGTAGCTGGGTGGTGAAGGTTCGGCAGCATTGCGGGAATCGGGAAGGGATTCCTCGTCGGCTTCCGGAGAGTCCTTTGGGGAAGCAAGAGAAAGCAAGAGTCTGCAGTTAGAAAGCTAGCAGCATCTCACTTATTTCACAGTTGCCACTGGCGCCCATTCTACTATCTGGTACCTCTGGATGTGTTTGATACAGCTCTACCCCGAGTCTTCACCGTTAATATAATCTGAGAGGATGCACTCCACTGAACACAACATTCGTAATCTGAAGGATTTGGATTCCTATTCAGCAAGTTATTTTAAGTAGCATAGTATTGCATTTTGGAAATACTGGAGCTCTGAGTAGGAAAAGGAGTAATTTAATTTGGGGATGGGAGGGATACAGCATCCTAGGAAATATGGAGACTGAGAGATTCTATCAGCCCATTTACTTATTATTATTTATATAGCACTTATACAATTCTATTGTGTTCCATACATAACTATCCTAAGGAATATACCCCTGTTATTCCCAATTTACAAATGGAGAGACCAACCACTTCGGGTCAAGTAAGCAGTTCGTCTGGCTTCAGCACAATAGACTGCAGTAAGATTTGCTACCAGAAGATGTCACTCATGAGTCATGGGAAAGTGCTGATATAATATCTAGCACAGCCTTTCCCCAACCTGGTGCCCTCGAGAAGTGTCAGACTACAACTCCCATCACCCCCAGCCAGCATGCTTGGGGAAAGTTGAGGAAGGCTGAATTCTACTTAATGGGAATCCAATTCTTCAGATTAAGGGAATTCTATTCAAAATAAGTGTCCCCTTTAGTGAGAAAAGGATTTGGGACAAAAGGGAAACTTTGGGAGTCAAAACTGAACCTTCCTTTGGAAGTTAACACTGAACCTGCACCCCATAACCTGGTAAAGGAAAGTTGGAAAGTATGAGAGAAATGGAAGGAATTGCACTACGAAATACTTTTCTTTTTCATAATGAAGATCCAAACATAATGATGTCTCTACAAGTGAACCCTGCAGCAAAACCTGCAGTCCATTCCCACCTAAAAGGAGTACTCCTGTTCAGGGTTCCAGCTAGCCATTCCTCCAAGCAAGGCATTCCACTGTCTCTATATGCATCTGTTTTCCTTTTCCAAATGTCAGTCTACATTCCATGGCATGCTCAGTCTTCACTGGGCTGTCTTTTACGGGAGGGGGTTGCCCCCTTCATTTTTTGTTTTTTAAAAAAACCAATACAGGCCTGTGGCTCATGCTGGCTCAGCTTGTCTGAGCGTGGAAAGCTAAGCAGGGTCAGGCCTGGTTGTTACTTGGACGGGAGACCCCTCCTCTAGTTTCCTGCCTTGAGCAGGGGGTTGGACTCGATGGCCTTGTAGGCCCCTTCCAACTCTATGATCCATGAATCTATTTTTCATGCTATTGCAAACCTTAGTTTCTTCCCACACACACACCATGTACGCCGATACCTCTGTCTTGTTTCTCGGTGGCTACAGTCACAATGTTCCTGTTGGCACTAACTGGCTGAGTTCACTATTGGAAGGAATGACTGGATTTTATTTTGCACAGCCTATTTTAGGGGTTACTTCTGAACCTATGTTTGGTCACTCACTTAACAGTCAAGGATATGCTCCATGCATCTCAGTTATTTTCAACATTTGTTTGCTTTCTTCTTGGAAAAAAATGCAGGTGAAGGGCTTTGTTTCTGTTTCTACCACCAATTCGAGATTTCCAGAAATATACACGTCTCACAGACAGCTCCATAAGGCACCAAACTAGGCAGGGAACAGCCTTAGAGGATCCAGCATAAAGCTGGGTCAAATGTCTCCCTCCCTTTTACAGGATCATTCATAATCATTCCCTGCAAAAGAGGAGACGTTTGATGACTTTCAGGGGTAAATTCTAAACATTTGGGGGTGGGTGGGCTTACCTTTAAAAATGAGGTGGCCAAGGGTCTTTCTTTCTTCTTTTAAAAGTCTTGCCCTCACTTCAAGTGGCAACTTGGCTGCCCTGAGCAGCCCAGCAACCTTCCTAGGACAGGGTGCCCCCATGGGAATGATGCTATGTTGTGATGCACTGTCCTTCCCAGGGGTATTATGGGGAGGGGGTGAGGGCTGCCCTCATTGGTTAATGAAAAGGAAAAAAACCTGTGTTTTTAAATTTGGTTTTTAATCTTTTTAACTATTTTGTATGCTTTTATTGTTGTTTTTATGTACAAACTATTGTGAACCGCCCAGAGAGCTTCAGCTGTGGGGTGGTATAGAAATGAAATAAATGAAATGAAATGGAAAAAACAAGCCCTTGGCTACCTTCTCTTTAAAGGTAAGATCCCAACTGTGAACTGTGGCTGATGCTGGCTCAGCTTGTCTGAGTGTGGAAAGCTAAGCAGGGTCAGGCCTGGTTGTTACTTGGATGGGAGACCCCTCCTCTAGTTTCCTGCATTGAGCAGGGGGTTGGACTCGATAGCCTTGTAGGCTCCTTCCAACTCTGTGATCTATGAAATCTATGAAACATTCTTAGACTTTGCTCACTGCCAAAGATTAATCCAATATCGGGGGGGGGGGGGGCATTTTTCGTTCCACTCCCCTGAAACTTACAAAAATCACTGAGCTGAATACTTGAGCCCAACAGTAATCCATCAGGACAATGAGAACTGTTTTATTTGGCCAAGCCTTCCCGGCTTTTGATTGAATCTTCCTGTTTTTATGTTTTTGTTTGTCTGCTGCGGTCTGTTTCATATTTTTATGTCATTGCTTTGATTGGTATTGTTGTTTTTATAAGAGTGTTTTAAATTATTTGTGGTTTAAGCCACTTTAGGGACCATATGGTCCAAAGGCCCGGGTGGGGTGGGGTGGGAAGGATAATTTTAAAAAATTGAAAAATAAACAGTTCTTGGTACATGGGAATACCATGCCCCCTTGTGGCAACATTAGGACATGGCTCTGGTTTTGGCGCCACCTTTCCCTTTGGTGCAGCTGATTTCCCCGTCTCCTTTAGGGCACAGCAGTTTAAGGGCTATTGTCCCAGTCTGGCACAGTAGAACAGAGTGGAGGCCAGTTCACATTCCGCTAGCGCTGTGCTGAAAGTTCAGAAAGGAACTTTTCCAGCCCATTCATTGGGGTGGGGACAAAAAGGGGCATGAAGAAACCCATGGGCTAGTGAAATACCTATACATTTCTGGGGTGGGGGACTTATATTCTTAATAGTTAGCAGTGGAGACCTCTCTTTCTCTCTCTCTCTCTCTCTCTCTTTATAAACAGTTTTTACCACCTTGGGAAAGCAGCAGCAGTGTTTCTCCTCCAGTCCATTTCACACCACAATCCCTTTGCTAGAGGATGCTATGTCATGGTGCATTGTGTGTGTGTGTGGGGGGGGGGGGAACATGGCTGCCCCAGTAGGGTAACAGGGGTAGCCATGTTTTCCCCCAACAATGTGCCTGGAAGTTTGGTTCGCCTTGCTCCCATTTTAGTTTTCAATCTATTTTTTGAATCTACTTCAGTCAGCCAAAACTAGGCTGACAGGTATAACCCAGAAGACCTTCTCTTCTGCTGCTCCCCGATTGTGGAATGGCCTGCTGGAGGAGATTCATCAACTTAGCAGTCTTTTGGAATTCAAGAAAGCCATAAAGACGGATCTTTTCCGGCAGGCCTATCCGGTGGAATTTTAGGGTGCTTTTAAGATGTTTTTTTTAATAATGTATACTATGTTTTTTAATTAGCTTATATATTTTATGTTTATTGTTGCTCCCTGCCTCGATCCAAACAGAGAGGCGGGTAAGAAATAAAATAATAATTATTATTATTATTATCATTATTATTATTATTATTATTCAGATCATTCCAATTGGAAAAATGCACATTTCTGTGTGTACTTTTCAAAAGTGCATACATTCTCTCTCTCTCTCTCTCTCTCTCTCTCTCTCTCACACACACACACACACACACACACACACAAACCATTGATTAAAGCATAAAACCACACTTTTAAAAAACAAAATGCAAATCTTTCAAATGCCATCACAATGTTCATGATTTTGCGAACATTTCTTGAAAAAAAATTCTACTGCTCATGCTCATGTTCAGGATTCCAAACATGACATTTTTTGATGGCTTGTGAACATAAATGAAATTCTCGCACATCCGCCTGCCACTGCCACTGGGAAGTTGTAGTCCAAAGGAGCCAGGCTGGGGAAGGCTGCTCTGTTCCTTTGGGGCTCATGTCAGATCAACTCATGTCAGATTGAGTCGGTGCCAGCCAGCGCAGGGCTGATGGAACGGAATCCATGGGGCCGAGTCAAGAAAATCTGTTGGATTTTCACACACATCCTTGGATTCCTCACACATCCCTAGATTAGTATCACTTGTAAATAAAGGGAGAGCAGGGATTGCTCACTTTCCCAGTCTTCAGGCATAGAATTCACCAGTGTGACTGGTGGCAGCTTCAGCTAATTAAGAGGATTGGAGGGCCAGGCTATAGGTAAAGGTCCTCTCACACCTAAGCAGACTCCCTTCCATTACATCTTGAAAGTTCTTTAGTGACTAGCACCTGAACCCAAAGCATCTTCCAAAGCATAACCTGTAAAACTTACTTTGTCTTTCAGGATGTACAAAGCTACTGGATTCTTGCGTTCATGTTCTCCGCTTCGAGGAATAATCTCAACTGTATTAAAAAGAGAACGGAAATCAGTGTTTGGTTTTTATTATGTACACAAAGGATCTCATGAGCAAGCACAGGAAAGACAAGTTTGGAGAAAGAAGTAGGCAGACTGTTTTTAATCCAATCCCTTGGGACATGTCCCAACATAGGCTGGGTTCAGAGAACACAATAACCCACACTCAAGGGTTGAGTATGGGTTGAGTGTGGGTTGTCGTTGAACTGTGGTTTGTTGTTGAAACATGGGTTATCGTTTTGTCTCAACCTAGCCCTAAGAAACCATGGTTTGTTAATCATGAACAATGCACAGTTCACAACCCAACAACAAACCATGGGTTCTCTTCATGGGTTGTTTGGGGTTCGCTAACCATGTTTTTTTCTTTTTCTGCCTTTCCATATTTTCCATTACACAACCACAGGTTGGCGCTGCAGTATAATGGAATTGCAAAAATACATGAGCTTTTCATTGTGGTTCATTCCGACATTTTCAGATAATACCAGACTTTCCTCACTCTAAAAAAAAAGGCGCAGAAATGCTTGGAAAGCACGGGGGACGCCCTGGAGGAGGAGGATGGTTGTGCAAACTACCATGAGTGAGGAATCACAAACACACAATAAATGCAACGTGTAGAGAAGCCCCAATCATAAACCGTGCTCTGCAAATAACACAGGAGCAGTTCCTAGAAGATGACAGACCGAGATCCAGTATTCAGACATCGGGGAGAAATGCATTGTTTACCATCATGTTTTAAGTGCTCATCATTCTGATCCACGTATTCGGAGGAACTTTGCTTCTCCATTTTCCGTTTGTTCCTGGGGGGAAAAAAGCCCCCAAAGGTTGTTTTAGTTGGCTTCCTCGGTTTTGAAAAGAGGCATCCTGACACTCTATGGGCAGGGTTGGAGGGTCATCACTTGCTTGCACTCGGCAGCTTGCAACTCAGTCCCATACATTAGAGGCTGGTGGCTTCAGTCTCAGCGGGGCAGCATATCTGCTCTGGATTTGGACCTCTCGAACTTGCTCGCTCTTGTGCTACAGATTATAGCTTCCGCAGCTCCATTTTGTAAAACAAAACAAAAACAAAATACGGGGGGGGGGGAACTATGCATAGCTGAACACCAGTGCTCAAGCTACAGCTGCTCAAAGATCTTGACCCACTTATGTTTTGTGACAGCCCCCCGGCTACTGTTTTTAACAATACAATAGGGAGGGCATCGTCGAACAAAGATTGCAGGAATTGGGGGTTAAGGTTCACAGATTTCATGAAGGCGTGGTGGTATCTTCATGGCTAGAGTCCTTAGGAATCCGAGGATGGCAGTGCAACCTCTTGACACAGGGGAGTTAGTCTCTGAGCCTGGAGAACTAAACCCTAAGGCAGTGGAAACCTTGTGACATCTTTCTGTAACCGAGCCCTCTCTCTGATCCAATAACCCAGGAGTCTTGTCTTCTGAGGACAAGAGGCCAAACTCCTGGACCATGACCCAAGGCCATATATATATATATATATATATATATATATATAATGATACACACACACACACACACACACACTTAAATCTCACCTTTTTTTCCTCTTGCAAGGAACCCAAGGCAAATCACATGGCCCTCCTCTCCATTTTATCTTCACAACAACCTGAATCTCCCAAGCCTCAGTTCAACACGCTAACCACTACACCACACTGGCCATATAGAGATAGAGATAAATTTCCAGAGTGGTAGACCTCAAGGTGGCCATTCTTGAACTAAGAAACTTCAGAGAGAGGTTGCAATGCAGAACAGCTGAGCTACAATTCATCAAAACGTTCAGGTATAACTCCTGTGGCTTAAACAGATTATTTCATATCATGCTACATGTGTGAATCAGCTCACCAGTGCAAAGGTGTCTGTGTTGTCCCCAACAACCGTTTTGTGAATGACCACTATTAATATGGTAATTATCACAGACAATTCTCACTGTCTGTACTTTCTACATTTCAAATTATTATTATTTATTTACAGTATTTGTATACTGCTCCATATTACAATTCCCATTCCACCCCACCGCCTCCAACCATGGGTGTAATATATCTACTTGCAGCTCAGGATAACACGTCATGCATCTGATGAAGTGGGTTGTAGTCCACGAAAGCTATGCCATAATAAAATAGTTAGCTTTTAAATTGCCACAAGATTTTTTGTTACTGATCTATTTATATAATAGATACAGATATCTTAATATTGAAGTTCATACTTCTTGGATGGTTTCCAACAGGCACAGACAGTCACTAAGGTAACCAGAAGGAAAATTCCCCCAGTGGAGAGGATTATGTAGAGGGAGCTCCTTCCTATAGAGACACAAAAGACAAGAGAGGTATTAGAGGTTAAGTTAAAACTGTTAATCCAGTAAGGTACACACTGGGGTTGCTTCAGCTCTTGGGATTTAACCTGAAGTTTCATGGTTTTAGCCTCCATTACAGGGTCTCTGGAAAAAGTACCATTTCAGGGGGAGGGGCCAGAAACAAGGGCCAGGCTTGCCTTACTGAGAGCTTTCGCTATTAGCTCCACCCCCATGGCTATCAGGCTCCACCCTCGAGCTGTTGGAATAATTATTTATTTTTATTCATTTCTTTTCCCCCAAGGAGCCCAAGGCAGTGTGCATGGCTCTCATGGTCCCCACCCATTATCCTCACAACAACCTTATGAGGTAGGTTAGGTCACAGACGGGCAGTCATCAGGTTTGAGAGATCTACATCAATTCCCCCCCCCCCCCGTAATCTGAAGATCTGGTTCAAAAGACACACATTTCGAATCAAAGAATTTGGGGCCCAGGAACTTGATTTGAATAACAGAACTGAATGGTGTCCCCACAGTCCTTCCACACAAATATCCATTCCTGGTTAGCTTTCTTCATTTCAGCAGTATAATTTAGGTCGGGAGGAGAGCAATTCTGTTTCTGCTATTGTTAAATAATTGGGAGTCAGAAACCCTTGCTCATCTACTTACTGCAGATTACCTAGAGATCTACCAGCAGATCCAGAGCTACGTTCTGCACGCATGCCTGGACACTAGAGGCAAGATTTGTTCCAGAAATTTAACCCACATGCGGGAACCTGAACTATGAAAAAAGCTGCTGTTATCGTGGTGTTGCCATATTTGTCTTCGGGTCAAGTGCTGTTTTAACAGTTCCACCAGCTACTGCTGTTTAATTTTATTGTGATTGTGTGTTTAGTTTTAACTTTGATGTGGTTTTTTCTATTATTAATGGTTGCATTGATATATTTTTATAAGCTGCCTTGTGTAAGGACATTTTCTAAAAGGTGGGATTTCTTTCTTTCTTTATGATGTTCATTCAACTTGAGTGAGGGGGTGGGGGAAGGGTCACCTGAACTCCCCTGGAGACAGTCTGGGTTCATACAACACGATAGGCCATGTTGTCTGAACCCAGCAGCATGGTTTCTTAATCACGCACAAGCCACTCTGGCCGGGTTCAGACAACACAACAAGCCAACCCTGGCTTATAAGACACCATGGCTTATCATGTGGGGTGAACCCAGTCAGTGACTTAACTCCTGAATGGGGAGGGGGCAACCTGGGGCCCTCAGCCAAATTTCAAAAGCCCTCTCTGTAAACAATCAATTCATACCTCTGGCAAGAGCAATCTGTCCCTTCTTTGGCAACCTGCTGCATGGGAAGGGAAAGAGAGAAAAGAGGGTGGCAAAAAGAAAAAGAGAGGGGCAGAAAGAGGGAAAGGGGTGACCCACCCACTTTTGCCTCTGCCCATTGCTGGCTTCAGTCCCATCCACTGCCAACATGTGGTCCCCAACAGATTACCTGCGAGGAAATGCGACCCTCAACCGGGGGGGGGGGGTTCCCATCCCTGCCTTGGTATTTTATGTTTTAGATGCTTTTGCCAAAACACATTTCCTTCAGCAACTAGAAGATCGCACTGTGCTGAGAATCCGGTGAAAGAGATTCTGGAATGTGCATTGCTCACCACCATCTGGAAGCAGTCTGCACAGATCTAGTGATTTATAACTACAGTCTGAGTTTTATGGGCACTGTCCTTAAGGATGCCATGGAGACCCTGCTGCCGTCTCTCTGGCATTACATGCCTGCTGCCAGCTGGAAAGGGAAAGAATTGCTAAGTCCTTCACATGTCACTGCCTAAGGGGATTTTGCACTGGGGGCTTCTCAAGTTCTTGAACCAAAGGCGGCAAAGACATTTGAGCACTACCTTTTTGTGCATGGGAGGGAGGGAGGGAGGGAGGGAGGAGGGTGGTTTCCTGACTCCAGGAAATGGAGTGTGAGCAAAAGGAAGAGAGCTGTGACAAGCAGAGTGCTCCTCCGGGCACACTGAGGGAATGGGACATAAGAAAAGTCCAGCTGGATCAGACTAAGGGTCCATCTAGTCCAGCATTCTGTTCACACAGCGGCCAATCAGCTGCCCACGGGATCCCACAAGCAGGACATGAGTGCAACAGCATCCTTCACCTGCCGTTCCCCAGCAACTGGTACACAGAGGCATACTGCCTCCAGTCAGTGAAGCCTGGTGACTCCAATGCCAGTAGGGCTGTGTATGCACTCCAGCTTTCACTCTGAACTTTAAAGGATCCATCCATGGTGCTGAACCCTGTCCCCAAGATAGGCTTGGCACCATGGGTAGCTCCTTAAAAGTTCAGAGTGAAAGCCGGAGTGCATACACAGCCCCACTGACCTTGGCGCCACCGGCCTCCAGTACTGGAGGTAATTTATGGCCATCATGACTAGCCATTGATAGCGTTCTGCTCCATGAATTTGTCTAATCCCCTCTTAAAGCCATCCAAGCTGGTGGCCCTCGTTACAGCTTGTGGCAGCAAATCTATAGCTTAACTATTTATTTATTTATTATATTTTTGAATCGCCCATTTGGGCAGTCATCCAGCCACTCTGAGCGATGTACAGTCCAATAAAATACAAGAAAAAACAGAGTGTAAAACACAATTAAAAACAGTACAAAACTTAAAAATCCTAACCCACCCCATATTCCCGCCTGAAAAGCCACGTTTTTAATGCACGGCGGAAGCTAATCAAGGAAGGGGCATGGCGGAGGTCACTGGGGAGAGAGTTCCATAAATTGGGGGCTGCCACAGAAAAGGCCCTCCTCCTAGTCCCCAGCAGCCTGGTTTCTCTGGCTGATGGGAGAGGGAGAAGGCCGTCCGTGGCAGATCTTGTTGAGAAGAAGTACTTCTTTTTATCTGGCCTGAATCTCCCGCCATTCAGCTTCATAGGATGACCCTGGATCCTCGTATTATAAGAGAGTGAGGAAAATTACTCCCTATCCACTTTCTCCATGCCATACATAATTTTGTACACCTGTATCATGTACCTCATGACAGGGATAGTCATTGGGGTACATGCCAGGGGAAGGAGGCTGAAGGCTGAGAAGCAGCAAAGTACAGAGGAAGCGGAGGGAGGTCATGATTCCCTAGTGCACAAGCTCCTTATCCTTCCCATCAAACCTCCATGGCCTTGCTCTCCCTTTTACCTCTCTGCTCTTCTATCCTGACACCATCCTGCCTGTGACCTTCCTTTGTCCTGCTCCGCCACGTTCAACCATCCGATGGCCTCCTGCTCCCTGAAACGGTTCCATCTTTCTTCTTGTGTCTGGAACTGCCCACCCCTTTCATGAGACCAACCCTTCTATTTCTCTTCTCTTTCCTTGTCTTGTTTTGGTCCACTCATGTCCATGTGGGCATGTGGCTGCCAAAATTATTAACCTCTCTCATTACTCTAAACCTGTCACTTCCCCTTCTTAAATCCCTAGACAGGCTTGCTGGATCCTGCGCAAGCTTCTCGCTTTTGTCTTTAAAGACTTCCATGCCCCTGCCTCACATGTATCTCTCCACTCTTCTAGCCCAATACTTTCCAGTCCATGACCTTCAGTCTTCCAGCTCCACCGCCCTCAGTGGTACAAAGGTCTCTTACTTTCTTCAAATCTTTTCCCAACAGTCATTTTTTCCATAAAACCTTTGGCTCCTTCCCCTAGTGCTCAAGCCCTACTCCAGCCTTCCCTAACCTGGGGCCCTCCAGATATGTTGGCCTACAACTCCCATCTCCCCCAGCTAGCATGTCAAATGGCTATACCAGCTGGGGACGATGGGGGTTGTGTAATCAAAAACATCTGGAAGGCACCAGGCTGGGGAAGATTGCCTTACTTTAACTAAGCCAAAGTCCATGTAACTGAAATAATTGCCTATTCTTTTCCTGCTTACCCCTTCCTCCATTCCACCCCCAATCCTTCCTCTTATGTCTTCCTTATGCCTACCATTTCTAGATTGTAAAGCCCTTGTGAAACAGACTATCCCATTCTGTAGCCCCTTGAAGCTTGCATGGTAGCATCTGAAAGCAGTCAGAACAAGGCAAGAAGAAAATAGGACCTTGGATAGCTCCAAGTGGGTCCTGTCCTGCTGCTGCTAGGAACTCTCTCTCCTACTTCAATAATAAGAGGATATTGTCTCAGCAGGAAGCTAAAGCCAACGGAAGCCTTATGTAGGCTGACAAGATCTGTAGTGTGCTCGTCATCTCCAGTCCACCCCCTGGAGGAGCTGACTGGATTATTAATGGGCCCTCACCTGATTCTGTAGCCTGAGACTTTTGTAAGGCTGGGGAGATGGAGGTTCTGCTGGGGAGTCATCCTCTGAGCAAGAGGACGATGGCAGGGCTGTGTTCTCTGGCAGGAGGGCCCTGAATAAGGCACTGACTGTCTACCACTGAGGAAGAAGCCTGTGCCTCATCATCATCAGAATCCTCTGCTACACACACTGGAAGGTCCGAGGGGGTCATAACAAGGACCTGTTATTTTGTTAATTATAAAAGCACCAGGTACATAGATGATGCTAAATAAATACATATGGTACATAATTTCCCAGCAGCCAGCCCTAACCCAGAGCATATTCACCCTCCTTCCTTCTGCTGTGGGTTACAAAAACATAGAATTGGAAGGAGCCAGTGATTTCAAAATAGATCTCACCTGTTTGTTCCTAACATGGAAACAAAGAATAATTGGGAGCCACAAAACTTATGATAGAAGAGGCTTCCACCTTCTCACCCCTTTAATCACTTGATGTTTCAACAACACAGGCATTATTTTTAAAATCTGGAACATCCAAGATTCAGAAAATAACCTGTCCCCTGGCAGCAGCCATTCTATCAACCTGTAGCTGGGTGGAGATGGGAGACAGGCCTGCTCCATCAGACTCCACCCCTACCTGGGCTGTTTCCATTCCAGCTGGTCATTATAAGAACTACAATTTAACTTTAAGAACTGGTGCCTGAGTTTCCTTTTTTTATCTTCCCGCCTCCTCCCCTTCTCCTTTTGTGTCGTGTATTTTAGATTGTAAGGCTGCCTTTTCAGCTGAAGAGTGAGATTTTTTTAAAAAAAACCTTTTAATAAATAAGTCATGGAATACTGGGTTCAGACAGCCACCTGTTTTGGGGTTCCAGATTTGAGAAATTCGCATTACACAATAAATAATATGGAAGGAAAATCCTCCCCACCCCACTCCAGTTTTCCCACATTCCCTCTTCTGTGTGTTATGTCTGCAAGGACATACTTACTGTACACGGTCAGTTTTATTGGAACGCTGCGGCCGTAGCTGATGGGATTCTCTACCAGACAACTGTAAGTGTCATCGTCCGACATAAGAACTCTGGTGATGGTCAGCACCTTTTGGTCATGGGAGAGGATCAGCCGGGAGTCATTGCTGAGGGGTTTGCTATCCTTCAGCCATGTATAAGTGGGTTTTGTGCCATTCTCATGGGAGCAGTTCAGAGTGAAATGTTCACTGAGTTCCAGCACAGCTGAAGAGGCCAGGGCGACATGAGGCTTTGAAATTGGAACTAGGAAACAAACAAACAAACAAACGAGGTGACCCCTTGTTAACTCCCAGCAAACAGAAGGTGAAAAAATGGAACAGAATGTTTCATGATGCTTTCCAACAATAATAGCCTGCCTGACTGTGTCCATTTCAAATCATCAGGTGCAATTTGACCAGTAATAAGCTGGATGGTTGGGAAATAAAGATACTGATTTACTAACAGTGGTGTAGTGGTAAACTGTTGAAGTGCAGGCGCTCATCATGTCAGTCCCCTCAGCCACACCCCCACGCCCAGGAGAGTCCAGAAAGGTAGCTGTGGTGACCCATATCAACAAATGAGTTCTAGTAGTTTTCATCTCCATCAGAAGCAGGTCTTTTGTAAAGCTAATGGGTCTTAATTGCCCATTCAAGACCAAGCTGCCCCAAAATATCTTGCATTACAACAGGGAACAATATATTGTTGCTGGGAAAATTCATCCCCCCCCCCCCGCCACCCCAGCAACTGTGAGGACTGCAGCTAAGCTCAGAGGGAACAGGGAATTCTGTTTCTGACAGGGTGGGGCAGGGCGTAGATAATGTCAGCCAAGATGGCTGAGAATTATGGGAGTTGCAGTCCAACACATCTGGTGGGCACCAGCTTGGAAAAGGTTGAACTAGATTCTCCCATTGCCTCCTCCAGAACAATGCACCCCACAAGTTCAGCTCCTAAGATGTAAAAGTGTGAGGTACAGGCAGAGTGGGGAGGGATACACAGCGAGTTAAAGAAGGAAAAATAGGAGAGAGGCTGAAGGATCGTCTCCTCCCATATGTACCTGCCCGGACACTAAGATCTGCATCAGCGGTCCTTCTCCGGGAGCCCCTGCCAAAGGAAGTGAGGCAGGTGGCTACCAGGAGGAGGGCCTTTTCTGCTGTGGCACCCCGGTTATGGAATGAGCTCCCCAAAGAGGTTCACCTGGCACCTACTTTGTATTCTTTCCAGCGCCAGGTGAAGACCTTTCCGTTCTCCCAGGCATTTTAATCATTTTAATGATCTTAATCATTTTAATCTTGTAATTGTTTTTAATTCCATTATTGTAACTGCTGCTGCTAGCTCTGCTATTTGTTTTTAATCTGTGGTTTTAAATTTTATATTTTATATTGTATTTTATGATTTTAACTGTTGTAAACCACCCAGAGAGCTTCGGCTATTGGGCGGTATAAAAATGTATTACCGGTAAATAAATAAATAGCAAAGAAGGAGAATTTGTCACATGGTGCCTGGGGATTTGACAACTGCACTGAAATCCAAGCCAGCTGGCATGATTCAGTATCTGAAGCAATGGCCCCGTTCGTACAATCACCATGGCGTAGATAAGCCACAGTGGCTTACTTAAGCCGCAGTGCATGTTCGGTGCCATTTGTCTAATCACCCGCGCAGGCACTGGTTGCCGTGTCATTCGAACCCGGGCAACTTGGCTTGTTGGGAGGTGGAAATAACCCTCAAATAACCCATGGGCTGTTTCCCACTGCAACAAGCTTTGCCACCTGGGTTCGGACAACATGACAGGCCGCACCTGGGCAGGTGATTTGGCAAATGGTACCTGGCGTGCGCTGCAGCTTAAACAAGCCAATATGGCTTGTTTCATTCTCGGTGATCATGTAAACCAGGTCATTGTTGAACAGCATCTCCAGGCTTTCCCCTGCTTTTGCACTTCCTGGGTATAGATAGTATGGCCACTTATGCATTGCCAAAAACACATCACCCAAACAGAGGACAAAAGGGGACACATATTTGCATAAAGAATGGATTTGCTCAACATTTGCAAATGCTAATTTATATGTAGAGATGCAAACGTAGAAATAAGGACTAGAGTTTAAATAGAAATATAATAGAAATACAATATGAATACACAGTCTTCCCACAGTGGGGAAGACTGTGACCTCCTGTGTACTTGCTCAGTCTCCTCGGTGTGGATGAACAACTCCATCTGCTCTCCACCCTTTAGGGTTCTTTGTCTTTAAACTGGAGTTGGACTGGACAGCCCTTCTAGAGGATGCCTTCAAATAGAGGACTGCCCTCCATAAAGTAGGGCAAATCCCTCCCCCCTTGAAACTGTGACCTGGTTTGCACATAACAAGAAGACACCATGGGTGAATTACCCGATGGGGTTTCTCATCGTGGCAGCAGCCAATTTGAATATCCAGGGCCAAAGTGAGAAGCGGTTGAACAAACAGGTTGCAATAGTGAGGAGGAGGAACAACTCCAGGGAGCTCCTGTCAGTGGGACCCTGCTGGGGTTTGGGCCCTTGGCAGGTGCCCAATCATGCTTACCCTTGGTACCGAGCCTGAAGTGCAGTATTCATATTGTGCCTGTCTCTTTTTCCCCACTGAGCAGCTTCGGGGGGGGTGTGGATTTTTACCAGGGAAAACAGCATTTGGGAAAGGGGTTCAGTACCCCCACCTCTAAAGGAGCAACCCTCTAGAGTTGATTCTAAGTTGATTCTTCTGTTCCTCCCCAATGGCTGCTTTTAAGCTTTTAAAAAAGAAATCCTGAGATCCCACCATAGACCTCTTATGTCACATGTAGTTTGGTCCCAGGTATATCTTGTGATAGTATTATATTGAATTGGGCTATGCAGGACCATTCCACAACTTAAAAAATAAATGATACCTTGAACTAGGGACAGCGGTGACATCAGGGCAGGATTTGGGGCCAAGACCTCACTCAACAGAATGAGCAGGAGGGCCTCCAAACCCAGCACAGCTGTCTTACAGATTTTGAAGTAATACATATCGAGAGCCAGTGTGGTATAGTGGTTAGAGTGTTGGACTCTAGAACCTGGATCTCCTGATCTGGGTTCTAGTCCCCACTCAGCCATGAAGCTCACTAGGTGACTTTGGGCCATTCACTGACTCTCAACCTAACCCACCTCACAGGGTTATTGTGAAGATAAAATGGAGGAGGAGGACAGGTAAGCTGTTTTGGGTCCCTTGCAAGAAGAAAAAAAAGGCAGGATATAAATGTAATAATAGATAAATAAATAGCCATCTAAAGGGGGTGGGGACATAAGATCATTACATCTGAAGTCTACAAATTTAAAGACTAAAGACCACAAAAATAAAGAAACAAAAATGTTACTTTTTCCAAGACCGCACTTACCATCCACTGTCAGGTTAATGTGTATCTCCCCAGTAAACGTGTCGTCTGTAATGGAGATCTCCACTTCATATGTCCCCTCATCGGACAGCTGCAACTCGTTGATCAGCAGGGATCCATTCTCAAATATTTTAATCCTATCCCGGTACTCCATGCGCAGGTTACCGATGATCCCGGTACCAATGGACTGCACCACAGTCACGGCCTTGTCACGCTTGACTTGCCATTTGATCACGGGTTTGTCACTGCTGGTGCTGGTGTATTTCACAGAGAGCAGAGCAGGCTTGCCGACGGTACCATGAATTAACAGCACTGGGCTGGTGATATTGACTCCCTCGATCAGATCTAGCGAGAAGAAGCCAGCAAGAACACTCGTCGTCAACAATAAGGACTAGATGGCTTGAAGTGGCTAGCACAGCCAAGGCATTGTCTGGAGCGGACAGGGCTAAAACCAGGAGCCTCCCACTTGATGTATGGCTGCCCACTACATAGGGTGGCCATGTGTCCTCTTTTACAGAGGACTTTGAAGGTGTCCTGCATTTGAAGGGCTGTCCAGTTTAGAGATAAAGAAGCATCAGAAGGAAGAGCTGAAGTTGCCCATCAACAGCATGTGGACAGCAGACTGAGCAAGGCACACAGGTCACCTGGTCACCGTCATCCACACTATGGTGAGATGGACTGTATTTCTATATAATCATAACAATTATTTCTAAATTTTCATCGATACATATAAATTAGCATAGGCAAATTTTATGCAAAACTGTGTCTTCTTTAACCTCTTTTTTGGTGATGTGTGACCACTTTTGGGGGGATTCACAACTGGACACCCTGCCCACCAGAACTATAGGTAAAGCATCTTTTTCCGAGACAGTAAAGGATTCCCTGATCCTGGAGTGGCTCCTGTTCAGGGAAGCTTCCTGTTCCGACTGGGACTTTGCCTAGGCAATAACTGTTACTCTTGATGTGTCCTGTGGCTCTCTGAATACTAGTTTGATCCCTCAGCTGCTGTTCCTGATTCCTACTCAATGGCTGCCTATGGCTTGGTCTGAACAGGCTGGCCCAGTGTCTTTAGGATCTAATATGGCCTCAGATCACCACCAACCCAGCTGTACCTTTCCCCATACAATCTGACTCTGTTTCCCCACCACCAACCTAAGTTCAGTCAGAGGTGGTGTTAGAGGGCTGCCCACTAGGGCTGGAGCCCCAAATCTTTCATTTGGAGCCCCGAATCTCTGGGAGGTCATCTGCCGCTACCTAAAATAAAGGTACAGGGGCGCTGATGTTCTCTGTTGCATTTGATCCCCTTGGATTAGCTGGCTTTTTGCCCACATGTGCTTCACCTCCTGCTGCCCCCCACTTGAAGTTTCTGCCTGAATCTTCCTGCCTGAAATCAAATGCCCTCCTCTCCCCTGTTCATACATCCCTTTTTAATAGGGGTGTCCTTAGGATACAGGGTCCTTTAAAAACAGACAGACAGACAGACAGACTTTAGAGCATATGTAAATTAGCATATGCAAAGTTGTGTATTTTTTGTCCTGTAGGCCTGAGCCCCAGATATTTTCAGAACCTAGCACCGCCCCCGAATGCAGTGACCTTCCTTCCTCTTCCATTTGGGATTGCACCAGTTCCTCCAGCTTTCAGAGTTGACTGGCTAGCGTGATGGCTGGTGGCTAGCATATTCTGAGTCCAGGGAGATGGAAGGAAATATATTACGGTTGCCAAATAGTTGAAAGAACTGCTCACACATCCCCATTGACTGGGGTGGCTGTGACAGAAGAGACCACCTAGCTGTATTGTGCTATCCATAGTGCAAAAGTCGTGCACTATTAATGGTGCAATGTTTAGTCCAAAATAATAGGGAATATAATGTCCATGGCATGTGTAATATTAAAACATGTAATTTATTGCTGGATGTAAACACTGAAGGAAGAATAAGGTGGCAGAATAGGGTAATGTACAAAAACAGAACATGCTATGAGACAAGGGCTTAGATCCAGAGGGAGATAGTCCGTCACATTCTGGTTTGAAATCAATGGGAAACGATAGTCATTACTAACAGTGCAGTCCTAACCCCCAGGATGCTGCAGTGGAGAGGAGCTCCACTGGCAAAGGGGTATGTGTGCCCCAGGGCCCTAGTAATGTTGACAGAAAGCTCCACGAGTGTAAGCCTACCGCATACCCCAGCAGCGCCTCAGCCTCTTCTCCTCGGGCTCCAGGGCAAAACACTTAGACAGCCGAAATTGGTGATCTAAATGTTTTGCAGGGTGGGAGGAGCATGGAGGTGACGTAACTGCTCCTCCCGCCCTCACTGCTCCTCCAGCCCTCCATAGGATGACCGTAATCCTGCAGCGGGATTTTTTTTCTAGGACAAGAGAGAGGCTGGGAGGCTGGGTTTTGCCTATGGGGACAGTGCACACAGTCAATTCACTGTGTCTGAAAACAACGCAACTTAGTTAACACCACCGACCAAATCATGAGTAAAGCTCAGTCACAGCCCTAGTTCTAAATGGCATGAGATAAGCTAATGCTGATCAGGGCTTGACACTGGGCATCCTGGAGAAAAACTCAAATCATCTCCCCAGTTCTTGGGAAAGACACAGGCAAGAGAGTGAAGGGAGATACAGCTTGCCTGACCTTTCCTTCCCTTGGCACCCAGAAGAGTAAGAATGTGAAGGGATGCTATATTACCATGTTGTCGACTCAAAAAATGTGTCTCCATGTAAAGGAATGAGTTCATTGGCATTTAGACTAACACTGGGACAATGAGGGACAGATGGGTGGGGATGCAAGAGGAGGAGGAGGAGAAAGGTTTCAGCTGGCAAAAGAAACAACCTTAGTAAAAGAAAAAAGGGGGCTGAACTTGAAGCTTTTGCTTCTAGCATCTAGAGCCCAAAGGATACCACCCACCAGGAACTTTTCCTGCACACACTCCATGTTTTCTGGAAGTGCCAGCTAGCACATGCTCTTGTGGAGGAGATCATATTAATTTCATAGGAATGTAGGAAGCTGCCTTACACCGAGTCAGACCCTTGGTCCATCTAGGCCAGTATTGTCGACAGTGACTGTGGCAGTGCCTCTTCAGGTTTTCAGGCAGGATTCTTTCCTAACCCAACCTGGAGATGCCGGGGATTGAACCTGGGACCTTCTGCAGGCAAAGCAGGTGCTCTACCACTGAGCGATGGCCCCGGCCAATGACAAGTGTCTCTTGGTGAAGAGAGAGCTGGGCTATACATTATGCTTACCACAGGAAAAAATAGTGATGGGTGAAATCTCCTCAGGTCGATTCAAGATCTGGGACTGGCAATTCAAGCTATCCTCCACTCCTGAAAAGTGTGTGTGTGTTTGTTGTGGGGCGGTGGGGTTCTGATCCCATTTTCTGAGTATGGACCTGTCATGCGCTCGTCGGTATCATCAGGAGCACAATAGGGTGCCATACAAGGGGCAATTTTCAAGGAGGTTTGCAGCTGGGGAGGGAGGGTTCAGCTATCCCTCCCTACATGCTGCAACATCTCCCCCAACCCCCCCCCCACATGGCAATTAAGCTTGGGAGGGGACTTTCCATTGGTGCAATGGGAGCTTTCCACCCCACACCTTAATTGGAAGGGGGGGTGTTTGAAAGGGCTCCAGAAAAAACTTACCAGCTCCTCTTTTTTGCTCATTTTTTCACACCTTTTCACAGCCATTGCAAATTAATTGTTATTGAAGAGGAACTACTGATTTAGTAGGATGACCTGGGGTGGAGTGCAAATTACAGACTTGATTTGATTTGGATGGGAAACGTATATTGGCTGGCTTTGCAGACTCCAAAATGTAAACAAATCCTAGTAATTATTTCTAAATGTGTATCTATAGATATAAACCAGCATATGTAAATTTTATGCAGATTGCTGTTCTATGGGCCTGGGCTCCAAAACTTTTAAGTGCCTAGCAATGCCCTGGTGCCAGGCAATTCCCCCCCCCCCGGCTTTTAAATATCCGAGGGTCCAATCCTATGCACATTTAGACAGGGGGGGGGGGAAGCCTACAACTCCCAGTGTGCCTCAGCCAGCTAGCTGGGACATGTTGGGAGTTGTAGGCTTTTTTTCCTGTCTAAACATGCATAGGATTGCACCTCAAGTATCTCAACTGTTTTTTCCTACTATTTTATAGCTCCTTGTCTATCATACATTTATTGCTTTCTTTCCCCCATTGCAAACAGCCTTGAATAACAGTTCTATTAAAGGGTGGTATATGAATTCAGAAAATCAAAACAAATTTTAAAAATCTTCTCCACAGTTCCTGCAGAACAACTGAATTCACCCAGGAGCATAGATATTTCAGATCGTCCCTACAGTCCAACTCTCGATCCACCTCTTGGGGCTTAAGAAGGGCTGTCTCCTGCAGATGAATCGCTGTCGATGGGTATTGTTGTGGGTTATGCTCCACAATCTGCAGTCTGGAACGCAGGTTATGCGAACACACAGCCGGGGGCAAAAGAGGACACGTGCCTTTTGGCTGCAAGATTGGGAGAGAACAAATGCACAGTATCAGATGGGCCGCCTCCAAAATGGCTTCAGCCAGCAGCCCGGGTGCTGAGAGCTAAACAAAACCAGTATTGATATGCAGCGGAGGGGAACATGAATCAGCTGGGTGACAGTTAAGGGCCAGTTTAGGAGCTGTGCACAGGAGCACAAGAAAGAGCTTAAACAAGTCTGAAAGTCATGAGACCTATTAGTATGCAAAGATCTTTCTCTTTCTCTTCCTTTGCTTGATGCAAACAAAAGAGAAAACCTACTATCCAGAATGATTTGGCAAACAAACAAACATACAAACAACTGACTGAAATACACATTTCTGATTTAATTTTATACACTTGCTGGGCCAACCTGGATGTAACATGGGGGATCTGTGTTCAGATCTTCTAAAATCTTTTTCTGCCCATAAAAGCAGCCGTGCATGGGTGGCCGTGTGTGTGTGTGTGTGTGTGTGTGTGTGCGTGTGCGGATTGGATCAGGGCCATGGCACTGGGGAGATGGGTTTAACCATTTTCTCCTATGCCTTTTCCCCAGAGGAAATCCTGCCCCCAAAGCTGCTATTAGCCATGGCGTACCTGTCTTTACACACACACACACACACACACCTACCTAAAAAACATTTCCACAGCCAATACTACAGTGGTCCCCAACCTTTTTGGATCCATGGGCACATTTGAGAAACTGCTATGGGCACCACCGCAAATTGCCCAATTAGTGGATCGCCACTTGTCACCTCTACGGATCTTAGGCTGCATCTTATTCAGCAAAACCTTTTGTTTCATTTAATGTCTATTGGACACCGCAATGTCTCTTTCATAAGGGATTGTCTAATCTGGCTAGTTGCTGGTGGTGCAATACAGCAAATGCTTCTTTTAAACATGTAGTTGCTTCCTTTTGGGAGGAGGTTAATACACAGATATTTTTTGCACTGGAACAGTCTTTAATATTCACTGATGTACATGCTCTTGTAAATTATTTACCTTCTTCATGGAAGTTAACAAATGGTCAGTGTGAATGGCTTCTCTGTGCCCTTTTGACAGCCGCCCTGTTGGGGACCCCTTCATGGGCACCACTGGCACTGCGTTGGGCCCCCCTGCAATATAGCAGCTGTGGGGGGGGGGAATTTCAATTAGTAAAATGGTGATGGGGAAAGGGTTAACCTCCCTCCACCCAGTGCAAAAGCCCCAATCCAATCCCCTCCCCCAGCTACTTTTAGGCAAAGTAAAACACATTGGGAGCAGGACCAGTGCAAGCCAGTTTGGTGCCCTAGGCAGGATCAAATATTTAGCGCCCCCCCTTCCCACTTGAGAGCACTGTATTTTTTTTCATGGAGTTTCTGGTGCCCTCTTTAGCCCTGCGCCCTAGGCAGCTGCCTAGCTGGCCTAATGGTAGCACCAGCCCTGATTGGGAGGATCTCAACCTGGAAGCTACACTCAAGGGGTTCCCAGGTCATGCCAAATTTGCTTCCCCTCTCTAGAGCCAAGTGAACCATATAACCAAAGAACAAGACAAGCGTAGAATCACTGGCCATTCGCAGTTCAGCAATGTTGCTGATTATTAAAAGGACATGTTCATCTAGCAGGGCTGCCAACGGATCAAAGAAAAACACAAACACCTAGGCTTGTGGCTCACGCTAGAACAGTTTGTCTGAGTGTGGAAAGCTAAGCAGGGTCAGGCCTGGTTTATTTATTTATTTATTTATTATATTTATACCCCGCCTTTTTTCCTGCAAGGAACCCAAGGCGACTTACATAATCCTCCTCTCCATTTTATCCTCACAACAACCCTGTGAGGTAGGTTAGGCTGAGAGACCATGACTGGCCCAAAGTCACCCAGGGAGCTTCGTGGCCAAGTGAGGACTAGAACCCAGATCTCCTGAGTCCCAGTCCAACACTCTCACCACTACGCCATGCTGGCTCTACACTGGTTATTACTTGGATGGGAGACCCCTCCTCTAGTTTCCTACATTGAGCAGGGGGCTGGACTCGATGGCCTTGCAGGCCCCTTCCAACTCTATGATCCATGAACCTGCTTTTGCATTTTTAGGGACAGGGCCACAACTCAGTGATAGAGCATGTGTTCTGCATGCAGAAGTGTCCCAGGTTCAAGACCGTTCTCTTCCTGAGTGCCTGGAGAGCCGCTGCCAGTCAGATCAGAGAAATACTAGTTTAGATGGACAAATAGTCTTAATGGTATAAAGCAGATTCCTATATGCCACTATCCGACTGTAACAGCAGCTTTAGAAATCAGAGTGCTGCGCACAAGCACACTCCTCAGTTGCTCCCAGCATTAATCAGCCAGGCAGCAGGGTACAGGGAGATGCATCACTTGGGGAACTGAGGGGTGGCTTGTCAGCTGCACTTACCGTATTTTTCGCTCCATAAGACGCACTGGACCATAAGACGCACTTACCATATGGTACCCCCCCCCAAATTTTTTTAATCAGCTGTTCCGCAGGGAATCAGCTGAGAGGCGGGGATTCCCTGCCCTGCCCAGGAGTCCTCCACTCTTCCGGACCAGCAGAGGAAAGTATATATATATATTATTATTATTATTATTATTATTATTATTATTATTATTATTATTTTTAAATCAGCTGTTCCGTGGGGAATCAGGTGAGAGGCGGGGATTCCCTGCCCTGCCCAGGAGTCCTCCGCTCTTCCAGACCAGCAGAGGAAAGTAAAAAATTAAAAATTAATTTTTATTTTTTATTTTTACTATATTTGCTCCATAGGACTGCACAGACATTTCCACCTAGTTTTTTTTGGGGGGGGGGGGAGTGCGTCTTATGGAGCGAAAAATACAGTAAGTTGACTGTGGGCCGCATATGGCCCAAGGGTCGCCTATGTGTGGTCTAAGCCCTTTCTTTTGCTGTATACACACACACACACACACACACACGGTGTCACACACCACTGAACTCGTTCAGCAGTCAATGCCATAACACAACCTTCCCCAAACCAGGCCATGCTGGCTGGGGATGATGGAAGTTGTAGTCCAAGACATCGTGGGGGGGACACACCAAGTTCGGGAAGGCTGCCCTAATGACATACAGGAAGGTCAGTTGTGGTTTCTTTTGCATTATCCGCTGGCCCAGAGCTGGGCACAATTCACCCACAAACTGCTGCCGATATGGTGATGTGGCCAGTCTAGGGATGAGGGGGGAATTCGTTCAATCCGCATTATAATGCAAACCTAACCTAATTTTGCCGTTTCAAAACGAATACGTAAACCGAAACGGAGTTATCCTTCGGAATTCACACTTGCCCCCAGTGTTGCAGCTGAGTTCTCCAACCAAACGTGTGTGCACAAAACTGTGCATATTATGGGGAAGTGCACTTAAAAATGCATACATTTGTGAAAATGATATTTTAAAATGCATATATTCAACAATGCATGCATTATTTAGGCTGTTGTGGAATTCTAAATTTCCACATCAAGGCAAAATGCACGCAAAAACACATACAAATGTTCATGCAAATGTAAGACTGGGAAATTAGAGTATGAAAGAAACAAAAAATGACAGATTCATTCATTCATCCATAGGTCACCAGCAGTTTACTTTCGAAGGAGGATTTTTTGCCACAGTCAGCTGGTCAATTGAATCTCCCCATCCTGATTAATTCATTATTTATTTATTTAATTTATTTAATGGATTTATATACCGCTGCCCATGTCTTAAAATATGTCAAAGTGGCTTACAAGAAAATTAAAAGCATTAAAATACATCCATGCAGTAGCGTTAAGTAAACCCTTGTAGGTTTAGTGTGTTGTCTGAACCTGGACGACAGGCTAACCCAGTGATGGCGAACCTTTTTGAGCCCGAGTGCTCAAACTGCAACACAAAACCAACTTATTTATTTCAAAGTGCCAACACTGCAATTAAACCTGAATACCGAGGTTTTAGTTTTAGAAAAACAACTCATACAGTTGTCCGAACTACCGGTAATTAACATCTTTTGTCTTAAAAGAAAAACACAACAACAGAGCTTTCAATGATACAAACAGTTTTTTGTTGGGGGAAAAAATCAACTCAAAAAATTATTATATAGTACTACATTGTACACATAGCCTGAAGGGAATTTATACAAACTTTTTAAATAATTAGGCACATGTATTTTTGGATAAGGGATTCTCAACTTGTAATATGATTATATGCCAGACTGAAATTGTATGGGGCAAGCTTTACCCCAGGTCCTTTCCCTGCTTCTACAGGTGTCGGATTAGTAAAAGTCAACCTGTACTAGGATGAGCAAGATAAACAAGAAAACTAAACGTGCTTAACACATTTTAAACACTTTATGTCTTGGACTGCAAACACTGCATTAGGTAAAAGTTTGCATTGGGCATGCTTTTGCACAATTAATGTGATTTTTGCTATTGCATGCATGCTGATAATTTGTCAAACCTTGGCTCATACTCCGTTAGTTTGAGAGCAACACATGCAGCACTCAGGTCAACTGTTAGGGCTTTACATCCAAGCCATGCTCTGTTCATCATTCTTCAAAATCTTTTAAATGTGATAACAATGTAGAAAAGAATTCTGTAACAGGAATTCTAGAATAAAATCATTCTGTTCCACACTGTGAGAAAGAACAAAATCATTAGTGTTTTGCAGAAGGGGACAGTCTTTTCACAATCTGGTGACCAATGGCTCGAGTGCCCACAGAGAGGTCCCTGTGTGCCAGCTGTGGCACCCATGCCATAGGTTCGCCATCACTGGGCTAACCCATCGAGAAGCCAAAAAGGCACAGAGCCCCTTGGCAAGAATGGCAAAAAAAGGGCTGCCACTCTTGCCAAGGAGCTAGCAAAGGGTGCTTTCCACTCCCCCCCCCCCATTTTTTAAAATGTTAAATAAATAGTTAGCCGTGGGCTACAAAGTTCCAATTCAGCATGGGCACTTGCCTGAATGGATACAGTGTCCGTGCCAAAATGAAACTTTGTAGCCCACTGCTAACTATTTCTTTTACCTTTTTTTTTTTTAAAGGTTGGGGGAGTAGAAAGCACCCTTTGCAGCAGAATCTTCGGGTTTGTTTGTTTTTCCAAGTGTGGATAACCCAGAGGCGCAAGGACCCCACCTAAAAACTCCCAAGATCCTGCAAAAAAGGGTGTTTGGAGGGACACCCCTCAATTCCCCCCTTCCATGCAGGATCCCTCGGGTTTGGGGTGTGTGTGCTGGGAAGCCCCAGCTGTCCCCTCAGTTTTGCCATTTACCCCAAGTCGATAACACCTTGGGAAGTGGCAAAACCAGAGGGAATCCCCTGTGCCGGGGGGGAGGGGGGTTAGAGTAAATGACAACTGGGGGGGACGGGACTCAGTGCTCCTGCAGTGTACCCTGGGATTCCTGTAGGAGGACCAATGAGGGAAGAGGGCGGTAGAGATGGCCAGGGAACCCTGCTGTGCCCAATCATTAGTCGGGCACAGCCGGGGGCCCAGGCAAATTTAAGCCCCCAAAGGCTTCAGAGCCTTTGTGGGCTTAAAATGTTGTGTGTGAACCCAGCCAATGTCTTCTGGGTATGGATCCCAATACACCTGGCGCAAATCTCCACTCAGCCATAAAGCTTACTGGTGAACTTGGGCCAACCACCACCACCACCACCACCTCTTAGCCTAACCTAGCCTTGCAAATAAGCCCACAAAAGTTACTAGCCTACAATTTTTTTACTAGTTTGTTGGTGGCTGGGAAAGGAGAGGAGAGGTCGAGAGCTATATTTCTATGCTGGGAGCAGAAGAGGAACGGAGTGAATGATCCATTCCTCCTCTGCCAGTTTACTCACCCTCCTGCACAATGGCACAATGGTGTTGGGGAAGGGGAACAACACAGGAGCCGTTCCAGGATTATTATCAGAGCAGAACCGGTGACATCATCTGCCAGAGCACATGGGTAACTATGGACCCGCCTTCCTCTGGCAACTGAATGAAATGATAATGAGGCTTTCAAGTTTTACTCGTGTTTGTGACAGATTAGCATAGGGCAAGTCAGAGAATGAGGAAAATAATTCAGCAGAGGCTTGATATGTTTTACTTCACACTAGCAGTTTAAAAGGTAACACTGATTTGCATGATTGTTCACATTTCTAAATAAAAGCTAGAAGTTTCATTTCAGCTGGCTGAAGACCTGTTGTTAAAGGTTGATGTGTTTTACACATTTGATCCTATGCATCGTAAGTTAGCACCACTGAGTTTAATGAAGTTTACACCCAGGTAACTATGCATAGGATTTCAGGGTATTATAATATGTGCTGCTGCTGCTGCTGCTGCTGTGTGTGTGTGTGTGTGTGTGTGTGTGTGTATGTTCATCATAACAATGTGTATACACACATACTGTTGTGATGAACACTTCAAAATTGACTGCTACACCAGTGCTCCTGCATGGAATTCATAGATTTCATAGATAGAGTTGGAAGGAGCCTACAAGGCTATCGAGTCCAAGCCCCTGCTCAATGCAGGAAACTAGAGGAGGGGTCTCCCATCCAACTAATAACCAGGCTTGACCCTGCTTAGCTTGCTCAGACAAGCTGAGCCAGCATAAGCCACAGGCCTGTTTCAATTCCATGCACTCACCTGCATGGAATTCCTGGTCGTCTGTGGTGACCATCCTAGTGCTTATATACAGGATCGTAGCATAGGACAAGTCAGAGAACAAGGAAAGTAAGCAGAGGCTGGATACTTTTTTCTCTGATAAGGTTCCTGCTTGATGCTAGCAGTTTAAAAGGTAACACTTTTAAAGCACTAGCTTAAACCACTTCTAAACCACACTTTTAAGCCACAGCAACCCTACCTGCAGGATTGTTGTGAGGATAAAAGGGGGGAGGAAAGGCATGATATAATTGTAACAAATAATTTAAGAATGCATGAGCCCTGCTCAGTCAAACCAAAGGCCTATCTGCTCCAGCACCCTGTCTCCACATTGGCCAACCTGCCGCAAAATCAGGGCATGAAAGCAATAAAACTTCTGTTTTTATTGTCTGGGAAAGCCTTTCAAAGTGATGTCCATTGAAATCAACCAATACCCCTGGAAGAACTTTACATGTCTTTCTCTGTTGCTGCAGAGATGTTCCATTTGCTTAATGCAAATATATGTTTTCTGCTGTGAAAGTTGGAGGGACTCTAGACTGTAATGGAGTCACTGTTCAATGTCCTTTTCCAGTGATTAATGCAGTCCCTTTACACTTTGCATAATGCCGCTCGCACCCTATTTCTCAGGGCTCCGGCGTTTTTCAAAGCTCTTCCCACCCCTATTAAGGAAGCCTTGGCACCAGCTATGAAGAAATTGCATTCAGTTCCCTCAGCGCAGCAGCCATGGAGTGCCTGGACGGCCAGATGTCATTTATCGAAACGGACATGAGATTTAGACAACGTTTGGTTTCCGTTGTGAACCTCCGCTTTTACTTCATGGGAAAGGAAGAGTTTCTTCGCTCTGCCGCAGGGGTGCAGAACCCCTTTCGGCCCGAGGGCTGACTTCAATTTTGGAGAAGCTCTTGGGGGCAGCATTCTAGAGGTGGGCGGGGCTGAAGGCAAAAGGGGAGGGACCAAAAAAATAGCAACATCTTTTATCTTAAAGCTCTTGCTGTCGGCAACTAACGGCGCCATCCAATGCAGCTTCCCGTAACACTCTGAACGTGGAGGATTACACAGGCATCCAATCGAGGACGGGAGGAGTGCAGAGGGAAGGACTGCGTCGCACCTGCGCTTACCTCACACTGCAAAAGACATGGAGAGCCACGTTTCGGCCATCTGGGTCTTTTGCCCCTGCTTGCGAGGGGCAGGGGCTGAGCCCCTGCCGGGATATGTCATACCTTGGCGGAGCCTCACTCCTCCCCGCCCCGCCCCCAGAATAGCCCCCGGCACCACCTCTGAAGTCACAGCCGCAGCCAGCACAGAAAGCTCCCCACAAATGACCCAAAAAATCCTGCTGAGAAAAGAACGAGAGTGGGTTTTAAGGCTGAAAATTCAGATCCCTGGGGGGCTGAACAAAGAACTAGATTTGCTGCCTCCCAAAGTACAGAGTTTTGAAACAGCTTTGAAAACAGCGTTTTCCCACCTGGTGTCCTCCAGATGATTTGGACGACAACTCCCAGAATTCTGGCCCATTTGCCATGCTGCCTGGGGCTGAAGTCCAAAAACATCTGGAGCACACCAGGTTGCAGAAGGCTACTTGAAGAAGGTGGCTGCTGCTTTTGAAGCCAGCATCTTTCTGTAGACCAGCAACATGGCCTGGACTCAAGGCCAGTTACGTTTGTGTGGCCTCTGGTGGCAAGGTACCCTCTGGGGGGTCCCTTCCTAGGTTGGTGGGGTCCTAACCCAAGGCTTACCTGCTGGCAGTGGTGGGAAGCTATGTAAGCTGTCATTTAAAGTTTCCCATCATGCCTTTGATGCAGCACCGCTCCAGGGCATTATGTGAAATGTAACAAGGCCTGAGCTACATCAGGATAAAGGAATTGTGGGGAATTTAAAATGGCAGCTCACAGGCCCAGGGTAGGTGCTAGGTGCTGACACCAGGCCCGCCTGGACTTGCTTAGGTTGATGGGGAGAAGGAAAATGGGTGGGTGGTCCTGCCTCACAGCAGGTGGGTTCCACTAGATGTTCTTTTTGTGGGCTCTTCCTCTGCTAGGACACTACAAAGAGAGTCAAAAGCATTTGTTCCTTCAAAGGGGGCTGGGCTGGGGGAGTAGGTGTTGGCAATAGTTCAGGACAACTGTTTAGAAGGCTGGGTTCTTTCAGTACATTTTGTATCCTGGGTATAGTAACTCTCTGCAGGAAAGGAGTGGGCTGGTGTGGAAGGGGGTTGGCGAACCGGTCTCCTAGGCACCAGCTCCAGCTTTTGGGGGACAGAAAGGAGACTGCCGGGAGCAGAGGACAAAGCTTTCAGTTGCTGGGCTTAGTTCCTTCCTGGCACAAGTTTAAAAGGCCACAGTGTTAGGAACATCGGCGTTTGTGATTCTCCAGGCCACATCAAGGACCTGGCAAACGTAATAATCCGCAGCTGGACAAAGGAGGCAGAGACGGCTGAGCCTTCCCAGTCCCCAGATAGTGGTGCTTCTGGTTTGGCACAGCCTCAGTATAACCCAGAATAGACCTGCTCCTTAGAAAAAGCACCTGGGCTTTGTGTGTGTGTTTGTTTTCTTTTGTTTTGGGGTCTTCCGTTATTGGCAATGGCTGATGAAAAGGTCTAATCTTCTAAATGAGAATCAGATAAAGGAGTTTATACAGGTTCAAGCTGTAATCCACTTTTTAGACTCTGGAGGGTCACTTCGTAGACTATCCGGGCCCCTCAGGTTGGCGTTCTCCCAACCCCCAGCCACCGCATCATAGGCAGTGCCAGAGTGGAGTGAAGGGAACACACAGTGGCTCAGTTCGCATGACCGCCATGGGCTGTTGTTGGGTTATTTGAGTGTTGTGACTTGGCAGAGGGTTTGAGGGTTGTGACTTGGTTGTGACTTGGGTTGTGTGACCCCCTCCAACAAGCCATGACAGCCCGGGTTCTGACAACATGACAAGCCATGCCCGGGTGGGTAATTAGGCAAATTGCACTCGGCACGCATCATCATGACTTAAACAAGCCATGGTAGCTTCTTGCTTAAGCCGCTGTGATTGTGTGAACAGTGTGAATCATGATCAGTCACAGTCAGATAAATAGCTGGTATGTGAAAAGTGCCTTACTTTAAGGGAAGACACTTTTCACATACAAATTATACTTGAATCATAAACTGGAAACTAAAATGAGGCTGTAATTCTAATAGGGTGGCCACCTATGCATCACTAAAAAAAGAGACATACATCACCCCCCCCCCAAAAAAAGGAGGACAAAAGATACAGATTTGCATAAAATATATACATGCTAATTTATATGTATGGTCCAAGTTAAGAAATGATGACTATGATTTAAATAGAAACACAATACATCTCCCTGTATTGGGGAAGACCGTGACCTGTGTGTGCCTGCCGCTCCATCTGCCCAGGTGCTAATGGTCCATGGACAACTTCAAGGCCCCTGCTCTTTCCATCTGTGCTTAAAGACATTGTTGCACACTTTTGGAAAAGATTTGGAATTGGATTTTCACATTTTGATTTCAAAATTTAATTTGAAGGATGCTTAGAAAATTGCTCCTCCAAAGCTGCTATGTTGTTGTTGTTGTTGTTGTTATATTATTTTGCATTGGCAGAAAACATCCCATTGGTGACAATCTTACTGTTTCTTTGATTATAATTGAATTTTTAGGCCCTACCAAGGCACCCTCAGCATCTGAGGTGAGTTCGTAGGGATGTGCATACAAGCAAAACTCAAGTTCGGAGAAGCTCTCCAAACTCCATGTCAAAGCTCATTCCATCTTGGATCCATATCAGATTGCGATCTTTAGGGTTTTTTCTTTCCGCATAAAAATTCATGCATATTTTTGTGTGTATTTTTCCAAATGTACACATCAATTGTGCACATCTTTGACATGTACACATTCTTTCCCCACTGATTAAAGTGTGTTTGTGTGCGTTTTTCAAACATATGCCTGCTGTCAAATACATTTATTTGGGTCTGTGAATCACATTGCAAGCTCGGAAATGTATGGATTTTGACCAAAGATTGTGTTTGAGTCTGTGTGTGGTCTGGAAGGTGTGAAGTGGATAAATCCTGATCAAAAATAAACTTAAAACAAAATTTCTCATACATTCCTAGGGGCGAACAGGAAGAGAGCCTTTTCAGTGGTGACACACCCCACTTATGGAACTCCCTGCCTTGGGAGGCTCACCTGGTGCCTATTCAGTTATATTTTCTGGTGCCAGGAGAGGACCTTTCTATTCCTGCAGCCTTTTATAAAATCTCTGTATCTTTACTTATTTTTTAACTGCTGCTTTACTGCTTGTTTTATTGTGATAGATTTGCTCTGCTGTGTTGTATTGATTGTATCAATTGTATTGCTTGGTGTCAAGGTTACGCTACTACAGGGACCCCTTGATCTGCCTTTGGAAGATCTCTGCCTCTTCTCAAAGCCCCTCCCGTTCCAGGAGATCAAATCCTTTGCCTGCTTCCAGTAACGTGGGTGTAGGCTTTTAGACGTGGTGAATAAGTCACTCCAAACTCTCAGGGTAAACAACAGCACTTTACTTATTATATGAGGGTATTTACTTAATAGAGTGGTTATAATTCAAAAGCAAGTATGATAAAATAAAACAAACAAACAATCCAAGGTTCTCTAGTTTAACTTCAGACTACCTATCTCCTCTGCAGCCAGTCTCTCTCTCTCTCTCTGCTGCTAGCTCTCTCTCTGCTAGCTCTCTCTAATCTGTCTCTCTCTCTCTTCTTCTTCTTCTTCTTCTTCTCTGCTGCTTCTGGTGCTAGCTGACCACACCCCACACATATATAGCCTTCCCAGGAATGGAAGGTTATAATCATGTGACTTTGAACAGGATATCTAATTCTTAACTTCTATTGGGTAAACTAAAACTCTCAAACTCCCCCTCCCATCCTGGAGTGTTTGGGCCTTCAGGCTTCAACTAATCTAGGGAAGTGTTTGGGCCTTCAGGCTTCAGCAAACTTAAGCCTGTGTAGGCCTCAATCCATCACATCTGGGTTTTTATTACTGGCTCTATTTTACTGCAACCCGTCCTAGAAGATGGAAGGCAGTATACAAATGTAATACGCTAACTAAATCTGTTTTGTTGGTTGGTATTCTGGGTAGAGTTAGAAACGGTACCAGAAGCAAAGCTCCACAGTTCCTAAATCCAAGTGCAATCCAAGCCTTAAAATTTCCCAGCCTCTTCTCTTCCACCAAATGTTCGCCATAAGTATTCCATGGGCAGTGAGTTGGATGATGGCACATGCCTGGTTGTCCCCCCGCTGCCCAAATCTGAGTGCAATGGACTGCCATCCCAATGGATGAATGGCTCTATTCACCAAGAAGGCATTTCTTTGCTTATTTCTTTACCGCTGAGTCCAAGGGTTCTTAATACTGAGTGGCAACCATAACGCATCCAGCCGCACCTATTCATGACTTCATGGGAACGAACACACAAGGCTAGCACCTTAAATAGCAAATGCGGCAAATGACCAGGCATTACCTAGGCAACAGTAAGCCCTGGAAGGCAGGGCATGTCAGGGGCTGATTTTGGGAAACAGCAGAGATCAGAGCTTACTGAAGGAATATGATTGTCTGACAATACCTTTCCCCTCCCCCTGTATTTCTGTTGTTATGCTGGTGGCTATTAAACAAGTTAGAAGCTTTTGAATTGGCGTTTCTTTTAAAGTGGGTGGGGGAAGAATATTGGATGGAACTGGAAACTGCAACGCCTTTTTGAATGTTGCAATGAAATGAGGTAGAAGGGGTTATGATTATGAATGAATTCACAGTTTTGGCTCAACCGTATGAGCAGCAACACTGGTTCCGTCTGTACACTGCAACTGCTTATCTTGTAGTCCTGGTCAAAATGTGAATCCAAATGTGGTGGGAGAATAGACTGCACTACTCCAGACTGCGGAAGGTGGCGGGGGGAATCACATTTTTAAAATGCTCTTCTGCATTCTTAAGAAAGAAACTTCCAGGAAAAAGAAAACTGGCAGAGAAGACAGGGCTAAGTTAGAACTTTTCTCCCTGATATGCTTATTTTGTTAATTTGGAGAAATCTGCGGGGTGGGTGGGACATTAACAAAAAATGGCATCCTCTACTGAAGTAGTATAGTCCATTTCTAACACCTCATTCTGCTGCAGATCTAGATTCAGATACATATAATACTTTCACATCACAGTTCTATGCATATCTACTCGGAAGTAAGTCCTATTGGGTTCAATCGGACTAAGGGTGCAATCCTATTGAGATGAGCATAAGCCTTCAAACTTGGAGGCTCACGCTCATCCAATGCAGAGTGGGAAGAGCGGCAGAGGCGATTTCTACCTCCCCGCACCTCCCACTCTGCATTTTAGCTTGACAGCCATAATCTTAACTATGGTTTAACTGAAACAAGCAAGCTTCAAACCACAGTTTATGAAGCCGTTACAACAATCCAGAGTTAAGATTAACCACAGTTTAGGGTTTGGATGTAAGGTAAACTCTGGATAATTGAAATCGAAAGCAGAGCATTAGATCTCCTCACAGCCATGCCAAAGGAGGAAATGGGGGAGGGTAGCACACAAGCCCGGGGAAGGCTACGCTCCACAAAGAACGTACTGCAAGCCCCTCTGGAGCACGTTCTGTTCCTGATGCATTGCAATGAGCATTAAGGCTGCTTTACACATTACAGCAATCCTATACAAATCATGCTTTCTGTGTACAACTTAACGTGATGCATGTACCATGCAGATCAGCATGCTTTTACAACTGCATTAACCACTAGAAAGCCACCACCATCACAAGTTGGCATGTCCCAGTGCATGTAAACAGAGGGGAAGACCCACACGTGTGATTCCCTTGTTATAACTGATCTCTTGTTAATTCCCATACCTCAGGGGTGTAGAACCTGGGGGCCAATTTCGGGACACCTGGGGTCCCAATCCAGACCTCCAGGGTTTCCCGGAAGGCCACACCCCCTTCCCTTAGCCCACCCCTTTCCCTGGACCCCCAACTGTTTGGTGGTTTCCCAGTGCAGCTTTTTCCCCATTCTGTGCAGTTTTTCCCCCATTCTAAAAGGTTGAAATGCCTCTCCTAAGGCTTACTTAATGGCAGTAAGAGCTTTAGCTAAACTATGCTGGTATTTTTTTTTGTCCTGCCCATTTTGCCTTTGGACCAGCCCTTGTGCTTCAGCCCTGCCCCCCCTCCCACCAGAATGACACCCCCAAGAGCTATTCTGCTCTCGGGCTGAAAGAGGTTCCCCACCACTGGTGTACAGAAGCACCATCCATGTCAAAATTTTGTACTGTGCTAAGTGGTTCCTTTAATAAGGGGTGTTTTTTTAAAAGAGCTATTTTCAAATACAAGGAAGCACCGAAGCCTTGCCTGCTCTGGAAACAGAAACACTTTTTCATCCAGCTCTGAGCAGCTGAAAAGCCTGGGACAGAATGTCCCAAGTGTGCCCACTGCACAACCGATGAGAAAGCATGCAGGGACTGTTGCCACTACGCAGTCGGAAGTGGAGAGAAAAAGATTAACTTGAGTGAGCACAGGACCGCAGTGCCAAGAGAAGCACTTTTCAGAGGTAAATTGAATGATGGGGTGGAAAGCCAATGTAGCGGAATGTATCCCAGGCGTTGAGCAAAATATGGATTACATCACTGGTGGTGGGCTTGTTACATTTAGTTTGGGGTTTTTTACTAGAACTGTAAGATCCACCAACTGAAGGCTGGTGAAAAAGACAAACGCTTAGAATGAAAGAATTCTGACCCAGGAATTTGTTTGGCATACCAGAACTGACAAAGCACACACAGAGTCTTTCCACACACAAACACAGCCCTAGTTACCCCCAAGATGTCTTCATTTGACCAATATAATTCAGGGTACAGGGGTCATTTTGTTGCTTCTACTGGGAGTCAGAAATCCTTTGCCAATCTACTGCAAATCACTGAGATCTACCCGTAGATTCCGATCTAACCAGCATGCCCCTGGATTATATCACACTCTCCACATCTCGTCGGAAAATAAGTGCTACATTATTAACATTTCTATCTCACCAATTTACTTAACTTGAATGTTCTGTTGGTGGCCAACTGAAAAAAGGCACAATAACATTCTTTGGGGAAGTAGATCCTCATAAATGGGAAAAAGCAAATAGTATGGAAAAGGCAACTTTGACGTATGGATTTCACCCATTGCTATTTTTCCTGTGGTAAGCATAATGTGTAGCCCAGCTCTTTCTTCACCAAGAGACACTTGTCATTGGCTGGGGCCATCGCTCAGTGATAGAGCACATGCTTTGCCTGCAGAAAGTCCTAGGTTCAATCCCCGGCATCTCCAGGTAGGGTTAGGAAAGAATCCTGCCTCAAAACCTGAAGAGGCACTGCCAGTCAGTGTCAACAATACTGGGCTGGATGGACTAATGGTCTGACTCAGTATAAGGCAGCTTCCTATGTTCCTATGTTTGTGGGCATAGGTGTACCACCGGCAGTGTTTCCGTCAGTGGTAGGACCTAATCTGAGACATTCTGGGGCTATGTCAGGAGAGGCCTTGGATCCGTCAAACCCAAAGCCCCCTTGCTGCCCCAACACTACCCCCATGAGGTTCCCAAGCTACACTAGTTCCAGGCTGGCATAGCTATTTTCCCTCTCATTGATTTCAATGGGAGGGAAATTTTTAAAAGCTAAGATCTGCCAGAAAAAAGGAAGAAAAACAAGCTGCCCACCCTGGCCAGAGTGAACCAGCAGGGCTCTGGAAGTGGTGATGTGTCAGCCATGAGACTCCCCCTCCCATGCTTAAGATTGCTCTGTAAGTCTCACTGGGGTGGATCCAGATTTAGTCATGCTTAGAGTAGACCCACTGAAATCTATGGGACTTCAGTTAGTCATGACTAACTTGCCCCATTGGTTTCAATAGCTCTACTCTAACCATGACTAAGTTTGGATCCAACCCACTGTGTCCATTGCTCCCTAGTATGAGACTGCAGGATTGCATTCCAAGGCTGCAATCCTATTCACACTTACCTGGAGTAAGTCCCATTGAATTCCATGGGGTTTGCTTCCCACTAGACATCCATAGGATTGACTGTAAGGGTTCAATCCTAAACACACTTACTAGGAAGCAAGCATTATTGAATATAGTAGACTTACTCCTGAGTAAGCATGCACAGGGTTGCATTGCAATGTTAAAAAATTGAAACTTTAACTGCAAGATGAGTATTTTCCTACCTCTCAGATAACATATTTGTATGCGTCAGGTATCACAAATTACCGGTAGTCTGTTTTTCACATTGTTTCAGGTGCTAGCACCGAAGCCATATACTTTCATCAGAATTTTGAAACTCCATACATGAAGGTTAGATCCAATAGCAAAGCAAAAAGACTGGTGTTTTACCAGTCATATACCGTAATTACAGTTAGGGCATATAATTCTGGATGGGGCATGCTGGGAGTTACAGGACTTTTTTCTGTCTAAACATGCATAGAATTGCACTCTTAATGTTCTAATCTGTTTAAGTATTAGGTACTAATTGAAAACCCACCACCAGCACTGTGTACACATAGTGACATATGGTACCTATTCAAATATAGTAAACTGGAGATTATAGTCCACATGAAATATGCATGAATTTATGGTCTGGCACAAGATTCCGTGACATAAACGGTGGTGAAATAGACAGGACACCTCCAAGACAGGATGGCTTCCTGAGTCATAAAGGTAGTGACCCGCAGCTTGAGAGGAACCTGATTTATTCTAGTGGAGCTATGCAACAGATGATGTGGTTAGTTAGGAAAATGGACCTACTATCTCCATGTTAACATCTTACATCCCAATTGTGAGCACATTACTTAGAATAAACAAGTCTTTCTTCATTCAGTTTCATAGGGAAGAAAAACCCGTGACACAGAAGTAGGCTCACTGTGTACAGCTGGGACGTATGCACCAGCACCCCATCACTTACAGCCTTAATGGGGCATATTACATTACAGGGCACAATCCAGGAAGAGGTTGTCACAACTAACAATAGAATGCTATGCCTGTTTGCTCGGAAGCAGGTCCCATTGAGTTCAGTAAGACTTAATCCCAAATACGCTTGTATAGCTCCTATGCTCTCTTACTGGAGAGAAAGCTCCATTCAACTCACTGGGACTTACTTCAGAGTAAATATGTATAGGATTGCACTGTTAAGTGTTAGCAATATAGCTAAGTCCCGCTCCATACTTTCCCACGAGAATTAGAGCACACAACTCTCTTATTGCAATGTGCCGCACACATTTAGGATCAGATCAGGTTGTTAGAAATTAACATAACAGAACTTAGCATTTGTATACTGCTTTTGCGAGCTCAAAACATTTTACATGCGTTATCTTGTTCGAAACTTTACAATAACCCTGTAAAGCAGGTCTGTTATTGTCCCTTTATTGCAGATGTGGGGAATAGGGTGGGACAAAGTCTGAGAGTGACTTGCCCAAGTAACTCCATTGCAGTGGCAAAATTTGAACTGAGAACCTCCCGTTTCATAGCACACTCTCTTAGTCACCACATTACGCCAACCCTGCTGATTTTTATTCTTTTTCCCCACAAAATGTGATGTTATTGTCATTTAAAGGATCTACGGCATTTCTAGGGCAATATTTAAAACAAAATTGCTTTCAGATCCTACGCAATATGTTTTAGGGTGTTCAAAGCCTGAGCCAAAATGTATGGTTGGCATTCAAAGCGTAGGCTCTCTAACTTACATTTGGTTTAAGCATTACACTATTTTTCAGTGAAGCACTGTTGAATGATGGGTCTCTCCGGCATCAATCGCCTTTCCTCAAACATTCCAGATTAACTTGCAAGATCAAACTGCCTCATTTTAAAAAACTCACCCGAGCAGAACAAGCACTCAAAAGGCATGAGGTTCAAAGTGCTTCTCCGGATTTCAGAGGCATGCAGATCAATAAGCTGCTCTATAAAGAATGACTTGGTTAAGTCCTTTCCCACTACATTGAAATGCAAGGGAAGGCATTGCTCTCCACTGCCAAAGACCCCTGTTATGTGAGGGGACATAGAAGGTGTTCAGGGCCCGCTTGAATGATTCTCACCTCTTTGCCTAGGAGCCACGCAGCTCACAGACAGGCATGCAGCATCTGAACCGAACCCTCATCCCCTCGCAGGAGCATCTGCCAAAACCCACAGCTCTGCTCCAATGCTACAAAGAGTGTCGTTTTCCTACCTGTGTAGTAGATTATAAGAAGGCAAGCTACGTGCACGAAACCTGAAGCACTGAGAACTCTGGACAAGACTTCCCTTTCTCTCTTCATGTTGGGTTTAGTTTTAGATCCTTCTCACAATTAGCATGATTTGTCCACTCCGGGCACGTCCCTTAGTACCGCTTGGAGTTGTTCTGCCACCACTGAACTCTGCCAAGTCCTCTTTCAATAGACAGAGCTCTATGTGTTGTGATGGGGTGTTGTTGTTTTTCCCCCTCCTTTTCTTCTCTTTTGGTCAGATCTGATATTTTCTGGTTTCATGAGCCCTACATCTTCCGTTTCAAGGGATTTTTAAAAAAAAATACTTTAAAAAACAACGACACACAAACAATATCCCCAAGTGACTTTCCGAGGCAGCATCACAGCAAAGGCCTGACTCCTCGGAACGAGGAGGCTCAAATGCCAGATCACTTGTCTATATAGCCTCTCCTAGGGAGTTTGACACATGCCACGCTGCCCCCATGACTCTGAGTGTTTTGGCAGGCGCGCCAGGGGAATCATGGAAGCCATATGCATTTCCTGGCCCCGAAAAGGAGTTGTATTCCTTAACAGCGGTAGTTCTGGCTTCTGTGTAGCATCCTGGACTTTTACTACCTGATGACAAATCTGCCCCAGCCAGACAGTCATATCAATAGGGAAAATGGGATTTCTGCAATGGTTTCCTAATAAAGGCCTCCCACCCCACAAGGGGCTCATTAGACCAAGTAGTCTCAATCTGTTCAGACTTGAGACCCAGCTTTAGCCCAAACATGCACTATTTCTTGAATGATCCTCAAGGCAGCTTAGAATAGATTGTAATAATAAACACACACATACACCAACCCCAATACTACACAGCCCTTAGTCCACTGGCTAATGGTTTTCTTTCTTTCTTTCTTTCTTTATTAAGATTTATATACTGCCTTTTAATCAAACGATTCTTCTCAGGCAACAAGAACACTCCCCCCCACCAACCCTCAGACATACATACACACACCCACAACCAGTAGTCCGTAAACAGATTGGTTTCCCCCTGGCTAGGGTGTTCTTCCTGAGAAGCAGTGGGTGCAGCCTCCCAGAGGTCCTTGGTAGGGGCCAAAGTGTGCTTCCCTTCTGCGCTCCAGACCCAGAGCAACTCATATGAGACCCACTTCTTAACTTTTTAAACATGTATGTCTTTGGTGGTAGTGCTGCTGGAATGATCCATCCTTAGGTCAGTTGTGGGTTACCCAGTTGTGTGGGTCCTCAACCACCAGTGTAAGATCAATGAGTTAGACTAAAGTCGGACAACAAAATTCTTACAGGCCATCTCTATTTGCACCCTGGATTTCACTAGCACACAAGACACAATGCCAACCCCAGTCATCAGCAGGTCCGGATATTTGGACCATCTCTGAAAAAGCACTTAGTTCATTAAGTAAGATTCACCATGCACCAGAATGTGTGATAGCAAGGACTGACACCACATGTGCAGAATACAGATGACTATGCAACCACACAGTAGAAAACCATACCATGTGGTAACCTAGTTGTCAGTATTCGCCCATAGGTACTCTGACGGAAAGGCAATGGTTCCCCTACTGGAAAGCAAACTTTTTAAAATTACAGTTTAAAAGCAAACTGTTTTTAATTATAGATGGCACTATATTTTTGTATTTCTTCCATTCAAAATTATTTCCTAAAGCTTGCTTTCTTTTGGCAAGGAATGGCCCTAGGCTACTGCTTATGCCCCTCTTATTTAATTCAGGGGGTTGATGAATCTGGCATAGGAGGAGATGGTGCCGTACAACTAGGGTGGCCACTTATGCATTGGTAAAAAAGAGGAAATGCATCACCAAAAAGGACAAAAGACACAGATTTGCATAACATGTGCACATGCTAATTTATATGTATTGATGCAAACTTAGAAATATTTCACCATAGTATGGAAGACTGTGACTCGGTAACCTGTGTCTGCCTATTCGGTTTCCTAATTGACATTGTTAAGTGTTGATGGCCAACTTCAAGGCTCCAGCTCTCCCTTCTTATGTTTTCTTTTTTAACCTTTAAACTGGAATTGGGGAGGGCAGCCCTTCAAATTAAGGATGCCTTCAAACAGAGGATAGTCCTCTGGCAGCTCTTCATGTACAGGCCTGTCCTTTGTAAAAGAGGACACACGGCTACCCTATTAATTCACATTCTTGAATTCACATGGAAACTGGTTTGAGTGCTTCATGGATGTACCTTAAAAAGAAGGACAATTCACATGGACTTGGGTGAAATAAACTCAGCCCTCGCAATTGCCCTTGCAAAAATTATTAGAAATGACCAAATATTTGCCAGTTCAAGGTAAGAGTCTTCTAATGGCAAGCAATCACAAACCAACTTCAGCAAAGCAAAAGGACTTTTCTCTTTGACATTATTCAGCTTCTACTGTTGTTGAGCTCTGATGCTTTTTTTTTTAACTCCAGCATTGGCTTTGGCTACCCTGTCCTTCCTACATCCTCCTAACTAGGCCAACATTCCAGGCTCAAAGTGCCAATTAGTCCCCTTTTGTCGGCTTAAATCTTTTGAATAAGACACGGTTACCAGATGCAGCGAATAGCTGAAACGAACTGAACGCTTTTACGATTCCAGCTCTGTTGTCATTAATAAAATGCAATATTTACTGTAGAATAGAAAGTGCCAATTGTTCTAAAATGGCTGATTAAGGTAACAGCAGAGGGTGGGAGGGAGTCCCCCAAATGCTCATTTGATTTCTTCCCAAACTGTTCTATTGCCTGTGTCTTCCAAATCCTAGCAAAGAAAGCCCTTCCCATTGGATGTTTCCATAGGACCATGGAATTGGGAGGCCGTTGAGTGCATTTCGATGTGTTTTGATCTAATTCCTCGGGGGAGGAAATTGGATGAGAGAGCTTTCCCCTCAGAAGTTGTTGTTTTTATTTTAAACAGAAACAGCTAATCTCCGCACTCGTTTTCTGCCACTGGTGCTCTTGGCCTTACCTCCACACAGTGCAAAGTCACAAACAAAAGCTTTGTTTTCAGCAAGACAAGTCTGGTGTCTTGCTGAATGCTGCAGGACTTGGCTCCAGCTGGCCTGTCTTCCCTTTCTGTGTGGCGTACTGATGATATGGTCAGATAAACCCCTATGTCACTCAGCCTACTGCCAGACATGAGAAGGGAAGTACACTGCTAAGGTTAGAAACGCTATAAACGCCTTGCAGCAGCTGGAGTAAGAGCAACCCACCCTACAGGAGGAGGGTGAAGGACAGAGTGGTGAAACGTATGCATTGCCAAAAAAGAGGATGCTGATCTGCATACAAATTGCATGTGTTAATTGATCTGTGAAGATGAGGATTGTTGTGAGAACAGAATGCGCGTGTGGGGGAGCCAACATGTATACCACCTAGTTCCCACAGGGGAAAATGCAGATTATAAATGTAATAAATAAAACTCTTGCCTCAAACACCATGAATAACAAAACATGAGTGGCTCTGTCTGAACATATACAAACTTTTAAAAACTATCTCAGGCTTTTAAAGTTTGTTTTGGCTGCTCCTTGTATTGCCTGTTTTGTTCTTGTTATGAATCTCGATTGTTACTATTTTCATATTTGAATGTTATATAGACAACTCCGCAACCGACACCAACTTTCTATCAACCAGCCTAGGCTGGAAAGTGGAAACTATAAAAGCTTCGAGAGACAAAGCCTGAGACCGCCTTCAATTAAACTGAGGCTGCTGATTGGATGAGTAAACGTTCGATGGGCGCGGCTATAACTTAAGAGGCGGGGCCAGCCAGGAAAAGCATCTTCGTCCAAAAGCATCTTCATCGAGAAGCGCGACAAAACGCTCCAGCGCCGGCAAACAGAGCGTAGGGTTACAGACCCTGCCTTGCGTCTGACGTCATCGACGCTTCTTTCCTTTGGATTGGTGCCTGGCGAAAGAGTGGGCGGGGCCAGAACGCTGCCGGGGCGGAAGCGGCGCGAGATTTCAAAGCGACGGTTGGGAATGGGGTAGAAAACAAAGCGCGGAGTCGGACGTGTAAAGGGAGTCGCGAGGCTGCTTCCGGGTTGGAGCGGAGGCGGTTCTTTGGCTTTCCTTCTGGCCTATCGTGCGGGGCTGCGCGTGAACTAGGGCTGTGTTGGTTGCCGTGGCACCGCCGTCAGCTGCGGTACCACGCATCAGTGAGGGCAGGTATTGGATCCCGTGGGGCGAGGTTGCCATGCCAACGGCGGAGGCATAGTCCAGGTAGGCGGGGATGCTATGGAAGAAGCCTAGTTCCCGGGGACGGAGAGGCGCCAGGCTCTGTGGAAGTGTCCTTGACCACAGGCGAGGCGGACCCGCGGGGAAGGTTCTGGTCTGGTAACCAGTGCCACTGGAGGTGGGATGGCAGAGAGACGGGCTCCCCTGTGGGTCAGTTGGGCCGCCGGTGTGATGACTGTGGGTATTGTGTAGGAAGTTGGTAGCTATTGAACTGGTCCCCATTACTATTCCTTTCACAAAATTTAGGGAAAAGATTGTTGTAAGTTGCCTTTGGGGGAGCAGGTGGTGCCCTTATTGTCAAAAGATGAGATATGTATTTTCCATAGTACACAAATAAGCAACCTTTTGGTCTGTGGCAATTCAATGCTATTATTATTTATTGTATTAGTACACTGCTGCTAATAGTTTCCAAAGTAATTGGCAAAACAAATGAAGAAAAAAACCACATGCTGGCAGCTAAACATATATGAAGGCCCATCTGTTTATGCAAGCTTTCCTGTGTAGCTCTGTTCTCCACATTTTATTTTTATGTTTTATAATTTGTGTATGTTGCTTTGAAATCTTTAAGTGTAAATGGTTTATAAATACTCATAAATAAATACATTACAAAAAACACATTAAAACTAATTGTTAATAAGTATGTAAAAATGGGAAAGGCATATGCCCTAACCATGGTAAATTCTAGCTTTAGGAGATGGGAGTAAGCCAAGCCATCTTTGTTTATTCTTTTCTTTTTCCTTTTCACCATAGCCAATGGGCTACCGTAGAGGAGAGCCTTAAATCTAAGGCTGTGTTGTTGCTAGAACTCTCAGGAGTATTGTGTGCAAGGAGGAAATTTATTTCCATGTTGTGTTTCGATATTTTAGAAAAGAAGCTGGACAAATGTGTAAAATGAGGGTTATATGGATGGCTAATAATATGTGTATTAATTGGGGGTACTAAAGGAATGGGTTTAGTAATGTCAAAGTTGCAAAATTACGGTAGTTGGTCTCTTAAAGGGAGGATTGCCATTTCTTTGAACCTGCCTCTGTAGATGCCATCCTTTAATAGCAGTGTGATCTGAAGCAATGATCAGGTGATCATATTTCCACACCATGAAAAGCTTCACCTGCTGATTCTGCAGATGGCCTCTATTAAAGAGACAAGAGCAGAACAGGCTGCCTTTTTTCCTGGCCCATTGGCATCCCTAGTTGCACAATGACAGCAACTCTTAAAGATGACTGATTAGTGGTGTGTCAGTGCAGCTAGGTTGCTTACTTGTGTACAAATGTCTTTATGAAGTTCGATCTTGTATTTCAACAGAGGCTCCTTTCAGAAATCCCAGGCTTGAAGCTGCGGTATTGCTAGGATGTTACCACCCAAGAAGCAGCTGCAACAGCAGTGTCCCTGGAGAACAGCTGAAGCAAAAATGAGGCCTCGGTCAGTGACAGCAAACTGGAATGTGTTAGCGGAGAGGACCCAACTTGTGGTACCTGTCAGGGCTTGGGTGGAGAGTGCCCAAGATGATGCAGAGCAAGAAGAGAGCCCAGCTTTTGTGAGTACCAAGAAGAACACCTGTCTGCTGCAATATTTTTACTCTCTCCAAAGTATCCTTTTATATGAAATAAGATGTTTTCTGTTACTTCAAATCATGGATCCATCTAGCTTCACTCTGTCCATTCCAACTGGCAGTGGCTCAGTGGAAATCCTGGGCCTCCATAACTAGAGTTTCTGGGGATTCAGTTGGAGGCTTTCAGAATCGAGAGTGTGTGCTCTTACTGAGCTATGGCCCCAATCTGGATTGTATTTGCTATCTGAGAATGTTAGCGGAGCTCCATATTTGTAATCTGAGCTGTTTTGTAACTTTAGGTATTGTGTAAATTAACATTAAAAAAAATCTTGCCTCGAAACCTAGTTTCTGTGGTTGCATAATTTGTGTTATCCTACGTATCTGGTGATTCACTTTCCCCCCTTCTAAATACAGTAAATCAGATTAATCCAGGAGTGGGGAACCTGTGGCCCTCCAGTTGTTGGACTACAACTTTCATCATCCTTGACCACTGGTGATACTGGCTACGGCTGATGGAAGTTGAAGTCCAACATCTGGAGGTCCACAGGTTGTCCACTCGTGGTCAATGTCAAGGATAGCCTTGCTTCAGTCTTGTGTGGTTGTTTGTGTCTCTCTCTCTTTTATAAACTTGAATCATGTGGTCCACCAGTATGTTAAAGCTACAAAGCAAGAATGCATACTTGGGATCTATTAACACATAAGACATAACTAAGCTGTTCAAAACTTTTAACTATACATTCTTTCTTAAAAGTTTAAAGTGCCTCATGGGATAAAACTAAGTTATATTTGGTCCAGCAACCAGAACGTGCTAAGTGCTACCCCTGAATTTGGCCAGTGGTTCACTGCTGAACTGCAGTTTACCATCTGCTCTCCCCTGGTCTAAACAGTGTTGAATCTTTTTAGGCTATAGCAGCTCAGATTGAAGAAGAATATAAAGAACAACAGAAAGAAAAGGAGAGGGTTCTGAAACGTTTTCAAGAGGAAGTGAAACACAGAGTGAATCAGCATGTTAAGCTGAGGAGAAAACAACAGTTACAGAAGTCCTATGAAGCAGTAAGGCAATATTTCTTGATATTTAGTTCTGCTTCTGTTAACTACACATGTGGATCTCTCCTTGAAAGTGATCATTGTTTAAGCATAGAAGTCATGTGCGATGACAAACCGACTTGGTTCGTACATAATGGCTAACCATGGGTTGTTAGCCAGTGTGGCGTAGTGGTGAGAGTGTTGGACTGGAATTCGGGAGATCTGGGTTCTAGTCCCCACTCGGCCGTGAAACTCACTGGGTGACTTTGGGCCAGTCACGGACTCTCAGCCTAACCTACCTCACAGGGTTGTTGTGAGGATAAAATGGAGAGGAGGAGGAGGAGGATTATGTAAGCTGCCTTGGGTTCCTTGCAGGAAAAAAGGTGGGGTATAAATATAATTAATTAATTAATAGTTAGTCATAGCAAGTGAGCACATTGTCTCCTGCGTGCACATCACTTCTGTTTTCCTAAACAACCCAGGAGTGCCCGTTCCTGATTGTTGTCATTATATCCAAATGAGGAAACGCTGGGTTGTGCAGGGTTTAAACAACACAGAGTTAACTCAGTAACAAACCATAGGTTAACTGGGTTGTTTCACCTCTAAACAACACAGAGTTTCCTGGTTCAGATATAACAATAAGAATCAGGAACAGGCATTCCTGGGTTGTTCAGGAAAGTAGAAGTGGGCAGGAACCAGCTTGCTTGCTCACGCAAGCTCACAAACAACAATGCTTTGTTAACCATAAGCTGCTTGATGGTGCAAACTGGAACACTGTTAATCTGATTTTAAGGTTAGTGATGATAACTTGCATCATAATGTTCCAAGCTGTTTGTTCTCTTCCATGGTCCTGGAGATCAGAGCCCCTATACAGAGGAGAATGTTATTTCTTGCAACATGCAGTCACACTGCAAGGCCATTGTTGCCCTGGCATGTCATCTCAGGTGCCTGTGAAAGTCTCGCTCTTGGGTTTGGTACTTTAGAACAGGAGTGGGCAGAAGGTAGATTTCCAGATGTTTTGGCCATGCTGGCAGGGACTTCTGGGAATTAAAGTCCCAAACATCTGGAGAATTACCTTCTGCCCACCCCTGCTTTAGAGCATGTCTGCACCTGTCTCCAGTTCTTGAGGAATTTAAATACATTTTTCAACTTTTAGTACAAAGCCTTCCTTGAGAATGTTTGATTAACATCTCTCAGATAGGATTACTTTATTATTTACTTTTATAATACTTATATACTGCTTGATATAATAAAATCTCTAAGCGGTTTACATGCTAAAACATTAAAATCACTATTAAAGTACTCGATAAATAAGGTTTTTCCTACCTTACTTCTCACCTGATAGGAAAACAATTTGTCATTAGTCTTAGAATCACTGGAATCCATTGTAAATCAAAACTTACTTTGAGGCTTATTGTAAAACCTGATTCTGTCTCTATTAAAGGAAAACTGACCTCAGTACTTCTCTGTACTGAGCCAAAACTATTTGATAACTGTCCCCCCACCCCACCCCAAATAATCACCCTAGGCTTGGATGCATATTGCCCCCGATCCTTGTTGTTCTTTCTTCTTCTGCAGGCTCTAAAAGAAAGCTCTATTGTGATAGGATTTTCAGATTCTGCATTGCAATTGACCCCCAAGAAAAGCACATGTTTGTACAGGTACAACACAGATTCTGCCATCTGCAGTTCTGGCAGTAAAGTCCTATCTGTGCAGCAACCTAATTACCCAGTGGATTGGGAAGAAAAAGTGCAAGACTTACAGTTCTCAGAGCAAGCCAAAACTGTGAGTGTTTTCCTCTTTGCAGTAATCTGGGTATTTGGGCATTTTATCCCTAAATATCTCTAACCTCATATCTCTATCTATTGGGTCTCAGTTCCTTATGCTAAGCACCTGAAAAACAGTCAGAAAATATTTTTTACAAATGGTAAGTGGTGGTACATACACACCATTTCCAGATGCAGGGAATATAAATTCCAGAATTGATGTTCCATTTTCATTTTTAAAATAGATACTAGGCACTCAGCTTTATACAATTTCTCATCTGCATTCTGACCCAGCCATTATTTCTTCACTCCATGTGCCAAGATTAACTGGCCAAATTCATACATGAATATGATATAATTCAAGTGGCGTAACAGAGTTTGCCCTCCGCTTACAAAGGAGAAGAGCTTGGTAAGGGGTTGGAAGGCAAGTTATATATGATTTAAGAAGCAGGCTCATAGTCCTATTTCCACTCAAGATGCAGCAGCTGGCCAGGGACAACTATAAAGGAAATTAGACCTGTGGAAGGAGAATTGGGGAAAGATCCAAGGCAAGTAGGACCTCTGACTAGCAATTGGGACCTGAGAGAGAGATGCTACCACTAAAATAATATATAATGAATCACAAATGACAACTTTTTGGACTTAAGTTTTCCACTCATATCTGCACACTTGGCACATTGGGAAAAGGTTAGATATCATGAAAACTGTCACAATCCAGACCTTGGAGTCTGATGTGAAGGCCCATCCACCAATAAATATTAGGTGGGTGCCACCACAGCTCTTCTTCCCTATTATGAATACAGAGTCCAGGAAGGAACAAGCTGAGAATCCCTTGAAGATGGGGAGCTCCCACATCTAATTCCAAGAAGTGCTTTAATAATTATCATACTAGTAAAGGAGGGATCTAGCCATCATGGCCATTGGCCAGGGTTTGTGGGAGTTGCAGTCCAAAACGTTTAGAAGGCACAGGATTGCCCACTCCTGGTCTATGGCAAATAAAGTTCAAATTAAGAACTTTGATAAGAACAAAACCATGGTTTTAAAGTTCGTGTGTCAGTTTGAGCTCATAGACAACTTGGAATGTCTGTTTAGAAATAAGGGTTGGGGTTGGAAGCTGGCTGAAAAACATTCTGGTACAGATTCAAGCAGGCCTCACTAGGCAAGATGTTCCAGTCCACAACCAAGCAGGCCATGTTCTGCTCCCTAACACATCTTTGTCTCACAATAGACTGCTGGGCCACAACATGCTATGGAAAGCTCTGATAGGGTTGCCCTAGTGGTGCATTATCAATATCAAGTAATACATATTAACTCATGTGGATTTGCTCATCTACCACCGGCGGAGGGTGGGAGAACAGCATGGCAAATGCAAATCTCTGCTCATCTCTACTAGAACTTTCATTTCATGAAAGTGTTTTGGATTATGGCCCTGCAGTCACAAGAGCCAAATCCTACACGATCACTTCTAGTCTATGCCATATTTGGATTGCTTTCCCTGCTCCATAATAGTACCTTTGCATGTCAGCACATGTGAAAGCATGAAATTTCAGATTCTTTACTGCCCCTGAACCAAAAGACTAAATTTGCCTTAGACAGTTGGAAAATGGAAAAACAGTTTCCAAATCTAATTCTACTATCAGTTGGCCACCTGTTTTTCAAGAAGGTAAAAGCAGAACAAGCAAGTACTAACCTTTTTATAATGCTCGATTCTGACTCTTGCTTTTTATATATTTTTTTCACAGGTAAGGAAAACGGTGCAGCAGGTCCGTCGAAGGCTGGCTTCCCGGAAAGCTGTATCAGAAGGAGATGCTCTTCCAGGAGGTGTTTGGGAGAGCCATCCAAGCATACAGGTGACTCCCAGAGAAAGCGCTCTTCCTTTACCTACTTGGCTAGCTGCAAAGCATTGGGACTTACTTGCAAGTAAGCAATTTAGGTTGCTAGAACAAAAGGAATTCCAAATGTTGAATCAAAATGGCTTTTTGAAGTTACCTGACTATTTTATATGTCTGGCTATATTTTTTAAAAGCTATTGTGGTAGAATCTATACTTTGGCCCTTTTCAGGCATAATTCTAAAGCATGGATTTTGCGCTACATGTACAAGCAGCAGCAAGCCTTGGCCTTGTGCACTTCCCCCTACTCTGGTACAGCTCGGAGGGGGAGTCTTGAACTTGGAAGCTTTCACTTTCTGTTTTAAATAAATCGGAATGTTTGGTTATGGTCAAATGCATGGAGCTCTGATAGCTAAATTATGCCAGGACCAACCTGTGGTTTAAGCTAACCAGAGTTATGCCATTTAGGAAGTAATGAAAAGCTCTGGTTAGTTTAAAAATGGAAACCGATGCTTCTCAACTCCCTATGGCTGACCAGAAGAGAGGAGTGGGGAGCACACGAACCCAAAGCTCACCTCTGCTTGTGCAGGGAATGCTAGACTATGTTTTTAAGTGTTATCACTGAACTGGGTCTTTGCCTGTTCCTTGTTCTAGTCTTCCCTGGATTTTGCCATGTAAGTTAAGATGAAATTAATTTGCGGAATCTGACAGTAGATCATTGCTACAACCCTGAAAAGGAAGACTGAAGGAAGTTCTCCTTGTAATGATAACTGTTTACTTCCAAGTCCAACCTGACCACAGGTCTACAAATTATGACTGGGCTTTGTAGTCAAAAATTATTTTTATTACTCTGCAAGAATATAGTAAAAGTTCCTCTGAACACATAATACTGCTTTTCACCCTGCTTTCCACATGGCATATAGAATTAAAGAAGAAGGCTAACAATGCAGATAGCATTTCTGAATTTTTAACGTAATTATATACCAAGATCATGGTCGAATACTTCTGAACCCTTATGTAGCTGTACTAACAACTTAATTAAAATTCTTTTTTTAAAAAAAAACCCAGCCGTTCAGGATTTATTTTCCCAAGTATCGCCAGCCCAAATCACAAGGTATGCAGCTTTTAATTCTTCCCAAGAGGCATATTTGAAGCTTGACATTGGGTGACTAGGCAAGCTCGCAAAGTTCACTTAAAGGATACCAAATGTGTGTTTGGCTTTATCTTATCCTATTAAGTAATTGCTTGAAGTGATGAGCACATGACCCTGTGATAGCTTATCTAGCTGTCTATAGCATCAAGTAATTGGGTGAAAGTTGCAATTGTTATGTTGTGATCTTGCTCTTCTAGAAAGTGATGCTTTGTCATTTTTGAAAATGTGTAAGGGTGCAGCTGGATGTGGCAGTGGCATGACCCAACCTGGGTAGTGCCAAATCCCTATAAAGCAGCAGATAAATGTGGGTGGAGGAATGAAATTTAAGTCCCAGCATAGGCAAAAAGGAGGAACTGAATTCTTTCCACTCACCTACTCTTCCCCAACAAGCAGAGGGTTTTAAAAGCATTCCCCCCCCCCCCCAGTGGCATTACGTACTTCTGATTCAGAGCCCTGCTGGGAAAAACTTTTTGTTTTGTTTTTTAAAGGCTGTTTCATTGGGAAAGTTTTGGACAAGAGCATTGCCAGGGGAAGGGTTCAGCTCCTGGAGCCTGACCATGCTATACATTAAAATGCCCCACTCCCCACTTCATAGGGATTTGGGGGAGACCTGGCACATGGATTGGCTATCATGTTATTTCCCAAAACTGAGGCAAGATTCAAACCATTTATTTACATACCACTTTTCAACAAAAAATTCTCAAAGCAGTTTACATAGTTCAAGATGGTTTACAGACATGTTCCAGAATGCAGGGACTTCTGAAATAATACCTACATCTTTCTTTAGAAGTCAGACTCTTGCAAGACATGTCTAGTAAATGCACAAGAGGGTGAAAGTGGGGAGTTCCCTCTTGCGGGATACCACGACCTTCCAGCAGAACTGCGAGAGCAGGAGCAAGGACAGCGAGGAAGGGACTTGGAATATACAACAGAGTTTCAAAAAGTAAGGCTTCCCCATTATCAGACTTGTAGCTGACATCAAGCTGTACTCACTTGTTCAGATTTAACAGGAAGCAATGTGCGTTCTTAACCAACACTTTGGCAGAATATTCGCATTTCTATTCTTTCGTTTCCTTATGTGAGAGGCTGTGATATTGGAATGGAAGGCAGTTGAACTCATAACTTCCATACTTCTACCTCTGAACTAAGTGCTAAACTGCTTTGTGTTCTTTCAGCATTAGCTCATAGCTCAAGGTACAAACAAGTGATAAACAGGTGCCTGCTTTTCTATAATTAAACAAATTTTAAGCAACCTTTTATGACTATCTTGGATATGTACTTTGCATATCGGAATTGTTCCTTAAACATTTGCAGCCTACTCCTTTTTTGTTTTTGAAGAATATATTTCTCCTATGCTTATATCCCATTCTTCTGTGAGGCTCTCATTAAAGGGAACAATCAGATCCACACTTGTTTAAGCATCAGTTGCTTCCAAACTGTTCATTGGGCCCAAATAAAGCAAATTTAAACTATTACACCCAACGTGGAGTATAGTCACAACAAAGTAAACACTGCTTGACTTTGGCTGCGCCGTGTCCCTGGTGAGTTTTGTAACTTGCAATAAATAAGCTTTTTGGGGAAGAAAAGAAAAGGATGCATGTTAAAAGTTCAGCAGCAATCTTTTATATAAAATCGCTTCTATCAAAGGTTCTGAGGCTTACTACTTGCTCTGTTTTTCCCTGCTTAAAGGTTAATAGTGAGATATTGAAAGGTAACTATCCAGGGGGCTCTTCAGCAATTGGCACTGAGACTCGAGCTGCTCGAATGTTCTGGCCTGGAACAGAAATAGAAGAATCAAAGAAGCAGGTATATAGTCTTAGATTAATTCACTTTGCAAATGAGCTTCCATGAGGAAACAGTGCAGGGCTGTGGTGGCTGCAAGGTCTGATTCTGTTTCACTGCTTATCTTTAAAGGGATATTGAACATTTTAATGCTGAAAGACAATGGGGTGTGTGTGTACACATGCCATGAGCATAAAAATCTTATGGCTACTGTTCATAGCTTACATTGGTGATATCGTGGGCCCCTTAGGTGAGCAGTCAGATGGTAAACTGCACAGCTGGATTCACCATAATAAATTTCAAATTCTGTGGGAATTCAACCACGGAGTTGCTAAACTCCTGCCTTTTGTATGTACACCTGCACCTTTCAGAAAAGAAATTTATCTACTTTAAAACATCTCCAGAGCATGCAGTGAAATGGCAATATAAATAAATGCACAGTGATGCATTTCTGGTTTTGGACTTTGAGTGGGATATGAATTTGAGAACAAACTAGACACTAGAATTTTCAACGTTCATAAATAGGAGTCAAAGCAAAGCACAGAGTTGTCATTTAATTACTGGCCAACAGAGGGAAACCTGGTCCAGGAGGTCTTTGTCTCTTCTAGCTGAACTCCAATAAGTTGTATTAGTGTAAATTTAATTGCAGCATGCAAAGAATATTTGAGTTCTATAAATATGCTTGTGGTGATGGAACATTGAGAATGACAAGCACTAGCAAGTTCTTATTAACTGTCAGTGACACTGACCTAGTTCGCACATAATGGCAAACCATATGGGTTGTTGCCTTACCCAGAGTTTAGTCATGATTTGTCTGTCAAGCAATCACGCAGAATGCCAGTTGATTCCCTCCTCCTTCACCCACTCCCTCCCTGTATCCCAAATGCTTTTGCAGAGCTGTAGTACTGGCATGTAGAGTGGGCAGCTTTTACCACTTTTGCTTGCCACCTTTGTAGCCTGGCAAAACAACCCCTGAACAACCATTATTTCTGGGTTGTTTGTGGTTAACAAGCCAGAATTTACCCATAATTCCAGGTTTGCATCTAACGATAGCCCAGGATTGAACAACCCATACTCAGGGTTGTCGTTAAATGCAAACTGGATCCCTGTGGGGTTACTGAATGTTCTCGGTCACACATGTGCACAATCTTGCATGTGTAGATGTGTCATCAATAAACCTGGAAATATAGGGATCTTTTGCAGAGTCATGGTGTGCACCCAGCAGATCATACAGTGTACTACAACAAAATGGAGAAATTAGCTCATTGACTAAGAGTATGAGGAAATAACCATAAATATTTCCTGAAATAAAGTTTAGTATACCACCCAGTGACGTGGGGTGGAGAATTTTCCAGTGCTTTATTTTTCCCTGGAAAATTTTCCATTTCATAAGTTCGTTGGTAACAACTGGATGCCAGTTGCAAATGCAATATTAGGCAAGTTTGGCAGTTTCAAAGTTGTAGAAGAGTGGTTGTCAGCACAGTTCTTCAGGTTGCTAAAATTTATGTCAACAGTTTTCAGTACTCTTGGTTTTTTCCCTTACATTTAAGCAATGTAAGGGAAGTACATGCTATTGTCTTCACAGTTTTGCAGGCATTTCAATAATTTTACAAGCATTCCAAGTATTCCTCAAATATTTTAGGTCAAGTACCTGAATACCGAGGTGTATTGGGACAAAAAAATTAACATGGGTTATTTTTTTAGCTTTGTTTACTAAATACAAGTAGTAAAATAAACATGCTAAATTGCATCCCTCTAGGGCAGGGCTCTCCAACCTTGGGTCCCCAGATGTTGCTGGACTACAACTCACAGAATCCCTTGCCATTAGCCATGCTGGCTGGGTATGCTGGGAGCTGTAGGCCAGCAACATCTGGGGACCCAAGGTTGGAGAGCCCTGCTCTAGGGCATCAGAAAATTTTCTTAGGGAAACAGAAAATTTGCCAATGCAAATTACTCTGTGTAAATTAGCCTCAAACTCAAGGTACAAGCTTCAAACAAAGGGACAATTACTTTGGGCAGACTTGGGATAGGGTAGAGCGAAAGGATCAATAGTTTGACTCTACAGAACAAAAGGAAATCTTGAAGAGATTTCTGGCTACTTGACTGAATTAAAGTGAGCTGATTCAGCATTACACAGCCATGCTTCCAAGAACAGCGAGGTAGAGGTATACAGAACAAAGGGTGCCATAAGGAGATGATTTTATTTGCTGATTTATCTTGGGACGAGGACACTTCAGGACTGGACCATGTTTCCTGCTATGGCTCTAGACTGGCCGATTTAAAGGTTCCCACGTGGGTTGTCTGGCTGGGGTAGTGATTTCATCGTCAGCATGTGCTTGGAAGTTCCCAAGCTTTGCATACTGCAGAAGGGCAACTCCTAGTAATTCAGTTAAAGGACAGCCAGGTCATGAACCTCGATTGTAATAAAAACATGTTACCCAGCATACTTATTTCAGGATCTGGTTGCTCCTTACTGCCATGGAACTCTTACTCATGGAGTCTTTCTTAGAACAACAATACATATTAGACAAAGGTGATGCCAACCAAATACCAGGGTATAGACTGTATGTGGTTATAGATCTTGTACAGAAGAAATTCTGGCAGCCTCTTCTCTAATTGGGATTTTACACTCTTGAAGACCTGAGGGCAAGGGTGGGGAATGTGTGGCCCTCCAGCTGTTGTTGGATTGCAACTCCCATCAGCCCTAGGCAACACAGATGGGCGATTCATAAATATAATAAATAAATAAACACAGCCAATGGTGAAGAATGTTGGGAGTTACAGTCCAACAGCTGGAGGGCCAGATATTCCCCATCCCTGTCCTAGGGCATTTACGAAATGTACTCTTAGAATCTAAATTGCTGCAGTCAGGTGGAATGGTTGCTAACAGTTCTCTGTGTAGCATCTATAGCGTGATATTGTGCAGTGTCAGTTCCAAGTTTTATCCAACTTTGCTCTAAAACTTTTATTCTGTAGCATCAAAGCCAGTACCTGAGATACAGACGCCTCTTCATGGACATTGAAAGAGAACAAGTAAAGGAGCAACAAAGGCAGAAAGTGTGGCAGAGGAAAATGGACAAGTACATGTTCAATATATTATCATCCTTTTGCCTTTAATGTATTAGGGTCATATTTAAGAGCATGGAAACCAGAAGTATTTCTAGAGACTGAAAACTGTAGGGGACACATTATTACTGTGGTGGTTAGACAATAGAAGAATTCTTGTTCTTGTAATTTACTGGAAACACTCTTCAGAATAACATCCTAACCTTTCAATCTCCTTTCCTAACTGTACAGCTTTATTTCTTCTGCCTCAAGTCTCTGCATATAGAATAGTTCTGTAGTGATCACAGTGAATGTATTTTCCATTTTCTTAGCTTACTGGGAAAATAAGCAAGTTGAATTACTTTCTATACACACACACGCACATGCACACACATTCTACCTTCAAGGGAGAGAGATCAGATTGCAAACAAACAAAGCATTCCAAACATGCAAGGTCTTACTTTGACCAAAAATTATCTTGCTTAGAGGAACAGACATTCTGCCAGTGGAATAGCAAAGCAACAGTTAGTAGGAAGCAAACTGTTTTGGCAGTTGGACAGGTACAACAACTCCATAACTGGCAAGTCCCCAGGTCTACTGTATTGCTTAGATGAGGTAGATTTATTTATCTATTACACTTCTGTCCTGTATCAGAATGCATAATATGCTGTGCCTGATATGCTGACAGCCCCTCATCTACAACTTTGAAACTGCCAGGCTTGCCTAATGCTGTATTTGCAGTCGGCATTCATTCATCATTACTAATAAACTTATAAATGGAAAATTTTCCATTGAAAAATAAAGCACTGGAAAATTTTCTGCCCTTCATCACTTGACTCTGCTGAAAGCTAGACTGAGAGGTTGTGGCTGTCCCAGGGTCATCCAGTGCGTATCATGGTTAAGTGGCGATCTGAAGCTGGGCCTCCTGAGTCATGGTCTGGCACTCAGATCACTGCACACCACTGGCTCTTCTTTAACTGAACACAAGGTGGCATCTAGAACTGCTTAGCTCCAGCAGGGTTGCTGCATTTGGTGCTTCCAGCCATGCCCTGGGGCTCTGGGCTACATATTTCTTAATTGGAGCCATGTACACTTGCAAAGAAGCTTTTCTGCCAGCACACCAGCAGCCTGTCCTGTATAACCAGTAACAAACAGAAACTGGATCTGTTTTCTGGATCCAGAACCATTTACATACTTTTTATTGTCCTATTTGGAGGTGGTAAGGCAAAGTATAAACTAAATAACATCTTAAAATTGTGTGTTTTGTACAGTGTTCTTCCTGAGGGTTCAAGCACATTATCTCAGTCATCCTTACCCCAATCCTATAAGTAATGCTACGGTTACCCGCATATTGAAAATTGGGAGCAGAGCTGTTGAGGTGCTGGGGAGCTGGTGGGGAGAGAGAATGCCTTGTCCTGGGCCACCTAGTGAGTTAATTGCTAAGGTTGAACCAAGGGCTTCCTGGGTTATTGCTCGCTCTCCTAGCTGCTACCCTACACCAGCTGTGGTCCCCATTTTTGTTCTAGAGTGCAGCTGGTAAAAAGTGAATGTTGATACTAGGTGAAGTGAGAAGATAGTAGTAACATGAAATGTACAGTATAGTGCACAGTACTGAAAAATGCTAGAAGATACAGGGTCTTGGGCTTTCAAGGTGCTGCTGTATTTACCAACCCTGTACCATGCTGAAACTAAAGGAATGTTAATGCCTTTAACCAAAGTTACTATCTTCCGTGTATTCCACGTGGGAATTTAACAGCAGAACTGAGAGCGGAATTGAGTTCTTTCCGTTCTTAGCATGGGACCTTTTGAAAGGCTGAATAAAATTCAATTTCTGCCCACAGAATTAAGAAAGAAAAAGAGCATAGGCGCTATGCAGAGGAACAGAGGATACAGGAGAGGGCCTCCCATGGCAATATTAACTTTAGGGAAAAAGCTTGTGAAAAATTGGAACAACTTAAACTGGAGGACACAAAACAGAAGAAAGAGGTAGTGGAAAGACAACAGAGAAATAAAGAATACTCAAGGTGAGCTGAAATATCTAAGGGTGGGTTTCTTTATGTTCTAAAATCCCAGGTGAAGGAACTAAGACCACAATCTCCAACAGGGCTTGTAGGTATATTGTGCCAAATGTCCATCTGTTTCAGCATCTTGTTTCCTACAGTGGTCAGACAGATGCTTCTGGGACACCCATCAGCAGGGCATGAAGGCAAGAGCCCTCCGTTGTTTGCCCCTAGCAACTGTATCCAGAAGTATGCCACACTGACGATGGGGCTCACCACCAGCAAAGGCAGCTGAACTCCAGCAGACCTTGGGTTGTCTTGTGAACAAGGGTACCACGTGGCCAGTGTCCCTGCAATACCTTCCAACATGCCTGTAACTGGTTGGAGCAGTGTCCCAGCAGCTTCTGGCCAGCAAATCTGTTTCAGTTGCATGTGCTCCAGTGAATCACAGCAAAGTTGGTGGTGGTTGCAGGGCTGCTTGGTTGTGTGCGTCAGCACAGCATGGTTTATTTATTTAAAATATTTATAGGCCACCTTTCAGGGCAGGAGTCCTGTCCTCCCAAAGCAGTGGTTGTTCTCAAACGATAACAGGCCACCCAGATGCCAGCCCTGTTCCCATATCCACTTGGGCAATAGGATTACAAGCCTTAATATAACTAGCCAGACTGTAATGGGCTCATTCATATGCCATCACCTGCCCTCAGTGCCTTTTTGTTGGTCGGTTTCTACATACAAGAATAGACATAACAGCTGACAAAAAATGGCAACATTCAGAAACCAGTGAGAGAACTTTTCGGTCTTCTGAGGCACTCCCCTGGTGAATTGTAAACAACTCCAGCATGAAATTGCTGAAGTATTATTTATTAGCAAGTTTGGTTCTACTCACTTTAACAGTCAATCAAGACCAGGAATTTCTCTCCTGCTACAAGTGTTTTTTTCTAGTTTTGCTATGCTGCACTAAGTTGATCTGCGGTAACTCAATTGCTGTTGTGATGAGTGCACACTGCTGCTTCTCTCGTGTATACATTTGAGTGCTGCATAGAATTGATTAGGTGAAGTGAGAAGATAGTAGTAACATGAGATGTGCAGTATAGTGCACAGTACTGAAAATGCTAGAATATACAGGGTCTTGGGCTTTCAGAGTGCTACTATATTTACCAACACTGTACCATGCTGAAACTAAAGGAATGTTAATGCCTTTTTAACTAGTGTCTACTATCTTCAGTGTATTTCACATTATCGGCATTAAGCAAGCTTCACTGGATGCTGGTCTGTTTCTGAGCCCAATTTAAGGTGCTGGTGCTTGCCAATAAAGCCTGAAATAGCTTGGGAACCAGATACCTAAAGAGACACCTGCTTCTTATCCGCATGTCTTTGTATTAAGGTCACCTGCTGATACCCATCTCTGGGTACCCCTGTCATTAGAAGTGAAGAAAAGTGCTAACTGGAGAGACAGCATTTTTGGCTCTCATGCCCCAGTTGCGGAGTTCCTTCCCATGCTCACCCTGGCTTGGTTGGTTTTTAATTGGACTCTGTATTCTGCTATTTAATTGTACTAATGATTTTTAATTTTTTACTGTGGGTTAGATCCAGACTTAAAGTAGACCCATTTGAAATCAATGGAACAAGTTGGCTGGGACTAACTTAAGATGGACTTCGGTGGACCCAACCCTGTATTTTGATGTGATTGTAAACTGTCCTGAAATCAATATAGGGTTGTATATAGATCATTAAACGGAAATATCACAAATTGTGCCTCATGCATTTCATGGCCGTCAGTTAATATGCACACCAATTCAGGATAACAGTTCATACAACTCACAAAGTGAGTTCTAGTCCACAAAAGTTTATGAACCACTAGACTCCTTGGTAGCTTGTGTGTGTGTGTTTGCTGTAACAGACTAACATCACTCAACTGCTGGAATGTTAACAGGGCTGTGGGTCAACCCTGAAGCTTATTCTAGCACTGAGCCATTGAAACAATCCCTTAACAGGCAAACTAAAGTGTCTTCTGTTTGTTTTCTTTTCAGATATGTGGAAGCATTACGTGCCCTGATGCGGGAGAAGATCAAAACGTACAATATCAATTTGCCTCCATTGTGCTTCTGTGGGTCAGATTTCTGGGACGCTCATCCTGATAGCTGCGCCAACAACTGTGTATTCTATAAAAACCACAAAGGTATCAGGTCTTCTGAAATCCACATTGCTCCCTTATTGCTGAATTTAGTTCAGAATTCTTTGTGTGCATTTGAATACTGGCATACTTTGAAACAACTAGTGCCTGCAGTCCCTTGAGAGGCTAAGAAATGCCAATTGGTTTTTAAGCATAGATACTAAATGTAACATTCATTCAGGGATGGGGACTTGGACTCCAGGACTCGGCTCGTGAGTCGGACTGAGTCCCCCCTCTGACTCGAGTCAGACTCGAGTCCCAATATTTTTAATGGGACTCGAGACTCGACTCAGGACTCGAGACCAAGGACTCGTGTTCCAAAATTGTGTTCCTCAAATGCAACATGGATAGGTTTTAGGAAGTACAGCAAGTTTATTTTTTAAAATCATTTCCCTAAAATGCAACCTTTCAGACATTTTGGGTTTGGCTGCCTCTGCCTGCCTGTTTGGGGTTCCCTGCCTCCTCTGCCTGCCTGGTCTCTTCTTAACCAGTTCCACAGTTTGAATTGTCCAAGACAAAGGCCTCTGCCTGCCTGCCTGCTTTGGGGTTCCCTGCCTCCTCTGCCTGTCTGGTTATTTTGGGTTTGTCTGCCTGGTCTGTTCTTGCAAAAATCAGTTGCAGAGTTTTGAAATAAAAAGGCACACTTGTGCCTAGAATTTATTTCAGCCACACATCTGAAGTAGCCTTATTTTGTTGGGGGGGAAAACCATTGATTTTAATAGAGACTTGTGGAGTCAGCTTTGGGAGTGACTCGTGACTCATGAGTCACCATTTTGGACGAAGGACTCGGACTCGAGACTCGAGATGAAGGACTCTTCAACATCCCTGCATTCATTCTTATGGGCTCTATTCTTCCTTTTAACAAGTATGATACTTTGAACCAGATTTCTTCCTATACAGAGGGGCCCTAACTGACTGTGTGGCCACAGTTGTGCCACACATTCTTGATTTGACTATTGCATGTTATCCAGTGCCTACATCTATATTTTGAGAATCTGTTACATTTCAATTTCCTAGCCCTGCAGAACTAAATCCTTAAAAAGGGGGTGGTGAGGTTCGTATCTCAAACATCTTGGAACTAGAGAGTGGGAAGTGCGGGGAGAAGGAATAGCTTCTAGGTTAGGGTCAGACATTTTCTTTCATCCACCCTTTTCTTCTTGTTTTCAGACATGAGATGCTTTGAGGCAAATTTTGGCCCTGCTTAAGTTGCAGAGTATTCTAGTTTTGTGAGTAGGAGAGCAGGTAGTAAGCAACTAAGGGCACAATCCTATGCATGTAGGGCTCTTTTTTTTGGTCTGAACAACTCCCAGCATTCCCCAGCCAGCCATGTTGTCTTTTTTCTGTCTAAGCATGCATAGAATTGTGCACTAAGAAATGTTGCCATTAAGATCATTTACATGTGGACAAATCATTAACAGCTTAGGGATTTTATTAGACTTAGTGGTATATAAATGCTACAAATAATAATAAATAAATATGTAAATGTGCATTGTAAAGAGAGATTCTTCTACCAAGGTTGCTTGCTCTGTGGCATTTCCCATTCACAGCTCGAGGCCAAGTGTGCCTCTTTAAGCTTGCTCTGTAATTAAAGGGAGCTGAAGAGGTAGTGGGTTACTGTATTTCTGAGCCAGACTCCCCACCACTTAACTTTCATTCTTTGCCTCTCCCAAGCTGTTATCTGCTAATCAATTGTACCTTCTGTATGGTCATGCTAAAGACTTTCCTGCTGCTTTATTACATTGCAGCAAATTGCTTAATTACTGTGGATCCTATGGAGCTTCTCTCCAGTTGGAGAATATCTTTGTCAAAACAGGGGGCTGCATTCATTGATTAATCCCTGACCCCCAAGAATAAAAATGATTCTTCATCCACACTGGTGTGGAGTAAAGGGAGCAGAGTGGTACTGCATCCCAGTTAACTGTAGCTATGTAAGAGTAGCCCTTCTGGATCAGACCAAAGATCCTTTTAGTCCTGGACCTTGTTCCTGACACTGGCCAACCAGATGCATCTGGAAAAGCCATGAGCAAGGGCATGAAAGCCAATGTCCTTCCACACTCTTTCCTGCTAGCAACTGGTATTTGGTGGCCTTTAGTATAGCCATTTTATAGACCTATCTTTCAATAACCTATCTATGCCCTTTAAATCAGTGAACACATCTTATGGCAGCAGCAAACTCCATAAACCTGTGCATTGGGTGAAGAGGTACTTCTGTATTTATTGAATCAATAGCATATATTATGGGAGCAGGAGAAAAAGTTGATTTTCCACATGACACATAATCTTTGACATTTCTATTGTGGCTTATCTGCCCTGTATATATTTTTTTCTAACGTAATACAAAATCTAATGCTGTTCCATTCTTTTTCAGCATATGCTCAGGCCCTGCAATCTGTCATCTCATCTTGTAATGTTATTGATGGAGGTTCAAACACAAGACTTGCTGTCCATACATTTGCTACTGTACATGCTCATTCTAAGCATTCCTGAAAGAGAACTTTGGAATTTATTCTTCCCTCCCACCCCCAGCTGCAGTGTAAACACATAGGCATGCCTATCTAACCTCCTCTGGATTGTACCCCAAGTCCTATTAAAAATAAATTGGAAAGGGGGAACCCTCCCCAAGGTCCTTCCTTTCCTTTCTCGTACTTATAATCTCGGTTTTGTTTCCTGTAAGATACTATGTCAAAAATTCTTAAATCCTCATGTGTGGTGTCTATAATGTGTGGAAAGAGGCTTTAGATCAATTTTGAGGCCAGCCAAACCTGCACACCTCAGCATGCAAGCTCAGCTGAATTTGACTTGTTGCACTTGAGGGTTTGTGCTTTGGTTTTGATGCCTTTGTGAGGGGAAACTATCCATTTTTTGCACCATTTAACAAGGCTCATCCTTCAGGTGGGATGGGGAATTATTCTAAGAATCTCTATCTGCCTGGATCTCAGGCCCAAGCATTCCCTCCTCTTCCAAGAACTGAAAGTACAGAAAACGTCTTAAGAGAAGGAGATTGCTGCAGAAGGACAGAGTTATTGCTCATAATGAAGATATGTAGTAATGCCAAGATCTGTTGAAGAAATAATTCTCATTTAAAGAAATTAAGTCAAAATCTGTAGCTCGACATTTTCCAAGATAAAACTTGGACAGTGTCTGGAGGGCCATAGGATCATTCGGATTCCGAGCCCTGTCAGAAAACAGCTTGGAGCTGGGGACCCACACTCGGAGAGCTCTTCCCCTCTGCAGCTGGCGTGGAAGGAATCACACCGGCTGCTTCTCTGAGGTTGTAAGAGCAACCTCGGAAAAGGGGCTTGGGGGGGAGGAGACTGGAGCCACCAAGATACGATGTATCCTAGCGGTGCCTCAGCTTCCTTCCCTCCCCCTCCGAAGCACCGCAGTTAGACCACCGAAATCAGCTGTCTAACTGCTTTGCAGAGTGGGAGGAGCACAAAGGCAACCTTTGCTTCCGCACTCCTCCCGCCCTGCATTGGATGCCCATAATCCTCTGGAGTTTGGAGGGTGACGGGCGGCCTCATCGGATTGCGCCCTGAGTGCTCAAAGAGGCTGCCTTAAGGATTTTGATCTGTTTGATGGTAGCTGGACACCTGGGTGCCCATTGTTCATGATCTGGAAATGGTAAGAGGACAGACAGGCTAGAATCTTTAAATGGTACAGCATCCTTTCCCTCTGACTTGAATCCATATTTGGGGCAGAAATACTTCTGAAAATTTTCTGTTCTTCAATCTATTCTAAAGAGAGATGTTCTAAAGCTGAACCTTCAGTTCTTATTGGCAGCAATGGAAATTGTTATGAGACTTCCAGGTTCCTTTGAATACCAACATTCTCAGCTGTAAATGTAAATATTTGTAATGAGAACCATGCCATTTTGGGTACCATGCAGAAAGATAGTTCTCTGCTGTAGACCCATTCCAATAAAAGATTTTAAATTTTATATCTTGGTGTGTACTGTTAGGTTTTTTTTCTTTTCTGTCTCTGTTCTGTTGCAAAACAACCACCACAAATGTATTTGGGATGTAATGATGTGTGAGCAGTATGGTCAGATTGACCGCCTCTGCCTACTCTGCTTGCTTATAAAAATGATGTATAATGGAGGGTGTGTGTAGCATATATGGGGGGGGGGGGGGATAAGAATGGTACCTACTTACAGTATGTTGCTTTCAGTTTGGATTCCAGGCCTGTTCTGTTCATTAGAGCAGCTCAAATGCTCCCATAAACGTGCTCCAGAGACCTCTGCAATAGGAGACAGAAATCTTTTCAAAATGAACTACCGTACTTGGTTGTCAGTTGGTTGGAAAAAGCCATTAGACTTTCAGTAAAGAAGATACTAGTTTAACTGTTAAGATGCTCTCCTCGGTCCTTTTCTCCTTGTTTGGAATTCTCTTCAGATAAACAAGTAATGATGTAATAGGCTTCCAGATAATCTCCTCTTTCTTAGTGCTGGCACATGGTTACTTAAAACCTCCAGAATATTTTCCCCTGAATGAAACAGGAAGATAAAACCAACCTTTCAAGTCCTCACAATACTTTTGGCACAGAGAACCTTTCAGGCTAAAGCTTTATCTCTGGCTGTTGTCAATCTGGTAGCCATCAAAACATTATAATTAATAGTTTCTAGCATAAATGTGGCAGTAAAAACTGGTGAGTCAATATTGGACAAACTTAAAAGTTAATGGTTATAACAAACTCTCATCTTTTCTGATAGTTTCTTTTCCAAGGGCAGGCAATAGTCTGCTCTTGTAACCTTAGCAGCATTTAAAGCTCAATAACTTTCCAAATGTGTGGAAAAAATGACAGCTGGGTTTATTGATCTTACTCTGTTCCTACTAAAGGTTTGTGTTAGACTATGGCCTCTGCATTACAGACAAAATAAATACTGGAAATTTTTTTTTGCATATCTTCAACTGTCTTTGTTCTAATCATAGAATCAAGCTGCTGTGCCACTTCTCCAAACTACGGTATGTCCCTGTGTAGGTAGAACAGACAAGTTTTTATTTTATTTTATATTGTACTCTATTGTACTTTTTAATTGATTGTTGTAAACTGCCCAGAGAGCTTCAGCTATTGGGCGGTGTAGAAATAAATAAATAAATAAATTAAATTAAGTAAGTAATCTATAATCTTTGGTGAAACAATTACACTTCAGCTAAAAACAAACAAATAAGATGCTAAAACAACCAGCAATAACAAGAATGAGACCAACATCCCTGTGCATCGTCAGTACAATAAGCAGCCTTTTTGTTCAAGAAATCTCCACGAATTTTGTGCAGATATTTCTGTACTGCTGTTTTCTTAGTGATTATGTTAAAGCCTTCCAATAGGAGGTGATTTCCCCCCCTATTATGTGGCCCAAAACCTGTAATCAAACTAGGAGAGAGTTTTGCTGCTCTTTCCAAACTGGCTCTTACAAGCTGCACAGCTAATGAGCAAGGTCTTTTCGTACTCTGATCTGAATTGCCTTGGATTTATTTTTTTTTAATGAGCAGAAGATGAGGCCTAATAGTAGCATGTCCTTTTTAGTGCTTTTTATCACTGATAAGTGTGAAATGCTTCATGGTGCTAGGATTAGCACCATGCTTCAAGCTAGGATTATCCTAGTGAGCTACCATGGCTGATGTGTGTGTTCAGGCACAGAAAGGAATATGAGTGTGCACTCACATGACTACCAAGCAGCGTGAAGCTTACATTGTCCGAGCATAAATAGTAGGAGCCTGGCCGCCATTCTGTCTCTGCCTGGTCAACAGGGTGGTACATTCTACTTGTTGCACTTCCTGCTCCAGCTTCATTCCAGCCACTGATTTCTGGGGACCCTGAGCAAGAACATGCACAATCTGAATTCAGGTATTGCCTGGCTCTGACACATCGTGAAATGCTCAGATTCTGACTGAGTATTCCTTTGACCGGTATACTGGAGTGATATGTATGGGGAAAGTAAAATTCTAAAGGTTCCTGAGAGGTGAAAGGAACCATGAGGGTTAAATAAGGCATGCTTCATCGCACAGATGTACTAAAAAGGCCTGGGAAACAACAAACGACACCTAGGATGTCTGTTGCTGCCTGTGATAACACCTGTAATGTTGGCAGATATGCCTGCATAAATGTTTTAGGACAGAGATATGTGGAAAGCTCACGCTCCAGGGTGTGAGATTTCTTGCCCAAGTGTTTTGTATGTGTTTTTGCACAAGAATGGGCCACTCCCACAACTTGCCTGAGATAACCTTGCAGGGTGGGGCTCAGACCTGCCTCTGTTTTTCCTCATCTGTGTGGATGGTCACTTGAATGGCGTGCAGTGAACTTGGTAAAAGTTAGACCCTAATGCGCTAATGGGAATTGTGTGTATTTATGCTGCAGTAGGTCCAACAGGAAGCGAACTAATGTCTTCACCATGTCTTCGTTAAAAATCCTACAGTCAGACCTATCCAATCCGCTTTCATATTTGTTGGGACCAACAATAATAAAAATCTATTTGAGTGAATGGATGTCACCATTTTGTCTCACTTCTCTGGGTGCCCTGCCATCAAAAGGGCCTCCAATGGTGATCTCCATGCACGGACAGCCAGATGTGGAGATACCTGTTCCTTCTGGTACCCATGCAATGCTTTAGAGGTGGGTGGATGTTTGTTTCCTCAGTGGCGAGTCTGTTAGCTTGCTTGTGTTAAAAGTGGGCAGTAGTAAATTGTGTTCTGAGCAACCAAAGGATTCTATTTGTTTACTTCTTCCCGCACCCCACCCCTCCCTTCTCCTTTCTTCAGGGTAGCTTAGGTATAGTGTCATCTCCACATCCTCACAATAGCCCCGTGGGCCTCTCAGAAAAGGTTAGGCTGAGAAATAGCACCTCACTCAGGCCATCCCAGTGAGCCTCATAACTAAGTGGGAAAGATTGTGACGCTGGGTTTCTCGCATCCAACCACAACATTTGTAATTGTCTCCTAGTAAGGATGCCAACCAAGCTTTTAAAGCATGGGTATGACCATGGCTCAGTGATAGAGCACATGCTTTTCATGCAGAAGAAGGTCCCAAGTCCAATTCCCGGTATCTCTGGGTAGGGCTGGAAAAATTCCTGCCTGAAATTCCTGCTGCTTCCAGTCAGTGTTACAATAGTGGGCTAGATGGACCAGTGGTCTGATTCAGTATAAGGCAGCTTCCTGTGGGTGGCCCAAGGCGTAATTTCAAAAGCACTGAAAGCAGTCAGTTAAGAGCTGAGGCAAGAGTGATTTATGTCCTGCCCACCCCCACATCATCCCGCAGGGCGGAAGAAGGAGGGGGAGAGAAAGAAAAGAAGGTGGCAAAAAGTTCTATTATCCCTAAGGGAATGTGGCCCTTGACAGAAAAAAAAGTTTCCCTAGCTCTGTTTTAAAGAGAGAACACTGCTAGACTTCTAATCAATTATGTACTCAATATGTACTTCTGTAGACCCTTAGGTCATCTTCAGGGTCCCTCTGGGTTCCCTCATGTAAGGAAATCAGTCGAGTGATACAAGAGAGAGGGCCTTCTCAGTTGTGGCACCCTGTCTATGGAATTCTTTCCCCAAGGAGGCTTGCCTGGTGCCTACACTGTTATCTTTTCTGCACCAGGTGAAGACCTTTCTCTTCTCCCAGACATTTTAGACTTAAGATAAGATTTTATGGCAGCTTTTCTAATTTGATGCTGCTTTTCCTGTGCTGCTTTTTTGTTTTGTTTTAGTGTTGCATCTTATTCCTTTAGCTTTATGTAATCCACCAAGAGGCCTTTTGTTATTGGGTGGATTAAGAATTATCATTATTATTATTATTATTGCTATTATATTGGTTACATTTGGAGTTGTTTCCAAAACCTCAATTTAAATGCTGTTTTGGACTTTTGTATTAAGCATCTGAACGTACTATTTCTCTGTCTGGCTACACACACACACACACACACACACACACACACACACACCAAATACAGTAATACCTTGGATTGCAAGTAACTTGGTTTGAGAGCGTTTTGCAAGACAAGCAAATTTTAAAATATTTATTTAATTTTTTTGGACTTCTTGCAAGCGAGAAGTACTTGAAGTACAAGCCAACATTTTGGCTGCAGGGAGCAAGCTCCTTCCAGCTGCCCCTTTTCCTGATGACATTTCGAATAGCTGCAGCAAGTTCCATCAGGCAGGATGGCTGAGCCAGCAGGGTCTAACAAGTTTTTATGAACTTTACTGTAATCTGGTTGAACTTGATGCTGTTAACCACCTTCAGTTTCCATTCCGGCAAAGAAAGGTGAGATGTATTTACGTAAATGATTACAGTAGCCACAGCAAAACATTGGCCTTAATCAGCCTTAATTCTCATTGAACTCTCTTGTTTGAATCTTCCTGATTATTAAATTTATTTATTTAAAATAATATTAAATGTATTTATTTAATATTATATTTATAGCCTGCCGCCTTTTCTTCTTGCAGGAATCCAAGGCAGCTTACTTAATCCATCTCCTCCTTTCCAACTTACCCTCAAACAACCCTGTGAGGTAGGTTAAGGTGAGAGTCAGTGACTGGTCCAGAGTCACCCAGTGAGCTTCATGGCCGAGTGGGGACTCGAACCTGGATCTCCAGTCCAACACTCTTAACTACGCCACACTGGCTCTCACCTTACATTGTTTATATACCACCTTATCTGCTAAAAAGCCATCAAGGCAGTATACAACAATTTTAAATAGCACAAAAAAACAAGGAACATTAGAACTAGTAGACACATTTAGGGTGCAATCCTATGACCCTCCAACCTTTCACGGGGGGGCATAGGACAATTCCAGCTCCCCACTGCGGCCCTGGAAATCCCTTCTGAGGTCACAGTGGGGAGTCCGAGCACAGAGCACCTGCCCCCCCCCCCACCTTGTAGCCAGCATGGTTCTTTCCATGCCGGATGGCAGCTGAAGACTGTCTTCAGTTCCCGTGTGGGGTGGGTGTTCCTGGGGGCGGGCAGGGGAGGAGCGAGGTACTGCCAGCTTCCACAGAATCCAGGCAGTGCCTCTCCTCAGGAGGAGGTTTAACGCATTTAGACGGCTGAAATCGGCCGTCTAGATGTTTGTGAGGGTGAGGAGAGCATGGCAGCAATCCTATCCACTGCACTCCTCCCACCTTCAATTGGATGCCCGTAAGTCCTTCAGATTTGGAGGATTACGGGCAGCCACATAGGATGGGGCTGTTCGACATTATCAACTACACATTTTAAAAGGCTAAATTGAAAAGATACGTCTTTACACCCTTTCTAAAGGCCAAGAGAGTGAGGGGGGGGAGAGAATCATAATTCTTGAGGGAGTGCATTCCATAGTTTTTTGGGGGCAACACGGGAGAAAACCCTTTCCTGCATGCCCAACAGACAAACCTCTGTGGGTTGTCGGTATGGAACAGCTAATCATTTATTAGTCTCTCCTTGCACAGATGGGGGCGGGGGGACGCCTCTCATCTTAAGTGTTTACACCCAAAGGTAGTTCCCAAGGCGCCATTAAGAGTCCAGAGGTAGGTATAGATTATTTTTTTTATTTAACTAATCAAGATGCAATTTTTTTCTCCTAGCACTCTCTCAGGCTTGATTTTCTGTTGCTGTGCTTTTGTGTTCTGCCCTACGCTAACCAAGAAATCATTTATCTCTCTAATAGGGTCCTGCAGTGCTATTTATTAGCCGATAACCCGTGAGCGATTTGCGTCAATGAGAGCAACACACCGCCAATAAAGCGTTTAAGACGTACAGACATGATACTTTTTTTTTAATGTAGGGACTACACTACCCGTCTCACCCTGTGCAAGTCACACACTTTATTTTTCCTGGAATGGTAACAACAGCCACTAGATAAGAGAAGTGAACTAGCACTGGCTGAAACACGGGGTCAGGTTTTAATAAAAAGTAATAACAAATTCATTGGCATGACAGTTCCAAGGGTTCACTTGTTTAAGAGTATTTAGCATTTACTGTTTCAGGTATTGCCACTGTTTCGTCTTAAAAGGCCCTTCTCTCTCTTTCTCTGTCTGTGTGTGTGTGTGTGTGTTTGTTCACAATTGATTGTTGCCACAATAAACCAGTCAATCAAGGATCACAGTGAAAATAACTTTTTAGATATTTTCCCAGCATGGCTTTTGTGTGTGCTTTTAAGCCATTCATCAAGTAACCAACATGAGGCATCATTTAACAGAAGGCCACATGATAAAAAAGCAAGCTGCTACTTCTTCCAGTGGGGGCATAGCTTTACCCCTAAGTTGTCCCTATTCTTTGAACTTTAGGGAAAAACTTTTTTTTAAAATGACATACCTTCAGGGAGAAATGAAGCAGACAGCCTTCCCTGTGGAGTTCTCAGTGGATTTTCATTCAAATCTCTGCATTCTCTTTGCTCACGTCTCAAGTTAACCATTCATGCTTGTAGTAAGCTGAGCTGCTGTCTGCCCCGCAAGGCAAGAAATACCTCTTTGCTTGAGTGTGTAGTGCTGGAACTCTCTGCTCCTCTATAGCAGTTCCTAAAACAGGATCTACGGGGGGTGCTTGGGGGGTGGGGTTGGATATGCTTACTGAATGTGCTGTGTCAACTCCGTTGTGGTGTTCTGCTGGGCCCTGCATGGCATATGGGGGCAGCGTGACCTGCACCATCCAACAGTCAATGTAACTCAGGATATTGGCCCTAGCCACCGAAATCCAGCATCATATGAGCTCTGCAAGTGCCGCATTTTCTCGAATGAAACGTAGAGTGTTCGAGGATTGGGATAATGATCCCCTGTACCTGAGGTGAGCATTACATGTTGTCAAGGTTTGTATTCCAAATCAAGGAATTGTTAAGCTCAGTGGCCTCTCTAGTTAGAATCTGCAAGATTGAGGAGGTATGTGGCGTTTCCGGGAGGTTCCCCATCCAGTCATAATTGTGCAGTTCTAAATTAGGTACCGTACTCTTCTTTGCAATAGCATACTTCTGACATTTTGTGTAGAATAATGATACTTCCTCTGGGTGGTCATTCTGGTATGAAGTCAATCAAATAATATTTCCAACGGAAAGCAAATTGCTTAAGATTTGGTGAACTTGTTCTGCTTATTAAAAAATAAGTTGCAAGGCAAGAACAGTATGTCAGACAAAACAGATACAGTCTAGACACACAAGCTATCTCTTTACTTACAGAATGCTCTCTAATCAATAATTCCTAATCCAATTAACTCCTTTTCCCTCCAACAAGAACACAAAGACTTTGCACACCTTTTATACAATTCTGTACAGTCACATGCTAGATGATGCAATTCCAGCTGCACCCATATCATGTCATCCCAGCTGAAAACAATCTAGCATGACCCCTGCTCCAGATACCCTGAAGACAAAAAACTGTACACCCACTACACTGGGCCGAAGGTGACACTTAGCTCAGGCATGACCTTGATCATGTCTGCCGGTTCTGTTGCTTCTTTGCCCGAAGGCAAATCTGAATATGAGATTCCATATTCCAACACCCCTCCTTGCCTGAGTGGCTAGAAGCTTTATTACATTCCCTAAACATTTATTTTTCATTAGGACACCATACCAAACTTTGTAATTATTTTTTGTTGGAATTTTGGCCTGGGCAGAGCCTTTGTCATCACATCCGCCAAATTCCCCTCTGATGGACAGTTACACCAGTTTTATTACACCTGTTTCTATATGGTCTCTAACATTGCAGAATTTCACCGCTACATGTTTAGTTTGAGCTTTTAGATTTTCTGAATTTGCCAAAGATATGCACGAAGTGCTATCACAAAAGACCTCCACCGGTAACTTTTGATTAATCCCCATATCTTTGAGTAATTGTATAAACCATGTTGTCTCCACATGCCAAAGAAACTGCTGCCATTTCTGCCTGGCAACTAGACGTGGCCATACTTGTCTGCTTCTTTGATACCCAGTTTACAATTGTATTTCCTAATTGCATAACCATACCACTGACTGATTTCCTGGTTAAAATACAATTTCCCCAGTCAGAATCCACCCAAATTTGTAAATTTTCAGAACCTTGAACCGGTAACTTTAAACAAATATCCAGGGTGCCTTTGAGATATCTTAAGATTCTCTTTGCTGCGTTCCATGCTGGAACAGTGGGTTGTGACGTGAACCTACACAAAACTCCCACACTGGCTGCTAAATCTGGCCGTGACCATTGTGCCAGATATAGCAAACTGCCAATCAATGACTGATACATTTCAACCTCCGGAAACACTTTATCTGTTGCACTCACGGACTTCACAAAATCTGTAGTCATTGGTGTCAGTACAGGTGCACAATCCAGCATACCGTATTTTTCTAGTAATGCTGACACCTTGTGCTTTTGGTTGAGACAAATAGATTCCTTTGTTCTAACCACCTGAACACCCAGATATTGTGACACTTCACCCAAAGATTTTACTTTAAACTTTTGTCCCAGTTGCTGTGCAAATTGTGATATATGACTGCTGTTTGACCCAGCACACAAAATATCGTCCACAAACGTGATCAGCACCATGAAATCATTTCCTGAACCCTTTGTATACACACACGGGTCAGCTCTACCACGTTTGAACCCACTTTGCACCAGTGTTTTATTCAGACACATGTTCCATGCTCTGGCAGACTGTTTTAAACCATAAACCGCTTTCTTTAGAAACCAGACCTTTCCCTGTTCACACTCAAAACCTGGAGCTGGCTCCATGTATATTTCCTCCTCCAGAGGAGCATTTAGATACGCCGTGGTGAAACCTAAATGGTGCACCATTAAACTTCTTTTTGCAGCTAAAGACAGTAGTAGCCTTACTGTTTCAGCTTTTGCAGTCGGAGAGAAAGTTTCATCATAGCTCTCCCCCTTCCTTTGTGAAAAACCCCTGGCCACGAGTCTTGATTTGAAAATAGATTCATCCGAAATTGACACCTTTCGTTTGAAAATCCACCTACTGCCAGTTACTTTCACCCCTGCTGGTGCAACAACCTCTGAATATACATCATTTTGTTTGAAAGAATCCATTTCATTTTTCATTGCCTCAAACCACCTTTGTTTTTCTGCATTTGGCAAATTGTTAACTTGTTCCAAGTTTTCTGGCTCAACATAATTCACATTGCACACTCTGGCACCGCCTACAACAAATCTCTGGGGTGGAACACCTTTAGTACTTCTTTGAGATCTGCGTATCTCTGTTTCAGCACTTCTTCTGCGGCTTGTCCTTCCCCAATTGTGTCGGCTCCTTCCAAAGAAGTCTGTTTTGAATTCTTTGGGCTTTCACCCCCCTCTCTCGCCAGCTGCTCTGGCTGAGCTGACTGAGAGATTTCTAATGGAATTAATACCTCCGGGTTTGCGTGAATATGTTGCCAGCCCTCCTCAACAAAATCAGCGTTCTGGGAAATTATCACCTTGGCATTACCACGTGAAAACCACCAGGATTTCCCAGTTCCTGCGTACCCCACAAAACGCAACCTTTGTGATTTTGGGTCTCCCTTCCTCCTCAATGATTTTGGAATATGCACGTATGCAAAACTGCCCCAGACTCGGAGGTGGCCAAGATCAGGCGTCCTCCCAAACAGTTTTGTATACGGTATACCATCAATCACTGCAGACCAGGTCCTGTTGCACAAATAATTGGCTGCCAGGATTGCCTCACCCCAAAAATGTGAGTTTGTACTCAGACCAGCATCAGTTAACAAACACCTCATTATCTGTTGTAGCGACCTGAATTTTTCAGATATAACCCCAGTATTTGTAACCTTGTGCATTATACCATTTTGTTTCAGAAACCTTTGGAACTCCCAGCTCAAGTACTCTCCACCCCGGTCTGTTTGTAGAGTTTGAACTTTTGTGTTAAATTGTCTCTCTGCATAAGCAACCCAATCACGAAAGACAGAAAAACATTGAGCCTTATTTTTCAAAAGATACACCCAAGTAAACTTTGAATATTGATCCATAACCAGCAAAACATATTTTGCACCACCTTCACTGGGCTTGAAGGGACCACACACATCAGAATGCACCAACTCAAACAGTTCACTCGCTTGTCTGTTTGATTTTTTGCTTATTGGCTGCACCTGAGACTTTGCTTGTTTGCACACCGCACAGTTGAGAAATTTTCTGCACCCTTTCAAAGTAACACCAGTGCAAGACTCAGCAGTCTTCTGTATTACACTGAACCCGGAATGCCCCAATCTCCTGTGAAATTTGTGTAAACAATTTCCGTGTAATGGTGTATTTTTAACCATGGCAATGCTTGGAGACAACACGTATAGCCCATTAACCAGGGAGGCTTTAGCTGCAAGCTTCCCACCTTTCTGGATTTCACAGCCAGATTTTGTGAACAACACTTCATACCCAACACCGGTAAGACATGACACAGACAACAGGCTATAATCCAAATTGGGGACACACAGAACATTATCAAATTCTGTATCTAGATAGGGTACTCTACATTTCCCCTCACCCACAATAGGACACGTGCTCCCATCTGCCAATGTGACAGTATGACTACTATTTTCCTTAGACACTTGACTAAAAGACACAAATGGTAAAGACTAATTGGATATGGTCTTAGAACTCCCACTGTCAAGAATCCACCTTGACGTGGGCTGACTCACATTCACCCTTACAGTAGCTGACACAGAATTATTACATTGTCCATCTTCCTGATGCTTCTTCTTCTGTTGAAAGCCCTTCTGTAAGTTCGCTTTACATTGTCTTTTAATGTGACCCGGTTTCCCGCATTTGTAGCATTTTTTCACATACAAAGCTCTCTCCGTTTCCTCTCCGGCAAACCTCGGCTTTTCTGCTGCTCCGTAACTCGACACTCCGGCCCCTCCTCGGCACGAATTCCTTTGGTTGGAGGGAGCTGTCGTCTGCTTCTCCTGCTGCTTTGCTTTTCTCCTCTCTTCCTCTTCAAGTAGCCGGCCAGCCAGATAATCCATCGTTAAATCATCTTCTGGAAGCGAAGCAACACTGTTCACCAGCAAGTCCCAGCTTTCATCCAGAGATGACAAGACAATCTGGACTTGGTGAATTTGTTGGTATTTCTGACCCCTCTCAGCAAGTTTCATCAGCAGCTCCTGGATTACTTGCAAGTGGTCAGACACCTTCTCCCCGGGCAGCAGCTGTTTCTTGTACAGTTGCCGCACCAACAATATCTTCGAGCTCGCAGAGTCCCGAACATGTGTTTTCCTGAGAGTTTTCCAGCAGTCGGCGGCATTCTCCAGAGACCGCACATGCATAAGCTGTGAGTCTGACAGAGACAACACAATCAAAGCATGAGCTCTCTGCAGCCGCCAGGCTCTCTTCAGGGGTTGGGTCGCACGGGGGATCGACAACAGCAATGACCCACAAATCCTCCCGCATCAGTAGCATTCTGGTCTTGAATTCCCAAGCTAGGTAATTCTCTCCCGTCAGCTTGTCCACCACCACTCCCGGATACTGCTGCATCACCGCCATCGGAACGCTGTCCACAGGCTGCACAGTGGGAGCTGGCACAGGAATTCTTTCTTCCTCTTTCTCCAGAGGATCACTCTGTAACTCCGGCTCGGACTTCACCTCCTCAGCCGTCTGTTCCTCCAGCTTTTCACGGTTTTCTGCTAGAGAAGGACCAGCGATACAAAGCCCTAGCCAGGAACTTTGCAGCGATCAAAACTTCTCTGCACCCAAACAAAAAACCTTACTGGACCTTAGCCAAAAAACAAAACACTACTCAACAACCACGTATCTCAATACCCATGTGCCACTGCTGGGCCCATAACCTGTTGGAGATTTGAGCCGCCGGGGGGGGGGAAACAAAGTTAAACAACCTTGTCCCAGCGGCTGCAGAATGTGCAGTGGAGAGATATGGTGGCGTGAGAAACGGGTGCCAGGCCAGTAGGCGAAAAGCAAAACAACAAGTCTGTTTCTTTAAACACAGAGGTTTACTAAACTAAGACTTGCAAAAATATGAACAGAACATACACAGAGTGCTATTGTACAAAAAAGTGAAAGAGAACAGTATGTCAGACAAAACAGATACAGTCTAGACACACAAGCTATCTCTTTACTTACAGAATGCTCTCTAATCAATAATTCCTAATCCAATTAACTCCTTTCCCCCCCAACAAGAGCACAAAGACTTTGCACACCTTTTATACAATTCTGTACAGTCACATGCTAGATGATGCAATTCCAGCTGCACCCATATCACGATGTCATCCCAGCTGAAAACAATCTAGCATGACCCCTGCTCCAGATACCCTGAAGACAAAAAACTGTACACCCACTACACTGGGCCAAAGGTGACACTTAGCTCAGGCATGACCTTGATCATGTCTGCCGGTTCTGTTGCTTCTTTGCCCGAAGGCAAATCTGAATATGAGATTCCATATTCCAACATTTTGATTTACTTTGATGTGCGCTTGAAAAACCATTATTGTGCATAGATGAGATTTTCCATTTTACTTTTATATATGCTGATCAGATTTTATGCAGTTCGAATATTACTTGCTCACATTTTGTTAACAAGTCCTAAATTAAGGACTTTTTCATAACAGTAGTTTCTAGCCTTGAAGTTGCTGCTTGACAGTCTTTGTCTGTTACTGTGTAGAAGTGCCCTGTTGTGCAACAAGGATCAGCTTTTGTCAAAACATCTGAAGATGGTATCCATAGGACATCTTGTTTATCTGTATACATAAATGATTTTGCTGGTCCAGCTGGATGAAGAAGGCTCACTAACACTTCTGCTCTCTGATCATCTGTTTGTAAAACACAACCTAACCACCATTGTGAGGTATAAACACACGGGTCATTCCATGTAAAATCAACCAATGAACTTGACCATCACCGATTTTGAAAAAACTTGATGAACTTGTTGGGTCTGTTGAGAAAATAAGCTGCTCCAAAAATTAGAGTTCTGGGACAAAAAACGTCTGGAGATATGGCAATCAAAAATATGAAGAAAAACGTTAATTTTTCTGTGTTGAACCACATTAAAATTCCAGTAATTGCAGTTCTACAGAACTTAAAGTTAATTTTGGTGTTGTTGGAAAGCAAAATTTGACCTTGAATTCTGCAAAAACTAAAAAAAAATTCCCCATGATTTTTGTTTTGGTATTTCATCTGACAGTGCTTAATACATGTACCAATGTTCAAAATGGGGTTCTTAACAGAAAACGAGTTACATCTTTTGGGGTGCTCTGTGTGTATGCGTCATAGTTCATATGAATTGCTATCTCTACGTATCTTAAGAAAATATGCATTATCACTTAGGTTTTGAATAAAACATTGTGCACAAGTACAAGCTACTCTGTCATAATTGTGCGGTTCTAAATTAGGTATTCTTCTTCGCAATAGCATACTTCTGACATTTTGGGGCGGTTCAGACGACCCAGGCGGCGAGAGGGGGAGGCACCACGGGGCCATCCTCGGGATCTGGAGGGGTGCCGCAGATGATCTGCGCCCTGCATGCGTGGGTGGACTGTATTGGAGCTGGCAGTCCCCGCACCATGGCGTGGGCCTCCCTGGCGCTAGGTGGCAGCAGCTCGGGATGCCCAGTGGGGCCAATTGCCCCTATAGGCTAGAGCAGCTGCAGTTCTGGCCACTCTGGGCTGCCACCTCTGTGCAGCCATGGGAGGCCCCCGCGGGACAGCCACCTGCTGTCCACACAGGCCATACGCGGTATGGGCTTACCCCTCTCCCGCCCATGGTGGCTTTCCATGCTTCCCACACAGCAGCTGTCCCATGGGGGCACCCCCGGCTGGTGTTCACATGACACAGGAACCACGGGGGGCTTCCACTCCCCCGCGGTTCCTGTGTCGTGTGAACCGGCCCTTTGTGTAGAATAATGATACTTCCTCTGGGTGGTCATTCTGGTATGAAATCAATCAAAGAATATTTCCAACTGAAAGCAAATTGCTTCAGATTTGGTGAACTTGTTCTGCTTATTAAAAAATAAGTTGCAGGGCCTATTGTTTTCAGAAGAATGAGGTTTAAAATATGTACTTTAAAAAAGGTACTCACCAGTATGCTTGGGGAAAACGTGTTCATTTTTATTTTTTTAAATAAATATACAGAAGTTTGAACTAGAATAATGACCAAAAAAACCCCCTCATTTTGTTAAAAATAATGTTTAACTTCCCTAGAAACATGTACTCGATTTCAAAATGGGACTCTTACTAGCATAGTTATTTTGATTTACTTTGATGTGGTCTTGAAAAACCATCATTGTGCATAGGTGAGATTTTCCATTTTACTTTTATATATGCTGATCAGATTTTATGCAGTTCAAATATTACTTGCTCACATTTTGTCAGGGATGGGGACTCGGACTCGACTCGTGAGTTGGACTGAGTCCCCCCCTCTGACTCGACTCGGACTCGAGTCCCAATATTTTTAATGGGACTCGAGACTCGACTCGGGACTCGAAACCAAGGACCAAGGAACTCTCAGAACCACTGTCTATTATCTTTGAGAAATCATGGAGGACAGGTGAAGTGCCAGACGACTGGAGGAGGGCAAATGTTGTTCCCATCTTCAAAAAGGGCAAGAAGGAGGAACCTGGGAACTATAGGCCAGTCAGTCTGACATCAATCCCCGGGAAGATTTTTGAGCAGATTATAAAGAAGTCAGTCTGCAAGCACCTTGAAAACAATGCAGTGATTACTAGAAGCCAGCATGGATTTGTCAAGAACAAATCCTGTCAGACTAATCTGATCTCATTTTTTGATCGGGTAACCTCCCTTGTGGACTGTGGGAATGCTGTGGACATTATATATCTGGACTTCAGCAAAGCTTTCGACAAAGTGCCTCATGATATCCTGATTAGTAAGCTAGCTAAGAGTGGGCTAGATGGAACAACTATCAGGTGGATCCACAATTGGCTACAGAATCGGACTCAAAGAGTGCTTATCAATGGTTCCTTCTCAAACTGGGGAGAGGTAACGAGCGGGGTACCACAGGGCTCGGTCCTGGGCCCGGTGCTCTTCAACATTTTTTATTAATGACTTGGATCAGGAGGTACAGGGAATGCTTATCAAATTTGCAGATGACACAAAGTTGGGTGGAACAGCTAATACTCTGGAAGACAGAAACAAAATTCAAAGTGACCTCGATAGGCTGGAGCGCTGGGCCGAAAACAACAGAATGAAATTTAATAGGGATAAATGCCAAGTGCTGCACCTAGGGAGAGGAAACCAAATGCAGAGTTACAGAATGGGGGACACTTGGCTCAACAATACTACAAGTGAGAAGGATCTTGGAATTGTGGTAGATCACAAACTGAATATGAGCCAGCAATGCGATGTGGCTGCAAAGAAGGCAAATGCAATTTTGGGCTGTATTAATAGAAGTATAGCTTCCAAATCGCGGGAAGTGATAATTCCCCTTTACTCGGCACTGGTTAGGCCTCATCTTGAGTACTGCGTCCAGTTCTGGGCACCTCACTTTAAGAAGGACATAGACAAACTGGAGAGGGTTCAGAGGGCAACAAGGATGATAAAGGGACTGGAAACAAGGCCCTATGAGGAGAGACTGAAAGAACTGGGCATGTTTAGCCTTCAGAAGAGGAGACTGAGGGGAGATATGATTGCACTCTTCCAGTATTTGAAGGGATGTCACACAGAGGAGGGCAAAGATCTCTTCTCGTTCATCCCAGTTTGCAGGACACGGAATAATGGGCTCAAGTTACAGGAACCTAGATTCCACCTAAACATCAGGAAAAATTTCCTGACTGTCAGAGCAATAAGACAATGGAATCAACTACCTAGGGAGGTCGTGGGCTCTCCCACTCTGGAGGCATTCAAGGTGCAGCTGGACAGACATCTGTCAGAGATGCTTTGACCTAGATTCCTGCATTGAGCAGGGGGTTGGACTCGATGGCCTTGTAGGCCCCTTCCAACTCTACTTTTCTATGATTCTATGATTCTATGATCCCTGGGCTGTGCCAGAAGGAGTGGAGCAGAGCGTGATTGCCGGCGAAGAGCGCATGGAAGCGAGGTGTGCCGCTGCTTGGCCACTATGGACGGCTACTAGGAGTGCAGCCCCAACAGTGTGTCAAGATTTATTTTGATTGATGTGTTGCGTACTTGGGAGAGGCAGAAGAAGGACCTGAGATTACTCTGTGTGGCTGCTCTGAGTGTGTTTCTGGTTCCAGCAAGTTCATCACCAGTGGAGCGGGTGTTCAGTGAGGGTGGAATTGTGATGAGATCTCACCATTCCAGAATGGGGGCCAAACATTTAGAAAAAATCATGTTCCTCAAATGCAGCATGGATAAGTTTTAGGAAGTACAGCAAGTTTATTTTTTAAAATCATTTTTCTAAAATGCAACCTTTCAGACATTTTGGGTTTGGCTGCCTCTGCCTGCCTGCCTGGGGTTCCCAGCCTCCTCTGCCTGCCTGGTCTCTTTTTGACCAGTTCAACAGTTGAATTGTCCAAGACAAAGGCCTCTGCCTGCCTGCTTTGGGGTTCCCTGCCTCCTCTGCCTGCCTGGTTATTTTGGGTTATTCTGCCTGGTCTGTTCTTGCCAAAATCAGTTGCAGAGTTTTGAAATAAAAAGGCCCACTTGTACCTAGAATTTATTTAAACCACACATCTGAAGTAGCCTTATTTTGTTGGGAAAACCCCCCATTGATTTTAATAGGGACTCGTGGAGTCAGCTTTGGAAGTGACTCGTGACTCGTGAGTCACCATTTTGGACCAAGGACTCGGACTCGGGTCCAAAGACTCATGACTCGACTCGTGACTCGAGACCAAGGACTTCAACATCCCTGCATTTTGTTAACAAGTCCTAAATTAAAGACTTTTTCATAACAGTAGTTTCTAGCCTTGAACTTGCTGCTTGATAGTCTTTGTCTGTTACTGTGTAGAAGCACCCTGTTGTGCAACAAGGATCAGCTTTTGTCAAAACATCTGAAGATGGTATCCATAGGACATCTTGTTTATCTGGATACATAAATGATTTTGCTGGTCCAGCTGGATAAAGAAAGCTCACTAACACTTCTGCTCTCTGATTATCTGTTTGTAAAACACAACCTAACCACCACTGTGAGGTATAAACACACGTAGCAAATCTTCATATTTCTTGCAATTCCAGTTCTCCTTCTTTAATAGTCACTGTCTCTTTTCTGGATTCGCATTGAAATGAATATCTTTTAGTAGCAACTGTGTGTTTTGTTAATGGAATTATGGTGTGAATTTTCTGTGGCCCAGGAATGCGTCTTGAATTCTCAAAGCAACATTTTAGAAGCTTTTCTTCTAGTTCATAATCTTTACCGTATTTGTGGTGTATTGAAATGCAACCTGTGTGTGATGTTCTCCTTTGCCCAATCAAAGAGCTGACAAGGGGTCATGGTTTGTTTTTCATACGGATGCTGCAAACTTGCTCGAGCAGCTAACCTTTTCACAGTGCCACCCACACCATCACAAGGCCCTTTTCCATGTGATGTGGCAAAGAAGTGCCATTCTGCATCAATACCGAAATCTGACTTATGCTTACATAAGTTGCTGAAGTTTTTACGGTTTTTATACTGTGCTGGTGCACCATCAGAGAAATAATAGATCTTATTTATGCTACCTGTAGAAATGGTGTGCAGGAATTCAACCAGCTTCTTTTGAAATACACGAACAGCCACAGTATCATGATCTAGACATTCTGATATTATGACTAAGCTTGAATGTTTAATGTTTAGTGATTTGTCACAGAAGTAAGCTACAAATGGATGAACTGTAGCCTGCAAGTTGTTCCAATGGAAACCTTGCACTTCATCTTGGAAGACAAAAGCATAGTTCTCTGAGAAGTCACATATGACAAGAAATTCACCATCTTGAAGTTTTGATTTTATATGCTCTTGAAATGATGTTTGCTCAGAAGCAATAAAGGAATGCAACTTCAGTTGTTGCAGTTTGTCAATCAACATGTCAATAAATTCATCTGCAGGTTTTGCAAATGTTTCTAATGTAGACCTATCACATACCCATTGTTTGAAAATAATGAATCAATTAGATTGTCATCCATTGCGTGCCATGTTTGCTCTTGTATGTGACTTGTCCCTGGACAGTTATCACAGTCTCCCAAAAAGCATTGAGGATCAGCAGGATTGCATACCATTGCTGCAATGCAGTCCTTGTATGTTAATGTAGACATTCAAAGAGATATATCGCTGTGAAGGTTTGACCCAAGCCTGGTTTGGTTTCAGCCTGAAGGCCCAGGAAGCTCCTGAAGGGAGGGGGCAGGCTTAAGTTTCATTTCCCTCCAAAAAGTTCTGTTGTTAGTGTGTATAAGGGGGTGGAGTTATTGTATGGAGGTACTGTGCATGTATAAGAACATTCACATCTTCTGAACTGTTTGGAACCCCATTCTGGAAATTGGTACATATACTCAAGGTAAATATGGGTTATCCGAGGAAAAAAATCAGCAAAAAAAAACAACCCTTTGGGTTTTTTTGAATTCAAGGTCAAATTAAAGAAACTATGACCTTGTGAGGGATTGAGGCCTACACAGGATTGGGTTTGTTGAGGCCTGAAGGCCCAAACACTTCCCTCAAGTAGTGAAGCCTGAAGGCCCAAACACTTGGATGGGAGGGGGAGTTTGAGAGTTTTAAGTCACCCAATAGAAGTTAAGAATTAGTTCTCCTGTGCAAGGTCACATGGTTATAACCTTCCATTCCTGGGAAGACTATATATGTGGGGTGTGGTCAGCTAGCAGTTAGTGTGTGCTGGGAGAGAGCTGGAAGCAGCAGCACAGAAACAGCAGAGAAAAGCAGAGAAAGAGAAACTGGCTGCATAGGATATAGGTAGTCTGAAGTTAACTAGAGAACATTGGATTGTTTGTTTGTTTTATTTTATTATACTTGCTTTTGGATTATAACCACTCTATTAAGTAAAAATCCTAATATTAATAGTAAAGTGTTGTTCTTTACCCTGGAGTTTGGAGTGACTTATTCACCACGTCTAGAGCCTACACCCACGTTACTGGAAGCAGGCAAAGGACTGGATAACCTAGAGGGGGAGAGGCTTTGGGAAGAGGCAGAGATCTCCCAAAGGCAGATCAAGGGGTCTCTGCAGTAGCGGAACCTTGACAGATGGTGGCAGCGGAGCGATCCTGAACGGTGAGATTAAGCACTCCAAACGGAAATTGGGTATTTTACTAATAGAGCTGGCAAAAGCAGTGTATGTTTGAACTTCAGGACTGCGGAATAGGGACCCAGTGAGGCTAGTAAAATGAGCCAGTATCTTTCTATGAATAAAACTGTCCCTGATAGAGCAGTGTAAAAAGGACAATTTGCCATGGGAGGAGAAAACTAGCAGAGGAACTGAAAGTTATGCTGATCTCCCAGGCGGCAATAGAAGGAGCTGCACCCTCTAGCTCTAGGGTAGCAAGACCCCAAACAAAAGAATGGGAGCTCCGTGAACAGGAACTGCGGCTAGTGGCAAAGCAGAAGGAAGAAGAGACCAGGTTAGAATGGGAGCGGCTTCGTCAGCAGGAAGAACAACGCAAACATGAGGAAAAGCTGCACCAGGAGAAACTGCAAGCCCAGAAAGAGTAATTGCAAGCCCAAGAGGAACAATGCAGACACGAGGAAAAGGCGCGGCAGGAGCAACTTCAGGCCCAGAAAGAGCAACTTCAGGCCCAGGAAGAACAACGCAGACACGAGGAAAGGATGATGCAATTGAAACAGGAGCAGCCTGTCAGAGTTACCCCGAAGGACTTCACAGCATACACCCCAGGAGAAGACCCACAAGTGTTCCTGACCACTTTTGAAAGGGCAGCACAGAAGTGGGGATTGCAGGAGGGTGATTACATGAAGTTTGTGCCTAATTTAATCAAAGGGGAGCTGGCAGAGATTTATAATAGCATGCCAGAGGGGGAGGCTGTTTCCTATGCTCAGTTCAAAGAAACTGTGTTTAAAAGGTTCAGGTTAGGCCCTGAGCACTTTAGGAAAAAGTTCAGAGGGTTAACACCTCAACCAGGTAAATCCTATGGTAGAGTTTGCAACAAAATTAAAAAACCTGCTATTAAAATGGGTGGATGAAGCAAAAGCTGACAACAGGGAAAAGGTGTTAGAGCTTATGGCTCTGGATCAGTTTTATTTTCGGTTGCCCAGAGAAATAAAACTGAAGGTTAAGGATAAAGATCCTGAAACTGTAAACCAAGCTGCAGAAATGGCTGACAAACTGATTGAAAACCGGGAAGGGTTAGGCCCCAGGATTGAGTCTGAGAAGAAGGGGGGGAAATGGGAAGCCCCAAGTAAAAAGGAGTTCAAAAAACCTCCTTTTGATCCTTCTCACCCCAGAGACCGTGCCTGCTATTCGTGTGGTCAGACAGGCCACATCAAGAGTAGCTGCCCCAAGTTACAAGCAATAACACCAGCTAACCCAGGTAGTCCTAAACCCGAACAAACCAAGCCACAAGGTGTAGCAAGCATAAAAAAACCTTATAATTGTGGTTTTGTGATCACCAACAGGGAAGAGGTTAATAATCAGTTTAAAGAACCTGTTTATGTAAAGGATAAGACCATTATGGCAATGTTGGATTCTGGAGCTGATGTTTCTCTGATCCGAGCAGATTTGGTGACACCTGAAGATTTGGTACCAGGAATGTCTATTGAGATCCAGGGAGTGAATGGTCCCTCCTTTGAAGTCCCAGAAGCAAGGTTATCCATAGAATGGAGGGGATGGAGGGGTCTGTATGAAGTTGGGGTGATGGAACCTCCAACCCAATTTGCCCCTATCATTGTGGGAAGGGATATAATGGGACCAGAAGCTCAAATATGTGTGGTAACCCACAAGCAAAAGGAAAGGGAGGAACTTTCAAGACAGGACCAGGTAAAAGCTGATGGGGTAAAAGAAAAGGTACTAGAGGTACAACCCACAGTGATTCCGGAAGGTCCAAAACCAACCCCAGACCCTCCCCAAACCGAAACAACAGAACAAGCCTCCATGCAACCTGTAGACCTGACAGCCAGTGAAACAACCGAGGCAGGTGGTCCTGTAGAGGAGAAGGCACTAGAGACCCCTTTTCCTGATTTAAGAGGAGTAGAGGAATTCAAGCAGGGAGTCCTCAGTGATCCTAGTTTGGAGCCTCTGAAAAGAGTTGCTCTCCCTCAAGAGAAGCCCTTCTCTGAGGAAAGAAGGGAGCAGATTATTTGGGAGAAAGGATTGCTGTATAGGCTGTGGTTACCAAAAACCCAAGAGTTAACCTGGGAACCACTAAAGCAACTGGTAGTACCTAACCAATTCCGGCTAAGGTTGCTAGAACTAGCCCATGACGTGCCATGCGCAGGGCACTTGGGGAAAAACAAGACTAAACAAAGGCTCATGGCAAACTTCTTTTGGCCTGGAATTGCTAAGCAAGTAGCAGAGTACTGCAGGTCTTGTGAAACCTGTCATATGAACTATGACACATACACACAGAGCACCCCAAAAGATGTAATTCATTTTCTGTTAAGAACCCCATTTTGAAAATTGGTACATGTCATTTCATGTACTGAAATGTACTGAAAGCACTGTCAGATGAAATACCAAAACAAAAATCATGGGAATTTTTTTTTAGTTTTTGCAGAATTCAAGGTCAAATTTTGCTATTTGACCTTGAATATATATCTATTCCTAAAACCACTTATGTTACATATCTAACGAAAGAACATTTCAAAGGCTTTCCAACAACACCAAAATTAACTTTCTAAGTTCTGTAGAACTGGAATTACTGGAATTTTAATGTTGTCCGACACACAAAAATTAACATTTTTCTTCATATTTTTGATTGCCATATCTCCAGACATTTTTTGTCCCAGAACTCTAATTTTTGGAGCAGCTTATTTTCTCAGCAGACCTAACAAGTTCACCAAGTTGGGTTCAGAAAAAAAACCTCAGGCAAAAAGTCTGAGGCAAAAATGTCTGTCCAGGGGCAGGCAAAATGTCTGTCTAGGGGCAGCGTGTGGGGAAGGCAGGGCATCACAGTAAAGCCCCTTTGCAGCCTCTGCCTATTATAGGAGAAGCTTTCTTCAGGGTGGGCATGGATATTGTAGGGCCTTTCACTAAACCCACCCGCAAGGGAAAAAGTACATCCTCACAGTGGTGGATTTTGCCACAAAGATACCCGGAAGCTGTAGCACTAGCCTCTATAGATGCTCCATCTGTAGCTGAGGCATTGCTGACTATATTTTGGCAGAACTGGATTTCCCTCTGAAATCTTACAGATTGTGGGTCAAATTTCCTCTCCGAGATAATGGAATGTCCTGTGGAAGTGTTGTGGGGTAAAACACTTGAAAACCACTCCTTATCACCCACAGCAATGAATGGTGGAAAGATTTAACGCCACACTCAAAGGAATGATTAGAACTTATGTAAATACACACCCAAATGACTGGGATGACAAACTGCAACACCTACTTTTTGCCTACAGGGAAGTTCCACAGGAATCAACTGGATTCTCACCTTTTGAGCTGTTGTATGGCAGAAGAGTGAGAGGCCCTCTTGATCTCCTGCGGGAAAACTGGGAAGGTAAACTCGTAGAAAACAAAACCTCTGTGGTGGATTATGTGTTAAAACTTAGACAAACCCTTGATACACTCTGTAAACTAGTTCAAGCCAATGTAACCAAAGCCCAAGAGGTGCAAAAGTTCTGGTATGATCAAAAAGCACGCTCTAGATTATTTGAGGTAGGGGATCCGGTAATGATATTTATTCCTCTGCGCAAAGACAAGCTTAAGGCTGCTTGGGAAGGCCCCTACACAGTCAGAGAGAAAATGGATGATTTAACCTATGTGGTGGTTAAAGAAAAATCTGAAAAAAGACCAAAGGTAGTACATGTAAATATGATGAAGCCACACTATGAGAGGAGTAAAGTAGTTTTACAGGTGCAGAAGGTGCCAGAGGTAGTATATTTGTGGGACAAGGTTGAAGCTATCAGAACCTGGGACATACCTACAACCAAGAAACAGGTCAGGTCATTGCCTACAGGGAAGTTCCACGGAGCAGGAGGTAAGGAGGCTGAGGCACCACCAGGATACTTTGTATCATGGCAGTGCCTATGTCCTCCCCTCCCCTCCGGAAGACCCCCTAAACCCAATCTGTGAGGTCATGTTTGCAACCTCGGAGTTGCAGCCCACGTGTGGTTCTTTCTGGCTGCAAGTGAGGAAGGGAGGGCATTCCGTCAAGTTCGGAGTCCCAGCTCCGAGGTTGGAGTGAGTTTCTGAGCTCGGAGCTGGGACTCCAAAAACATCCTACAGCCATCTAGATGCTGTCTAGCAGCCATAAGATGGTGTTGCCCAAAACAGCAAAACCAACATGTCAGGAGCCACATGCTTTTGTAAATCAAAAGACCTTTAACTTGCATTTAAAAAGTACTCACAGTGTGTGTGTGTGTGTGTGTGTGTGGGGGGGGGTAATCACACTTTCCTCCCCCGGGACTTCCACAAATGGGGGGGGGGGTCACCAGCAAAGATGCCCTGACTCATTTCCCCATCTTCCTCACCTCATTTAGAGGAGGGACAGGGCAGTGAGCAGAGTATCCCCTGCAGATTGAAGTTCCCTAGTTGGCTGGTAACATGGGAGCAGCTCCTTCAGGTTCCTGGGCCTTAAATAATTAAGGGCTTTGTATGCCAAAAGTTAGATCTTAAACTGAGCTTGGCAGCTCACCGGCAGCCGGTGTGGTGCTTTCAGGATAGATGTAAAATGAGCTCTCCTAGGCTAGCTGCACCTGGCAGCAGCCGGGCCTGCAACATTCTGCACTGTTTCGACACCTTAAGCATGGGCGAATGTTATGTAAAAAGTGATTTATGGCTTTTCAGTGGAACCAAAGGACATGGAAGCAACAGGAGCATCTGACCAGATTTTGTCGGCTGATTCTGGTATTCCTCAAAGCGATGGGTAGAACAGAATAGAAGTTTGTGAGAAGACAAGGTGTGCGTCCTCTATAAAGTAGTGCACACAACAACCCTAGACAGGAGCTAGGTGACCCCATTCCAATAAGTGTGTATAATGTGGCAGCACAGAGGGGAAATGAATCATTTTGAGTTCGTTCATCCCCTTGTGCACTAAAGAGCACATACTCCAGCTTGGGGTCCTGCAAGGTGGCCATGGGTAAGTGTAAAACCTGTCTTTTATTCCCACCTTTCTGCAGGACAGGACAAATATTTGCAGATAGCTTCTCAAGAACAGAAGGGCAGTGCACTCACTTTATCTCCAGATAGCTTATCAAGATCTACATGGAATGCCTATTAGTATATCAGAGAAGATGTTAGGACACTGGAACAGAATGTGTATTAAGTTTATAAATAATGGGGTGGGGTTAGAATACCTAAGAAGCTCTAACAAAAAGGGTAAGGTGGGACAGGTATGAATATTCCCAAAGTCACATGTACAGCAGAGGTGCTCAATTAGTAGTGGCACTCACTACTAATTGAGCACCTCTTGGGAGACATTTTTTCTCCCTCTCTCACAATACTAGAACCCAGGGTCATCCCATGAAGCTGATTGGTGGGAGATTCAAGACAGATAAAAGGAAGGACTTCTTCACATAGTGCATAGTTAAACTATGGAATGCACTACCACAAGCTGTAGTGATGGCCACCTATTAAGATTAAAGTGAGCAATGTTCATCATTCTTGTGTACTGTATGAACTACAAAAAACTGTACGACTTCAGAAAATGTGAATCCATTCATGGCTCTGACTGGGGCAGACTCCCTCCTCACATGGAGGAGCTCTTCACGTATACATCACTACCCCTGGAGCGCCCTTGTTACCAAATGGCTCCTCTTAGATACATGTACAAACTACATGTACAAACATTCTAGAAAAACATGTAACATTGCTGTGATGTGCAAACTCTGCACTATGGTTTAATTATGGATTGTTAACCATGAACAACCCAGGAAAAGAACCCATGATTTGTTGTTGGGTTGTAAATTCTGGGTTGTCCTGTGGGAGAAAAGGTACACTGAGGGCTTGAAGCCTTGGGTTTTTACACTGATTTAACAAAGGCTTGAAAGACACAAAGGGAGCAATCCTATGGCTCCTACTCAGTGTCTGAGGAGCCATAGGATACTTTGGATTCCCAGGTCCAAGGTCAGAGACAGTGCTCCAACAGAGGGGGGAATCCATGATCCATCCCCCACCCCCTTGCAGCTGGTGTGGAAAGAACCGCTCTGGCTGCCTCTCTGAGGTCGGGAATGCAACCTTGGAGAGAGGGTGGGGGGAGTGGAGGAGACTGGAGAGGCCTGGATATGAGTTATCCTGGTGTCTCTGCAGCCTCTTTCCCTCCCCTCGGAAATGTTTTTGCTAGACAGGCAAAAAAAGCCCGTCTAGCAAAAAGGCAGGGCATGAAGATGGGGAGGCAAAGATTGCCTCCACCCCTCCTCCCGCCCTGCATAGGATGAGCATAGGCCTCTGGGTTCGGGTGGTGGTGGTTATGATTGCCACAGTAGGATTGGTCCCAAAGAGTGCCGCCTGACCTAACAAAAACACAAAGAGGTTGCAGGAAGATTGTCAAGTACCAAGAATAGCTGTTCCTGCCCAACCGCAATGGAGTTGATCACTCTACTCCCAGAGCCATCCCCTGATACAAAAGAGAGGGCCTGCTGTCCACGGACGCTCCCTTGGGGAGCCGTTGTGCCAGACCTACGCAGAACTGCGTAATCTATTTTTGCCATTTGACCTCCTGTTTCGATACCTGGAAGTCGTCACTGCGAAAGAGGAATCGCTTCAGAATTTGATTAATATTTCCTTTTGTCTGCCTTGGGACATCTGCATAGATGTAATTTTGATGGCTGCGATAATGCCTGACATCGCCCTGCATACGTGACTTAAAGCTGCTGAGCAATCTCCTTTGTTTATGCTCCTGTTTTCAGCCAAACTTTCTTGAAGGCACCATCTCCATGGCTGCCAATATCAAGCAGGGGGCATGACCTACTCTAAGAGGAAGCAGTCTGCGAACAGCTTGGTACCTCCAGTATCAGGAATTGTATGTCTCTGGCTTCCGGGTGAACATGGAGCTTTGAAAGCCGCACAGAAATTCTGTGGGCAGCTGGCACAGCGTTTCCTGGCCAGAGAATGTCTCAGGCTGGGGAATCTACTTCTCATTAGAGAAGCGAAGATCTGAGGTTACCCCCAAATTATCTCATAGGGTCATAAATCGCTTTTTGTTTGTCTTATGACGAATAAATGCGGTTGGTGATCTGAGGTGGGGGAAAACGGCGCTGCTTCCAGAGACCGGTTTTACCGATCATCAGAAGTTTGCATGTTCGCTTCCAAAATAAAGGAGTACATCTGGAGTGGCTAATTGGAATCTTTCGGCAGCAGAGTGGAATTTATAATTAACTGTAAGTAGACTATGTTTATCTGGGAGGCGAAAAAGATAAGAGAGGAAACCTGAAAGGAGGTCTATAAATCTTATATGTTTGGAAGCGTCTTGGAAATATCTATACGCAAGGCAAGATGTTTGCAGTTGCAGCATTCTTAAACCTGTGGAACGAAATGGAGAGAGAAATTCTAAACAGATTGGAAATAAGAATCCAGGCTTGGAATGTAAATCTGAAAGTGGATCAATCAGAAGAACAACGTAAGACGGATTTCTTTACAGGACCGGCAGAGGAGAAGACAGAAGAAGTAAATAAGGACTTGGGAAACTTACCAGAAATTCACAGAGACTTTGAAGTTTTAATTGAGTTGAAGTGGCATGAGAAGACAGTTCAGGAAGAAGTTGTGACGCACTTTTTAAAATCTAAGATGGCGGAGCTGGAGATCGGTATGCAGGAGACCACAAAACAACAGAATAAGCTGATCGGTATGCAGGAGTCCACAAAACAAAAGAACAAGCTGATTTCATTCTTGGTTCAAAACCTGGAACTTACTGATTATCCCTTTGACAGAGGAAAGCAATGAAAGGGACTATCTTCATGGTCTTTTATTGGCAAAAGATAAAGGGTTGATGTATACTGAACTACATGTCTAGTTGGAATATAAATAATCTTTTGATTTTAAATATTAATGGCAAAGGTAAAGGGATTGCTTATATGACTTATTTGAATTTTAAATATTAATGGTGATGTAAGAGAAATTATTATAATTAAGGTATAATTATATTTGGTCTGTTTGGAAACATTTATTTAAAAAATAATAATAATTTGTTGTTGTCGGGGGTGTTGTTTTGTGGAGGCTTTGAAGTATTAAAGGGGAAGGTCTTTTTTTTTTTTTTTGTTCTATAAGTAGCATGATGGCTTATGTGCTTCTGCTGTTCTGTCAGACGTCACTTATTTCTTAATTTTTTTTTAGACTTATCGTTCTTTTCTTTCCTTTTAAAAAAATATATCTTGGAGATTAAATGTGAAGGAATTTCTGCTTAGATAGAAAGGAATAATGAGTAATGGTAATAATACAAATGTGTTGACTCGATGGTTAGGTACTAGAGAGTGCAGGAGCGGTGGAAATACAAAATGCTTTTGGTATGTGGTCATTTGCTAATTAGTTTATAGTTACTTTTTACTTTTGGGATTCTTAATATACTGTATTTGGGAATTGAAAACACTATTTAATGAAACTATAGGTTTTCTTTTTTGGAGTATCCATAAATGTTGAATTTAATAGATTAAATAGTTGATGTTTATTGGGGGAGAGTGGAGACCTCTGGTGTTTGTTCCTTTTAGGGTTCTTTTTGCCATAACTGGAAGTGATTTTTTGTTAACAGAAAAGATTTTAAGATTATTGTGGTTGATTAAGCTGTGGAGAAGATTGGAAGTCCCATTATTTGTGTTGTGTTTGTTGTTTGTTTTATTATGAATAAAATTAAAAGTTGAAAAAAAAAGGAAAAAAAAAGGAATTGTATGTCTCTGTATGACAGTTGCTGGGGAACATGGGCAGGAGGAGGGTGCTGTTGCGCTCCTGTCCTTAATAGATTAATAGAGTTGGAAGGAGCCTACAAGGCCATCAAGTCCAACCCCCTGCTCAGTGCAGGAAACTAGAGGAGGGGTCTCCCATCCAAGTAATAACCAGGCCTGACCCTGCTTAGCTTTCCACGCTCAGATAAACTGAGCCAGCATGAGCCACATGCTGCTTCTGTGCTTCCCATTGGGGCAGCTCGGTGGCTACTGTGTGAACAGAATGCTGGACTAGATAGGCCAGCGATGGCGAACCTATGGCACGGGTGCCACAGCTGGCACGCAGGGACCTCTCTGTGGGCACTCGAGCCATTGGTCACCAGATCGCGAAAAGACCGTCCCTTCTGCATTCAGCGTCGGTTTCCATAGTATTCCCTCCACTCTCCGCTGGCTCCACAGGCAGCACACTCCAACACTCCACACAGAGTTGGGCGGCACCCCCCTCTTCTAAAAAGCTCAGAAGTACAGCGCGCGACGCAAAGCCTGTCCTGAGACAGACGGGCACGATTAGCAGTGCCCCCCTCCTCCTGCAAATTAAGGCATTGAATAAATAGTGGTTTGTCTTGCGTTGGGCACTCGGGCCAAAAGGTCGCATCATGAGATAGGCCTTTGGTCTGATCCAGCAGGGCTCTTCTTATGTGCTTGAGAATCTTGTGAATGTGTGGATGGCAGGAAAACACTTCTGCTGTGGGTGGTGGCAGCTGGGGAGGCAAGGTGAGCCTGTGCAGCCCCACACCCCCCTCACATGTTCTTTCAACATGGGGAGAGGGGTTGTGTCAACCACCCTGTACTTTTAATTTTACTTTAAAGCAACCACAAGAAGGCTCCAAATTTGATCAGAGCAGTGGTGTGGGGGAAAGAGGGGCTAGGGCACAACCCTATGCATGTTTAGTCATAAAAAGGTCCAAAAACTCTCTCAGCATTTCCCCAGCCAGGTGGCTTACCCCTCCTACCTTAAAACACACACGCACACAAAAGGCACAATCCTATGCATGTTTAGATAGAAAAATGTCCTATAGCTCCCAGTCCCAGCACTCCCCAGTGAACATGGCTGGCTGGGGAATGCTGGGAGTTGTAGGACTTCCTCCCCCATCCAAATATGCATAGGATTGCACCCTTAACTAATCTAAATGTGCCTCCGTTCAGTGCTGGTGTTAGCCCCCAGGTGGGGGGAAAATACAGTATTAACAGTTTAAACTGCCCCTTACATGCATTATTCTGTTAAAACTTGGACCCCTGCCCCTCCCCTGGCTACTTTAGAGTAAAAATAAAAACGTTGGGCTACCTGCAAGCTTTAGAGGCTTTAAAATAAAAAAAAGTCCTGCTGTGTTTTTATGGAAAGGATAGATGCTTGTCCCAAGTACGTAATTTAAAAATCTAGCAGCCTTTGCTTTTCCACTCACCAGCTTAAAACTGATAGGGTTTCTCTCTCCCTCCCTCTCTGACAGCAGCAAATCTGTGCTGTCTGTTGATGGTACACTTTTACAATTATTGTGAAAAGAGCACTTTCATAAAGAAACACCAGTGTTTTGACCTGCATACAGTAGATGCTTCTTTTAAAGGCCATGGCTCTCAAGCCTGTTTCAGCCCCAGACAAAATAAAAATAAAAATGCAGGCATCTGTTTTGGTCCATAAAAAGAAGTAAAATAACAGTAGCACAATACCTTTATTCATACCAACATAAAGTCACAAAGTAGTGAGCTAGCTTTCAAGTTTTACAGAATTCTTCCTGCAGCTAGATGTTAAAAACCAAACAAAGGGGTGAGGGGAGAAGAGAAATATTTTTTGCTAGTAAAGGGCATGAGTGGAAAAGCCTGGCTGGCTAAGGCAGAAACCTTCATGGGCTAGTGTACATATATGTGTGTGTGTATGCATGTGTGTGCTCTCTTATTTTATTATCTACTAGCTGTTGCCCGCAGCTTCGCTTGTGTGGATTTTAGGATTTGGTACAATTGTTTTTAAAAGAAACATGATGGAATCCCAGCTCCCCCGGGAATCCCAGATCCCCCGGAATTACACAATGGAATCCCAGCTCCCCCTGGAATCCCAGCTCCCCTGGGACTGCACAATGAAATCCCAGCTCCACCCTGGGACTACCTGCCCCCCCCCCGGGACTACACAATGAAATCCCAGCTCCCCCCCTGGGACTACCTGCCCCCCCCCCCCGCTGGGACTACACAATGAAATCCCTGTTCCTCAGCCAGGACTACACAATGAAATCCCTCTCCCCCCCCCCCCGGGACTGCACAACAAGGAAATCCCTGCCCCCTGCCCCCGGGGAATACACAACAGTGAAATCCCCCCCCCCCCGTGACTACACAACAGTGAAATCCCAGCTCCCTCCGGTCCACGCAACAATGAAATCCATTCCAAGTGACGCCATTGGCTACAGGGCTGGTGCTACCATTAGGCCAACTAGGCAGCTGCCTAGGGCGCAGGCAGGGCCGGTGCTACCATTAGGCCAACTAGGCAGCTGCCTAGGGCGCAGGGCTAAAAGGGGCGCCAGAAACGCCTTGAAAAAAAATACAGCGCTCTCAAGTGGGAAGGGGGGCGCTAAATAGCTGATCTTGCCTAGGGCACCAAACTGCCTTGCACCGGTCCTGGGCGCAGGGCTAAAAGGGGCGCCAGAAACACCTTGAAAAAAAATACAGCATTCAAGTGGGAAGGGGGGGCGCTAAATATCTGATCTTGCCTAGGGCACCAAACTGCCTTGCACCGGTCCTGATTGGCTATCATCTATTTTGGGCCATACAGGCGCAGTGGTGGCTTTTTCTGAGATTTGAACCTGCCAGTCTTTGTCCTTGGGTGATGGAGAGTATGCGTGCCACGTTTGGGGCGGATCCATCCAACCGTGTAGGAGCCTATGCGACACATGCAAACGCCCGTACACACAGACACACAGGATTTGGGACGCCCCACACACAACAGTCAGAAGGACAATGGTTGCAGCAACCAGATTGTAAAACAGTACCAAAAAAATAAAATAAAATTCATGTTTGGGGATGTACGGCCAGTCATGGCCTCTCTGGTTCAGGAAAGATCCTGCCACAATACATCTGTTAGTCTTTAAGGTGCCACGATTCTCTCTGTTGTGGGGAGGGGATCATAGCTCTGTGGTTAAGAGCACCTGCTTTGTGTGCAGAACATCCTGGCTTCTCCAGTTAAAAGGACCAGGTAGCAGGTGATAAGAGACCCATCTGCTGAAGACCTGATGGGGGGGTCAGAGAACATCCTCTCTTCCCCCCCCCCGCACCCTCCAGAGGTTTTGGACCACAACTCCCATTATACCTGCTCATTGGTCATGTTGGCTGGGGCTGATGGGAGCTGTAGTCCAACGCATCTCGGAGGGAGGGCACCAGGTTGGGGAAGGCTGGGATAGACCGTACTGGGCTGGATGCACCAATAGGCTGAGCTGGTATCATCAGGCTGGCTTGCTCTTATGTTGATTTCTGCCGCTCAGAACCACAGCAGAAAAAAAAGGCGAGGGGAATTCGTCAGCCTTCTCCTGGCCCGGGCGGCTCCCATGAGTCCCATCAGCGTGGCAATCTGACGGCAGAAAGTGGCTGCAGCGTACGGGCTCTCTGCCCTGGGCGCGCAGCATGTGACTCCGCCGGGCCCGCCAGCCAGCAGCCGCGTGGGGAGGGGCGGCCCGGGCGAGCACTTCCCTCCCTCCTTCGCTCGCTGGCCGCGCCGGGGCGGGGAGACGGCCTGAATCACCGGCGTGTGCCCAACAGCCGGGCACCAGCGGGGCATTTAAATGCCAGCGGGCGCCCAGCCCGGAGCAGCGGCAGCTCACCAAGCGGAACCCGGCGCGCGGTCGCCCGTGCCCGGAGAGAAGGAACGAGCGATCGCGCCCGTCGCCCTCACCCGCCGCCGCCGCCGCCGCCGCCGCCAGCACCACCAGCAGCAGCAGCCGCAGCCGCGTCGCCCGGTTCGTGTTTCGCGTCTTCGGCCGGCCACCAATCCATGCGAGCCACCCCCGCGCCCGGCATCCGCTTCCTTCGCTCTTTCTCCAGGGACAGCTGGTAACAAAAAGGGGCCACCGGGCCGCGCGCGGGTGGGGATGGGGTCGCGCCGGGCTGGCCGCTTCGGCCTGCGCCGGACGAGGCGAGGGGGCTCGTCTGCTCTAGGATTCCCCCCTCTATTAGCTCGGCGAGCCCAGAAGGCTTTTTGGAGCAGGGTCGGGGAGGAAGGATGCTTTAGGGGAGGGTCCTCCTGTGTTGGACGGGTGTGGGTGGGGGAGTCACCAGCCAACCCTGGGAACAAAATCTGAGCGGCTTGTTCGTCTTGCCATTCTGGCTGGGCTCCGGTCGTGCCCGAGTCCTTTCTCCCCGCTTTCTTTCTTTTGTTCGGTGTCGTCTCTGATTGGAAACAAAGAAGACGCTGACTCGGAGAAGCAAAGCGCATCTCGTGAGCAGAGATGCCCCAGGGCGGCTTCTGGTTTGTTGGTTGGTTGGCTGGCTGGCTGGCTGGTTGGTTGCCCCTCAGTGCGCTAGAGCACCTGCTTTGTGTGCCAAAGGTCCCCGGTTCGATCCCCGCCATCTCTAGCCCAGGGCTGGGGAAAGGACCTTCCCTGTCTGAAGAAGCCCCGAAAGTGAAGCCGCTGCCAGAGACACTCTGTAGAGGAGGCAAGACAATAATGGACTAAAATGGACTGATGCTCTGACTGGGTGGTGGAAGGCAACTTCCTGTGTTGCGGCTGGTTGGGAAGGGCAGTAGGACAGTGGTAAAGGCACATGGTTTGCTAGGAAAAGGTCGCGGGTTCGAGCCCCTGGCTTCCCCTTGCGGGGCTTGGAAAAGTGTGTGGCTAAAAAACCCTGGAGAGCTACTGCGAGTCAGTGTAGATCCAGTCTTCACCAACCGGGGGTGCCCCCCCCCAGATGTTTTGGGCTTCATTTCCCTCCCGCCCCCAGCCAGCCTGGCCAATGCTCAGGAATGCTGGGAGTCGTAGTCCAAAACATCTGGAGGGCACCGGGTTGGGAAGGTTGGTGTAGAAAGACAATTCTTAGAGCTAGAAGGTCTGACTCTTATATTCCTTTCTCTCTCTGGAAACTCCCTGGAGCAGATTCTGATGGACCGGTTTACTCAGTTTACTCGCCTATATTTGATCCCCCTGAATTGGGATGCATGTTGAAACAAAAAGGCTACCCACATTTTCCAGGAAAGGGCACTGAGAGCAGGGCAGAAATCCAAGATGTAATTCGCAAGTGCCTGCTAAAATTGTTTTATTTATTTTTTTGTTATTTCTATTTTGTTTTGTTTTTTTGTTTTTCAGTCTCCTAGGTCTGCAGTTCAGATTTAAAACCTACAGTGGCTAAGATTCACTGAGAAAATGCATCTGTTTGGTTCCATATTGACAGCATTCACATCCCAAACTAGGGCTGCCATGCTATACACACTTACCTGGGAGTAAATCCCATTGAACTCAGGCTTACTTCTGAGTAGATGTGCATAGGACTGCACTGTGAAAGGTGCTGTTAGCACCACACTGGTGAAAACATCCCTGCTTCTGGGTCTTTCCCCTGAGAAATCCACATAGGTTTTGCATTCTGACCTAACTTTTAAAAAATCATCACTGAAGCAATTTGTCTCTGGAGGGAAAGACAGGACATCACAATCCTTGTGGGGAGAGTGAAGGAAAACAGCTGCCCCACTGAATACTGCATAGGAAGGGCTGCAGATTGTGCATGTCTGGGGTTGGGGAGGGGGATTGGCCATGGAGGATTTGCATCCTCCAAGTTCCAATTTCCCCTGTTTCACCCAGATCCCCACTTTTGTTGCACCAAGGGCATCCTTAATATTGTTCACTGGAGCAATTGACATGATTCCTGGGTGGAGGAGGGTTTACACAGAGCACATGTTATGTCAGGTTTTATAGGAAAGATCTACAACCAAGATACTAGATTCCTGTAGGCTTTGGCTTGGGGGTTTTCTCCACAGAATCCAAGTGGCTTTCCCATTCCGATGTATCATTTCCCATCTATATTTCTCCATGGGAATAGGCCTGTGGCTTACGCTGGCTCAGCTTGTCTGAGTGTGGAAAGCTAAACAGGGTCAGGCCTGGTTATTACTTGGATGGGAGACCCCTCCTCTAGTTTCCTGCATTGAGCAGGGGGTTGGACTCGATAGCCTTGTAGGCTCCTTCCAGCTCTATGATCTGTGAAATTCCAAAGCACTCCTTCAGTTGCAAAACATGACATTAGAACTGACCCAGTGTTCATGGCAGCGTCAGTTTCAGAAGCCAACAGACCTTGTCTTACAATTCCAAATTATTTTAGTCATTTCACATCTCCCCTAAAACTGATCAATACCCTTTTGGAGTGTGGAAGTCAATAGCATTTTTACTCCATTCATTTACTTCTAAATGGCAAGAACACCCGCCATCCTAGTGCTCTAATTTGGCACATCCGTTCTTGCTGTATCGGCTCATTGCCATTGACAAGAGTACTTTGATGAAGCCTATCCCTGCTGGGTTCTATCGATTACCCAGGAGTTACATAAAATAAACTTTGCCCGCTGTACTTGGGCCAGCTAAGTTTTATCTTGCTAATGCAGGTGTCGCAAGGAAAATGCATTCTGGCTTGTGTGTCACAGACTGGAAGAGACTATTGTGTTTATCTGGTTTAACTTACGTAATCTGAAAAGGATATCACATCATCTGTAGGAAGATATCTAATCTCTCCGTTTAATTACTCCAACCCACAGCGATTATATGGCCTCCCTTGGTAAGCAAATGCAGTGGTTGCCAGTCGAAATTACACTTCCCTTCTGTGGCTTAATTGTTCTACTGTGTTACCCGCATGCCTCAGTTTTCAAGTTGTGTGTTTACAAGGCTAGGGAGTCCCACCACACCCGTACTGTTCCTGTATGCCGGTCAGGTCATTCAGTAATCAGGTCATTTCTTCACAGTGCAAGTCTTACAGAATGAATAGATTATGCTTCCATGAATAGTCACAGACAAAACACTTTGGAAACAGTTCATGTCAGATTTTTGTCCCTGAGCAATTTACTGCTAGTTCACACCTTCATCTATGCTAGTTTGCATATTCATCTTTTGATGACACCAGGATCAACAAGGGAACTTGCGTTTGTGAAAGTGCCATCACAGATGCAATCCTCTAGAAAAGGCATCCCTATAATCTCAAAGCACTTTTCCCCAGTGGATTTAGCTCACACACTCATCTGCGAGAGAGCAAGGTGTGCTTGTAGCTCTTCAACCTACTAACCCCCCCCCCCCCGCCTGTCCCTTTGAAAACATTGATTCCAGCACCCTCAGCATCTTCTAGTTCCATTAAAGGAGGAGAAACCTGGCTGAAAATAAGAGAATGCAAGCAAGGTCAGGGAATAAGACCTCACAGACATAGAATCATGAACAAAGGTGAACAGTGCTAGCTACCTCTTCAAGAATGTAAAAGCCCTGCTGGATCAGACTAAAGATCCACGCAGCCCAACACCCTGTTCCCACAGTGGCCAACCGGATGCCTCTGGGAAGCAGAATAGCCTTCTCCTACTGTTGTTGCTCCCTAGCGTCTGTATTCAGAGATATACTACCTCTAAACCTGGAGGCTCTATATAGCTGCTGGTCAACCCTCTTTCCCATGAATTTGTAATAATTTGGAATATGCAAACCTGTGACCTCTTTTGTCTTCTTTTGGGATGATGCATTTCCTCCTTTTTGGCAATGCGTAAGTGGCCACCCTTGTCTGAAGGCCAGAAGGGAAGGAACCAGCCAGATATTCTGGGGCAAAGAATTCCACCAAATCTAAAGGTCACGTTAGTTCCTATAAGTCATAGCTGTAGACGTGGAGATCGTGTAGCACAAGTTCTACATGGCCATGACCTGCCATTTCATTCCTGAGGAGGGCTTTCCAAGACTCTATTTCCTTCCTGCAACCTGCATTCTTTATCCAGGTATCTACAGGCTACAGCTGCCTCTGTGTACATGACGGAGCAGCCCAGATTCTTTTATAATTGTTGACCTCCCTCTGCCTTATTATTTGCCAATCCTTCCACTTTGGAATCCTTCAAAGAGGTTTACAAAGAAGTATTTTAGAGATGATCATTCATTTTGTTAAAGGGCAATGGGGCAGAGAGAGGCCCCAGCCAAATCGGGAATAGTTGCTCGGAGTATGAATCTATATGCACGAGGATCTCTCCAGTCTCTTTATGACAGCCTTCCCCAACTGGGTTCCCTCTGTCATAGATGGGAATGCTGGGAGTTCTAGTCCAATATACAGTAAAACCTTGGATTGCAAGTAACTTGGTCTGCAAGTGTTTTGCAAGACAAGCAAATTTTAAAAATAATTTTAACTTGATAAACAAGCAACGTCTTGCAATACAAGTACTGTAGTACGGTCAAGAAAAATGAAGACTTTACACTATCATTCTTTATTGCAGCTTAAATTAAAAATATGTGTACAAATTTCTTTTCGGGAATTTCGCTTTGATATACAAGTGCTTTGGATTACAAGCACGTTCCCGGAACGAATTATGCTTGCAATCCAAGGTATTACTGTATTTGGAAGATGCCCAGTTGGGAAAGGCTAGTTTGTGAGACACAAAGAACCCATTTTAATGTGGAGAAGAGGAACTGCCACTAGCTTAGCTGGCTTTCATAGAGGATTGGGCATATTCATGGAAGATAAGGCAATTCAGTGGCATGCATCCGCTAGGCCTGGAGGCAGCATTGCCTCTGAGTACCAGCTGCTGAGAGACCAACAACTGAAGAGGGCTCTTGCCCTCATGTCCTTCTTGGAGGCATCTAGTTGGCCTGTTGGTCTAATTCAGCAGAGCTTCTCCTGTTCTTATATAGGGGCTGGGCTGAAAGGAGAACACACACACACACACACACACACACACCCTCCTTAGGAAAAGGTGAAATTCTGAGTATCCACACGGAAACTTTGCAGGAGCATTTGGAGGACATCTGAATCATTCAATGCACACACACCTCCTGGCCGATGCTGGGTGCTGATTCCCTGTCAGTTTGAGCAGGGAGACCTAGGGCTGTGTTGTTGGCTACCACAGCCAGAGTGGGGTTACCCAATTAGGAATACCCCCTCCCCCCAAAAAAGCTTTTTAGTTTATGGCATGCCAGCTTTCATCTGAAGAAAGAAATCTTATTATTAGAATAGGAATTGTTTGGATGATGATGGTTTTTAAAGAATCAGTTGTGGCTGGTACTCTCCCCCCCCCCCCCCGGCACCCCAAATGAGTGACAGTAATCTAAACTCCACCCAGGCTCCCATACTGCTTTTCCCACCCTAGATCCTCTGGGCTCCAAGATCACTGTCATCTTGATCATGGGGAAGTGTTCACATAGATTTCATAGATCATAGAGTTGGAAGAAGCCTGCAAGGCTATCGAGTCCAACCCCCTGCTCAATGCAGGAAACTAGAGGAGGGGTCTCCCATCCAAGTAATAACCAGGCCTGACCCTGCTTAGCTTTCCACACTCAGACAAGCTGAGCCAGCGCCCCCACATCGTATCAGTATATTCACAGGGCTATTAGGCAAGATCACACAGAAGGTTTGAACAGCATGCCGCTGAACCAGAACAAAGGTCCATCTTGCCTCGTATCGTATTTCCTGCAACATCCAGCCAAATACTAGGTTTTTACCCTCCACAGTCTATTTACCCCACATACACACATCCCTCAATTTGAGTTTAGCACAGGGTTGGGGAACATGTGGTCCTCCAGATATCGGATTAAAACTCCCATCATCCCTGGCCATGCAATCTGGGACTGATGGGAACTGATGTCCAACAATATCTGGAGGGCCACAGTTTCCCCACACCTGGTGTAGTGTCACCTGGCTCTACCTCTCTTTCTTTCACCTGCCCAGGTCCTTCAGGTGTGCAAGGCTCAATTTAATTGGATGTTTGGGTGGGTTTCATTCACAACTGTTCCTCTCTGCTCCAAGCTCTTGGGAATGTGGTAAGGAAAAAGGTGGAATAGGAAATAAACAAGCTAAGTTAAAAAAAAAAAATCTCAACACATCCCTGCTAAACATATTGCATAGTCCTCAATTTGTAGGATCATCTCCATAGCTCATCCCTGTTTTTACCACTGCAGTTTGCGGGTCTATTCACTTGTTCTGTGCCATCAATTGAGCAGAGAGTCCCATCTGCACGTGATGGCTCTAGAACAGGGGTAGGGGATGTTTGGTCCTCCAGAGGCTGGTGGACTGCAATTCCCATCACCCCTGGCCAGCATATCTATGGTGAGGGATGATGGGAGTTGCAATCCAACAACATCTCGTGGGCCACACATTCCACACCCCTGCTCTAGAACAGGGATGGGGGACCTCTGGCACGCAGGCCAGTTTGGCCTGCCAGGCCAGCCCATCAGCGATCAAGAGATAACAGCAGAAGTTCGCTTCGCACACCACTCGCTGTCCCAATTGGAGCAGCACAGTAAGTGCTCCAGTTGGCATTTCAGCCAGGGACCAAATGACATCCGGGTGTGTAGCTGCACCTGCCTGACATCATCCAGCCTGCAGAGGGCCAAGTTGGGGGGGGGGTGTCATCCAGTTCCCACCCCTTTGTAACAGAGGAAGCTGCCTTATACTGAGTCAAACCATTTGGTCCATCTAGCCCAGTGTTGTCGACACTGACTGGCAGCAGCTCTGCAGGGTTTCAGGCAGGAGCTTTTTCTTGCTCTACCTGGAGATGCCAGGGGATCCGAACCTGGGGCCTTGTGCATGCAAAGCAGAGGCTCTACCACTGAGCCACAGCCCTCTGCCTCTTGTTCCTCATCCCTGCTCTAGAAGAGTAGCATGCTCTAGCCTTCCTAGCCATCTGCATTTTCATCTACAATTTTCTCCTGACCAATTTAGAGATTAGCCACAGCTCTTTGTCCCAGTCTAGACCCCCTCAGCTATCCTGGACTGTGGCTCTGCATAACAAAGTCACACCCTACATTTTCCGATTAACCCATTGACCTAATTAGGGAAAGGGAAGCCATGGGAGTGATGCAGTTATTCTGGTTCTTCAAGGGCCCAGGACTCATCCCACTGAGCCTCATTAGGTAGCTTTCCAGAAGGCAGCCTTCCCCAACCTGGGGCCCTCCATGTATTTTAGACTTCTACTTCCATCATACCCAACCATTGGCCATGGTGGCTGGGGTTGATGGGAGTTGTAGTCAAAGAAGCATAGGAAGCTGCCTTATACTGGGTCAGACCATCGGTCCATCTTGCCCAATACCATCGACACTGATCAGCAGCAGCCCTCGAGGTTTCAGGCAGGAATTTTTACAGCCCTACCTGGAGATGCTACTGGGAGATTGAGGTTGAACGTGGGACCTTCTGCATGCAAAGCAGGTGCTCTACCAACTGAGCTACAGTCTTGCCCCCAAAAACATCTGGAGGGCACCAGGTTCCGGAAGGTCACTAAGGCAACCAGATGCAAAGGCCGGCTGGCCTCCGGTGTCTTTAATAGCTGTTTAGCAGAGGGGATTGTTGGTCTGTTTAGCTTAGGCATGCCTGAAAAAGGCACCTGCTGATATTCCGGCTGCCCCCACAGCTCTTAAAGGCACAGGAGCAGAGCTCCTAAAAACGTCCGACCAAACTAGATGTCATGTGGTTGATCCACCATCATATCTCCAAAGTCTTGTTTTCTAGTTGGGGGTGTGGATTGGATTGGAGATGTGTTGCTAGAGGAGGGGAGTTAATCTCTCCCCCCACACACACACTACATCTGCACCATTTCACCAACTTAAATACCCCTCCCTTTCTGTGAATCTCTTATTAGCTGTGAAGGAGGGGGGGAAAGGTAGGTATCTGGATTAATATCTGGTGCCTCCCCCCCCCCCCCCTGGTTAATATTAGCTCGGACAGATGATTTGTGTCAGGGAAATTTATTCACTTGTTTTGCTTCTTTAAAACATGTCTATATCGTCCTACAGTTCAAACATTTCCAGGGTGGTTTATGATAACTCATAAAGCACAGTAAAGCCACAATAAAATTGAACAAATCGATAAAGTAGTTCACAACCATAAAAGACAGTGTAAAAAAAGAAAAGAAAGCATCTTAGCAGAATTTTAAAAACATACATCAGAAGTTTTAAAAGCCTGGGAATTTCTTTCTTTTTCTTTTTTTTTTTAAAGTCTTTGCCTGGCACATAAAAGACATTAATGTAGGTGACAGGGGAGAGTCTCTCAGGAGAGGGAGTTCCACCCATTGCCACCCATCACACTTTAGATGGTGGGGGCAGGGCCTCTCTGATAGGTGGCCATCCAGCCCCTGCTCATAAACCTCTAATGAAGAAGAGTCCACTACTTTCCAAGGCAGCTTGTTCAATTGCCCAAGAGCTCGTACTGTTGGGAAATTCTTCCTAATGTTTCGTCAGAACTTCCTTTCTTGTGGTTTAGGCCCCTTTGGTTCAGTTTCTACCCTCTGGAGCAGCCTTCTTCAACCCGGTGCCCTCCAGATGTATTGGACTACAACTCCCATCCCCAGGATGATGGGAGTCATAGTCCAATAAGTCTGGAGAACGTCGGGTTGAGGAATGGCTGCTCTGGAGCAGCAGAAAGCAAAATTGTGTTATCGTCAATGAGACAGCCTTTGAACGATCCGTATATAACTCAATGTTTGAAGAAGCTGTTTCCATAACAGATGTCATCTCGCAGCATCACAGATGCACAGCTGACAAAGAAATATGGCATAGAATGGAGAGATTCGTGACATTTCAGCAGCTTTACTGAAGCGTGGCTCTTGATGGGTAATAATAACCAAGAGGTAGTGGAGCATTTGATATTCTCCACTTAACTCTATACAGTTACGATTTGCAATTTATGGAGAGGTGGATGGTGGAGAATTGTTATTTTTTAGGTGGAAATGAGCTAGTGGTCTTTAAAGGTTTGTTGACCTTCAAGAGCTGGATACTTGTGTCTGTGTTACTGACCTTTAACTAGCACTGTCTGTGAACCCCTAGTTCAGCCTTCCCCAACCTGGTGTTCTCCAGATGTGTTGGACTACACCTCCTATAATTCCCCAGCCAGCTTTGGAAGTTGTAATTCAACATCTGGAGGGCCACCAGTGTGGTGAAGGCTGACCTAGTTAAGCATACACAGACCTAACACACTCCCTTTAATCCTATGTGATTTATTGATAGCCTCCGAACGAGTGAAGGCTGCCCCTTTCCGAGGAAGGCTCCAACTGGGGGTGTACAGATTTTGTTAAATATGTTCCATCTCTGTTTTGCAGATTGTTAGGTGTCTTTCATTCCATTGCCTGCTCTTTGATGGAATCAGATTTTTTTTTTACCAGAATTTCATTCTACTTGTACAAATTCTCATTAGCACTAATGCGCATCAACGCAGTGGCGCAAACATGCACTTGTGTACTTGCGCAAATGCGCTAATGCACATTAGTTAATGTGAATTAGCACAATGAGAATTAATGTGAAGACCCCCTCACCCCCCAAAATGAAAAACCGGTCCTCAAGTCCGTGGAATCCTCGTGACTCGGGGAAAGCTGGTCAGCTGCGGAACCTGCAGGTCGGATTCATAGGAATCCAAACTCACTTGAATCTGTTGTGGATTACTTCAAAACGCCTAGCTCTGACATTTCTCTCTCTCTGTGTGTGTGTGTCTTTCCCCATCTCTGTGCTCCTCCTTATTGCTGAAATCAGTGTTACGTAAGGTCAGCAGGTCTAATGTGTAGTTGACAGAAAAACAAATGCTATGGAAAAGTAATTATAGGTGGGTGGGGATGGGGAAAGTACAGGTAAGATGACACAAGGATGTGCAGGAAGCTTCCTCAAAGCAGATCTTGCTCTTAGCTTTTCCCACCATGCCATCAGCAATTACACTGTGTGACATTTTTGCTCTGGATTGGCTTAGTACAAGGCAGCTTATATGAAAGCAAGGTTTATTTATGGCAATTGCTTCTCTTAGAACACTGGGTGATAAAAGTCAGCATACATACAGCTTTCCTTATCGAATTATTGGTCCCGTGATAGAATGTGCAACGTATTACCACTTGATTCTGCTGCACTGGAAATGCAGGAGATCTGCTGCCACAGCATCCCTGATAGGCTGGATGGCCACCAATCAGGGATGCTGTAGCAGCAGATTTCTTGAATTGGCAGGGGCTTGGGCTAGACAATCTCTGAGGTCTCTTCCAACTTAATGATTCTACGATTTATAAACCAAGCCTTTGTTTTGAGTGGATGAGAAAACAAAATCCCCAAATACATCTGTCTTCTTTACATCTATGGCAATTTAGTTTATTTATTTATTATATTTATGTCCTGCCTTTTTTCCTGCAAGGAACCCAAGGCAGCTTACATAATCCTCCTCCTCTCCATTTTATCCTCACAACAACCCTGTGAGGTAGATTAGGCTGAGAGTTTAAAACAAAAGATTGTGTTTCCTAGAATTTGCATTGCCCAATGGAGCAACGTTTTCTTTCCTTCTTTCTTTCTTTCTTTCTTTCTTTCTTGGCAGATCACTGCGTAGCTTCCCCGAGCATGACCTTCTTAGGCTGGAGTGCTGTCTTTTGGTTATCTTGCTTCATGTCGATAAACTAGGTCATGTGAGGTGCTGATATCCACATTCCCTTTGAGGACGGAATGAATGAGTCTCTGGCGTCTCCTGCATGCAGAGAAGGCTGATCAGAGCCGTTCTCACACGGTGCAATTTCCCATGTGACTCTGAAAACATGCTTATTTTCATTTGTGGCTCATTTGCTTCAACTAATGGAAATATGCTGTTGCTCCTTCCGTAAGAAAAGAGGAACTGGCGTGTTGACTACCTCTTATATTGCTTTACATTCAAGGCTCATATTCTTCATCTGAGAATGATATGCTACATTAAACCCATAGCATGCTCCTTGCACTCTCTTCCTTTTTTACTTACAAGCAGTGCTTTTTTTCTGGAGAAAAGGGTACCGGAACTCTTGGATTACATTTCCTCAGGAGTAGATGGCGATTAAATTGTAATGCAATTAATAGAAGAAAAGGTGCTGGAACTCAGTTCCGGTGAGTTCCACCAGAAAAAAAGCCCTGCTTACAAGTAAACGTGCGAGCCCCTGATCCAGATCAGGTCCACTGCATGTGGGTAGGAGAGGCTTAAACCTTGCCCTCCCAGCCGCTTGTTTTCCCTAAATTTCTCCCACCACCACCACCACTGTGTGTGTGTGTGGGGGGGGGGCTAACAGAAGAGGGGCAAATTTTCCATTGGCTCCATCTTTGATCTTGCCTCTTATTGCTGTTGCTGTTACACTCATGTCCTGCTTGTGGGATCCCGTGGGCAACTGGTTGGCTGCTATGTGTACAGAATGCTGGATTAGATGGACCCGTGGTCTGATGCCGCAGAGCTCTTCTTATGTTCTTATTACCGTTTATTTCAGTGATCTTCACCGTTTTTCAAGAAGGAAGTCACTTTGGCTCCTGGGGGGCGGCTGGCATGGGGGCCACTCCTGGGCTGCAGGGGCCCCTCTCCTCTCTCCCCCCTGCCCGGTCAAGTGGTGACACTGTGCACCAGACTCCTCTCAGGAGGCCTTTGGGGGGCTTCTCCTACCCTCCCCTCCATTTCATCCAAGCGAGGCCTCATCAGTAAGTCACCGATTCGCCGGGCAGGCAAATTCCAACAGGCTTACTTGGTCCCTGGATTGGGATGGATCTTTTTCTCCTCACTGAGAGAGTGCTCTTCTCTACAAGGTGCTGCAAAATCTCCCAGCACAGGACTACATCCTGTCTCTCCCGCTCATTCAATTTCCCCTCCACCCTACAGCTCAGTGCACCACTGCAGGTAGCCAGTCGTGTTGTCCTTTGCTTCTTGGGCATACTTGTAAGGAGGAAGTCATGCCTCGCTCAGTTCTAGCTAGCAAAGACTTGTAGATCAAAAGTATCAATGAAGGTGTGTGAGTGTGTATGAGAGAGAAAATGTCATAGAGAGTAACTGAAGCCGCAGCTGTTATTGAAGCAAGTCCTTGACCAGCTTTCACATGTAATTGTGGCAAATTGTGGGTTAATTAGCCCACAATTTGCCATGGCACATGCCAGGTGCATATGCAAGCTCCAATCGGGCTAAATGGAGGTTGCTCAGTGACATCCAAACCTGGACACTATGGGTGAAAGAGCCCACAGTTAACATCTGCAATTCAGTTAGGTTAACTGTGGGTTGTTTAACCTACGATTAAACCCATAGTGTCCAGGTTCGGATGTCATGGAGCAAGCTCCAATCAGCCTGAGCAGAGGTTGCATATTTAAAGTGAAAGTGACATGCACCTGGCATGCAGCTGCAGCAAGTAGTGGATTCATGAATTAACCTACGATTTCCTGCAATTACATGCAAACGGGGCCATTTTAAAAAAAACAAATGAAGGCTTTGGCATGTTACCAGGCTTATTTTGAAGCACAAGTGTTTTGAATACAGTGTTTTTTGTAAAAGGCTGGAAGATGTTCTTACACATCCAGATGTGGCTGTTAGTCAGCTGGTACAATGGTGGCATTGATTCAAGACAGCAGGAATTTGGGGTGGGGGCACAGGTTCCACAGCCCTGCCTTAAGCAGCAAGCCAGCCTGCTCCAACCTAGCATCCTCCAGATGATTTGGACTTCAATTCCCATCAGCCCAAGCCAGCATAGCTAATGATCAGGAATCCTTGGAGTTATAGTCCAAAATATCTGAGGGGCACCAAATAGGAGCAGTTTGCACTAAGTTTTTGCTATTGCATAGGAAGCTGTCTTAAAGTCAGATAGCGCAGTATCTTCTATTCCAAGTGGCAGTAGCTCTGCAAGGCAGAGATCTTTCTCATCACCTGCTCCCTGGTCCTTTTCGCTGGAGATGCCAGGAACCAGGTGCATGGCCCAAGAATGTCAGCCTGCATCCAAAAAGCTTGGTGTCCCAAATGCTAAGACTTTGGCCCAGTGTTTTTCAAACTGTGTTCTGGGGAACCTTTGGGTTCTTTGCAGGGGTTCCTTGGTGAGTAAAGCAATACTGATAGGCAGGCTCCTCTGAAATGTAGCATGCTCATCTGCTTATGACCTTCCCTTGCAATGTGCAGCTGAAGGAGTAGGGTGGCCACATGAATTTCCCCCAAAGAGGAAATGCATCACCAAAAATAGAGGACAAAAGAGGGAGCTGATTAGCATAAAATCTGCACCTGCTAATTTATATGTATAGATGCAAATTTAGAAGTGAGTATTTTAATTTAAATAGACAATGTAGTACATCTCACCATAGTGGGTCAGAGCATGACCTGCTGATATGTGTGTCTTGCTCAGTCTGCTGTCAACTAGAGGACATCTTCAAATAGAGGACTGTCCTCTGGCAGTCCCTTCCAATAGAGGATTGTTCTCAGTAAAAGAGGACGAAGGGGAGTGCTGGGTGTGTTTTAGGGAAGAGGTGGGCAGAAGGTACATTGAGACCACTAGATGGTTGACAGCAGATTGGCAACAGTTTCTGAGTCCCAATGATTTGATGACAGAAACAAACAAAAGATACTTCCCTACCCTCGCTGCTCCTAAATATGCATCTGAAGTCCCTGATCTGTACTAACTCAGATATAAATTTGCTCTTCTATGTGGAAGTGTGCATCTCATGGGATGCCTTAGGTAATTCTGTCCCGTAAGCTGCCATTTTGAATCCAGCTCTGCCCCGCCCAGCCACCATTTTGCAATTGGCTCCGGTTGGCAGACCTTGGAGTTCAAAATCAACAGTCGATTCCCATAGCCTGAAGTCTGCCTGCACCTGTTTTAGGGAACACTCCTGCAGGGCAATGGGGAAGTCCAACAGTCCTTGGCACAGTGCCATAGATGAGCCAACTCAGCCTTCAGAGATACCATTAGGTGTTCGCTCTTCACCGGTAGTCTGCATCACCTTCCTCGTGCCTGCTCTTTTCTAGGTATCGGGGGCTGATCCTGGTGCTGACGTTCCTGTGCTATACCACTTTCCATCTGTCACGGAAGCCCATTAGTATTGTCAAGGTATGTAGCGTGCATCCCTGGGAGTAAGGGACAGTCGTACATTGGATATGTGGGGCATGCAGATGGAAGCCCAAGGCTATCATCCTATACACCAGGGGTGCAGAACCTCCTTCACCCAAGAGCTGAATCCCATTTCAGAGAACCTTTGGGGGGGGCACATTCCAAGGGGGCGGGGCCAAAGGCAAACAGGGCAGGACCAAAAATAACAGCATATTTTAGCTTGACACTGTTACTGCAAGTAACGAAGCCTTCAGAGAGGCAACTCAACCCTTCAGAAAGTGGGATAAACTGCACAAATGCCAGGAAACCACCAAACAAGAAGTTTTAGGGGGAAATGTGATGGGGCCAGGAGAAGGGGGCATGACCATCTGGGCAACCCTGGAAGGCCAGATTGGGACCGCAGGAGGGCCATGTTTGCCTTCCAGGGCTGAGCTTCTATTCCCCTGCTGTACACACTTGGGAATGAACCCCATGGAATAAAGAAAGATTTACATCCAAGTTAACATTTTATAGGCTTGTGCTGTATGGGCCACTGAAGCAAATGCATATTCTTCTTCTGAACAAGAATGATCAAGGGGCTGGAGCAACTGCCCTATGAAGAATGGTTACAACATCTGGGACTGTTTAGCTTAGAAAAGGGGCTAGTAAATGGAGACATGATAGAGGTGTATAGAATTATGTATGCATGGTGTGGAGAAAGTGGACAGGGAGACACTTTTCTCCCTCTCTCATTATACTAGAACCCAAAGGGTTCATCCCATGAAGCTGATTGGTGGGAGATTCAGGGCAGATCAAAGGAAGTACTTCTTCACACAGCGTATAGTTGAACTATGGAATTCGCTGCCACAAGGTGTAGTGATGGCCACCAATTTGGGCAGCTTTAAAAGGGGATTGGACAAATTCATGGAGGAGAAGGCTATCAAGGCTACTAGTCCTGATGGCTCTATGCTACCTCCAGTATCAGAGGCTGTATGCCATGTACACCCGTCGCTGGGGAACATGGGTGGGAGGGTGCTGTTGCACTCATGCCCTGCTTGTGGGATCCCATGGGCAGCTGGCTGGCCACTGTGTGAACAGAATGCTGGACTAGATGGGCCATTGGTCTGATCCAGCTGGGCTCTTCTTATGTTTGCCCCTGCCTCCACTTCCCCACTTCCTCTATTGTCTCCTTGTGCTGTTTCTAAATCCTAAGCTCCTTGGTCCTCTTGTACTATTTAGAGAGCCATGCATATCAATGGCACAATGGAACAATAACACCACCGCCCCTAATGCTTGTGCCTGTCCTTTTCCTTTCTCCTTTTGTCAGAGCGAACTGCATTATAACTGTTCCTCACGGGAACCCAATCCGAAGAATGGTTCAAACAGCACCACGTGGTGCGACTGGAAGCCTTTTGGTAAGACTTCATTTGCCTCGTAGTATGTACCTCTTTCGCTGAAAGACCAAACGCCCCCTTGGCCTTTCAGATCAGTGGAGGACAGGGCTGCTGCAGAGCCAGAGAACACCGTGCTGTGCAACGGGATGGGCCTTCCACTCAGCGGTAGGGCAGATGTTTTGCATGCAGAAGGACCCCGGTTCGGTTCCCAGCAGTTCCAGGTAGGAAAGACCCCTGCCTGAATCCCTGGAGAGCCCCTGCCAGTAGGCCAACCTGGCACCCTTCAGATATTTTGGGCCAGAACTCTTATTAGCACCAGCCAGGAGAAGGATGATGTAGACCAGTGTTCTCCAACCTTGGGTCCCCAGATGTTTTTGGGCTACAACTCCCAGCATGCCCCAGCCAGCTACGCTGGCTGGGGCATGCTGGGAGTTGTAGCCCAAAAACATCTGGGGACCCAAGGTTGGAGAACACTGATGTAGACAATGCTAGATAGACCCATGTGGACAATGTTAGATAGACCAATGAGCGGACTTGGCAGAAGGCAGTTTCCTCTGTTGCTATGCTGGTGGGTATGAAAATGCTACTTCCCGTCTTTTCTACATGGCTTTCAAGGCTGTTATTCTTCCCATTCAGAAAACTGCAGGAGTGTTGTTCATTCTTAGGTGGGCCCACCTTCCAGGAACTCTTGAGTTGTGGGCTGTCTCCAGAGGTCTTTCCCTTTATGGCCACCCTAGACTCTGATCCCAGTTGTATTGGTGGGAGATTGGTGATCCCGTAACCAAAATGGAACACCTTGTGGGCTCACAGTTTATTCTGATGCAATTAGTTATCTTAACCCTCATTTTTTGCAGTCTCACTATGAGCCTGATGAGCAGGTTACTTGAAGTCACCTGGGCTTTGGCAGCTGCCAACTGGAGGCCAGCGACTATTTTATTTTTTAAAGTATAATTAATTCTACAGTGCCGCCAGTGTACATAGTGCCTTTACAGAAACCTTCCCCAACCTGGTGCCCTCCAGATATTTTGGACTTTCATAGATCATAGAGTTGGAAGGAGCCTACAAGGCTCAATGCAGGAAACTAGAGGAGGGGTCTCCCATCCAAGTAATAACCAGGCCTGACCCTGCTTAGCTTTCCACACTCAGACAAGCTGAACCAGCGTAAGCCACAGGCCTGTGTGGCAGACTTCAGTGCGTATCAGCCCCAGCCAGCATGGCCAATGGTCAGGAATGCTGGGAGTTACAGTCCAAAACATCTGGAAGGCACCGCATTGGGGAAGACTGACAAATATGCTCAGGGAAGGAGTTCTGCATAGAAGGAGCAGCCAGGAGAATAGGCAGCATGGGAGAATGTTATACTTATCCGTCATGTGGCACCTTATGGTGCTTTGAAATATTTTTTTATCTCGCTCACCCTTACAACAACCCTATGAGGTAGGCTCCTGCTAATCCCACTTTACAGAAAATAAACTGAAAGACGAAATACACACACGTGTGTGTGTGTGTGTGTTTGAAAGCTTGTGGTACTGCCTTTTTGGGAAAGTACCACTTCAGAATTTAGGTGAGTGAGCCATGCACAGGAGCTCCCCCTCGAACAGGTTGATGTGGAAACAAGTTCCCCGAAGTTTGTAAAAGACTGAAATAGACAAAGATGTGATATCGTGCTCCAGAAGTGACTGTTTCCAGGGTTTGTTCTTTAATTTTTTCAAATGCCAGTCATTTTGATACTGGAGCCTGTGTGAATTTGGATATTCCTGCTGCTCAGTGCTGCTGAGCCTAAGTTGAACATGTGTTGTCCCTTCTTCCAGATCAGGACAACTATAAGGAGCTGTTTGGAGCCTTGGATAATGCTTTCCTGGTTGCCTATGCGATTGGAATGTATATCAGGTGCGTCCTTGAAATGCAAGAAGCAGAAGAACATCAATCTGTCTTCTCCAGGAGCCCTTTTAGAAACAGAATGCTGGACTTCAGTCGGTTCGGTTGTAGCGAGGCCATTCTTATGATCTTAATTTCTCTGGCTCCTCCAGTGTGTAATTAGCAATTTAGATTTGGTCGTAGTTTGCCTTCGCTGATTGTCCACGCTCAGCCCCTGCCACCGCTTGTCGCAGATGACATCAGTCACTTGGCACCTTAAGTTGGCAGCTTAACGTGACCGTTAAAAACATCGAATGATCCCAGAGGCATTCTTAGGCCAAATCCATACCTACCGTTTGATTACTCTGGCGCAGGAACCAGCCGCGCCCTGGTGGCAATCAATCCACTTTGAAACCAGGCAGAAAACATTTCAAAGATATAGGCTTCCCATAACTAGTTCATAATGGCAGGTGGATAAGAAACCTGCTAATGGAGGGCTTGAGTTGTCAACGGTACTCTTGTCCAAATGATGGATTCTGTTTGCTGAGGCCCAGAACAGGATGTTTTGTTACCTAAGTAGTTTTTAAAGAGCTCCACGGGGTTATTTCCAGGGTTGTGTTTATGCCACATAAGGGAAGGGACCTTAGGTCAGTGGTAGAACACCTGCTTTGCTTGCAGAAATGCTCAGGTTCAATTTCCGGGGCCTCCGAGTTCAGTTATCGTAATCGGCAGAGACCGTGGAGAGCAGGCAGCGCTGGTTTGGATGGAGCCATGGTCTGACTCTGCATACGGTACTTTGAAATGATGGATCTGGAAAAGTTCCAATGCTCGGTTTAGAGGAGCCATAAAAGGATGTTAACACAGACCCACAGTGCAATCCTATCCAAAGGTACTTGGAAGTAAGTCCTACTCTGCTTGCGCCCTGGTAAGCATGCATAGGACCGCAACACCGGTTAATGATAATAATGATTGTGCTAGGTTTTTTAAAAAAAAATATCTTCCTTTGGTATGAAAGCATTTTTGCATCCATGGACCCTCTTAAGATGTTTCTCCGGACTCATTGTGCATAAGAAGCAAGATCCCCACCTCTCTAGGCTTTGGTGTTGACCCAGGGAAAATCTTTGGCCCTCAGTTCAGAATGGACAAAAATGGAAAACCTTCTCCATGCAACAGATAAATTAACTGAAGGCACAATCCTATGCAAGTTTAGACAGAAAAAGGTCCTACAACTCCCAACCATGCTGTAGGCCTTTTTTCTGTCTAAACTTGCATAGGATTGCACCTCAAGCTGTTTTGCATCCATTCTGTGTGTTGGCTTCCCTGCATCAGCAGAAGCTCAGACTAGATGATGACTAGATGAGGGCCCTTCTGATTCTATGATACTGAGTTGATCTTTGAGAACAAGCTCTTGTGTTTATTATGCTCTTCGTTTCCATCTCCCACAGCGGGATTTTCGGTGAGCGCCTCCCGTTACGCTACTATCTCTCCGGGGGCATGGTGCTGAGTGGGCTGCTGACTTGCTTATTTGGCCTGGGCTACTACTGGAACATCCATGAACTTTGGTACTTTGTGCTTGTACAGGTATGGACATCCGTCACATCTGCTGATCCAATTCTTTCTACAGCTTTATGCCGGGGGGGCGCCTCTCTGGTCGAGCTTACCACCATCACCACCAGTTCTGGGCACCACACTTTAAGAAGGATGTAGACAAACTGGAGAAGGTTCAGAGGAGGGCAACAAGGATGATAAAGGGACTGGAAACAAGGCCCTTTGAGGAGAGACTGAAAGAACTGGGCATGTTTAGCCTTCAGAAGAGGAGACTGAGGGGAGATAGGATAGTACTCTTCCAGTACTTGAAGGGTTGTCACACAGAGCAGGGCCAGGATCTCTTCTCGATCATCCCAGTTTGCAGGACACGGAATAATGGGCTCAAGTTACAGGAACCCAGATTCCAGCTAAACATCAGGAAAAATGTCCTGACTGTCAGAGCAATAAGACAATGGAACCAACTACCTAGGGAGGTGGTGAGCTGTCCCAATCTGGAAGCATTCAAGGTGCAGCTGGATAGCCATCTGTCGGGGATGCTTTGACTCGGATTCCTGCATTGAGCAGGGGGTTGGACTCGATGGCCTTGTAGTAGGCCCCTTCCAACTCTACTTTTCTATGATCATGCGGCATCCTCAGGAGTCAGGATGCTGCCAGGGCCAACAGAAGTTTTCCCCCCATCACCTCTTATGTGATGCTTTTAGCTGGAGTTTCCAGGGACTCAACATGGGACCCTCTGCATGCAAAATATGTGCTCTGTCACAGCATTCATCATCTTCAATAAGGCCCAAAAGATAGTGACATATCCAAGTTCAGTTTCATTCATTTCATTTATTAGATTTCGATACTACCCAATAACTGAAGCTAAACTCTGGGCAGTTTACAAAGATTAAAACCTTTAAAATACATTATAAAAACCATATACATATGAACAAAGAAACATAGAAGAAAAATTCATCCCCTGATTAAAACTCCATTGTATGCTGCCAAATGCCTGAGAGAAGAGGAAGGTCTTAACCTGGCACTGAAAAGATAACAATGTTGGCTCCAGGAGGGCCTCGTTGGGGAGATCATTCCATAATTGGGGGGGCCACCACTGAGAAGGCCCTCTCTTATTGTTTGTCAAAAAACAAACAAGAAGAAAACCACAGATGTATGTATGTAATTTATAGCCCACCTTTATGTAAAAAAAGGCGCCTTTGTTGTACACCGCCTAGACAGCTTTGGCTATTGGGCAGTATAAAAAATGAATAAATAAATATAAATAATAAATAAATAAAAAGAAAAGATTCCAGCTAACAATAAAATTCAGATTAAACACAAAACCTTAATTAAAACATAACATAAAAACAAATACATTAAAAACACAATTAAGAACCTTTCCAAATACTCTCTCAGAAATACCAGGGTACTTAGACAGAATCTTACTGAATCACAGGTTTTTTCTTTTAATTAGGCATAAACATGGGACTAGGGCACTCAGACCCAAACTGGAAACATCTCATCCTGTTCCTCCTGCATCATCAAACCCAATAACCTCTCATTTGACTGCAGTGTCTCATTCAGACAGACACAGCCAGGATGGAAAAATAGAATATCTTTCTTGAAGTTCTTCCGATGGCTAAATATATCTGGCTTCTGTTTGCCCAGCGTGCCACGCATGTGACTGCTAAATCCACAGAGCTTGCCACACATGTGACTGCTGAATCCACAAAGCTGGACATCAGAAACAGGGGTGGTTTTTTTCCCCCCCCATGAAGAGAGAAATGCCACAAGGGATGGTGGTGGTAAACTCCCTCCCAAAAGTTAATAGAGCAAACCCAGTGATGAGGGAAGGTCAGAGAGGTGAAACGCAGCAATGATATTCTATGCAAAGGGCTGCTCAGAAACTCTGTGTCGATACAAGCATGTGATGGTGTTATTATTCATATGGCTCCATGGCTGCACATGTGTCTTTCAACATCATCAGGGACAGCTCAAGCTCAGGTCCAAGCTCTGGCATTGTCGGGATCATGAGAATCCATATGCTGAAGGAAGTTGCTTCTTAGCGGGGTGGTTCACCAGTTTAATAGGTCACCATTGATGTAAAGACATACATACATTTAATTTAATCAACACTGACCTATTAAACTGGTGGACTGTTCTGCCTGTCAGGTTTATATCTTGCAAATCAATGTCAGTTTCCTAAACCAGTGTACAAACATTTAAAAAAAAAACCCAATACAAACACAATAGAAAGAAAATAAGTAAAAAATCAGTGGCATGCCAATGTAACCAGTGTAGTGGTTAGAGTTTTGGAGTGGGCTGACTCTTAGCCTAACCTACCTCACAGGGTTGTTGTGAGGATAAAATGGAGAGGTGGAGGACTATGTAAGCTGCTTTGGGTTCCTTGCAAAGGGAAAAAAGGCAGGATATAAATAATAATAATAACAACAACAACAACAACAATAATAATATTAATACCGGAAATTTAAGAATTACAGCAGCCATCTCCAACCTGTTGTCTTCCAGATATGATGGACTGCAACTCCCATCATTCCAAGCCAGCATGGCTTGGAATGATGGCCATGATGGCTGGGAATGATGGGTGTTGCAATCCAACATGTCTGCAGTGCAGCAGATTGGGGATTGTCAAACCCACCACAGGTTAGAAAGAGTAGGGTAGAAACAAACAAACAAAAAACACTTGCAGAGCAGAAACAGCTTCTATTAAAGGTGCAACAGCAGAGAAAGTAAGATCCAACTCTTCTGAAAAAAACAGCAGGGGATCCTGCAGGTCTTTGAAGGTTAAGCATGCCAGAGCTCTGGCGGTGCCAGAGAAAGTGACACAATCCTCGTGGACATCACTGTCAGGTCTCCTCAGGAGATAGGACTTTAAGCAGGACCGCACTGGCACATCTTAAATGTCAGGAGACTTCATTTTGGGTGGGTGGGGGATCTGCCCTTTAATCAGATTCTCATTAATTACAGTTCAATGACATTGATCACACTTCAGTCAATTTCCATACCACCAAGTGCCCTTTTTTGAGGATGTTGACAGCAGCATTAGATGATTTACAATTTAACAAATGAACTGCACCGTGGTGTAGAAGGGGGCGGGGGGAGAAACCCCTTTTAAAATTCCCCAAGCACTGCAAGGACTTGAAAAATTAAACTAGTGACTGAGTCTCTGCCTCCCCAATTAAACTTTGCCCCATGATTTATTAGCTAAAGCTGGTTGATTTATTTGATTGATTAATCAATTAATTAACTGATAAAAACCAATCCAGGCATACAGTCCAAGTTATGAGTAAGTCATTTCTTGGGCCTTGTGAAGAATGCTTGGATTACCATCAGTCCACTGCTGCTGATACATGTGACCTTGCATAACTCTGGTGAATCATTTCATAATGAGCTTTTTTATATCATTTCATTCCATGGGTGTGGGCCCAGCCTTACTGCTTATTCACATAAAATGTGCAGCTGAAACCTTATCTGGCCTGTAGCTTGCTATGTCTCCTTCTTAAAAAAAATACCAAAGGCAACTCTCAAATACACACACATCTCAAAACAGGAAGACATCCAGGTTTTTCTACTTCCCTTTGCCCTGTCTGTTTATATTTATTTATTTATTCATTCATTCATGCATGCATGCATGCATTCACCTTGCATGTTTATCTGCTGAAATATTTGTTTTCTGCTTTAAAAAAATGTGTTAAAGCTTCCCTGAGAAGGCAAGGGAAGTGGTTTTGCAACTGATATAAGGTCCAACCAATCAGCACTGAGCTCTGTGAAGAGTGGTGGGGAGGTGGCTTTGCAACTGACATAGGGACTGATCTACCAGCAATGTCCAGGGCTTCTTAAAAATGTGCAACCAGACACAAAATGTGCAGTTCCAAAAGAAAATTTGTGCAGTTCCAAAATCCAAGTCATACAAAGGTTGTATTGTTAGCTGATGTAAAAAGTGACCGATAATGATGTGAAAAGTAAACCACACCCCCACATACCCCTGCCAAAGACTCTCCCTGGAGACTCTACTGTTACTCTTCACAGAGTGCTCACTCTAAGCATGATTAAGTCTGGATCCCACTGTATGTGCAATCTCATACCATTGTGCAGTTCAAAATTTTCCTTAAAAAAAAAAAAAAAAGCCTTAGAACTGTGCAAATCCAGCTTCTGCTGAAAATCAGAACAGGTTCCCTCTGAGCTCAATGCCAAAATGCGATGAGTAGGGTGGCCACCTACGAATTGCCAAGAAAAGAGGACAGGCATCACCCAAAACAGAGGACAAAAGAGGGCATTGTTTTGCATATAATTTGCATTTCCTAATGTATGTTATAGATGCAAATTTAGAAATTCTTATCCTTTACATAGAAATACAGTACGTCTCACCATGGTATAGAACGATGTGACCAGGTGACCTGTGTGCCTGCCAGTTCAGTCTGCTGTCCAGGTGCTCAGTGTTGAGGGGGCAACGATTCTTAGGGTTCTTTATCTTTAAACCAGAATTGGGCAGGGCAGGGCAGCCCTCCAAATAGAGGACTGTCCTCTGTAAAAGGCCCCACCAGCGATGAGTGCACTTTCACTGAAGGCTCACTGCTTTATTTATTTATTTATAAATAAATATTTGTAGACTGCGCTTACCATCAAAGCATTTCTCCTTATCTCCAACCGAAATCTGCCCTCCTGTAACTTAAGACCATTCGACCTAATCCTATCCTGTTGGGCAGCAGAAAACAAGTCCTTGGCCTCCATGACAATAGGAATTTGAGCAACAGGGAGGGTGGACTCCTGGCCCATTCACTGGCAAAGTCATCTGGACCATGTTTTGCAGCTTTGTCCATCCTTCCCCATTTTTTCCTCTCTGCCACTCCCTCCATCAGTTGCTTGGTCAATCTTTTGCAGAGCTATAGGGGGAAGTGGATTCTGTGCGGTTAGTCACTAGCATGAGCATTATTCTTCAAATAGCAGCGTGGGTGGGACATCTTCTCTGCGTCTGTGGGCTGCAGGTAAAGCGTGTCTCGCCACGGGCTACCGTGTTGTACTGCATGGCAATATTTTGGCAGCCAGTTGGGTGAGAAGTGCCATTGTTCTTCCTTTCTTACCGCTTCCAACACTTGAAACTACCCTTGTGACAAGTCATAATTACATTTCCTCCCACGCGCTCCCGGGTTCAGCTTCACAACCGGTTTGTGCAGTAGGTAGGGCAAAGTTTTTCCTCAGGGGGAAATCTAGCATGTTGAGAGATGAAATGCAGGCTTTTCAAGCCGGAAATGTCACCGATTGCCAAGTTAGCTGCCTTGACATGGAAAACCAGGATCCCCGGTTAGTGGTCAATGAGGAAGACTTTGTGCCTACACATTTAGGCCTGTTTGGGATGTGTACGACTAGTTGCCAGGAGATCAGGGGTCGTTGTGGTGATGGCCCAGGGCCAGCCCAACCATTTGGCAGAATGAGGTGATTGCTTCAGGTGGCAGATGCTTTGGGGGGGCAGCCATGGTAGCCTACCAGCCATCCCCCCTGAACTCCCTGACTGCCCCCCTCTTTTGGAGGACAGAGTTGTATATCCTCCTACACAACCTGCCCTGCCCCCCCTGACCCAAAATTAGCTTGCTGCCTTGGCTTTAGTTAGGGTAGCCACTTATGAATCACCCAAAAAGAGAACAAGCAACACCAGAAAAAGAGGACTCTGATGTCCATAACCTTGGCATATGCTAATTTACAGGTATAGTTGCAAATTTAGGCATTGTTCTTATAATTTAAATAGAAATACAGTACATCTCACCATAGTGTTGTTTGGGCTGCTGTTCCTGGGCAAACGTTGCTGTGGCTCTTTATCTTTAGACTGGCACTGTGCTGAATTTTTTGATCGATTTACTTCCGACCATTCCTGGGTTTGGGGCAAAGAGAAATTGCACCCGAAAATTGTGGGAAGGGCCAAGTACGGAGATGCTGTTGTTGTTGTTGATGTTGCTCTCCTCCTCCTCCTCCTCCTCCTCCTCCTCCTTGTTAAAAAGATTTTAACAACAACAAAACAGAATCAAAAATGCCTCGCTCAGCTTGCAGGCACTCAGCAGGCAGCAGAAAACTGAAGCCCCATGGGAGGAAGCCCTGGTTAAGTCCTCTAGCGGGTTTCCAGGAAGCACAAGCAGCCAGAGAGCCTGCAAGGACAAAACAGGGTAAACATGGTAAAACAAAGAGCACGCACTCCACCACCGCTCAGCCACCTCCTTACTGTAAGGTAAGCACTGAAGCCCTGCACCCTGAGCAATTTCTCCAAAATTCTCCACATCCGCACGAAAGTGGCAGAAAATGAAGAGGCAGCAAAAGGGCAGGTGGGATTTTGGCACAGCGCGACTTTAAACCAGAATTAGACAGGGCAGCCCTTCAAATAGAGAACAGTCCCCTTCAAAGAGAGGACTGTACTCTGTAAAAGATAGGACACCTGGCCACCCTAGTAAAGTGGCAGAAAAACGACTGCCTCTTATGCAGGGAAACAAAGAGGTTGCAAAAGGGCAGGTGGGATTTCGGCACAGCATGACTTTAAACCAGAATTGGACGGGGCAGCCCTTCAAATAGAGAACAGGCCCCTTCAAAGAGAGGACTGTACTCTGTAAAAGAGGACACCTGGCCACCCTAGATGTAGTGGGGGATATTATCCCATGGCCAGTATTGCAGTAAGATTCAACTGCTAGTCCAGCTGGCTTCTCTACATGGAATGGGAAAAGGGACGCCATCTTGTCCTTCACCTCAGGCAGCAAAATGTCTTGGGCCGGCCCTGTGATAGCCACTAGCTGAGTTGACTCTAAAAGGGGATTTGATGGATTCATGGAGAATGGTTCTGTTGGCTGGGAAGGCTGAACAGAAGCTGCATGTTCAGAAGCATTATACCTAGGGAACAACAATGTTTTCTTCATGCCCTCTGCGGTGGCTCCTTTGGAGTCTCTGGGTTGGCTACTGTGGGAAAAAGGATGCTGGACTAGGTAAGCCCACCTTATTTTGACCCAGCAGGTCTTTTGTTTTATCCTTATCACCATGGATGGGGCATGGCCATCTGGGAAACTCTGGAGGACTGCATTTGGCCCGTGGATGGACTGGATTTGTCCCCTGGCCTGAGGTTCCCCACCCCTGCTGTAAAGGATGCATTTCCATCCCACTAACAGTGTCTTTCTCCCTCTTCCCCTCTGCTAGATCTTCAATGGCTTGGCACAGACAACTGGATGGCCATCAGTGGTGACGTGTGTCGGCAACTGGTTCGGAAAGGGGAAGTGAGTCTGGTTTCTGTCTTATGGATTGTTGTTTACACATCTTATGGGTTGTGGTTTATCCCTTTCAAGTGTCAATTGCTTAATCCTCATCTCTGGAGGAAGTACCTGATTTATTCCTTCACTGAAACAGGAAATGTAACCATGTTCTGGAAAATGGGACAATGGTTTGATTGAGCATATGGTGCATCTGTGTGTTTGTTTTTCCCCGTTGCAAGCTCAGAAGCTCAAACCATGGGTTTCGGTCCAACCTATTGTGGCCGCAAACCTTTCGTGCAAAGTGTGAACTGAGCTATTAAAGACAGTGGAGTCTGGTGGCTCCAATATCAGTGGGGCGCCGGTGTATCCACTCTGAGTTTTAGTCTGAACTTTAAAGGAGCTATCCATGGTGATGAATCCTATCCCGAAAATAGGATCAACACCATGGATAGCTCCTTAAAAGTTCAGACTGCAACCCGGATTGGATACACACTGCCCCACTGACATTGGAGCCACCAGCAGCCTGCATTGGTTCAAACCCCAAGCGTGTTTCCTGGCCTAGCAGAAAACGTTGATCCGGTGGTTTCTTCTGTCTTTTTATCTCTTGCCAGACGAGGCTTGATCATGGGCATCTGGAATTCACACACCTCTGTAGGAAACATCTTGGGGTCCTTGATCGCTGGTGTTTGGGTTTCAACCGCCTGGGGCCTGTCGTTCATTGTGCCTGGGATCATCATCGCCACCATGGGCATTGTCTGCTTTTTGTTTCTCATTGAATGTGAGTATTGCAAGTGGGGTGAAGTGCGGGGAGAAGGAGGAGGTTTTTTGTTTATTTAAAATAGGTATAAGCTGGCTTTCTGGACCATGGCTGCCCAAGTTGGCTCACAACAATGTACCTATAAAATACGTAATGTAATATCACATGGAATAACATTTGTTGTTGTTGTTGTTGTTGTTGTTGTTGTTATTTTACAAAACCATTAACATTCAAAATATACAAAAGAACCCTCAGTACATTAAGGGCACGTTCCAATGGGGATGCCCACATAAGCCTCTGAACTCGGAGGATTAAAGGCATCCTATGCAGGGCAGGAAGAGCGTAGTGGTGATCTCCGCCTTTCTGCTCCTCCCACCCTGCAAGTCAGCTAGAAGGCTGATATCGGCCGTCTAGCTGCAGCATTTCGGACAGGAAGGGAAGGAGGCTGCAGCACTGCCAGGATACATCATATCCTGGCGGCCCCAGTCTCCTCCCCTCCCAGTCCCCCCTCCCAGAATGCCCCTTTTACCCCTTCTTCGAGGTCGGTCTTATGACCTCGGAGAAGCACCCAGGCACGGTTCTTTCCTTGCCAGCTGTGTGGGGCGGGGGACGCAACAGCAGATCCCCAGCTCCGAGGTTGGAGCTCTGCTTCCGACCTTGGATCTGAGAATCCGAAGAATCCTATGGCCCCCTAGACATTGTCTAGGGGGCCATAGGATCTCTCTGCCTAATGTTGAAATCAGTATAAAATCCTTTCCATGGCACAGCAGTGAAACATTTTAACAGTTGCTTATCCAATGGCCAGATGGGCGATTAACAAATATAATAAATAAATAAATAAATAAAATCCAACAAACACATTTGTTAAAAGCCATTTTAAATAGCTGTGGTTTTAAAAGGCTATGAATACTGCAACTGCTAGGGTCGTCCTTTCGGAGGGAGTTCCACACATTAAGGGCCACTTAGTGAGAAGGCCCTGTCCCTAGTGCCGCCAGTCTAACTCATCTTAAAGATGGGCCAATGAACAGATCCTCCGATGCTGATCTTAAAGCATGGGCTGGTTCATATAGCAGCACTGGCAATCACATTCCTGTAAGATCCGGCTTCGGGTTTCTTTCTTTCTTTCTTTCTTTCTTTCTTTCCTTCTCTCTCTACCAGGTGCCAGAGGGAGGGCAGGAAGCATTGTCCTCACTCTGATTTGGCTTCTTAACAACAACCATGCAAGGTGAGATGTCATTGTCATGAAGCCAAATCAAAGTGAGGGCAATGCTTTTTGCCCTCATTCTGGTGCCTTGTTGATTAAAAAAAAATATTGCCCACCAGCAGCCAGGAAATGTGAGCTGCTACCAAGAATGTGAGCCACCAGCACTGAGCCCATAAAAGAGAAGATGGCAGCAGCTGTGAAAAACACGAGTTGGGGGGGGGAGGCAGTTTTGTCAGCGCCAGCTCCAGGTTTCAGAGAGCCCTTAGGTAAGGCACTGCTCCTCCTGCTCACCGCCTCCAGTTGTCCGGACCAGAGCGAGAAACTAGTGAACAAGCAGGTTGCAAGGGTGAAAAGATGGAATGACTCCAGGGTGTGGGCCCTTGGCAGGTGCCTGGCCATGCCGACCCTTGACATTAGCCCTGAGTTTTGTGAAAACTTCCGCTTTCTCCCCTAGCCCCCAATGTTGGGCCAAAAAAGTTCTGAAAATAACTTTCAGCTCAGCTCTAGACATATGCCTGCCTACTCTATAATCTGAGGCTCTTTGGAGTGCAATCTGGAGCATACTCTAACATGGCTGGAAGTAAATTGTGCTCGAATCAGTGGGACTTACTTGTGACAAAACACATTTAGGATCAGGATTTTAAACGCATGCTCTCCACAAGTAAATTGTGCTTAATATGAGTATATCTAAATAATGTGATCATGTTAGGTCAGCATTCCACAACCTGAGTCTCTCTAGATGTTTTGACCACGGTTCCCATCATCCCTGACCATTGGGCATGCTGTCTGGGCCTGATGGCAGTTGTAGTACAAAATGTCTGGAATGACCCAAGTTGGGGAAGGGCTGTGTTAGGCCATAGCAATTATTGAAAATTACCCCGCAAAAAGAAGAAAAAAGACATAAAGGTGAATATCAGAATTGTCTGAAGTATAAAATAATCTAGCAAAATGCCATGCAAAATTCCATGCAAATCTAAAAGACACAGGGACTGGGTTCATACAACACAATACACCATGGTGGCATATAAGCCATGTTTGTTCCAGAGTGGCCTGTCACGTTGTCTGAACCCAGCAGCATGGTTTGTTAACCACGCACAAGCCTCTCTGGCCAGATTCAAAGAACACGACAAGCCACTCTGAAACAAAGGTGGCTTATAAGCCACCGTGGCTTATTGTGCTGTGTGAACCCAGTCAATATAAGTCCTAAGCAGCATTGATATTCCATGGAACTAGTCTGTGGGGATCAAGGACCACTTTCGATCCCTGCGGACCTTAAGAAGGAACTTTGAACATCTCTGTGCTTCCATTCATGCAACATTTTCTACACAGACAAATAGATGTTGCCACCTAGTGACAGAAAACAGTGTAACTGCTTTCTTCCCTGGCCTGATTTGATCTGTGGATGATGTGCCGTAATCATCATGTAGAAGAGGTCATTTTGGCCGGTGCACTGTTTTTCACCCCTGCCATACAGCAGCATGACAAGTTGCACCTGAAATCACTCCCTCTCCTCTTATTTGCATATCACCCATCTCAAAGGGTCAGAACCGTTTCTCTAGCAGAGGTGGATCAGGGCTCCCAGCAGGGATAAACAAGCATTTTGTTTCAGTTCGCAAATCACTTGAAAATGCCCTGTTGGCAACTCCAAATGTGAATGGGAAGGCAAGTTCTCCAAAAAACGATAGCAAATTCCTGAACTTGTGTTTGCATTTGCAAAATGTGCACTTTAAAAAAATGCATAACTGTTAAAAAAAATGCACAACTATAGAAACATTCACACTTTTCCCATTTGAATGAACCAAAAAAACAGGTCACAAACGGGAACAGGAAGTGAGCAGAACCGAACTTTTAAGGAAGGTTCAGAGAATTTCAGCAAACTGGAGCATCCCCGGTTCTCCCTATTCCCTGTGCTTTGCACTCGGAGCTATAGATGAGCAGCACAATTGTATGCATGTTTACTCAGAAGTCTCTTCCACTGTGCTCAATGGGATGTGCTCCCATGTAAGGATTGCAGCCAAAGTCCTCTTGTCTGTGCTTCTGTTCATTTATTTATTTTATTTACAAAATGTGTATCTATGAATCTAAAAATAATACCTTTTTTTAGACATCATTTCCTTGGCTTGCTGTTATTTATCTCTCTTCTATAAGCCCATCCTCATAGCCTCAGCTACTGATGTTCACAGCTGCTGAATCAGAGCAAATCCTGAATCTGAACAACCGATCAGAGTTTGGCAAAGTACTCACACTGGTCGCTACTTTCTCCTCGCTGGTTTTGCAATACAGTCTCCCTCTCTTTCAGATCCAGAAGATGTTGACTGCAGCCCACCTCTCCATCATGTAAGTTTCACACATCTTTTTCTGGGGCTGCTACCCTACGACACACACACACCTCGGAGGAAGTCCCGTCAAACCAAATGAGGCTTACTTCTGAGTAGACATGCACCGTTAGGGCCAGTTCGGATGACACGACAACCCACACTGCGGCACGAGCCATGCAGTATGGGTCAATCGTCCCAGGCCCCAGATGATTGGGCACATTGTGGGTTACTGGACCCCTCCTTGCCTGTCCGACCCCCTTGGTCCTCCTGCAGATATCCCAGGGGACACCTCAGGAGGAATGAATCTCCCCCCTCCCCCCCATGATCCCTTTTGGGCTCTCGCTATAGCATCCCCCCCCCCCTTTTACAGGTTTTTTTCCCAAGAGATTGTGAACGATCCCCGTTTGGGTAGTCATGAGCAGTCCCCCCGAGGTGCCCCAGCAGCACCCCCTGCAGTTTAAATTCCTGCTCTTTGTGCTGTTTTAAAGTTTTCAAATTCTTTTAAAATAATTCTTTGAAAAGTTTTCAGCTGATTTTCAAATTGCTTTCAAGTTTTTCTTTCTTTAAAAAATGCTTTTAAATGGTTGCAAGTTTTAACTCTTAAGTCACGGGGGCGGGGGGCGTGTGTCCTGTTCAGGCCAAAAGGCAACTCATACATTTCTAAATAAAGTGGTACAGTCTTCTCTACCACCTCAGGATTCTACCACCTCTTCCTGCTGCATGTCATCCCCTATGATAGCAAACACCTTTTCTGAGCGTGGATCCCTGTGTAGCTAAAATGACACTGCACAAAAGGGAGATGTCAGTGGGCTTAGGGGAACCCCAAGATTTCCAGAAGCACAAAAAAAATATTTAGGGCAGGTGTGGAAAGAAACCATAAGGGGGAAGGGGGATCCCAAAAGAGTCCAGTGAGGATTGAGCATGCTCACTGATCACAGAATGCTAACCAGTGAGAGGGAGGAAAATGGAAATGGAGTATGGAATGGAGTGTGCTGGAAATGGGTATGACTGGCTAGCTGGAACCCTGAACTAGAGCACTCCGCACTGCAACATTTTGTTTCAGGTCTCACCTGGGTTAAACTAATTGCTGGATAAGACTGGTTATATTTGGGAAAGGAGATCTATTGACGCATAGAAGCATCGGGTCCCTTATGGGTCCCTGTGACAGGTTGAGGCAACCCATATTTCCCAGAATGCCTCAATCCAAATTCCTGAGGCATTTGGTTTTCTCTCAGGCTGCCAGCTCGGACGAGAAAGGTCTCGAGGCGGAACATTCCATCAGCGATGGGAGCCTGAACGTCTCCACCCACAGCCGCGAAAACATCATTGACATGGCGGAAAGTGCCAAAGAACCGAAGGAGGACCGGGAAGCCATCAGTTTCATTGGTGCCCTCAGGATACCGGTGCGTACAGCACCCTGGATGGCCTTGCCAGTTAAGCTGTCAAAGGCTGCTTACTGAGGGGGCAAAGCAGCTGCAATGCAGGAGGCCACTGATTGGATCTCTCGAACTGAAGGGAAAGAAAGCCAAAGGAAAGCAAAGCAAAGGAAAGCAGCTGAGGGCGGTGGGCGTGGTCTGATTTTGATTGGAGCAGCAGTGCTGGAAATGGGTGTGTTTAGCCCATGGGTGGGCAACTTTAGGGGGCTGAGGGACTACTTTTGACCCCCGGATCCTCCCCCTCTGTGGGTTGCACTCCAGCTGCCACGCTGCCAAATTTGGCGGTGAAACAAAATCTGCTATGAAGTGTTAAAAAGGTCAAATTTAGCTCATTCTCACACTAATTTCAGCAGCAGAGGGGCGGCGAGGGGCCATGTGTCGCCCACCCCTGGCTTAACCCTTTTCCCCACATGCAAACAGGGAGGGGTGTCTGCAATGTTAGCCCTACTTCGAGCAGACCCATTGAAATGAATGGGACTGAAGAGAGTCATGACTAATATTTGAATGGGTCTATTCTAAGTAGGACTAATAACTAACTTAGGTCCCACTCATTTCAGTGGGTCTACTCTATGTAAGAATAACATTGGATACACTCCAGAGCTTACGCGCACCCCGAAGCTGCTATTAGACACCCCCGCCCCACACCCTGGCCCAGCAGAATGAAGTGCCATTGCACTGCGGGTTTAATAGCAGCTTGTGGGGGTGTGATTTAGGGTCAAGCTAGACCAGTGTTCTCCAACCGTGGGTCCCCAGATGTTTTTGGCCTACAACTCCCAGCATGCCCCAGCCAGCATGGCTAATCCCTTGCCATTAGCCATGCTGGCTGGGGCATGCTGGGAGTTGTAGGCCAAAAACATCTGGGGACCCACGGTTGGAGAACACTGAGCTAGAGATTGCATGTCTTGCACTTGGTACGTTCCCCCCTCCAGCTGTGTGAGTTTGGGGGACTGGATCAGGGCAGCAGCGGGCTGGGAAAAGATCTGACCCACCCCTCCCCCAGTGCCATGTCCTGATCAAAACTAAGGCTGCTTTTAGCAAATCAACCCATCAGTGGTTGAGAGATCCAGTCACCCATCTCCCACTTCGGCCCTTAGTTTGGGGAAACGGCACAGGATTCTGCTGCTCAGATCAAAATCGGACACGCCACGCCCATCCGTGATTGCTTTTGAGTGAGATGGGGGTGGGAGTCAGGAGATATTACGATGGATCTTCTGCTGTGTGTCACGCCCAATTTGGCCCTCACTTTCTTCAGACTGGCTTTGGATAGCCGCTGATGGATTTCTTTTCCTCTCTCCCCTGCTTGCCCCCCCCTTTCCTCTGCAGGGAGTGGTGGAATTCTCCTTTTGCCTCTTGTTCGCCAAACTCGTCAGTTACACGTTCCTCTACTGGCTGCCCCTCTACATCGTGAATGTGGGTGAGTCACGGGAAGTTTCGTAAGATCCCCGTATTGTCACTAAGGAAGCTTCGACTTTCTGAAGCAAGTTTTTCTCATGGGGGTTTCCGATGAGGTTTTGGGCTTAGGGGGCCTTGGAAGCACGCCTCTCAAAGGCCATCTCAGTGCCCTCCCACACGTCACCGCGAAAGATGGGTCCAATTTTATTTTTAAAAATCCAATAATAGGGTTGGATCCAAAAGTGCCCTTCTGCATGCGGAACGGTGCTTCCTCTCGTTGGAGGCCTTTTCTTGCGTCTCATGTTCGAGTGTTGCATAAGAAGAGTGGAACCAACTCCAAGGGGGTTCTTCCGCACGTGCCAGAAGTTGCGCAGGTCCTTGTGGAAGCTATTCCAGCACAGTGTGGACTGTTATGTTCAATAACACTAGCAGCTATTGGCTTCTGCCCACTGTTATTTGCATCCAACCCAGAAAAAACAAAATCCCTGACTTCCCCATTTAGGGGCTGCTACCCTGGTCCATAGCTATGGGACATTCTAGCCCGCTTCAGGAGTTCAGTAACAAACCTGGGAAGGAGATCTCATGAACAAGTGAGCAAGCCCCACCCTCTAGATCAGTGTTCTGCAACCGTGGGTCCCCAGATGTTTTTGGCCTACAACTCCCAGCATGCCCCAGCCAGCTACGCTGGCTGGGGCATGCTGGGAGTTGTAGGCCAAAAACATCTGGGGACCCACGGTTGCAGAACACTGCTCTAGATGCTGACATGCAAGCTGGCCACACCCCTGGACAATGAGCAACCAGTGTCAGTCTGAAGGGAGCCCTATGAGATCTGTACACGCATAGAGCTTCTTCCACAGGGACAGGATCCCTGATTGTCCTTGCGGAGAGAGCATCACATCTGGATATTTATTTACTTATTTATTATATTTATACCCCACCTTTTTTCCTGCAAGGAACCCAAGGCGGCTTACATAATCCTCCTCCTCTCCATTTTATCCTCACAACAACCCTGTGAGGTAGGTGAGGCTGAGAGTCAGTGACTGGCCCAAAGTCACCCAGTGAGTTTCATGGCCGAGCGGGGACTAGAACCCGGATCTCCCGAGTCCCAGTCCAACACTGTTACCACTACGCCACACTGGCTCTCGGGTCCTCTAGTCACTGCTCTTGATTGTGTTGCATTTTTCCTCTAAGGGTATCTGCATGTCTGAAAACACGCAACAATCGCCCATCTAGGAGCGGCAATTGGCTGAGGTTTGATAACCCATACCGTGGGGTTGGTCTCAGGTCTAATCTCGACATGACACTGTTCACACAAACAGCAATTGCTTGAATGTCTTTGTAAAAGAAAATAGCAGGTGTTGGGGGCCTGATCCAGCCCAGGACCATGGCAGTAGATAGTGGGGCTTCCCCGCTTTGCTGCCTGCTATAGTCCCAATCCATATCAGGGGTCCCACACCTGCCATCTGCATTAGAAGGAAAACTTCCAAGGGTGCCAATGGTAGCTTCCTTCCAGAACAAAGAGTGTGTGTATGGGAGGGGGCTGATCCAGATTGGGACCACAGCAGGGGCAATGGCTTAAAGCCCCCCTGCCCCTGCCATGGTGCCAATCTGAATTGGACCCCCAGTGTCTGCTGTATACTTAAAATCATGCAATTGCCAATTGCATGAATAGTGTCTCAAATAGTTTGGCTCATGTTCAAAATATTTTGTAACTTCTGAAGATCCAACACTGCTTTAGACCAAGCCAGACCACTGCTCGATCTATCTAGACCAGTACTGTCAACTCTGACTGGTAGGGTCAGAGGCAGAGGTCTTTCCCAGCCCTGCCAACTGATGTTGGGGGTTCAGCCTATGTCCTCTCTGCATGAAATCATGTGCTGTGCCATTGAATTACATCATCACCTTTTGATCATCTCTGCTCACTCAGTCATTTTCTTGTGCTTTTCTTTTCGGCAGCTCATTTCACTGCGAAAAAGGCTGGGGATATGTCCACTCTCTTCGATGTTGGTGGCATCATTGGTTTGTTGCATCGATTTTTCTTCATTTGTGCATTGTCTTATATTTCTGGAAGGGGAGAAAGAACTCTGCTTTGTGGATAGCAGAGGTGGCTATTTTCTGGGGGAGCTCTGAGTGGGCAGCCTAGAGCAGACTTCCCCAGTGCTTCAGATGTTTTGGACTACAACTCCCAGCATTCCTGACCATTGTCTATACTGGCTGGGGCTGATGGGAGTTGAAGTCCAAAAGATCTGGAGAGTCCTAGGTTGTAGAAGGCTGTCCTGGAGTGTCTACCAATCACAGAGTCCCAAACAGACCCCACCAAGATTTATTTATTTATTATTTATTTACCACATTTTTACCCCACTCTTCAGCCAAAAAAGGCTCCCAGAGCAGCTTACAAAAATTAATATTAGACAGTCCCTGCCCACAGGCTTACAATCTAAAAGATATGACACAAAAGGAAGAGGGATTGGGAGGGAGGAGGAAGAAAGCAAAACTCAGGCACCAGTTCTTAGTTACAAGGTTCTTATAGATTTTTTTTTCTTTTCTGGCAGGGAGGGGTGAAGCGAGCTCCCTGTGGCTGCTCCCTCTCCAGCCGATGTATGGGGTCAGGCTGGTCTTCCCCTTGCCATGATGTTAATCCTGGGAGGCATGGGGTGCAGCCTCCCTGTGGCCCTCGGTTCTCTAGCAGAGGTGTTGAACCAAATCCGTCCCGCTTGGAGTCCCAGTCCAGCCCTCTGGGATTTCCCAGAAGGCCATGCCCCCTTTCCCTAGCCTGACCCCCTTTCTCCCAACCACCAATTGATGCTGGTTTCCCTGGCTTTTGTACAGTTCCCCCCCCCCCCCCATTCTAAAAGATTGAAATGCCTCTTCTAAGGCTTGATCCCTGGCAGTAAAAGCTTTAAGCTCCAATATGCTGGTATATTTATTTATTTATTTTGTATTTTACCCCTGCCCGTTTTGTCCTTTTACATTCGGCACCACCCACCACTAGAGTGCGACCCCCCCAGGAGCTTGTCCGAAATTGAATTTGTCTGAAAGCAGCTGGACACCCCTGCCTTACGGGCAGTGTGGGCTCACTAGAACAAGGCCAACGGGAGAGGAAAAGGGGGTGTTCCACTGGGTGAGGAGAAGGAAGCCAGTGCAGCAGTTGATGTCTAGCAGTCTATTTGGATCATCAGGAGATGGCTACTTGAAATATATTTTTTGTGGGGAGGGGAGGTTATGAAAAAAAGAAAGAAAGAAAGACTGTGCATGCATGGAATCTGTTCAGTCCTGACATTCAGAAATCTGTATTTTTAACTAGACCTTAGCCAGGGTGAAGACAACTGGATGCCCATATTCCAGGATAGTTACAAAGCATATAGTTATGAATGCTGTGCCTGGAAATAATAGGAGAGGGAAACTCCATCTGGCCTGCATGTGAACTAACCAGAGTGATCTAGCTGGCAGCTTCTGGAAAGAGAGTGCCTGGCTACATTGACCTTGGCCTAATCCAACCAGGAAGAGGAGGATGAGGATTAACATTTGTTACCACTTTCAAGCTTTCAGAGCATTTCACATGCCATTATCTAGGCAGGAAAGCAGCCATTGCTCAGTGGTAGAAGGTTTCGCCCTTAAAGGCGGCCTTGAAATCATTTTAGATAGATAGGTAGAGCACCTGCCTTGCACAAAGAAAGTCCCAAGTTCAATCATCAGCATCTCTAGGTAGGGCAAGAAAAACTCTTGCCTGAAACCTTGGAGAGTTGCTGGCAGTCAGTATCTACAATACTGGATTGACCAATGGTATGACTCGTTATAAGGAAGCTTCCTAGGTTCTATATTCCTACTTGTAATCCATACAGCAATCCTGTTATTACAGTATTATTATCCTCCATTTTGCAAACCGAGGGACTGAGGCTGAGAGTGACTGAGGCTAGACCACACGATAACCCACAGAAGGGTTGAGTATGGGTTGAGTGTGGGTTGTCTGTTGAAATGTAGCTTATTGTGTTGTCTGAACCCAGCTGCGCTAACAAGCCATGGTTTGTTAACCATGAACAACCCATGAAGAGAACCCATGGTTTGTTGTTGAATTATGACCTGTGGGTTGTGGTATCTTGGCTGGGTTCAGACATCACCCATGTTTCAACAACAACCCACGGTCCAACGACAACCCATACTCAACCCTTGAGTGTGGGTTATCTTGTTGTCTGAACCCAGCCATTGAGTGGTGTGCCTAAGGCCACCTATGGAGTTTATGGCAGAGGTGAACCTGGATCTTTCTGATTCATAACTCAGGCTGCAATCCTGAACATGCTTACCAGGGAGAACACCCCAGTGAACAAAGTGGGACTTGAGGTCTGAGTCAGCCTAGGATTGCACTGTCAGTCTCTTTATCCACTACATGAAACCAGCTCTCAGATCTTACATTCTCCACTCTTGCCTGACTGTGAAATGGGACTTTGTCATGCAGGAGGCATCATGGCTGGGCTCATCTCTGACTACACTGGTGGCAGGGCCACCACGTGCTGCGCGATGCTTATTTTGGCCGCTCCTATGGTGAGTATTCCCATAGCACCTCCAGGGTCAGAGTGACGATGGGGGAAGGCAAATGCTCTTATGCCTTGGCTTGTGGGTCTCCTGGAGGTGCATGTTTGGCCACTCTGGGAGGCCAGATGCTGAACTAGATGGACTTTTTATCTGATTCAAATTGCAGTTTGGCTTACACAGATAGAAATTTATGTACTGTATGTCAGCCTTTCCTAACCTGTTGCCCTCCAGATGTTTTGGACTACAACTCCCAGCATTTCTGTCTAATGGCCATGCTGGTTGGGGCTGATGGGAGTTGAATTCCAAAACATCTGGAGGGCACCACTGCACCAGGTTGGAGAGTCTACTGTATGCAATGTCTATAATTTACCATGTTGCATTCCCAACTCTCTGTGACATTATTTGTTCTGATGGAAGGCGTCAGCCTATGAGAAGGGGCCTCATTGTTCATGGTACTACCTTCCTTTCTCCATCCTTGCCCTGCAAAACACAGTCTGCATTTTTCTCCACAGAGCTCAATGTGTGCACTTCTGTTTCTGTCTCTGCCTTTTTCAGTCCAAGGGCCAAATTCTATTTCAGAGGAGCTCTTGGGAGCCTCATTCCAGTGGTGGGGGGAGCCAAAGATAAAGTGGGTGGGGTGAAAAATCCACCCCACCCCCAAATTCCATTGTTACCAATTTATAATAGGTAGCATATCTACTCAGAAGTAAGAACAAGCAGCATCTCTATTCACAAGTAAGCATGAGCAGCATGTCTATTCACAAGTAAGCAGGACACGGCTCAGAAGTAAATGGGCTGAATTAGTCAGCATTTCCCTGTCCTGGCCTCACCTCCTCTCCCCTGCAGGGAAAAGTTTTTATCTCCAATCAGCAGATGATTGGAGATAAGAGCTTTTTCCTCTGTGGCAGAAGTGGCAGCACCAGGGGAAGAAGCTGACATTCCAGATGGGGAACTCCCTTGGGTCTTAAGAGGCCAGCAGACTGGTTGTTCCCCATTCCTGGCCTAAACCGAGAAGGAGTTGCTAGATAAAATAGGTTTGTTCTTTTGATTTTCTGTAGCAGCTTGGTTGAGAAAAGCAATCCATCACCACTGCTGTTGGGCTGAACGCGTCCTGGGGCTGTTTCTGATCTATTAAACCAAACCTAGCTGACACAACATGTGGATACAGTATATTGTGAGATTATGGATGGTTCTGCAGCAGACCAGAGCAGGGGTAGGCAGACTTGACATTTGTGGGATCTCAGGTTCATACTAGAGACCCGAGGTCTACCAACTGTAGCCAGGTGCAGAATACTGGCTCAGGCAAATGGACATACACTAAGAATTAAGGAACACAGTGCCTCTGAGCACATTTATTTATTTACTTATTTATTATATTTCTACCCCACCTTTCTTCCTGCAAGGAACCCAAGGTGGATTTCATAATCCTCCTCCTCCACTCCATTATATCCTCACAACAACCCTGTGAGGTAGGTGAGGCTGAGAGTCAGTGACTGGCCCAAAGTCACCCAGTGAGTTTCATGGCCGAGCAGGGGACTAGAACCCGGATCTCCCGAGTCCCAGTCCAACACTCTCACCACTATGCCACACTGGTGATCAGTGCCAGTATCAAGATTACAGTTCCTTTCACACAAAAATCCATTCCTGGCTCCCCCCTCCCAAAGCATTATTTTTCAGCAACCTAATGCGGGGGGGGGGGGGCTTAGTTGCTATTATTGCTATGGTTAGGCTGCTGGGAGTCAGAAACCCTTACTGACCTACTGCAAATCACCCAGAGATCTACCAGAACATCCTATCTATCTTCTGCCCACCTCTAGACAAGAGTACAAACAGCTCAGTCCCTAGTGAGTGGAAGGCCAATCCTGATGGGTCCATAGCTGGATAGCAGCTCAGTCTCCCTCTGCGTCTTCCTCTTCATGTCTCCTTCCAAGGGAGAAAACCAGAATCTGGCAGAGGGGAAATCACATTCTCTCCCTAGCAAGATAGGAGAATCCCAGATATGGGAGAAGATGAAATGATCAAAGCAAGATAGTGGTAGACCCCCTAACAGGTTCCTTTGCTCTGTCTCTTGTTCCCTCATGCCAAGCCCTGCCCATAAGGGTGGATGAATGGCAGCCAGCATTTTTAATAGGATGACATGTCCTAGATCTCTTAATACGTCTCGCATTACGTCACCTGCTCAATGTTCACTTGAACCCCACCTCCAACCCCGCAACAGTAATTGGTACCTTGATTTTGTATGGTAAACAGTGCAGGGGGTGGGGGGCTTGTGTAGAGCAGGGGTGAGCAGAAGGTAGATCTCCAGATGTTTTGGACTTCAGCTCTCAGAAGCCTGTGCCAGCATGGCCAATGGTCAGGAATGCTGGGAGTTGGGAGTCCAGAACATCCGGAGATCTACCTTCTGCCCACCCCTGGTGGAGAATAGCATTTTACAGATCCTGAAGTGCTGAAATGAAACCAAGAGCTGGTATGTGGCTACATTTTGGACTTGCTATTCAGTTGCCAGTTGCTTCTGTTTTATTTGGCAAGTGAGCCACATGATTTTAAAAGCCTTGGGGTGGGGGGGGGGAAGTGTTGGCCCAGTTGGAATGTTCCGTTCCTCCTTTCCTGCCTTTTTTGACATCTGTTCTCCATCTCCATCTTTGCTCTATTTATACAATTTTCCTAGAAAGTTTTTCATCTTCTAGATGAAGAAATAGCTTGAAAGTGTATGCAGGAAAATGGTAAATTCCATTGAAGTGATCGCCATGATGTCAGCTGGCTCTGAGTTGCCTTTCTTGTCATTGGGTGAGATGTGTCTTGGCAAGATTAAGAGTGACTCATTGCTCCCCTGGAGAGATGTTGGTGTGTGTCCCTCAAATAGGAATGGCAAGGACATCATTATTTCCTTTGAGCTGACAGTGTGGTTTGCTCTTTATTGTTGTTGTTTCACATTTATAAAACACGTAAACCTTTCTAAGTGTTCCACATATATTGAAAGAGAAGGCAGGCCCTGCCAGCAGGCTCACAATGTTATAGGCACAGCACAAAAGAAAAGATGAATGTGGAGGGAAGAGGAAAGCAAGTGTGGGAGCAGCTGCTCCTTCTTTGCCCAATGGATGGGGCCTAGGTTGGCCTCCCTCTTGCCATGCTGTTCGTCCTGGAAGGCAGCGGGGTACAGCTTCCCAGTGGCCTTTAGTCCCCTGACCAGTGGACAAGGCTGGAGTGTGCTGCCCTTCAACTGTCCAGTCCCAAGGCAGCTGTCATGGAGCTGACAGTTTGTTTCTTTATTATATTTATATCCCATCTTTTTTCCTGCAAGGAACCCAGGGCAGCTTACATAGTCCTCCTCCTCCTCTCCATTTTATCCTCACAACAACCCTGTGAGGTAGGTTAGGCTGAGAGTCAGTGACTGGCCCAAAGTCACCCAGTGAGCTTCATGGCTGACTGGGGACTAGAACCTGGATCTCCTGAGTCCCAATCCAACACTCTAACCACTACACCATATCCTGCCTTTCTTCCAAGGAGCTCCAAGCAGTGCACATGGTTCTCCCCACTTCGCATTTTGTCCTCACAACAACCCTGTGAGTTGGTTATGCTTAGAGATAAGGAAGGACCAAGGTCACCTAGAGAGCTTCATGGCTGAATGGGAATTTAAACCTGGGTCTGCTTGGTCCTAGTTTGACAGTCTAGCTGCTACTCGACACTGGCTTTTGTTCCATACTGATGAAGATCTGGAAAAGGGACTTTGGTGACAATGTCTCCAGCTCAGTATCCTGATGCATGTGACACCCCCCTCCAGGACATGGAACGGGGTCAGGGGGGGCGGATTTTGCTAGAAATGTGGATTTCATTGCTGGAGTACAAACTGAATTGTTTGCATCTGAGCAGGTCATTAGGGTCAACCAGGAGAGCCAGGAGCTCCTGTACAGACATTCCCCCAGGGCGTTTTCATATTAGGGAAGGTTTTCTTTCTATAATAGGAGGTAGAAAGGGGAACCTTGGCTCCAGGAGATGGGAAAACCAGTAGGGGGTCATTCCTTTGAACTACTTGTTGATACAGATTCAAGATTCTAGCGTGTAGCTCAGGCAGGGCCGGTGCTACCGCTAGGCAAACTAGGCGGTTGCCTAGGGCGCGTAGCTGAAGAGGGCGCAGAAACGCTGTGCTCCTCTTCGCTGCCGGCGCGCTCCTGCCCCGCCCGGCCGCCTCGCCGACAAAGGCACCCCCAGGTCAGTGCAGGGGGATTGCGCCCGGAGGTAGTGGTGGGGCCGAGCCTGGGTGCCGCTGCCGCCCCCCCGCTGCTGCCGCCCCCCGCAGCCACCACCGCCCCCTGCAGCCGCCGGACCCCCCCGCCACCTACCTTCTCCGTGCCGCTTCCGGAGCCCCGCCCGCGCTCTGTTTTGGCGGGGCCCTGTTGCCCTGGTTTCCCCGGCCAAAAACAGAGCGCTGGGGTCCCGTCACATCACTTCCTCCTCCTCGGAGGCGGCGGCCAGGGCGGGGGGAAGGTAGGTGGCGGGGGAAAGGTAGGGGGTGGTGGCGGGGGTCCGGCGGCTGCGGGGGTGGTGGCGGGGGGTGTCTGGCGGCTGCGGGGGGTGGTGGTTTGCAGAGCAGGGCTGCTTTGCTCCGGAGCCCCCCCACGTCACGAGAGGGGGGGCGCTAAATATAATTTCGCCTAGGGCGCCAAACTGCCCTGCACCGGTCCTGAGCTCAAGGGTGGGCTGCCTGCAGCCCAATTTCTCTGCATGCATTCAGTTCAGACCTCTGCCAAGAGCCAGTTTGTCCCTTCCATGGCAACCTGTTGGGTTGGAAGGAAGAGGGAGGGAGAGAAAAGGGTCTGCCAGAAAGAGAGTGAAAAGAGTGGCTGAAAGAGAAAAGGGATAACTCACCCGTTATTGGTTCTGGTCCAGCCCATAGCTGGCTTTGGCTGTGCTCACCACTGACATGTGGCTCCCAACAGATTACCCTTGAGGGAATGTGGTCCGCAATAGCAAAAACAAATTAAAAAAAGGTTGCCCACCCCTGTTGTAAAGAACCGATGCTTTTCTCAGGGACCAAAGTCACATATCCAAGCCTTAGCTGCACAACTGCTGAAGCGACGACAGTGATTTCTGCAAAGGAAGAAAGTTTTGCAACTTGGAATTCTTACTTGCTGCCTTGCTTCCTCTTCCAGCTATTCTTGTACAACTACATTGGCCAGAATGGACTAGGCACATCAATAGGTAAGATTGCAGGCCTTTCTGGACATGTTCGACCAATGGCACTGGCAGAACTCCCAAGAGAAGCCTCAGGGCCAGTTTTCTTGGGTTAAATGAGGCTCCCGAGGGAAGAACTTCCAGAGACCTAGGTGCTACCACCTCCTAGAAGGTCCTGTTCCAGTGTTAGAGAATACAGTAATACCTTGGATTGCAAGTAACTTGGTTTGAGAGCGTTTTGCAAGACAAGCACATTTTTAAATATTTATTTATTTATTTATTTACTTGATATACAAGCAACGTCTTGCAATACAAGTACTGTAGTACGGCTTAAATTAAAAATCTCTGTACAATTTTTTTGGGGGGATTTTGTTTTGATATAAGAGTGTTTTGGATTACAAGCATGTTTCCGAAACGAATTATGCTCTCAATCCAAGGCATGACTGTACAGGGGATTTCAGCAGAAAAGGGAATATCAGCAGGTAGAAGGGTTTTTTTAAAAACACAAATGAGAAACTGTAGCTACCAAATAACAACTTATTTGCATAGCTATTAAAAGGTATATAGGAGAGATGCCCTCTTTGCATCTGGCCATATTAGTTTAATTCTATTCTTAGCACAGTTGCTAAAAGGAATCTAATAGTAAAGAGATGGAATAGCAATAAGATGTGCCCTGGTGGCCCTGTTTGTAATCCTGTCAGTAAGTTTGATGCAGTTGGCAGACCTGAGAGACAGGGACTTTACTGTGTTGGCCCCAGATTGTGGAACTCCCTCCCTAATGAGCCGCATTTGGCCCCGACATTACAAGCCTTTAAAAGGGCTTTAAAACCTTATTTTCTTCAGGTGGTCTCCTCTTGAGGTTTTCAACGCTGCTGGTTTTAACGTACCAAGTTGCCTTTAAAAGTTTTTGGTTCTATGTCTTACTTATGGGAACGGGGTATGCTGCTTTTTTTATTCATGGTTTATTAAAAATTATAGTTTATCTGGCCTATGTTTATTTTTCTGCTGCTGCTTTATAACTGTTCAGATTATTTTGTTTTTAATGCATTTCATGTATATTTCAATATGATATTATAAGCCACCTAGTGTGGGCTACGCCCCTAAAGGCAGCATATTAATGCATTTATAAATAAGAAAAGCAATCCCTAGGTCCGGTGAGCAAGGGAACTGTATTGCCCATGCTTTTATCCAAGAAACCGCCGCTCCTGTTTAACTAGAGCAGCAGAATGTCTAGCTAGAAATTAAGGTGTTTAAGTTGCATCATTGATGTTCTCCTTTTCCCTTTGAAGTCATGCTAATTATCTGTGGCGGCCTTGTTAACGGGCCTTACGCTCTCATTACAACGGCAGTATCAGCTGACTTGGTAAGAATTTGAATCCTTTTTTCTAGGTGATCTAGCCGTGTGTGTGTGTGTGTGTGTGTGTGTGTGTGTGTGTGTCCTCCACACTTGATGAGTTTCCAGTCTCCTGCACCTGCAAATGGCCTTTCCCAACTTGGTGTCTTCCAGATGTTTTGTACTACAACTCCCATCATCCTTGACCCCATGGCCATGCTGGCTGCTGTTGATGGCAGTTGTAGTCCAAAATATCTGGAGGGCATGAGGTCAGAGAAGGGCTGAATTAAAGGAAAAACAGAGACATAGATCGACACCATGTACAGGAATGCCTTGGATTGCAAGTAACTTGGTTTGAGAGGGTTTTGCAAGACAAGCAAATGTTTAAATATTTATTTATTTTATTTTTTGACTTGATATACAAGCGACGTCTTGCAATACAAGTACTGTAGTACGGCTTAAAATAAAAATCTCTACAATTTTTTGGGGGGGGGGGATTTCGTTTTGATATAAGAGTGTTTTGGATTACAAGCACGTTTCCGGAACGAATTATGCTCTCAATCCAAGGCATGACTGTATTAAGTGTAACATGTAGTGTTGTCCTGACTTGGCCCCAGGGGCAGTGCTAGGTACCAAAAAGATCTGGGGCTCAGGTCCACAAATTTGCACATGCTAATTTACATGTGCCCTGAAGTCTGTAAAGGACCCTGTCTCTTAAGGATACCCCTGCTTGTAAAAAGGGGCGTATGGACAGGGGAGAGGAGGGCACTTGATTTCAGAAAGAAACCTCAGGCAGGAAGATTCAAGTGCGGGGAGGGGAAGCAGGAGGTAAAGCACATGTGGGCAAAAATCCAGCTGATCCAGGGGGATCAGATGCAACAGTGAACATCTGGGCCCCTGTGCCTTCATTTCAGCACGTGCCCATGGACAGGAGGGTGGTGGGACAGATGGCCTCCTAGAAATTTGGGGCTCCAAATGAAAGATTTGGGGCCCAAGCCCTAGTGGGCCGCCCCCTAACACCACCTCTGCTTGACACAGAGCTGATTCATTCAGAGTATCCTCTGAGAATCACCCCCTGCAGCGGTTTCTTATTCACAGATGAAGCCCCTGCAACCTGAACCTTTCATTTTATGCAACTGTCCTTTCTGGGCACAAGATAATTCTGAGAACATGATCCCACGCAGCACAGTGATCTGCTTCTTTGAGCATGGCTAGCACATCCTTTCCACAGCGTGTAAACATGGCACCTTGGCTGAGTGAGCGTTGGGAGGAGGCCCAACTCTTGGCTGAGACCAACACACAGCCTATGAAACTTGGAAGGGTTTTGAAGTAATCTGGCAGAGAGCCGGTTACACACATCTGCCAGGTATCCTGGAAAGAGTTTCTGGCTGGAGAATGATTCCTTAGCCAAGCCTGGTATCTTCCAGATGTTTTGGATTCAGCTCCCATCAGCCCCAGCCAGCATGGCTAATGGTCAGGAATACTGGGAGTTGTAGTCCAAAATATCTGGAGGGCATCAGCTGGGGGAAGGCTGTCTTAGGCCAATCCTCTTCCATGGCCACTGTTGGTATACGAATACAGCAATACCTTGGATTGCAAGTAACTTGATTTGAGAGCGTTTTGCAAGACAAGCAAATTTTTAAATATTTATTTAATTTTTTTGACTTGATATACAAGCGACGTCTTGCAATACAAGTACTGTAGTATGGCTTAAATTAAAAATCTCTGTACAAATTTTTTGGGGGATTTCGTTTTGATATAAGAGTGTTTTGGATTACAAGCATGTTTCCGGAATGAATTATGCTCTCAATCCAAGGCATGACTGTAGGCAGGGGCTTGGATCCAGGAGCTGCCTCCTGCAGGAGGAAGGGACTTCCTGTGAGAGGAAGGGCTCTGTCCATGGAAGGTCCCTCTGCCTGACTTTTGGGGATCCCCCCTTACTCACACACCACAGCGAACCCCATTCACCAGGGTCTCCTGATTCTCCTTGCAGCATTTTCAGGGGCAAAGGAGGGGCAGAGAAGTCCTCTTCAGTCAGTGCAGTTGATCCAGCTTAAATCTGGATCCAGCTCAGGTTGCTTTAGTGGAAGTGAAACGGTCATGGCCAAACTGGGGGATGCTGCAGTTCTTTGAACATGGAGTGCTCTGCTGCCAAGGTGCTGAGTCATGGGTGGGAAGTGCATCGCAAGCAGCTGCGGTATGGGTAGCTAAATGGAACATCGATGTTCAGAGGGAGTATATCACCAAGAGCAGTTGCCCTCGTGGCCTTCCTTTTTTTCTCCCCCCCCCCCCCCGGAAGCATCTGGTTGGCCACTGTTGAAAATAGAACACAGGAGGCTAGATGGACCCTTGGTCCGCTGCAGCACGGTTTTTCTTATCTTTTCATGCAGCTTATGTCTTCTAAAGTGGTTGATGAATTGGTGGAAGGAGGAGTTCTGCGGGAGCTGTTTTTCAGCCTCTAAATACATGCTGATGGATTAAAATCCCGCTCTCCAAGACTAAGAGAAGAACACAGTTACTGATTGGCCACAGTCATCTCTGTCCTGATTGGTCCCCTTTCATTACAAAGGCAGAATTGACACCTACTTGAGGAATCCCCACAGGCAGCTAGTTGGCCACTGTGTGAAGAGAATGCAGGACTAGAGGGACCTTTGGTCTAATCCAGCATGGCTCTTCTTATATTCTTGTGTCAGAAACTACGTACTTCGCCAACTGTTGCTGCCCAAGCCTCGCTTCCTACTCTTTCCTCACTCTCATCTCTGTGCTGTGATTCTAATCTGAATCATGGCTTCATTCTTGGATCCAGCTCCTGTGTGTTGAAACTTATAGGTTGCAAACATTCTTTAACAGGGAGAAACCTAATAAGATGGAATGGTGTAAACAAACAAACAGACAAACAGACAGACAGACAAGAACTTCTGCAGTTTTGCCACCACTGGCAAATGATATGGATGGTTGGGGGATCAAAGAACTTCAGATTTCTTGAAGCTCAGTCACTGTGGAGTCATATTTTTTCTACACCTTCTTTCACCCTTAAACTTGCTTTTGTGTGTTTCTTTTTTTTCCCCCCTCCACCCCAGGGCACTCATGAAAGTCTCCAGGGAAATGCAAAGGCCCTCTCCACGGTTACAGCCATCATTGATGGGACTGGGTCTGTCGGTGAGTTTCCAGAAAGCATAGGACAGGAATCCGTGATCCTTTTGGGTCAGTGGGCACATTTGGAATTTTGAGAGAGTGTTGTGGGCATTCTCACAAAATGGCTGCCCTGGGAAGGGTGGATTGCTCATTCATAAAATGGCTGCCATGGTGGGCATGGCTGGTCACGAATCATTCATTTCCCAGAAAGCAAGCTGGTGAGACTAAAAGTAAAGTATCTTGCCCAAGAACCTAAGTAAAGGCAGAGGTGGGGGCCTGAGCTCCAAAACACAAAACCACTCTTCTGAACCCAAATAAAGATGGTGTGAAAGGGAAGCACTTTCCTTTGCCAGCCTCCCAGTTAAATAATAATATTTTTTAAAAAATTCTTAAGACATCAAATTAAGATCAGGAGGGCAGGGAGCCTGGCGGGCGCCAAGAAAGATGACCGCAGGGCAGGCACATTGGTGTCCAAGGGCATCATGCTGGAGGCTCCAGGCTTACAAGCAAACTTTGAGCCTAATCCAGCATTTTGTTTAGAGAAGTCTGAGTGGGACAGAGCTCTTCATGAGACAGAGCTCTTCCCTGTCCTCCAAAGAATAGCTTTTTCCAGGGGATATGATGACAGCTGACCAGTAACCCTATACCTGGGACTCATTTGTGCCTCAAACCCAGCTATTACCACCTGGTCAGTTTTGAGCTCTGAATCCATCCTGCAAATGGATGAGACTAATTTCACATTGCCCAGTCCCACAGATATGTGCACATGTGCACGCATATACACACACATAAACCCATGCCTCTTTTTAACATTCATGGCTGCACCTATAGGAGCAGCTTCTTTGGCAAATTCACCTATTCATGGTCAATGGTCAATCTATCAGTGGCAGTCAGCAACATTAGCTAGAAACACAATCGCTATGTTCAGAGATCACCAAATGCTATCGCCATCATGCACCACATGTGAGCTTCCCCAGGGCATCTGGCCATCCACTGTGTGGTACAGAATTTGAGGCTAGATGGACCTTTGGTCTGATCCAGCATGGCAGTTCTTATGTTATAATCTGTGAGCACATATTTGTTATCATCTGTGAGCACATATTTCTTAACCTCCCATGCCCCCCTCCTCATGTACAATTAGCAAGCATGGGCTCCCTGCTCCATCTGTGTGGTAAGGAGTCTGCCTTCCAAAGAGATATGAGCTGGACTTCTCTCCTGACTATTTGCTTGCTGATCCTTTGTGTTGCTGTTTTTTGTTTTGCAGGTGCTGCTCTTGGACCCCTGCTAGCAGGTTTGATCTCTAGCTCTGGCTGGGACAACGTCTTCTACATGTTGATATCGGCTGATGTGATGGCTTGCCTAGTGAGTTCCTTTTGCAGAGTATTCTGCATCAATTTACTCAACCACTGTGTGGGATCATAGGAAGTTTAGTCACCTTACTGCTCATGCCTGTGCAGCCCTTTGATTCAGTAAACCAAGAGACCTATCCAGCTCAATTAAGCTTGGATGGTAGATCCTGCCCTGCCTAGGGCCCTGGGGGAAGAGGCCAGGTCAGTTGAGGAGACTCTGGCAGCAGGAGGCTACAACTGGAAAGGCAAGGGTCACATTTGGTCAGCAGTTATGCCCGGTAAACAAGAGCACAGCAAGGTAGAAACTACTAGCACCTCGGACCGCACTCTGCAGGAACTGCTAGGCTGGGATGGTTCCTCATGAAAGGAGCTGTTGTTCCAGCAAGGGACTAGCAGCAACTGAGGACTTAATAGCCCGGTCAGTTCAGGTCTCTCAGAAGCTCTACATCCCACTGGGTACTAACTACAGTTTTAAAGGGTCCAAGTTCATTTCTGTAGTCTTAAGCTCCTGAAGGACCTGAGAGACTTGGGGAGAGTCATTCCTGGAGGCTGAAGTTGATGTGAGGGCCAAGTCCATGGGTCCGGGGGATGCATCAGGGGTTCCCAAGAGTCCTTCATGGAGTAGGGTGACCAATGTCTCACCAGGCTTAGAGTCTTCTTTGGGGTAACGCCAAGCCTCCAGTTCTGGGGCCATGATAGATCCTTCAGAAAAACTGGACTCTACACCAGCCCTGATCTGAGTTGGGGAGAGCCAGCAGCTCAGTGGTTGAGCAGATTCTTTGCAAGCAAAAGGTCCCAGATTCAGTCACCCCCATCTCCATGATCTCAGGTAGAAGGCCTGGGGAAGAGCCATGCATGAAACCATGGAGAGTTGCTGCCAGTCAGAGTTAACAGTACTGGGCTAGGTGGAGCACTAACTCTGATTGACGAGGAGGCACCTTCCTATGAGGTCTCCTGGCAGGTTCTTTTCTTAACTTTACCTGTGACCTAAGTGAATTTGCCTTTAACTCAGAGGTATATTCTTGCTGCTACCTGGAATGAACTCTGGGTGGAAAGTAAAGCCTCTTGGGCTACTGCAAAAACTGATTTGAATATGTCTTCCCCTTCCAGCTCCTTTCACGAGTAGTATTCAAAGAAATGCGAGGATGGTGTGGCTGCTATACAAGAAAAAGAGGGTAGGTGTTGGCAGAACTCCAAGACTTTTGAGAGTACTCTTCTGGGAGTCATTTGTAACCTGTGGTCCACTGGCGTCTTGAAAACATCCAGCACCAAATTCCCTAGAATTTCAACTTTATGAGTCTGACTGTCGACGAATTCTGGTTAAATCCCCCTGTCGTGGGTACCGCCATCTTGAATTTTACTGAATCTACTTGGTAGGCCTACTATGACAGCCTTCCCCAATCTGGTGCCCTCCTCCAGATGTGTTGGACTACAACTGCCCTCATCCTCAGCCAGTATTTGGCCATTGAGTGAGTGTGCATAAAGAAAACAAGATGGCAGCATCCCACTCCAAAATGCTAATATGAATACCTGCTACATTGGAATTGGGTGACGACGTGCACTCGGATTTACTTCTGTATGTTAAGTGTGGCCATTGAGCATGCTCAGCAAATCCAAGATGCATCATGCCAGGTGGGGTTTCCATTAGACTTTGTTGATGGTCAGTCACATAAGCCAGGTACTCAAGGGGCAGTCATGCTCAGACTGAAACCATTGTCAGAATTTTCCTGGTTGTTTTGACCCATCTGCAACAGTGCTTCCATCACAATCTTATGCATGCTTACTTGGAAGGAAGTCCTACTGTGTTTGATGGGAGTTATTCCCAGGTAACTGTGCCTTGGATTGCAGCCTTAAACATATTGGGAAAGTTCCAACAGTGCTCTCCTGCTAGTGCTACTGGTGTTGCACTAGCATAAACCAATGCTTCTGTAATGTGACTAGCGCAATGGGGAAAAGCGGCAATTTGCCACCAAAATTCCACAGCAAATCTCTGCTTTTTCCCATTACACTGGTTACATTGTGCAAGCATTAGTTTGTGCTAGTGCAACATCGATAATGATAGTGGGAGTGCACCATTGCATCCTCATGTTTATTCAGAACTTTCTCCATCCAGGGTCATCCCAGGAAATATCCCATGAGTCAAATGTTTTTTTTTTTAATACTTACTGGGAGTAGGGGATTAAAAAGCAGTTTGCTGTAGGATGTGCTGCTGTGTAAGATGATGTCTTGAGAATGCATGCAAGGTTCAGGGCCTTGAGACTGCAGATGTACTAACTGTGTGGACTATCGAGCCTCTTTGCCCCTTCACTCCTCCATTTGTGTGAGTGAGTGAGCAAACAAGCCAGGAAGTCTCCCGTTAACTATAGTTCCCTCCCTGTTTTGTACAAACTGGGGAAATGATGGTGAACAGCTTCAGAACAAGCCAGGTTATTAAATCATGGCTTGAAGTTGGTTTAATATCCTGGTTTATTCCAAAGCTGTCAACTGCAGTTTCCCAGTTTGGACAAAATGGGAAACTATAGTTAATGGAAGGCTTCCTGGTTTGTTTGTACGTGTGTCCCCTCCATGAAGTGGTGGTATTCATGGGCAAAAGGCAGGTTAATATCTTGGCTTATTAATATCTTGGCTCATCTAAACTCTCCCACTGTATCTCCAGCCCCACCATGAAAGGGTACCTTTCCATCCCCTGTCATGCCTAAAGTGATACCTCGAAGCCAGTGCACCAAAGAGCCAAGTGAAGCTTGGGCCACAATATAACAGTCCCCGATTCCCCCCCCCCCCCAAACCTCGTGATGTCTCCTTAACCAGTACTAACATCAACCTTCTCCTCCATGTGCCTTGGTAGCTCTTCTGTGACATTCACTGATCCAATAGTGTTGGATACAAAATAGTTTGCAGTGTGAGTATGTCCATTGCTTTTCTCTTCCCATTTAATGGAGGAAAAAAGTGTGCAAAATTCAGTGTGTGATTCCCCCCCCCTCCTGATTTTCCTCTTCCCCCATGGCATCTGTGAGGTAAATATCATGCACTTGGCAAGAGAAGCCGTGAGGGGGCACCAAGGCATGATAGCGGAACATGCAGTTCTGATGAAGGACGGCTGCTTTCAGTGGAAGGGGAGTGGGTATACGAAAGCCCCCCTGGATCTGTCTCATTCATTGCACGGGTGAGCGTAAGGCTCAGCCGTCCCAGGGGCGAGGAAGCAATGCATTCAGTGGTGCATCCATCTGCCATAATGTTTTCCCACCTCCAGCAGAACAGGCGCCCAGTCATGACTGGGTGAGTTGGACACACAGCTGTCTTGAATGAGATCAAGCAAGGTTCGAATCTACAATGTCTAGCTGTCTTGAGTGCCATTTTTTCTTGGTAGAAAGGCAGGGTACAAACCAAATCAAATAGATAGGTGCTTAGTTAAGCTGCCTAATCATTTGGCCCCGTCACTTCTGGGTATATAGACTGGGTGGATGTTGGTCTCCGAGGCTGCTGCTGGATCCAGGGGTTGAGGGATCCCTCAACAAAGTGCCATTTCTAGGGTTACTGGGGTGGGGGTGCCGGAGGGATACCTTGCTGGTGTCAGCAGCTTCAGGCAGCAGCCATTCCTCCCCCCTCTCTCAACAATGCCCCATACATGGGCTCAACATCCTGGGCACTGCTGCATGAGCATGACCACCACCACCACCACCACCACCAGAACATGATAGTAGCCATTTCTTCCTACACAAAGTCCTGGTAGTTGAGTCTTCTTGTGAGGCATTGTGGAAAACAAAGATAGCAGTTGCCATGAACCAGTAAGATCATACTCTGAATTAGATTAAGGAGCAGTGAGGCAAACTCTTCCGACATTTTTATTAATGACTTGGAGGAAGAGGTGGGGGAAATGCTCATCAAATTTGCAGGTGACACAACGTTGGGTGGAATAGGTAATACCTTCAAAGACAGAAACAACATTCAAAATGATCTGGATAGGTTAGAAAACTGGGCAGATAATAACAGAATGGAATTCAACAGAGACAAGTGCAAAGTTCTGCATTTAGGGAAGAGAAATCCTTCCTAAATGCAAAGGAGGTCTCAGATGGGGGATACCTGGCTTGGCAACAGTACATGTGAAAAGGATTTGGGAGTTGTAGTCGCTCAGAAGCTGAATATGAGTCAGCAGCGTGATGTGGCTGCAAAAAAAGCTAATGCAATTTTACATTGCATCAATAGAAGTACAGTTTCAAAATCATGGGAGGTATTAATTACACTCTACTCTGTGCTGGTCAGACCTCATCTCGAATATTGTGCCCAGTTCTAGATGCCACACTTTAAGAAGGATTCAGATAAATTGGAATGAGTTCAGAGAAAGGCAACAAAGATGACCAGGGGACTAGAAACTAAGTCCTATGAGGAAAGATTGAAGGAACAGGGTATGTTAGCTTTGAGAAGAGAAGACTGAGTGGGGATATGATAGCACTTTTCAAGTACCTAAAGGGTTGTCTCACAGAAAAGGGCCACAACCTGTTCTCTGTCATCCAAGACTGTAGGACACAAAATAACAGGCTTAAGTTAAAGGCAGTGAGATTTTGGTTGAACAACAGGAAAAGCTTTCTAATGGTCAGAGCAGTCAGACAATGGAATCAACTGCCTGGGGAGGTGGTGGGCTCTCTGTCACTGGAGGTCTTGAAGCAGAGAATGGACAGCCATCTGTCAAGGATGCTTTAAACTGGATTCCTGCACTGAGCAGGGGGTTGGACTCGATGGCCTAAATGGCCCCTTCCAACTCGATGATTCTATGAAATGAGCTAAGGAGCGCAAGGGCAAAGAAAAAGGAGGAAATTGGAGCTGAAATGCAACAGCAGTGAGAGAGGGACCATAGCTTAATGGTAGAGCAGATGCTTTGCATGCAAAAGGTCCCAGGTTCAATCTCTGGCATCTTCAGTTAAAAGCATCAGGTAGCAGGAAGGTGAGGAGGAGAACAAATTTGCCTCAGATCCTGGAGAACCACTTCCCATCAACCAAGTCAGCACTGGTGTCAATGGAGGCTCCCCCCACTTTTTAAAAGTACATGTTAAGTATTGGGGGGGGGAACCATGGGGGGAAGGTTCATTCCTCCCCTCCCAGTGCACAGTGGTCCTGATCCAAATTGGGGGCCATGCACACTTACTCTAGAGTGTTTTTTTTTAAAAGGCTACTATCCTCAGCTACATGCTATGCAATTAATGTAACATATAGTTTGACTCTGAGCTAGATAAAGAAATAGGCCGGCCAGCCTTCTCCAGCCTGGTGCCCTCCAGATGTTTTGAACTACAGCTCCCAGAATTCCTGACCATTGACCATGCTGGCTGGGGCTGATGGGAGTTGTAGTCCAACACATCTGGGGGGCACCAGGTTGGGGAAGGCTGAAATAGGCTGACCTGGTATGAGGCAGCTTCCTATTTATTTTATTTATTTATTTATTATATTTATCAATCGCCCATCTGGCCGGTCACCCAGCCACCCTGGGCGATGTACAGTTAAAATACAGCAAGACAACACAATAAAATATAATAATTAAAACAATATAAAAAATTCTCATTAAAAACCTAACCCACCCCATATTCCCGCCTGAACAGCCATGTTTTTAATGCACGGCGGAAGCTCATCACGGAGGGGGCATGGCGAAGGTCACTAGGGAGGGAGTTCCATAATGTGGGGGCCGCCACAGAGAAGGCCCTCTTCCTAGTCCCCACCAGCCTGGCTGCTCTGGCTGATGGGATAAGGAGAAGGCCGTCCATGGCAGACCTTGTTGAGCGGCCTACTTGATGTTGCTGGAGGCGCTCCTTGAGATAAGCTGGGCCGGAGCCGTGTAGGGTTTTAAAGGTCAAAATCAACACCTTGAATTCGGCTCGGCAAGCAACTGGTAGCCAGTGCAACTCATTAAGCACTGGCGTGATGTGATCACGCCGGCGGCTGCCCTTAATCAGGCAAGCCGCCGCGTTCTGTACCAGCTGAAGCTTCCGGACCGTCTTCAAGGGTAACCCCACGTAGAGCGCATTACAGTAGTCTAGGCGAAAGAGCACCGAATGGCACTGAAATGACAGATATGTCTGGTCAGGTGAGCATTTTTTTTCAATAGCATTTCTGTGTTGAATGCACAAATTTCAAAACAAATGTTGAAATTCACAAAGATCTGGCAGAGACCCCAAACGTTTAGTGGTTTGTTTCTCTAAAAGCCATGCTTGTGTCTTAGCACCCCCAGATGCCTCCCTCTTCCTATATTAATGCACCATAATAAATACATCAAGATCTGCTAATCAAAATGAATTTCCAGATGAAGAAATTTCACGGCAATCATGTCTTGGAAAACAATCAGTGCTGCGGTAGAATTAATTGTCTTCATCGTCACAAGTCTTTCCTTGCATGTCAGTCATGCAATATAAACGATTGTGCTTTGTGGGATAACAAATCGCCCACCAAGAGTTTTGATTTGTGCATGTGATCGCGAAAAATGAGTGGACGTAATTTAAAACAGTGGTTCTCAAAACCTGGTGCCATGGGGCAGTCATTAAGGGAGACATACTGTAAGCTCCTGCATGATGTCTCCCAATAGGAGCCCTGTTTTGAATTAGAATGAAGAAAATGGCTCAAACCTGCTCAATGCAATCTGTATGTGAGATCTGCTCCATCTGTGGATGGGAGACCCCTCTAGTTTCCTGCATTGAGCAGTGGGTTGGACTCGATGGCCTTGTAGGCCCCTTCCAACTCTATGATCTATGAATCTGCCTTGGGGTAGCACTCTATCAGCACTAGGTATTATAGAGCAAAAATGTTGATATCCTAGGGTCCCGGCACAAGGAACCTCAAACAATACTCTTAGAGTCATACAAGTGGGAACGGCAACAAAATGTTGCTGTGTATCTCCACCTCCTAACAGGAGTGCTCCTGTTCATGGTTCAAGCCAGCCAGCCAGCCAGCCAGCCATGTCTTCCCCCATTACACCCCTCCCTCCCTTTTTTTCAGTTTCTCTTTTTCAGCTGTCACTCAACATTCCATAGCTACTCAGCACAATGAGTTCTCTGAAAAAAAAACATATTGGGGGGGGGGCAGGGAAGGAAGTTCCCCCTTAGGTTTTAAATTTTTACACTTATTTTGTACTTCTACACACCACAAGATTATCCTGAGCATGCTGATACCTCCCTCTTGTTTCTCAGTGGGCCTGATTTGGCTCCAGGTCTGTCAGCCCTCACCACCTAGGTTTGCTGATAGAGGGAGTGAATGCCTGATTGCTTCCATTTTTCTTTTAGTTCCAGTTTTGCCCTTCGCCAGGGAACAGGCCCTGTTTCTGTTTAATTGGGACACCACCACCAAAAAAGGTCCTGATTCTGGTTTAAAGTATTCCTCAATCAGGGAGCCACCACAGAAAAGGTGCTGTTCCTTGTGGCCACCTGCCTAGCCATGGCGATCAGGGGCACCTGGATCAGGGCTTCAGTTGGTGACCTTGCCAATCAGGCAAGTTCATATGGTACATTTTGGGGCAGGGAGGTGCATGTAGGAGATGTGAGTCAACAATAGGTGTGTTGCCCCTGGAACATCTCACTAGACCAGCCACCCCCAAATCAGTGCCCTCCAGAAGTTTTGGATTTCAGTGCCCATCAGCCCCAGCTAGCATGGCCAGTGGTCAGGAATACTGGGAGATTGTAGTCTAAAATATCTGGAGGGCACCATGTTGAGGAAGGCTGAGCCAGGCCCCAAGAACCACTGTTTTAACTTGTGGAGTCCTGCAGAAGAGGTAAGGTGCTATCCACCCCCCCCCCCCCATGTCCTCCCCCACCCCTCCATCCCAAGAACCCTGGTTCCACTATATGTTGATTGTATTTACAGGTCAGACACCCCTTTTTGAATAGGCATTGCTCTGGGGCCATAAGTCACGGTAAGTCCACATCTCTGCCTCAAGCCCCTGGTTTCACTTGAGTGTCCTGCTTTCTGGTGTCTTTGGTACTAGTGGTCAAGGCCTTGATTATTCCTTTGCTGGTCTCCTACAACCTCTGTTGGAATAAGTGGGACGGTTGTGCTTAAATCTCTGGTGGTGGAGTTTGTGTTCAAGGGAACTTAGAAGGTTCAAGGGAACTTACGGTAAAAGAGAATACTTGTGCAAGGGCTGAATTTCCAGGGCATTTACACTCCTCTCTTGCTTGCGAGCCTGCATTTCATTTGTCAGCTGAAGGGAACCTCCACATCCAGTGTTTGGCTGACTTCCCTGCCACCTTTTTTTTTGAATGCTAACCCTGAAATGCAGGAGTGAACCTAGAGCAGGGTGTGTGGGTGGCAACATTCAGCTTTGGTCAGGACCCCAAGGGCACAATCCCAGAGCAGTAGGATCACATCCCCAGTTGACCTTCACATCTAAACAGAGATTTGAGTCTAGGACTCCTCGTCTCAAGTAGAACTTTCAATCCAGGTCATCCTACTGGCATCATCATCTTCATCATTAATATTCTTATTATTGGTGTTGTTGTACTGGTGTTGTTGTGGTTGTTGTTGCTTATTATAAACAAAATGTTGCAGTGTGGAGTCCTCCTCTTCAGGGTTTCCGCCAGCCGGCCATGCGCTTTTCCACAATACTCCTTTCCATCCCTCTTTTCTGTTTTCCCCCCTCCAACAGTCAACCAGCATTCTGTAGCCACAGAGCATGCTCAGTCTCTGTTGGTCTGTTGTGCAGGGAGGACTCCCCACCCTTAGTGCTTCCCCCCCCAAAGGTTGTGTGTGTGTGTGTACTCCTGCAAAATGTAGCTCACCAACACCTTCCACTTCTGCGTGGATGGTGCTGTTTTAGCTACGTAAGGATCATGATTTGGAGAAAGAGTTTGCTGTATGAATATGAATATTTCATTTACACCCCACCTTTTTTTTCATATACAGTCATGCCTTGGATTGAGAGCATAATTTGTTCCGGAAACGTGCTTGTAATCCAAAACACTTGTATATCAAAACGAAATCCCCCCCCCCCCAAATTGTATAGAGATTTTTAATTTAAGCCGTACTACAGTACTTAGTATTGCAAGACGTTGCTTGTATATCAAGTCAAAAAATTTGCATACACACGGCCGCTGGCATAAAACTTGTATAGTAAAAAAACAAAGTAACAATTTGATTGGCAAATGTGTCTTCTTAGCACCACTTGTGAAACAGCCCAAATACTTTGTCATCCAAACCCACAAAGCAAGCAGCTGCGACCGCCACAGCTTGGAAGCATTCAGAATATCTTAGATCAAAATATGTTCAGCACCATGGATAGCTCCTTAGAAGTTCAGACTGCGCCCCAGAGTGGATACATCACCCCACTGACCTTGGAGCCACCAGCCTCCACTGTCTTAGATCTATATAATATAGATCTCACCTTAAATCCTGAGTCATATGTGGTTAAACGTGGCCCTTGGAAAGGCAGCTGCCTTGTCTGCATAGGGGTGCAGTCTGTGATGATTATCTTCCTAATAGATCTCCTTGGGTCTTTCAGCTTTAAAGAATTCTGACATGACCAGCATGACTGGAGGAGCCTGTCAAGGTAACAGGAAAGAGTGTTGCCAAGAGGGGTTGGTTTCGTCGCCCCCAACCACCTCCACCAGCTCACAGTGGGAGGAATTAATGAAGCTGAAATGGAATGTGCTCCAGAAACAAACTGAGCTTTCTTCTAAGACATCAGCCAAGGCGATCCCCAGCTGCACTTTTGTTTTTAAATGACCATCAGAAGGGAGCAGGAAAAAATGATGCAGCAAAGCCAAAGGAGAAAGGAAGTGGCTTATTCAGGATCCATGTCAACTGTCCTGAGGCCTCTGTTTTGTATCGATTGCCAGTTGCATCCCTTTTGTTACTGCTCTTTTTTATTATTAAATATGGTGCAGAACCAGTTGGTGGTTCTTTCCTGTCTGCCAAGTGAAAGGGAATGAGACATGTTTGTGGTCCCATGGGAGGAGTGGTCATCTCATAATTTCTGTCACTGCAGCGGTCAATGAGGGTGGAAGTGCACATTGCAAATAGCTCCATGTTTCTGTTTGTGGAGGGCCATTTTGATTATTTAGGGAGGGGGGGTGATCTGAATTTCAGTGAGTGGCAGCAAAACTTCCCAACATTCATGCGGCTTCCTTGCACCAGTTCCGATGAATCCTCTAAAGATGGACAGGCAGATAGCTGACAGTTGTTAGAGGGGAGGTGCAATGAATCACTAACACAGGCAGGTTGTGCAGGGCCGGCTCTGCCATGCAGCAGAGGGAAGTGACCTGCTTCAGACAGCCCTGAGAGAGGGACTGGCTTCAGACCACATGATAACCCACACTCAAGGGTTGAGTGTGGGTTGTTGCTGAACCATGGATTGTTGTTGAAATGTGGGTTATCGTGTTGTCTGAACCCAGCCGAGATAACAAACCACGATAACAGACAACACGATAACCCATGGCTTATTAACCATGAATGACCCATGAAGAGAGCCCATGGTTTGTTGTTGGGTTGTGAACTGTGGGTTGTTCACCATGGTTTGTTATCTCGGCTGGGTTCAGACAACACGATAACCCACATTTCAACGACAACACATGGTTCAACGACAACCCACACTCAACCCATACTCAACTCTTGAGTGTGAGTTATCGTGTTGTCTGAACCCAGTCAATGATAGATGGAGGCAGGAACTGGTGTCTGCATGTTGGCCTAGTGGCTCTGCTTTAGGCAGTAAACTTGAGGTTGCATCAACAAAAAGAAACTTCCTGGACCCATTGCATTACCCTTGCATGGCTTTGCGCAATGGTGTTGTGGACCTGGTTCAGACAGTGACCTGCTTCAGGGATGCAGCACGAGTGCTTCTTTATTAGCAGGGGTGCTAACGTCATCTACCCCCCCCCTTTCAGAATTCCCTGTTTACTCTGAGGTTAGCAGAGCAACCTCAATCATCATAGCAGCTGTAAGTTCTAGAGGTGTTCACGAACCTGGGGGGAGGTCCCAGGCTCTCCGCCGCCTCGACTCTCCGTGGCAGAGGCCCCCCCCGCCTCGATCTGAGCGGTGCGGAGCAGTTATCCGCGCCGCTCGAGCCCGCCGCGCTGGTCCCGTCGCGTCACTTCCAGCTGGCCCCCCGCGCTGCGTATTTTGCAACAGCCCTGTTGCCCTGGTTTCTTTGCAAAATATGCAGCGCGGGGGACCAGCGCGGCGGGCTCAAGGCCGTGCACCGAGGGAGCCCCAGACCCAGTAAGGCCCCACAAGCCTCTGGCGGGTGTGAGCGGGGCTGATTTTGGCCTGCTATGCCTGCCGCGAGGCTAAATGTAACCCATGTTTCAACAACAATCCACAGTTCAACAACAACCCACACTCAACCCTTGAGTGTGGGTTATTGTGTTGTCTGAACCCAGTCTCTGTGTCAGAAGTAGGCAGACGTCAAGCTTACAGGATCTACTTTATTTTTGATTACAACCCCAAGGTCCCCCAACTGGAGCCAGGTGCATAATAGTAGGAGGGGTTGAGCCAGGTGCAAAATGGTGGCCAGGGGGCAGAGCCACTCACCTACTGTCTGCATCCCATGAGCCATATACTGGAATAGCCTACATACACTAGCATGTAGGGATCAGGAATATTCTAACACAAAGCTCTAGAACTGACCAGCAGAGCTGCACAGAGACCTAGGCTTGGTTCAGACAACACAATAACCCACACTCAAGGGCTGAGTATGGGTTGTCATTGAACTGTGGCTTGTTGTTGAAATGAGGGTTATTGTGTTGTCTGAACCCAGCCGCACTAACAAGCCATGGCTTGTTAACCACGAAAAACCCACAGTTAACAAGCCAGCAACAAATCATGGATTCTCCTCATGGGTTGTTTTGTGGTTTGTTAGCATGAACTAACCATGGTTTGTTAGTGCAGCTGGATTCAGACAACACGATAACCCATGGTTCAACGACAACCCACACTCAACCCTTGAGCGTGGGTTATTGTGTTGTCTGAACCCAGTCCTAGTCAAAGACAATCCAATAATGCCCATATTTTACAGGTGAAATTGAAAGATCAGTGATTACCACAAAGCCAGCCACAGCAGACTTTTTGTTTTTTTGAACTTGCCATTTTAAGCAATGGCAAGTTGTATCAGCCCTCTTAAGCATAAAGTTCCATTTTGCAGCTGGAGAATACTGAGGTTCCCAAGATATACAACTTGCCCATGGATTGAGCAAGTAAGTACACACAGGAACTGCAGTTTTGTTGTTACTAATGTTAAAAAAAAAAAAAAAAAAAGGAGTCAGAAACCTCCAGATACGCTACAAATCACCCAGAGATCTATCAGTAGATCTCAATCCATTTTCTGCCCATACCTGCTCTGTGCCCAGTACATCCCTTAAAAGGTCTCCAGTTGGAAGGTGAGTCTACAGGAGCCCAATGAGGGGTGAACACAACTATTTCCTCCTGAGAGGGTAATGAAAAAAAACACACACACACCCTTGAACATTCCACACTCACCTCCTCGCAATTACAGCTCTAGTGAAGAGTTCTTTGTCCATTTGGGTCTAGTTCAGGCAAGCAGGAGCAAAAGCCACCCAGCTTCAAAGCACCAGGCCCAGCCTGTGCATTTAATCTCTTTTCTTCACAGCTTGCAAAACACAGAACAGAGCTGCTGTTCTCCACGCATAACAATATGCCCAGCTCATTTCATTTTGCTCAAAACGTAGGGTTGTAACATTTAATTGATTCATTAGTTCGACTAAAAAGATGCCTCCCTAATTCATTAGGCAGAAGATCCCCCCTCTTTATATCTATCTATCTCAATATCTCTAAATAAAAAAAATTATGCAAGTGTTTATACAAATAGCAGATGTCATGCACCATCTTGGAAGAGGCACTCCCCCCTTTCTCTCAAACAGGAGGGAATGCCTCTTCTAGGATGGCAGCCTGCAGTGATGTACACATACATCATCTAAAAACAAAGGAAGTTTGCTTTTTAGGTCAGAGTTCTAGTTTTGACTTGTCTGCGGATGCACACATGTTTACTTAATTGTTCGATTCATTGATCAAAGCTGCAGTCCTATCCCCACTTGACTGGGAGAAAGCCTAATTGAAATCCATGTCTGAGTAGACATGTGTAGATTGTGGGGTAAGGGATGCTGGGAGTTGTAGGACTTCTTTTACTGTCTAAACTTGCATAGGATTGCGCCCTAAGATTTCTTTGATTGGGTGAGATAGCCCTGTTTATAACACTGGACAGTCAGACTGTCATTATGTTGGCTCCATCTAGCAGTAAAAGAAAGCACATGCGTTAGAGAGCAAATGCGTTCAAGCATACCTGGGCTATCACATAGGGAGCCCAAAGGGAGCTTTAGGAATGCCTTTTCCTTATGAGTGAAACTGTGGGTCAGACTTTGTTAGCACAGCTGGATTAAAATTATGGGTCTTGGGAGTGAGCTGAAATTGCTGTAGAGGCCAGATCTGGGCTGTCATTGGCAATCCATCTCAGTTCACAGGAGCTAGCAGCATGGGCCATCCAGCTCCCAGCTTTCTTTCTGCCTGAGTCTTAGCCCACCATGGGAATGCCCCCAGCAGGAGCCAAGAATTTCCTTGACATGCTATACCCATTTCACAACAACAGGTTTTGTGGACCGAGAGCACTGCCCAGCTGGAACAGCTAAAGTGCCTTCCATTATGGCATGATGGTTTCCACCACCATCAGGGTGAATGCGGTATCTAAAAACATCCAGAGATCCCGCTCCATAGTATATAGTTAAGACTGTAGTGCAGGAATTCTACTGGAACCACATTCTGGGCCACCTACCTGTTCGAAGACCCTCTTGTTCCATAGACGCTAGAGCCCAAGTAGGCTCAGTTTCTCAACTGGCTGAAACAGAGGCCTTGGTGTGGGAGAACGTTAGATGTTTGGCTACCAGCAGGTCCAGAGCTATGACTGTTAATTAGTAGGTACATTGTAACCAGATGTGCAATAACCAACCTGTTCCCCAGATGCAGACTGCAGCTTTGTGTGCAAGTTGGGTTTAAATAAAATAAAGGTAATATACACTGGAAATAAAATAATCTTTTAAGGGGTTCTTTTGCTGAAGACAGCCCAAACTTTTCTCCGTTGAGAAAAATATGCGCCAAGGTGACAGTTGGACTAATTGCCCAACGGATCTTTCCATTGGTATTATTAAGCACATCGGTGCCAAGTGCCGTGTTTATGTACAGTATAAACCTGAAGTCTAATTGACTTCACCTCCTTGGAACTTAACACACTGAGGAACATCTGTGCCTGATGTTATTTTATTAAGTGCTGATTCCACCAGTAAAGATGGGGGAAAGAAAGGTGCAGATTTTTGGTGCTGCACAATGCTCTTAGAATGAATTATAACTGCACATGTACCTGGGATGGGAGCATGGCCCATTGAAACCTGTGGAACATACGACTGAGTTAATGTGCATCAAATTAATTCATTCTTTCTTTTATTCAAATTGAGCTGTAAGGCTGCGGTCTTATGCATGCTAACTGGGAAATAAGCTCCCTTGGTCACAGTGAGACTTAATTCCTAGTGAAAAGTTATAGGATTATACTGTAAGGCTTATTTGGGAGAAGGGTGGTGACTTAACACATTGGCAAAAAAGAGGAAACATAATCAGAAAAAGAGGATAATGGGCCAGTGTAGCGTAGTGGTGAGAGTGTTAGACTGGGACTCGGGAGATCCAGGTTCTAGTCCCCACTCGGCCATGAAGCTCACTTGGGTGACTTTGGGCCAGTCGCTAGCTCTCAGCCTAACCTACCTCACATGGTTGTTGTGAGGACAAAATGGAGAGGAGGAGGATTATGCAAGCTGCCTCAGGTTCCTTGCAGGAAAAAAACAGGATATAAATATAATTAATTAATTAATTAATTAATTAATTAAAAATCTGTATTTGCATAAAATATGCATATGATAAGTTAGCATTAATTAATTACTGTCATTAAAATAGAAATGTGACCAGTTGACTGGTGTGCCTGCTCAGTCTGCTGTCCAGAGGCTAACTGTTAACGGCAAACATCAAGGCCCTACTGGCTCTCCCTTCTTAGGGCACCTTATCTTTAGGACTGGACAGCCCTTCATGATGCCTTCAAAAAGAGGACTGTCCACTGACAGCACTGCAAAAAGAAGACTGTCCTCTCTAAAGTCGTGCACATGGCTATCCTACTGTTTGGAGAAATGAAGCGAGCCTAGCACTGCAATGAGACTTACTCCAGAATAAGTGTGCATAGGATTTCAGCCTATCGTATGCATGTTTACTCAGGAAATATGTCCCCTTCTGCTGTTCTCTGGGGCTTACCTACCTCCAAATGAAGTGGCCATGTGTCCTATATTACAGAGGACAGTCCGCTATTTGAAGGCATCCTCTGTTTGAAGGGCTGGCTGGTCCACGCTCTGCTGAAAGGCCAAGAACCATAAGAAGGGAGAGCCCAGGGGCCTTGAAGTTTCTCATCAACTGTTTGCTGTTGCTGTCTCTCACACTGCCCTGGGGGCTGGATAATGTGAGGGGGTAGATGCTCCTTCCCCCAAAGCCCCATCCTGAAGCCCCTCCCACAAAGCCCCCCCCCCCTGATATCCTAGGAACATTGCTCCTTACAGAAAGAGCAACTTTCTCTGCAGGGAGTTCAAAGTCTCTGTGGAGAGAGAGGCAGGGGTGACTGCTATGACCTTTTGCTGCACAGAGAATTTGAACTTGCGCAGCTGCCTCTCTCTGCAGGAGCCTGCTTCACTCCTTCTTCGTATTCACTGCACCAGGAATGCAGGGGAGGCGTGAAGCTGAGCCATCTCAGACCCCTTCCCTCCTCTGTTGCCTTCTGATGGGGGAGGGAACGGGGTTGAGCTGCAGTTCAGTCGCTCTCCTGCCCACTCTCTTTTCAGAGGGGGGTGGGGCTTCAGGGAGGGGGAGGGGCCTCTCCCAAGGCTGGACAGGCCAGCCTGGTGGCCCAAATTGTCCCATAGGATGGAGGTTCCCCAGCCCAGCCCTGCCTTAACAAGAGATGTGCCATTCAGGGGTCCTCCAGTAATACCTTTGGTTCCATTAATCCTCCCCTGTCCAAACTCCCATTCTAGCAACACTATAGAAAGGAAAAGATGTTAGTTTTTAAATACACACACACACACACACACACACACTTCTCAACTGACTCACTAGGTGGCACTGCTGCTGTGTGAAAAATCTTGGGAATATTCGCAGAACCTCCAGCATTGTGAAGTGAACAATAGTGTTTCCAAATTACTGACAGTACTGAAACATTAAACTAAACATAAATTATGTGTTATGTGAGGAAGTGCTTTCTTTTGTCTTCCTCAAATCAACTGCAAATCAATTTCATTGGGTGGCCCCAAGTCCTAGTATTACAAGAGAGTGAGCAGAATGCATAATTCATTGTATAAAAGCTTGGTAACTTCCCCCCTTACGCACATTTTTTTTCTAAACTAAAAAGCCCCAAACCTTTTTAATATTTCCTCATAGCTAAGTTGCTCCAGCCCCTCATCATTTCTTCCCCCCCTTTCTGCACCTGTTCCAGCTCTGCAAAGCCCTTTCTGCGATCCTATACAGCGCAAGCCTGTGCACGCCTACTTGGAAGTAAGTCCCACTGAGTTCAATGTGACTTGCAATCAGGCAACTGTGTCTAGGATTGCAGCTGTGCAGTGCAATCCTAACCAGGTTTACTCAGGTGTGATTTCCAGTGCAATCAATGTGGCTTATCCCCTAGTAAGTATGCTTAGGACTTGCAGCTTTACAAAGCCATGGACCCAATGGGACTTGGTACTTTTCAGGAGACATGCATAGGAGTGTGCTGTTAGTGTTGTAAGCCACCGTGAAGACTAGATGGTGATCAGATGCATTCATGAATCAGGTAAGAGTTAATTAATTAATACATAGCTCCCGACGGCATTGCTCACAGGGTTCATCGGAACATGCAAGCCCACTCACCACTTCAAGCTATCCTAAATGCTTTTGCAGAAGCATACGGAAAACTTGGTCTCTCACTTAACATCAAAAAGACCAAAGTGCTTCATCAGCAAGTGCAAGCTAACCCTTTGGTGATGCCATCTATCCAGCCTGGCGGGACAATACTGGAAAATGTCGATCATTTTCTCTATCTTGGCAGCTATCTTTCTGTTACAGCTAACATCGACAGTGAAATCCAGCATCGTTTGAGCTCCGCAAGTGCCGCATTTTCTCGAATGAAACATAGAGTGTTCGAGGATCGGGATATTTGTAAGAAGACCAAAACACTGGTTTATGAAGCCATTGTATTACCAACTTTATTGTATGCCTGCGAAACATGGACTATCTATAAACGTCACTTCCACCTCCTTGAAAGGTTTCATCAACGTTGCCTCCGGAAAATCCTGCGAATTACTTGGGAAGATAGACGAACAAATGTCAGTGTACTGGAAGAAGCAAAGACTACTAGCATTGAAAAAATGATCCTTCAACGCCAACTTCAGTGGACCGGTCATGTTGTTCGAATGCCTGACTGCCGTCTCCCAAAGCAGTTACTTTACTCCCAACTCAAGAATGGAAAGCGGAATATCGGTGGTCAATATAAGAGGTTTAAAGATGTTCATAAGGCTAATCTAAAAAAATGCAATATAAACATCGAAAACTGGGAAGCTCTGGCCCATGAACGATCTAAATGGAGGTTGGCCTTTCGCAAGGGTTCCGTGGACTTTGAGGAAGCCCGAGTGCAGGGTGAAGGGGAGAAACGTGCTAGGCGAAAGGCACGTCAAATGAATCCTTTACGGGACCATCTCCTATCTGGTGGCCTGTGTCCTCACTGTGGGAAGCTGTGTGGATCTAGAATTGGCCTCCACAGTCACTTGCGGACCCATCGCTAGAGTCTACACAGTCTTCTTTAGAATTTCCTCCTTTTATCCCGGAAGACAATCTTACTCGGTCACGAGTGATCGCCTGATGATGATGAATTAATTAATAGTATTTATACAGTGTTAGCTGCAGACATATGGAAAGTTGGGTGCAGCTCTCCAGCTTATCTCCACACTTACACACACTCGTTTTAAAGCACTTCAGGAAACTCTGAACTCGGAGGAGATTGTGGGCATCCTATGCAGATCTTAGCCTCCACGCTCCTCCTGCCCTGCCGATCTAGCTGCGGCGTTCGGGATGCAGAGGGAAGGAGGCCGGAGGAGTGCTGCCAGGATACGTTGTACCCTGGCAGACCCAGTCTCTTCCCCTCTCCACCCCCGGAATGCCCTCTTTGCCCCATCTCTGAGGTCGCTGTTACGAGCTTGTTCTGGACCCTGAAAGGATGTAGTTGATAGCTAAAGCCGTATAATCCAGCCTTCCCCAACCGAGCACCCCTCCCGATGTGTTGGGCCGCAACACCCATAATTCTTAGCCAGCATGGCCACAAGAATGGCCATGCTGGCTGAGTTGCAGCTCAACACATCTGGAGGGTGCTCGGTTGGGGAAGGCTGATTTATTCTTTACAGTGACTAGCATAACAGAAATGTTAAAGTCTTAAAGCAAAACATTTCTGCTTCCTCCTTCTTCGGCTGCTCTGACATGAATCAATGGGCACTGTAGCCAACACTGATGACGGAATATTCCAAAGCGTGGCTTTTGCTGTGGGTACGTGATGTCAGGAATTATCCTTCAGGTTGAGACCATGTGGTGTTCAGTTGTCTGTGTTCTTCTTGTTTCCAGTGTTCTTGGATCAGATGGCGCCTGTAGCGCAATGACTAACAAACCAGAAAAGCAGAGGGCAGAAGCTGGGTATACGGAGATGTTTTTAGGTGGATAGGGAGACTTTTTTTCTCTCTCCCTCTCTCATACTACTAGAACACAGGGGCGTCTGCTGCAGCTGAATAGTGGTAGACTCAAGATGGACAAAGGGAAGTACTTTTTCCACACCAGTGGTGGCTGGTGGCCACTGTGGCTGGTCAGGTGGAGGGTGGGACAACAGAGGCAGGGCCAAGGGGTCATAGGGTCACAAACGGGGAGGATGAATATGTTGAGAGCAGTGCAGGAGATGGGACTTGTGAGCATTGGCTGCATCCCTCACAAACGCTACCTTATTGTAAGGGGGATGCTCTGGGTTTGGGCAGTCTCATGACACAGCGCTCACTTCGGGGATCAGAGCACACCAGAGAGGTTACTTCACTGCACATGATGGTGTCACAGATTAATACAAGAGACGAGGACAGGCTTTTCCCTCAAAGAGCCTGTAATCAAAATGTTGACAGTGGGGGGGGGGACAGAAGGGGGGAAGGAAGAAGAGGCAAAGCAAAGCCAATAAGGGGTAAGTGTGAGCAAATGTGGTTATGTACTCTAAGCAGGGGAGGCTGGTGACTCTTATGTCAGTGGGGGTCCTTATCTATTTCAGGCTTTATTCTGAGCTGAGCTAACCATGGTGCTGAACTCCTCCACCCCCCAAAGTAGGTTCACCACCATGGATAGCTCCTATAAAACTCAGAAGAGAAGCAGCAGCGGATAAGGAGCCCCACTGACAGAGGAGTCACCAGCTTTCCCTGACTCTAAGGTGTCTTTTGGATGAAGATGAGGACTGAAAGAAGCCCAAGTACATGATCATTGCTTGATGACAGCAATATCCCATGATGACTGATAGGTGCGGCTGGGGTGACACAGGTATAGCACCATGGAAATGAGCGGTCATATAACTTCCAGCAGAATATACCGTTCAGCTGAGTTGATTCCGGTGCTGTAGCCACAAGAGGCTCCTGTTGGATCTGCCCCCTCCAAGATACTCCAGAGTGTTCAGCTTTCATTGAAAAGCGGCTGGGACTGACAGGCAAGAAGGACTTGTGCTCCAATCCTGTTCGGGTTTTCCTTCTCTCATTTTTGAAGATAACATAGCCAGAAAAAAGCCTTCAGGCCTGCACGGTTTTCCCAGCCCTATTGCAAACACGCAACAACATGCCGCCACTCTCACAAAGCCACTTGTCCCACCTGGCTTCTAGTACAGCCACATCTGCAAGTGCCCACAGTCCCTGAGCTAGGCTCAGTTTCCTTTGGGCACCTAGAGTCCAACGCTCTCTGAGAGAGGACCTCCCAAGGTAAGTCTGGGCTGGCGTAAGCTGTCCTCCTGTGAGGTCACAGAAGGCATCAGAAGTGACAGGAGAGGCTCAGAACACTGGAAAAGATAGGAGGGGAGAAAATGGCCAAGTGCAGTGTGGTGTGTGGTGTCTTGTCATTCCTATTGCTGCATGTGGTGTCCTCCTGGTGCACCCCACCAGTGTCCCTGCTTCTGCGTATGATCTCCTGTTGTAACTCTCATCATTCCTGCTGCTGCGTGGGGCACCCCATCATAGTTCCTGTTGCTCGGGGAGCGGGGGGTGTCTTGCTTGAATCTGGCATTCTCCTGTGCATTTCTGTGTCTTCGTATGTGATGTGCTGCTGCATACCTTGTGTGTGGTGTGCTGCTGCGCAGCGGAGGCTGGTGGCTTCCAATCTCAGTGGGGCAGGGTATCTGCTCTGGGTTCTAGTCTGAACTTTAAAGGAGCTATCCATGGTGCTGAACCTATTTTGGGGGTAGGGGATATAGGAGTCATCGCCAGGGCTAGCTCCTTTAAAGTGATGAGGGGGGTGCATCAAGGGTCCTTGGCCACTCCCCTGGCAAGGATCCTTGATGCACCGCCCCACCCCAAGCTTTCCCCCTCCATTCACGTGAATGAAGCAATTTCTCCACTCATTTGTATGGAGGGGGGTGGTGGAAGCTGCCCTGCCAATAATGGCTCCCACCCTGCCAAGGATCCTTGGGCAACAGCATCCTTGGTGGAAGGCTGGCTTCTCCCCACTCCAGCAATTTTTCAGCAGTGCCGCTTCCCCTTCTCCCGCGCAAATGAATGGAGAAATCCCTCCATTAACTTGCATAAGAAGGGGAATTGCTGTGTGCGTGCATGTGTTTATCCCCTTTTGTCTGCCTGTTTGCATTCCTTCTGTTTCCCTCCCTCTCTTTCTCTTTTTCCATTTCCCCCTCTTTCTTCTCTCTATGTCTTTCTCCTTTCCCCTCCCTCTTGTTCTTTCCACCCCTTTCATCTTCCTTTCTGTCTCTGTCTCTCTCTCCCTCTCCTCTTTCTCTCTCCCCTCCCTCCTCTTTTTCCCTTTCTCCCTCTCTCCTTTTCTCTTTCCCCTCCCCTTCTCTTTTCCCCCTCCTCCTCTCTTTTTATTCCCTTCCCCATCCCCCCAGCCCCTCACACACAGCAATGCACAGTGTGGGGGCCCACTCCCAACATTTTGTGACTAGCTTTGCCCCCCCCCCACAGCAGCCATTTTGTGGTTGTGCACACAACATTTTTAAAAAATGCCAAATGTGCCCATGGGCCCAAAAAAGGGTTGGGGACCCCCATGCTAATACGGTTCCTGCACTCATCCATAGAGTTCCATGTCTAACATAAGTCTTTCTTTCCTTGCAGGTTCAGCTTCAAGGCCAACACAGAGGAGTGACAGCCATCCTGACTCAACAAAAGGCCAATTAATAAGCAGTACTCAGTTCAACCTGTGTTTGGGGTTGGGCTGCACCACTTCAGACAGCAGGTGGGAGCTCATCATGTCACTGACTGGTCCTCCATTTAAAAAAATGCCACTAGGCTTAGAACTCTTATACTAAAATGAGTGGTACAACCCAGAAACAGATGGACTGATTCAAAGAGATCTAAGCCTCAGCAGGTAGGTGTGGCAAGGTGATATCTCTTTCCATTGGGTCCTTGTCATGCCTTGATGAAGGAATGTCCCACCCACTATTTGACTAGACAGTGCAGGCTTAGCTGGTTGCCTAAATTGGAGCCGAGAAGGATTTTTCCCCTGTTGACCCTAAATTGGCCCGGGGGGGGGGGGGGGCACAGGTTTTTGCCTTCTCTGCACTGCCTTCCTCTTGGGCTGCTGTACCTTGGCTTGCAACTGAAGATGAGTTCAAATGTGGATACTTGAGGGCTTCTCTTTGAAAGGGTCCAGCCCAAGGTCTATTGGGAGCTTGAAGAATAGACATGTCACCCCAGTTTAGAAAAAAATAATAAAGCTGTGATGGTTTAAGTATATATATATATTGTTGTCTTGTCTTTCGTCCTGGGTCTGGAGGAAAGTCTCTTTTGTAGTGGATAGATGGATAGATTTTTAGACGTTATTCATTTTTATGTCCCACTTTATAGTCATAGCAGGTTGCTCAAGGCAGCTCACAAAATAATAAATTACACATTTATTTCTCAAAGGAGCTCTAAGGTGTGTGTGTGTGTGTGTGTGTGTGTGTGTGTGTGTGTGTAGGGAGGGGTGGTGCCCCATGTGTTAGAAAACCAGAACCGGATCTTTCCTTGCAGTGAAGCACTCTCAGGTATTGGACTGGCCCAGTCACTCACACTGGCCATTGGTTCGTTCTGGACAGGAAAGACTATAAAAGACTTCCTGTTTGTGCTGGGACCTTGCCTGAGCAACAACAAGGCCTTCCTGAGTCTGGTGTGTTTCTGTGCGGTCCTCAGCTCCAAGTCCCTGGCTAGTTTCTGACAGCTGCCTACAGCTCAGTGCCTCAGGATGAGATGAAATGTATCACATAATGGGTGGATGGCCTGCATGCATTTGACCCAGACCATCGGTATGCCCTCCTCCTTCAGTAGATGAGAATGGGACTCTGCTAGACCTTCCCACCTCCCTCCTGCCTCTTGCATGCCGCCAACTGCTATGTCTTCAGCTGTGTCTTAATTGAATCCGTACCACTTTTAATTCAGCACCTATAAATGTTAATGGACTTCTTTAGGGCTCCCTCGCTGGAGATCTTGTTGTGTGTGGTAACCAGAGCAATCACCTTTTTATGGGTTTGGCCCTTCTGGAGGTATCCATGAAATGTCCGACGAGCAGAGGAGCTCCGAGGGTTGGCGTTAGTGACAAGGCAGTTGAATAAAACATGTCAGATTTCTGGTCTCTGTACCAAATGAATACGTAACTTGAATTAGAGAGAGCAATTTAATGCAGATCACGTGAATGCACCGAATTTATCAAGTTTATTTTTGAATGTCACATTTATTATGGAACTTGGTGTTGCCTGGCTCATATTCTCTCCACCTGCCCTTGTAGGGAGAAATGCCTCTTTCATCAAAATTGGACCTCTTTAGTGTGGATTAATTGATTGATTAATTCATTGTTAATTAGCAAATGAAATTATCTTTAGTTTCAGTCATAGAAAATGAAATGAACAAAACAGCTCCTGCTGCAAGTATTTTCCGCCTAATACTAAACTCATTCTCCATGTATGGTTCCCTTAAGGAACCAAAAACAGCACAACCCATGCTCAAGAGGTAGGTTTTGGTATGCTTGGGAGAAACTCCAAGATTGAGTTGATTTAGTGGGGAGAATCAAGACTAGTTCCGATGCGGACTGAGAATGCTCAGTGGGTAAAGAAGTAGAAAAAGTGTGTGGGTGGGGAAACGGGGAGGAAGATGGAATGGAGTATCCTGGAACACAGCTTGGCTGGCATATTCTATTGCAGGTCCCTCTTGTAGACTAGATTTGTAGACTAGACCAGCCATTTGCTGTAGACAGAGATACCAGAACTCAAGTTTGCTGGGATGTCTTGTCTGGAAGGCCTGAAGCCCATCCTTGATGGGTATCTGGTGTGCTGATGGTTACTCATTGGTGAAGGAAATACATTCTACAGAAACATTATCTTCTTCAACCACCACTCATTTCAGATTTGGGGGCTGGTATTGAGGGGGGGGGACAGGTTCTGTAGCCTGGCTCTTCCCAAGGTACAAAAATGTGGAAGGAAGGGTTTGCCTTCAGTGTATTCTACATATTTCTTTTTCTATGAATGTAGATGGCATATGGATAACCAATACAACTAGGCGACAGGCTTACCGGCATGGGCATCCTCCTAGCACCATGGATGGCCTTTGATAAGTAATCGACTGCCGATAAATTCCAGAGGGGAAGTTTTTAGAATGTTGTAGCAAACACAGAGCCTTGCTGCACCTTAAAGACTAACAGATTGTTTGTGGCGCAAGCTTTTGTGGACTTCTTCATCAAATGCATGAAGTGTTAACCTCGCTTGACGGATCTATCAATCATGCCTGCATACATACATATGAATAGAAAGAAAAAGATACATGGTGAGCCCAAAGGACCATGAAATGCTAGAGGTACAGTCTATGAGAATTCGATGCAAAGTTCAAATGTATGCAAGAAACAGTGGCCATTCACAACAGCTGTCATTGGCAATAACATGATTTTCTTAGCTTTGCTGTGTGTGTGACTACACTTGAAATACTGTGTATAGTTCTGATCACCACACCTCGAAAAGGACATTGTAGAGTTGGAAAAAGTGCAGAAATGGGGCATCCCACAATGATCAAGGGGCTGGAGCAACTCCCCTATGAGGAAAAGGTTTGGGGCTTTTAAGCTCAGTAATTGGTGAGTAAGGTGAGGCATGATAGAGGTGTATGTATAAAATTAGGCATGGTGTGGAGAAAGTGAGAGAGATTTTTCTCCCTCTCTCACAATACAAGAGCCCAGGGTCATCCTATGAAGCTGAATGGTGGAAGATTCAGGACAGATACAAGGTAGGACTTCTTCACTCGGTCGAATTCGCACCACGAGATGTAGTGATGGCTACCAACGTGGATGGCTTTAAAAGGAGATTAGACAAATTCATGGAGGATAAAGCTATCAATGGCTACTAGTCCTGTTGGCTATATGCTGCCTCCAGCATCAGAGGCAGTATGCCTCTGAATTCCAGTTGCTGAGGAACATAAGCAGGATGGTGATGTTGCCCTCTTGTCCTGCTTGCAGGCTTCCCACAGACAGCTGGTTGGCCACTGTATGAACAGAATGCTGCACTAGTGATAGGCCTTTGGTCTGATCCCACACTTTTCTTATGTTATTTATCTAATACCTGCAGCAGGAGAGTAACCCCCTTTCTCAACCGAGTCCTAAATGAATAGAATCAAACCTGATATTGCCCAACTAGAATCTAATTGGTATCCTCACTTGGATAGATTGTATCTAGTGGGCAGCACTCTTCCTCATCTGTGAGGCTGCCAGAACTCTGAAGACACCCTTCTGAAGATTCTTAGTTGGGCTGTTGAATCATTTTAGTGCGCTTTGATTTACAGGGCTTCCTGACAGGTCCTTACATTCCAAAGCAACTGCAATGGGCACATCCTCAGGGGAGCCAGATTTCTGACTGGAAAGAATGTTTGCCAGTCTGCTAAAGGCATCAAGGCCTCTTCTGCCTGCTGCCCTTTATGGGTACTCGATGTCAGCTTCTGTACAATCCATTACATTGCTATGTAGCAGCCTCCGGATACCCATTTGCACCTCGGTTTTCTGGCCTGTTTGGTTCTTCCTTTGAGCTGTTTGTTCTGCTTACTTTAGATGTGTTTCCTCTGAGTTCCCCAAAGTGGATTCTCAGCTACCTGAATCACTCCTGTTCAAGGCTGTCCATTTCAGGCATACAAATCCTACAGAGCCAACTTCTCTATGTTAGATGGAAGGATGCTGCGTTTCCACGCGCGCACCCCATGAACTTACAGAGGTGACTGGGAATGGATCCCCAGAGGTGAGCTAATTCTTAACTGTAATGAATGGCAGCAAATCTGATGGAGTGACGGATGCAAAGGATGCCGCTTTTTCAGTATGGTTTAAGGTGGAATGACGATGAACGCACTTAGGCCCAATTCTTAAAACAGTTTTTAATTTTGATGGGGTCAAGTGGTGAAGTTGCTACATGGTGACTTCCTCCCCTTGCCCTGGACATTTCTTCTGGATGTGAGATTTAGAGTGGTGACTTACTCATGGTAAAAAAAAAGAAAAAGAGGAAATGCATCAGAAAAAAGAGGTACAGTAATACCTTGGATTGCAAGCATAATTCATTCCGGAACCGTGCTTGTAATCCAAAACACTCTTATATCAAAGCGAGTCTCTGGCGGGCGTGAGCAGGGCTGATTTCATTTTGGCCCACTATGCCAGGTTGGGGTGAGCGGTTACATCCCTACACTACTTGTCTTGCAAGACGTTGCTTGTAGATCCATGCCAGTCGGGCTTCAGGTCTGGACATGGGACAGAGACAGCCTTGGTCGCCTTGGTGGATGATATGAGGAGGGCTTTGGATAGGGGCGAATGCTCCTTTCTAGTCCTCCTCGATCTCTCAGCAGCTTTTGATACCATTGACCACGGTATCCTCGTGGACCGCCTGGAGGGCTTGGGCTTGGGAGGCACTGTATTGCAGTGGTTCCGGTCCTTCCTCTCTGGAAGGTACCAGAGGGTAGTTCTCGGGGAGGAGGCTTCGGACCCTCAGCTGCTCACTTGTGGAGTGCCGCAGGGTTCCATCCTCTCCCCGATGTTATTCAACATCTACCTCAAGCCGCTGGGAGCTATCATCAGGAGGTTTGGGGTGCGGTGTCATCAGTATGCGGATGACACGCAGCTCTACCTCTGTTTCAAGTCCTCACCGAGGTTGGCTGTTGAGACCCTGTCCAAGTGCCTGGAGGCAGTGGCTGGCTGGATGGGAAGGAACAGGTACTTCTGGTGGGGGACAAGGGGAGGTTAGGGGATGCTGACCTTGTGCTGAATGGGGTACATCTACCCCTGAAGGACCAGGTCCACAGCTTGGGGGTCATTCTAGACTCCCAGCTGTCCATGGAGGCTCAGGTGGCGGCTGTGAGCCAGGCGGCGCTGTATCAACTCCACCTGATACGGCAACTGCGCCCCTACCTTCCCAATCACCTGCTCCCATCAGTGGTTCATGCCTTGGTCTCCTCTCACCTAGACTACTGTAATGTGCTCTACGTGGGGTTACCCTTGAAGACGGTTCGGAAGCTACAGCTGGTACAGAACGCGGCGGCTCGCCTTGTTAAAGGCAGCCGCCGGCGGGATCACATCACACCAGTGCTGAAGGAGTTGCACTGGCTACCAGTTACTTGCCGAGCCGAATTCAAGGTGTTGGTTTTGACCTTTAAAACCCTATACGGCTCCGGTCCAGTCTATCTCAAGGAGCGTCTCCAGCAACACCAAGTGGGCCGCTCAACAAGATCTGCCACGGATGGCCTTCTCCTTGTCCCTTCAGCCAGAGCAGCTAGACTGGTGGGGACGAGGAAGAGGGCCTTTTCTGTGGCGGCCCCCGTACTGTGGAACTCTCTCCCAAGTAACCTCCGCCATGCCCCCTCTCTGCTGAGCTTCCGTCGCTCATTAAAAACCTGGTTGTTCAGGCGGGAATATGGGGTGGGTTAAAATTTTTAAATGTTTATATTGTTTTAAATGTATTTTATTGTTTTTATTCTATGTACATCGCCCAGGGTGGCCGGTTGCCGGCCAGATGGGCGATAAATAAATATTAATAATAATAATAATAATAATAATAATATCAAGTCAAAATTTATTTAAAAAAATTGCTTGTCTTGCAAAACGCTTTCAGACCAAGTTACTTGCAAGCCAAGGTATTACTGTAAAAAGAGGACATCAGTTTGCTGCTGCTGGTACAATACTAAGCTAGATGGATCGTCGGTCTGACTCATTATATTGCAGCTTCCTATGTTCCTATTATTCTGCTCATCTTGTTTATTTATTATTTATTTGTTTAATTAACAATATTTATGAGTTGCTTACATTAAAAAAAAAAGTTACCGAAAACGACAGATCAGCTGATCACTTGTCGATCTCCTCTTATAGGTGGGGAACAAAATGGTGCCCAGTCCAAGGCTATCAATGGATCCAAAACCAGGATAAGGCTTCAGCCTCTTAATCCAGTTCCAACAGATATTGCAAACTTGCCTGATGCTATAAGACTCCAACCTTGCATGGTCTGGAAAATGTCAAAAATCTGTGGTCACTGTGTAATTTTTTCTAAGAACAAATTTTTCCCCACGCACCCACCCAGTTTCCTCTCCCTGCCTTGTAGAAACTTAATTACTACTTTGAAAGCTTTTTTCCCTCCCCCTTTCATATCCTCTGTATTGTTTTGCATTATTGGTTCACATTTTTAGCTAAGTTGCTTCATTAAAAAATGCTTTAAATCCTTCCCTTCAAAAAAAGAAAAGAAAGAAAAGAAAAAGTAAAGCTGAATGTCTCATCTAATCACTTGTCCCCAGCAGCGGGGGCTTAAAAATACCATAAAATATCACGAGAGACTCGTGATAAAATCATTAACGTCGGCTGCGTCAAGGACAGGCCCCTGCAGGCTTCCTTCTCCCAGGAATTCTGCATCCCTCTTCAAAGCAAAGGGGAAGAGAAGCCTCCACGTTGTCATTTGCATAAAACCAATTTCTTAAAATCTTTAATTAAAATCTTTGCAGATTAAGTTTGCCAGGTAATATGGAAGCATGCCAGTCTCAGCAGCTGGCCGCCGCTTATATCCTTCGAAGTGGGTCTGTTTAGATCTTTCGCTGCCTGACCTTACCCCTTCTCACGCTTTCCTTTCCTGTCCAGTTGGCATCTCACAGCTTTGTTTTTGTTTCTGCTTTCTTCCTTTTGTGCTCTTATCAGCTCATGCATCCATTCGTTATCTAATGGAATTTCCTGGATGCACAGGAACTTTGGGGAGTGGCGTGGTTGGTTCCTTCCTGCTGGAATTCTCGACTTCTGTTCCTGACCATACAGGATCATGAGCAAATCACTTCTGGTCCCAGTTTCTGAAGGTTAGATTCTTGCCCCTCTTATTTTATTTATTTATTCATATTTCTTTAAAAGTGTGTTTTTATCCCATCTTTCCACTAAAAAAAAAAAAGGTGGGGGTGGGGATTCAAGGTGGCTTGTAAATGTTACAATGAAACATGAGGATCAAAGAGATGAGCTAAAAAAAATCTTGCAAGATCCCTTATGACTAAAACAAACAAAAGATGCAGCAGAAAATGGATCAGTCATCAAAAGCTTAGGAGAATAAACCCATTTTAACTTTGGACTTGAAAGACAAGAAGGTTGGTGCCACACCAGTGTTCCTAAGGAGGGTGTTCCTCAAATGGGGTGCCCACACAGAAGATCTTAAACCCCCCCCTGGGTCACCACATCTCTAATTGCACTAAGAAGGGTACCCAGAGAATTAGGAATTGATAACCCATGGAAAGCCAGATCATATGTTGGGCGCACCGTGGGTTGTTCCGTGAACAATCCACACTGTGTAGCTTATTTGCAGGGTGGGTTGCTGTGCTGTGCAAAACTTGCCCAATACATCTCACCATGGTGGGGAAGACTATGACTAGGTCACCTGTGTGTCTGCTCAGTCTGCTGTCCAGGTGCTAACTCCTGATGGGCAAGTTCAAACCTGTGCTGTTCTCTCTTCTTAGGGCTCTTTGTCTTTATTTAAACTGGACACAGAGGAAGCCTTCAAACAGAGGACTGTTCTCTTCAAAGGAGGACACATGGGCACACTACATCTTAACATGGATGTGAACCCTTTTGCAAGCAACTGAATCAAACCGAATGCTTTTTAAGTCCCATGAATTGGACAGTTAAAGGTCATTTCATATCCCTGTGTTTCGATGGCAGAGACATGATCACTCAGCACTTTCTTTGGCGTGGGGATACACAGATTCTGCTCATATGTTGAAATTATGAATCTCCACCTCTCCAGGTTTGGCCTGCATTATGCATCAGAGAAGTATCCTCCATTTGATGCCAAAGGAAAGGCTGTTACTGGGCCGGCCCTACCATTAGGCAGAGTGAAGGCGGTTGCCTCAGGCAGCAGATGCTGGAAGGTGTTGGAGGAGAAAGCTGTGTGTGCCACGTGGCCTGGTCTGCACCCCCTAAGCCAGCCTTCAGGGAGGATGGGAGATGCTATCCCATCACCAGCGCGGAAATAAAATTCAGCTGACTGACCAGTCAGTTTTTCTACATGGAATGGGAGGAGGGGGTGCCATCTTGTTCTTTGCCTCAGGCAGCAAAATACCTTGGGATGGCCCTGGGCTGCTATTTGACCAAGAGACAGTGAACAGCATGGCGATCCTTGATTTGTGATGGAGTGGGCTCCAGGTTTTTGAGGGCCCTTGGGCAAGACACCCTCCATGGGCTCCCTCCCTCAGGGAGTCTACCTTCTCACCGCCATTGTCTCCGAGTGCTATTGCTCATCATCATCTTTCTCATCTTTTTCACCACTTGCTTGCTTGCCAGGCAGAGAGAGCCAGTGAGCAAGTAGGCAGCGGCATCCACTGCTCTTCCTTCTCACCACCACCATTGTCTGGGCCCGATTGAGAGGCAGGTGAACAAATAGGTTGCAAAATGGTGAAGAGAAGCAACTTTGAGGGCTGTTGTCCGTGGGCGCCTACTGGGGTGTTGGCCTTTGGCAGAAGCCCAACCATGCCTGCCCTTGATGCCAGCCCTGGGAGGGAGCTTGAACCATGTGTCTCATGTGTGCCACCCTCTGAAATACTGGAACAACAGAAGCAGTAAACAGATGCTTGCTCAGTAACATTTGTCAGGAAAGAAACAGCAGACACAGCTTTTGCAAGATTCTGGTCCAGTTGATCTCCATAACTGCTCGTGGAGGTAAAGGAAAGCAAGACAGCACAAGGAAGATCACATGCCAGAATAAATGAGTGTGGTTGCCCTGCTTCTGGGTCCCTGCATCTTAAAAGAGGGAGCCACAGAGCTGCTTTCAAGGTCAGGTCAATATCCCCATTTCCTGCCGCTGCCTTGATCAGCTGGCTTGGCGTTCCCCTGGCATCCTTGTCCATGCCTGTACCAGCCCAGTTCCTTTCAGAGGCCAGTCTGAGAATGGCCTGCCCATCAGGTTAGCCCCGCAGCCAGCACAGCCGTGTTTAATGGAAGAAAAGGGGCCCGAGCAGATTAACACCTTGTAGGGCATTACTAAGGCCTGGCAGACTTTAGCACTAATGACTTCAGGCTCTTTGTGCCGGGGGGCTGCTAATCCTTGGCTGGCCGGTGTGCTGTTCTGTAGCCAGGGTTTCCTGCACACATTAATCCCTCCCCCCCCCACACCGCCCTTACTCATGAGGCTAGAGGTTTATGCTGAAAATAGAAGGGCCCTTTCTTTGAAGCGAAGCAGGGTGCAGTGACGGCTGCCAGTGAAAAGTCTGGCTCCGCAGGTGTGTCTGTTCCAGTGGCTGAAACTAGACCCTTCCCTCCCCAGAGGAGCAGATTCGGCATTCCCATCTCTGGGACATGAGAAAAGCCAAGGTCCTTTCCCTATGCTTGTTGGGGTCCTGGCAGTAGCATGATGGATGGGAATTCGACAGGTAAAGCTTGACCCGGCATGGAGAGAAAATGATGGAGAAAGTAGTCACCCTCTCTGGATTTCTGCCTGTCACACCGCTGCTAAAGCAGGGCTGCAGAACCTCTTTCACCCTGCGGGCCAAATTCCATTTCAGAGAAGCTCGGGGGGGGGGGGTCGCATTCTGGTGGTGGGCGGTGCCAAAGGGAAAAGGAGGCAGGGCCAAAATACCAAAAAATACCAGCATATTATAGCTGAAAGCTCTTACTGCCAGTAACTAAAGGCACAATCCTATGCAGGTTTAGACAGAAAAAAAGGCCTACAATTCCCAGCATGCACCAGCTAGCCATGGCTGGCGGGGCATGCTGGGAGTTGTAGGCCTTTTTTTCCTGTCTAAACCTGCATAGGATTGTGCCCTGAGTCTTAGAAAAGGCATGTCAACCTTTTAGAATGAGGGGAAAAAACCACACAAAAGTTGAGAATCAACCCAATGATTGGTGGTTGGGGAAAAGGGGGATGTGGCCATTAAGAGACTTATCCTTCATGAATATATCTAATCCCTAAATTGGCTTCAGCCATTCCCAGTGGCAATGCATCTCCTCTCTTCCCTCCTCCCTTTCATTACATTCCAGACTAAAATCAAAATGAAACCATTGCATTGAACTGTTATTTAGGCAGCAATCCTATACACACACTTACCTGGGAGTAAGTCCCATTGAACTCAATGGGCATACCTTAGAGTAGACATCTATATAGGATTGCAGTCTCAAGCCAGAAAGTTAGGCTCAGCTGTGGAATGGGGTGGGAAATGCCACCACAGCTTGAAATGGGCTTATAGAAAATGGTTATCTTTAAAGGAGAAGAACTTTGGGTGGGGAAAATCTAGAATACGTTAGGTTTTAAAGAAGTGCTTCCCACTTCAGCAAAGGAAACCGAATGCCTCAGGTGAAAACAATGACTGGCAGCGAAAGCAAAGCAGAACAGAAGTTACACATTTCAAAATATGCATATGCAGTTTGTTCCAAAGTGTCATAGAGTTTATTTATTTATTAATTATTTTTATTTATTTTATTTCTATACCGCCCCATAGCCGAAGCTCTCTGGGCGGTTTACAACCATTCATAAAAACAATGATACTCATAAAATGCACTCTTCACATCGAACCTAGATTATAGCAGGGGTGGGCAGAAGGTAGATCTGGATCAACTGGTAGAGCTCTGGTTGATTTGCAGTAGATTAGCAAGGATTTGTGATTCCCAGTTGTTTAACAATAGTAGCAATATAAAATGACTCCCAGCTGCTCTAAATTATACTGCTGAAATGAAGAAATCTTGGAGCAGCCAGTCGAAGATTTTTGTGTGGATGGGTCCGTCCCGTTCTGGTACTCAAAACAAATTCCTGGTCTCAGAATTCTTCCACTGTAAGTATATGACTTTAGCACCAGGCCTGGGTGGTGGATCTCAGGGTTCTAGTAAAAACAGGAACAAGGTAGCTCCCGTGAGCCTACAAGTTTGCCTAACCCCTGGATAAGGAGGATCTCAGTGACTTTTACTGCATCTACTCTAGAACTGAATGGTGCCTGCCAGTCTCTTCACCAAGTCAGCCTGTCCTGTCTATGCATTCACTTCACGTTCCAAACATCCACACGATGTATGGGGCTGGTTGGTTAAAGAAGTATAACACGAGAACAAGCCAAGGATTGCATTGTGATGTAAAGGATTAACTATACTTGGAAAAGAGACTGAGGATCTGCAGGATGTAGCCCTGCATGTGTAGACCTCATTCTGTATTCCCCCTTGGATTTGTCACTAGATGGTCAGGACAACCAGAGGAGTGGGCTTGTTTTACAACCCCTTCCCCCCACATGCACAGCTCCCAGTTGCTTGGATTTTTGCCCTTTCCTAAAAACGCAGTGGGAAAATTTGGTTTCTGCATGAAAAGAATGGGGAAATGGGACATCGCAGGAAACAATACTGTCTTCCTTTAAACTGTATGCCAGAGGTCGGGAACTAGCAGCCCTCGAATTGAAACCAGCCCACTGAGGGGTGCCATCTAGCATGCAAGTTTCCAACCCTCTCTGGCTATGGCTCCCATCCCAAGCTCCTAGAAACCACTCAGAGGAATTGGAGAGGAAAACAAAATGAAACAGGGGAGGCACCGTACAGATTATTTTCTTCTTGTGTCCTGCTCCTTTGGTGGCCTTGTGTCCTACTTTACAGAGGACAGCCCTCTATTTGACAGGCTGTCCAGTTTCAAGATAAACAGCATAAGAAGGGAGTGCAGCAGAGGCCTTGGAGTTGCCCATCCATAGTTAGCACCTGGACAGCAAACATAGTAGGAAACAGGGGTCAGCTGGTCACAATCCTCCCCACCCCCACTCTGGCGAAATGTATTCTATTTCTTTTTAAATTATAATTATTTCTAAATTTGCATCAATACATATAAATTAGCATATGCAAATATTATGCAAATCTCGGTCCTCTTTTTTTGGTGATGCATTCTTTTTTGGCAGTGTGTAAGTGGCCATCCAACATGGGATCTCCTCTCTTGTTCCATCCAGGCTAGAAAAATGGCTCACATAGGCCATAGATGAGAGGGGAGAAGGACCAAGAAGAGAATGTTTGTCCTTGTGTACTGTTCCCCCTTCAACTGGAATCAACTCAGAAGGGACACTCCCTGTGGAAGGCTTACGGAACCATAACTAGATTTATCCTCAGACCATTTAGGGTGGGGCAGTTGGCTTACTGCCTGCCATCTCCAGTGTGGTGTAGCGGTTAGAGTGTTGGACTAGGGCTCAGGAGACCCAGGTTCTAGTCCCTACTTGGCCATGAAGCTCACTGGGTGACTTTGGACCAGTCACTGACTCTCAGCCTCACCTACCTCACAGAGTAGCTGAGATGATAAAAATGGAGAGGACCACGTAAGCCACCTTGGGTTCCTTGCAGGGGGGGGGGGGGAAGGTGGTATATAAATTTAATAATAAGTGAAATAAATAACATACATTCCCCCACCTGGTGGGTCTGGCCCAACCTAGTTGCCCCCTCAAGGCAATATACAGTTTGGAACCTGTGCTAATGTCCTCCTTCCCACTGTGCCATTAGAATAATAAAATCAGATGCCACGTAGCCTCCAAGGAGATGAATATCAACAACCAAATTCCGCTGTCCTTCCTCTGTCTAAGAAGAGCACTGCTGGATCTGACCAAAGGCCTACCTAGTCCAGCATCCTGTTTCCCACAGTGGCCAACCAGATTCCCACGGGAAGCCCAAAAACAGGACACGAGGGCAGCAGCCCTCTCCCACTGCAGTTCCCCAGCACTTAGCATTCAGAGGCACATGGCCTCTGATCCTGGAGATAGCACAAAGCCATCTTGGCTAGTAGCCGTTGATAGCCTCATCCTCCATGAGTGCTACTGGATCAGTGCAGAAAGTGGGATGGGGGGGGAGGTAGGGGGACCCTTAGTGAAACCCCTTGACCCACCACCAATTTTAACCAAATCAGCCTACCACCACCTGGTAGCCTTCTAAAAACAGTAGCTAGAGGCCTGGCACTTGTTTCACCTAGTTTGATAAAGGGACTGCTCTGGCATTGGACTTTCTGTAATTTTAACACTGTACTGGACCTAGTAACATCAGCTCTAGCAGGGATGGGGAACCTGCACTCTTCCAGATGTTGGACTTTGAGTCCCATCAGCTCCAGCCAGCATAGCCAATGGTTTAGGATGACGGGAGATGGAGTCCAATGACATCTGGAAGGCCACAGATTGCCCACCCCTGAGCTATAGCCTGAAGGCTTGTTCCCCTGTATGCCCGAGAATGTCATTACCAGTAATGCCCAAGCGGGCCAGTCCCTGTGTAAGAAAATAAAGACAAGCAAATCCAATGTTAAGGTGGAAACATACAGAAATCAAGCAGTTGAGCATTTCAGTCTCCCTGGACACTCCATCTCTGACCTTAGGGTTGTGAGACATAAAACAGAAATACTTGACAAATTACAGCAGGAGGTTGCAGAATTAACACATTTAATTAAGTCTCTCTGGGCTTGAACAAGAATTATATGCAGTTCTCACAAATGGAGAGGGAGGAAGGAAGGGAGCTGACACTCAGGCTTGGATGTAAATAGGATGCAACTTTATTAAACTTAGGAACAGCTGGACAACTTAAAAAGTGAGGGACCGAGCGATGGTGGGTTTGGGACTCTTTCCTCCTTGATATCCTGTGAATAGACCGGAGGGATGTGATTCCCTATCAGGAAGGTCCGTTCCCAATCTAGCCCATGCCTGCCCTGGGTACATCTCGCTCCACGTTTGAGGGGGCTCTCATAGACCCTAACTAGGGTGGCTACTTACCCATCACTGAAAAAGAGGACACAAGAGGGCACAAATTGCATATGCTAAATTTATAACTTAGTATAATGTAAATAAAAATACAATACATCTCACCATAATGGAGAAGACACTAAGTGATCTCTGTGCCTGCTCCATCTGCTGTCCAGGTACTGTTGACAGGAAATTCCAAGGCCCCTGCTTTCCCTTCTAATGGTTCTTGAACTTTAAACTGGACTTGGACTGAACAGCCCTTCAGAGGATGCCGTCAAATAGAGAACTGTTCTCCGGCAGACCTCATAGAGTACTGTCTTCTGTAAAGTAGGACACAAGGCCACCCTACCCCTGGCTTGTCTGGCAGAAGCAGCTAGGCTGGCAAGCCGCCATTTTAAACTTCCCATAATGCACTTGATGTAGCGTTGCTCTGGGGCATTGTGTGGAATTTATAATGGCAGCTTGCCAACCCAGCCACCTAGCTTGGAGGCCCGAGCAGATGCCATGGAGCTTCATCAACAGCTGTGTAGAGAATACAGAGTGACAGAATGCCCAGATTTATTTCCATGCTAGCTAACAGTCCCCACCATTTTCAGCTCCAATCTCCACCTCCCCATTAATTCATTACATTTGTATCTTGCCATTCTTCCAAGCAGCTCAGGTTAACATGCACTGGGTTGCACTCAAACATTCCCTTCCGATGGACTCCTTCCATCAGAGGAAGCTCCTTCCATCAGCAAAAGGGAATCTATGTATCCAGCCATTGTTCCTCCATTTTATCACCCCAGCAACCCTGTGAAGTAGCTTATGCTGAGAGCTAGCGACTGGCCAAAGAGCCTCATGACCAAGTAGAGCTCTGAGCCCAGATCTCTCCCAACCTAGTCCAACACACTAACTACTGCATCACACTGGCTACGGGTTGACCTGTCCTCCAGAAATTTTCCTATCCCCTTTTTAAAGCCATCCATGCTAGTTGTCGTCAGGACACCTTGTGGCAGTCAATTCCACAAGCTGCAGGATCACAGCCAACCGTCAAGATTCTGCTGAGTTAGGCATGCTTAAACCCATTTAGGGTGCAATCCTATGCATGTTTGGCCAGAAAAAAAGTCTTACAACTCCCAGCATGCTCCAGCCAGCATGGGGAACGCTGGGAGTTGTCGGACTTTTTTCTGTCTGAACATGCATAGGATCGCACCCTAAATGGGGTTAAATTATCAGAAATGTTTAGATGCGGAGCAGTTTATAAATACTTAACTTGGTACTGAATTGTGACTGATGTCCTTTTATTTAAAATGGGTTATTTGCTACTTTGAATATTTGTATTTCTAAGCCAAGCTCATACTTTTCAACCTTTGCTCTGTAGTAATGAAATCACAGCCTTATTACTTTATCGTCATGAGTATTGTGATTTCTGTCTATAAGAATCTTTCTTTAAAAAATGAAATCAAGAAAACCGACAACTTTATATTTGCAATTTCTTGCCACCTCCCCAGGTTTTTATGGCTTTCTAAATGGGCTCTTGCCAATTAATATGTGATATGGAAACACTGACAATCTATTTCAGGAAGCTTTCCCTACTATTTGCTGGGTTTTTAAGTATTCCTTAGCTGGCCAATTACTTTCATACTTATTCCTCTTGTTAAAAAGAGGTTCAGCTATTTTAGAATTATTCTGTGAGGGTTTTTTATTCACTCCCGGGGCAAGTACCTTTAATGAAGTTAGAGAATGTATCTACGATCTTGTTAGAAAGAGCCCTTTGCCATCTCACATACCTCTTTCGTTAGGAGAAAAGGGGGCTGTTCTCCCATTTCAAGTTTAATTTTTTAGGCCAAATGAAAATTATTCTGCAGCTAGTGCCAGCAAAATGGGAGATCTCAGTTCAGGGGAAATTAGAATCGCCCGTGGATTATGAATGAACAAGAACTAAGAGGATAACTCAAAGCAAAGAGTATATTTAATATCCAGAAGTTATGGAACCACTGACCCCAAAAAACTATGTAGAAGGCTGGAATAAAGATCTGCTTTGGGGGCATCCCAACTTAAAAATATGCACAGCAAAAATGGCATACATAATGGCATACACTGACATTAATACAGTGGCATCCAGTGCAAGGCAACTGAAGATATTTCCTTTTTTAAAAAAAACTTTTGATTTTATTCATAAAAAACAAACACAAACACAATAATGGACTTCCAATCTTCTCCACAGCTTAATCAACCACAGTTATTCTTAAAATCTTTTCTGTTAACAAAAAATCACTTCCAGTTATGGCAAAAAAGAACCCTAAGAAGGAACAAACACCAGAGATCTCCACCCTCCCCCAATATACATCAACTATTTAATCTATTAAATTCAACATTTATAGATACACCAAAAAAGAAAACCTATAGTTTCATTAAATAGTGCTTTCAATTCCAAAATACAGTATATTAAGAATCCCAAAAGTAAAAAGTAACTATAAACTACCGTAATTAGCCAGTGACCACATAACAAAAGCATTTTGTATTCCCCCCCCGCACTCTCTAGTACCTAACCATCTAATCAACACATTTGTATTATTACAATTACTCATTATTTCTTTCTATCTAAACAGAAATTCCTTCACTTTTAATCTCCAAGATGTTTTTTTAAAAGAAAAGAAAGATAAGTCTAAAAATTAAGAAATAAGTGACATCTGACAAAACAGCAGAAGCACATAAGCCATCATACTACTTATAGAACAAAAAACAAAAGACCTTCCCCTTTAATACTTCAAAGCCTCCACAAAACAACACCCCCAACAACAACAAAAGAATTTTTTTTAAATAAATATTTCCAAACCGACCAAATATAATTATACCTTAATTATAATAATTTCTCTTACATCACCATTAATATTTAAAATTCAAATAAGTCATATAAGCAATCCCTTTACCTTTGCCATTAATATTTAAAATCAAAAGATTATTTATATTTCCAACTAGACACGTAATACAGTATACATCAACCCTTTATCTTTTGCCAATAAAAGACCATGAAGATAGACTCTTTCATTGCTTTCCTCTGTCAAAGGGATAATAATTAAGTTCCAGGTTTTGAATCAAGAATGAAATCAGCTTGTTCTGTTGTTTTGTGGGCTCCTGCATACCGGTCTCCGGCTCCGCCATCTTAGATTTTAAAAAGTGCGTCACAACTTCTTGCTGAACTGTCTTCTCGTGCCAATTCAATCCAATTAAAACTTCACAGTCTCTGTGATTTTCTGATAAGTTTCCCAAGTCCTTATTTACTTCTTCTGCCTTCTCCTCTGACGGTCCTGTAAAGAAATCTGTCTTACGTTGTTCTTCTGATTGATCTACTTTAAGATTTACGTTCAAAGTCTGGATTCTTACTTCCAGTCTGTTTAGAATTTCTCTCTCCATTTCGTTCCACAGGTTTAAGAATGCTGCAACTGCAAACATCTTGCCTTGCGTATAGATATTTCCAAGACGCTTCCAAACATATAAGATTTATAGACCTCCTTTCAGGTTTCCTCTCTTATTTTTTTCGCCTCCCAGATAAACACAGTCTACTTACAGTTAATTATAAATCCCACTCTGCTGCAGAAAGATTCCAAATTAGCCACTCCAGATGTACTCCTTCATTTTGGAAGCGAACATGCATACTTCTGATGATCGGTAAAACCGGTCTCCGAATACCGCGCTGTTTCCCCCCACCTCAGGTCATCCGCCGCATTTATCCGTCATAAGACAGACAAAAAGCAATTTATGACCCTATGAGATAATTTTGGGGTAACCTCAGATCTTCGCTTCTCTAATGAGAAGTAGATCCCCCAGCCTGAGACATTCTCTGGCCAGGAAACGCTGTACCAGCTGCCCCACAGAGTTTCTGTGTGGCTTTCAAAGCTCCATGTCCACCTGGAAGCCGCAACTGAAGATATTTCCAACCTACAATTGTCAGTTCCAATACTGGACGTGGGCATTGTTAGGGCTATGTGTATTTCACACTTTTGCAGTGGCACTATGCACATATGGAATTTGGTAGTCAATGTGGTTTTCAGGTCCTGGAGGAAGTCTGGCGTCTATTTTGTTTTTAAAAGCAAGTTTCTAGCCATTATGATCTAGTCTATAATGTTAATGGTGAAAACATTAGATGTACTTTAGACATACCTCAGCTGATTGATTTCAATAGGTTCATGCACGCCTAACTCTGCATAGGATTGAGTGGAAAAATCAGAGACTGGGACTTCCAGTGGCCTGGTGTGTGTGTGTGTGGAGTTTTAGTATTCTCCATAGTTTCTTTGTCACCTATTGAAAGCTATCAGAAGCAATAATCAACTGTATGCAGTTTTATACATCTAGGAACATGGGAAGCTGCCTACCAGGTCAGATCATTTGTCTGTCTAGGGCAGTGGTGGGGAACTTGTGGCCCTCCAGATGTTTTTGCCTACAACTCCTATCATCCCTCACCATTGGCTTTGCTGGCTAGAGCTGATAAAAGTTGTGGCCTTCCAGATGTTTTTGCCTACAAGTTGCCCACCCCGGCTCTAGGCCATTGTTGTCTACTCTGACAGGCAGCACTCCCTGCCTAGGGTGTCAGGCAGGATCTTTCCCCATTACTTGCTACCTGCCTTGAAATAATAAAAACTAGAGATGCCATGGATTAAACCTGGGACCTTCTGCATAGAAAGTATGTGCTCTGCCACTCAGCTATGGTCCCTCCCATCTTATTAATATATTCAGAACCAACCACAATTCAGTAAAGGAGATCTTTCCAATGACTCTGTAGTCTATGCAGGGGATTGCTATACCAAAGTCCTGGGTGTCTCAGTCATGGGAAATAATTGCAGTCCTCATCATGAATGGGATCTAAAAAAGATACACTATGCAATGCATGACATGACCTGTGAAATCCAGAATTTGGAACTTCAGACTTTATGAGTGTGTGTACAGGTGAGATCTGTCTTACCCATTCAGACATTACTTTTTTCTTTTGTGTGTGGGTGTGTGCACATGTACAGATGTGGAAGCAACTCCCAGATCTGGGGGGGGGGGGACCAATGACGAGAGATTCAGTCCTGAGAGAAAACATTAAATTGGATATGGGCTGCTTCCTCTATACTTTTTAGGAGTGGACAAAAATCATCTGGTGACTAAGAAAAATGATCTCTGTTTCCATTTTGTCCTCCTGGAACAACTCAGCCAAGTGACTTCTCAGAGGGACTCATTAGCATCTCTCACCTGTGTCGGGAAGGAGTGGGGAGACAATAAATAAGCCCTTGGGGATCCATTAAATTAAATCCACTAAATACAGGAGGTACTACAAAGAAATACACAGGCTAGATTTCTCTGCACAGAGCAGAGAGGAAAACAGAAACTGATTGTGAATCAAATCAGCATTTAGTGTGTGAAAACTTCTATTATTTAATCAACCGCCCTGGCTAAAAGGCAGCTACCAACACTACAGTTGACATGGTGCCAGAATCAATACACTCTACCTGTACTGCTGTGCAAATGCATCTTCTTATAAACATGTTTTCCTAGGGAGGTGAACTGAAGGGGGAACCACAACATGAAAAGCAGACTTACACAAGGACACAACATTTAACTGTATTTATTAAGCTGAATTTGTAACCTCTGTATGCTGAAAAGCTCAGGATATCATATAAGATGATATGATTAACAAAATAAAATATTATATTTATTAAGGACCCAATAACAAAACATTTTTTATTAAAATAATTTAATTTTCTCCCATTTGTTAAAGGACTTTCTTTTCTCCAGGGTGATGGGCAGCCTGTTCTCTTATGAGGCAGTTCTCATTGGTTTGGCATACACGGGTTGCAAGAGGTGGTGAATCAAAAGCATGAAGAGGCATCCTAGGAAAACCACACTCAAAAAGGAGAGCAGGACAAAACGGCCAATGAAGAAGGCGTCCACAATCTGAGAACATAAAGTTCACAAATTACACATGCAGCAGAACATCTCTTCGGCGCCAGATATAGTGAGCAAACAACACTGAAAGGCCTGAAGGAATGCTTGCTCCCATATCAACTCACCCATGGGCTGAAGTCATCAGCGGAGGCTCTCCTCCAGGTGCCCCTGCCATCTGCAGTGAGATGGGTAGTTACTGGGGAGAGGGCCTTTTTGTTAGTGGCCCCCCACTTGTAGAACTCCCATCCTAGGGAGGCCAACTTGACACCTACACTTATCATTTTGGTTCCAGTGAGGGTGAACCTACTTAACCTACTTTGACTGCTGCTTTACTGTTCATTTTATTATGATTGATTTGTTTTGCTGTAATGCATCGATTTATTTCACTGATTTTGTTTGCATTTTTTATGAACTGCCCTGGAAGCCAGTTGACTGAAGGGCAGTATATAAATATACAAAATAAACAATGTGAACATAAGAACAAAATAAGAGCCCTGCTGGATCAGACCAAAGGCCCTATCTTATTTAGCATTCCATTCCCACAGTGGCCAAACAGATGTCCTACTTGTGGGTTTCCCATAGGCATCAGTGCAATAGCACCCTCCCGTTCATGTTCCCCACCAAGTGGTGTTCAGAGCATATTGCCTCTGACACTGGAGGTAGTACACAGCCATAATTAGTAGAGATCCACAGTCTTATGCTCAATGAATTTGTTTAATCCCCTTTGAAAGCTGTCCAGGTTGGTGGTCACCACATCTTATGGCAGTGAAGTCCACAGTGTAACTATATACTGTGTGAAGAAGTACTTGATTTTATATGTCCTGAATCTCCCACACCAATCAACTTCATGGGATGGCCACAGGTTCTAGTATTAGAAGAGAGGGAGAAAAACATCTAGCTCTCTGCTTTATCCACACCATGCATAATTTTATACACCTCTATCATGCCCCCCCTATGATTTGCCTTTTTTCTAAGCTAACCCCCCCCAAACATTGTAGCCTTTCCCTTTCGCCCTTTTCTGCATCTTTTCCAACTCTACAATATCCTTTTTGAGGTGCAGTTTTTCACATATGGTTGCATCATAGATTTGTATAAAGACATTATGATATTGACACTGTTATTTTTGATTCCTTTTCTAATGATCCCCAACATGGAATTTGCCTTTTTTTTTCATAGCAGCCATGCACTGGGTTGATGTTTTCATCGAGCTATCCACCACAGCCCCAATATCACTTTCCTGGTCAGTCACCACCAGAGTGACCGGCTCTATAATCTCCAACTTCAGATGAGAATATAATTAATCTTGGCAAACTAGGAGATATTAAGGTTGATATGTGAAAAAAAACTGGACAGGAACATGGAAAAAGGTGTGACTCTGTTCAATCACAACCTTCTTAGAGCAACTAAAAAAGCTGCAGGATGATTAGGGAGGTTACGAGGACCCCATAGCCACTGGATGGCGGTTTTGTAGAATCTCTGAATGTTCTCTTGCTACATGTTATGTATTGAAAACTTTTATATCTGTTTTACAAACACTCAAGGCAGCTATCAAAATATGTTGGCAAGATCCAATATATCTCAAGATAAAATCGAGCAGTAACTAACACCCCCCCCCACACACACACACAACAAACAAACAAACAAACAACAGGAGACTTCCAAAGTGAATCAATAGGGTATAGTTTTAGGTTCCAGTCTGAGGACTTATCCCACTAAATAAGATGAACAGCAGCCCGTATCATATTTGTTCTCATGCAAGAGTATCTCCAATTCTTGTTTACAGTAAAGGCTTCTGGATTTAATGCATGCACAATTAAATAGTTTTCGAGTTTTCCTTCCATGCTCATTAAGGCTTGACATTTGCAAAAAGCCTTGGGTCTGGTATGCATATTGGTTGGCTTGTGCTCTAGCTGCCCTGTAGTTGCACTCTGCCCGTGTGGTTAACATTGAACTTTGATGGCTACAGTGGCCAGTCTATCCTACAAATGTACCTGGAGATACATGCCAGAACAGAGGGGAGGAGCGGTGTTAAAACTTCCATATGGATACAAGGGGAAAAAAAGCTCTGAACAACCAAAACAAATTAAAGGAAGAGTCTGGTCGTAAAACACCCCATCTGCCCCCACCCCAACAATAAGACAGAGATTCCAAAAACACCTTCCCAGCTCCTGGGACTGCTCAACACAATCCGCTTACAGCAAAGGTGAGTTTCATGAAACAGCATTAACACAAGCTTGACCTCGCCTCCACTACAGAACAAGTCTCCTGTGGGTGACATGTTTGCTCGTTCAACACGCTTCACTTTTTAATTAGCCAATTAGCAGGCTTTGGGTGCCGAAAGCTCAGGGCATGTATTATTGATACCATATTGTGCTGGGCTGTGGCTAAGGTTAGTCCTAGAGATCCTCGAAATGAACTCTTTTGTTGCACAGGCTTATCTCTCAAACATTCACTGCACCTCGCAGCCCTGCTTCCACTGGTTCTCCTGAACTTTATTTTGCAACATGGTGTAAGACAACAGAGGTATACATGTAGGGTAGAAGAAGAGGACTGGGGTGGGTGGATATATGGCCAGGATTCAAATCTTGGGGATACTTGACCCAGTGGTCTTGCCATGGTTGGTTATTGCTAGCTCCTCTGTTCAGCTTTAACACCAGGCTTAGACTAGCAGTGAGTTCTGATACCATAGACCCCACCCCAAAAGCAGATGATTTGCCCTTGCTGACCCTTACTGGGTATAAATCCTTCCATGGTCTATAGAACAGAGGTGGCAAACCTGGTTTTGGCCTGGGAGTTGAATTCCAATTTGGGAAAGGTCTCAGGGGCCATATTCCAATGAGGGTGGAACTAAGCGCATGGAGAAGGGCCAAGAACAGATGTAATCCTTACCAATCTGGACATTTTTCCCACCAAGCATACAAAACACAGCACAATTCTATGCATGTCTACTGCAATAGCTCTCATGTCTGCAAAGCACAGCTCAATTCTATGTAGGGTAATTTAAACTGTAAATGCCTTTAAATACCCTCTTTATCTCTAATCACTGATTGGAGATAACAGCAGAAGAAGCTTGAGGGCTGAACGGGGAACTCCCAGGGGCTGCATCCAGCCTGTGGGCCAGAGGTTCCTCACCCATGGCCCACAGGCTACAGGCCTTTGCTAGAAGAAGGCATTACCTGGCCTGCTCCTCAAGCCCTGTGGCCCTCTTTCCTGGACTTGCTATTCTCCACTGCCCCTTCTTGCGCCTACCTCAGTTCCTTCACCCAAGTCTGCATCCTACACCTCACTTCATCCTGATCTTGCCTTTGGACTGATTCCTTGGTCACTGGCCTCAACTCTCTCTTGATATCCATATGGACAACGAAGAGTTTCCTGAACTCACCTTGACCACCTCAGCTCCTGTCTTTGGCACCAGTATAGACTCATTCCCTTCTGAAACTTGCTCTTAAAGCCACTCTTAGCTCCTGGCACACACAGGCCTCAATCCTGTGACACCTGCATGTGGCCACCAGCCTGTTTTTGACTGCACTGTCTGCTGCTGTCTCTTTTAATCCTCACCTGCCTCCTCCAGAACCTGACTACCACACTGCTATCAACTACATCAACTGCCTCTGGCTCTATGGATCCTTGTTTGCTTGCAACAGAACCAGGGGAGTGGGCGGGGGAGGGCAGCTGCAGCCTGCCTTGGAGTTTAGCCAAACCGGACCCAGCAACCAAAAGCTGCATGGGACACAGCAGCTTGTCCCTAATTAATGCACCCCCAATTCTGCAGGTGCAGCACATCTTCAATCAAATGGCGTTTGCTCTTCTCCATGGTTACAATTCTAGGTTAAGTTGATACCTGAATCTGAAGCACAACTGCAGCATATGTAACAATCTTTGAGAAATATGCTAGGGAGATATAGGCATAAAAGATAGGCTGACTTCAGTCCTGCATGGCCCACTTTCTGTGTGTGCTTGCTTTTTAAAAAACTGGAATTAATGTGGGACTCTTAACGGTTTCAGCATAATTAAGTTGTGTTAAGAGTTCCAGAGCAGGCACTCTTGCTTAAGAACAGAAGAAGTGCCTTCCTGGATCAGACCAAGGTTCACCCAGACCAGCATTCTTTGCAAGAATCCCTGCAACCATTGGGCATGAGATGGCCTACCAGGAACTGACCAGTGGTCCGGCAGTGGTCTACTTTCTGCCTATCCTTCATCTAGAAAGTGGATTCCACAAACATCAAGGGCTTATTCTGACAATCAGTTTCGAGAATGCTCCTACTATATGTAAATCCTACTAATCCAGATTGAAACGCAGATCAAGTGCCTGAACATAATGGATGGGGGGGGGGAGCTTTGTTTAATGTATGTTTGGAGGGGTGGAGAGCATGTTAGGAGACAGCAATCAAGGTAAAGTCTGGAACGGTCAAACTCAGTAGCCAATGTGAGTCTCCTCCTTGCAGGTTTGGCCACATGGTGCAATCACAGAGAAGAGTAGGGTGTGGAGCTGCATTGCTTATCAGCAATAGTCACAGGCACTGTCCAATAGGTGCCTACAACACTTGCATAATCACGTTCCAGGCAGCACTCTAAAATGCAACAGCTCTGCTGGCTGGGGAAAAGAACTACATTTTTCCAACAACAGTCTATTGCTATCGTAAGGAAAATGCTGTCTCTCTCCTCACCTTCCCTGGTCAAAAAATAAATAAATAAAAGAGGAAAAATCCACAGATGCTTTCCCTTGAGAAATTACGTCTGGATCCCTTGCAACAAGGGCACATTAGTTGTGCTGTAAACTGAAAGGCTGGACAAGGAAGTTCTTCAGAAGAAAGATACAGCTGGCCTAAGACAGTCAAGGCAATTTCCCCTGCTGCTGGAGTGTGGCGACAGTGGGGCTGCCTGGCGGAAAGCAGTCATGAAGGAGCCTCCTGCCAAAGGGCTCAAAGCATCCCCAGTATCTCGAGAGGAGGACAGGAAAAGGGTTTCGTAATGAATGTGGAGTTTAAATAATTAGGACTGGGAAACCTCTGGGAAGGAGGAGAATTTCCTCTGAAGGGAGCCAGACTGCTGGTAATGGAAATTCAGACCATTTTGGAGGGTTAATCTAGCAGCAGGGAAAAGCCTCGAGGAGGAACATTTGATTATCGGGTGAAATCTGCTGGAGGCAGCAGCTGTGTTAGTGAAAGTGTGTTTGGGGGGGAAAGGGGGTAGGATTACAGTTGCCCCTGGAGAAAGGGCTTCTGGGGCGGGGAGAGAGAAGCACTCTAATAAGCAGCCAAGTGTCGGCACCAAGAGAAATAAAAAAACAGCTCCCAGGATCAAAGATGTGATCATCACAATTAAAATCACATCTTTATTGCCAGACATTTATATAGCATTATTCTTAACTGGCTGCAGGTCATGTTACTGAATCTAAGGCAATGAAACATTCCACAGTGTGGGGCTTGTAGAGGAAGGGCTGGGGGTTCAAGGCAGCATTTTAAAAGAGAGGGGAAACAAGAGGAGAATGCAGGAACCGTTTGGATCAAAGAATCTGGCCTTCTGTATGTAGTGTGATGGAGCAGAAGGTTCTCCCACCGAATTGTAGCATCGAAGATTGGAAACTATCAGAGGCAGACAGGTAGAATGAAGAAAGATCAGAGCAAAATAATTAGGGCAAAGAAGCAGGCACAAGAGGGGGCTGAGAGAAAACAATAGGGAATGTGGCAAGAGACCATGGCTATGACCACTTGAAGACAACTGTGGGGTCACAGTAGAAAACTCACTGACTATATATAAGCATTAAACTTACATAGGGTTCTTAGTAGTTACAAAGCTGATTGTCAACTATGAGCAAAGGTATTCATCAATGGCAACTTGCTTAACATTTGATAGAGAAGCAGCCGCACTAAAAGCCACAAGCTATGGTGGTGACCACTGGTTTTAAAAAGGGAATGAGACCAATTCGTGGAGGATACGTCTATCAATGGCAAAATGAAATATCCATGTTCAGAGGCAGTATGCCACTGAATCCCAGTTGGTGGAGGGCAACAGCATGGAGGGCTATTGCCTCCGTGCCCTGCTTGTGGGAATTAATCTAGAGGTATCTGTTTGGCCACTGTGGGACACAGGACGCTGGATTAGATGGACCTTTGGTTTAGTCCAGGAGGGTTCTTCTTATGTTCTTACATGACTTTCCTTGCAAGGAGATGCAGTGGAGGGCAGGTTAAACATAGCTGTGCTAGAAGCAGACAAGAAAACAAGCCGGAGAGGGAAACACTGTGAATCATAGAAAGAAAGAAACCCTCAGTATTAATTGGTAACCAAAAGTTCTAGCTACAGTTTTAGGTATGTTGCCTGTTCGACAAAAGTATAAAAGCAAGAAAAAGTCCAAGGCACCCTCATCTAGCACTATCACTAGCTACAACAATGCTATCAAATTCAACAAGTGCAAAATTCCCAAGGAAATCCAACACAGGGTAGGTCCCGCATGACTCTGTTGTTTTGCTAAAAGTGATTAAGATGGCTACACCTCTGGGATTATAGGCATAAAGGACTCCCAAACAACATGGAATTTCTTGAGATTGGAAACAGGAAATCGCATGAATTCAAATCCTAGGCTTGCAGATACAAATGTCATTGTTTGGGCTACTGATGAACCTGTACACCACAATAATGAAAGAGCTGAAAAAGGAGTGAGATAGTTTCCTCAGTGTTTTAATGAGTGGTCACGACCAGTGTTTCCTGTTACATGCAATAAACTCCTAGCTGCCAGTCAGTACGCCCATGCGCCTACAAACAAGCCAGGCATCTTTTGTGCACCTTCTAATGGAAAAAATGATTTCCCTAACGAATGACCCAATGTGGAAGCAGATTCACTTTGCAAACAAACCTCAGTATAAAAGCATTTCCCTTCAGGGCCTGCTACAAGGTACCCAACATGGTGACTTCGGTGGTAATTCAAACATTCCTTTCAAGGCTTTACTTTCCAGCTCAACAACTTTATTATTATTTTTTAAACTGTATTTTCCCCATGTCATGGGGTGGGGAGAACTAGCGTCAGTCGGGTTTTTTAAAAAAGGAAAAAAGCTTCAATCCTGTCCTGTCTGGACTCAGGCAAAAAAGCAATTTCTACTTTTGGTATTAGATTTCTCCAACATCAAGGGGATGATCGGAACAAAGGAAGTTGCCTTATATAGTCTCCTCTGACTGGAAGTGGCCCTCCAGGATCACAGGCAGAGAAAGTTCTTTCACATCACCTGCTACCTGATCTTTTATTATCAGCATCATCTTAACTGGAGATGTCAGGGATTACATTTAGGACCTTCTACAACAGGGGTGTTGAACCTCAGGCCCACAGGCCAAATCCAGTCCACCTGGGGTCCAAATCTGGCCCTGCAGGGTTCCCAGGTGGACGCCCTCCCTTCCGTAGTCCCCATCTCCTTTCCACTGGCCACCCATCCCTTGGTGGTTCCCCAGCTTTTGTACACTGCCCCCCCCCCATTCTAAAAGATTGAGATGCCTCTCCTAAGGCTGATTTACTGGCAGCAAGAGCTTTAAGCTAAACTATGCTGGTATTTGGGGTATTTTGGTCTTGCCCCTTTTGCCTTTGGCCCCACCCACAACAAGATTGCAGCCCCAGAGTGCTTCTCTGAAATGAAATTCGGCCTTTGGGCTGAGAGAAGTTCAGCACCACTGTTCTACAATGGAGGGGGGCTCTGCGTCACTGCGGGGTGACAGGGAACGGCAGCACAGGAGAATGTGGCGGCAGCAGCAAGATCGGTGGTAAATGTGAGCCCCTGACATGGCCAAGAGGGGCCACATGAGGCCTGCGGTTTGTGCACCCCTGTTCAACATGGAAGGCATGTAGGAACACAGGAAGCTGCCTTAAACTGATTCAGACTGTCTACCCCATCTACCCCAATATTGTTGACACTGACTGGCAGTATCTGCTTTACCAGAGCCACAATCCCTTCCCATCCCTGTGGGAGATAGTAGGGATTCAACCTGGGACCTTCTGCATGTAACACGTGTTGCTCTTCTGCTGAACTATGCTCTCTCCTGTTATCTGAACTACCAAAACTTCTCACTACTGTAAGAAGAAATCCAACAGTATGAAGAGGAAGTAGAGTGTAGGCTAGATAGAAAAAACAAAATATAGGAGGCGAATGAATGCAGGGCAAAAGGAAGATGGAATGTTCTGATGTGTACTGCAAAGCAAGCCACTGGTTAATCTTCGCCAACAACGCCACAATGCTCTTTATACAGATTGATTTTTCCTGCTGTGAATCATTATAGCAAGCATAATGCTGTTGTCTTTTAGAGGTACATCACAAAGAACATCAACATTGTGGTACTTCCTATGAAATATTACTTGAATGCATTTTGATTGTCCTTAATTTATCTCCATTATACCTAATGGTAATTATAACCTTTATAATGGTACTGTAATTGTGCTTGATCCTCAACTATTTCCTTGCAAAGGGAAACCATCGTTCTTGTTTGGCAGAAACAAGGCCTGGAGAAGGCCGGTTCACACCCACATTTCCCTGGCATGTAGAAACTTACATGCGGTGGAGAGTTAGAGCAACTCTCAAACTCATAACCTAGCCAGAGCATGCCTGCATAAATCCACCCTCGCCCCCAAAAAAGGTAGAGTTGTAGTGCTAAAGGTGAGAGAGGCTACATATCAAGAGACTAGGATCAGTTTGCACCTAAACTTTCCACATGTACAGAACCCACTGTTTGCCTGTATAGGCCTCCAGGAGGAGACTCCCAGAGACCAAAACAAGCAACTGCTCCTTGACAACACCTGATTTATTTTCAGGACAGGCAGGAGGGGCAGGCCCTATGCCTACTGCTGATTTTGCTCAGTCTGGACTACTTGTTACTGAGGGAGACCACCTGGTTCTTCCTCTTTATCTCCAGACAATTGGCTGCCAATTGGACTCCAACTTCTTTGTCTCTGACCTCTCAGCCCACCTTCTGTCCACACGCATCCAAGGTACCTGCCCACCCTCAGCCTGAGCACCTGACACCCAACTTCTAACAGCATCGGTCCAACTCCTTTTTCTTTCTTTCTCTCAACAGTCACTCACTCAGCCAGCATTTGCTTTCCCCTCGGAAATGGGCAATTAGCTGACCACTTGTAGTGATGAATTTCATTGGGACTATACTTAGTGCAAGTGCTCGGCCCGCTTGAGATCTCTGCCTGAGTCAGATTGTAAACAGCCAGGATTTGAAATGGTTAGTACAAAGCACTATGGGGTGTTTTTTTTTTGGGGGGGGGGATTCTCAACACCTTTACCTTAATCTCTGCAGGTGGTGCTGGCAACTCACTGGCACGAGGAAAAAGCAACAGAACTAATGTGATGATCACGGCAGCAAAGAAAACCAGAATGACGGAAAACCTAGTGAGAAACACAGGGATCACTGGTAAGACTGGAAACCTAGCCATACTTCCTTGGAAGAACTTTCGAATATAACCTGTGTAGGATTGCCACCTCTCATGACCCAGATGCTGGATGCATTCCTTCATATCTCTCATGCTGTATAGGAGGGCTACCACAGCAATTCCCATCCTTTTCCTTCTCAGTCATGTCACCCAACCCTTCCCGCAACTGCCACATTAAGCAGGAATACAGGCACACAACATTGTAAGCAAGAGAACAGGATCGGGGAGGGAATAGGTAGGAGGAGCCATGGCTGCCTTCTCTCCCACTGTATCAGGAGATTTAACAGAAAAGCATCCAACATCTCGGCTGAAAGCTGGCAACCCCACACATGCATAGGATCAAGCAGCAAGAATGCCAGCACTTCTGCTATTCACAAGCATCTCAGGGCCTAGTCACATCACCAAGTGTTTAATTTAACGACTGCAACCTTAGCATGCAATTTACAGAAATCAATGCGATTACACCAGTAAAAGTGTTCTATGATTCCACCTCACTATTGCAGGAAGGAGGCTTAAAGGGAAATGGCACGCTCTGGAAAACATGCATTCAGCAATCTGCATCTACTTGATGCCAAGCTGATTTCTTTTTTCTAATAAAATACCAAAAGGCTGCTTAATAACAGTGATATATACCATGTCTCAAGAAGCTAGAAGATGCATCTAGGGCACAATCCTATGGATGTTTAGGCAGAAAAAAAAAGTCCTACAACTCCCAGCATGCTGGAAAATGTTGGTCTTTTTTCCGTCTAAACACCTAAGGGAGCAATCCTATGGCCCCTAGATAATGTCTGAAGGGCTATAGGATATTTTGGATTCCCAGATCCGAGTCTGGAGACAGCACTCTGACCTCAGAGCTGGGAATCAGAGCTTGGACCCCCCCCCCTCCCCCATGCTGCTGGCATGGAAAGAACCATACCAGGTGCTCTCTGAGGTTGGCTGGGGCATGCTGGGAGTTGTAGGCCAAAAACATCTGGGGACCCAAGGTTGGAGAACACTGCTTTACAGGATCCCTGTCCCATGAGTAGATCTTAACTTTGTAATAGCCTCTCTTTGTTTAGAAGTAGGTATTTCATCCCAGCATGGTTCTAGGCCAAACTAATCATTTAACTTTTAGATGTCCGGACCTGCATTGCCATAAGCCAAACATTCCAGCTATATTCACAGCATATTTTGGAAGAATGCCTGCTAAGAATCATGTATTGCATTTTTAAAAAATCTGGGTGGGAGCAGTATCAAACAAATTGAAAACTCTGGGCAGTCTTTTTTTAGTAGCAGAGGATTCTGTGACTGTGTAATAAATCCTGCTCTGTCCCTTTCTCTCTTGTGGATAAGTAGTTGGTGCTTTTCCATTCTCCCAGACAAACACCTATCCAGCCAATAGCAGGAGAGGAATTAAACAAGCAAAGGCTCCCTAACTTATTTAATCATAAATAACAAGAGCAAGCAAGTACATAGGCCAAAATGATCAGGCAAGTCTTTGTCATTAGAAGTCCTTAAGAAACATTTTTACAAATGAAACATTATGCATTAAGAAAGAGATATTATATCCTAGGTCTTGTCTGAGAACAATAGAATGGAACATGAAGAGGTGTCTTGCTTTCATTTCAGAGTTTATCTTCCCCAGCAGTGGCAGTGGATTGAATAAATCTATTATACATTTCAAATCATTTCACAACCCACAGATTAAATTCTTGATTTTCAGTTTCTTTTTTAAAGACTGTGACCCATATGAGCTTTAGTGAATTAATTGATTAACTAATTAAAATGTGCATCTATGTAAAACAATATTTCTGAGAGGAAACAAGCATACTTGTTCTACATGATTTTATATGACATATGTATGCCCAAGTCATGTGAGTGAGAGAAGGGGGAATGCCTCTTTTAAGATGGTGCTTGCTAGCTGCAGTTTTTGTAAGTAGTTGTATTTTTTAAAAAAAATAAATCAGCTGCCTGAGCACTTTTTTAGTCAAACTTTTTTTTTTTTAAGATTAATCTGATTAACTGATTAAACACTGTAGTCCTCTTAAAAAAAAAAAAAAACTTCATCTATGGCATCCTCCTAACCTCTAAATGTAATTGCACCGAAGTAAAATACAGGCTGTAAAATATATTCAGGATAGATCAGAAGCACGTTTGTTAGTACCTCTGATCTTTTTTCAAACCCCACCAAAAAGTCCCTTGTGACAAAGCATTAAAATCACCACTTTGAGCAACCTGGAAGCAAGGTGGGAATACAAATGTAACTAAGTGATTTAGGACAGAAAAAAATGTCCTATAACTCCCAGCATTTCCCAGCCAGTACGGCTGACTGAGGGATGCTTGGAGTTGTAAAACTTATTTCTGTCTAAACATGTATAGGATTGCACCCTAATTTAAAAATGGAACCCACCCTTCTTCCGAAGAGGAATGGCTGAAATCATAGAAAAAAACAATAACAGAGTCTTGTGGCACCTTAACGTCCAACAAATTTATTATGGAACAAACTTTTGTGGATGACAGCCCACTTCATTAGAAGTGTTATCCAGTGTGGCATAGTGGTGAGAGTGTTGGACTAGGACTCGGGAGATCCGGGTTCTAGTCCCCGCTCGGCCATGAAACTCACTGGGTGACTTTGGGTCAGTCACTGACTCTCAGCCTAACCTACCTCACAGGGTTGTTGTGAGGATAAAATGGAGGAGGATTGTGTAAGCCGCCTTGGGTGGCAGGATATAAATATAATAAATAAATAAATAAATAAATAATCCTGAGTTCCAAGCGTATACACATGGTGAGGTCAGGGGGAACTGAAACTCCAAGTACAAACAGTAGTAGCTCCCTTATTACTGTGCAGTGGTCATTCACAAAACAGTTGTTGGGTGATAGCACTGAAATCCTTGCACTGATGAGCTGATTTAACACATGCAGTGTGATTTAAAACAAAACAAAACAAAACACCTTGCCCCTATTCAGGCCCCTCTGGAAATTGAATTCATAGAATCACAGAGTTGGAGGAGGCCTTCTCAGTCATCTAGTCCAAGCTCCTGCTCAAAGCAGGGAATCTAGAGCTGGAGCATTCCCAACAGATGACTGTTCAGCCTCTGCCTGAAGACCTCCAGAGAGGGAGATCCCATCACCTCTCTGAGAAATTGGTTCCATTATTAAATTGCTTTTACCATCAAGAAGTTCCTCTTAATGCTTGCCTAAAATCCACATGGTTAGCAGTTTCCCCTCCAATTACTTTCCCAGCATGAGAGATCACCTTACCTAGCGAGTCCAGACGCTCTGGATAACAACACACAGAGCAGCAAGGTCAGTACCCAGAGCAGTGCTAAGATGAACACTCCTGGCCCAACTCCAAGTACGGTACCAGGCATCCTGGAAGGAAAGAAAGAAGCCTCAGTAAATGTTTATTAGCACAGGACCCATTCAAACCTGGGGGTTCGGTGTTTGTGGAGCTATGATGGCTCAATATGACAGAACGGCCATGATTTCCACCGGGACCCTCTATTCACAGGGAGGAACAGTATTTTAAAAAGACAGAACATAAAGCGAAGACATGGGTAAAAGCAGATGATGGCCAAAAATCAGATATTGCACCAAAAATGTAGGCCACAATATGACACAGAGTTGACCATAATTAAGATGCTTGCTGCCGTGTAATATGTGAAACTATCTTAACAGGAATTCATAGACAGGCATTCCAGGTCTTCCTTGGTCGAAAGCCACTACAGCAAATTGCATCATGATCCACCTAGATTGCCAATGTATCTATGGCTATCTACCTGAAGTATGCTAGCATAACCTTTGGGAATATCTCGGCTCAGTAAGTCTGTAGTCTTTGGTATCTCCAAAGAGGGGTGCGAAAATCCCTGGTATGAGATCCTGGACAATTGCTACCAGTTAGTGTAGACCAACCTTCACAACCTGGCGCTTTCCAGATTTGTTGGGACTACAACTCCCATCACCCACCCCAATGGATGTGGATGATGGGAGCTATAGTCCAATACATCTGGAGGGTGCCAGGTTGGGGAGCAATGGTCCCGGCACACAGTCTAAGACAGCTTCCTACATAGGTAATACAACAGAGATGGGGAATCTTCTGTCTGCCTTGGGCCACATTCCCTTGGAAGTAATCTGTCAGGGTGCACATGCTGGTAGTGGGCGGGCCTAAAGTCAGTGGTAGGCAGGGCCAGAGCTCAGTGTGGGAATGGCCACTCCCATCTCCCTTTTTCTGCCTTCTCCTTCTGTCACTCTTCCTTCCCACCCAGTGGGCTGCTGGGAAATGACAGATCCCTCTTGCCAGAGGTCCTGATCACTTGCAGAGGGCTTCTGAAAGTAGGCCTAGAAGCACAGGCTGTCCACCCCTGAACCACTGTACAGTTCAGTGAACAGGACTTTGATCAGGAAGACATGGTTCCAACTCCAAAAGCTGCCTTGATCTCATCAGGTGATACTACACAGGTAACCTCAGAGCTGAAAAAGGTGTCGAAGAAGGTAATAAAAATGAGCAAGGGGTTTGTGCACCTTCACTATGAGGGAAAGCTAAATCTTCCAGGATTTTTTTATGGTGCTTCCAGACAGAGAGCTCCTAGTGCTAGAATCCAAAACCATTGTGCAGCTATTCTGTCTTTTCCTCCTTAAAAGACATTTTGTGGAAAGAAAAGAGTCCAAAGAAGCAGTGGGGAAACACAGGAGGGTTACAAGGTGAAGACGTCGTCATCAGGACACCTCGTAAAATTCCATGAATGAGGCAGGGTGATGGAGCCAGAAAAGCCTCATCTGGAAGCACTCAGTTTAAGATGGGGAAGGGGGGGGGAAGACAATTAAGGTTTGAAGGACATAATATAATTATGCATGGAAACTAGAAAGTAGAAAAAGTTTTTCTCCCTCTCCCTTCATACTAGAATTTGGAGCTCACCCAATTAAAGTGATTGGTAGTAGAGTCAGGATACACCAAAGAAAGTGTGAAGGACTGCCAACCGGTCCTTTACTCAAGACCAGAGATCAAAGGTGCAAAACTGCCAGCCTTAGCTCTGCCGTCTTGACCTGATTCTCTCAGGGCCTTGCCCTTGGTCTATACACTGGATTTAGCACTGAACCACAGAGGAACCACACACACTGTGTGGGGTAAAACCAGGAAAGTTTATTTAAGGAAAACAGATTACAATAAAAGGTGGGGAATGAGGGAAGGGGAAAAGGTGGGGAGACACTTTGGTATACACAAGTAGAGCTATAAAACAACAAAACTAGTTCTTTTACTATATAACTATGACGGTTCGGAAGTTGCAGCTGGTACAGAATGCAGCAGCTCGCCTGGTTAAAAGCTGCTGCCGGCGTGATCACATCACTCCAGTGCTCAAAGAGTTGCACTGGCTACCAGTTGTTTGCCGAGCCGAATTCAAGGTGTTGGCGTTGACCTTTAAAACCCTGTACGGCTCCGGTCCAGTATATCTCAAGGAGCGCCTCCGGCAACATCAAGTAGGCCGCTCAACAAGATCCGCCACGGATGGCTTTCTCCCTGTCCCATCAGCCAGAGAAACCAGGCTGGTGGGGACTAGGAGGAGGGCCTTTTCTGTGGCAGCCCCCAATTTATGGAACTCTCTCCCCAGTGACCTCCGCCATGCCCCTTCCTTGATTAGCTTCCGCCGGACATTAAAAACGTGGCTTTTCAGGCAGGAATATGGGGTGGGTTAGGATTTTTAAGTTTTGTACTGTTTTTAATTGTGTTCTATACTGTGTGTGTGTGTGTGTGTGTGTGTGTGTGTTTCCCCCTTGTATTTTATTGCATTGTACATCACTCAGAGTGGCCGGATGTCTGGCCAGATGGGTGATTCATAAATATAATTAAATAAATAAATACCCAGGCATTCTCTTTACCTGGCGGTTGGTCCTCGTCAGGGCTTGCCTCAGCAAAAAAGCCCTACTCCCGCGAAAGCGTGCAGACAACAAAACCCCAAAGCCACAGCAGCAGTATAGATTCCCCCCACCCCACCCCACCCACCCCACCGCTCCTTCCCGTACCTTGGCTGTCTTTGGCCAATCAGGATGAACTTCATCTGGGCTAGGTAGGAGAGGGGTGGGTCTTTGATCATGAATATAGTGCTTGGGGCGCATTGACTATGTACATTTTGCATTTCCCAGCCCCTAGCTGGGATTATACTTTTTTACACATGTGGAGGTGTGTGTGTGTGGTGCAGGAAACTCTGACACCTTTTTCTCCACAGAAAGTACTTTTGTACAACACACAATTAACTCATGGAAATGGCTGTCACGATATGTGCTGACAGCCCTGGGCTGATGGCTTTAAACAGAGGTTAGACAAATTCATGGAAGAGGAAAGGTCTATCAACGGCTATTAGCCACAAGAGCAAACTGAAAACTCTATGTTCAGAGGCGGTATGCTGGAGATGGAGGCAACAGCGGGGGGGGGGGAGTATGGGGAGAGCCTATTGTCTTTAAGCCAGCCTTCGCCAACCTGGTGCCTCCCAGGTGTTGGACTACAACCCCCACCATCCCCAGCCAGTGTGGGTATGTCAGACTAGAGCTCCCATCATCCCCCAGCCAGCATGACCATTCTGGCTGGGGGATGATGGGAGCTCTAGTCTGACATACCCACACTGGCTGGGGATGGTGGGGGTTGTAGTCCAACACATCTGGAGGATGTCAGGTTAGAGAAGGCCACTTTATGCCTTCCTTGTGGCTTCAGTGAAGCAGTCTAGCTGGCCACTGCATGAAACAGGATGCTGTGCTAGATGGACCTCTGGCCTGAATCTGGTGGTCCCATCTTATGCCCTCAGTCCCAAATCTGTAAAAGAGGAATAAGATGGACTTACCTCACAATGGCTTTGCCACTTTCCCCCCCACCTCAGCAGGGCCCGGGTGTTTTCAAAGCATCATGGCAAGCTAAGAAAAAAATATATCAACAGATCAAGCTTTTCCCACTTCACTTTATTTAGGTATATTACATTACGGTACTATCCCACTGTTCCTCCAAGGAGCTCAGGGTGATATACCCAGTTCATATACCCTGTTATCCTCACAAAAACCTTGTGAAGTACATTAAGGTGAGAAGCAGGGGTTATCTGGAAGCTCCATGCTTTGTGGCCGGGGGTGGAGAAGAGTAGAAGAGAAGAAAATCAGTCAATGCTTGTTGAATGCTTCTATGCTTTTAACAATTGTGTGAGAGGTATGTATATTCTATTGAAGGGAATTATATCCCACTCTTTCCCTCCAAAAAAGGCAGCCACTCAAGTGGTTTAGGGCGCAATCCTATGCACGTTTAGACAGAAAAAAAGTCCTTCAACTCCCAGCATTCCCCAGCCAGCATGAATGCTGGGAGTTGTAGGACTTGTTTCTGTCTAAACGCACATAGGATTGCACCCTTACAAAGGATGTATGTATGTGTATGTATACACACACACACACACACACTTACCAATGCAATTTCTCCCAACAGGAGATGCCGTGATGGGGCAAAACTTCATCAGTTGAATTCCTGCCTGTCCTGCACCTCTTCATGGCACGGCAGCTCTGCCTGTTGGCGGCAGAGGAGGGAAGGGTGGCAGCCTACCTCACAGGGATGTTGGTGTGTGGTGTGTGCGAGAGAGAGGGAGAGAATACAGAACAAGATTAAAACACTTTGCAAGTTAAAAGTGCCTTTTAGATTTGGAATAATATAGCAGGGCCATGGGGGTGCAGGAAGGGGAGCTATGGGAGCGGGAAAAGCCGCCGCTGCGAGGCCCAAAGCAAGGGGATGCCCTGCCCCGTACCTGTAGTCTGGAGACAGAGAGGACCCGAAGAGGCTCCGCAAGCCCCTTTCCATGCAGGCTGAATAATGTTATTAACCAATCACAGAAAAGCTTCTATTTAGGTCTTCCCCATGACGACCAATAAGCATTTCCCTTTCATCTTCTCGCGTGGGTCGGATTTGCGGTCGCCACGGGCAACCCTGAAGCCTCCCCAAGAGAGCGCCGCCTCTTCGGGAACGTGCACGCTGATTTGTTCAAGGGAAGGAAGGGTGGAGACTGCTCTTCACCAATCGCATCCGTCCGTTCTGCCTGATGCCTCGCCGTCCTTTCCCGCTCCAGCTGGGGCTTTAGCGCAAGTCTTCTTAGCGCGGCTGATAACGAGGCAGGCGGCAATATTTCTCTCCTCGGAACAGCTGATGGCTTTTCTCTTCTCTTTCTCTCTCCCTCTCCTTTAGCCAGTGGAGTGGTCCAGAACCATTCTTCCCGCCCTGCCCGGCTCAGGAGTTTTGCCACCCTTTGCAAGAAACTAAAACCATAAAATGCATGTTAATTTCATTTAAATGTATGCAGTTTTTGAAGTGCCAATTACCCAGCACTAGGAATGAGCTAAAAATAAAAAGAGGCCCAGCACAAACAAATCAAAGTAAAGAAGCAACACACCTGCAGCAACAGAACGCAAGAACAAACCTCCCTTCTCCACCCCCATCCAAAACCTTTTATTATTATGATTATTAATTTGCCTTTCTATATAGTGCCCACAGTGGCTAACATCAATAATAAAAGCAATCCCATTAACAATGCAGTTCTATGCATGTTTAATCAGAAGTAAATCCCATTGAATTCAATGGGGTTTACTCTCAGGTAAATGTGTATAGGATTGTAGCCTAAAATGGATTATTATCAGAAGATTATTCTTCATTATGTTGTCCCAAAGATCAATAAAATAATTAACGGGTGTGGGGAGAGAGAAATAATAGTGATACATACATATCTGTGTCTACTGTTTTGGTTGAACATTTTCCTCTCCCCACCACCACTCAGAACTTCTTATTAGACGAAAACATCTTCCCACGCTTGCCATGCTTGTGGTATTTTAAACATTAAGGAAAGATCTAAAACAGAAACACCAACTTGTGAGAAATTTACCATCTGGTAAATTTCAAATTTGCTAAGGGACTGCTGTCTAGATTACTGGTTTATTTTAAAGTCCCACATTGGTAAGAAACAAAGATCTTGTATACACTGGTAAGAAACAAAGATCTTGTATGATCTCATGCTTGGATGAACTCTATAGAATCATAGAATAGTAGAGTTGGAAGGGGCCTATAAGGCCATTGAGGAGAACAGATGTGGGCAGCCCAGGCAGTCACCCATCCAAGCACTGACACGGCTCATACCAGCTTAGCTTCAGCATGTAGCCTGCATTATGTGCTCTTGACGCCACTTACCGTATGTGGATGTATCTTCTGGCAGGCAACTTTAAAAGAGGGCTAGCCTTCTCCATGAATTTGTCTTATCAAAAGCTAATACTCATTTGTTAGTGTATTTATTTTTCTTTTTAGAAAATTGCAATTTTAAGAGAAACAGAAAGGAGAAAGAGAAAAAAACAGCAATGAAAAAGAAAGCAAAAGAAAAAGAAAGAACATGACATAAAAGCATTCACATATCATTCACAGTAATCCTTCACAACACCATCAATAAAGAAAAAAGGGAGGAGGATTTGACACTTCTATTTCAAATATATACATTAATATAAGCAGTCCCTATATCTAAGTAAACATCCAGATGAAATTGCACAACTATAGGATATATATTCAAATACAGCAAGAGCAGTAAGATTTTCAGACCATTGAATGAAGGTGGTGGGTGCTTATTCTTCCAAGCTTGAAGTATCTTTGCAGCTGTAAGGGCTCTGAAAGTTCACTTTTGGTGTCCATCTGTTCATACCCACATCACAGGAATATAATTTAAAAGCACATGAACATCTGCAGTCATCACAGAGCCACTACTCATGATGGTTATAGACTACCTCCAGGATCAGAATACCAGTTGCTAGGGAGAAACAGAAGGAGAGTGTTATTGCCACATATGTAATACCCCTTTTTTTGTAACAGGAATCTTCTCCTTAGTCACACACATCCTTGCCCCATTATTCCAGACTGCTAAAGTCTCTGTTCTCTATCTGCTCTACCGTTGTATCATTTATTCTGCATTAGTCCGGCCTGCACTGATCTGAAAGCAAAGAGTGCTTCCTCCATATACCCTTTTGGTTCAAGATTTCAGGAACATAAATGTAACTGTGCAACAAGATATTATACCAACTGTTGCAAGATAGACCTCTGGAGCATCAGTTTGTGAAATAGCAGATTGTGCATGGCATGGTGGTGACAAAGCCGTTGCATGTTTATTCAGCCCTACATCCCATTGTGTTTGGTGGGGTTAGCTGTAGCCTTACCCGAGCTCTTGTTCATGCATATGCACTAGAAACAAGATCCATTCCCCACTCAGAGATTTCTTTTCAAGAGACACCCCTGTGTGTGCGCGTGCGCACACACACACACACACACACACACACACGAGTGCTAGGCAGCTCCAGATGCTGTGGCCCCTGGGGCAAGATGTCCTCAGTGGACACTGCTCCCTGAGTGGGCCAACCTCTTCCTGCTGTCACCACTGTTCCTTTGCCCTCCCCCACCTGCCTACAGGGAGAAGGCAAGGCATACAGACAGGGATGGGCAGAAAGTAGATCTCCCAGCATTTTGGACATCAACTCCCAGGATTCCCTACTATTGGCTGTGCTTCTGGGAGTTGAAGTCCAAAACATCTGGAGATCTACCTTCAGTTCACACTGGATGTAGGGAATGCTGCTCCTTCTCCGCACTCTTGTCACTGCTCTTGTTAAGAGGAGACAGGCAGCAACAGTTAGTCATGATGACTAATTTGCTCCATAGGCTGGTGACTCCTATTTTGGTGGGGCTCCTTATCCATTGCAGGTTTTATCAGTATCAGAGGCAGTATGCTTATGTACTCCAGTAGTTGCCGGGGAACATTGGCAGGAAGGTGCTGTTGCACTCATGTCCTGCTTGTGGGATCCTTTGGGCAGTTGGTTGGCCACTGTGTGAATGGAAAGCTGGACTAGATGGACCCTTGGCCTGATCCAGCATGGTTCTTCTTATGTTCTTATTTGGAGCTTTATAGGAGCTATCCATGGTGCTGAACTCCATCCCCAAAATTGGTTCACCACCATGGAGCACCATGGAGAGCTCCTATAAAGCTCCAAATAAAAGCTGCAATGAATCAGGAGTCCCGTCAAATAGGAGACACCAGCCTCCACTAAGCATGACTCATCCTGGATCCATCCTATACTTATAGATTCAAAATTTCAAATGCAGAAATAATTTCTATAATTTAATTTGAAATGCAACACATATCATAGTGTTTGTGTCGCTTTGCTTGCTGTAACTTGAACTTATGCCTAGCACACACACGCCCCCGGCTTAAGCTAAGCCCCCATCTGGCTTACCCCACTGCCTGGGACAGAAGAGCAGGCCATAATAATCTAAATGCTGTTCAAGTACACCTACATTATTATTCTTTTCATTTTCATCCTGCCTTTCATTGACAGAGCCCAAAGCAGTGTACATACGTTTTCTAGATGGCCTCCCATCCAGGTGCTGCCCAAACCCATTTATTTATTTATTATATTTATATCCCTCCTTTTCTCCTTCAAGGAACCCAATGTGGTACATCATCCTCTTCCTCCTCTCAATCTGAGAGTCGGTGACTGGCCCAAACTTACCCAGTGAGCTTTGTGGCTGAGTGGGGACTAGAACCTGAATCTCCCAAGTCCCAGTCCAGCACTCTAATCACGGCACCACACTTAGCTTCACCAAAGTTGCTGTGTCATGTGTGTCTTCAGACCATGCCCTTGCACCCTGCCTCCATGCAGTGGGGTTGAAGCAAGCTCCTTCCAGGTCTATGAAATTCATTTCATCTAAAGTCTGCCAAACATCCATTAGCTGGGAACAATTTATAGTCCCTACTGGTGGGTCTGCCAGAACTTCATAAGAAATGCCCTGAGGTACCTAGTTCCTGGTAAATGCTAATATTACGACAGCTTCAAGAATGGGGCTTTACTTTATGGATAATGAAAGATTATTTTGACCTTTTTCAAGTTTACACAGGCGGTGAATTTCCCTGTCAGACACACAGGCCTCCTCACTGTTCTCTGTGTTTTAAGACCTGTTGCAAAATGGCACACCTCTGATTTCTTAATGTTAAGTCTCCATTTCCGGGGTTTTCTGAACACCCGATCACCAACATCCCCTGAAATAGCTTTCCCCAGCCTGGTGTTGTCCAAATGCATTGGACTGCAAATCCCAGGGGATGAGATTTGTAGTCCAACATATCTAGAGAGCCCCTGGCTGGGGAAGGCTGCACTGAAATAAAATTCCCATTTATACCCACTGAAGAGGATATTAAGCTCTCCCATCCAGCCCCACTTTCCCCACAGAATCATTCCAGTTAAATGATACAAAAATTTTCCTTAACATGGATGGTTGTTAAAAGAGGTGTGTGTGTGTATGTGTCTGTGTTTAATTTGTTAGTTTTGTTTGTTGATTTCCTTCTTTATTATCAGGGCCAGTGTCAAGGGTAGGCATATTTGGGCATCTGCCAAGGGCCTACACCCCATCAGTGGCCCACTGACAAGAGCCCCTGTGGAGTTGTTCCTTCTCTTCACCACTGCAACCTGCTTGTTCACCTGCCTCTCGCTCTGGCCCAGACAACGGTGGTGGTGAGAAGGAGGAGCAGGAGATGCCACTGCCTACTTGCTCGCTGGCTCTCAGCCTATCAAGCAAAAAAGTGGTAGCACTGATGTGAAAGCGGATGAGGAGGAGCAAGAGCAGTTGGTGACAATGGCAGTGAGAAGGTAGACTAATGGAGGGAGGAGGCCCATTGAGGGTGTTTTGCCCAAGGGGCCTCCAAAACCTGGAGCTGGCACTCTTTACTATGCACTCAAAATGTCAGAAGTTGCTCTGCACTTTGTAGACCCACCATAGGCAGCATTATGGTGAGATCCCTTCTCGTATGTTTATCCTTTTATTCTACCTTGTGGTCACGATCAAGTGAAGGAATTATGAAATACCCGCAGAGCAAAATAATTTAAAAATAAACGAAGAATAAAGAAAACTAATAATCTTTTCTTGAAATAACAGCAGCTGATGTTGCATCTAAATAGAAGCACGGTGGTGACAGAAAATAGAAGGCGATGGTGCCAACTCTAACAAAGCAGAATAAATACAGTATTAACACAACATGTACGCGCTTGCTTCTTAAAATGGCAATCCACAGCTGCTCCTCCATGCTTTTGCACACAGAAACCTTTTCATGTGATTTATCCACAGCATTGAATTCATAACATTCGGAAACACAGCACATCTCTCTTCCCCTTGAACGACTCAACAGCCACTGCAGTGCCAATGCAGTTGTCTGCATAGCAGGAGTAATTAAAAACAATATTTATCCATTTTTATCCTTTTCTTTTTCAGCATGGGCCAAAATCAATGTACCCCATCTAAGGATGGGTGAACCCCCATTGTCCCTCTCCAGTCCACTGGACATCTGGAAATCAAAAGGTGAAGACTGGGGAAAAAAATCCCAGGTTTTTTAGTTACATGTTTTTAGTGCTTTTTGGATTTTAGCCCTAATTATTTTTCTCCATGCAAGTTTTTTTAGGTTGGTTTTATGTTGATTTTATGGTGCCTTTGTGTTGGTTTTACACTAATCTTGTGCTGTTGGTTTTATACTGGTTTTATGATGGTTGTGTGATACTGTATTGATACTGTATTTAAATGGATTTTATTAAATTAGATTGTATTTTACATGTTATTGATTTCCAATGAGCCTTAAATGGCTTGGGACCAAGTTACTTGAAGAACCACCTTCTCCCGTACCAGTCTGCACATACTCTGAGGTCATCATCAGAGGCCCTTCTCATTTGCCTGCTGCTAAGGGCAGTTAGGCTGGTGAGTACAAGGGGAGAGCGCCTTTTCAGTGGTGGCCCCGCATCTCTGGAATCAGGTTGTTTTGCATTGTTTTTATATCCTGTATGCTGCCTTGAGAGGGTTCCACTCTTAAAGGCAGCCTAAAAATAATGTTAAATAAATAAATAAAATATGAAAGGGAAGGCACAATAGTTTAATTAATCTCAAATGGGTATAATTTTACAGTATAGATGAGGCGCACACACAAAGCTTCTTGCATTTCCTACATCTGTAATGTGAATGTAAAATCTAAATTGGCTAAAATGCACATTTGGTATAAATCTCTCTCTCTCTCTCTCTCCTGCTTTAGGAACATCCACACTTCCACCCCAAGAGCAAAGAAGAGGCCCATTCAAAGGTGCTTCTGGTGTCATTCACGAAAATGTTCCAGGCCTCACTTCCCCCGCTTCCATTTTATTACTCAGTTTCCAAGCCCAGAACATGGGAAACCCGCTGCTCGGATAAGATGGCCAGGTCACACAACCCAGACAATTTGCCTGTCTCCTTTTAATGGTTTCTCAGCAGTGAAGGGATTTGTGGCTGTGTCTTTTTTTAGCCCTGCTGTTGTTCACTGAGTCCACCCTCTTCTACCTGCTGTAGGGCCAAAATAAAGTCTTTTACTTGCTCCAGCCTCCAGCAAGCAGGAGGGAGAATTGGAGAAAGACCATGGTGGGGATTGCATCATCTGATACATGGACACGGAATAATGGACTCAAGTTACAGGAACCTAGATTCCACCTAAACATCAGGAAAAATGTCCTGACTGTCAGAGCAATAAGACAATGGAACCAACTACCTAGAGAGGTGGTGGTGGGCTCTCCCACTCTGGAGGCATTCAAGGTGCAGCTGGACGGCCATCTGTCAGGGATGCTTGACCTGGATTCCTGCATTGAGCAGGGGGTTGGACTCGATGGCCTGGTAGGCCCCTTCCAACTCTACTTTTCTATGATTCTATGATTTCATGACAGTTTGGTTGACCTAACCAAGGTATTGCCACAATACAGCCCTTACATTTATGCAGAATCCCCCTCCATTTACTTCCCAGCCATTAAATTCGCATACATTTTTGTGTGTTTTTTGAACAACTGTCATGGACCTGCAGTAACAGCACCAGTAAGCTCTCTGAAAAAGCCGTGGAAAGGGCAGGACCCAATATCTCCCCTTTCTGGAGTAGCTGGAGACTCAGGTTGAAAAGGTGGGGGGCACTCAGAACTGTCCGTTCAACCCTTAAAAGCAACAGGATCACATTGCCAAGGGGGACATATTGGGCCGGTCCAGCGGGGCGCCGCAGACAACCTGCGCCCCGCACGTGTGGGTGGACCCCACAGTCCCCGCACCGCAGTGTGGGCCTCCTGGTGCTAGGGGGCAGTGGCTCGGAATGCCCAGAGGGGCCATTTGCCCCTACAGGCCGGAGCGGCCACAGCTCCGGCCGCTCTGGGCTGCCGCCTCTGTGCGGCCCCTGCGGGATGGCCGCCTGCTGTTCGCACAGCAGGGTGGCCACACGCGGTAGGGGCTTACCCCTCTACCGCCCATGGTCACTTTGCGTTTGTCCCGCATGCGTCCATCCTGCGGGGGCACCCCCGGTCAGCGTTCGCACGACACGGGAACCGCGGGGGACTTCTGCTCCCCCGCGGTTCCCGTGTCATGCGAACACGCCCCTAGTCTCCTCCTTTTTTTGGTACACTTACTTTTGCCACTCCCCCCCCCCTTTTGGTGCTTTTCAATTGACAACTTGGCAGTTGAACCCTGGCAACTGTGCACAAATTAGCCGATAGGCCATCTTGCCTTGTCAGTTGCCATGTATGTTACCTATTCCAGTAGGCTGAAATGACAGCTGAAATGTACAAGGAAATTGACCAGGAAAGACTACACATATCAGACAGCCATATGAGCATACTTGCGAAAGACCAACAAGATGATGATGATGATGATGATGATGATGATGATGATGATGATGATGACGAACACATCAGCACAATTTTCTGGGACTGAAAAAAAAAAAAAGGGTGGTGAGCCAGTGACAGCGGCCCCAAAGTGCCGCTTGGGTATCGATGGAGGGGCTCACACTGGTGGTGGCAAGGGCAAAAAAATCACAAAGAGTGGCAGGGTTTTTTTTGCCACTTTTGCCGAACAGCTCGATATCAGATCCTCGCAACCAATGATGAAATTGCTCTCCTGGGTTTGGACAACACGACAACCCATCATGGATTGAACAACCCCCTAGAACAAGCCATGGGTTGTTGGGATGGCTTCTTGCCAAAAAAAATAAGCCATCCTGCAGGAAGTGGTCTGAGTTTGGATGACATGACCACCCACCTTGGCTAGCCACCCACAATGGGCTTTTGTGTCGTGCGAACCAGGTCTGTAGCTAAATGCAGACTCCATGGCCTCTGTATCAGCCAGCTGACTCTCCTCCCCTTACTTTGTTTAGCATCTAGCCTGATGAAGAGTTCTGGAGAACTCAACAGCTTGCACACTATTTTGTGACATTTTGCTTGGCACCAAAAAAGGTGTTGCCCTAATATGGATTTTGGACCTCAAGAGAGATAGATAATATCTGGGTTGCAACATGGCAACCCTACCATTAAGAGAATGGGGGGGGGGGGACTGGGAAAGAGAGAACATTATGCTGCTTTCTAAACTAACCCAACACAGCAAGATATACCGGTATGTATTTTCTCTTCCCTGCTCGGCCATGAAATTCACTGGGTGACTTTGGGCCAGTCACTGACTCTCAGCCTAACCTACCTCACAGGGTTATTGTGAGGATAAAATGGAGAGGAGGAGGAGGATTATGTAAGCCGCCTTGGGTTCCTTGCAGGAAAAAAGGCGAGGTATAAATATAATAAATAATAATAAATAAATTCCCACGTCTTGAAGGCTTGTAAAAGGACTTGGGGTGACGGTTTAAGGAGGTGCTCAGGTGTGGAACCTTTAACACCTATGTGCCTCCATTTTGTTTCTACTCCCACGCTGCTGAGGCGGGCAAACATGTAATCACAATCAACACAAGGTGATCAGAGAGCTGGTTTAATACTCTGCAAAGGATGCTTTAATTAACAGGAATTGTATGGAACGAAAGTGAGTTGGACAAAAATAGCAAATTGCATTGTTACTGTCTAAGCAGCTTGCATTCAGGGGAGCTGCTTTTGATGCCCAACAGGAAGATGGGGGAAAAATGCCATTGTGTGACGCTAGAAAGCTCCATTCTTCCGACTTTTTCATTTAATAAATCTTTTTCCATAGTCAGAGGGTTGGGTTTTTTTTTTCTCCCCCCCCCCTTTTCTTCCTGTGATGTGGGGCTGACAAAATGAGGCAGGAGGGCCGGAAATCAAACCAGTGAGCCTTCTCCCAGCTCTCTCATTGTGTTTAATGAAAGCAATTTTAATACTGGGGTGGGGTGAGGTGGGGAGGGAGGGTTCATTGTGTGAGAGTTCAAAGTCAAGCAAAAGTTCTTTGCAGTTCCACAAAGGCTTGATGTCTTTGTTCTTGCTAGCTATCAGCAGATCTTGAAGAATGACAATGCATTAACCGTTTATTATAAGGGGAGGGGGATATTGTATGGCCTTGCATGTTTTCTTCAGCAAGGCTAGGCAAGAGAAATCAAGTCCCCAGGAACAATATAAATAAATAATAAAATAAATTATAGATGTGACCTGCATAAGTGGCAGCCTACCAAAATTTGCTAAACCCTATTCCTTACAGCCTGCTCTGCTTTTATTATTAGTATTATTTATATACCACCATCAATGTGTATGGTACTTCACAGACTACGAAGGGACAGGTCCCTGCCCCAAAGAGCTTACAATCTAAACTTTGCATAGAGAAAGAGTAGGGAAATGGATGTGGGGGTAAACAGGTAAGTCATATGTGGCTGTTTAACTTACATGTGCTTAGGCTTAGTTAGTCACAGTCTCCGGTACAGTAGGGTACGGGGACTAGGCCTCAATGAAAAGGTGGGTCTGGGGGAGGGATGTAAAAGAGGGGGCACCACACAGGTATTCTGGGAGGCAATTCCAAGCTTGGGGGTGGGGGCAAATAAAGCAGAGTCGACTCCAGCAGGCACAGGACTGCCAGTTCTCAGAGTCCGGGGTTACCATTTTAGGGTGTCAGCCTCCCCGTAGGATCTCTAGGGGTAGGAATAGATTTCATAGATCATAGAGTTGGAAGGAGCCTACAAGGCTATCGAGTCCAACCCCCTGCTCAGTGCAGGAAACTAGAGGAGGGGTCTCCCATCCAAGTAATAACCAGGCTTGACCCTGCTTAGCTTTCCACGCTCAGACAAGCTGAGCCAGCGTAAGCCAGAGGCTTGAATACAGAGATGCTTACTTTCTGTTGGGCTTCAAGAACGCTGCTGCTAATAGTTTCATCTTCCATGTCAATCAGTCTCCATCCAGGCTGTACTTTTCTCCCTCTCTCATAATACTAGAACCCAAAGGAGTCATCCCATGAAGCTGATTAGTGGGAGATTCAGGGCAGATCAAAGGAAGCCCTTCTTCACATAGCACACAGTTAAACTATGGAATTCACTTCCACAAGATGTAGTGACGGCCACCAATTTGGAGGGCTTTAAAAGGGGATTGGAGAAATTCATGGAGGAGAAGGCTATCAAAGGCTACTAGTCCCGATGGTTCTATGCTACCTCCACTATCAGAGGCAATATACCTATGTACACTGCTTGCTGGGGAACTTGGGTGGGAGGGTGCTGTTGCACTCATGTCCTGCTTGTGGATCCCGTGGGCATCTGGTTGGCCATTGTGTGAAGAGAATGCTGGATGGACCTTGGTCTGATCCAGCATGGCTCTTCTTACATTCTTATATTCTTAACCAGGTTGCTTCCCTAATCTGTCAGGCGCTATCTTTTATCCTCACCAAGTATTACTACTACCCCCTACCATGCGCCACTCCCAGATTTGCCGGGCACTCCTGAGCTCCCAGATCCTCCGCCTCCGAGTCTCTCTGAATCTGAAAGCCAAACTGTACATAACACTGAATGCATGTTGGACATGGCACCTCCTCTATAGGGAGGGGAATGCAATAACCCCCCCCCCCACTGTTGTTGCATCTAAAATTGAAGAGATGAAACTATTAATTCTATCAATTTTTATTGACCCACATTCCAGCATGGTATCTTTTTGCTAAGTATAAGTCAGGGGTGTCCAACCTCAGGCCTGTGGCCTAAATCTGGCCCTCTGGGGCTCCCTAGACAGCCACACCCTTTTCGCCTGAGCCCACCCTCTTTTCCCTGACTATTGATTGTTTTGTTGTTTCCCAGCTTTTCTGCAATATTTTCCTTATTCTAAAAGGTTGTGATGGCTCTCCTAAAACTTAATTAGTATTGGCTTTTAGCTAAAATATGCTGGTATTTTGGGTATTTCTGGAATTTGGGACCCTGGCCCCTTTTGCCTCACCCACCACTGGAACATCACTCCCTAGACCTTCTCCAAAATTGAATTTGACCCCTGGACTTTCCCACTGGTGGCCCCCCAATTATGGAATGATCTCCCCGACAAGACCCACCTGGCACCAACCTTATTATCTTTTCAGCACCAGGTTAAGACCTTCCTCTTCTCTCAGGCATCTGGCAGCATACAGTGAGGTTTTAATCAGGTCTTGAATTTTTCTTGTGGATTGTTTTTAGATATATGTCTCTCTCTCTGTGTTGTATGTTTATATGTTTGTATGTATATGGTTTTTATAATGTATTTTTTTTAGGTTTTAATCTTTGTAAACTGCCCAGAGAGCTTCGGCTATCTAATCTAAGTGACCAGATCTAATAAATGAAAAATGAAATGACTGAAAGAAGCTCAACAGACCTAATATAAGTCCTCAAGGGGATGAGTTTCAGCATTCTTGATGGAAGTAAAGTTAAGGGTTAAGGGTGCAATCCCATGCATGTTTAGAGTCACAGCAAAAAGTCCTATAACTCCCAGCATTCCCAAGAAGGACGTTTTTCTGTCTAAACATGCATAGGATTGTGCCTCAAATGGCCAGAGTCTTCCTAGATTGTACATGGAGTTCTTAATCCCAACTCTTCCTTGGTACCTCACTCTCGTGCTTCTCTGGTCACTTGCATTCAAGTCAGAAATGGATAGATCTGGTAGAAAACCTTTTAAAACAAACAAACAAAAAAAACAACACTAGCCTGCTAAGGGTCTACTAGTAGCCTGCATTCCCATGTTGGCTGTGGAGAAGAGGGCTTCCTCTCCTTTGCAGCCAGCATGGAAATCCAGGCTAGCAATTTTGATGGGCTTATTTACAAAGACTGGACTAGATGGACCTTTGGTTGGATCCAGCAGGGCTCGTCTTATGTTAAGATAAGCAGAGCTCTAGGATTTTTGTTTCACACACAAGTCAACTTGGCTCTAACCACCCCCCATCCCACCCCACCCCTGGATTGGATTTCTAGAGACCTGGGGGAAGGACTGAAATCTGAAGAACTCCAGTGCACACTAACAAATATTTTAAAAGGCCTTCAATCATTTTATTTATTTTACTTACATTTATATCCAGCCTTTCCTCGAAGAAGCACATGGTGCTGGCTGGGGATGATGGGAGTTGCAGTCCAACACATCTGGAGGGCACTAGGTTGAGGAAGACCGGTGTACGTGGTTCTCTTCCATATCCATTTTTATTCTCAGAACAAGTGCTAGGGATGGGCAAACATGTGATGTGTGTGAACTCCTTGAGGTTCCCCAAATGCCCTCTGCGAAGGTCGGTTTGCCTCATTTGCATTGCTGAACATGCATGTCTCTTTCGTTTGGTCAGGAAAAATGCAAATTTTGATTGGGGGAAAATGTGCATTTTTTAAAAGTGTGGTGCACCCAAAATGCACATTTCCCCCGATAGGCTAAAGTGTGAACATGTGGATTTGGGGGGAGGGAAGAATGCACACTTGAACATTAAGTGTGCGCTTGCATAAGTGCGCACTTTCAAATGCAAACACAAGTTCAAGATATTGTCGAAAATTTCCCAAGAATTCTGCTCTTGCTTACATTCACTTTCGGGGTTGTGAATGGGACATGTTTGTACGCATCAGGAACAAAATTCTCGGACATGGCTAAATTCAACAACAACCCTGTGAGGCAGGTTAGGCTGAGAGAAAGGCCCATGGTCACTGATGAGCTTCACGGCTCAGTGGGATTTTGAACGTAAGTCTCCCTGGCCTTAGCCCAACACTCTAACGAGGATCAGAATAGGGATACTGATTTGCCACGAACCAGTAACAGAAAATAGGGACTATCCCTAGTAAATATGGAGAGTTGCAGCTAATGGACCTGCCTGAGGCATTCTATCCACAGCAGGGGTGGGGAACCAGTGCCTCTCCAGATGTTGGACTACATCTCCCATAATCCCTGACAATTGGCCATGTTGGCCGGCATGGATTGGAGTTGGAGTCCAACAACCTCTGGCAGGCTACAGCTTCCCAACCCCGACCTACAGTGTGGAAAAGCAGTGCACAGTCTCTGTGTTGGTTGCTTCTGAACATTTTTTAAAAAATGTTTTGCAGAAGAATAAAACTTGGGAGTTTGACAGTTTCAGCAGAGCTGTTCTGGCTTGATCATCAAATATTAGAACGAGAAGAAACAGGCACTGATGCAAATAAAAGAAATATTCTGGTGCTGATTTAAAGACTAGCGAATTGCTAAATATTTTTATTAGCTGCTTGCTGGAACTAATTTCACGCCGTGTAGATATGGTGCTTAAGTGGGAAGTGGCGTTAAATTATTCTCTTGTAAAGGCAGGCAAAGCCTTTGTCACCACAAGGCAACCGCTAGGTGGCAGGCCTGAAAGGCAGAGCTAAAGGCATCCTTCTGTATCTGCCATTTGTCTCAGAACTGAAGGAAAGAGCTCTGATACAGGGAGGGAGAGAGGGCAGGAGAAGAACCTTGAGCCCCCTTCTTGCAAAGGAAGCCTCTAATCTGACACAAATTATAAATGCTAACTTTCTCCATTCCCCCACAAATTCTTTTCACCTATAGTCCTCTCCTCTTAAAGAGTTCATCCTTGGTCAATCATGCATGTCAAGAGACACCCAAAACACTAATTTCTGGCTGCTTTCTCATTCATTCAATGTATTTCTCTCCACCCTTCTTTTAAGGAGCTCAGGATGACATACCCAGGGGGATCCCATTTTATCTTCACAACAGCCCTGTGAAGTACATTAGGCTGAGGGAGACATACGTCCACCAGGTCATATAACCTGTGGAAAGTTGCTGAGGAAGCCATATGCCCACCAGGTCTAGGAAGGTGTCACAGAATTTTAAACTCAGAGGAGATGATAGCAGGGGAGTGTGCGTTTTGTCAGGACTCCCAGAATGCTTTGCAGCTACTCTGTGCTTAATGTGAGTGAAGTGTTTGGCCAGTCTGCCCATCCCTGTCCTCTTCGGCCAATGAACTGACCTCCAACAAGATTAGTTTGTTCAACGCCCTGCACTGTGCCCGATGCAGCATAATGCTGCCACAGTCTCTTACGAATGCCTTTACCCAAGAACATCACAATTCCAGAAAATATAAAGGATTACAGCAGGGGTGCACAACCTCTGGTCTGCAAGCCAAATCCGGCCCATCTGGGTGCCCAATGTGGCCCTCCAGGGTTCCGCAGATGGTCATACCCCTTCCCCTGGCCCTACCCCACTTCTCCTGACAGCCACACATTCCCCCTTCCCTGCTGCCCTTGTAAAAGATTAAAATGCCTCTCCGAAGGCTTAGCTTGCCATTACCCCACCCAATTTTGCCTTCAGCCCCACCCACTGCTGGAATGTGGGCCCCCCCAGAGCACCTCCAAAAATGAATTCGGCCCTCGGACTAACAGAGGTTCAGCACCCCAGGATCACAAGGTCATCTGTGTTCAGAGCTGTCTTTAGCACCTAGCAGCCTTGGGCAGTTGCCAGTGTCCCAGTGCCATGGATAGAGTGACCACTTGTGAATCACCAAAAGAGGAAATGTGTGATGCGTCTCAAAAAAGAGGACAGAAGAGGGTACCTATTTGCATAAAATTTGCATAAGCTAATTTATGTGGTTAGCTGCAAATCTAGAAATAATTATTATAATTTAAATAGAAATATAGCTCATCTCTCCACAGTGGGGAAGACTGTGACCAGGTGACCTGTGTGCCTGCCCAGTCTGCTGCCCAGATGCTGTTGATGGGCAACTTCAAGCTCAGCTCTTTATTCTGATGACTCTTTAACTTTAAACTGGACTTGGACCTGGCAGCCCTACAAGTTCAAGATGCCTTCAAAATAGAGGACACACCTCTGGCAGCCCTGCAAACAGAGGACTGTCCTCTGTAAAAGAGGACACTGTGGCCACCATAGCCTACAGCTGACACCTGCCATGGACTTTCCTTAAAAATAAAAATAGTTCTGCCCACTACCCCAAGCAGCACTGGGTAGCTCAGTTTAGCCACATCTAGATTTCCTACGTTCTCAGTGTAGCATCGTTCCAGGGCATTGTGGGAAATTTAAATGGCTGCTACGCCGAGCTGCCCAGTGCCACTTGGATTGCTGTTGCTGCCCACCCTCACTGCCAGGTAAGCCACCAAGGCCCACTGAGAGGAGGGGGCCCACCGGAGGGCATTTTGTACCTCAAACCTTTTGCCAACATTGCTTCAATTTCACCACTGACAAAGAACAGATGACACGTTTCCACAATCTCCTTTGTGTGTTTAAGGGCCAAAAAGGACATTACAGTACTTTTAAATTTTTACTTCAGAGCAGGTGCAGGGCCCTAGTATGGGGATAGGGTTGTTGTTGTTTTTATTTTAAAAAGAACATATGGATTTGGGTCCCTGCACCTACTCCAGAGTAATTAAAAACAAAGATGTAGCTGCTAGATACAGATTTAAAGTAATGTATGTTTTGGCCCTATATGACAAATAATTCTCTCTCCCTTGACCAGGTAATGCTCAAACTTTGCATGTGAACAAATATAACGCTGACTCTCCATTATTCATTTTGATGGTCCAAGATCCCACCATGTTTATTTTCACCCATGGCAAAGAATTTCTCACCAGTTTCCTTGAGATATAGGTTTGTTCCACATCGGCCAAAGGATAAGTTGCCCTTTTCTGAAGAGAACGACAAAGGGGAAAAAAGTTCAAATAATATAAGGTGTTGTAATGGCTCCCATGGGAATAAGTTTTTCCCCCCTTCACTCTCTCTCCTTGCAGGAGCCTATTTTGTATTATCTTTCTCTTGCTGATGGCGGAAATCAATTTTAATAGACCTGACAGGAAATGGGGATGTAAAAATCCAAATAGAACAAATCCTGTAAGGTTCAGAAATAATAAAATGAGATATGAAGCCATTTTTAAAGTTTAAAAAATCTGATATTTTCAAGTGAACAGCCTTCTAGAAAGATCCAAACACCACAGGCTAGTTCGCCCCCCCCCAAAAGTCTCTCAAACGGCATAGCAAGAATGTGATATACTTAAAGCACTGTACAGCTAAAAATATGAATCAAGTTGAAGCTGAAGGATATAAATGTAAATTGGAGGGATCTTTATATTCCACAGACAATAATTCTCCATTGTGGGAAGATATATGACAAGAAATATCACTTGATCCATTATTCCACTTTTGAGCCATATTGTCAGTTGTAGCAAGAGCAATGTACAAGTTCATATTCCCCAAATTAGGCTTGCCACTCCCCAGAACTGAAATTTGGACTGAATATTGTGGTTCTGTCACTTCCAGCTCCTGATCCAAAAATGCTGGCTGCCATTTTGGAATCTGCCATGTTCCCGATGAATCATCTTACAACAGGGGTGTTGAACCTCTGTGGGAGAAGCTCTCGGGGGCCACATTCCAGTGGTGGGTGGGGCCAAAGGCAAAAGGGGTGTGGCCAAATTACAAAAAATACAAAAAATATATATACCAGCATATTTGAGCTTAAAGCTTTTACTGCTAGTATTAATGCCTTGGGAGAGGCATTTCAACCTTTTAGAATGGGGAAAAAAAGTGCACAAGTGCACAAACCACTAAATCATCGATGATCAGGGAAAAGAGGCTGGGGGCAGGGGAAGAGAGCGTGGCCTTCTGGGAAACCTTGGAGGGCTGGATCGGGTCCCTGGAAGAACTGGTTTGGCCCCTGAGCCTGGGGTTCTGCACCCCTCTCTCACACGCTTATATGAATGTGTATTATACATTCCTCAGTGTTCGAAGTGTTGGGAAAGGGAGTGATGATGGTGATTTTTATTTCAAACTAGGCCAGATTCAATTACATCCATTGAAAAGAAATTGGGATGGTTTGGGGCCCATCTGAAAAGAATAAGATGTCATCCCTCTCTTAGGGTGGTGATGCACCTCGCCTCTTGTTCTCTATTTGAAGGGCTGCCACAGGAGAGCTCTCTGTTTGAAAGGTTCTTCTATTCAGCTCTGGTTTAAAGAGAAAGAACCGCCAAGAACTGCTGTCCATCAACAGTGATGGGCACCTGGGCAGCAAAATGATCAGGCAGGCACGCAGGTCACAGTCCTCTGCACTATGGTGAGATGCATTGTATTTCTATTAATTAATTATATTAATGCATTGTATTGCATGTATTGCATGTATTGCATGTATTGTATTGCATTGTATTGCATTGTAATGCATTGTATTTCTATTAATTAATTTCACTATGGTGAGATGCATTGTATTTCTATTAATTAATTATATTAATGCATTGTATTGCATGTATTGCATTGTATTGCATGTATTGTATTGCATTGTAATGCATTGTATTTCTATTAATTAATTTCACTATGGTGAGATGCATTGTATTTCTATTAATTAATTATATTAATGCATTGTATTGCATGTATTGCATGTATTGCATTGTATTGCATGTATTGTATTGCATTGTAATGCATTGTATTTCTATTAATTAATTTCACTATAGTGAGATGCATTGTATTTCTATTAATTGTCACATTTATTTCTAAATTTGCACACACACACACACACACACACTAGCACATGCAAAATGTATGCAAATCATTGTCCTCTTTTCTGCTGGTGCATTTCCTCTTTTTTGGTGATTCATAAGCGGCCATCCTGCATAGCACCGCATTTTCTGCACTGGTATTCTCACCATGCTGCATCTGATGTACTAACAGATTTGATTGATTCACCTCAACAGCACGTTTGGGTTTGTTCATCTGCTGTTTGCAATGTTACCCAGAAGCAACAGTTTAGAGTTTGCCAGGGGCATGTCCTGTCTGCTCTGGGGTCCATGACATTAACTTCTGTGGAGATAGCCAAAGTAGGATCCTGATGATCTCTCTCACAATATATAACATTGTGATGTGAGACGCAGTGTGGCGTAGTGATGAGAGTGTTGGACTGGAACTCAGGAGATCCGGGTTCTAGTCCCCACTCGGCCATGAAGCTCACTGGGTGACTTTGGGCCAGTCACTGACTCTCGGCCTAACCTACCTCACAGGGTTGTTGGGAGGATAAAATGGAGAAAGTGAAGGATTATGTAAGCCGTCTTGTGTTCCTTGCAGGAAAAAAGGTGGGATATAAATATAATAAATAACAGTGCAACTATTCTTATTTGTCACTTTTATAGAAGGGTGCAGAACCTGCACCCATGAAGGCTCCACATCTGGCCCACAGAGGCTTGTGCTCCCTCCACAATCCCCTGCGCCCTCAGCTCTGCAAGCCCCATCCCCTCCACAAGCCCCGCCCCTAGCAGAGGCTTGCGTCGGAGGCAGGGAGAGGAATCCCCAATGTCACCCCCAATGTGTGATCAGATGTAGAACGTTCCAGTATATGGAGTGTTTCAGTACACATGCAATGCTCGATGAACTGTGTTTGGTTTATCCTCGCAACCATCATGTGAGGTTCATTAGAAGTGCCAGAGAGTACAATGACTTCCCCCGAAGCTCCAGACCCAACACTAGCAACTCCACCATCCTGGCAGAAAGGACAAAGGAAGAAATAGGGTGGAAAATGCATATTAGTAACCAGGGGGGAGGCAATGATTATTGATGTAAAAAATCTGCAAAGAATGTCTGCCTGTATGCCGCTTTGACTCTCTGAATCACAGAGATCACACAGCAGACTCATAGCCAGACATTTAAAAAAAAAAATTGGTAGAGGGGCCCAAGGGGGTGCTGAATCCTTGAAGTAGAGCCAGAATATAAATACCGGTAGCCTAATAATGTTTAAAGTTACTTGATTGCATTTCTTTTTAGTGAGCAATTCAGGAGAACATTGCCTGCACAATTTCCCTTATATATCTCCCCAAGAAAAAAAAGACCAGAGCTTTACACGCTCTCGCTCTGTGTTTTTAATGAAAGCTGAAAATTGAGGAAGAGACCAAGAATATTCCTGAGAGTCTAGGCAACCCTCACCCCCACCCCACTGCAGTCCTGGATTAGAGATGCTATTGAGGAAAAGCAAACATAGGAACCTGTCTTAACACCAGATCAGCCTACTTGCCCCGTAATGTCTACTCCAACTGGCAGTGGCTCTCCAGGGTGTCAGAGCAGAGGTGCTTCCTCTTCATCTGCTACCTGATTCTTTAACTAGAGATCAGGGCCCTCCCAAGATATTTTTCTACCTGAAGCAAAAAGCAAGATGGCAACTCTCCTGCCATTCCATATAGAAAAGCTGACTGGTTAGTCAGTGGAATTTGATTTCAACACTGATGAAGGGATAGCATCTCCCATCATCCCTGAAGGTTGCCTTAGGGGGTGCAGAGCAGGCCAAGTGGCACACTCACAGTTCTCTCTTCCAATGCCTTGCTGCCACATTCCAGAATCTGCTGCCTGAGGCAACTGCCTCACTCTGCCTAATGGCAGGGCCGGCCCTGCTGGAGATGCCAGGGCTGGGAAATAGGGCCTTCTACATGCAAAGCAGTTGCTCTGCCACTGAGCTACAATCCTTAGGGATTTTTCTTAATATTTAGTAGTACAGAAATAGTACAAACAAACAAACAAACAAACAAATGCTTCCATAGGTCAGACTATTTCATTTCATTTATTTCATTTCATTCATATACCGCCCAATAACTGACGCTCTCTGGGAGGCTTACAAAGATTAAAACCTTTAAAATACATTATAAAAACCATATACATACTAACATAGAAACATACCACACATAGAGAGACACACATATATCTAAAAATAAATTTAAACAACAAGAAGAAAAATTCAAGCCCTGATTAAACCTCATTGTATGCTGCCAAATGCCTGAGAGAAGAGGAAGGTCTTAACCAGGCGGGCCTTGTCAGGGATATCATTCCACAATTGGGGGGCCACCACTGAGAAGGCCCTCTCCCTCATTGCCACCTTATGAACCTCCCTCAGAGGAGGCACCCGGAGGAGGGCCTTAGATGATGGTCATAGTGTATGGGGACGCTCTTGCCAGGAGAGGCGCTCCGTCAGGTATTGTGGTCCCATGCCATGTATTTGTCCATCTAGCTCAGTATTGTCTGCTCTAGGGTCTCTCACATCACCTGCTCCATGATCTTTTTAAATGGCAGATGCCAGCCATTGGGAGATAACATGTGTCTGCAAAGCAGGATAAATATAGAAAATGCTCTTTTGTGCAGTTTCCCCGCATTCTAAGAGGCTGAAATGCTTCCCCTAAGCCTGAGTGACTCAGGAAGTGCTTGACGCTAAAACATGCTGATGCTTTTTGTAGTTTGCCCCCACCCCTTCTTGCCTCTGGCCGTGCCCACCATTGGAATGTGACCCCCCCAATAATTTCTCCAAAATGGAATTCGGCCCTTGGGCTGCACACCCCTGCACGATGCATATCTCTGAGCAGGGCTTCCCTTTTCCAGTATTTTAAAATCCATTTGAAAGTTTTAAAAAAAACCCAAAACCTCTGCTGCCCATACTATTTCCTGGCAAAGCCCGTTTGGTTTCAACACAGCTGGGTTGCAAATGCTCTTCCTCCCTCCCTTCCTCCTGGTTCCATGGAATGCAACAAAGGAGATCTATATTCCAAGCAAATCCCATGCCCCAAGCACATGGACAAATGTTGTCAGATGGCAGCATCCAGACTGAGTTCCAAGAGAAGCCATCCAGTCATTGATAATGAAACTCAAATACTTAGCCGTAAAGTGGGTAATCATCATTAGCTCCTTTGGTATTCCCCATAATGGCATTAATCATGGCATACTCATTAGATTTTAATAGGCCTGTAATATGTTAATCCATAGTAATTCTATTGCAGTTCAGCACTAGCTAATGCCCACTTATTGGAAAGTATTCTGTAAGTCCATTTCATAATAAAGCTTATGAATTGGATCTGGGTAAAGAGAGAAAAATTATGTTTCCCTGAATGTCCGGGCTCAGGAGACAGCAGGTGTGTTGTAGCTCAATCCTATTGCCTAAGCAAAGGAGTGCACAGGATGAGGTACAAGCCCTGTTGAACTGATATGGTCACAAACTCATGACACGGCGCCATTTATTTATTATTTATTTTATTGATTATATTTATACCCCGCCTTTTTTCCTGCAAGGAACCCAAGGCGGCTTACATAATCCTCCTCCTCCTCCTCTCCCTTTTATCCTCACAACAACCCTGTTGAGGTAGGTGAGGCTGAGAGTCAGTGACTGGCCCAAAGTCACCCAGTGAGTTTCATGGCCAAGCGGGGACTAGAACCCGGATCTCCCGAGTCCCCAGTCCAACACTCTCACCACTACGCCACACTGGCCATCATGTCAAGGCAACTCAATGTTGTAATGCAGCCTTCCCCTGACCTGCTATCCTCCAGATCAGTGTTCTCCAACCTTGGGTCAAAAACATCTGGGGACCCAAGGTTGGAGAACACTGCTCCAGATGTTTTGGACTACAGCTTCCAAGATTCTTGACCATTGGCCATGTTCAGAGTCTAAAACATCTGGAGGACGCCAGGTTGGGGAAATTCGTTGTAATGGCATAGTAGCACGAGCCAATGCCACTGCATTAGTTTCGGCCACCGTGATCAAATGGGGCAGACCCAGAGCATCAGCATGCAAAGGAATTAGTGAAGAGATATGGGGAAGGTAAAATGAGCTGTCTTACCCAAATCTTAATGCAGATGCCACCCACTCTACCAGTGTGCCAAAATTATCCATCTGCATTTAGCAAGTACTTAGCAAGTACTTAGCAAGTAGTACTTACTGCTCCTCTGGCAGCAGAGTGATGGAGGCAGTAGCACTGCCTGTGCATGCACATTGTGGTTAAAGTGTTGGGCTGGGACTCAGGAGACTGGTGGGACTTATCAGAGGCAGTATGCCTGTGCTGTGCACACCAGTTGCTGGGGAACATGGGTGTGCATGTTGGAGTCATGTCCTGCTTGTGGGATCCCATGGGCAGCTGGTTGGCCACTGTGTGAACAGAATGCTGGACTAGATGAACCCTTGGTCTGATCCAGCAGGGCTCTCCTTATGTTCTTATGAGATCTGGGTTCTAGTTCCCACATGGCCATGAAGCTCAATGGGTGTGTTTGAGCCAGTCACTGACTCTTAACCTAACCTACCTCACAGGGTTGTTGTGAGGATAAAATGGAGAGGAGCAGCAGCATGTAAGCTGCCTAGGCCCTAGGGTTCCTTGCAAGAGGAAAAAAAGGAGGCATATAAATGTAACAATAAATAAATAAATGCATCCATTGAGAAGTCATATTTATAATTAATATCTATATACTGCTTTATCTGCTAAAATGCCATCAGGCAGTGTCATATGAGCATAGGGCACTGTTTTGGAGACACCATTGCCCCAGCGCACTGATAAGTTGACTAGCGGCAACGTGAGAGCAACTTAGCCAAGACAGGTTATGACTGTGGGAACACTTACTGATATATATGCACAATGCAAATGTGCATGGAATATCATTTTGGGGTATAATCATTTCTACCCCATCACCAGTGAAGCAGTTTGGTGCATGCTGTGAATGGACAGGAGGTTTAAAGTGGGCCAAATATTGGACAATTATTCACATTTGCAGGCTCTGATATTTTACCTTGATCTGCTTTCTGAGATGGTGACCTCCAGCTGTGGTAGAGCTTCCCTTGGCAGGACTGGAGATAAACCACTTGGCTCATGCTGGCTCAGCTTGCCTGAGTGTGGAAAGCTAAGCAGGGTCAGGCCTGGTTATTACTTGGGTGGGAGACTCCTCCTCTAGTTTCCTGCATTTAGCAGGGGGTTGGACTCGATGGCCTTGTAGGCCCCTTCCAACTCTATGATCTATGAATAAGCCTTCTATGAATAAATGTATTTCTTGCTTTGCACATGCAGAGAAGCTCCTTGTGTTGGAATTGGATGTGAATGAAGCAGCCCCTAGCTGTTTCCCACATGAACCTCAACTTCACTCCCTTTACTTATTGGTTCCTGGTTCCTGCTCATCCTATTGCCATGGCCCTGGACTCGGTCACTGATGACACAGAAGAGGGGGAAGATTGGTGGTAAGAAGAACCATGCCTGGCAATATCCCTGGAAATGCCCACCTTGCTGGAGACTTCCATGGCAGGGGAGCCCGTCATCTGCATCTTCCAAGGAGATACTTCTCTGCTGTCCAACCACCTTTGTAATGTTACTTTGTTTTCAATGTATTGTTTTTGTTTCTTTTATCTGCTTTTATCTTTTTATTGTTCATCGCGTTGGAATCTACTTAGATATGGAGTGGTATAAAAATACTGTAAATAATAATAATAATAATAATAATAATAATAATAATAATAATAATACACGCCTGCCCACAACACCTTTCCATCATATAGGAATGCCTAGCTATGGGAGCTATCCTTCTCCTGTTCTCAAGGCAGAGTAGCTCTCTGCATTTCTTTCTGAATCACCATAATGATTCAGATACTGCTCCCCTCTGACTCAGAAGGATACTCCTTGGAACCCCCCGTGATGTAGGAGTGTACCCTCTTGTTGCCATCCTATAGCCAGGGGTAGCAGGAGGCTTTCCAGCCCCACTGGAGCAAATTCTTCCTGAGAGAGGGTGGTGCTGGTTACAGTACTGCTAAAGTTCACCATGAGCTCCAGGCAAATTGCTGGAGCAACACCCATAGTTTGCTGCTCTGCATCCAGCCTCTGATACTTACTCCACAGGGAGCTGACTGAGGTCCTGATCTCCTGTAACTAGCTTGTCCTCTTGCTAAGTTTTGTCAGTATCCCTGCAAGGTCTCAGCCTGGAACAGGATAGCTGTTACCCTCTGCATATTTCGGGGTCAGTTTTCTGCTCTTGCATGAGCAAGAAGTTGACTCTATGTTTGTGTTACTGGATTCTGGCCCCTGACCTGAGTTCTTGGATACCTCCTTTCTTGTTCCTGACTGGTGCTTGCATCATTCTAGACCTTTTGGTCTCACAGCACAATTGAACACTCTCGCCTTACCTGGATTCTGTCACCACACTTTGTCCCCTTTCCTACATTTAACATGGCCTTCCCATCTGGCCTCTAAGTCATGGACCTGGAGCTTTTCATTCTGGGTATGATAGCATTATGGTGATTCAGAAAGAAATGCAGAGAGCTACTCTGCCTTGAGAACAGGAGAAGGATAGCTCCCATAGCTAGGCATTCCTATATGATGGAAAGGTGTTGTGGGCAGGCGTGTATTATTATTATTATTATTATTATTATTATTATTATTTACAGTATTTTTATACCACTCCATATCTAAGTAGATTCCAAAGCGATGAACAATAAAAAGATAAAAGCAGATAAAAGAAACAAAAACAATACATTGAAAACAAAGTAACATTACAAAGGTGGTTGGACAGCAGAGAAGGCTTCCCGGAACAGGGAGGTCTTCAGCAGGCACCGAAAGCAGCACAGTGTCTGAGCCTGCCTGACCTCCAGAGGCAGGGAGTTCCACAGAAATGGAGCCACCGCACTGAAGGCTCTTCTCCTGGTGGACTCCCATTGGGCCAAAGGTCCATGAGGAACCACCAGGAGCATGCCATTTGATGACCTCAATGACCAGGCAGGTTGGTATAGGAGGAGGCACTCTCTCTCAACCTGGTCCCAAGTTGTTTTGGGCTTTGTACACAGGTACTAGAACAATGCTCCCTCCCACAATGAGAGCTGAACTGGGACAGCTGTGAGTTCCAGCACCCACAGGTGAGGTCATTCACAGGTGCTGGGAGCTCGCTTGCCTGTCTGACCATTCATTAGAGCCAACACATTGGCCAACTGGGGAGAAGGGGGTGTCTGATCATAGAGCTGGGACCATTTAAGTGGCTCAAGAGGATGCAACCAGGGGAAGGAAGAGGCAAAGGAGAACGGAGGGTGGGGCAGGAGACAGAGAGGTAGCACCAGAAGAAGCAGGAGCATGGACAGGATGGGAAGGAAGGAAGACAACCATGAGCTCCAAGGGAGCCACAGCCAGGCTGGTAACTGGTAACAGGGAAGAGAGTATGAAATTCGCCCAACTGCAGGACAGGCCAGCATGGTGTGTGTGTGTGTATACTTTGTCCCAGGAGGCGGAGAAGGGAACCAGTCAGTTGTGGGCACAGATATTTGTCTTCATCCAGGCAAGGAACCTCATGGCCATCTCATGGCCATTCTCTGGCTCCAGCAAACCTGGCAAACATCCAAAAGTCTTTGCCTGAGAACCTGCTGGCATTGCAAGGGGCACTCTCCTAACTCCTCTTGTCCACCCTCTGTGGGTGATGCAGCATCCGGGATGAGAATGGCCCTGGGCCAGTGAAGCTTTTACCATATTCCCAGGGAAATATGTGAGCAGCAACCAAGAGAGGAAGAAGAACTCAGACTGACCCAAAGAGGGCTTGCTCATAGAAGGGAAGATAATCACCCCCTATATAAATTCCATGACACCAGAGAAACCCATTACCATGAACAGTTGGGGTCCAGGAGGAGGAGTTTTTTTTAAAGCTACTCAGTGCTGCAGTTAGCGAGCTAACTCAGCTTACCTTACTAACTTACCTGTTAGGTAAGTTGGGGCTGATTGTGGAAGGAGGGAGTTTTGATATCCCACTGCCAGGGGAAAGCATAACAGTCATCAGTACATGTAGACCATCAGAGTTTGTTGTCCCCTGGATGCATATCAAGCATTCTTTGAAACAGCTGAATACATAATCTTAGAATGCACACTACAAGTTTAGATAACCAAAGGCTGGACATTGGGGTGGCGGGGTGGGGTGGCTTCAGCTTAACCTATCTGCCCCATGCTATTGACACCCCGTGGTATGCTCATAGAGTTAGTATACTTCTGCATTTTTGCACTAGTACAATCTGATTGCTATAGTCTATCCTGTGTAGTTGGGTGGTCGCACATCCAAAACTCAACCACCTTATATAATATGTGCTGTGGACATGTGCAGTCACTGATGTAATGGTTGTGTGGCATGGGGTGTACACTGCAAGAGAAGCAGCGCCGGTGTTGTGTTGTCCAGGTCCACAGCTCTCCCCTAGAAACATGGAGACTGCCATGGGGCAGTTCATCACATGACAACAAAAACATTATACTGATGTCCAACACATGATGTCTGATGCAGGCATTGGACCTTAGTCAACCTGTGCATAGAAAAAGCACACACATTGGAATAGCCAAGTCAAATGAATCCTTGCAGATAATCAAATGAACCCCTGCGGCTTCTAATGTAGAGACATACAGTCACACCAGAGGGCACTTTTTAAAAGCCAGAATTCAATCAATATAAACTCACATAGATATAATTTAAGCAGGGATAAAAAAAAATACACTAACCTAGTAACTAAAGCTACTAAAAATGCAAAGTTTATAGTCCATCTGTCTCTTTGCTTCAGGGAGCCTGTATTAAATTTATTGCTAAATAAAACAAATAAGCCTAGCAAAAGTCGGCACTGAAATCTGCATACTCATAAGAGAATTAACAGAACTCTCTTGTTATGATGGCTGATTCTCAATTTGCATCTTTAAAGAGTTGTGACCATGTCTAGGCTTCTGCCTTCCTAGCAATATTGGAGGCAGGATGGTCTTATGGCTTTGGAGTCCTGCATGATTACCTTTTGAACAGGTGCTGTATGTGAGCAGGATTCTGCAGGAGGGCCTGAAGGTAGGAAAGCAAAAATCAATAGGGATAAAATATTGTTCCAGCCAAAACTGAATGCCATTTACCTTTGGGAAAACAATCAAAATGGCATGACTATACATATATACTAGAAGCATGCAGCGAACAAACATGGTTCTTAATCTGAAATGAGCCTGAAGCACCCCACAGATTCTGCAGTGGACCGGCTTTCCCAGGTCATGCAAAGTCCGTGGGGCTTGCAGACTGATTTTTTTTTTAATTTATTTTGCATATCTTTGCACAAATTTAGACACAGAAAAATACACAAAATAAAAAAAAAACACAGATCAAAAATGTGCAAATCCCCCCCAAGTAAAGTGTGAAAATATGTATTATGGGGGGATTTGCACCTTCTTGGCCTATTTGCCATTTTTGGGAGTGTGAATTTGCATGCTTAATGGGAGCTGGAATGATGTACTTGATTGCTGTATCCCGCATCCATAGACAAACTCCACACAGTCCTCATAGTGCAACCATATTCAAACTACTGGATCTCTAGATAGCATCTGTGTTAGCCATTGTCCCTTCTCCTAACAGATGTCCACACCCACTTGCAAAGGCCTTTCCATTGGCCAAATGGGTTACAAGGAAAGTGATAAGATCTCCCAACTGCAGTCCAGTGTGGAGTAGTGATTAGAGTGCTGGACTGGGACTCAGGATATCTGGGTTCTAGTCCCCACTTGGCCATGAAGCTCACTGGGTGACTTTGGGCCAGTAACGGACTCAGCCTAACCTACCTCACAGGGTTGTTCTGAGGATAAAATGGAGAGGGGGAGGAGCCTTGAGTTCCTTGCAAGAGGAAAAAAGGCATGATGTAAATGTAACAAATCAATAGAAATAAACAAATATACCAAAACTCTGCAGGTCTTATCTGGGACTGCAATGTGTATTTGAGACTCTCTAATCATTGCTTAGTGTTTGTTCTGATAATTACTTCTTCTTTTTATGACAAGAACCTGCTGTTGTAGGAACTGTCTTTAAATCTGCTTATTAATTTTCAAACTGATAACCAGGAAACTGTTGCCAGATGAAGAATTCAACATTTTGATTCTTTCTTTCTTTCTTTCTTTCTTTCTTTCGAGTTACAGATAGAACTAAAACTGTCTCACATAAATGGTTCCAGGCATGATGACTCATGCTTGGCTTTCCATGAATTTTTGCTTTCGAGGCCTCCTCCTCCTCCTCCTCCTCCTCCTCCTCCAAAGAGAACAACTTTCTTTTCTGCACTGGAGAACCACAGTGATAATGAGGATTTAAAGCATTGTTATTAGCTCCATAAAGCAAGCCACTTCCATATCAGTGGGTTGGGGGTAGGTGGAATAATCAGGAAATAGAATTGAGGATGTAGCTGATAATTAGGTAGCACATACAGTTACTCATGACCTCTCACACAGGTACTACAGCAAACAGTGTTGGATTTGTCTAGGAATTGTTGAAGCATACACAAGTCTTGGGCGTTTGGATGTGTCTTCATCAGAAGTTCAACCAGGGAATCCTGAAGTGACATTTCACAATGGGCCTGGAGATTGGCTAAATGTCTCTGCATAGAGACAACAATTCCGATGATTCTTTGGAAGAAGCTGTGACAGTTCAACCAATTTCACATCATTTAAATTTGCAATTGACTATGGAATTATCTTCTCTCCAGCCCACCCCCACCTCCTGCAGCAATGGAAGCAGAGGGACTGGATACAATGAGTGAAGAAAAGTTCTTTGCTAAACCACCATACACACACAATACCCATCCTCTAGTCCCTGTCCAGACTAGGTGTGAGGCCCAGGGGAATTAGACCGTAACACAGCACTCACTGTCCATGCTGGGTCTCTTCAGGCAAGGCAGGAGTCCCACCAGGACCTTGGAGAATACACTGTAGGAAGTGGTGGCTGGACTATTCCTGCACAAGTAGCTGTTGTCCCAGCAACTGAGGCCTTAAGAAGGCTGAGAGTGCCTGGTCTTTCAGTGGTTCTACCCCTGCTCGCTGACTGCAATTCAAAAAGGGTGGATGTCTGTTTGGGCAGTCTCACACTCCTGTGTGGCTCAGGGACAGGAGAAGCTGCAGGGTATTGATCCTCAGAGTCAAATGATGGGAGAGCTATGTCCTCAGGCTCAGATGGTCAAGAAGGTGGTGCCAATGGCTTCCCCTGAAGTGGGGTGACCTGTGATCCATCTGAATTCACATCCTCCTTGGAGTAATGTGGAGCTTCAGAACCAGGGGACATGACAGCCTCAGTTTCCTCCAGTGCTTTGTGGGTTAGAGTGGGTGGGATCATGGGACCACAGGCAATTCAGAGAAAATTACAGAATTAAATTGCATTTAGAGTTAAAACTTGCCCTCATCCTTAAGATGGAATAATGTTGTACTATCATTTGTATAAGACAACAACAATTACGTAGACCTGTAAAATACAACGTCTTAAGGGCTGAAGATGATACAAATGTCCTTTCAGGCTTGAGGACCTCTCTCTCTAGATGAAGTAATATTAGTGCCAAAGTTTTTTTTGTTTGGTGCTTCCAGAGAATGTCCTCACAGCATGCAAGCTTTCTTAACTTGTGTGTAGAAGCCAAACGCGTTTCGGCCCAAAGGCCTTCTTCAGTGGCTTAGGAAAAATACAAAACTTACAATGAATCAAACTACAGTCTGCTAGTTTTTCATAAGAAATTGGTAGTAATATAGAACATAATTAAATGATATCATGCTCACCCCTGTAGTTTTCACTAAGGTCAATATACAAGCTAATGCTCTGTATCACTCCAATTCTATATAAAATATACATTTGTTTTATTAGTACATACATTGATAAGAATTTTTTTTATAAATTTAAAAAGATAGAAAAAATAAAAATATAAGAGAACCCTTTCAGAAGGAGTATATTGACTTACCAAGGTTGGTTTCATCTACCAAGCTCCTGAGGCAATGCTCCAGAGTTTGGCAGATGGAGTAATTTATCTGGTGTGATACTCTTACACACACCTGGTAGTCATCTTCATTTAGAGGTTGCCTGATAGTGTGGCTATACATCTAGTATTCTGAACGAACTTACACTGAAGTTGGTCTTTATACATAATTTATTTCAACAAAACCATGGCAAAAAATAGTATACTACAAACCAGTTGATAACCAATCTATGTTCTCATTTAATCCAAATGGAGCCACTGTATTTAGATTAAATATCCATCTGGACTCTTGGTTTTTAAGTTCTGTCAGGTTTTGGTGCTTAGAAAGAGTGCGAGGTACAGGAAAACAACTAATAGCAAAACTTAAAAACCAAGAGTCCAGATGGATATTTAATCTAAATACAGTGGCTCCATTTGGATTAAATGAGAACATAGATTGGTTATCAACTGGTTTGTAGTATACTATTTTTTGCCATGGTTTTGTTGAAATAAATTATGTATAAAGACCAACTTCAGTGTAAGTTCGTTCAGAATACTAGATGTATAGCCACACTATCAGGCAACCTCTAAATGAAGATGACTACCAGGTGTGTGTAAGAGTATCACACCAGATAAATTACTCCATCTGCCAACTCAGGAGCTTGGTAGATGAAACCAACCTTGGTAAGTCATATACTCCTTCTGAAAGGGTTCTCTTATATTTTTATTTTTTCTATCTTTTTAAATTTATAAAAAAAATTCTTATCAATGTATGTACTAAAATATATATTTTTATAGATTGGAGTGATGAGCAGAGCATTAGCTTGTATATTGACCTTAGTGAAAACTACAGGGGTGAGCATGATATCATTTAATTATGTTCTATATTACTACCAATTTCTTATGAAAAACTAGCAGACTGTAGTTTGATTCATTGTAAGTTTTGTATTTTTCCTAAGCCACTGAAGAAGGCCTTTGGGCCGAAACGCGTTTGGCTTCTACACACAAGTTAAGAAAGCTTGCATGCTGTGAGGACATTCTCTGGAAGCACCAAACAAAAAAAACTTTGGCACTAATATTACTTCATCTAGAGAGAGAGGTCCTCAAGTCTGAAAGGACATTTGTATCATCTTCCCCTTAACGTTGTATTTTACAGGTCTACGTAATTGTTGTTGTCTTATACATGTTTTTATATATAATTTTTTAAAAAACATTTCTGGAAATTTTTATATTACATTATAAAATTTAATCTATTTTACTATATTTTATGGTTATTTTTTATATATACAAATTCTTGACTTTTAAGTTTCTATGCTTTGTGTTTGTCAGGATTTTAAACATAGTCCCTTGTTGTATGGTACTATCATTTGTGCCAACAACCCTACAAAAGAACATAAGAAGATTTGTGTTGGACCAGACCAAAGGTCTCTCTAGTCTAGCATTCTGATTCCTCAATGGCCAACCAGATACCTATGGGAAGCCCACAAGCAGGACATGAGTACAGTAGCATCCTTCTTCATGCTTCCATCTGAAGCATAAAGCAATGGGAAACTTAGAGGATGCCACCCCTTTCTTAATTGCATATCAAATGGGAACCATTTATCCAATCTGGTCTGATGCCATAGGGCAGGATTCAGCTATAGGGATGCATGCAAACTTTGTTTCAGTTAGTTTGGACTATAATTTACCCAGTTCACACCTCAAAAGTGAACATGGACCCAAATGCAAAATGGGGTTGAAATCCATACATTGTGATGGATAGCATCTGTGGAATTCGTGGAACACACACACAAAAAGGCATTTACAAAATGCATATCTTTGAAAAATGCACATGAAAAATGCATACTTGTGAAAAATGTGTACAAATATACTTTAATCAATGGGAGAATTATGCATACATTTCAAAATGTGTGCAGAATTGAGGTGTAGATTTAGAAAAAATTACACGAAAATACACACACATTTTCATGCGAAAAGGGGGACCCCCCCAAGCTTGCAATCTGATACAGACAGGACAGGAGTCAGAACAAGCTTTGAGGTGGAATTCAGAGAACTGTGAGAACCTCAGCTTTTGCTGACTCACACATCCCTAGTTAGGCAGAAGTCAGGCTTGCCGAACCTTTGCCTTTTAGTAGAAACTTGAGATCCACCGACGTGCAAAAGACTCACCATTAGAATTCAAGAAATCTGAGCCCAGAAATGGGCTGACCTTAGAACTGAGGTCAGTCCTTGAACATTCCTAGGATTGCACCGCATGTTTTTTAAAATACTAAGAGCAAAACGAATGTCAGAAGGGGTACAGCCCATAAGCAGTGGCATCTTTCTGCTCCTGTTCCCCAGCACTGGAGGAATAAAGAGCTATTTTGACTAATAGCCATTGATAGCCTTCTCCCCCATCCTCCATGAAGCCGAGGTTCTTTTTAAAAAGAACACTGCTTTGCAGTTAAGGGCACCATCCTATGGGTTGCACCCTCAGTGCTCGTAGGTTTATGAGCATCCTATGCAGAGTGGGAGGAGCGGCAGAGATGATCTCCAGCTCCCTGCTCCTCCCACACTGCATTTCTGCTAGGCAGCTGTTTTGGGCCGTCTAGCTGAGGCACTTTGGAGGGGGGAGGGAAGGAGACTACAGATGACACAGGATATGTTGTATCTTGGCCTCTGCAGTCTCCTCCCCTCCCTGCCCCACACAACACCCCCTTTACCCCCTCTCTGAGGTGAGTTCCTTACCTCAGAGAGGCAGCCAGCGTGGTTCTTTCCACACTGGCTGTGAGCAGGGGCGGGGGGATTGGAGTGCGGATTAAGAAGGACATAGACAGACTGGAGAGGGTTCAGAGGCGGGCAACAAGGATGATAAAGGGACTGGAAACAAGGCCCTATGAGGAGAGACTGAAGGAACTGGGCATGTTTAGCCTTCAGAAGAGGAGACTGAGGGGAGATATGATCGCACTCTTCCAGTACTTGAAGGGATGTCACACAGAGGAGGGCCAGGATCTCTTCTCGATCATCCCAGTTTGCAGGACACGGAATAATGGGCTCAAGTTACAGGAACCCAGATTCCACCTAAACATCAGGAAAAATTTCCTGACTGTCAGAGCAATAAGACAATAGAACCAGCTACCTAGGGAGGTGGTGGGCTCTCCCACTCTGGAGGCATTCAAGGTACAGCTGCTGGACAGCCATCTGTCAGGGATGCTTTGACCTGGATTCCTGCATTGAGCAGGGGGTTGGACTCGATGGCCTTGTAGGCCCCTTCCAACTCTACTTTTCTATGATTCTGTGATTCCCAGCTCCAAGGGCAGAGCTCTGATTCTGACCTCAGATCTAGGAAACCGAAGTATCCTATGGCCCCCCTGGACAATGTCTAGGGGCCATAGGATTGCTTTCTATGAATAAGAACTCAATTAATGTTTCAGTTGGTTACATATTGGCTGGAGCCTTTTCAGCTAAACAAAAAGAAGAAACCTGAGTGACATCAAAATTAAAATCTTTCGATTCATTTTTATGTAAATGTACAATACTGAGTTATTTGCTCTTTAAAAAAAGAAGTAGAATCATAAAATAATTATCTGGTTAACTTTTGACCTTCCAATAAATTGATTTGCAACTATATGAACCATGAGCCAAAAAGACACATGCCCTATCATAGCCCTACAGAGTTTTGTGGTTGGATGGAACATACTCATTTATAAATATAAAGTATTATTCCTTTTGGACATGGAAAATGCAACCCTTTCCTCATCCGAAGAGCTACAATGGGCACCTCCATAATAATAAACAGTGCTGTTTTGAACACATATTGTTCAATAATTTACTCCACTTCAATCTTATGTATATTTAACAAGGTTTTTCTGTTCATGTACACATAAACCTGTAAGCATTAATTTCCCATTGCAAACCTGACATAGTTCTCCAAGAGAAATTGCACACCAGCAATAATATAATCTTATAAACAGAATTTAATTATTTATGTAAAAGTAGTGAAATGACTTTACAATAAAACTCAATGGATTTTTATGTAATTTGTTTTCTCCCCTAAGCCTGTTATGTAAAAGTGTAAATATTACAAATTATACGTGCCACTTCACTTGTAGAGTGTTTAATATTTTAGCAAACTTCGGGTGAACTTTTTTCCCCCCTTGTCACCACCGCCACAGCTATTAAACTATTCCTTTGGTAGCAAAATTTTAGCACAGAGCAATTATGCTGTCGTAAGAATGCCTACTTAATATTGTGAAGTAGAAGTACACACGTTCCTGGAGCTGGACTTTAATGTTAGGAGAGGGGCGGGAGCCAGAAGACTACAGGAGACTGATGTCTGCACCATGATCTCAGATGCGAGCTGACCTTGTTGCAAAACTGATGGAGTGCCTGGATACTATCTTGAGTGTCTGCTACTCATGAGTAAGGGACAGGTAACAGAAAGGCTCCTTGTCAACAAGGGCAATAGGGTGGCTGCTTATACATAAGGAAAAATAGCTCAGTTGTAGAGTACATGCTCTGCAAACATAAGGCCCCAGATCCAGTGGAAGCTGGTGGCTCCAGTGTCAGTGGGGCTATGTATCCACTCTGGATTCCACTCTAAACTGTCAAGGAGCTATCCATGGTGCTGAACCTGCTTTGGGAGGATGGGGATAGGGTTCAGCTGACATTGGAGCCACCAGCTTTCACTGCCCAGATCCAATACCTGGCACCTCCAGGTACGGCTAGGAAAGACCTCTGTCTGAGATCCTGGACAGCCGCTGCCGGTCATTGTAGAGACAGAAGGACCAATGGTCTTTCTCAGCATAAGGCAGCTTCCTATGAAGTGGGTAAGCCTTGGGAATTGCAGAGGAAGTTCAAGGCTAAGGAGCAACACGCAGCAACTCCCCACCAAGAACTGAAGAAAGGGTCGGGGAGGAGGTGAAGGTGACTTGCCAATAAGGATGGAGATGTCTGCCAATTTTGGTTTCTCTTTGTTTCTCATTTTTCCAATCTTAAATTCAGTTCACCCCGAACTTTGAGGATTTTTCCAATTTTGTTTGCCTGAAAAAAATTGCATGCATTTTTGTGTGCATTGCTCCTCATTCAGGCGTGTTTTTCTTGTAGGCAGTTGCCTAATATACACATTTTTTGCAAGCAATTTCCGAAATATAATACATTTTAATGTTATTTTCATTAATATTTATTTATTTCATTTCATTTTTATACCACCCAATAGCCAAAGCTCTCTGAGTGGTTCACAGCAATTCACAAAACACAGATACAATAATCAAATACAGATACAATAAAATGCAGCACAAAATACAGATACAATTAAAAAAACCAATGCATTTTAATATATGCATTTTATATACTCTAAGTTACATCAGGCACTGATGATCATGTGCTTTTTTTGATGATTATTAAAAACTTGTTTACCCTGGCTTTTCCCAAACTCCTATGATTAGTAGGTGATGAGAGTCGTTTGGATTAGAGCAGCCTTCCCCAATCTGGTGCCCTCCAGATGATTTGGACTACACCTCCCATCAGCTCCAGTAAGCATGGCCAATTGTCAGGGATGCTGGGAGTTGTAGTCCATAACATCTGGAGGGCCGCAGTTGGGGAAGACCAGGTTAGGGGCTAAATTCATTCATTCATTCCATTTCTATACCACCCAATAGCTGACGCTTTTTGGGCAGTTTACAAAGATTAAAACCATAAAAAATACATTAGAAAAACAATATACATACAAATATATAAACAGACAGTGGACAGAGAGACCCACATATATCTAAAAACAATTTTGAATGATCAACAACAAGAAAAATTCAAGACCTGATTAAAATCTCATCATTGAGAGCCAGTGTAGCATAGTGGTGAGAGTGTTGGGAGATCTGGGTTCTAGTCCCCACTCTAGTTGGGACTTGTTGGGAGATCTGGGTTCTAGTCCCCACTCAGCCATGAAGATCACTGGGTGACTTTGGGCCAGTCACTGACTCTCAGCCTAACCTACCTCACAGGGTTGTTGTGAGGATAAAATGGAGGAGGAGGAGGATTATGTAAGCCACTTTGGGTTCCTTGCAGGATAAAAGGCGAGATATAAGTATAATAAATAAATAAAAATAAATAAATATGCTGCCAAATGCCTGAGAGAAGAAGGTCTTAACCTGGTGCTGAAAAGATAACAGTGTTGGCCTCATCAGGGAGATTATTCCATAATTAGGGGGCTACCACTAAGAAGGCCCTCTCCCTCATTTCCACCTTCCGAGCTTCCCTTGGAGGAGGCACCTGGAGGAGGGCCATAGATGATGAATGTAGTATACGGGTAGCTTCATGCTGGGAGAGGTGCTCCATCAGATATTGTGTTCCCGAGCCATGTCATAGATTTCATAGATCATAGAGTTGGAAGGAGCCTACAAGGCCATCGAGTCCAACCCCCTGCTCAGTGCAGGAAACTAGAGGAGGGGTCTCCCATCCAAGTAATAACCAGGCCTGACCCTGCTTAGCTTTCCACACTCAGACAAGCTGAGCCAACGTAAGCCACAGGCTTTATAGGTCAAAACCAGCACCTTGAATTGGGCTCGGAAACATACAGGCAAACAGTGCAAGCAGGACAGAATTGGTGTTCCATGTTCAGACTTGAATGCATGTTACACACATCCATGCATATTAGAGAATAGCATTCTCTATTTTAGAGAAGCAGCTTCAGAAAGGGAAGACTAGGGAGGGGGGGAATCTTAACCCTTCCTCTGCTTAACATTTTCCTGCTCCCACCCACTGTAGAGTGGGTTTCAAGGTTTCAAGGTAGGGTTTGCAGACTTTCAAATGCATGCTTGCAAGCTATGGCAATGGGTTCTTAGTCGACAAGGGTCTAGATCAGGGTCTCCAGTCCATGCCACTTAACTACACTATGGTAAGAAGGAAAGCATCCATGTGTTTGGGAACGCTGCAAGTTTCCAGTCCCTACTAATAGTGTTGTCATGCCACTTTTCTTCTTTTTTTTGGATCTGCATAAAGAAAATAAAATTATTTCTTTTGTTGTGGGTTTCTTTCATTCTCCTTTCATGCCTCCTCCATCTAAGGAAATGATATGCAAACTCTTGTTATGGCTCGGATATCAAGATGGAAGTTTTATGCTTGTCCCTACTTATCTATCCTCTTCCAATTATGCTCGTCTCCAAAGACCTAGATTTTTTCCCTTTTCTTTTTGTCTGGCACCAAATCCGGCTGAAACAACTTAGCACTGAAGACAGTTTTATAGCTCCTTGTCTTCCATTGCTCTTGTAGAATAATAATGAGTGTGTAAGGACCATCCTGCTTTTTTTGATTTACAAGGCACTCCGAGGTCTCTACTGTATTCCAAGCCCAGGATGGGGGGGCATTATTATAAATCATTGGCCCCCCAAAAATCTCCAAAGGCACTCTGACGGGGAGGAGGAAAACGGAAGTCGCTCCAAGTTATTCCTCGAATGACGTTTGTCATGCTGACATGCTGTACTGATAGCAATCTGGCTGTGTCTTGCGAAGAAATCTTCTCCATCTGTCTCATTGGCTGAAAAATATCCCTTTGATTTACAGTAGGGAAGCTTGGTGCAGAATCAAGGAGGCTGTGTGTAAAAGCTTAGCGATTGCAGTGTCAGGACTCAGTGACCTGTTTCTTCACAGCTCTCAGCAAAAGAAGACGCTTTGTTAGCTTGCAAGGATCTGCCTGCTTTGCCTGCCTTTCTCCATCCACCCTTATATAAAATCCATGTGCATGGGTCAGTTCTCAGGGAACATTGGCCACTGGAGTCTTTATCTCATATGCTCCACTTTCCTTAGAGATGGTCCCTTTTTTTCTGATGCCTAATTGCGGTAGATCACCAGTGATAGCTCAAGGGAGGGATGCTGGAGAAATCCGCAGTGGATTTGAACGAGTTTGGATTTCTTTGAATCCAACCCGCGGATTCCGAAGTGGAGTGGACCAGCTTTTTCCGAGTCCCATAGATTCTGTCGATTTGCAGACTGTTTTTTCAGTTGGGTGGGGATTTGCGCAGGTGTGCATTAGCGCGAATGCACGTGGGCACCTATGGGCACCTGCACTAATGCGAATTAACACAAGTAGAATGGAATTCTGATTATAAAAATCCAGTTCCATCCATGAGCGGATGATGGAACAGAAGATGCCTGACCATCTCTGAAAGACAGATAGAATGCATCTTACAAGGAGGCTGTAAGATCCATTCTTACAAAATCCGTACATCCCTAGGAGCCTACAGGTATGGGGGGTTGGGTGGGATTGTCTTGGGCAAGAGGGCCTTCCCCTCTACTTGCATGGACCAAGCTCCTACTCACCACTGTCACCATTGCCCATTCGCTTGCCCTGTCCCTTTGGATCCAATCCACACAACTGCCCAGACGGAGAGAGCAAGGCAAGGGGAGGATGCTACTCCTTCTCCTCACTCTTGTCACTGTTTGAGGACAAGTGCAGGGCAGTGACAGGGAGGAGGAGGAGGCAGCTCCAGCATCCACAGTGGGGCCCCCATTGGGCAGTGGTCATTGGCAGGTTCCCAGCATTGCCAACCCTACAAATCACTGTCTGTTTTTATCTTTTGGAGATGCTTCATTAAACAGTTTTAGTTGTAGACTACAGTAAGAGGGCTTGGTGCAGCGTCTCGAGAAGTTAAATCTCACAAGTAGGGAGTGGACACATGTCAATGCAATGCAATTCACATGAACATTAAGGAACCATGCATTGCATGCACATGATCTCTAAGGAAGGGGGGGGTAGAAAGTAGATCTCCAGATGCTTTGGACTTCAGCTCCCAGCATTCCTGACCACTGGCCATGCTGACAGGGGCTTCTGGGAGTTGAAGTCCAAAACATCTGGAGATCTATCTTCTGCCCACCCCTGCATTAAGGCAACACATAGTGCACTGCCTGCTCTTACAAGTGCTGAAGCTGCTGGGTTGTATTTTGCAGTGTAGACACTATCCTATTGTATGAAGGTTAGTTCCGCCCCCCCCCCCCCAGCATATCTTTATCAAGTGCCACCACCATTTTGGCTTTTAAATTAGGATAGGCCATGGTGGAGTAAGGAAATGCAGCATCAGTACATTTATTTATTACTCAAATGTATATGCCACTTTTCACAGAGGTATCAAGCCAGTGAAAAGAGCCATCAGCAATGCGGAATCATTGGGGATCAGAGAATTGAGATGTTGCAAACATATCCTTATATTTGTTTGTGAGATGTTTGTGGGGATGTTAATCCCTTGAGCTAAAAGTGTGTTCAGCCACAAGCAAACCCATCCCACCTGGCTGCATCAGAAGTACAAGATGAGAGAGCACTCCTGTCCTGGCTCAGTTGCAATGAACTGCCATTTATTTGGGGAGAGAGGAATCTTATGGTCCCTGGGCAAGTATGCCAGAATTGTTGATTTCTGCAGATTCTGACCTCAGGAGGATGAGTTGGAGATCTACCTGCCCTCTCACAGCTGGCATGGAAAGAGCTACACCCGCTGTCCTCCGTGGTCGGAAAAGTGACCTCGGAGGAAGAGGAAATGGGGTATCCCTGTGGTTGGGTAGGGGAGGAGACCAGAGAGGCCAGGATATGAGTTATCCTGAGCCTCCTCCAGCCTCCTTCCCTTCCCCTCTGAAGCACCCTTGCTAGATCGGCTGATAAGCCTGTCTAGTGAAATCTGCAGGGCGGAAGGACAGGGAGGCAAAGACCGCCTCCGCTGCTCCTTCCACCGTGCATTGGATGATTGGATGCCTCCAAGTTCACGGGCTTCCAATCACCAAAGGTGCAATCGATAGGATTGCTTCCTTAGAAATATATACCCTGCTCTTCCAGTGTCTGTGCACCACTCAGAGTGGCTCACGCAACAGTTTGAAACTACAATAGAAGAGAAAACCAGACATTCAGTAAACAATAACAATACAATAAAAATGCAGTCTAGATATGGAATACCCACTAAATTCAGTCATCGCTACTAGATATCAGAAAGAGATTCAACCGTACCCGCTAGCTTTTGTATGTATTGAAATTCCGACATGACCTTGGTCCTAGAGAGGAATAGGTGTATATCTGATTTTTTATTTAAGCCAGTGCCACCCAATTCACAGTCTATCACCAGGTCATACATCCAAATGTCTGTTATCTTCATACATCAGAGTGCAATTTTCATAAAGTAATGTTACAGATTCCAGAGAAATATGCAGGGCTGGTGATGTATGCCTGCCAGGGAATTAATTTAGAAATGAAATGATGACAAGTCAAAGCGTTACCCACACCAGCCAATTTTCTGTTGTGGCAGTGTAAATAAGCCGTGGCCGCTTGGATGGGTATTTTGGGGTGCATGCTGATGGGTCATTCTTTAGTGTTCTATACTGCTTAGCTCCCCCAGCACATCCTCTTCGGAGCAGTCTATACCACCCGCATATCTTGAGATTTGAAAATATGAAAAATGGTGTGTGTGTGTGTGTGTGTATGTATGTGTGTGTATAACGCCAGGCCTGTGGCTCACGCTGGCTCAGCTTGTCTGAGCGTGGAAAGCTAAGCAGGGTCAGGCCTGGTTGTTACTTGGATGGGAGACCCCTCCTCTAGTTTCCTGCATTGAGCAGGGGGTGGGACTCGATGGCCTTGTAGGCTCCTTCTAACTCTATGATCTATGAAATCTATGAAACAGGAGTGTGAAACCTAAGCCCTGTGGGCCAAATCTGGCCCATCTGGGGGACTAATCCAGCTCTCCAGGGCTCCCTGAGATGGCCATGCCCCCTTTCCTCCAATCACTGATTGTTTGGTGTTTTCCTGGCTTTTGCAGTCCCTCCCCCCCCATTCTAAAAGTTTGAAATGACTCTCCTAAGGCTTATTGGCTGTAAGACTAGAGCTGTAAGACTACAGTTATTGGCTGTAAGACTAGAGCTTGAAGGCTTCTAGGGATGTAACCGCTCGCCTCGAGCAGGCGTAGCAGGCCGAAATCAGCCCCGCTCACGCCCGCCTGAGGCGAGCGGGCCTTACCGGGTCCCGGTGCCCGCTCGCCTCTCTGCGGTGAGCCGCCCCGCCGGGACCAGCATGCGACTGGCACTGCTGGCTCAAGCGGCACGGAGAATTGGTTGATTAGGATCAAGCGGTGGGGGCCCCACGATGGAGAGGCAAGGCTGAGGCGCCCCCCCCCCCAGGTACTGTGAACATCCCTACTTGAAGCTACAATATGCTGGTATTTTTGTGTATTTTGGGCCGCAGCCCTTTTGCCTTTGTCTCTACCCACCACTGGAATGCAGCTCCCTCCCAAGAGCTTCTCTGAAATTGAATTCGGCCCTTGGGCTGAAAGAGGTTCAGCACTCCTGGCGCATAACATAGCTCTGTGTGTGCATGTGTGTGTGTGTGCAGGGGAGGCTGGGGCTCCTGTGTCAGTGGGGCTCCTTATCCATTGCAGCGTTTATCCTGAGCTTTATAGGAGCTGTCCACGGTGCTCCATGGTGGTGAACCTATTTTAGGGATGGAGTACAGCACCATGGATAGCTCCTATAAAGCTCAGAATGCAAGCTGCAATGGATAAGGAGCCCCACTGACACAGGAGTCACCAGCCTCCCGTGTGTGTGTGTGTGTGTGTGTGTGTGTGTGCGCGCGTGCCTGTGGACCCAGAGTAAAAAGCTATGGAAACGGGAGTGTGGGCATGGCGGGAGGGGGGAGGTTTTCCAGCTCACTCTTGGACCAACAACACTGTTCCCACAGGAGGCAATGATGGATCTACAGGCAAGACTCCTGGACTCAAATCCAAATGGACCACTGCTATCTTATTGTGCCTTGGGTTTTCCCTGTTCTATCTAAAGTAAATCAGATAATGTCTAGTAGCAGGATATACTGGAGTCATTTATATTTCCTTTCTATTGTCCTCTGGTGGATACAGTAGGTATGATCTAGCCAAAGTGCAGCACTTTTAAGCCCCATTAATTTAAATTAAGGGAGAGGTTTAAGGACATACTTCACTTTCCTGCTGAAATCAGTGGGACTTAGTGGATTTCACTTTGGCTGTCATGTTGGGGAGATGCAAATACATAAAGCTGGGGTGAACAAATTCTAGGCAGCTGGGTTGGTCTTGGTTCCCTGGTGCATGTCCAGCCTTACATGTGTCCCCCTGTGCTGTGGTTATGGAGACATGCCTCCCCTTCAGCATAACTGAGGGATGAATTCTCCCCTAATGTCAGTTCCTGCTAATGGGCATGGGTGGGATAACTATTGCTTACCTTTCATATTCTACTTCTTTTCTTTCCTCTATAGTGAAATGGTGCTTATATATATATATATATATAAGAAAAAAACAAAAATAACAAAAATAAGCTAGTAACTAAATAATGCACACACCATAGGAACAGGAACTGATATTAAGGGGCAGGGGCAATGCATCATTAATTCCCCCAGCCCTGCTGAACAGGAAACAATAAAATGAGCTGAAAATGCAAAGTGCTTTCAATTATAGGTTCAGAAAGCATTTAAAACCCTCAGTCATACTTTGCTTTCCCACAGAGGAGCACAGAGCTTTTTTTGTGCACATACACAAAAATCACCACTCCCACTGTCTGTAAAGAGTAGACACAGCAACACAGAAAATTCTTGAGTTCAACAGTCTTGTCTGGATTCATAATCTAAAGCAGGATTGAGCGACACACGACCCGCAGGCTGCATGCGCCCACCATCGCAGCCCCCCTATCCACCCACCCACCCATGCCACTCTGCTGAATTCAGCAGCAGTCGCGAAAATAATAATAATCTGGTTTTAGAGAGGAAATGGCTGTGTTAGTGCTATGGAGTGCTAAACAGGTCCAATTCAGCTTCCAAACAAGCTACATACATTGGCTTGTTTAGCAGTGTGCAGCACTAAAACTGCCATTTCTCCCTAAAAACTGTTGTTCTTTTGCCACCACCCCACAGAATGCAGCCCACAGGAGGGGTGAAAATGTCCCTTGGAACCCGCCCCCCTGCCCACAAGTTGCCCACTCCTGATCTAAAGTGAATGAGCAAATGTTGAAAAGCAATTTAGGCTGCAATCCTATCCCCATTATCTCAGGTGTAAGCCCCATTGAACTCAATGGGAATTACTTCTGAGTAGACATGGATGGGATTGAGCTGTTAGTATTGTGTACGTGTGTATAGAGCAAATACAGCTACAGCTACAAGGTGTTTCTCAGATTCCTCCACTTTTCTATTCTTTCCCCATGAAAGCCCATTTTTTTGGTGTTTTGGGGAGGGGAATCCAAAGCCCACCCATCTGGAACTGTGCCTATATCCTCCACCCCCCAAAAGCAGGGCTAGTAGTAGCTTTGGATTTGGGCAATTTTTGATCCAGAAAACAGCACATAGGGAGAGTTAAGCACCCTCTCCTGCAGTGTCACTATTCCAATCAAAATTGGAGCATCCTCCACTGCCCGCCCCCGCCCGACACCATGGCTTCTTTAACATTTTTTTTTTAAGTTGGGAAATCCAAACACATGAATCACATCTTTTTTGGCTCTTAGCATTCTGTTCACACTAATATTTTCTGCACACATTCTGCGATTTAGGAAACTTTGCAGAAAGAGAGAGAGAGAAGCCCTTGGTTACAGAGGCTGTATGAAGCTCTGGGTATTCCATTTTGCCAACAGAACTTTCAGGATAATATTAGCTTTGGACAGGAATTCTTGCCTTCCCCTAAGGCTGCAATCCTGTACACACATGGGAATAGGGATTCACAAAGTCCAGAATACAACTGTTGCAGATTCCAAGGTGAACTGACCTGATCTGTGGCTCCCAGACTAATGTGCAGATAAGAATGTAATTGTTTTTTGGTTTTCACATTTCTCTGAATCTTGAAATGTAGTTCTTGGCTCTGAAAAAAAAAGTACCAAATGCATATTTCAGGATAAAATACATGTAGAAATTCCTATTCTTGTGAGGAACGCGTATTCAAAACTATGTATTTTAATAGGTATTTCAATACAATGGGCAGTATCCAACTGTGTCATTCCACAAGCACAAATGACATTGCACCAGTGAAAACTAGATTCAGAACTATGCTCAAGAAGAGAATCCAACTTAGGGCGCAATCTTCTGCATGTTTAGGCAGAAAAAAGTCCTACAGCTCCTAGCATTCCCCAGCCAGGCATGGGGAACATGCATAGGATTGCACCCTAAATTTATGTTTGCACAACCGCAGTCATGCAACTAGTTGTGCAGCTGGTTGTGCAAGCAGTTGCACATTATGCTTGCACAACTGGTTGTGCAAGCGTAATGCTCAAGCGCTTGTGCAGAAGATTCAGCAGAGCTTTACTGTTGCTATTTGAGACTGAGGATTGACACCACCATTGGATACTGCTCTTTTGTGTGTGTGTATGTGTGTGTGCACGTGTGGAATCGTGTGTGTGTGTGTGTGTGTGTGTGTGTGTGAAACTCAGAATAAAGCAGAAATGGGACAGAACAGATCTGTCCTGACTCCTGAATGAACACATACAAAATTGACAGAGACAGGAAATAGACTGATCCATTTATCCCTCTCTGGGAGTAAGCCTTATTGAATTCAATGGGGCTTACTTCTGAGTAAACAGATATAGGACTGCGCTGTAAAATCACTCAGTTTATTAATGACCTGCTCTTGTGAACCACCCTCCAAGAGATATCTTCCTGTTTGACGGTTAGCGTATTTCTAAACCCATTATATCTTTTATTTGACTGCCTCCAACCGAGGCACACTCTATTATTGTCAGTAATTCTCAAAACTAGCCTGATGCCCAGAGGCACAGCCTCCCAAGTTTAAAAAGATTGGTCGATATCTTTATTGCCGTTGCCCAGAAAAAAATGTCATGACACTTCGGAGCAATCATTGACAGTGGGCTCCTATAAAGTTGATTTAGGGCTCAATCCTTCAAGCAACACGAATCCTGAGACAGCAAAAAAGCAAAACAAAAAACAGCTGAAGTTCAGACTGCATTTTCTAAGTGCAGCTCCACAGTTAAAAATTCAGTTTGCTGCTGGTAACACTGCTTCCTTAAGTCAAATCCTCTTGGGTGTGTGCATCTTTGAGAAAATAGCATTAGGAATATGGGCAAGCACACCCTGTGTGAGGATGGGCACATAATCATCTTTTTGGTGCCAGGTTGACTTTCCTCTATTTTATTTATTTTAATTTTTATATTTATATGCCACCTTTTTTCCTGCAAGGAACCCAAGGCAGTTTACATAATCCTCCTCCTCTCCATTTTATCCTCACAACAACCCTATGAGGTAGGTTGGACTGAGAGTCAGTGACTGGCCCAAAGTCACCCAGTGGGCTTCATGGCTGAGTGGGGAATAGTTCCAGTGGAGACTATTCCCGGGCTTTTGATGGCATATCATGAACTGTTTCATGCACTAATCAAATTGTTTATGGTTATATCACTGATATTTTAGTTCTTTTATGAGGTAATTGTATTTTAATGGATAATTGTAGCTGTTTTAAATTTTGTATATTTTGAGATATGATATAATAATAATAATAATAATAATAATAATAATAATAATAATAATAATAATAAACATTTTATCCCACCTTTTTTCCTCTTGCAAGGAAACCAAGATGGCTTACATAGGTCCTCCCCCCACATTTTATTCACACAACAACCCTGTGAGGTAGGTTATGCTGAGAGTCAGTGTCTGGCCCAAAGTGACCCAGTGAGCTTCATGGCCAAGCAGGGACTAGAACCCACATCTCCCAAGTCCCAGTTTATTACATTTTAGTACATTTATATTAAATGTACATTGCTATATATTTTATTACATTTATTACAATTTATTACATTTATATCCCATCTGTTTTACTCTTGCTAAGGAACCCAAAGTGTCTTACATGGCCCTCCTCCTTTCCATTTTATCTTCACTACAACCCTGTGAGGTAGGTTAAGGTGAGAATCAGTGACTGGCCCAAAGTGACCCAGTGAGTTTCCTGGCCGAGTGGGGAATAGAACTCAGATCTCCTGAGTCCCACTGTCCAGCACTCTCACCACTACACCACACTGGCTATAATAGTGATAGGATTCCTGGTTTCTGCCTCCTGCCAACAAGGATAAAACACATTCAGAAATCTCATCCCTGCATGTCTAGGCAGGGAGGGTGGAGGCATGGAGCGTGAGCAGGAACAGGAAGGAACAATGTGTCCTGTCACCCACCACCTGCATTCATTGGGCTGTATCAGGGGAGACATATCATCTGATCCAGCCCATAAACTTATACATTGTGCATGAATATCACAGTGAAATGAAATATTGGGGAGAGAGGCTGAGAATACCCAGGCAGGCATAGCAATTTGAAATTGCTGGTTTGAAATTTCAGTCCTGAACACCAAAAGAACCATGATGGAGCTGTGATTTTGGGGGCCCAGTTCTCACAAACAGATGAGGTCCCATGTCAAGGAGAAGGCTAGAGATCCCCCTGTGAAATGGTCCACCCATGAACAGCTTTGGCTGTATCATTTACCTCAGGTGAGGGATCACGTATGACTGGAATTCATCCATACAGAAATGCCCTGTATGTAGAAAACTTGATGTTGGTGGAGAAGAATGCCTAGGTGCCCAGCCTTCTCCGAAACATTCCAATTTTCTATGCACCAAGATTTCGTTGTTTTACGAATGTTCCCCCATATTAAATCATGTAGGCACCTACCTGCACTCTGAAATGGTACAGTCCAGAAACAAGTTGACCAACTCATTTGCTGTGTTTGAGACCCCTAATCAACTCTGATGTTAGATTTGAGGGTCAATCCTATGCAAGTTTAGACAGAAAAAAAGGCCTACAACTCCCAGCATGCCCCTGCCAGCTATGCCTCTACACTCCTCCCGCCCTGCAAATCAGCTAGACGGCCAATTTCAGCCAGAGCTGCGGTGGTGGCAGCGGACGATGAAAGAAGCTGCTCACTGAAGGACTGTAGTGCTACTGTGGAATACCATTGTGAACTGGAGGAGTTAGGTTTGGTGTGTCACCTCTTCTTCCCTGTGAATGTCAATCTCTTTTTCTCCTGGGCCGGGGAGGTTTCTCTCCAAGATGTTTCTTTTTCTCTGTGTATCTAATCACAATGATACTACCTTTGGGAAGGGAATGTTTAAACTTGCACACCTGGTACAGGAATATAGATTTCACAGATCATAGAGTTGGAAGGGGCCTACAAGGCCATCGAGTCCAACCCCCTGCTCAATGCAGGAATCTAGGTCAAAGCATCTCTGACAGATGGCTGTCCAGCTGCACCTTGAATGCCTCCAGAGTGGGAGAGCCCACAACCTCAGCCCAGGCTGAACCGCGGAGCAGCGCTGCGGAAGTCGGCGAAGGGGACAGGGGTCCATCCATCCGTCATCTTCCCAGGGTTCCAGATGACTGTAGGGGCGTAAGCATGCATTCTCTATATGTAACCTGTTGATTTGTTCTCCGAGTCTTATTGGAGACGTTTCCATAAAATTAGCTTCTTTTCCTTCACCATTTGTGTGTTTATTGCCTTCGAATCCCTTCGTGGAAAGAATCTTTGCCATCTGGAAAAACAAGGACGACTACAAATTGGGCGGGCTCTGCTGAGTCCTCCTTCGCATGGAGCCAGAATGGCTGCGGAGAGGAGGAGGGAAGCAGCACTGGATTTGGCAAGGAAAGGGTTAGTCCAAGCAGTAGAGCACATGTGCAGAAATGCCGGATTAGGCAAGGGAACGGATTCACCGACAGAGTGCATGCCCCCAAATGGCATTGTTCAGATACAGACTGCGCATGCTCAGAAGCTCACGATCAATTCCAAATTTAATACCAATTTTGTAAACCACCGGTCCAGGCTTGTTAGAAAGGTGAGCGTTACGGACAGGCAAGGCTCGACCAGAAAGCAGACTCATTACGAAATTCGGCAGCATCACTACTGCCGATGCACTTTAGCCAACAGTTGCACCTCCTGGTCACCCACAACATCACACAAGAGATCCAGCCATGAGCTTCTTCGATCCCCCCAGGCTCTTGTGACTTTGGGTAGCCACATGTCTAGGGCACAGTCATCATGTGAACAAACCTTATTCTCTTGCTCCAGCCTCTGAAAATCTGTCAGAAGAACCCCTGGAAATAGCCAAAATAAAAACAGCTCTTGGTGCGCATTGCCCACAAGCAGCCACTTCTCCCCCTCCCCCGCTCCTTCTGTTGTCTCCCCCCCCCCTTCGTCTTTCTGTTTTGCGCAATACTGTTTTTCCCCCCATCAAAAATTGGGCCATATGGTGCGATTGCTATTTAAACAGAACTTTCTTTTGAAATCCTTTGAGGAAAGCCAGTGTGTGGCAAGAGAAGTCGCGGAACAGTATTAACTGCATGAAGAAAATCCACCCCCATCTTCTTATACACATGAATAGATTTTGTGGCGTGGTAGTTTATATTTGAGGCTGGGGCAAGCTATTTCAGGCTGTAGTCCTGTACCCATTCACCTGGGAGTAATCCCCACTGAACTCAGATGACATCTGACCAAAGCAGAATACAATGATGCCATTGCTTCTTGCAATACTTCTGTTGATGCAGCATAATTGCATTAGCCATTTTAGTTGCTGCATCACACTGCTGGCTCAAGTTTAGCATGTGTTCTACTAAACCCCCTAGATCCTTTACACATGTATTGCTGTCAAGCCATATGATTTTACTGACCATGTGTTTGTGCAACTTATTCTTCCTACCTAAATGCAGAACTTTACATTAATCTCTGTTAAAATTCATCTTGGTATTTTTGGCTCAGCTCTCCATGCTGTCAAGAACACTGTTAATCCTGTTTCTACTCACTTTCTAAGGTATTAGCTACCCCACTCAGTTTGGTATCATCTGCAAATCTGATGAACCTCCCCTCTACTTCTTTCTCCAAGTCATTTATAAACCTGTTGAACAACACTGTGCTTAGAACAGAATGCTTTAGAGGCTGATTTTGGATGGGATATTAGTTTCCTCCCTGAAAGAAACTATTTTTCCTGGCATGTGCAAACTATAAGTAACAAACCCATAGGAATGCCTGTGAGCACCTGAGGAGTGTGTGTGTGTGTGTGTGTGTGTGTGTATTGGGTGTGTGTGTGTAACCATTGCTTTGCTTCACACCTTTACCTATGCAGCATTATGATCTGCACTGGCTGTTGGTCCATTTCCAGACCAAATTCAAAGTGCTGGTATTACCTTCCAAATCCCTAAATAATGGCTTGGGGACAGGTTACCTGAAAGATTGCCTCCTTCCATATAAACCTGCCTGGACCCTAAGGTCACCTCCGAGGCCCTTCTCTGGGTGCTCTCACTGAATGAGGTGAGGCAGGTGGCTACTAAGGAGAGGGCTTTTTCAGTGGTGGCACCTGGTTGTGGGATAACCTCCCCAGAGAGGCTCGCCTGGTGCCTACATTATGATCTTTTCTGCACCAGGTGAAGACCTTTTTATTTTCCCAGGCTTTTTAACCTTTCAGTTTTAAAAATTGTGCTAGTGTGTTTTTAAATCTTTGCACTGCTACTGGCTTTAATCTTGGTCACTCCTGTGGTTTTATTCTGTTTTAAACTTATGGTTTTATATTATGTTTTACTATGTTATTGTATTTTATGGTTTTAAGCTTTGTCTTGTCAGCTGCCCAGGGAGCTTGGGCTAATGGTATAAAAATGAAATGAAATAAATAATAAAACTGGAAAAGAATTTGCTACTTTGCAGAATATTTAAAGATCAGCTTCTAGGGCAGCCTTCCCCAACCTGGTGCACTCCAGATGTTTGGGACTACAACTTCCATCAGCAGGACTATTGGCAATGCTGGCTGGGGCTGATGGGCACTGTAATCCAAAACATCTGGAGGGGACCAGGTTGGGGAGATCGCAGTAGAGTTAGGGAATCCATTCCTTGTGACAGCAGGTATTTGTTGTCTATCATTACCCTTTTTCTTTACTTTGCTTTCTCTTTTTCTTAAGCACTGCTGCTGTAGCAATAATATCTAATGAGGTGAGTGCTGTTATCTCCCTGCTGCCAACCGCGGCCTCACAGTAGTGGGAGGTGTTTAGCTGACCTGAGGAGAAGCCAAGGGCGGCTAATGGTCCATTAAGAAGCATTTTCAAATTAGGATTATAATCCATCTCAACATTAAAAAATAACAGCAGAAATGTTTCAAGTTATTTGCTTTCTTAATTGCATCTTCCCCTCACCCCCCCCCTCAAATGGGCAGGAAATTAACATGAAAAAATGTCTCAGTATTTGACCAATTGCATTGCTCACTGCTTCAAACTACAGAGCTAGAATAAAGTGAGATTGGCCTTCTTTATATTTTGAAGGGGTGGTGGTGAAAGGAGCTCCAAAGTATTATTATTATTATTATTATTATTATTATTATTATTATTATTATTATTATTATTATTATTCTAATAGATACAATCCACAACTTACTTCTATGGAGTAAGTAAGCCAGTCTTGCAAATAAGCCCTCAAACATGACTAGACCATTCCCCCACCTCTTTATTTTATAATTATCTATGGAATTTAAAATATAATTCATATTTCATAATACTATCCATAGAAACCATAAATGTTGCAGTAGCTGACTATCCATATGTAACCTGGTTGTTCTTTTTTGGCCTAAAATAATAATAAAAAGAAAAGAAAAGAAAAACTTTTGCTAAGTGCTTCTGCTTGTTTGCTAGGTGAGTTGCTATTTACAAGCCAAAAGTAAACTTTCAACTAGTAATTTCAAGGCTGGTGATGATTAATCCAAAATTAGTAATTTTCGACACGGATCTTTTCTTTTTCTTTTTGCTAAAGAGGGTACATGGCTCTTTAAGAGTTGCAGAGAAGCCAGAAATGTATCAGAAGTGGCTTTGGTCCCCCACGTTTGAAGTGAGTGGAGAAGCCACACTTGATAGAATTTTCTCTTAAAGGCACAGCAGCCCTTTCTTGGGGCTGGACCTGGCACACTTCATTAAAAATATCAGTGAGTCATCCACCAGTAAAAAAAATAAAAAGCAGTAAGTCATTATTATTATAGCGTCATTCATGAATTCTGGAAGACCTGTTCATTTTTGCTCCAGAAAGGCACTTACAATAAAATGGTGTGCTTTTGTACAGATGGTTCTGATCTGTTTCCATGATTGAATAAATGTTCAGAAATCATAGTGGGTATGTTCCTAAAACAAGAAGTTTTATTAGGACTGGGTGCCTCTTGTCAATCATCATCATCATCATCATCATCATCATCATCATCATCATCATCTTTGATTGGCCTTCCTACCATTTCCAGTAAAAACTAATCACTATTATCCACCACTGTTATCAAGCTTCAAAGATTTTTTGAAAGCTGATCATAACTTAAGGCAGGGCTGGGCAACTTGTGGTCCAACTGATGTTTTGGCCTACAGCTCCCATGATCCCTCACTATTGGCTATGCTGGCTAGGGTAACGGGAGTTCTAGGCCAAAACATCTGGAGGGTCACAAGTTCTCCACCCCTTTCTTAGTACCTACTGCAGCTTTCCCTAACCTGGAGCCCTCCAGATGTTTTGGCCTAGAACACCCATCATCTCTGGGCATTGGCCACCCTGATTGAGGCTGATGGGCATTGTAGTCAAAATATATGGAGGGAGCCAGGTTGGGGAAGGCAACTTCAAATCATGACTCTTTAAGGCACAGTTCTATGCATATTTAGACAGAAAAAAAGTTCCACGTTTCCCAGCCAGCAGTGCTGGCTGGGGAATGCTGAGAGTTGTAGGACTTTTTTTTCTGTGTAAACATGCAAAGGATTGTGTCCTTAAAAATTGTTCAAGAGTAGAGCTGCCAACATTCTGCTTTGTTTTTTCTGGCCCTTGCTCCATTTATTTTATTTATTTATTTATTTCATTTTTATACCGCCCAATAGCATGTGTCTGTAGCAGCAGCTTGATCAATTTATTTATAATTAGCAGGCATTGGTGCCTATCCCATGTAATGAAAAGCTTCACTTCCTAATTTCTCCAGATCAAGCTGCTTTTATGTATTTTTTAAAACAGGTTTGTCCTCCATTTTTATTATGCAAAACCCAAGGTGGCTTAACAAAATCAAAATATAATACAAAATTTACACACACACACACACACACACACACACAGATATATATATCTGTTCTGCCCTCAACACACATTGGTGCTGTGCATCTATCCAGACAGTTAAATTCACATCCAATCCAGTTCTGTACAACTCAAATCTTCATCATCTTTATTTAACATAACAAACAATAAACTACTATTACATACAGGATCAATACTTAATAATAAAGAAGGAAGAGGGATGGATGGGTGAGATCAGATGAATAGATGAGATAAATCTGCTTAAATGGACTGATGAGTTGAAAAAATAATGCAAGGCCAGGCCTTCAGGCTGCAGTCCAGACAGAGTAGCAGCGATTGAGAACCAAGTCTGAGGAAGGATTCTTCCAAACTGGGGGAGAGCTGGTACAAACCAGACAGAAATTATTTCTAGTGATAACTAGTCAATCTATGGCAATAAGGCCTGATCAGTTGCTAATAGATACATAGTGGGGGAACCAGAGTAATTACTACAGGGGTCCCCACCGTGGCACCTGCAGGTGCCATTGCACCTGTGGATACCTCCAATGGTGCCCATGATGGGGTCCCCAACATGGCGCCCATGAGCACCCAAAGTGTTAATATTTCCCCCCATTTAAAAATATATATACGTACATGGATTTGTGAGGAATGCATACAACTTTCTAGCAATTATACATAGACTTCAACAAAAGCAGACCAAATATCCAAATAAGTATCCATTTGAAGGTGGCTTCTATATGCGACCTGTTCAAATATTGAAAACGTTGTAAGGTCCTCAATCCATTGCATTATAGGACGTGAGTGTTTAGCCTTCCAATGTTGTAATATTGGTCTTTTAGCTGTCAAAAGGGCACAGAGAATCCATTTATGCTGACCATTTATTAATTTCCATGAAGCAGGTAAACAATTTTAAAAAGTGCGTACAACAGTGAATATTAAAGACTGTTCCAGGGCAAAATCTATCTGTGGAATAACCTCCCCACAAAAGAAGCAACTACTGGATATTGCCAAAGCATATGTTTAAAAGAAGCATTAGCTGTATTGCACTGCCAGCGATTAGCCGAATTAGACAATCCCTTATTAAGGAGATGTTGCGGTGTCCAATAGACATGAAACAAAAAATTTTGCTGAATAAAAGACAGCCTAAGATCCATAGATGCGACAGGTAGATGCCAAAGAGGTGATCCACTGGTTAGGCATTATGTGGGGGTGCCCACAGCAGTTTCTCAATTTCCCCAATATCCAAAAAAGATTGGGGACCCCTGAGTTACAAATGCAAAGCCTAGGGGGCAACATAGCAAAATAACATAATACCCAGTTGGGGCAGAACAAAACCACAGAAACAGCAGCAAAATGATATTACAACAAGAAATACAATATATAGAAGTAGCCAAATTAAAATATACAGATAGCAGCAGCATCAAATAGGCAGCTACGGCTGCAATCCAATTCAAATTTACTTGGCAGTAAGCCCCATTAAACACAATGGGACTCACTCCTGAGTAAACTTGCATAGGACTACACTATCAGTTGCTTGTTAAAGGCACAAGAAGAAGCCAGATAGGTTGGCAATCCTATCCAAGTGGAGTTAATATGACCTTCTTTTCATTAATACCAAGACTAGGGAACCTGTGAAATAATCTTTTAGGAATCAGTTCAATGTCCATCATCTTCATTGGAGAGTCCTGCTGCTATGGGAGAAGTGTTTTGCTTTAAGGAAAAGAAAAGGGGTGGGGGAAAGCTGGTTTTTAAAACGAAGTGGCTGCCAGGATGACTTTGCAGGGTTTCATATGTGCCTGTTGGCAGAGCAAGGGAAAATGTAACAGCCAATTTGTCAGAGCAAGAGAGGAAAAAATAATGTGTCTCTAGAAAGTGTTTAAGAACATAATTTTTAAAAAATGCAGAGTAGGCAGGATTAGCAAGAGTAATGGCAGAAACACGGCTATGTGTTGCATAGTGCGCCTGAGTGTTCATGTGCATGGACCTATATGTGCACTAGGGATAAGATGCATGTCCCCACTCTGAGATCTGACCTCTTCCTGGGATCATGGAGAGAGAAGAATCCTAAACAATGGCAACCCCTTAGTAACTAATTCAAATGTCCAAGTAGGCAGCCCGTGCCTTCCTCCAGAGGATACTCTAAGCTGTTAGAGAGTCAAGCATGCCAGTTCACCTCCTCTTCTATCCTTACTGGTTTTCCAACTGACACTCAACCTGCTCAATCCTCCTTGGGCTGTTGTGGGGGGGTGGGATGGGGCAGCTTTCCCCCTTTGCATTTTGTTAATGTCTTTTTTGTGTGTATTTCTGCAAACCTCAGGGTTCTTCCTGAGCATGCTGACACTTTTCTCTCTCAGTGGTCCCATTTTGGCTCCATTTTTATTGGCACGGGAACACTCAAGTTCACTATTAGAAGGAGTGATGGGAATGTGATGTACCAGGGCCAGCTGGAGCATACGTTGGACTTCTTTCCATGTAGGTATGCAACCTTAGTTTATGAAACAATTATTAATGGGGGAGTGCTACCAGTGCCCAGGTCCAGATGCTTCTACCTTTGAGAAGATTGTGGAAAACAGGGAGGAGGCAAAAAGTACTAGTAGATCGCAGGCTGATTTGCAACAGATCAGCAAGAGTTTCTGACTCCCAGTGGTTTAACAGTTGTTTCCGACTTATCAGTGTCCGCCGCCCCCCCCCCCTTCTGTGGAACTCCCTCCCAGGAGAATTGCAATTAGCCCTCACTGTGAATACTTTTAAATGTAAGATAAGGAGCTTTTTATTTACACAAGCATTTGGCACCTGACTTGTTGGCTTGGGCATTTTCCGATCAGATTATTACTGTGTTTTAAATTGTTTTGTTGTGATAAAAGGATTTTATTGCTGTTTTACTGGTACTTGTTTTATTAATATTGTAAGCCACTCTGTGCTCCTTAGGAGGAAGGGTGAGGCATCAGAATTTTAAATAAATAAACAGTGGCGACAACAAAAGGCCTTTCGCTTCCTCCTAAGTTGTCCTGTTTTTATCGTGCGCCATTGCCCTGCCTCACATTCGTAACCCTCCTCTGATTTCCTGCAGCTTCTTCTTGCCTTTTTTCTTACTGCAGAAAATCCGTTGAGGAGGAAAACGACGGAACTGCTGCCGCAAAGTCTTCTCATTGCTAGCGCTAGTAGGAACCCTCTGTCTGGAAGCACCCTTGAGCTGCTGAAATCAAGCAAGCGGGCGGGTGGGAAAAAGGAGTAGATGTGCCTATGAAAGGATGCATGTGCAAGATCAAGTTCTGGTACTGAAAACAAATTTCTGGGCTGAGCGGTATGCTCAGAGGCACCTTGTTTTGCAATTCTATCTCTGCCTTCCAGAGCCGCTATTTTACACCTGGCTCCCATAGCTGGATCTTGGGGTCCTAGTGAAAAACAAACAAAGAAGGTGCTCAGGCTCACAGCCAGCCAAAAAGCTCAGGGTGGGGGTAAAAAGGTAGGGGGGCAGTTCATCTGGTTTGCGGGCCTTTTGAAGATAAAATTGTTAAATGTTTTTAATTGTTTGTAAAAATAAATAAATTAGGGGGGAGCAGAGAAAATTTATGGAGGCCAGGCCCCCACTAGCCCCACTCCTGGCTACAGGCCCAAAGATGCCATAACCCAAAGCAGGGGTGACCACTGGCTATGCCAGCTAGGGCTGATGGGAGTTACAGGCCAAAACATTTGGAGGGCCACAAGGTGCCCAACCCTGGCCTAAAGCCTGCCTCTGCCAACCCAGAAGAATTTTTAGCAGATGTGATTTTTCCCATGACAGTACTGCGCTGAGGGTAAGGTAGCAGCTGGTGGAATTTTGTTTTTCTTATGTGCCGCTCTTACTGGTACTTGACCATTCATACATTTGAACTTGTAACCCAGTTTCTAATATACAAGCAGTCCCCGGGTTACGAACGAGATCCGTTCGTAAGTCTGTCTTTAAGTCGAATGTGTACGTAAGTCGGAACAGAAGCTGTGCAGTTTGCAAAGTGTAGTGCGTGCTCTCGTAAGTACGAACCATTGTATTTAACTCAGATTTTTACATATATGGTGGTCCATTCTTAAGTATGAGTTGTCTGTAAGTCGGGACGTGTGTAACCCAGGGACTGCCTGTACTTAAGGGCTCAATCGCATGCATGTTTAGACAGAAAAAAGTCCTAGGAGTCCCAGCCTTCCCCAGCCAGCCATGCATGGCTGGCTGGGGGAAGCTGGGAGTCCTAGGACTTTTTCCTGTCTAAACATGCATGCGATTGAGCCCTCAGTGACGGGCAGTGCAACCCAATGCATGCCTACTCAGACAGAAGACCTGCATTGAGTTCAATGGGGCATATGCCCAGGAAAGTGTGTGAGACAAGATCGGCATGGATATGTTCAAACTGGTTAAAGCTCTCGCCGCCATTTTTTCTTGCCATGAAACTGCCATGAACTGCCCCCCCCTGCTTTTTTGGTGCCGCCCCAAAAAACTTTTAGGCTGGCTAGGGGCCTGGGCATCTACTTTTTTTTCTTTGCACCAGCTGTAGTTTCCAGACTGTCTTTGAAGGCAGCCCCACGTACAATGTGTTGCAGTAGTCCAACCTTTATTCCCTCCTGAAACATCCCCTGAGGACACTCCCCCCCACACACACTATACAGCAACCTTCTCCAGTCTGGCGCCCTCCAGATGTGTCGGACCAGCATTCCCATCATTCCCAACCAGCATGGCCATTGCTGTTCCCCATGTGCCATTCCTTAATCCCACATGCTAACCTGCAAAAGGTGTGTGTGTGTGTGTGTGTGTGGTAATAAATGACTTCTCTGAGGGAGCAAAAGTCAAGAGACATCTCCTATCCTATTTCTGTTTCCAAAGAGTTTTAATAATAACTGAGGATTTGAGTAAGGCTGTCACTGATTAAAGAATATTTAAATGATTGATTTGTCTGCCTTTTGACAGATTAATTGTTAATTAAATTTAAATAAATTTGCATATTGCCAAAAACCTCAGCAGAGGTGCCTTTTTACAGGAGGCATGGAAAGAAATGCAAGATCGCTGACAGCTGAAGGAATGAAAGAGACCAATGACAGACTATGCAATTCCCCCCCTTCCCTAGCACAACACCAGAGAACCAAAACAGGGGCTGCTGCTCCACAGTAGATCACCTGCTGTGCCTGCAGAAGGTCCCAGGTTTGATCCCCAGCATCTACAGGTAGAGCTAGGAGGGAATCCTGCCTGAAACCCTGGAGAGCTGCTGTCAGTCAATGTTTGCAGTACTGGGCTAGATTTCATAGATCATAGAGTTGGAAGGAGCCTACAAGGCCATCGAGTCCAACCCCCTGCTCAATGCGGGAAACTAGAGGAGGGGGGTCTCCCATCCAAATAATAACCAGGCCTGACCCTGCTTAGCTTTCCACACTCAGACAAGCTGAGCCAGCGTAAGCCACAAGCCTGGGCTAGATGGACCCCCTGACTCAGTATAAGGCCACTTGCTATGTATTTCCTATGCCTTTAACAACTGCTTGGCAAGCAGTAATCAGCAGGGCAAGTTTTTCACCTCCCTTATCAGTCAGCCATTCTCACTTGTTAAGGTGTTGTAGAGAAGCTGGTAAGTTGGCAACTCTTAAAATTGCAACCCTACTGTGGAACAAGCTACCCAGGAGGATATCCTTCTGAGGTAATGTGGATAAGGATAGAAAAGCCACATCTCTGCCCCATTTGTCCATTCCTGTAAGGGACTACTCTGTGTTAGGGTGGGGCGAGGCAACTTAAAGGACCGGTTGCTTGGCCGGCCAGCCAGCAGGCAAAGAATCCCCCTTTTCTTCTTCTCTATAGCAAGGAGGACGACTTCTCTCCTGTACTAGGAAGCACTGCAGCGGCGCCCTAAGCAGAGAGCGTCCGCTAGGGGGAGACAGGCCGAGCAACCGGCCGGCTTCTTGGGCGCGCGCGTCGTCTGGCGGACACCAGCGCTCGGGGCCGGTCTGGGGGCGGCGCGCGGGCGGCGGGAGGGGGTGTGACCGTGGAGGGCGGGGCCGGGCTGACGCGCGGCAGGGCCAGGCAGTGAGTATAGGCTGCGCTGTCAGGCCGGTGTCAGTCTGATGAAGATTGGCATGCAGGTAAGCTGTCATTCAGGGAGCCGAGTCGCGGCGCGTCGCAGACTCGCAGGGGCGGGCAAAGCGGGCTCTGCGCTCGCAGGAGCAGCAGCAGCAGCAGTCCTAGCTGCTGCAGCTGGCTGGGCAGGCAGGCAGGCAGCGGGGCTCGCGGCGGCGGCGGGAGGGAAGCGTCGCGTGCGGGGCTTTCCGTGCAGGGCCGTCGGGGGTGCCACCCCCAGCTTCTATTTTCCCCTCCTCCCTCCCCGCGTCTCCCTTCGCCGCCGCCTCCTCCTTCTCTCTTAGCCGGGGACTTTCGCTGAGCTTTGAGCCTGGACGGGAAGGAGGTCAACGAAGAACTAAGCAGCTGGCGGGGTGGCGGGACTGAGCGGGGTGGACGAGAGGGACAAAGGCGCTTGGCGGTGCCGTCGGGCGGGGAGAAGATCGAGATGGAAAGGGCTCCGGGTCCGCGAGGATATTTTATGTTGGAGGCGGGGGAGGGGGCGCTTGTCTGGGCTGCGCCGCAGGTGTGGCGCTCTTGGAGGACGGGGAAGAGACGGTTGCCGAGGCGCGGGAGCGGCTGGGTTTGGAGGCGAAGGGGACCAAACCGGAGTGAGGAGAGGAAGACCTGGCACAGGGGAGACTTTTGGAGGGGGGGGGGACGAGAGAGAGAGAGAGAGAATGGGGGGAAGGGGGCGGGGATAGGAAGGGGTGAGAGCTGTGAGGTGGTTGCGCGCGCGGGGGGGGCAAGGTTGCGTTTTGCAAGCGAGTCGGAGCAGCGAAGTTGAAGGAAAGGCGGGGGCTCGCTGCGAAGCCAGGGGGGTGTCCACGCCCGTCGAAGGGGGGATGGAGGAAGCTGGGAGGGAGGGACGAGGAGTGCGGGAGACCCGAGGCTTTGTGCAGGGCGGTAGGAGCCTCATCTTTGGGGGGCTCGGAAGGTGGTAGGAGCGCTGTGTGTATGTGCGCGCGGGCGTGTGTGTGTTGCAGCTTCGGGCGCCTCGAAGGGAGCCGAGGAACCCGCCTTGTGCACTTTTAGTCGGGCTGGAAAACCCGCCTTGCTTCGGCCGAGACGGTTAGGGAGAAGTCCCGGCTGCGGCAGCGCGCCTGAGGGCTCCAGCTGCCGGCAGTGGCGGCGGCGGCGGCGGCTTTGGACTGCTTGGAGTCGCGCTGGAGCCCCTGCGGCGTCGCCCCAGTCGTGGGCTGAGGGCGGCCGGGGCTGTTTCTTGCCGGCTGGTGCGGGCGGAGTCGGGACGAGCGCTCCGGAGGCTCGCCCGGGAGATGAGGGGGCTACGCGAGGGGCGGCGGCGCCAGTCCGAGGGGGGCTTCGAATAGGACCCGGCGGCGGCTGCTGCTCAGGGGCCGGCGGACCCGCGGCCTACCTAGGGGGCCTGGCGAGGATTTCGGCTCCGGAGAGCGATTGGGGTCGGGCCGGCCTTTGGATTCCTCAAGATCTGCAGCCCGACCGGTTCCTGCCGCCGCGTTTCTTTCTGGGGCAGCAGCGATCGCCCCCAGCCTCTCTCAGACCGGCGTTGGCCGGGTATTGACCGCGGCCTGCTAAGGGAGATCCAGCCGCTCGGGCGGGCGGGCAGCCATTGAAGTACTTTCCCCCAGATCGGGACAGCCGAGCCGGCGCTTTCCAGCTAGGACGCAGCAGCTCCAGCCTGGCTGGAAAGGAGAGGAGCAGGTGGGGATTGTTGGGGGTCCGGGAAAGCGACGTCTGGTAGCTTTGCTGCCCCTCTGCTGGCGGGGCGCCCCGAGGCGGAGACCGAACTGGGAGCGGGAGGGGACCCGGCAGGCGGAGGGCCGGTGGTTGGCAGGCAGGCAGCAGGCAGGGGTCGGCGGCTGGAGTAGAGCTTGTCCGCCGCCCGCCAAGCAGACCGTCCGGCTTTCCTTTCCTGCTCCTTGTTTCTTCTGCCGAGGAGACAAAGGGACGCCGGCTGCGGGGTGGGTGAGGGGAATGGGTGCTTCTTTCTCTCCCCCACCCCCGCCGCCCAGTATTGTACGCGAGGGTGCCCGCTGGCAGCGGCGGCGCCACGGCCGAAGTTTGGGCTAGCGCGAGAGAGGAAGTCTTCGAGGCAGCCTCTTCTTCTCTCGGGGCGTCTTCATCATCTCCTGTGAGGCGGAGAAGAGCGCGAATCATCGCTGCTCTTGGCGGTCTGCTCTCCTGACCAAATAAAATAATAATAAAAAATCTGCCCTAACCCCCCCCCCCCCGCCCATGGGATGGAGAAGTCGGGTGCGGAGTCTCCATGTGAGGCTGAGATCCACGCCACGCTTGCTTGGGAGTAAGGCCCATTGAACTCAGCGGGACCTACTCCTGAGTAGGCGTGCGCGGGACTGTGCCACGGCACAAACGCGCTCCTCAACTTGGGAGAGTTTCTGTGCTTCGGACACTGAATCGGACCTGACTTCAAAAGACACGCGTGTTTGTGTGTGTGTGTGTGTGTGTGTTTTAGAAGCGCAATCTTATTAAATGCAAGCCAAAGAGGAGGGAGGAAGCAGGCGAACACCAATAATAATAATAATAATATTGTAGAGAAGTTTTTGCCAGGGGCAAACTGACTTTAAAGCCTTCCCCCACCTTAAAAAAAAAAACTAGTTAGGAAATCGGTGGCCTGCGATCTTCGGGAATAAATATCTTTGAAGTCGAGGGGACTTACTTCGGAGTAAGCGTGCTTCGGATTGGGCTGAGTACCTAGAAGTAGTTGGCACCGCGTGCTCTGGGACTGGGCAGAGTTGATGTAGCAGGAAAATAAATAAATAAATAGTAGTAATAATAAATTATTTAATCATCATCATCATCATCATCATCGCGTTCTAGAGAGCGCGCGGCTTTGCCTAGCTTCTCCTCGCCTTTGACTCCCAAGAAGGGCGGGGCGCGGGCAGAGATGGCAATCTTCTTTTCTCTCTTTTTAGTCTCTCGCCCTCTGCGTGTTCGTCTTGGTTTGCGTCTCTTCTGCCTTGGATTCTTTCGCTCTGTCTCTCCCCCCCCCCCGCCCGCCCCCGCCACCCCCCGCAACAATAGGAACGCAGGTCTCGCACGTTCCGCGGGGAGAGTGAGTGAGTGGGAGGGAGGGAGGGGAGCAAAGAGGAGTCAATTCTGAAATCTCACTGGTGCGCAGTGACCTGGTGGAGGCTTGTAAAAGAGCCACGACTTCGAAAACTTCTGGAGCGAACCTTCCCGGTTGACGATGGCCTTTCTTTTTCGTGGAGATGTTCCTCCGTTTTCTGTGGGCCGAGAGAGAGGGAGAGAACTCGGCGGTGGGATTTTGATGGGCGATCTCTCCCCCCCTCCCCGCTTGTTTCTCTGCTGCCTGTGGCTTTGACCGCATGTCATAACCATTTAAGCGGTGGTTTTCCCTTCCAAAAGGGTCCGAAAGCTGCGCCTGATGAACTCCCAAACCCCATTGCCTCGCAAGTTCATCCAAGTCGTAGTAGCGCAGGAAGGGCACAACAACCGCGTTTGCAGTCGGCTAGTGACGAAATGGCAGGAGAGGATTGTGCGTTGTGTGTCCCGTCCCCCCGAGTGATGCCGAGCTGAAGAACGGACAGGTTGGGTTGTAATAAAACAAACACCACCCCCCACCCGCACCACCCCGGAAAGCTCTTTCTGCCTCTCTCCCCGGCCAGGCTGGAAAAGTGCCACTTCTTTCCCACCCCTCTATCGGAAAAAATGTTGAACAGCCGCATGGGCCACGTCGCCCTGGGCTAATCCTCCCTCTGTCCGAGCTGACTTGGTTGATATGAAATTGACTCGAGGACCAAAGAAATTTACTTGAGGAGCCAAAAAGAAACGCGGAGTCAAGTGGGCTGGGGGGCGGCGGGAGGTGGCGGCAAGAATGTCAAGGCTAAACTACCGGTCCCCCCCCCCCCCACAATATATGTATTTGTGTAACTCAGCCTAAGCATACATCTGAGGAAGTGGGCTGTAGTCCCTGAAAGTGAATGCCATAATAAAATTGTTCATCCTTAAGGTGCCCCAAGACTTTTGGCTGTTTTTTTCCTGGAGGTTAAACCAGTAGTGCACAAAAGTGATTAAAAAAAAAGAAGAAGCAGAGTTTCTTAGTCTTTGAACTGATTTTTTTTTTTTAGCCACTTTACCACCCAGACTTCTCTGGAAGGCAAATCTAATTATGGTGACTATAATATATTAAAATATACCTATTAAACCTTTCCTTCAGCTTGGTGATTCCTTATCCAGGATCATTTCCTTTTCTTTTCAAGGGTTGGAATTTCTTCTTAATTTTTGTTGTTGCTTAATCCTGCCACAAAGCTGAAGCTTTACATATACAGGCCCTTCCCATCTTCACTACAGCCTTGCGAGTTAGAGTTAGGCTAGGCACAGAGACAGTGACTGGCCCAAGGGTCACCCAGCAGGCTTCCTGGCTGAGGGGGGAAATCTGCACCAAAGTCTCCCCGTGTCTAACAGTTTGGCTACTCCATAACACTGGCCCTCTTGCCACTTGTGTGTTGGTCTTTACATGGTCCAGTGGAAATAAATACCATGGAGAAGAACCGTGCGTACATTCTGAAGTCTGTTAGCTGAAGTCTGTTAGGGCCCGAGGATCTGATTTATGCAGCCCCACCCATGTACATGACATTCCACAGAGTAATTTAAGCAGCAGCAACAACAACAAAGTCCCTGTCACCAAAAGTATTTTGAGTTAAGACTGTAAATACTTTTGGTGACAGGGACTTTGTTGTTGCAACTGGTTTTTACAACTCCTTTGCTTTTGCATGTAATGTGTCCTTAGGCCTTTGAGGAGGCGACTTTTGGTGGTTAGGACTTGAATCTCTGTAGCAAGTTCCCCTTACAAAGATAATGCTGTCCATTTCTTTTAACACACACCCCCTGCACACATGTACGTGCGCGCACGCACACACACACACACACCGCTTCCAACAGAGCTGGTAGAATACATTCTGAGGAGCAAAGGAGTTACAAAAACTAATATTGAGAGAAAGAACGGATTGTGTTCAATTCATGGCAGGTTATGGGTAGCAATGTACTTGAGCTGGATAGACTTTTGGTGGTAGAGCACTGAATAGGGAAACAACACGTATTTATTTATATTACATTTGTATCCTGCCCTTACCCCAAGGATGTCAAGGTAGTATTTTATTTATTTTATTTGTTATATTTATATCCTGCCTTTTTTCCTGCAAAGAACCCAAGGCAGCTTACATAATCCTCCTCCTCTCCATTTTATCCTCACAACAACCCTGTGAGGTAGGTTAGGCTGAGAGTCAATGACTGGCCCAAAGTCACCCAGTGAGCTTCAAGGCCGAGTGGGGATTAGAACTCGGATCTCCCAAGTCCCAGTCCAACACTCTCACCACTACGCCACACTGGCTCTGCATAGTTTATTATTTAATTATAGAATGTTTAAACTGCTCCACATCAAGAGATATCAGAGCAGTGTCCAACAAATAAAAATACAAAATGCAATAACAATTCCCGAAGGGCGCCATCCTATGCATGTTTAGACTGCAATCCTATTCATGTTTAGGCTGGCTGGGGAATGCTGGGAGTTGTAAGACTCCCCCCCCCCCCGTCTAAACCTGGATAGGATTGCACCCTAGGACTTCAAAATCTAAGCAAGTAGTTTTCCCAATTTGCCTTTTTTAATTTTTGCTGTGAGTTAGGTTGGGCCAGTTTTTCCCAATCTGGTGTCCTCCAGATGTGTTGAATTATAACTCCTGCCAGTTTGACGGCAGCCCTGCTGAATAATTATACTACTTTAAATTGATGTGTTTGAGAAATAGCACTGTTGTAGCATAGTGGCTAAGAGATGGAGCTATGCATTGCCCCTGGTTCAAATGCCACCTCTGCCATGAACTCCGTTGATGGCCTTAGTCAAGCCAATCTCTCTCATCTGCAATATGAGGAATAATAATAATAATGGCTTACCTTACAAGGTTGCTGTGAAGATTACATTTGGGTGATGCATGTGATGCTCTTGAATCGTGTGAAAATGATACGCAAAAGTTAAATATCATTTAAAAATATGTAAGATTAAAACAGAAGGTATGCACCTTATCAAATGGGTAAGCAGATCTGCCTGCTTTGTCAAGTATCCCCCTGAAAGAGGAAGAATTATGTTCAAAATGCATTGGGAACTGTGTATGCTTTTTTTGTCTAAACAAAAGGGGAGATGCTACTAGGGATATCATGGACATATTTCAACTAGCTTTCCCCCCTTCAGCTGCATTATCTGTTTGTGTGCCCCTCACCTTGGTTTCCCATGAAACTGACGAGGTTGGGGGAAAGCCCCTTTGATTTAGCTGATGTTGCATCAGTAGCAATACTTTAATACTTCAATTTTTTTTAAAAAAAATACACAACTATCTACTTACCTTGCACCAGGGCTAGTGTCCAATGAAACCGACAAGAATTTTCCCCATGTCAGTTTCATGGGAGACTAAGGTGAAGGGGGGACGGGAAACAACATTGAAAGAAAGTGGAGGGAGCTGCTGCAGATTTGATGGGAAGAATTAGATAAGGTAGTTATTGCTGACTACATTCCAAAATCCATATCAGTGTAATTGCTTTATTAGGCCAACCAAAAGATCGCAAACTATGTGCAAGCTTTTGAGATCTCTTCATAGGGGATGATATTACAAGAAGCAAGGGAGCTTGGTGGGGAGAATAGGGGAGGAAAAAAATCTGAATTGTTGGTGAAGTCATAGTGCCTGCATGTCCAGAGTCCCAAGATGAAGTGGAGGAGGAGGAGGGGGCTGCAGGCATTGAAATTAGGCTCTGCGGTCATGTGATAGTTACAGGTTGGGCCTGCAGGGAGGATTGCTGGACATGCAGACACTGTGAATTCACCATCAAGTCAGATTCTTTTTTTCTCCTCTATCCCCGTCCCCCAAACCTGCTTTTTGTAACACTTTGCCTGATGAAGACATCTGGAGATCTTGGAAGTTAGCACAGCTTTTGGGTGATCTTTTGGTTGCCCTAATAAAGCTATTACACTAATACGGATTTTGGTATTTTTCGTGCGGTCAACATGGTGCTGTTGTTCATTTGTTTTTTATTGTGGCTAAAGAGAGTCATAGAATCATAGAAAAGTAGAGTTGAAAGGGGACTATAAGGCCATCGAGTCCAACCCCCTGCTCAATGCAGGAATCCAGGTCAAAGCATCCCTGACAGATGGCTGTCCAGCTGCACCTTGAATGCCTCCAGAGTGGGAGAGCTCACCACCTCCCTAGGTAGTTGGTTTCATTGTCTTATTGCTCTAACAGTCAGGAATTTTTTCCTGATGTTTAGGTGGAATCTGGGTTCCTGTAATTTCTTTTTTAAATTTTTTTAAAAATTGAATTTCCCAAAACAACAACAAATCTTATTTGGCTTCCGCCTCATTGCCTGACAAACATTACCAATCCTTATCCAATCTAAGTTTCTTCTATTTTCACAGAAATTTTTTATATCACCTTACCAATATTCAGAAATCAAAACCCAAAGTTATTAAGTCACTTTCCCTCCTCCCCAAGAAGTCCACCAGAGGTTTCCAGTCTTTCTTGAATGAAGTTAGATTTTTTTCTTTAAGGGGTTCCTGTAACTTGAGTCCATTATAGGAGAAGAGATCCTGGCCCTCCACTTTGTGACAACCCTTCAAGTACTGGAAGAGTGCTATCATGTCTCCTCTTCTGAAGGCTAAACATGCCCAGTTCTTTCAGTCTCTCCTCATAGGGCCTTGTTTCCAGTCCCTTTATCATCTTTGTTGCCCTCCTCTGAACCCTCTCCAGTTTGTCTACATCCTTCTTAAAGTACAGTGCCCAGAACTGGATGTAGTACTCAAGATGAGGCCTAACCAGTGCTGAGTAAAGGGGAATTATAACTTCATGTGATTTGGAAGCTATACTTCTATTAATGCAGCCCAAAATAGCACTTGCCTTCTTTGCAGCCACATTGCATTGCTGGCTCATATTCAGTTTGTGATCTACAACAATTCCAAGATCCTTCTCACTTGTAGTATTGTTGAGCCAAGTGCCCCCCATTCTGTAGCTCTGCATTTGGTTTCCTCTCCCTAGGTGCAGCACTTGGCATTTATCCCTATTAAATTTCATTCTGTTGTTTTCCCTAAAGTAACATCCCTAAAGTGGTGGGTGGGTGAAGGGCTAAAAACTACTTTGGATAGAATGCACGGATTAACAGGTGCCACAAACTGCAGGAAGGTTGGAACACAACTTTGAATTCACCTTTCTGTGTAGTCATGAATTTATCTTAAAAGCTTGATTACAACCAGCATGTTTTAAAAACTGCATTTGACTTACGTTTTAAATAAATAAATAAAAACAAAAAAAGCATTTGACTCTTATGTACACACACACACACCCAACAGTAGGAGAGAAACTCATGTTGAAATATGTCCCTGATATCCCTATTAGCATCCCTTCCTTCCTTCCTCCCTCCCCCCCTCCCCTCAGCATCCTAGTCCCTGCCAAATATGCTAACTATGCATGTGTGCACACACAAGCACTCCTACTTGTAATCAGAATAAACTGTGATATGAGTTGGTGACTGACATAACTTAAGTGTGATTTGTAGAGTTATTTTGGAAGTTAACTTCTGGTGTGTGTGTGCAGTGGCAGATGGATAGAATTCAGCATTGGATTATAATAAGGGGTGCAGAACTTTAGGAGTGGGGGGTCAAATCTCTGGGTGTCCCAAACTGGCCCTCTGAAGTTCTCCAGAAGGCCACACACCCTTCATGCAGCCCCACCCTCTTCCCTCTCTAACCCAGTGTTCTCCAACCTTGGGTCCCCAGATGTTTTTGGCCTACAACTCCCAGCATGCTCTAACCAATTATGGTTTGGTAGTTTCCCATTTTTTCTGCAGTTTCCCCCCATTCTAAAAGGTTGAAATGCCTCCCCTAAGGCTTAGCTGCTGGCAGGAAGAGCTTTTAAGCTACAATATCCTGGTATTTTTGGTGCTTTCATCCCACCCCTTTTGCCTTCAGCCCCGCCCACCCCTGGAATGCGGCCCTGGAGAGAGATCCTCCAAAACGGGAATTCTGCCCTCAGGCTGGAAATGGTTCTGCACCCTTGGATTGTAATGTGGAGGCACACACACAAAAAAAGGTTGCATGGGGGCATCCTTCTCCAACCTGGTGCACTCCAGGTGTTTTGGACTACAACTGGAGGGTGGGGGAGACTACTCTAGAGCTAGGCTTTCTTACTTTGAGGAACTGCAGTGTTCAACTTCACTTCCATATTTTTATATTTTAGAAGGAAAGTTTAATAGGAAAAGAAATACTTTAAGTTGTAGGACTTTTTTCTGTCTAAACATGCATAGGATTGCGTCCTAAGAGATGTAAACTTGGGGGGGGGGAAGAAAGCTGGGGGGGGGCGATGGATAAAACCCCAAAATTTCAAAGTATCTTGAAAAAAAGTACAAACAAGTTCTGTCCCCTTTCCCCCATTTTTTTCCCTCTGTGTGTTTTTTCCCCTCTCTCCCAGGCCTTCACTTCTCTAGGTAAACTCCTACTTCTAGGTCATCACCATAGACATTTAGATCTATTGCACTGAAGTTGAGCTGATGAGATCACAGGGATGTACTATGTCACTATTATCTATTGATCTCAAATATGGAACATTGTGGAGGTGCCTTGTACTGAGTCAGGCCGTTAGTCCATCTAGCACATCGTGGTCTACTCGTGACTGGCAATGGCTTTCCAAGGTCTTGGAAAATGCCTGGCTACCTCTGATCCTTTTAATTGAAGATGCTAAGGACTGAACCTCCTGGGACCTATTTTTGCATGCAGAGCATGTGCTTTACCAAGGAGTAATGGCATAATGGAAGTGCAGTCCACTCTTAGAGGAGTGTGCAAAGTGAACTCTGCTACCACCCCTCTGCTTTTTGTTTCTTCTGAGCCAGGGATTTGAGGCTTCATGGGCTGCATCCTTAGACTTAAGCAGAGGCTATTTGGGGTCCATATATCCCACCCTTGTGCATACCCTAAAGCATATCTGTCTGGTCCTGCTCCCTTTGTCTTCTGTTAATTTCCCCCCTGCCTGGAAGAAAAAGAAAAAGAGAGAGCCCTTTTGAACAATAGGGAGGTTTGAGTGCCATTCAAGGTTAAGAAAGGGGAAGAGGCAAATTTAGGAAAGATGTTAAGAACTGCTCAACAGAGCAATTTTGCTCCTTTTAAAACTGACACAAACTTGTATAGGCTAGAGCAGGAGTGTGAAACCTTTTTTCCCTCTTGCAAGAAACCCAAGGTGGCTTGCATGGTCCTCCTCCTCTCCATTTCATCCCCACAACAACCCTGTGAGGTAGGTTAGGCTGAGAGTCAGTGGCTGGCCCAAAGTGTCCCAGTGAGCTATATGGCTGAGTAGGAGCTAGAACTCAGATCTCCCGAGTCCCAGTCCAACACTCTAACCACTATGCAACACTGACTCTCCTAAGACTTAGTTACTGGCAGTAAGCAGCTTTAAGCTAAAATATGTGGGTATTTTTTGGGCCCGCCCCTTTTGCCTTTGGCCCTGCCCACTACTTGATTGCAGCCCCTGAGAGTTTCTCTGAAATTGATTTTGGCCCTCTGACTGAATGAGGTTTGATACCCCTGGATTAGAGCCTACAGTGAATGCAAAAAGTGTTTGTTCTCAATTGATGTGTGTGTGTGTGCGTGCCTGTGTAATATACATCTAGGGCACACTCTGTGTACATACAGGGCAAAAAGGAAGCGGTGGAGCCCAGAGGCCATGAACGCCAGAGGCAGCAGTAGGACTGTGACATTTCTATGCAGATCCCAAATATGTATCGAATAAGAACAGAATGGTCCATTTACAACTGCAATTGCGGGCGCTACCTTTCTTGCTCTTCTATAGGAAATAGCCACTAGAGGGGGATAAGAAGCACTCTACTCATAGGTTTCATACTTGTTTGCTTCTTAAATGATTTTAAAAACAACGTTTCAGAAGCCCGATTTGATCTATTCCAGGCAGAGAGTGTATTTTCAGTTGTTTTCATTCCCATAATCCCTCTGTGTTTGGTCCTCCCTTTCTCCTCTTCCCATTACTCCACAGCTTTATCTGGGCCAGCACTGCTCTCTTCCTTCAAAAGCAGAGGGACCATAACCCCCTGTGCCTTGTTCATGCCAAACGGAATGCCACCTCCTTCTTGCATGTGGGGCCATAGCCACAGAGGGTTCTACTCCTGGGGCTTACTTTGGAGTTGGGTCCCAACCAAGAATCTGTTACTTGCAGCCATCCTTCACATGCCTGGGGTTAGTAGGGAAGGGCATCCCAGCAGGTTTGGCTTTGGGGATTTCTTTGAGGAAATCAGCCACTGGATTGCGTCTGCAAAATACAGTGATCTGACTTTCCACTACCCTGCTGCCCTTGAGAGAGCAAATTTATATTTCCAGATTTGCTTACTACAAAACGCAGCAGCATGGAGTGCTTCTGTTCAGGGTGCCAGCCATGCCCTTTCCCAGACTACTCCATTCCATTTCCCTTCTGCCTTAGTCTTCTGTTCCCCACCCCCTCAATAGCCAGTCAGCATTCTATGTCCACTGAGGATGCTTGGTCTTGACTGGGATGTCTTTGCAATTCCATTAGGTTTTTTCCTCTTTTTTTTTGGTACTTCTTTAAACCTTGGGGTTCCCCCTAGCCTATTGATACATCCCTCTTGTGCATGGATGGTGCCATTTTTACTACATAAAGATCAGAAGTCAGGGAATGAGTTTGTTGTTAATAGATCAGATTTGTGGTGTTCTGAAGTGTGTTTTTCTATTTATGAATAGAAGTTTTTCAGAGTTCTTCTGATACTAGACTGCTTATTAATAAAGTATACAATTCCCTCAAAGTAGCAGGAAGGGTACTCTGGTTGCAGCTGAGCTTTGTGTTTAGGAGGGAACTGCTTAAGGGGAGGGAGTTAGGGGAACTTGTAAACAAAACCATAGGTAGGGATGGGTGAGAAATTAGATTGTTCCATATTTTTTTATATAAGCTTGCCCAGTTTGCACCTCTCTAACCAATCTGTGAACCAGAATGCACTTGTGCATTGAAATCCACAGTTTTCAGAATTTGGTGATCCAATTCGCAACTCAAAAAATGTCTTCAAAAAGGTGTAGATTAAGGAAAGTGTGCACAAAATGTGTAAATTAGGGGAAAGTATGCACATAGGGATGTTGGAGAAATCTGTAACAGATTCAAATGTGTTTGGATTTCTATGAATCCAACCTGCAGATTCCACAGTTCCCTGGTCACACGCATTCCAAGGACTTGTGCACTGGTTTTTTTTGTGTGTGTTTTTTACTTTCTGGAATTTTACACAAATTTAGTAGTAGAAAAATAAAAATAAAAACATCAGAAAATGTGCATTCCCCACCCCCATAAGCTAAAGCAGTTAAAATGCACATTTTGGGAGGATTTGCACATTTTCAGAAGTGCAGATTTGTGCAAGTGCAAATTTGCACAAGTGCATAGGAATGCAAGTTTGGGAACCAGAAAAAATATCCAGTTTTGCTAATGAGCAGTCGATGGAACGAAGGCGCCTGGCAATCCATGAAACACAGGTGGAACAGAGTTAACAAAATCCATAGATTCCTAACAGAAATGCATTGTATTGGGGGGAAACGACTTGCAAAAGTGTACCAAATGTGCATTAGAAGAAACGAGTGTGAAAATGGATACAAAGTTTCATGTGGACTTTTTGGGGGGGGTTGAATTTGCAAACTGATGTGGAAATGGACTGTTGTACTACCTGATAGGCTGATCCTATGTCCAGAAGCATGCCATGCTGAGATCGGGAGGCTTACTCCCAAATAAGTGCACATAACATTACAGCCCGAGGCAGAATATTTGCCAGGGAAACTTTGTCCAGTTGGTTCACCCTTGGAGGTTTGAATCAACAATGAAGCCAAGTAGAGATGGCTGCTTAGAGCAGCATTTTGCAGAAGCATTTTTGGCCGCAGCATTAGGCAAGGGACACTTCTCTTTCTAGGACTCATCCTGAGTTCATAGATGCACCTGCAATCACTAAGGAATTGCTTGTGCCCTGAAAGGCAGGCAAGAAATATTTGAAATACAGTCATCCCTTGGATTGAGAGCATAATTCGTTCCGGAAACGTGCTTGTAATCCAAAACACTCTTATATCAAAATGAAATCCCCCCAAAAAAATTTGTACAGAGATTTTTAATTTAAGCCGTACTACAGTACTTATGTGGAAGAAGGGGGGGCTGGCTGGCCCACCACACCCCCACCCTTTCCTACTCCAAAGGAACCAAGACCCCCTGAGATCTCAAGGTACCAGATTGCCAGCCTCAGCTGTCTGCAACCCTACTTGAATCTCTGTTCAGGGGCTCGCCTTCAATTCTGTAACCTGGATTTAGATACTGAACTCACAGAGTACTACAAAACCCATGTGGGGTAAAACCACGACAAGGTTTATTCTGGTAGCATTTTACAACAAGATTAGGGAAATGAGAGAAGCACACAAAATAAAGAGAGAGACACTTTAGTACACAGAAATAGAGCTAAAACACAATAAAACCTGATTCCTTAATATCTCTCAGGCATACACCTATGTTACCTGAGGGTATTCTCTTCAAGGGTTAAATCCAGCACAGCCTTGCCGCCCGAGGAGAACTACTCCATCTACCCGCAGGTCTGAGATGGGTAAAACTCCCACAAGGCTTGCCTTCACTAGAGCCCTCATCCAGCTCATTTCACCAGGAGCTAACTGGGGTCGGATCCTGATGGCCCCCCCCAAAGGCTTGGGGCCTCTCTTTGGCTTGTCCGCCGCGCCATCCCCAATAGCCAGGGTAGCCGGTAGCCACGCGATCTAGGACAAAGACCAAGACCAAAAAACCACGCTTTGGGAAATATACCTTCCCCCCCCTCCCCTCCTCTGCTGCCTCTTAGCCAATCACCATGCACCTCACCTGGCCAGGCAGGGGGAAGGGAACTCATGACTCATGGCTTGAACTACATTTACATATGAACGCTTTCAGCCTGACTCCTCCAGACCTCCAGGCGCCGGGCCCCATCTTATGTTTTACACATGAGGAGGCATGTGTTTGTGTGTGCGTGCGTGCATGCGTGCATGCATGCAGGAACCCCCAAGGGCCCCTCTTTCCACACGCTAACTATACACACCCCACCCCAGCCGGTTCACACCTGAGGTGTGTGTGTGTACCCCCAAAGGCTCGTTTCTCCACAACTTATATTGCACGACGTCGCTTGTATATCAAGTAATAAATAAATATTTAAAAATTTGCTTGTCTTGCAAAACGCTCTCAAACCAAGTTACTTGCAATCCAAGGTATTACTGTACATACATACATACATACATACATACGGTCTTTTCAGTGGTGGCACCCTAGCTATGGATTGGCCTTATTGGAGAGGCCACAATGTCACCTACATTTTGGCCTTTTCAGCACCAGATGGAGACCGTATTTTACCAGACATTTTAGTCCTTCAGGTCTTATTTTTTTAAGGTGTGTTATTGGATTTTTAAAAGATCTTTACCCTGCTGCTGGCTTTTATCCTGGTTTTTACTGTGGTGTTATTCTAAACTTTTGTTTTATTTTATGTTTTATCATGTCATATTTTATGGTTTTAATTTTTGTGAACTGTCCCAAGGGCTTTGGCTACTGGGCTGTATAGAAATGTAATAATAATAATAATAAAAATATATGATGGGTTGTAGCTGAATAATGCCATTGAAAAGGGGCTACTGTGTTTTCAGGAGATGCTGTTGATCATGCATTTTCTGCCATGTGTGCTGTGATTTCTCTTTGCACAAGTGTGAGTGATCCCGGTGTTGCAGACACGAGCAGTGAAAATGCATGCATGCTCGATGTTGTCCTGTGCAGAAATAACAGGGTTAAAAGAAGGGCAAGAGTCTTTGTGCCTGACCCTTGTTTCCCTGTAGCAACAGGTAATAACGGGGAGAGACATTATCAATCCTGTAACTGTACTGGGGACTGGAGTATACTGTTTTCAATGCAATTTGCCAGGCACTGCTGCAGTGCAGCTTTGGTTAATTTCAGAGAGCTCATTTGGGGGTTCTTGAATGGCTTGCCTATATGACAGAACTGGATAAACTTCACGGAAATGAACGAGAGTTATGAAACAGAAGTGCACAGGGGATTGTGCTCTTAACTCATGCTATATAGCACAGCTGCTGTTACGGGAGATGCCTTTGTTAGGCACATCCACTTGTAAAAGGGTTGATATATTGTGGCATTCTACTGACCCACATGAGATTGTTGATGCTTATAGCCATTGTTGTCTCACCAAAGTCCTGCTTTGCACACTACATCTTCTCTTTAAACTTAATTAGCAGCGCAGCATCCATCTACACTTCCTCCGATTGTTCCTGCGCTACTCAAGGCCTCCCAGCGACTGTATGCAGCATATGCTTTGGATACTGCTGCATTTTATCCAGTTTTGTTGTTTGTGTAGATGAAAACATACTCTCATGCTCTGTTAGATCAAATACCTTTGCCAGTATATCTCAAAGTTCTGAGTTTCTGAATAAGTACAGCAGTAGGACACCACAGAAATAAATTTGGGGAATCATTTATGTGAACATATATGTGCTCATGCTAGATCGGGACGGGGGGAGGGCCTCAGGCCCAGGGACCAAAACTGGCCCATTTGGGGTTCCGATCCAGCCTTCCGGGTTTCCCAGATGGCCTCATCCTCTTTCCCCAAAGCCACCAATAATTTGGTAGTTTCCAGGCTTTTGTGCAGTCCCCCCCCCCCATTCTAAAAGGTTGAAATGCTTCTTGTAAGCTATAGTTACTGGCAGGAAGATTCATAGATTTCATAGATAGAGTTGGAAGGGGCCTACAAGGCCATCGAGTCCAACCCCCTGCTCACTGCAGGAAACTAGAGGAGGGGTCTCCCATCCAAGTAATAATCAGGCCTAACCCTGCTTAGCTTTCCACACGCTCAGACAAGCTGAGCCAGCGTGAGCCACAGGCCTGTAGCTTTCAGCTAAAAGGTGCTGGTATTCTTTGTTTGTTTTTCTCATTTTGGCCCTAACCCATTTGTCTTCACCCGCCATGGGCATGGGGCTCCCACAGCTACTTCGAAATTGAATTTGACCCTGAAGCTGAAAGAGGTTCCCTACTCCTGTGCTAGGTGTTTCCACGGAGGCATGGAAGCTACCAAAACACCCACGGAAGAGGCGTGTCGAATCAGTCCGAGATGCTGTTGCAACGAGGCTGTTCATTGCACGCTAATAACTCTGTAGGCATTCAGAGGATATGGAATGGAAGTGATGACTGGATGCAATTTCTGGGCTGCTCCTTTTAGATCAGTGTTCTCCAACCTTGGGTCCCCAGATGTTTTTGGCTGGGGCATGCTGGGAGTTGTAGGCCAAAAACATCTGGGGACCCAAGGTTGGAGAACACTGTTTTAGAAAGACATTTCAGGCTCTTCTGGTCTTCCCCATCATGCGAGATATGGCAAGTGGGCATGCGCAATGGAACTTTCCTGGTTGTGTACTTTGGAGTCGGTACTGTGTCTGATTGTTTTGTATTCATCTGTCATCTCTTCTGGATTCGAGGGCTCTGTTGTATCCCTCCTAGCCCCTATTTTATTTTGTGATTTGTGTTTTAATGACCATTATTGCTCAAAAGTGGGCTGTTCACTACCTTGGGGTTCTTAAAAAAAAGGAAAAAAAGGCTGTCCTGTAAATGACATTCTCTAGTCACAAAATTGGGGTGGCATTTTTGCAAAAATTCTCTGGAGCCAGGAGAATTTCTTAGACATGTCAGCCCTTGGAGGGGACTTACCTTAACAAGTGCTGGAGTGGGACGGTGGGGCGTGCACACACATGTATGTATATTCTTTCGGTAGAAATCGGTCCACTGCTACCTATAGCTATTGAGGTCCAGTTCAGCATGCCAGTGGATTTCTGTCTCCCCCTGCCAATGCTTTGGGAGTGATGTTTCTTTTGGGAGTAGTGTCAGAGACATTGTGGGTAAAAACAAAATGGCAGCCCTCATTGAACAGCAGTGGTGGGCTAACTTGTTAAAGAAACACACACACAAACTTTGCTCTGCCATTTGTTAAGGTAAGTCCCAGGGCCCAAAATGTCTAAAAATTTCTCATCTTCTATGAAAAATACTAATTTTTCTCCCCTTCTTGATTTCTCAATTATTTTTGCTGCTGCTTTTCTTGTTGAAACAAAACGGCACTATTTTTTAAGACAGAAAAGTGGGTTTTAAATTATTAATAAAGTCTACTAGGGTCTCCTTCTTATTGTTCGCACATTTTGGGAGTGAACAGTAATATATTTAACACCATCTTATGGTGCTGTTGTTGTTAACATTATTTTGCATCCAAGAAATGTCTTCTAAGCCCTTTCTCCCAAAGAGTAAAAGTTCATCTTGTTCCATAACAGAACAACAACTAGAAAATCTTGGCATGATGCCTTAAAATGCAAGAGCAAGAGTCTCTTAAAAAAAAAAAAAAAAGGTAATCACGCAGGTATGTAGATATCTATATAACATTTTCAGAAGTAAATGTTTCTGCGGGGAAAATGGGGGAGCATAAACTCGTTTCACAGGTTTCTACAATGAAACACAGTTTATAAATAGTTTAATAAAAAATGCAGTGGCATTAACATAATTACTGCTGTCGCAAGTTCCTCTTCAGCAGAGTTTGCTTGCAAAGTGTTGCCTTGTGAAGATGACTGTGTGTGTGTGTGTTATTTGGGCTGGCTTTCCTTGGTTTCTGGTTACATGAGGCTTCCATGAAGGACCTTTATACGAAGACCTATCTCACTAAAAACACATCCCTCAGTGTAACAAGAAACCCTAAACCAAGCAGGATATTTTAAAACTGAAGCAATGAAGATTAGATTAACTCTCCTCCAAACTGCGCTCTTCTGTTATTATTTTTGGCTGGAATGCGGAGGAAGGCAGCTGTCTCCGACAAGGGTCGAGAGAGTCAGTTTGGGTTTCAAATATGGGGTGGAACTGTGGGTTTATCCCCTTGTGTTTTCTGTGTTTTCTTTCTTTGTGAAGAAATATAAGTGACTAGGAAAATAACAGTAGTGGATTCCTGTATCCCTTGTATTGACAAAAGAATCTTGTACAGTGATGCCATTATGGGGATGAGTTTTGATATCCAAAATTTTTTGTAACAAGAGCCCTGTTCAGGCATGAGCCCTGGGCAGGGCCAATCAATGCATGTAAGGGGCACAGGGCCATGTCAGCTGGCCTGGCCCCACTCCCAGTGTTCCTGAACGTGCTGGCCCTGCCCCCTCAGCCCCAGACATCCCTACGCTGAGATCAGAAGGGGGTATCTACTTGCGTTTGCTTAAGTATTGCTAGAAGCCTCTGTGAGGTCTGGAACCCCGATCTATAATCAGGGATGGGAGAATGAGCAGTTTTTGAGCTCGCTTAAATCCTCCGAAAATCACTTAGAAGCCCGCTTTGGCTCCTTCCTGTTTTCGACCTGTTTTCAGCTCATTTGAATGGGAAAAGCGAACATAGTTTTCAAAATTGTGCACTTTCCCCCGATTGAATTGAATTGTGAATCCAGAAATTTATTGAATAAGTCCACAGACCGTTTCACACACCATAACCACAATAATATCAGGTTAAAAAGAAACAGTGCGTGGGGAAACCTTAAAAGACAATTTTTAAAAACATACAACTATCAATAATGTATGAGATAAAAATTACATATACATTTAAAATACATTAAACCCACATTATTTAAAAACTGTAAAAAATATCTACTTTAATTCTTTATTGTGAAAATGTGTATTTTTTTTGAAAAAAATGTGTATCTCAAAGTGTACTTTTAGAAAAGGTACATTTTCTGAATGCAATCATGAATTTGGGAATTTGCAAACATTTCTTTAAAAAAAAAAAAAAGGCGTTCCTGCTCACGTTCTTGATTGGGATTGCAAATGGGACACGTTTGCATGATTTGTGAACAGAAATGAAATTCTTATCTATCCCTACGCAGGCAGGCAATAGTAACATGAAGAAGTCCAAAAGTGTTCAGTACCTTTACATTCATTCTGTTACCCTTCTGGCATTTTTGGTAATGTGTCATATTTCAGAAACAGTTCTGTTGATGCATCTAAGATGGTGTGTTTTTCTTTTCATATTTTACATTTTGTAGCTAATTTTTAATAACTCTGGTACGCATCTGAGGTTGCCCATGAAAACTTACGCCACAGTCAGTCTGTTGGTTTTTAAGATGCCACAGTATACTCTTGGTGCGCTAGACTCTTCTTCTTTTTAGTCCCGTGCTTGCTCTTGGCACTTCAGTTAAGACTTTTTTCTGTACGTCCTTCCCCAAAGCCGATTTCACAGGCTTACAGAATCAGGAGATTGCATTTTTGAAATTGAGATAAAGAGCTGAAAGTGGTTTGGACAAGGAAATTCCTGTACCACAATCTTCCCTGAAAAAGGGCAGACTTTATTTGCAGAAAGAAATAATTGTTTTTCACATGATAAGAAAGAAATGGTATGCTGTTGAACTATCCTGTATAACAGGTGGGCAACTTCAGAGGATTGGGGGCCACACTGGCCAACCTGGAACCCTGGTGGGGGTGCATCTCTCTTCACCACCACTGAAAAGGGAAGTGGCCACCACTGCCAGAATCCCAGTGATTCTGCTGGGAAGCAAGGAATGCTGGGATCACACACCTCGTTTCCTGGCAGAATCGGGCTCCCAGCACCCTGCCAAACAGTCTCTTCATTTTGCTGGGAAACAAGGTGTGTGCTCCCCATGCACCTTCCCAGCAGAATCACTGGGATTTTGGGGGTGGTAGGGCTGCACAAATGTCCATGGCTGACCACATGTGGCCCACGGGCCATGTGTTACCCACTCCTGTTGTATACTATGCAAGCTTCCCTCTGAGGCTATGACCCACAATGGAAACATCATGATAGTCCAGTCTTCCTCTCAGGACTGAGGTCAGACTTCTCCACCCTGGTGCCCTCCATATGTATTGGACTACAACTCCCATCATCCCCAGCCATCATGGCCATCCACTTGCACAATGTTGCCTTTTAAGAACATTTTCAGTTGGGCAAAGGGGGATGTTGGACTGGTGACCTGGGTCAAGATTTGAAGAAAAACATATTGATATATGAAGCAATTTTAAGTAGTTGCAAAATTTAAATGAAAATACTACAAAATCATAAGTTAGCAAATAATGTTAATTAAAAAGTCTTTTAGAGGCACACATATGTTAGTAAGCTTGATATTTTAAAAATCAACAACAAGCCAATTTTAACTTGACAAATAACACAGTCTAATAAAAAGAACGCTGAAACTTGAGCAAGATACAATTAGGCATATCATGTTTAGACAATTGGTTAGAGTATTCAATTCTGAAACTTTCCTTTCCACTGAAAAGGTGCCCTTGCCTGGGCAATGAGATATATAGATAGAGAGAGAGAGTATAAAATAGTGCTTGCCATTTACAGTGTATATCTTCAAAGAGGCATTCCCTCCTAGGTAAGAGAGAAAGGGGAATGCCTCTTCTAAGATGATACTCATACTGACATGTGGGCACATCTTCTAGAAATAAAGTGTGCTTTGTCTTTAAAACTAATGTTGCAGATATGCTGATTAATTAAAACTAAGAATATGACTAATCAACTAACTTCTTTAATTGGGCATCAGTCCTCAATATAATTAGTTAGAAAGTTAACATCTGTATCTTTTTGATTCACGAATCCAAAAAGCATGACTCCTGTTTCAGGCATTTTGCTGCACAATTATAGCTTTAGGGCAGGAATGGGCAGAAGGTAGTTTGGGAGCTATTGGTAGATCTCTGGGTGATTTGAAGTAGATCAACAAGGGTATCTTCTATCTTCCAATAATTTAACAGCCAGATGCTCTTTTATTTTTTTACTATATTTATATCCCAGCTTTTTTCCTGCAAGGAACCCAAGGTGGCTTACATCCTCCTCTTCATGTTATCCTCACAACAACCCTGTGAGGTAGGTTAGGCTGAGTGTCAGTGACTGCTCCAAAGTCACCCAGTGAGCTTCATGGCTGAGTGGGGACTAGAACCCTGATCTCCTGTGTCCCAGTCCAACACTCTAACCACTATGCCACACTGGCTCTTGGCTTCTGCTGCTACTTTCTTGCAGGCCCTCAGAGGTGAGTTGCCCTCTCACGCACTAGGAAATCTGCAGGGCTAACGGCTGAACCCACACTCACATCAGGGCAGAGGAACATACCACCCTCAAATGGGAAAACCAATCAATCGATAAATCAGGAGCAGTAGGCTGCAAAATCACAAGTTGAATCTCAGATTTCTTCTCATATGGCTTCTGAGGCTTCCACTCCTGAATTTGGAATCATAACCACCTGTTCTTCTTCCCCTTCCCCTTCCTCTTCCTCTATGAAACAAACAAACAAAAAACCAAAGACAAAAATAGAATAAAAAGAAACAGTCATAATCAGATGGACTTGTTTAACAATTTATTTATTTATTTATTTATTTATTATTTGCATTTATTTATCGCCCATCTGTCCAGCACACCGGCCACCCTGGGCGATGTACATAAGATAAAATAAACTTGTCTAAGTTGCTAGCTGTAACATTGATTGTTGCAGATCTAGTAAATTCATCCATTAATAATTACTTTTCTTTTCTTAATTTTTTTTAATTTATAAACATAAACAAATCAAATACAATCAAACACGTGCTCCCATCAGCTTGGGACCAATATGATAAGCAACTACTAATCTATACCATTGTATCCTACATTCCAAAAATACATCAAATCTTGACATGGTGTAGTCCCCTTTCCCTCAGTTAAAACATAATCTAAAAATAATCCCCATATATCCTTAAAATTGTTTTTCTTTAATTGTCCCCTTTTACATCATGTTACCTCTGTCACCTCTCTCCCCCCCACCTCCACATTTTGGTAGGTAGTTCTCTTATTCCAATAAGAAATAATTCTCATTGATAATCCCAAAGAATCCTTTTCTTTCTCCCCCCCCCCCCCCATTTGCTGGGTTGACTTGACAGCTGGGCTTTAGGTCTGAATGCTTTAAGAAAATTGCAAGACTTCTGGTAACATTTTGAAGGAATGTTCATCTTATATGAGCACATAGGAACACTAAAAAGTGCTTTATACCAAGGCAGTCCATTGGTTCATCTAGCCTTACACTGTCTAATTCAGAATGTTCTCCAGCCTTGGGTCCCCAGATGTTTTTGGCCTACAACTCCCAGGGAGTTGTAGGCCAAAAACATCTGGGGACCCAAGGTTGCAGAACACTGATCTAATTAATCTGTGACCGGCAGCAGCTCTCTCGGGTAAGAACATAAGAGCGCTGCTGGATCAGACCAGAGGCCAGTCTAGTCCAGCATTCTGTTCCCACAGTGACCAACCAGGTGCCTTTAGGAAGCCCAGAAACAGAACATGAGGGCAATAGCACCCTGCCACTCGTGTTCCCCAGCAATGGGTATACAGAGGCATACTGCCTCTGATATTGGAGAAATTCATAGGTATATCATCGTTAGCCTTCTCCTTGATGAATTTGTCTAATCCTTTTATAGGAGCAGGTCTCAGGAAGAATAGGTCTCCCAAGTATCTGCCACTTGAGATCCTTCAGTTGGAGATGCTGTGAAACCGGAACGGGACTTTGTGCATGGAAAGCGGGCACTCCGCCATTTAACTCTGACCCTCCAAACGCCTCCATTTAAAAATAAAAACTACCGTACTAATATTTTAGGGGCTGAGCAATTCTGTAAGTACAAGGACCTCTCTCTGGTATGCCTTGGGAGGTGTAAGGGTGAGTGGGAAAGAAATCACATCTGATGCAATTTCCCCTTTCCTTACAACTATTAAAAAAATATGACAAACCCTTGTGATGGTAGAAACCTGCTTTTCTCCTTAACTAAATACTCAGCTATTCTATCCATTTATCTAAAATTATTTCTAGGCAGCCTTTGAAGGTGGAACCCTATTATTACTTCCCACTTAAACACTGATGTCTCAGGAGAAATCCTTTGTGGGGGGAGTGTGTGTGTTGAGGGGAGAGAATCTTGAGTCAGGAGCTTCATCTACTGGGAGAATCACTAAAATGCTGAAAAGAGGAACTGCATCACCAAAAAAGGGGACAAAAGAGGAACTGCCTTTGTTGAAGCTTACATATAATTGATACATCTGGATGCTGTTATATGTATATTTACATAAGCAATTGCTAGTTTCAGGGTTATTTATTTACTTGTTTTATATAGATTTTGTTTTGGTGAAATTCACAATTAAAAAAAAAGACGGCACATATTTGCATAAAGTTTGCATGTGCTATAGATGCAATTTTAGGAATTATTACTATACTTTAAATAGAAATATAATACATCTCACCAGGGAGGGGAAATATAATACATCTCACCAGGGAGGGTGACCCATGTACCTGCTCATTCTGCTGTCCAGGTATTTACTGTTGATGGGTAACTTAAAGGCCCCTGGGGTTCTTCTTCCTTAGGATTCTTTACATTTTCAGCCAGCCTTGGACTGGACATCCTGTCAAATAGAGGATGCTTGTAAATAAAGGACTGTCCTCTAACACCTCTTCAAAGAGAGAACTGTCCTCTGTAAAGTAGGATATATGGCTACCCTAGTAGCAATGTCTGGGGAAAATGTCGGCAGGGGATGGAAGGCATTCATGCAAATTACACTCAGATAAGACTCAGGTAATAGTACCTGACTTGCATATTTTTGGCTTGGCGATTAATGCTGGTCCTGAACCAACACTTTCTGATTAGACAGGGAAGGGCCTTAGTTCAATGGGTAGAGCACATACTTTGCATGCAGACGGTCCCAGGTTCAATTCCTGGCATCTCCAAGAATGACTGGGAAGGACTCCCGTCTGAAAACCTGGAAAGCTGCTGGTGGTTAGTGCAGCAGCTAATACTGAGCTGGTTGGACCAACTTGGTATAAAGGAGTTTCCTATGTTTCTATAACACATGACTTGACCCTCTAGGACAGTTCATCTTAAATGGCTAAACTGTGATCCATGGTCCTCGATATGTCTTCAAGGGAAGCATGTTTTCATGTCACTGAGAGTATTTAATCAAGAGCTACTACTCAATGCTATAATGCAAGAGAATGTGCTGGTCTACAAAGAAGAAAACCAGAATAATACTCTGCAGTACAACAGAGATGAAGAATTTTTGCTCTAAGAGTCAGGCAGTCACTGAGAATTGATGAAAAGGTGAGACAGAATTGTTCCATTGACCTCCTGTCTTGCTAGAGTGAGAGATTTTTCTGTTGATGGGCAAAGTGCCCTTGGCTCAATTTGGAATTAGTTCATTTTGCAAAGCCTGTCTCTTACATGCACACCCCGAAAATAGCTAATAATCCAAATTTGGACCTATTGTGTACCTAATGACATTGGGAACATAACAGGGTTTGAATGCTCAGCAGTGTCTTGGGGACAAGAAGCCTTAGGACTTGTAGTTTTTCCAGGATGCTTGTTGTCATGCTAAGGACTCAGGCACCCTGGGAAAATTACATTTCCCATGATCCCTGGTGCCTGGGGATGCTCTTCTTGCATCATGCAAGGCACTGATGGGGAAGAAAGGCAAACTGACCTAGGTTATGATCTGAGCCAAAAAGGTTTTTCTCTCCCTTCCTCTCTTGATAAATCAGCACTTCAGCCAAACATAACGCACTGTCCAAGTTCATATTCAGAGCCAGGTAAATACAAACTTTGGTGGCATCACTAGAATTAATATGTGACCACTACCTGCTACAAACAGGACTTTGAAGGAAGAGAGGGAAATAGCTTGATGAATCCAGTGGGGAAGGCAAGGCAGAGGTTGCTTAGTTCCTGCCTGTCGAGCTCCTTTTCTCTGTACTTCATTATTGATGATACGGTGGCTGCCAGATGCTACTTCTGTATGTAAGAAAGCAAACTTCCTCCTTAGCCAGTAAAAGCATCCTTTTACCCTTCCTTAAGTGCTAAAACCATGACTTATGGAGCAAGCTGAATTTTTACTTTGGGCTAGGTAAAACGGATGGATTAGCGTTAAGAACCGGACATCTCACTGAATTAAATATTTAACACAAATTGTTGTGGCAGAGTATCAGTGTATTATACACTGAAGCCTTTAAGTGCACCGTTCGGTCCATCTGCTGCTGCAGAAGTTCCAGATAGCCGCAGAATAATGGCGTGTTGCAGGGCAGATGTCGGGAGGAGGCTCAGCTCAAATCAAAACATGAGTGATATCGCAAGTCTCCCCAGCTCCAGGATTTTCAGGCGCAGGAGACGGCAGCTGTCCGCTGTTATTACTCATACAACGGAAAGTTGGGCCCAGCTTTCAAAGCTGGTCATATTAAATGTCAGGAGGAAAATGATACTGATATGTGCTGAAAAAATGTCATCTCTTTCATCTTCATCCTGATCAGGCGAGCGAATGGGACCAGTTCTCTCTATTTTTCCTTGCACTCTTGCCAAGGCGTGCGGTAGGTTGGAGGCTGCCTCTCCAGAAAACTGTGCCAATGTTGTCAGGCTAAAGTATCACTTGTGTGTGTGCAAGGACAATTGCTAGTTTGAAAGTGTGGGAGAACAGCTACTGGAAAATCCCGTGTCTGCTTCGCCCTTGCCGTTCATAGCTCACGTATGGAGGGTGGGGGATGTTTCTGAAGATGCAGTAGTTCGCCTCAGTTGCATTGCTAGGCACTTAAAAGATGCAGGCCCCAGGCCCACGGGACCCAGATCTGCATAAAAATGACATATGCTAATTTATACAAATTTAGAAATACTAGGATTTATTCACATTTCACAGACGGCAAAGGTAGCCACTTAATTTCTCATCTAAATCATCTCAAATAAAATACATTCTTTAAATTGCAACTCACCCAAGATCATCCCAAATAATTAAATTTCAGTCTCTCATCTCCCATCCCCACTTCTTCCTCTTTCCCTCCTGTAGGAGGGAATTGCTTCCATCCCATGCAATTAAGCTTAAGGGAAGATCTCCCATTGGCATCAATGGATACTTGGGTCTCTGGGCAACAGATCTGGAGCCAGGATGGGCCAAGTCCTAGCAATGTCCCTGGTTTGCCTAGAGGGATTTGTGTGGGATACAGCAGGGAAGTGGTTCCTAAAGCAGAAGTGGGCAGATGTCAGGCTCACAGGGTTGACTTCATTTTTTACTGGAATTCCAAGATCCACCATCCAGAGCCAGGTGCAATATAGCAGCTCAATAGTAGGAACAGATGGATCAGTATATATCTGGTCCATGTCATTTTCACATCTATTTAATAATACTAATCTAATTTCTTCATCATTCTGGGATTGTTTTTTAAAAACTGCATAAAAACTTGCATTTCTGCACACAACTTTCCCTAATAGGCACATTTTTTTAAATGCATCTTTCCCTGATATACAAATCTTTCTATGCAGCTTATAGGTGCTTATAGATCATAGAGTTGGAAGGGGCCTACAAGGCCATCGAATCCAACCCCCTGCTAGAGGAGGGGTCTCCCATCCAAGTAATAACCAGGCCTGACCCTGCTTAGCTTTCTACGCTCAGACAAGCTGAGCCAGCATAAGCCACAGGCCTGCTTTTGAGCTGAGAATGGCATCACTAAATTAAGAGCAATGCACAATCTGAAGGATCACTGTGTCCCAATCTGCATATTAGTCCAGGAAGTGTTAATTTGGTTGTTGGTTGTGGTGTGGTTTGTGTGTTTCAAATGGAATAATTCAGACCAAATTCCTCCATTCCTGGAGGGGGGGGGATATGTACCAAACAAGACTGTGTGTAATCTCAGCAGGTAGAAAATAGCCACAGGTTGTTCGTCTCTTCATTTTTTTGTCATCCTTTGGGCCAATCTAGACCTGACAGTGAAGTATGTCAAATATGGTCTTTGCATTTGACATTCAAGTTTTAAAAGAATGAAAATTACATCAGCTGGGGTGGGGGTGGGGACTGATAATGAACTGGCTCAGAGTAGCCATGGAAGGGGAATTTCAGTCTGTCTTTCCCTGCCCTGCAAATATTAGCTTCAGAGGAGGGATCTTCCACAGGACTGCAGCATGGCAGGGAAGGGTTGCATCCAAACCCCAGCTCTGATCCTGTTAATGTGAACCCCCCCCCAGTTGGTGTCTAGTTTGTCCCCAAGTACTTGAGCAGGGGAGAAATTCCTCATACAGAATTATCTGCATCAGGAGCAAGAAACTCCAAAGAGTTGATGGTAATTTCCTGGCCTTCCATGAAGTTTGGGAGCCATGGGAAATTCTACAGACGTTCCCCCACTGCCCACAATTCCCTGGTGTTGCAGCTCCATGGAAAGGATGGGCTATTTATTTTTTTTTAAATGTTTGTGAAGGTGCATGGAAATTAGGGATTTTTTGTCCACAAGGATGAGAACTTCCTAGCTCTGGGAGAAGAGGCAATGTGATATATGAGAGAGGGGGATGGGTGGGAAGGGCAAAAGCCATGATCCTGTAAATGCCACTTCTTGCAGGCTGGTCCTAAAAAGTGCTTGAGATGAGAAGTCAGGGTAGCTGGAAATAGCTGTACTGATCCAGCAGATGGCAACCTTCATTCTGAATCAATAGGAGACCCATCACATGCCAGCCACACACACAAGATTATATAGGACAAAAATAAATAAATAGGGTTTCCCCCCTGCTCCCCACCCTTCCAGTCATCCTGGCTCCATTGCTTAAAGTTGTTTGAGGTGTTGTCCTTTCCTGGACACAGCTGGAAAACCAAGACCCCTGTCTGTCCATGGTTACTTATTCTGGAGCTTTCCTCAAGTATGGAAGACTGATCATTGGTGGTGTTGCCTCTGTGCTTCTGTTGCACTAACCCTTTCCTTCTTTCCTTCCTTCCAGTGTTCTTTTTCTGTGATTTTCCTATGGGGAGCTTCCTTTGGTAAAATAGTGTATATTGCAATTCTGTTACTGCTGATGCTGTCTACTACAAACCCAGATGCATTCCAGACAAAGGGAGAGTTGCACATTGCTGCAAGTTAAATATAGGTGTGTGTGTGTGTGTGTGTGTGTGTCTGCATCTGTCTATATAGGGGTCCCTTATTTGCACTTCTTTGAGAAAGGGTAGCAGACATCCTATGCCAGCAACACTATCCACGTTTTTGTTGTGGGGATGAAATGGCATTTCCCATGCAGAACCTTGATGGAGATGCTGGGATGTGGCTAAAACACAGGAGTTTACACCCATCTGCACAAAAGGTGTGCAAACAACCACAGGTGGCTGCAATGGTGCTGTGAGGACAGGACTTTCGGGCAGATGTCCAAGGCCCAGCTCAGCAGAATGAGCAGCCCCGTCTCCAAATGCAGCAGGGCTGGCTTACCACATCTTGATGTCAGTGAAGTGGTACACACTACCATCTAAAAAGAACCCCACCCCACCCAGACCATTAAGTCAACAGTCTAAAATTACCTAACTGCACCACTGGATGCCTGGTGGCCTTGGGACCCTATTTCAAAACAGCAATGGGTCTGAGTGGCTGGAATGTAGGGAGCTGCTTGAGATAGAGTCAACCCATCTAACCTAGTACTGTGTACTCCAGCCTTCCCCAACCTTCTGTGTTGGACAACTCCCACCATACCCAGCCAGCATGGCCAACGGTCGACACCAAGGATGGGCAGACTTTAGGCTCATGAGATCTAGTTTGTTTGGAGCCTGGTGCAAAAGTCATACGCTTAAAATCACAGTCTTCTGAGCCCAGGAATTTGGTCTGAGTCCCAGAACTGCACAGGACACACAGCCCTCCTTTCACACACAAATCCTTTCCTGGTACCCCAAGCGATCTTCATTTCAGCAGCATAGCTTAGGGAAGGAGTCATCTTTGCTGCTGCAATCATTACAAAATTGTGAGTTAGAAATCCTTGTTGATCTAATGCCAATCACCCAGGGATCTACCAGTGGATCCAGATCTACCTTTTGCACACCTCTGGTCTACACTGACTGGCAGTAGCTCTCCAGGATTTCAAAAATTTCGGACAGGTCTTGCCAACCATACCTGGAAGTTTCAGGAATTAACCTGGATCCTCTCCCTACAGAGCATGTGTTATACAACTGAGCTACAGCCCTTCCCCACACCATAGAGTGATCCATGTTGACAACTAACTTGCTTTACAACAGGGGTGTTGAACCTCTTTCAGCCTGAGGGCCAAATTCAATTTCAGAGAAGCTCTCGAGGGCTGCATTCCAGTGGTGGGCAAGGGCAAAATGGGCAGGGCCAAAACACCAAAAACATACCAGCATATTTTAGCTTAATGCTCTCACTGTCAGTAACTAAGAGCAATCCTGTGGTCCCTGGGCAAGCATCCCAGGGACCATAAGGTAGTTTGGAAGAACCCTTCCGAGGTCGGAGACAGTGCTCCAACCTCAGAAAGGGGAGCTGGAGATCCGCCCTGCCCCTTTGCAGCCGGTGTGGAAATAACCACACTGGCTGCCCTTCAAGGTCATTTAATTGACCACAGAGGGGAGGAAAGGAGACATTCTGGTGAGCGGGGAGGGGAGGAGAGTTATGAGTTATCCTGAGCCTCCTTCCATCCCCCTCCTTGTAAGATGGCCTGAAAAGCCCATATAGAGAAAATCAGGAAAGATGGAGGACAGGGAGGTGAAGATGGCCTCCTCCTGCTGTTCCTCTTGCCCTGCCAGCTTCAGCCTGGCAGGGCATAGGATTCTCCAAAGCATGGGGGCTTCTGAGTAGCATGGGTGCAATCGATAGGATTGTGCCCTAAGCTGTAGGAGAGGCATTTCAACCTTTTAAAATGGGGGGGGGACTGCACAAAAGTCTGGAAACCAGCAAACTATCAGTGGCCGGGGATTGAGCCAGGAAGAGGGGACATGGCCACCTGGGGAGCCCCAGAGGGCTAGGTTTGGCCCGTGGGCATTTGGTTCAACACCCCTGCTCTACAAGATGCTGAAATAAGTTTTCTTTACTGAACCAGTCTACACATGCTTTTGAATCACACAGAACCCTACATAAGAACTAACCAGAGTTACTCTCTAATGCTGGATGAGTACCTGATTGAACAAAGAAAAAAGCTATGAAATTAGATTCTTGTGCCCTGTACACTCTTGGTTAATTCCCTTTGGATGTATAGATTGCAGCATTCCCCCCACCCTTTAAAATCCTGTTTTAGTATATACCTTTTTGAGGGGGTGGGTGGAAAGAACTGTCCCTAGCTGAGCCTGAAAAGCATAAAAATGCAAAGATAATTAGAACTAGTGATGATATTCAGGGGTGGTACCAATGTTGGATTTTGGGGGATTGGGGCACAGAGTTTCATGCATTTATTTATTTTTATAATAATAATAATAATAATAATAATAATAATAATAATAATAATAATAATAATTCTTACCCGCCTCTCCATCTAGATCGAGGCGGGGAACAACAAAAATATAAAATACATAAACTAATCAAAGCACAACACATACTATTAAAACATCTTAAAACTATTAAAAACATTATAAAACATCTTAAAACATCTTTAAAACATCTTAAAATATTATACATATTAAATATTAAATATTATACATTTGCCTTCCCAGTTCCAAACTGGGCCCATCTCATTCAGGTATTTGCATACAACTTTTGCTCTTTCCTAGGTTTACTGAGGGGAGGGGCTGGTGTGGGAAGAGTTCTTAAGGCCTGGATAATGATACTCAAGCTCACAGCAGTATCTGGGCACACTGAGCACCATACGAAAGATGGCTGCCATGCATCGCTGCACAAGATTGCAGCCTTGGTTTGCCAAACATAAATAATTCCCACCTTTTTTCTTTTGCTCCCACTGGTCACACACCCATGGTGTTCTGGTCCACATTCCAAAACTGCCCATTTTGTGATGATAAACTCCTGATTACTGACTGGCAAATAAAATTGCCTTACAAATGGGGCATTTATTTCTGGAATCAGATGCTGGCCCAGATATGAACCCCTCATCCAATATTCACTTCCTCGCTTAAGTACTGGACAATGTTCTGTGGTGTTTTCAATACCAGCTGTTCCAAGGGTAACTTTTAAATCTTATGTAATATCTAAAACAAAATGATAATTTAAAGCTCTCCAGTTCTAGTTTGGTATGCCTCTCACTGGTGAACTAGTTTTTATTAGGAAGCGGGTCCTGTCATTTTTTTCCTGGAAAATGGAATTTTGAGTCCCCTGAGCTTTACCCTTCCCCGGCCTGCCTTCCCCAGCTCTCCCCATCCTGGCACCCTCCTGATGTATTGGACTACAACCCCCATCACCCCCAGTGAATGTTGGATGTGGTTGATGGGTGTTGTAGTCCAACACATCAGAAGGGTGCCAGGCTGGGGAAGGCTGTCCGATGGCTGTGATGGTCTCTGTTTCTGATGATGACTGGGCTTTGAAGATAATTCTTGGAATACCTTAAACCTCTTCTTAGCTGGCTGAAGCAAATGACTTCACTGCATAGCTAAGAACTGTTTTATATTTCAGTTGCTTTGTGCAAGGGGGAAAAAATGCGCTCACTATTAATAGTTTTCTGTACTTAGGCCAGTAACGTGCAAGGGTGTTTGGCATCTTCTGATCTCCAAATTCCCCCAGACTTTCCTCAGTTAGTTCAGGAACAGCTGCACATGCTGTTGTGTTGTCCTTACCCTTTTTTCATATCCATTTTGAGAATGCTTCCTTAAAGAGGAGTTTGTAAGTCTTCGGAATGTAGCAATTTTTATTTTATTTTTTTTGTCTGTCGAAGCAGTAGGATCCTCTCTTGAAAGTGTCGGGATACATTAAGTCAGCTTAGACACATATCCCCATGGGTGAGTCTTATTTGTCAATTACTGTTTCCATGGGAAATGCCAGTGACTGTTGGTACCATTCTACTATATGTTCTTGTGGATATGGGGATAATCCTCTGACGTCTCTGTTTTTCAACACTGCTTGCTGCATGTCATAACTCATTGTGTTTACATAGAAGACGATACTATAAATCTACCTGGTTGTTGTGATCATGCTCTGTAGAAAGAGGAAACTGGAGAATCTGATCTCCAATATTATTTATTCTATTTGAAAGATCTATGTGCCTCTTTTCAAGGTAAAACGTCTTCCCAAAGTGGCTCACAATCACAAAACAGTGTTTTTAAAATACAAAATATACCTTAAAATGTTTAACATAGCAGCATAAAATGGATTTTAAACATGAGCATGGTTGTAGTCCATAGTGATTGCATCTTGCAAAATGTCTCTTGCACTCTGATGCAACTGTACTAAGCATGAGGGATGTTGGGGGAAATGCTTGGTAGGATTTATTCATTTTGTAAATCCCATTTCATGGACATATTTGTTAGCTAAGAGACTGCTATTTGAGTGCTTTGTTCTAGATGAGACTTTAAAAAAAGGGTTGGCATCAAAATTTGTATACATTTTTGTGTGCATTTCTCCTGCATTTTTGTACACAATTTTGCCTAATATAGACACTTTTTGAAGAAACTTTACTAATTTAATGCATATTTGGGTGTCATTTTCATGAATATACCCACTTTGGTGTGCACTTTTCCCTAATATACACATCTTTGTCTACATTTTTTAAATTGGAGAATTTCATTGCAAAATTCAGAGAAGTGCATATTTCGAAGGATGACTGAGTTTGCGTATTGGTTCAAAGATGTGAAATTAGGTCATTTCACATTAAAATGTGAACTGAATGAATTTATTCCCCATCCCCAGTTTCATGTCATGTATAGTTTGGCTCTAACTTGAAAGCTGTTCCTTTCCTGAAGCTGACATCCAGCTGGACAGAAGGTTAATCTTTTCTACTGCATCAGCACATATTCTCAAGTCAGTGTTGTGTAGTGGTTTGAGTGTTGGACTGGGACTCGGGAGATCTGGGTTCTAGTCCCCACTCAGCCATGAAGCTCACTGGGTGACTTTGGGCCAGTCACTGATTCTCAGCCTAACCTACCTCACAGGGTTGTTGTGAGGATAAACTGGAGAGGAGGGGGATCATGTATACTGCCTTGGGCTCCTTGGAGGAAAGGTGGGATTTAAATGTTGCATAAATAAATAAATAAATAAATAAATTTAAAAAAAAATAAAGTCTTCCTGCTGCTCAAGTTTTAAGGCAGGAAGGTGGCAGAACCAGGAATAGAACCTGCCCCACCACCCTGCTGTCCCTGGACACTTGCTGAAATAAAGGTACAGGGGCCCTGGTTATCTCTGTTGCATCTGATCCCCCTGGATTAGAACGGGGCTCTCCAACCTCTTGGGTCCCCAGATGTTGCTGGACTACAGCTCCCAGAATCCCTTGCCATTAGCCATGCTGGCTGGGTATGCTGGGAGCTGTAGGCCAGCAACATCTGGGGAGCCAAGGTTGGAGAGCCCTGCTTTAGAACATATGTAAACTAGCATATGCAAATTTGATGTTGTTTTTTGTCCTGTGGGCCTGAGCCCTGGATCTTTTCAGTACCTAGCACCACCCCTGCTGTGTAGGGTTGTAGGGATGCATCTATCTATCTATCTATCTATCTATCTATCAGTTTTTCTTTCTCCTGCATTCAAAATTTTAAAACCTCAAGTTCTTTCCCTCCCAAATATGAAGAACCTTGCGAATTTTGGTAAATTCTTATCAGAACTGAACTGAGCTGAAATTCTCACCCATTTGCACCAGCCAAATTCTATCTAGGTACAGATATTCCCAACATGGAGAGGACCGTGATGTACCTTCCTGCCAGATAGCTGTTAAAGAGGAGGAAAAAAGAGGCTGGCAACCCTAATGAAGCGCTAACACGGTTGAATACACAGGGAGTCAAACCAAGACTTTTAAGAGCTAAGCACTCAAAGCCCTGGGCATAGATGCAGAATGTGCCATTTATTGGGACTGGGAAATCCTTTGTTGTAATTGTGATGACCAAAGGTGATTGTATCCTAAGCCTAGGGCCTACTAAGAATCCAGACTTCTAATGCTCTTAGAAGATATAGATGTAGCATGTTGACCTTCCAACTCTTACCTCTATCAAATAAATCAAGGGTGCAGATCCTCAGGCCTAGGGACTGAATTGGCCCTCCTAGGGCCCCTATCCAGCCCTCTGGGGTTCTCCAGAGGGCCACAACCACTTCCTCTGGCCCCAATCCCTTCCCCAACCAGTGGTGGTTTCCCAGCTTTTATGTAGTTCCACCCACCACTGGAATGCACCCTCTCCCCAAGAGTTTCTCTGAAACTGAATTTGGTTCAGCAACCCTGATATAATAGAAGCTTGAGATCCTGAGATCATCTATTGCTACCCGATGCCCACTTTTTGCATAGGAACCCTGTGGGCAGTCCCACCACCTCCTTGACTGTCTCTCTCCTTGCTAAATATTGAGCATCCTCCACCCTCTTACTGAGGAAATGCAGTCATTTCCATCATTAACCCAATTAACAACATCATGTACATGGGCCATGGAAGTCAGCCACTGTTAATGGTGAGCGCAAGACTTTGAGATACATTGGTAGGCTTTGTTTCTCCCTCATGGTTTTCTGGGGGACACACCCAGAGGAAGGCCATGATTGACGGGCTAGACTTCTGTGCAGTTATTATCTCCTTTCATGTTGGGGGATTTCTTCATCTAGTGGAGTCATCAACCACTTTGTCACGTCTTTTCGGTACACCAATTTAGAACTGAACGAATCTTAGCTATGCAGTGCAGGACATCTGGTCCCTAGAGTAAAAACGGGCATGGCACTCCAATCTCTCTGTGTGTATTCTCTAGTGCAAGAGCCTCTTTCAGCCCGAGGGCCATGTTCAATTTTAGAGAGGTTCTTGAGGGGGTGCACATTCCAATGGTGAGTGGCCTTGGGAAGTGTCCCATCGGCAGCACAGGGCAGCGGAGCAAGCAGGCAGACAGCGCACCTGGTCGCAGTCATAGATTTCATAGATATAGAGTTGGAAGGGGCCTACAGGCCATCGAGTCCAAGCCCCCTGCTCAATGCAGGAAACTAGAGGAGGGGGGTCTCCCATCCAAGTAATAACCAGGCCTGACCCTGCTTAGCTTTCCACACTCAGACAAGCTGAGCCAGCGTGAGCCACAGGCCTGTATAGTGTTCCGCGCTATGATGAGATGTATTGTATTTCTGCTTACACTGTCGTCATTATTCTATATCTGCATTTATACATATAAATGGGCACAAATTGGGGTGAAGGGAAAAGGGGTGTGGCCAAAAATACAAAAAAAATATGACAACTTATTTTTGCTTAAAGCTCTTGCTGCCAGTATTCAACCTTGGGAGAGGCATTTCAACATTTTAGAGTGGAGGGAAAACTGCACAAAAGCTGGGAAACCATCAAGTAATCAGTGGTTGGGGGAAAGAGGGTGGGGTTAAAGAAAGGGGGGTGGCCTTGTGGGGAACCCAAGAGGACAGATTTGGCCCCCAGGCCTGAGGTTCCCCAACCCTGCTCTGCCATCTGACACTAGGGGTGGGCGATCCGCCCACCACCCGACCTACGGCGCACTCAGCGAGCACTGCCACCATGCCTGCTGAGTTGGGCCAAAAATGAGTGCCAGCCACGGCGCTCGCTGGACCTCCTGGTTCTAGGCACTATGTTATTTATGTAGAAAATGGTGTAAGATACGTTAAAAGTGGCCTGCGATTGGCGCAACTTGCGCCAATCGCGGCTGTTTTTAACGTATCTCACGCCATTTTTCTACGTTAAAAAAGTAGCACCGGGGACCCGGAAGTCCCTTCCCCGACTTGGCTCGCGAGAACACAAGTCCAGCCGGGGAAGCAGGTAGGCCGAGCAGAGCTTGGGAGGTTGAGCCCAGCGAGTTCGCCGGACTTCCACCCCCCAACTGAGCTCTGCATGCATCCCTAGTTGACACAGCTGATGGGGACCAGCAGTGGAGGCTGGTGATTCCAATGGCAGCAGGGCTGCATATCCGCTCCAGATTTTACCGCACACTTTTAAGGAACTATCCATGGTGCCAAACCTATTTTGGGGATAGGGTTAGCACCATGGATATCTCCTTTAAAGTTCAGAATAAAATCCGGAGTGGATATTCAGTCCCGCTGACATTGGAGCCATCAGCCTCCACTGGTGACCACTGTCAGCTGATCAGGGCAAAGAAACCTGCCTTTTCTTGGGATGCTTCCTGCAGTCCTCATTGCCCTTACATAGATAGATCAACAGATATGTTCGCTGGGAAACTGTTTTTTAAGCACTGACTACAAACCAGGATTGCAAACCACAGTTGGATCGTAGTTTGCAAGGGAGGACTGTAATCGGAGTTTAAACCAGTTTCACAGTTTGGACATAATGGAAAAACTATAGGTTAGCAAACCCTGGAAATACTGTATTAAGGTGCAAGTAGGGTGTACATGGGCACAATGCTCATTAATCCTGGCCTGATAATTTATTAACGTAATTTATTAACAGCATTTTATACCCAGGGATGGGGACTCGGACTCCAGGACTCGACTCGTGAGTCGGACTGAGTCCCCCCTGTGACTCGAGTCAGACTCGAGTCCCAATATTTTTAATGGGACTCGAGACTCGACTCGGGACTCGAGACCAAGGACTCGTGTTCCAAAATCGTGTTCCTCAAATGCAACATGGATAGGTTTTAGGAAGTACAGCAAGTTTATTTTTTAAAATCATTTTCCTAAAATGCAACCTTTCAGACATTTTGGGTTTGGCCGCCTCTGCCTGCCTGTTTGGGGTTCCCTGCCTCCTCTGCTTGCCTGGTCTCTTCTTGACCAGTTCCACAGTTTGAATTGTCCAAGACAAAGGCCTCTGCCTGCCTGCTTTGGGGTTCCCTGCCTCCTCTGCCTGTCTGATTATTTTGGGTTTGACTGCCTGATCTGTTCTTGCCAAAATCAGTTGCAGAGTTTTGAAATAAAAAGGCACACTTGTGCCTAGAATTTATTTAAGCCACACATCTGAAATAGCCTTATTTTGTTGGGGAAACCCCCCATTGATTTTAATAGGGACTCGTGGAGTCAGCTTTGGGAGTGACTCGTGATTCGTGAGTCACCATTTTGGACCAAGGACTCGGCCTCGAGACTCGGGTCCAAAGACTCGTGACTTGACTCGTGACTCGAGACCAAGGACTCTTCAACATCCCTGTTTATACCACCCATTAATAATAAGTTCTCCGGGTGGTGTACAATAAATAAAGGAATAACCAGCAGCAGATCTAACAAATCACAAAACATGTTTTAAAACTGAAAAGGCTGGGAAATAAAACACACTGAAAAGACCCTAGTTGTCACTGACCTCACATCATTTGGTGGGTGCACCTGGAGAAGGGAGTCTGAAAATGATCTTAGGGTCCCCAAGCAGGTATATATGGGAGGAGTGGAACCTTTAGGTAACCTGGCCTTCAAGTCATTTTAGGTCTTGCAGATCACAAAGTACTGACGTGATATGATTGTATTGGCCAGTCCTTGTTAACAATCTCGCTGCCATATTTTGGAGCAGCTGAAGTGTCTGGATCTTTTTCAAAGGCAGCTTCATGTATAACACATTGATTAAACCATGGTTCATCAGATGGAGATTATTATGTCTAAACTGGGCTACAGACTCCACAATGAGATCATTGACGTTATTGATGGGGAATTCTGCAACCAGCTAGACCAAATCTTTGGTTGGGGAAAGGCTACATGAAGAGAGAAGAAAACAGCAGTTTTCAAATTTCAGAGGATGCAAAAAGGCTGAACTGGGAGATTTGGTTGTTGTTGTTTTTAAGCTATGAATGTTCTAATGGCTATCAGGGGCAGTGTTAGGGGATGGCCCAATAGGGCTGGAGCCACAAATCTTTCATTTGGAGCCCTGAATCTCCGGGAGGCCCTCTGCCCCACCACCCTGCTGTCCACGGGCACTTTCTGAAAGAAAGGTACAGGGGCCTTGATGATCTCTGTTGCATATGATCCCCCCCCCCGGGATTAGCTGGCTCCCTGCCCACATGTGCTTCACCTCCTGCTGCCTCCCCCTTGAATCTTTCTGCCTGAGGTTTTTTTCTGAAATCAAATGCCCGCCTCTCCCTTGTCCATGCATCCCCTTTTACAAATAGGGGTGTCCTTAGGAGACAGAGTCCCTTAAAGACACACACTCACACTCACACACTCACACACACACACACACACACACTTTAGAGCATATGTAAATTAGCAGTGCTTTTTTTTTTTTTTGGTCCCATGGGCCTGAGCCCCAGATCTTTTCAGTACCTAGCAGTGCCCCTGATGGCTATAAACATACCCTTTATGTCTGAGGGAATAGTAAATCTGAAGTTTCATTACCAACACTAAATTTAAGTTTCTTCAGCATCAATGCCAAGTTGAAAGTCTGGTTCATACAAATTACTTGGGAGTTGCCATGAATCCCCGGAATGGATGCACAGAGTTCTTACAAAGCATTAGGCAGATTATAAATGCAATGTTAGTATACGTTGTGCAGAAGATTTTACCCTAATGACTACTGGAAATGAGATCCTGTTAAGAACAAATGCTCTCTAATCAGGTTAAAGGAGAATGAGAAAAAAATACTTCACTGCACCATTAGTCGGATTGTTAAAATTTCAACTTTAATAAATATTAGATGTGAAGAAAGGAATAGTGAGCCCCGAGAACTGAAAGCTCATTCCTAGGCAGAGGTAACTGACGGGCATTCCAGACCATATGTACATCAAATGAAATTTAAAGACCTGTTTCAAGGTTACACCCTACAACCAGGGGTGCTGCTAGGTACCGAAAAGATCCAGTGTTCAGGCCCACAGGACTCCCCCCAAGCACATATTTGCATATGCTAATTTACATATGCTCTAAGGTCTCTCTGTGTGCGTCTTTAAAGGCCCCTGTCTCCTAAGGATGCTCCTATTTCTAAAAAGGGATGTATGGACAGGGGAGAAGAGGGCATTTGATTCCAGGGGGGGAAAACCCTCAGGCAAAGATTCAAAGTGAGGGGAGCATATGTAGGAAAAAAGCCAGCCAATTCAGGGGATCAGATGCAACAGAGATCACCAGGGCCCCTGTCCCTTTATTTTAGCAGGTTCCCATGGACAGCAGGGTGGTGGAGCAGGTGGCCTCCCAGAGATTTGGGGCTCCAAAGGAGAGATTTGGGGCTCCAGCAGCCCTCCTAACACTGCCTCTGACTGATGGTTATTCCGTATGTACATCAAATGCAATTTAACCATTTTAAGGTTACACCCTACAACAGCCTTCCCTCCGCCTCTGACAAAAGGATGATGGGAGTTGTAGTTCAACACATCTAGAGGGCACCAGGTTGGGGAAGGGTGCCCTGTGATAATGGCGAGTGAAACAAAACCTGGACAAACATTCACAGTAACATGTTTTTCAGGGTCTGTTCCGGGAAATTGGATACTTAAGGCAATACCCAGTAGGAAGTCTCTCCTGAATGCCAGAACTATAGAAGCTCCCTTTACTCACCCAGATGTCTTTCCAGTGGTACAATTCAGGGCCAAACTAGTTGGGACATTATTCACGCAATTAATTGCATGAATGATTTTTCTTTTTTAAAGTAAATAGCCACGGGGCCCCTACTCTGGATTGGGACCATGGGATGGTGGGGTGGGGGGGGTGGCTTTATCCCGTTTGATCCTGATCCAGGTAACTCCCCCTCTTAAAAAAAATATATTATTACATTTATATCCTGCCTTTTCCCCTCTTGCAAAGAACCCTAAGCAGCTTACACACTCCTCCTCCTCCTCCTCCTCCTCCTCCTCCTCCTCTCCATTCTATCCTCAACAACAACCCCGTGAGGTAGGTTAGGCTGAGTGTCAGTGACTAGCCCAAAGTCACCCAGTGTGATTCATGGCCAAGCAGGGGCTTGAACCTGGGTCTCCTGAGTCCCAGTCCAACACCCTTACCACTACACCACACTGGCTCTCTTGTAGCCATTGCCAACAGGAGCATCCCTGACCCTCCTGATGTGAATTGCAGCTGCTGGGGAGGTGTGTGGTATCTGGATTGGGACCACGACAAGGGCCAAGGGTTAAAGCCCCCTCCTCCACAAACACACCATGGTCCTGATCCAGTTCAGGGGTCCTAAGGCTATTTACTTCTTTAAAAACAACAACAACCCATTCATACAATTACTAATTGAGCAAATAACACCATGTATAGTTCAGTTCTCACAGTCATGATTTTCAAAGGAATGTGGTTTGGGTCTTACCCTACATTTAGGTGTCTGTGTGAAGAATATCTCCTCATATCTTGTTGAAATACATATGAATATTCAGCCTTGGAAATGGGGTGAAAAATTAGTCTCAGATGACCTTTCTGTGAGCTGATTCCTGTGTTGGACCACGGGGCCTCTCATGTATATGGTCTGTGCGTAGGGTGACCATGTGTCCTACTTTACAGAGGACAGTCCTCTATTTGAACATGTCCTCTGCTTGAAAAGCTGCCCAGTCCAAGTCCGGTTCAAAGATAAAGAATCAAAAGTAGGGAGAGCGAGAGTCTTGAAAGTGCCCATGAACAACAGCTAGCAGCCGAATGGCAAACCGAGTGGGCAAACAGGACACCTCGTCATATTCTTTCCCACTATTATGATATTTTTGTATTTCTGTTTAAATTATAGTAATCATTTTGAAATTTGCATATAAATTAGCATATGCATATTTTGTGCAAATCTGATGTATAAGCAGCCACCACATCTGCCTGTGGATATAAGTGTAACGTGTGAATTTGGTAAATGCCTGAGCTGGTTCCTTAAAACCAGTCTGTCTACGGACTTTAAAGAGAACAGGCCAAATTTGCATGCCTCACCCGTTCTTGCATTATGTTTCTATGGATATCTAGGTGTGGGTATCACTTCCAGCAATAATACCTTAATTGGACAATGTAGTGTAAATTGGCTGGGAGCCTGTGGGATGTCTTGAGCTATTGTGTCTCCTAGATAATCTGACTTAAAGCTTAAAAGATTTGAGTTAAATATATTGGTTCCAAATATGTATCTTTATTGCAGGCGGCTATTAGGACTAGCTACTGCAGAATAAACACAATCTCCGCGCTCCAGGTTTGACAAAGACATGGTTTTGCTAAAACAAAGTTGGCTTTTAATCATTTGGTAGATTATTTGGCAATGTGGGGTGGGGGTGGGGAAGTAGCCCTTTAAAAGCCCATAGACGTCAATGGGAAATGGTTTGGCTGCAATCCTATGCCCACTTACCTGGGAGTAAGCCCTACTGAACTCAGTGTGCCTTACTTCTGGATACTTATTTATTTTTTAAAAAATTATACACTTCATCCAGGATGAAGGATTTCAGGGCAGCATATGGAAGAATCAATGTCCAATACAATAAAAGCAGCATAAAACATAAATATCAATACAGTGAAATTGAGTGATATAAAATCTATTTCAACTAAGTAAAAAATAAAAACAATTTTTAAATGTAAAATGTCTTGGCAAATAAAGAAGTTTTAATGAATTGATATATATAGCATAGTCTTGTGAAGCATTTAACATTTCCCATTGATGTCAATAGGGCTTCAAAGGGCTTAACTCTGTCTGGATTGTAACCTTTAAAAAAAATATATGGAAAGTTGTTTCTTAAATCGTTCAGAGCCAGGGGCTCACAGGCAGTTCACAGGGCCACTCTTATGGAGGATAATTTGCACCTTTTTGCCAATTTGGATGCATAAAAGATGCTGATAGTCCTCACTAAAGACTCCATCCAACATGCATACAGTTATATGGCCACTGCTCAGTCTTGAATGATTAAGGAATGGCACGGAAGCTTAACTGTGCATTGGCGGAAACAGAATGCATTGAATTCCTTTTGGGTTATGTGCATGTTCAAGAATGAAATGAAAGTGAGATTAGCTCATATTTTGTGGGGGTTCAGTTCTATGTGGTGGCTTCTGGAAACATTAGGATAATCATCTTGGGCAAAACGGCACTGACAGGTCTATCTTAAAATACCAACAGGGATAGATGATATTGAAGAAACAGTCAGAATATCTCAGATTTAGATTATTGTTCTGATAGTGACTACATGAGATGGTCTCTTGCTGGGAATATTTGCCTTTAAAGACCCAAAATGTCCTTCTCGTGACCACTAGCTTTATTAAAACATGGGAGAACTGGTTCTATAGAAAAATAGCCATCTCTTCTTCAAACCTATCTTAGGTTTGCTGAGTGGTGTGTGTTCTTGTAATTTGTTGTCAACAGTTAGCTAAAATGTAACAGAACTGTGTACATGTATGTGGTCGTTCGCACGGAGTCTGCGTGTTGTTCAGTTAAAACCCTGGTACAGAAATCAGCCATTTGGTATTGGCTCAAGATAATTTTCCAGAAGGTCTCCCCTCTAGTTCTAAAGGCGTACCAGGAAATGGGCCCAGAATCATGGGCAGAAAAATTTGTCACCTTGTTTCTAACTTGGGTTTCTCAGTGAATTATTTAGTTGCAATAGGCTATTATGCTGCCCGTTGGAAGTTGCTGGGCGTTTAGCAGATATTGAGTGTCAGGAAAATGCTGCATTAGTGTCCAGTTGTCATTCTGCTATATTGTATAAGACTTTCACAGCATATCCTGGAAAATTGCCCCCTTATTTGGCCTCCTCTTGTCCGTATAATCTTAAGACTCTACTAACTAAGTGCAGGCTGAATACCCTGCCTTTAATCGAGGTCAAAGGATGACATGAAGGTATACCCGTTCCAGACAGACAGTGCCCAATTGGTTGCCGACAGATAGAAGACTTATGTCATTTTCTTCTGGAATGTCCTGTGTATTCAGAGTTGATAGCCCAATATTTAGATCCCCTTATCGCCCGTATTGGAAATGTTAATTCTCTCCAAAAATTGATGTTTTTGTTAACAGGATCTGACTATTATGTGTCCTTTCGAACGGCCAAGTATGTTAACTTGGCCTGGACGATGAGGGAGAATCTGTTATCATCTGTTGAGAAAAGTTAATGCTGGTTTTATATTATTGATTTAACTGTACTAATTATATTGTGTAAGAGTTCTGTTGATTTTTCTATGGTGTTTGCCAAAGCCTGTTTGACTAAGCAAAATAAAGTTGGATTGGATGTATGTGGTGGCTGTGGAGTATTATTATTATTATTATTATTATTATTATTATTATTGTAGTAAGACCATGTCAAAGAATACTTGAGTTTTTGTACAGGAGGCACTGTAATGAAATACAACTTCAGTGGATTAGACAAGTGCCACCAGTAATTTTATATATGTAGCTTTCAACTTTAATAAGGTGTTACAAAACCTATGAAAACACGGGTAACTAAAACCACATTTCTTTTCCAGCAAGCTCAGCCTCTGTTCTCATTTTCAACAGTCACAATGTGGTGCTTTGTACTGTAAAGAGAGAGAGCAGGAGAGAGGGGGAAAAGTTGTTAAATCCAATTTGAAAAACTGGTAATTGTGCAATCTGTTGCTTTTTTTTTTTTTTTTTTTGGTCTATTAAATGTTGATATATGAAAATTTCCTGGATTATTTAGTGTGCTTGTGTTTCATCACAACCGCAGTACACTTAAAGAACGTGTCTCAAAAATAGCCTTTTGGTCATTTTGAAAATCGCATCAGCCAAATTCAGGAAACTGACCTATAATTATTTCCTGTTGCAGTATTAACATGGGAGGTTGCTGCTGCATCATTTAGAATTAAGGATTTAAAAAATGATTTAGAGCTTAAGTCTTTCTAGGCATCTACCTGCTGTCAGGAAAATTGGCAGGTCTTTGGGGAAGGAGATGGAATGGGGAATTTGATTTTTAGCCTAGCATCAAACGTTGTGCACAATGGCAGGAATGGAATAGCATTCTAGACTCTCCAGCGTCACGGTAGACCTCCATCCTGCTGCAGCCCAGTTTCCTGATAATCCTTTTTAACTGGAGATGCCAAGGAGTGAAACTGAGGCCTTCTGCATACAAAGCATGTGCTCTACTGCTGAGCCATGGTTTTCCCCAATGTACATTATAGGGATGGTTGAGGAATTTGTTCTTTGCAAATTCCGTTATGAACTGAGCCACACCATGCAGAGTAATGCACAGATCAGCATTCTCCGGATTTGGCTATGCAGTTCTCAGCTCAAAAGAAGCATCAAAAACATGTATAAAAATTCATATTTTAGGATAGAATGTATGTATGTATGTATGTATGTATTTACTTAGGGTGCAATCCTATGGCCTCCTGACATTGTCCGGAGGGCCATAGGATAGATCAGAGTCCCAGCTCCAACCTCGGGAATGCTTTCTGAAGCCAGAGCTGGGACTCCAACCTTGGAGGGCTGGCATGGTTCTTTCCATGCCAGATGTGGCTCGGAAGACAGAAGACCATCTCTGGAGCCAGTGAGGGGGGGCAGGGAGTAGGGTGGGGAGGGGAGGATGGCGCCACCGCCATCCTCCAAAGAATCCCAGTGGTACCTCAGTCTCTCCTCCTCGCGAGGAGGGGAACAACATTTAGACAGCCAGAATAGTCCCATCTAAAAGTTTTGGAGGGCAAGGGGAGTGCAGAGGCAATCCTAGCTTTTGCATTTCTCCCGCCTTCCACTGGATGCCTGTGATCTTCCAAGTTCAGAGTGTTACGGGCAGCCGCATTGGATGGCACCCTTACTGTTACTTTTAAACTGCACAATAACCAAAGTTCTTTAGGTGGTGTGCAATAAAAGGAAAGCATGAAATATGAACTCTAAAACAGACGAACAAAAATAAAAACAGTCCAGAATAAAACTGAGATAAAACCAGCATCAAAGAATAAAACCATCTCAGGAAATAAAACCAAATTTAAACCAGCAACCAGCAACAGAATAAAAAACTAAAAGCACTAAAAAAAACCAGTTCTTAAAATGCCTGGAAGAATAAAAAAAGGTCCTCACCTGGCACCTAAAAGACCATCATGTTGGCACCAGGAAATGGAAAGCCTCTCTGCAGAGAGTGTTCCACAGGCAGGTGCCACCACTGAAAAGTCCCTCTGTCTTGTAGCTGCCCGCCTTGCTTCATTTGGCAGGGGCATCTGAAGGAGGGCCGGTGATGATGATCTGAATGTCTGGTTAGGGAAATATAGGAGGAGACATTCTTTCAGGTCATATTTCTAAATGCGTTTAGAAATGTGTACTTGGAGAGAAAACACATTCAAAATGCATATTTAAATGATATTTTAATACAAACTTTTATCCGAACCTCTTAAAAAAATACGCCAACTCAGATTAATGGAAAATGGGACAGAACAGACATATGAATAAAAACTTAAGAAGAGCCATGCTGCATCAGACCAAAGGCCTATCTAGTCCAGCATTCTGTTCCCACAGTGGCCAGTTCCCAGCTGCCTCTGGAAAGCCAGAAGCAGGACATGAGTGCAATAGCACTGTCCTTCTTGTGTTCCCCAGCAACCGGTATACATAGATTTCATAGGTAGAGTTGGAAGGAGCCTACAAGGCTATCGAGTCCAACCCCCTACTCAATGCAGGAAACTAGAGGAGGGGTCTCCCATCCAAGTCACGACCAGACCTGACCCTGCTTAGCTTCCAAGCTCAGACAAGCTGAGCCAGCGTGAGCCACAGAGTGATACTGCCTCTGATACTGGAGGTAATATAGAGCCATCATGACTAGTACCCACTGATAGCCTTCCCCTCCATGAACTCATGTGAACCTGAAATGGGCAGAAAGAAACCGATCCATCCATCCCTGTGTATGTGTGGAGTACACGAAGCAAAAGACACGTGTGTGTGCATGGGGGGTTGCCTGCTATTTCTTACATGGAAATACTTTGTTTGTTACATATAATGAGGCTCTAAGAAGTGTGATGCCTTGGCATTCCCCTAAAAATAAAGTCGACGGCTTCCCACAGTCAGCTACGGTACTGCAGAACATATGCTCCAAGAGTTTCTGGAAACTCGCACTACGAACCACCCAGCAAGCCAGGATTCATTCTCTCTTTCTTTATTTTGGAGATAATTCCCTTAATCCCTTCAAAAAATTATATTTCATTTCAATGGTATTATTTACGAGAACCTTGTATTATAATGATCAGTAGTGTGTGATCCCACGTCTGCAGTTTGTTGGGAGATTAGTCTCTCTTTCTCTTTCTCTTTCAAGATATATTACTTTTAGGTTTGTTGGAAGGCACTTTATAGCGTTATAAAGCCCTTAAAATGTTTTTTAAACACTACTTCAAGCTTATAGGGCTAGTTTTAGAATTGCAATTACAAGCTCCTTTATCCCCAAGCAAATTCCCACTGTGATGGTGTATGTAAACTGTTTTAGACATTTTAATGCTCCTGAGCAATAAATCTGAAAAGGGGGAAAGCAAGCACCTCGGTTTGTAAAAATGAAAGATGCCGCGTCCTAATTTATGCGGCATATAAAACTCTGCGAAGTCTCTTTGTATCATTCTATGGAGGAGTTTAATATATAATTTTTTAAAATTGTTTCAAGCTGTTATCCCCCCCCCGCCCCCTTTAGATGTTGCTTCCTGCTTACAGAGAATGCACAAAACTTGTTAGAAGGGAAGGCTTTGTCTGTCTTCCTAACCTCTTTTTCGCCTCTCAAGGCTTTTTATTTACCATTCTCTAAGCTCTCTTCCATTTGCATAGTTCCAAAATGGCTTAGATTGGGGTACAGAACCACAGCTCCAGGGGCCAAATATGGCCCTTCTAGGATCCCCAGACAGCCATTCCCCATTCCCCTGGCCTCATCCCTTACCTGACCCTATCCCTTTCCCTGAACACCAATTGTTTGGTGGTTTCCCAGCATTTGTGTAGCCTTTTCCCCATTCCAAAAGGTTGAAATGCCTCTGCTAAGGCTTAGTTACTGGCAGTGAGAACTTGAAGCTAAAATATGCTGGTATTTTTGCCAGAGGCAGTGTCAGGGGGCAGCCCACTAGGACTGGAGCCCCGACTCTTTCATTTGGAACCTCGGATCTCTGGGAGGACATCTGCCCCACCACCCTGCTGTCCATGGGCACTTACTGAAATTAAGCTACAGGGGCCCTGATGATCTTGGTTGCGTCTGATCCCCCTGGATTAGCTGGCTTTTTGCCCCCATGTGCTTCCCCTCCTGCTGCCTCCCTTTGAATCTTTCTGCCTCAGTCCCCCCCCCCCCAGAAATCAAATGCCCTCCTCTTCCCTGTCCATACATCCATTTTTAGAAATAGGGGTGTCCTTAGGAGGCAGGGTCCTTTAAAGACAAACACACAGAGAGTTTAGAGCATATGTAAATTAGCGCATTTTTTTGGTCCTGTGGGCCTGAGGCCCAGATCTTTCCAGTACCTAGCACTGCCCCTGATTTTTGGCATTTTCCCTCCCAAATCACCTAGAGATCTACCAGTAGATCCCAAATTTATCTTTTGCTTGCTTCTGCTATAATGTGTATCACTAATGAGGCTAAACATGCTACAATTTTTGAAAAGAAAGTTGTTATGGACAGTTTGCTTAATGCAGTATAGGGAAGTGGAGAAAGGTGAGTGTGAGAGTGGTGGGGGCTGTATGTGAGTCACTTGGGGAGTGATCCTTGACATGAAATAGCACCCCTTATCATCTGTGAAGTGTTGGAGGGTATGAGATTTGAGTGTGATTTGTAGATGCAGTGTAGTTGCTCCTGATATTTCCACGTGGTGCTTTACAATCGGCTCCAATTCTACATGCCCAAGACTGAACATCTAATTTTTCCTCTCCTTGTGCATTCGTCTTATCCATCGATAACTTAACTTCACCATTGACCTGGTTGAACAGGCACAAAATCTTGGTCTTATCTTTGAGTCTTCTTCTCTCTCTCTCTCTCTCTCTCTCTCTCTCTCTCCTTTGAACTCCATATCATCTCCATTGCCAAATTACATTGTTTCTCCCTTTACAATGTTGCAAATTCACAGCTTCTCCCTCTCTGCCCCTTTGATAAAAACTCTGGTCCACGTCCTAGACATCTCTCACCTTGACTCTTCTGTGGCCTTTCATTGTCTCACCTTGGCCCCTTCACCTCTATTTATCACTCTGCTGCTAAAATGATTCCCCTCTCTGTCTCTCATATCTCTGACCAAGTGACACCCCTACTTAAATCCCTACCCTGATTTCCTGTCTACTTGTAGCCAATGGAGGCTGGTGACTCCTGTTTCGGTGGGGCTCCTAATCCATTGCAGCTTTTATTTGGAGCTTCATAGGAGCTATCCATGGTGGTGAACCTATTTTGGGGGTGGAGTTCAGCACCATAGATAGCTCCTATAAAGCTCCAAATAAAACCTGCGATGGGTTAGGAGCCCCACCGAAATAGGAGTCAACAGCCTCCCCTGCTTGTAGATCAGGCATGTTGAATCTCTTCCAGGCTGAGGGCTGAATTCCATTTTGGAGAGGCTCTCAGGGGCCATAGTCTAGTGGAGATAGGGCCGGGGGCAAAAGGGGCAGGGTGAAAGTGGTTGGGGTTACCTTCGGAACCCTCAGTGACTCCGTCCACCCCCATATCTCTGCCCCTTGTATTTCCAATACATTCCTGCCTATGACTTTTGCTCATTCAGTTCCACCACCCATAGCTGTCCAGAGGTCTTCTGCTTCCTCAAATGGCTCTGCCCTTTCTGCTTATGTTGGGCACTGCTATCCATATCACCTCTTACCTCAAATCCCTCCTCAAAACACACAATTTCCATGCAGCCCCTTCGTGACCATGCACTCATGCAGGGGTGGGAAACGTGTGGCCTTCCAGATGTTGTTGGATGGCAGCTCCCATTATCCCTCACCATTGGCTATGCTGGGTAGGGCTGATGGGAGTTGTAGTCCAACAATATCTGGAAGGCCACAACTTGCCCACCCATGCCCTACTGTAACATAAATGAACACACATTTCTCTCCTGTTTTACCCCTGCCTCATTCCCCTCTCCTTTTTCTGTCCCCCTCAGTTATACATTGCAAGCCCCTTTGGGCAGGGATCTGTCGGAGAGGAAGAGCCATGTGTATAGATGGGTTTGATATAAGTATGAATAGTAATAATGGGGTGTGTTTGATTAGCATTTCCCTGCATTTATTTTTAAACAATGACACCTTTTGCAGTCAAAAAGACTGGGGGGGGGGGAATCTTGGCTGCTAAACATATTAACAACATCTTTTTTGCATGTGCTGTATTTGTTTTGTTACTTCTTCTTGCCAGTGTGATCTCAATCTCATTCGTGCAGAAAAGTGCCCCGGAAAGGTCTCCTAATGCATTCATGTCAAAATTGGTTTCCTTATATCTTCGTGACAGATCCAGCATCTCTAACTGCAGCAATTAATTTAGCAGCATAAAAAATTAAGTGGAACTTTTTGTCAGCTGAGTAGTTTTCCTGTTCACAAGTTTTGTTCATGGGCTGGTCTTGAAAGGCATTTTGTTTGCTGGGGCATTAGAAAACCTTAAAAAAAAATAGCATTTCAGATGCACTTTTGAAATGTGTTTGTGAGGCGAAAAGGGTACTTCTAGCAAATGTTTACTACAAAGTGAATGCAGAAGCTATTTGGATGTAAGTGAACACGCTATAAATCCTAGCAGCTTGACAACGGAAAGCAAACTTAATGAACAGCATTGGTAAGCTATTTGCTTTTTCGTAAGAATCTGAGCTGTCCTTTAAATGACAGGAAGAGTAAGAGAACCGGGAACTGAAGAAAAATGGACAGGAGTACATTTTAATTGAATTAAACTAATGCGTATATTTTACTCCAGAAATCTATCTTTCTTTTCTGGGTCTCAAACGTGAATGACATCATTAAGTCCTTGCTTTTTAAAAGACTCTCATGCTACTTTTTCTTGTTGTATTTGTACTGCTTAGCTGCATTTTTAATTGACAGATTATAGGACAGGTAGGAGCCCTTGGGGAAAAAAATGACAGGCTGCAAACATCTTTAATAAGGAATGTAGGAATCTACCTTATGCTGCATCACATCCATCTGACTCACTATTGTCAATACTGACTGGCAGCAGCTCTGCAGAGTTTTCAGGTGGGAGTCTTTCCCAGCTCTACCTGGAGATGCCAGGGGCCAATTCTGTGGCATTTTTCATGCAACTGCCGGTCCCTCCTTACCGAGGATTCTCCCTGCATTGTTCTACGGGCAAGGGGAGGAGGATATGGTCTGATGAGGAGGAGGAGGATTACTACTATTTATTTATATATTTCATTTCTATACTGCCCAATAGCCAAGGTTCTCTGGGTGGTTAACAACAATTAAAAACAATAAAAACAGCATAATATCCAATACAAAATTTAAATCAGAAATCAAAACCATTTGAACAATTAAACATGTTCAATAAACTAGATCTTTGAAGAGAGAAAAAAACACTGACATCCCCCCCCCCCCGCATAAGCCATGAAAAGCTATTAAATGCCTTGGCATAGAGGACAGGCTTAACCTATGCCTTGGCATAGAGGACAGGATAGCAGAGTTGGTACCAGGCAGGCCTCAGTGGGGAGATCATTCCATAATCGGGGTGCTGCCACTGAGAAAGCCCTCTTCCTTGTTGCCACCATCCAAGCCTCCCTTGGAGTTGGCACTCGGAGGAAGGTTTCAGAAGTTTCCTCTTCTTGCAGAATGACTGGCCAGCCTAAGAGGTTGTGCAGCCATGCTGCTGGTTGGGAGCACTAATTTGTTCTGGGGTGGAGGCAGATCTGGTCTCTGTTCTACTGCTGGGGCTTATATAGGAGGCCCCCCACATGGCTTCAGCTATCTGGATCCATTTCAAACAGGTAAGCAGGGCTTCAGGCACTCTACTCCCTGAAAAGCAAGGGGGTCCCCATAATGAATCTTGTGATGGGATGTCAAGGCTCCAGCCCTGGTTGGGGACTGGCATGTCTGAAACACACTCAAGTTTCAGGACAGCACCCACAATATCAGTACACAGCATCATGGCCCCAACTCCCTGTCTGTCACTCCCAACGTTACCCAAGATTCGGTCTGCCTGGTGACTGGACCTTTGCCCCGTATCGTGCCAAACTCTGTAAGCAGGGGAGAGTGGTGACCCCTGTGTCAGTGGGGCTCCTTATCCATTGCAAGTTTTATTCTGAGCTTTATAGGAACTATCCATGGTGCTGTACTCCACCCCTAAAATAGGTTCACCACCATAGAGCACAATGGATAGCTCCAATAAAGCTAGAAAGTGCTACTTCTTCTGGTTGTGCTAGCCAGGCCAACCTTCTCACTGCACTAACAGTTGTTTCTGCTAGTGCCGCAGAAGCATTGGGTACTGTCCACAGCATATGTTAAGTATTAATAACATATTTTATATGATTTGCAAATAGGGGCTTGGTACCTTTGCACTCGTTGGGCAGAGCCAGTTTCTTTTTTAATTATTAATTGGGTAGAATACTGGATGCTTTCCTTTATATCTCCACAAGCAAAAGGGCTTGAGATTTACTTAATGAAGGGCGGGGGGCAGAGAAAACTGAGAATATTTGGAGAGGAGCCAGGCCCCCCTGTAACTGTGCCTCTGGAAATCTCACACCTGTACTATTCATGTTCAATAGATGTTTCTCCAATGTATCATGAAAAACCTCCAGGAAAGGAAATTCCCTAATATCCCTTGTTGGGTTATTTCACTGTTGTGTGTCCCACTATCATACTGTGCAAAGCACATAATTTTGTAATGAGAACCTCTTCTTGCACAATGAGATAAAAACTGAATTGGGTTTGAAAGTATCTGTGCTAGCCTTCTCCAAGCTGGTGTCTTCCAGATGTGCTTGGCTACAACTACCATCATCCCCAGCCAGCAAGGCCATTGTCATCAAACACATCTAGAGGGCATGAATTTGGGGAAGGTTGGTCTGTTCAATGCCTCTTTAAATCCCAGGAGCTCAGAGGAAAGGGGTGCTGGTTTCTTAGTGGTTGGGGTGAGGCTTCAGCCCCTCCCCGCCTCATATAGCTTCTTCCCCATAACTAGGGGAAAGTGGAATAAATTACACAAACTAAGCACACTTTGCAACATTTGTTTAATTTACATAACGCATCCAGCATTTTTTGGTGGCAGCATATGGGTTACCTTGGCATGGAATTTTGACTTGTTTTAGCAGAATATAAATGGCTCTGTCTGTGTTGCTCTTGTAGGGATGTATGAGAAATTTGTTTCAGTTCATTTTTGATCAGGTTTTACCCACTTCGCACCTTCCAGACTGAACACAGACTCAGACGCAAAGTCTGTACATTTCTGAGCTTGCAATGTAATTCGCAGACCCCCGCCCCACAAAATGTGTTTGATTGCATGTGTACTTTTGAAAAAATGCACATGAAAAATGCACACTATTGAAGCATGCACACAAATATGCTTTAATCAATGGGAAAAGAATGCGTACATTTCAAAGATCTACCCTGAAAATGAATTTGGTCTCAGGTTGAAAGAGGTTCCCCACCCTTGTATTAAAACCACCAACTGGAGTCAGGTGCAAAACACTGGCTCAGGGCAGACATACATCTAGACAAATTAAGGACCAGGATGCTTCTGAGCCCATGGCTTAGACCAAGAATTTGTTTTCACTATGAGAACTGAGATTGTAGTCCGTACACACACACACACACACACCTGCTCCTGGTCCCCTCTTCCTAACTTTCTTCATTTAAACAGCCCAATTTAGAGATGGGGTGACTTTTTGATGTTGCTGTTTAACATTTTGGGATAAAAAAAACCCCTTGTCCATCTACAAATCATCCAGAGATTCATGAGTAAATCCTAAACTACCTTCTAATCATCTCTGAGTGATATGTCTGTCTCTCTGGGCTTTTCTACATGAGGCATTAATGATGCACTCGTTATTCCCTCCTCCCAGTTGTTTACAGGTTCTTTAGATGACATAATGACCCTCTAGTTCTGCTTCTGTGTCTAACCAGAACTTTCTGCAAGCTTTTTTTTTTTTTTTTTAAGAGCAGGGGAAATGTGTCATTTAACTGAGAGCGAAATAAAGTGTGATTTCCTCTGCTATATTTGCGCTATTCTGCTATACCGCAGTGCCACCTAGAGGTTATGTAGGGGGAAAGCAGGAAAGGAAACACTCCTTGTATAGTGCTTGGATCTCAATTCTGCAATGAAACTGAAAGTAGATACAGCAGATTAACAATCGATTAACAGCCTCATGCAGAAAAGCTTTCTCTGCCCCCCTCCAATTAGGCTGCAATCCTAATATATTCACTAAGGAAGACAGTGGACTTGAACACAGTGGACTTGCTTGGATTGTATTTGCCCATCCATGATCCTTTAGCCCATTCTGAAACAAATGGGGGGAGGGTCATCATCTAAAATATGCTTTTAAAAATAGTTCTGAATATTATATTCCAACCTGAATTTCTTTACAGCATTCCCAAACACGGATGCTATTAGTTCTAGGACTGGTAGGAAAAAAAGAAGAATAAAGTATTGACTTTAGTAAGTTAATTCTTAATGTGACTGGGTAAACTTAGTAAACAAGATCTAATGGGTGTGTGTGTGGGGGGGGGGAAGCCCCTCAAACATTCAGTTTAAAGTAGAAATGTGAAATCTTTTGAAATGCAAAGTTTCAGATTCAAATTTAAAATGGTTGCTCAACTGAATTTATACAAACATTTTCAGCTGTAGAGCTAACCTTACAAATACTATTCATCCCACATCATTATCCCAGTTTTTATCCTTGCAACAATCCAGTGAGATGTGTTAAGTTGGTAGGTCTTCATCATGGAATGTATACTTGAATCCGGATCCCCAGTCCAGGTCAACTACCCTCCAAGCTGATATCTCCAGTCTCGTGCTCTCACTTGTACATTGCTTTGTGAGGGCATAGTCCTAAGAAGTGACTAAAACATACTTTCAAAAAATAACGAACGTTATTGCCATGTATATAGATATAGGGCAGTATCTAATACTGCTGCAGTTCTGTTGTGCCCGCGGGACCTAACAAGCTCCCTTACTATCTTTTCGGTGCCAGGTTAAGACTTCCCTCTATGCCAAGGCATTTGATATTTATTCTGTTAAAAATAGCACATGGGAGGGGGAGGGGGTGACCTGTGACTTAGTTGTATTAACCTTTAGTATTGTATATTTTAAACTGTGTTTTTAATTTTGGTTTTAAATGTTTTAATTACAATGCTGTTTTTATTGTTGGTTTTATCTTGATTTTATTGTATGGACTGTTGTGAACTGCCCAGAGAGCTTCAGCTGTGGGGCAGTATAGAAATGAAATAAATATATAAATAAATACCATGTGCACAACAGGAACTAGAGCTTCTGAAATCAACCCTGGAAACGAGCAGAAATGCTTGTTTCTGGGACTGGACATATCAGCGGAGCACCCTTCTGCAAGCTCCACCAACCTGCCTCATTCCAGAAAACGAGTGTTTCCACTCTTTCCGGTTGCCTTACAAAGCGTCTAACTTCCCATTCCTCTACTGGTGGGTCCCACTAGTGCACGGGCAACATTCGACACTGCCCATAGATGTATAATAATATTGTGTCTGAATGTGTCAACATGCAGTCTATTTAAAACATACTTAATATTTGGTAGGGGATTTTTTAAAAAAAGAAATATTTTATTATATTTCCTGTTGGTTGATTTTTTTTGTCCGTCACCTTGCAGCATCCTGCAATAGAAAGGCATCTGATAAATCAGGGGTAAGCAGAAGGTAGATCTGGATCTACTGGTAGTCAACTGGGTGATATGCAGATCAGCAAGGATTTCTGACTCCTAGTTGTTTAACAAGTGCAGCAGCAAAAGGACTCCCCCAACCCCAAATTATACTGCTGAAATGAAGAAAGCTTTGGGTAACCGCCAAATGAAATTGAGAGTCCCTCCTTTGGGAGCAGTCTCTCTCTGCAAAAGGCCCCGCACCAGAGGAATGACCTGGGGGATCCCAGTCGGCCAAAAAGCCATCAACCGAAACCGTGGCGGCTAAAATACTCGCCAAGAAGGCTCGCAAAGATAAAGCGAAGCGTCTGAAGGAGAAAATGGCTGTTAAGACTGGCGAGATGGTGGGCCCGTTGTCTTCAACCACTGTGGTGGTATCGAAGCGAACGGTTAAGTTGATGGAGGCTCTGACTGGTGCTCGGGATCGAGCTTCGGGACCGATTGCCCACCAGTCCATTCTTGACAACGTCTCCTCGAGGCCGAGAAACCGAAAAAGAGCCGATGACTGCGGCAGCTTCCCTGTCGGAGGGAGAGCTTGTGGCTTCGCTGGTCCAGATAGAGGAGCAGACGGCACTGGAGAGACCCCGTTCGGGCTCGAGGGGTCCTCCACCACGACTGTCTCCGTCAGTTGGACACGCAGAAGAGCGCCGAGTAGAATACCGTTGCCGGTCACGATCCCCGCACTATCGGGCTCGTGATTTGGTCTCCACGGCTTAGAGCCCTCGAACTCAACTCTCCCACTACAGAGATGAGAGGTCGAGGTCACGCTCCTACTACTCGGGATCGAGTTCGAGGAGCTACTACTCGAGGTCGAGACACTCACGCAAGAGATCGGAACACCATTATTATCACCAACATTCCGTTTCCCCGGACAGGCACCGTGGCCGAAGGCACTCTCCTTCACCACGCTGAGATGCGGCTGTGTCTCGTGCCCTGGCCGAAGTTGTTGGAGAGCCTATTGCCTCGACGTCGACGGCTCAACCGCAGGCTCTCGTACAGCTACCGGTTGCGACTGCTGTTGCTGGCCACTCCTCGTCGAGATCGGCATATGTATCTGATTCGGACTTGGCGGTCTACTCCTCCCACTCCACTTCGCCGGACGTGCAAGTGGAGTCCAAGGACGCGGTCTCCCCATCGGAGGACATGGGGAGTTTCGCGGAGCATGTCAGCCGGATGGTGACAGCTCTGAGAGTCGAGGCGAAATCGTGGAAAGGAAAGGCCAAGGATGACATTTATGCTATCCTTAAGACGACGCAGTTGAACCAATTGCTCCTTCCATTCTTGCCAACACTGCTGGAGACGGTGCAAGAAACCTGGAAGACTCCAGCCTCTACTAAACCGACGGCCAAACGCCTGGAGTCGATGTACAAGATCCAGGAGGATGGAGCAAAATTTCTGTTTTCCCATCCGACCCCGAACTCGCTTATAGTCAAATCAGCACAGTCTCATGGGGGAAAACAGCACACCACGCTGGCAGATAAGGAGGGTAAGACACTAGATTCCTACGGCCATAGGGTCTATGCCTTGTCTTCCCTCGGACTGAAGATATCTAACTACGAGGCGTTGCTAGCTAGATATCAGATGTTTATCACGGAGAAGCTGGGAGACCTCTGTGATTATCTGCCGGACGACAAAAGAGACCTGGCGGTGCAATACATCAAGGAGGCAACCAGTATCGGTGCTCTTCAGATGAACACTGCCCGACATCAAGTCGACAGTCACGCCAGGTCGATGATTGTGTCTGTGGCCTTGAGGAGGCACGCCTGGCTTCGCTCTACCAATTTGACTCCCGATGATAGAGCGAAGATCGAGGACCTCCCTTTTGACGGAGAAGGGTTGTTCAACGCCACCATGGACGACTCTCTCGGCTCCGCTCAGAAGGCTCTGGCAACGGCGAAGAAAATGGGGCTCGTTTGCCAGCAACCACCACAGAGCTTCAGGCCACGATGCTGGTCACGGTTCCCATACCCGACCACCCAAAGAAGGACTTTGAGCTCCATTCAGTTCTGATACTCCGAACAGATTCCTGGGCCCAGAATTCTTTTAACTCTACAAGTTTGTCTTTCATACCAGGTTCTGGTTGGTGGATCTCAGGGTTCTAGTGAAAACAAAAACAAAGTTGATCCTACAAGCCTGTAGCCTGCCCACCCCTGTGATAAATGAGTGAGTAGAGTAAATAAATATAATACTCTAGGCTGATGCTGGGTTCAGCAACAACAAATTCACAGGATTGTTTTTAGGAAAGACACAGGGATGGCCTGTTCCAAAGGCAATAACATCCATGCATGCAGCCTTTGAGTCTGGAGGAACGATTCTGAAAGACATTCCCTGGATGTAAAACGTTATGCCAAAATGTTGGTGTGGCTAACGGTATCAGGAATCAGCAATGAAGTAGAGCAAACTGGTGGGATTGTTCTGCTGGAATTCTCATGGGTTTTCCCCACTCCTGCTCAGATTCAAGGAAAGCATGGGGTGGCAAGACCCTAGAAGCCAAGCTGTACATATGACCTGTTTTGTGATGGAAACCATTGTGACGACATGGTCCCTTCACACTCTAGGACCAGGCACATAAACCCTTCTCAGGCCAAGCACCAACACTTAAAAACCTGATGGGAGGGTCAAATGAAAACTTTCCCCTACCAATGAGGGAAAAGATTATTACAGGTCATGAAGGATTTATTTTAAATCTATGATACTGTGGGTACAAAGGTGTGTGTGTGTGTGTGTAGATTTAACGGTAATGCAGGTTAATAACGCCAAGCTGACATGTAGGATTTGGGTAGCAAACAAAATAAAAATAAGTTTATTTTAATTCTCAAAATCTTAGTTCCAGAAAATAACTTTAAACCTGCCTACCCCAAACATTTTGTAATTAACCTAAGTCCCTATAATTCTAAATACTTCCACTCCTCATACAAGCACTGATTTCTCTCAAAACTTCTGACAATGCACAAATAACCCAAGGATGGGAACTCGGACTCGAGGACTTGACTCGTGAGTCGGACTGAGTCCCCCCTCTGACTCGACTCGGACTCGAGTCCCAATATTTTTAATGGGACTCGAGACTCGACTCGGGACTCGAGACCAAGGACTCTTCAACATCCCTGGGCTGTGCCAGAAGGAGTGGAGAGGAGCGTGATTGCCGGCGAAGAGCGCATGGAAGCGAGGTGTGCCGCTGCTCGGCCACTATGGACGGCTACCAGGAGTGCAGCCCCAACAGTGTGTCAAGATTTATTTTGATTGATGTGTTGCGTACTTGGGAGAGGCAGAAGAAGGACCTGAGATTACTCTGTGCGGCTGCTCTGAGTGTGTTTCTGGTTCCAGCAAGTTCATCACCAGTGGAGCGGGTGTTCAGTGAGGGTGGAATTGTGATGAGACCTCACCGTTCCAGAATGGGGGCCAAACATTTAGAAAAAATCATGTTCCTCAAATGCAACATGGATAAGTTTTAGGAAGTACAGCAAGTTTATTTTTTAAAATCATTTTTCTAAAATGCAACCTTTCAGACATTTTGGGTTTGGCTGCCTCTGCCTGCCTGTCTGGGGATCCCAGCCTCCTCTGCCTGCCTGGTCTCTTCTTGACCAGTTGAACAGTTGAATTGTCCAAGACAAAGGCCTCTGCCTGCCTGCTTTGGGGTTCCCCGCCTCCTCTGCCTGCCTGGTTATTTTGGGTTTTTCCGCCTGGTCTGTTCTTGCCAAAATCAGTTGCAGAGTTTTGAAATAAAAAGGCATACTTGTGCCTAGAATTTATTTAAACCACACATCTGAAGTAGCCTTATTTTGTTGGGAAAAAACCCTATTGATTTTAATAGGGACTCGTGGAGTCAGCTTTGGGAGTGACTTGTGACTTGTGACCCTTGAGTCACCATTTTGGACCAAGGACTCGGACTCGGACTCGAGACTCGGGTCCAAAGACTCGTGACTCGACTCGTGACTCGAGACCAAGGACTCTTCAACATCCCTGAAATAACCCAACTAATCTAACTCCCAAACTCTCTAACACTCCCAACACACTGCAACCAACACTCCACTAACTCTGACATCTACTCAAACACTCCTTATATACTCCTCCCCCACCCTTTCCAAGACATCACAAACCACACCCACTCAGTTCAACATTCTATACTCCCTAAACATACTAATGTAGACATACACCAGGGAACTGAATTGTGGGGTTACGCCACAACCATCCCTTGAGATAACCGAACCGAGCCACATGCGAAAAAGAAATTGTGATGATCTATTGTGCCGTTATATTTTTGTTAGACTGTGCAGCTCAGTGTGGACATTGACTTCTTCTTTCTTATGTAATGGTGTTCCCACCATTTCCCTTGGGTAGCATTTCCACCATTTAATAATAGTTTCTCTCCATTAGGAAAAGGTCCTTGTTGCTACCCAATATTACAGTTTTATGATGTGAATGCACTCCTTTCCCTCCCCATATGGATGCAGCTTTGTATCATGCTGAATAATTTCTCTCCATCCTCCAGTGTTGATAGCTTCAAATATCTCTTTCTAGACAGGGAAGCAGTCAAGGCACCGATTTACTTCCCCCCCCCCCAAAGCCAAACATCTCAAAACTGCTGGGATGGAGAATCCTGCGGGAATACGTATGCTAAAAGCACCAAATAAAGCTATTTCACTAGGGGGTAGTTAAGTGAACAATCTGGCTTAGTAACAGAACTGGTAGAACACCTGGAAGGTAGCCAAGGTTATCTCAAGGTGGGTCATCTTATTGTTTTCCTCTAACAATTTCTGTTTGGATTTTGTTATACAGAGGCAGACTTTTCTTTTTCCAGGCTGATATTACTGGGAAAATCTGCTGTTATCTCTGTGTGAATTACAGACGCCTTTTCACTCAGAATTAATTGTACCCTTAGAGGGGCTTAGTGCATAATCTCTGGTCTATGATCTTCACTTGTCAAGTTGAGGTCCCCGTGTGCCGTGGGTTTGGAAGGCTCAGCTCAAGTGGGAGTTCCTTTTGCCGAGTCGGTCGTATTGTTGCAAAATTTGGCACGGGGAAGAACACTCTCTTTGGAGAGCAGGCCTATTACCGCAAATAGAACGGAGATGAATATGGTGCACACGCTGCCTCCTGCAGATGGGGGGCCTTTTCATTTTAGGCTTAAGTCAATTGCGAGGATTCTGTCGGGAAGCTGTCTCTGTAGGGGACAGGAGTCACTCTGTGCTACGAGTCAGCAAGAAGAAAGACTGTCCCAGTTTGATCTTCTCAGGAGTCACCAACCCTTTATTTTTAGAAGTGAAAACAAAGTCAGCTTCTTATGTGAGTTGTTCAGAAGTAGCACCTGCAATGCAGGATTCTCTCAGGGTTTGTTCCCCCCCCCTTAGTTATTTTTATTTGGGATTCCCCCCCCCCCCTTTAATTTTTCCTCATACTTTTTGCATGACTGGAGACAGTCAAGCTGGCAATTTCTCTTACTAGTGATCACATTTTAAGTGTGTAAGAGGTGGTGTGAAAGCACCTTTGCTGCCCTGGAAATGCATGTACATTTTATTATACTGGAGCAAACTCTGGAGGTGGGGGAAACACACTCAGTGTTTTGCAAGTTTCTGATGTGTCGGACAGGGGGAGGGATGGTTGAGGTGGGTGCCTATTGGATGGTACCAATGACATCGGCAATATAGCTCCCAGTTGACACCCCAAGTAGTTTTACAACTATTTTAAAAACGATTGTAATCATTTGGTAAGGTAAAGGATTAACAGACATGCATATAAATTAATATATGCAGCCTAATTTTAAATTATGCAGTTTTAATGTTTTACTGTTTTTAAAGTTCTGTTGTTGTTTTTTATTGTTTTAAGGTTTTATTGTTTTAAATTGTACACCACCTTGATGGTAAACTAAAAACATTAACAGTAAAACATTGAAAATACATAATTTAAAAGGCTAAATTAAAAAGGATACATCTTCACACCCTTTCTAAAAGCCAAGAGAGTTGGAGCCAATCAGAGTTCTTGAAGGAGTGCATTCCACAGTTTGGGAATGACACAGAAATCTCTTTCATGCTTGCCCAACAAATGGGCCTCTTCAGGTAATGATGCTTTCAAGAGGGCCTCTCCTGCAGATGTTAATTACATCTTTCAAGATGGCCTCTCCTGCAGATGTTAAGGACCTGTCCAGGCTGGACAGGTCCTTAACAAGACAGGCAGTCCCTTAGATAGCCAGGGCCTAAGCTGTTTAAGACTTTAAAGGTAAAAAGCACTAGCAGCACCTTGAATTGAGCCCGGAAAGCAAGTGGCAACCAGTGCAGGTCTTTCAAGTCCTGATAGCCCAGCTGCTGCATTCTGCACCCGTTGTAGCTTCTGGGTGTTATTCAAGGGTAGCCCCATGTAGAGCCCACTGGAATTCATTAGAAAGCACATTGGTTTTTTTTAATAGAATGGGGGGTCATCAGGACCCTAAAAATGGGGAGGGGAGGTTTAACTAAAAATGATCCAGGGGCTGGAGCAACTTCTCTATGAGGAAAGGTTACACAGCAGCAGGGATTGTTTAGCTTAGAAAAAGGCGAGTAAGGGGAGACATGATAGAGGTGTACAGAATTATGCATGGTGTGGAGAAAGTGGATAGGGAGACATTTTTCTCCCTCTCTCATAATACTAGGACCTAAAGCTGATTGGTAGGAGGTTCAGGACCGATAAAAGGAAGTACTTCTTCACACAGCGCATAGTTAAGCTATGGAATTCACTTCCACAAGATGTAGTGATGGCCACCAATTTGGATGGCTTTAAAAGGGAATTGGACAGATTCATGGAGGAGAAGGCTATCAATGGCTGCTAGTCCTGATTGGCTATATGTCTCCTCCAGTATCTAGTATCAGAGGCAGTATGCCTATGTACACCAGTTGCTGGGGAACATGGGTGGGAGGGTGCCGTTGCACTCCTGTCCTGCTTGTGGGATCCCATGGGCAGCTGGTTGGCCATTGTGTGAACGGAATGCTGGACTAGATGGACCCTTCATCTGATTTGACATGGCTCTTCTTATGTTCTTAACCCTTCTATCCCCAGCCACAACCCTGATGACAATCCACATGGGGATAGTATGGGGGGGGGGTGATTTTCAATGGAAATACAGCTGGGAAAGAAATTGGTAAATCTCTCCCTGCTTGCTATGGTCCCAAGGAAAATCATGCTCCACCCCCACATCTTCTGTTAAATGAATAAAAAACCTGACATTAATATATATATATACATATCTCTCTCTCAAAATTTGGGATGAACCAACCTCAATACTAGAGAAATTCTCGAAGTATGAAATAAATCAAATTTAAGATTGGAAAAATGAGAACCAGAGAAACCAAAATTGACAGTTTCCTCCATCCTAGTCCTAGCACTAACAATCAAAAACCATTGTGCAGCTATTCTGACTTTTCTTACCTAAATGGATTTTCCAGGATAAGAAAAGAGATGGAAGGCCTGGTGGGAAAATACAGGAGGGTTATGAGTTGAAGACAACAATGTCTGGACCCTCGTAAAATTCTGTGAAAGAGGCAGGGCGATTGCACAATAAAAGCCTCGTCTGGAAACATGGATGTGTTCTCATGATGCCTTTTGCATCACATCTCATTATCCCTTAGAAGGCACTCTGAAGAAAATTAATGGTTTGCGGTGCATCTGGAAGTTTTCAAAATCCTTTGCTGGGGCTACCTGACGCTGTGCTACCACACGACGGGAAGCTCTCCTTGCTTGATCTAAACGTACTTATGTTTTTTTCATCCGACAAATGTTGGAGGATATGCCTGCTGCTTTCTGCAGGTACCTGCCATTTGTATCAAATCACGGTGTTAATGTGTGGTTTCTGGCTTGTGCTGAAGAACCGCGCAGCAGCAGTGGTGGCTGGCATGAGGCGGGTTTGACAATGCAGGCATTGATTGTATTATGGCTTGGGTAGCTCTAGGGTTCCCCCCCGCCCAGCTCAATCACTTTTTAGAAGTCAACATACCTTCTGTTTCCCACCTGGGGTGGGAACAAGAAAAAAAAGAGAGCTCTACTTGCACAAAAATATAGAACTTACTGGGCCTTAAATATTTACTTTTTGTGCAGCTAGAGGTGCTCTCTTGTTTCCACCGATAGCGCACCGTACGTACACACACACACACACACACTTCTCAGGTGGTGCTTTTTCCAAAGAACCCAAAGCACTTCAAGGTCCTCCTTTGTAATCCTGTATTTATTTATTAACAATATTTTATACCATCCATCAACATTAAGTTCTCCAGGCAGTATAGAGTGTGTGTGTTGTTGTTTTTTTAAAAAAAACACAACTCATGAGATATTTATTTTAGGATTAATAATTATTAATTATATTTACATCCCACCTTTTTTCCTGCAAGGAACCCAAGACGGCTTCCATAATGCTCCTCCCCCCTCTTGATTTTATTATCCCAACAACCCTGTGAGGTAGGTTATGAAAATCCAAAATAAACAAAATTATAAGGAAGTTCAGACAGCATCAAAATAAAATATCATCATCATCATCATCATCATCATCATCATCATCATCATCATCCCAGCCATTTAGAGCCCAAGGTCTACAAGAAGCACTAAAACATGCTATTAAAAGTGAAAAGCCCTGGAAAATAAAAAGGTTGGGGAACTGTAGTTGAAAAGGGCCTCTTCTCAGTAGCCACTTGCCTCACCTCATTGAATGGGGTCAAACAGAGAAGGGCCTCTGAAGATCATCCTATGGGCCAGGTAATTATATTTGGGGGGAGCCAGGGGTGTTGAACCTCTCTTTGCAAGAGGGCTGAATTTAATTTCAGAGAAGGTCTGGGGTGGGGTGGACATTCTAATGGTGGGCAGGGCCAAAGGCGAAGGGGGTGGGGCAAAATATTCCAGCAATACCAGCATATTTTGGCTTAAAGCTCTTATTTCCAGTAGCTAGGCCTTAGGAGAGGCATTCCAACCTTTTGTAATGGGGGGAAAGCCCTGTAAAAGCTGCAACCCTTGCCTATGTAATTCCTCAGAACAGTGCTCAGTGTTTGTTTGTTGTTTATTTATTATATTTATATCCTGCCCTTTTTCCTGTAAGGAACCCAAGGCGGCTTACATAGTCCTCCTCCTCTCCATTGTATTCCTCTCAACAACCCTGTGAGGTGGGTTAGGCTGAGAGTCAGTGACCGACCCAAAGTCACCCAGTGAGCTTCATGGCCGAGCGGGGACTAGAACCTGGATCTCCCGAGACCCAGACCAACACTCTAACCACTGTGCCACACTGGCTCTCAGTTAACAACCTCCACTGGCTTCAGAAGTTAAAAACCGCTACACACACACCTCATTCATCAAGTAGCCGGGATGGTGCAGAGATATGCTGAGATCCCAAATAATCAGGACAACTATATGAAAAGTTAAACAATTATCCATTTTAAATTTCCATTGCTGCGGGGACACACACACATGAAACAGTGTTGCGAATTAGCATTCTTTCTGTGTTTGTGTCAATTTGGTTTAAGGTTAGGCCCTCCAGGAGAAAAGCCAGTTAGAGCAATCGCCTACAATTCGAGGTGTTGTTTGCATCCTGTTTTAGCAATTGCGATATGTCACTGAATAAGTGGCAGATATACTGTTTTGATTCGGGATTAGTGTAGGGCACACAATCTACGTTCTTCCCTTTCCAGTGCCTCATTTTTTTTGCATTTGTTTGTTTGTTTGTCTTCAAATGCTCGCTGCTATTTCTCTGCTATTTTGCTGCCAGTTCCCTGCTGTGTTGGTATTTGGAGCTGCTTCACAGGCTGCCTTCTCTTCCTGATTATGTGCCTGCTTGGATATATATATATATATATATATATATATATATATATATATAATTGGGGGGTAGTAGAGGGGGTTCTGTCTAACAGCCTCCTTGCTGCTGGTCCAAGAAACTGGCTGAGTTCCAGCACCTGGCTATGACATACAGCACCCTTCATGAAACCAGACAGAATTAAACCCTTTGTTTCCTGTTTGCTTTGCTAGCTTAAAAAAAAAAAGGGGGGGGGGAGACTGGAGCTCCTAACAAGACAGTCTTTGTATTAATTTAATTAATCAGTTTAGTGGAGGGGGGAAAAGAGAGGATGGGAGTTCTTGTAATAAAAGCATGTTTTTCTTAGGGTTTTAAGACAGTTGTGGTACATACAAGGGCCTGATCTTTGACTCCCCTTGCCTGCTGGACTCAATGGGCTCTTAGTGTCTTCTCATGATCTGTCCCAAAGTAAACTTCATAATAACGATCTGGCATTTCCCCCTTCTTCCAGCTTGAAGTCACTGCTGTTCCTGGGACTTTGTGTGTCAAGAGCCCAGAGATGAAATAGCGGTGTGTGTGTGTGCGTGAGGGCTGGCCCAAAATGTTTTGCTGCCTTAAGGACAAGATTTGCTCCCACCCCCCTCAATTCCATGTACAAAATCTGTCTGGACTGAATTTTACTTCAACACTGGTGATGAGACAACCTCCTCCACCCCACCTGTGTGGGCAGCGAAGTAATCTAGAGGAGAAAAGCCCTATTCAGACATTCACTTGAACTTTAAGGGCGGTAGTGTGTACCTGGCTTATCAGGGTACCCAACTGCGTGGAGAGTTCTACTTGCTTTCAACAAGCGCACAGGAGTAGAGCTCAGGTTCAACTTGGCAAGGTCTGAACAAAGAGGGGTGGGGCCAGCCGGCGTGCCCAGAGATGTAGCATGTGCACAGCCCCATCCCATGATGCACTTTAAGCCCTCATATGTTTAAGCAAATGCCTGATCTGGGATAAAGGGCAAGCCACGTGGCCCACACACAGCTCTAATGTATCGGGAATATAGAAGCAGTTGTAAATAGAGACATTGGAGAAATCCACAATGGATTCAAATGAGCTTGGATTTCTAGGAGTCCGACTTGTGGATTCTGCCGTGGACCAGTTTTTTCCTCAAGTCACATACATTCCACAGATTTGCGGGACATTTTTTTTTTTAACTTGGGGGAGGTCACACAAATTTGCACTTGCACTGATGCGTATTAGTGCACAAGTGCGAATCAGCGCTAATAATGCATGTTAGCGTGAGTGGAACAAAATTCCCGTACTTTCCTAAAAAAATAATAATCCGATTCTGTCGATGAGCGGATGACAGAATGAAAGGTGTCTGATAATCCGCGAAACACAGATGGAACAGATTTTACAAAATCCGTACATCCTCAGTTGTAAAGCATGGATCGGCAAGGGGTGCAGTGGCATGCTAGTTAGTTAGTTGTATGTTAGTTGCATGTAGTTGTATGGAGTTGGAAATGTCAGTTGTATGCTTCACAACTGCCATAATATACATAGCCATCTACCTGCTGGTCTATGGCCGTAATAAACTGACTTTTTGACTTTGACATAGCCATCTAAATGGAGCCCCCATAAGACCTTTAGGTCCAGGGTCTAAAATTACTTGGCTGTGCCACTGGCTATAGTAGTGGGTTTCCTAGTGAGTGAAAGTATTTAGAATTATAGGGACTTAGGTTAATTACGAAGTGTTTGGGGGTAGTCAGGTTTAACGTTATTTTCTGGAACTAAGATTTTGAGAATTAAAATAAACTTATTTTTATTTTGTTTGCTACCCAAATCCTACGTGTCAGCTTGGCGTTATTAACCTGCATTACCGTTAAATCTACACACACACACATACACACACACCTTTGTACCCACAGTATCATAGATTTAAAATAGATCCTTCATGACCTGTAATAATCTTTTCCCCCATTGGTAGGGGAAAGGTTTCATTTGACCCTCTCCTCAGGTTTTTAAGTGTTGGTGCTTAGCCTGAGAAGGGTTTATGCAGTGGGTCCTAAAGTGTAAGGGCTGTGTCATCGCAGTCCCCAACCTTTTTGGACCCGTGGGCACCTTTGGGAATTTGAGAAAATGCTCGTAGGGATGTCCCAAAATCTCGATTGGGATATAGTGATGCTAGAGACTGGGAGGGAGGGAGAAACAGTAAGGAAAAGGAGTAGAGGCGGGAAGAAGAAGAGCAAGGCTAGAGGCTAGAAAGGAAGAGAAAGAAGACTGCCTGAATATTTTCCAAGGTTTTTATTAAAACAATTTTTTTTGAAGGGGTCAGGGAGGGGAAGCTTTGTGGGCACTGTTGGAGGTCCCCACGGGTGCCATGGCACTCATTGGCCCTGTGCTGGGGATCCCCAATGTACACTGCCTTCAGTTCAACCGGCAGTACCTAACATTTTGGCTACGTTGAAAGCCCAACAAATGTAATATTGCTGTGTGGCAAGTTAAAATAATTTTTAAAAAATTGATCAGAAGAGCTGAAACTGATTGTCAAAGCTAACTTAAAATTTGATGTCTTCTAAAAATGAGAAGGTGCAGAATAAGCCCAGTTTCTGTCTAAGCCCAGTTTCTGGGATTGTGCCCTTCATCTTCATGGTTTCTAAGGAGTTTAGGATTAGGAATGCACCCAAAATTTGCCTGCCACTTCAATGTGGTCAGGTTTCTTTTTTCCAGACAGAAACTTGTGCCTTCAAGATCCTGAATTAAGTATCCTGGATTTCTTGTACATATGTGTATATTTTGACATTTCATTTAAAAAATCCAAGCATCACAGTTTTAAATTAGACAGTCTGTTTGAAGTACTGGATAGAGTGCCTGACTAACAGCAGAGAGATCTGAGTTCAAATCCTTGCTTATCCATGACACTCTCAGTTTATCACAGTCACACTCTCTTGGCCGGGTTGGGCAGAAAGTAGATCTCCAGCTGTTTTGGACTTTAACTCCCAGCATTCCTGCCAGCATGGCCAATCCTGTGAGTGGGGCTTCTGGGAGTTGGTAACCTACCTCACAGGATTGTTATGAGGATAAAATGGTGGAGGAACCAAATAATGAGCCATGATTTCCTTGGAGGAAGGGCAGGATAAAAAAATGTGGCAAAGGAATATGTCAATTACTCTGGGGTAGGAAGGGTACCTGCTCTTGTTAAACTTACTAGAAAACAGATATCTGTCTCTCAGTCCAGAAAGGCAGACCCCTTAGAATGTATGTATTTGTTGCAAAGCACCATCCCATTCTGGTTTAAGAGATGCTGACCAACTAGATCGTGTAACTAGAAACAACCTTGACTTGAACATTTCTCAGTAAATTCATCTCAGCTCTTCTTAGGTAGCATTACCAGATGTTCCTTATTGCAAGGAACGTTCCATGTTTTAATAGGATTTATTCCAGATATTGCAGCTCTGTCAAACATAATGAGATCCCTCTTTATTTCATATGATTCCAACTCCACGACGTTCTGTACAACAGATGCTTCAGTTCTATAGTGTGCCCTGAAATTTTGATGTGGCAGCCCTTTCTGGTTATTTACAAAATACCATTGGAACCTGCAACAAAGTGTTGCAGTGTGGAGAGCTCCTCTTCAGGGTTTCAGCCAGCCAGCCAGCCAGCCAGCCAGCCAGCCGTGTCTTCTTCCAAGATACCCCAGGTTTTTAATTATTATTTTACACCTGGAAACATCAGGGTTCCTCCAAGCTTGTTGATACTTCCCTTTTGTGCATGGGTGTGGTGGTTTTGGCTACATAACAATCCAGGTTGATAGAATGACTTTGCTCTTAACATATTTAAGAAAGCAGAGGTGCCAGGGCAGAGTACAGAAACACAGCTTTTTCTGGCGTGACACTCTGTGCCATCAATGTGGTACTTCTCACTTTGTCTTTCCCCATGCCTATGTTCCCTCCAATGCACTTATTTCTCAAAATCTATTTCAGCCTGGCAAACAATTATCAGGGATATGGGTAAGAATGGATGGGTCACTCTACTTCCGGTCCATGTCAGTTTCACATATGTTCATTCTTAAGTCTGCCCTGTCCTGTTTCCACATCAATTTGTGCTTTTATTTAAAAAACAAAAACAAACCCTGCATGAAATGTTGCGGGTTAAATACTTAGTGAAAAATACATTTTTGTACACATGTTATACTAAAATATGCATGTTCGAGAACCATGTAGCCTTATTGGGGGTTCTTGGTCTTGATTATCATTTTATTTATTTATATATGTAATTAATTAAAAAGAAAGGACTCATTTCACCTATTCTCCACAGGCAGCAGAGTTATCGATTGCGCTACATGTGCACATATTACTGATCTGGAAGATATATTTAGGAGTGCAAACTGTCCTATCACCACCAGTCAAGCAGCCCAGAATGGTATGTAGATCTCCTTCCTTCCTTCTTTTCCTTTCCTTTCCTTTCTTTTTTCTTTTTTCTTAAAAAAAAAAAAAACACCTCTCCCTTTTACATAAGAACATACAAAGACCCAAGCCAGGGGTCCATCTGGTCCAGCATTCTGTTCACACAGTGGCCAACCAGCTGCCCACGGGATCCCACAAGCAGGACATGAGTGCAACAGCACCCTCCCACCCATGTTCCCCAGTACATAAGCATACTACCTCTGATATTGGAAGAAGCATATAGCCATCAGGACTAGTAGCCATTGATAGCCATCCCCTCCATGAATTTGCCCAATTCCCTTTTAAAGCCATCCAAATTGGTGGCCATCCTTACATCTTGTGGAAGTGAATTCCATAGTTTAACTATGTGCTGTGTGAAGAAGGACTTCCTTTTATCTGTTCTGTCCTGAATCTCCCACCAACCCACTGGGTTCTAGTATTCTGAGAGAGGGAGGAAAAAGTCCCCCTATCCACTTCCTCCACACCATGCCTAAATCTGTACACCTCTATCATGTCTCCCCTTACCTTTTTTCTAAGGCCTGTGTACACTGCCTCACCCACACACATGCACAGTCTGTGTGCAGGGAGTCCACATTCCACACTTATAATAAATGTATGCCAGCAGGATTATTCTGTATTTGATGACTTTTAAGGCTGTGGCCAGATGAAAAGAAAAAGTTTAGCAGATCAATATTTATTTATTTTGGGGTTTTTTCAATGGGAATCAGTGCGGCTACATACTAACTGTGTGTTTCCCCATGTGATCCTGGGTGTCCAGGTGGCCAAGGTGAAATTCCAAGGTTGGGAATGGCGCATGTGTGGGGGAAACTGGGTAACAGCCAAATCGGTGTAGGGCCCTGCCTTCGTTGCTGTGTTCCTTTGATGGACCTCCAGGTTTGAGAGTCATTGGTGTCCTTGCTCTCCCCTGGCAGATAAAATACAATAACAATCGCAACTGAAATAACTAATAAGATAACCTGCATTTTTACATTTTTGCATATTGAAATTTTATGTTGTATTTTATTTTATCTGTATTTGAAATTTTATGAATTGTTGTGAACCGCCCAGAGAGCTTCAGCTATTGGGTGGTATAGACATGAAATAAATAATAAATAAAATGATAACTAACCATCTGTAGCCCTTTCATGACACCCAAAATCAGATTCGGGGGGGGGGGGAGTCACTCTGCCTAATGGTAGCGCCACCCGCCCCATGTCTGCCAGTAGCCAGAACCTAATATTTCATAGTATTGAGATGAAACGGGCCCTCCAGATTTGCCACCCCATCTGAAGGTGGCAAGTTGAGGAGTCATTGACTGGGTTCACACAACATGATAAGCCATGGTGGCTTATAAGCCACACTTACTTCAGAGTGGCTCGTCGTATTGTCTGGACCTGGCCAGAGAGGCTTGTGCGTGGTTAACAAACAATGCTGCTGGGTTCGGACAACACGACTAGCCACTCCAAAACAAACGTGGTTTATAAGCCACCGTGGCTTATCGTGTTGTGTGAACTCAGTCATTCTGGCATCACCACCACCACCGCTGCTCCAAGTGTTGTGAGAAATTCTAGAAATGTTAAAGGGGTGGCGGATTACCAAGAAAAGTGGTGGCGGCATCAGTGGCATTTTTCTTTCTTTCTTTAAACCAGGAGTGGGGAAACTCTTTCCCCCAAAGGCCATATTCTGTTTTGAAAAATCTCTCAGGGGCCACATCTCAGTGACAGGTGTAGCCGAAGGCAAAATGGAGCGTAGCCAAAGGCAAAAGTGGTGCGGTCAAAAACACACCCACACCCAGCATATTAAAGCTTGGTGATTGGGGAAAGGGGGTGGGAGCAGGGGAGGAGGCACAGCCCTCTGGAGAACTAGAGGGCCGCATTGGGATCTCAGCAGGGCAAGATGTGGCCCCCGGTGCTGAGGTTCCCACTCCTGCTTTAGTCTTGCTGCTATCAGAAGCAGGGCCGGTGCAAGGCAATTTGGTGCCCTAGGCAAGATCAGATATTTAGTGCCCCCCCCACTTGAGCCCTCCCTCCCTCCAGCCCTATGCCCATTATGAAATAAATCCCCCCCCCCCCGGGAACTGCAGAGCCCCATAGAAAAACTTTGTGGACTTTGAGACTTTTCCTTTGTGTTCACGAGGAAAGCAAAGAGGCAACATCAGCCCAGCTATGCCAGGAACTCCCAAGGGCCTTCTCCTACTCCATATATATGTAAAAGCCTGTCTCCTCCTGCGGGCAGCACAAGGGATATGAAAAAAGGATGTGAGAGAGGTGTGGTGGCGCTACCTGTGAGGAATAGAGACAAAAGGGCGTCTTGCAGCCTGTCCTACCTCGCAGGGTGGAGGTGCAGAGACACCAGTTTGACTCATACACCTTCTGGGTTGGGGGGGGGAATGCATGTAGTAGAAACATAGCAAAGAGAGAGCCCGTGGATCATCTGGTTCAAATTTAGGAGGGGCTTTACGAAACTTGCTGCTTCCCCTCCTCTCTCTATCACTTTGTTGCAATATTTCTTTATCAGAATAATATATATTATCCTGTCTTTCCCTTTACCAGCCTAGTGCTCAAGGCAGACAACAATATTCAAAGTACAGTAAAGAAAACATCAACAGCTCAGGGCACAATCCTAAACACGTTGAGGCAGAACAAAGCCCCGCAACTCCCAGCATTCACCAGCCAGCATGGCTGGCTGTTGGAATGCTGGGAGTTGCGAGGCTTTGCTCTGCCTCAACGTGCGTAGGATTGCGCATGGCTGGCTGGAGAATGCTGGGAGTTGTAGGACTCCCCCCCCCTCCAAACACGCATAGGATTGCATCCTAAAACCATTTAAAACCAAAACACAGAAAAGCATGGTAAATAATTAAAACATTGGAGCCCCAGCTAGCTTAAAATACCTTTCCCTCCCTCCCTGGTTGCTGGAAATAACTGCTTTCAGGGGACGTTGAGCTGAGGAACCTGAGGCGCTGCGCCGGAGGGAGGGAAGGCGAAGGAGGTGTTTGCAGGTGCATCCTTGGAAGGAAAGGCGAAGGAGGTGTCCCTCCTTCAGCCTGCCGCCTTCTCTGCCTCTTTTGATGCTGGTTGTGAGGAGGGGCCTGCCTGCTGCTGTTCCTGGTAACGCTGGAGACCGAGCCCTGAGGTGGAGGAGAGAGAGGGAGGGGCGCACTTCTTTCTCCTCCCCTTCCCCACCACAGGACATGATTGGTAAAACAAACTTGGTAAAATACGTGCTGTATTTTTTTTTTCAAGGAGTTTCTGGCGCCCCCTTTAGCCTGTCGCCCTAGGCAGCCGCCTAGTTGGCCTAATGATAGCACCGGCCCTGATCAGAAGCAGTCATGGAGCTACTGCCAGCAGTTTCTGCCATTCCTTCCCACTGCAGTAATGGTGCATTGTTCGCAGGGGGCACTGTGGGGAGGGAGGAGACAGCACCCCCTGGTGGTCGTGGGCCCACCGTGGCTTGTGGTGGCCGCAAGGCTACACTGAAGGAGAGAAGAGGACAAGCTGCTGTGCTGCCGCCGTTGCTCTTCCCGGCAACTCCCCCCTGAACAATTACTCCTGGCTCCTCTCCGAACCCCAAATTTGCAAGGGGGACTGGCTCCCCCCTGCCCCCATTTTTATGAGAGAACTTTTCTCTTGGCTCTAATTTATTTGGGTACTTAAGATTTCATTAGTTATTTAGCAAGGCTTTTCCCTGGCCTCCGTGGAAGGGACCTACACTACTCTGCCAATGTTTTTCTGACCAAATTCTGAACCCCCATATTTGCTTCCTGCAAAGTCTTACATAATTCCTGCTGTTCGAGGAGAAATACAGAACAGACTCCCCCCCCAAAAGAAATTTTGAACCACCACCCAAGCCAAGTACAGAATTCTGTGGATCCCCCTACTCCGTACCACCTCCTTTTCTTTCCAATTTGCAGTGAGTTGTGTCCCCCCACCCCCACTCCCAATGCTACAGTGTCAAGTTCAGTATCAAACCTCTGAGATATGGAATGGCTCATGCTTATACCTCAGAGACCACTTAAAACTGCTTCTTCTCAGGACTGAAGATTGCAGAAAACCCAGGCTCATGTTGACCTTTTCAGTTACCAATCCATTGAACAGGAGAAGAATTCTGAACCCCTCCTTACCCAGAGGGAATAAAATGTGAAAGTTCTGAAGCTTAAAAAATAAAACTAAAAACTAAAAGTCTGGCAATCACCAGGCATTGTTACTTCAAGAACAGGTTCAAATGTGTGGTGGATCTATAGACAGAACGGTATTCTGGGATTCCACCCTTCTCTGCCAGTGTTTTTATGTTTGTTCTGGTTTTTATTTTCTTATAAAATTATTCATGAGCCCTCTTCCAGCCCAGAAAGGGCCCCCAAGGCAACTTATAATATAAATCTTTAAAACAATTTCCGAGTTGCAAGACTGGTCCATCTAAACTTTAGATTCTAAAAGCCGTTTCCTCCCCTACAACCGTGTCAAGATGCTATAGCACTGGCTTTCCTACCTAGATATGAGAATCCTTGACCTTCCGAGAATCCTTCTGAGTCCTCTTCCAGCCCAGAAAGGGCCCCCAAGGCAACTCATAAAATAAAACTTGGAAACATTAAAAAAAAAAAAATCACACGCAGAAAAATTACGAACAGGAGGAAAACAATCTTTTGAAAAACAGTACTATCTATGTTTCAATTGTACAAACAAACAAACAAAACAAAAAACAATCTTGGAGGGTTTTGAATCCCACCACTTCAATTCAGTTGCTGAAGGCATAAGGAGCAGACCACTGTACCACTGTAAAACTGAACCATGTAATTTCACAGCAGCAGTAGAAATTGGTAGGATGTACGAAGAGAGACGCTTCTTTAGATGCGGCATTTACATACAAAAGGCAGCTTCATGCTACCACCCACTCCATCCTTCTCTTCTCTGTTCCATGGATCTTATGCAGAACATCATCACCACCACCACCACCACCACCCCAACTTGTTCCTTCTTTTAGTGGCCTTCTCTTATGAAGCTGCTTTTCACCACATCAGGCCACGGGTTCATTAAGGGCGCAGTCCTATCAATTCCACCCTTGGTGATTGGAGGCCCTGAACTCAGACACATCCAGTCATCCAATGCAGGGCAGGAGGACCAGCGGAGGCAATCTTTGCCTCCCCACCCTCCTGCCCTGCAGAGTTTGCTAGACAGGCTTCATAGCCCATCTAGAGAGGGCACTTCAGAGTGGGAGGGAAGGAGGCTTGGAGCAGGCTCAGGATAACTCATATCCTGGCTTCTCTGGTGTCCTCCCCTCCCTGCCCACTGGAACGCCCCCTCTCCTCCTCCTCCGAGTCCGCCTTTCCAGGCTCAGAGGGCAGATGGTGCAGTTCTTTCCATGCTGGCTGTGAGGGGATGGGGGAGGAGAGTCAGATCTCCAGTTCCCCCTTCTGAGGTCGGAGCACTGTCTCCAACCTCGGAAGGGGGAATCCGAACAATCCTATGGTCCCTGGGACGCTTGCCCAGGGACCATAGGATTGCTCTTTTAGGGTGCAATCCTATGCATGTTTAGACAGGAAAAAAAGTCCATGCTGGCTGGGGAATGCCGATAATTGTAGGATATGACAACTCTCTGTCTAAACACGCATGGGACTGAGTCAAGTTTTTTCCAGCTCCAGCTGGCTGTAGCTCTCCTAGGTCTTTCCCAGGTCTTCTATCTAAGTTCCTTTTTTTAGCTGGAGATAACAGGGATTGAACCTGGGCCATTTTGCATCCCAAGCATGTGCTCTGGCACTGCGCTATGGCCCTTTCCCTATGGTAACACAATAAACAGGCAGCAGTAGCTACTACCGCTCAACATTTAATGCCATCAGTGTGTTGGACAGTGTACAGTAAGCAGAAATGGTCTGCGTATTTAATCTCTAAATGGAGAGGATGGGTGGTTCGGGTTCACAGCAGAGGGCAAGATTGCAAGGATGTTTTAGATTAAGCATTCACAGCTTTCTGTATTTTTCTTTGTAACACAGATTTTAAAAAGTCACTCATGGAGCAAATTTTATGTATGTTTATTCAGAAGCCGAACCCGCTATTCTGACTGGGGCTTACTCTCAGGTATGCGTACATGGGACAGCCTTCCCCAACCAGGTGCCTTCCAGATGGTTTGGACAACAACTCCCAGATTTCCTGACCATTGGCCATGTTGACTGGGGTTGATGGGAGTTGATGTCCAAAATATCTGGAGGAGACCAGGCTGGGGAAGGCTGGCACAAGACATCATTCAAGGCTGATTCACGATGCTTTCCCACTCACAAGCCCTTCCTGCTGTTCTCCAATGTGAGCAGCTATAACTTTATTTTATTTTAAATATATATATATAAGCCACCTTTTCTGGACCCAAGGTGGCAAACAATGCTTGGACAGGGTAATGGGCTGGACAGAGGATTATAAATTCTGACTCAGTCCAGACAAGAGGCCTTCTGAAAGCCTTTTTGGATACTACAAGGGGCCAACTCTACACCCCTTTGGAAGGAGTTGGATAAGGTACGGGCTGATACTGTGTAAGATGGGAGCTTGGGAGGATTTATGTATTTATTTAAAGTATTTCTAGGCCACCTTTCAGGGCAGGAGCCCTCCCAAGGTGGCATAACAATAACATTCATATAATAAAAACCGATGCAGTAATAAAAACCGCAAACATTCCAAAACAATAACAACAAACACCAGCATAAAATAAAATCTTCAACACAATTGCAGCTACAAACCAGAACAGTCTGATAAAACTTAATCGGGGGAAGGCCAGAGTAAATAAGCAGGTCTTCAGGGCCCTCCTAAAAGCCTGCGATGATGGGGCCTGGTGGCCCCCACATTGGCAATGCATTCTAGAAGTGTGGGGCCAAAGTGGAAAAGGGCCGCTCTTGTGTACTTACTTGCCCACTTAGGTGGGCAAGTGAGATGGGCTTTTGTTGCTGATCTTAAAGTGTGGGCAGGCTGATTGGTGATAGGTGGTACTTCAAGCAATTTGGTCCAAACCCATTTAAGGCTTTAAAGGTCAAAACCTGCCCTTTAAATTGGGCTCAGAAATGCACCAGGAACCAGTGCAGTTGGTGCAGCATAGGTGTTATATGATCTGACCACCTCACCCCCACCAACACTCAGGCAGAAGCTTCTGGACCATCTTCAGAAGCAGCCCCATGTACGCCGTGGCTGACCATGTATCCTGCTTTACAGAGGACAGACCTCTGAGCTGTCAGAGGTTGGTTGGTTCTCTATCTGAAGGGCTGTCCAGCCTTAAGTCCATTTTTAAGAGAATGAACTAGATGAAGGGAGAGCGGAGGCCTTGGAGTTGCTCATCGAGAGTTAGCACCTGGACAGGAGACTGAGCCGCCTCAAAGGTCACCTGGTCACAGTTTTCCCCAGGATGGGGAGAGGTAGTACATTTCAATTTGAATCTATATGTATAGATTGGCATATGCAAATTTTATGCAAACTGGTATCCTCTATTTTTGGTAAAGTATAAGCTTGAAGTGCTTAGAACTTGTGGATCCTGGCTGTGTCCATTTCTGTGTCCAATCCCGGAGACCCTTCCCCACCCCAAATCCTTTCATATTGTAGAATCTGCCACAATAACCAAGTGATGTGAGCTCTTTGGTTATGGAGCCCCTGTTCAGGAATGGCTTATGCCAGGCCTCTCCGTAGTAGTCAGGTAACACTGAGTATGGTGTTAAAACACAGGTATTATCTTTGTGGAGTTACTCAGTGGAGCATGGTTACACATATTAGCATTTCCAGGGTGAAGTTGTGTTTACTGAACATTACACAGTAGACGTTCTTTTATTTCATTCCTTTGTTACCACCTTTAGGGGGGCTTCAATGTTCTCATTACTTATTCATTTCCTTTTATGTTTGTTTAAACATGCACAATTACTGATAAATGTTCACCCTTCCCGCACAGGGTTTGCTGCAGGTATTTCTCAGTAGAACTGTGGGGCACCCTGTGGGAAAATGAGTGTTTATCTGAAAATGTTTCTTCCCCCCCCCCAGCAATCAATCACTTGAATTAAGGAGTAGTCTAAGTTCCACACTGAGACCCTTCATTGCAGTCTCTACTTTAGGAGTAGTGTTTGTGGTTTGCAAGTAGGGATTGATGAATCTGTCAATTTCAGTTGCTCAGTTTCTCATTTTTCTAGTCTTAAGTTAGTTCGGTTCATCTTGAACATTGAGGATTTCTCCAGTCTGAAGTTCAATTCATCCTGAACTTAGATTTGCTGTTAAAAAGTTCACATGGAAAATTATAAGCATTTTTGAGCACATTTCTCCTAAGACATTCATTCTTGTCTAATATCCACATCTTTTGTAAGCAATTTTCCTAATATAGTGCATTTTGAATGTTATTTTCCCTATTGGAAGTGCATCCCCCAAAATATGCATTTTTCTTTGCATTTTAATGGGAGAACATGCAACTTGCATTTGCAAATGTTATGCAGATCTGTGTCCTGTTGTGTCCTCTCTTTTGGTAATGCATTTCCTCTTTCTTGGCAATGTGTAAGTGTTGCCAAAGTGGCCTCCCTAATTCAAATAAACAGCCCCCACGCACATAAAAAACGAGGTGGGGTTAGGGACATCGCTAGGCACATAAAGATTTAGCTCCCAAGCCCATAGGACAGAAATCTGCATAAAACCTATATATGCAAATTTAGGAAAAAACATTCTAGGATTTATTTAAATTTTGTGGAAGGCAAAGCCAGCCAATCAATTTCTCATCCAAACCATCTCAAATAAAATATATCCTTCCATTAATTTGCACCTCATCCCAGATTAGTAGTTCCTCCTCAATTACAATTTGCAATCTCTCACTGTCCCTTCCCTCCACTTCTCTCTCTCTCTCCTGGAGGAGAGTTGCCCCCACTCATACAATCAAGCTTAGAAGAAAAATTTCCATTAGCACCAAAGGATGCCCCCCCCCCCGTTTAATTGCCATGTGTATGGGTGTTCCAGCATGTGGGGAGGGTTAACCCTTCCCTCCTTGGCTGCAATTCCCCTTGTGAATTGCCATGTGGCAATTAAGCTAAGAAATAAATCTTCCATTGGTATCAATGGACACTCAGGGCTTTGGGCTATAGATCTGGGCCCCTGGGACATATATTCAGTGCCCGGGCTCCATCGGCCCAGGCGTAGCAATGCTTGTAGGTGGGGTACAATTTCCATTCTGCATACTTTACTGCAGAGAGAAGATTGGTTCAAACTGACCTCTAAATATTGGCTGGAGCTAGGAATATCAGCCTTGGTTTGTATGAAACGTTATCATGGCTCTACAATAACTAGTTCTGTGTAACTGGGCCCTCTGCTTCCTGTTACTCTTAATTGGTGTTAATTAGCAAACTTGCTGTCAGGCTTATCAGCACAAAAACGAATAATCAGCAGATACCTATGTCTCCTCTTGGCCTCAGGAATCCTGATGGAGGTTTGCTGTCAGCGACCGAAGGGGAAAGTTTATGCCATCCCAGCAAAGGTCTTACCAGAACTAGAACTATAGTATAGAAGCTCCGAATCTACTATATAGGAATTATCCTCATGTAGTTGGCAGCTGCCCCGCCCCTCCACTCTTTGTGAGAGGATTAGACTTGCACACATGCTTTTCCATGAAAGGAAATAACCAAGCCAATAATAGAAGGTAGAAATGAAGCTGGTGACCAGCTCAGAAGTTGCACCCTGCAGACAAGACAATTTCAGGAGCCATGCTGTTAGTATTCAGCCCAGAAGCAAACTTTCTTCCAGTTTCCTAAAGCTGAAACACAAGTGGAGAAAAATGGATTTGACATTTGCACTAATTTTTAGGGATGTGCAAGTACCCCTTTTGTTTACCCAGAAAGGACCTTTAACCTTTGCACATGCTCCAAGCGAGTTGACATAAAATACTCTCACGGACATTTGAAGTACCCAGCTTCACCTTTGCTGCTGCTTTCTCCTGCTCCCCTAGGGCCCCCAAACGTACCTGGGGCAGGGGATAGGAGGGGGCACATCATGTTGCTACTGAGGTGGGTATCAGGGGAGGCTGGCGACTCCTATTTCGGTGGGGCTCCTCCTAATCCATTGCAGACGTTATTTGGAGCTTTATAGGAGCTGTCCATGGTGCTGAATGCCACCCCCAAAATAGGTACACCACCATGGAGCACCATGGATAGCTCCTATATAGCTCCAAATAAAACCTGCAGTGGATTAGGAGCCCCGCCGAAATAGGAGTCACCAGCCTCCACTGGTGGGTACGGACGCTACTGTCCCAGTGTTCCTGGTGTAGCACAGGGGTGTTGAGTCTCTTTCAGCTGAAGGGCCGAATTCCATTTCAGAGAAGCTCTTGGGGGCCGCATTCCAGTGGTGGGCAGGGCCTATGGCAAAAGGGATGGGGCCAAAATACCCAAAATATTTCAGCATAGTTTAGCTTAAAGATCTTACTGCCAGTAGCTAACTCCTAGGAGCAGCATTTCAACTTTTTAGAATGGGGGGAAATCATGCAAGTGCCAGGAAACCACGAAAAAATCAGCAGTCGGGATAAAGGGGTGTGGCCAGGGGAAGGGGGTGGGGCCATCTGGCCTGAGGTTCCCAGGTCACCGTCTTCCACACTATGATGAGATTTGTATTGCATTTCTCTTTCAATTAAAGTAATGATTTCTAAATGTGACTCTGTACATACAATTAGCATATGCACGTGTTATGCTAATCTGTGCCATCCTTTTGCCCTCTCTTTTGCTGATGCAGTTTCTGTGGGTCCTCCCAACCTGGCCGATTCATAAGTGGTCATCCATGGGGGAAGCTTGGTCTTTGTAATTCTTAAGGCCTGGTGTTTTTCCCCCAACCCAAGTTTCACGATTTCTTTTGTTTCATTTATTTATTTTAGTATTTCCCCCCAAAAGGTAGCTTACACAATAAAAACAACCACAAGATAATAAAATTGCAGTTTGAAGATGCTAAAGGAAAGAAGAAGCACACACCAGCATAAACATTATTTATCATTATTTATTTCATTTATATACCACCCAGTAGCTGAAGCTCTCTGGGCAGTTCACAACTATTCACAAAAACACTGGCTTTGCTGTGGCCCTGCTTCCTCTCTCATCTCCCAGGGGGGTCGGTAACAGTCCAACTGGAGCAGGCCCTAATGTTCCCTTTGCCTGCTCCTGCCTCCCTTGCTCCTTTCCCACAGGGCCACTGATGTCAAATCATGTATACAAGAGCCAGCCAAACACCATTTACAAAATGCTTTGCAAAACAAAGCTGTCTTCAACACCCTTTGAAAAGCAGAAAGAGAGTGGGGACTTGGCAGAGTTCAGCAGGGAGGAAAAATTACCACAGTTGAGGAGCCACCACTGAAAAGGCTTTGTCCCTTGTATCTGTGCTGTCTAGCTTCGCTCAAGTTTCCCAGGGGTGCCAATCTATTAAGTGCAACTGCTTCAGAAGGGTGAGGCAGAGTAAAGTCTGATGAAGCAAAGTCAAGTCTGGCTATGTAGACTAGGCTAGGATGGCCTGGTCTTTCAGGACCCTGGACAGATCTGTGCTGGCTGAAACTCAGAAAGAGCTGTTGTCTCAGCGATATGCAAAGTCCTTCTGAAGCCTTCTGAAGGCTGGCAGCTCTGGATATGATGTTAATTCCACCCCCTCTGAGGATCTCTCTACTTCTTAAAAGACCATTGTCCAATTCTGCAGCCAGTCTTGACCCCCTGTGAGCAGTGAGGTCTATTGGGGGTGGGGAAAGCTCACTATACTTCAGTCCAACTTTTGTGGCCAAGGAAGTCCATTTGAGCACTCCAAGCTGATGACTGTTGACTTGCAGCAGTAATGCATGAATTCCCTTTCCCCATGTTTACACTGCATAAATAAGATGTAGAGTAGAACATAGTGGGTTGGATCCAGACTTAGTCATACTTAGCATAGGCCCATTGAAATTAATGGGGCTTAAGTGAGTCATGACCAACTTAAGTCCTGTTGATTTCAACGAGTCTCCTCTAAGCATGACTAAGTCTGGATCCAACCCAGAAACTGGCCCTTAGCATCAGCACTGGATGAATTATATAATGCCTTTCATCAGTGAACTCAGGCTCAGGGTAGTTTGCAAGAATGAAAACAATAGAATTTAAATATACAGAATCACAAAAATGAAACATTTTTTTCGCAAACATGCTGCCTTTACTTACAAATTCTGAGTCCTTGGTTTGTTTTCAGTTTCGGTATGGATGTTTACCGGCTGTTCTGCCTTTCTTTGTCTCAGCATATGACCCCATTATCATCCCCAACAGACAAACTGTGAAACCTTTAAATCAGATTTAGGTGGTAGCGTAGATTGAAGTATTGTAGATGAAGTAGAATGGACTTCTGTCTCCAGAGACAGTAGGAAAAAGATGTGCAATTAATAGGGCTTCCCCCCCTCCTTCATTTCACATGAATTTCTCCCCATCACCACCCCAACTTCTAAAGATAAAAGTGCTGCTTATTTTGAACGAGGGTTAAACATTTATGAGTCTTATGAGTCTTGAATAATTCTTCCGGTAGAATCTCCTTCATTGTACTTTTTCTTTTTTCATGTGGGAGAGAACTTTTGAAGACTAGAAAAGCTTGACAAAAGCAGTACTTTAGAAGCGAGGTCTGAAAACATTTCACAAGAATGTACTGACAAACTTCCCAGGATGAGGTTATAAGTCAGGGTTGGGGGAGAGGGAACATGGTGTTTTTGGGAATCAGTTGTTTGGTAAGCAAGGGATGTTCTTAATGCCTGATAAATGTCTTGATTGCTGGGGATGGAAATGAAATGGATGCTTGGAGGGTACTGGCCAAGTCTGGGCTTTTGAATTCCCACTGAGACCCTGGTTTCAGGGTTCATCCTCTGGCAACTTTTTGCAAACTGGTTTTGTTTGCAGGCTGAAAAGGCCCAGAGTTCTGACTTTATAAGCTACAGTCCTTCAGTTTTTCTAGTCCATCCCCCATTTCTCTTCCCCTACCCCTCAAACCCAGTGCCAGTGTTCTAAATAGTTTATAGGGCGGCCAAGTGTCAAGGACCATCCCCTATTTTTTGAAGGCATCCTCTCTTTGAAGGACCCAACTCCAGTGTAAAGATAATGAACCATAAGAACTGTGGCCCATCAGCAGTGAGAACCTGGTCAGCAGACTGAGCAGGTGGGCATGCAGCTCACCTGGTCACAGTCTTCCCCACTAGGGTGAGAAGTACTGTATTCCTATCTAAATTCTAATAATTATCTCTAAACGTGCATCTATACATATACAAGGGTGTATGCAAATATTATGCAAATCACTACTCCCCTTTTGTCCTCTCTTTTTTGGTGATGCATTTCTTCTTCCTTTGGTGATTCCTAAGTGGACCACCCCTATAGACTGTTTACGCCTGTGGCTACAGTGACAGGACCATGGCTATCGGCCACCACAGCCAAGGGACCAAGCTGGATGAGACTCTAAATGCATCACTGGGACGTCAGGGTTTTTTTGGTTTTTTTAAAATGAATAAAGTGCAAGCATGCATGGAGAGGAGGTTAACTACTCCATCCTCAGCTGCAATCCAGACATTAATTTACACACAGATACACACACAAGCCTACTGACAGTGAGATGTTTAGTATCACATCTTGTTTTATTTTATTTATTTATTTAATATATTTATTCACCACCCATCAGCCAAAAGGCTCTCTGGGCGGTTTGCAAAACAAAGCAACACAAAAATATCAACTAAAATAATATAAAAACACAAACATACTAAAATATAACATGATAAAAATAAGCAGGCAGCCAAAATAATTTCAATCCAGAGGATACAGTGACGATAATAAAAGTAGCGATAATAAAAGAATAAAATTAAGCATTAAAATATTGGGACAAATACAAAGGTCTTCACCTGGCACCTGAAGGGAATGGAGGGTGGGTGCCAGGCGCGCCTCCTTGGGGAGCTGATTCCATAGATGGGGTGCCACAACTGAGAAGGCCCTTCCCCTAGTAGCCACCCTTCTAGCCTCTTTTGGAGGGGGCACTCTGAGAAGGGCCTCTAAAGAAGATCTCAGGGTTCTGGCAGGCTTGTATGGGATGAGGCATTCCTTCAGATAACCTGGCCCCAAGCCGTTTAGGGCTTTAATTTAAATGTTAATGTAAGCACTTTGAATCAGGCCCAGACTTCAATCGGTTTTGTCCACAGAAACAGTTACTGCTGTAATGCTTCCATTACTTCACTGCTCTTGCAGTCTCAGGGTAAAACTGTTCTCTCCCCCACCATTCACAGTGGACCCTGCCTAGGAATGGGTGAGAATTTTATTTTGGGAGAAACTGAAACGGACAGCCCAGGGCTTTCAGCACTTTGCTCTTAGAACTGTGGGTTTGAATCCCTGTACATTCAACTATGTTGCTGTTGGAGAATTAGGATTGCCTTACCATTTTTATGACAGGCTCCTCATCTTTTACAGTTACATAGCAAGCAAGTACAACATGATCCTCTCCAGACTGGGAATAACTGTATCAGTTGAATTTGGCTGGCGCAGATGGGTGAGAATTTCAGTTCAGTTCATTTTCGATCATTTACAGAGGGAGCAATCCTGTGGCTCCTAGACATTGTTTGAGGGGCCGTAGGATACTGGGGATTTTGCCCTCCAATGTCGGAGACAGTGCCCCGACAGTGTATCTGCCCCCTTCCCCTGCCCCCTCATAGCCGGCGCAGAAAGAACTGCGCCAGCTGGCCTCTGGGGTCAGAAAAGTGACCTTGGAGAAGGGGAAAGGGGGGCATTTTGGTAGGTGGGGAGGGGAAGAGATGGGAGAAACCAGGATACAAGCTATCCTGAGGCCTCTCCAGCCTCCTTCCCTCCCCCTCTGAAGTACCTTTGCTAGATGGGCAAAAAAGCCCACCAGCGAAGAATGCTGGGCGGGAGGACAGGGAAGCGAAGATCGCCTCCGCCGCTCCTCGTGGATGGTCGGAAACCTCAGAGTTCAGGGGCTTCCAATCCTTGGGGGCACAACACAATCGATAGGACTGCACCCTAAAACCTGCAAATTCATCATTTGGGAGAGGACAAAACTTGAGATTTTAAAAATGCAAGTGCAGAAGAAAGAAACTGATTGATTTGCCCATGCCTCTGCAGGACTGTTGCACACAGAGCCAGTGAACAGGTGCTCCCAAATCATCCTGCCCAGGTTTTAAGGGGTGATGCTGCTCTCTGTGCCGTCATCATGAGTGACTGAGTAAGCACAAGAGACTGGGACCATCTTGGTGGCGGTGACCCGGCGCTGGAATGTCTACTCCATGGAGATTTGCTTGGTTCCCTCCCTTGTTGTCCTTTAGACAGAAACTGAAAATATATATTTTTTCATTCAAATAAGCTTTCTATATCTAGATTTCCTTCTGTTTTTAAGTGACTGCTGCTTTTAATCATTACTTGTTTTAACTAGTGGTTTTAATATTGTATGTTGGAGGGGTGTTAAATGCACAGCCCATTCCCTCTCTTTCTAAGCTGCTCTGAGTATTCTTTGAGCAGAATCAAAATAAGCTGCTTCTTATATATCCAGGCCCAACATAGATTAGTTAGAAGAGTAATGTTATGTCTTGGTTGGGAGCTGTACGGGCGCAGCTCTTGCCTTGTATTACTAAATCTGTACTGTTTAAGGCAAGGCATTTTTATTTTATAGAGGGGAAGGGCTGGATTTTAAGCCCTGTGCCAGATGATATCATCTGAAGCCAAAAGGGATGGACAGTGCAATGATATCCCATGCAAATCTCAGCTGCCTACCCTAAAATAAATATTTTTGAGTGCAGCAATAAAATCTCCCTGAGAAAGCAAGCACCTGGCTAGGCCTTGTAAAATTAACTTCAGTCTGCTTCCTTTTACAGTAAGGCCCTGCTTGCCATTCTCCTGGTGTTACCTTGTATGCCTTTAGTAGTAACTGCTTGTCTGTAGCTATTTACAAGCCATTCTTGTGGCACCGTAGGCTACAATTAACATGGACCACAGCAGCAGCTTTGTTGATTGGTTATGCGGTAGGTGCTGATTGGTTATGCTGTAGTTGATTAAATATGCCTGCACTCTTTGTTCCAGTGAAATAAATCACAGGCTGGAGTGGAGACAAATACAATAGTGTTTAAGCAGAGTTGAAGGTTGTTTGACAGAGCTATCCTTTCCCATGGTCAGGGCCGGATTAAGAGCATTATGGGCCTGGTGCTGAGGAGGGCGCGCGGCTGAAGAGGGCGCAGAAATGCTGCGCTCCTCTTCGCTGCCGCTGCACCGCCCCCACCAGGCCTCTGCCTCCGCTGCGCCGCCTCCACTGCGCCGCCCCCGCCAGGCCTCCGCCTCCCCACCCTCCCTCCCGCAGCCGCCGCCGCCCCCTCCCATCCCGCTCGCCGCTGCGCCTCCCCCCACCCTCCCGCTCGCTGCCGCTGCGCCTCCCGCCGCCATCACCACCACCCCGACCCCCCCGCTACTTACCTTCTCCGCGTCGTGTCGCTTCCGGAGCCCCACCCGCGTTGTTTTGGCGGGAGGAACCAGGGCAACAGGGCTTAAACAGCCCTGTTGCCATGGTTTCCCCAGCAAAAAACAGCGCGGGGGTCCCGTCGCGTCACTTCCTCCTCCTCCTCCTCCTCCTCCTCGGCGGTGGCGGCGGCAGCAGCAGCAGCAGCAGCAGCCGCCGCCAGGGCGGGGGGAGGGTAGGTTGGTGGTGGCGGTGCAGGGTTTTGTGTTTTTTTTGCACAGGGCTGCTTTGGAGAGGGCCCCCCGCTAAATATTATTTCGCCTGGGGCGCCAAACTGCCCTGCACTGGTCCTGATTGTGGGCCTGTTTTGGGATAGGGGCCTGGAGCTGCAGCTCCAATAGCCCCTATCTTAATCCGGCCCTGCCCATGGTGGACACTGTGCATCCTGATGGCCTCAGGTTCAACAGGCTTTGAAGGATTTTCAAGCACTACCTTGCAAAACTATCTGACCAGAGATAATAGCAGAAAGCAGAATGAGTGTGGACCCTATAGCCAATAATGCCTGTAAAATATCATCTTCAACTCCCGAAAAGTTTATTATCTTTAGTCACTGAGAACCCAAATTTTACCTGGAGGTAAATTCCACTGGCATCAGTGGGACTGCCTTCCAAATAAATGTGCAGTTTGATTTTAAGCAATATTGATTGTAAATGTTCATTGCACAGTACAATAGCCAACTCTGGCTCATGGGCAGTAACAAGCAATCAGTGTGAATGGTCAGAGTGGTGGTGTGGTTAGTGTTGGACTAGGACTATGGAGACCCAGATTCAAATCCCTGCTTAGCCATGAAGCTCACTGGGTGCCCTTGGGCAGTTACGCTCTCTCAGCCTAACCTATCTTGCAGGGTTGTTGTGAAGATAAAATGCAGGGGAGAACCATGTGTACCATCTTGAGCTCTTTGGATGTGGGAAATGTAGTCGTAGTATATGATGGTGGTGGTGATGGTGATGGTGATGATAATAATAACAACAACAACAACTACAATAATAATATGTATCATTATGTCTGATGGCAAGGGTACCCAGATGAGTGCTTCTGAAGAATTTTACTTGGCAGGCAGGCTTATGTGGGAGAAGGTGGTCCTTAGAGTAGAATTTGCTTTAGCATCTGCTTATGCCACAACTACCACAAGGAAAAGCTTCTCCTATGTGAGCCCCCCACTGTCTTGAGATCAACTAATGGGGTTCTGCCCTGGATTCCCCCTGTGAGGGAAGTACAGTAATCACCTACTATGCACAGGGCTTTGTTTGTGGTGGCTCCAAAGTTGTGGAACACTCTCTTCCAAGTAGGGTGGACACTTATGGATTGCCCCAAAAGAGGAAATACATCACTAAAAAAAAAAAAGAGGACACAGATTTGCGCAGCCTTTGCACATGCTAATGTATATGTATAGATCCAAATGTAGAAATAATTACTATAATTTAAACACAAATACAATATATTTCACCATAGGGGAAAGTCTGTGACCAGGTGACCTATATTCCTTGCTCAGTCTGCTGTCCAGGGGCTGTTGATGGGGAATTTCAAGGCTCTGCTGCTCTCCCTCTCAGGGTTCATTATCTTCAAGCCAGACTTAGACTGGGCAACCCTTCAAACAGCCGATGCCTTCAAATGGAGCCTGTTCTCTAACATCCCTTCAAACAGAGGGTTGGACTCTGTATAGTAGGATACATGTCCCCCAGGAAGTTCATGTGTGTGGTTCTCTGGTCCCCTTTCTGAAACAAACGAAAACATCTTTATTCTGTCAGGCATTTTGGGATTAGTGGAGATTCCCACTTTTTTATGTAGTTGTGAACATTTGTAATTTTCAGTCGTTTTCTTTTAATTTTTTTACTTCTATTCTTTATGGATTGTTTATGTTTTAAACTGTTCTGTCCCATCTTGTGAACAGGCTTCCCCCCCCCCCCCCTGTTTAAAGGTGATCTATAATTATTGGAAGTGACTGAAATAAAGCTGTGGGCAGGCTCCAAATTTTGAATACTTTTTTTTTAAACCTAGTTGCATGGTATTTTCTGAGATCAGAAACTATCTCCAAACCTTTTCCCCTATGATGATAAAACGCTTTTGTTCCCAGAGTAGTTTGTCAGAGCATGAATGGTGGAGGGACTTTGATTGCTGAAGTAGGAAGGAAGGAAGGAAGGAAGGAAGGGGAAACAAATCGGCCACTCATCTGCTCATCACCAATGCCATAAGTGTCCACAGTATAAAAAGCATGTTGCAGTTAATCAACTGTACAAATGAATATCTGCATTGAACTAAGGATGGATGTCTTTTTCTGGTCCATGTGAGTTTCAGATATGTTCAGTTGTAAGTCTGTTCCATCTCGTTTTCTATGATTAAAAAAATATCTCATGAAAATGTTCACTTAAATTATACTAATTTCCCCTTTCACTATGTACATGTGTATGAATTTCCCCTAAAATATGCACTTTTGTATGCATTTTTTACCAAAAAATATGCATTTTAGTATGTATTTTCCCTACAATGTGCATTTTTGTGCACATTTTTTGGGCAAAATTCAGGGGGGAAAGTATGCAATCTAAAGTATAACTGCATTTCAGTCTGTGTATTAGTCTGAGAAGTGAAAATTACGTAGATCTGTTCACTTAAAAATGAATTTCTCCAGCATCCCACATCGAAAACATCTTTCCCTAACATCTAGCATCCTTGGAGCAGGTGTTCTGGGGTGCCTAAATGAATCTTAATACAGGTTAAATAATTTACTGCAATTGGGTTGATGGAGAAAAACAATTTAGGTAATGTCAGCTAAGACTGAGTAGCCATTCCGGAAGTTTATCCCAGCCCTTTGAGTTGTGATTTGGGTATTTGTAGTTCTAAATGTGTGTCAGTTTTAGCACAAGGAAGGATAATTTGATTGCCTCGTGCAGGGGTGGGCAACACAGAGCTCGTGGGCCACATGCAGCCCCCTCAGTTCCCAGTGTGGCCCCTGCCAGCCCCCAAGATTTGGGGGACACCCTCCCAAAATGTTTTTTAAAGTTTTGCAAACACAATGGCATCTGGAGCTGCTACAGAGCACCAAAAGGGTCAAAATTAGCTGTTTTGCAAGTTAATGGCCCTCCGACTTCCCAAAGCTGCCCACTCCTGCTCTCCTGCCATGAACTGAGTTGGATAATTAGAGCATAGTTGGTGACTGTGACCTGTTCCTGGGAAAAGGAATCATCCTTTTCCTAAGGATGCTCTTGTGTCGGCCCTGACTGACTGCCCAATTGAAAAGGTAGGGCAAGGACTGCTTGCAGTCTTAGAGCGGCGGGTTGCCCATCCCCTGATGTAGGAAACCGTAGGGATGGATGAATCTATCAATATTGGTTTCACTCACATTCTCATTTTTCCAAACTTATGTTCATTGTGTCCCATTTCTACATCAGTTTGGACTTTAAAAAAAATTCTGCATGAGCATTTGTACACATTTTCATGTGCCTTTTCCTTAATGGATGTATTTTTATGCACTTTTTCCAGTATGCTAATTTTTGCAAACAATTTTCCTAATATGATGCATTTTTGAACACATTTTTGTGCACACTTTCCCCTAACATTCACAGTTTTGTATTCATCTTTTGATTGGAGAACTGCAACCCAAAATTTAGAAAAAGTGCAAATATTGAAGTATAACTGTGTTTCAGTTTGTGTTCTGGTTCAGGAGGCATGAATGAAGTAAATTCATATCAAAATATGAACCAAACACATTTGTCTCTGATCTGGATGCTTCCCTCAAGTCAACTAAATGCATACTATTTTTTAAAAAAATAAAATAAAATAATGCTATTTGTATTGTTCCCTTCCTTAATGGATAGGGAGAACTCATTATCCCCCTGCCCTTCCATCATACTAAAACTCAGAGAAATCTGCAACAGACCCAGATGAGTCCAGATTCCCCCAAGTCCACTCCGTGGATCCTGCAGCAGATTGGCTTTCCCAGGTTGCATGGAGTCTGCGGGGCTCGTGGACTGATTTTTTTATTTTGTGTATTTTAGTGCAAATTTAGCCACCCCAAAATATGCGAAATTAAAAACAATTTGCCAAAAATGCAGCAAATCCCGCCCCCCCATAAACTAAAGCTATGAAAATGCATGTTTTGGGGAGATTTGTGCATTTTGGGCTGATTTGCATGTGAATGCATGTGTGCAAATTCCAAGTCTGTCAATGGGTGGATGACAGAGTGAAAGTCCACCTGAAAATCCGCAAAATGCACTGGAGCAGCTTTCACTCCTGTTTGTACATCCCTAAAAGGGTGCAGAACCCCCAGCCTATGGACATAATCTGGGCCACTGGGCTCCCCAGTTTGGCCTGTGGAGCCTCCTGGGGTTTCCTTAGGGGCCAGGGCTTGACCCAGTCCCACCTCCTGGAGAGAATCTCCACTCCTGGTACTGGGCTGGGCTGCCTCACATCCATCACAGCAGCATCACCCATTTTACCCATGTTTGGGAAGGAAGGGAGTCACATCTTATCTACAGGCTATTTACTCTCTTCTAACCCATCTGTGGAATTTGGTTCATTAGCTTAGGCTATAAAGACTCTTTCTTTTGACTTAACTGTTGAGTCTTCCACTTTGTGGTGAACAAGGTGAATCTTACTTAAGCCAAATGCATTCCTGCTGTTTCTAAGAGCATTAACCTGGAGGAAAACATCTGCAAGAATAACAATGGCTGCGGATCACACCAAATAATTCTGCAAGCTAATAGTTAATTTGTTTTTGGAGCTTTTCAAACAGTTGGTAGCTTCAATGGCAGGTATTGCTCAGAGTGCACAGCTAATGAGCAGCTCTGGGTGCACAAGAGAAACTTCGGTGCAAACAAGGGTTACAAAGTGTGTGGGGGGGTGTTGCTTAGCAGCCTGGTGGAGCCAAATAAGTTTCTTTTTACCTTGGATTTCTTGTATTTAAAAAGGCTAGCATGTTCATTTTGTTCTGTAGTAGTAGTGGTTTCATTCTGTTAGGAGCGTGGCCTGATTTCCTCTGTTGTTTTGTACTTCTGGTTGCTTAGCCAGGAGACTATCTGTTTATGACTCAGTAATGTTTGCCAAGCACCTCTTTCTGGACTCAAGTCTGCTTTATTTAGCTGCTTCTGTTTACAGCATACTGTCCAGCTCATAAATAGTTCCTTGCATTTACATCCTAAGTGTGTTGGGAGGCCTTATCAAAACTCTTGCCCTACATAAGAACTCTGGGCACATTGGGAGTTCTTCTTAAAATGTGTGTGTTTCATATTGCAAGCTGCTGTGCTACACAAGGGCGAGGGTTTAATTTATGGCACAGATGCAAACAAGGCCTTTGTGTCTCATCAGATAAATACTTGGACTTGAATAATTCTGCAGCTTAGATGCATCCAAGTGTTTGCAGGTTTCCTTCCTTACTGATTTTTTTTAAAACATCAACTGTGCAAAGTCTACTGCTAACTGTAACATGATTAATGATGAGTTCTGCTGATGAGGGAGCTGTGAGGTAAAACTACTAGGTTTTCATTAAGCAGCTGATCCTGCAAGGGAAAATAATATGGAGAAACAGGTTACCTGGGTAGTTGTTGAACATGCAGCCTCTGTAAAGTCAGCTGCAAATAAGCAGCTAGTGGGGAGGAGATATCTTTGTTATTGTATTAGGTGAGATATTCATGTTCTAATTACCAATCCTTAAGTGGAGGGTGGGGTGGTATTTTTTTATTTATTCTATTTGTTTTTAACACGTATATACCACCTTTTCTTTTTATAGCTAAAATGCCTTCAAGGCAATGCAATTAAAAACCATAAAACTATAAAATATAGGGCATTAAAAACATTTCAGGGTGCAAACCCATGCATGTTTAGATAGAAAAAAGCCCTACAACTCCCAGCATTCCCCAGCCAACATGTTCTGTCTAAACATGCATAGAATTGCACCCTGAAATAATTACATAATTTAAACAGTTAAATTAGAGATGTATCTTCATATTTTTCTGAAAGCCAAGAGAGAAGGGGCCAAACATAATTCTTGGGGGTGCATAGTGCAACACAGGAGAAAACCATTTCCCACATGCCCGATGACTAGACCTTTGTGCATAACAGTATCCTCAGGAGGGCCTCTCCTGCAGTCTTTCATCACCAGACAGGTTCATAATGAGGCAGGTGGTTCCTAGGGATCTTCAGGTCTGTCATTTTCCTTTTCCTCCACATTCTCTTTCTTTAAAAAATCTCAAGTTTTTTCACTCCTGAATATGAAAAGCGTTATGATTTTGGGGTAAATTCTTATCGAAAGCAAACTGAAGTTATCACCCATCTGCACCAGCCAGATTCAATAGGTATAGCCAGTGGCTTCAATGTTGGCAGGGCTGTGCTTCAATGTTGGCAGGGCTGTGTACCCACTTCAGATTTTAGTCTGAACTTTAAAGGAGCTATCCCTGGTGCTGAACCCAATCCCCAAAATAGGTTTGTCAGCCTATTTAAATATTTTTTATTATTAAATTTTTAATAATAATAATAACAACAATGTGCATGAATGGAAGCTTCTAGACACTCGTTACAGGTAGCCTCACATAGAGCGCATTGCAGTAGTCTTAATAACGGTGATGTTATTTCAGTGGTGCCCGTCCCCTTGCAAAAGCTAGAGGTGCCTGCATGATGAAATTGCCATTTTAACAGAAGCTTTGTTTATGTGTGATCACGGAAGCTCCTCTACTTATGATGTGCACTTAAAATTCAAATGTTGTATGAGCTTCATAAAGGTGGGAAGAAATCCTTTTGTGCTTGATGGGCCGTAGTTTTGGTGGGTACCACTAAAGTTCACTTATTATAATTCCATTTGATAGGAAACATTTCTAATCTGTGCGGTTCCACAATGTAATTACAGGTGATGGGGATCGTAGCCTCAAGCCAGCTGGTATTTTGGTGAGCAAGGATGTCATTTTAGTTTAGATGTATACAAATAGGTTGTTTTTCTTCATCGTAACAGCAATGCTTAGAAATCAAATCTCTTTAACACTGCAATCTCGTGAACACTTACCAGGGAGTAAGTACTGTTGAATTTAATGGGACATTCTTCTGAGTAGACATGCATAAGATTGCACTGTAAGTATCCCAGCCAGAAGCAGGACTCCAGAAATGAATGGCTACTTTCATGTTCGAGGGTGGGGGGTCTTGCAGAAACCAAGGCCTAATTCACACATGCAGAAAAACATATAGTAGAACTCAGCTTGCGCTACCAATACACTTCATACTGCAGATGAGAGATCATGCACTGAATGTTCTCCTAAGGTTTTAAAAAATGAATAAACCTCTGTTCACATTTAAAAAAAAAAAAACTAGTATGCCATAAAGAAGGATTGTAACCCAGCTTTCTCTCTAAGATGCTAGTTTGCCATGTATTGTTTTGTTTTTGCATTTGGGGGAATACTCAAACATGCAATCTGCAATGGTATAGTCTAGGAAGGACTGAACCATGTGCTATTTCTGCATATTTGAATGAATTGGCCATTTGATATTATGTTAGGTTGGGGGATAAAAGGCAGGAATATCCCTTCCTTGTAGTCTATATTCTGTGAATATTGCCATTCCTGCATGAACAAAATAGGCCTACTGGTTTCCTTGGGATGGGAAAAAATAAGTTTCCTTTCTCCCTACTTCTTAATTTTTTGGGTGGGGTGGGGTGGGGTCAGTGTGTACGTATATGTTGCTGTAGTCCCTGTATTCCTAAGAGTGTCTACAGAACTCTTGCATCAACTTCCATCTTCTCAAAGCTGATGCAAAAGAGATCATTGCAAGGAAAAGCTTCTGTCAAGAGCAGTCATTTTAGAACCTACTTCAGTGCAGACATGGGAATGTATGTTGAATGCAGATGAACTGGTTGTTCTGGATCTCTGTAAACTGATGCCTGCTAAACTGTTACTTGTTCTTACAAAGCCATGGCTGGAGTAGTAAAAGAAGAAGGTGGGATGCCAAGAGCAAAAGCAGCTGATCTGAGTGGTTGTCTTGAGCATCTATTTTATAATAAATAACAAAACCCAAAACATATGATGCCAAAAGCGACAGCCTCCAGACTGGTGTAATGGGTGACTTGCTAGGGATGTATGAGGATATAGTTTTTGCTCGCAAAACAGGCAAGCATGTCCTGTTCAAACCCCAAATATGATTGCAAGTGCAAGCACGTGCCCGCCAAAAATATTCGTAAATTGCCAGACATGTGCTTGCATTTGATTGGCACAATTTTCCCAGTTTGATTTGTGCAACTCTCCTAATTTGCACACATTTTCACCATACACTGAATCATCCCCGCTTTAACCTATGGAATAAATCTGTGCAAATTTCATGTTCAATTGCAGTTCAATTTGAGCAATTTTGTGTCCGCTCAGCACAAGTTGCATTCCAAAACATGAACTGGGCATGAGACAAGCTGCGATTACTGCACCACCAATTACTACTGAAGAGAGGTATCTGCCATTTTTTGGCTGTTGACAGTGTTTTTCAGAAGTTTTCCTCTCCTTTTTTCTTATTAGTACTTCTCTATGCACCTCCACAGTTGCGAACAGAAGAAATAATCACCATAAGCTTCCATTCTTTTAGTAAGTAAGTAAGTAACACAAACCACAACAAAGAAACCCCTGCCCACTGCATTCCTTCACTCCTGTGCAGGTGCAAGGTACTTTAGCAAAAAACAAAAACAAAAAAAAAGAGAGGAAAAAAGTACTGCGATGGAAGTGAATCATTGAATCATAGAAAAGTAGAGTTGGAAGGGGCCTACCAGGCCATCGAGTCCAACCCCCTGCTCAATGCAGGAATCCAGGTCAAAGCATCCCTGACAGATGGCTGTCCAGTCCAGCTGCACCTTGAATGCCTCCAGAGTGGGAGAGCCCACCACCTCCTCCCTAGGTAGTTGGTTCCATTGTCTTATTGCTCTAACAGCCAGGACATTTTTCCTGATGTTTAGGTGGAATCCGGGTTCCTGTAACTTGAGCCCATTATTCCGTGTCCTGCAAACTTGGATGATTGAGAAGAGATCCTGGCCCTCCTCTGTGTGCCAACCCTTTAAGTACTGGAAGAGTGCGATCATAATCCCCTCAGTCTCCTCTTCTGAAGGCTAAACATGCCCAGTTCTTTCAGTCTCTCCTCATAGGGCCTTGTTTCCACCAGTCCCTTTATTATCCTTGTTGCCCTCCTCTGAACCCTCACCAGTTTATCTACATCCTTCTTAAAGTGTGGTGCCCAGAACTGGACGCAGAATCACACGTATGTGTGTCAAGGCGCAAACAGTAATATTCTAATAGGCAATCACAAACATCAGCAAGCTAGAAACACACATTATTAATCACTGGGGATATTATGTGTGATGCGGGCAAATGCAATAAAACCATTAAGTTTCCTGCAGAAGGTTTTACCATGTGCGCTATGAATAGGGAGTATGGAACAAGGATAAAGCAGCACAGTGATGACTCCATGATGATATGAGGTTGGGTGTAGACCCCCCTCCAGTCATACGAAGCTGTCTTGTACCAGGCCAGGCTACATAATTGTCCATCTAGCCTAGTTCTGTCTACTCTGACTGGCAGCATCTCTCCAGGGTCTCAGGCAAAGAGAGGGTCTTTCCCATCACCGGCTACCGGGTCTTTTAAACCAGAGATGCTGGGGACTGAAACTGGGACCTTCTGAATGCAAAGCGAATGCTGTACTGCTGAGCTATGGAACCTCCCTGAGCCTTTGCATTGAATTTTATACTGCCAGGTTTGAAATGGATATGAGTAGTTCCTAACATCCCAGATGGGTATTATGTGTGTGCAAGTGAGTCCTGCAACAAAATGTTGCAGTATGGAGTGCTCTTATTCACAGTTCTAGCCAGCCATGCCCTCTTCCAGGATACACCATTCCATTTGCCCTCCTTGCTAGTTTCCTGTTTCTCCCGCACTCCCCAGTAAATCAGCATTCTGTGGCCAATAAGGATGCTCAGTCCTAATTGGGTTAGTTTCCCCCCCACACACTTAAAGCGCCATCCTATGCATGTTTAGACAGAAAAAAAGTCATATAGCTCCCAGCATGCCCCAAGCAGCATGGCTGACTGGGGCATGCTGGGAGTTCTAGTACTTTTTTTGCATCTAAACATGCATAGGATGGTGCCCTTAGACTTTTTTGTTCCTAAATATTTTGTTTTACTTCCTCAATCCTTGGGGTTCCCAGAGTCTTCTGCTACCTCCCTCTTCTGTGTGGATGTTGCTGTTTAGGTTGCATAAGGGATTGGCACATGGAGAATGAGTTCACTATTAGTATATATGATTAATTATATACCCACTTTCCTTGGATTTATCAAGGCTGAATCATGCAGTTATTTGCCTTTATGTTCCCTGTTTAGTTAGCTTGTTTAAAACAGCTGTTCTCCAGTGGAATCAAAATAATTCCCTCCACTCTTGGTAAGTTTTTTTGTTACAACCTTCTCAAGGATGTGAATCATTATCACCATATAGACTTGATAAAATCCTCTGCATAAATTAATGTTCCCTATCATTGAAGTGCCATGTTAAGAGGAGTTTCTTATCAAGAAGGGAGAGAATCAGTGTACCGTCTGTGTGCTAGCTATAGTATATTTGACTGGAGAGAGACATCCCTTTTTCTTTTTTTTTTTGCACCAGATTTGGAGGTAGTTTGAAAGAGGGATCACTGTTGGTGCTGTGGCATGTATGCTCATCCCAAATGCATCTCTGGTGAACTAATTTTGGTATTGCTTTTAAAAAAAAAATCTTTTGACCAGAGCCGATAATAAGAACAAAGAAATATGCCTATATGCCAGCCACCTTCAACCTGGTGCCCTCAAGATGTGTCACACTACAACCCCCATCATCCAAAGCCAGCATGATGGGGACTATAGTCCGATACATCTAGAGGGCACCAGGTTGGGGAAGGCTGCCTTAGAGAAAGGGTGGAATGCAATATAACCAATGAATGAGATTACATGGAAGAGACCGGGAAAGTAATGGCTTCAGCTTTTTGGTTGCTGTCGCTTCTACAACATGGAACATGCCATTGTGGTCAGAGGTAGTATATATCCAGAAAAGTTCTAATTGCCATTTAACAATAAGCATGTGTATATAATATCATTGCCTTCATTGCCTTTTTAAAAACATGGTTGACTCTGTGTTGTTGGAGATTGATTGATTACCTTCTGATTTTGTGGCCACTGCTTGCTTACTTACAGTACTTACTAAACTTACTTTAGTGTGCATTTTCCAGAGGGGTAGTTGTGCTTTTCTATGGGCCGGTTCACACGACACAGGAACCGCGGGGGAGCGGGCGGGACCCACGGAAAGTGACCACGGTCGGTAGCGGGGTAAGCCCCTACCGCGCGCGGTCACCGTGCCGTCGGAACAGCGGGAGGCCGTCCCACGGGGTCCCCACAGAGACGGCAGCCCAGAGCGGCCGGAGCCGCCGCCGCTCCAGCCTGCAGGGACAAACAGCCGCTCCGGGCATCCCGGGGCCCCACCCCCTAGTGCCGGGAGGCCTGCACTGCGGTGCGGGGACTACGGGGTCTGCCCATGCGGGCGGGGCACCGGTCGTGTGCGGCGCCCCTCTGGACCCCGCGGACGGCCCCGCGGTTCCTCCCCCGCCGGCAGCCTGGGTCGTGTGAACCGGACCTATACCTCTGAACACAGGGTTAAGTGGGGCTGCGCTTATGATCGGTTTGGAAGCTGCACCTAATGCAAAATGCAGCAGCTCAACTATTGCTGAGGGCTTCCCCTTTTCAGCATGTAACCCCTTTACTGAGGGAACTGCACGGGCTGCCTGTTTGCTGCTGGACCAGGTCTGAGGTTTGGATATTGGTGTATAAAGCCCTAAACAGCTTGGGACCAGGATATCTGAGAGAGCACCTTCTCCCTTTCTATTTATTTATTATTGTGTTTATATCCCGTCTTTTCACCCCTCTTCTAAAGAACGGCTTACATGGCCCTCCTCCTCTCCATTTTATCCTCACAACAACCCTGTGAGGTAGGTTAGGCAGAGAGTCAGTGAATGGTCCAAAGTCACCCAGTGAGCTTCATGGCCCAAATGGGGACTAGAACCCGGATCTCCCCAGTCCCAGTCCAACATTCAAACCACTATGTAACACTGTCTACTGGTGGTTCCATGTGGATCTGTGGTCCATTTAGAGTCCACTTTTAGTGTAGTGGCTCTCTCCTTGTGGAATTCCCCGCTAGTTTATGGCAGGCAGGTGCAAACTTTGCTTTGTTTTTGGTGCCTGCTAAGGACATTTTTGTTTAATGAAGCTTTTCTCAAAAGATCAGCCCCGGTTGTATTGGTTTAACTTCATTTTAAGTATTTTAATTCTTTTGATTATTTTTTCTTTACTGTTCACCATCATCCGCCGGTAATGTTTGTCTTCTCTTCTCTTCTCTTCTCTTCTCTTCTCTTCTCTTCTCTTCTGCCTTCATGCCCTGCATGTTGGAAGAGAGATGCTAATATAAATGGAACTTTGCTCTGATCCAGCAGGTCCTCTCTTATGACTAGCAGCACAATCCTATGGCCACTAGACAGCATCTAGATTGCCGTAGAGTATGTAGGAGTCCAAGCTCTGACCTTGGAAACTCGTTCGGAGGCTGGTGGAGCTGGGTCTCCGAGCTCAAAGTGCCTCCCCCCTCCTCTCAGCCCACGTGGAAAGGACCACTCTGGCTGCTTCTCTGCGGTTGCAAACCTGAGCTCGGAGAAGTGTGTTTGGGGGCATTCCGAAGGGCAGGGAGCGGAGGAGACAGGTGCTGCCATGATACAAAGTATCCTGGCTGGTGCCTCAGCCTCCTTCCCTCATGCTCCGAGGCACGGCATTTAGACAGCGGCCCGAAATCTGCCATCTAAGTGTTTTGTAGGGCAGGAGGAGCACAGAAGCCTTCATCTCCATGCTCCTTCCACCCTGCATTGGATGCCCATAATCCTCTGAGTCTGGAGAGTTATGGGCATCCCAATTGGATTGCACCCTAGATTGCACTGCATGAGATGAATGAAGTGTCATCGTGGGGAGGACCATAGTTCTGTTTGAGAGCACCCTCTTTGCATGCAGAAGGTCTCAGGTTCATCTTCTGGCATCTCCAGTTTTAAAAAAAGGTTCAGGGAGCAGGTAATGGGAAAGAGACCTCTGGCCTGAAACCTCGAGAGCTCCTACTAGGTAGAATAGACAATATTTAAGGACAGTATTTATTCCAGTGCTGTACCGAAAATTTCTTCCCCATTTCCCCCCGTCCATTCTCATTCAGTTTGATGGAAAAGAAAATGCTTTCGAAAAGAAATGCAATGGTGAAGAAAATTTCAGTGAAATTCTCATGGGCTGGGTTTGGGTTCCTTGTGCTCATCTTACTTAGGAGGTGGCTGAAAGATGTATCCGAGTGCCCTCTTTTTCATCGTATAATCATCTCGCCTGCAGTCTCCTCAGCTCCCCACGCTTCAGTTAAAGCCCAGGGGGAGACATCATGAGTTAATTTCTCCCATAGGGCCTTTTCAGATCAAGAAGCGCAGGCAGCCTGGGAGGCTGCGGAGCAATGGAGAGATGTGTAATAGGAAGAAAAGACACACACAACATCCTTGGCCACCTCTCAGTGGTTAGGCAAGTTCGAAAACACCACCATTAAAAAAAAAAAACATTCTGAGATTGAGGCAGAACAATGGAAGCCTCTTTGATGGGAGAAGAAAACTTTCAGGAAATTGGAGGGCAGATTTTGGCACAGCACTAGCTCCACCTCTTCCCTGGAGCTGCACGCAACACTGCCCCCCCTCACACCTGCATTGTGGAGGATGCAAAATGGGGGCCTGTCTACCAACACAGTTGATGCTGTTGCCATGTGCAGTGGCAGCGCAAAAGACAAAAGCCCTTAGGGAAAAAAGGAAGGCGCTGTGCCACAACCCCTGCCAGTGGTGAGCTCTACGTGTGAGAAGCTGTTCAGAACTTCTCCCACTGGAGAAATTTGGTGAAATTGCTCTGCTCTCAAATAGCGTGGAGAATTTCGAGAGTCCATTTGCACACAGCTCTAATTTATGCCCCTGTATGGATGACAGTCCACTTTTTGAAGGCACCCTCTATTTGAAGGGTCTTCCAGTCCAAGTCCAGTTTAAAAATAGAAACCATAAAAAGGGAGAGAAGCAGGGGCCTTGAACTCGCCCATCAACCGTGAGCACCTGGACTGCAGAATGAGCTGGCCGGCACACAGCTCACCTGGCCGCAGTCTTCTCCATTCTGGCGGGATGTATTGCATTTCTATTCAAATTATAGTCATGATTTCTAAATTTGCATCTGTACATATAAATTAGCCCATGCAAATGTTACGCAAATCTTGTCCTTTTTTGTTTTGTTTTTGGCAATGGCCACCCTGCAAACACTGGGTTAAATGGAACCTGGAATATGACAGCTTCCTGTGTCCCCTGAGATGATGCATGCATTTATATCTCATATGCATACATGTGCACAAATGTGCATATAAAGAGAAAACCGGTCAACAGACCCAAAGGCCATCAAATGCAAGAAGTACCATCTGTGATATGCCTTTGCAAAACTCCAATGTATATTATAAAGTAAGTACGGGGACCATTCACGGCAGCCCATAATTGGTGGAGATAACGCAATCTTTCTAGCCTTGCTATGAATGTAATGCTAATTTGCTGTGACCACAGAAGGACCTGTAGCAGCTGGCTGTGCAGTAGGGTGGTGGTTTTTCTTAGTACACATCTGCATTTGATTGCTAATCTGGAGATGCAGACTTGCTCCCCACCTTGACAAACATTGGAGTTTTAAATATTGCATCCAGAATATCCCGTGCTTCGATCATGCTGTGGCCAACTGGCCATGCAGAAAGGATTTCCCTTCTCTTGCCTGCCTGTCTCTCCCCAGACGTGCCTCCTGAGGAGCTGGATTTCCAGATTTAATACCAATGGTGTGCTTGTGCAGTGTTTTTCAAAGGGCTGGAGAAGCAGTGATGAAGACCTCATGCTCTATTCCTGGTGTGTATGTTTTTCCTGTGTTGCCTTTGGGCTGGATCTTGTGGGTGTTACTACAGCTGTGCATCTCGGTAATGATCCTTACACTAAATGTTTCCGGTCTGCTGTGTTCCCCGGAGGATCTTGTGAGCTTCAGCTGAACGGGGTCTGCTTTATGAGTGATTTAACGTGGTGTAAGCAGTGTGTGTGTGTGTGTGTGTGTGTGTGTGAGAGAGAGAGAGAGAGAGAGAGAGAGAGAGTGAGAGAAGCTGCCACTGGTATGCCATTATTTTATTAGAGTTTCAAAGCTGATATTAAGTGGACATGATTTCTTCCTACGGACCATTAATTTTGTTTTATCACCGGCCTGATGGCCATTACCCCTTCTTGCCAATACATTCCTCCATTAGGCTTGTACAATTAACAAAATATGAGCTGTTTAAGGCGTTGCTTTGAACAATGGGTCAGTGAGAAGCAGGGCCAGGAGTGTGAATGTGTGGGGCTTCTGTGAACAATTTGTGGCCATGGGAGGCTATGGGCTGGATGGTGGGAGCGGGAGAGAAGAAGAATCGCAGGCTGGGGGCTGCCCCTCCGGTGATATGTTGTATTTGGGGGTGGATGCTCAAGTACAAAAAGCACAACATGTCGGACTATGAGTAGGGATGGATGGATCTGTCAGTTTCACTTAGTCCCGTGTTTGAATTTTTCTAAATCTCAAGTTCTTTACATCCTGTTTATGAAGAAACGTGTGGATGTTAGTAAGTTCTTCATCCGCACTGGCCAAATTCAATAGGTATGGCTATTTGCCGCGTGGAGAGGATCATGTTGTATCTGCCTGCCATGTAACCGCTCCATGCAAGGTCATATGCTCTACCACTGAGGTTTTGTAGGGCTCTCAGGCAAGAAGACATCCTTAATGGCCCCCTCTCTTAGTCAGCCTACCTTCTTGCCACCATTGTCACCAGCTGCTCTTGCTCTTCATCCTTTTTCTCGTCATTGCCACCAGCTGGCTTGCTTGACAGGCAGAGAGCCAATGAGCAAGTAGGCACTGGCGTCTACTGCTCCTCCTTCTCACCCCCACCATTGTCTGGACCAGAGTGAGAGGCAAATCAACAAGCAAGTTGCAATGGTGAAGAGGAGGAACAGTTCCAGGGGCCTCCTGCTGGGGTGTTGGCCCTTGGCAGGTGCGCAGCTATATGCCTACACTTGACACTGAGCCTGGTGTTAATGGTTGTGTCTGATTCAGGGCTGATTGCCATGTGCATGCACCCCACTTGAGTTTCAATTCATCCATCATTCAACACCACGTGGTGATTAGCAGCTTAGCCTATGAATTAGAAGTGGCTCCTCCACTGCAATGTGTTGTGGCGATGTCGGATGTGACAGCTCCATTAAGCCTTGGAGTTTCGATTGGGAATGACTCCATTGCCATTTGAGTCATCAGTTGACATTTCTGTCTTTGAGTCATGTGTGAGCTCCCCCTGAGGTTTCCAGAAAACAGAATTAACCTTTTTGATCTAAACTATCTATTTATTTGACAGTGGTGGTCATGATAGTGGCCTGCACTGCAGTTGTCATAAATCTGCCAGGCCTTCCATCCCCCTGATGTCTTTTCTCCAGAAGATTTGCTGAGGGGTCACCTCTGTCAGCATTCCAAGAGACAGGGAATGGGACATTCACTAATGTCACATCGAACTATTGTGTGAAGCTGCGATCAATAAAGCTGCGGCCAATTTTAACCCAGTCACTGTCTTTATTTATCTTATTTATATCCTGCCTTTGCTTTGTTCCAAGGAACTCAAGGTGGCATACATGGTCCTCTGGTCCATTTTATTCTCACAACAACCCTGTGAGGTAGGTTAGGCTGAGAGTTAGTGACTGGCCCAAGGCCATGGGGTGAGCTTCATGGATGAGTTGGGATTTGAACCTTTCTCTCCCCAGCCCTAGTCCGACACTTGAATCAGTACACCACACTGGATCTATGTGGTTCGTGCTCTGCCGATCTGCTCCACTCCCTGCTGTGGGCACAAAAGCACCCCCAATGTCTTCTTGGTGACAGTGTCGTCTCCTCCCCCCTCTTCTTCCAAAAACAAACAGATCAGGAACAAGTCCCAGAATATGGGGAACAGCTGGAGTATGTTACATTGAGCTTGCATTTGTGTGATCTGCAGGGCTGGTGTTAGGTTCAGCACCGTCAGGCAGTTGCCAATTTGCCAGTGGCCCAAGCCCTGAGGAAGACTCATCACCAAGCCCACTGCTGACCCCAAATCTTAGCTACATCCATCTGGCTCACCTCCGACAGCTGCCTACAGCTCAGCTCTGACACAGAATTTTGCCAAAAAATTGTGATCTTTCCCATTTCCTCACCCTCGGATATTCCATCTATTTCCATTTGAATGAAATTTTGAGCCTGGTTAGAAGTTAAACTCTCCCTCCTTATTTTCTTCACAATCCAATGAAAGTGAGAGCTACCTGGCTGAGAGAAGATTTGGGCTGCTGTTTCACAGGCCACAGCCTTAACATTCTGTTCACTCCACCATATTGGCTCTTCATTTAATGGTGGAATTCTCCAAATTGATGGTGTAAATGGTATAAAACCTTTTGCACACTAAAGTCAGTCATAAAACAAAATTCCGCTATAGCAAATGCAGCTGTAAAGCTAGTTTTACTTTCAAAGCTATTGGGACATGAAATGAAACATGAAATGTAAGGAACAAATCCACTCTCATCTCACAATAGCCGCACACCTCTTCTTTTTTTAACCAACTGCAATTTTTTAAAAGCTGAAATTATCTTCTTGTAAATTTAGAGTGAGAATGACAGTTGGGCTTATGTCACTTCCTTCACAATTTTGCTTTGATTATTCAAGCTGTGGGTGGGATGGAGTCATTTCCACCCACCAATCAAAGGGAGAGCGCCACATGCATAAGAAAGCAGTTGAAGTTCGCTGGGATGTATATGTATAGGCCTAAAATATGAAGGCAGGGCCGGCCCCAGTCTGCCTCCTGAGACCAGGGCTGGCCCTACCATTAGACAGAGTGAGATGACTTTTTCAGGCAGCAGAATTTTATATCATCCGTAGTGAATAACCCTGGGGAAATCTCATTTAAGATTTTCAAAAGATGTATTTTACGTTCAATTTGAACAGCAGAAACTGAGGGGTGGTGAGGTGTTGGAGGACAGAGTTTTGTGTGCTAGGAGGAAGCCTGCCCCCCTGTACCCCTAAGCTAATCTTCCCTCAGGTGCAGTGGAGGATATTGTCCCATCATCAGTGCTGAAGGAAGATTAAACTGGCAGTCTGGTTAGCTGCTTTACATGGAATGGTGTAGGAGGCGGGCCCACCATCTTGTCCTTTGCTTCAGGCAGCAAAATGTCTTGGGCCAGCTCAGCTTAAGACGATGGACAAGATGATGCCACCCACCCCACCAATTCTGCAGGGTAGGCCATATGGCATGCACACAGTTCTGCCCTCCAACAAAGGGGAACAGTCAGGAGGGTTCAGAAGCAATGACTGAAGTGTCTGCTGCTGCTGCCTCCTCCCCAACATGCAACATCTGCTGCTGTGAAGGCAGCTGCCGCACTCTGCCTGATGGTAGCGCCGGCCCTGAGGGATGGAGGCTTTCCTCATTTCTCACTGTCGGCTTCTTGATGTTGGGTGTCAAAATTTCCAGGACACAGAGCTAATTCAAATATTACTCCCCTCCTACACCCATTTATGGAGGCTGCAATCCTATACCCACTTACTGGGGAGTAAGCCTTATTGAACTCAATGAGACTTACTTCTGTAGGGCTTGCACTGTTAAAAAAAAAGAGAGAGCATATCCCCCTATATTGAACTAAGTGACTCGAAGTTAATGGTAAACTTGTTAGCAGCAGCAAAAACCACTCACTGCATTTTAGAAACAACATGCAGTACTTCCAGTTTCTGACTAGTTTGGATCAATGGATCTGGAATATTGCTCTGAAGTTAACATACTTCTCCAGAACCCACTTCAGAAAACAAACTGACAGCTTTATTGAATAATTTACTTCTTTTTGAAAATTAAATTCCAGGATAATAAGTATCCAGTAAACATTCATGGATTATGTCTTTCTCTCAATGCTATAACTGTTTTAATACCTTTTTTTTTTTTTTACCCTTTCTTGTTCTGTTTTGCTTCTCTTGATTAACACACACACACACACACACACACACACACACACACAGAAACATCCCCTTTTCCCATTGTAAATAGCCTTCAAAGTGGTAAACAAACTCCACTGAAGACAATAAGTATGAAGAATGAAAAATAGCACAAGCCACCATAAAACCAAGTTTTAAAATCAGTAAGGTGCCCATTTATACATTGCCCCTCCCAGGATACAGACATGCATAATATTTGTATATGCTAATATATTTATATAAGTATAGGTATAGATTTAGAAATCATTACTATACTATTCATTACTATTATTATACCCAAAAAGCCACAATAGTTTCTTTGCCTTTTCAATCATGTACACATTTGTTGTCACCACCAGCACCATTTTGGAAGAGGCATTTCCTCCAGTTCAAGAGAGAAGAGGGAATGCCTCTTCTAAGATGGCACTTGTCATTTGCAGCTTTTAATATCTGTTAAAATAATTCTTTTTTAAAAAACATTTAGCTAAAATAGTGCCCTAGATTTAATAGATTTAGGGTGAAATTTCATGCATGTTTAGACAGAAAACGGTCTTACTGGCGTTGTATGCTAGGAGTTGTAGGGTTTTTTCTGCCTAAACATGCTATAGGATTGTGCCCTTTATCAATTAGGTGATGCGCAGCATGATGCAATGTGGCTGCCAGTAACCTTCCAAACTCGGAGGTGGAAGGTGGGAAGAGCACAGAGGCAGGGATTGCCTCTGCGCTTCCCTTGCCCTCCAAAACACTGAGACGGCTGATTTCGGGCATCTAACTGTTTTACACTGGCAGCTCACAAGGAGAGGAGCTGGAAGCACCACCAATATTCCTCATAGGATGGCAGTGCCTTGCCCCTCCCCTCCCCACAACCCCAGCGCTGGCTCAGAAGTCGGCCTTTCATGTTCAGAGCCTCAGTCGGCACGGAGAGAGCCACACCACCTGTGAGGGTGGAGGGAAGGCAGGCACTCCGAAGTCAGAGTCCCTGTTCCGACCCCAGAATGCATTTCCAAGGTCGGAGTTGGGGCTCCGCCTTTTCCTACGGCCGGCCAGACAGCGTCTACAGGCCATAGGGTTGCGCCCTAAGTACGTTATCCCAAATACACATATAAAGCCACATAACAAGGATTCTCTCCTTGTGTTCCTCCTCTCCTCCCACAGGAAAATGGAGTCAGCAGGGGTGGGGGGTAAGTGAAAGATCCTTCTGCCCTACCTTTGCATAGAGATGGGGAAGGGCCCAAATCACACTGGGTTGTATACAATGGTGGTTTTGCATAAGCAGAAAACAGTTATGCTCATGCAAGTCAGGGCATCCCATTTTTGCTGAATCTCCCTACTTTCTGCACCCCTTGGTGCCAGGAATAGCTCTTTGGGTGCTGCAGGGATCTACAGTGGGTAGGGAGGATGGGCAAAAATGCTCTGACTTGTGTGAGAATCAGTGCTCTCTGCTAGCTCAAAGCCACCATTGGAGACAGCACATTCTATTTACCTATTCCACCTTACAATGTAGTCAAAAATCATGAGATCTTTATGGGGTCTCTGCCCTGAGTCCATTGGAGGAAGGGTGGGATTCAGATGTAATAAATATGTTTGGATTTCCATCATACTTCTACTGCATATTGAATATGCACCTTTGGATTGGCTCCTTTTCTTCATAGGCTGGATATGTAGCAACTGTTTTGTATTTTGTTAACATCCAAACAAATTAAACTTACTTTGCAGCATTATTCCTGGAATCATGGCCTTCTCTTACACAGTATACTTTATTATATCAATAGGTACCTTCTGGAGTTGGATCCTGAGGCTTTTGCCTTTCAAGCCAATCTGTTCAAAAGGACTCCTGAATTGTAAGTAACTGTGATTGGAGTTTTATAATGCGTTGTACTGAGTTTAGAGCAGCCTCCCCCAACCTGGGACCCTCCAGATGTTTTGGACTTCCAGCATTCCCGAACATTGGTCATGCTGGTTGAGGCTGATGGGTGTTGAAGTCCAAAACATCTAGAGGGCAGCAGGTTGAGAGAGGATGGGTTAGGGGTTAACATTAATGGCCAAAATTCGAGATTTTGCACCATTTTTGCACCGCAAGGTATCTAACACAATCAAGTAGCTGGTGTTTTTGAAACTTTGTGAAATTATATTAAACTATGTCTGAATGTAACAAAGGGCTAGAATGTGACATTGTATTTCTGTGGGTCTTTATTGATTCTATATTATGGTAGACAATAGCTCTACAGCAACAATGGTGTGGAAATTTTGATCTTCATATTGGAGTATGAGCAGGGAATGTTGGCCAGCATTTTCTTTCTGTTCCCCACCATCTCCATTTGTAGGAATGGTAAAATGGATTCTGCCTTTTATAGCAGGGGCTGATCTAACTTGACATTTCCTGAATGCGCGTGTACAGCAGAGTCTAGCTTATTTCCTGTATGTATTGTAATTCATTTTGGCGCTCATTATACTGTTAGTGCTGTTCATTGTCCATTAGCTTATGGTGGCAGTTGCATTCACTTGGCAGAGCTTGCTGAACTGTCAAGACTTTGCCAATCATCCTAGTTATGCAAAGCCATTTCAGCCTCTCTTCCCTTCTGCTTCCCATCACCGAATGAACTTACATGGAGAGTTCTAGTTGAGCCAAAAGGACTGTAGGTTTCCCTGGCTGGAAAAGACCTGAGAAAAGACCCAGTTGATTGAACTGAAGAGAGGAACTGCCACACTCAGGCAAATCAATGACTCTGTATAAGAAAACCACATACCCTATACAGTAACTTGGGACTGGGGGATATTGCACACAACAAATTATGCCAGAAGTAACAAAGAAAAGGGATTGAAGAAAACCAATGCCTATGTTGTGAACCTGGCCAGATTTTATGTTCTTCTTTGCTGGGTTTTGGGGAGGGATGGGAAAGTTGTCAGTTTGGCTTGGATTAAAAACTCACACCGTAGGGAAGTGTGGGGGGAGCCCACAGGCAGTGGAGTTGAAAGAAGGGGATGACAGAAAAGCAACAAACTAAGGGAAGAGTAGGTGGAGGAAACTGTCAAGAGATGCTGGGGCTAGAACCGGGAACCTTCAGTTCCACATGCCACTGCCCCTTGTGGTGTGTTATCAGGACTGCAGATTGAGGCACTCTGGACTGGCCCCGCCTAACCATTGGGCCATCCTAGACAGGAAGCACTATAAATTAGTGCTTGGACTATGTTTGGACAGGGGCCTTTCCTGAGCAATAGTGCTCATCTTGACACTAGTGCACGGTGAGCAACTTGTCCTCCAGCTGTTTTGGCCTACATTAGCCATATGGTCCTAGCCAGCCTAGCCAATGGTGAGGGATGATGGAGTTGTAGGGCAAAACATCTGGAGGGCCACAAGTTGCCCATAACTGCTCCTAGTGAGTTTGTGTGAGTTCCTCAGCTCTGATGCTTCATTTGGTCCTCCATCTTTGCCTGCCTGCCTCCTAGTTCCTGGCTGTCCTTTGCCAGCTGCTCGTGGCTGAGCCCTGGCACTGGCTAAGCAGGTGAATCTTCTCCCACCTCTGACCTCCATGCCAGGAAAAGCTGTTAAAGGTGGCAACTGTAGAACTGAAAGGTGGTGAGGTGGTGGGGCTGAATTTTGCATATTGATTGGGACCAACCAGCCAATTCTTTGGCTGCCGACTTCTGGGAGCATTTTAATAGTGCCTCAACTTGTAACCAATCTGCATGTATATATGATGAACTGTTATCAGCAGATATCATCACTCCTGTGTAAAAATAGACTGTGATGAGTATTTGAATAAATCATAAGAACAGCTAACCTGATACCACATAACATCATGCAGTAGGCTGAGCAAGGAGCATACTCATCCTTGACCCCGTACGGCTCGCAGAGTTCAGTGCTTGCTTCTGGAGCCAGTGATTAAAAGTTACGGCTTTGCAGACCTGCTTCTCACGGGCAGCGCATTCCCCCACCCCCATCCCATTGATTGTACCACCATAAGGGCCTCCTCAGTAATCTAAATGAAGACGTTTCCTTCTGCCTTCCTGGATGCAGGGTGAGATTACAGAATGAGCTACAAATCTTCTCTTTTAACCATGTGGCTTTTTGGGTGCATTGTATTAAAACTGGAGCTGAGCTGAAAATCCCATTTCAACACTTTTTATTTGAAGATGGTAGTGAGGAGAAAGGGAGAAAGAGGTCCGGGAGTTTTGGAGTGGTTGGAAAGAGATTCCAGAAATATATGGGGGGAGGGAGTAAGGGCAAGTGGAAGCACCCCAGCAGGCCACTGCATTCCCCAACAATATCTCACATGGAATGAGGAATATATCTTGACATAGCATTGTTCCAGAGGCATTGTAGGGGAAGATGGTGGCCTATGCTATGTACGAACTAGACCTATGAGTGGCAATTTCCCCTTGTTATCATGGAGTCCAGAACAAATGGCCTTTCCCATGGCATACTGCTGTGTCTTGTTTTGTTTTTAAAACCACTGTCCTATTGCAAGTCATATCAAGTGATATCTACATCTGGGTGATAACGGGAGGGTATGGGGCTAGCCTTCCTGGAGGTGGTAGTGGGGAATAGCTGAGGGGTTGTTGTTTTTTTCATTTAAAAAAAATGCAAAGGAGGTGTAGACATTGTTTTCTGTTGGAGTGGGTGAATACGTAGCTTCACCTTCCCCAACTTGGCAACCTCCAGATATTTGGGATGATAACTCCCTGCATTCCTGATCATTGGTCATGCTTGCTGGGGCTGATGGGAGTTGAAATCCAAAATATCCAGAGGGCTCCAAGCTGGGGAAGAATGACATAGCTTCTAGAGAAAAATAAAACTGGGCCGAGGCATTGAAAATCGCATGGTAGGCACTAGGCAGGAAGTGGATTTGAGCTGTGCCTTGCAGCAATGGACCCGGTGACTTCCACTAGGTGTGTGTGGATGTAGTTCCACTGTCATTCCCGAAACAAACGCGTTTGACAATTGCACTTGTTGGTCAAGGATCACAGTTTACCAGCATCACAGTTTACCAGCAATTTGGGCTAGGTGTTTGAGTCTATGCAATTCACCCATGATAGATGCGCTTGCCAGGGCAACATCCTCTGATTGGTTCAGCCACAGCTGTGCAGCTTCCATAGGTTAACCCCAGCATCTGCCAAGGCTCAAGTTTGGAAACTGTCTAACTAAGGAAGGACAATACAGATGGTGATGAGGATTATATTTTGCATCTGCCCAATTCTAAGATGTCTTGCCTTTGTTTACTGGACTAACAGAAGCAAATTCCTGATGCAATAGGATGGCATTTCGCTTTTTCTTACATAAGTTTTGAATTTCCAGAATATCAGGGAAACCGTGCCATGTTTAGTGCAATGACACTGGATGTTTTTCATGACCCATTTTCATTGTTGGAAATGCAAGGCCGGAGGAGTGAATAGTTTGCATATGTTGTGGGGATGTCAGTTTGCACAGGCATGTTGGCACTCTGAGCTATCTATTTTATCACGGATAATAGGTCATACTATGGAGGTGGATTCCTTATTGATTCTATTTAATATTGTAGAAGCAAATCTTCCAAATAATTTGAAATCATTCATGGGCAAGATGTTCTGCGGAGGCGGGTGGGTGACTAACTATCCTCCTACACATAAAGAATGGTTATTAATATGTTTAGATCATGTGAGAATGGATAAACTAACTGATTCAGATAAATGGTCTCATTTTATTGATTATTGGAATGTAATTTGCAAGCATATAAGACTGGATCATAGTATATTGTTGTAGTAATCATTTGTACAGTCTTTTTTCACTGCATTTATTGTCTAGTTATGATTTTTTTAAAAATATATATATATATATATATATATATACCAGAATGACGACAAGCAGACAAATTCTACAACCCATGCCAATTCAAACAGAAACTGCTTGGATTTGGTGTGTTTGAATCATAGGTGGACAGAATTTTAGGCTCCACACAGATTGGCTTAACTTTTTCTCTGCGAGTGTTAGCCCTTCAGAAAGTTTCCCTGGGGAGCAGGCAGGGATGTTGAAGAGTCCTTGGTCTCGAGTCATGAGTCAAGTCACGAGTCTTTGGACCCGAGTCTCAAGTCCGAGTCCTTGGTCCAAAATGGTGACTCACAAGTCACAAGTCACTCCTAAAGCTGACTCCACGAGTCCCTATTAAAATCAATGGGTTTTTTCCCAACAAAATAAGGCTACTTCAGATGTGTGGTTTAAATAAATTCTAGGCACAAGTGTGCCTTTTTATTTCAAAACTCTGCAACTGATTTTGGCAAGAACAGACCAGGCGGAAAAACCCAAAATAACCAGGCAGGCAGAGGAGGCAGGGAACCCCAAAGCAGGCAGGCAGAGGCCTTTGTCTTGGACAATTCAACTGTTGAACTGGTCAAGAAGAGACCAGGCAGGCAGAAGAGGCTGGGATCCCCAGACAGGCAGGCAGAGGCAGCCAAACCCAAAATGTCTGAAAGGTTGCATTTTAGGAAAATGATTTTAAAAAATAAACTTGCTGTACTTCCTAAAACTTATCCATGTTGCATTTGAGGAACATGATTTTTTCTAAATGTTTGGCCCCCATTCTGGAATGGTGAGGTCTCATCACAATTCCACCCTCACTGAACACCCGCTCCACTGGTGATGAACTTGCTGGAACCAGAAACACACTCAGAGTAGCCACACAGATTAATCTCAGGTCTTTCTTCTGCCTCTCCCAAGTACGCAACACATCAATCAAAATAAATCTTGACACACTGTTGGGGCTGCATTACTGGTAGCCATCCATAGTGGCTGAGCAGCGGCACATCTCGCTTCCATGCGCTCTTCGCCGGCAATCACGCTCCTCTCCACTCCTTCTGGCACAGCCCAGGGATGTTGAAGAGTCCTTGGTCTCGAGTCCCGAGTCGAGTCTCGAGCCCCATTAAAAATATTGGGACTCGAGTCCGAGTCGAGTCAGAGGGGGGACTCAGTCCGACTCACGAGTCGAGTCCTCGAGTCCGAGTTCCCCATCCCTGGGAGTAGGGATGGGAGAGAGTTCCCAAAAGTATTACAGCTGGGGCATTATACCTTTTAAGAGGCTCACATGTCAAATCCTGAAAACTGTTTGGTGAACAGAGGACTTCAGAAAAACAGCCTGTGATTTCTGCAGGGGTCCCATCTGAATAAGAAATATTTCACTGCCTGCCTGTAGAGTGTGCACCTCTGGATCCCAAATGATGTTTAGCATGTGCAAAATAGCAAGGCTCCCCTGCACTTCCTGCTTTATTTGGTAGGCAAAAAGATTTTTGTGACAAGCTGATGTATCTAGGGAAGGGAAAGGATCCTTCCATATTTCTTCTTCCTCCTTTCCTTAGAGGCATTGATGACCTTTCTGTCTGCATCTATCTTCTCCTGTTTGTTTGTTTGTTGTTGTTGTTTGTTTGTTTTGCTTTGTTATTGATCCGGGAAACTGAGCACACATTTCTTTGAAAGCTTTGAAAAACAGAGCCTTGTCCCACCCCTTTGAAAATAACAGTGCCATAAGCTAGGCCAGCTGTTGGCAAGTTCTGCTTCTCGCGTTCTTCGATTTACTAACCCATGAATTTGACCCTTTGATCATCTCCATGGAGCACAGCTGCTAAAGGTCAGGATGGCCTTAAAGGTGAACATAAAGACTTCTGGGACTGACCAAGTGTTGTTGTTGTTGGGGGGGGGGAACACTGTAGTGTAATGAGAAGAATCTTGCCTGGCACTTCTTCTTTTTGTGGGGTGGGGTATGGTAGTTTGCTATCCCTGTGAGTGTTTCTGGAAATAATGCCTTTGGCCCTGTGCATCATGTGAAAAAGTCATGGTGTGGTGCACTCATGCACATGAACTTCCACACGTTGAACACACATACATACAAATCCACTCCGGGTGTGGAGGGAGCAATTTGATTTGTATTCGCAGGAAGTGCCTGGATGTGAAAGCAAGATGGATGGGATATTGAAAATCCTGTGCAGATCCCCAGCAGGACTCTGTTCTTTTTGGTTCCAGATTTGAGATTTCTTTTGAAAAAATATTAGGGTATACAAGGTGATGGTAGAACAAGTGTCTTAGAAGGCCAGTGCAGTCATACTATCACCCCCCCACACACACACACACTGTCGCCCTCTTGTGAATCACCGTAACCGATTTGGGAGATTTAATCTGCTCAGATGCAGTCTCTGCTTCAATAGGTGATGGCAGGGACTGTGAGAGTTGCGGCAGAATGTCATATTGCTAACAGTCTGCCCTGTGTGCATAATATGATACTTTCTCCGCTCTGCCCCTTGGGTCCCTGCAGTGAAACGTAAAGCCACTAAGACAAAAGACATTCTGGCTGATGTAGAAAAGATTGCAGCAATAGAACCTGTGAACAGTGGGAGAACCCTAAGACTGTAAAGTAACTGTCTGGATTGTTCTTATTGCAAAATGTGTATATATTTATTTTGGTTTTGGTTTTGTCCCATGATTCATCCCTTGGTTGCTAGTCTAGGGATGTGCAACAAGGGCAAACCCATTCTGTTTGAACTCAACGGACTTTTGACGCATTTCTGAGACCTGACAGCCGAAAACGTGTTGAGTAGGGGGGAGAGGGTTTCGATTTCTGTGAACTTGCTCAAAATATTGCACAAATTTGGAGTCGAGAACTGCAGTTTGTGCAAATTATGCGTGAATCGTGATTTGTGCAAATCAGGGCCGAGTCATTAGATTTGAGTAATTGTTGTTCTTGTTGTTGTTCTTGTTGTAGCATTTAACATGAGAAGTATGGGAGCATCCTCCTCTCACTACATATGTACACTCTCCACATTGGCCACCTTGAATTTTCTGAGTTAATTTGAGATTTGTGCAAAATTCGGGCTTCTGCTCCGAGGTCAAATTTGCACAGCAGAAGCCCGAATTTTGTGCAAATTTCCTCTGCTTTTAAGAAAGAAATTACTCAAATCATGGCCCACTTTAAAAATGGAAGTCTGCATGCTGGCTCGACTCATGTGAGATTGAGTTGTTGTCAGCATAAGGTTAATGAAAAAGAATCCACAGGGCCAAGTCGAGAAAATTCATCCTATCTCTAGTTGCTACCCCACCTCTTAAGCCTGCTGGAGGATTTCCATTTTTTATCTCAAAAGCATGCGCATCTCTCTACCAATCAGCCTCTGCCATTTGGTTTCCCCAGGCCATTCAGAATCCTTTCCGTTAAAATCTCCTATGAAGAGCCTGTTTTTCCCATTGCACAACAAGGGGGGGGGAGTATGGTGTAAAAAGGGATATCTCAGTAGGACCATGCTAAAGGAGGGGGAATGCAGCAGAGAACTAGCTGCTTCCAGCATTATCAAGTCCTCCTTTCGTAAAAGAGGAATATCTAGTGCCAAGGTGGGGCCGGAGCTGACCTGGGCTTGGGCCGTCAAGGTTTGCACAATGCATGTTGGCCCTGTGTCCCCTTTGTGGCAGTGAAGGGTAAATTTCTTTCAGTAGCCTTTTAGCTTGTAATGAATTGGATGCTGGCTGGGGGGTGATAGGAGTTGTAGTCCAACACATCTGGAGGGCAGCACATTGGGGAAAGCTGGTCTATATGGATGTATACAGCATGATATTTTTTTAAAGGTTTCTTTTTGAGAGTCAGTATCCATATTGCCTTTTTAGGTATATACCCGAGATTTTTTAAGTGTACATCTAAATATTTACCGGTAGTTATTTATTATATTTATAACCTGCTTTCCCCACCCCCAATTCCCATAGCCCAGAACCCTGTGAAGTAGGTTAGGCTGACAGTTGGTGACTAGCCCAAGGACACCTAGTGAGTTTCATGGCCAAATGGGAATTTGTACCTGGGTCTCCCCAGTCCTAGTCCAATGCTCTAACTACTGCACAACTACACTGGCTCATGTCTGCTTGAGATAAAATACTGTGTCTGGAATCATGGCTAATGTACAGGGATACTCATTAGAAAGCCAGGATTGGCTGATGCTTGGCAGCAATGACCAGCTTGCTGCCAAGTAATGTGGTGAATGGCCCAGAGAACATTACAAGCACGATCTAAAAGAAGTTTAGAGCACCTAAGGCGGGCTAGGGATGTATGAGAAATTCGTTTTGCTTCATTTTTTCCAGGATTTTACCCAGCTCATACCTTCCAGACCAGACACGGACTCCGATGCAATCTGTGGTCAAAGTCCACACATTTTCAAGCTTGCAATGTGATTTGCAGACACCCCCCCCCAATAAAATGTGTTCAACAGCATATACATACCAAAATACATACATTTCAAAAGAAGTACATTTCCAAAATGTGCAGAAATACACTTTAATCATGGGAGAAGAATGTGTACATTTAAAAAATATGTACAGTTGATGCACACATTTGGAAAGATATGCATGGAAACATGCATAGATTTTCATGCGAAAAGAAAAAAAACCCCAAAGCTCGCATTCTGATACGGACTTGAGTAGGAGCAAGCTTCGAGATGGAATTCGGAGAACTTTGGCAAGCAGCTTGAGTTTTGCTGATTTGCACATTCTTATGTCCTTTCAAAATGAGGGCTGGCTCAAAATCTCCCCTTTCACTGTCCCATTCATGGGCAACTGAACTGGGGTATTTCAGTTATTGGGGGCAAATTAGGTGGGGGTGGGCATGAAACATGCTAGAAGTCAGCTGGCTTAGCTGGTCTGAGCGTGGAAAGCTAAGCAGGGTCAGGCCTGGTTATTACTTGGATGGGAGACCCCTCCTCTAGTTTCCTGCATTGAGAAGGGGGTTGGACTCGATGGCCTTGTAGGCCCCTTCCAACTCTATGATCTATGAATCAGGCCACTACCTTTAATTCTCCACAATATGAATGGAATTTTGCTATGTCACTATGTAACATCATTCCAATGGGCATTCTGGGGGGGGGTGAGGAATGGCAGTCACCAGTGGGGGTTAAAGTCTTTGCCACTGCTAACCATGGTTAAAAATAACCATGGTCGTCACAAAGCTTCAATGAGTGGCTAAAAGCTAAACCTGGTAAGCATTGGTGTTGGTGCAGACAGAGCACCACATCTAGGGACAGGTGAGAAATTTGCTTGGTTCACATTTCAGTTCATCCTTCCTAAACACGAACTGGAATGCAGTTAGATGTGGACATCTGTGTACTTTTCTGAAGTTAGCAAAGCAGTTCACCAAAAAAAGCATACAAAATATGTATAGCTGAAAAAAGTGTGCAAAGAAAAAGTGTCTATTTGGAAATATGCACATGAAACACTTTATTCAAAGGGGAAAAAATCACATGCAAAAACAATGTACATTTGAAAACCAAAAAAGTGTATTTGAAAAACATATTCAGAAATGCTTATTTTTTGAACAATGCTCATGAAAAAAATGTACAAATGTTTGCATGGACTAAGAAAAATCCACAATCCAATGTAGAAATAGGATGAAACTAACAACAGTGGGGGAAAACGAGAACCTGAATGAAATTGAGCTTGACATATTCACCTGTCCCTAGCCACATCATGGGTAATGCTGTCAAGAGAAGGAATTTTGGAATGTGTGAGTTAATTAATTAAGAATGCTTGCATACAACCTCTTGATCATCATGACTTGCAAAGAGGTTTACAAAAATAAAATCAGATTGATATCCAAATGGTATTGCCCTCACAATAACACATCTAGAAATACCTGATCCTGTCAATGGTTCTGCTTCCTCGAAAGGTGGTAATAGAAAAGAGAGGGTACTGGAGGACATATATTTTTCAAAGACTTCATCCCTTTAAGAGACTGGTAGTGCTGGAGCTTTACTGAACCTCAGAGCTGTAATACTCTTATCTCGGAGTGGAGTTTGCCAGACTAGTAAGTTCCTTCCTATGCTCACCCATTCGCTTGTCCATTTTTTAATTTCATCTCCCCGTCTGTGCCTCCTCTTTGAGCTAGTCATACCTTTTCCTTTCTTCTTCTTCTGCCTGACTTAATAATCTTTACTGCGTTTTCTGAGTCAATAGGCCAGCCCAATAAAAGACAGGAAACTAGGGGGGGAAAATCTTTGACATTTAAGGATTGCTTTCATTTAATGTTGCCCTTATAGGTTTTCACTTCCCCTCTTGGGGCTCTTATGTGATGTTTTGCTTCCTTTTGGATGCTGAAATTTTCAGTAGAATCAGTTTAAGAATAAGAAATCATTTCATTTTTGGCTGCCTTTGTGATGTTGTGATGAAATGCACTTCTATGGTAAATCCATGATCTATTTAATTCAGTAAGCATCTGTTGGATTTAATATTAATTAAACCAAAGAGGATGAACCCTGATCAGGCCAAGGGGTGGTGGAATTGTTGTCTTTGGTTATACTGTATAACCAGAACCCTTTCTCTAAGTCAGCCTTCCCCAACCTGGTGCTGTCCAGATGTGTTCAACAACTCCCATCATCCCCAGCCAGCATAGTTCAGACCAGTAGATTAGCCCACAATAACCTTTTGAGGTCAATTGCAACCTTTTGATCTGTTAGATTAATCCATTAAAAAAAACTTTAATTGATTAAAAAAGCATCCTTAACTGGGCTATATTTTTTTATGAAAAGGTTATGTTGATGATGATGATGATGATGATGACGACAACAATGACGACAACAACAACAATAATAATAATACAAGTACTTATAAAAATGCAGATGGCAGGTGCCATTTTAGAAGAGGCATTCCAACTTCACTCTGACCCTGGAGGGAATGCCTCTTCTAACATAGCACCTGCTGTGACATATATCCACCATCTAAAAACAATGTTGACTGACCAAGGATGCCAGTCTGATCAGTTTCCTATTTGTCCATCTAGCCCAGTATTGTCAACTCTGATTGGCAGCATCTCTACAGTGTCTCAGTGTCAACGAGATGGCCTTTGCAATCATGAGCTACCTGATCCTTTTAACTAGAGATGCCTTGGATGGAACCTGGAACCTTCTGCATGCAAAGCATGTGCTCTGTCACTGAGCTACAGAGTCCCTCCTCCAAAACATAACAGTGTTAATACATACACAAGAGTGCTGCTATTGTTATCTATAGATGTTGGAAGGTATAGAAATCCACAACCTCCTGTTGTTGTTTTAATTTTATAAGCTTACAAAATCACGCCAGCTGCACACATGCTGACCCATGGGTTAGAGCCTGTGTTTGTTTGTTTGTTTGTTTTATTTTGTCATGAAGATCTCAGATAGTCAATTATTTTATTCCCCAGTCTGACGACTTTTGAAGTGTACAGCCCATGTAGAGCTGACCATCTAATTTTGTGTTGTCTCATCCTGTGGTTATTGAGCGGCCCTTGATTTCCTCCCCACACACATTTGACCTATAACTGTTTCCCAGCTGGTTCTGTTGCCTATGCATGTAGCTATGGAAGGACTACTGGCATAATGAACAATCTGGCTGGAATGCTAAGATGGCTGTCAAAGTTCAGCTGAATTACAGCTTCTTTGTGTCCACTAAAGGCTAGGTTTCCAGTTGGCAACTAGTGATTGACAGTGGATAGAATGGAGGTTAAGCCAAATAGTTCCCCTTCCCCCTTGGATTATAGGGAACAATTTATGGATACTAGGTTTTCCATACTTTCACTGAGAAGTGATGTTCCCAGATGTCATCAAACAACTGAGCATGTTGTAGAAGCTCCATCTGTTTTGTTTGAATTTGCTCACATGTGGAGTTCCACAACAGCTATCTAGGAAGTGTATTACATACGTATTTTGTTTTGATTATGTTTTAATTACGTAATAAGTCAAATTAGCAATGCTATATTTTTCCCATCTGTGATCATGTTGGATCTATATTGCATCCACTTGTTTTGTGAGCTGAGAAAAATGGAAAGAGAGAGTGCAATGTTATCATTCATAAATTTCCCTGTGAGCTATGGTTCTTCTGTTTAATCATACTTGTGAGATGTTTCCTGGATAACTCTTACCTAGCAGAGTCAGAAATGAGGAACAGTTGCCCACAGAGCTGCATTCAAAATTGCATGGAGAGCCTCCACAGATATAGGAGACTCTTCCCTTCTCAGATTCTCACTCCACATGTAGAGGGCAATGGAAATGGTGATGGAGGGGGTTAGGCTAGCACGTTCCCCCTCCTCATGTATTTACTCTACACTGGATGAGAATGCCTGAATAGGGCTAATGTGTTGAACTGAATTCGGGTTGGAATTCAGGTTAAGCTGAAACAGCTGGATGCATTTCATAAAAAGTTTTGCCTCCATGAAATGGAACACCCCTTTCTGGTGATAGTTTGGAGGGCTGTGAAAAGAAAGTGAAAGTGGGGTGCATTGCCCTTACCCTGATTTGGCATTGTGACATCATTACATAGCCTTCTCTGATTGGCTACATGGCATTGTTATGTCATCATGGTGGCTATCTGATTCCTGATTGGCTGGATCATATATCCAACAAGAAGACCTGTCTCTGAAAAGAAAAGTAGCACCAAGGGACTGCCAAGAGAGGTATCTAATGGGAGTATAGTGGTGTGAAAAGGCTGAGGCTCGGGGGTTCTTTCATTGAACATTTTGGGACCCCCAAAATGCCCCCCTCAGCCAAAAATGTTCATTGATGAAAATTCACCTCAGCCCTATAGTGGAATGCATTCCTCAAGTTAAACACAGTGAGGGATATAAACAATTTCTCATTCAGGGTATTTCCTTTTTTAAAGGTGCACAAAAGAAGAAGAAAAAATCACAAGACAGGCCTCCCACAAATCTTTAATGCCAGAACACCTAAACCATTTCCTTCTGTTAAAAACAAACACCCAAATATAATGAACTGACTTACACAGCTTGTTGTTGTTGTTGTTGTTGTTGTTGTTGTTAAGGGTTCTAATGTCAAATACAATCCCACATTCAATCCAATCTCTGTGCTGAGGCTATAAAATAGACACCGTTATCTGCAGCCCTTTAACAGATACTCCAGTCCTAAACATAGATTGTTGATACAGACCATAAGTATCCTTGACCAATTGGATGGCCTGAGGCTTTCCCTCTCTCCCATGCACACAGAAAAGTATTGTAACCGACACCTATTTAACTTTTACCATTTTCTGGTAGGAGGCTATTCTATTTCACCCTTTCTGCCCTTAGGCATTTGTGTAGCTTAGGGGAAACTAGTCAGTTGTCACCTTCTCTCTCTCTCTCTCTCTCTCTCTTGGAAAAAAAAATCAGCAGGTTACAGGGATTAAAAAATAAATAAATCAAACCTAGATGAATCAAATTAGCCACCAACTGAATCAGCAGGAAAAGGCAGTAAATGTTTACACCTTTCTTCTTTTTTTGCAGGGGATGGGGGATGCTTGCCCAATTTGTAGGTAGCTTTGTAGAAAGTGAAACATACATGAAGGAGTGCTATATGTGGGGTGGGGTGGGGTGGGAGGGCACTGTATGTAAAAGCCATCTGGTCCTTTTGCTTTGTAGCAAATGGGAACATGACTTTGAATGTTGTTTCCAAGGGCTGTGCAGTTGATATAATTCCACCCATTTTCTCCTTTCAAGCCATTGTGCATTCCTGTTCTGTGCGTTATTGTTTCAGCTATTCTGTCGGAGGGAGTGGAGTTGTGTTGCCTCAGCAAACTCATGCTCCTCCAAACTTTCTTTCTTTCTTTTATTAAAATATTTGTAATCTGCCTTTTGACTAAAAGTCTCTAAGGCAACTAACATGGCATTTTAAAAGCAATGCAAAAATGTACATCATATAAAAACACACCAGATAAACACCCCATAAATTCTACTTAGCAGGAACCTGTACCACAAGCATATAGGAACCTGTACCATGTGCTTTATACTGAGTCAGACAATCAGTCCACCAAGCTCTGGGTTGTCTACACCAGGGAGAGGCAACCTGGTGCCCTCCAGAAGTGTTGGGCTACAACTCCTGTTATCACTGACCATCAGCTGTGCTGGCTGATGCTGATGGCGGTTGAAGTCTGGAACGTCTGGAGGATGCCAGGTTGGGGATGGGGAAGACTGGCAGGAGTTCCTCCAGGATTCCAGATGAGGGTCTTTCTCTGCCCTACCTGGAGATGCCCGGGACCTTCTGGGCTGCAGTGATTCCTCCATAGCAGCAGAAACTTGAAAAGTAACTAAGAAGGGCAATCCAAAAGCTTTCCAGAACCGGGCCACCTTGGCCTTGGCATTGAAAAGCCGATAATGCGTTTTGTGTGTGTGCCAGCTAACATGTGATTAACATAGTCTTTCTCCCTGCAAGCCCTTCTGCCATCTATTTCAATGGATGAGTTAGGAAAAATGCTTCAATGTGCTTAAATTTGGATCATGGTCAATATGATCAGCTCAATTCAGTAACTCAGTCTGCAATGAGGATTAAGGGCAGGTATTCTGGGATAACAATCCCTGAATTTTGTTTTATGTATTCAAGGATGAATTAGGCATAGAAGTGAGTTGAGAATATTGAAACCATGGAAAGACCAGGGGCTCTTGACCTGCTTCCCTCCCTCCCTCCCTCTCCCTCTAATGTAATGCAGCAGTAATAGAGTTGTTGTTTGCAGTGGGTGGGAAGATTGTAATCTGAGAGTGATAATGCAAGAATGCCAATTTCTAAAGCTTGTAAATGTTACTGCCCCACTGGCCATGATGAATTTCTGCTCCAGGTTGGGCATTATAAATTTGTCTTTGAAATTTAAACATAGCATTGTGATCTTAATGTGACTTTATGGCATCTGCACATTGAAGGGCAGAAAATGGAGCTACATCTTGGACTTTTATGTATCTCTGGCCCAGCCCGCTTAGATACAGCTCATAAACCAAAGAGAACAGTTCTCCCATGAGTTTGGTGGGAAAGTTCCAGAAACTCTCTCTCTCTCTCTCTCTCTCTCTCTCTCTGCAATTGCTTGCAAGAGTTCCAGCAGAGTCCTCTTTATAGGAGGTCCATGGGAGCTTAATTGGGGTGGATATATATTTTTAATTACACACTGCCTGTGTGTGCAGTATGTACTTACATCTTCGATATCAGGTGGGTCATTTCCTTGCTAGAATTTCTCTTCCAAGGAGGCCAGTGACTGTGGAAGGATAGAATTAATGTATAGAACTCTTTGAGCTTATCTGCTGGCAGTGCAAAGCTATCTTAAATATGTGACCCATCAAACAGGAGAAGACTTTGCTTTTGCTATAGGAAAGCCCGAGTGTGGAAACAGTCAGGAAGACACTGACAGCCAGGTGCATGCCCTCCAACATGGCACAGGTGAAAACAGGTGTTTTTTCCCCATCATGAAACCACCCTTTATTCTCTGACCAAAGATCATTATCTGAGCCCTTCCTTCCCCTTCCCCACAGTGCATGATGACTAAAGGCTCTGCCCTGCCCACTGTGTGCTGTATTAATCTAGTCATCAGCACATGGAGCTCTGCAAGAACATGTTGCAGTGTATCCCTGAGGAGTGTGTGTGACCTAAGCATGTTGCTGGAAAAAGTGAAGAGTAAGAGTAGGGACTCTTGTCTGTGACACTAACCTGGGTCTTACTTCATGTGTAAAAAAATATTTATTTATTTATTTATTTATTTGTGCTCTGAAAGTGCAGCCATGATTGGCCAGAAGAGTGCCAACTCATGGAGGCAAATCAAACTTCACCATGTATATCTATTGCAGACTTTTCAAAGCTAAGCACAAGGAGACTGGAATATGAAACAAAAAAAGTTGGTTCTAGACCTGTGTCCCCACAAGGAAGCCAATGTTGGGCCTCAGAGGGAGGTCAATGCCCAACTCTCTATGGAAAATTGGACATTCTGAATAAAATCTCACTTCGTATCTGTCACAATACATGTTTGGTGTTTAAGTTTAGAAGTTTAAATTTATCCATTTCCCTAATGTTCTCCTCCTTTATATTCAAGGAACTTGCATTAAATAATACCCTACTAGAACTTTGCATAGTTGCATGTCTTGCCCTTGACTTACATGTAATCATTATATAGCACTTTATGGTACAGAGTGCCTTACAATTTTTGGGCCAGTCTTTGTGACAGCTGCCCCAAAATTCTGTATTTGTGGTGGGGCATGGGGATTTTAAGAGCTGCATTTTCCAGCATTTTTTAAAATAATAGTTATGCCTTCACTTCCTAAGAAAATACATTCAAATAGCACTGATATCACATCAAGGTAAAACACTCAGGAAATTCACAAGAGGACATGCTTTCTTTTAAAGTGGCTGTTTTGCTCATGGGTGATAATTTGTGTCCTTCCCTGCCCCCCGACTGAAAATTCCTGAATTATTTTTTGTATATAATTGTGTCTAAAGATCCCCAATATACAGCTCTAAGCAACAACAACCTACACTTAGAAACTTATTTTTCCCTCCTCTTTATGAAATGTGTATAAATGCTACAGCTTAATAGGTGCTTGAATCTGAGTAATTAATGTGAAATATCATAGCCTCCAGCGTTTTGTAGATGAAAATAAGAACGCTGTTACATACTTGCCGTATCCTTGTTTTCACACCTAGAATCACTGCCGGAGTGCTGCTCCCCAGCCTCACAAGTACACGTTGCTGAAGGCACGTTGCCGGCTGTAACTTGTGCTCATTTACTTTACGGTAGGCTGTCCTGTGCAGATTTGAAAGCCAAGAGTGCTTTGTTCTTTCAGTTAAAAGATGCACCAGGAAGAATACATGATTGTCCTACAAAATAGGCTGAACAGCTCAAAATGAAAGCTGTGAACGTCATGGTCCTTATTAAGTCCTAAGCAAGCATTCCGCCTGTTCACATAAGAGCTAAATGTGGATAGGGGACATCATGGTCAAGCCCTGCCCTCCAAATGTCACCCCCCCCCTGTCTGCTCAGTCCTTGACCTACTCATTGTTAGTAGGGATGGATTAATCTGTCAGTTTTCCTTTCTTTGACATTCAACTTTAAATAAATAATAAATAAATAATAAATAAATAAATCTCAAGTTCATTCCAACCAGTCCATGAAGAGATTTGTGGATTTCAGTATGTTCTTATCAAAACAAACAAACAAATAAACAAACAAACAAATAAAAAACAAAATTCTCACCCATATGAACTGGCCAAATTCAATAGGTAGTTATTATTTCGCAGCATGAAGAGGACCTTTTTGTACCTGCCTGCCATGTAGCTGTTAAAGATGAGGAACTGTCAAAAAAAAGAGGTGGCAACTCTAATTCAGCACAACAAACATGGTTTAATATACAACAATACACACAGGTCTTGTCACTGTCAGCCTACATAAGGTCTCAGTGGGTGTTAGCACCCTGCTGAGACAACCGCCTCCTCTTGTCCTAGTAGGAGAGAATTCCAGCCAGCACACCCCACTCGGAGCTATCCAAGGTTCTATTTTCTTCTTGCCTTGATCTGCCTTCCTGCCTAGATCTTGCTACCAGCTTCCCTGAGTGCCCCAAGTGACCACAGAACAGGACAGTATGCTTTTCTCTGTCCTCACCACTTTAGAACTATAGAGTTGGGTCCAAAGTTATGTAAGCAAGAGGCCACTAGCTCAGAGAGGTGTTCCCTCCCCTTCCTCACAGCTGCAAGTTCTTTTGCCTCCTGAAAACCCTTTCCAGAGGGTCAAGAGACTCTCCTCACAGTGTGGGCTGTGGTGTGTGTGTGTGTGTGTGTGTGTGTGTGTGTGTGTGTGTGTGTTGCAGCAGGAGTAGAGAACTATCAAAAACTTGGCCAAGGTACCTTGCATGAATGGAGGCAGATCCAACCCATTGTTTTTATCATATTTAAATGTATGCAGATTTAATTGATTTTTGCTGAGTAGCTTTTGCTGCAACTTCTGTGGGGTTGTGGGTTGTTTTTTTTTGTAAAATTGTATTTATGATTTTATTGCATCTGAACTGTATGCCTGTTTAAGGATGGTTGACTTATAGATTGACTAAATAAATAAAGTTCATATGATTAATCAACTAAGATTAATTAGATGACAGTACTAACTTACATGTGTGTGTACTAGAGGCAAGACATGATACATCTGCCTCCTACTCAAGGGAGGGAGCTGAAACCATGAAGAGTTGGAATTCCTAGCATCTCTGAATAACAAACTTTCTAAATGGCATCTCCAGAATTTCTTCAAAAGGTAAAGCGAGACAGTGATTTAACAGAGGCAACTGGTAAATACGGAATGTCGGAAGCTGTCTTATACCAGGTCAGACTAATTGTTTATCTTGCTCAGTATTTTCTACTCTGAGTGGCAGTGGTTCTACAGTGGCTGCTTACACATCACTAAAAAAGAGCAAATGCATCACACACACACCAAATTGATTGATTGATTGATTTGATTTGTGCCCCACCTTTCTACCAAGAGTGGCCCTCAAGGTGGCTTGGCGTTCTCAAAAGAAGGGCCTTTCCCAAAGATCTTAAGAACTGGTCAGGCTTGTATGGGAGACGGTGGTCTTTCAGGATAGCCTGGCAGTCCCAAGCCATATAGGGTTTTATAGGTCATTACCAGCACTTTGAATTCTGCCCAGAAACAGACCGGTAGCCAGTGAAGCTGCTGTAACAAGGGAATCATGTGCTCTCTGTAACTGGCCCTGGTCAACAGTCTAGCCACAGAATTCTGGACCAGCTGAAGTTTTTGAACAGTTTTTGAGGGCAGTCCCACTCCCACAAAAAGCATGTTACAGTAGTCCAAACAGGATGTAACTATGGCATGTGTGTGGTCACAGCCAGGTCAGATATCTCTAGACAAAAGAGGACACCAATTTGCATAATGTTTGCCTGTGCCAATTTATGTGAGAATATGTAATTAAATAGGAATATCATACACCTCACCATAGTAGGGAAAAATGCTCTCAGGCTGAAAAAGGTTCAACACAGCTGGTGTAAGTGACCTGCAAGTGCTTGGGGAGCTATTTGTCTAGGTTTGCCACTCTGCAACCAAATCCTGGCCTATACCTTTGAACCTCTTGATGTACTGGGAGACAAGGAGACAAGTCCATCCCTGCTCCCTAGTGAGAGTACTGCAGCCTGGTAAGCCCATCAGCAGGGCTCACTTGATGTAGGAGGAGGACCACCGGGGGGCATTTTGCTGAGGGTCTCCTCAAAGCTGGAGCCAGCCCTGGGTGCAAAACACAAGTGAGGGAAGGCAGTAGCTGACAACATCACAGATGGACAGGGAGGAGCGGTGATGGCTGCACCGGCAGACGTAAAAGGGTACATCTAGAGTCCAGATAAAGAAGTGGCAATCCTGCTTTTTTGCTTCTTTTGTGCAGCATTGCAAGTAACAGCATGTAATGAGGAATCTCAAAAAGTAAACAGAAGTCCTATTTGGATCTCCTGTTCATGATTTCCTGGAGCAAAGCCACTGTCCAAACTTTTCTTATCTAAAAGAACCCCCTCCTTGTTGTTTTGAATGGGCTATTGCTGGCCTTTGTAAATGCACACTTCTCTCTCTCTCTCTCTTTTTAATGAATTTCTGGTTATTTCAGTGTGTTAGAGGCCTCTCTGACCGATCTGATAACAAGTCACCTAATCCAGTTTTAGCACCTTCTGTATTCGAAGGGTGGAGCAAAGCTGAAATGAAACATTTTCTGCATTAAACTACCATTGTGATTAAGCCCCCCCCCCCCCCCGTGCGTAATTTGTATGCTTGTGTAGACATGGCCACTGCTGTTCTGGCTTAATCAGTTTCATCTAATGGCACATGCGGCAGCCTCGTTTATAAAGCTGCTCTTTTTTTCCCAGCTGCAAATCAGCCTACTAAACGTAGAATGTGGAGTGTGTGTGTTTTTTTTATCGTTTTAAAAAATGGCTGTTCTACATCTCTTATCTCCTGCAGTAGAAGATTGCAATTTACATTATGCAAATACACATTATGCAATCAAGCCACTTTAACCGAAATCTGGCAAGGAGAGCCTGCTGATGAGATGGGGGGGGGGGCATTAAAAAAAAACAACATACAAAGCACTGACTTTTCCCCCCCCCCTCACCCATGTTTCTGAAAGCTTGGAGGGGGAACCTTCCGATTAAACTCGGAAAAGAAGTCTACTCAAGTCAACCCTGAAGAGGTAAAATGGAGCTTGTGCAGAGGATGAATCAGTGAGCTACTGAAGCTACTTTTTCAATTAATGGCTTTGTTTAATCATACCCCCTGTCCAGAGGAGGATTGTCTTACGGATAATTTCGTTTGCCTAACGAGATTTTGCTAATTAAATCTCCTTTTGGTTGGTGTGACTCTCCCTGCAGGGATGGAGGAAATGTTTGTGAATCCTTTCCCACTGCTGGCTAAATAAACCTTTCCACTCTACTACAGAAAGGAAAACAAAAAAAGAAAAAAAGAAAACAAAAGAAAACCAGGAATTCTTGTCTCTAAACACTGGTTTTGAAATTAATTAGATTGAGAGAGAGCCCTGAAAAGATGCTTTGTTGTACGCGGGCAATGGTGGCGGTCTAATAACACTGCCTATCTTACAGAGGGCTTTAGAGCCAGACAGCTTTGGAGCGCTTTCCTGCTGTTCCTGCATGTTTGCTGCTAAATCAGGTAGCAGCAGCTGTTTTTTCTCTCTCCCCTTTTCTTTTTGTGTGTGTGCAGGAGAGTGTTCCTGCAAATACAGGCCTTGCTATAACTGCTTGCACAGAACACAGCTGCAAGCCAGAGAACCCGTGTCAGTTGCCAAGTGATTTAGCCACCAGAAACACAGCATAAACTCTGAAATGATGCTGGAAGTTTATTCGCAGCTCAGGATTGTTTGTGCGATGCTGGAACTGCACTTGCCTGAATATGTTGCTGTAGATTCTGGGCATTTCCCCCCCATCTCCATTGAATAATTAACTACTCTCAGATCAACGTTTCCTCTGTTCAACCAGGGTTAGCTGGAATGTAAACGGCAAGAGCTTTGTGCAGTGATGGATTGCCAGTTGGCTCCAACAGTGGGATCTCAGCCAACGATGTGCAGCAATGCACCCATATATCCAGAGGCAGAGAAATAGATCCAAATCCAGACATTCTCCTCCTGAGATCTCCACAATTTGGAGCCTATTCTATTGACCATAGTTCAGTGGTAGTGCACACAATTTGCATGCAGATGGTGGGGATTGAACCTGGGACCATCTCCAGTTAAACAGTAGCAGGTGATAGGAAAAACCTGTCCAGCTGAGACCCTGGAAAGCTGCTGCCAGTCAAAAGTAGGCAATATTGGGCTACACCAGTGATGCAGAACCTCTAGCTACAGGGACAAATGGGCTGACCTGGCATAAGGCTGCTTCCTGCATTCCTATGACCCTTTTGGTGTATACCATTGGTAGTTTTGAGCCAAATTAGTTTACTTTCTGCCATAGTTGCACACACATAAAAATCATCACATGTTGGCATTATGTACAGGCAGCAATGGTCTTCACCCTTTTCAGACCAAGGGCCAACCTTTTAACCCTTAGCTGCAAGAGGTGACCCTTCTTTAGTGTTTTACTTTACACGCCCAACCACCCTCCTCCTCTCTGTGCTTTTTTGGTTTATTCCCTCCCTCCCTCTGTTTTTCTCCTTTTCTTTCCATCTTTTTCTTTCTCTGCAAGAGAAATTGGTGGTGATACCACCAGTGTGACCTGCCTTAGGAAGACTGTGACAAGGTATGGGTGAATCTGTCCGTTTCAGTTTCTCCTGCATTCATTTAAAAAAACAAATAAAACTCAAGTTCTTTCTCTCCTGAATATGAAGATCTTAGTGAATTTTTGTAAACTCTTATAAGAAACAAACGGAAATGAAATTCTCACCCATCTGCACCAGTCAAATTCAATAGGTATAGCTCTACCCAGAATGGAGAGGATCATGTTGGGCTCATCTGCCGTGTAGCTGTCAAAGATGAGGAGCCTGTCAGAAAAGAGAAGTGGCAACTCTTCCTCAGCACTAACTAACGTGAATGAATACACAAGGATTCAAACCCAAACTTTGAAGAGCTAAGCTCTCAAAGCCCTGGGCCTGGATGGATGGATGAATCTCAAGTTCTTTTTGTTGCAAACACAGATAACGCATTTGTGTAAACCCTTATCAAAACCAAACTGAAACTAACCCATCCCTAGCTGTGACTCAGTTGTTGAGGGTCATGAGTAGGAATGGATGAGTCTGTCATTTTTGGTTTCTCTCCATTTCTCTTCCCCCTCCCTCCAAATCTGAACGTATTCGGAGAAGTGCACACAAAAATGTGTACTAATTTTTCATGCCAACTTTCTTCTAAAAACAAAAATAAATTCTCAAAGTTCAGGATGAACTGAGCTTCAGATTCTGAAGCTCAGTTCATCCTGAACTTTGAGAATTTATTTTTGTTTTTAGAAGAAAGTTGGCATGAAAAATTAGTACACATTTTTGTGTGCACTTCTCCGAATACGCACCTCCGCGGAGGCGCCTTGCTTCAGCAGTTTGCCTTGAATGCATGGAGGCTGACAAGAATGGCTCAGAGGGGGCGGAGCTAGCATGCTGATTCTTGCTTTCCCTCATCACATGCAAATGGAAATAAGATTAGGAACTCCTGAAGAAGGCTTACTTGTGCATGGGAGACCTGGCTACTGAAGTTTGCCAAGCCTGCAATCCTAACATATGTCGAAATGTTCACAGAGCCATGCTGGCAGATGGATCTCTCCCAAAAGGTCACCGGTGTGTGTGTGGGGGGGGTGGCATCACCATATTGGGGGGCGGGAATTGTGTGAGCCTAGCCTGAGCTGAGAGAGTACAAAAAATAAATGCACACAGCGTGTTTACCCTGTGATATCTCAGTGAAGTTGGCCACGTCAGTGGTTAACAATATTTATGCTCACCCACAAGCTCCTGCGGCTGTCGGTGATGAATCCTTGATATGGGATGCAGTAATTTGTGGCAATGTAAATCATAGCTAACAGGTTAATGAACTGTAGCTTGACTCTCTATAAGTTCTGCCACTCTCACCTGCTGTACTCCGTATGCCATCCTCCTTTTAAATCAGCTCAGTGATACTTCACTTTGCAGGGCAAGTGGCATAAGAGTTGGCTAAATATAAAAGAGATCTTTCATTGATACGGAAATGAACCGTGCATTTTAACACTGCATCGGAAATCTGCCGCAGGGAAGGGGGAAAAAACGACAAAACATCTCATACTTTTTACTCTGATGCAGGTTCGTGTTGTCCACACCACACTGAGGAATCACTGCATATAATACATACCCTCTAAATGTACAGTCATGCCTTGGATTGAGAGCATAATTCGTTCCGGAAACGTGCTTGTAATCCAAAACACTCTTATATCAAAACGAAATCCCCCCCAAAAAAATTGTACAGAGATTTTTAATTTAAGCCATACTACAGTACTTGTATTGCAAGACGTCGCTTGTATATCAAGTAAAAAAAAATTAAATAAATATTTTAAAATTTGCTTGTCTTGCAAAACGCTCTCAAACCAAGTTACTTGCAATCCAAGGTATTACTGTACCTATTTTTTGTTGTCGTCATATGTCCCACTTGATGGTGTGGGCCTGATGTGTACAAAGCAGTGGAGTACATTTAGCTGTACTTATTTGGCTGCAAGAATGCAAGCTTTCATACTATTCATTCATTCATTCATTCATTCATTCATTTCATTTCATTTCAATACTGCCCAGTAGCCAAAGCTCTCTGGGCGGTTCACAATAATACTTGGGTATTATTAGAGCCCATTATCTCCACCCATATAGATTTATTCTATGTGTGTGTGTGTGTGTGTGTGTGTGTGTGCGCGCGCGCGCATGTATACACACACACACTATTTGTATGACATGCACTGGCCATGTTTGCCCATCATGCTAAACCATGGTGTATGAGCAAGAATGAGCTGCACTGAACCTTGGGATTATGAGCTTCCCCTCTCTTCCTCCTGCATGGCTGGAAGGAGGATTTTGGAAGCTTCTGCTTTTGGTTGATTGCAGTTCATCATGTCTTCTGGTCAGTAGTGTAGGGGTAAAATTTGAAGTGCAGGTGCTCATCATGACAGTCCCCATAGCCACAACCCCGAGGAGAGTCCAAAATTGCAAGCAGTTGTGTTGATCCGTATTAAAACAAGCGAACAAACCAAAAACAACCCCAATTCTAGCGATTTTCATCTCCACCAGCAGCAGGTCATTTGTCAGTCTAATGGGTCTTAACTGCTTCATTCAAGAGCAGACCACTCCAAACGATTCTGCGTTACAACATGGATAGCTCACAACAATATATTGTTGCTGGGGAAATCCATTCCTCCCGACAATCGAAATGGAAAAGGCACCTGCTTAAAGAACTATTATTAGTGGGATTTTCTCCCAACACCTTAATAGCGCTGGGTTACTCTAAAGCCAAAGTAGCTGTTAAGCAGAGCATCTGGGACATAGAATTACAAGAACATTTAAGTTCATTGCCCAAATTTAGTGCAATAGGTAATAAGATTTTTGACCCCTCTTCATATCTGGCCAATTTAACTTTTCCCAAGTTCAGAAAAGCTTTCACTTTGGCCCTGGTTTAATGTCTTGCCTTCCATGCTTTTGGAGGGGAGATATCAAGGAATACCTTTTCGAGACCGTCTCTGTCCCTGTAATAATGGGGAAGTTGAAACCGTGGGTCACTGTTCTTTTATATTGTTCCTTCTATCGGGACATTCGTAAAGAACTTATTCTACCTACTTTATGTAAATTCCCGGGTCTATCCGAAGATTATTATTACATATTGCTGCTACTTTCTGACAAGGTCCCCTATATCACTAACAAAGTGGCCAAATTCTGTGCAGCTGCCATTGCTTGCCACACTTCCTTGTTAACACAGTGATCTTTTATCTTGGTTATGGTTTTTTGATATAAAAACCTTTGTCTGATACTGTTTTATTATTGGGTGCTGGTCACTGACCGTAATAAATATATTCATTCATTCATTCATTCTTCCCGAGTCCTAGTGGTGGGGCCGAGCCTTGAGTCAGCTCCTGGCTCGGCCCTCCGCGGCAGCGGCGGCGGACCGATCTCGCTCTTCAGAGTGGCACAGAGCGTTCTCCGCACTGCTCAAGCCGCTGCCGCCACTGCTGCCGCCACTGCCGCCGCCGGAGGACACCCCCTCCCCCCGCCACCGCCAGACCCGCCGCCAGACCCCCCCGCCACCCCCCCCGCAGCCTACCTTGTCCGTGCCGCCTCCGCCGCCTCCGCCGCCTCCACCGCTGCCGGAGCCACTGCTCCGTTGCGCTGGACCCCCACCCGTGCTCTGTTTTGGCGGGAGGAACCAGGGCAACAGGGCTTAAACAGCCCTGTTGCCCTGGCTTCCCGCGCCAAAAACAGAGCGTGGGGGTCCAGTGCGACAGAGGAGGGTCCCATCGCGTCACTTCCTCCGCGCCGGAAGTGACGCGACGGGACCAGCGGACGGGGAGGCAGGCTCTCTGCAGAGCCGGAGAGCCTGCAGGTAAGCCCGCACGGGTGGCCGAGTAGCCCAGCGAACACGAGCAGGCCCAGTGCCGGGCTACTTGGGTACATCCCTACTCCCGACCCACCCAGTTACTGTGAGAATTGCAGCTAAGCTCAAAGGGAACAGGGAAGTCGTGGGTGGTGGTGACAAATTACATCATCATCCCTGCTAATCAGGAAGTTTCTTTCCTGACACTTCAGCCCTGTGAGCCCTGGCTCCACACACCACTTCTTCTGGTGCAACAAACTATGGTTGGCGCTAACTGTGGTTACTTTCAACCAAGCTAACGTCAAACCATGTTTTCTGATGCTGACTTGTTGAAACTGACTATTGTTAGTGTTAACCACGATTCCTGGTTCAGATGACACGGGAAACCATGATTAACTAAGAGTGGAAGCAAAAGCTTCTGAACTCCTCCTTAGCTGCACAGGGGGAGGGGAGGGGGAGTGCATGAACCCAAGGTTCTCTGTGGCTCCTTCATGCTCCGGGTTTAGCATGACTTGTACAAGTCATGTACCATGGTTTAGCATGACTTGTACAAGTCATGTACCATGGTTTAGCATGACTTGTGTAAATGTGGCTACTGAAAAAAAAATACTGTTTACTAATAAGAATATTTAACATTTGTATAGTTCTTTTATACTGGAACTATATATGATCAATTGGCTGGAGCAACTTTCCTATGAAGAAAAGGTTGCAACGACTGGGACTTTTTAGTTTAGAAAAAAAGGCAACAAATGGGGGACATGATAGAGATTTATAAAATTATGCATGGTGTGGACTGTGGAGAAAGTGGATAGAGAGGAGCCCCCCACCCCTTTCTCTCATAATATTAGAACTTGAAATCCCCTAATAAAAACTGATTAGTAGGAGATTCAGGAAAGACAAAAGCAAGCATTTCTTTGCCCAGTGCATAATTAACTTATGGAATAAGTGGCTGCAAGATGTGGTGATGGCCACTAATTTAGGGGATTAAACAAATTCATGGAGGAAAAGTCAGTCAATGACTACTGGTCATGGTGGCTATATTCACCTTGGGATGCTGGAGCATTTTGTTTGGTCCACATTTTTAGCAAACCAACCTAATTTGCATTTCCCAGATGAATATAGGGATCAGAATACAGTCATGCCTTGGATTGAGAGCATAATTCGTTCCGGAAACGTGCTTGTAATCCAAAACACTCTTATATCAAAATGAAATCCCCCCAAAAAAATTTGTAGAGATTTTTAATTTAAGCCGTACTACAGTACTTGTATTGCAAGACATCGCTTGTATATCAAGTAAAAAAAAATTAAATAAATATTTTAAAATTTGCTTGTCTTGCAAAACGCTCTCAAACCAAGTTACTTGCAATCCAAGGTATTACTGTATAGGGTAGTATCCAATGTGAGTTGCACATTTCTCTGAATTTTGTGATGTAGTTTCTGGCTCAAAGAAAGTGTCCACAAATGTGTATTTCAGGAGAAAATGCATTTTTAAAACTTGCAGGAAAAGGGATGGAACAGACTTACAACTGAACACATGTAAAAATGACCGGAAATAGACCAATCTGTCCAACACTATATATTCAGCTTCCATGTTTAGAGACTGTCTGTCTGAGTAGTCCCAGTGTTGGGGAACAAAATGGGAGAGTCCATTTCTCTTCATGCCCTTCTCAGAGGCACCTGGTTGGCCACTGTGGGAAAACCGCTCAGGAATCCTGCTGGATGTGGTGTGGTATGTAAATCTTGCAAATAAATAAATAAATAAATAAACAGCATGCTGGAACAGATGAACTTTTGGTCTGATCCAGCAGAGCTGATCCTGTGTTTGAAATGTTAACATGTTCTTATGTGGTAAGGAAAATATGCATTGGGAAGGGAAGATTATCTTTTTAAAAATTTAATCGGTTATTCTAAATCCAGCCACAGTAGTTGTCCCACTACAATGAGAGATTACTCTTTTTAAATTTTATTTATTTATATTTATTAATTATATTTATACCCCGCCTTTTTTCCTGCAAGGAACCCAAGGCGGCTTACATAATCCTCCTCCTCTTCTCCATTTTATCATCGTGACCTGTGAGGTAGGTTAGGCTGAGAGTCAGGGACTGGCCCAAAGTCACCCAGTGAGTTTCATGGCCGAGCGGGGATTAGAACCCAGATCTCCCGAGTCCCAGTCCAACACTCTCACCACTACGCCACGCTGGCTCTTTTTAGCTTTTTGCTAAATTGTACAGCAAACATTTCTACCTGATAATTTATGATGGGTATAGTTGTGTTCATTTTCTGGAAATTTCCCCCCTCTTTTTCCTAATCAAACATGCATTTCCTCCTCGTCTTTATTATCATGATGATGATGGCAGAGTTTTTGTGAGTGCAGAGACAATGAGCTGCCAAGGGAATTCCCCTAAGACACCCCAATTATCTAGGCCTTCCATCCTTGCTTCCTGTGGAGTCAGGGTCACGAATGCCATTGCTCTAGGCCAGCGCAGGAAGCAAGCGCCTCATTCCTCTGATTGGCTGCCTTGTTTGTTTTTTCTGTTTCACAAGCCCTGAACTGGTGTCAAAGCTCTGCCCTGGCCTCTCGCCCCCTCCCCATCCTGGGCAGCATTCTGGCTCCCTGCCAGATGTTTCTCACTAACGCAGATTCAATAAGGCTGGGGACTCTCCGAGTGTTGGGTTTCTGGCCACCTGTTGGGACAGCTTAAGATGTGTTTTTGACGGTATTTTGTAGAGCCAGGACATGGGCAGAGCTGCTTTTATTAGGCAAGCAAAGAATTCAGCTACATTTTGTGTGGCTGCTCATCTTCGTTTAAAAGAAGCATGCTGTGGGACACAGAACGAACCCCCCCTCAGTCACCTCCACAAAGCCGAGCATTCATGCCTGCTATTTACCTCAGCTGCAAGCATTTTTCACGTTCACTCTCCAAAAGAGTTGTGGATTGGGGGGGGGACTATTTGGCACCGAGAAGTGTAATGTGAGTGATGGGGAGATTTGATTTTAGTCATGAGTGCTGACTCTTCACGATATATGTATCAGCAGTACCACTTCTTGTGGGGTGGTTTGACAGATAGTGTACACCAGTTGCTGAAGAACACAACCAGGAGGGTGCTGTTGCACTCATGTCCTACTTGTGGGCTTCCCACAGGCAGCTGGTCGGCCACTGTGTGAACAGAATGCTGGATGAGATGGACCCTTGGTCTGATCCAACATGGCTCTTCTTATGTTCTTATGTATGAAGGCCAAGATCCTTTTTTGCTGGTGCAGTGCTGATGTGCATTAGGACTGTCGCTTGATTGGAGAAATCTTGGTTGATTGATCAGTTTAAATCTACATAAATTTGCATATGAGAGAAATACAGATGTTCTGGGGAAAGAGAAATGCATTTGTTGGGTTGTTTGTTTGTTTTGGATGGTGCGCTGCAGCAGGCATCCTCTCAGAAAAGGCATTCCCCAATCCTGTCTCACACAGCACAGAATGTGTCTTCTAGAATGATGTTTGCCATCTGCAGTTTTTATAAGCAGGAATGGGCAACAATTTTGTTTGGTTTGAGTTGTTGTTGTTGTTTTTGACAAGAACTTACCAAAAGACACACATTTCTTCATAAACAGGATGCAAGAACTTGCAATTAACAGAATCCAAAAGTGGGAGAAACTGAAACTGATGTCCATCCATCCAGGCTGAGGGCTTTGAGTGCTTAGCTCTTTAAAGTCTGGGTTTGAATCCCTGTGTATTCAACCAGGTTTATGCCACTCAGTTAGGGATGCCCACCTCTTTTTCTGACAGGCTCCTCCAGCTACATGGCAACATGGTCCTCTCTATGCTGGGAATAGCTGTGCCTATTCAATCTGGCCAGTGCAGATGGGTGAGAATTTTGTTTCAGTTTGTTTTCAATAAGAATTTACCACAATTTGCAAATTTCTTCCCATACAGATGGAAAGAACTTGAGATTTTTAAAACAGTGAAGGTGGTGAAAAGTGAAACTGACAAATTTCTTCATTTGTCAGTTTCACTTTACTACATAGTAGTACAGTCATGCCTTGGATTGAGAGCATAATTCGTTCCGGAAACGTGTTTGTAATCCAAAACACTCTTATATCAAAACGAAATCCCCCCAAAAAAAATTTGTACAGAGATTTTTAATTTAAACCATACTACAGCACTTGTATTGCAAGACGTCACTTGAATATCAAGTCAAAAAAAATTAAATAAATATTTAAAAAATTGCTTGTCTTGCAAAACGCTCTCAAACCAAGTTACTTGCAATCCAAGGTATTACTGTATACCTATACATAGTATACTACTATGTATACGTAGTCAATTTTAAAGTACTTTTAATTTAAAAATAAATAAATAAGTTTGATTTGATTTAATTGGGGGCACTTTTTTGATTGATCCAAATGCCTTTAATAAATTAATCTAACTGATTAAGGGCACAATTTATTTATTTATTTTATTTATTTCATTTATATACCACCCCACAGCCGAAGCTCTCTCAATCCGAAGCTCTCTCAATCCAATGGGGATGCCCATAACCCTCCAAACTTGGAGGATTATGGGCATCCCATGCAGGGTGAGAGGGGCGCGGAGACGAAGATCACCTCCTCACTCCTCCCATCCTGTAAAGCAGCTGCAGGGCTGATTTCGGCTGTCTAACTGCAGCTCTTCGGAGAGGGAGGGAAGGAAACTGAGGTGCTTCCAGGATATTTCATATCTTGGCAGCACCAGTCTCCTCCCGGCTGCCCCCAAGAATATCCCCTACACCCCTTCCCTGAGGTGTTTCTTCCAACCTCGGAGATACAGCCGGCGCGGTTCTTTCTGCACCGGCTGCAAGGGGGGGAGGGCGCTCCCAGCACGGAGTCCCAGTTCCAATGTCAGAGCTATTTTTCAGCATCGGTGCTGGGCTCCAAAAAACGCTATGGCCTCTAGATGCTAAACATTGCAGCTTTGATATGTGTTGCGTGTATGTATGCATTTTAAAATCCTTAGGGTGCAATCCAATGCATGTTTCGACAGACAAGAAGTCCTACAGCTCCCAGCATGCTGGGAAGTGTAGAACTTTTTTTCTGTCTAAACATGCTTAGGATTGCACCCTCATGAACCAAAGGAACATGAATCAGTGAGTCAGCACTGGCCGGCAGTGTGGTCTCTTCTGCAGCTGAGGGTTTTATTATGGGCAGGGGTAAGACAAGTTGAAATGGCGCCAGATTGAAGCTTTCTTGCATACAGCACTTGTAGAGTAGTTTGCATAAGATTTTCATTTACACTCATTTCCAACTGAACTGAGGAAATTGGAATTCCATGACTATACCAATTCCTCGATGTCTCCAGTGCAGGGCATCTGCATGTTCTAGGTGTGTCAACTAGAAGACACTGCCATGTGCTGGTCTGCCAGTGCACACAAGGTCAAAGTCATTTTGGGGTGTCATATTGGGGGGGGGAGCGTTCCCTGCCAGGAAACAAGACAAAGGTTTGGTTCAGGTGCTCTCTTGCAAGAAGCTGGCAAAATAAAACAAAATAGAGATCAAAAACATCTGATGTTTGCCAGGATGTATTTTTAGTGCTACAATATTTAATTTATTTTTAATCCATTAAATTAATTTCTTTAAGCCTGGGCTCTCCAGTGTGGTGCCCGTGGACACCTCTATTGACTCCTGTACCTCCCGGTTTTTATTTTATTTCTTAAGATTTTTTAAAAAATTAACTGGGAGGCTGGCATGCTGCAAAGCAAGGTGTTGCCCTCCAGCATCATCTGTATTTGGGTTGAAAAGATTGGTTTTATGTTTCAGAGCTCAAGTCTGAGCTCTCAGACCCCACCACTGCCAAGTTACTTTTCTTTTACTCTCACCAGTTTGCCTTTGGGAAAATGAGTGTTTTGTGACTGGCTATGTGCAGAGTGGCAGCCATTTTGTGAGAGCACCCATGACATCATTTCAAAATTACGTATGTGCCCACTGACTCAAACAGTTTGAGGACCCCTGCTTTAAAACCCTTATAGACTAACTAAAAAGTAACCATAATGGTTCTTTCAAAATATTTTAAAGTCAAGTATCTATGAAAACTTTATATGCCAGGTACCATCTTAGAAGAAGAATCCCCTCTTCTTTCTCAGACAAGACGGAATGCCTCTTCCAGGATGGCTGCTGCCTGCAAAGCATACAGTCTTCATCTGAAAATGGAGGAAGTATGCTTTTTGCTTCAGAAGTATTGCTTTGACTCATATATGCAAACTTAATTGATTGATTAATAGCACAATCATATGTGTGTTTACTCACAAGCAAAGTCCACTGTGTCCAGTAGGACTTGCTCCCTAGTAAGTGGGTTTAGGATTGCAGCTTTAGAACCTGTGATTAATTGCCTGAGATTTCTTTAATTGGACGACAGCCTTAGGTTTTATTCATTATTAGAGTTTAATAAGGTCAGCTCTGTCTTTGTGGTTAGAAAATGCCACATGCAGAGGAAATGAAATCTTCTCAGGGAAGAACATGTTGGATAAATTTTGTTGCTTTGGGGTTGTGAGTATGTATGGCTGTGCTCGCCAAGCCGTCTTGAAATATATATTTAGCATTACAGATTTCTCTCCCTAAGCAACCTCACATACAGCAATGTCCCAGGAGCTAAACATAACTCCTGATCCTCTCTCATCAAGCGCCAAGGCTCTCCACAGTCAAGGAGTCCTTGATAGGCCAGTTGGGGGTTTTATGCTTCCTAATGCTCCTAACATTCATCCAGAACCCCACTGCAATAAGTAATTCTCCTAATCCTCTGAAACTGATTCTCCTGCCTGCTGCCATGGCAATTCTAAGAGGCATCAAACTTCCCCAGCCCAGTCAGTGCAAATAGCATGGCAAGAAGGAACTGCCATCATGGCTCGGCAAAAAATGTTCCTTCCTCTAGGGGTTGAACACCTAGAACTGACTTGAGATGTCTACCACTTCTGGTAAGAAAAGGGGATGGGATGGGAAAGCATATCCCATGCTTGTTAAACATCAAAGCAAGCACTGAAAGCAGTTCAAAGTAGCAATGATGGTAAATTTTGGTATTGGGGGGTTGGAATGCTTGAACACATTACAAGCTAAGCCCCCCCTGCAGTTCAGGCTTGGCCCATGCACTCGGCACCAGACCACTTTGCCACTGCAGATACCACTGCTGCAAACATACCTTGCAGCAGTGCAAGAGAAAGCTGGCTCCATTATGCCCAACAGTGCTGCCACAGCAGTATGCTAAATACCCAAATACCTGGGAAATGTAGTTTCCCAGGGGTACTAAGGAGTTGGGAGTCCTGGGAAGTGACATCTTTCCAGGCTCCTGGCACTCCCAGTGCTGATGCAGCAGTGTTCTTGTAGATTATCGGGATCCAAGCACTATCCCTCCTTCTCATGAGCCCCATATCTTGCCACTGTCACAACTAGGTGGGTTTGGGGGAAAAAGATGGAGCAGTAGGGGCTCAAAGGGTTGGGATGATTGGAGATGATTGGGGAAGCACTTGGCCCCCAGATACTTTGAATGATGTAATCAGGAGCACGACAAGACCTGAACTTTGGAATGGGCTTGGGGGAGGGGGGGAAATACAAAATATTTTCCAGATTTATTTATTTTTAATGAATTTGTTTTACCTTAGCTCATTCTGAATTCAGATGAAGGATTTGTCCATTAGTAGTCTAAAACAGGTATGGAACTGGAGAAGGGATAGGCCTTATAGGGGTTAGTTCACACCAACAGTAGTGATGTTCATCTACATCATGGATGGGGTATGTTTTTTTAAGCCATTGCTGATTTTAAATTGACCACTCGGAATGCAGAACAATTATGTTTTAGTGATGATATGGGTAGCATCAGATTGATTCAGAAACCTCACCATATTCCCAAGCCCTAAATCCTCTCCAACACACCCAGTGCCCTTCTCTCAATCCCTTGGCCCTTCTTTTAGCCCAACATACTGAACTGGCAGAGTGGTAGCAAGTTGCAGAAAGTGGGAGGGAGGGAAGTCTCTCCTGCTCCTTTCCCTGCCACCTAGAAAGGATCAGAAAGAAAGGAAGGGCTATGAGAGACAGGTAAGTGGAGATTCTTCTCTGGCTCAGATGAACACCTGAGCTGGAGAAGAACTCACCTCATATCCAAGATGAGCATTACAACATGCCCCCAAGATTTGTATTTTCAACCCAGGAAAAGTGAGTCTTGGCAACATCACTAGTAGGCATGTTCATAGTTGTACTCTAGGGTGGCCATAAGTTGTACGTTACACAAGGAACTCCTCTATTTGAAGGGCTGTCAGTGGGCAGTCTTCTATTTGAAGGTGTCTCCATTTGAGGACTGCCCAGTCCAATTCCAGTTTAATTAAAGAACTAGAGAGAACAGGGACCTTGAAGTTCCCCATCAACAGGTCACACCTGGGCAGCATGCAGAGCAACCTGGTCACGGTCTCCCCCACTATAGTGAGATCTATTGTATTCCTATTTAAATTAGAGTCATTATTTCTACATATAAATCAGCATATGAACATTTAATGCAAATTGGTGTCCTCTTTCCACACCTCTTTTTGGTGATGGGTTTCCTCTTTCTTGGCAATGCCAAGAAGTGGCCACCCTACTAGAGACGCTGAGGATGGAGGTTAACCCTGAAGATGAGCAGCCAGAGGAGACTGGTGACTCCTATTTTGGTGGGGCTCCTCATCCATGCAGGTTCTATTTGGAGCTTTATAGGAGCTATCCACGGTGCTGAGCTCCACCTCCAAAATAGGCTCACCACCATGGAGCACCATGGATAGCTCCTATAAAGCTCCAAATAAAAGCTGCAATGGATTAGGGAGCCCCACCAAAATAGGAGTCACCAGCCTCCACTGTGAACAACACTAGCAAGATTGCACTAGCAACATATTAACAAGGCATTCCCAAACAGGCCAATATAAGGACAAAATAAGGGTAGTATTTTACCAGGGACAGATACCAGCAAGTGGGGACTATCCCTAGTTTAAAAAGGAGGGGGGGCAGTTGCATATATTCTTCTTTATGCCATCTCTACTGTCTCTCCCACCTCATCTGTTGAGGAGTAGCTGGGGATAGCTCTTAAGAGCACAAATCAATAAGAAATACCCTGTTGTGATTTCTATCAAGATGGGGGAAAGTGTGATGCCCATGTGAGCTTTCTCTAAACATCTTTGGGTCGACCAGGGCCAGGCCTGAGCCAAAACAGTGTTGTTCCATGGATCCAGACAGACTTTCCCCAGCCATTACGAACACACACTCATCATTTTGCTTTGGATGCCTTAATAGCTGTTGCACAGTTCCAGAGAGAGAGAGAGAGAGAGAGAGAGAGAGAGAGAGAGAGAGAGAGGCAAAATTTCTCACTCTGCCAGGAGAGGTGGAGGCATTCTTTATTGCTTCCATCCAGCAGGCAATGAACGTCACCATCCCCCCCCCCCCACAAGCCTTATTTTTAGCAGCTCTTGTTCTGGCCACATTGTGCCACCCCAAATTCGTTTTCCATTTTTATCTGAGTCTCAGTTGTGCCAGTCTTCTCTCATTGCACATTCCTGAACATCAGCGCCCTGCAGCAACATCTGTTGTGAGAGGTGGGACAGAGCAACTGCACACGCTGCTCCAGCTGTTCCTTGCCGTTGCTGCCCACGGGCGATCAATGTGGTGCTGTGTAAAGCAACCCCGTCCTGTGCTTCCACCGTGTTCTCTTTCCTCTCTTCTGGTAGGTGCTAATAGAGCATTATTCCTTGAGGGAAGAAGCTAAAACGGTGCCCGTGGTCCTTGGATTCTCCATAGAAGTCTCTCTCTCTCTCTCTCTCTCTCTCTCTCTCTCTCTCTCTGCGTTTTTTTATTTTATTTTTTATTTTAAAAAATTGTACAGTATTTCCTGGTTTTACCTTCTTCCTTCCAGCTTCTAGCTGGGCTCTACTCAAGGACTCCAGGTAGATTCAGTTTGTTTGAAAGTGAAATGATCTATCCTGAAAGCTCTTCCCCACCAACCTATTTTTTTTTATTTATTTATGTGTGCCACTTATGTGTCTGCCCTAAAATAGCCCCCTTCCCAAAAGTGACTTACAAGAAAAAAATGAAATAAAGCTTCAACACAAGACAAAAGTTAAGAGCACCCTAAAATATCCAGAGCACCACAATAAAATATCCAGGGCATAATTGATGGGGGGGACGGGACGACGACAACAACATACATTCCACTCTCAGATTGAAGCAAAAGCTAAGTAAAGATAAAAAAAAGTTTGTAACAGCTCTCCTAAATCTGAAAAGGGAGGGGACCAACCAACTCAACCGCTCTATGGAGGGATTTCTACAACCTGGGTGCTATGGTAGAAAAGGCCCTGTCTTATGCCCCTACTAGAAGTACCTCCAAAGAGGTGGGGTGCAGAGGAACTAAAGATGTAAAGGCCTGAGTGGGGAATGAATGAAAAGCTATTCCCCCACCCCCACTAAGCCTTCAGATCTTGACAAGCAAGACCTCAGTTGCTTGTGTGCGCTGGGGAGGCAGCATTGTATGGAGGGGGTGTTCCTTCAGATATACTGACCCCATCGAGCTTTATAGATAAAAACAAGCACCATAAATGGTGCTCAGAAATGAACTGGGAGGGAGGGCTGGTGAAACAGAATTGGAACCATATGCTCCTAAAAAGATAGTGAGCTCTAGAAAGCACTCTGGCCCTGTTGCGTTTTGCACCAGCAGAAGTTTCCAAACACTTTCTAAAGGCCATTGTGTGGGAGCTGCTAGTATTTACTCAGTGGTTGATGGAAAGGATTGTATTTTCCTACTTATGTCAGGAGTTGGCTGGTCTAGAACCAGTCCAGGAAGCTAGAAGTTTGTGTGTACAGTAGTAATCCATCAGAGCTACACCTCTCCGGGCTTAAAGAGCTCCTGGGTTCTGGAGGGACTCTGCCTATCAGGGCTGGCCGTTGGCTCTCCATGACCGGGATGGATTACCAAGGCTTTCTGTTCATCCTGGACTGTGCCTGTCTCCTGCCCTTTTGTAGATACATGGTGGAGGAACCATAACTCAGTGGTAGAGAAAATGCTTTGCATGCAGCTTCACTATCTGGTGGGGTCGGATTTCTCGATGCCACAACCCCTCTGCATCCCTATTAGGATGGTCCGCCCCAGGCGTCTTATGGATCTGGATGGATTCCTGAACGCGCTTGGGGAATTGGAGCACACAAACGGTAGCTCGGTCAAGACCCTGGTGGACGACTGGAATGCTGCAATAACCAGGGCATTAGACTGAGTTGCCCCGAAGTGCCCTCTTCGCCTAAACAGAGCTCGCACTGCGCCATGGTTCACTCCGTCGCTGCGAGCTCTGAAACAAGAGGTGAGAAGGCTAGAGCGCCGATGGCGTAATTCCCACTCCGAAGACGATCAAACACGGGTTAGAGCTGCATCTTCAGCCTACTGGGTGGTGGTGAAGGCAGCAAAAAAGAATTTCTATGCTGCCTCCATTGCGCCTGTGGAGTGCTGCCCCAGGAGGCTGTTCCAAGTGGTCCGGAGTCTGGTCGGTCCAGCCGCTCCGGACCCACTGGAACAGTCTAAAGACTCCTGTGAGGCTTTAGCAAAGCACTTCGCAGATAAAATCAATCGGATTAGGAGTGGGATATCGTGCGTCGTGGACACAGGGAGTGAGCGGGAGGAGGCCAACGGCAGACCGGTTTTGTGGGATCGGTTCCGGCTTCTTCCTTCTGATGAAGTGGACAAGGTGCTTTCATCTGTGAGGCCGACCACCTGCTTGCTTGATCCTTGCCCATCCTGGCTCATCATGAGCTGCAGGGAGAGACTGGGTGAGGGGATCAAGGCGGTGGTGAATGCCTCCCTCGAGGAGGGAGTGATGCCATCAGCCCTCAAGGAGGCAGTAATAAGACCACTTCTAAAGAAGCCCTCCTTGGATCCCCAGGATTTAAACAACTTTTGCCCAGTCTCCAATTTACCATTTCTGGGCAAGGTGATAGAGCGGGTGGTGGGTGCTCAGTTGAAGGCACACTTGGATGAAGCTGATTATTTAGATCTGTGCCAGTTGGGCTTCAGGTCTGGACATGGGACAGAGACGGCCTTGGTCGCCTTGGTGGATGATATGAGGAGGGCTTTGGATAGGGGCGAATGCTCCTTTCTAGTCCTCCTCGATCTCTCAATGGCTTTTGATACCGTTGACCACGGTATCCTCCTGGACTGCCTGGAGGGGTTGGGCTTGGGAGGCACTGTATTTCAGTGATTCCGGTCCTTCCTCTCTGGAAGGTACCAGAGGGTAGTTCTCGGGGAGGAGGCTTCAGACCCTCAGCTGCTCACTTGTGGAGTGCTGCAGGGTTCCATCCTCTCCCCGATGTTATTCAACATCTACCTCAAGCCGCTGGGAGCTATCATCAGGAGGTTTGGGGTGCGGTGTCATCAGTATGCGGATGACACGCAGCTCTACCTCTGTTTCAAGTCCTCACCGAGGTTGGCCGTTGAGACCCTGTCCAAGTGCCTGGAGGCAGTGGCTGGCTGGCTGGGAAACATGCTGAAACTGAACCCCGACAAGACCGAGGTACTGCTGGTGGGGGACAAGGGGAGGTTAGGGGATGTTGACCTGGTGCTGAATGGGGTACATCTACCCCTGAAGGACCAGGTCCGCAGCTTGGGGGTCATTCTAGACTCCCAGCTGTCCATGGAGGCTCAGGTGGCAGCTGTGAGCCGGGCGGCGCTGTATCAACTCCATCTGATATGGCAGCTGCGCCCCTACCTTCCTAATCACCTGCTCCCATCAGTGGTTCATGCCTTGGTCTCCTCTCGCCTAGACTACTGTAATGTGCTCTACGTGGGGTTACCCTTGAAGACAGTTCGGAAGCTACAGCTGGTACAGAACGTGGCGGCTCACCTGGTTAAAGGCAGCCGCCGGCGGGATCACATCACGCCAGTGCTGAAGGATTTGCACTGGCTACCAGTTGCTTGCCGAATTCAAGGTGTTGGTTTTGACCTTTAAAACCCTATACGGCTCCGGTCCAGTCTATCTCAAGGAGCGTCTCCAGCAACACCAAGTGGGCCGCTCAACAAGATCTGCCACGGATGGCCTTCTCCTTGTCCCTTCAACCAGAGCAGCTAGACTGGTGGGGACGAGGAAGAGGGCCTTTTCTGTGGCGGCCCCCGTACTGTGGAACTCTCTCCCGAGTGACCTCCGCCATGCCCCCTCTCTGCTGAGCTTCCGTCGCTCATTAAAAACCTGGTTGTTCAGGCGGGAATATGGGGTGGGTTAAGATTTTAAAATTTTTATATTGTTTTAAATGTATTTTATTGTTTTTATTCTGTGTACATCGCCCAGGGTGGCCGGTTGCCAGCCAGATGGGCGATAAATAAATATAAATATAAAATCCCCGGCATCTCTGTTTAAAAGAATAAGGTAGCAGGTGGTGTGAAAGGCCTCTGCTGCTGCCCCTGGTGAGCCACTGCCTGTCAGTGAAGACAAAATTGGGTTAGGACCCAATCCTATGCATGTTTAGATGGAAAGGTCCAACAACTCTCAGCATTCCCAATTGTAGGACTTTTTCCCGTCTAAACATGCATAGGATTACGTCTTTATATTCTGAGCTAAGAAAATGCAGCTGCTTATGTAGTGCCAGAAAATAAGATGGTGTGTGCAGTTAAAACCATCTACATCATGATGCTTGAAATAACTGAGGGACAAGATAACGGGCTTGTGGCTCACGCTGGCTCAGCTTGTCTGAGTGTGGAAAGCTAAGCAGGGTCAGGCCGGGTTATTACTTGGATGGGAGACCCCTCCTCTAGTTTCCTGCATTAAGCAGGGGGTTGGACTCGATGGCCTTGTAAGGCTCCTTCCAACTCTATGATCTATGAAATCTATGAAAGATCTGCCATAAATACTGGTTTGACCAAATTTGCCCCCCCCCAAAAAGCCAGAGAAATTTAGGGAGGGGATCAGCATACAAGCAAAACTTGAGTTCACCAAAGTTCTCCAAATTCCCCATTGTAGCTCATTTCATCTCGTGTCTGCATCAGATTGCAATCTTTTCAGGGGTTTTCTTTTTGCATGAACGCGTGTGTGCATTTTCATGCAGATCTTTCCAAATGTACGCATCAACTGTGCGCATGTTTGAAACATATGCATTCTTCCCCCATTGATTAAGGTGTGTTTGTGTGCATTTTTTTTCAACAGTATACATTTTTTCATGCATAGTTTTCAAATGTACGAATGCTGCCAAGCACTTTTTTTTTTTTGATCCGCACATCACATTGCAAGCTCAGAAATGTAGAGACTTTGACCACAGATTGCATTCGACTCCGTGTTTAGTCCAGAAAGTGCAAACTGGGTGAAACTTAATTAAAAAATGTACTGAAATGAATTTCTCTTATGTCCCTAATGTAGGGGTGGAAAGCGGTGAAACCTGACAGGCCTTGACTATTGCCTGGCAGTCACTGGTGAGGGCCTTTCCTAGTCATTGCCTGGGCTGCTTGGCTGTCATAGAATGTTCCCAAATATACCCACCACTCAAGGGTTAAACTTAGGAATGCTGAGTGCAGTGTGAAGGGCCCAGCAATGGGGAGAGGTTATGCGCTGTTGGTGGGAAGGGGTGAAGAGGGCTTGATCTTTCCAATGTGCCCTCTGCTTCCTCAGAGTTGTTTGTATTACTTCCTGGTGGCTGGCATCACTGGGGAAAAGCTGAACAAATTTCCATTCAGTGTAGAAGCTCAATAGCCGTGTGTGCGCTGTTTGTACGGAGGAGTGTAGAAAGACAAGAAGGGCCGAACTTTGGATTCTGTTTGTATATCTAGTAGCAGAGACACAACACACTTCCCTTCACTACACGCAGACGTTGTCCCAAGTTCTAGCAGCTTGTTGTTTGAAAGACTAAGGTTCACATATCCACAGAAAAATAATTCTGAGGCCAAAAGCAAAGTCATTTTCTGTACCATTCCTAAGTGTGGATCTAAATAGATGTCTTGGAAAGACTGCTTGGCATTTAAAGCCATGGGCAACGGTGCGCAGAGCTGACATTCTCCTCTTAGCATTTTACGTAGGTCCATATCATTTTAAGGAGAAATAAAAACAACCGGATCTAATCCAATGGCTGTTACCTAAAGAATTGTGGTAAATACCTAGTAGCTGATCTTTTTTAACTTTCACCTTTATCTCTAGGACTTTTCCCAGACAAACTATTCTGTGTCACCATTTTTACCTTTCCTCTCAAACCAACATCAATTTCCTTCTTCCCACCCACCCCTTTATGAAATCATTTTTCCTGGAAATGTTTTCTTCTCCACCTATAGACATCCTTTTAAAAAATGGTGGGGCAGGAGAGATACTTTTATGTAGATCAAGGATCTACTTTGCATACTTAGCATCTGGTTGGACACAGTGGTCTTCCCAGGGGCATCTGGTTAGTCACTAGAACATACAAACATAGGAAACTGCCTTATACTGAGTCAGACCCTTGGTCCATCTAGTTCAGTATTGTTGACACTGACTGGCAGCAGCCCTCCAGGGTTTCAGGCAGGATTCTTTCCTAATTCTACCTGGAGATGCTGGGGATTGAACTTGGGACCTTCTGTATGCAAAGCATGTGCTCTACCGCTGAGCCACAGCCCTGTTGAAAGCACGATCCTGGATTAAATGGACCTTTGATCTGACCCAGCAGGACTACTCTTATGCCTACCTTTCTCCACCCCAAAAGTTTGTTAATCTTATGGCCACTATAAATGTTGCCATTTCATCAACAAGCTGTTGTCTTTCTCAATTTTATCAATGTTTTTACCACCTGGTGTGTTTTTTTATATTTCAGTATTTGTTTTTGTATGTTACTTTATCCCTATTCAGGCATTCTGAACTGGAATAGAGCAAATCTGTGAGGAGGAGGAGGAGGAGGAGGAGGAGGAGGATGCCAGCCACAGCCGCAGCCCCCTGCACCATCACATCGTTCGCCCTCAACTCATGGAGGGTGACTGTCTGAAGTGGAAATCCTCCTGTATCCACGGAGGCTCTCCATGTGAGACAAAATGCTGATTTTCCAGTGTTCTGGCTCATGTGGAGAGTCTCCACAGATACCGGGGGCTCTCCTCTTCAGACGGTTGCCCTTCATGGTGGGTAGAGGGTGATAGATGTGATGAAGGAGAGGAGCAGGGCTGGAGCACTCTCTCTCCTTACTCATTTGCTCTGGTCAGGTTCAGAATGCCTGAATAGGACTTTTCTATTTTTCTGTTCTTAGGTGCCTTCAACACCATTTGCTGGGAAGGTGGGATACACATTTTAAAAAATAAATAAATAAGAGCGCAATCCTATGCATGTTTAGACAGGGGAAACAAGTCCTACAATTCCCAGCATGCCCCAGGCAGCCATACTAGCTAGGGAATGCTGGGAGTTGTAGGACTTTCTGTCTAAACATGCATGGGATTGCACCGTAAAACTCTTGCAGGCATCCCTCAAATTTACTTGGATGTTTCAACTTTGGAGGAGGAACCCACCAAATTCACTCTGGATTTCACTGTAGGCAAAACATCAGTGGCTACTATATGCTCAGTAGTTCTAAAGATGGTGTGCTCCCTGATTTATTTATTTATTTATTTATTTATTACATTTATCAATCGCCCATCTGGCCGGTCACTGCCCCTGATTGTGATTAGGGGCAGTGGAGAAATTTGTTCTGTTCACATTTTACTGTGAATTTACTGAATTCACACTTCCTGAACCAATATGCAAACCAAAACATAGCTATACTTTGATATTCACACTTTTCTGAATTTTGCGATACAGTACTCCAGTTTTTTAAAAAATGCATACAACAAACCATACGTAAGGGGAAAGTGCACACAAAAATGCATATATTCATGAAAATAATAAACAAAATGCACTATATTAAGGAAAATGGCTTGCAAAAATATCTGTATTAGGCAAAACTGTACAAAATGTGTATATTAGGAGAAAGGTGGATGAAAATGAATTTTTGTGCTGATTTAAAAAAATATATCACAAACTGAACTTAAGATAGGAAAAATGAGAAACAGAGAAACCAAAATTGACAGATTCATCCATTCCATATTATGACCACTTTGAATATCCTATTCACTTAGGCACACACTGTGCCCTGAAGTCAGTTGCTAAATTTTGTGGAGAAATAGTTGGGGTCTCTGAGGAGAGTGGCAGCCATTTTGTCAAGAGACATTGAGTTTCTCCACGCTATCCTCACCTTATTGATAATAAAGCTAACAAATATAAAACCTGTGCGGATGCCAATATGACTGTTTCTCCCCCCCCCGCCACCCTATCTGTCTTATTTCTGTACAAAAATGCCAAACTGGCCAGACTAAACTGTAGCTGTCTGTGTACTATGATAGTGGGAGTGAGCAGAAGCAGGGTCTATATATTGAGAGGATCCTTGGCAAATGGAAGTGTGCATTTGCACTCTGTGTGAAAACATGTGCATGGGCATGGCTCCTGTTGGTGGAGGTAGGTTAAACCACTCAGTGGCAGGCCTTGTTCCCTGCTGAATGTATTTGCACCTGTTCAGTTCTTTGAGGCACCTCTGAGATAAAAGCCAGTGCCTTCATCTGCATAGCCCCACCCCTTCATATGCATAGCCCTGCCCAGCCACTAGGCTCAATTGGTCATGCTGGAATGTGACAAAGAGATGTATGGATGGATGGATAGATAGATAGATAGATGCATATTGTATATGTATATATATATATATTTAGATCCTCTCATTGTCCGTATTGGAGATGCTAATTGCTAACTCTTTCCAAAACCTGATGTTTTTGTTAACAGGATCTGATTATTATATGTCCTATCATATGGCCAAGTACGTCAAATTAGCCTGGATGAGGAGAGAAATTATGATATCGTCTGCCAAGAAAATATATGTTGGGTTTATATTACTGATTTAACTGTATTAATTATATCGTGTAAGAGTTTTACTGATTTGTTTTATGGTGTTTGCTAAAGCCTGTTTGGCTAAGCAAAATAAAGTTATTGATTGATTTTTTTAAAAATTATATATATATATATGAAATTATTTATCTCACTTCCTATCTCTTAATTATCCTTATTATGATGCTGTTATAGCTCTAAACCTGAGGGTTGCAAGATTTTTTTATTTTGTTTTTCCTTTGTATAAGATTAACTTTGGGGAAAGCTTTTTTCGCTTTGTTACCAGGAAATGGGAAAGACCTGAGTGACATTTTGGGGTATGTACCACGTGTATGTGTGTTCTGAAAGACAACTGACGCATTCTGAATAACGGTGCATTTCTCAGCTTTAAGCTGAGCAAACACAGGCAGCTGCAATGCTGATTTGCAACTGGGATTTTAAAAGGAGTCCTTTGCAATCATTTTTGGCACATTGGATCTTTCTTGTACTGACAGCAGCTCCCTCCTCCTCCTCCTCCTCCTCCTCCTCCTCCTCCTCTTATGGCAATCTGCTTCTCTAGGGGTCATCCTAGTGCTGAGATCTGAAGATCCAGTAAATAATCGAGTTCATTTCACTTTTTTCCCTCCTCCCCCTCCTCTTCCTGTACATGTTGAGCGCTTGCCACCCTGCTGTCTGTTTTTCCTTGCCAAGGTTCAGTTCTAATTATGTTGATTTTCTTCAGCCCACCCCCTCCTGGAAGCTTATTAGGGTGAATATTTTTATTTATTATCATTTCGCCCAACTCCTGCCAGCATTTCCAATTACTCTCGCCGCTTCCTTGTAATTGTCTTTCTGTAATGGCTCTGAAACAATTGCGCTAAATGAGGTGTCTCCGGCAAGATGAGAGTTTCACTTCATTAAAGGCTAATGTATTCTCAGCTCTGGCTCCGTGGGGCTGGCTTGGAAAGGAGACATTTAAACAGCTTTTCTTTCCTTTTCTTTTTATCTTTTTTTTTTTTTTGTAGGGAGCAACTTTTAGTGGCGGACGATGCTTTGTTTTTGTGCATGTGCGTGTTTGTGTGCATGTCTGGGCGCATTTTCACATGCATGCCCTGTTGTTGTTATTTTTTAAAAAAATGTAAGGAAGGCATCTGAAACAGCAGCAGGTTCTCTTTGTTCAAGAATGTTATGAATCCTTCTGTTTTGGGATGGCTTAGATACAGGAGAGAGCATATGTCTGCCCCCCACACCCCTGGGCGAGGGTACGGTATGGTGCTTGGCATTAGCACTCTTTTTAAATCGGTCTCTGGCTCATTCAGTGCTCTTGGCAGCTGCCTTGTAGGATTATTTATACAGAATATGCAGGAGATGACGTGAATGGACACCCCCACCCCATTACTAAGCATTTTGTGCACACACTGCCTAAGTTGACACAGGTGATAGTAGATTAAATCCAAACTGATCTTAAGAAACTAAGTATGTCCTTTATTACGGCTTTATGTATGTTTTTCTTGTTTATTTCAAAACATTTTATATGCAATCTTTTCAGGCATAACATAAGCACTCTCTCAGAAGCAGTTTATAGTCATATTAAAGCATCAATTAAAACAACTGTATTATTTTCGTTTTTACATTTATATCCCACCTTGTTTGTTTGTTTGTTTGTAAGGAACCCAAGATAGCTTATGGTCCTCCTCCTTTCCATTTTATCCTCACAACAACCCTGTGAGGTAGGTTAGGCTGAGAGTCAGTGACTGGCCCAAAGTCACCCAGTGAGCTTCATGGCCAAGTGGGGAATAGAACCCGGATCTCCCAAGTCCCAGTCCAACACTCTAATCACTATGCCACACTAGTTCTCTATCCCAAGATGTTCCATACTTAGGACTCCCAGGTGGTCTCCCATCCAGGTCCCAACCAGTCCCAGACCTGTATGGTAGGGATAGGGGTGAAATTTGCTTGGTTCACAGCTTAATACAAACTGACCTAATTTGCACTTCCCAAACAAATACATGAACAAACGGAATCCAATTATCATTTGGGTTTTTGAACTTCTCTGCATTTTGTGCAGTTCTCTGATAAAACAAACAAACAAACAAACAAACAAAAATGCACATTGCACACACTAGGGGAAGTGCTTGCACAGATGCATATATTAAGTGAAATTTCATTTTTAAAAGGCATACAAATTTTTGTGCATAGAAAAATACACACGAAATGAATATGAATTTTTGTGCAGAGTGTTTTTTAAAAATTGCAAATGGAAACGGGGTGTAATGAACTTGCATTTGAAAAAATATACAGACAACTGAAAGCAAAACAGACATATTCAATACAGGCCTGTGGCTTATGCTGGCTCAGCTTGTCTGAGCGTGGAAAGCTAAGCAGGGTCAAGCCTGGTTGTTACTTGGATGGGAGACCCCTCCTCCAGTTTCCTGCATTGAGCAGGGGGTTGGACTCGATAGCCATGTGAGCCCATTCCAACTCTATGATCTATGAAACCATCCTATTGGCTGCATCATATATTCTCAGACCATACCCTGCATGACTACTGCGTGCATTTACTAAAATTGTTTCAATGGTGTGTGATGGTCTTTCATGTGGCAGCGATTGGTTCCAGCAGTGCAAAGAGTAACACTTTTTTTCTGCTTTCTTACACAGATATGCTAGTGATGCCATTTGTTTTGTTCTAGCGATTTGCAAATCAGCTAAACTTGAGCTCACCGAAGTTCCCCAAATTCCATCTTGAAACTCATTCTGACTTGAATCCTTACCAGATGGCAAGCTTTTTTCCTTTTCTTTTCACATGAAAATCTGTCCCATCTTTTCATGCATATTTCCCCCCCCCCAAGTGTATGCATCAGTTGTGCGCATCTTTGAAATTCTTCTCCCATTGATTAAAGTGTATTTGTGTGCATTTTTCAAAAGTACACATTTTTCATGTGCATTTTTCGCATGTAAACATGCTGTTGAATGCAATCTTTTTGGTCTGCAAATCACATTGAAAGCTCGGAAATGTATGAACTTGGACCGCAGATTGTGTCCAAGTCCACGTTTGGTCCAGGGGGTGCAAATTGCGTAAATCCTGCTCAAAAACGAACTGAAACAAATTTCTCATACGTCCCTGCCTCTAGCCACTACTTCAGCCTGGGAGCTTGCTTTGCCTTCTTGGGGCTTTTCCCCAGTTATGGAAAGCCAGGATGGACTGGAGGAAAGACCACCGAGGTGCCAGCTTCACTCCTTCCTCACATTCCCCATGTGGGAAATGCAAGGGGAAGCTGAGTCAACTCAGTCACTCTCCTGCCCCGTCTTCCTTCGAAAAGGGGCAGGGCTTTGGGGAGGGCCTTGCCTAAGGCCGCGTGATCCAGATAGGCCCATTTGGTGTGCCAAATTTGGCCTCTAGGCCAGAGGTTCCCCATCCTTGAAACACAGGAACAAAATAGGAACAGTGATTTAGCAGGGACGGTTGAAGTCAGGATGTATGAGAAATTCATTTCAGTTCATTTTTTATCAGGATTTTTATCGCACCTTCCAGACCGAACACAGACTTGGACACAATCTGTTGCAAAAGTCCGTACATTTCCAAGCTTGTAATGTGATTCGCAGACCAAAAAAAATGTGTTTGACAGGATGTATACATTTGAAAAATGTACATGAAAAAATGCATACTATTGAAAAATGCACACAAATACACTTTAATCAATGGAAGAAGAATGCATACATTTCAAAGATGTGCACAATTGATGTGTACATTTGGAAAAATACACACAAAAATGCGCACAGATTTTTATGTGAAAAGAAAAAAGCAAGGTCACAATCTGATACAATCTGATACAGACTCATGTTGGAACAAGCTTCAAAATGGAATTCAGAGAACTTGGGCAAGCTCAAGTTTTGCTGATTCACACATCCCTAAGTCTAGAGGAGCTCCAGCCAACACTTTGAATGGGGACCTGATGACATGAGCAAGTGGGGCCCCGCCCCTGATCTCATCCAGCTCACGGAATCTGGGTGGGGCAGTCCAGTCCCAGGCCCCAAACAGTTCCCCACCCCTGGTATACTTTGTCTTTCAGGGAATGCCTTGTTTAAACTTTACAATGTTTTCAGTGTCAGAAGGAAACTGTTTGTTTGTTTCCCCAGGCATCTTAATCTGTTATAAATTAATTTGAATGTGTGAGTTTTAACTCATTGCTTTACTATTGTATTTTGTCCTAAGGCGGCGGCGGCGGCGGCTGCTGCTGCTGCTGCTGCTGATGCTGCTGATTATTATTATTATGTAAATAAAGTTCAATTTATGTGAAGTTGCTAGAATTGCCATACTTCAGGGTTAAACTTTCTTACCAGAGTCCCTAACATTGCAATCTTACAAGTTATATCTCAGCATATTGGTTTGGATCCAGACTTAGTCACACTTAGAGTAGACTCATTGATATCTATGGGGCAAATTAGTCATGACTAACTTAAGTCCCATTTATTTCAATGGGTTGACTCTAAGCATGACTAAGTCTGAATCCAATCCGTTGACTCTAATGGGCATGTAGCTAAATACATAGACATGAACGCTAAGGTCCTACATAGTGTTGAACCTAACATTTCACATTTTGGTGAATCTCACATGTTGATTTCTTGTGATAACACATGATAGGATAATTTTAGCCCCCTTTACGTGTTACATGTGTGAAAGGTGCATCACGTGATTACTGGGGAGTGGGGGTTACACTCCTAGACTCAACCCGGCATTGGGCATATTGCCTGGCCGTGCCTCCCAATATCCATGTGATAGTGTGGTCATGTCCAGGGAAGAAGCCCTTGCACAACCAGTTGTTTTTAAGTAGACAACTATGCTGTTGAGACACCCAATCCTGCTTAGTGTTGCAGTTGCATGAAAACCTACTTGTGAGTACACACTGATGTGGGAGCTTCAGTTTCCCGTTTTCCAGACCATACCTTCATTTGGCCAGTTTCTGCATCAGTTTGTAAATTTGGCATGCGCGCACACAAAAACACAGAAATTCATATGCATTTTTGTGCGCATTTTTCTTAATATGCACATTTTCTACACACTTTATTGTGTACACTGTTTGCAAGTGATTTCCTACTAGCATAATGTAGGAAATCACTTGCAAACAGCGTGTATACTTTCTCCTAATAGACACATTTTTTTCTGTCCAACTTTCTTTTATATTTTATTTATTTATTTATTTATTTTATTTATACCCTGCCTTTTTTCCTGGAAGGAACCCAAGGCAGCTTACATAATCCTCCTCCTCCTCCTCTCCATTTTATCCTCACAACAACCCTGTGAGGTAGGTTAGGCTGAGAGTCCGTGACTGGCCCAAAGTCACCCAGTGAGTTTCATGGCCAAGCAGGGACTAGAACCTGGATCTCCTGAGTCCCAGTCCAACACTCTAACCACTACGCCACACTGGCATTTTTGTGCATTTTTGTGTGCATTTGGGGGGGGGGCGAGGTTGTGAATAGTATCTCAAAATTCTGAGAAGTGCAAAAGTGTGTCCCGGTTCACTTCAGAAGGTGCGAATTGGGTAAGTTTGTATAAAAATGTGAAACAAACAAATTTCTCCTTCATTCCTATTTTCACTGCAAGCAACCACGCTAACACGCGGACATGAGGAGGTGGGGTCAGGCAGTGTGTCCAATACTAGGGCAGAATCAAGACGACAGCCCTGCTCCCCAGTAATTATATCAAAGGAGACTTGGGAGTTTCTATTATTTTTAAAAAGTATTCTGCACTAAAATAGCTTTGCATCTGTCCTTTTCCCCGCTGCCATAACTGCCTACCTGTATTAGCAAATGTTGCTAACTGCGTCTGAATTGCTGCTGTTCTATAAGAAGTACAACCTGATCCACTGAGCAGGTCAGCATCTTAGTAAACATTCTTGCATTTTGAAAAGAGCCAGTGTGTGGCGTAGTGCTGAGAGTGCTGGATTGGGACTCAGGAGACCCGGGTCCTAGTCCCCGTTTGGCCGTGAAACTCACTGGGTGACTTTGGGCCAGTCACTTGACTCTCAGCCTAACCTACCTCACAGGGTTGTTGTGAGGATAAAATGGAGAGGAGGAGGAGGAGGATTATGTAAGCCGCCTTGGGTTCCTTGCAGGAAAAAAGGCAGGGTATAAATATAATAAATAAATAAATAAATAAATAAATGCATAGAGAGCCCAAAAGGTGGAGGTAGGTGTGTGTGTGTGTGTGTGTGTGCTTTTAAAGATTTGTAACTGTTTGGTCATCTCAATGGCCAGTGCAAGACAAGAGATTGTAGAATAAATGGATACAGCATACAGAAGGCAGTGGCAAGTTTAGCAAAGACTCAAGAGCAAGAATGGGAAGGGCTGCATGAAAATAGGGGTGACCTTGGTGTGAAAATAGAGCTGTTGCAAATACGCAAAACTAAGTTCCCCCCTACATTTCATCTGTGAAGCGTTGCAAGGATATGTCCTGTGAGTTGTTCCACTTGAGCAATACACATCCCAAGGTGGGGCACAATTCTTGCTGTGCCAGTATACCTAAGGCATTGTCAGCCAAGCTAGGAGACAGCACACAAGCCCACTATAAAAGCTGTGTGCCTGCTGGGATTGCTCTATTAGCATTCTAGCACATCACTCTCAGCAATGTCTGCACAGCAAGTATTCCTGGTTCTTGTTTTGTGCAGCTCCGGTATGCAAAGCTTACAGCATGATTACTGCGTGTTTATCCTAAGCTTCTTGCTGGTTTAACTTCCCTCAAGGTCTGTGGGTGAGTTTTCTGGTCAACTGCCCAGATGGACCTTTTAGAACAGTGTTCTCCAACCTTGTGTCCCCAGATGTTTTTGGCCTACAACTCCCAGCATGCCCCAGCCAGCATAGCTGGCTGGGGCATGTTGGGAGTTGTAGGCCAAAAACATCTGGGGACACAAGGTTGGAGAACACTGTTTTAGAAAGAGGAAGAGGTGTATGATTGTGGGCTGATTGTGTGGCTGTAAAAGAAACCAGGTGTGTGTGTGTGTGTGTTTATGTGTGTGTGTGTGTGTGTGTGTATAGATATAAATATAATCCTCAAACCATTGGAAAAATAGGTTCTTCCTAGAGTGTGTATCTCTAATTGTATCTAAAGGAATTCTTAAAGGAGAAAGGAAGAATATCCAGAACAGCCTCCACAAGTGTTCATCCTTCCAGATGGAGATAGGGACTTCTACAGATGTATGATACATTAGTTTCAGTTCATTTTTTAAAATCAGGATTTACCCACTTTGTACCTGCTGGATCGAACATGGATTCGGATGCAATCTGTGGTTGAAGTCTGTACATTTCCAAGCTTGCAATGTGATTCGTGGACCCAAAAAATGCACACGACAACAAGCATACATTTGAAAAATGCGGACATAAAGATGAGTACTTTTGAAACATGTGCACAAATATACTTTAATCAATGGAAGAAGAATGCATACATTTCAAAGATGTGCACAGTTGATGTGTACGTTTGGAAAAATGCACACAAAAATATGCATAGATTTTCATGTAGAAATGCTCACAATCAATCTGATACAGACTTGAGTAAGAATGAGGTTTGAGATGGAATTTGGAGAGCTTTGGAGAGCTCAATTTTGCCGATTTGCACATCCCTAGCCCGGACTTTTGAACCACTGTGCGAACTAAAACTCATTTCTTCTTTGAAATTCGTACTTCTTAAAAAAAAAATATCATTTCTGTTATGGTCTGTGGCCAACAGGGAAATAAAACTGAACTACAATTATGCAAACTTTGATTTAGCCACCAACATGGCTGCTTTTATTTTTTATTTATTTATTTTTATTTATTATATTTATATCCCACCTTTTTCCTGTAAGTAACCCAAGGTGGCTTATAATTCTCCTCCTCCTCTCCATTTTGTCCTCATAACCCTGTGGGGTAGCTTCAGCTGAGGGTCAGTGACTGGCCCAAAGTCATCCAGTGAGTTTCATGGCCAAGAGGGGACTAGAAGAACCTGGGTCGTCCGAGTCCCAGTCCAAGACTCTTAACCACTATGCCACACTGGCTCTCACACTGTCTTTAAATCAGACCAATGGTCCATCTAGCTCAGTATTGTCTGCACTGACTGGAAGCCGCTCTCCAGAGTTTCAGAATGGGGTCTTTTCTAGCCCTACCTAGAGATGCTGGGGATTGAATTTGGGAACTTCTGCTTGCAGAACAGATGAGCTGCTACTGATCTACGATCTCTCCCTGTCTAGAGCCTTTTCAAAAGGCCAGTTCATATTTTCAAATGGCCACTTTTTTCCCTCCGCTCTGACCCTCCCCTGGGTACAGTTTATTTTGGAGAAATGCCTGTGTGAATTGGACTAGAGTCAGTTTCAGGCACAGCCCCTGGCAGCCCTTTTTGCGACCATGGTGTTCTGTGATCACACACACGGGTACCAGCTTCTACGGCCTGTTGCAACATTGGCACAGACATTTCTCCTCAGGTTCCAAAGCAATATACTTGCATTTGTGTTCTTAATCTAATCTTAGAAATTATGGGTTGGTTGGATCTAGGGCTGGCCATGTATCCTGCTTTATCGATTTGAATTCAACTTGAACGACTGTCACAGGAGACCCCTCTGTCAGAAATCACCCTCTCTTTGAAGGGCTGCCATGCCCAGTCCTAATCCAGTATAAAGATAAAGAACCATCAGTGAGCCAAGGGGCATTGAAGTCGCCCATCAACAGTTAGCACCTGGAAAGCAGACTGAGCAGGCACACGGGTCACCTGGTCACAGTTTTCCCAAATATGGTGAGATGTATTGTATTTATATTTAAATGATAGTAATTACTTCTAAATTTGCATCTATACATAAACATCAGCATATGCAAATTTCATGCAAAACTGTGCATCTCTCTCTCCCTCTCTCTCTCTTTGGGGGTGATATATTACCTCTTTTTTGGCAATCTGTAAGTGACCACCCTAGTTGGATCTAACAGGCCAACAGAAGTCTTGTGACTTAGGACCAGGTTACTCCTGAAGCCATTGCCCAGTATTTAAGACTTTGGAAACCTTGTCCTCTGTTTTATGCCAGCACAATATTAGCTGGGCAGGGACAAGACAGAGGGCCATCTTGGTGGTGGCACCATGAATGTGCAACTCCTTCCTGGTGAAGATTTGCTAAGGTCTCTCTCTTTCTGTCTATCTTTTGGCAAATGGTAAAGACTTTTTCATCAGTGACTGGTGATGTCTCTACTGACATTTTAACATTGTTTCCTATTGTTATTTTAACAATTGCAGTTCTTCTACTGTTTTAATGAACATGTAATTTTATCATTTGATATTATTATATTGCATTATTAATTTTTGTTAGATGCTTTGGGTACCGTTTTAATAGAAAACTGTGGTAGGAGGAATATGAAATAAACTCAGACATAGTTTCCTCCAAAAAGAGTCCTCATGTTGAAGAAAGGGAACTTTTGGATCCAGCCTAATAAAAGTGGGGGACACTTAAATTTGCCACAGTATGGGGATATAATATATTCACAGTTTCCTCCTCTTTCATCTTAGCTGGACACTGCCATGTTCCATACATTCCAATAATTTCACTGCTGAAAAATAGGCTTGTAAGAACAACTCTTACAACTCAACTCAACAACCTCTTTCCTAAGACCACTGCCGTAACCCACCCAGCCCGGCCACACACACACTTTTATTATTTAGGGAGCAATCCTATGAATGTTTAGACTGAAAAAACTCCTACAACTTCCAGTGTTCCCCAGTCAGCCATTGTAACTTCTGGGAGACTCAATTGGGCCCTGTAAGATGACAAGCCTAGTTACTCTGACCAACAAAATATGAATAAAGCATCCTGAAAAGGTGAAACCAGGGACAGCGGCGTAGCAAGGACAAATCACAGAATATAAGGACTATGCCTAGTAAATGAATACAGTTATAGTGGATGATGTTCAGCCATTAGCACTTCCTTCCATGCATAGCATTTCAGAATGTCTTGCAGGTCGTCTCTGAACACCTCATAATCTGATAATGGAACAAAAAGAGAGGGAGGGTGGGATTGGACTGCAGAGGCTGTTGAAAGACATAATTAGGGGCCTAAAATAAACCTATCCACACACAATTATACATATCTTTCTAATCCTGATGCTAACATAAATACCATAATATCCCATAAAGATGCCAGCCTCAGTTCTGCAGGATCCAATTAGTAGTAAGTGAAGTTATACCATTTCTGCCTGACGGGTCATGAATCAAACTTGGGAGAATCAAGAGCCTTAAAAAGAAACCCACCAAACTTAAAATTACAGGGGCACAGGGGCATGCTGCTGCATTGCCAGTAGACAAAAAAACAAAAACAAAAAAAGCACATCCTTGTAAACTCCATCACATTCAGAGCAAGGTAACAAAACAAAAGTAATAAAATTGAGAACAAAAATTGTCAGCAGCTGATGACAGTTACAAAACCATCCTCCTAAAACATCCCAAGAATCGGTGGGGGACTTATAACCATACCCCCTGGAGTGCCTGCCTAAACAAGAACTCCTTGCATGGCTTCCGAGAGAAGGTCAACCTTGGTGAGAAGCGTGTTCCGAAGCCTTGGAGCCCCAATTGTGGAAAGCCCTGCCTCTACACCACTCTCAAGCCCATCCACAGGGCCAGCTCCAGTTTTGAGGTGGCCCTGAGCAAAGTACCCTCTGGTAGGCCCCTTCTTGTGCCAATGCCCCCCTCAGGCTTACCTGGCTTACATGATTGGGAGTCATGGGTCCTCGCTCACACAAAGAGAGCCCCCTGTGCCTCTAGTTGTACATGTAAAGGCTCTATAGATGCTAGAATAGAAGCACATAGGTCAGGGGTGGAACCTGCTGCCAAAAATCCTGCTCCTTTCACACAATGTTTGTTATATTTAGTTTGAACATCTGTAAAGGGCTTCACTGAAGAGGTAAACATGTTTCTGTCAGGAGCCACTGGGGCTAGAACCAGGAACCTTGGCTCTATGTGCGGCAGCCCCAGTGAAGTATTCCCAGGCTCTGGCTGGCACCACCCATGCATGCTGGCCATTGGACCTGCTTACGACAAGAAGGGCTAGAAAGAAATGGCTTCCTGATTGGTCTGGGACTTAGCCTGAGCAACAGAGGTCTTGTTCTTCAGCTCCAACTCCTGGCTTGGTCCCTAGGACTTCCAGTTCCTGACTCTCTTTGACAGCTTCCTGCAGTTCAGCTTTTTATACGGGTCTTCAGACTAGGTGGGGTCTTAAGACTAAATGCTCCTCCATACATCTTTCTACATCAGGGGCTGGGAATCTCCAGCTCCCCCCTGCTCTCTCTCTCTCTCTCTCTCTCTCTCTCTCTCTCTCTCTCACACACACACACACACACACACACCATGAAACAATCAAGCTTCAAATAGAAACTTCCATTGGTTTCAATGGAAGCTTTTTTTCAAGACCTAAATAGAGGGGATTGTTTTCAGGGGGGTTGCAGGTGGGGAGGGATGGTTTCTGGAATCCTGCCCAGACATTTATGAAGTGTACAAATGAACACTTGGAAGGAGGAGGGATTGTGGATGCATCCATCCATCATTGCTAATCAAGGCCCTGCTCATTAGGTGGCCTCCCACACATCTCCAAAAAGGAGGGCATGCATCACCAAAAGAGGACATAAATTTGAATAAAATTTGCAAAGTTTGACATGTATAGATACACATCTAGAAAGAATTACTATGACTTAAATAGGAATACAATCACCGTAATAGGGAAAGAATGTGACCAGGTGATCTGTGCACCTGCCTGCTTAGTCTGCTGTTTAGGTGCTGTTGATGGATGGCTAACTTCAAGGCCCCTGCTCTCCCAGCTTCTTATGGTTCTTGATCTTTATAATGGACTTGGACCGGTCAGACATTCAAATAGAGGATATCTTGAAACAGAGGACTGACCGCTGACAGCCCTTCAGACCGCTGACAGTCCTCTATAAAGTAGAAAATATGGTCACTCTGCATTGCTCAGGGGAACTTACATGTGTACCATCCCAACATGTGATCCGTACCTCCCATATATAGATGGTGGGCCAAGTGAGGTGGAATTCAGGGTGTCCTTGTTCTGGTATGTGTTGGAACCCAAGTCTCAGGCTTCATGAGACATTTTGTGGTGGTGCTGGTGGATATAGGACAACAAGCTGAGGAGTTGAAGTTGAACAGTGATCATCATTGTTATGCCTGATGTGCCCAGCTCCAGGTTTGAGGAGGCCCTGGGCAAGCTACCCTTTGTGATCCTGACCCCACTGGCATCCCCACCCCACACCCACACCCCGCTTCCTAGTTGATCTTGCCTTGCTGACTTAGGGTGTTTGCTTAAATGGCTTAGGGGGTGGGAAGGCTATAAATGGAGCATATTTTATCAGGTGCATTTCCAAGCCACGCAAACACAGCAAAAGTGCCTGAAGCTTTTTCTGACATGGTTACTCTGGTTTGGGTGCAGGCAGGGTTAAAATCTGGGAAGTGCTCTCAACTTAGGCTGCATACACCAGGGGTGGATAAAAGGTCCAGATGTTTTGGACTTCAACTCCCAGAAGCCCCTGTCACCATGGCCAATAGTCAGGAAAGCTGGGAGTTGAAGTCCAGACATCTGGAGATCTACTTTCTGCCCACCCCTAGTGTACACAGTCTGATCAGGCATTTTTTTCTCCAGCTATGGCATTTCTGATAGTCATAATAAACATCTCATCTAGCCAAAAAAAAAAAAAGTAAAAAAAAAAAAAGGGCCAGAACATTTTAGAACAGAACAAAATGCTGTTTTCTCTAGAATATTTAGAATATACCCAATAGTGCCTGAATTTTGGAAGTGAATGCATATAGAGTACTTGGAATAATTTCAGATGTCTGTACAAGATAATTCCTCCATATCTTGATTTGGAATAGGGTTGGTAGTATTATTAACTATGCCAATTTTCATGCAAATCCCACCAGCTTCTCGGTCATGAAGTTCTCTGGGATTTCCCCCTATTTGTACAAAGACTGGGCCTGAATATGTACGGTGTATGGGAGCAGAATCACACTCCCTAATCCCATGCCCATTTTTCTTGGCCTGCTGATTATCAGGGTCTTGCAACCATGAGCTCCCTTCCTTTCTGAGTCATATCCCCAGCCCAGGAGAATGGCCGGCAATGTCAAACTATGGGCACTTCTGAAGAGCAGCTGCTGGAAGGCGAGCTTCTTTAAAAATCGTTATTATTTCCTCATATTAACACTATTCCCCCCCTCCGCAATCTACCCCTTGGTCCAATGCACGGGCTTGTTGTTCAATGCCAAGATGGGAGGATCAGAGTCAATGTGTGGACTACTGGCTGCACCTAGGGATAAAAGGATTTTGTTAAATGCAATCCGTCTATGCTCTGCAGATTGTCAGGCGTCTCTTGTTTCATCATCCGCTCGTTGACAGAATCAGGGTTTTTTCTCCAACCGAATTTTGTTCTACGTGTGCTAATTCGCGTTAGCACTAATTTGTACTGGTGCTCACGTGCACTCACTCCAATGTGCAGATTAGTTGGTGCACATTAGCTCTGCCAATCATTGGTTGGCTTCCTGGCTTTTGTGCATTTCCCCCCATTCTAAAATGTTAAAATGCCTCTCTTAAGGGCTTAGTGACTGGCAGTAAGGGCCTTAAGCTACAACATGCTGGTATTTTTGGCTCTGCCCCCTTTTTCCTTCAGCCCAGCCCACCACTGGAATGCAGCCCCACCTCCACAGCTTTTCTGAAATGGAATGCGGCCCTTGGGCTGAAAGAGGTTCAACACCCCTGCTTTAAAGGTTAAAACCAGCCTCTTGAACTGGGCTTGGAAAGTGAGCCAGCGTAATTGTGCTCCACCTGCCCAGTCCCACTTGATAACCTCAGTGCTATATTTTGTACTCCCCCCCCAAAAAAAAAACCATCTTCAAGAGCAGTCCAATATAGCCAGTGGGACATTAGCAGAGTGAATAACTGTGGTCAGGCTATCTCTGTCTAGGAGAGGCTGCAGCTGGTGCACCAGCCTAAGCTGGTGAAATATGTTTTGTACCATCAAAGCTACCTAGGCCTTCAAAAATAAGGCCAGATTTAACAACACCCCAACATTGCGTGCCTGATTTTTAAGGAAGTGTGCAACCTCATTCAGGACAGGCTAAACAGTACATCAGACAAACCAGCTACCAGTAGCATCTCTGATTTATCAGGATTTAACTTCAGTTTTTTGGCCCTCATCCAGCCCCTTATGGCTCCCAGGCATCTATTCAGCACTTCCACAGTATCACGTGAATCTGATGAAAAGGAGAAGCAGAACTGGTTGTTATCAGTGTACAGATGACAGTGCCCTACAAATTTCCACATAGATCCTGGTTGTATCTTTCTGAGTTTCTCTCTACAGTGCAACTAGGATAAGTTCTGGGCCTGCTGGTGATTTGGTGATGAAGGTGATTATGACGACAACAACGATGATGATGATGATGATGATGATGATGATGATGATGATGATGATCATTCATCATCATCATTAAGCAAGAAAGGTTTCAAGTCCCCTATCACACAGACAGGCCACTTGTGCCAAAAGGGGGGGGGGGACAAAAGTGGGCAGAAGACAAAAGAGGGTGCCAATTTGCATAATATTTGCATGGGCTAATTTATATACAGAGATGCAAATTCAGAAATAATTACTATTATTTAAACAGAAATACAATACATCTCACCATAGTGGGGAAGACTGTGACTTGGTGACTGGTGTGCTACATGCTAATGTATATGTACAGATACAAATGTGAAAAATAATTACTCTAATATAAATATAAATTTCTCTCTATTGGGGAAGACTGTGACCAGGTGACCCATGTACCTGCTCAGGTTGCTGTCTAGATGCTAACTGTTGATGGGCAACTTCAAGGCCCCAGCTGCTCTCCTTTCTTATGGTTCTTTCGCATTTGCAGTCACCGCTTGCTTTGTGAGAATGGGGAAATTTTGCAAACTGAGCAATGATTGAATGAGAGATCTGCTCAAATTTCCCCAAATTTGTGCAAATTTCCTACGTAGGCTAAAGTGGGGCTGATTCAGTCTACAGAGGAATTTTGCGCAAATCAAACTGGGAATTAGGAATGAGACAAATGCAAGTATGTGTTTGACAATTTGTGAATATTTTCTGCAGACACGTGCTCATGCTTGGATTCTGAGCTTCGTACGGGGCATGCTCACATGTTTTGTGAGCCAAAATTAAATTTCCATACACCCCTAAAAATGTCTGAACAAGGTCAGTGTCGTGCTTAAGGATTCAGCCTCTCTGTGAGAGATGAGTTAAAACCATAGCACCTGTTCTTAATCATTATGCTACGGTAGCTTTTAATGCCCTTTGTGTATGACCTCCCATATGAACATCGGCACTTACTTAGATTTCTGGATCAGATATTTGAAATACCACTTCCTCCCACATGAGCTTACCCATACTCTGTTATCTTTATCAGGGGCCCTCTTGTATGCCCTCCCCCAACATCAAGAGAGGCTAGGTTGGTGGGTTCATGAGACTGGACATTTTTTGTAGCAGCATCCCAATTGTGCAGCTCTCTTCCAAGGGAGTTCAAGACAAGTTGGCTCCATTCCTACCAAGTTTTAGATGAGCAGTAATAACTGTACTGTTTTACTGGGTTTTTGATGGATTTCAATATTGTTCTGGCTTGCTTTAAGGAAGGTTTTGTTTCTGCTGTTAGTCTGCAGTGATTTTATTATATTGTTTTAAATTGTACATTGCTTTTACAGCCCTAGTGGGCAGAAAGGCATTTTGTAAATGCCTTTAATAAATATAGATCAGTGGACCATTTTGTCCAGAAATGCCTTGACCTCTTGCTCTCTTTTTAAAATTAATAAAACCTTTCCCCTGCCTAAATCATAGGGATGGACAAATCTGTCAGTTTTGGTTTCCCTCAATTTCCTCTTATTCTGATTTTAAGTTGTTTGTCCCAAACTTTGAAAATTATTTTTAAAAATATTTGCATGAAAATGTGCATGCATTTTTGTCTGTGTTCTCCTAAAACATGTATTTTTATATGCAGTTTTGCCTAATATACACATTTTTGCAAGCAATTTTCCTCTTAATCCATTTTAATAATTCTTTCATGAATATACAAATTTTTGTGTGCATTTTTTATTGGTGAACTCCATTGCAAAATTCAGAAAAGTGTGAATTTCAAAGAATAATGGACTTTCAGTTCATATATTGATTCAAAAGTGCAAACTTAGGTAAGTTCGCTTTAAAATGCAACCTGAATTAATTTATCCCCCTTCCCTAAGATTTCCTAGTAGAGGGGAATTACTTCTGAAATATGCAATGAGAAAACAGGTGGCAGTTTTAAACTAACCACTGGCACTTTGCAAATTCTATTTCCCAAAGTGAAGAATAATTTTAAGCATTGTCTTGTAGATAGAATTTTTTAGCAAAATAAAAAAAAAGTGTTAATGAAAAGCAGGAAATGTTTTTGAACATTCTACTAAATTCCAAAACACAATTTATCACTCGCCCATGCAAAAAAAAAGAAAAGAAAAAAAGCCTTAATTCCCCCTGCCCAGGTTCCTCCTTATGAGGAGATATGAAGAGAGTCACTGAAGCAACATATAGAAAAAAAGTGTCTGTGTTTGGGTTGGCGTGTGTGTGTGTGTGTGCGGAAACGGGTGTTAGCAAATGTAAAACTTAAATAATGCACTTCATTGATACCGGCAGCTAATAAAAGTAATTCCACATGAGTAGTTTATATTTAAACCACCCTTTTTAGCTTTCTACTGTTCTGATACAAAGCAGGGGTGGGGTGTTTTTTTGGGGGGTGTTTTTTTTGTTTTTTGTTTTTTTACAAACAGCAGATGTGAACTTGGTTTCTGAATGCTTTTCCTGCCCATCCTTTTCCTCAGTAAATTGATGCGCCTGTGCGGAGCGGAGCATGACTAACCAAGCACTGTTCCTCTGCATTCCTTAAACCTGAAAATCCCCTGACCTGCTTATTGGTAACGTGTGTGCACCAGCGTCTGCTGGAATTCCCTTGCTCTCTGAAATTGATGGACCTCAATTGCACAATCGCTGCAAATGTCATCCCAGCATATTGGCAGTCTGCGTACTGCTGCACCAGTTAGAGAGGGGAATACGTCCCTTGGGGCATCCTTTGGAAGCGTTGAATTCCAGAAGGGTAGTCATGTTAGTCTGATACAACGAGCCCTGTGGCACTTTAAAGGATAACAAATTTATTGTGGCACAAGCTCTCAAGGGGCCATCAAGTGCATGAAGTGTTAACCTCAGTTGGCATACTGTTTCTGTTATATCAGGGCTCTCCAACATTGGGTCCCCAGATGTTGCTGGACTACAGCTTCCAGAATCCCTTGCCATTAGCCATGCTGGCTGGGTATGCTGGGAGCTGTAGGCCAGCAGCATCTGGGGACCCAAGGTTGGAGAAGCCTGTGTTATATTGATATAGGTACACACATGCACACGCGTGCACGCACACACACACACACACACACACCAGTGTATATTCTGTAGTACAGCCTCCCCCAGCCTGGTGCCTTCCAGACATTTTGTACTACCTCACCCATCAGCCCCACTCAGCATGGCCAGTGGTCAGGGCTGATGGGAGTTGTAGTCCACAACATCTGGAGGGTGCTAGGTTGGAGAAGACTACTGTATGGCTGTAGACAGAATTGTAACAATATTCTTCTGTCTGTACTCATGTGTGTGCACACATCTGCCATATGAGGATAACGGCGCGAGGCTGACAAGGAGTTGGATCCATGACTAACTTAAGTTCTGTTGATTTCAATGGGTCTACTCTGAGCACATCTAAGTCTGTATCCAATTCAGTCAGCTTATGAACAAGGAAAGGGGAGACCTCAAAGAGAGATGAAGAACTATATATTACAGCTGAATGCATTTAGGCTGCAGTGCGATACCCATTTAGCTGAGAGTAAAGTTCATTGCAATCAGTGGAACTTACTTCTGAGTAAGTAAGGAGACATGTAGCCTTCCTCAACCTGGTGCCCTCAAGAGGTGTTGAACTGCAACTCCCATTGCTCCTAACCAGCCAATGGCCATGCTGGCTGGGAGTGCTGGGAGCTACAGTTCAACATATTTAGCGGTGGTACCAGGTTGGGGAAGACTGATGTTATAGGGTTGCACTGTTAGTGTTATAGGACCCTTTGGGGGCAGGTGCCTCAGCCTTTTCAAGGGGCTGCTAAAGTAATTTTCTGTGCTATCTGAGGTTTGGTCATTTTTTGAGCTCTTCTTGTTCCTTCCTTCTTTTCTGGTGCCTTCCCTTCTTTCCTTCCTTGGTCCCCAAAAGCATTTGCCATAATAAAACAATTAGCCTTCTTAAGTTCCATAGGAATTTTTTCTCTGTGTGCTTCATTAAAAAAAATATTATAATAATGTTGAGATATAATAATCTCAAGATTAAACCATTTCCATTTCATAAGGCAACTCCTATCCACTCTTAGGCCCAGCTCAAGCATAACAACAAATCATGGTTTGTGGTAACATGAACAAGCTGGCCCAAGACTAAGGCTCTCTGTTTGCAGTGGGGTAGAGTCAGACCAATGGTCCATCTAGCCCAGTATTGTCTATGATGTAGAAAGTTCTAGTTGTATTGTCTATGATGTAGAAAGTTCCAGAAAGCAAAGGCTCACATTGTAGGAGAAATAGCAAACAACATCAACGACAACCCTGCAAGCAACAGTAGCCTGTGTGACTGGTAATTTTGGTCTGGAGACAAATTCCTTCTTGACTCAATAGCTTGTTTGGTCAAATACTAAGGGAAGGGCCACATACGTATCAAAGAAAGAGCACATGATTTGCATGCAGAAGGTCCCAGTTCTGGTTCCTGAAACAGCCACCTAGTAGAAGTTATTTTGTAGCAGGACTGTAAAGCAGAGGTGGAGAACCTTTTTCAGTCCAAGGTCCGATCCCAATCTGGGAAAGGTTTTGGGGGCTGCATTCCATGCGTGAACATATCCAAAGGAAAAGTGGGTGTGGCCAAAGGCAGAGTAGGTGGGGCCAAAATGTGATTCTTACCTATTTTAAGCCTACTCAGAAGTAAGCAGGACAAGCCTCTGCATGTCTACTCAGAAGTAAGCAGGACTGAATCACTCAACAGCACTTTCAAATAGCACAAGTAGGCAGAGCAAACTTACAGTGTAAATGATCTCGGACTGGCAGCATCTCTCCAGTGACTCAGAACAGAATAGCCAGCAGTGGGGCACTGTTGGGTTTGATTCAGAATAAGGCTCATCAGGGTCATATGTAAGCATGAGCAAAACCTATCCACTAGGTCTCCAAAAAGTAAATATTATGGGGGAACAATTCCATGGCAGTTGGCAATTCCCCTCAGAAAGAGGGGAGAAAACCCTAAGATTACATTACCCATAGGAGAGAACTTAACTAAGGGCTTGAATAAACTTCCCCCCATGGAGTTATGGAATGTAGCAGCCCCTTTTCAAATTGCCCCCCCCCCGCCGCCGCCTTTGCCTCCTTCAAAGAATTGTCTGTGCATCTGGTTGTGTATTTTGAGTCAGGAGATAATTAAGTTGCATTTCTGTGCATTGTTTACTGTTTCTCTGAACCGATCACTATTCCACAGAGGCTAATCTTGGAGTTTGCATGCCTGTTTGTAATAAATTCTTCATTATGCTTCAGTTACAATTTTAATTTTACTATTATTAAATCTTCATAGACATTGTGTGGTTATGTGCCTTTGAGTTTAAATTCATACATGGGGAACTGTTAGTATCCGGGCTTGCTTTTGCAAGTGATCGATTGTTCTTCCTTAGAAAATAATAGCTATTAAAACAGAATATTGATGTTCTCTTCTGTAACTCCGGATATGTAGCTAGCATTCCAGCATGCTCTGTTTGGGATCAGATGTGAGATGTTTAATAGATACATGTGTTTAATTCTTTGTTGCAAATGGCAAAAGAAAAGTCTGGATCTCTTTTGAACAGCTAAGTTACACAAGAGAGAAATGCAAAGCATTTCATAGATTTCATAGATCATAGAGTTGGAAGGAGCCTACAAGGCTATCGAGTCCAACCCCCTGCTCAATGCAGGAAACTAGTGGAGGGGTCTCCCATCCAAGGAATAACCAGGCTTGACCCTGCTTAGCTTTCCACGCTCAGAGAAGCTGAGCCAGCATAAGCCACAGGCCATTGAAGAGGTCACTATCAGGGCTTTTTTTCTGGTGGAACTCACCGGAACTGAGTTCCAGCACCTTTTCTTCTATTAATTGCATTACAATTTAATCGCCATCTACTCCCGAGGAAATGTAATCCAAGAGTTCCGGTACCCTTTTCTCCAGAAAAAAAGCACTGGTCACTATGAATGTTAGATTGTAACAAAGGCAAAAAAATATGCCTGGCATGATGGCATAGTCTTACATTCTATGTGTGTTCGTTCCATATGTCATCTTCTTCTAAATGCAGCTCCTTCTTTGGCTTTGGCTCTTGAAGATAATGCTGCCCCAGGTGTTCCCTGCCTACGGGCTGAATTGTCACTATAGAACCACTGAAGTGGGAAGAGGAGATGTAGCTTGCATATTCCTGCAATGATCTTGGAAAACCAGCTTACCTATGCAGGTAGTTTCTGTTCTGTTGACAATGTTGATGACTTAGTGATACAGATACCAAAGCATAAAGATTCTCAGATGGTGAAAACTGGTGGTCTAATATTGTCTTAACTTAAGTGTGTGTGTGTATGTGTGCGTGTGCGTGTGTGTTAAAGCTGAAACCTTTGTCATTATACAGACATGGGAGCACCTGTAGAGGTAAGCAAGGTAGGTCAACTGATTCTACCATTATAAAGCTTGGATGTTTTATGTGTTAATAAAATGAAGGTGATTTGTCCACACTCCCCAAAATATAATCTACCTTGCCATATGTTTTGTTTGTTCGTTCATTCACTCATCCTCTTTCTTTCTGGGGCAAAACAAATGTGTCACAAGAGATCTGTTATCGAACCTCATTACTTCTTGTTTGAACTTAAATGCAGCCACGGAGGGACTCCAATTGGAAATGGGCAGCAGCGCTTAGGGAGGTAGAAGTAAAGGCTAGGGGTGGAAGAATCTGTTTCACTTTCTATAACATTTGCATTTTACCAAGCACAAGTTTTGTTGCATCCCATTTCTGCACCAGTTTGCAAATTTTCTTTTTAGTATGCACAAAAACTGGAGGCATTTTTTGTACTCAATTTTCCTTATACACAATTTGGCACGCACTTTCCCGTAATATTTTCTACACTATTGTCCCGTATGTATGTATTTTTCTGTGCATTTTTGATCAAATAACTGCATCACAAAGTTCAGAGAAGTGTGGAAACAGAAGAATGATTGTCTTCCAGTTTCCTTATTAGTCTGGGAAGTGTGAATTAGGTCAGTTTTTATGAAATACGAACCAGACAAATTTCTCCCCCATCTCTAAAAAGGGATAGAGAAATGAAAACTAGAAACTTCATGACTGATCAAAGAATTGCTCTCCTAGACTTCTCTCTAGTCTCTTTCCAGACAGTGAATTTTGGAGAGAGAGAGAAGGCCAAGAGGTGTGACTCAACGAATCTGTGTTTTGATCTCCCAACTTTAAATAATAATAATAATAATAATAATAATAATAATAATAATAATAATAATAATAATAATAATAATAATACAACATCATCATCATCATCATCATCATCATCAAATAAAACATCCATATGGGGGTTGAATTGGATCAGGGCAGTGTGCTGGGGTGAGGAGTTTATACCTTTCCCCCCAGGGCCATCAAAATCATCCTCTCCCCTGTCAAAACTGGTATTAGCCCCATTGTGTGTGTGGGGGGGGAATCAGGCCCAAATAGTTACCTGTTGTTCCCCACCCCCAGTGAAGCCAATAGCAGCTTGGGGAGGATTTTTGATCAGGGCAATGGTTAAATAGTTAATAGATCAGGGAGAAAGAGTTAAACCAAGCACTCCTAGCATCTCTGACCTGATCCAATTCAGACATGCACGTGGTTAAAAAAAAAAAAAAAACCTTTTGGGGAGATTGCAGATCTACTACATCACATCAGCTCTCTCCCTCTTCCTCTCTCTCATGCCCTGGCTGGATATAATGAAAGACAGAAGTCAAAATTCAGTGAGTGGTGAAGTGTCCAGTTTTCTTTTTCAGCTGCTCCTCTATTCACTTTCCGTCCTGTGATATCCGCCAATGCTGTCATTGCCAGTATTTAACCAAGCAAGCTGCGGGCTGTCCAGACTTCAGCCCATCGGTGGAGTACACTGCAAAATGAGTTAGACACCATGGGGCTTACTTTATGAGCATGCATGACATAATCATGGGCATCTGGTTGCAAAATTTTAATTATTTTAATTATGAAATAACAGTGTTGCCAGACAGGTCTTTAATACCGAATGGTCATTACGGTCCCCTTTTTTCTCCTACCTAGCAATTTCAGTTTCAGAGTGGTTATGAGAAAGTAACAACACTATGTATTGTTTCTGCAAAACTTCGTACCCTCATTAGATTTACTTGTGAGGGGGCAGCAGGAAGTGTATTTGTTGTTGCTTTTTTTCTTCCTTCAGAAGCTGTTCCCCTCCATCAAACATGTATCTGTGGAACTGATATGAGGACTGCCTGAAGTCTGTTCAGAGAAGGGCTTTTTTATTTATTTTTTTGCTTTTACAAAAATTATGGTCAGTCTCTATACATAATAGGTTTTCTACTTGCTTCCCCACTCACATTAGCACTTTTGTAGGGATGTGCACATCAGCAAAACTTGAGCTTGCAGAATTTCTTGCAGAGCTGGCCGGTTGCCGGCCAGATGGGCGATAAATAAATATTAATAATAAATTTCTCCAAATTCCATCTCAAAGCTCATTCCAACTCAAGTCTGTATCAGACTGTGAGCTTTGTTCTTTTTCTTTTCGCATGAAAATCCATCTGTATTTCCATGCAGATTTTTCCAAATGTATGCATCTTTTGTGTGCATCTTTGAAAGTATGCATGCTTCTCCCATTTATAAAAGTGTATCTATGTGCATTTTCTGAAGTATGCATTTTCATGTCCATTTTTCAAATGTATGCATGCTGTTGAACAACAACAAAAAATCATCCTTGAATCCCATTGCAAGCTCAGAAGTGTACAGACTTTGACCTCGGATTGCATCTGTGTCCATGTTCGAACTCTGTAAATCCTGATCGACAACGAACTGAAATGAATTTCTCATGCATCCTTCCTTTTCAGACATTATCTGAATGCATAGCAGGGGGAGTGGAATCGTGAATTCCATATCTCCACACAACCGTAACACTTGAAAGCCTCAGGGGTAGAGATCAATGAATAAAGTCTATTTCTAGTCTGTTTCACTTCCACATGTGTTCACCCATCAGTCCATTTCATCCCCTTTCCTCATTAACCTGCCATTTCTGCATGGAAATTCATATTTAAATCAGCATTTCTTTGTATTTTCTCTCAAATGAGCATTTATACATGTATTTTCCCCTCAAAATACTCATTTTTAAATGTATTTTTGGATACTTTTTTTGAGCCAAGTTAACTGGAACACTCAGGAAGTTCCAAATCCAGTGGGTAACTAAGTTCTGATCCACACTAATGAGTCTATTAGTCCAGATCAGGTTGGTTAGTGTTAGAATTTGCAAAGATCAAAATCTTCAAAGATCCCTAGTTAGGGATCCCAATCACATGGAGGGAGTTTTCTGTGTGTGCAGCTGTGATCATGATTGCTTGGAAGTTGGGAGCATGTGATCTTGCCCCCGCCCACCCAGGTGTTTGGGTGAAGTTCCTGAAATATGAATCATGCACAAAAGTTATGAAGGATGGATGCTCCAATTCAGTACATGCCAGTATAACTGTCTGTTAGCTGACCCCAAATATACCCTTACGGTAGCTTCTCATACCACCGCCTGTATTCCGGTCCAAGATCCTTAGTACAAAATACCCATGTACTGTGTAAGTCAGTACATGGGTTCTGCAACTGGGAGTTGCAGTCCAACACATCTGTTGTGGTTGGCCACACAGAGATGTAAGTTGCCATTATTTTAATTTAAGATGCAATGGAGTGGAAGTCCAACCATTTTGTGATTGCTGCTTTCCTATTTAAAATATACTGGAGTAGCAATCCAACCAATGTGCACCTTTCACGGTGCATGTAGTAGCACTGTATTGGGTATATGTAGCTGAATATGTCAGCAGCAGCCAAAAAATAATCAAATACTAGCCAGCAGCCATATTTGGGCTGGATGATTTATTATTATTATTATTATTATTATTATTATTATTATTATTATTATTATTATTATTATTCATTCTTATGGATGATGATGATGATGATGATGATGATGATGATGATGATGATTCTTTTTCATTCTTAAATGCTGTTCACTGCCTGTTTGTAGCAGATGCTTTCCCCAATTTGCAGATCTGGCATCATTTTTTTAAAAAAACAAGCAACCCAACTAGTTTTGCCCTAAGTCAGTTCCAACAATCAGGGATCATGGCAGCAGCATGATGATGTCACAGTATCATGCAGCCAATCAGATATGAATATATGACAACATCATGAAGTCAAAATCAGAGTAAAGGGAGGAATCATTGGCGCGCATTCTGAATATGCTTCCTAATGACGCCATGCAGCCAATTGAATTTGGCTAAGTGAAGATGTCACAAAGCCAAATCAGAACAAGAACATGCTAGGTTTCAAGCCTTCACTCTAAACGGATGTTGGTTTTTGCCTAGTTCTGCAGACCCACAGAAGAATAACTGCAATGGGTTTAAGGGGGCAAACAAAGCTTTTCACAAAACTCATCCCCTCTGTTTTTGGTTACACCATAATCAGTTTTATTGATGATGCTTCTGTATTTTTCTACATGTGAATGTGTTCTCGGGTTCTTATGCTCATGTGCACATACTGCTGAGTTTTGTGTGTACATATGCACACATTTACACACATTCCACAACCTTCATTCTCCTCCACCCCACCCCCACCATTCCCATTATCTCTAACCCATATACTTCAGGAAGTTTAATTTGTTCTTGGTAGTAATCACCATTAAATAGAAATTGTTGTCTTCTGTGTAAACACGTCATTAGTGAAGCTGGTTTCTGCAGCGTCCAGATCTCATTTTTATTAAAATGAAACACTTTTTAGACTCCTCACTGTGTCCAAGGATGAACAGTATAATTTTAACCCATTGGGCTGGCCACAGATAATTGGGCTGGCATTTGATTGGACGATTAGAGAAATATCCCCCCTTTTTTCCTCCTCATGCAATATAATTTGCATTTTCTCCTACTTCTCTGGATCTCAGTCATGGTTTTCTACACAGGCAGCTTTAATGAGCATTATAAATCCTAATGAATATATTTTCATGTTCATTTTATTGGGTTGTTTTTATTGCTGAAGATCGGAAAAAACAGGTCCAGTTAGAACTCTGTGGGTGATATGATTGTACAGTTTAGACTGGTAAAAGGCACTATATTTTCTGCTTCTCCTTCTTCCTTAATGAGGATTACCATGAAAAAAGAAGGCTGCCTGATTTATACAATACGGAAACGGCCTTTCTCAGCTGGGAACAGAACAGGGAAGCTGTTTGATTTTGCTGAGGCTCAGAGAGAAAAATATAAGGCATTCTCCCGGTAATGGGTACACGAGGACTTTTGTTGCAAAAATAAAACAAAATAAAAATTAACTCCTGGAGAAGAAGCTTTTCCTGTGTTATTCACTTCAGAGGTGAATAACCTGGGAAGCAGTTGAATGCTGCACTTGGTGTTCTGTGGGACTGGTGGAGGAACAGAGAGCATTTTGACTCCACAATTCTGATCCAGGCCGGCACCAGGAGGCAGGTGATGCCCAGGCCTGTAGCCAGGGGTGGGCTAGGTACAAATAAATAATTAAAAAACAGTTTACAATGTTGCCTTTAAAAGGTCTGCAAACCAGATGAACTCACCCTCCCAACTCTTTTGGCACACCCCAAACCCCTTGAACTTTTAGGCTGACTACGGGCCTGGTGGTGCCAATTTGGCTTTTGTTTCTTGAAAGGTTTCTCTGAAGCATCTTGAGCTGGCCTCTGCTGGCAAGCCCGGCTCCATATTTTGGGGAACTGGTGGGCAACCTTCCCTTGAGGACCCCCCCCCCAGCACCTGCCATCGGTTGTCCCCACCCACCTGCCCAGCAGTGGCAGCACTGTGGCTCCAGTCACCAGCCCCCCCCTCTCATGCTTACCCTACAACAGGGATGGCATTTAAATGGGCTGGGAGCTGAGTGACTGCTTGGGTTATGGCCGTTACGGTGCCACTAGGGTGGCCACCTACATTTCTCCCCAAAAAGAGGGCAGGCATTGCCCAAAGAGAAAAAGAGGACATCCGTTTCCATAAAATTTACATATGCTAGTTGACATGTGCAGATGACCATTAAGAAAGAATGACCCTAACTTAAATAGGAATACAATGTATCTCATTATAACGGGCAAGACCAGATGAGCTGTGTGGCTGCATGTTCCGTCTGCTGTTTAGGTGCTGACTGTTGGTGGCCAACTTCAAGGCCCTCTTATGGTCCTTGACCATTATACCGGACTTAAGCCAGACAGCCCTTCAAATAGAAGAAGCCTTGAAATAGAGGACTGTCCTCTGTCAAGTCAGACCCAAGGCCACCCTAAGTGCCACGGGGGGAGAGAGAGAGAGAGAGAGAGAGAGAGGAGAGAAACCAAAATTGACAGTGTGGAGAAAGACTGCAACTGTCCTTCTTGGCGGGTTCGGCCACTCAAGGGTTAACCCGGACTCGGGTAGCCCTCTATATCAGTGGTACGCAGCTCTCTGGCTGAAGCCGCGACCAATTATAATGCAGGCAGAGCGAGGAGACCGAGTTTTGAATGGACGCTACTACACTGTTATGGGTAAACAGAGTTTAATGGAGCGTAACAGAACATATACAAAGCACCACGCTAAGCACACACCTACAATTGAGCTGGTAGCGAGCCGCAAAAGCAATACAGACAGTCGTACCTGGAAATGCCTTGTTCCTAGAAAGCTGCTTAACTCCAAAAGGGCTGTTCTATGTTAGTGTTGTTCACTGGGAGCTCCCCCAGGGTTGAAGGTGGTTTGGCCTGAGCCATGGACCTTGCAGCTTGCTGCCTCACGACCAACAACCCTTTTCCCGCCACTGACCCTGGGCTTTATACCCTCTGTTGCGCCCCCTCCTTCTTGCCGTGCCCCCTCCTGGCACGACTGGTTTTTCTTGTTTGCCCGGCACCTAGGAGTCTTTGGGTGTTCCTTTCTTCTATCCAACACCTGGGAATGAATATTCCACAGCTCCTTCGGCTGCCAGACCAGGGACTTGCCAGGGGGCATGTTAACGACTCCTATTGTGATTCTTGGGTGTCTGATGCTATCTTGCGGTATGTGTGCATATACGTGTGTGTGGGGGCTATGGCTTTCTCTTCACAGACAGATTTGTCCATCCCTCCTGAGGGTAAATATAGGAAGCTGCCTTATACTGAGTCAGACCATTGGTTTATTTAGCCCAGTATTGTCAGCACTGATAGGCACTCACTCTCCAGGGTTTCAGGCAGGATTCTCTCCTAGCTGTACCTGGAGATCCCAGGGATTGAACCTGCGACCTTCTGCTTGCTAAGCAACTGCTCTACCACTGAGCTACAGTGCGACAGGACAGGCATACAGTATCTACCATCCCATCTCTACCAGTACCTTTTCTGAGGTGTTGTCTCTTTGGTAGAAGAAGCAAAGCCAACCAATCTAACTGAACCAGTTATTTTATCCAATATACTAATAGTAAAGACATTATCCGAGTGTTGATCCATGTGTTGCCAAAACAGCACCATAGAGGAAGGGATCAGTCAGCTCGGGTGAGGGCGGGGAGGGAGATCTCAAGGTTTGAAGAAGCACACACAATTTTGAGAATCGCCCCCCCCCCCAGAAAGCCAGTCCAATGAAGACTGAGCATGCTCAGTGAGTATGCACAGTGTTGACTGGCTGTTGGGAAGCAAGCAGAAAATGGGAGGTATGCAATGGAGTACCCTGGAAAAGGGCATGGCTGGCTGCTTGGAACCCTAAACAGGAGCACTCACCACTGCAGCATTTTGTTGTAGGTCTCACTTGTTCATTTAAACTGTCAGGCCCACCCTTCTCAAGGCACCTTACAAAATCAAACAGAGCATCCCCCCCGCAAAGTCAACATCAAGCAATAGGAATTTAAAAACAAACAAACCCAAAACTTGGGGCAACATAAATAAAATAACAATAAACCATAAATCCTAAATCAGGAGCCCAAACATCCATTCAGTATTTAAAACGGCAGCTTGTTCAACAATCCTCTAATCCCTGGTGGAAAAAGAAAATGTTTTTTTGTTAGTTTCCTAAATGCTCCATCCGAAATAAGTCTGCATGATTAGGAATGACCTCCACCTTCCTCTTTTTCTTCACATGAGCAAGATGTCCTAGAGTGCTTGGAGCTAATTCTTCAAGGGTTGAGCATGCAAAAATAGAGCCAGATGTTTCTCAGCTCCCGCAAAATACCAAAAGCAGCATCTCCAATTCATGTCACCAAAGAACACATTTTGCAAAAGAATTTAGCCTGCTGAGAAAATGGTGTGTGTGTGTGTGTGTGTGTTGAAATTTGGCCTCACCTGTGTGTGTGCACGGAGTGTTCCAACGATGCTAGTGCCTTACCCATATTTTATTTTATTTGACACATTCTGTCTGTGAACTGACTGGGTAACTGTGTGGAATAAATGGCTGTGTGGAGACGTGAAAACAAAAATCAGTTTGTGCCCCCCCCCAAAAAAAATGGCACCATGAATTTATTTTATTTATTTGTACTACGTTACTATCTCACCTTTCTTCTTTTATTTATTGTATTTAAATTTTAACGTATAAGATATAAAATCCATAAACATACAAATTATACAAACAAACATATAAAAAATAATAAAGATAATAAGTGCACACACACCCCACCAGGACCAACTAAACTACATAATTATTCAGCCTTCCAAAATTGTAATGACTCTTGTGAAGGTATGCACCCTTTCCCACTTAATAAAACAAAATCTACAAATACTCTCCATATAACTTTAAAATCATTTCGTTCTGATAATCCCCTTTTAACTTTAATACTGCACATTAATCTATCATTAATAGCAATATCCCATACTTCTTTATACCATTCTTCTGTTCGGTAATCATATTGCATTTTCTATTTTCTAGGTATCATTAACCTTACTGCTGTCAATAAGTTTGAAATTAAATCTTTATTAACCTAAGTACAATGAAACTCATCATGAATTGGTAGTAATGCTATGCTAGGACATACCTCTAAGTTTACCCCAGTTATTTCATTTATCTCTTTAAATACCATTTTCCAAAATTTCTGTACCTGTTTACAACTCCACCACATATGAACATAAGTGCCAGTTTCCTGACATCCTCTCCAACATAACGCCGAGTATTTCTTATCAATTTGTTTTAATTTTACTGGCGTTAAATACCATCTCCAAACCAACTTATAATAATTTTCCTTTATCCGTACAGACATAGTTTTCAAAATATGCAAGTCCCATATCTTCCCCCAGCTCTGATTACTTATCTTTTCCGTCCAATCATAATCCCATACAGATTTAAGATAATCTTGTTGATCTTCAATTTCCAACATTTTATAGATTTCACTTGTACCTTTTATAACTATATTTCCTTCTATAGATTCCCTTTGTGTAATCATCTTTTCGAATCTTGTATACTCTCTACATTCCTCATTTTTCCTTATCCAATTCCTTGTCCATTGCTCTAGTTCAGGGCTCTCCAACTTGGGTCCCCAGATGTTGCTGGCCTACAGCTCCCAGCATACCCAACCAGCATGGTTAATGGCAAGGGATTCTGGGAGCTGTAGTCCAGCAACATCTGGGGACCCAAGGTTGGAGAGCCCTGCTCTAGTTGCATAAAATTAAACCAAGATATCTTCCCCTCTCCTACTCACCTTTCTTCTAAGAAACTCAAGGTGGTATACACAGTTCTCTCCTGCCCCCCTCCACACATACACAATTTTATCTTCACAATAACCCTATGAAGTAGGTTAAGCTGAGAAATAGTGACTTAAAAAAAAAAGTGTTCTGTTCTGTTTGATTTTGTAAGGTGCCTTGAGGTCTCTTTGAGATGAAGGGCGAGCCTGACATTTTAAATGAATAAGTGAAACCTGTAGCAAAAGGTTGTAGTGTAGAGTGCTCCTGTTTAGGGTTCCAAGCATCCAGCCATGCCCTTTTCCAGGGTACTCCATTACATACCTCCCACTTTCTGCTTGCCTCCCAACAGCAAGTCAACACTGTACGTACTCACTCAGCATGTTCAGTCTTCATTACCCAGGGAGCTTCACGATTGAGTGGTCATTTGAACCTGGGTTTTGGACGTCAACACCCATCAGCCCAACAAACATGGCCAATGGTCAGGCATGTTGGGAGTTGTAATCCTAAACATATGGAAGGCACCAGGTTGGGAAAGGTTGGTCTAGCCTATCCTCCTCTGATACTATAACCACTATATCACATCCGTTCTCAGATTATACCATCTTCGTACTTAGTTTGGCTTATTATGTATTCTTAGTCTATGTGTGACAAAGTCTTAGCTTCAGTAAACATGAACCATATAATCCAGGGGTGGGCAACTTGTAGACTTCCAGATGTTTTGGCCTACAACTCACAAGAGCCCCATCATCATTGGCTATGCTTACTAGGGCTGATGGGAGTTGTAGGCCAAGACATCTGGAAGACCACAAGTTGCCGACTCCTGATCTAACCAATGGATGTGGCACTGTTTTCCTCCCCTAGGCTACTAACAGTGCAATTCTATACATGTCTACTCAGAAGTAAGCCCCACTGAGTTCAATGGGAGTTCTTGGATAAATGTGCATAGGGTTACATCCTTAATCTATTAATAATATAACCATGAGTGCATATAATAACCATAATGAGTGTGAGTATGCGGAAGACCACCAAACAAAAGAGAGTGGCTGGGTGATTCGGGGATGGCATGCTGCTGGCATTACAGCACATGATGGAATTTGAGAGCTGTATCCATTCCGACCAGGGCTGTTTTCCACGATCTGGCTGTACGAGGCAGAACGAATGGCAGTGGCTCCTGCTCTTCCGAGTGCAACATAATGTTGCATCTAAGATAGTGCCGCGTATGCATCTGATTTCTTTAGGATGTACGTGGAATTCACTACTACAAGATGTGGAGGTGGCCACTGGCTTGAAAAAGGGATGAGACAAATTGATGGAGGGGAAACCTATTAGCAGCTATTAGCCATGATGGCGATAGGCAGCCGCTTATGCATTTGTAGGCTTCCCAGTATCTGGATGGCCACTGTGAGACTGAGAAACAGGATGTTGGACAAGATGGCCCTCTGATCTGATCCAGCCAGGTTCTTCTTCTTTTCGCTCATGTGCATGTAAGTGTAGCACCATCATAAAAGCATCCTTGTCTAGAGATGCAAAGGCCCAGGAAAAAAACCTGGAAAAATCGGGGGGGGGGGGGGGAGACCAGAAAAATTTGGTGTGGGGGAAGTAACAGCACTCTTTGAATAGCAGGGACTCTGACATCATCTGACATCCCCTTCAGAATCCCCTGCTCCCTCTGAGCTTAGGTGCAATTCTCACAATACCTGGGTGGGGGGATGAATTTTCCCAACAACAACATATTGTTCCCTGTTGTAATGCAAAATATTTTGCAGTAGCTTGGTTTTGAATGAGCAATTAAGACCCATTAGTGTTACAAAAGACGGGGGGGGGGGAATGAAAACTTCTCGAACTGGTTTGTTGATACAGATCAACACAGCTGCCTGAATGTTTGGACTCTCGCACATCTCTTTGGGGGTGTGGCTATGGGGACCATCATGGGGGCTATGGGGACTGCGCCTGCACTTCAAAATTTACCACTGCTCAACTGGCCATCAGAAGCAGGGCTGCCCTTGATTCCAAGAGCATGGCTGGGCTGTCCTTGATTCCAGTGAGCCAGCTGTGCCCAGTAAACTGATCTGCATTTACAGAGGGTGTCATAGAAGGTAGAACTGAGGAAGCCAGGAGAGTCAGAGAAATGTAAAAAGGACCTTTGAATGGACGATCCATTCCTTCTACGTAAGTTCAGGAGCTCTGTGTTTATTCCCACATTTTACTGCGTGCGTTTTGATGTTTCATACGGTGTAGTTATTTTATAGAATGTCTGCATGGCAGATTTACAAGCTTTTGGCTTAGCACTGTAGCCTAAAAACAGAGGTGTTGGAAGGGCAAGGGAGGATTTAGCGTAAAGAAAAAGTGCTCCCTGCCTCGCCACTTCAATAGCAGCAAATGAATCACACAAACTGCATGGCCGGAGTCGATACCTGGGCTGTTGATCCCCTTCTCTGCTGTAGATTGCTTTGGGCGTGATCAAGGAGTGTTGCGAGCATTGTCTCACATTTGAGTTGTTTTTGCAAGACTTGGAAGTGCATTTCTGAACCCATTCAAAGAGGTTGTGTTAAATCTTGACTATAGCCTTCAGCACAGGCTCCACACAAGTGTTGCTAATAAGGGATGGATGGACAAATCTGTCAATTTCACTCAGTATCTCATTTTCCCAAACTTAAGTTCATTTTGGCCCATTCCACATGAGTTTTCAATTAAAAAAAAAAAGTCTGTATGAACATTTGTACTCATTTTAATGGGCATTCTTCCTGATATATGTATTTTTCTATGCACGTTTTCCTAATATGTGCATTTTTGGCAAGCAGTTTCCCCTAATATTCTTCATTTTTGTAGTTTATTTTCAGTAATATATGCATTTTTGTAAGCACTTTCCCTTACTTCAATATGCACTTTTTTTGTATGCTGTTTCTGATTGGAGAACTACAAATATGAAAGTAGAACTGCATTCCGGTTTGCAGATTGGTTCAGGAAATGCAGATTAAATCTAAGCAGGAATGGACTAGGGAACTGGATAGCCTCATTTTGCCTAATCAATGGATCATCGCTTTGGCTTCTATAGCTGTCGCATCCATGGATCTTAGGCTGTGTCTTATTCAGCAAAAACATGTGTTCCATGTCCATTGGACACCACAATGTCTGTTTAATAAGGGATTGTCTAATTCAGCTAATACCTACTTAAATTATCTACCTGCTTCTTGGAAATTAACGAATGGTCAGTGTAAATGGATTCTCCCTTTTGACAGCTAAAAGACTAATACAGTAATACCTTGGATTGCAAGCATAATTCGTTCTGGAACCGTGCTTGTAATCCAAACTCTTATATCAAAGCGAGTCTCTGGTGGGCATGAGCGGGGCCGATTTCGGCCCACTACGCCCACTCGAGGTGAGCGGTTACATCCCTACGACTTGTATTGCAAGACATCGCTTGTTTATCAAGTCAAAATTTATTTAAAAAATTTGTTTGTCTTGCAAAACGCTCTCAGACCAAGTTACTTGCAATCCAAGAAATTACTATATTACAACATTGGAAGAATAAGACTCACCTCCTATAATGCAATGTGTTGAGTACTTTACAATGCTTTTGATATTTGAACAGGTGGTATATAGATGCCACCTTCGAATGGATACTTATTTGGATATATGGTCTGCTTTTGTTGAAGCTTATGTATAATTGCTAGAAAGTTGTATTTTCATATATGAATTTAATATGTACTATTCATTGATATGGATAGATACAAACCTGGCAGGCCTCCTTGCACAGGTCTCCATAGGGCTTCTCCTTGTCGAAGGGATGAGAGGAGGTGAGGAGGTCTGAAGGCTGGACTATTTTTAAGGGGGCAGTGCGCAGTTAATGCGCTGTGCCTGAATACAGCACTGGGGTGGCCTTTAAATGACACTTGCAAGAAATGTTTTGTACTGGGAAGTTATAAGAGGAAAGATGTTGCACACAAATGCACACAGAGAGAGACACATACACACACACCGAGAGAACAAATGTGCAACTTCCCTTGACCCATTTTATTTGGGGGAGCGGGGGGGGGAACCTGTGGAAGAACAGTCAACACTCCCATGTCGCAAAACTGTAACGCTTTATGTACAGGAGTCAGTCAATGGCCAGGAGGACAAATGCAGTGGAATGAATGGTGTTCTGTCCTCTGCACAGTTGCTGATTGATGATACTGATACGGTGATCTTGTGCAAAAACTGTCTCCCCTCTCCTTGCGCTTAGTGTATTTATTTAAAATCCCAGCACAGATTAGCCTGACCAGAGTCCTACTGCTCTCCATTTATACACAGCGCCTCTTTGGCACTGTATGTCTAAGACCACTTGGGGAGAGCAAAGGATTATGGGATGACAGAAAATGGCTAGGTGAAACAAATTTTAATCATTTCCCCCACACACATTCCCTCTCTAAATGGCTCCATGGTGTCCAACATGGAACAATTTTCTACTTAAACAGAATTTTTATATACAGTCTTCTGAAATCAAGATCATTACATTTAATAAAAGATCTGCCTGAAATAAAGCCAAGAGGCAGGGTTCTCTCCTCCCCCACACCACCGCCACTGCTCCCCACCACATATACAACTTGTTACCTGCTCAAGAGCATTAGATTGTTTTTTGTTGAGCTGATGTTTTGCAGAAAGGATGTGGAGAGATGCTCCTATTTAGATACGATGCAGTGGGCTGCAAAGCAACTGGCATTTGTGCTCCATTGTTCTCCAAGGGGCATATGTAAAAAAAGATACACATCTCTGCCTAGGGACAGAAAGAGCCCCTTGCTGACAGCTGTCCTGTGTGTGTGTGTGTGTATGTGTGTGTGCACATGTGTGTGTGTATCTATATTTATATCTAGATCTATAGATAAGATGACTCATTGATTTAGATTTAAGCCCTATTCAGGCGTTCATAAAAGGGTTAAAATCAACTCATGAGAAGGAGCACTCCAGCCCCAGCCCCGCCTCCTTCAATGCGTTTGACACCGTCAATTTGTGGAAGGCGACAGTCTGAAGAGGAGGGCCTCCTCTATTCGTGGAGGCACTCCGTGGGAGCTGGAACACTGGGAAATCTGCATTCTGGCTCATATGGAGAACCTCCACCGATAGAGGGGGCTCTCCTCTTCAGACTGTCGCCATCCACGAGTTGAGGAGGGTGAAAAATGCAATGCATGCTACTTCTCCTCACACATTGATTTTAACCCCTTTATGAATGCCTGAATAGGGCTATAGGTATAGATATATGGGAAAGACCTCCATTCAGTGCCTCATAGATGGTCCCTATCCATCAAGGACACAAGAAATGAATGACTGTGTTTGTAACACGTTCCCACATCCTTACCCCTCCCCACGTTGTCCCCAGCTCTGCCTTTCCCACGGCACACCTCAGTCCACCACCTGTGTATGTGGTCGCTATGCCTTTTGGTGCAGGATCGATGCTCTGCCTCTTGCGTGTGTTGTTTTGCACTTTGACAACAGCACTGGCCATAAACAAATATTCGTTCATCACCCATCAAATCTCTCTTTAGCTGGTAATGCTGCATCGGCTGTTCTCCGGACTGGCGGCAGATGGGATTTCTCTCTTACACACTGGCTGATCTTACCCTGTAACAGCTGCAGTCCAGCTGCTGGCAACCCTGCTGAGGCGAGTGTTAAACCTCTCAAGGGTCAGAACTGTGGTATGTCGGTCTCCATAGTAACCAGCCAATGGGCTACTTTCTCAGAACAATTCCCCTCCTCAGGCTGGAGAGTTGGAGAGTTAGCTCAGGCAATGGGTATGTGTCTTGGGGAGCGCTGGGTTAGCAAGGTCTAGGGGGTGTATATTTTTAATTTCTTCTTAACCCTTAAGGTAGACAAAGAGGAGGAGGAGGAGGAGGAGGAGGAGGAGGAGGAGGAGGAGGAGGAGGAGGAAAGGGTTACTTCCAGTTTTGCACTGAATTGCTACACTGGATGAAAAGGTTTTGACAGATCAGGAGACACATTACACATTAATTTAAGGCACAATCCTATGCATGTTTAGACAGGAAAAAGTCCTACAACTCCCAGCATGCCCCAGCCAGCCCAAAAAATCAAAATTCAAAATGTCAAAAGAAATGGAAACTGTGTGTCAGCTTCCAACAGCTGCCCGAACAGCATTTAAAATAGGTGTATCATTGTAACCAGTGGCCAACAGTCAATTGTCATGAAGATCCAAAAGCAGCCAGTCTCGTACAGTGGTTAGAATGATTGGATTAGAACCAGGGCAACCACAACTTCATATCCCTCCCTCAGCCATGAAGCTCACTGGTTAACCTCAGGCGAGTCATTATTTCTCACCTTATCCTACCGCACATTCCACATGCCCTGCAGCTCCCCTCCCAAATTAAAATGGCATCCAGAGTGGCTATGTAGCATCAAAAGGTGCTCTCAGCTGTTCTTCCTGGACTCCCTGGCCATTCCTCTCTATTGGAGGACAAGAGCCGAGTATGCCACACAACCTGTTCTGGGGCCCCTAAACTAGCCTGCTGCCTTAGGTGTGCTGTAAGACACATTGTCAGTGTTGAACTAAGTTCCAGCCAGCAATCCAGCTGGTTTCTGTGTGTGGAATGGGGAGGAGGCCTTGTTCTTCACTTCGGGGGCGGCGGGGGGAGTTGTGTGCTGGCCCTGTCAACTACAAATACTTTGGCTTAGTTACAATAAGGGAGGGTAAGCAATGTGGTGGTGCCCACTGACACCAATACACCCTGGGACGCCTTTCCTCTTTCAGTGCCTTACCCCTCCTATTTAAAATAAGTAAATAAGAATAACATATTTTCTTACCAGCAGCTGGGCTTGCGATGAAATACATTTCTGTTGGTGCTAAAAACTGTGGGTTCAAATGAACTGTTTAGTGTGTTGGGGCTTAGACCCCATCTCTGTCTTGTATTCAGTCTTCTGGGCAGGCCTTTGTCACACCTCCAATGGCAGCCATTTTGTGGTGGTGCCCAGAACAGTTTCTCAAATTGCCAAATGTGCCCATGGACCAAAAAAGTTTCCTACCTCCACAATAAGGTATTAGAATGAGGGGGGTGATTCAAAGGCTCCCCAGATAACATATGCGAGAGATATAAGGGATGCCTTGTCCAAGCAGAATAGCAGGAGAATTTGATTATTTCTCCTATTCTTCATATTTATTCATTTGTGCAGCCACAACAATATCTGTGAAGTTGTTTGGCTGCTAGAAGCTTTCCCTACTTCAAAATTGTTACATGGGTTGAAAGGTAATGATGGCAGCCATTCATATCTTCCTTTATTGTTTGCTTGTTTTTAAGACATCCGTGTAGATCCATCTAAATCCTATTTTTGAATTCCTGAGTTAATGTGAATGTGACACTAAGGCATATAGATGCATAAGAGTTTAATGCAATACTTGGTTGAGAATTTAAATGAAACATCATGCTCTTTAGATATACAGGAAAATGTGTTTTTGTCTTGATTGTTGGGTCAAGAGGCTCAGATGTAACAATCCTGATCCAACAAACCATGGTTTCTTAGACTGGGAATGAGCTGTGTATCAAGGCACTCCCTCCCTTCTCTCTCATACTTTAATCTAGTACTTCCAGGTTTCTTAAACTATGGTTTCTCATGATGTCCAAACCAGAAAACCATAGTTTTATAGAATCATAGAATAGTAGAGTTGGAAGGGGCCTATAAGGCCATCGAGTCCAACCCCCTGCTCAATGCTGGAGAACAGATGTGGGCAGCCCAAGCAGTCACCCATCCAAGCACTGACCCGGCTCATACCTGCTTAGCTTCAGCGTGTGGCCTGCGTTATGTGCTCTTGACGTTTGAGTGGCCCCTGCAAACCAAGATATGAAACCAAGATCAAACCAAGATTATGGCACAGTTTCCATGAAGATTTTCCCAACTACCTTGTAGGAAACAAACTGTGAATAGGGAGAAAATAAATAACAAACAATTGAAGCAGTATCTTTTTTTTCTTTTTTTTTTTAATGAGACCAGCAAGATGTGCAAGATTTCTAGATACACAAAGATATGCAAAACTCTTCACCAGGCAGAATGGAAAAGAAAGGGAAGCAGAAACTATGAAGTAGTTTCATTGGTGTAAATTATTTGCGTTATGTATTTTATGCATTTTTTTAAAAAAAAATTGCATATAGCACTCACAGAATTGGAAGGTATCTCTAAAGTCATCTAATCTAACCTCCTTTCCTCCTCTGGGGTGGACTAGATTACCTTTGATATCCCTCCCAGCTCTATCATTCTCTGAGTGTATTGGGGGGAAAATACATAAAATACATAATGCAAATAATTTACACCAATGAAAGCTACCTTATAATCGGACCATTATAAGGTATAATCTAATTGGCAGCAGCCTCCTACGGTCTCCAGAGGAGGTCTTTCCCAGCCCTACTGTGTGGAATGTTTTAATGGGAACTGCTTAGGATCGAGCCCTCCTGCATTCAAAAGCATGTTCTATCACCAAGTTATGGCCATTGGCCACCATACTGATGGCACTTGGATAGGGAAGTCAGAGGAATGTGCAACTGATTCAAATGAGCTTGGATTCCTATGAATCCAAACTGTCGGTTGCGCAGCAGACCAGTTTTTTCAAAGTCACACAGATTCTGTAGACTTGTGGACTGCTTTTTTATTTGGGGGGGGGGTTGCACAAGTGCACAGCTGGGGGATTCTTGTACATCCCTACAAAAATCTGTCAATGAGCAGACAATGGAACAAAAGATGCCTGACAATCTGCAAAACATAAACAAACAGATTTAACAAATTATGTACTTCCCAGCACTTGGAACATCTTCCAAGTTCTTTGCCTAAAATGTATTTGTAAACCATCTCTGTACAATATAAGATGTAGGGGAAAGAGTCCCTTCAATATGATTTTAATAAAATAAAATTCCTGTCATTTAGCTTTGCTTCTAATAAATAAAATGCTGCTTGTTTGTTTGAAGGGTATTATCAATATATATTAGAACTCTACAGAAATACCAATACCTTAAAATCATATTATAAATTCATCTACACACTTAGGAGTGCAACTGTCTTCAAGGTCTGTTGGATTTAAAAAAAAAACCCAAAGCAAACAAACACTGGAGTTATGGATTAGATCAACATCAATTAGAGTTGGTGGTCTTAGAAGAATTATGCAGTTTGAGGTGTTTTTCCATGAGCGGGAGAAGTAAGAACACTCTGAGACCATGTTCTTGTGCCATCCATTTAAGCAGGCTGCCTTGAGTTGAAATAAGAATGTATAAACCCAGGAGTAAGACACAAACCAGCACAACATTCCTTCTTAATCTGGAATGTAGCAGGCCGCTTATTCAAAGCCAGACCATCTAGTAATGTCTGCACTGACTGACAGCAGCTTTCTAGGAGATGCCAGGGATCCAATCTGGGACGTTCAGTATGCAAAGAATGTACTCTGCCTAGGGAGGTCCAGATTTTGTTAAAACTGTTCCATCTGCATTTTGTGGATTTTCAGGCGTCTTTCATTCCATCATCTGCACATTGACAGGATGAGATTTTTCTCCATTTCCCGAACTTGCATTTGCGTTGTGGAGTGTGCCCTTGCGCAAATGTGCACTTCCAAAAATGTGTAAATACCCACCCACCCAAAAAATGCACAAATCCCCCCAAATCCACATTTTCATACTTTAGCCTATGGAGGGAAATGTGCATTTTTGGACAGCCTTTCTTTATTTTTCATAATTTTTGTATGACTAAATTTGCATACAATTCCGGATTATTTTTTTTAAAAAAAATTTTTAAGTCCGCAAGTCCGCAGAATCTGTGTGTCTCGGAAAAAGCTGGTCCGCTGCAGAATCTGCAAGTTGGATTCACAGAACTCTGATCTCATTTTAATCCGATGCAGATTTCTCTGGCATCCCTAACTCTGTCACTGAGCTACGGGTCCTTCCCCAGGCCTGAGTGCTCCAAGTGGGTTTTGATGTTGTCCTGTATTACATTCTGTTTGCAGGGTGTGAAATCTTGCACTTTTCCCCCAAGGGCAAAACTGGCAACAAAATGGGGACAGAGTTTTATCTGGGACAAATATCAGAAAACAGAGATAGTTAAGGCACAATCCTATGCAAGTTTAGACAGAAAAAAGGCCTACAACTCCCAGCATGCCCCAGCCAGGTTGTAGACTTCTTTCCTGTCTAAACATGCATAGGATTGCACCCTTAGAGCATAAACTTTTAGATGGCCTGAAGGGCCACTAGATTCCAGAGTACCCCACTGTGATGGGGGAAAGAGTTGCATGATGACCTCCGTGCGCACATTTGATTGTACTGTATACAACTAGCATGTGTAAGGGGCATCAGGATTGGTCTCCTCACCTTGGCCTCCATCTGATCAACCTCTCATTTGCACAGGGGCCTACCTGTGATCCATAAACTGGAAATATTTGTAAATATGTTCAGATAATAATAATAATAATAATAATAATAATAATAATAACAACAACAACAACAACAACAACAACAACAACAACAACTCTCAGAAATGAAAAGTATGGATCATGCATAGGAAGCTTAGCTAGGGTGGCCATGAGTCCTACTTTACAGAGGACAGTCCTCTATTTGAAGGGATGTGAAAGGGCAGTCCTCTACTTCAAGGCTTCCTCTGTTTGAAAGGCCGTGTGGTCCAAGTCCAGTATAATGATCAAGAACCATAAGAAGGCCTTGAAGTTGACCATCAATGGTTAGCACCAGGACAGCAGACGGAGCAGGCAGGCATGATGCAGCTCGCCTGTCTGCAGTCCTTCCCATATGGTATTTCTATTTAAGTTACAGTGATTCTTTCTACATGTCAATTAGCACATGCAAATTTTATGCAACTTGACGTCCTCTTTTGTCCCCTCTTTTGGGGATGCGTGTCCCCTTTTTGGAGGTTGGTAGGTGGCCAAATGGGGTAGGGCTAGTGTGTGCAATCTTTAGTCCACACATTCACACACACACGAATGTTCAGTGGGTACTCATGACTGATCATCAAAGATTTGGTCATGCTGTTGCAGATCTAGGCCTGCAATTGTGGTGGACAGAAATGCTGTAGAATTTAAAGCAAGCTGATGAATGAAAAATCTAAATTATGATGTGTGTGTGTGTGTGTGTGTGTGTGTGTTCTTGATTTTTCAAGTCCATGTTATCAAGTTTCTTCAGGGGCTCAACTGGGTTTTCCACAATTTCAGAACACAAATTATGTAGAATAATTGCAAGGTGTCCACTAGCTATAGTCTGTCATCTTTTCTCTTCATGAAAATGACATCCAAATTATGTTGATTACATGCAGCTCAAGTATGCAAATGATCTGCATTTCCTACAGCTCATGATGTAGTTTCTGATGAGTCTCTCAAGGTTTTAACAAGTTCCTTATTCCTGCCTAGGAAAATAGATTTAAATAAAGAAATAAAATAGAATAGAATTTATTGACAACAAATCTGTCATAGAGGTGGGCTCCAGGATGAGAGCCGGTTGATCTCCTGAAATTATTCAGAACAAAATCTAAAATTATTGCTAACCAAGGGCAACTCTCCCAAAGGAAAACTATTGGAATGTACCATATTTGCTAAACAAAGTCTGGTGGAACAACATTCATTTTGGTGTAGGAAATTCTTAAGAGGAAGGGGAAGAAAATATAGGTCATACTTAGTCATGGTGATTATCTTCCACAAAAGAATGAAGGGGCTCTGTTAGATGAGGCTCCTGTTGCGATGCTACCTGTGACAAAAATTGCCAATTGCAATCAGCCACCATGTAAAAGGTTAATATCAAGGAGCAGAAGGAAAGTTGTATACATCTGGATTATTGCTCCCACTTTGCTGTGTAAGGAAGTCAGGGTATTAATTCCCCCCCCCCCGCCAAAAAAAATAAGTAGGTTAAATAATGACTAATGCTAGAAACAGACAGCCACCAAACATGTTGCTGCATAAAAATGTTCTGTGTCTGTGATGGCTGTAACCACAGAGAGAGAGAGAGAGAGAGAGAGAGAGAGAGACTGGTGGTTTTCTGCCGCATCTGGCTGCACAGTAATAAGCCAAGTGTTGCTGTTTGGTAAGCCGAGCTTCTCCTACTTCCTCCAATTTTTGAGTGGTTGTGGCAATAGGGTAATGCTTGGCTTACCCTTGTGGCCAGAGGAAGCTATATGCACACAGTTAGTCACAACATGCTAAGTTGGTGTGGCTATGATGTGGTCAGCCTTGATCTGCCTGGAAGCAGGGATGCTTTTACTTTCCCCAGTCGGTCTAGCTGGTTTCCTTCAACAGAATTTGAATCTGAATAGTGGTTTCTTATATTTGCAAGGAATTTCCTTCGTATGGAGAGGGCAGAGAATCTGAGGTGGTGCCCTTTCACCCGCAATTTGAAGCGGTGAAGTTTGTCTGTTCTGCTATCTCATTCTGATACAGGCGCAGAGAGTCCCAGCTTCTTTCTTCATTAGGGGAAACTAGAGGGGAAGAAAGGGAGGGAAGTACACATCACATTTGTTTCAGGTGTAGCCATCCGTTCTGCCTGCTAAAAGAGTGTGCTTATGCAGCTGCCGCCGTAGTGCTGCTCACTGCGCTTGATTTCCAGTTGGGAAAATACAACACAGTGCTGTGACATCTGCCAGTCTCAGGCTCAGAGTAGCACAGGCAGGTGAATACATATCCCACTTGCCTGGGTGGAAATGTCTACTTCTCCCAGATAAGAGTTCTCCCAGATTGTTTTGTAAACCGCCCAGGGAGCCTTTTGGCTGATGGGCAGTGAATAAATATATTAAATAAATAAATAAATAGGTAAATGGGTGCATTGTACTGGAGTTGGTTATCTTCCCAAAATACTCCCTTGTTGTCCATCTCCAGTTCTTCTGATGATTGCAGAGAACAGTCCAAGTTGTTTGTTAAGAGTTCACAGACATAATGGTTTTGATCTGATTGAGGGGTGCTGAAGCCATGCCGACTCTGACATCGTCTCGTCCAAACCTGGGTCGCTTCTCTCCCTATTCTCCATACCACCACCAATATCTCTTCAACTAGCATCATGCGATCTTTGCTTTGCTTTTGGTTCAAAACAAAGTTCAGAGAATGCAATGCACCTTTGGGGGGGGGGGAGCAGTTGCCTTCAGTGTTCCTCAACTTTGGACTTTTTTCTTGGATACAAAATAGCCTGGTTTATTTTGCATAAAATAGCTGAATGCTGCTCACACCGATTTAAAAGCTGGAAGATCATAGAGATGATGATTAAGTGGAAGAAAGAGTGGGGGGAAAGACTGTGTGTAGCATAGGAGAGAGGTGAGAAGAAGTGAAAATAAAAGGGCACACAAAGGGGAAAACGCAGAGGGCGAGATGAGCAAGAGAAAATTCACAGTCAGCAAAAAAAAATCAGAAATGAAAAAAAGTTGTAGAGAGTCAAAATTGCTGGTGGAGCCAGGCATCTGTAGCACTATTTTTAGGTAGGGGATGAAGTATTGGTAATGAGAGCAGTAGAAAACGTCTAAGTCTCTTTAGGCCTCTTCTCTTTTATTTTGTTTCCCTGTCAGTTATTAAGAAAAATGTAAGATCAGAGCATTAGCAAATGGACCCCAAACTGCCTTGTTACTTCTTAAGGAAAATTGGTTCCAAACATGCATACAGCGGGGGAAATCCAAATGTCTGAGGTACTGGGATGGGAAAACATATTGAACTGTGGTGGCCTTTGGCTATGAGCAATAAAGTTGGTATGGGTATACCAGAAAACCCTGAGTATTTTTACATTCTCTAATATTGTCCCCAGAGATCTGCGGTAGTTGAACCAAAAGTTATCACCTTACTTCAGTAATTACAGCTTGAGTTTTTTATGGGCTGTCTTATGCTAGAGGTCAGTCCGTATAGTAATAATAATGATCCTCTCTGTTAAACACACACACCTGTAAATTTGGATGGAGATCAACATTTTCTACATTGGATCATTGGTTTCCCCTCCAAAATGGCTCTAAAAGACATTGACAAGAGTAGGTTTTGCCCTCATTGGCATGTTGTCAGCATTAAATGTGTCATCAAATGCAGCAAAATTAAGTATTTTCCCACCCATGCAGTATTTTTCTCCTGACTGAATCGAACAATGCCGTTGCCATAGAAACAGCCTTTCTGGAAAAGGTCACTTGCAAGAAACTGTGTTTTAGGTGCAACTCAAGGAGATTATGGGGGATTAGCTAATTTATATATATATTTCTTTAAAGGAAATATTATGAACGAATAATATCCAACTGAGCTGGAAGGTTCTCTCAGTAAATTAAAAACTCTGTGATAAAAGCTTTATGTTTTCTTTCCTTAAAAAAAACACACAAAAAACCCCGGCATGCACCAGGGTGATATCTGAAATAGTGACTATGTGTGTGTGTGCGTGTGTGTATTTTAACTTGGTTTTAATTAAACCTCAGTCAGGGCTGAGAAATGTGGTGAGAGGAGATAATTGCCATATTCCCAATGCAGTTTTTAAACTCTGGCTTTGATATGTACTTCCTGACAGACTTGAACCTCTCCCCCTGTCCCCAGCACAATGGCTCCAGGGCAAGTTTGCATTGCTCTCTGCATAACCTAGGGGGTGCTGAGGAGAGAAAACCTAATGAAGGAGGATGCCATGTGAGAGGCTGCAGAAGAGAAAATTTGGGGAGATGTACGTAATCAAGGGGGAGAGAGCCAGAAAGGTTAATTGTTGTAGCACAGGAGTGGCTTTTACTAAGACATTCATAATGGGAAAGGTGTTGGTGTATGGGGCTGTCTTCCAAATCTGTAAATGTAAAGGATACATCCTTGTATTAAAATGTTTGTAAGCGGGTGTGCTAGTGCCTCGGGGGGGGGGCAACACCCAAAAGCATTAGCCTGAAATCCTTTACTCACTTACCTGGGAGTAAATCACACTGAACTGAACTCAATGAAACTTACATCTGAATGGTCATCTGTAGGATCACACTGTAAGTTGGGTTTACACAACTTCCTTTATGGCAGAAACATTTTTTTTTTTTAGATGCCTCCCAGTGGTGGTATATTTATCTATCTGTCTATGTAATATTCTGCTTTTCCTCCAATTCATTCAACTTGGCTTACATATGGATCCCAGGAGATCTTTCCTTCCGAGAAGGGCTTTAGCCACAGCAGGGCTTATGGGGGTCTGTCCCCCTCAGAGATACTCCCAGAGCTGGCCCAAAACATTTAACTACCTGAGGCAAAGGACAAGATGCACCTTCTTGCATCCCATTTACAAAACCAGACTGGCAGCTGAATCTTATATCAATAGTGGTGATAGAACTGCACCCTCCGCCGTACCTGAGGTCACCAGGCTAGGTTGGGGACCACAGGGTAGGTTGTTGGGCATGCATAGATCTGACCACTCAGCACCCCTATGCTATCTCACTATGCTGCCTATGGTAGGACCGGCCCTTCCCAGATCCTTTCGCTGAATTTTCAGCTTTCATTTCTTTCTTTAAAAAACAAAACATCTTTGATTACTTGCAGAGATACAAGGCAAAGCAGGCAGGCAGTATCATACCTAATTCATTGCTCACTAATGGCCAAGCTACATGTTATACTTAATGCATAGCATCTAGCGATGCCTCCCTTCTTTTTTTTAATTAATTATAGGCACGCTGGGAGGGGCAATCCTTACTGGGAAGGCAGCACTTATGGGGGGGCAGGGGCTTATCTCTTCCCTTCCCAGCACAATCGGAACACAAGTCGCTGCCCACCCCAGGTAGTAGAATGCTTGGGGGGGGATTCCTATTGGTGCTAAGTAGCAAACCTCCTGCCTTCCAGGAAAAAGGCACAAGGATGAATGACGAACACTACATTTATTTGTTATACATCATCATCATCATCATCATTATCATCATCATCATCATCATCATCATCATCATCATCATCATCATCATCATCGCAATCTGTGTGCACAGTAATTTATAGAGGACAAGCCCATGCCCCAAGGAGCTTACAGTCTAAAATTTGACACAGGGGAAATAACAAATGAAGTGGAAGGAAGTGGATGGAAAGGTTACATATATATATTGTTTCCTCTAATGGTGAATTCAAGTGATTTGATAGTAAAACTGTGCCACCCAAAAATAATGGGGTGGTTGCTACATACTCAGTTGGAGGGGTTGGATTCCTTAGGTATGCAGTATATATTCATAAACTAAGAGAAAAGGGTTTGTTTGTTTGTTTGTTTGTTTGTTTGTTTAATTAAACAAAATGGTCTGAAAAGCACCTGTGACGGCTGTGAGGTCCTTGTGATGGCAGTTGAGCCTTTAGAGAGAGGGGGGAAAGGTTCTAAAGGAAGCAGAAGTCAGCCAGATAGTGCGATTCCGCTTTCCATGATTAAGAGTACTGGAGAAATGGATTCCCCTAAGGGTATCACTTAGGGGGTAGGGAAGGCAAATGGAGGACAACAGAGAGAGGAAATCAGACTGCTCAAGCTCCTAACAGATTATAATGAGTATCCATGAGGTTGTAGTGAGTAGCCATGATGATAACCCCTTTCTGACCCCCCACTCCACACGGCACAGGGATATTTGCAGAGGAAGGAAAGGAGAAATAACACCTTTCCCCTTTCCCACTGTCTAGACCCCCCCCACACACACTATTTGGCTATAAAATGGCCACGAGACTACCTAGCTCTATATAATAGCAGGAGAAGAGGGGAAGGTGCCCTTTTTCTTTCCCCAACTTACCCCACATCACTGCTGAAACTCACCCTCCCCTGCAAGTCCTGAACAGGACTACAAGTCTCCTGTTTCAAGCTGAAGTCCGGAACAGAGGGATTCCTTACAGGAGTTGGGGAAACCGGCAACACTGTGTTGCAGATCCCACTTGTAAGATACAATATGTAAAAAATATTATTTATGCATTTTATATATAATGAGGTAGTGTCACTTGACAAAGTACAGTCCTACAATTATTTTAGAAGAGTTAAATATAAAGACTTCAGATCACCAAAATCTCAATTAGTCTTTGCCATCTGATTATATTTGATTCCCCCCCCCTCTTCTGCTATATTTTATAGGGATTAAATATATATATATATTTACATGCTGATGTATTCCAGATCAGGTCTCCCATTGATGAAGATTGGCTTGAATTCAAATCCTGCCTACCGAACTGTCTGCAGTCCACATCAACACTGTCAACCGTTCAAACTTGATGGACTGCTCTCCACGTTTTCATCCAAGCCATCGTTAAACACGTCGAACAGCATCTGGAGTACGACAGAGTGCTGAGTGAGTGCACTTACTACCTCTCGCCAGCTGGAGAACAATCCATTACGAAGTACTCTCTAGGTATGATGTTCCAGAATCAGAACCCATCTAATAATGATTCTGTTTAGACCAGGTTTCCCTAGCTTTACATATTACAGTCGAGTTGTATTAATCGAGTACATTTACTATGCCAGTCTGAGCATTCAGTTTCCCAGATGGAGCCATGTTCGTGAGGAATCTGTGGTAGATACCTGCTGCGAATGTTATGATGTCAAAGCCCAGCATTTCCCAACCTGGTGCCCTCCAGATGTGTTGGACTACAACTCCCAGAATTCCCCAGCCAGCTGGCTGGGGGATTCTGGGAGTTGTAGTCCAACACATCTGGAGGGCACCAGGTTGGGGAAAGCTGTCCTAGCTAAGAGGGTTAATCTAGTAACAAGAACTATTCCTGCTCATTGGGTTGTATCCAATGTTAGAGTAGACCCATTGAAATGAATGGGACTTGTTAGACTAACATTGGATACAACCCAATGGTAGTGCACTTGATTTGCATGTAAAAAGCCCGAGGGTCAATGCCTGGTTAAAAGCATATGATAGCAGGGGACCTGTTTGCCCGAGACTGTGGAAAGCTGCTGTTGGTCAATGTAGATGGACAAATAAGCTGACCTGGTATAAAGCAGCTTCCTATGTTCCTATAGCCAATAATGTGCTTCTACTGCATGTGCTGTTCTCTAGCCTGCAGCCTCTATACATTGTTGTGATGTACGGTGGCCATCGGTGAAGGCTGGAGGCTCCAGTGTCAGTGGGCCTATGTATCCGCTCTTATTTTACTCCGAACTTTGAAGGAGCTATCCGTGATGGCCTGTGGCTCATGCTGGCTCAGCCTGTCTGAGCGTGGAAAGCTAAGCAGGGTCAAGCCTGGTTATTACTTGGATGGGAGACCCCTCCTCTAGTTTCCTGCATTGAGCAGGGGGTTGGACTCGATAGCCTTATAGGCTCCTTCCAACTCTATGATCTATGAAATCTATGAACCATATCCTCAAAATAGGTTTGGCACCATGGATAGCTCCTTAAAAGAGCAGAGTGAAATCCAGAGTGGATACACAGCCCCACTGACATTGGAGCCACCGGCCTCCACTGGTGGCCATGTGTTCTACTCTACTTTACAGAAGACAGTGTCCTTTTGAAGGCATCCTCTGTTTAAAGGGCTGTGTTGTGCAAGTTCAGTTTTAAAATTTTACACACACACACAAACACAAACATAAGGGAGAGCAGCAGGGCCTTGGAGTTGCCCATCCAGAGTCAGCACCTGGGCGGAAGACTGAGCAGGCACAAAGGTCAACTGGTCACAGTCTTCCCCACTATGGCAAGATGGATGGTATTTTTTAATTTATTTAAATAGTAGTAATCATTTCTAACTTTGCATTGATACCTATAAATTAGCACATACACATTTTATGCAAATCGGTCTCCTCATTATGGGTGATGTGTTTCCTCTTTGGGGAGGAGGAAACACATGCGTAAGGGGCCACCCTATTCTGATGTCATTGCTGCTAAAAAGGCAACAAAAACTATTATGCCAAAAAAAAGAAGAAGCAAACAAGCAAAATCCCTACAGATCCAAATTCCAGAGTGGCAGCCATATTGGACTTAGCTATCAAATAGAACCTGTCTGGTGGTTCAACCAGTAAAGTGACAGAAAGTGTAGTGAGATAGGTTTTCTTTTGTTTGTTGTTGAGGAGGAGTGGAAAATGGCTGCTTGGGGAAGCAGTTACTGTACCATCTGTTTTATACCCTGCTCCTTGGGACTGGCTTAGTCTTTGGTACCTATTGCTCCTATGAAAAGATGGTTTCTCAGCAAGGAAACTGGGTTTAACCTCTCAGGCTTCCCTTTGTAGCTGGACTCACTTATCTGAGTCACCCTGAGTAATCTACTTTGTGGTGCATCTGGCTTGCTACTGTTTCTCTCTGTTTTGCAGTCCGTTTGGCAATTTAGGGGTGTTTATATTTAAATATTCTTTAAACACATAAGGGGCTTCGTGTTAATAACCCTTATGATCTGGATAAGTTCATAGTGTGGTTTTATGAGTATTCTGGCACCTTGTCTTCCTTTTTCAAGCTCCCCTGCACCCCCTACTTCACCACCACCACCACCACCACCACCACCACCACCTCACAGTGCTCTGAGTCTTGTCTAAACACAGCTTTCTTTCTGCCGCTTTCTGGTTAGACTGTGATTTTTAAATGCACTGAACTTCTGTGTTACTTTAAATACTGTCTAGAGATTTTTTTTTATTTTTTTCCTAATGTGCTCAGGAGTTAAAAGTAATAGTATCATCAACCAATTTTATTGAACTAATAACTCAGAAAGACCCTGCTCTTTCCATTGCAGCTGAGCTAACAACTTAACCATTTTTATCACCTCAATTAAGAATACTCCTAATTAAGAATCAGGACATATATACATAAAAGGAGTGATGTGAAGTCCTGTTTCCATTTTTCAAACTAGGTGGATACCTGTTTGATTTTATGGTGGTACAATCTCTTATTAAACAATTGTGGACAGAATGTAAGTTTATGAACATAAGTGTGTGTGTGTGTGTGTGTAATCTCTCTTAGACTCAGAGCAGGCAAGAGTCATTTTCAAACACAAAACTCAAAACATGCTGTAAATACAGCTAAACATTTTATGAAAATGTCACCATACATATCAGTTGCTATGGGAAACATTCCTTTTCTTGCTAATTTTTTTTTTAATTGAATGGTTTATTGTATTACATTACTATTGATAGATTGTTTCTAATTTTCTTTGTTAGCCACCTTGAACACTATGGTGGAAAGGCAGTAGACAGATCCTTATATATAATAATGAAATAAAATGCATTCAGCTTCTTTTAGAAAAATGCTTCTCACACTTGAACTAATGGAAACCAAAGCTGGTGGCAGAATATTATTTTAAAATATCAGTGCCCTTCAAGTCTCCACTGCACAGCAGGAAGGTTGGTTTATAGGAACCATGCAGCTCAGTTCTTGCTACAGTTAGTTGGGGGGGAATGGTGTTGTGAATCATGTACACACACAACATCAGGGATGTGCGACGCTGGGAAATCCGTTTCATTTGAGCCCAATGGACTTCTGCAGCATTTCCGATCCAGCAATCGGAAATGGGCTGTGCTGGATTTGGGGGGCGGGTGGGTAGGGTTCCAGAAATTTGGGCAAAATAGTTGCACACATTGAGAAATGACATCTGCATATTTGTAGTGCCATTTATGCAAATCGAGTATTTTGCGCAAACAGGGTCTGAATCTTTAAATTTGCATAAATTGGTTTGCGCTGTTTTTACTATTTTATCGCATTCGCAAGTCCATTATGTGACCTGGGCTGCAGCATATTCCCTTGGTAAATATCCTTGTCAGTTTCATCCTCTCACTACTTCAGCATTAGCTCACCATATTCCTTACTTCACAGAGAACTTGCCATTGCCAATTTTGTCTAGTTGTGTTGTTTTTTTTAAAGTTCAGGAGTTTGTGCAGATATCAGGCACTGCAATTTGTGCAAACATCTGGTGCCACAATTTGCACAAATTTCCTGAGCTTTTTTTTTTTTTTTTAAAGTGCAAATCACAGCCTGTTTTAAAAGCGGAAATCCGCCTGCTGGCTTGTGTCAGATCAAGTCAGTGCACTGCCAGTGTGGGGGAAATGGAACAGAATCTGGAGGGTTGAGTCAGAAAAATCCGTCAGATTTTCACCCCCCAAACGGAGTCTGTGGGGAGTGTCTTTATCAATGGAAGGAGAAATGGGTATGCTTGATCAGGGTTTAGGGTTCTAGAGAAGCCTGGACTACTTACTTTACTTTCCATATTGTTATCAGACACTTTTTACACCAGCTAAAAAATAAATACAACTTTTCCATAGCTTGAATTTTGAACTGTAGCAAGCAATGTTCTTTCTGATTTGCATGTTTTTCTCGGAACTGCACATTTTGTGCATGGTTGCACATTTTTTAAAAGCCGTGATAGCATCGGAGAACGGGTCCACCCTTTCTGATAGAAATGGTGTCTAAGCAATGACAAGGCCTGGACACAATGTCTACCAAGCTAGCTAGACCTGGCCTCTAAGAAACCTGTATATCAGGTCTACCCCTCTGTTGTTTCCAATGGGTAGACCTAGTGACTTTCCACCCACGGCTGAAACCCTCAAAAAGCCCTTTCTAAGCTCGTGGCCATCACTACCTTCCATGGCCGTGAATTCCATAAATTAATTAATTATGCATTGTGTGAAGAAGCACTTTCTTTTGTCTGTCCAGAATACACTTCTGATCAATATGATGCTGAGTCATTGCGCTATGGGAGAGGGAGAAAAAATATATCCCCACCATGCATAATGGTTTCCTGCTAATTCTGCTGTGCCAACCAGATCACAGCTTACCACTCGGCACAAAACCCTGAAAGTGTGTTCTGTGTCTTGATTCATTATTGGTGGATGCAGTAGAGCCATCACGTTATTGGTGGATGCAGTAGAGCCATCACATGACCAATTCTGCTGCTCTTTCTTCTCATGGGGAGCCTGCTTGTGAAGTACTTAACTACTGGGAGGGTTATGAGCACTAAATCTGTGCCAGAAATATAGTTTGATTAGGTTACCACATGACCGGCACACATGGTTCAGAACACCACATGAAACTTCCCAAGGGATGCGGTATGCTTGCATGATAGGGATGGACAGATCAGTCTATATTTGTCATCTTTCTGTGTGCTCTTTCATAATTCCATCCTGCTCCATTTCTCCATTGATCTGTGCATTTTTCAAAAATCCACATGAAAATCTCCATTTAAATACATGTTTAAATACTTATTTAAAGACTACAGTCTTGGAATATAAATAAATAATTAAATTAATTTTTAAACCTAGTTTCTCTCAAAATATGCAATTCTAGATATATTTTCTTTCAAAATATGCATGTCTAGACATATTTTCTCTCAAAATATGCATTTCTAGATGTATTTTCTGTCAAAATATGTATCAGTCTATGCTGGAATTCATGAATCAAATTCCTCAACCATCCCAGATCATGAACCACAATCTGGATGCATAGTAGAGGAATCAGATAGTAGCTTCACCACCCAGTTGCTGACTTGCATGCTGTATTGAAAATGTCATATGAATCTGCCCTGGGTCTACACAGCACTCATTTCTTCATAATTCTCCCAAGAACTATAATTCTCCCACTGGGGGCCTCCTAAACTGTATAGAACAAGTGTTGGCAACCTTTTTGCTTCCAAGGGTAGCATGTATGTATAAGAACATAAAAGCATAAGAAGAGCCGTGCTGGATCAGACCAAGAGTCCGTCTCATCCAGCATTCTGTTCACACAGTGGCCAAGCGTGGGCGGTTTACAACAATTCATAAAAACAATAAAATACATTATAAAATACAGATAACAATAAAATCATGAAATTTCATTAGAAAAGTTTAAAAACCAAATTTAAAAAACTGGATTTTAAATGGCAAATAACTGAAAATTTGTCTACTCCCCTTTTAAATCCATCCAAATTAATGGCAGGGATGGGGATTCGGACTCCAGGACTCGACTCGTGAGTCAGACTGAGTCCCCCCTCTGACTCGAGTCCCACTCGAGTCCCAATATTTTTAATGGGACTCGAGACTCGACTCGGGACTCGAGACCAAGGACACTTCAGCATCCCTGGGTTGTGCCAGAAGGAGTGGAGAGAAGTGCGATCACTGGCGAAGATTTTGTTTTTTAAAATCATTTTCCTAAAATGCAACCTTTTGGGTTTGGCTGCCTCTGCCTGTCTGTTTTGGGGTTCCCTGCCTCCTCTGCCTGCCTGGTTAGTTTGGGTTTGTCTGCCTGGTCTGTTCTTGTCAAAATCAGTTGCAGAGTTTTGAAATAAAAAGGCACACTTGTGCCTAGAATTTATTTAAGCCACACATCTGAAATAGCCTTATTTTGTTGGGGGAAAACCCCATTGATTTTAATAGGGACTCATGGAGTCAGCTTTTGGAGTGACTCGTGACTCGTGACTCACCATTTTGGACCAAGGACTTGGACTCGGACTCGAGACTCGGGTCCAAAGACTCGTGACTCGACTCGTGACTCGAGACCAAGGACTCTTCAAGATCCCTGATTAATGGCCATCTCTATATCTTGTGGTAGCGAATTCTATAGTTTAGTTATGGAGGGATGGGTGGCCAGTTCGGGCTGCACTCACATGTCAATAGGCACACATGCACATGTAGGCATGCACATGCACTCTCATGCACCCATATGCATAAAGACACACACACACACACACACACACACACCATCTTATGCCCATAAAGATGCATGCGCACACACTCATGCGCACACTACTCAAAGCTCAGGGATGAGGAAGTTGAAACCTCCCCTCCTTGCCCACTGAGATCATGTCATGCCTCCTCCCACCCCTGGAAGCAGGGAGATGCATGAGTTAAATGGAAGAAGACTGTGCATGAAGGTGACTCTCCATGTGTGCTGTCTTTCCCATTTGAATTGCGCTCCTGAAAGTCTGCCAAACAGCTGTTTGGCAGGCTGTCAGGAACCCGGTTGTGCTGGGGAAGTGGAATCGTGTGGAGAGTCATCCCCATGCGCCCTCCTCTCAAGCACAATCATGGCATTGTCAATGTAGGAGGAATTCAGGCAGTGACATGGACACATATGAACCACGTGTTGCCTATATGCAGTCTGGAAAGTGGGAACAGCTGGGACCAAGTTGAGCTGCTGAGAGAGGAATTTTAACTTTCACACGGAAGTGCAAGGCCTGGTGTTCTGCTGTTTATGCTACTTAGACTCTTAAAGCCACTTTAGTGGTGAGTCAGGCTGTGTTCCCCTCTCCTAATCTGTACTATCAAGTAAACAGGACATGGAGGGAAGCTTTCAGTTAACACAGAAGCAGAAAACAAAACTTGTGGAATGTGCGTGTGCCTGTTCAGTATTTAACCCCCTGTTAACCATGAAAATGGCACTTGACTGAGAACTATGATGATCTCACAAGAAGAAGAAGAAGAAGAAGAAGAAGAAGAAGAAGAAGAAGAAGAAGAAGAAGAAGAAGAAGGGGAGGAGGAGGAGCAGCAGCAGCAGCAGCAGCAGCAGCAGCAGCAGCAGCTACTATTGACCTACACTGGCTGATGCTCCAGAAAATCCAGTTCCAAAGAAGTCCATGCCAGTGCCTGCATTGGTTTAAAACTGGTTTAGGAATTTATAATTTTACCTAAAAGATCAGAAATGCAACTTTGCCTCAAAGGGAGGGAACATCTTAAACTGTGTCTAGCAGAAGAGTTTTCCCCATTCTTCGATTCTCCTCCCATCTACTTTAGACACAGAGAGCAGTGATAAGATAAAAAATGGGCTGCTGCATAGCTGAGATAGTTAACTTGGGCCAGAGCCTTCCCATTTGCCATGTCCTGCTTCATAAAATGAGGGAGAGGACAGCAATTATGATGGTATGCTGTGCAAACCAATGGAGGATTTCCTTTTTGTCTTTTGGTATTCCTGAGCCCCTAGTTGTGGGGCCAGTACACACAATGCCCCCACACCCATTCTCTGGGATGTGCTTGCAGGGAGAACCTAAGCATGTGAACGAAGCTCTCCGGAGAAACAGCCACTGCTTCCCAGTAGCCAGTCCCATGATTGCCAGCAGCTAAAAAAACACGCAGTTGTAGTCTTGGGAATTGCCAGCAGGAAATTGTGGCTGTGTCAGTGGAGGGCTTGATTCACAAGCTACACTCCATGCAAACACCCCCCCCCCCCGCAGAACCAGTCAGATTACCTTGCAATTGAGTTGTTTCATATTTTAGCTCAGTGGTTGAGCACCTGCTTTGCATGCAGAAGGTCCCAGGTTCAGTTCCCAGTATCTCCAGTAGTGTAGCACAGCTAGAGAAACACCTGAGCAGGTGGCTGGACTAGATAGCCTCCACGGTACTTTCCAACTCTATGATTCAAAGTAGCCCAATTATCTATTGTCACACCAAATGTGTTTAATCAAAAGGCATTTTCTCCTGAATGGGAAGTTCCTTTTTTTTTTTTTTTTAAGTAAAAAGCGCTTTACTCACAATGCGTTGGGCATAACAATAGACAGTCAGAAATAATTCGTACCTTTTTGTCAGGAGCATCCCATTTTTTGAGGGTTTGGAAATGGTGCTGCCTCCTCCCCCCCCACCCTGTTTTCCTTAGCTAAATTATACTCTCTCACTTTGTTTCTGATTAGTAATTTTAACCCTGAAAGCAGATTTTTATTAAAATATTTAACATATTTTGAATAGTTTATGGTGATTTGGAATGGCGGAATCGGAAAGGAGAAAATTTGCTCCTCATTTCCAGTGACAACAGGAGACCCATTGCAGCAGAGAGCACTTGTGCTAACAGGTGTTCTACTGTGATTCATGTGAGATGGAGACATAGAGATGGAGAGACAGAAACCATAAAGAAAGGAGGAAAGAAAGAGGAATACCTTAGGGCTGTCACCTAGGGGCACTTGAATATTTTGTTTGGTCTGCAGTTCTAAGAAAATAATTTGATTCACACTTCCTGGACTAATTCATGGAACACGTATTTCCTTCGGTTTTTGCTCTGGATTTTGCAACAGTTCTCAGCTCAAAAACTGTACCAAAATGTCTATTAAAATGTGTATTTTCACCTAAAATGCGTATAAAAATCTGTCTTTAGTGGAAAAAAAAATATGTTCAAAAATAATGTGGACATCTTGTGCATTGTTTTTTTTAAAAAAATATATATCACAGGTTGATGCAGAAATAGGACAGGGTGGACGCACAAATAAATACATGAAAGTTGACAAGGACTGGAAAAAAGCGGATTCGTCCTTCTCTATGTCACCTTCTTAAAGAAATCTTACAAAGAAGTTTTAGGGTGCAATCCTGTGTCCCTCCAACTTTGTCTGGGGGGACATAGGATTGGGGTTGGAAGTCCCTGCGACCTCGGAAATCTTTTTCCGTGGCCGGCACAGCAGGGAACTGAACACGGAAGACCATACAGGCCTGTGGCTCACGCTGGCTCAGCTTGTCTGAGCGTGGGAAGCTAAGCAGGGTCAAGCCTGGTTGTTACTTGGATGGGAGACCCCTCCTCTAGTTTCCTGCATTGAGCAGGGGGTTGGACTCGATAGCCTTGTAGGCTCCTTCCAACTCTATGATCTATGAAATCTATGTTCGGGGGGCATTCCTGGGGGCGGGGAGGGGAGGAGCGAGGCTCCGTTGGATTCTGTGGAATCCAGGCGGCGCCTCAGTCTCTACTCCTCGCAAGGAGGGGGAAAGCATCTAGACAGCCAAAACCAGCTATCTAGATGTCTCTGAGGGCGCGGGGAGCGCAGTGGATTGGATATCCTATCGGCCACGCTTCTCCCGCCCTGCATATGATGCCCGCAGTCCTCTGGGTTTGGAGGGTTGCAGGCACCCTCATAGGATTGCCCTGCCCATTGACTAAGGGCACAATCCTATGGCTGCTAGACACTGTCTAGACAGCCATAGGATAATTTGGAGCCCCAGCTCTGAGCTCGGAAAAGCACTCTGGGGTCAGAACTGGGACTCCGAACTCAGAGCACCCTCCCTCTGCCCTCGCAGCCTGCACGGTTCTTTCCGCACCGGCTGTGGCTCCGAAGTCACACAAGACCAACTTTGGAGCCAGCATTGAGGACGGGGGGCTGGGGACGGGGACAGGGCGTGGAGGAGCGAGGCTTTGCTGGGATATGATGTATCTTGGCGGTGCCTGAACCTCAAAATCTCCCGTCTTAGTGTTTCGCAGGGTGGAAAAAGCACGGAGGCAATCTTCGCTCCTGCCCTCTTTCTGTCCTCCATTGGATGCCCATAATCCTTCAAGTTAGGGGGGTTACAGGCAGCCACATTGGATGGCGCTGTAATTGGTTGAGCTTTAGTTGCTTAATAGGTTGATTGATTACATTTGCATAAATATGCTTATAAGGAAAAGCAATAGTTCTGAAGCAAATGTTCTTTAGCAAGTATCACCTTAGAAGAGGCAATTCCACATTGTCATTCCTCTTATCAATTGGTCCTTGTAAGTGACATTTTTATAAGTACTTCTCTAAATATATAGTTATAGAATATTTAAATCTGCTGTCTGATAAATTAGGGCAGCTTTTGATTAGATCATTAAAAAATTATTAGTACCCATTTATTTATTTATTCAATTATAAAGCACACTCTCCTCCTACCAGACACCTTTTTACGTACAATAAAAAAATGCTATTTTTTTTTCATTTTAAAAAATCATAAAACTAAGAAACACAGCAGCAAAAACCAGCCTATATAATAAAATTTGGGAGCTGCATTAAAATAAGAACATAAGAAGAGCCATGCTGGATCAGACCAGGGATGGGGACTCGGACTCGAGGACTCGACTCGTGAGTCGGACTGAGTCCCCCCTCTGACTCGACTCGGACTCGAGTCCCAATATTTTTAATGGGACTCGAGACTCAACTCGGGACTCGCGACCAAGGACTCGTCAACATCCCTGGCGCTGTTGACGAGTCTTCTGGCTGTGCCAGAAGGAGCGCGATCACCGGTGAAGAGCACATGGAAGCGAGGCGCCCGCTGCTCGGCCACTATGGACAGCTACCAGGCGCAGCCCCAACGATGTGTTGAGATTTATTTGATTGATTGTTTTGTGGGGGTTTGGGTAGGGTCAGACATTTTGGGTTTGGCTGCCTCTGCCTGCCTGTTTGGGGTTCCCAGCCTCCTCTGCCTGCCTGGTCTCTTCTTGACCAGTTCAACGGTTGAATTGTCCAAGACAAGGCCTCTTCCTGCCTGCTTTGGGGTTCCCTGCCTCCTCTGCCTGCCTGGTTATTTTGGGTTTGTCTGCCTGGTCAGTTCTTGCCAAAATCAGTTGCAGAGTTTTGAAATAAAAGGCACACTTGTGCCTAAATTTATTTAAGCCACATCTGAAGTAGCCTTATTTTGTTGGGGGAAACCCCATTGATTTTAATAGGGACTCGTGGAGTCAGTTTTGGGAGTGACTCAGGACTCGTGACTCGTGAGTCACCATTTTGGACCAAGGACTCGGACTCGGACTCGAGACTCGAGTCCAAAGACTCGTGACTCGACTCGTGACTCGAGACCAAGGACTCTTCAACATCCCTGGATCAGACCAAGGTCCATCTAGTCCAGCATTCTGTTCACACAGTGGCCAGCCAGCTGCCCACAGTATCCCACAAGCAGGACACAAGTGCAACAGCACCTTTCCGCCCATGTGCCCCAGCAACTGGAGTACAGAGGCATACTGCCGCTGATACTGGAGGTAGCATATAGCCAATCAGGACTAGTAGCCATTGATAGCCGCCTCCTCCATGAAGGCTTGAAATGAAAATTGAAGATCAACATAAAAATATTACACAGCATTAAAAGTGTGACAGGACAGAACAGTCTTTACTGCCCATCTGAAGCAAAGTAAAGAAGGAGCCAATCTCCTTGGATATTCTGGGTGCTGCTACCGAAAAGTCCCTGCCTTGAGAACCCAACCTAGCTTCTGTAAGTGGTGGGACATATAACATAAATTATGGGCAGGTTCATAAGGAATAGCCAATTAAATGTTGCAGCACTTGGATGAAAGGAAAGGAAAGTAACATATGCCAAGCATTAAATAGCAGTAAGCTGTGGCCCTAAAAGTAGCCCACAGTGGGTACTTTTAGTGCAGAAGAAGCATCTGTTTTTGCTGCGACAATTATTTCTTCGCTACTCGACCAAGTGCTTTATGCTCCCTCTCTTGCTAACCTTCACAGCAACCATATGAGATGGCCCTGCTGAGTGCTGATTTGGTTGTGTGTGGTTTTTCTGATATATGGCTGTGGTTTTTCTGTGTGGTTTTTCAGCTTACCCCAACCTGGTTGCCTCCAGATGTGGCTGGGAATGATGGGAGTTGCACACCAACACATCTAGAGGGCACCAAGTTGGGGAAGGCTGAGAGAGACCAAGAGTGATTTGCAGTTTGACGATCCCAGGTTGGGGTGGAGGGGTTGTCCTCCTCCAAATAGATGAATGAGAATTACTTCTCTAATGCCACACTGATGACTGAAGCCCACAAACAGAGGGCTGCTGCTTCCCAGAACCTGCTACTCCATTGACAGATGCTGCCTCTAAAGATGGGAGGCCTCATATACCTTTAGCGCCAGAAGCGGGAGGAAACCAAGTGGATGCTTAAAGCCAGACTCAGTTGTGTCTGCCTGAAAAGAAGTGGGATGGTTATAGGTAGGGCTGTATGAGGATTTTGTTGTGATTCATTTCATGCTTGAATTTGCCCCATTCACAACCGTGAACGCAAGTGTGAATGGGAGCGCAATTCTCCGAAAAAGCTTGCACATCATCATCTCCCAAGTTTGTGATCGTGTTCAAAAAATGTGTTCACAAGAAAAATGCACACTTTAAAATGTGAATTTTTCAAAAATATGCATTTTCATGCTTTAGCCCAGTGTTCTCCAACCTTGGGTCCCCAGATGTTTTTGGGCTACAACAGCTATGCTGGCTGGGGCATGCTGGGAGTTGTAGCCCAAAAACATTTGGGGACCCAAGGTTGGAGAACACTGCTTTAGCCTATGAGGGATGGGGGGAAGTGCAAATTTGGGTGGGCAATTTTAAAAAAATACATGCTGAAATGCACCACTTTTCCTGTGCAAATGGGGGGGGGGGCGAGGGAATCAGGTCCCAACTGGAAACAGGAGCAAGGCAGTCTGAGCTTCAAGGTGGAGCTCGGATACTCTCAGTGAATTCAAGCATTGCTGATTCTCCCATCCCTAGAGGTCCATACAAAAAGAGGTGAGACGGACAGCATCCTATTCCTACCAGCTTCAAACACTGATATATCCGTCATGACTAATAGCTCTTGATAGATGCATCCTCTATGAATTTATCTGATCTCCTTGTAAAGCCTTCTATATTAATGGCCATCCTATGGCAGGGAATTCCATACATTAATGATGACATCAACGTGACATGTGCGTTTTCCCTCTCTCTGCCTTGATTTAAACCCCTCTAGAATTTGCAGAGAGTTCACATGGTCAAATGACCAGTGGGCTTCTCTCCCCGGGCCCCCCCTTCCCTCTCCCACCTCCACACTTTATCATGGGTTGCTTTTTCTTGGTAGTTGCTCCAGTCAACTATATCGCCTGATTTTATTCTGGTCTTATTTTCTCCCCAAATTGATTTTAAAAACAAACAAACCCTGTCTTGGTGGAGAGAGTTAATTACAGTGGTTTGTTGTACAATTTGCTCTGTCCTTTATTTTTTACATGGACTCTCTCTCTCTCTCCCTCCCTCCCTCCCCCCTCTGTGTGTGTGTGTGTGTGTGTGTGTGTGTGTGTGTGTGTGTGTGATCCTCTGAACTTAGAAATATTCTTTTTCCTCCCCCACTTCATTTTGCCTGAGCGTGTGGCTTTGTCTCTTCGCAACTCAGGGTATTAACATGAGAGAGGCAGCATTAATATTGATGTGGACCTCCCTTAGTAGAAGCTCAGTTTCTGAGAGAGTGCCAGCAGCAGCATATAAATGGTATTACTGGGTAATTAGTGAGCATCAAGCTGTGCTCTGATTTATCAGGATTTTGTGTTTCACTCCTTTTGCCTCGTCTTGGCTTCCACTCCAGATCCGTGCCAAAAGAAACAGGGCGATTCTCCTGTGCAGTTGAATTGGAATGGATGGGAGTAATTCAGGAGCAGGGCTATGATGTTGCACGGCATCCATTCATCTTAATACAGCTACAGCTTATGCTTATATACAGAATGCAGCTGCTAGAATTCTGACTGGGGCTGGGCATTGGGAGCACATCTCACCATTGCTGAAGGAGCTCCACTGACTTCCAGACTTCCCAGTCCATTTCCAAGCTCAACTCAGGAAGCTGGTATTTATCTATAATGCCCTACATGGCTTGGGGTCCAAAGTATGTGAAGGAATGTCAGCTCCCAAGTCTACCTGACAGCTGCAGCCACCTGTTGATGCTCTCCTCTGAAACCCCCTACTATCTAGGGTGGCCATATGTCCTACTTTACCGAGGACAGTCCTGTATTGGAGAGGCTGTCACAGGATACCGTATTTTTCCGGCTATAAGACGCCCCCATGTATAAGACGCCCCCCACTGGGCAGTTTCGCAACCGCGTGGTTCTCTCCTTGGCTTACTTCCGTGTATAAGACGACCCTCAATTTTTAGTCTAACAATTTTAGGAAAAAGTATAGTCTTATACATGGAAAAATACTGTAGTATTTTGTTTGAAGGGCTTGCCAGTCCAAGTCCAGTTTATTATTTTTTATTTATTATATTTATATCCCATCTTTTTTCCCACAAGGAACCCAAGCCAGTTTACATAATTCTCCTCCTCCTCTCCATTTTATCCTGACAACAACCCTGTGAGGTAGGTGAGGCTGAAAGTCAGTGATTAGCCCATAGTCACCCAGTGAGCTTCATGGCTGAATGGGGACTAGAACCTGGATCTCCCGAGTCCCAAGTCCAACACTCTATCCGCTACACCACACTGGCTCTTTAAAGATAAAGAACCCTAAAAAAAAAAAAGGAAAGGGGGGGTTGAAGTTGCCCATCAGCAGGTTGAGCAGGCACACAGGTCACCTGATCCACAGTCTTCCCCACTATGGGGTGATCTGGATTGTATTTCCATTTAAATTAAAGTAATAGTATCTTAAGTTGCATTATACATATAAATTACCACATGCACATTTTATGCAAATCTGTATCTTCTTTTGCCCTCTCTTTTGATTATATGTAAGCTGCCAACCTGCCACTGTCAGAGATGTGTGGTGGTGGTGGGGGAGCTGTGGAGAGGGTATTTTCAGTTGTGGCAACTCATCTATGGAACTCTTTCCCCAGGGAGGTCCCCTGGTACCTACATTGTCATGTAGGTGCCAGGCAAAAAACATTTTGGAATTTGATCCTTCTGCTGTTTTTCATTATTATTTTATCAGTATTTTTTAAGTGATTTGATGGATGATGATGATTTCATTTTCATTCAGTAAACCACCCTGGAACTTTTGAAGGGTGGTATATAAATTTATTAGATAGGTAGATGAAGGCAGGAGATCTTCCAGTGCCCATTGTGAGTAACTAATCTGAATGTTTTAACCATTCTTACCCTCGCCCTTTAATAGCCTACCATCCATTGCTAATTTTAGAGACATCTCCCATTGAACAGAGCAAAGAATGGGACTATTTGCCCTGTTAATATTCTTGAATGGAAATGCAGACTTTCACCCGCAAATTCCAGTAGTGGTCTTAAAGCTTCCCTAAAGTTACTGTCAACCTTTCAAGCAGCTAAGACTTTCAGGTCACTTACTGACCTGACCCACTGATTGGAAACTGAAACCCAAGTCGTACAGACCAGACAAGACCAGGCTCAGATTTTTGGCCTCTAAAGCATTTTGTAACTTACGGTAAATTGTGACTTTTGCAGGCCCGAGGGAATCCAAGCTGACAGTTTTTCAGTTTCAGAAAAATGCCATTGAGATAAGATTGGAACAGGGTCTTCTTTCTTTAATTTGAAAAAGTGGTTGCCCAGTTCAGATGATCATCCCAGGCATCATAACCCATGGTTTATGAAGCTGGGAATGAGTGTCAGAGCTGAGCATTCCTCCCGTCCCCTCCCTCTTCTTCTTCCCCCTTCCATTGCCCATCAACTTGACCATTTATTTTTATTTATTTATTTTATTATATTTATACCCCGCCTTTTTTCCTGCAAGGAACCCAAGGCGGCTTACATAATCCTCCTCCTCCTCTCCATTTTATCCTCACAACAACCCTGTGAGGTAGGTTAGGCTGAGAGTCAGTGACTGGCCCAAAGTCACCCAGTGAGTTTCATGGCTGAGCGGGGAATAGAACCCGGATCTCCCGAGTCCCAGTCCAACACTCTCACCACTACGCTTGTATTAAGCCAGAGTTGCCCATTATGTCCGAACTGGGGAACTCTCATCTAATGTTGGTTAACAAACCAGGTTAATAAATAAACCAGGATGAGGGAGTGGCACTCAGCCCTGATGCTCATGGCCAGTCCAGAATGATTACCTAATCCAGTCCATTGTTTTTCACATCAAGGTCCTCAGTTTGAAAAACTCACGTTAACAGAGGCTTGCATTGCGGTATGAGAAACAACGTGCTCCCACGCCCTTCATCGCCTAGTGCTACTACTTCACACAATACATAACTCACTTCTTGAAATCACTCCACAAGGTATGATGATGGCCACTATCTTAAATGTACCTATAGTAGGATTACACACACTCAAGATGGCTGAGTGGTAGAGCACCTGCTCTGCATGCAGAAGTTCAATCCCTGACATCCCCAGGTAGGGCCGGAAAAATTCCTGCCTGAAACCAAGGAGAGGCACTGCCAGTCAGTGTAGACAATGCTGGGCTAGATGGACCAATGTTCTCACTCAGTATAAGGCAGCTTCCTAGGTTCCTAGGATACCATCTATCAGTAGTCATCAGGTATATGGGACCTCAGGCTCTGCTCATAGGCTTCCTGGAAGTATCTAGTTGGCCACTGTGGAGGCAGAATGCTTTGGTCTGATCCCACTGGGGTTCTTCTTATCCTTTGGCTTCACCCAAACTTGTTTTGCTTCCTTAGCTTGTCAAGAGCTGGGTCTGGCAGCTGCAAGCTTCATCATAGCCTGTTTATAGCCCTCATTAGAAACAGACTGTTGAACTTCAACTTACGGTATTCTGCAGAAGGAGAAAGTAATATGTGGAGAGCCACTGGAAGTGTGAGTCAAGCTCCTGACCTGTGCCCCCACTTCACGGGGTGTGTGGCTTGCTTTGCCTTGGTCTCAGTAGGAGATCTTGAGGCTTTCTCCAGGTGCTCCTTGGGTATTCCAGGAAATTGGGTTAGTGCTGTTAATCAGCCAGAAAGATGACTTGAAAGAGTGCAAAGGATGTGTGGCTGCACTGCTATCTAGTGGAGAGGGTGATGAGCTCCTGAACAAAATACAGGTAGATGAGTACCCAGGGCTGGTTTTGTAAGGATGCATGGAATGCTTAAGTGGCCTTTGGTGTGCGTAGGGTTCCCCCCCCCCCCGTTTGCCCTTTCTCCATGTTCACTTTATGTAATCACATGTAAAATGATTTTCCATTCAAATAAAAGTAAAGAAGGCAAAATGGAGCCGATGGTTCTTTAGTACAAGCTCCTCTATTTCTCATAATTTTGCGGTGGTGGCAGATTCATATTTAAATGCCACGTGAATAATTTAGAAATATGTTACATCTTTTATACATCTGAAATCCAACATAAAAGAATTCCTGTGTAAGAGCAGCCCATAAAATGGAGAATGAAAGCCTCTTCAGCTCTAAAAGGACAGGATTTTATAGACCCAATTTTGAGCTGGTGGTCAGGGGGAGGTAGTGAAGGCTAGAAGGGAACTATTGTAAAGGCACTGGGGAGAGCCAAGGATTAGAGTTGGAGCACAACTTACAAAAATCGCATGGAGAAGGCTGGTGATGTGGTGACTCATCACCACCATGGCCATAACTTTGTACCATCTGCCATCAGGTCAAAGTTTCCATGTAACACTACCAGTTCCCCGACCTGGTTATTGCTGTCATGGGGAACTCTCTGTGCAGCAGGTATCAGATGTGATGACTGGCGCTAACATGATGATTGCCACAAGGGTAAATCACTGCATGGACTTGAGATCAATCATGTCGCGTCTCCGCATGATGTTTTTAACATGTGCTCTGGCCGTTAGGCAATGGGTTTAATCTTGGCAGGGAAAAACCTTTAAAGTTTCGACTCCGCTAATATAAATATTATTCACATGTCATTAATGGCCAAGCATGGCAGTTTATAGGCCAGATGCCTTGTAAAGGACAAGAGGAGTTCCTAAAGTATACCACAGACCATTGCCTTTTGTTCTATATGCCAGTAAAGGATGGCTTACTACAATGCAAACCTGGTCTGGTAAAGTCTGTTTATTTAATTTATTATACTTTTAAACTTCATAATAGCCCAAATGACACCTGTCACTTTCCCAAGTGTCCTGGCCAGGAGATAGGAGAAAATAATACATATTATCTACAAGTATATGCATTGTAGGGTACATAGGGCCTGATACGTACCATACGGTTCAGTATAAATTAATAAAATAAATATAATTCTTGAGGAATGGGAACACCTTAGGGCCCAACTACACATTATGTTCATAGTGTTGATTTTATCTTTATTGTTCTGTTTTTATGTTGCATTTGATTTTATTCTCTATTACCTTTTATGGTAAATTTTATGGTCCTGTGTTTGTATTTATTTGTTTTTAATTTTTATTGTAAGCTGCCCAGGAAATTTGGGTTATTGGGCAGCATAGAAATGTCACTAATGAATAATACTGACAGCTACAAACATGAACCTCAAGATGAAACAGCCGTGCTAAAACCATAAAATAATGCAGTGATTAAGAGTGTGATCCTATGGCTGCTAGATGCTATTTTGATGGCCATAGGAAAAGTCAGAGTCCCGGCTCTGTCCTCAGATAAGCACTCCTAGGTCATAGCTGGTACGCTGGCTTTGGAGCACCCTCCCTCTGCCCTTGCAGCCAGCGCGGAAAGAACCATGCTGGCTGCGACTCCGAGGTCACAAGATCGACCTTGGATCTTTGGGGGCGGGGAGGGGAAGGATGAGGCACTGCCATGTTATGAGGAATCCTGGCGGTGCCTCAGCCTCCTCTACTCGCGAGCCGGGGGAAAACATTTAGAAAGCTGAAATTGGCCATCTAAGTGTTTTGGAGGGCAAGAGACACACAGAGGCAATCCTTGCCTGGGTGTTCCTCCCGTCGTCCTCCATATGGTAGCCATAATCCTCTGAGTCCGGAGGGCCGTGGGCCCTCCACATTGGATCATGCTGTAAGATATTTAAAAAGGTATGGAGAAATAAATAAATAAATAAATAAAACTTCCTTGATTAGCTTCCGCCGGGCATTAAAAACATGGCTTTTCAGGCGGGAATATGGGGTGGGTTCGGATTTTTAAGTTTTGTACTGTTTTTAATTGTGTTTTATAGTGTGTGTGTGTGTGTGTGTGTGTGTGTGTGTGTCCCTTGTATTTTATTGGACTGTACATCGCTCAGAGTGGCCGGATGTCTGGCCAGATGGGCGATTCATAAATATAATAAAAGAAAGAAAGAAAGAAAGAAGTATCTGCTTGTCACCGAAACAGTAAGGTAGGTGCCAAGTGAATTCTACAACTAAGGATGGGGGGACCACTGAAAAGTCCTGTTTTCATGGCACTGCTGTTTCTCAGAGCACATCAGCATAGGATCTTTCCGTAGACCTACTCAATTTCAGGAAGTAGTACATCAGGGAATTCCTTACATTTCCCCCCGCCCCACTCCAACGTCTTTGGACATCTTCCCAGAGATCAACCTGTCAGATGCAGTGTTGTTATTTCCCAGTTGTTTGTGCAGGGGGCGGGGGGATCTTTTCAGTACAATCTTGGTGCCATACTTCGGGGGATGAACGTAGTCAGAATTAATCTCTGGCTACTTCCAAATACAGTTTAGTGTACTTCTTTCTCATCACTGGATAGAAATTTGTGTTCTGAAATAAGGTGCCTTCTTGCCTGATCACATGAGTGAAAAAAGGAGTAGATCAGTTGAACTTCCACATGTATGGTAAGCAACTGAAAATGAACACACTGCATTCAATACATTTGTGTTTGTGTGTGTATGACATTTTGGCCCTCTTATAGGGCAAGGCCCTCTCTAGATGGCATACTTACATATTAAAATGAACATCACCATTCCAATAAGGTAATAGAATATAATATTTATTTATTTATTTATTTATTTATTATATTTATGAATCGCCCATCTGGCCAGACATCCAGCCACTCTGAGCAATTTGCAAACAACAAAATGTCAAAAAGCCAGAAAGTAGTCATAAGAGTTAATCAGCCCTTTAAAATACTATTCAGCCCAGCATAAAAATGGCCAAACTTTAATAATTGGCCAGCAAAACTATGTTCTAAGTATCCATTCACAGAGCTGTGTGCATAGTTACAAGCGGCAAGGATGTAATTGTAGCTTGCTTTAATTAAACCTTAAGAGCTTTTCTACACAAGACATTTTTTGCGCACTCATGATTCCTTACTCATAGTTGTTTACAGGCTCTTTAGATGACATTGTGATCCACCAGTTTCACTTGTTTTTTCCAGGGCAGTTTCCAGAGTTTTTTTAGAATAAGGAAAATGGAGTATTATTTTAGAATGGGGGAAATGGTGCTGTTTCTCTTTATGTATTTGAGTTATTACGCTATAGCACAGCTCCACCTAGAGGATATGTAGTTGAAAGGCAGGAAAGGAAAAGCTCTTTTTGTAGAGCTCAGATCTCAATTCTACCACAAAACTGAAAGTAATTACAGCGATTAACAGCTTTGTGTAGAAAAGTCCTAAGTGAAATGAAATGGTCATGATGGTGAAACATTGTTCACTCTTTTTTTTACTATGGTGCCATGCAGCCTAACCTTTGCCAAGCATGAAGGGTCTCACCCCTCAGTCCTCTCCTTCCAGGACTTTCAACCTACCACCCTCCATTTCAATTCCTGGAGAAACCACTGCAGTACACATCTCCACATGGTGCATGGGATTTTGTTCATCCTTTCCTCATGTAGATTACACCTCCCATGCTGGCCTTGCAATTGCCTCGAGTTTGCCATGCAACTTAGAAAGAGTCCTTCGGGACCCCTGGCAGGGCATTCAGGCTATTCCACATCTTCTGTGGGAGTGGAGTTTGCTGTGGAATCCCAATCCTCCTCCTCCTCCTCCTCCTCCAAAAAGGTCTCCCTCTGAGGTCAGGTCAGCCAGGAACCTGACACTCACTACAGTCTGTTTAATGGGGTATCATAGTCTTATTTTTTTTTTAATTAGGATTAAATAAACTCAAAGTTACTTTTCTAAATGTTTCTATTGTTTTCTGTTAAGCTAACACAAGGTTAAATACTGAAACTACAAAATAGTAAGAACTCAGTAGGCTGGGCGCACCCTTCGAAATATCACAAGGCAGACCACCACCTCCTGCCCTGAATTACACCCCTGCCCTGCCCTTGAACTGTTCCAGGAAAGGTGGTTCTTCTGTTCTTATGGATACATTTCAAATTTCTGGCTGATTTCCTTTTCATAAAACTAATGAATCTTTAGAAGTTTTTGTTCTTAGCAGCTGCTAAGCCCTTTAATTTATCCGAGTCATTTACAATTTGTGATGTTCATGGCGCGATATGGGGAGCGGAGGGAGGGGGGCAGAGGGGAGAATCCGTAACACGTGAATACTTTCTTTTTGTTGTTGTTTGTAATTTGTTTTTTACTTCCTCCTCCCTCCCTCCCCCCCCCACCCATCCACCCTGAGGCAGAAAGCTGTGTTTGGAATATGTCATTGCTATGTCCCTAGCCCCTTTATCATGTTGATGCAGTGTAGGTTGAAAGAACTGAACTGCAGCCCACCCAGGGGGGAAATGTAGGATTGCTACCAGCTTTCAGTTCAAAGTACCTGCTTGTGATATGAAACATACCATAAAATTAATGCTTTCCAGATGTCCCTGAGAATTCTCCATCATCCATTTCGCCTACGTGAATGTTATTGAGAAGGAAACCTGGTGGCGGTGGTGGGGGTGTTCCCCTGCCTTTCACCTCATTGTCCTTCTTAGCTAACACCCAGCACTTTGATGGATTTAGTCCCTACTAGAATGTGTAAGCTGGTTGTGGTTATATGTTCCTGTCAGCAGTGGTGAGAGACTTAAAAAAACACAACCCACCCACCCCACAAGCTAAGATCAGCTTTGAAAACTGGTGTTGAGAGTGACATGGACAACTTTGGTAAGCACTTCATACTGCTAGTGGGTTACCATGTTGAGTTTCCATTGCAAAAGAAGGCAGGGGCCACTGAAGGAAATGCCATTGCTGACCAGGGCAGGGGGAATAAAACCTTGCCAATGGAGAGAGTGCCCGTCTATAGCCAGGTAATTTATTATCACCTATAGCAGAGTAAACTGAAGGCAGTAAAGAATGTTGCAGATAATAAAAGAGCCCTGCTGGATCAGACCCAGGATCCATCTAGTCCAGCATTCTGTTCACACAGAGGCAAACCAGCTGCCACAGGAAACCCACAAGCAGGACATGAGCGCAACAGCACCCTCCCACCCATGTTCCCCAGCAACTGGTGTACATAGGCATACTTGCCTCTGATACTGGAGGTAGCATAGAGCCATCAGGAGTAGTAGCTATTGATAGCCTTCTTTTAAAGCCATCCAAATTAGTGGCCCTCACCACATCTTGTGGAAGTGGATTCCCATAGTTTAACTGTTCCACACTTACCTATGGAGGTAAGTGCAGAGCATCCTTTCCCAGCTTGGTGCCCTCCACATGTTTTGGATGGCAATGCCCAGCATTGCTGGCCATTGGCCATGCTGGCTGGGACTGATGGGAGTTGACCTCCAACACATCTGGAGGTCACCAGGTGGGGGGAAGGCTGGTATAGAGCCAGTTAAAATGTCTAGGACTGTGGAGACCTGGGTTCAAATTCCCATTCCTCCATGAAACTCATTGGCTGATCTTGGGCCAGTCAAGGGAAGAGTCATAGTTCAGTGTCAGAGCACATGCTTTGCATGCAGAAGGTCTCCCAAGTTCAATCCCCGGCATCTCCAGGTAGGGCTGGAAAGACTTCTGTCTGAAGCCAGTCCATGTAGAGTGTAGACAGTCATGAGCTAGATAGATGTACCAATGGTGTGACTCAGTATAAGGCAGCATCTTACGTTCACTCCCTCTCAGCCTAACCTGCCTCACAGGGTTGTTGTGAGGGAAAATGTGGGGGGGGGATCATGTACACCTTTCTGACCTCTTTGGAGGAAGGATGGGCTATAATAAATAAATGTGCTGATTTAGGAGGTAAATTTACCTACGTATTTGATTTATATGATATATTTCTACTCCACCCTTTCAAAAGATGTCTGAATGGCTTAGAACAGAAATAATACCCATAAACTTTCCATAAAACAGTTAAAACATCATCCAAAGAAACAGGAATATAATCAACAAGACGAAGATCAAAGCAGTGCAATTCTTAAAACTAGCAAAATAACTCAGTCAGGTAAAGCATGAGAAAATTTTAACCTGGTGCCTAACGGTGAGTGACAACAGGCAGCAGTGCAGATATGTAAGTTTATGTAAGGGCCCCTGCAGCACAACCCACCCCATGAATAAATAAAGGAAGGAGCAATCCTATGGCCCCTAGGCAGTGTCTGAGAGGCCACAGGATAGATTCCTCAATCTGAGGTCAGGGACAGTGCTCCAACCTTGGAGGGGGGAATTGGAGCTCCGACCCCTTACCCCTACCCCAAATTCCATCTCAAAGTTCTCCAAATTCCATCTCAAAGCTCATTCTGACTTCTTTTCGCATGAAAATCTATGCATATTTGAGTGCATATTTTCCCAAATGCACGCATCAGTTGTACATTTCTGCACTCTTCTGCCATTGATTAAAGTGTACTGGTGCATATTTTTCGAAAGTGTGTATTTTTTCATGCACATTTTTTCAAATGTACTCATGCTGTCAAATGCATTATTTTTGGTCACCAAATCACATGGCAAGTTTGGAAATGTACAGACTTCAACCACAGGTTGCATCCAAGTCCATGTTCAGTCCAAAAGGTGCAAACTTGGTAAATCCTGATAAAAAAAATGAACTGAAACAAATTTCTCATACATTCCCTACCCACTTGTTACAGCATCCTTTCTTCTTCTTTTCTTTTTTTTAAAAGCATATTAGAGTTAGGGGGCAGCTGACTGGGCATGTGCACACTTACAGAGGCTCATATTCTAATTTTTTACTTTAAAAAGTATATTATTATACTCATTAAAAACCTGGTTATTCAGGCGGGAATATGGGGTGGGTTAAGATTTTAAAATTTTTATATTGTTTTAAATGTATTTTATTGTTTTTATTCTATGTACATCGCCCAGGGTGGCCAGTTGCTGGCCAGATGGGCGATAAATTATTATTATTATTATTATTATTATTATTATTATTATTATTATTATTATTATTATTATTATTATTATTATTATTATCCTTTTCAAAATGAGTTGCTCATTCCCAAGTAAATGTGTTTAGCACCAGGGTAGCAGAAGCAAACTCCGTTTTCTTCCCATAGTCATCATGGTGCCATGTCAATAATCAAGTGAGTTCAAGATGCAAAACTGCAGTTCACATGCTCAGAGTATTTCTTTGTTTGTTTTAATCTGAGTTGGCCAACAGTTTTGTTTTGTTTCTTTGTTCTAATATATCAGGAATGTAGAAGCAGGTGGGAATCATGGAATGGTGGGGAGGAGAGAAGAGGAATGTTACTTGCATGCTTCACAACTGTAAGCAATACATCTGAGAGCCAGTGTGGCGTAAAGGTGAGAGTGTTGGACTAGGACTCGGGAGATCCGGGTTCTAGTCCCCACTCAGCCATGAAGTTCACTGGGTGACTTTGGGCCAGTCACTGACTCTCAGGCTAACCTACCTCACAGGGTTGTTGTGACAGATAAAATGGAGAAGAGGATGATGGTTATGTAAGCCACCTTGGGTTCCTTGGAGGTAAAAAGGCAAGATATACGTGCAATAATAAATAACAAAATAAAATATGGCTACCTAAATTGGGGGGGGGACATAAGACCATTAAGTCCAGGGTCTAAAATGACTTACAGCCCCACCCTATGTGGCTGCCTGTAACCCTCCGAACCTGGCGGATTACAAGCATCCAATTGAGTGCGGAAGGAGCTCAGCGAATAGGATTGCCGCCCTGCAGCTCCCCCCACCCTCGAAAACATCTAGATGGCTGATTTTGGCTCTCTAAATGCATTACACCTCCTCCTGAGGAGGATAGGCTGAGGCACCGACGGGATTCTGCAGAAGCTGGCTGGTGTCTCACTCTTCCCTTCCCTGCCCCCCATGAATGCCCCCCCCACAGGGGAACTGAAGACGGGCTTCCATCTTCAGTTCTCAGCAGCACAGAAAGAACCATGCTGGCTATGAGGTGTGGGGTGGGCACGGGGCAGACTGCACTCTGCGACCTCAGAAGAGATTTCCAAGGTCACATTGGTGACTATTCCCTATCCTATGCCCCCCCCCAGACAAGGTTGGAGGGCCATAGGATTGTGCCCTTAGCCACACTATGGCATCTGAGGGCAGGGAAGGTAATTCTTCCATCCATAGCTGTGGGGTCTTGCTCCGGAGCCAGCTCTGACAGCGAAGATGAGCTGGTGCAGGGAGAAGAGTGCCCAGCTGTGGCTGATTCCAGCCCAGGCCAGTCGACCTTGGACAAGCCTCCTTCCCCCCAGCAACAGGAGCAGGGAGGGCCGCTTGCTGATTCCCAGCTGCAGCCGCCGGCCTTGGCCTGTCAGGAGGACTCGGGGGAGGAGGGTCCTTCAGGGATGCCGCGGTCCCAAAGACGCCGGGAGAAATGCCTGGCTGCTAGGCACGTGAACCGAAGGAGGCGTAGCAAGCGCCTCCTGGCTCGATACCCGTGCCAAGATCCGGGATCGGGATCTGACTGACAGTGAGGCTGGGACAGGGTTTATATTCTGGCCTAGTCCTACGCTCTGTGTAGAAAGCAACGACTCTGTTTCCGGGCAAAGCTTCTGCACTCCTTGAATCCCTCTATCTGATATCCTGGCAACTACGACTTTGGACTGTGACTCTGGACTCTGGCACCTTACTCTCCTTCCCTATTAACCTTGGACTGACTTGACTTCGGCACGCCTACTGTATTGGTGTTTGGCTTTTGGACTTACTGTTATGGAATCTTGGCAATAAAGACCTCCGTGTATTCACATTGTTTGGAGTGAACGAGTGGGACAGGACAATAGCAAGAAGGGTTCTGGCCGGGCTTTAGCCTGCAGGGCTAAATTATGGGACTCTATCCTCTAGCTCCTTAGATGTGGCTGTGGGGCTGGCACAGAGTACCTGATCCATGCCTCAGCAAGCTTGATCCTCTGCCTTTGGGCAGATCTGATGTAAGTTGGCACAATGGAAGCCAGCCAGGAAGCAGTAGAATCTAATTAACCAAATGATCCTCCCAGAACAAGCACAACAGAGATGGGGGGGAGAGATGAGGATCACAACTGGTATTGACTAGCAAAGTTTTATTTAATTGCATTTTATTTGGATTTAAGCACTGCTCTATTCAATACATAGCAATAAAATATATGCTGTGCATATCCAGTGGCTGTTTTTGGATGATAAAGATACTGGGAGTGATTTCTAGATGCTTAGAACGCTGAGCATTGATTTATTTAAGCTTTGTACAGATGGTAGCTTTTTAGAGACTTGGAACCAGTATTGTATCACTTTTATATATTCCAGTTTTTAATTTCCTGCCTAGTTTTTGAATCAAAACTAATTTGGCAGGCATTCTTAAGTGTCTAGGCTGCACCCTGGAAAAGCCTAAAGAAGCCATCAAAAGTATAGCCGGCACTGTGGAGATAGGCATGTGATTTTTTTTATAGACATCAAATGATAGCCATCAGTTGGGTGTGACTGTCATAGACACAGAGTGTCTGTGTTGGATAACACACACCCATGCATGCATTAACCTGATGTTCAGAGCAGTTTGGGTTGTGTGTGAGAGAGATAGAAGGAAGGTCACCTGTAAACACACACACAAACATCAAAGTATTCTTGCTAAGTATTCTTGCCCCTGGTATATTGCTAGGGGATAGCCTTGTACGTTTTTGTTTTTTAAGTACTGTACAAGTACCCACTTAACTAGACCAGATAAAATTAACTAGATCAGAAATAGCTTGCGATCTGGTCTAGTCAATTTCACCATTCCATTGAATGCCATCTTGGACACCTAGCAACTATTAGGAAACAGAGCTTTTCTCTTCTCCTCGCCTCCGTATTATTTTCTGTGCAGTTATCATATTGCGCAGTTGCTTGATCAGGGCTAGTGCCACCGTAGCGGTAAAGGGGAAACTGTACAGAAATTATATTCTCTACACAGCCGTAGAGGCTCTAAGCCCCAACCGGCTGATACAGTATTGGCCTGATACAGTATTGGCAACCACTAATGTGCAGAGGAACTGCTGTGCTGCTTCCCCGCAGAGGGAGATACAGGCCCCAGAAATGCTAGCAAGGTGATTTCGAAGAACAGTAGCAGGTGATTGGGTAAAGGAGATCTTAGAGAAATTACTATTCATTGCAAATATGTTGTTGCATACTGCTAATTAATTTTTAAACAGGCTCACTGGGGACCTCATTGCTAAAACATGACGATTTATCCTCTGGCACAATAACTGTTAATCCAAAACAAAACAGAAAGGAACCTTGTGAAGATTGGGTCTCACTCAGCAGGCACAATCTGCTCAGTTTTTACATTAAAAAGTATTAATGGAACTTCAAAAAGATTTTAAGGTTTTAGACGATGAATGCTTCCAAATTTGAAAATGAACCAGCATGATTGGGGGGGAGGCACATATTTTTTTATTTTTAAAAAAAATTAAGGAAAAGGTGCCTGTTCCCAGAGCACAGAAAAGGAAGGCCAGTCTGCGTGCAGGCTGGCATTTTAATATACATCCTTTGATTGTGTTTGGGAGGAAGGATTAACTTGAAATATCACAGACCTCAACACCCACGCAAGTATCCGTTGATTCTCTTTGTTCGTCTGAGGCCAGCACCATGTTTTGTGAGGCCCCAGTTAAGGATACTTAGGGCAGTGATGGCGAACCTATGGCACCCGGGTGCCACAGCTGGCACGCAGGGACCTCTCTGTGGGCACTCGAGCCATTGGTCACCAGATCACGAAAAGACTGTCCCCTTCTGCAAAACACCAATGATCTTGTTCTTTCTCACAGTGTGGAACAGAATGATTTTATTCTAGAATTCCTGTTACAGAATTCTTTTCTACATTGTTAGCACATTTAAAAGATTTTGAAGAATGATGCACAGAGCATGGCTTGGATGTAAAGCCCTAACAGTTGACCTGAGTGCTGCATGTGTTGCTCTCAAACTAACGGAGTATGAGCCAAGGTTTGACAAATTCTCAGCATGCATGCAATAGCAAAAATCACATTAATTGTGCAAAAGCATGCCCAATGCAAACTTTTACCTAATGCAGCGTTTGCAGTCCAAGACATAAAGTGTTTAAAATGTGTTAAGCACGTTTAGTTTTCTTGTTTATCTTGCTCATCCTAGTACAGGTTGACTTTTACTTTTACTAATCCGACACCTGTAGAAGCAGGGAAAGGACCCGGAGTAAAGCTTGCCCCATACAATTTCAGTCTGGCATATATATTACAAGTTGAGAATCCCTTATCCAAAAATACATGTGCCTAATTATTTAAAAAGTTTGTATAAATTCCCTTCAGGCTATGTGTACAATGTAGTACTATAATAATTTTTTGAGTTGATTTCTTTTCAACAAAAAACTGTTTGTATCATTGAAAGCTCTGTTATTGTGTTTTTCTTTAAAGACAAAAGATGTTAATTAGGTCGGACAACTGTATGAGTTGTTTTTCTAAAACTAAAACCTCAGTATTCCGGTTTAATTGCAGTGTTGGCACTTTGAAATAAATAAGCTGGTTTTGTGTTGCAGTTTGGGCACTCAGGCTCAAAAAGGTTCGCCATCACTGACTTAGGGTCTTGATGAAGGTAATAATCCTAAATCTCCAAAGCTGCTCAAGGAGGACTGTCAGGGCAGAGCTGTAGGCAGCTGTTAGAGGAGAGCCAAGAATCAAGAAAGGAAGTTTAAGCCAAGAAACACACTAGAGCCAGGAAGGCAGTTCTTGCTCAGCCTAGGTCTCAACCTGAAGAGGAAACTCCTTCTTGACTTGGAGGGTCCACTGGCCAGCCTGGGTGGGCAGAGCCAGCCCAGAACCTGAGAGCTCTTCACTGCTAGAAAGATGTTCCAAGCTACAGTTCTGGTGGTTTGCCACATGGGGCAAATGTACACAGCACCAAAGGTTCCTGAAAGTCTTTACACTCTCAAATGCATCTTCCATTCAGTCAAGCACACACCTCGTAGTCTCTGCTGTTTCTTTTCCTTTTTGTATTTGTAACCTTGCAAATAATTGTTGTGAACTGCCCAGAGAGCTTCGGCTATGGGGCAGTATAGAAATATTATTATTATTATTATTATTATTATTATTATTATTATTATTATTATTATTATTATTATTATTATTATTATTATTCGTCATACCTGGCTCTGAGATACCCCAAATGTCTAATACTAGAAAACCCTTTATAGGAGGCTGCAGTAGATTGCAGCTTATGCTGAGTGCAGCCTAGCAGTGTAGTGACCTGTGAATTAATTCTTCCACCAGGAAGTCCTGCATGGGGAGACTGAAAACAATGACTGAAGCTCTATGTTTGAATCATCTTTGCATTGGATTCCTTCCTGACCATTTTATGCCTTGATAAAACACCTCTAGAGCCATCCACCCTTGCACCACACACACACACACACACACACACACTATTAAAGATTCTACATGGACCCAGCCTTGATCCACCAGTAAATGGAAAAGTGAAGTACAGAATGTTTACCAGGAAAACTCTATTGATAACATATATATAGTCCTGAGGCATCTGGAAGGAAAAGTCAACTTTCTCTGGCCTCCATTTGAGACCTGTAATAGCTTTACTTGTCATATTTATTTATTTATTTATTTATTATATTTATATCCTGCCTTTTTTCCTCCAAGGAACCCAATACAGCTTACATAATCCTCCTCCTCTTCTCCATCTTGTCCTCACAACAACCCTGTGAGGTAGGTTAGGCTGACAGACTGTGACTGGCCCAAAGTCACCCAATGAACTTCATGGCCTTGAGGGGACTAGAACCTGGATCTCCCGAGTCCCAGTCCAGCACTCTAACCGTTACGCTACACTGGCTCTCTATACTAGTTAGATTGAATACTACCAGATTTAACATTTTAAAAGATCCCCCCCAGCTTTGCATAACAGCCTTAAAACCATTGGTTGCCATTTATAGGGGGTTTTCTCCCTAGATTCTACAGTCCATCATAGCAGTGGGGCTGAACTGACCAATAAATGTTGCAGCATGTACGCTCTGTGCGCTGGGATGTGGGCTTTATTCCTCTGCCTCAGTCTCGGCTTTTCCCGGGGCTCTTGTCACCATCTCTTTACCCTGGCTTGCTGTGTGTGTCATTCTTATTTTATGTTTTCTGCGTCTGCTCCCACAGAAAATCTATTATTAGTCTCTAGGGTGAATGTCACTGAGTAGGATTATTTATACATGTAAATCAGAGGACTGGGAGATTGAAGTTATAATGACAGGCTCCTCCAGTTTGATTACAAGTCGGCAGGTTTCGTTCTTTCTGCCAGAATCCATGTACCAATAGAGGCGATTTACTGTTGGTAGAGATGGGAACGAGGGGCTGTAAATCTGAATGCTGGATGTGTCCACTTCTTGCTTGTTTCTTAGGATGGTGTTTTTTCTTTTTTCTTCCCCTGGCTGTAAATCAAATCCCATGCTCCTTGGAAAGGGGGAAATGAGCCTAATGTGCTCTCAGAAAGACTCTGGCATTCATGGAGGAAAGAAATATTCTGGACTTCTTGCTTCCTCCCCTTTCTTTGCATCCTATCCTTGAAAATATGTTGTTGGAATGGACCACTCTGATATTTTCATTCTAGATGGGTTTGTGTGTACAGGTGGGATTCCCAAAGCTAAAAATAAATAAGCACTTTTAGAGCCTATTGACATGTTATCCTTTTCTGACAGGGGTGGGACAAAATCCTACTCTGGGTGTGCATTTTCACAGAAGTAGACCTATTATAACACAATTCTTCTAGAACAAGGATGGGGAACCTCCAGCCTGTGGGTAGAGGTTCCCCAGGCAACCTGACAGCTTCTTCCCCAGCCTGCCTCCTCATTTCCAACCAGCAAGAGTTTTACCCTGCTGAACACTGGAAAAAGGCTGCCTTCTTCAGCACTTAGAAGAGAAAAGCTCTTATCTCTGATCAGCTGCCAGGGAGAAGGGGCAGGGCATGGGGGAGGAAGCTGCTGAGTGATTCCACTTGATGAGGTTTATCCTACAGAGGCTTGCCTTGCTTACTTGTGAGTAAACATGCTTATCATGCTTACTTCTGACTAGAAAGTACTCCAGATGCTAGTTGATTCAGTCCTGATTACTTCTGAGTAAACATGCAGAGACTTATCCTGCTTACCTGTGAATAGGCTTAAATTCAGTAATAATTTGTATCACATATTGCCCTGCCCACCCTGCCTTTGGCCCCACCCACAGATTGTAGGTGTGTGTCCCCCTCCCCGACATTTCTAGGACATTGTCACCTGCACAGTAGTAAACATGTCCCCAAATTTCTGCCACTTAACATTTAGTTTTTTTTCTGTAAACAAAAAAGCACTAGCATGAAAAATATCATGAATGAGTTTTGCCATTGGGGTGCTTTTTTTTTTTTTGGTCTCAGCCTATGCAATGTTTGGTGGTAAAAACTTTTCCAATAAAATATGTTCCAGGGAAGCAGATTTAAGTGCCCTTTTGATGCCATAGAGATGGATTTGTTTGGGGACATTTTACTACCCTGAGATACATTGGAGTTTGCCTTGGAATAGAAAAAGCATTTAAAGTTTTTTTGTTGTTGTTTCTGGCATAGAAAATCTGTTCTATTAAAATCAGTGGGACTTAACAAGTGCCTGGGTGGGTGGGGTACTCTCAGGATCATCTGTGTGCATGTTGCATAGAATGTCTTCAAACCATAGAATGTCTTGGCAATGTCTTCTGTGTTGCATACAAGACATTGCCAAGACCTTATAAGCAGAGTGGAGAAGAAGAGAGGCCATGGCGATGGTGTACTACAGGTAGCAGCCAGGGCACAAATTGTGCTGGGAGGACGAGTTGCCCTGAACCCATTCTAACAGGAAGTCTTGGGTGAGCCAATATGACATCATCAACATTCACATGAGGACATGTGACTGACGAGAAGCATGGGGTGGCTTGTCATTGGTCAGTATCTGTGTTCTCACCTGATTAACCACAATGGACCCATCCCATGGAGGTGTGGACTGAGAAATAAAATATTTGGCTCTTAGAGTAGAGGGAGATCATGGAGAAAAGTTGAGGCTCCTTCAAAAGAAGAAGAGATAATCTCATTGTGAGACTTAGTGGGGAGATAGCTTGCCCAGGCCATTAGAGCCCACATAGCAGAGCAGTGTTGGGAAAGCAGTGACCGGCTTGAGCCAGGGTAAGGGGGTAGGCTGCAAGATCAGGCCAAGAAGAACTGAGCTGAATTTTCATCAGCAAACCTCTCTGGTGTGAAATAGGGAGTTTGGGGGGCATAAATGCTCTCCAGAAGACATACACACACACACACACACACACACACCTTTTTTTCATCATTGTGCTCCTCTTCACTACCCATCTGAGCACCTGCTTTGACACTTTTAAAAAAAATGCTTTTCTTCACGTTGGCTACTTGTAAGGGACCAGCCAGTAAGGGGCTATGTACCCCTTGTGATGATATCACAGCTACATTGGGCTACATGATGTCATTGCAAAGCGAAATCAGAGTGAGGGCAATGACATCATCAGGGACCACCATGTTAGTGGGGAGCACTAACAGTAACAGGGAACTGGCCATTATGTTCTGGGACATAATATTGCAGACCTTCTTGTTTAAGATAGAGAAATGTGTGCAGGGAAATGTGAGCTCAGTTTAAAAGCTTATGACTAATGGAAGATTTGGACTACTGGTTTCCTACACAACTTCATCCCTGAATCAATTCCATTCAAATAACTGAAAAGATCTGGTGTTGGTTGTGGTTTTGGTTTGGTTTGGACAGTAGATCCAGGGAGTTGCAATAACAGGATGCAACAGCAAGAAATATGCTGCAGAAATTTCTAGGCATCTGAGTTGCTGAGAGGTCTTGTACCCTTCCAGGGTGTGAACTGGTGAATGTTTATTTGAATGGACACCTGTGAAGTTGTTGTGTCAGATTCAAATGCCACCACTTCAGTGTACCCCATGGCACAGAGCAGAAAGCAGGGAAGTGAAGAATTGTGTGTATTTCATGGGGAGCCAACTGCATCTAAGCAGCAGTGGAGAAATTAGGGTTGGATGAATCTGTCAATTCTGGTTTCTCTCAATTTCTCATTTTTTTCCAATCTTAAACTTGGTTCATCCTGTTTCTGCATCAATTTGTGATTCTTATCGTTTTAATTGTTGGCCTGAAAAATTCATTCATATTTTTCTGCACATTTCTCCTTTTGCACACCATTTGGTAATCCATTTTGCCTAATATATGCATTTCTTGCAAGCAGTTTCCCCCAGTATAAAACATTTTTTGTAGTTATATTCACTAATACCTGCAGTTTTGTGTGCACGTTTTCCTAATATATGGGGGGGGGGGAGTTATTGGAGAATTGCATCACAAAATTTGGAGAAGTGCGGATAAACATGTTTCAGTTTGCACATTGGTTCCAAAGTGTGAAATTAGGTAAATTTGGAATAAAATACAAATTGAATTAATTTCTCCCGCATCCCTAATGGGAATTGGGTTCCAGGGTGATGCTGGTGTTGTTGTTGTGTCTCAATACTATCCTAGAAAAATAGTAGCCCTGTTGGGCTGAGGGGCACTCGAACCAGGTCTTGATTTCTGAGAATGAAGCTTGCACCCTTTGGGCTTCTTTATGTGTAGTCTCTGAGTTTCAATGCTTTTTCCATGTGCGAAAGGAATATGGCATCTGGTTTCACTTGCAGCAGCTGGCAGCTTGAGCTCTATATTTTGTGTTGTGCAGAGCAAAAGAGAAAATAAAGTGTTGAATTGTTTGGCATTATCAAGGATTTCTGCACCCCAGGAATCCTGCATAAAGAGATGGAAATTCTAGCTGCAAAAGCCAAGAAGCAAGCAGAAGTATATGAATTTATTACGTTTTATCTCATTCCCCTGCAAACAGCACGGAAAATGTCAAAAGATCATCTATTGTTCCATCATTTATAAAGAACTTTTTTTGTTTTTTGTTTTTCAGTTGTAATTCTTTTTTATTTTTTGAGGGGTATGTATGGCTTATAGAGAGATGGGAAAGAAATTGGAATAGAAGATAGAGACAGACACTGATGTTGGTCGAACATGTCATTTGTCTGTCTGCAGAACTGCATGCATTTAAATTTCTCACATTCCCGTTCTTAATTTAACAAATGTAATTAAGGCCGAGGTAGGTTCTCAGATTATTCATTTACTCCAGATGGAAAAATTAAATTGAATGCAAATTTTTGCAATCAGACATAAAAGTTCGGAACGTCGGATGTGATAGGGGAAATGGCAGCAACTTAATAGGAACCCACGTTCCCCTAAACAGTGCCCACGTTTAGAGGCTGGGATTATTTGAATAATTGAGGTGGCATTTGATAAGATATCTGATTGCTGATATCTTCTTTAAAATGAAGTCCTTGTAATTCTTCACCAAGGAGGATTAATCTATGCCAGAGGGCACGCTGGGAAAAAGAGAGCAGGCTTGCTATTTCAACTGGCATTGCTCTTGAATTTCAGCCAGCTTCTTTGTGGCCTTTTGGGTTTCCAAAAGGTCCCCTCAAGTTGCTATTTATATTGTTTCTGAAGAGGTGTTTATACATAATAGGATGACATCTATATTGATACATCCATTTCCTCAAATGGTGAGAAATTCCAGGGAGCAGCAGATTTAGTCTTCTTTGGATGAGAGAGCATGTATTGGCAAATTAAGGTGACTGTAATATTTGCTTTATTTGCAGAGCATAAGTGGAGGGAAAAGGAAGCAGGCATAGGCAAAGGGAACATTAGGGCCTGCTCCAATTGGACTGTCCCCCAACCCTGGGTGATGAGTGGGGCCACAGGGAAGCCAGTGTTTTTGTGAATTGTCGTAAACTACCCAGAAAGCTTTAGCTATTGGGTGGTATATAAATGAAATAAATAATAAAATAAATAAGCAGATCTCCTACCTCATATCATATGTGTACAGAGAGACCCTGCAGCCCTAGATGCTTCTTCATCCAGGTGCTCTCTTTGTCACTGTCCTGTCTAGATCAAGGTTCCCAGGGGAACCAATTCGAGGCAGTTGCACTTACTGGAAGGACAGGGCAGAGTCAAGTCCAGCTAGGCTGGATGACAAGTTGTTTCAGGACCCTGGACAGATCTATGCTGGCTGGAGCTCCCTCAGGAAGAGCTGTTGTCTCAGCAATATGCAGAAGTCTTCTGAGGCTTTATGAAGGCTGGCTGATGTTGGCCTGCTGTTAACCCCCCCCCCATCTGAGAAGCTGCCTGGCTCTTAAAGCACCATTGCTTGATTTTTCAGCCACTGGTTCCTCCAGCATGGGATGATGAGGACTGCATGAAGGGGTGGACTCCAAAAGTCCAGTAAAGCCATGTCCTCTGGTCTGGAAGGTCATGGAGTAACAGATGATGACTCACTGGATGGTGCCTTCTCCACACTGTAGTCCTCCCCTGAGCCAAATTTGGAATCAGGGCCAGAGAATTTGACAGTATCTCCCTCCCTCTCCAATTCCCATATTCAAAGCTGCAAAACTGCTTCTGCTTGCACTCTGTGTGTGTGTGTGTGTGTGTGTGTGTGTGTGTGTGTCCTCCATTAAATTGGATAGGTGTCACCTTCTTCAGGCTTTGATGGGTATTTCATTCTGAAACAGGGAGCAGCACACTATCTTCTTCGTATTGTCTTCCATTGACAAAATGTCAGTTGAGCATCCAGGACCATTAACTAGCAATCCACCTAATAAAAGAATGGTCAGCCAGAAACCATTACACCACAATAGGTTTCAGTGAGGTGTTGAAGACATACTGTTAACTGCAGTGAAGACGTCCTGAGTGGGTCATGAGATTGCACATTACTATCACCCTTCCCTTCTCTAATTGTTATGTGCTAGCAACCAATCATAAGTTTGGGTTAAGGCTAACCATGGTTCATTCTTAAGCAGGATTTGAAACCCTCATGTTCAGCTTGTGGGCTTCCTAGAGGTATCTGCTTGGCCACTGTGGTAAACAGGATGGCTCCTTGGTCTGATCTCTTACAAGATCCTTAAGAGCAAGATATTATTGGTGTTGGTGGCATTGTGTGGTTCTTGTTCTTTCTCTCTCTTAATTTTTCGAGTCACATATCTGGGAATATCTGTAATTTGAAAGACCAGGCTATATTTTTAAAAAATACCAACCGTATTTGAACTCCATCCAACCAAGAAAGGGGCACTTTCCCCTTCAGATAGGTTGGGTGTTATCTTAAGATTTGCAAATTGCTTGTTTGCTTTTTCCAGCTGGAGCTGTTAATTCAGAACAATTAACATGCCGTTTAAAACTGAAATGAAGCATATGGAAGTGGTCCCAAAGAAAAAGAGTCTCTTTTTATGGTGTCTCTTTAGTATCAGACAGGGAGTCTGGAAAACAGTCTGTTTACAGCAGGAGGGAGGAGAACAGGTCCTGAGTTGCTTAGGAGCAGGTGTGGCATCATTCGCTTTCTGTACGGAAATAAGAAATGCATGGTGTAAACGCTCTGGTGATACCTCTTCATTTTAAGTACTTGATTGATTTCAGTTCAGCAAAGGAAGACGTAACAGAGGAGCTGGTTTCTCTTCCTGACAAACTCAACACACGCTAAGGCTCACCAGGTCCAATAACTATTGCAGCTTTCCCCACCCTGCTGCCCTCCAGAAGTGTTGGACTACAACTCCCATCATTCCCAGCCAGCAGTGGGGAAGGCTGAACTGCAGCGTTCCTTCTTCCAGCCAAGCCACTGAGGATGCTGCCAAGCCCCTTCCAAAAGTGCCTGATTTGGTGCCAGCCAAGATTTTATTATGATTGCCCTGATGTCCAAACCGTGGGTGGTTATGAGTTTCCAACCAGAAACCTTCTGTTTTTTATGTTGGGAACTGCAAGCCATCACCCTAAAAAATATTTGGGCTTTTTTAAAAAAAAACCCATCAAATCCTCAAAAAGCCTTGACAGGTTTGACAGGCATACTCAGAAAGCCGCCAACAGAAAGCCCTGCCCAACAATGGTGAAATGCCCTCTTCCCTACAAATTCCACTGGGGAGGACTCAGTACCACATAGGACAGGGCTGAAGGCCTGAATTCAATTTTGGAAAAGCTCTTGGGGGCTGCATTCCAGTGGTGGGTGGGGCCCAAGGCAAAAGGGGGTGGGGCCAAAATAACAACACCAGCATACTGTGACTTGAAGCTCTTGCTGTCAGTAGCTGAGTCCTGGGAGAGACCATTCAACCATTTAGAATGGGGAAAGACACCACACAAAAGCCGGGAAACCACCAAATGATCAGTGTTTCAGGGGGGGGGAATAGGAACCACCTAGTGATATGGAGAAGGGGGCATGGCCATCTGGGAGCCAGTAGGGGGCCAGATTTGACCTCCCAGTCCTGAGCTTCAACAGCTTTAACACAGGAGAATGCAGGTCCCCAGCAGGAAATGGCACACCGACCAGTGCAGGCTTCAGATGTTGATGGGTGCTGGGTGCTTGGGCTGAAACCTCGTGTGGACCACCTGCGTGTCTTCAGGGTGCAAAGCTTATGCACACGCTCCAGGTGAGAAGAGGTCAAAATTGGTAGCAGAGGCCAGTAGCCCTATTATTGACTTGGCACCAGGGGAGGCTACTGACTCCTATTTCGGTGTGGCTCCTTTTCCATTGCAGATTTTTTGGCTTTGATTTGGAGCTTCATAGGAGCTATCAATGGTGCTCCAGGGTGGTGAACCTATTTTGGGGGTGGAGTTCCGCACTATGGAGAGCTCCTATGAAGCTCCAAATACAACCTGCAAATCCTGCAATGGAAAAAGGAGTTCCACTGAAATAGGAGTCACCAGCCCCCCTGCTTGGCATGTTGATCCTGCTTATCCCAGGATTCAGTATGGGCAAGGTGCACTCAGTAGGGACCCTCTATAGGGGCTCCCTCCTCTTCTCTAAGGCACCTCTGTCCACCCGCTTGCCCTCTCCCTTTGTGCCCTATCTGAGAACTGCCCAGAGGGAGAACACAAGGCGAGTGGGGGATGCCTCTCCATCTCCTCGCTTTTGTCATTGCTTGCATGCTCAGAGAGAGGAGGAGGTGAACAGGCAGCAACAGCAATGAGAAGGAGGACCAAGAGGCTCCAGAGGATGGGCAGCGGCCCCCCTACTGGGGTGTGGGCCTTGACAGATGCCCAACAGTGCCTACTCCTGACACCGGCCCTGGCTCTGAGTACCGTTTCCAGCTAAGAAGAGGCTTCACAAGGTCTCCTCTGTACAGTACCTGTCCCGACTCCCGCCCTTCCACCTGTTAACCTCTTCCTTCCCATGGTAATGTTTTATTTTTGCTCAAGGAAGGCGGGAGGGGAAGAACTTGCAAGGAAGGCTGGGTAACAGCAAGAATTGGATGCTAACCCCATTTCAGGTTGGGCCCCCAGCTCAAAATGGCATCAGACTTTTTTTGCGGGGGGAGTTCACCTTTTCAACTTCCCAATTTGAAGTCTTGTGCCATCTCTCATTTTGAAAAATAACTAGCTGGGCTCCAAAGATGGCTTGCATGGACTTCTTTCTTTGAACACCCTTGTGGCATATGGCAAACTGCTTTGGTCGCTCCCCATTTTTCTACGCTGGGCTTGCATTTCTTAAATAGCATCCCTTGATCCCCCATCTTATATTCACAGTGTTTCCCCCTTCTTTGGGGGAATTGGCCACTAGTCCTATCTCTGTGCATGGGGGGGGGAGGAACCTTTGGATATGTCATGATCCATTCCATGGAAAGCCAGTGCAAATATGCAGAAAAGCAAGCAATATCACTTCAGTCTGTAGATTGTAGATTATGTGTGTGTGTTTCCGTGCTCACAAAAAGAACCTCCCTGCAGATGGATAGTTAGCCTCTCAGTGATAGCTTGCCTATCATGCTAGCTTTCCATGTGCAGGGATTTTTTTCACACAACAGAAGTATTCAAACCCGTTTTTTTCCCCCACCACCGCTACCACACACCCACAAGCTAAAGTGGGACACCCCTCCTTCATGCTTTTTGTGCACATCTGAATCGGTTCCAATGAATTTCAATCATTGTTGTTGGTTTTTCCCAAGCTGAACTGAAACCAGCAGCTAGGCTTGCAACACGTCCCTCTCTACCACGTGGCGCTTTCTGCCATTCACTTTCACACTTGTGCCACTTGCACTCTTGGTAAGAGGCTTGACGGGAATATTTGCGGCAGGATTGTCTTAACATCACTGTGAATATTCTAAAAGTAATTTTGCCCATCTAGAGGGAGCTGCCAGGTCATTTTAGCTGCCTTTTCCCTCCACCCCTGGGCGTGTTGCGCTGACACTTGTCAGCCCTAACTACTGTAAACTGATGTTAGGCATCCAGATTTTACTAGCAATGTCAGGGGTTAAGCAGCACTCTGTCTAGAAGAATAATGAAATGATGTAACCCCCACATGCAGGTGCAAGAAAGAAGACCTGGCCTGCCTATAATGGAATAGTTATGACACTTAATGGAAGCTAGGGGCAGATAAAGAACAAAGCCATAAATTCAGTCATTCTTTTTTAAAAAAAAAAAGGCGGGGGAGAGAATGATTCCAGAGGTGAGAGACATAAAGCCATTTAAAACATTTCTGCATTGGAGAGCAAAGATCCAAGATCATTATTTTTGTGCGAGGATATAAAATACTAAACACCATCTTTATTAGACCTTTTATGAAAGTCTGTATAAAATATGGCTACCTTGAAAGTATTTTTTTTAAAAAAATGTGTGTAGTGGAATGAGGAGCACTTTAAATGATCATCCAGACTTCTCTGGAGAGAGACCCCAAAGTTCAAGTGAAGATGCTGGCTCTTTCAGAGATATTTTAAGAGTCCTCGTCGCTTCCCTTTAGTCCCCTTTTGTTCCTTGCAAAGGCAGGTTGCTACAGCAATGGCATGCGAGTGATATCATAGCTCTCGCATGAAAACAGGCTTTTGGTTTCTTGTGCATCATCGACAGACCTGGGCGTTGGCCTGGCACACGCTGCATTCCTTTGGCATAAGCCGGGACGGCACATCCGTGTGCCCCCCACAGAAACAATGGGTGGTGAGGTCTGAAAGGTGCCCCAGAGAGACCATCCAGCTGTGAGTTCTGGCCCTGACATTAGGGATGGATGAATCTGTCCATCTCAGTCTCACCAATGTTACAGGGGGGTTTTGAGGTCAAGCTTGTTCCATCCTGTTTCTGCAAGAGCTTGCAATCAAAAACAAACCAAAAAAAAATCCATATAAAAATGTGTATTTTTGTGTGCATTTTTCATAACCTTTGCATTTTTTTGCACATTTTTAAATGTATGCGCTTTCCCCAAGTATTTTATATAGCTGAAATGCTCTTTTGTATGCACCTTCCTCAAACATATGCATTTTGTGTGCACTTTCCCCTAATATGTGCATTTCTGGTGCATATTTTCCCCGAGGCAAGCTGCGTCGGAAAACTCACAAAAGTGCAGATTTTGGAACGCAACTCTGTCTCACTCTCAGCTCATTGAAAGGCTTGGGAGTGAGTGGTGTGCGCGAACTGGGTAAATCCCTGTGCTCTCTGTCTGGTTCACCTAGGTGGGGAGAATGGGGTCCTGATGGATTTCAGCTACAAAGGCTGCTCCTGGTCCTGAAGGTGCCTACAGATACCCGTAACGTGTAACCATGCTGGCTGGGAATGAGGGATGTTGCAGTCCAACACATTGTGATGGCACCAGACCATCAGAGTTTAGGACTTGCTGCTGGGGCCAACTTTTAGTCTTGGATATGGTGTATTATTTTTGCTTCTCTTTGAATTATAGGTAATCTTTTTGTATTTCTGTGTTTCATCCCTAGTATGAATTATTAGTGGATTGTTTCATTTTAATGCGTATTTATTAATATTTGTATGATTGTTTACATGTAGTTCTCTTGTAATTGTTAGCAAATCATCTTGAAACAATATACTTTGTTAAGTAAAACCTTCTGAAGTTGTGAGCCGCTTTGAGCATGGTTTGCCATGGAAAAGCGACATAGAAATAAACAGGGGATGGGAATGCTGATACTTTGGGGAGGTCTACAGCAAGTTGCCCCAAGGCTCTCATGAAGTTTATGCCCAAGCTAATGAACCCATGCTAGGTGCTCTTCTCCCTAGTAAATGGTGGTGTTACCCGAGAAAAAGTTCATAAAAATGTTATGTCCACCGTAAAAACTGTAATATGGCATTCTGCATGATCCAGGCATTAACATTTCCCAGACAGTTATTGTGAGATAATGGTCCTAGCTATAATTCAGCTCTAACGTTCCTTCAAGCAAATGTTATGGAGGAATAAATGACTTCCCGATTACACTGAAGAGGAAAGCTTGAGAAAGTTCCTTGGCTGTAAAATCTGCATGGCAGTCCAAACAGGGAGGAAGAAAAGAGCATTCATAATGCTCATGTGCTCCAGCTGCTCTCTGTTTTCCAGAGGCAGTCCCTTCCGCCCCCCCTGGTTCCTGCCCTTGATAAATCAATCTCAGTTTTGCCCCTATTTTGCCCCTTTTGGGGATGCCTTGTTAATAGTCGTTCTTGAGCATTCAGGTATCCCATGCCCACCATGGTCTCTGGACATTACTTTTCTGAGTGGGGAATGGAATGCCTCTCGACTAGTTCCTGTGCATGTGAATGTGTGTGCGTGGGCTAGGGATATGTGTGGGAAATTCATTTCAGTTCATTTTTTTAAACCAGGATGTATGCAATCCGCACCTCCTAGAACTGAATGCAGACCAAAACGCAAAATGTGGTCTGACGTCCGTACATTTCCGAGCTTGCGATGCGATTGGCACGACGTTTGAAAAATGTGTAGATTTTAAAAATGCACATAATAATGCATACATTTTTTAAAAAATGCGCACAAAAATATGCACAAACTTTTGTTCAAAGAAAAAAAGAACAAAGCTCCCAATCCAATATGGACAGGACCCAGAATGCGCTTTGAGGTGGAAACCGGAGAATTTATGAGCTATACCTTTGCTGAGTTGTGCATCCCTAGCATGGACACTAAGACACACCATGCAGTGCATAGCTTGCCATGTCTGTTCTGTGGCTTGAATGTTCACCTATTGTAGGACAATTAGTAGGGATGTACACGAATTTCGTTCCATTTGTACAAATGTGCTTCAGCGCTAACGCACATTAGTGCAAGTGCACATGTGTGCAAATCCCACCCCCCACCCCAATGTTTTTTTAAAAAATGATCCACAAGTCCGTGGAATCCACACAACTTGGAAAACACCGGTCAGCTGCATGGTTCACAGGTCAGATTCATAGAAATCTGATCTCATTTGATCTCAGTCCATTGCAGATTTCTCTGTCATCCCTACTGCTGAGCCTGGAAGTGCAACATAAAGTACCTCAATGAAGAGGCTCTTCCTCTTGAGAGGGTTTATAGGAACCAGTGCTACGTTGGTATGATCCACCACTAACCTCCCAATCATAGTAGACCAGCTTTTGCCAACCTGGTGCCTTCCAGATCTTTTGGACTTCAACTCCCATCAGCCCCAGCCAGCATTTATTATTATTTATTTATTTACAGCGTCTGCATACTGCTCCATATCTAGGCAGATTCCAGAGCAGTGAACAATAAAAAGAATAAAACAATTCATTAAAAACAGAATAACATTAAAACCATGGCTGGTCAGCAAGGAATGCTTCCTGGAGCAAAGACGTCTTCAACAGGCACCGAAAACAACACAGTGCCAGAGCCTGACTGACCTCCAGAGGCAGGGAGATCAATAGAAATGGAGCCACTACACTGAAGGCTCTTCTCCTGGTGGACTCCAGCCGGGCCATAGGTCCATGTGGAACCACCAGGAGAATGTCCTCCAATGACCTCAGTGACGAGGCAGGTTGGTAAGGGAGAAGACGCTCTCTCAGGTATCCTGGTCCCAAGTTGTTTAGGGCTTTGTACACTAATACCATAACTTTAAACCTCGCCCAGTAGCAAATAAGCAGCCAGTGCAGTTCCTTCAGCAAAGGAGTTGCATTCTGCACTAGCTCCAGCTTCTGCAGTATGGCCAATGGTCAGGAATTCTGGAATTAGTCTAAAACATCTGGGGGGCACCAGGTTGGGGAAGGCTGTAGACCATCTGGACCAGACATGATTGGTACAAAGACCAGCAACCTGAGTGTGTTGATTGCAGATGACCAGTGCTTCACTCACCTCATTAAGCAATCGTATTTGCAAATAAGAAGACAGAATTGTTGGCATATCCTGGTTTACTGTGAAGGAGCAGCAGACTGGTGCATGCAGCTTGTTCACTCCCACATTGCACAAGTGGATAAAAGAAACCAGGAATGTAAAGCTTCTCAGGACATTTGAACTAAGAGGATTCCTGGTTTGTTGCTCCCTAACAAACCAGGCTCATAAGCCAGGAGTAAACCATAGTTTGTTGTTACAAATCCTGGTTTGTTTGGGATCAATGAACCAGGAACCTAGGTTTGGATGATATCTGAAGCTTTACATTTCTGTTTTGTTTTATCCACTCGTTTGAAGGGAGGAGCGAAGCAGGAGCAAACCATCTTCGTGCATGAGCACACTCCTTGTTCACAGTAAACCAGGATAAGCCAACAATTGTGACTTATCATTATGTATGAATGCTCCCATTACATCTAAAGGTGACCTAAATCACCCCATTCATTATGATCAAGACTGAAAGGATTTGGAGAAACTTAACCCAGCCAAATTGCCATGGTTGTGCTGCACAGGAAATTCCCAAGACTGGAAGATTTGGGGAGAACTATGGCCATTGCAGGTAATTGCTGAGGTTCAGGTTGGTATAGGAGCCTGAGATTAAGAGTGGACTGCCTATCTAGGGAACACTCACTGCACCCGGTCAGAAGCGGGCTGGCCTTCTGACAATAAAATCAGAGTTGGCCCCAGGAAAACTGGCACTCTTCCTAACACCACCTACAAGAGAACTGAATTTCACGTGTGAATCGGAGCCCTGAACAGAGCTCTTATCTGTTATCTCTTATCAACAGCAATAAAATGTACAGAGCTACAGCACTCTTGGTAATTATCCATGCCCAAGTATTTGTAGGCCCCAGAATAAGCATCAGTTTGTTATTCCCGACTCCCCACCCCATGCTGTCATGTAATTGTCAACAGTCATTTTATATGGCGACATACTACAGAATTGGCGCTCCTGATTTGGTTAAAACTCCCTGCATCAGTTACCCTTATTGGGAGGGGGAACATGGTTTGGGCACCTACTATTTGAAGTCTCTTCTTATCGGTTTCCTATGACATCTGTTCTATCGGAAAGGGGGAGAAAAAGCTGGAATGTCTTAGGTAGTTCCTCCTAATCTCCCGTTTTTATTTTTATTTTCCTAAGTCTGAGTGTCAGATGCCCCCCCCCCCATCTGTCTAGTTCATTTGAAAGAGGAGCTTCTCACCAGGTCACAGACAGGAACAAACGCTCCTCCTAGCAACAATCAAATTTGGGTCATAAAATAAAGCTCTTATTTTGTCAGCGTATCACAAAACCAGCCCTGCCTGCTCAGCCTTGATAGCATTGACAATGGGTAGGCCTGCAGTGTCTTGCCCCATCTCTCTTCACACCCCCTGCCTCCATCCGCAACAAACAGTAGCTCTTATTGATCTCATATCCTGCCATTGCGCTTACAAAACCCACTGCTTGCAGCATATTCAGCAAACTTCTGCCTCTGAACTTCTTGGCTCTGTGCGATCCTTGGCGGGCAAAAAGATAACATGCAAGCCGTAATCAGGGAAGGAAGACCGGCGCAACAACTATCCCTTCTCCAGGGGTGGACAGAAATAAGTGGATGTGGTAGGAACAGGACATTAATTATAACTAGCTGTCAGATCTGAATCCGGTAATTTATTTATTTATTTCTTATATTTATTAATCGCCCATCTGGCTGGTCACCCGGCCACCGGTAATGTATGGATACTACAAATGTGTGGCAGAGTAAGGTTTGTCTGACCACATCTGAGACAGAAGTCAACTGCAAGCTTTAAAAAGGGACCTTTAAGGTGTAATCCTATGCATGTTTAGACAGAAAAAAAAGTCCTACAACTCCCAGCATGCCCCCTTAACCATCCATGCTGGCTGGGGCATGCTGGGAGTTGTAGGACTTTTTTTCTGTCTTAACATGCATCGGAATATGCCCTTACTTAATATTATCAGGCATCTTCTTCATAGAACTAAAGCAGGCAAAGTAAGTAAGCAAAAGGGAAACCAAAACCACCCCAACTCCTTACATATATTAACCATTTAGTGGCTTTTCAGCCAGTTCTCTCCCCCTCCATATAGTGGGTTTAACTCATGGCTGTTGCTTATTCCAACAAGACCATTGTTTCCCTCCCAACCTAGAATTTGAAAAACATGGTTCAAACTTGGGTCCAGGCTAGGTGATATGTTTGCTATTTGATCATGTATCCCTGGCTTGCTTTTCTTTTAGAAATAGCAGCTGGCGTGTGGGGGGGGGGCATCAGGGCCAATGATAAATGGAATGGGGGTTTACCCTTCTTGCTGCCACTTCTTTTTTCTGCCACTTTCCCATGACTATTTGAAGGTGCCATTTCCTGCCATTTTCAGTGGGAAAACAGGGCAGGGGAAAGGTAAAAAAAAAAACCAAGCCCATGTGCCATGATCCTGAATCAGATCACTCCTGTCCACCCCTGTCTGGAAGATGTTGTTTACTTGGACTTCCAAAAAGCTTTTGATAAAGTCCCTCACCAAAGACTCCTGAGAAAATTTAGCAGGTATGGGAGAAGAGGAGAGGTCTTCTTATGGACAGGTAACAGGTTAACAAAACAGAATGGAGAAATAAATGGGCGGTTCTCACAATGGAAGGATTTAAACAGTGTTGCCCCCCAAAGGATCTGTATTTGGAACAGTGCATTTTTATTTTATTTTTACTTGTTCATAAAGGATCTAGAGCCAAGTTTGCTGATGACAGTGAATTATTTAGTATGCTTTAAAAAAAAAAAAAAAGGGGACTGCCAAGAGCTCCAAAACACTGTCCAGACTGGGGGAATCAGCATCAAAATCTCAAATGTAGTTCAATGTAACCAAGGGCTTTTTTACACGAGGCATTTATTGTGCGCTTGTGATTCCTCACTCACTCACAGTAGTTTGTGGGTGCTTTACATGACGTTGTCATCCTCCAGGGCCTCTTCCATTCTTTGCAACCATTTCCTTTTTTTTTTTTTAGATTGAGGAAAGTGTGGTATTATCTGGAAATGGCTGAATGAACTAGAATGAGACCCTCATGTATTTGTGCAATTCCGCTATACCACAGCACCACCTTGTGGGTGTTGGAACATATAGAAACATATAGAAAGGCAGAGAAAGAAAAACCCCAGGGGGGGGGGAACATATGTAAAGGAGACGATCTTTAATCTTGCAAAGAATCTGGGAGCAGAAACTTCCGTAAACTGGTGGGTTAAAAGCATCATGTAGAGAAGCCCCCGATGGAAAGTGATGCCCATTGGAGCAAAACAATCCAAATTTCACATATATGATGATGGGACCTGAGCTAGCAAGTTACTGACCAAGAAAGAGATCTTGGGGTTGTGGTGGACAGCTCGGTGAAAATATCGACCCAGTGTGTGGCTGCTGTGACAATGGCAAGTTCCATGTTGGGGATCATTAGGAAGGGATTTTTAAAAAAAAAAAAAAAAAACCTGCCAATATCGTAATGCCTTTTTATAAATATATGGTGGTGACCACACAGAGTTCACAGTCCTTCCACTTCAAATCACTCTGCCAGTAGATCTACCTTCTGCCCACCCCCGGGTTAGGCTACACATAGGAGCTGTGGCCCCTATCCACACCATCTTTTTCATATGACAAGATGTAGAGGGGGGGGGTGATAGCTCCAGGAGCAAAGCACATGCTTTGCATGCAGAAGGTCTCAGGTTCAATCCCTGCAGAGGATCAGGGAACAGGTGATGGAAAAGACCTTTCTCTGCCAGAGATCCTGGAGAGACGCTGCCAATACTGGACTAGATGGACAGAGACCAGCAGCAGAGCAGACAATCCCGGGATAGATGGACAGGACAGATAGTCTGACCTGGTATAGGGCAGCTTCCTGTGTGGGTTACTGAACACATGCTGAGATGCAGCACACACACAAAAAAGGAGGGGAGACAGTAATTCTCAATGAGCTCAGACAGGCAGTAAAGAAGCCTCCTGGTGGGGCGGGGAGGAGAACAAGGATCTTTTCTGGTACTTCTATAAAATCCTGTTTTCTATATCCCATAATTTTTTTAAAAAAAGAATTCTGCTCTCTTTAAAATATTCCCTGAACTGGTGCTGCATATTCTGCTTGGGGTGTCCCCCACCCCCCACAAATGCTTTACATTTGCAGATCTTTCAACAATGTGCCATCTTCCAAAAATTTTAGGGATGTGTGAATCAGCAAAACTCGAGCTTGCTGAAGTGCTCTGAATTACATCTCGAAGCACATTCCGACTTAGTCCCTATCAGATTGCGAGCTTTAGGGTTTGTTTGTTTTTTTTCTTTTTATGTAAAAATCAATGCGTGTTTTTCCAAATGTACACATCAGTTGTGTGCATCTTTTAAATGTACGCATTCTTCTGCCGTTGAATAAAGTGTATTTGTGCACATTCGTCAAAAGTACACATTTTCCCCTGTGCATTTTCCAAATGTATGCATGCTTGGGGGGGGGGGGTTGATCTGTGAACCACATTGCAAGCTCGGAAATGTATGGACTTTGACCACTGATTGTGTCCAAATCCGTGTTCGGTCTGGAAGGTGCGAACTGGGTAAATCCTGATCAAAAACAAACTGAACCTAATTTCTCATACATCCCTAGAAGAGGCTGGATTCTTTTGACTGAGTAGTCTTATGTCCTTGTTGAAGGGCTGTTGGAGGGTTAATTTTCCAATGAGGAAGCTGAGCACACACTGGAGTTTTATGCAGAAGGGCTGCCATCTAGCAAGAGGCAGGATTTTGACTGATGTTAATCCACATACTTCATTATGTTTTTAATTGTTTGCTCTCATTCTTCTGGGGCACCAAAAAAAAAAAAAAACCAACCCCCAAAAGAAGGGTGGGGATAATTCACTTGGGGACCATCTACACACTCTCTACTAAGTGTAAATCATTCAGAGAAACATCATATTGAACCTGCAAGGTAGTGCTATGCTATAACTGGAGCCGGCTTGGAAAACAAGGGTGGGATGGGAGGAAAATGTATTTACTGTATTTCTAAGAGCTTCTTTTTACATCCTCCTTTCCTCCCCCTCTGGTAGGATGGATTGAGGCAGTGTAAGGAAATCTGAATAACTAATCAGAGTCCTCATTAACCCCCTGCTGAGATGCTCAAACATTCACTTTGCTGTTTATGAAGCAGGAAAAAAAATCTGCATTAAAATTGATGTGTTATTAATCCCACTGTTCTAGACCTTGTGGGCACTGAATTCCCTTTATTTTGCCCGAGGCCAAACAGTATGGGGCCAGCTTCTGCCGGCCATGGTGACTTTCTATTATTTATTGGCCCAGTACAGTGAGCCAGATTTCACATTGAGCAACTGTGGTAAACCTAATCATGGTTGTTTCATATCATCTTTCCACATTCTCTCTCTCTCTCTCTCTCTCTCTCTCTCTCTCTCTCTCACACACACACACACACACACACACACACACAGGTATTCAAATTTATTCACACATAATTTTATTCAAACAGCATAGAGGTGACCCACATGCTCACAAACACGGGCACACCAGCAAGCACCAACCAACAACCTTAATGGTGCATGCAGATGCATTGCATTTCCCAGAATTCCTGGAAGCAAGCAAACATTCTTGGACATTCACAGTTCTTGCTGAGCTGCTGACTGTGGCTGATTTGGTAAAAAAGGTGAACATATCACAGTCTGGCCTTATAGCACAGGGGGTGCAGAAGCTCTTTCAGCCCAGAGACCGAATTCAATTTCAGAGAAGCTTTTGGGGGCCGTATTCCAGTGATGGGTGGGGACAAGGGCAAAAGGGGCGGGGACAAGGGCAAAAGGGGAGGGGAGAGAGGCAAAAAAAGGGCAGGGCTAAAATGCCAAAAATACCAGCATATTTTTGTTTAGAGCTCTTCCTGCCAGGAGCTATGCCTTAGGAGAGCCATTTCAACCTTTTAAAATGGGAGGGAGAACTGCACATAAATGGGGAAACCGCCAAACAGTTGGTGGTTCGGGGAAAGGGGGTGGGCCCAGGGGCAGGAGCATGGCCAACTGGGGAGCCACAGAGAACCGGATTGGGAGGCCCAGGCCTGAGGTTCTACACCTCCTCCGCTACACCAGGTCAGACTATTTGTCCACCTAGCCCAGTATTGCCTATCTTGACTGGCATCAGCTTTCCGGTGTGTCAGGCAGTGTGCAAGGTCTTTCCTATCACCTGCTCCTGCTCCTGACAAATGGGCTGAAACTGAGACCTTCTACATGAAAAATGTGTGCTCTGCTACTGAACTGAACTTGAATTCTGGTTGATACAGATAAAAGGAGAGCATACCTGTTTTTTATATTAGAGGTTACAGCGAGCGTGGGCTGCTCCTCATGAAGGATAAGGCTATCGATGGCTACTAGCCCTGATGGGTATATATGCTGCCTCCAGAATCAGAGGCAGTATGGCTATGTACACCAGTTGCTGGGGAACATGGGCAGGAGGGTGCTGTGGCGCTCATGTCCTGCTTGTGGGCCTCCCGTGGGCAGCTGGTTGGCCACTGTGAGAACAGAATGCTGGACTAGACGGACCCTTGGTCTGATCCAGCAGTTATGTTATGTTCCTGTTTCCTGTTCCAGCCTCCCATGCCCTGCTCCGTGATACATCATTCCATTTCCCTTCTGAACTAGCTTTGTGTGTTGTCCCCCAACAGACAGGGTGTTCCAGATGAATTTCACAGGAGGTCTAGATGGCATTCCAGTTGTAAACCTACCATGTTACAACTGGAGAGTTCTTGCATCTCCTGAATTTTCCTGCATCTCCTCCTGGTAGCTCCTGACACCTAGATAAGGAACATTTCACGACCCTTTATTTGTTAGAATCCTCCACATAATACATCGCCAAATCAAAGAGAAGAACATAATAATTTGCGATCCACTCCTCAGTTCATGCAAAATCCATTTCCAGATATTTTCTCCACTGCTGTTCTTTGACATAGGGACAAGACACCAGCACAGTAGATGTGCAATGTATATGCAACCATGTGTTGTGTGTCTCTCGCCATTGATCGATATGTAAACTGAGGAAGTTTGATAGGAGTTTTGGCTGCAGCTAATTTATTACTGGATTCATCCTTCCCCCTCCGCCCCCAGCTTGCAGACTCACTTACCTCCCACAGCGTTCTCTCGTACAACCAAGCCTGTCTGTTAATTAGGCGTTTGGGGAGACACAGCTTGAGATCTGCACCGCTGACCATTCTGTAGCCTGCGGGCCACTTGGCTGGAGGGGGAGTAGCTTAAGCGCAAATCTCTCCTGATGCTTAAGACTTTTAACATTAGATTAAAGTAGGTAGCTGCAGTATCTCCAAGATGAAGCCCTTTCAGGACTAACAACACTCCTAGAAGAAACAGAAGAAATCAGCTCCCACCTCATAGTCCAGGCTTACCTTTGGGTCAAATTGTTTTGTCTGCTTGCATCCCCTCCAATATGGGATACGGCACTGCTGTGTCTTCTTTTCAGAGCAAAGTGGGATGCAAACAGGAAAACTGAGTTAGGAGGAGAGGCAAGAAGATGGGGGGGATATGAATAGATGGGTGGGCAGTTTAGTAGTTGTGAGCATCTCCTAATGGCTGCTAAATCCACTATTGCTGATAATTGGACAATGAATGCTTTCGTTAAGAAAAAAAAACCAATGGCTAGATAAAGTTTGACACAATCTAGTTGTGTGTGTGGGGGGGATATCAAATCAGCTGAAGGCAGGGCTGGTGCTACCATTAGGCCAACTAGGCAGCTGCCTAGGGCGCAGGGCTAAAGGGGGCGCCAGAAACGCCTTGAAAAAAAATACAGTGCTCTCAAGTGGGAAGGGGGGGCACTAAATATCTGATTTTGCCTAGGGCCCCAAACTGCCTTGCACCAGCCCTGGCTGAAGGTAGGCAGAAATGAGGATGATGATGATGATGATGATGATGATGATGATGATGATGATGATGATGATGACGACGACTTCATATAGTACCATATATGTGCAAGGCACTTTCCCTGTGTTTGTATAACAGGTCCCTACCTCAAGGGACTCTGAGAAAAAACACAGGGAAAGCACAGAGAAAAGGGGAAATGTTAAGCAGGTCTTCTCCAGCCTGGTTCCCTCCAAGTTCGGGGGCTTCCAAGTGGCAAGGGTGCAATTGATAGGATTGCACCCTTAGACCAGTACTGTCTACTCTCACTAGCAGCAACGAGGGTCTTGGGCAGAATCCTTTCCCATCATCTGATCTGGAGATGCCGAGGATTGAACTGGGACCGTCTGCATGCAAAGCATATGCTCTACCACTGAGCTATAGACTCTTCCATAATTTGTGGATGTTATTATAGGGTTTTAACCCTTTGCCTAGACAGCCTCACCTATTGGGTGGTATCAAAATGTATGTATAAATAAATAAATAAATTATATGTGGACTTTTCACTTGTTGAAGGTGCAGAGGAAGCCTGTTGCTGTAAGTCTGGGCAAACATTGTTTGTTAAAGTAGTGTTTTGTGATGCCCCCAAGTAGCTGCTCTGTATATTTTCAGGTCACTCTTGAGGGTTGTGCTTAGCTATGCAGGTGCATGCCCCCCTCCCCCATTCCCTGTGATTCTTAAAGAGACACCATCGTTCCTTTTGACATAAGATCTACCTATGAGCACTCTAGGAAGAGCCATGCTGGATCAGACCCAGGGTTGATCTAGTCCAGCATTCTGTTCACACGTTGGCCAACCAGCTGTCCATGGGAAACCCACAGGCAGGATATGAGTGCAACAGCACCCTCCCACCCATGCTCCCCAGCAACTGTTGTACATAGGCATACTGCCTCTGATACTGGAGGTAGCATATAGCCAATCAGGACCAGCAGCCATTGATATCCTTCTCCTCCATGAATTTGTTCAATCCCCTTTTAAAGCCATCCAAATTGGTGGTCATCACTACATCTTGTGGTAGCAAATTCCATAGTTTAACACTGTCTACTATCATAATGATCTGTTCCTATGTTAAAGGTGACATATATCTTCAATCCCCAATGATGTGTACATAATAATATTGGATATCAAGCAGTCTTTCCCAACTTGGGCCCCTCTTTTAGCCTACAACTCCCATCATCGCTGACCATTGGCCATGGTAGCTGGGGCTGATGGAATTTATAGGCCAGAATATCTCCAGGTTGGGGAAGGCTGGTGCAGAGCACCCAGCACAGTGACCTAGTTCTCAATGAAATTGTTAAGTTTTTGGCCGTACCATTTCAGACCATATGTGACATAACAGAAAGTTCCTCCATGACCCCCCCACACCAAAAAAAATCCTGCAAATAGGAAACTGGCATGTCTGCAAGAAGACTAGGTAAAAACTCCCTGCTATCTCCTTTTCTCTGCAGAGGGATTGTTTTTACCTTAAGAGAGGGAAATTAAATCATGTGGTTTGCCCACCTGCAGTCTGAAATGGTACAGCCCAGAAGACACTGATTCTACCACATAGTGAGAACTCTTAGCCAGTGTCCAGCTATTTCCAGCACTGCCATTTTGAAAGTGACCAAAGTGATCCTGGCTGATTGAACACCCTGTGAGTCCTGTAGGAACAATGCCAGTGCTTACGTTTTGATGTAAACTTAGCAATAAATTGAAATGTATAAATGCCAGTTCCTCTGAATATGTTCTGATTGCACATCTTTAGAGTATTAATGCTCAAAATTGGTACTCACTTGCCAAGCATTGGGTTGGCAGAGTCCCATGCTTCCATCTTTGAAAATGGATTTCATAACTTGGATTTCATGCTGAACTGTGAACTCCTACATATATTAGTATTTTGAAGAAATGAGTTATAGACCTGGTTATGTAACCATAGTTTCCTGTTAAGATAGCGTGCTGTGTCAAGTATTGGGTTCACACATTTCTCCCTTCTTTGCGTGATAATTTTAAAAAAGAAGAAGCTTACAGTTAAATGTTTTAGGCTGCAATCATATCCACAATCACCTGGGAGCAAACCCCATTGAACTTAATGGGAGTTATATCTGAGTAAGCATGTATAGGGTTGCACTGTTAATGCGCTTTCTGGAATATAGCGATAAATGTGTGTTTTGCAGCAGCAGCAGCAGCAGCAGCAACAACAAAATCATTTGGCAGGGATATGTCACTAGTCACTACTTCAAGTGGCTCTCTAATTTTCATTTTTCACTGCCATGCTGCAAATACCCTTTCATTCACTTGGTGTAACACATGTGATCCTCCCCTTTTCCCCTCAGTCAAATGCTGGTGGATATGGCTTTGCCATGTTTCATGCGGCAGCAAGGGAGAATTGCCTGAGCGGCGCTATTAATTCAGGCAGCTTGACACAGGCTGCAGTTTCCTCATTCTTTCTCTCCTCCCTTTTAGTTTTGCCTTCTCTCTTCTTTCCCTTGTCATATAAATGGTTGCACGTTCACTTCAAGGCACAGCTTATTGGCAGAGAAAATGAGATTAGACAGGATATCTCCACCTCTAAGGTTTCTTTGGGTGGTCGTGGGGGGAAAATGAAAACATGGCGAGGCATTCGTCAGGGGGAGAAAGATCTGTTTATTTCCCCAGGCTCAGGAACCTGGGGGGCTACAGTGTCACCTGAGATGCTCTCGCGGCTCGCCTGTTCTAGAATGTGTTTTATGAATCCCCAGTTGCTCGAACTGTATACAGCTGGATACAGCAAGGATGCCCTTGCGATTCAGTATAGCACAGCGCGTTTCTTTAACAAAGGGTAGCACGTGAATGTTCAGCGTGAACCTCCATTCCAAAAAGGAAAGACTGAGAAGGCAACTATTGGAATAAGGGAAGCAATTGTTCCTAGGAAATTCACACAGAGCTATGAAATAGATTCTAAAAATGGGCTTTTAAGAATAAAATCTGGACACTGCATGATGGTTTATCTTTTATACCTCATGCCAAACCATAGTTGCTAGAGAGGTGAGGTTGGTGGGTACTCAAGCCAGGGCTTTTTCTGTAGCAGCACCCTGGTTGCAGAACTCTCTCCCTATGGAGGTTAGGCCTAGCACTCTCTTTATTTTTTTATTTTAAAAAGTTATTATTGCATTTATATCCCTCCTTTTTTCCTCTTGCAAGGAACCCAAGGCAGCTCGCATGGTTCTCCTCCTCTCCATTTTATCCTCACAACAGCCCTGAGGTAGTGTAGCCTGAGAGTCAGTGATTAGCCATAGTCACCCAGTGAGCTTCATGGATCAGTGGGGACTAGAACCTGGCTATCCCAAGTCCCAGTCCAACACTCTAACCCAGTGTTCTCCATCCTGGGGCATGCTCGGAGTTGTAGGCCAAAAACATCTGGGGACCCAAGGTTGGAGAACACTGCTCCTACCACTATACCACGCTGGCCCTTTTTATTGTCCTTTAGAAGGCTGGTGAAAACAACACTGTCCCACCAAGCTTTTAATAGTTGATGCTGCTCTCTGTTTTTATTAGCGGGGGTGGAGATTGTTCAGCTTTTTGTAGTTTAGATAGTTTATTCTTTTTATTGTTTTTACACCTACATGAGCTCAAGTGCTCAGTGAGCAGAGGGGCAATTCAAAAATATTCTAAATAATAAATAATAAAATAGCTCAAATGTTAGTTAGTCCAAATGATAGTTTGGAAATGCACTTCACTTCAAACTATTATCATATACATCAGGGCTGCCTCAGAAGAACAATCCCCTTTCCCCCAACCACCGATCATTTGGTGGTTTTCCAGTTTTTGTGTATATTCTCCCCTCTTTCTAAAAGGTTGAAATGCCTCTCCTAAGGCTTAATTACTGGCAGTAAAACCTTTAATCTAAAATACGCTGGTATTTTTGGCCCTACCACTTTTGCCTTTGGCCCTGCCCACTACTGGAATGTGGCCCTTGAGAGCTCCTCCAAAACGGAATGCAGCCCTTGGTCTGAAAGAGGTTCAACACCCCAGATAGATAGATAGATAGATAGATAGATAAATCAATAGTATACTCTAATGGTTTATTTTATTTATTTATTTTATTTATTTATTTTATACCCCGCCTTTTTTCCTGAAAGGAACCCAAGGTGGCTTACACAATCCTCCTCCTCTCCATTTTATCCTCACAACAACCCTGTGAGGTAGGTTAGGCTGAGAGTCAGTGACTGGCCCAAAGTCACCCAGTGAGTTTCATGGCCGAGTGGGGACTAGAACCCGGATCTCCCGAGTCCCAGTCCAACACTCTAACCACTGAAGCAAAACAGGTTCACTCAAACTACAATTGCAAACTAGTTCAAACTCTGGTTTCTCATCCTGGTTTGTGGGCAAACGGTGGTTTGGACAAACCCAGTTTGCTTGTCCTGTATATAATGACAAGATGTGGTTTGCTTCTAAATCAAAAGCAATGAGAAATCAGAGCATGTAGGGAGAGATGGGAGCATATGGGCACAGAGCTTATTCACGTTGCGGCGGCATATTATCATTTAGTCTGGGAGCATCTCTGTTCTAGCAAATCCTTGTAGAAACTAGATTTGGGACTGTTGAAAGGCAAGTGGGGCAGAACTGGGAAACAGGGTTGGGTTGTCGATTCAGAACTAAATACACAAGCTCCATGTTCTAACAAGACAGGCTGCAAACCTTGATCAGTGAGTGCACGTAAAACAACCGAAGCCTTGGCAGCAGTTTGAAGAAACAACAATGAATTGTGCTAGCTTGTGCAATGGACTCCTTTTTGTGCTTCCCAAAGCACTTCTGTTTGTTGGAGGATATGGGAAGGAGTTGGTCCTATACCGGTTAGGATGAAGTAGAGTTTCCCCCCTTATGCGCAGCCTGGTTATTGAAACAGGTTATCACCACATGGGCTGCTAAACTCTGCTAAAAGGCTCTTAAAAGGAAATGGATTGTCCAAACAAGGTTTAAAACTAATAAAGACATTTATTAGTTTTACTTACAGTCCATTTATTCATATATGCAGGATGCATATAGGTAGATTAGAGTCTTGGCTGTTAAGAGTCTGCTTCATTGGAGATCACTGGCTGGAAGACAGCTCAGAAAGTGTGTCCATCAGGTTGGAGAGAGAGAGAGAGAGAGAGAGAGAGAGAGAGAGAGGTAGAGAGAGAGATCACTGCTGGACACAGAGAGGCCGGAAGTAGGGAGGAGGGATTACAAGACATGCACCTTGGGGATTGTTCAATTAACCCTTTCCTCCCACTCTAACTAGTGGTTGCATTACCTCGTTGATTTAAGCAGGGAATATTACAATTTCCAACATTGTTCGAGTGAAGGAATATGGAACTTTTCTTCAGTATCTTGTCAAAAGAGTGCTTGTCATTTGCTGATATTGCGAACAAACTACACAACACTGGGCAACTACTGGGCAACTAGAACCCTAGAACTGTCAGCTTCACTCATCCTAGTACAGTTAAATTCTTAATCCTAAGTGAGTCCAGGCACCGTCTTCATCAGAAATGCAATGATGACAACAGTGACTTTCTCTTCCCTATATTTAACTATAAATTATTGTCATCATCACATGAAGAGAAACTGTCACCTTAATTAAGACTCTTCAAAAATAACACCTTTTACTAAGACATTGCAATATACAAATATATGTACATATAAATGACTGGTGCAAAAACAGATAGTTAATCGGCCGAAGGCCTTTCTGAGGTGTGTGTGTGTGTATGTATGTGCAGTCAAGTGTGCACAGTGGTTACTTAGGAACAGAGAAGCAGGGTGCTGAATCTAGGCCTCTGTTCCTTCTTCTGGACACCTGATTGGTAGAATGTTAACCTTTCTGGAATTGCTCCATGGCTTGTTTTGGCAGTGCAGCTAGAAAAACCAGGGCGAGCAATTTAGAAAGATGGGACTTTGCCAGCCATGTCACCAATTGCCGGGGGAGACTGGTGACTCCTGTGTCAGTGGGGCTCCTTATCCACTGCAGCTTTTTGTTTGAGCTTTATATGTGCTGTCCATGGTGCTGAACTCCATCCCCAAAATAGGTTCACTGCCATAGTTCACTGCCTATAAAGCTCAAAATAAAAGATGCAATGAATAAGGAGTCCCACTGACATAGGAGTCACCAGCCTCCCCAGCCAATTGCCTCGTGGAAAGTGTATCAATAGCGCAGTCGCCAGTCCACAGGTGAAAACTTGGTTGAGTCTGAGGGTCAGAAAAAAATCACCACAAACTTGGTCTTTAAAAAGGATGGAGGATAATACAGGCCTGTGGCTCATGCTGGCTCAGCTTGTCTGAGTGTGGAAAGCTAAGCAGGGTCAGGCCTGGTTATTACTTGGATGGGAGACCCCTCCTCTAGTTTCCTGCATTGAGCAGGGGGTTGGACTCGATGGCCTTGTAGGCCCCTTCCAACTCTATGATCTATGAATGGGGGAAACATTAGAATGCAATGGTTTGTTTTCTGAATTCTCAGTAATAATCTCAGAAAAACAAATAGATCAACAAGCCACCTTTCCTTTTTATTTCTGACGTCCGTCAGGATCAGGAAGAATCTTTGGGCTATGGCCAGTGGAATTTCTGAAGATCAGCGTGGAAATAGCCAGGCTGAGTTTAGCTTCTGCTGTTTTCACAGATTGTTGCTGTTGTTTTTTCACAGATTGTTGCATCCCCTTCTCTCCAGCTGATGGTTTTATCTGTCTCTTTTCAGGTGGCTCTGCTCTGGCTGGAAGAAGCAGCTTTTGTGTTACCGGCAGAGAAAGGGCAGAGGGGAGAGTTTCAAAAGAAGAGCGGCTCCCGGAGCACACTCCATAGTAAGCGCTGCATTTCCATCATTTCACATACAAAAACCGTGGAGCAGATTTCCATAAGTCCAACCAACAAACAAAAAAGCTACGTTTCACATGGAACTGATAGTGATGCTTTATAGGAAGGAGTATCCAAAATATTTTTTAATGGGACCGTTCAATAAAATAACCTCTCAGAAGCTTGAATTTGGAATATGTGGATGTGGCATTATGATTTGCCTTTGTCTGCCCCCCACTCCATACACATACACACACACACACACACACACAGAGAGTTTTGTGGGTTTTTTCACATAAGAAATGGATGTTGGTTTAGGAAAAACAAAATAAAAGAGATCTATTAGGGTGAAAAATACTCAAATGTAAAGCAGTCCCCCTTCTCTACTGAAAGAAGTAATTTGAAGACACTTTAAGGGTATTATGGCTCCAGGAAGAAATCTCTTCCTGTGGCTTTTAACAATTTAACTGATTAGTTTTTAAAAAGCATGATACTTTTAAAAAATTCAAACGCATTCCCCTCTAACATAGCTTTACAGAGCACACACGGTTTCCAGCGGATATGTGGAATTCACTCTTGCCCCCCTCCTGTCTCTAGTCTGCCTCCCTCCTCTGGCATTTCATCTCTCAACCTCCTGTCTGTTCTACTCGGCTCAGGGATGTACGGACTTCGTAAAATCCATTCCATCTGCATTTTGCAGATTTTCAGGTGCCTTTCATTTCGTTGTCCACTCATTGATGGAATCGGATTTTGTGCAAATGCATTTGTACACATTTGTGCAAATTTGCACTACCGAAAATGCGCAAATCCCCCCATAATACGCAAATCCCCCCAAAAGTCATATTTTCATGCTTTAGCATAGGGGGGGGATGTGCCTTCTCGGTTGGTGGTTTTTAAATTTTTCTTATTTTTCTATGACTAAATTTGTGTAAAATGACAGAATGCAAAAAAAAAAAAAATGTCCACGGAATCAGTGTGACCCAGGAAAAGCTGATCCACTGAAGAATCCACATGTTGGATTCAGAGCGAATTCATTTGAGTCCATTGTGGGTTTCTTTGACACAGGGATGTATGAGAATTTCATTTTTGCTCACAAAACATGCGACCATGCCCCATTCGAAGCTCCAAACGTGAGCATGGTTGCAAGCATGTGTCTGCTGGAAATCATCATAAATTGTTGAACACGTGCACTCACATTCATCTCATTCTGATTCCCAGTTCAATTGGTGCAAATTTCCTAATTTGCACAAATTTCCTCAATACACTGAATCAGCCCCACTTTAGCCTATGGAGGAAAGTTGCGGAAATTAGGAGATTTGCACAATTTGGGGGAAACTTGCGCAAATCTACTGTTTGATCACTGCTCAATTTGCGCAAGTTTCCTGTTCGTGCAGGGCGAGCAGCAATCGCCAACGCAAACAAGAATCAGGCAGGAGATGAGTGGTGAGACAATGTTTGGAGAATCCTGGTGATATCGAACATCGCTCGGTTGCCCATCCCAACTCTCAATAGCATGCCTATGCTTTAGTCTACGTTCACAAAAACAATGCTTTTTATCTAACTTCAAACATCAACCACTGGCATAAAATCAATGAAAGTGCAGTAATTTTGTACAACCGGCCCCAGTCAGTTGACTGACTGCAGTATTTTGCAGGGAAGCTCACAGACTGTTTTCAACGTCATAAGAACACAAGAAGAGCCTTGTTGGATCAGATAAAAAGCCTACCTTGTCCAACATCCCATCTCCCACAGTGCCCATCCAGATGCCTCTTGGAGGCCCACAACCAGGACATGAGGGCAACTGCTATTCAGAGGCATGTGGCCGCTGATCATGGAGATAGCATATATCACCATAATGACTATTAGCCATTCATAGCCCCACATATAATACTTTGCAGTAGTCCAGACAGGATGGTAATAGAGCATGGTTTTCTACAGCCAGGGAGGGGTCACAGCTGGCACAGCAGCCAAAAATGGTGAAAATGTTGTTGTGAGGATAAAAGGGCCCAGCGGGTGGGGCTGATAGCTTATAGACCAGTGTTTCCCAACCTGGCAGCATGCTAGCTGGGAATTATGGGAGTTGCCGTCCAACCAATCTGAAGGGTACCTGATTGGCAGAGCCTGTTTTATACTTTCCTGATCTCCTTGGAGGAAGGGCAGGATTAAAATGTAATACATTTAAAATAATAATAGTAAACTTAGGACCAAGCTGTCACATATAAGCCTGTGCAGTGTGTGTGTGTGTGTGTGTGTGTGTGTGTAGCCAGTTGTTGATCATCAGAGCCAAAATGGCAGCTAAGTTGCCCTTGAGGGTTCAATAGTGATCCAGTAAAAGTAACATGAGTATCTTGGGCTGTCTGACAACAGCCTCCTGTATTCCTGTTTCCGCATGGCAGGAATTTCAGTGCCGTTCCAAATTATCCCATGATAACTTGGATCAGAAATGCTATCTGGCTGATAGCCTGTGTTTAAGTTGCACATTTGGAAAACTCAGTATATGGTTTCCTTAGGAGTCTGCCCTACAGATGGAGATGGGTTTCCCACTATTCCTTGTGAGCTTTACATTGTGTTGCTATTTTCACTCTGTTACATGGATTCCTGCTCATGGGGATGCATCCCAGTTAGGTTCACTTCTTTAAAGGTTGGATTTTTTAGCAACATTTTTTTTCCCTTTAGTGAGAAATGCAACCTAGCAAGACAATTAGGTGTCTTTGCTGCTAATTCCTCTGTGCAGTTTGGTAAGGCTGTTTGTGAAGCTGTGAACAGGGGTGTTTGTTGCACAATACTGCATGTGTGTGTATATGGTGATGGGGGTGAAAATTCATATTTTGCAAGGTTCATCCCACGCCACCCCCAGATATGTTTCCAAAGATGGTCTGCTCATGGTACATGAAGTGTTTCCTTCACATTTGTATTCTGAATTAGAACTTTGCAGGAGTGATCAGGAGGTCCGGGGCTTTGTGCAAAAAATCTTCTGTCGGAACAGGAATTTTTTCCATCTCCCTAAATAGCTCTTCTTTGCTAACTGCATTTAGTTTGTTACAAGCACTGGAGAAATAGCAGGTTCACTCTGTCCCTCTTTCTAGTCTGGAGAGAAGAGCATTGATTTTTTTCCCCCCAAAAGATCTATTGGACCACTGGCTTTTTTCACTCTCTGCTTTGCTGTTAGGGACCAGAGAAAATAAATATAATTAAAGAGGCTGGTACAAAAGTTCTCTTTGAGAGCTAGGGCTGGCTTTCTGGCCATTAACTTTAAACAGTTCTGTGGCTCCCTAGGGATTAGTGGATTTGTTGCGGTACAAGCTTTTGTAGATCACAACCTAATTTATTCATTTATGAACATTCATAATCAATCAGTTAGTTTCTAACAGCCTAGTCCTCTAAAGCTGGCAGCCATCACTATAAGTGCTTCCAGACAGAGGGCTCATAGCACTACCAATGAGAAGGCACTTGAGTAGATATTCCATCCTTTCTTTCCTAATGGATTACCTGTAGTAGGAGAAAAGATGGAAGAAGTGGTGGGAAAACAGGGGAAGGTTATGAGTTGAAGATGGCATTGTCTGGACTCCCCATGTCATTCCATGAATAAGGCAGGGCCGTAAAAGCCTCGTCTGGAAGCACAAGGCATCTTGTGGTAGCAAATTCCATAGTTTAACTATGCGCTGTGTGAAGATGTACTTCCTTTTATGTGTCCTGAACATCCTCGTTTCTAGTATTATGAGTGAGGGTGAAAAACTGCTCCCTCTCCACACCATGCAAACTTGTATACACCTCTATCATATCCCCCATACTCACAATTTTTCTATGTTAAAAAGCCCTCTTAGCTTAGAAATTGTAACCTTTTCTCGTAAGGGAGTTGCTCCAACCCCTTGATAATTTTGGTGGCCCTTTTCTACACCTTTTCCAACTCTACAATATCCTTTTTGAGGTGCAGTGACCAGAACGGTTACACAATATTTCAAGTGTGATTGCACCATAGATTCGTACAAAGGCATTAGGACATGACCGTTTCATTTCCAGTCCCTTCCCTAATCATTGCAATGTTCACTTTTGTTTGCTCTGAATATATCCCAAATCATTGGATGACCTCAAGTTGCAGAATGATGAAAAGAAAAATGAATCTCTTTCTCCTCCCCCACCCCCCACATTTCTACAATTTTATGAATGTGTACCATGATGCTCCCCCTTAGCTATCTTTTCCCACCTTAGACTAAAAGGCTCCAAATCCTTTCACCTTAGGCTTTTCTAATAGGGAAGGTGCTCCAATCCTTTGATCATTTTAATGTTCTGTACATCTTCCAGCTCTACAATATCCTTTTCTTTTTTAAAATGGGGCAAGCAGAACAATACACAGTATTCTAAATGGGGCTACAGCAATGACTTAAATAATGAATGGCATTATACTTGACATGGTATCCTTTCATTTACACTCTTACCTTCCAACACACATACACAGAAGCACTATTTGAGTGTTGCTCACATGAATTTGCAACAGAGGGAGAGCAGGGCCCCGCCATCACATCCCTCCCACCACCCTGGCCCCACTGTCCATACATGGGGGGGGAGGGAAACATCTGTAGGAGGAAGTCTGCTTTATGTGCATAGGCACCCTTGTGATCAGGGTTCTAAATCATGGGGGAGCCTGTGTGTGTACAGCAGTCTCCCTGCTACAGACTCCCTGTATCCTGACTACTACTACTACTACTATTATTATTATTATTATTATTATTATTATTATTATTATTTACATTTATTAATCGCCCATCTGGCCGGCAACCGGCCACCCTGGGCGATGTACATATGCTAAAAACAAGATAAAATACAATTAAAACATTATAAATTTTTTTAAAAAAATCTTAACCCACCCCATATTCCCGCCTCAACAGCCAGGTTTTTAATGAACGGCGGAAGCTCAGCAGAGATAATAATGCTTATTAAAGCATTAAGACAATGGAAGCACTTATCAAGGCATGTGGCTCATGCTGGCTCAGCTTGTCTGAGTGTGGAAAGCTAAGCAGGGTCAGGCCTGGTTATTACTTGGATGGGAGACCCCTCCTCTAGTTTCCTGCATTGAGCAGGGGGTTGGACTCGATGGCCTGGTAGGCTCCTTCCAACTCTATGATCTATGAAATCTATAAGGGAGGTAGCAGGCTCTCCCACAGTGGATTCAAGATCATCAGGCCTGTGGCTTATGCTGGCTCAGCTTGTCTGAGCGTGGAAAGCTAAGCAGGGTCAAGCCTGGTTGTTACTTGGATGGGAGACCCCTCCTCTAGTTTCCTGCATTGAGCAGGGGGTTGGACTCTATAGCCTTGTAGGCTCCTTCCAACTCTATAATCTATTAATCATCATCATCTTTTATTTGTATGCCGCTTTTCCACAAAATTTGTGCCCAAAGCGGCTCACAACATGACAAATAAATTAACAAAACATCAAAGAACACTAAATATAATATTCAAAAAATAATTTACAAAATATCATAGAACACTAAATATAATTTACAAAACTTCAAAAAACACTAAATATAATATTCAAAAAATACAATAGAAGTAATTACAGATAACCATAAATAATTCAATAATAATTATACTCAGGTCAAAAAAAGAAGGCGGCAAAAGCAGTAACAGCTTTTGTAGCTGGAGTCAGTCAGGCCCCGCCCTCCCCGGCCAGGTCTAATGAGCCAGGGGAGCAGGGACCAAGTCTTGCAGGACTCTCAGCTAGATGGTCTCTAGGAGCCGTCTATCAGGGATGCTTTAAGTTGGATTCCTGCACTGAGCAGGGGGTAGGACTCGATGGCCTTGTAGGCCCCTTCCGACTCTACTAGTCTATGATTCCCTCCCTACCCCTTGTGGGTGCTGCAGGGCTGGGGCTGGCAAGGAGGTAACGGCAAGGGTGGCGCCCCGCTGCCCTCCTCACACGGTTGTTCATTATGTGAGGGATAACACCCAAATAGGGGTGGAGAGCTCAAATAACTAGTATACATATTATACTAGTTATTTGATCCTCATATTGCTATATGTCAGGAAAGGGGAACCTGCAGCCCTCTACATGTTGTTGGACTTCAGTTCCCATCATCCCTAACCACTGGCCCTGCTGCCTGGGGCTGATGGGACTTGGAGTGCAACTGCACCGGGAGGGCCACAGGTCCCCCCCGCACACCTCTGCTATATCTGATCTTTCTCCTTCACTGAAGGAAAGCGATGGCTGGTAGCTGTCCTTGACAGCTTTCATGTGGGGCCCTATCACACATGGTTGTTGCAATAGTTGTAAAAATACCAGCATTTTTTTTTTTTTTTACTTCCCAGTAACTGAGCCTTCGGAGAGGTATTTCACCCTTTAAGAATGGAGTGAGGAAGACACAAAAGCCAAGAAACTACCAAACTATTGCTGGACATGGGTGGTGGTGGTGGGGAACCAGGTCCTGGATTTTCCTTATGGTTGATTCTTTAAAATTGCTTAGCTATATGCAGGGGAGGCTGGTGCCTCCTATGTCAGTGGGGCTCCTCATCGGCTGCAGCTTCTATTTCGAGCTTCATGGGAGTTATCCATGGTGCTCCATGGTGGTGAACCTATTTTGGGGATGGAGTGTAGGTGTAGCACCATAGATAGCTCCCATAAAGCTCGGAATAGAAGCTGCAATGGATAAGGAACCCCACTGACACAGGAGTCACCAGCCTCCCCTGGATGTGTGTGTGTGTGCGTGTGTGTGTGTGTGTGTGCTGTCTGCTTATATGTTTGTATGTAAATGGTTTTTATACCATGTATAATATTGTGTTTTTTAAGATTTTTATTCTTTGTAAATCGCTTAGAGAACCTTAGCTATTGGGAATGAAATGAAATGAAAAGCAGGAACCACCAGGTGATGTGGGGGCCATCTGCAGAACCCTGGAGGCCTGGATTGGGGCCCCAGACAGACTGGATTTGGCCCCCGGGTCTGAGGTTCAACACCCCTACCCCTGTTGTAGGGCAATGCAGTGGAGTGCATCCAGATACTCGTTGCCTGAAAGGGACAGATCCGGTTTCCTCCAATTCCTGATACTGTTCCGAGATAGCATATCCTTCCTCGCCCATAAGATTGCAGGTCTTTTTACTGTCCTTGGGTAGAAAGGGAGAAGGCCAAACAGCAGCAGCAGGGCCAACAACATCTGGGGGACCACAGGTTCTGCACCCCTGTTGAAAGGAGACATAAGTGGGAACGCAATTGTGCCACCACCTTTCTAATAGAAAATGTCATATTTTGTGTGAGGGCCCGACTTCTCCTTACAACCACTCACTTCACATTTCACAGTCCCACATTTCACAGCGAGTTTTATGTCAGTGTCTACCAATGTAACTATTGCTTCACATTTCCTTAAACTTATATAACTTTTACCTTCTTCTGTTTATTTTGGAGGGCACCGCCCCATCTACAAAAACATTACACTCCTTGTAGTGCTCTTCTCCATCCACTTACAGATCAAAACAATGTTGTTTAATGCTGCTATTCAAGGTACATTAACCTTCTGTACTAAAGTTATCCCTGCCTGTTGCTGGTCTTTTTATTATTACTGTTGTTGTTATTATTATTATTATTCTGGTCTTTATGTTGTAGACACATCCCTGCAGCATTCTAGGGTTAAAGACTGGCTTGTGATGAGTTCCTCTGGAGGGGAGAAAACGGCTTATTTGTAATTGTTCCCTTCAGACATGTTACAGCACCTTCCCCCACCCCCAACACACCCGCCAGCCCACAGCCCGCCACACCCCCACCTACCCACAGCTTCTGATTCAGACGTCTTTAGACCACCCATTTTGAAAAGACCTCAAGGCATGTGCCTGCGTTCTTTGAAGCTGGCAATGGATAGTGAAATTCTTCTGCAGCCAGGAAGGTCACTAGGTGCTAGTTCACACTAGGGATGATGTGGGAAAGCTTGATGGGCTTTCTAGTTTCTACACATTTCCGACCCAACAGCCAAAAGTGGGCAAGGTCGGGGGGGTGGCTTCTGGCTTCTGCAAAATTGCTCGAAATTATGCAAATTTGGAGCCCAGAACTGTGTATCTCTAGTGCAATTTACACAAATTGTGATTTGCATAAATTAGGGCCCACTTGTTACATTCAAGTCATTGTTGTTCTCGTTGTTGTTATTTGTGTAGCATTTAACATGAGAAGCATGGGAGCATCTTCCTCTCACTGCATATGTACCCCTTGCCACCTTGAATTTTCTGACAGTTAATTTCAGATTTGTGCACACTTCGGGCCTCTGCTCTGCAGTTTGCACAAATTTACACAGTGTGCACAAATTTGCAAAGCGGAGGCCCGAATTTTCCACAAATTTCCCCAGTGGTCCATTTTAAAAATGGAAGTCATGAGATAGTCAGATATATATATTTTTTTAGCCTAGTTGGAAAAACTGTTGGGCCCTGATGAAGGTGTAAACTGAAACGTGTTGGGCAATAAAATGTTTTAACTGGCACCTGAGACTCCTTTCTCTTTCATTTCATTAATTCTCCACAATGCCCTGAACTATCATCATTCTGGAGCATTGCAGGAAATTTAAATGGTGGTTAACCCAGCCACCCAGTGCTGATTGGAGGACTGCCACCACAGCCAGATTAGCCCCCTGGGGCCCACTGACAGAGGAGTGGGCCCACCAGGGGACACTTTGCCCCCTCCCAAACCTGGTGTCAGCCCTGCACTGCAGGTGACTTTTCTGTCTCTTTAGCCTGGTCTACAGCATGCAACAGAATGTGGTAGTAAGAATCCTAGGGATGATGTTTGAGAAATTCAATCCTTACACATTCCTGTGAAATTGTCCTGATCTGCACTTTTCTGACAAATGTATGGATCCCAGCTGAAGCTATCCAGCACATTTTGCACTTCTCCAAGCGTTGCTCGACAGTTCTCAGCAGTTTAAACTTATCAAAATGCGCATTTAAATATGGATTTTGAGAGACAATGTGCATTTAAATATGGATTTTCAGAGAAAACATGCATTTAAATATATAATAAAATATGTATTTAATTATGGATTTGGAGACGGTTTTAAACAAAATTAATGCAGATTAATGTGGATATGGAATGGCATGGAACTTTGGGTAAAAACATGTGAAACCAGGAGAGGATGGTGACTCCTATTTCGGTAGGGCTCCTTTTCCATTGCAGGTTTTGCAGGTTTTATTTGGAGCTCCATGGGAGCTATCTGTGGTGCTGAACTCCCTCCCCAAAATAGGTTCACCACTATGGAGCACCATGGATAGCTCCTATGATGCTCCAAATAAAAGCCACAAAACCTGCAATGGAAAAGGAGCCCCACTGAAGTAGGAGTCTCCAGCCTTCCCTGAGTGAAAATGGCACAGACCGGAAATAGACAGATTGTCTATTGTCTTTCTCCAGGCAAGTGACAAACTAAAGTCAGGGGAGATACTCCTTATGGCAGGGGTGGGGAACCACAGGTTTGGGGACCAAATCTGGCCCTCTGGGATTCCTCAGATAGGAAAGAAGGTGGGGCCCTTGCCTGGGCCCCACCTCCTTTCCCCCATCCACCGATCATTTGGTGGTTTCCAGTGGAGTCTGGCAGCTCCATTGCCATTGGGCTGTGTATCCGCTCCGGATTTTACTCCAAACTTTAAAGCAGCTATCCATGGTGCTGAACAGTGAACACTATGCCCAAAATAGGCTTCAGCAACATGATAGCTCCTTAAAAGTTCAGAGTAGACTCTGGAGCAGATACACAGCCAGCCCCACTGACATGGGAGCCACCAGCCTCCACTGATGGTTTCCCAGCTTTTGTGCAGTCCCCCCTCCATTCTAAAACATTGAACTGCCTCTCCTAAGACTTAGTTCCTGGCAGTAAGAGCTTTAAGCGCAAATATGTTGGGATTTTTCATATTTTGACCCCACCCATTTTACCTTTGACTCCACCCCCTTTGCCTTCAGCCTCACCCACCACTAGAATGCCCCCCCCAAAGGTTCTCTGAAATTGAATTCAGCTCTTAGGCTGAAAGAGGTTCCCACCCCTGCCTTATGGACTATAAGTCTCCTCTATAACCAGCACGGGGAGGCCATCTTCCTTTTATCAACAACAACAACAACAACTGTGACATGGTATAGGGCGGGGCCATGGCTCAGCGGTAGAGCAGCTGCTTTGCACGGAGAAGGTCCTCAGTTCAATCCGCAGCATCTCCAGGATGAGCTGAAAAACTCCTGCCGGAAGCCCGGAAGAACTCCTGCCAGTCAGTGTCAACAATACTGGGCTAGATGGACCTAAGGTCGGACTCAGAATAAGGCAGCTTCCTATGTTCCTATATTTTCTGTATGCAAGGCAGCTGGATGCCAAAAGAAATGCATATGAGCTGGCCCAGGAGATGGTGAATCAATTGGAATCGGTTGTGGGTTCTCTTCCATCTTAAATCGTTTGAAGGCGTTGAACCAGGCAGTGTTATACAAGCGCTACAGAAGGTGGTGGATTTTGCCATCAGAATGCAGGAAACCAGGCAGGAAAATAATGAAATATTCAACCGCTATTTACGGAATTGATTTGAAGATCAAGAAGTTACGAGCAGCTAGATGAAAAGGATTAAGTAGGAAGCGTGAATGGAGAGACACTGTGGTGCAGAATTAAATTGGCATTTCAGCTGTTCAATACTTTATGTGGATTTTATGCACAAGGAAGAGCGCGTTATGGGGTATGCAGATGTGGCAGAGCCATGCTTTTCAAAGGGTGGGGTGATCTTTCTTTCCAATGGGGAGACATAGAGTTTCCCACCCCCGCCACCGGTGCCTTGGCCCAGCAATTGCGGCCTCTCCTGTATACCTCCTGGGGCTTAGCTTTTGTTTCTTCACCTTGAGACTATGGGAGGAAATGACCTTCTGACCTGCTCCCTGACCTTTCCACATCAGCATAATACAGGGAGAAGCATGGGCTGTGTGTCTTACTTTTATTGTGGTGTTTGACGGGGCTGAATGAGGCAACCCTTCTTTTCACTATCTTTTGAAGGACCTCAGAGTTCTTCATCTCCTCTTAGTATATCTGCCCCAGACCTGGGACATTTTGGTCAGCAACATTTTGGACATTTTGGTCAGGATTCCCCACACATGCACACACTTAACATTGCCCCTAGGTCACAGAGAGACTGAGACACATCGGAAGCTGCCTTACACCTTGTCAGACTGTTTGCCCATCTAATCTAGTACTGTGTACTCGGACTGGCAGCCAGGATTTTAGACAGAGAGAGATCCTTTCCATCACCTGCTACTTGTAGTCCTTTAGGACAGGGGTGCTGAACCTCTTTCAGCTGAATTCCATTTTGGAAATGTCTGGGGGCTGCATTTCAGTGGTGGGTAGGGCTAAGGGTGAAAGGGATGGGGCCAAATACTGGAATACTTTCTGATTAGGAAAAAAAAAAAAAAGGATGTCCACCATGGAACGTGTTTATAGGGCAAACCTCTGGAGATCTTTCCTTGCTAGAGAAAAGGAATGTTGTGAGAATGAAGAACACCACCTTCTCTTTCTCTGACTTCAAGATGCATTCCGACTTCTGCTTGCATAGAACAGTATAAAAGTGGTTCTTTCGGGTGCTGCAGATTTTGCAGTCAAAGTGAGGCTGATGGTAGAGGGCAGGTTAATAGAAGTGTGTGTGTACATTATACACACACACACACACATATGAGAGAGAGAGAGAAGGAGAGAGAATGAATAAAACTTAAGCTATTACCATTATACTACTCTTGGAGTGGCATGTTTTCCAAATAAATGCCATTCACAGCCATTTGTAGTCTGCAGTATTTTCTTTTGAGTGACTCAGCAGCTTATATTCCAACCGGGCATTTTTATGTGTGTGGGTTGTTTTTTTTACTGCTGCATGAAGTTAATCAACATAAACTAAACACAAAATGAGCATGAGGATCATTTCTCTCCATGCTGCCATTTCTGCGGATGGATTGAGTTCAGGGTAAGGAAGGATCTCCAGAGGTCACTTTTGGCTAAATTGGAACAGCCAGCAGTTAAGATAGCTGGACTTGGTTGCTCAGCTGTGCTTATATATATATTCTGCATGATGAGCTAAAGGGATGAAGGCAAACTTCTTTGTTTCTTTGGCGGATATTGCTTCTGTTTTTTCTCCTGGCTTTTACTCACTTGCCAGTGATGGATGGATGCATGCATCATGGCCTTTCAGATCCTAAGCACGCCGAGGCCAGGTCATGCTGCCCAGGTGTGTGGATTCTAGTTCTTTCTAGATGCGTCACAGTGCCTTGCTGTGAGTGTGCACAGACATACATGAGTTAAGGCACAATCCTATGCAAGTTTAGGCAGAAAAAAAGGCCTACAACTCCCAGCATCCCCCAGCCAGCTATGCTGGTAGTTTTCTCTCTAAACTTGCATCGGATTGTGCCCTTAGTGCAGATGATGCTGGTGATGAATTATTTCATTTCTATGCCACCCAATAGCCGAGGCTCTCTGGGCGGTTCGCAACAATTCATAAAAAACACAAACCGCAAATACAATAAAAACAGCATAAAATTTCAATATGCAAAATTTAAAACAGAATTTAAAACAGTTTGAGCAGCTAAAACATTTTCAATTATTATAAATGGAGGCCTTCCAAAAAAAGAAGAAGTGAAAATAAAGACAGGCTTGTGTAATTAAGGAAGGGAGAGGAATTTGTTTGGGTCACAATTTTATGCAGACTTACCTAATGTCATGCTTTCAGACCAATGCACAAACCGAAACTCAGTTATCCTTCAAAATTCAAACTTCTCCAAGTTTTGCAATGGAGTTCTCCAATTAAAAAAAAATACATAGAAAAATATGAATATTGGGGGAAACTGCACACAAAAATGTGTAGCTTACTGAAAATCACAGTCCAAAATGCATTATATTAGGGAAAATGCTTGGCGGGGGAAATCTATAAATTAGGCAAAATTGTGTACATTGATGCAGGTATTAGGAGAAATGTGTGCAAAAATGTATATGAATATTCCTGTGAACTTAAAAAAAAATGTTGATGTTGTTGTTGTTGTTATTATTATTATTATTATTATTATTATTATTTTCATTTCTATACCGCCTGATAGCCAAAGCTCTCTGAGTGGTTTACAGCAATTCACAAAATACTAGACACAGATACAATCAAATACAGCATGAAATACCGATACAATTACAAATACAGCATAAAATTTCAATATACAAAATTTAAAACAGTTTAAACAGCTAAAACAATTTCAATTTTAAAAAAACTGGACCTGTTGAAACAGCTGATACATCCCATCATATGCCATTAAATGCCTGGGAGTAGAGGACAGTCTTAACCTGGTGCTGAAAGAATGACAGCATTGGCGCCAGGCAGGCCTCAGTGGGGGGATCATTCCATAATCAGGGGGCCACCATTGAGAAGGCCCTTGTCATGACCCCTCTCCAGGAATCCTCCTCTGAGGACGAGTGTGACTCACCCAGGGCCCTGGGCATTCCTCAGGAGCAGAGTTCAGACACTGCTGCTGGGGCCGACCGGGCAGCTGAAGAGCTGGCAGGCCCCTCTGGCATGACCCGTGGGAGTTCTCCAGCCCGGGAGGAGTCAGAATCAGAGGTGGAGATGGTACAGGTCCCAAGTCCCAGACAGAGGAGGAGGATGAGAAGGCAGGAACAGATGCAGGCCCCTCGACGCAGCGTCCGGCTGTAAACCAGGATGTCGGCCTTGTGAGGCTTTTATAATCAGCCTGCTGCTAAGGAGCTCCAGCTGCGGGACGGGTGTGCCCAGGCAGCAGGCAGTATAAAAACGCTCACTCACTGAAGCCTGGGTATCAGGAAACAACGTCTTCCTTGACTCTTGTTCCTGATCCCTGATCCCCGCCTTGAACCCCGGACTCTTGGACTCTACTTCGGACTTCACCCTGACGACGGCTTTGCTTGATCCTTGGGCTTTTGTAAGAACTTTACTGGTTAAAATCCCTTGACTGGCTGACCACGCTTCCCTGCTACATTCCTCTGAAACCGCAGAACTGGTAATCTCATCCTAGCTGGACTTTTGGCAGTGCTCCCAGAAGCAAGGCCAGCTGCTGGCTGCCGGCCAGCCTTAAGCAGGACAGCCCTCTCCCCTGTTGCCACCCTCTGAGCCTCCCTTGGAGGTGGCACTTAGAAGAAGGCCTCAGATGTAGATTGTAATGTCCAGGGTAGATTCAGACCAGGAGAGGTATTCTGTCAGATATTGCGGTCCCACGCCATGTTAGGAAGCTGCCTTATCCTAGTTCAGTCTATTTCTTCATCTAGCCCCCTGTCACCTACTCTGACTAGCTGAAGTTATTTACGGGGTCTGACAAAGTTTCCATCCCCTACTACCTGATTCTCTATAGCTAGACATGCCAGGGATTGAAACTGGGACCTTCTGCATGCAAAGCTATGGTCTCTCCCCATGTTATGTTCATTTACTCTTTGATAGCCTCGCACTCCCACTGATTAAAAACAAGGAGATTACTTGTTGTTTTGGTTAAGTCACACTTGAAAAGTGAAGTGGCCTTCAGTCTATGAAGCGGTTAGGTTTGAAGGTGCCACGGGGCTCTGTCCTACAATATGTTATGTCTACAGTTCAAGATATATAGTACCTCGGCAGTGGCAGTGTGTAAAACGCTGGACTGTGTGCACTCCACACTCACTCCACATGGCACCATAACGTTCATGCACATTCACATGCAGTAGAGACATGATGCCGCCGTTCCTCACTCAGACTTGACTACCGGAGACCTTTGGGAATGGAGGTGGGGGAAGCTAAATCCTGAAGAATGGCAATGCTAGCAACTTGCAGTCGCAACATTCTAGTGAGCCAATTGTGTCCACTGCCATGTGCAGGCTTCGCGTTCTTTGGGAAATGCATACATATTTTCAAGTGTGGATGTTTTGGGTGTCAAGCCAAAGGCTCATTCCTGTACATGATTACTGGATGCACACAACCAGCATACCACATACGGGGAATCAATACACACATCCTTTTGTAGTGCCCTTCCCAAGACTTTCACCCATCCACCTGCAGTATGAACAAGCCCTTATTTCCAAGGAAATGGAAGTTTGAATGGAGTTTGGGATGCTGTTGTTGCCAAGTGAAAGGAAGCAGCATCTCTTTTCACTGCTGTCACTGAAAGCAGGAAAGGGAAGTAGTTACCTGCATGGAGCACTGATTGGGATGAACTTTTAAGAGCTAAGCACTCAAGCCACTGGTCCCTGGATGGACAAATCTGTCCATCAATTCTTCTCCCACATTCAAAATTTTTTAATCTCAACTTCTTTTCATCTAGAATATGGAGAAATGTGCAAATTCTAGTAAAATGTTATTAAAAAATGAACTGAAACAAAATTCTCACCCAAAATTAGGGATGTGCATACAAGTAAAACCCAAGTTTGTTGACGTTCTCCAAATTACACCTCAAAGCTAGTTCTGTCTCGTGTTCATATCAAATTGTAATCTTCGGGGGGTTGGGTTCTTTTTGCATTAAAATCTGTGTGTATTTTCATGTGTATTTTTCCAAATGTATGCATCAGTTGTGTGCATCTTTGAAATAAACACATACTTCTATTAATTAAAGCACAGTTGTGCACATTTTTCAAAATTATGCATTTTTCACATGCATTTTTCAAATGTACACAGTGCTATTGAATGGTTTTTTCTTTTCTTTTTTGGTCCATGAATCGCACTGCAATCACAGACTTAGACCACAGACTACCTTGGAGTCATGTTCAGTCTGGACAGTGTGAACTTGGTAAATTTGATTTAAAAAATGAACTGAAACTAATTTCTCATACTTCCCTACCACAAGCAATTAAATCTCAATGTTTCAGCCCATCAAAACTCCAAATCACCAAAACTTCATGGAGCCTGTATTTCTAACCATTGGAAGTATAGACTTTGGAGAGACTTGGGCTCACCTCATAATTAGCCGAGATGTTCTGAAGTGGGGAAGTTCTTACTCAAAATTCCCCAATTTCAAACCTTGGTTTCAGGGTTTATCTATTTTTCTTTCCTCTACTTTGGCCTTGTGATGCTCAGATTGGCTAGGGTGATTTGCCCCCTAGCACCATACTGTTCAAGCGCAGCTCTTTGTAGTCCTCGATGGATTTTGCAGGACTCATCATGTGTATTTTTCCCTTCAGATACATCCATGGAGCCACATGAAGTCTGTGACAGCTTTACATCATTATTTCAAGATTCATAGCTGTAGGTTCCCAGTGAGAGAGAGCTGTCCAAGTCTTTCCGGCAAACAAAATGCTGTTCCTGGCATATTTATTGCAGCAAAGCGAATTTGTGTCCCAAAGATAAATATAGTGTTATCAGCAACAGCTGTCTCTCATTTTTATTTGTTTTTATATTTGACTATAAGTTCAATTCTCTAAAAACACCCAGAGCTGTAAATCCTAAGACAAGCAGTCCCCATGATTTAGTAGCTTGGGATATTTAGGGGCTGTGATTTAGGGAGCACATTTGTGGTACACAAGACAATTCAATAATGTGCCATACTGCCACCCTCTGGAATATGCAAAAACCAAAATGAAGCGGAAGGTCACGCTTCACCCAGAATAGAGCTTGCTGTGGCCATTTTGGTTGCTCTGGACAGGCCTGTCTCCACATCTGTTCTTTCCCTCTCTGTACCTCTATACTGTACATTTACTGACTTCTGCCCACCCACATTCACAATAAATCTATCAAAACAAACACATCATGGACATAGACTGGGCTGAAGGAGGATGCAGAAGACAACAGCAGGGCAGAATTTGGATCATTATTAGGCTTCCTGCTTTTGCTCCAGAAAATTTGGGCGGTTACATTCTAGGAGAGGAGCGGGGGTGGTCAGTCTGGGGCTCACAAGAGGTTTAGGCCTGATCTACATGAGCATGGAAATGAGGTACTAGCATCCTAAGGTAGCAGAATGTGGGAAATGAAGGCATGTGTGGCCATCCCTACAAAACTTTGTTCACACTGTAATGGGTTAAGCTTTTGTGAGCATTCAGCTCAATCCCTTTCAAAAGACTTTTGGGTGCTTGAATAGGGTAGCCACCTATACATCTCCAAAAAGGAGGGCATGCATCACCAAAAAGAGGACATGGATTTGCATAAAATTTGCATATGCTAACTATCATGCATAGATGCACTTTTTTATTTTGTTTTATTTATTGTACTTTTAAACTGCCCAATAATGAAGGTCTCTGGGTGGTGTAAAATACATTAAAAACATACAGTGCAAACATAACAAAAACAAAAACAAAAAAAACAGTGCAGAGTAAAACCAAGATAAATCCAGCAGCAAAGAATAAAATCATTACAACATCATAAAACTAAACTATAGCCAGGAGCAGAATAGAGTACTAAAAGCACTAAAAATAATCCTTAAAATGCCTGGGACTCTGGGAGAATAAAATTAAAAGGGCCTTCAGCTGGTGCTGGAAAGACCAGCCTCACATAGGCACCAGGTGAGTCTCTCTGGGGAAAGCACTCCACAAATGGGGTGCCACCATTGAAAAGGCCCTCTCTCTTGTAGCCACCTGCCTTGCCTCGTTTGGTGAGGACACCTAGAGGAGGGCCTCAGACAATGACTGGGTAGGTAAATATGGAATTTAGAAACCATTTAGAAAGGATCACTATAACTTCAATAGAAATACAATAGATCTCACCATAAGACTGTGACTGGGTGACCAGTTTGCCTGCCTGCTCAGTCTTCTGTTTAGGTGCTAACTGTTGAAGGCTACCTTCAAGGTCCCTGCTCTCCCGGCTTCTTATGATCTTTATATCAGACTTGGACTGGACTTCCCTTCAAATAGAGGATGCCTTGAAATAGAGGACATTCCTCTGACAGTGCTTCAAATAGAGGGCTGAACTCTGTAACATAGGACATATTGCCACCCTACGCTTGAAGCACCCACTGCCTCCTCTTCCCCTGCCCACCAAGAGCCCAGAAAGCTTGCCTGGGGCACGGGAAGGAGGAGGTGGCAGTCAGGGCCGGATTAAGAGCATTATGGGCCTGGTGCTGAGGATTTTGGTGAGCCTTTTTATGGAAATAAATAAAACGAAGACGCAATTTTATATTAAAACAAATTAAATATTTTAATTACCATTAAAGTGCCAAAACTCCGGGTACCGCCCCAAAGTTAGGGCCAGCACTCTCCATCTCTCTCTTCCTGCTGTCCCGAGAGAAAAGTGCCACGCACCTGCTTCCGGTCCTCCTGTCCACTGCTTTGCCACCCAGTCGTGGAAACGGCAGTGAGGGTGAAAGGGGGGGGGGCAATCCATCAATGCCAATATGGAGGGGCTGTGTGCGGCTCAGTGGTGGCGCCCCTGGTTTGCATGCAGAAGGCCCCCAGTTCAATCCCCCCCTCCCCAGCAGCATCTCCGGGGGGGGAGCTAGGAAAGGGTCCAGCCTGAAACCGGGGGGGGGGGCAGCCGCTGCTGCCAGTCTGTGTTGACAGTGCTGGGCCAAAGGGACCAAGCGGAATGTATTATAAATAAATAAACTCTCCCCCCCCCCTTTTGCTGCAACAGGCTAACAAGGCTGCCGCCCTTCTGGAAATGAGCCACTTTGTCCAGTTTGTACCCAGAGGGGTTAAACGGTGCAGGGGGGGGGAGAGCAGGGTCTTTGGGTCCATTTTCAATGTTCTGCTACGGCTGGTATCGGGTAGTTGAATCCATGTTAGAAATAGGAAACCAAAGAGGCAAAGCTGACTCCACGAGTCCCTATTAAAATCAATGGGTGGTTTTTCCCAACAAAATAAGGCTACTTCAGATGTGTAGCTTAAATAAATTCTAGGCACAAGTGTGCCTTTTTATTTCAAAACTCTGCAACTGATTTTGGCAAAAACAGACCAGGCAGACAAACTCAAAATAACCAGGCAGGCAGAGGAGGCAGGGAACCCCAAAGCAGGCAGGCAGAGGCGTTTGTCTTGGACAATTCAAACTGTGGAACTGGTTAAGAAGAGACCAGGCAGGCAGAGGAGGCTGAACCCATTTTCACCCCACCTCAGTTCACGCATCCACTGGAAGCCACACCCACCCACTCCAGGTCCACCTCGCTTCTTTTTACTGTAGAACAAACAGTACCCTGCTACCTTTTTTGGGGGGGGAGGGTCTGTGTCACGAAATGGAGCAAGTTACCTCGCACAAAATGGAGCACGTTACCCCCAATTAACTCCTGAAGGAGCACTAAAGGTGGATTCCCACAAATTAAGGAATTGGGGTGGGGGGAACAATAAAGCATGGCTGGGAAAGCATGGCCCTGCAGAAGTTGTTGGCCTCTAACTCCCATCAGCCCCAGCCGGCATGGCCAATGGTCAGGGCTGATGGGAATTGTAGTCCAACTCCATCTGGAGGACAGCACATCCCCCACACTTGCTATAAAAGAAACTGAGGGAGGAATAGGACTTCCCCCCTTTTTTGTTCAGAGGGGAGGTCATTTTGTAACCCCACAAAAGATGGGGGGCTTGTTGGGGGGCACAGAAGGGGAAGCAAAGAGAACACATGTTTCTTTTGTTTAAGCAATGCAAGGAAGAATTGCCTGTCTGGGTCGGAAGAGGGGTTTTGACCTCTCTCCCCTGCCCTGGCAGTTGAAAATGGCTCAACCCCAACAGGTTTAGGAACTGCCCCTTTGGCAGTGTAGCTCTTGGCTTCTCCAGGTGAGGGCAACAGCGAGTGACCCCAAACAGGTATAACCACCATGGGGGGGGGGAGACAGGCCCTCACTCTTACATTCTTAACCCCCCCCCCCAATATAATAAATTGCAGCTGAAAAACAGACCAGACCAAACTGATTATTATAAAGGGGCAAAATGTAAAGGCATGGCAGGAAACCGAGAACTGGACCGGGGACGGGGGGCGGGTGTGGGGAGGGCATACGACCCACAGATGTTCAGTTATGAGGGCGGGTGAGTGGTGGTAATCGTAATCTCCCCCTGCTCGATTCCCCCATTCGCAGTAACGCTCTTATAGAACAATTGCATATGATGGGCGCTGCGGGGGGGAGGGGGAGAAACTCACCTGCTTTGAGACACACACACACCCCTCCCCCCGTGTTGTTTCGCCAGCTATCAGCACCCCCTTCTGCTACAGCCCTTGGGGCACAGACGGGGCATCTCGCAGGTCCCTGGCGGGAAGAGCCGCCGCCGCCGCCGCCGCGAGGGAGCCGCTGCCTGGCGTCTCGACGCAAGGGCAAGTGCGGCAGCGGCGCGGCTCGGGCGAGTGGGCGCTGCCGGGCCAGCCCTCCCAACTCTGGAAACTCCAGAAGCTGTTTTGGCAAGAAGATCCGTCCGCTCGCCCCTCTTCCAGCGCGTTTATTCTTGGAACTGGGCGAGAGCCGCTCCTCCTTCGCCTAGTCTCTCCCCCCCACCCTCTCTTTCCCCGTTATATATTCCCCCCGCGGGCGATACGGGGAATGTGAGAGGTGTGCGTCGTCCCTTGAAGAATCAAGGAGCAGCCCTGCATGGGAAGGGGGGGAGTGATCCTCGCCTTTGGAGAGGAGGGGGCAAAACCGCGCCTTTCTCCGCTCGCGCGCGGGCCTGTGGGCCTATTTTGTGGTAGGGGCCTGGAGCTGCAGCTCCAATAGCCCCTATCTTAATCCGGCCCTGGTGGCAGTGGGCACTCCCAGGATCCCTGGAGGGAAAGGACATTTAGTCAGGGATCTGGATCTTTTGTCAATCACACATAGCCAATTTCCACTCCTCTCCAAACAGGCGAAGGCCATGACTCAGTTCTAGCCCTCATGTTTGCATGCAGAAGGTCCCAGGTTCAATCCCAGGCATTTCCTGTTAAAAAGATCAGGTAGAGGTGATGTGAAAGATTCTGCCCAAGACTCTAGAGCAGCCTTCCTCCCACCTAGGCCTTCAGAAGTTTTGGGCTACGACTCCCAGCAGGCATGGCCAATGGTCAGGGATCATGGGAGCTGTTCCCCAGGTTGGGGAAGGCCACTCCAGAGAGCTAATGCCTGTCAGAGTAGACAGTACCAGTCTAGATGGGCAAATAATCCTGGGACTGGTAGTGCTCCCAGTCTGATTCCTGGTGAGAAAATATGCTCTGTTGGAGATTTGGAGTGCCCACTGCCACCTCCTCATGCCCCAGGCAAGCTTTCTGGGCTCTTGGTGGGCAGGGAAAGAGAAGGCAGCAAGTGCTTCAAGCATAGGGTGGCAATATGTCCTAGGTTACAGAGTTCAGTCCTCTATTTGAAGTGCTGCCAGAGGAATGTCCTCTATTTCAAGGCATCCCCCTCTATTTGAAGGGAAGACCTGGTATAAGGCAGCTTTCTATGTCCCAGTTTTTAAAATGTTTAAGAACATATTTTTTTATTTTTAAAAATGGAAAAAGCACAGAATAAACATTTGATTGGATAACATGATGTTAGGCATTTGATGGTGGTAAAAAAAATGAACAACCCAACCAAAGCAGCAGGGGAGGAGCAAACAGGAAGAGGCAATCGGGATCTGATTATGGGTTATATATGTGTCTTTAGAGGAGCAAAGGCATGCTGGGGTATGTGGGGAGCAAAGTTCACTCTACAGCCGAATTCCCCCCACCCATCTCAGTTCACAGAAATGTTTGCATGCTCCCATGATATCTCCGATCTTGGAATACAACCCCTTCTCCAACCTGGTACCCTTGAGATATGTTGGACTGCAACTCCCATCATTCCCAGCCAATGGCCATGCTGGCTGGGAATGATGGGAGATGCAGTCCAACACATCTCGAAGACACCAGGTTGGGGGAGGCTGTTGTAGTATATCCAACCAGCTTGCCTAGGCTGTTGAAGCACCGAACTTTCTCACATGAGATTAACTGTTAGTATGCTTTGCAACCAGCCCTTGAATGTTCTGTCTTTAGCCAAAAGGTTTAATCTGGGAGGGAGTCAGATGGCTTAACACATCCCATGAGAAATCTAGCATCACCCACTCAATTGGAAGGTGAGGTTTGTTTTCAAATATTTTCCAGGTGTTGTATCCTTGGTGATGGCACAAAAGGGACCTTTCTCTTTCCTGCAATGCACAAAGCTATCAGATTTACAACCCTGTCCTGACCATTTTCTTGGGCCTGTCTCTGGATTAATAATCATAATCATCATAATCATAATCATAATCATATACCCACTGTCCCTAACTTGTCCCAATTTTTGCTTTTTGGGAATGCCTTCTTAATATTTTGTTAGAGTGGATTGCTAGAGTTATCTAAAACCACAACGTTCCTAGACAAAACACCTGGGAAAATAAAACACTTTTTCCTTGGTTTCTAAATGCTGAGAGAGATTTTAGATCCCAAATGCATATTTCTGGGGAGGGCATCCAAAGCTGCACCTGATGAGAAATATTTCTTTGAGCCCCAGCCAAGCAACATTTTACTTCCGTCCGTTTATGTCACTCTTCAGAATGCTGGCAACAACATTTGTGGTGATAAAATAAATGATATTACTCAATATTACCCATGAAGGGATGTATACATCTGAGCCCATTCATCTGAAAACTAAATTTTACTGCAAGATTCTGCAGGGGGGGAAAGGTTCTCCAGGCAAGGAAATTGGTTTTTCCCCATTTTTCACAATCCACCAATAAGAGAACCCAAAGGAAAACGGTTTCCAAAAACCAGGGACATGTAGAATTCTATCCATCTCATTAACTTGAAGGAGATTTCTGTCACTGGAAACATCCCGACACCCCTGTTCTCTTTTGTTTGATGAGGACTGCCCCCTGCCCACTCCGGTTCATTTTTCTGCCTCGCTGTGAAATACAGCCTTTCCCAACCCAGTGCCTTTCAGATGTTTTAGACCCCAACCCCCAGCAGCCTCAGCCAGCATGGCCAATGGTCAGGGATGATGCGCATTCTGGTCCAAAACATCTGAAGGGTACCTGATGGTGAAAAGCTGGTGTAATGTATAACCCATTAGATCAGAAATAGTGGTGATTTGACTTAGTTTCCCCTTTCCACATAAGGTGGTGTTTGTTTGCTGTAACTGTCTCTGTTTAGTAGGCAGTTTATTATTTTCTGGTCCCCATCCCAGGTAAATTGCTGAGGATGCAGATTATCTCACACACATACACAATCTGAAATGTATGAGGGCCCCCCACAGGGACTGGCTCACACATCCCTTCAACCCAGCTCGTACATTCTTCCAACACCTGTGGGAGTTGCCAGAAACCCCATCCTATGTTGTCTTTTGGGGATGTATTGTCATTTTTATTTATTTGTTTGTTTATTCAATGAATTTATATCCCAACTTTTAGGGGGTAAAAACATACAAGGTGGTTTACAAAACTGTATGAATTAAACAATTTATAATGTTTTTAATATTAATATTAAAAACATCCTAGTTAAAACTAAACACACAAACCTAGAGAGCGATCCTATGGTCCCTGGGCGAGCATCCAAGGGACCATAGGAAGGCTCAGAAACCCCCTTCTGAGGTCAGAGACAGAACTCCGACTTCAGAAGGGGGAGCTGGAGATCTGCCCCCTCACCCCTTGTAGCCGGTGCAAAGAGAACCATGCCGGCTGCCTCTCCGAGGTCGGAAAGTCAACCTCGGAGAGGGGGAAAGGGGGAGGGGAGGAGACTGGAGAGGCCAGAATAAGAGCTTCCCCAGCCTCCTTCCCTCCCACTCCGAAACACTGTCACTAGACAGGCAAAAAAGCCCATCTAGCAAAAATGCAGGGTGGACGAACAGGGAGGCAAAGAATGATCACCTCTGCTACTCCTCCTGCCCTGCCGGCTTCAGCCCAGAAGGGCACAGGAATCTTGGAAGCCTCGGCTTCCAAGCAGCAAGGGTGCAGTCCATAGTCTTTCAGGCACATCTTAATTGCACATTTTCAGACATGCAAAAACTTCTGAAGTGTTAAGAGAAAATATTGTTTAGCTCACAGTGCTAACACAGATCCATACACCATCTCTCGGTGTAATGGGTGAAGCAGCCCTCAGGTCAACGCCAGCCATCAGCATCTCAGGGCACACTCTCCCACTGGTCTTTCAGGATACTTAGCAACAAACAGGGTTTTTTAAGAAATGCCAGGAATGGGAAACAGGGAAGAAAAAGATGATGTGACTATTTGCTCCTCTAGGCTTCTATCCAGGACTGGTGTCGGGGGTCAGCGACGCTGGGCACCTGCCAAGGCCCATGCCACAGTAGGGGGCCCACTGACAACCCATGGGACCTCCTGACCCTCCTGCTCCTCCTGCTTGCAGTTGCAACCGTTCACCACCTCTCCTGTCACCTTGACACGTTGGATGGCAGCATGATAGGGCTCAAAGCCCAGCGGAGCGTGGGAGAGTTATCCTGAAGGCTGCTGCAACTGCAATCTTCCATACTTCCCAGGGAGTTTGTGTCCCAGCATGCACCCCATTCAGGGTGCCAGTGGAGCGGAGACAGAGGGGGAAGGGAAATGCCTCCCTCCTCTCCCTGCACACCACCAGGCATGCTGCCTCTCTCGCCACCATCTGCAAGGGAAGGGAAGGGGGAAGTGTGTGTGGGAATGGTGGACTGACTGTGAAGGCTTTGGGGCAGTGGTGGCGAACCTCAGGCCCAGGCCCCGCAGGGTTCTGCAGGTGGCCACGCCCCCTTCCCCCGACCATTGATCATTTGGTGGCTTCATGGCTTTTGTGCCGTTTTTTCCCCATTCTAAAAGGTTGAAATGCCTTTCCTCGGGCATAGTTCCGGGCAGCAAGGACTTGAAGCTGCAATATTCTGATAATTCTTGTACCTTTGGCCTTGCCCCCTTTTGCCTCTGGCCCCGCCCCCTTTTGCCTCTGAGAGCATCTCTGAAGTTGAATTCAGACCTTAGGCTGAAAAGAGGTTCCCCGCCCCTGCTTTAGGGGATGGCAAGGGCCAGTTGGTAGGATAAGTGGGGGCATTTTAAGGGTTATGAGCCCTTAAATTTGCCCAGAAAAAATATCAGCTTTCATGCTTAATTTTAAAATATATATATTAAAATATGGATAATGTCTGAGTTAACCTAAAGAAAGATTCAGAAAGCTTGCCTGTCTCTAAAAATACAAATACCCCCAAGTGAATATGCATGTCATGGGAAACTGGCCACTATGCATATAAATTGCCAGTGCCATCAAGGAACAGAGTCAGGAAACCCCAGGTCTTTCCTTCTCCCAGGGATGTCTGCCTGAGGTTGGTTATGTTGCTTTCTGTACACAGTGCATTTTGCAGTGTGGCGTAGTGGTGAGAGTCTCGGCCTGGGACTTGGGAGATCCGGGTTCTAGTCCCCGCTCGGCCATGAAGCTCACTGGGTGACTTTGGGCCATTCACTGACTCTCAGCCTAACCTACCTCACAGGGTTGTTGTGAGGATACAATGGAGAGGAGGATGAGGATTATGTAAGCCGCCTTGGGTTCCTTGCAGGAAAAAAGGCGGGGTATAAATATAATAAATAAATAAATAAATACTATATTATGTGCTTAGCGTGGAATGGCAGAGATCTCTGCAGAAACGTCTGGTGTCTGAGAACAAATTCCATTTGGCCAGCATTGTAGGACTGACTGGGGCCAAACATTGCTGGGAATGCAGTCAGCAGCAGTGAAGGACAGCTTTGACAAAAGTTCTGCCCTTATGCACTTCCTTTTCTCACCGCCCTGTCCTCCTTCCCCATAAGGCACTGCACTGAGTACATCCACAAATCGGTTCATTAGAGACAAGGAGCAGGAGGGAACTTTGGCAATGTGCGCTTTATTTAATTTCTATTTGTTGAGTGTATATCCTGCCTGTTGCTACCAGCAGTCTCAAGGCAGCTTACAACTGTAAGAACAATAAAATATAAGCCGATAGGCAGCTTACAACTGTAAGAACAATAAAATATAAGCCTATATTCCAAGGGTGCAAAACCTCTTGCAGCCCAAGGGCTGAATTTCATTTCAGAGAAGCTCTCGGGGGGCCTCATTCTGGTGGTGGGCGGAGCTGAAGGCAAATGAGGGCTGGGCCAAGTGCAAAGGGGGTGAAGCCAAAAATACCAGCATATTTTAGCTAGAAGCTCTTGCTGCCAGTAACCAAGTCTTAGGAGAGACATTTCAGCCTTTTAAAAGGGGGAGAACAGAATTGTACAAAAGCCGGGAAACCATCAAAGGATGAACGGTTAGGGGAACAGGGGTGGGGCCAGGGCAAGGGGGCATAGCCATCTGGGGAATGCCAGAGGGGTGGTTTAGGACCCCAGGCGGGCTGGATTGGGACCCCAGGCCTGAGGTTCTGAACCCCTGTGATATGCTAACAGGAAACTCAGTTTCCAAGTGTGGATCCTTATGTAGCCAAAACAGCATCATCTACACACAAGAGGGAGGTATCAGTGGGCTTGGAGTAACCCCAAGCTTTGCAGAAGTACCCCAAAAATGTTAGGGGGGGATCAAAGTGGTTGAAATCCAAAAACAGTCCAGTGAGGGCTGAGCATGCTCAGTGGACATGGAATGCTATCTGATTTGCATGGAGGAGGATGAAAAACCAGAGGGGATGGAATGGCATATCCTTCAAAAGGGCATGGCTGGCTGGGTGGGTGGATCCATGGATAGGAGCACTTCCACTTGTAAAATATAATTCTCAAGAACAACAACAAAACCCCTAACACAAATTGGAAAGCTGCAGAGCCAGGAATGAAAATGAAAAAAGATTAAATAAAACATGGAGTCCCTTAAAATGATTTTAAATTAGCATTATTATCACAGGATGGACTTTCCCTGGTACCTAAAAGATAGCAGAGACAAGCATCCAGGAGAGCATGTCTAGAGAGGGAGTTCTCAGTTCTGTAGTTTAGGTACCATCACAGAAAAGGCCCTCTCACTGGTAGCCACCCACCTAAATTCAGAAGGCGGCCGCAGTCAAAGCAGTACATCTCATTATCTTAATTGGCCATGCAGGTTCATGTGGGAGAAGGTGGTTCTTCAGATAGCTCAGTCCCAGGCAGTTTAGAGTTTTAAAGACCAAGGACAGCACTTTGATTTGAGCCTGGAAACAGACAGTGGACTAACATGTTGATGGCAGCCAACCTCAGTTAACATTCTGGCAATCGTGTTCTGCACCACTTGAAATTTCTGGATGCTTTTGAACATCAGGGTCCCTTGGATCCAACCCTGATAGTCCAATTCTAAACCTTTTCCCTCGGAAGTAAGTCCCTTGATGTTCAATAGGACTCTCTTCCTTGTAAGTATGCTTAGAGTTGCAGACTATGAATAACAACTGTTATCTTCACTCAGAGCTATGTAGGCTTACGGCCAGGAATTCATTAGTGCTATATTAACTAGAGATGAATTAAACTCTAAAGAATTTTTGACTTTTTTTTTCTTTTGAAATGCTCAGCTTGGCTAAAATGAGAACCTTGGAGTTAAACTGTGATTTTGGATAAGAAAAGTTCAACTACATTTTATGTATTGATTTTGCAACATCAGAATTTAGCATTGATCTTAAAATAATTGGGGTTTTTTTTCCTTCTAAAGCAGAGATGGGGAACCTTTGGCCCTCCCTCCAGATGCAGTTGGACTACAACTGCCATTAGCCCTGATCATTGGCCATGCTGACTGGGGCTGTTGGGACTTGGAGTCCAACATCTGGAGGGAGGGGCCACAGGTTTCCCATCTCTGTTCTACAGACTTTATCGCTTTAAAAAATTGCATGTTCCCACAGACTTTGTACCCTTTAAGCAGAGGATGCAACATTCACATCTGGTACAGCCACTGATTTGGCCAAAACATTGCACAATGCCAGTGAAAGGTTGTGGATCCATTTTGTTTTGCCTAGCCCGAGTGCCTTGAAGCTTCACAATTAGTCCTGGGTTATTTTTCTCTGGAGGGAGTGGATGTCGTTAATTCTGGCATTTGAGGATACACCTCTCAGACGCTCATGGAGCAATTATCATGGTACAAAATTAACTCATTGATGCTCTGAGGAAGGCTCTGTGCCATTTTAATGGAATGTTAATTGGCCTAATGGGTTTAATGTCAACAGGATCTAATGAACACTCCTCTAATGAGCACATTCTTTTTTGAGCCTGTTTTCAAAATGTGCTTTATTAATAATAATCAAAGTAATTCTCTTATCTAAGACATAAACAACACCAAAGCTATGAAAACGTCAGTATACTGTACAGAGAGATTGGGGTGGGGCAGAGGGAGAGAATCACAAAGCATCCATATGTGTTCAAAAATAAAAGATTCAACTCTGTTTTTTCAAAAGGAAGGTAATTCCCAAATCATATCAGAATCAGATACACGGTGATGAATACAAGAGACCTGCTGGATCAGACCAAAGGTCCATCTAGTCCAGCATGCTGTTTCTCATTGTGACCAAGCAGATGCCTACAGAAAGCCCATAAGTAGGGATGGTGAGGAATTAGTTGGCTTCACATTTTAATGTGAGATTACCCAATTCGCACATCGTGGAACTGAGCATGGACCCAAACACAATTTGCAACTGGAAATCCATACATTTCCAAGATTGCAATGCAAAGTAAAACAAAATGTGTTTGACAATGTGCACACATTTGGACAGTGTGCAAAGAAAAGTGCATACATTCCTGAAATGCACACAAAAGTGCTTTAGTGGGTACACGTGTAAAAAAAAAATGTGCCCCTTATCTTTCTGTTGTTTAGTTTCTGAGTTTCGCCAGGAATCAGTTTGACCTAGTTAGGTTCAGGCTCTGTGTTTGTGGATGGGGCTATTTAAAAATAATGAATCCTTCACCACCTTTAACAAAGGAGGGCATAGAGCCACTCCCACTAAAATTAAACTAAGAATCAGCAAGAGAAGATAATTTAAACTGGACTCTAAAGGGAATAACTTGAAAAGCTTTGGTACCCTAGATATTAATTAAAACAGACCTTGGGATCCAGGGAGAGTTCTCCTTTGTTGATGAAATGCAATGAAATCCCAGTATTTTATTCTGTCATCATTCTGGCCACACACACACAAAGGGGATTAGAATGGATAACATGTGGGCCTCCTCCAAAATTTGGGCTTGTTTCCACAAGCTTGCATGCTACTCAGTGACTCACAGGCTGAATGTGTGAACTGCCTTTACTGAAATGTCTTGCATTTGAGAAGATGCCACATGATGTGAAAGTTCATTCTGCAGTGTTTGATTCGCAATAGCTGTATAAATCATGCTATAATAGGTGACAAATATGCATGTGTGTACTTACCCTTAGAGACTCTTAATATCATAGATTTCATAGATCATAGAGTTGGAAGGAGCCTACAAGGCTATCGAGTCCAACCCCCTGCTCAATGCAGGAAACTAGAGGAGGGGTCTCCCATCCAAGTAATAACCAGGCCTGACCTTGCTTAGCTTTCCATGCTCAGACAAGCTGAGCCAGCGTAAGCCACAGCTTGATCAAGATGCTACAATGGCAACTCGGGGTGCTTCCAAATGATACTTTTTATTGTGCAATTGCTCTGCCTCAAACATGGGTGGTCCAGATGACATCTTCCATTTGCAGCCTTCCTGTGTTTTCCCATTGGTTAATCCATCTTTCTTCTTAACACACACCCCAAAAATTTTTTGATCTGGACGGAAAGATGAAATAGCTACACAATGCCTTTTGCTTGATAGCACTGGGACAGGGGTAGGCAGTGTGGTGCCCATGAGCATAAATGCACCCCTCGACACCTTTCTTGGTGCCCTGCCCACCAGGATGCCCTACCCTTCCCACTATTTTTTTGTATTAACACATTGTCTTACCAGGGGCTGAGATTGCTGTAAAACAGGGGTCTGTTGGTGCTGAAAACTGTGGGTACAAAGGAGTTGTTTAGTGCGGCAGGGCTCAGGCCCTCAACCTCTGCCGTGTACTCAGTCTTTTAGGCAGGTAACTTATTCTTTGCCATGCCTCCCATGGCAGCAATTTTGTGATGGTCCTCAGGACAGTTAATCAAATTGCCAGATGTGCCCACGGCCCAAAAAGGTTGCCAACCCCTGTGCTAGAAGATGTCTGTCTCGAGGCAACCTTCGTTTCCATTTGAAAGGAGAACCACACACAAGCCCTTTCCAAGCGTTGCCTCCATATGCACCATAAACATGTGGAAAGGAGAGGACTGCGCCTGCTGACCCTGCCCATGACATCTGCATGTTAGCTACAAAGTCTGCAAAGGGGTTCCTACACATGTGCAACTCTATTTGGAGCCCCAATCGCACATTCGTTCCCAATTGCATGGAGCGCCCTATGTGCATACAGCTGTTTTCAGATAGGTGGCCCTATCAGACCTTCCAACTAATGCATGGAGGTCTGGAGTGGGAGCCAATGGAGCACAGCAACATCAGGGCATGGCCAACAGGCATGGTTCCACTTCCCCCTCCATGTGTTTTCAGTCCCCATGCCTGAAAAGGGCCATGGGCACTGAGAGAGAGAGAGAGAGAGAGAGAGAGAGAGAGAGAGAGAGAATTAACAATATCATTTAACACAAGAGTGGGAAAAGCCAGAAGATTTTCCAGTGGCCAATGTGGCATAGTGGTGAGTGTGTTGGACTGGGACTCTGGAGATCCAGGTTCTAGTCCCCGCTTGGCCATAAAACTCACTGGGTGACTTTGGACAGGTCACTGACTCTCAGCCTAACCTACCTCACAGGGTTGTTGTGAGGATAAAATGGAGAGGAGGAGGATTATGTAAGCCGCCTTGGGTTCCTTGCAGGAAAAAAGGCAGGGTATAAATATAATAATAAATACATACATACATACATACATACATAAAATTCTAAAAGCTTAAAAATAAATTAATAACCATGCTTTTTCAATTCAATACTTCTCTTACTTTTTTTCCCAATCAAACTTATATTACAACCAGTTATAGCTGTTTAACAACTTCTAACACTCTTTCCCTATATTCCAATCATTATTCTTTTGTCTCCCACACAGCATGAATTGATCTAGAGAATCTTTTTTTTTTTTACATAATATGAGACCTTATGCATTAATACCGTATGCCAAATATTATTTCCCCATTTCTTTAGAGATGGTACTTCTTCCCCCCTCCCCCCAATATGTTTGCTATTAGAATCCGAGCTGAAGCTGACGTGTTTGCAATCATCCTATGGGCATCATGTTGTGTGGGAACCTCTTTGAGGGAAGCTTCTCCCATGTTATTGCAGCAGTTTCAACCACATCCATATTGCTTCCTCTTTCATTTTTTGCATAGTTGAGATGGAATGGCTGGCAATGGACCACATAGCGCAAATAATGTGCCTGCACAAGCCATCTTGAAAATCAGATGTTTGGACTGTTGTCTGTGGACAGGTCCTTGTGATGATAGACTGGAGGATGCTGGCTGTGTCAATTATGCAGAGCATCCCAGAGCTGCCCCTAAAAGCCACGACCACCAGACTTTGAGCCTTTGCTATCATCTCTTTCTCTGGCCTTTCCTGGTGGGTTAATTTGGTGTGGCTGGCTTTGTGTTTGGGATGTGTGCAGGGCCAGCCCTACCATTAGGCAGAGTGAAGTTGTCGCCTCAGTGGCACATGCTGGGAGGTGGCAACAAGGTGTTGGAGAAGAGACCTAAGTGCCATACAGCCACTCTCTACCCCCTAAGTAGAGCCTGCTGCCTTCAGGTGCAGTAGAGCATGTTGTCCCATCATCCGTGTTGAAGACAGATTCATCTGCCCGTCCAGTCTGCTTTTCTACATGGAATGGGAGGGGCACCATCTAATCCTTTACCTCAGGCAGCAAAATGTTTTGGGCCACCCGTGTGTGTGTGTGTGTGTGTGTGTGTGTGTGTGTGTGTGTATGATTTGAAGGAAGGTTTATTCATATATATTTTTTGGTTCCTTAATCCAAGCTGACCTTTCTCCCACCAACAGGTTCTAGATGTGAATCAATCCCATGATGCAACATGTCTCCCCAGCGCCAGCTCTGACAATGATGGCCACACAGACTGTGCCCCCTCCCCCTTATCAAGAAAGCCAACAGGTGAGTGTGCTGGAGGACTCCTACCCCATCCCCTTTTCAACATTTGACAGCAACTGTTCAGCTTGCACTTTTGAGTGTGGCAGGAGAAAAGTAGGAAATGAAGGTCAGACGAGATAGTGTGTGTGCTTGTGCATATGTTTATCTATATACACATTTGTATTTTAATTTCCTATATTCACATAGCCATCCCATAACACATGTTCTTGAGGTGGCTCACAAAACAAATACAGCACTGAAATACAGTGTAGAACAATAAAAACTATTAAAAATGAAGCACAGTTAAAACATGAATTTTAAACAGAGAGGCCTAGTCTATAAAATATCAGTTACTGAAAAGGCATGAGTGAATAAAAAGGTCTTCACCTGGTATCAAAATGACTATAAAGATGGTGTCAGGTGAAACTCTCTGGGAAGGCTGGTCCATAAGTCAGGTGCCACTACAGAAAAGGCCCTCTTCCTAGTGGGTGCCCACCTCCCTTCACAGGGGCACTTGGAGCGGGGCCTCCAACTAAGTTCTTAAGGTTCAGGAAGGTATTTGGGAGAAGAAGGCATTTCTCAGGTAATCTGGTCCCAAGCCACTTAGGGCATTAAAGGTTAAAAGTAGCCCTTTACATCGGACTCAGAAATGGACTGGGACCCAGTACATCCCCCCTCCATCCACACTTATTCATTCATCCAGATGCACATGCCCATTCACACTCACTGCTGCTCAGAGCAATCTCGTCTTCCCTCAGCCTTTCATGCTGGGCACCGAGAAAGGGACTTCCCTTTCTCAGTGCCTAGCATGGAAATGCAACGTGCTACTGGGGGAGGAACACAGCAATCGGCTCTTCCACTGGCAGCATGGTTGGAGGGGAGAACTGGAGAGGATGGGGGAGGGCTGGGGAGGAGAGGAGAGGCTCCAGGCCAGATGGGAAGCCGCCATCGCCATGGACTGAAAGCAAGATGTCCCCACCCCTGCTTTAAACAAATGCTTTTGCAAGGGTGTTATGCTTATTCAAGGAATTCACTGGGAGGAAAGATTGTGAATCCTCTCTCTGAATTTCAGAAAGGTACTTGTCTATAGGGGGGTCTATGCCCAAAAATTACAGTTCAGAGTCTTTTGCGTTAGTGTTAATAACATAGGACTGGAAACAGAGAAAAGGGAAATATGACCCCTACACCTACCTATTATACAAGTAGGTTCATGGGTAGGATTTTCAAGAATGTTTCAATCAGTGTTCTGAGGAAGATGAATTTCGTTCACTTTTGCTGGAACTTGTTCTCCTCTCACACCTTCTGTGTGCACATTTCCCTGCCACCACCTTCTTTTTTATGCTGCCAAAATATAAATCATTTACATAAGAGACTATGACAGCATATAATTGTTTCCACTGCTATTTTTCCCAGGTGGGAAATATAGGAAGAATTGGTGTTTTAGCCAAAGAGAGGTGGCACATGTTCCTTTGGAGACAGGCGGCAGGAATGCAAGTGAACAGTGTGCTCATTATTCTCCTCTTCTTCTTTCTGGAGCATTCATACCCCACCTACAAACTGAAGTGCGGCTAGGTTGGCTCCCTCTCTGTTCTTCTTCTGCCAATAGGCAAAGACCTTTCTATTCAAGCAGGCCTTTGGCATGTAAGCGGGTCTGTTGCTGAAGTGGAGGGGGTGTTATTGGTTGGGTGCTGTTTATTTCTTTTATTGTTGGGTTTTTAACTGTGCTTTTAATGTACTTGTTTTTATTATGGTTTTAATTAAGTTAAGTGAATGAGGGTGCATGGCTGGTTGGCTTGGACTCTGAGCGGGAGCGTTCCGTGCTGCAACTGTCTGTTGCAGTTTGTTCTGATAATGCCACCAAACCTGCCTGATTCGAACATACAGTAATACCTTGGATTGCAAGTAACTTGGTCTGAAAGCGTTTTGCAAGAGAAGCACATTTTTTAAATAAATTTTGACTTGATAAACAAGCGACATCTTGCAATACAAGTAGTGTAAGGATGTAACTGCTCGCCTTGAGCAGGCATAGCGGGCCGAAATTGGCCCCACTCACACCCGCCAGAGACTCGCTTTGATATAAGAGTGTTTTGGATTACAAGCATGGTTCTGGAACGAATTATGCTCGCAATCCAAGGTATTACTGTACATTCAGTCTGAGGTGGCTCTCTTCCAGGGATGTTGAAGAGTCCTTGGTCTCGAGTCCCGAGTCGAGTCTCGAGTCCCATTAAAAATATTGGGACTCGAGTCCGAGTCGAGTCAGAGGGGGGACTCAGTCCGACTCACGAGTCGAGTCCTCGAGTCCGAGTCCCCATCCCTGCTCTCTTCTTCTTTCTGTCCCATAGTAACAACATTCAGCCACGCACAGAAATAGTGCGAGAGAGGCTGGGAGCTGTTTCTTCCCATCCCCCACCCCACCCCTTGCTTCTGTGTAACAGCTGGTCACCCTGTCTTGCTCCCTTTAAAAACAAAAAACAAAAAAAACAGGCCTGGAACCTCAGAAGCAGTTTCTTTCCAGCTACTGGCATGAGCAGAAAAGTTTTCTTAGGTTGGCATTTACATTGCTTGAGAGGAAATCACTCAGGGGAGGGGAGCTGGAGATTGGCCTGCTGAAAGGAGACACTGCTGCATTCCCAAGTTAATGCCCTCCTTGGAGAACTGTAAAAGATACAGGCGTATAAAAGACAGCTGTAGTCTCCCAGCAAATGTGACACATACCTGCACCACACCAAGTTACATCCTGGAGAAGCTCTTGGGCCATGAACATTTCAGCCACTCACTGTTTTAGGCCTCGGTACTTTTTATCCAGACGCCAAGAGAGGATTCTTAGGACAATTCTAGGTCACATTTAAGTTCAGAGTCTCTAAAACATGGTAAAAACTAGATCTCACATAGGGATATGTGGACACTGGAAAACTTGTTCTTTTTGTGCTCGATGGACTTTTGACACATTTCTCACCCAACAGCCAAAAGCAGGCCAAATTGTGGGGGGAGGAAAAGTGCTCAAAATATTTGCACAAATTTAGAGCCTAGAACTGCATATCTCTAGCACCATTTTCACAAATCGCAATTTGCGCAAATCGGGGCTGACTCATTAGACTTGCGTCAATGTTGTTCTTATAGATTCATGGATCACAGAGTTGGAAGGGGCCTACAAGGCCATCGAGTCCAACCCCCTGCTCAATGCAGGAAACTAGAGGAGGGGTCAGTCCGATCCAAGTAATAACCAGGCCTGACCCTGCTTAGCTTTCCACACTCAGACAAGCTGAGCCAGCGTGAGCCACATTCCTGTTCTTGTAGCATTTAACATGAGAAGTATGCAAGCATCTCCTCTCACATATGCGCACACCCCAGCTGGGACACCTTTTATTTTCTGACAGTTGATTTCTGATTTGTGCAAAATGTGGGCCTCTGCAATTTTGTGCAAATTTCCCCAGTTTAATAATAATAATAATAATAATAATAATAATAATAATAATAACAACAACAACAATAATAATAATAATAATAATAATAATAATAATAATAATAATAATACACAAATTGTGGCCTGCTTTAAAAACAGAAGTCCGCATGCTGGTTCAGCTCACATTAGATAGAGTCGGCGCCAGCCTAGGGTTGATGGAATGGAATCCACGGGGCTAAGTCAAGAAAATCTGTCAGATTTTAACATCCCATCCATCAGATTCCTCACACATCCCTAATCTCACCATGCATATTCAAGAAGCAGGGCTGGCCCTGCCATTAGGGAGAGTGAGATAGCTACGTCAGGCGCTATGGTGCAAGAAGGTGTTTGAGTACAGAGCCCTGGGTGGGCCACATGGCCTGCCCAGGGCCCCCTAAGCTAAACTGCTGCCCTCAGGTATGGTGTGTAGGATGCTGCTTGTTCCCAGTGTTGAACTAAGATGCATCTCCTACTTCAGTCAGCTTCTAATGGGAGTGGGAAGCCATCTTGTCTGTTGCCTCAGGCAGCAAAATGCTTGGGCTGGCCCTATTCAGAGGAATGGGCTCCATGTGACTGTCATGGAGAAAAGTTACCTCATGATGACTTAAGCACATCAGTCTGAACAAATCAGGCCTACATCAATTCTGGGAGAAAATGGCAAGTGTCGCGTTGATGCAACTGAGATTATCATTCGAGATTGTGATTTTTTTTCCTCCCAGTTCACTTTGTGGACATATCTACATGAAACTGGGTCTTGTGAGGAAGTCTAGTAGGCCTGTGGCTTACGCTGGCTCAGCTTGTCTGAGCGTGGAAAGCTAAGCAGGGATCAGGCCTGGTTATTACTTGGATGGGAGACCCCTCCTCTAGTTTCCTGCATTGAGCAGGGGGTTGGACTCGATGGCCTTGCAGCCTCCTTCCAACTCTATGATCTATGAAATCTATGAAGAAGAGCCCTGCTGGAGCAGGCCAAGGCTTCTTTCCCACAGTGGACAACCAGGTGCCAATGGGAAGACCACACAGTGGGACATTAAGGCAAATAGCCCTCTCCCACTGTTGTTCCTCAGCAACTAGTATTGAAACAGGCATGCTGCCTGTGATCCTGGAGGTAGCATATAGCCATCATGACTAGTAGCCATTGATAGCCTCCTTCTCCTCCTCATGAATTTGTCTACTCCCCTTTTAACGCCACCTAAGTTAGTGGCTATCACACCTTGTGAGAGCAAATTCCATAGTTTAACTGTGAGCACGCATTCAGCTCCACAGCCACATTGCCAGCTTCTCTCCCAAGTAGTCTTGTCAGGATGGGGTAGGGGAAACAGTGTGAAAGAAAGAATCCAAATTAAGGGCTTGTTCTTACATAAACTAGAATATAACAACTCAGATTTGTTTTCCAGGGGTAATAACGCCCCCCCCACATTTGTGTAAATGAAGGCTTCAGGGTTTTTGTTTTGTTTGCTGGTGCCTTGGATCATTTGCATGTTACAGTGGGAAAAAGGACCTCTTAGTTCGCACACACCACGTAATTAAATGTATGGAGCTCTCTGCCACAAGATCCGCTGGATGGCATTAAAGAAGATTGGACAAATTAATGGAGGAGGAGGAAGAGTCTATCAAGGACTACTAGATGAACCTTTAGTCCAGGGGTGGGCAACCTTTTTCCTGTTGAGGGATGCATTCCCTCTAGGGTGATCTGTCAGGGGCCGCATGTTGGTGGTGAGTAGGGCCAAAGCCAAGAGTGCGTGGGTCACCCCTTTTCTCTTTCTGTCACCCCTTTTTCTCTCTTTCCCTCTTCATCGCAGCCCAGCAGGCTGCCTGGAGAGGGACAGATCATGGTTGCCAGAGGGCTGAACTGATCGCATGCAAAGTGCTTTTGAAATTAGGCCAAGAGCTGCAGGTTGCCCACCCCTGTTTTAGTCTGATCCCAGCATGGCTTTTGTTGTATATGCCACCATTTAGGGAAACCCTTCCCATAGACCTGTGAAGTGTGCCTTCCAGAGATAACACTGATGATTCTGCTTATCATTTATTTATTATTTATTTATTATATTTATACCCCGCCTTTTTTCCTGCAAGGAACCCAAGGTGGCTTACATAGTCCTCCTCCTCCTCTCCATTTTATCCTCACAACAACCCTGTGAAGTAGGTCAGGCTGAGAGTCAGTGACTGGCCCAAAGTCACCCAGTGAGTTTCATGCCTAGCGGGGACTAGAACCCGGATCTCCCGAGTCCCAGTCCAACACTCTCACCACTACGCTACACTGGCTCTCATGTTATCATGTTAAATGTGTAGACAAAACAGAGGCCAAAAAATAAGTAAATCCAGTTCTTGTTATCCTAGTATAACTTGATCATATAAAGGCAACCTTAAATCTAGCAAATCCCAGAAAATGGGGATTTTTCACCATGAAAAAGAGGTGACTCAGCTTATCCTCGCTCTAACTCTTCACAGAGATTCAAATTATTTTTGTTTTGTTTGCTGGGAAAGCAAATATTGAGCTTCTATTATCAAGTTCTCATACCAGGGATATTTCATATTTAAGCAGGCTTTTCAATTCCCTTGATTCTAGATACTTTCCCCCTCCCCAGAAAGGCCCAGCTGCTGAAAATGGGGGAATCTCAGCTTTCGTTTGGGGAACTGGGTTACAGGCAGAAAAGACTGCAGATAAGCTAGAAATATAATTGCAACTTGTCTTTCAAGGGGCTTGTAATTATAAGGTATCCCTATGATACATTAAAATTCTGGAATATTTTGCAATTTAACAATGAGTAACATGATTTTATCAAAACTTCATTTTCTATTATACTCATGCTAGTACCAAGAACACTATGGCCTATGATTCATGATGACCTCGGATGTACGTGTTCCCCACCCCTCTCTTCCTTCTTTGCACCTGCAAGGAGGAAATAGGAATCATCTACTTCCGATTTTAACCAAACCAAAGCTCCCCTCTTAAAAAATTTAGAGAGCAGAGTGACACACATAGTTGTTCTCTTCCCTTCCCCCACCGCGACTGCTGCCCTTTGATCTTCACAACAACCCTGTGAGGTAGGTTAGGCTGACAGAGTGACTGGCTCAAGATCAACTGATGAGCTTTATGGCTGAAGGAGATTTGAACCCTGGTCTCCCTTCTCCTACCTTGACACTCTGATCCAGGGATAGGCAACTTGTTTTGGACATCGACTCCCATGAGCCCCAGCCATCATGGCCAATGTTCAGGAATTATGGGAGGAGTAGTACAAAACATCTGGAAGGGCACAGGTTGCCCACTCCTGCTCTAATCACTGCACCACATTGTCTCTCGGTGTCGTCTCGCACATATACCTGAGGATTCCTGTTTAATATTTTTAAAAACAAAACACAAATTAGTAGTAGCAGCAGCAGTATATAGCAGCAACAGAAATAGTGATCTGTTTTTGCAGTGGTGCCCCACTGCCTTAGTATATGTTCCATCCAGTCCATACCATTGTTAATCTGAATATGCCTGGCAACTGGCAAGTCCTTTTTTTATAGTCTGAAAGCACTGCTTGACACAGCAGAAATTGTTCCCTTCTCCCAGTATGTAAAGCCCTAGGACTAAAGCAATTAAAAAACACCCAGGAAGAAAAGGCTTGACTGAGACAAAATTGGGATAAACATGAACCGAAACAATTACCATGCATATATGACTGCTGGAAATACCGAGCTGACTCTGTGTTCTCACTCCAATAAACCAGAGAAAGAGAGAGAGAGAGAAAGAGAGAGAGAGAGAGAGAGAGAATTTATTTATTTATTTATTTATTTATTATTTGTTACATTTCTATGCCACCCAATAGCCAAAGCTCTCTGAGTTGTTCACAATTGCCTAATCCATCCTTAGAGGTAGCCATATACATGTTATTTATTTATTTATTTATTGGGGGGGGGGATTATGCCGCTCCTCAGTCAAACAGGCTTCCAGAGCGGCTTACATATAATCAATTAAACAAGGCAGCCCCTGCCCGCAGGCTTACAATCTAAAAAGACACGATACACAAGGAAAAAGGAATGGAGAGGCAAGAAGGGGGTAATTAATAAATTATTCTGGCAGGGCAGTGTTTTGAGTAGATGAAGAATACTCTAGCATGTTGGGTACACATTTGAGTCACCTTTTAAGTTAATCCAAAGGGCTTTCTCCATATTGTAGTCTTCAGACCACATTCCAAAGTCTTAAAATTGATGTGGGAATGGATTCATGCGTAGGGCTCTTCTTGAAAAAGACATCGATAGACTGAGCTGTGTTCCTCCCACAAGCAGACATAGCTCATAAGCACCGTGCTGGATCAGGTCAAGAGACCATCTAGTCCAGGGGTGGGCAACACACAAACCATGGGCCACATGTGGCCTCTGCCACACCTCTGAATTCAGTGGCAGTGGGGGGAAATTGCCCCCCAAATTTGTCTTATTGTCTGTGAAGCACTAAAAAGAACAAATTTTGCTCATTCTCAAGCCAAAGTTGACCTTTTTAGTGGTCTGTTATGGTTTCCCAATAAATGTTGGCAGCAAACCGACAATTTCCCCTCAGTGCCTTGTAGACCCTTCCAGAAATTGCCCACCTCGGTCTAGTCCAGAATGTTGTTTCCAGTATTGGCCAATGAGATGCTTCTAGGCCATGAAGGCAACCGCTCCCCCTTATGGTTTATTTGTTAGTTTGTTTGTTTATCTGATTTGTACCCTGCCTTTCCACCAAGAAAATGGCGCTCGAGGCAGCTAACAATCATAGGAACTTTAAAAATAGATAGATAAAATTGTTCCCTTCTACTGTAATGCGCTCTACGTGGGGTTACCCTTGAAGACGGTTCGGAAGCTACAGCTGGTACAGAACGCGGCGGCTCGCCTGGTTAAAGGCAGCCGCCGGCGGGATCACATCACGCCAGTGCTCAAGGAGCTACACTGGCTACCAGTTGCTTGCCGAGCTGAATTCAAGGTGTTGGCTTTGACCTTTAAAACCCTATACGGCTCCGGTCCAGTCTATCTCAAGGAGCTGTCTCCAGCAACACCAAGTGGGCCGCTCAACAAGATCTGCCACAGACGGCCTTCTCCTTGTCCCTTCAGCCAGAGCAGCTAGACTGGTCGGGACGAGGAAGAGGGCCTTCTCTGTGGCAGCCCCCGTACTATGGAACTCTCTCCCAAGTGACCTCCGCCATGCCCCCTCTCTGCTGAGCTTCCGCCGCTCATTAAAAACTTGGTTATTCAGGCGGGAATATGGGGTGGGCTAAGATTTTAAAATTTTATACTATTTTAATGTATTTTAATGGAGAAAAATGTTTTAATGTATTTTGTTCTGTTTTACTTTCTGTACATCGCCCAGGGTGGCCGGTTTGCCGGCCAGATGGGCGATAGATAAATGCAAATAATAATAATAATAATAATAATAATAATAATAATAACAACAACAACAACAACAACAACACAACTTGGTCAAAAACAACCACAATACATTAAAAAAAAAAAAACCACAGAAGAAAATACATTAAAGGACGTGGAAGGACAGCAGAGAGGGAACCAACCTAGCCTCCCTCAGCACGGATAAGCTGGTGGCAGCTGCCAAGATGCCCCTATCTCATGTCACCACCAAACACACCTCTGAAGGTGCCTCCCCTGAAGATCTTAAAATCCAAGCAGACTCATATGGGAGAAGGCAGTTTTTCAGGTAGCCTAGTCCCAAGCTGTATAGGGATTTATAAGTCATAACCAGCACTTTGAATTCTGCCCAGAAACAGACCAGTAGCCAGCAGAGCTGCTGTAACAAGGGAGTTGCATGCGCCCTGTAATGGGCCCCAGTCAATAGTCTGGCTGCAGCATTCTGGGCCAGCTGAAATTTCTGAACAGATTTCAAAGGCAGCCCCACATAGAGAGCATTACAGTAATCCAAATGGGATGTAACTAAGGCATGTGTGAACGTGGCCCGATCAGACATCTCTAGGCATGGGCACAGTTGGTGCACTAGCCTTAGCTGTACAAATGCAGTCCTGGCCACCGTTGAGACCTGGGCATCCAGGTTTAGGGCCAAGTCCAAGAGCACACCCATATGGTGAGCCTGAGTCTTCAGGGGAAGTATAACCCCATCCAGCACAGGTTGAAAGAAACCCTATTCCCTGATCTGCTTTCCAACTAACCAGGAGAACCTCTGTCTTGTCTGGATTAAGCTTTGATTTGTTTACCCTCATCCAGCCCATTAACAACATCAGACACTGATTTACAACCATAATAGCTTCCTTGGATTTGCCCTTCAGCATCTGCTATTCCACCTCTGAAGACAAAGGGTCCATTTTAGCCATCAGTAGAATGCAACCTACAGGAATTTGCTGCATTCCTTTTTAAAGCCATCTAAACTAGTGGCCATCAATTAGTGATGTTAGCGTACCTGGGTGGGCCCCCACTCCAACTCATCTCACCTCTCCGCAGTGCCCCCCCCCGCTGCTCGATTCTCAGCAGCACAGAGAGATTCTCCACGCCGCTCGAGCTGCCCGCGCCCGCCATGACAGTCCAGTCGTCGCGTCACTTCCGGCTGGCCGGAAGTGACACAATGGGACCGTTGTCATGGAGAGGCAAGCAGGGCCGGAACCCGGTAAGGCCTGCGAGTCTTGGGCGGGCATGAGCGGGGCCGATTTAGGCCCACTATGCCCATCCCGAGGCAAGCGGTTACATCCCTACAGGGATGTACAAGCAAGCAATGTGTGTGCTCACCCAGATTCTCCTGACATAAGCTTGCTGCTCATCTTTCCTCATTTTGCATTAGTGGTTGCAATCTCTGTTCATTTTGTCCAAATGGGAAAGTGGGCGTGACACAAAATGAACGGGATTGAATGTGAAAGTTGGGCAAAACCCCGCACATTTATGCAACTTTCCGAAGTTGCACAAATTTTCCCCATGGACTAAAGCATGAAATGGCACATTTTTAAAGCTGCGCAATTGCAAACTTGACAATCAACAGACAGTCAACAGACAGACTGTCAAGAGACAGTCTAGCCATGTTGACCATAGTTTGGGAACCACATTATCTTGCATAATGTACTACTTTATTTGGACAGATGTACAGAATCTTTATTTGGACAGATGTACAACATCTGCACAGATTTAACTCATCTGCACAGACCCTATCTTGCACCCAGACAAAACACAGTTCTAGAACTAGACCACACAACGTGATATACATTGAGAATTCCCCCTCCACATGTCTCTTCAAATATTTCTGTGTTTGTGAAGCCACAGATCCAGCTAACGTGTTTTGTTAAAGCATTGCATCAGTGTCCAATGTCCAAGTGATCCCTAACTGTAGGACCTAGATATGGGTCCCCCGCTCATGCCCGCCCAAGACTCGCAGGCCTTACCGGGTTCCGGCCCTGCTTGCCTCTCCATGACAAGCTGCCCGCACCTGCCGCGATGTGTATTAGATGCACATCTGAACTCCACAGAACAATACCCATGTGCTGGGTACAGATGGGTGAATCAGTCTCTTTCCATTCTGTGTTACATTCACACGTGCTCACTCATAGGCCCATTCTGTTCCAATTCCATGTTAATCTGCATTTTAAAAAATCCACATTGAAAATTTGCATTTAAGTACACATTTTAACATGTACTTTCTTTCATGACACTTTTGATACATTTTTATTCTTTTTTAAGCTGGGAACATTAGGGAAGTATGGAATCGAGTAGTTAGCTACATTCTGATCTGGATATTAATCTGGGATGTGTGATCAAGACAATTCCTATCAGAATTTTCACAATGATTGATTTCCTCAAGCTTCCCTAGCAGTGGATACTTCAGCCAGTGCTGGTCTTACACACATGCATGCTCTACAAATTGTGTGTGTGTGAGAGAGAGGGGGGGGAGGGAGGGAGGTGCGGGAGATGCTGACTGAATGTATATCAGTGCAAACCATATCATTGGCACAGCTGGAATCAGGATGTCAACATGAGGATCTCAAACAGGAAATGCACCCGGTTTTACAGAGTAGTTCTCACACTACTATTTTTTCACAGTGGCACTGAACCATGAACACCAGCAACTTCCAAGTGCCCAGACATTATGCAGATCCTAAATGCTAGCTGATCTTGCTAAGTGATCAAAACTCTTATGCTATTGATGATATTTCCAATGCTCCCATCTAAAATGCGAATGTCGGTATTACCGTGGAGAGTACAAGAAGGCTGGAAGCTAAACCATGGAATATGGCTGTCTGGCTAAGCCCTGTGCTTCGGCATGTAACCTGAATGCCTCCTTTCCTGTTAATTAAGGCTAACAGCTTTAAATTGGTGGGTCTCATTATTTTAGAAGAGCCTAACAGCTTTAGGATTAAGTTTACTGGCCCTGAATTGTTGGAATCCCTCCATAACTGCTACAAGCCAGCAGCTGGGAGAAGTTTAGGGCTGCAGGGATTAGCTGTTAGCTGCATCGGAAACCTCAGGAGTTACAAAAGAATGCAGATTGAGGGTTAGTTAAGTGTGAAGAGCCTAATTTAATTCACATTATACTATGGATTAACAAATCGCAGCTGCTGAAAGGAGCCCCCATGGCTAGTCATGGTGCCAAACGCTTTCATGTCCCAGGAGAAAGTGATCACTGCTCCAAACATTCATTTCTGGGCTGGCCAAGGATTTGCCCAACAGCACTACCAGTGTTTCAATAATGGAGCTCTAGAATCCGGTAATAGATCTGCGGCAATAGCCGTATCACTGGAAAGCATTTCAAGTCGTTAAGAAATGTGATCCCCCCAAGAGAAATGTGAGTCAGTTTCTTTGAAAGCCTTCAATGGCTGATTCACATACCACTGAAGATGAGTCAAAAGAGTGGCTGAATGTTGGGGTACACTGCATTCAGAAGCCTTGGTTTTGCAGGGTGGATATATTTACCGTGTTCCCCAACTCTTGGAAGTTGTCGCTGCTTGCAGTGATGCAATAAGGTATCTGTCCATGCATGCTGGTAAAAACTGGACCTTGGTTGGACCGCATGGCGCAACAATAATATAACAACTAATTGCACTGGGCCCCTGTGTGGTGTTGATGGAAGCACAGACACTGCCTGTAGATCTTTCGTCTTGTTGAATTATTAGCAGAGCAATTAGCACCATGTTCATATCCAAAGGTGCTTCTGGGGACACAGGAAGCTGCTTTATACTGAGTCAGACTATTACTCTGTCTAGTTCAGTTGTATCTACACTGGCTGGCAGTAGCTCTCCAGGGTTTCAGACAGGAGTCTTTTCCAGCTCTACCTGTAGATGCCAAGGATTGAACCTGGAAACTTTTGCATGCAAAGCACGTGCTCTGGGACTGAGCTGCAGTCCTTCCCGATATGGACATACTCTTAGAATGCTGCCTTATACTAGAACAGACTATTTCTCCATCTAGACCAGTATTTACTCTGACTGGTTGGAGCTCTTCAAGGTCTCAGGAGGTGGCTTTTTTTTTTTTTTTTGGTCCTGTGATCTGTAGGGATTTCAGCTCGGGTGAGACAATGAAATCTTATTGACTGCATCTTTTGCAAACACATCTATTGAAGCCACAAAGTGTCTGCATTTGAGCATCCCATCTCTCTCCATTTTTTCTTTTTTAAAAAAATAATCCTCTGCATAATTCTGCCCTTTGGATTTTAGCCATGTCCTCTGATGCTTTGCAGATTTAGACAGGACTTTATATTAATAGCCATGAGTCACTTGGGCTCCTCACGGAAGCTTTTAACTGACAGGTTCTCTTCTATCAGATGCTCAATTATAACTTAAGTGGTTCCTTAAAGATTCCTGAAATAAGTCTAAATAAAAGCCCATCGTAATTTATTTCAGCAAAGTTCATTCCCTGCTGATCATTTCATGTTCCAATTTTTTTTTATTTAAGTTTTTATTGACTTTTTTCTTTTGCAAAGTTATAAAAATAACACATCAGCCAAGCGATCCTCCCACCACAGCAACCAAGCCAGCTCCTCTCGCATAAACACACACACACATACACACACATTTTACTCATGGACATTAGGACAAATCTATTAAATACTTCTTTTTTATTATGAAGGTTGTTGTATATATTTTTCAGTAGGGTTCCTGGTCTTCCCTGCTAGAATATATGCAATTAACAGTGCAGTCCAATGCATGTCTATGATGGCGCGTGAGTGACAGCAGAGCCCCGTGTGTGCGAGATGGGAGATTAAAAATCCTGTACGTGTGTAGAGGCCCATTTATCCACACACAGAAATCCAGATCTTTCTCCCCCTCTCTCTGCGCAGCGTGCAGCGTTTCGGTTGCAATCAGCCAGCCAGCTTTCCAGCCTGTAATCCGACTCCAGCAGCCAGCTCCCCCGTTTGCAGATAGCAAGGAAAAAACTCTGTAACTCCACAGGTCTATTCTGTTTATTTACTTAGCAAAGTAATATTCTACAGAGTATACATTTCCTAGTTACAGTCCATGTGCAGAGTACAATGCATAGCAAGCATTTATTCCAGTGGAGCAAGTTGAGCTTTACCCCACCTCAGCAAAGACGCTACATTGTTGCATAAGTCCAGCAAGCAATAGTCAGAAGAAAAGAGTGAAGAGAGAGAACAGTCCTGCTCCTCTCTAAAATGGCTGCAGTCAGAAAACAAGTTAATACGTCATCAGAACATACAAACCATGTGACTAGCTCATATTGTTCTCACACTTTAGTAACCCCTGCGAAAACACTGAGATTCTAGAGAGACATAATAAACCTGTTTACCCGCCATTCTGTCCCTTCCATATGTAAACAATGTGCTCCAGCTTGTGAATGTGATACATATCACAACAGTCTGTTCAGACCTAAGTCCTTTTTTATTTCAGTGGGAGACTGATTTTAGGTTTCTGTAAGTAGATTTTTTTTAAAAAAAATAATACACTGTAATGTCCTATGTCAACTAATAGTATATACAGAGAATTCATTTGTATGCTTCCTTTATTTCCTAATAGGGGTGGCCATATGTCCTACTTTACAGAGGACATTTCCCTATTTCAAGGGCTGTAAGAGAGCAGTCCTCTATTTGATGGCATCTTCTAATTGAAGGGCTGTCCAGTCCAAACCTGATTTAAAGAGAAGAAGCCAGAAGAAGGAAGAGCAGGCACCTTGAAGTTGCCCATTTACAGTCAGCACCTGGCTAGTAGACTGAGCAGGTACACAGGTCACCTGGTCACAGTCTCTCCCATGGCGAGATGTATTATATTTCTGTTCAAATGATAGCAATTCTTTCTAAATGCACATCTATACATATACATTAACATGCACAAATCAGTGTCTTCTTATTTCTCCCCCCCCCTTTTTTTTTTGGTGATGCATTTCCTTGATTTTGGTGAAACACAAGTGCCTCTCTATTTCCTAAGACACTTCTTTCTTTAAAACACACACACACAAATATTTCTTAAATTTAAAGCAAGGTTCCCATCTTGGGTGGGGCCTGGTCCCCTCAAGGATATTCCACTGTGGATTGATACCAAGTCATCAGCATATGGAAGACTTTAATGGTAGAACAATTGCCCGCATCCTCTTGTATGAACACAATGACAATTAAGATCCGTACGTGAGGCCCTATATCCAACTTCCATCTTATGAAGGGGAGGGGGCAGACTGACCTTCACAAAAAAACTCTGTCTTTTCTGTCATGATCCCCCCCTGTTGGCTTTCCGTAGAAAGGTTAAGACCTTTCTCTTTCAACCATTCTGCTGCTGTATCTTTTTTATTTATTTTGTATTTATATCCCACCCTTCCTCACAATGAGCTCAGGGTGGCCTTCTTCTCAGTGGAGACTTTTAAGGAGCTGTCCATAGTGCTGAACCTATTTTGGGGTTGGGGGTCCAGCACCATGGATAGCTCCTTAGACGGTCAGACTACAACTCAGTGTGGATACACAGCCCCATGGATATCAGGCGCCACCAGCCTCCACTGCTTATTCTCATCATGTTTCTAATTTTTTTTGTTCCCAAGTTGTTCTTATGTATTTGCCATGTCTGCCTTGTATCTATATGATTTGTTTTTTCTGTGCAACTTAGTGGTTCTCATGATCAGCCTTAATCTTCCTCTTTAGCTAAGCGGTGCTGTTTAGTAGGGTTGCTAACATTAATCAGTTGGATTTACAGCTATGTTGAAATTTCTCAGAAGACTTTTTCTTTTTCTCCCTGAAGGAAATTTCAGAGAGTTTTCATTTTCCCAACTCTCTCTGCATTCCATCAGAAAAGGAATTTTGCAAAATATGCTGCACCTTTTTTCCCCTGGCAGTCTCCATGTTTCCACCACAAAGCCCCAGGGTGAATGATATGCCCATGGCATTGTGGAGGATGCAGAGCAGTGGCTGGGATTCCAACACAGCTGGTTGTTGTTGTTGCTGCTGCTGCTGCTGCTGCCACTTATAACAGCAGCAAACACCCCCCAAAAGAAATTCATAGGGTAAAAAAGAAAGACGCTGTTGTAGTGCCCATTGGTGCAGTGGAGTCAGGGCTTGCAGGGATGCAGCACCCGCACTTTTTTATAGCAGGGACTCTGACATCATCTGCCACCAGCACCCCTCAGAATTCCCTGTTCTCTCTGAGCTGAGCTCACAATCCTCACAGTGGGCCGGTTCACACAACATGAGGGTGGTTAATAAGCCACGGTTGCTTAACCACCCCCTGCATGTGCCACCTGATTTACCTAATTACCCTCACAGGGCATGGCTTGTTGCGACATCTGAACCCAGCAAGGGTGGGTGACTGGGATGGTTAACAAACCACTCAGTAACCCTGGAACAGGCCATGGGATCTGGGTGGTTTGTTTAAGACCTGCTCCTGGTGGAGATGAAAATGGCTAGAATGGATTTGTTGTGGCACAGGGGAAGCTGGTGACTCCTATGTCAGCGGGGCTCCTTATTCATTGCAGCTTTTATTCTGAGCTGTATAGGAGCTATCCATGGTGCTGTACTCCATCCCCAAAATAGGTTCACCTCCATGGAGGACCATGGATAGCTCCTATAAAGCTCCCAAAAAAAACAACCCCACACACAAATGGATAAGGAGCCCTACTGACACAGGAGTCACCAGCCTCCCCTGGATATAGATCAACACATCTGCCTACAATTTTAGACCCTCTTTGGGGGTGTAACTATGGTACTGTTATGATGAGTGCCTGCACTTCAAAATTTGCCACTACACCACTGCTAGTGCCACTAATAATGGTGAGCCCTTACACACATACACTCCCAAGGAACTGCTTGAAAATTTCTACTGGATCCAATTTTTCTGCCAACAAATAAGGTGGAGATTTTTGAGAAGCCATTTGTGCACTGTTCTAGTGGTAAATTAATCAACTAAAGGTTTAACTGCTCAATTGGTAGGGACCAATTTTAATCTGGGAGAGCAGAATTTAATTGCTTAGGTCTGTTAGCGGTAAAAGGAAATGAAAAAGAAGGCCTTAAGGATGGTTCATCCTTCTAACAATGAGTTAAAACTGGTTACATTTTAAGTAAGCATATACTTCCTTCAATGTCTCAAAACAGCACTCTATATTTAGGTCATGGTCATCTGCAAAATTATTTAAATATAATGGATTAATCAGTGAAACAGCAAGCGATCAACTAGGCATTTGTTAATTCAAGGACAACCCCTAGTTCTTGGTAATAACACTCCAACAAAATTTTAGAGGTTTGCCATTTGACATCTTATCAACCACTTTACCTTTATTGAGGTGGGTGTGGAAGAGAGTTTTGTGCTTTGTGAATGGCTCCAAATGAAAGTTAATGAGGTTTGTGAAACTAAAATCCTGAAATAGAAACTTCATGTCAAATATATTTTTATGGCTTTTAAAGGAGACGTGTTCTTCTGCTCATACATCATTCCATTTACTTCTACGATCAGTCTGAAAACAAGTTAGCAGTAAATATTGGTACGTGACAATTGGAAGCATAAAGGCTGAAATCCTAGGGCCAGTTGACTGAAAATCCCGTTGAACTTGATAGGATTTGCTTCCGAGTAAACATACATCAGATCGGGCCATGTGGCAAGTAATCGGGGAGTATCCTTAACAGATGCTGAGCCCAGGTGGCTATAGGCTGTAGCCATTCTGCCCAGCTTGTGGGTATTCCACCCAGTGGCATCCAGCTAAGAATTTAGGAGAATTTTATTCAGTTTACATTTCAATAAGACCTTACAAAATGTGCACTTCCCGGATCAATATACGAACCAGAATAATGCAGTTATCCTTCAGTATTCATACTTCTCAGAATTTTGCAGCGCAGTTCTCTGAACAAAAATATGTCTATAAAAATGCATATATTGGGGAAATGTGCGTACAAAAATGTGTCTATGAAAGGAAAGTGCTCGGAAAAATGTATTAGTGGGGGGAATACACAAAACCACAATACATTAAGGAAATGTGCTTGCAGAAAATGCAGGCTTGCAGGCCTGTGGCTTACGCTGGCTCAGCTTGTCTGAGCGTGGAAAGCTAAGCAGGGTCAGGCCTGGTTACTACTTGGATGGGAGACACCCCTCCTCTGGTTTCCTGCATTGAGCAGGGGGTTGGACTCGATGGCCTTGCAGGCTCCTTCCAACTCTATGATCTATGAAATGTATGAAGCATACAAAAATACGTATATTAGGAAAAATATGGGCAAATTTTTGTACTGACTTCTTTTAAAAGAAAAAGGTCTCAAACTGATGTGGAAACAGGAGGGAACGAACTTAAGATGGGGAAAATGAGAAACGAACTGAGATAACGCAAAATTGACTGATTCATCCATCCCTGCATGCAGGGCCGGCGCTACCGCTAGGCCAACTAGGCTGTTGCCTAGGGCGCGTAGCGGAAGAGGGCGCAGAACGCTGCGCTCCTCTTCGCTGCCAGCGCGCTCCTGCCCTGCCCGCCCGCCCGCCTCTCCGAGAAAGCTAGGTCAGTGCGGGGGATTGCGGGGGTGGTGGGGCCGAGCCTGGGTGCCTCCCCCCCACCTTGCCTCGCCTCCGCGCCGCCTCCCACCTTGCCTCGCTTCACCTCTGTGCCGCCTCCCCCCCGCGCCGCCTCCCCCCCACCTCGCCTCGCTTCGCCTCCGCGCCGCCTCCCCCCCGACACCTACCTTCTCCGCACTGTTTCCAGAGCCCCGCCCGCGCTCTGTTTTGGCGGGAGGAACCAGGGCAACAGGGCTTAAACAGCCCTGTTGCTCTGGTTTCCCCCGGCCAAAAACAGAGCGTGGGGGTCCCTTTTCGGAGGAGGCGTGGGAAGGTAGTTGGGGGGCGGCAGCGGCAGCATGCGGGGGGGTCCGGTGGCGGTGGGGGGGGCGGGAGGTTGCAGAGCAGGGCTGCTTTCCGGAGCCCCCCCCCCCACGGCACAAGAGGGGGGCGCTAAATATAATTTAGCCTAGGGCGCCAAACTGCCCTGCACCGGTCCTGCCTGCATGGGACCACCAACATTTCACTGATGAAAAAGGAACATGTTTGTAACGAAAACTGAGATTACATTTCTCAGAAGACATTTTTCTGAGAAAATTTCTGAGATTTTTCTTTTTGTCACTCCTGCCCCTAGAAAAATAAGCCCCCTACTTTGGATAATTTTCTCCCAAGTATTCATTCATATATATACTGTCTATGTATATATATATATATATATATATATATATATAGAGAGAGAGAGAGAGAGAGAGAGAGAGAGAGATGTGCTATTTCACACACACACACACACACACTGTCCCCAAATGATTCTAGGTCAGGGGCATTGTGGAGGATGCAAAATGGCAGCCAGGTTACCAACAGAAATACTGCTACTGTTGCTACTTGCAGTGGCATTAAAAAGAAACACACACACAATTAAGGGAAAAGAAAGAAGCTATGCTATTAACACTGCTAATGGTGATCCCAAACTCAAGGAAATATTAGAAAAATTATCCTCCGCTGGGAGAAACTTGGTGAAATGATCCCACCCCCCTCAATTTCTCTGCCCATAACTAGAGTGGAGAATTTTGAGGTGCGATTTCCGCACAGCTCTGCAGCACCCCAATTCTCAATAACAAGGCTCATTCTGCAAGCCCACCCCTCCTGCTGTTACACGTTGCCAAATATTATTTGCCAGCTCCTGCTACATTGCATTCATTTACTCTTCCATCGCTCTGTGTCTCCACTGATTTATACACCAAAAAAGTGGTTTCTCTTTTAGTTCAACTTATAATGCAATAATATAATCATCATTTCCTGCCAGGAGTAATGGGGCTTGTAGTTTTCTAACTGCAAGGCCTTCCCAATTCTCTGAGAACAGGCTTCTCTGACCCATTGTGATGTATTGGTTGGTGCAAGACTGGGAAGACCCAGGTTCAAATCCCCACTGAGCCATGACACTTATTGGGTGACTTTGGGCAACCTACTTTACCGCTCTTATGATGGAGAAAAACATGTATGCCGGAGCTCCATGGAGTGGGATAAAAATGTATGGAATGGTGCAGCTATGTACTTGTAGACCTTGGACTAATGGTCTTATGTGGGGGCCCTTTAGATGACCTTGTGTATTTCTTCAGTTGTGAACCATACAATTCACATTTCTCTCCCTCATCCTGCCCAACCACCATTCCATGCTTTACAACTGCTCCTATATTCCTTATATTTAGAATGTTTGCCAGCCCTCCCCCCCAAAAAACAAACAACCAACAACCTTGGAGCATGTGCAGCTTTGCGTTCTAAACTCACGTAAATGATAGCACTATCATGACTTCAGGAATAAAATAGAATTTGCTTCTGATGCCCTGATGACCTGCCACTCTCTGGGTGATCATTTGTGTCACACACACACACACACACACACACACACATGGCAACCAGGCTGTGGGGCCCTGGACTTTCACCCTAAGGTCCAGCCCTGGTTGCACCCCTGAATGAATGAATAAATAAATAAATAAATAACATTAATGTATTGGCCAATCTCCCACCAACCTCCTTTCTGACTTCTTTTGCAAGGATTTCTGAGAGTTGTGAGACCAGAGCAACTGTATCAGCCTCAGCTGTGCCTTGCTCAAGTACAGACAGGATCGGCAGGGGAGTCCTGACAAAGTATGAGAGAAAATGACTGGGGGGGGGGGATAGAGTAGCTGTTGTATGCAGAATATAGACACACACAGAGAGAGAGAGATATTTACCAATTGTGTTACTTCTGGGTTTCTGAGTTATGTGGCAAAGACCACTTTGCCACCTCATAGAAGATTTCTAAGATGGAGTGAATTTTTTGCGTTATGATGAGCCACGTTCAAAGTCACACGGGCCTCTTTATCCTTGTCTCGTAAATGTGTCCCTCTGGTGAGAAAGGTCACTTTGCACAAATGATACCTTGGTGGTTTTTTTTTATGGCTTTTGGAACTTCTGTGTCATCGTTTGTTCGCTCCGCTGCTCCTCTTGGTTCCTTTCTTCACTGCTGCCGCCACCACCCCCAACCTGGACTCCAACACACTAAGTTGGATAGACGGGGTGTTTTATAAAATGCAGCTCCATTTCCCATTAGCTGTTCCTCGAGTGTGACTTCTTTCCTGCTTAGGCAGCTGAAACTGGAGACAGAAGGAGGCAGCAGGGAAATGTAGTTAACTGTTCTTCATTCCTATGGGGAATTTTAAGGAAATTTTTGACACTGGAAGTGCTTCATCATAGTCGTTCTTTCCCACCAAAGTCTCTCTGAATTCCTTCTACTCGTGCAAAGAAAGGCAGTGGAAGATGACTGATCAAAAGGAAATAGAAAGTAATGGCAGAATAAATCCCTCCAGCACAAATAGGTATAGTCTACAAAAGTCAGAAGTAGCTCAGCATAATTTCTGGGCCAAGCTGACTTCAGAAGTCAGTCACTCTCTCTCTCCTCCAGGTCTGCGTGCCAATTCTGGTCCTCCTGGGCTGGGATTCCAATCTGGCAATCTGCCAGATTGGAATCTTCCCCTTTCTCCAGTCACCAATCACCGACAGTGGGGGCTGGTGGCTCCAGTGTCAGTGGGGCAGTGTATCCACTCTGGGTTGCAGTCTGAACTATTGAGGAGCAATCCATGGTGCTGAACCTGTTTGAGGGATAGGGTTCAGCACCTCTGCCCAGCCCAGGTAAATACCCAAAGGGGGGGCATGCAACTTTGTCCCATTCTGATGTTTCGGATTACAAAACCATCAGTCCCACCAGTCCCAGGCAGCATGGCCAACGGTCCAGGGTTGTGGGAATTGTCACAGGCAGCATGGCCAATGGTCAGGGGTTATGGGAAAACATCTGGAGGGCAACAAGGATTAGGGGTGGGCAATCCACTGAGACCCGACCCTCCTGTGGCTCAGCGGCCGCCACTGCTGCTGCCACCAAGCCGGGCTGAAAGAGGGCGCACGCCGCACTGCTCGCCAATCTTCTGGGTTCCCAGCGGGCTGCTGTTTATGTAGAAAGTGCCATAAGATACATCAAAAGAGGCTGCAATTTGCACAGCGTATGCATTTGCTACATAAACAGCAGCTCGCCGGGAACCCAGAAATCACTTCCCCAGCTTGACTCGGGAGAACGCGAGTCAAGCCGGAGAAGAGGTAAGCGGGTACAGAGTTCGGGGGGGGGGTCGAGCCTGGCTATTCCTCCAGATTTCCACCCCTTGAATGAAATCCTCATACATCCCTACACCAGGTAGCCTGCCCCTGGCTTAAAGTGTTAGGGTACTGGGTTTTGGGGACCAGTGAGTGGAGACCATTGTGAGGACCATTGGGGGGAACATCGGGGGGGGGATAAGCCAGGAACTCTTCTTCTGCTCAGATTTCAGTCCGAGCCAGAAAAGAAGTTTATTTTCTTGAGACAGGCAATCTCCACCACAATCGTCCTGCTCAACGAAGACAATAGTGGGGAGAACAGAAGACAAGAGTGGACTCCAGCGATCACAGCTCCCACAGTTCTTTTGCCTTCCCTCTCATTCTTTGCCATGATTTTCAGCCAGGGGGACTAGAAAATATACTATTAAGGCTGAGCATGGCTAATGCTAGTATAGCTTTTGCAATACATCCTGCTTTTCTGCTTATGGTTCGGAAGCAGACTTAGTGGCTTTAATCCAGGTCAGTCTTCTTCCCGAATATGGCATCCTCCAGATGCTTTGGACCAACTCCCATCAGCCCCAGCCAGCATGGCCAATGGTCAGGGATGATGGGAGTGGTAGTTCAAAGCATCTGGAGGGCACACAGTTGGGGAAGGCTGATCTAGGCACTCTGGACTAGAAGGGAGGCAGTCCTATGAGCGACTGGGCATGGATGAACATGCCTCAGTGTCGGGGCTGGATGAAATGACCTTGAGGAGGAGTATGCTGCCCCTAACGTACCATGATTTCATTCTGCGGGAATGTATCCGTTTGAGACAGACACCGCTGAAAGGGTTCCTTGGGTTAATGCACCATTTTTACACAGAGAGGCACAGATAGACAGGCAAGAGTAGGCTTCCTACTCGGGCAGCTTAGCATAAATATCCCTTTTTTGCCAATTGAAAGGCTGCTTGACAGGGCTTTTCAAAGGCAGCGAACTGGCTGTCAAAAAAAAAAAAGAGGACTGGATTTTATGAAAATAAAGAGGAAGCAATGGGAAAAACATCCTTTGAGAACAGAGCAACCGCTTTAATAATCTTCTGGTTCTGCTAGGGGCCAGTAATATTGAGCATAATCTCTGCAAATGCACAGGAGAATCTGTCTTTTGAAAATTGGGAATCTGCATAAAAATCCTGCACTTCATATGTTGCTTTATAATAAATTAAAGCATCTCCAAGTGAAGTTCTTTCGCTGTTATTTTGTCCTTGAAGTTCAGGGAATAAAGTTCTGAAAAGTGAATGCATGCATTAAATATGCAATATCTTTTCTAATATATTGGGGATGACAGCCAGTTATCAGAATCCAGCCCAGAACCACATTTCTGTAAATCCAGAGCATGTTCAAGCCCTATACAAGCATTCACTTGAACATGTGAGAGCTAAGACTGAGTTGGAGAGGAGCATCCATACACAAGCCCCACCCCTGAACACGTGGGCTTCTCTTCAGACTTTTGCACGTTCATTCCGAAGAGCGTTCCTAAGTGAGAGCTCCCTGCAATCCCTCCAATTGCAGGGAGGCCAAATGTGTTTAGAGACCCGCTGCAGCCCTTTGCACTGAATACACAAAGATCTGAAGAGGAGCCCATCCACATGTGCCCAGGTGGGAGTAGAGCCTGAATGTGTGCTCCACCCCGCTACTCACTTTTAGCCCTTGCATGTTCAAATGAACACCTGAATAGGGCTACAAGGAAACGATGCCTACCTGTTGTCAGTCAGATAAACTAAAAGATGATTAAGCTCTCTTTATTTTATTCACTGATTAATTATTTAGAAAATGTATATCCAGCCTGTTGATCAAATGGTTTACAATCACAGAATGTGCTTTCCTTCAGCTCTGCAGTCCCAGAGCATCTCTTTTTTCTTCTTCCTATTTTGATGCTGAGAATTTCTCGATAGCAGGGGTGCGGGAACTCTTTCAGCCCGAGGACTGAATTCAATTTTGGAGAAGCTCTCGGGGGGGGGGGGGTGACATTCCAGTGGTGGCCGGGGCCAAAGGCAAAAGGGGGTGGGGGCAAAACAGACCAGCATATTGTAGCTGAAAGCCCCTATTCCCAGTAACTAAGCTGTAGGCATTTCAACCTTTTAGAATAGGGGGGGAAACTGCACAAAAGCCAGGAAACCACCAAGTGATTGGTGGTTGGGGGAAAGGGGGTGGGGTCAGGGGAAAGGGGTGTGGCCAACTGGGGAAACCTGGAAAGCCAGACTGGAACCCCAGGAAGGCCAGATTTGGCCCTGGGCCTGAGGCTGCCCACCCCTGCTCTATAGGACAGAAGAGAATATATACATCTGGAGCAGTTGTAAAAGAGTAGAAATATTTGGCCACTGTACACAGCATGAGCTGTCTGCATCATCATGAGACTTTAAGGGCACAGTTCTATGTCAGAGCAATAAGACAATGGAACCAACTACCTAGGGAGGTGGTGGGCTTTCCCACTCTGGAGGCATTCAAGGTGCAGCTGGACCACCATCTGTCAGGGATGCTTTGACCTGGATTCCTGCATTGAGCAGGGTACTCGATGGCCTTGTAGGCCCCTTCCAACTCTACTTTTCTATGATTTCTATGATTCTATGGGCTGTGCCCTCACTGCTCAGAAGCTGCTGAACTCACTAAACTCATTTTAGTGAGTTTTCGCTCACTAAAAACTTGGCTGTTCAGGCAGGATTTTGGGTGGGCTAAGATCTTAAAATTTTATACTGTTTTAATGTATTTTATCCTGTTTTTATCTTATGTACATCGCCCAGGGTGGCCAGTTTGCCGGCCAGATGGGCGATAAATAAATGCAAATAATAAATAAATAAATAAATAAATAAACTCAGAGGCTTCCAAGATTCCTATTTCCTGCCGGGCTGAAGCCAGCAGAGGGGGAGGAGTGATGGAGGTGATCTTTGCCTCCCCATCTCCCAGTCTCCTTTATTTTCGCTAGATGGAATTTTTAGCTTCGGAGAGGGAATGAAGGAGACTGGAGGAGGCTTGGGATAAATCCTATCCTGGCCTCTCCCATCTCCTCCCCTCCCTGCCCACCAGAACACTCCCTTTTCCCCCTTTCCAAGGTCAGTTTTCTGACCTCAGAGAGTAGCCAATGTGGTTCTCTCCGTGCCAACTGTGAGGAGTCGAGGGGCTGGATTTCCGACTCCCTGTTGTGAGGTTGGAGCACTGTCTCAGTCCGACCTTGGAAGGAGTTTTCCGAGCCATCCTATGGTCTCTGAGATGCTCGCCCAGGGACCATAGGGTGGCTTTCTAGGTAGAGGAAGATATGTCTAAGGCTGCTGCAACCCTAAACATACTCACTAAGGAGGAAGACCCATTAAATACAGTGGAATTTACCTCTGAGGAAACATGCCTAGGATGGCACTGGAAGCACCAAACTAGAAATGATACCATTCACCCAATTGGCAATTTCATGAATGGGGCTGCGGGGTTGTGAGAGTAAATAGCAGGTGAGGGCTGATCTGGACTGGGACCCTGGTGAGGATAGGGGGCTTAAAGTTCATGTTTGGTCCCAATCCACATAGGGGCCCTGTGCCCGCTATTAGCATTGCAGGGTGGGAGATCCAGTTGGCACCGATGGGATCTTTTTTCCCTGTGCAAATAAGTGTGGGAGGCCCAGTCTAGATAGGGACCATACTGGAGACAAAACGTTAAAGGCTCCCTACCTCCCCCCGCAACTTGGATCAGTGCACCTGCACCTGCTATTTCCTCTAAAAACAAAACATTTATGCAATTCGTAGTTGATTTAATGGTGCCGCAACTTGTTTGGCCCTAAGGATGCTCCTGGGCTGAGAGCTTGTTCTGACTTGATTCCGTACCAGATTGCGAGCTTTGTCTTTTTTCTTTTTGCATGAAAATCCATGCGTATTTTTATGTGTCTTTTCCCAAACATACTCATCAATTGTGCTCATCTTTGAAACGTATGCATTCTTCTCCCATGGATTAAAGCATATTTTTCAAAAATATGTATTTTTCATGCACATTTTTAAAATGTACACAAGCTGTCAAATGCTTTGCCCCCCCCCCTTCTTTTTTTGGTCCACAAACCACATTGCAAGCTCAGAAATGCATGGACTTTCACCACAGATTGCATCCGAGTCCATGTGTGGTCCAGAAGGTGCAAACTGGGTAGATTCTGATTTTTAAAAAATGAACTGGAACGGATTGCTCATACATCCCTCCTACTGGTTGGCTGGCCTACTAGAACCTCAGCGGAATGCTGTCTCAACTGCAATCTAAATCCAACTGAAGTATGTAGCCAGCCACTAGATGTAGTGAGGTCAGCTCCACCCCCTCTCGAGGAGTGGGCTGGGCTATTAAAGTGCCCTCACCTGATTTTGTAGTGTCAGACTTCTGCAAGGCTGGGGAGATGGAAGTTCTGCCAGAGACTCGGAGGATGATAGCAAGGATTCGTCGGCAGGGCAGGGCGAGGGGGAGGTGAATATAGGAATGAATGTCCTTCTCATGGAAGAGCAGCCTGACCCTCCTCTCATCAGAGTCCTCCTGTATCCTGAAAAGGCCGAGGGCCAGAGGTCATGACACCTACTAGGGATGGATGAATCCATTCAGCTCAGTTTGTCAGATGTATGTTGTTAAGTTCATTCCATCCAGTTTCCACGTCAATTTGTGTGTGTGGGGAGGGGGGTTCCCCTGTACACATTATACATTTTGTATGCACTTCTTTTTCCTAATGTATGCATTTTCCCCATAGTATGTAGTGATTTTCTGTCCACTTTTCCCCAATATCTGCATTTTGTGTGTACCTAATACACACATTTTTGTGTGCATTTTTTAATTGAATAACTTGATTGCAATGTTCAGAAACGTGCAGGTTTACAGTGCAACTGCATTTCAGTTCATGTATAAGTCTGGGGAGTATGAATTAGGGGCGTTCACATCAAAATGTGAGCCAAATGAAATGATCACCAATCCCTAACACCTACTTTACTATATTTTCAGTGCAAATATCCCCTCCCCCCCCCCCCAGCTTTTAAACATTACTAACTTTCTGCTTTACTTTTTATTCTATGCTGGGATATTTTGTTTTGTTGTAATATTCATTTTTGGGGTGGGGTTTATTCTTATGGAAGCCACCCTGAGAATGTCTATTGGTTATTAGAAGACTGGATATAAATGTACAAAGTAAATAAGATAAATTCTGGACCAACTGTAGCTTTCAAACTGTTTTCAAAGGAAATCCCATATAGAGAGCATTACAGTAGCCCAACCTGAGTGTAATATAAATAATAAATATGTATAAATATAAATCTAATAAATTCTTGCTTAAATAATAAATAGACACTGGTACTTGTGGTTTCTATTTTTGATACAAATTCTGGCCCTGATTTATTTTTATATTTTGTCTGTTCTTAAAGGGACTTTGCAAGCTAGCAAAGGCTTGGAAAGTACCCAAAGAGGAGTTCCTTGCAACCAGCAAGCCAATGCTTTGATCAATCATTAGCATCCACCTTCTGGTTTAATTAAGTCCAATGTAAGTATAGAGCGGGTGGCTAAGCCGGGTGGCTTCATGACAGCCGCTGTGTTAACCGGGCGACAATGGCTGTTGTGTTAAAATGAATTAGCGCTCGCTTTACATTCCTCTCATCTTTTTTAAAGCTGCAAAATCTCTTGCATTACACAGACCTCTGGTCACTTGGCTGTGAAATGCATTCAGTCCGTAGCAATGGAGGTAATACAATTGCTTTAAATCCTGTTTAGAATTTCCAAACGCCCTTTGGGAGCCCATGGTGATTCATTAGCCTTGTCCACACCAGCAACAATGAGGACAAGAAGACAGTTTTTTCACCATGAATTTTTGGGAGTTTTAGTAGGAGTTGCTCCTCTCTTGTATTTTCTCAGCTTGTTGCCATTTATATATTTTTTTAAGAAATCTTTTGTTTTATTTCACTCTGAAGTTTTCAAACCCTTTTCTCTAGACTGCAAGCGTGTTTCCTTCTGACACTGAACTGGCTGTTCTCGCCCAGTCCTACAACTTGCCAGGTTGTTTTATGAGTACTAGCTAATCTTAACAGAGTGCAATCCTATGCATGTTTAGACAGAAAAAAAGTCCTACAAGTCCCAGCATTCCTCAGCCAGTTTAAATATGCATAAGATTGCACCCTTATTATATATTTTCATGCACATAAGCCCCCTTGCTAATTGTCAAGCAAATAGAACATCATTTGATTTTTTAAAAATTATATTGAGCAAGTCATGTGTTATAAAACCCCTATGAACTTCCAATATATGTTCTACTTAAGCTATGTAGATGGATTGGTGGAAAAGGTGGATCATGAAATGGCTATAAATTTATTAAGAGCTCCTGCTAAGGTTACCATAGCATATCACTGGGAAAAGTCCATATCTTCCTGCCCCTGTGGTTTTTAGTTTTACAGTTTGGAATATGGCTCATGTCAGAAATGACAAATTTTGCATAACCTAGAGAGAGGCATATACATTTATTCAGAAATTGTCAACTTTTATTGTGTTTTGGAACAACCAAATTCTCAATGATGTGAGAGATGCTATGCTTTATTTTCTATGATTCGATGGGCTGGCATGTCTACTCAGAAGTAACTCCTGTTGTGTTCAGTGTGGCTTACTCCCAAGTAATAGCCCAACAGTTCAATCCTATACATCCTGTACTCAGAAGTAAATCCTATTGTTTCCAATGGAGCTTACTTCCAGGCAAATGTATATTGGTTTGCATCTTAAACCTGGTATTAGTATTTCAAACATGTTAAGATATGTATACTGTTTTCATAAATGGATGTATTACTCCTAGTATTTGAAAATAAAATAAAAATAATTATAAAAGCAGATTATTTAATAATATAGTTGAAATATTGCTTAGCTTAGGTTAAGCAATATTTGAACTATATCCCCATTATTTTGATTGGGACATTTGTGTTGCTTGTCTGTTCTATTATTATAGTTATACAATAGTTTTCTATTTTTCATCATTAAAATTTGATTTTTCTTTCCTTCACTCCCTCCTAATCCGGATACAGTCAGCGAGGCTTCCCACCAATATGGGATGTATTTTATATGGAATTGTCAATCAATTATAGCAGTGATGGGGAATGTGTGACCCTCCAGATGCTGTTGAACTATAACTCCCATCAGCCCTAGCCAGCATAGCCAATGGTGAGGGATTATGGGAGTTGCGGTCCAACATCTGGAGGGTCACATATTCCCTATCCCTGAATTACAGAAACCTCAGTTGACTAATCATATTTTAAACTGCAATCCTATACACACTTACCGAAGAGCAAGTCTCATTCAATGAGACTTCTGAGTAATGTATAGGACTGCATTGTTCGTTGATTAATTTATTACATCACATATATTTATATATTAATAAAGCAATAATTCTGAAGCAAAAATAATTCTTTTTTGTTTGTACAGGATGTACACATGTACTACAGCGAGCAGTCTTGGAAGAGGCATTCCCTTCTAACCGAAAGGGAAAGGAGAATGCCTCTTCTAAGATTGTGCTTCTTACAATAGTGTGGCAGCATAGCTCAGTTTTACACTTTTCCAGAAAAGCAACCAAATTGACACCAGTTGTGGACTAATACACGGCACAATTGTTACATGAGTCACATGTTCTGTGGTGTAACATGCCCAAATAAAAACATAATTTCGATTGACTGTGCACATGCATGTATGGGTTATACCACATGCCTCCATATCTAAAAATGATTACTATGTTTTAGTCTACAAAATGGTGTACATTTGGGCTGATCCAGTCTTTAATGCCCCTTGACAGATTAACCTGACCAATCAGTTGATGAAATATTTGCAGCCCTACTATAGCATCATTAAACATATTGTACATCCAGTGGACCTACAGTAGATAGCAAGAAGGAGACTAGCTTATGTGAGACTCTGGTTCTAGATACAATACTTCCTGGACCCCTTTAACAATGTAATTCCTCTACAATCCCAGTACTTAGTTACTGAAAGAGGAGCTGGGGGAACTGATTGGGTTGGATCAGGCTTAGTGCTACTTGGTGCAAGTTTCCCATGATCGTTATCAGTATTCATCATTCAACTATGGAACTCACTGCCACAAGATGTGACAGTTGCTACTACGCTTAGATGACTATAAAAGGAGATTAGACAAATTCATGGAGGAGGAGTCTATCAGTGGCTGTTAGTCATGATGGTTCCATGTTGAGAGGCAGTATGTCCCTGAATACCAGTGGCTGGTGGGAGGGGATGAACAGGGCTATTGTCTTCAGGCTCTGGTTATGTGCTTCCAAGAAGTTTCTGACTGGTCACTGTTGGAAACTGGATGTTAGACTAATTCAGCCTTTGGTCAGATCTGTCAAGCAGGACCTTTCCAGTATTCATCCTGAAGATCTTGGTTTTCACAAATGAAATAAAATTCCAAGTTCCTAGACCTTGTGATTGGTCTAGACCTTGTGAACAACAACAACAACAACAACAACAACTCAGGATCCTGTGTGGACTGGGCAGGACTTCCATTGCTCAAGTGGCAGGATTTCATTGCACTATGTCATTTTTTGTCCCTCTCAGTAGCTAGCTCAAGGAGAGTGACAGTGCAATAGTATGTATGCATATTAAGTCCCATTGAGTTCAATGGAATTTACTTCCAAATAAGTGTATACAGGATTGCTGTCTGAATTAAACAAAACAAGCAAATCTGCAGGTGGATGATCCTGCCCCTCTCAGAAGTGACCTTTTGGTTCCTTCCAGCTCAAAGTATATCTGTGTTTCACTTTCTTTCGTCAGAATGGGTTGGGAAGTCCCTTTCCCTTGTCTGCATTCCTCTCTCCTCGTTCTCCGAATTCTGCAAGACAGGCTTAGCACGTCATTGGTATAGCTTGAAAACCAATCCTGACCTCTATCTGCTTGCTGCAAAATACATGAAGGGCATTTAAACCTCAGAATCTACTTCTGAGGCATGGAATCCGTTTTCATTGCCAAGAAACCTTATCCAGATACATTACCTACTTGAAGTATCTGCAGAGGGACTTGCTCTTTATTTCTCTTTTAAACTTGGCACTATAGTGCATTAACAGCAGACTATATTAGACATGGCGATCATTGTATTTATTCCAAGGCATGATAATAGTTTAGCGCACGCACGCACGCACACACACACACACACAGGCAAAGAGAAAATACCTGAGCAACTGACCTGCTATCTGTGCTTGTTGTACAATATGCTCTGACAGGAATTCTGTATATGTTTTTGACTGAAAGTGAGGAAGACACAAGATAGACACCAATGTTCAGTTATGCATCTGGCCAGGAGGGTGTGGGAAGTGGAGGAGGAGAATAGCAGAGAGAAAAAAATGCTGCTGTTAAAAATAATTGGGGCTAGGGGATAACAAGGCCCAGAGCTGTTAATATAATTCCACTGAACTGTGAGCCAATCTGGTGTAGTGGTTAAAGAAGTGTTTGGAGTATAACCAGGAAGATCCGGGTTCAAATCCCTGCTGAGCAGTGGTGTAGTGGTAAACTTTGACATGTAGGTACTGACCGTCCCCGTCGTCACACCACCAAGGAGAGTCCAAAAATTGTTCCATACCAGCAGACCAGTTCTAGACATTTTCCCCTTCTTCCCTTCCCATTCCTTTTTCCTTGTGTGTCGTGTCTTTTTAGATTGTAAGCCTGCGGGCAAGGACTGTCTTGTTAATTGTTGTAAACCGCCCAGAGAGCTTCGGCTATTGGGCGGTATAAAAATGAAATAAATAAATAAATAAATAAATTTTCATCTCCACCAGGAGTAGGTCTTTTGTAAAGCTAACGCGTCTTAGTTGCCCAGTCAAGACTAATCCGTTCCAAAATACTTTGCATTGCAACAGGGAGAGCTCACAACAATATATTGTTGCTGGGGAGATCTGTTTCCCCCAGCTACTCAGCGGATCACAGATAAATTCAGAGGGAACAGGGAAGCCTGAGGGGGATGGCAGATTATGTCATCATCCCTGCTAATCAAAAAGTCCAGCGCATGGGCCCTGTGAGATCCGGCTCCACCACAACACTGTTGCTCAGCTCAGCTGTGAAACTCGCTGACCCTTCTTGGACCAGTCACTGTCGCTCGGTCTCACGTCGCTCGCAAGGTTGTTCTGAGGATTAAGTAAGATCTAGCTTCCATTTAGCAGGCAGCAATCCAGTAGGATTGCGCTCCTAAGGGTGAAATCCTATACATGTTTAGACAGGGGGAAAAGTCCTACACCTTCTGGGAGAAATGCTGGGAGTTGTAGGAGTGTGTTTTTTTGTCTAAACATGCATAGGATTGCACCTTTGGTCTCTTTTCCATAACCTGAGGAAATGCTTTGATAGATGTTGCTGCATATGTCCCTGGGGGTGGGGATGAAAACTATTAAACTAGAAGCTTCTCTTCATGGATCCCGTGCATCATCATGGGCCTGGGCTTCCAACATCTTATAAAACCTTTATAAAGACACATGCATCCATCCGTGCAGAAAGACATGAAGCGCCATGTGTTAAGAACAGAGCAGGGAACCCCAAAACAAACAGTCATGGAGAGACCACAATCAGCATTCCGTTCAGACAGTTCCTTTCAACCAATACATATAGAAGAAGGTATATATAAGTGAAGTTCATGCTTCCACATATCTCAGGGGTGGGCAGAAGGTAGATCTCCAGACGTTTTGGACTTCAGCTCCCAGAAGTTCCTGCCAGCCTGGCCAGTGGTCAGGAATACTGGGAGCTGAAGTCTAGAACATCTGGAGATCTACTTTCTGCCCACCCCTGCTGTATCAGGTACAGAAAACGTTGTTCTTTCATGCTCTGATATGTTTGCAAGTGAACTAACAGTGTCTCCTCCGGAAAGTGGCCGCTCGCGCATCGTCGCTTGATCCGGTTTGCCTTTTCAACCTTTCGCTTTCTTGTCCTCTTCTTCTTCTTCTTAACAGATGACTGCCACAGCTCAACAGCCGGCTAAAGCACAACCTGTCCACATCACCACACCCTCGGCCGCAGCCAACACTCCCATCCCCAGCACTCCCATTGACCCTCAGGCACAGCTGGAGGCTGACAAGCGGGCTGTCTACAGGTACAGAGGGATTCTGCCTGCCAGGCTGCTCTTTTAATGTTGCTTCCCCATCCCTATAAGTGGCATGTCGAGATACTGCTGGAATTTGGCCTGGGGCTAACTTGTCAATGAGATGCTGCACAGAGGCTGTTTCTTTGCTGCGTCAATCAGTAGGCTGAAAAAGACAGGTTCCAGTGCATGTTAAACTCAGGGAGCCTCAAGCCGAGGACTCAAAGAAATTTGCTTTCTTTATTAGTGAGGGAGTTGTGTTGCAGGCAATGGAATGATGATACGGCAATGGACGTTCTGATGGTGGAAAACTCTTTGGGAATTTTCCGTGTGTTCCAGTTCTTCTTTGGCAATGGGTGTGCATTTGATTCCCGTTAGTTGCACCCGATCCAAATGTTTTTTCTTCTGTTTTAGGGATTTAGCATTTTCTGAGTGCTCAAACTAGGATTGACTCCCAACATAAAGGAACCTTAGTCTCTTAATCATATGACTTTTAGTTGATTAAATCTGTATAAATATGCATGAATAAATCAATACCACAGATTAAAAAACATACTTTACTAGTTTTTTCTTTCTTTTTTGCATGGACATGTTGCTTAGAAAATCATGTTACTAAGACATTGACTTAGAAAAGGCATTCCTTCCTATATAAAGGCAATAAGAACGCCTCTTCTAAGATGGTACCTGAACACCTCTCATTTTTGTAGTAAAATAATTAACAATTTCTTTTTAATAATCTGACTGGGGATAGTCTTTTAGAGAGTTTAGTAATGGCTGAATCTGTCAATTTTGCTTTCTCCCACATTCACTTTTTAAAAATAAATCTCAAGCTCTTTCCTTCTAGTTTATGAATAAATCTGTACGCTTTGGTAAGTTCTTAGTGAAAAACCAACCAACCAGAGTTCTCACCCATCTGCACCAGCTAAATTCAGTAGGTACAGCTATTCCCAGCATGGAGAGAACCATGCTAGCAATGTGCAAATCAGTAAAACCTGAGCTCACTGAAGTTCTCTGAATTTCGTCTCAAAGCTGGTTCCAACTAGAGTCCGTATCAGGTTGCGAGCTTTGTTTTTGTTTTCTTTTTGCATGAAAATCTGTGCATATTTTTGTGCGTATTTTTCCAAATGTCCACATCAATTGTGTGCATCTTTGAAATGTACACCTTCTTCTCCCATTGATTAAAGTGTATTTCTGTGCATTTTTCAAACGTATGCATTTTTTCCACATACGTTTTTCAAATGTACGCATGCTGTCAAATGTGGGGGCAGCGGCTGGTACACAAATCACATTGTGTAAGCTCAGAAATGTATGGACTTCAACCACAGATTGTGTTTGTGTCTATATTTGTTCCAGAAGGAGCGAACTGGGTAAATTATGATCGAAAATGAACTGAAACGAAATTCATTTCAGTCCACGAATCACTTGAAAATGCCCGTTTGCATCCCTGAATGTTCACAAATTCCTGAACTTGTCTGGCTGCAACAACAAAATGTGCCCTTTTTAAAAAGTGCCCTTTTAAAAAATGTGCACTTTTAGAAATGTGCACTTTAAAAATGCACACTTTTAAATGTTTGCATGTTCTTGCTTTAATGGGGAAAACATGCACACTTGCATACATTAAGAAATGCACACTTTACAATGCTCACTGTAAAGTGTGCATTTTTAAAGCGTTCATTTTTTAAACAAAATGCACACTGTTAAAAAAATTGCATTGTTATGCTTCAGTCAAGGGGGGAAAGGTGCACACTTTTGAAAAATATGCACTTTTCCTGTTCAAACAAGCTGAAAAAATGGGTGGCAAATTAGAATGGGAATGAACTGAATCAAGCTTTCAAGTAAAGTTTGGAAAATTTCAGTGAGCTTCAAGCATTCCTGCTTCTCCCATCACTGGTAATGTATAAGGGATTGCTTATTGCTTACCCCCAATGCTGTGTGAGCACTTGGGGCCATTAGCACTCATGCTCATATACCACTGAGCAGCCAGTAACTGTTGCAGTGCATGAGGACATCAATGTTCGTGTTCCTGATGGAAATTTACATTGCCAGTGTTAAGTACCACCACACATTGCTCTGTAAATGAGCTTGATGAGGAAGGCAGCCTGGATTCTGGAATCTTTTGTGATATTTTGATTTCACACTTCTAATACTGTGTATTAGCAGATTTACGTTTTGTATACGCAAGAAAGGAGCTAGAGAAAAGGAAGCGTGAGCTTTTATGCAGGATAGAACTAAAGAGGGAAAGGAGCCAGGAAGAAAAGTGTTTGAATTGAAGCCTTGTATATCATACTGGGTGCCTAGAGGGATTTTATTTTTATTTTGGGGGGTATGTTTTTTTTAATTAAAATTTCTTGCCTCTGGGTAGCATGACAGTTCAAAACCGCATTGGGGATTTTTCATTTCATGTCAATAAATTTAACAAGGCCCCATTCAATTCAAATTAATGCTTAAGCTGTAGCTTTTATGCTCTCCTCTCGGAGAGCACAGATAAAAAGAAATATATGTGTGGTGCTTGGGTTGTTCTCCCGCACCTGCATTACAGCTGCACCAAACCCCAGTCTGTGTATTCTTACCCGTGATTTTGCTTGGCTACAAGATAGTACCAAGAGGAGAACAGAGAAAGGTGTGTGATGCTCAGCTAGCTTGTGTTTGTGATTAATGATATGTTAATAGGGAGCATCCCTTTCCCCCAATCTGAAACTTGGGAACGAGGCGTCTGGTTCTAATTGGATCATGCGGGAGTTTCTCTTATGCTAGCTGACCACACAATGCAGTTCTGAAGAGCCTCTGTGTAAGGACTGGTACCGAATGCACTTCTTTTCTTCTTCTTTTCCCACCCCTTTTCCCTGTTGCAGCATGTTTATATTAAATTGTAAGCCTGCCAGTAGGGCCTGCACTGTTGTTTTTCATTCTTGTACAGTGCCTGGAAATTTTAGATGCTTTATTAATCCACATCATCATCATCCATATGCTCCTTCTGCCAGGGTTAGTGGGATATATGATCAGATGGGCAGGGAGAAAGATAGGCAGAAATCATAGGGAGAAATGAGGGATAGGATGTGTTACTGTGCAGCAGAAAACCCAATAAATATATTATTATTATTTATTTATTTATTTATTTATTTATTTATTTATTTAAACAACTTTCCTACCATTTGATATCCTAAGATCTCTAAGTGGTTTGCATAAAAAATACATATAATAAAATATGAAAACTAGTGTAAAAACAATATAAAATAATAAATACATTAAAAACATTACAATAAGAGCAGTAGAACAGAGCAGTGCATATTTGGTTACACATCAAGGAAAGTCTGACTTTAATAATAATAATAATAATAATAATAATAATAATAATATATTACTTCTACTAATAATAAAAACAACAACAATATGTTGTAGCAACAATAAGTTATATGGTTATAATAGCACTATAACAATATTGCTATTATTATATATTACAATATAATAACAATAGCTATATAACAATTGTTATATAGCAATATAACAATATGTTATATTGTTGTTATAACAACAATTGTTATTGTTATAACAACAATATGATGTTGTTGTTGTTGTTGTTGTGTACTTTATATTTGAAGGAAAGTTCGGAGAATTTTGGTGAGCTCAAGCATTCCTGCTTCTCCCATTAATTTTTGCAATTAAAGATTACAAAGTAAACCATTCATTTCATTTATTACATTTCTGACTAAACTACCCAATAGCTAAAGCACTCTGGGCAGTTCATAACATAATCTTAACAGATGGGACATACAGATGTGTACTGGTGTTAGATTATATTTTTACAGAAATCATACCAGGCCTGTGGCTCACGCTGGCTCAGCTTGTCTGAGTGTGGAAAGCTAAGCAGGATCAGGCCTGGTTATTATGTGGATGGGAGACCCCTCCTCTAGTTTCCTGCATTGAGCAGGGGGTTGGACTCGATAGCCTTGTAGGCTCCTTCCAACTCTATGATCTATGAAATCTATGCCTCTGATTGATCGATCGATCGATGGATCCGTCTATCATCTCTTTCCCTTTCCCTTTCTTTTTCTCTTTCTTTCTCCCTCTAGCTTTGACTATGGGATGCCCAAGCCCAGGAGAGGGAGCAGCAAAAACTCCGCAGCAGCGCACCTTGTGCCCATCTCCTGTTTTGTTCATGCCACTTACTGAGCTGGCCTTTGATCCTCTTCCATCTTCTTCCACTTTTCCCATCTGAAATACATTAGTTGCTATGGAAATGGTTAGGGGAGGGCCCATCCAATTCCCAAATGCAAAGTAAAGGCAGTTTAATAACTGGTGGCTTGGTCTGGAAAGTGCTCTGGATTACTTAAGGCCATTACAGGTGCTTGTGTGCAATTTGTGTGCAATACACTCAAAGATGCAGTCCATAGGTGCATTTGTGTGTAAGGCCCCTTGGGCAGCTTAGCATGGGGAGAGATACACAGCACAGGGAGATGCATCCAGTTAAGAAGAAGAAAACTGCAACAGAAGCTTGAATTCTGACAGCCAAACACTCATGGTACTGGTACTCCTAATGCTGATTTAGCAGGCCTCTCTCTTCCCAGCATTTCCTGGCACACCTGAGAGCAGTAACACTGTGCCAGTCAGTGCTGAAACATAGGCGGCTGTCAAGTAGGAGCCAGGAGTGGGGCGAGGCAGTGTAACCAAGCCAGAACTGAACTGACAGTCAGAAAAGCTGAGAGCTGTGAAAGACATTGCCCAAGCATCGTCCCAACCTTAACAGGAACCCTTTAATAGCTGCTTCCTGTTTTGGAGAGCCAATCAGTTTGATGCTAGTCCACATGAGCCAGCAGGATCTGCATTGGGTCACGGTAGGGGGATGAAGGTGGCTGGGCCTAAGCAACAAGAATAGCCCCAAACCTCCCCACAATAGATAGTACATCTTTTACAGGGATATTTTGTTTCAGGGACTATCTTCCCGCTAACAGCACTCCTAGCAGTGATGGTGGGAAGTTCCCTAAGCTTTGTTCAAGTGACTACACTCATCATTTTTGAGTGTGCGTAGCAGCATGGGAGGTTTGGGACCAATAAAAGGAAGTCCTTCTTCACACAGTGCATAGTTAAACTATGGAATTCAATTCCACAAGATGTCATGATGGCCACAAATTTGGATGGCTTTAAAAGTGATTGGACAAATTCATGGAGGAGAAGGCTGTCAATGGATACTAGTCCTGATTGGCTATATGCTACCTCCAGTATCAGAGGCAGTATGCCTATATTCACCAGTTGCTGGAGAACGTGAGTGGGAGGGTGCTGTTTCACTCATGTCCTGCTTATGGGTTCCCTGTGGGCAGCTGGTTGGCCACTATGTGAACAGAATGTTCTGAACCAGCATGGCTCTTCTTATGTTCTTAGCATAGAAATAATAATAATAACAATAATAATAATAATAATAATAATAATAATAATAATGACAGCAACTGCACAGTCTACAGTCAGCTGGCCACAGAGAGGTAACTGGCATGCACAGAATTCTTCAGTGGTGTTTTTGTGGCTATCATGCAGTTGGCAAAAATGTGAATTGGCTCTGACTCTAAAGAGCTGGTTGAAAATAACACATTTTTATTTCATTTTATTATTATTATTTTTTGTCTTCAGCAGCTTAATCTATTTCCCCTTAATGGACAGAAGTGTTTTGCCTGTTTGTTTTTGGCTGTCCTGAAAGTGATGCCGCTTACAGTAATAACTCATGTGCAGTCATTGCAACATTTAGCGGAACCCCCATTTATATCCGGAAGCTTTCCTCTGCTAGAGTGCTCTCAGTACTTTCAGTAGACATCCAAAGAAATGCACTATCTGGTGGATTTATGGTTAGTGCTGAAATTTATAACATACTCGGTTGCGTTGGGATCATTTTCTGTTTTATTTTACTTTAATATCTAGTAAAAGCAGCTTTTTTTCTTGTTGGAGACAATTGAATCAAATGTTTCCATCAGGAGACTTTGAGTCAAAGCTGTTGGTTGCTAAAGAAGAGTTCTGTGGAAGATTCTTTCTCGGGTTGTAACAAACCGAAGCTCATCAAGGCTTGGGAGAGATTTGGTTGGATCCAAAGGTATCTTTCTTTATTTAAAACTTTGCTCAAACTTTGGGAAGATTCATTCATTCACTCATTTATTACATTTCTATACTGCCCAATAGACGAAGCTCCCTGGGCGGTTTACAAAGACAAAAACTCTAAAAATACAATATGATAACATAAAACCAACATACAAAAATATAACCATTTTAAACAATGCACAGAACTCTGAGGACCCATTAAAAAGCCTTATGAAGCCTGGTGTTTGCACAAGAGAAGTGAAACGAAACCACCAAAAATGAATCAGGCCCTGTTGAGTGACCCCTTAAACTTCAAAATCCCTCAGGAGGGAAAGATTCAATGTTCAATCAGGCCTCTTGATGGAGCCTGATCTCCCCCACATAAGCTTCCTTCCTTCCCTCCTTCCCCACCCCACCCCGTCTCTCCTCCCAGGGCTAAATCTTTCCTTAGACAGAAACCAGAGGAGAAGAGCATCCAATAGCAACAAAAAAAGGGGAGAGAACTAGGTTCTCAGGATGCAAACTTTATTAAATAGAGAAGCCCGACGCGTTTCGGCCTGTGTTTTTTTCAAGGCCTTCCTCAAGGGGTTGCAAAAGAGTCTGCAGATTTCTTAAACAACTGAAGTGTCTTTCACTGTTTTAGTGGGTGTGCACAAGCAGGATGGGAGGCCTGGTCAAGGTGGGCTGATCTCTTGCCCCGATTCTCCCCCCCCCCCGAAATCAAGCACGGGTGTTCAACTTTTAAGGTGCCTCTACTTGATTTCTTATGTTCCAAAGAGGTTTCCTGCTTCTCTTACAGAGGAAGAAGCTTGAGAACTGCTGTCGCCACCTTGAGCACTATTTTGCCACCTTGGACACTATTTTAGTGGAAAAGTGAGATATAAATTGAATCAATCAATAAAATATTGAATGTAGCTATTACACCACAGTGTGGACCCTTGCTCAACATCTGGCACACAAGCATTTGCAGACCAGCTCTGGCAGATCTTTTCCTTCCCTTCGTAGTTCTTCAGATCACAGCAAACAGGCCTCTTCTTCCTCCTATCTTCCTCTCAGTCCATTGCCTTCCCCTCTAAATTTCGATCACTTTGTTCTCTTCCTCCTTCAGTCAATGAGGAGTGAACTACATAAACCTTGGACTACATCATTTCCATACAAGAAGGCCAAAGTGCTTGCTTGAAAAGTGGAAGAGGTTCAGCAAAGAACTGCAACAGTGATGTATGATTTTGAAGACACGATGTAAAAAAGAAAAGAAAACTCTGAAGGAAGTTAAATTAATTCTGCTGATCAAAGAGCAGGCCATACAGATTGATCATGGTTGGAATTGGTCATTGACACAGATTGACCATAAATGATCCCAGGAGCTGGAGCTGAATAAAGAATAAAAATTCTGGTTTTTAATATATATTTTTCTGAGCATGTGGAATGGATGACCCATCTGGATGAAACTTTAAATGAGAATAAGGGATGCTGATGAACTTCATAGGAACTGAAGGAAGCTGCCTTATACTGAGTCAGACCCTTGGTTCATCTAGCCTAGTATTGTTGACACGGACTGGCAGCAGCTTTCCAGGGTTTCAGGCAAGAGTTTTTCCAGACCTACCTGGAGATGCCAGGGATTGAACCTGGGACCTTCTGCATGCAAAGCAGCTGCTCTGTCACAGAGCTACACTCCCCTTGCCTACCACTTCGAGCCAGGGAGGGGGCTCAACATGTGGACTCTGTCCGCTTGAAGGGAGGAGCCCCATTTTGAGCTGTGCCCAGTCTCATTTTAGTTGTGACCTAGCTCAAAATGGTGTTGACTCCCTGGCCTTCCTGCTGGTCTACCCACTTTGCAAGCAACCTGCCCCGCAAGCCCTTAGCTAGGAAGCTGTCATATACTGAGTCAGACCATTTGGTCCATCTAGCCCAGTATTGTTGACACTGACTGGCAACGGCTCTCCAGGGTTTCAGGCAGGAAGTTTTTCCAGCCCTACCTGGAGGTGCCGGGGATTGAACCTGGGACCTTCTGCATGCAAAGCAGGCACTCTGTCACACTGAGCCACAGCCCCTCCCAGCTCTGCAAAGATAGAGGGGTACCTGGTGGCAGGGAGAGCATATTACCCAGACCGGCCTGCCTGTCCAACTCCTGAGCCTGAGATGACACAGCTGAATATACTTGGGAGTGTCACTTCCACAGGAGCCTCATTTCCTGCTGCACCCTTTCACTCATGCCACCCCTCCTCCCGCTGTAGCAAACAGGACTTCAGGTGTCATGTGCAGCTGGTTGGAAAGAAACTAGCACAATCCTGACAAGAGAAACGTAGCGGCCTAACCTCTTTCATCAGGGATTTTATTGGTATTACGTACATGAATATTTGTATTGTGACATAGCAGCCCTAATTCTTTGTTAAATAAAAATGCAATCTATAATAATAATAAAAAGGGATGTGTGTCTGTCTACCAATCTATCCATCTGCCCACGTCATTGCGCCAAGACTGTGAAACCCAGACACCTGGAACTTGGCATGCATACTAAGGGGGCCCTAGCAGTGTGCACCTCAGGGTTATTTTGTTTTTAAAACACATTAATTAATTTTTATTAATTAACACGTGTCCATGTGTTTGAAGCCTGCAGTAACATCTTCAGCCACATGGGACATGCTTTCTTAACCAGCACATAGCTTTGCAGTCCATACAGTCTGAAGCCACGGGAAATTAGTAGGCCAAGGAACACATTTATATGCCTGCCTCCCGCCTCCTCCAGTGAGGCAGTCCACCCGCAGGGAAATGGAGTGGGCAGACCCCTCCCTTACAGGGCTATAGGGGGAACCATGGGAGAGGCTGTGCATAGGGGAGCCAGTGGGCATGCCTTCACTCAGACATGATGGGCACAATGTGTCCAACTCTGACAGCTGCATAAGTTGGTTTGAAGGCTTCACAGTATCAGACTAAGGAGTATTCCAACCTGTGCAGTGTTAGGTCCATTCGTTAGTTAATCATAACACGTATGTGAATTCCATGTTTTTGGTTACACAACTCAGAGAGGTTCAGGCAAGTTCTCTTGAGACTTCCTGAGTGAGGTTTGCCCTCAATAACATTTTGGAACATTTTAGAAAGACACCGTGGATCTTGCACAGGCATATATGTCATCATAGCTGGTAGCAGATGCCAGGAGAAATAATATCCTAGGAATAAAATGCAGACTTTGAACAGATTGATCCAGAACAAAAGGATATAGCCAGCCCTCCATATGAGAGAATTTCTAAAAATAAAAACCAGGATGTGGTATCTTTTGGGATTAGAAGATTCAATTCTCCAAACATTATTGGGCTTAGTGAAGACAATGGGTTGGATCCAGACCAAAGTTATTCATGCTTATTCCCATTGTACTGACTAACTTAAATCATTACTAACTCGAAGTCCCTTGAAATCAACTTAACTACTTGATTTTGATGGGAGCTAAGTGCCACTAACTTCAGCCCACTGACTGTGTGTGTGTGTGTGTGTGTACAGCCTCTGTGCCTGTGTAACAGATTGGACTAAATTATTATAAATGCCCCTGTTGGCCTTAAAAACAATGAGTCATTGAGTATCTAACACACTATTTATTGTATTGTAATTGCCGTTATATATGCTAACTCTGGGAAGTCTTGATCACTCTTGATGACATTGGGGAGGGGGATTATTCTCTCTAACGTCCCCCCTCCCCCAACCCCTGCTATCATGAAAAAAGCAAGCAATATAAATTAAAAAGCCAATGAAAAAAATGTTACTGCTGGGATAATTATCTGGCCTAAACAAGAGCCATCAAATCTAGAGCTGAAGGGGAAATTCTGCCATATCCAGGTGGGGCAGATCAAATCAAGGCCACAGGACTTCCCGTGCTTAATGTTGCACATGCTGTTAAGAGTGCTCAGCGTCAATATATCATTGTCAACCCTGCACATCCCACAGCCTCTCAGATAAGGGCAAAGCAAGGAATGTCTTCAACATCCAAACTAGGGTGTATTTTTTTCCCCTAAGCCGTCTGAACTATAAAAATTGATGTAAATTGGCTTGGTGTTTTGAGATTGTATGTATGTATGTATATATTATTATTTGTGAAGTGGTGAAAAGGTTGGAGGGTACTGAAAAGCAGCATATACATACTTGCATGAATAAATAAGGATACGGCTTCTTGCAGAGTGGTAATTTTTCTGCTTTTCAAGGGAGCAACCCTAGTTCTGTGGTAAAGCACGTGTTTTGCATGCAGAAGGTCCCAAGTCCAGTCCCTGCCATCTCCAGTTAAAAGGATCAGGTAGCAGGTAATGGGAACGGCCTCTGCCTGAGACCCTGGGGAGCTGCTGCCAGTCTGGGTAGATAATATTAAGCTAGATGGACAAACAGTCTGACCTGGTATAAGGTAGCTTCCTAACCCTGATTGGTTGTACCACTTGATGCAGTACCTGCAAACAACTGCCTGTGCAAAATAAAGCCAGTCACATCACTTTATCGTGCAGGAAGGAGCTGCTCGGATGCTCCTTACCTCTGCGCCAAGCTGTAATAAACAAGCAATGCAGACCTGACTGCCCGTAGATCTGGGAGAGAGGACAGGCAGAGAGAGTTATGCTTTTGAAATGACTGGTAGGTGAAAGGCAACTTCTGGCTTTTGAACTAAATTTCCGAGTTAATGCCCTGCTAAATTATTTTTTCTATGTGTTAGTGTTGGCTGTAAAAGCTGAGCTGCTGAAGTTCCTTGCGCTCGGTAGAGGCTTCCAAGGTCACTCATGAGGGAAGGCAAGCAGTGCCCAGCAGTCAGATTGCGGCACAGTTGGTTGGGTTTGTAATTGAGGTCTGCTTTCCTGGCCAAGGTCACTCTAAAGAAAATGGTTGAGTGGCCGTGAAGTTACTGCTTGGGTTTATAGTGTGTCGGGAGTTTTATCACCCATAAAAAGAACTTTACAAAATTATTTCATCCCCCTTGCTCTGCCTCTGCAAAACATGTTTCTAGAGCCCTGCTATTCAGCGACTTGTCGTTTGGTTTCCTCGTGCACAACCTGTTCTGCTTCGCACCTTTTCAAGAAGCTGTGAATTTTTTTCTTGTTGGTTCTGGCAAAGCAGGAGCAGAAATGCTCTGAGGATTTTTATTATTTTGGGGGTAACATTTGTAAAGCCAACTGAGTCCCTTTCTCTCCAGAAAAGGCATAATAAATCATTTTTCCCCCTGTCGTGGGGAAGAAAAAACCCTCCTGATTCTAAGTTTCCTTCTATTATACGCAAGGTTAGGAAATGCTGCTAAGCCAAAGTAGTAGGGTGGTCATTTGTCCTCTTTTACAGACGATAGTCTTCTATTTTAAGGTATCCTCTATTTGAAAGGCTGCCCCCTGTTCAGTTCCAGTTTAAATATAAAGAGCCATAAGAACTGTTGCCCATCACCTGGACAGCAGACTGAACAGGGAGGAAAACAAATCACCTGGTCACAGTCTTCCACACTGTGGCAAGATGTATGGTATTTCTATTTAAAGTAAAATAATTATTTTTAAATTTTCATCTATACATAGAAATTAGCATATGTAAATGTTATGCAAATTAGTATCATCTTTTGTCCTCTTTTTCTGGTGATGCATTTCCTTTTTGGCAATTAATTTATTACATTTCTATACCACCCAATAGTCAAAGCTGGAGGCTAGCTAAAGAAAACTTATTTATATTTCTGCCACTGACCCACTGCTACTCTAATTCTCTAGAATTTTTCATTTATTTGAAGCACAGGAGCTGTTCCTATCAGGATGCAGGTGTGTAAAGCCTATGCAAAGTAAAGGAGCAGGATTGTGCCTGCCTTGCTTCCAGGCATACCTGACGCCCGCACTTTAGCTGCAGTCTTGCAGTGCAGAGTACATCCAGAGTCCGGTTTATGCAGGCCAAATTCTAATGTGCGGACACAGAGCTGGACAGCAGGCTTAAAATGGCCCTCAGCCCACCAGTGGACCCCCTCCATCACTGATTGGACCTATGGTGGTCTTACCTGGTATCAGTAGAGGACTTACCCTGTGGCAGTGCTCTTCTCATGAGAGCCAAGCAGCTGCCTGCCCACATCAGCATTGAGTGGCCACCATTTTAGCTTTCCCACAATGCAACCACCATTTTAGATTTCCAGCAATGCTATATCAGGCATTGCATGGCATTGTGGGAAATTTAAACTGGCTGTTCATAGTTTCCTGCCAGAGGGGGAGGCAGGGCAGGGCCGGGCCGGGCAGGGTCTGTGTGCCTTGCCACAGCACATGGGCCCCAGCAACTGCCAATGGGTGCTGGGTACCAGCATTGGCTTTATTTGGACATCAGGCAGACCCCAAATCAAGATGCAAACCCATACTCCCTCGGCACATTTCAGCTCCACTTTCCTCCTGGAGTCTCATATGAACCCTCCACAGTGACTTAAGAGTCACAATATACCTATAATTTATTCATTATTCAGCCTACAATTCTCGGACTTTATTTCACAGTCAGTTATTCTGAGGTAACTGTCCCTGAACTTCATTTAAAACCTCCAGTTTGTTCTCACATTCAAGGGGAGAACTGGAGGTGACCGGAGTGTAAACAACCACTAGAGAAAACTCTTAACCTACGTATCTCCTTTTCATCTTGGAATAAAGAATCCCTTAAAGTAGGGATGGGTGACTGACGGCCTATGAACCAAATCTGGCCCACCACAAAGTTATATTATTGGTTCCCAATGATAAAAAAAAAGAAGAAGTGCTGTTATTTCTGGTGAATATATTTCACAGAATAAATAAGGGTGTGTATAGCTCCGATACCCTTGTTTGTATATAGACAGGATTTTGTTATATCAGGATAACAGACCCTTGGGTAAGAATCCTCAGATGACATCATAGATTCATAGATCGTAGAGTTGGAAGGGGCCTACAAGGCCATCGAGTCCAACCCCCTGCTCAAGGCAGGATACTAGAGGAGGGGTCTCCCATCCAAGTAACAACCATGCCTGACCCTGCTTAGCTTTCCACGCTCAGACAAGCTGAGCCAGCGTGAGCCACGTGCCTGTATGTATCCATCCATTTGTTTGAATGGAGAATTCCTTTAAGATTGGTTTTTAAAAAAAAAAAAAGACCATTGGTTTTAATCATCTGTCACAATTTTAGAGGTGGGGGGGTTATATGGCAAAGGACTCTTTGTTGCCTTTATTTTTGAATATAGAGAACAAGATATTCCCATCTGTTGCTCTTTGCAAGAAAGGCAGGGGGAGGTACACACGGGTATGTTAAAATCCTGGGTGTCCGTCCCCCCTCTATTGCATATGGCTCTCCCTTTCTCTTCCTCCCCTGTCTGTAGACTCTCTCTCTCTCTCTCTCTCTCTCTCTCTCTCTCTCTCTCTCTCTCTCGGCCATTCCCTCCTGGCTGACTTGCAAGCAGAACAGTGCTGAATGTGCTAAATTAGGCCATTAGAGGAATTCATTTCTCTTTATTAGCCTGTGTCAAATCCTTTTTATTAGTGGCTGAAAACGACCTCTCTTCTGCAGTAAAATGTCAGGCCAGTTCAGCCCTTTTATTTGTTCTGCGCTGACGAGGATCAAACTTTCCCTGAATTAGTGTAGAGAGATTTATTTCCTCCAAATTTTGAATGGCTTAAGGGGAGAGAGAGAGGAAGGGGGGGAGAGAACTGGGCAGGGTGGGAGCAGCTCAGCAGTGAGCTCTGCTTAGTGTAGGTTTTACCCAGTTAGGTGAATTTATTTTTTTTTAACTGTACTTATTCACACCAGTGCTGACCTAGAGCCAATATCTCGATCCCCTCCTCATGGAGAGGGGGTGGCCTTGTTGAAGGGGGTCATTCTTCACAACTTATATATATACGGTATATATATATGATGTAAACTGCAGTCTTAGAAAGGGGGAGTGCTTGGTCTTTAAAGAGCTATGATTGTGATCCATTGCAGCACTTTTAAGACCCATGAACTTCAACAGGAGGCTTAAGCTGGTCTAGGGTAGTGGCTGATGTAAAAATCAGGAAGTCCAGTTCTTGCTCCTGCCTTGAACTGGTCAGGTAGCCTTAGCCTTAGCTACCAGCCTTAGTTTTGGTCACCGCACCTAAAAAAGGACATTGTAGAGTTGGAAAAAGTGCAGAAAAGGGCAACTGAAATGAACAAGGGTCTAGAGCAACTTCCCTTAGAGGGGGAAAAAAGGGAAGTAAGGGGAGACATGATAGAGGTGTACAAAATTATGCATGGTGTGGAGAAAGTGGATTGGGAGACATTTTTCTCCCTCTCTCATAATACTAGAACCCGATGAGGTTATCCCATGAAGCTGATTGGTGGGAGATTCAGGACAGATAAAAGGAAGTACTTCTTCACACAGCGTACAGTTGAACTGTGGAATGCACTTCCACAAGATGTAGTGATGGCCACTAATTTGGAGGGCTTTAAAAGGGGATTGGAGAAATTCATGGAGGAGAAGGCTATCAATAGCTAGTAGTCCTGATGGCTATATGCTACCTCCAGTATCAGAGGCAGTGTGCCTATGTACTCCAATTGCTGGGGAACTTGGGTGGGAGGGTGTTATTGCACTCATGTCCTGCTTCTGGGATCCCATGGGTAGCTGGTTGGCCACTGTGTGAACAGAATGCTGGACTAGATGGACCCTTGGTCTGATCCAGCAGGGCTCTTCTTATGTTCTTAGCTGCCCATGTACTGACTTACTTTGCAGGGTTGTTGTAAAGATTACAACAAAATACTGTGAACACTCAAAAGCCCTATGTAGATGCTGATGCTGATGCTGATTGATGTATCTCAAAACCAACATGACTTAAAAGTGTTCAGTTTTGTCTACATCCTGCCCTTTGAAAATAATAATAATATTCTTCTTGTTGTTGTTGTTCCTCTCCTACCAGAGGTTGGACATCATCATGGCTAAACAGTCTTTAGATATGGCTGCGCTAAACGATGATATTGTATTGCCCTCAATCCATTCTTTAAGGTTTTTCAGCCAAGACCTTTTTCTTCTTCTTCTTCCGACACTTCTTTTCCCATTTATTTTCCCTTGTATAACCAGCTGCAACAGTCTACATTTTTCATTTCTCATTATATGATCAAAATATTCTAGTTCTCTGAAAATAAGACAAAGGAGAAGGAGAAGGAAAATATAGGGCTATACGGGATTTAATTTAAACAGGTCTTACCAGCCATGTAGTGAAAAAGTGGTGACCTAAGAAGATGAGTCTGCAGCCAGACTGTTGACTCAGGCCAGTTACAGGGAGCATTTGACTCCTCTTGTTACCACATCTCCACTGGCTACTGGTTTGTTTCTGGGCACATTTCAAAGTGCTGGTTATTACCCATAACGCCCTATATGGCTTGGGAGCAGGCTACCTGAAAGGCCACCTTTTCCCATATGAGCCTGCCCAAATTTTAACATCTTTGGCGGAGGCGCTTCCCTTGATGCCGCTGCCTTCAGAGGCACATTTGGTGGCAATGCAAAAGAGGGCCTTCTCAGTGGCCTCTCCCAGGCTATAGACACCCTGCCAAGGGAAGCTAGGTTGGCTCCCTCTCTGTTGTGCTGTCTTTCTGCCGACAGGCAAAGGCATTTCTGTTCAAGCAGACCTTCGGCTTGTAAAATGGGTTGGGTGCTGTTTTTATTCTATAATTTTTGGTGTGTTTTTATATGTTTTTTTTATGTATTTATTTTATTTAATGTATTTATTTTATTATTGTTTTTAACTATGTTTTTTAAAAATGTTTTTATGATTGTTAGCCACCTTGAGTGCCATTTTTTTTTTTTTTTTGGTGGAAAGGTGGGGTATAAATTGAATAAATAAATAAAATAAATGGGTAACTTTGGGCATGTGCAGAGTGCCTCTCCCTCCTAATAATTTCCGTCACCAGCATCTCTGGGATTTGGTGGGTAGCAGGAGGTTTTCCAGATCAGTGGGTGAGACTCTGGACAGGCTAAGCTCCCGCGCTTATTTTTGGAAAGTAAACAATGGGGTTATAAAGTTAAAAAAATACTGGAAGGCCAGCAGCCTTGGAAACCATTTATATGCTGGGCTTCCTAAAAGTCTGCAAAAGCAATGAGATGCTAGAATACTCTGCCTCTTGCAAGAATCCTAGGAATTCAGTGGAGGATTATTGAAATGTGTTTCTTGAGCTTTGCATCAAGGCTGAGCTGGTGTAAGTTTCCCAGGACTGTCTGCATGCACTGGCCATGGAGTACTTGGCTTGTGAGTTGAGTTGACGAGGATGTCATTAAGGCACTCTAATACATGCCAGTCCTTGGATATAGCCTGAAATAACATCATTACCAAGTGCCGTTGGCGTTACAGCATATTCAAAATAACCCGAGCCCAGTATGCCGTTTTAAACATTGCAAAGCTGCTTCAGCTATACAGATGTAGCCCGTGGGTCATCATAATCAAATATGTCCAAATATCCCCACCAAACAGGGCCCTGCTTTGGAGTGCAAGTACTGGGTAGTTGACATTAGCTATGTGCAGGCACATTTCCAAATTTAGCCAACGTGGTGGTTAATTACCGGTTTCCATTTTATACTGCCTCCAAGGATAAGTCCCCAGGCTGGAACATTGCCTTGATAAAGAAATGATATCTGAAATGTATCTCAAACTATTACTATTCAGGCACTGAATATGATGGGAGCTTTTGTTCAGGTACACATGTCCATAAGATTTCTGGTGCAGCAGATCAAGTGTTGGACTTGTACATACTGGCAAGATCTGGTCTTTCAATTCCTTGGTCAACCACAATGTTCCTTTGGGTGACCTTGGGCAAATCATCTATCACCCTAATCTACTTCAGTGGGTAGTGGTGAAGATACAATAGGGAACCCTAGCTGTGCCCCCCACTTAGTTTGTTTTGAACACATTCACCTGAATGCATGGGGGGAGGGGATGAAAGGACGTGTGTGTGTGTGTGTGTGTGTGTGTGTGTGTGCACTCATCCCTCAGTGTTAATCTCTCCTCTGGTTTTTCTTCATTTCTTCTTACATGTTACCTTCCATGTGTGTCACGGTGTCACCCAATTCTGTCCTCATGCTGAACTGCCATATAGTTCACTCCCCACTTTTTCAAGCAACTCAAGCTCCTCACGGCTCACAGACACATTCTGTTTGAGACTGCCTCAATGAGTGGAATGACCTCCTAGGTGGGGGAAATCGATAACACCACTATGGTATTATATTATTTTCTTCGCTTTCCTTCGGAACGACTGTTTTTTTTTTCCATGATGAATGAAAACTCCCATTCATAACAGCTAAAACACACACACACACCAGCTGAGACTGTGTCCTTGTCTCTTTTATACACAGAGAATAATATCAATATTTGGTATAAGAAAACTTGCTGTAGCCCCTCAGTTATGAGAGCATATACCATATGTCTCGTACAGACAGGTTCAACGCCTGCAGTTTTGGTTGTTTCCTTTACCAGCTAATAAGACTTTGCTTGATATCAGTGAGGAGAATGGATTTTGCCAGTGCTCCCATAATGCTTTGCTGAGTCTAGGGATGTATGAGACTTTCTTTTTTGCTTGCAAAACATATGAGCACGCCCTGTCTGAAGCTGTGAGCACACATCCACCAAAAATGTTTGCAAATTGCTGGGCATGTTCCCACATTCGATTTGCGCAACTTTCCCAGTTTGATTTTGCACAAATTTCCTAATTTGCATGAATTTCCCCTGACTGAAAGCCCCACTTTATTCCATGAAGGAAAGATGTGCAAATTAGGACATTGGTGCAAATTTGGGGAAATTTTCACAAATTTCATTCTTGATCGCTGCTCGATTTGCACAATTTTCCCTTTCATGCAGACCGAGCAGCGATTGCAAACACGAACAGGAATGGGGCACAAGACAAGCAGCAAGATAGACGACTTTTGGAGAATCCTAGCAATCTCAAACATGGCTCGTTTGCCCATATTTTCCAGGAAGAGACATTAGACTGCCCCAATTCTGCCTTAAAGAACAAAATATAAAATATCCTCTAAAAGGGGTTTGGTTGTTTGTTTGTTTGTTTGTTTGGGGGGGACTACTCAAAGATGTTACATTTCATCCAGTCTTATGGTTTCACCTATGAATGTTTTTGTGATTCACAATATACTTATATGTATAGATGTAAATTTAGAAATAATTGCTACAATTCAAATAGACATACAATACATCCAACTCACCATCGTAGTGAAGATTCTGACCAGGTGACTTGTGAGCCTGCTCAGTCTTCTGTCCAGTCCAGGTGCTAACAGTTGATGGGCAACTTCAAGGCCCTGCTGCTCTCTCTTCTTATCATTTTTACCTTTAAGCTGGACTTGGACTGGACAGCCCTTCAAAAACAGGACCTCTAAACCTGATTGGCATTTCACACCTTCCACTTTCTATGATTCATGTGTTCCTTCTGCGTACCTGAGCTGCAGATATGTCAGAAGAGTTTCCTCCCCAAAGCTTTTGCCAGGGGTTTACAAACTGTTCTCTCTCTCTCTCTCTCTCTCTCTCTCTCTCTCTCTCTCCATCCACTGTGTGCACTTCCATTCTCTCCATAACATTGAAAAGGAATTTGTGCTGTGTGCAAAGGTTGGGGGTGCACTGCTGAACTCCTACCACCTGGCATTACTGCTTGGATTATTAGTTCCTAGTAATTTAGTGCCCTTGCGCAGGGTCGATTTGTGCCTTTCATTTCTAATTGATCTACTGGCTGTTTAAATGGCAGCAGGCATCTGTTGAGAGTGGGAAGGTTCATAAGGCGAAATAATTCATAACACCGTCTGGAATTTGCCTTTCATATCCCTCAGCTAAGCCTCAGTAGGGCTTCTAAATTACGACCAGGGAGGCTCCCCCCCCAAACTCGTATTCTGCTCATGGCTTGAAGAATCTTGCATTAAACTGGGATCAGTCTAGATTAGACTGTAATATGCTGTAGTATTAGTGGCTGCAAATGAAGACTTATACCAGAGTTTAACCCCTTCACCTGCGTTTTTCTTTGTCTTGGTCCTGGAAGGCTTGGCTAATCCATTGGTTCCTCTGATTTGTTGATGTGTATAATAGATCTTTCAACTTGCCAGACTCCTGGGATAGCTTTAGCTCTAAGCATTTCGAGACAACAGGCTTTAAAGAAATTAAAACACACTTGCTTTGATTAAATAAAGAGTGACTTTCAGCCTTTCACGAAAATGGGCATATGGTTTTCCCAATTCTTCACATATGTGAAGGCAGGAGGAAAATGTGATATCTGATATTAGGTGAGGCCTATGCTGCCAATCACAGCAGCCTGTTTGCCAAATTACTACACAGAGATGTGTGGGGAGCACTTTGTTTATCTGCAACATGCCTCTAAGTATGATGAGAGTGAGCAGATGAGTAGCCAAATGAAATTTACTATTCTTAATTAAATCCTCCTCACTTGTTGTCTCTTTTAAAGCCTGTGCAGGTGACCTTAATTTCAAGGATAATCAAGGCATGGGGCAAGATCATACCTGTTGTCCCTGCCATCTGACCTCCACACATTGATCAGGCTGACGTGCATAAAGTCTACCTGGGTACCAGTGATCTGTACCCTACAAAAAGAAATGCAGACTTCAGCTTGCACAAAGATAACCTGCATGCATGCATGCATACAACTTAAATACACATAGGCTTTGTGTAGAAAAGCTGATCAACACATGGAGGAACATAGGAACGTCACATGTATCAGACAGGAGTGTTTTCCAGCATGCAAAGCATGTGCTCTATCACTGAGCTAAAGTCCTGCCCTAAAGTTAGGGTGGCCACCTACACATCTCCCCCTCACAAAAAGAGGACATGCATCACCAAAAAGAGGGCAAAAGAGGACATCATCGTTATCCTCTTAGTTGTCCAGTGCATAGTTAAAACTATGGAATGCACTTCCACAAGATGTAGTGATGGCCACCAATTTGGAGGGCTTTAAAAGGGGATTGGACAAATTCATGGAGGAGAAGGTTATCAGTGGCTACTAGTCCTGATTGGCTACATGCTACCTTCAGTATCAGAGGCAGGGTGTCTATGTTCTTATCAATTTGCATATAATTTGCATATCCTAATTGACATGTATAAACACACATTTAGAAAGAATTACTATAACTTAAAAGAGAAATACAATATATCTCACCGTAATGGGAAAGATTGTGACCAGGTGACATGCGTGCCTTCCTGCTCAGTCTCCTGTTTAGGTGCTAACTTCAAGTCCTCTGCTCTCCAGGCTCCTTATGATTCTTTATCTTTATACTGGACTTGGAACGGAAAGCCCTTGAAATAGAGGAGTGTCCTCTGTTAAAGTAGGACACATGGCCACCCTACCTAATGTCAGGGCCAGGGCCAGCATGTAAAATCCTGCTCTCATCCCCACGTTGATTATTCCCAGAAATAAGCCTGTCTGCACAGGGTTCAAGCCCCTGCTTTGATTGTCTATACAATGGGAAAATGAACTAACACATTAGTTGGACTTGATGGCCTTGTAGGCCCCTTCCAACTCTACTTTTCTATGATTAGTGGCGTTGCATCCCTTTCATCCCCGAAATGATGTTGCATTTTCCTTCATCTTTAGGCATCCTCTCTTCCCTCTCCTGACACTGCTGTTTGAGAAGTGTGAGCAGGCGACACAGGGCTCGGAGTGCATCACTTCCGCCAGCTTTGATGTCGACATCGAGAATTTCGTACACCAGCAAGAACAGGAGCACAAACCATTCTTCAGCGATGATCCTGAACTGGACAACCTGGTAATGCTTTCACCTGGATCAGTCAGTTCCTTTGAAATTCTCACTTCTCTGAATTTTGCAATGCAGCTCTCCAACCCCCCCCCCCAAAATTAAAAAATTCCATACCCAAAACATGTATATTTCAGGGAAGTGCACACGAAAATGTATATATTCGTGAAAATAATGTTCAAAATTGCATTATATTGGGGAAATTGCCTGCAAAAGATATGTATGTTAGACAGAATTGCATACAAATATGCATATGAATTTACATGGGAGCTTTAAGGGAAAAAATCAAAGCTCCGGACAAACCAAAATTAAGATTGGAAAAAATGAGAACTTGAGAGAAACTGAAATTGGCAGATTTGTCTATCCCTAGCTCATATGCTGGAGGTATCTTGGCCAGGGTTAATGCCAACAAGACCTAGGCAGTGCTACAAGTTCTGCTGTTTGGTCAATTAAGGAAAATTTGCATATGCCTTATTTTGCATAATGCAGTCTGCTTCCAAGAACCAGCAGCCATTCATGCTGGAAATTTTTACAACTGTCTGCTCAGGAGGATGTGATGATCTGTTACATTAGAGCAATTTGGGAGGATGGTTACATTTGGGAATTGACATTTTTGAGAAGGAAATAACCAATCTGGTGAGAGGATACAGTTGCCTAAGGAGAGAAATCTTCTGGCATTTATTTAGCTCTACCAATAGTTCCATTGGAGAACAGCCTTATATTACAAGTGAAGAACCATTAAGGAAGTTTCCCAGCTTGAAGGGAGTGTGAAATCATACCAAATGATAAATATCCTAGATTCATGCATATGGCTGACTGTGTGTGTGTGTGTGTGTGACAGGTATTGTAATAATACAAAATCATCTACTCTCAACAAAATGATCTTCATGGCCTCTGTCTTATGAGCTAATAGTCCATGGGTTTCTAAAAGGTGGAGCAGCAAAGCTAGTATTAATTGTGCGGCAGTCTCTTGCGTTTCCATGTCACAGCTGCGTAAGTGCCAGGGCTGGCCCTACCATTAGGCAGGGTGAAGCAGCCACCTCAGGCAGCAGATGCTGGAGGACAGGGAGCAGTGCCCAGCCGTCGAAGGACAGAGTGGTGTGTGTTATGCAGCCTTCCCTGCACCTGCTAAGGTCACAATACTTAAAACTTTTTTTTAGGCTGCCTTTAAGGGCAAAACCCTCTCAAGATGGTGTACAGAATAAGAACCATACAAAAAGGAAATAAATATACAATGAAATACTATAAAAAGCATACAAACAAATTACACCAATAACGCTTAGGAGTGCTGGGAGTTGAGGACTTTTTTGTGTCTGAACATGCGTAGGATTGTGCCCTAAGCTAGCCTGCTGCCCTCAGGTGTGGTGGAGGACGTTGTGCCATTGTCACTGTTGACAGCAGATTCAACTGCCAGTCTGGTCAGCTTCCATATGTGGAATTGGGGTGCATGCCATCTTCTTGTCCTTTGCCACCAGCAGCAAAATGTCTTGGGCCAGCCTTGAGCAGAACCTTGTTGGATCAAACTCAGGGTCCATCCATGTTTACACAGTGGCTAGCCAGATGCCTCTCCAGGAAGACCACAAGTAGGGCATAAAGACCTACAATGCTCCCTTGCTGTTGCCCACCCAGCCAGCAACTAGTATTTAATGGTATGCAGCCTCAGAATATGGGGGCAGGTTTGTTTATATGTTTATTTACAGTATTTGTATACCACTCCATATCTGGACAGATTCCAGAGAGGTGAACAAACGATAAAAAGATAAAACAGATACAAGAATAAAAACAGTGCATTAAAAACAAGATAAGGTGAAAACTGTGTTGGTTCAGCAAGGAAGGCTTCCCGGAGCAAAGATGTCTTCAGCAGGTGCCAAGAACAACACAGTGTCAGAGCCTGCCTGACCTCTAGAGGCAGGGAGTTCCATAGAAGCAGCGCTGTCACACTGAAGGCTCTTCTCCTGGTGGACTCCAAGCGGGCCATAGGTCCATGTGGAACCACCAGTAGAATGTCCTCTGATTTCCTCAATGACTGGGCAGGTTGGTAAATGGTGAGGGAGTAGGCACTCTCTCAGGTATCCTGGTTCTATTTAGTTATCATGGCTAATAGCTGTCAATAGACCTATAATTTATTGAATCCACTTGTAGCATCCTAGAGCTATTCTAGTCAGAGCTGGGAGGGGTGGCTTAAACATGGCCTCAGTCTAGGATGGCCACTTACATATCTTCTCCCATAGAGGAAATACATTCAGTGTGAGAGCCAGTATGGTGTAATGGTTAGAGTATTGGACCAGGACTTGGGAGATCCGGGTTCTAGTCCCCACTCGGCCATGAAGCTCATTGGGTGACTTTGGGCCAGTCACTGACTGTCAACCTAACCTACCTCACAGGGTTGTTGCGAGGATAAAATGGAGAGGATCTTATAAGCTGCATTGGGTTCCTTGGGGGGCGGGGGAAGGTGGAATATAAATGTAATAATAAATAAATTAAATAAAGACATCACCAAAAAAAGAGGGTAATAAAGAGTGCAGATGTGCATGTATCAATGTATATGTATAGATGCATTAGAATTTAAACAGAAATAGAATACATCTCATCATAATGGGAAAGACCTGTGACCAGGAGACCTGTGTGCCTGTTCTATCTGCCTTGCAAGTGCTAACTGATGACAGGCGACTTCAAGTCCCCAGGCCTCCATTCCAGGGCTCTCCAACCTTGGATCCACAGATGTTGCTGAAATACAGCTCCCAGAATCCCTTGCCATTAGCCATGCTGGCTGGGTATGCTGGGAGCTGTAGGCCAGCAACATCTGGGGACCCCTAGGATGCATTCTAATGCATCTTTATCTTTAAACCAGACTTGGACTGAACAGTCCTTCAAATAGAGAATGCCTTCAAATAGAGGAATCTTTGCAGTCTTCAGGTGATGCGGCCTCTGCTGAAGCTAAGCAGATCTAGGTCTGGTCAGTGCTTGGATGGGAGACCACCTGGGACCACACATACACTGCTTTGAGTTCCATGATGGAAGAGAAGCAGGGGCCATAGACCAGTGGTAGAGCACCTGCTTTGTATGCAGTAATGCCCCAGGTTCAATCCCTGGCATCTCCAGGTAGGGCAGGAAAAACTGCTTGACACCCTGGAGAGCCACTGCCAGCCACTGTCAACAATGCTGGACTAGATGGACCCATAGTTTGACTCAGTATGCCGCAGCTTCCTATGTTCCTATAGTTAATAGTACAGCACAGTTTCCCCTAGTCATGATGTTCCCTGCACCTTGATAGGTCATGGTTGCCTGATTTGCATAATGAGTGCCTAGTTATCTCTCTTAGGTACTCATTATGCAAATCCATGTATTGTGATTGGCCAGACCCATTATTACCCAAATAGAGCACGTAGCTTTGAATAGTTATAACGTTGTTATGGCTCAGTAAGTAACCACACTGTGTGCAGAAGCTGATAATGCCTCTGGCTAGTATAATCCTGTCTTCCTGACTGTTTTCTATGTCTTTAGGATCTCACAGCAAAATTTCCACCCCAGCTTCTATGACTGTCTTGTGGGGGGGGGGGACCCCAAAGAAATATTAAGTGGATTTATAAATGTCATAAATACCATATAAAATAAATACTTTTGCAAGGAAACTTACAAAATATTGGAATTTTCCATATAATAAGCCCAAATGTTGAATACTTTTAACCTACTTTCCCAGATATTCTCTGGGCTAGCCTTCCCCACAGATCCATCTTACTGGCCAAGGTGGACCAGAGCCACCAGTGCTACCGGTGGTGGTTGTACGGGTTCTGCTGGAGTGCTGGGGGACCCTGGCAGCTGCCCGAGGGTGTCAGGTGTTGATTCTGAGCCTGATGGGGTGTCGCAGATGCACTCTTCATACACAGTTGGTCTCTGCGGACCGACCCTCGCTTAGGCATCTTTCCTTAAATATTTGACTTGAATCAATGTGCTGTGACTTCAACCCATGATGATGAACCTTGAGCTGAAGGAGTTTCTCTACTGGAACCTCCATCTTTATATCTGAAGCTCCCAAGTAGTGGAAAGATCTTGGCACTCCTTGCAACCTGGCATCATGAAAAGGAAGGTTTCTTATAAACCTTAGATCTGTGACAGGAGGTGAGTAACTCTCTTATGCATTAAGAACATGGGTAATTTTGAAGAACAGCAGTAGCTGTGATTTTTATCATTGTTCTCTGCCCCTTTTGTTTAAATTTTTATGGGGATTTCCTCTTCTTCTTCTTCTTCTGCTTCTGCTTCTTCTGCTTCCTCTTCTTCTCCCTCCTCCTCCTCCTCCTCCTCCTCCCCCACCCCCCCACCTCGGGCTACTGTTGTTTGAAGACTTCCTCCAGAAGAGCTAACAGGAAAGGGGTTTCTAAGGCGATCACAGAATCACAGTGGGTTTCTTCCTTTGTTTCCACAGCTTGTCTGCAGAGTTAACCAGCTTCTTGCGACCTCTCCTGCTATTTTTGCACAGATTATATTAAAGTTCACCATTCTTATATCAGCATCCTGTGTCATTTATCCAAGGGATTCAGTGTCAAAAGTTAAAGCTGTGTCCAATGAATTCAGGAGCGTTGCAAGGTGCTGTTGGCTTCCCATGGGCGTTGGTGGGGTCATTCGTTTGCTGTCACTATCACTGGAACATGATTAAATGCAATGATGATGAGGATGGCCAAAATTTTGAAGATTCTCCAAAAATCACTTTGAAGTTTGTTTTGGCCCACTCCCATTTTTGTTTGCAACCTGTTTTTCGGCTCGTTCATATAGGGAAAGTGCACATTTTTGAACAGGAAAAGTGTGCATTTCTGTGCATATTTTTCAGAGTGCACACTTTCCCTCCATTGACTACAGCGTGAAAATGCTGGGGTGGGGATGTGTATTTCAATGTGCAAATTTTGCAACAATATGCATTTTTCAAATGCATTCACAAATTCAAGAGTTTGTGAACATTTCTAAAAATAAAAAAAGGCGCGTCTGTTCACGATCAGGATTGCAAACAGGATATTTCTCATGACTTGCAAACAGAAACAAAATTCTCATACATCCCTAGCATGAACAGCAGCAAACCTAGATTTCTACAGTTTGATGCACTGGGAGTTTAGGGAATAAATTTATTCCATGCCGAGCATCATTGGATCAGCAGAAATAGTCACCTGGCCATTACCACCAGTGTGTTGTTGTTTCCCTGGATCCATAAAAGGGATCAGCTTTGAGTGACAAAAATGGCCTTTTCCTTGAAGCCAAATGATCCCACTTGACTAATAACCCAGATGTTATCATGTGCTTCTTGCTTCAATGGTGCATACTGCAACTTACATTGCCATGACTAGCGCTGATACATAGGACACTGCCTTATGCTGAGTCAGCCTCCCCACTCAGGGCCAACCCAAAATATTTTTCTGCCTGAAGTGGAGCAACAAATGGCACCCCTGCCCCCCCCCCATAACAAGCCAAGGTACATAGAACCCAAGGCAAGCCAAGTTATTTTGATATCTGAGACAGAGAATCCCACGCACACCTCTTTCCCCCTCCCTGGCTCTAAAAATACAGTAATCATGAATTAAATGACAAATTGCTGACCTTTCATGATACCCCAAATTAGTGGCCTGAGGCAGCCACCTCACTTTGTCTAATGGCCGGGCCGGGCCCCACTATGAACAATGTCTATGGTGATTGGCGGCAGCAGCTCTCCAGAATCTCTGGCAAAGTTCTTTCCCATCAACTGATGGACTTCTTTTCTTTTTTTTTATAGCCTCTTTGCTGCAATGTGTAACTGGCCACCCTAACTATAAGGCAGGTTCCTAATTTTACACTTGTCCCAAAGGCCAGTGTGGCTAGTGGTGAGAGTGTTGGACTGGGACTCAGGAGATCTGGGTTCTAGTCCCCACTCTACCATGAAATTCAATGGGTGACTTTGGGCCAGGCACTGACACTCAGCCTAAGCTACCTCACAGGCTTGTTGTGAGGATAAAATGGAGAGAAGGAGGAGGATTATGTAAGCTGCCTTGGGTTCCTTGCAGGAGAAATGGCAGGATATTAATATCATAGCATAGCATATCACATCATATAATAAAGGTCTCCCTAAACATTCATGTTTTCACCCCTCTCCAAAATTTATTTTATTTCAAATAAAAGGCAAGGGGTGAGCAAGCAAGGCAGATCTCCCACAGATACGGGTGTGCAAGGGTGGAAAAATCACATTGGTATTCCATTAGTTTTCATTATTTAAAACCCTCATTTGTTATTCATTTGTTTTGTGATTCATTCATTTTGTTAATTACATTTGTTTCCATGGCCCAGATGTTGTGTCGTTCTGGGGCCAAGTTCTTGGACCTGAATGCCTGGAGTTGGGAGCAGTGACGCTGACATGTGGTCTCCTCCCTTTTTGCCTGATATTACCATCATGGGAGGGAAACGTGCTGCATCAGAAGGATCTGGCTGGGGATAATGGGAGTTGTAGTCTGACACATCTGGAGGGCGTCAGGTTGGGGATTGTGTGTGAATCAGCCCTGAATTATTCTATCTCTGTACTGAAGCTACATGATAGATGAAAGATCACCGTAATGCTGTCTCTAGATTTGATGACAGGGGTTAAGCTGGTATGGAGCAATTTTAATTTCATATAATATATTCAGTTTGCATTTTATTCTGTTGGCTATATTAGTGTTGTGGTTTTTTAAAAAAATATCATCACCCACCCTGAGACCTGGGGATACAGCAGGTTGGAAATAATAATTAAATCTTGATCATTTTAATACAGCTGTAATTTTATGCGTGAGTGAGAGGGGGGGGGAGATTTCAACTTTGCAGTTGTGTAATAGTCACGCATGGATATAACATGTTTGCAGTAAACAAATCCAATTTGTGCCAGGTTTACTTGTCTGATTAGAATCCCTCTTGTGCCCAAATGCTTTACTTGGAGCTAAGTGCCCCCCCCCCGCCTCAGGAACGCCCCAACTGCAATATGGGGAACATAATACTGATTTATCTTACAGGATTATTTGATAATGTATGTAAGGGACAAGAGAGCTTCAGCTATTAGGCAGCATTGAAATGCAGTAAGTCAGCAAGTAAGGGCACGATCCTATGCCTGTTTAGACAGAAATAAGTCCTACAATTCCTAGCATGCCCCAGCATTTGCCACAGCTGAAGAGCAGGGCCAGGAGGGCTCTCTAGCGCACCCACTGTAGTGCCACTGGGTGGCACCCCCATCGGCTCTGCCATCCCACTGCTAAACGCCAAAGTGGGAGAGCGGCTGGCAGGACTCTCCAGAGCACCTGCCCACTCCATGGCACACCTACCTGGGTGCTCGTCCACCCAGTGGCACAAGTGGGAGGGCCCTCCTGGCGGCGGGGAAGGAGAGCACAATTCACCACTCCTCCCACTCTGCCACCTGAGGATTCACCCTGCCTCATAAAAGGGCCAGCCCTGAAGGAGGGAACCAACCAATCCTATGCATGTCTACTCAGAAGTAGAATTGTGCATGGTGTGGAGAAAGTGGTCAGGGAACCAAAAGGGGTCATCCCATGAAGCTGATTGGTGGGAGATTCAGGACAGATAAAAGGAAGGACTTCTTCACACAGTGCATAGTTAAACTACAGAATGCACTTCCACAAGATGTAGGGAGGGCCACCAATTTGGAGGGCTTTAAAAGGGGATTGGAGAAATTCATGGAGGAGAAGGCTATCAATGGCTACTAGTCCTGATTGGCTCTATGCTACCTCCAGTATCAGAGGCAGTATGCCTATGCACACCAGTTGCTGGGGTACATGGGTGGGAGGGTGCTGTTGCACTCATGTCCTGCTTGTGGGATCCCATGGGCAGCTGGTTGACCACTGTGTGAACAGAATGCTGGACTAGATGGACCTTGGTCTGATCCAGCATGGCTCTTCTTATGTTCTTAAGTAAGCCCTGCTGAGTTCAATGGGATTTACTCCCAGGTAAGTGTGTAGAGGAAGGATTACAGCCCAAGAATCCTTCTGGTGTGCCACTGGAGTCTTCCTGGTTGTTAATGTTTTTATTTTCTTGCCTCTTACATTCCTCTCCTGGGCTTTTTTCGCCTTCCTCCTCCTCCCCCTAATGGTGGAGGTTTGGTGGGAATCTTGCAAGAAATGGCTCTGTCAGAAACATACAATAGACCTTCCCAAAAGAATATCTTCCCACATACATACAAATAAAATACAAAGTTTGTTTGTTGTTTCTATGTGATTTTAATGCTACTAATCCTATGTAAATTGTCCACCACTGCTGATGGCAAAGAGGAGATGAAAAGGCCAGCGACATTAACCATCATTAGAATAAGAATCATGTATTCCTCACAGGCGAGATGCACATAATTAGAAATTAGAAAAAGGTCAGATCTCGCCATTATCAACTCAATCAGCTGCTGAGTGCCACACAGTCAATTAATTCAGCATCTGTATTTTTTACAACCCTGCGCACGTATTCCATCGGACTGTAACTCTTTATCCGGACAGATATACTGCTCAGCGAAGCAGGGACATAAAATGAGAGACCCCAAGCAAATGAGCTGAGATAATTGAGAGATTTATTTTACATACATACACACACAGACACACACACAGAGAGAGAGACACACACATATATATGTATATGTCAAGTTTTCTTGCCTTTGCCCTTGAATGCTGACTTTCAGGAGGGCAGCTGTTGGATGGACACACTGGGCTGACTGAATATTATCCGAGAACCTTTATTATGATTACGTAGTTAGTATGAATTATTGCATATATATTTTTGAAGCCAAAGCTTCCTCCAAGGTGTTCAGGATGGCATACAGTGCACTTCCGCACCCCACTCCCAGTTCATCCTCACAACAGCCCTGCAAGGTTGGACAGGCTGAAGGCTGGTGACTGGCCCAGGGTCATGGCTGAGCAGGGATTTGAATCCTGATTTCCCCACGCCAGCTTTTATTTCACTACACCACTGTAGCCCTATTAGGGCATTATAAAATTGTAAGTGTGGTGCAGGCCCCGCCCCTTCCACCCCGACCTCCCCCTGTTGATAGAGACTGTAACTACATGTGATTGAATGCAGATAGTCCTCTGTCCAATCAGGAACCTGATTTTGCAGGGTTCCCACTGTGGAAGACTGTAACCACATTTGGATGAATGCAATGACAGCCTCTTTCTTGTTCAACTCAGAAGGTTGAATGCGGGGGGGGGGGATGTGAACACATGTTTGTCTTCCCTCCACGCTTATCATTTGATAAAGCCTGGATAGAGCTACTGATTTTTTATTTTTATTTTTGGTAAACCATCTAAAAGGCAAAGCCTGTAAAATTTGATGGGCCAGAGAAAAGGTATGAAGTTTCCCCTCTTCACCTGCCCCCCATAGCAACCATTCAGAAGGCAGAGGATGGAATTCCTATACCCTCCAACATTTCACAGAGGAAAATAGGGACACATGTGAATTTGTAGAGGTATGGTTAAGCAACTAGGTGTGATCAAGAGGGTGTGGCCAGGCAACATGAGGGTGTGGCCAAAGGTATGGGCAGGCAACCAAAGGGCATGGTCAAGTACAAAGGTTATTAGAGGAAACACACAAAATCATATATATTATAGTTATTACATTATAATATTTTATATTATTTTATAATATTTTATAAATGACTTTTGTAATATTTTTTTACCCTACTTAAACCCTTAATTGTTGATATCTGCTGTTTTTTTTGGGGGGGGGGTCAGTGCTTGCAGGGCAATCTCTTTCTTTTTGTTTTAAAATGGTCAGGATTGGCACCAATTCAGCAGGTGAAGCTTACCCACCCACCCCACACCCCCAAACATGGAGCTTCAGAGAGAAGGGGAAGTTTCTTGCATTCCTTCTGACACTGTAACCTCACCTGTTATTTATTTATTTATTTATTATATATACCCCTTTTTTCCTGCAAGGAACCCAAGGCAGCTTACATAATCCTCCTCCTCCTCTCCATTTTATCCTCACAACAACCCTGTGAGGTAGGTTAGGCTGAGAGTCAGTGACTGGCCCAAAGTCACCAAGTGAGTTTAGAGGCACAGAGTCAGCTCTGTTAGGAAATAAAATCTTTGACAATATAAAGATAGGAATCATGTGATAAATTCCCTCATTCACCTCTCCCTCTGCGCGTGTGCACACACATCCTCGCGTCTGTTCCTTCTCTGCCTCTCTCTCCGTGGACAGCGGTTTGAGACTAAGCAGAGCTATCTTAAAGGGGCCATGGGCAAAACTGCAGCTAAGCTAAAGCTGTAAGCTTAGCTGCAATTTCGCCCATGGCCGCTTTAAGTAGCTTGCAGTTGCGGGAGGCAGGGGAATTCGGGACTCTGCATAACAAAGTGAGATGCTGTGATGGCTTAAGGGTTTTCAGGACAGTCCCTGGCATTTTGGGGGCAGTTGGAGACTATGAAATCCCCCCCCACAGCTCTATGGTGCCCCTATCAGTGATAACGGGGCCATTCAGTTTAAGGTGGGAGTGGGGAATCTCTTTTAGCCTGAGGACCAAATTCAATTTTGGAAAAGCTCCCAGGGGCCACATTCCAGTGGTGGGTGGGGTGGGACCAAAAGACAAAAGGGGCAAGGCCAAAAATACCCACATATTATAGCTTAAAGCCCTTACTGCCAGTAACTCAGCCTTTGGAGAGGCATTTCAACCCTTTGGAATGGGGAAAAGCTGCACAAAAGCCGGGAAACCACCAGTGATCGGCAGACGGTGGAAAGGGGTGGGGCCAAGAGAGGGCGTGGCCAGCTGGGGAGCCACAGAGGGCTGGATTTGAGGTTCCCCACCCCTGATTTAAGGAATGCTGGGCAGTCTTTGCCCTCACTGAGTCACTGTGACATTGTCCTCAAGTACAGTTTTGGATGTTTCCCCCTAGGAATGAGTGGCAGGCAGGCACTTATAGTAAAGCAAAGCAAACACTGTTGTGTGTGTTGTGGGGCGGGGTGGTGGTGGATCCCTGCCTTTAATGATCCCAAACAGTTTTGGGGGGACAGGCAGGGAGCAATGCATCGAAAGTACATCGCATCTTCACCTCAACCACCACCCCCCACCTGTAAAATTCCAGTGGACCGTTAACAAGTGTGTAGGTTTGTGTGTATGTCAGGTGTGGGCAACCTGCATCCCTTGGCCCAATTTCGAAAGCCCTCTGCAAGTGATCAGTTCAGACCTCTGGAGAGAGAGAGAGAGAGAGAGAGAGAGAGAGAGAGAGAGAGAGAGAGAGGTGGAGAGAGGGAGAGAAAGGGATGCCTCAGCTATATTTGTTCTGGCCCTGCCCACCATTGCCATGCAGCCCCTGACATATTACCCCCAAGGGAATGCAGCAGTTGAGTTCTCCCCTGGTGTATGTAGAGAAAAGACTGACCAAGACATATATATGGCTCGTCAGTCCCCTGGACCACACTGAACATTTCAGTGCGTTCACACAAGATGTTCGGTATCACTACATGATATATATATATCATGTAGTGATACCGAATATCTTGTGTGAACGCACTGACATCTTGTGTGATCACACTATATATATATAGTGATACGTGATAGTGATATATATACTATGTAGTGATACCGAACATCTTGTGTGAACGCACTGAAATGTTCAGTGTGTGGTCCAGGGGACTGACGAGCCACATGACCTCACAAATGCTTCTTTCAGCTGGCCCATGGCCCTGAAGTCACCACGCCCAGCTTCCCACTGAATCACACACACACACACACACACGCACACACACACACATCCCCCTGCCTCTCCCACTCCTGTGTATACCTCCTTCTATCATGGTTTCTATGGGAAGGGCCCTGTAAGCAACATTGCACCTGTAACCTGCCCAGAAGCATCCCAGTTTACCCCTATCTGTCTAGCTCCGTTTCTTCCTTTCCTCCACCAAAATGGCAGCGAACAATGGCACCTGGATGTTTGCATTCAAGGAACAAACTTCATCCAAGCTGCAGCTGCAACTGCCTCCCTGGGGTTGGGGCTGTGTGTGGTGGGGCGTCATCATCACTTTAATCTCAAGAATCCTCTAGAGTAGATGGAGAGGCAAGAGGAATTTGCCTATTTGCCCCCTGGAGTGCTATGCTTCTGATTAACCGTTTTCTTAATGTGTTTATAAACTATTCCCCCATCTGTGCCCATTTCTCCTGCCATATTTGTGATCTGCTTAGGAAAGCCTTCATAGTGCAGTCAGAGAGGGGAATGTTTCTACCTCTCCTTACTATTAGGCAATCATCACTTTTCAGAACTTCTGCTCAGTGGAGGCTGGTAGCCAATCTGACTGGTGGGGCGGGAAGGGGGTCACTGGAGGCAGAGCTAAGGGGGTCCCCGGAGGAGGAGCCAAGGACACCTATTTTGCTACACAAGCCTCACAACGTTGCTACACAAGCTTTTTGCTACACAGTTCAACCCACCAACTCCCCCCTCCCTAGAGATTTCTCCAGGGTAACACACAGAGAAAGCAATTTGTGGCAAAGTCCACTTAGAGTCATAGATCATAGAGTTGGATGGGGCCTACAAGGCCATCGAGTCCAACCCCCTGCTCAATGCAGGAAACTAGAGGAGGGGTCTCCCATCCAAGTAATAACCAGGCCTGACCCTGCTTAGCTTTCCACACTCAGACAAGCTGAGTACTTCTCCAAGATTGAAAGCAAACAAGGTGGGAGAGCAAGAAAACCATTTCACGCATTGGCAAACTGAGGCAGGCAGAAATTAGAATCAACAACTGCAAGAGAGAGAATTTGGGTTACATAATCACAGCATACTAAGTTCACAAAACCAACAGAGAGCAGGCTGTTGGCACAGTGACAGTTCAGCACACTGCCAGCCCCAAGAAAGGATCTGCCCCCAATGATGATATCCCTGAACGCAGACATCCATCGAAAAAGAGCAAAAACGGGGCTTCTTATTTGGGCCAGATGCCCAAAGGCAGTCCTTCCCCAATCAGATAGCTGCAGACTCCTTAGCAGAGCAGAGAGCAAACCCGGTGTAGAGTTGCATAGCCATCCTACCCATGAGCAGCCTGTGACTAATAGTTTGTAAAAGGTGGCCACTAAAATTAGCAAGTTGAAAAAGTGCTTTGAAATTTAAAGACTCTTTGTTCCATAAAAGAACCTGATTTATTGCCCTGTGGTGAATAGCTGAGATTTTATATATTCTTTTAAGATTTCGGGCCAGGGCTGTAAAACGTAAGGTCTCAGTTCCATGCATGGAATGTTTTATGTGTAAATTTTTTAACATTTATGGGGTATATTTTACTGAGGCCAAGACTTTGCTCAAGGGAGAGCTTACAGGCGTGTTTCCACTCTCCGATCTTGTTAGGAAGAGAGGCCAGCTGAGAATAATCAGGCACACTTTTACATAAAACACTTACAACTGGATCCCAAAAGCATGCCAGGAATGCAACCTCTAATGTTGCAAATGGAGCTTCCGGTACTTTAACCTGTCTAGGTGACAGCAGCATCCATTATATAGGACAGGGGTGTTGAACCTCTTTTAGCCCAAGGGCCAAATTCAATTTTGGAGAAGCTCTCAGAAGCTGCATTCCAGTGGTAGGCAGGGCCAAAGGCAAAGGGGGCAGAGCCACAGGCAAAAGGGGCGAGGCTAAAATGACAAAAAATATCAGCATGTTTTAGTTTAAAGCTCTTACTGCTAGTAACAAAGCCTTAGGACAGTGATGGCGAACCTATGGCACAGGGTGCCACAGCTGGCACGCAGGGACCTCTCTGTGGGCACTCGAGCCATTGGTCACCAGATCGCGAAAAGACTGTCCCCTTCTGCAAAACACTAATGATCTTGTTCTTTCTCACAGTGTGGCAACAGAATGATTTTATTCTAGAATTCCTGTTACAGAATTCTTTTCTACATTGTTATCACATTTAAAAGATTTTGAAGAATGATGCACAGAGCATGGCTTGGATGTAAAGCCCTAACAGTTGACCTGAGTGCTGCATGTGTTGCTCTCAAACTAATGGAGTATGAGCCAAGGTTTGACAAATTATCAGCATGCAGGCAATAGCAAAAATCACATTAATTGTGCAAAAGCATGCCCAATGCAAACTTTTACCTAATGCAGTGTTTGCAGTCCAAGACATAAAGTGTTTAAAATGTGTTAAGCACATTTAGTTTTCTTGTTTATCTTGCTCATCCTAGTACAGGTTGACTTTTACTTTTACTAATCCGACACCTGTAGAAGCAGGGAAAGGACCCAGAGTAAAGCTTGCCCCATACAATTTCAGTCTGGCATATATATTACAAGTTGAGAATCCCTTATCCAAAAATACATGTGCCTAATTATTTAAAAAGTTTGTATAAATTCCCTTCAGGCTATGTGTACAATGTAGTACTATAATAATTTTTTTAGTTGATTTTTTTCCAACAAAAAACTGTTTGTATCATTGAAAGCTCTGTTATTGTGTTTTTCTTTAAAGACAAAAGATGTTAATTAGTTCGGACAACTGTATGCGTTGTTTTTCTAAAACTAAAACCTCGGTATTCCGGTTTAATTGCAGTGTTGGCACTTTGAAATAAATAAGCTGGTTTTGTGTTGCAGTTTGGGCACTCGGGCTCAAAAAGGTTCGCCATCACTGCCTTAGGAGAAGCATTTCAACCTTTCTGAATGGGACAAAAACTGTGCAAAAGCCAGGAAACCACCAAATGATTGGCAGTCAGGGAGAAAAGGCTGGGACCAGAAGAAGGGGTGTGGCCATCTGGGGACCCCGGGTGGACCAGATTTGGCTTGCGGGCTTGAGGCTGAGCACCCCTAATATAGGACATTGACATGGTGGCCTTGTTAAGCGGTAATGGAAGGCCACGGTTTCCCACTAGGCAAGTGGGAATTACCAAGGGAGGTGGTGAGCTCTCCCACTCTGGAGGCATTCAAGGTGAAGCTGGACGGCCATCTGTTGGGGATGCATTGACCTGGATTCCTGCATTGAGCAGGGGCTTGGACTCGATGGCCTTGTAGGCCCCTTCCAACTCTACTTTTCTATTATTCTATGATTCTAAGTGAGCTGTGGAGAGCCTTGGACTTGCACACTTCCTTTTCCTCCCCTTTTATGTGCATAGGAGATTGAAAGTATCCACTTCCAGTTTTAAATGGCAGTTCCCTGCAATGTCCAAACTCAGAGAACCAAGGTTTGTTTAAGTTATGATTTTAGAACAAGCCAGGATCAGAAACCACAGTTTGATCCTGGCTTGCTCTCACTGACCAGAGTTTAAACAAACCACAATTCCACGAGTTTGGACATCATAGGGAACTGTACTTAAACTGTTCCTCAGTTTTAGTGTAAAACTGGAAGTGGATGCTTTCAGTTTCCTGTTACATCTGAACTGAGATTGTGTCTGGAAGCAAGTGAGAGGAGAATGTCTGGCTGGTGGCTGAACTTAATTTTGCAGTTGATGTGATTGATGTATGTTGCTCATCTGAGACCTCATAGGGCCAGTTCAAATAATGAATGTCTTATCCACACAAGTAGTCCCAGCCAACTTACATGGGCAAACATGCCCTATTGATGAGACTTCTGTGGGGATAAAACACATGGACTGGGAACAGGATCAGCCCTGCTGGCCCCAGCTCCCAATCTCCACATATTCATACAATGCTGTGGACAGAGTCTATGCCCCTGTGAGCAGGAGGGCCAAGGCCAAGAGGTGCAATCCACCACCTTACAGTCCGTGTGTTCATTTCTCCATATATGTTGCATGAACAGGGCTGATGTGTGATCCAGTCAATCATGGATATAATAAGCAGCAACTATCATGACTGAAATAACTAAGTGACCCCATAATTCTGGATGTTGTCCTTGACCATATCTGTGTGATCACTCAGATCACACCTTTTGTTTACAGATGCATTACTGGAAATGGATCAGATTGTTCTTGTGGACATGTTAGCTGGGACCCAAAAGCTTGGGGATGCCCTATGGGATTGTTGACTTTGGACAGCAGAACCCAATCCCATATCATAAGCTTTTGAAAGCCCCTCTCAGTTTGAAATGTAGTTTGCTATGAGGCACAGAGAGACTGTTGTTAAAGAAGCTCAAGTCCAAAGCTGCCCTTGAGCACTCGAAATTAGATGTGCAATTCACAAAACTAGATCTACAGATCCTGGCCACAGTATTTTTTAGATGATATGCTGATTAGACATCTTCTTAAAAGAGGGATTCCTCCTTCTCTCTCACGCACACAGGAGGAGATGCTTCTTCTAATACCATCTTAGAAGAGGCATTCCTCTTTCTCTCACACAAAGGAAGAGAACCTTTTCTAATACCATCTTAGAACAGATATTCCTCTTCTCTCACACAGGAGGAGATGTTTCTTTTAATATCTTAGAAGAGGCACTCCTCCTTCTTTCCCACAAAGGAGGTGAGGCCTCATCTAAGATGGTGCTTGCCAGTTGCAGTTTCTATCACCTTTTTATTCGATCAAAATGTTTGTTTGTTTGTTTGTTTTAAAAAAAACTGATTAAACTAACCAGTTGATTAATAAATGTCACAGCCCTAGTTACTAGGTTAACTTCTGGATGCAGTGATTAAAAACAATCAATGTTTTCTAGAAGTGGACTGACCTCCACTCTTCATTTTGTCATTCCCAGATGGTGAAAGCGATCCAGGTCCTGAGAATTCATCTGCTGGAGTTGGAGAAGGTGAATGAATTGTGCAAGGACTTTTGTAATCGTTATATCACCTGCCTCAAAACTAAGATGCACAGCGACAACCTACTCAGGAACGACCTTGGGGGGCCTTATTCCCCGAACCAGTCCTCCATTAACCTACATACACAGGTAATGGTTAAAACTGTTTGACACAACATGCCTCCTTATAAAGTGTTCCATTTTCTTCAAGCACGTTCATATTTCCAATCTAAAAAGTTTTGGGGCGGGTTCATATTTTATTTTGCATTCATTTTGCTTATGGACTGGCAAAAGATAGCAGAGCAGCCTTCCCCAACCATAATTACAGCTATGCCACCTGGATCTAAACCAGCTTTCCTCAGCCTGGTGCCTGCCTTATGTTTTGAACTACAACTCCCATCATCCATGACCATGGGCCATGCTGGCTGGGGGGTTATGGGAGTTGCAGACCAACACATCTGGAAAGCACCTGGTTGGGGAAGGCTGGGGTAGAGGAACATGCATATTTCCACTCATGAGCACCATGAGGGTGTGCTCTTGTCTTTAAAATTGTACACCAAGGCAAACCCAATCCTACTCTGAGAAAAACTGAATTATGCAACCCGTGTAAAAATGGAAGGGTCACGGCTCAGTGGTAGAGCACCTGGTTTGCATGCAGAAGATCCCAGGTGCAACCCCTGGCATCTCTAGGTAGGGCTGCAAAAGACCCCTGTTTCCCCCCCTAAACCCCCCACAGGCCACACACACATTCAGGGGCTGGCCATTGAACCATGGGTTGTTGTTGAAATGTGGGTTATTGTGTTTTCTGAACCCAGCTGCGCTAACAAGCCATGGCTTGTTAACCACGAACAACCCATGAAGAGAAGCGATTGTTTTTTGTTGGGTTGTGCACTGTGGGTTGTTCACCATGGTTTGTTATCTCGGTTGAGTTCTGACAACACTATAACCCATGTTTCAGCAACAACCCACAGTTCAATGACAACCCACACCCAATCCTTGAGTGTGGGTTATGGTGTTGTCTGAACCCAGTCACAGAGAATCTCAAAATGCTGAGTTCCCCAACACCAAATTTCCATGCTCGCACAGCATTTGTGGGGCAAAAACCTAGGACTTATGAACGACAGTGCTTGGACATGCATGTTGCAGGGAGTGATCTCCTATTATTTGACAAGTAACATTCCATTTCAACACTGTCGTGTTCTAGATATGATTTCTCAGTGTGTAAACATTATATGCAGTGGTGTGGTGGAGCCAGGGTATGCAAGGACACAGCGCTGGAACTTTTGGATTAGCAGGGATGCTGACATCATCTGCCACCCGTCTCAAAATTCCCTGTTCCCTCTGAACTTGGCTGCAATTCTCACAGTAGCAGGGGGGGGTTGAATTTTCCCAACCACAACGTATTGTTTGCTGTTGTGATGCAAAGTATTTTGCAGTGGCTTGGTCTTGAATGGGCAAGTAAGGGTGCAATCCTATGTATGTTTAGACAGGGGGGGTGGAGTCCTACAACTCCCAGTCCCAGCATTCCCCAGCCAGCGTATTCAGCAAACTTCTGCCTCTGAACTTCTTGGCTCTGTGAGATCCTTGGCGGGCAAAAAGATAACATGCAAGCCGTAATCAGGGAAGGAAGACCGGCGCAGCAACTATCCCTTCTCCAGGGGTGGACAGAAATAAGTGGATGTGGTAGGAACAGGACATTGATTATAACTAGCTGTCAGATCTGAATCCGGTAATGTATGGATACTACAAATGTGTCTGACCACATTTGAGACAGAAGTCAACTGAAAGCTTTAAAAAAAAAAAAGACCTTTAGGGTGCCATCCTACGTATATTTAGACAGAAAAAAGCCCTGCATGCCCCAGCCAGCCATGCTGACTGGGGAATGCTGGGAGTTGTAGGACTTTTTTTCTGTCTAAAAATGCATTGGATTGCACCCTAAGTCCCATCAGCTTTACAAAACACCTGCTCCTGGTGGAGATGGAAACGGCTAGAACTGGTTTGTTGAGATGGATCAACACAGCTGCCTGAATGTTTGGACTCTCCTCAGGGGCATGGCTAGAGGGACTGTCATGATGAGCTCCTGCACTTCAAAAGTACCCACTACCCCACCAATTAGATCAGTGTTCTCCAACCTTGGGTCCCCAGATGTTTTTGGCCTACAACTCCCAGCATGCCCCAGCCAGCTACTGGCTGGGGCATGCTGGGAGTTGAAGGCCAAAAACATCTGGGGACCCAAGGTTGGAGAACACTGGATTAGATGATGTATAGACTTTAGTTTCTCCCTCCCTCTGTTCCACTGTGGGCATGGCATCTCTTAAGACAGTGGTTCTTAACCTTTTTGGTGTCACACCTCCCTTGTGAAAAATCTTATGACCCATGCCTCCCATGTGTTAACGGACCAAAATTGAGGCTTTGGCAGGACGAGTTTGCATTTTTTAGTTTATGCTCTGTCGCTGGACTAAAAAAAAAAAAGCATATTCAATTAAATGAACGGCGTAGCTCCCAAGATTAGTAGAAAGAAATAAGGCTGGGCCAACCGCCAAGCTGCACTGCTATGTGCTTGTAAAATAAACAATTTATCGTTGAGGGGCTACTCACACCTCCCCTGGAGTCAGTCCAAACCTCCCCTGGGGAGGCGTACCCCACAGTTTAAGAACCCCTGTCTTAAGAGTTTTGCATGTGCATCTATTCTCGACCCCTTTTCAAAGAATCACAAATGCATTGAATCAACCTGTGCATTGGGGCTCCCACCACAAATGTTAAGTTATAATTTCGGTGGTTTGGCATCACCAAAATGTGCCCATCATGGAAGCTCAAATTTGCTTCTCTGTTCCTGATTCCTACTTACTCTGAGGAGGATGCTTTTATAAGTCATGCCCGGGAATGCTGTCTTGTTTCTGACTTGCTTACGAATATGGTTAAGGAGGCATGTAATGTGGGAAGCAGCCCTTTTTAATTCAAACCGTAGCTCCCAGAAATGCTGTTGTTTCATTTGAATGCTCTGGTGGATATACATTTACCTGTCCCTGAATGCGGTCCTAAAGAGGAGCACGACTGAATGCCAGTCACTATCTTTCATTTCATTTATTACATTTCTATACCACCCAACAGCCAAAGCTTTCTGGGTACTTTACAGAAATTAAGACCTTAAAAATACAATATAGTAATATAATATATATATATATATATATATATATATATATATATTAAAAAAAACCTTTTACATACAAAAAATAAAACAATTGTAACAATCAGCAATAAGAAATCCCAGGACCTGTTAAAAACCCTATCATATTTATGTATTTATTTATTTATTTATTTATTATATTCATACCCCAGCCTTTTTTCCTGCAAGGAACCCAAGGCGGCTTACATAATCCTCCTCCTCCCCTCCATTTATCCTCACAACAACCCTGTAGGTAGTTGGCTGAGAGTCAGTGACGTGGCCCAAAGTCACCCAGGAGTTCATGGCGAGCAGGGACTATAACAGCATGTGGCTTACGCTGGCTCAGCTTTCTGAGTGTGAAAGCAGCAGGGCAGGCTGTATTACTAGACCCCCCCCCTAGTTCCGGCATGAGCAGGGGGTGGACTCTTTATAGCTTGTAGGCTCCTCCAACTCTAGACTATGATCTATGAACCCGGATTCCGAGCCAGACTTCCCACTAGCACACTGGCTATATGCCCCACCTATGCCTGGGGTAGAGGAAGCTTGACAGGGGGTGCGACCAGATGACAGGTTGCCACCAGCGGCAACTCTAGGGGAGAGTGTTCCATAAGAGAACAGTGTTGTGTGTGGTTAAGTGCGATGGATTTGGGGAACCCCGGTTCTAGGAGTCCCCATGCTTGCAGGTGGAGGCCTTATCCAGATGACTGCAAAGGGGAGGGAAGATAAAAACTCTTGCCTATAGTAGGGTCCTATCCAGATGGGCCTGCCCGCATCTGTGTCTCCGAATCCTGTACGCTAGGGCTAGCCACATGACTGATGTCATTCACGTCTAGTTAGGCCCTGGTTTGGATCACACCTTGTCAAAATGGTGCTCCATCATGGAATTCCATGGGCACTGACAAGATCTAAGGTACTCAATTTAGGTCAGACACAGAGAGCAATAAAATGGCCTGGTGGAAGAGCTCTGAACTTGCTCCAATGTTCAATCGCCATTCAGATCAGCTGGATCCTGGTCACAGGTTTGCTCTAAAAGATGCAAGAAATTTTTATTTATTTATTTTTACATTGTGGCAGCCTACAGTTTTAACTTTAAGCAATAAAGTCAAAAAAATTCCTTTATTTTTAATTTTATTTTGTATAGTGCTTTCCAGTGTTCAAATCACTTCACAGGCATTATCTAGTTGTAATATTTACAACAACCCTGTAAGGTATGTCAGTATTATTATTTCACACACACACATTGCATATTTGGAGGACCAAGGTTGAAAGAGAGTAACTTGCCTAAGACCACCTCTCGAGGAGGCAAGATTTGAACCAGGAACATCCTGATTCTCTTGAACCAGGAACATCCTCAGTCTCTTAGACACTACACCAGCGATGGCGAACCTTTTTGAGCCCGAGTGCCCAAACTGCAACACAAAACCAACTTATTTATTTCAAAGTGCCAACACTGCAATTAAACCTGAATACCGAGGTTTTAGTTTTAGAAAAACAACGCATACAGTTGTCCGAACTAATTAACATCTTTTGTCTTTAAAGAAAAACACAATAACAGAGCTTTCAATGATACAAACAGTTTTTTGTTGAAAAAAAAATCAACTCAAAAAATTATTTTAGTACTACATTGTACACATAGCCTGAAGGGAATTTATACAAACTTTTTAAATAATTAGGCACATGTATTTTTGGATAAGGGATTCTCAACTTGTAATATGATTATATGCCAGACTGAAATTGTATGGGGCAAGCTTTACTCTGGGTCCTTTCCCTGCTTCTACAGGTGTCGGATTAGTAAAAGTAAAAGTCAACCTGTACTAGGATGAGCAAGATAAACAAGAAAACTAAACGTGCTTAACACATTTTAAACACTTTATTTCTTGGACTGCAAACACTGCATTAGGTAAAAGTTTGCATTGGGCATGCTTTTGCACAATTAATGTGATTTTTGCTATTGCATGCACGCTGATAATTTGTCAAACCTTGGCTCATACTCCGTTAGTTTGAGATCCAGGGCCGGTGCTACCATTAGGCCAACTAGGCAGCTGCCTAGGGCGCAGGGCCAAAGGGGGCGCCAGAAACGCTTTGAAAAAAAATACAGCGCTCTCAAGTGGGAAGGGGGGGCGCTAAATATCTGATCTTGCCTAGGACACCAAACTGCCTTGCACCGGTCCTGTTGAGAGCAACACATGCAGCACTCGGGTCAACTGTTAGGGCTTTACATCCAAGCCATGCTCTGTGCATCATTCTTCAAAATCTTTTAAATGTGATAACAATGTAGAAAAGAATTCTAGAATAAAATCATTCTGTTGCACACTGTGAGAAAGAACAAGATCATTAGTGTTTTGCAGAAGGGGACGGTCTTTTCGCGATCTGGTGACCAATGGCTCGAGTGCCCACAGAGAGGGCCCCGCGTGCCAGCCGTGCCATAGGTTCGCCATCACTGCACTACGCTAAGTGGATACCACCACTTGACGTATGACATTTGGAATGTCCATGACAGCAAAGTTGGTCAATAACACCTAATCAAGGGCCACTGCTGAAGGGTTTCCTGTTTTATTTATTAGCAGTCACACCGAGTGGTATAGTGGTAAATTTTGAAATGCAGGCACTCATCACGACAGTCCCATAGCTACGCCCCCCCCCCAAAGAGTCCAAAAGTGCAGGCAGTTTTGTGGATCCATATCAACAAATCCAGTTCTAGCAGTTTCCATCTCCACCAGGAGCAGTTCTTTAGTAGAACGAGTGAATGGGTCTTAATTGCCCGTTCAAGGCCAAGACACCCCAAAATACTTTGCAAGACAACAGGGAACAGTGACTGGGTTCAGACAACATGATAACCCACACACTTAAGGGTTGAGTATGGGTTGAGTGTGGCTTCTGGTTGAACCGTGGGTTGTTGCTGAAATGTGGGTTATTGTGTTGTCTGAACCCAGCTGCACTAACAAACCATGGTTTGTTAACCACAAACAACCCATGAAGAGAACCCATGATTTGCTGTTGGGTTGTGAATGGTGGGTTGTTTGTGGTTAACAAACAATGGTTTGTTAGCGCGGCTGGGTTTAGACAACACGATAACCCACATTTCAACAACAACCCACGGTTCAACCTCAACCCACACTCAGCCCATACGCAACCCGTGAGTGTGAACCATCATGTTTTCTGAACCCAGCCAATAGGTTGTTGCTGAGAAAATTCATTTCCCCCCAGCTAATATGAGGTTTGCAGCTAAACTCAGAGAGAACAGGGAAGTCTGGATGGGGGTGGGGGTGATGTAAGTGTCCCTGTTCATTAAAAAAAAAGCACTGGTGCTGCATCCCTGTGAGCTCTGGCTCCACACTGCAGCACTGATCACACCCATTTAAGCTTCCTCCTCCTGGTTGTCAGTCTAGGTTGCTGTGCTTCAGGCAGAAGTGGTGAAGGATGCAGGTGAAACGTCTTAGTTCATGCTCCACATTGACGCAATGTTTTAATCCTAACCTAGAACCAAGTGAAATAGAAAAGATTCATACATAGGGTGCAAAGAAGGGTGCATAAATAATATTCTTCCAGGGGCAGTGCTAGGTACCAAAAAGATCCGGGGCTCAGGCACACAGGACCAAAAAAATGCACAAATGTGCATATGCTAATTTACATAGGCTCTCAAGTCTCTCTCTCTCTCTCTCTCTCTCTCTCTCTCTGTGTGTCTTTAAAGGACCCTGTCTCCTAGGGACACCCCTATTTGTAAAAAGGGATGTATGGACAGGGGAGAGGAGGGCATTTGATTTCAGGGGGAAAAAACCTCAGGAAGAAAGATTGAAAGGTGGGGGGAGCAGGAGGGGAAGCACATGTGGGCAAAAAGCCAGCTAATCCCGGGGGGGGGGGATCAGATGCCACAGATATCATCAGGGCCCCTGTACCTTTATTTCAGCAAGTGCCTGTGGATAGCAGGGTGGTGGGGCAGATGGCCTCCCAGAGATTCGGGGCTCCAGAGAAAAGATTTGGGGCTCCAACACTAGTGGGCCACCCCCTAACACTGCCTCCACACTCTTCCAAAATATATGGCATGCATTAATGCAGGAGTTAGTGTACATGTGCATATCGTGTGGGCGTGTTGATGTTTGCATTTTTAAGCTTTCAGACTTTGACTGCTGAGGGGTGTGTGGGGGTGTGCATGCACGCCTGTAACCTTTGAAAAGGTCAAAAGCTCGGGCTGCAATCCCATGCACAGTTACTGGGGAATAAGCCCAGTTGAGCACAGTGAGACTTACTTCTGAGCAAACGCGCATGGGATCAAGCCTTAACATTACCATCTTTTCTATTTATTTTTACATTTACTCCTACACTGGGTGTACTCTTGTGTCATTATGTGCTGGAGCACAGCATAAAGCTCCCCCCCCCCCCATTGGCAAAGACAAAAGTGATTTAAAAAATAAAATAAAACTGATCTAACATGATAAGTAGCTCCCGTGTAATAAAAGCCTTGGTGCTTCTTTTCTTAGTTGTTTTTGTTTTGTTTAAAACTTACCTTTTATGTGCATTCCAAAGCAAAAAAAAAAAAAAATTGCTTTTCAGCATTATATTTCTGAGCCCTAGAGATACAAATAAATCTCTGTTACACTTTACTGGCAAGAAAAAGATTGCTTCAGGAGCAGGGGGGGGGGGGACCCACAACAAACTTACCTTTCTACTCCTTCTGTTCCCCTGAAAAGGGATAGCACAATGAGAGAATGGTTTGGAAAGAGGAACATATAAACTTTTAGGCACAAGTAGAAACAATGAAAGAATGTCCTTTTGTTTTTATTTCTCTCTTTCATCCAACAATCCATCTATCCAGTGCTATTTGTAAACGTCTGTTCCAGTCCAAAATGATCTCAGTTACCTATCCCTAACAGAATTCACAGTAGACTTTTATATCCCAATTCCAGTGTCAGAGTAACAGGATGATTTAGCCTCCAGCCCTAGGATCTGCCCCCCACTACTTGCTGTACACCAGGGGTGCCAAACCGATTTGCACTGGGGAGCCTGAATTGCCCCCACCAGGCCCTTTGTAGACTGGATTATGTCAGTGGCCCTGGCCACATCCAATGACAAAATTGCCCCACCCATTTTGCCTTTCTCCATGTTGACAGAGAAAGGGGCATCACCGGCTGAGTCCCCAGCTTCACACAGTGAGTGCCGTGGGCATGGTGTGTGTGTGTGTGTGTGTGTGTGTGTGTGTGTGTGTAGGGACTCCTGTGCTAGGCAGAGCAGCGGCTCTTCCAAAGGCAGCGTGAAGGGGTGTCCCACTAGGGCTGGAGCTCCACATCTTTCCTTTGGAGCCCCACATCTCTGGGAGGCCCTCTGCCCCACCACCCTGCTGTCCATGGGCCCTTGCTGAAATAAAGGGACAGGGGCCCTGAGGATCTCTGTTGCATCTGAGCCCCCTGAATGTGAGCCTTTTGCTCACATGTGCTTCACCTCCTGCTGCCCCCCACCCCCCCCTTGAATCTTTCTGCCTGAGGTTTTTTTTCTGAAATCAAATGCCCTCCTCTCCCCTGTCCATACATCCCTTTTTACAAATGGGGCATCCTTAGGAGACAGGGTCCATGACAGACCCACACAGAAAGAGAGACTTTAGAGCATATGTAAATTAGCATATGCACATTTGTGCATTTTTTGGGTCCTGTGTGCCTGATCTTTTCGGTACCTAGCACTGCCCCTGGAGGAATATTATTTATGCACCCTTTGCACCCTATTTATGGATCCGTTCTATTTCACTTGCTTCTAGCTTCTAGGTTCCAGGGGAGGTACCTAGCTAGCACCTCCCCTGCACTCCTCCCAGCACCAGCCACTCGCTGCCCTTGCCTCCGGTATAATATGGAGGCCGACTCCCACCCCCAGAGGGACCAAGGAGGCTCCGCCAGCCAGTTGCAGACCCTCTGTAGGCCACGTTAGGCCCATAGGCTGGAGTTTCCACTTCCTGGGCCGGAGTTTCTGCATCCCTACAATAGAAGCAACAAATGAACATCTTTTGGGGGAGAGGGTGGTAGTGAGCAACAGGCAGAGCCATCGGAAGCACACCCCATGCCCCATTCAAAGTCTACATCCATCCTAGTAAGTTTTTTGTTTACTTTGCGTGCTTTGTTTTTCTTCTGTGCAAAAACTTGGCACACACAGAAGCAAAAAATGTGCTATGCATCATAAGGATTTTCTCCCCCCCTCCCAACCCAGCTTAAACACTCCCAACAGACAGCCATCCTCACAGAGTTGTTGTGAAGATAAATCGATGAGATCCTCCATGTACACTGCCCAGGAGGCAAGATAAAAATGAAACAAACAATAAGAGCCCTCTTTTTCTATTCCCGGACTGAGCATGGGTACTATCTGCTCTGGTTTGGAGAGTTCTGGCTCAAATTAAGCCTTGAAGGCCGCAATCCTATCCACCGGGGATTGGGGAACTTCTGGCCCGCAGCACAAATTTGACCCACCAGGCCACCCCATCTAGTCTGTGGAGACCTCAGGTGGGGCCCCACTCACTCCCCAAAGCCCACCCCCAGAAGGGAGGGGCAGGAGGGCAACTGAGCCACAACCTCCAGGTATACTCCTTGAGGTCAATGCTCAGTCAGCTTTGCTCCTCCCTCACCTGCCAGATTGGGGAAAGAGAGGGGGTGCTGGTGCACAAAAGCTCTCCTGCCCCCCCTTCTCTCTCTTGGGCTGCCAGGGGAGTCCACCCCTCACTCGGGGAAGGCAGCATGAAATTCTGCTAGTGGCTCAAGGAGCAGCTCCTCAAGAGGCTGGCTGAGTTCCATGCCTGGAGGGGTGCATGTATATGCGTGTGAGGTGTGTGTGTGTGTGTGTGTGTGTGTGTGTGTGTGTGAGCGTATCCTTGACTGACTGTGTGTGAAAGTGTAGGGTTGGAGACGCATGCTGGCAGTGAGGGGTGGCCCCACTCACTTTGGGCTGTGGCCCACTCCACTCCTGGCATGCAGCCCCCGCCACACTTGGCTGGAGCCAATTCGGCCCTTGAGCCAAAATAGGTTCCCCATCCCCGGTTATACACACTTACCTGGGAATAAGTCCCATTGAACTCAAGTGGGGCTTACTTCTGAGTATACATGCATTGCACGTTGCATGGGTCAAACACTCAGGCATTACAGCCATGTGAGCATCGGCATCAAGGCTAAGAGTTCTGTCCATGGAGTATTATTTTGGAGATGCCAGGTGTAGCTTTTCAATCCAGTCAAGGTGTGAAGCTATAATCCATCTTTCTCTATAGCAGAACCATGCAGTGTAAAGGCAATGATGTCCAAATGCAAAGAATTTCTGATGGGAGAAGGGAGGGATGAGATGTTAAAAGTTTATTTCCCATTTAGATTTACTGAAATATCTAAATCACTTAATCATTGATCTTTTTTAAAAATAATAATAATAATAATAATAACAACAGCCTGTCCGTGTTTTCCAATATTTTCTAGAAGTGGACTTAATATTCCTTTTACTGCTTTATTGTAGTTTTCCTTATGATCAAAATTAGCAAGAAACTTGCATAAAGGAGAACAATAATTGCTCAACGAGCATCTCGTTTGTAATTTATTAGTTTCTATTATTGCGAGTCGCCATAGCAACGCCTCGCATCCAGGGCGATGAGAGAGATGTTAGATATGAGCCGACGAGGCTCCAAGCCCCGGCAAATGGAGATGCACATTTTTATCAGTAATTTTCATGAAGATAATATGTGAGGAGTTAATGAGATGGAAAGCCGTCCTGTGGCTATTGTGAATTTTTTTTTTTAAGTGTTGATCTAATTAGAATGCATCGGTCAGGAAAAGTAATGAGGATTTAGCGCCTCACAAAGATGTGAGGATCATATCAGAAAATTAGCACAAGTCTTTGGAAATAATCAGGCCCTTGGAGAGGTACTAAAAAAAAAACCCACCCCTCCTTCCCTCGCCCTGACATTTTTGCAAGGAAGTCTTCTGTCAAGGAGTGGCTCTTCCGCTCTCCATCACCCGTGCGGCTCTTCCGGTGACACATCTCATACACTGTTGGGGAGAGAAGCTCACACGTTTTGGCTACAATTAGTTAAACCTTGTCGGCTCCCACAAGGTGATGCGTCGGAAGGCTGAGAGAAGGCATCGCGTTTCATTATTATGAACAAGGAACGAACACTGGAGCGTGTTTTCTGCATGACGTTTGACTAATGCAAGGTCCAGCCTCTGCTGCAAACTAGCAAGCCAAGGAGTTATTTGGGGCTAGGATGGCCATTTTGCATTGCCCATAAAGAGGAAATACAGCACCCCCAAAAAGTGGGGCAAAAGAGGACACACATTTGCATAAAATTTGCATATGTTAATTATATGTTCACACACACATTAGACAGAGAGAGAGAGAGAGAGAGAGAGAGAGAGAGAGAATTAGTATACCGTAATTTAAATAGAAATATAAAATACATCTCATCTCATAGGGGGAGACTGTGACCAGACATGCCTGCTCAGTTTTCTATCCATGTGCTAACTGTGGCTAGACAGCAAATTCAAGCCCAGTGGTAGTGAATGATTTGTATGTGGAAGGTCCCAGATTTAATCCCCAGCTTCTCCAGATAGGTCTGGGGGGGAAATGTGCCTGAAACCCTGGAGAGCCATTGCTGCCAGTCAGTGTCGACAGTACTGGGCTAGATGGACCAAGTGGTCTGACTCAGTATAAGGCAGCTTCCTGTGTTCCTCTGTTCCAAGGCCTCGCTGTTCTTCCTTCTGATGGTCCTTTATCTTTAAACCAGACTTGGGGGGACAGCCTTTCAAATAGAGGACTCCTTCAAGCACAGGATGGTTCTCTGACAGCCCTTCAAATAGAGGACTGTCCAGCTCTAGGACACCTGGCCACCCTATTTGGGGCAGGAATTTTGAGGAGGGAATTGATGAAATCTGTCAGATTCTCAGTTAGCAGTGCAATCTTCTACATGTCTACTCAGGAGTAAGTCTCATCAGGCTCAATGGGGCTTGCTCACCGGTAAATTGGTATAGGGTTACAGCCTTAAATTGATTGACTAAAAAAACCTGCCCCTGATTAACCACCCAGCAGATTTACATTTTTTTTTTTAAATATTCTTAATACACGTATTGATAGAAACAGAATATTATCTACAGTAGGGAATCTTAGAAGAAGCATTTTCCCGTCTCTATCCCACACTGGGAAAGCCTCTTCTAAGATTATGCTTTCTGTAACGCACACGTGCTTCATCCAAAAACAAAAGGATGCCTTTTGCTTCAGAACTATTGTTTTTACTCCTCTAAAAATTCAATCAACTAAAGATCCTATGACTGAGATGCCCGCAATTGTGTGACAGCCCACATTTTTTAGTGGTGCAGCAGTGTGCAATGCAGTGGGGTGCACTGGGATTCCTTGTTGCAAGATTTCAGAGGATGCCGGTATCTGATCCTCTTGGATTGTACTCAGCCACATGCTGGAAGTTGCACCGCAACCATCAAAGGATATCAGGGTGCACCCATTGAATCACTGCTGTACAAATACTCAGAGAGGCAAACTGGATTCACACCCCAAACTGTTAAAGGGGCATTCACATGACCCTATCTTTGTTTCCACCACATTCCGCTTGAACCACTTCCATGCATCCTTTCAAGCTATTCGCTCTGTGCCTCTCTGCTTGCAGCTTCTTATACCAACCCAGAGCATTGGTCCATCCAGTCCAGTATTGTCTACCACAGGGGTGGGGAACTGGTGGCCCTCTCCAGATGTTTTGTCCTCCGATGCCCATCAGCCCTAGCCAGCATAGCCAACGGTGTGGGATGATGGGAGTTGGAGGCCAAAACATCTGGAGGACCACAAGCTGCAGTTCCTGGTCTACTATGGTGTTTTGCCACAGGTTCCCCAAAAGGGATTGGCAAAGGTTCTTTGAGGGATTTTCAGACCATAATAAATACTCCTCCAGGAAGTTAAAGCCAAACTTCTTTATTGCAAAGCTGAGCATGAAATACAACAATGCTATGCCTTCCTCCAAGTTCCCTGGTGGAACTCCCACCCCTTAGCTACACAGTCACTGTATTATTTCCCACCAACCCTGCTAGTTCCAGCAGCTCTCCGCCTGGGTATCAGCTTTCAGCATTGGGGCTTCTGCAGGGCTCTCTGAACAGCTTCCTCTGCTCCTCCTTGCTCCTTCCGATTCCTCAGCACTCCACCACTACACACACAGCCAACCAACCAACTGCTACCAACCACCACCACTACCAACAATCACCACCTTAGTCTGCATTTGCTAGTCTTATATACTTTTCTAGCACCAAACTCCATGGGCTGCAGACCTCATGCTTAATTGGTAGCACCTGGGCTGTTGTGCAGTGTCATTCCTCTGGCCTGCAGCCAGGTCACACGCCAGCAAGTTGCTGAAGATTGCATCAGCCTGGCTAGCAGCCAACTCACAATTTAAGCAAGGTCATGCCTTGCTATTACAGAGCAAAATACAGGGTCTAAATACCATGCAGAGCATAATACAGAGCATAGTATCATACAAAGCAGAATACAGGGCATTGAGGCAGGACTGTTGTGCAACACTGCACTCCTCGCCATCTTCCGCAACTCCCATTACATATGGCTGGTTTCCCAGGGTCCCAGCAGAGATCTTTCCCTTAACCTGCTACCTGATCCTTTTTAACTGGAGATGCGAGGGATTGAACCGGAGACTGTCCACATGCAAACCACGTGCTCAGTGACTGAACTGTAACCCCTCCCCTGTATAGGTCATGATCATTTTGTCTGTATGGTACATATACCATACAGACAAAATACAAGTCAGACTATTGAGCTCACTATTGTCTTCACCAACCTTCCCCAAAAGTGGTCCCCCCTAGATGTGTTGGACTTCAATTCCCATCATTCCCAGCCAGCATGCTGACTGGGAATAATCTGAGCTGTAGTCCAGCCCATCTGGAGGTCACCACCCTTGGGGAAGGCCAGTCTAACCTGACTACAAGCAGCTCTCCAGGATTCCAGACATATTTCAGACAGGAGTCTTTCTGAGCCCGACCTGGAGATGCCGGGGATTGAACCTGGGGTCTTCTGCATGGCCCTTCCCTATATGGGCATACCCATGTAGGGATGTGTGGGGAATACAATAGAGGGCTAAAAAATCTGTCAAATTTTCTTGACTCGGCCCCATGAAGAATTCCATTCCGTCAACCCTGCGCTGGTGACAACTCAATCTGATGCATGTCAAGCCAGCACGCAGAATTCCGTTTTAAAAACAGGCCATGATTTGCATGGGTGCGTTTTTTTAAGCTGTTGAAATGTGTGCAAAATTCCAGCCTCTACTCTGCCAATTGATTGGTCAAATTAACACAAATTGAGTAGATTTGCACAAATTGAGAAGCGAAGGCCCGAATTTTGCACAAATCTGAAATTAACTGTCAGAAAATTCAAGGTGGAAGGTGGAGTGTATGCATATGCAGTGAGAGGAGGATGCTTCCATATTTCTCATGTTAAATACTACAACAAGAACAACGACTGGGATTTAACGAGTTGGCCCTGATTTGCGCAAATGTACGCAATTTGTGCAAATCACAATTTGTGCAAATTGCCCTAGAAATCCTCAGTTCTTGGCTCAAAATTTGTGCAGATATTTTGAGCGATTTCACGGGAGCCAGAAAAAAACCCAGACTTGGCCCGCTTCTGGTCATTGGGTTGGAAATGTGTCAAAAGTCTGTCAAGTTCAAATGGAACCAGTTTTTCAGTGTCATCACACATGCCTGCCCATAGGATGTTGGCTTATGTGTCCATCTGCCCCAGTATCTCTAGTCTAGCTAGTCTCGCTGGGGTCTCAGGTAGGAGTCTTAACCATCACCTGCTACCTGACTCTTTTTTAGGATTAACCTGGGGTCTTCCGTATGCAAAGCTTGGGCCAACCACTGAGTTATGGTGAATTTGAGTCATTTCTAGACCAATGATACTATATGCAGAACCCTGTGCCTCCCCGTCACCACCACCAAAGTTATCCATTTCTCCTGACACTGACTGGGAGACACATCAGAATTCTGAATTCCTTAGCACAGATGCCCAAAGTCCAAACAGGCTTTCTCACATTACCTTAAGCCTTGTGTTAACAATATGCCGGTGTTGGCACTCCACAGTTGCAACATGAGCCGAGAACAACTTGTCAAGTGCTATTTCCTCATACAGCAGGATCCCTGTACATGTCGGAAAAGATTCCTAAAACATGGCTCTTTCTGGCAAGTTGAGCTGACACATTGCTTTCAACGTGTGTTCATGCTTTCCTTTCCTTAGAGAGATCATGACTTGACAGAATGTGGTCCAGAGAGAGAGTTCAGAGAAGTCCTGGTGACTCAAGTGTGCTTCTGAGCCAAGATGGGGACAGAGAATTTATCAGAGTCTTGAGGGGGACGCAAAGATTTTCCTGGCCCCACCATAAGGGGACTTAGTTTTCCTAAGTAGGAAGTTTGCAGTTTAAAGAAGTTAGCCGGTTTAGGCGATCAGCATGTTGCCAATCATAAGGTTGCCAACTTTTTTTTCCTGGCAAGGCTCCCGTGCTTTTAGCAGTTGCATGACAAGAAGAAAAATTAGCAGCTGAAACTTTTCCATTAAAGTTTTCCTGCATGCCAGGATAAATGTTTTCCCCTGCTCAGTTTCTGTCTGCACGTCTTTAAGCACGGACCTGCATGCAACACCAACAAAAACCAACACACAACCACCACAACAGCACTGACAAATCTTAACACAGTGTGCGACCTTTTGAGCCGAGTGCCAAACGACACAAAACCACGATATTCAAAGTGCTTACAGAAGGGGGGGACACTAGCAATCGCGCCCCGCTCGTCCACCTTCACCGGGAGCGCAATATCCACTGTCGTTAGTAAAGAGGGCACGTCCTTTGGGGTGGAGAGTGTAGGCCAGCAAGATGATAAGAGATTACTATGGACCCGACGCGAATCTAGGGACGTTGTTTGGTGCTGAGGGTGGGGCCTTGAGTTTAATCCAAATTATGGCTCCTGTCATTATTTCCCAGCTATGCATGCAAATTATTTCATGTGCATACTCTATTGCACATGAGAGCTTTGGCTGTTGGGAAGAATAATATTATTATTATTATTATTATTATTATTATTATTATTATTATTATAATGGTCTAATGCATAGTAGTTTGTCACTAATGTATTTAGTTTGTTACTGCACTATGTTTAGATTCTTATAAAATCCACGGAACATGTATTGGTCCTTCTAGCACCCAATGATGGGACCTTCCTAAGCCACCTTCAGTGACATTTTTCGGTAGAAAGGCGGGGTATAAAACAAATAAATAAATCCGATACATGGGCAATCATAATCAAAGAGAATTCAAATCAGTGAGACAACATGAAGTTTGCATGAGGATGCTGAAGAAGCGAACAGCATCACTGGCTGTTATATTTGCTAACTCACTGAAGACAACAGCAAAACTCCCACTGATTTTAATGGAGATGGATTGCATCCAGCCCAGAACACTACTTGAGTTTAAAAGCCAGCTTAGTTTAGCATGAAAGCTGCTGTTTTTGAAAGGTTGCTAACAAACACTGGGGGAGGAGACAGGAATACATTCAAGCTAGCCAGGCAAAACGATCCTACCTACCCATGCGAGGTGGGGAGAGATCCACGGTGGAGCATCTGCCACATCCAAAGCCCTAGGGGAAGTGGTGAGGGTGGCCTTTTCTTCTTTTTCCATGCTGCTTTTATTTTATTGCTTATTTTCCCTCCCACTGATTGCAACAGGAAGGAATGAACTACTACGCCAGCCAGCTCCAGGCCTGGTATAATTTTAGGCAGGGGCAGGGACAGTGTCAAGGGCAGGTATAGCTGGGCCCCTGCCGAGGGCCCTCATCCCCATCTGGAGCGGATATGCAGCCCCACTGACATTGGAGTCACTAGCCTCCACTGATTGAAGTTCAGACTGAAACCCGGAGTGGATACACCACCCCACTGACATTGGAGCCACCAGCCACTGCTGCTGTTGAAAGATCAGGGCTGGATTAACCATGATGCCATATACGCTATGCTAATAGCCCTGTATAATGCCGCAAGGCAGCAGCCTGCGTGGTCTCAATATACGGGAGCTTAATTGGAGTCCTGTGTAATTTATTTATTTCTTACATTTATTAATCGCCCATCTGGCCGGTCACCCAGCCACCCTGGGCGATGAAGGGAGCATGGTGTACATAACATATTCTTCACACACTGGTGATCTTATCATTACACTACAGTAGGACAGTCCTACTTCAGCTGGGCCTCTTCTTTATAGCCAGCCACATTTCTTATAGCTAGTGTGTTGTAGTGGTTAGAAACCTGGATTTTAGTCCCCATTCATGCAGCAGTTAAGGGGCTGATCCTGAATTGTGCTGAGTGCTCACTGTTCAAGCCATCGCCAAATCCTCCCACTGCCATGTAACTTTTAATATTTAAGACATAGCCAGTGTGGCGCAGTGGTTCGAGTGCTGGACTGGGACTCGGGAGATCCGGGTTCTAGTCCCCGCTCGGCCATGAAGCTCACTGGGTGACTTTGGCCCAGTCACTGACACTCAGCCGAACCTACCTCACATGGGTTGTTGTGAGGATAAAATGGAGAGGGAGAGGAGGATTATTATGTATACCACCTTGGGCTCCTTGGAGGAAAGGCAGGCTATAAGTGTAACAAATAAATAAATAAATAAAATATTCTGTTTTAAAAACAAACGAACACATTCTATATGAGGGATGGATGAGAATTTTGTTTGGGTTGCGTGTGTTTTTGATAAGAACTTAACACAATTCACAAATTTCTTCATAATTTGGACAGGAAGAACTTGACATTTAAAAACGTGGGAGAAAGCAGAAGCTGACAGATTGCTCCATCTAGACAGAGGGCTTTGAGTGCTTAGCTCTTAAAAATCTGGCTTTGTTTGTGGTACTCAGTTAGGTTTGCCACCTCCTCTTTTTCACCTCCTCATCTTTACCAGCCACAAACCAAGCAGGACTAGATAGGCCTTTGCTCTGATCCAGCACGGCTCTTCTTATGCTCTTATGGTACTCGAGAGCTAGGGATGAGACCTCGTCCTCTGGAACTGATTCACAGAATGAAGGACAAAACAGCTTCCTTGCAGATGTTCAATAAGCCCACATGAAGAGGGAGGGGAGAAGCATGATCCTGCTGGCATTCCCTTCCCCAACCGATGTACATTCATTTCCAGGGCCTTCATCGATCCTATGCCTGAACCAGTGGTTCAAAGCACAGGATTAGGACCAACGGATGGAAAAGGCAGGGAAGCAGATTTTGCCTGTATATTAGGAGAAACATCCTAACAATAAGAGCTGTTTCACAGTGAAGCAGACTGCCTGGAGAAGTGGTGAGGTCTCCTCTGGAAGTATTTTAGCAGAGGATGGACAGCTATCTGTCAGGGATGCTGTAGCTGCAGCCTGCATTGTAGATCCTGCATTGAGCAGGGGGCTGGATTAGTTGACCTCCAAGGTCCCTTCCAACTCTCTTATCCTATGCCAAACTCTGTGCAATTGTGTGCAGTGTGGTGCAGTCAGGACCGGTGCAGGGCAGTTTGGCGCCCTAGGCAAAGTTATATTTAGCGCCCCCCTCTCGTGCCAGGGGGTGCTCCGGAGCAAAGCAGCCGGGAAATGCCTGCTTGCCCAGCGCCCCGCCCAGCCGCCCGCTGGCCACCTCCGGCAGCTGCTTTCCCCACTGCCAGGTCGGCCTTGCCCACCGCGCAGCATCTTCAGACCGGCCGCCGCCGCCACACGCACTCCTGACCCGGCCCAGCTCCGGGCGCCAAAGAAAGCCGAGCGTGACCCCAAGCCCGCCCGGTGCCCGCAATCCCCCCCCGCACTGACCTGGTGGTGCCTTTGTCGGCGAGGCGGCCAGGCGGGGCAGGAGCACGCCGGCGGCGAGGAAGAGTCGGCCAGAAGGAGCACAGCGTTTCTGCACCCTCTTCAGCCATGTGCCCTAGGCAGCTGCCTAGTTTGCCTAGCAGTAGCACCGGCCCTGGGTGCAGTGGTGAGAATGTTGGACTGGGACTCGGGAGATCCGGGTTCTAGTCCCCGCTCAGACATGAAGTTCGCTGAGTGACTTTGGGCCAGTCACTGACTCTCAGCCTAACCTACCTCACAGGGTTGTTGTGAGGATAAAGTGGAGGGAGGGGGAGGATTATGTAAGCCGCCTTGGGTTCCTTGCAGGAAAAAAGGCAGGATATAAATTAATTACATAAATAAATAAAATGAATTAGGACTCCTGCTTTTTCATTGTACAACCACATTGTATTTTGTGGTTTTGATTGTTGTCAACAATCAAACAATTTTGATTGTTGTCAACAATCAAAGCCCAGGGAGCTTTGGCTGTTTGGCAGTATAGAAATGTAATAAATAAATAAATAAATAAATAAAATTCAAGGTTCCAGACTATGCAGAAAGAGCCCCTCCGTAAGCACTGTCTGTCTCTAAACAAATGCACATATGTCGGAGGGAGGGGTGTGTGCAAAGATTGCCCCTGGGATCTCGCCCCAAGTGCATCTGTGTTGGGAGGTATCGCACTTTAACTTTCTAATAACGAGAGCTTTGGAACACCTGCCAATTTAGCAGCTTAGTTTACTGGCTAGATCTTCCTCTGTGCCCCTGTCATTTAAAATCCCATTGCTGAAGAGGTCACTGGGCATTTGATCATTAAAGTTAGGAAATGTTAATTATTCCCTCTCAAAGCCACATGACCTTTCAGAGATACTCCCAGTGATGGGTGCTGAGCAAATGCTTGGAATAATGAGAAACCATGTCACTCCCAAGGGACCAGCAGCTTAGCACTTGCAGACAGACATTCTTCTCCTCTCTCTCTCTCTCTCTCTCTCTCGTTATTGTTCAACTCATACTTTAGTACTCCAGGCAGATGAATGAATAAATAAATACAATACAATACAATACAATACAATAACCTGTGCAAATAAATAGTTGAAAGCAATGGCAATTAACTGACAAAAAAAAACACAATACTACCATAAATAATATTAAACTCCATTTCGCAAACATTCTCACAAGAAAAACATCTTGACACACGGACAAACTTCTTGGTAGAAAAATTCTGAGATTCTGCAGTGTTGAACTGTGCACTTATTTGTTTGCTACACATTGTCCAGAAAATCACTGAAAAGAATTGTATACAACAGGGGTGCAGAGCCACATACCTGGGGTACCAGTCCAGCCTCCCTTGGGTCCCAATCCCGCTCTCTAGGGTTACCCAGATGGCCATGCCCCCTTTCCCTGGCCCCAGTGCCTTTCCCCCAACCACCAATGGTTAGGTGGTTTCCCAGTTTTCGTGAAGTTCCCCCCCCCCTGCATTCTAAAAAATTGAAATGCCTCTCCTAAGGCTCAGTTACTGGCAGGAAGTGCTTTAAGCTAAAATATGCTGGTATTGTTTGGTATTTCGACCCTGCCTACTTTTTTTCCTTTTTGCCACCCACTACTAGAATGCAGCTCCTGAGAAGTTATCTGAAATGGAATTCAGTGCCTATATGATATTGAGAATAATTTGGCCACTACAAGAAAATTTTGCCCCTGGTATGATTATTTTCCATCTAGGCTCTTCGACACAATGCCATCTTATTTGCAAAACTTAACAGTAGTAAAGTACAGACGAGCCTTCACTCAGGCAAGACTGAACATACTGCCATCAGCTGTACTGGAGGGCTGTCTTAAAAGAATTCCATTGCAGAATCGCTTATGCCCATGCGGAGATGGCAGTATTGAAACAATAGATCATGTATTATTATATTGTGCTCTCTATAAAGATCTAAGGAAAGAGGTGATTTCTCCACTACTGTCATCTATTCCAGGGCGGTCAGTTACTGCTTCTGTGTCTTTTCTCCTCGCAGACCAAAACAAACAGGTCACAGTAAAAACCGCCAAATTTTTAGCTGGGGCAATTAAAATAAGATCTACCAACTTATTAGAGACCTAATTATTCATAGCTTTTTGACTGAGCAGAAGTTGTTTTATTGATTCTATTTATTTGTTGTTTTATTGATTCTATTTATGTCTGAAGGATTATGTATTTATGTATTAATCATGGCATTTTTGTTCAGTGCAAATTTTAAGAACGCAACAAAGGTAATTTTAGTCAAGTATAATTTTGTTTTCTATTTCTATATATTTTACTTCATGCTAAGGCCAGTGGCTGATGCAAATAAAGAATTCATTCTCATTCTCAATTCGACCCCTTGGCTGAAAGAGGTTCAGCACCCCTGGTACACAATGCAAAACAATGAGCCCAAATCTCAGCTTCTCCTGTCTTGCAGAAACAGGAATTCCTTCAAAGGGATTCCTTTCTGATGTGTGCAAATAGCAAAGCTGCTTCAGATGTGCAGAAATTTTCATAATCTGGTGACGAATTCTGTGGGCTGCTCCTGCAGGCTTGAGGGAGCACTCCTGAGGGAACTTACAGTTGTGGAAAGGGACAGGGAAGCCCTTCCCCTAGATTACAGGCAGTGAGTTGAGTTTCCAGCCAGTTCAGAATCGGGACATTTTATGGAACATTTTCTGCTGTCCTAAACCAAAGGAGAACTGAATTGGCTCATTAGACTTACATTTAGAAAACAAAGCTTTAAAATGCAGCATGGTGTGTTAATTTTACATACTGTATAAATATCTGAAAACTTTTTCTAATAGCCAAAAGTAGTTGAATTGAAATGTTTGACTGGGGTAAAAATGCTGTAACAGTGCAATCCTGTTTATGTCTACTCAGAAGTATGTTCCATTGAGTTCAGTGGGGCTTATCCCAGGTAAGTGGGTATAGGATTACAGCCTTAGTGTAGTGTAAAATCTTGTATTACACATAAGAACATAAGAAGAGCCCTGCTGAATCAGACCAAGGGTCCATCTAGTCCAGCAATGACCAGCATTCTGTTCATACAGTGGCCAGCCAGCTGCCCACGGGAAACTGACAAGTAGAACATGAGTGCAACAGCACCCTCCTACCCATGTTCCCCAGCAACTGGAGTACATAGGCATACTGCCTCTGATACTGGACAAAAGTCACAGTTTTATTTGGACATACATTTTTTTTTAATATTTACCTTTAAATATGACAATTCAATAGCATACATTCCTCTTACATCGTTGTTTGGATTTTAAGGAGGGAAATGAAGGTACTCAAAACTGTTGTCATACTAATTTTAACATGCCAGAAGAGCTGTGCACATACATATATGTGCTTTCCTAGGGATGATGTCTGGGGGAAAGGTTAATTGAAACTTTGATTTTTAGATGTGACTAGTATTGTATCCATTCTGGTTGTCCAATTAGATTTGATTTGTATTTATCCATTAGGCTACTAATTTATTTAATGAAACTATGCATTTCTGGAAAAGGTGGGGGGAATTTCCATTGAAAAATAGGGCAGTGGAAAAATTTCCATTGCAGAACATTTTCCCTGTTATGTCACTGGTTCTAGACCTCGCCAGACTTGCACTACAGCTTGCTGGGCTAACAATACCATTGACCTGCCCAGGCACTCTAACTTCCTCATTGAGAATTGTGGACAAGCCTGGTCCTGGTGCTGTGACATGAGGGCCTTGGTGGCCTGTCTTGGCTGAAAGGGAAGATAAAAATATTTAGGTAAATAAATAAATAAATATCACTTTGCACACAATAGTGGGTTATGCCATTGGCACCACTACCATTTTGATTGGCTCTTTCTTTTCTTTTCTTTTTTAGGAGTTGGTATCTTTTAGAGCAGGGGGTGGGCACAAGATAGATCAGGATCTATTATTATTATTATTATTATTATTATTATTATTATTATTTATTCAATTTGTATCCCGCCTTTTCACCAAGAAAATGGTGCTAACAACTATAGGAACTATAAAAAATTAAAATAAAAACTTGGTTAAAACGATAATAATGTATTATTGTTTTGTATTTTAATACATTCTGTATTTTAATGTATACATAATACATTAAAATACAAAACTTGGTTAAAACAAATACATTAACAGACCAGCTTACATGCTGAAGGTGAAAGGCAAAGGATCTGCTGGTAGATCTCTGGGTGACTTGCAGTGTAGCAAGAGTCTCCAATTTTTAGTTGTTTATCATCATCATCAGGCGATCACTCGTGACCGAGTAAGATTGTCTTCCGGGATAAAAGGAGGAAATTCTAAAGAAGATTGTGTAGACTCTAGCGATGGGTCCATAAGTGACTGTGGAGGCCAATTCTAGATCCACACAGCTTCCCACAGTGAGGACATAGGTTACCAGATAGAAGATGGTCCTGTAAAGGATTCATTTGATGTGCTTTTCGCTTAGCACGTTTCTCCCTTTCACCTTGCACTCGGGCTTCTTCAAAGTCCATGGAACCTTTGTGAAAGGCCAACCTCCATTTAGATCGTTCATGGGCCAGAGCTTCCCAGTTTTCGATGTTTATATTGCATTTTTTTAGATTTGCCTTATGAACATCTTTAAACCTCTTATATTGACCACCGATATTCCGCTTTCCATCCTTGAGTTGGGAGTAGAGTAACTGCTTTGGGAGACAGCAGTCAGGCATTCGAACAACATGACCGGTCCACTGAAGTTGGCGTTGAAGGATCATTTTTTCAAAGCTAGTAGTCTTTGCTTCTTCCAGTACACTGACATTTGCCGGTGATGAGCAAGGGGGAGCCCAGTGGCAACACTATGCTGAGGGCCCACTGGAGTCTGGTGCCATCCCTGTCCTAAAATTTGAAGAGAAGACCACTGGAGGGATTGGCCTCCTGGATGCTGATGTCATAGTGAGACTCTTTGCATTCAGAGAACCTTTTTGTTATGCCTTTCCCTAGGCTAGGGGGATGCTAGGGGGAGGTTCCTGAGCCAAGGACAGGTCCACTTTGTTTGCTGAACCAGAGTCCTGGCCAGAGGTAAGTCCACCTCCAGAGGAGTCTTCCAGAGGAGGCATGACAGTTTAGAATTCCTGATCTGTAGTTATATGTAGTAGATTTGCATTTGTATATGCAGATCATGTCAGTGTATGGCTCTTGGGGTTGAAACTTTGTAAACTGCCCAGAGAGCTTGGGCTGTTGGGCAGTATAGAAATGTAATAAATGAAATGAAATGAATCAGTAATTGGCTCTTCTGCCTGGGCCACCATTTTGCATCTGGCTCCAGTTGGTGGATCTCAGGGAAAGTAGATCATGTCAGCCTGAAGTCTTCCCTCCCCTACTTTAGAGGAGGGAGGGGGAGAGAGAGAGAGAGAGAGAAGACAAGTATAGGAAAGAGGTAAGGAGAAAGGAAGAGATATAAATGTTGTTGTTTTTTTAAAGAAAACCAGTAGATTCCATGTTGTAGGTTTATGCTCAAGAGGAGTTCCATTTTTGAAAAAAGTTGTAGACTACTGCTCTATAACACAACCTGATTCACTGCTGATATTCTAGGAAAACACCAACAAAACAGCCCCTATGTGTTCTATGGGGAGAAAAGAAGCATGTTTCAGTCTTCCTTTAATTTTCCACCTGCGAATCTAATCTGAATGCAGGGGGGCAAGGGGCGGGAAGCGAGATGTCATCTTTGGCTGCCTCGACGCAAGGGGACAGGTTGCATGAAATCAGCAGAGTGCAGGTGCTTCATAAAATGTTCAGCTCTTGGATTTTGCCCTAAAACCAATGGGGCCGATTTCAGCTTAACTCGCGGACCAAACCCGCAGCTGTGTAAGGGACTCTGGAAAAGAATTGCATCACAGAGGAGTTGGGTAGGTAGGGGCACTGGAAAACTCAGGTCAGGGCTTTTTCCACAGCAACTTGGCATTAAGTACACTTTTAATTTTTTTTCTGCAAGAAAGAAAGAAAGAAAGAGCAAGCGAGAGTGTGAAATTCGTCATGGTTCAGAATTAATCCCAGCAGCTTGAAATAGAAGAGTCATCATCTGCGCTCGTGGTGAGGTTGCTCCCCACTGGAAAATGATACAGCAGGATAAAAATTCCACTCCGCTGCCAGCTTTGTTGAAGGCAGCTTGCTAATGTTTTTCTCAAGTTGTTAATTACTCAGATTCGTGTTACAGAGAGAGAGAGAGGAACAAGTCGTCTTAGGGAGGGGGGGAGAAAAATGAATATTAAACCCCATGCTCAATTCTGGCTCCAGGGTGTGGGGGGCTCTCTCTCCTCCCCGCTGCGATGCTCAACTGGGGGCTGTCTCTCTATGCTGCCGCGTGCCAAATATCAGGCCCAAAAGGAACCTGGCTTAGAACACTGGAGTGAAGCATTTAAAGCGAACTTCCATTAGCGATTGCGAGCAGGAATCTGGGAGTGCTGACCTTGCTCCCTCGCCTCTCCCACCTTTGATGCAATCTGCAGTGTCATGGTTTCTTGGTATTTGAAGGCACATAGCTGGAGGTTACTGGGGCAAAAGGAGGCCCATTGTTGTTGCTACTGCTGGAAATGGGAAGGATCCCAGTCAAGATACAGAACCGGCCTGGTTGGGAACTCCTGCATCTCTTTTTGGCTAGCAACAGTCTCCCTTTTGCCAGGCACTAGAACACATGGTTCTCTTCCCCCCCCCCCATAATTCCCTCCCTTATTCCCCAGTCTCATTGTGCCTCACACTAGGACATTATAAGGAATGGAGGAGTCAGCTTATCAGCCCCAGCTGGAGCAGGAGCGTCATGCCAAGTTGCTGAGGAATCGGAAGGGAGCGCTGATCATTCCACATTAGGGAAGCAATGTGGGCATTTTTTAAAAGGAAAGATATCCCCCCCCCCCCGTCAGCTGGGAATCAGATGAACTAGGGAGGCTGGTGCAAGGCAAGAACTTACGGCTCTCCTTGACTATTGTATTGATTCCTTTTTCTTTGGCTGACCATCAGCCAGTGGTGTAGTGGTACATTTCAAAGTGCAGAAGCTCATCGTGTCTGTGTGTGCGTGTGCGTGCGTGTGCGTGTGTGTGTATCTAGTAGTAGTACGCGATCACTCGTGACCGAGTAAGATTGTCTTCCAGGATAAAATTACAAAAAGAAAATTATAAAAAGAGGAAATTCTAAAAAATTGTGTAGACTCTAACGATGGGTCCGTAAGTCAAGTGACTGTGGAGGCCAATTCTAGATCCACACAGCTTCCCACAGTGAGGACACAGGTTACCAGATGGAAGATGGTCCTGTAAAGGATTCGTTTGACGTGCTTTTCACTTAGCACGTTTCTCCCTTTCACCTTGCACTCGGGCTTCTTCAAAGTCCATGGAACCTTTGTGAAAGGCCAACCTCCATTTAGATCGTTCATGGGCCAGAGCTTCCCAGTTTTCGATGTTTATATTGCATTTTTTTAGATTAGCCTTAAGAACATCTTTAAACCTCTTATACTGACCACCGATATTCCGCTTTCCATCCTCGAGTTGGGAATAAAGTAGCTGCTTTGGGAGACGGCAGTCAGACATTCGAACAACATGACCAGTCCATTGAAGTTGGCGTTGAAGGATCATTTTTTCAAAGCTAGTAGTCTTTGCTTCTTCCAGTACACTGACATTTGTTCGCCACAGACACATACCAAACGACAGCAATACATAGCATAATAGCCAGTTTACCAGGATCACTGTGACTGCAGTCCTATGACCAGGGAGTCAGCCCTATCGAACTCAGTGGCACTGATGTCTGACTGCACAGGTAGCAAACTTTTAAATGCATAGAATTTGCCACGGTGGCAGAACTTTGGCAGTGCAGTGGCGGCAAAAGGTCACAGATTTGTCTCCACTTGCATTGTTTTAAAGTTAAATCTGCCCCTTTTTTTTGCTGCTGTGTAATTTTTTGGCTGCTGCAGCAGTGCCAAATTTTGCCAGCAAATTCGGCAGCACAGCAGAGGCAGGGGTGCAGTCCCCAATTTGTTCCAGGGGGAGGGGGGATTGGCCCCTGGACACCCAGAAGTTGCCCACCCCTACTTTAGTGTAAGTGCAGAGGCCCTGATCTGGATTAGGACCCTAGCATAGGGGGTAAGGTGCTTTAGTCCTACACACACACACACACACACACACACTGACACACACACACACACACACACTCAGGTCCCAATCCAGACTGGCATCCTGCACCTGTAATGGACCACTATTTTGCAAATATATTGGAAGTGGCTAAAGCCACTTACCCCCACACTATGATTCCAATCTGGATTGGGGGGCCTGTCCTTACACTAGAGTAAAAATGAAGGAAAGATGTAACTGCTAGCTATGTCTATAAAATGATGCCTGCTTTAGCCTTAAATCCTTGTCATTATTGAAAATGCAAAATATGGGCTTAATATATGCAGTAAGCATCTAATTCTTCCTCACACCCACACAAATGATTTAATGGGTATTTTTTTAAAAAATTAATCCTTCCCAATAGGAAACAATGGGACTTCATGAGAGCAGTCAAGTCTTCAAAGGCTGAGTTTCCAGTCCTGTTATGTTTGCTTTCCATTAAAATTTGAATAAGCATGTTTGCCTAGTGTGCTCATTCATGGAATTTTAAATTCATCCTGTACGTGCATTCACACTGAAATCTAAATTCGGGTGCCACTTTCTCCCGAATAATGGAACAGTCAAAATAGTATAGGTATGACATTGCAAGATTTAGATTAGAATACTATGCAAAAACCTGCCAAAGAAATTCCAGTTTTGCAGTTCTCTCTCTCAAATCTTCAGCAGTTGAGTTCCCTAGAAAGAAAATGAATCAGCCAATTTAAATTTCAGAGGATTCCATTCATGCAGTAATTCCAGTTCCACATCAGAAGTAAAATCTTTGGAGGTATTTTGCATGTATATTTCGCTTGCCCTTGTGCTGCCTCATGGTTGTTGTTGTCATCTTTCTTTTGAGTCTGCTTACAGTCATAAGAATGAAGGTTTGCCATTAGAAGGTTAAAATAGTGCAAGAAGATAGGCAAAGTCTTTTTCTTTTAAGTTACAACATGATGCAAAAAGATTGAAACCGTGCAAGAATGCAGATATTGTGCAAGAAGATCTCATGCGGCTTCATGTAAGCTTGACTTCTAATTAAATGTACTGAAAACATCGTGGAATTTGGAAAGACAGGGAGAATTTTCCTGTCGGATTCAAACGTGGCAAAGCTACAATATTCCATTGAATTGTATAATGCAGCCTTGCCCAATCGGGTGCCCTCCAGATGTGTTGGATTACAACTCCCATCATACCCAGTCCATGCTGGCTGGAGACGATGGGATCTGTGGCCCGACACATCTGGAGGCCATCAGGTTGGCAAAGGCTGGGATAATAGTGAGACCTGCAACAAAATGTTGCAGTGCAGATGGCTTCTTGTTCAGGATTCCAACCATTTCATTCCATTCCCCATCTCCCAAACGTGGCTTTCAGGGGGGGTTTCCCCAACAGTCAGTCAGCATTCTGTGGCCACTGATCACTCTGACTCAGTCCTCATTGGGTTGTTCTGGGGTGGGGGTCCTCATTCATAGGTTTTTTTTCCCTTTAAAGATTTTTTGTACCTCTGCAAACCTTGGGCTTCCCCAAAGCCTCTTGTGCGTGGGTGGTGCTGTTTTGGCTACATAAGCAAACACACTCATACTCTAAATCTCAGGTATAGAAGAAATAGTAAAGTGTTGTAGGGAATCCTACAATCCTAAGTCTGCCCATGTCTGCTATAGAACAAGCAACAACACTCTAATGACAGCATTAAACAGAAAGTCACAATTACGAGTCGGTCCCTAATCCCTATTTGAATCTGCAAAATGGATCAGGCCAAGTGGCCCTGCGATAAAATTCGTGAGCAACACAGCTCAAATGCTGGGACTCAAGAATACCAAGCCAGGCTGAAAATCAAAGTTCTGTGCAGGGTCTCAGCTCTATAACACATTCATGAACATTAAGGAGGAAAAAGAAATTAGAAATCTGTCCAAAATGTGTTTGTGCTGGCTTGTTTGCTCAGGCATTCATGTTTTTTCTGGGTGCTGGAAGGTTGTTTACTATGTGCCGAGCAACGATGTCGAGAAAGTAATGTCATGCCATATGGGTTTACTCAGATAAGTCAAATATTTAATCAGCGACGAAAAAGTGTTAATTGAATGCTGACCTCTTATCCCAAACAATGACAAGAATGTCTTCTTTAATAATTGAATAATTCTATTCTGCATCGTTTGCTTTGGGGCTTTCCCAACACTGCAAGCTGTATACCGATAGTGCCGCCAGCTCGTGGAAGAGAATTTCTCACTGTATATTTAGCTTGCCTCGGCAAGAGGGGTGTCTTGCCTGCAAGGCCAACGGCAGCCAAGAGGAGCAGATGGCTTGCACAATGTACCGAGCAAGTCTAAAGGCTGAGTCACCAGTGCCATATTGCGGGGGCTCAGCGGAAATCCTCAGAATCAAAAGTTTTCTAAGCAACAGAGTGGCTGGCTGATAATGTGCCACAAAGTCATCCTTTCAGCAAGGGTGTCATGGCCATGGTTTCCTGTTCTTCAAATTCTGGAGGGCAATCTTCCCTTTACTTTCCCTTCTATTTTCTTTGTCTTTCTTTCCTTCTTCCTCTTCCTTCTTTCCTTCCTTTCTGTCCATCCTTCTTTCCCTTCCTTCCTTACCTCTCTCTCTCTGGGCCGGTTCGTACGACCCAGGCAGCGAGCAGGGGAGGCACCACGGGGCCGTCTGCGGGGTCCGGCGGGGCACTGCAGACGACCTGCGCCCCGCATGCGTGGGCGGACCCCGGTGGAGCAGGCAGTCCCCGCACCACAATGCGGGGGGACGGGAAGCCCAGAGGGGCCGTTTGCTGCTACAGGCCGGAGCGGCCGCAGCTCAAGCTGCAGCTCAAGCCGCTCTGGGATGCCGCCTCTGTGCGGCTCCTGCGGGACGACCTCCTGCTGTTCGCATGGCAGGGTAGCCACACGCGGTAGGGGCTTACCCCTCTATCGCCCATGGTCACTTTGAGTGCTTTGCGCGCGTGACCGTCTTGCAGGGGTGCCCCCAGCCTGCGTTCGCACGACACGGGAACCACGGGGGGCTTCTGCTCTCCTGCGGTTTCCGTGTCATACGAACCAGCCCTCTCTCTCTCTCTCTCTCTCTCTCTCTCTCTCATGTTTATATCCTGCCTTTCCACCAATATAGGCCTCCAAGGTGGCTTTTCATTGATTCATTCATTCACAACATTTCTAAGGGCTTCTCCACATGAGGCATTTAACCTGCCCCTTTGCTGGGGCATCTTCTTCCATTTTCTTTGCAGGAGTAAGAGTGGGACCTTTACACGGGTTTTTTTCCCCCTGAGAGTTTTCTTTCTCTGCCCTCCTATTTATTCCATTACCCAACCACAAGATGGTGCACTGCTGTGGTACAGTGAGAATTGTGAGAATACACGAGCCTTTCATTCCAGTTTGTTCTGCATTTGACATGTAATAGCTGACCAGTGTGGCGTAGTGGTGAGAGTGTTGGACTGGGACTCAGGAGATCTGGGTTCTAGTCCCGGCTCAGCCATGAAACTCACTGGGTGACTTTGGGCCAGTCACTGACTCTCAGCCTAACCTACCTCACAGGGCTGTTGTGAGGATAAAATGGAGAGGAGGAGGAGGAGGAGGAGGAGGAGGAGGAGGAGGAGGAGGAGGATTATGTAAGCCGCCTTGGATTCCTTGCAGGAAAAAAGGTGGGGTCTAAATATAATAAATAAATAAATAAATAAATGTTCCTTGCTCTAAGAAAAAGCTGCGAAAAAGGCTGGAAAATACGGGAGAGGCCCTGGAGGAGGAAGTCATGTAATGGACCCACAAACTTCCATGAGTGAGGGATCAGGAGCACACAATAAATGCCTTGTGTAGATAAGCTGAAATTTACCAATAACAGACATTCTCTGGGCAGTTAACAATAGCATTTTTAGGACCATAAAAGTAACGGGGCCAGCATAATAGGGCAACAGTAGCCGGGTTCCAGCTAGATGGGCGATCTAGAAATAAATAATTAAATAAATAAATAAATAAATAAAATAGTGATGCAGGAGGGAGGACCTTACCTTTCCTTCCTTCCTTCTCCCTGCATGCTTTTTCTGCTGCTCCCACTGGGAAGAGGGGAGTATGTGAATATGTTGGGGGTGAGAGTGGCAACAGGTTTGGGAGATGTGGAAGAGCTGTGCAGATGTGAGTGAGCGGGGGAACCCGGACTTTTTCTCCAGCTCAGATTTTTTTTAATCCAAGCTGGTGAAGAATGTTGGAGCTTGTAAATCTTGCCTCTCATTTTGAGGCAGGTTCCCCAAGCCCCCCAAAGTTAGTTTCCAAGCCTAACCTTGGAGAATTTAATTGGTATTTCCAGTTAAAACTACTGTGCAGGTGTCCATTCACAGGGAAAACGTCTCCTGGGTGGAGTTCCAGGGCCATGCTCAGTTCCTGAACAGACAGAGCCCGACATGCCCTACCATACGTTGTCTTGGTAGGCATGACAAGTAGAGGAGAACAAGTGGTATTTAGGGGGATATAGGTAAGGCTGTGATCTTTTATCCCTTATTGATTCATCTGGAATGGTCATCATTTTTTTCCTGCTTCAGTAACTCTCAGTTGCTAATTCAGATCTGCCCTCCTGATAAATAAGGGACAATTAATAGTGTGAAGAAGAGCCAAATTTATGGAATTAAACTGAAGCTACCATCCCATGTTGGATTCCTTTTCTTGAGCATATTTCTCTAGTCCCTTTCTTAACTGCCCCTCCAATCCAAATGGAAAATGTAGCATCTGGATTTGTGATAATCGTTAGAATCCTGTCTACCACGAACATCTCTAACTACGCTTTTTCAAGTACAGGATAGACCTGAGCAGCCAAAGACAACAGATTGACTCTTTCAGGATAAATCAAAGGGCAGTTGTGTTCGAATGCATCAATCCAAGAGATTTATTTTCCACAAGTTTGCGGAAGGAATGAGTTGAATCTCACTACTTAAAGTAGGAATAAGTCAGCTTTGCAGAGCTGGCCCTGCTAGCAGGAGGCAAAATGAGACGACTGCCTAAGACAGAAATGTTGGGGTATAAATAAAAGCAGTAGAGTAGGAAATATGAGAGACTTGAGCCATGGGGTACAATCTAATGCAACTTCTTCTACCCAACTCCTAATGAAATGAGCAGTAGAAAGGGCAATGTTCCTTCCATTAATTTAAATGCGTTTTGCATGTGTCAATAGCCAAATGGATTGTGCTCCCACGATAATTCATGGCATTAGCCTGCAATTTGGTTTTTGCACCTCAGTTATAAAAACCTTGGGCTGGCCCCAACAACACATCCACATGTAGTTTCTAGGGGTGGGAAACTTGGGACTCTGAAGAGGCAGTGTGGTGTACTGGTTAGAGCAGGGTTCTCCAACCTTGGGTCCCCAGATGTTGCTGGACTACAGCTCCCAGAATCCCTTGCCATTAGCCATGCTGGCTGGGTATGCTGGGAGCTGTAGGCCAGCAACATCTGGGGACCCAAGCTTGGAGAGCCCTGGCTTAGAGGTTTGGACTAAGACTGGGGAGACCCCATTTCAAATCCCTATTAAGCTGAACCTACTTCATGGAGTTGCCTTGAGCTCCCGGGCAAAAAGGTAGGATATAAATGCAATAAGTAAGGAGGCAAAATCAGTTGCTATCCTGCTAGGGTTGGACAAATCATTTCATTTGTGGTGCATGTCAGTTTCACATCGAGTTACCACAGAAAGCCACACTCCTCATGTCCTGAAAGGAGCCCTCCCTGCCCTACTGTGTGCAGCTAGCTAGTGCCATCTAGGTGAGCACGACCACAGACCACGACTGTAAATGTTGTTTACGGAGGTAGTTGTAACAGGGGTAAGAATGTTGACGTTAAGGCTCCTTGCTTGTGGTAGTAGTGGTAAGTAAGAGAAGCTGTATTTTCCAATGCCAGTCGCCCTTCCACATCTCTTAGCTTGAGAAATAATGCTCAACTTCAAAAGGAGATGAGGCAAGGCATATGGAAAATAAGTGTGCATCTTCATCATCATCATAATTATGATGATGCATATGGGGTAGACATCTTATTCCAACCTTCCCCAACAACATGGCAGGCTCCAGATGTTTTGGACTACAACTCTGATCAGCCCAGCCAGCATGACCAATGGTCCGGGATGATGGGAGTTGTAGTTCAGACTTCTGGAGGACACTGCACTGGGGAAGCCTGTCTTACTCGTTATCATCTACAGAGTCCTGTGATTTCTTTCAGAGAGCTAAAATGCAGTGGAGACCTGCAATGGACAATGTACTGAGTTCCTTCTCTCTCTCTCTCTCTCTCTCTCTCTCTCTCTCTCTCTTTCTCTCTCTAGGATATGCTGCAGAATTCTCCTAACTCAATGAATGCAGTATCCAGCAACCCCCAAGGAATCGTGGTACCTGCCTCAGCACTGCAGCAGGGGAACATCTCCATGACAACGGTCAACTCACAAGTTGTGTCAGGTGGGAGGCGTGGAGCATACGTCAGTGACCATGTTAGTCGCGTCTTTTGCATGCTTGGTATTTATAACTCCCTTAGATAACTAGATTTGAACAGTGCATAATCAAGACGGAAACCTGTGAAAATTGGCTGCAGGGGCGGGTTTCTTAACTCTCCATGTACCCAGTTCCCTCTTACACGCCACCACCGCTCACACCCACTCCCCACTCAGACATTACTCTCACGTAGATACGCAGCTTATGCCACCATTTTGCATGATCGTCACCCGACCCATTCATCACATATGCACTCCTATGCACCTTCTTCTTCTTCTTTAACCTAGAGGTTGGGATCGTCCCTGTTCAAAATCACTGTCTTTTAGCAAAACCACATCCAAGATGCTCTCCCATGGTTGCCTATGACCCTGAATTTAGGATACCAGCAAGTTTCTCAGAATGCTGTCCATGTGGGACCCTTGAGCTCAACATTACATGGAGTGAAATGAGCAGACAGGTAGACAAAATCAGTATTCAGACGGCAATGCAGCTCAGGCTGGCATTAGCACCCAGCAGCTGCTGGGGCCCCACCAGTGCCGAAGCCTGCTCTGCTCCCCACCCACCCCACATGCTGTGGGCTGGGTAGCTGTAAGCCACCATTTTGAATTTCCCACAATGCCCCGGAACAATATACCAGGTGCTTCGGGGGATTGTGGGGAAATTAAAATGACAGCTTCCAGCTGCTGCATCAGATAAGTCCATGGTAGGATGAGGGGGCACCAGACAGCACTGAATGCCCCCTCAACTCTGGAACCATCCCCGATTCAGGTAAAGTCACTGTGTGGACAGGACAGGAATGTAAAGGCTGCGCATGGTAATGAACACTTTTGTATTCATATTATGCACCAGTCTTCCCCAACCTAGGGCCCTCCAGATGTATGGGAGCACAACTCCCATCACTCCCAACCAGCATGGGGATCATGGGTGTTGTTGTCCAACACCAGGTGGCAGGGATTGCTTCAAAGCAAAGTAAGAGTCTTTGGACGCGGCCCTCTTCATTTCCCATAGAATCATAGAAAAGTAGAGTTGGAAGGGGCCTACAAGGCCATCGAGTCCAACCCCCTGCTCAATGCAGGAATCCAGGTCAAAGCATCCCTGACAGATGGTTATCCAGCTGCACCTTGAATGCCTCTAGTGTGGGAGAGTCCACTACCTCCCTAGGTAGTTGGTTCCATTGTCGTATTGCAATAACAGTCAGGAAATTTTTTCTGATGTCCAGGCGGAATCTGGCTTCCTGTAACTTGAGCCCATTATTCCGTGTCCTGCAATCTGGGATGATTGAGAAGAGATCCTGGCCCTGCTCTGTGTGACAACCTTTGAAGTACTTGAAGAGTGCTATCATATCTCCCCTCAGTCTTCTCTTCTGGAGCTAAACATGCCCAGTTCTTTCAGTCTCTCCTCACAGGGCTTTGTTTCCAGTCCCCTGATCATCTTTGTTGCCCTCCTCTGAACCCTCTCCAGTTTGTCTACATCCTTCTTAAAGTGTGGTGCCCAGAACTGGATGTAGTACTCAAGACGAGGTCTAACCAGTGCCGAGTAGGGGGGAACTAGTACTTCACGTGATTTGGAAGCTATACTTCTATTAATGCAGCACAAAATAGCATTTGCCTTTTTTGCACACACATCACATTGCTGGCTCATATTCAGCTTGTGACCTACAACAATTCCAAGACCCTTCTCACTTGTAGTATTGTTGAATGCCTCATGTGTGTCTTCGACACATTCTTAGGAAATGAGGGTGGGGGGTGGCTGCAGACCAATGCCTTCATTTGCAGACTGTGCATCCAGCCACCAAGAAAGTGGTGCCCGGGACAGTTTTTCAAATTGCCAAATGTGCCTACGGGCCCTAAAAGGTTGCCTACCCCTGCTGTGGAGAATTTCCCCTAGAATTTCTCCATCGCATCGAAATGTAGCAGAACATGGACTCTGGTGGTGTTCAAGGCCCCCCCCTTACTCATCTAAAAACGTTGGCATTTTCTTTCCCATTCCTAACAAACTGAAGGTGAAGACAGATGAACCAGTTTAAGGGCTTCTCTACACGAGCCGTTTATTGTGCACTTGTGATCCCTCACTCACAGACGTTTGCAGGGCGTTTTCACAATGTCGTCGTCGTCCTCCAGGGCCTCTCCCATGTTTTCCAGCCATTTTCGCAGGGTTTTTTAGAGTGAGGAAAGTGCAGTATTAAATTTCAAACCAGAACAAAAGCCTGTGTATTGTCACAATTCCACTATATTGCAGCTATACCACAGTTCCACCTTGTGGTTGGTTAATAGAATAAATAGAAAGGCAGAGAAATACAAACCCAGGGGGGAAACCCTGTGTAAAGGATGCACTTTTCTTCCCGAGATGAAAATGGATAAAGAAGAAACCTCAGTAAAGCCACGGGATAAACGCCTCATGTAGAGAAGCCCTAAATGTACTGGAAATAATTTGAATACACCTTCACCTCCCAGAAAATGAATGCCTTGGGCTGCCTTGTGTGGGCGTTTGGACCACTTCTGTCATCTTGACAGTGCAAACCTATGGATTTCTATGCAGAAGTAAGTCCCATTGGGTTCAATGGGGCTTACTCCTATGTGTGTGTTTGTGAGTGAGTGAGCGCATGTGTAGGATTGCAGCCAAAAAATTATACATCTGCCTTTATCTTTAAACTGTTATGTCTGTATCCATCCTCAACATCTGTCTTTAAAAAAAAGAAAGAAAAGTATTGTAATTTTTTACCAGACATACTATAAGTAAACCAGACAAAATTAAACATAAATCCAAAAAAGACCAGAAAATGCAATACATATATTATAACCAAAATGGAACGTTTTCGTCAACTAAGATACATCTCTATAGAATTGACAGTCATACAGAAACATGTCCTTCCAAAAAGATCTGTGTTGACTTGATAATTGCTATCCTGAAGAATAGTCATCATATACAGGTGTTCAGCTTGCTACACGTAAGGGGTAAAAGGGTGGTGAAGGTGAGGATGTGCACACAACTCCAAAGACCTTCATAGGTTTAGCACTAAGGTAGCCTTCTCCAACCTAGTGCCCTCCAGATGTGTTAGGAACATACATAGGAACTTAGGAAGCTGTCTTACACTGAGTCAGACCCTTGGTCGATCTAGCCCAGTATTGTCGATACTGACTGGCAGCAGCTCTTCCAGAGTTTGAGGCAGGAGTTTTTCCAGCCCTACCTGGAGATGCCGGAGTTTGAACCTGCGACCTTCTGCATGCAAAGCAGGTGCTCACTACCACTGAGCCACAGTCCCTCCCACTTGCTGGCTGGGGCATTCTGGCAAGAGCCCCCTGGGCTTGCTCCTCCTCTTCACCACTGCAGCCTGCTTGTTCGCCTGCCTCTCGCTCTGTCCCAGACAACGGTGGTGGTGAGAAGGAGGAGCAGGAGATGCCACCGCCTGCTTGCTCACTGGCTCTCTGCCTGGCAAGCAAGCAAGTGGTAGCAATGGTGAGAAAGAGGAGGAGGAGCCAGAGCGGCTGGTGACGATGGCGGTGAGAAGGCAGACTCGCTGAGGGAGGGGGCCCACGGAGTATGCCTTGCCCAAGGGCCCTCAAAAACCTGGAGCCAACACTGCTAAGTCGAATTGTGTTTGTCCATCAGATGCATGCGTTTGTTCAGTCAGTTTCTCCATCAAGGCTAAATCTCGTGCCCTGCTGTACCACTGAACGAGCATGTCAGAGCCAACCTACACCACGTTACGCTAATCGCATATCATGTTGCTGAGACTCGACTTTTTTAAAAAAAAAATTCTAGCGTAAGCTTGCACAGCCTCAATTTGGATTGGGACCACCACATTGATGCCAATTGAGACTTCTCTTCTTTTTTAACCCTTCCCTCCTGGAGCATGGTGGTCCTGATGCTGATGGAGGCCATGTGCGTTTACACTGGACTGTAGTGACTAGAGTAAACGGAAAAAAAGACAAGGCAAGCCTCAGCTATGCGATTAGCATAATGTGTAGTTTGGCTGTTAAGTCATCCATTTATAAGTAATTTCTAAACCTGCTGCCAACACCAACACAGCCTGTGCTATGTCTGTCCTTCACCCTTTGAATGCCTTCTTAGGGGCGATTCTGCCAGAGTGATCTTTTGGCTTTAGAAAATAATAATAATAATAATAATAATAATAATAATAATAATAATAATAATAATGCCTATTTATTGTTTACATGTCTCTCTAGAAATATACTTATGTTAAATGATAGACATAGATGTAGATCCAATATTTCCTAGTCGGTCCTTATTGCTGAAGCTATTAGGATGCATGTGGGATCTCTTAGCCAAAGGTGACGATGTAGATTCCCCCCCCCAGTACAGGCTTCCCTCACAGCAATTCAAAAAACACGAGGCTAGTTGAAACGTTTCTTCCTTTCTTTTTGCTGCCGATAGATTTCAGCTGTCTTCCTAAAACTCTGCTGTGAAATCCTGTCTCTTTGCCAGGTGGAGCCCTTTACCAGCCTGTAACTATGGTAACGTCTCAGGGCCAGGTGGTAACTCAAGCAATTCCCCAGGGAGCCATTCAGATACAGAATACACAGGTAAGACCAACCACACGAGAGGCTGGAAGGGCGGGGTGGAGAGATCACCAAGGCACTCGCCTATCTCGAGGTGTGAGAAATGGAAGCAAGTCTTAGATGTCTAAGGGTGCAGTCCCAGGCATGTTTAGACAGAAAAAAAGGCCTACAGCAGCTCCCAGCATGGCTGCATGGGGCATGCATAGGATTGCGCCCTAACAGACTTTGACGTCTGAACCTATCCTATCATAGGATATAGATCTATTTGTAGAGATGATGACGATTTACCTTTCTATATTGCCCAATAGCCAAAACTCTCTGGGCGGTTCGTAAAAATTAAAGCCCTAAAATGAAACATGGTAAAACGTACAATAAAATCTTGGGGAGAGTGATCCTATGGCCCCCTAGGCAGTGTTTTGGGGACCATAGGATACTTCGGATTCTCAGATCTGAGGTCGGAGACAGAGCTCCAACCATGGAACTGGAGAGCCACGCTCTGATCCCCCTGCCCAGCTCCTCACGGCCAGTGTGGAAAGAACTGCACCAGCTGCTTCTCCAAGGTTGGGAAATTGACCTGAGAGAGGGGGTAAAGGGGGAGGGGAGGAGACTGGAGCCACCAGGTTATGAGGTATCCTGGCAGTGCCCCAGCCTTCTTTCCTCCCCCTCTGAAGCAGCACAGCTGGACAGCCGAAATCGGCTGTCTAGCTGATTTGCAGAGCAGGAGTAGGAGTAGGGAGGTGGAGATTGCCTCTGCCGCTCCTTCTGCTCTGCACTGGATGCTCATAAGCCTCTGAGTTTGGAGGCTTATGACTCTGATAGGGATGTGCGCAGAGCTCGATTGGGGGGTGGAAGTCCAGTGAAATCGCCAGCCTCGCCCCCGCAAGCTCTGCTCACCTTATCTGCTTCCCCAGCTCGACTTGCGCTCTCACGAGCCGAGCTGGGGAAGCGACTTCTGGGTTCCTGGCACTATGTTGTTTACGTAGAAAATGGCCACGATTTGTGCAAGTTATGGAAATCGCATGCCGTTTTTTACGTATCTTATGCCATTTTCTATGTAAACGACAGTAGCACTAGGGAACCCGGAAGTCCAGTGAGCGCCTCAGCTGGCACTCGTTTTCAGCCCGGCTCGGCAGGTGCAGCAGCAGTGCTCGCCAAGCGGACCACGAGTCGGGTGGTGGGCGGATCGCCCACCCCTACTTATCAGCTTTGAAGGTACAATCAGTAGGATTGCACCCTAAAAGTTTAAAACAGAGTAAAACCAGAGTTAAAACCAGCAGCAGAGTAAAGATCTAAAAGCACAATAGCACATTTAAAAATGAAACTGAAGGACGCTGGCTCAGCTTCTCTGAGCGTGGAAAGCTAAGCAGGGTCAGGCCTGGTTATTACTTGGATGGGAGACCCCTCCTCTAGTTTCCTGCATTGAGCAGGAGTCTGGACTCGATAGCCTTGTAGGCTCCTTCCAACTCTATGATCTATATCTATATCTATGACTAAAGAACTATTAAGCAGCCACTTCCAAAACAAAGTTTGTTTCTCTGCAGAGAGGATCACCTTTTCAGGATCACCATCCTGCTGGTGCCCTTTGGATATTGTGGACTTGAACTCCAGTCAGCCCCAGCCAGCATGGCCAATGGTCATGTATGCCGGGAGTTGTAGTCCCAAACACCCAGAGGGCACCAAGTTGGCAAAGGCTGATGTAGAAGATGCTATGTTGGAATGCAAGATGCACATGGATATATATATATATATATATATATATATTCCCTCCAGGCAAAATGTGCTAAGAAGACTGGATGACAATCTGGTCTCCTGCCTGGATATATTTATTGCAAAAGAAAACACTAAAGATTTTTCATATGTATTCCTTCTTCCCTAGTGGAGAAACATGGTGTCATTGTGATGCACTGCTGGTTCTCTAGGATTCCCATGGGGGATTCCCATCCTCTGCCTCATTCTTTCATAACTTCTAGTAAAACAGGGACTCTACCCTACACACACAGTTAAACGTGCCTCGCTCCCCCAAGTAAGATATATTTCGATGAGATCATATTGATGAGATCAAATTTTCCCTTGTCCAGCAAACCAAGGGCCAAACTAGACATTCACTTGCTATGTAGCTACATACTTATTAAGTTTTTCCTTATCTAATTACAGGTGCATGGGGGTGGGGGTGGAAGAAAATCCTTACAGTCTTATCTCTTCCCTCCCCAGCATGATCGGACCAAAATAGCCCCCGTGCAGCTGCAGCGTGTAGGAAACAAGTGCCCATTGGCACTCATTGTGCTAGTTTGGGGGACACAGTTCATTTGGACCTGGGGTGATGAAGAAGCGTATGCCAGCCAGACTAGGCCTGAAGAAAATAATTTAAATATATACCAAAAAAGACCACAGCGGCTAATAAATCCATATTTTATTTTATTATGTACATCATCATCATTATTATTATTATTATAGGAAAGCATTATTATTTTATAAGCCTTTATATCAAATAACAACGAGAAACACATTTCTTACTTCTGTTTTTTTTCTAGGTTAGAGTTTCCATATCACCAAGCGAAAGTAAATTATTGTAATGCAGCGAGCCCTAATTATTTATATGTAAATGCTTTAAAAAACAAACAAAAAGAGCAACCCTAGCCTAAAGATACTCAGGTTTAATAAATCTTAAAGCATTGGAACAAATTTAACAGTGGAACCCTGGTAGAAATTTGCTGTCTCGTCTGGTACACAGTGAACTGACAACGAATATGACAACATTGTGTCGAAAAGAGTTGTCACACTCCTTTGGAACTTTAGTTAGCAAATCAAGAGAAGCAACATTCACCTCTGTTTGTAATACTTTGGAAAGTCTGCTCGACTCTGGAACCCCAGGTGTGACATTGCTGCTGGGGTACTTTGGGGAGTCATTACCCCTCTGCTTACCCTGGCTCCCAAGGAGGTCCCTAGGTCAGCTGAGTTACATACGGGGGCAGGATTTGACTCGGATTACTTTAAGCGAAGAAATTAAGAGCCGGGCAGGGCAGGAGGAATGGCGGAGGCAATTTTGCCTCCGGTCCTCCTTTTAAAAAAAGCAATTTCAGCTGGATGTGTCCTCTGAGCTGCCTTACTGGTGGCGAGAGGGGACGGGGGACGGCGATGGAGAGCCGTAGGATCTTGTGGAACCGCACCTCTCCTCTCCCCGCCACCCTCCAGCCAGGACCGGTGCAAGGCAGTTTGGTGCCCTAGGCAAGGTCAGATATTTAGCGCCCCCCTTCCCACTTGAGAGCGCTGTATTTTTTTTTCAAGGCGTTTCTGGCGCCCCCTTTAGCCCTGCGCCCTAGACGGCTGCCTAGTTGGCCTAATGGTAGCACCGGCCCTGCCTCCAGCCCCCTTCCCCACACAAGCCCTTCCAACATCGCTGTTGCGACCTCGTAAGAACATCCACGGCAATGCTTTCTGCAGTGGCTGCAACTGGGAGGGGGGAAAGCCCGGTTCGGATTCCCCCTCCCGAGGTCATTGCAGCGTCTACAACCTCAGAAGAGGCAACCCACCATATCCTCTCCCAGGGACCATCGGATTGCTCTGTAATTTTATTCATCAGAACACATAGTTCATTAAATTTGCAGACGAACCAGGAGAGGAAAGAGGGAACTGCTGCATGCAAGCCGCCTTGGGCGCCATTTTCTTGGTAGACAAGTGAGGTACAAATGAAACCAAATAAGTTAATAAATGTATAAGGGGAAGAAGGAGCATGGGAACTTGGGGGACTTGGAAGGCTCCTTCTTAAAGCACCGCGCCAAAGTTCAGCATTATGTCTGTACCAGCCCTGTATGTTTCCCCGTTGTGGCAGCCAATGAGATAGAGCAGAGAAAACACATGGCATAACAGCATCCGGTCCCAGAGGAAAATGAACTGCCCATTACATAGGGAGAGAGTGAGCCCTGTGTTTACCGTTCCATGTAGCTCCACTCATAGGTGACGATGGGACAAGTGTGCAAAACCAGGGGCAACTCTGCCTTTATAATTGCCGCCTTCAACAACTTTTTTAAAAGAAAACAAACAAGCTGCCACCTGTCTCCAGCCTGGGAGATGTTTAAATCGTTCTGATAATTGAAAGATTCAGTGAACAAGAAGGTATGAATAATGGAGATCTTTTTGTAGTAGGGAATACTGTTCCCTGTTATTTTCCCCCCATCTGAATTTTGAATGCAGAAATCCTTACCTACTTCTTGGAATGTGTCCCAGTTATTCTCCCCCACCCTATTTAGTATTAATGAGAAGCAAATCATATAGCGCTTGCTACACAAGCTAAGATCTACCCAAAAGAAAAAGTTATGCCTTGATGTACTGACATTTCCTACTGAGTCAGCACGAATGGGACCGTGATTGCGCCCGATTAGTCTCTGAGCTCTTTTAAAATCTCCCTGGCCCCCTCCCTGTGTTAGGGCATTATTTTTTCATTATTATTATTTTTAAATTTATTTATTTTTTAGGAAGCTTAATAAAACTCTTGAAAAAGGCATTGGTGGAATTGTCATATCCCCAATTCCTTGTCTTTCCTCTCAGCTATCTGAGCGGGGATGAGGAAGCAAAAACAAAACCTGAATCTCAATTCTTTTTAATGTGTAAAAGCTGCTGCTAGCTCAGATCTTAGAGTGAAATTGATCAGATCTGTTGAATACAAGTATGCTGGGAATATTGTGGCACTCATGGAGCCCTGGACAAGCACTCCTAATGTTATTTCTGTATTGCCTGGGTAATTTATTCAGCCCAGGCCTTGCAATACATCCCAAGCGGCACCTGGGGGAATCATTTATACCTGACACAAGGCTGCCATCCTGATGTTTAATTCATGCAGAAGAAATGTTTTTATGAAAGACCTTAAAAAAAAGTGTGTGTGTGTGTGTGTGTGTGTGTGTGTGTGTGTTTAAACTTGATGTTGAAATTCCAGTTTCCTGCAACCTCATTAAAACTTCTCTCTTTCTGCTTCTCAAGATCTTTGCATCTTCTTTTCTTTTTATCAGCTGCTTTGTAATAAAAAGGAAAGAAAGATGTTTCTCTCTGCTGTCCTGAGAAGAATCCTATTGAGAATTGCACATTTCAAAATTGATTACTAGAAAGAAGAGTATTTTAAGGCTTTTACTTGGAGGTAACTTTTGCCAAAAACAAAAGGGACAAAAGGCTAGTTTGCACAACTGGCCATCGCCTTGAGCTCGTCTGCAGCTGTTTGTGGATGCACATGAGGGATGGGTGAGAAATCTGTCCGGTTTGCATTTTGCTGCGAGATTACCCAGTTCGCACCTCCAGGAACCAAACTCGGATACCAATGCAACTTGCTATCGGAAACCTGTACACTTCTGAGTTTGCGCTGCATTTTGCAAAACAAAGCAAAACTGTATTTGACAACATGCACACAGTTGAAAAATATGCAAGGAAAAGTGCATACATCTTGAAAATATGCATGAACACACTTTAGTCAATGAGTGCATGTGTGCAAAAATACATACATTTGAAAAATGCACACAAACTGCACACATTTTGAAAAATGTGTACAAAAAATATGTACAGGTTTCTGTGCGGGGGAGAGAAAGAAGTCTCTCAAGGAGCCAAGGAACCGGGAATGGAACAGCCCAGAGAAAACCTGAACAAGATCAAGCATGTCAAATGTGCCAATCCCTAGTGTGCATGTGCCCAGTGAGTGAATTTTGAGTATATATGGAAGCACCTGTGCTTCAGTTGCACTGCTGCGTTGACAATGGGTGGGCAGCTGTTGTCAAGCTGTTCGGTTTTTACCCAGGATAGAAATATTGACATTGCTTGCTAAAATAAAGAATCAGCCTCTGGCCAGAGGAACTAGGACTATTCCACATTTTGATGTGGCAAGAGCACATGTTTTGCAGGCATGCAGAAGACTCCGGCATTCTGCACACCTCCCACTCTGTGCTTCAGAGGGGGAGGGAAGGAGGCTGCAGAGGACACAGGATATCTAGTAACCTGGCCACTGTGGTCTCCTCCCCCTCCCTGCCCCCCTCCCCATCCACTTTACCCCCTCTCTGAGGTTGAATTCCCGACCCCGCAGAGGCAGCTGGCGTGGTTCTTTCCATGCTGACTGTGATCTGAGTACAGGGATCAGAGCATGGATTCCCAGCTCTGAGCTCAGAGCTCTGTCTCCATCTTCAGACTGGGAATCCAAAGTATCCTATGGACGCCCAGACAATGTCTAGGGACCATAGGATCTCTCCCTCCGGGTGCTTGAGGAATTCAGCCTTTGCAAATTTTCAAAGAAATTGACCTGATCCACCACACCTCCCAGACTAATCTCACATTTCCCAAATGCTCTGAAGGATGCAGTTCTTGGCTCAAAAAAGTATCCCAGTACATTTAAATATATTTATTTGGGAAGGAAATACTTAAATACATTTCAAATGTATTTTTAATGCAGACTTTTTTAAAAAAAATCACAGATCAGTGCAGCAACAGAAGGGAACAAAATTATGCATGAACACACGCAAAAGTGACACCGACCAGAAATAGATCAATTTGCCCATCCCTAAATTGAGACTAGATGGACCATGGATCTGACTCAATAGAAATTATCTCCCTAAATACAAACTGGATTTGCTGTTGAGTGTACACTCAACAAGCAGAGGATTTGACCTTTAAAAGTGGCCTAAAAGTAATTTTAATAAATAAATAAGGAGCTGCAACAAACGCCTGGGTCTCTGATTCGGTGGGCCTCTATGCTTCCAAATGCGTTTGTCTCATTCATCATAAATTACAGTTTAAATAAAGTTTAAACATAAGACCTGAAGGAGCCCTAACAAACCTGTATTAGTGACAAAAGATTGAGGTGGAGAGAAGGAAGAATGCTTTCGATACTGAATGATTGCCACAGTGATTCATTTCCAAAAGGAGAGCTGCTAGTCCTCAAGCATCCATTAATCCTCATCCACTGATCTAGGAACTGCTGCTGCCTAATTCCACAGCTATTGCAATGGGCTATGGTTATTAATACTGCCATGCAACGCCCCTCCTTCTCAGCCCAAAAAACAATTCAGCTTTTCAAGTATTTCTTCCAAATGCTTGAGAAACTTCAGGAGTTTAACAGGAATGCTCAAAAAGCCCAGCTGGGTAGTACAGCTCTTCCCACACCTTTACTTGCCAGTTCCAACCCCTGCCCCTTCCAGGGTGGCAATTTACACATGGACAAAAGCAGAGGAAATGCATCACCAAAAAAGAGGACAAATAAGAGGATAAATCATTGCTATAATTTAAATAAAAATAAAATACATAAGAAGTGCTGTGCTGGATCAGACCAAGGTCCATCTAGTCCAGGATTCTGTTCACACAGTGGCCAGCCAGCTGCCCATGGGATCCCACAAGCAGGATATGAGTGCAACAACACCCTCCCACCCAGGTTCCCAAGCAATTGGAGTACATAGGCACACTGCCTCTGACACTGGAGGTAGCATATAGTCAATCAGGACTAGTAGCATTGATAGCCTTCTCCTCCATGAATTTGTCCAATCCCCTTTTAAGGCCCTCCAATAATTGGTGGCCATCACTACATCTTGTGGAAGTGAATTCCATAGTTCAACTGTACGCTGTGTGAAGAAGTACTTCATTTTATGTGTTCTGAATCTCCCATCAATCAGCTTCATGGGATGACACCTCCTGATCATGGGGAAGACTGGCCAAGTTAACCTGGTGCTAACTGTTGGGCAACTTCAAGGCCCCCACTCTGCTGGCTTTCTATGCTTCTTTATCTGTAAACTTGACTTGCACTGGGCCTAGGGTGTCCACTTGTGAATCACCAAAAAGGAGAACAAAACAAGATACCAATTTGCATAACATTTGCATATTCTGATGTATATGTATAGATACAAATTTAGAAACAAGTGTTATAATTTAAATAAAAATACAGTCCATCTCACCATAGGTGGGGATTTGGAAGACTGTGACCAGGTCACCTGTGTGCCTTGCTCAGTCTACTATCCAGACGCTGTTGATGAGCAACTTCAAGGCCCTTTTGCTCTTCCTTCTGATGGATCCTTATCTTTAAACTGGACTCAGACTGGGCAGCCCTTCAAAGAGGGGACACCTTCAAATAGAAGATGGTCCTCTGGCAGCTCTTCAAATAGAGGATTGTCCTCTGTAAAAGAGGATGCATGGCTACCCTACCCCACTACCACCACCTTCCCCACATGAGAAGGGGCAGATGGTAACAGGCAGTGGGGTGTGCTCACCTCCACACAGGAGAAACCAATCCTTACCTTTAACTGCAAATGGGGCATGGTGTTTCATTTCCTGCTTTCTACAACTACAATGATCCATGATCTGTGGCAGAAAATGACACTCTGCTACCATTTGCACCTAAGTAGAGGCCTTGCAAGGCTTCTTCTGTGTGGAAGTGAACCTTCCCAATAACGTCTTACCCCCTGCCTTTTCCCCAAGGTGAGAGGGGGGGGGGTTATGTGGGAAAGATGCCTAGGAGGGAGACAGTTTTTAGTTTTTGAGGGCCCTTGGGCAACACACCCTCAATGCCCCTCTCCCTCAGTGTGTCTACCTTCTCACTGCCATTATCACCAGCTCCTATTCCTCCTCCTCTTTCTCAGCATTACTACCACTTGCTTGCTTGACAGGCAGAGCAAATAGGCAGGGGCGTCTACTGCTCTTCCTTCTCACCACCACCGTTGTCTAGGACCAGAGCGAGAGGCAGGTGAACAAGTGGGCTGCAAGGGTGAACAGGAGGAGGAAGGAACTCCAGGGGGCTTTTGTCAAAAGGTGGGCCAAAAGGTGTGAAGCCCATTTCAAGTCATGGCAGCTTGAAGGGGCCTATATCCAAGTCAAAATGGGGTCAGACTTTTTGGACAGGGGGAAGGGGAGTTCTCATTTTGAGCTGCCCATCCCCAGTCAAAGACTTGCACCAAATAGGCAACAAGAAGGGAAGCACTGTCCAAATACGCTCAGAAGCACCTTCTCCTTTATGATCGCTTCCAGTCTTCCAGGTCTAAGCCCTGGCACGAAAAGTATCTTTTGGGGCTGGGCTTTCCTAAGCTTGGTTCAAATTAAGCTCTGCTCCCCCCCCCCCCACAGTGTATCACTTTTCCTCACCCCTTTCAGTATGAACTCGATGCAAGCAATTGTGCTTATGGAATTCATGCACCTAAGTCCCTATCCATCCAGACGCTGCAGATGAAAATACAGGGCAAAATCTCGCATCTTCCTTTAACAGGTAGATTGTTTTTATTCTGATTTAGACACAGGAGGGAATGCTACGGATGTTCATCTTTTTGTTATAATTTCTACACGAACATCACAGATCCTCTTAAGTTAGTTTTTGCTCTTGCCTCCCTGAATAGCACAACACTCTATCTAGTCTCATGGAGCCACCGTGAAATCGGACCGACATTGTGAACCATGTCACCATGGCAACCCAGGCTCCTTTTTTAATTTTTTTACCTGCATTGTTGTTTAAGCTTTTCTTTCTCTCTTCCCTGCCCTGTAGGTTAACCTGGACCTGACCTCTCTTCTTGACAGCGAAGATAAAAAGTCAAAGAACAAACGGGGAGTCCTGCCGAAACACGCTACGAATATCATGCGCTCCTGGCTTTTTCAGCATCTTATGGTGAGAGAAGTCAACAAGTGTGTCTGAGAGATTAACCCCTTGAGATCATTTTCCATTAAGGAGAAGCCACTCTGAAGGGCTCTGTGTGTGTGTGTGTGTTTATGAAGTGCCTTGCTTTTCCGGGATAATAAGTGCAAACCTCTTCATAATAGTCATGAAAGTGAGTGCAGGAAGGTCTAAAGCATAAATGCAGCATTCTTCACCTTGTGTATTAGATATAAAATTAGGCACCTCATTCCAAAAGGATCTGCTTTAGCGGTACAGTAGCACAAGCAGTGACTTGCGTTCAGCAGCACCGCTAGGGCAGGACCATGGGGCAATTGGGGCATAGCTCTGGGGGCCATAGACAAGGTGAGCCCAAATGACCCCCATTACACAGATGTTGATGGCAGTGGGCCCATAGTGGCAGTGGCAAGCCAATGACCTACTGTAAAGGAAAGTGCTGGGCCAGCTGGTTGAGGCTGCAGCCGTGTGCCATTTTAAATGAAAGTATTTCCCCAAATGTGAGAGTGGTTGTGAGATGAACCAATCAGAAACTGCCCTTGGGGGGTGCTTGGTCAATAAGGCACCAGCACGGCAACAGGGCTGCCCCCTCACCACTCCAGTGGCTCATTGGCTGTGTGCCGCCAAAGGATGTTCACCTGTTTCAGTTTTCCAAAATACCATATTTTCAGGGGGATGAGAATATTTCCTGAATCCTCCTTAATAGTTGCCTTTTTCACCTGCTGTTTGTTTCTCCTCTCTTCCCCTACTTTGGTGTCATTTTTTCCCCAGTTAGGGCTTTGCCTCCTTCCTCAGCTGACCCCAGCCAATCAGGGATCACACAGTATGAGTATTTAATGGGAGTGCAATCCAGAATCCCTAAGAGAAGCAATAGGGTGGAGGTGGACCTGTTATTCTGTGGGTAGAGCACCTGCTGCTTTGAATCATAGAATCATAGAAAAGTAGAGTTGGAAGGGGCCTACAAGGCCATCAAGTCCAACCCCCTGCTCAATGCAGGAATCCAGGTCAAAGCATCCGTGACAGATGGCTGTCCAGCTGCACCTTGAATGCCCCCAGAGTGGGAGAGCCCACCACCTCCCTAGGTAGTTGGTTCCATTGTCTTATTGCTCTGACAGTCAGGAATTTTTTCCTGATGTTTAGGTGGAATCTGGGTTCCTGTAACTTGAGCCCAATTATTCCGTGTCCCTGCAAACTGGGATGATCGAGAAGAGATCCTGGCCCTCCTCTGTGTGACATCCCTTCAAGTACTGGAAGAGTGCAATCATATCTCCCCTCAGTCTCCTCTTCTGAAGGCTAAACATGCCCAGTTCTTTCAGTCTCTCCTCATAGGGCCTTGTTTCCAGTCTCTTTGCATGCAGAAGGTCCAGGTTCGATCCCCAGCATCTCCAGGTCGGGCTGGAAAAACTCCTGCCTGGAACCCTGGAGAGCCATTGCTGCCAGTCAGTGTTGACAAAAGGTGGACTTTTGGTCTGACGGTATAAGGCAGTTTCCTGCGTTCCTAATGACCTCCACTGCCGTGGGGCAATTCAATCAAAGGGCACAGAAATAAACCCTCAGACAGCACTTTGGCATGAAGCAAACAAGGACGTTGCTAAGACGACTCAGTCCCTTGCGACTGTACCTATTTGCTTCAATGCAATGTGTCTGGCCTTCTTGTTGCAGGGTCAGCCAGAGGTGATGGTCTCAAGTGTGCTGCCTTCAGCTGATCCAAAAGTTAGGAAGAAAGCAGGGGGGGAACCTAATCTATTTGCATGCTTTGGCACCAATTTTGTCTATGTCAATAATACATAATACATACAATAATACATAAATTGTGTCCAGATTTGACCAAAAAAAATGCTACAGTTTCTATAGAGGAAGAGATCTCTCCTTCATCTAGGCTTTTTTTTTCTTTCTCTTTTTGCCAAAATCCTTGGATAGAGGGGAAATTACTGATATTTGGAAGCATTAGCAATTCACACTCTCACATTTAGGACTTTGTCTGCCACCTAGTGCCCAAGAAAAGAACACGTATGAGAATACTCTTCTGCTTTCCCAGACAACTAGTGTCCCCATCATATATACACCAATCCAGAGATCCTATGCATAACAGCCTTTTTGCAGATGCAAAAGGTTTGGAGTGATGGGCCCTCATCTGCCACTGCGAGCACTATGGGAGGGGCTGTGGCTCAGTGGTCGAGCACCTGCTTTGTTTGCAGAAGGTCCCAGGTTCAATCCCCGGCATCTCCAGGTAGAAAAACTCTTGCTAGAAACCCTGGAGAGCCATTGCTGCCAGTCAGTGTCAACAATACTGCGCTAGATGGACCAATGCTCTGACTCAGTATAAACTAAAGCAATGTCCTATGTTCCTTTGTAACATGGTGGTGGGGCCTTTCATGGTTGTTTCAGGCCTCCTCATCCAGATGTGTTGCCCAGTCAGCCTCATTTGTGGGTCAACCTTCCTTCTGTTCCTTCTACAGTGAACCATTGGAGATGGATCTGTCCATATTTCCTCATTTCAGTCATTTGCATGTTTCTATGGGGGGGTGGGGCCGGGTTCCCCCATGAGGACTATAAACTTTAAGGTGATTATTCTGGCTTCTATGCCTGAAAGCAGGTTTCTGAGCTGTAGAATGATGCACATATCTGTCCAGATTTCTAAACCTGGGTTGTTGTTTCCTTTTTGCAAGATCCATGTTATGTAAGCAAAACAAAGTAGATCACAAAACAAAATGGTCATCCTCAATTAGCTAACGTCTGTTTAAAAAAAATTGAGTTGCAATGCCATAGAAGCAGATGGCACTTAGGCGAGTCATAATTTTAAAACACCTTCAGCTCTTTGACACTAAAGGGCTTCAGATCCAGCTTTAAAATTCAGTTCTTTAAAAATTTTGCTTCACCAGGTTAAACCCAGAAGAAACACATACCTTTGGGGTAAACTTGGTACATCAGGTCGAAGTTCCCAAGTTAGATGTAAATAGGAGAACTGAATTGAATATCACAATAAAAAAATGTGTGTCAGAGAGGGCGGGGAGAGTACAATCAGGTTGTAGATACAATTATTAATTTGTGCCTTCTGATATTACAACTCAGGCCCACTTGTTTAGAACTTATAAAAGAAAGCAGTTCTTCATGCAATAACGTGATTGCATAAGTAACTTTACAGAATTCTCTCCCACAGAGCTTTTTAAAAAGAAAGAGAGGTCTGTCATGACACCTCAATGGAAGTCCCTTGTTCAGAGACAGTGACTGGGTTCAGACAACACGATAACCTACACTCAAGGGTCTCGTGTGGGTTGACTGTGGGTTGTGATTGAATCATGGGTTGCTGCTGAACCGTGGATTACCGTGTTGTCTGAAGCCAGCCAAGATAACAATCCATGGTGAACAACCCACAGTTCACAACCCAACAACAAACCATGGGTTCTCTTCATGGGTTGCTCATGATTTACAAGCCATGGCTTGTTAGTGCGGCTGGGTTAAGACAACACAATAACCCACGTTTCGACAACAACCCACACTCAACCCTTCAGTGTGGGTTATCCTGTTGTCTGAACCCAGTCAGTGTACTTCTGAGTACCAGATGCTGGAGCCAAACAACCATCATCTTCACGCCCCACTTATGAGCTTCCAAAAGGCATTTGGCTAGCCTGAGGTTTTGCACCCCGAGTTTACAGCCCCTGCTTGGGAGTCTGCAAAATGATGCAGGATGGTAAAATACAATGTAGAAAGCAATCTCGCACTGAATTCAGGAGGAGGGCTGTATGATTTTATGTGGCACATCCATCTCCGTGACTCACTTGTTTCAAGAACGTTTTGTTAAGTGTGCTGCAACAGCCTATAGGACCCTGCTTTGAGGACCGCATTTTTCCATCATCCGTTCACAACGGTTGACTCCGACTGCAAAAGAATTAAAAGGCATTTGGCAGATTTTCCAGAGCACTATTTTGCACAGCAATTAATACAGATTTATGCAATTAGCACTGTTAGAAAGAGACTCTGGGGCATTCTAGGATTCTTGTCCCAATTATGCCTGAAGCTGCAGGGAGGGGTCGTTTGTGCAGCTTTTAATCCAAATGCTTTTCCCATTCAGATTTATTTTTTCGGGGAGGGGGGGAGGTTTTGCATGTGCTCACTTAGCCATCCATTCGATGACCTCCAATACAGGGCATGGTGGCAACCCTGCCTCATTTCTCCAGTCCAAAGCAGCAAGTAAAGAAAATGCTTCACCAGTTAATTCGCCTGTAAAACTCCACAAGGGCCAAAACCTACCATGAAAGCTGCACACCATTATTTCCATACCTAACCACTACTTTTCTGACAGTGCTACCATTTGTGAGCAATAACATTTGAATAGAGTCTTTTTCTCACAGTCTTCCAGTAGTGTCCAATGCAGAGGCGGCATTAGGGCGTGCGTGGCCCACTAGGGCCGGAGCCCCGAATCTCTGGGGCCATCTGCCCCACCACGCTGCTGCCCATGTGCACTTGCTGAAATGAAGGGACAGGGGCCCTGATGATCTCTGTTGCATCTGATTCCCCCTGGATGAGCTGGCTCCCTGCCCACATGTGCTTCACCCCCTGCTGCCCCTCCCTTGAATCTTTCTGCCTGAGGTTTTTTTTTCCTTGAAATCAGATGCCCTCCTCTTCCCTATCCATCCATCTCTTTTTACAAATAGAGGTGTCCTTAGGAGACAGGATCCTTTAAAGACACTCTCTCTCTCTCTCTCTCTCTCTCACACACACACACACACACACACACACAGAGAGAGAGAGAGACTTTAGAGCATATGTAAATTAGCATATGCAAATTTGTGCTTCTTTTGTCCTGTGGGCCTGAGCCCCGGATCTTTTCGGTACCTAGCACCACCCCTGGTGCAATCAATCTGCAGAGAAGCAGCAGAATCACCCGTGCTCTCCCTGCACCTACCTCACGATGGAAGGAAGGACTTCTTGACACGACGCATAGTTAAACGATGGAATTTTGCTGCCACAAATGTGGTGATGGCCACGGCCAGCACTTGGATGGCTTTAAAAGGGGATGAGAAAAGTTCATGGGGGAGAAGGCTATATCAATGGTTACTTGTCATGGTGGCTATATGCTCCCTCCTAGGGTGGCCATGTCCCCTACTTTACAGAGCACAAAACTCTGTAAAAAAAAAAAATCTGTAAAAAAATATATACTTGTTGTTGGAGCGGATTACTCACCCATCCTTAATGGGGCCCTCTGCCAGGTCTTCTCACCCTGTTGGGTAAGGGAGGCAGGAGAAGCTAGATATTTAAAATATTTATATTCCAATTTATCTTGTGAAATGACTCAGATGTGCTAATAACAAAAAGCATTAAAACAATAAAACATCAAAGTGCCCAGGAAAAGCAGAGCAAACATTTCCGCAGCCACAAAACAGTCCCAGTGTGGGCGACACTCGGATGACCCTAACTAGGGAGCCACAAACAAATTCCCATAGCTAGTTTCTTTAGAAAACTTTTTTTTTTCTGTTGAGCTACATGGGACTTTTGATTAGGCCTTGTGCTATCCCTTAAATCCCTCAATTCTCAGCATGCAGTCCTTGAATTTAGTTTACTACGACAATAGCTCGAATTCACTCTGTGCCATGGCTTAAAATGCTGGATGAGCACCTTTTTTCCCCTGCTTAGATAGAAATAACCCATCAGGAAAGCATCTTGGGGGAGCAAAATTGCTCCAATATCACTTGCTATAGATTTCAGCTTAGAAGTTGTCGCTTCTCGCGGGGGCCTTAAATCAAGAGGAACTTTTATTAAATGAGAGTCTCTTTCTAAGCTTGCGTTGCAGAAGTTCGTCGCTGACTGAAGGTGGCATCTGAGCAAAGGAATGCGGGATCCAGTGCCGGCTGCAGGTTTGGGGGGAGGGGGGCCTTGGGCAAGACACTTTTAATGCCCCCTCCCGTAATGAGTCTGCCTTCTCACCACCACTGTCGCCAGCTGCTCTTGGTCCTCCTCCTGCTTGCTTGACAGGTAGAGAGCCAGTGAGCGAGCAGGCAGCGGCATCTCCTGCTCCTCCTGCTCACCACCACCGTTGTCTGGGCCAGAGCGAGAGGCAGGTCAGGTGAATGAGCAGGTTGCAAGGGTGAAGAGGAGGGGCTCTCGTCAATGGGTCCCCTGCTGGAGTGTGGGCAAATGGCCAACCACACTGGCCCTGGCAGCATCCAAGGCCAGATGGGTGGCTTTGCGTAAAGCCGGAGTGGGGCCGTTCAGGACGTTTCAGCTCTCATACCTGAATCCTATACACATTCCCAGCACAGATGCCTCCTTTCTGTTGCCTGCCCAGTAGTCAGACTTCGTAGCTACTCCTACTGCCATCAACGTGAGCTTGACCGCCTAGCAGCCTTCCCCAACCTGGTGCCTTCCAGGTATTTTGGACTGCAACTCCCAGCATCCCTGACTATTGGCCATGCTGGCTGGAGCTGATGGGGAACTGACATCCAAAACATCTGGAGGGCACCAGGCTAGGGAAGGCTTCTCTAAGGTCTGTCGTATAAAGTCTGTGTATACTGGTGAGACTGGGAAAGCACGAGTTCAAATTCCCACTGATCCATGATGTTTCCTGGGTGACCTTGGGCCAGGAGGAGGAGGAGGAGGCGACAAAGACAAAGATGAAGAAGAGGGCATGCAGATTTAAGGACCTGCTCACTGGGTGGTATAGGCTGGTGGGTGGGTAGATCACTCTGCTTTTGAGCAGGGGATTACTTGGACTGAGGTGACCACAGTGCCTTCTGACCATGGGCTTGGACCCAGACTTAGTCATACTTAGAGTAGACCCATTGAGAAATCAGTGGGACTTAAGTTAGATGCAACCATCTTAAGACCCATTGATGTCCATGGGTTCCACTCTACATATGACTATGAGCGCAATCCTATCCTATGCAAGTTTAGACAGAAAAATGGCCTACAACTCCCAGCATGCCCCAGCCAGCTGCTGGCTGGGGCATGCTGGGAGTTGTAGGCCATTTTTCTGTCTAAACTTGCATAGGATTGCACCCTAAAGCTGGCTGCAACCCCATGGAATTCTACGATTCTGAAAAATGCCAAGAAATAGCATAGTTTTGCACTAGGAGCCGGTTGTTCTTTCCAAACGAAACCCTGAATTGCAGTTTTATTGGCATGTAGAATAAGGACTGCTGCGGCTGCTCGATTTGCCTGAACATCTGGATCCATCGCTGGGAGTTGCTCCGGTTTGATTTAATTTTTTAACGGATCTTTTGTGATTCTGAACTCTGCACAGCGGTAAACCAGCGTTCTACTTGTCACTTAGCAAACAATGTGGTATTAATAGGCTCCTCTTCTACCAAACCTTCACTGAGCCAACTCGTTGCTACCCTCTGCTGTCTGAACGGTAAAATAAACCTGCTCCTGGGACGTGCTTCAAAGTTTTGGAAAGCAGGGGCGGTGCTGGGTACCGAAAAGATCCAGGGCTCAGGCCCACAGGACAAAAAAAAATAAAAAAAAATAGCACAAATGTGCATATGCTAATTTACATATGCTCTAAAGTTTCTCTGTGTATGTGTCTTTAAAGGACCCTGTCTCCTAAGGACAACCCTATTTGTAAAAAGGGATGTATGGACACTAGGGCTGGAGCCCCGAATCTTTCATTTGGAGCTCTGAATCTCTGGGAGGCCCTCTGCCCCACCACCCTGCTGTCTATGGGCACTTGCTGAGATAAAGGTACAGGGCTCTGTTGCATCTGATCCCCCTGGACTAGCTGGCTTTTGGCCCTCATGTGCTTCACCTCCTGCTGCCTCCCCTTGAGTCTTTCTGCCTGAGGTTTCCCCCCAAAATCAAATGCCCTCCTCTCCCCTGTCCATGCATCCCTTTTTACAAATACTTCTGTCCTTTGGAGACAGGGTCCATGCTTAAATTAGCATATGCAAATTTGTGCTTTTTTTTTTTTTTTTTTTTTTTTTTTGGTCCTGTGGGCCTGAGCCCCAGCCCTGCCTCTTATGCATGGTCAGCATAATGTCCTGAAAAAGCCTCTGCAGGGACAAAGGTGGGGGACCTTTGGAGAGGCAGGTTCCCTAACAGGTTCTTTCAGACATTACACTGAACCTGCATTAGGGGATGGGCAAGACCAGCAGGCACAAGTAGACCTGCTCCTGCTTGCCTCTCTACTTGCCTTCAGAGGAAGAGTGCTATAATGCAGGGGCAGGCAGAACAGAAGGGATCTACTGGTAGAGATCTCTGGGTGATTTCCAGTAGATCGGTAAGACTTCCTGACACCCGGTTGTTTAACAATCTCAGCAACAAAATGATGCCCCGTCCATCCACCCTAAATTATACTGCTGAAATGAAGAAAGCTTAGGGTAACAAGGTGTGGATTTGTGTGTGGATTCTGATCTCAGCTCAGTTCTGGTACTCAAAACAAATTTCTGGACTCAGAATTCTTTAATTCTAAGTGTATGTCTTTTGCACCAGATCCTGGCTGGTGGATGGATCCCAGAGTTCAAGTAAAAAACCAAGAAGTCAGCCCACCCATGGCTTGCCTTAATCTACCTAGTGCAGTGTTCGCCAACCTTGGGTCCCCAGATGTTTTTGACCTACAACTCCCAGCATACCCAGTCAGCATGGCTAATGGCGGGTTTAATAGCAGCTTGTGGGGGTGTGATTTAGGGTCAAACTAGACCAATGTTCTCCAACCTTCTGTCCCCAGATGTTTTTGGCTACACTGGCTGGGGCATGCTGGGAGTTGTAGGCCAAAAACATCTGGGGACCCAAGGTTGGAGAACACTGACCTAGTGAATCCACAGTTGGGATGAGATTTGAAATGGGGTCATATTGGATCATAGATTGCATCATTTCTGTCAATTCATTCATCTTCACTTCATTTATTTGTACCTTGCTTTTCCCTCCAAGAGGAAATGCAAATCGGCAACATCATCATAAAGGAACAAATACAATAATTTCAAAAGACAAGCAAACAATCGGGGGGGGGGGGAGGGAAATCCGATGATAAAAATGCTACACTAAACCTATAAATAAACTTTTGGTTCAATACATTTCAGTTGATACATAATATACAATTCATAAACAATATCAATAAACAAGGGGATGATTAAAAAAAAAAATACAGCCCATACATTAGCCAAAACTATGTACACTTTATATCCCCACTCCAGCAGCTAATATAGTAACTAGATCATGAGGACATGCTGTTAAAGGAAACTATTTATTTATTTATTTATTTAAAACATCTCTATATTCAGATTGGATTCTATGGCAGTGTACAACAATGCAGATAACAAATTATTTAAAAACTAATATAATACAATAAAACATAATAACATTAGACCAGGGGTGGGCAACTGCAGAGGGTTGGGGGGGGCACATTGCCCTCCAGGGGCACACCCCTACCCTGCCACAGCCACAACCGGAAGTGGGCAAGCAGCTGCATTCCCAGTGATTCTGCTGGGAATCCAGCAGTGTGGCTGTGCTGGGGGCCATGCCACAGAGGCAGGGGACCCAGTGGGGGCCATAAAAAAACCCTGGGTGCTACATGCAGCCTGCGGGCTACATGTTGCCCACCCCTGCATTAGACAACCATAATAAAAGACAGCAAATTTTTAAAAATTGTGAGGCAGACTGATTATATACAAACTAAAATGCCTGGGTAAATAAAAAATATAGGGTGGCCGGGTGACCGGCCAGATGGGTGATTAATAAATATAAGAAATAAAATAAATAAATCTTCAACTGGCACCAGAAAGTTTGTAAAGGAGGTGCCAGGCATATCTCTTTGGGAAAGGCATTCCAAAGTGGGGGTGCTACTACTGAGAAAGCCCCCTCCTTGGTAATTACATAGCACACTTCCAGTAAGGAAGGCTCTTTGCGTAGGGCCTCAGAGGAAGATCTTAGGACACAGGCAGGCTGGTATGGAAATAAGTGCTCCTTCATGTATTTGGGTCCCAAGTTAGAGTTGTAAAGGTAATTAGCAACGCTTTGAATTAGCCCCAGATATGAATACGCAACTAGTGGAATTCTTTTAACATTGGAATGATTCCAGTTGAGACTTTTTTTTTAAACTCCGCCCCCACCCCACATGGGGGCAGGTGGAATTTTGGGACAAAAATGGTTGGGGGAAAGCTTAAACTCTCCTTTCCTGAAGCGCCACAATCCCAGTCCAAATTGGGGCTGTGCACACTTACAGGAGAGTAAATAAAAGTAGCATGCATAGCTCCATGATGTGTTCTTAAAGGAACATCTGGTTTGGCCTCAGCCTTCAGTTCTCTGTAGCTCATGATGGAAGCATGAACATATACGCCGCAGTTCATATCTCCTCCAAGTAGGGATGTTTGAACAATCTGTACAGCATGAAAGTCTTCTCGAGCTTGAGGAATATGCACGATACAGCACAATTAATAGATCGGCCTATCTTTTCCTGCAAGTTTACACACCGTTTTGAATCCTAAAATGGAATTTTCAAAACTCCACAGTCAAACAGTATATGCATATAACACCATAGCAACAATAAATGTAATTATTTGCACATTTTATTCATTCATTCATTTTCTATACCACCCAATCGCCGAAGCTCTCTGAATGGTGCACAACAATCAATTAAAATAATAATAATAATAATACAATAAAATACAGTTAAAAATATAAACAATAAAAACATTGTAAAAATTTAAAACCAATTTTAAAAATATCACTGAATAAGTTAATAAAGTATGACCGCTAAAAACAATTTACCACCCCACCCACCGTATACCATCTAATAATTAGATGGTATAATTAGATTCTAATTATTAAAAGCCTCAACGTAGATGGATGTGTTTGCAAAGAAAGTCATATTTACACACCTTGGCTCTGGTGCCTTGTGCACTTTTGCATTTCATTTACTTCAGAGCCAGCTCCCTTGTGTTTTTTCAAAGAAAGTATACTTAGGGTCCATAGGTTACAATGGCAAGGATCAGGTTAAAACCATAGAGAAAGGCAGGCACCCTGGCTGACCAGACGGGAGAGCGGAACAAGCAGGAGATGCAAATAATTATTCAAGGGCATTAAAGCTCATGCCACAAAAATGATGCCCCAAAACGAGGTACGAAGAGAGAAGTACGCAAGGCAAAGAGGAGGCCAAACTGGGTCAGGATAAGAGACTAAAAGAAAAAGTCAAAAATATGTTACTTATAAAGCTGCATTAATTACATAACAAGATTTGCATAAATACCATACGTATAATTTGAGATGATCGTATGTATTTTAGGGTGCAATCCTATGGCTGCTAGGCGCTGTCTAGATGGCCATTGGAAAAGTCGGAGTCCCAGCTCCAACCTTGGAGAGCGCTGCAGGGTCGGAGCTGGGACACCGACTTCGGAGCATCCTCGCAGCCAGCACGGTTCTTTCCGCACCAGCTGCATCTCCAAGTACGGAAGACCGACTTTGGAGCCGGCTTGGGGGGCGGGGCAGTGGGGGGGCGCAAGGCACCGCCATGCTACGTGGAATCCTGGTGCTGCCGCAGCCTCCTCGCCTCACGAGCAGGCGGGAAACATTTAGAAAGTGTTTTGGAGGGTGAGGGAAGCGCAGAGGCCATCCCGACCTCCGAAGGATGCCCGTAATCCTCCGAGTTTGAAGGGTTACAGGCAGCCACAGTGGATAAGAGCTCTGGATAATCCCTGCAGTCGCATGTGGTAAAAATGACCATGCTCCTTCTCTCTCCCTTTTCAGCACCCTTATCCGACAGAGGATGAGAAAAGGCAGATAGCAGCACAGACAAACCTCACACTCTTGCAAGTCAACAACTGGTGAGTGAAATCTTGACACACCCCTCTCCCCATCCTCAAAACCCAAGGTAGGAAAGACTGTTTTCTCCCCTGAGAGGCAGTTGTCTGACCTAAACTCTTATCTCTAGCCTGGACTCATGTTTCCACTAATTAAAAATATGCATGGACTCGATAGCCTTGTAGGCTCCTTCCAACTCCATGATCTATGAAATCTATGTCTACTCAGGAGCAAGTCCTATTGAGTTCAGTGGGGCTTACTCCCAAATAAGTGCATATGGGATTGCAGCCTTAGGGTGCAATCCTAACAGATAAGACACCCGAACAACGGAGGCCTCCAAGATCGGAGGCCTCCATCCATCCTGTGCAGGGTGAGAGGAGCGATGGAGGCTTTTCAGCCACTCCATCCTCCTTTGCTTTAATTTCTGCTAGATGGGCACTGGCAAAGACAGAGGCCAAGCAGCTTCTGGATCCGGTGATTCCACATCCTCCCTGCCCAGAGTCCCGCCTCCCCCACACGCCCATTTCCTCCCCTCCTGAGGCCATGACGCTGGCCCCCAGGAGAGGGCGCTGCCACAGAGCTTTCTGCAGTGCTTAGGATGATGGTGTTTTGGTTGTGGGTTCTATGCCCAAGGAAGACAGAGGCCTGCTAGTAGTGACTAAAGCTTTATTGTGCACGTCTCCAGGCCTGCTGAGCTCGTACAGGCTCTGTTTTGCCACAGGATCCCCAAAAGGAATTGGCAAAGGTTCTTTGAGGGGTTTTCTGACCATAATAAATACTCCTCCAGGAAGTCAAAGCCAAACATGTTTATTGTAAAGTCAAGCCACAAGTACAACAATGCTCTCCTCCCAGTTCCCTGGTGGAAATCCCACCCCTTAGCAGCACAGTCACTGTTCAACCAACCCGAATGCTAAGTCCAGCAGCTCTCCGCCTGGGTATTGGGTTTCCACGTTGGGCTTCTGCAAGACTCTCTGCACAGCGTCCTCTGCTCCTCCTCGCTCCTTCCAGTACTTCACACGCAACCAGCCAACTGCCACTAGCGATCACCACTAACAACCGCCACCCTTCTCCATCTGCACTTGCTCTTCTTAAATAGCACCAAGCTTCTTGGATTGCAGATCTTGTGCTTAACTGTTAGCACCTGTGCTGTCCTTCTGGCCAGCAGTCAAGTCACATGCTGGTAAGTTGCTCTTGATTGCATCAGCTTGGCAAGCAGCCAAGTAGCCAAGGCCAGTTGCTGATTCTTAAAGCAAATCTACTTTCTTAAACCAAACCCCATAGAGGCAGAACTCTGTACAACAGTCCTGTACTCCTTGCCATCTTCCGCAATTCCCAGTACAGGCTCCTCCCCTTTTGACCTCTCAACTAGAGCTTAACATCCAGTTCCTTTGCAGGAATGAGCTGCTACCTATCATAACGGATGGGGACAGGAAATCTGAGTCAGGATCCCCACCCACACCACACCCTGCTGAGGTCGTAGCTCTCTCTGTCTACAGCCTCTGAGTTGAAAATCCCCCAATATCCTATGGCTCCAGACAATATCCTGTGTCTTGGGGCACAGGATTCCTCTCTTAATGGAGTAGGCCGGTCTCTCAGTGTATGATACTGACGTACGGACAGGGCATCCTTGGTCCATTTGGGATAGAGGAGCAGGGTCGTAGCTGCAGAAGGGGCCGCCTGACCCCTTTGGGGTATTCTAGGCTCCTCTGGCCAAATTTTTCAGCTTTCATTTTTTAAAACAAAACAAGTCTCATCCTCTTTGACTTGTGGAGATATAAGGGAAACTGTGCAAGCTGGATTCTACCCAATTGATGAACAAGAAATACGTTTTCTCCCACCGTCCAGTGTTCTGGCCAATGACTGCAAAGGGACTGGGATAATAGACCAGCACTAGGCCTGTATTTGTAAATGGTATAAAATACTTTATTAATATTTCATACAATGGGCAGAGCGATCCCGTGGCCCCTAGACAGTGTCTAGAGGGCCTTAGGATTTTTCAGAGTCCCAGCTCTGATGTCAGAAAGCAGCTCCAACATCGGAGCTGGGACTCTGTACTCAGAGCGCACGCACACACACACACCGCGCAGCCAACGCAGAAAGAACCGCACTGGCTCCTTCTCTGAGGTCGCAAAAGCAACCGAACTCGGCCCTCTAGCTGCTTTGCAGGGTGGGGGCAGCACGGAGGCAACCTTCGCCTCCGCACTCCTCCCGCCCTGCATAGGATGCCCAGAATCCTCCAAGTTTGGAGGGTTACAGGCATCCCCATAGGACTGCACCCCAAATATCTTTATAAACATGTGAAATCTCCCTGTATTTATGTTCTGGAATTATTCCCTGCCTCCTTAAGCCCCCTTCACCACAAACTTTCTAGCTACAGGCCCTTAGAGGAAGTTATGGATCAAGGAGTCATAGATATAGATATAGATATAGATATAGATATATAGATACACACACACACACCTACGTCTTAAGTGGCCAAGGCAGCCCATCACATGTGGAATTTACACACAAGCATTCTTCAGCAGGCAAAAGTCCATCCTGTATTGATCTCTTCCACTTGTCCTTCTTCTGTGGTTAAGCACTGTTTGTAAAGAACCCCCCCCCCGCGTGGTCCTGGAAAACTTTACCGAGAGAGGGTCTACAAAACAAATGTGTTACAAAACACATACGTGGTTTCCAACCTAGGGTGGCCATATGCCCTCTTGTAGAAAGGACAGTCCTCTGTTTGAAGGTCCCCTGTTTGAAGGGCTGCCCAGTCCAATTCCAGTTTAAACATAAAGAACCATAAGAACTGATGCCCATCCACAGTCAGCACCTGGGCAGCAGGCTGAGCAGGAAGGTCAACTGGTCACCTGGCCACAGTCTTCCACACTATAGTTTTGTGCATCGTATTTCTATTTAAATTATAACTACAGTAATACCTTGGATTGCAAGTAACTTGGTTTGAGAGCGTTTTGCAAGACAAGCAAATTTTTAAATATTTATTTTAAAAAATGTGACTTGATATACAAGCGACGTCTTGCAATACAAGTACTGTAGTACGGCTTAAATTAAAAATCTCTGTACAAATTTTTTTGGGGGGATTTCGTTTTGATATAAGAGTGTTTTGGATTACAAGCAGGTTTCCGGAACGAATTATGCTCTCCATCCAAGGCATGACTGTATTTCTAAATTTGTATCTGCACGTATAAATTAGCATGTGCACATTTTACACAAAAATCGCTGTCCTCTTTTGCCCTCTTTTGGGGGGGCGATTCGTTTCTCCCTTTCTTGTGCATTCGTAACTGGCCACCCTATCCAATCCCCCCCTTTCCCCACTTGTATGGTTATGTGCGGCAGGGGAGAATCTCAGGGGCACAGGAAGGGTTAAAAGCCCAGCTCCCACCTGCCGGTTCTCCCCTACGAATGAATGCCTGAGGTAATGCATAGTTTCGCTTTTGATACAGGAGTTGATAAATTCCAGCTCTCGCCACATGAGGGCATATAGAGAAAAGAAGTGCACCTGTGCAAAAAAATAGCAAGGAAAAAAATTACCTCATGGAAGAGTAAATAGATCCTAGACATTTCTTGTTCGTTTCTTCTCTTTAAAAAAAAAACCCTCAAAAATGGCCACGTGGCTCGATGACTGGTGGTGGTGGTTTTTACCAGCTCAAAAATAAACATGAGGTTCAGGCCTTAATTATGTGGAAAGGGATGAGAAAGCTTAGCAGCCTCCCCCAACCTGGCTGGGAATGCTGGGAGTTGCAGTCCAACACTTCTAGAGGGCACTAGCGTAGGGAAGGCGAGCTTACAGGCGGGGCCGGTGCAAGGCAGTTTGGTGCCCTAGGCAAGATCAGATATTTAGCGCCCCCCCTTCCCACTTGAGCCCTCCCTCCCTATTTCTGGCGCCCCCTTTAGCCATGCGCCCTAGGCAGCTGCCTAGTTGGCCTAATGGTAGCACCAGCCCTGCTTACAGGGAGGAGGAGGAGCTGGAGGAGCCACCTCTTCGGTTCGGTTCATATAATCTGTAGAAATGGGCAGCAAATCTAAGAGCACAAGAGCACATGGTTTGCACGAAGAAGGGCCCCAGTTCAGTCCCTGGCATCTCCCTAGTTAAAGGGCCTTGGATAATGGGACCTCTCTCCCCTGATGGCTTCTCTACACGAGGCATTTATTGTGCACTCGTGATTCCTCACTCGCTGTAGTTCGCGGGACCTTCACCCCACATCCCCTCATCCTCCAGGGCCTCTCCTGTGTTTTGCAGCCATTTTCACAGGGGGTTTTTTAGAGCAAGGAAAGTGCAGTATTTCTCAATTCTGCTATACCACAGTACCACCTTGTGGCTGTGTGATGGAATATATAGAAAGAGAATGAAAAAGCCCCCCCCAGGGGGGGGAGGAACCTTGTGTACAGGACCCTCACTTAATCCCGCAAAGAAAATGAAAGCAGAAGCTTCGGTAAAGTGACAGGTTAAAAGCCTCATGTAGAGAAGCCCTGAGACTTTGGGGAGCTGCTGCCAAATCAGAATAGATGAACTGGGCTAGATGAACCAGTGGTCTGCCCTAGGTGCAAATAATACGAGACAACAAAGATCCATGGTTGAATTTCTTGTCTTTTTCATTGCTTTGCAAACAGTAGAGGTAGGAGCGGGTCTCATTCAGATTGCGTCTGCAGGTCTTGGAAAAGAGGGTACCTTTTGGCTGAATGTACCCATAAGTGTGCCCCCAAATCCCACCCCAGATTTGTACCACTCTAGCTGGGAGGAGGGGGGACATCTTTGAATGCTCCCCTGCAAAAGAAAAAAACTTCCCAGCACATAGGAAATGAGCACATGAGGGGAAATGTTTGCTCTAGCTTTCCCCTTCTGATGTTATTTATCAATGTGTGGGGTGTTTGTTATATTAAAAGTGTGTGGGGTGAGGAGCATGCAACTCCTCCCCTTTCCACTTGCAGCCTAAAGTGGCCCAGTGAAGGAAAACCTTTGGCCCTTGGTTCCACTGATTTTAGAAATGCCCCTTAGAGTATCTGGTAGTGTGAAGAAAAGCGTCAGGGTTTCCTGCACCACACACACACACACACACACACACACACGTAAACAAGATAATCCCAGCTAGAGGTTGAGAAACCCATGCAAATGTACTGATGGGCTCTGATGGGCCCTGACTGCCTCAGAGTCTCCCATGTCTTTGATGTCTCGGTGCCACAGCCATTCACATGCAAATGTTCTCAAGCCCTCTAGTCATGAGCAAGGAACCACCCCTCTTCTTCCTAGCCCAGATGAAGTTCATCCTGATTGGCAAAAGACAGCTGGGCTACTGAACGGAGGGGTGGGGCGGAATCTATACTGCCAGCTGTGGCTTCTGGTTTGGGTTGTTGTTGTCTAGACGCGAAGAAGCGCGGAGTAGGGCTTTTGCTGAGGCAGGCCCTAAAGAAGACCAACCCCCAGGCAAAGAGAGTAAGTGCCTGGGTATTTATATAGTAAAGGAACTAGTTTTTGTTGTTTTGTAGCTCTACTTGTGTATACCAAAGTGTCTCCCCACCTTTTCCCCTTCCCTCATTTCCCACCTTTTGTTGTAATCTGTTTACCTTAAATAAACTTTCATGGTTTTACCCCACACGGTGTGTGCGGTTCCTCTGTGGTTCAGTGCTAAATCCAGTGTATAGACCAAGGGCAAGGCCCTGAGAGAATCAAGTCAAGACGGCAGAGCTAAGGCTGGCAGTTTTGCACCTTTGATCTCTGGTCTTGAGTAAAGGACTGGTTGGCAGTCCTTCACAGGTAGGAATTATGGAACAACTTTGCTGCCTTAATAATATATCCGCCTGCCTGCACTTTAAGATCAGCAAGATCTTTCTCATTTGCCCACCTGTGAGGGCTGTTGGGTGGGTGACTACATGACAGAGGGCCTTTTCTGCAATGGCCATGCACTTCTGGAATAAGTTGCCATGTTGAGACTTTGGGGGGGGTTCCACTCAGCCCCATCACTGCCTGCAGACTTTGGGGGGGGGGTGTACTCAGAGAGACTTTGCCCATGTGGCTCAGGAGAAGTTGAATCCATGGGCCATATGTTTTTACGTTGTCCCTTCTATACTGAAAAGAGGACTAAACTTATTTCCCCCTTTTTAGAGACTTTATTACATTTGCCAGATAAGACCTGTATAAGAAAATTGCTGGCTGATGATAGTCCTAACATTACAAAACAGGTAGCTAAGTTTTGTGCCTATGTGGTTAAAATCCGCACTAAATATGAGCAGAAGTAAAATTGTTATTATATTATCTAGTTCTATCTAGTTTTAATCTAATATTGCTTCCTTTTAGTTTTTATTTTTAATATTTATGATAAATTTTAAATTTTTACCTCTTGTATTTTAATAGATCTTGTTATGCACTACTGTAGCTTTGTATGAGTCTATACGATTCTGTATAAATTGGTTTTGGTCTATGACCGTAAATAAATAAATAATAATATCCGCCTGCCTGCACTTTAAGATCAGCAAGATCTTTCTCATTTGCCCACCTGTGAGGGCTGTTGGGTGGGTGACTACATAACATCCACCCAACAGTGGCCATGCACTTCTGGAATAAGTTGCCATGTTGGGGAGGGGGGTTCCACTCAGCCCCATCACTGCCTGCAGGCTTTTAAGATAGCCCTGAATACTTGCTTTAGTTTTCTCTGCCTTCTCCCGATTCTGCTTTATTGGACTGGGTTGTAGCTGCAGTTGTGTGCTGTAGGTCTTGTGTTATGATGGTGTTTGTTGCTGTTGTTTTAGAATGTTTGCTGCTGTTGCTGTTTTTACAGTTTTTATTACCACCTCGGTTTTCATTATGTGAGTTTTACTGTCGTACACTGCCTTGGGAGGGCTCCTGCCCTGAAAGGTGGCCAAGAAATATTCGAAATAAATAAATAAACAAACAAATAAAAAATGTTTGACATAGTACTATGACTCCCGGAACAAATTAGACACTACCCATTTGTTCCCCTCCGTCATGAATACACTTCTTGCATCCGCCTCTGAGCAGAGATCCACATAGAACTTGGTCTTGTGAATGGTTCAGCCAAAGTTCAGAATCAGGCATTGCCCAGTTTAGATGTTGTGGGGTCAAGTCTCTAAAACCAGTGTTTAAGTGCCCTGTGCCTGTGAAAGAGCAACGCTGAACCGGAATATAAATTTGATTTTAAAATGTCTCTCGTCTGCTTTTCGTTAGCCAATTTAACACTCCGGTCCTATACATGTCTATTCAGAAGTAAGCCCCATTTGTGACAATATGAAAGAAGTACTGGATTCAGCCAGAGTGGGTTGTGTTTCCTGGGAGGAACCAGGAAGTGTTTGGGGGCAACACCCTTCGCTTCTGGCTTGAGGAGAGAGAGGCCACAGCCAGAGAAAGCTCAGTGGAAAGGCTTTGTTTAAATAAAACTTAGGTTTGTTTGGAGGCAGAGTCTGTGTGAACCTGTGGGGTGCAGTACACCAACTTTGAAACACCATTGAGGTCAATGGGACTTACTCCCAGGAAAGTGAGATCAGGACTGCAACCCAAGAACTGTCCATTTCTGCCTAAGGTTACCATCCTGTGCACACTTACTTGGGAGTGGACCCCACTAAATTCAATGGGACTGTACATTCGAGTAAACATGCATAGGAGTGCATTGTGAATAGCCTTTTTCCGCATCACTTGTGAAGGTGTTCTTTGTATTGGACCTGTACCTGAGGCACATGCTGAATCATGTTGGCACTCATGGATCATTTACAAGACATATGTTTTCCCCCTCCACCAGTGAAAGCAAAACCACACTTCACAGTTGTGTGAATCTTCTTGAAATTCCACATGCATGTTTTTTTAGTCTTTCAACTATCTGAACAAAGGAAAAATTGAATCGGATCACTCCCTCTGCTGGCTATTTATCACCAGTGCAGGGCAGTATTGAAAGGTCATGGATTTTTTACATTCATCTACTGGCACTATAAATCCCCCACTCCAAGTCTGATATAGGATTTGACATTCTTTAGCTAGCCCATACTTCTAGCAGCATATTTTTTTTAGAAATTAGAAATTTTAGAAATTATTATTTTTTAAAAAAAAATTATTTTAAAATTTTTCAACAATACATAAAATAACTAAATAACACACATACAACTTATATAGTGCTCCCATCACCACGGGACCATATAATACATTCTATCTCTATGATCTATAATTATTCATTATTCCAAAAATACAACATATCTTGACACGGCATACTCCCTTTCCCCTTGTTTAACACAAATCCAAAAATAAACCCCAAATATCCTTAAAAATATTTTTCTTTAATTGACCCCTTTTGCATTTGATATTATAAGTCAACATATCATTTAAAGGCATATCCCACACTTCTTTATACCAGTTGGTGATAGAGAAAACTTGCTGAATTTTCAGAAATTTTAGAAATTAGTTACCAACTTATAGCTAACAACAGATTCAACATCCCCCCCCCATTCAACATTTTTAAAACAGATTTTTTTTTTGAAAATTTCTAAAACAGATTTTTTTTTTTAAAGGGTGTGCCCTCCACCAGGTTCAATCCCTGGCATCTCCAGTTAAAATTATCAGGTGGCAAGCAATGGGAAAGATCTTCCCTCCCTGAGACCTTGGAGAAGCATTGTCAGTCAAAGTAAAGAATACTCACCTAGATGGACCAATGATCTGTCTTGGCCTAGGGGGTAGAGCACCTGCTTTGCATGCAGAAGGTCCAGGTTCAATCCCTGGCATCACCAAGCAGGGCTAGGAAAGAATCCCTCCTTAAACCCCGGAGAGCGGCTGCTGCCAGTCAGTGTCGACAATACTGGGCTATGGTCTAGACCAGGGGTCTTCAAACTACAGGCCCGTGGGCCGGATCTGGCCCGGTGTGCCCTTCCATCTTAGTCTATATCCAATACGCTTATGGAAAACAGCCTAAGTCAGAGCTCAATACCTAATGAAAGGGTAAAAATACAATTTATCCAGCATATAAAAGGAGCATGTGTGATTTTGTGTGCATGTGTGTATTAGTCAGAAAAAAATATAGGTAACTGTACTTGGAATGTGAACAAAAGTTTGAAGAGCTTCAGAAATATATGGAAACCATGGTGCCATCATATCTTTCTTAAAATTAGGATTCCTTGCTTGCTACACTTGCTGAGTACACTTATACATAGTCATAGTCTCCCAAATTTTATCAACCCACTGCTCTTTAGTTGGTTGCATTGAAGATGTCCAATCACACACCATACATGATGCCTTTGCAGCTGTATACATTTGCTTAAGAAGGTCTTTATGCAGGAATCCAGGATCATTAGGTTCAAAAAGATGAAGACTGTTTCCAAATCTTTCTATATTAAAAAGAGTAACAGGTGACACGCAGAGCAGGCCAGGAGTATAAAGAAATGCACCGGTCCATATCTTTCCTTTTTCCTCCCCATGGGAAGGTTTATCAACGCCCGGCGACGTATTCTGCAGCCCATGCTGGATGCGAGCAACCCAGATCCAGCCCCCAAAGCCAAGAAGATCAAATCCCAACACCGGCCGACGCAGAGATTCTGGCCCAACTCCATTGCAGCTGGAGTGCTGCAGCAACAAGGAGGCAACCCCGGTACTAACCCTGATGGTAAGAATTCGTGCATGGGTGTGACCTTACAATAGACAGATCTGCTGAATCTGTCTATATTGCCTATATATCTGTCTATATTTAAAACAGGGATGCACAACCTGTGGCCCGGGGCCACATGCAGCCCTCTAAGGCCTTTACTGCAGCCCCCCAAAGGTACTGCATCATAACTGAATCATAAATTGAGAATTAAAGTAAAGACTACCATCCTAAGCGAGCTTGCTTGAAAGTTCATTCCACTAACATCATCAGGACTTGATTCAGAGACTATATACATACTTAGGGTGGGAGCATCAAAGGGAAACATACCATTATGTTGAGAGCCCATGTGGCGTAGTGGTGAGAGTGTTGGGTTGGGACTCAGGAGATTTAGGTTCCAGTCCCCACTTGGCCATGAAGCTCATTGGGTAACTTTGGGCCAGTCACTGTCTCTCAGCCTAACCTACCCCACAGGGTTGTCGTGAGGATAAAATGAAGAGGAGGAGGGCCATGTAACCCACCTTGGGTTCCTTGCAAGAGGGGGGGAAAGGAAGAATATAAATGTAATAATTAATACATTATTTCTCTTTTAGAAATCTTAACATGTGGTAGAAAGCTTCCCTCTCCCCCCCTCCCGCCCCAAGAAATGTGCTTTGCCCCTTCCAGTAGCTGAGATCTTGAATTTGCTCCCACTGGAGGGAGAGCCCTGAGAATGGAAGGGGGGAAGACACCTTTCACCGATTCCCCTTTCCCCCCAGCAGCCCTTTGTGGCCCTGGGAAATCTGCTTTGGAAGCAGTGGGGCACTCCGGAACAATGGGGGGCACAGGAAGGAGAGGGTGGATTTGGCAAAAGTTGCCTTTCCTTCCCCTCCCACCTTGTGGGGGAAAGTCAGTAGCTGTCTTTTGGGGAAGCTGTTCTGCCATTTTGGACTTTTCACTGAGGGGTCCCTGATAAGCTTCCAAGGATCCCCAACATTGCAATACATCTGGCCAAGAGAATGGCTTGTTGGCACTTGAGGCTATAGCTCTGAAGCTAAGCCAGGTTTAGCTCTGGGCAGGAGATGTATTTATTTATTTCCCTGAGAGGTGGCTATTCTAGTCTGTTACCACACAAAAACAACAAAGATCCTTGTCGTAGGGATGTACGAGAAATTTGTCTCAGTTCGTTTTTGATCAGAATTTACCCAGTTTGCACCTCCAGAACTGAACGTGGACTCAGATGCAATCTGTGGTCGAAGTCCGTACATTTCTGAGCTTGCAATGTGATTTGTGGGCCAAAAAAAGAATGTGTTCGACAGCATGCGTACATTTGAAAAAGGCGCATGAAAAATGTATACCTTTGAAAAATGTGTATAAACACGCTTTAATCAATCGGAGAAGAATGTGTACATTTCTAAGATGTGCACAATTGATGCGTACGTTTGGAAAAATTATACGCACAAATTTTCACGCGATAAGAGAAAAACAAAGATTGCACACTGAAAATGACAGGAGTCGGAATGAGCTTCACGGTAGAATTTGAAAATTTTAATGAACTCGTGTTTTTCTTGTATGCACATTTCTGTTCTTAAAGGCTAACACATTTATTCTGGCATAAGTTTCCGTAGACACCGTCCACTTCATCAGATGCATGAAGTGTTATCCTCAAACTGGCAGAGTTATATACACATGCTGGGGAGGGGGAGGAGAGAGATGCAAACTGTGTGGTTAGAGGGAATTTGTGTTTCAGTTCCCTCTGACACAACACAGCTTACAGCTCCCCACCTCACCCCAGCATGTCTATCTGCCAATCTGAAGTTAAGACTTAATGCATCTAATGAAGTGGGCTGCAGTTCATGGAAGCTTATGCCAGAATAAATTGGTTAGTCTTTACAGTGCCACAAGACTCTTTGTTGTTTTTGTTTATTCGTAATGTTAATAATGTAGCTCATGCTGGCTCAGCTTGTCTGAGTGTGGAAAGCTAAGCAGGGTCAGGCCTGGTTATTACTTGGATGGGAGACCCCTCCTCTAGTTTCCTGCATTGAGCAGGGGGTTGGACTCGATAGCCTTGTAGGCCCCTTCCAACTCTATGATCTATGAAATCTATATCCTGCTTTTCATCCAGGAGCTCAAGGTGATGTCCATGGATTCCTCCTCCCCAATTTCATCCTCACAACAGCCCTTTTTATTGTGCTGCCTAGTGGTGATGGCCAGTGGACCTCCTTAGCCTGTTGCCATATCATCTGTTTGCTTTCTATTCCAGGCTCCATAAATATGGACAACCTCCAATCCCTCTCCTCTGATAATGCTACCATTGCTATGCAGCAGGCCATGATGGCAGCTCACGATGACTCACTTGATGGGACAGAGGATGAGGATGAGGATGAGATGGAGGAGGAAGAGGAGGAGGAGGAGGAAGAGGAGGAGCTGGAGGAAGATGCTGAGGAGCTCCAGACAACAAACGTTAGCGACCTTGGCTTGGAGCACAGTGACTCACTCGAGTAGGGAATGAACAATGGCCAGTGGCGGAGCAGTTGCCTCCTGAGAAGCTGTTTGAGCTGCTTGCCCATTGTAGAGAGAGCCTGAACTTTAACACACAAGCCCTGCATCCCTTTAAAGATATCATTCAAATTCAGTGACAATACCCTTACCAAGTGTCCTGCTCACCTGCTCTCGGTTGCAGGAACAGACATGGATGCACATTGAAGACACCCTGCCAAATGTGCAAACTGATTATTTAAGTGAAGGACACACGTTTACAAGGCACATATTGTGGCCAGTTCCCCTACCCCCCCTTTGTTTTTGATAATAACAACAACAAAAGTGTTTTTAGGGTAAGCTGTTTTCTGTATGACTGAATGTTTTATGGATGTTCTAAAGCATTGCCTTTTTGTGACATGCAATTGAGAGGCAAGTCTGTTTTCATTTTCACTGCTTTTATGAGAGATTTATAGATGCAAAAAGAGAGAGGAAAAGAAGAGATTGATGGTTTTTACAAAAAGAAAAAAAACTAAAAGATTGCAATGATTATAAATATCTAGATGTAGAAAAATCGAGTTTGCAAATTTGCAAAAATTTAACAAATGATCATTGAGAGAGTTTAATGCTGGACCCATGTAGACTCCTGGTTGGTTCTGAAGAACAGGATCCCACCTCTTCAGGATGATTTCACTGGGCCAGATCCTGAGACATACATAGAGGGCCCATGCTTTGGTGGTTAACGTGACAAATGCGTAAATACTACACTGCAATCTGAATATTTTGGGAGAGGAGCAGAAACATCTCAGCCTTCTGAATGGAGTGTCACAATAGTAACATGTCTGGTTTGATTCCCTGCTGAATGCCTCAGCTAATCCAGAAAGAATGCCCCTGAATAATTATGTTAATTGTTTAGAGGATCATAAATGGAAAAGTAACAATGATGGCTTTATGTATTGGTTGAATATGAGCAGGCTCTGATTTCCAAATGTTTGCAGGCCCAAAGGCAAAGTGAAAGGCCATTGCTGGCTTAGAGAATTCATGAATTTCCGAGCATAGGAAAAAAAATTATCTGGAGCTAGGTGGAATTGCTATCCAGATGGTGAGAACAATGCCTTTTTCACAATCTCATTCCCCTGGAATGCCTCACCTGCCACTTTTTATCACCTGTTGCTGTGCCACCCCCGGAGCCTCCAAATTAAAAGGCCTCCAAGAAGCAACATTCAACTGGATGCGTTTTATACATTCAGGATTGGGATCAGATGCATAGCAGCCTTTTTCCCATTGACAGCCATTATTACCACTCTGTCCAGGGCTGATGTTACAGTCTCCCGTTGGAGGTCACTTCACTCCTTGCGGCTACTGTCACCACTGCGTAGTGAGCCGATTGTACATGGCAGCTCACCATGTGGGTTGTGCGCCATTTTCCATCCTGCCTTGAAGTCGCCTTTTCTTTTCCTTTTTTGGTGTAGCATTGGGATGGGGGGAAGATTCAGCTGGTCCTTTTAGTGACCTCCTTGGCCTAAAGAGCTCACTTTGTGGTGACACTTTAAAGCGGCTTCCATGATGCAGCCATAACATAAACACTAGCCTTAAGAATGCCTTTTTGTGTCTAAGGCTATTTCCCCCCCCCCCTTAAAACTCATGAACGTGGCTAACGTAACTCAATAAACAGCAATTCAAGTGAAATCTCTTAGAAATGTAGCTATTAAGTTCACCTGATCTAATGAGGGTGCATTACTCCAGGGGTGCACAATCTTTCAGGACCTGAGGGGGATGCACAACATGCATGTGCACGCACACACACACACATCTTCCCCCTCTACCTGCTGAGATCTAGGGATCACTGGGGGGTGGAAGTAAAAGCCTCTTCCATTCCCCAGTGATCACCACCAAGATTGCTATTTCTCTGTCACTATGAGCGTGTTGCCGGCACCAAAAAGGTGTCTTCTCTCGGCAAAGTGGTGGTCTATGCCTCAGTGTGTGCCTTGCCCAATAAACACACCAAGGGGAGAAGGGAAACGAACTTTATTTGAGGCCTCAAGTAGGCTCTAGGAGTCTGGGACTCAAATCAAGAGCCCCGTTTCAAGTTTTTCTTGGATCTTTTATATAGCATGGGATCAGATACAGGTTTGCATCATATACAGTCACATTACATACAGTTGCGTAGAAAAACATTCTCTTTATCATGACCTCTTTCACATACATTCAACGACTTCTTCTGTCCTTCTTGGTACATACATTTCTTTCTGTTCTTTTTTATCAGTACAACTCTATCTTGTCTGTTCTTTCAGGACAAATATCAGGCTGACGCTTGCATTCCCCCCCCCCCACTTCCCCCTTGCCTCTGCCTTTCTACTTACTTACTGCACACACATTCCTTTTGCCTTTCTCTTATCAGAAACTTCTCTCTCTCCCTTCAACCCGCAGCTGTAAACAAAGCTGCCTGCAACCTTACTTTTTCTCTCTCTTACATCTCAATCTACATTTCTTTGCCACTTTGGCAAGCAGTTTCACAGAACAGCAAGAAAGCAAGAAAACAAGATTTTTTAGTCAGGCCTAACTAAACATTAGAACGGGTACAAATTCACATGGTCTCTAACAAGCGGCAGGAAAACGGTGGTTTCAGAAGCCAGAGGACAGCGTTCCCCCCCCCTGCAACCCAGCTTTCGTTCTTCCCTGCAGCCCAGCTGGGCTGCAAAGGAAAGTGGGTAGGATCCTGCCAGCTTCAGGGGCCTCACAGGGAGTGGCGAAGGGCCTCAGGTTGTGCACCCCTGTATTACTCTATGCCTGTGAACAGACACCCCAGGCTAAGCACAGACAGCATTCGTGTATGCATATATACTCTCCCCCCACCTCACTTCACATCAAATAGCAAGTGCAGATTTAAGACCAGCAAAAGAATTCATGTACAGATCTACCACAGAGACATTTAGCAGCTGCACTTCCCTCCTGGGGAGCATGCAGCATGGCCACTTCTGCACCAGAAAACAGTGCTTCAGATGATACTTCGTTCTATGAGCATGACAGTGTTCACATGTGGAATTGCGTTTAAAAAAGGGATTGTTTGCCGTGACTGTGCAGACATGGGAAAGTCTCAGACATGGCTTGTGCTCCTTTCCCTCATATGGCATGGGAGATTTTACATCTTGAACTTCATGCATGCAGCAGTTTCACCAGTACTCAGTCCCCCCAATGCGCCCCTCAGCAACAAGGTGGAAGGAGTCGCGGGAGGCACATGGGCTGATTTCTCCAGAGGGAGAGGATGTGTGGTTGATGTGCATGCAGTGCGTATCCAATGTCCTTCAAACCCTGCTGTGTAGGCGCAGCACAGTCCTAAGTATGTTTACTCAGGAGTAAGCCCTGAATAGTTCAATTAGACTTGCTCCCTGGTAACCATATGCACTGGCAAAGGATCGTGGCCTTAATGCAGCACTGGGCAGAAATAATCAGTGTAATTCGTGTAATCGGATGTGCTGGTTTGACTTTAACGAACACCAGTGCAAGCACAGCCAGAAACCTTGTAGGGGTAGCTACTCAAAATAATTCACTGTACGCGGACTCTGACCATGTAGAGAGCTGGTCCTCTGTCAGTGTTGGATCCAGGTTGGGTGGGGGAGGGTCCTTAGGCAAGATGGTCTCAGCGATCTCCCTACCTTAATGAACTTCCCTGTTCCTTGCTGTCATAGTTGCCTCTGCCCATTTTCTTGCCTTTCCCTCTGGGCCCAATCTGTACCACCTCCCACAGAGAGGGGGGGACAAGGTATGGAGAGGCTATTGGTCCTTCTTGCTCTTCTCATTGTTCACTTGCTTCTTCAGAGAGAGCAAGTAGACCATCAGCATTAGCAACGAGGAGAAGTAGCAAGACCAGGATGTTCTGGAGATTGGCTGTGGGGCCCCAACTGACGTTGGCCTCAGCAGTTGCCCAGTTATGCCAACCCTTGACGCTGGACCTTTGGCCCTGCACACCTCCAGTTCCTGTGCACCAGAGGCTTGGAGGCTACACACAGCAAGTTCTCCATATGGTTAGAGCTGTCAGCTGTGGCCCTTTTTAAATAGCTGCCATGCCACAAAATTGTCATTTGAAGCCACTCTGGAACTGTCCAGGTAGGAAGGTTGAATTTATCTGGACGGAAAGAAACTCTGCTCTCTCACACACACACTCTCTCTCTCTCTCACACACACACACACACAATATCACATACCCTGGCTACTCCTTTCGGTCAGTCTTCTCTTCCTCCTCCCAGTACTGCATGAGAGAGAGTGCCACTTTAAATTGTTATTAATTTTGGTTTGTACCTTGTGCTCAGGAAAATGTCTCCAGTGTACAAAAAGAATAATGGATGAACTTGTTTATCCGCTTGTGAGCAACTGTTGGGGGGTTCCTCTGGATTAGCAGGTTGTCAAATTTCCCTGACGTGAATGTATTTCTCCCTGGGAAAAGCTGATGTTTAATGTTTCAATAGAGATGTGAGACTCCAATAATCTTATTTATAATCTGTGTTATCCAATCAATCTGTTTTATTTTATTTTATTTGTTTTTTGCTTCCTTCTGATGCCATAATTACGGTACAACAAGGCTCACTTTTCCAAAAATGAAGTGGGGCAGAAATTTTCCCCCTTTGGGGTTTGTCTTCCTTGCTAGCAAAAAAATAAATAGATAGATAAGCACCAAGCTCCACAGCCACAACACCCCTTGCGAATGGTTCATGCACCTTCCTCAATGCGTCAGCCAAGCAAATCCTGAACTTCCAAATCAAAGCCTCTGCCCATTTTTAATGTTTGATTACCTGTTAAAGCTTTATTTGTCTCTAATAATTCCTTTCTCCTCGCTCACGAAGTACAGTTTTCAATTTGCTCCTTCTTTTGGCTCTTTGAGGAGTTGAGAGGTTTAAATCAATCACTTTACATTAAGGGTTGAATTAATGATAATTCCTTGGGAATGTATTGGAATATCAGTGGGCATAAAATAAAATAAAAAAGCCCCCATTTTGGATACTGATATGGCATGAATGTAATATGTAATTTCATAGAAAATTCATTGTAATTTAGTATTAATTCATGTCCATTTATTATAAAGTGCTACCAGATGAGGTTTCCCAGCTGTATTTTATTGTGTTTATTTATATGTTCTTGCTATTTTTAAAAAAAGGATTAGGAATAAACAATAAATAGAGACCCAAATCCACTGAAGGGACCCCCGTATTATCTCAGCAACAATGTGATATACCCAAAGAACTTAGATTTCCATTCTCAGTGGTCAGGGCTGTGGCTGTGTTTGGACATCATGATAAAGGATGATCCCATCTGAGCATCAGCCTTTTCCTGGATACTTCGAGAATACTTAACAAGAATCTTACTGCAAAGCGGGAGAGTTTGCGTCCCCTCGATTCTACATTATATTGGGCTTCTCTGCACAAGGCTTTTAACCCACCACCTTACCGAGGCTTCTGCTTCCAGATTCTTTGCAGAATTAAGATCGGCTCCTTTACGTGTTTTCTCCCCAGAGGTTCTCTTTCTCTACCTTTCTATATGTTCCATTACACAACCACTAGGTAGCACTGCGGCATAGTGGAACTGCACAAATATACGAGGGTTTCATACCACCATTCACAGATAATACCAGATTTTCCTCAATCTAAAAAAAGCCACTGAAATGGTTGCAAAGCATGGGAGAGGCCCAGGAGGAGGAGGAGGAGGAGGTGTAAAACACCAGCAAACTACCATGAGTGAGGAATCACGAGCGCACAATAAATACCTCATGTAGAGAAGCCCATTAGATAAGATTTTATTGTCATCCAGAAAAGGCATGTCTCTCATTTTTGCACCATGCACGAAGCACCAAGTAATTATAACATCTTGAGATGCTACTGGGTCCTCTCAAGCTTCCCAATAGCCTAGCATCCTGGTGCTGGTGTAATTGGCTGCAATGGTAGAAATGTTACACATAGTAACAACAGCCTAATGTTTGTAATGTTACACTAATAATGCAGGCTACATCCAGACAAGGGGGTTGGATCCAGACATAAGGCATGCTTAGAGTAGACACATTGAAATTAATGGGACTTAAGTGAGTCATGATTAACTTCCCCCATTGATTTTGATGGGGTTTCCCTATGTATCACTAGCAACATAGGAAGTTGCTTTATACTGAGTCAGACCATTGGTCCATCTAGCCCAATATTGTCAACACTGACTGGCAGCAGCTCTCCAGGGTTTTAGGCAGGATTCTTTCCTAGCCCTACCTGGAGAAGCTGGGGATTGAACTTGGGACCTTCTGTGTGCAAAGCAGGTGCACTACCAATGAGCCACAACCCCTCTAAGAATGCAGAAGAATGCACCATCTACTCAGTGTCACTGTTTAACAGGAACAATCAAACATAAGAAGAGCCATGCTGGATCAGGCCAAAGGCCTATCTAGTCCGGTCCTTATTTTCTGGTAGCAAATCATTATGAATTTGAATGGTATTTGCATGGGACTCCCTCAACCCACCCACCCACCCTCCCACCCAAACCACCATCAAATTAAAGCTTACTGTGGTGTCTATACCCTATACAGTAAAATCACAGATCTCGTGCTTGTCAGCACCACCATGGGAGAAAAGCATGGATCCAAAGCACTGATCTTCATGATTTTTAATGTGGGATGCCAACAAAACACCATCAAATCAAATCACAGAAAATATCTGTGGACAGAGAAATGATTTATGATTTGATGGACGTTGTGGGGAGGGAAGGTATCCCTCATAAAAATAATGAGGATCTGTAAGGATCCATGCCACAGATCCATTTTTTATGTGCGATGGCAGCTTTGGCAAGCACCAGATCTGTGACTGTAAAATGATGATTGTAAAATGATCTGTGATCCTTTGAGAAATGGGATCACTTCCCTTGAGAAATGGGATCATTTGATAAAATGAATCGATAAATGATCTGTGACAGGATTATTTGGTAAGACGATCTGTGATCCCTTGAGAAATGGGATCATTTCCCTTGAGAAACGATCTGTAAAATGCTGATTGTAAACTTTTGTAAAGTGATCTGTGATCCCCTGTAAAAATAGTGAGAATCCATAAGGATCCGTGCCACGGATCCATGTTTTTTGTCCCATGATGGCATTGGCAAGCACCAGATCTGTGGTTTTTACTGTGCAGTTTATAGACACCATTGTAAGCTTTAATTTGGTGTTGGTGATGCACACAATGTCACAATGCCCAGTACAGGTCACTGGGCCAAGATGAGCCCTGCCCTGCAAACATTTTCTGGGTAGGGTGGCCACTTCCACATTGCCAAAAAAGAGGAAATGCATCACCAAAAAAGAGGGCACCAATTTCCATAATATTTGCATATGCAAATTTAGAAAGAATAACTATTATTTAAATAGAAATACAAGACATCTCACCGTAGTGGAGAAGCCTGACTAGGTGACCTGTGTGCCTGCCCTGCTCAGTCTGCTGCCCAGGTGTGAACTGTGGATGAGCACCTTCACAGCCCATGCCTCTCCCAGCTTCTTACGGTTCATCATCTGTAAACCAGTCTTGGGCTGGGCAGCCCAGCAAACAGAGGACAAGTCAAAGTAGAGGACAGACCTCTGTAAAGTGGGACACCTGGCCACCCTATTTCTGGGATACAATTTGTCCCCAAGCACATTCCTTGACTATTACTTCATCCAGCGAAAAGGCGCAACCAATGCACATTTGGTTATGCTGCGGTGAAGAGCAAGGACCTCGCCATGCGCAGAGTGCTTTGTTTTACGATGATGTAAATGTTCTTCCTTGTATAGAAAGGAACCTTTTGGGGAGGGGAGGAGGGAAATAGCAAATTCTTGGTGTGCCATTTCCTTTGGGATCTTCAGCTGGGACTAATTAAAAACCAGCCAGTAACTCCTTGCTGCCAATTTGCCTCTTTGAAGCTCGTATGAATATGCATGGCAATTCTTCAGGAGCGCTCCTGGCTGCTTCAGAATCCCCCCCCCCATACACTAATCAATAAAATGGAAAGTACTTTGTACAGCAACGTTCGTATTGCAATAGCGGCGGCTGGGCGGGGTTGTGGGAGAACATATTACACACAGAAATAAATGCTAATCGCCATTTTTCTCATCACCACAGGGAGCTAAATGACAACACCCCATCACATGTGTGCATAGCATCGCCTCCTCTTTGGTGCGCGGCTTTTAATTTCTATTTTATCTCCTTGCTTTACCAATCGCTAGGGGCTACCGGTTCTGCTTTCGCAATATGCCCCCCCTCTCTCCACGAGCAGAACAACATAATTGCACTGATGTTCCACATTAAGAAACACTGGGCGGCCTGTAATGATACTGATGGATGGCTTTGTTTGGTTCTCTTTTGTTACCATCCTTGCCCATTCTCATTGGCCTTGATGTGTAGGGAGGGAAATAAGTTTGTGTCTAGCCTGGAAGGACAGGCAGGGGAAGAGATGGAAGAGAGATGGGCATGGGGGGGGGGGGAATTGAGCCAATTGAGTTGGGGTCTCTCCTGTACAACAGTAAACAGAGGTTTTGATGATGGCTTTCTCCTTAAGGGTTTTTAATAGTGCTTATCTCCAAGTATCTAAAGCAGAGGTGGAGAATCCTTCTTAAGTTGAGGGGCACATTCCATGGGGGGGGGGCATATACCAGCCAGTTGAGGCTGGTGACTCCAAGGTCAGTGGGGCTGCAACCACTCCGGGTTTTCTTATGAACTTTAAAGGAGCTATCCATGGCACCATGGATAGCTCCTCAAAACTTTGGAGTAAAATCCAGAGCAGATATGCAGTCCCACTGACCTTGGAATCACCAGCCTCCAGTGATTACCAGCAGTGCATGGGGGCCAGCATTGGACAGGGCCAAGGCCACAACCTTCTTTCTCCTAGAGTGACCATGGGTCCATTTACAGGGGACAGTCCTCTATTTGAAGAGCTGTCGTTGGACTGTCCTCTACTTGAAGGGCTGTCCTCTCCAATCCAGTTAAAAGAACCACAAGAATTGTTGCCCATCAATAATTGGAACATGAACAGCTGACTGAAGAGGCAGGAACACAGGTCACACTCTTCCACACTACGGTGAGATGTACTGTATTTATATTAATAATTATTTCTAAATCGGCATCTAGACATATAAGTTAGCATGTGCAAATTTTATGCAAATCAGTATCCTCTTTTGTCCTCTTTTGGGGGGGGTGATGCATTTTTCTTGGCAATGCATAAACTGCCACTCTGATCTCTCCCCATCTCTTTCTTTCAAACATGCATTCACACACACATCCATCCATCCACACCCATTCACACGCACACGCACACACACACACTCACACACACCTAATTAACTGAACTATAGCCTTCCTTCCTTGATCAGGGAAAACAAGGCTTCTTCTTCTCCCAGCCCAGCCCAGAGACACAGCAGGCTGCTGGGTTAGGAAGAGGGTGATCTGGCAGCTCACTTGCATTTCATGCTGGGCGAAGGGAAAAGAAACTTCCTTTTCTTCTCGCCCAGCATGGAAACTGAGCAGGCTGCTGGTGGAGGACCAGATCTCAGCTTGCTGCATCTCTAAGCTGAGAAGGAGGGCTGGGGCTGGGATCCAGGGGGAGAGGCCATAGGCCAGAGGGGAACCCACTGCAGGCCGTATATGGCCCATAGGCCAGCATTTTGCCACTGCTGATGAAGGTAAGGAGGGGGTACTTCTTTTGTTCTTTTTTGCACTCTCCTTGTATTTAAAAATGGAAAGCCCACCCTGCAACCTCACATGGATTGTGCACAAGTCAGAAGGCACATTTATCACAGCAGAACGACTCGGCTGCACAGGAAGGCCCTTGCCAAGAGTGAGATAAAAGGGGGAAATCGTCCTATTTGAGACTGGATGTCAAGGTGAACTTTTCCTTTCTTTTTGTTGTCAGTGGTGTTATCAGGGCAGGACTTTGGGCCGGACGTCAAGGGCCCCAATCAGCAGAATGAACTGGAGGGCCCCCAAACGCAGCAGGGCTTACCACATTTTATGCATTACACAATGGGCATTACCACCTAAAGAGGGGTCCCCATAAGATCATTGGAAGTGCATAAAGTAATACGCAGTATTATCTGGAGGGGGGCACCATAAGACCATTAAGTCCAGAGTATAAAAGTACCTAGTTATAGGTAATTATTGCACCACTGGGATGTGGATGGGAGATAAAGTCAAGTCCTCTTCCAGGCACCTTTTATACTCTCTTAGCTTGTCTAGAAGCAGATTACAGAAGAGCCAGAGTTTCAGGAATGTGTTCCAAAACAAACAGCAGAATAAGAGTTTGTCAGGGAAATATGCACATAAATTAATGCCTTTTCTTCAAAGATTTGTTGATAGGCGACCTGCCTTTTGATATTTGGTTTGTTTGTTTGTCTTAATCACTGAGAGTAGCAGTTGGGCCAAGCATCTTCTCCTTGAGTTTCTGACATTTGCTGATGACCTAAATAGGGGAAGACGTAACCCTACAGTCTAATGAACGGAATAATTCCTGCACTGTTTCAAATATGCATTCTAGAGAGTTATTCGTGGTGAACAGCAGTCTGCAGGCATGCCTGAAATGCTTGTTTATGCCATGCAAACACTTCAACTAGCCCTATGAGCTACGGTGGCATTGCCAAAAAAAGAGGACTCGCATCACCAAAAAAGAGGACAACAATTTGCATAAAATGTGCATGTGCTAATTTACTGAGAGAGATGAAAATTTAATGCTATAATTTAATAATAATGGAATACATCTCAACATAGTAAAGAAAGACTGTGACCTGGTGACTGCCTGCTCAGTCTGTTGTCCAAGTGTGAACTTCTGGCGGGCAACTTCAAGGCCTCTGCTACTCTCCCTTCTTAGGGTTCTGTATCTTTAAATTGGACTTGGACTGGACAGCTCTTCAAACAGAGAACATGTTCAAAGTAGAGGACTGTCCTCTGTTAAAAAAGAAAAAAAAAGTCACACATGCCAGGGACTGTCCTTATTTTCTGGAACCCATCCCTGGTAAAATAAAAAACAAAACACACATTACTGCCCCTATTCTGCTTTTTGGGGTACTTGGAGAAGCCTTTTAAAGCGGTACTGACATCTGGAGATCAAGCTTCAAATAACATGGTGTGCTGATTCCACATTGGAACACACGTACCAGTTTATTATTGGGCAAATCACAGGGTTGTTAGCATCTGAACCGGTCCCTGTAGCAACAGATTGATCTCCGGTGGTTGGCAAGTTTAGCTGCGTGCCAAGAAAAAGCTTCACTTGCAGGTCCAACCTCTGCTAAAGGTAGGCACAGGGGCAGCAGATCCTGCCAGTTTTCTTGCCCACTTGGCAACCTTAATTGCTTACTGGCCACAAATTATTATTATTTTTCCTGGCAGGGAGGGGGCAGTTTTAATCTGCACCTGAAGCTTTGTCAGCCAAGGTTGCTCATGTCTTGCATTCTCCAAAGACAGGCCTTTGAATAAGCAACCCACTTAACAGGCATCAAAAGGTTTGTTGCTGTTTTTTCATTCTAAGGATGCCACTCATCTTCAAAAGGGGAACACACTCATCCTTGTCACAGAGGACTCTGGCTGTCTCACCCCCAATATCTTCTTCACTCTCTTGAAAAACACCTTTATGCTTATTCCTGCATCCTTCTCCATCTAGAAGCCTTTGTCCATCTAGAAGCCCCGCCCTCTTCCTTTCCCCCCCTTTCCCCCCCTTTTTCCCCAGCTAATTGACTGTGATCTCCCACACCAAGCCCAATTCTTTCCCAAACTCTCCCTTTAACCTGGGCACACATTCAGCAAACTGTACGTTGAACGTAGTATCAGGAAGAGAAGGCCGCACATTGAACACAGAACTAGAACTTTAATAACAAATTCCAGAGGGGTGGCCATGCGTTATGGGGGGGACGGGACCAAGAGTCACCTGACTCTTGTGGCACCTGAAAAACTAACCCATTCATTATGGCATAAGCTTTCGTGGACTATTGCTTACTTATGGAGCAATATGGCTGCTTCCAATACAGAACTGAAACTGAAAGCCTGCATTGAGCAGGGGGTTGGACTCGATAGCTTTGTAGGCTCCTTCCAACTCTATCTATGAAATCTATGAAACTCTGTCCTGGTATGGCAAGTCAAAGGGGCCAAAATACCCTACACATAGGACTCTCTGCCTCTGGTCGGGCCTCTACATATTTGATGCAACATCTAACTACAGAGAAGACATAAGAACATAAGAAGAGCCCTGGCTGGATCAGACCAAAGAGTAAGGGCTAACCGTTTGCTGTAGGGTCTCAGTGGGGCTCCGAAGGCCAGACTACATAAGCCTTCATAAGTTCTGGTCTATCCACTGCTGGAATGACACAGGTCTTGTGTGCTGCCTGGTGAACCTGCCATGTTTCTGATTCCCAACTACCCCTGAGACAGTGCTTGTCCTTTGGCTTTCTTCCCTGTGTTTGACCTTGGGCTTTGCACAACGACCTTGTCAATGCGCTTTCTGGTGGACTGCCCTTCCCTGTTTGATCTCAGCCTCTGTTTGGAACTCTGCACTTTGGGCTAGCCCTGCCATGCAAGATTGCCTGTCACCCTCAGGCCCTCACCAGCCCATGCTGTTTCCTGGAACATTTGGGTCAGGAACAGTGGTGTAGAGGTAAATGTCAAAGTGCAGGCAGTCATCATGACAGTCGCCATAGCCATGCTCTCAAGGAGAGTCCAAAAATGCAGGCAGCTGTGTTGATCCGTATCAACAAACCAGTTCTAGAAGTTTTGCATCTCTGCCAGGTCTTTTGTAAAGCAAATGGGTCTACTCTTAACTGCCTATTCATGACCAAGCCACCCCAAAATACTTTATAGTACAACAAAGCAGTGGAGGCTGGTGACTCCAGTGTCAGTGGGGCAGCATTACCACTCTGGATTTTACCCCGAATTTTTAAGGAGCTATCCATGGTGACAAACCTATTTTGGGGATAGGGTTCCACACCATGGATAGCTCCTTTAAAGTTCAGACTAAAGTCCGGAGTTCATATGCAGCCCCACTGACACTAGAGCCACCAGCCTCCACTGACAAGAAGGAACAACATATTGTTGCTGTGGAAATGCATTTCTCTGCCCAGCTACTGTGAGGATTGTAGCTAAGCTCAGAGAGAGAACAGGGAATTCTGTTGGGGGGTGGCAAATCTTTTATAAAAAAGGGGGGGAGGCAGCAGGAGGTGAAGCACATGTGGGCAAAAAGCCAGCTCATCCCAGGGGATCAGATGCAACAGAGATCCTCAGGGCCCGGCATAGGATTGTGCTTTTACTGCTTGTGTGTTGTTTTTTTTCAAATGTAGTAACCGGGCCTTAATAGCAAAAGTGGCTACACTGAACACCCGCTCACACACAGGTTGAGCTGTGGGAAATCCTACATGTGGGAAATCATTGTGTGTTGAAAAGCCCTTCCCCTTCAAGTCTTCCTCAGCTAATGAACTCAAAAAAAAAAAAAATTCCATCCAGAAGATCTTGGATTCAAATTAAATCAATTACAAATTACAAATATGACTGTTTAGCATTGGAAATCAACTCCACTGTGTTGAAGAAGCTATGGCCACATGCTCAACTGCATTTTCTTCCAGGCGCAGGCATGCACTGAGGCAGAGTCATAGACTCATAGAGTTGGAACCTACATTGGAGGACATCGAGCCCACCCTCCCTGCTCAACGCAAAAGTTGCAATGCAACAACAGCATCCCTGCAAGATGTCTATCTATCTGCAAGCTTAAATACCGCTAGCAAAAGAGAGCCCACCACCCGAGTGAATCAAAGAGATAATTGTTTTTAAATTAAATACTATTTAGCAAAATTATGTCCTTGATGAGGCCATGTCTTTCTCTTTTTTTCTCCTCTTGTAACACCTAGATCAGTTTTCCCCAACCTGGTGCCCTCCAGATGTGTTAGATTACAACTCCCATCACCCCCAGCCAGCAAATGGCCATTGGCTGTAGTCAGCTGCTGGGAATTGTAGTCCAACACATCTGGAGGGCACTAGGTTAGGGGAGGCTGTCCTAGATCCTTGCCCCTTCAAGAAGGTTTGTTTCAGTGGACATCCCTTGGGGGCAAAGGAGTACCCCGTGGCCTACCAATTACTCAGCCCAATGAGCAGAAATAAGCCCCAAGGGAAGCCAGCTTGGTTTTGCTGCTGATTCCTGGAAGAACAAGTTGCTGGGACAAGAGTACCTGGAAAGAAAAGCCTGAGAGGATCTATAAACACCGCTCATTTCACCTTGACCCTAGATTAAAGGCAGTTTTATTAGAGCAGCAGACTGGTATCCCACAGGTAAGGGATTTCAGTCTTGCAGATAATAATGGTGCACCGTTAGTAAGACGGCCACATGCAAAGGAGAGCAGGAATTTGGAAAGGTCCAGTTGATCATACAGGAGAAATACCCAGTCGTTTTTTTTCCATCTGATTACTCTGATGGTGTGATGAGAGAATCGAGTGATATTTGACCTGTGCTGTGCCCCACTTTTGCATCAGATGCAGCTCTGTGTTTGATTTAGAGCTACCCAAAGAATCAATTCGTGTGACTAAAGTATGGGTTGGTTGAGAGTCGATCTATGTGGTACCTGGCTGCACACTGACAGCACTGTACAATTGCTTCAGCAGGTACTCAGCTGATATATTTAATTATATAACTGTACATTTGTATCCCCTCCCCCTCTGCCTTCCCCCCAAAGGGCTCAGCATAGCAACTTTGCCCTCACAAGACTCCTGTATTGAGAGATGATGGCTTGCCCAAGGCCCCCAAGAGAAGATTTGGACCTGGGCATCTCCAGTTCCAAGCCTGATGTTCTAGCCAGAACCCCATACCAATTCTGGACCCTGGATTAAGGAACCAGAACCAAGGCAAAGCATTCAAAAGTGGGCTCACATTGGCACAATAAATATGCAGCGGTTGTGACCAGAGCCCAAATCAAAGCAATCAGTCGCAAGACCACATCACACAATACATGCTACCCACAACACAACGTGCCCATTTTGTTTTGTGTGTCAGCCCTGAGATGGACTGAGTTATGAGGATGCCTCATGGTTCTGGTTCCATTTCCTCACCCACCCACCCACTCATATTGAGATTTCAGTGGAATCGTTTTTGTAGATTTGTTTTGTTGGATATCCCCCCCCCCGCACAAACAATATGCTGTAATAATATCCTAACCAGCACTATATAATTACTAATTGATCTGCACTGTGATGATGCAGAAAGGAGGGACACTTGTTCCTTCTAATTCTAATTTGGTGAGGTGGAGGTAAATTATTCAAAGGATGAGCAGATCTCAGGCATGAAGCATTTTTCATATCCTCCATCTTTCTGGCTTTCCTACAAATTAGGTATTTGATTAGTTCCCCCTTCTCACTAAGGGTTCTAAAATATTTCCTATTTTCTGCGTGACACACAGTAAATCACCTCCAGGATCAACCAAAAAAATTCTGCAATCAAGCACCTTCCTATCCAAAGTTTAGATTAATTTGGTTTCTTCTCTGGAATACTACAAAGCTCAGCAACTGGGTTTTTTTGTTTGTTTGTTTTTGTTTTTGTTTTTTTTGCAACAGACCATCTCTCCAAGAAGTGTGACAACTTTTTAATTAAATGAAAGTTTATTTCAGTATCCAAATTAGTGTCATAGCTGCTTGGGGAAAAGATGGGCTTGAAAGTACATGGTGTACATTGAAGTACTGCCTCCTCAAAGACAGAGGTGGTTGAGAGAGAGAGAGAGAGAGAGAGAGAGAGAGAGAGAGAGAGAGAGAACTAGCAGCCCTTACCTTCACTCATGCATTCAAATGTTTACTACGTCTAGAAACCGACAGCGAAGGGAAGAGTTTTGCTCATGTTTAATCCAGGTTAATGCTATACATCTTTAAATACACCATTCAAAAGTTTACATTATGTCATGCAGTCCCTGTGATGGAATGACACACTGGCCTTGTTGTCTCCTGTTGGTTTCATGATGTTCAGAGTCTGGAGCTTAGGTAGGACAGAGAACTGGAAGAAAAAGGGCAGGGGGAACAAGACAATTCAGGACATGGAAGTTTATGGTCAATTGGAGAGAGATTTTTTTTTTTAATTGTTGAGCAGAACTTTAGCATAGGCCAGCAACTGGTACCCAGCATCCTTCAGAAACTTTCTAGGCTGGAATAGCTAACCTTGCAACATTGGCCAATACATTTGTGTTAGAAGGCGTGCGCACACATGCACGCACACACGCACACGCACGCACGCACACACACACTATATATATATATTCTGCTGTGTCCTCTACCCAGCACACCTTCCATCTGTTGACAAAGTAGTACAAGCGAACCAGACACTTCAAAGCAAACTTGTGGGCCATGCAACTCCATGGGCAGAGTCCACCACTGTGCTGATGCATACCCTGGGACACCCCCCCACCCCATGTTGGGCAACCATGTCTGAGATCCACCCTCTCCGTTGATTTCCCATAATGCCCCTGATATAGCATCATTCTGGGACATTGTAGGAAATGTAAATGGTGGCTCCAAACTATCTGGCACTCATCACAGCACTGTTATCCATCAGGTAAGTCCAGGGCCCACCAACACGGGGGGGGGGCCACTAGAGGCCCCCCTCAAATCTGGAACCAGCCCTGCAAAGGTCATAGGTGATGCACGAGAAACCACCGTTATGAGCAATGTGAAGGACTTGGTGATGCAGAGGTTTTGCCAGGGCTCAGATGAGCTAATTTGCTGCAAGCCACACACAGCAACTGTGCTGATCTCTACATCGCTTTTTCATCTGTTCCATACAGGGTGTATCCAGACATACCTAATTTTAGGAATGAGCCCACTGTAGAAGCACACTGTCTAATTTGATTGTGGTCAGATGTACGATCTTCTCCCTTAAAAGAACAGGGTGAAACAGTTCTTCCTGTCTGTAGCAGAAGCCGATATGCACAGTGATGTGAACTGATGTGATCACTTGTTCCCTTCCCTCCCAAAAGCAGATTCGATACTTTAAAAACCGATTCTGCTTCTTTCACTCAAAAAGGGGGAGCCAGAAGAGGCAAGCGTACATTTTACTGAATATATGTACATGCATCACGTTGAAAATAAAAACTGAAATCGTAGGTGGCCTTGTCAGGCACTAAAGCTTAATTTTCTGGCAAATATGTCTGATCAAATGAGTTGCAAAGGCAAGGAGAAGTCAGGCTCAAGCTGCAGAAGAAGGAAAAAAACCCTGTAGGGATGCCAATTTGTATCACCAGTGAAAAGGTGGACCTAGAACATAGCCCATACAGAGATGTGCAAAAACCCATGCAATGTGAAATTGTGTCTTTTGTGGGGTAGCTCAGACTCTGGAGCAAAAGCTCATGGGTGGAGAGTGTCCTCTGTTCCTCATCTTTAGGGAGGGATCATAGCTCAATGGTAGAGCACATGCCTTGCACGAAGATCTTAGATGCAAACCGTAACATTTCCAGTCAAAAGGATCAGGTAACGGTGATGAGAAAGACCCCTCTGCCAGAGATCAGCTGCTGTCAGTCATAGTTAGGGGATGGAGAAGACATTTTAATTTCATTTTAATGTGAACTTACCTAATTTTGTATTTTTAAACCTATATGTAAACCACAATGTATTTATCCTTCAAAATCCACACTATTCCAAATTTTGCTCTGAGAGTTTGCCAACCAAAAAATCCATACAACTGTGTGTATATGAAGGGACGGTGCACACAGAAATACGTATGTTAGTGACAATAACATCACAAATTGTACTCTATTAGGAAAATTGCTGGCAAAAAATGCATATATTAGGGGAAATTGCATACAGAAATGTATGTGTAAGGAGAGATGTGCAGGAAAAGGTGTACAAAATTTTGTGCAAATCTCTTCTTTTTTAAAAAAAAAATCCACCAATGTGGAAACAGGATGAAGGGAACAGAAGACTGGAAAAATGAGAAACTGAGAGAAACAGAAACTGACAGATTTAGCCATCTCTATACACAGTAGATGAGGGGTGGGCAACTTTGGGAGGTCCAGGGGCCATTTTTGCCTCCTGGATACCCCTAAGGGCCATTCACACACACATCCCATGCTAGTGCTGAAAATGGTGAGGGCCCGGGTAATAAAAATAATTATAACAAGTTGTCATCCGGAGCCTGTAACAGAGTGCCAAAAAAAGTCAAAATTAGCTTGTATGAAAGCTAATTGTTTGACCTTTTGGGGGACTCTGTAGCAGCTACAGAGCATCAAATGGTCAAAATTAGCTTTTGGTGCTCCATTGCAGTTACAGATGCCATTTTGTTTGCATTTAAAAAATTGGAGGAGGCTGCACTGCGGGGCTGTGTTGGCTGCCCACACCCTGCAGCAGACAACGCTGGGCTGAATGGTGGCTTCCCTTGTTCCTGTTGATAGTTACCTTTTAAAATGTAGTCAGTTAGCAACGTAGGGACCTTTTCGTTGTCCTCCTTCATTGCGAAAAGAACTGAGGAAAGAAGTTGGGGGGGGGGGAAATCATTAGTATGCCATTCTGAAGGGCCACCTTCTCCCATTACAAGTTGCCCATGCATCGAGATCCTCAAGTGAGGCCCTCAGAATAGCCTTCTGAGGTTAGGTGGATGGCTCCCAGTGAGAGAGAGGCCTTTTCCTGGGGTTGCACCCTAGCTGTGCAATGCTCTCCAGGCACATGTCCACAGAGCAGTGTCCTTTGTGGCTTTCACAGCACAATCCCATGCCTGCCTACTCAGAATTGTGTTCAGTGGGACTTACTCCCAGGTAGGCATGTACGGATTTTGTGAAATCCGTTCCGTCTGGCGTTTCACGGATTGTCAGGTGTATTTTGTTCTGTCGTCCACTCATTGACAGAATAAGAGTGGTGGTGGTGAATTAGTCGAATCTTGGGGGCATTTTTTAAAAATTATGTTATTATTTTTACTTTAAATCTATATTATCCTTTTCTACAACAAAATGATGCTTATTCCCCAGTCAGTGTGTTCCCCCCTTGGGGCAGCAGAAGCAAACTGCATTTTGTTCCTGTAGTCATGATGGTGCTAGGATTTAAGTGAGTTTAAAATGCAAAACTCCACATGAACTTGTTTGTTTTTTTTCATCAAGGTTGACAAGCTGGGTTTTTTTTGGGGGGGAGGGTGTTTTTGCTCTAACACAACAGGAATGTGGAAGCTGCTGTAAAACATGGAACAGCAATGGGAGGAAGGAGAAGAGAAAAGTTAGTTGTGTGCTTCACAACTGAAGCAATATAACGTGACCGTCTAAAGGGGGGGGGGGGTGCCCTGTAGGACCAACACATTCAGAGCTAAAACTACAACGCTGCCCCACTGGTTTTTCAAGAAAATATGCATTTATATATGTATTTTTGAGAGGAAGCATGCATTTAAATACATATTTAAATGTATTTTGAAACTTCTTAATTATATGGAAATGGAACAGAACTCTGGGTAAAAACCTGCAAAAGTAAGATGGATCGGAAATAGCCAGATGCATCCATCCCTACTCAGAATGTGGGAAAGTAAAACATACAAGTCAGATGTTAGTCACGTTACTTCATGCTCTGTTGGTGACAACTTGAATACCAACAATTCAAGGGCCTGTATTTTGAGGGGTTGGGTTGGTCTTTGAATCTTATTCAGGAACATTTCTTCCAGCTCAGTAACTGATCTCATCTAAATATATCTTATGTTTGCATCACAGTCTGATGCAGTGTTGCACACCAGTTAATTAGAAAAAAACACAAAGTTATCCCTGGTAACCTCTTTGCCAAGGCTTCGCCTCTAGACACAAATTGTCACTTGCACAAAACTCGCTCTGTGCATAAAACAGCCATTCATAGCACTTCGCTCTTTTCAAGAGAACTAAGACAGTGTTTGTTCCAGTCAGTTCAAAACACAGTTGCCATGGAGACTCAAAAGGAGACGGATGATTCTCCCAGAATGCACCAAGGCCTGTCACAACATCGCAACCTTTCCATTTTGGTTCCACAAATTGTTCACTCAGAGTTAGAGGCTAAATCCTCTAGCCAGTGAACTTGGATGTTTATGAAATAGCTTTTGAAGTTGCAAAGCATTTGAGAACATGCTTTTGGAGGGGGGGGCAGAAGCTTGAACATTAAGTGGCAGCAACAGCAAAAAGGAGGTGTGATGATTTGATAATAGATAAACACAGAAGATGAACTGGCAATAACAATTTATAGGAATATTTTAAAACCAAAACCAAGAACAGCAGCATCCGGATTGGCAGGGGAAGCTGGTGACTCCTATGCCGGTGGGGCTCCTTTTCCATTGCAGGCTTTATCTGGAGCTTTACAGGAGCTAGCCATGGTGCTGAACTCCATCCCCAAAATAGGTTCACCACCATGGACCACCATGGATAGCTCCTATAAAGCTCCCCAAAAAAAAACCACACACACCCTGCCATGGATTAGGAGCCCCACCAAAATAGGAGTAAGAATACAGGCCTGTGGCTCACGCTGGCTCAGCTTGTCTGAGCGTGGAAAGCTAAGCAGGGTCAAGCCTGGTTATTTCTTGGATGGGAGACCCCTCCTCTGGATTCCTGCACTGAGCAGGGGGTTGGACTCGATAGCCTTGTAGGCTCCTTCCAACTCTATGATCTATGAGATCTATGAGTCACCAGCCTCCACTGCAGATTTTCGGACCACAGGGGTGAGCAAAGAGGCAAATCCCCTCTCTGCCTAAATCACAGTCCTGATCCAGATCGGGTTTTCCCTACAGCTTCATTTAGTAAACACAGAAGGGCCAATCTTGTGGATAAGGTCACATCCAGCGGTGTGGTGGAGCCATGGCTCGTGGGGCCGAAGCGGTGGCACTTTCCATTAGCAGGGATGCGGGCATCCTCGGCCACCCCCCTCGGAATTCCCTGCCCCGCTGAGCTGAGCTGCAATCCTCACAGTAGCTGGGGCTGGGCAGACGGATTTTCTCAGCAATCATTTATAGTTATGAGCTACCCCTGTTGTCTTGCGAAGTATTTGGAGGTGGCCTAGTCTTGAATGGGCAATTATGAAAGACCTGTCCCTGGGAGAGATGAAAGCTACTAGAACTGGTTCATTGATATGGATCAGGACTGTCATGATGAGACACCTGCACGTCAAAATTTACCTCTGCACCACTGGTCACATCTAGTTCATCCCTCACATGTTACGCTGAACAAACCTATGGCATAGTAGGGGTAGGGAATCCCGCTCTATGTGCATTCATTGTAATGTGTGCAGAGGGTTTAAGAGTTAAGCCCTATACAGGCATTCAGCCTGCATATGTGAGGATTGCAAAGGCATGCACGGCGCGCAAGCTCTTCCCTCAACATCCCTGGGCACTCAGGTGCCTCTGAAGACCTGAGCATGTTTAGCACTAAACTCCGCGGGGGGGTGGGGGGTTTGTAAGCGCATTCAACTGAATACACTTACAAGCCCTCCTGCAATTGGGAAACCTACCTATCAGGGACCCCAATTGCAGGGAAGATTGTAAGCACATCTGGCTGAATCCGCTTACAACCCACCCACCCCGTAGACCTTTGTGTCCAATGTGCGGAGATCTACAGAGGGGCGGGCCCATGGGGATATTACAGATCAGGCTTATATGCATTCCCTCACCACCCTTCTAACCTTCTCGTGCGCATGTTTTATAGGGCTGGGCTTCCTCAACCTGGCACCCTCCAGAGGTGTTGGATTCCAACTCTTAAACTAAAATTTTATACCTCCGGTGTTTATATCTTAACCTTCTCTTTTGCTTTCATCGCAAAAGATGCTACCACTGTCCCTCCAAAATGTTAGCTGTAGCCATCTCCATCATGTGAATCTTTAAAAGGGGGGTGTTATACTGGTGGTTCTCACAGACTCTAGAATGCTTAAACTATATTGGTTTGGCCACACTGGACAAGTTGTTGGAGTTCCAGGACTAGATCGCCTGTTTCTTAAGCCCTATTCTGGCATTCAAAAAATAGGTAACCTTAGCACATGTGCAGGGAGTGGGGTCATGCTACACCACCCCAACCCCGATTGCCATGCACATCACATAGTGCGCGCACACACCCCAGGGAGGGGGCGTGGGAGACACGTAACATGCACAACATTGTGGGGTGTTGTTACACGGCACAACCCCACTTGCACATTAAGGTGATCTATTTTTTTATTTGAATGGCCAAACAGGACTATAGTTTCTTTGAGATATGTTGCTGCGGGAGGAGCAACTTGGATGGGAACCACAGTGTCGGGGGAGGGGGCTTCACCCTTCTCCCCCGCACCATCTTCCTGATCTAAATCGTGCACAAGAACAGACTCCAAGCTTTTTGCCCATTAGGGGGGAAATACGTCCCTTAATAGGGAAAATTGCAGCATGGCAGCAGGAGTAAGTTTCTCAACTCCCAGGCATCTGAAGCCATACGATGGAACTTTTAAATGTTAATTTCATAGATAGATTTTCATAGATCATAGAGTTGGAAGGGAGCCTACAAGGCCTATCGAGTCCAACCCCCTGCTCAATGCAGGAAACTAGAGGAGGGGTCTCCCATCCATCCAAGTAATAACCAGGCCTGACCCTGCTTAGCTTCCCACGCTCAGACAAGCTGAGCCAGCGTAAGCCATCCTATACTTTCTTTTATTGGGTCCTGGTAACTAATTGTTAATTGTTTTTAGCTGCTTCAAACTGTTCTAAATGTTTGTACATTAAGGGTTTTATACAATGTCTTATCATGTTGTGTTTTAGGGTTTTAATTGCTGTGAACTGCCCAGAATGCTTTGGCTATTGGGCAGTATAGTAATGCAATAAATTAATTGATGAATTTAGATCAGGAAACTAGTGCAGAGAGAAAAGGTTATACCCACCCTCCCACACCCCTGATCCAATTTAGGGGTCCCCATGACGGTTTTTAAATTAAATTGAGATCTAATCATGGGTCTTGTAACATTTCGACTACTTTGGTCCTAGCAAGACAAAGGTTGACCTAAACATTCTGTTTCTAATGCACCCAGCATGGCATACTAGGAACTTACTGTTTGTAAGCATTTGTAAGTCTTCGACCGAAGGAGGCGCCCCTTTCTTCTCATATGGAATAACTGTGTTCAAATACTGGGAAGGAAGAACACTGGCAGTTAGCAATTGTTACCATTCTTTCTGAGAGACACAGAAATTGGAAGCAACCACTACTTCTTTCACCCCTAAAGGAACGGTGGAAGACAATTCATACAGCTCATTTGGGGGGGGGGGGTTGTGTGCTTTTTTTAACATGCTGAAGTCAACATTATTTATTTCATTTTTATACCACCCAATAGCTGAAGCTCTCTGTGCCGTTAACAATTTATACAAAACAATAAAATACAATACAAATACAATAAAAAACAGTATAACAATTCCATACAAAATTTAAAACAGAGATTAAAAGCATTTGAACAATTAAAATATGTTCTAAGAGGAAAAAAATGCTGACATAAGCCCCCCATATGCACCCCTCCTCTAGTTTCCTGCACTGAGCAGGGGGTTGGACTCGATAGCCTTGTAGGCTTCCAACTCTATAATCTATGAATCTATGCCATTAAAAGCCATTAAATACCTTGGCATAGAGGTCAGTTTTAACCTGGCACCGAAAGGATAACAAGGTTGGCGCCAGGTGGGCCTCTGTGGGGAGATCATTTCATAATTGGGGGGCTGCCACTGAGAAGGCCCTCTTCCATGTTGCCACCAACGAAGCCTCTCTTTGGAGGTGGCACTCAGAGGAAGGCCTCAGATGTTGAGTGTAGTGTCCACTCAACATGAGTTGTCAATGTCAGTGAATGCGGCATGCTGAACTGCTCTTGTGAATGTTTGACATATGTTCAAGGAAGGGCCTTAGCTCAGTAGCAGGTCACATGCTTTGCATGCAGAAGGTCCCAAGTACAAGCCCTGGCATCTCCAGTTAGAGGGATGGTAGTACGTGATGTGAAACCATTGAGACCATGAAGAGCTGCTGCTAGTAAGAGCAGGCAGTACTGGGCTAGATCGGCCAATGGTCTGACCTGGTACAAGGCTGGGTCCTATGTTCCACACCTCTCCTTTACATAGCATATAGATAAACTATGGAATTCACTGCCACAAGATGGAGTTGTGGCCACCATCCTAGATGGCTTTAAAAGGGGATTTGACAAATTCGTGAGGCTAAGGCTATCAATGACTACTAGAGAGTTGGGAGAAATTTGTTTGGTTCGCATTTTAATACAAACAGAGCTAATTCGTAGTTCCAGAAGGAGAGGAGAGAAATGAGCTGCCCAGAAAAGTAGCCCAGCCCAGGCCTCAGCATCTGGTAGCACATCCAGCATACCACTTGGGCACTTTCCCAGATCAACCCTCAGCGGAGATGGCCAGGAAGTGAGCCCTGCTTATGAACTCAATTCTACATGTCCCATCTCCAGAAATCTGCTCAATAGTCAATATTGTTTATGCATCATTTCTGAAGTCATCAACCCTTTTTTTAAAAAAAAAATTATTGATTAAATTATATAAATGAGTTATGTATCAATGCTATTCCCAGGAAGAAAAAGAATAATTCACTTTCACAATAAATGAAACATCATATCTGTTTGTGAGTTGCACATAAACTCACCTATTTTTCTATTCCTATCTCTTGTTTCTATGTTCTTAGAAAGGACTAAAAAAAGGGGCATTAGACAAATCTATGCAGGGTAACTTTATCAACAGCAATTAGCCTGCAGGGCTAGGTAGAACCTCCAGAGGCAGTATATCTCCAAACATCAGGGACGCTGTGCCTGTGCCCACATGCCCTGCCTGTTAGCTTCTCACATGGCCTCTGGTAGTGGTTGGCCATTGCTGGTTAGAGAATGCAGGATTAGAATGCTTTAGTCTGATCCAGTGGGGCTCTTCATATGTTCTTACCATTCAGCTTGCATTCCTCAACCAAGATTTCAGACTGTGTTAGCATTTGTGGAGACTACGGAAGATCAAGCCAGTTCATCAGCAGCAGGTCTTTCAACAGCCCCAAGTTAACCAGTATGCATATTTTAATGGACTCCTAAAGCTTTGGTTGATTAATCGTAACAATTAATTAATTAAAGCTTGAAGTGCCAATGAGTTCATATTATTTGCAGTGCGAGATAATAATTAAAGTTGATACTATTTGGGATGCAAAACAATTATTTTGCATCTGACAAAGTGGGATGTGTAGTCCATGAAACTTAATGCCAGAATAAATATGTTAATCTTTAAGGTGCCACAAGACTCTTCCTTGTTTTTGCTGCAAGAGACTGACACAGCTACTACCCCCCTCTGGAAATTATTTTGCTGGTTCTCAAAATAAAGGTGTTACAAACTAATGAGGAGCACAAGTGGTCGAGTAAGGCAGCTTAGATGAGCAAGTCTTCATTTTTAAAAGGGGGGGTCCTTAAGAAACAATATGTGGCACTGATGACCAAGAGTAAATAGCATTTGCTGCTGTTGGTAGTGAGTCATTTCTATTTTCCTCTTCAACTGCCAAAATATCAAAGGCTTGGCACTGGAAAAGTTGTTGACCCACCCACCCCCATCAGCCTGTTTTTTTTTTCCTGTGGTAGGGTTTGGGTGAGGGCAGAAGAAAAGGAATGAGAAGGGAGCTAGTCTCAAATCCTGTTTTAAGATAGGGAGGACCTGTGGCCCTCCAGATGTTACTGGACTACAACTCCTATCATCCCTGGCCATTGACTGTGCTGGCTTGGGCTGATGAGAGTTGGAGCCCAACAACATTGGCTGTCCAGCCCTGTTTCAAAGGCACATGATGCAGCAACCTTGCTGAAGCAAAGCAGGTGCGGGTCTGGTTAGTGCCTGGACAGAGGAACACTTGGGAATTCAATGTAACATGCCCTGAGTTCCCATGATGGAAATAAGTTGTAGCAAAAAGTTGGTCCACTCACTTCTTAGAATTGCACATTCCCAAGGGAAACACAGGGTTCCTACCTCTGCCTTCTTTGCATTTCTAACACTGTGGCTTGGTCATTTGCAGGGGAGGACCAGCCCTTTCCCAGCCCAGTGATTCTGCCCTTCAAATGTTGTGTCCCCACCCCAGCCCGGTATTTATTTATTTATTTCTGTTTTTATACTCACCTGCTTATCCGTTGCTGAGTTCCCAAATGTCTGCCGAATACTGGTCTGCAGGATATTTGAGATTCCTTCCATGCTGAACCGCTACCCGGAAGAAAAAACAGAACACATCAGGGCTTGCCCTTCAGTTACTGGTTTTCTGCTAAAACAATTGCCTATCAATTCGATGCAACAATGAAGATGGCTCACTAACTTCCCTCTCACAGCCAATGAGGATAATCTAGTTCCAACTGCTCTTTGATGTAGAGGAGATGCAGCAGCCAGCAAGAAACGGCCGTCTCCATGTGCTGTGTTGCTTTTACCAGCTTGGCCGGACCCCTGTTCCCCACACAGAAGCCAAGCGGACCACCTGCCCCATGAGGAAGAGCAGCAGGACCATCTGTTCTGGGAGTGGTGGTATCACCTGGACCGCCTGACCCTTACCTGAGCCATTTCAAGGAAGGATGGGTCACCATGCTCTTTTTGGGAGTGCCGCCAAAGCCTGTTTTGAACTGTAAGCAGCCTATTTCCATCACAGCTAGCCGTTATAAAAATTGTATAGCATTAAGAATTGGTGCTTGGGTTTTTTTAATTTCCTTTTTCCCCTCCACCCCTTTTTCCTTCTGTGTCATCTTTTTAGATTGTAAGCCTGCGGGCAGGGACTGTCTTGTTTTTCTTATGGATCTGTAAGCCAGTATCAATCGTTGTAAACCGCCCAGAGAGCTTCAGCTCCAGCACAATCCTATAAATCCCTACTCAGAATTAAGGCCCACTAATTTCAGTGAGGCTTACTCCCAGGTTAGTGGATATAGGATTGCAGCCTTAAGCTGTCAAGAGAGCCTGAGTGTGCACTCTTGTTACCGTATATAGATGTAAAACTCATCAGTGGAGCCCAGGGATTCTAGTGAGATTGAGAGAGAGAATAGACCATGCAAAGCAGAAATCAGCTCGCCACCCCTTCCATAAGCTAATAAGAGACATGTGTGTCCGTATGGATCAGAATTTTGCTTAGAGCAATTTTGCAAAGGTTAAGCTGGCTGGGAGACAGTGCCAACATCATGCTGTGTGTGAATTCTGTAAACAGATGGCAATCAGGCAATGGGTAGCAACAATTCATCTGGTGGTTTCGCACAGCATTCACTCATTCCCGCCTACCATTTTTTAATGTTGCCTTTGCTGAACAAACACAATGCAAAATTGCACTTTAAAAGCCTCCAACTGATGCCAGCCATGTGAAAGAAAGGGGGTGAAATCCTAACTCTCTGCTTCAGCACCAAGCCCGATTCTCTACATTTTAAACCATCCTTTGAAATGTCTCGCCCACCTTGAGAGGCATTTGGGTTGCCCTTTCTATTCGGCTGCTCTGCAGGCTCAGCCCTTTCTCTTTCCTCCGCCTTTTCATCAGCTCTCTGTGCTCTTTCTGCTTGTTCTGGACCTCCATCAGCACCGTGATAAAGGAGTTCTTCACCTCCTTCTCAAACTCCAGCTCATCCCGACGAGCCAGCTGCTGCACCAGTTCCTCTGAGTAGTCCCGGATAGCACTTTCTACACGATCCAGTAGCTCCGAAAGCTCTGAGGTGGACATGTGCCCCAAGCCTTTGGAGAATGGGAAGAGGTAAACATGCATATCAGCTGGGCCATATTGAGAAAGGAGCTTGATAAGGGTTAACAGAGATAATCTATGCCAAGCAGTTTGAACATTCTATATAAAGTGCAATATAAATGCTAAGAATTATAAATGCTAAGCGTTATTTTTTTCTAGGGCCGTTTTTTCACTAGGCCTGTTGCTCAGAAAAATCTTAGTTGATTAGTTGTTTGCATGTTGGTAAAATGAATTTGCATTAATTAATTTGTATTCATTAATTTGTATTAATTAATTTGCAGTTGAGAAAAAAAGAATTATTTCTGATGCAAAAGGCATTCCACCCCATGTCACAGCAGCAGATATACTCTTAAAAGAGGCTTCCCCCCTTAAATCTCATATATTTCTGGTGCAGAAAGAGGCTTCGATCTTAACATTCTGCCACCGTTCACAGGCAGCAGGGAATGCCTCTTCTAAGATGGCGCTTGCCATGTACAATTTTTGGAAGTAAATTAAAATAATTTTAAAAATTATTTAAGTTGACTGCCCAATGAATCTGCCAATCAAAATTAATCAATTAGTCTAACAAATGATAACTCAACTAAACATGGCAGCCCTCATTATTTTACACTATACAGAGTGAGATTTTCTGGCAACAAACCAAGACTTCAGAAGTAGGGCTGCAACCTGATGAAAGATATATTAATCAATTGTTCTATCAATTAAATTTGCATAAGGGTAAAAACAATATGTCTGACCAGAAGCATCCTTTATTTTTAGGTAATGTACATATGTGTGGTAGCATCCATTATCAAAGAAGAGGCATTCCCTCCCATCTGATAGAAAAGGAGGATGCCTCTTTGAAGCTGCCTTTTATATATATGTGTGTGTGTGTATATATATATATATATATATATATATATACACATACACACACACACACACACACACACACGTATTTAAATTAATACCTTTTTAAAAAATATCTGCTGCCCAGTTAATCATAGGCTCCTTTTTTGTCAATTAAAACATTTAAATTAAATTAATCAAATCAATTCATCTACTAAACTTGCAACCCTCCTCAGAAGTGAGGCATTCTGAAGCCGGTTTCACTGTGATTGGAGTAAAACAAGACCTGCAACAAAACACTGCAGAGTAGAGTGCTCCTGATCAAAGTTCCTGCCAGGCAGCCATGCCCTCTTTCAGCATACTCCATGCCATTACCTCTCTTGCTCTCCAGTTTTCCATTCTCCCATCCCAATATTTCAATCAACATTCTGTGGCACTGAGCACGCTCAGTACTCAATGGGCTGTTGGGGGCTGTGAACCTCGGGGTTCCCCCAAACCTGCTGATACCCCCTCTTCCGCATGGGTGGTGCCATTTTGGCTGCATAAGAGACAGTACTCTCGCTTATCAGAGAAAGAGGGAATGGCTGAGGTTGGATTTAGGCTGCATGTTTCTCATGGGATTACGGCAATGATCACATGATGCCTTGGTTATTGGGATCAGCACGAAATGCAGCTTTAGCTTGATAGACTGAAACTCTCTGAATATGCCCAGTGATTCTCAACATGTGTGTCCCCCAAGAGCTGTGGTGTAGCGGTGAATCTTGAAGTGGAGGCATTCGTCGTGATAGTCCCCATAACCACACACCCCAAGGAGACTTGAAAAATGCAGGTAGCTGTATTGATCCATCTGTGTGTGTGTGTGTGTGTGTCTAGTATCTATGTCTTTTGTAAAACTTGTGGGTCTCACGATCACAGCGGGGAAGGCAGACAAGATGGGTCCTGCCATGGAATACTTGCAGGAGGACCAAGCGGGAAGGAGCGGGGGACAACCCACAGTGAGCCCGATCATCTGCATAGTTTATTTGCAGGGTGGGTTGTCATGACATGCGAACTCACCCACTGTCTACAGAGTTTGGGGGTTTGGTGCCACCTGTATCCTGATTACACCAACTCCATCTCTCCTCTCCATCTAAATCCAAGGAAGCTGCTCTGGTTCTAAATCGGTGCCTGATGTTGGTAATGGACTGGATTGGGGTAAACAAATTGAAGCTTAATCCAGAAAAGAAAGAGGTGCTCCCAGTCAGCCAAAAAGCCGATCAGGGAATAGGGATCCAACCTGTGCTGGATGAGGTTACACTTCTCCTGAAGACTCAGGCCTGCAGTTTGAGTGTGCTCTTGGACTCAGCCCTGAACCTGGATGCCCAGGTCTTGGCAGTGGCCAGGAGTGTGTTTGCACAGCTGAGGTTAGTGAGCCAACTGTGCCTGTTCCTAGAGATGTCTAATCTGGCCACGTTCACACATGCCTTAGTTACATCCCATTTGGATTACTGTAACACTCTCTATGTGGGCCTGCCTTTAAAAACTGATCAGAAACTTCACCTGGTCCAGAATGCTGCAACCAGAGTGTTGACCAGGGCCAATTACAGGGAGCACATGACTCCCTTGTTACAGCAGCTTCACTGGCTACTAGTTTGTTTCTGGACAGAATTCAAAGGGCTGGTTATGACCTATAAATCCCTATACAGCTTGGGACTTGGCTACCTGAAAGATTGCCTTCTCCCATAAGGCCTGCCCTGTCCTTAAGATCTTCTGGAGAACCTCTTCTTTCAAGACTGCCACCATCAGAGGTGTGTTTGGGTGATGTGGGAGAGGGCCTTTTCAGTGGCTGCTCCCAGGCTGTGGAGGGTTCCCACAAGGAGGCTAGGTTAATTCCCTCTCTGCTGTCCTTCCACTGGGAAACAAAGAATGCTTTATTCAAGAAGGCCTTTGGCCTATAAGTGGTGCTGCTCTGTTGGTTTGGATGCTGTTTTTATTTTGTAATTGTTATGTTTTTATTGAATTTTAATGTGTTTTATTGTTTTAATCTATTTAAAATTCCAGGGCAGCTGGTTGGCCACTGTGTGAACAGAATGCTGAACTAGATGGACCCTTGCTCTGATCCAGCAGGGCTCTTCTTATTTTCTTCAAGTTGTTTTTGTAAGCTGCCTTGAGTGCCAATTTTTGGTAGAAAGGCGGGGTATAAATTAAATAAATAAATAAAAAATTATTGCATGTGCCATCATGATCCCTCAGATCTACTAAGAAAGATTTTGGATAGCAAATAGTGTACATATTGGCATTCTTAGGACTGGCTCACTGCAACAGAAATTCCATCCACCGGAGGCTTGTCCAAACCTGAAACTCGCTCCACACGGTTTCTTTTTAGCATGCACAGGCAATGCATACACTAAAACTGTTCACATACGAGGGGGACAAGAGCATGTTTTGGAAGAAATGCGGACGCTGATGGAAAAGATGTGTGCATGTGCTGGGGGTTGAGTGACTGGTGGGGGCTGCCTACCAAGTGCACAAGTACGCATCCTTCAAAAACATGTCTTTGTCTTCCTTAGTGAGAGATGCAATTCCAGATGAGTCTCTTTCAGAATCATCACAAGACCCTTTTTAACTGGGTTGGCTTTTAGTATCACGAGCTCAGCTTGTCATTCGGTTTGAGGCTTGGGCGTGTGCTTGTATTTCACCTGGCCATCTTAGGTTTGGTTTTTAAAAACTGTAACTCACCCCAGGCTCTAAAGATGGGGTAGCCTATAAATAAATAAGCCAATGTTAAAGTACAGCATATACCGGACACTTAAGTTCACGTTAAAATACAACATTATTTGTATACAGTTCTGAGATTCCACAAGAATGGAGATGCCACACAAGAACGTCTCCCAACACTTCAGAGAACAGGTAAAAGAATCACATCCTACCGAGCAGTGCATCTTACTGAGTGTTGCTCATTCAGGGTCAATGCCTCAAGTGGAATACCTGCAGAGACTTTGATACAATCTTAAGTCCAAACAAGACAAGTTGTGGGAAATCCAGTACTGGATCTCCCAGCTTCTTTTCAAAACTTTTTTTCGGGGTGGAGGGCAGTCTGACCAGGGCCACAGTGCTCGTGGAGGATTTAACCCTTCCCTGTACACCATTTCCATTATCAAAATTGGCCCCCAAAGCTGCTAACCACCTTGTGAGAGGGTGGAAGAGATGGGCAGAATACAGATGCCTGTCTTCTCTTCCCACCCCATTGGGCTAATAGCAGCTTCAGGGTGGGGTTGGGGATGGGACTGATGGGATTTCTATCAGTCAAAAGGCACAGAGGTAAAGGATTAAACCCTTTCCCCAGCTCCAATACCCTAACCCTTGAAAAAGACATTGGAGGACCTACTCTTGATGTGCCACATCACTTGTAGTTTGGTCCTTATTTGTACAGGAAAAGCATGTGGCTCAGCTTCCCAAACCTCAGATTGTACTATTTCAAAATGGGGTGGGGGGTGCAACAGGACGGTGGTATTATGAAAAACCCTTTTTCTTTCCAGCTTTAGATACCTCCAACCCATGTCTGTCGCTACCTTTCTCAAGAAATCTAAGATTAGCTGTGACTCTGAGTCCCTTGCAGTGCTTCCCACCAGCTCACCATTCCTTCTCATCTAGGGTGACCATGTGTCCTACTTTGCAGATGACAGTTCTCTATTTGAAGGCATCCTCTATTTGAAGGGCTGTCAGAGGACAGTCCTCTATTTGAAGAGCTGTATGGTCCAAGTCCAGTTTAAAGATAAAGATCCATAAGAATATAACATCTTGCCTCATGCTGGCTCAGCTTATCTGAGCGTGGAAAGCTAAGCAGGATCAGGCCTGGTTATTACTTGGATGGGAGACCCAGGGCCGGCGCTACCGCTAGGCAGAACTAGGCGGCTGCCTAGGGCGCGTGGTGGAAGAGGGCGCAGAAACACTGCGCTCCTTCCTCGCCGCCGGCGTGCTCCTGCCCCGCCTGGCTGCCTCGCCGACAAAGGTCAGTGCGGGGGAGGGGGGATTGCGAGCGCCGGACGGGCTCGCGATCGCACTCGGCTTTCCTCTCCGCCTGGAGCTAGGCCGGGTCAGGAGTGCACGTGGCGGCGGCGGCGGCCGGTTGGCAGTGGGGAAAGCGGCTGCTGGAGGCGGCGGGGGGGGGCGCTGGGCACGCTGGGCACGCAGGCATTTCCCGGCTACTTTGTTCCGGAGCCCCCCCTGGCACAAGAGGGGGGCGCGCTAAATATAACCTAGCCTAGGGCACCAAACTGCCCTGCACCGGTCCTGGGGAGACCGCTCCTCTAGTTTCCTGCATTGATCAGGGGATTGGACTTGATGGCCTTGTAGGCCCCTTCCAACTCTATGATCTATGAATCTATAAGAAAGGAGAGACCCTGGAGTTGTGCATTAACAGTGAGCACCAGGACAGCAGACTGAGCAGGCACCCAGGTGACCTGGTCACAGTCTTCCCCACCATGGTGAGATGTCTTATATTTCCATTTGAATTCTGGTAATTCCGTCTAAATTTTTGTGTATACATACAAATTAGCATACATAAGTTTTATGCATATCTATGTCCTTTTATCCTCTTTTCTGATAATGCATATGAGACCACCCTATTGTCATCTCAAACCAGATAGCAAGCCCCAGAGCAGTCTTAATACCGCTGGGGTGAAAAGCTCCTGAAATATATACAAAAACAAAATATTAAACTATAAGGATGGCTTATTTAGGGTTCAGAGGAGAAAGAATAAAAGAAAATGAATATTTAGCTTACTAAAAAAAAAAAAAAAAACATGCCCTAATCTAGGCTGGCCTATTTAGAAGTCTCATCAAGAAAGCTTTTGAAAGAGGTAACACCCAAAACAGGGTGCTGATCTTCTCCCGGTGCCCACCAAGGGGACAGTGGGGAAAAGACAGGATGGGCCAGAAGGTTAGTTATTGCATTGGTCTTCCACTGGTGGGTCAGGACCATCAGATGAACCCTAACCTATGTTGGGCAGCACCCTAACCTATGGTGGATTCCACTCTTGGAATGGAAAGAAATCAAGAGACAGTTAATACATTCAGGACCAAAACAGACATTAAGCGTGTGTCTAGCAATTACATCTTTCTTTCTCTTTTTCATTTTTACTGTAGAGTAGGTGCAGGGACCCCAATCTGGATTGGGACCCTAGCATCAGGGGTAGGGGGTCTTTTAAGATGCAGATCAGGCCCTTGCATTTTTTTTCTAGAGTAAAAATGAAAGAAGACATAGCTGCCAGGGCTCCCCAACCTTGGGTCCCCAGAGGTTGCTGAACTACAGCTCCCGGAATCCCTTGCCATTAGCCATGCTGGCTGGGTATGCTGAGAGCTGTAGGCCAGCAACACCTGGGGACCCAAGGTTGGAGAGCCCTGTGCTAGACACACATTTAAAGTAATGTCTGTTTAAAGTAATGTCTACTGAGGGCTCAGTGGAGTCTGGTGCCTGCCCTGCATCTAGCCAAGAAACAGTGTCCCTTCCAGTCCTCTCCAGACATTCTCACCTTCATAGGACCAATTGTTGTTGAGGGTTTGTGACAAAGCCTGCATCTCTTGAAGGAGGACTGAATCAGCCTGGCTGCTGGTTTCTCCGCCATCATCTTCCTCCAGAATCTCTTCTTCCTCTTCAGGGTCTGGTGAATTTTGCATCATCTCCTCAATTTCTTCAATTACCTGTAAAAAGAACAGCAGCATCAAATCGCTTAAGGATGCCATCTGACTTCAGTGCTTTAAAAAAAAGAAAAGGGGAGGGGAAAGCATTAAATATTACTATGGAATTGCCGTGTTTTAAGAGCCCCCGTGCAAAATTTAGTGGCGAATCTTCCCTAAAGACTAAGAAACTCATTTTTAAACTCTTCCCTTGACTATGTAAGGAAATATACAGGAACATGGTTAACAGCCATATCATTCGACCACAAAAACTAGAGCAGGACTCCCCAATGAGGTGCCCTTCGGATGTGTTGGACTAAAACTCCCATCATCCCCAGCCATTATGACCAATGGCCAACCAGAATGGGACTTGTTGTAGTCCTAAATGCCTGGATGGCAACAGGTTGGGGAAGGCTGAACTAGAGGATGAACTTCAAAATGGGAATTTAAAATGGCTAGCATCAAGGGTCACCATCACTGGGCACCTGCCATGGGCCCATGCCTTAAAGATTGTCCCATTGCCAATCCCATTGCCAACCACATCAGAAAAGTGACCGAAGTAGGAAAGAGGGTGTGTGGGGAGAGTCATCTCCCTCTCCCACAGTACAATTGTGCCACCCTGTTGCAGGAGGGGGGGGGTTGGGGGGCACCTTGGGTACTCACAGTGGGCCGCGAGGGCAGCCTCCAAGGGCCACATGCTGCCTGTGGGTTGCTTTAAAGAAATGTGCAAAGCAGACCTCAGGCATCTCTACAACAGATGTGTATTGTAATATGCATGTACTTTATGCATATGAATCTTTATGCATCATCTACTCTGTTGGCCAATGGCTACTGGTCTAGGCATGGTGCAGGGCACATTTTACCTTGCTGGAAATTATACACTAATGATGAAGAAGGCGAATTGCCCTGCTTCGACTCACTACTCCAAAAGGCAGTGTCTGATAAAGACTAAATAGAGAGGTGCTGGAGCTCAGGAACACCTGGAAATCCTGACTCTACCCCAAACACGAGGAAGTTGGCTATACCTTCTCATTGGCCATGGGAACATACTCTGTGTATGTTCAGAGGCACTCTCTTATTTGCAATATTCCTAAAATGGAAGTAGATTTCATATAACACAGGAACAACCATATTATGCTGATAGTCTAAGCTTAGTAATGAATGTGGCTTAAATCTTTTGCTCCCATTCCTCCCCACACCCAATACTCTATATTTCTCCATTTCTACCCACTTTTACCATTGATCATTTCACAAGTTCCACCAATGGAAAAAATATTGGGTTAGTTCCAGATTAAGTCATACTTACAGCAGACCCATTGAAATCCATGGTACTTCAGATAATCATGTCTAACCTAAGCCCCATTGATTTTAATGGTCTACACACTAAGTATGACTAAACCTGGAAGCAACCCATAGGGAAAAGTCCTGGGTTTGGCACAAATCTCCCATTAACTTAATCTCAGCATTTACCATCGCCATGTTCATAAATAAGCTGAGGGCTGTATTTCTCCACCACCACCCCTTTCCTCCCCTCAGTTACATCTTGCACAAATCCAGCCTTACTAGTCATCACATTGAGAAATATCAGTTTAGACTGGCACAATCCCAGACATTGCTATGCTACTGCTGTTTGTTTTCCTTTGCTTGGAGGAGATTTTGTGCTAATTCAGCCATGGCATTCTTTGTTGTGAGAAATCAATTACTAATTAAAAAAAATAAATAAATCAGGAAGTATACAGACTTCTACAATTCTTGGGAACACCCAAGAGAAACCAGAAACCATGAGCATTCCTACTTTGGGATAGTCCTGTTGTCTCCAACAATAATTCCAACGTATTATAACATAGAACACAATTCTAATAGCCGCTGCTTTCTAACAGCAAAGCACACTGTGAGATGCTTGGGTTCTTGAAGCAGAGACTCTAGACAGGGCTCTCCAACCTTGTGTCCCCAGATGTTGCTGGGCTACAGCTCCCAGCATACCCAGCCAGCATGGCAAATGGCAAGGGATTCTGGGAGCTGTAGTCCAGCAACATCTGGGGACCCAAGGTTGGAGAGCCTGCAAGAAGAACCTTACTCCCTTCACCATTGCAGTAGCTTGTTAGAGGAGGAGGCTGATAGGATGCCCTTTGCTGCTCTGTAGTGACACCAGTGCAGGTGGCCAGAGGGTGGTATTGCAGCCACCAACTCAGCAGAGATCAGATGACACAAGCGGCCAATAGGGTTCCACCTAGCCCAATAAAACTTCTGGTACTAGACTGGCTCCTCAGTCTGAGCTACACATTGTATTTATTTATTTATTTATTACATTTATACCCCACCTTTTTTCCTGCAAGGAACGCAAGGCGGCTTACATAATCCTCATCCTCTCCATTTTATCCTCACAACAACCCTGTGAGGTAGGTTAGGCTGAGAGGCAGTGACTGGCCCAAAGTCACCCAGTGAGTTTCATGGCCGAGCAGGGGACTAGAACCCGGATCTCCCGAGTCCCAGTCCAACACTCTCACACTTGCCCATTCCTGCTTTCCTCCAAGACTAGGAAGCCACTTTAGGAATATACCAAAGCATCCTCTTTGGACCAATATGTTTGATCAGCACTGGATCCTGATGGTTTTTTAAAGCAAAGAAGCATACCTTTCTGACATGATTAGATAACTATTTATTTAATAGATTTACGTATATACCGCTGGCCGTATTTAAAGTATTAACACAAAGTAAATGTGTTCATATTAGCCACATATGTATCTTTGTAGCCCAGATTGGGTGGTGGTTGTTTTTCATCCTTCCACTTGATTACACATCAGCAGTTTTTGAGGGCCCTTGAGCAAGAGGCCCTCTGGGTTTTTGAGGGCCCTTGAGCAAGAGGCCCTCAGTGGGGGCCCTCTTTCAGTAAGTCTGCCTTCTCACCGCCATTGTCACCAGCTGCTCTTGCTCCTCATCCTCTTTCTCATCATGGCTACCACTTGCTTGCTTGACAGGCAGGGAGCCAGGGAGGAAGCAGGCAGTGCTGGCATCTCCTGCTCTTCCTCCTCACCACCACTGTTGTCTTGGCCAGAGCGAGAGGCAGGTGAATGAGCAGGTTGCAAGGGTGAAGAGAAACAAGTCCAGGGGGCTCTTGACAGTTGCCTGACCATGCCACCGCCCCCAAAAAAGTATGTGTTGATACACAGACACAGTTTGTGTGTCCATCTGCATGGGGAACCCATCAGTCTGTCTCATCATCAGGCGATCACTCGTGACCGAGTAAGATTGTCTTCCGGGATAAAAGGAGGAAATTCTAAAGAAGATTGTGTAGACTCTAGCGATGGGTCCGTAAGTGACTGTGGAGGCCAATTCTAGATCCACACAGCTTCCCACAGTGAGGACACAGGTTACCAGATAGAAGATGGTCCTGTAAAGGATTCATTTGACGTGCTTTTCGCTTAGCACGTTTCTCCCTTTCACCTTGCACTCGGGCTTCTTCAAAGTCCATGGAACCTTTGTGAAAGGCCAACCTCCATTTAGATCGTTCATGGGCCAGAGCTTCCCAGTTTTCGATGTTTATATTGCATTTTTTTAGATTAGCCTTATGAACATCTTTAAACCTCTTATATTGACCACCGATATTCCGCTTTCCATCCTTGAGTTGGGAGTAAAGTAACTGCTTTGGGAGACGGCAGTCAGGCATTCGAACAACATGACCGGTCCACTGAAGTTGGCGTTGAAGGATCATTTTTTCAATGCTAGTAGTCTTTGCTTCTTCCAGTACACTGACATTTGTTCGCCTATCTTCCCAAGTAATTTGCAGGATTTTCCGGAGGCAACGTTGATGAAACCTTTCAAGGAGGTGGAAGTGACGTTTATAGATAGTCCATGTTTCGCAGGCATACAATAAAGTTGGTAATACAATGGCTTCATAAACCAGTGTTTTGGTCTTCTTACAAATATCCCGATCCTCGAACACTCTATGTTTCATTCGAGAAAATGCGGCACTTGCGGAGCTCAGACGATGCTGGATTTCACTGTCGATGTTAGCTGTAACAGAAAGATAGCTGGCAAGATAGAGAAAATGATCGACATTTTCCAGTATTGTCCCGCCAAGCTGGATAGATGGCATCACCAAAGGATTGGCTTGCACTTGCTGATGAAGCACTTTGGTTTTTTTGATGTTAAGTGAGAGACCAAGTTTTTCGTATGCTTCTGCAAAAGCATTTAGGATAGTTTGGAGATCATCCTCTGAATGTGCAGAGACCACATTATCATCAGCATACTGAAGTTCCACAACGGAGGTTGTAATTACCTTACTTTTTGCTTTCAGCCTGCTGAGATTAAAAAGCTTTCCATCTGTTCGATATATAATTCCCACACCGGTGGGAAGTTTCCCCTTGACAAGATGTAAAACCATGGCGATGAAAATGGCAAATAATGTTGGGGCGATAACACATCCCTGTTTAACACCTGATCCCACTTTAAATGGAGCACCATGAGAGCCGTTGTTGTCCAAAACTGTTGCCGTCATGTTGTCATGGAGAAGTCGCAAGATATTCACAAATTTATTGGGGCATCCAATTTTCATAAGGATAGTCCAGAGAGCTGTACGATCTACAGTATCAAAGGCCTTAGCCAAATCAATAAATGCCATATAAAGGGGTTGATTTTGCTCCCGGCATTTTTCTTGGAGCTGACGTGCAGTAAAAATCATGTCTACTGTCCCTCTAGAGGGGCGGAAACCATATTGAGTTTCAGGGAGGATCTCTTCTGAAATAGATAGAAGACGGTTTGCGAGAATCCTAGCAAATATTTTACCTGCGGTTGCTAAGAGAGAAATGCCCCGATAGTTTCCACAGTCTGTTCTATCACCCTTCTTAAAGAGGGTGATAATTATGGCATCCCTGAAGTCTTCTGGGATCTCTTCTCTTATCCAGATTTTTTCGATGAGTTTATGAAGATGTTGTTTTTTTGCACAGGATTCCTTCTGTGCAAAAAAAATTCACTGAAGTTGTGCCTTAGGTCCTGGCCAATTTGCATCACAATGGCTGATGATTCTGCAGCTCTGCAGGATCAGGATACCAGTCTTGTCTAGACGGGTGATAAAATCAGAGTTGACTCCAGGTTTGAGGGGGCCTTCAGCAAAATCCCCTCAGGTGGGCCCCATTTATTTTATTTATTTACTGACTGACAAGGTTTATATACCGCTCTACATCCAATAATATTCCTGAGTGGTGAACAATAAAAAGGAAGGGGGGGGAATCAAAATGCAGAATTAAAATCTTTACAATCAAATTATGGCAATAAAACCATGGCTGGTCAGTCAGGGAAGGCTTGTATAAATAAAAAAATGTATTCCGCAGGAACCAAAAAGAAAACAACATCAGGCATCAACAGGCAAGGAGTTCCACAGAGAGGGAGCCAATACACTGAAGGCTTTGCTCCAAGTGGACTCCAAACAGACTGCAGGTCCATGCAGAACCGCCAGGAGCACCTCATCTGATGACCTCAGTGACCAGGCAGGCCAGTAAGGGGGGAAACGCGCTCTCAGATATCCTGGTCCCAAGTTACTTAAGGCTTTATACACCAATAACAAAACCTTAAACCTAGCAAATAGGCAGCCAGTGCAATTCCCTCAGTAGAGGTGTTTCATGCTGAAAAGGGGAAGCTCTCAACAATAGTCAAGCTGCTACATCCTGCATTAGCTGCAGCTTCTGGACCAACCTAAAGAACATAAGAAGAGCCCTGCCAGGGTCAGACCCAGGGTCCATCTAGTCCAGCATTCTGTTCACACAGGGGCAAACCAGCTGCCCACGGGAGGCCCACAAGCAGGACATGAGCGCAACAGCACCCTCTTGACACCAAGTGTCTGGCACCAGAGTGTAATGCATAGCAATTCTACAGGGATTATACCCAAACCTTGGGGAAAGAGCGACAGCCCGTCTTCAACAATTATGAGGCCATAACAGCGTTTATCGCACGGGGATCCTTCTCACTCTTCCCAGAATAAATTAAAGACTTAGAAAACCTTACAGAGAAAAGAGGCAAAGCTGTCGCCAGTGACTCAGGTGGTCAACAAAGCCACCATCTTCTAGGAAAAAAAATAAAAATCTGAACAAGCTCGTTGCAGAAAGCGTGGAACGGCGGGGGCTCGGCAGCCACTTGATAAAGTGGGTATCATTGCCATGGAAACCAACAGAAATTCACAGGTGCAGCAACGAGCCAGCCGCTCAGTATGGAATAAGCTTCTGATATTTAATGACTGACTCACTCTGAAACCTGAGAGACAAAAGAGGCGATCCCACCAAACTGGAGGCCAGGGATCCTGTGTGACGAAGATGACACGAAATTCAGAACGGCCAGTGCTATTCTGCGCCAGTTCGATCTATACATTTATTAAACCATATTGTGCAGTACCCAACTACTGTAAAATCAATCATCCTTACCAGAAGCTTGTTAGGAACACAGAAAGCTGCCTTACCCCAGGTCACAATCTTTGTCCATCTAGCCCAGAAATGTCTCCTCTGGACCCCATGTGCTCCAGGATCTCAGGCAGTGAGTTTTTCACATCATCCACTGCCTCAGCTTTCCCCAACCTGGTGTGTCAGACCACAATTCCCATCATCCCCAGACAGCCAGGCTGGGGGTGATGGGAATTGCTGCCCAACAAATTTGGAGAGCATCAGGATGGGTGACTGGAGATGCCAGTGGTTGAACCTGGGACCTTCTGCATGCAAAGCATGTACCCTACTACTGAGTTGCGGCCCTTACGTTGAATGTTGAGAAGCGTTTGCGATTTTGAGAAACTAGCAGAAACCCAGGAGGCAAAATACATCCTTACAGGGCCCGGTTGAGTCCTATTACCTACCAGACCTCAGCTGAGCACAACCACCTCACCAACACGCTGCCCACTGCTGGTTACAGGAGGACCATGTATGATTCTCACATGTAGGTCTACGCAGCACATGCCTCCCCAGGGCTCTGTAGATGACTATACTTGCGCTTCATGTGTAAGGATTCTGTGTATATGGCCCTGGGGAGATACAGGGATGCTGTATCATGCCCAGAATCCCTTGGGAGAACAAACTGTACATAGCAGGAGTATAGAACCTCTTTCAGCCCATGAGCTGAATTCCACTGGTTCTGGTTCTCATGGGGCCACATTCCAGTGGTGGGCTGAAGCCAAAGGGAATGGGGCCAACAATACCCGCATATTTTAGCTTAAAGCTCTTACTGCCCATAAGTAAGTCTTAGGAGAGGTATTTCAACCTTTTAGAGTGGAAGAAAAATGGCACAAAAGCCAAGCATGCCTACCCTTGATGCCAGCCCTGCCTACCACCATCTGTGGGGTTTGTTTTTTTTTAAAGCAACATAAGTAGTGATGATCCTGTACCGATTGTATATTTGGTTTGCAGTGGAAGCCAGCAACATAGGATAAAGGGAAACGGTGGCTGTTGAAAGCACTCAAGATGCCCGTAAATCTATCAGTTCTCCAACCACTGTTATGAGCGATTACACAAGGTAAAATTGCCTGGCCGGGGAAGAAGCTGGTCACCTAAAGGACAAACACCAACTCTTTGTTAACATGTAACAGCTGAACACGTTGCAGGGGCCAGCCATGTTTTCTAGTAACACGGTAGAAGGAAGGCATCTCCCATCTTTCACGTAGGAAAGGCCAGGGGAAGGTCAGGTACCTGATCTGCTGTGAGTAGAGGCTCCTCATTAATACCAGAGTCATTTTCACTCTTCTCGTTAAGCTCTTCCTCCTCCTTCTCGTGGATCTGAAGGGAAGAAAAACCCAAACTGCATGCTGATTCAGTAGCAGGTATGGGCCCCACATAGGTTTTTTTTATTTTCCTCTCACTCTAATATTTGCTACACGAACTATCCAGATATCCTATCCCTTAAAAAAAAAAAAAAAGGAGTCCTAAGAAGCAGTTAAAAAGGATCCACAGCATTTCACAAAATCCAAATAGTGTTTCACAAAACAGCCCAAATGCAATGCTGGCCCTTGATGATGCTGCATGCTTGGCTGTTTCCGTCTCTCTTCTCCCCAAGGATCTGGGAAAAGGAAGTGTTGGTGGCAGTGGAGGCTGGTAGCTCCGATGACAGCGAGGCGATGTATGTGCTCCGGATTGTACTCTGAACTTTTAAGGAGCTATCCATGGTGCTGAACCTATTTTGGGGGTTGGGTTCAGCAGCATGGATAGCTCCTTAAAAGTTCAGGCTAAAACCCGGAGTGGATACACCGCCCCACTGATACTGGAGCCTCCCTCCAGTCTCCACTGCCGTTTGGTGACCACAGAAGTGGAAAGATTGAATCACTGAATCTACCCATATTTTCTTATTTAGGAATTTTCTCATATGGGGAAAGCATTCTCCTGAAAAGCCTTTTGGGGGATGCGTTTCAAACACATGCGAAGCATTGCTGAAAGAAAACAAGCTTTTCCACTGGCCATTCCATTTGCTAGGCAGATTAGATTACTGCTCAATGGCCTTTGGGGGAAAGGTGGAGAGGCAGAGCCCTCAGCCCTGGCTCAGTGGTAGAGCACGTCCTTTGCATGCTTACAGGTCCCAGGTTTAATCCCCACCATCTCTAGATAGGGCTGGGAAAGAGCCCTGTCTGAAACCCAGAAGGACTGAGCTTCAGCGAGACGGATCAATGATCTGACTTGATACAGGGCTTCTCTACATGAGGCTTTTAACCCGCCATTTTACCAAGGCTGCTTCCCAGTGGAGGCTGATGGCTCCATTATCAGTGGTGGGGCAGTGTATCCACTCCGGGCTGCAGCCTGAACTTTTAAGGAGTTATCCATGGTGCTGAACCCTATCCCCAAACTAAAGCCAAGTGAAATCCAGAGCGGATACACAGCCCCGGTGACTTTGGAGCCGCCAACATCCGCTGGTTGGTGGGAAGGAAGATAATTCAGTAAAACAAGAGGTTGGAGATAAGGTGGCCGACGGGTCTTGCTTTCCAGAGGGCAGTTGTCTATTTGAAGTTCGGTTAAAGAACCATAAGGAGGAAGAGCTGAAGGCCTTGAGGTTGTCCATCAAGAGGTAGAACCTGGACAGCAGGCTGAACAGGCACAGAGGGTCACCTGGTCACAGTCTTCCCCCACTCTGGTGAGATGACTCATACTTCTATTTAAACTATCATCATCATTTCTAAATTTGCATCTATACATATAAGTTAGCATATGCAATTTGTTGGTGATCTGTTTCCTCTTTATCGGCCATGCACAAGTAGCCACACTTATGCAGAGAAGAAGTCTAGAGCAGCCTTCCCCAACCCGATGTCCTCCACATGTATTGGAGTACAACTCTCAGAATCTGTCTGGGCGATTCAGGAAGTTGTAGTCCAGCAGATCTGGAGAGTCCCAGGCTGGGGAAGGCTGGCCTAGAGAGTTGATGAATTTATTTATTTATTTATTTATTTATTTATGTAATAAATACATTTTTATACCGCCCAATAGCCGAAGCTCTCTGGGCGGTTTACAACAGTTAAAATCATAAAATACAATATAAAATATAAAATTTAAAAACACAGATTAAAAACAAACAGCAGAGCTAGCAGCAGCAGTTACAATAGCGGAATTAAAAACAATTACAAGATTAAAATGATTAAAATGATTAAAATGCCTGGGAGAACAGAAAGGTCTTCACCTGGCGCCGGAAAGAATACAAAGTAGGCACCAGGCGAACCTCTTTGGGGAGCTCATTCCATAACCTGGGGTGCCACAGCAGAAAAGGCCCTACTCCTAGTAGCCACCTGCCTCACTTCCTTTGGCAGGGGCTCTCGGAGAAGGACCGCTGATGCAGATCTTAGTGTCCGGCAGGTACATATGGGAGGAGACGATCCTTCAGATACCCTGGCCCCAAGCCGTTTAGGGCTTTAAATGTTAGCACCAGCACTTTGAATCGGGCCCGGAAACAGACTGGCAGCCAGTGCAGATGAGAAAGCACTGGCATAATATGTTCTCGTTGGCCAGTCCTGGTTAATAATCTTGCTGCCCTATTTTGGATCAGCTGAAGTTTCCGGACCGTTTTCAAAGGCAGCTGCACGTGTAACGCATTGCAGTAATCCAAACGAGAGGTTACCAGAGCATGGATAACTGTAGCTAGGCTATCTCTGTCGAGATAAGGGCGTAGTTGGTATATCAGCCTAAGCTGATAAAAGGTGCTCCGTGCCACCGAGTTCACCTGTGCCTCAAGTGACAGTTGTGGATCCAAGAGCACCCCCAAACTATGAACCTGATCCTTCAGGGGGAGTGCAACCCCATCCAGAACTGGTTGAATATCACTTAGCCGGGCAGACGAACCACCCACTAACAGTACCTCCATCTTATCTGGATTGAGTCTCAGTTTATTAGCCCTCATCCAGTCCATTACTGTGTCCAGGCACTGATTCAGAACAGCCACTGCCTCACCTGGATTAGATGAAAAAGAGAGATAGAGCTGGGTGTCATCTGCATATTGATGACACCTCAGCCCACACCTCTGGATAACCTCTCCCAGTGGTTTCATGTAGATGTTAAACAGCATAGGGGATAAAATAGAGCCCTGTGGCACCCCATGGCATAACTGCCAAGGGACAGAGCAGTAATCCCCCAGCACCACCTTCTGGAATCGGCCGCCCAAGTAGGACCGGAACCACTGGAGCACAGTGCCTCCAACTCCCAACCCAGACAACCTATCCAGAAGGATACCATGGTCGATGGTATCGAAAGCCGCTGAGAGGTCCAAGAGAATCAACAGGGTTGCACTCCCCGTGTCCCTCTCCCAGCAGAGGTCATTCCACAGGGCGACCAAGGCAGTTTCCATTCCAAAACCATGCCTGAATCCAGATTGAAATGGATCTAGATAGTCCGTTTCATCCAAGAGTGCCTGGAGTTGACCAGCAACCACCTGCTCAAATACCTTGCCCAGGAATGGGATATTAGCTACCGGCCTGTAGTTATTAACATCATCCGGGTCCAGGTTAGGCTTTTTGAGGAGTGGCCTAATCACTGCCTCTTTCAAAGAGGCTGGCACCACTCCCTCTCTCAAGGAGGCATTTACAACCTCCTGGACCCAGCCGGCTATCCCCTCTTTATTTGATGTAATAAGCCATGATGGGCAATGGTCAAGCACACAGGTGGTAGACCGGACTTGGCCAAGCACCTTGTCTGCATCCTCGGGCCTCAATAACTGAAATTCATCCAATAAAACCGGACCAGACGGTGCTCTGGACACCTCTACTAAAGGAGCTGCACTAACTGTGGTGTCCAATTCATGATGAATTTGAGCGACTTTATCTTCAAAGTGCCGTGCAAACTCGTCACAGCGTGCTACCGAGGGTTCTATCATTTCTCTCGCTGGCCCAGAGTGTAAAAGGCCACGGACCACTCGGAAAAGCGCCGCTGGATGGCACTGAGAAGATGCAATGGTGGTGGGAAAGAATTCTCTCTTTGCCACCCTCACCAACACAGAGTAGGCTCGATAATGATGAAGATGACCTCTTGCGACGGCTATGCTCTTCAAGAGCCCTGAAATACTTGGAAAGCAGCAGTCACATGAAACACTGCTTGGGTGGTTTATTTCCAGGCCCGGAGCCAACAACTGGCATCCTTGGGCGGCGGCTGGAGACACAGCTCCCAAGGAAGGCCCACCACTAATAGCCACAGTGCTGCCCACCTACCACCCACCCACCGACCCCAAACACAAACACACACTTAAGCTTTTCTGGTGCTCTTACAAGCACCATGCAGCTGGGTTTAGCTGCCATTTTAATTTCCCACAATACCCCAGAGCGACATGGTGGGAATTAAAATAGAAGCTAAACACATTGGGGACATTGTGGAACATAACACAGCAGCTACACACAGAAGCTCAGTGTTATTTGGAGCCCCGTGGCCTGTGGCCAGGCAAACCCACCAGAGTCCACAAATAGAGGGGGGGCCACCAGATGGTGCTTTGCTCAGACCCTTCTCAAACCAGGAGGCCCCTATTAACTCCCCCCCCGACCCTCAAGCCAGGAGAGAATTTGAGGGTCCAGCTTAAACTGAGCCCCTCCCCAAACTAAGCCCCCCCCCCATTTATTTCTTTGACTTATTTGAATCGCTATATTCCACCTTGTCGTATTCCACCTCTCCTAAACTGGGTTAGTTTACAGAAAATTAAAAACGTAGAGACAGTACCATACCACAGCCAGAAATTTTGTGCAGAAGGGTGCTGAAGGGATGAGTTCTTGTTACCAAGAGATTCACGCTCATCCTACCATTCAAGCCAGGAAGTCCGCCCTTCCCGTTTCACTTTTATTTAGGAAGGCAAATCGATCTTTGCTTGTCTCACTGTTTCACTGGCTCCAGTGGTTTATTTCACTGAATTGCTGTGCTGGCTGATGTCACTAATGTATCTGTTTCCTAGAGCTGAGATTACATACTCCCATTACAGCAGAGGAAGAAAGAGATCACTGCTGCAGTGCTTATGAAAGGGCGCAGAAAATTCTGGGGCTCCACTGTTCTGGAGGCACTCCTCATTCTTACAAAAGGCCACCTCAAAAGATCTTGAGGTTTGTTGTGCACTTGCACTAAGGGCAGCCCCAGCGCATGGGGTTTTCAGGCATTTGCTGGGGCACCAGCAGGGTCCCCTGCTGCACTGAGACCCGTCCCATGTGCCCCACACGAGGAGGCCTGGAGCCGCCATTTTAATTTCTTGCCATGTAATGTGACTGAAGGGCATTGCGGGACATTAAAATGGTGGATCCACCCAATGCTGATGGCCACACTGCTGCTGCTTGTCACCACCAGGAAAGCCCCTTAGGGCCCACACCAGATAGGCCCCGCCATAGGGCACTGGGCCAAGGTCCCTCTCAAACTTGGAGGCAGCCCTGATTAGGAGGTTTTCACAGGTGAAAAATAACATTTAGGTGTCCACAAAATTGTTTTCTCCAAGTAGAAGTACCATCTAGTCATCGTCCCCAATTCTTGGGAAACCCACCAACCCTCCCAGCCACAGGCTTACCTAATGGTGGCCAGAAGCAGATGGGATGCCACTGCTTTAAATTCCCACAATGCCCCCCTGAGCAACATTATATCAGTCCTCTGGTGCATCATGGTAAATGTAAATTGGTGGCTTTCCAACCTGCTGCTTCTGGGTAAGGTTGTCAAGTTGTCTTTCTGGGAAGCTTGTCCAGCATTACTGATCTTCTCATTCAGAAACCACCACCACCACCACCCCTCAATAAGCTTCCAAGGGACCCCAGGTTTCCCCGGAACACAGTTTGAAAAAGCACTAGAGAAAGGGTTATTAAAAAAAAAAAAAAAAGCAACTACAATGGCTTTAGAGCAGAACATTCAAATGGCTCGCTGCCACTGAACAACAGGACATCAATACAGAAAATTCCTTGGAGCTAACAAACTACAAACTGGCTGAACATTAATGAGTAGAATTGGTGGCAGTTAAAGGTTCATTCACATTCTGCAAATTTAGAAGCTGAAGTATGCAAGGTTTGCTTCAAGCAGAGGCTAGACAAAATCCTTCTTTTTCCCTCTTTTTCTTTCTTTTTTAATTAAGAGTGATGTAAGTTATAATTGTGTGTGGATATGTTTTATGATATGTTCTTCCTTTTTTTATTTCTTCTTTATTCTTTCCCCTCTTACTTGCTTCCCCCCCCTTTTTTTGTTTGTTATTGTTATATTTGCAAATAAAAATTAAGAGAGAGAGAGAGAGAGAGGCTGGGCAGCTGTCTCTGGAGATACTCTGACCAGATTCTCTGCATTGAGCAGATTTGGCCTACAAGGCCTCCTCCAGTTCTATGATTCTAGGATTCCATTTTTAGAACACACACACACACACCCATCCATCCATCCATCCATCCATCCATCAGCCAAAGGAACAAGAGCCTCATTCAAGCAAGAGCACTAGCAAGAGAAGATCAGTACATTTCAATGCCTGCTTATAGCTCACCACCTTGTTCTGGCCTTGAGAAACTGATCTCCTTTCTCATCCTTTTTCCATGCATTCCCCCTTCCCTTGTGTGCCTTGTCAGCTTAATTTGTAAGCCTAATGGCAGGGCCTGTCTGTCTTTTTTTATTGATCTGAGCCACTTTGGGAGATAGTGACCTGGTGCACATGATCACCGCAGCCCACCCTTGGGCACCAGGTTGTCAATTCACACCCCACCCCCGTGGCTTCTTGTGTTGTCCGAACCCTTCCTGCAGGGGTGGGGGATCCATTAGGATGGTCCACCCCCCCAGAGACTTATGGAATCCAAGGGATTCCTGAATGCTCTGGGGGATTTTTCAGTAGCCAGAGCTGACGATTCTGTTGAGGTCCTTGTCATACTATGGAATGGCAAGGTGTGACAGGCCATTGACACAATCACTCCTGAGCACCCTCTTGTCATTGTGGAGCTCAGAAGGCTCCCCGGTTTACTGGGGAGCTCTGGACAATAGAACAGGTCAGAAGAGAGCTGGGCGTAAGTCTCGTCATGAAGGGGATCAAGCATGCGTAAGAGCGTATAATCACGCCTACCGCGTGGCAGTGAAGGCAGCAAAGAAGGCTTACTTTGCCGCCTCCATTACATCCTCGAGTAGCCATCCAGCTGAGCTTTTCCAAGTGGTTCGGGGGTTGCTTTCATCTAAACCAGGGAACCCAATACTGGAAGCCTCAGAGGCCTGATGTGATGAGTTTGCAAGACACTTCAAGGATAACATTGCTCACCTTCATGCTGACTTGAACACCACTGTTGAAGCAGTGTCTGTTGAGGTGTCCAGTGCATCATCTCATCCTGTTTTGGGGAATCAATTTCAGTATTTGGAGCCCGAGGATGTGGACAAGGTGCTTGCATCTGTACAACCCACCACATGCTCTCTTGACCCTTGCCCTTCATGGCTTATTCGAGCTGACTGCAGGGGACTGACTGGATGGATTGGGGGAATGGTGAATGCATGATGGTGTGATGGTGTGGTCCCTACTGCCTTGAGAGAGGCAGTGGTGTGACCACTCCTGAAAAAACCCTCCCTGGATCCAGAGATCTATGCCAACTATTGTCCAGTTACAAGAGGTGCTCGAGAAAGTAGTGACACATCTCAGCTGCAGATGCTCTTGAATGAAACTGATTAACTGGATCCATTCCAGTCTGGATTCTGGCCCAGTTTTGGGATGGAATCGGCCCTGGTCACCCTGATGGATGATCTTCTTTGAGAAAGGGGCAGAGGGAGTGCAAATCTGTTCCTTCTTCTTGATCTCTCAGTGGCTCTTGATACCGTTGACCACAGAATCCTCTTGGGCTGCCTCCATGAGTTGGGATCTGGAGGCACTGTTATACAGTGGTTTGACTCATACTTGTGGGGTCAGTTTCAGAGAATAGCATTGGCTGACTGAGCCTCAGCCTCATGGCAGCTGAACTGTGCGGTGCCACAGGGCACCATCTTGTCCACAATGTTATTTAATATCTATATGAAGCCATTGGAAACGGTTATCAGGAAATTTATCAGGAAGGTGTCACCAGTACGCTGATGACACTCAGCTCTATTTTTCTGTGAGATCTGAATCAGGAGAGGTCATGCACATTCTGAACCAGTGCCTGGATGCAGTTATGGCTTGGCTGAGTGCTAATAAACTGAAGCTGAATCCCAATAAGACAGAGACCCTATGGGTTGGCAGTTCCCAGGTCTGGGAATTGGGCTGTTGTTGGTGTGTGTGTTTTTTGAAGATTAAGGTGGAAACAGGACAGAACAGACTTATGAACGAACACATGAAAAAATTACATGGAATCCATCCATCTCTAGGTAGTTGCATGAGAATTGTACCAAGCCTCCAGTTCAACATCTGAACCAGTTCTTAGAAACAATGGTGTCCTTAGTACAGATATTCCTCCATTTACCAACAAATAGCCCTACTGCTCAACCATGAGGTATAGAGGTTTCCTCTCTATGTTTGTCCCAGACTCTGTAATTGTTGCCATGACTCTGAAAAGACAGAAAGGCATTTCATAAGAAGTTCATCCCCAATGTAAGATTGTCTCATGGTCATCTAAGCATTCTTGCTGGAAAGGCAGATATTTTTTTTAGAAGGTTTTGAGGAAAGGAATGATTAAGCCCATTCAGCTCCTTTCAAGGTCAGTGAATTCTGGCTACAATGCAGGGCAGTGCAGGAAGAAGAAATTACATCATGACAAGGGTTATTCAAGGTTTGCTTAAGATTTCATTCTTTCCAGCTCTCATTAGGCAAAACTCCCTAGCAGATGAGTTGGGTCCCCTCAACCTTTGGAGGCAATCCAAGGGCCAAAATAGACCTGGTGCTAAATGCATCACTTGAAGTTGTTGTTTTGCAGTAAATAGTGTCTATGGGGAAGCCCAATTTTCACTGGGACACTTATGCATGGGGAAGGTGGGGTTACCTCTTTCCTCCCCCTCTGTGGTCCCCAAAAATTGTTAGTAGCCTGGTGGAAATGGCACCAATGGGAGCCGCCACTACCAGCAGCAGCAGCAGCCCCTCAAGATTAATATCAGCTCCGGAAGGCATTTTTCATCGGAACCACAGCAGGGGAGGACAAAGTTAACACACACACCCCTGCTGTCCCAGAGAAAATCCCCAACCCTGCAGCAATCAACTGCAAATGACATGTTTAGCATCCTGTTTAGTTTGGCCTTTTCTTTTCTTTTAAAATACTATCCTCCTGGGACTGTACCACTTCAGGATGCAGGTGTGGGGTCTGACTTATTTGGATGAGGAGGGCCTAGCTCCTGAGATATCCTTTCCTCTTGAGGAGTCCTCCTTTGTAATCAAGCACTCCTCAAAAGAACTCTGGTGGCCTGACTCTAAATACACAGCCCTGTTCCTGCAGGCACACAACCTACAGTACTCATTTACACTCGTGCTGTATGCCTCATACATTACAAAATACAGAGAAATTAATCCCCATATATTTTATTTGTACGGAAAAACAAGTATTTTTCATTTTATTTATTTATAGTGTTTTTATGCCACTCCTCAGCCAAAAAGTCTCCCACACATAATCAATTAAACAAGACAGTCCTTGTCCACAGGCTTACAATCTAAAAGGTACAGCACACAAGGAAAGAAGAATGAGGAGGGAAGAGAGGAAAGAATGAATTTTTTTGTAGCTGGGCTGGTGGAATGGCCCTGCTCTCCCCCGCTCATGTCCCTCAACTCAGCCTGCTGGAATGGCTCCTGGTGCTAACAGTTGAGGGAGGAGGAGCCTTCATGAAGGACAGCAGGCCTTTCAGCGGGACTCCCTCTGTACAGCCTACTGGAATGGCTACTGGTGACTTTTTATTTACACACTATTACACGTGACACATACAACAGGAGAGTAATGGGCTGGCCAGCTACTGCCTGTATACACACTTACCTTCCTTGTGTACCTGTGGCAGATAATATGCTCATGCCATTAGAAAATATACTCCTTTCCCCCTATATCTCTCTGCACAGGAAAATAAATTTACAGCATGAAACAGCTTCTCTCTAAAAAGGCAATGTCGTTTGTATGCCGAGGATCATAATTTGATGAACGCTTTATTATTCAAGGAGGATCAAATGAAATTAAGCATAAGCTCCGGGGGCAGGCTTAGGAATTACAGATTCTTCGCAAGATAAGCTTGGGAGGATACCCCCTACCACCCACCCCTCTCCCACATCCTTGAGTACTCTTATTTGTGTTTGCTGTGCTGAGGAGGGGAGGGGAAATAATGCAGCCATGGACACCAAGGGGACTATATTTAACATTGAAGGCCTGCTCATCCCCTTCACCATCAACACCAGTTGCCACTGCAAAAGCCATAGTTGCAACTAACTACTTCCTACCATCTCCTACACACACACACCAGCAGCCAATGTGGCTTCCATTTCCCACAGGTTATCTCCCCACCCCTGCTGTGGCTGCAGTAGGCCGTGGGGAACAATGAACAGCAGCCAGAACACCAAAAGGGCTGGGGAGAATACAAATATTTTTGGCCTGGCACATATAAAGGTAACAAAATAGGCACCAGGCAGGGGAGCTTCCTTTGAGGAGAGGGTGTAGGAAGCTCACCTGGTGCCTATTTTGGCTTGCCAAAAATAGCAGACCCCTGGACATGAATTGGCCCAAAGTGTGGGGAATCAGGGGTTGGAGGCTGTAGGAATCAATAAGGTCACCTTCAGTCCCTTTTCCACTCCCACAACTCAAGCACTATTTGGCTTTCTTGGCTCAATGTATTCCCCTTTCTTTACCATCTCAATTTCTCCTTACTAGGGTTGAGCTTCTCTCTCTCTCTCTCTTCAACACTCATTCTACTTGACACCATGGAACAGGTGATGCTTTTCTGGGCATGAAGAAGCAGTGTTGAGGTAAGCTTCCCCTGCTGAATTTCTTCCTGTTACCAGCAGAGGAGAGCTGTTGGAGCAGGGAGGTGGTGATCCTCATTCACCCCATAGTGTAGCTGGCTGGGGCATGCTGGGAGTTGTAGGCCAAAAACATTTGGGGACCCAAGGTTGGAGAACACTGCTTTACACTATCAATAACCAATTGAACCTCCTAGAGTAGCCTTCTCCAACCTGGTGCCCTATTTTGTAGGTATTTTGGCCTACAATTCCCATCAGCCCCGGCCAGCATGGCCAGTGGTCAGGGATGATGGGCATTATGACCTAAATCACCTGGAGGCCACCTGATGGAGGAAAGCTGAGCATTTGAGTTTAGTTTTCTTGTTGGTTCTGTGTTTCTAAAGCCTTCAGGAATAAAAGAAACTGAAATAAGTTATGTAAACCCAGAAGAATCCAACTGTGTAAATAGGGAAGGGACAGTAAATCAAAATAAAACTAATGAATGTGGCTTCAATTGGCCACAAGAGAATAAAATAATTATTTATAAAGCACCTAAAAATGTCTAGGCGCTGTAGAAAAATTAAAAATGACAAAGGATAAAGTGTACACCAGTATTCTGGGATTCTTTAAGCACTGGAGGCTGGTGACTCCAATGTCAGTGGGGCGGTGTATCCACTGTGGGTTTCAGTCTGAACGTTAAAGGAGCTGTTCGTGGTGCTGAACCTATTCTTGCTCTGCCATTCAGCACCATGGATAGCTCCTTAAAAGTTCGGCCTAAGACCCAGAGTGAATACACCGTCCCACTGACATTGGAGCCATCAGCCTCCACTGCCTTTAAGCTTCTGCTCTGCTACGTTATTTGCAGGCTTCTGGGTTGGAAAGGAGAAAAGCACACAGGAAGCTTCCTGATACCAGGTCAAACTATTTGTCCATCTGGCCCGGTACTGTCTTCTACTCTGGCTGGCAGCAGCCATCCAGGGTCTCTGGCAGAGGCCTTTCCCTTCCCTAGCATCTGCTACCTGATCCTTTTAACTGAAGATGCCAGGGACTGAACACGGGGACTTCCACATGCTCTGAGCTATGGTCACATCACGCCACCAGAATCCTGGATCCATGGACCTGCTGTGCAATCTCTCAGAGAATGTTGAGACAGGCGGGATAGAAATATTTTTAAATAAAGTGAATACCACTAAAAAACATTCTGAACTAGCTATTCGCTAGGAGTCTTAAAGTGCAAATTCTATGCATGTTTGGACACAAAAAAGGCCTATAACTTCCAGCATGCCTCAGCCAGAATAGCTGGCTGGGGCATGCTGGGAGTTGTAGGCCTTTTTTCTGTCTAAACCTGCATAGGATTGTGCCCTGAGCTGCCTTTAATATCTATGAGCGTAGCATCATTGCCAGCTCCAGGTTTTGAAGGGCCATTGGACAAGACACCCTCAGTGGGGCCCTCTCTCCCTCTACCTGCTCACCAGCATTGCTGTCAGCCACTGCTCCTGTTCCTCATCACTGCTACCACTTGCTTACTTGCCAGGCAGAGAGGCAAGGAGCAAGCAGACAGCAGCACCTACTGCTCTTCCTTCACACCACCACCGTTGTCTGGGCCAGAGTGAGAGGCAGGTGAACCCGCAGCAGACAGCAATGGTAAAAAGGAGGAGCAAAACCCAGGGGACTCTTGTCAGTGGGTCCCCTGCTAGGGGGTGGGCCCTCGCCAGTGCCCAACAATACCGACCCTTGATGCTGGCCCTGCGTACCATCTCTGAGGAGCTGACCTAAGAACACCAAAGACAAGCTTGCCTTGCCTTCCCCTCCCTTCCCTTCCTCCCTTTCTGGATGGTCCAGGGCTCTGAACATCACACAGTGGACGAGAATAATGGCTGCCAAGATCCTACTGAATGCCCCATACCGCAGGCCTCTCAAAACAGTATACGCCACTGGGGGGGAATTCTGGATCATCCGAAGGCTTCCACTGCCCCGAAAATAACATCCATCTGTTGTTCATGCTTCCTGGCCTGATTAAATTAGCTCTTCACTCTGGCAAACCCGTTAATAATTTAAGGCTTAATAAGTTATTGTTGACTGAGCAGGATAACGAAGCAAGCGGTGGAAGCTGCAATTTTCCATTCGTCAGCTTGCAAAGCTGACACATGCATTATTCTGTGGTTTGGGGATGGTGGGATGTGGAGGTGAAATAAATTCCTCTTTTCATTTCAGCTGGGGTGCCGGGGGGGATTTTATGGCAAAGTGACTCTGGTGGCTGGTTGGTCAAGTCAGTCACCTTCACACCCTGATGGTGGCACCTGGAATAGTCAAGAGAGAAAAGGGCACTGCACTGGGTGGCTGGAATGAAGTATTCTGGCCGCTCCCTCCCTCCCTCCCTCCCTCGGACAGCATCCCCCCAACTTGGTATCCTCCAGAGGTTTTGGACTACCACTCCCAACACCCCTGGCCACCGGCCATACTGCTGGGGATGATGGGAATTGCAGCCCCACGCCCTCTGGAGGGTGCCAGGTTGAGGAAGGCTGCTCTGGAGCATCGTCAGAGGGCACGCTGGCTCCACGGCTTTGAGGGTGCCCTCCCTTAGGCAAAACGCCTCCTCAGTAGTCCCCCTTTCCCCGAGCAGGCCGTCCTACTCCGGGCTGCTGCCCATCCATTTGCCCTCTCCTTCCAGGCCCAATCTGTGCAGACAGCAAGAAGGTGGGGAGAGTGGAGCCTGCTGCTGCGCCTTCTCCGTGCCCCTCACCGCTCAGTTTCTACAAGCCCTTTCCCTTTCGATTCAGCCTGTCCAGATCCATATTAGGCTACCAAATGATCACAAAATAGCAAGAAAATGGTGCCCAGATTCTAAGTCAAGAATGCTGGGATATATTTCACAGGACACTCTCATTCCCTCAAGGTCTTCTGGGCACTACAGTTTGCATCCCTACCCTGAATCCTGCCCTTTTGCAGCAAAGTCCTATCCTGAACCATCCAACAATGCCCTGTCTGTCTGTCTGTCTGTCTGTCTGTCTCCTTCTCTCTTCTTCTGGATACTTCCATCCAGCTAGAGTGTTCAAAGTCTGTCCTTCATTCCGGAAAGCCACTAGCTGAAAAGACAACGATTTGTGTCCCTTATCTCAGAATTCTCTGACTTCATATAGACCAGAGCCTTACCGTAAATCTTATTTCTGACTTATCCACCCGGCAACCCTATTTCTCTGCCCCACCCCCACCCCCGCTCTTCGATTCAAGAGGTTTTATTGGGGAGGAAAAGGCTGAACAGAAGAGCACCTCAGAGTGGTCTAATCTGACTGAGAGCATCTTTCCTGTAGCCTTTCAACACTCCAAATCACACTGCAGAAGCACTAGGGCCTGGTTGATTCCCGCCATGCTCTGCAATGTGTATTCTTTAGCCATCACAGTCGCCATTGTTCGGAAGGCTGGCCACCTATTGTTCCGAATGTGTCAGGCTGGAAGGCAGCACAAACGTCGTCAATGTCAATCTCAGAGCAAACAACAGCCAAGAGGACAATGCCTCCCTTTGCACACATATATATCAGGCCGTTTCCTTCACTCTTTCCCTCATTATACATGCCTCTCCATTACCAAGGGATGATGACCTCGATTTCAAGGAGGGTTGGGAGATCTGTTCTGCTATCCGACAACAAGGGCGCCGTTCTCACATTCTGTGTGTCCCGCTTTGCGGGACGGCAGGCAGTTGTCATTTTTGTTTTGCGTGCATTAACGGAGCATTCTGTGAACGCCTTCCCATTTGCTGTGTTTCAAAACGGTGCTTCCACACAAGCTGGCAAAATGCAGAATGCAGCAGCAAGGGTGCCCACTGGGACATCCAGCTATGCTCACATAAGACCTGTGCTAAAAGAACTGCACTGGCCACGTATTAGCTACCAAGCCATGTTCAAGATTACAGTAGTATTGTTATACAAAGCCCTAAACAACTTAAGACCAGGATACCTACCAGACTGCCTTCTCTCTCTCTCTCTCTCTCTATATATATATATATATCCAACTGACCGGTCATTCCAAAATTAGCGGAATGTCACCATGCAATACCTCGACAGCATGGCCTTCTAGGTAGCGGCACCCACCCTGTGGGGGGAAAACTCCCGCATACAGTTAGGGAGGCAGAAAATTAGGCATCTTTTAAACGCCTCCTGAAAATGCACCTGTTCACCCAGGCTTTCCCTGGCCTATAATTAAATCTACCAGGTGGACCCACTTTACTGCTCCTGTACTGCTGTGTATCATTACGTATTATGTACTGTTATTGCAATTGTATTGGTTTTAAAATTGCATTTTAAATGTGATTTTAGTTTGATTTAAATATTTATATGGAAACCTGTGGAGCCTTCCTCCACAAAACCACTTAGGGATTTTTCTTGATATTTAGCAGTATAGAAATAGTACAAATAAAGAAATACATAAAATATTTCATCTTAGGATTTCTGGAGGGGAGAGGGAAGGGAGGGCAGACAAATCCATGTAAATACCTCTGTGTCAGAGACGTTGCCATTTAGTACCTCAACGACGTTAGGATCCCTCCAGTCCTCTGTGATGGATGGGATGTAATTGTCTGTAAGAGCATCCCAAACCCTGGAAAAAGCAAGAGGTACATTAATAGAGGAAAGCCGGTTGGTTGGACAGCAGGGGTGCTTCCCTCAGGGCAATTTTCTCAGCAGGCAGAGTTCAAAGGAGAGTGTGAAGAAAATGGGGATGACAAAGCTGCCACATCCTCTTCAGCTGAGTGACCAAGTCACAAACAACAACAAAGCCACCTACGACGACAACATCCAAGACAAATGCAGCACTACAGTTGATCTAGGTTGAATGCTAGGTAGGCATTGCCCAGATCCAGTCCAAAAACATGAAAAGGACAGCAGGATTTTAATTCACAGTTGTCCATGGGCAGATCTTCACTGTGTACCTTTCCATTATGGGGGCAGCACTGTGCTGCTATATTTTTTATTATTATCATCATCATCATCATCATCATCATCATCATCCTCATCCTCATCTCTATACCACCCAATAGCCGAAGCTCTCTGGGCGGTTTACAACAATTCACGCAACGAATATTCTACTCACGCAATTGTTATTCACATTGTAGGAAATAACCCGCGGTATGTCATTTTTCTTTTTCTTTATGCAACTGCACACCCGACTCAGAGCCATGTGACATCAGTTGCTCAAGAAATTGGTGGAGTAAGCTCAGTCACATGTGAGGGTTCTCCTCCCTAAAGTCCCATGGTGCAGCGCCACATCTACCTGCGGGGGGACTGTACTTTCACTTCTTCTTTTTTTACATTGGGTTGTGCATGCACAGGTGCGCAGCAGGTGTGCAGCAGTGGAGGTGCACAGCAGCAAGTACAGGTGTTTTAAAAAATAGATGGGGGGAAGGGGAAATGTTTGCCACCACTGAAACACAAAATGGAGGACACTGCGCTTCCTCCCTGCGGAATGCCCCCAGGGTCACTCCCCTCAGCCCGCCCACTGTTGGCCGCTCCCAGCTGGAAAAGTTACAATACCGCAAAAGTAGCACACATTTGAATATATACTTACAGGAACCCACAAGAAGATTTTAAAAACCATGATAAAATCAGTATTAAGAAATCTGGAATATAATGGCAGAAATAGCATAAGAATTTTGGGTAGAAGAGTGCCTCATGTGTCTCGTTCAAGTAACTTGGGCATTACAATGATGAAATAAACCACACATGTAGATCCCCTCTAAGAAAAGTATTCTTCAGTCTAAAAAACAACAACAATGGGTTGGATGATCCAAAGGTGCCCTTCCTTACATAAGGTGTCTTCTGCTTGCAGAATGGTTGACACTTTGCACTAGAGAATTGCTTGACAAAAATAAAACAAAATCCAACACTGTTCTCCCACTAGCACAAGAGCTTGCCCACGGAAGCATGAAAACTGCTACAGGTTCTACTAATTATCGCACTGAGTGAACTCTCGTCCAAGCATCTGTGGCACATTGCTAGGTTATTTCAATCCATTCCCATTGATTTAAATCATGAAAACAATTATTTCTAACATTTGTTATCAGTTTAGCTCCCATATTCCTAAAGAATAGGGAAAACAATAATATCTCATTCATTTTCATAACAACTCTGTGAGATTAGTTACTATTATTCCCGCTTTAATTTACAAGGAATTGAAGTGGAGAGCTTGTGTCTTGCCTAAGGCTACCTGATGAATCCACGTGGCTAAACTGAGATTTAAATCCAGGATTCCCAAATTCTGAGTCCAATTCTATCTACTCTTCAAATATTCTCCTAGCACTGCTCTCCCTGCCACTCAGGTACTCAAAACTATTAAAAAGATGAGAGACCATAATCAGAGGCGGTGATGTTTGGGGGGGCCCACTAGGGCTGGAGCCCAGAATCTTTCATCTGGAACCCCGAATCTCTAAGAAGCCATCTGCCCCACCACCCTGCTGTCCAGGGACGCTTGCTGAAATAAAGGCACAGGGCCCCCCAGATGATCTCTGTTGCATCTGATCCCCCAGGATTAGCTGGCTTCTGGCCCACATGTAAGCCACCTTGGGTTCCTTGCAGGAAAAAAGGTGGGGTATAAATATAATAAATGAATGAATGAATGAATGAATGAATCTCCTGCTGGCACCCCCTTGAATCTTTCTGCCTGAGGATTTTTTCTGAAATCAAATGCCGTACTCTCCCCTGTCCATTCATCCCTTTTTACAAATAGGGGTGTCCTTAGGAGACAGGGCCCTATAAACACATACACACACACACACACACACACAAACACACACTTTGAAATTTGCACTTCTCTGAACTTTCCAATGGAGTTGTGAAAAACATACAAAAGTGTGTGCATTAGGGTGAAATAATGTTCAAAAATTATTAGGAAAATCGCTTGCAATTTGTATACAAAAAATGGCATGCATAAGGAGAAAAATGCAGATGAGTTTTCATGCAAACTTTTAAAAAACCACAAATTTCAGGACGAACTGAATTTAAGATTAGAAAAATGAGAAACTGAGAGGAACCGACATTGACAGGTTTGTCAATCTCTAGATTCAAATCCCTTTTATTTAAGAAAAGAGGGAGTGCGAGTTCCATGGCACAATATTGACATACAGGGCCCTGGGATGAGATGCACTGCAACAACCCTACAGCTCCATTCAGATCAGTGAGAATTTTGCCATTGATTTCTATTGGTGTTGGATCGCACCTATCGAGAAACAGGAGAACGAGGTATTTTGTATAACTGATTTTTGGAACTGGAAAAGGTGAGGCCCTGCTGACACATCTTTATAACAGCAAACAATGTGTCTATTGAGGAACAAACAAAAAATTTCTGAGGTCAAGCCAAGGGAGGGGAGATAACTCTACCAGCTGCAGAGAACTAAACAGCGGAGTAACAGATTCAACAGCCAAAAGAACAAAGATAGGGCAAATCTGGTCTGTGTAGTATAAAACAAAGAGAAATTATGCTTCGGTCCATGAAAGAGATGCTGGGTTTATTTGGGCTGTCAACACTGAAGATTCCACTCAGCTCTACTGCCAATCATGGCCCACATTTGCACAAATAACACGAACGTATCATAGTGAAATAATAGTAGAAATATTTAAATTGCAGCCATAAGTGGCCACCTTATGGCTGCAAGCAGTTTAAATATTTCTACTATTATTCACTATGATATTTATTTATTATATTTATATTCTGCCTTTTTTTCCTCCAAGTAACCCAAGGCGGCTTGCATAATCCCCTCCTCTTCTCCATTTTATCTTCACAACAACCCTGTGAGGTAGGTTAGGCTGAGAGTCAGTGACTGGCGCAAAGTCACCCAGTGAGCTTCATGGCTGAGTGGGGACTAGAACCCGGATCTCCAGAGTCCCAGTCCAACACTCTCACCACTACACCACACTGGCTCTCATGTGCATATTATTTGTGCAAACGTGGATGGTAAGCCATAGTTGGCAGTACATGTACCACTAAAGGGACCAGAGGCCATTAGGAGGCTGCTCCCCCTCCTTCACAGGAAGAACATCATGGCAAGGAGGGACAAGACCACACCAGCTCAACACATCAGCCAGAGAAGGAACAGCTGCAGGAAGCTTGCTTCCCTCCTCCCTGCCAGAAAGAAGATTTATACAGAACTTTGTAACTATGAGTTTGCTTCTTCTTTTTTTCCCCCTCCTCGCTCCCAATCCCTTTTCCTTTTGTGTGTTGTCTTTGAGACTGTAAGCCTGAGGGCCCAGAAATGTCTTCTTATTGGTCTTTGTAAGCTGCTCTGGGAGCCTCTTTTGGCAGAAGAGCAGGGTAAAAATCCTAACAAGAACAACTAATGATGATGATGATGTAATTTTCTATAACTCTACATTAATGGACTTACTCCTCATCCTGCAGATTCTCCTCCTCTTCTTGTATCTGGAGATGGTTTTTCACAGGGGCCAAATTCTCTGTCTTGGCATTGTAATTCCGAAAGCAGACATTGAGCTTCTCGTCAAATTCATTGACCAAGTCTTCCATGGACTTGAAGCTGATGATCTCAGAGGAGAAGTTCTCAAGCTCAGAAAGGGAGGGGTCTTCCAAGTACTGAGGGGAGGAGCCATAAAAATAACAAGATTTCTCTTCCCTGTCTTCTATGTAGCATGGCCTCAGATCTTCAAACTCCTCATCCAGGCTTACCAGAGGGGCTTCCATCTTGGGTTGGCTAACAGAAGAGGGATATTGTCTGGAATACAAATGACATTAATGAGCTAATGGCAGTATACAGTCAACCCATGCATGAACATCGCTGCAGTCCTATGTGTGTCATGGACCAGCACCCTGAACCATCATCCTCAGAGGATTCTGACCCCTTGTCCCTAGAAGAGGCTCTGAAGTCAACAAGAGAAGACTCGGCCACAGAAAGACTCTTGAGGCTTCCATCTACCCAGAACCCACTTTTCCAGAGGACCCCAGGGGGAACCCCTGCCCCCGCATCAGAAGGAGGTTGCATTGCCATCCTCAGGGGACTCGAATCATGAAGTCACTAGCATGCCAGAACCACTCCCACATCATCTCAGCCTGAGATTGTTGAAATAGACCAGGAGGCTTTAAGAATCAAGTCGTAGAGGTGGAGCTAACCAGCCTAAAGGCCAGTAACTTCCTAATCAAGCTTCAAGTCTTTCTCTGACATTTGTCTGGCTTCCAGACCCAACACCACTTGGAGCTTTCCGTGGTGCTGATCTCGACTCTTTCCACCTTGCTTTCTGATTAATCTGACTCTGCACAAGATCTGATCCGTAACAGAACCCTGCACCCCTACGTGAGAACATCATCAGAACCCACAGCCTGAAATGGTAATGCATCTGCCATTGGACATGTGCCATCAGTGGTGTGAACCTCCGTGCTCAGTTATCCTAGGTGACTGCCTAGGATAGCACTTTGCGGGAAGGAGCATTTCCGCAACCGCAGCAGACTGAGGAGAACTTTTATTCCTGGTGCTGTGTACAACAGCAGGAGACAATGGAAGGAGACACAGACTCACAGATAGTCCAGAAAATAGACACAGGGTACATAATGTGTGTGTGTGTGTGTGTGTGTGTGTGTGTGTGTGTCTTTAAAGGACCCTGTCTCCTAAGGACAACCCTATTTGTAAAAAAAGGATGAATGGACAGGGGAGAGCAGGGCATTTGATTTCAGGAAAAAAACCTCAGCAGAAAAATTCAAGGAGGGGGGCAGCAGGAGGTGAAGCACCTGTGGGCAAAAAGCCAGCTGATCCAGGGGGATCAGATGCAGCAGAGATCATCAGGGCCCCTGTACCTTTATTTCAGCAAGTGCCCATGGACAGCAGGGTGGTGGGGCAGGTGGCCTTCCTAAGATTCAGGGCTCCAAATCAAATGAAAGGTTTGGGGCTCCAGCCCTAGTGGGCCGCCCCCTAACACTGCTTCTGGTAGAAAGGGGGTTGGGAGTGGGCCCCATTTTAAAAAAAATCAAAAGGGGTGTGGGACATTCACGACTGGGAGGTCACCGTGTATTGTCCCAGCAACGAGACACAGTAACCCTCGCCACTGGTAATATGTGATATTTATTTATTAATAATATTTATATTCCACTTAATATGACATGTCTAAGCGGTTTACATACAAAAATACCAAAAACCACTTTTAAAATACATATATAATACAATATAAACAGTAAACAGTTACAACTTAGAAAAAGAAAAGAAATCAACAAAATGGAGCAGCATTATGATCAGTTACAAGCCGAGGAAAGCTTGTATCCCCAAAGCTTGTAACAAAAGAGCAACCTTCAGAAAAGATGTCTCTGGATCATATGCAACAGCTGAGTAATGACTGCACAAGATTTGCAGTAAAGAAAAAAAAAGAAGAAGAACAAAAAGTGGGGGGGACCCTCCACAATAACATTTTCTGTAAAGGCTCTTCCGCCAACAACAGCTCTGCAATTGCTTCCAAACACTGTGCTTTAATGTGTGATGTTTATGATATATATTTTTTCCACCAGCCTGAACCGATTCCATTTCCAAAGTGTGCTTTTCAATGTTACAATCCACAAAGTGTGCTCATTACTGCAGCCACACATGGGGATGAAGACGGAGCCCGCATGCCTCGTGCAGCCTAAAAGGAAGCTGTTCATTTGCCTGCTGTTTCCATCTAGCCCTGTTGCTGATGGATGGATGGCCAGCAGCCAAAAACTCTTCGGCTGGGTTAAATTTTCTCCATTGTCACAGCAGCCATTGCAAAAGCGAGGGATCATTTGACTGTCAATCCGTTTCTGTGACAACCACCACCACCAGCACCACCCTGACACAAAGAAACAACTATTGCTTCCCTTTGCTGGGATCTGCAGATTGTTTTGAAGCAACCCGCAACTTTCCTGGAAGCTAGGCTAATCTGAATAGTAATGCTTTGTTACTGATGCATATTGCTCAGAGTGGTGTGCATGGACTTCCTTCTTAGGTGGTCTTCCAATCCAGCTACCAGAGCAGGCCTTAGAGTTTCTTAGGGAACTGCATGTTCTTCAAGCCCTTTTAAGGCATTGCTCTGGGCCCAATGGTAGACTCAACAACATGATCGAGGACACAATTATTTACTATCTATGTAGGTCTTTGTACTGGGGCAGGGAGGGAGAGATAGAAGAGAAGTTGTGCACATTTTGTATCCCTTTGAGCAGTGTTCTCCAACCTTGGACCCAAGGTTGGAGAACACTGCCTTTGAGGATGCATTTAAACACAGTGGAGGCTAGTGGCTCTGATGTCAGAGGGGCCGTGTATCCGCTCTGGATTTTACTCTGAACTTTTAAGAAGCTATCCATGGTGCCGAACCTGTTTTGGAGATAGGATTCAACACTATGGATAGCTCCTTAAAAGTTCAAAGGAAAATCCGGAGCAAATACACAGCCCCGCTGACATTGCAGCCACCAGCCTCCACTATTTAAATGCAGGTACACTAGAGTCACAGAGGAATGATAGCTCAGTGGTAGAGCACCTGCCTAGCATTCAGAAGGTCCTAGGTTCAATCCCTGGTTCAAGGCTCATCTCCAGTTTTTTTTTTTTTTAAAGAGCCAGGTAGCAGGTGATGGGGAAGAGCCTTGCCTGAGACTAGAGATGAGTAAGAATTTCATTTCAGTTTATTTTTTTATAAGAATTTACCAAAATTTCCAAATGTCTTTGGGATGGAAAGAACTTAAAGCAAATGCATACAAGTGAAAGGGTCAATCTAGGCTCAATCTGGTTGCCTTTGTCAAATGTTGGACTGATGGTGCACTTGCTTTCAGGGAACTGATGGTGACTTGCTTTCAGGGAAGTGTGTACAGGACTGCAGCCTGGAACAGACGTTTATGCTAATAACTTGCCTGATGGCCATAGGTGACCAGGAATTCCATGAAGGCAAGTCAGCATGCTGGCAGAGGAGAGCCGGGTCATGCCTTCCATACAGGGGGAGGAAAGCCTCTTCTTCCACAAGCAGCAAGGAAACACAACAAACTGGCATGGGGGGGGGAGGCAGATCAATCTGTTCCACCTCCACCAGTCTGCTTTGTGGAAGGCTTTCTTTTCTTTTTCCTAGTCTGCTAAGAGGCTGATAGCCTGCATTTCCAAGGAGGCCGTGGAAGAGGAGACTTTGCCGTCACTGTGGCCAGCATGGAAACCCAGGTTACTAGGGGTTTTTTTGTTTTTAAAGCAGGCTAGTAACTTTCTTGGGCTATTTACAAGGCTGGCCTAAAATTAGTTATAAGCAGAGAGTCCACTCCAGCAAACATTTATTACAAAATATTCTGCCAAGACACTGCATCCTAATCCATAACACCCTTGCTATTCGACATCCTGTTCACTTCCTATTCCAGCCACCACGCTGTTCTAACAGTCACTATGCCTGTTCGCACGATCAAGCAGTCCACTGTGGTTTATTTAAGCCACAGTGGGCTGCGAAGCGTGCGGGCGGCCATTTTGAATATCCAAGTCGTGACCACTGCTTGCCATGTTGTCTGAACCTGGTGAGGGTGGTTTGTTGGTGTGGTTAACAAACCGCCCACAACCCTAAAACAGCCCATGGCAAGCCACAGTGGGCTGCGGTGATCATGCAAACCCATTCTATGTTTCACTCTTGTCCTTGCAGCATAGATGGCTTTTATTATTATTATTCTCCTTCACACAGAGAAACTCTGAACTCTTTCACACAGCTCGAGCTGACAACAAAGCAACAACAAAGCCATCGGTTGTCTCCATCATCAAGCATAAAGTCAGCAGGCTTGAAATTAGGAAGGCCATTCATCTCTTCTCCCCACCACAAGCCACTGATCTTTCCAGCCCTTGATGTTGAATTTTAACCTTCATCTCGAAAATTCCCCTAAAAGGGGGGGGGGACCCTTGCCAGTAGCAGGAATGACCTCCAATTCCAAGGGGACGTTTGGCTTCTGGGCAGGCAGCAGAGCAAAAGCTGTGCTGCTTCATTTCACATGCAGCCTCAGATTCCTTTGGCCAAACTTGATGTGACAGAAGCAGCTGAAGGTGGAAGTCAAAGGAAAATCGGAAATTGGAAAATATTCTAGAAAACTGCCACCTGTTTCCCCCTGTCCTTCACTTTGGCAGGATACACACACACACACACACACACACACACACCTCCATCATCTTATTTTTGGGGGGAGGGGTTGGCGAAGACACATATCTCTATTCCTCTCTCTCTGAGGTTCTCATGTTTGCTTTGAAAAACCTCATCACTTCTAGATTTATGATTAGCAGTATCCTACTCAGAGAGACTTACCTACTTCTTAGAAGTTGAAGGAGACCAATAGCCACCATCTTTTCTGACTCAAGGCTGGTGGCAGTGGTTGGCATGATTGGGCACCTGCCGAGGCCCATGCCCTGGCAGGGGGCCTGCTGTCACAACCTGCTGTGGCCATGTGTCTTACTTTACAGGACAGTCTTCTATTTCAAGGTGCCCTCTATTTGAAGAGCTGTCTGATCCAAGTCCAGTATAAAGATAAAGAACCATAAGAAGCCAGGAGAGCAAGAACCTAGATGTTTTAGCACCTAAAAGCAGACCAGCATATAGGTCACCTGATCATAGTTTCTCCCATTACAGTGAGATATTGTATTTCTATTCAAGTTATAGTGCTTTCTAAATGTGCATCTCTACCTGTAAATTTTGCATGTGCAAATGTTATGCAAAGTGATGCCTTCTTTTGTCCTCTTTGTTGGTGATGCATGTCCTCTTCTTTGGATGCATGTAGCTGGCCACCCTACTGCTATTGCTGCTGCTCCTCACCGTTGCTGCCTGCTTGCTCACTGGCTCTCTCTTGGCAAATGAGTGAGTGGCAGAACAGGGCTAGTGCTGGATACCAAAAAGATCCAGAGCTCAAGCCCACAGGACAAAAAAGAAAATGCACAAATTTGCATATGCTACTTTACATATGCTCCAAAATGTGTGTGTGTGTGTGTGTGTGACTTTAGAGGACCCTGTCTCCTAAGGACACTCCTATTTGTAAAAAGGGATGCATGGACAGGGGAGAGGAGGGCATTGATGTCCAGGGGAGGGGGGGGAACTCAGACAGAAAGACCCAAAGGACAAGGAAGTTAAGAACTAGCGGAATATGGCAGCATCCCCTCCAAAATCCCATAGGCAAAAATTGGGACATGCTCTTAACATCCTACTGCTAACACCAAAGAGCTCTCTTTGAGATGCTCCTTTCCCACCCCGATTTCACAATGCTGAAGGCTCTGCTCAACCAGCTCAATTCATTTACCCTGCCGTAGCCTGTCTTCCATCAATTTAAAAGCCAGGAGGTTGCTTATTACTTGGCTTAATGCTAGGGGCCAGGTGGCATTAATGGTTAGCAACAGTTCAAAATATACCTTGACAACTGCAGGATAGTAAAAGGCAGGCTGTGCAAGTCAGGTGGCCACGTATGCATCACCAAGAGGAGGAAATGCATCACCAAAAAAGATAACAAAAGCGGGTGCTGATTTGCATAAAATTTGCATATGCTGATTTGTGCGTGTATAGGTGCAAATGTAGAAATAACTGCTGTAATTTAAATAGAAATACAGTACATCTCAGCCTAACAGGGAAGACTACAGCCTGTGCTTGTTTAGTCTGCTGTCCAGACTCTTGCTGGGCAATTTCGAGGCCCTGTTGCTCTTCCTTCCTGGGATTCTTGATCTTTACATCGGATTTGGACTGGACAGCCCTTCAAATAGAGGATGCCTTGTAATAGAGGACTGTCCTCTGTAAAGTAGACACATGGGCCACACTATGTGCCAGCCTTCCCCAACCTGGTGCCCTCCAGGTGTGTTGGACTACAATTCCCACCATCCCCAGCCAACAGGCCCTTGTCATACCGGCCAGGGTTTATGGGAGTTGTAGCCCAACACATCTGGAAGGTGCTAGGTTGGGGAAGGCTGCCATGTGCCCTCTATGGTGCCTTAGTGTTCATGCGCAGGCCTTGGCCTACAGACAAGATCCACCTAGCCACCCACTCTGCAGTGTAACTTTTAGTGATTCTGGGGAAGCTGAACCTCAAGGAATTACACTAAACATTTTAGCGTCCCTCAAAAGCAATAAATAAATAAGGCCAAAATAGTGACAGTGAATTTCCAGTGGAACAGCTACTAGAAAACCAGCAGAGTCCTTCCCTGGCAAATAAAGTCAATTGTCACATATGTGCCAGACATTTTTCTCTCTGATATCTTTTTCCTTGCTGCAACAAACCTGTGCGGTATGTCACCGTTATGGCAGGAGCTCAGAAACAGGCCTCAAGTCTCCTGGTTAGTGGCTGATACATGAACCCGAGTCTCCCACCCAACAACGTATGGTCCATAGGACCACTCTGTAAATATGCTTGCTCTGGAAATGTGGGATGCAAGGCTCAGAGGCCTGGCTGGAAGGTGGGAAGCCCTGTGCTCTATTTCCCCTCATCCGTAGACTGCCTTTACCAAGGCCAGCTCCAGGTCTGAGGGTGCCCTGGGCAAAGCCCATCCTGATGGAGCCGTCTCCTCTGTCAGTGGGCCCTGGCAGGCTTACCTGGCAGGCTTACCTGGCAGTGGTGGGTGGCAGTCGTGCAGCAACAGTGTCAGGTGGCTGAGGGCCACCAATTCAATTTCCCACAATGCTCCAGAGTGACACTATGTCAGGGACATTGTGGGAAATTAAAATGGCAGCTAGAGTCAGCTGCCTGGTGGTGGTGCTGGGAGCACGGGGCTGGGGGGGGGGAAATAAACTTAAAAACTGCAGGTGTCCGCGGTGGGACCCTGCCAGGGCGATGGGGTTCTCACCAGCTGCCCACAGTGCCAGATGCTGACGGCAGCCCTGGTCTTGGCCAGTTGGGCTCCATTTGCACTATCTCTAGGCCTCCCCAGGGAGTCATATATCATAGTAATGCTGTCAGGGCAGCCGTGTACAAGAGGTCACCTTGTTTTATTAGCCAGCCAAGAAATCGTAGAGATGGGACGGAGCCTTTCCTAACGCCAAAAATAAATGAGAAAACAAAAACACAAAAGCCATGGTGAGATATTCTCTTTTTTTGCCTACACAGCACCCATCCGCGCAGACACACAACTCGACTCGCCTTCCCTGCCGTGCCCATGTGAACCACCGTGCCCTCTCACCACAAACACAACAGCAACGCCTTGCGGGTGTAGCCGCCTCGTCCCCACACATCACACAAACTTGGGCTTCCTTCTCGGCTGCAATACCTGCACCAGCACCACCCTGCTGCCAGGAACACACACAAATGCACAAAGACACACCGCCCAGGCTGGCAACGATTGCGAAACAATTGTAGCAGCTCACCATCACACACACACACACACACACTGCCACACAAACCATGAGCCCACAAATATCCGTCGCCTCCTCTGAATGCCAAAGGTCCTTCCCTTTAAAAAAAAAAAAAAAAACACACCCTACATACAATCCCATAAATAAAAACTCATCACACTTGCAAGCAGACCCGCTCCCAATGCGATCCTCTTTGTCTCATGCAAATGCGCACATCTCTCATTCTCTTCGCTTAGGGTCCTGGGGTCCTTTACATATACACGCATTACCCACCTGTGTACCCACAGCTCTTCTCACACAGCCCGACTGTCAGATGCACAAAAGGAGAAATGTTTATTCTGCGCTGCACGGGATGTATCTTTGACTCTCCCCCCCCCCCGCAAAGAGGAAATATTACATATTTTGCCTTCTAAGCGGGCGAACAATCTTCTCTCTCTCTCTCTCTCTCTCACACACACACACACACACACACAGCACCCCTGTACGGATTGCTCCCTGACTTGACAAACACAAGCCGCAACCCATGCATGCACACATATGCGAGCGTACCGCCTCGCCTCCTCCCTTTGCAAGTGGCACAATGACTCCAGAGTCACTCTCCAGTCCCACTCTCAGAATGTGGGAAGCTCAAAACATGCCATCGGCCTGGCCTTTTCGTGGCAGACAATAGGAAAAGGCAGCTTAGGAAGCCCTCGCACATGAGCGACACCCCCCCACCACCCCTACCAGTATTCTCCCTCCCTAGCTTCCCCTCATCCGACCCCAGCGTCCACAGATACAGACCTGAGTGTGGGAGCAACTCTGCTCTTAGCTCAACATCCCATCCGATAGGCCCGAGCGATGGAAAGGAAAGAAGAAGAAAGCGGGCGCGGGGGGGGGGGGGGGATACCAAAGCCAAATCTGTTAGGAGAACCAGCCAGCAGCTAGCTGCCCGCCTGCCTGCCCAGGAGGAACACAGCGCTGTTCCCACCCAGCCACTCGGCTGCCTCCCCTCTCAATGCAGAGAGCTTGAGCGAACTGTGGGCTCAGCCTTCCTCATCAATATGCATTAGCTCTAAGACACTGACTCCGCCGCCGCGGTGGCTTCTCATCCCGCGGCCAGGCCGCTCTAAGGACACACGAGCCAAGACGCTTATTGAGACCACGGACGGCCGTCAGCTTGGGGAAACGGTTTGTTTTGCAGTCCGCACTCCGCACTGCCCTTGATCCAACGGCTGTGAGACGATGCAGTTCACGCAGCCGCCCGCGACCGTGCCCCATTCACAAACAGCCGCATCTTCTTTTGCCTCCCCCGCCCCCCAAATGCATGGAGTCGTCTCAATACAAAGGAATAGTCTTAACAGGGCCAGTGTGAAAGCAACTGCTTCTAATGAAGCTATTCCAGGACTTCGGGGATGTGTCATTCACACTGCGGAGGGGTGGGGGGGGGGGATGCTATTGCTATCCTACAATCTGTGCTTCAGTCTCCGAAGTATATATAAATTCGAGAGATTGCGAGGTAGGGGACAGTTCTGGCAGCGTGGATCGACTTCCATTCGGTGACATCACATACACTTTTTCATCCCTCCCTCGAGACAAAATATCTGCAGCTATGGGTTTACCCAGGTTACGAGATCAAGGGTTTTGTTTTAAAATATGGTATCTCTTACCATCTGGGTTTTGGAAGGTCCCACAACATATTCCAAGACTATAGGGTTAAAAAAAAACAACCAACCCAATAAAATAACTTACAGCTGTGGTCTATGCTCTAGAACAGCCTTCTATAACCCCTCTAGATGTGTTGGGACTACAACTCCCATTATCCCCATGACCATGCTGTCCGGGGGTAGGCCAACACATATAGATGGCATCGAGTTGGGGGAAGGCTGCTCTAGAAAATACTTTCTGCTCAACCCTTTTTCTTCCCAGTTCTGTTTCTGCAATAACACTGCAATACCTGCTTCTGATAATTCAGGATCTCTAACTTATATGTACATGGTTTTTTTAACCATTCTTGAATCACAGACAAGGTTTAAAATTTAGGGGTGTTTACAAGATTTTAAGTATGTCTTCCCTGGTTTTTCTGTTACTGTAAAGGCTTGAAAATAAATTCAAAGCAGACTCCATTGTAATTTAACATATGCCTGGTAACGGTCAAGCTGAAGGAAAAACACCCTTGGTTATGTGTGATGAGTGCCACAATCCTAATATCCCAGAAGACAACCCTGGTGATTTCAGTGGAAATTACCTCCAAGTTCAAAACATTTAAGCTGAAATATACAGCTTACAAACCAGATACCTGAAGGAACACCTGCTCATATACCAATTTGCCCACGCATTGAAGCCTTTTGTCAAGGGTTGAGTGTGGATTGTTGTTAAAGGGTGGGTTATCGTGTTGTCTGAACCCAGCCGAGATAACAAACCTTGGTGAACAAACCATAGTTCACAACCCAACAACAATCCATGGGTTCTCTTCATGGGTTGATCATGGTTAACAAGCCATGGCTTGTTAGCGCAGCTGGGTTCAGACAACACAACAGTCCACATTTCAACAACCTACAGTTCAACAACAACCCACACTCAACCCATACTTAATCCTTGAGTGTGGATTATTGTGTTGTCTGAGAGTGGCCACTGAGAAGGCCCTTCTCCCAGTCTGAGAATGGCCACTGAGAAGGCCCTTCTCCTGCAACCTCACCAAACATGTCTCCAGTGGCGGTGGGGCAAAGGGCCTCCTCAGATCTTAAAAGCTACTTGGCCTTATAAGCAGTGAGCCAAACTCTTCTAGTTGTTGCTGTTTGGGAGCGCCTTGTTTAGGGAGGGATAAGTATCTTCCTTTTTCGGAGGACAGCATTTCCTCATAGAATGAAAGTGTGGATAAGAGGTCCCTTTACAGCCCCAGAATGCAACTAATAGAAATAGAAAATGGGTTTATCATATAGCATCAGCAAAAAGGTATGTCTGTCTGCCTGTGACCAAGGACTGCAGAGTAAGGATCTGCTCGACTTCTGAGGAGGTTGTTATTCAAAAAGCCAAGGCCTACAAGGCAATATTGAGGTTTATGTTACAATCCTATGCAGGTTTACTCAGAGGCAAGTCCCACTGCTTTCAATGGGGCTTTCTCCCTAGTATGTGTTAGGTAGTGCAGTCTTAGGCATGTCTACTCAAAAGTACCACCGAGTTCAGTGGGACTTACTCCCAGTTAAATGTATTTAGGATCGCTGCCTAATAATAATAATTTGCTTCTAGCATCCAAAGCCCTCTATAAAAACATTTAACAGCACAAACAGTTGCTGTTAATACCCCTGAACAGATGTTAATTTTAGAAGAAATGAATAACATTGCACATTTATTAAGTCTCAGCTAGTTTGGAATTTGAGTTGAACAAAACAGACCCATAGCTTGGGTTTGAAGACTGTAGCAAGTTTAATGGAAAAGCCCGTCATCAACCTGGGGCTAGAACTTTTACATACAGCTGGTGCACCGGACAAGACGTCCTAATGAGAGTACCGCAGGGTGGAAATGGGTCACGGGGAACCACACGGTAATGGTTTAAACGCTTATTCTGTGGCAGCTGCCATCACGTTACAAGACAGACAGCCAAAGCCTCCAGTCCCATGGCAAGGCGACCGCCACTGTCACCATCCACAGCCACTCAAAAATCTGGGAAGACGGTGAATGGGGGTAACGCTGTTATCACGTGGTTGGAGGATACAATCTGCTTCGCCTTGTAGTTACAATTGCCATATGGTCACGTTTTTAAACAGCCACTGTGTCATTGCTGGGTTTCCGTTACCACCCGCAAAAGCATACACATTGGGCAGTCAGTTTTAGTACATCTAGTGCAGCTTTCCCCAACATGGCTGGCTGGGGATGATGGGAGTTGCATTCCAACACCTCTGGAGGACACCAGGTTGGGGAAGGCTGAGATACCATGGTTCCTGTTGACTAGGTTGTTTTTTGTTTTTTTTAACCAAACCAAACACACACTTGGGTGGGTTGATATGTCAACAGGTGCACACCAACTGAGAAGCGATGCTTCCCAACTGATGGAATAAAAGGATTCAACAGCTTTGTGTCTCAGATATTCCCAGATAAAATCCTAAATGAAGGAAATCTAGGCGCCACAACTAGCCTCTTGGTTGTGCCGCCGTTCAAGGTTCAGTTGAGCACAGATTCAGCAATGCAGAAACGCAGATCTCTTAGCTCTAACAAACCGAGGTCCCCTTAAGATTTAAAAACCTTGGGAACCGGAAGAACTTTTTTTTGTTTTGTTTTCAGCGTGCAAGAGGATTTTAAAAATTCAGGTTTATGCTCCCACTGCATGAGAGGGCTAGTGTCGCAGCTTTAGTGCTACTGACCGGGATGAATGGATCCTGCCCAGATTGCCTCATTCTAGAATGAAGCAGTTTGCTCTTGATCCCAGACTCCACCCCTGGGGCTCTCACGGTGCCTTTCACAGCTCCGGCCCCAAACTGAAGCCCTGCACGTCTACTTTAGCAGCATTTCAAGAACCTCCCGCCCTTCTGGGAGCCAATTTGCAACAGGGCCACAGAGCCACTAGGAGACCACATCAACCGGCTTCGTCGATTCATCGTGGACAAGGACTTTTCATGTCCTTGCTGGATCCAGATCAGCTTTCTTGATCACCCTTGGCCAACAGGTCGCCTACTCCGGTAAAATTTAACTCCTTATTGTCAATGGTAACAGAGCTTAAGTTGGGACCAAGAACCTCCGAGGAGAAAGCACGGGCCTGGAAGCCATCTTCCCCTGCCAATGCAGCGCTCCCGTTCATGTACATCTCCAAGTGTCGTAGCAGCTGCTTTGGGTTTCTTTTGGCAAATGCCTCCAGTTCTACAAAGAGAGAAAAAAAGAAACATGACATCTGGTATCAACACACTCGGAAAAAGTTGTGACACCTGGGCTAGAACCAGGATAGGAACATTTGAGGCTCTTTAGTTAAGCGAGGGAAAGGTGATGTGTGTGGGTGACCGGGGAGGAACATGATAGAGCAGTCTTCTCCATTGGCTATGCTGGCTGGGAATGATGGGAGTTGTAATCCAACACATCTGGAGGGTACCAGACCGGGGAAGGCTGTGATGGAGGTTTATAAAAATGATGCATAGTACGGTGAAAGCGGAGACAGAGGGGGCTAGAAATGTTCAGGACGGGGCATCAGGGCATAGAACTTCTATTCCCCATATGGAATACTAGCTTTTGCCCGCGGCTTCGCTCGTGTGATGAAGTGTGATCGTGCCAAGTTTGCATGGGTCGTCATTTTCCTATAGGTACTATTTGTTCGAAATTCCTTAAGGTCACTGACCACTGTTTTGAATTGCTCCATAGGAAAGGTCCCCCGGGACTACCAGCTCCCCCAGGACTACCAGCTCCCCCGGGACTACACAATGAAATCCCTGCTTTCCTCCCTGGATTACACAATGAAATCCCTGGTCCCCCGGGACTACACAATGAAATCCCTGCCCCCCCCCGGGACTACACAATGAAATCCCTGTCCCATCCCCCCAGGACTGCACAATGATATCCCTGCTCCCACCCCCCCTCCGGGACTGCACAATGAAATCTCCCTGCAGGAGAGATTTGCATATCTGCTCCTGATCGGCCCCTGTGGCAGTCCATACCAACATTCTATATGTCGTTGGAGTGATTTGCATAACCGCTCCTGAATGGCCCCTGCGAACATTCCAAGTGACGCCATTGGCTCTCATCTATTTTGGGCACTACAGGCGCAGTGAGGGTTTTTCGGAGATTTGAACCCACCAGTCTTTGACCTTGGGTGATGGAGAGTATGCATGCCAAGTTTGGGGCGGATCCATCAAAACGTGATGGAGCCTACACAACGACGCCCCACACACAGTAGTCATTCAGTCATTTAAAAAGTTTCCCTCCCTTTTCACCCCCTCAGAGCACATTCTAAATGGCCTAGGGGAGATTTGCATAACCCAGCCCTATTGGCTCCTGCAGGAATTCATACGAACAGTATGGACTATTTGCATAACTACTCCTATTGGCTCCTGCAGCAATTATGAGGGGAGGCCGATTTGCATAACTGCTGCCCTGTTGTTTTGCCCATAGGAGATATGAGAGTGGGGCGATTTTGCCCCCTTTTTTCACCCCCTTAGGGATGGAATTTCCGAAAATCCTTCCTTAGTGGGGCTCTACGTCATAAAAGGAACCAAATTTTAAAAAGTGGCTTTCAACATTCTTTCAATCTGTTCAGATTTTAAGCAGCTATGATGTGGGGAATGTTCTGCAGGGCCCCATGATTGCATCTCACAAATGTAGAATTCACTACCAGGTACAGAATTTGGCAGCCCTAGTATCACAATTCAGTTTTTTAAAGAGGCAAAAAAACAAAACCATGCCCTGCATATGGTTTTAGCAATACATAAATGTATGCAGGTTTATTAGATCAGTTAATGAATTAAAACTCATGTGATCAACCAACTAGAATTTCTTAAACTGGGTGTCAGCCCTAATATAGGAAACTCAGACGCAGCATCAGTTATGCAAATTACATGAACGCTAACGCATTTGCTTAATTTGCCTAATTAACTAGACACAGAAGCTGTATTCACTTGATGGGGCAATATTTATTTTGGGCACACGGCCTTACATGGGCTCATAGCAGCACCCACCTTATTTCCCCAATAGCTTATTTGGATAATCAGAGGTTAGAGTGGATAATTCTTTATAACATTCCTATTAACAAGGGACAGGGAATTCAGTATTAAGCATTTATGACCTCTTTGGAAGGAAGATGTAAGAAGGTGTCAGCCTCACCATTAGTGGTTCATGCAAAGTAGATGTCATATAGTATCTTACGTTTTACACCGCCTCCTGTGTCATACGAACCTTAGGGTTCTTTTTTCATATAAGTGCTGAATGGCCAGCAAAAGAAAACAAATTGCAGCCTGCTCACTGATAAATAAAATACTATGCACAGAAGCCACATCAAACATTTTTGGCACAGGCAGCGGTTGACAGAAGGGACCATTTGTTCTACAATATTATTTCTTCAGAATGTTGAGTGTAATAATGTGTTTGGGTTGTACGGTGTAAACTTGCAATGGCCTATGTGCTATATACAATAAATATTTTACATCTTCACTTACATACTTACGTATTAAGTATTTTTCATAATCAAAAGTTCTGGTCACAGGGGGTTGCAAGGAAGAAGTTACATCATCAACATCAGTCAGGTAAAACTACCTATCCGAGAGAGCCGTTAAGTCATAGTCCCCCAGTTTGTAGCTTTGCCCCTCCAGCTCCTTGGCCAAGCACCTACACCAGATGACTGAACTTGCAGTAGTAACCTTGCTTAGTGAGAGACGAGAGCTGCAACAACATTTTGTCAGGAAGGGGAAACTAACCACTTAAGTGGGCAAGAGAAAGAGATTTTTAAAATGTTGGTTTACCATAGGTGCAGAAGAACAGCAGGAGAGCCCTGCTGGATCAGGCCAAGGGTCCATCTAGTCCAGCATTCTGTTCACACAGTGGCCAATCAGCTGCCCACAAGAAACCCACAAGCAGGACATGAGTGCAACAGCATATTTAACTGAAGTGTCCTCTTGGCTGTCCATTACAATTATTGGCTACAATCACACATAGGTTGCACACCTGCAAGCATCACCGTTGAGCCTCCCCATCCATCTCAATGGGGCTTGGGTACAACTCTGGCTCAGTGAATCAATAGAAAAGGGGCAGCAATTGTAGTGCATCCCTAAGATATAAACAGCCCTGGAACCTAACCTATTAACATACTGGGCTCCAAATGTTTCAAATTGAAAGAGAACCTTGTCCCTGGAACATTCCCTGTGGCAAATGCATGCCAAAGGATGAATAGCCCCAACATTTACCTCCATGTGTTGGCAAGCAGCCCACCCATAAAGGGATGTACATGCATGGGAAAAGCAATGATTATGCCATCCATATTTTTTTTCTTTTGCATACGGAACTAGAGCAGCCCACCTTTTAGAACAAAACCAGAGTCAGAAATTGTCTTTTGTTGAGTTTTCCAGATGTTGAAGAGTCGTAAAAACACAGCCACGTACAAGTCGTTTAGCACTGCAATGACCTGCTGCCTTCGATTACATTCTCTGTAAGAGACAAGCAGAAAATATTTATCCCCCATCCTTATCAACAGACAAAGGAGAAACGACTCAACAGGAGCCACTTCCAAGAGCTTCCTGAACTTAGGGAGATAGGAAGCTGCCTTATACAGAGGCAGACTATTCGACCATCTTGCTCAGCACTGTCGCTGAAAAAGACTTCTTCTTTCCAAATACCAGCTTTCTGCTAAATAATCCCAGAGGATAAAAAACTATTCAAAAGATTGATCTTGCCTCAATTTCTATTGAACATTAAATACACTCTCCCTTGCATGCCGTGTTCACATGCGACGATAAGCTGAGATTCCGTAGAATCCTGGCTTGGTGTGAACAAGCTGTATGCTGGTGCATGCAGTCCATTTATTCCTGCTTTGCTCCTCCCTGCTAGCACAGCCGCTAAACAAACCAGGAATGGTTTGTTGAGCGTGTCGTCTGAACTGGAGATCCTGGCTTGCTGCCCCCAAACAAGCCAGGAATCACAAGCCAAGAACAAACCCTGGCTTGCAATTCTGACTTGCAAGGGACACGACAAGCCAGGATCCCTGGTTTGGACAACACACTAAACAGACCATTCTTAACCACTGCCTAACATAACGCTGGAGGCTTACATACTTGCCTACATCTGAGAGACCCTTGCAAGCAGCAGTGCCTAAAACCCTCCCAGGAGTAAATATATTTTATATATACTTTTTTTTTTTTTTTTTTACATACACACACTGCAACAAATTTTTGCAATATGGAGTGCTCCTATTCAGGGTTGCAATCAGCCAACCATGCCCTCTTCCAGGAGACTCCATTCCATTCTCTCACCCCCACCCGCACATCAAATACTCAAGTGTTCCATGGCCACTAGGCATGCTCAGTCCTCACTGGGCTATTGCATGAGTGTGGGGGGGGGGGGATTTCTAAAGATTTATTGTATTTCTGTAAACTGTGGGGCTCCCCCAAGCCTGCTGATCCCTCCCTCTTGCACATGGATGGTGCTGTTCTGGCTACATAAGGATCCACACTCAGAGAACAAGTTCACTATTAACATTTGTGTGCACACACAACATTTGAAGATGCAGGGATGACTTATGAGAATATATTTCTGGCTTAAGCAAAAGGTAGAAATCAATATTTTGATCTCCTTCAGGCTGTCAACTGATTGAAGAATCTTTAGCTGATTAATCAACCTGCCTTTTACCTGATTAAATTTAAATAAATTTGCATATTAGCAAAACTCAGTAAAGATGCCAGATTGAAGATAGTGAGAAAAATGGGGGGGAGCATTAAAATTAATAAACAAATAGCAAATACCCTTTATTATAGGCAAAGGTAATCTTAAATAGTGCCTTGGGGGGGGGGGAGTTTCCCTATTACAGTACTACATAAAAACAGATATGGGTGCTGTCCTTAACTCACAACCCCGCTAATTAAGATTCCCCCACACTGATTGATCTAATTAATATAGCCGATGGATCTGTCAGTTAAAGTTGGCCGCCCTGGATCCACTGGATCCATGGAGTTTTAAAGGGCATAAAGAGACCCACAACAAACTCACCTAGAAAGGCGTTCTTCCCTCAGTACCTGGATTACAATACGAGTGATATTGACAGACATCACGCAAAAAGGGAAGTTCTGTAAAGGAAGCAGAACTAGATCAGAAAAGTGTGTCCCACTCCTCATTAACTTGACAAACAATACATTTTCCTTTACTGTAGCGCTATATAGGCCTGAACAAAAACCCTGCACACAGATTTAGAATTCTATTTGAACTGACATTTCAAATGAGCCAAACACAGCATACCAAGATTTTAAAGAACAGGTTCTGGTGCTAGATTCTGAATCCATGCAACCAATCTGCAGATTCACTTTTGCTTGCTGCATTCATAAAAATCCAGCTGAACCTGGAATTTGAGTGACCCATTTGACCTGGGTTCAGGGAATTGTCCCCGAATAGTGTGTTTTGGGGAGGGATGTGTGTCTTAAAACAGGGCTTCCAGAAGCCAGGTTCTGGTAATTTGCTACCACAAGATGTAGCAGTGGCCACCAACTTGGAAGGCTTTGAAAGGGAATTAGACCAATTCATGGAGAACAAGGCTATCAATGGCTACTAGTCATGATGACTATATATTACCGCCAGTATCTCTCAATACCAATTGCTGGGCAACATGAGCAGGAGGGCGCTGTCGTATTCATGCCCTACTCGTGGGTTTCCCATGCGCATCTGGTTGGCCACTGTGGAAACAAGATGCTGGACTAGACAGGCCTTTGGTCTGATTTGGCAGGGCTCTTCTTATGTTTTTCTGGTGACTTATCTGCTGTGTCCTAGTAGAGCTCTGCCAACTAGGCTGCAGTACTGGCTGTCAACTGGGGACTGACCCCGGGGGCAAATCTCTGTTCATCGGGCCCATTAAAGCTCAAGCCTCAGAACTTGCTCCTTGGTCAGAGTAACTTGGCTCAGAGAAGACTCCTGCTCCCTTCTTCTGTATTGCTGCCTTTCAGAGCCGAACCTCCTGCCTGCCTTTGATACACTACCTGCCTTTGGTCCTTGGGCCTTCAGTTTTATTATTTGATTTATTTATTGGTTTTATTTATTATTTATTTGGTTTTATAAATACTATTTTATAGCAGGAGTGTGGAACCTCAGGCCTGGAGGCCAAATCCAGCCTCCTGGGAGCTGGATTTGGCCTCCACTCCTTTTGCCTTTGGCTCCACCCGCTTTGCCTTCCGCTCCACCCACCACTGGACTGCAGCCCCCAAGAGCGTCTCCAAAACTGAATTTGGCCCTCAGGCTGAAAGAGGTTCCCCACCCTTGATTTATGGGTTGCTCTACAATGAACTTCTCAATGTGGCCCACAAACAAGAAATAAAGCAATTCAAACTTCAACTAGCCTAGAAGCAATGAAAGTATAAATACAGCATAGAAACACAATCTGCAGAGAGCAAAAAATAAAAATGGATCTTTGGAACTGGACTTCTTGCCATTCTTGGACTATGTTATCAGCCTCTCGCCCCGTTGACTGCTGCCTCTGGAACTTGACCAATGCCTATGTTGGACTGCACTACTCACCTCTTACCCCTTGGGCTGACAAAAATCAGGACATCACCTCCAGCCATGGAAAACAAATCCTGACCCTTGCTGGGTCATGACACTCTTCCTATCTGAATTTATAACAGAATGAGAAGTATACCAGAGAGGATCGGCTAGCGACATGTATATACGACGTTTATAGCTATCATGATTGTTGATGCTTTCTCAGCTTGCTGAGAAATTGGGAAAGGGTCTGGGTGCGGCTTTGAGAAAAAGAAGGAAGAGGAAATCTTCATTCAGCAGAAGTCCCAAGTCCTCCCTGTTCACTGCCCCTCCACTTCCGTGCACCACGTGGCCCATTCCGCTTTCCTAACCCAGATTCAATAACAAAATGCAAACCCCTCGCGCCAAACCAAAATTACACAATCAAAATAAACCGTGCAAACTGAAGTACCTTTGCATGATTTATTGCAAATTACGGAATAAGGCTCCAGAAGCTGAATTCTCACCCTGCTGCCAACAGAATACTGATTTGATATGTCAAAGGGGGTGGGGGGAGTAATTGGAAAAACACTGTAGGAACGAGAATTGTGGAACTGTATGTAATACACTACCAAATCTTAAATCAAATAAAGTGTAGCTGACTTGCCTGCCAATCCTGAAACATAAAAGATACTGTTAACCAAGATGCCAATGGTTCACTTTTCTGAACCGCCAAATAGCTCTGATGGGACCAATTTTAGTACATGCCTCCAGGCATGGCAGAAGCATTAGCCACATTTCAGCATTGTATTATGTATTCAGTTTCCACCCAATTTCCCAGCAATACCCTTGGAGCAGCTAAGGGGAAAGGTAGTGTTGTATTTAAAATATCTTTCGTTTCCAACAATTTCATCAATAACAAAAACTCTTCGGCATGAGCAATCTACTTCTACAATAACACTAAAAAATGCAAACATCTACAAAACGTACAGACTGGGTTCGCACTATACAACAACCCATCATGGGTAACGAGCCACAGTGGGTTGCCGTGTCATCCGAACCCAGACTGCTTCCCGTAGAGTGGTTTGTTTGGGGGCATCAAGCCACCCTTGACAACCCATGGCTTGTTCTAGGGATCGTTCAACTCATCAAGGGTTGCCGTGCTGTCCGAACCCAGCAGAGCAATATTATCATGGGTTACGGGGATTGGCTAGCAAGCCGCTCAGCAAGAGTGGCAAAAAACCCTTGACGCTCTTCCCAGTCTCACCTGTGCTGCCACCAGTGACAACCCCTCTACCAATACCCAAGTAGCACTTTGGAGCAACCATCGCTGGCTCGCCACCCTTTTTTTTCGGCCCCAGAAATGTGTGCAAATATCTGTGTGTTTGTTTTGTTTTGTTTTGTTTTCTGTGGTTCTTCCACAGTTGTGCAAGTGCGCTGTTATGGCTGTCAGAAACATATGTAGTCTTGCCTGGTCAATGCCCTTGTCAGTTTCAGTTGTCAAACGCTAACAGATTGATGAGGTGAGGCTGCATATAGGCTAAATTGTGAACAGTTGATAGCTGTCAGTTATCTAGCTGTCCATTGGAAAGCACTGGCAAAAGGGGAAAAAGTGACAAAGTAGGTGCACCAAAAGGGGATGGGCTTAAGATCTTCCCCTTAGCAATGTAAACCTCTTGATTTCTAGTGTTGAACTGACACTTCTCAGCGCCCTCCAACTTATCAACACTTCCCCAAGTCTCCAGCTAGTCCAGAAAGGGGGGATCTTCTTGCCACCCTCTTTTCATGACTCCTTTTCGGAGCCATTACTGCAGTTCCATGACAGCTGTCAAAAAGCGCTGAGCAGGGGCACCCCATTTTATCTATCCCATTCTGCCACATCTAAGGGTTTCTGTTTTGTTTGTTTTAAAAAAAAATCTTTGGGAAATTTGCACATTTTGGAGAACAGGGAAATATATGCAGATTTCATGGCTGGCCAGTAAGTGGAGAGGAAATATCCAGAGATTTCAAGGCTGGGCAGTAAATGGTGGGGAAATTTGCATTATATTTCCCTCCATTTACTTCCCAGCCTTGAAATCTGGAAAAAGTGTTGGATCTAGACTAAGATAGTTTAACTAAAGTTCTATTGATTTCAGTACAAACCAAGTTAAACTAATTTAGTATGGATCCAACCCATAAAACAGGGGTGCAGAAGCTCTTTCAGCCCAAGGGCTGAATTCCATTTTGGAGAAGCTCTCAGGGGTCGCATTCCAGTGGTGAGCAGGCCAAAGGCAAAAGGGGCAGGGGCAAAATACCAGCATATCTTAGCTTAAAGCTCCTCCTGCCAGTAACTAAGCCTTAAGAAAGGCATTTCAACCTTCTAGAACGTGGAAATAACTATACAAAATATGGGAAACTACCAAATGGTTGGTGGTTTGGGTAAAGGGGTGTGGCCATTTGGAGAACACCAGAAGGCCGGGCCTGATGTCCTGCACCCCTGCCACAGAAACACACAGAAGCAGTGTCACACATTTCCGGTAAAAAAAATATCACTAGCTTGGTGAATTTACGATATACTTACCAATACCGTACGACGGGACCCCTTTTCATAAGTGTTTACGTTTCTATCAAGGGCTGCCCTAAATTCTCAAGGCTGGCGTCCAAAATTTCAACCAAAAGCAAGCAGCACAAATAGACAGAAACAAAATGGCTGCATTCAGAGCCAACGACAAAAAAGAAGTAGCGGAGCCACCTGCATTCACTCCACCCTTCCTTCCCATGCCCCAGTGGGAGATTAGAAGCTTCCGTTCCTAGTTTGCAGTAAAACAATGTTTGCTGTTACTGTAGGTCTGAATCTGGCAAACCATGGCTACCAGCCACTGAAGCTTCTTATCCAAGGGTCCCCAGCCTTTTTGGACCTGTGGGCAAGCCGCTTTGGCATCTACCTGTCGCTCCCATGGATCTTAGGTTGTGTCTTATTCAGCAAAAACCTTTGTTTCGTGTCTACTGGACACCGCAATGTCTCTTTCATAAGGGATTGTCTAGTTTAGCGAATTGCTGGCGGTGCAATACAGCTAATGCTGCTTTTAAACATATGTTTTGGCAATGTCCAGTGGTTGCTTCTTTTTGGGAGGAGGTTATTACACAGATACATTTTGCACTGGAACAGTTTTTAATATTCACTGATGTCCATGCTCTTTTAAATTTACCTGCTTCACTGGAAATTAACAAATGAAAGGGGAAATGGATTCTCTGCACCCTTTTTACAGCTAAAAGACTGATATTACAAAATTGGAAGGATAAATACTCACCTCCTACAATGCAATGGATTGAGGACCTTACAATGCTTTCGATATATGAATGGGTGGCATACAGATGCCAACTTCAAATGGATACTTATTTGGTCTGCTTTTGCTGAAGCCTATGTATAACGTTGTATGCATTTCATACAAATCCATGTACGTCTATTAAAAAAAGGAAAAAATGTTTTTCTGGTGCCCACAGGCACATTGGGGACCCTTCTGTGGGCACCATTGGAGGTGCCTGCGAGCACCATGACGCACGCAGACCCTGTGTTGGGGACTCCAGCTCTAATCTCCTTCCCTTGGGCACAGGGGAAGAGACAGAGGGAATGATAAAGCTCAGATGCTGGTGCTCGTAATGGCAAACCATGGCTTGCCATTTCTTTTTAACAAAGCCCATCATTTCAAACAAAGAAGGGCCAGAGCCTCTTCTCAGGTGGCACCAGTGAGCATGCATTCCATCCAGGCTGGTGACTAACTGATTTTTAAAGCGAAATTTAAACCTCCTAATTACTAGAGCAAGGAGTACGGTGAAAAGTAAAAATCTAAGGCAGCTAAAGGACTCCCTCTGACACAAAGGGATATATGGGAAATCTCCTAAGGGTCCATTCCTGGAAGGCAAATCAAAGGCAAGAAGTTAGCACTCTAGCAATCTTTCCAACAGTCAGATGCAATTGACAATTTAGCCTGCTGAAAATGAAAGCTTTCCCATGCACATAGTAGGAGATCAGGCTGGCAATATTCTCTTTCCTGTGGGTTTGCAATAACACATTTTTAAATATCCAGAGCTGAAGAAGAGAGGAAACATACCTGTGTTTCATGATGGGACAGCTTGAAAATCTCTCGAGCTACAGGTAATATCCGAGAATCCATTACAAAATATAATGTTTGCATTAATCCTAGCAATCCGGTCCCGCGCAGGTCTGTGCCAGGATCCGTCCCTTAAGTATAAAACACACACACACACACACACACACACACAGAGGAACTGATAAGCCAAGTCAATAAATGCTATTACACAGGTCATATTTGTGAATTATTGCTTACATAAAGTTACATTAGAGAATTGTTAATTGCCAAGTCAAACCCACAAAGGCAACACTAAAATTAATGTGACCTCCTGAAAGCTTAATGATATCCCCCATGAGCACACAATACAATACATCGCCCCATTACGTAATCACACCAGACTGCCTCCAAATCTGATAGCTGGAGAAATATGGGCGATCAGAACCACGGAGTGAAATTTTCTGGCCTATGCCTTGCAGCTCATGCTCACGCAAGGTGAACATAACTTCGGACCAAGGTATCAGAAGGACCATCTGACCCTGTAGGAACCTGCCCACTCTTTTAAGATCTGCAGCAGTGGTCCTTCTCCGAGTTCACCAACCTTCTGAAATGGGGAGACACGGACTTCTTGGTAGTGGGATCCCAGTTTCGAAAGCTCTCCCGAGGGACACTCAGCTAGCATCCACTCTTCTAATTTCTAAACCTTATGCGGTCTCAAGCTTTTAATCAGACTATTTGATAACGTGCTGCTGTATTTTATTTCATTTTCTTATTGGTGCTGCTTCCGCTCTTATGGCTGGTTTTGTTTTGGGCTTCACTGACTGCCTTTCTTGTTGCTTTGTATCAGTTGTTGAATATTTATATTGCTAGCTGCCTTGTAAGCTTTTAAAAGCTGGAAGGCAGGGTATCAATTTTTAAAGCAAAAAAATAAAATAAAATAACATTCACATTAAACAATCCCCCCCCCCATCAAATGGTTTTAATACTAAACAGTAAAAGCCAGTGTGGCATAGTGGTTAGAGTGTTGGACTGGGACTCGGGAGATCCGGGTTCTAGTCCCTGCTCGGCCATGAAACTCACTGGGTGACTTTGGGCCAGTCACTGACTCTCAGCCTAACCTACCTCACAGGGTTGTTGTGAGGTAAAATGGAGAGGAGGAGGATTATGTAAGTCACCTTGGGTTCCTTTCAGGAAAAAAGGCGGGGTATAAATATAATAATAAATAAATAAAAATAAAATAAAAAGCTCCTTGCAGCAAGGATTTCCAACTGCCGATTATTTAACAACAACAGCAAAAAGAAATGACTGCCTTCTCACCCCCCAATTATACTGCTGAAACAGAGGAAGCTTGGAGTAGCCAGGAGTGGATTTTTGTGTGGAAGGGCAGTCAGCTACATTCAGTTTCGGTACCCAAAACGAATTCCTGGGCTCACAGTTCCTTCATCTGTCAGCGTTTGCCTTTTGCACCAGGCTCCGGTTGGTGAATCCGAGGGTTTAAGATAAGAACAAAGTTGATCCCACAAGCCTGAAGTCTGTCCACCGCCACTGCTGTAGTGTGTGTGTGGGGGGGGGGGGAGAGACCCTAAGACTGCACAGCCCTTACCGCATCAGCTTGGGTCCATTCTGCAAAGGTGGCTCCCTGCATGTCCCACAGATGCTGGGGGGGGGGGGCGTCCTCAAGCTGCGCTGGTCCTCTGCCCATCTTCGTGCCTGATGGGAGCCCTGTGGGCTGCGGAGTCTACAGAGCCAGCTTCCTGGTGTTGGGGTTACTGGCAGGGGAGGAGGAATAGGCCTTTTCCCAACATCCTCTATGGCAGAGGTGTCAAACCTCAGGCCCATGGGCCAAATGTGGCCCACCTTGGGTTCCAATCAGGCCCTCCGGGGGTTCCCCCCGATGTGCACACCCCCTTCCTCAGGCCCCACCCCTTTCCCCCAACCAGCCATCATTGGTTGCTTCCAGGCTTCTGTGTGATTTTTTCCCACATTCTAAAAGGCTGGAATGCCTCTCCTAAGGCTTAGTTACTGACAGCAAGTGCTTTAGGCTAAACTATGTTGGAATTTTTAAGCATGCTCTCCATACAAAATTTGAATTTTGAACAAGCTGATCTCACTACCACAGGGTGTAAATGCACATTTGAAGAATCTTGTTCTACTTGCCATACCTTGAAATCCCAGATCCTCCCAATGGGCTCCATAACGGGCACAATCAAACCGGGAGCCTGTTAATTTCTTGTAGACGGTTTGCAGTATCCTCATGTGCACTTTCTCGTTATTATCCAAGCCACCTGTACAGGGAAATGCTGGTCAGTTCTTCCACTAGATACACGAGGACAAGAGTGTATACTTTGAATGTGTAAGGCTCAAGGTCAATCTGTGGCATCTCTGCTTAAGGATCTCAGATAGCACGCAGAGAGAGAGAGAGAGAGAGAGAGAGAAAACTCTACCTGAATCCTTGGCAAGCTGCTAAAAGCCGAAGTAGACAGTACTGGGCTAGATGGAACAAAACTCTGATCAATGTAGCTCCCTGTATCTTTATAGCAGGGATGAGAAACCTCGGCCCTGGGGGCCAAATACGTCCCTCCGGGATTCCACGGACAGCCATGCCCCCTGTCCCTGTCCCCGCCCCGTCCCCCAACCACTGCACATTTTGGGGTGGTTTTCCAGCTTTTGTGCAGGCATTTCCCCATTCTAAAATGTTGAAATGCCTCTCCTAAGGCTTCGTTACTGGCAGGAACACCTTTAAGCTAAAATATGTGGGTATTTTTCATATTTTGGCCCTGCCCATCACTGGAACATAAGAAGAGCCATGCTGGATCAGAACAAGCATCCATCTTGTCCAGCATTCTGTTCACACAGTGGCCAGCCAGCTGCCCACAAGATCCCATAAGCAGGACATGAGTGCAAGAGCACCCTCCCACCCATGTTCCCCAGAAACTGGTGTACACATAGGCATCCTGCCTCGGATACTGGAGGTAGCATATAGCCAATCAGGACTAGTAGCCATTGATAGCCTTCTCCTCCAGGAATCTGTCCAATCCTCTTTAACAGCTGTCCAAATTGATGGCGAATACTACATGTTGTGGAAGTGAATTCCATAGTTGAACTATGTGCTGTGTTAAACTGAGAAGCCCCTGAGAGCTTCTCCAAAATAGAATTCGGCCCTTGGGCTAAACGAGGTTCAACATGCCCGTATCTTTATAGGAACATCTGAAGCTGCCTTATACTAAGTCAGACCATTGGCCCATCTAGTTAATTATTAACTGGAGGTAGCTTCCCAGGGCTTCAGGACAGAAGCTTCTTCCAGCCCTACCTGGAGATGACTGAAACAGGGGCTTTCTGCATGCCAAGTATGTGCTCTCCTACTGAGCTACGGCCCTTCCCAGATGTAGAGACATGGCAATATTAAGCAGGTTGCAGCCAAAACACTGGCTGCTGATTGGCAATTGAGCTATGGGGGAGATGCTCACCTTTGTCACAGGAAGCAATACTCACACTGGGCTATTGCCAGGGCTAAGTCCCGCTCACTCTGCAGCTGTTGATGGAGACGGGGAGGGCCAAAAAAGAAATGGGCGATGGCAGCCAGTCCTCTTCTTTGCACCGTCGGCTGGATTTTTTTCTGGAAGAAGGAGAATTTCAATAAAAGTAACAGAAGCATGTGGAGGAAAACCCTCCCTAGCAACATCGCTGAGAAACCAGCAATGCAAGCCAAAACACCGGTGCCATTATCAAGTGACAGGAGAGGGGATGGCTACGGTCTTTGGCAGGGTTGTATGAATTATGGGGAAGGTGCGATTCGGGGTTCTTCCACCACCCTTGAATGGGATGGGAGGATTGGGAGTGGAGGGGACTGCTCCGAACTTGCCATTGCTTCTACAAGTGATGACATTTTGGATCCAGGCTTAGCCAGGCTACTCCACTAATAAAAAATAATAATAAGTTGCCGAAGGCAATTCACGTTTGTTTGATTGATTGATGTAAGTAGCAGAACCTATTTTTAAGGACAAAGGAAGAAAACTATTGATTGATTGATTGATTGATTGATTGATTATATTGATCTCCTGCCTTTTTTTTCCTGCAGGGAACCAAAGGCGGCTTATATAATCCTCCTCCTCCTCTCCATTTTATCTTCACAGCAACCCAGTGAGGTAGGCTAGACTGAGAGTCAGCGACCGGCTCAAAGTCACCCAGTGAGCTTCATGCCCGAGTGGGGACTAGAACCCAGATCTCCCAAATCCCAGTCCAGTACTCTAACCACTACACCACCACACTGTTTCAAAGCAATCTCACTAAAAGACTGGCCATAAGTATCCTTTTTCTAGTACTGTCCAGGCTGGAGAACTGCAAAGTGAGGCTGCTGTTGAAAAGTGTCCGGAAACCTCAACTGGTGCAGAATGCGGCAGCCAGATTGTTAACTGGTTTATAGACTGCAGACTGCTGGTAGTAGTTAGGCTAGACTCCCATTACTTGGTTCAAAGGTAGCAAGAAGAGAAAATTCAAGTTCAACTATCTGTTCATATCAAAATCATGGACATTTAAGGTACTCACTCCAGTAATTCTAGCTCGCCCTGTCAAAATGAAATAGGAATAGGAGTACTCACCTCAGAAGTGCTCTGAGGACCAAACAGGAACTGTCAACACAGCATTTTCAATGCCTAAAATATTTAAGCAGTATGACTATTAAATCAATCCTACTTGGCACATACATACCCTGCAGTCTGAAAGGTCTGCTGTTTGGAAATACTGCAGTGCTTCATTGAAAGAGATTAAGGGTATGGGGCCAAGAGGCTTCTCCACGATTCCTACAGTCACATACACACACACAGAAGAAAAGAAAAGGGCATTGATTTCGTTCATTTTCATCCCATTCCTCCCGACATGTGCGCAAGGCAGCTTACAATATTAACATTAAAAATGTTAAGGCATCAATGCAACTTATTTTTAAAATGTTGTATTGGAATTTGTGTCATATTCATTTGCTCATAGATGACCTGGAGTCAGGGGTGAGTAGTGAAAGTGCCATGTTTGCCAATTATGGATGAAGACTCCAAAAGGATCTCCCCAGAATTAATTAGGTGATTGGGAAACAAATCCAAAGGAATACAACAGCAAATAAAATTCAAGGTAAGTATAAAGCCGTGCACATGGAGGTCAAGAATTCCTAACACACACACACACACACACGTCTAAAATGGCTGCAGCTACTCAGGAAAGAGATCTTAGGGCTGCGGCAGAAAGTTAAATCAAAATGTCAACTCATAGTACAGAGGAAGTGAAAAAGGCCAACAGTGCTGAGAAACGTCAGGAAAGGAACTGAAAATAAAACTGCCAGTATCATAAATGTCCTTATATAAAACTACGTACAAACATATTTGGAATAGCGTGTACAGCTCTGGCCACCCCCTCTTAAAAAGGATATTGTAGAGCTGGAAAAAGTACAAAAAAGGAGCCATCAGAACGATCAGGGGATTGGGTCAGCTTGTCCGAGCGTGGAAAGCTAAGCAGGGTCAGGCCTGGTTATTACTTGGATGGGAGACCCTTCCTCTAGTTTCCCGCATTGAGTAGGGGGTTGGACTCGATGGCCTGGTAGGCTCCTCCCAACTCTATGATCTATGACATCTATGATTGGAGCCAGCTCTAAAGGAGGAAAGACTGAAGTGTTGCAGGAGTGGCAAGCTAGCTCTGCTGTTAATAGTTTGAATGCAACTAACTGTGCATGGTTTTTGTTATGTAAATAGCCGCAGGGAAGCTTAAGCAGCCTTGGAACCATGGAGAGGGGGAGTTTAACTCTGTGGGCAGATTCACATGATCACCTCACGGTGGCTGATTTAAGTCAGTCAGGGGGCTTCGGCTGTGCAGACAGCCATTTTGAATATTCAAGCCCCAGCAGGGGGTTCCCATGGTTTGTTGTGTCATCCGAACCTGCAGGAGTTATTTGGGGGTTAAACAACCCTCAGATAACCCTACAATAGACCATAGGTTACAACAGACCGTGGCTTGAATAGGCAATCTGGCACCCACAGGCGCCAAGGCTTGTCGTGGCTTAAATAAGCCAAGGTAGGCTGCGGTGATCGTGCAAACCAGGTCTTTCTCTCCCTGCCACAATCCCTAGAAAAACATTGCCCCTCCAAAGCTGCTATTTTCATTTCAAGGGAAGCTTCCGTGGGCACTAATGGAGCCTTTGCTAAAAATGCAGGTGGCAGCTTCAGAGAGGTGGGTTTTTTTGTCAGGACTATGCAGGGAGAGAGAGTAAAACTCCCACACCACCACCACCTGTCATAGTTGCAAGGCTGCACAGGCTTATCGTGGCTGCTATATACAGAAAAAGAAAATGTGTATGTTAATTGCATTCACATAATTAATGTCACATCAAGCTTGGCCCTAAAGAGGTACATGATAGAGTCGATCATGGCTGAAGGGAATTATTCTTTCCGACACAATGGAAGAACTAGAAAAACCCATCACGTTTGCTAATGTCCTGAACTGCCCTGAAAAGATGCAATATTATGGCCTTGATTTCAGCGTAGTGTGACCCCATATGCTTGGTTTATCTCAAAGCTTGCTTCAATATATCAGTCACAGCCCTCCCCAATCTGGTGCCCTTCAGATGTTTTGGAAGTCAACTCCCAGCAGCCACAGATAGCTTGGTCAATGGTTAGGAATACTGGGAGTTGTAGCCCAAAACATCTGGAGGGAACCATGTTGGGGAAGTCTTGCCCTATCATACAGCTATCAAGCAGATGTATCTGACATGGACACACAGCCAATGTCATTCACTTCAGAGGCGGTATTAGAGGAAGGCCTACTGGGGCTGGAGCCCTGAATCTCTGGGAGGCCATCTGCCCCACCACTCTGCTGCCCATGGGCACTTGCTGAAAGAAAGGTACAGGAGCCCTGATTATCTCTGTTGCATCTGATCCCCCTGGATTAGCTGGCTTTTGGCCCACATGTGCTTCACCTCCTGCTGCCACCCCCCCAAATCTTTCTGCCTGAGGATTTTTTCTGAAATCAAATGCCCTCCTCTCCCCTGTTCATACATCCCTTTTTACAAATAGGGGTGTCCTTCAGAGACAGGGTCATAGAATCATAGAATACGTAGAGTTGGAAGTGGCCTATAAGGCCATTGAGTTCAACCCCCTGCTTAATGCAGGAATCCAAGATAAAACATCCCTGACAGATGGCTGTCCAGTCACATCTTGAATGCCTCCAGTGTGGGAGAGCCCACTACCTCCCTAGGTAATTGGTTCCATTGTTGTATTGCTCTAAACATGCATAGGATCAGGCTGTAAGTAGCAGAACCTATTTTTAAGGACAATGGAAGAAAACTATTTATCTCATTCAACAGTCAGAAAATTTACTTACATCCAAAACATTGCCCACAGCTAAAAGTGTCTGGAAAGGCTCTTAAAATATGGCCAGAGGGAGATTTTAAATCCTGATCTTTTATATAAACTGCAAAATTGTATGCAGAAAGCATTGTCTCAATTTCATTAAGGCTGCAATCCTTAAACTTTCATCTTAAACTCTGCAATTAAACAGTAAACCTCTGCAAATACTTGACTCATGAAAAACAGATTTCCAGTTTAATCCTAAAGTACCGTTAGAATCCCGCCCTGAAATTCTGGCATACATAGCAAAGAATCTGCCATCTTTTCTGTAAATCCATCAGACTTTTCAACCTGAACCAGGAAGTTCTCGTTGTTTTCAAGCTTTTATCAACAAGCATTATGTAATTGTCATCATTTTAAGCTTCCTTGCTAAATAGTCTTCTCTAATCTTTCAAGGCCCCCACCTTTAATGCCAAGACCCATTTAAATTTATTAACTTGGAATCAATCATTCACTCATGCCCCATACAAGATCAGAAGAACAGAAAGTTCTCTAGGAGTGGCTGACTGAGGCCCATGTCTTCTGACCTCAGTAGCATAATATAAAGCATCCACTTTGATCCACATTGTGTACACTACAAATCCAATGATAAAGTATGCCTCAACAACTGAAGTTATGAATCCACTGGATTCCAAACATTCAAACATGGGGGGGGGGGGGAGTCCATCACATTGTTCCCGTCCAGCAGCACTCAGAATAAACTTTGCTATTTGGATTTGAGGCAGCATTAATTCCAATGCAATTCTTAGGGCTTATCCTCTTCCGAGGGTGTCCCCACCACCCACACGTGACATTGCTCTCTGAATAAGAGGTGTGTGTGTGTGTGTGTGTGTGTGTGTGTGTGTGTAATACATACACACACATTATAGTGGATGTATGATTAAATAGCACACAGTATCTGCCTCCTAAGGTTCCATGATTACCTTTACTGAATTTTCCCCATTCTCACAGCACTAAATAACAAGGAACCATTTATTTAACTTATTTAAGAGAATACTTGAAGCACTAGTAACTTATACATGATTAGCACTTTAATTTCCAGACTACGCCACATCCAGAACTTCTTACACCCACAATGTTGCTATTCTTAGACATGCTTCCTGGTCTTCGGTAGTTACCCCAGCAGTCCTTTTTCTTGACAGTCATCCAAACTAATTGATCACTGCTGGTCCCAACAGTTAAAGAAATGTCACAGTTGCTGCTTCGATACCTCAGAATGCTGGGGCTAGATTGCTTAGTGGAGCTTCCTGCCGTGTACATATGACTCCCATGCTGAAAGCTCAGAACAGGCTGCCAATTAGCTACCAAACCTTGCTCAAGGTGTTATTGCTAGTTTATAAGGCACCAAACAGCTCAGGATCAGATTATCTGAGCGGCTGCATATATATAATATTTATATCCCACCATTTTTCCTGCAAGGAACCCAAGGCAGCTTAAATAATCCTCTTCTTTCTCTCTATTTTATCCTCACAACAACCCTGTGAGGTAGGTGAGGGTGAAAATCAGTGACTGGCCCAAAGTCACCCAGTGAGCTTCATGGCCGAGTGGAGACTAGAACCTGGATCTCCCAAATCCCAGCCCAACACTCTAACCACTATGCAACACTGGCTCTCGGCCATATAGACCAGCCCCATCTTTACATCCTGAGTGGGAGGCCTTGCTTACTGTACCATGGCCTATCAATGTTCATTTGATCATGGTGTGGAGGAGGGCCTTCTCCACTACGGTGCCCACCATGTGGAATGATCTCCCGCCAAGGTCAGGCGGGCTCCTAGTGTGAAGTGTTTCCAACGACAATTAAAGACATATTTGTTTGACCAGGCATTTTCCTGACTGCTAGCATTGCTAGTGTTACTGTTTTATGGTTTGGTTTCATTGTATTTTACAGTGATTTTACTTCTGAACCACTTTGGAATAATTATTATTATTATTATTATTATTATTATTATTATTATTATATTAAAAATGGCATAAAACTTTTCTGAACTGAATGAATGAATGAATGAATAAATAAAGTACCTCCTGGATGGATGTGTGCCACAGCATCCCATTCTTCCCTGGCTCGTAGCACCTCTTCACTAATATCTAGCAAGAGAGAGAGAGAGAGAGGAGATAAAACACCTCAGAGGCAAATTTTAGAACCACTTCCAAAACAGCCATTTTAAGATGCCTGAAATTTACTCCCCCTCACTTTTTTTTTTTAAGAAAACAAGCATCTTATTATCCTATGCACAACCAGCTCCATTTCAATGCTGTGCATTGCAGAACAGGTTCTAGACTAGGGGTAGGCAACCTGGTGCCCTCCAGATGTTTTGGACTACAACTCCCATAAGCCCCAGACAGCATGTCAATAGTCAGGGATGAGGGGAGTTGCAGCCCAGCCACATCTGGGAGGTCACAGGTTACCCCATCCCTGGAATAAGGTACTAAACTATCATTGCCTTGATTGGCAATAAATATGGACCACTTTGTTCAGCAAGATGGCCTGTTGAACTGGATGGCTGCTACTGTTCACCCGACTGTAACAGAGGGAGAGGTAGAAGGGGGGGGGGGTCCACTCCACTGGTTTGGCTGAGAGGCCAGACCCATTTGGTTCCTTCTCTCCCTCAGTTGTAATCTAGCAGCAGCCATTCTGGGGGGCTGCAACAGAGGAAGAGATAGGAAGCAGGACCATTCCATTGGCTTTGCTAAAAGACCAGCTCCATTGGGCTCCTTCTTCCCTCGACTGTTACCTGGCAACAGTCATTCCATCAGGCTGCAACAGAGGGAGTGATGGGCAGCAGAGCCCACTGCATTAGCTCTGCTACATTTGGCTCTCCCTCCATTGTTTCCATTCAAGCTAGTCATCTGTAACATTAAGAACTAGTACCTCAATCTGCTTTCCGCCTCCCCCTCCCTTTTCCATCCCCACCCCCTTTTCCTTTTGTGCCATGACTTTTAGATTGTAAGCCTGTGTGCACAGACTACCTGCTTTGCTTTTGATCTTATGTAAACTGCTCTGAGAGGCTTTTTTTTTTTTGGCTGAAGAGTAGAGTAAAAATACTTAAAATAAATACTGTGAAAGAGCTTGAGGATGTCAGTGCAAGGGCTTCTGATGACTGACCATCATCTCTGAAACACTGCTTGGGATATCCAACGGACACAACCACCATGCCTGCAGTAACTACTCTTCGCTCCCTGCCCACAACCAATGGGTTGTCTGCAATTTTGCACACAGCTATAAAAAAATGTCCAGGGCAATTGTATGCATCAGTCTTCAGAGGCAGCATTTGAGAGCCGGCAGACGGGAAAGAAGTCCTTATGCTGATATCCTTAGGTTCTCTCACAGGAAGAACCACGCATGGGATCCAATCCACCAATACCGCCCTTCTCATTCAATACTCATTTCCTTGGGGTTCACTCAACAGCAATACTTATTTATTTATATTAAAACATTTGGACCCACCTCTCCACAATGCTCAGGAAGGGTTACATTCAAAAACAGTAACAACCCATACACTAAAAGTAACAGTTTTTACTGGATTGCATCCAGAATCAAAGTACAGTAATACCTTGGATTGCAAGTAACTTGGTTTGAGAGCATTTTGCAAGACAAGCAAATTTTAAAATATTTATTTTAAAAAATCTGACTTGATATACAAGCGACGTCTTGCAATACAAGTACTGTAGTACGGCTTAAATTAAAAATCTCTCTACAAATTTTTTGGGGGGAATTTCGTTTTGATATAAACGTTCGTTTCCAGAACTAATTATGCTCTCAATCCAAGCCATGACTGTACTGTTTAAAAATATCAGATTCCTGACATGGTGACTAAACGAGCAAGAGATGGATCTGATTAAGATCACAAGGAGATTGAAAACAATCTTTTCAGTGGCTCAAAGGAATACGACCCTGCCACTGACAGAATGACAGTTACAGCTCCTTGGTGTCCTACATCAGCAGAAAAGCAACAGAATCGCATCGAAGAATGAATGGATGATTGCAAATGTCTTGGTTTCAGCTCGGATTCTAATAGCAAAAAATTGGGGGGGTGACAAGAAGCAGAGAATGGGAAAATAATATTTGGGACACAGTCTTCATGCATAAGATCTCATATTATAAATAAACATGGCAGGGTCACGCTACAAAAAAAAAGGTTATTTCAATGGGACAAATGTATTCAGTATTGGAGACACAAGATTAATTTTTTGAATACAGGGAAAGAGGTGTTAGAAGTTGTTTAACAGCTGAATAATAATTGATTATATATTGAATTGAGAAAGTACTGTGGAACCTCACCTGCTTCTCTGCATCCATTGGGTGTTGCTGACAGAGACTGCAGGAGGCCATTCTGTTTCAAGGCAGAAATCTAAAAGAGGGAGAAGCTGTCAGAATGCAAAATAGCATATTAGCCTGTTGGCAGGCTTTCTGGAAGTTTTTATCAAGGCTAACGTGTTTGAATGTCTCCAGCCTGAGACTGGGTCTATTTGGTGAAATTGCCACCACAGGTTTCGATTTGAGGGCTGCTCTGGAGCTCCGATCCACCAAATTCCATGTAGACAACCAAGCGACGGTAGAGACAGCTAAGGAAACATACCAGCACAGAGATAAGCCCCTGAGTTAGAATCCAGCTAAACTTTCGAGAACCAGAATCAAATCTCCATCCAGTCATAAAAGTCAGTCACCCTAGAAAAATCACTATTTCTCAGACTAAGCTATCTCACAGTGTTATTATGAGGATATAATTATGTTTTCATTCATAGTTTTATTGTTTGTATTTTGTAGTGTGGTATTTGTAGTGTAGTGTATTGTGCACCACCCAGAAAACTTGGGTTATTTGGCAGTTTAAAGGTATACTTTGGGTGCAATTCTATGCATGTTTAGACAGAAAAACGTCCTACAACTCCCAGCATTCCCCATGGTGGCTGGGGAATGCTGGGAGTTGCAGGACTTTTTTCTGTCTAAACATGCATATTAATTCATTCATTTAGAGCTGGCAGCTGTCATCTTATACCCTGATGAATATTCAGACTAAACTATTGTAATATGCTGTATATGGGGCTGCCTTCAGTAAGTGTTTGGAAACTAGAACTAGTCCAGAGTGTGGCAGCAAAAGCATTAACTGGGGCTGCCCACACAAAGGACATTCCTCCAATTTTGGGTCAACTGCCCCGACTTCCCAGCTCAACTCACAGTGCCAGTTTTGACCTATAAAACCCTAAATAGTCTGGGGTCAGGATACCTCACTTCTCCCACATGAATCTAACCTCTTGCTTAGATCACATTTAGTGCCCTGTTCTGTATCCCGCTGCCGCCTGACATGAGGTTGTACTGTTACATGAGACAGGGCCTTTTCAGTGGTAGTCCCTTCCTAGGGAGACTTACCTGGCTCCCAGGTGACAGACTCAGAGTCTGCTATTTCAGAGGGCATTTGAGGACACTTGATCATCAGTTGCCCAACTCAGCTGTGCTTTTTACGACAGTTATCTTTATGACTATAAATATTATTATTCTTTTATTACGTCTTTATTGTATAGTTTCATATACTGTAGTTGCTTGGCCACCTTGTAGATACCAATGGATGCAAAGGCATGGTACAAATACTGAAAAGAACTTCGACACTGAAAAGTGTTCTAGAAATTGTGAGCAGTACAATCATATGTAGGCTCATTTCCAAGCAAACATGCAAATGGAAATACTAGTGCAGTGAAAAAGCCCTAACTTACCATACTTGTGAAAATAAATTACCATACTAATATTCAATCACTGCAGATTGAGGTACATTGTTTACAGATACTTGTCTCCACCTAGAATAATGTTTTGCCCATGCATTTTAAGCTGGTTGAAATGAGTTGTCTATTTTATGTATTTGCTGCCTTTTATTATTGTAACTGAAGTTGCCGTTTTATTGTTTTTACTGCATATTGTAGCAGGATTTTTAAATTACATTTTGCATACCTGCCGGGATCCTTACATCATCTTCAAAGGTCCTCCCCAGGTGGCCCTGCCATATGAGGTTAGTTGAGTGTCTACAAGAAAGAGGGCCTTCTTGGTTGTGGCACCCCGCTGATGGAATACCCTCCCCAAGAGGCTTGCCTGGCACCCAAACCAATGCCCTCCAGATGTGTTGGACTCCAAATCTCATCTTCCCCAGCCAGCATGAAAGAATGGCTCGGGATGATGGGGTTGTAGTCCAACACAGCTGGAGGATACCAGGTTGGGGAAGGCTAGCCTAAAGGGAGGGCTCCTGCCCTGAAAGGCAACCTAGAAATATTTTTAATGAAATAAATAAATAAATAATTAGGCGCCAAGCAAATACATTCCTTTTCCCACAAGCATGTTAAATTTTACAGCAGGGGTGGGGAACCTATTTCAGCCCAAGGGCCAAATTCCATTTCAGAGAAGCTCTCGGGGGCCGCATTCCAGTGGTGGGCGGGGCCGAAGGCAAAAGGGGTGGAGCCAAAATACCAACAATACCAGCACACTTTAGTTAAAGGTCTTACTGCTGGTAACTCAGCCTTAGGAGAGGCAGTTCAACCTCTCAGAATGGGTGGCGTGGGGTGGGGTGGGGTGGCGTGGGATGGGACTGCATAAAAGCTGGGAAACCAGCAAACTATTGCTGGTTGGTGGGAAGAGGGCATGGCCTTCTGGGAAACCCAGGAGGGTCAGACTGGGACCCCCAGGCCTGAGGTTGTGCACCCGAGTTTTAGAGTCAACATTCTGCAATTTAGATCTGACGGTAAGAGTGCTGGAATGGCTGCTCTTGTGTATCCCATATCATATTTCCTGTGCTGATTGTTGTTGTTTTTATTGTGTACTGTTCGTATTCTTTAATTCCTGTGTGTATCATGTAACCCACCCAGAGAACATTTTGTTATTGGGTGGACTAAAAGTATAATAAATAATAAGGGTAACATAAAATATTTTTTTAAATAAATAAGCATGCATAAATGTTAAGGATGAGGATAAGAATACACATAAACCTCAGGGCACAGAGTAAACTACAAAACAGCGCATGGGTGGGGAATGTACAACCCTCCAGATGTTGGACTGCAACCCCTACCAGTCCTAGCCAGCATAGCCGCCGGTCATGGACGATGGAAGCTCCAGTCCAACAACATTGGGAGGGCCACATATCCCTCATCCCTGGGTTAAAGCTTAATAGCTGGAATACTCACATGCACAGACTTGTAAACTGGGTAAGTAACCACTTGTTCTTCATGCTGGCAGTTGTCTGTGCTGCATCGGTTCATCCCCTAATGGAAACAATGAAATCAAGAGTCACCAGGGAATGAATGATGACTTCAGAGTCCCAAAGGCGCCAGGTTTCTACGGAGGAACGGAGAACATGGCAAAGCTGTGTGCAGAGCCGCCACTGTCAGCTGTGTACCGCAGTGGAAACCACTATAAAAGCAACCACACTCCAGGTTTAGTATCAAACGTACAGGGCTGAAAATCACTATCCTTTCAGCCTAGGGTGGCCTTCCTCAAACTGGAGCCCTCCAGATGTACTGGACTCCAAATCCCATCATCCCCAGGCAGCATGAAAAATAGCCCCGCTGGGTGGGGACGATGGTGTCGTAGTCCAACACATCTGGAGGACACCCAGGTTGGGGAAGGTTGGCCTAGTGGGGCCAGTTTAATCAGAGAATTGTGGAGGTAGTAGCTTTTGGGTATGAGGAAGGGGGGAAACGGAGAGAGGAAGTGGGAGTTTTGCATGGGTGGACGAGAAATACCACTCACCCAAATGAAAGCAGGTGTACTTGCTTTAAGTTGTATGAGAGAGCATCTCCTCATCATGAGAAGGAAGCAAGTGGCATCAACAAACTGAAGCAGGTGGCTGCACGTGAGCCTGCCCTGTAGCCATATGCAAGCTGCTCTAAGTTCTTTGATGGAAGAAGAGGGTGCGTGTCTTATAAAGTAATTATACATTTACCAACCAAACGACAAAATATACTTCATCATCTTAGAAAGCCTTACAGTAGCCCTGTGAAGTAGGCCTGTGTTATTATCCCCACATTAAAGATGAGGAGGCTGAGGCTCAGAGAGGGTGGCTTGCCTAAGGCACCCAGTCAGTTCACAGCTCAATCTAGATTTGAAATGCAGGGTTCTTAGAGCTCATTCTCTTAGCCACTAGCACTCATACCACAACTTGGTGCCCTCCAGCAGCTTTGGACTTCAGCTCCCATCATCCCCAATCAGCATGGCCTGGGAGTTGTCCGGAGGGCACCAGGTTGGGGAATGCTGGAATAGATAAAAAGCTGGGGGAAAGCTGCAGTTGCATCAGCAAATCTTAAAGGTATGTGCACATTCTCCGGATAACAACTTGATGAACCCTTTCCCAAGGCTTGAATCTCTGTATCAGCTGCCTTGAAGGCCAATTTTAGTACGTACAAAGATGGGATAGAAATTTTAGGACATTAATTAATCAATCAACCAATCACACTGTCACCTTCTTTTGTTTTCTGCGGTTTATACAAGTGTCAGTGCTCACAGTGACACAAGCCTTCCCAAAGGAGGGGGGGAAATGGGGGCTGCTACAAAGCAATATGGCCCCCAGACCAATAAGGACAACCCACCTTTCCTCCTGCCTCAATCAATCCTATAGGCCCATGACCAGTAAGGGTTACCCACCTTTACACACACACACTTCAAACCAATCACTTAACCCTTCCCACGACGCCCTTACTCCCCCCCTCTCAATCATATCGCTCCACCCATTAACACCCACAGTTGGGTGTGTGGGGCTGCCCACACTTACTGCACCCCCCTCCCCAGCTCCTCCCATTAAGGGCTGCCCTCCTTGACCCCCCCCCTCCACTAATCATAAAGCCCCTCCCGCAATGCACACCCGCTAATCAGGGCTGCCCCCCCCAGTTCCTCCCACCATGCTGCCCCCCACCTCCTTGCTCTTTCCCCCCAAGGCCCAGATACGTGGGGAGGGCCTTCTGCTCCACAACTGCCAGCTGCATACGCACACCGCCCCCCACACCCTTCCTCAAGCCCCATACACGCCCCCTTCTCCTCAAACACGTAGACACGCACACACGTGTCTACATATTCCCACATTCGCGTCCCGCAACACGCCCCCCCTTCTCCCCTACCGGGCTTCCCGCGAGCCCCTTCCCCTCCTTTTCTCCCCCCTCATAACGCACCCAAGGAGGCGTCATCCCCGACAAGCCGGACCGAACAAGAGATTCTTCTCTCCCCCCACCTAGTTTTTCCTCCAATCTCTGCTCTGTTGCTAACTCTTCCCCCCCCCGCGCGCGCGCGCGCTCCCGCTCCCGTAACACCCACACACGCCAACGCGCGTGCGCGTCCCTTTGCATGCCGGGAGTTGTAGTCCTAGCCTCGCATCTGCTGTGTGAATCGAACGACGAGTTCCACTTCGGTCCGCTTAACGTGAGCGCGTCTGCTGCTTGCAGCTGACTTCGGCCCTTTTGTTGGGATCTCTGCTGTTGTTTTTTTAAACTGAACCTCGGATGGAGGTTGGGGTGTATATGGGAGTGCAAAATAGCATAAAAGACCTGCATGCCTGAGCCGGTTTACTCGGAAGTAACTCCCGCTGAGTTCAAGGGGGCTTACTCCCAGGTAAGAAGCGTGCAGACGATCAGGAATGGATTCATAATCACAGAAAGTAAGGACGCAATCCTATGCATGGTTAGACTGGGGGGGGGGGAGGAAATGGCCTACAGCATGCTGGCTCCAACATCAGCGGCGCAGTGTATCCACTGCGGGTTTCAGTCTGAACTTTAAAGGAGCTATCCATGGTGCTGAACCTAAATAAATAGTTATTCTGCCAAGAACCTCACAGGTGGCCTTGACCCAGTGGCTACCTCTCAGCCTAACACCTACAGGGTTGTTGTGAAGGTGGGGGGGAGGGGAAGAGAACCTTGATCTCCATGGAGCAAAGGTGGGGTATAACTGTAATAGATACAAATAATAATTAATGAATCTTTTTATTTAATTAATGTATTGCATAATTATGTTACAAAATGCATAAATTTTAATTTATGAAATAAATTATCAATGAAGCCATTCATTAATAGGATAATAATTAATAACCCTATCCATGAACCTAATAAAGGGATTAGGTGTGCCTAAATTCTTTTCTGCTTAGGATCAGGCTGTAAAGTTGCAGTCCTAAATGTTCTTGCTAGGAAGTAAGTCCCACTGAAGTTGGTGGAATGTAGTTCTGAGTAAATGCGCCTAGGGTCAGATGACAAATCCCATCCTAGCCCAAGAAAAGAAGTTTGTATTTATTGTGCGGAAGGGCGGCGCAGCAGGCTGTTCGTGACACTTGCAAAAAAAAGTCCTAAAAGGATACAACTTTGCAACGTCTCTAAACCTATGTAATCCGTACATCAGGACTGCCTCCAACCGGCCACAGCAGAAATTGACATAACACTTTTGCCATTGAGAAAGTGGATCCTTTTAGCACTGATGGAGGAGCGCCTAAATTGGATGCTGGAGTCTAGTGCGTGCAGTGCAGTTCGGGGAGTGGGAAGCAGGTGAGGGGGATGTACTGCTTTTCGCCACTGATGTCACAGGGATTAGCCTTTAACCTGCATGCAAGTTCAGCCATAGTCCAAACTGCACATGTTCTTCATGGCGGTAGCCTAGGCATATTAAGCAGAGACAGCCCTTGCATTTGTTTGCAACAAAATATATTCAGAAGTCAGTCCCACAGAACCTCCTTCCTATAGAGAGGAACATTTCCTCGGAGCAAATCTAGGCTTAGCAGGCACCACCTATGCATTCCTCATGGAGCTGCAGCTAATTGCGGGGTTCCTTGGCAAGTGTGCCTGTAAAAGATGTGTGCCTGTCGCATCCACGGGTTACATTTTAGGGTATAGGCATAAAACATCTTAAGTGCCCAGATTGCAAAAATGTAATGATGACAGCAGCTGTGTTTTGAGTTCAATACTGAAATGTATTTATTCTTCATTCATCAATAATACTTGTATCCCACTGAATATAATAAAATTAAGTGGTTTACATGCTTACAAAAATATTTTTTTTAATCACTGTTGAAATACACCTCGGAGTTCCTTATGTCAAAATACACTGTTAACAAACAGTTACAACTACAATAACAAAGATAAATAACTAAAAAAAACAATAAAATGGAGAGGCGTTATGATAATCAGTTACAAGCCAGGGTAAGCTTGCGTAAACAAGTACTTTTCAGGAGGCGTTTAAGACACAGCACATTTTCTGCCTCCCGAATGGGGGAAGGTGTCCCAGAGGGTGGGCGCCACTTTCGAGAATCCCACTTTCAAGATGTTACATGGTGACATTCTGCTGGTTACAGAATAGCCAACAAGGCCTCCTCTGAAGATCTTAAAGACTGGCTGGGTGTATATAGGGGAGACAAGTCTGCTAGGTACCCTGGTCCTATGTTATTTAGGGCTTTGTATGTCAACAACAGAACCTTGAACATGGCTCGGTAGCTAATAGGCAGCCAGTACAGTCCTTTTAACACAGGTGTAATACGTACAGTGGGGCTGGGTGCCCCACTGAGCACCCTAGCTGCTGCATTTGGCAGAAGCTGCAGCCTCCAGACCAGGCACAAGGGCAGCCCCTCAAAGAGTGCACTACAGTAATCTAGTCATGAGGTTCCCAGTACATGAACCACAGCCAGAGGTGGTGTTAGGGGGCAGCCCACTGGGGCTGGAGCCCCGAATCTTTCATTTGGAGCCCTGAATCTCTGGGAAGCCATCTGCCCCACCACCCTGCTGTCCATGGGCACTTGCTGAAATGAAGGCACAGGGGCCCTGATGATCTCTGTTGCATCTGATCCCCCTGGATGAGCTGGCTTTTTGCCCACATGTGCTTCACCTCCTGCTCCCCCACACCTTGAATCTTTCTGGTTGAGGTGTTTTTTTTTTCTGAAATCAAATGCCCTCCTCTCCCTTGTCCATACATCCCTTTTATAGGGGTGTCCTTAGGAGACAGAGTGTTTTAAAGATGCACATACAGAGTCAGACTGTAGAGCATATGCAAATTTGTGTTTTTTGGTTCTGTGGGACTGAGCCCCGGATCTTTTCAGTTCCTAGCACCTCCCCGTACCACAGCGGCTACACTATCCCTCCCCAGGAATGGACATAGTTGTCGCACCAGCCAAAGTTGGTAACAGGCGCTCTGAACCCCTGTAATTTTAATTTGCTGTTTTAATCTGTCTCTGCGTTTTGAATGTTTTAACTCTTACACTTTGTGAAAAAGGACCAAAGCCGGTCCTTTGCGCAGGTCTGGGTCCCAAGGGGTTAACTGAAGCAAGGTTAGCCCTTTACGTGCGGTCTGCGGCAGCACTTCAGCAAAAGCCGCAGCCAATTTTAACGCTAGGACAATGAAGGAAGCAGTATTATGAATGGGAGCCACTACAATGTTTATAGGTAACAGAGTTTAATTGAGCGTATCAAAACATACACAAAGGCAGCACGCAAAGCACGCGCCTGCAATGGACATGGGTATAGAGCGAGTCACAGCAACAGTACACACAAGGTTTACCTGGAATGACCCTGATTCCTCGATAGCCGCGTAGCTCAGCGGCTAGGCGAATTCAGCGAATTTCACCGGGAGCTGCCCAGGGCTGGATCCTGAGGTCAGACCGAAGCCCTAGACCTCCGCACAGCTTGCTGCCCACGACCAACAACCTTTTCCTGCCACAAGCCCCTTCTTTTATCCTTTCTTCTTGGCTCCCTCCTCCCTCCTGCGCCCCCCTCCCCTCCTGACCTGTAGAAGGGGTCAGGAGTACCTGTTTCTCTGGGTGCTTAAGAGTACTTGCCATTTCTTTGTGGCCACTAGGCATCTTGGCGCCCCTCTCCTGTTTGGAATGTTTCACAGCTCATTTGGCTGCCAAGGGAGGGGAAGTGGCCTGGGGGTATGCATGTGTGTTCTATTGTGAGCAAGTGCGGTATCAGGTGAAAGGTGGGGGGTCTGTGTGTAACTGCCCTGGCTGGCTTTCTCTTCACACACTTGCTGTTGCATTGTTGTTTATCTGCTGCTGTTTACGTGTTTTACATTACGCTGCAAATGTGAAGGATGTTTTCAATGGTTCAATTGTTGACCTTGTTGCACGACTCCTAGAGAACTCCTTGGAAATAAGGTGGGGTATACATGTTTTTCAAACAAAGAAAGAACGCAAGGACATGCATAGTGTTCTGGTTCAGTCCCTGGAAAATGTGCCTTGGACACTGATGGAGTCTCTTCTGGGAGGAAGGAGTCCAGGCACCTGTGGTCCTATCCTGGCTGAGAGAGAGAGGACCCGGCTGCCTTGCATCATGCCTATATTCCAACATTCTCCAACCTGGGGGTCGCCACGTGTTTTCTGGGGGGTCGCCAGCCAGGGTGGCAGCGAGTAGCATTCATGCGTCCCTTTGCTGTCGACTGGAGCAACTATACTGGAAGGAGGGAGGGGTGGGTATTTTGCTACATCACCAGGCGCTTGCAGGCCGCCTTTGCTGGAGAAGGAGAGAGCGTGCACGCGCCCACACGTGGTGCTTTGTGGGTAACAAGCATGTGAGCCTTGAGAAGGAGCTGCTGCCTGCAGTTGCCGCCAACATCGCACCTCCTTCTCCTCCGACTAACACCTGAAGTGTGTGTGTGTGTGTGTGTGTGTGTGTCAGAGAGAGAGAGAGAGAGTTGCCGCCAACATCTTTCCTCCTGCTGCTGCTGGTCTCTGCAAGAACGAGTTGGAGGAGGCTGGGCGGACTGAGCTGTTGTTGGGCTGGGAAGGGGAGGTGGTGGTGAGGGGGGGCATCCTGGTACTTAACACCTTTTAGACAGCTCAAGTTATGGGTTTTTTTTTACACACTCATTGGGAAGAGTTTCACTGAACTATGGCTTCTTCTGAGTGAAAATGAAGAGTGTGTGTGTGTGTGTGTGAGAGAGAGAGAGAGAGAGAGAGAGAGAGAGACTGTGTGAATGAATTTCATTTCACTTGCTTCTGTGGCTGTTGCAGAACTATTTTTAGCTGTCTCCAGCAAAACAGAGAGCCAGTGTGGCGTAATTGTGCGAGTGTTGGACTGGGGACTCCGGGTTCTAGTCTCCGCTTGGCCATGAAACTCACTGGGTGACTTTGGGCCAGTCATTTCGGCCTCAGGGCCGGCGCTACCACTAGGCGAACTAGGCAGCTGCCTAGGGCGTGTGGCTAAAGGGGGCGCAGAAACGTTCCGTTCCTGCCGGCCGACTCTTCCTCGCCACCGCTGGGACTGCTGGGCGACGCGCTGCCCGCCTGCCACTCGCAGGAGCCCGGATCTGTTGGCGAGGTGGCCGGGCGGGGCAGCCGCAGAGACGCCACCAGCCATGGGCGACAAAGGCAACACCAGGTCAGTGGGGGGGGGATTGCGGCCGGGGTCGGGGTCGCGCTCGGCTTTCCTTGGCAGGGGGTGCCTCTTCCCGAGCTAGGAGCATGCATGGCAGCGGGGACTGGAGATGCTGCGCGGAACCTCCGCACAGTGGGAACGGCGAGGCCGGCTTGGCAGCGTGGAAAGCGGCTGCCTGGAAATGGGTCCCGGAGGAGGCGCCGCCGCCTCCAGGCCCGCGGAGGGCTGCTGGCCCCGGTGGCGGGGCCAGGGCAGGAAGGGGCGCTGGGCGAGCAGGCATTTCCCGGCTGCTTTGCTCCGGAGCCCCCCCCCCGGCACGAGGGGGGGCGCTAAATACTGATTTTGCCTAGGGCGCCAAACTGCCTTGCACCGGTCCTGCTCAGCCTAACCTACCTCACAGGGTTGTTGTGAGAATAAAATGGAGAGGAGGAGGATTATGTAAGCCGCCTTGGGTTCCTTGCAGGAAAAAAGGTGGGGTATAAATATAATAAATAAATAAATAAATAAATAAATGTCTTCTCCTTTCTGATACAAAGCTGGCTGCTAGTCAAATGATAAATCCGCTCACTCGGCTGATCCCTGTAGGTGGCGATGCTGGGCCCTATTTCCACCAACATCCAGAGAGAGGAAGGGCAGGTGAGCAAGTACAACAATAGAAATACAAAAAGAAATTGTTTTCCTCAAAAAAGAATTTTTATTTATATTTTCAGAAATCTGTACCCATAGAGAAAAAACGTAAATATTCAGAAATTACCTAAAATTTGGCTTTACCACCTTGACCAGCAATGGCAAAGAGAAGCCACAATGCATTTTGTGCAATGTTGTTCTCAGTGCTGAATCTTTGAAACCTTCAAAACTCAAACGTCACTTAGAGACAAAGCATTCAGAACATACTAAAAAGGATTTGGAGTGCTTTCGATGCCATGAAACTTCTCTCAGATGTCATAGACTTGATCATACAGGAAGGTTTCAGCAACAGAGCACAGCAGCTGAAGTCGCATTGCAAATTGCCAAACAAAAAAAACCTTACATGATGAGAAACGCTCATCAAACCCTACATGTTGAAGATGGTGAATTTAATTCTTGGGGAAGCCAACGAGAAAAAGATGCGACAAATATCTCTGTCCAGTAACACTATTCAGAGGCGCATTTCAGAAATGTCTGCAGACGTGAAAGAGCAGGTTTTGAATGAAATCAAAGTTTCTCCATTGTTTTCTTTTCAAGTTGATGAATCAATGGACATAAGTTCATGTTCTCAGTTGCTTGTCTTTGTTAAATATATTCATTCAGATGACATCAAAGAAGAGTTCCTGTTTTGTGGTGCACACTTGAAACTACTACAAAAGGTGAAGATATTATGGAGAAGATTAATTCCTTTTTTTGAAACTGGAGGACTACAGTGGAAAAACGTCTGTGGGGTTTGTACAGATGGAGCATGCTAGGGTCAAAGTCGGGCTTTCAGACAAAAGTGAAAGAACTTGCTCCCCAAGCAAAGGGCATTCACTGCATGATTCACCTATATGCTCTTGCCAGTAAGACTCTTCCAGCTCCTCTGCAAGAGGTACTTGATTCTCTGATCAAAATTGTGAATTACATCAAATCTGGAGCCCTCAAAACCCATCTGTTTAAAGAACTCTGTAAAGACATGAATTCTGATCATGAGGTTCTTCTTTTCCACACTGCTGTACGCTGGTTGTCGAAAGGAAATGTTGTCAATCGTGTCTTTGAGTTGAAAGATGAATCAAGTTGTTCCTGGAAGTGCAAGGGAAACATGACTTTGTGGTTCACTTTAATGATGAAGTTTGGAAGAAAAGAGTTGCTTACTTAGCAGACATTTTAGACCAGCTGAATAAGCTTAACCTGAAACTTCAGGGAAAAGAAACACTCATTCTCCAATTTCAAGACAATCTTCAGGCATTTGTATCCAAGCTGCAAAACTGGCATCGGAAAGTAAATCTTGGAGACATTGCCATGTTTGAAAAACTCTGCAGTGTGGTATGGGAATCTGAAGGTAAACTGGATGAGAATCTGAAAGAGGAAATTATTGGGCACCTTGAATCCCTTGAAAAGTAATTTCAGTGGTACTTTCCTGAGCTTACAGAAGAAGCTGCTGCACTGGTATGAAACCCATTCTCTGCTTCCCTGAATGTAGCCAGCATTCCCAATGAAGTACAGAATGAATTCTTGGATCTGCGGAATGATTCCTGGGCACGTGATTTGTTTTTTGAAAAATTGCTGACTCAGTTCTGGTGTGCTATGTATCAGCCATATCCAAATGTCACCATGCTTGCCTTTCAAGTGTTACTTCCATTTGCCTCTACATATCTCTGCAAGAGTGGATTTTCAGCACTTCTTCAGATGAAAACAAAGGCGAGAAACAGACTGAATGTTGAGGATGACATGAGGTTGGCTTTGGCAAATACTCAGCCACAAATTTTGAAGCTGTTTGCCCAGATGCAAGAACAACCATCACATTAAATATTAGGTTAAATTAAATTATATTCTGAAAAATCTATTTTTCATGTGTTTTCTTTACCCCACCGAAATGCAAATTTATGCAAATGTGGTGGGGATCCCCAGTTACTTTGCCATTACAAAAGGGGGTCGCGACTCAAAAAAGGTTGGGGACCCCTGCTATATTCAGTATGGTGTAGTGGTAAATTCTGAAGTGCAGGCACTCATCATAACAGTCGCCATATCTATCTCCCCACAGGAGAGGTCAAAAATGCAGGCAACTGCATAATAAGCCAGTTCTAGCAGCCTCCCCACCTCCTCCTGGACAGGTCCTTTGTAAAGGTCATCATGGTCTTAATTTTCCATCCAAGTCCAAACCACCCCAAAATTCCCTGATTGCATTACAATAGAGAACAATGTACGGTATTATTTCTGGGGAAATCCATTTCTCCCCCAGCTACTATGAGGATTGCAGCTAAGCTCAGAGAGGATAGGGAAGTTTGGGCCGTGGGAGGGGCAGATGATGTCTGCAGGATGTTTATTTATTTTATTTATTATATTTATACCCCGCCTTTTTTCCTGCAAGGAACCCAAGGCAGCTTACATAAGCCACCTCCTCCTCTCCATTTTATCCTCACAACAACCCTGTGAGGTAGGTTAGGCTGAGAGGCAGTGACTGGCCCAAAGTCACCCAGTGAGTTTCATGGTCGAGCGGGGACTAGAACCTGGATCTCCTGAGTCCCAGTCCAACACTCTCACCACTACACCACACTGGCTCTCATCACTGCTAATATAAATCCCTGCTAATATAAAATGCCAGCACTGCATTCCTGCGAGCCTTGGCTCCACAACACCACTGCCTATATTTCCTTCATTCTGGCCCCCAATGTCATTTTCTCGCATCTTACTACCCCTCCCCAGGGTACTTGCTCACATGGGGAAGGAAGGAAATACCAGGGATGGGGACTCGGACTCCAGGACTCGACTCGTGAGTCGGACTGAGTCCCCCCTCTGACTCGAGTCAGACTCGAGTCCCAATATTTTTAATGGGACTCGAGACTCGACTCGGGACTTGAGACCAAGGACTCATGTTCCTCAAATGCAACATGGATAGGTTTTAGGAAGTACAGCAAGTTTATTTTTTAAAATCATTTTCCTAAAATGCAACCTTTCAGACATTTGGGTTTGGCTGCCTCTGCCTGCCTGCTTTGGGGTTCCCTGTCTCCTCTGCCTGTCTGGTTATTTTGGGTTTGGCTGCCTGGTCTGTTCTTGCCAAAATCAGTTGCAGAGTTTTGAAATAAAAAGGCACGCTTATGCCTAGAATTTATTTAAGTCACACATCTGAAGTAGCCTTATTTTGTTGGGGAAAACCCCCATTGATTTTAATAGGGACTCGTGGAGTCAGCTTTGGGAGTGACTTGTGAGAGTCACCATTTTGGACCAAGGACTCGGACTCGAGACTCGGGTCCAAAGACTTGTGACTTGACTCGAGACCAAGGACTCTTCAACATCCCTGGGAAATACAGGCATGAGAGCAGCACCTGTATTCCCACCCACCAGAAGAAAAATCAGTCCTCGGATTGTAAATTGGGTTCTTCCAAGCACGTCATGTCCCTGCTGGCAACTGTGAACTTTTGGAGGGTGTGCGAGACTCAGCCTGTGCTCTAACTTGGCTGAACCCTCCACACGCTGGATAGATGATCAATCCATACCTTCTGGGCAGAAAAGCTGCACTTAGGGTGACCATGATGTGTCCTCTTTTACAGAGGACAGCGCTCTGTTTGAAGAGCTGCCCAAAGGCTATCCTCTATGTTGAAGGTGTCCTCTATTTGAAAGGCTGGCCAGGCCAAATTCGGTTTAAAGATAAAGAACCATCAGAAGGAAGAGCAAAAGGGCCTTGAAGTTGCCCTTCAACAGCACCTGGACAGCAGACTGAGCAAGGCACATCTGGTCACAGTCTTACACACTATGGTGAGATGCACTGTATTTCTATCTAAATTATAATGCTGATTTCTAAATTTGCATCTCTACCTGTAAATTAGCAGGTGCACATGTTATGCAAATTGATGTCCTCTTCCGCCCCCCCCTTTTTGTGTGTGTGATGCATTTTCTCTTTTCTGGTGATAAGTGGCCACCTTTGTTGCATGTGGCAGTATTTGTCTGTCAGTTCAAGCAGGGTTTACCCAAACACTGTGCTGCCCGAGGCTGGTGATTCCTGTGCCAGTGGGGCTCCTTGCCCATTTCAGCTTTTATTCTGAGCTTCATGGGAGCTGTCCGTGGTGCTGAACTCCAGCCCCAAACTAGGTTCACCACCATGGATAGCTCCTGTCAAGCTCAGAATAAATGCTGAAATGGATAAGGAGCCCCACTGACACAGGAGTCACCAGCCTCCCCTGCAAGATACACAGTGCCCCCGAGCATACACAGAACTAGTTTTAAAGGAGCATTTTATTTCAGAGCAGTAGGAAGTAATCCATGCTACTATGCTGCCTGCCTCCTCTTCCCATAGAGCTGAAAATATGGAACCCCAAAGCCTGAGATGGGGCCAGAGATCAATATTTGCCATAAGCTACAGTATATCCTATGAGCTTGAACACACGTTGCCTCCACACACACACACTTTTTGCTATATTTACCCCTGAGGAAATTCCAGCCTGCCGCTATCCATTATTTCTGTGAAGAAGAGGGGGGGGAAAGCCTCAGAGTTTCCTGCACCACACACACACCTCCACACCTGTAAACACGATAATCACAGCTGGGGGCTGGGAAAGTCATGCAGATGTACATACGTAGTTACTCTGATGGCACCGCAGAGTCTCTGATGGAGGTGCCACAGCTATTTGCATGCAAATGTGGCCCAAGCCCTCTAGTCATGAGCCGCCACCACCACCCCCTGCCTGGCCAGATGAAGTTCATCCTGATTGGCTAAAGACACCTGGGCTACTGAAAGGAGGGGGGGAGAATCTATATTGCCTGCCGTGGCATGTGGGGTTCATTGTTGGGATCTGCACGTGAAGAAGCACGGGGTAGGGCTTTTGCTGAGGCAAGCCCTGAAGAGGACCAAACAACCCCCAGGTAAAGAGAGTAAGGCCTGGATAGTAAGATAGTAAAGGAACTAGCTTTGTTGTTTTATAGCTCTACTGCAGTGTTCTCCAACCTTGGGTCCCCAGATGTTTTTGGCCTACAACTCCCAGCATGCCCCAGCCAGCTACGCCAAAAACATCTGGGGACCCAAGGTTGGAGAACACTGCTCTACTTGTGTATACCAAAGTGTCTCCCCACCTTTTCCCCTTCCCTCATTTCCCACCTTTTGTTGTAATCTGTTTACCTTAAATAAACTTTCCTGGTTTTACCCCACATGGAGTGTGTGGTTCCTCTGTGGTCCAGTGCTAAATCCAGTGCATAGACTAAGGGCAAGGCCCTGAGAGAATCAGGTCAAGACGGCAGAGCTAAGGCTGGCAGTTTTGCACCTTTGATCTCTGGTCTTGAGCAAAGGACCGGTTGGCAGTCCTTTCACAATTTCAATGGGTAAAATCCAACATTGCACAAACGGGTTTGTGCAACAGGACTTCCCCTTGCTCCCTTCCCCCTGCCTCCCTGTGTGCCACCCAAATCTGCTCTGGAGAGCTGATTTACAGGGTGCAAGGGGAGGAGTAGGAATCCATTCTGCCAGTGGTTTCCATTCTGCTCACAGATGGTCTACATTGGATACAACCCGATGAGACTTCCTTTCCAATTAGAGTTAATCGATCGGATAGTAGCAGACTCCAAATTCCAACTGTGTTACCAGCAGAAAGCAAGCACAAGTGCGTCATGTCAACAAGTGAGTCCAGCTGCAGAACAACAGGAATGCATGGTCAGCACTCAAAATCCATGCAAAACAGGTCACTCTGAGTCACAAAGCAAGCCAAGACCCAAATGAAGAGCATCCGTGGAAGCAATTACCATCCACCACCCCTATCTTCCCACCCACCCCGAATTAAACATTGATTCCAAACCATTTGTACACTCGCTCTCACAAAGCACCTGTATCACAGCAGGCTACACTGAAAGGCAACTGGTAAACCATGAATGGGACCCTTCAGATGTTTGCTGGACTGCAACCCCCATCATCCCCAACCACTGACCTTGCTGGCAGCGGCAGGTGGGAGTTGGGAGTCCAATGTCATGTGTGGGGGGGGCACTGGTTTTCCACCCTTGTGGAAACTGTCTCAATACAAGGTTCCATGCAGTGGTTCTTGCTGGCAAAGCCGCCATGTGATCAAATATATGAAATAGACTCACCTGCTCATTTTGAGTGCATTAAAAAGAAGAAGCTACTTGGATCACTTTTACCACCTAATATTTTGATACAAAAAAAGGCTAGACTACAGTCCTATGCAGGCGAGAGCAAATAGGACTGTGCTAAATAAGTGAGGGCACAAACATATGTAGCGGGTCCGGGCTGCACATGCCCCCCCCCGCACTGGCTCCATCCACATAGATTCATAGATCATAGAGCTGGAAAGGGCCTACAAGGCCATCGAGTCCAACCCCCTGCTCAATGCAGGAAACTAGAGGAGGGGGGTCTCCCATCCAAGTAATAACCAGGCCTGACCCTGCTTAGCTTTCCACACTCTCAGACAAGCTGAGCCCGCGTGAGCCACAGGCCTTCCGCTCCACTCCTGACCTTTGCACATTCAGTGCAAAGGTCTGAAGGAAGATCCTTTGGAAGCCTCTCCCGTGATTAGGAACCCTGATGATGCAGGGTTGGTGCCCAGTCTTAGGAAGGTCCCCCATTCAGACCTTCACACTGTTGTGACTGGAGGGGTGGAGCTGGCGCACACATGGGGACATTGGAGGTGGAGCCAGCACGTGTGGCCATGTCCCCAGTTTTATCCCTCACACATTTGGGAGAATGCATGCAGAGCAGTGTGGTACAGTGGTCAATTTTGAAATGTAGGCTCCCATCCTGACAGTCCCCACAGCCACTGTCACGGTTGTCCGTCTCCTCGTTCGGAGTCAAGCACAGGAACTGCTCTTTTAATCACAGGCTTTTATTATACTAAACTGTAGGCAAGCCGAAGCTGGCTGTAGGTTACAGATCAAGTGCTTTACAGTAATCAGTAGCAAAAGAAACAAGCTGTGTTAGCTTTCTATAGAACTAGTCATTCATTAGTGCAATAGGACCCAGTTGAAAGCTGATTTCAGTCTAATTAGCATTAACCCGCCCTCCCCTTCTCAATAACTAAGTTCTGGAAGACTAAACCCTCAAGTGGTTATTTATTTCTCAGAGCCAACCTCTTAGTTAGAACGTCTCTCACCCCTCCTAGTTGATCCTCCCTCCTTAACTGACGTCTCACCCTTGGATCAGCCGCACCCGTTTCCACTCCCCTCCCCGCCACCGCCCAACTCCTCTTCAGAAAGGCTATGGAAGCCCACAGGTTTCTCTCTGTCCTTGATGCTGCATCCCCAGATTACCCATTCTCAGTGGTGCAGCAGACTGTCTCCGTGGATAAAGGAGGCTTCCCACTCTGGAGAGTTGCTCTCTGCCTGTGGAGGGCGATGAGGACCTGACTGGGGGCGGAGCTAGCATGTTTATTTCCGCTCCGCTCCCAGTGTGTAAAAGGAGGGGGGGTGCATGATGCATGATGCATGATGCATGATGCATGGATGGGGTACTTGTGTGTGCGTGTGAATGTAGGGGTGTTGAGTGGGAGTGTGTGTATGGGTGACAAAGTGTACGTGTGAGAGGAAGGAGGGAATGAGTTGGCTGGCAGAGAGAGGAGTGGTGAAAGAGGAGTTTGCCTTCTGTGAAATAGGTTTCTACAGGCTGCAAGGAGTTGTTTTGTGTATTGGAGCTCAGAGCCCACCTCTTGCCTTGTGCTCAGTCTTTTGGGCAATTTACTTGTCTGTTGTGACTAGCCACACCTCCCATGGCAGCCATTTTGTGGTGGTGCCCAGGACAGTTTCCTCAAATTGCCAAATGTGCCCATGGGCCCAAAAAGGCTGCCTAACCCACCCACCCCTGTCTCATCCTTAAAAATTAGAATTTGTAACTGCAACTTTAAGACAGAGACTTAAAAGCCTACCTATAATTACTGCAAAGAAGAAGACATTAAAAAAAGGAGACGACGTTAAAATGAACATTTATAGGTAGCTCTTGAGAGGCACCAGTTCTTTCGGGGGTACCTTTTCCTTTGATCCCCCTAGAAAAGATGGGGGGTTCCCCCCCTCAGCTCTGCTTTGAAGCAGAGCTACTTTCCCAAGCTCATTTTAATAACATTTCTCAGTTAACCTATGAATGGGTGGAGAACTAGAACAGAACTTGTGGCTTGAACAGATGCCTGGAGGTCATTTTGAGATGAATGAGGGCAAACACGCTAAAGCTTAATCCAGATAAGATGGAAGTACGGTGGGTTGGGAAACCTGCTGATCTGGATGGAGGTTTAAACTTGGTTCTGGATGGGGTTTGACTGCCCCCGAAGAGTTAGGTACACAATCTGGCAGTGAAGGCTGGTGACTCCAAGGTCAGCGGGGTGGCATATCCACTCCAGATTTTGTTCTGAACTTTAAAGGAGCTATCCATGGTGCTGAAGCCCAACCCCAAAATAACTTTGGCACCATGGATAGCTCCTTAAAACTTTGGAGTAAAACCCGGAGCGGATATGCAGCCCCGCTGACATTGGAGTCACCAGCCCCCGCTGCAATCTGGGGATTCTGGATTCAGCGCTATTTCTGGAGATGCAGGGGCCATCACGGGCCAGGGCTGCTTTCCATCAACAACGTACCTAGAGAAAGCAGACGGAGCCAGTAAGCTTCATGGCGGGCGGGGACTTGAACCTGAGTCTCCCCGGTCGCTGTCCAAAACCCTACCCGCTACACCACAGTGACTGAGAAACTTCAATCTTTCGGAAGAGTGTGGGTCAAGGCAAGCTACTATTATTATTAAAGTCAAGGCAAGCTATTATTGTTGTTATTACTACTACTACTACTATTATTGCAAAGTCCCTAGATGCAAGCTACAGCAAGTGGACGCAAGCTACAGCCTGGCCTGCATCTTTAAGGGGCAGGAGCCCTCCAGCGCCAGCCTACTAGGAGGAGGAGGAGGAGGAGGAGGCGCCGGCTGCGCCGGGGCTTCTTTAGGTGCCTCACTACTCCCAAATCTCCCCAGCCGCGTTACGCTGATGAGCGGCCATGTGGGCGTACTTGCTGCTCCTCTGCGCGGTGCTCCTCTTCGCCAGCTTCTGGGCTAGCTTCGGCAATCGGAGAGGCCCTCCGAATCCTTTCCTGGAGGATGCCAGGCGGTCGCCTGCGCCTCTGGTGACGGAGAAAGATGCGCGGAAAAAGGTCCTCAAGCAAGGTAGAGCCCGGCGCGGCCAGGCTGGTGTTGGAGCGAGGGGGACCCGGGAAAGCTCGATGCCGGAAGGGGAGTGGGTGGGGTGCTTAATTTTCCGATTGGCTGGTGGCTGCATGTCTTTAACTCGATGGCGAGCGCGAGTAAGTCCTCTTGAACTCGGCAAGACTCGCTTCGGAATCCGCAAGCTCAGCATCGTGCTCTGTGCCTACTTCCTCAGCCGGGTGCCTTCCGGATCTATGGGACTACAACTCCCATCAGACCGAACGGATGCGGCCAGTGGTTGGGGATGATGGGAGGGCTGTAGTCCCAAACATCTGGAGGGCGACGGATTGGGGAAGGCTGAGCCATGCCGCCTTTTTGAATGCTTACTCCAAGGTAAGACGATCCAGTGGGGCTTACACTTGGGCAAGCGTGCCTAGAATGTTAAGGGGAGGTGTTGAAGCTCCGCGGTAGAGGGAGCAGCTGTGGTGCGTGCAGAAGGTCCCAGGATCGATCTCTGGCATCTCCAGATGAACAGGATCAAGGAGGGAGATGTGGGGGGGGGAGAGAGACCAGTGCTTAAGATCCTGGGGATCGAGTGATACTGGACTGGATGGTGTGACCTGCTCTATGACAGTTCCCCTGCATTGCACTTGTGTTAAAAAAAAACCCTATAATATATGCTGAGTTACAGCTTACAACTTGCTCAGGAGAAAGTCCTGGGGCACCTGGAAGATGAACTAACCTACAGCCAGCGGCAGAAGCCTTTGTGGACTAGAGCCCAGCGCTTTGTGAGAGGCAAGGAGTGTCACCCTCAGTCGGTCGATACATATCGGTATCATACAGAGCAAAGGTGGGGAACCTCTGGGGGCCGCTGGGGGCCTGCATTGCCCGCCCACCCCCATACCACCAGGGGGTGCATTCCTGCTTTCTGCTGCCCAAATTTTGTGGCGCAGCTGCGGTGGCAGCGGGGGAGAGCAGTGTTTTTTCAAGGCAAGCAAAATAAGGCCCGCTTCTTCAAGGCAAGAAAACAAGGGAAGCAAAATAAGGTCCGCTTCTTGGAATGCGATTTTGCTTCCAAATGTGGCACACGCTCCATACACCTACTTTGTTCTTGAGGGAAAATGCCCCCTTTTTGCCACAGTGGCAAATTCAACGGCGGTACTAGAAGGAGCTGGGTGCTGCAAAAATGGTCAGGGGAAGATCTGTGCATCCCACAGGCCACCTGTTACCCGCCCCAGTGTAGAGACTACTACAGGTGCTTCCAGGTGCAGCTTTTGTTGCACAACTGCATTGCCTCATTCATAGAATTTAACAGAGTGGTGGTAGGGATCCAGACAACTTTGTCTTCCATTTGTAACCCTTTTGTTTCCCCACTGCTTTTTCTGTCTTGTTATTTCTTACCCCCCCCCCAAAGGTTAAGAAAGAAAAGTCAGAATAGCTCCGAAATGCCTTTTCATAGCATTAGGAGTCCTCCGTCTGAAAGCACCTGACTGCTGACTACCATGGAGCCCAGAGGCAGCACTAGCTGCCGAAAAAATCAGGGGGCTCAGGCCCACGCCCCCCGCCAAAATGCACAAATTTGCAGATGCTAATTTACAGATGCTCTAAAGCAGGGCTCTCCAACCTTGGGTCACCAGATGTCCTACAGCTCCCAGCATACCCAGCCAGCATGGCTAATGGCAAAGGATTCTGGGAGCTGTAGTCCAGCAACAGCTGGGGACCCAAGGTTGGAGAGCCCTGCTCTAAAGTCTCAGTGTTTCTCTCTGTAAAGGCCCCTGTCTCCTAAGGACACCCGTATTTGTAAAAATGGATGTATGGACAGGGGAGAGGAGAGCATTTGATTTCAGGAAAAAAACTCAGGCAGAAAGATTTTGGGGGGGGCAGCAGGAGGTGAAGCGCATGTGGGCAAAAAGCCAGCTTATCCAGGGGGATCAGATGCAACCGAGATCATCAGGGCCCCTGCGCCTTTATTTCAGCAAGTGCCCATGGACAGCAGAGTGGTGGGACAGATGGCCTCCCAGAAATTCGGGGCTCCAAATGAAAGATTTGGGTCTCCAGCCCTAGTGGGCTGTCCCCCTAACACCACCTCTGATGGAGCAAAACTAGGATGGCCAGATGCAAGAGAGGACACATTGTGTCACACTGACTGGGTTCAGACAACATGATAACTCATGCTCAAGGGTTGAGTGTGGGTTGTTGTTATTCAAACGTGGGTTATCGTGTTGTCTGAACCCAACTGCACTGCACTAACAAGCCATGAACAACACATGCAGAGGACCCATGGTTGTTCACCATGGTTTGTTGTCTCGGCTGAATTCACACAACATGGTAACCCACAGTTCAACAACAACCCACGGTTCAACGACAACCCACACTCAATCCTTACTTAACCCTTGAGTGTGAGTTACCATGTTGTCTGAGTCCAGGCACTGCCTCTGTTCTATGTACCTATTAAGCCACTTAGGCTGATGAATGCAAAGTTGACTATCAAGGGGCGCACTAGCCACTGTTCCCAAGCAGCTGTCTAGAAAAATGTGGAAGGAAAAACCCTTCATTTGATAACCTGGTAAAACTTAACCACACCTAAAAAGTGCCTTGTGTAACAGGCCTGTTGCGCAGCAGATTATTATTTTTTTACACCCTACTTCCTTTCTGCTGTCCCTCCAAATTAAATGGAAATACAGCCAGAGGGCAAGGCGTACAGGACACATCAGTGTACACACAATCAGTGATGCATATTTGAGCTAATGGCCAAATATTGCATTACCAGAGCTATCAGTTCTTATTGTGTGCCAGATGATGCCCAAGGGCATAAGTCTAATGACCTGTGGCAAATTATGAGCTCCTCAGTCTATCTCCTCTTCTTCTTTTCTAAGAAATGCTTGTGTGTTGCGCACTGATTAAATTGATTCCTGGCTCTGGAAGACCAGCCCCTGTTTTCCCGTAAAACAGGAAAGGTCTGTGGGACAGTCCTTGAGAATGGCACCCTTCTGTCTGTCCTTGGAGTTTGGACTTGGTACATGGATGGTACAGTTCAGAAGATGTGCTCAGCTCGTCTTAATTTATGATGGTGCAAAGGAGAGAAGAGCCAACTGCTAAGAGCCTTATGGGTCAAAACCACTCCCTTATTTCTTGCTTGGAAGAAGATAACAGGGAGCCACAGCAGATGCTAGAGAACTAGTGCCTTTCTTACACACACACACACCCCATTATGCTATCTTCACAGGGTACAGTAATACCTTGGATTGCAAGCATAATTCGTTCCGGAACTGTGCTTGTAATCCAAAACACTCTTATATCAAAGCGAGTCTCTGGCGGGCATGAGCGGGGCTGATTTCGGCCTGCTACGCCCACTCGAGGCGAGGGGTTACATCCCTACGACTACTTGTCTTGCAAGACCTTGCTTGTTTATCAAGTTTTTAAAAAATTAAATTTTTTGCTTGTCTTGCAAAACGCTCTCAGACCAAGTTACTTGCAATCCAAGGTATTACTGTACTTCAAAATGGCTCACTGCTCCCGTAAAAGAGTGATGTCCAAGTGTTTGCTTTATCAGTTCCTGCCCATATATTGCGGTGGGGGGACTTTGGGAGGCCCAGGAGCAATTTTTGACCCCCAGATGCCCCCCTCATGGGTTGTACCTATATGTGGATGCCAAAAACTGGGGGTGGGGGGGAAGCAATAACAAAATTAGCTTGCAAACAAGCTAACTTTGACCCTTTTGGTGCTCTGTAGCAGCTCCAGATGCCATTTTGATTACACACATAACCTATTTTTTTACAAAAATGGGGTCGTCATCGTTGTCCCCCAATTTTGAGGAAAAGGCCACACTAGAAGGCTGTGGGAGCTGCATGTAGCCCACCCCTGCCTTATAAAAGCATTCAGCCTGGACTTTCTGTTGATTTCCTCAAACTAGTAATATGGTCCAAACAGATCTTGTATCCCCAAAGCATATGCCTTCTCTTTTCTTTTTTACTGCTTCTCTTCCTGCTTCTCCACATCCCAGCTGTTTGATAAAATGAAGTTTCTTTGTTTGCTTGCTTCACACCAATTTGGATGTAAATTCTAAAATTGGTTGAGCCTCCCATACATGAAGTGGAATCAATCGATATCTCTCTCTCTCTCTCTCTCTCTCTCTCTCTCTCTCTCTCTCACTCACACACACACACACACACACACACACATCCCCCAGGGCAGCTTTAGATATCTGATCTGATCTGTTCTGGTGGTGGACCTAAGAGTTCCTGCACATAGTCTAATTTTGGATGTGGTGCGGCAAATTAGGATAACCAGCAGGAAGAAGAGATTGGGAGAGGAGAAGAGAGGAGAGGGATTATAGCAACAGGATTACATTGGAGGTTGGGGGGTCAGGAAGGTTGGGGGTGGGAAAGGGCAGAGATTAGACTTGCCAGATTATGTGGCTCTTCAGTTCTTCGACTATCGGGTTATCACTAGCCTGGCTGTGATGGTTCAGCAGAAAATGAAAGCTGCTTGTGTGTTTTCCTCTCTTCCAGGCTTTTCCAGGGAGAAAGTGCCCAACAATCTCGATGCCATTGTTATTGGAAGTGGCTACGGGGGTCTGGCTGCAGCCGTGATGCTCTCTAAAGCTGGGAAGCGGGTGCTGGTCCTGGAGCAGCATGGGAAGGCAGGTGGCTGTTGCCATACATTCAACGAGAAGGGTTTTGAGTTTGACGTAGGTAAGAGCTGCCCAAACAGGCCAGGAGTGGGACACCAGCTGTTGAAATTTTATATCTATAATATGCACACAAACGTACACACACAGACTTGTAAATGTGCATGCACGCACACAGAGAGACTTGTAACTGCACATGCATGTGCACACACAGACATGTAGCCATGCGCACATGTGCACTCACACACACGGACTTGTAATTGTGCATGCATGCGCATGCACTTACTTGTAAATGTGCATGCGTGCACACACGGACTTGCAAATGCACATGTGTGCATGCAAACACACAGAGTTATAACTACATATGCGTGTGTATGCACACATGTGTTGTAAATGCACACATGCGTGCTCATGGTGTGACCCCATGCATATATGCACACACATGCACACATAGACTTGTAAATATGCATGCACACACACACCTGGAATTGTAACCACACACATACATACTTGAAATCAGAACTAAATCTTGTTTGTAATCTGAATACTGTGCACTAAAATATATATATATTGCAACCCAAATTTTAAGGGTTTGAAAGGAAAAGATCTGCCAGGCTGCACAGCCTGACAAAACTGCCCCTCGACTCATGGCCATGCTGGCTGAGGGCAATGGGAGCTGTGGTGCAGCACATCTGGAAAGCAGCAGATTGGGGAAGGCTGGGCTAGGGTTTATCACAGGGCTAGGTAGCTTTTGCGGCCTGTGGGCACATTTGGAAACTTGAGAAGCTGTCCTGGGTACAGCTTTAAAATGGCTACCATGGGTGGGCATGGCTAGTCATAAAGAAGGAAAGTAGCCTGCCCAGAAGCATTCTGGGGAATGAAGATGGCAGAAAGTAGAGGCCCCCACTTCTCTTTGAAGCAATCCCAGCTGCCAGTAAGAGAATATTAATTTTTAAAACTAATAAAAATTGGTAGTAGTAGTGGCACCAAGGAAGGTGTAGGGGGGGGGGGTCCCCTGGTGCCTGCAGGCACCACGTTTATCAGGTAGGCAAAGAAGTGCTACAGGACACAACTGTCTATCTTGAACATCTATCTCCTTCCTTACTATGACAAAATCAAACTCAAGGCAGCTAGCGGTCAGAATAGAGATCACAACACGCTTTAAAAATAAAGCCTTCCAATAAGAACAGCAGTAGAACAGGATCATCAAAACCGTTTCAACAACCACAGACCTGATGCTGATATTTCATTAGTCTTAATTACTCAGACAAATGCATTTGCCCAAATATGAAGAATTTTCGGGGGAGAAAAGGGTCCTAAACTCTTTAGCTACCGTTCTTCCATTCATAGCTCTTTGTGGGTTGCCTTCCAGGGATCCATTACCTAGGACAGATGCAGGAGGACTCCACTCTACGCATGATGATAGACCAGCTCACAGATGGGCAGCTCCAATGGGCCAAGATGGACTCTCCCTTTGATATAGTAATTCTGGGAGACCCTGACAGCAGCAGGCGGTATTACTTACACAGCGGGGAGAAGGAATATGTTGAAGGTTTAAAGAAACAATTCCCCGGGGAAGAAGTGAACATTGACAGATTTGTGACGCTTATAAAGGTGATCCCTGTAAGGTTACCTTGGCAAAAGACCTCTTAATTTTATTCAGACAACGAAGTCTCATAATCGATCGGTTAAATCAATCTGAGTTTGTTTGCGTGTGTTTGTTTGTTTGTTTGTTTGTTTTTCAAAAGACAACTCTTTTAATCTACTAAAACCGTGTCCTCATTCTTTGGGGCAGCAAATCTTTTTAAAATGTGTTTTTAATGTAAGTGGATCTAGAAACAGCAGTAGGCAAACATGTTAAGAGGCAATTTCACCTATCTCTCCCAGGCGGGAAGAATTCCTCTTTGAAATTGGTGCCCGCTACCTGCATCATCTAAGAACCAAGGGCATCTGTGCCTACCCATATGCATGTTTATGCAACCTTCATTGATTTGATGTGCAATCCTATGCAAGTTTAGACAGAAAAAAGGCCTACAACTCCCAGCATGCCCCAGACAGCATAGCTGTGCATGTGTTAGTCCAGCCTTGCCCAGTCTGGTGCACGTCAGATGTTTTGGACAACAGTTCCCAAAATTCCTGCCCATTAGCCAAGTTGGCTGGGAATCGTGGGAGTTGCCTTCCTACGTATCTGGAGGGAACCAGGTTGGGGAAGACTGTGTTAGTATTAACAAAATGGGATTTTTGAAATAATTCCCTGCGTTTGTCACCAAGACCCTTTTTACCAGCAGCGAAAAGGAAGTCACTTTGTATCTAAGGCAGAGGCTCATAAAGAGAGCTTCGCCTATTGGGTGGTGCAGAAATGTAACGTATGAAATGAAAACCTGAAACACTTGTAACTCGAATGGCAGCGCCAGCTCCTGCACTAGTCTGGCTAATTCTATAGAGCCGCTTGTCAAAGCAAACGTAGGAAGCGGCCTTATATTGAGTCAGGTCATTGGTCCAGCCAGCCTGGTATCATTTTATTCCAGCTCAACAGTGACTCTCCGGGGTCTTGGGCAAAGGTCTTTCCCTCTGCTACCTGACCCTTTTAACTGGGGGTGTCAGGAGCTGAATCTGGAAACTACTGCATACAGATTTTTAGCTGCTGCTGTGGGGTATGCATGTGTTTAAATTGTAATTGTATTTTCAAATATTTTGTAATCTTGTAATCTGCCTGGTGGGGGCAGTGTGCCCTGAAAGCATATTACACATCAATAACAACAACAACAACAACAACAGTAGGTTTTATTTATTTATTATATTTATATCCTACCTTTTTTCCTGCGAGGAACCCAAGGCAGCTTACATAATCCTCCTCCTCCTCTCCATTGTATCTTCACAACAACCATGTGAGGTAGGTTAGGCTGAGAGTCAGTGACTGGCCCAAAGTCACCCAGTGAGTTTCATGGCCGAGCGGGGACTAGAACCCGGATCTCCCAAGTCCCAGTCCAACACTCTCACCACTACACCACACTGGCTCTACAATAATAAATATGGTGATGATGCATGTGGTTTATGGTTCCTCCCTTGCTTTTGTGGCTTGCTGTACACAGAGGTGGGCAACCTGTAATCCTCCAGTTGTTGTTGTACTCCCATCACCCACAGCCAGCATGGTCAATGATCAGGGGTGATGGGAGTTGTAGGCCTGATAGGGATTGCAGTCCACCAACCTTTGGGGCAGGCACAGTGTGTCCAGCTCTACATACAACAGCGACAGCTTTCTTCTAGTTTCTGAAAGTAAATGCCAAGATCCTTGTCCAGTCCTTATGCTTACAATGCTGCAGTCTTTTTGCTGCATCTTTAAGATGTGTATTAATCTCTCTCTCTCTTCCCCCCCCCTCCTGCCCCCTGCAGAAAGCTGCCAAAGGAAGCGCCCACCTGGCTGTTCTGAAAATGCTCCCGATATCCTTGGTCAGGTTTCTGCACTGCAGTGGTCTGCTGGCTCTGATCTCTCCTTTCTTTAGGATGGTATCCAAAAATGTCTCTGACGTGGTCGCCGAGCTCACTACAAACGCAGACCTGAGAGCAGTGTTCAGTTACCTCTTCCCTACCTATGGTAAGTGATGCTAACCCAGGTCACCCGAATGGAGCATGTGACGCTAATTCGTGATGCCTATCCTGGCTGTTTTGGGGTTGCTGGGAGAGGAGGCTGAAGCCCACCCCATCACCCCCGATCAGGACTGCTGCTTCCCTGCCACCATTAGTGGTGTGTGGAAGCTGTGGTCGTGGCTGCTTTGGGATCATGGAGGGAGGTGAAGGCTAAAGCTTCCTTCCCACAATCCCAATCGGATTGCTTTCCTGACACTGCTAAAAGCAGCACCAGAACAGCAGTCATTTTCCCCACAGTCCAGCTGGGTGGGACTCCTGCGGGCCATGTGGAGAGTAGCTGAGGGCCCCATGCGGCCCATGGGTTGCCCACCCTTGCTTTTGAGTGTTTAAATCAGGTTTGTAAATATTTATTTTAAAGTGTCAACAAAGCTGTCAGGGTTGTGTACAACCAATGTAATAAAATATCAGTTTAAAAGCATGCTTAGAGCCAGTTCAGATGTGACCAATTCTACTTAGTAATAAAAACCATAGTTTGTGAAACCAAAAACCAGTATCACTCCTTCACACACTCGGTTTGCTGCTTCTGCCCTGTTCTGTTGAAACTGCAGTTTCCTGTTCCATCTGAATCTTAATCTCAGTTTACTAACCAGTAAGAAACGGGTGGGCAGAAGATAGCTCTCCAGATGGTTTAGACTTCAACTCCCAGATCCCTCTGCCATCATGGCCAATGGTTAGGAATGCTGGGAGTTGAAGTCCAAACATCCGGAGATCTACTTTCTACCCCACCCCTGTAGTGTGGTGGTTTAAGCTAAGCGGGATAGAAACACTGAAACCAGTGAGGAAGAGGAGGGTCGAGCACCCAAGCCCTGTGCTCCTCTTTGGCTTAATATACTACGATGCTCTGACAAACGGAGAAGAACAGAGTAAATACTTAAACTAAAACTTCAAGAAATCAGTTCAAAGCCAGGGCAATGACATCAGCATTGGCTCCAGGTGAGCCTCTCTGGGAAGAGCATTCCATAAGCAGGAAGTCCCAAGTGGGGGGGGGGGCGACCTTCTCTTTGGTCACCACTCACCAAACTTCAGATGATGGGGGAAGAAAGGGGAGAGCCTCAGGTGATGAATGCAATGTTCAGTCAGGCAAATATGAATCTCTTTCCCACCCACCCCATCCCACCCTAGGCTGCAAATGTAATAACCAGGCTTGACCCTGCTTAGCTTTCCGTCAGTCTCTCCACGTGGCCCGCAGGAGTCCCACCCAGCTGGACTGTGGGGAAAGCTAAGCAGGGTCAAGCCTGGTTATTACTTGGATGGGAGACCCCTCCTCTAGTTTCCTGCATTCAGCAGGGGGTTGGACTCAATAGCCTTGTAGGCTCCTTCCAACTCTATGATCTATGAAATCTATGCCATAAGTAGGTGCATTAGTCCACGTCTTTTGGAGGGAGGTGTGCACTAGTACTTTTTAAATTGACTTATTTTCAGTCCTGAATTAAAAGGGGTGTGTTCCCCGGCCACTAGGACCTTTCCTATGAAGGCCAACAAAGTCCTAGTTGGGCTGGGCTTTGGTGGTGGTAGTGGGGAAGGCTTCGTTGCTAAAGCACAATTATAATTCCGGCTTTCCGTTTTTGAGAGTGCCAGATCTTCTTTCATCTCTGTGTCTTACAGGAGTGATTCCTGCCAAGTCGAGCTTCCCTTTACATGCAATCCTTGTTGAACACTTCTTGGAAGGTGGGTGGTATCCTCAAGGAGGTGCCAGTGAAATTGCATTTCACTCCATCCCCATCATTGAACGGACTGGAGGAGCTGTCCTTACCAAGGCACCTGTACAGAGCATCTTGGTGAATTCGCAAGGAAAAGCTTATGGTGAGTTAAGCTAGGTTCAGTCTCTCCCTGCTTTTTCTGAGAACTGCTGTAACATAGTGGCTAAGAGACTGGGCTATGCATTGAAAAATCCCTGGTTCCTGCATAGCAGGAGTAGGGAACCTTTGCCCCTCCAGATGTTGTTTGTTTATTATTATATTTATTGTATTTATATCCTGCCTTTTTTTCCTGCAAGGGACCCGAGGTGGCTTACATAATCCTCCTCCTCTCCATTTTATCCTCACAACAACCTTGTGAGGTAGGTTAGGCTGAGAGTCAGTGACTGGCCCCAAATCACCCAGGGAGCTTTGGGGCTGAGTGGTTAGAGTGTAAGACTAGGACTCGGGGGATACAGTTTCATCTCCCGAATCCTAGTCTAACACTCTGATCACTACACCACACTGGCTCTCTAGCAACTACGCCACACTTGTTAGACTCCAAGGAGAAAGGCCATGGCTCAGTGGTAGAGCACCTACCTGCTTTGCATGCAAAAGATCCCAGGTTCAATCCCCAGCATCTCCAGGTAGGGCTGGAAAAACTCCTACCTGGTATCCTAGAGAGCCATTGCTGCCAGTCAGTGTCAACAATACTGTGTGCATTTTTAAACATGAAAAATGCACACTCTTCCAAGCATGAACCCCAAATGCACACTTTCCCCTGCATTGGCCACAATGTGAGTTGCAATTGGGGGTGTGTGGAATGTGCATTTTTGGAAGTGCGCACTTTTGAACATGAATGCAAGCTTGGGAAATTGCGGGGGGAAAACTCAAGAATTACACTCCTGCTTGTGTTCACGTTCAGGGTTGCGAATGTTCACATGCTTTGCGGACAGGAATGAAATTCTTGTACATCGCTTCTTTTTAAACCAATGCAGGCATGTGTCACAGCAGACATCATCTTAGAGGCATTCCCCCAACCCTTGTCACGCACTTAAGAGGGAATGCCTCTTGAGATGGCACTTACTCTTCACCAATTTTATTGGTACTTGAATGAAAACTAATTACAATTTTTTTAAAAAAAAACCTTGCTTGCTGATTTTATATGTTGGACCTTTGTTGGGCTATTAAAATGTGTTTTAAAGGATTAATCAAACCAGCTAAACATAGCAGACCCGCGGGGGGGTTGGCCTATGGGCTGACTTGGGTGAATAGCACCACCATGTACTTCAGGTACGCCAAGCATCGGGAGGCGGTAAATAACCCGACCCCTGGGAAAGCCAACGGCTTCGGATGGAGGAGCTTGACCAGGAGGCTTGTGGGGCCCTTGAAGAATTAAATTGCCTCTGAATTCCACCAGACCTTGAGCTATGGGCAAGATGGTAGCCATTGTAACCGGTCGTACCATTGCAATGTGGAAGGCAACAGAAAACCACCACATTATATTTTCCAAGTATACTCATCATGGCTAAATAGAAACAGGCTAGCCATGATGATGTCCAACCTCGATTAGGGGAGGAGAAGAGGAAGAGGAAGAGGAAGAGGAAGAAGAAGAAGAAGAAGAAGAAGAAGAAGAAGAAGAAGAAGAAGAAGAAGAAGAAGAAGAAGAAGAAGAAGAAGAAACATAGTAGCATTCGATCCTAGCAATGGAGTTCACATTTAGCTCCATTGGGCATCTCTTCATCTCTTGAGTTATTGGCCTGGTTCACACAATATGTTATGCCAGGGGTCTGAGGAACCCTGGCTTATCTAGATTGGGGAGCATGCTGGTGCGCGTTGCCTAGACACTCCTGTTTTGCTCCACCTGTAAGCAGGAGTGGCTGAACAAACCATGGACCTTCTGTCCATGGCTTGTTTATCATGACATCCAAACCAGGACCTCTTCTTTGTCTCTCCCCAAACAAGCCAGAGTCATAAGCCTCTGTTCACTTACGACTCTGGAGAAGCAAACTAGAGTTCTCAGTTTGGACATCAAGATAAACAAACCAGAGGTGGAGGTGGCATGGTTCATTCAAGCAGCCTGGCTTGCAAGAGGAACCAAGCTGGAGTGATCAGTGCTTGTAAACATTAAGCCAGGATTCTCCGGAAACTTGGTTTATCATTGTTTCAGAAATGGGAACCTGTCCCTATTGCTTTGTGGCATCAGCTGGATGTGGAACAAGAATTCTATGGGATTTTAGAGCAAGAGTCGCCACATTTTCTTTCAGGTGTGTGCGTGTGTGTGTTTCCCAGGATGCATTTAACTAGCAAAAATTAACACCACTCTATCCTTTTTCTCTGCATAGGAGTTGGGTACATCAGAGGGTCTCTCAGTGAAGGACAGCCAAAGAGAAGGGAAAGCTGCACCTTCCTGTAAACCAAGGGGGAAAAACAGTCCTGCCAAAGCTCTTCCCACTCACATGAAATTTCCTTGAAGGTGTTTAAGCGGCTTATCTGCTTAAACCATCCCATTAATTACACTGAGCGGCTGTTGCCCGTTGAAGGATTTTCTGCAGTATTGATTGCTGCACTATCTCCTGCCGCCCCCGCTCCATGTGCAAAAGGTGGATGATAATATCGGCCTGCCCGCCTCCGTTGTAAGGATTATGGAGATCCTTGTGACATTCATGGCAATCCCACCCTCCACCCCAAAAAGCACCTACATGCTCACCAGCTTCTACCTATTAATTGCCATTAGTTATTGCTTTGCGACAATCCCCAGGAGAGGATTTTTTAGAGCAATCTGAAAATGAATGTTCTGGGGTCTTAATAATAAATGTAGGTCTTATTTTTGCTTCTCCCTAGGTGTAAGCGTAAAGAAAGGCCAGGATATTGTTAACGTCTGTGCTCCAGTTGTGATTTCTGATGCTGGCATCTTTAACACCTATGAACGTCTCTTGCCAACTGAATTGCACGTGTTGCCAGGTAAGAGACTGTGGAACAATCTGTGCTCCTACTCCGAAGGGTTTGTAAGCATCGTGTGTGTGCCAAAAGAAAAGACTACTGTGAACACCGAGGCTGCCAGCATTCATAGTACAGAAAACACACACTTAGGGTGCAATCCTGTGCATGTTTGGACAGGAAAAGTTCTACAACTCCCCAGTATTCCCCAGCCAGCCCTGCTGGCTGGGGAATGCTGGGAGTTGTAGGACTTTTTTCTGTCTAAACATGCATAGGACTGCATCCTTAATCCTATAATTCCCACATCATATCACAAGAAACTACCATCATGCCTTTAAAAAAGAGAGAGAGAGAAAGAGGTACTGGTTTTAAAGACATAAGAGATAAAGATATACAACCCCCTTGGGTAATCTTGTGCCATGATTTAACTGCCTAGAGCTTGCATCTTTTTAGTGCTGTACTCTGAATGTAGTGTAGCCAGTAAACTTTGCTTTTATCAGAGTGTATTCATGTCAGAAGTACTTTTTACATCCATATAGATAGACCAGCCTTCCCCAACCTGAGGCCTTCCAGATGTTTTAGCCTTCAACTCCCATCAGTCCCAGCCAATGGTCAGGAATTTGGAGAGTTGTAGTCCAAAACATCTGGAGTATACTAGGTTGGGGAAGACTGAGATATAAATTGTAATCTAGCTGGCTCTTCTTTCTTTCCCTTTTTACCCTCAAGCAATCAAGTATCCTTTGTAGCCGCCTTCTGAATTCTTACCTGTATTGTCAACCCTTTTGCGTTTTCTCCATCCCTTCTGAAAATGTGGATGCTGACAAAGATTCCAATAACAGTCTTGCGGCCAAATGGCGCTTGCCGTGGGAGATCCGTGATTCGATCTCCTAAACCATTTTATTTACTTTAGAATGTTGAGGGAACATTCCTCTGATCTGGATCAGAGCAGCCGCACTGGGGGACAAAGATGTTCCCCTTGTGCCATTTTCTCGATCTAAATTACCCTGCCCCATTTAGGGAGAAAAGTGCAGGGTGGGTGGGTGTGCACGCGCTCCTACAGCTGAGCTAACAGCAGTGTGTGGTGGGGGGTTACATTGGACAAACAGTGCAGGGAAACATGGTTAAAGATCTATTATTATTTATTTATTTATTATTTACATTTATTCAATTGCCCATCTGGCTGGCAAATCTAGTCCCACAGCACCATGGCCCCATTCCAAATCTAAGCTGCTCTTAAATTAAAAGCGGGGAGGAGAGCAGAAGATTGTATCGCAGATTCCCCCACACACACATGGTGTTTTCCAGCCCTCAAATCTAAGTATACTGTACTATAGACATTCCTCTGCCACAGTTATACTACTGCTGAAGGCAAAAATAATGCCACCAGCTCCTAATCCCACTTGTTATTCCTCTTACTTACACACTCAGGGCTCGTGTTAGCCTTCTTAGCTACAGGATTGTGCTCGGAGCTCTCATGACAATCTGCTGTGGCCCACGCTCCTTTTCTGTGTCACTGCGTTCTCTATAGAAGCCCTTGTGGCCTATATTCTTCTAGTCTGCATCCTCGTCGTCCAAGAATTAAGAGCTTGGACGGACTAAAATGCTTCTGTGGCTAGCTTAAGACCGTCCTCTAGAGCGATCCAGATTGCACTACAGAACTTGATTCTGCATCAGCCAATTGCTTGCCATTTTTGCATATGAACATTCCCCCCCCCCCATACATACTTTTTAAAAGAAGTTAATTTTGAGTAGAGAACAGATTTCCCTTTATTACAAGTCGAAATGAATCTTGGCTTCTAAACTTTTCTCCTGATAAGTGCCTTGAATGAAATTGTCCCACCAACGTCCGAGAATTCCCTTCAGGTTCTGAGTTCTAAGCATGGCTCTTCAACAGCTGGCGTATTGATAACTCTGTGACACTTTAGCCTGATTTTGTTGTAATGCTAAACAATAATTTAGCATTACAGGAACAAGCCTGCTTGAGCCTCTAGTCCGGCACACTTCCCTGCCACCTCCAGCTTGCACACTTCTCTCTCTCTCTCTCTCACACACACACACACACACACACCACCCCGCCATCCAGTGCACCCTCAAGGAGAATGGAAGCATCCGCTTCCTGGCTTAAAGTAACCACAGTTTGTTCTTACCCACATTTCCTGGTATACAGGTATTTTAAACCAGGGATGTTGAACCTCTTCAGCCCAAGGGCCGATTTCTATTTCAGAGGAACTCTTGGGGGCTGCATTCCAGTAGTAAGCAAGGCAAAGGGGTGGAGCCAAAATGCCCAGCATATTAGCATATTTTCGTTTAAAACTCTTACTACCAGTAACTATTATTTATTTATTTTATTTATTTATTATATTTATACCCCACCTTTTTTCCTGCAAGGAACCCAAGGCGGCTTACATAATCCTCCTCCTTCTCCTCTCCATTTTATCCTCACAACAACCCTGTGAGGTAGGTTAGGCTGAGAGTCAGTGACTGGCCCAAAGTCACCCAGTGAGTTTCATGGCCGAGCGGGGACTAGAACCCGGATCTCCCGAGTCCCAGTCCAACACTCTAACCACTACGCCACACTGGCCTTAGGAGAGGCGTTTCAACCTTTTAGAAAGCTGGCAGAGGGAACCGTTCAAAAGCTGAAAAATCACCAAATGATTGGCAGTCAAGGGAAATGGGGCATGACCATTTGGAGAACCCCGAAGGTCTAAATTTGGCCCGTGGGCCTTAGGTGTCCCACTCTTGTTTTAAACTATGGCTTATTGGAACAAGTGAGGATTGGGGGAGACCTCAGAGGGAAGTTCAGCGACAACTAGGACAAATAATTCAAATAATACGTCAAAATCCTAAATATTGGTTTCAATTAGAGAATTTATGAGAATTTGATTCCTGTTTGCAAATCATAAACATTTCCCCCACAAAACCCGCATTTTCATGCTTTAGCCTATGGGGGGAAAGGTCACATTTCAAGTCTTTCCTTGTAATGTGCGCATTTTTCATGTTAAGGAAAAAGGATGCTTGCATTTGGAGCAAGAACAAGGCTAGACCATCACCAAAGTGGAAAATGGCAGAGGCGGTGTTAGGGAGCGGCCCACTAGGGCTGGAGCCCTGAATCTTTCATTTGGAGCCCCGAATCTCTGGGAGGCCATCTGCCCCACCACCCTGCTGTCCATGGCCACTTGCTGAAAAAAAGGTACAGGGGCCCTGATGATCTCTGTGGCATCTGATCCCCCGGGATGAGCTGGCCTTTTGCCCACATGTGCTTCCCCTCCTGCTCCCCCCCCTCCACTTTGAATCTTTCTGCCTGAGTTTTTTTCTGAAATCCAGTGCCCACCTCTCCCCTGTCTATACATCCCTTTTTACAAATAGGGGTGTCCTTAGGAGACAGGATCCTTTAAAGATACACACACAGAGTCAGACTGCAGAGCATATGCAAATTAGCATGCACAAATGTGTGCATTTTTTTGTTTTGTGCTGCGGGCTTGAGCCCTGGATCTTTTCGGTACCGAGCACCGCCCCTGGAAAATGGAGAGCCTCGACGAGCCTGAACATCGCTCGTTCTTTCATCCCTCGTTTCAGTCAGGTTCAAACTTTCCAAGTCTTCCTTTCTATTCCAATAAGACTGCATGAATTTTATGGGGGGGGGGGGTTGTTTTGTTTTTTTCAAATTGTCAATCCTTGGAGTGCCCCAGTGACACACTGCCTCTGAATCTCGGTTGTGCTTTCTAGGCAACTACTAAGAGCTGGAAGGATTTAAGTTGTAAGTACATTTTAATTGCTGCAAAAGCAAAGGGCAAGTGTTACTTTTAAGACTCTTTGTTGTGAGGAGAAAATGGAGAGGAGGAAGATTACGTGAAACGCCATGGATTCCTTGCAGGAAAAGAGGTGGGATATAAATATAATAAATAAAAAAATTCTACACCCAAATTCTGCAATTGCACATCACTATTGCTGTAGATCAGGATCTACTGGCAGATCCCTGAGTGATTTGCAAAGTGTTTCTGACTCCCAGTTGTCTAACAATAGCAACAACAACTTTGGCCCAAAGTCACCCAGTCCAAATTGCCAGCTGTCTTAACCACTGCACCACATTGGCTCCTTTAAGCCTTAACACAGATGGTGTCCATAAGTATGGACTGTTCCAGGCTACTGTCCTAGTAGGGCACGGTCTGAAGGTACATTTTGCAACCACCTGGCAGAAGCTAAATAGGGATGCATTGGGTCATTGCTGGATGGGAGGCCACCTGGGAATCATGTCATCAGGTGATCACTCGTGACCGAGTAAGATTGTCTTCCGGGATAAAAGGAGGAAATTCTAAAGAAGATTGTGTAGACTCTAGCGATGGGTCCGTAAGTGACTGTGGAGGCCAATTCTAGATCCACACAGCTTCCCACAGTGAGGACACAGGTTACCAGATAGAAGATGGTCCTGTAAAGGATTCATTTGACGTGCTTTTCGCTTAGCATGTTTCTCCCTTTCACCTTGCACTCGGGCTTCTTCAAAGTCCATGGAACCTTTGTATGTCACCTTGAGTTCATAATGGAAGAAAGGTGGGATATAGAAGTACTCAATCAGTCAATCTCGGGAGTCCAAGCAAGATTTCCAGTGGCAGACTTGAGTGTCCTCTCGTGCTCTTTACCATACTCCATTACCTAGCAGAATACATCGTGTGTATGCATGCATGCATTTGCATGACATATGCAAGGGGCAAGATCCAGCTTTTCTTGGTGCACAAATCTTATTAAAGGAAAAACATAACCCAATAAAAATAACCCAATGTTTTGCCATGTAATAAACAGCCCTGCATAAGAGGACTTGGTTCTCCTGTGGCAGTGAGTGTTTTCACTTGGCACAGACAGTCAAGGTGAAGACCTGAAACAAGTTCATGGAAGCCCTAGTAAACTCCCGTGAGTTCATAACCTTAGACAAGTCAACTTTTTACCGTTTAAGCGGAGATTATAGGAAAACATGAACTCCTTTGACCCTCTGATTCTGTGATTAACTTTTAGCAGGAGATTATGGGCCTGCTCACACAAAACCATTTACCCTTGGCTAACTTCCTTTTTCTGATGCTACTCCCATAACTATCCCTTTCATAGGAGTGAGAAAGGGTTTGACTAAACTGGGATTGGGGTACATGACAACTCACTCCAATGAAGCGCCGCCTCTAAGAAGCTTTGAAGAGGAGAATGATTCAGAATTGCAAATCCATCTGAATGCTCTGTGAACACTTGAAGGCCTTCATGAAATAAATTGGACGATGAATTAAACCAGGGGTGCAAAAGCTTAGGCCTGGGGTCCAAATCTTGTCCTTCTAGGATGCAAGTCTGGCCCTCTGGGGTTCCTGAGAAGATAACTGTTGGTGCCAGGCAGACCTCACTGGGGAGCTCATTCCATAATTTATGACCAAGTTTCCACTTCCTGTGTTACCCAGAAACACTTGTACACCTCCTTTTTGCTGTTTTGGGATAATGGGCAAAGCCACTGTTTACGGTAACTCCTAACCAATGCAAGATGCTTGTGGCAATTTCTCCTTAGACAAAGAACAAAGCATTACATTGACTTGGTTCTCATTGCAAAACCAGAGGGATCAGCTAAAGGAATGCATCTGACAAATATTCTCTTGTTCTCTCTCTTGATGTGTTTCTCAAACCATTGGACTTCTCTCTTAATAAGTAGTTAGTGGGAAATTTGATCTTTGACAATAAAAATAGAGAAATAATGAACAAGTTTTTAAAAATTGAAATTCAGAAAAGGAAATGCAAAATCTCCTTTGGGTAGTACAAATTATCCAGAAGAGAGGAATCTCCTCATGTCTTTGTTAACTATTTGATCTCTGAGGATTCACAGTCCAGTTTTCTGTTTTCATCCAGGTAAGTAAGAATCCTCCTCTCTCAGAGTGCAGTCATACCAATTGAACTAAAGGCCACACATGCTTACACTACAGTAAATAAAAAGATAACCCTAAGCTACACACGAGGTGAGTAGCATAATGTGGTTTGTCTCTAAGAAGGAGGAAGAGAAGGAAGAATGAAAGGAAGAGACAGGGATGGGAGCAAAGTTAACCAAGCATGCAGCTGGGTGAAATATTGCCGTTGCTTTGGGACAATATAACGGTCAACGAAGCACTCCAGAAAGGCATCCCATATTATCTTAAACTTATCTAAGGTATTTCTTCAGATATGTACTATATGCCCTTGGGATGCCAATTCCAAGAGTTCCTCTGCACTAGTGGGAGGGGAGAACCTGTGGCCTTCCAGATGTTCTGGACTCCAGCCCCAGCCAGCATGGCCAGTGGTCAGAGATGGTGGGACTTATAGTCCAACATCTGGCAAGACAGAGGTTCCACACACCTGCTCTACCCAGTCATTAAGATGGAGTGGCGAGTTCAACTTCCAGACCTATCAATGCCATCACTTAGCAAATAAATCTGCACATTGAATTCATAGATTTCATAGATTTCGTATAGGTGCACCTTAATTTGGGCCCATAAGTTGCTTGACGTAGAGCTTTGTTTTGCTCCAATTTTCTTGTCTGAAGAGCAAGGTGCTGCTGTTTGGGTTCCTCATTTTACTTGTAGAACTTTTACTTCTGGGATCAACCTGTGTCCTTTTCTTTTCTTGCATCCCTTCATTCCAATGTGGGCAGAGATTCAGAACCAGCTCTCTATGGTGCATCATGGCATAGCAGGATTCAGCCTCTTCATAGGACTCAAAGGATCCAAGGAAGAACTGGGACTGGAAGCCAAGAACTACTTCATCTACCAGCACAATGACCTTGATGACGCGTAAGTCGGAGCCTTGCTGCTGTAGCTGAGAATTGTTTAGTTTTTACCTTTGATCTTTAGGAACATCTTCAGTAGTACACAAGACTCTGTGTGGCCCATTAGAGTTATTTGCAAATGTGTCCCAAATCCTCCTTACATGGGGCCATGTAAGTCAAAACTTAGGGAAATATTGGAGTATAGTTGGCCTAATTAGGAGAAGGGGGAATACTTTCAATATTTGGGGTGACATGTAGGATAGTCACTTAGCCATTGCCAAAAATGAGGAATTGCATCAAGAAAAGAGGACACAGATCTGCATAAAATTGTGCATATATATACGCACACGCATACACATGTGCATGCAAAGTTCGAAATGATTGCTCTAATTTAAGCAGAAATGCAATACATCTCAGCATAGTGGGCAAGACTGTGACCAGGTGACCCGTGTGCCTGCTTGGTCTCCTGCCCAGGTGCCAGCTGCTGAAGGGCAACTTCAAGGCCTTCATCGTCCTTCAAGGCCTTCCAACTTCCTCTCCCAGCTTTGGATCCTTTATCTTTAAACCAGACTTGGACTGGGCAGCCCTTCAAATAGAGCCGCCTTCCCCTCTGGTGCCCTCCAGATGTTTGGGACTACAACTCCCAGCATCCCAGACCCTTGGAGTTGAAGCCCAAAACATCTGGGAGGGCATCTGGGTTGGAGAAAGCTGCAGGATGCCCAGTGGCGCTGCCTGGGTTGAGGGAGCTCTGGGCACACTCCAGGGCACTCTGCCTCCCTACTTTCTTTCCCCCTCACTCTTTCCAACACACTGGAATGTGCTCTCTCTCTCTCTCTCTCTCTCTCTCTCTCTCCCATCATTCTTTCCAACCCCTGTCCCCAACATGCACAGTTTCTCCTTAATTAGCCACAGTGGCTTGTTTCCCCCGCCATGCATGACGGCCACATGCCAGGGGGCTTTACATAGCCGGTGCACCTTGCCATGTCGTGCGAACCCAGCAAGGGTGGCTTGTTGCCATAGTTGACAGCCCCACAACAGCCACCCCGGAACCCCACAACAGCCACCCCGGAACCCCACAACAGCCACCCCGGAACCCCACAACAGCCCATGGGTTCTGGGTAGCTTATTAACCACGGCAACAAGCGACCCTCACCGGGTTCGCACAGCATGGCAAACCACACCCACAAGGGTAATTATTGGGGGGAGAACCCCGCGCAGCATGCGCGGTGGGGGAAATAAGCCACTGTGATCATGCGACCCAGTCGTCGGTCTCTCTCCTCACTTTTTCAAATGCCCACCCTGGGCTTGTTTGCTCACTCATTCCCCTCCTAGAGGGCCTCTGGGGACATGAAGATACTGGGCACCACTGCAGCCTTACTCTGCAGTGGGCCCTGTCTTCTTCTTCCATAGGATATTTTTTTAAAAGATGGTGTTGTGGCGACTGCAGTTTGGGGGCCTGTGGCGTAACCCCACAATTCAGTTCCCTGGTGTATGTCTGCGTTAGTATGTTTAGTGAGAATAGAAGGTTGAACTGAGTGGGTGTGGTTTGTGATGTCTTAGAAAGGGTGGGGGGAGGAGTATATAAGGAGTGTGTGAGTGATGTCAGGGAGATTTTTTTACAGTCTTCTTACAGAGATTCTTACAGAGATTCTTGTCTAGTCTGTCAGGAGGTTTGAGATAAATTAGTGCTTGTCTGAAGAGTGAAAGAATTTAGAGTTATAGGGACTTAGGATAATTACAGAGTGTTCGGGTATAGGCAGGTTTAAAGTTATCTTCTTGAACTAAGATTTTGTGAACTAAAATAAACTTATTTTTATTTTGTTTGCTACCCAAATCCTACATGTCAGCTTGGCATTATTACTGTGGAACTCTCTCCCGAGTGACCTCCGCCATGCCCCCTCTCTGCTGAGCTTCCGCCGCTCATTAAAAACCTGGCTGTTCAGGCGGGAATATGGGGTGGGTTAAGATTTTTTTTTTAATTGTAGTGTTTTAAATGTATTTTATCTTGTTTTTAGCATATGTACATCGCCCAGGGTGGCCGGTTGCCGGCCAGATGAGCGATTAATAAATGTAAATAAATAAATAAATTATTAAGCTGCATTACTGTTAAACCTACACTCACACATCTTTATACCCAATGTAGAATATATTTAAAATAGATCCTTAAGAGACTTTATTGATCTTTTCCCTCATAGGTAGGGGAAAGGTTTCATAGCATTAGACCCTCCCCTCAGGTTTTTAGGTGTTGATGCTTAGCCTGAGAAGGGTTTATGCGGCTGGTCCTAGAGTGTAAGGACGGTGACGTCGCAGGGCCCTCTGGGATATGGGCGGGCGCCAGACCTGAGCTTGTGGTCTGGTCCTATCAGTGCCTCTGTGTATGCCATTTAATAGCTGCTGAAGAGGTGCAATGTCGGGGGGGGGAAGGCTATTGTCTTCGCGCCTGGCTGGTGGGGTTCCAGGAGCTGTCTGATAGGCCACTATGGGAAGCTGGACTAGCTGGACCTTTGGTCTGATCCAGCAGGGCTCTTCTTATGTTAGGAGGGCTAATGAGTAGAGGAAAGTCTGAACTCACAAAGTAGTGAAACCAATGCAAATTGGATACTCATTAGTTGTGGGGTTAGTAATGTTTAGTTCCACTTCTCTAGGTCTTGTATCCACGGCATCTTTTCTGTATTCTTCTCTGTAGAAAAAACACATCCCAAATGACCTTGCACCAATGAATAGCTTCATGGAACAGATCTCCATGGTAGCACCAAGCTCTATTATGTCTAACTTATATGACCATGTAGATCCAAAATATTTGGATTCGGTGAATCTGGATTGAATTTGCAAGTTGATTTCTCCTGGCTCAATCCAAAATTTTAAAAAAAGACAACTTACAAGGGAAATGGTAAAACACAATCTTCACACGACTGCTCTGATATTCTTTCTCCTGTAACTTGGGGCAGAATTTTTAGTCTTTTTTGCTTAGGCTCTGAGGGAACACAGCTCTGTTCACACCCTGTGTAGTCAGACACACCCACAGTCATTTAAATAAAAACACTTAAAATGCTTATATGTCACCTTTTCTCTTTAAAACCATTTAAGGTGGCCATCAATAAAATTAAAAAACTCAGGGAGGGTCTTATTTCTTGATAGGTTCGTTTCTTATTTTAATTGCTCACGAGAGACTGCTCCCCAAAATATCCCTTTGCTGTACATTGGATCTCCATCAGCTAAGGACCCCCTGTGGGAGAAGAGATACCCAGGTATGGATGTTATTTGGTAGTAGTAGTAGTGGTAGTTCTTTTAAGAGGATGGAGAAAATGGAGGAGAGCCAGAACAGGGATTTTGTAACCCAGAGAATCTTGGGTGCAGAATCTTGGAGCAGGATGGACCTTGGTCTCCAGAATCCTGTCAGGCCTTGAGGCTAGCTCACAACAGGTTGCCACAGAGCCCAGGTTTGACATGGGGTGATGGGCACACAGGCCAGAGGTAGGAGGTATGGTCACAGATGGGCTGTAGGTCAGGTTCTGGATTGGATAGATGAGGTAAGAAGCAAGGGGAGTCTGTGGTGTTGCCTGAAGGGGCAAGTTGCTCAGACTGCCAAGGCAGCCAAGGAGGGAGGGCTTTATAGGACCTGGTGCTTTTCCATTGGACTTCAAGGTCAACTGACCATCTTCAGGCTGTGGAATCGGTCTGACAGTACTCTGGCCAGTACTGCACCCTTGTCCTAAGTAACCTAGTCTGGCTGGCTAGTCAGAGGCCCTCAAGACACACACACACACACAACCTTGGTGCCTTATAGACCCTCTACATACAGGGCAGCCTTCTACCAACCTGGCACCCTGTACAGCCTTTGCCCACTCCTCCAGACGTGTTGGACTACAACTCCCATAATCTCCCCAAGAGCTGGCCAATGGCCATGCTGGCTGGGGATGATGGGGACTGGAGTCCAACACGTCTGGAGGAGTGGGCAAAGGCTGTTATAGGGGATTGTAAAATGCCCCTTTTGTGGCAACTACATTGGTAATGAACACAAAGTATCTTCTTCGTCCTAGGCAAGTCCGTTTTGACCATCCTGGCTGTTGCAAAATATGAGTGGTTTGAGGAATGGAAAGAAGAAAAGGTCACTAAGAGAGGAGCGGAGTATGAAAGCTTCAAAAATAGCTTTGTGGAGAGTATGATGGAGGGTATCTTGAAAATTTACCCTCAAATAAAAGATAAGGTAAGAGCACTTCTGGTGTGCCATCAAAGTCCGCACAGCAGCAAGGTAGACACTTTTCAGCTCTCCAGATGACCTCTAATATGGTATTTTGGGAATCACGTCCTGGTTTGGCAAACCTTACGGACACTGCCCCCATCTCCTTCAGGTCCCATCCTTTTGAGGACAACTGAGGAGACTACTGATAGCTATAGCCAGCAAGCTCATAAGATTAGCTAGGAAATGGGATCAAGATCTCTTGCTCCTTTTGGAATTCTCTTTGAATTAAGGCCTGTTCACCTGCCTTCTGATTCTCCGGTCATTTGCTGGTGTCTTCAGGTGCTGATGACACAGTCTCCCTGACCTGGGTGTCTTCTCTTCTGCCTTCCTTCCTTGGGGCACATACGTCTTAAGTAGCCCAACAAAGGTGCAGGGGTACCTTATGTACTTTTTTTTTTTAATAGACGAATAATGCATAATAATAATGCTCTCTGGCCACTCAGTCTATATCTTTCTCTGAACAGATTGAGCATATCTCTGCGGGAACACCTCTCACCAATTGCCACTATATCGGCTGTCCACAAGGAGAGCTGTATGGGGCAGAGCACAGCATCTCTCGGCTCCAGGCAGAAGTCACGGCCACAATAAGACCTCAGACCCCAATCCCAAACCTCTACCTGACAGGTAAGTGTCCACCAATTCCAAGGTGTCTTGACCATTATGTTTGTTTTCAGTTGTTGTTGTCTGTTCCATCCCATGGGCGTAGAAATAGATAAGTGTTCTATGGAATGTGTCCAGAGAAAGGCAACAAGAATGTGCGAGGGAACTCTAGTCAATGTTTTATGAGGAAAGGTTGAAGAGCTGGGTATTCTTGGTCTGGAGAAGAGACAATTATGAGGCGATAGGATGGCCATCTTCAAATATTTGAAGAGCTGTCACGTAGAACAGGGGAGGTAGTTAGGATTCTCTTTCCTTTCTGTTTGAGAGCGCATCAGTAACACTACAACAAGTGGCTGAGTTCTATTATACAAATGGTAACCCTGTACAACCCCATTAAAGCACCTGAGCATCTAGCAGGAAAAGCTAACAGATAGGCATAGAGCCTCCATCAATCAACAAACAGAAAGTCCACTCTCCTCTTCTTCAGTCCAATAGTGTCATTTACATGTAAGAACAAGATCAAGATCAAGATCTTGGCAGCTAATTCCTGCTGTTCCAGGGACTAGAATGAAATTGCTCCGTCAGACTGAATTAGACACTCTCTCTTCTTACTTTGAATGGCATGAAACCAACTTGCTCGTACAAACAAAATAACTAATGCATCCATGTGTTAGATAAATTATAATGTTGTGGCTCTTAAGGTCTTCTGCACTGGGAGCATGGAGTCTTGGGACTTCGGAGCATGCAGTCTTGCAAAAAGCCCAAGTGGAGCCTCTCCCCGTCTGTCTCTTAGTGCAGACCTTGGCACTGAGACAGTGCACCACACAGCTCCTCCTTGTCTCATGTATTGTAGTAATACATAACCCATTCCGAAGGTACCTGAATCTATTGTGTGTTGCCTACAGAGCAGAGCCGAGGAGTGGACTGCAAGCTGAGCAGGTCTCACACACACACACACACACACACACACGATTAACCATGCCCTTCACCCTTCTCATGGCCATTGGCCCAAGGGCCATTACAAGAGTGAAAGAAGTCATGGAAAGAATTGAGGGTTTCAGTTGTGGTTGAAAAGTCATTGTGGGCCTGTTCTCTGATGCTACCAAGGGTTGTGTGTGTGTTTTTTAATGTACAACCATACACAAAATGTGCAGATCCAGGAAAAATATCCAAAAGAAAATTGCTGCAGTTCAAAATTCAAACCATGCATATGTTTTGTTAGCTGATGTAAAAAGTAGCTGATGATGTGAAATGAAAATTAAGTAGTCCATGTGCTCCCCTAGAACCCTAAACTCTGATCAAGTATACTCACTTCTCCCACTGCTAAAGACCACCCCCCCACACACACAGACTCAACTGCTACTCTCTAGAGCTGCCTTCCCCAACCTGGTGACCTCCAGATGGTTTGAACTTCAACTCCCATCAGCCCCAGCCAGCATGTCCAAAGATCAGGAATGCTGGGAGTTTAGTCCAAAACACCTGGAGGGCACCAAGCTGGGAAGACTGCTCTAGAGAGTGTTCACCATTTTCCACGATGAAGGAAATCGTTCCAGGACAAGTTGTGAATGTTGTGGTAAGGACAGTGATGCCATAAAATATCCAATATGATATTCGTAAGACAGCTGTACCACATTTGTGCATTTGAGTCATTTTCTCTTGCTCTTAGGTGGGGGGGGTGTTATCCCACACTCCAAATAAGGTTTTATTGGACTACATGATGCTTCTTGAATAAAACACTCTTCTGCATTAGAGCTATTCAATTCCCAGGATCTTCTACTACTCTGTGTAGGCTTCCAAATGTCTTGGAATGTGATGCTATGCAACAAAGCACACACAGAAGGAAAGTGCACAGGTGTGTTGTAGCAGTGCGCAGTGTGCGCACAAATTGCAACCACAAACTGGTGTGCAGTTTTGCACACACACCTGGAAAAATTCTTGCAGATGCCCATGCTCGTCTCTGATTTTTCTCAGCTACACATAAAACATACACTTACCAAGATTGGCCAGCAAAATTAACTAGTCAGAATCCATAATTCAAGGGCAAATGTCTAAACAGAACTATAAAGGCATCTCTCCATCTCTAGGATCCTTTACGTAGGAGAAAAGGCAGAGGTCATAAAGTGAGCACTGCTAGTGGGAGCATGATCCATAACTAAGAGGAGATCCAGATTAGAGAGGTGGATAAGAGCAAGTGAACAATCTAAACCTTTTGCAAATGGATGTTGGTTCCTGCAGCAATGAGGGGACCTGTTGTACAAGTATTCTTAGGGGGCTAAGAAGATTTCCAGTGAACAGGGTGCAGGTTTCAATTCCCTGCATAGCGCTTTTATTGTTCACCATTCTGCAATCTCTGTAGATGTGGATCAGTATATAAATGTTGTTAATAATAAATGATGCAAAATAAGCAAATGCATGCAGGTTTGCTTGAGTTGCAAAATTTGTACAGGTCCCGGTTTAGTTTTCTTAGTATAGGTTCAGTTGTACTCACTTACCTGGGATCATGCCCCACTGAATCTGGTGGGACTTAATTCCAAATAGAAATGTGTGGGGATTGCACTGTAAATCATTTCAGTTCGCAAATCACTCGAAAATGTCCCACTCGCAACCACGGACGCAAAGAGGAGCGCATGTTCCTCTTTGCGGAACATGCAAATGCACAACTTTTGAAAAATGCACAACTTTTGAAAAATGCACAACTTTTCCCATTTGAACAAACCAAAGAACAGGTTACAAATGAAAACGGGAGCAAGCCAAACCAAGCTTTGAAAGTAAAGTTCCGAGAATTTCAGAGAGCTCAAACATCCCTGGTTTTCCCCATCCCTAAGAAATCTTTGGGTAAAATTTTGCTAAATCTCATGTGGTCAGTTCACTAAGGCAGGGGAGTCAAATGTCTTTTCATCTCAAAAGCTGGATTCACTCACTTTCACAGTTCTCGGGGGCTCCGTTCCGGTGCTGGTCAGGGCTGAAGACAAGAGGGGGTGCAGCCAAAGGCAAAAGAGGCTAGGCCAAAATCCCAAAACACTGGCATATTTTAGCTTAAAGCTTTTGCTGCCAGTAACTAAGCATCAGGAGAGGTATTTCAATTTTCAACTTTTTAGAACGGGGGGGAAATGTGCAAAAGCTGGGAAAGAGGTTTGACACTGCTGCTGCACTGAGATCTCTCTGATCAGGTGGCAGCCCTAAAAATCTTGCCGTCTTTGTGCAATTACAGCCCTGATTATTGAGAAGAGGGGTGTGTGTGTGTGTGTGTGTGTGTGTGTGTGAGAGAGAGAGAGAGAGAGAGAGAGAGAGAGAGAGGATAGAGCAAAGACTGAAGAGAGACAGTGATGTCTTTGTTTTCCCCTAGGTCAGGATGTTTTCCTAGGTGGCTTCCCAGGAGCACTTCACGGAGCCCTTGTCTGTGCTTCGGCAGGTCCTGCAACGCAATCTCTACGTCGACTTTATGTGGCTAGGCAGAAAAATCAAAGCGAACAGCACCAAAAAGAAAAACTGAGCCCTCAGCCCTCGCCTCATGAAAGGGTCATGCTCCTCCTCCCTGCCGTAGACAAGATTCGAAAGCTGCCCGGATCCCGGGTTCTTTGTTTCCCCAGCAGAGGACGCTAACTGGTACTGAAACTAGCCGAATACCTCCGTTTGCCACTGTGGAACAGTTCCAGTTCAGGGACATTGCTGTGGGGCGCATCATGTTGCAATTTTAATATGTAGGCACATTGAGTGATTGTGCTAGGTTTGCCTTGACATAAATGATGACTCCACCTTCAGAGCACACCCAGATCAGTTTTCAGCATCTCCTAAGAACATAAGAAGAGCTGTGCTGGATCACACCACAGGGTCCATCTCGTCCAGCACACAGTGGCCAACCAGCTGCCCATGGGAAAACCACAAGCAGGACATGAGTGCAATAGAGCACCCTCCCCACCATGTCCCCGTGCAACCGGTGTACAACATAGCCACACTGCCTCTGGTATTGGAGGCCGCAGCATATAGCCATCAGGATTAGTAGCCATTGATAGCCTTCTCCTCCATCCATTTGTCCAATCCCCTTTTAAAGCCATCCAAATTGGTGGCCATCACTACATCCTGTGGGAGTACTCCTCCTTGGTTCTACAGCACCACAAGCGGCGTTGCAATGGCAGCTAGATCTGCCTCGATAGCCCAGCACTGATGCAATAGCTGCCATAAGCTAGTGCTAGATTACCCCTAGTGATCTGCAACCATTGGGTTGTCCAAGGTGGTGCAGACAGGAACCACGTTCCTTTGCAGGGAAGGGTTGTTCTACCCAAGACCATACGGAGCTCGGTGGTTGAAAACATACTTGAAGTCAGCGGTGTTGAACCTCTTTCAACCTGAGGGCCGAATTCAATTTCAGAGACGCTCTCGGGGGCAGGGGGGCACATTCCAGTGGTGGGTGGGGCCATAATGTAAAAAATATATTGTATAGCTTAGAGTATATTGTAACTTAGAGTGCTCATTACCAGTAACTAAGCCTTAGGAGAGGCATTTCAACCTTTTAGAATGAGGGGGGAAACTGCCCAAAAGCTGGGAAATCATCACCAAATGATGATTGGTGGTTGGGGGAAAGGGGGTGGCCTTCTACGGAAGCCCGAGAGGGCTGGATTTGCCCCCCAGGAGGGCTGACATGCACAAAGCTCCAGGTTCAATCCCTGGCATCTCCAGTTATGGGGTTGCAGGTGATGGCAGGGGCATAAACTATGGGGGGACAGGGCTCAAGCCCCCTCCGGGATTTCCCAGAATTGGCAAAGCCCCCTCCACGCAACCATCTGTTATGTGTTTGGGGGGCAGTCTAAGTTACCTCCAGGGAGTGTGTGTGAGTGAGTGAGAGAGAGAGAGAGAGAGAGAGAGAAGGGGGGGAAGAAAGTGTGTAGGAAAGAGGGGGAGGAGAACAGGGGCATAAACTATGGGGGGGCTCAAGCCCCCTCTGGGATTTCCAGTGGGGCAATGCCCCCCCCGGATTTCCCAGAATTGGCAAAGCCCCCTCCAGGCAACCAGCTGTCTAGCCCCATGCCCCCCTCCAGGGAAATTGAGAAGTCTACGCCCCTGGGTGATGGGAAGACCCTTCTCTGACTGAGACCCCAGAATGCTGCTGCCACTCAAAGTACACGATACTGAGCTGGGTGGAGCAATAGCTCTGACTTGATATAATTGATTATATTGATCTAAGGCAGCATCACAGGTAAAGGCTAAGGGCCCAGGCTCACCAGTTTGATGTCATAGTTTAGTCATTTATTTTATTCATATCCTGCCTTTTTTCCTGCAAGGAACCCAAGGCGGCCTACATAATCCTCCTCCTCTCTATTTTATCCTCACAACAACCCTGTGAGGTAGGTTAGCCTGAGAGTCAGTGACTGGCCCAAAGTCACCCCGTGAGCTTCATGGCTGAGTGGGGACTAGAACCCGGATCTCCCGAGTTCCATTCCAATACTCTAACCACTATGCCACGCTGGCTCTCTGTTCTGATGCTCCTATGCTATGACAGTAGCAGAATGGGCTTGATGATGACGACCTTTGTTGTTGTTGTTGTTGTTATTATTATTATTATTTAGACTTGTATACCGCCAACTGGCAAATATCCTTGGGGTAGTTTACAATCATAAAACCAAACTATAACAACAAAATAATAATTAAAAAAATTAAAATAACTATCAAAATAATGAACATTAAAAACATGCGCATATGTGTTTACACACACTAGCACCAAGCAACTGGATGATACTTGCAGAAAACCCGCAGACCCTTCCCATGCTCACACAACCGCACTTTCTGAAACTGCCACGCTGAATGGAACTAGCTGAAATGGTCTCCATGCTCTGTCTGGTTCATGCTGATGTTCCTGCATACGCTCATAGACTTCTGTGCATGAGTGTCAGGGGAAAATAAGCAGGTTTAGCACACAACATGATGCCCACCAGATGTTTTGGACTGCAGCTCTCATAATCCCTGGGTATTGTAAATGTCCATGCTAACTGGGACTGATGAGAGTTGTCGTCCAAAACATCTGGAGGGCATCTGAAGACCAACAGATATTGATGCAAACATCGGGTTTTAAAATTGAAAAAAGAGTAAAATATCTTGGTATCATAATGACAAATTCGAATTCCACGTTGTTTCAAAACAATTATGTTAAGATATGGTTAGGAATTAAAAATGATATGTTGAAATGGGAGAAACTAAAATTGTCTTTGCTGGGTAGGATCTCTGTGATAAAAATGAATGTTTTACCAAGAATGATGTTCTTATTTCAAACACTACTGATTTTAACTAATGATGTGCCCTTTAAAGAATGGCAAAAGGACTTATCTAAATTTATATGGCAAAGAAAGAAACCACGTGTTAAATATATAGTTCTACAGGATGCGAAAGAAAGGGGTGGATTGGGTGTACCTGATTTGAAATTGTACTTTAATGCTTGCTGTTTTGTTTGGTTGAAGAAATGGGTGACATTGAGAAATAACAGACTTCTAGAATTAGAAGGGCATGATCTAAGGTTTGGATGGCATGGATATTTGTGGTATGACAAAGCTAAGGTTAATGTAGATTTTAAGAACCACTATATCAGAAGGGCGTTATTAAGAGTTTGGAACAAATACAAGCCCAGGTTATGCCCAAAATTACCCTTATGGATATCACCCCAAGAGGCATTATACAGGAAAGAAATGACAAGCAATGAGAACTGGTTAAAATACAGAGAAATATTGGAATTGCGTCAGGGAACACATTGGATTAAAACACGGGATTGTTTAGTAACACAAGGTCATAACTTACACTGGTTTTCATACATGCAATTGTTAGAGAGATTTAAAGTGGATAAAAGAATGTATGATATAGAAGAGGATAAGTCTGAATTTGAAATACAATTGTGTACAGGTGATGATCATGTAATTGCAAAAATGTATAAATTTTTGTTGAAGTTTGGGACAGAAGAAGAACAAGTTAAAGACTATGGTTAAATGGGCAAGGAACTTTGGATATAATATAATGATGGAACAATGGGAACACATGTGGACTAAAGGTATAAAATTTACACTGTGTTCTGATCTTAGAGAGAATTTTTACAAGATGATGTATCGTTGGTACCTAACTCCTGTGAAATTGGCTAAGATGTATAATAATGTTTCAAATGTATGTTGGAAATGTCAAAGTCATGAAGGAACATTTTATCATGTTTGGTGGACGTGTAAAAAAGTGAAAACATATTGGGTACACACATGGATACAAAAGATTTTAAAAGTGAATATTAAACTGAAACCAGAAATGTTTTTATTGGGTATAATGGACTTGCAACTTGAGAAAGACTATGGAACATTATTACAATATATGATGACGGCAACAAGAATAATCTATGCTCAAAAATGGAAAGAAGCAACTATACCAACTATAGAAGACTGGCTGTTGAAAATGTTGGACCTAGCAGAGATGGCAAAATCGACTTGCTTAATTAGAGAAAAATTTTTAACTTCATTCAAGAAAGACTGGAAACCTCTGGTGGACTTCTTGGGGAGGAGGGAAAGTGACTTAATAACTTTTGGTTTTGATTTCTGAAGATGGGTAAGGTGATAGAAATTCATTATGTGAAAATAGAAGAAACTTATATATTGGATAAGGATTGGTAATGTTTGTCAGACAATGAGGCGGAAGCCAAATGTTGTTTTGGAAAATTCAATTAAAAAAATTTCAAAAAAAAAAACAAAACATCTGGAGGGCATGAAGTTGCCTACCCCAGACATAGAAGAAGTGTCACTTATAATGCCTTTCAATATATGAGAAACTCGGTGTTGTGTCTCAGTGTAAACTTGCAAGGACCTAAAAATGAACTGTAGATCAATGTTCAGGAGGAGATGAGCCGCCGCCTCTTCTCTTCCCATCACTACCCTTAAAGCTGAATTTAAAAACCATGGGCTGGATCCAAACGTGGTCCTAAAGAAGATGCCTTCTGCCCACAAAAGGACCATTTTTATGCCTCACGCTAATGTGTTGTGTGAGGAAAAAGTGAAAAATAAATTCAAAATCGTTCTTCTGCTTGCACAAGAAAGCCTGAACTGCTATAGATCCTACTTACTATGGTCCTGGCTAGGTTCAGACATAAAATATACCATTTTTTAAAAAAATCTGAACCTGTGGCTGCCCATAAGCCATGGCTTGTTTTGGGCCAACAAATCAGGTTCTGAAACTACAGTTTGAAGCTGGTTTGCCAACCACAGTTTGTGCTAACTAAGGCCTGCTGTTCTGGCTGAATTCACAGGCCACTGAGCAACCACACCTAGAAGCTGCTGCACGATGGAGATGGAGTGAATTGTTGAAGCTGAGTCCTGAAGTCGCTCAGAACCATGGTTTGCCTGTTGCATCTGGAAGCTCAAACCATGGTGTGGGTTCTTAATTATGATTAGGAAAAACCATGGTTTGGCATATCTGAATTGAGCCACTCTATGCATTCATGTGCAGTATTAGCAGTTATTATCCTTCTCACAGTTCATAGAGTTGGAAGGTGCCTACAAAGGCCATCGAGTCCAACCACCTGCTCAATGCAGGAAACTAGAGGAGGGGTCTCCCATCCAAGTAATAACCAGGCCTGACCCGGCTTAGCTTTCCACGCTCAGACAAGCTGAGCCAGTGTGAGCCACAGGCTAGTGGGTTCTTTGTGTCCAACCCCATGTCTGTTTACCATTAAGGTCAGCTGGGCCTTGAACCAGGTCTATGGTAAGCTATTCAAGCTTGGAGAGAGTAGGTATCTGGGTTTTACTTTCAGCCTTTTGAATGACCTTGACTAGGACAGGTTGCATCTTGGTGAAGGCCAAGCCATAGAGTTGGCCAACTGCTCTCCCTTTCACAGCTACCTCAGAGTGAGATTTCTGCTTATTTCTGTCAAAGATGCATTGATCCTCTTACCAACAGCTGCTGGGGTTCCCTGGCGAGGCATGCACCTCATCCTGCAGCTACTTGGTCTAATCTTCTTTGGCCAACTACATTCCACTGCTAACAGGCATGCTGTCTATCACTATTAACTTAGCTCAATTTCTTATTGAAGTAAAGTAAATCAATACAACCCAGGCTGAATTAAGTCTGTCTATGTTGGCTATTGCAACAGCTTAGCTCAATTGGTTTAAAATAACGTCTTCTGTTAAGATGTAAGATGGGCACTGTAAGTATTTACACAACACTTGAGTCAGTGAACTTCTTGTGCCTATGAGAGACTGCTGATTGTTCCAAACCTACTTTAGACTAATCTGCCCCTATGACTGCAGAATTTTATCCCTTCATGGCAATCGTAAGTTCCAGTATCACTCCATTTGAAAGGTAAACAAGAATCCCCCTTCCTTGGGCCTGCATCACCAATGGAGAACCTGGCTGAGCTGCACATTGTAGAACTGGATTTTAACTGAATTGTTAACAGGAGCTTGGATAAGGCATCTTAAAGTTCCTGATGGCAAGAATGGGAATGAAATTCCTATGCTTTTCAGTGGACAATCAAGGCATAGTTTGCATCCATTACAACGATGCTCTTAGACTAGTCCACAACGTCTGGAGGGCACCACTTTGGAGAAGGCTGCACTACAACTTTCCACATGTGTCCAAACACGCCTGCCGGAGAACACGTTGCGACATTTGTACTTCTTTTATGGAGGCCACCTTAGAGAAAAGGGCCTTTGGTCAGCAAGTGGGGCTGATTCTTGGGCTGATTAGAGCTGGAGTTATTTTCTGATCCAGGGCTGTTTGCTCTGGTGGTGTTTGTGAATCTGTTGGGATGCTGGTGGAGATTACACTGTTTTGTGTATTTTTCTAATTTTCAAGGCAGTTTACATAAACAGCATGCGGGTGCATATGGGTTTCTTTGAAAAACCAGCCATCTTAGTTCTGGATTTCTGCCAACAGTTACAAAAGAGTTAAAATTCAATTCCTGTTCAGAGTTAGCACATACAGAGCTGAATACTTGTATTGTAATTTGTAAGTATATTATCATACATTATACTTAAAATTCCGATGTATGATAACCAAATAAAGAGAAGCTGAAGAGCATCATAGATGTGGTGGGGATTTCTGAAATGCATGCATCATTTGCAAGTTGCTGTTTCAAAACCCACCCCCAAATTTACAAAGCAACTCTCCTTTCCATAACTGCTGGATTGTCAGTCAACAAAACAGCACTGGAGCTGGAGGTCTTGCTCTAGGCTCCTCACAATTGCCCTCCTTGATGGTTTAATGGATTATTGTTCATTCCTCAGCTATTCAACATAGCTAATTCCATAGGGGTAGCCTCACACATCCAGAAGGATAGTTCATGCATCTGATGAAGTGGACAGTATGCAGGAAAGCTTATGCCAGAATAAATTTAAGTCTTTAAGGTGGCACAAGATCTGTTGTCTTTTCAATATAGTTAAGTATCAAAACATGGAGAGGAGGAGGAGGAAGATTATGTATGCCACCTTGGGTTCCTTGTAGGAAAAAAGGTGGGATATAAATTGAATGAATGAATGAATTGAGGGCCAGTGTGGTGTAGTGGTTAGAGCAGTGGTTCCCAACCTTGGGTCCCCAGATGTTGCTGGACTACAGCTCCCAGAATCCCTTGACATTAGCCATGCTGACTGGGCATGCTGGGAGCTGTAGGCCAGCAACATCTGGGGACCCAAGGTTGGGAACCACTGGGTTAGTGTGTTAGACTGGGACTCTGAAGATCCAGGTTCTAGTCCCCACTCAGCCATGAAGGTCACAGGGTGACTTGGGGCCAAGCACTTACTCTCAGCCTAACCTACCTCACAGGGTTGTTGTGAGGATAAAATGAAGAGGAGGAGAAGGATTGTAAGCTGCCTTGGGTTCCTTGGAGGAAAAAAGGTAGGATATAATAAATAAAAATAAATAAAAAATCCCACCATCCCTGATCATTGGCCATGCTGGCTGGGGCTGATAGGAGATTGGTGTCTAACCGGTGGAGGGCCACTGATTCCCCACCTCTGATTTAAGGACTGGGGCGGGAAGTGAACAGTTACCATCATAGTTCCCCCTCACAGATCAGAGATAATAGCAGGGGTTCCTCTGCCACCTTCTCCGGGGAATCCCATCCCGCTGCTTCTCCTTCCAATTGCAGGGAAATCCCCACGGTTATCTCTGATCTGATTCCTCTCCCACCTCCTCTCCAAGCCCCTGGTAGCTGCCCCAGTTAGAGGCAGGGGTTGGGGGGCTGGGCTGGGCCGGGCCGGGCCGGGCTGGGCCGGGCCCCATAGGCAATGGGTGCTGGTGGCTCCAGTGTCAGTGGGGAGGTGTATCCACTCCTGGCTTCAGTCTGAACTTTCACGGAGCTATCCATGGTGCTGAACCTATTCTGGTCTGTGGTTTAGCACCACAGACAGCTCCTTGAAAGTTCAGACAGCCGCTCAGAGTGGATACACCGCCCCACTGACACTGGAGCCACCAGTCTCCGCTGCCCATAAAGGTAGCCCAAGCCTCCACAAGCTGGGTGTGGAGGCTCTGTGGGCCAGATTAGACCCACAGGCCAGAGATTCCACTTCCCTACCCTCCCAGCTTCAGTCATCACCATTGCTGCCAGGGAAGAGCCAAGAGCTGCTGACTATCCCGCTGCCCTAGAGAAGGAGCTCTACTAATGCCAGGGACGAAATCAGATACAGGTGTGTGTCTGTGGGGGTATTTTTCTACAGGGTCACTAAAGAACCTTTAAAGAGCAGTGGTTGGCGCCCAGGATCCTTTTCAGTCTTCTTCTACTTCATGTTATTTTAATGCTAATTTTCTTTTATTGGTAGCCACCTGGGAGACTTGTTACCAGGCTGAAAAGCAGGATATAAAGATTTTAAATAGATACATGTGTATTTATTGTTTTAGTTTTTGCTCCTTTGGAATGTTTGGGACGCTCTTCCTTCCCTTTTGGCAAATGAATGGTGGGAGATCCAGGATTGATAAAAGGAAGGACGTCTTCACACAACACATAGTTAAACTATTGAATTTGATACCACCACTTGTGGTGATGGCCACCAACTTGGATGGCTACAAACGAGTCTTAAGAGAAATTCGTGGAGGATACGGCTACCAATGTCTACTAGTCATGATGGATATATATATTACCTACCTCCCGCATCGGAGGCAGGGAACAAGAGCAGGAGGGTGCTATGGCACTCATGTCCTCCTTGTGGGCTTCCCATCGGCATCTGGCTGGCTACTATGGCTGGCTACAGAATGCTGCATTAGAACAGGTCTTTGGTCTGATACAACATGGCTCTTCTTATGTTCTTATATGTATGTTTTTTAGTCTTTGAGTTTTGTCTGTAAATTGTAATAACAAATATTTGATTTGTAAACCGCCCAGAGAGCTTTGGATATTGGGTGGTATAAAAATGTATTAAATAATAACAAACAAACAACAAATATCCCAGAGCACCAGTCTGTGTTTGGCCTCTCCTTTTTATTTTGTGTGTGAGAGCATGTGTGTGTGATCCCCCCCATGTTTTCCTCTTCAGGCCGATACTATGTTCTTCCTTTACCTAGCAAACTGCATGGTACACTCTGATGCTTCTGTCTCTCAGAGGTCTCCATCTCAGAAGTTTCACAGCTGTGAACACTCTTTCAAGGTTTGGAAATGGCCACAGGAGAAAATAATTCCATTACCACCACTGGAAGCGAGCTACCTAGCTCCCAGGGCCATGTCGCATCGGATGCTTCCATCCCTGAGAGTGAACACCTGCTCTTGGGCTGATGGAGAGTCTGCAGCTCCTGGCTTGGGCAGCCAGGGTTCTGACGCCGTGGGGACAATGATGCTGCTGACTGTCTATTCCACAGGCCTTCAGTGTGACTGTTGCTGCTCTACATATGTTCCTGACTCCTAAGATTCAGCATTGTTATTTGTTTGACAGCACAATCCAATGCATGTCTAAGAAGTAAAACTCATTGAGTATATATATATATATATATATATATATATATATAATATTTTATAACAGACTGCTGGAGACCAAACTATAAAAAGTGCTAAAAAGTGCAAATTTCACTTATAAGATTAACTCCCGTGCTTTATTTAAGCCACTCCTGAGACATAAACACGTGAAATACCCAACCAACACTTCTGGGGTTGCACGAAAAAGATGACATAAATGTCCTTTAGGCACACCACACTGTCCACCTCAGGCAGCAAAAAACCTTAGGCTGGCCATCAGTCTGAAGTTTTGCTTCTCCTGTTTGCTTTCTTAGCTAGCCATAACAGACACATCTCTGAAGTCTACACCACCTATGTAGACTTTGTCCAGGGGAATGCCTGACCAAGCACGTGAGGTGTGAGCCATAATCATCGCTTCGATAAGAGTGGCATTTTTATAACCTCACTTTATTTCCTTCCTTTCACTTTCTTTTCTGGTCCATCTCAGAGAGGGAGGGAGGGGAGGAGACGGTGTGGTGAAACCCCAAGTTCAAAATTCTTCAACTTCCTTGCTGGGTGTAAAAGCAACAACCATTGTTGTTAAAACAAAAATTGCAAGCCTGATAGACACACACACATGTAGCTTCAGTCTGTAACTTACTCTTCTTCGCCTAGAAAAGGAAAATGCGTTCCAGCACTCAGAAGCAGAGAGCCACAGAGTTGGAAGGGACCTCAAGGGTCATCTTACCCAACTCCCCACTGATACAGAAAATCTGCTGCTACCACCACATCCTTGAAAAATCTACATTTAACTAACATTTCCCACCTTTTTATTGCAACCCTAACAGGCAGGGATAGGCAACCTCCAGATGTTTTGGACTACAACTCCCATCAGCCACAGCCTGAATGGCCAATGGTTGAGGACTGTGGGAGTTGTAGTCCAAAACATCTGGAGGGCACCAGGCTGCCTAGTCCTACCCCTGCTAAATGGTTAGAACCTTAAAGAGAAAATAGCAGGAGATCCGATTTGATCAGTCATAGCATCCCAGGAGTTGGTGCTTTCTGCATGCATTATGCTGCTCGGGGCCATTGTTCAGTGGCAGAGCACAGGCCGTGCATGCCAAAGGTCCCAGGTTCAATCCCTGGCATCACCAGTTTAAAAAGAAAAGAAGTCAGGCAGCAAGTGCCAGGAAAGACGTCTGCTGAAGGCCCTGATGAGCTGCCGAACCATCAGAGCAGACAACACTGGACTAAATGGACCAATGGTATTAGGCAGCTTCGAAGCCTTATTCGGGCATCCATGACTTGTGGGATGATTCCAATCACGTGAGGGGGACGCTAGCTCACACAGGGAGCCCACATGGGTAGAGCAGGCTCCCTGCATCAGCCCTTCTGCTCCAGTGCATGGACAGGGTTGGACAGGTGAGAACATGACAGCAGGTGGGGCCAGCGAGTGCAGCCCTGCTCTTTCCTTCCCACGAATGAACACCCATCCCGAACAGGGCTTAGATGCAATGCTGGCTCCAGGTGTTCTGGGGGCCCTTCAGCAAGACACCCTTAATGGGGGCCCTCCCGTAAGGAGCCTACCTTTTCATGGCAATTTTTACCAGCTCCTTTTCCTCATCCTTGCTATCCCCTGCTTGCTTGCCAGGCAGTGGCAACTACTGTTCCTCTTCCTCCGCACCACCACTGATGTCTGGGCCAGAGCAAGAGGCAGCTGAACAAGCACGGTGGTAATGGTGGAGGAGAAACTCCAGGGGGCTCTTGTCAGTGGGCCCCAGCTGGGGTGTGGGCCCTTGGCAGCTGCCCAACCATGCCCAACCATTGATGCCGGCCCAATTTATACGTTCCTACACGTGTTCTTGTATCTCATGCACACACTTTAAAACAGGTCAGGTGGTGGTGTGCACACTGATCCAGCTCCAGCTGTTCTTTATCACATGTGACGAGTAGCATGCCTACTTGAACAGATGGGTCTCATCCATCCCTGTTCACATCAGATGCATCCATCAAGTGCAATGGAAAGTACTAGGGCAATCCAATGTGGCTGCCCGTAACCCCTCTGAACTCAGAGGAGTATCATAGAAAAGTAGAGCTGGAAGGGGCTGTCAAGGTTCCGCTACTACAGGGACCCCTTGATCTGCCTTTGGGAGATCTCTGCCTCTCCTCAAAGCCCCTCCCGTTCCAGGAGATCAAGTCCTTTTACAGCTTCCAATAGCATGGGTGTAGGCTGTAGACGTGGTGAATAAGTCACTCCAACAAACCAGGGTAAATAACAGCACTTTACTTATTATATTAGGGTCCTTACTTAATAGAGTGGTTATAATTCAAAAGCAAGTATGATAAAATAAAACAAACAAACAAACAATCCAATGTGCTCTAGTGTAACTTCAGACTACCTATCTCCTATGCAGCCAGTCTCTGCTTCTCTCTCTGCTGGTTCTCTGCTTCTGCTGCTAGCTCTCTCGCAGCACTAACTGCTAGCTGACCACACCCCACACACATATATAGCCTTCCCAGGAATGGAAGGTTATAACCATGTGACCTTGCACAGGAGAACTAATTCTTAACTTCTATTGGGTGAACTAAAACTCTCAAACTCCCCCTCCCATCCAAGTGTTTGGGCCTTCAGGCTTCAACTACTCGAGGGAAGTGTTTGGGCCTTCAGGCTTCAACAAACTCAAGGCTGAGTAGGCCTCAATCCTTTACAGGGGCCTACAAGGCCATCGATTACGGGCATCCTATTGGGGGCAGGAGGAGACTGAGCGGAGCTGAAGATCGCCTCCATGCTTCTCCTGCCCTGCAAAAGACTTAGGCCACCAATTTCAGCCAGCTGAGTCTTTTGCCACGGCTCGCCAGGAGGACAGCCTGAGGTATACATTATACACCCGTATACATTATATCCCAGTGGAGCCTCTCTCCTCCCCTCCCTGCTCCCTGGAACGCCCACAAACCTCTGGCTCCAAGGCCGGTCTTCCAATCTTGGAGCTGCAGCCCGAGCAGAAAGAACCGTGCCAGCCGAGAGGGTGGAAGGAGGGTGCTCTGAGGTCGGCGGCGCAGCTCTGACCTTGAAGCACGTTTCCGAGGTCGGAGCTGGGACTCCGGCCTCTCCTAGGGCCATCTAGCGGCCATAGGATTGCGCCCTCAGTGTTTTTCTCTCCAGCAAGCTTGACATTTGGCTGGGGAAGGTGGGAGTTGTAAACCACACACACACACACACACACACACAGGCTTAGAATAGGTTTCAAAAGCATGGTTCTTAGGAAAATTTGATTGGTACTCTTCCCCACCCCACCCCCCACTCTCTGTTTGGGGGCAAATTGCAGCTCAGTGGCAGAGCACCCGCCACCCGCTCTGTATGCAGAAGGTCCCAAGTTCAACTCCTGGCACCACCAGTTTAAAAAGATCTGTCTGCCTGAGACCCTGGAGAGCGACTGCTACCAGTCAGGACTCAGGATAATACTGGGCTAGTTGGGCAAAGAAATGAATAAATAGCTCCTCCCTCAGTGGTACCCACCAGCAGCCATACCAGCAGGCTGAGATTTCATAGATTTTTAGAGTTGGAAGGAGCCTACAAGGCTATCGAGTCCAACCCCCTGCTCAATGCAGGAAACCAGAGGAGGGGTCTCCCATCCAAGTAATAACCAGGCTTGACCCTGCTTAGCTTTCCACGCTCAGACGAGATAAAAGAATTAATTTCCCCCCTCTTCCTGCTCCATTCCTTTTTCCTTGTGTGTCGTATCTTTTTAGATTGTAAGCCCGCACGACCTGTCCTATTTAATTAATTATACGTACCCCTGATAGCGCAATGGATTGAGAACTTATTGACTCTTTCAACCTTTGAGCAGGTGGTACTTAGATAAATACATGGATAAATACAGGGATATTTGGCTTGCCTTTGCCGAAACTTATGCATAACTACTTCTACTGACAGTAGTATATTTCCTTATATCAATGTAATACATAGGCCATAAACTCCATATGTATTCATTGCAACTCGTATACCTAACCTTCACTGCAATGTAAACTTTTTTTTAATGTTTTCTTTATTGTTTTTGGTTTTGTTATAACTTTTTGAAATTCACACATTTATTTTATATATGTGTGTGTAAGCCACTCTGGGAGCCTTTTTGGCTGAGGAGAAGCATTAAAAAAATGTCAAATAAATAAATAGATAGCCTGACATGGCATAAAGCAACTTGTGTCCTTCTTTCTTTCTTAGTTATATGGAACTATGGAAGTATTCAGTACATGTTTTATAATGTGCATTTTGTATAGTTAATTTTTTATATACACTCACACACACACACATATATAGGCAGTCCTCAGGTTATGGAGATCCATTCGTAAGTCAGTCTTTAAGTCGAATGTGTACGTAAGTCGGAACAGAAACCACACAATGTTTTCAAAGTGTTGCAAAATATAGTAATACCTTGGATTGCAAGTAACTTGGTCTGGGAGCATTTTGCAAGACAAGCAATTTTTTAAAATAAATTTTGACTTGATAAACGAGCGACGTCTTGCAATACAACTGTAGGGATGTAACAGCTCACCTCGAGCGGGCCGAAATCGGCCCCGCTCACGCCCGCCAGAGACTCGCTTTGATATAAGAGTGTTTTGGATTACAAGCACGGTTCCAGAATGAATTATGCTCTCAATCCAAGGTATTACTGTATAGTGCGTGTGTTGGTAAGTACGAACCAGTATTTAACTCAGTTTTTTACATATATGGCGGTCCGTTCTTAAGTATGGGTTTTCTGTAAGTCGAGACATTCGTAACCCGAGGACTGCATAGTGAAATTAATGAACTGCAATTCATTATAAAAGGTAATGTTTGTGGTGTTGCCTACCTAACCAAACAGGATATGAATTTTCTTTCATTTCCCCACCCTGCAGTTGAATCATAATAGGGTTCAGCAGGGCAAAGATTATATAATGTGTGTGTGTACACATATATCAGGTGCTCATAAATGCTCAGTGCCGGCTTGGTGCCAATCTATTCGGGGACAGTCCGGCAGTTTCCCAGTATGTCACGCAAAGGAAAGAACAGGGCTCTGCTGATTGTGAATTATGAATTCAAATTAAACGGATCTTCCTCAGAGGAACTCCAGTCAAGACCCGGGGCCAGGAAGGAAGCAGACAGGCTTTTTAAAGCATTATCCAAGTGCAACTATGCTGTGAAACTGTGCTATGATTTGACAGCTAAGGAAATAGAAGAACTTTACGAGGAAGGTAAGCAGCTTGCTTTGCCTCTGTCATGTTTAACAAATGGGAGCATGTCCAGAGGAGGGTGAGCAGGATGGTGAGGGAGGACTCCAAAAACCAAATCCCGGTTGAAAGAGCTGGGTATGTTTAGCTTGGAGAAGGGAAGGTTAAGGAGAGAGACGACAACAGCAGTCTTCAGATATCGGAAGAAGAGGGAACAGACTTGCAGGATTTAAAGCAATGGGTGGAAATTTGCAGGGAAGTAGATTTCGGCTGTACCATTAAGAGAAATGTCTTAACAGTAAGAGCTACGATGCTCACTGGGTGACCTTGGGCTCATCAGTATCTCTCAGCCAAACCCATCTTTACATAGGGTTGTTGTGAGGGCAAAATGGGGGGGGACACACCTTCAGAGGGAATACTACCCCATCCAGAATCCCACACCTGGTTGGCTTACCTACTGACCAACAAGACCCATTGGCTACACTGGATAGGGCTGGTGGAAGTTGTAGGTCCCATCCGAAAGGCCACAAGTCCCCCACTCCTGCTTTAGGAGGACAGAAAAGAGAGTTTTGTTTTGGTGGGCTTTTTCTGATGTTTTATATTAACAGGTTATTACATGCTTCGAGCACAATCATATGCAGGTCTACTCAGAAGTAAGTTACGTTCCATTGAGCTCAATGGGACTTTAGTTTTTATAGGATTGCAGCTTTGCTGCCATTTAGACAGCAATACTATGCACACTTACCTGGGAGGAAGCCCCATGGAGCTCAGGGTGAGTTATCTCTGAGCAACTGCTGTAGTGGATTGCATTCTTTGTAGGCTACTGCTTCGGTGTTGGCTTTTTAAAATGACTGTGTGTTTTAACCTTGATTGTAAACCACTTTGGATATTTTATTGAAAGGCAGGCTATACTTTTGGATAATAGAATAATAAAAAATACTTCTCTCTCCCATGTCTTTGCAGAATGCCATGCAGAACACGGCGACTGCTTTGTAAGCATTATTTCCAGTCATGGAACAGAAGGGAGCATCTTCGATTGCGAAGGGCAACCCGTTCAGCTCACACAGATTTTTGCGATATTATCACCTCGGAGATGTCATAAACTGGCAGGAAAGCCCAAAATCTTCTTCATACAGGTAAAATTGGGTGCTGCAAGCTCATACAGGCCTGTGGCTTACGCTGGCTCAGCTTGTTTGAGCATGGAAAGCTAAGCAGGGTCAGGCCTGGTTATTACGGTACTTGGATGGGAGACCCCTCCTCTAGTTTCCTGCATTGAGCAGGGGGTTGGACTCGATAGCCTCGTAGGCTCCTTCCAACTCTATGATCTATGAAATATATGAAACTTCAACATGTATTGTAAACGGCCACAGTGATGATGGGGAAATTCCGCCCACTTTGTCTGTCCTGTAAGATTGCCAGCACTGCTGCAGCATGCAGAGATAACGAGACGGGATAAACAAACCCTATTTCAGCCAAAAATGAAAGCAGAGATGTGTTCATAACATCCCAGTTCTCATACCAAAAATCATTGTGTCCAAAACACGCACGCATGTTACACATTGCTAAAGTCTCTACTCTGCCTGCTGTGTCATTTTGGGCACAAAATAGACTGCCCTGCATGGTTTTTAAAATGTGCAAATTGTACCCACAACAAAATGTTGTGTTGTAGCATGCTCCTGTCCTGATCAGGGTTCCAGCCAGCTAGTTATGCCCTCTTCCGGGTTACTCCATTTCACCCCTGCTCCTACCTGTTTCCCCTCCCCTCCCTACAGTCAGTCAGCATTATATGACCACTAAGAATGTTTAGTCTCTCCACCTGCCACGCCTTGCCTTATTTTTTCAGGATAGTTCTGCAAACCTCTTGTGGGTGGATAGGATGTGTGTGCATGGATGTGCGCATGTGCGTGTGAATGAAAGGGTGTCTGTTAAATGTGAGAACGAATGTGTGAATAGGGGAGGGGCCATCGCTCAGTAGCAGAGCAATGCTTTTCAGGCAGAAGGTCCCAGGTCAATCCCTGGCATCTCCGGGTAGGGCTGGGAAAGGGTCCTGTCTGAAACCCTGGATGGCTGATGCCAGCCAATACAGCAGCTTCCTGGATTCCTGTGTGTGTGTGTGTGTGTGTGTGTGTGTGTGTGTGTGTGTGATGTGTGGAGATGTATTAATGCATCTGTGTGTTGTATGTGAAAGTTTGTATGGCAGAGGGAGTGGCCCCACCCACATTTTGCAGGGGACCACCCACCTCTGGCATGCAACCCTTCGGTTTGCCCCTTCGGGATGCTGCGAGGGTGAGGGCGCCCCTTATAGTCTCTTTTATTTCTGTCAGTTTGTTTGCTTGTTTAGTTTAATACCTGGTGTGTGTGTGGGGGGGTGTTCCTGGAGGTTTTGAGCTATTGCCCACCCTGGGTGAGAGACAGGGGTTAGGGGCTTTGTGTGCTAGAGCTGCTTCTTCTGCCCAGGGTGGGAGCCTGTGGTAGCTAGAAGTGTGATTCCCTCAGGGTGAAAGCCGGGGGGGGGGGGGGAGAAGTGCTTGCAGCACTCCAGGTGAGAGATGGCGTGAGCATGAACTAGTGGCAGTAAGTTCCAGTGGCTAGGAAATATGTGTTTTAGTTGTTTGCAGTGTTGCTTGGTTTGGGCAAGCCTGCCTGATGTCCTATATGTGACCAGTGGCTGGTCATAACCACAAAGTATGATCTGTGATTGTGCTGGGTTGGTTGTGTGTGATTGGTTGGATGGAGTGTGTGAGGTTCTGAGTGGTTAAGGGTATGTTTGAACTGTGAGTGGGTGTTGAAAGTGCATGGGAAGTTTTGGTGTGGTAAGGATGTGATTCCAAAACTCTGACACAGGGACCAAGTGGAGGTGGTGCTGCAATATGATATGGCAGGAGGAGGCGGTTTGGACATCAGAGTAGAATGGGTTACAGTTGTTTATATACACTGTTCCCCTTCCACCTGCCTCCCCTAGCTCTCATATACCTGGTAGTTCATCCACTGAGCCCTCCTGTCTTGCAGTGCTGCTGTTTAACACCAAGTTAATCCGCAATAAGATCACACTCATTTACGATTTAGTCGTGGATGAGAAGGCTGATCTGGCGTGCATTACTGAGACTTGGGTGGGTCCAACCCAGCACAATCACAATATCAGATCAGCTCAAAGAGGCATGGGCACATTTAGGCTCCAATCAAACATCTACTTACCTGGGTGTAAGCCCCATGTAAGTGAATGAGACATTCATGAGAGTAGAGGATTGCATCATCTGATACTTTCATCCAGTGGGTCAAAACGAGTTTCATCAAAATGCATGAGATGCTGCTAATCCAAGTCAATGAAGCCTATGTTCAGGAAATGCACATTCACCTGACAGCAATGTGCCAGGTGCCAGTTCTAGAGTGTGTGCATGTATGACTCAGATGTCAAACATATACTAGTTCTGCCCATTTGTCGTCAAGAGTATAATCTGTCTTGTGCACCAAGAAATTCCCTGCATGAGCTTTATTGTATTTCCTGGTCTCATGGTGTCAGTATGATAACCTGTGCACTCTGAATCATCCTGGATGGTTGACTCATGATTGTGCAGGAATTCCCACCACCATGACCCCCGGCAAATACCAGCTCCAGAGAAGGGATTTTCCTCAGGGGAAGAAAAGGTTAAATTCCCCTTCCCATCTCAATCCCCATAGTTACCAGCCCTTCCCACCCCAGCTGATGCAATTTGCATTTATTAGAAAGACCTGCACTTAAATGCAAAGATGCATTTAAAAGGTCACATTTAGTTTGATCCTGAATTGAGCCCAGAAACAAACTGGAAGCTGGAAAGGATTGCACAGCAAAGTTTCTGTTACTCATGCTCTGGGAACACGGGTGGAGGCTGTAAGCAAAAAGGAAGGCAGAATACAGAGCAGAGGGTGTGAGACCAAGGCAAGCTTTCCTGGGCTATGCACACTACACAGGGGTCTGCTGTTGGAAGCACATAAAAAGCCACTGAATCGCTTGTATTTTGAAGGCCTGCCGTGGAGAGAACATCGAGTATGGTGTAACCCTGCAGACTGATGGGGAAAGCCTGCAGACAGACAGCGCTGGACCACAGACTGACTGTTTCTCACATTATCTCTCCATCCCTGACAATACCGCAGTCATGTTTGCTTGCAGTCCTGGTATGTAAGCCTAACAACCCCAACCCTTTACATGTTTACTCTGAAGCGAATTCTACCAGGTGTGCCCAAGGAAGTAGTGGGATTGCTGCCTAGGAATTAACATTACATTCTCAAATGTTTTATTTGCAGCTTGGAATAATTGCTGTTTTTAGGGGAGCAGAGGAAAAGCCAGAGAACAGCTTGTTTGAGGCATAGCATGGCCAGCTGATCAGGCAGAATGAATGGCTTCTCATTGAATTGGTCTCTGTTTGCAGTGTAACACAGTTAAGCATATTCAGTCATCCCATACCACAGGCAGAGGGAGGGGAAAATCAGAGATATCTGACTGGCAAGAATATATGAAACAACTTCTGAGTGTCCCCTTACCAAATATAAGAACCAGTCTATCTGGACAGTTAAAACCCAGAATTTCAGGAGCAATAGCACCATTTAGAACCATTTTTAAGTCATTCTAGATTTAGCAACCCTTCTCCATATGGGCCAGTCCAGGTGTAACTCCTGCTTTGTACTTTTAATTTAGTTATCTATAGAAGGAGTGAAAGACTTGTGGGATCTACTTTGTTTTTTACTAGAACCCTGAGGTCCACCAACTGGAGACACGTGCAAAATAGTGGCTCCAGGCGGGTGGTCATACACTAAGAATTAAAAAAAAAAAAAAAAAAAGGCTGTCTCTGAGAGATCATGCTCAGCCCAGGAATTTGTGATCAGTACCAGATCTGAGCTCACAAGTTCTTTCACACAAAAATACACTCCTAGTTTCTTCCCCCCCCCCCCAGCATTATTTTCCAGTAACCTAATTTAGGAGAGAAAAAAGCTTTTTAGTTGTTGCTATTGTTAGACAATTGGGAGTCAAAACCCCTAGGTGATCTACTACAAATGACTCATTTGTTGCATAGTCAGAGACTGGATTCAGACATGAGCGTGGGTTGTCGTTGAAGTGTGTGTCATTGTGTTGTCTGAACTCAGCCGAGATAACCAACCATGGTGAACAACCCACAGTTCACAACCCAACAACAAACCATGGGTTCTCTTTATGGGTTGTTCATGGTTTACAAGCCATGGCTTGTTAGCTCAGCTGGGTTCAGACAACACGATAACCCATGCTTCAGCAACAACCCACACTCAACCCGAATGTGGGTTATTGTGTTGTCTGAACTTAGTCATTCTGTGTGCTGACCAAACTGCCTGTGCACATGCGTGCATATGCACATGCTATAAAAGGCAACATCCTTCTATGGTTTTGACCCCAATAAAGGGTTGTCACTACACAGCAACAAACCTGAGTTTGCCACCAATCGTCCATCTTAGAAGCACCAGCCAACCTGGCTCTTTGACCATTGTACCTGTATGATATGCACAGACAGATGTATAGGAATGCACAGGCAGTGTGGCGTAGTGGTGAGAGTGTTGGACTGGGACTCAGGAGATCCGGGTTCTAGTCCCCGCTCAACCATGAAACCCACTGGGTGACTTTGGGCCAGTCACTGACTCTCAGCCTAACCTGCCTCACAGGGTTGTGAGGATAAAATGGAGGAGTGAAGGAGGAGGATTATGTAAGCCGCCTTGGGTTCCTTGCAGGAAAAAAGGTGGGGTATAAATATAATTAATTAATTAAATAAACTAGAGTAGTTCTAATGTACCAGGCAGGACCGGTGCAAGGCAGTTTGGTGCCCTAGGCAAGATCAGATATTTAGCGCCCCCCCCTTCCCACTTGAGAGCACTGTATTTTTTTTCAAGGCGTTTCTGGCACCCCCTTAGCCCTGTGCCCTAGGCAGCTGCCTAGTTGGCCTAATGGTAGCACCGGCCCTGGTACCAGGTTTGATGGCTACAGAGAAATCTATTTGGTAGACACCACCTTAACAAAGGGGAACCAATGTCCTTAATGTTCTTTCTCTGACATTCTCAGGCTATGTTTCCTTCATCAATTCATGGGAATCCATGTTCCTTAGTGCCTTACTGGAGTTGCTCAGAGGCGAGGAACGCCATCTTGAAGTCGCCCGCTTAATGACTCGGATCAGCTGGAAAGTTGCCTTCCAATGTGAAGCAAGGGGAACATATAGTGGTGCTAAAGAGATGCCCTGCTTTGTCACTAACATGGTGAGACCGGTTTACCCCTTCTCTTCACAAAGAAGACAGGCCTCAGATGATCAGGGTTTAGACTGACCTCGCAAGAAGCAGGCCCTGGTCATGCTTCATGGCAAAGGACTCTTGAGAACCGCAGAGTAATGAAGCGCCCGGATTAGCAGCGTTCCTGTGTCGACAACAATCCATGTGTAGCAAGGACAAGCTCCACCATGGGAAATAAGTTATTGTCATAAATGTAATAGCAGCCCATTCCCAATCTCCACTGGAAGATGAATGTTAGACAATTGCATCTATTGTTGTTTAGTTTGGACTTTGATTACATTACATTGTGTCCAGTCGTAGTCTTGTACAGCTTGAGAGGCATTCATTTTTCCTCCCTTTTCTTCTTTGTGTTTTATTGGGCTGGATCCAGATTTAGACATACTTTGAGGAGACCCATTGAAATCAACAGGATGCAAGTTAGAACTTGCCCCATTGATTTCAATGGGTCTATGCCAAGCATGACTACACCTGCAGCCCACCCACTGTGTGTACCTTCTGCCTTTCCCTTCATTTTAAAAATCTGATTCTACAAACCTGTTGCCAAGAGTCTAACTAAACGCACAGCTTATTCCGGCACTAGGAAGAAGCAGCTTCTTTCTCTTCTGCTTTTATTTGCAAACTGGATAGATACAAGTGAGCCCTCGGCAGGGTGGAGTGTTTCTGCTCCACCATGCCCTCTTTCAGCAGACTCTAATCCCACTCCTGTGCAACACTGTGGGGCCACCGAGCCTGCTCAGTCCTCATTGGGCTGTTTTGGGGGGCTGTTTCCTTTTCTCGCACTTCTGCAAACATTGGGTGTGTGTGTCCCCCCAAGCCTGCATGGGTGGAGCCATTTCAGCTACCTAAGGAACCACACTTGGAGAATGAGTTTGCTGTTAAGTGTATAACACAGGTGCAGCACCTCAGTCCCAGGGACCAAATCTGATCTTTGACCCCACCCCACTACTGGAATGCAGCCTCAAAAAGCTTCTTTGAAATAGAATTCAGCCCTTGGGCTGAAAGATTCTTTACCCCACTGTATATGTTTGCAAATGATCCTCTCTGTCTTCCTGCAGGTGGCCATTCAATATACCTCTCTCTCTAATCCCAATTTTCATTTGCCTTAACTTCCTATTGACCAGGGAGAGTCCCTATTTTCTTTTAGTTGTCCCTGATAAATCACATACTGTTCCTATTTATTTTTGTCCTTATTAGATGAGATACATTATTAAAGTTGTGTTAGTGTGAGTTGCTAACATCGTTACTCTTCAGCAAATGGAGCCCTGGCATCCCAACGAGGTTTGGGAGGATTGAAAAAAAAAAAGTTTGTCTGATGCCTAAATGATAGCAGAGTAGGCACCAAGCAGGCCTCTCTGGGGAGGCAGACAGGCAAAAAGGTAGCATTCAAGAACGATCGATCGCTAATAATTTCTGGGCTTGTCCAGTTCAGTGGCTCTCTTTGCCACCAGGGCAAAGTTGAGAATTTGCAATGTCGGGGAGGGTTTAATAAATAGGAGGGGGATCTGCAATGTCATAGTTTGTGTTCCAATGCTAAACTTTAGCCTTGTGCAGGCCACTGCAGCCAGGGGGTGCTGGATGTATGGAGGAGGAACAAGATCCTGGCAGCAGGCCCCATCCTCCATGTATTCATCGGCTGCTTGCGCACAGACTAGTGCACGTGTGTGTGTAGTAGTATGCATGGGGGGTGGGGGGGTCAGGGATGCAGTTCCTCTTTAAACCCAAAGACTGAATTCCATCTCAGAAGTTTTTGCAGGCCAAGTCCAGTGGTGGGCAGGGCCAAAGGTGAAAGGGGTGGGATGAAAACACCAAAAAATTATTTATTATATTTTTAAATCGCCCATCTGGCCGGCCACCCAACCACCCTGGGTGATGTACAATCAGGATAAAATACACTAAAACACCATTAAAACACAAAACAATATAAAAGTTTTTTTAAAAATCCTAACCCACCCCATATTCCCGCCTGAAAAGCCATGTTTTTAAAGTCCGGCGGAAGTTCATCAAGGAGGGGGCATGGCGAAGGTCACTGGGGAGGGAATTCCATAACTTGGGGCTGCCACAGAAAAGGCCCTCTTCCTAGTCCCCACCAGCCTGGCTGCTCTAAAATACCAGGATATTGTAGCTTAAAGTTCTTGTGGCCGTTAACTAAGCTTTAGGGGAAGCATTTCAACCTTTTAGAATAGGGGAAACTGCACAAAAGCCAGGAAATCACAAAATGATTGATAGTTGGGGGAGAGGGGGTGTGGCCACCTGGGGCCTCAATACAGCCTTCTGGGGTTCCCCAGATTTGGCCTGGGGGGCTGAAATTCTGCACCCCTAGCGTAGGCTCTCTGCATGTAACCAGGAATCCTTCATTTCTGCTGCAACACATTGAGAGATCCTACACCTAGGTCTCTGTGCACAAGGCATGGCCCATGCATGGAGGCCAGGGCCTGCCACCACAATGCTACTCTCCACACGTCCAGTGTAACCTCGATGGTGGTCCTCTACACAGGTAATAGAAGTGTGCAGGCTGCAGCTGCTATGGTAATACAGGGAGAGCCAGTGTGCGTAGTGGTTAGAGTGTTGGACTGGGACTCGGGAGATCCGGGTTCTAGTCCCCGCTCGGCTATGAAACTCACTGGGTGGCTTTGGGCCAGTCACTGCCTCTCAGCCTAACCTACCTCACAGGGTTGTTGTGAGGATAAAATGGAGAGGAGGAGGATTATGTAAGCCGCCTTGAGTTCCTTGTAGGGAAAAAGGTGGGGTATAAATGTAATAAATAAATAAGTAAAATAAATAAATAATACAGGTACGTGTGCATTTTTAATGTACAGCTATAAAACTTCTGCAGATGAAAGTGATTAGGATTCAGGTATTCTACCTGGGCTCATGCTGGAAATTACGACGATTTATCTGGGCTCCAACTTCTCCATGCCTGTAATCCACTCCAGGCTACATTTTGTTAGGTTGGCATGAACGTGTGCAGAAACAAGTTTCCTTCTCTCCTCCCACCACACACCTCTCCCCACCGATACTTACCAATAAAATAAAATAGCAGCTGGCAACTGGAGGCATAGTTCCTGCTCCACCTTCTAGTTTCCTTCAATAAAATCTCAGTGGCAAGGCTACTGTGCCATTAGCAGGAGGCCAGCTGTTGGTGTCACCCAGGTTTTACTGCCCTGTACTTTGCATCCTGACCGTAGCACACTTGATAAAGTCTGTCTGAGCTTTGCTAATCAGCTCTGGCTAATTAGATCAGCCCCACAGGTGGCCTGGTTCGCCTTCCCTTTAAAGCAAGTTGATAAAATGGGCATCAGCTCTTTGTTAAACTTTAATAATATAATGAGAAGCTTTAATAATAATAACGGTTGGCAGGCGACTAACATAAGGAGGTAGATGTTGGGCATAAACCTAAAGAAAACAGCCATCTATGAACACTGCTTCAGGTAGTTACAATGGCGAACACATAATATAGCCTGCTTCACTGATTCTGGCCCCTCTCTTTTTTTCCCTACACCTAACCAGCCAAAGCAACCTTCCCCAACCTGGGTCCCTCCTAATGTTTTGGCCTACGACTCCTACCAGCCTGAGCCAGCATAGCCAGTAGTCAGGAATTGCAGGAGCTGTAGGCCAAAACGTCTGCAGGGCTGCAGGTTGGGGAAGGCTCAGCTAGAGACCTTGAGAAGAAGGCTAAAACCCGAATTTCAGATGAACACGTAGGACGTGCCATACTACCAATCACGCAATGCCAGCTCCAGGTTTTTAAGCGTCCTTGACTAAGACGCCTCATTGCCATTGTCACCAGCTGCTATTACTCCTCATTCTCATCATTGCGACCACTTGCTTGCTCAACAGAGAGCCAGTGAGCAAGTAGGCAACAGCATTTATTGTCCCTCACCACCACCACCACCACCACCACCAGTCTTGGTCAAACTGAGAGGCAGCTTGCAATGGTGAAGAGGAGGAACAAGTCTTGTCAGTGGACCCCTGCTGGGATGTGGGTCCTCGGCAGGTGCCCAATCATGCCCAGCCTTGTCGCCGGCCCTGCAATCATGCCTAGGTATTATTCAGAAAAGTTACCGGTAGTTGAATAAAAGGATCCTGGCAGTTATGAGTCGAGGCCTCAGCCAATCATCCAGCATGAGATTCCCTTGCTTCCTTTGTTGCGGTGGGATTTTCCCAAGACCTAACTGGGCCCCAATTGCAGCCTTCTCATTGGCTGAGAGCTAATATAACCTCCTTTATTCTGGCCATGAGAGGTTTGCCTCTTCCTGGACTATTGGTGACCTACTGTTAATAAACCAAGACTTCCCTCCCAGACTTGGGATGCCTCTAGCACAGGGATAGGTGTTGGCAATAAACAATTGGGGTTGTCTACCAAATTTGGGCAGCAAACCAGCAGAGGGATAAAAAGGTCATATTTAGCTTGCAAGTGAGCTAAAACGAGTTAGTGGCAGCAGGAGTGCAGCCTACGGAGGGGTGCAGGTGTGGTCAAAACTGGCCCCCTGGACCCCCAATTTACCACCCCTGCTTTACTGTAAAGCAGAGATGGGCAACTTGTGACCCTCCAGATGTTTTGGCCTACAACTCCCAACATGCCTCTCACCATTGGCTATGCTGGCTAGTGCTGACAGGTGGTGTAGGCCGAAAGATCTGGAGGGCCATAGATTGCCCACCCTTGGCAAAAAGGAGAGGGAACATAGCTCAGTGGTAGAGTACACACACTGCATGCAGAAGGTCCGATTCAAACCCTGCCATCTACAGTTAAAAAGGTTTTAGGGAGCAGGTAAATAAGAAAGGCCTCTGTCAGACTCTGGAGAGTTGCTACTAGCCCAAGATGACAACACTGGACTAGTCTAATCAGATATATAAGGCAGTGTCCCATGTTCATTTCCTGCCCTGCTACAGAACTGCCTCCTTTTGTTCTCTGCTTTTACTAACCTGACGTGCAACTGTGGCATGGTCGGTCGCCCCTTTTGGGTGATCCATCCCTCACTCACCAGCAGTAAAGACAGCAAGCGGATCTCCCGTAGAACAGGCAAAACCTCATGGACCACACACCTCAGCAGCATGTATGAATTAGGTCTAGGTATGGAAACCACCTCTAATGGGCCCAGGTTTGCTAGCAGGCAAGTACTGAGAGTTGCATGCCCCAGTGTACAGAAGGGTTTTCTCCATGTTCACTCAGGGGTAGGATTGGCTGTTGCCCTGGGGGTCAGAAAGATGGAGGTTAAGATGACCTGGCCTCAGTTTTCCCTTGGTGTTTACACCATGCACCAGGTCACCACCAGAATTCAGGCACATTGGGTTGGGGAAGCTTCTGTAGAGGGGACAGAGCCCTCCTTAGATTCTGTCTGATTTCCCCAGTTCTAATCCCTTGGACACGACTGGCCAATCCGGGCCTAGGAACAGGGCAGGCCCTTATGACTGATTTGGCACAATTTGGGTAGATACAGATGACCACCCAAAAACCCTACAAGCTGCAGTGCAAGGATCCCTAGAATTCTGGAATCAGGGCATTCCTCACAGTAGATGCCAACATCACTGTAGTCTGGCTGTTTGTCACCAGACCATTGTCAGCTGGATTCCCCTTGAATCAGCTAGGCTCCCGACGGCTACTATAATGAGAGAGTCAGCATGAATGAATGGCACCAGTTTAACTTGAGCATTTGCTCTTCTAATAACAAGGGAAAGCCAAGCAAAGGACATACCCACAAACTAAACTTTTCACTCCACCTAGCAAAGTTAACAAACACTGCATGCACATGACTATAAGTAAACAGCATTATGTACTTCCTAGAGGGATTAATTAGGGTGAATCATGCTGCTCACACGCACATCTTCCAGTAACAGGATGTAATGTGGTTTTGGCCCCACAAAGTTCATATATTGTGATGTGACGTGAGCCCTTCTTGGTTCTACTGCACAGTTCAAATACTCTTCCTTGCTGTGGTGCACAGAAGGATGCAAGGCAAGGGGAAGCCCTATTACTGTAGGACAGTGATGGCGAACCTATGGCACGGGTGCCACAGCTGGCACACAGGGACCTCTCTGTGGGCACTCGAGCCATTGGTCACTACATCGCGAAAAGACTGTCCCCTTCTGCAAAACACGAATGATTTTGTTCTTTCTCACAGTGTGGAATAGAATGATTTTATTCTAGAATTCCTGTTACAGAATTCTTTTCTACATCGTTATCACATTTAAAAGATTTTGAAGAATGATGCACAGAGCATGGCTTGGATGTAAAGCCCTAACAGTTGACCTGAGTGCTGCTCTTAAACTAACGGAGTATGAGCCAAGGTTTGACATATTATCAGCATGCATGCAATAGCAAAAATCACATTAATTGTGCAAAAGCATGCCCAATGCAAACTTTTACCTAAGTCCAAGACATAAAGTGTTTAAAAGTGTGTTAAGCACGTTTAGTTTTTTTATCTTGCTCATCCTAGCACAGGTTGACTTTTACTTTTACTAATCTGACACCTGTAGAAGCAGGGAAAGGACCCAGGGTAAAGCTTGCCCCATACAATTTCAGTCTGGCATATAATCATATTACAAGTTGAGAATCCCTTATCCAAAAATACATGTGCCTAATTATTTAAAAAGTTTGTATAAATTCCCTTCAGGCTATGTGCACAATGTAGTACTATAATAATTTTTTGAGTTGATTTTTTCCCCAACAAAAAACTGTTTGTATAATTGAAAGCTCTGTTATTGTGTTTTTCTTTTAAGACAAAATATGTTTATTAGTTCGGACAACTGTATGAGTTGTTTTTCTAAAACTAAAACCTCGGTATTCAGGTTTAATTGCAGTGTTGGCACTTTGAAATAAATACGGTAAGTTGGTTTTGTGTTGCAGTTTGGGCACTCAGGCTCAAAAAGGTTCGCCATCACTGTAGGATTTTCTCCATTCAAGGGTACGTTTATATCAGTCTTCCCCAACCTGGTGTTGGAATTCAACAACTCACAAGTTAAATAAACCATGGTTTAGCGTTGTGTGTGAACCATGTCACCCTCAGCCTAACATACCTCAACAAAAGTAGTTGTGAGCATAAGGTGGGCAAGAGAGACTGTGCACACTGCCCTGAACTACTTAGCAGAAGGATACAAATATATATAGATTGCTTGCTTACATTTACAAGTTTCTAGTTTTTGTTGCAACTTTTTATTTGGAAGCTGCCTTAACTTTGATTTTAATCAGTCTATAAATGCCCAAATAAATAATATGGTTTAACAGCAGGCACGCGTGTCAGGACTGAGCACATTCATACTAGGCCCTTGACCAGAGGGCAGCCATATTAGGCTTCCAAGAACATTTCCTGTGTCTGTCCCGCCTCAGCTAAACTGCCTGCTCCTTCGATATAGCCCTCCCCTCATGAGAGATGGGCCAAAGGACTCAGGCAAGCTTTAATTGGTTCTTGGCATGAAGAGCAAAGAGAGATAGGGGGCACTTATCCCAGTCTTTGGGCTTGCCATGATGGGAACTGGTGGTAGGTGCAAGTCCCATCATGGATTGCTGCCAACATTACTCATAACTGCTCCTTAGTGAAGACTAGGCTGACAGCTTCAAAACGTATGTAATCATGATGTATAATCCACCTGCAAGCTTTGGTGTAAACCAGTGGTTCTCAACCTTTTTTTTGCCCCATGCACCCTTTTCACCATGTCAGAATGTCATTCCCCCCTTTCCAAGATTGTCTGACTTAATCTGTGCCATACAATAAGGTGTGATGTCCTGTAGATTATGTACAATCTGTAGAATTGTAATTTGTAGAAAGATCAGTATTCCAACAGTTTGTGGTACCAATTCCCCCCCTGAAACCCTAAAATTCCCCCCTGGTTGAGAACCCGTGGTGTAAACACTAGGAATGTATAAGAAACTACTGCCTCCTTTGTTCTGGGTTCGGACCCTTGAGTGCTGCCTGCAAGCCACGCCGGTACATTCCCGGCTTGTTTGGGTATCCATGCACTCTAAAGTTACTCAATAAAGCTGTCTCTGTGTGAACAATCTTGGAGCTGACTTCTTGTTTCCTTGGGATCAAAAACGAACTGCCCTGGCAATCCCCTGCTGGCCAGGTTCAGGCGATACAGCATGTGCTTGGTGCTAAGCTCCCACTACAAACTCTCCCCCCAGTTATGAGAGTTTAGCAGAAGTTAATGAAATATGTTTCAAAAAACAAACAAAAGGAAGTTTGGTATCATCCATTTATTTAGATCACAATGCAGGGGGGGGGGAAGATTACAAAGATTAAAAACGAATCTACGTAAATGTTTAAAGTGTCTCTCTCTCTCTTTTTTAAAAGCTGCTAGAACCAGAAACACACATTTATGGATTCAAACAGGGGAGGGAGCTGCCCTAAAGGAAAACAAGAAACATTTGGCAAGAAAGCTATCCAGCAAACGAACTCGACTTATCTGAAGTTGAGGTAACAAAAAAAGTGCGAACACAAGAGAAAGTTGAGCAAACTTTCACTATTTAAAACTTCAGCCTCATGTCTGAAGTAAAAAAGAATCATGAAATATATTAAAGAGAGAGAGAATGCATTCCCAAAGATTCCTTTATAACCAATTACGGAAACAGCATACGGAATTTTATGTCAAGCACAATGAATTCACCCACCAGTGCTCTCATTAACAGCTCAGTGCCAGAGATTCTATTGCACTCCAGAAAATCTAGACTTTATGCTGGAAGAGGCAGTCATTTGCTAGTTGCAAGCTAAGCAGCCATTTCATGGCCTGGGAATATCTTACAATATTGATCGTCTGCAATTTCTGTTACCTGTAAGGCTACACAGAAGCCCCACAGTCATACAGTTGGCACCTGGGCTTTCAAAGACTGTCCCTTTACGTGCAGGACTGCAGGAGCCATTAGTCACTTGAAGACAAGTTCCTGCACTGAAGTCTACATACATCTGGGCCTAGTCTACATACGTAGCAGAATGAGGTGGTAGAATGGACTGCAACACGGGAGAGAATCAGTTTTGAATGCTCCCCTAAGTTAAAAACAGGTACAGTCTGCTGCAGGTGTGAGACAGGCCTGATAGTCAAGCTGCATTTCTGCAAGCAGAAGTGGTGTAAAGAAGCTGCAGAAAGGCTTTGGGGGGGGGGGGGGAGACGACTAACATTTGGTGAAGCTTAAAGGCAGTGCAGCTTTAAGCATGACTAAACAGGTTTCATTAACAGTAATTAAGGGCTTTGATTGGAAATGCATACAGATTCAAAGACAGCTTCAGGCAGACTTCAGTTTCACATCCACATTTTTCTCCACATCCTCATCCCAGTAGAAAAAAAAAGTGAGCCTAAGAGAACAGCTGCAACGTGCAAAAGGCCACCACACAAACTCAAGTCAACAACTAAAAGAACAAGCTGTTTTGTAGTGCAGCTCTGTGGAATTATAGGAACCTGTAGCAATGTTATTCTACATTCAGTTTTAGGAAAAAGATGATGTTACTATGCCATACACACACGCACAGACACATACTCACCTGAACCACCATATTCTGCAGTACATTTGTGAATAATGCGATCTATTTCTACTCAAGTGCCCTTCACATTTAAAAAGTGATCCCCCAAAAGAGGGCTCTGAAATGTAGATTTATGCAAGAGCAATTAAGTTCTTGGGTTCAAAACTGAGGGTCTATTCAATGCTAGAATGGTGGATTTACGATGCAAAAGGCAAGTGTTTATAAACACTTAATTTTAAAAAAATGATCTGCAGAGACATATTACCACTTTATTAGTCGTGATCTTAGGTGGATTGGATCAGTCCCGACACTACTGCCATGCTCCTGTGACATCTGGAATGGGGATATGGCACTACTGACTGACAAATTGCTAAGGATTCTTTTTTAAAAATAAACCCACAACCTTGGCACAGAGTGGGCGGGGGAGAAGGGGATTAAAACACCCCTTGCCCAACTTCTTTCACACCAGCAGACATGGAATCATTTGACCTTCAGCCTAATGATTAGAAATGTTCCCACACAATTGCACAAAAGAGGAGTTAGGAAGCCAGAAGCCAAGTACCACAACTCCCCCTTTTCACGTACTCTTGACATCTCGAGAAAGACATGCAACACTGAATATTTGTTTCTCAATATTGTTTTCTACAGACAGAAGATGTCCAATGGGTCTGTCTGGTAAAAAAATGTGCCTGAACTAGTGCAAAGGGAGCTTCTGTTCTCAACACCACGGTCAGCAGCTGACAGCCTTCATCAAGTCAACTACAAACTCACCATGTCGGCTAAGGAGACAAATGGCCAGGGATCTAGGAGATGAAGCCCATCTGCTCATTCAACAGGCAAGGCGCCTCCTAACTAAAGCCCTTTGAACTGATACAGTAGAAGTTAAATACCACATCATTCGGATGGAGACACACACAGCACTGCCCATTATCGGTTCTTTTGTCGCAGTACAACAGTCCAACTTAAGTAGCTGAGAGGAGTGCAAACAGTCAAGGACATTGAAAGAAAGACATAAGTCATGACCATTACCAAAGTGCATGTGCACAATTAAAAACATTTCTGTTCTTCCCTCCCCCTGGGCACAACAGCACAGCCAATAGGCTTCGGGGCTGTACTGGTGGAAGGCAGGATGTTGCCCGTGCTTCAGTGGGCTCATTGTTGGGAGGAGTCCTTATTCAACCCAGCATCATGTTGGAATTTCTGGGTTTACCTTAGATCTGCACAGATAAAAAAGAGAGAGACAAAGGGGAGATTTAAATCAAGCTGCAAGACCAAAGGCTCCTGTGCCAAGGCGAAGCTCCAGCTCAGATCTAAGCTGGAAAGTGATGTCTATCTAAACTAAAGCCAACCAGGTGGGTTCCAAAGCGAATTATTTTTTCTGTGCCCAGCCCTACATTTGGTGTTGATATATTAGCAGGACTAGGTAATGCACACACACAGATACAGGCAATGCTCATCTCATATGACTATATACTTGCTTCCATGGATTTCAGTCAGTAGACTGTACTAGAGAGAAAGCAAACAGGATATGCACGAGCAAAAGTAGTCAGATTAAAAGGCCTGCTTTATCCTTGAGTTCATCTGGAGCTCTGCCCCCTGCCTCTGAAAGGAACAACTTGGACCACCTCACCAACTGTCATAGGTCAGAAAAGACTGCCCCCACCAATGACAACCAACAGATTACTAACTATATTGTATCTCTACACATATTTTCATAGCAATCTATTGTAAGAGGCAATCTTGTCTGAAATGTAGGGTAAAAGTCATGTCCAGAACTGGCATATATTTTCAGACAAGCTGCTAGGAAACCACAGTGCAGAAGCTTACCTTTTGATCCAGTCGCTGATAGTCACTGGCCTTTGGCCTTCTAGGTAACTTTGATTTTTTTCCTTCTAGAGCAAAGGCGATGATCTTTGAAGGGGAGGAAAACAGAATAGGTAAATAATTGGGCAGGAGCAAAAGTCTATTTAAAGTGTTTATGCTCCAACTTTCCATTAAAATGCACAAGGCAGCTTACAAAAACAATTAAAACAGAAAATACACACTATTGAAACTACAGGATAAAAAGCAGAGAGGGGGAATCAGAAGACAGCAGATAAGAACCTGAAAACCAAGGGGTTTAAGTCACCAAATGCCTGCAAAAAGAAACGTCTTTGCAAGCCTGAGGAATGCCACCAGGAAAGAGATGAGGTGGGCCTTCCACAGAAGGGACCTCCCCAGTCTAGGTATCTTAAGCAACCCTCACATAACCCTAAAACAGACCGTGAGTTATGCGAGGGTTGTTTAACCCTCAGATAACCCCTGCTGGACAGGTCCGCATGACATGGCAACCCCCAATTGGGGGCTGCATATTCCCAATGGTGGCCTGCACGCACCACAGCTCCTTGCGGGTAATTAATCCACAATGGGCTGTTGTGTCTTGCGAACCAGGTCATTGCTTGCCCATGAACTGTCATGAGAGTAGTGCAACAGAGCTTCCTTAATATTTCCTGTGACTCATCTTGCATGAGCATTAATTGTATACAGCTGGAATGAAGGCAGAGATTGTCTACATTACACTCTTCCTGAAACAAGCCTCTAGAACTCACATGACTTAGTATAATCATTATCACCATACACACTCTTGGAAGCCACCTTTCAACAAACACCCTCAAAGCAACAACTTGAGTTTCTGCCACCACAGGCACACCTCGAACTCGAAAGAGACGCAATTACACTTCCCTCACTCATGTTGGAACTGTTGGAGAGTACATCCAGTATGTTGTAAGCCACCCAAGGACCTCCTTGGAGGTACAAATTCTAAAGTAAATTTTAAAAAACTAAGAGAACCCAACCTTATCCATCCCACTGATTTAACGAGAAACCCACACCCTTGCAATCTGATACTTCTGAATTTATGATCATGGAGTTTGAAGAACAACTGTACAAGGAACAGAATAAAAAGGAGCCAGCTTCCTCAGATACACGGAAGAATGAGTTCATGTCAGGCCAGCCTTGAGTCCCATTGTTCAGGCAAAAAGAGAGATCCAGTGTGAGAGCCAGTGTGGCGTAGTGGTTAGAGTGTTGGACTGGGACTTGGGAGATCCAGGTTCTAGTCCCCGCTCGGCCATGAAACTCACTGGGTGACTTTGGGCCAGTCACGGACTCTCAGCCTAACCTACCTCACAGGGTTGTCGTGAGGATAAAATGGAGAGGAGGAGGATTATGTAAGCCGCCTTGGGTTCCTTGCAGGAAAAAAGGTGGGGTATAAATATAATAAATAAATAAAATCCTTCTTTAATGAATAGCCAAGGCACCCTTTCCTCTTGCTAAACATACTGAGAGGAAACAGCCTTCACTTTTGTTATCACCGCACAGTCTGACACATAGAGAAAATGGAGCACACTAACAGAAGTGAAAAAACTCCAGGCTTTTTTGGATGAAGCTGATTATTTGCATCCATTCCAATCTGGGATCAAGCGTGGTTTGAGCAGAAACAGTTTTGGCCACCTTGGCGGGTGACCTATGCCGGGAACTGGACAGGAGGAATGCATCACTGTTGGTCCTGCTGGACCTCTCGGTGGCATTCAGTAACATTGATCATGGCATCTTTCTAGGCCACTTGGCATATATGGGACTTGGGGCACCTTTTTGAGGTGCTTAGGGTCCTATTTGGCTGAACATTCTCAGAAGATGGTGCTGGGGGACAATAGTTCAGCCCTATGGCCATTAGCTTATGAGGTCCCTCTTGACTCAATATTCTTCCCCATGGTTTTTAAAGTTTACATGAAACCGCTGGGGGAGGTCATCTGGAGTTTGGGGTTGGTTCTTATCACTATATGGGTGATAGCAAGCTCTCTTATCTCTCTTTCTGAACTGATGCCAAGGAGGCTGTGGAAGTCTTGAACCACTGCCTGGATGCAGTGAGGGATTCGGTGTGGGCAAACAAATTGAAGCTCAGTCTAGACAAGACGCAGGTCCTGTTGGTTAGTAGACAAGCCAACCTTGGATTGGGGGTACAACCTGTTCTGGATAAAGTTGCACTCCCTCTGAAGGACCAGGTTGACAGCTTGGGGGTACACTTGGACCCAGTGTTGCTCTTGAAGATTCAGGTGGCTGCTGTGGCCAGGAACACCTTTGCCCAGTTTCGGCTGGTGTGGCAGCTATGTCCCTTCCTCGGCAGATCTTGCCACGGTGTTCCATTCCTTAATTAGCTCTCATTTAGACTACTGTAATTTGCTCTATGTGAGGCTGCCCTTGCAAAGTGTTCAGAAACTACAGCTAGTGCAAAATGAAGCAGCCAGACAATTGTCTGGCATGCACTTTAGAGACCATTTATCACCAGTCTTGAACCAACTGCTCTGGCTTCCAACTTGTATCTGAGTCGAAGTCAAGGTGCTGGTTTTGACCTATAAAGCCCTAAACAGCTTGAGGACAGGATACCTGAAGGACCGTCTCCTCCTATATGAACCTGCCTGTAATTTGAGATCTTGGTCAGAGGCCTTCACCAAGAGGGATGAGGTTGGTGAGTACATGAGACAGGGCCTTTTCTGTAGCAGCATCCCAACTGTGGAACTCCCTCCCAAGGGAGGGCAGTCTGTTTCCATCCCTATTAAAGTTTAGACAGGCAGTAGAAACTGTTTTGTTTTGTCAATCCTTTGGGTTTTTAAATTGTGTCTGGACTGTTTATAAATAGTGTTCTACTTTTTGATGTTTCAATTTTATTGTACATTGCTTTGAGGGCCATAGCGGGCAGAAAGCAATACATAAATACTTTAAATAAATAAATAATATTAACTCACCTTCCGTTTATTATGGTAGGCAATGTACAATGCAGCAACAACAATAGCTGTGGTCACCAAGTAGGCAAAGAAGTGGCTATTTTCAGATCCATTCTTTTGGGGTGGACCAGTCAGTGAGTTCTTCACTTTATCACTCTCAGACTGGGAAGCCTCAATCATCTCCTTTTCCTTCTTATCCCCTTGACCTTCTTCCGCATCCTCCTCCTCCTCCTCCTCCTCCTCTTCTCTTGGAAGAGAAGCAACATCCTGGGAGCTTTTGGGCTTAGCTGGCATATCCTCTTTTTGTTTAGCGTCACCAGGAACTGACTGGTCAGGATCTGTTCCTACAACAGAAGCATCATCCTGGGAGCTTTCAGGCTGACTTGGCACGTTTTCTTTTTGCTTGGAGTCACTAGGAACTGACCGGTCAGGAGCTGCTCCTACAACGGACACATCATCCTGGGAGCTTTTGGGCTTAGTTGGCATGTTCTCTTTTTGCTTGGAGTCATCAGGAACTGACTGGTCAGGAGCTGCTCCTACAACAGAAGCATCATCCTGGGAGCTTTTGGACTTAGTTGGCATGTTCTCTTTTTGCTTGGAGTCATCAGGAACTGACTGGTCAGGAGCTGCTCCTACAACAGAAGCATCATCCTGGGAGCTTTTGGGCTTAGTTGGCATGTTCTCTTTTTGCTTGGAGTCATCAGGAACTGACTGGTCAGGAGCTGCTCCTACAACAGAAGCATCATTGTGGGAGCTTTTGGGCTTAGCTGGCATCTTCTCTTTTTGCCCAGATTCACTGGGAACTGACTGGTCAGGAGCTGCTCCTACAACAGAAGCATCATCCTGGGAGCTTTTGGGCTTAGTTGGCATGTTCTCTTTTTGCTTGGAGTCATCAGGGACTGACTGGTCAGGAGCTGCTCCTACAACAGAAGCATCATCCTGGGAGCTTTTGGGCTTAGTTGGCATGTTCTCTTTTTGCTTGGAGTCATCAGGAACTGACTGGTCAGGAGCTGCTCCTACAACAGAAGCATCATCCTGGGAGCTTTTGGGCTTAGTTGGCATCTTCTCTTTTTGCTGGGAGACACCAGGAACTGTTTTTTTCAAAGAATTTGAAAAAGATACCTCAGACTTGAAGTTTTGGGGCTTAGCTAACACTTTAAGAACGTAAGAAGAGCCAGGCTGGATCAGACCAAGGGTCCATCTAGTCCAGCATTCTGTTCAGTGACCAACCAGCTGCCCGTGGGAAGCCCACATGTAGGACATGAATGCACCCATCACCTCACGCTCCCGTTACTGTTACAGATAAGAATACTGTCTCTGATATTGGAGATAATAGCCATCACGACTAATAGACACCGATAGCCTTATTCTCAATTAATTTCTCTAATCTTCTTTTAAACCAATCCAAATTAGTGGCTATCACTATAGGGTGTGGTACTGAGCTTAACTAAGCCCGAGTGCAAGGTGAAAGGGAGAAACGTGCTAAGCGAAAAGCACATCAAATGAATCCTTTACAGGACCATCTTCCATCTGGTAACCTGTGTCCTCACTGTGGGAAGCTGTGTGGATCTAGAATTGGCCTCCACAGTCACTTACGGACCCATCGCTAGAGTCTACACAATTTTCTTTAGAATTTTCCTCCTTTTAAAATCACCTTTTTGTAAATTTTTATCCTGGAAGACAATCTTACTCGGTCACGAGTGATCGACTGACTGACTGAGGGAATAAGTACTTCCTTTTATCTGAATCTCCCATCATTCAGCTTCATGCAATGACCTCAGGTTCTAGTATTATGAGAGGGAGAAAAATGTCTCCTTATCCACTTTCTCCACATCAAACATAATTTACCTTTACTGTGTCGCCCTGTATTCACCTTTTCTCTAACTAAACAGTCCCAGATGTTGTAACCTTTCCTCATAGGGGAGCTACTCCAATCCCTTGATCATTTTAGTTGCCCTTTTCTGCACTTTCCAACTCTACAATATCCATTTTTTTAAGGTGCTGTGACAGTCCTGTGGCTTATGCTGGCTCAGCTTGTCTGAGTGTGGAAAGCTAAGCAGGGTCAGGCCTGGTTATTACTTGGATGGGAGACCCCTCCTCTAGTTTCCTGCATTGAGCAGGGGGTTGGACTCGATAGCCTTGTAGGCTCCTTCCAACTCTATGATCTATGAAATCTATTCCAAGTGTGGGCAGATTTGTATCAGGGCAGTATGATATTGGCAGTTTTATTTTAGATTGCATTCCTAATTATGCCTAACATGGAATTTGCCTTTTCACAGCGGCCACACACTGGGTCAACATTTTCATTGAGCTGTCCACCACAACCCCAAATCTCATTTTTTGTCAGTCCCTACTAGCTCCGATCCCATCTGCTTATACTTAACGTTGGGATTTTTTTGCCCCAATGTACATTTTACACTTGCTTACACTGAACTGCGCTTGAGATTTTGATGCCCATTCACCCAGTTTGGAGAAATCATTTTGGAGCTCTTTGCAATCCCTTTCTGTTTTAACTACCCTAAATAATTTGGTGCTGTCAGATAGCTTGGATTCAGTGGAGTTTGTGACTAGATCTGAAGCACTTTGACTTGAGCTCAACAACTCTGGTTAATTTACAGATATCCCCGAAATTCAGAAATTTATAATCAGGGAATATACAGTGGACTATAACAGTACTGCCGAAGGCATTTTCACATTGCACTCTGACATAAATGCATGGTTGTACTGTGCCCTGGCTTCACATTCATGCCACCTCGTGTTCAGACCTCATATTCCCAACCCCTACCAAAGTGTGCCTCTGCAGCCATTCTCTAGTATGTGTGCGTGTAAAGGTGCAATCCTATGCATGTTTAGATAGAAAAACATCCTACAGCTATTAGACTTCCTGTCTAATAAACACATAGGATTGCACCCTAAGTGTTTTATGTGCTCCTACAAGAAGGGAAGTGCAACACTGAGATCAACTCAATATTGCATTCTTGCTTCAGCAAGGCACAAGATAACTTTAGAGTCATTGCCCCCAATACTAACACACCCTAGCCCTATTCAGACATTCCACAAGAGACTGTAATTAACATATGAAGAGGGAGAGCATGGACAAGCGTGCTTCCTCCACCCATTCCACTGCCATTTCCCTCACTTTCTTCATGTTGAGAGCGACTATCTGTGGCAGGGAACCCTTTCTACATGTAGAAAACCAGGGTTCTAAATCACATGGGGAATCTCCAGACATAGGAAAGGCTCCCCACAGCAGACAATCACTCTCAACATGCGGAGAGTGATAAGAACAGCAACACAGGGGTATGGAACTAGCACACTTGTCCTCACTCTCCCTCCTCACATGTTAATTAAAGCCACATACAGAACACCTGAATATTGCTATTAGAGCCCTGACAATCATCCCACAATCATCCCAAATAAGGCTACTCCCCCACAGGAGAAAGTCAGGTTGCCAGCTCCACAGGAAAGACAGCTCAAACACCCGAAAAGGAACTATGTACTTCTCATCCTCGCCAGTCAGCGACCCAACCCCTACTTTCAGCTGGGTTTCAATTGGAATCTGAGACTATTACGGTATTTATATTTATTATTTATTTATTTAATACATTTCTATACCACCTTTCTGCGAAGGCGCCCAAAGCAGTTTACAATAAATACTGAAACAAACAAACGTTACCCCCACCCCCACCCCACAAACACCAGTTCTCTCATGGTACAAGCTCCCTGGCCTGGGCTTCTCTTCTCGTTCTCACGTTCAAGGCTCCACACTGACCTGGATCATCACCACCTCCAGGCGTCGTCCCAGGGCTCTTACCGGCTTCAACTGGCGCCGCAACACCCGAAGCGGCCAGCTCGAAGAGAAGAAGGAAGCACAACCACACCGCCGCCATGCCGGCTCAGAAGTTCCTTCCGCTTCCTACGAAACCCAAGACGGAAAAGGAAAGTCCTCTATGACGCCCATCCAAATCAGTCACTTCCGGTCGTAGCTCTGCCCTCCGTTAATCTCGCGATACCGGGACTCAACGCCGCAGAGAGGGAGAAAAGAAAGTCCGACGATGGCAGGAAAGAGAACCTGCTGGTGGGCGTGGCTCATAATCACCCCGGGCGGGGCGAGAAGGGAAAACTGTAGAGCGAGAGAAAAATTAAGAGTGACATGTAACCAGAACTTCTGTTTTAAAGTAACGGGAAACCGACCTTGTTCTTGTGTATGTGTGCAGGCATGATGTCATTCTAGTCTAGACCCTTCACCTCTATGGTGTAAAGCCTCTACTGCCTTTGCATCAAAAGGTTGCCGTGGGAAAAATGCCAATTCGAACAGAAGTGCCAATGACTGAGTGACTCTACAATTTTGTATCTCTAGGATAGATTGTGTATGCAGCTTTAGATTTAGCACCGACCGGCTGAACAGAGCCTGGTTGCATTTTTCATGATATTTTTCATGAATTGCTGTACTGCACGCTCTCCAACTATCCCATTTATTGGGGGAAATCTGGAATGCCTCTGGCAAAGCATTATCCCTATTATTGCTCCTTAGGAATGAAATAAAAATTTATTGTAAATTTCAATTTTTAAAAAATTGTTAAATTTTTGTGACACTTCATCAGATACATCCATCCCTCTAATAGCAAACTGAAGTGGCTAGTGCCAACAGCTATTTATGTGGGCATCTGCAGGAATTTTTCTGGGGGAAGGGGGGGGCAAAGCTGCATAACAGCTTGTGGATGTAATTCACACGCATAGTGCACACTGCTACAACACACCTGTGCATTTTCCTTATGTGTACTCTTTGTTGCTTAGCATCGCATTCCATGACATTTAGAAGCCTACGCCAAGTAGTAGAAGTTACTGGGAATGGAAAAGCACTGATGCAGAAGTGTGTTATATTCAAAAGCATCATCATGAACTCCAGCAAATCTTTATTTGGAGTGAGGGATAAAACACACACACACCTAGGAACAAGGGGGGGGGGGAACCCAAATGCACCAACACATTACATCTGTCGTAAAAATATCATATCGTATACTTTATGTCATTACTGCCCTTATCATGATATTAGCAACTTCACATGACTCATCCTAAAATGATTTCCTTCATCTTGGAAACATTGGTGAACACTCTCTAGAACAGTTTCTCCCAACCTGGTGCCTTAGGTACAGTCTCTTTTTCTACGCCGCTTCAGAATGTTGCTACTTTGGTGTGAAGGAGGAGCCTGGCCCTGCTGCCGCCTGCAGTGCTACTACCTCTTTGCTTTATGAGGGGTCGCTCCTGCGGCACTGGTTAAACTCGAGGGCATGCCCCGCTCCTGTGTTTAATTTACTGACCTTCTGTCTTGTCCTGAGCCTTGGCCATGAAATCGAAAGTAGAGATAGACTGGGCAGGCACAGCACAGCAGCTGCTGATTCTGTTGTCAGAATGATGTCATGACTGGAATTCAGGGGGTCAGTTGCACCCCCTTGCGCCTATGAGCAGATGCCCGTGGCTACATAGTGAAAACTCAAGTGGTAAGTGCTGAGCTATGTAGCCACTAAGAGGGAGGTATCAGCCTGTTTGGTGGAATATCAGGGTTTGTGGAACACCTAAGAGAGCCAGTGTGGCTTAGTGGTTTAATAGTGTTGGACTGGGACTCGGGAGATCCGGGTTCTAGTCCCCACTCCGCCACAAAGCTCACTGGGTGACTTTGGGCCAGTCACTGACTCTCAGCCTAACCTACCTCACACGGTTGTTGTGAGGATAAAATGGGGGGGGGGGAGGATTAAGTAAGCCAACTTGGGTTCCTTGCAGGAAAAAAGGCGGGATATAGATATCAGGGCTTTTTTTCTGGTGGAACTCACCGGAACTGAGTTCCAGCACCTTTTCTTCTATTAATTGCATTACAATTTAATCGCCATCTACTCCCGAGGAAATGTAATCCAAGAGTTCCGGTACCTTTTTCTCCAGAAAAAAAAGCACTGGATATAATAAATATATAAATAAATAAGAGGGATTCTCCCCTGCTCCCTACCAAATCACCCCAACAAGAACTGAGCATGCTCACTAACAGGACCGGTGCAAGGTAATTTGGTGCCCTAGGCAAGATCAGATATTTAGTGCCCCCCCTTCCCACTTGAGAGCGCTGTATTTTTTTTTCAAGGCGTATCTGGTGCCCCCTTTAGCCCTGCACCCTAGGCAGCTGCCTAGTTGGCCTAATGGTAGCACCGGCCCTGCTCACTAACCATGTAATGTTGAGACTCAGTTAAAGAAGAAAACTGGAAAACTGGTGAAGGGTGGGGAGAGAGAGGATAGAAAATATCCTGGAAAAAGGCATGTCTGGGGAGAACCCTGAATTATGGGAGTTGCAGTTCAACACATCTGGAGGGTGCCAGGCTGGTGAAGCCTAAGCTATGGCAAAGTAAATGAGCACGATAAAACGAGTAGTATACTAATCTTCTGCAATGTGTAATAAGAGAGCAGGCTTGGGAAGTAATCCTTGATATGAAAATTGGATTATTACAACCGTGTCCATGTCTCTGTCTGCAAAAGGTTGCAGGGTACATACTATTGAAAGAACATGAGCTCTCCTAGATTGCTCTGTCAAGAATTATCTTCCACCGGATTCTTTTTATATTTGCTATGGATTCGTTCCGAATTGTTGTAATTATTTTGTGTAGCAGTAATTTGCTTAGCCATCTTGAGCATGCCACTGGAAAGGCAGAACTGTCAGTCAAAGAACTGGACAGACAGTTTGAACTGCTCCCTACAATTCCAGGGGGGGGGGGAGAGAGATAGTTAATGGAATGTTTCCCATCATACTTCCTCAAGTCTTGAAAGGGACAGTTACCTGTACTAGGAGCAGGGTCTCTAAGAGCATAGGAAGAGCCATGCTGGATCAGACCAAAGGGCTATCTAGTTTAGCATCCTGTTCCTATGGTGACCAACCAGCCAGATGCCTATGGAAAGCCCAGTGTTACATGCATGCAGCATGTGCAGCTTGAGGCGTGCAAAAGTTTTCTGCTACATCACCTCTAGAAAATGACCGCTAAACAATGGGAATGCAGCACCATCTTGTGGTCTGCATCCCATTTTCTGAGTTCTTGAGAATCAGAGGTGGTGAAATTCGTGGTCTTTTATTTCATCATAAACTGCTTATTTGAAAATTGTGAGTTTTCAGAGCTTATGTTGAGAGGGTTTTCTCTCTCTCTCTTATGCAACGGTATTTTAAAAAAATAAAAATAAAATCTAGCTATCACATTACAAATCCTGCCCTGAGGAGAGCGAGCGAGCTCAGATTACATGGCTTTTAAAAGTGGAAAAGTAAAACAAATGGGAGCTCATTTGGACTGAGCATTGCTTCCTCTTTGGTTACAGTTAAGTCTCACAATGGTCTTCAAAGACAGTGAATAGATGAGGCAAAAGAGCTAGATGGAGAGTCATTAAGTACTGGCATCATTTTACTAAGATGAAACCAAATAGTATTCCCAGCCTTTGTTTGATAGAATATTTTAATGGGTTCCATTATTTTAATCATACTTGGGCTCGACCCCATTTGCTTTCCATCTTTTAAAGAAATTGGCTGGTTCTCAATTTCAGACGCAATTGGTGGATGATAGGAAGAGAATATTGTTCTTGATCAAAAGGGACAATTTCAGACATCTCCGGATGATGAATACAGACTAAACGAGTATGCGGCATAGTGTATTCCAGATGAGAATTAATAGTCCAAACCATCTGGGGGAAGGGGGCACCAGGTTGCCAATTCCTGGACTAAATCATCATGAGATCTATAGAGCAGGGATGAGAATAAGGTAAATCTGAATCTACTGGTAGATCTCTGGGTGATTTGCAGATCTGTAAAAATACTCTAATTTCCAGTTAACAATAGCAGCAACAAAATGACTTCCCCCCCACCCTACATCATACTGCTGAAATGAAGAAAATATTGGGATAAGCAGGAGTGGATTTATGTGTGGAAGGAGTGTGAGCTTCATTCAGTTCTGGTACTCAAAGCAAAGCCCTGGGCTCAACATTCTTTAATTCTAAGTACTGTATGTCTTTTGTATCAGGGCTCCAGTTGGTGGATCTCGGGGGTTCTAGTGAAACATAAAGTGCATCTCATGAGCCGGAAGCCTGCAATAGAATATAATGTCATGGCCAGACTTCAAAGAAACTAGAATATGGATGTGCCAACTATATATTTGGCACAACATGGTATAGCTGCTGTAGGACTATTGTCTATCCCTTACATATCTACCGACCTCCCACACCTATGGAAAGGTGAACTGACATGCCACATCCTTGGTATATCAAGACACATGCAGAAGGTGCCATGAAAAATGCCTAAGCCTCTTCAGGGAGGCCTTCTGCATTTTAGTTGAGCCTTGGGTTACAGGAACTAGAATATGCAAAGTGATTGAGAGAGAGAGAGAGAGAGAGAGAGAGAGAGACCCTAGCACATGTCTCCGTCAGTGAATAACCACATCCTGCTCCCAGTCTGGTAGGATTAGAGGCTAGGCCGTCCCATAAGAGGTGGCAGTTTCTATGTCTTTAAACAGTCCACTGTATCAAGAGAGGATGCAGCTGTTGCACCTTGCACCCTCTTCTTCCTCCACCAATGTTCTTGCTTGAACTCCTCCATTGCCTGCTATGGCACAACATTAGAGGCCTGCTGCCCAACAACAGATGGAAGAGGAGGGTTGGTAAAGTGGGTGAATGGGGCAAGCTATAACCGTGGCTGTGTTGTAGTCTTGCTCGGTGCCTCAGAACATTTAAAGGCACAGGCAATTGGTTCTATCCAGGCATGATACCAAACCATGGTTTGTGCTTCCAGACATACAGTAGGCAAACCATGGCTTAGAGCAGGGGTAGGCAGAAAGTAAATCTCCAGATCTATTGGAATTCAACTCCCAGCATTCCTGACCATTGGTCATGTCGGCAGGGGCTTCTGGAAGTTGAAGTCCAAAACATCTGGAGATCTACCTTCTGCCCACCCCTGGCTTAGAGCTGCCTGACTGCTTTCTTTTCTCTCACCTGCCAGCTTCATAAATTCACTCCTGTCTTTTTGCTGCAGGAGAGGGAACTATGGTTTGCCAATTCATACATGTATTGTGGAGAAAGCCTGACACGAGTATACATGTACACGCACATACCAGTCTCCGTCCTCCAGGGGAGGGGGGCGAGAAGGGGAGATTGGGTTACAGGGAAGCAGCCAGACAGACCGGCATTCCAGCAATGGAGGATCTCGCTTATAATCCACAAAACCCAGGAAAGGACCATCAAGACCACCAACCTAACAGGGCAGTCTCAAAGAGCTGTAAAGTATCCAATACGTCACCTTCTTCCCGGGCAGGAATAAGCCCACTTGACACGAAGGGGCAGGCAATAGCCCCACCTGACCTAAGGGGCGGGAGAGCGGGAAACACAGAGGTAGAAAACCCCTCTCCCCTCCTTTTGTTGGTTGTTGGGAACCCAGGGTACTTTTGAGTACGAACCACCCTCCAGCAGCGGCTGGAGTAAGCTGTTTCCTTCCCCGGATCGGACAGACGCGGAGTTAGGCTGAAACTGACTAGCGTGACGTCTCTGATCTAAGGTAACTGACTAATCCAAATGCGCTAGCCTGGGAGCCTGTCATTGATAAACTTAAAGGTCACGTCAGGTCTTATTGACGTTGTAGTATTTCCTAGAAAGCTGTTAGTTCCGCTCCATATCCTGTGTAAATAAATAAAGGCCTTATTTGGCAGTTCAAAGGCTGAGTTTCCTTTTGTTTGTAAGAAACCTCTTAGGTGGTTTCTTTCGCTTGTACGGGCTGTAACGCTGCACTAGTTAACCCGTTAAGCGCCGAACTCACGCAAAGGATCCAGGTGCTGATCCTTCACATGTATATATCAAACCATAGTTAGCACAAACCATGGTTTGCAAACCAACTTCAAACCATTAAAAAAAAAAATTCTGGTGTGCTGGCCGATCTCATACATCATGCCAGCTTCCTTTACTATTGTTTTGGTACATCTGAGCTGACAAACTACCTCGAGGTGAGGACATTGCAAACATCAGTGTCTGCAAGTCTGGCTGGAACCCTGGCATTATTATTTTTTTAATCTTTAGAAATAAACCACTAGAGCTCTTCCCATACTTTGGGGAAACTATCACATGGGCTGAAGAGGGAAGCTATGTCACATCGTATTTGAACCTCAGGAGAGTGCTAGGATTTCACCCATGACTTCAAGCATGGAACTGTGGTTTTGTGAAATGGCACTGCCTCTCTGCTAACTCTCTTAAATTCCAATGATTTTAAGGCCTGTTTCAGGAAAACCAGGATTAGGGTAACTGGAAATGTTGCCAGATTTTTTTTTCTGCACAGAACAGTAGCCTGGATGGGAATGTTCCAAGAGCACAAGCAGGCTGCTGAATGGTTCTATCCTTGATTCAGCCACACTTTTTAATAGGTTTTCCAGGAGTGCTTCCCAAAAAAATCATTTCTGTGTACATGAATGTTGCATCATGCTCCTTTTGAAACAAACCCTTTCTTTGAAACCAGCAGGCTTCTTTTGTATGTGTGTGGGAGACAGTTTTTCATCTGGAATTAAACTGTAGAGAATTAGCAGTTTTTCAAATTAAAATAAAATTGCAGCTGAGCCTGATGAATTCATCCAGAAAAGATGAGGAGCTCAGAACAGTCCCTCCTTGCAATTGCTGCTGAATAAGCTCCCACAGACAGAGAATTGAGGCAGAGCAGGTGAGCTGTATTGTAGGAAAGAAATTGGCTAGCCAGAGGAAGTTAATTTGGTGCTGCTGAGTTTCAATTTGTTTGGCTTCTGAGCATGAGAAAGCTGTAATCTAGGGCACTGTAAATGACTCACCAACATGTTTATGCTGAATTATCATATTAGGTCCTCTCCCGCCTCCACATCCTTAAATCTATCAGGAGTGAGATGTGTCATACACGACTAAGGCTGCAATCCTGTGCACATATACCAGGGAATAAGCACCACTGAAAACAGTGGACTTACTTCCGAGTAAAAATAGAATCTTGCTGCCTGACTGCAATCCTATGCACACTTTACTTGAGAGAAAGTCCCACTGAACAATGTGGGAGCTGTTTCTGAGTAAATCCATGTAAGCTTGGACAACTGACATCACATAAAGCAGTGTGGCAGAACCTTTGTTCCATGGGGCACACCAATCTGGCCCATGGAGCCTCTTGGGGTTCCTCCAGGGGGTGAGCTAAGGTATCGAGCCCTGCCCCCAGGGGCATCTGCTGTTATCTCAGATTGGAGATAACAGCAGTGAGGGAGACACCTTTGTGCGGAGAAGAGTGGCTGCTGCTCTTCCCAGCACAGGTGAGCCCCACTACCTGCCCCAACCCCACTACTGTTTCCGAGACTGAGGACAGCAGCAGATAGGGTGGGGATGGCGGCCGAGTCCCTTTCTCTGTGCTAGGAGTTCCCACATGGAGGAGGCAGGGAGAAAGGGAGGTGCCATCACATCAGGGGTGTGTAGCCCTGCTCCTGACTTCAGGGGGTGGGGCCACACATTGCTGATATCATCCATCCCACAGTGGGCCTGGTGGGGGGCAATCCAGCCCCCCACCTGAAAACAGTTCAGCTCCCCTGATATAAGGTAGGCTATTTATTTTTATGTATTATATTTATACCCTGCCTTTTTTTCCTGCAAGGAACCCGAGGCAGCTTACATAACCCTCCTCTCCATTTTATCCTCACAACAACCCTGTGAGGTAGGTTAGGCTGAGAGTCAGTGCCTGGCCCCAAGTCACCCAGTGAGCTCCATGGCTGAGTGGGGATTAGAACCCAGATCTCCTGAGTCCCAGTCCAACACTCTCACCACTACGCCACACTGGCCTGCAATGCTATACCACGTTTTGATACTTAGCTATATTGAAAAGACAACAAATCTTGTGCCACCTTAAAGACTTTAAAATTTATTCTGGCATAAGCTTTCATGGATACTGTCCGCTTCATCTGCCCAGAGAGTTTCAGCTGGGGGGCGGTATTGAAATTAAATCAATGAAATTAAATCAGATGCATAAACTATCCTTCTGGATGTGTGAGGCTACCCCTCTGGAATTAGCTATGTTGAATAGCTGAGGAATGAACAATAATCCATTAAACCATCAAGGAGGGCAATTGTGAGGAGCCTAGAGCAAGACCTCCAGCTCCAGTGCTGTTTTGTTGACTGACAATCCAGCAGTTATGGAAAGGAGAGTTGCTTTGTAAATTTGGGGGTGAGTTTTGAAACAGCAACTTGCAAATGATGCATGCATTTCAGAAATCCCCACCACATCTGTGATGCTCTTCAGCTTCTCTTTATTTGGTTATCATACATCGGAATTTTAAGTATAATGTATGATAATATACTTACAAATTACAATACAAGTATTCAGCTCTGTATGTGCTAACTCTGAACAGGATTTGAATTTTAACTCTTTTGTAACTGTTGGCAGAAATCCAGAACTAAGATGGCTGGTTTTTCAAAGAAATCCATATGCACCCGCATGCTGTTTATGTAAACTGCCTTGAAAATTAGAAAAATACACAAAACAGTGTAATCTCCACCAGCATCCCAACAGATTCACAAACACCACCAGAGCAAACAGCCCTGGATCAGAAAATAACTCCAGCTCTAATCAGCCCAAGAATCAGCCCCACTTGCTGACCAAAGGCCCTTTTCTCTAAGGTGGCCTCCATAAAAGAAGTACAAATGTCGCAACGTGTTCTCCGGCAGGCGTGTTTGGACACATGTGGAAAATTGTAGTGCAGCCTTCTCCAAAGTGGTGCCCTCCAGATGTTGTGGACTATAACTCCCATCATCCCTGACCATTGGCCATGTTGGCTGGAGCTGATGGGAGTTGTAGTCCAAAACATCTGGAAGGAAACTGGTCTAAGAGCATTGTTGTAATGGAAGCTAACCATGCCTTGATTGTCCACTGAAAAGCATGGGAATTCCATTCCCATTCTATTTATACACTTTACCAAACAAATGGGAGTGCTTTGTGGGTGTATTCATGTGCATTATTTCAATGGCAAATTCAACATTCCTGATCCTACTCCCGTTAACTAACTTTTGCACAAAACTGTGGGGTTAGATTTGTGAGCATTCCTTACAGAAGTCATTCATGTTCATTCATTCATGTAAGCTGCCTTGGGTTCCTTGCAGGAAAAAAGGCGGGGTATAAATATAATTAATAAATAAAATAAAATCCAATCTCCTCTTGCAGATTTTGTCCCACCCCCACTTCGTAGTCATGTGACAACAACTGGATGCTCTCTTAAGCTATAAATTTCTGCCAGGGGGAATTAATTGGTTCTTCCTGCAGAACCCATTCATGTAGGCGTTCCAGAACCAAAGTACTCTGGGAGGCAACTACTGCAGGAAGTCCACGCACTGGTTTAAATGACTTTGAAAAGGCTGGAAGGGAGATGAAATTCAATGCAAATGCAGCCTGTTAAAACTGAGAGGAAAGGTTTTTGTGCTGTGTGTTTGTAAAATAGCCACTGGCACTTTCTCATATGGGGAACAATTTATAATTCCACAACAGCAATTGGACATGAAATTATAAATTTTAATAGAATCATGTTGGTCAGAACTAAATGGCATCTAGTCTGACCCTCTTCCTGTTTTCAGGCAGGACTATCCACCAATCCTCCCCACCTGCCACACAGATCATTTTAATCCAATCCAGGCCACAAAGTGCCACATGCAGAATTCACAAGGGCACTGCTGAAAAGGACTTGCAGAGCAAATTAAAGATGACACCTGCAATCATGCTAAGAGCTATCCTGCAAGGGAAGGGAAGAACCCTCTAGTCACGTAGGGGTGGGCCGACTTCAGTCCTGCAGCATCTACTTTGGCTTTTACTAGAACCCCATGATTTACTGACTGGGAGGCCTGGTGCAAAAGGCATACACTTTGAATGAAAGAATTCTGAGCCCTGGAATGTTTTTGACTACCAGAATTAAATTGAGCTTCCACATTCCCAGTTATGCTCCCCATTCCAGCTTCCCTCACACTTCGTCATTATTTGTGTGTGGAGCCTCATTTTGTTCTTGCTACTGTTAAACAATTGGAAGTCAGAAATCCTTGCTGGTGGACTGCAAATCACCAAATCTATTGGGAGATTCCAATCTACGTTCTGCCCACCCCTGCTCTATTGTTCTGATTATGTAAGTCTGCAGTGTAACAGCACCAGTGCCATGGATAATCCAGGCTGGTGTGTTGATAATTCAGTCTGTGTTGTCTAAACCGGCTAATCTGATTTAGAGGGAGGGGGGACTCCAAATCTTCTTGTTTAGTAAATAAGTGAATGCAATGGGAGTGTCATGGAAGGCTTAGAGAATGCACCAGTCAGGAAGCAAAAACTTTATTGTCTCCCTTAAAACATGGCAGAACTGCAAGAGGAAACCCATGACTCCAAGCAGGTACAAGTCAGTGCGTGCTACTTAGTGACTAATCTATCTGATGACACACAGGGAGCCAACTCCTTCAGTGCTTTGCAATGAGCAAACAACACAGACTGAATTATCAACACACCAGCCTGGATTATCCATGGCACTGGTGCTGTTACACTGCAGACTTACATAATCAGAACCTGAGCATAGGAAAAATGCATGCTTCATCAAGTCAATCAAAGGGGAAATTAAAGAGCCATCTCGCACTGTATATCCCATCCCAGGTTGTGGCAGTTTCCTGATGCCCCACAGTGGAGCACACATCTTGATGTCCAAGTTCAACAGGAAGGAAAGGAAGCCCTGAGGGACAAAGAAGTGAGCTTTCACTTGCTGTAAACCATATGTAGCATTTATTTATTTATTTATATTTATGAATCGCCCATCTGGCCAGACATCCGGCCACTCTGAGCGATGTACAGTCCAATAAAACACAAGGGGGGGGGGAACACACACACTGTATAAAACACAATTAAAAACAGTACAAAACTTAAAAATCCTAACCCACTCCATATTCCCACCTGAAAAGCCATGTTTTTAATGCCCTGCGGAAGCTAATCAAGGAAGGGGCATGGCGGAGGTCATTGGGGAGTTCCATAAATTGGGGGCTGCCACAGAAAAGGCCCTCCTCCTAGTCCCCACCAGCGTGGTTTCTCTGGCTGATGGGACAGGGAGAAGGCCATCTGAGGCAGATCTTGTTGAGCGGCCTATTTGATGTTGCTGGAGGTGCTCCTTGAGATATACTGGACCGGAGCCATACAGGGTTTTAAAGGTCAACGCCAACACCTTGAATTCGGCTCGGCAAACAACTGGTAGCCAGTGCAACTCTTGGTCATCTTAGTTTCTAGAACACGGATGCAAAAATGCAGTGTACCCAAGTGTGACCCACAGACCACCACGCCATTTCTCGGAGTCCGCCAGACACCCCCCCCCCCGCATCTGCCATGATGATGGCACTGCTATGGGTTTCCTGCGCTAATGCTAGTGCTAGAGATCCCTCAAGTGAGAGATTGGAGATAAGAGATTCTCTTGCTAGCAAGAGAAACCACAGCAATTCCCTCATCAGTGCTAGCAAGGGAATCCCCAGACTTATATGTGTATGTCTGTGTTTGTGTGTGAGCATGCGACTCCCTGGTGCTGCTGATGTGGCCCTCAGAGCCAAAAAGGTTATGCACCCCCGATCTACAACAAAGTTCTACTGCACATAATGCCATAAGCAGCTCATTTTGCTGGCTCAAGTGGCTACTCCACATGAGAGGCGCACCACAGCATCCTCTGCAACAGTGCAAGGACACACACACAGCTTGGCAGTTGCCCATGCAATCAGCCAGCCTTGTCAAGTGAGTCTTATTCAGAACAGATAATGAAGTCTTCACCTGGTTCGAAGCATCTAGCACACACATATCAACTATTTCCTCCCCCTGAGAGTCAATTTGGTCAGAATAGAAGATCAAAAGGAGAAACAATTAGCAAATTGAAGTGTTTAATGATGCTAATTAAAATGTATTAAGCGTAGCCTCGGCCTCTGCACCAGCTGCTTGGGCAGGCAAGCCGGAAGGCTGCGGAAAGGGACTGGCTCATCCCAACGCATGGAGCTGGGAAGGACATCTGGTGTTCCTCCCCATGGTCTGTCACAAAAAGTGGGTTCAAGGAAGCCTTCGTTTCGTCTTGTGCCATTCGATGGGCTCGCGTCGGAGTCCCTAATTAGTTCTTTCTCTGCAGGTTCCCCTGGGCCCTCATTAGGCAATTCAGTTAGTGAAGAAAAAGTCTGATTTGAAGAGATATATTGGAGAGGAAAAGGTGGGAGGCTGCTTCTCCAGCATATTGACCATGATTAGTTATGCAAGTGAAGGTGGCAGAAGTAACTCTCAGTTCCAAAAGATGCATAAAGCTATGTGCAGGGACCCAGATGCTACCCACACTCAAGTGGGCTTCTAACAAGCTCTTGGGGAGGGGGGGGAGGTTCACCCACCTCGCACTCTTAATGAGATGTCCAGTAGGTCCCAGAAGAGGAATAATAATAGCTTTAGGACCCGACTATGTAAGCTCATTATTGCAGAGAGAGAAGAAAAAACAAAGCAAAAAAAACCCTGAGGTTTGGCAAGAGTGAAAGAGGAGAAGAGCAATAAACTGACACTTTGAGGGCCCAGACCAAGACTACAGATCTCCCAGGGGAAGCCCATTGGGTTGCAAGGCAAAGGGGGAAGGTAACTCGAGACCTACCACACACTTGTTATGTCTGCACAGCTGCTAGAGGTAAGCAAGAGATTTATTCTCCCACCCCCATCTTTAATGCCCATTCCCCTGCATTGCTGACTTGTTCCTGTGCCTGCCCTCATCCCCTGCTCTTGCTAGCACTGATGCTGCTGAGGTGTGCCAAAGTATGGCAAAACCACAGAGAGGCTGACAAACCCAAGAACATAAATACTGGTGGGACCACCGGAAGCGTACATTACCTGCTAGGACCTGCTTATGTGATTGGTGCTTTTAGGGAGTTGTTGTTCAGGAAGTGGGGAGAATGAAGGGCAGAGAACTATATGCACATGCTTCAAATTTCAGATTAAAATAGGGACATGTTTATAATACTCCTTTTATCAAAGTAAGGGTCACTTGGAGAGCCGCATTCCTATTGCAGATTATTGCTGTATTCATCTACTCTGCAATAGCTTATCCTGATCCCGCCTAAAAGCCAAAAGGGCAACTAACCAAAACAACAGTACACTAGAACAAGTAATTGTCCTACATGAGCCAGGAAACACAACCTACTTCCTCAGCATGTGGGGAATCTCAACAAAACAGCACCGACTTACTTTCATTTATCACATACAATGTGAGAGAACACATCAGTATGCATGCTGAAGGCTGAGGCACTAAACTAGCCTTCCCCAACCTGGTGCCCTCCAGATGTGTTGGACTACCACTCCCATGATGCCCAACCACCATAATGATTAGCCATGCTGGCTGGGGATAAGGGGAGGTTGTAGTCCAACATATCTGGAGGGCACCAGGTTGGGGAAGGCTGCTCTAAACAGAAGCAGAATACACAAATACTGTTGACTAAAACATCAAAGAAAGAAGACTAACTGGTAGAGAACAAGTAAAGAATTCTGGAACAATAATCCCAAAAGCTAGAGTATAGAACAAGTGTTATTATCACTAAAATATATATGGCATGGGCTTTGGAAGGTTAAAGGAATCTGGATATGGGAGGCCTTGTAAGAGAACATTTTGTGTGGCTGCTACAGCTGTGACTAGTTTTCTGGGGCCTGCAGGCCTCTTCCCTCCATCGCTGCTGTTAAGACAGGCTCCTTACTGTGTGCAGAGTCTGGCTAGAAATTCACTTCCTGAGCTGTGACATCAGAGCTCTGGCACCGTGGGTTTTTTTTTTTCTTTTTCTTTTGCGGAAACAATGAAGTGTTGTGCTTTGCTGAATCTCACCTGAGAAATGAATTCTATTTGGTTTGGAAATGAACACGGTCTCATGAACAGGTCTACAGCTTTTCAGATGCAAATGCCATGAGTCATGAGTTCCCCTCCCTGCCTGGCCAGGTGAAGTTCATCCTGATTGGCTAAGAAGCAGCAAAGTTACAGAAAGGGGGGAAGGTATATTTCCCAACGTGTGGGTTTTGTTCTTTGTCTTTGTTCGTCGCGTGGTTGCTGGCTGTGGAGCAATGGCAGCAAGCCAAGCAGAGGCCCAAGCCTTCGGGCGGCCTCAGGATCCGACCCCAGGTAGCTACTGGTGAATTAGCTGAATGAGGGCTTTGGCAAGGCAGGCCTTGTGGAGGGCTACCCATCTCGGACCTTCGGGTAGGTGAAGTAGCCCCCTGGGCGGCAAGGCTGTGCTGGATCCAACCCTGGAAGAGAACTGACCACCAGGTAACAGAGTGTGTGCCTGGGAGATATAAAGAATCAGGTTTTGTTATTTTGTAGCTTTACTCTGTGTACCAAAGTGTCTCTCTCTAATTTCGTGTGCTTCTCTCATTTCCCTATTCTTGTTGTAAAATGCTACCAGAATAAACCTTCTTTGGTTTTTTACCCCACATGGTGTTTGTGGATTGCTCTGTGGTTCCAGCAACTAAATCCAGGTTACAGTCAGAAAGGCAAGTCCCTGAACAGAGATTCAAGTAGGATTGCAGACAGCTGAGGCTGGCAATCTGGTACCTTGAGATCTCTGGGGGTCTTGGGTCCTTTGGGGTAGGAAAGGGTGGGGGTGTGGTGGGTCAGCCAGCCCCCCCTTCCTCCACAATTATTATTATCATCATTATTTTATTTCTATACTGCCCAATACCCGAAGCTCTCCCCATGTAGAATGCATTACAGTAATCTACCTGGAGATTACCAGAGCATGGATCACTGTGGCCAGATCATTCCTATCCAGAAACTTGACCTCCTGCCCCACTTGGACTCTGTTACCTGCCTCTAGCCCCTTAACATGCTACTGCTGGAACTTCACCTTGGATTGCACTACCTCTGTCCCACCCCAACTGACTCCCAGTAACCCTGTGGACCCTAAAACCCTTAACCTCTAGTCCCCATGTTACTGTAACTAAGCCTAATTACATGTAACTGAAACAATCATCCTGTTTACCTGTGTCTCCATTTCCTTCACATTTCCCATGTTGAATTTTAGATTACAAGCTCCTTGGGGTAGGGACTTTTGTACTCCGTACAGTGAGATGAACATTTATGGTACAATAAAAATAATAAAATCTGACTGCTTGGGGTTCTGACCCCTGCTGGGCCGACATTGTCCAGATGGGACATTGTGAGTGATAGTGTTAAGGTATACTGTGGGAACTATCTTCAGAGATGCCAGTTTTATTGCTACACCTTCACCCCACCCCTGGAAGCAGAATGCGAAGGGCACAGGATAGTAGGAAGGCAGGATAGCAGGAAGAACTAGGATGACACACACTTGATTTGGTTCGCTCAACTGGACAGGAGGATGGTGAACTGAAAGTGAGAGAATTAACATCTATCCCCTTGTCATGATCGGATCACTTCCTATTGAGGTTTAGACTCTTGGCAGCCTTTCCTCTCTGCAAAGATGGGGGACCTATTAAAATGGTCCACCCTCAGAAGCTAATGGATTCTGATGGATTCCAGAGAGCTCTGGGGGATTTTCCTGCTGGTATGGCTGGTGCTCCTGTCAAAGCTCTGGTTACTCTGTAGAATGCAGAGATTACTCAGTTGACACAATTACTACAGAGTTTTCTCTGTCTGAACAAAGCCTGGACAGCTCCTTGGTATACACCTGAGCTAAGGGCAATGAAGTAAGAGGGAACACAGTTAGAATGCAGGTGGAGGAAGACTCGTGCCCAGTCTGACTGAGCACAGGTTAGAGCTCATTATCAAACCTACTCAATTATCAAACCTACTCTGTGGCGGTGAGGGTGGCAAGGAGGGAGCTCTTTTCCACCAGCATTGCATCTTCTCAGTGTCATCCAGTGGAGCTTTTCAGAGTGTTTCATTGCCTTTTGCAATCTGGGCCAGGGAGAGAGATGGTGGAAACCTTCTTGCTTGCATTCATCATGATTTGGGACACCGCAGTTAATGCAGTTCCATTGTAGAGGTGTCCAGAGCACCGTTTGGTTCAGTTTTATTGGGCAAGTTTCAGTTGTTGAGGCCTGAGGATGCAGACAAGGTTATGCCATAGAGTGCTACAGGGCTGTTTTATCCCCCATGCTGTTCAACATCTACATGAAATATGGACTGAGGTGTCACCAATATGCAGGTGACACTCAGCTCTATGAACCAGTGCCTGGGTGTGGACTGGATGAGAGCCAATAAACGGAGCCTCAGTCCAGACAAGCAGAGGTCCTGTTAGTGGGTGGTTTGTCTGCCCGGCTAAGTGATTCATAGATCATAGAGTTGGAAGGGGCCTACAAGGCCATCGAGTCCAACCCCCTGCTCAGTGCAGAAAACTAGAGGGGTCTCCCATCCAAGTAATAACCAGGCCTGACCCTTGCTTAGCTTTCCACTCGGACAAGCTGAGCCAGCATGAGCCTGTTCAACCTGTTCTGGATAGGACTGCACTTCCCCCAAAGGATCAGGTTCAGTTTGTGGGTGTCCTTGGACCCAGCATTGTCACTAGAGGCACAGGTGGACTTGGTGGCACAGAGCACCTTTTATCAGCTTAGGCTAATATACCACCTATGTCCTTATCTGGACAGATAGCCTAGCTAATTATCCATGCTTTGTTAACCTCTCATCTGGATTACTGCAATGCATTATATGTGGGGCTCCCTTTGGGGCTTTATATGTGGGGCTCCCTCCACAAATGGTCTCGAAGCTTCAGATGGTCGAAAATAAGGCAGCAAGATCGTTAACACAGACTGGCCAATGTTATATTATGCCAATATGCCAGTACTTTTCCACCTGCACTGGCTGGAAAAGCCAGTCCTGATTCAAAGTGCTGGTATAAACATTCAAAGCCCTAAATGGCATGGGGCCAGGTTACCTGAAGGATAATCTTGAACCCTAAGATCTTCTTCAGTGGTCCTTCTCCAGGAGCTCACACCAAAGGAAGTGAGGTGGGTGGCTAAGAAGAGGGCCTTTCTGTTGTGGAATGAGCTTCCCAGAGAAAAAAAGCTCATGCTCTTTGCGGCACCAGGTGGAGACCTTATTTTCCAAGTCATTTTAGTCTTTCAGTTTCTATTGCTTTAAATTTGTTACTGTATTTTAAATCTTTGCACTGCTGCTAGGTTTTAAAACTTATAAATGGTGTTTTATTGTGTTGTGTTTTATAGTTTTAATTGTTATTAACTGACCAGAGAGCTTTGCCTATTGGGTGGTATAGTAATGTAATCAATAAATAGTCACAGATGCAAGTCACCACTTGACTTGGGTAAGCTACTAATAGTATTTACTTGGAAAAAGTACACAGTAAGGCAGCCAATGCAGGCATGCCCGAAGTGTTTGGGCACTGAGATTTCGTACAACACACGTGACAATATAAAACTTTGACAGAGAACATTACATCTTTGACAGAGAACATTACATCTGAGACTGTCAGGCCGGGTAGACAGTCTCATTGCCTGTAGTCGCTTGGTGGACTGCCTTATAGACTGTGGCTGTTTGAGATACTGCTATTATATGGGAGTGTGGTTGGGGGTTTTGCAAAGTGTGCGTGTACACAATCATTTGGATGATACAGGGATGCCTCTTAATCATTGTATGTTCAGTGCCACAATGGGAAACAGCAGGGGTACAAGATTTGGTGAAATTGCACCTGAATGTACCTCCTTATAGCCACTTCTATTCAGTGGTAATTAAGAGGATTGGTTGTTGTTGTTTTTTGTTTTAACTGATGGGACCGGAAATCGTGTGTGCGCGCCCACATGCACTCACCCGTGTGCATACACACACAGAATTTTACTGATGGACTGGAAACCTGATTCCTTCCACTTCCTCTTCTCACAAAATGCCAGTCGGTGCAGAATGACGGCCTGCCCTAAGCATGATGAACAAGAATCTCAGAGGAAGAATGCAGTGATTCTGTTAGCCAGTCAGTTTCTGCAGAGGGTGTGAGAATAGAGAACCTTAACAACAAAGTAACTTCATGTTATCTGCTCCATAGCATAGGAAGCAGACAATGTGGCCCTGGGCACAAAATAAAGCATGAGGCTGTTTTACTAGTTGCATCCCTTTAGCTGGCAGAGAATTCAAACTCAACTGAGCAGAGGGACTCTGCAAAAAGCATCCTAACAGATGTTCTTTTCTGTATGGGAAAATGCAGTGTAAAACAAAGAAATATTCTCCTGCTGAAGCCCAACATCTGTTTGAAGCTGTCTGGCCCTGGGTCAGACTTTAATTATTCTGACAGGTCGCTTCATGCCCTTAATTTTCCATGAAATCTGATTCAAGAGGCTGCTTGTCTGCAGGCAGCTCTTGGGGTTCTCAGAGCGAGGTTGCACATGACCCAGGTGCTCCTTGCCAAATATCCAATGTTTTCTTGAGACAAGACTTTTTTTTTTAAGATCAACTTTTGCTTCTCAGAAAAAAAGGCCATTGTTGAGCTGTGAACAACACTGATCCTTAGAATCCTGTTTTCTGTGGAAAAATAAAAAATGATAGAGCCTGCCGGATTAATTTTTAAACAACTTTCAGTGGTGCTTGCTAGAAACTATTCCTGCCAAGGTTTCACTTCCTTCTCGAAGCTGTACCCTGAGACACTGTGGAGGATTCAGTTTATTTGTTCCTTTGCCTCTGGACCCGTCTTGTTTCTTCTTTCACTGGAGATCAAATTACTGATATACACAGTTATGTTTCTTCTCCATTTTCTTCTATTAGTAAACTTCTGATGCAATAAATTGCAAGGCTTCTGATGCAAGCCCTGTCATGCAAGTGTGCTCTGCTCCCCCCCCCCGCCCCCGGTGTAACCGAACTATGAAAGAATGACAGCCTTTTTCAACCATTTATATCCTGGTCTAGGTAGTCTCATCAGGTTCTTGCTGTAGGCACATAAACAGCTTTCAGGAGATATGAATTGTAGAGTCTCACACCCGTAGAAAATATCCTTACGAAAGAAGCAACAATGGTACCATCGTATTTACCAGTTTAGTCTTTCCATAGCACCAGGCCAATAAAATGTTGTTAGAAGTGATAGGGCCGATTCACTTTACATAGCAAGGAATGTGCTCCTGTTCAATACCTGTAACACTGAAAGGAGAAAAACATATCTGTAAACAAGCAGACTCATGCTAGGAAGCAATGACCAGTCAGGTCTCCCTTGTGTACCCAACACATGTCTACTACTGATATACCAGATATTCACTGGGGCACACACAACAGACAAGTGACAAACCTGTTGTGAAAAGTGAGGATTGGTCCTTATTTACAGACCAATAAACTGCCATAAGAATTGCAGATCTGCCATCCACAGTGGCCAGACTTAAATAAAATGACCACTATATGATCAGCAAAAAAGCCTCTAATAACTTTTAGCCATTATTGGTGAGGATGAACTATAAATGTCTGGGGGAGGGAACCATACTACAGTGCTGGATATTGCAACCCTAGGTTCTCGCCTTGGTGCTCATGTCAAAAATAAAACTGCCCTTATAGAAATCTATGATGCAACCACACTTGGAATATTGTGTACAGTTCTGGTCACACCTAAAAAGGTTATTGTAGAGTTGGAAAAGGTGTACAAAAGGGTAACCAAAATGATCAAGGAGCAACTCTCCCATGAGGAAAAGTTACAATGTCTGGAACTGTTTAGCTTAGAAAAAAGGTGAATATGGAAACACACAATAAAGGTCTACAAAATTATGCATAGTCTCTCATAATGCTAGAATGCAGGGCCATCCCATGAAGCTGAATGCTGAGAGATTCAGGACAGATAAAGGAAGTACTTCTTCACACAGCACAGTTAAACTTTGGAAATCATTACCACAGGATATAGTGATAGTCACCAATTTGCATGGTTTTAAAAGGGGATTAGATAAATGCCTGGAGAATAAGGCTGCCAATGGCTACTAGTCATGATGGTTATATATTACCTCCAGTATCTGAGGCAGTACTGTATACCCCTGTATACCAGTTGCTGGGGAATTTAAGCAGGAAGGTGATATTGCACTTATGTCCTACTTGTGGGCTTTCCACAAGTAAGCTAGTTGTCCACTGTGTGAATAGAATGCTGAACTAGATAGGACTTAGGTTTGATTCAGCATGGCTATTCTTATGTTCTTATTCTATATTACAAACATTTCAAGTAGCCACATTTAATAGTTAATTAGCCAGGAGAATTGTCACAATCTAGAAAAGAAATAAAGGACTAGAATGTATCTATCAATGTACACTGTGTGTGTGTGTGTGTGTGTGTGTGTGTGTGTGAGAGAGAGAGAGAGAGAGAGAGAGAGAGAGAGCACATCTTGCAAATGTGCAAGGTATACTGTGAGCTAAAGCAAAACTGGGTGCAGCCAAGTAAGTCCTTATTGTGGCATGAGTTATTTAATGTTTAGTTATAGTCTATCTATGGAGCATATTAAGGCTGTGCAATCTAAGGCTGCTTTGCCAAGGTAGATGGTGTGGCCAGAGCTTCATTATCTTCAGTAGTCTGGTGGGTGCTCAGTCTCATTATCTTCATAAATAAAACATAAGCTAATGCAAACTTATATGTAGTTCAGTTCATATTAGTTCAGACCAGACCTGGTTAGGCTTTCTTTAATGGTCCATCACTGCTCCCTGATAACTAGCAAGAAACCACAATACCTGATGACAAAGCCTCGAGAAATAACACTTGAGAAGGGGTAAGCCTAACACAGCATGCTTGGCTACTGCACCTATTCTCAACGTATTCCTTCTGCTTTCCTACAGGCTTTGCAAAAGAAACACCCACAGTTGTGCTGAATGCACTATACAAGTGGGAGGAGGGATATAATCTTGTTGGGGTTTAGAAGGGTGTGTGTGTCTATTTTTTGCACTTCTGGAAATGGATAGTCAACTGCTCATTGTCTCTCTGTAACAATGCAGAAGCTGAGAACAGAAAATAGTTGTGGAACAGATAAGAGGAAGTAAAGCACCAATGGGCCACAGAATAAAAAGAATGAAGGCTACACCTAAGATGCAAGAGGGGTGCAAGATGAAAATTCCTGTGCTTTTCACTCCCTCATTGAATACTCTCACACAGCAAGTTAAGATGCAGATTTATTTTCCTTCGTTAAAATAACAGGCAATTCCCCAAGGCCTTTTCGCCTACTTCCTACTACACAAAATAATTCTGTAAGGAAATAGGGTGGATTGTCCTGCCATTTTCCTGGATGATCATTGCAGATTACAGGAAAAGTATCTTGGCCTCCCCAAGGCTGGGCAGCTCTGAATGTGACAGCGAGGCACTATGGTATTGTGTCTTCTGGTAAATCTTGGAAATCTCTTACAAAAATGATGGAACTGCAGGCTGGCTGGAGAAAGTAGCATAAAAGAAAACACTGTTGGGCCAAGGGAATGGGGAATAGCAAAAGTTAGCAATATAACAAAACATGCAAACATCATTGAGAGATGATCCATCTGTACAAGTCCACATGCCAAGGGGCACTGACAGGAACACTAGACTTGGCTTGCCTTCTTTTGTTTTCATCCTGTTCAGTTTTGTAAAAAAAAAAATTAAAAATTGTGGGATTTTTTTGTTTTTATTTTTTTAAAAAATAGAAATGGTCTTTAGACAGACTACTCAAAACAACTCTGAGAGTAGAGCACTTCCTTCCTCAAAAGTCACCTTATGGAAGAGTTCAGAAAGGGTCAAATATTGACCAATAAATGGCTTGTCTGCTTTGTAATCTCAATTGTAGCTTCAGCAGGGAGGCAGAATGGGGAGTCTTCCTCATTCAGCCGGTTTGGTTACCAAAGAGAGCGGTTGGGCCTGCAACATAGCCAAGGCAGCCTGAGGGGACGGAATAGCCGTAAAGGAAGGAGGCGTGGTCAGAAGAGCTGTGGGAGGCATGGAGGTGAATGGGAGGGGCCTGGAGAGGAGTGATGATTGGCTAGTCAAGCTAGAGGAAGAGGAGGCAGCCTTGCTCGACAGGAAAGCAGCTGAGTGTAGAGACAGCTGGGCCCTGGCTTCAGGCTTGGTGGTTAGGGAGAGGGGCTGAGCCTGTTCAGAATGGGTGGCAGCAGGAGCTGCAGGTGATGCCAAGGCTGTGGAGGGGGTGGCTGGAGAATCCAACATGCTGCCATGAGAGGATGCAGGGCTGTCACAGGATTTCTCAGCTGGCAGGTATGGCACACAAGGCTTTTTACTCTTCGAGGCCACAGAATCTGTTAGTGACAAACAAACAAAAAATAGTTAATTTCACTCTGCCCTACAGGCTTAGAATAGGACCCAAATTATCCATAACTCATTTTATCCTCATAGTAACTCCATTGAGGTATGTTTGGCTGAGAGATAGTGACTTGCCCAAACCTGCCCCATAAGCTTCACGAATGTCTAATTCCAAAGCTATCAGCCACGTTGGCAATTTGATAGCAGATGGGTGTGCCACTTCTTCAGCCAGGTAGTAAAACTAATCCAATGATTAGCAAAGAAAAGGTTCCTCTGGCTACAAAAATCTATTTACTGTACTTGAGAGGAGGCATTCCCAGTCAGCATGGCAAAAGGAAGTGGTCAGGACCACATCAGAGCAGCCTTTCCACAACACCAGAAAGGTTATTATCTCACAATAGAAGATCCTCAACAAGGCCCTTTTGAATGCCCTCTGAATTCAGCTTCAGGGATGTTGAATGGCTTTCGGATTTTTATGAGTTTCCTTAATTCTGTCTCATCTCTCTCACAAAAGCTAAAGCTGACCTACATTTTAAAATGCACAGATCCTGAACGTTCTTACAGGAACTCCAAGAGGCTTGGAATTGCTGGCTTCTGCACCTTACCCAAATCTGGCTTCTTTGGATTATTATTCATTTGGAAATGGAAGATTCTATTCAGAAAATGAGAGCAGCTTGTTTAGAAGTTCATATATGGTGTTTTACTTTAAGTGTGACTTTTTGTTTGTTATTCAAAGGAAAAAAAATAATGATATTATGCATACAGGGACCAGGGACCCACAGCCTGGCTCTTTTCTCCTTTTTCACATCTCTAATCCTTATTGGCATTTTGCTATTCTTCTGCATGACAGGAAGCTAGATAATGTTTTTTCTTAAGCATTTTACCTATGTCGGGAGCCATTTACACTTCATTACCGATTTTAGAAGGATATGAGAGGGGACTAGCAGAGAGAAGCAAATATTAGGACCTGGTCTAGCTTTTCCCTTCATAGGGAGGAATAATTTAGTGCTGTCACATGCATTATGAACTGGGACCAGACTATGGAAGGACAATGCATGGTACTTACTCCCTGTTTCCTGGATTTGTTGCTGAGGTTGTTTCTCTCTTTTTCTCTTCTTTTTCTTACCCTGAAAGAGACCAGTTCACAAAAGGTGATTATCAGAAAGAAAGACAAGCAGCAATGTAAGATTACCAGAAAGCTTCTCCAATAAGAGTTGTATACTTGATTGGAGAAATCAACTGGGATATAGTTAAGGAGATAAAATGCCAGGCAAAACAATTCCAGTGGAACAATTTATTCTACATTATGTAAGACAGCAGAAAGAAATAGGTACTAGGCCAGTAGAAAGTTTACATACTATTACAATTATGTTTATTTTTGTAATAATTGTGCCCGGAAAGCCCACTCATAGGCTGCTTTTCCCAGACAGTTAAGTAGAAAGAAGGCTACTATAACAAAACAAAATGAAAAAGATCATCCAATCAACATACATCTTGAAGAAAGTATCTGTTCAGGAGAACAAAAAAATATGCCTCCACAAGATCATCTTAATCCAACAGCCCAATTTTTAGGAATTATTCTCTGTATTACATTAATCAAATGCCCAAGTGTTGTTGTTTTTAAAGCCACAAATACATCACATTAAGAAGTGTCCATTATGAAAGTGGCTCATGAATCACAGAAACAAAAATATACAATGATACAGCAAGAGAACAGGAGCACCCAGGTATTCAGTGAGATATTCAAATCAAGAGATACTGATCAGCAATCTCATCACAGGAACCTCTTAACCATTATCAACTTTACCATGGGTATAGTGACAATGAAGAGTTTCCAGGAAGCATTAAATAACGGCAATAAGGGGTGAGAAAGCAAGTGAAAAAGGTCCCTCGAGGGAAGATAGCGGATCTCTCTACAGAATCAAGTTAAATAATTTGGCAAATCCCTTAGTCCTGCCTGCAGTAATGGTTGCATAAATGCCTTGTTATTGTCCTACTACAGTGACCAACATTTGAAACACAGAACCTGGTATCTGATATGGTACACAGCAACTTTGTGAGGGATTTATTAATAGATTCCTATTGACTGATTCCTTCCTCCATTCCATCTTTTCAAAACAAAATTTTAGCCCTTATGTTTATAAAGGAAGTCTTGAAAATGTATGGACAAGTGTTCATTGAACACTCATTTGTCAGAAGGTATGACTTCAGTAACCCGTTCAACTCCATCTTCCTCTGCTACTATCCTCTGCCCAAAGCACCAACCTTATTCTGGCCCTTATTCATCATTATCATCATCATCACCACCACCACCACCACCACCACCACCCTGCATTCCATTTGCTCCATACCTCCTGCCCCTCCCCAACTAATGTGTTTTTAATATCCCACTCTTGTGGAGCATAATTAGGTAGCTACAAAATACATGAAATCCATGATTATGACTTACATAGTTATCTCGTGCAGACCAGGTAGGGTAGAGCTGAGAATGAAGCTGTCTTTCCTTCCGGGCTAACTCATAGTACTTGGCTTGCTCCTCACGGGACAACGAATGCCACTGAAACATACGAAAAGATATTGTATACTGAGGCATCTAATTAAGTTTGGGGTGCTACTCTAAAACATGACTGAAAATCATGTTTTCCCTTTACACAGAAGGCCTCTACTTTCTACACTGGCTAAACAATCTGAAGTTATATCTTCTTTCAACACAGGTCTTTGGATCAAGTCATATGTATTTGCAGCCATCTGTAACTTGCAGCTAAAAATTGGCTGCTTAGTTCAAATCAATATATGAAAGTCAGCTCACACATATTTCTTGCTCTTTTGCCTCCCTATTCCCTTTCCCTTATAGGTTTGGCAGATCACAATGATGCTGTGATAGTAGAAGCCACAACTGGTAGAATTACTCTTCTATGCAATTCTTAAAAGGTCAAGGAGTGCTTTAGAAACCTTATGCCCCCTGGAACACAATACTCAACCCTCCAAATCTTCCTAGTTTGTCTGTATCTTTCCTGCCCATAAATGAAAACTTATTTGTGCCCCTAGGCCAGCCTTTCCCAACCTGGTGCCCTCCAGATGTTTTAGATTTCAACTCCCATCAGCCCCAGCCAATGACCAGGGATGATGTGAGTTGTAGCCCAAAACATCTGGAGGACACCAGGTTGGAAAAGGCTGCCGTAGACTGTGTGAAAAATTGCTTCAGTCCTAGTTCCTCTTTGACCTCTCCTTTCTTCAACATTGTCTTCATCACCATGTTTTTCTGCTTTTGAACCCCCTGCCTGCTTTCCCCCACTTTATTTAGCCACTTTATCCCTTGTTAGCCATCCTAGTGCTACTATCCCCCACCCCCACCATACAGTACTGTGTGGTTTCCTCAGAGTTCCCACTCACCTCAGTTCTCTATCTCGTCTGCCATTTTCCTCAAGGCTCTTTTCCCTCCGCCTATCTTTAAGTTCCTCTCTCTCAGTCCATTACCTACACTACAGCCTTCCTTCAGCATCTTGTCTTGGGTTCAAATATTCTGACAGCACTGCTCCTTGAGCAGCTGGAATGTTCTTGGACATCTTATGCCAACACATGAGCTCACTAAGTCAGTGTCAGAGACTTCACTGCCAGAAAAACAATACTATATGTTTGTAACTACAAGCCAATTCTGCAAGTAGAAAAAAGCAGCAATTTATTTTGTACCCTTCTTCCTAGGATCTGGTTGATAGCTGCACTCTCCTTCAGCGTACACTCTGCCACCACCTTGGCCCGCATCTCCTTCATATACAACATGAATGCGTTCAGAGGTTTTTTTATGTGAGGTTTCTTCTCTTCCTCCTTCTTGACAATAACAGGTGTTTTTCTGGAATAATCATACCGTTCATTACAGTCCCATAGTCCTGATTATAATCACAGTCCCGCTCCTACCAACCATGTGCAGGCAACAGAGAACAAGATACCGTATTTTTCCGTGTATAAGACAATACTTTTTCCTTAAATTGATAGTCGAAAAATTGAGGGTCGTCTTATACACGGAAGTACGGTATGCTGAGGAGAGAACCCATGGTTGCAAAACTGCCCATACCTTTTCCCCCCCTTTTTTTTGCATCTCTTGTGGGGGAAGGGGAGGGGCGGATGAGCCAGCTTGCACCTGCACGCACACATGCATAGATATACATACACACTCATTCACACTCTCTCACATTCACTCATTCACATACACACACTCACTCTCTCTCATGCACGCATGCACGCACGCACACACACACAGAGAGAAAGAGCGAGCGAGAGAGAGAGATTTCCTTTGCCAGGGCTAGCAAGCTTATATTTTGTCTCTCCTGAGAGATCAGAGGTAAGGAAAGGGTTTCCCTTGCTAGCACTGGCACTGGCAAGAGAAATCCCAGGGTTCCCCTAGCAAAACTGAACCGGCGCGAGCTGCCTGCCCGGAGCCCTGCAGGGCGGGTGGCAGTCCTGTGGCCAGCATCTCCTGGCCAGCGTCTCCTGCGGGGGAAGGGGTGGAGGGGCGGCTGAGCCGGTGGTGGGGCGCAGGCCACCCGCCCGGAGCCCTGCAGGGCGGGTGGCGGTCCTGTGCGGTGCGGACCGCCGCAGAGGCTGTACGCGTGCTCGGTGGCATCGAGGGCCACTGTGCAGGCCACCCGCGGGAGCCTAGGCCTCGCCTGCCCCCACCCAGCCTCTCACTGACAGCTCCTGCTTGCGCTCGACAAGCTCGGCGCATGTCAGGGATCTGCGGTGGGACACCGGCCTTGGTGGCCGCCCGTGAAGCGCCACCATCCCCACCCCGCGGCACAGAGAGTGGAGGGCCTTGAGCAGGAGCGAGCGCTGTGCTGCCGTGAGGGGGTGGGCATGGGGAGAAGCCAGCGAGGCTGAGTGGAGCCCGCGAGGGGAGCGGCTCGGGCGTGCCTGCCGCCCGGCCCAGTCCTGCCGCAGATCCCCAACAGCCGTGCGGATCCGGAACAACAGGCAGGCCCGAGCAGCCCCCTGGGAAGCCGAACATGGGCTGAATTGCCCATTCACAAACACCCCAATATTGATTTCTGAATTTTGGGTAAGAAAATTGGGGGTCGTCTTATACATGGAAAAATACGGTACTCAGAGTGAAGAATTATTCTTTCTGACAGACAAAGGATCACTGTTAAAAACTGATCACATGGTTAGACCATGTAAATACTGCAGTGATATTTCATGTCACACCATGTCTGTGAATCAGAGTACACATTCGTACAAGGATGCCACTGAAACTGGCACCTCTGTGACAAGTCCTCCATCCCACAGTTGTAACATTTACAAGCTCTCACTGTGTGAAATGAAACCATCTAGTGAGAATTCTTGTTCCATTTCCTTGGTGGCTGTTGGAAGGAGAATAATACACATTGTGTGATGGCTGTAATCATGTGATAAGAGTTCTTAAGTGTTACAGCTGGGTTGGAGCAGAGAGGGTGTGCATGTGTGTAGAAGTTGCCACAAGGATGCAGTTATCTATCATATCCAGTTCATAAATATTCTATCTTGTAATACATGCAGACAAAGCCCCTGCTGGCGTTAACCTGTGCTACACCTAACTTTAAAAAAGTTGTCAAGGTTTCCAATATTGATATTTGTTGCAAGGAGGAGAAAGAGGGAGTTGGCTGTTTAGAGCAAGCCCCCAACATAGCTCAGAAATCCCAATTACACCAGCTGGGACATTCTAACAGATCACATTACATAATGCGGCGTGGCTGAGTTGTAATGAGCATATGAGACAGGTGTAAATTCAAATAAATAATAAAATACATTGAGAAATAATAATTAAATTACATTGATAACAACCCTTTCCCCATTATATCTTCCCACAAAATAAAACATCCAGGCATTACCTGGCTAACCTATTACTTACGAGTTCCCTTCAGGACTCAGGCTTGGCTGCGTGGGTTCTTGTTTAACAATGGGTGATACAATGGTGGGGTGTGGGATTCCTGAGGGATGAAGTCCGTGAGCAGGAGGAGGAACCATATGAGGAGAAAACCTGCTAGACATCAAGCTGGAGCACAATTAAAAGTGAAAAGTGTTGGAAACAAATGCCTAAGTATAACCATTTCTTCACACACTACTTTCCAAAATATTAAAATGTTTTACCCATTTCCTTTCCCTCCTTTTTCACAGCACCTTGCTAAAGCCTCCAGAGACCAGTGTAACAGGTGACTCAAGGTCAATGGCAGAGACAGGAAGCAAACAGAAATCTTATAAACAGCCAATTTATTGCTGCATGCACCAAACCACAGACAACTACAAGGAAAAAATGGAATCTCTTTCCCTGTATATCCCATGTTTTTAGTTTTATTCTGAAGCAACTCTTAAATTAAGATACCCATTACAAGAAATGTATTTCAGTTCATTATTAGAAATGTGAATTTTCCTTTTCAGACCTTGCTCAGTTACAGTCAGCACCTTTACCAATGCATGCAATACTCAGCATGCCAGGAGTACAAAACTGCCAATGAGCATAAAGAATTATGGGGGTGAAAAGTGCTTCGGTCTCTTCTCCCATGACATTATTTCCCAGTCAGTATGCTGTCCTTCTGCTGACATGCTGACAGCATGCAGCCTGACAGACTGTAGCATGCACTGGAGAAAATTGATGATTTACAAACTCCCAACGTGGAATACAGAATAAAAGCCCTTCCACGAAGGACTAGAGGAGCTAACCATTTTCATGGACAGCTGCAGCAATTCTTCCCTCTCCTACCCCTCCACCTTGTGTATTTGTTCACTAACCCTATTTTTCCCTTAAAGAAAATTTGCAACAATCTGGTACTGCCAGTTACATGTATCTCTAGATTTTTTGAAGAAGGCCACCACACCTGAAGGTCCACCACCTCTACCTCCCCACAGTTCTGATAAAGTCTATTTGAAGCTCATTCAATCAGGAGATCACTAATTGCTACAAGAAATACTTATAGTAGAATGGCTTCTCTGGCTGAGAGAGTCATTTAGGCAGGCAAAGCGGAGAGGATAATTGCCAATCAATCATAGAAAATCAACTAATAATGTCAGGTAATACATTGTCATTAATATAATAAGAGATATAACAAGCTTCATCTAAGGTGTAAAGTAATGCCAATTCTATTCCACATCTGAACCCTTTGTCTGCTACCCCTTTGTGCCTAGCTCTCACTGAGGAGATAAACCTGTCCCTGAGCTGTACCACTTCAGACTGCAGGTAACAGTTTACATGCAGGTATGCACCTTCACAGGTGTGTGTGTAATGCTGCACTTAGAAAACATGTCAGGGAGAAAACTACATTAGACCATTTTTGTCTGACATCCAGGCTCTATGTGGAGGGATTTTTTAAAATGGAGCATTCAGTCATGTGAGTTCCCACATGCAGTTAGTATTGAATGAGGCCTCACTCCTCACTTGAACCCACCTGGACATTGAGGCATTCATAGCCAAGGCAGGGTATGGATGTCTGAATCCACCTGGAGGAATGGAATACACTGGCTGTCCTTGCCTAAAATGGACAAGGGGAAAAAAAAGAGAGATAGAAAGAGCAGATTCTCCTATACGATTGCCTACCACAGCTCCAGAAATACATTTCTTACCCAAAATTACAATACTTATCGTTTGAATGCCTATGAATTTAAATATCAATTAAAATCAGGGCTATCCACATTTTACACATCCAAGGGACCACTGAACACACATGGACTCTTGCTACTGAGCACAGAGTTTGCCTTCCTGAGAGTCACTGCTTTCAGGGTTTTTTTAAAATGTAGAGACAAGTTTGCACATATTGGTGGCAGTGTTTTGACTTGGGAAATCCAGGCTTTCAGTGTTCAGGGTGGTGCAGCTCTCCACAGTCTCTATCGCTATACTGCTTGTTGCTGACCATTTTCGTCATCAGAACTAGATCCTCAAATCTTGCCTCCACTGTATTCCCCTCCATCACCACACTGCTTGGCCAAAACTCAAAAAAAAACTGAAATCCTGAAGCAAAACCTATTATACAAAGCAAGTGAACGCATTGCAAATATATGTAGTTTCATATAGTCCTATCAAAATGGACCAGTCAGGGCCAGCCATATCATGAGGCAAACTGAGGTGCCCGCATCAGGCTGCGGAGCAGTGAATTGTGCTGCTCCACTCCCTGCCCCTGCCAGGAGGGCTCACCACCGCCTCCAGCAGGTGCTCTGGAGAACTCTGCCAGCCACTCTCCCGCCATGGCATTTGCTGCAGCAAGAGAGTGGCAGGCAGGGAGAGGAACGATACAAGACAGCAGTGAGACAACGTGGGCCGGGGCTGGGACCAGTTAAGACCTTGTAAAGACTATCATTCCAGCCAAGGACTCCTTGAACATACAAGAAACTCCATTTATATACAAAGCTCCCTTAGATAGTCACTCCATTCACTTCAGTGGAGGGGGTCTCTCCACATTTGCAAGGGAATACATGTATAGAACAGCCGGTGAGCTCTGAATCAGAGCACTGTCTGTTCTCACTTTATGTTATATGCAATAGTCTCAAAACTTACAATGTACTTAACACATATTAGAACCACAAGCAGAGACTAGATTTGAAGAATATTAAAACAAACAAACCCCAAAACAATTAACTGTCACTTCCGACATTTTTTCATGACAAAAAAAAAAGAGTAACATCCTGCTATAAGGCTCTAGAGAAGGATCACCAATCATGTGATAACATAGAAAAGAAGTCTCTGTCACTGAATGTTCTTGATTATTGGAAATAAGTTGTTTTTCCCATGAATAAGGGACACTCAAATAAGGGCCTGGCCTGGCCTGGCCTGGCCTTGAGTACTTGAGATTTTTGTGTTAAGAGCTTTTCTGAACCTCCAGGGGATTTTAAAATCTTCAAGATCTTCAATTAAGTCAACTGAATTCTGAAACAGCCTCTTCTTCTTGAATTGGATTTAAGTTTTCAGTCGTATCTACAGGGACTGGGTCTTTTCAAATACTGTCTCACTTTATGAATACAGTGGAGTTTTGTTTATTTATTTTATATTACAGTGATTAATATCTTTATATCATAATAACATTATCTGTATTTTTCTTTACATTAGCTACTGCCCTATTTATTAAAGTGCACCTCTTAAAAATTCCCTTATTACGGTACTTCACCTTCTCCCTTTTCTGCTTGATCAGGACAACACAAACACTGATCATAATAGCATAGAGCAGGGGTGGGGAATGTGTGGCCCTCCAGATGTTGTTGGACTCCAACTCCCATCAGCAATAGCCAGCATAGCAAATGGTAAAGGATGATGGGAGTTATAGTCCAACAATGTCTGGAGAACCATTGTCTGGAGAAATATGTTTGTATGAAAAGCTTTACTATCCATGCCCCACATTTATATTTTCGATGTCACTCTAAGCTCAATAATTTGTAAATTTCTTGACTTTTTTCATACTTGCAGGTTCAAAACTCTCTCAGCCATGAAGCATGCTAGGTGTAGTCTTGGGAATGGTTTCAGAGCACTGTCTGTTCTCACTTTATGTTATATGCAATAGTCTCAAAACTTACAATGTACTTAACACATTGAAGATAAAATGAGACAACCTTTTGTAAGCCACTCTGACCTCCTTGAGGAAAGGATGGGATACAGATGAGAAGTAAATAAAGAAAATATAGCATTTATGGAATTGAGACAGGGACTTATTTCAGATGTAACACATGTTAAGATCAACAGTTCTGCTTTGATTATATAGAAAGAGGATGGAATCGCTGCATGACCAGAGAAGAATAGCTCCTATGGGAGAGGGAAAAACATGGAAGAAGGAGATTTAGAGTGGTGATTCTTACTGTGGTACGAGCCACCCCAAGGGATGAGGAATTTGCCCAATGGCACCAGGAGACAATGGGTAATAAGGAGACAATTCTGAAGGGTGAGGTGGTCGGGGAATTCCTGGTGGTGAGAAAAAACAACAGACATTAAAACAGTCAAGATGTACTTCTAATCCAATGTTCAGTTCCTAACAGGAATTCCACCTTCCTGCAAGTTAGAAAAATATAAGCTTTCCCCACCCACGAGGAATTTCACAAGGTACCTTTTGATAAACTTACTTCCACATTCTTTTTTAGTTTGTTCTCCCTCAATTTGGGTATCTAACTAATTATATTTTTCTGGTAATCCACCACATACCCGGTGGGGAGGTGTCAAAATTTCCAAAAACTCACCTGTCTTTGGGTCGATCTCTGGGGAGAGGTGGGAAGGTGGTGAACCTGGTGAGAAGTGGTCATTACTGTAGGTGATGAGTGGTGTCAGCGGGTGCATGTGATGTGGATGTTGCACCACAGGAACTTTGTTCGACTGCAACATTTAAAAAGGAGAGAGGAGAAAAGGAATAAACCATGTGGCGCTTATATTCATATTTTCATATTATAAATTAGATGTACATGTTCTAACCCACCCCCCCAGCAAAATATAACTTTATTCAGCTAAAATTGGTGATCTCTAGTTCTTTTACAAAAGGCAGAATTACCTAGTCTGGAAAGAGCCTTTTAGAGTTCTTTGCAATCCGTTTAGGCTTATGCCATCTGAATAATATACTATCTAACAGTCTCACTGGAACATAGGAAGCTGCCGTATCCTGGGTCGAACCTTTGGTCCATCTAGCCCAGTTCTGTTGACACTGCTGCTTACTTCCCTCCATTGAGAGCGCTGTCCATTTACTGTCCTCCGCTTCCTGTTTAGCTGGTTACTAATCCATTATCTCAGCTATTGGGCGGTATAGAAATAAAATCAATGATGATGACGATGATGACGATGATGATGATGATGATAACAATAATATCTCATGACCAATAAGTTTATTTAAGATACTCTGGAAAGGGACATTGTCGAACCTTTTTGGAAGTCTAAGTATATTATATCTTCCAGATCAGCCCTATCTACAGGCTTGACTCTCTTTAAAGAACTCCAAAAAGGATGGTGAGTAGGTCTTTACAGAAGCCATACTGATTCTTCCCCAGCAACTTTTGTTCTCCTGTGTGCTTAATAATTCTAGCGTTAATCGTTTTTTCATTAATTTACATGGAACAGATATTAGGTCAACTGGCCTGCAATACAGTATACTAATTGGTGTTATGTTGGCTACTTTCCAATCCTCCGATTTTAGTGATGTGTTATATCTTTTTCTCAGTAGATCAGCAATTTCACATCTGAGTTCCTTAAGAATTCTCAAGTATAATCCATCTGGGCCTGGTCACCTGTTGATTTTTGATTTGCCTCTTTTTCACTCAGTTCTTAAGAAAAAGTGGTTCAGGCATCCTACATCTTCTGCAATGAAGAAAGGCACAAAGAATTCATTCAGCTTCTCTGCAATCTCTCTATTAGCAATCAATTTATTTCCTTGTCATCTAATGATTCAACTGCCTCCATTGCTGGCTTCCTGCTACTAATATGTTTATAAAGCAATTATTGTTGTTCTGGATGTTTTAGCAATATTCTCCTCAGATATTTTTCCACTTGCCTTATCAACTTACATTTATTTTGCCACAGTTTGTACTCCTGTTTGTTCTCCTAATTTGGGTAAGACTTCCATTTTTTAAAGGATGCCTTCTTGCCTTTTATAGTCTCCTTGACTCTGCTTGTTAACCACACTGGCATCCTCTTGGACCTGCTTGGACCTTTCTTAAACTGTCCAGGCCTGCTCTAGGGAATGTCCTCTCATTCCTGCATAATCTAGGAACTGGATCCAAAATGAAAACCTGAAACCACTTCATGAGAGAAGCACAACAAATCAGACATATAAAATTGAGAAGAATCCTACTCTATAACTCTAAACAGTTTCTTTATAACTGTATGCTCTCTCTTTACCAGCCTGCCCTGCATCCTCTCTCCTGTTCCTCTTCTCCCACTTTTAGATATCTCTTTTCTCAACCCATCCAGCCAACATGGTTCCACCTTTTTCCTTGCTGTCAGTCTTCTACAATCGTATTGAAGATCACCTGATCACCACCACTTGCCAATGTCATGGAGTGGCTAGGGGACCCAAATTAGTCAGACTTCTTTGCGACTGGTTTTCTGATGGCTGACACCTTTCAAGCCATTTCAATTTTTCTGCATGTGGGCAGCAAACTCCCACCCACCCACACTTCCTTCTGCTGCAGCTTGGTAGGCATGCATGCACAAAACTAGCACTCACAAAATAAAATATTTTAAAATAAATAATTATTGCTGAGGAGTTTCTACCTCACTTTCCCGGAAAAAGGAGAGGACGACACAGGACTGACAAGACCAAATAAGCCAGTGGTTGGCTACCCCAATTATATGGCTTCCCATCTATAACATTTCCCGGATTAGTAGGAAAGGAGGTCTGAGACATGTGTTGTAATATAGGGGTCAAGAGCATTTGTGCAAAGGGTGAAAAACCCTAAACTAAACTTGATGCTGATGAATGTAGACTTGCAAAGCTTCAAATAAAGCTGCTTCACTGGTGTGCTTCTATTCACATCTACTGAGCATGTGGTCTTCAATACCACCATTTTTGTGGTTAGACCAAACCATCCTCTTTTCATACCCATAACTTTAAAGGTACAATTCTCAGGTTTCATACACATGGCCTTCCTCTACAGTAAGACATAAATGGTATTGATTCTCTGTGTGCAGAAAATGGCATGTCATCCTGAAGTGTTATGTAAAAAAAAACTTGGTCCAAGGGTCCCATGAAAACACCAGCTCAAATAAGTAAATTAACAAGCCCTTTATTTGGTTTGGCTGAGTTACTTCACTAGCCAGAACCAGGACCACCGTAGTCACATAACAAGCACAAAGAGCTACTACTGACTAGGAATCCCCAAAACTTAAGATGAGGATGCTCTTTGCCCTTTCCCCCCATAATCATTCTGGTTACTCCTGACATTGGACTCCCTATCCTCCAATCATACAATGCTAACTCCTTCTTCCTGCAGCTTTCCTTCACGTTTTTCTTCAAGGAGCCAGCCGCTGCCAGTCACCAGCCTTAACTGGCCAAGCTAGTGGGTCGATGGCCTTGGACGTCCAGGGACTCAAGGCCTCCTGTCTGTATAGCCTGCTCCTTATCATCCCATAGGTAATATCTAGAACAAGCAGCCACTTTTCCCCAGGGCTTGGCAGCCTCTCTAGTGTCTCCTACCCTATCACAACAGGGGGTGTCCCTCCCACTCTCTGGTAAGTAGCAGTGAGGTCTAAATGTCTCTGTGTAGGGTGGGGCACTGGGGCAGGCTCCCTTCCTTTATTGCCCTGTATCACCAGCTAGGAGTTTGCCTTTCCTGCCATGCCCCTTCTCTCCAGTTCTGTCTCTCTGAGGCTCCCATTCTATCTACCTTGGTTTTCTCTCAATTCCAATTGTCCTCTTCTCCCATGCTCTGCTCTTTCTCTTTCATTCTCCTCCTCTCCATTCTGCTCCTTGTTCCATTCTCTCTGTACCCCTCCCCCATTCCCTCCTTTCGGCCATTCATCAGACTATGCCATCTCCCATGCCCATGCCTCCTCTCCTTCTCTAGAGCACAGCTGGCTCCATCTTGGCTGCCAAATTGGCCAATGGATGTATAATGGCTTCCTGTTTGGTTTGATCTGATCAGGCCACTGAGCTCTGCTGTGCCCTGATCCAACATGGAGGTACAAGATAAGATGGAGCAAACAGTTATGGTGAGTCCCAGCAGTTCCTGATATTCTCTCAGAAGACTTTCACTTTATTGTTTTATCTTGATTTTATCAGAGTATTTGGAAATAGACTACAGTAGAAAAACCTCTTTTACGTGAAATGCTTTGGAATGTTTGGACTGCATGACAACAAATAGACTAAATTGCAAACAGTTTTTGCAACTGTGCAAGCAGATTATGGTTGTGAGGATTGGAAGAATGGGGTTGGGGTGGGATACCTGAAAGTCCTCTTTTCAGTTAATGTGAGAATACTGGATTGTCTCATTTGTCCATTCAAACAAATGATATGTTTTTGCCTCATCAATTCATGGAGCTCTAAGTAGGAACTAAAAGCCTGAGACACAGATATTTTAGGTCCTGCTGCAAGATATCACAGCTTGGGAATTAACTGCCTCGGTTTTTACTGGTTATTTTTTTATTGCGTTTCTCTCTCCCAATCCCAAAGAAAACTCTTTTAGAACATTTGTGCTAACTTTAAAAGTAGCCTTCATATGAAACAAATATAATTATAATGAGAGCTGAATGACTATTATATGATAAAATTACAAGGAGTCATATTAAGGATTGGCACTTTATATTGTAAAAGCTCTTGAGAAAACAGCCAAAGACTGTAATAAAAAATCCTGAAAATTCACCCAAATGAGAAGTTTAACAATAACATTTTTCAGTTTCTTCAGAGCCCTTGAATTATTATTACTTGGTTGTACTAATTAGCAATTTATTTTAAAATCTTCACATTTATCCCTAAAGAATAAGGATTCAGGTGCTCTCTCAGCAAAAGGGGATGTTGAATACAGGTTTTGGAGATTTTTTTGTTTTGTTTTTTTACTTTTCTGCAATATCCGTATCATCCATGCATGCTCCTCCTACATCAGAAGGCCAACAAACTTAGTGACTGGCAAATCTCTCAATTTTTAACCATCTTCTCTTGTTCTTATCTTCTTTAGCAAGGAACTCCTCAAAATATTTTTAGTCTGCTTATTTTAGTCTGTTTAGTCCATCAAACTTAACATAATGGGCTTAGTAGCTTAACTCTCAACTAAACTATAAAAGCAACCACCAAGACTAAAAACAAATTGTCTAGAAGAACGTCCACAGAGATATCTTCAGATGACACTGATCTGGAAGATTAAGACAAAAGCAAGCCACAGACACTTACTAAGTGTGCAGGAGAAGGAGACCTTGCATCCTTTAGGGTAGCTCCAGCTGGTACATCAAGGAGTGGCCACTTCACCTGCAGATACTGAAAGAAATAGAGATAAGGAGATGAAACCACAAGAACAAAATAATGGAAACCATTATAGAAACCAAATGGACAACAGATTTCACAAGAGTTTAATGGCCCAAGTAAGTAGCTAAATATAAAACTTTCAGCATGTTTCAGATGCAAGATAGCCTGAAACCCAGATTCTGTTTTTCACATCAAAAGCCTCCTCACTGGCTATGATACACCTTCAGCTCAACTCATGGCTCACCAAGATATCATGGTAGCCCACTGGAAAACTGCTTTCTCATGCTTGGCTCCCAGCATGACATGTTGGTAACATATGGACACTCAGATCATGTCAGGCACAACTGTCGGTAGGGTCAAGGAGAATGTTGAACCTCCTCCACCTCTCCCAGTTCCCCCCCCCCCCAACAACAAAACCTTAACAACCTGGACAAAAACCTTAACAAAGTGGTGCAGCAGCACTGCTTCCTTCCCCCGTGTCTTCCTTCCTTGTTGGTTAGGGGGAATACTGGGCATGTGAGATGGCTGTGCATGCCCAGAACACCCCCCCCCCCAGCAGCCAAAATTATCACAAAGCTGGAGAGGTGGCAGAGAGGCAGCTGCAGCTTGCATGTGCAGAACCTTTCCCTATGGGGAATGGCTTTTTCCTGGAAGACATTCTTTGGAACAACCCTCCAAAACTGGCCTTAAAAAAAAATAAAAAAAATGATGAGCCTGTCTTTCCCTGTGGATGGGTTGGAATGGGTGCTAGCCAATATATCACAGGCTGCTGATCACTTGGTGGGCTCAGGAGGAAGAAATGGCATGGCAGCATCCAAGGGAAGAAGAGGAGGTTGTGGGGTGGGGTGGGGTGGGGTGGGGTGGGGTGGGGTGGGGTGGGGGTGGGAGGACTAGAGAACAGAAAATGGAAAAACATTTCTTTCTTTTGGGGCTGGCAAAGTAGATTGCAGGTTACCTAAGGAGGAATTCATTTGGAGTAGGATCTGGGTGGGTGGCTAAGGAGTTTGAGGAAAACTGATTTTGAGGAGATCTGGAGATGTTCTTGGGGCAGAATCTGGGTGGCTAATAAGTTTGGGGGCCTTGCAATTTTTTCCCTTTTAAAAAGTGCTTATAGGGGAACAGCTGGGCAATGTTTGCTTTTATTTATTTTTTAAAACTGATAATTATTATCATTATTGGTGTTATTGCTTTGCCTTAAGAACAGTCTCCCTGTTGATCTGAGGACATTATCCTCTTCCACCACCTTGGCTCTGCCTCAAGTGACCCACCCTCTGCCCCACCAGTCTCATGTCACTGGATCATGTCCTTCCTTCCTATGTGAGCACCACTCTTCCCTTTTTCTAGCCTCATCTCAATATTCTAATTCTAATTTTAATCCAAATTTACATATTCACTTTGTATCTCAAAAGTGAAAAGCTGAACTGAGGAAACACACCTCGCTTTGAATTTATACATTTTTAAAAAATGTAATCTACATGCTAATGTGGGTAGGGAATTTCACAATTAAAATACTGATATTTTGTTTAATCTGTCCCATCTTGACTCCTTGCTCAGCTATGCCAAGTATAACTCCAGAGCAAAACAGATAAGCGGTGCAGAAGACACAGAATGTGGTAAGTTATGGAACTGAAGTTAAATATACTGATCCAGCAAAATCTTGAGTAACTTGGAGCTCCTACAGAACTTTAGATGCGGGATGAATGGACTTCATATATCCAAAGCAATAAATACAGCTTTCAGGAAGGTATTTAGTTGATCTAACTAATTTTTTCAACACACTCTGCCAGTTTCATTTTTAAACTGACATTCAATACTTACAGCATGGAACAAAATTAATTTTGGACCAGTTTTATAGCACTAAAATATGGAATTAAACATTTCTTTTCCTGAGAGTTTTCTAGCATCAATACTATAGAAACTTAGTTTGGCATGCATTGTTAGGCATTTCTTGTACTGAAAGCACCAAAAATAAAGGTACTTTGTATTGTGTTTTTAGAGTGGAGGAATAAAACCATTCTATGCCATTATAGCTGAATGCAGTGTGTCCTGTGAAATGCTGGAGGTTTGGGAATGTGGACTGGATGAGTTGCAGCTGTGCAATGGAATTTCCCTAACACACAAATCTTCATGATGTAAAACAGCTGGAAGGAAATCCCAGCATGCTCTATTTAGAGGCTGAACAACCAATAATTTAAATGGAAGATTAACCCTTCAACTTAAAACAAACCTTCACGTTTCCTCCAACATATATTCCAACTATCTATTAAAGGTGGGAAATGCTGCATAAGTGCTGATCTGTTCCCATAGATAATTTGAACAAATTCAGTTCTGAGAAGGTTAGTGTCTTCTGAGAAGCTTAGACTGTACAAACCAGTACAAGAGAAGTAAGAACAGTTTTGTTTCATCAAACGGGCTGTATTTCCCTGGCCACTTACCCCATTCAAACTAAGTAATATATCTTTCCTTTTCATTCTGTTGATTTCTGTACAGACAGCACTTTGGCTGTAGGCACATACAAGTTGTCTTGATGCATCTCTGTTTTTCATTTCTGTTTTAGAGATTATGAACTCTCAAGGCAGCAGCAAATATTTAAATGGCTTATAGCTAGATATTACAACTATTATTTCTACGTGGATTTTTAGAAAAAGTGTATATTTTGTTCTCCTTATTCAGGGAAAGAGCCTAGTTAAGGCATCCAAGCACACTGAAATGTCATTATCCTTTGAGCCTCTTCACCACAGTAGAATATTTTTTAACCGCTTTGAGGTATTTTGGGAAGAATGAGGAAATACACATGATAGCAATATAGCTACGGTACTTGTCAAAGTCGCTCACACAACAGCCATGCTTGCTCTTGACCATTTCCAACATGTTTTTGTGCAAGGCATGTTGTAGAGGAAAGGCAGCAAGTCCTTAATAAAGTATATTTTTGTTTGACAGCATATAAAATATGGTAAAATTCCACACACCTGGGCAGACTGCCTTGAAAACAAGTGGAAGACCCAGAAGGTCAGCATCTGAATTAGCTGTTCAAAGCATACATAGAATATAAGCCTGTCCACTCCTTTGGTTGCAACATTAATTCATATACTAAATCTATGCACCATATTCATATAAGCATGCCAGACCAAACATTTTGGGACAGGAAACAAATCCTTTCTAAATACACTTTAAGAATCCCAGGTTGGGTTCAGAAATCTGGGATGCATGTTATTAGGATGTTGTTTTGACATGCCATGTGTTTCCCTAGTGACATCTCGAGCAGGTTTACAACACTGCATCTTCATATTCTTAATGCAAACCCTTATCCATCTCAATGTTTTTGATTCAAGATAACTGACTTCTTCAGGAAGTCCTTGTGTCCTGTTAAATAATGATACTAATGTATCTCTTTAAGACTAAATCTTTTCTGACAAGATGGGAAGTGTGTGACCTTTGGTGCATTCAAATCAAACACCTAGATTTAACATTTATCTATTTATAGCATAGACAGAATTTTTAACATTTAAATTTAAAAGGGTAATTTCCTATAAGAGACCAATATTCAAAAGTCCAGAAACAGACACTGTAGTCCAAACAAGCCTGTCTGTCTCTGTCACTCAAGAAAATACTTTACAGAATTCCCCTACAACAAATGTTTTTCATACACCTCACTGACTTTTGTTGCATCTCTTAACCTGTGAAGCACCAACCGGGACTGCATTCAGCTAACACTTTGCTGCAAGGGACTAATATGGTAGGACTCACATTTCAGCTTTAGTTATGCATTAATGTCTATTGAGTTACTGCTAGAAAAGCTAGCAATATCAAGCATCCTGCAGGAGTATTCTCAAAACAACCTTTTTTTATTGTCCTCCCACCAACAACAGATGTAGAAGCTCACTGATGGCAGGGATGCTGTCCCCCCCCCCCTTGCAGTTCACCTCATACTACCCAGGTCTTTCTAACCTCATTTGGTTCCTGGGGCGAGGACCCTGAGGTAAAACTACAAAAGGAGAGCAAGATTTCTGGTGTGGACAAATGCACTGATTTCTTGTAACCCCCATCTTCTTTACCCATATTGTCCACTTTCATGCCAGAAAGTTTGGGGGAAATGGGAGAGGGGTGCACATTCCTCTATGTATACAAAGTCTTAAGAGACATCTAGGGCTCTACAAAGTGTAGCTGCCACCAGAAAAAACTTAAATTGCCAAGGAGGTAACTATTAACAACAAAAATTACTTCCATCCTCATGCAAGAGCATCCTCCCCCTCTCTTTTCTGGATTATGTCAGGGAAGGCATAAACTGTTCAGAGGCCAAGCTAATGATCCATCTGGTTTCACTCTGTGTACTGGGACAAAAGCAGGAAAAAGACAGTCGCAATGATGTAATAAACCTGGAAGCGGAAACATACTGGTAGGGTGAATAAAGGCCTCATTGGGTAACCATGAGGAAGTGGAAAAAATCCAGCTCACTGGGCAGAAGATAAGTTTGTAGGTTGAGTCAAAGTCTTTCAATCTTGGATCAGCAAACAGCATAGGCCAAGGAGGCTGGAAACTCCAGCTTTCAAGAAGTTGGTATACTGGAGGGTAATGTATTTCTAACAGAAGCCTAGGCATATTTATTTTTCTTTTGCAATTTGTGTGTTCCATATATTATTACATCACTTACCTTAACTTCAATAAACTCATACAGCTTACCCTGAAGGATGAAGGGCTGAAAAGCTCTAGACTAAGGCACGGACTGCTGTGGTATCCCGGGTAGCATAAGTAAGGTTGGTAAAAGCTTGAGTGCTTATACTTCAGAGCAGTTGGGCCTAGATACCCGATGCCTAAAACAGTGCAAGTGAAAGTTCATTTATGTCAAACTGGGGAGCAACAGGGAGCAAAGAGGACCAAAGAGCCTTGTGACAATAAAGGACATTCCTTCCTTACTCTACTTGATTAGGGTCACTAGGGAAGAGATGGTGCACACTCAGTTTGCTTTTTGCAGTACTCAAGTGTTCTGTTATCCCTCACTTGGTAGAAGGGGAAGATGGGAAAGGACCACAGAGTGAAATGGCTATCCATACTCCCTGTTCTGAGAATTGGAAGGAGAAGCACACACACATTCATGCTCCACTGCAAGAGAAATGGCTGAATATGTATGGCAGTGAAATACCCAAAGGCCAAGCATTATACTACATGCTATGGAATTTCTGCCAAGAACAGCAGGTTGTATCCACAATGGTGTTCCTGAAAAGCTGCTCCTGCATGTTGGGGAACCGTCTCGAGCACTATACAACAGTGCAGAGGGTTGGAGAAATTGGATGCTCCATCTTGTGCAAGTGTAAGCTCTTTCTGCTAGTGCAAAACCACCATTAGCATTAATGCAAATCACCAGCATGTCCACATTGAGTTATCCTTCATGACATGCAGGAACACACCCATGACATGTTACTTGAGTGGACACTGAGAGGGAATTGGTGTGGTGTTTAAATATGTAAAGAATCTTATAGCAGTGACATCCCAATGGTAGAACTACAGTGGCTAGTTACAGGAGCTGTGTTGGAACTTTCTGGTGGGGTGGGGTTGTGATGCATGTTACAAAGCATATTGGGCCTTTCTAAAGTTTATGGTAGACAGAAGCCACTCTGTACTTTCTCTGAGACCTAGTAAAGATATAGTTAACACCTCCACAGCAGTGTTGAGTTCTTATGGAAGACAGCTTTATTTGCTAACATCCAGCACTAGATTGAGGCCAGATTCACATTCCTCTTCAGGAGCAGAGCAAACATTTAAAAATCTAGAGCTATAGCCAAGAAAATTGGATATGGAAGATTCTGGATTTTTCCCTATTGGAGGTGAGAAAGAAAAATTGGAATTAAACCAATATACTATGTACCTCTGGACAAAGGAAGCAGGATTTGTGTACATTTGACATGAAACAGGAAGAGAGCTTATCTCATTCCTATAAAACATACAAACAGTCCACTGTGATAGACCAGACTTGCCCACAATGCAGAACTGTTTCCCTTCAACCTTTTACATTACAGCTATAAAATTCAGCCTCCAAACTCAAAACAGAGTATAGCCAAAACTAACAACTCCAGGGCAAAAATGAATGAAACATACAAGCAAAGGCCCTTGCCCCAGAGAAGAAAAAGACAACTGTAGCAGCCGTCGCCACAACCTATGAGCCAAGAGGAACATTTCCTGAGACAAAAAACTCTGTGGAAAATATTTAAAGGGCGATTCTCAAAAGGCCCTAATCTACCATTGGGCAAAATACAATGGAGGCTATAACATTAAATATTCCCTGTTCACATAAAATTGGCATCAGTGACATTTGTAAGGATTGGTTTGCAAACTTAAGCTCAAGCAGCTAGTCTCTACAAAGCTCGCTTATTTACTGTATGTGGTTTAGAAAAGCTAGATGCTTTTTCTGCAATCGTAAAGAGTGGGTGCCTTTATGACAGCCTCCAAATAATATCCCACAGTCCAACAACAAACTTGCTATGTGCTGTGTAGTCACTCACTCTTTTGTCCTACAATAGTAAATATTGTGAAATGTTAAATGAGTTCCCATTTTATTCTACATGCATATTACAAGACACAATCTGGGCAGACATTTGTTTATATCACTTGTACCTCTGGGCCAGCTGCTCCTGCTCCTCCTTGATCTGAGAATTCAGATATCAATCATCTTTTTCAACAATTTTCTCTGCACACAGAAGCACAGACTGTGAAATGTATCCATGTAATAGAACCCCTACACCAAGACATGTACAGTCATGCCTTGGATTGAGAGCATAATTCGTTCCGGAAAGGTGCTTGTAATCCAAAACACTCTTATATCAAAACGAAATCCCCCCCAAAAAATTTGTACAGAGATTTTTAATTTAAGCTGTACTACAGTACTTGTATTGCAAGACGATGCTTGTATATCAAGTAAAAAAAAATTAAATAAATATTAAAAATTTTGCTTGTCTTGCAAAACACTCTCAAACCAAGTTACTTGTAATCCAAGGTTTGCTGTATAAGCAAACACACTCTATCTCAAACCATGTGCAACATCTGCAGCTGCCCACCTTCAGGTATACTGTTACTGTAAGCACTGCAGAGTGGATTTTGCAAGATTTCCTTCGCCTCCCACCGATTCCATATTTTTGGACCTTTTCTAGTTTATAAGTTTGATTTTTATGCATTGTTGTTTTTGTTGTTTATCACTTTAATTCTAAAAGGTGTTATAGAAAACGTGTAGCAATTAGGCAAAGCAAAAGGAACAATTATTTTAGGCCATTAATTCCAGAACAATGAGGTGAGAGGCAGAAACAATGCACTTACACATTAGAAAACTGCAATGAGAATAGGTTGCCATGAGATTCCTGCAGCTAGTGCGGAAACCTTGCCCTTTATGTAGAACTGGGCTGAGGATCTGTAATCAGATCTTAGCCTTCAAGGCTCCTACAACAGCCAATTGTGGAAAAGGCAGGGAGCCAGGGCTGTCATCTGTACAAGGAGTATGTTTGGTATGCAGCTGGCCCCATGACCCCCAACTAGCTAGCGCAATGACCTACAGTACACTCTCGGCTCTGAGTACAGTAGAAGTAGTTTCCTAAATGACTGCCTTTGATCTACTCTCCAAGCCTGGAGATCAAAGCGGCTGGTTAGATTGGGGAAGTCCCTGGATCTGGCTGCTGTACAGCTCCAATCTGTTTCCAAACATTGAGTGGTGATGTGAGCTCGCTTGCCGTTTACTGCAGAGTCATTTTAAAAGAGCTCACAACACCCATAACCGCTGGGACAGTGAGCACTACCCCATTTGGTGAGTCAGCTTTCTAGGAAGCACTGGCAAGAGCAGAGAAGCCATGAAACCCAAAATACCCACAGAGGCCATGCAGAAAGTTCTACCCAATTAAAAGTGCTGCGTGTTGCCGTTTTCCAGCTGGCTTATTTTACGCTCCACCCTTCTTTTCTACTCAACACTCTTGGTCACAAAGGGGGCTTTCTAATCCATTTTGTAAGCAGAGAAGCTGCTGGCGAATGGGGGGTGGTGCCTCTATAAGGTTGTATAAAGGCTCCTTCTGATTTTAAACAATTTAGAGGGCACTATGTGGGGGTGGGGAAACACTCTGGAAAATATACAAGGAAGGGGACCCAGCTAATGGTACAGGGGCAGTGTGGAAAACTGAACACTCCCTCTGAGTGCAAGATGGTGCCTCTCACATAGACGTTCACTGTACAGCCATGTGCAAAAAAGGAAAGAAAGAAAAAAGAGTTAATGGCATATTGAAGCTATAAAAGTTTCAAAATGGTTACATTCCAGAGAGATTAGAACAAGCCCTGGTTGCTTGTTACCTTCCCTTCCCTCCTCCTCTCTGCAAGTGGGGGAATGAAAAGGATTTTAACCATTTCTGTCCCACATGCTGTTGTGCCACACACACAGTACAATGCACCCTGCTGTCTGCACATTAACCTGCCATTTGCCAAATAGCTTCCCCTCAGCTGGGGATTAACATCCACCAATTCAAACAACAATCCAGTGGCCCTGCAATCCTAGGCAGGAACAATGGGGTGCAAACAACAGGTCTTGGCTCGCCCAGGACTGTTATAGTCATTGCACGGCAGCCAGCTTATTTCTGGGAGAAGAGGCCTGAGCAAACTAGGTGAAGGAGGAGAGAAAAAACAAAAGAAGAGTTGCTACAACCAATTAGGAATTTTAATGACTAGATTTCCTGCCTTTGTTACGCACAGTAACTGATCATAACTCCCATTGTCCAACTGTCCTTTTTTCCAAACAATTATTACGGTACATATTCTGTCAGAAGCTCCTTCAATACTGTCAGCAGCTGGAAACAAGGGGGAGCTAACACCATGTTTGCAATCATCCATCTTTCACTAGCCCACTAATACACCATTCCAGAAATGCTAACATGTCATCCAAAAGGTTTTCGTATCATACAACATCCTCCAAACTGTCGCCTGAAAATTTCACAGAATCTTTGCCTGAAATTGCCCATTTTGCACACCATTCCCCCCCCTTTTAAGAGCATCTACCGTATTTTTCCGTCTATAAGACGCCCCCATGTATAAGACGCCCCCCACTGGGCAGTTTTGCAACCGCACGGTTCTCTCCTTGGCGTACTTCCATATATAAGACGACCCTCAATTTTTAGTCTAGCAATTTTAGGAAAAAGTATAGTCTTATACATGGAAAAATACTGTATATATAAAAGCCAATTCCCCATATCCCATCCACATCCCAAGATTATTTCATACTTTATTAGAACCAAGAAGCAATCCCATGGTAGGGTTATACAAATAATGGGCTTGATTCTCAATAGCTGGGTCACCAGAGGCAGGCAGCAGTTTGAGCCCCCCATCTCCAGCACTGTCTCCCATCCTTTTACTTTTTACTGAGGTCAAAACCTGCTACCAGACACTGGGGTGGCCTCTACAAGATACCACCAATCGGGATCCAATGGGAAGAGCAATGCACTCCTCAGGGTAGCTTCTGTGAGGGGGAGTGTTCCTTACTGCCTCCTCATGGCATGGAGCCAATATTCCATTTGGAAGAAAGAGGGGACAAGTTTGGAAGAGTTGACTACAATAATACACAAAAAGGTGGGGCACAAAACCGCCTGCATTACACTGAACAGGAGGATCTGGGGCTGGGTTGCTCCCTTGTCTTCTTGTCCAATCAAGAAGAAACAAGCTAAGCTGGATCAAGGAGGTGCTAATGCCTCATTTGGCAACTCCCAGGGCTCCCATGTCATACCAGATTGCCTCAGGTGGATAAGGGCATCTGGTTCCATGCTGAAAGAATGCACACCACATTTCTTCCACTTAAGCTTCAATTCACTGATGAAAGTGTACTATAATTGTGATTCCAAGTATCCTAGTAATTACTATCATAGTTGGTGTAGGACAGAGATGCACAGAAGGATAAAAGAAAATGTTACTCATAGGAGCTAACGAACAACATATAGCATACACTAGGAATTCACAATAGCCAGAAAAGCAGGCTATAAATATATTGAATAAATAAATTATAAGTGTATCCAAATGTCCAAGGATGTGTATTTATTTATTTATTTAGTAAATTTGTTAGCTGCCCTTCCACATAAGGACCTAGGACAGTTGGTATATACATAACTAAAGCATAAAACAATACAATAAAATACAAACAAAGCAACAGCAATAAACAAAAGCCAGCTGAGCCATAAAACAATTAAAACCAGCTGTATAAGATGTTGGAGTGCCTGAACAAATACAAAAAGTCTTCACCTGATGCCAGGCAGACATCAAAGTTGGCATTACATGAGCTTCTATAGGGAAGGCATTTCAGATACAGGATGCCATAACCAAAAAAAGTGCTCTCTCTTGACAGCCTGCCTAATCTCAGGTGGTAGTAGGCCTCTGAGGAGAATGAAGGTATTAAAGTTAGGGCAGACTCGTATGGTTGAAGGCAGTCATTCAGGTAACAAGGTCCCAGTTCATTTAGGTTTTTATAGGTAAAACAAACACTTTGAATTGTGCCTGGAAACAGACTAGCAACCAGCGGAACTGTTTCAGAACTGGTGAGATGTGTTCTTTATAGCTAGTCCCAGTTGGTAGTTAGCAGCTACATTTTGTACCAATTGAAGATTCTGAGAAATCTTTGAAGGCAGCCCCATGTATAATGCATTGTAGTAGTCAATTCTAGAGGTTATCAGGGTATGGAAAACTTTGGCCATGCTATCTCTGTGCAGGAGGGGTTATAGCTGGCACACCAGCCTGAGCTGATAAGAGGTACTATATGTCACCTGGCCCTCCAGTGATCAATCCAGCACTATCACCAACCCCAGGACTGCAAACCTGGTCCCTTTTGGGAGGGTGCAGTGCATCTAGAACAGGTTCATCAGTTGACTCACTGAACAACAGAACCTCCATCTTATCTTATATTTAAAGAAGAACAGCACCAGGGTGTTTTTATAGACAGTGTTCTGCCTTTTTTCCTGCAAGGAACCCAAGGCGGCTTACTTAATCCTCCTCCTCCTTTCCATTTTATCCTCACAGCAACCATGTGAGGTAGGTTAGGCTGAGGAGTCAGTGACTGGCCAAAAGACACCTAGTGAGCTCTGTGGCTGAGCGGGGACTAGAACCCAGATCTCCTGAGTCCCAGTCCAACACTATAACCACTAAGCCACACTGGCTCTCATATTTAGTACATATTTCCTCTCATACATATTTACTTCTCACTATGTAAGCTTCGGTATGAATATATAACTGGTTGCCTATGCCAAGAAAGAATTGCCTCCAGGCAACCAGGAAGGTAAGAATGATAAAAGTTGCATTCATACACATAAAGTATCCCACTAGTCTCAGGTCTCACCAGTCTAAGCCTTCAAGCCAACTCAAGATTCAGGATTCACACACAGACCTCCGTGGCTAAAACTAGTTGTGTTAGCCAACTATTCCCTCAGCTCAATGCCAGATTTTGACCATCTATTTCAGTTCACTTCTTATAACATTATTGCAACAAGCTTAACCTGAAAATAGCCTGTTATTGAGATTAGAGCTGCAATCCTATTCACACTTTCCTGTGAGTAAGCCCCATGGAAAACAATAGGACTTCCTTCTGAGTAAATGTGCTCCTATCATGGCCCAGCCCTAGCAATCTGCCTGGTGCCTCACCATGTTGATCTGCTGGTGGGACAATTTGGATGCCTCATCTTGAAAGACTCAAGCCAACTCCCTCTTGTCTTCAGGTAGGTAGTCACAGAGTGAGCCAACTTTCTCCCAGAGAAAGAGCTGATAACAGGCCATAGTCGCTTCATAGTTGGCCACCCAAAGTCTTTGTCTACTGGGCCAGTGTGTTGCTTCCCCGACTTGCCCTGGGCAGATTCCACAATTATGGAATTCGGTAAGGGATGAGATAAGAGGTAAGGGATCCTCTTCCCTTACCTAATACATTGTAGGTGGTGTAGAGGCAGGTGTCTTCCATGTCTGCTGTACCGTTGAATGGGAGTAGGCAGAAATGGGATCGCTGTCGGTACTGAGACTTCGGAATACACTGCATCAAAGACAGGGTCTTGAACATGCTGCCCAGGGCGTTGCGTTTGGAGTCAGGGTCTATGCCATTCCCTGAATCCATTCCGGAAAATGGGCAAGGTCCTCTGATGGCGAGTCTGGATCCTGAGAGCCCACCAATGGATCCGGAGAAGGCTCAGAGGAGGCTCTTGAAGAGCTGGAAGGAGAATCAGATTCATAATCCTCTGGTGAGGATGGCCTGGAGGCTCTCGGAGGCAAAGAAGTTGGAGGTGCTGGTAGACGGAAGGAGGCATCCTGGGCCCGCTGAGGGGCTTGTGCTGGGACCAACAATGATGCAGATTCTGGGGTTGGAGGGAGACCCAACGCCGCTGCCGGCTGCCAACGAGAGAGCTCCTTGGCATGAGAGTGGTCTCCTCGAGTCTGAAGAGGAGGTCCTTGGATCTAAGGAAAGTCCTCTCGATGCCATGAAGAGGAAAGTAATGCCCAGGGCCATAGTGAGAGGCATAGTGGTATCTAGAGAGAGCATCGTCCCAGTAGTAACCTAGTCGAGGTGGCATCGACCAGTCAGACTGGCGCACCCAATCAGATGTGGAGATCTGGAGCAATAGCAATGGAAGGAACAGCAAGTGTCCCTCGATGCCAATCATCAGTCTCATGGAGAAGGCCGGGGTGATAAAGGATGACCTGGTGCATCGTCATGAAGCTCTGCAGGGACTGGTGCTGGAAGACTTGGGCACTCCCCAGCCAGGGAGGCATCCTGTATTTCCCCCTCAGAGATCAATGTGGATAGGGGAGGCATCAATACTGTAGACGGCAGTGGCATTGACACCAAAGGCGCAGAAGGTGGAGTTGGGATCAACTTGGCTTTCGGAACTGAAGGAGAGGAGGGTTGACACAGAGATCTTGAGGCATCTGGCTTTGAGGAACTCTTAAAATTCCTATGCTCCTTCTTCTTTTTGCTCCTCTCGACATCCACCTTGGCCTTTTTTGCCCATTTCTTGGCCACTCAGATGGTAAGAAAATGGCCCAGTGTTGGAGGGTCCGTTACAACTCGCTCCTGGTGAGGAGTGGCTCAGCAGCGGGAACAGACATCACTGCAGTGGGAGTAGAGGCGTCCACCACCTCCAGAGCCCAGTGACACAACTCAGCCTTTAAGCGGTCCGCTCGATGTCGCCTCGCCTGCTTAGTAAATGCCTGGCAGTGGGGGCAAGTATCCACTACATGCCCCTCACCAAGGCAGAAGAGGTAGAGCAAGTGGTCATCAGTAGGTTGTAAGTTGCTTCCACAGCAGACGCACTTACGGAATGCCGCCTTGAGAAGCATGGCCAAATCCAGGAAAAAGAATAAAGGAACGAACCAAAACAAAACGGAAAGAGTGAAAAACGGCAGGTAGAGAATAAGGTTGAATAAAAGATATATCAATTATCCTCAGCAAGCTTTTGGATAAAAGAGAAAGTTCCTGACGCATCCAGCCACAATGGCAGTCAATGGACTCGCTAGGAGCATGCTCAGTAGGACAGTGAGGGAAGGGTTCCTGCCTAAAACTCCTCAGCTTTAGGAGTTTCTCGAAGAGTCTCCACACAGGCGCAGAGTCCATGTGTGTAATGCACAGAGACCATGAAGAAGAACACTTCTTTGAGAAAAGAAATAAACTAAAGAAATTTTTAGCTGCACAACTGAAAAAACCACAAAATAACAACACAAATAAAAAAAGGAAATAGGTCTGTAACAATTTCAAAAGAAATAGTAAATGTATTTAGTAGATATTATAAAATCTCAGAAATCCACAGTTGAGTAAAACCTTTATTGGGACCAACCCAAATTCCAGAAAAATGTGCAAGCTTTGGAGTTCTCCAGAATTCTTCATCAGGCAGGGTGGTACAAAACAAGGGGGATCAGGGAAGAAAGACAAGTCCCAAAATTTGGTCAATGTTGTGGCAATGAGGTCTACAGTTTTGATAGAAACTGCAGTCTGAATGAATTAGTCAGTGGGAGGTGTTGCAGGTATCAAATTACACCTAGTAATGCATTTTGGGATAGAGAAACAAGGGCTGCTCTCCGTTTCTGAAAACACAAAAGTCACATATAACTCTGATCTGCCTCTGTAAAAACTGTACACAACAGAATGCCTATCTGTAGACAGGGCAAGTTTTTGTAAAAGTAATCTACCTGAAACAACTCTCTCAGAAATTAATAAATTGCAACATCCGATAACCATAGAAGAACTGTCACAAACCATTAAAAAAAAAAAAAGCCCTAGACACTGAAGGTTTTTCAGGAGAGTACTATAAGATTAGTTTTAGTTCTATATCTGTTTATTAAACATAATACATGAAGTGATGCAAAGATAGAAATTTCCAAGAACCTGGTAGGAAGCAAAAATCATAGTTATTCCTAAACAAAGAAAAGATATGTCTAAACCTGAATCATCAATCAAAGTTATTGTCGTTCTTAATCAGGATTTTAAGATTTGGATAAATATATTAGCTAAAAGTAGAGATGTGCAATGCTGGGAAATCTGTTTCATTTAAGCCCAACAGAATTCCACTGCGTTTCTCTTCTGGCAAGTGGCAGCGGACTGCTCCAATTCCCCACCCCCCAGATTCCAGGAGCATTTTGCGCAAATTTTTTCCCCTGGGTTCTGCCATTTGCGCAAATTGTATTTTTTAAAAAAACATTTGGGTGTTGTTGTTTTTTGACAGAGCTAAACAAGGTTTTTTGACAGGGACATATGCAGCCCTGAAATCTGTATATGTCCCTGTCAAAAAACCCTGTTTAGCCCTGTCAAAAAAACCCATTTTAAAAGGAAGCCTTTGTTTTGACAGCTGTCAGAACTCTGTGCTCCTGTAAATGGGGTAGCTCACACTTTTCCACTCTCCCGAGCACCTAGAGTCCCGAGAAATGGTGGAAAAGGTGCAGGATATTGAGAACTGTCAGGTCCAAACATAAAAACTAGAGGACCTCACTGCGAAGGGGTGATATACACGCCACCCCATTTCACAAGCAATGATCTTCTTGCAGCTTTGATTTCACTTGACAGCTCTCCATTTGACAGCTGTCAAGTGAGTGCAAAGTAACTAATTAACTTATTTGCAGCCTCTCTTGGTCAATGTTCATCAGTATACTGGCTTGACTCAGTGCAAATCAAGTTGAGGCTTGGGGGGGGGGGGACAAAATCTGGAAGGTCAAACAGGAAAAATCTGTCAGGTTTTCACCCCCAAATGGAATTCTCATACAATTCCAGTTAAAAGATGTGATAATATTACAAGTAATTGAAGATTAAACTGGATTCATTACAGGAAGAATAGATCAATGAATATATGTTGGCTCCTTAATGCAGTTCATAGTATTAAAACATCAACAAACCCCCACAACCATAAGGAATCCTATTTCTTGATGTAGAGAAAGCATTTGATTGCACAGAATGGGATTATTTATGCCAGAATCTATACAAATTTGGGTTGGGAAAGAACTTTACTGGATCAAAATGATGTGTGTGAATCATATTGCTTCAATATGGGTGAATCCAGTTAGCTCAGATACTTTTCAATTATATAGAGGCACTTGTCAGGGGTGCCCGCTATCCCCTTTACCTTTTGTGCTATCAACATAACTCCTTGTGGGAACCATTCAAACAAAGGTAGAACGGAAAGGTGTGAAGTTTGAAAGTTTTAAGAAATGTAAGCTTAGTCTATATGCAGATGATATAGCTTGAATATTACAGGAACTGGCAGAAACTTTTGGAACCGACAAACTTTTGGACAAGTATAAAATTAATTTAAGTCAGTCGGAATGGATGTTATTTAATCTAGGGAAAAGAGAGAAGGATCATTATAACAGAGGCAAATTCTATTCCACTGAGAGGGTTTCCAGTTAAACACCTAGTTATATGGATTAACCCTAATCTGGAAGATATTGTTTGCTAAAATCATAATAAATTATTGTGGGAAGTCCACAGTGATCCTGAAAGATGGTCACAAGTAAAAATCTCTTGGGATGGGAGAACATCACTGGGAAAATAAATGTGACCCTGGGAATACTTCTTTTGTTTTTAAATATCCCATTGCAGCTGAATACCTCGCTCATTATAACATGACATAAATTAATATTAAGCTCTGTATGGGCAGAGTACCAGCCAAATTATTGTACCAGCCAGCTAACTCATGGGGATTAACTCTCTCCCGTATAAGGTGGTAGTACCGGTATATAGCAGCTATGCTGTCTCTTAACATCCTGGTTTACATCAGTTAAAAGAGACAAGGATGAAGCAGTATAATTTAACAACTTTTATCTGAGGTACACTTGGTATATAATTAAAGATTTGTATATAATTAAAGCTAACTTCTGCATTAGCAATCTATTTAAAATGTGGCAAATATATAAAATGAAACAGAACCCTGGACTCTCTCCTTTGACAGCCATTAACTATAAGAAACAAAATGAAGATAAAAATGTCTTGGGTAACACAGCCATTTGGGAGGAGTATAGTCTAACAGAGATCCGGAAAATGCTTAAGAATGGTTTTATAAAAATAGGGAAGTGGCTGAAGCAAGACAACAAAATCATACACAATTTTTTCCAATACTTCTAGTTTAAACATAAAATAATGCACTTAAGGTGCTATCCTATGCATGCTGGCTGGGGAATGCTGGGAGTTGTAGGATTTTGTTTCTGTCAAAATATTCACAGGATTGCGCCCTTAATAGCTAAATATGGATCAATAAAAGAGTGTACAGATATTGAAGTCGTAATCTTGAAGAGTTCATCTAAAGCAGAGGTGCACAACCCCAGCCCTTGCCTGCTCCCGGTGCAACTTGCAAAGACAGTGGCACTCCTTCCATTTTTCCCCTGCAGTCCAGCTGATCCACCCACCAGCTTCTTCCCCAGGCTCCTGCCCCCTTTCCCACAAGGGAAATACTCTTATCTCCAATCAGCTACTGATCAGATAAGAGCTTTTCCCTGGTGAAGAGAGGGGGTGGGGTCTGAGAAGGAAACTGCTGAATGATTCACTCTGATGTTTGTCCTACACAGGCTTCTCCTGCTTATTTCTGAGCAGACATGCAGAGGCTTGCACTGCTTACTTCTGAGGAAACATGTTGCTTGTGCTTACATCTGAGTAGGCATGCAGAGGCTTGGTATTTGGGATGCTATTTGAAAGTGCTGCCGTGCCGATTGATTTAGTCCTACTTATCAGTAGAAAAAGATGCTGCAACCCAACTAGCAGCGGTGTGTGTATGTGCGCATATGCATAAGCAGCCCCTGGACCACAAGCAGTCACTGGATGCAGTCTTCAGGGCTGAAAAGGTTGTGCATCTCTGATCTAAATGCAGTTTATATCATCACTGTATAACAATAGCAAACTTAAAACACAATAAGGAATTCATACCAGGCCAAATCGCAACACGATTTAGGGTACATGGAACTGGATCTGGAAACACAACCCCAAAACATGACATAAATTAATATTAAGGTCTGTAAACACAACCCCAAAACATGACAGAAATTAATATTAAGCTCTATACCATTCACAGAAAATTTCTATAATTTAATAATATAGATGGTAACTAACATCATTTGAGATTATTAAGATTTATACATAGACAGAGGTGAAATGCTAGAGGTGTGACCCTGGTAGAGCACATTTTAATGCTGTCTTATGTTGTTTATTATTATTACTACTACTACTACTACTACTACTACTACTACTACTACTACTACTACTACAGTATTAGGCTTTTGGGGATAATAATGATTGAGATAAGAAAGATTTTAGGTTATGAACTTCCCTCAGACCTATTGGTGATTCAGTTTAGTCGTCTTAAAGATATAGTAGCACCACAGGATATTGAGATGGTGATTCATTTGCTGACAACTGTGCATATGGCAATTAGCTATAGACAGGAAGAAAGGTAGTGTGAAAGGATATGGGAAATGGCTCTAATGACAAAATTGACCAATCGTAAGTGTTAAGAGAAGGGAGGCTAATGGAAGATCATTATATAGAGAAATTGTGCCTTTTTATTTTGCACTGGAATGAAGAGTTCAAGATGCTGTTCAACCTTATTCTTTATTAGGGATGATTTAATATTAAGTATAAACATAATGAATTTACCTATTTCATTATTATTGATATTGTTAAGTCATTTGCTATATTCCACTCATGGGAGTCATCCCATGAGGTCTCAGTTATACCCGAGAGCCAGCATGGCATAGTGGTTAAAGTGTTGTACTAGGACTGAGGAAATCCAGGTTCTAGTCCCCACTCGGCTATGAAGCTCACTGGGTGACTTTGGGCCAGTCACCAACTCTCAGCCTAACCTACCTCACAGGGTTGTTGTCAGGATAAAATGGAGAGGAGGAGGAGGAGGAGGAGGATTATGTAAGCTGCCTTGAGTTCCTTGCAGGAAAAAAGGCGGGATATAAATATAATATAATAAATAAATATTATGGTTTATTCTTATTGTTATCTTTATTACTTCTCATTACTTTTTATGTTATTCTGGTTAAATTTGTACAGTTAAACATTGTTACTATAATTTAAAAAAATAACCAAACTTATTTGTACAATGTCACTGAAACAGTCTTTCCCTTGAATTAAGAGGGATAATACAACACCTTTGGCACTCATATGAAATTATCTGATTCTCACTAAAAAAAGAAAAAACTGCTCCAAATTACAGCCAAACTTCAAGATGGGGAGGTTTCACCAGAAATAACAACCTAGGTCTAGCTTAAGCTGATTTAAAAACATTTTTCAAAAGCTCTACTATGTATTATTCCCATTTTTATTATCACTTTCCAATCAAAGGTAGTTTATACCAACAAATAAAAACACACATGAAATAGTAAAAGGTTAAAAACAGCAGTGAACAGGACAAGCTTTCCTCTCCTAATGGAGACAGTGGGTTTGCAGGTCACAATAACGCAGTCAATTGCTCCTGCTGTAAGCAGTCTGTGGTTTGTCTAGCGTGACATGCAAACCATGAGCTCTGGCTTGTCTGTCCTCAGACAAGCCAGAGAAATAACCCCCAAACAAACCTTTTTGGAAGGCTCCTTGTCCACCAGCAGCCACTTTAGCAGGCTGTACAGAGGGAGATGAAAGGGGAAGCAGGGCCCATTACACAAGCCCTGCTGAATGTTTTCCTCTTCCCTTCCCATCCCTTATTCCTTCTGTGTTGTGTCTTTTTAGATTGTAAGCCTGCAGGCAGGGACAGACAGCGTTCGCACAATACATGAAGCCACCATGGCTTAGCATGTTGTGTGTATAGGCGTGATTCCCGCAGGGTGGCTGCAAAGTCCATCTGGGTGGGCTTCAAAGCCACCCCGGGAAGCCATGGCTTATAGTAGGGTTTCACAGCCACCCTTGGGTTTGCCATGTCGTCCGAATGTGGATGAAACAATAAGCCCAGCGGTAGCCGAAACTGCTACGGAGTCACTTGGCAAGAGCAACGAAAAGGTTTGCCACTCTGGCCAAGTGGCTTTAAGCCAAGCTCCGATGACACTGGATGACATCGTCTGTCATCGGCTTCCACGCTGCTGGGGCCAGCGCGTAGCAGACACTGGCTTGTCCACATCCCCCCTCCAAAGGAGACCAAGCAGAATGGGCCTCCCTGCCCGGCACGGCAGCTGCTGCCGCTCCAGGCCAAGGGACACGTTCTGCTGAGCGGAATGCAGCTCCAATCCCAGCAGAGAGGGGTTGCTCACAAAACACACCAAAAATAAAAACAGCATAACAAACCAAGAGAGCCTGAACTTTAAAAAAATCATATCTAAATCAGAAATAAAATCAAAAGCCTGTTGAGAAATGTAGTATGTTCAAATGCTGACAGAACATAGAGAAAGAGGAAGATAATCTAACCTCTTGAGGCAGGGAGTTCCACATACAGATGTGGCTACAAAGAAAGCCCTCTTGCGTGTTGCTAGCATCTCAGGAAGCCATGGTAAATGCCAAGAAGCCCTAATTAGTAGAGCTTAAAAGGTGGGCAGACTCACATCAAAGAAGGTGATCCTTCAAGTAGCTTAGTCCCAGGCAGTTACCGGCTTTAAAGCTAATAACCAGCACCTTCAATTGTACTCAGAAACAGACTGACAAACAGTCCAGCTGATATAATAAAGGGTTCACATGATTCCAACGCTCCGCACTAGTCACGATTTTCACAGCAGCATTCACCACTGAAGTTTCCAAGTGGTCTTCATGGGCACCCCTGCACAGAGCATGTTAAAGTAGTCAAGATGTAACTAACACAGGTATGATTGTGGCCAGGTCTGACACTACATCCCAGTAGCATGAGAGAATGTATTTATATTTTATTTAAATATTCATTATTCACCCAGAGTTGGTTCCAGGGCAGTTTACACATTTAAGGCTGCAATCCTATGCACAATCCTATGCACACTTTTACCTGTAAGCCTTCTGAAAACTGTAGGACATATGTCTAAGTAAAGATGCATAGGATTGTGTTGTTGTAAAATATCAAAATAACATGATAAAAACAAGCTGAAGAAAAAGACTTTGCCCTTCAAGGAACTAGCTCTTCAGAATTCCAGTGTTCCACAAGATGGAACCAAGATCTTGACAGATATCCATCTAATTTCTGACAAGAAAGCAGGATCACATCTGAAAGTCTACAAATCTATTGAAGTTCATACAGAGGTGTTCTCTAAGATCCCCTGGTCACAAACCATTTGGAACTTTAAAAGTCCTGTTATGCAATAATTTCGAGATAAAAGCATTTTGCTTACTAACAACAAAAACAAAGGAAAGATGCAACTATAGACTACTATCAAGACATGTCAAAAGACACAGGCCCAGTTTGCACATTAACAACTAACTATGGCTTTTAAAAACTCAGTTAGTTGGGGTCATGTGCCGGCTCGCCACTCCTGCTTTGCCTCAGCTTTCAATAACAGTCCAGGAACACCCACTCCTGGGTTGTTTGATGTGACATGCAAACCTGGAACTCTGGCTTATTGAGAGACAAACAACCCAGAGTTTGAACCCATGGTTTGCTGTTGGGTTAAAACTCTGGGTTGTTTGTCTCTCAACAACCAGAGTTAGCATGAAACTGGATGCAAAGTGGAAGTGGTGAGTGCACGGGAGGCAGCACGCTCACTTGCTCCAGTGTGGTCCTGCCAATTCATGCCATGAATTGGCATTATGTATGAACCAGGTCACTGCCTGCAAAGACTGTATCATAAGAATGAAATGCAAAAATTATACTATTTTCCAAACTGAATGCAATAATTTTGCAACCAAATTCCCATGAACTTGCACTACCACTGTAGGGACAAAGAAGTGATTAGAAACCCAATAGCTTCACAAATTAAGCTATTTTGTTTAAACAACTTGTCCAAAATAGGTCTCCAATGCATTTACCCAACCCCCCCCATATCCACAGGAGGCACTTCCTTTGTTTGTTTGTTTACATTGCCGCAGTATTAACTGCTTGTTCACCAGGTTTTCACCTCCACCCTTAACAATTAAATAAAATATTTAGAGAGGGAGATGTAATGACAAGGTCTCCTCCAAACCTAATTCAGCAGAGCATATTTGCTCTTTGCGGGCTAAAGCTTAAATTGCAGTTTGTTGATGTAACATGACAAATCACAGGTCTGCATCCTAACAGCTGCAAACGTTCTAGCAGGACACTCTGTCTTGGGGCTATTTAACCCTAGGAATGGAAATGTTTTAGATCTGTGAATTCCAAAAGCATAACAACAAAAGAAAAACTTTTTCCAAATTGGGATATGTCTAAGGGAATGCAAGATTCTGGGTCATAAAGCACAGTCACTTACATTCCTTAACAGCCACAAATGAATAGAACCGCTGAACCTCTGTGGTTGTTCATCTTTAAACTCCCAAGAAAATAAGGGTACACACCTATCACTGGGCTTTCAGTTACAGAGAGTGTAGGCCCGGCTACCTGTTCTTCCTCCTTGTCTCAAGCTTTGGTTTTTCTGCTTGTACTGACATACAATACAGTATCTGTATTTGTGCTTTCTACAAATAGGGAGGGTAGGCTCTCCTTCCCCCAAGACAAAATAAAATAACAAAACCCTCCAAACATAGGCATCCAGCTATCACCATTAATATATTGAATCCAATATTAAGTTTAATTTTATTTAATGAATTCTGGACTAATTGAGAAACTTTTCCTATATGAATACTGAAATGCTGGAGGATAGTGCTCTGGAAGAATTATAGGGGGAGACTGCGAACTATCACAGAATCTATATGGAGATAAGTTCAAAAAGATACAAGTTGGAAAGAACAGAACAAACTGGTGTTGTGGCTGTACTCAGGGCACAGAGTTGCAGGAAGCCTCTGAAAGGCAACAGGGCCTCTCACCCCCATGGGAAAAGGGAAGAGGCAGAATACTAGAGCGGCAAATCCAGGCATACCGAGGTTGAACAGGATGGTGGCAACAAGTGGGTCAAAGGTCAACCAGCCAGCCTGCTCTTGTTTCCATGGATATGTGGTCTATTCATACAGTACACAGAGGGCTCTTCACAGCCACTTACACACAATTGAGCTACTACTCAAGGCTCTGCAGACCTGGTCTTGGGACTACAACACATTAGATGGGAAAGTTTAATGGAGTCAATTAAAACAGAGAATAAGCATTGAACAGAACTGGTTCTGGAGAATTTAAGAGACATTGTCACAATTACCTAATCACGGCAGCAGCATAAATGCCAGAAGTGTGGATGAGGGGAATTATCTGAGGATCTTAGTTTCATATGATTTTACCTATATGTCATCTATGTTGTCTGCAGGCAACACCAAGTACCCACTAATGACCAAAAGTGTGCATACTCAGCATAACTTGGGGAGTTACTGAACAGCAAAGAATCTAAACTTAGGTAGAAAGCTTTATTTCCTGAGAACCTGTGCTTGCTTGCACTCAGCCAGCGCTTTGAGGAGCTGGCTGAGTCCTGACCACAGGGCTCTGCCAGCTCCTTGAAGCAATGGCTGAGAGCAATTTCCTCCTCCTCTGCCTTTGGCGGGGTGGTGGTGGTGGTGAAGGACAAGCAAAGCTAGTTCCAGCTGAAACTTTGGCCAGCGAGTCAATGATGTCTGGGGGCGGGACCTGCCCCTGATGTCACAGGCTGGGGCCCACCCCCTAATATCATCCAGCTCTTGGGAGAAGGGGTGGGGGAGCAATCCAACCTCTGGCCCCAATATGGTTCTCCAGCCCTGCCCTGCACTAGGACGAGACCCCTCCTCTAGTTTCCTGCATTGAGCAGGTCAGTTGGACTCGATAGCCTTGTAGGCTCCTTCCAACTCTATGATCTATGAAATCTATGAAACAAGGCAGTCTCCAAACGAAACCCCACTCAGAAGTTAGATTGAAAATGTTCTAGATAATCCATTTCACTCAAAAGTGCTCGGATCACATAAACCAATTTCTTCATCTTTGTAAGCATCGTTGAAATCATGAGAACTAGAGACGTCCAAAAATCTGCATGCAGTTTCTGTCAAAGCACTACCAAATCTTTCCCACTGATTAACACTGAAGATGACCTAGGGCAGTGATGGCGAACCTTTTTGAGCCCGAGTGCCCAAACTGCAACACAAAACCAACTTATTTATTTCAAAGTGCCTTAAATTTGGCAGGAAGGAGGAGGGGGCACTAGCTAATCGCACCCCGCTCTATCTCAGGGCATGGCTCTTCACCGGGCGCGCAAAGATTTGGGCGTGCACGCGCTGTGCTTCTGAGCTGTCTGTTCAGTTAGAAGGAGGGCTGGGTGCCTGCACAGTCCGCTTCTGGGGGTGGAGATGTTGGAGTGTGCCTGCCTGTGGAGGCCAGCGAGGAATGAGTGGAGAGGAGTTATTATGGAAACCCGACACAGAATGCAGAAGGGGACGGTCTTTTCGCGATCTGGCGACCAATGGCTCGAGTGCCCACAGAGAGGTCCCTGCGTGCCAGCTGTAGCACGCGTGCCATAGGTTCGCCATCACTGACCTAGGGAGATCACAAAAATCAAATACCAGTAACACAGATACTAGTTTCAAATCAGATATAAATATCCTAAGCAAGACAGAAGGCTGCTAGCAGCTATGAGCTCATATCAGATCTATATTTCAGGCTATATAGGTAACATTGGGATGAGAATGACTCGCTCGCTCTGGTGCAGCCCCACCAATTCATGGGTTAAACAACTCATGAATTGGCATTACATATAAACCAGGTCACTGTCTACATAGACTGTGTCAGAAGAATGAAATGCAAAATTCATTATACTATTTCCCAAAATGAATGCAATAGGGACAATGAAGTGATTATAAACGCAATTGCTTCACTTATTAATTTTTATTGATTAATTTTATTATATTTATATCCTGCCTTTTTTCCTGCAAGGAACCCAAAGCAGCTTACATAATCCTCCTCCTCTCCATTTTATCCTCACAACAACCCTGTGAGGTAGGTTAGGCCAAGAGTGAGTGACTGGCCCAAAGTCACCCAATGAGCTTAATGGCTGATTGGGGACTAGAACCCAGATCTCCAGAGTCCCAGTCAAACACTCTAACCACTACGCCACACTGGCTCTCATAGATAAGCTATTTTGTTTAAACAACTAGTCCAAAATATGTCTCTAATGCATTTATCCAACCCCCAATATTCACAAGAGGCACTTCTGTTTGCTTGTTTACATAGCTACAGTATTACCTAGAACATTTTCAATCTCATATCAAATCTATATTTCAGGCTATGAAGGCAGCATTCGAATCAGATTGACTTTTAAGAATAAAAAATCTCAGCTCAATTTTTACACAGATACACAAGGCTCTACTCCAGAGATTAGGTTTTAGGCTTCAAATGCTGGCAACTTTTTTGCAACCTCCACAAAGCTTACAGAACTCCTCTCTCACTCCCAGAAACCCAGATTGTGTTTTTAATCAATTAGCTGCATGAATTTAACAAATTAACGCAATTAAATTTAAATATACACACACAACTTCATTGTACTATCTATCTATATATGGTGCAGTACCACAATGAAGGTTATTTTTTTTAGGATTCTGAAGGAAGGTTTCTCTTAAATATAACATGCAATTTAACCAGCAACTAGCAGCAATGATTATAAAATGGAAACGCTTTGTTTACCTAGTACATCTGTGCAGCTTGCACAATAGAAGGCTCTTTAAAAGTCTGAAGTCCTAATGTCTTTGCTTGTTGTTACACAGATTAATCAGGAAGCTAATTTTAATCTGCATGTAAAACTGCAGGAGGTCCAGGAGACAGCCACATATTTTACTTTCCCCTTCATTTCCTATACTTCTCCCTCCCCCACTCCTCTGTATTTCAGAGCACACATCCGTCCACATCCATTTCCCTCTTCAGATTCCACAGCGTATATTAATCCTTATTCTCTCTCCTCAAATGAGGACAGCCTATAGATGAATTCACAATTTCACAGACAGCACAAGCAGAAGGAAGCTCTCTATCATTTTCTTTCATGGGATATTGGAGAGAAACATTCATGTTGATATCATAGATCCAGTGCGATGTCATGGTCCCATGACATTGTTATGATCTCTGCAACCTCTCTTCCTTGAGAAGCAAAAGCCTTTTACTTCCAGTGAAACAGGAACTGCAGAAATAGTCTCCCTCCACCTCACCCCAGCTGAGGGGATCTGCAGATTTGTGGGCAGCCTCAATAAATCATACTATTTCCAGTCCTGTAGTGCAATAGTAAAGCCGACTCCAAATTGGAATTACGTGCAATCTTTGGATAATATGTGCAGCAAGGTTTTGGTATTTTGTTGTGTGTTTTCTTTTTTCTTTGCTATCCCAGCCACAATATCCTCCTGAGATAAGGGAACAAGGAAAGCATGTGCCTCCCAGCCAAGAGATAGACTGCTCCACCTCCTTCTTATTCAAAGCCAGGGAAATATATTTCAGACAGAGAGGTAAGTGTGTGTTTCATACACTTCCCTTCTATTTTGTGAAGAAAGAAAAGGCAATACAGTACGCAAGGAGAAATACATGTATGTGTCAGTGCTGGGCCTTAGGCAGCAGTTAAGAGAGTACCAGGAATCAGACACAGTAGATACTGTTGTTTCCCAGGTAAAGTCTCGATCTAACATGGAAGCCTGATAGTCCTTCCCTGTGGGGGGGAGGGGGGGAGCTGAGAGCCACCCTGGGTTGATGTAGTCACTCCAATATAGAGCCCCAGTAACTCACTGCACTGGGCAGTAGCACACTGATCTGTGAGTTCCCCAGGCTCCAGTAGTGGCACGGCAGCTCCTGACTGCATGCCATGTTCCTGAAGCACTGTTGTTTCCATGATTCAGGTCATCATTCACCACTTGGAATCTGTGCTAGTATGGTGGTTGCTTTAAAAATTGCAACTACCGTAAAAAGAAAGCTACAAACACCCTAAAACTACAAACTTGATCCTTTGGAGGAGTGCAATCCCTCCAGAACAGGTTGAATATTACTACCCCAGACAGATGAACTGGCCACCAACAATACCTCTATCATATCTGGATTGAGCTTCAGTTTATTGGCCCTCATTTAGCCAATTGCAACAACCAAGTACTGATCCGAGCACTTCCACCATTTCACCTGAAATCCTAAACCCCAACTGATATGGATCCAGAAAATCAGTTTCCTCCCAAAAAAAAGTACCCTGGATCTGGCTGGCCACACTCAAAAACTTTGCCCAAGAAGGGGATGCTAGCCACTGGCGTATAGTTTTTAAGATCCTCTGAGTCTAAAGATCCGCCCCCCCCGAAATGATCACACTACTGCCTCCTGTAAGTAGGCTGGGACCACTCCCTCTCTTAAAGAGGAATTTATGCCTTCCAGGATCCAGTTTATATTCTCCAGGATCTAGATTATTTCTAGTAAGAAGGTCATCTCCTCCCTACTAGAAATCATGAGCTACAAGGGGCAAGGGTTGAGCAGACAAGTGGTCAGCCAAACCTGACCAATCACCTTTTCCACATCTATAATATCTGACCAGAAATGCTCTGGACATCACAGATTGTACTGCAAAAAATGTGTTGTCTATGTCATGATGGATGTGAATGATTTTGTCTTCAAAATGTCTAGTATACAAGTTACGTTTTGCTGCTGAGTGTTCTAGTAAACACTCTGCCTTTGAAAACGGTCCGGAAACTTCAGCTGATCCAAAATAGGGCAGCAAGATTATTAACCAGGACTGGCCGACGAGAACATATTATGCCAGTGCTTTCTCATCTGCACTGGCTGCCAGTCTGTTTCCGGGCCCGATTCAAAGTGCTGGTGCTAACATTTAAAGCCCTAAACGGCTTGGGGCCAGGGTATCTGAAGGATCGTCTCCTCCCATATGTACCTGCCCGGACACTAAGATCTTCCTCAGCGGTCCTTCTCTGAGAGCCCCTGCCAAAGGAAGTGAAGCAGATGGCTACTAGGAGGAGGGCCTTTTCTGCTGTGGCACCCCAGTTATGGAATGAGCTCCCCAAAGAGGTTCGTCTGGCGCCTACTTTGTATTCTTTCTGGCGCCAGGTGAAGACCTTTCTGTTCTCCCAGGCATTTTAATCATTTTAATCTTGTAATTGTTTTTAATTCCGTTATTGTAACTGCTGCTGCTAGCTCTGCTGTTTGTTTTTAATGTGTTTTTAAATTTTATATTTTATATTGTATTTTATGATTTTAACTGTTGTAAACCGCCCAGAGAGCTTCGGCTATTGGGTGGTATAAAAATGTATTAAATAAATAAATAAATAAATAAATAGTAACTCTCCCATCAGGCCAGAACGCTAAAGACTCCAAACCACTCAGAACAGCTTCACTGGACAACACTGAGAGGACACAATGGTGGAACTACTCCTACTGTCAATAAGTTTCTCTCCTAATGTTCAACTGAAATCTACCCTCCTATAACTTAAACCCATTAAATCTAGTCTTGCCCTCTGGGACAGCAGAGAACAAGAAATTGCCCTCTTCTACATGACAGCCCTTCAGGTATTTGAAGAGTGCTATCATGCTCCCTCCCCACACCCCCGTAGTCTTCTCCAGGCTAAATATACCCAGTTCCTTCAACGTTTCCTAAACAGGACTTGTTTTCCATACCACTGACCATCTTTCTTGCCCTCCTCTGGACCTATTCCTATATGTCTACATCTTTCTCAAAGTGCAGCTTCCAGAACTGGACACAGTACTTCAGATGATGTCTGATTACTGTGGAATAAAATGAGGAATAAAATGAGGGCTTGTTCGCATGACACGGGAACTGCAAGTCCCCCGCGGTTCCCGTGTCGTATGAATGCCGACCGGGGGGTGCCCCCGCAGGACAGCTGCGCGTGGGATGCACGCAAAGTGACCATGGTCGGTAGAGGGGTAAGCCCCTACCGCGTGTGGTCACCGTGCCGTGCAAATTTGCACCAAAAAATTTTTTTTTTAGCAAATTTGTGCTATTGCTTTAGCCTCATAGATTTTAATAGCTGGAAAAGTCTGTCTACCTCCTCTACCCCAGTAAAACCTTAGTAAGGAATTCACAGTATTAGTAGCCAGGTTTTTAACATTTTCAAGATGGTTATTCCAATTTCCGGTTGAGGAGAAACATAAACCTAAATATTTAAAGGATTTCACCTGCTCTATAGGATGTCCATCAATTTGCCATCTGTGTTTTTTAAATCTGTTAGCAAAAACCAACACTTTTGTCTTTTCGTAGTTAATTTTCAATTTTTCTTGCACTGCTAATTGATTAAGATTTTCAATAATCTCCTCAACCCTTGCTGTGTTTGAGACAACAAGATGTTGTCTCAAACACAGCGGGGTCCCCACAGAGGCGGCAGCCCAGAGCGGCCGGAGTGGCCGCTGATCCAGCCTGTAGGGGCAAACGGCCCCTCTGGGCATCCCGGGGCCCTGCCCCCTAGTGCCAGGAGGCCCGCACTGTGGTGCAGGGACTGCGTGGTCCGCCCACGCGCATGGGGCACAGGTAGTCTGTGGCGCCCCGCCGGACTCTGTGGTGCCCCGCCGGACTCTGTGGCGCCCCGCCGGACCCTGCGGGCGGCCCCATGGTGGTGCTTCCCCCACCCGCAGCCTGGGTCGTGCGAACCAGCCCAGAGAGTATTACTTCCCATGACTTAGAAACTACAGTTCTGAAACTACAGCCTAAAACTACATCAGTCTTTTTTGCAGCTGTATTACACCACAGACTCATGTTCAGCTTTAATCAACTACAATCCCAAGATCCTTTTCACAGGTACTACTGCCAAGCTAGGTATTCCACAGATGATGATGATGATGATGATGATGATGATTTCCCTAAATGCAGAACCTTGCATTTATCTCTTAAATTTCTTTCTTTTTTAATTAGTTTCAGCTTCATTTTTCATTCTACCAAGGTCATTTTGAATTAAATTCCTGTATTCTACGGTATTAGTTACCAGTCATCTGCAAATCTGCTAAGGCTTCCCTCCATTCCTTCATCTAAATCAGGGGTGGGCAAAAGTTAGGTCTCCAGATGCTTGGGACTCCCATAAGTCCCTGCCAGCCAACAGTTAGGAATGCTGGGAGTTGAAGTCCAAAACATCTGAAGTCCAAAACCTCTGGAGATCTACTTTCTGGCCACTCTTGATCTAAATCATTGATTAAAATGTTGTAAAGTAAATACTAGTCTCAGGACCGAGCCCATTCAAATCTTCCCTCCAGTTTGATGAGGAACCATATATGAGCATTCCTGAGTTTTTGATCCACCTATGAATTCATCTAACAGTAATATCATATTATCAGTTTGCTAACCAAAATATCACGGCGAATTTTGCCAAATGCTTTACTGAAATCAAGATAAATTATGAACACAGCATATCCACAATGCACTAACCTAGTAACCGTGTGTGTGTGTGTGTGTGAGAGTGTGTGTGTGTGTGTGTGTGTGTGTGTGTGTGAGAGAGAGAGAGAGAGAGAGAGAGAGAGAGATTAGATTAGACTGGCAGAATGTCTTTTTGACAAATGTGTACTAGCTTCTACTAAACACATGCATTGTTATCAAGATGCTTAGCAACTGACTGATTTACAATCTGTATCTGATTTATAATCTGTATTTAAGTCAGATTGACTTGCCTGTAGTTTCCTAGATCTTCCTTTTCCCTGTTTTTTGGAAACTGGGACATCATATCGGTGTGTTCAGTCCTGTAACACCTCATCCATTCTTCCAGGATTTCTCAAGGATGATAGTCAGCAGTTCTGAGAGTATATCAGCAAGTTCCTTTAATATCCAAAGACGCAATTCATCTGGCCCTGAAGATTTGAATTCATTTAAAGTAGCTAGGTATTTCCTGAGTAATTATCAAGACTCACCTGGCCATGACCGTGGGGAGACCTCATCTGAGGAGAAGGCATGGAACCTTGTGGAGAAGCCCAGCCCAGCGGAGAACGAAGAAGGCGAGGAGTTGGCTGTAGGGATATAAACTTCTCAGTCCCTCCTAGGCCTTTGCTGGGATAACAGCTCCCTATCAGACTCACATAAAATGCCCCAGCTTGTCCTAGCTCCAGTTCTGATTCACCCATTCCAAAGTATAGAGAACTGATGGCAGACACCAATTACGTATCAATCTTGAACTGTAATCCTGAGCCCGCACCATTTATGCTACTTTTGTGAGATTGCACATACTGTAGTTCCCCTTTTGGAAGAAGACAGAGGTAAAACTGGAGTTGAATGGTTCAGTCTTCTTTTTGCCACCTATTAACATTTCACCATCCTTACTGAGCAGCAGGTCTACCATTTCTTCCTTCTTCCTCAGAACATACCGCACCTGAAAAAAAAAACCTTTTTCTTGTTCTTACTAGCCTCAGCTTGTCCTGATCTTTAGCTTTCCTGATACAGTAAAACCTTGGATTGCAAGTAACTTGGTCTGCAAGTGTTTTGCAAGACAAATTTTAAAAATAAATTTTAACTTGATAAACAAGCAACGTCTTGCAATACAAGTACTGTAGTACGGTCAAGAAAAATGGCGACTTTACACTATCATTCTTTATTGCAGCTTAAATTAAAAATATGTGTACACATTTCTTATGGGGAATTTCGCGTTGATATACAAGTGCTTTGGATTACAAGCACGTTTCCGGAACGAATTATGCTTGCAATCCAAGGTATTACTGTACTGTCCCCACAAGTCTAGGCTATGTCTATACTCGCTCTTGGTGACCTGCTGTTCCTTCCATTTGTTACTGATGTCCTTTTTAATTTTCAGATCATCATTAAAGTGTTGTGCACCCACACTCACTTTTTTAAAATGTTTCCCATTTTTCTTTCTCATTGGATTTGTTTGTGATTGCACCTTTGTGATTGTTTGTGAACTCTTCCTTCAGTAACTCCTACCTATTTGGGATGCCTTTCCTCATTATTTTTTTTATCCAGCCATGAAGTCCTACCTAGCATTTCTCTGAGCTTATTAAAATCAGCTTTTCTGAAATCTAAGGTACATGTTTGACTTCTTACTTTAGCTTTCCATAAGATCAAGAATTCCAGAGTTACATGGTCACTTTCCCCCAATATTCCCACTACGTTAACCTCATTGATGAACTCTTCCCTATTGGTTAAGATCAAGTCAAGAATAGCTGATTCCCTCATTCCTCCCTCCACCATTTGAAAGAGGAAGTTGTCAGCAAGATATTCTGGGAATTTTTTGGAGATTCCTTGCTCAGCAAAAGTTTGCCTCCCAGCAGATATCAAAGTAGTTGAAGTCCCGCATTACACATCATCCATATTCTCTACTTATTATGGTGTTCTGTAGTAGAGTCTAATCACAGTTTTTGTTTTTTTTAAATTATCCATTTATTGTTATCCACATGTTCTCCACAGAATTCACTCTTTTGAATTTCTACACAGATGTACACATTTTTGACATAATAATACTACTTCCCCCTCCCTTTCTGTTGTATCTATTCTTTCTGAACAAGCTATATCTTCCAATTGCTACATTCCAATCATGGAAGTCATTCCACTAAATCTGTTATACCTATCAAGCTGTATTTACTTTCCTGTACTAGGAATGCAAGCTCATCTTGTTTATTTCCCATACTCTAAGCCTAGGTGTATAGACACAGAAAGCCTTGGATATTATACTAGGCACCCCCTCAACTCCCCCAGTATTGCCTGGAGCACCCAAGTCCCTATCTTTAGTGCTTATCTTTTGGCATACCTTTTGGCTTTTTTCTCCCCTAAACGCCTTCCCTCTGGAATAAGTATCACTGAGTTTAATAGAACTTACCTACTTCTTATAAGCAGGCCTAGGAATGTAGTCTTACAGAGCAATTCTATACTCCCATTATGCATTATGGGAGGGGGAGAGACTGAGAACGATACCCACTGCTATGCAGCAGCTGCCATATCCAATATGTGCTCAGTCCAGGAGGTGAGGGAAAAGACACACAACCGGAAAATACAAAAACAGCAGGGGAAATAGCAGACAGCAGTCCTAGAAACTCCACCAGTTACCACTAATCAGAGACTGTGCCGATGACAACATTGATATGCCATCCACACACAAAAGGAGCCAATGAACTCATGGCAGGGATATGCCCCAAGCACACATCCCTGCATTACAACACACATAACATCAAGATGACACCAGAGCGCCCCCACTCCATCAGCCCCAAACATAAAAGTGGATGCCTGACCTGGTCACCTAACTTATACATTCTTATTTATTGCCTCGGGACTACCAAACTCATTGGGTGGTTGTGTTGCCTGCCTCTCAGAAAGAACATCATGGCAAGGGAAAGTCCTATTTGGCCTCAAGCATTGGCCAGAGGGGCAGCTACAGGGAGCTTGCACCTCATGACAACCAGAAAAAACACTTTGCTCCAGCAGAGTGTTACCCTGGGACTGCATTTTTTAAACTTTGGGGGGAGGACAAGAGGACTATTAAAATCAGTTGTAAACACCGTGATGATCATTTGATCCAAAGATGGGACAAACAAAATAAATTAATTTATAAATGTATATGATTACTTTGTTTCTTTTACTCCTTCAATCATCTCAAATTGCTTTGACAGTTTTTCAACTTCTTTTCCTACAACATACGTTGATTTGTGTATGAAACTCTCTGAGCTCAGTTATAGCAGCCAAAGTGATTAGGGTCATGATAATGCATTATGAAACTCCTCTCTCAGCACTATATGGGGAGGTTTCAGGTGGGAGGAAGGGGAAAAGAATATGGTTTTCCCTTCCAACTCTCCAGAAACCCTGAACCTAATAGTGCAGCAGGGGAAGATTTCGGAAAGGTGGGACAGAAAAATGTGTCATCATTCCTTTTACACTCCTGAAACATCCCTTCCCTGTAAGCTCCAAACAGTGCTGTAAGGCATTTATTCCAACCTGGCTGGAACTCTGAATAGGAGCCCTTTTCTTAGGGGCTAAGGATACAATGCAACATTTTATAATGCCCTCCATTTGTTCTACTCTTAATTTTAAAGGCAACAGTATTGCTAGCTGACAATTTAGATGGTCTACAAAGATTACTTTATAAAGTCAGTGAAGTAAATAATGAATATGGTCTACAAATGAATGTTAAGAAAACCAAGTAATTAGTAAAAAGTAAGTAGTCCAAGATAAACAGTTAAAAATTCAAAATGAAAATGTGGAGCGGGTTGTTAAATATAAATAACTTAGAATTTGGTTGAACGAGCAGTGGGATCCTAATAATGCAGTAAAAGTTGGAATAGAGATGGCACGAGGTAGTTTTTTTAAGATGAAAAATGTAATATGTAACAAAAACTTAAACTTAGCGTTGAGAGTGTGCATTGTACGGTGCTATGTATTTTCAGTTCTACTTTATGGCATGGAGTCGTGGACTTTAACACAGACTACCATACAAAAGATAGAGGATCTGAAATATGGATTTATTGCAGGATGTTACGAATTTCAGGAACTGAGAGGGTGACTAACAAAAAAGTATTAAAGAGAATGTATAACGATCAATAAATTATAAAAAGCAGAGAACTAGAATATTTTGGGCATATTATGAGAAATGAAAAATATAGACTGTTGCAGCTGATTATACAGTGAAAATTAATGGGAAAAGAAGTGTAGGAAGAAGGTCTTGGCGGGGAAAAAAATTAAAGAATGGTTTGGGGGCAACACAACATCATTGTTTAGAGCGGCCATATCAAAAGGCTGTTTAGCCATGATGATGTTCAGCTTCCGGGTAGGAGAAGAACGAGAAGAAGATAAATTTAGCACACACTAGTCTGAAATGGGGGAAATTACCACATGGTATCTATTTTAACATCTGCCTCTTTGACCAATTATGCCTGAACCATCTTTTTGTTTTGTTTTTTTTAAACAGCCAGACTAGAATTTCTAAGTATTTTTTAGGACAACTTCAATATTTGAAGGAAGAAGCAAAGGACTTCTCTTGATGTTCCATCCATTTTTATACAAAGAGAAAATTTCTCTCCTAGTAAGAAAAGTTTGAATTATAGCCTCCAAAGCAGGTCACTGCAAGTTAGCTGAAATCCTTCCAAGGCCAGGATGAAATGTCAGGGTTGCCAAATCTTTTTGCCGAGTTTTACAATATAACTGACTTAATACATTATCACAATGGTATGGAGGCCTGTTTGCTGGTATGTACAGCATATAATCACAGTCACCCACCTCAAATCTTTCATCCTTTTCTAGGCCTCAAACCACAACCTGCCCACAAAAACCTGGCCTCTGGTGTTTCTGAATATCAGTTTCCTTCAACTGCACTTGGCGGTTTACTGCCTGAACAAATTACATTAACAATGCAGAGAAATGTATACATGGCCTTAAATACACGATTGAGCTGGGACCAAAACAAAGGCAACAGTATCCTAGCAACAAGCCTGAGCCTGCTCCCCACCAGCCGGGTTTCTGGACCTTGCCATGAATTGGGAACCATTGAGTTTCACTCCTTGCTGCAAACAATTAAGGACCGAGAAGTCCCAATTACAACTGGGATTTACAGCCAAAGAAACATTCTATAAATCACTGCCCCAGTCCCCCCAACTCTTTCTCAAACCAAATAATCTCATCCAGATGTTTAGCTACAGCTGTCTAAATGTGTGGTATATTGTTAATCAGTAAGACTGATTTTCTCTGTAAAATTTCAAGGGCTGAAGTACTAGAGCTTCATGTAAGGAGACGAAGTCATCAACTATAAGTCATGTGGTAGTGATCGAATACTTATCAGGAGGACAGAAAAAGAAAAGATGGGTTGCTTACCTGTAACTGTAATTCTTCAAGTGGTCATCAGTGCATTCACATATATGGGCTCTGAGCCTGTGCAGCACCCCATTTGGGAAACTTCTGTAGCTGAGGAATTTTTGGTGGGAACCCTCTCCCACTGTACATGTCCCTAGTGGGTTCTGCCTATTCCCTCAGTTCCTTGAGACCACCAATTGCAGCCTCAGAACTGAACAGAGTCTCAGTATCAAGACTGACATCAACATTGACACCAAAGTGGGGATGGTGGGTGAGCTGTGTGAATGCACAGATGACCACTTGAAGAATTAGTTACAGGTAAGCAACCTGTCTTTCTTCTTCCCTGTCCCTGTGCATCACACATATGGGTGAGTAGTAAGCTAACTTACCAGTGGCGGGTAGGTGTCCTACTGCAACACAGTGGACAAAACTGTGTGGCTGAAGGAGCAGTCCTCCCTGGCATGCACATCAAGTCTGTAACAGCTGATGAAGGTCAACGGTTTCAACCAGGTGGTCACTCTGCAGAGCTAGGAAGGGAGATTCCTTTCCCAAATGCCACCAACATAGCCATGGCACAGACTGAGTGAGCTCAGATTGGACTGGAAAAGTTGAGACCAGCCAACTCATACACCAACTTGATGGACCACCCAATATTTGTCACAACACTGGGTGCCCACAGTGCTTGCCCCCATAACAAACAAACAAACAAACAAGTGAGGAGTCTGACGAAAAGCCTCAGTCCTTGACTTGTAAAAGACAAGCGCCCGCCAAACTTCCAGAGCAGGAAAAAAAACTTTGGGCAGGAAGGTGACGTCTGGTCAGAGCATCACTTTATCATGAAGGAATTTCAGATATGGTGGGTCCACATGTAAAGCACAAAGTTCTCCAGACCAGTGAGCAGAAGTAATGGCTACCAAGGAGTCGCGAAGGTATACCCTCCTGGAGAGATGAAGAAGGGGTGCAAACCAGGACTGCCTTGGCCACCATGGTGTTATCAGGATATAGTCCGTGCCATTCACCCCTATCTTTGCCAGAACATTAGCAATGAGAGGAAATGGAAGGAACAGATAGAACAATGTCTCTGTCCGTCAGAAGATAAAAATGTCTCTCAGGGACTCCGCATCAACTCCCATTCTGCTGCAAAAGTTTGGACAAGCGGTATTCCTTGCCCAGGCAAACAAATCTACTTCTGGGTTGCCCCATTAGCAAAACATGCCTGCCAAGTGGGGAGAGTCAAAGACAGTGTTTGTTATGTTCATCCCCCGTCCTGCAGTAGCTGTGGAACTTGGCGAACATGTACTGCCTTTTCAGGGCCAAAGACACTGAGCTTGGAATGACTGTCTGGTCAGAGACCGTGATTGCCAGAATGAAGATGGGTGAGACCATCTGCGTTGTTTATACGGGGTGAAGTGTTGCCCCAATCCCATATGATGTGCTTTGACTCCCCCCAGTTTTTTCTTCACCCCTTTCTTTCACTCTCTTTGGAACTCTCCTGTAATCTTTTCTACCAGTGTAGACTCACATCACATCAGATTCTTGGGTCTTTTCCATGATACAAGATCAAGTTTGACACTCTCCCTACCCTCAGTACCATCAGGACTACAACTCTTTTGCGGGCGCTGCAGATGAAAGTAGAGACAATCCTGGCAAAAGGGGCCATAAAGTGTTTTTGGACAGAGTCCATAGCCTCGGCTGTCTTTGCATTAAACAACCATTCACCATCAAAGGGAAGATCTTCAATGAGGGACAGATCATCAACCCAGCTGATCACAACCAAGCATGTGTTCGCAGTGCCATGGAATCGCCCATCGCCGTGGTGTCACAATTGGCTTGATGCCATGAGATACTAATTTGCTGTTGAGGGAGGCATATAGCCTCAGTTTGAAACACTCTCATTAGCTCTCTCTTGGCCTCAGGAAGGTGGTCAAAGAAAGTCCCCACTGTCTACCACAAGAAAAGCTGATAACGCGACATCGCCACCTGATAGTTCAAAACTCAGAGCTCTAAGGCCAGAGAAGAGTATATCGGACAACCTGTTGTGATTTCCCCTGGGAGGCCTCCACTGTAATGAAGTTGACAGGGTGAGTAAATAGAAAGCCGGTGTCTTTCTCTCACACCCGGTAACACATTTTCCAGTCTCTTTGATGTAGGGGTCATGGAGGAAGAAGCCTTCAAAGACTGCTGGATTGTCTGCAGAACAGCAGGTAAAAGTGTAATTGCCACTACAGTAGATGTTTCAGTATGAACTTCATCGAATCCTGGGTCTTTTATTCCGACATCTGGCTGTTGAGTCTCTAAACCAAGCAACTGTGCCACCCTGAGGATTTGGTCTGAAAATAGGCCCATATCCTCTGATGGAGATGCTGGGTTGTGGGTGCCTACTACCGCATCTGGTGAGGAAACTGGATGGAGCCAAGGAAAAGTAAGATGTCAAGTAGAACTGATACATATCCATGCCAGATTTCAGCGAGACTTCAATAGATAGCTGGTCAGGGATTGTTAGGCTGTGCTGACATCCTTGGTGGCTGTATCAACAAAGTGGACAGAGCGGGAGTCAAGCACGGGCCTGCAATTATCCTAGGGGATGGCTGTGTCTGATTGCTATAGTGCAGCTGATGGTAAAACTACTGGCAATGCAGACAGGACCAAAGTCAGAATTAACAGCTGCTGCATCAAAGGGACCTCAGTAGGTAACAAGCGTGGTAGAGGCACCAGCTGTGGTTCTAAAAATAGTTCCTGGTCAGGAAGTCTAGATGCTCTTGCCAAAGGCACAGTTCGGTATCAAGAAGAGGTCTCCCTAATATATTGTGGACAGCCAACAAAATACTCCTCCTTGGGCAATCTTTCATGTCTGGGGTGCGAGTCCTCCCAACAGTATATGCGCAGAAGCGGCATGTTCTACTCAGAATGTCTATCCAAGTCTGACACATCTCTAATCTTGCCTTCTGACATAGGGCCGTCAGTATTGGGTCATGTATTGGTACCACTGTGCCAGACCGGATTGGTATCAGCAAATTAAGCATTGGCAGAGGAGTGAGTATGACCGGAGCTACAGCCAGTGTTGACTCTGTTAAATGTGGTGTCAAATCAATAGCTCGCTGTGCCGACTCCTTTTTCTTCTTCTGCACCGACTCCTTCTTTTCTTCTTCTGCACCGACTCCTTCTTTTTCTTCTTCTTTTGCTCAGAAGATTTCTGCACTCTGCCCTTTTTGACAGCTTTTCAGCCACTGTGTCAACAACCGCCCAGGTGTGGGTGGGTCGGTACGGCCTATGGTTAGGGCTCAATTAGGGGAAGAAGTAGACCCTGACACTTCTGCAGGCTGTGGTGAGGGGGGGGGGATGTCAGTCAAAACTTTTACCATATCAGTCAGTGGCAGATCCACTGCCTCAAGTGCCCTTTTCTAGAGGACAGCCCACAGCCTATCTGAGCAGCTGTGCCCTGCTTGCTTTGTAAATGCTTGGCAATGGGCACACGCCTCCACTATATGTCCTTCCCAAGGCAAAAAAGACACAGGGAGTGCCCATCCGTGGGAGGGAGCTTACTACCACAGTGGAAACACTTACAAAAGAGCACCCTTAGGGCCATACACCCTCAGGTGATGAGGCGATTACAGAGATCGCAAATACTAAAAAAGAAAGAAAGAAAGAAAAGAGAAGAGAAGAGAAAGAAACCAAACAAATAAAAGGGAAAGGCAAAGAGAGACAATGACAGAAGAATAAGGTAAGACAGACTAGAACTTCAGCAGTTCACAATAGCTCACTGAACAACAGAGAAGTTCCCAAGGAGGCTACCACAATGGCAGCTGAAAGAGAACTGAGGGAATAGGCGGGAACCCGCTTGGGGCATGTGCACTGGGATGGTGGAGGAGGGTTCCCACCAAAAATTCCTCAGCTATAGAAGTTTCCCAAACAGGGTTCCACGCAGGCGAAGAGCCATATGTGTGATGCACATATCGTGAAGAAGAACTTGGTTATATTTATGCAAGCAAGCAAATTTGCATAGTTTATCTTATTTTGCTTGATTACTTTTTCTTACTTTATTCTTGTTTCACTAGTCATGGGGAGCTGCAAGGATCTATGCAGGGCTCTGAAGCTCCATCCTTGAACATTGGAAATCTTACTCAGCAGCTCTTCTGGCTTCTGAGATTTTACCAGGCATCATGATGATGATGATGATGATGATGATGATGATGATGATGGTATGCATCTTTTAGTTGCCTTTCTAGACTTTCCTACACATTTTCAATATATGTTCATAACCATAAGGGTAGAAACGTGTTCTTTTAATGAGAGCAGAAATCCTGAGAAGTTTAATTCTGCACCCAATACCACATTCTAATTTTTCTCTGTTCCTATGGAATCACAGCATACACAAAGTTCTGCTTATAGTCACGCTCTTTATTGCCTATGTTAACCCATCAATACAAACAATACAATTCCTGAACATCAACTAACTCCCAGTGAACTTCAACCTTTAGCCATTCAATAGTTTACATTGAGTCCCCATGTTCTGTCAGTCCCTGGGCTAGGTACTTAACATGTCTCCAATTCTATAACCACGAACTAAAAAGCCGCCCTTCCAAAGAAAGGAAAATGCTCACAGGCGGTAAAATATTCTCAAAGCAGTCACTCCCACAAAAACTTTTAGTTTTATCCTTCTCCTTCCTTTATGCAATACAAATTGCTTTAAAATGGCCTTTTTAAAGGCCTCTTATAATACGCAAAGGGAGGGGAGGAACATCTCACAGTGACTGGCTGGGCAGAGCTGATGTCATCGGCTGAGCAACACTGAGAAGCTTGGGGACATGGAACTCAGGGAGCGTGTAACACCCTGTTCACACATGACACTTACAAAAATTGTGAAAACTGCTTCTCTATAGAACGATCTCTAGCAGCTTAAGAGTGTGCATGAGTGTAACAACCATGTGGGCAGGGTCAATCACGTGGGTCTTTCCCACTCAATGGTAGTGCAGCTGGGAGGGCAACAACTAGGTAGAAAAATCCTACATAATTGGCCTTGCTCATGTAGTTGCTTCATTCACTTACATTATCCTGCAGTATAGGATCACAAAACAGGGAAGTGGTTCCCAAACCACTGTGTATGTGAATGGGGTTTCGAAGACAGGAATGAGGACCAAACACATCATTCTGATGGGGAGGAGGCATCATTGGGCCTAGGAAAAGAGCAAGTAAAAGAAAGGCAGAGCAGAATGAAGCGACTGAATAAGAAAAGGGGGTGATTGTGATCAATCACATAGGAAGCTGTCCTATACCGAGTCAGACCACTGGTCCATCTAGCCCAGTATTGCCGACACTGACTGGCAGTGGCTCTCCAGTTTCAGCGGCTAGGAGTTTTTCCAGCCTTACCTGGAGATGCTGGAGATTGAACCTGGGACATTCTGCATGCAAAGCAGGTGTTCTACCACTGAGCATCAGCCCTTTTCCTTATCTGTGGCCTGTGCTCTCTAGTATTAGATGAATGGCAGAGCTAGATATGGACATTAGGCTTGGACTACCTCCTTAACTATTAGGATCTTTCTTTCCCATCATGCACAACAAGCAGTGAATTCTTTCCTAATCCCAGCCCATTTTTACCAATGACCTGGTTCACATGTAACGACAACCCATCAGTTTAAAAACCGATGGGTTGTCATGGATGAGGAGAGAGCGGGCGTCCTGCCTGCGGTGTGTCCGCCTCTTCTGCATTTACTCAGCAACCCATGATCGGCTCTGCTGAGCGTGACATCCGAACCCAGACTGCTGGGTTGTTTAGGAACCCAGTGCTTAACCTATGGTTTGCTGTTTGGTTAACTCCTGGGTTGTTTAGGAACCCAGCAGTCTGAGTGTGAACCTCATGCTCAGCAGGAGCCGATCCTGGGTTGTGGAGTAAAGTGGAAGAGGCGTGCATGCTGCTGGCCTTTTTTTAAAACAATGGGTTGTTGTTACATGCGAACAGCCCCAATGTGTTTTGACAAAGCCAGATGATGGAGGCTGAATGTCTATGAATTTCTTATGCATCTGATTGTGAGAGGCCAAATAAAAAAAGAAAAGTGGAAAGCCACCAACAGCAAGGAAAAGAAAGGAGGAAACCTCCTGGTACACAATAAAATCAGGCACTATAAATACAAACAATATAATAAGTATTTGTACAAGCTTAGCCTATAAAACCTATAAACAAAACCTGATATTTATTTATTATATTTATACCCCGCCCTTTTTTCTGCAAGGAACCCAAGGCGGCTTACATAATCCTCCTACTCATTTATCAACAAAATCATAGAAAAGGACAGTAAAATCAGTTATCATTCTAAGGTATCAATGTGATCTTTAAATAATTACAATACTAAAACATAAATAATTTTAAAAACACTTTAGCATAGCCAATATACATGGCAAGAAAATGAACTGTAAAACAAACTGTAAAAAAAGAACCCCCAAAAGGCTCAGCAACAAAACACAAATGGCCCAAAACAAAGACCCCTTACCAAAAATCCTTAATTATATAGCTTTATATCATTTTTTTAAAAAAAATCTTCATTATTTGAAAATATGCATACATAAAAATAGAACTAACCTACTGAACAGCTATTTCCAATGAGTACCATCTTTGTGAAAGCTTTTTGCTAACCGAGGCCAAACTACATGAAACTTTAAATGAATCTTTGCATTTGACATGCAGATTTTCTAAAATGCAAATTGCATCAGCTGACAATTAACAGGATCAGAGCAGACATAGAAGCCCTGCTGTGGGCCTGAGGGTTATCCCTCCTATGAAGCTAGTATTTGCTTTTTGGGGAAGTGGGGGAACAACAGTATCTCTCCTTGACAATGGGAGTATCTCCTTCCCATGCAAATGCAAGCTTCCAAGGAGGGATTTTCCTTAGGACCACAGCAGGGGAGGAAAGGGTTAAATTACCTCTCCATGCCTACTATCATCCCATTGTACCCCACCCCTAAGCCCCGCTGATGCAATTTGCTTTTTAAAAAAACCTACACTCAAAGTTGTATTTAACCATGCCCTGAGTTTACCTGTCTTTAATGTTGGAGACCTAAACAGCTTTATCTTGTACACATTTGAGACTGAATACACTGACCCAGTTCACATGTAATGGTAGCAATTCCTGGGTTGTTTAACCCAAGAATTGGTGCTGGCAAGTGAAGTGATGAGCTGCGCACTTGTCACTTCCATCAATTAACAACCCAAGTACGTCCATTCCTGGGTTGTTTCATGATATCTGTGAAGGAAGGAGCCTTTGTGGGTTCCTACATGTACACACACACACACACACGCCTCTTCATGTGTAAACCAAGTAAGGCCAGTTGGGGGGGTGGGGCTGGGAGGAGGCGAAAGGTACATAAAGCATCGGATGGAAGTGGAGAAGCTGGCCTAGGGGCTTTTATATGCAAATGTAGTTCAGGCCCAGTAAGCCATGAGTCATGACTCATGAGTCCCCTCCCCCTGCCTGGCCAGGTGAAGTTCATTTTAATTGGCTGGAGGCAGGAAAGCTACAGAAAGGGGGAGGGGGGAAGAGCTATATTCCAAGGTGGGAGTTTTTGTTCTTTGTCTGTCTTGGTTGGTCGCGTGGTTGCTAGCTGTGGAGTAATGGCAGCAAGCCAAGCAGAGGCCCAAGCCCTCGGGGGGGGGGGGCTCAGGAACCGACCCCAGGTAGCTCCTGGTGAAATTAGCTGAATGAGGGCTCTGGTGAAGGCAGGCCCTGTGGAGGGCTGCCCATCTCGGACCTTCGGGTAGATGGAATAACCCTCCCGGGCGGCAGGGCTATGCTGGATCTAACCCTGGAAGAGGATCCGACCCTCAGGTAACAGAGGTGGGTGCCTGAGAGATATTAAGAATCAGGTTTTGTTATTTTGCAGCTTTACTGTGTGCCAAAGTGTCTCTCTCTTTTGTGCTTCTTTCATTTCCCACCTTTTGTTGTAAAATGCTACCGGAATAAACCTTGTCTTGGTTTTACCCCACATGGGTGTTGTAGTTGCTCTGTGGCTTCAGTATCTAAATCCAGGTTACAGAATTAAAGGTGAGTCCCTGAACAGAGATTCAAGTAGGGTTGCAAGGAGCTGAGGCTTGGCAATCTGGTACCTTGAGATCTCTGGGGTCTTGGTTCCTTTGGGGTAGGTAAGGGTGGGGTGGTGGCGGGCCAGCCAGTCCCCCCTTCCTCCACAATATCGAAACATGGAAACTGTGAGTTAACTCTGGGTTAAACAACCCAGAGTTAACCCAGGAATTGCCCATGGGAATTCAAAGAAATGTTTTACAACATCAAGAATGTAATTGCTACACTGAATGTAACATGAAAGGAAAGTATGTCACTATGCCCAGGTGAGCAGAATCTATCCTGTAGAATTAGCAGATGGCCTGGATACTGAAGTTAACGCTACCAGCAGTATAGAAAAGTTCTAGGGAATTTCTCAACGGACTCAAATTATCAGGCCCGATTTAGCAGGATGTCAGTTTTAGCACTTAAATGGTTCTCCCCCTCACAAACTATACAACAGACTATGTTCCAAGCATAAGCTTTTATACTAGTGTAACTAAGTCATTAAAGAGCTGACATATTTATATAATTAGCAAATTGTGTCTAGACATACAGTGTGAAACCCCTTTAGCACAGGTTGTTTCTCTGCTTGAAAAAAAGAAACTGTGCCATCATAAAATAATGTCTTTTTATGGCAGCTGAATCAGTTTCCTTAGTAGAACAGTTATATCAGTACAAAAGACTAGATGCAGATAAACTCTTAAACTGGAAAAAAAATGACATGGCAAACTCTGAATATCACACATGGTCCCAAAAACTCTGTGTAGTTTCACAGACCTCAATGGAACTAGCTGCACTGTTAAGTGCTTACATGCCAGCTGTACTACAACAAATGAACATCACTGAAAGTTTTAAACAGAAAAAGGTGTTGGTTATCTAAAAATAAGAAAACTTTTAAGGAAATGCATGGCTTTCATGGTAAAACATTGGTTTAAATCTGCCGGAACCGGTGGTCCCATTAAACCTTTTTATTCTCTGGCTTTTACTATTATTATTTGATATTTTTTTCTATTGTTTGCTTTAATATGTTACTTTAATGTCTTTAATGTCACCCTGCAAGTAATGCTTTAATGTCACCCTGCAAGTATTTACTGACAGCATGGGGTACAAATAATAATATATATAAATAAGGCTTGGATCTAAGGTGCCCTTTCACTAGCAGAAAACCTGTTCCACTTATGGAAGGGCTGATTCTGACGTAGTAGAAGAGCACTGTGTGAGAAAACTAAACCCAATCCAGAGACATTTTTCCATTTGCACAAGCTCTTTCAAAAGCTCTTTCTCAAGACCTGTTTATATCCCATTAGGGTTTATATGATACAGCCTGTATCTTCTCATAGGCTACATTTACATGTACAGGAATACCTTGGATTGCAAGTAACTTGGTTTGAGAGCGTTTTGCAAGACAAGCAAATTTTTAAATATTTATTTATTTATTTTTTACTTGATATACAAGCGACGTCTTGCAACACAAGTACTGTAGTACGGCTTAAGTTAAAAATCTCTGTGCAATTTTTTGGGGTGGGATTTCGTTTTGATATAAGATGAAATCGTTTTGGATTACAAGCACGTTTCCAGAACGAATTATGCTCTCAATCCAAGGCATGACTGTAAATCTAAACCATGGTTTAGTCTCAGACTCATGCACTCCCACCCTCCTCCTCTGGCATAGTTATGGAATCAGAAGGTTCCACATCTGAACCCTAAACTGTGGTTAATTTTAACCATAGTTTGTTGAAGCAAACCTTCTTTTTACAACCCATGGTTTGAAGTTGGCTAGTTCAAATAAACCATAGTTAAGATTCACCACGGTTTGTATGGGATCAGACAACAGGACAAGCTGTGCTTAATCTAAAATGCAAGCAAAAGTTTCCAAACTTCTCCTTGAAGCCACACTGGAGTGAGTGTGTGAAAGCCAGAGATTCAGTGTTGTGTGCAAATGAGGCAAATGCAACTCCCAATATACTGAGCCACTGCAGTGTGTGAAGTCTTCCACTAGCTTCAGCAGCTTCTCTGCATGTGAGCTTTCCCTGACATCAACCAACCCATGGTGGCCGCTGGGGGAGGGTTGTCAACTGCCTCCCCCCAATTTTCATTTTCCCACCCCTGGCTTAAAGGGACAGCAATTCTTTTCTAAATTCAAACTTTTTGTGGCAGATCTTCATTTATAAAATACATACAAACAATGCTTAATGTCACTTATTTCACCACACCCAAATGAATGAAGTCATGTGTTCCCTTGTCTACCATCAAAAAAAAGCAATCATGGGAGTACTATATCAACAGTATATGCTACTGTCCAAGTTAAACTAATTGAATATAAAAATTGCAGGTAGCCATAGTGGTCCATTAGAAATAATCCAAAAGCAGAGTAATACTTTTATTAGGATCAATTAACATGCCACACGGTACTGAGCAAGTTTTCGAAGTTTCCCAGAAAACATGTTCAGGATGGATGTTAAGCACAAAAGAGGAAAGGGGGAGCTGAGTATCATGAAGCAGTCCCAAAGCACAGTTTAACAGTAAAAGATGGGATGCAACGGTATTACACAGACTGAATTAGATTTGATTGTGCAGAGCGCAAAAAAGATTACTGATTGCACAAAGGATTTTTGGAACAAAGAAACAATGGCTGTTTCCCATTTTGAAAATGTAACAGATATAACTACTGCTGGATATTTAAATTGATGCAGGCTGTTTTTAAATTGGTGTTCATACGTTATATTTTGCTAACTGTATAAAATCTATGTTTCTTTTTTAGCTGATGAGTTTTACTGCTAAAAAATGAGTAAGGAGGCGAAATGATGGATTTTCTTTCACTGGTAGCTTGTCTAACATAGATGCTCCAGTTCATTCAGATGTGCAAGTGTCTTTGGTAAACATTGTAAGACACTCAGGAGGAAGAGCAGGCTATGTACTGAAGTCTCAAAATGTGTGCAAGATTGATGCTGGGAGATCCAAACTGCTTTAAGACAGACACTGGACCAGTTTGCATGACCTACTGTGCCTTGCTTCCCCCCCAACAAACGAGAGTTCCCAGTTCGCACATCACACTAAACAACCCAGAGACAAAGCATCCCTGGGGTTGTTTAGCTGTTCCCACTTGCAGCTTGCATTGGGAGCAATCAAGCAGCGTGCTGTCAGTTGCTGTTTTGTGTGAATTGGCCACTCAAGTTATCCAAAAAGCTTGCACAGGAACTTAGATCTTGTTTGCCTCTCACTATCAGGTGCATAAGAAACGTATAGACCAGTGATGGCGAACCTTTTTGAGCCTGAGTGCCCAAACTGCAACACAAAACCAACTTATTTATTTCAAAGTGCCAACACTGCAATTAAACCTGAATACCGAGGTTTTGGTTTTAGAAAAACAACTCATACAGTTGTCCGAACTAATTAACATCTTTTGTCTTCAAAGCAAAACACAATAACAGAGTTTTCAATGATACAAACAGTTTTTGGTTGAAAAAAAAATCAACTCAAAAAATTATTATAGTACTACATTGTACACATAGCCTGAAGGGAATTTATACAAACTTTTAAAATAATTAGGCACATGTATTTTTGGATAAGGGATTCTCAACTTGTAACATGATTATATGCCAGACTGAAATTGTATGGGGCAAGCTTTACCCCGGGTCCTTTCCCTGTTTCTACAGGTGTCGGATTAGTAAAAGTAAAAGTCAACCTGTACTAGGATGAGCAAGATAAATAAGAAAACTAAATGTGCTTAACACATTTTAAACACTTTATGTCTTGGACTGCAAACACTGCATTAGGTAAAAGTTTGCATTGGGCATGCTTTTGCACAATTAATGTGATTTTTGCTATTGCATGCATGCTGATAATTTGTCAAACCTTGGCTCATACTCCGTTAGTTTGAGAGCAACACATGCAGCACCCAGGTCAACTGTTAGGGCTTTACATCCAAGCCATGCTCTGTGCATCATTCTTCAAAATCTTTTAAATGTGATAACAATGTAGAAAAGAATTCTGTAACAGGAACACTGTGAGAAAGAACAAGATCATTAGTGTTTTGCAGAAGGGGACAGTCTTTTTGCGATCTGGTGACCAATGGCTCGAGTGCCCACAAAGATGTCCCTGTGTGCCAGCTGTGGCACCCGTGCCATAGGTTCGCCATCACTGGTATAGACATTTAAGCCCCCTTCATCTGACTTTGTCAAAACGCATTGGAAAAAATGGAATGGGGTGGGATAGCAGGGAATTAACTGCTTGGGCATGATAGTAAAGGGAGATCCTAATGGTTAAAGTAGTAGTCTGAGACCAGGATCAATATCTAGCTCTGCCATTAAATCTAATACTAGAGAGCAGAGGCCACCACAATTGTGGCTGATCACAAACACAGACACAGACAGACACACACACACACACACACACAGTTTCTGACCTTTTTCTCTCATTCATATTTATAGATTCAGATATAGAGTTGGAAGGAGCCTACAAGGCTATCGAGTCCAACACCCGGCTCAATGCAGGAAACTAGAGGAGGGGTCTCCCATCCAAGTAACAACCAGGCCTGACCCTGCTTAGCTTTCCACACTCAGACAAGCTGAGCCAGCATAAGCCACAGGCCTGTCCATTCTGTTCTCCCTCCCTTATACTTTCTCCTTTCTTAAGCTCAATGCCTCCTCTGTCTCCCACCTCCCCTTTGCTCTTTCAGAATACTGTATTTTTAATCACACCAGAATTCCAGGTACTACACTTGAAGGTACAGACTGTGGCAGGCAAACAGAAGAAGCAGGAATACAAGCAAGGATGCAAGAAATACTTGTTCAAAGCCTCCCAACAAGTCTCGGCCTTGAGACTGGGACTCACAGCTGCTGAGTTATTAAAACCTTGGCAAACCCCCTCTGTGCTAACAGGGAAGCTCCTCCAGTATGGTCATATCTCAATTACAGCCTTTGTCATATAGTGAAATGATCATTTACTCCTGCTTCCACAAGTAGTGGGAAGCATTTGCAGTAACAATTTTCTTTAGAAGGGAATACTATGGCCTTAGGGAATGGGGGGGGGGGGATTTGTTTATTTAGAAATTTAGAAACTGAAAAGGACTCCCAGAGCTGCAGCAGAGCATGAAATGGCAGACATGAAGGAGTTAACCCAAAATAAAACACATGTACATGGTTGTGTTTCCCTATAATAAATTGGGACACAGGAATTAGGAAATGATCAAGACCCTGTCTTTGTTTCAGGAAAAAATTTAGACATTTAAACACATGCTTGTAGCAGAGTATAAAAAAGAAAGTGTGAATTGGCTCTCAATTGGTACAAAACATACCTTTTCCCCAGCCTCCACCCCATCTCCTGTTTCATGTTTCTTTCAGGAAAAGCCTTGCATTCCATCAGGTTGGGAGGAAAACGGGTTTTAAGGGCTTCTTTCCAGCTAAATGACCCTGCAATTGCTACCATCCACAAACAGGTTCCAACCCTGGTAATTAGAGCTCAAATAAGAAAGATGCCTCTGCCACAGTTTATGAAGGCTGTACCTTGCCCAATAAATCAGCTAATCCATCTCTGCCAAACAACAGGACAGCAGTTTTGGCAAGCAAGAGAGCGCTAACTCACTGGGAGTGAAGGAGCAGAGAGGGGAAGAAGAGGCAAAACAAAAAAAAGAAAAAGAAAGAAAGGGTAATTATAAAATATGGCAGCCTACCAGCCCATACTCCATGTTTTGTGACCAGGATCCAAAGAGTTACTGTAGGCAAGCCCAATGGCTTGCGTGAGCCTAGTGGGGCTTTTTACTTTAATCTGAACAGACAACTCCCTTGACATATTACAAATTACATTTAAAACTTGCTTTTGTTTTTGAAAAACAACTTGTCATGTGGCAAGGAAAGAATTCCAACAAATGATAATGCCCATCAACAATCCTGTATCAACCCAAAAAAATATCTCCAGTGCACAGCAATACGAAGAGATATCTTAGGGACAACAACAGAAACACCCTCGGGTAAGTTCAGTTGAGACTCATAGCCTCCAATGTGTCATAGTGCCATCATACATATTGTGAGTAGGGAATGCTGCTGAATTAGCAGTTCAGAGTCAACTTTACTGCACAGAGCAACTGTTTCCTAAACTTAACTTAGGCATGCACAACTCTATTATTGAAATCAACAGAAGTGCTTAACTCTGGATCATGCACACTGGGATTTGTTTGGTCTATGATTACAAAGAAAAGTGATAGCAAAACTCAAAACATTTACCCAGAGCATTTAATTTCAAATGTGAATTTTCTACTAATATGGAGTCTTGGAAAACAGGGAACAAATACTAATTTGGCAGCCTCTCCTTCAAAGGGCACCCAATTTAATAACTATGAGTTTGAAATACAGGCATCTGGTGTGGTTTGCTCTTAAGCCTTACACAGCCCTTTTCCCACCCTGTCATGGCAATTTAGTGGGATTCTGATAAGGATATAACAAAAAAGAAATAGGTAGACACCGGCCTAGTTCAGGCATAACAACCTTCATCTAATAAACCATGGATTTATTGGACCGGGAACAAACCATGTGCTTGTACACTCCCTTCTCACTCCTCTCCTCATGAGCCTGGCTTTGATGAAGATATCCTGGTTTCTTAAACCAGTTTCCTGTGACATCCAAAGGATCAGATCCTAGTTTGGAGGGAGCCCTTCAACCACAGCTCCCCAGTTTTGACATCCCGGTTTCTTAAACCAGGGTATCTTTGCCAAACCTGGGAATGTTGGTGGAGGAAGAAGCATGTCAACAAATGGCTACTTGGACCACAGACGCATTTTGTATGTCCACTGAAGAATGTTTTTTTGTAAAAGAAATGCTGAACAAGTAGAAACACGAGATCTTATATCTTGAATAAATGGTTGCAATGTAATTATATTCTACAAACTCAGTAAAACCTTAATTAGGCCAAAACCCCTCTTTCTGCCTGGGAGATTATAAATAGTTCAATTTCTGTATAATACAGAAACTAAATGAGCCTTCCCCAATCTGGAGCCTTCCAGATGTGTTGGGACTACAACCTCCATATCCCCAGCCAGTATGATCAATGACCATGCTGGCTGGGGCTGATGGGAATTGTAGTCCAATACATCTGGAGGTCACCAGGTTGGGGAAGGCTGAGATAAAGGAATGAAGGTGAAATGGCATCCATAGACAGTAAACAAGCAACTATACACCATCACAATTGAACTCTGTATCCCTGTCAGACTGTACAAACTGTAGAAAGTTGTCCATACACTCTGATAAGTCCACATCTTAGGCATTCAGATTTGTGAGAATAAGCTCTTGATTCTCACTTGAAACTCCAGGTCAATCCCCTTTTATCATTTTTTTTGGTGACATGTCAAGTAAATACTGATCAGTGTGGCTGCTGAAAGATACTGGCTGCTTTTATCAAGCATTTTCAGCCACTTTACAGGATGTTAATCTTCCCCACCCTACCCCCCTCTGCGCACACACCCATTTTAGCTTCCACATCCACAATTTATTACATCATCAACTACCTGCCATGTCCATTGCCTTTTCTGGGTGTGGGGAAATGGCATCAACTCAAAGCCCCAGTAAAGCTTGTTCACTGTTCTTTGTCGTTTATCAGCTTTGCCTTGCTGAGGGCAAATGCTGAAACTGCAGAGTTCTACTGACTGCCCAGTGGCTTTTGTGTGCAGCTTTCAGCTCTTGTCCATCAACTTGAATGGCTCCATTCATGCCTATTCAGACATTGTCACTATCCAAGGCAACTAGATACAATCAGTTGGAAGAGCCCTTGCCCAGCAAATGGAAATCCCACCAGCCGAGACTGCCTTCAGAAGTCCTTGATTGTTCTTCTGTCTCCAGTCTCTGTTAGATAAACCAAAAGGATGTGACAGGGAATGAACATGAAGCACAAGCAGTTTACAAACCACGTAATGGTACTTTAAGAATGCTGTATCAAAGAAACCAGAGTACATTAATATTCAACAACAACAACATCAAAATACAACCAAAAGGTGTGTGCTTGATACAGACCTAACTCAACCAACCTGAGAATTGATTCAGCCACCTGTATTAGACTATATTAGAGTGTAACAATTACTCTTCTATTATAACAAAACACTGAAACTATGGGTAAATGCTCTCCCCAAGCCTTCCCCATAAATGTTTAGATATAAAAAAGTACAATATAAATCCAGTTTTAACTATTTCATTTGTAAACCAGAAACTTCTGATACTTGACATCTAGGATTCTCATTTTTATATGTAGAATGGTAAAATGCTTTTAATCAGTGTAAACAAAAACCTTTCCTATGTCAGTAATTCTCTGTAAAACAGTCTATCAGCATAGGCCACCCTCAACACTAATTTCTCTTTTCCAACCTGCTCTTCTGAGCAACAGCTCCATCGGTGTGATCCAGTGGACAGAGTGCTGGACATGGAGCTGGAAGACGAAGATTCAAATTCCTGTTCAGCCATAGATTCACTGGGTGGTCTTAAATAACAACAAAAGCAATACATTAAAACACACACACACACACACACACACACACACACACCTTCCATTGAAAAACAGAGATGGAAGTCACGTCGGGCTTTCCCCCCCTCAGCCTTCAGTTATATGAACAAATAGGTTGCAAGTTATCTTGCAGTTCAAGCAGGATTTAGATATGAATGGATGGGTTTCTGTTGTTAATAGAAAATGTATGCCATTTCAGTGAAGACATTTCAGGCCCTGTAATAATGGCAATGGAAACTCACTGTGTTGATGATGTACCAACATGACTTGGCTAGAATAAATGAAGAGCTAACAGAGTTTGGCAGTGGAGGTCTTCCAGTGGAAGAGGCAAGGAGCTCTATAAGAAACTCCACAGGAGGAAGACAAGGAGTTCTACAGGTATAGACACAAGGAGAAAAGTGAATTGAGACCGTGTGCTCTGTGTGCTCCACCATGTGCTCTGATTGACTGTGTGCTCACCTGTGTGGTTTGAAAAGGAGTATGTCCGGACAGCTGCTTGATTGCAAGGGGTATGTCCTGAAATAGCTGCTTCATTGCTCATTGTTTGTGACTGAAAGATTGCTTCCTGCTGAGCAGCAGAGGCTGCATCAGTAGGTCCAGAAGGTACGTATATAAGCCAGCCAGCTCACTCACTGAGTGAGTGAACAGGGAGAGCTAACTGTAGTTTGGTAGCAGAAGTCTACAGGTGAAGTCAAGGAGAAGGTCCCTAACAAAATTTCTGTATAAGTGGACAGTGTGTGCTTAGAAGGGAACACCAACTGAGCTGTTAAGGGAATAAGAAGGAGGAAGGGCCACTGCACTAGTATCGAAAGGAGAGGTTCCATGTCATGCCCAAGTTCTTGATTTTAAAGAAAACTAAAAGTGAATATAGTCAGCAGGGCCGGCGCTACCATTAGGCCAACTAGGCGGCTGCCTAGGGCGCCGGGCTAAAGGGGGCGCCAGGAGCATAGGGCTGGAGGGAGGGAGGGCTCAAGTGGGAAGGGGGGGCGCTAAATATCTGATCTTGCCTAGGGCACCAAACTGCCTTGCACCGGCCCTGATAGTCAGGACAGCTGATTTTAATAATCTCAGAGTAATGATAAGTAGGATTCTGTGGCAGGAAAACATAACAGGAAGAAGAGTTCAAGAGGGATGGGAGTACCTAAAAAAAGGAGATACGAAAGGCTCAGTCAGAAACAATCCCAATGAGGGGGGAAATGGAAGACAATAGAAGAAGCCAATGTGGCTAGACAAAAAGCTTAGTGATGATCTGAAAATCAAAAAGGACATACGGTATATAGGAGGTGGAGAGAGGGACAGACCACTGAGAAAGTGTACAGGCAGATAACCCAGAATTGCAGAGGTGGTATCAGGAAGGCTTAAGCTCAGAATGACCTGCAGTTGGCAAGGGGTGATAAGGTTAACAAAAAGGGCTTCTTCAGATATGCTCAAAATAAAAGGAGGACCAAAGTACCGGTAATGGCAGACCAGCTGCTCAGCAAATATGTGAAAATGCTGACAGGTGACAAAGAAAAGGTGGAACTGTTTGCTCAGTCTTCTCCCAAAAGAGGATCCATGTCCAATCTAGCATATGTGACAAACAGGCTGAAGGGGTACGAGTCCAGCTTGAGACTGAAAGAGAGATGGTAAGGAAATATCTAAGCACCATTAATGAGTTCAAGTCCCCAGATCCAGATTAATTGCATTTTAGGGTGTTGAAGGAGCTAGCGGATGGACTCTCAGAACCTCTATCTATTATCTTTGAGAAATCTGGAACAGGTGAAGTGCCGGAAGACTGGAGGAGGGCAAATGTTGTTCCTATCTGCAAAAAGGAAGATACATGGAATTATAGGCCAGTCAGTCTGACATCAAAACCTGGGAAGATTCTAGAGCAGATTATAAAATGCTCAATCTATAGGCACCTTAGCACTAATACAGTGATCACTGGAAGCCATCATGGATTTGTCAAGAACAAGTCCTGCCAGACTAATCTTATTTCATCTTTTGATCAGGTAACTTCCTTAGTAGACCCTGGACATAATATATCTTGACTTCAGCAAGGCATTTGACAAAGTGCCCATGATATTCTGATTAGTAAGCTAATTAAGTGGAGCAAGAGGTGGGGGGATGCTCATCAGATTTCATAGATTTCATAGATCATAGAGTTGGAAGGAGCCTACAAGGCTATCGAGTCCAACCCCCTGCTCAATGCAGGAAACTAGAGGAGGGGTCTCCCATCCAAGTAATAACCAGGCCTGATCCTGCTTAGCTTTCCATACTCAGACAAGCTGAGCCAGCGTGAGCCACAGGCCAGTGCTAATTTGTGGATTACATGAAATTGGGTGGGACAGCTAATACCTTAGAAGACACAAACAACATTCAAAATTATCTTGATAGGTTAGAAAACTGGGCAGAAAATAACAGAATTAAATTTAACAGAGAAAAGAGCAAAGTTCTTTATTTAGGAAATATAAATCAAATGCACAGGTATAAAATGGGGGATACTGGGCTAGTATGTGTGAAAAGGGTCTCAGAATTGTAGTCAACCACAAGCTGAATATGAGTAAGCGGTGACATGGCTGAAAAAGGGCAAATGCAATTTTAGGTTGCATCAACGGAAGTATAGTTTCTAAATCACGGGAAGTAATAGTTCCACTGTACTCTGCTGGTCAGACTCACCTTGTATATTCTGGACACCACATTTTAAGAAGGATTCAGATAAACTGGAACAAGTTCCCAAGAAGGTCAACAAAGATGATTAGGGGACTAGAAACTGAGTCATATGAGGAAAGATTGAAATAACTTGGTATGTCTAACCTTGAGAAGAAAAGACTGAGGGGGGAATACGATAGCACTTTTCAAGTAACTAAAGAGGAGGGTCACAACATGTTTTCTATCATCCAAGACTGTCAGACACAAAATAATGGGCTTAAGCTACAAGAAGGCAGATTTTGGTTGAACATTAGGACAAACTTCCTATCAGTCAGACAATGGAACCAACTTCCTAGGAAGGTGGTGGGCTGTCACTGGAGGTATTCAAGTAATGACTAAACAGCCATCTGTCAGAGATGCTTTAAATGTGGATTGAATGGGACCATGTCGAGTTTGATATAGTCATGTAACTGCCTGGTGTATCCTGCTTACAACTCAATTTTAGAAGACTCTCAGAAACATTTGTAAAAGCTGTGCTGTTCCCAATACTTGAAAAGAGCAAGTAAGATAATACAAGAAACTCAAAGGCGGTGAAGATTCAGGGAAGGACTGGGAAAAGGCAAGCATCACCATCACCGCTTAACACAGCATCACAGTACTGTCAGCAAGCTATAGCCAATCCACAGAGATGTGGTTCCAAGTGAGCCTCTTTTAAAATCACCCTACCTTGTAATGCAGGGGTGAGGAACATGTGACTGTAGCTACCATCAGCCCTAGCCAACACAGCCAATGGTGAGGGATGATGGGAGTTGCAGTCTAACATCTGGGGGAGCACACATTCCCCATCCTTACTGTAAGGAAATAGGTTTTGAAGGCTAGCCCACAGCAGCCTTCCCAAACAATTTCCTCAAAGTTCTAACAAAAAGAATGATGTATTTATTCATCACTCACTTATTGGTTCTATTAACTAACCTGAAAGGCCTAGTACTCATGTTACCCAGCCACTACAGGAGCTACTGCAGTGCCATTCCTTCCCTTGCCACCAGGGTAATGTGAGAATTCCAGATGACGAATTAGAATTGCTTTTACATCCCCATATAATTCTTCTCGATGTGACTGACAGACTCCCACTTCTCCTGGAAGACTGGAATGATTACACCACTTTTTATACACTCGTTTCAGGATACTTCGAACCAATAAATGGCTCTTCTGAGTCCCAAGATGAATAATTGTACTTTCCAGTTCCTCTTTCCTTGCTACCAAAGTCAGTCCAGGAGGGAAACAATAGTTTAGTGAAATAATCAAAAACAGCTGCACAGAATAACACACATACATCACCCCTCTAATGAGGCCCCTTAAAATGAGGTACAATGAAGGGCAGCCTCAAGCACTTTGTTGCTTTAAGTTGGAATGACATTGGGAAGAAACATCTTGTAAGTCTTGTTTAGCCAAAAGCTCAAGGTAAATTATTAGCCAACTACTATAATGGAACAGCAAACAAAAAGCTAATACATTGAATAGAAAGGAACTTCTAAAAAAATAATCACTAACACTTCACCATTCTTCACAAATATCAAAGGTTACCACCTTCTCTATTGCTGCAGGACAGCTTTGCAAATATATAATCATTCAGCATAGGCGCAGAGCACTGAATGTACCACAAGACCCTAAAAATGAAACAGCAGTCCTCAAATAAAAGAACAAAACACCTCTCCAATATCACACAAAACTCTGCTGCAATAAAACATGAATTTCCCGCTGTTGTGCCTTTAAAGAACACCAGATTATTTTGAATCCTCTTACATTCTGTTCACAGTATCCTCCGTCCTGCTCTGGTATCATCTTTTTGGTTCCTTACATATCATTCTCCAAATGTCATTAACTTGCTATATGGTGCTCAGTAGCATTCAGTACCTGAAATTACCGGTAAGGCTCGCTTGCACTTCCTTCAGCCTTTGGCTGCTACTTAAGGGAGTTAATAGATTGTCATTTCAAGATATCCAATTATGTCAAACAGGAACTAGCAACCTTGTTCTAACCTAAGAGCCACATTGGAAAATGCAGATTAATCACACTAAAGTTCATGGTATATCTTTGTTGCAACAGTTAACAGAGTTTAGTTTGGAATTTCTCAAAGTATTACACCAATATGGATTTTGGTTATGGTCAACACGGCTATTTTATTTTATTTATACCCCTTCTTTCCACCACAAAAAATAATACTCAAGGTTGCTAATACTATACAACCAAGATTAAAATAAACTTTGTTACAACAATCTTAAAAAGAAATAAATTAAAAACACAATACAAGAAATAAAGCCAGCACTGAACCCAATAGAACCTGCTTCAGCAACGGATCAGTTTACATGCAAAAAGCCTACTTGAAGAAAAACCTGTTTGCCTGCCAGCGGGAGGACAACAGAGAAGGAGCCAACTTAGCCTCCCCGGCAGGGAGCTCCAGAGCCACCATCAAAAAGGCCCTCCCTCATGTCTCCACCAAATATGCCTCAGATGGCAGCAGGACTGAGAGAAAGGCCTCCACTGATCTTAAAACTCAGGCAAGTTTGTATGGGAGAATGCAATCTTTCAGATAGACTAGTCCAATGTCATATTGAGCTTTACAGGTCATAACCAGCACTTTGAATTGTGCCCAGAAACAGACAGGTAGCTAGTGAAGCTAGGCTCCTTCCAACTCTATGATCTATGAAATCTATTGCAACAAGGGAGTCTCATGCTCCCTGTAACCATGCCCTGATCAACAGCTCGGCTGCAGCATTCTGACGAACTGATGTTTCCTAACTCCGCTTTTTTCAAACACTCTTCATAGAGCCCATTACAGTAGTCTAGACCGGATGTAGCTAAAGTCCCTTGCTTGTTAACGATGAGGTTTAGAAACTTGCTTTAAAACAAAAAACAGAAATTAAGACAGTGTATTTTCAGATACACTGAATACAGCTCTAAAAGCTACATTCCATGATTCATGGAATCATGGCTAAAAGAGAACGTCAAATTCCTAGGTTCCATCATCAAATCATTAGATGCCCAGGCAACCAGAGGTATGAGATTTTTGCAGCTTGGAGAAATATAGTAACACATTGGATTGTTTGACTATTTTGATAAATACAGGAAAGATTATGTTTCTGGTGTGGATATCACTTCCATGTAGAAACAGAACATTTCTTTTATCATAAGACAAATAATTTTGTCACATATAACAGCGTATGCATGCTATCTCCTACAAGAAAGGGGAAACAGATTGTAAGCCTGCGGGCAGGCACTGTCTTTCATAGATTTCATAGATCATAGAGTTGGAAGGAGCCTACAAGGCTATCGAGTCCAACCCCAGCTCAATGCAGGAAACTAGAGGCGGGGTCTCCCATCCAAGTAATAACCAGGCTTGACCCTGCTTAGCTTTTCAAGCTCAGACAAGCTGAGCCAGCATGAGTCACAGGCCTGTCTTGTTAATTGTTGTAAACCGCCCAGAGAGCTTCAGCTATTGAGCAGTATAAAAAATGAATGAATGAATGAATGAATAAATAAATAAAACTATGTAGGAAAATTGCAAAGGTCCTAACAGCACAAACCTTTAAGACTTTCTGTAAGTTACACAAGGACTTTCTGATGCATCTTAGTATCATAAAATATGCATGTGAAATGCCACAGAAAGAAATCTTGACTGAATGGGGACAGAAAGTAATGGTAACATTTTGGACTGACTGCTAGCATAAAATTCTGTAAAAAGTTTCCCCACCTTTTATATAAACTGTTCCTTTGTTCAAAGCTTTGCCTAGCGATTTGTCAATTTGGGTGGGTGGGTTATGAACTAATTATGGCATCCCGCTAAACTTGATGGAGTTCCTTGATGGAGTTGCATCAGATTTTCAGCCTACTCAAGCTGTCTGTGACCAATGCAGTCTAACATCCCCAAAATGAATGCCTGAACATCTATACCCTCCAGAAGAGTGACAATGCTGCATAGGAGTACAGGTAAAATGCTCACTTAAACATGAACAAGGTCAGCTGGTGGAAAAAAGGTGTGCACCACCAGGAATGCATAGTCTGGATTAGTTACCCCAACAGCTACTGAGTCTAGTCTCAACCTGTTCTCTGGAGAACCAAATCTGTATTGTTCTCAACTTAAGATAATAATAGGTGATGCCCATGTTATTCATCACTTGGCAGAGCCGTGCTCATATTCAAAAAGAGATTGTTCTGTTAACTTTGCTCCTGCAAGATAAGCAGGCTAATCTACTTCAGTTGCGCCAGTACAAGAGAAAATACCTGAACAATGGAAAAGGATTTGGAGAGAATGTAACTAGAGGTGTGTGAGTAACACAATATTTCCATACTGCCAAACACCTGGGCTCCCAAGCACCATACACTAACCCATCATCAGCAACAAATGCTGCTTTCAGATAGAAAAATATTCCTTTGGGGATTCTGCTAAGCTCTTCAGTCTATAAAATCACCATAGTACTCTTACCTGACAGCGATGATGTCAGAGTGTGTAGAACTCCAAAATTATTCCTAATTTTCTCTTCAAAGGCCATGCAGACTACAAACAAACTTATGCAGGACCATGCAGGAAAGGTTTTTTAAGCTGTAAGACAGTTGGTTCTTTTTTACCTTTCAGGGTATCAGTGTACCAAAATGACTAACCTATGTATGTGTGGGTAGGCAGGTGTAAAAACGTTTTGTGCACTAGTAACTTTTGTGCAAGTTTATTTTACACAGATACAGCAAGGAGAAATATTTCCATGTTATAAATCCTGTTGATGTATGTGCAGTAGAATATTGCAGAAGAGTAAATGCAACTTCCCATACTATATAACCTTTTCCTAAATTTAGCTAATCAAATTACTTGAATAATGGAATTCTAACTGAGGTATGAGGAGTTACCGTAACTTCTCTAGAGATGTGTATCGAGAGACACATCTTAAACAGTTACTGGAAGGCCTACTGTAGTCTGAAGTTGTGTGACACAGTTCTGCTGTTGAAGCTAAGCAAGTCTGGCTCTATAAATTGCCTGGGAATCACACATAAGCCACTGAGATTTTCAGAGGAAGAGGTTTGCATTTATGTTGCGGAGGATATTAAAAAAGCTAATCTAACAGATGGATCCGCTGTATCTGACTGCACCTGAACCAAATGTGAAGCCTTTACAGCTACAGTACTAACTTTATTTTTAAAGTGCCTGGACACAGTAATGGAGTGGATGAGGGCTAATAAACTGAGACTCAATCCAGATAAGACAGAGGTACTGTTAGTCGGTGGTTCGTCTGACCGGCTAAGTGATATTCAACCAGTTCTGGATGGGGTTGCACTCCCCCTGAAGGATCAGGTTCGTAGTTTGGGGGTGCTCTTGGATCCACAACTGTCACTCGAGGCACAGGTAAACTCGGTGGCATGGAGCACCTTTTTTATCAGCTTAGGCTGATATACCAACTACGCCCTTATCTGGACAGAGATAGCCTAGCTACAGTTATCCATGCTCTGGTAACCTCTCGTTTGGATTACTGCAATGCGTTATACGTGGGGCTGCCTCTGAAAACGGTCCGGAAACTTCAGCTGGTCCAAAATAGGGCAGCGAGATTATTAACCAGGACTGGCCGACGAGAACATATTATGCCAGTGCTTTCTCATCTACACTGGCTGCCAGTCTGTTTCTGGGCCCGATTCAAAGTGCTGGTGCTAACATTTAAAGCCTTAAACGGCTTGGGGCCAGGGTATCTGAAGGATCGCCTCCTCCCATATGTACCTGCCCGGACACTAAGATCTTCCTCAGCGGTCCTTCTCCGAGAGCCCCTGACAAAGGAAGTGAGGCAGGTGGCTACTAGGAGGAGGAGATGGAGGAGATAAGCATCCAAATGCAACGGAAAAAAGGAGAACCAGGTTCTCAGGATGCAAAAATCTTTATTAAAGGAGCCCTTTAATAAAGATTTTTGCATCCTGAGAACCTGGTTCTCTCCTTTTTTCCGTTACTAGGAGGAGGGCCTTTTCTGCTGTGGCACCCCGGTTATGGAATGAGCTCCCCAAAGAGGTTCGCCTGGCGCCTACTTTGTATTCTTTCCGGCGCCAGGTGAAGACCTTTCTGTTCTCCCAGGCATTTTAATCATTTTAATCATCTTAATCATTTTAATCTTGTAATTGTTTTAATTCCGTTATTGTAACTGCTGCTGCTAGCTCTGCTGTTTGTTTTTAATCTGTGGTTTTAAATTTTATATTTTATATTGTATTTTATGATTTTAACAGTTGTAAACCGCCCAGAGAGCTTCGGCTATTGGGCGGTATAAAAATGTAATAAATAAATACTTTATTTTTGAGTTTGACTACTCTTGAGACAGTCAGTTTGCACAGCAAAATACACTTTTAGGCCCAGGCCACTATTTGGAGAATAAAGTAGCCCGCAAGAATATATAAGTTGGTCATCCCTATTCCACATGCTACCATGAAAACTACCTAATTTTCTCTCAAGATAAAACAACTGCTACAGACTTATGGGCACACCAGGAAGAGAAATGTCTGACATGGGAGGAGGGAAACAAATGGGACAGGACCTTCTATTTGGTGATAGATGATTTAGCAGAGGAATGGAATTAAGAAAGGTGGAGAAGAGTTGGATAAATTGATTACTATACTCAACCCTTTTAGTAAGCAGGAACAAAGGTTGTGGTCAAGGCATAATAGTGAAAAACAGAAATTCTTTACTCACCAGTGAATTTCTGTTCTCCATGAGTGAAGGAGGCCAGCTAGCCTTGCTCCGGGGCTGGGAAGGCAGACCTTGTTCTGAACTTCCCAGAGGAGGCGGGGCCTCCCCCAGGAGCTCCAGTTGACACTTCCAAACAAACCATTCTTGTAAAGACATCCTTGACCCTCTTGAATAGAAGATCAATCCAGTCCGTTGGCCGTGGACCTGTGGGGATAATAAGAGAGACCCTCCCACGTGTCCTGGAAGCGTGCCCTGGGCCTAGCTGGCCTCCTTCACTAATGGAGAACAGAAATTCACCGATGAGTAAAGAATTTCCGTTTCTCCTTTGAGTATAGGCAGCCAGCTAGCTTTGGGAATGTAAAAAAGCAGTGCATCCCCTTGGGCGGGCCATCAGACCCTTAGCCGGCCTCCTACTGGGACGGAATAACCTTCTGCAGAACACGCCTGCCAAAGGCACCCTCTGCAGAGGCCATCAGGTCAATTTTGTAGTGTCTGGTGAACGTGTGAACTGAGGACCAGGTGGCTGCAATACACATTTCATCCAGGGGAGCCCTTCCACTGAAGGTCACTGAGGTAGCCATCCCCCTGACTGAGTGGGCCATGATGCCCTCCAGGACGGGTAGACCACCGGAAGAGTAGGCCAACGTGATGCATTCACGAAGCCAGCAAGATAGAGAAGCCACAGAGACCTTCTTCCCAAGTGAGGATGATCTAAAGGAGACGAACAACGAGCTGTGCTGTCTCTGAGACTTGGTTCTGTCTAGACAGAACTTGACAGCCCGCCCTGCATCTAAAGTGTGCCACTCTCTCTCTAGGGGAGTGGCTGGGCAAGGACAGAATGATGGGATCACCAGGTCTTGGGACCTGTGGGAAAGGGAGTTGACCTTGGGAAGAAAGGATGGGTCCGTGCGTAGGGCCACTTTGTTTTTGTGGAAGACACAAAGATCTTTGTCACATGAGAGGGCGCCTAACTCTGAGACTCTCCTGGCAGAAGTGATGGCCACCAGAAAAATTGCCAGGTTAGCACCTTGAGAGATGTTGCTCCCAGAGGCTCAAATGGGTGCTTTGTCAACGCCCTGAGCACCACATTGAGGCTCCAGGTAGGAAACCTGCGCATGGGGGGGGGGGACTGATCAGAGGTGCCGCTCTGAGGAACCTCTTGATGTGGGGGTGGGCACCCAAAGGTGTCCCTTTGGAATCTCCCAGCACCTAACCCAACACCAAGACCTGCCGTCTAAGTGTGCTAGGACTAAGGCCCGAAATGAGGCCTTCTTGGAGAAATTCTAAGATACAGTAATATCTTGGATTGCAAGTAACTTGGTTTGAGAGCGTTTTGCAAGACAAGCAAATTTTTAAATATTTATTTTAAAAAATCTGACTTGATATACAAGCGACGTCTTGCAATACAAGTACTGTAGTACGACTTAAATTAAAAATCTCTGTACAAATTTTTTGGGGGAATTTCGTTTTGATATAAGAGTGTTTTGGATTACAAGTGCGTTTCCGGAACGAATTATGCTCTCAATCCAAGGCATGACTGTATCTGGGATCTCTGCGCCTAAAGGATCTTTCCCCATGGTACGAGACCAGTGGAAGAAGGCCTGCCAGGTGTGGTTGTATGTCTTGTGTGTGGAGGCCTGTGTGGAGGCCCTCCTGGAGGCTAGGAGGGTGGAGATTACCTCAGCTGAATAACCTCATCTGGCTAGGAGGCCCCGCTAAGTCTCCAGGCAATCAGTTTCAGAAACCCTGGGTTCTGATGAAAGATGGGTTCCTGGCTGAGCAGATCATGCCTGATTGGGAGCCTGAAGGGGCTGCTGACCGTGAGATTCACCAGGTCAGGGAATCAAGAGTGCCGTGGCCAGTTTGGAGCCACCAGGATCACTTGAGCTTGCAGATCCTTGATCCTCTGAATCACCCTTGGGATTAGGGGTAGAGGCGGGACGGCGTAGAGGATACCCTCTGGCCACTAGCAGGAGAGGCAGTCTGCGAACTCTGCATCCCTTGTCAGGTAACGGGTGGCAAACCGTGGAAGCTTTGCATTCTGTGCGGTCGTGAAGAGATCCAGGCAGGGAAGAGCCCATCTGCGGGTCAGACTCATGAAGATGTCCTGGTGAAGTGACCACTCTCCTTGGTCTAGAGTCGTCCTGCTGAGCCAGTCAGCCTGTACAATCATCACTCTTCTCAGGTGCTCAGCTTTGAGGGAGCGGAGATGCCGTAGGGTCCAAGTGAACAGAGACATGGCTTCTTTCTGTAGGGCCTTGGATCTTGTTCCGCCCTGTTTGTTCAGGTATGTCTTTGCCATGACGCTGTCTGTTCTCACTAGCACATCCTGGCCTTCCAGGATCTGAGCAAAATGTCTGAGGGTCAGCTGGACCACCCTCAGATCCAGGAGGTTGATGAAGAGCTGAGTCTTTTCCCTGGACCAGAGTCCCTGTGCGTGGCGGTCCTGACAGACTGCCCCCCAGCCCGACAGGCAGGCATCCGTTGTTAGAAGGATGTGTGACGGGGCCTGAATGGGCACGCCCTGAGACAGGTTGGCAGGGTGGGGCCACCACCCCAGAGAACGGGAAACTGGAGCTGGAAGAATCACTGATGGATTGAAGTTCCTCGAGATTTCTAATTGGAAGTCGAGGAGGTAGGTCTGCAGGAGTCTTGAGTGGAATCTTGCCCACTGCACTGAATGCTGGCACAAGACCATCATCCCCAGAAGCTTGGCCAGGTCTCGGAGGGGCACTGAGTCCTTGGAGCAGATGGGCAGCTAGGCGACTCGTGGAGGCTTGCCTGTCTGGTGACATGGTCATCATGTCTCGAGGGTATCCAGGGGCACTCCCAGGTGAATGAGACTGGGTTGGCGAAAGGGAGCTCTTCTTTTCATTGATCAGGAATCCTAAGTTGCTGAGGGTTGATACTGAGAAAGAGTTGTCCTTGAGATGGGGAGCGAATCAATATGTTGTTGAGGTAGGGGTGGAGCTGGACTCCCCTCGAGCGCAGGAAAACCACTGGGGCCAGCAGCACCTTCGTGAAGACCCTGGGGGCCGTGGCAAGGCCAAAGGGAAGGGCCCTGAACTGGAATTGCTTCTGGCCATAACTGAAGCGTAGAAACCTGCGGTGAGCTGGCCGGATAAGGATATGGAAGTACGCTTCTGTCAGACCTACGGAAGACAGAAAATCCCCTATCCCGAGGCACTCCTTGATGGATCTGAGGGTTTCCATCCTGAATCTGTTTCTTTAAGAAGCGGTTGACTCTCTTGAGGTCTAGGATGGGGTGGGGGGCCCCGTCCTTCTTCAGAACCGTAAAGAATACTGAGAAGACGCCTTGGTCCCTTTCATTCTTCGGTACCCTCTCTATGGCCCGTATCTGAAGGTGTTGGATGACTGCCACAGTTCTCAGATGCTTGACCAGGTCTCTGAGGCGGTGGGTCCTGAAGAACCTGTCCTTGGGCTTCTTCCTGAATTCTAGGGAGTGGCCTTTCTGAACTGTCTCCAGGAGCCAGCAGTCAGAGAAGAGCTGTCGCCAAGCCTCTGAGCAGTCACACAGTCTTCCCCACACCAGGGGAGGTGGACCGTCACGCTGAGTCAGATTTCTTACCCTGGTGAGGCTTGTCTCTGTGGGATCCTGGTTAGGGTTTGGAGTCTTGCCACCTAGGTTTCTGCCCTTGGGGCAAGTACTTGTTGTAGGAAGCGTTAAGAAGAGGAGAAGGAGGAGGCAGACCTGAAGGAGCCGGACTTTGACTGAAATCGCTTTGGATCTTTCTTCTGTGGGTTCAGTAATGCTTTCTTTCTGTCCTTGGTCTCGACCAGGACCTTGTCAAGTGGATCCCCGAAGAGGTGTTTTCTGGCGAAGGGGACGCTAGCCAGGCTTGACTTTGTCTTACCATCTACACCCCAGTTGCGCAGCCAGATTCCTCCTTGCTACTACACTGGAAGCCACGGCCCTGGTTCCTAGCTGAAATGAGTCCAGTGAGGCGTCTGCTAGAAAGGCCACTGCAGAGGAGACTTCCCGGGCACTCCTTGGCATCTCTCTTGTCGGGCATCTCTTGGGAGAAAGGCGATGGCCTTCAAGAATATGGCTGTGCCACTATGGTGGCCGTGGTAGAAGCTTGAACAGAGGTAGCAGATGCTTCAAAGCATGTGGAGTGCAGAATCGGCCCTCCTATCGTGATGGTCAGGGAGCTCATCCCGTTCTGTGGGCATAAGAGATTTGGAGGTGAGAGCCGACACTGGATCATCTACCTTTGGAATAAGCAGTTCTTGCATGACCTCATCTTGCAAGCGGTAGAATTTGTTGCAGTAACAGTGGGGTGGCATGGGGTTGGCTGGTTTCGCCCATTCTCGCTGAAGGATCTCTTCCAGGTTCCATGGGAGAGGTACTGCCGGGTGCAGTGGAGGTGCTGTGGGGAAAACTTGTGGCTCCCCCAATTTCTTGGGATCTGGAGCAGTGGAAGCCTCTTCCTTGCTCATCAGATCTACAGTGGTAAGAGCATTGGTGATTAGCTTAGGGAAGGCCTCAGGGGCGAAGAGACATCCCTGAGCTAATCTGTCACTGTTCTGACTGGCTTCCTCCGAATGTTCCCCTTCTTCGAATACGGAGGATGATGCGGAAGACCTGGGGGAGGAGGAACGACGGGCCCAAGAGTCGAAGGAATATGTGGGAGACAGGGACTGATGCCTGTCCTGTGGCCTTCCAGGCATGCACCTCCACTTAGACCTGCATGTCTGAGAACGGCTGCAACTTAGCCACTTCCCCTATGAGAAAACTCCAGGGCTGGCTGCTGCAAGGGTCCTTTCTGCCCTGGTTTCCCTCTCAGGGGAGGGTAAACGGGCCTCCATGGCCTGAGCAGGCCTTGAGATGGACCAAGGCCTGTGATGGGATAGCCCCTCCCGCTGGGTTGAATGGGCCTTGTCTTGCGTGCCTTGGGCCTTGCGGGTTCTAGGTCTCGAGTGCCTTTCTCTGTTTCCTGGCCTCACGCGTTGCAGGACTTTCTCCAGCAACTGGATTAAGGTCCCAATCTGGGAGCCTTGGAGGTCCACTCCCTGTTCCCCATGTGGTGATCGGGCCTGGGGCAAGTCTCGCGCTGGTGAGTCTCGTTGTTCTCCTCCCATCTCCCTAGTTGGTGATGCTGAAGAGGGACAGGTTGCTTACCTGTAACTGTGGTTCTTCAAGTGGTCATCTGTGCAGTCACACATATGGGCTCTGCGCGTGCGCGGAGGCCGCTTCGGGAAGTTTCTAAAGCTGAGGTAAATTTTGGGCGGGAACCCCTCCCCCCTGGCGTCTTCCTTACACGGGTTCCCGCCCTCTCCCTCAGTTCCCCTGAGACCGCCATCGCGATCCCAGAGTTAAGGGAGAACGTAAGGGAAAAAAGAGGGTCTTCCCAGTACAAAAATCAATATCGAATACGAATTCGATGGTGTTACACGGTATCGATCATCGTCTGCCCAAAGGTCCCGGGTCAGTATACCATCGAACTCGACAGTGACACCGTAGCGGGGATAGACGGGCGGGTTGTGTGACTGCACAGATGACCACTCGAAGAACCACAGTTACAGGTAAGCAACCTGTCCTTCTTCTTCATGGTCTCTGTGCATCACACATATGGGCAGAGTAGCAAGCTGACTTACCGGTGGAGGGTCGGTGTCGAGATTATTGTAGGACCGAGGAAAGGACAGCTCTGCCAAATGCATTGTCCCTCCGGGATCGAACATCGACCTGGTAGTGCGTCACGAACGTTGAAGGCGTGGACCATGTAGCCGCCTTACAAACCTCCGTGATCGAGACGCCCCTTGCAAAAGCCGTCGAGGTTGATACGCTCTGGTAGAGTGAGCCTGTACCGAACCCGGCAATAGCTGTCTTTTGAGTTCGTAAGCAAGCTCGATACAGGCCACAATCCAGGAAGATAATCGCTGGCTCGAGACCGGCAAGCCCTTGGAGTGTCCACCATAACAAACAAAAAGACGGGGAGACTTCCTAATGGACTCAGTATGGGACTTGTAGAACAATAGAGCCCTTCGTACGTCCAGCATGTGCAGTTGATGTTCCAATGGAGACGACGGACTTTGAAAGAATGCTGGTAATTACTTCCGGGTGAACATGGAGTCTTGAAGTCACACAGAATCTCTGTGGGACAACTGATAGTGTTCCTGGCCAGAGAAATTCTGACTGGGGAATCTACTTCTGATAAGAAGCTAAGATTTGATGTTACCCCCAAAATACCTTGCAGGGTTATAAATCGCTTTCTGTTTGCCTTTCGACGGACAGATTGTCGCTGTAACCTGAGGGGGAGGGGAAACGGCGCCGTATTCAGGAGATCGGCTTGTACCGATCATTAGAGATGTACGTGTTCGCTTCCAAAATGATGGCTTATATCTGGACTGGCCGATTTGGAATCTTTCTACAGCACAGTAGGAATTATAATTAACTGTAAGTTGAATGTGGGTATATCTGGGAGGCAAAGAAGATAAGAAGTGCTAATTGGAAGGAGGGCTATAATTATTTTATGTGCAGTGGAATTTTGGAAGTACAAGGGCAATATGACTTCAGCATTTATGTTGCTCTGGAAAAAGTTGGAAAACAATATTCTAAATAAACTGGAAAGAAGAATCCAAGGTTGGGATGTAAACTTTGAAGTAGACTTAACAAAAAAAAGACTAGAATCGGACACTACACAGGAGGAGAAAGAATTAAGGATGTTGGAGACTTTCCCGAAATTCACAGAGGCGCTGAAGTTTTAACTGGACTGAATTTGTTTAAGGAGAATGCTTGGAGAAAAGTTATGACACAGTTTTTAAAACCCAAGATGGCGAATGCTGAGATTCACAGAGGCTCTGAACTCAGGACTGGACTGAATGTGCCTGAAAAAATTTATGAAGCCGGTGAGCAAGATTATCCATTTGACAGAGGGAAATATGAGCTTTTTTTAAAAAAAAAATCTGATTTTGTTTTGACTGGGAAAAGATACAAGGTTGTTGTTTATTGAATTATTCAGTTAAAGGGATTGCCTATATGATTTGTATGGACGTTAAACATTTAAGAAAAGGGATTGCTTATATGATTGGTCTGGATTTCAAATATAAATGGTGATGTAAGAGAAAATATTATTATTAAGATATAAGCATATTAGGTCTGTTTGGAAATATTTACTTAAAAATGTCTTTTAAATCTTGTGTGGAAGATTTGACATATTGAAGGGGAAGGTCGTTCTTTGTTTTTGTTTTTTGGAGGTTTTCTTTTTTCTTTTCTTTTTTTTGGTCTTTTACAAGTAGAATGATGACTTATGTGCTTCTGTTGTCTGGTTAGCTGTTACTTACTTTTTAACTTTCAAACTTTTCTTTAAAAAAAAAGATATCTTTAAAATTAAAAGTGAAGTGGTTTATGGATAGATAGAAAGAAACAAGGAGTAAATGTACTATACTAGAGAGGGATTCTTAATATTCTTAATAATGGGATTTTAAATTGGATTAAAATGTTGTTTTGCTTTTGGTTTGCCGTAACTGAATGTGAGGTTTTGTTAACAGAAAATGTTGTAAGAATAACTGTGGTTGCTTAAGCTGTGGAGAAGATTGGAAGTCCTTTTTAATTGTGTATATTGTTTGTTATATATGTGTTTTAGTGTTTGTATGAAATGAAATTTAAAAAATTCACAAACAAAAAGAAAGAATGCTGGTAATATAATGTCTTGATTTAGATGGAAGGCAGACAAGACCTTAGGAAGGAAGGCTAAGTCTGGACGCAACACCACCTTTTCCTTGTGGAAACTGAGGTACGGTGGATCCACCCTTACAGCTGCTAGCTCTGATGCTCTGCGAGCAGAAGTGATTGCAACAAGAAATACAGTCTTAAAAGTTACTAAGCGGAGATCTGCTGTCGCCATTGGCTCGAATGGCTTAGCCATGAGTACCTGTAGAACCAACTGTAGGTCCCAAATCGGAGTGACTGGCTTAAATGAAGGGGTCATATTTTTTAATCCTCTCATGAAACGCTTGACTAGCGGGTTCGAAAACAAAGTGAATCCATCTTGACCATTATGGTAAGCTGACAAGGCAGCCATATAGACCCTTAACGAGCTCGTCTTAAGCCCTTTGTGTTGCAAATGAAGCAGGAATTGCAGCACTTGATGGATAGGAGCGCTAGAGTAGGGCACTTCAATCCGACCGAGGTAGTCACAGAAGGCTTTCCATTTCCTAGCATATGAAACTCTAGTGGATGGTTTCCAAGCTTCCTGCAGTACGAGCCTGATCTCCGAAGGGAGAGTGCTCGGTATCAAATTCGCCAGGCTGTGAGTTTCAGGATGGACGGATTCGGGTGTAATAGCGCGCCTCGAGCTTGAGAAAGTATCGTTGTCGTGTTCAGTAGGTAGCGATACTCTCCTTTGGATAGTCGGAGGAGTGGCGCAAACCAGGCCTGCCTTGGCCACCATGGAGTCACCAGGATGCAGTTCGTCCCGTCGGACTGGATTTGCGAGACGACTTTGGTCAACAACGGAATCGGTGGGAATATATAAAACAGAGTCCCCGACCAAGTTATCAGGAATGCGCCCCCGATCAATGCGTTGTCGTGACCTGCTCTGCTGCAGAAAGTGTGGCAAGCTGTATTGGCCGCAGTGGCGAATAGATCTACTGTTGGGGTTCCCCACAGGTGAAAAAGGGATTGTCGAATTCGAACGTAGAGTTGCCACTCGTAAGAGTTGAGGGACATCCTGCTGAGGGCATCTGCCAGTGTATTGTCTTTCCCAGCAATATGGATGGCTCTCACTGATATATGACGAGGGATCATCCAGTCGAATATACGGAGGGTTAGGTTCGTCAGTCGTAGTGAGCGGGTGCCACCTTCCTTGTTCAGGTAGGCCACAACTGTAGTATTGTCTGTGACCACCTGCAGATGTCTCGCAGCAAGTATAGATTTGAGGAATTTCATCGAGTTCCACACTGCTTTGAGCTCGAGAGCGTTGATGTGTCTCTCTCGATCTTGCGGGCCCCACTGGCCTTGTGCTGTGTGATTCCCGCAGTGAGCTCCCCAGCCCAGGAGAGAAGCATCAGTCGTGAGCCGTGAGTGAAGGCGTGGCGGGTTGGAAAGGTAGCCCTTTTGTCAGATTGGAGCGGCTCATCCACCAGCGAAGAGACTGCCTTATGCTGGACGGAATAGTTAGTCGCGTTCGATGGGCATTCATCTCGGAATCGAACAATCTTATGAACCAGTTTTGGAGCTGGCGCATACGAAGTCGAGCGAGTGGAACGACCGATATGGATGAAGCCATGAGACTGAGGAGCCGTTGGATCGAATGGGCTGTGCACGACGTCGCCTTTTGCAGTTTCGAGGCGAGGGTAAGTATTTTGAGAGTTCTGTCTTTCAGTAGAAAGGCGCGACCGACAGTAGCGTCTAAGAATGCTCCGATGAATTGGATCCTTTGAGTTGGAAAGAGAGTGGACTTCTTTTCGTTGAGGCAGAGTCCGAGCGTGTCCAGAGTGTTGGTAGTCAGGCGGAGGGCGCTCCAAAGTTCCTGAGCAGATGGTGCAACGATGAGCCAATCGTCCAGGTAAGGATAGAGCGTCACCCCTTGGGTTCGTAGAGCAGCGCAGACTACTGTCATACACTTGGTAAACACCCTCGGTGCCGTCGAAAGTCCGAATGGAAGTACCTTGAACTGGTAAATATCGGATCCGATCTTGAACTTCAGGTATTTCTGGCTGTCTCGATGGATCCCTATGTGGAAGTAGGCATCTTGGAGATCGATGGATGTAAACCAGTCGGTCTTGCGGAGGAGAGGCAAGATCGATTGGAGAGTGACCATCCTGAACTTCTTGGGTGGAATGTAGAAGTTCACTGAGCGTAGGTCCAGGTCAAGGAGTCCTCCATCCTTCTTTGACACCGTGAAATACCTGGAGTAAAGGCCGTCCTGTGCCAGGTGAGGTGAGACCATCTCGATGACCCCCTTGAGTAACAAGGAATCGACCTCCTCCCTGCAGCGTCTGGGATGGCTGCGTGGTGCGGATGCCAAGAAAAGGTGGGAGAGAATCAAACTTCGATCCTGTACCCATGCCAAATAATGTCCAGAACCCAACGATCGGTGGTAATTTTCTTCCATGATGGTAGGAAGAGGGATAGTCGGGTTCCAAACTGAGGTCGAGCCGGAAGGATCGGAGCGGAGTTGTCGGTCGTGCCTTGGGTCGCGTCAAACTCGTCGTCTTTGAAAGTCGCCTCCTTTACGGGAGCCCCGGTACCGTTGCTGCTGGTACTGACGGCTCGGTGCCCGGGGCTGCTGTGAACTGCTGCTGCCACTGCTGCTGTTGCTGTCCCTGCTGGGTCGGAGCTATCGGGGGCGGATATGGAGCCCACCTGCGGCGTCTGAATGGTTTAGAGGATGGTTGTGGAAGGAGGCCCATCTTCCTCGCATTCACCCGGGCTTTCTGAACCGTGTCGAGAGTCGTCCGTTTTATCATTAAAGAGGCCAACTCCGTCGAAGGGCAGATTCTCAATTTTGGCCTTAGCTTCCGAGGTCAATGTAGAGGACCTTAGCCAAGCGTGCCAGCGTAGGGCAACTGCACTCATCAGGGATCTCCCATGACAGTCCCCTTGATGTCTGGCAGTATGAATCTGCTGTCTGGAGGTGTTTGTTGCTTCAGCCTGGAAGACTCTGGCCAAGTCTCTCTTCTCGTCCGGCAGATAGTCTATCAGCCCTCCCATCTTCTCCCAAAGGAAAAGTTGGTACCTAGCCATCGTAGCTTGGTACCCAGCAACCCGGATCCCCAGGGCGCTCGAGGTGTAGACTCTTCGTCCGAAGCTGTCTAACCTTTTTCCTTCGGGGTCAGACGGAGTGGAGTGTTGTTTGCCTGACCTGGATTGTGCTGACTCCACTATCATCGAATTCGGGGTTGGATGAGAGAAGAGAAATTTGGCTGTGTCTGGCCTGATTTTGTAGAGAGCATCAAGGCGCTTTGCCGCAGGTGGAGCTGTGGATGGGGAGCTCCATGATCCTTGCACTGTCTCCAGCATCGTCGGGGTGATTGGGAGTAACGTTGGGCCCGAAGATGATTTCGAAACCGCGTTGAAGAGAGGGTCGACCTCTTTCTTCTCTTCGACAGCCATCTCCAGACCGAGGGCTTGGGCCATTCGAAGGACCTGGTCCTGAAAGGTGCCCATATCCTCAGAGGGGGATACCGCGGCGAGTGGAGACGTTCTGATCCGGAGATGTAGAAGATGGGGACAGTGAGACGATCGAGTCCGAGTCAGTTAGGGGAGACCCCGGAGTCGACGACCTGTGGGAGCGGGATACAGCTGTCATCGAAACCGTAGTTATTTGGTCCTCTTTCTCACTAACTTGCGAAGGGAGGGCCAGAGGACGGATCGGAGGGGATATCCTGGGGCTCGGACGTGCCCCTTTTTGTCCCGGTGGAGACCGTCTGGCTTCCCTTCTCGGGGAGCGTCTCCTGAGTGGCGACCTCTCTCGGGAACGGTACACCCTGGTCTGGTACCTGTATTCAGACACAGGGGAGCATCTCCGCCAAGGAGTATCTTGAGTCTCTCGAGTCCTGAGACCTCTCCCTGTATCGTTGGGGGTCTCGAGGTCTGCGAAAATCAGACGATCTGGAGGATGCCCGATCCCGGGTAATCACTACCTCCTCGATCTCGAGTGAGCTGGATCGAGTCCGTGGAGTACGAGCCCGTATCTCACGAACAGGAGAGGCGAGGGTCGGAAGAGCAGTGGTTCGTACCGGAGGCCTCGAGTCTGAAGGTGAATCCGGTATCTCGCCTTCTGATACTGAGAGTGCTCGAATAGTCTCGAGCACTCTCGAGCCTTTTGGTGGAGAGCAAGGCGGTGGATCCCTCGAGCCCGAGGGAGCCTGTGCGGAAGGAGACTTAAGCCCAGCTGGGCGTTCAACGGTCACGACGTCTGTCGGATCCGGGGCTTGCGTCGATCTCGATCCCGAGAGGGACGAAGCCAATTTTTTTGCCAGTCTCCTTGCCTTATCTTTCCGCTCCTTGCTCTTCCTTTTCTCCTCTTTCTCTCTACAAGCCTTCTTGGCTTTGCTCTTCGATATCATAGTCGCCATGTAGGCCTCCTGAGCGTCCACTGAGAAGACCGTGTGCGATGGCGGCGTACTAGGCCTTGCCAAAGGGATAGGCTTTTCCGCAGGCGGTTGGAGAGCCCTCTTGTATAGAATGGCAGTCAACTTGTCCGCCCTGTGCTTCCCCGCTTGTTTTGTGAACGCTTGGCAATGATGGCAAGCGTCCACATTATGGCCCTCGCCGAGGCAGGCGAGACACAGCGAGTGCCCGTCCGCCGGAGGAAGCTTCGTCCCGCACCTTACGCATTTGTGAAAGGGGGCTTTTGGAGCCATAATCGTAGCAGTTGGTGATCCCACGACGAGCGGGGGGAGAAAGTTGGAGATTGAAGAATCCTAGAAAAAGTAGTTACCTAGCTGAATTCTAAGACTAGAATTCCAGAACCTCTCGATAGAACAGCCACACGCGATGGCAGTCGAAGAGGAACTGAGGGAGAGGGCGGGAACCCGTGTAAGGAGGACGCCAGGGGGGAGGGGTTCCCGCCCAAAATTTACCTCAGCTTTAGAAACTTCCCGAAGCGGCCTCCGCGCACGCGCAGAGCCCATATGTGTGATGCACAGAGACCACGAAGAACTAGTGGAGTCTAGAGTGGAGGCCATGACCATGTGGTTACCGTGTGGCTGTAAGACAAAAGGGGGGAAGTGGGTGGACGGTGAGGCCTATTACCATCCACCGCCCGCTCTCGTAGGCCATTCCGAGGTGAGGACTCAGGTCAGATTATTCTTCAAAGCCGGGGGGGGTTCTCTCCCCCTCCCCCCCGTGGGCTCTGCTGTGAAGTGATCGGCCGTTTCGTAGGCGGAGGATCGGGTTGAAGAATGAAAGAAATGGTCCGGCGACGGCACGGGCTCCGGGCGGGCTCTGTCTGGAGACTAGGCCCTGGAGGTTTGAGTGGTTCTCCCTCCCCTGCGCGGACCATTGCGGTGAGGCCGGCCTCGTCCTATGTGAAGGGGCATCCCTGGAGTCTGGGGGATCTCGAAGCCTCCCCATTCTGGTTAGCCGGAACAAAGAGGCCTGTGCCAGACCACTACGCAGAGGCGCGACTGCCTGCCCACTCAGGAGAATGGCAGAGGCTTGACCGAGCCTCTCACGGGCTCCGGGTCTGATGACCCTTGGGCGGCTTCTCTCTCCCTCTCCCTTTAAGGGAATTCAGAGGGAGGGGTCGGGGGCCTCCTATGTGGAGGGGCGACCCGGAGTCTGGCCATCTGCTCGCCCACTGTTTTGGCGGCGGCGTGGGGCTCTGTGACTCCACAGGTGGGGGAGCGCAATCAGGTCTAACCTGAAAAAACGGTGTCTTTCAATGGGATCCAGTGGAGAAAATTCAGTTTCTTTTCTTCTTTCTTTGTTTTCCTTTTGAAGGTCAGATCTGCCTCCCACCATGAGGCAGGAAGACAAACTGGAGCACCCGGGGGAGGCCCCGCCTCCTCCGGGAAGTTCAGAACAAGGTCTGCCTTCCAAGCCACGGAGGCAGGGCTTCCCCAAAACTAGCTGGTCTCCTACACTTGAAGGAGAATGACAAGGATATACAAATGAGGGCACATGGTCCATGGATTGAGATGCTTTTATTTTTATATTAATTTTATTTGGAAAAGCTAATTTTCCTCTTTTCCTGTGTCTTCTCCTTTTTGTTGTTCCACAACCTGTTATAAGGCTGTTGTGGACAGAGATCCATACATCTATCTACAGCAACAGTGCAGAACTGATTTTGGGTGGGAGGGCTGGATGACCTCACACCAGCCCTGTGGACTGTATGACTGTCAGGTGGCCATGGTGTCATTTGCTCCCCAGCCCAAACACTGGGTGGATCTTCTATCCGGGGGTTGGGCCAGGGTCCAGACTCCACATGGAGACTTTCCCATTTAGGGAAGCCCCATGTGCAGCCAAGCTGAGACCCTGTTACTCCAAGGAGCTATAGGGACTAGTTTGGCTCCGCCCCATTCTTCCCATAACCCTCCTCCTTCCTGCAATAGGAGAAGAAGAAGTGCCCGAGTCCCCTTCGTTTCTCCAACAGAGGAGCAAAGGAGACTAAGCCACTTCACCTGTCCCACCTCTCTCCCCCTTTGTGAGATGGAGGCGGGACAGGCTAAGCAGAACTGGACGTGCACCTGGCAAGAACAGCAGCTCTCCCTGGCATGGGTGAGTCCTAATGTCTGCTGCCCTTCATCTCCACTGTTATCTTTGATATCGGAGATAGCAGCAGGGATGTGGGGCAGTGGGACTCACCTGTGTGCGAAGAGAGCAGCTGCTCTCCACAGCACAGGCGAATCCCAATGCCCACCATCCTCCATCCATCTCCAATTTGAGCCTAAGCCCTGCCCACTGGAGGAACCTCAAGAGGCTGCACACGCTGGATTAGGCCCCCGGGCTGGAGGCTGTGCACCCCTGATCTACAGAGTTGCTATTAGCTTGCCTTACCCAAAGACATCAAAAGATGGGGAGGGAAGAATAAACAGACAAACGGAAATTGCATAATCAGTTCTATAAAAGTCAGTTTTCTGTTAAAAAGTTTGTTAAACAAGAAAATGCTCCGTATTGTTAAATAATTCTAGGCTCTTAATATTGTTTTCAAAGTGGATGCCTATATGGCTCTTTAGCCAAAATAAAGTGAAAGCCTTGGCTAAAACACCTTGGTTGGCAGAAGCAAACATTCCAATATAATAACTACTAAATAGAAATTTTGGAATTGGTCCTTGCTGAATTCCATAGCCTGCTTAGAGCGTGACAACAGAGAGATCAGCTTGCGCTGAAAACTAAAACAGAAAATTCAACCACAATAGGGATGGGGGGGGAGTAATACCTTCAAGATGAAGAGGGGTGTTTGCTATTTGAGAAACAAGAGCCCAGAACAGGCATTAAAACAATGACAAGCTGTCCTCGTAGAACATGTTAATTTTATTATTTATTTAAAATAGTTCTAGAATACTATTCACCAAAGTTTCATAGTAGTTTACATAATTAAAACAAAATACAACACAAAGTGAAACCCGCCTCCAATAACAACAAAGTACAGTGCAGCAAAAAAAAGAAAGAAAAAAAGCAGGGGTCAATTTCCAAAACCCAACTGAAACAAAAAGGTTTTCACTTGTGTGCAGAAGGTGTCTAAACTTCCCTCACAAGGGAGTTCCATAGTGTCGGAGATGCTAAGAAATGGCCCTGCTTCTGCTAGAGACTACTTTAGCTACTCCATTTGAAGGAAGGTGGACCAGTCTCATCAACGATCTCAAATGCTGGGGGGGGGGGATCATATGGGAGGAAAGGTTCCCTGAGATAATCAGGATTTAAGCTATTTAGGCCTTTAAGAAGTAGCACTTTGAATTGGGCCAAGAAATAAACTGGCAGCCAGTGCAGATGCTGTTAACAGGTGGGCCGCCTCATTCTGCACCAACCAAAGTTTCCAAGTCATCCTCAAAGGCAGCCCTACATAGACTGCATTACAACAGTCTAATCTAGAAGTCACAAAGGTATACCTGACAAGGCTAGATCATTCTCCTCCAGCACTGGGCACAGCCACAGCTGCCACCTAGGAATCCAAAAGCAACACTGGGTCCAGCAGTAATCCCAAGCTACAAACTGGGGTGACCAGCCAGATGGGCGATTAATAAATATAAGAAATAAATAAATAAACTGGGAAATGTGACCCAATCCAGAACAGGCATCTCTCCTGTCCCCCACTATCATCAGTTCCATTTTATCTCAATTGAACTTAAATTTATTAATGTTCGTCCAGTCCACCACTGGTTGCAGACAGGCATTCAAGGATTGCACTGCCTTGTCTAGGTTTGAGGGAAAGAGCTGATTTCACTAGCATACTAGGAATGGCAAACTTCATCCTCCCACCATGACAACCTCTTCTAGCAATTTCATGTAGATGCTAAACAGCATGGGAGACAATACTGAGGGACCCTACAGGCTTATTCCCATGGGGATGAACAGCTGTCTCCTAGCAGCACCTTCTTGAACCTGCCCTCTAGGAAGGAGAACCACTTCAGAGTGGTGTCTTGACTCCCCAATCCTGAAAGATAGCTCAGAATAATACCATGACTGATGATACTGAATGCTGCTGAGAGGTCCAGGAGAATCAAGAGGGTCGCACACCCCTCTCTCACGGTCAAGGCCATTCACCAGTCCAACCAATTCAGACTCAATCCTGAAACCAGACTGAAACGGACCCAGATAATCAGCCTCACCCAAGAGTGCCTGGAGCTGATCATCCCTCAAGCACCTGCCCCAAAAGGTGGATTTTCTGTCAGGAACTGCATGTTCTTTGCTACCCATAAGGAATAGAAAAGTCAATTTAACCACAACTTCTTTACATTTTAGGGCAATTCAAAAAAAGACCAATCCACCACAGTTCCCTTCTGTTATACAAAAATAATTATTTGGTACTGAAAGAGGTAACATGGATGGATTCATCAGTTTATTCTGCAAACTTTATTGAGTGATGTCAGTAACATCAAATAATTATCTGTAAGTCAAGAGAAAAACTTATAAGTAGAAGAAAAGACAGGTAACTAATGGATAAGGACAATAGATATTAAGAAGAGCAAGAAAGGGGGTTTGCAATAACCTTGCAAGTAAGTTACAACTGTACACACACACACATACACACACACTTCAGAAAAAGAGGGCAGTGCTGCAGGAAAGGTGAAAAATGGTGGGAACAGACAGGAAGCACAGACTGTGATGCAATTTGCCACATAACTGCTCATTCAAGGACAGTTGCTCAGCCCAGATGAGTGGCAAATTGCATGGCTGGGCGAAACATCTGTTAGGGATGCTTTAGGTCAGGAGTGGGGAATCTGTGGCCCTCCAGATGCTGTTTGACTAAAACTCCCATAATCCCTGACCATTGGCCATGCTGGCTGGGGTGATGGGAGATGCAGTCCATCAATATCTGGAGAGCCACTGGTTCTCAACCCCTGCATAGAGGATACCTTGACTTATGCCAGGAAGTTGAACTAGAAGATGCACTGGAACCCTTTTAATATTGACTCAAGGCATAAGAAGTATAACATGTTAATCCATTCACTTCTCAGATCTGCAACTTCCAAAGCATTTGCTGTTCTGATGTTGTCTGGTTCAGCTCCTCTCCCTTTATCAGTCTCCCTATGCATTGGGCACAGTCTTCTCCCACATTCAACCCGATTTACGGTACCTCTTCTAATCCCCTTGCCAGCTAACCTGGAGAAGTTCTACTGAATGTAGCCCGTTCTTTATTTTTGCTGCTACTCCTGGGCTAACTTTTGCTTCTCACTCCTCTCCTCACTGAGCCAACATGCTTTCCCCACTCCCAAATGTCCACATCCACTATAGTAATGTAATTGGCCCCTTCAGGAAGGCTGTAGTGTCTCTCGCTCCCAGATGGCAGGAAGCATGTACATGGTCTGTACAGTATTCAGGAAGCAAAATTTAGTGCAGCCCTATTTGTCCACACCACCTATCTCCATTATGAGATCTGTGGAAGCAGTAGATTAGCAGCGGTTTTGACTGGGCTCATCTGGAAGGAGCTGACTCCCATCAGCCTTCACCTGTACCGAGAAATCAGCCTCACAATTTGAGAGCCTTGTTTATTTTGTTTGACACAAACAAAACCAGGATCAGTAAAGCACCAAAATCCCAACATTATTGTAGAAACCAAGAGAAAATTGAAACAGGCCATTTCACTCTTTGCCATTTTCCAGTTGGATTTGCACTGCTATGTTGCAAGAATTAATTTATCTAGAAAGCAGCAGCATAGCAACACAATACTACTTACTTATACCTAGCCATTTTAAACAGTGAATAATTTAAACATTTTTCCATTTCTTTGGTTCTAGAAGTAACCCGCTCTTTCTACACATACTGACATCCATGCATCCAAATCTCAGTCTTTAGTTACAATGAAAGAACTTTCCCAAAGCACCCTCATTCTGCATTTATTAGGTAAGAAAGCAGCTGCAACTCATCCCAAAAAGCATTTTTTTCAATGCTACATAGAACTTGGGGTTTATCTCATGCCTGAAGCAGTTACAGCAAGGATAAGAATGTAACAAAACAATAACTAAATAAGAAACAGACTTTTTACCAAGAAAAAGAGGCTTCCCAGGAGACAAAGCACTCAAGCTTCTATCTAACCTTCTAAAACCCTTCCCACTACAAGACACTAAAAAGAGCAGAATATATTACAATAAAGTAGCAAGCAAAACCAGTTCCTCAAAACACAGCAAGGGACTTAAAATATAGATCAATTCCAAGTTCTTCTATTGCAGCTGCTCAAAATAATCCTTGTCATTTGGTAAATGACATTCTGGAATTCCTTGCTTAGCTTCAGCTGTCAATACCACACCACATTAAGGTGCCTCAAAAACTCTGCTTTTTGAGGCACCTTAATGAGGCACTATCAGTGAGACAGGGAGGAAAATTTTCCCAAATGGAAAAATTTCCAGTGCTTTATTTTTCCACCAAAAATTTTCTATAGCGTAAGTTCATTAATAACAATGAATGAATGCCAATTGCAAATATAATATTAGGCAGGCATGGAAGTTTCAAAGTTGTAATTAGTGTTTTTCAGGTGCTTATCCCTAGCACATATGTGAGAGAATACATATATATCACTGAAATACATCGATGTCTCAGTGTGAAATGGAACTAATAAGCAGTAACAGTGAAACTGAAGGAGCCCCATCAGCCTCAGTGGAAGAGATGTTGAAATAGATTAGCAACTGTCAGCATATCATGCACAGTTCTTTGGGTTGCTAAAATTAAGTAGCACAGCCTTCCCGAACCTGGTGCCCTACAGATGTGTTGGACTACAACTCCCATCATCACCAGCCAGGCTGAGTGGTGAATGATGGGAGCTATAGTTCATCACATCTGTAGGGCACCAGGTGGGGAAGACTGAATTAATGTGTCAGTTTTGAGTAACTCTGCTTTTTTCTTACATTTAAACAAGGCAAGGGAAATACATGCTATGGTCTTTAAATGTGTACAAGTACTCCAATAAAACATAACATTTAAATCACATTAACAGAGCGATCCTATGGCCCCTTGACAATGTCTAGGGGGCCACAGGATGCTTTAGAGTCCCAGCTCCAGGTTTGGAAAAGAGCTCTGACCTCAGAAATGGGGATCCGTGCTCGGATCGCCCTCCCCCCACCTCGCATGTCAGCTGCTTCTCCAAGGTCATTATACTAACCTCGGAGAAGGAGTAAAGAGGGTGTTCTGGGGAGGGCAGGAGACTGGGTCTGCCAGGATACAATGTATCCTGTCCGCACTCCAGCCTCCTTCCCTCCCTGGCTGAAGCGCCGCAGCTAGAAGGCTGAAGATCACCTCCACACTCTTCCTGTCCTGCATAGGATGCCCGTAATCCATTGGATTGCACCCTAAGTGTGCTTAAATTTTTTCATAAAATACTTGTAGTGTATTGGGACAAAAATTAACATGGAGTACTTTTTTTTAGCTTTGTTGTCTACTAAACAGAAGTAAAATAAAAATGCTAAATTAGATCACTCTCAGAGGTGTTGGGATGCAATCAGAAATTCTTCCAATGCAAATGACCCTATGCAAATTCAATTTTTTCCAGAAAACCCACTTCTCCGGACACAACACCTCATTATAAAAGTTTGTTTTAAAGTAAAGCATCCAATATCTATTGGGGTGTGCATACATCGACACAGAAAAAGAATCAAGCAAATGACTCAATTTAACTGTGTTTAAGATTTATTTTTTCAGTAACATGCTCCGGTAAATTTCTGGTTTGTCCCAAGGGAAGTTGGAGGGAGAATTTGTTTACGTTAATTTGTGAATTCTAAGGTCTGTTGATATTAATGGATCATTCTTATACACAACTTCACTAAGCTTTAAGGAAGGCTGTACGGAATTCTCTGTAGTTGCCAGATTCAGGATTACCTGCAAGTTGCAGAGTGAGGGGAATGACAAATTCTAGAATGCAGAGGTCAGAGACACAGGAATGAGAGAGAAAGGGAGCCATTCTCTAGGCATTATGGAAGAGGTGCCACCATGACTAAAGCAGTATGTTAAATCCCACTGCAGACCATCAAAGTAGAGCAGCTTAATTGCAAGCAGGATTTCAGCCTAAAAGGAAACTGAAGGTGCCAAGCTCGCACAGGTCTTCCCCAGAAATATTTTCTTACAAGAATTCTGATGACTAATCTTTGGTCTCATGGTCACAGATACAAGAAAATGTAATGAAGAACCAAAAGGAAAACCTAGAACACGCATATTACAGGGGGAGGAAGGTTCAACAATTTTCATTCTCCTAAGGCATGGACTTACTTTTCTGTATTACAAAACTGTCAGGCAGACACAATATAATTAATAGTGATGATCAATGCAATCAAAATGCTCAATGTTCAGTAATATGCCTTACCATTTTATTATCTTCACGTCAAAGAGCTAAATGCATCATCAGATAACATACACAAATTATTTAAAAGTAAAATCTCATACTATCACACCACAGATTTGTATAAGGGCAGTATGATATTGACAGTTTTATTTTCGATTCCTTTCCTAATTGTGCCTGAAGGCGAACAACACACCTATTTCTCAGACATACTTTAAGCATAATAGTATGGAATTGCTTCTTGCTTTGTAGCTCTCTTCCCATACCCTTGATTTACAGAGTATTCCTACACTGGGTAGGCAGGAAAGGCACCCTGCTAGAGTTCACAACCCAACAAGCCATGGATTCTCTTACTGGGTTGTTCATGGTTAACAACCCATAGTTAAACCACAGTGCAGGGCTCGCACAGAAGGACAACCCATGATTCAACAACAACCCATGCTCTGGGTTGTTGTTATGTGCAGAGTAGGCCAATATGTTTCTCTCTGCTCAAACTAGCCCTCACAGCCATCCCAGAGTATACACTCATATAAGTAGGATGGATTCATTTAAACTGAGGCAATTTAAAGAAGGACCAATTATAACTGATTTTAATCAAGTTCCAACTTTCTAATTCATATATTGTCACAACAAACATGCATTCTAATAGGTTGCCACAACAATTAGAATATATCTGTTTAAAACTAAATAGAGTCTTTATACTACCCAGGAGCATAATCCAAAATCTCTAGTCATGTAATCCACATGTTGTTTTCACTGGAGAATATATATCTGCTTAAGTGAACAACTGTGAAATAAAGAATTTCTGTTTGGCTTCCCCAATAAATATGCAAGAACACTAAGCAAAGATTAAGTGCTCAGAACTTACCCCAAAACAAGGGCTGGTAGTTACTGGACAGAAAATTGTTTCTTCATAACAGAAAGTAAATGTTTATTTCATTTTATTTAATATATTTCTTAGGGCACAATCCAACAGGGCTGCCTGTAACCCTGCAAATTCAGAGGATAATGGGTATCCTATGCATGGCGGGAGAAACGTGGAGGCAGTCCTCCCACTCTGCAAAGCAGCTAGATGGCTGATTTCGGCCGTCTAACTGCAACACTTTGAAGAGGGAGGGAAGGAGGCTGAGGCACCACTAGGATATGTCATATATTGGCAGTGCCAGTCTCCTCCCCTCCTTGCCCCTCAACACACGCTGAGGTCGCTCCTACAACCTTGGAGAAGCAGCCGGTGTGGTTCTTTCCACACTGGCTGCAATCCAAGTGCCGATTCCCAGCTCCAAGGTCGGAGCTGGGAATCCGAAAAATCCTATGGCCCTCTGGACGTGGTCTAGGGGCCATAGGATTGCTCTGTTAGTTACCTTTCACAGCCATGGTCTTCCCAAGGTATCTTACAATATAAAAAGAATACAATTCAATGAATTATAATAACACTTTAAATTAAATTTTTTTTACAATAAGTAAATTACTCATTCAAAGTGCTGGTGCTAACATTTAAAGCCCTAAACGGCTTGGGGCCAGGGTATTTGAAGGATCGTCTCCTCCCATATGTTCCTGCCTGGACACTAAGATCTGCATCAGCGGTCCTTCTCCGAGAGCCCCTGCCAAAGGAAGTGAGGCAGGTGGCTACCAGGAGGAGGGCCTTTTCTGCTGTGGCACCCCGGTTATGGAATGAGCTCCCCAAAGAGGTTCGCCTGGCGCCCTACTTTGTATTCTTTCCGGCGCCAGGTGAAGACCTTTCTGTTCTCCCAGGCATTTTAATCATTTTAATCATCTTAATCATTTTAATCTTGTAGTTGTTTTTAATTCCATTATTGTAACTGCTGCTGCTAGCTCTGCTGTTTGTTTTTAATCTGTGGTTTTAAATTTTATATTTTATATTGTATTTTATGATTTTAACTGTTGTAAACCGCCCAGAGAGCTTCGGCTATTGGGCGGTATAAAAATGTATTAAATAAATAAAGTTACTACAGTTTCAAATACCTAACAGCAGTTGCCCATGCCCTTTGGTTGACAGAATCTAAATCATCATCAGGCGATCACTCGTGATCGAGTAAGATTGTCTTCCAGGATAAAAATTTACAAAAAAGGAGATTTTAAAAGGAGGAAATTCTAAAGAAAATTGTGTAGACTCTAGTGATGGGTCCGTAAGTGACTGTGGAGGCCAATTCTAGATCCACACAGCTTCCCACAGTGAGGACGCAGGTTACCAGATGGAAGATGGTCCTGTAAAGGATTCGTTTGACATGCTTTTCGCTTAGCACGCTTCTCCCTTTCACCTTGCACTCGGGCTTCTTCAAAGTCCATAGAACCTTTGTGAAAGGCCAACCTCCAGTTAGATCGTTCATGGGCCAGAGCTTCCCAGTTTTCGATGTTTATATTGCATTTTTTTAGATTAGCCTTATGAACATCTTTAAACCTCTAAATATTAATCATTTATATAATAGTTTCAGTTCAGTTTGTTTTGTCCATAAGCCATTACAAAAGGTTCAAATAGTTGCAGACTAAGTCTAAAAGACAACAGTTACAAGCAAAGCAATAAGGGGAGGGAGAACTTTCATTACCCAGAAAAATAACAAGAAAAAATACCATTAATTGAGATGGCAGTCAATCATGACAGCATCAAGAAAAGTCTGTTATGATTTGGCAGCAATTTGCAGAATTACAAATAAAGCTCATGACCTCCTATTGTGTCATATTTACTGACCTTAAGAGTTACATAGTTTTGCTCTAGTTTGTTGTTGCTCTAGTTTCTAGTTTGCTCTAGAAAAAGCAGGCTTTTAACAACATTACAGACGTTACAATAAGCCTCATTCCAGAAGACTCTGGCTTATCAGGATCAAGCATACTACTAGTACCCACTGCTGATCTCTCCTGCTTGGCTCCTCCTGCCAGTGGGAGAGGCTAAAAAACACCGTACTCTCCTTCTGCGGTTGTTCAGTGTTTCATCTGAACCTGGAATTCTGGCTTGTCTCTCTCCAAACAAGCCAGAGCCATATGAACACTTGATTGGTGGTTTTCTGCAACACCTATATTTAGACAAATAAAACTGCTCATTTTTTCCATCTCCTACAATTAGCAACTTCACCTTATGCCAGAAGTTCCTCTTTTTGAACGTTTTTAAGTGACACCTTCTAAGCAATGATGATTATTACTTAAGAACTTTGATCAGGTGTAGGCAATCTTTTTGAGCCTGGGCACATTTGGCAATTTGAGAAACTCTCCTGGGCACCATCACAAAATGGCTGCCATAGGAGATGTGGCAAAGGACAAGTAACCTGCCCAAAAGACTGAGTACAAGACAGAGGTGGGGTCTGAATTCCAACATACTAAACAACATGCTAAACAACAGCACCAAGAGAAACCTATTTCACAGCAATCCAAGCTGCCAGTAAGAAAACATTAATTTTTAAAAAGTGGATGGGGTAGGGCACATTGTTGGGCACCAAAAAGCGTGTTCAGGGGTGGATTGGTGCCTGCGGGCTCCACATTGCCTGACCTAAAGTTCCTGAAGTATAGCATCTTTAGTAACATAGGCCATTTTGACTCAGTATGTATCCTCTCAAGATTACAACATCATCAGGACTGACAAGCAAGAACCCTACTGACATTATGCCAACATATTCGTCAACATATACTGAAGGCCACTCAGAACCAATCTGGTGATCCTGCTCTAATGCTAGAGCCATTATTTTAGAAACGGATGGATCACAAAATGTGAAGAGACAACAACTTGTTTGGTTTCATCTCCCTTATAATCCATTGACATTCTTGTACATACTTCCTCTCCCAGACAATGCCAGTCTTAGGTTAGTTTTCATTTTCTTCTGTATTTCCTTAATTCAGGAAATATAATGGTTGTGATATCTCTGGCAGACAGTGGCCTTGCCTGCTTGTTACTGCTGGTACTAGGACACTCATGAGGCAGCCGACTCACTCATGTTACTTTTGTCACAACAGAACCAGGCCCTTGGTACATTGAGATGGGTCTACAAAGTGGCTAACATGGTTAAAAACAATCCATTAAAACTATTAAAATAATTATACAAATAAGAACCAACCACCAATATGCAAGGAGATTAAACAGAGAAGTAGCGCCTGACAGATGAAGCCAGGGAGGAAGTTCGAAGTCTAAGTGCCATGCTCTCAAAGAAAAGACCCAATTCACTCTGGCTACCTGCCTTATCTCTAAAGGTAGGGACACAATAAGTAGGACCTAAGGAGAAGATCTTAATGTATGGGCAGGTTCCAGGGATGGGGACTCGAGTCCCAATATTTTTAATGGGACTCGAGACTCGACTCGAGACCAAGGACTCATCAACATCCCTGGCAGATTCATATGGGAGTAGGCTTGCCCCCAAGCTGTGTAGCCATTAATCATCATGTACATGAAATAGCTAACTCACTACTACAAGAAACACAGTGGTTTCCAATAATGCCCATAGAAAGATGGCACAATTACTATCAAATTATTATTTTAACTTTCTATAGTTTTCTAGCATCCATTAATCACTAGGGCTGCAAAGTTCAATTACATGAATCAATGTAAAACTCTTCTGATCAGCTAAAGAGATGCCTTGATTAGCTGGGCAGATTTTTTTTAAAGTTGCTTTAAATACAAGTGTACTTATAAAAACTTCAGCATCTTAAAAGCATTCCCCAATCTCTGATACACAGGAGGAATGCCTCTTCAAAGATTATGCCTGCTTCCACACATGCATCCATCATCTAAATACAAAGAAAATATACTTTTTTCCCTTCAGAACTATTGCTTTTATTCATAAGCAATGTATGCAAATGTAATCAATTTATTCAACTAAAACTCTCGATTGAACTACAGTAGTATCTTGGATTGCAAGCATAATTCGTTCCAGAACAGTGCTTGTAATCCAAAACACTCTTATATCAAAGCGAGTCTCTGGTGGGCGTGAGCGCAGCCCGCTACGCCCGCTCGAGGCGAGGGTTGTTTATCAAGTCAAATTTTATTTTAAAAAATTGCTTGTCTTGCAAAACGCTCTCAGACCAAGTTACTTGCAATCCAAGGTATTACTGTACTGAAATTTCTTTAATTGGGTGACAGCCCTTTTAATCATTATTTTTAAATTTCTGGCAATACACATATCTTCTTAGTCTTATGGATTAGCCCAAAGGCAATTTCTTAGCCTTCAGAATAAAGTAACAACACTGGTGATGAGTGAACTGATTGCAGATAAGATGTTCATAGCACAACCAAAAGAAGAATAGATTCATGTTTAAGCATGATAAGGATGCAGGCAGGGAATCCCTAATGGCCACAGAACACAATGAGCTCCTGAGGGTTATGGCATTTGCAGAATTGGGAGTTGGGACATTCTGGTTGGTGCTCAAGGGAATTCAATTTGCTGTCTAAGGCTTGGTCAATTTGCTTAATCACTTCTTTAAATGTCTGTGGGGGGGACACAATGTCAGCCCATTAACAGCTTTTAAAAGTCTTAAGTCTCCCCTTAAATGAGAGAAGTGCAAACAAGAGAAGAGAGGTTGTTGCTGCTACATTTGTCTCTGTGTCCTAATTCTTTTATTCCTTAGTTTGCCAGCCAAAATTTACAGTCAAGTGTTAAGACAATGCAAAACAGGCTTCCCTACCACTCCTAAGGGGGTAACAACACAATACATGAAATGGCAGATATTTTCTGCTTGAACTAAAAAATGTTTTCAAGGAGGAGATGGTGGTGGGTTTTTACCTTTTCTTAAGCAAATTTTTACAAGACATACATTCAACAATAACTGCATTTGCTATACAACTCAACTTCAGTGGAACTCAGGTATAGTTGTGTACAACACATGACATAAGGCATTGTAGCCTCCTTTATAGAAAGAAAACATTCATGTTGACTTTCCAACACACTAAAGCTCTAGCTGGGGTGGGCAACTTGTGGCCCTCCATACCTAGGCTGGCTAAGGGTGATGGGACTCATGGGAGTTGTAGGCCAAAACATCGGGAGGGCCACAAGTTCCCTCCCCCCCTGCACTACATCAATAGTGCTAAGGATAGTGTGTCAGAGGATAGTGCGTCTCCTCTGAATGAATGCCTGGAGGCAGTAATGGGCTGGATGAGGAAAAATAAACTGAAACTGAATCCAGACAAAACGGAGGTGCTTGCTATCAAAGGCCACAACCTGGGTTTGGAGGTGTGTCAACCAGTTCTGGATGGGGTTACACTCCCCCTGAAAGACTGTGTTCGCAGCCTGGGGGTGCTTCAAATGACAGCTCAGATAAATGCGACTGCTAGGAGTGCCTACTATCAGCTTCAGCTGATACGCCAGCTGCGCCCCTTCCTAGAGTTGGAAGACCTAAAGACGGTAGTGCACGCGTTGGTAACTTCAAGGCTTAACTTCTGCAATGCGCTGTACATAGGGCTACCTTCAATTGGTGCAAAATATGGCAGCCAGATTGGTCACCGGTACATCTAGAGGTGCCCATATTACACCAGCTTTAAAAGCATTACACTGGCTGCCAATCAGTTTCCGGGCGAAGTATAAAGTGTTGGTTATTACCTTTAAAGCCCTACATGGTTTGGGTCTGGGTTACCTGCAGGATCGCCTTCTCCCGTATAATCCGCCCCGCACACTTAGGTCCTCTGGGAGGAATTTACTCCAGTCAGCCAAGACTAGGCTGACGAGTACTACCCAGAGGACCTTCTCTTCTGCTGCTCCCAGACTGTGGAATGGCCTGTCGGAGGAGACTCGTCAACTAGACAGTCTTTTGGCCTTTAAAAAGGCCATAAAGACTGACCTCTTCCGACAGGCCTACCCAGTGGAATTTTAAGAGTTTTTAGGATACTTTTAAAGGTTTTTAAGAATATTTTAATAATATGTATTATGGTTTTTTTTAACTACTTATGTATTTTATGTTTCTGGTTGTTCCCCGCCTTGATCTGAGTGGAGAGGCGGGTACAAAATATATTATTATTATTATTATTATTATTATTATTATTATCCATTCTTTTAATATATATGACAATTGTTACAGATGCATTTTGTCTTTTGTTTTTTAAAACAAAACACCCATACAACTGAAATATAAGCAATGAAAAACATCTCTGGAAGTTTACAAAATCAATTACATGCATCTTTAATTAAAACTGGTGAAGAAAAAGTATAATCTTTGTAAACGTTCACCTTTGTTCTTATGTTCTTGGAAATGCCCTTTAAAGATGCTAGAAGGTCATTACTCATTTAAGTTGTTAGTCAAAAGCAACCTACAGAAAGCTTTCTGAAACACTGTGTGCCCTTCTATATAGGAAACTTAGTTCTACTTAGAGTAGACCCACTGAAATGAATGGGACTTCAGTTAGACTAAATAGATACAACCCAATGCTGCCAGTCTCTTAATCATGGTTAAAGGTTGGGAGTGGGCCACTGGCTCATCTCCCACAGCAATTTCCTATTCCCTTCTCTTGTCAGAATTAACCATGGTGTAGCATTGCAGCTATATCAACATTAACCAGGGTTAGCTTTAACCAGCATTTGCAAAGCAGCTTTAAGTGTTGGTTTCAAACTTTGTTTAAAAGTTAACCCTGACTAGCATTAATGTTAATATCAGTGCAGATGCACGAGAGTTCACAGAGAAGGAAGAAATACTCAGCCCACTCCTGGTCTCTCAACCATGGTTAAGAGATCAGCAGCACTTACATCTGCACCAGGTCTTAAAGTGCCCTGTTGCTCATCATCTGGATTTACAATAGTTCTTACTGATCCTAGGACTGAAGCTTCACTATGTGAAGTGCTTCTGAAACCTTTCTCCCAATAGGTAAACCTTTATATACGACATCCTGTTGGACACAGGCATCAGTCTCACTGAAGAACATGCCTCCAAGTAACACAAATAAAAATGTTTACAAAAAACTTTGCCCCACCCTAGCCAAATTAAAAGAAATACCCATTGTTAAGCCAAACCATGGAATATTTGTTGTGGCCATATTACATGCAGATAGCAACTTCCAAATACTGCTTTGATGGATCATATTAATTAAGCTTAAAAACGTAAGAAGAGCCATCTTGGATCAGACCAAAGGCCTAGCTAGACCAGCATTTTGTTTCCACAGTGACCAACCAGACACCTATGGGAAGCTCATAAGAAGGACAGGAGCACAACAGCTACCATAAAGGCATTATGATATTGGCAATTTTATTTTTGATTCCTTTCCTAATGATCTCTTATACAGCATTTGCCTTTTTCACGACAACCACGCACTAGATCAAAGTTTTCATCAAGCTATCCACCATAACCCCAAGATCCCTTTCCTGGTTAATCACCACCAGCTCAGGCCAAAACATATTTGGCTATTTGCCATAGACTCCTTAGTAGGGATTATTTACTTCCACAATGGCAACAGTAATTTTTCTTAGATCCTATCCTTTCACCTGGATTTTAGATGGATGCACACCCACTCTTTCCCATCCTCTAGCCAGAATTCTGCTCACAAATAAATGAACACAGAAAATTTGAGGAAAGATGATGGAATCCTCACATTTCCTGAACTCACAGTAGAAACAGCCTACACACTCTTGAAATAGAGGTGGGAGAACAAGAGAAAAACCTATTAAAAGAAAATTTATCTTCAACACACAGTGGTGAAATCTCTTCTGTATTGTAAATCATTAAGTTGAAAATTGGGCAGAAACATTATACAAGAGATTGCCTATCTTCAAACTCCCTATCTGTAAAAGAGATATATCTAGCATTCTATGTAGCAACAGTTTCCCTCAAATGATGTTTATTATCCTGGGATATCAGCTGTAAAACAGAACTCTTCAGCGGGGCAAAAGGGCACAAAGGAACTCCATCTATCTCAATTCCCCTTCATGGAAGAGGAAGGAAAATTTTAATCACACCATGTTTCACAGCAAACCAAGGCACTTACTGTGCGAGCACCACTTGGGGACAAAGCTCCACTGGGCAGGTAGGGGCTTCCCAGCTCTGGGATCATCAAGAAGGGGTAACTTGGATAAGGAGTCCCTTTAAAGAAGCCTCCATCTTGCTGTCTTCTGATTACTAGGGAAGAAAGAAGACACTTAGCTAGAGACATTCGGAGGGCAAGATCCAAGTACACACACACACACAGGTTTGTTTTTTTTAAATGCAGACAGATTTGAAAGCTTAAAGAGGGTAGAATATATTTTAAAGGATCAGGATTCTTAAGAGACTAGCTAGAATTACAAGGCAGAGAAATTAGCAGTAAGATTCATAAACCTTTAAGCCTTCATATGACTTCTATTTTCCTCATTTTGCAATCAATCTGCAGACAGAACTTAAAAACAAATTTACTTTGAGCAACAGAATGTACTTACAACTGAATTTATGCCCATGCAACTGATCATATGATTTTTTTTACTCAAATGTCCTACCCAGTTCAGTGGGACTTACTCACCAGTAAGAACATTAGCATATGTATACATAGGGCCACACTCTCAGTCCAAAGACTTTAGGCCAGGGGTGGGGGGAATCTGTGATGCCCCAGATGTTGTTGAATTCCAACTCCCATCAGCCCCAACCAACATTGTCAGGGGTGATGGGAACTTCTGGAGGGTCACAGATTCCCCACCCCTACTTAGGTCATAATTTTATGCAACAGACATCATACTTGGTAACAGCTGGTTTCCTGTAGTGCATAAGCATTGCCTTCAGGCAACCAAGCAAGAAAGCTTTACAAAAAATAGTTCCTTCTTTTCTTTTTTACTTTTAGGGCATAAATTACTAACATGGGCATTATAGAGATACAGGAGGCTACTAAAACGTATGTTTTGGGTGGGACACATTTGCAAGGCTAACCTATATTAACAAGTCAAACTTAATTCAATTAGATACATGGACTAACAGCAGATACATAATCACACCATTGTATTCTAGATTAATTTATCAAGAATAAATGCCACCCCATATTCATACAAACAAACAATATTGATTACAAACCCTTCTTCATCTGCAGGTAGGCAATTAAACGGGGGGGGGGGGGGGGGGAATGAGAGATGACATTCCAAAAAGTTGGCTGAGGCAAGATGAGAAATAAGCAACACACTTTTAGGTAATAATCCTAAATACACTTACTAGGGAGTAATTCCCAGTGAACTAAATGGGACTTTTTTCTGAGTAAACATGCTTAGATCGCGATTTACATTTCTTTACAGTGTATATGTATATTTATTCAGAAGTAAACCCAATTGGTTTCAATAGAAATTACTTCCAAGAAAATATGTTGAATTGTAGTCTTAAGTAATTTGTAGATTGCGATTACAAAATGTCTCTGGAAAAACCTAAAAGTTATCTGATGTCTAAATACTAGTGGGTGAATTCCTACTCCCCACTCCAAGATCTTTGATCTCTCTTTTTTCTATGCATCCTGAGCCTATTAATTTACTGGAACTAATTCCTACTTCCAATAGGACTTATTTCCATTTAAGCTGCAGCTCTATATGAAATCAGTGCAATGTGTTTATGCTGTAAACATATACGGTTGTACTGTACCTCTCCTAAATCTGTTTACTCAGAAGTAGAGAGGCAGTTGGGCTAATCTGTTACAGCAAACAGAAAAAAGACACTTTGCAGTGGTCACCTTATAGTAAATTTATGGCAAGGTAAGTCAGTCAAAGTCTTTAAAGTGACAAAACATTTGTGTGTGTGTTTACTCAAAAGTAAGGCCCACTGATTCAACGGGGCTTACACAAGGTAAGCATGCATAGCACTGCTACTTCTAAAGATTCTTGGTAACATCCTAGCCCCACACAGTACACCCTGATCCTAAACCCATTTTAACAGTACAATTCTATGCAGAGCTAGGAGCACCTACATCCATAGATTACAATGGGATTATACTGCAATCTAATTCTCAAATACCCGGGAGTAAGGCCCATTGAACTCAATGGGATTTACTTTTGAGAATATATGTATAGGATTTACACCGTTAAGAGACGCACCTAAATCTGCCTACGACCTCACCGATTTCACTGGGTGTGTGCAAAGGGTTGCAGAGGAGATATGCATAGATATACTCATAAAAGTAAGTCCCATTAAATTTCAATGAAACTTAATTTCAGTTAAGTCTGCAAACTTTCTACGGCGGGGAGAGCCTCTGCCAGAAGTGAGCCGCACTGATTTCAAAACTAGAGGCGGCTGAACCAGGCGGGCCTTGCTTCCAGTTGCCAGGATCAGGGCCAAAAGGGGGCAGCAGCGAAAGCAAAGCGAGGAGACGGGACGGCACAGCAAATGGAAGCTCCTCCTCGTCCCAGAAAGAGAAGGAAAGAAAATCGAGGAGTCGCGGGACGAGAAGTCGTCGTCCTAGTTCTCTGGGAAGAGCACGCCATGCCCCCCGCTCCTCCGGCACACACCCCACCCCAAACATTGCCTTTCCCCTCATTTCTGGAGGAGGAGAAAAGGGAAAGGGGGGAAAAAAAAGAGGAATCGCTACCTTCAGCTGGAGAGTCCCGCGGCTTCTGGAAACTTTCCCGGGGTTGCTGAGGCGGCCTCTCCGCCTGTGGTGGTGAGGGGGGGAAAGACACAAAGAAGAGGGCGGGTTGAGGTGACAGAATAGAGTGGTGTGTCCCCCAAATAATACTGGGTTTTTCTCCTACTCCCCCCACCGTCCCCGCTTCATTTTCGGCTCCCCTCCCCGTCGTTCGCAGTCGCCCCCCCCCCTCAAATTCCAGCCTCTCCTCCCTTTCGCGTCACCCTCACTTCTCTTGTCACACAGCCCCCCCCCCCGCTTTTTCTCTGCCGTAAACTTTTACCTCAGAATCGGAGCCTGAGGCGCTGCCGCTGCGGTTCTCGGACTCGTTGACCAGCGATGACTTGAGCTCGTCCAAGTCGCCGTGAGCCGAGCCGCGCCCCCCGGCGCCCTTGTCCTGCTCGTCGCCTTCGTCCTGGAAAGGGATGAGCTCGTCCGGGGCGCCCAAGTCGTCGCCGCCGCCGCCACCGGCCGGCTGCAGCTGAGGCATGGTGCGGCGGGGTCCCGGTGCGGCGGGGGGCCGCTCCCCGCACCCCGCCTGCCTCAGCCCGGCGGCCTCCCGCCTCAGCCCCGTCCTGCCGCCGCCCAAACAAAGTTTTGACACTCGCGGGAAGGGGAGCGGGGGGAGAGAAGGGAAAGAAGAAGGCGCCACGGAGCTTTTTCCTGCAGCGTCGAGGGAACGGGATAGGCGGGAACGGAGGAGACTGAGGGAGGAGAGGGAGCAGCGAGGAGGCGGCGGCGGGCGGCGGCACCCCAAAAAAGGCTAGTGAGGAAAGGGAAGAATGGAGGAAGGATCCCCAAAAGTCCCGGCGGCGGGGTCCCCTGCTTAGCCCACCCGGAGAGGGTCGAGAATGAGAAAGAGGGGCCGGGGTGGAGGAGGAGGAGCTCCCGCTGCAAATTGACACCCCGAGCGAGTAGAGGGGGAAGGAGAGGAGGGGATAGGAACGCCCCCCCACCCCACCTTCGCCGCCACAAACAGGGAAGACACACCACCCACCCCGGCCGCCGCCGCCGCCGCCGCCTCCTCCTCCTCCTCCTCTCGCACACGCCGCCTCTGCCACTTTCTTTCGGGGACCACCACCACCCAGCTTGGCTGCCTCCGCTCTGGCTACCCCTTCCCCCTCGCCCCGTAAGTACATACCCCTCCCAACATTTCACAGATGTAAGTAAATAAGGACACCCACCCTCTCCCTTCCCCTCCCCATTTTTTGTACTTTTTTTTTTTTAACAAACAACATTACCACTGTATGTTATTTTTTTTAACTAACAACAAAGAGGAATGAAGTCAATGAACTCATAGGGGTGGGGAGGCAGAAAGGATGCAAAAAGGGGTTAGGTTAAAAGGGGTTGTGGGGAAATTTGGTGCTTTTTGTATATTTGTTAATGCGACCTATTCTCATAGCAAAAAGGGCCACTGTTTAAGCCCCCCCCCCCCCAATACCTTGCTAAAGATTCTTTGTTGGCTGCTGTGCATTTCAACAGGCTTTGTTAATAGATTATTGCAGTCTGCTCCTATGCAAAGTAGTTTTCAGAAGTAAGGCTGCAATCCTAAACACACTTCCTAGAGAGTAAATCCCATTGAATTTAGAGGGGCTCACTTCTGAGTACACCTGCTTAGGTTTGTGCTGCACATCCCGCTGGTTTCAATGGGACTTTGTCCTAGGTAAGTGTGCATAGGATAGCTGCATGACAGCCTTAATTATATGCATGTTTACTCCAAAGAAAATCCCACTTGAATTCAATGGGGCTTAATGCCAAGTACATGTGCTCAGAAGTGAAGCCAAAAGCCCCGCAATAGATCTGGCTGCACATTTTATAGAATACCTGAAACACTCAAACACTTCCCAACATTACTGACTAGATAACTCAAATAAGAGGAGAGTAGTGAAGCAATGCCCAGGCCTAGGCGTATTATGTACATCTACATGTATGAGCATTAGAGCAGGGGTGAGCGGAAGATAGGTCTATAGGTCTCCAGATGTTTAGGACTTGAACTCACCATTCCTGTCCATTGGCCATGCTGGCAGGGGCTTCTGGGAGTTGAAGTCCCCAACATTTGGAGATCTACATTCTGCCCACCACTGCATTAGTGTCATGATACATCTACTCCTTCCACTCAAAGATGTAACTTCTAGAGATCTGTTGGAGTGTGCTGAACTTTACCAAAAATTCTACTGCTGGTAACCGGATTTTTCAAAGGCTTCCCCAACATTGGGGATAGAGTTTTGCCAGTGACACAGATATCAGAATGTCCCTAGTTAGTTTATCTCCTGTTCCCCTCACCCCATGAGAGGATTACTAGTAGCCAGCATGGATTTGTCAAGAACAAATCCTGCCAGACTAATCTGATCTCATTTTTTGATCGGGTAACCTCCCTTGTGGACTGTGGGAATGCTGTGGACATCATATATCTAGACTTCAGCAAAGCTTTCGACAAAGTGCCCCTTGAGTCATTATATCCTGATTAGCAAGCTAGCTAAAAGTGGGCTAGATGGAACAACTATCAGGTGGATCCACAATTGGCTACAGAATCGGACTCAAAGAGTGCTTATCAATGGTTCCTTCTCAAACTGGGGAGAAGTAACGAGCGGGGTACCATAGGGCTCAGTCCTGGGCCCAGTGCTCTTCAACATTTTTATTAATGACTTGGATGAGGAGGTGCAGGGAATGCTTATCAAATTTGCAGATGACACAAAGTTGGGTGGAACAGCTAATACTCTGGAAGACAGAAACAAAATTCAAAGCGACCTCGATAGACTGGAGCGCTGGACCAAAAACAACAGAATGAAATTTAACAGGGATAAATGCCAAGTGTTGCACCTAGGGAAAGGAAACCAAATGCACAGTTACAGAATGGGGGACACTTGGCTCAACAATACTACGAGTGAGAAGGATCTTGGAATTGTGGTGGATCACAAACTGAATATGAGCCAGCAATGCGATGTGGCTGCAAAGAAGGCAAATGCTATTTTGGGCTGCATTAATAGAAGTATAGCTTCCAAATCGCGTGAAGTGATAATTCCCCTTTACTCAGCACTGGTTAGGCCTCATCTTGAGTACTGCGTCCAGTTCTGGGCACCACACTTTAAGAAGGATGTAGACAAACTGGAGAGGGTTCAGAGGAGGGCAACAAGGGTGATAAAGGGACTGGAAACAAGGCCCTATGAGGAGAGACTGAAAGAACTGGGCATGTTTAGCCTTCAGAAGAGGAGACTGAGGGGAGATATGATAGCACTCTTCCAATACTTAAAGGGTTGTCACAAAGAAGAGGGCCAGGATCTCTTCTCAATCATTTATTTTATTTATTTATTTAATACATTTTTATACCGCCCAATAGCCGAAGCTCTCTGGGCGGTTTACAACAGTTAAAATCATAAAATTTAAAACCACAGATTAAAAACAAACAGCAGAGCTAGCAGCAGCAGTTACAATAATGGAATTAAAAACAACTACAAGATTAAAATGATTAAGATGATTAAAATGTCCCAGTTGCAGGACACGGAATAATGGGCTCAAGTTACAGGAACCCAGATTCCACCTAAACATCAGGAAAAATTTCCTGACTGTTAGAGCAATAATACAATGGAACCAACCAACTAGGGCGGTGGTGGGCACTCCCACTCTGGAGGCATTCAAGGTGCAGCTGGATAGCCATTTGTCAGGGATGCTTTGACTCGGATTCCTGCATTGAGCAGGGGGTTGGACTCGATGGCCTTGTAATCCCCTTCCAACTCTACTTTTCTATGATTCTATGTGTGATGCACACAACTCCCAACACCCCTGTATTATTGCTTGAGCTGTATCCCTAACTTTAAACCCTCAGCACTCAAATCACACAACCTTCAGACTGATGCTTCTTGTCTTCTTAGCCTTCTGCATTGTGTTCGCCTACGTTAACTGTAGTTTAGTGGTTCATGGTTAGCTAACATCTGGAACTACGACAGGAATGTGTGTGCCCACTAACACTGTAGGGTTCACATTTGACCAGCGGTAATTGGAACTGATTCGGATTCACTTATTTTCCCAGGGGAAATAATAGTAAAGGGTCTGTGATGTGGAGTAACGAGTGCCCTGGAAATAAAGCACTGGGTAGTAGAGTACCCATTTCAAGATACAACTTCTTTCTTACCAAGGCAGGACCAGTGTCAGTGATTGGCATTTGTGGGCACCTGTGAAGGCCTGTGTCTCCGCAGAGTGCCAACTGCTGACCTTGCTGTTCCCCCTTCTTGCTTCTCTGCCTGATCACCTACTTTCTCTGCATGAGGGAGCAATGACACAAGCTAGGAAAAGGAGTAGCAGCCGCCTACACTTATTTCTCCCTCTGGGCAGCCATGCAGGCTGGGCTCAGGAAGAGGGCAAATGAATGGGCAGTGGTGACAACAGAAAGGAGAAAGTCTACTCCGAAAGGGCCCCCCACCCAAACAGGGAATCATTTGTCCAAGTGGCCCTTGGAATTTGGAGCCAGTATGACTCCAAGGGATTACAGAACAGCCATGTTGTTCTCAGAATAAAGTGTGCATCCAGCACTTGTGCAAATACAAACTAGTGTGCAAACTAGGTGGAAAATCCGTTGCTCTGTGTGTAGTGTAAAAGTGATTAATGCTGAAGGTTCCATACGGGAAGTATTGTGAAAGGAAATGAATTCTAAAAAGGCACATATGAACACAGCCTATGACTCCAACCTTGAAAAAGCACCAGCCCTACACATACTAGATTCCACTGAATACTCATGAGTATTTTATGGTTTGCAGTACCGGACTATAAAATATTACTGTATGTCTTCCAACATAATCATCAAACATAAAGAGTTGTGAGCTTTGGGATCTGAAACTGACACACTGAACGATGTTGCCCATTTACAAAAGATTTGCAGCCCAGTCCTATACATGATTACTCAAAAGTAAATCTTGTTTAGCTTTCTAGGATTTACTCCTAAGAATGGTTACATAGGATTGCAAGCTTAGTATCATGGGAGTTTGCTTATTTATTTGTTTTCAGCATTTTTATACCACCTATTAACGATGGGTTGGGGCCAATAGGTCTTCTCATCTGGCCTACTGAGGCCCAGGCATGCACAGAGAAAGGGGCTGCGCCTTCCTCTGTGAACAGAAAAAATGGAGTGATCTGGCCATGGAGCAAGAAACCACATCTCTTTCTCCATGGCCAGATTGCTCTGTTTTTCTCTGCATGGAGAAAGGAAATGATCTGGCCATGGAGATCAGTGGCATGCCACTCTGGGCACAGAGAAAGGGGCAGTTTTTCTCTGGCACAGAGAAAGGGGCAGCTTTTCTCTGGCACAGAGAAAGGGGCAGCTTTTCTCTGGCACAGAGAAAGGGGCAGCTTTTCTCTGGGCACAGAGTGTGTGTGTGTGTATGAATGGAGGTGGGAGAGAGAGGTGGTGATATCCCTACCCTCTTTGGGTTCTGGCCCCACACACTGATGTCATGTAGCTCCCAGGAGGGATTCTGGCCCTTTGGCCAAAAAAAAAAAAAAAAAGGGTTTCTCACCCCTGGAGAAGACCCATTGATATCAATGGGGCAAATTAGTCATGACTAATGTAAGTCCCACTAATTTCAATGGGTCTACTCTAAACATACGTCTGATTCAACCAAATAGGTTCTCTTGGTGGTATACTTTTAAAAAATAAATTTCAAACCCGAATATAAAACCATAAAATATTAAAACATTTCATGAACATAGAATCAAAAACAAGTTAAAACAGTATATCATATGGTTTTTCACATGTTATTTGTTACCTAGTTGGATATTTACATTTGACAAATTTTAACTTTTGTTTGGGTTCTGTCTGGCAGGGTTGACTTCACACAAGTAAAATATTTGCCCTCAGTGTGCAGGAAATGCAGCCGTTGATGCTAGTTGTTCTATGACCACTTTATGACAAGCAAAGGCTGAGCAGCAATCTGGGTACAGGAAGTGGCATGTGTATAACTGTTCACCACATGGCTAGCTATCATGCACACTGGGTTCACTGCATTCCAAGGACTAATTTCTTGCCCTCAGCCCTTTGAATTCAGTTGTCTTTCATCCTCTAAACTAGGGGTGGGCAACTTGTAGCCCTCCAGATGTTTTAGCCTACAATTCCCATCAACCCTAGCAGGCATAGCCAATGGTGAGAATTCATGGGAGTTGTAGGCCAAAACACCTGGAGGACTGCAAGTTGCCCACCCTTGCTCTATACTCTTGCACTCGCTGCCAGTTACACACCCAGCAGTTTCCCCCTGAGCTGCCTTTTTTAATCAGCTCTGGTAGTAGACTCAGGCCTCAGAGGGAATCTGTCTGCTGTTTAGAGCTCTGATAGATTAGATGTACGGTATATATTTTACTCCTCCCAGATTGGATTTGGGAGTTTTTGCTACAAGTTTACTTTGGTGTGTCAACAGGTGGTTACATAATGACCTTGTTGCCTTTTACACTCAGAGAACACTAAAGCCCACGAACAAGATTTATTGGTATTTTTGCCCAGTGTTAAATTGTAGCACAGTGTCCATGGCAAATTATGAAGCTGCTTTCTAATTGGCAGAAGTGAGCAAAAGGTGTACCTCAGTTGATTGCACTCCAGGTAACATTTTATGTGCCACAGAGCTCCAGTTAGTGTGCCTGATATCAACGGCAGGCATTAGTTGACTTTGTATTTTCTTGCTTTTAGCAATGAACTTGTTCTAGAATAACTTTGGGTGCAATCCTATGCAAGTTTAGACAGAAAAAAGGCCCACAACTCCCAGCATGCCCCAGCCGCATGCTGGGTGTTGTAGGCCTTTTTTTCTGTCTAAACTTGCATTGAATTGCACCTTTTCTGTTTTAACTTGTCTCTTAAAGGTTTTAGTGGGTGTGAGTGGGATGGCCATTGAACATGATAACCATGGTCTGTACTTTGGCCATATATCTGATCTTTTAGCCCCCAAGTTTTGTGCTGCATCTATTATTATTAGCGTTGTTATGCATCTGGACAAATGCTACCTGCAGCTATAGGGGCTTATCCTCCAGGTGATGGAAAGAGGAGGGACCAGAACTGGTAGGGGATCATATATGTGATAGTGTTTTTCGAACTCTACCCTAAGAGAGCTTTCTTTTTGTCTGCTGAGCAAAGTCATGCACATCTGACATTGAGATCCTCTTTCTTCCAGAGAATTCTAGGGCACACACTAATTTGATATGGGACCAGTGGTGCAGCTAGAGCTGGACCTTGGGGTCAATGTCCAGGATGCCACAGTCCAGGAGCACCCCAGATCATCACCCAGAATGCAGCAGGTGATGCGGGCAGCAGCCAACAGCCTCAGCACCAGCTCTTGGGCTGACACTGATTGCTGCAGCATCCTTTCTTCTTATTGTTAGAAACATTTTATAGTAAGGGGGGCAGCCAGCTTAGTATGTATACGGTTACAGATGCTCATTTTATTATTTCTACTTTTAAAATATAGTGTCTTTTTCTATAACCAAATGGTGCTTATTCCCAAGTAAATGTGTTTAGCACCAGGGCAGCAGAAACAAATTTTATTCCTGTAGTCGTGATGGTGCTGTGAGTTTAAAATGTGAAACTGCGCATACACATGGTATTTTATTTTTATTTTTATTTTTTAATTAGGGTAGGCAAACAGTTTTTGTTGCTGTTGTTCTAACATATCAGGAATGTAGAAGCAGTTGTGAAGCATGGAATGGCATAGGGTGCGTGGGGGGCAGGGGAGAAGAGAAAAGTTAGCTGTGTACCTCACAACTGAAGTAATACACATAGCTGTCTAAAGGGGTGGGGGCTGTAAGACCATTAAAGACGCAATCCTATGCATGTTTAGTCAGAAAGAAGTCCTATAACTCCCAGCATTCCCCAGCCAACATAACATGGCTGGCTGGGGAATACTGGGAGTTGTAGGACCTTTTTCTGTCTAAACGTTCATAGGATTGCATCCTAAGTCAAGGGTCTAAAATTACCTGGCTACACCACTACCATGGTGCACCTATTGGGCTTTTCATTTGCTCTGTATGAATGGAGAATGGAGACAGATGAACCTTCTGGTGGAAGTGGTTTGAACACACATGTTCATTGCCCTAAAAACAAATGCCATGGTATACAGGTATATGTCTTCAAACCACTTCCACCACACTTTAAGATGTACCGGTATGTCTGCCTTCAGCCTGAGCATGAGCCCTATGACTTATTTATCTATTTGTATTTATTAGACACCTATGAAAAAGTTTCTACATGTTGTACAATCACTTTAAAAACAGAACAATAATACAATGAAATCTACCACTAATCTAAAAAAGAAATCTACAATATGTATCAATATAAAGCCACTCAAAGAACAATACAAACAGCCAGCACAATTATATATACTGTAAATTATATTTACTGTTCTCTGATATTTTGTAAAAAGAAATTGGAATATTATATTTAGTGTTTTTTCATGTTTTGTAAATTATATTTTCTGTTCTGATAGTTTGTAAATTATTTTTTGAATATTATATTTAGTGCTTTGATGTTTTGTAAATTATACTCTTATTTATTTGTTATGTCATGAGCTGCTTTGGGCACAATTTTTGTGGGAAAGCGGCATACAAATAAAAGGTGATGATGACGACAATAGTAGTAGGCGATCACACCGAGTAAGATTGTCTTCCAGGATAAAAATTACAAAAAGAATTTTTTTAAAAGGAGGAAATTCTAAAAAAAATGTGTAGACTCTATTGATGGGTCCGTAAGTGACTGTGGAGGCCAATTCTAGATCCACACAGCTTCCCACAGTGAGGACACAGGTTACCAGATGGAAGATGGTCCTGTAAAGAATTCGTTTGATGTGCTTTTTGCTTAGCACGTTTCTCCCTTTCACCTTGCACTCGAGCTTCTTTAAAATCCATGGAACATTTGTGAAAGGCCAACCTCCACTTAGATCGTTCATGGGCCAGAGCTTCCCAGTTTTCGATGTTTATATTGCTTTTTTTTTTAGATTAGCCTTAAGAACATCTTTAAACCTCTTATGCTGACCACCGATATTCCGCTTTCCATCCTTGAGTTGGGAATAAAGTAACTGCTTTGGGAGACGGCAGTCAGACATTTGAACAACATGACCGGTCCGGTCCATTGAAGTTGGCGTTGAAGGATCATTTTTTCAACGCTAGTAGTCTTTGCTTCTTCCAGTACACTGACATTTGTTCCCGTATCTTCCCAAGTAATTCGCAGGATTTTCCGGAGGCAACGTTGATGAAATCTTTCAAGGAGGTGGAAATGACTCAAGGAGGTGGAAATGACGACAATAACACGCAATACAAAAGGAAGAGCTAAAACCACTTAGGGGGCAATCCTATGCAAGTTTAGACAGAAAAAAAGCCTACAGCTCCCAGCATGCCTGGGGCATGCTGGGAGCTGTAAGCCTTTTTTTCTGTCTAAACTTGATAGGATTGTGCCTTTAATCAACACAGGAGCCAGGGCGGTGCAAGGCAGTTTGGTGCCCTAGGCAAGATCATATATTTAGCACCCCCAAGCTAGTAAAATACGCATTTTTAGCGCTGTATTTTTTTTCCAAGGCGTTTCTGGCGGCCTAATGGTAGCACCGGCCCTGACAGGAGCTAAAACCACCACAGGGATTAAAATAACAAATATAAAAGGCTTGGGACTTGGCACTTCCCATGTGTGTTAGAGCTAGAGCTAGGGAGGGGTCATAGCTCAGAGGTAAGGCACATGATTTGCATGCAGAAAGTACCAGGTTCAACTCCTGACATCTCCAGTTAAAAAAATAAAATAAAAAAATCAGGTCACAGGTGATATGAATTGTCTTTGTCTGAGACAATCAGAGTAAACAGTGTTGGGCTAGAAATGGACAAATAGTTTGACCTGGTATAAGACATTTGGTATAAACTCAAATGAAAAGAGGAATTGTGTCAAAAAGTCTGGACTTATTTCCATAGAATTATAACTGAGGTCTATATTTAAGTTATGTTCTAACTTATATCCCACCCACTTATTGTCAAAGTTCTCTAGGTGGCTTAAGTTTTAGAACAATAACATAACTGGAATTTGATAATGGTTTCTATGGTGTTTTATTTTGTCTATTAGTTAATCTGGCAGGGATCCCATGCAATTGATGCATGATTTTTATGTTTGTGCCGGAACCTGTTTATTGGTTTTAGACTTAAAATATACACATTAAGTATATTCAGTTTTTTAAATTTTATTTAATTATTTGCACCCTGCTTTTCGGTTTGGTAACATAATTTGGAAGTTAGTAGTTTCTAGTTAAAATAGACATCAACATGTATGGGAACTAGGTGGTTGTGCCGAAGGCTTCATGGAATAATGATAATTTCATAGATTTCATAGAGTTGGAAGGGGCCGACAAGGCCATCGAGTCCAACCCCCTGCTCAATGCAAGAAACTAGAGGAGGGGTCTCCCATCCAAGTAATAACCAGGCCTGACCCTGCTTAGCTTTCCACGCTCAGACAAGCTGAGCCAGCATGAGCCACAGGCCAGTTATTTTTTAACACATTGAAAGTGTAGTGCTGTTCTTGGGCCATACCATGTTTTCCTGATTTAAAGATTGATTCAATACTGTAACTTTCCTTCATTTATAATAAAGTACAAGAAGTCTAATATTTGATTTTTGTAGTGGTTTCAGTGATTTTTAGTGGTTTTTCAGTGGTTTTTAGTGATTTCAAAACGAAATCCCCCCCAAAAAAAATTTGTAGAGATTTTTAATTTAAGCCGTACTACAGTACTTGTATTGCAAGACGTCGCTTGTATATCAAGTAAATAAATAAATATTTAAAAATTTGCTTGTCTTGCAAAACGCTCTCAAACCAAGTTACTTGCAATCCAAGGTATTACTGTATTCATTATGACGCCTTGACCTAAGTTCAAACATGCACCACCACCCCCTGGTGGCCAAACTTGCTTTCACTATAGGTTATTAAAACACAGAGAGAGATCTGATTGTACAGTAATACCTTGGATTGCAAGTAACTTGGTTTGAGAGCGTTTTGCAAGACAAGCAAATTTTTAAATATTTATTTATTTATTTTTTACTTCATATACAAGCGACGTCTTGCAATACAAGTACTGTAGTAGGCTTAAATTAAAAATCTACCAATTTTGGGGGGCGGATTTCGTTTTGATATAAGAGTGTTTTGGATTACAAGCACGTTTCCGGAACGAATTATGCTCTTAATTCAAGACAGAGGAAAGAAATGGTGGTTCAACTACGCGATGAGGATGGCAAATTGATAACAGAAGACAAAGAAAAGGCAGAAGTATTCTATTCCTACTTCGGCTCGGTCTTCTCCCAAAAGAGGGTCTATGACCCCCCTGGCAAACCTGAAGTGCAGACTGAAGGGGCAGGATTGCAGCTTGAGATTAATAGGCAAATGGTCAAGGAGCACCTGATTACTCTGAACGAGTTTAAATCTCCAGGGCCTGACGAGCTGCATCCTAGAGTAATAAAGGAACTGGCAGAGAAACTCTCAGAACCACTGTCTATTATCTTTGAGAAATCATGGAGGACAGGTGAAGTGCCAGATGACTGGAGGAGGGCAAATGTTCCCATCTTCAAAAGGGCAAGAAGGAGAAACCTGGGAACTATAGGCCAGTCAGTCTGACATCAATCCCTGGGAAAATTTCGGAGCAGATTATAAAAAAGTCAGTTTGCAAGCACCTTGAAAACAATGCAGTGATTACTAGAAGCCAGCATGGATTTGTCAAGAACAAATGCTGCCAGACTAATCTGATCTCATTTTTTGATCAGGTAACCTCCCTTGTGGACTGTGGGAATGCTGTGGACATCATATATGTGGACTTCAGCAAAGCTTTCGACAAAGTGCCTCATGATATCCTGATTAGCAAGCTAGCTAAAAGTGGGCTAGATGGAACAACTATCAGGTGGATCCACAATTGGCTACAGAATCGGACTCAAAGAGTGCTTATCAATGGTTCCTTCTCAAACTGGGGAGGGCTCGGTCCTGGGCCGAGTGCTCTTCAACATTTTTATTAATGACTTGGATGAGGAGGTACAGGGAATGCTTATCAAATTTGCAGATGACACAAAGTTGGGTGGAACAGCTAATACTCTGGAAGACAGAAACAAAATTCAAAGCGACCTCGATAGACTGGAGCGCTGGACCAAAAACAACAGAATGAAATTTAACAGGGATAAATGCCAAGTGCTGCACCTAGGGAAAGGAAACCAAATGCACAGTTACAGAATGGGGGACACTTGGCTCAACAATACTACGAGTGAGAAGGATCTTGGAATTGTGGTGGATCACAAACTGAATATGAGCCAGCAATGCGATGTGGCTGCAAAGAAGGCAAATGCTATTTTGGGCTGCATTAATAGAAGTATAGCTTCCAAATCGCGTGAAGTGATAATTCCCCTTTACTCAGCACTGGTTAGGCCTCATCTTGAGTACTGCGTCCAGTTCTGGGCACCACACTTTAAGAAGGATGTAGACAAACTGGAGAGGGTTCAGAGGAGGGCAACAAGGGTGATAAAGGGACTGGAAACAAGGCCCTATGAGGAGAGACTGAAAGAACTGGGCATGTTTAGCCTTCAGAAGAGGAGACTGAGGGGAGATATGATCGCACTCTTCCAGTACTTGAAGGGATGTCACACAGAGGAGGGCCAGGAGGATCTCTTCTCGATCATCCTAGTTTGCAGGACACGGAATAATGGGCTCAAGTTACAGGAACCTAGATTCCACCTAAACATCAGGAAAAATTTCCTGACTGTCAGAGCAATAAGACAATGGAATCAACTACCTAGGGAGGTGGTGGGCTCTCCCACTCTGGAGGCATTCAAGGTGCAGCTGGACAGCCATCTGTCAAGGATGCTTTGACCTGGATTCCTGCATTGAGCAAGGGGTTGGACTCGATGGCCTTGTAGGCCCCTTCCAACTCTACTTTTATATGATTCTATGACTGTATATTAATTTCCCACGGAGGTTTATTCATTTAAAAATGTATACCCTGTCTTTCCACCATTTATGTCTTCAGGGTGGCTTACAAAAATTGGTGATTCTTGGCTCCCTACTGGTTCAGAAGATGCATTTTTGTGGTTTTCTGCTTTTTTCAGGGTTAAAAATAGTGCAAAGTCAGCCTTGGTCAGCTACCCATAACTGCACAATCCTTGTCGGAGATTTTAAAGGGAGGTGGAAAGGATTAGGAAAATGGTAGAAACCAAGCATCTCCTAACACCCCACCAAACAGGTGAGTTTAATCTGCAAAAGAATAGCAGAGGACAAGGAGTTTGTTCTGGCATTTTGGATTGCTATCTGTAATGTTGCTGCTTATGTCAAGTCAGCGGTGCTCAACCTATGGTATGGATGCCATAGGTATTGGGTGTTTGTGGCAGGAACAGGCATGCCCAAAGTCCTGGCTATGCTTCTCTCCATCCTGCACTGCTGCCTGCTCCAGCTCAGTAGACTAGAGGGCGAGCCACACCAAGACAGAGTGCATTGCACACACGTACTATCGTGTGCACTAGTAACTCTGGTTCAGATCCAAAGAAATCTAGTCCCATTGAAATTAATGGGGCATAAATTAGTTGCAACTAACACCCTATCGATTTCAATGAGTCTTAAGCAGGACACACTTTCTCTGGATTTGAGCCTATGATGCTTTCAAGCTTGTTGTGCACTTAGCAAAAAGACTGGCCACGCTCAGTTAAGCAATGCAGCAAGTAACGCATTGTATTGGCCTGGCTTGAAAATAGGAAGTCAAAAGAGAAGTGAATTTTAGGCTAGAACAGTCTAGAGTAACCTTCTACCCCACTGTAACCATTTCGGTCAGTGGCCTCATAGTTTTCAAAGATGTAGATCTGAATTATAAACTGTTTTCTCTTTTCCTCTCATCCACCCCTACTTTTTTTTCCATGTACTTAAGGGAAGTTCTAAGGTCATGGATAGGTTCTGCATTTAGCTGCTGCCACCACTCGCCCCAAATCTGCAGTTGCAAAAGTATTTCATTTCATTTATTACATTGCTATAACGCCCAATAGCCAAAGCTCTCTGGGCTGTTTACAAAGATTAAAAACCTTAAAATACAATATTGTACATAATATATTGGTGGAGGGGGAGGGGACAGATAACATATCTGAATGTCTTTGTAGTTAGGGATGTATGAGAAATCTGCTCCATCAAATTTTTTCTTTTGCAGATTTCCTCAGTCTAGACCCGGATACACTTTGCATCCCAAAATTCGTACATTTTAGGACTTGTGATACATTCCACCAAATAGGGGAAATGCATCCGATTCAATGCACACATTGGAAATGTGTGCAGACAGAAATGTGAACATTTCAAAAATGTGCACAAACACACTTTTCTCGATGGGTGGATGTGTACAAAAAGGCATAGAATTTGAAAAATGCACACAAAACCTAATGGATTTCCCCCCATAAAATAAAAAAATCCATACAGAGGGCAGAATCCAATGGAGTGCTTACACACCGGCTGATTCTCTTGCATCCCACAGATTCTGTTACGCAAGAGGATCCTGCCAATTCCATAGCACAAGCGGGACCCACCGTTACACAACAGAGACTTAGCACTTCCCAGAGGAAGCCCTGGAATGAGGGGAAACACTTGTTTCTCAATTGGGACAGGTCAGTGGAACTCCCTTATGTGAGCATTTTCGCTCATTTCCGGTTGCCCCTGGAAGCATTCCACAATTGGCGGGGGAACTGGCGCAGGAGTAAGTGCCCCATTGGATTCTGCCCAGAACTGGCATGGAAAGGACTTGGAGGAGGGGAAAGGAGGAAATCTGTGGAATTGGACTAGACAGATCCGCCCATCCCTAATTTTGATAGACTTTTGCCCAGGGGGATCAGTTTCTGTTGCTAAGGATGGCAACAGTTTGGTACCACACTATTCCTTGATCTCATGGGAAAAGGGCAAGACAGGAGTCCCAAATCCCATCTGTAGAGAGCAAGGATCAGAGCGCTAATAATATGACTGTAATGACACATGAGGGAGTCTCCTTTGGGTCTCAGTGAGCATTCCTTCAGAGACAGCAACTCCTTAATCCCACACATAATGTAGCACCTTTGCTGGGCTATAATGGCTGCTTCATTACATGGACTGTTTTCTTTTTGTAATATTGGGGTGGAGGGGGGTAATGTTTTAGACACTGTTTATCTCCACTCCTTCCATCTCCAAAGGCTAAAGCCACGAAAAAGAAGAAAAAGCATTTGGTGTTGGGGTGAGTGTCAGGAGCGATTCTTGATTGACAAATTGGGGCCCCAACGGAGCTCATTAAGCCCAAGCTTGCTTCTCTCCTGGGAAGCCTGAATACTAGACCCCTGTTACTCGGCTATTAGAATATTTTGACTCCTCCATTGATCAATTGAATGTGCCCTTTTTTCCCTACAGTATTAATTCAGCTTGAAGTCGCAGATGCTTTTCCTGCTAATGAAGAACCTCGGCATGAGGTCAGTGGGAAAGGTGGGGCAGCCCATGCTGGAGAACCTCAGGCAGAATACAGCTGTGATTATTCATGAAGACCTCTCTGCCTGTACATATACCCTTCCCATCCCCTCTTCTTTTCACTGAGGGTTCCCCCCCCCACCTGCCTCTGTCAAGTGCATATTTTTTTAAATGAACGAAAGCTTAACTAGAAAATAAATCAATAATGCCTACTTCTGTTGAAGAATTAAGAACAATGACATCATTTCAGAATACATACAGTGCAATTCCTTTATTAGGCCAACTCAAAGATCACAAAAAAATGTGCAAGCTTTTGAGCTCTCTAGATCTCTTCATCAGGCCAGTTGTTACAAAAAGCAGGATGGAGGGGGAGGTAGGGCTGACTGGATGTTGTAGTCAGGATGTCTGCATGGTCAGAGTCTTAAGATGATATGGAGGTTGCAGACATTCAAATTGGTCTTTTCCAGTTGATGTGATGGTTTCAGTGTCTCTATGACCACTGGCAAGAAGAAAGTTGCAGACAAGTGTAGATCTTCCATTTTAAAAAATATAACATCCAGCTATTTCAAAATAATTCCAGATAACATTTGCTCAGGGCTGATCTGAAGGGTTTGCAAGACAACATTTTAGGTGTTGCCCTATGTCTTAACAGTTGATAAGGACACAAAGGCTTTTATTTTAGGGGTGCATAAATACACATTTCAAGTCTCTGTAGGTACAGGCAGATTTTCTGTGGAAAAAAAGAGAGCCTTCTGTTATGTCCTAAGGACTCAGATGTTGTGGTATCTAAAATTAACTCAACATGTACAGCTGTGTTTCTCAAACTTTTAGGTCATCATGCCCTAATGGGGAGGTCAGTGGCAATTCGAATACTTTCCATGTTGAAGGCCCCAAGGTCAATCCCTGGCATCTCCAGTTAAAGGATCCCAAGCAGCGGGGCTAGGAATCTCTGCCTGATAGCACGCAAGGCTCTTTGTTTGAGAACCTGGAGAGCCACTGCCAGTCAGAAGAGACAATAATGGGAGAGATGCACAAACACCCTGATCCGATATAGGGCAGCTCCCTAGGTTCCAGAATGTGACACTGACATGTCAACACAATTTATCCTAAATGTGTTTCTATCTGATTGCATTTGTTTATAGATCCTTCCTTTGTATTTTGTTGGGGGGTGGGGGTGGGGGGCTAGCTATGTCACCCACCAGCAACTGGCTTTACCTCTCAAACATGACCTTCCCTGCCAATGCACCTGGATGGAGGCCTACCATGAAGGGGGCAGCCTGGCCTAGATCAGGGTTCCCACCACTCAGAAAGGAGAGACTGATGACTCCTGAGGCATCTGCTGGATACATAGGTAAGTCCCGGGCAAATGGTTGAAAGTGCATTTGACTAAAAAAGCATGAGTGAGAGTTAGAGCCCATGATGTTGCAAGCATTATTAAGATGCTTATAAACAGCATTGAGCCATAGCTCAGTGGTAGACCACTTGCTTTGCATGCAGAAGGTCCCAGGTTTGATCCCTGACTTCTCCAGCTAGCGCTAAGAAAAAAACTCCTTCTGAAAGCCTGGAGAGTTGCTGCCAGTCAGTGTCAACAATGCTGAGCTAGAGGGACCAATGGTCTGGCTCATTATAAGGCAGCTTCCTATGTGGAGTTAATTTTGGAAAACTTGACATCTCTTGTGCCCTCAGGACAAGATGGCACAAGACTCTCTTCCCCCTCCCACCCTCCAAAAAATCAACTTGTATATGCAGGACCTGGCATAGTATGGTGGCTAAAACTGCAATCCTATACACATTTACCTGGGCATAAGTCCGATCAGTGGGGCTTCTGAGGAGAAATTCATAGGATTGCATTATAAGAGACTAACCAAGCAATCCTATGCAAGTCTTAGAAGTGCCACATTAATTCAATGGGACTTACTCCCTCTTAAGTTGGTATAGGACTGCAGCAGGAACTACAAATCAGGAAGTTTCCAAACTGAATCTCACCTCTGCCTTGAGTTCACTAGATGGCCTTAGGCAAGTCTGACATCAATCCCTGGGAAAATTTTGGAGCAGATTATAAAGAAGTCAGTGTGCAAGCACCTTGAAAACAATGCAGTGATTACTAGAAGCCAGCATGGATTTGTCAAGAACAAATCCTGCCAGACTAATCTGATCTCATTTTTTGATTGGGTAACCTCCCTTGTGGACTGTGGGAATGCTGTGGACATCATATATGTGGACTTCAGCAAAGCTTTCGACAAAGTGCCTCATGATATCCTGATTAGCAAGCTAGCTAAAAGTGGGCTAGATGGAACAACTATCAGGTGGACCCACAATTGGCTACAGAATCGGACTCAAAGAGTGCTTATCAATGGTTCCTTCTCAAACTGAGGAGAGGTAACGAGCGGGGTACCACAGGGCTCGGTCCTGGGCCGAGTGCTCTTCAACATTTTTATTAATGACTTGGATGAGGAGGTGCAGGGAATGCTTATCAAATTTGCAGATGACACAAAGTTGGGTGGAATAGCTAATACTCTGGAAGACAGAAACAAAATTCAAAGAGATCTCGATAGGCTAGAGCGCTGGGCCGAAAACAACAGAATGAAATTTAATAGGGATAAATGCCAAGTGCTGCAGCTAGGGAACGGAAACCAAATGCAAAGTTACAGAATGGGGGACACTTGGCTCAACAATACTACAAGTGAGATGGATCTTGGAAGTGTAGATCACAAACTGAATGAGCCAGCAATGCGATGTGGCTGCAAAGAAGGCAAATGCTATTTTGGGCTGCATTAATAGAAGTATAGCTTTCAAATTGCGTGAAGTGATAATTCCCCTTTACTCAGCACTGGTTAGACCTCATCTTGAGTACTGTGTCCAGTTCTGGGCACCGCACTTTAAGAAGGATGTAGACAAACTGGAGCGGGTTCAGAGGAAGGCAACAAGGGTGATAAAGGGACTGGAAACAAGGCCCTGTGAGGAGAGACTGAAAGAACTGGGCATGTTTAGCCTTCAGAAGAGGAGACTGAGGGGAGATATGATAGCACTCTTCCAGTACTTGAAGGGATGTCACACAGAGGAGGGCCAGGATCTCTTCTCGATCATCCCAGTTTGCAGGGCACGAAATAATGGGCTCAAGTTACAGGAACCTAGATTCCACCTAAACATCAGGAAAAATTTCCTGACTGTCAGAGCAATAAGACAATGGAACCAACTACCTAGGGAGGTGGTGGGCTCTCCCGCTCTGGAGGCATTCAAGGTGCAGCTGGATAGCCATCTGTCACTGTCAGGGATGCTTTGACTCGGATTCCTGCATTGAGCAGGGGGTTAGACTCGATGGCCTTGTAGGCCCCTTCTAACTCTACTTTTCTATGATTCTATAAGCCACACCTTCTCAGTCCTGACCCCCTTTCTGCAATATCAGGATAAATAATACTAATGTCCCATCTGTAGATGCCCCACAGCCAGGCAGTTAGCTACCATATGAACAGAATGTTGGACTAGATTGACTCTTGCTCTGATCCAGCATGGCTCTCAGTGCTGGCTCCAGGTTTTTGAGGGCCCTGGGGCAAGACACCCTCAATGGGCCCCCTCCCTCAGGAAGTCTACCTTCTCATCACCATTGTCTCCAGCTGCTTTTGCTCCTCATCCTCTCATCATTGCTAGCACTTGCTTGCTTGACAGCCAGAGAGCAAGTGAGCAAGTATGCAGTGGTATCTACTGCTCCTCTTTCTCACCACCACCACCATTATCTGGGCCCGAGCAGCAGGCAGGGGAACAAGCTGGCTGCAATGGTGAAGAAGAGGAACAATTTCAGGGATTCTTTTCAGTGGGCCCCTGTGGGGGTGTGGGCCCATACCTACCCTTGATGCTAGCCCTGATGGTTCTTCTTATGTTCTTACATTACAGAGTTATTGTTGTAAGGATTACAACAAGATAGGGTATGTCTGGGGTCTCTAACGTGGTGCCTGTAGGCACCAGTGTGCCCACAGACAACTTTCTTGATGCTCGCCAGGCTCCCTCCCACTCCTGTTTGTTTTTTAACTAGGAAGCTGGCATGCTCAAAGCAAAGGGCTGCCCTCCATCACCATCTTTATTTGGGTTCAAAAAAGTGGTTTTGTATTTTGAAGCTCAAACCCCAGCTCTGCTTTGTGCTTAGGTTCTTGGAAAAGTTACTTTTATTTTAGTCTCACATGTTTGCCTTCTGGGAAATCGGTGTTTTGTGACTGGCCATGCCCTCCATAGTAGCCATTTCATGAGAGTGCCCATAACACTCTCTCAAAATGCCCACCTACCCAAACAGTTTGGGGACCCTCCTGGTATTTGTGAAGCACTTTGAATACTTGAAAGCTCTGTAGAAAAGAATGCTTGTAAGGATAGAAGGCAAAGGAGAGAACAGCACTGAATCAATTGCATTTCATGACCACAGTTCTTTCATATTTCATTCATATTTTCTAAATTGGGGTGAGGTTGTGAACAATATTGCAGGTTTTACTAAAGCAATAACCCACTGTCCAAAATATTTGCTTGAACATCACCTTCCTCCTCTTTTTGCTGTGGCAGCATCTAGTGGCCATACAACCACATAGCTTTGTGTGTAGGGCTGGGGGCAGTCTTCTCCAGCTTGGTGCTATTGGCCATGCTGGCTGGGAATTATGGGAGCTGCAGTCCAACATCTGGAGGGCACCAGGTTGGGGAAGGCTGCCCTGGGTTCTCCCTGCATGAAAAGAGATTGCTTGCCCTTTCCTTCCAAGGTCTTGCAAACCTTGCTAACAGAGCAGCCAGCATCTCTGCTTCTTCCACCCTTGGGAAGTAAGCTTAAGCCTTGACAAGTGCCGCTAAGGATGGCGGATTTCTTTTCCAAAAGGTACATATATGCCCAAACCTGGCCTTCTCTGCAAAGCAAACTTTCGAGGGCTCTTAAAGTTCTTGTTATGGATGCTGTTTGAATAAATATCACCACTTAGCAGCTGTTTGTGTCTGGTGGGTCGCCTGTCCCCCCCCCCCCCAGCTGTGTGAGAAGGCAAAGCATTAGGAATGTTAATCCTTTCAAAACATCTTGTCAGCAAGAAGAATGTGCCTTTTCATGTAGCCATTGCAGCAAATTTGTCTGGTATTTATGAGGGGCTGGAGACTTTTCCCAAACAAAAACCTTGGCCTTTCAGGAACTTTTAGGCCAGACGGGGTCCCTCATTCTCACACCTTCAGCATCACAAGAGAGGGAGCAGTGTCTAAAATAGCCCCTTCTGTGGCAACCATTCTTTTGGTCTAGAGCTCTACAGTTGGTTCAGTAAGGAGTTTGGGGAGGAAAAACAGGAGTGAGAAACTTTTGAGGTGCCTTACAACTTAATCAAAACTTTTACACTTTCAGGAAACTGTTTAAAACACTTAGGGCACAATCCTATGGCCACTAGTAGACAGACATCTAGTCTAGATGGCCATAGGAGAGGTTGGAGTTCCAGCTCCGACCTCAGAAATGCGCTCCGAGCTGGAACTCTGACCTTGGAGCACCTTCCCTCTGCCCTCACAGCTGGTGTGGTTCTTTCCACACCTGCTGTGACTCCAAGGTAAGAAGACTGACCTTAGAGCAGGAGGTTTGTGGGCTGTTTCAGGGGGTGGAAGGGGAGGAGAGAGGCTCCACCAGCATAGGAAGTATCCTGATTATGCCTCAGCCTCTCCTCCTTGTGCTCCAGGGCAAAGGACTTAGATGGCAGAAATTGGCTGTCAAGTCTTTCACAGGGCAGGTGAAACGTGGAGGCAACCTTTCCCTCCGCACTGTTCCTGCCTTCCATAGGATGCCCGTAATCCTCCGAGTTTAGAGGGTTACGGGCAGCCACATTGGATTGCACTGTTATAAAATAAGATTCCTCTGTGGAGTTCTGAATTTGCCACCTCCTTTGCAATGGGGGGCGGGGGTGGGGGAACACAGAGCAGGATCATGAGTAGGATATAGAGCAGGATCATGAGTTGTCAGAGGTTCAGGTTGCAATACTATGCACACTTACTTCAGAGTAAATCCCATGGGATTCTTTGGGACTTAGGGCTGCCTGTTCTATACAAGTAGAAGAGTGGGGTGGGAATGAGGTGGTAGAATTGACTGGACTGTTTCAGCTAGCAAGCTGGGGATACCGCTTTTGAATGATCTTCAATATAAAAACCTGAAAACCATGGAAAATTAGCACATCGGCAGTGGTGTAGTGGAGCCAGGGCTCGCAGGGATGCAGTGCCAGCATTTTTTAATTAGCAGGGACACTGACGTCATCTGTCACCCCACTCCACCCTGGCAGAGTTTAGCTGTAATCCTCAGAGTAGCTGGAGGGAATTAATTTTCCCTGCAACAATACTGGAATGCAAAGTATTTTGTGGTGGCTTGGTCTTGAATGGGCAACTGAAACCCATTCACTTTACAAAACACCTGCTCCTGGTGGAGATAGAACTGCTAGAACTGGTTTGCTGATATGGGTCAACACAACTGTCTTGAATGTTTGGAATTTCCTTGGGGGTGTGGCTGTGGGGACTTGTCATGATGAGCTCCTGCACTTCACAATTGGCCACTACACCATTGCACACCAGGGGGAAAGGATCTAGCCCCACCTGTGCAGCTTTTTATTTGCATGGAGTTTTTAGCATGCATAGGAAGCTGCCTAATACTATAGGTCAGATGATTTGTTCATTTAGACTGGTATTGTCTACTCCGACTAGCAGCAGTTCTCTAGGGTCTCATGCCCTAGTGGGGTCCTTCACATCATTGTTTTACCAAAACAATAATGTGAAACAATGATGTGAAGGATCCCATGATGTGAAGGATCCCAGCCTGAAAAGGAATGTGTACTATTTTCATTTTTATTTGATGTTTGAATGATTGAGGGTACTCTTAGTCCATCCAAGGCTCAGTTTGTACCTGACATTTTTAACCAATATATAGACACGTGTGTCAATGACGTTTTCATGTCCTCTTCTTGGCAAAGTCTGTCCAAAACTGGTTAATTGCATTTCCAGATGAAGCTAACTGCTGGGACTGGAAGCGCTGCTCACACAGTTTCCATAGTGGGGATTTCCCTAGGGGGGAAAAAGAAAGAAAAAGATTCCTACCTTTCTCCTGGGACACCTCCTGTACTTGGGCACCAAACCAGAACCTTGGGAAGCTGCTACATGGATCAGCCTTGTAGAGGGAATGTTTGCATAGAATGGGGGAGTGAGTAACTGCTAGAATATGGTAGTTGATAGTAAAACCTTTCTTGTGCACATTGAAGATGAAATGGCAGAATATATTTTGAAAGCTGTATAGACTTGGATAGGTATCAATCACCTAATGTTTTAATACAGGAGTGCAAAACCTCAGACCCAGGACCCAAATTTGGCCCTCTGTGGGTCCCCAGAAACCCACGCCCCATTCATGCTTCCCAGCCTCAGGTGCATTCCTGTGGTAGGCAGGGGCAAAGGGAGCAGGGCCTAAGGCAAAAAGGGGTGGGGACAAAAATACCAGTGTATTTTAGCTTAAGGCTCTTCCTGCCAGGAACTAAGCCTTAGGAGAGGCATCTCAGCCTTTTAGAATGGGGGTGGGGGGACTGCACAAAACCAGGGAAACCACCAAATGATTAGTGGTTGGGGGGAAAGGTGGTGGGCCAGGGGAAGGGGGCTTGGCCATCTGGGGAACCGCATAGGGCTGGATTAGGAGCCCAGTACAGATTTGACCCCCGGCCTATCAATGGCCACTAGTCCTGATTAGCTATATGCTTCTTCCAGTATCAGAGGCAGTATGCCTATGTACACCAATGGCTGGGGAACATGGGCGGGAGGGTGCTGTTGCACTCATGTTTGGCTTGTGGGTTTCCTGTGGGCAGCTGGTTGGCCACTGTGTGAACAGAATGCTGGACTAGATGGACCCATGGTTTGACCCAGCAGGGCTCTTCTTATGTCTGAGGTCCCCCACCCTTGCCCTAAGGCTGAAAGGGACAGGCCTCCGGTTTGGAGCCTAGCACTCTTCCTCTTTGACAGTTGCCTTCAGGCTCACTGCCTGTGCTTATGGGTCACCATGCGGCTGCAGGTTCCTGGCGTGCAAGGAGTCGGTTTCTCAGGAGTGGATGCAGCCTCCGAGGGCACAGATTCTGGATTTCCCAATTCAGGGCACACCGGCTCAAGTCCCCTGCCACCGCCCATCCAACTCGCACACCCCAGTTATGATGCTGGAACCTGTGTCAGTTTCTAGCACCTCTGCCTCTGGTTCCACTAGTCCGATGGATCTGGCTGGCCCCTCTTTGTCTGAGTTCAAGTCCAGGCTGCTGCACAGGGTGGCGGTCCTGACACATTTCTTCCCATTTAGAAAATGCTTACTGGGAGAATCTAAGCACTAAGCATAATCTCAGTTTTGAGAATGGGTCACTTCAAGGTTCCCAACTTCACCACAATGACTACGAATATTGCAGTACTTAAACCTGAGCCAAGCTCATTGCTTTCTCTACTTGGGGAAGAAATAGAGCAACACTATAGGAGCAATTCCGCCACCTAATGGAAAATCCAAATAATTGTTTTAAACATACCTCAGGGGGTGGGAGGAGGAACAGGAAGAATTTATTTCTAGTCCATTTCCTCAAATTAACAATTTTTTTGGCTATATGCAAACATTTAATAATGATACAGTCTTTTATTTAGCTAATAACCAAATATATTTTCTCACTGTGTAATGATGTCTAGAAAAGTTTATTTAATTAACCTTGAAGGCTGGTGGCTACTAGTTACCTTCCTCTTAGTGCAGTGTTCTCCAACCTTGGGTCCCGAGATGTTTTTGGCCTACAACTCCCAGCATGCCCCAGCCAGCATAGCTGGCTGGGGCATGCTGGGAGTTGTAGGCCAAAAACATCTCGGGACCCTGGCTGGGGCATGCTGGGAGTTGTAGGCCAAAAACAGCTGGGGACCCAAGGTTGGAGAACACTGTCTTAGTGGGAGCTAGATAGAAACAATTTGGGCATTGGGATGTAGCCAGCAAAGTAGGCAACTGTTTGCTGCTGGGGGAATTGATGCTGCTTTAAAGATTAACACTGTCTGGCGGCACCCATACACAACTTGTACATTCGTAAATAAACTCCATAAGATCCCAGTACCACCTTCTCGCAATGAATAGACCTTTTAATGGCCACCGTTGAAACCTTTTATTGCTCAGGGAAGTAGAAAGCTGCGAAGCGCATTTATTTATTTATTTATTTATAAATAAGGTGAGCCAAAAAAAGTCCCTTTAGGAAGGTTTACAGTGGAATCCTATACATGTCTACACAGAATTAACTTCTGCTGAGTTCAATGGGCTTATTATTCCCAAATAAGGGCGGGTTCGCACGACCCAGCAACAATCAGGGTACGTCACCACGGTTGTTTGCCAGATCCCGCGAAGCAACAACGATGAGCCCGACAGACTATGTCCCTGCCTGCAGCAGGTAAACCTCTTCGGCAGCGGAGCGGGGTGGCGGGAAGTGCCGGCCCACTCTGCCCTTTGCTTTCCCGGGTTCTCCAGGGCAAGCAAAGGGCAGAGAGAGCAGGCGCTTCCCAGTGTCCCCAGGGCAGCGGTGCCAGTGACAGTGGGAAGTGCATCCCCGCGGCTGCTCAGCACACAGAGCAGCCACAGGGATCACAGCACGGCCTCCTCCTGGGAGAAAACCTTACAGGCGGGAGGCTGTGCTCTGATCCCCGCAGCTGCTCTGAGTGCTGTGCAGCCTAACAGGAGCAGATCGCCTCCCCCCCCTTCAGGAGGTCTACTCTGGAGGAGGAGTTGGTGGTGCCTGATCCGCTCCATGGCAGAGGCAGGAGTAGCCTCTGACAGCTGCCTCCTAGTGCCGTTTGGGCACTTTGGGGGCAGCTGTCACCCACGCTCTGTGGCCAGCTGCTTGGCAAGAGCGGCAGTGTCCGCTCTTGCCAAGCAACTCGCTTGTTCTGGGGATTGTGCTACAATGGGTCGTCTTGTCTGGGTTCGGATGACAGGACAAGCCATCGTGGTACAAACAAACCCTAGAACAGACCATTGTGACTTATTGTTGTTCAAAACAATGATAAGTCACAATGGTCAGTTACCACGACTGGGTTCTCTTGACACGGGGAACAAGCAATGGTGAGTCACCACCGTTGTTTATCGTGTCGTCTGAACCCAGTCTCTGTGTGTTTAGGACTGCAGCCTTGCAGTCTAATGACTCCTATTCTTTGAATCAAGCAGTTTATTAGCATTAGATTGGTATGCAACAGGGAAAGTAGATGTGCGAGTGATTCCTGAATTTCCTTTTTTCATAGCCAGTGTAATGTCTAAAGAGAGAAGTCCAGTGGAGAGCAGCTGATGCAGGAACAGGTCATGCATCTTGCCATGGGGTAAAATGTGCAGCTTCCTGTTTCAGTGTTGCACCAGAAGCACAAAGAGCAGATGTGTCACATGCATCACTAGCACATCCAGTTATCCCACTGAATGTTATGACTTAAATGTTATGCTAACCAAAGAAAAATGTAGGGGTGGTTTCCAAACATCAACAAAATGTTGAAGGGAAAACAGATTGTATTGCAGAGGAAGTGGGAAAGGCTGGAGAGAAAAAGAAACCAAGTCCCATTCAGACTTGTTCCCGAGTAAACCTGTTTAGAATTGGGCTGTAAGGCGAGGGAAGTGTCAGTCTTTACACACATGCTGCAATAAGTACTTGGGCCTTTTCCATGGTACTTAATCTCTAGACAAATGACAATTCCCATACGAGTCTGCATGGTTCTTAAATCTTCTGGAGATGCCCTTCTTTGGAGACCTCCACCTTCAGAGGTGCGTTTGGTGGCAACCCAGGAGGAGGTCTTTTTGGTGGCCGCTCCCAGGCTGTGGAACTCCCTCCCAAGAGAGGATGTTTGCTCCCTCTCTGCTGCTCTTACACCAGCAGGCAAAGACCGCTTTATTCAAGAAGGCCTTTGACCTGTAAGTGGGTCTGTTGGGTTAGGTGCTGTTTTTATTTTTTATTCTGTAATTGTTATGTTTTTATTCTATTGGGCAGTGCAATCCAATGTGGCTGCCCGTAACCGCTGAACTTGGAGGATTACGGGCATCCGGGTGGAAGGAGCACGGAAGCGAAGGTCGCCTCCACACTCCACCTGCCCTGCAAAAGAGTTAGACCACCAATTTTGGCCGTCTAAGTCTTTTGTCCCAGCGCATGAGGAAAAGAAGCTGAGACACTGCCAGGATACATCATATCATGGCAGAGCCTTACTCCTTCCCATCCACCCACAAAATTCTGGCTTTGAGGTCAGTCTTCTGACCTCGGAACTGCAGCCAGTGTGGTTCTTTCCACGCTGGCTGTGAGGACAGAGGGAGGGTGCTCCGAGGTCGGAGAGCATGGCTTTCTAGACTCTGTCTAGTGGCCATAGCATTCCGCCCTTGATGTATCTTATTGTTTTAATCAATTTTAATTATACCTGTAAGCTGCCTTCAGTGCCATTTTTTGGTAGAAAGACAGGAATCAAATCAATCAATACCTAATAAACCCACCCCCAACTCATTCACCCATATCTATAGCAATCATATGGTCAGTTTAAATCTCAGCATAAAATGCCCTTTGCTTTGGGAAGGCTGCAATGATGGGTGCCCGTTATTCAGACTACAGGAACCTTTTTAATGAAAAAAAAGTAGAGTATTTGGGTTGAAATTCTATACCAGAAAAAAGAATGCCAGCTTTGCAACCAGGGGGTGGTTGCCTTGGCTGAATCACATTCTTGGACAATATCTTGGTGGCCTTGCTTCTAAGTTTGCTGAAGACCAGGAAACCCAAAGGTATCATAATACTTTGTGGCTTTGGGAAGGATGTGATGTGAAAAGAATCTGGATTTGGATGTCTCATACCACAAAAAACATATGAAGAAATCAACTGTGAACAAAGGCTACAACAAATCGTCCTAAACAAAAACTTTGCATTACCTGTTAAACCCCTGCAGGATTTGGCAGTGGCTTAGTTCTCTCCAGAAAGCAGTCTAGAGCTAAAACTTTGCACATCTGCTTTTCATTTAGCTGTAAGTAGCACATGCTGGAATCCCTCCCCCCCATAGGCTACACACACACACACACACACACACACACAAATACTGCTAAGGCTATTGTTTGGGATGCAAGTGCGGGAGTCTGTGGCTATAGGGCAGGGGTGTTGAATGTGTCTCAGCCCGAGGTCCAAATTATATTTTGGAGAAGCTTTTGGGGGACCACATTCCAGTAGTGGGTGGGGCCAAAGGCAAAAAGGGTGGGGCCAGATATACCAGCATATTTTAGCTTAAAGCTCTTACTGCCGGCAGCTAAGCCTCAGGAGAGGCATTTCAGCCTTTTAGAATGGGGACAAAACTGCACATAAGTTGGAAAACAATGAAACGATTGGTGGTCAGGGGAAAGGGAGTGAGGCCATCTAGAGAACCCTGGAGGGGCAGACTGGGAACTCAGGCCTAAGGTTCTGCAACCCTGCTATTGGGCATATAACATAAAGGCACAATCCTATGCATGTTTAGACAGAAAAAAGTCCTACAACTCCTAGCATTCCCCAGTCATCAGTGCTGGGAGATGTTTTCAAGATGTTTTCAGGAGGTGCAGAAAACTACACAGCGTTGGGGTCTGCCTGTCCTCCAGAGGCAGGGAGTTCCACAGAAATGGAGCCACCACACTGAAGGCTCTTCTCCTGGTGGACTCCAGTCGGGCCATAGGACCATGTGGAACCACCAGGAGCATGCCGTCTGATGACCTCAGTGACCAGGCAGGTTGATAAGGGAGAAAGCTTATACTCTCTCAAGTATCCCGGTCCCAAGTTGTTTAGGGCTTTATACACTAGTCCTTAAACTTGGGCTCGGTAGTGAATAGGCAGCCTGTACAGTTCCCTCCACAAAGGAGTTGCACGCTGAAAAGGGGCAGCTCCTGACAACAGCAGAGCTGCTGCATTCTGCACTAGCTCCAGCTTCCAGGCCAAATTAAGGGCAGCCCCACATAGAGCACATTGCAGTAATCCAGTCTTGAGGTTATTAGTGCCTATAGCACTTTGGCCAAGCTATCCCTGTCCAGGAGAGGCCATAGCTGGTGAATCAGTCGGAGATGGTAAAAGGCACTCCAAGCTGCTGCAGTCACTTGGGACTCCAGCAACAATTATGGATCTAGGAGTACTCCCAGACTACAAACCTGATCTTTCAAAGTGGGTGCAACCCCATCTAGAACAGGGAATGAGCCTATTTCCTGGACTCGGAAACCACTCACCCACAGGGCTTCTGTCTTGCCAGGATTCAAGCTTCAGTTTATTGGCCCTCATCCAGCTCATCACTGAGTCTAGGCACTGATCCAGGACTTGCGCAGCCTCACCTGATTCAGATCTCACAGGGAGATAGAGCTGTGTGTCATCAGCATACAGATGGCACTTGGCTCCAGATCCCCTAATGACTGTTCCCAGCAGCTTCATGTAGATGTTAAACAACATTGGGGACAAGATGGTACCCTGCAGAACCCCATAGCTCAATTGCCATGGGGCCGAGGAATATTCGCTCTCTGAAATCACCCCGCAAGACCCGAACCACTGTAACACAGTGCCTCCAATGCCCAGCCTGTGGAGTCAATCCAGGAGAATACCATGGTCAAGGGTATTGAAAGCCAATGACAGATCGAGCAGAATAAACAGGGTTGCACTCCCCCTGTCCCTCTCCCGATAAAGGTCACCCATCAGGGTGACCAAGGGTGATTCGGTCCTGTAACCAGGTCAAAACCCAGACTGGAATGGGTCTAGATAATCAGTATCCTCTAAGAGTGCCTGCAGTTGCTCCGCCATGACCCTCTCAAGTATCTGCCCTAAGAAAATGGTATTTGCTACTGGGTGGTAGTTGTCAAGTACCAGTGGGTCCAGAGTGGGTTTCTTCAGGTGTGGTCACACTACTGCCTCCTTAAGGACAGCAGGAACCACCCCTTCACGCAAAGATGTGTTTTCCACTCCTTGGACCCACCCAGCCATATGCCCTTGGCTAGCTTTTATGAGCCAGGTGGGACAAGGATTGAGAGGGCACATGCACGGTCCCATTGCTGCAAGCTCCTTGTCCACATCATCAGGCCACAGCAACTAAAATTGATCCCACAAAACTGGGCAGATGGTGGCGACACATACCTCGACTGGAGCTGTGCTAACAGTGTCAAGTTCGCTGCAGAGACCAGCAATTTTGTCCTCAAAGCGTGATGCAAAAAGGTCACCGTGGGATCCAGACTAAATTCAATATGGAGTTGGTATCTTGTTTTCAGTACCTCCAGTTGCACCACTTGGTCTAGGATACTACTGACTGCAGATAAATCAACAGGAGCCTAAGTGGGTTTGAGAACCTTATTGACAAACTGTTTACCAAATCAAAAGGGACTCTCTCTTGGTTTTATATTACCTATTAGGGGTCTCGTGTGACAAGGGCTACCATCTTATGTTATGAAAGTAGATGATCGAGGCGGAGGTATGAGGCCAAAGATACATTTCATTCATTTGTTATATTTCTATACCGCCCAATAGCCAAAGCTCTCTGGGTGGTTTACAAAAATTAAAAACCTTAAAAATACAATACTGCAGATAATATAAAAACCATTTATATACATGGTCTTAATCTGCAGTGGTTTCTTCCTAACACAACTTTAGAGAAATAATTTCAAGGTTATAACAAGCTGGTATTGTATCCCAGCCCAAATGCATAATATTGTTATGTGTACATTCCACGTATCTGAGCAGTGAGAAACTTCAGGGGTGCAGCGTTTACCCTAGGTTTGGTTTCCTTTGGAATGAGGTCACTGGTGGCTTACTGGTATTTTGTAATATTTGTATTTATGGACAAATATAGAGGTCGAGCAAAGGTAGAGGTACAGCATTGGACATCACATCAGATGTCCTAAAGTTCACTGCTCTCACATTTCTAGGGGAACAGCCAGCACTGTTTGGGATCCAAAAGAATCCCAGCTCTGTCCTTTTTCAGTCTCTCTTGGTCTGCCCCTTCCCCAAACAGCCAGTTTAGGATTTTGCAGGCACGCACACAGCTGGATCTCCAGCTAAAGTAGGGGGGCAGCAGGAGGTGAAGGAAAAAAGAGTTGCCCCTTCCAAAACAGTCACTGGCCATTTCTTTTTCATTCAGAGGAAGATGGCCCAACAATTCATCCTTATTGTAACGTATCACTTTAGTTTATCTAACAATAGAATGTGCACAGCAGCATGATGTGCCTAAACTGAACCTGCCTGGCAGATTTCAGGCCCACCTGCTCTCTTAGGATCAAGAACTACCAAGTTGGAAGGTACCCTGGGAGATCATCCAGCTCAGCCCCCAAATACCATGACATTAATAAGTAATGTACAGGCCACTGCTGCTGGAGATGTGGAGCTAGACAACTGTATTTTCATCTTGGGCAGTTACAAGTGGGATCTGCAACAAAACGTTACAGCATGGAGTGCTCCTGTTCAGGGTTCCAGACATTCCATTCCCCTCCCCCCCTTTTCCACCCCTCCCCCCCTTTTCCACCCCCCTCCCCAGCAATCAACATTCCAAGGCCACTGAGCATGCCCAGTCCTCATTGGGCTGCTTTTGGGGTCTCCCTTTAGGGTCCCCCCCATAAAGGTTTTTTATAATTCCACAAACCTTGTTTCCCCGAGCCTGCTGTGGAGGGTACCATTTTGGCTACATAAGGATCTACATTCAGATAATGAGTTTCCTATTTGCATATAGTATACAGGGGATAGCCAAAGCTTAAATGGTAATGTGTGCATATACTCCGATATATCGCAGGAGTGGGGAACTTGTGGCCCTCCAGATGTTTTGGCCTTACAACTCCCGTCATCCCTAGCCAGCACAGCCAATGGTGAGGGATGATGAGAGCTGTTAGGTGTTTAGACAAAGAAACTCTACCAAAAATTAGGAAACATTATTAACAAAATGGAAGCTTTGAAGCCATGGAGAAGATTTTAAATTAAAGGTTAAAAAACAGATTTTGAGAATGAATTTTTAGGGGGAGGGGGGAGTAGCTACTACTTCTTTAGGCGGACTCCACCAAAACAATGCATTAAAGACCACTCTGCCTTAAATGCAATATGTATTTTGTTTGCAACATACAGAAGGGAACTTTTGTGGTCAGTTTGTAACCTGAAAAGTAAATGTAAGAATTCATTTGTTGCTTGGCTTGTCAAGTTTATGAATATTGTTCTAATTAACTGCGCAATCCTATGCCTGCCAACTCAGAGGTAAGTCCCATTGTGTTCAATGGGGCTTCCTCCCAGATGAGTGAATATAGAATTGCGGCATGAGAAAAATAAAAGAACACCAATAATATTTGAAACTGAAAGTATGCACATGTGGGTGTTCTTGTTTGTTTTCTCAAGGGTTGCACACATGGAAAAACCGCAAAGATAAATAGTGCATTCAAATATCTTTCTTGTTGTACGTTATATATTTACTCTCTGACTCGAGAGTAAGCTCGAGGAGCTCAGCGGGGCTTACTCCTGAGTGGACACGGCGTCGTTTAGGATTGCGATAAATGTATACATTTGCCTAGCAGACGCGGATCATACGCCCGCCTCTTGGGCCGTCCCCAGCGCTCCGGTGCAGTCGTAGCGGCGGCAGGTCTCCTCCGCTTAGCACCAGGCCGGGCGGAGCCGGAAGCCGGAGAAGGTTGAGCCCGCGGCTGAACAGAGAAGGGAGGAGGAGGGCGGCGGCGGCGGCGGCTCCTTCTTTTCCATGGCGCTGAACCTGAGTCGGAATGGGCCGGCGCTGCAGGAGGCCTACGGCCGGGTCGTGGCCTCTGCGAGCCCGACTGACTGGTGAGGGAGCGCCCCCAGAACCTCGGCCGGCCTTCTTTTCCCCAGCCTTTGCTCCCTCGTCCCGGGCACCGGCGCCCTGCAGTGGGCTGGGGGAAGGGGGTGGGTCGGTCGGTCGGGCTTAGGTGTCGGGCCTGAGGAGGGGGTGGGGTGACTCGTGGAGGGTCCGCCGCGGGCTGGGGGTAAGGGAATCCCTGGGTGTGGGGCTAGCTAGGTGGAAGGCTGGCGCTCTGGGAGGTGGTGGGTGGTGTGGCGTGCAGAGAACCGGGTGTGTGTTTTGAGAGAGGGTATGTGGGAATGAGGCTCACGTAAGATGTGAGGGGGTCTTGGGTGCGCTATGGGGAAGGAGGAGGCGACTGCATGGCCTGGAACAAGATGGGGTTGTTAAGAGCCTGTTGCAGCACATGGCGTGGGGCTAGATAGGGGGAGGGGCAGTGGGGAGATGCAGGAGTTGGGTGTAGCCTATGCAGACGTACTGTGTGTGTGTGTGTGTGTGTGTGTGTGTGTGAGAGAGAGAGAGAGAGAGAGAGAGAGCTTGTGTGTGAGAGACGTAGTTTGACTAAGCTATGGTGCTCTTGGGGTACATGTATGCACAGCAGGCAGCTGTAGGGAGCACATGAACTGGCACAAGCTGAGGATGTGAGGACTCTGGGAAGGCTGCTGTGAGGCTAGATGAGCCGATGGGCTGTTGCCTGGGGTGTGGGGAAATGCAGGGTTTGGGACTTGGCATGCACAGAGGTGTGTGTGTGTGTGAGTGAGTGAGAGAGAGAGAGAGAGAGATGGGTGTGTAGTTCATGTAAGATGTGGGGGGTATGTTATGCTGAGAGCATAGCCAGGAGACAAGGTAATGGAGAATGTGAGGATTCTGGAGAAGTTGCAGCATAGGATAAGGGGCTAGGTGAGGGGTGGGTAGGCTGAACCTAAAGCTGTAGGGTAGAGAGATGTAGATTTGGCAGTTAGCATGCACAGGAGTGTGTGTGTGTGTGTGTGTGTGAGAGAGAGAGAGAGAGAGAGAGAGAGAGAGAGAGAGAGAAGGGTAAGTGGTTTGTGTAAGATGTGAGGCCCTGCCAGGACTGGCATATGGGCTTGTCATAATCTGACTAGGCCCACACCCCTGTTGGGAGCTCACTGTTGACCCCCAGATCCCTTTGGTCCTGTTCCTCCTTGCTGCCCCTGCCTGTTTGCCTGCCCTCTCCATGTGTGCAAGCAGCGACAAGAGCACTGGGCAGTGGTGCAGATTGGGCTGAGAGGAAGGGGGCAAGCAAATAGGCAGTGGTGACAGCGGCAAGGAAGGCAGGCACGCAAGGGTGGTAGTGGGGGCCCTGAGGACTTCTTGCCCAAATCCTTCCTCCCCAAACCTGGACCCGGCACTGCTCTTGGGGTACATTGTGCAGAGAAGGGAGCCATGGCCATTGCATGGCCTGAAACAAGGCGGGTTTATGGAGGAAGTGAAGACTGTGGAAAGTGCATGGGATGTGGATAGATAAAAGGAGGCACCTGGGGTTCACTCTTTGATGTAAAAGGATGTGAGTTGTTTCGAGGGGAAGCAAGCCCCATGAGATTGTTCAATACTGTATTGTGGTGTATTGCTAAACTTTCAGAGTTAGACACCCATCCTTTTCTAGACCTACTGGAAGCTTCAGTGAGGCATGGTTTGGTTTCTAAACTGCATTGCCCTGTGTTACAATATAAATTGCAGTGCACCACAAACGCAGCTGCTTTGTCATGGGTATATAAGCATGAAGTGTCTTGCTGTGTGAGAATTCATCACAAGCAATCTAAATCAAAGCAGTGCATGCACAAGCAAATACCGCCATACACTGTATCTGTTCCACGCTTGCTGGGGTGGTGATGGTGGAGGCAAACACTGACGACAAGCCATGTAGTTTTGGAGCTGGATTGTTTGGTGTAATGAGGAACTTGCAGTTCAGTAACATAGGATGTGGGGAGGTGACGGCATTGGGGCCTAGGGAAAGGTTTGCTGTTTCTTCTCAGCTGCACAATAGGAAGAAACTGAACAGGTGGTGACACTTTACCTGTTGAATGTTGGCTGACTATGCGGCTGTTAAAAACTCATGAGCCCTGCCTTAAAAAAAAAAAAAAGTACTAACCCTATGTGGAAGTAGCATGAAATTGGAGGAAGAGATGTTGCACTGGCTAAGTGTATGTCATAGTCTGGTTTGCCCAAGGCACAGGCACATAAACTCATCATCAGGCGATCACTCGTGACTGAGTAAGATTGTCTTCCGGGATAAAGGAGGAAATTCTAAAGAAGATTGTGTAGACTCTAGCGATGGGTCCGTAAGTGATTGTGGAGGCCAATTCTAGATCCACACAGCTTCCCACAGTGAGGACACAGGTTACCAGATAGAAGATGGTCCTGTAAAGGATTCATTTGACATGCTTTTCGCTTAGCACGTTTCTCCCTTTCACCTTGCACTCGGGCTTCTTCAAAGTCCATGGAACCTTTGTGAAAGGCCAACCTCCATTTAGATCATTCATGGGCCAGAGCTTCCCAGTTTTCGATGTTTATATTGCATTTTTTTTAGATTAGCCTTATGAACATCTTTAAACTTCTTATATTGACCACCGATATTCCGCTTTCCATCCTTGAGTTGGGAGTAAAGTAACTGCTTTGGGAGACGGCAGTCAGGCATTCGAACAACATGACCGGTCCACTGAAGTTGGCGTTGAACTAGATATCCGTGCATTGGGGTTCAAGAGTAAGTGTGTGATGAGAAATGCCGCGTATGTTTGGCAAGAGGTCATAGATTTGGAGAACTGGGCCTTAGATGAACAAAGATGTGCAAATTGTCGGCAAATTGGTAACTACATGGGATGGATGGCATAAACCAGGGATAAGTAACTTGTGGCCCTCCATCACTGTTGGCTATGCTGGCTAGGGCTGATGGGAGTTGTAGGCCAAAATATCTGGAGGGCCACAAGTTGCCCACTCCTGGAAACACTTTGGGAGTTTTGGGTGGTGAGAAGATTTATTTATTTATTTATTTAGTATATTTATTTACCGCCCATCAGCCAAAAGGCTCCCTGGGCGGTTTACAAGTAAAACAGGATAAAAACAATCTTAAAACCAAAAACATCATTAAAATAGAAATATAAATACAATATAATACAATAAAAGAAAGCAGCCAGTAACAATGTTGCCCTTGAATTTTATTTGTTTATTTCTTAACTTTGTATCCCACCTTTCCACCAAACGATGAGACAGTAAGATGGTGCTGTACGGACAACTGTGAGAAATGTGGATGATTTAGGAATACACATCTGGGATAGCCCTGAAGACATCCAGGGATAATGACGGATTGAGATGGGGTGATAATGCGTGTGTGACTGAATGTAGTTATGCAAGTTAAATAACAGTGGGTCTTGTTGCATCTTAAAGACTAACACACTTACTATGGTGTGAGCTTTGGAGGTCAGAGCCCATTTCATCAGAGCCCATTTCAAACAGAGCATTAAATGTTATCCTCAGTTGCCTGTAAGTAAAATAGTTTTTGCTTTAATCTCATCCTTTGGCATTGTTTTCAGGGCTCTGTTTACTTATGAGGGTAACAGCAATGACCTGAGAGTGGCTGGGACTGGAGGTGAGTACATTTTGGGAAGTGTACTTTAATATGTGTGGCCTGGGGATTTTATTTTTTGGCTAAATTGATGTTTCTGCATAAGGTTGTGTTGTTTAATTCAGTAGGATCTGGAGAGGTGTCTGCTTGGCTAGCTGTTTTTCATAATCCAAGTGCAACTTGTCCCATGACCCAGTTAGACCATCTGCCTGACATTGCCTTAGAAACATCTCCCTTTTCTGCGTACATCAAGAAAGGAGTAGTCCTTTAGTTTTCTGCCTGTTGCTGCTTGTTCAGACACATGGAGGATTCTGGGAAATGCCCAAACCCAGCCTTGTGAAATGGAGCGTGGGAAGCAAAAGTGGAAATACACCTCAACTCTGTTAACAGAGAGGAAGCAATACATTGTATCTTGAGCATGTTTTCAGGACAATGTGGAAGTGAAGCAGGGAGGTTAATAGTTTGGATGAACATTTTGAAAACAAATTAAATCCTCCTCCCCCCGCCCAAGTCTAAAACAGAAAGGGTACAGGGAAAAAGTTAATGACTAGGCAGAATGCAAGCTGCAACCATAACATAGCAACAGGAGTGTTGAATTGAAAGAATGAAATCCAATAAACACCCCTAAATTGTGCTTTGATGAGCTGACAAAAGCAGACACATGCCTCTGTACCATGTTATGCCTGTAAGATTTGAAGCTTGAACCATGGCTTGAGTTCTAATCTGTGGTTACGGCAAACTGTGGTTTGTTGTGATGTCCAAGCTGAGCCATAGAATTGTGCCTTTGTTTCTCCCTTGATGGTTCCACTAAGCAAAGTCTGTTCTATCTGGGACCAGACTCTCTTATGCTTCTAATAGGTGGAAAGAGAATTCTGGCAGGTGCAACGTCCTCCATAGGGGCTGCTTTATTTATTATAATGCAATACGGACACAGCTTATTCTCCTTACACAGCTATGAAAGGCACAGGATCTGAGTTTCTGGAAAATTTAATCAGAAGGCGGTAGAAAAAGAGAACCCCCGTGTATAGTAAAACTCATCTAGAAACTTTTCTCCTTCAGCTTTAGAAAAAGGGAAGTAGCAGACAAAGCTGAGTAGCTTAGCAGCTTTTCTGGGGGAAGATGACCAATGAGGAGGAAAGTTCAGCTGTGGCCAGGTCCTGAGGTGTTAGCTCGTTCAAGTTTGACTATTTTGGGCCGGGTGGAAGTGTTGGTGGGGCTTCTACTTAAGGGAACTGAAGTATGTGACTGTCAAAACAAAATAGTCTAAGGAGTCTTTTATTTTACAAAGAAGAAGTTCCCCCAATTAAAGCTGGGTTATTTGGTGATGAGGGGATGGGAAGAGCCACTTCGCAGAAAACTGGGTTTCCACTTGAAGCTGTTGCAAACCAAAGCATAGGCAAAACAAAAGCGAAGACTTGTGGTGGATGTTCTTTGAACGTGCGTTCACTGTATTGCAAGTCATTGTTTTCAAGGCAGAGTATGTGTGTTGGAACCATTTCCATCACTCGTTAGAATGTCTGTCTTCACCCTGTGCTTTTTTGAGGGTGCTGCCCTGTGCATGCTTGCTTACTTCCTGGCAGTAAGTCCCATTGAACGTGGCGGGACTTGCTTCTGAGGATACGTGTTTAGGTTCGGGCTGCAAGTGTGAAATAGGATTGCATCACACGTACATCTGAGGGGGTTTGCTGGAGCGTGTCATCTTCTTTTGCAGCAGTAATGCCAGTCTCTGTCTGGAGAATGATCTTAAACACATGCATCAAGATTCTGCTGCAAAAATAGAAATGCACAAATGATAGGAATTGTCCAAATATGCTTACTGGTCATAATTAGGTAGAGGGTGCATTTTCTTGCTATATAGAATGGTAGAGTTGGAAGGGGCCTATAAGGCCATCAAGTCCAACCCCCTGCTCAATGCAGGAGAACAGATGTGGGCAGCCCAGGCAGTCACCTATCCAAGCACTGACCCAGCTCATACCTGCTTAGCTTCAGCATGTGGCCTGCATTATGTGCTCTCGACACCACCCAGACTTATATGTAGGGATGAGAGGACTTGTCTATGTGGAAGAAAGATGACGAAATGGATTACTGGTTGCTGTTTCCAACCACACTTCAGTACGATAACTGCCTGTACCTCCTGAAGAGTGTCATTAAGTATTTTCTGGGTCCTAGTGTTTGCCCATTCTCCCAAGTACCCATAGTTGTTAGGTCCTACTTCTTAACTCTGAGTTCCCAAAGCATTTTCTGCAGCAGCTCTGGGGAAACCACAAGATCTTGAACTTGTTCCTGCTTAAGTAATGTGTTTCCTGAATATTTTATGGTGGAGTAATATTTCTGTTTTGACCTCTTTCGCTGGTTCAGTTTACCAGTAGAAGCTATGAGTGTTCCTTTGGCTAGTCTTGGGATTGGAACTTGATCTTTTGGGATCACTTATTATAGTAGTTTATCATGAAGGATAATGGCTCTGTTCCTCAAAATTGCTCGTAGTTATTTCTGTAGCTCTTTTCAAAATATGACGTAGTTCACAGTTCTTGATTTGCCCAGTGCCATCCCATGCGCTTTGTAGCTGAACAGAGAACAGAATGCTGGGTCTGGGCATGGGGAACTCATATCCAAACCCAGCATTCTGACCACTGACATTACTTCTGAATGTTGTAGAAGATGAATTGTGTCGATAGGTTTATATAAATGATGGCCATGGAATTAGTTCTGTGTATGCAAGCGGGCTTTAGGCTTGTTTTTCTTGAATAGAAACTCCTTCAATGCTGCACAGCAAGCTGCTTTTGAAACCGGGGGGGGGGGGGAGTTTTGAAAGCTTCATTGAGGGGAGATTCAAAAGCAATTTGTGAGTTGCGTGGGTATCAGCTCTTATAAGAATGAGAGATTCAAACATTTCACTGGGCTAGCACAAGCTCTGTGCATGTCCCAGTCCTATCTTTAGATATACAGCAAATGGAAGTTACCTTTTAGTACAATGTGCTCATCTAGAGGTGTCCTGTCCATGCATATTGGTTTAAGTTGACCAAGTTACTAGGTTGCTTTTACAACCTCTCATTCTTCTTGTCAAATAATGATATATAGATGGTGGCCTGGAGGAGATGGTGGAAGAACTCAATAGTGGCAAAGTGATGTATGCTTTCTGCAAGGTGAAAGCTCCCAACTCCGGCTTGCCCAAATACGTGCTCATCAATTGGGTATGTAGAATGTAATCCCTTTAACTTCCATAGTTAAATGGTTGTGACTCTACTTATGAAAAAATACAGTAATCTTCCCTGGTAACAAAACCATTTTGGAGTAAGCTACCAATGTTTAAACATTCAGGAGATAGATATAGGTCCCTCCTTTGAACTAGAAATCCCTTCCCCACCACACTTACCAGTGTGACTGTTCAGATGTAATGCCAATCCAGAGACTGGCATTATGAGAGAGTGCCTTGCGCCCCTGCGCTCTCACTTTCCTCCCTTCGCACGTGGAGATTAGAACCTTTCAATCCCAGTTCGTGGCAAACTATAGTTCACTGTTTTGTTACAAACTAGGATTGGAAGGTAATAATCTCCATCTTGGTAGGGAGGATGGAGCACTGCACGTCTGACTCATGATGAAGCTAGTGAAACTGGGGGTGTGATCCTGTATATGGGCGGTTGGTCTCATTTATCTTGTTGAGACTTAACGTTCTGAGCAAAGATGTAAAAAAAAAAAATCAAGTATTTTAATATTTGTATTAATTCAGATCACATTCCTAAATATTTTTTTAAAACACACAAAAATATAGATACACTTATTGCCAAACATGGACCTTGCAATGCTCTAAATCCCCAGCATAACTGTTAAGGAAGCCTCAGTGAAAGAGTAAACACTGGATAATAAACTGACTGGAAGGAAAACAAACTACCAGAAAGTAGAGCAAAAGTTGTGGGCTCAGCCTTAGCAGTAGCAGTTGGCAGGCTTCCTAAGACTTCTTTGGGAAAACTACACAAATATGAAATGTTAGCTGAGGTCATTCATGTTTTGCTTTTTTGGTTCACTTTTATTGGTAAGTAAAACATGGTTAAAGTAGCTGGGGTATTTAGATTAACATTAAGATTGGTAGACATCCTCTAGAGCCAGAGTAGACAACTTGGTGCGTTCCAGATGTTTTATACTACAACTCCCATAAGCCCCAGCCAGCATGGCCAATGGTCAGGAATTATGGGAGCTGTAGTCCAAAATATACGGAGGGTACCAGGTTGCCCACCCCCACTTCAGTTTCAGCTTGTGAGAATTTAGCATTTTAAAGCCAATTATATTTAGAATTCTGTCCTCTTAAACTGTCATATTTTTGCTATTCCAGAGTGCTATGCATGCTTTTCATACCATTTTGCCTGGCTTAAAGTTTAGGAGCCGGCTCTTGTAATGATAAATGGTTTGCTACAAATAGTTAACATAAACAATTAGTGGGAAAATGCCATGGTATTCTGATCTCTTCAGTAATAGTGTAAGAGGCTGTTCTTTTCCCCTGTCTTCTCTTTTCTATGTGGAATTTGGCAACTCCATTTGTTAAAATAAATAACCCTTGACACCAAGTTCCCCATGTTAAAATCCTGATGTTTTCTTTTGGTAGTTTGGTGAAGGCGTTAATGATGTGAGAAAGGGAGCCTGTGCCAACCATGTCAGTTCTGTGGCAAACTTCTTGAAGGTATTTAATCTTCATTTTATTCTGCATAACCCCTTTTTCTTTCAGCTGAACGCCCTCCCACATAAATGGTTCTGCAGTCTTTTACTGAAAGTCAAGTCCTGCCAGAAGCACAGGGAAATCTATCTTATCTATCTATCTATCTATCTATCTATCTAAATCTGTGCTCCTTCCCTGAGTGGTAGGAGTTTTTCTGGGGCAGCCAGAAGAGAAGCACTAGAGACAAATGGTGCTCTGGAATATCTGTGTAGAAATTGAGTAGCAGGGAACATACAGGGCCCATGATAATCCATGCTATGCTTGCAACTGCATCTGCCTTCTTCCCTCACCCCTTCCCCAAGCAACAACACACCCCAGCACAGTAGTGCCCTCTAGATGTGTTGGGGCATGGGCAGTGATCGGGGGACTATGGGAGTTGTAGTCCAAAACATCTGGCGGGCACCAGGTTGCCCACCCCTGTCCTAGCAGCTCCCCAAGGCAGCTGCAAAACTCAGGCCTTTCCCACAGATTCCAAACTGCAAATCTGTCTCCTTGTGGCAGGTGGAGTGTGACGTACATTCCAGTGACTTCGGTTAGCCACTAACCAGTCTAAAGCCATTAAGTGCGCCTTGTCTGATATCCAGCTGTACATAAGCGAGCATGCTTGGCAGTCCTCCATATCTTTTCTAGGCATCACATCCTGCCCGGTCAAGCTCTTCTAACCTTTCCTGTATTCATACATTATTTATTTCCTGGCCCACGTCCCAGGCAATCGTGGATGGATTATGAAATATGGTTATTGATCTAGGCTAAGATTTTCATGGGAGACAATTCAAGCTGCAGAGGGGCAAAATTTATGGATTGTTACATTGGGCGGATGGCTACATGGGGCAGGAGCTTTTTCAGGCATGGCACCCTCCTTGTGGAATGCCCTCTCCAGGGAAGTTCACCTTGCTCCAACCTTTTCTCTGCCTGGTTGAGACGGGGCTTTCAGGCAGGCCTTTGTGGGTGGCTGACTGCCACATATAGCTGCTTTTGCCGCTAACTCTGGTGAGGCTATGCCCCCTTTTGGCGGACTGCTCTTGTTATCTGCTGCTGCTATATTTTTGATGCTGTTGTTTGTTATTTGTGAATGATTCCTTACAAAGGGTATAAGAAGGCAGGTCCCTGCCCTGAGGAGTTTACAATCTACAGAAGAAACAGAGGCAGGGGGAGGCAGGGGTAAAATAGAGTAGCAATATGCGGTTGTTTCAGTTGCATGTCCCTGGTTAGTATAAGAAATCTGCTTAGTTTTGAGTGTTTTGTCAGATTTTTTGTTTTGTTTGCAGAATTTTGGCAAGGACTGAGCTGCTGAAAGAGAGGAGGATGGGTAGGGATTAGTTGGGAGCTTAGTTACAGGCTGAGTTGCAGTAAGGCAGCCTCCCCCAGCCTGGTGCCCTCCAGAAGTTATGGACTTCAATTCCCATCAGCCCAAGCCAGCATAGCTAATGGTCAGGAATTTTGGGAGCTGGAGAATCTGGGGGGCACCAGGTTGGGGAAGGCTGAAGCAGGGCATGAGAAGAGAACCAGGGGGTTGTGTCGAAGGCTTCAGTGAAACGGTGGGTTTTAAAGAGGGATTTGAAGGAAGCAAGATAAGGTAGCGCATGTATGTTCTACACCTAATTACCCTTTTTATTGTTGAGCTGCGTTCGGGCACAATCCTGTGGGAATGCCGCCTGCTAGAGGGAAGCCTCCGGTCTTGGGAGGTTTCTGACTATCCTCTGCCCTGCCAGGCTGCTGCCAGCGGGGTGAGAAAAGCAGCAGAGGCAACTTCAGTTTGTCAGTCTTCCTGTTTTAATTATTTCTCTAGGATGGGCTTCTGAGCCATCTAGAGGAGCAGTGCTGTGGGATCAGGGCTTGAGAGGCCACAGGATAGAGCAGATCCTGGCCTCTCCTCTCCCCATCCATTGGAACACCCCCTTTTGACCTTTATGAGGTCATCTGAGGTTGTTTTTGTGACCTCAGAAAGCACTCGGCACCGTTCTTTCCACTACAGCTGCAAGGGGGAGGGATCGGATCTCCGAGTCCATCTCGGAGTCCACTTGTAGATAGGAGCATCTACAACTTTGGGAGGGGGAATCCAAAAAATCCTATGGTCCCTGGACACTCTCCCAGGGACCATAGGATTGCTCACTTCAGGCACAATCCTATGCATGTTTAGACAGAAAAAATGCCTACGACTCCCAGCATGCTCCAGCCAGCTCTGCTGCCTGGGGCATGCTGGGAGTTGTAGGCCTTTTTTTCTGCCTAAACGTGCATAGTATTGCACCTTTTCATAGAAGAACAGCAGGATATAAATGATTCAAGCAAGTAATAAGCATATTTGAACAGAGATTTGGACCTTCCAAACATTCTTGCTTACTACCTACCCTTGCTCAGGTTTCCCTAGTTGTGCGTGCTACCCAAAATATTGCCGGCAAAGAAACTCACATTCTTTTCCCAGAATACATTACACCTAAATATAAGAAATCTGCTTAGTTTTGAGTGTTTTGTCAGATTTTTTGTTTTGTTTGCAGAATTTTGGCAAGGACTGAGCTGCTGAAAGAGAGGAGGATGGGTAGGGATTAGTTGGGAGCTACGAGGGAATGCTGGAGGCAGAAGATCACTTCCCAACCACTGCAGAGCCCCACCTAAGACTCGCTTTGGTTTTGGAGTTGTAAACGGAAACCTCAGGGTTAAAAAAAAAAAAAAAGTAATATATTGGGGGTAGAGAATGCATTTATCTGGCACTCAGCTGTGTAGCCCATAATACCAATTTCTGTCACATACTGTTCATTCTCTTATTAAAGTTTCCTTCCAATCACATTAAGTTTTTTTAAAAATGAGTTCTGATGGGGACAGTGGGGGAATCCTATTTTTAATTCACATTTCCTTTTCCCTGCCCTTTTTAACCTACTCTCATTTCTCTTGTACTTGACCATTCTCTAGGCTATAATTTGTGGGCTTTAGGTCAGTTTAAACTCGTAATTTGTTCCCTCTAGTTGGTTCAGCCCTGTCACTTTTGCAGGATGCAGAAAAAGGAAAATTGAAGCAGTTTTTAAACACCGCTAACTGCTAGAATGTGCTTGTCCCTCCCCCCCCCATCTCTAGCTGTTTTTTCTATTAAAATAGTTTCTCAACAGTACCACTGTGCGTGCACAGCTACCATAGTTGTTATGGAATGCACAGGCAGGCAACAAAACATCTGACTGCCATTGGTTAGCAGCTCCCCCAGAGCACAGCAACTGCACCTGCATCTTTCTCACTCTCTCTCTGCCCCTGGACAGTGAGAAGACCTACAATCCTGGGATGGGGAGGGGGCAAAGGGAATGAGGAGTGCACAGCCAAGCTATTGTCCACCCAGTTGGGACGTGAGATGAGATGGGGTTTGGTGGGGAAGGAATGTGCCCCCACAGCAATGAAGTGTTGGAGGGGATAGAGCAGCCCCAGTGTAAGTGTATTATGTGTACGCCACCTTGGGGATCCACTTATATTGAAAGGTGGGGCAAAAAAACCATAGTCATGTAGGCTCTGAACAGGAAATCCTCATGTGCTGGTAAAGATGCTCTCCTGTCCTCTTAACTGCCCTTTCTCTGCATCCCTTTTTTTTCCAGGGTGCTCATGTGACAATAAATGCTCGGGCTGATGAGGATGTGGAACCAGATACTATTATGGAGAAAGTGTCTAAGGCTTCAGGGGCAAACTACAACTTTCACAAAGAAGGCAGCAAGTTCCAGGATGCAGGTCCTCAAGCTCCCGTGGTGAGTTCCTCTGAGCTCTTGGCAGTGCAAGTTTGTGGCGGAGAGGACAAGGATCCAGTAGTGAGCTGACTAGTTGGGCTACTGGGATCTTTTTTGGGTGGGTGGGGGACTTCAGCCAAAATAAATCTCTTGCACTTAAGACTAATATTATAGCTTCACACAGGGCAGCTTGTCTTGGAACTCTAGAATTAGAGCTCATGTTGTGAAAAGACACTGGATTAGCTTTTGTCAACCTTAAAACTTAATGTGAGTGACTGAAATGTCTAAAAAGAAATGGGTAGCTTTCAGATCTCTGGGAATAATCTCTAATTGATAGGCTGAATTCTGTAAGTATACATGGAACTGGTATGATGCATAACTTATTTCCTGTTCAGAATTGGTTGGAAACTTGATATTTTAAAATAACCTGCTGTTTCCTGGGTATTGGATAGGTAGAATAAGTGATATCCTTTTCTAAAGATGACGCATTAATGTGCTATTCAGAATATGTGTAGAAGAACGTTTGTTTGTTTGTTTGTTATTTATTATTAAACTGCTCTACATCAAGAGATTTCGGAGCAGTGTAAAACAAGATAAAATACCAAATACAAAAAAATTACAATGAAAACAATTACATGAATAAAATAGTGGCTGGAATTTAATAATCAGGCAGGAAATGCTTGAAAAGTCTTCAGCAAACACTGAAAACAAAGTAACGTAGGCACGTGTTTGATCCAGTTGGAAGGGCATTCCATAGGATGAGAGCTGACGCACTAGAGGCCCTACTCCTGGTGGTTTCCAAGCGATCTATGTGGGGGTCCTGTGGAATGCCTCTTCAGAAGACCTCAGTGATTGGGTGGAATGATAAGGGAGAAGAGGTGTCCTCAAATATTCTGGTCCCAAGTTGTTCAGGGCCTTGAAGACCAGTACCAGAACCTTAAACCTGGCCTCATAGCAAATGGGCATCCACTACAGAGCCTTCAGCAAGATGTTGTATGCTGATATGGAGTGGCACCTGGCAACAGCTGGGCTGCCACATTCTGTACTAGCTGCAGCTTCCAGACTAATCTTAAGGGTAGTCCCACATAGAGTGCAATGCAGTAATCCAGTCTTGAGGTTACCAACTCTTGCACGATCGTGGCCAAGCTATCCCCATCCAGGAGAGGTTGTAGCTAGCATACCAGATGAACCTGGAAAAAACCCTCCAAATTTGTGAAGTCACTTGGGCCCCCAGCAACAACGATGGGTCTAGGAGTACCCCCAAACTTTGAACCTAATCTTTCTGAGGGAGTGCAATCCCATCTAGAACAGGTAACAAGCCTATCTCCCAGACATGGGAACCACTCACCCACAGGAACTCCATCTTACCAGGATTCAAGCTCAGTTTATTGGCCCTCATCCAACCCACTCTTCAGAGTGAAGAGTCCAGGCACTGGTCAAAGACTTCCAAGGCCACACCTGATGCAGGTGTTGCGAGGAGATAGAGCTGCGTGTCATCAGCATCTTGATGACACTTTGCTCCAAAACCCCTAATGACAGCTCTCATAGGCTTTATATACATGATAAATAACACTGGGGACAAGATCGTGCCCTGTGGGACCCTACAGCTGAAGAGCCAAGGGGTCAAAAAATAGTCACCTATTGTTACTTTCTCAAACCAACCCTGCAGGTAGTGTTGTAAGCTCGGACACTAACAGTGGTCCTTGATATCTAGGTTTGGTCCAACCGGACTTCAGCAGCCAGAGAAGAAAAAAGCGAGACTTTGGTTCCAAAGCTTTATTGAGTGCACTCAAGGCGATTTCCCCGCAGGCCAGGCAAACAGGACTGACCAGATAGGAAGAGCCTCGCCCCGCCTGCGCAAAGGCTAGATAAGCAAACTACTTCTTTCTACTGCGCTTGCGTGTCACTGGGCAAACCTTATTTGTGCCCTGTTTTACTACAACCTGATTGGGGCTTCTGTCTGTTGCTAGCCCCTGTATCCAGCTTCCGGATATCGGCGCCATTTAGAAATGTTTATGGCGCAGTTTAATATTTCTACAACAGTAGGAGAAGAACCACTGAAGTACAGTATCTCCAACCTTCAACCCGCAGAGCCAGGCCAGGAGGTTATCATGATTAATTGCATCAAAAGTAGATGAAGGATCAAGTAGAATCAACAGGGTTGCCCTTCTCATGTCTCTCTCTTAATAAAGGTCATCCATCAGGGTGAACAAGGCCAATTCACTCCCATAACTGGGCCTGAAACCTGATTGAAATGAGTCTAGATAATATGTATCCTCCAAGAGAGTCTGCAGCTTGCCCACTGCCACCCTCTCAAGAGCCTAAGCCAAAAATGTGGTATTATCAGGAGCTAATATTGGTACATGATGCCTCTGTACCAATATCTTCAATTCAGATACTTTTTATCCAGGAATTGTCTTGCCATCCGGGCACCCCACCCTTTGATATCACTTGAATTTTCTTGCTACAATGCTATCTTACTCTTAAGGACATATTATATTGGTTGGTTCATTCTTTCAAGATTTCCATGCGGATTCTATTTACAGTGAACTTAAATAAGACATTTGAAGACTGTGCTTGGAAAGCCACTTGGACTTCCAATTATCAGCTTTCTTAAACTGAATCGCTCCACCTGACATGCTTATAAATAGATAGCTGCTGGTGTGTTACACTAGCAAAGCTACACTTCATTCATACCGTAATCATACAGTCCTCTCTGCTTAAAACAGTGTGGACCAAGAGGGGCTGTCTTCCACCTTTGCTGGCAGTGCCCTGTAATTTAGATGTTCTGGCCCTACGTTGGAACAATTGTGAGGAAATTATTAAATATCCAACAAAACAAAATATCCAACAAAATAAAATCTAAAGATCATGCTCTTGCATGTCATGAACCAAGATTGCTTTGCAATATCCACACAGAACAGAAAACCAATTAATAGCCTGTTCATAGCTGCAAAAATTGGCATAAGTTGAGACTTGAAGGCCTCTAGTTTGCTTTCTAATATTGGGTTCAGGCAGTTCATAGTCAGCTGGGGCATGCTGGGAGTTGTAGGCCTTTATTTTGTCTAAACTTGCATAGGATTGTGCCTTTACATGCTAACAGCTTATTTTCTTTAATACCTGGATGTCCTTACCTGATTGTGTTTATAGATGGTGTATTCCTCTTTGTCTTGTGTCTGACCCTGTTAATTTTGTCATCCCCCCCCCCATGGTTATTCAGTATATACTATTTTGAAATATAAACAGGTTGAATTTTGAACTAGTTTCCAGCATTTGCCGGACTTTAAAGTTAGGAACTTCTCCGCCATTTTAAGAACCTTTTGTTTGTTCTGTTGACATCTTGATAAGGCCCTTGGGTGAGGTTCTACTTGTTGGAAGAAACTGCTACAGAGTGAAGAAGGCGATGGTAGGAGGAGGCATGCTGAAACTAGGCAGAAGTTTGCAGAAAAGGAAGTTGCCACTCAGAACTTGCTTCCAGGAGTGAGATACCTCACCGCCCCACCCCCGCCCCAAGTTTTCAATGCAAAATTGAGATCCTTTGCTTTGTGACTCCTGTTTGAGCCTGATAAAATAATTGTTGCTGTCTGGGTTTTTTCTTCTTCTTCCAAATACACCAGTGTGGCTGCCTGCATATTTTTAAAAAATCTTATCTGTGTTATCTCTTTCCTTTCTGTGCTTCTTCCTTTTTCTTGATTACTGATCAAGGAAGGGCTTAGTGTTGCAAATCCTTCATTCCTTCTCTTCTTGCTATAGAGCACGGACCATCTTTGAGCTCAAGTGCTGAATTCAACTCCAGAGAAATTCTTGGGGGCCACATTCCAGGGGTGGGTGGCACCAAAGGCAAAAGGGGTGGGGTCAAAATACCAGCATGTTTTAGCTTAAAGCTTTTACTGCCAGTAACTAGGCCCTAGGGGAAGCATTTCGACATACTAGAATTGAGGGGGAAAGCTGCACAAAAGTCGGAAAACACCCAAAGATCTACTGTTGGAGGAAAGGGTGTGGGGCCAGGGAAAGGGGCATGGCTATATGGGGAACCCTAGAGGGACAGATTTGGCCCGCGAGCCTGAGGTTCTGCACCTCTGCTGTAAATGGACTTCATTTGAAGTTCCTCTAGTCCATTTTACCTTGTAAAATCTACCTTTGTTCTTTCCGTCTTCTGTAATTCTCCCCCTCATTTTGCTAACACGATATCCAAGTTCAGGTTTCTGCCTGTCGGTCTCTCTACACTCTATATCTAGAAAACGCCTTTGACCCTTACTGGGACCACAATGCTTTGTAGTCAGTTTTTTCACACAGAGTAAGTAGGTATTCTTTATTTATCTTACTTACCTGGCCTTAATTCTCTTAATTGTCTGGCTTGGATACATTCTATTCACTTCTGGCTTCCTTGCCAGCTTTTGGTTAAGCCTAATTCTTTTGTTTCCCAGGTGATGTTAGATTCCTATGTGTCTGCTTGGAATAAAGCAGTGAGGCAAAAGGTTGCCTCAATTGGGCTGTCTCCTTCCTATTTGCTATCCTTGTCCTGGGAGAAAGCTAAATTTCTAGTCAAGCAGAGACTGACATCGATTTTCAAGAGCTCCATGCAGCGGCCCAGGGCCCATGTTCCCCTCTGTCACTGGGTTTGTCGGGCCTTTATTCTAAAAATGGGATGCTCTATTTAGAGTGGTTATCTATCCCTAAATACAGGAGAGCATTCTCCTTAGCCCGATTTAATGTTCTGCCCTCCAGACTTTTGGATGGCAGATACAGTAACATCCCTGTGAAAAATAGATGCTGCCCCTGCAACAACGAGGAGGTGGAATCCGTTGTGCATGTTCTTTTTAGCTGCAGTTTCTATCGAGGGGCTAGAGAGACTCTAATACATCCAATCACACAAAGTTTCCCTGGACGATCTTTAGAGTCTCTTTTGACCATTTTGCTTGATGGCTCAAATAGTTTAATCACTAAGGAAGTTGCAAAATTCTTGAATGTTGCTATTCTGACTAGGCCTTCTATGCTTGCCTGATTATGTTTTATTGTATGTTTTTATTCTGGGTGTACAACTGAGAGCTGGTATATCTTGTTTGTATTGTGTATATATATATTGGTGTGGTTGGTAGACCGTAAATAAACATTATTATTATTCTTTACCTGTGGGGAGCATGTAACTTTCCAGACTTGTCTGATATCTAGATGGGGAGGCTGGCTAGTAAAGCTACCTGAGGCTGTGGGCTTGTAATGCTGGTACTTAAGTGTAAGCTGGGCTTATACATGGTAGTTATAAACTAGCTTAATGCACTCTGAACTCGCTTTTGCACCAGGCCTTTGCAGAGTTTGGGAATGGACTCAATTTGAATAGCCTCTGTAATGGTTTCAGTAGAATAGAGAAGTGTTCTGTTAATACTTAACTAGTTCTGTGTAAGGTGATTCCAAGAAGTGTTGCCTGTTCACCAGAATAGCAATTAAACCAAGGAAGATTTAAAGTGGTGTGATTCTCTTATGCAACAGGGCTCAGTCTACCAGAAAACTAATGCCATGTCTGAGATCAAAAGAATCAGCAAAGATAGCTTCTGGGCCAAAGCAGAGGTATGTATTTAATCCAAACATTTTCCATGTGGTTGAGATGCCTGGTTTTTGCCCAAGGGAGTCTTACAGGTCTCACATTTTCATTGCATGCTTGATCTCTTGCAGAACAAAAAAAATAGTATTTTCAAGCCATTGGAGGAAACAGTCTATGTTTGTTATTAATCAGTATGCAAAGGGTTGTGAAGATTTTAGATGCATATTCATTTACGTTGGTAGTTCTCTCCCAAAGTACTTTTCGGTCTTGACAGAAAATGTGTTGTTATACTAGTACTCTGATAACTGCACCGGCTCCCTGTTGTCTTCGAAGCACAATTCAAACAGCTGGTTATAACCTATGGAACCCTCAATGGCTTAGGCCCAACATACCTTAGAGCAGCGTTCCCCAACCTGGTGCTTTCCAGATATGTTGGATTGGAGTTCCCATCATTCCAGCCAACATTGCCTGGCTGGTTATGATGGGAGCTGCAGTCCCAACACATCTGGAGAGCACCAGCTTGGAGAAGCCTGGCTTAGAGACTTCCTCTTCCCGTTTGCTCCTTCAAAATCTTTGAGATTCACTGAGGATGCCCTCTTAATGACACCAGCCAAGTGTTGGGTTCAGATAGCAACAGTGAGAAGAGCAGTGTTCTCCACGGCTCCCCCTCCCCCACTTATGGAACATTTTCTCACTAAAGACTTGCTAATAGTCCATGCACTCTGGGCAGTTTTACAAAGCATTATAAGACTTACCTGCTTGGGCTGCTTTTTGAAGCTGAGATTTAAGTTGGGTTAGGGGAGGGAAATTACAATGACATATTCAGGTGCAGGGATTATTTGGGCTTTGTTTTTTGCAGGGGAGTCGTTTTTGTTATATGCCTCAAACTTGCAGGATGTGGTAGGCTATAAAGAATATATACATACTTTGTGAAAGAGGAGTGTGGGGCCCAAGAGGAAGCGGATCTTCATCACTTAAAAGAGCTATACCTAAGCTTCCTTAACTAGGCAGCTCATTTTTGTGTTGTACTTTCTGTGGCTTGCTTTTCAGGTATTTTAGTCCTCTGAGGGAGTGGGGGTTGGGGGGATGGTGGAGGTGTCCATTATGCTGAGCTGTGTATATGAGTTATTTGAAAGGTCCATTAGGTGGATGACAAGTATGGCAAGATATGGCTGGATGACACTGTTAAATTGAAAGTAAGAGTTAAGCACAACTAGGGATGGCCAAATCTGTTGGTTTTGGTTTCTCCCACCCTCAGTTTTGTTAAATCTCAAGTTCTTTCTGTCCTGTTTATAAAGAAATTGGCGAATTTTGGTAAGTTCTTACCAAACATGAGCCGAATGAAATTTTCACTCATCCTTAGGCAAAATTGGTATCTTTCATCTAGAGTGAGTGATGCACATTGGGTGTGGGAAAGATGATCTTAATCTCCAAAAGTTCCTTATTCCGAAGGTTCCTAATTCAGGCTTTGTGCTCATTCTTTCAGAAAGATGAGGAGAACCGCCGCCTAGAAGAGAAGAGAAAAGCAGCAGAAGAACGTCAGTGTCTGGAAAAAGAGTGCCGAGAGCGAGAATTGCAGGAAGCGACTTTACGTGAACGAAGATTTAAGGAGCGAGCCAATGAGATTGATGCCCAGAAGTGAGTATGGAAGCCTTGTTCTAACACTGCCTGAGTTAAGCGAACACACCTACAATCCTTGGCATTCCTTAATTTTGGTAAAGAGCAGATTTAAAATCTGGAAGGAATGGGAGACCAGAGCTCAATTCTTAGCTGTGTATCAGTGGCTGGATCTGCACAACACGATAAGTCATGGTGGTTTGTGAGCCATGTTTGTTTCAGAGTGGCTTGTCGTGTTGTCTGAACCCAGCAACATGGTTTGTTAACCACGGTACAAGCCACTCTGGCCAGGTTCAGACAATACAACAAGCCACTCTGAAACAATCATGGCTCACAAACCACCATGGCATAGCGTGTTGTGTGGACTCAGTCAATGTGAATGCTTTGGGGATAGGGCCTCTTCTTTCTTTTTCAAGGTGCTTCTGAACAACAAAAAGCATGGCTGCTTCCAATGTAGCAAGCAAAATTTTGAAGTAGAATATTTATTTATTTATTATATTTATACCCCGCCTTTTTTTCCTGCAAGGAACCCAAGGTGGCTTACATAATCCTCCTCCTCCTCCTCTCCATTTTATCCCCACAACAACCCTGTGAGGTAGGTTAGGCTGAGAGTCAGTGACTGGCCCAAAGTCACCCAGTGAGTTTCATGACCGAGCGGGGATTAGAACTCGGATCTCCCGAGCCCCAGTCCAACACTCTCACCACTGCGCCACACTGGCTCAGTGTGAATCTGCATGGCTTCACAACGTATCATTGGGCTGATGTTGGGGAGAACAACCAGCTTACATACTTGTATTCTTAAAGTGCCTGTGAATAATACACAAGGGGCACACTCCTGAATAATTCCTAGAGAAGGACCTTGCTCCTGAATAATTCCTAGAGAAGTACTAGTGACATTCCCAGCCTGAGAATTTCTAGATCTGTGTATTGCTGCTAGAATCTCCACTGATGGAACCCTCCATCTTCTGTTTAATGGCTTTGTCTCTCAAGGTTCACGTCGACTGTATTCAGGATTTATGTAGCTAATTTTCTTTGCATTGCTGACCTTGCTCATCCATGTTGTTGCCCCTTTTCCCTCAACCCACCCAAAACCGCACAGGAAGCCCCCGAATAATGAGGCGTGCAGGCAGTCTATGAACCCACATAAACAGGTTGAGTTTTTCATTTTATTTGCCTGAGTGGGTTTCCTGTGAATACCGTTGTTACAGATCCACAGGAAGTCATCCGTGCAACAACCCACAGCCAATCTCTCTGACACATTGCTTTTCCTATGACTGTAAAAACTGTCTTTTGTGCATACACTTAGTTACTCATAATCCAGCTTGAAGGCACATTTCATCCCAAGCTCATATTTGCAGTGATGGTAAAAACTCTGAAGTATGAGTCTGCTATGTACAAGTGCAATGAAACTGAAGTAAGCGTTGAAGAGCTGGTGCACATTTTAATCTGGTGTGAAGCGCATTTTTTGCTGGGTTCTTATTTGGTAAACAAGTTCATCAGACAGAGATGCTTCTTCTGGTAAACAGAAGTTCATCAGACAGAGATGCTGTTTCATATTTGAGGGACTTACAAGTTTGTCTGCCTTGCTGTACCTGTCTCCAACAGCAATAAGGTGGCATGTTTGGCACCGAAGCATCTCGTGCTGCTTTTGGAATGAAGCTGCTCCACTAATGAACAAATCTTTTGTAGTTCAACAAAGAGGAGCTCCATGTACCAGAGCTTGCTAGTGAGAGAGATCTCAGTCACCATGTTACCCAAGCCATTTCTTGTTAGGCGCTTGATTACAGAATGTCAGGCAGCCACAGATGGTTTTACTTCCTCCTTTGGGTTGCAGCAATCTCTATCTATCTCTGTTACGTATCCTATTTACATAAAGCAGAACAATGAATTTCAGATCCATACAACAAAGTACAAGGAATTAGTTTTATGTGCAGGAAGGGACAACCATTCTTTTTCTATAGAATTTCCTTGAGATTAGAAAAGAAGAACTTTGCAAGTACATCTACTTTTGTCTGCAAGTACATATCCACCCTTTTCTCCCAGGAGGCCCGAGCAGTGCTTTAGCCTCCCAAGAATCCTATGAGGTTAGTGAGGCTGAGAGAATGGCTTTTGCAGGGCCACCGGGTGAATTTTATAGTTGAAGGGGGATTTGAACCTACAGAAATACACATAGACCTTTTGGAATGGGAGTGGTTGTATTACATATTTAAAGAGATATGCCTGCCTTTTGATCAGCTTATCTCCAAGCCACCTTACAAGAGTTTTAAACAATTCAAGAATAAAATATAGATCCATGAAGATACCTAAAAGTGAAAGCAAAACAGTGGGCAGTATCCAATGGGGTTGCTTCCGCCTCCACTGACTCCATTGCACTCATGGGATCCATTGGTTTCACAATGGGGCTTTTGCACTTCTAAAAATAACCCTGGGATCAAGCGGAAACACTTGTTTCCGGATCTGGACAGGTCAGTGGAGCTCCCTTCCGAGAACTGCAAAAGCCCCATTGTGCAAGCGGTGGGTCTGGTGAGCCCACGGGCACAATAAGATACTACCCAAAATGTGCACCATACGTAGCAAAAAAGAGAATCATGGACACTCCAGAAAACGATGCCCAAAAGGACAACCTCTCTTGGGTGATGATCTGTGATGAGCCCTGAGGAGGTAGTTTACTGACCGCACCCCTGAAGTGTCCTGCCAAGCAGCACTAGAAGTAATTGTCTCTAGGGGGTGGGATTTAGGCAATGAAGTTCCTGGCTCAGTGGTGTGGTGGCTAAGACAGCGAGGGGACGTGATGTTAAAACCTCTGGTATTCCTGTCAAGAGGCTGTGGTGAGCCCAAGGAAAATAGCCACAAGCCACTCGCACCCTGAAGCGTGCTGCCAAAATTAACCTTGGTCTGTTGAGCCAGATGTTTAGGGAGACTTCCTGTCAGTTCTTCTAGAGTGACAGGAAGTAGCTCTTTCTTGCCCCCTTTGCTCCAAAGCTTGAAGAACCTGCATTTTTGAGCTTGTTAGTTTTTATTAACATTATTACATACCTTGGGCAAGACCCCCAAGGAGGCTTACAAATAAGAAACAACATGGAGCAATAAAACTGGATACACTACATAAAATTAGCAAAAAACAACAACCCATAGTTTACAGCATGACTGAATGTAATACTCCATCTCCATATAACCATAAAAATGTACTTTTGGGTTGTAGTAATGGGTTGGTTGTGGAATTAGGTGCAGAATGGAAAAGTGGAATGAAAAGCGTGTTAACTTCAGCTAGAATGTGTTCAGCTATACTTCTGAAATCTTCAAAGGCATCGTCCTTATTTCAGTAAGGGTATTGTAGACCAATGTCATTGATGAAATTGACCTATTATAAAAGAAACAAGGAAAGAATGATAACATTTGTAGAGTGTTGGGTTTTATTCATAAACCCTTTAAATAGTAGCTTTCAGGATAACATGCAGCTGTATGTATCATTTGTTTATTATAAAAAATAATGTTTTGCCATTTGGGAATTTGTATATGTATGATTAAAAAACAACACTGCTGCATCACAGCAAAAGCTACACACACCATCGGCAACTAAAAACATCCTTAAAGAGCCTGGCTTTTCCAAGAGGCGTGTTTCCCTTGGGAGGGGATTTCATAACCATGGCACTGCAGTGGAAAAGCATGTATCTCTTGTGCTTTTTTTTTTTTTTTGGCTTGGAATTACACCCCTTCAGTCAGAATCTTATCCTGAGGAGTGCATGTCAATTACTCTGGCCCACAGTGCAATAGAGGGTCATTGGAAGCAGTCCAATATGTGAAGGACATGCAAAGAATTTTAAATTGAGGTTTTGGTTATATGCATGTTTATAGCATGCATATAACCAAAACCTCCCCACAGAGACACACATTTACACAGATACATCTCTCTCTGGCAAACTTGCCCCCAACACCACCTTCCTCCTCCTGAACTTGCCAAAGAAAAAAGCCTGCTCTGAAGAGAGAGTGGAGAAGCCCCACAGCCAGGTGCAAGGGAATTATCTGCCCTTGCACAGGAGTAACACCCATAGAGAGAACAGATGCAAAACACAGCTCACACATCAAGCACTCTGCCATCTCTCTCTCTCTCTCTCTCTCTCTCTCTCTCTCTCTCTCTCTCTCACACACACACACACACACACACACACACACATACACACACATATGGGGGGGATGCAACATATAAAAATGTTATGATATAGCTGCTCTGAAAAAATCAGGATATAGTGGCAGAAGTAGCATGAAGAGCGGTTTGGGGTGTTGGTAAAAATCTGGAGGGTAAATCTCCCCCAGCTTGACAAGTTAAATTAGTATAACATTATGAGTTGAACTGCAGCAGAGGTTCCCTAATGACTCATCAGAAAGCCTTTACAGATGCAAAAGAGTTATCGGGCAAAAGAGTTATCAGCTCCCAGTGTGGGTGGCAGGAATCTCAGCTCCCAAGTTCAGGAGCAGGGGCGCTCCTGAACTATTTTGGGAGCTCCAAAATAGTCTGGAGCCAGGTTAACTGAAAGACTACCTCATTCTGCATGTATCTCTATGTGCACGCTGGTCAACATTTGGGGGTCTGCTTGCTCTTGCTACTCTGCTTTCAGAAATGGGGTGGGTGGGCGGGCACAACTTCTCCAGCTCCTTAAATTGGGCCTGGAAACAGATTGGTGAGTTTGTGTAATGTCTGAGGTGTACTTACAGGCCTGTGTCTCCCTAGTTTTTGGGTAACTAGGGCTGGGTACAAAGCCATGTTTTTTTGCCAGTAGAGAACCAGATTAAATTAGGATAGTTAATGCTGAGAAAAACATTTATGTTGAAAATCGGGGTCTTGGTTGGCATAATTACTGTTCAACCACAGTTCTGCTTTTTTTTTGTTTCTTGTTTTCAAATCTGCAGGAAATTCCAGCAACAACAGGAAACAGAGTCAAGGGACAAAGATAAGCAACAATGGGTGAGGTTTGAAATTGTCACACTTTTCCTGTTGGTCTAAGTGTCCTTTTAAAAAAGACTTCTGAACGTGGAGGAGTGGTCTTGCCTGCGACAGTGACATGGAACAGCATGGCGTCTCCTCCTGAGACTTGTAGGAGAGTGCTGACATGCAGGAGTACATGCAGGAGTACAACTATGAACCTGGAAATGCTGCTTATTCTTCTGTAAGGCTCAGAAAGGTCCACTGTATTTTTAAGCGCGGTAGGAGAGATTTGGTGGTGTCGGTCATTCTTCTAGGTAGGCTGCATGACTGGGCAAATGACCTATAGCAAAGGTTGACCATTCTGTTCATACATCAACTGCCTAAATGCTCATTTCGCTCAAGTTGGTTCCATCTTGCAGAGTGCAGAGGTATAGACCGGGAACTGCCTCTGGTTGACCTTACTGTGAGTGTAAGGGAATCGTCTTATGTTACAGAAGGAGCAGGAAGAAGATCACAGCAAGGTGCAGAAGGGTTTCCGAAGCAGGAGTGAGTCTGTGGAGAAAGCTCAGGTACACAGGAGAGATCTCGCTCCTTGACAGTTCTGCTTCATTCTTAGCCGGGCACTAGCGGCCATGACTGTCTAACTCCTTAGCATTGGGTATGGTCTGCATCTCTGAATCTGTCCTCTTCACGCTGCTCCTCAATAAACTGGGTCAAAGCAGTAACAATAACTGCTTTGCTGAATGAGAACTATGGTCCATCAATCCCAGTACACTCTTGGCTTTCTGCACTGCATGCTTCTGATGAAAAGCCGGTTTGAAAATAACGCACTATATGTATGGATCGGAACTTAGTCCAAAAGAAAGAACCTACATAATTTCGCTATGGCTTTGGGTAGCCTGGTCATTCCTATGGGTATCTAGTCCTTTTGGTCTTGCTTATTTCTTGGCCTTCAGCACATCCTGAGACAATGAATTCTACAATCTGCCTCTTTGCCACTCAGGTGTGTGTGTGATTTTATTAACTTTGGAGGTGCTACATTGATCCTTCTGCTCTACATAAGGGAAAACTACCCTCCTGTGGTTCCGGCCCGCCCGGCCACTCATTATTGTATATGCTCTCTATATAATCTCTCATTCCTTTCTTCAGTATTGATCCCCTTCTGTGGGCTCTGCTCAGTTGTGCAATCACTCTTCTGAAGAAGCTTTGTACTTTTCCCTTTGTGGTGACCATTGTCACGAAAAAGCCACCAATATTTTCTATAGTACACCTTTTAGTCTTCGTTCCTTCCAGAACTTGAGTTTTTGACAGGCTGTGGTATAGCCCAAGCTGCTCTGATTGAAACCTTGTTCCCATTGTAGCTATTCCTCACCTCATCCACATCCAGCCTTGTAAATAAGCCCACAAAAATTGCTAGCCTGGGGGGGGGGGGGAGAAATCACTAGCCTGCTTTTTTAAGCGTAAGAAGGGCAGGCAGATTGAGTTCTCAGTCCCCCCTGTGCCAGCCTCTCTTACAAGTAAAAAACAGGCTAGCAAAGTAATTTTATGCTGGGTGTGGGGAAAGCTGCTGGAGGGAGGACATGCTCTGTTCCTTTAACTGCCTATGGTTCAAGGCAAGGCTGTGTTATGTAGGACACTTACAATGGCAGCATAATGTTTTATAAATCATGACCTCACATTTGCTAATATTGCACAAGAAGTTACAATTCAACAATTACAGTGGTGTCCAAAACTGTGGACACTTTTTGAAGTTTTCATGTTTTGAAACTTTGCATGCTTACAGAAAATGTTCTGTTTCACGAAATTCAAATGTTTATATATCATTTGAAAGATAATTTAATGCTGAATTCAATACAAAAAACAGAATGCAAATATCTGCAGTACAAAAAAGTTATGCTTACTTTAGTCTAAAAACAAACACAGGTGTGACTGAGTGAAGAAGTGGATTGGAATTGCAAACCCTACTGGCCAATCACAGTCCCTGTTCTGGGGACCAATCATATGGCAGTAGCTGCGATACATCATGTTTCAAGTTGAGGAAAGTCAGTTTTGCTGCTTGTTCTGTAGAAGACAGAATAAACATCGTTGTAACTGAAGCGCAATTGGAGATTGTGTGAATATTTTAAGTTTTTCTCAAATTAAAAGTACATCGTAAATAGAGCAATGGCACCAAAGAAAAGAGTTGATTGGACACCTAGGAAAAGAAGCAGAATTGTTGTATTACGTGAATCAGGATCTTTCCTATGCTGAAATTGCAAGGCAAGTTGGTCAGACAGTGACTACATCTGGAGTACGAAAGTTTTGTTTACGGTATAAGGAAACACAGTCAATAAAAAACAAAGCAGGAAAAGGCCGTAAAAAGTGCACATCTTCTGTTTGTTTGTTTATTCATTCATTCATTCATTTTCTATACTGCCCAATAGCTGAAGCTCTCTAGGTGGTGTACAACAATCAATTAAAAAAACACACAATAAAATACAGTTAAAAATGTAAACAATAAAAACGTTATAAAAATTTAAAACCAATTTTACATGGTTTTAAAATTCTGTTGATGACAGAAGAATAAAAAGGCTGTGTCTAAAGGACAGAAAAATGTCATCTGAGGCCATCAGAGGGGAACTTGGTGCAACTGGTGTTTCTGTCAGTTCCAGAACGATAAGGAGAAGACCATCAGATCTTGGACTAAAAGGTAGGATTCCTAGAAAAAAGCCATATCTGAATCTAAAGCAGTGCTGGAAACAACTATAGTGGGCAAAAGAACACAGTGAATGGACAGAAGATCAGTGGAAGCAAGTCATTTGGAGTGACGAAAGCAAGATAGGCTTATTTGGTAGTGATGGGTGAAGAAATGTGAGACGTAGAGTAGGAGAAGAGCTACATCCTGACTGCATTGAGGCAACTGTAAAGCACCCAACAAGCGTTATGATTTGGGCATGTATGTCAGCAGATGGTGTTGGCCGCCTTCATGTAATGGACAGCATGCTGAACGCACGAAAATACATTGACACCATCCTGGAACCAAAACTGCTACCTTCCATCAGGGATCTCTTTCTAAACAATGCATCATTTATTTTTCAGCAGGATTCCGCTCCCTGCCACACAGCAAAAATATGCAAACAGTGGTTCACAGCAAAGGGCATTCAATTGTTGACCTGGCCAGGAAACAGCCCTGACCTGAACCCGATAGAAAATTTGTGGCACCGTTTGAAAGTTCTTGTACGAATGAGGCGTCTCATCAAATAAAAGGCAATTGATTGAGGCTATAATTGATTCCTGGCTCCATGTCATAAAGAAGGAAGAGCTTCAAACACTTGTCAGCTCAATGGGACTTCGCTATGATGCTGTTTCCAAGAATAATGGCTACCCTACCAAATACTGATAGTATATTGCAATCGTAACTACAGTATCTGATATCATTTTATCAGATTTTACTGTAGATTGGTAATGATTGCAGTATTTGCAACATAACTTTTTTTGTACTGCAGATATTTGCATTCTGTTCTTTGTATTGAATTCAGCATTAAATTCTCTTTTAAATGATATATAAACATTTGAATTTCGTGAAACAGAACATTTTCTGTAAGCATGCAAAGTTTCAAAACATGAAAATTTCAAAAAGTGTCCACAATGTTGGCCACCACTGTATATGCGTACTCCACTACTAGTAACCCTTCTGCACATACATGCCTTTGAGTATTTGTTAACATGAAGGTCTGGATTAGTAAGCATGCCATCTGAACTCCCACTAAGGCTTACTGCCTACACTGCTCTTTGGTTACAATGGCAGAGACTGGCTCTTTTCCTCTGGTGGCAGTCCTGGCTGATACTTCTTGCTTGGATCATATTTCATCTTCTTTGGAGCTTTGACTTGGGCTCTAAAACTTGCTCAGTTGCATGTGGGGCTCTTGATAATTACCGATGTTCTCTTTCCCATCTTATTGTGGGTCTTCCAAAGGAGCATGGGCAATTTATTGGGAAACCTTTTTATGCATGATGACTGGTTTTCTTTTGGGCACCTGCCCTTACCTTGGGCTTCTTGAACTGCATAAGTTAGGCCTTCTCACTAATTCTATCCAATTTCGGTAGGTTCATGAGGATCTTCCTCCATTTGACAATGTACCAATGACTGGTGGTTCCGTCTGAATCTTCCCCTTAGTGGAATGTAAAGATCATCACTTACCGCAATATTCATTCAATCTTTGATCCTCAGTAATGAGCATAGTTAAAGAATATAGAAGAGGACTGTTGTGTTGTACATGAGGACCTTGCAGGTAGATATATCTTCCAACAAGCCTTGATATCCCATTTATTCAGTCTTCTTATGAGCAAGCAGGATGAGCTGCTTTACCGCCGAGCATTCATATGTCTTTGCAGTCCCAGGATAAGTACGTACCAGTGTTGAAACAAGGCCTTAATCTTATTTTTACATCAGGGAAACTGATTATTGTGTCCAGGAAGTTTAGCAAAACATGTGGATTCTTTTTAAAAAAATCATTTTCCTGTGATGTGCCCCATTGGTCATATGAACAGCCCTAAACAGCCCGATCTCATCTGATCGTGGAAGCTAAGCAGGGTCGGGCCTGGTTAGTACTTGGATGGGTGACCATCTTGGAATACCAGGTGCTGTAGGGAGGGACCATAGCTCAATGTGATAGAGCACATACTTTGCATGCAGAAGGTCCCAGGTTCAATCCCCGGGCCTCCAGGTAGGGCTTGGAAAGAATCCTGCCTGAAACCATGGAGAGCTGCTGCTGTCAGTCAGTGTCGACAATACTGAGCTAGATGGACTAATGGCCTGACTCGGTATAAGGCAGCTTCCTATGTTCCTATGTCTAGTCTAGGGGTGCAGTGGCCTCCACAGTCACTTACGGACCCATCACTAGAGTCTACACAATTTTTTAGAATGTCCTCCTTTTATAATTGTCTTTTTGTAATTTTATCCTGGAAGACAATCTTACTTGGTCACGAGTGGTCGCCTACTACTACTGCAGAACTGTTTTGGGATGGGGGGCTGTCATGGGTCAGATAACGGCACCCCCGCCCCCGATGTCACTGCATTTTTAATTTTAATTTTTTCCCATGCTGGGAAGAGGCACAGAACTGTGCTTCCTCCCAGCATGGAGAAAAGGGGCACAGGCCACCCCATGTCGCTGCTGTGCTCCCTGATTTGATTTGGTGAGTGCCAGCAGAGGAATATCTGCTGAGATTTCTGATCTCAGATCGGAGGTAGCAGTCAAGGGATGCCCTCCGAGAGGATTCCTCCAAGGGGCTTGGAGCCTAAGCTCTGCCCCCTGGTGGAGCTCCAAGAGGCAGCAATGGGCTGGATTAGGCCCATGCTCCAGAGGTTCTGCACCCCTGTTCTAGTCTAAAAGAATGTAAGAACCTTTCTGTGTCCTTGTTTTTCCCCTGGTGAATGGATTGGTGATGATTTAGCTCAGCTTTCCCAACGTTGTGCCCTCCAATTATGTTGGACTGCAACTCCAATCATCTCCAGCCAGCATGGCCAATGGGATGATGGGAGTTGTAGCCCAACACAACTGGAGGGCACCAAATTGGGGAAGGCTGATTGAGATGAACAGTAAGGAGTTGGCATCTGAAAGCAGCACTCTCCCCTTGCATGCTAAATTTGGATAGCAGCCCTGAGATTAATGGCTAGGTTTCCCTCTTCTCTCTCCCCTGCCTTGGATTACTGTGTTTTCACCAGGACTCAATACGTCTTTCTCTCCTCACAGGAAGCAGCATCACTAATATCACAAAGATCAGTGAATCCCCGTGATATCTTCAAACAGAAGGAGAGGTCCATGTCCACAGAAGCAGCAGCCATCGGTTCCCAGCCAGGTATCTGACAGAGCAATCCTATATTTGCATTATGCCAGGACTGGAGATACATACTGCTATACCGGTGGGACAGCCGTCGTATGCAGTGCAGGGCCTTGTAGGAGAAGGAAGGGCAAAAAGCAGACGAATTGAACATTAAAAAATGGCATAAAAACAAAGACATGCCCCTTAGTTTCCCTGAAAAGACCACCAGAGCCCAACAGTTGGGAACTGCTGGTGATGTTGCTCGCCGGCCATGCAGATGCAGAGGGAGCAAAGAAATCGCAGCGATGGGGACACGCCACCAGCAAACACGCCTGCATAGCAGCATGCAAGGTGACGCCAGAATGCCCCACTCCCATCGGCCGCACTGGCCCAGCCAGCAATGACCCATTCAGTGCTCCTGCTCAGGGTGTTCTTGTTGACCGCTCGCTTTGTCTGCCTGATCTAGGCTAGTTCCAGGCCCCTGGACATGCACACGGACCCAGGTTTTCCTAAGCTGAACCTTAACCCGAACTCGCAGGTATAATCCCCGTACATTCAGACAGCATGTCCAAAGGTATCACTGAGGATGTTCTTGTTGGGAAGTCCCAGGGAGTGATCTGAAGGCACATGAGGCAGCCACAGAACAAAAGCCAATTAACTGAGGCTGAATGGGATGGTTTGTCCAAGGCCTGCTCAGTGACTGGTAGTAATGTGGTGTGTGTGTCTCCCCAGTTTGTGTTTTGTATTGACTTGGCTCCTTTCCTAGGCAAGTTACGGAGCCCTTTTCTCCAGGAGAACAGTCACGTGGAGGCTCCCGTCTCCCCTGTCCTTCCTGCCGTTCAAGATGTTCACCCTCCTCCTGTCGTTCATTCGTCTGTACACGACACGCCTCCAGTCTCTCCTGTTCCTGAACTTGGTAAAACATTATGAGAGAGCTCGTGGTTTCAGTTCCTTGGTTACGTCAGGGTTTGAATAGCTGAAGGTGGTCCTGTGGCAGCCCATGGTCTATTGATCCTTTTATCGCTGTCCCGGCCATACAGGAGAAAGCAGCCCTGTCCTGAAGGTGTCCGTAACCAACACATATCTCAGCTGCACAGTTTAAAATCCACAGTTTTGTACATAGTTTGGGCTCCTGCTTTGCAAATATATAAACAGTGTTTTTTCTCTAAATATTGCTTGGGACACCTATCTGAACATTTAACTTTTTAACTGTGTGCGTTCCCAGGTCTCCCTTGCTGCAGCCCAGTTTGCCTTCCCTGACCTGGTGCATTCCAGATTTGTTGGCCTACACCTCCCATCATCCCCAGCCAGCATAACTCATTGCTGGGATGGTGGGGGTTATAGTCCAGCACATCTGGGGAGCGCCAGGTTGGGGAAGGCTGCTGTAGCCCATCATGAATGTTTAAAGTACAATTTTGAGTTCCCTTTCTGCCCAGTGCTTCACTTTGACCCTAGGGGGGATAACTTTTGCTTGTGGCTGTTCAGTTGCCCTCTGCTTGTACTGCAACATGCTCTTCATTCCTCCTGCACACAAACTACCTTCTCTCCTGTCCGTGGCAAGGCTCTTTGCTTCTCCCCAACTGTATGTTCTGTTTTCAAAAGGGATATTGCTAAGGCTTTTTGCACGTCTCGTTCCCCAATAGCTTGATTTGCCAGCTTCGATATAGGTCTGGGCTCCTGTCTCTTCAACACTGCATAGAAAGGAAGCTCCTGCTGATCTGCAGAACATTTCTTTGGCCACCAGCTATTCTGATACTACAAGAAGGCAGGGGACCCACGTACATCTTGATATGCCTTCATCCTGCCACGCTTAATAGCTCAAAGTCATCTTCCCTTATTTAAAAGAGACTGAGATATATCTTTGTTTTTCCTGTGTGATGTCTCTGTGCTTCATTTCTGTCTGTACTGTGTTGTTTTGTTTTCTGTGCTGCTTGCACCATGTGTGTCCTAGGCTGCTGTTTGTAGATCTTTGTCTTTTGCTAGGATAGGACAGCATCTTATTGGGGAAGCTTTAAAAAAGGGGGCGGGGCGGAGAAAAGGAGCTGATTATTCTTATTATTTATTTATTTATTTATTTTTCTATACTGCCCAACAGCCGAAGCTCTCTGGGTGGTTCACAAATTATTCTTGATTTGATTCAGGGAATAGCCAGCATTTTGTGAGAGTTTTAGTAGATAGTTAAAAGGAGAGACAGGAATACAAGTCAAAGGCTGCTTGTCCAAGCAGGAGAGAGCAAGAGAGAGGTGTAATTTGCTTAGCTGTTGAGTTAAAATGCCTGAGAATGTTTTATTTGACTTGACCAAATATAAAGCTAAAGGAAATATACCACAAATTGGCGGAAGCCCAGTGGGTGACTCTTATCTTCCAAACATCAGTTATCACTGGATTGATAGCAGAAGCTGTTGTTTTCTTGATCTGCTTACACTTGACTAGTGGCTCTGCACATGTTTAAGAGCTAGTGTGGCGTAGTGGTGAGAGTGTTGGACTGGGACTCGGGAGATCCGGGTTCTAGTCCCCGCTCGGCCATGAAACTCACTGGGTGACTTTGGGCCAGTCACTGACTCTCAGCCTAACCTACCTCACAGGGTTGTTGTAAGGATAAAATGGAGAGAAGGAGGATTAGCCTTGGGTTCCTTTCAGGAAAAAGGCAGGGTATAAATATAATAAATAAAATAAAATAATTGGAAGGGCCAAACTCGGACTCTGTGGCACACACAATCATTGTTTAAATTCCTGCATCACAAAACGTGCATATTTGCAAGGGTAACTGATCGTATTCATTTTATTTTTGAAGTACTTTAAAATTTATTGTACGGCAGCTATTAATCTTAAAGGCAGTTTCCAGGCCACGGGCTCACGGGCCAAAGAGAGCTTTGGGAGCTCTATTTAATTATCTAGTCAGAGGTGGGACAAATGGATGGGAAATGGTCACAACAGCTTGATTGGGAGGAAGGAGCAGTGTGGCTCCATTGAATCTACGTACAGTAGGCTGATGGTTAAGCTGCAGCTAAGCTTGCCAGGCAGAGCCACAGAGAAACCAGCCCAGAAAGGCTTCAAGGCCTAAGAAGTCATGTCTGATCCAGTGCTCTAAGCAAATAATGAACTTTTATCTCTATGCCTAAGTGTATATGGCTATGGTGTCATCACACCATCCTTTAATGCAGTGTTCTCCAACCTTGGGTCCTCAGATGTTTTTGGCCTACAACTGGCTGGGGCATGCTGGGAGTTGTAGGCCAAAAACATCTGGGGACCCAAGGTTGGAGAACACTGCTTTAATGGAACCCACCCATCCCTTCTGAGTAGGTTTTCTGCCAAAAAGTTCATCAGCACAAATGTCCTCTTGCCAGCTATCTTTGTGTGCAGCATATGATATCCGCCAGCTCTCCTGAGTGAGGACCAGGATAGTTCAGAAAAGTACATCAGGCAGCACTGATTAGTCGAGGGAATGAATACTAAACCTGATAAATTGAAACTGAAAAATGTGTTCTGCTTCTTAGGTGCTTCGACCAGGCAGGACAACTACAAAGCAGGCACTCCCGTCCACCAACCAGAGGTGGAATATGAAGCAGTGTATGAAGAACCCCCTAGCGAACGAGTTATCTATGATGAGCCTCCTGAGGTTAGTCTCTTGAGATATGACTCTCCCTCTGTGAATCAAGCAGTGTGTGTAAGTTGGAGTCCCTGTCATTATACCCTTTAAGAGGTGGGGAACTCCTTTCAGCCTGAAGGCCAAATTCCGTTTCATAGAAGCTCTTGAGGGCTGCCTTCCAGTGGTGGGTGGGGCCAGATGCAAAGGGATTGGGAGAAAAATACCAGCATCTTGTTGCTGAAAGCGCTTTCTGCCAGTAACTAAGCCTTAGAAGAGGCACTAGAACCCTTAGGAACATCAGAAGAGCCCTGCTGGATCAGACCAAGGGTCCATCTAGTCCAGCATTCTCTTCACACAGTGGCCAACCAGCTGCCTACGGGATCCCACAAGCAGGACATGAGTGCAACAGCACCCTCCCGCCCATGTTCCCCAGCCACTGCTGTACACACAGGCATCCTGCCTCTGATACTGGAGGAAGCATATAGCCAATCAGGACTAGTACCCATTGATTGCCTTCTAGAATAGGAAAAATACTGCACAAAAAACGGGAAACAACCCAATGATCAGTGGCTGGTAGGGAAAGGGAATGGGACCAAGGCAATGGGGAGTGGCCATCTGGGGAACCTCAGAAGGCCGGATTTGGCCCCCAGATCTGAGGTTCCCCACCCCTGCTTTAAGCTCATACCATGAATGATGGAAATTGGATTTGAAGCACATTTTTGTAACATTTTAAGTGAGAACGTCTGGCCTTATTTACACTGCAAGATTTTAGCTGCAAGATGTTAAAAGCCTGGCCTTGGCAGCTTTCAGTACCACTTGATATATCCTACTTCATTCTGTTAATTCTTTGTAGGAACAGCCTGAAGACACTAAATATGACTATGCTGATAACTACCAACAATGTCCTAACTTGGAGGGGAAAGGTTTATGTGCTCGAGCCCTATATGACTATCAAGCTGGTATGTTCTGTGTGGCTTGTTTTCTCTGTTAACTCAAATGTTTGCCTCCAAGTATATCCTGAGAAAAGCTGTTTCTTTCCCACACATGGAGTGGTTTCAGATTTAAAACTCAGGATTGGGGATCCGCAAGCCAGAAAGCCAAATTCGTGCAGGATCATTGACTAAATTATGAGTCTGGTGCTTGATTATCAGATTTTGCAACGTGCGTTTATTGGAGTTTGAATCATAGAATCATAGAAAAGTAGAGTTGGAAGGGGCCTACAAGGCCATCGAGTCCAACCCCCTGCTCAATGCAGGAATCCAGGTCAAAGCATCTCTGACAGATGTCTGTCCAGCTGCACCTTGAATGCCTCCACAGTAACAATTTGAAACTGTGACACATACAGAGTAAGTTAGGTACTCTGCCCTAATTCAGTAGTTAAAGGATGGATGGGGAAATAGGATAGTGGGATCAGGGAAGAAGGAACAAAAAAATCATGCTGGGAGAACAAGAAGCTGTAGATGATACTGCTTTTGGCTAGCAGCAGCCCCACTACATTCTCTTCCTTCCCCAGTTGTCAGCTGCTGCATTCACCTTTTTATCTGAAAACACGAGAGCTAGAAACCTCTTTTAAACATGCAGGGAGGTATTTATGCACTGGTACTACTGAAGAAAGATTTCTTCATCTGTTGCACAGTGGCAGCCACGTAGATCATAACTGGGAACAATAGGTGTTGATCACAGCAAGAGGCAAGGTTGCAGGACAGCCTCAAAGAACACCTCTCTATGAGCTCTTGCTTTCTGGATTTCTGGATTTCTGGATTGTGTTTTCAACTGATTTTAAAGTTCACAGCAGCGTATCAGTCTCTTAAGTATGTTGAATGAAACTGCTTTTTTAAGGGCTCCATAATTCAAAACCAACCCTGAAAGGTTATAGGTGGGCAACACAAATGCTGAAGCACTGATGTAATGTTTCTGGCAAGCCTCCTCTGTCGGGAGTCAGATTACTGTGTAATGCAACAGCCGGAGTTCCTTGACAGCTATCAAGGGCAGCCCCACACAGAATGCATTCGAGCAGGTTAGCCTTATAAAGAATGTTGCCTGATCGGAACTGCAAAGAACTGCAGACTTCTTAGTAAATTGAGCTGCTGCTTGGAAGCTTCTGCTTGGACTTCCTTTGACATTTAAAGATCTGTCAAAACCTGTTAGCGAGACTTCAACCGACTTTCTAAAGGTTTATAGATTCCCATTGTCTCCTTAGTTCAGGTATCGATAGGACAAGGAACTGTTGCTCAGGGGTAGAGCACCTGCTTTGCATGCAGAAAGTCCCAGTGCAAATCCCCACCATCTCCTGTTAAAAAGATCAGGCGAAGGCGATATGAAAGACCTCTGGAGTATTGCTGCTGGTCAGTTTAAACAGGACTAGACTAGACAGACCAATAGTCTGACCTGATGTAAGGCAGCTTCCTCTCAGTCATTGGTGGGAAACTACTTCAAGGTGATGTCAGTGAGCATGGCCAAGCCCATTTTGCCTTTCTCTGTGGCGCTCTCAGCACGGAGAAAGGGACTTTGCTGGCTCTGGGATGAGCGTTTCCGCCTAGCACTGGCCAAGTCCCGGGTTTCGTGCACCACTTGTCTCTCCCTCTTGCCTCCTCCCTGAGCCAGCCGATTTGGGTTCCTCCTTTGCATGCCTCTCACCCCATTGAGACTTGGAGGTCAAGCCTCGCCTCCTGGAGGAATCAGCAGAGGCTCTGCAAGCCAGAGCTTCTCCATCTCTGCTCTCGGGTGAGCAGATTTCACTCTTGTGCTGTCTCCTTTTTTTTATTTTCCAGTACAATCCCTGTAAATGTTGATAGTGCATTACCTTTCTAAATGGGCCTGAGTATGCACTCTTCCTGCCTGGAGACTGGTGGCGCGGTGTATCCACTCTGGGCTTCAGGCTGAACTTTTAAGGAGTTATCCATGGTGCTGAACCCCCACGTGCAAAATTTTGGATCAGCACCATGGATAGTCCTTTAAAGTTCAGACTGAAATCCAGAGTGCATACACTGCCCCACTGACACCGGAGCCACCAGCCGCTGCTGTCTATATACCTCTCTTACATCCCATCCCGACCTCCCCTGAATTTGACTGTTTCCACCTTTCAGCTGATGACACTGAGATCTCGTTCGACCCTGAGAACATTATCAACAACATCGAGATGATTGATGAGGGCTGGTGGCGTGGTTACGGCCCCGATGGCCACTTTGGGATGTTCCCTGCCAACTACGTGGAACTCATCGAATAACTGGCTTGTGCTGGAGGAAGAATACAAGTAATACCCAAGAGAACAGCTCTGTTAAATCCAATTCTTTGAGGGGAAATGCTGTATTGCTTTTTAAGAGTGAAGTGCCATTGCTCTGCGCCCTTGTTGCTGGAGCAGCATCTGTACCTGCCTGGTGAAGCAGAATTCATCCTTTGCCTTTTTGTTTTCCTTAACTGGCATTTTCAGGTGAGGATAGGAAATCAATCTTGGCAGCGCATAACACTTTCCTTCAGTTTTTTTGAGGGGGGGGGGGAATACCTTTAAGAAAGGGTAAAGGCATTGGCCAAAAACATCCTCTCCAGACACACAGGGACCAGATTACTGTTTGAACTTCCAGCATGGAGGGTTTAGAAGACAGGCTGGGCTTAACAGAAATAGCAGGGTTTTCTAATGCAAACTGATTTTTCATTCCGTGTGTTGCAGATTTGCAAGGTAGCATAACAAGGTATAGGAAATGCCCACATCATTTAGTAACCCGTAGGTAAAATGTAGGCCTGCAATCCACAACCCAGTTATTCCAGAGCACTGCTTTGGAGAAAATGGATTGTGCGTTGCGGCTTTTTGAGATACAGTCGACTAGGAAATGCTCCAGGGCAAGTTCTGTTGAAATGAATGGAATTGTGCAATACTTATGCAGTGTTCTTGTGCAACTCCCTTCCATTTCAGTGGAGTAATTATTCAGTGGGAGATTGTGCCCTCAAACTACTCCACCCTTTTGTGTGGGGACCAAGCTGCCTGGCTTTTTAAGTTCTTGGGTATTTGTGGAAATTCTTCCCTTGCTTTAAAGCAAAAATCTGCCACTGTGGTTTCTTGAGACACTGCTTCAGACATAAATGCCATCAAGGCAGGCCGTAAAACGAATGCCCTGAAAGCAATGCTAGCTTTTGACTGTGGTGCACACTGCTTTAAATATAATGCTCTGTGTGCGTGTGTGTGTTGTGCGGTTTGGTTAATAGAGGAGGACCTTGATTCCTGTGTTACCTTTTCTTGGATTTTAAAAGCCTTAAATTGCTTTTAGATAGGATTTGGATTAATTTCTCCCTTCCCTCCTTTTTATAGTTAATTAAAAGAGAACATAAAGAAACCTCAGGCAGCAGAGCCATTTATGAGTGGTGCAGATGTGTGCTGTGGTAATGGCGTGACACTGTGCATCACTGATCCACATCGGCTAATCGTATTAACCCTGTAAAGGCACATGTCCGGAGTCAAATGCTGCATTTTAAATAACTTGTCAAAGTCTCACCCAGCACCTCCTGTCCATGGTGTACTAGATACAGGTGTAGGTTTTTTGTTTTGTTTTGTTTTGTTTTAACATTCTTATGTTTGTTTTGATGGGATGGGATTTGGATGGGATTCTCAAGAAATTTTCAAAGTGCTTCCTGTGCAGATATCTGACAGGAGAATGTTTTTTTATAGAAGAGAATCACACTGTTTGCTTGAGAGGCAAAACTAATGGTCTTGCAAGGTTAAAATTCCATTCCCCTCTGCCTTTATGCATGATGTGGTAACAATTATGGAAACGAGATCCTAATATAGCTCTCAGTTAATCTGTTCCAGCTAGTTGTCCTTTAATGCCATTTTCAAAAACGATGCTTTTAAAGGTAGTGAGTTCCAGAAATTGACTCTTTCTTTCCACATGCTTCCCAATCCATGGAAGCTAAACCTGCATCATTAGTTCCACTTCTGAATAGGGTTGCTGTCTTTATTCCCTACTCTCACCCCACTAGTCTCCAGGTATAGTGTGAAGCTTTCAAAAACACTGCCCGTGCTTAACTCCTCCAATACAGAATTACCTCTTCTTCCCTCTTGCTTGACAGCCTTGGAGACTACTTCGGGCTGTACTTTTTTGTTACTTTAATTCCATCTTCCCTTTCAGGAACAATAAAGGAGTTTCCCTTTGGGGATAACTGCAGCAGGCCAGCATTGGCTTCATGGGGATTCTTTATTTTTTATTAGAATTGCCAACCATCATGCAGAATCATTGCTATTCCAGTTGTTGCTGTTCACTGCATCACCTGCTTTTGTTCAAATCCTCCTCCTTCTAACCTTCTGCCATGCATGAAGTTTTGGGGTGGGGGGAAAAGCTTGTGACTTGTATCAGGATGATCTGAATAATTAAAAAAAACAATGAAGTGATTAAAACAACTCCCTGTGAATTGTGTGGTGTGTGTGTGTGTTTGTCGCAAGCACTGGAAATGATTACTCTGCCCTGCCACCCCACGCAGCAAAAAGGGTCTTTGGCTAGATCCACCTCAGAGTCTCTTAATATTAACATACGGTACATCTGTTTTTCATGCCAGTGATTGTCCTTGGCATTCTGGAGTCTAGTCTTAGTTTGCATCGGCTTGAATCCTCAGTCTGTCACTACTTCATCTCCACTCTGAACAGGATCGTCATGTTTTCCAGCTATAAACGCCGGATCGATGTTTTCCGGCTATAAACGCCCTCACAAAGAAGGCATATAACAAACTGGTGTTACATTGTGTAAAGATGGTCAACTTGAATGAACAACTCTTCCCACTGTTCTGGTAGACCAGGGGTGTGGAACCTCGGTCCCGCAGGCCAAATCTGGCCCTCTGGGGTTTCCTAGATGGCCATGCCCCCTTCCCCTGGTCCCACCCCCTTTCCTTAACCACCTATCATTTGGTGATTTCCCAGCTTTTGTGCAGTTTTTTCCCCGATTCTGAAAGGTTGAAAGCCTATCTTAGTTCTGGCAGTAAGAGCTTTAAGCCAAAATATGCTGGTATTATTGGCCCTGCACCTTTTTTCTTCAGCCCTGCCCACCACTGGAATGTGGCCCCCTAGAGCAGTGTTTTCCAACCTTGGGTCCCCAGATGTTTTTGGCCTCCAACTCCCAGCATGCCTTTTTTTTTGCTGGGAGTTTTAGGCCAAAAACATCTGGGGACCCAAGATTGGAGAACACTGCCCTAGAGTGTCTCTGAAATGGACTTCTGCCTTCTGGCTGAAAGAGGTTCTGCACCCTTGTGACACATCCTAAACTGGCCTGTATGTAAGAAGTCTCCTTATAGTTCATATGGAATGTTGTCTTGTGAATGGGTCTGTCATGCATTCGACTCAGCCCACCTCAATTTTAAGTTTGCTCATCCTGAGTCAGCCTGGGATTCAAATGTATGTTGGAGGTACTTTCGGGCGGTACTAACAGGTGGATTGGAAAAATCGCCTCAGTAAGAAGAGTCCAAAGGAAAGCCTCCAGGAGGTGACGGCTACTCTTGGGTCCCCATGTTGCTTTTATTATTTGCCCCCAATGCAATAGCTGAGGCTGCCTAGGCTCTTCTCCCCCCTCTCCCCCATAAACCCATAAGGTCGATCTGGGGAGACAGTTCCCATTATTTGGGCAAATAGGGAAGATATTGGCCTATAGGACAGTCAGACTGCAAGATTTTTCAATCCTTGAGACAGCGGACCAGTTGATGACAAAGAAGGATGCATGTGGGGGCGGCAGCAGCAGCAGCTGTGATGCAGGATCGAGTTAACCGGGTCAGGCAGACACGGCAGGGACAGCGAGAGAGACAGAGATGGATAATCAGATTGCAGACTGGACCTCAACTTCATTTCCATTCCACCCCATTCTTTCAGCGTGCCTCCCTTGGGACCCTCTGCCACCAGTAGAGAAATCATTAGTCTTAACACTATATAGCAGTCTTCGCGTGTGCATCTCTGCACAGTCTCCCTGGCTTCTAAAGGATGTTTAATGCTATTAGAAAGATGCAGGAAGGCTTTTCCAGAGGTCTTAGTAATCTCTGCTTGTTCCAGGTTCCCTAGAGTAGAGACAGCTTAGGGGCAAGTAGCTATTATACTATTGTGTGTCAGTCCTGAACTGTCATTTGCTGTAGTATTTGGGCTGCCATTTGCTATAGTATTTGGGCTGCGTTTACAGTTGTGGTTTTCTGACCTGGAAACACAGCAGGGCCTTTTTCTTTCTTTCAAAGGGTTGTCGCTCAGTTAAAGACAACATAGTTCCCGTGCTGGCTGGGAATTATGGCATTTGCAGTCCCACACATCTGGAAAGCACCAGGTTGGGGAAGGCTGGTGTAGTGGATTTAATTGTATGTGTTTCAGTCAATTGGATTGTATACAATTCCATAATGAGTAAAACAAAAAATACATTTTGTTTTTAGGTAGGAATGTGTATGAGTTGCAACAGGAATCCTCGTAAATGAGGCATTCCAGTTTGTGCAAGAGAGAAGAGAGATTGCCTCTTAAGATGGTATCTGTACTTTTCACTAACCCTCCTCAACCAAAAGTGTTGATCTTATAGCCCAGGTGTGGGCAGACTTCAGTCTTGTGGAATCTACTTTGGGGTTCCTCCTGTCCCTAGAATTCTGAGGTCCACCAACCAGAGCCAGGTTCAAAATGGCAGCTTGGGGGATGGAAGAAGATGCAAAATGGTGGCAGGGAGAGTGGAATCAATTACAAACTGCACCTCATGTACCACATGCACTGGGATGACCTGCATATACAAGTACAACTCGACTGTCTGAGTTACTACAGGCCAGGAATTCTAATTTCTGTTTCAGGGAAAATAGTCTTTTGTAGTTACTATTGTTAACCAATTGTGGGTCAGAAAGCCTTGCTGATCTACTGCAAGTCACCTATAGATCTGTCAGTAGATCCCAGTCCTATCTTCTGCCAACCCCGCTGCACCCAGCATCCTGGGATGTGGGTATGTATGCACATTGCATGCATCAAACCCATCTTCCTTTCCAGTGCATGGGTATTTTAAAATATATGTGAATTTCTATGGACACAGTTTATTATGGAACGTATATGCCACCTTCATGCAAATGCCTCAAAGCAGCTAAGATAGATAAATCAACATTTGAAACCATACAAAACGACAGATAAAAAACTAAAGATAAATGCAGCTGATGAATTAATAAACATTCAAACAAGCATCCAATTTAAAAGGGGGACCCAATATCCTAATTAAAAAGCAAATGCTATTATCCCAAGATAACAGGATGGACTTTGCCTGGCACCCAAGGGATAGTAACGAAGGCACTAAGCGAACATGTCTAGAGAAGGAGTTTCACAATTTGGGCACCACCACTGAGGAGGCGCTCTCTTCTGTAGCCAGTCACCTAACCTCAGAAGTTGAGGACACTTGGACAACAGCCTCTCATAGTGAGTGTATTACCCCAGGGGCCTGGTCCAGCCAAGGCACCTCACTTCAGATTCGAGGATAATCGGGAAGAAATAAAACCCAGGTCGATCTGGGGAGACAGTTCCCATTATTTGGGCAAATAGGGAAGATATTGGCCTATAGGACAGTCAGACTGCAAGATTTTTCAATCCTTGAGACAGCGGACCAGTTGATGACAAAGAAGGATGCATGTGGGGGCGGCAGCAGCTGTGATGCAGGATCGAGTTAACCGATATGTGTTAAAGATGACATACAGTTTATTGAATATGATGATGAGATATAGAAGCAGATTATCTATATATATATATAAAAGAAAGTGGCCTGACTGGCTTATTTATTTATTTATTATATTTATACCCCACCTTTTTTCCTGCAAGGAACCCAAGGCGGCTTACATAATCCTCCTCCTCTCCATTTTATCCTCACAACAAGAGGATAAGCGTGGATTTAATTGTGTGGTCTCGGGGGGAGAGAGCAGGGATTTAATTGTGTGGTCTCGGGGGAGCAGGGATTTCACTGTTGTGTAGTCCTGGGGGGGGGGGGAGCTGGGATTGCATTGTGTGGTCCCGGGAGGGGAGTAGGGATTTCATTATTTCATTGTAGCAGGAATTTGATTGTTGCGTGGTCCCGGGGGGGGGGCACACAGGGAATTCATTGTTGCGTAGTCCTGGGGCAGGGGAGCTGGGATTTCATTGTGTAGTCCCGGGGAGAGCAGAGATTTCATTGTGCAGTCTGGGGGGAGCTGAGATTCCATCATGTTTCTTTTAAAAACAATTGTACCAAATCCTAAAATCCACGCGAGCGAAGCCGCAGGCAACAGCTAGTCAGTAAATAAGCAAATGAAGTGCTCACAAAATGCCCCTTCAGTCGCAGGGCTTCCTAAAATGATGGACGATGCTCTGGGGCACTAAGTTGCTTAGACACTTGCATGCTCCTCGTTCTAAGCAGAAAGTCAAACGACAACGCCCCTTGCCATGGATTTTATAGTCACCCCCCCCTTTCAGATGCTGTCAGTAAGTCACAAGCCAACTCCCCTTCCTAGGAGACAAGGGGAGGCGAAGCTGCTTCAGTAAAGCAAACAGTTTCATTTCTCAGAGCAAAAGCAGCCCTTACCTAAGGAATATAATTAGGGAAAACAGCTTCCACGCAATTATCTCTGCTGTTCTTCCTAACAAGCTGAGGCTATAAGTAAGACCCTGGCATGGCTCCAGGAAACCATTCTGGCTTTTTGGGTGCTGTGAAAGTTCACTACACTACCCACTGAACCTTAACAACCTCACCATTCTTCTGGTAGAGCCCATCCAATACAGTGAGCTTCAGTGATGAGCAGGTTTGCATGGGCTTACATCGGAAGCTGCCTAATTCCAAGTCATGTTATTTGTCCATCTAGTCTGGTAGGGTCTTCTGGGGGGTGGCTTTCCAGCATGTCAGGCACAAGTCTCCTATCACCTCCTTGCTACTACCTGCTCCTTTGAACTGACATTTCCAGGGCTTGTACCTGCTATCTTCCGCATGCAATGCAGGTATCACTGAGCCTTTGCTCACTCCCCAGTTTAACGGTGCATCAGTAGAGCAGCAGCACCGCCATGGCAAGAGGCTTCTGCCCTCCCACTCTGCTGGCGCCAGGGCCTAATGAGCTTCCACGGGAGGAAGCCGCGAAATGCTGCATGTTGCGAGGCTTCCTGACACGAGCTCTGCAGCAATCCTCTTAAAGGGATGAAATGGCATAATCCAGCGGGGGCAGGGCTTCTCCTCAATCGAGGGGGCTCAAACATCTGGGATAAAATTGTAATTGTGAACCATACAGTCCAGGTTATTTTTATTATTGGGAGCAAAAGGGGGCACCTTTTTGCATTAAGCCCTGCTGAGCTGTCCAGATGGAGAGGCCTCTATCTTGTTCTCCAGGCCCTGTGCAAGAAGTTGGTCAGTCTTGAAGGTGCCGTCTTAATTGCTTGGCTTACCTGCTGAGCTGGTTTTGGCAGAAATCTAGACTGTCTGCATCACTTGCACAAGTCAGTCTGTTCTACCTTTCATACCCTTTCTAGGTCCTTTGCATCAGTATCCTATATCCATCCCGGCCCCTTTCACTTATTTTTCTCCCTTCCTCCCCCCCACCCCCCTCCAAACCATAAACAAGAGCTTCCAGACCAAAATCTCCTGTCCTGGGATGAACTCTGGGCTTGGAGCAGCTTTATCTTTGCTGTATTTTCCCCTTTCCCTGTGATAACACACCCATGAAGGAGATGTTTGAACAGGCTTTTGATACCCTGAACTGTCAGAGTCAGTGTGACGTAGTGGTTAGAGTGCTGGGCTGGGACTCAGGGGATCCAGGTTCTAGACCCCACTCGGGCATGAAACTCACTGGGTGACTTTGGGCCAATCACTGACTCTCAGACTAACCTACCTCACAGGGTTGTTGTGAGGATAAAATGAAGGGGAGGAGGACCATGTAAGCCGTCTTGGGTTCCTTACAAGAGGGTTCCTTCTCACTGGCAGCCCGCTGACTGTGGAATGCTCTCCCCACTAGGGCCCGCCTGGCGCCAACTTTGTCATCCTTTCGGTGCCAAGTTAAGATAGCCCTCTGTGCTGAGCTGTTTAAGGACCTTAGGGTTATTTTAATGGCTTTAAGGGGGTCACCCATGTCAAGTGTTTTTAATAGGTCTATTCTGTATTAAATACTGTTCTTTACTGCTAAATTGTTTTTAAATTTCTTAAATGGTTTTTAAATTCTGTATTGTGAAATAATTTTATGGCTGTTTTATTGTATCATGGCCTTGTTTTAGGCATTGTTATAAACCACCCAGAGAGCTTCCGCTACTGGGCAGCATAGAAATGAAATAAATAAATGAATAAAATTAAAAGTTGGGATATAAATGTAAATAATAATATTGATATTATTACGGTAATAATAATAACCTTGTCCAGTTGAGGCCGATGTTTAGAGCCCCATCTCTGTGATGCAAATAAGACTCCTGATTGCTAGAATGGCCAGGCGTCCGACTTTACAGAGGACAATCCCCTATTTTGGAGAGTTGGCAGAGGACAGTCCTCTCTTTGAAGGTGTCCTCTCTTTGATAGGCTTTCCAGTTCAAGTATGGTTTAAAGTCCAAGAACGATAAGGAAGGGAAAGCAAGGACCTTGACATTGCCTATCCACAGTTGGCACCTGGGCAGCAGACTGAGCAGGCAGGCACACGGGTCACCTGGTCAGTTGTCACTATGCTGACATGTATTGAATTTCCATTTAAATTATACTGCGTGGGCACTACCCCATGGGGCTGCCGCACTTACACAATTGCCGTGGCGCCAGTGTAAGCAACCTCTAGCGCACTGCTAATAGCTTAAGCTGGCCTGACAGGTGTCTCCAGAAAATCTGTCGCACACCCGCTTACGCTATTAGCATTGCACTAGAGGTGGCTTACGCTAGCGCTATGTCAATTGCTATGTTTATTAGCACTGCACTAGATGCTGCCCATTATTTCTAAATTTGCACCTATACATTATAACAGGTTTAAAGATGTTCTTAAGACTAATCTAAAGAAATGCAATATAAACATCGAGAACTGGGAAGCTCTGGCCCATGAACGATCAAACTGGAGGTTGGCCTTTCACAAAGGTTCTATGGACTTTGAAGAAGCCCGAGTGCAAGGTGAAAGGGAGAAGCGTGCTAAGCGAAAAGCATGTCAAACAAATCCTTTACAGGATTCCATCTGGTAACCTGTGTCCTCACTGTGGGAAGCTGTGTAGATCTAGAATTGGCCTCCACAGTCACTTACGGACCCATCACTAGAGTCTACACAATTTTATACAATTTCCTCTTTATATAATATTCTTTTTGTAATTTTATCCTGGAAGACAATCTTACACGGTCACGAGTGATCGCCTACTAACTAACATTTTTGCATGTATACTTTGCATTTACTTTACGTATACAAACTAGTGTCCTCTTTTTTTTTTTTTTTTATACCCTGAACTGTCAGTAGCCTTGGCTAGTTGAGCTCAGTGTTTAGAGCTCCATCTCTGTGTGCAAATAAACTGATGGCCTCTATGACTCCTTCTTCCCTCTCAGCTCTGGCTTCTCTCCTTTGAATATCCACTATCACTCTCTGCTTCTCTGATTGCCTGTTATACCCAGCCTTATTCCTTGCACCTCAGTCTGGATGATTTTTTTTTTTTTAAACAGGTCCTCCCCCTTGCCTCCTCCACCACCTGTTCCGTACTTTCTCTTTTTCTCCTGGACAGGAATAGCTTGGCCGCAGCAATACAGTCACTAGGAACCTCAAGACTGGATTACTGCAATGCGCTCTATATGGGGCTGTCCTTAAGACTGCTCCAGAAGCTAGAGCTAGTGCAGAATGCAGCAGCTCGGCTATTGTTGGGAGCTGCCCCTTTTCAGTATGCGACTCCTTTGCTGAAGGAACTGCACTGGTTGCCTATTCGCTACCGGGCCAAGTTTAAGGTTCCTGTACTAGTGTACAAAGCCCTGAACAACTTGGAACCAGGATACCTGAGAGAGTGCCTCTTCCCTTACCAACCTGCCCAGTCATTGGAGGTCATTCTTCTGGTGGTTCCACATGGACCTATGGTCCGATTGGAGTCCATCAGGAAAGAGCCTTCAGTGTGGTGGCTCCATTTCTGTGGAACTCCCTGGCTCTAGAGTTCAGGCAGGTTCTGACATTCTGTTGCTTTTGGCGCCTGCTGAAGACATCCTTGTTCCAGGAAGCCTTCCTTGCTAACCAGCCATGGTTTTAATGATACCTTGTTGTCAATGCCTTGTTTTTATTTATCTGTCTGTATCTTTTTATTGTTCTGGAATCAGCTTAGATATGGAGTGGTATACAAATACTGTAAGTAAATAAATAAATAAATACTACCATGTGCACTCCCTCACATAGCATTAGAAACAATTCTCAAGTTCTGATATTTGTTTGTTTGTTTGTTTGTTTGTTTGTTATACTTATGAATCGCCCATCTGGCCAGACATCCGGCCACTCTGAGCGATTTACAATCCAATAAAATACAAGGGGGGGATATAAAACACAACCCACCCTACTCTCACTCAAAGGAACACTGCTTGCTTGAGTTTGTCTGAAAGCAATGCCACTGGTGGTCCATCAGTACAATGTGTTTCAAGAATTTTGGAGGTCTTCCAGATGGGGACTGGATGTGGTTTATCCACTATACAACCCCCCTCCCATGAGATTGGCATCTGAGTTTGGTGATAGTGCACTGTTAGCATTAACATGCAGTGCAACAGCAGGATATTATGGGTACGATGGATATGACTCATATGCTGTACATGTCCTGGGCATTCTGCCACTTCCTTGTCCATTCAGTTTACCCTCCTGCAGACTTTTGAGTGATGTTCAGGTTCAGCACATAATAAGATTTATAAGATGTTCCTGTTGCAAGGCTAGTACAATGCTCTGTTTCCAGCCATCAGGGCTGATGGGAGTTGTGTCCTAAGAATGGACTCCAAAGCCTGAAACCTAGCAATCCTATCCCAGTGCCTTTGCACTTACTGGCCAAAATGTTGAAAGGTGGGAGCATTTTTCTCCTTACTGAGCAATTGGCCAGAATATTGTCTCTGGTGTTTTTCCTTCTGTCTCCACAAGTACATAAGAACATCAGAACATAAGAAGAGCCCTGCTGGGTCAGACCAAGGGTCCATCTACTCCAGCATTCAGTTCACACAGTGGTCAACCAGCTGCCCATGGGAAACCCAGAAGCAGGACATGAGTGCAACAGCACCCTCCTGCCCATGTTCCCCAGCAACTGGTGTACATAGGCATACTGCCTGTGATACCAGAGACAGCATATAGCTAATCAGGACTAGTAGTCATTGATTGCCTTCTCCTCCATGAATTTGTCCAATCCCCTTATAAAAGTAAAAGGACTAGCTTCCGAGGACATTGTTGTTATTAACTGTTTAAAAACAACAACTCAGAAGCTGACCATTCAAGAAGGGGGCCCAAGGCCCTGACTCCTGTGGCTATGCCCTTGTTGGAGCTTTTTTCCCCCTCAGAAGACTGCCCAGTTTACCTCAACGAGCCCAAGGCCTGTCAAGAAGTATAGTCTACTCAGAGGCAAATGGCAAGCTCCATTTCCTAGTCTCCTCAACAATCTACTTTAAGAATTATTTTGGGGGTGGGCTCCCCCTCCCCCCTATGTTGAAATCCCAGTGAGAACGAAGAGCCCCATAGTCTATGTAACCATGGACACGACCTCCAGTCTAGCTGGGCAGAGCAAGCCTCCAAGCGATTAATGGCCACATTGTCAGTCAGCATTGTTCTCCAACCCAGCTCATGAGGCCCCGACTGACCCCGTCACCCAAAATAGCAGCTCCGGACCCATAGCTTCCTAAATTGTGCATGCACCACCGGGTGAAGTCTCTCTACCAAGCCACCAAATGGCTCGCGCTGTGTTTCCGTGTGGCGTCCTTGGACGTTAATGTACAGAGTCAGGAACTGAAGTTGGACAAAGGGACAGGGAGAGAGAGAGAGAGAGAGAGAGAGAGAGCGCGCACTTCCTGGCAGTACCTGATTTTGAGGCTGCATGCTCAAAAAGGCTGAGTGACTACGAGAGCCACTAACAGACACCCACGTGCTTAATTTTCAGACTGGGCGGGGGGAGGAGAAAGGGAGGCAGACAGACAGCGGAGTCAAGGTGATCTAGGCGAGTTGGGAAGCGTCATAGATAGAAAATCTGTCTGACTTTAGAACAAAGAGGGTGGAGTTCTGAAGCTAACATAATTCAGCAAGGTCATATCTCCCATGTTAATTCAATTGTCATGAAGATTTAAAAAAAAAAATTTAAACACACACCCTCCCTTGATTTCCTATTACTGAAGCAGCACAAAATGAGGTGGTTTTTTTTGGGGGGGTGGGGTTATCGACAAATTCCTAGAAGATGACAGCATCAACATCTAGCTAAGATATTGTAGGTATCTAGGTCAGGGCAGGTGTTGAGGGTTGGCATGGTGGGGCACCAAGGGCCCAGCAGGTGCCCACTGACAGGAGCCCCCTGGATTTGCTCCTCTTCACCATTGCAGCCTGCTTGCTCTCACCTGCCTCTCACTCTGGCCCAGACAGCAGTAGAGGTGAGAAGGAGGAGCAGGAGATGCCGGTAGAGGTGAGAAGGAGGAGCAGGAGATGCCGCTGCCTGCTTGCTTGCTCACTGGCTCTCTGCCTGTCAAGCAAACAATTGGTAGCAATGATGAAAAAGAGGAGGAGCAAGAGCAGCTGGTGACCATGGCAGTGAGAAGGCAGTCTCACTGAGGGAGGGGGCCCATGGAGGGTATCTTTCTCAAGGGTCCTCAAAAACTCAGAGCCAGCACTGATCTATGCAATACATACCCTCCAACATTTCACAGATGAAAATAGGGGCACACATGTGAATTTGTAAGAGGTATGGTTAAGCAACATGAAGGTGTGATCAAGAGGGTGTGGCCAGGCAACATGAGGGCATGGCCAAGGGTATGGCCAGGCAACCAAAGGGCATGGACAAGTACAAAAGTTATTAGAGGAAACACACAAAATCTTATATATTATAATTATTACATTATTATATTATATTGTGAAGGACTGCCAACCGGTCCTTTTCTCAAAACCAGAGATCAAAGGTGCAAAACTGCCAGCCTTAGCTCTGCCGTCTTGACACTGATTCTCTCAGGGCCTTGCCCTTGTCTATACACTGGATTTAGCACTGAACCACAGAGGAACCACACACACTGTGTGGGGTAAAACCAGGAAAGTTTATTCAAGGTAAACAGATTACAATAAAAGGTGGGGAATGAGGGAAGAGGGAGAAAGGTGGGGAGACACTTTGGTATATACAGTAGAGCTACAAAATAACAAAAGCTAGTTCCTTTACTATATAAATACCCAGGCCCTTACTCCTTTTACCTGGGGGTTGGTCTTTAGAGCCTGCCTCAGCCAAAAGCCCTACTCCCGCGAAAGCATGCAGACAACAACAACACCCAAAAGCCACAGCAGCAGTATAGATTCTTTCCCCCCCACCCCTCCTTTCAGTAGCCCAGGTGACTTCAGCCAATCAGGATGAACTTCATCTGGGCCAGGCAGGGGAGGGGTGGATCTTTGCCACATTTGCATGCAAATAGCTGTGGCACCAGCCATATAAGACTCTGGGGCGTCAGGAGCCATCAGGGTAACTATGTACATTTTGCATTTCCCAGCCCCCAGCTGGGCTTATACTTGTTTACACTTGTGGAAGTGTGTGTGTGTGTGTGTGTGTGGTGCAGGAAACTCTGACGTTTTTTCTCCACATATATATTATTTTATAATATTTTATTAGTGGCTTTTGTATTTATTTATTTTTAACCTTACTTAAACCCTTAATTGTTGATATCTGGTGTTTTTCATGGTCAGTGCTTGCAGGGCAATCTCTTTCTTTTTGTTTTAAAATTGTCAGGATTGGTCCTGCATTTTCAGGGCAGTTGGAGAAGGAGAAGAAAAGAAGGAGATGTAGAGGAGGGGGAGCTTTTGGGTGGGGGAAAATACAAAAAAGACACATTGGGGGTTTGACTTTGGGTGTCTTGCTCCAACACCTCTACGAGCTCTGGTTTTTAAGCACAAGGAGTCACTTTGAGGGGCTGAACAGCTTTGTTGTTGTTTGTTATTGTGGAAAGGCCCCAGTTTAAAGCACTTTTTGTGTTCTATTCACACTATTTAGATTTAAAGAAACACTTAAACTGGAATAATGTTACAGAATTTAACTAACTTGAATTAAGTTAAAACAAACAGTGCAATCCTACACACTGTTACTCAGGAGTAAGTACAAATGTCTTCAATGGGTCTTACTTACCAGGGGGCCTGGTCAGAGGCAGCAGGTAGAGCACACATGCGCGCGCACACATCCTCAGCCTGTTCCCTTCCTGCTTAAAGGGTCCATGGGCAAAATCGCAGCTAAGCTAAATAGCTTGCAGGAGGAGGCAGGGGAATTCTGGGCTCTGCATAACAAATCAGGACTCTGCATAACAGCATAAGAAGTCGTGATGGCTTAAATGTTTGTGGCAAATTTGGGGCAATTGGAGAGTATGGGCAATATGTTCAGGGCATCCATACTAATGCTCAGGGTGTCTCTAATATCTTAATCCAGGAATGACCAACTGACCCCTTTCTGATTTTGTACAGCTTGTGTCCCAAATTCACACAGGAAATATCACCCAAGCCAAAAGCAGCTAGCGAAAAACTCATACACTCTGTGTCCAACCTGGGAGGTGCTCCTACTCACATGACTTGTGAGCACACACCAAATTGAAAGCGGCACACCAATCTCTGGCATGCTCGGTTGTACAGCACATGCATCATTTCCCTCTATTTCCAAAGTTCAGAGGTGAGTGTGGATCCTTAGCCAAAACAGCACCATCCATACACAAGAGGGAGGGCCTGGCAGGCTGGCTTCGGGAACCCCAAGGTTTGCGGAAGTACAAAACCACTTTGGGGGGAGGGGAAACATCTTGGGAGGGGGGAACCCCAAACAGTCCAGTGATGACTGAACCACAGAATACTGGCTGGTGTGTGTGTGTTGGGGGGTGGGATAGAAAACCAGGTAGGAGGGGACATTTATTTATTATATTTATGAATCGTCTATCTGGCCAGACATCCGGCCACTCTGAGCGATGTACAGTCCAATAAAATACAAGGGGGGGAGGGAACACACACACACACACACACAGTATAAAACACAATTAAAAACAGTACAAAACTTAAAAATCCTAACCCACCCCATATTCCCGCCTGAAAAACAATGTTTTTAATGCCCGGCGGAAGCTAATCAAGGAAGGGGCATGGCAGAGGTCACTGGGGAGAAAGTTCCATAAATTGGGGTCTGCCACAGAAAAAGCCCTCCTCCTAGTCCCCACCAGCCTGGTTTCTCTGGCTGATGGGACAAGGAGAAGGCCGTCCGTGGCAGATCTTGTTGAGCGGCCTACTTGATGTTGCTGGAGGCGCGCGCTCCTTGAGATAAACTGAACCGGAGCCATACAGGGTTTTAAAGGTCAACGCGAACACCTTGACGTTGAACTCTGATGTTGAAACAGAGTATCCTGAAGGAGGTTATGGCTGGCTGGGACCCTGAACAGAAGCACTTTACACCGCAATATTTTGTTGCAGGTTCCACTGGAGAAGCTCCTAGCATCTTTAGTTAAAGGGACTTGGTAATAGTACTGAAAAGAAGTATGTCTGATTACTTCAACAAGCATGGCCATGTATGTATCTATTATTATTGTTTATTGTATTACATTTTTATCATGTCCTTCCTTAGATGTTGTTGTATCAATATTCTGTTCAGTTCACTTAGTTTTTATTGTTTAGGCACTGGCCACTGAGAAACTCCAATAAAAAAGAGATTTTTGGAGTACAATTAGCATCAAACAATTTTTAAAGAAATGAAATTCATTCAACATCTGTAAAACAATCAACTGTATTCTGTTTAATAGAGTCCAATGGTGACTTGGCTCATGTCTTTAAAACATGGGGCAGCTTTATCTGGGGTGATTATTAAAATCTGGAGGTCAGACCAATTGGCGTCTTTAAAAAATCAGTAAGTTTAATAAAGTTATTCAATACTTCCTACAATTCAGCACATTTAAATTTATTCTGCCAGAGTGGGTAGAAGGTAAATCTCCAGAGATTTGGGACTTCACCTCCCAGAGCCCTTTCCAGTATGGCTAATGATCAGGGATGCTGGGAGTTGAAGTCCAAAACATCCGGAGATCTACTTTCTGCCCACTCCTGTGTTACTTAAAATACTGGCTGTTCTGTATTGGTTCCTCCACTGTACCCCCGATATACCTTTAGCCCCCTAATTTCTGGACAAAGGAATGCTGGCTTTTTAAACCCCCCAATACCGGTCTCCTGATGGAATCCAATTGTACTGATGGTTGGACTAATAAAATATGAGCTCATTATGCAGGCTGGTGGCACCAATGTCAGCAGGGCTGTGTATCCGCTCCGGATTTTACTCCCAACTTTTAAGGAGCTATCCACGGTGCTGAATCCTACCCCCAAAATAGGTTTGGCACCATGGATAGCTTCTTAAAAGTTCGGAGTAAAATCCAGAGCGGATACACAGCCCTGCTGACACTGGAGCCACCAGCCGCCACTGCCCACCCACACCCTGTTCCATTCATACATGGATGTGACTATATGACAATTAATAGCCACCTTAATGTCTACATGAACTCTGCTAGAAAGAAAATTAATGAGGTTGGAAATGGTAGACGTTTCTTGCAAAGTAGAATTCCTGCAAGGGCATCCTCCTGATTTGTTGGACTGCAACTCCCATCATTCCCAGCCAGCATGGCCATTTTATTATGGTCGATTTTAATTCTCCTTAGCTGCCCCGAGGGGTGTGCAAGCACCAGAAGAGTTGGGGTACAAAACAGAACAAGACCAAAGGAATTTGGAAGCTGCCTTACACTGAGGCAGACCCTTTGTTCATCCAGCCCAGGACTGCAATCCCTGACTGGCAGCAATGGCTCTCTGAGGTTTCAGGCAGGGTTTTTTCCTGCCCTACCTGGAGATGCCGGGGATCGAACCTGGGATCTTCTGCACGTAAAGCAAGTGCTCTACCACTGAGCTACAAGAACAAATTGTCACAGCATGGAGTGCTCCCATTCAGGGTTCCAGCCAGCCAATTCCCTCTTCAAGGTTACTCCATTCCTCACCCCAACAATTAGTCAGTATTCAGAAGCCACTGAGCCTGCTCAGCCCTGATTGGGTTATTTCCAGTTGTCGTCGTCCGTCCCCGTCCCCCCCTCCCCGGTCCTGTTACAGCTTGGGGTGATTTCCCCCTCAAGTTTGAGTATGTGTCTGTGTGTGTCTTTCTGCAAACTTGGGGTCTTCCCAAGCCTCACTGGGCACATAGGGTTCAGCACCATGGATAGCTCCTTTAAAGCTCAGAGTAAAATCTGGAGTGGATACACAGCACCGGTGACATTGGCACCAGCAGCCTCCACTAGGCACTTGTGAATGATGACATTCGAGAGAGTCCATCAGATTATTAAGAGTCCAGCGGGGGGTGGGGGTGGAGGAGGAGGAGGAGGAGGAGGAGGAGGAGCAGGGGCTGCAAAATCAGGGGCTCAGGCCCACAGGACACACACACACACAAGCACAAATTTGCACATGCTGATTTACATATGCTCGAAGCCTGTGTGGGAGGGGTAGAGGAGGGCATTTGATGTCAGAAAAAAACCTCAGGCAGAAAGATTCAAGGGGGTGGGGCAGCAGGAGGTGAAGCACATGTGGACAAAAAGCCAGCTCATGGGAGGGGGGGTGTCAGATGCAACCGAGATCATCAGGGCCCCTGTACCTTCATTTCAGCAAGTGCCCATGAACAGCAGGGTGGTGGGGCAGATGGCCTCCCAGAGATTCAGGGCTCCAGCCCTAGTGGGCCGCCCCTTAACACTGCCTCTGTGGAGGAGGAGGAGGAGGAGGAGGAGGAGGGAATCCAGCCCAGAAGACCCCCCCCGCCGCCCTTTCCTTCCCTCTCATCCTCGGCTGCAGCTCCTCCTTTTTCCAGACTTGCTCTCTGAAGTCCACTCCCGGCCTTGGGCTGGGCTGCCCCTCCCCGCTCTCCATGGGAAGAGCAACACCGGAGGATCAGGATGTGATGGGCTCGACGCCTTCTTGGAGCTGCTTGGGCAGGGCGCATCTGGCGCAGCAGGTCGGTCAGGATGAGGATTGAGGGCGGCGGACGAGGGTGGGTGCGTGCGTGCGTGCGTGTGTGGGGGGCTGCGGGTGGAAGTCAAAGTGAGGGAGAAAGTTGGATTTAAAAAGAGAAGCGGATCTCTGGAGGGAGGGAGAGAGCGCCGGAGTTGCGCGCGGCTTGGATCCTGGTCCCTCTCTCGGGGTGAGGTCACAGGGGTCGGGAGAGATCGGCTCCCTCGTTGGGGCGCTTGAGGCGCATGCGATCACGGATCGGAATTTCCAAGTGCCCTAGTGCGCTGTGGGGTGTGCTGAGAGGACGCCCCCCCCCCGCTTTCTCTGGGGCTTGCGGGCAGGCTGGAAAGTGGGGTTCTTCTGACAAAATCCTAGGACTGACGGGACGTGTGCGTGCGTGTGCTTTCCGAGGAGGCACATTTCAGGAAGAGAAGAATGTGTTATTAATAAGATGATGATGATGATGATGATGATGATGATGTGTAGGTGAAATATGTATTCTGAGATTTTCCAGCAATGTAGCTGTAGGCTATTGAGGAAACTTTTTTTTTTTTAAAGCATTGAGAATGGGTGGGGTGCGTGGGGGGAGACAGCGGAGGCAATAACAGTTAAGTGCAACGCCAGGAGACGTTTGCAGCTGTTTATTAAGTTGTGCAAAGCAGATTAGAGCAACAGCGGCAGCCAGTTTCTCTGCAGAGAAGGCTGGGCTGGGCTTGGTCGGGGTGAGGTGGGATGGGACCCACTCTTTGCCCCACTCTCGAAATGGTTGGTTCCAATAGCCCCTTTGCAGAGAGTATCCTTGGATTATTACCTCTGCCCGTGGACCCCCGTTAAAGGGGGGGGGGAGGCCGAATTGGAGCAAAGTTCTACTTGGGGACCAGTCAGGAGGAGAGGAGAGTTTTATTTGGCACGTTTGAACATGTGAGTAAGAGCTCCCCTTTTAGAATCCTAAAATGAGGATAACTCTCTTAAATTCCCAGCAGTGTCCAATATGGGATTACAAATGGAAAGAGGCAAATCGGAGGCTGGAGAGAAATGGAAGGAGGGGAAAGAGCCCTAATGAAATGAAGGGAGGAGGCTGGTGACTGTGGTCTCTTTCATTCTTGGGAAATTAATTATCATCACAAACATCAGCCTTCGCCAACCTAGTGGCTTCCAGACGTTTTGGACTACAACTCCCATTGAATCTGACACTGGCTGGGGCTGATGGGGCTATTAGCCCAAAACATCTGGAGGGCACCAGGTTGGGGAAGTCTGATGTACACAATGGCAGGGGTGGTGTGGGTGGGAGGCAGAGCACAGGGATGGACTGATCAATCTATTTCCGGTCTGTGTCAGTTTCTCATGTGTTTATTCCTATGTTGGTTCCATCCCTTTTCTATGACTTGAAAGGGGGGGGGGGAAGCAAGGAAATTCATGCTTAAAAAGCATTGATAAATGTATTTTTGTTCAAAAACTGCATTTCCATACACATTTTTATGTGAATGTTGGTACATATTTTTTTTTTTGAGCCAAGAACTGAAATGCAAAATTTGGAGAAGTGCTAGATAACTGCATTTCAATCTGCACATGCATCCAGGAGGTGTGGATTGGGTCTGCTCATTTCAAGATGTAGACGGAACAAAATAGTTCTGAGCAGAGCACCGCTCTCCAACAGGCAGTGGCTCAAGGCAAGGTGTGTATTCTCAACTACGGAATGAGGCATATCACTATTTTGTCCTTGGAAGTGGTCTGGGAGGTAGATTGGTAACATTCCTGTTTTGCAGAGGGGGGGAACTGAGGCAGGCAGGTAGTAAGAACAGGACCTGCCCTGAGATCTCCTAGCTCCATGGTCCATAAAGCCAAGATGCAATTCCTGGTCTCTGTGAACAGGGTTGATTGTTTCAGGATGATAAACGCCCAGAGTGAAACTGCACCAGGTAATGCTAGTCGCAGAGACACAACCTAAGAACTGGGGCAGCTACACCAGGGGTGGGCAATATAAATAGATTCATAGATCATAGAGTTGGAAGGGGCCTACAAGGCCATCGAGTCCACCCCCTGCTCAAGGCAGGAAACCAGAGGAGGGGTCTCCCATCCAAGTACGGTAATAACCAGGCCTGACCCTGCTTAGCTTTCCACGCTCAGACAAGCTGAGCCAGCGTAAGCCACAGGCCTGTATCAGCCATAGCCAGCATAGCCAATGGTGAAGGATGATTGGAGTTGCAGTCCAACAACATCTGGAAGGCCTCATGCCCCCCCCCCCGATCCTTGGGCTACACCAGCCTTCCCCAACCTGGGGCCCTCAAGATGTTTTGAACTTTGACTCCCATCAGCCCCACATAGCATGACCAATGGTTAGGAATCTTGGGACTTGTAGTCCAAAACATCTAGAGGGCACCAGGTTGGGAGAAGGCTGGGCTGCACCGTGCCCTGAGATTAAGGGGCATTCTGGCCCACCATGCTAAAAGTGATGGGATGGACACACACGCTGCCACACCCTGTATTTCAGGGCTCTGTGCTAGGCTGGCCATGTGTCCTACTTTACAGAGGACAGCCCTCTATTTGAAGGGCTGTCCAGTCAAGTCCAGCTTAAGTATTAAGAACCCTAAGAAGGGAGAGCAGCCAGAGGTGGGGTTAGGGACTGGCCACTAGGACTGGACTCTTTCTTTTGGAGCCCTGAATCTCTGGGAGGCCATCTGCCTCAGCACCCCTGCTGTCCAGGGGCACTTGCTGAAATGAAGGTACAGGGCCCCTGCTGATCTCTGTTCTGTTGCATCTGATCCCCCTGGATGAGCTGGCTTTTTGCCCATGTGTTTCACCTCCTGCTGCCCCCCCTCAAATCTTTCTGCCTGAGGTTTTTTCCTGAAATCAAATGCCCTCCTCTCCCCTGTCCATACACCCCTTTTTACAAATAGGGGTGTCCTTAGGGGACAGGATCCTTTACAGACACACACACACACACACACACACACACACACAGACACTTTAGAGAATATGTAAACTAGCATATGCAAATTTGTGCAGTTTTCTTGCCCTGTGGGCTTGCGCCTCGGGTCTTTTCGGTACCTAGCACCACCCCTGAGAGCAGCAGTGGCCTAGAAGTTGCCCATCAGCAGTAAGTGCCGGGACAGCAGACTGGTCACACTCTTCCCCACTATGGTGAGATAAATTGTGTTTCTATTTAACTTGTAGTCATTATTTCCAAATTTGCATCAATACATATACATTAGCATATGCACATTTCGTGCACATTGGTGTGTCCTCTTTTTTGGTGATGTATGAATGAATGAATCTCTTTATTACAGTCATAGACCAGCACAAAATCAAACGTTCTCTGCATACAAGAAGCCCACAGGGTAAACAATATGCAAAGTACAATAAGTAATGCAAATAGCATGTTCTCTTTTTTTTTGGCTATGCACAAGTAGCCACCCTACTACTCTGGGGTCAGTCTGTTTGTCTTCTCCCACTTTCCCCTTTATCCGTCTGTGCCGGCAATGCCAGTAGCAGGCAGACAGGCAGGCAGAACAGAACATGTTGAGGGTGCCTGGGTGGGAGAGATGTTTATGCAGACTGTGGATTTGGTAGTCAATCTATTCTCCTGAAAGTGTAAAAACAGATGTGGAGGTTACTGGAAATTCTTTTTGGAAACTTCTTTATGAAGGCATTGCTCCTTTTAATAATAAAATTGGTTCTAACACAATTTAATCAGCATAAGTGGGTGTGGAAAATGTAAAGGGTTTTGCGAGAGCTGGGCCCTGGTCTTTTAGCATGTGTTATTATTGTAGGCTGCCAGAAATCCTGATCTGGATAATATGCTAAGAGCTGAGCTGGCAACCGTGGGCAGGGTTCCTTGCAATTCAGCAGCTTTTCCTTCTCCTGGTTTCCTTTCCTTGTGAATATCTTCTTTCTTTACCTTACCCATTCCAAGCTAAACTAAGCACCCTGCCATGATCTGCTCTCAAAACACACAAGGCCTTTCATTAGGATTGATTTGATTTATTTATTTATTATCAGCCTGTCCCACCCTTCCTCCCAGGACCGCAGGGCTAATGCCAATAGTTCTTACCCTCTCCCACCCCATTTTATCCTCACGACAACCCTTTGAGGTAGGTTAAGCTGGAGAAATAGTGATTGGCCCAAGGTCATCCAATAAGCTTTATGGCTAGAGACGTGATGGCCTGGGGGGAGGGGGAAGACAGACAGAAAAAAGGGGAGGCATTTTCCCCCCTGGGTTTTTTTTGGAAAATTTGGGGAAGGGAATGGTTGTCCCCCCTGAATTTTTCATTCCTCCCTCCACTCCAAACTTTCACATCTCTATTTGTGGCCAAGTGGAGGTTTGACTGGGTGTCTCTCTGGGCCTAGTCCCACAAGCAAGCAACTGAGGTTACTTTTTCAAAAGACTTCAAGCCAATTTTCTGAAAAGCACATTACCACCACAAAATTTGCAATGTGTTAAAGGTAAGTAAACCAAACTGGAAAGGTTTTTGTTTTCTTAAACTCATTGAGGACTCTTCTGGATGTACCTGCAGGAAATCCCTTGGAGACTCTCCACCCAGCTCTTTTATTGACCTACAGTGCCAGAAAACCACAGATGGGTGAAGTTCAGACTGTAAACATGCCCCTTGAATGTCAAGGTGGTGTAGCAGTTAGAGTGCCAGACAAGGACTGAGGAGACCTGAGTCCAAGTCCACACTCAGCCATGAAGCCCACTGAGTTAACTTTGGGCCAATCACTCTTTTTCTGCCTAGCTTACCTCATGGGTTAGTACAGTCAAATGTCCAACTATAGAGTGGAAATGGCAATATTAATTAGTAGAAAAAAGGGCATATTCTAACCTCATATACTTGTCGAATGAACTCCGTAGGAGGACTCTGATCTATATCTGTTTCTCCCATTTCCTCCACTTAGGCTCAGATGTGGGAGGTGATGGTTGCAGCTGGAGAAATGCTAGAGTCTTTGTGCCCAAGTACCAACCCAAGGAACACAACGCCAGTGTTCCTAGATCCCCAGCCGGGAACTGGAGCTGACTGCAAGGCTTTCCAAGTCAAATAGGCAAGGTCAGCTGAATTGTGGAAGCTACTTTGGCAGGCTTTATTTTCGATTTGGAAGGACTGGCGAGCCAGGGCACCCAACCAAAGCAATCGTGTGCCAGCTGGATGGAGACTGGAAAAGCCCGTTTGCCTAAAGTACGTCCCATGAAGCAGCAACACCAACTGGGGTGCAGGCAAGTGAAGAAGTTACCACCTCTCTCTGCCTACCCGGTTCTGCTCTCATTGCTGCTGCTTCCAGCTTCGCCATCCTGTGCCCATCCTGCGCCCACTCCTGCAGATGAGAGCGGGGAGATAGTGGTAAGTCATTCCTGGAGCATGGTGAAGTCAAAGGCACAAAACCCCTTACAGTAGCTGGGTAGCCGTACACTTCAAGGAGCCTTCCCCAACCTTGCGCCTGCCAAACGTGTTGGACTGCAACTCCCATCATCCCCAGCCAGCATGCCAATGATGGTCGTTCTAGTCCAGGGATAAGCAGAGGAAGGGTGCGTGGCCATCTGGAGGTCTGGATTGGGACCCCAATTCGTATCTTAAAAGCCCCCCTTACCCTCCTCACTAGGGTTGCAATTTGAATTGGGATCCCCCTACCTGCTTAAGCATTAAAAAAATGAAATAAGACACAGCGATTCGGTACGAAGTTAAAGTAATGCCCTGTTTTCACCCTATGATTCCTGTCACAGGCTGTTGATACTCATTGTGGTGTTGTTGGTGGTAAGCATGTAAGCGTAATCTGCGAATAGCTGTTTTAAGGATCTGCTTTGTTCTGTATACAAAATGATTCACCTGGTGCATTGGGAGTGAAACAGACCCGTATGTGGCCATTCGCGCATCATGCAACCCACGAAACCGCCTGGTAACATAAAGGGACAGAATCTCAAACCAGAGGATTGGAAATTCCTAGAAGGAAAGATGAAGCTGTATTGACCCATGTTCTCTACCTCTCACCTTTGCCTAGGAGTGGCTGACACGGTATGGATACCTTCCTCCTGCCGATCCAGTAACAGGCCAGCTGCAGACCTGGGAGGCAGTGACTAGCGCCATCCGCGTCATGCAGCGTTTTGCAGGCATTGCAGAGACCGGGATCCCAGGTATAGTAAAATTCTGGGGATTCTACTTCTTGCTGGTTTGCACTGGGCAGCACCTCCATGCTTTGACATGTGGCTCCCCCTGCTGGAATGTTAGAAGCATAAGAGTTGGAAGCTACCTTGGAGGCCACTGAGTACAGCCTTCCCCAACCTGATGTTTTGGACTACAACTCCCAGCATCCCTGACCATTGGCCATGCTGGCTGGGGCTGATGGGAGTTGAAGTCCCAAACGATCTGGAGGGCACCAGGTTGGGAAAGGCTGATCCAGTACAACCCCCTGCTCAATGCAGGATCCGGCAGTGCAGGATGTACTGGCCATCAGCACCTCCGGTGAAGGAGAGACCACCAGCCGTCAGTTCCACTATCAAATAGCTGTTACCATCAGGAAGCTTCTCCTAACATTTAGCCAACAACTGCTTCCCTGCAATTTCCAGCTACTGGTTCTAATCCTGCCCTCTGGAACAACAGAGAGCAAGTTTGCTCCATCTTCTGCGTGACAGCCATTCAGATATTTTGAAGACAGCTATCTTGTCTCCCCTTAATCTTTTCTTTTCTTTGGGCTAAACATACCTAGTTCTTTCAACCGTTCCTCAGCTGGATTTGGTTCCCAGACCCCTCACCATCCTGGTTGCCCTGGTGAATTATTGTTGTCCAGTATGACATATCATTCATTGGCAGAGGTCAGCATCCTCCTCTGGACTGTAGTTGTGCTGGAGATTGTATTTGATAGACAAGAACGGTGATTCTGTATATCATCTTAGGTCTAATTCTTACCCAGGTGGGTAACCTCTGTTGGGGCTGCACCACTTCAGACTGCAGGTGGAGCTTACGTGGCTGGATTTTCTCTCCCATGCAAAAAATACCTCCCCGAAAGAAAACTAGTGTGTCTGGGAGAAGCCTAGCTAGACTCCTTCTCCCTGATTTGTGAATGAACTGTTTCTATGAGCAAGCATTCAGTCAGATGATTCCCCCACCTGCAGTCTGAAGGGGTACAATCCAGGCACAGATTTACCACTTCAGTGAGAACTAGACCATGGTATAATTCAGTGGAGGGTGGTGGCTCCAATGTCATTGTGGCAGTGTACCCACTCTGGGCTTTAGTATGAACTTTAATGGAGCTATCCATGGTGCTGAATCCTATCCCTGCCTGGCCCAATAGGTTCAGCACCATGGACAGCTCCTTAAAAGCCCAGATTGCAGCCCGCAGTGGATACACTGCCCCACTGACATTGGAGCCACCAGCTTCCACTGTGTAATTACCTACAAGTGTATGAATATTGAGCAGTCCAGAAAATCTGACCCTTGGAGCCAGATGAGACCGCTACTGGGGAAAGAGCCTTTTTAGTGGTGGCATCCTGGCGGTGGAAGGTTCTCTGCAGAGAGGCTCACCTGGCACCTACTTTGTGGTCTTTTTGGTGCCAGGTGAATATATTTTTATTTTCTTGGGCCTTTTTGAACCCTTAATTTTTCATTCTAGAATCTGTTTAATTTATTCCTTGGTTTTTGTGGAGAGGTGTTTTTTGTGTGCGTTAGGCTGATTTTATTCTCTCCTTTATATTGTATTGTTTATAGTTGTATTTTATTTTTATGGTTATTGGAAGCTGCCCAGAGAATGTTGTTGTTGGGTGGCATATAAATATTGTTAAAAATACACACACAACATAATAAATACCTCTGAAGCTGAATTGGAATATCTCCAGTTGCAGCCTACAAAGGGTGCTCTTCAGAAATGCACTGAGTCTCAAATTGGTCCAAGTGCAAATGGGCCCAGGGTTTCTGTTTATAAAGGGAATTTAGAAATTGCTATAATTTAAACAGAACTACAGTACATTGGGTTGGGTCCAGACTTCATCATACATAGAGCAGACTGACTGAAATCAATGGGTCATGGCTATCTGAAGTTCCATTGATTTCAACTTGTTTACTCGAAGCGAGGCTAAGTCTAGATCCAGCCCATTGTGACCAGGCAACCTGGTGCCCCCCAAATGTTTTGGAATGCAACTCCTATCATCCCCAGCCAGCATGGCCTGTGATAAATAGATTATGGGAGTTGTAGTCCAAATTATCACTGAGGTAACCTATATGCCTGCTGTTCCATCTGTTATCCAAGTGCTAAGTGTTGATAGGCAACTTCAAGGCCTCCTTCTCATGGTTCTTCATCTTTAAGCCAAATTTCTACCGGACAACCCTTCAAATAGAGAACTGTCCTATGTGAAGTAGGACACATGGCCACCCTAGGCCAAGCTAAACAGAGGAGTCTGAAAGTTCCCCATAGTCAGCTAGCTGATTGGCCACTGTGTGGACAAAATGCTGGACTAAATAGATTCTTGGTCTGATCCACCATGGCTCTTCTTATGTTCCTGTGACTTTCTGAGGTGATCAACCTATGTGTGGACTCTACCACTTCAGGTTTCGATGGATGCTTCACGTGACTCCTTGATATCAAAATAAAATACAATGTGATGCCCCTTGATAACAAAATAAAATACAGTAAAAGCCTTCCGTATAGAAAATGAGAAGGGGTCAAAGAGGCCTCCTCCTTAACACAGGAGTGTCAAACTTCTTTCAAGCCCAAAGTTTGAATCCATTTTTGAAGAAGCTCTTGGGGGGCACATTCCAGTGGTGGTTGGGGCCAAAACCACCCCAAATGCCAGCATTTTTTAGCTTAAAGCTCTTACCACCAGTGACTAGGAGAAACATTTCAACCTTTTAGAATAGGGGGGGTAACACACAAAGCCCAGAGACCACCAAATGAGCAGCAGTTGCAGGGGGGAAGGGGGGGCCAGAAGAAGGGAGGTGGCAATTTGGGGAACTAGGTGGGCCAGATTTGGGGGTTCAACACCCCTTCCCTAACATCTGTGCAGGGTTTTTTTTTTAAAAAAATTCTTTTTTCTGTGGAGGAACTGTGAGCATCCAGCTGCAGTCCGAAGTGGTACAAGCCCACACACACAGTAAAAAGCTGCAGTCCTCCTGCCTCAGCTGCAGTCCTCCTACCTCAGTAAAAAGCAAGAACAGCTAGGCCTCTGTATCAGGGCAAGCTACATAACTGAGTCAGGGCTTGATTTTCATTCCCTCACATTCAAACAGATGATGCCACGTTAGCTCTCCTCCGAATGCCTCGCTGTTCGCTGCCTGATATTATTGCCACCTTCCCAGAAAACCTCCCTTTGAGGAGAAGCGGGAGGAGGAAAAAACGCAAGAGGAGGAAGAGTCGCAGCAGGAGGAGTGCAGGCTCGGTTTGGACGAAGAGGAACATCTCTTGGAAGTAGGTGTCAGCAGACAGGCATGTTGGGAAAATATGCCGTATCTGGGTTTGGGAAGGAATTTTATCCTTCAGCGTGTGGCTTGGCTCCGTGCCTGCGTAAGCTCAAGATGCTTTTGCCCTGCAAACACCTTTCAGCAGTGGGGCTACTCTGTGTTTGTGACATATTGTGGATACAGGCAATCCTGAGTTAAGAACATCCAACTTACAGACGACCCATACTTAAGAACAGACTTCTGGGTTCCCTGGTGCTACGTCATTTACGTAGAGTACATAGCGTAATATACTACACAATTTGTGTAATTTACACAATTTGCATAAATGCCAATGTTAACATACAGAATGCTGTGCTGTTCCAACTTGCATACAAATTCGACTTAAAGACATTCTTAAGAACAGAACTCATTTGTAGCCTGGGCACTGCCTGTATATACAAACAAGTGGCATCTGCAACAAAATGTTGCAGTATACCCTCACCCTGTAACAGGAGTGGCTCCTGATCAAGGTTCCAGACAGCCATGCCTTCTTCTGGGAGGCTACCAGCTGTTAAAGGCTCAAGAAGGCCAATTCACTCCCACCCACCCCTTGCAGTTTTTGGTTTTTCTCCTCCTCCTTCACTCTAGAGTAAGTGCAGGGGTCCCAATTAGGACCCTAGCATAAGGGATGGGGGGGCTTTAACCCTTTCACCCCCTGTTGCAGTCCCGATCCAGAACTGGGAGCATGGGACTGCAGTTTATATCACCAAACAGTGATCCAGTAAATGGATCACTATTTGGCAATATAAATTGCAGGCCCAGGTCAGGGGGACTGGATTGGACCCACAGCGGGTGGGGGAACGTTAACGGACCCTATTACCCCCCCCAAGCTAGGGTTCTGATCTGAATCAGGGCCCCTGCACTTACTCTAGAGTAAAAAGAAAAAAAAGTATCATCTACTTTGAGTCTGATATTCAACATTCCATTACTTCTGATGACCACAAGGCATGCTCAGTTCTCATAGGGCTGTTTTTGTGTTTAAAGGTGTGTGGTTTTGGCCCTTTTTTGTTCTTGTTTTTAAAAAAACATTTTATTCTACTTCTACATACTTTTGGGATTCACCCAAGTATGCTGATTTCTCCCTCTTGCTTCTCTGTGGCTCCATTTTGGTTCCAATCCTGTCGGCACAGGGCCACTGAGTTCAGTATTAGAAGGTGTGATTCTATGAAACTGCCTTCTTCTGAGTTGGACCATTAGCCCATTTAGTCCAGTGCAGCCTACTCTGACCAGGTTTTCAGAGCCTATAATCTGGAGTGCACAGGTTGATCTGTGCTGGAAAGGGAAGGAAGGGCTAGAGAAGGGCTCTCCAACCTTGGGTTCCCAGATGTTGCTGGACTACAGCTCCCAGAATCCCTTGCCATTAGCCATGCTGGCTGGGTATGCTGGGAGCTGTAGACCAGCAACATCTGGGGACCCAAGGTTGGAGAGCCTTGGGCTAGAGCATGGATGCGTCTCTTTCACAGCCTGGGATTGGACCAGGTGCCCTGTGGCTACATTAGGAGGAGCATAGGAAGTCAATTGAAGTTCCTGTCATGCAAAGCTCCACAGATGTTATACCTTCATCACGCAAGGCAACTTTCCACTAATGCCAGAGATAAAAGCAATTTAAATGTGTCCTATGAATACTCTCAGCCAAAGATACTACCAAGCAGCATTTGTACTGCAAGAAATAAAAACTCATGTCAGGGGAAATCCCTCAAGGGGATTTCAGGATCACTGCTGTGTGATGTTTAACAAGGATGTAACACCAGTACATTGCTCAGGCGCATGCTGAGCAGAAAATTAAAAACCAGGGATTGGCCAAATGAACCAATCCAACCCTTCCAGCTCTGTTCAAACTCTTGTTCTCGCAGAATAAAATTAATAAGGGCTGCAAAAGGCCGAGCTATTAAACAGACGTAAGTGTGCCATTGCACGGAAGCAGAGTCTGTGGGAGAGAGAAAGCAGACCATGGAGAAGAGATTAGCATTCTGGGCTTTGTTAGATCAACAGGGAGAAATATAGCTGATGCTCAAAAAGATGTGCATGGCACCTGCTCAGAATTAGAGTTTATGAGTGGAAGCTGCAACAAAATGTTGCAGTCTATCTTAACCCCCTGCTAGGAGTGCCCCCCTGTGCTGGTCTTACGTTGGGCTACTTCTGGATTCTTATGTAGCCAAAATGGCACCATCCACACACTAGAGCAGGGGCAAAGAACCTCAGTGCCGGCGGCCAAATTCGGTCCTAATCTGGCCCTCCGGGGTTCCACAGATGGTCATGCCCACTTCCCCTGGCCCCACCCACTTTCTCCCGACCACCTATCATTGGTTCCCTGAATTTTGTGCAGCTTCCCCCCCCCCCATTTAAAAAGGTTGAAATGCCTTTCCTACAGCTTAGTTGCCAGCAGCAAGAGCTTTAAGCTAAAATATGTTGGTATTTTGGGTATTCTGGTCTCATCCCTTTTGCCTTTGGCCCCACCCCTTTTGCATTTAGCTCCACCCACCACTGGGATGCGGCCCCCGAGAGCTTTTCCAAAATTGAATTTGGCCCTTCACCTGAAAGAGGTTCAATCACCTTTGCATTAGAGGGAAGGATTAGCAGGTTCCGGGAAATCCCAAGGTCTGCAGAAGTACAAAAAATATTTACGGGGGAAACCCGAAGGGAAGGGACCCCAAAGCAGCCTGCGGACTGAGCATCCTTATTGACCATGGAAAGTTGACTGACTGTAGGGGTGTGTGGAATGGGGTATCTTGGAAAAGGGCATGGCTGGCACCCTGAACAGGAGCATCAACACTGCAATATTTTGTTCCAGATTCCACTTCTATACAGCTATTTATTATGAGAACTGGGAAGCTGGAGGCTGTTCTTTATGCAAGATGTTTAAAAGAGCTGTTGAGCCTCGGTGGGTGTCGCATGCAAATGCTGGTAATGCAGGAAGGAGGGTGGAAGAGAAACCAAATGTATATTCTAGCTTGCATCGCTGTTTTTTTGGTTTTTTTAGAAGTTCACATTATAGACCTATCGAAACACAAAGTTATTCAAGCTTCATCTATGGAAATCCTCTTAGGCTGCAGCCCTAACCATGCTTACCAGGGTTTAAGTCATATTTAACTCAGTGGGATATATAATCATGCATAGGATTGCACTGCAAATATATTAACTTTTCCCGTAACTCAGTGGTAGAGCATCTGCTTTGCATGCGGAACGACCCAGGTTCAATCTCTGGCATCTCCAGGTAGGGCTAGGAGAGAATCCTGCCTGAAACCCTGGAGAGCCAGTTGCTGCCAGTCAGTGTTGACAATACTGAGCCAGATGGACCAATGGTCTGACTCATTATAAGGCAGCTTCCTATGTTCCTATCCCTTCAAAGTAACACCAGGGGGAGCAAGCAGGACCAACAGTGCCACGGAATTTTTGAGGCAAATTGGCTTACAGTTTCAGAAATAAGAACCAACTTTGTCAGATAGATGAACTGTATTAAGGAGGTGATGAGCGTATGTGTGTATACATAAACCGAGGCACATCAGAACGCAAGCCAAGTAAACAAAGGGAGAACTAAATATTTCCGGAATGACACATAACACATTATGGAACTAGATTGTTAGAAAATTAACCATGCTGTCCCATTTTTACTGCTCCTTACTGCTGTGTATTATTTATTATTGTTGTTGTTGCTGTAATTATATTGTTTTTAAAATTGTATTTCAGATGTGCTTTTAAATGTGCTTTTAATTGTGATTTTAATATTTATATGGAAACCGTTTAGAGATTTTTTTAAAAATAATATCTAGTGGTATATAAATAGTACAAATAAATAAATAAATCCTGCAAAATGCAGTCAAACTGGGTAATGAATTCCAGCTGGCGCTGGAGTACTGAACCAGAATACCAGAACGTAACATTTACTGGTGTATTAAACATGGCTCACAGCTGGCTCAGCTTGTCTGAGTGTGGAAAGCTAAGCAGGGTCAGCCTGGTTATTACTTGGATGGGAGACCCCTCCCCTAGTTTCCTGCATTGAGCAGGGGGTTGGACTCGATAGCCTTGTAGGCTCCTTTCCAACTCTATGATCCTACACTATGATCCTATGTTGCTCAGCAGTTGCTGGAGCATGAAACAGTAACAATGCGCATAACCAAATGGCAGGCGATTGCTTTCAGCAGTGACAACCGCAGTTCAACAATGACCCACACTCAACCCTTTAGTGTGGTTATTGTGTTGTCTGAACCCAGTCATTAATTTAAATCTGTATCTAGTAGCTACGTCATTTTTTAAAAACTCTGGAATGGGTGCCAGAGCCCCAATCTGGATTTTAAAAGGCCCCCTACCCCCATGCTAGGTTTCTGATCCAGATTGGGTCCACTGAGCCTACTCTAGAGCAGAGGTGCAAACCCTTAGTCCCGGGGGACAAATCCAGTCTTCTGGGGTTCCCCAGAGACCATGCCCCCTTCCCCTGGTCCCACCCTTTCCTCCCCCATTGGTGTTTGGTGGTTTCCCAGCTTTTGTGCAGTTTATTCCCCCACCCCCATTCTAAAAGGTTGAAATGCCTCTCCTAAGACTTAGTTACTGGCACTAAGAGCTTTAAGCTAAAAGATGCTGGTATTTTTGGCTCACGCACTTTTGCCTTCAGCCCTATCCCCTACTGGAATGTGGCCCCCGAGAGCTTCTCTGAAATGGAATGCAGCCCTTAGGTTTCAAGGGGTTCTGCACCCCTGCTCTAGAGTAAAAATGAGGGGAGGGGGAGATATTGCTGCTAGATACGGATTAAAAGTACTATCTGTTTTACTACCAAGATGCTGGATTTTGTTATGTTCTTAAATATTCCTTCCGGTATCTGGTCCAGGTGGAATGGAATAAGGCAGGAGTGGGCAGAATGTAAATATGGATCAGCTGGTAGATCTCTGGGTGATCTGCAGAGGACTGTAAGGATTTGTGACTCCCAGTTGTTTATCGATAGCAGCAACAAATTACTCTATCCAGCCCTGAATTATACTGCTGAAATCAAGAGAGCTTGGGATAAAAAGGTTTGGATTTGTGTGTGGAAGGACTGTGAGCACCGTTCAGTTCTGGTACTCAAAACAAATTCCTGGGCTCAGAATTCTTTAAGTGTGTGTGTGTGTGTGTGTGTGTGTGTGTGTGTGTGTCTTTGGCACTAGGCTCCAGTTGGTGAATCTTGAGGCTCTAGTAAAAAAGGAAAGTAGATCCTGCAAGTCTGAAGTCTGCCCACTTCTGGGGCAGGGAACCTGTTGCTTCCATTGGTACATTGTGTCTACCACAGGGTGAAGACCTACCCACGGGAAGCCCGTCTTAGCCGGGAGACCATGCGTGTGTTGATGTATTATGCCCTAAAGGTTTGGAGTGAAGCCACACCCTTGAACTTCCACGAGGTGGGTAGCCACAGTGCTGACATCTCGGTCGAGTTCCTCCAGCTGGACCATCATGATGGCTACCCTTTTGATGGGCCAGGTGGAATGGTGGCCCATGCCTTCTTTCCTGGAGACCCCCAGAGGGCTGGCAACGTCCACTTTGATGGTGATGAGGAATGGACCTTCCGTTCACCAGGTGACTTGACTTTCATGGGGGTGAAATGGAAGAGTTAAAAGAGTGTTAGCCTAAGGAGGAGGAATTGATGAACCTTTGGCAGTAGTGGCTGGGCTGTCAGGAAGTACTTCTTCACACAGTGCATAGTTAAACTACAGAATTCACTTCCACAAGATGTAGTGGTGGCCACCAATTTGGAGGGCTTTAAAGAGGGATTGGACAAATTCATGGAGGAGAAGGCTATCAAAGACTACTAGTCCTGATGGCTATATGCTACCTCCAGTATCAGAGGCAGGATGCCTTTGTACACCAATTGCTGGGGAACATGGGCTGGAGGGTGCTGTTGCACTCATGTCCTGCTTGTGGGTTCCAGTGGGAAGCTGTGTGAACAGAATGCTGGATGGGATGGACCCTTGGTCTCATCCAGCATGGCTGTTCTTATGTTCTTAGGGCACCACAACTAGTGCAGGGATTTGTCCTCTCTATTTCCTTTCTGGAACATTTGGCAGATGCAGCTTATTTTCATGTTCAGGGTCAACTCAGGGATGGGCAACATGTGACCCATGGGCTGCATGTAGCACCCCCAGTGTGGCCTTTGCTGCCACCTGATGTTCAACCCATTGATATTTGGAGGTGCAGCAGCAGCAAAAAGAGGCTTACTGCACATTAATTCAACTTGAAAACAAACTAAATTTGTCCTCAGTAAGCCTCTGTAGCTCCCATAGCATTTTGCAGCTGAAATTTGGCAGCAAACTGCTGATTTTATTTTATATTTCTTTTAATTGCTGGTGATGAGGCAGTGGCAGGAGTGTGGCCTATGGATGGGTATGGGGGGGGGGGGGGAATTGGTCCCCAGACTGCCCAAAGTTGCTCACCTCTGGTCTAACTAATAGCCACATTTGGAGAACTGCCAGGGAAGGATCCTTTTCGGGTCACTTGGTTTACTGGTTTGGACCATTGGGAGCCATTACTCTGTAGACATTTTTCTGCATTCCTTCTATTCTGTTTGTTGTGCACAGCAACCCTGGCAGTGTTGCCTTTGAGATCCCTTCTCTCACTTTCTGTCTTCTCGTCTTCTATCTCAAGTTCGTACCCTTGACAAGTCACTCTCATCTTTTCACAGACGACTTTGGCACTGACCTTTTTGCTGTGGCCGTGCATGAGTTTGGCCACAGCCTTGGCCTAGCGCATTCTCCTTCCAAGCATTCCATCATGCGCCCCTATTACCAGGGACCAGTGGGAGACCCACTACAGTACCAACTGCACACAGATGACTGCACTGAGATTCAGAAGCTTTACGGTATGTGTGGTGGTGGGGAGAGCTCAGCATCACTGACCTGCGTTAGAGATGACCTCATCCAGATCTTTCTAGTCTAGATAATGAACTGCAATATGTCAAATAAGCCCCTTAAGGAGGATTATGGAGAGCCAGTGTGGCGTCGTGGTTAGAGTGTTGGACTGGGACCTGGGAGATCCGGGTTCTAGTCCCCGCTCGGCCATGAAGCTCACTTTGGGCCAGTCAATGACTCTCAGCCTAACCTACCTCACAGGGTTGTTGTGAGGATAAAATGGAGAGAAGGAGGACCATGGAAGGTTCCTTGGAAGAGGAAAAGAAGTGGGATATAAATATGATAATGATAACGGCCAAAGAGCTGTTAATCATGCAGGTATGTAGTCTGCAACCCAGTGCTTACCGGTAATTCCAGCTGGGCAATTCCTGACAGAGCTGAATTAGATTAATAGATCTCTGCATCCCCCCCCCCCCCCGATTCATAGAAAAGGGCCTGATAGGATAGTCTGTTCTATCCTCCAATGATCAGAGAGTCCTAACAGCCCTTTCTATGAATTGCAGAGAAACACACAGCACAGGCAGGAAAACCTAGTCCTAAATCTGGATGGGGCAGAAACTTTTGGAAAAAGAGATTCTTCATCTTTAGCCAGGATGTGTTATGGTGCAATCCTATGCATGTTTGGACAGAAAGAAGTCCTACAACTCCCAGCATCCCACAGCCAGCAGTGCCTTAAATGGGCAATTCCTATGCATGTTTGGACAGAAAGAAGTCCTACAACTCCCAGCATGAATGCTGGGAGTTGTAGGACTTCTTTCTGTCTAATTATGCATAGGATGCTGCCCTGAAGGAATGTCAGAAGGGGCAACATGGTTGTGTTTCATGGTCTACCTCTGCTATTTTGGCAGATTTGCCACCTAGTCTGATGAAGAGTTCTCGAGAATTTGAAAAGCTTACACAATCTTTTATGGCATTTTGGTTGGTCCCAATCAAGGTGTTGCCTAACTGTGGATTTTGGATTTTTTACTCATGGACCATCCTGGTTATCTTTTGCTTTTTATTTTCCTACAGCGGCAGCAGAACCTATAACACTCCATATTGCCAGCACAGGAGCTATCTAATGTTTATCAATCTGTTCCAAGAGTCCTACTTCTGTGACTTGTGGCAGTTTTACTGGCTGCCTTTGCACATAACGACAAGCCAGGATTCCTGGTCTATCAAGGCTTCCTGTGAATGAATAGCACCCTGGCATACACAGCCCATTCACTCCCACTTCACTCCTCTCTCGCCCCCCCCCATCTATCGCTGATTTACAATCCTGGCTTCTTTGGCAGCAACAAATCAGCATCCCAGATTTGGGAGTCACCATAAGCGAATCCCTTCCTAATTAGTTTCACCTGCCTGCCCAAAGGGAGGAGCAAACTGGCTGTGTGTGCCATATGCAGATTATTCAGAGGAAGCCAGGATAAGCCAGGAATCCTGCTGTGGCTGCTGCTGCTGTGTCAGAATCTGGAGCAGTTTCAGCACAGATTTTAGCCATGTCTCAGCCTATACTAGGCCACAGACTGTACTAGGCCAGGCAGCCATGAGGGATTCTGGTAGGCTTCACTCTAGTTTGCAGTGGACCTGTTTCAAATAAACCCTCCCTGTCTGCACTTTCCTGTATTTTCCTGGGTCCATGAAATATACTATACAAATCATATTTTTTCTATTCTCTCTCTCTCTTATATATATATCAGGGAGCAGAGTTCTTCATTCCACAGAGAAACCAGAAGAAACCTCGCTGCTACCAGATCTTCTCTCACTGCCACATGATTTCCCTGCCCTCAGGTTAGAAAGCACCCTTTGCACAATGCACTTTGGGAGGGGTAATGAAAGGGCTTTTGATGACTTATGGATACGTTGAACCCCCACCCAGCTGCTTTGACTCCAGAAGTGCTGTTCCCAGCAGCTATATATCTGCCGTATCAGGTGTGAGACTGCGGATGACTGTTGAAAGATACAGTATCCTAGTCGTTTCACAATTCTATGACTTGACACAACAATGCCACAGGAATCATCCTTGTTTGCTATTGCATCATGTCAGGGCCATATTGGCAACTTCCTGCACTCTCCTTAGTAAACCTGAAGGGTGGGAAACCGACAAAATGGGCACTTTGAAAAATGCTGGGTTTGCACAAGGACAAACGTGGGGCCCTCATAGTGGCTGTGCAGTCCAGCTGGAAGTCCAGTGCATTCCCTGTTCCAATGTATCTTATTCGTGAGGAAGCATCGAGCTGTAAACACTAGCCCATCTTTCCTCAGGAACTGGCAGGTCAAACTAAAGCTGAGAGTGACGACTCCTTTAAAGTGACCCACTGTGTTTGTCCATAACAGTCTAAGGATGATAGTATTGCAGTTGTGAGTTTTTATTATGCACATGGGGGTTCCACTGATGACAGAAGTTCTGGGCCCAACACTGCATTTCTGCATAATCAGGCATGATGGTGCAAATGATAAGATCATGGTGTTTGAAATCAAACTTCTTTCAGTGTTACTCTGGCTGACTGTTTTTCTGTGCTTGTCTAACAGGGCATCAGGTAACTGAGCTGGCGGACTCAGCACACGTTGTGATATTTAAGCAATAGACCAGTTCCTGTTGTCAGTATGGTGTCATGGTTAGAGTGTTGGATGAAGACTAGGGAGACCCAGCTTCAAATTGCCACTCAGCCATGAAGCTCACCATCTCAGCTTAATAGAACGAGATGTGAACGAGGCTTTTGGTCGTGCATGCAGCCCCTTTGCTCTTCTGTTCACAAACAAACCAGGAAGTCTTTCACTAACTATAGTTTTCCATTTTGTCCAAGCCAGGAAACTGTGGTTAACAGCTTCAGGACAAGCCAGGCTGTTAAACCATGGTTTAACGTTATATGTGAGATATAACGTTATATGTGAGAGCCAGTGTGGTGGTGGTGAGAGTGTTGGACTGGGACTCGGGAGATCCGGGTTCTAGTCCCCACTCAGCCATGAAACTCACTGGGTGACTTTGGGCCAGTCACTGACTCTCAGCCTAACCTACCTCACAGGGTTGTTGTGAGGATAAAATGGAGAGGAGGAGGAAGAGGATTATGTAAGCCGCCTTGGGTTCCTTACAGGAAGAAAGGTGGGGTATAAATATAATAAATAAATAAATAAAATAATATCTGGCTTTCCCCCCAAACTGTCAACCAGTAGTTTCCCAGTGCAGACAAAACAGGAAACTATAATGAATGGAAGATTTCCTGGTTTGTTTGCTCCCAACACACGGGGAGGAACAATGGGACTGCATGTGCGGGTGAAAGCCTGGTTCATATCTCGGCTTATTAAACCAAGATACGATTGTCTGAACTCTCCCCTTCTCTTGGCCCAACCTACCTCACAGGGTTGTTGTGAGGATAAAGTGGGGAGAGGAGAACAATGTGCACCACCTTGAGCTCCTAGACAGAAAGGCGGGGTATAAATATAATTCATAATAGAAGAAGAAGAATTGCTGTAATGAAACAAAAAGTACTTAGATGCTGCTTCCAAAAGTGACTGCTGCATCAGGAGGTTCCTGGTGTCTCTATGGGAGCGATGTGGGAAGCAACTGGAGCAAAGGAGACCCACACTTAATCCTTAAATAAAATAAAAGTAGCACACATTTAATCCTTAAATAAAATAAAAGTAGCACACAGTGTCAGCTGCTCTCTCTCTCTCTCTCTCTCTCTCTCTCTCTCTCGCCACCCTTCTTCCCCCATTCCTTTGTTTTAGATCAGGGAAGGAATTCCCCGATCGCTGCGCCTCCAACATCGATGCTGTCGCACAGATCAGAGGAGAGACATTCTTTTTCAAAGGTTTGTGGCCTTCTATGTGAAGTAGTTTTTTTTCCTGCAGTAGCTCAGTGCTAGAGTAAGTGCTTTGCATGTGAAAGGTCCAGGGTTCAATTCCCAGCTAGAGGACCAGGAAAAACTCTTGTCTGAGAGCCGAGAGAGCTGCTGGCAATCAGTGTAGATCGGGGTGGACAACTTGTGGTCCTCCAGATGTTTTGGCCTACAACTCTCATTATCCCTCACCATTGGCTATGCTGGCTAGGGGTGATGGGAGTTGTCAGCCAAAACATGTGGAGGAGGGCCACAAAATGCTTGACCTATGAGCACAAGATAATCGTAAGAGAGACATTTCATTATTTCATTTCATATATTACATTTCTATACCAGGCAATAGCTAAAGCTCTCTGGGCAGTTTACGAAGATTAAAAACCTTAAAAAATACAATATAAAAACAGTTTAGCTACAAACATATAAACAGACAGCAGACACACATACACACACATATCCCAACAATATCCATGACCTGATTAAAAACCTATCATATGCTGCCAAAAGCAGCAGCCAAATGCCTTGGAGTAGAGGAAGGTCTTAACCTAGTGCTGAAAAGACAAAAATGTTGGCTCCAGGCGGGCCTTGCTGGGGAGTTAATTCCACAATTGGGGGGCTGCTACCAAGAAGGCCCTCTCCCTTGTGGCCACCCTCTGAGCCAGCCTTAGATAATGAGCGTAGTTCACGGGTAGGTTCATATCAGGAAAGGCGCTCCATCAGGTATTGTGGTCCCGAACCATGTAAGGCTTTATACATCAAAACCAGCACCTTGAACTGGGCTTGGAAACATTGCAAGTGGGCCAGAATTGTTGTGATATATTCGGACATCCCCCTGTCATGGCGAGCTAGTAAGTCAGCAGCTTCTTCTCTTACATGGGGTTTAACATCTCATTCTCCTTTCCACCTTCCCCACCTGTGGCAGGTCGGTACTTCTGGCGTCTGACCCAGGGTCGGCACCTCACCTCTCTGCGCCCAGCCCTGATCACCGGCTTCTGGCGAGGCCTCCCGTCCGCTCTACGCAAAGTAGATGCCGTTTACGAGAGGCATACGGACCATCGCATCCTCTTCTTCAGCGGTAAGAGGGTCACGTGTGCGAGGTGATTGGGGTGGCCTGCATAAGAGCATAAGAAGAGCCCTGCTGGACAGTGGTGGACTGGTAAATTGTGACGTGCAGACGCTTCTCATGACAGTCCCCATGTTGGGAACCCCAAAGAGAGTTCAAAATGACAGGCTGCTCTGTTGATCCATATCAACAAACCCGGTCTAGCACTTTTTGTCTCCACCACAAGCTGGTCTTTTGTAAAGCTAATGGGTCTTAGTTCCCTATTCAAAACCAAGCCACTGCAAAATACTTTGCATTACAACAGAGAACAATAGTGTTGCTGGGAAAATGGCATATGCATGCCCCCCCTACTGTGAAGATTGCAGCTAAGTTCAGAGGGAATAAGGAATTCTGAGCAGGGCGGGGTAGCAGATGACATCAGCGCCCTTGCTCATCACTGCTGGCACTGTGTCCCTGCAAGCCTTTGCTCCGCTACACTACTGCTGCCGGATCAGACCAAACTGGGCCCAGCTAGCATCCTGTGTCCAACTGGTGGCCAAAGAGATGCCTCTGAGAAGCTCACAAGTGGGGCATCTAGGCAATATTCCTTCCCCACTGCTGACCCCCAGCATCTGATGGTTCTGGTTAGCCATCTTGGCTAATGGCTATTGACAGAACATGGATTTGTCTAATTTCCTGTTTAAAGCCATCTTCAGGTCAAACTACTGGTACATATTATCCTGGCACCAATGAGAGCTTTTTTTCCTAACCCTAATCATTATGTTGATGGCAGAAAATCTTCACTGGGAATGTGGTGGAGGAGCTGTTCTGCTGCTGTCCTGATCCAGATTGGAGGCCCTGCGCTTACCTTTTCTGGCTGGCTTTAAAATGAGATTGGACTAATTCATGAAGGAGAAGGCTATCAATGGCTACTAGTCCTGATGGCTCATTCTACCTCCAGTATCAGAGGCAGTATGCTTATGTACACCAGTTGCTGGGGAACATGGGCAGGAGGGTGCTGTTGCAGTCATGTCCTGCTTGTGGGATCTCGTGGGCAGCTGGTTGGCCACTGTGTGAACAGAATAATGGACTAGAGGGACCCTTGGTCTGATCCAGCAGGGCTCTTCTTATGTGCTTATGTTCTTAACTGGTTGGGCACTGTGGGAAAACAGGATGCTGAATTAGGTGCAGTTGCCAAATGATCCAGTATGGCTCCTCTTATGTACATGGTGTTTTATAGAGGGTAAGAGGACAGGTCCCTGCCCTGAGGAGCTTACAATCTAAAATATGACACAGGGGGAGACAACAGAGAGGGGAGGGAGATGGTGGCAGACAAAGGAAGAACGTACTCCCCCACCCCAATTATGCATACTTGGGCTTAGTAATGGTAGGGTATTGGAACCAAAGAGTTGTACCAATCTCGTGGCCAAGGGATATAAACTGGATTTTCCTGGCCAAGGGATATAAACTGAAAAGGGGAAACAGGTTGGCGAAGGCTGAAGCAGACTCTAGTCCACAAAAGCTTTCGCCATGATAAATCTGCTTGTCTTTTCAAGATGTCACAAGACTCTCTGTTCGTGTTTTGCTGTTGTATCCAGGCCCGCTGTACTGGGTGTTTAAGGACAATGGCGTGGAAGAGGGCTACCCACGCCCAGTCACAGACTTTGGACTGCCACAAGGGGGCATCGATGGCGCCTTCTCGTGGCCTTTAGACCAGAAAACCTGCTTCTTCAAGGGAGAACGTCCACTGGTGCTACGATGAAGCCACGGGGCACATGGAAGAAGGCTTCCCTGTCCGCAGGCACACCCTGGGAGCAGTTCCCCACCTCTGTAGATGCGGTGCTGGGTCAGAACGATGGTGGGTTTGTGCATCAGCTGGTCCTTTATTCCCCCTGCAGCGACTCCGCTATTTCCACTACGTCGGTATTTATCTGGAGTTGCCTGCGTGATAGTGTAACACTTTCCAGTCTGTCCTGCCCTTTTGGGATGGTGTGGAATGATTGCCAGAATGGTGTTCCCTTTTCCTGGACTTTTGTGTTCCATAGAAGAGAGATGCTGTACTCTGTGAAGCCCCATGAAACAGAATGGCCCAGTTCACATGTAACACTAAAGCAGGATTTAGTGCTAAGTGGACAAGCCTCTGTGAGCCTGAGCAAAACCGTAGGCTGCCCACTTCCCTTTCTGACTCCTGCACAGCCGGGAAGGAGTCTTAACAAGGATTCAGTTATAGTTTCTTTGATTCTTGGCTTGTTACGTATGGACCAGGAGTCATGGTATAAAACTGTGGCGGACCAAACCTGGTCCATTGCATGGGTTCTGCACCTTAAGAGTTAACCGGCACCGAAGTTGTGCCCTGTATGCGGCTTGTCAAAACCTTTACTTTCAGCCACAAGTGAAATTGACAAGGAATCCCCTTAGAAACACAGGGAAGCCACAAGCTAGTCAGTTACAAAAGAGTTTAATGGAGCGGAACTAATAGACTACAGGAATTTCACAGTATAAACAGAACAGTCAGTTCAGATAGGAAAACGGAAGTATTCAATTTGCTTTCTAGGTAGGCTTTGCTCTGATGCAGAATATTACCTGACACCAGAGACTCTGACTCTAGGTTCTAACGTAGCGATTTGCTTTGCCGATCGCCGGGTGTCCTGCCCAGGGTTGGAAGTTGCTTGGCCCTAGCCGGAGCTAGCGACCTGACCTGTGCAAGCCTGCACTGTGTTCCCAACAACCCTTGGTTCTTTGGCATGTATCTTTTCTACCCTCCCTTGCCCCCTCCCCGCCCTTGACGACCAGGGGGGCTGGTCCCGCCCCGCGGGGTGGTGGTGGCGTCTTTTTGGGTGCTTCGCAGCTCTTTGAGACTGAGCCCCGGCCCCCACCTCCAGAATCTCATGCTCTTCCTTGAGGGAAGTGTAAATGTGTCCCATTGAATGTATGCAGATGTGGCAGATGTGTAACCAGTCTGCCCAGAATTGTGTCTCCTGTGCCCCGGGTGGGGATTATGCAGACAGAGGGGTGACAGCGGAAAAAAGGGGGAAGCATGTCAGGGTTCAATGTGTCAGGGTTCAGCAGTGAACTCAGGCTTTCTCTCCACAAAAACAAACTCTAGTCAATTAATAATAATAATAATAATAATAATAATAATAATAATAATAATAATTTATTTCTTACCCGCCTCTCCACTCAGATCGAGGTGGGGAACAACCAAACATAAAATACATAAGTAGTTAAAAACACAGCAAATATTATTAAAATATTCTTAAAAACCTTTAAAAGTATCCTAAAAATTCTTTAAAACTTTATTGCTAAACAAGCCAACTTTAAGTCATGGGTTGTTTAGCTGGCTTGTTTTAACAAACTAGAGTTTGTTTTCAACCACAATTCCTAGTTTGTATGTAACAACAAGCCAGGTATCATAGAACCTGCAACTGAATCCTGTGCAAGAGGGGGAGTCTGAGGTTTCACTCAGTCCCACAGAGACTTGTGCGCATAGTACTAAATTGTGGTTCAGTGTTACATGAGAACCCAGCCACAGTCTATGGCCTTGTGTGTTTGATGCTTGCTTGTTTTATTTATTTAAAACATTTTTCTCCTGCTGCCAGAGTGGCTTACATACAATTGGTTAAAAAAAACAAGACAGTCCCTGCCCACAATCTAAAAACAAACAAACAGAAAAGGAAAAAGGGCTGGGGAGGAAAGAGGGGGGGGGAAAGCAAGTGGTCTTTTGGTAGGGTTGGTGGAATGGCCCTGCTTCCCACTTCATCTCCCTCTGTTGCAGCCTTTAGCAAAATCAGGGTGCCAAAAAAATGCCCCCAAAGTGAAGGTACGTCACATGTCTCTTGCTTTCTGGACTGCTAAACCGGTGAACAAGAAGGCTCCCAATTGCAAAACCATCTTGTGTGGACATACCTTTATGAGCATTGTCCTTGACGATCCATTTAAGGCACAATCCTATGCATGTTTGGACAGAAAAAAAGGCCTACAACTCCCAGCATGCCCCAGCCAGCCTTGCTGGCTGGAGCATGCTGGGAGTTGTAGGCCTTTTTTTCTGTCTAAGCATGCATAGGATTGCACCCTTAGAGAACTTTCGCCCTTCAGTTTAACCCCTTTCCCCATCTGAAGTCTTGTTTGAGGACAATTCTTACCTCTTATTACTTCAACCAGCCCACAGTTTGCTGCTCGCTTTGGACTAGTAGTCATTCCCCTTGGGCAAATGAGAGATGCACGTGGGGGGGTCTGCCCCATCCTTCCTGCCACTGTACTGTTGCTGAGACTGGCTGTCTTGTCCACTGGGTAGCTGCTATGGATGGTAGCGCACACTCCTCCTCTGCTTTTCTGGCCTGGAGCAGGGGGTGCCGGTTACCAACCACATCAGTAGTTATTCATTACCTTGATTTATTTATTGCCGATCAAGCTAGGGAGCAGTTAGATGTTTATTTCAATTACTGTCAGTTGCAGATAGACAGATATGGTTCATGGATAGCACCTTTATACAAGGTCATGCAGAGAACACACGTTTTCATGGGATTTTGATCCTCAGTTTGTGTGTGTGTGTGTGTGTGTGTGTGTGTGTATCTGTCAAATATTTTTTAATGTTTCTCCATGGAGTGGGCGGTGGCAACAGAGAATATCCCTGTATTTAGAAAACTAGCCTGTCAAGGATACGTCTAGACTACAACCCTTCTCTCAGGAACCCAGTTTTCTCTTTTTAACAATTTTTTAATTATAAAAATTAAAGAGGACTCTCAGTCCCCTTACCCTACAACGCTCTGTTAATTTAGTGCCAATGTCCACTCTTCCCCCATGCATTTTTGTCTCGCTGCAGGAACTCTGTATGCCTTTAAGGGCAGGGAGTACTGGAAGTTTGACCCACACAACCTCAAGCCCCAGACGGGCTACCCTCGTTCCATAGCCAAGGACTGGTTGGATTGCACGGGTGACCTGTACCCTCCCAGGAGCATGCCCACCAGCCCGGCATCAGGAGCCGACTTCAGCCAGACTTGCGGGGCCCACAGCCAGAAGTTGACCGCTGTGTGTGCTTTTGCTCTGCCTTTCGGGCGATCTCTTCCACCGTGCTCAACTGTCTACCCGTCGCTCTCCTGGCTCTGCGAGGATTTGCCTAGGAAGGACGAGAACGGGCCTTGCTGTACGAGCATCATTCGTGGCGCCGACCGAAATTGCCATGCAGGCACATCAGTGGCAGGGAGGGGCGGGGGGGAAGAAAAGAAACATCCAGGTGGGATAGGATGTGTTGAGCAACTGGGATACTGGGATGCAGATTGAGGTCGCAGGTCCTTGGTGGCGGTGGTGAGGCTTTGTGCACGGAGGGAGGGAGTCCTGCAGATGGCAACCCTTTGGTATAGGAATCCCAGGAGGGGGAGCTTAAAGCAGGGGTGTTGAACCTCTTTACATTTCAGAGAAGTTCTCAGGTGCCACGTTCCAGTGATGGGCGGGGCCCAGGGTGAAAGGGCGGGGCAAAAATACCAGCATATTTTAGCTTAAAGCTCTTACTCCCAGTAACTACCTAAGCCTTAGGAGAGGCGTTTCAACCTTTTTAGAAGGGGGGGGGGGGAACTGCACTAAACCACCAATCAATGATTGGGGGAAAGGAGAAGGGGGTGTGGCCATTTGGAGAACTCTGGATTGGGACCCCAAATGGGGCAGATTTGGCACCCAGGGCCGAGGTTCCGCACCCCTGGCCTAAAGGAATTGGAACACCCCTCCACAATACAAAAGGCTCAGCAGGATCTGTGAGCATCCTACGAGGAATCCCTGCAGACTTGCAGAGGCCCTCCTGAAGGCGCAGAAGATGACCTGGGGTGCTCCACTGGTGGCGCATCGACCATGAAGCAGCTGGCACTGGGAAGGGACTTGCTCTTGGGGAAAGGAAACCGCGTAAGTCACTTTTTTATTTTTCTTTTTTTTTTGCTGCAGGGAGCAGGGCAAACAGCGGCCTCTTTCTGCAGTCCCTCCAATCAGCACAGCTGCGGAATGATTCAGAATCATTTGTCAGGGCCTGCCCTGCTGATTGACAAAGAGTCATTGTAGCCTAAGGACCGGAGAGACTGCTGTTGAAAGAAGGGGGGCGGGCGGGAGGAGCACAGCATTTGCCATTTGAAATAAGAATCGGAAAGGGGAAGGTGGAGGCATGTCCATCAGCTCCCCACCATCCACTCGTTTAGACTTTCTGTTGTTTATGGAGACTTTAATAGCAGATTTATATGTCTGAGAATGTCAGTGGGTTACACACACACCCCACCACACACGCCCCATAACCAAGCTGTCTCACCCTTTCTTACGTAACTCCACTTTCCCTACCAGCAACCCTGTGAGGTTGTGGGCAACCATGGAACCCGTGTTCATACAGTAGTGGGATGGCTTCCCCCAAATTAGCTGGCTGTGCCTCCAGCCCCCCAGAACCCCTGCTCCCTGAAAAGGGGTGGGGGGGTGGAAACTAGTGAGCAACTCCTAAAACAAGAACTAGGATTTATTTAACAAGGAAGGGAAGGTGGGGAAAGGAAACAAAACACGCATTCAAATGAATGAATGATGGAAAGTAAGTCTCCAAACATTAAAAAGGGAGAAAGGAACCTAATAGTTCTATAGTACACAAAAGTAGGTTATTTCTTCAAACTGGTCCCTAGCTGGTTGCCAAGCATCTACTGACTGGTAACTGGAGGGAAGGTAGAATGCTGCTCTTTCTTTACCTCACTTTTCTGTCTCTGTCTGTCCCGATTCACTGTTTTTTCTGACTCTTTCTTCACAATCTGTCATCTTTTCTCTCCTTAGAGTTAACCCTTCTACTGTATGTCCTCATAGTCACACACACACACACACACACACACACACACACGTTAAACACTGGATATTCCACCAGACGGATGGGGCGATCGGACCCGCCTACCCAGGTTCTGCTTTCACGGAGGCGCAAAACAGGCCTCCAAGGCCATGGGCGTATCTTGGCAATTATTAAAATTAATTTTAAATGATGTATTTTTGTTGTTGTTTATTCCTTTCAGTGTGGAATGATTAAATGCACTTGCATGATAGAAGATGGAAAGTCTGCTGAATACTGCTAGGGAGGGAGGAGCAAAGCAAAGATCTTTTACACCATCCAGCTGCTTCTAATTGGATAGTGGCAACTGTCAAGTTTTATATGCAGTCGGATTAGGGAAAACATAGAATAGCATCAGCGGTACCCTTACAGGTTCACAACCATTGTTAACTCACACCAGAATTTTCTATTCCTCACAGAGCACAGCCCAGAGGGGACTCTTGTTTTAAACTTTGGACTGCTCAGCCCATAACATATCATCATCTTCTAGACAATTATTTTTTAATTTGTGTAAGGCAGGGGTTGGCAACTTCAGGGGGAGACCCAGGGACCATTTTCACTGGTGCACTCCACAAGCCGCCTGTGGCAAACTGCTACAGTGTGCAAAACAGCTCAAGTTTAGCTTGTTCTGAAGCTAAATTAGACCCATTTAGTGCTCGATAGGGCTAAAACGGCCATTTTTAAATAGAACACACATTTTTGTGTTGTTGCAGATACTGAATTTGGCAGGGGCTGCACGGGGGGGGGGGGGTTATGCCCACCCCTGGCATAAGGCATAGCAAGGGTGAATGGGTTGAATCCAGGATATCCCATCTTTGCAAAGGACTCCGCTTACAGAAGGTCTCTCTACTTGATTTTTGGGGATCCTGCTCCCCCACATATAGCACAGCTCACCCTGTTCAGTGGGGTCTCCTAACCCTCTGTGTAGCATTTTCAGGGGGCTATCAGAGTTTCCCTAAGAAGGAGGGGGCAGGGAAGTCCACTTCAACAGTGCTACCACAAGGCCTTAAACCAGCCCTGAACAACTTGTGACCTAACAAGCCAAAAACAGCCTTCCAGCTATGTGCTGTGGACTGCCAGTCAGGTCTTCCAGAGATTTGGGGCTCCAAATGAAAGATTCAGGGCTCCAGCCATAGTGAGCCACCCCCTAACAGCACCTCTGTCTAGAACTCTTTCCTCGCAAGCAAACCACATCTGTGAAAAGCTGCCGATGGAACCTCCTACCACTTTGGGGCTGGGGCGGGGGTGGCAGTGAAGAGCACCAAGCAAATATTGATACAGTATTAAGTTGTATTAATATTAAACAATATTAAGGTCAAACCACTTATTCCTTGACTCCGGGAGAAGCACAATGGCAGAGTTTGAAAAGCCCCACCCTGTCCTGACACTTGATCTGACTTAAATCTGGATCCAACCCTATAATTTGGAGCCTGCCCCAAGTATAGAAACAGCAGTCTACATCACTGCAGTTACGGTTCTCCTTCCCAACATACCTAGAGGATCAGACCCAGCAAAGGGGGGAAAATATTTTATTTCACTCTGGTTAATAGCGGCTTTCCAGGGTCTTCAGGGCAGGCAGAGGTCTTTCTGAGTCCTAGCTGGAGCTGCAAGGGATTGAACCTAGGACCGTCTGCATGCAAAGCAGATGGGCTACAACTGCGCTATGCTTTCCCCCCACCCCTCACTCCCCCACCCCCACCCCCCCCACCCCCTGGGTCTGGAATGCAATGAAGCTGATCAAATTAACTTCAGACAAATGCAGCATGTTAGACAGGATACAGTGCCTCTAGTTTAATAAGGCATAATGGCTGATACAGAGTAAGGCACGTGCACTGAATATTGCTAGATCAGGTTGTAGACTCGGGTTTCACTTCCAGTTTACGAAGAATTGTTTGAAGAGAGGACTTTCGCGGCCTTGCGGCAAGATTTCCACCTGCAACAGGGATAAAGGCATGTGAGATGAGGACAGCCAGTGCAGACACACAGAACTGTGTTGTCCCACTCAGTCGGAGGGAGAATAGCAGCGGCTCAGAGGACTAACCACTGCATCAGGATATCTATTTTTCTAACTCCTTTCTAGGGGAAGGTGTCAAAGATCTGGGAGCCAGGAAAGAAAACTTGGGCTTGTGATGTGATGGGGTAGTTCAAGGTAAACATCAACCCAGTGGATAGTGGCAATGCAAAGGGCAAATTCCATGTGAGGGATTATCATTTCTTAGGAAAGAAATTGAAAACAAGATACTCAGTCACATTATACTTCAATATGAATGTACCATGCAAGAATAGTGTGTTGTGTACAGTCCTAGTTGCTCCATCACAAAAAGGATATTGTAGAGCTGGGAAAGGTACAGAAAGGGGCAACCAGGAGTTGGAGCGTCTTTTCTTTGGGGAAAAGCTAAAGCATTTGGACTTTTTAGTTCAGACAGTGGGACATGATAGAGCAGTGGTAGGCAACCTGGTGTGCCCTCTAGATGTATTGGACACCCAGTGCCCATCAGCCCCTACAGCCAGTGGTGAGGGATTATGGGAGTTGTAGTTCAAAACCTCTGAAGGTTTCCTACCGCTGTGATACAGGTATATAACATTCTGCACGATGTAGTAGAGAGAGCAGACAGAAAGAAAGAGATGTCTCCCTCTGTCATAATACTAGAACTTGGGTCCATCCACTGAAATTGAGTGCTGGGAGATTTGGGACAGACAAAAGGAAGTACTTCACATGATACATAACTGACTTATAGAACTCAGTGCCACAAGATGTGGAGATGGCCACTGCCTCAAACAAGGGAATTAGACAAATTCACGGGCACATTCTATCTACATCTATTACAGCCTTCCCCAACTTGGTACCCTCCAGATGTTTTGGACTTCAACTCCCATCAGCCCCAGCCTAAAGTCTGCCCATCCCTGCTGGTCTACTTCTTTCTTAAATCATGGTACCCAGAACTGGAGGGATGCTCTTCCTTTATCAGAGCCTTCTGGATATTTTGTCTGTCTATTTGTGCAGCCTCTGTTTACTTACCTGTGTGTTCAGGGGATACTTCATCTGGGAGATGAAGTTCTCTGCCACCTTCAGAGCTGCCTGCTGTTCCTTCTCATTGGCTTTGAGACCTACACAAAGAAGGAAGGAAGGGTTAAGAAGGGCTAAGAAATTTCTCTGACGTTTGGCAAGCAGAGCAGAACTTGTTTTCTGGGAAGGAGTGGGGTAAACTAGTATCCTTAGTAAGAAAGAGGGCATTCTTCTTAATCTGAGCCTTCTAGATCAGCCTTGTATTTAAGCACTCGCCTGGTCCACCATAGGAGTTGCATGCCGGTGAGTAAGCAGTGGTGGAGGCTGGCAGCTCCAATGTCAGTGGGGCGGTGTATCCACTCTGGGCTTTAGCCTGAACGTTAAAGGAGTTATCCATGGTGCTGAACCCTGGGGCCCCAATATAGGTTCAGCACCATGGATAGCTCCTTAGAATTTCAGCCTACAACCCGGAGTAGATGCACTGCCCCACTGACATCGGAGCCACTGGTCAGCAGGTTGACAGAGGAAGAAGACCCCTACACCCAGCATAAGAATTGCAGCAGGTTGCTGGAGGAGAGATGGAGTTTTCTATCTCTCCTCTGACACCCCACCACCCCCAAGCAGGTTAGTAACATTTTTGTTTTTAGGGCAGTAACTTTTAAGGTAGTAAAAAGGCCATAAAGACTGACCTCTTCCGACAGGCCTACCCAGTGGAATTTTAAGAGTTTTTAGGATACTTTTAAAGGTTTTAAATAATATTTTAAGAATATTTACTATGTTTTATATTTATGGTTGTTCCCTGCCTCGATCTAAGTGGAGAGGCAGCCGGTAAGAAATAAATTATTGTTGTTGTTGTTATTGTTGTTGTTGTTGTGGGTTTATTTACAAAGCTGACCTAGATGATGGAACAGATGGAAAGATGTGAGACGGTAGCTTAGTTGATATGGACGGTGTGAAAGGGGAGAATTTGCATACATTTGTACACTATATTTGGACATCAAATTCCCATGTACAATATACAAGTACATGCACTTGTCCCTGGTTTAATCCCAGGCCGTTGCAAAACTGCCTCAATTTGTGCAGCGCATGTATTCAGGGGAGAAGTTGTAGCCATGATGCCAAAGGGGAGAAGTTGTAGCCATGATGCCAAACCTATTTTGGGGCTGTGGTTCAGCACCATAGATAGCTCCCTTAAACGACTAAAACCCAGAGTGGATAAACGGTCCCACTGGCATTGGAGCCACCAGCCTCCACTGGAGGTAGCTCAGGCAGTGTTAAAGCACCTGCTGAAGGATCCGGGTTCAATCCCCAGCATCTTTAGTCAAAGGGCCTCTGGTAGCAGGACTGGGAATGGGACAGTCAAAGAAAACCATACTGGACTGGACTGACCAAAGATCTGATTCAATATACAGTAAGCATTCACGAAGGATCAGGCTATCAATGGCTATTAGTCATGATGGGTATTTATTACCTCCAGTATCACAAGCAGATACCTTTCTATACCAGTTACTGGGGAACATGCGCTATTGCACTCATGTCCTGCTTGTAGGCTTCCCATTGGGGGGAATCTAGTTGGAACAGAATGCTGGACTACACAGGCCTTTGGTTTAATCCAGCAGAGCGCTTTCTGTGTACTTATGTTAACTTCATATGGCATAAATCCACAGCTTTTGAATGCAAAGGACACACCAGAACATAGGAAGCTGTCTTACACCAGGTCAAACTCTTTGTCCATCTAGCTCAGTGTTGTCTACTAGAGATGCCAGGGACTGAACCTGGGACCTCCTGCATGCAAAGCAGGTCCTTTACCACGGAGCTGTTGTCCTTCCATTTAAGAAGAGGCATTGCAAGAATTCTTGATAATGCCATGAGAGCTGGCAGGGAAAGGCCAATCAGAAGCAGGTTACTCTGGAAAGTGAGTAGGCAAGTGGTCACCACTGAGAGATTTAGGGCACAATCCTATGCAGGATTAGACTGGAAAAGGCCTACAACTCCCAACATGCTGGGAGTTGTAGGCCTTTTTTTCTGTCTAAACTTGTATAGGATTTCACCCTTGATCAGAGTGGTCCACACACCACACAGTCAGGCATCCCAGGTGGTGCCACTCTTAGCTGGGTATGTATTCTGCATTTCTGGTCCCATACCAGGCATTGAGGCTATTTCCCTGGTAGTGCCTAGTGTCTGTTACCTTTCCAAACATAGATTTTGCCGCACTGCCCATTGTCCAGGATGAAACAGTCATCTGTGATGAGCTGGTCCTGGCGGAATGGGCTGGACTCGGATACTTTGGTCAGGCTCATTTTCCCTGTCATATCGGAGACCTGGAAGTTAAGAAAGAAAGAGAAGAAGGCACACATGATTCAGGTGAGGACAGACTTCAGGCTTACGGGATCTACCTTGTTGTTCTTGTTTCACTAGAACCCTCAGGATCCGCCAACTAGAGCCAAGTGCAAAGGAGTGACTGGTATGTGTGTGTGGAGCTGGATACAAAATGGCGGCTCTGGGTGGGGCCAGATACAAAATGGCAGCTGGGGTGGAGCGAGATGCAAGATGGTGTCTGGAAGTGGAGTCAATTGCCTACTGCACCCCATGTGCAGAGGGGCTTTTAAAACTATGCATGGTGCTGATAAAGTCAATAGAACTCTTCCTCCTCTCATAACACTAGAACTTGTCGCTTCCTGAAATGGATTGGTGGTAGATTCAAGACATACCAGCCCACACAGAGCATTATTCAGGTATGCAATTTGCTGCCACAATGTACTACAGCAGCCGTAGTGCAGAACAGGGGCGGGCAGCTTGTCGCCCTACTGATGTTTTGGCCCATCAGTCCTGGGCAGCATAGTCAAAGGGAAAGAATCACGTGAGTTGCAGGCCAAAACATCTGGAGGGCCACAAGTTGCCCACCCTTGGTGTTGATGGCTTTGAAAGGAGATTAGGCACATTCATGGAGGACAATAGGCCTAGCAATGGTTATTAGTCTGGATGGATAAGTGGAACCTCAGAACCAATTTTGTGTGTGTGTGTGTGGAGAAACATTTGGGGAGGGCTTTTGCTTCAGGCATTACATCTGCCCAGCCACAATTTGAAACAAGCTAGATGGACCTTTGGTCAGATCCAGCAGCACACCCGGCGTCAGCACCCAGCATTTTTGGGAAGCTTCCGGGGAGCCGACAGAGCCCACCATGCAGCTGGCTGGGTCTGTGAGCCACCCGCCACTTTAATTACAATGCCCCCGACATATGCATCACTTTGGGGCATTGTGCAAAAGTAAGAAGGCACGTACCCAGCCACAGACCACAGTGCTACTGCCACTAGCGGCATGCAAGCCTGCCACGGACGGGGACACACTGGTGTCAGAGGGAGTCCACAAGAGGACAATCTGCTGTGTGGGGGGGGGGCATCAAAACTGAAGCCAGCTGCATACACTGGGACTCGTCTTACTTTGGGTTGTTACCTTGTATAATGCAGCTGTGACTGCATTCTTCTGATCAGCAATGGCATCTTCCTCAGGACTGCCCTCTTTCAGAACTGGCTTAGGACCCAGGACCTAGAACAAGCAACAGGTAATGCCGAGTGCTGATATCTGCTTACAGCTGTTTTTCAGCTCCTCCCTCGGAACCCAAACCCCGTGCCTCACAGGCTTTAATATACATCTGGTTCAAATTTGCTCTTAGTGGTGCAGCAGCTGCTGGGGATCCATTTGCATGTGGTTATCATCATGGCTATTTCTTCATACGTTCTGTGGCCTGCTGGATATTTGGGCCTACGACTCCCATCATCCCTCACCATTGGCTGTGCTGGCTAGGCAGATGGGAGCTGTAAGCCAAAACGTCTGGAGGGCCACAAGTTGCCCACCCCTGGTTTAAGTAGCGCCATCCATGTGCATGGTGCTTGACAAGCGTGAAAGGACAGGTCCCTGCCCCAAACAGACACAGTGCTGGAGCACATGCGTTGCATGTAGAAAGTCCCTAGTTCAATCCCTGGCAGGAGGGGGACAAGTCCTCTGCCGGAAACCCTAGAGAGCTACTGTCGAACCCAGTATAAGGCAGCTCTGGCCCATTCACACAGGAAAGTCGCTGAAGGATGCTGCAGTAATGGAGCAATGAAGAAGCCCTTAGAACAGGGGTAAGCAACTTGATGCCAATGTTTTCGACTATAACTCCCATCAGACCTGACCTTTGGCCGTGCTGGCTAGGGCTTATGGCAGTCATGGTCCAAAATATCATGCTGGATCAGACCAGGGGTCCATCTAGTCCAGCATTCTCTTCACACAGTGGCCAACTAGCTTGCTGTGGGAAACCCACAAGCAGGACATGAAAGCAACAGCACCCTCCTAGTCATGTTCCCCAGCAACTGGCATACTGCCTCTGATACTGGAGGTGGCATATAGCCATCAGGGCTAGTAGCCACTGATAGGTAGCCTTATATCCCATTCCTCCTCTATCCCTTCTCATCCCATCCTCTTCAAAATGACTCTTCTCCTTCACTCCTTCAACGCAGCACATAGTTAAACTATGGAATTCACTTCCACAAGATGCAACGATGCCCACCACTCTGGGTGGCTTTAAAAGGGGATTGGACAAATTCATGGAGGATAAAGCTATCAATGGCTGCTAGTCCTGATGGCTATATGCTACCTGCCTTAGACTTTCTCGGTGTCCATTCTGTGCACCCCACCTAAGGGATGGGTGAGAATTCGTTCCGTTTATTGTTTTTTTTAGAAGAACTTACCAAAATTCGAAAATGTCTGAACCAGTGTGCCAGAAAGAACTTGAGATTTTAAAAATCTGAATGTGAGACAAAGTGAAACTGACAAATGTGTCTATCCAGGCAGAGGACTTGAATGCTTCACTCTTAAATGTCGGGTTTCGAATCCCGTATATTCAGACACATTTGTTGTGCTGAACTAGGGCTGCCACCTCCTTTTTTTCCTGACAGGCGCATCTTTAACAGCTACAATGGCAGGCAGGTGCAACATGGTCATCTACATGACCATGTTGCCGGCCAGATGGGCGATTAATAAATGTAAATAATAAATAAATAAATAAAAATACATGCTGGGAATAGCCGTACCTATTGAATTTGGCCGGTGCAGATGGGTGAGAATTTTGTTCTGTTCATTTTTGATAAGAACTTACCAACATTCACAAATTTCTCCATCAATGGGATAGAAACAACTTGAGATTTAAAAAAATCGAATGTGGGAGAAACCAGAAGTGAGAGCTTCATCCCTCCCTACTTTCGGGTCCTCTTCATAGATCCCTTCCATAATAACTTTATGAATATACAAGCCATATTCCAGATCACTTCTCCCAGTGGGGCTTTAATACCATCACAGGTTCCTTGTTTGTTTGTTCGTTTGTTTGAAATATGCGTATGTTGTCTTTCAGGGCAAAGTCCTCCCAAGCGTAGGTAAATAAAAACATTTTTTTTAAAGGGCCACAAAAACCCACTTGTTTTGATCTGCTTTTAGCTGAGATGTTGGGCTGGTTTTTTTTTTTTTTAAATTATTATTATTAGTTTAAATTGCTGCCAATTTCCCTTTAATTGGTTTTTAAAACTGATTTTATATGAGTGCTGGGTTGGGCAGTACACTGCCTTTAGGCTGCTGTTTTAGAATGAGATTTTAAAAGCCAATAAAGATGGTGAGAAATGTATACGGCGGGAGTTCCACAAATATGGGGCCACCATCAAAAAGTCCCCGTCTCTACTGCGCAGCCAGCCAACTCAATAATGAGATCTTCAGCAATGTCAGTGCACTGCCTAGAGACACCCATCTGCAGCTCCCCTCGCATGGCTTCCTCCTCTGCAAGGATCTTACCGCGGTCATCTCGGCTGGCTCTTCACCATCTGCAATTATCTCCATTTTGGCTTTCCCTTTCCTCTCACTATCCCGAATTGCCGTCGCTAAATCACGGGCTTTGTTGCGCTCCAGGATGTTGGATTTCGCCCCACACCAAGTAAAGATGGCCTGAAATGAGAGGTCACAGGGTCGAACCACCCCCGTATGTGATTGATGGCCAGAAACACCAGCTCATCCACACACTTGCCCCCATCCATCACCCACTACTCTGCTGTGCTTGGTGATCCATCTCTGGTCTCTCACAAACAGGCCGACACCATCTTGTCTTTGTAACAACAACCTTTTATTCAGCCTTCTAGTACAGGGCTCTCCAACCTTGGGTCCCTAGATGTTGCTGGACTTCAGCTCCCAGAATCCCTTGCCATTAGCCATGCTGGCTGGGTATGCTGGGAGCGGTAGGCCAGCAACATCTGGGGACCCAAGGTTGGAGAGCCCTTTCTTTACAACCATGTGTCGTGCCCCCTCTTTATTGCCCCCCTCTGGTAGCCTGAGAGAATGCATCCTTGGCTATTTCTATATATTACACTTGGGTCCAGAACATCCACTGCGATCCCATCCTGAGGAATACATTCCTCTCTCCCAAACGCACACATGTTTTTACTCTGGCAACGCATTAGCAGAACATACACACGTCCTTTTTAACATGCAGTGCTGGCTCCAGGTTTTTGAGGATCCTTGGTCAAGATATCCCTCGATGGGTCCCCCCTCCCTGAGTGAGTCTATCTTTTCACTGCCACTGTCACCAGCTGCTGCTGCTGCTCCTCACCCTCTTTCTAATCATTGTTACCGCTTGCTTGCTTGCTTGCTTGAAAGGGAGAAAGCCACTGAGCAAGTAGGCAATGATATCTAGTGCTCCTCCTCCTTCTCACCACCACAGTTCTCTGGGCCAGAGAGGGAGAGGCAGGTGAACAAGCAGGCTGCAGTGGTGAACAGGATTACTTTATTTATTTATCTATTTTATTTTATTTTATTTCTTATATTTATTAATCGCCCATCTGGCCAGCCACCCAGCCACCCTGGGTGATGTACAATTAAAACAATACAGTATTAAAAAAAATCTTTTAAAATCCTAACCCACCCCATATTCCCGCCTGAAATACCATGTTTTTAATGCACGGCGGAAGCTCATCACGGAGGGGGCATGGCGAAGGTCACTAGGTAGGAAATTCCATAACGTGGGGGCCACCACAGAGAAGGCCCTCTTCCTAGTCCCCACCAGCCTGGCTGCGCTGGCTGATGGGATAAGGAGAAGGCCATCTGTGGCAGATCTTGTTGAGCAGGGAGCCTTTCCCAGGGGAGCCTTGTCAATGTGCCCCTGCAACCGTGCCTACCCTTGATTCCGGCCCCGTTAACATACATATTTCCGCTTCTCTCCATGTGTTTCCTGCTCTTCCAGGCTCACCTCTCCCAAGTCCAGGATGAAGCAGTCGCCAGTGTTAAAACTACCCCAGCTCAATTCCTTTTCGGTAGCCCGGATATTCTTTTTCCCTTTCACTTGGTAGAGTTTGCGGATGAGGCTGGGTTGTTGGCTGGCCTGGGTTTTGTTAAAGGCAGATTCCACACCTCCTTCCTGCAAAGCACAAACAAAGGGGTTGAGGTCAGGGAGCAGAAGCCTTGGTCAAGTGGCAGGTTAAAAGCCTCATGTAGAGAAGCCCTTATACAGCTCTTGGGTCTTATTTGCCCATTTAGACTGCTTTAAAAGGGTGACAGCCCTAACTGTCAGCAATTATGCTCCCAGTGGACTGCTTCAGCAAGGCCTGCAATGTGGAAAAACCAGTCTGGTTAGGCCTCTCTCACCTGGTATTTGATGCCGTGGGGGAAGTATTCCATGAAAACATCAGACTCGTTGCCCTGCACTTCCCGGTACTGGATGGGTTTTTCCTTCAGGAAGGAGTTGATGTGGGTAGAGAGCAGAGCACATGCCCCCTGCTCATCCCGAGAGGAATTCTGGCCTGGGAGAAAAGGAGAGAGCAGTCATCTGATAGGAATCATCTTGGCTCCACTTCTGCGGGAAATTAAACCTTCTGGCTACTGCCTTATTTAATTATTTCCAGCTTGTGTATATCTGTCCCTCTAATAGCGAACTCAGGTGGTGAGTGCCAACAGAAGTGGAGCGAAAGCAGGAAGAACAAGAGGGAAGCATCAGCAACAAGAGGGAAGCAGCATGCTTGGGTGAATCTCACAGTTTGCAGAAGTACAAACAATCTTTTCAAACTGCCTCAGGGAGGGGAGAAATCTCCTAACCCCTCGTCCCAGCCCAATGAGGACTGAGCATGTTGAATGTAAGTTGGGGAGGGGGAGAAAAATGGGGAGGGGCGGATTTGGAATGGCTTGCTCGAGCCCCTTGGAGCTTTTAGTCTAAAAGGCCTGGGTGAATAAAAAGGTCTTCACCTGGTGCTGAAAAGAACATAGAGAAGGCGCCAGAAACAAGACTCTCTGGAGATGGTATTCCATAGCCGGATGCCACCACTAAGAAGGCCCTCTCCTTAGTAGCCACCTGCCTTACTTCACTTGGTGGGGACACACACGAAGCAGGAGCGCCAAACAGGATCTTAAGGCTCAGGTGAGCATATACAGGAGAAGGCAATCTTTCAGCCACAGTTCAACCAGCATCCTTTGTGTGCATGAACTGGTCATCTGTGCTGCACTAGGGGAGGAAAATGTCTATATTTCTTCTGTATAGCAGACAGATTTCCCAAATCCCCCACTATACTCCATTGCTCGGGTCTTAAGATCGCTTTCTTTGTCTTGCTGTCTGCAGCTTTGATCTCCCCTTTTTTTTTTTTTTTTTAAACTGTTTGGCTTAGGAGAGAGTGTGGATGAAGGGCCAGTTGGGGATGATAGGAATTGTAGTCTAACACATCTGGAGGTGTCAGACGGCTGCGCTCCTGAATCAGCCCACAGATGGGTTCTACATCTAGACTGGTTTCATCTTGGCTCCACCAGATATGTTTGCTGCTTACTTACCAATCCAGATGTGCACACTGGAGTGCTCGTCAGCTCCATTGTGAAGAATTAGGTACGAATCCCCGGTATAGAATATGCCTTTCATCTCTCCTGGGACAGCCACAGGCTTCATCTTCTCCACCCGCCAGATGTGTAGGCCAGGCTCCTTTACAGAAGCATCGAAGGGAGAGCCGCTGCCAGGCAGAATGGGAGAAGGTGATGAATTGGAAGGGGGAAGGGACAGGACAGAAATAGACAGTAAGATGCAGGTGGAGAGCATAAGAAGAGCCCTGCTGGATCAGGCCAAGGGCCCATCTAGTCCAACATTCTGTTCACGCGGTGGCCAACCAGCTGCCCACGGGAAACCCACAAGCAGGACATGAAAGCAACAGCACCCTCTTGCCCATGTTCTCCAGCAACTGGTGTACATAGGCATATATACTGAAGGTAGCATATAACCATCAGGACTAGTAGCCATTGATAGCCTCCATGAATTTGTCCAATCCCCTTTTAAAGCCACCCAGAGTGGTGGCCATCGCTGCATCTTGTGGAAGTGAATTCCATAGTTTAACTATGCGCTGCGTTGAAGGAGTGAAGGAGAAGAGTCATTTTGAAGAGGATGGGATGAGAAGGGATAGAGGAGGAATGGGATATAAGGCTACCTATCAGTGGCTACTAGCCCTGATGGCTATATGCCACCTCCAGTATCAGAGGCAGTATGCCAGTTGCTGGGGAACATGACTAGGAAGGTGCTGTTTGTTTGTTTGTTTATTTATTATATTATACCCCGCCTTTTTTCCTGAAAGGAACCCAAGGCGGCTTACATAATCCTCCTCTCCATTGTATCCTCACAACAACCCTGTGGGGTAGGCTAGGCTGAGAGTCAGGGACTGGCCCAAAGTCACCCAGTGAGTTTCATGGCTGAGCAGGGACTAGAACCCGGATCTCCCGAGTCCCAGTCCAACACTCTTAACCACTACGCCACACTGGCTCTCATGTTGCAATCACATCCTACTTGTGGGTTTCCCACAGGAAGCTGGTTGGTCACTGTGTGAAGAGAATGCTGGACTAGATGGACCCTTGGACCCAGCATGATTTTTCTTCTGTTCTTAGGGAGTGATGGTGAGGCTGCCTCCTCTGGCCGGGAGCGCCCTGAATAAGGTACTGATTGTCCTACCCTTGTAGAGGTCCGTGTCCATATGGAAAGTGGGTCATAATGACAGGATTATACCCCAAGATAACAACCCACATATAATAAGCTTTGAATCTTAATTGTGTTCAAACAAGTCTAGAGTAGACCATATTTGATTGAGCTGGAATGGATGTGGCATTGTTACAGAGATTATTAATATTGATTCAATGCATATCCTGCTTTCAAGTCTGGAACAGGGATTCTCAGTGGCTGGTGAACATGACAAAGAGACACATTAAAATAAACACAGTTGAAACACACAAAGACTAAAACCAGCCTCAGAAACCCCAACTATGAACCAGAGCAGTTGTCAGTTCTCTTCTCCCCCAAAATGCTTTGATTAATAAAGTGGGTTCTTAGGCTTTGGTTGGATGGGGAATCAAAAGAGTTTGTTACCTTTTGGGGATTGCTGTATACATGGTTCCAGGGATCTGGTGAGAAACAAATCTTAGTTAGGCTTATCAAACATGGAGCAGGCGCACAAAGATTGCAAATTTTACACAAATCTGTATCCTGTTGACGGTTGAAGAGAGGATGCTGGTTGGCCACAGGAGTGTGGAAAACAGGATGCTAGGCTGCATTGGCCTTTAGTGTGATTCATCAGGGTACTTCTTAAGTTCTTAGGTACGTCTCCGAATTTCAGTCTCTGGGTACAAACAATGGGACAGGATTGTTGCCTTCATGTTCCCATTGTGGGCTTCCTGTTGGCATCTGGGTGGCCACAGTTGAAGAGAGGATGCTGAGCTCAATAGACCTGTAGTCTGATACAGCGGGGTTCTTCTCATGCTGCCCCTCAGCTCATAGCAGCAATCTCAAAGAAACTGATTTTTACAGTGTTGACTGCCAGCTGTGGCTGGTCATGTGTCCTGTACCAGAACTGGCTCCTGGTTTCTTCATGTACTTTTTTTTAGCTAAGGAAAGTTTGTCTCAATCACATGTCACCCATTGCCACATCAGTCCTAGTGGTGGGGCAAGATGCCACCCTACTGTAATGGGGGAGGGCAGCTGGGCTGGTTGATATCAACTTCCCCATTTTTGAAGCAAGTCAACACTCAACACACAGTTGGGATAAGGGCCTAGATTAGGGGCTGATCCCATGCTGTGTGTGTTGTATTCGGGAACAGTGTGTGCTGTTCCCTTAAACACAATCCAGCCTCCAGATATTCTCTCCCCACCCCTCACCGAGAAGAAACCCTGCTGCAGGCCTGCATTAAGAGCCCTGCAAGGGAGCTGTATAAAACCCTCTCAATAAATTATGTCAGTGATCAACACTTCTGTGGAGCCTAAATTCCATAGTGAAAGGTTTAACAGACCTCAGGGAGGACTATAGCCAGTGATATAGTGGAGCCAGGGCTAGGGACGTTGGAAAAATCCGCAATGGATTCAAATGCATTTGGATTTCTATGAATCCAATCCATGGATTCAGCAGCGGACCGGCTTTTCCTGAGTCTCACTGATTCCATGGACTTACGGACCTTTTTTAAAAAAAACTTTCTGGAATTTTACTCAAATTTATTTGTAGAAAAATATGAAAAATTAAAAAAAACAACTGAAAATGCTCATTTCCTCCCATAGGCTAAAGTGTAAAAATGCGCATTTTGGGGGGATCTGCACATTTTCGGAAGTGCAAATTTGTACAAGTGCGAATCTGCGCAAGTGCACACAATCGCAAGTTTGGGCAATGGGGGGGGGAATCCAATTCCATCAATGAGTGGATGATGGAAGGAAAGGTGCCTGACAATCTGTAAAACACAGACAGAACGGATTTAACAAAATCCGTGTATCCCTAGCCAGGGTTCACAGGGTTGAAGTGCCAGGACTTTTTGATTAGCAGGGATGATGACATCATCTGCCACCCCCACTCCCACCCCCAGGCTTATATGTTCCCTCTGAGCTTAGCTACAGTCCTCACAGTAGTTGGGGGAGAGCAAATGGATTTTCCCAGCAACAGTATATTGTTGTGGACATCCCTGTTGTAATGCACAGCATTTTGGGGTGGCTTGGTCTTGATTGGGCAATTTAGGGCACAATCCTATGCAAGTTTAGACAGGGGAAAAAAGGCCTACAACTCACAGCATGCCCCAGCCAGCTATACTGGGAGTTGTAGGACTTTTTTCTGTCTAAACCTGCATAGGATTGCACCCTTAATGGCTTTTTAAAAAAAACCAAGGGGTGTAGGGAACCTGATCTGAATGTGTGTATGTGGGAAGGGGGGAACTGGAGAGGACTTTAACCCTTTACCACATTCTACAGTACTGATCCGGATCATGGCCCCCCATGAACGCTTCCATTGACACAAATGGAATGTAAATAGTAGGTCCCTCCCCCTATTTGGATCAGGACTGAAGCTGGGGACACACACAAAGGATTAAAGCCCCCCATAGCCTCCATCAGGGTCTCCATTAACATCACCTGTGTGCTTTAAAAAAAAATTGCTAACTGCATGAATGGGGTCATGTCTAATTTGGCCCTAACATATACAAGCTTTTATGGAATCTGGCCCATGAAACTTGCATCTTGCACATCCCATTAAAGAACTATAGAAAACCAGAATGCTTCTCTCCCCATCACATAGGGAAGGAAATATACTTTTACATTCAGACACCACAAATATAGGCCCACCCAGAAATAAGAGATAGGTTCCAACATGCTCTGCTGTCAACATCCTAGGGATGCGGAGATATATACATTTTCTGGACTGAAAGAGAAAGAAGCCAAAACTGGCCTGACAAGGCCCTGTGATCTTCCAGGATATACAGAAAGCTGAGGTGTCAAGTTGAGTAGGGGAGTAGATGGAAAGAAACTGGTTGAAGTGGGGTCTCCAAAGGTCCTTCCGTATCAGCCGCAACCTGATCCTTCTAATCCACCAAGGGAAAGCTTCAGAGAGTTGGAAAGAAAGGTGTCCCTTTCCCTTTCCCCCCTTCTTGAAGCTCCCCTCGCCCTTGCAAGGTTTGAACAGGATTACAAGGCTCCCATTATAAACTGGCTAGAGTTCTGAACACTGCGCCCAAGAGCTGGGGATATCCTGCAAGTCCCCACTTATTTTGATTTATGATAGAACTACAACTTTCTTAATATTTTAAGAGTGCAAAGACAGGTGGAACTATGCCAGTGTTTGAAGTACAGGGGGGACAGATGGAGGGTGCCCCCTTGCCTTTTGTGATGAGCCTGTTAGCTAGTAGGCAGGGGGATTTATCTGACTAAATTTGGAAGGAGTCAGAGGGTGGAATTTGTGATTTACATAATCCCATGCGCACACCTTTCCCCCATGATTAGAGCTGAAAGACAGACACATTTCCAATTTTCAGCTGAACAGACCAAGACAAAGCTATCAATAAGTGTTGCTTGCATTTCTCCAGGCTATTAGCAGCGTTCTTTCGTTCTTTCGCCTGCCAACCTGATCCAATTTTAGTCCCACCTTGACAAGTTTTCAAACATAAGTACACTGCAGGGAAGAGGAGGACTGTATTCACACTTACCAAGGCGGATGTTCGCGGCAGTCTCTGCTAAAGCAAAACAGGAATGTAAAATTAGATTTCCTGGGTGGGGCCCTTCCCCGCCTCTCTATTCAATTTTTTCATTGCCTCAGAGCCTTTGTGGCTGGGGGGGAGGGGGGGAGGAGAGAAAAGTGTCAGAAGTGGTCGAAAGAAGAGTGACTCACTTCACTTCTGATTTGCCATCATCACTCTGTCCTTCCCGTCATGTGCTCTGGGTGCATCGCTTGCTGTGCTGGCTGTCACCCTTTGACTCTCTCAGCATCACTTTGGTGGAGAGTCCCTCTGGAAGAGCCGTGTGTCTGTGCATGGAGAGCCATTTGCCCAAGCAGAGCATGGGGTTTGCCTCTCCTGCAAGCTGCCAAGGAAGAGAAGTTACAAACATCCTGCAATTTTTATGAAGGGAAATGAGAGACTTCTCTCAAGTTGCAAAGCCAAAAGGTGGAAACCCAATCGGCTTATGTTTCGGTCCTTCCAGTTATGCGCTGTTGTATTTCGGCACATTGCACACCTGTATTATGAGCCAAGCCACTGTAGATAATAACCTCAAGATGAAAATATTTACGGAGGTTCTGGCCAAGGATTCCATCATCCTTCCTTGCCTCATAGAAGTGGACTTAATTAAGGTTTCAGTGGTTTCTGTCCACACGATAGACTTCAAGGTACAGTAACAAAAATTGATCCCATGGAAGGCATCACCTTAGCTACTTTGCATCCCTCATTTTCTGAGATCACCACTGCAGAAATCTTCTCTGCCCATGGCTGATTGGCTCAAGCTATCCTGTTTCCCTAAGCAAAAAAGTAATAATTTGCAACTTGTTAAGAACATAAGAAGACCCATGTTGGATCAGACCAAGGGTCCATCTAGTCCAGCATTCTGTTCACACAGTGACCATAGATTCATAGATCATAGAGTTGGAAGGGGCCTACAAGGCCATCCAGTCCAGCCCCCTGCTCAATGCAGGAAACTAGAGGAGGGGTCTCCCATCCAAGTAATAACCAGGCCTGACCCTGCTTAGCTTTCCATGCCCAGACAAGCTGAGCCAGTGTGAGCCACAGGCTGCCTGTAGAAACCCACAAATAGGGCATGAATGCAAATGCACCAGCCCGCTCATGTTCCCCAGCATACTGCCTCTGATAATGGAGGCAATATATAGCCATGGTGACCAGTAGCCATTGATAGCCTTATTCTCCATGAATTCGTCTAATCCCGTTCTAAGGCCATCAAAATTGTTGGCCATCACCACACCTCGTTGGTAGCGAATTCCATAGTTTAACTATGCGCTGGGTGAAGAAATCCCTCCTTTTATCTTGATATAGTATATGCAGGGCCGGCCCTACCATTAGGCAGAGTGAGGCAGCTGCCTCAGGGGGCAGATGCTGGGGTATGCAGGGAGGCAGTGCGAGCAGCCCCACCCATCAGCCATTCCTCCTGAGTCTCCCAGCTGTTCTCCTCTATTAGAACTGTGTGCCACACAGCCTGATCTGCACACACACACCCCTGAACTAGCCTTCTTCCCCCAGGTGTGGTGAAGGGCACTGTCCCATCACCAGTTTTGAAGTAAGAGTCAAGTTTCAGTTCAGTGTTGTAGTAAGAGTCAACTTCTGGAGGTGGAATGGAGGGTGAATCTTGTCTTTCACCTCCGGAGACAAAATGTATTGGGCTGACCCTGTATATGTGTGTGTGTGTGTGTGTGTGTGTGTGCGCGCGCGCACGCATGCGCGCACATGCTCTTCTCATAGGTTTTGGCGGGATTAGGGTCGGCTCCTTTACATGTGTGAGGTTTTTTCCTGAGTTTTTTCTTTCTTTCTCTGCCTTTCTGGAATCTTCCATACAGTGCTTTTTTTCTGGAGAAAAAGGTACCGGAACTCTTGGATTACATTTCCTCGGGAGCAGATGGCGATTAAATTGTAATGCAATTAATAGAAGAAAAGGTGCTGGAACTCAGTTCCGGTGAGTTCCACCAGAAAAAAAGCCCTGCTTCCATATATCAACCACAAGGTGGCACTGCAGTAGAGCAGAACTGTGAAAATACAGAGCTTCTCACTGCAGTTGGTTCTGCCATTTTCAGATAATACTACACTTTCCTCACTTTAAAAGAAGCTATGGAAATGCTTAGAAAGCGCGGGAGAGGGCCCTGGAGGATGATGAACCCAATCCACCTTCTGCCCACCCCTGGTCTAACACAGGGCAGTAGCAAGGCTCTGGAACAGGCAGAAAACAATCCTATGACCTCTAACAGCTGCTGACAGAGCTCTGCTGCTTCTGTGTTATGCTGTGCTGTGGCGCCAATGAGCCCCCCCCCCCCCCGATGCTGATTGGTTTGTCTGGGAGGATATCTAGGAGCAAAATCTCCCAAGAGATGTATCTCTGAGCCACCCTGTGTGGCAAGGAAACCACAGGCATAACTGTAAGTGTTTATCTGGTCCAATGTATGTAAGTTTGGTTAGACACTTCAGTCACCACCAGGAACTATTGTTTCCGCTCCTGAGTTAAGCAAGAGGAATAGCAGCCGGATGAATTATTTATCTATTATATTTATACCCCGCCTTTTTTCCTGCAAGGAACCCAAGGCGGCTTACATAATCCTCCTCCTCCTCCTCTCCATTTTATCCTCACAGCAACCCTGTGAGGTAGGTTAGGCTGAGAGTCAGTGACTGGCCCAAAGTCACCCAGTGAGCTTTTGATGGCCAAGTGGGGTCTAGAACTGGGATCTCCTGAGTCCCAGTCCAACACTCTAACCCAGGGCTCTCCAACCTTGGGTCCCCAGATGTTGCTGGCCTACAGCTCCCAGCATACCCAGCCAGCATGGCTAATGGCAAGGGATTCTGGGAGCTGTAGTCCAGCAACATCTGGGGACCCAAGGTTGGAGAGCCCTGCTCTAACCATTATGCTACACTGGGTCTCTCAGATGATGCATGTACGGGGATAACAGCCTCCTCCCCTGCCCCAAACACACACATGTGTAAACCGCCCAGAGAGCTTCGGCTATTGGGAGGTATAGAAATGAAATGAAATGAAATACACTGGCACGCCTCAAAAAGAGTATGGACTTGGGTGTACAAAAATAATGTAATGTGGGGGATATCTGCCATCTGCGAGGGCATTTTGAAAAGGGAGGGCTAAGAATAATGGCATAGTGGCTGTGCTGCTATGGCATGACCACAAGGTGTCACCCTCTCCCTAAGGAAAAGAGGCAGGCCAGCAAAAGAAATACAGTCATGCCTTGGATTGAGAGCATAATTCGTTCCAGAAAGGTGCTTGTAATCAAAACGCTCTTATATCAAAATGAAGTCCCCCCAAAAAAATTTGCACAGAGATTTTTAATTTAAGCCGTACTACAGTACTTGTATTGCAAGACGTCGCTTGTATATCAAGAAAAAAAAATAATTAAATAAATATTTAAAAATTTGCTTGTCTTGCAAAACGCTCTCAAACCAAGTTACTTGCAATCCAAGGTATTACTGTTGTTGTTATAGTGTCAAGACCGTTTGATGAAGAAACCTCAGTACCTTCTGAACGTAAAGCTCGCTCTTCGTGTGTTACCTTATCCACACGGCATCTCTCAGTTCTCTCCATGCACCAGATGTAGCACGGTATGTTTTCCGGATCCTCCGAATGGTGATCTGGGTGAGAGGGAAAATACCTCATGTTCAGATGTGGTTAGGACTGTGTGAACTGGATTAGTGCTTCTCAAGCCTTTGAAACGCAGGCATCCTCCTAAACATTGGACACAATCCTATGCATGTTCAGGCAGAAAAACATCCTACAATTCCCAGCGTTCCCAGCCAGCAGTGCCTTAAATGGGCAATCCTATGCATGTTTAGACAGAAAAAAGTACTACAACTCCCAGCATTCCCCAGCCAGCCATGCTGGTTGGGGAATGCTGGGAATTGTATGACTTTTTTCTGTCTAAACATGAATAGGATTGCACCCTTACTCTGTGTTCTGGTCCTTGCAGCTAAATGCCAGCTGAATGTTCGGTGGGGGCACACGTAGCAATTCTCACATGCAGTGCTGTTCATGGTGGCGGCAGCATCTAAAATACTTTCTAGGCTCTGCACACAAATTAAGGAAACAGTAGAATTAAGAGAAGCCGGTCTACAGTCTAGCAATTCTATAAACAATGGGAAAGGAAGTGCAGTTTTGGCCCCATTCTAAAAGGTTGAAATGCCTCTCCTAAGACTTAGTTTATTCATTCTATTTATACCCCGCCTTTTTTCCTGAAAGGAACGCAAGGTGGCTTACATAATCCTCCTCCTCCTCTCCATTTTATCCTCACAACAACCCTGTGAGGTAGGTTAGGCTGAGAGTCAGTGACTGGCCCAAAGTCACCCAGTGAGTTTCATGGCTGAGCGGGGACTAGAACCCGGATCTCCTGAGTCCCAGTCCAACACTCTAACCACTACGCCACACTGGCAATAGTTACTGGCAGTAAGAGCTATTATTATTATTATTATTATTATTATTATTATTATTATTATTATTATTATTAATCTTGCTGTGGTTCCTAAAAGAAAGCTTGACATCTGGCAGACTAATGGGAACCACTTGTAAGGAACAGGGCAGCAGCATTTGGGCGTGGGTGTTGGGTTCTCACAGGCCCAGGTGCAGTCTGGAGGAACATCTGGGGGCAGGGAAGCTACTGAGATGAGAAGGGCAGGAAATGAGATAGCAAGAGGCTTGGTCTGGTCAGAATGGAACAGCCCGATTTCCCACCATCTGTAGTCTACTTCCAGAGGTACTGCAAGCAAAATGGTGTATATGTATATGTGTGTGTGTGTGTGTGTGTGTGTGTATATATATATATATATATATATATCCTGCCTTTTTTCCTGCAAGGAACCCAAGGCGGTGTACATAATCCTCCATGCCATTTTATCATCACAACAACCCTGTGAGGCAGGTCAGGCTGAGAGTCCATGACTGGCCCAATGTCACCCAGTGAGCTTCATGGCCGAGTGGGGACTAGAACCCGGATCTCCAGAGTCTCAGTCCAACACTCTAACCCAGTGGTTCCCAACCTTGGGTCCCCAGATGTTGCTGGACTACAGCTCCCAGCATCCCTTGTCATTAGCCATGCTGGCTGGGTATGCTGGGAGCTGTAGGCTAGCAACATCTGGGGACCCAAGGTTGGGAACCACTGCTCTAACCACTAAGCCACGCTGGCTCTTGATGTGCACCCACCCGGGGCCAGAAAGTACATTCCGTTCTGCCGGGAGAAGTGGTTCTCTTCAACGGGCTGGGACAGCCTTCCGCAGCCTGGTTCCCTCCAGCTGTGTTGGACGGCCACTCCCATCAGCCCTAGCCAGCATAGTCAATGGTGAGGGATCCTGGGAGTGGCAGTCCAACATCTGGAGGGACACAGGTTCCTCATCCTCGGGCTTCCTGTCACCAGCTTTCCCCAACATGTTGCCTTCCAGATGTGTTGGACTGCAATGCCCATCATTCCCAGCCATGCTGCTCTCGGGAGTGGGAAGTGTGTGTGTGCACGCATGTGTGTGGCTGGGCAGGCTGGCTCAGATGATCTTTTTCTATGCAGAGGTGAAAGGGGTTGTGGTTCTGGTTGTTGTTGTGCCTTTTAATTCCCATGACTGCATACAAGCGGAAATGTTCTGCATAAATTGGTAAGGCACGAGGCTTGAGCCACTGACAGATCCTTCTGATATTGAGTCTGTTTTGGAGTTCCAGATTTCCCAAATGTGTTTGAGAGGCAGACCTTCTAGGATGGCTATTTTGTATTCCCGGCAGCCTGGCAGGCCTCTTGTGCCTTTAAAACTGGGGTGGCGCATCTGTGGCCTTCTGGATGTTGTTGGGCCCCATCAGCTCTGGCCGTAAGCCAAGCTGGCTGGGTCTGTTGGGAAGCTGGAGTCCACCACCATCTGGAAAGACACAGGTTCCCCCCTCCCCTGCTTTAAAAGGTGGGCCTCTTTTACTTTCTGCCTGCTCTGCAGTGGTTAAAGGCAAGAGGGTCCCTACAAAAAAAGCTAATTACGTGCTACCACCCCATATAACGAAAGTATGACGAAACTAGAATTGCTCCAGGAGCTGCTTTTCAGCCCAAGGGCTCCCCAAAGTGGTGCACTGCATCTGAAGACCCATTGTGGCCTAGTGGTTAGAGTGTTGGACTGGGACTCCAGAGATCCAGGTTCTAGTCCCCACTCAGCCATGAAGCTCACTGGTTGACTTTGGGCCAATCACTGACTCACAGCTCAACCTACCTCACAGGGTTGTTGTGAGGATAAGATGGAGAGGAGGAGGAGGAGGAGGAGGAGGAGGAGGAGGAGGATTATGTAAGCTGCCTTGGGTTCCTTGCAGGAAAAAGGGTGGGATATAAATATAATAAATACATAATTAAATAATTAAAAAGGAACATCATTCTATATTGCAGAGGTGGGGATCCTCTGGCCCCTAACCCAAATGAGGACCTCCAGGCCTCTCAATCTAGACCTCCGATTCTCTCCAGGCCGTACTCCCATCTCCTGTGCTCTGTTTTCCCCCCGGCCACACCACTTCACCACTGCCTCACTCCAGTTACTGATATGTGCTACTCCATCCTGATCCATCCCCCAACTACAAAGCTGATAGAGGAAACCTAACACAAACTTAGAAAAGTGAATGCCTGGATGCAAATGTTTCTTTTTTTATGTTGCATGCTGGACAAAGGTTAGAAGCACATCTGCAACACCACCTGCATTTGGCTCTGTCTCCGCCCACTGCTGGAATATGGACCTTGATAGAAAAAAGCTCCCCTACCTATCCTGTATTGGCTCCTATAATCACATATTTAATCTCTCCCCCTCCTCCCACCTTATCCCTTAAGTCTGGTATTTCTGTGTTTTTCCTTTGGGACAAATGGAAAGTCAGCGCAGATGTGAGATCAGGCAAGCGAATGGATCACGGAGCAAATAAACAGTACACAGCAACGTATTTATTTTTCCTGTTGGTGGAGGATCCCATGACATTGCAACCCGCCCAAAGAAAGATGCAAAATATTAGTATCAAAACATGCTGCTTCCCGCAGAGAACAAAGCACGCCTTTATATTTTTAGATGCTGCAAAACATCTGTCCAGCGACAATTCCAAACAGAAATGTCCCTCGGAAATGTGTGGGGCCCTGAACTATGATCTTAAAAGAATATAGTCGGCAGATCAAGGGACCACCACGGGAGGGTGCCTGTATCTTTGACAGTTGCATAGCAGAGGAATTCCACCAGGTGCTGCTGTCCTTGCCATCCCATACAGTAGGGGTGTGGAACCTCCAGCCCGTGGGCCTGATCTGATGTTATCCGGCCCGCGAGGGGCTTGGTTCTGTACCCCTGTCATAAAGGTACAGGCGATAAAGATGATTTTAGAACAGAGATGATGGGGAATTTGTGGTTTTCTGGACGTTGCTTGACTACAACTCCCATCAGCCCAAGCCAGCATGACCAATGGGTCAGGGATTGTGGGAAGTGCAGTTCCAAAGCCCCTGAAGGGCCAGAGGTTCCCCATCAGTGTAGGGTGCCAGGGGGAGGGTGTCCAATTGGGGTACCCGCTGCCTTACCACCTGTGTACACCGGCATTCTGTCTCTCCTGTAAATCTGGCTCACTAAATGCAGCAGTGAAAAGGGTACTACCTAGGCTGCAGTAGTCATCGGCTGACCACACAGGCCAAGCCTGGCTTCGCTGGGTCTACAAAGCCCTGGTGTCAGGGCTTCACCCATCAATCTGAGCAAGTTATTCCTATATATTAATAATGATCTCATTCTCTGAGTGGGGATCCTCATGTAGCCAGAACATCTGCACAGAAGAGGGAGGCCTCAGCAGGCTTGGGGGGGGGGGCGACTCCAAAGTTTGCAGAAGTGTATATATCAACAAACCCCCTAAGGATGGGAGAACATAAAGCAGCCCAATGAGGACTGAGCGTGCTCAGTGGCCACGGAACATGGACTCAGGGGTGGGCAACAAAAAAATGGTTGGGGAGGCGGAATGGAGTAACCCAGAAGGGGGCATGGCGACTGGCTGGAACCCTGAACAGAGGCACTTCACACTCTGACATTTTGTTGGAGGTCCCACTTGTATTATTTTTGTTATTAGTCACCCTGAGTGCTACAAATACAGTGGAAAGGCAGAATATATGTATATTGATTGATTGATTGATTGATTGATTGCATTTATACCCCGCTCTTCAGCCAGAAAAGGCTCCCAGAGTGGCTTACAAAGATTAATAATAGCACAGTCCCTGCTCTCAGGCTTACAATCTAAAAGACATGACACAAAAGGAAAAGGGATTGGGAGGGAGGAGGAAGAACGCAGAACTCAAGCACCAGTTCTTAGTTAAAAAGGTTCTTATAGATTTTTCTTTCTTTTCTGGCAGGGAAGGGCAAAACAAGCTCCCTGCAGCTGCTCCCCCTCCGGCTGATGTATGGGGCCAGGTTGGTCTCCCCCTTGCTATGATGTTACTCCTGGGAGGCATGGGGTGCAGCCTCCCAGTGGCCCTTGGTTCTCTGGCGGCTGGCCGATGGACAAGGGCAGAGTCTGCCGCCCCAGGGAACTGTCAGTTGGAGCTGTGTGTTCCTTCCATCAAGGAGGGGTGACGCGAGCTCCCTGCAGCTGCTCCCCCTCCAGCTGATGTATGGGGCCAGGTTGGTCTCCCCCTTGCTCTGATGTTACTCCTGGGAGACAGGGGGTGCAGCCTCCCAGTGGCCCTTGGTTCTCTCTCTCTCTCTATATATATATATCTTGCCTTTCCTCTGCATTTGCAGCACTCAGAGTGGCTTACAACAGTTTAAAAAACAATAACATCCAACAGAAATTAAACAATAAACAGCAAAGATATAAAATAAAATAAACAGAAGTAAAAGCAGAGACAGGTGCAGAAGATAAAACCAATCTAAAACAACAATAGTGGAAGGGAGTCAGCTGCAAAAGACTCCTTAAACTTGGCAAGTTAAATGCCTGTTGGAAAAAGGGGAAGAGGAGGAGGAGAAGAGGAAGAGGAAGAAGGCAGCGAAAAGCAAGGAGAGAGGGGATGTAATGAACATCCCAAGGTAAGGGAGTTCCACAACCTAGGCGTGGCCACAATCGGAGAAGGTCATGTCCCATGTCCCAGCCAGAGGAGCCTTGCCTATCACCAGAACATAAAGAGCCCCCCAGCAGATCTAGGGAGCAGGCACTCTAGTACAGGGTATGGCAGCCTCCCCAGCCTGTTGCCTTCCAGATGGGTGGGACTACAACTTCCATCATCCTTAGCCAACATAGGCAGGCACACGGGAAACAAGCGGAGGGGTCCTTCAGGTTTTACCAGTTTGCTTTGATTTTGCAAGGGCCCCTGGAGGCATCGGTAAAAAACTGAGATATAAATTCCCAAACAAATAAAAAATGTATTATTTATTACAAGTATATTCCACCTTTCCTGTAAGGCAGGGATGTGGAACATATGGCCCTCCACAGGTTGTTGGACTACAACTCCCCTCAGTCCTCACCATTGGCCATGCTGGCTTGGGCTGATGGGAATTGCAGTCCAACAAGACCTGGAGTGCCACACATCCATTCTCCCCTGCCTTGAAGGAGGTCAAGACAGCGTATGTTTACCCTCATAACAAACCTGTAAGGTAGGTAATGCTGAGAGACAAAAATTGGCCCAGTGAGCTTTTTGGCCTAGTAGGGATTAGAAGCTGGGTCAGGCCTAGTCTAACACTTGAACCACTGCACCATGCTGACTCTCCTTTACTCCCACTGTTCAGGGTTCAGACAACCTGATAATGCACACTCAAGGGTAGAGTGTGGGCTGAGTGCGGGTTGTTGTTGAAGTGTGCGTTGTCATTGAACTGTGGGTTATCTGAACCCAGCTGAGATAACAAACCATGGTGAACAACCCAACAACAAACCATGGATCCTCTTTATGGGTTGTTTGTGGTTAAGCCATGGCTTGTTAGTGCAGCTGGGTTCAGACAACACGATAACCCATGGTTCAGCAACAACCCATACTCAACCCTTGAGTGTGGGCTATCATCTTGCCTGAACCCTTGTCTGAACAGTCTTGGCTGGGTTTGGTCCTAAGTCCAGGACTCTAACTGCTGTACTGCAATCAGTGCCGGCTCTGGGTTTTTGAAGGCCCTTAGGCAAGGCTCCTTCAGGGGCCCCTCCTTCACACCAGTATGGCAGAGAGCCAGTGAGCAAGCAGGCAGTGGCATCTCCTGCTCCTCCTTATTTATTTATTTATGTATTTATGTATTTATTTTTATTTAAAATATTTCTTGGCTGCCTTTCAGGGCAGGAGCCCTCCCAAGGCGGCGTACAACAATAAAACACAAATAAAAACCAGTGTAGTATTAACAATGGTAAAAACACAATAAGAACCCTCTCACCCCACCACCGTTGTCTGGGCCAGAGGGAGAGGCGGCTGAACAAGTGGATTGCAATGGTGAAGAGGAGGAGTGACTCTAAGGGCTTGCGTCATTGGACCCTCTTAAAAGTTCCATAAGAAACACTGTGATCTCAAATTTACTGTTTGATCCTGTTTTCGTTGTCATTGTTGCTCTATTGCATGACAATGTAGCCAGCCCAAGTGCTTGGCTTGCCAGCTTTTGGAGTTAGTTGCTGTAAACAGAACGCCTCAGAGGGCAAAGTTCCCAACCATCATTTCTCAGCAGGTTCATCCTGCGGCTTTGGCTGGAGCCACAGGATTGGCTGGCAATGCTGTAGTAAACAAGTACATGTATGTAACTCCTCAGTCATGCAAATCCCGCTCCACCCGCCAGTGGGCTGCAGTTGCAGCTGGTTGTACCCCAGAACACACGTACATCAGGAACCCAGTCCTGTTGCAAAATTATCAAGGGCACAATCCTATGCGAGTTTAGACAGAAAAAAGGCCTGTGGCTTATGCTGGCTCAGCTTGTCTGAGTGTGGAAAGCTAAGCAGGGTCAAGCCTGGTTATTACTTGGATGGGAGACCCCTCCTCTAGTTTCCTGCATTGAGCAGGGGGTTGGACTCGATAGCCTTGTAGGCTCCTTCCAACTCTATGATCTATGAAATCTATGAAATCTATGAAACTCCCAGCATGCCCCAGCTAGCTATGCTGGCTGGGGCATGCTGGGCACTGTAGGCCTTTTTCCTGTCAAAACTTGCATAGGAATTGTGCCTTAAGGCTGCCAGGTGTCCTACTTTCCAGAGGACAGTCCTCTATTTGAATGGCTTTTGGAGGACAGTCCTCTATTTGAAGATGTCCTCTATTTGATGGCCTGTCCAGTCCAAATCTGGTTTAAAAGAGAGATTAAGAACCATAAGAAGGGAGAGCCACGGGCCTGGAAGTTGCCCATCCAGTTAGCACCTGAGGAGACTGAGCAGAGTCTTCCCCACTATGGTCAGCTGTGTTGTACGGGAGTTCTATTTAAAGGCTAGTAATTATTTCTAACTTTGCATCTACAAACACATCAGCATGCGTGAATGCTATGCAAACCTGTATCCTCTTTTGTCCTCTTTTTTGGGGATGCATTTCCTCTTCCTTGGCAATGCGTAAGTGGTTACTCCAATCCTATGCACTTCCCCAGGAGTAAGCTCCACTGAACACGGGACTTATTTCTGAGAGAACCTGCATAGGATTGCACTGTAAACTGCTGCTTATACCCATAGATCTGCCCACCCACATCACTGTCCTTGCTGGACCAAGAAGACATACCGGTACACATATTTTTTCCTCCCAGGCGGCTAAAGTGTGAAGTCACAGTAAAACCGAGAACAAGTTCACTGATCTACTCGATTGCCAATGTGGGCTTTTGATCATCCAGTCTGGATTGACCAGCCCCTTTGAGCAGGCTCCAGCTCACAAGCACAACAAAACAGATGTCATTGAAAGTAGTCAGAGAAGTACTGTAGGCAGGACTCTTCAGAACGTACGTACTTCACAAACTACCCACCTCTTCCTTGCTTGCTATGGCTATATATTGCCTCCAGTAGCCGAGACAGTATGCCTCTGAGCTCCAGCTGCTGGGGAACGCAAGCTGGAGGGTGTGCTCTTGCCCTGCTCGTGGGCTTCTCACATGGCATCTGGTTGTTCACTGTGTGAAAAGAATGTGGGACTATATAGGTCCCATTCAAGTCCGGTTTCCAGGTTAAGAACCATAACAAGGCAAAGCAGGGCCTTGGAGTTGCCCATCAACAGCTAGCCCCAGACAGCAGCCTGACACAGGTCAGCCGGTCACACTCTTCCCCACTATGGCGAGATGTATTGTATTTCTATTTACATTGTAGTCGTTATTTCTAACATTGCATCTATACATACACAAAGTGTATGCAAACTTTATGCAAATTAGTGTCCTGTTTTCTCCTCTTTGGGGGCAATGTACTTCTTCTTTGTTGGCAATAAGTAGCCTATTAAAACTATTTTTTTTTTTTAATGATCTGACCAGTGGAGGCTGGTGGCTCCAAAGTCAGTGGGGCTGTGTATTCGCTCCCAATTTTACGCTGAACTTTTATGGAGCTCTCCGTGGTGCTGAACCATGTCCCCAAAATAGGTTTGGCATCATGGATAGCTCCTTTTATGTTCGGAGTAAAATCCCGAGCGGATGCACAGACCCACTGACAATAGGGCCACCAGCCTCTACTGCATCTGACTGGTTAATCGGGGGCATCCTTTTAAATACAAAAAGAAGTTTTTAAGCAGTTACTCTAGCCAATTATTCTACTAAAGATTGCAGCCCTACATTTTAGGGGGCCCTGAAACAAATTGTCAGTCACTGCACATGGGTAAACAATGAATCACATATTTTCCTGGCCATGCTTATCACACACAGCAGGGTAAGCTTAAGAGCTGGGTACGTGCATGTTCTGGGGGCAATCGTTACCATAAGCGGGTGTGCATTGGCGAGTCTACCACACCTGCACACTTAGAAGAAGCCATCAAGAGCATGGGTGATGGTTTGCTGGACTAGTTGGATTCAGGGCCGGCACCTGAGACCTGGCAGGCAACCATGCAGTGTCTGTACAGCTGATGAGGAGAAATGTGTGCATATAACGAATGCACGGGGGGGGGGAGGGGGATTCTCCGCTCGAGCGGCAGAAGGGGAAGTTGTCCCAGGTCACACACCAAAGAAAAAGGATACAACTACAGTGAAAAGGTAGACTCCATGATCTATTTACCCAAGGATCCCACCGTGCTGGGGAAAATGCCCATAGGACAGCCTTCCGCAGCCTGGTTCCCCTCCAGATGTTTTGGACTACAATGCCCATGAGCCCAGACAACATGGCCAATGGTCAGGGGTGACTGGAGTTGTCATCCAAAACCAGGTTGGGCATATGCTAGGTTGGGGAAAGCAGCCTTATGTATCAGAGGCAATATGTCTATGTACACCAGTTGCTGGGGAACATGGGTGGGAGGGTGCTGTTGCGGTCGGTCATGTCCTGCTTGTGAGTTTCCCGTGGGCAGCTGGTTGGCCACTGTGTGAACAGAATGCTGGATGAGATGGACCCTTGGTCTGATCCAGCAGGGCTCTTCTTATGTTCTTAGGTAGCAGCGACGACCGTGAGTTGCTAAAACCCCTTATCCAGCTTCCGCCCTCCCCATGGCGCTTGAGATTTATGAGGAACCTGTGTGTTTTGCTTAAGGTTGCAGACAGATCTGACTAACTGCAGGATTTAAAAATGGGGTGGGATCACCCATTGTGTGCTTCTTTTGTCCCTAGGTGCAACCTGAAGCATGCATCATGGTACCTAGTACAGCTTCCCCCAACCTCGTGCCCTCCAAAATCAAATCAGTTAGACCGCAACTGCCATCATCCCCAGCTAGGGATGATGGGAGTTGAAGCCCAACATATTAGGAGGACATTAGGTTGAGGAAGCCTCACCTAGTAGAACCTAATTCAATGAAGTCTGCTCTCTCCTCTTACTCTCCACTTTAAGACTAAGACTGAATGCAGACTTTGTGGCTTCAACCTCAGTCCAGCTCTTCCCATATTGCCCGCCTGTGGATTCTGGATGTTGGCATAAGACCGACACAGCTTCCCTTTGCTGAATTGCTGTGTGTGGGGGGGCGGGGGAGGCAGAGGCTCTCCTTATCAGAGAGGCCTGCCTGAAGGGGGTTTAGATTGCATTTGGGACAAAAATTTCCAGGCTCCCAAAAGGGAGCAGCGGAAAGGTTCCAACTGAACCCTGTGCTAATGCTAAGCCAAAGATTAAAACCGGGCTCGGAGCCAAACCCTCCCTCTTCTTCCTCCCTGCCCCCGCCCCCCGCCTCGGTCAGGCCAGAGTCTCTCCACGTACCTCGCGGCTCGGAGGGAGGGAAGCACGCAGGCAGGCCCGAATGGACTGCCGTTCACGCCCAGAGAGCCTCCTGGACTCTGCAATTGTTCCATACTCGAACTGCGAGTGCCTTTTGCAGGGATGGAGCCCCTGAGTCGTGGCTGGCTACCCCTCTGATCGCTTTAGCGGATGCTTCTGTTTGGCACCGAATTCCTCTGGGGGAGCTGGAAGGACCGGGGGCTCTGTTGCTATTATTACCCCAATATCTATTATTTACATTCCAGCTTCCCTGGCAGGGGATCAGGAAGGAATTCTTTTGCATTTAATGCAAAGCCAGAACTTTCTGGCTCTGTGTGCGCGCGCGCGTGTGCCTCGCTGGAAAAAACGAGTCCTTCTCTTCCCCCACCCCTGCCGCCCACTTTCCATCGCTGTCCTCTCTGTAGACAGCCAGGATCACACCTCCAAATCAACACCTCTGCTAGAAACACAGAAAGAGCCTGGAAAGGCACCTCGGCTTTGTGGGCATGTCCGGGTTTCCTCCTCTTGGGAGAAGGGGAAGCCGAACTGCTGTTCTTGATACAAGGAATACCGGTGGTGTGGCTAAATCTTTAGAGCTGGCACCCCAAGGGCCGAATTCCATTTTGAAGAAGCTCTGGGGGGTGGGGGTGGGGGGTGCATTCCAGTAATGGGCAGGGACAAAAGCAAATGGCCCAGGACCAAAAATACCGGCATATTTTAGCTGAAAGCGCTTACTGCCGGTAACATGCCAAAAGAGAGCAGAAGAAGGCACCTAGGCTTGCCTTCCCCTGTGAAAACCATAAGGAGTCTTCTTGTGGCACCTTAAAGGCCAACAGATTTCTTGCAGCACCAGCTTTCATGAAGCGTTATCCTCAGTTCAGTCAGGTGGCAGCAGCACCTGTTACCCTCGACGAGCAGCCAGGGTGGCCGCGTGCTCTTTTACAGCCCTCTGTTTGAAGGGCTGCCGGAGGACTGTCCTCTACTTTGAAGGCCTATTTGAAGGGCTGCCCAGTCCAAGTCCAGTTTAAAGAGAAACACCCGTAAGAAGGGAGAGCTGGGCCTTGAAGTTTATTTATTTATTTATTATATTTATACCCCGCCTTTTTTCCTGAAAGGAACCCAAGGCGGCTTACACAATCCTCCTCCTCCTCCTCTCCATTTTATCCTCACAACAACCCTGTGAGGTAGGTTAGGCTGAGAGTCAGTGACTGGCCCAAAGGCACCCAGTGAGTTTTACGGCCGAGCGGGGACTTGAACCCGGATCTCCCGAGTCCCGGTCCAACACTTTTAACAGCAAGGCACACAGGTCACCTGGTCGCAGTCTTCCTCCACACCATGGTGAGATATGCTATAATTTGTCCTAGGACATGGTCTGAAGGCAAGAGGCAGCCACCCTGCTGAAGCTGAGCAGGCCTGGGCTGGGTCTGCTCAGTGCTTGGAGGGGAGACCCCCTGAGAACCGCGTGTAGCCCCCTTGAGTTCCACGATGGAAGAAAGGTGGGATAGAAATGTAATAAATACATAATATAAAAATGATTTCTATTTAAATTATAATAATTATTTCTAAATGTGCATCTTTACATGCAAATTAGCATACATGCATTTTATGCAAATAGATATCCTCTTTTGTACTCTTTATTTATTTTATTTTTATTTATTTATTATATTTATACCACATCTTTTTTCCTGCAAGGAACCCAAGGCGGCTTACATAATTCTCCTCCTCCTCCTTTCCGTTTTATCCTCACAACAACCCTGTGAAGTAGGTTAGGCTGAGAGTCAGTGACTGGCCCAAAGTCACCCAGTGAGTTTCATGGCTGAGCGGGGACTAGAACCCGGATCTCCTGAGTCCCAGTCCAACACGCTCACCACTACACCACACTGGCTCTCTTCCCCACCCACCCCAGTGATACATGTCCTCTTTTTTGCTGATGCACAAGTGGTCACCCGAGGAGCAGCTGCTGGGGCCCACCAGCACTGATGTCTGTTGGAGACACCCTGTGCAGGGCAGCTGGGTCTCAGAAGCTGCCATTTTAAATTTCCCACAGTGCCTTGGAGCCATCAGGCATTCTGGATACGGTGGGCACTTAGGCATGGCCAAACGTGAGGAAATGCATCACCCCAAAAAGAGAACACCATTCTGCATGACATTTGAATAAGCTAATTATATGTATAGATGCAAATTTAGAAATAATTACTGTAATGTAATTAGAAAAAGACTACATCTCGCCATAGTGGGGGAAACTGAGGCCAGGTGACGTGTGTGTTTCCTGCCCAGGTGCTCACTGTTGATGGGCAACTTCAAGGCCCAGGTCTCTCTTCAAACAGAGGACGCCTTTAAAACAGAGGACAGTGCTCTGTAAAGCAGGACACATGGCCACTCTAGTTGCAGGAAATGAAGAAGGGTGGCTTCCCACCCTGGCTGTTTTCCCTGCTGCCAGGTACGGTAAATCTATGGCAGGGAGATGCCAGTGACATGGGAGCGGGCCCACCAGACAGGACTTTGGGAAGGGTCTTCTCAGCCCTGGAGAGTTATACCTGTCCTTAGTCAGGTGGTGTGTCTGTCTGTCTGTCTGTCTGTCTGTCTGTCTATATATCGGCATAGAGGGGCCAAATGGCAATGAAGTGTAAAGATAAGTAAATTACAGCCTGTGACGATTCTGTGGGAAGCTTAAGATCAGCAACGTAACCATTCACAACAGCAGCAAGTGGTGATGAGCAGCTTATTACTAGGGACGTTTGCCGAGTTTATTTTTCTAGGAAAGTTCCCATCTCAGTGGCAGGACTTCAGCAGATGACGGGCTTTTTGTGTCTTTAATAAAAAGCAAAGATTTCCCCGTTTCTGCACTTCTAGACTGGGGGTGGTGTGGTGGGGGAGGGAGGGAGGGTGAGCAGAACCTCTTGGGTTTCTGCATGTCACACTGGCTTAGGAGCCCTGCTGGTAAAAAGACCAGAAAAATGCTCCCCAGAAAAGCACTCTGATTTGTTGCTGCCACTGCTGCTGTTGCATTTCTGGCTGGAGATGCTCCTAAATAACTCTTTTGGATGGCTTCTGTACCGACAGGGGCAGATTAGGGAGTCACATTTTGGAAATTCTCTGGGAAAACGAGCCACTAAAGTACCGTAGATTGATGGATGGTCCGTGTATTGATGTGCATTTTCTACAATGGATACAGAGAGACATTTCAGGGGGTAGAATCATAGAAAAGTAGAGTTGGAAGGGGCCTACAAGGCCATCGAGTCCCTGAGCCAAGGTAAGGAAGTATTTGTAGGTCTGTACTGCTTTTCCCCTGTTGGGAGCGGGGTGGAACCCAAACTGCTGTTCTTAATCCAAGAAATACAGGTAGTGTGGCTGTATCTTTAGAGCAGGGGTGTCGAAGCTCTTTCAGCCCAAGGGCCGAATTCAATTTCAGAGAAGCTCTCGAGAGCTGCAACCCTGTGGTGCTAAATGCAAAAGGGGCAGGACCAAATATTTTATTTAAAATAAAATAAAAGGGGTGGGTCAAAATCCCAAAAATCCCAACATATTTTAGCTTAAAGCTCTTCCTTTCAGTACATAAGCCTTAGGAGAGGCATTTCAACCTTTTAGAGTGGGGGGGGGTACATAAAAACAGGGAGAGCACCAAATGATCGGAAGTTGGGTGGGTGGGGGACTGGGAACCACCTGGTGATGTGGGGAGGGAGGCATGGCCATCTACAGAACCCGAGAGGGCCGGACTGGGACCCGAAGTGGGACTGAGATTCAATACCACTGCTTTAGAGGATGTTCTCACAGATTATATGAACTAGCCAAAGAATGGTCAGCCAACAGCTGTAACAATATGGTTTGTTTAGATTTTTTTTATTTTTTTTATTTTTTGTTATTATTAATCATCCTGATATTATCTGATGAACTGGTAAATTCCATAGCAGAGTGCTGGAGACTACTATGCTATGAGATGCAATACTGGGATGGAGGAAATAAGCTAAGTATCCTTTTTCACACTGCCTTTGATCTCTCAGATTGCTTTTGATCTTCTCTCTTTCTAATTATGTTAACGTCTTAGAAGCATTTTACTATTTATTTATAGTTCCTTTTAACTCACCTATGAGGATTCACTGCACTCCCACAGTGGCTTGCAAGACTCTAAGGTGCTTCCAGATGATGCTTTCATTGTGCAATTGCTCTGCCTCATTCATGGAATGTTACAGAGTGGGGTGGTAGAATCCAGACAACGTTGTATTCTTCCATGTGTAACCATCCCATGTTTTTTCAATCCTTCTTCCATCTTTTTTCTTACCATGGAAAAATCAGTTCAGGAGGGAAAGACAGTATAGGTGCTCAGTATCTTTTGATTAGTAGCGCTAGGAGCTGACCATATGGAACCATCCTAAAATACATGAAAATTTAGTAATAGTTTCACCAAACCTCAAAATCATTTAAAAACAAACAGCAGCAGCTAAAGATTTTTTTTTACAAGTACGGCAGAATTCAAACAAATGCACAGTGGAATAAATATATCCTCAGAGGTGTTTATTTATATTTTTAAGCCAGCAGTGATGATGAGGCCATATAAATCTCCCTGGGAAGGGAGCTCCAGAGGTGTGGGGCCACCACTGAGAAAGCCCTATCCCTAGTTGTTCTGGCTAGTGGGTCAGAGAATAAGGCCTGCCACAATCTTAATGCTTGGGCAGGTTCACACAGGTGTAGGTGGTCCTTCAGATAAAGTGGTCCAAAACCATAGGGCCGCCTTCCCCAACATGGTGCCTTCTACACCTTCCATAATCCCTGAAGGTTGGCCATATACCACCTAGGGCTGATGGGAGTTGTAGTCCAAAACATCTGGAGGGCACCACACTGGGGAAGGCTGGCATGGGGCTTTCAAAGCACCAGCACCTTGAGGGAACCAGCACCTCTGAGTTTTCACACCTGGATTAGTGCCTCTCCTCTGCATTCTCTTTTCCACAAACGGATCCGTTGTTAACCTAAATAACAAAAGACAACAAGGAAGGCAACTTTCCATGTATGAAAATGCCCTGAGGGTTAATGCTGAAGAAAAAGTAGAGGAGGGGCACTTGTAATGCAGATGAGCATTTGGCCAATGATCAAAGCCTGTGTGGATGAGTAGAAGGAAGCAGAGCTGCTGTACCAAGGGAGGCAAGAAAGAAGCAGGCAAGCAGACAGGCTCCCAGAACATGATGCAAAGGCCTAACTACTGGTGCTGGGGGGGTCAACCAGTGTCCACATATCCTGGTTTTATAGGTAAATATGTTTCTCAGCCTCTCCTTGCGTCAGAGCCGCAGCAGCTTAGCATATACATACCACTTTCTTTGCAAAAACTGGCTTCTAGAACATGATGGGTGTTCTTTCTTCTCACACTTATGAAAAACTAAAAGATTCTGTTTGTTCTTAAATTGGTCCCCGGTTGCCAGCAATAAAATGCATTTACACTCTACTATTTTTATTTTCAAAGGATGTTTTGCATTTCAGACTGGTTGCCCGTAATAAAATGCATTTACTATGTGCTGTTTTTATTTTCAGAGATGTTCCGCATTACAGATCCCAAAGCCCCAGAACTGGAGTCTTTCTTTCTCTCTATTACTGCTGCCTACATCATCATCATCAGGCGATCACTCGTGACCGAGTAAGATTGTCTTCCAGGATAAAAGGAGGAAATTCTAAAGGAAGATTGTGTAGACTCTAGCGATGGGTCCGTAAGTGAATGTGGAGGCCAATTCTAGATCCACACAGCTTCCCACAGTGAGGACACAGGTTACCAGATGGAAGATGGTCCTGTGAAGGATTCATTTGACATGCTTTTCGCCTAGCATGTTTCTCCCTTTCACCTTGCACTCGGGCTTCTTCAAAGTCCATGGAACCTTTGTGAAAGGCCAACCTCCATTTAGATCGTTCATGGGCCAGAGCTTCCCAGTTTTCGATGCTTATATTGCATTTTTTTAGATTAGCCTTATGAACATCTTTAAACCTCTTATATTGACCACCGATATTCCTCTTTCCATCCTTGAGTTGGGAATAAAATAACTGCTTTGGGAGACAGCAGTCAGGCATTCGAACAACATGACCGGTCCACTGAAGTTGGCGTTGAAGGATCATTTTTCAACGCTAGTGGTCTTTGCTTCTTCCAGTACACTGACATTTGTTCGTCTATATAGCAGATGAATGGATGTTGTGCTGAAAGAAGCCGGCTTTGCGGTCAACACAAGTAGGGCTTGAATTACTGGGGGGGGCGCGGGGAGGGTAGCCACGTGTCCTACATTACAGAGGACAATCCTCTGCTACAAGGGCTGTCAAAGGCAGTTCTCTGGTTGAAGGCATCCTTTCTTTGAGGGTCTGGCCAGCCCAAGGCCTGTTTAAAGAGCAAGCAGGGCCTTGAAGATGTCCATCAGCAGTCAGCACCTGGACCCCAGATGGAGCAGGCACACAGGTCACCTGGCCAGTCTTCCCCACTATGGTGAGATGCATTATATTTCTATTTAAAGGATAGTAGTTATTTCTACATTTGCATCTATATGTATAAATTAGCACATGCAAATGATATGCAAAACCTGTGTCCTCTTTTGTCCTTCTTTTCTGGTGATGTATTTTCTCTACACTACATCAGTGTAGAGTAGTGGTTAGAGTATTGAACCGGGACAGTTGGAGACCTGGGTTCAAGTCCCACTCAGCCATGAAGCTCACTGGGGGACTTTGGGCCAGTCACTGACTCTCAGCCTAACCTACCTCACAGGGTTGTTGTGAAGATTACCCAGACAGGAAGATTATGTATGTCGTCGCCTTGGGCTCCTTGGAGGAAAAAGGCAAAATATTTTATTTATTTATGTATTACTTTTCTATACCACCCTTTGGCTGAAGCTCTCTGAGCAGTTTATAAGATAAAGTTTAAAACTATAAAATGCAATAAGTTAGTAAAATATAGGAGAAAAACCATACTTTTAAAATGGAATAAAACCAAAGTAGTAACCAAGATAAAAAGCTGGCAGCAGCGCAAAGAATTAAGAACACACTAAAGCAATTTTTAAAATTGAAGAGGTAAAAAGCCTGGGAAAATAAAAAGGTCTTCACCTGGTGCCAGGTCAGCTTCTCTGGGGAGGGGCCAGGTGAGCCTCTCTGGGGAGGTCATTCTACAACTGGGGGGGGCACCACTGAAAAGACCCTCTCCTTCTATATAAATAAATGTAACAAGTAATTTTGCAGGCAGGGTGGGATGCGTAAGTGGCTACCCTATGGACAGAACAAGGGGGTCATGATTTGGCTAAAACTGGAGGGAGCCTGGGCTTTGGGGGTTTGTTAAAGTTCCCTCTACTGCCCCGCCCCCCATAATTCTAGCATTGAACAAAAGGCCTTTGAGGTGGCACATAAGTGACTCCACAGCAGTCCTGTCCCCACCTTGTCATAGCCCTTCCCACCCATCCAAAAATCTGGTGATGGTAGCTTTTGGGACTGCCATCATATCAACTGCTGCAGATGTGTGATGTCCAGGTCAGCTGCTTCTACTGGCAGAGTAGCACAAGCAGACAGGGTGTATTTGTGGGGCAGCCATTGCATTTGATCCCCATACTATATAATTTACCAGCAGATTGAATGTAGGTCTAACTGCATGCTATAGCTGAATTCATGTCATGAGGAAACCCTGCTGGTCTAGGGTTTCGTTTTGTTTTTGCTGAAAAACAGCATTAACATTCAAAGCCCTAAATGGCTTGGGGCCAGGTTACCTGAAGGATTGTCTCCTCCCATCTATACCTGCCCAAACCTTAAGATCATCCTCAGTGTTCCTTCTCCAGGAGCCTCTTGCCAAAGAAAGTGAGGTGGGTGGCTACTAAGAAGAGGGCCTGTTCTGTTGTGGCACCCAGGTTGTGGAATGAACTTCCCAGAGAGGCTCGCCTGGTGCCTACGGTATGTTATGCTCTTTCTGGCACCAGATGAAGACCTTCCTATCTTCCCAGGCGTTTTAGTCTTTCAGTTTCTGTTGTTTTAAATCCTTAACTGTGTTTTAAATCTTAGCATTGCTGCTAGGTTTTACTTTGGCTTTTAATTCTATTTTAGACTGTAGTTTTAAACTTTTAAACTTTTGTAGTGTATCTGACGTTGTATTTTATGGTTTTAATTGTTGTTAACTGCCCAGGGAGCTCTGGCTATTGGGCGGCATAGAAGTATGATATAAATAAATAAGGGGAGGGAGCAAGTTGGAGTAGAAAAGTGGAGGTGAATGGGATGCTTTCCCCTCCCCTGCCCACCACTTTCCCTCTGCAAATCCCAGGCACTGGAACCTCATTGGGGGAAAACTGGCTGGAGAGCGGGAGAAAAAGCCCACCTGAAAAGCTGCAAGGGAGGGAAGAGGATAAGCACCCCTCTCCTTCCTCCCGCTTCTCCTAGTGCTTCAGAAATCCAGCCCATCTTGTTTGTGGCCTGTGATGCTGGATGGAAGCCCAGAGATTCAGTGTGCCTGAATTCCAAAACTGTTTGTGTATCCACACGCTTTCTTCCAGCTGTTTATTTTTTTTATTTTTATGGATTTTAGTGGATTTTTTTCCCAGTTCAAAGAATATATATATATATATATATATATTCTTTGAACTGGGAAAAAAATCCACTCTGGGAATCGGGGAGGGGTGAAATGTGATGTGCCCAAAAAAAAAAAAAAGGAGGGGGGGTAAAGATTATTTGAATTTCATGAGCCCTCTGAAAGGGGGAGCTTTTGTTTGTGTTCTCTTTAAAAACATTTTCTTACTCTCTCTCTCTCTCTCTCTCTCTCAATCTCAATCTCTCTCTCTCTCTCAATAAAATCCTCCCATGGATAAAAAAGAACAACAAGATGCTTTTATGATACAGAGCAACCCCAAACGTGAAAGTATGGTTACATTTTACACACATGCCCAGACATCCAGTGAAGCCAGAAAGAACCATATTTACAGCCATGTCGTAGGCATGATTACTCAGAAGAAGTGCCATTAAGTTCAAATGGGCTTATTAAATGAGTTTCAGGTGGCAACCTTAGAGGATGGTTAAATTCTGTGTGACCCACCCATTATTTTCATTTGTGAAGAGTTGCCATTTAGCATAAAAGGTTGAGGGCCTAGTTTACCTTTTTTGGGAATGAAATAATAAAAAAAAAATTCTCACAGAAGTAGTAAGCCTCTGTCAGGGAGGTACCATTTGAGACTGTAGGTGGGGAACCCCTCTCTGCCTGGATCGGGCTACTGGGCAGGGCAGGGAACAAGCCACACTCTGCTCAGCCTCCTCTAGAGGTTCAGACAATATGCGAAGCCATTGTGTCTTTGAAGCCATGGTGGCTTAGTGTGTCATGTGAACTCAGTCACTGTCTACTAGATCACCCTTGTCTACATGTTCATTGACACTTTCAAAGAATTCTAAAAGGTTAGTGAGACAGGACTTACTTTTGTAGAAGCCATGTTGATTCTTTCTCAGCAGGGCTTGTCCTACATGCTTACTAATTTTATCTTTAATAATGCTTTCAACCAATTTACCCAGAACAGATGTTAAGCTGACTGGCCTGTAATTTCCCAGATCCCCCATGGATTCCTTTTTAAAAATTGGTTTTACATTTGCCATTCTCCATTCCTCTGGTACAGAGACGGATCTTACAGATATGTTACATATTTTTGTTAGAAGATCAGTAATTTCATATTTGAGTTCTTTAAGAACTCTAGGATGGATACCATCTGGGCCTAGTGATTTATTAACTTTCAATTTGTCAAGAAGGTTTTATTTGTGGCAAAGTTCCTTGAACTTAAGGAAGCCAGTTCATCATTCTGTGATTTCTACCTCCAGGTTTTCTGGTTTGATTAACTTTTTTTTTTTTTTTTTACATAACATGCTGACAAGGGACTTTTGTCGGCTCTGGGCAGCTCAGAATGCAACCCTTTGCACATAACAACAATATCCCAACTTGATCCTTCATTAGGCCTGGCCCCGCAGAGCAAAGTCTTGGAGGGCTTCCGCCGCATTCCTAGTTGCAAATCAAGGCTGGCAAAGGAAAGGGACGTGCTGTTGTGTTCTATAGCCAGTGGTGTAGTTAGGAAATGTCAGACTCTGGACTTAATGACCTTATGTGGGGGTTCCCCTTTTTAAATGTTAATGTGTATTACTTCTCATTTACTTCAAAACATGGCAAGCCAGCCCTGCTGTGTCTTGGGACCCTCCTGCTCATTCTACTGAATGGGGCCCTGGACATCTGCCCCAAAGTCCTACCTTAACGGCACCAATGTCTATGGCAAGGCCAATGTCAGCATCTGGCATTCTTGGGCAGCTTCCAGGGCCCACTGCTAATGTCTGACCTGGTTCCCCTTCTCTATTTTATTTTTCTGCCCAGCACTACACACAGAGCCAGGCAGCTGGATCTACCGGTAGCTACCCTTTTAATTTCCCTGAATGCCCCTGACCTAACATCACTCTGGGGCATTGTGGGAAATTTAAAGGGTGACTAGATCCAGCTGCCCGGAGCTTCCACCACTTCTTTCATTAAAGGCAGGCCATGCTGTGAAGCGGGAAGATGTGATGGTCCCTTTTCATTCAGTAGATGTAGCATTTCATGCTCAGCTTTCCCAAAGTGGTGGGAAGGTTTGCCATTGGTTGTTTGTGTGTTTGCTTCTGCAACCCCACCCCACCTGTTCAATCTGACCAGTGGTCAGTCCATTACATGGCTGCTTCCACCTTGTGTAGGGTGGACAGGTGTCCTCCTTTACACAGGACAGTCCTCTAATTTGGAGGGCTGGCAGAGGGCAGTCCTCTATTTGAAGGTGTCCTCTATTTGATGGGCTGTCCAGTCCAAGTCTAGCATCAGGGGCCTTGAAAATGCCCATCACACAGTTACACAGGAAGCCGCCTTATACCGAGTCAGACCATCGGTCCATCTAGCCCAGTATTGTCAACACTGACTGGCAGCAGCTCTCCAGGGTTTCAGGCAGGATTCTTTCCTAGCCCTACCTGGAGAAGTCGAGAATTGAACCTGGGACCTTCTGCATGCAAAGCAGATGCTCTACCACTGAGCTACGGTCCCCAACCCTTACCACCTGGACAACAGACTGAGATGGCACACAGGTCACCCTGTCAGTCTTCTCCACTATGGCGAGACGTCTTGTATTTCTATTTAATAATAGTTGTTGCTTCTAAATTTGCACCTATACATATAATTTTGCATATGGTGCAAATTGGTGTCCTTTTTTTGCCCTCTTTTTTGGTAACGTGGGTGTGGCATGTCTATCGTTGTTTCCTTCTCTGCAGATTGCATAAAACGGGCGGTTGTGTCAAGCAGACATCGCAAGGTGGCGCTATGCCCTTCCAAAGCCTGTGCAATATACATTTCTATGCCAAGGCTGTGATGTGGCTGTCTTTATATATATGCTTGCACAGATGCAAACTTTAGTGCAGCATGGTTGAGTTGACAGGAAGGAAACCATATGTCTGTCAGTTATTTGACAGTTCGGCTCCAAACGGGGCACAGGAAGAAGTTTCTGGTGTGCTCCCCTGCATTTTAACAATATAACCACAGGAATATTAAGTAGGACTGATACCAGATGGAATGAATATACAATAAAAGGCAAATGCAAATAGCACAGTCTCCCAACCGTGGGAAATCAGAGAGACTCTCCTCCAGTAAGTGCATTGGGGGATGCAAACAGCCCTTGCTTCGATGTTGCATAGTACCTTCTTCAATGCTGGCTCTGGGTTTTTGAGGGCCCCTGGGCAAGGCACACTCAGTGGGCCCCCCTACCTTTCATTTTTTCATTTATTCCTTTTCTATACCGCCCAATAGCCGAAGCTCTCTGGGCGGTTTACAAAGATTAAAACCTTAAAAATACATTATAAAACCCAGATACATACAAACATATAACCATACAACACACAGAGAGACATACATACATACATCTAAAAACAATTTTAAACAATCAACAAGAAGAAAAATTCAAGACCTGATTAAAACCACATCATATGCTGCCACATGCCTGAGAGGAGAAGAAGGTCTTAACCTGGTGCCGAAAAGATAACAATGTTGGTGCCAGGTGGCCCTTGTTGGGGAGAGCATTCCATAATTGGGGGGCCTCAACCGAGAAGGGCCTCTCTCCTTCGTTGCCGCCTTCCGAGCCTCCCTTAGAGGAGACACCTGGAGGAGGGCCTTAGATGATGTCCGTAGTGTACCTTCTCACCACCATTGTCACCAGCTGCTGTTGCTCCTTCTCCTTTTTCTCAATGTACTGCAAGTGGATACTGCATTTGGATACTGGGATGCCCATGTCATTGCCATATAACCCTGTCAACAAAACTATGGTCGCTTACCAGTGTTCAGATGTTATGCAGATAAGCAATGGACACTAACATTCTAAATACTGCATATATCCACGGATCCATCTGTTCAGTTTGTGCTTCAATTTTCCATTGCCAAATTTACTAATATTATGTGTGTTTCTAGTAACATCATCTTCATCATTATTAAAGCCTTTTCTGGAGGGGGAATGGAGTTTCCTGGAACCCCGAACAGAAGCGCTTCACACTGCAACTTGTTGTTGCAGGTCCCAATTGTTCTTAAACAATTGTTCTTGTTTTTGTTCCTAAACAGTTCTGAATTTAGGGGTAACTAGCTATTCTCATCTCCATTATCACACACAAAGTGTGATACCATTAGGATACATGGGATACTGTACCCTGAACTGGCAGTGCATGAGTAAGACAAATGAAGACAAATTCCTTATCATGGGTGAGCAGCTCGGAGTGAGCAAATCTGTCTGAGCAAAGTGTCAACAAAGCTGACAAGGACCTCTGAACATTTCCTTTACTAAGCTGACAGGCAACTCTCCTGTTTCCTTCACTTTGTCGACAGATGTGCCTCAGGCTACATGGTTTCTGGAAGAACCCTCCTTCCCCTAAACAAAAAGGAGCTGCAGCCATAAATTTAAATGCTCTGTAGAAGTCTCCCCCAACCTGGTGCCCTCCAGAGGCATTGGACTGCAAACTCTCACAATTCCCAGCCCACATGCCGGCTGAGACTTATGGGAATTGCAGTCTAGGGATGTACGGATGTTGTAAAATCCATTCTGTCTACGTTTCATGGATTGCCAGGTGCCTTTCATTCCATCATCCACTCACTGACAGAATCGGATTTTGCGCAAATGCATTTGTACACAGTTGTGCAAATTCACACTCCCGAAAATGCACAGATCCCCCCAACATACGCAAATCCTTACAAAATGCATATTTTTATGCTTTAGCCTGGGGGGGAAATGCTCATTTTGGGTTGGTGGTGTTTTTTTTTTTTTTTTCCATATTTTTCTACGACTAAATTTGCTTAAAAGGACAGAAAATAATATGTGAAGGACCAGCACCCGGGTCCTATGCGTGAGTTCGGCGCTTAACGGGTTAACCGGCACTGAGTTACAGCCCGTACAAGCAAGTGGAACCGACTAGGAGGTTTGCACACACAAGAGGAAACTAGAGCCCTTTGAATGACTAAATAAGGCTTTATTTATTTACACAATATATGGAGCGGAACTAACAGCTTTCTAGGAATACTGCAACGTCAATATGACCTGACGTGACCCCCAAGTTTATCAATGAACAGGCTCCCAGGCTAGCGCATTGGGATTAGTCAGTTACCTTAGACTAAAGACTTCATGCTAGTCAATTTCAGCCTGGCTCCGGGTCTGTCCGATCCGGGGAGGAGAACAGCTTACTCCAGCTGCTGCTGGAGGATGGATCTTGATCAAAAGCACCCCGTGTTCCCAACAACCAACAAAAGGAGGGGAGAGGGGTTTTCTACCCCTGGGTTTCCCGCTCTCCCCGCCCTCAAGGGTCAGGTGGGGCTATGCCTGCCCCTTCGTGTCAGGTGGGCTTATTCCTGCCCTGGAAGAAGGTGACGTGTTGGGTACTTTACAGCTCTTTGAGACTGCCCTGTTAGTTTGATGGTCTTGATGGTCCTTTCCTGGGTTCTGTGGATTCCAACCGATACTCTCCATTGTTGGGATGCCGGTCCGTCTGGCTGCTTCCCTGTAACCCAATCTCCCTTCCTCGCCCCCCTCCCCCTTGGAAGGAGACTGGTGTGTGTGTGTGCATGTATACCCGTGTCAGGCTTTCTCCACATCATAATAATTTAAAAATGGTCCGCAAGTTTGCAGAATCTGTGCGACTTGGGAAAAGCCAGTCTGCTGAGGAATCCGCAGGTCGGATTCTTAGAAATTCCTGGTCATTTGAGTTGTGGATTCCTCCGACATCCCTATTAACGGTCCGACGCAACTGGAGGGCCACAGTTTGGGGGAAGCTGCTCTGTAGGAGAGTCTCTGCCGGAAGATTCTTCCAAGGAACATTTTCTGACTGATTCAACTTTGGCACCAAAGAAAACTGCCCCTGTCTTGATCTAGGAAATGATGATATGATGACCTAGGAAAGGCCAGAGGGGAGGAAGGGCAAGACTTATAAGTCCTAGAGAAAAGGGGTGTGGGAAGGTGGGAACATCAGTGGACACCAGGATTAGCTAGATGGAGGTAGCAGCACCCATCTGTTGCCGTTAATAACATAGGCACAAATGTAGCAAAATGCCAGGGCTATTTGAGTGTGCAACACTAGTAGTATCATTTCCAAGGCTTCGGAAGTACTGTTCAGCAGTAGGAAGACCTCACACTGGGTGTTGGGCACCACAATTTTTAAAAAAGGATATTGGCTGTGTTTGCGTAGACAGTGGCTTCAGTTTTAGTGAACAAACTTTTAAGTCCCTGATGCGCAGCATGTGTACTTCTCACACCGAAGAGAGAGAAGTTAGAAGAGGAAGGATCATGAGTGAAAGCCAGAATGCAACTTCTTCTCTGTGGCCTTCTGTAAAAGCCTGGTAAGTGACAGGGAGACTCAAATTTATCCAGTATCTCATTGCCCTCGACCTTAGAGGCTGAGGCCATGGGACATGCAGCTGAAAATACATTTGGATCTGGGAGAAAAGGTAAGGGGAGCCCTTAATGAAGTCCACAATCTCCACCCACAACTCCTCCCTATATTGTTCTAGAAACAGTAGCTAAGGGGGCCAAAGCACCTCTGACCCCCTGTAATTTGAGCACTGGTTGTAGGAGTTGCCATGAAGGTGCGTGGAATTGTAGCCCAAAAGATCTGGAGAGCATCAGGTTGGGGAAGGCTGAAGGGGACATTCCTCTATTTGAAGCATCCTCTAACAGCCATTTGTTTGTTTGTTTGTTTGTTTCTATACCGCCCAATAGCCGGAGCTCTCTGGGTGGTTTACAACAGCACCTAAACTAGGCTGTAATACAATAAAAACAATAAATTTATTTAACAATACAGAATTTAAAACAGTTTTTTAAAAATAAAAATTCAGCAACAAAACACTATTTTTTGAAGGCATCCTCTAATACAGGACTGTCCCCTAATGGCTGTTCAACTAGAGGACTGTCCTCTTTAAAATAAGACACACGGCCAGACTATTTGTCCATGTTGCCTCTGTCTGCCACCAAGAATACAGCTATTTGCAGTCAAAGGCTGTTGCCTTATAGCTGATTAGATTATTAGAGCCTTTCTACATGAGGCATTTATTATGCACTCATGATTCTGGTAGTTTGTGAGTGCTTTACACAATGACATCATCCTCCAGGGCCTTTCCCCTTCTTTGCAATCATTTCCATGGCCTTTTTTATATTGAGGAAAGTCTGGTATTATCTGTGAATGGCAGCATGAAACCCTCGTGTATTTGTGCAATTCTGCTGTACCACATTGCCACCTAGTGGTTGTGTAATGGAACACATAGAAAGGCAGAGAAAGAGAAACCCCAGGAAAAAATATGTATAAAGGAGCTGATCTTAATCCCACAAAGAATATGGAAGCAGAAACCTCGGTAAAGTGGTGGGTAAAAAGTCTCATGTAGAAAAGCCCTTTGTCAATCTAGCCCAGTGGTGTCTACTGTGATTGGCAGAAGCTTTCCCATTAGCTTCTACCTGATATTTTTAAATTGACAATGGTGTATAATAAAAATATAATTTTTAAAAAATGGAGATCCCAGGGATTGAATTTGGGACCTTTTGCATGCAAAGCATGTGCACTGCCACTGAGCTCTAGTATCTCCCTCGGCAATGGGGCCAAGATGAACCCTAGAATATCCTCACATGACTTCACTGACTTCATCCTTTCAGGGAAAAACAATGGCATGCATTCCCCGCCACACACACACACACACACACACGAAAAACAAACATATTTGAACAATATTGCGGTTGAACACGCCCTCCTACAAAAGGATCTAATTGCGTTTGCTGATGTTCATGTCAATACAGCAACCTTCTCCAAACTGGTGCCCTCCAGATGTTTTAGATGTCAACTCCCAGCAGCCCCAGCAGCGTGGCTAATGGTCAAGATTATGGGAGTTGTAATCTAGAACATCTGGAGGGCACTAGGAGGTTGGGAAAGGCTGGAATACAGCAATTGACCAGTCGGAAAGGACTCCTAGAACAGCGATGAGTGTGCTAAACAAGGCTACAGAAGACGTCACTGGAGTTGTGTGCACAAATATTATTTGGGAGATTAGGTGTGCTGACACACTGCATCATCTACACCAAGGGTGGACAACTTGTGTTCCTCTAGATGTTCTGCCCTGCAACTCCCACCATCCCTCACTGTCGACTATGCTGGCTAGGGCTGATGGGAGTTGTAGGCCATCCCTGAGATCATACCTGGAAAAACACTCAAACTCACATGACTATGTGAGTATTCTTTCTCCTGCTCATTCTCTTTGTGTCGTCTGTGTACAGGCAAGACTATACACGAGGTCAAGACAGACCTCTTGGTTAATGCCTAGTGTCTGTTTTTAATTTCTTAAAAATTGTGTTCCCAGCTGTCATGGCTGCAAGGAAAACATCAGAACCATGTAGAATGTGTGACTCTCTGCCAGGATCTTCTGGCTGCCTTTAATAATAGCTCTTAGGTTGTCAAAAGCCCCATTTGCAGCAACAGATGCTAACCTAGTTTTACATACGATTTCAGTACCGCCCAGGTCCTAGTTGGCCTCACTGCTCCTTAACCTGGCAGGAGCAATGTTTCCTTTCCGCACAGTCCCTTTGGGGCACTGGCGTGCCAATCAGAGACACAACCAGGCTTCTCTCTGAGCTAGGATGGCTGCTTATGCATTGCTGAGAGAAAGAGAGAGAGAGAGAGAGGAAATGCATCAACCCAAAGGAGGCCAAAAGAGGACATTACTTTGCATGAAATTTGCATGTGCTGATTTATAGGTATCAATGCAAATTTAAACCTAATTACTATAATTTACATAGAAATACAATATTTCTCACTCTAGTAGCCAGATGTTGATGGACAACTTCAAAGCCCCTGTTCTCCTTTCTTAGGATTCCTTCTTTTCAACTGGTCTTGGAACTAAACAGCCTTTCACAAAGGTGCAAGGATAGGCCATATGGTGCACTTCAGTTCAGATGTTTTGGACTCCAATTTGGATGGCTGGGACTCCAATCAGTCCCAGCCATCATGGGCAATTGTCAAGGATTATGTTAAAACATCTGGAGGGCATCCTCTGAAATAGAGGATGCCTTCAATTAGATGGCTGTCCCCTAACAGCCCTTCAAAAAGAGGGCAGTCCTCTGTAAAGTAGGACACATGACCACCCTATTCTGAACCCTTTTTAAAAACATACCCCAGAAAAGCTGCTTCCGGATCTGAGAAGTAGCAGGGGAAACTGTTAAGCAGTCTTTCTCTTCCCCCTCCCTGGCAGCTCCCCCAAGCATGCTCACCCCCCCCCCCAGAAGAGGCCTTTCTGTTTAACAGGGTGTAACCTGGGTAGAGCATTTGCCCAGTATTGCCTACTCCAGGGGTCGGGAACTCTTTCAGCCCAAGGGCCGATTTCCATTTTTGAGAACTTCTCAGGGGCCACATTCTAGTGGTGGGAGGGGCCAAAATACAAAAAAAAAAAAAACACCCCAGGATGTTGTAGCTTAAAAACTCTTACTGCCAGTAACTAAGCCTTGGGAGAAGAATTTCAAACTTCTGGAAGGGGTGGGGGACTACACAAAAGCTGGGAAAACACCAAATGATTGGTGGATGGGCGAAGGGGGTGGGACCAGGGAAAGTGGATGTGGCCTTCTGTGGAGAGCCAGATTTGCCCCCCAGGCCTGAGGTTCCCCACCCTTGGTCTATTTTGACTGACAGTGACTGGGCTCAGACAACACGATATCCCATACTCAAGGGCTGAGTATGGGTTGAGGTTGAACCATGGGTTGTTGTTGAAACATGGGTTATTGTGTTGTCTGAACCCAGCTGCTCTAACAAGCCATGGCTTGTTAATCACAAACAACCCATGAACTGAACCCATGGTTTGTTGTTGGGTTGTCAACTGTGGGTTGTTCACCATGGTTTGTTAACTTGGTTGGGTTCAGACAACACTATAACCCACGCTTCAACGACAACCCATGGTTCAATAACAACCCACACTCAATGATTCTACAGGGTCTCAGCCAGAGAAAGGTTTTTCCCACCACCAGCTACCAGAACCTTTTCACTAGAGATGCCTGAATCTTTCTGCATGTCGTCTACCACAAAGCTATTCTCTGGTACTAATCAGATCTGTGCTAGAGGGAGTCCCAAATAAATAACTGCTGGCATTTATAATTTCAACAGGAGAGCAGCCATTCATGCTAACATGCCTTGCTACAACCAGAGAGCTTTTTGCACCAAGCACAAACTAATGTAATGAATTTGTAAAATTGTGGAAAAGAAGCAAATATGGCCAATGGATTACTTAGTATTATTGGCTTAACATTCATTAGCAAATATCCCTCAAAGGCAAATATTTTGTAAGTGACATTTGAAAAGATTCAAAAGCCATCTTCAGTTTATGAAAGGTCATAGAACTGTAATCCTGAAATTTTATTTCAGTATCAAGCAAGGATGGAATTCTAACTCAAGAAGAAGGTAGGTCCTTACAGATGATATGAGTCTGCCACAATCAATCTGCCATAATAATCCAGATGTATAATGTGCCACAAGAACTAGAAATATGTGCAGAGCCAATAACACAAGCACATAATCCCATCCAGACTACACATCAATTCATAAAACATATAAGAGGGATATATGTAGCATGTCATCAAAGAATCAAGCATTTGTCAAAGGGGTAGAAGATAGGCTAGAAAAATGTACCCATTTAACACACACAAAAGGTTAAATACTGAGACCCCAAGATGATAATAACTGGGTAGGCTGAGCCCACCTTTTAAAATAACTAAGCAGGCTGGGGCAGTCGGGAGCCCACCTACCCACCACCAAATTCAACCCCTGATATCAGGTCATAACGTATTTGCTCTAGAAGTATCAACAGTTGGTTGTGCCTTTCAGAAGTCTTCATTTAAAAACTCTGCATAAGAGGAAAGCTCATTGCATCCATGTGTTGCCTTGTTTGTAGTTAACACATTTGTCCCTGGCTGAGTTGCATTTTCTGCCAATGAGGTCATCAAACAAAGCTCAGAATGGATCAGGTTTGCATCTGTGCAAGTTTGGGCAAAATTTGGAGGATACGCTTGGGCTGAAGAGGCCCATCTGCTCCCTGATTCTAATTACAGCCCGGATCTATTCATCATTAGCTGCTAATACTTATGACAGAAAAAACAACACAGTCTTGAAGGAGGCTTCCTGTTAACTCCTTGATAGTTGACATCCTTGGGTTTTGATCATTCACCATAGGAGGAAATACTCTGCCAATAAAGAGGACAAAACCGGACACAGATTTACATAAAAATTGCAGGTACTAATCTCATAGAATCATAGAATCATAGAAAAGTAGAGTTGGAAGGGGCCTACAAGGCCATCAAGTCCAACCCCCTGCTCAATGCAGGAATCCAGGTCAAAGCATCCCTGACAGATGGCTGTCCAGCTGCACCTTGAATGCCTCCAGATTGGGAGAGCCCACCACCTCCCTAGGTAGTTGGTTCCATTGTCTTATTGCTCTGACAGTCAGGAAATTTTTCCTGATGTTCAGGTGGAATCTAGGTTCCTGTAACTTGAGCCCATTATTCCGTGTCCTGCAAACTGGGATGATCGAGAAGAGATCCTGGCCCTCCTCTGTTTGACAACCCTTCAAGTACTGGAAGAGTGCTATCCTATCTCCCCTCAGTCTCCTCTTCTGAAGGCTAAACATGCCCAGTTCTTTCAGTCTCTCCTCACAGGGCCTTGTTTCCAGTCCCTTTATCATCCTTGTTGCCCTCCTCTGAACCCTCTCCAGTTTGTCTACGTCCTTCTTAAAGTGCGGTGCCCAGAACTGGACGCAGTACTCAGGATGAGGCCTAACCAGTGCTGTGTAAAGGGGAATTATCACTTCCCGCGATTTGGAAGCTATACTTCTATTAATGCAGCCCAAAATAGCATTTGCCTTCTTTGCAGCCACATCGCATTGCTATTTATTTGTATAGATGCATTTTTAGAAATTAGTACTATCATGTAAATAGAAATACAATATATCTCACCATAGTGGGGGAAACTGAGGCCAGCTGACCTGTGTGTCTGCCTGCTCCCCCGTCTCCTGTCCAGGTGTGAACTGTTGATGGCTCACTTCAAGGCCCCCCTGCGGCTCTCCCTTCTGATGGTTCAAGCCAGACTTGGACTGGACAGCCCTTCAAATACAGCAGGAGTGTCGACTTTCAGGCCCGGGGGCCAAATCCAGCTCTTTGGGGGTCCCAAACCAGCCTTCCAGGGTTCCTCAGGCACCCCCACGTCCACCGCCTTTCCCTCAACCACCAATTGTTTGGTGGCTCCCCAGCTTTCATGTGGTTTCCCCCTATTGAATAGGGCCTATTCTGAAAGACTGAAATGCCTCTCCTAAGCTTAGTTACTGGCAGCAAGAGCTTTGAAGTAAACTAAAATAGACTGGTATGTTTGGTATTTTGGCCCCACCCCTTTTGCCTTTAGCCCCGCCCACCTCTGGAATGGGTCCCCAGAGAGCTCCTCTGAAATGGAATTTGGTCCTCCAGCTGAAAGTGGTTCTGCACCCCTGAAATAGAGGATGACTATCCTGACCCTGCTTGAGAATAATGTGGTTAATTGTGGGGCAGTGTCATCTGCCCTTGTGGTTTTTCACTCACAACTTTGTATCTGAATCTATTTAAATTGATAAATACAAACTATTATCCCCCCCCCATTCTCTCTCTCTCTCTCTCTCTCTCTCTCACTCACTCACTCACTCACTCACTCTCTCACACACACACCTCATCCCGAGAGATTGGCCAACCTAGCAGAGCAGATCTCACTTTGTGGGATTATTCCATTGTATGCATTTTGCAGATTGATGCTTCAGGCTACTGCTTCACATATATACATGGGAGTTGTATTGTCATATATCTTAAACACAGAATAAGGTTTCTTAGCCAATTGCACTTACTTGGTAACTTATATAAAGAAATGACTCAGCGTCTGATATGGATGTGAAGCAACCGCGATTTCAGAGGTAGAGGCGTCTTCTCCGGTGTCGGTGTTGGGCAACTGCGATTTCGGGGGTAGCTGCACTAGGGGGATTGAGTCAGAACCTCTTTAGGATGGCTGTAGGCAGCTGCCATTCTGAGGAAGGCAATACTGAATAAGTATAAAAGGCAAAGCTGACCACTCAGTCAAGAAGCTGGAGTGTGCAGCTCTGGATGGAGTGGTCTGCTTGCCTGGGTAAGCAATGCTTCTCTTACATAGGATCTTTTTAGCCATTTTGATGCTAGTAATCACCTTGATAGTGGGTATCACATCATTGGCATTCTCATGCGTGTATTATCTTAAGGTTAGAGGGTATTCCTCTGTGCCTTCTGTACTTCAGAACTTAGATGTAGAATAAAAGAAATGGTCAGTTAATAAATGCTAAAGGCACATAGGTTCACCTGACAGACTCTCAGTGTTGACTTCCTTTGTGGTTTCCGTTCTCTGTCTCTTAACCCACATGTACTAAAGCTCAGTTTATGAGCATAATGTCAGCTGATCCCTGGTTTTCCTTTGAGCAGGCACACTAGGAGAGTTTCAGCTCACCACCAGTTGAGTGGGGTCCCTAAAACAGACACCAGACTGAAGGGGTCCCCTCAAGGGCTAGAGGAAGATGAAGAGCTTAAGCTACTGACAGAATGAGGGAGAAGCATATGTAGAAACTGCAGCCTGTGTGGATGGATGCTCGGTTTCTGTCAAGCCTCTGCTGCACGGACTCCACTGTGCTGGCTGAATGAATCTTTGGATTCAAATGGGGGATCCAGGACCACTAGCTGTTGTGCAGGACTAGTAGCACATGACTAGGGCTGGATTTAGGACAGACACGAGAAAGTACTTCTTCACACAGTGCACAACGTTGTTATGGAATTCACTGCAACAAAATGTGGCGGAGGCCACTAGCTTAGTTGGAGTTGAAAGAGGTTTAGACAAATTCATGGAGGAGACTAGGTCTGTCCATGGTCATTAGCAAAATGGAACCTCCACGTTCTCTTCATGTTCAGAGATGGTCTGGTTCAGACGGATACCAGTTGCTGAGGAACAACAGTGCTGGCTCCAGATTTTGGAGGGCCCTTGGGCAAGATACCCTCATTGGGCCCCCTCCCTCAGCGAGTCTACCCATTCATTGCCACTGCCACCAGCTGCTATTCCTCCTCTTCATCATCATCATCATGGCGACCACTTGCTTGCTTGACAGGCAGAGAGAGCCAGTGAGAAAGTAGGCAGTGGCATCTTTTGCTCCTCCTTCTCAGCACCACCGCTGTCCGGGCCAGAACAAGAGACAGGTGAACAAGCAGGTTGCCATGGTGAAGAGGAGGAGCAACTCCAGGCAGCTCTGGTCAGTGGGGCCCCTGCCAGGGTGTGGGCCCTCAGCAGGTGCCCGGCCATGCCTGCCCTTGATGCCAGCCTGAGGGACAGCCATTGTCTTCATGCCGTGTGCGCTTTCTGCAACAGGCCGCTGTGTGAAACAGAATGGACCTTTGCTCTGATCTAGTGGGGTTCTTCTTATCTTGTTATGACTCGGGCCATAACATTTTGACTTCATGGGGATATACACTCCACAGAGGAAAACTGTGTCCAGCAACACTTGTAAAGTACTGGGGCGAGTGTTTAGTTTGTCATGAGTATGCAGGTCAGGGAGCTAACGAGATTACCTCTGTATAGACAAATGTCAAGTGGCCTGTTGCCTGCCTGGAGAAGTCGTCATATCCCATGGCGAATGCATTCATGCAGTTGTATTTTCCTCTAACTCTGGACATTTACATAGTTGTGGCTGGATCTGTCTAGTGAAACTTTATGAGTCATGCGCATTCATAACTTTGCAGAGCACTGGATATATCATTCATAACCTATCATTGGCCTCTTGAATTTTTGCTGCTGCTGTTCAAGATTTATTTTTCTTTGTGTAATTTTAAAATAGCAGTCAAGGAATGCTTACTCCCCTAGCATGATACCGATTCTAAGGTAGCCTTTTCCAACCTGGCACCCTCCAGATGTGTTGGGCTACAACTCCCATCATCCCCAACCAGCCATGCTAACTGGGACTGGTGGGAGTTATAGTCCAGCACATCTGGAGGGTGCTGGGCTGGGAAAGGCTGTTGTTCTAAATTGACAGAGTCAGAGAATTAAGCCCCCAGATGTTGAACTGCATTGAATCCAAGGAACGAGGCTGACTGACAGAGCATTTGGTGATAATGTGAGCCTCAGTGCTCGGAAGGAAAACTTACAGTCAGTGACCTGGGTAGGACATACTGCTAAGTCATTGTCCAGCATTATGTGCATGAGCCTGCTCCCCTCTCCTCCTTCAATGCAGCTGTGAGGAAATTGGGAGCATCCACTCCTGCTTTCAACTAACCGCAGTTTGTCAATACCAGTTGCCAGGGAACACCAGCAGGAGGGTGCTATGGCATTCATGTCCTGCTTGAAGACTTCCCATTGTGGCATCTGATTGGCCACTGTGGGAACAGAATTTTGGACAAGATGGGTCTTTGGTCTGATCCAGCATGTCTCCTCTTGTTTTCATATGTTGTGTCCAAACTGGGAACTGTGGTTAGTTTTAACTACATTTTATCCAAACAAGCCAGGATCCTTAGCCACAGTTTGAAGTTGGCTTGTTTGACAAAACCATAGTTAAAATTAATCGCAAATTCCCAGCTCGGACAAAATGGCAGTTAGTAGAAAATGTAAGTGAATATTTCCAGTCTCTTCCTCACAGCCATGCCGGCTGTGCTACACAAACAGAGAAGGCTCATTCGTGTAGCACTAAATTATGGTTTAGTGTTACATCCAAACACAGCCAGTGTGGAGTTTGTGTTCATACTCATGCTGATATAGGTTATGGAAGACCCTGTACAGCACTGGTTGTTCCAAATATTATCTTGAATGAAATGTAATGGTTTGAATGGGAGGGCTCCTGTATTCTTGCTGAAGACTTGTAGTGCAAAGATCTGTCTATCTAGTCTATGGCCAAGTGCTAACTGAGGTGGTAAACCTATGGCTGGGTCCATACCACTTCAGACTGCAGGTAGGCACTCGCTTGTTGGAATGCTCCCCAGTGATGAAAAAGACCCATAAACAAAAACAACAACACCCTAGCACAGTGTTCTCCAACCTTGGGTCCCCAGATGTTTTTGGCCTACAACTCCCAGCATGCCCCAGCCATGACTGGGGCATACTGGGAGTTGTAGGCCAAAAACATCTGGGGACCCAAGGTTGGAGAACACAGCCCTAGCATGTCCAAGAGAAGGGTTCTATCCTAGCCTAGTCCCTGACATGCTAGCTTTCTATGTGCATGTTATTTTGACATGAGTACGGTACTTCATCATGTGAGTGCCCCCACCTGCAGTCTGAAGTGGTATAGCCCAGACATGGGTTCACCCCTATACTGAGCCCTTTCTCCAAGGCCCTGGTTCCGGAGGTGTTTTCTGTCACAAACATGGAATCCCAGTAGGGGGAGAGTGGTTGAGGGGGAAGCTGCGGAGGAAAATCAGGAGGTGAAGGATGGGTTATGCACCTCCCATTCCACCTGCCTCTTCTGTGCTGCAAATCAGCCTGTCCCAGCACTACTTTGCAAGGGGAAAAGTTGCCACCTGGACTTAAAAAGACACATTGGATGTAGTTTTAGCCTTTCTCCCAGATTCTGTCCAACTGACCATCATCAGCCTTACTGGAGCTTCTTATTTAATGTTCAGGGAATCCAATTAGTTTCCCAACAGCCAATGTTCTCCCAGCAGGAGCCAAAAACCTTGACATAAATGCCTATACTGGCAACAAGGATAGCTTTGAGTTCTATGTGCCAGTTTGTGCCACATCTCTTAGGATGTCTTCTTCTTTTTTTTGCCCAACCATGCAATTAATGATATCATGTGTAAGAAAATGGCAGGCTGTGGTCTTAATGCGGCCAAAATGCACAGCAAAGCAAAGTCTTTGCAAATGGATGTGGCTTTGAAAATTATAGCAATGTGGCTGATTCCATCTTGGAAGGAGACAGTCTGTGTTGCGCAATGCCTCTAAGTAACGAATCGGACACCCGTCTCCAAGTAAAGAAAGACTCCTAGGAGAGAGCACAGCAGAACGTCATGGGTGCCCCTACTGACCATGTACCAACCAGAGAGATACCTCCTTATCTCAGGGGTGCAGAACCTCAGGCCTGGGGGCCAATTCTGCCCCCCCCGGTCCCAATCCCCAGACAGCCCCATCCCTTTTCCCCATCCAGTGATCATTTGGCTGTTTCCTGGCTCTTGTGCACTCCCCACCCCCATTCTAAAAGGTTGAGCTGCCTCTCCTAAGGCTTAGTTATGGGCAGTAAAGCTTAAAGTTCTTTTCTGGTATTTCTGGCCCACCTCTTTTGCCTTTTTTTTTTTTTTTTTTTGCCATTGTCCAGGATGGGGCATGCTGGGAGTTGTAGGCCTTTTTTCTGTCTAAACTTGTATAGGATTGTGCCCTTAATAATTTTGCAACAGGACTTGCATAGGATTGAGCCCTCAGATTCTAAAAGTGGGGGCAGTTTAGATTCTATGCGGGGGGGGGGTTCAGGAGGGAAGGGGCCTCACATAAGACCCCACATAGGCCAGATGAAATGGAGAAATTTAGCTTGCAGGTCAGAGGTTCCCCACTCCTGGTTTAGAATATCTTTCAGGAACATGCCTGTGTGTATTTGAATAGGGAAACCAATGCAATGAAAAACTAAACTCTGCTTGGACATAATTTCCCCCACAATTGTGCCATCATGGTGTTTCACGGTTTGCCATCGTCAATGAGGTTGTTGACACACCACGGGATACAGTCTGCTGGTGGCCTGAATGAACAGTTTGAGGAGAGTTGGGTTTTCTTTTGGGGATGGGGTGGAGACTAGAGAGCTGTGCAAATTGCAGGTACTTATTCAGGCAGCTTCTGAGCCTTTGGATCAAACAGGGAACTGAGTTGCAAGGGGGGGAAGCGGGGGGGGGGGGAGTGCCACACCTACCACATACTTTGCGTGCAGAAAGGCCCAGACTTATTTCTGGGCATCTTCTGTTAAGGGTGCAATCCTATGCATGTTCAGCCAGAAAAAAAAGTCCTACAATTCCCAGCATTCCCCAGTCAGCATGGCAGGCTGAGGAATGCTGGGAGTTGTAGGACTTTTCCCCCCCTCGCTAACCGTTATAGGATTGCATCCGAAAAGGCTCGTAGATGGTGGGAAAGTCAGAGTAGTAGTCTAGTAGACCATGCAGGATTTGACGGCCAAATAGTCTGATCTAGACGTCCAAGGCATGTCCCCTTGTTCCCACAGGAGAATGCAGTTGGCATGTCCGTCCGTCCCCCACATTCTTTAAGGCCAGTGAAAAGAGACAACACCCACGGGGAAATAAATGAACATAGCATCGTAGCACCACCACCACCCCAACACGATTTAATGACCACACTTCCTCCAGCTCGGTCTCCAGGGGCAGATCACACACCTAGACACGCACACGTCGCGCCGGCCAAGATCCTGTGTTTATGGGGTTTGGGTTGTGTCTACGCGTGGCGAAGCAGCCTTAGGTCCACGCCTCTCTCTGAAACGGGATGAGGGGTGGGTGGGAAGGCTGGGGGAGGAGATCGGGCTCCGTTTTCTTTTCGCTAGGTCAGAAGCTTCCCTGCCGCTGCCAGGAGCTGGATCCCCCCCCCCCTTCTCCCACGTCTTTTGCGCGGAGAAGAAGGAGCCACACGCGTCGGCAGCCCCGCAAGAAGAGCCACTGCCCCACGACCCCCACCCGCCCCACCCGCCCCACAGAAGTATTCCTGCGTGTAGGAATCAAGGCACTGCGTTCCCCCACCCCCGTCCCAGGATCGAAAGGAGTCGCTGGAGATTCAAGAGAGAGAGAGCGAGCCGGAGGAACCACCAACTAGTCCGAGCCCCGCGCGTTCCATCCGCAGACATCTCCGAAGGGGCGGGCAGGGACGCTGCTGCTGCTGCTGCTTCGCCGTGGAGACGAAATTGGCCAGACGCTGAGAGCGGGACCACCGCCGTCTGGGGGAGATCAAAGCCATTGTTCAGCCGCCGCCCCCTCCATTTTTTGTTCCTTTCTTTCTTTTTGCGCAAGGAGGCGACCGCCTGGGCATTGGGGGTGGGGGTGGGGGAAGACGCGCCTCCTCGTCGTCGTGTCTGGCCGGCTCTTCTACGGTTCGCAGCCTCTTCTCCTTCCTGCTCCTCGGACACTCAAACGCCGTCGCGGAAACCACAGGCGCTTCTGGTCTGGATTAGACGCTCCTTTGCCGCCTGCGCCTTCGGACGGCGGTGACGGACGGCGCGTTCCCCTCCCCACCCCCGCACCAGGTCTACAAGCCCCATATCCGCCCAGCCTGCGGACCAGGGGAGCCCCTGACGGACCGATCCCTTCTCTCAGCTAGGGAGACTCCTTTGGTCCCTTCACCACTCCTTGCAGTTCCCCCCAAGTCCTCAAATCTCTGCCTCTCCCGCCGCCGTAGCTGCTGCCAATCCATTCACGCGGCGCAGCTCTGATCTCCCGTCCTTTGCAATCCCCCTAAATAGCACCCCCTCTTCTCCCCTTCTTGCACCTTTCCCACCAGCAAAGCTGCCTGCCTGACTTCACCCCTTTCCATTTAAAAGAGCACTTGCCTGTGGTTCCCCTCCCTCCAGAGGAGCAGTCAACACTCCCCCACCCCACATATCCCCTAGCGCAGCTGCTACTGAAGATTCCCCCCCTCCCGCCGACACCATCCCATGCCAGACCTCCAGGTTGCTCCAGCAGGTGAGAAGAAAACTCTGGGAATTATTCTTCCTCTCCCCCCAGTACACCTGACCAAGTGCCTGCCTGCAGTGATGAGAACCAGCTGCCCCTCGTTGCTGCTCTGCCTGCTGGTGGGGCTTCTGTGCCCCTTTACCCCTGCCCCGGTGGAGGCACAGTCAGTGTTGACCGACCATGAAATTGAGGAGTTCTTGAAAGGCTTCCTGGGGGAGGTCGATGAGGAGGATGCAGAAGGCCAGGAGGCTGAGAAAGTGGCCTTGGGCGAGGAGCTTCCTGGAAGCCAAGGGCGGTTGGACCCTGCCGAAAAGGAGAATGTCCCTGTGGAAGTGGAAGAAGGTGAGAGCCATCGTGGGTCGGTGTCACAGTCTTGGTGTCAAAGGGGTCCTATCCTTGGGGAACATAGGAAGCAGTGTCACAGTCTTAGTGTCAAGGAGATCTTATCCTTGGGGGAAATAGGAAGCTGCGTTACACCAAGCCCATCTAGCCTAGTATTGTTGACACTGATTGGCAGCTGCTCTCAGGGGATTCAGGATTATTTCCTAGCCCTTCCCAGAAATGCAGGTGGGGATTGAACCTGGGACTTGTGCATGCAAAACATGTGCTCTACCACTGAGCTACGGCTCCTCCCCAACCAGCCATAGTTCAGTGGTAGAGCATGTGCTCTGTATGCACAGGGTCCCAGGTTCAATTCCCGTCATCTGCAGTTGAAAGTATCCGGTAGCAGGTGATGGCAACGGACTGTTTGCCTGAGACTCTGGAGAGCTGCTGCCAGCCAGAGTAGACAACATTGGACTAGATGGACCATTGACTGACTTGGTGTAAGGCACCTTCATATATCCATATCCTGTAGAGCTGGTAAGGCCCTACCCTTAGCAGCCTTTTCTTGCATATTCTGCAGACAGGGGCAGTAAGCTTGGAGGGCAACAGCTCATTTATGGGCCCAGAAAATGCTGGAACTCGTCAGTCCTGGATGTTTTATTAAGAGGGTCCACCTAGTCACTCCCACCTCCATCTCAGGAGAGAGACTCCCGCCTTAGGAAGGCTACATTACCATTGTCTAGGTTGCCCGCTGTATCCTTCGGATCCAGCATTTTGGATCTGATATGAATGGATCACCGAGAGGGAAACAACTTCCAGAGGGGGTAGCTGCGTTAGCAGTCGTCTGTAGCAAAACAAACAAAATGAAACAAAACCCAGCAACAAAAAGTCTTGTGGGATCCTAAAAGGCTTATAGATTTATTGTGGCACAAGCTTTCACGAACAAGAGTCAGTTATTCTCAGTTGGCAATTGTGTAAATTTGTAGCCTAAGAACATGGGTTATTACAGTCCAAAATGCATTGCCGTAATCTTCCTTGCCACCAGTGCACCATGTTCAGTTTGCAATTAATCGGTAAAAGTTTAAAGTGCCATACAGCTCTTTGCTGGTTCCAGAGACACTCCGTCCTCCCCATCTGGATTTGGGCCTGAAAGACCAAGGAAAAGCGTGGGCACATAGAGGGTGAGTTTTAAGCAGTTTGGGACATTGCACAGTTCTGTCCTGAAACCAAGCAAGGGTTAATTAGTTTGCCTTCTATAAAATTTAAATTATAGTAATTATTTCTAATTGTGCACATATATTTGCATATGCAAATTTGTGCAATTTGTCCGGTGGACCTGAGCCCCAGATCTTTTTGGTACCTAGCTCCACCCCTGCCCATCATCTCAGTAGTGCGACACATCTGGAGGTTGGGGAAGGCTGAAGTAAGGCATGGGGATTAAGGTGCCACAAATTACTACAGGGGTGGGCAACTTGTGGCAACTCCCAGTATTTTATATTTATTTATTTGCTTTATATTCTGTCCTTCCTCACAAAGAGCCTAAGGGCAGCTAACACACTGCATAAAGCACAATACACAACATAAACAACATTAAAATCATGATTCTAACATCACAAATATATAATTAAATAAAACAAAACCGTCAGGACAATCAATACAAACAAACAAAGCACTTGCCTATATCCTCAAAGCCTGCACAAATAGATCTTTAACCGGTATGTGATCATCCCTTATAATTGGCTATGCTGGCTAGGGCTGATGGAAGTTGCAGTCCAACAACATCTGGAGGGCCACACATTGCCAACTCCTTGACCTAGGGGGTAAGGTGGCCAGATGCAAAAGAGGACAGGCCTCCCGCACCTTTTAATCATTATAAAGAAAGAGTGGGTTTTAGCAGGTGTCAACTGCTGAAATTTCTTCTTCTTTGCCGGGTGTGGGTGGAGAAGGTAGATCTCCAGATGTTTGGGACTTCAACTCCAAGAGTTCCTGAACATCAGCCATGCTGGCAGGGGCTTCTGGACATTGAAGTCCAAAACATCTGGAGATCTACCTTCTGCCCACCCCTGTTTTACACAGTTATTAAAGGTGCAGGGAAGGAGGGGTGTGTTACGGTACCACAAAGCTCTTTGTTGGTCTTACCCAAGGAGCGTAAGTACCTGAGAAGCAGTTGTCGCTATGGGGCTAATCTCAAATTCTGACACACTGGGATCCTTGCTGTAGAATTGCAAAATGACCACTTTTCTCCCTCCCCCTTTCCCCATGAAGTGATGAGGAGGGAGAATCACAGTATCATGCACGGTGACGGGAGGAACCAAACCCATGCTGAACTCTTCCTCAAGTTCAGTGTGGAATTGTGGTTCTTGTAGGCCGATTGACTAAACATCACTTTGTATGGGAAGAGACAAGGGCGTGACTCTTTGCTTCTGTGCTTGGCCATTGTCTTCCACACAGGGTGTAGTTTTGGCAGCTCTGTTGCAAGTCTTATCATGGTAGTGGTATTTCTTTAAATCTTCAGCTCCAAGTAATATTGCCAAATTTCCCCCAGCCAGCCAGCAAGACTCCTAGATGTCTGATGAGCAGAAATTTGGCTGGTGTAGCTTTCCCACCACGGTGTCATTTCTCCTGTTGAATTTCTACTTGTCATACAGCCGTTAAAGGCATAAAAACCTAACTGGTGGTGGGTGGGGGGATGTTCCATGAGCCACGTTATTCATGCAAAAATGTAATGTTTCTTTTGTTTTAAAAGCATGTGGTGCCCAATGATAATCCTGAAGATCAGAAATATGAACTCAGAGTTTGGGTGCATACACATACATGCACACACAAGCACAGAAAGGGAACTCACAGGCCCAGTTTGCACATAATGAGAAGCCACCATGGATGAATTTCCCTGTGGAGCTTCTCGTTGTGGTGGCAGCTGCCATTTTGAATATTCAGGGTGCCACGGGGGCGTGCCATAGCTTGTCATTACAGCAAACCCAGTGAACCACCCAGAACCCATGGGCTGTTTTATGGTTGTGGGTGGCTTCTTAACCACTCCAACAATCCACCTTCACCGGATTCGCATGTAACGACAAGCTACAGTGCACACCGAATATTCACAATGGTGGCCGCCACCATCACAAGAAACTCCACAGGGAAATTCACACACAGCATCTTCTCATTATATGCAAACCAGGCCAGAGTGCTAAAGCTACCTATATTATATGTAAACCTTGAGACATGATTTTTAAAAAATATATATGTTTGGAAAGCAGCAGTACATTAGGAGAAAGGAGCAAGGTCTTTTCTCGCTAGACAGTTATTGTTAGCACCATCTACTTGCTATGTAATGATTTTTGACCAGGAATATACATCAGGGCCGGCCCTACCATTAGGCCTAGAGAAGCAGCCGCCTTCAGCAGCAGGTGCTGTGGAGCAGCTGCAACGTATAAGAAGGCAGAGCCGTGCATGCCATGCGGCCTGCCCTGTGCCTAAGCTAGCCTGCTGCTCTCAGGTGTGGAAGACCTGCTGGAACAGTGGAGGGCACCATTTTGTCCTTTGCCCATGCAGTAAAATGTTTGGGTCCAGCCCTGGTGTAGTAGTAGTAGGCGATCACTCATGACCGAGTAAGATTGTCTTCCAGGATAAAATTACAAAAAGAAAATTATAAAAGGAGGAAATTCTAAAAAAAATTGTGTAGACTCTAGCGATGGGTCCGTAAGTGACTGTGGAGGCCAATTCTAGATCCACACAGCTTCCCACAGTGAGGACACAGGTTACCAGATGGAAGATGGTCCTGTAAAGGATTCGTTTGACGTGCTTTTCGCTTAGCACGTTTCTCCCTTTCACCTTGCACTCGGGCTTCTTCAAAGTCCATGGAACCTTTGTGAAAGGCCAACCTCCATTTAGATCGTTCATGGGCCAGAGCTTCCCAGTTTTCGATGTTTATATTGCATTTTTTTAGATTAGTCTTAAGAACATCTTTAAACCTTTTATACTGGCCACCGATATTCTGCTTTCCATCCTTGAGTTGGGAATAAAGTAACTGCTTTGGGACTGGGAGACGGCAGTCAGGCATTCGAACAACATGACCGGTCCACTGAAGTTGGCGTTGAAGGATCATTTTTTCAACGCTAGTAGTCTTTGCTTCTTCCAGTACACTGACATTTGTTCGCCTATCTTCCCAAGTAATTCGCAGGATTTTCCGGAGGCAGCATTGATGAAGTCTTTCAAGGAGGTGGACCTGGTGTCACATGCATGTCCCTTCCCCACACAGGATAACTCACCTGCACTAATGCAGACTCCCAACAGGGCGCAGACAGGTGCTCAGCTATAGCCTAATAGACTTATTATTTGCGTTTAAAAATTGCTGAATTCTGGATTTATTGAAGGGTAGGTAATGGGGTGACAGAGGGAGGCATGCTCATTTCCTGGCCTGGGTCCCCCCCCTCCGTGTGTGTGTGTGTGTGTGTGTGTGTGTAAAATATTTAGTAATTTGCATTCTTCCCTCATTGCTGGAACTCAAGGCAGCAAACATATATAGTGTCTCCAGGCAGTGTCTCAACCAGGCACTGGCCAGAGATAGACCAGCTTAGATCTAGCAAGACTGCTGCGTCGTATGCCTTCAGATGATGCCCTGGGACTCTATAAGGGGAAACCCATGCCCATTTTAGCAAGAATAAATATGTCAAGTCTGTGTCTGTGTCCCCAATGAGCAAGAGTGATCTGCACCCCAGAGCAGGCTTCCATGTGCGCAGCTGATGCTTGCCAGGTGCACATGTGGATCCACATCTACGCCTGCATTGCACTGAACTGGCTTGCTGTGTCCTTTGATGCAGGCTGTTGCGTGCCCTTCATTGTGTGCAATTAGAATGGGAGTGGGGCCCTTTGGTAGGCAGGCTGATTAAAGACTTCAAATTGAAGTTAACGGATCCCAAAATATTTTTACTATCCAGGGTGGGGGACATAGCTCAAGGCATGCATGTGTTGAGGTGGAAGAAGTCCACGTATGAAAGCTAGCTCTGCAAGAATGATAGGCATAACCGTTCTCAATACCTGGAAGAGATACCCTGCTTATCACATGGCACCATTCTGCCAAGAAGCTTAAGACGACATATATGATTTGCCCCTCCACATTTTATGCTCACATCAACCCTGTGAGGGAGGCTAAGCTAAGGGATAGCGACTGGCCCAAGGTCACCCAGTGGGTCTCTGTAGTAGTAGTAGTAGTAGTAGTAGTGGTAGTAGTAATATTTGAATTTCTTAATCACCTTTCTCTTTAAAAAAGAGCCAATTTTGACTTACAACAAAATTATTAAAACATAAAATAGCAAAAAAACAATTTTCATTAAAATACCAAAATATAATAAAGCAACTAAAACATCAGTATAGAATAAAAAGCTCCTCATATGCTTTCAAATGCCTGGAAGTAGAGGAAAGTCTTGACCTGGTGCCAAAAAGATGACAATGTTGGCACCAGGCGGGCCCCACCGTGTAAAATGTTCTGCTGTCAGGGGACCACCACTGAAAAGGCCCTGTCTGTAGTCCTACTCCAACACTGTAACCCAGGAGTAGGCAACCTGGTGCTGTCCAGATGTTTTGAGCTCCAACTGCCATAAGCTCCAGTCAGTATGGCCAATGGTCAAGGATTATGGGAGTTGTAGTCCAAAACATGTGGAGGGCACCATGGTGAGAAACAGAGAACATTTGGTGTTCTGGGAACATTTGGGAGCCAGTGTGGCGCAGTGGTGAGAGTGTTGGACTGGGACTCAGGAGGAGTTCTAGTCCCCACTCAGCCATGAAGCTCACTGGATGACTTTGGGACAGTCGCTGACTCTCAGCCTGACTTACCCCATGGGGTTGTTGTGAGGACAAAATGGAGAGGAGGAGGAGGACTATGTAAGCTGCCTTGGGTTCCTTGCAGGAAAAAAGGCAGAATATAAGTATAAGAAATAAATCATTTGTACATCCAACCTGGATCTACACTGCATGATAACAACACATGTCCACATCTGAATGCACTGGTGATGAACTTGCTGGAACCAGAAACACACTCAGAGCAGCCACACAGAGTAATCTCAGGTCCTTCTTCTGCCTCTCCCAAGTACGCAACACATCAATCAAAATAAATCTTGACACACTGTTGGGGCTGCACTCCTGGTGGCCGTCCATAATGGCCGAGCAGCAGCACACCTCGCTTCCATGCGCTCTTCACCGGCAATCACGCTCCTCTCCACTCCTTCTGGCACAGCCCAGGGATGTTGAAGAGTCCTTGGTCTCGAGTCCCGAGTCGAGTCTCGAGTCCCGAGTCGAGTCAGAGGGGGGACTCAGTCCGACTCACAAGTCGAGTCCTCGAGTCCGAGTCCCCATCCCTGAAATCCTGATTGGGGCCCTTGTGTTTATCCTAGAAAGAAAAGATGCAGCTGCTAGACACAAATGTAAAGTAATGATTGTTTTGGCCCTGAGTGGCAAGCCCAGAAGGCCCAGCATGAGTGAAGTGGACGAACCAGTTCCACTTTTGCAGCAGAACCCTGTATGTGTGGCTGGGCCTGCCTGATCTCCTCTTGGACAAGTAACTAGGGACACTTTTCTGTTAACTTGCACTGATTTCTCTTCCTCCAGTCGAAATTTTTCTGCCCTGGGTTTTCCCAGTCAGTTGCATAATAAATAGTTGGATTCTTGGAAGAAGTCTGGGGCGTGCTGCTCTTCTCACGCACACAAGGACAGGAACCTCATGATGTCTGTTTGAGTTTATATTTTCTTCCTGATTGTTGTCAATGGAAACCTTTTGCACTAGCAGTGCAGAGGGACAGACTGAGGGGAGACGTGTCACTGACTGAAGCAGCCCGTTGGGACATCATATAGCCACGCTGGGAATGGAGACGCAGGCGGCAGCTCTTCTCGTGGAAAGAAGCACATCTCTTGTGTACCAAGAGGCCAGAAAAGCACAAATCTGAAATATTTGGGGCAGCTGGATTAACATCCCCAAGAGTCCCAAGCCGGTTGCTTGAAGAAGCAGTGGCGTGCCGCAGCTGATGCTGTTTTCTTTCCCCCTTTTCATGTTCCCACACGCTGCTCACACTTCCTGACACCTGTTGTAGCTGGGGATAGGCTCAAAACAAGTGGAAGGAGCAGGGCCAGCCCTACCAATAAGCCGGGTGAGGTGGCTGCCTCAGGCAGTGGATGCTGAGGAGGGGGATGACAGCTCCCCACTATTCCCCCTGCACCCCTTAGGCTGGCTTGTTGTCCAGGTATGGTTGAAGATGTTGTCCTGTTGCCACTGCGGAATGAAGATCCAAGTGCCAGTTTGGATAGATTCTATAGGTGGAATGGAGGGGCGGCCAGGTGGCCTACATTACAAAGTACAGTTCTCAGCTCTGCGGGGCTGGCAGAGGGCAGCCCTCTCTTTGAGGGTGTCCTCTCTTTGAAGGGCTGTCCAGTTCAAGTCTGGTTTAAAGTCAAAGGACCATAAGGAAGGGAAAGCAAGGACCTTGGCATTGCCCATCCCCACTTGGCACCTGGACAGCAGACAGATCACAGCACAGCACACAGATCACCTGTCAGACTCCTCCACTATCGTGAGATGTCTTATATCTCTATTTAAAAAACAGTGATTATTTCTAAATTTGTACCTATGCGTATAATTTTGCATATGCAGATATTATGCAAATTAATAACCCCCCTTTGTCTTTGGGCTTCTTCTTTTTTGGTGATGCGTAAGTGGCCACCTTCACGGGGGTGCAATCCTGCCCTTCGCCCCAGGCAGCAAAATGTCTTGGGCTGTGCCTGGGAAATGGGGAGGAAAGGCCTCGCATTCTGCTTCACTGCAGCGAGAGTAGCTTGTTTGTGGTGTGATTAGGAAAGCGGGAATTGCTCCCTCTTTCCGGGAGGTCCTTGCTCTCTCTTTCCACTGTGGCCTTTGACTACTGCTTGTAGAGGAAGCCGAGAGATAGCGCTGGAGCAGGGAAGTCTGCCTGTCTTCCTGGTGCGTGGTGTGTGTGGGGGGAAAGGAAAGTCACTATAGGGGAGCTCTGTGTGCAGGACCGGTGCAAGGCAGTTTGGTGCCCTAGGCAAGATCAGATATTTAGCGCCCCCCCCTTCCCACTTGAGAGCGCTGTATTTTTTTTCAAGGCGTTTCTGGCGCCCCCTTTAGCCCTGCGCCCTAGGCAGCTGCCTAGTTGGCCTAATGGTAGCACCGGCCCTGTCTGTGTGTCCCACACCAACTTGCTGCTCTCCCAGGGATGAGGGATGGGCACAGAGGGAACCGGGAAAGAATTCTGTTCCTGGCACAAATGCTAGCTTGGCTTTCAGCTCCTTGCCCAGCAGCGGGCCCAGGCACCACAAACCGGAGCTCCGCTCTACTCACTCCCCCACAGACCATGGAAATGCTGCTGCTCAGCACTTTGGAATGAGGCTGCGGCTGTCTGTGGGGCCATGAGGTGACATAGCCCTTACTCACTAGCCCTTTCTGGGAGACGGGGCCTCTGACTCACAGAGCAAGGCCCTCTGCCCAGTATTCCTGAGCCTCGTGTGTCAGGGGAGAACAGACCAGGAAGACACCCTTTCAGGAAACTTGAATGTGGAATCCTGCACTAGAAGGAACCCCAGTGCTGTTCCTAGGCTACCAACACAGCTAGGGTGGCCCATTTGTGAATCACCTGGAAAAGAGGAAATGCATCACCAAAAAAAGGGGATGGTGGTTTGCATGAAATTTACATATGCTGATTTATAGGGAGAGATGCAAATCTAGAAATCATTATTATAATTTAAAGAGAAATACAGTACATGTCACCATAGTGCGACTAGGTGAACTGTGTGCCTGCTGCCTGTTCAGTCTGCTGTTCAGATGCCAAGGGCGGTGCTAGGTACTAAAAAGATCTGGGGCACAGGCACATAGGACAAAAAAAAAAACCCACACAAATTTGCATATGCTAATTTACATATGCTCTAAAAATCTGTGTGTGTTTAAAAGACCCTGTGTCCTAAGGACACCCCTATGTAAAAAGGAATGGCCAGGGGAGAGGAGGGCATTTGATTTCAGAAAACAACCTCGGGCAGAAAGATTCAAGGGGCCGGGGCAGCAGGAGGTGAAGCACATGTGGACAAAAAGCCAGCTATTCCAGGGGCATCAGATGCAACAGAGATCCTCAGGGCCCCTGTGCCTTTCTTTCAGCAAGTGACCCTGGGCAGCTGGGTGATGGGGCAGATGGCCTCCCAGAGATGCGGGGCTCCAAATGAAAGATTCGGGGCTCCAGACCTAGTAGGCTGTCCCCTAACACCGCCTCTGCCAGATGCAAGCTCCTGATGGGCAGCAGTTCTTTATCTTTAAATTTGGAATTGAACCGGACAGAACTTCAAATAGAGGACACCTTTGAATAGAGGACAATCCTCTGCCAGCCCTTCAAACAGAGAACAGTAAAAGAGGACACAAGGTCCCACTACATATGGCCTCAACTCACTGAACTGAAGTATTAGATGGGTGGACAGAATGCCAGTTCCAGGTTTTTTGGGGGAGGTCTCCCTAAGTGCACCCACCCCCTTTTCTACCACCAGTGTTATCTCTGCCCATTTGCTTGCTGTTCTGTCTCCGGGCTCAGTTTGTACCACCTCCCCGAGGGAGAGGACAAGATGTACGGTATTTATATTTGACTAGCTGTTGCCCGCGGCTGCACTCGTGTGGATTTTAGGATTTGGTACAATGGAAAAGATACAGTGTCTCTGACTGAAAGTGTAACGTTTAGGCTGGGTGCTGGCAGCAGAAAACTTTTCTGACAGAAATATCTGATCTTAAAGAAAAATCAGGTTAATCCTGAGAGTCTATAGGTGATGAAGAGTGACCGTACCAAGTTTGGGGTAGATCCGTCAAAACATGATGGAGCCTATGCGACGACGCCCCACACACAACAGTCATTCAGTCATTAAAAAACTTCCCCTCCCTTTTCACCCCCTCAGAGAACATTCTAAATGGCCTAGGGGAGATTTGCATACCCACCCCTATTGGCCCCTGCAGGAATTCATACGAACATTCTAAGTGTCATATAGGCTATTTTCATAACTGCTCCTATTGGCTCCTGCAGCAATTATGAGGTGAGGCCGATTTGCATAACTGCTCCCCTGTTGTTTTGCCCATAGGATATGAGTGGGGTGATTTCCCCCCCCCTTTTCACCCCCTTAGGGATGGAATTTCCAAAAATCCTTCCTTAGTGGGTGTCTACGTCATAAAAGCAATGTCCCTTCAAAATTTCACATTCCTAGATTAAACGGTTTGAGCTGGGTGTTGATGAGTCAGTCAAAATCAGTCAGTCAGTCAGGACACCTTCTTTTATATAGATAGATAGATTGGGGGACCTACAAGAGACTGATCATATTCCTTTCCCCACAGGAGCGCAAGAAAAAGTGAGGGAGAAGCCCAAGAAAGGGAAAAAGGAGAAACCGCCCAAACCAACCAAGAAGCCTAAAGAGCGACCTCCCAAGGGCCCCAAGAAGGAGAAGCCCCCCAAGCCCACCAAAAAGCCGAAGGAGAAACGGCCAAAGGCAACAAAGAAGCCGAAGGTGAAACCTCCCAAAGCCACAAAAAAACCGTCGGACAGAAAGAAAGCTGAGAGACCACCTCCTCCCATCCAACCTTACGAGGAAGAGAGGTACCACTTTCCAGAAAGGCCGTTGGACCCACCCCCAGCCAGAGAGGAAGATGGCTATGGGGTGCCCGATTCATCCCAATTTCACCCTCCCTACGGGAGAGAAGATGACCAGTCCCGAGTAAATGAAGAAGGGGGGGAATGTAAGTTCCTGTTCATTTCTACTAGCAGTCATATTCTCACTCCAGCATCTCTTGAGAGAGCACCTGCTGGAACAAGACATCTATACGGAAAGTTACTTTAGCTTCTCCTTCATCTGTATTCATCCTCCACAAACTGGTGCCCTCCAGATGTTCTGGACTACAACTCCCAGGATTCCTGACCACTGGGCATGCTGGCAGAGGCTGATAGGAGTTTATGTCCAAAACATCTGGTGGGCACCACAGGTTGGGGGAGGTCTGAGATGAAACTGGTCTGGTACATGACCAGTTTTCTTAGTTTGTTATCATAACCCTATAAACACATTGCATTGAATGCAGCAGGGAGTAGGATCACGGCTCTTATGTATTCAGCTTAACATCTGCATAGAGCAGTGGTTCTCAACCTTTTTTTTGCCCCATGCACCCTTTTCACCATATGTCAGAATGTCATTCCCCCCTTTCCAAGATTGTCTGACTCAAAAGTTGCATTCCAAATAATATTCATATAATATATAATAACTATAAATGGAATATTTCCACAGATAACAAGTGAAATATTTATATTTATTTTTAATTTAATCTGTACCATACAATAAGGTGTGATGTCCTGTAGATTATGTACAATCTGTAGCATTGTAATTTGTAGAAAGATCAGTATTCCAACAGTTTGAGTCTGTGGTCCCAATCACCCCCCTGAAACCCTAAAATTCCTCCCCTGGGGGGAATTCCCCCCTGGTTGAGAACCCCTGGCATAGAGCCTATGAGTATAAAATCAAGTGCATTCCCTATTGTGTGGAAAGACCTCAAGGTGCATACAGTTGCACTTGTGTGGGTTCTAAGCCAGCAGTGGGCAAATTGTAGCCCCCCAGATGTTTTGGCCTACAACTCCCATAATCCCTAGGCCAGCATAGCCAATAGTTGGGGATGATGGGAATTAAGGTCAAAACATCTGGTGGACCACAAGTTGCCCACCTTTGTACTAAGCAGCGGTTAAGCTAAATGCATGAAGCCAGACACTGGGTTCAATCCTGCTGCTGCTTGCCCTTCCCCAAGGACTCGTATCTTGAAAATTATACTATTTGAGAGTTGGAATTGTGTGATGCACTGAAAACTATGTAAGAGTTGTGGCATCCACACTTCGAAATACGTGTTTTCCACGTGGTTGGGAGATCTCCATATAAAGCCTATTGCTGATGTGTTTTGAGATCTAAGAAGGGATGCAGAGGCATGGTAGCTATTATTAAATAGGTACATCTGGAAGGCATGTGTAATGCCTGTTCCACTGAGGTCATAGAATGCAGGGCATGGGAAGGGGAGGACATATAATTTTGGAAAAGAGCCAGGGGATAAAAGGTGGGTTGGTGCCAGAGGGAGAGGAGAAGCTGAAGAGCAGGAGAAGCTGAAGAGCAGGAGAAGGTGGAGAGAGGATGCTGAGGGAGAAGTAGAAAAGGAAGAGTGGAATGCAGATGGGCAAACATGTTATTGTATTGCTTGATATATTTTTTAATTATTGTTTTAAATTATATTTATACCAGTTTAACATGGTAAGACACTCTCCAATGAGCACCAGGCAGCTGGGTCTGGGAGCCACCACTATTTGCATTTCCCACACTGCCCTAAAGCAGGGGTGGTCAACAACTGGCCCGTGGGCCACATCCAGCCCCCTTGGCCTTAAATGCAGCCCCTGCTGCCTTCAAATTTGGCAACAGCAGCAAACCATCAGTGGTTTGCCACTGAATGTTGGCAGCAAATGTGATGGTGTCCTGAAAAGGCCAAATTTAGCTTTAAAACAAGGTGCATACCTTATTTTAAAGTGAAATTTGGCGGCAAACTGCCGATTGTTCTGCTGCTACCACCGCCAAGATTCAGCAGCATACTGGGGTGTGGGGGGTCCTCGGAGGTTCTGGGGTAGGGGTTGAAATTGGCCCCAGAGCTCCCAATGTTACCCACCCCTGCCCTAGAGCAATGCTATCTCCAGTGCATTGTGAAAAGTTAAAATGGCAGCAGACATTGGAGTGTTTGAAAACATATTATTTTAGAGGAGACCCCAGGGTAGTCAGTGGTGGGCTTTGCTGCCTGGAGCCCTGGCAGCTTCCAGATTATGCTTGTGTGGTGATGCCAGGCTGGAGAACAGAAGTAGAAGAGTGGACATGGATGACAATAGTAACAGACTGAAATGAACTTTTTATGATGGGGCATATGCACAGTTTAATGGATGTTTGTAGTGTAGATATGCCCAGGGACTGAATGCTCCCTAGCTAACGATGGACAACTGGCACCGTTGCTATGTGGACAACAGTGGTTTGTAGTTGGGTCATTTGTGGGGTTTGGTTAGTTACTATTCACTCATTGTTATAATTTGTTAATTAATTGGCTGTGTTCACTGCCTTGTATATTGGTCACATCTGTTAGATTCAGATATACCTCTCCTTGCCCCTAATTTAGAGCGGTATGCGTGGTATGTTTTTTTATGGGGAGCCCAGGCAACTGGTTCTCTTTCTCTTCCCTTTGGGATACCCTCACTCTTCTGCCAAGGAAGATGCTAAGTGTCATAGATACCTTTCCACTCCTTAAACATTTTTTGCTATTTTTTCTTTTCAAACCAAAATCCAAAATACCATCTTCCATAAGTAAGGCCAACTTACGGTGCAATCCTATATGTGTTTAGCTAGAAAAAAGTCCTACAACTCCCAGCATTCCCCAGCCAGCCATGGACTTTTTTTTCTGTCTAAACATGCATAGGACTGCGCCCTTAATCATGCAAATGTTACTGCCACTGTTTCCCTTACCACTTCAGCAAAATCATTGTGGGCTGTTCCACTCCCTTCCTGGCACGGTTCTTTACCATCCCTTTGTGCCTCTAAATTAGAAATGAGCCAAAGTATTTGGCCCTGTGATTTTTGTACAGTCGGAAAGTGGGGTGAAAACACCCGCTCCCTGAATTGGATTGATCTTTAAGAATTTGTGTCTTACCTTTAAATATGAGGTGGCTGAGGGTCTCTCTTTTTTTCTTTTTTTAACAACAAAAGCCTTGCCGTCACTTGAAGCAATGGTTTTTTAACTGCTCTCAGCAGCCTGACTGCCTTCCTGGGACACAATGCCCCAGATAGGAATGTCCCTATTTCAATGACCCAGGATCATGGGGGGGGGGGGGGGGGCTGAGCCCATTGGCTAAATGCCCCCTTCTTAGGCCCTTTATAGTAGGCCCCATTCTAAGGGTGAAACTACATTTTACATGAATTGCATAGCGTGTATCTGAGCCTGATTTTTTTCTTTACTTTAATCTAACTGCGTGCAGCCCTGATTCAGATCATGACCAGGAGGAGAGGATCAAACTTTCCCCGAAACCTGTTTTCATTCTGAAATTCTAACCTCCCACCACCACCACCACCACCACCACCACTCCAGCAAGGGAATTAAAAGAAGAAGACGAAGACGAAGAAGGAGAAGAAGAAGTCTTTATTAGAGTCAATGAAGCCCCCCCCCTTTTATAAAAATCCCTGTGCTGGGGTGGGGTGGGAGCAGAATTTCAGGAAGAAAAAGGGGGGAGGTTTAATCCCTCCCTTCCATTGTGCACTGGTCCCAATCCAAATCAGGGCCATGTGCAGCTCCACTAAAGGAAAAGGGGGGGGGGGGGAGTCAGGCTCAGCTATGCAATTAACGTAACATGTAGTTTGACCCTAAGAGTATTGCGCAGAGAGATTTCTTCCTGCTGGCTCCTTCAAGAATAAAAGAAACTGTTTACCCCCCTTTTAAAAACATATATATATTCAGCCAGCTCTTCAGTCTTCCTTGTCCCGTTTCATCCCCCCAACTGCTGGGTCTTTGCTGACTCACCACTGACTCCAGCTGTCTTATTCTGCAGCTCTGTTCCCAGAGGAGCCAATGGAACCACGATGGGATGAGAAACATGATCCAACAAGGCATCACAGTAAGAGCGATGAGGGCGTGGGGTGTGTGGGCCCTGGTGGGTGGTTCTGGGCGTGTCGACAAGCATGGTGGGAAGGAGCACAAAAGCCAAGGGAAAGGGTACAGCAATGAATGCTGTGTACAGTTGATCATGGCAGCGCATGCGCATGGGTCAGGAAGCCACATGAAACAGGATAATTCCAATGGGGAGGAGAAAAAACCGGCCTCGGTTAAACACGAATGGGACACAGATGCTTTAAGGTAGGAGCAGAGTATGAGTGAGTGAGGGAGTGCTCAATGGACAAAGACAGGAGTGCCTCTCCATGGGGTGGTGCCGTCTACTATTATACCTGCCAATTCTCTTTAATTGTATTTTTCCTAGCTGACTTGTATGAACACCCAACAGAGCCGCAGGAGCCCAGAAAAGAAGATGGAAGCCATGAAAGCCAGCCAGGTAACCAGAAGCTCATGGCTAGGGCTGGCTATTTGCCAAGCTCGCTTGTTATCCTTAAATTACAGCCCAGTCGAGACTAACAGGGGCAGATTAAAGAATACCACCACCACCCCAGTTTGAACAAAATTCTCAGGATGTCTGATATATAAGTCACACATGGACAGGCATGCATGCACACAGTGTGATTGCTCCATAGTATGTCAGCCATCCCAAAACCCTTCTGCCCTCCGAAACCATCTGCGGGAGATATTATTCTGCTCCTAATGATGGGTAGATCTCCACTACTCAGAATTTTCCTACACAGGGGGATGTGGCCACTGCCTCCTAACATCTGAGCAAAAAAGCCAGCATGCAGTAGTCTTCAGAGGACTTAACAAGAATTCACTGCCTGGTCCAGTGCTATTCACTACACCAGGGGTGTCAAAAATCAGGCCCGTGTCCCAAACATGGCCTACCTGGGGTCCCAATCCAGCCCCCCCAGGTTTACACAGATGGCGGCGGCCCTTTCCCCAGGCCCCATCCGTTTTCCCCGACTGCTGTTTTCCCAGCTTTGCACATTTCCCTCTATTCTAAAAGCTTGAAATGCCTTTTCTAGAGCTTAGTTATTGGCAGGGAGAACTTTAAGCTAAAATATGCTGGTATTTTTGGCCCTGCTCCCTTTTGCCTTCGGCCCACTCCTTTTGCCTTCAGTCCCATCCACCACCGCAGTACGGTCCCTGACAGCTTTTCTGAAATTGACTCAGCCCCTGGGATGAAGAAGTTTCCACACCCTCGCACTACATTCACTGAAACTTAATTCAAGGAGCAGAAATGGCTTTCCACGACTCCATCAGTCAGCATCGCACTGGGCCACAGGCAGGTGCAGCATGAGAGCCAGGGAGTCACAAGACTGTAACTACCCAGGCAAAGTCCAGCCTCAACTGGAAGCCTTTATAGTCCTTCCAAGTCACAGGGAGCCAATGACCTGGTTTGCACCGTGACTTGGTGGGTTGTCATGACATCCGAATGCAGTATGGTTTCCACAGGGTGGCTTGTTTTTCACAAACAAACAATCCTGGGAACCCATGGCTTGTTGTTGGGTTGTTCAGGGTGGCCTGTTTTCAGGGTGGCTTGTTGTCACATCTGAACCTGGCACAGGGCAACTTCATCATGGGTTGTCAGGAATGGCTGGAGAGCCGCCCGGCAAGAGCAGTCCTCGTGATCTCCTCGCGATTTCGCTAGTGCCGCTGCCGTCCTCCCTCATTCCTTCTCAATATCCTCCACCCCGTGCTCCTAAAAACCAAGAAGAAAGGACACTGGAGAGTGTCCCAAATGTGTTTGCAACCTTTTAAATATATATATTATTATTTGGTCTTGTGCAAGTGCACACATTTGAAAGTCCAGGGCTATGAAATTTACGTAATTTCCCACTCCACTTTACTGCTCTGCCATGAAATTTGCATATATTTACCGATCCCACTCACTGCTCTGCATTGAAGATTATGTATTTTTACCAATCCCCCTCTTGTCTGCCTTGAAATCTGCATATCTGTACTGATCCTGTCACTGCTCTGTAACCCATATGTATATCAGACAGCTAACAACAGAGACCAGTGGAGGGAAGAGATGAGCACAAAAGCGGCTGGAGGTGGGGGAGCCAACAGTGACTGGCGGCCGCAGGAGAAGGAGCTTTTGGGGCGGGTGTAATTGGTAGCATGTGAAGCAACCTTTTTTTAAAAAAAGTGTTCACTAGCAAGGCTCACTGGGAAGTGGAGAATGAAATTGAAAAGGACATTGGCAAGAGCCAGTGTGGCATAGTGGTCAGAGTGTTGAACTAGGACTTGGGAGATCCGGGTTGTAGTCCCCACTCGGCCATGTAGCTCACTGGGTGACCTTGGGCCAGTCACTGACTCTCAGTCTAACCTACCTCACAAGGTTGCTGTTGTGAGGATAAAATGGAGAGGAGGATTGCGTAAGCCACCTTGGGTTCCTTGCAGGAAAAAAGGTGGGATATAAAATAAATAAATAAATAAATAAATAGGAGGAGGAGGATGTTTCGTGTGCTGGGCTAAATAGTGGATAAGCAGTCATGCTCTCTTTTTAAAAAATTAAAGAAAAGTTTGCAAACACGTTACCGTGTTCATAAGGGCACCGGAAATTAATTCCATTTGGCAATCTGATGCAAGGGCAGGTGGAGTTTCCCTCGGGAGCCAGAAATCCCAGCAGACCAATTGCAGAAAGGGTGCTGACGTAGGGACCGAGGAGATGAGGAGTTCTGCTGCAAAGGTGCCTGGGATATATGCTGGGAGCCGGCGGGAGGACTGAGGGGGGAAACAAGCCACAGAAAGCACCCAACTGACTGTCGGGTTAGCGAGCGAACAACCAGCCCACGGTGGCTTATTCTCAGGATGTCCTGGCATGACGTGCGAACTCACCCAATGGCTAGTCTGGGTGGGCGAAGTCTTTCTAGCGCTTAGGAACACTTCCTCACCCAAGGAACACTCCAACCTGTCGTCCTGGTGGCTCGCCACACAGAGGGGCCACATACAGATCTGTAGATTCCCGGTTCAAGCCCCCGCACCTTCTGACGTGCACTGTTGGCAGAGGTTTGGGATTCTTAGAAGGGGCTCACAGGCAGCCTTTACTGGGCTGTCGCATACAGCTTAGGTCAGGAGTGGGGAACATGTGGCCCTCCAGATCTGGTTGGACTGCAACTCCCATCAGGCATAGCCAGCAAAGCCAATAGTGAGGGATGATGGGAACTGCAGTCCAACAACATCTGGAAGGATACATATTCCCCATCCCTGGCATTAGGTGAATGAAATCTATTCAATATCAGACGGCCCTTTGCCCTCAAAAGCCCCTGTGTCAGCCTCCCCCAAGAATTCAGCACCCTCCAGATGTGCTGGACTACAACCCCCATCATCCCAGCTAGCTGGGGATGATGAGCATTGCAGACCATCTGGGTTGGGGAAGTCTGCCCTATCTACTGGACAGCTCCCAAGCTCAGGAAGTGACTGTGTTTCTTCTCTTTCTCTAGAGTCCCCTGGAGAGCTAGAGCCGCCCACGCTGGATTACAACGAGCAGATTGAGCGCGAAGACTATGAGGACTGTACGTAGCTGCTGCCGCTGACTTACCCTACCTACATGTAGTAACAGTTGCTATGCTTAGCAAGTGGCCGTATCCTGTTGTTGTGGGTGGAGAAGCGGCAAGGGCCCACGGCCCCAGGACAATTGATTCTTTGTCACCCCATTTCCATGGCTGTAAAGTGGTCCTTTGTGGCAGGGGACATTACCTTTGCAAAGCTCAGAGACGAGTGCTAAATCAGGGCTCTCCAACCATGGGTCCCCAGATGTTGCTGGCCTACAGCTCCCAGCATACCCAGCCAGCATGGCTAATGGCAAGGGATTCGGGGAGCTGTAGTCCAGCAACATCTGGGGACCCAAGGTTGGAGAGCCCTGCGCTACATGTATGATTCTGTGCAAGGGTAGAACTTGGCATAGGGCTTAGAGAATTTCACACTCTAGGACTCTCAGCTTCTGTTGCAAAGGGAAGTCTCTAGTCCTCGTGGCTGTGAAGATGGGTCTGAAAGGGCATGAAGTCTGGAAATATTTTGGGTGCCTGAAGGAGGTGGTGTGGGGGACTTAGTAACATTTCCAGTGGGCCAGAGGGCTGGGTTTCAGTATCCTATATAGCTCCTTCAGTGCTCTGTCATAGGCAGAACCAATTATGCAAAATTAACAAATATATGTACATTAGCATAATGCAGTTTTGCAGAACCTATATCCCATAGTTCAGTTTCATCCTTCTTCTGTGCTGTCTAATTTCCTCCTTGCCTCTGTCCCATCTCCATGGAGCAAACAATTGTTCATGCCTTCCTTTCCTGCACCTTTCATCCTCAGTCCAGTGAGAATGTTGGAAATATTTTATTAAACAGCATAAAATAACATCACCAAGGATGGCCAGTGACACATATGTGTTGAGCTTTTGAAAGGGTAAAGAAAGAACTACAGTGTATGTGCTTTTCAGGCCATGCATTACAAGCGCATGGACTGTGAGCATTACACATGGTCCATTTCCTGCTCTCAGTCCAGAAGGAGCCTGGCTAGACAGGCAGTCTGTATGACCACATTTCCATTTTCAAAGAAAGGGAAAGGCTCCCCCCCCCCTTTTTTTAACTGACTGACTCTTCCCATGCTGATTTCATGCTTCTAGCTCAGCATTTCTCCTTGGAAATCTACCATGGAGATAGGGCCTTATCCCTGTATGTTGGGCGGAATTATAATGCGCTTGGATAATTTCTTCTGGAAAAGGGAGAATACACCACCATAGCTCTGTACAAGTTGTGCTTTCGTTGATAAAGGCAGTTATTTACTGACCACAGTATGGATCCTTACAGTTCCCGAGGAACACAGGAAAGCTGCTTCTTCCAAGTCAGACCATTGGTCCATCTAGTTCAGTATTGTCTACACTGGTTGGCAGTGGCTCTCTACTGTCTTTCATATCACAGGCTATGCTATTCTTTTTCACTGGAGGTGCCAGGGATTGAAGCTGGGACTTTTTGCAAGCAAAGCATATGCTCTGCCACCGAGCGAAAGCCTTTTCTGCATTCAGTGTAGCAAGTGAAAAAAAAACCCAACTTTACCTTCTTTTTTCTAAATTCAAGCTGCCAAACGGGCTCAAAGTTGCTTCTCTGCTCCTCCTCCTAGCTAGAGGCATTACCTTCCAAAGGCTGGAGGGAGAAATTCCAGGCCAATAGAATACCATTTTTGTTTAAGTGCCTGGCCAGCCATCAGTTGCTTATCCACAGTGATAGGCCAGTGTCCCAGCACCATTATTATAATTATTTATTTATTTATTTATTATATTTATCAATCGCCCATCTGGCCGGTCACCCGGCCACACTGGGCGATGTACAATTAAAATACAACAAAACAACACAATAAAATATAATAATTAAAACAATATAAAAAATTCTCATTAAAAACCTAACCCACCCCATATTCCCGCCTGAACAGCCATGTTTTTAATGCACGGCGGAAGCTCATCACGGAGGGGGCATGGCGAAGGTCACTAGGGAGGGAGTTCCATAATGTGGGGGCCGCCACAGAGAAGGCCCTCTTCCTGGTCCCCACCAGCCTGGCTGCTCTGGCTGATGGGATAAGGAGAAGGCCGTCCGTGGCAGACCTTGTTGAGCGGCCTACTTGATGTTGCTGGAGGCGCTCCTTGAGATAAGCTGGGCCGGAGCCGTACAGGGTTTTAAAGGTCAAAACCAACACCTTGAATTCGGCTCGGCAAGCAACTGGTAGCCAGTGCAACTCATTAAGCACTGGCGTGATGTGATCACGCCGGCGGCTGCCCTTAATCAGGCGAGCCGCCGCGTTCTGTACCAGCTGAAGCTTCCGGACCGTCTTCAAGGGTAACCCCACGTAGAGCGCATTACAGTAGTCTAGGCGAGAGGAGACCAAGGCATGAACCACTGATGGGAGCAGGTGATTAGGAAGGTAGGGGCGCAGCTGCCGTATCAGATGGAGTTGATATAGCGCCGCCCGGCTCACAGCTGCCACCTGAGCCTCCATGGACAGCTGGGACTGGGAGTCTAGAATGACCCCCAAGCTGCGGACCTGGTCCTTCAGGGGTAGATGTACCCCATTCAGCACCAGGTCAACATCCCCTAACCTTCCCTTGTCCCCCACCAGAAGTACCTCGGTCTTGTCGGGGTTCAGTTTCAGCATGTTCCTTCCCATCCAACCAGCCACTGACTCCAGGCACTTGGACAGGGTCTCAACGGCCAACCTCGGTGAGGACTTAAAACAGAGGTAGAGCTGCGTGTCATCCGTGTAGGGTTTTAAAGGTCAAAACCAACACCTTGAATTCGGCTCGGCAAGCAACTGGTAGCCAGTGCAACTCATTAAGCACTGGCGTGATGTGATCACGCCGGCGGCTGCCCTTAATCAGGCGAGAAGATGAACAAGATAAAATATGGTAAAGCACTGGTCTTCAAGGAGTGGGTCAGGACTTCTATGGGTCATACCATTGGCACCACCACTACTTTCTTTTCATTGTTGTTTACCTTAAAACAAAAACAACAAAAAGCAGAGGAAGAGAAAGTATCCAGGGATGTTGGGAGAAATCCGGGAAGGATTCAAATGAGTTCAGATTTCTATGAATCCGACCTGCGGATTCTGCAGCAGGGCAGCTTTGCCAGAGTCTGGCAGATTCTGTGGTCTTGTGAACTGCTTTTTTACTTTTGGGGGGGGGGGATTTGTGCAAATTCACACTTGCACTAAGGCGCAATTAGCGCAAGTGGAACAAAATTCTTGTACATTCCTTTAAAAAATCTGATTTGGTCAATAAGCAGATGACGGAATGAAAAACGCCCGACAATCCGTGAAATACTGACCAGGTGCGCATAACATGAGGGTGGTTAATAATCCACGTGGGGGCTTGTTAACTACCCCTGCATATGCCCGTCACATGCCATCTTATTTCCCTAATTACTCTTGCCTTGCCGGGCGCGGGTTGTCGTGATGTCCAAACCCGGCAAGGGTGGGTGGCTTAACAAACCCTACAACAGACCATGGGTTCTGGGTGGTGTGTTAGCCACCCCAGCCAGCCACCCTCACCGGGTTTGGATGTCACGACAACCTGCGCCCAGCAAGGGCAATTAGGGATATCAGCCAGCATGTGACCAGCATGCAGCGGAGATGGCTAACAAGCCATTGTGGCTTATTAACCACCCTTCTGTTGTGCAAACCAGCTCACAGATGGAACGGATTTAACAAAATCTGTACACCCCTGCAAAGAAGGACAAGGAGCCTCCCTGTCTCTAATAACAGGTGTAGGGAATCTATGGCCCTCTAATGTAGTTGGGTTTCAACTCCCATCATCCCAGACCATACTGGCTGGGGGCTGATAGGAGTTGGAGTCCAACAACTTCTGGAAGGCTATAGTTTCCCCACCCCTGCTCTAACAGAATCATAAAGTTGGAAGGGACCTTGGAGGTCATCTACTCCAGCCTTTTGAGTAATGGCCATCCAGCATCCCTGTCCAGCTTCTGCTTAAAGACTTCCAGCAAAGGAGAGCCCACCACCTCCTCCCAAGGCAGCCTGTTCCACTGTCAAGCAGCTCCTCCCACTAGGATATTTCTCCTAATGTTCAGCTGAAATCTGTTTCCCTGTGATTCTATCCCCTTGTGTAGCAGAGGTGATTTTAGGAGGTGCAGCTTTCCTCCCCCTCCCCCCCCCCGGCATGGCACCCTGGCATCTTCTGTACAGCCATACAAATTGCAGAAGCCTCGCTGTGCTGATCCACAACTGATAAAGATGAACAGATGCACAGGATAATTTAAATGGGACACACACACACACACACACACACACACACACACACACACACCCTGCTGCAGGTATGGCTTAAAGGCAGGTCCTGGCTCCGATATGGCTGAAGGCCACTGCTGCAAAACACTTCACACGTTTTTAAAGTGCTGCAGAAATGACTGATATAATGATGAGGCTGGGTTGCCTTAGATCTGCCTTGGATTTGTGCAAAAATTCACAAGAGGAAACAGCTCAGCAGCCCAGACGCATCCCCTCTGCCAAGCATACCCTTCATTTCCCTTGCATGTGCTCTGGTTCTTTTTTGGCCCCCGCAAGTGGAAAATGCCCAGGTGCTTTTCTGAATAATGCTTGACAGATGGGGAGGGAGTTTGCCAAAGCAAACAAAGCTGCCCTGCATTAAGACCCCAACCTGAAACTCTCCTCCTCGGCTGGGTGGTCATTTTCTCTTGTTCGCCTCTTATGTGTAAGGGTTATGCTGGTTGCTGAGTTAGGTAGCTGCAGGAGACTGGAGACTTCCCAACCATCTATTTATGCCCTAAGAACCTAGACAATCAGGACTTTATGTTCTCTCACCTCTAATTAGTATTTTTGTTGTTGTTGGGTTTTATTTTAATTTTTTTTTGCACATTCCCCCTCCTGCCCAGAATCATCTGGGCAAAACCGGTTCCTAATATTGCTGGAGGAGAATTGGTAGGGAAGGGGCAGGTTAAAAAGGCAGCGATCGCATGCCAGGATCCTGCGGGGCGTGTGTGCCAGGATGCAGAATGGACTCCTTGTAGTTGAAAGTGACACATTAGAACAGCCCCCTCCAGACAGGCGCCTTCCAGATGTGTGTGACTACAGCTTCCATCAACCCCAGCCAGCATGGCTGGGGATGATAGGAGTTGTAGCCAAACTCGTCTGGAGGGCACCCGGTTGGGGAAGGCCGCATTAGAAAGTCAGGTCCTCTGCTCTCTCTCTGCATACCAACTCTGCATTTCTCCCAGCTTCCTTCCCAACATTACCGAACTGAGCTAGCTGCTCAGCCTCTGCTTCCTCCTTCTTTGCGTCCCCCAGCCCACAGTGACTGCCTTATTCTTGCTATTCCTTTCTTCCAAAGTCCATCAAAGTAACATGAAGATGAAGTTTGGCCCCAGGTCTGCTGCAGCAAAAAAAATAACAGAGCCCTGTAGCACCTTAATGATCAACAAATTGATGATGACATAAGCTTTTGTAGATTAGACTCCATTTCATCAGATGGAAAGATCACACCCATTGGTATCCCACTGACTGGAGAAATACTCTTCTAAGAGCCAGCATGGCGTAGTGGTTAAGAGTGCTGGACTGGGACTCGGGAGATCCGGGTTCTAGTCCCCACTTGGCCATGAAGCTCACTGGGTGACTTTGGGCCAGTCACTGACTCTCAGTCTCAGCCTAACCTACCTCACAGGGTTGTTGTGAGGATAAAATGGAGAGGAGGAGGATGGTGTAAGCTGCCTTGGGCTCCTTGTAGAAAAAAGGTGGGGCTATAAATTAAAATAAATAAGATGAAAAACATTCAGAGTGACACAGAGTGAAAGAAGTGCCCCTTCCTCCTGTCCCTCTGCACACCCAGGACTTATCCCTGAGTGACAAAATCCTCTTTCTTCCCCCTCAGTCGAATACATGAGACGCCAGAAGAGACCCAGCAAACCACCAAGTAGGAGGAAACCTGAGAGACCCAGGCTGGAGACAGAGGAGGAGGAGAAGCCAAGTATGCAGTTCGTTTCCTTTGGCTCGTTTGCATTCTGCCAGGATGTTGGAAAGCAGAGGGAAGCTAGGAGGGCGAGGAGAAGAAATGGAAAACATCCCAAGATAGTAATGGTGGAAGGTGGCTAAATTAGCTGAAGCATCAGGCTGGGGAATCCCTTTCTCTTGTGTGTGCTGGAGCTGCGCCTCCTCCTCCTGTTGCAGCTCTGGCACTCCAAATTTGGTGTTTAGATATCCATGTCTTCCCAGCCTTTTATGTCGGAATAGCCCATTAACCTTCCCTTCTCCAGTTCTTTGGTGAAGGGCTGCAGCTCAGCGGTAGAGTGCATGGTTTGCATGCCAATCGGGTGGGGCTAGGTGCCGAAAAGATGGTGCTAGGTGGGCTCAGGCCCACAGGACACGGACACACACACACACACACACACACACACATTTGAATATGCTAATTTACATATACTCCAAAGTCTGTAAAGGCCCCTGTCTCCTAAGGACACCCCTATTTATACATCAGGGATGGGCAACACCTGCTTTCTCTGGGATCGTTGTATTGATCTAGAGCAGGGGGGCAGAACTATGTGGGGTGCGGGAGCCCAAATTGCCCACACACACACACTAGGCACCAACTCCTGCCTTCGTCAGTCTCCTTCTCATGGTGCTGCTGCAATGCAAGGACAGCTCTGAGCTATGACAGAGCCAGAGGACATTCCAGAGTTGAGGTGCCCCTACAAAAAAGGCCCCGTCTCTTGTGCCAGCCTACTGTACATTCATATGAATCTGAACATTTAATCTTGGGGGCTCTTGGCCACAAACTTAGGACAGTAACTATATGCTTGGGCTGCCTAGGAGCTCCCCCTATCCTCTTCCAAAGAAGGGCCTTTGGGCCAGTGATGCAGTTAGGTAATTTTAGACACCGGACTTATGGTCCTTATAGGGGCCCGTCTCTTTAGATGGTGATGTGTATTGCTTCACTTACTTCAAATGGAGTAAGCAAGCCCTGCTGCATTTGGGGGCCCTCCTGCTGAGTGGGACCCTGGAAGTCTGCCCCAAAGTCCTGCCTGATGGCACCACAGCTTTGGGCAGCTGTGCTTTCACATCCTTCGGGGTCTTACTGGCATTCCTGTTTTGCTCAACAGGGAAGCCTGAGGTGCCACCCACCCCACCCTTTGAGAGTCACTACGAAGGAGGGATAGAGCTTCCAGATTACGGTGACGGTAAGTACTATCTCATGTCTTTCTCTGGAAAAGACAGTCACAGGGAGAACCTGCTTGGAAAGGCCACTTTGCTGCCTAGTATATCGCTTCCCCAACCACTCACCACCTCCACGAACTGCTTTCACCAGCTGAGGTCATGCTCACTCCTGAACCATTACTGGGGCTCCCAAGAAAGCAAGTCACTTAGATCAGGGGTGCACAACATCAGGCCTGGGGATCAAATCTGGCCCATGTGGGGTCCCAATCTGGCCATCTGGGGTTCCCCAGACAGACACCCCCTTTCCCCTGGCGACTGATGGTTTGGTGGTTTCCTGGCCTTTGTGCGGCTTTCCCTCCACTCTAAAAAGTAGAAATGCCTCTGAAGGCTGAGTGACTGGCATTAAGAGCATCACGCTAAAATATGCTGCTATCGTTGGTACTTTTGGCCCCGCCTCCTTTTGCCTTCAGCCCCACCCACCATTGGAACACGGCCCCCGAGAGCTGCTCTTCGGCCCTCAGGTAGAAAGAGGTTCAACACCCCTGGCTTAGATAAAACAAGGAAGGCTCCATGAAATGGCTCCTCCAAAGAAATTGAACAGTGCACAGGATCCCAAGCTGATTGCCCCATTTCTCCAGGAAAGTTGTGATCCCTCCCCCCAACTCTCCCCCTACCCCAGTATTGCAGGTCAGAGCTTGAGTTTCTTGCATATCCTGTGCAAACTAGAAAGCCCTGTGACCTGATTTGCACATAATGGCGGCAATTAATTAACCCATGATTTGCTGCGGCATGTGCCTGGTGCATGCCGCGTCTGCTCTGCATAATCAACTTGCAATCAGCCCAATTCATAGGTTAACTGTGGGTTGTTTAACCCACCAATAACCCATAGTGTCTGGGTTTGCATGTCATGAAACAACCTCTGATTGAGCCGATCGGAGGTTGATTTTGCAAAGCGGAAGCAGCACGTACCACAGCAATCAAAGGTTAATTAATCCATGATTTGTTGCCATTATGTGAGGACAGCCCTTCTAGGTAAATCTGACCTTAAAGGTATCCGTTTTAGGTACCTTGAACTTGTAGTCACATTGAGTATTTTTAGTCTGCAGTTAGAATAGGCTCCATTAATGCAATTAAATGTGCATGTTTCTTGTTATGTAACTAGTAACCACAGGAAAGTCTGAGCAACCTTGGGATTGTGGGGAGGGAAAATTGAACTCCTTTTTTCCCCTGCCATGGTCCCAGCAAAAATCACCTCTTCAGAACAACAATGGAGGCTTCCCTTAAAATAAAAACAGCAGCTTCAGAGAAGTAGTTTTTGTTGGGACCATTGCAAGCTCAGGCTCCCCGCCCCCTGGTCTGCTATTTACATAACAAAAAAAGTACATGTTAATTGCATTCATACAATTAAGGTCATGCTCAGTTTGGCCATGAAACTGAATGGATGGTCTTGGGAAAGGCCTCTGGCTTACATAACTCACAGGACTGTAGTGAGGATAAATGACCATAGAATTGTAAAGTGATTTGTTTGTTTCCTGATTTTCTTCTGGGGGATGTAAGGCAGCTTACATAGGGTTCCAAAGTGGTCCCCCAGCCAGCCACTGGTTGAACCCAGACCTACTTAACTTCAGAGTGATTGCTGTACTGCATGCCTTCAAACCATGCCCTGGGATGTATATGCTGCAAAACATTTGGGATGTGATCATCATAACGCTGAGGAACCTCAACTGTGAAGGAAGATGGAGCTGGCAGAGAAACTGGCAGTAGGAGTTCTTCTGCTAACCCCGCTCACCAATCACATTTCCCCCTGTAGCGGACTATGGGCTGCCCCACCAGAAGCCCAAAATCTACCCCAGCAAAAAAGACGAGGAAGATGAGATGGAGACGGATGAAGAGAAGCTCAGACTAAGTGAGGAGATGGCAGGCGGGCAGCGCTGGGCCTACAGAAATGGGGATTTTATTTTAGAGGTGATCTGAGTGGAAGGGGCTGGTTGCCCCCAAGGTGTGGCAAATCCCATGTTGGGTTCCCCCCCCCAAGCCAAATGAGGGTGGAAAACATTGTTGACCCCTCTGTGATTCTGCCCACCAGGTTGCTCCGTGTAATCAAATGCCTGCATGGTCCTTGCTTCCACCTTCCCATCAAGCGCAAAACACTATCTTTGCACTGCCGTAGGATCACCTTGCACACTCGCCCGCCACTTAGGACACCTGGCAGTGCGCTTCCCCCGGCATGCTTGCTCAAAAGTGCCTGCACTGTTCAGAACACAAATGTCCTGAGATAACTCTGCTCCTCTTTGCTGTGGATCAGGGAAGCCTAAGAAGGGGGTCGGAAGTAGTAAAGAGGACGAGGATGGTGAGACAGATGAAGACAAATGGACGGAGGAGAAAAGCAAAGAGCGGAAAGGTGGGTAACCTTTGGATGCAGAAAGAGGACAGCTTACACCAATTCCCGGGGAGAAGCAGGAGGAAAACATCCAGATATGCTGTAGATAATTTTATTTTTAAAAAAGTTTACCTGGCATGTGTTTCAAAAGCATTCCAGTTGCTGTTGTATTCAGGCAGAGTGAATTAACTGTATGCTGTCCCCTTGAGCACAGCACAGCCTCCAGACTTCCCCTCCCTCTCTTTTCTTGGACTAGGATAAACCCTGCTGCAGGCCTGTGTTAAGAGCACTGCCAGGGATCTGCGTATAAACCTATCAATAAGTTACCAACATCTATGGACAGCCTGAAATCAGTGGTTAAAGTTCAATCATCAGAAAACACACTCTTTATCAATGGTATTTTACTCTCGCTCTTGCTCTCTTTTGAGCCCTTATTCATTGTTTTGAATGACTTAATATACACAAGGAAAAGCTGTTATTAAAAGTGCTTTTACAAGGAGCCAAGCCAAATCTTCTGTCTGCCATCTTGACGTTTTTGGCCAAATTGCAGTTTTGTTTTGTTTTATGGGTTGGATTTTGTTAGACCTTAATTTCTTGACTATGAAAACTCCCAATTTCATAGCACATTCTGTGTCGTTCAAGTATTATGAGGATGGTTACATCATTTTAAGAGCATTTTGGTGGCCATTTTGGATTTGGCACCCCAGCAGCAATTGCCCAAATTTTTGTGAGTGTCACCCAGACTATTTCTTTTGGCGCAGACTTTTTTTTCTCCTGCAGAAACCACAGCCAAACCTTTGTCCCCTTGAACTGGTCATGCATCTGTAGAATTTTACCTTTATCAGTGCTCCCTTCATATTGTTTCCCAGCAACTGGTATCAAAAGTATACTGCCTCTGAACTGGACATTCTGTTTAGCTGTCATGACTCATAGCTGTTGACAGGCCCTCTTGAATTTCTTGAATCACCACGTAGGAACATAGGAAGCTGCCGTATACTGAGCCAGACTGTTTGGTCCATCTAGATTCTAGCCAGTATTGCTGAGACTGACTGGCAGCGGCTCTCCAGGTTTTCAGGCAGGATTCTTTCCTAGTCCTACCTGGAGAAGCCTGGGATTGAGCCTGGGACCTTCCACATGCAAAGCGGATGCTCTAGCACTGAGCCAGGGCCCCACCCCACCACAACTTGCCCCAGGAAATTCCATAAATCGGGGATGGGACAAAAGTACACCAGGATCTGCTCATAGATCTCTAAGTGATTAGGAGTAGATGGCAAGGTTTTCTGGGCCCCATTTGTCTTACAACAGCAACAACTAAAAAGGTTCTTCTCTCCCCCCCCCCCGCCCCTAAAAATTAGACTGCTGAAACAAAGGAAATTTGGAAGACCAGGATGTGTTCAGAGGCATCCTGTCCTTAATTCTTACCATATGTCCACCCTCCTGGGCTACTGTTTTGCAACTATTTTGTCTAGTTGGTGGACCTCAGGGTTCTAGGGAAAAAACTCAAGCAGATCCCACACGCCTGAAGCCTGGCCACTCCTGCCATAAATTATGTGTTATGAAGAAGTCCTTGTTTTTGTCTGCCCTGAATATCCTGCCAAACAATTCGTTTGGGTAACCCCAAGTTCTAGTATTAAGGAAGATGGAAGAAAAAAAAGTCTCAGATTTCTTCCTATGCATTTCCCCCCACATTGTGCATAATCTCCTCAACTTCAGCCATGTCCCCCCCCAACATATTTGTCATCTTTTATCCCCCAATTTTCTCAGTTTCTGACATATGTGTCATCCCCCTAAATTAATTTGTCCTCGTCTATTTCCTCTCCAAACTTTGTACTCTGCCTCTTTAACATATGCAGGAAAGCCAAAGAAAGGGAAAAAATGGGAGACAGATGAGGATGAGTGGACTCCAGAAGAGAAAATAAGTGAGTAATGTAGCGTGTGTGTATATGGGGGAGGGGGTTTAAGGCTGCAATGTTGTGGTTTGGACTGATAAATTGAGGAGAGGGGCTAGTGGGTGTTTGCTGAGGCAGTTGTCCTTGATCTGAGAATGGGGTACCTACATATGTAAGAGTAATATGTTCATCCGAGTGACCCTATTTTTTACTGTGAAATGATGGAGTGTACAATTATCATTACTCAGTGGCTGGGTTCAGACACCACGACAACCCATACTCAACCCATACTCAACCCCTGAGTGTGGGTTATTGTGTTGTCTGAACCCAGCCAGTATTTTACTACCTGATGACTTTTGCTTGAATTATAAACAGCACCCCGTGCCCCCTTTTAAGGATGGCCAAGCTAGCTCCATCTCTGTTGTTCTTCTTTCAGGCAAAGACATTTTTATTTAAACAGGCTTTTGCTGTCTAAGTTGATCTACTGCAGAAGTAGGCTTTAATCAGCTGGGTGCTGTTATTGATGTGTTTTTAATTGTGTTTTTGTTTGATGTGTTGTTGTTGCACATGTTTTTAATTTGATGAGCTGTAATGTTTTTAATTATAGTTTTGTTATTTTATCTGTATTTTATTGTTAGCTGCCTCGAGCACTATTTTTAATGGAAAGGCAGGATAGAAATAAAATAAAATACATACATACATACATAAATAAATACAGTATGTATTTATTATATTGTACAGAGCCAGTGTGTAGAGAGCCAGCGTGGTATAGTGGTTAGAGTGTTGGACTGGGAATCGAGAGACCCGGGTTCTAGTCCACACTCGGCCATGAAGCTCACTGGGTGACTTTGGGCCTCAGCTTAATCCACCTCACAGGGTTGTTGTGAGGAGCAAAATGGAGAGGAGGAGGAGGGGGGGATTATGTAAACCACTTTGGGTTCCTTGCAGGGAAAAGGGAGGGATGGATAAATAAGTCATCATCATCATCATCATCAGGCGATCACTCCGAGTAAGATTGTCTTCCAGGATAAAAGGAGGAAATTCTAAAGAATATTGTGTAGACTCTAATTCTAGATCCACACAGCTTCCCACAGTGAGGACACAGGTTACCAGATAGAAGATGGTCCTGTAAAGGATTCATTTGATGTGCTTTTCGCTTAGCACATTTCTCCCTTTCACCTTGCACTCGGGCTTCTTCAAAGTCCATGGATCCTTTGTGAAAGGCCAACCTCCAGTTAGATCGTTCATGGGCCAGAGCTTCCCAGTTTTCGATGTTTACCAGTATATTGCATTTTTTTAGATTAGCCTTATGAACATCTTTAAACCTCTTATATTGACCACCGATATTCCGCTTTCCATCCTTGAGTTGGGAATAAAGTAACTGCTTTGGGAGACGGCAGTCAGACATTCGAACAACATGACCGCCGGTCCACTGAAGTTGGCGTTGAAGGATCATTTTTTCAACGCTAGTAGTCTTTGCTTCTTCCAGTACACTGACATTTGTTCGCCTATCTTCCCAAGTAATTCGTAGGATTTTCCGGAGGCAACGTTGATGAAATCTTTCAAGGAGGTGGAAGTGACGTTTATAGATAGTCCATGTTTTGCAGGCATACAATAAAGTTGGTAATACAATGGCTTCATAAACCAGTGTCTATAAGTAAGTAAGTTAGTTGTGTTTGTGGAGATAAGAAGCTGACAGGAAAGCTCTGTCAGTGGCAATTCACCGGGGGGGGGGGGGGGGGGATATGGCTCTTTCATCACTGGACTCTGCAGCCATCAGGTGACAGATCTGTGCATGTGTGAACTGCCTTGCCTCTTTTGCTTTGCAGAGTGCCCTCCCATCGGAATGGAATCCCACCGAATTGAGGATGATCAGATCTTAGCTTCTTCCATGCTGCGGCATGGCTTGGGGGCCCAGCGTGGACGCCTCAACATGCAGGTAAAGCCACCACGTGCAGCTAAAACTTTTTTATTATTATTAATTCCTTTTTTAAAAAAGCTGCTGCCACTCACCACCTAAGTAAGCATCTCCTTCCTGAAATGACTGGAAAAATCACCCCCAGCACCACCCTGCCACTCCAAATTGCCTGTCTCCCAAGGATTTCACCAAAAGTTGAATGAGTTGAACATTTGGTTCAACACTTAATATCAGGCTATCAAATCTCTTTCAGCCTGAGGGCCAAATTCCATTTCAGAGAGGCTGGGGGGGGGGGCATTCCACTGATAAGCTTAAGCCGAAGGCAAAAGGTTGTGGAGCCAAAGGCAAAAGGGGCAAGACCCAAAATCCCAGCATCTTTTAGCTTAAAGCTCTTATTGCCAGTAACTAAGCCTTGGGAGAGGCATTTCAGCCTTTTAGAATGGGGGGGGGGGGACACATGGAGAAGCTGAGAAACCACCAAACGGTTAGTGGTTGGAGGAAAGGGGGTGGGGCCAGGGGAAGGGGGCATGGCATTCTGGAGAGCCCCAGGTGGGCCAGATTGGGACCCCAGGCGGGCCAAATTTGGCCCGCAGGCCTGAGGTTTGGCACTCCTGACTTATCTGGATGCTACTTCCTCCTCCTCTCTTTTCATCGCTTCCCTTGCAGGCTGGCCCCAGTGAGGACGATTACTTTGATGGGGCTTGGTGTGCAGAGGATGATAGCCGTATACAGTGGATCCAGGTGGACACCAGGAGGACCACCAAGTTCACAGGGGTCATCATCCAGGGCCGCGATTCTCCCCTTCAGTATATGTGAGTGAGGCCAAGGAGGCAGGATCAGTGGGATGGGTGAAATAAACGGCTGTGAAGGGGAGAAAGGAAGGCTGGGTTTACTTTGCGTTGCCCACCCCATCGCACTGCAAAAATTCTGATCACTGGATGCCTTTTCTCAGCCCTCTCCTGACTTCTGAGGTCTTTTTTTTTCTCTTCCCAGTTTTCTATTTCTTTTTTTAATTTTTAATTATTTATTTAGAGTTTCAAATAATATACAACAAAAACCATACCAACATACAAATAACAACTACAGTGTCCCCCTTCACCATTCAGGACCAAATAATGTTCATCCTCTATATTCCCCTATTACTCAATATTCCAAAAAAACACACCACATCATATCTTGACAAGGCATGCTCCCTTTTCCCTTGACTAGCACAAAATCTAATAATGGCCCCCAAATTTCCTTAAAATTATTTCTCTTTAATTGTCCCTTTTTGCATTTAATACAGCAAGTTAACTTATCCATTTACAGCAATGTCCCATACCTCCTTGTACCAATCAACAATTGAAAAAACATGTTGGACTTTCCATTTCCTTGCTGTCATTAATCTCCCAGCTGTTAACAAGTTTACAATAAGTTCCTTTATATCTTGGGTACAAACCAGTTTCTCCATTACTGATAGCAAGGCTAATTTGGGACAGACCTCCAAATTTAAATCAGTTATTTCCGAAATTTCTAGAAAATTTTTATTCCAAAAATCCAAAACGCTTTTGCAGCTCCACCACATATGAGCATACCGTATTTTTCCGTGTATAAGACACCCCCATGTATAAGACAACCCACACTGGGCAGTTTCGCAACCACATGGTTCTCTCCCCGGCTTACTTCCATGTATAAGACGACCCTCAATTTTTAGTCTAACAATTTTAGGAAAAAGTATAGTCTTATACATGGAAAAATACCGTATGTACCAAGTTCCTGACAGCCCCTCCAACATGCTGTAGAATACGTAGTTACTATCTATTTTATTCAATCTTACCGGTGTCAGGTACCATTTCCAAATAAGTTTGTAAAAATTCTCTTTAATCCTTACTGACTTCTGAGTTCTTACCAGGCATCACTCACATACTTTTCAGCCTTCCTTCATAAGAAAAATTTAATAAAGCACATACAAATAACAACTACAGTGTCCCCCTTCACCATTCAGGACCAAATAATGTTCATCCTCTATATTCCCCTATTACTCAATATAAAGCACATAATTGTGCTTTATTAATTTTTTAAAAAAAGTGGTGGTGGTGGGGTTATCAGGACATGGAATGTTGCACCTGCCAGGCCCCTTCACTCCCACTCTCCCCATGTGGTTTTCCCCCCTCTCTCTTTTGTCTCCCCCAGCGAGGACTTTGTCACCACCTTCTACGTGGGCTTCAGCAATGACAGCCAGAACTGGCTCATGTATAGCAACGGCTATGAGGAAATGGTACGTGCTCCTGTGGCCTGGAGGTGCCCCCTCAGTGCCCAATATGATGTGACTGCAGCTTCAACAATGGTGGTGTCTGTTGAAGGTGCTGCAATATATGATCGGTGTTTGGCTGGTGCTGAATGAGTAGCAAGGATCTGTATTGCTCTTTAGAATTTTGGAATTAAAGGGGCTGGGAACATCTGGGTGGGTGACTAAATCCACCAATTTATTTACTTGTTTGTTTATGAATTGTTCTACCACCCTTCAACATCTTTTTAGGGCAGCTTACAGATAAGACATAACAATAAAAGACTAAAAAATACAACCAGAACAACAAAAACAGCAGATTAAAAGCAGCATAAAAAACACATCTGAAAATTTATTTTAAAAGCCTGGGAAAATAAAAAGGTCTTCTTTTGATGCTGAAAGGATAACTGCATTGGTCATTCCTTCAGCTCCCACTTGAAAAGGCCATCTTAGTTTTGGGAGGCTTTAGGATCACCAGGGTTGTCACCAGGCTATCAATGCTACTAGATCTGATGGATACAGTGCCTTGTATTCACGCCTACCCAGTTTTGAAATATGTGTTACGTTTTTGCATGATTCTTATAACTTATCGTCTCTCTCTTCCAGCTTTTTTATGGAAATGTTGACAGGGACACCCCCGTGATGACTGAATTCCCAGAGCCAAAGGTTGCCCGCTTCATTCGTGTCTACCCACTGACCTGGAACGGTAGCCTTTGCATGAGGCTGGAAGTTCTGGGTTGCCCTCTTTCCAGTAAGCAATGGACAAAGCACGGCCCCATGGGCTTTAGGATGAGACCAAGCTGCAGAGCACTTTAAGAGTGATATATTATTTTATTTATTGCATTTATTTAAGATGATTATACTTCACCCTTAAATAAAGTTCTCAGGGCAGCTAATAATTAAATATACACACAAATGCTTCTGTTAGGGCAGGGGCAGTTGCTCAGTGGTAGAACACAGTTTGCATGCAGAAGGCCCCGTGTTCAATTCAAGTTTGTTTGTTTTTTAAAAAAGGATAATGTAGCACAGCCTTCCCCAACCTGGCGCCCTCCAGATGTGTTGGACTATATTTCCCATCATGGAATGTTGGGAATTATAGTCCAACACATCTGAAGGACAGCAGATTGGGGGATGTCTGATGTAGATGATGGCAAAGATTTCTGCCTTGGACCTTGGAGGGCTGCTGCAAGTCAGAAAAGGAAACTCTGTGCTAGATGAACAAATAGTGTAAGCTGGTATAATGTAGTTTCCTATGAGCCAATGTGGCATAGTGGTGAGAGTGTTGGACAGGGACTCAGGAGATCCGGGTTCTAGTCCCCACTGGGCCATGAAGCTCACTGGGTGATTTTGGGCCAGTCACTGACTCTCAACCTAACCTACCTCACAGGGTTGCTCTGGGGATAATAAATGTTTTGTTTTGTTTTTAATGTGGGATGCAGCTCCACTTCCTAGCTTACAAACAACCTGTCCCCTGGAATCGAAGACCATGCCTTTGAAGTTACAAGAATGCCCCATTTATCCAAGGTCACCTAGTGAACTTCGTGACTGAGTGGCGTTTTGATTATCCGAGTTCAAACCCAACACCCTCTTGACTCCTCTACACTCAAAGCATTTGATCAATCCCACCACCACTTTTTTTCCCCTTTCCTTTTTTGCAGGCATCAATAACTATTACAGCCTGCAGAATGAAGTGATGACCTCAGTGGACAACCTGGACTTCCGCCATCACAACTACAAGGACATGAGACAGGTGAATATGTATGTCAGCGCAGAGCCTTCGCCTTGAAACTTGCTGCTTTTGTGAGCCTTTGGTTAGGCGTAAGCTAGCGAGAGAGGGAGAGAGAACTGGGCAATTTTCAGTTGCAGAGCTGCTCCCAGTGGCTATAGCTACTCTCAGCTTGAACAGAATAGCGTGCCTCAGGTCTGCGTCTGCCTAGCAATAAAAACAGACATCCCTGTGTGTCTGGTTTTTCTGCTCTTGAAGGTATGGACCCTTTACTTGTGCAAATGTCCCTGCCCCCCCCCTCTTATGTGGACATGGAACGTATATGGAGGAGGGGAAGCAGAACTGCACCCACGGGCCATGCCTCCTGAGAGTCACACATTCAGCATTAATTAGAAAGGGCCTTAAATGCACGGAGTTCTTCTGCATGCTCTCAAGCCCTGATCGGCCAGGGTTTCCAAATGCGCATGCTCTCAAGCCCTGCGCCAGGGCCAGCCCTCTCAGGAGGTGCGATGAATCCACCGTTTCAGGCAGCAGCGTAGGAGGAACTGCACACTGCACACTCCACCCCCCCCGCTGTCAGGTGCACCCCCATTGCAGCAATACAGCAGGTGCTCCAGAGAACCCCACTGGCTGCTCTCCTGCTGCGGCATTTGACATACAGGGAACGGGGCCAGTAGGGCTTTCTGCAGCTGCCGCCCATCCAGCAACACTACCATGGGTGCTCTTTCTCCATAGACCTGCATTGGGCAGAGAAAGCTGCCAGTGGGGCTCTTCAGAGAGCCGGCTAGGCCCAAATGCCTGGCTCTGAGGGGGTGCTTCCTCAGAGCTAGGTATTGTGGGACGGGTGTCCCAGGAGATTGCCCGTGATATAGAAGAACTTCTGGGACTTGCCTCCTGGCTCTGTAGAAGGAACGCCCTCAGAGCCAGGCATTTGGGCCTGGCCGTGGCCGGCTCTCTGGAGAGCCATGCCAACCAGAGTGGTCGACATGGCTCTTCAGAGAGCCCGCCCTCTGGCTCGCTCTGAGAGGATTCTCAGAGCAAGCCAGAGGGCAGGCGGAGGCAACAGCAATGGGGCGAGGGGTGGGGGTTGGCAATGGGAGGGTGGCAGCATCAATGGGGGCACCAGTGCGCCTGTGCTATCCCGCCTCAGGCGGCGGAAGAGCTTGTACCATCGCTGCCCTATGCACAGACTGCCCTTTCTCATTAATGCTGTATGTGTGGCTGTCGGAAGACTGGCTGTCCAGTATTGGAGGCAGCCCCAGGTTTGATCCTTGGCATCTCCAGGTAAAAGGTTTCAGTAGCAGGTGATGGAAAAGACCTCCCTCTGCCTGAGACTGTGGAAAGCTGCTGCCAGTCAGAGTAGGCATTACTACGATAGATGAACCAATTGTCTGACCTGGTATAAGGCAGCTTCAAGGATTGGACAAGTTCATGGAGGATAAAGCTATGAATGGCTACTAGTCCTGATGGCTGTATGCTACTTCCAGCATCAGAGGCAGTTGTATGCCTATGCACACCAGTTGCTGGGGAACTTGGGCGGGTGGGTGCTGTTGCACTCATGTCCTGCTTGTGGGTTTCCCGTGGGCAGCTGGTCAGCCAATGTGTGAACAGAATGCTGGACTAGATGGACCCTTGGTCTGATCCAGCAGGGCTCTTCTTATGCTCTTAGGACCATAGGCAGTGGGTGTGTCAGCACTTGGGGCCGGCAGGGGGAGGAGCTGCAGCTCTGCAGTAGAGCACATGCTTTGCATGCAAAAGGCCCCAGCTTCCATCCCTGGCATCTCAGGTAAAGGGATCAGGTTGAAGGTGACAAGAAAGTCCTCTCTCTTCCCGAGACCCTGGAGAGCTGCTAGCAGTCAGAGTAGAGATAATGAGCCAGATGGACAAATAATCTGAGCTGGTATAAGGCAGTGCCCTGTGAGTATGCTCATATGAGAAAGGGACGTAGTTCAGTAGTAGAGCACCTGGTTTGCATGCAGAAGGTTTCAGGTTCAATCCCCAGGCATCTCCAGGTGGTGTTGGGAAAAACACCTGCCTGAAAACCTGGAGAGCCACTGCTGCCAGTCAGTGTTGACAACAATGGGCTAGATGGACCAAATGGTCTGACTCAGAGACCTGCTTCGCACGAGACGACAACCTATCACGGGTAACTAGCCATGATGGGTTGTTGTTTTGTGTGAACCCAGACTGCTTCCTGGAGGGTGGCTTGTTTTTCCCCAGAAAGCCACCCTGATAGCCCATGGACTGTTGGGGTTGTTCAACCTACGATGGGTTGTCATGTCATCCAAACCCAGGCAACCGATCCCACCATAGGTTGCAGGAAGCAACGAATGAGGCAAAACCCTTGCTGCTCTCGCCAAGCTCACCCAGGCCACTGCCAGTGACAGCTGCCCTACAAGTGCCCAAGCAGCACTTTGGGGTGACCATCACTGGCTTGGTGCACCCCATTGCGATCACGAGCAGCAGGTACCAACCCTGGACATTGACCCAGAGAAGCTCCAAATAGGTTTTGTTTTTTTTTACTTTGCTTTGACGTGACAGCTGTCATAGCAAAGTAGCAAGTGATCTTCACTCTCTGAAGGGGGTAGGCAGCATTTTTCCCCTCCTTGCAGTGCGATCCTCAGGGTTTTGTGTGCTCCCCCATAAGGTCCTAGTGCCCCCAAATTTTCCATCCATTCCCAAGACTTTCAGTGCTCAGGAAGGTGGAAAAGTTTGCCCACCTTTTTGTTATCACTTTCTTTTGACAGCTGTCAAAGGTAGGGGTTTCTTTGAAATCAGGGATTTAGACAGGGCTAGACAGGGTACTTTGCACAGGGAAGTATACATAGGAAATATGAAGAATGGGTGGGGGGGGGAGAGAATGGGGTAATGGAATGGAGTATCCTGGAAGAGGGCATGGCTGGACTGGAACCCTGAACAGGAAGGAGCACTCCACACTGCAACATTTTGTTGCAGGTCCCATTTGTTTCCATCCTGTTTCTCAGCTTCTCCCACCTATCCACAGTAGGAACCCCTGCTTTGCATGCAAAAGGTCCCATGTTTAATCCCTGGCATCTCCAAGTAGGACTGGAAAAACTCCTGCCTGAAACCCTGGAAAGCTGCTGTCAGTCAGTATTGACAATACCGGGCTAGATGGACCAAGGTTCTGACTCGCTCTGAGGCAGCTTCCTAGGTACCTCTATGTTCCTTCAGAAGACCCTATTTTCCTTCAGAAGAGTGGGCAGCTAGTTGTGATTCTTTCTCTTCCTCCAGCTTATGAAGGTGGTGAATGAAGAATGCCCCTCCATCACCCGGATCTACAACATCGGCAAGAGTTCCCGAGGACTTAAGATCTATGCCATGGAGATCTCTGATAAGCCAGGAGAGCATGAACTAGGTGAGAGCCCCACTGCCTCTCAGTAGGTCAGGCCTGAACACACAGGCTCAAAGTTGCCACCAACAACAGACTTCTATTTCGTTCATTAGTTTATCGGGGAATTTTATAGCTCACTCTTCAACAATTTGTTCTTAAAGTGGTTTACGATGAAAGAAAAATCAAGTATAATTACAGTTACAGCAGTAACAAAAATGAGCAGTGACAGATTAAAAACAGAGCTAACAGAGCTCCTTGGCATGACCCTGGGAGTCTTGGGAGAGATGGAGCAGCCTCAGGGGGCTTGCATGGCTTGTCGTTCAATATCTGACGGAGCAGGCAGGAGCCCAGGGAGGATTCACCTCGCAGCCTTGCTGAATGGAGCCAAGCCCAGATATGGAAGAAGAGGAGAAGGACCAACTTCCCCTCCAAATCTCAATCCTCAGGGCAGGAAGCAAAGGGAAAGTGGCAGGGACCTCTGGGACCCTCAGACCCACACACATTGCAATAATTTGGTTGTCATTAAAAACAAACAAACAAAAACATCAGGAGGACAAGGCCCAACTTACAAGAGTCTGGCACCTTGATCCAAAATTGTTGTGTTACTCTGCCTGCCTGCAGTGCTGGCCGACACAGCCCTGAGGTTTCTAGATGGGTCATGGCAAATATTCAGGTCAACAAAATCTTTGCCAGCCCAATGCAAAGTCATGAGTTTTTTGGTTAGGCTGTTGGCGTAATTGCTGGTGTGCCCCCGTCCTGAGCTTTTACTTGCCGGCTCAGCAAATCTTAGGAGTGAACTATGTAAGCGTATAATGTTAACCTAGTTATTTTATGAGCCAAACTTGCCATCTCTTCTAAAAACAAGAGAACATTACTTTGACAAGATCTGTTCTCCATCCAATCACATTGGCATGTGCATGTTATATTAACTGCCCTTGGGTTATTTGCATTGCTTCCACCTGTGTCAATATTTCCGTGACGGCGTCTGGGGCTGATGTTACACTTTTTAAAAAAACTTATGCTTCCCAACATCCATTCCATTGGCCTTTTATAAATATTGGTGCACAATAACCTCTTCCTCCCTCCCATAACCCCTTTGGAACTAATTTGTTATTTCAGGATTGATTGTAAGCCAACTTCCTAGCTTGTCTGGTCTCGTCATCGTAATACTCTTGCATTGCAAAATAGTGGTCCCACAAAGGCTTACAAATGCCCAGTGTCTCTGGATGTCACTCAACATTTTGACCGATGCCATTATAAACATGGAATATTCCAGTCCTGCCAGACAGGATGAAGCAGATGCCAAATTCCCATTGTTTGCAAACTTCTCTCAAGGCCAGGCAATGTTTGGGTCCCTTGGAAAGGGGATATCAATAGGGCTATCCCCCAATTAATGAAATCTTATGTCAATTAATAGTATGTGTTTTAGTCTATTAATTCATTTCAAAGAATTGATTAAATATGCTCAAATGTGTGTATGATAGAGCACAATTGTTCTATAAGGGGGGGGAAAACATACCCAGAGCCAGTGTGGCGTAGTGGTGAGAGTGTTGGACTGGGACCCGGGAGATCCAGGTTCTAGTCCCCACTTGGCCCTGAAACTCACTGGGTGACTTTGGGCCAGTCACTGACTCTCAGCCTAACCTACCTCACAGGGTTGTTGTGAGGATAAAATGGAGAGGAGGAGGAGGATTATGTAAGCCGCCTTGGGTTCCTTGAAGGAAAAAAGGCGGGGTATAAATATAATAAATAAATATAATAAATAAAATAAAATACCCATAAGTTGTTTTTAGATGCATGTATGTGTTGCAGCAATGCAACAACTAGTATGTTCGAGGATTTCTGTTGTTCTGCATTTTTAAGTGAACTGACCTGATACACATTTCTCATTAATATGTGGATCAGGATGCTGTTACCCTTCAGTTTTCACACTTCTCCGAATTTTATTATACAGTTCTCAGTGAAAAGAATGCACATTAAAATGCTTATTTTAGGTTACAATGAATTTTTAAAAATGCATGTTTTAGGATGGAATGTGTACAAAAATAGATTAAAAAACAATGCACATTTTCGTGCTTTTTAAAAACAATAGCACCGCAGATCGGTGCAGAAATGGAATAGAACTGACTTATGAACACATGTGAGACTGACATGGACTGGAAAGAAACTGATCTGTCTATCCTTAGCAGCAACATCTTAGAAGAGGCATTCCGTATTCATCCTCACACCAGAGGAAGTGCCTCTTTGAAGATGGTACTTGCCATGTGCAGTTTTATAATTACTTTGTTACAATTTTTAAAAATTAACTCTTGTCAACTCATTCATCGAGGGCACCTTTTGGTCTATCATACTGGTTTGAGCAGAATTAAAATTGTGGTTCCACACAGAATTTCATCAATATAATTAATTGCTGTTTTCCTCTCATTATTTTTCCTTTCATTTATTGCAAAATAGCTGTGCTGAACAGAAAGCAATTAGGGATAGAGAAAGCTATTACTTCCAGAGGAGGCAGCTTCTAATGAAAGGGGCAGTAGCTCTGAAAAGCCTCAGTGGTGCTTTGCCTGTCCTTACTGGAAAGGTTGGCACTACCATTAAAGTAAAAAAGATGACTACTGATGAGGTTTGAAAAAAGAGGGTAGGAAAACACAGTTGGAATGCAACAGGATGGCAACAACTTTTTTCTGGATTCTCTGGTTGTGCTGCTTGTTGTCATATATACACTTTTGTTCTGCTGATACTGTTCTTAAATGCTGCTGCTTTTATATCTTTAGATGTGTTCGCATTTTACATTATGATTTTATGATATGTAATATCTTGTTATGGATTTTGGGATGGATCCCATTTTAGTCATACTTAGAGTAGACCCACTGAAATCAATGGGACCTTTGAATGTGTTTTGAGCCACCTTGGAAGAGGTAACCCTACTTGTTCGTTCTCACAGTGTGGAACAGAATGATTTTATTCTAGAATTCCTGTTACAGAATTCTTTTCTACATTGTTATCACATTTAAAAGATTTTGAAGAATGATGCACAGAGCATGGCTTGGATGTAAAGCCCTAACAGTTGACCTGAGTGCTGCATGTGTTGCTCTCAAACTAACGGAGTATGAGCCAAGGTTTGACAAATTATCAGCATGCATGCAATAGCAAAAATCACATTAATTGTGCAAAAGCATGCCCAATGCAAACTTTTACCTAATGCAGTGTTTGCAGTCCATGACATAAAGTGTTTAAAATGTGTTAAGTTTTAATACGTTTAGTTTTCTTGTTTATCTTGCTCATCCTAGTACAGGTTGACTTTTACTTTTACTAATCCGACACCTGTAGAAGCAGGGAAAGGACCCAGGGTAAAGCTTGCCCCATACAATTTCAGTCTGGCATATACCGGTAATCATATTACAAGCTGAGAATCCCTTATCCAAAAATACATGTGCCTAATTATTTAAAGTTTGTATAAATTCCCTTCAGGCTATGTGTACAATGTAGTACTATAATAATTTTTTGAGTTGAGTTTTCCCCAACAAAAAACTGTTTGTATCAGAAGCTCTGTTATTGTGTTTTCTTTAAAGACAAAAGATGTTAATTAGTTGGACAACAGTATGAGTGTTTTCTAAACTAAAACCTCGGTATTCAGGTTTAATTGCAGTGTTGGCACTTTGAAATAAAGAAGTTGGTTTTGTGTTGCAGTTTGGGCACTCGGGCTCAAAAAGGTTCGCCATCACTGCCCTAAAATGTGGGCTATAAATACTGAAATAAATAAATGACTAAATAAATAAATAGCAAGTGAACAAAGGATGGCAACTTCAGACTAAACAGCTAGCATGGACACAACCTTAATGGAGGGATTGGGCCCATTGCTGCTGCAAAAAGAGCCTTCAGGGAATATGGGAACAGATTCTGATTCAGATGAGGAGGTGGTGGCAGTGGTGGTGGAACTCAGCAGCTGAAATTCCAAGGACAGTTGAACTGGAGATAAGCAGGGAGGTGGAAGAGAGTCAGTTAGCCTCAAATGCCATGGGAAGTCCAGGCATGCCTGATGAGGAGCAGGTGGGTGGAATGCGCATGACTGATCCCAGAGTGAGGTGTCAATTGAAATGGGAAGATCAACAAAGGAGTGATTCTAAAGCAGGGCTCTCCAACCTTGGGTCCCCAGATGTTGCTGGACTACAGCTCCCAGAATCCCTTGCCATTAGTATGCTGGGAGCTGTAGGCCAGCAACATCTGGGGACCCAAGGTTGGAGAGCCCTGGGCTAAAGCAACAGGAACCTCCTTAAAGGGGGGGGTGTTGATAACTTGAATTTGGAAAGGAGGAGGGGCCCTTAGTCTGAGATCAACTTCTTTCCATGCGGCTGCATTTCCGAAATGTATTGATTATCTAGCATTCTAACGAAACTTGTTTCTTTTGCTATCGATCTCTGCAATACACTTAATCTGTACTTTCAAGCCAGTCTTGCAGGTTTGCATTACCACAATAAAGCTAATAGTTAGAAGGTCAGTGTCTGCGGCTGCCTTGGAAAGGAGAGAGGGAGAGACAGCCCTGACACTTAATTAGGTTTATGTTACTTTTTCTAATGAAGCAACTGTGGCAACTTGAATCTTTTGTTGACCTGTTACAGGAGAACCAGAGTTCCGCTATACTGCGGGAATCCATGGCAATGAGGTACTAGGCCGCGAGCTGTTGCTAATGCTGATGCAGTTTATGTGCAAGGAATACAAGGATGGGAACCCGCGTGTTCGGAACCTGGTGACCGAGACCCGCATTCACCTTGTCCCCTCACTCAACCCTGATGGCTATGAGATTGCCAGTCAAATGGTAAGACTAGACACAATCTGGTTTTGCAGAGCGGGTTGAGGGTCTCCGAAAAGAGGAGAGGGAAGTAAATGGCCAGATGGGTGGGAGCCTTTAAAATAGGGGTGGGCAACTTGTGGCCCTCCATAGGTCCAGGAGATAGGCTCATTGCTTGTTCTGGATGGGGTCACACTCCCTTTGAAAGATCAGGTTCGTAGTCTGGGGGTGCTCCTAGATCCATCATTGTTGCTGGAGTCCCAAGTGACCATGACAGCTCAGAGTGCCTTTTACCAGCTTCGACTGGTTCACCAGCTACAGCCTCTCCTGGACAGGGATAGCCTGGCCACAGTGGTACAGGCGCTAGTACCCTCAAGACTGGATTACTGCAATGCGCTCTATGTGGGGCTGTGCTTAAGGCTGGTCCAGAACCTGGAGCTGGTGCAGAATGCAGCAGCTCGGCTGTTGTCGGGAGCTGCCCCTTTTCAGCATGCAATTCCTTTGCTGAGGTAACTGCACTGGACTACCTATTCACTACTGGGCCAGGTTTAAGGTTTTGGTGCTAGTGTACAAAGCCCTGAACAACTTGGGACCAAGATACTTCAGAGAGCACCTCCTCCCTTATCAACCTGCCAGGTCACTGAGGTCATCAGATGACATGCTGGTGGTTCTGCATGGACCTATGGCCCAACTGGAGTACACTCGGAGAAGAGCCTTTAGTGTGGTGGCTCCATTTTTGTGGTACTTCCCTGCCTGTGGCAGGCACCAACATTGTCTTGTTTCTGGCACCTGTTGAAGATATCTTTGTTTTGGGAGGCGTTGCTTACTGACCAGCCACGGTTTTAATGTTACTTTGTTTTTAATGCATTGTTTTTATTCTTTTATCTTTTTTATCTTTTTATTGTTCACTGCACTGGAGTCTGCCTAGATATGGAGTGGTATATAAATGTTGTTAAATAAATAAATGCTTTGGCTACAACTCCCATCAGCCCTAGCCCATATAACCAGTGGTGAAGGATGATGGGAGGTGTAGCCCTCCAGATGTTTTGGCCTACAAGTTGCCCACCCCTGCTTTAAAAGCAGGGCCAGCCCAAGACATTTTACTGCCTAAAGCAGTCTTCTCCAACCTTGAGTCCCCAGATGTTTTTGGCCTACAACTCCCAGCATGCCCCAGCCAGCTATGCTGGCTGGGGCATGCTGGGGTTGTAGGCCAAAAACATCTGGGGACCCAAGGTTGGAGAACACTGGCCTAAAGCAAAGGACAAGATGGCTCTCTACTCCCATTCCATGTGGAAAAGCTGATTAGACTGGCAGTTGCTTCTTAGTTCAACACTGTTAATGGGACAGCATCCTCCACAACACCTGAAGGCAGCACGCTAGCTTAGTGAGCGTAGGACACACAACTCCCTCCTCCAACACCTTGCTGCCACCTCTCTGTATCTGTCACCTGAGGCAACCACCTCACTTTGTTTTAATCGTGGAGCAGGCCTTTTTTCTTTTCTTTTCTTTTTTAAGAAATAGAAGTGCACAGGTGAATGTTTACTTAGTTTTTGTTTTTCTTCATCCAGTAGCCTTGTGGGTCAAAAAATTTACCCAGTAGTCAAGCCAAAAATTGTGGTTGTTATGACCTGGTTTGATGCTGCATGGCAGCAGGGCCGGCACTACCGCTAGGCAAACTAGGCTGTTGCCTAGGGCGCGTAGCTGAAGAGGGCGCAGAAACGCTGCGCTCCTCTTCGCTGCCGGCGCGCTCCTGCCCCGCCCGCCCGCCTCGCCAACAAAGCCAGGTCAGTGCGGGGGATTGCGCCTGGAGGTAGTGGTGGGGCCGAGCCTGGGCGCCTCCCCCCCCGCCCCGCGCCACCTCCCCCCCCGACACCTACCTTCTCCGCGCCGTTTCCGGAGCCCCACCCACGCTCTGTTTTGGCGGGAGGAACCAGGGCAACAGGGCTTAAACAGCCCTGTTGCCCTGGTTTCCCCCCGGCCAAAAACAGAGCGCGGGGGTCCCGTCGTGTCACTTCCTTTTCGGAGGAGGCGGGGGGAAGGTAGGTGGGGGGGCGGCGATGGCGGGGGGGTCCGGCGGTGGTGGTGGGGGTTGCAGAGCAGGGCTGCTTTGCTCCGGAGCCCCCCCCATGGCACGAGAGGGGGGGCGCTAAATATAATTTAGCCTAGGGCGCCAAACTGCCCTGCACCGGTCCTGCATGGCAGCACTTCCCACCCTTCCTTACAGGAAAAGCTGGCAGGGAGCTTGCAGGTTTAGCCACCACAAGAAGACTTGCTGGGCAATTCAGCAACAAAGCAAGCAGACAACACCAAGCCTCCTTCCCCAACGCTAGAGCTGGGGAAGAGACAGGTGTTGCTACACAACTGCAAGCATTATCCCCACACACTGCTGCAACCCCATGGTTAGGAGGGATGCTGGTTGTTCATCATGCTTGCCAGTGGGCAGTGACACAAATGTGGAAACCTGCGATTTTAGGCAATCTCAAAAACATAATAAATTGACTTGTCACCAGTATCTGTAACCATCGTGAGCTCCTTTTTCTCTTTGCAGGGCTCCGAGCTGGGGAACTGGGCCCTGGGACACTGGAATGAGGAAGGGTACGATATCTTTGAGAACTTCCCTGATCTCAACAGCATCCTCTGGGCTGCAGAAGAGAGGAAATGGGTACCACACAAAGTCCCCAACCACCATATCCCCATCCCTGAGCATTACCTTGCAGAGGATTCTGCAGTAAGTATCCTTTGCAAGCTCACACCCTGCCTCAGTCTTGTACAGAAACTGAGCAGGGATCGGCAGTCGAATCGAACTTCAACTTTGGCAATGGGACAGCATCTTCCACTGCATCTGGGGGCTCAGGGCACGCCACATGGCACACACAGCTTTGTCATCCAACATCTCACCCTACTCCCTGCCCCACTCAGCATCTGCCACCCAATGCAGCTGCCTCACCCTGCCTAATGGTAGAGATTGAACCTGGGGTCCTTGGCATCCGAAGTATGTGCTCTCGGTCACTAAGCAATGCACTCACTGTCCCCGCTCCCCAACTACAGCCCTCCATGCCTCACTCCAGCAAATCTCTGCTGTCTCTCCAAGTTAGGCATATTTAGGAAAGGAACTGAAAATAAAACTGCCGCCAATATCATACCGCCTTTATACAAATCGATGGTGCGACCACACTTCAAATACTGTGTACAGTTCTGGTCACTGCACCTAAGAAAGGACATTAAAGGGTTGGGGAAAGTGCAGAAAAGGGCAACTAAAATGATCAAGGGCCTGAAGCAACTCTGCGATGAGGAAAGGTTACAACAGCTGGGACTGTTGAGCTTAGAAAAAAGGCGAGTAAGGGGAGACATGATAAGAGCTGTACAGAATTATGCCCGGTGTGGAGAAAGTGGACAGGGAGACATTTTTCTCCCTCTCTCATAATACTAGAACCTGGGGTCATCCCATGAAGCTGATTGGTGGGAGATTCAGATAAAAGGAAGTACTTCTTCACACGGCACATAGTTAAACTATGGAATTCACTTCCACAAGATGTGATGGCCACCAATTTGGAGGGCTTTAAAGGGGGATTGGACAAATTCATGGAGGAGGAGGCTATCAATGGCTACTAGTCCTGATGGCTCTATGCTACCTCCAGTATCAGAGGCTACCAGTATGCCTGCGTACACCAGTTGCTGGGGAACATGGGCAGGAGGGTGCTGTTGCACTCATGTCCTGCTTCTGGGCTTCCCATGGGCAGCTGCTTGGCCACTGTGTGAGCAGCAGAATGCTGGACTAGATGGACCCTTGGTCTGATCCAGCAGGGCCCTTCTTATGTTCACCCCCTCTGCCTCCCCCCCCCCCCCAGGTGGCAGTGGAGGTGAGAGCCATCATGGCCTGGATGGAAAAGATCCCTTTCGTTCTGGGTGCCAACTTCCATGGTGGGGAGAAACTGGTCTCCTACCCCTTTGACATGGCTCGCCCTGCCAGCGAGAACGAAGTGGCCCCTCGGACCCCGGATGACTACGAAGATGAGAACCCAGAAATCCAAGAGACCCCAGACCATGCCATTTTCCGCTGGCTGGCTATTTCCTATGCCTCCGCCCACCTCACCATGACTGAGACCTTTCGGGGAGGCTGCCACTACCAGGACGTGACCGGTGGGATGGGGATTGTCAGTGGCGCCAAGCGGCATCCACGCACTGGCAGTAAGTGTTGACAGTGGCGGGGGAGGCTGAGGGGAGGTCAGCATACCAGCTTGCTCTGTTATGGGAATCACTGGGCACGATACAGATGTGCAGGATAGGGAAATACAATCAATACAATTGTGTCGTTGTTGTTACATTTTAGCTGTGTTTCTGGAAGCCCCGTTCATTTTGTTTTCCCGTTCATTTAGGATCCTCAACCTTTTTGGGTCAGTGGGCACACTTGGAACTTAGAGAGTGTCATGGGCACTTGCACAAAATGGCTCCTATGGGGGGCTTGCCCATGCACAAAACAATTAATCATTATTTTGCTCATTCGTTTCGTTTCTCTTTAATTCAATTTCTTTCTGCTTAGATGAATAGTAGTAACAATCAGCCTTTGCCAACCTGGGGACCTTCCGATGCTTTGGACTACAACTCCCACAGGCCCCAACCAGCATGGTCAATGGCCAGGAATGCTGGGAGTTGTAGTTTAAAATATCTGGAAGACACCAGGTTGGGAAAGACTGGTAATAATATGTTTTCCTGTCTCCCATGAATAGAATCTGTTAAAGTGTGAATTCTTGTCTGTCTCCCATGAACTTTACACTTTTAAGGGTTTGAACACCTACCTCAGAGCAAGGTATCCACAGCAAGGGCATATTTCCCTTCCTGAATTCCACTAACCCCTTTTAAAGCCACCTGTGGGCCAAAATTAACATTAATTCAAATCTGTATCTAGCAGCTACATCTTTTTTAAAAATTATTTTTAGTCTTTTGGGTCCTGATCCAGATCAGGTCCCCTGCACCTACTCTAGAATAAAATGAAAAGAAGGCATAACTGATAGACACAGATGAAAAGTAATGTCTGTTTTGGCCCTGAGCTTGTGGCAGTGAATTCCATGAATTAATTACCTTACGCATTGTGTGAGAGTGGAGGGTGACGTCCTCTTCCCACTATTCTTATAGCCATGAATGATTTCAGCTACCTCCACTCCAACTGCCTGGAGCTCTCCATCTACCCAGGGTGCGACAAGTTTCCTCATGAAAGCGAATTGCCCCAGGAGTGGGAAAACAACAAAGAATCATTATTGACATTCATGGAGCAGGTAAGGAGCTGTTAATTAGTCAGTTGTTCTTGTTTGTGGTGGTGAAGACCCTTGGGCAATGCTGAGTGGACAAGGAAAGAAGCAACATGCAGAGAGTACAGCTGGGGAAATAAACATAATGCAGATTTTCAGGACCTGCATCAAGAATAGGCATGGTCTGACATGGTCTAGCACCTGCCAATTGTCCACACCCCCAGAGGGGCCACTGACAAGAAGCTCCTGGAGTTTGGGTTTTGGTATAGGAAGCCCTATACAACTCAGGACCAGGTTACCTCAAGGAATGGCTCTGCCTAGACCAATCTCAGGGGAGGCTCTGTTGTCTGTGTTGCAGGAGGAGCTTGGGGGAGTCCCAGGCGGGCCAAGTTTAAGCCCCCCCGGCTGTGTCTGGAATAGCTCTAGGATGCTACAAGTGGATTAGATTTTTGTGAAACTTAAAAACGTTTTGGTATTTTGTAGGATTGTAGTATTTTTTACTGTTATGTTAGCTTGAACATACAGTACGATAGAAAAAGCAGGAGGTAAATGACTTATGCTAAAAATAAAGTGTACTACTGGAGCTCACTTTCTTGCAGATACATCGGGGCATTAAGGGCGTGGTGACGGACCAGCAGGGAGAAGCCATTGCAAACGCCTCCATCTCTGTTGTGGGGATCAACCATGATGTGCAAACAGGTATGCCAGGAATACTGAAGGGATGGGTGTGCATATCTTTTGTAAATCATTAAAAAAACAAATAAATAATGAATTTACCATCTTTTAAGTGGCCCACAGCCCTGCCAGTAAAGATACAGGGGTTGACATCTTAGCAATCGAGTAATTGGGAGAGGAAGAAATGAGAACTATTGTCCAGTTCAGCCTTCCCCACTGTTTCTAGCACACTGGCAACACTGATTAAAGCTCAAGCTTGCAGATGTGTTGTTATCATCTCCGCTAGTGCTAAGAATTCTTGTCCCTAGCACAGATGGGGTGCTGGCCAACACAGTCCTATGGCTCGTAGAGCATTTGCCATACCTTGGCTATAGTGTCGTCGAAACCTCAGCAAGGACACCTGCTTTAGTTTATCCCCGTCTCTGCTGATTGCCTGCTGCTGCTCACTCACCATTTGAAAAACACAAATCCATCCCTGTACATTTCTGCATAAAGTAGCAGCCAGTACAAGGAGCATTTCTGCTCCTTTCTGGAGAATCTGTGCAGGACTGAAGCTTGCAGAGCAAGACTTATGAGGTGGCTTTCTCCATTTTAAGTGCCCTTAGGACAAACATCACCTGCGTCTTCTGCCGACAGAAGAATATACAGGAGCATAGGAAGCTCATGTCAGGGCAAACTATTTGTTTATTTATTATATTTATATCCCGCCTTTTTTCCTGCAAGGAACCCAAGATGGCTTACATAATCTTCCTCCTCCATCTTCATCCTCATAACAAACCACGATCTCCCGAGTCCCAGTCCAACACTCTAACCACTATGCAACACTGGCTCTCAATTTGTCCGTATAGCCGAGTATTGTCGACTCCAGCCTTCCCCAACCTGCTGCCCTCCAGATGTGCTGGACTGCAACTGCTGTAATTCCCAGCCAGCAGCATGGTAGATTGGTAGAGGCTCTCCAGGACTTTGGGCATAGAAAGGTCATTCCCATCCCCTGGTAACTGGAGATGCTGGGGCAATTTCTGCATGCAAAGAATGTGCTCTACTACTAAACAGGAATCCCTCCCCCACGCTAAACAGCCCTTGTCCAGCATTGGTCTCTCTTGTCTGTTTCAGCAAGTGGTGGGGATTACTGGCGCATCCTGAATCCCGGAGAATACCGCTGTCACAGCCAGGGCCGAGGGCTACAACCCCAGCGTCAAAACATGCAACGTCTTCTACGACATCGGAGCCACCCAGTGCAACTTCATCTTGTCCCGGTCCAACTGGAAACGCATCCGAGAGATCATGGCCATGAACGGGCACCGGCCTATCGGCAGGCCGATGGATGGCCGGCCCCTGACACCTAGGGAGCGGATGCGCTTGAGGTGGAGGATGCGCAGTAGAGCTCGCCTGCGCCAACAGATGCGCAACCGGCTACGGAGAACCACGAGCGCCCCTCCCACGCCTCCCCCAACCACGGATTTCCCCTTCTCGTTCAGCAGCACCACATTCCTGCCGCGGAGCCAAGAGCCTCCCACTGCCGCTACGGCCACCACCTGGGAGACCGAGGCCTACACAGAGACTGCGACCGAGTGGGAAACTATGACCGAGGATGCAGTCACAGAGGGCGAGACCAGGGAGGCGACCACGGGCACACCTTTTCCCATGACCACAGGAGAGATATACACGGTCAACTTTGGCGATTAGCAACCACCGGCCAGTTTGCTGTGACTGTGGGCCAGGAGGCTATCTCCATTGATCATAGCACAGTAGGGACCGTCACCTGCCTTTAGAACCCACCGAGAAATCCACTGCTTTGAGCAGGCTCCAACAGCCAGAACATGTACCCCATCTCTCTCTCTCTCTCTCTCTCTCTCTCTCTCTCTCTCTCTCTCACAGACACACACACACACACACACACACATCCATTTCTGTCTTGGGTATAACAGCTCAGCTTTCTTTCAAGGCTTATTGCTCCAATCCTACAAGCAACCTAATGCCTGTCAAATCGGAAGTTGAGGTGAGCCGACCGCATAGCTGATTTAGCTGGATTCGGAAACCAAAAACAGGCCAAGAATGTAATCTTCTCCCGTGGCTGACTACGTATGGCATTGTTCTTCTCTCCCCTGGCCTGCTTCACTGACCTTACAGGACTCTTGATCGTATGGCTAGGATTTGAGGAAGGGGATGCAAACCTGGCCAATATCCAGGGATCTAGAACTCTATGCCTCCCCCCCAAGGTCATTGGGATAATTACCGTATTTTTCGCACCATAAGACACACCGGACCATAAGACGCACTTACTGTATGGTACAAAAAATTTAAAAAAAAAAAAAATCAGCTGAGTGACGGGGGCTTCCCCCGCCCCACCCAGGAGTCCTCCGCTCTTCCGGACCTGCAGAGGAAATTTTAAAAAAAAAAAAAAAAAATTTTTTTTTTTTTTTTTACTATATTCACTCCATAGGACGCACAGACATTTCCACCTAGTTTTTTTGGGGGGTAAAGTGCGTCTTATGGAGCGAAAAATACGGTAAGCATGTTCGGCAGCATTACATATATACACATTTATACACTTAGGCCACCGTCCAGTTATATGCATTTGTCCCTTTAAAATCAATAGGTTGTCAACACACATGTGCTGGATTGCAGCCTTTATTTTTATTTTTAGAAGCGGGGCATGCAGAATGCAGAGATTTTGTTCCAGTTTTGTTATGGACTTGAAAGGATTCTTAAAATATTTGGGTCAAGGATGGCAATAGATGCCGAAGTGCCAGGGAAAGAAATAGGGGCAGGGGGAATTTAGGAAAGGACTCACTCCTGTACTGAGTCAGTTTCATCAATCTGTCTACTGGAAGTGCCAGCCAAGCTTATCTTTCTAAAACCTGTATTATAAATGAGCTTCTTTTTCAGTTTTTATCTCCACACTCATGAGGACTAGAGGCTTGATAGATTTCAAAGTGATATTCAGGATTCCATGGGAGCTACCAGATCCTTCATTCAGGAGCACATTCTAACCATCACACTATTATCCCAGCTACAGCCTCCAACCCATAGTGCTGTGGTTCTGCCATCACTGAAGCGGTTACCTCTAGCAGCCAAGGGAGGGGAAATTCAAGTTTGCCAGCTTCAGTACTGCAAGGCAATACTCAGGCTACAGCTGCCCAGGGGGCAGGCCAAGTGCAACCGTGAGCCCTTCCTACAGTTTATTGTTATTTGAATAAAGTGAGTTTTTATATATTATATAAAACAAAAGGTATTACTTCATTTCTGAATTTATTTTTGGTCATACAGATAAAAGCATATTGGGGATCCCACTAGCAAGGAAAAAGCACAAAGCGGAAAAGTGGAGCAGATGGTACTCTTTATTGCATTCCTTTGTCTAAGCCAAAGGTTCATACACCAGTAAGGGGAGGGGGCATGGCTCCAAGCTCCCCATCTCCTTTATATGCACATCTTCTGGGCAAAAGGCAAGACAGCGGATGCCTCTCAATGGCCAGTCTCCATTACTGTCTCTTCCTCCTCCTTCTCATCATCATCATTGGCACCAAAGGCAGAGAAACTGACTGGCTGGCAGGTGAGGTCACGCAGATTGATCAAGCAAGCAGTCTGTGTTGTGTTGAAATCAGGAAGGGTCACCAACAAGACCTTCTGACCATCATCACCTGCAAGGCAAGTGGGGGATGTGGAGATAACAAGCAGCATCAGAAGGCCTTGCATGGTTCAGAGGGAGAGGCCATACCGCCGTGGTGCTGTATGAGCTTTGCATGCAGACGGTCCCGGGTTCAATCCCCGGCATCTCCAGTTTTAAAAAAAGGAATCAAGGGACAGGCGATGGGAGCAGCCTCTGAACTAAGACCCTGGACAGTCACAGTAAACAGTACTGGGCTGGACGGACAAATAGCCTGACCTGGTATAAAGAAGCATCCAAGGTTTCAACCTAGCCCTACATAAAGATTAAGTACTGGCCATGTAAAGTGGGTAGAGATGGCTAGAAGCCTTTGACAGAAACAAGCAGACCTGTAAAGTAACAAAAATGCACACAAGCAGCTAGCTCAGTGTTCTCCAACCTTGGGTCCCCAGATGTTTTTGGCCTACAACTCCCAGCATGCCCCAGCCAGCTGAGCTAGGTCCTTGCTGAACTCAAGCCAGTTTGATGGGCAGGTGGCCAAGAGCATCGGTAGTTAAGAATATGCACACAGTTGCCCAAATCCAAAAACGAGAGCTGCTCAGGTTCAAGCTGCACATCAGCAACGCAGATGGATGTGCATGCGGCGGGCAAGACATCCGCAGCTCCAGCACCATGCTCACCTATTGCACATGCTGGATACATCCTCCTCAGCTGCTACATGTGAAATTGCCCGCAACTGTAGGCGCCAACACACAGAGTGGATATGAACAGAATTTTTTGCCCAGGCAAATTTTCAGCAGGGCTCAGTCAGTAGCACAAGAGCGCTTTGACTGTGCCTGGAAGCGGCCTGATTAACCCACTCCCTGATTTTTTTGGGCAGGGCATTCCAGACCAATACTGTAGTCTCAGAACGCATTGCTTTAGTCTTAGTTACGCAAGGGTGAACACTTCTGCTCTGTTGTGTTTACCGACAAGTCTGATAAGTGTCATGGAAACAAGACTACAGAACACACTGTGCATGGATCTTTGAAAAGGAAGCATACTAACCCTGAATCTTTCTTGCGATATTAAGAAGGTCCCATGATTTAGCAAGTTAAGTGCCTGTTACCTTTCCTTTTTTTGCTGTCACCCCATAAATTGCAGCAGGACCTATCATGGATTTAACTAATGTTAAACCCATGGATAGGTAGCTGGATCCTTGCTGAATTCTACTTCTTTCTTTGACTGTGCATTTTATCAGGTCCAGCATGGGAGCTCCCAAGTAGAGTTCTTCGCAGATTGTTTTTCTCTTTGCCCTAGAGCTACCTTCCCCAACCTGGTGCCCTCCACGTGTGTTGGACTACAACTCCCAGCATCCCCCAGTCAGGCAAAGGCTGCCCTGGAGTTTTATATCCATGCATGCTCACTGTGTTGTGGAACAAGGCAGCCAGAGACATGTGCAGCACTTTCCTTCCTCTGCCATGGGACTGATAGATATCACTGAAGGCAAGTTCAATGAACTTAGAAACAGGTCCACTGCTTATGAGGAAGCCTACCAAATCCCAAGGCAGCCCCAAATGAAGCCAAAGTGAACCTGTCCCCCATAGGATCCAGCCATTTACTGCCTTACCTTTGGCTACCTTGGATTTGAAGAAAGGTGCATTCCCGCAGAAATAGACGTGAGGGCAGTCAGTGAAGATGAAGGGGTCAGTCTTGTAAAATGGGTAACAGCCTGAAAGGCAAGCAAGTAGATGCCTTTAAAGCAACGGCCCACCAGCACACGGAGTTAAAGGGAGAGGAAACCTAAAAGTCCAGGATTATAAAGGGAGGACACAACAAAGAAAGACCATGGACTGGCAGAACTTCACACCCCAATTTACACGGCCCATTTGGGAAGAGAAGTGGAGACAAGCATGTGTCAGGGTAAAGATAGCTGTGCCTAGTGAAAGACCAGAGTCACCTCCCCCCCCCTTGATTTTCTATATTTTATTAGATGTCTATACTTATCCAATTTTATTATTAATATTTATGTCCCAATCAGAGCAACCTACATCAATGAAAATACAATAACCACAAATATACACATTAAAGATACAGATCAAGAAAGATCAACAGGCAGAAATAGGTGCCTGTTGAAATGAAGAATTCTTTCGTTTCTGTGTAAAAGATCAAGGAAGCCAATGCTGTGGTGCCACCACTAAGAAAGCCTCATCTCTTGTACTTTCCTGCATCATGGCCCAGGATGAAGGCACAGTGAGCGGAGCCTCTGGGGCGTATCTTAAAACCTGGGCAGGTCTACATGAGAGTAGATGACCCTTAAGGTAACCAAGTCCAAAACCATGTAGGGCTTTAAAAGGCCTTGTCACATAAACAACCTCTTTATACAAATAAAACTCGGCACCTTGATCACTGTACATACTGTGTAACATTGTCAATATGAACAATGGTGGGAGAAAACAGTAATTCAAAAAGAGGATGGAGGAGGGAAGGGGAAAGGATATAGGCTGGTTAAGTTGGCAAAATGGCAGATTTCATTTCTTCTCTCCCCCTCGAGGATACTGAAGTAGGAAGCACGTTTTAAAGTTGCATTAGAAGAACCAGCTTCGGATGAGTCAAGAGCGTACAACTGAAATTCTGGTTTTCACTTCAGCCAGGATGACCCTGGACAGAATGAAGAGAATTATGCAAAACTACAGACATTCAGATTCTTAGCTTTCTTCCCCCTTTAACTAGGATCATACTCTGCTAGACCTGGTGCAGCACAGTGACTAAGAATCTTATCTCTGTTATGAACTCAGTAGGTGGCTTTAGGGCAAGTGGCTTTCTCTCAGCCTTTTTCATCAGCTGTAAGGAGAGAATAATACTGACCGACATTACAGGGTTGCTGAAAGGATCACAAGGTAAGGTCCGAGGGCATGCCCTTGAAGGCACACGGTGTAGCCACCTTACTGAAGCTAAGCAGGTCTCTGTCTGGTCAGTGCCTGGATGGGTGACCACTTATGAGAACCCCATGCACGCCACTTTCAGTTTCATGATAGAAGAAAGGCAGGGTGTAAATGAAATGTATTAAATAAAAATAAATGTGTGAAAACTTTAAAAAACACCACTCAAAATAACTACATAAATGCTAAATCCGGGCCCAATCCAGAGTACTGATTTTGATTTTAAAAGCTCTACCTGGGCTTGGGACCCTGGTACCTGAAGGAATGCCTCCTCCCATATGTACCTTCCTATACTTTAAGGTAATTCCACAGAAGCCTTTCTTCAAGTGCCCTTCTTCTGAGGCTTGGAAGGTGGCAACAAGAGACGGGGCTTTTTCAGTGGTGGTCCCTCAGCTCTGGAATGCTCTCCCCAAGGGAAGCTCGCCTGGTGCCCACACTACTATCTTTTCAGCACCAGGCAAAGGCTTGCTCCCAGGCTGCAATCCTATACACAATTACATGGGACTCACTTCTGAGTAGACATGTATAGGATTACACCACTGAAGTCTTTTAAAGAACTTTTAAATATTTTAGTATTTTTGTGTTTTATTATTTAGTCTCTGCAATGTGCTTTTACTGCTTATACCTGATATTGTATTTTATGCTGTGTTGGCACAATTATTAGTTTTAAATTGTTGATTTCATTGCAATTTTATCTGTATTATGATGATGTTGTAAAATGCCTAAAGAAATCTATTTTATGAGGTGTTTAATAAGTTTAATAAATAAATATGTGTTATTTCCAGGAAGCATACCAGATCTCAGAGACTCTACCTTAAGCATTTATACAGTGGTGTATAATGCTTTCCATTAAGTCCAGAGCCACCAGGCCTTGTAGAGCTTGGCTGTTCTAGGGCAATTCTAATAATGCTTTCCACTTCAGGATGTGGTTCAGTTACGCATCCCCTTCTCAACCCAAGATGGACTTTGTATTGCCACAATTTATGCTCTCCTCCATACTTTTTAAATAAGCATCCCTACTTATTTAGATATATGGACTGCTTATATTAACATTTATATTTGAAATGGAAGTGTTTAAATCCTTCTTTTCCCCTCTTTTACTTTTTATATTAAGGGCAACGTAAATGATTATTGTGCATGGATATGTTTTATGATATATTCTTTCTTTTTCTTCTTCCGGCCCCCTTCTTTTTTGTGGTTCCCCCCTTTTGTTGTTTGTTTGATATTGTTGTATTTGCAAAACATAAAACAAAAAAACCCCACATTACTGCTCTCCTAAGTGTAACATTTACACAGGAGAAAGATAAAAGGAAGACAGATTATGGCTACGAAAACCTCATCAACAACAAATGGTTGGCTATGTGGACCAGTCAGTCCTGCCAGGTTAACCAATCCGCAGAATAAACAATCACAATCTTTCTGCAAGGAAGCAATTATCTGAAAGCTGTCCTGGCCCATTCAACTATCTGAAAGGCCCAAAACGCAAAGAGAAAGAGAGAGCCTCCCTTGATGGAATTACCAAGTGTGTCTGGGGCTGTGGGACTAAGATGCCCAATCCGCAAGGTCCACTCCAGGATTTCCAGATAGTCAGACATGCTGCTATACTTGAAGATGTCAGTGATATTCTGCCCTGAGGTCCCCAAAAACCTACATTTAAAAGGGGGGGAAACCTGTTAACAGCTGAATGACAAGACCAAAATCCTAGCAGAGTACAAAAGATCTTTTAAATTACAATTTTATACCATACTTTCTCCAAGTAACTCATGGTTCCCCAAGCGCCCCCCACCCCCCCTTTATCCTCACAACAACCCTATAAAGGTAGGTTAAGCCGAGAGGTAGAGACTGGCCCAAGGTTATCCAGTGAGCTTTGCAGGAAGCAAGAGTGGAGGATCTGTACCTGGGTTTTCCCGGTTTAAGCCTCTCCACTACAGCACACTGGCTCTCTGCTTTCCCGGGTTAATGCCAGTCACCTTACTCAGTATGCCAGAGGTATCACTCCAAGAAGAATCTATGCCTCTTGGTCCCATGGTACAGACTTCCAGCCAGCAGGAGCAGGGAACACACCTCCTACTTTTCAAACAAAAAATTACCACTAGTAGTAGTGGGCTTGTACAGCACAGCAGCTAAGAGACGGAGCTGCAAATCAGGAAGTCCCTGGTTCGAGTCTTGCCTCTGCTGTGAACTCACTGTGGCCTTAAGGCAAGCTGCTTTCTCTCAGCTCACTACTACTAGTAATGGTAATTTTAACTCTTGTTCAGTGTAGGAGGCTGGATTGTGGCAATGCTGAGGCTGGAGCCTGGGTAAATTCGATTTCCTTCTTCGACCGACTGTGGGTTTTACTAGGCTCAGGATGTGAGTGGGCTCCAAGTGGGCCTCTCTTTGCAGAAACAACCAGAGAACTCTTTTTCCTCTCCCCCCCCTAGAGGTTAGATCCACGCCTGCTCATTGCATTGTGGAACAATGAGGCAATAATGTCGACTCAGTCCTTACAGCAGCCTTCCCCAGCATGGTGCCCTCCAGATGTTCTGGACTACAGCTCCCATCAGCCCCAGGCAGCCTGGCCAATAGTCAGGAATGATGGGAGCAGCAGTCCAAAACACCTGAAGTGCACCGGGTTGGGGAAGACGGCTTTACATGGTTGTTGTAAGGATGACAACTTCATAACGCACGTGAAGCACTTTGAACACTTGAAAATGCTATACAAATATTAAGTTTTATTATTAGTAATAGCAGTGGTGGTAATAGCAGCAGTAATAATACTAATAGCAGCAGCAGTAATAGTACTAAGAGTAGCAGCAGTAATAATGCTAATAGCAGCAGCTACAGTAGTAGTAGCAGCAGCAGCAGCGGCAATAATACTAAGAGTAGCAGCAGTAATAGTACTAAGAGTAGTAGCAGCAGTAAGAGTAGTGGCGCTGTCCCAAGTGGCTTGGGGAACTGCCTTTACCTGACGCCATCGATGTTAGCCTGGTAGGGGTTGGTGACCAGCTGCAGTGTGGAGTACGCACTCGACAAGGGAAACATGCAGCGATGCAGCGGTTGCTGAGGCAGTGTGTAGTTGGTGGGATCAAACTCGCCAGGCATCACATCTACAGGTACAGACATCTGTAAGAGCAAAGCAGTCAGTCCGTCTGTCCCAGGAGAGTCCCCCTCGCTGGGCAGAGGCAACGCGGAAAGAAGCTGGCCTATGAGCCACACGGTTCATTTGGCAAAGGCAGCTCCACTCCCCGAGCACACCATGGCTCGGTTTGGATCATTGCCATGTGCTCCGCACAGGGCTGCCTTTGAAGACTCTCTGGAAACTACGGCGGGTTCAGAGTGCTGCTGCTGCAGCCTAGAGAAGGCCATTATTTGGGGCAGGTGTCAGTGTTGCTACCTACTCTGCATTGGCTCCCGGTGCGCTTCTAAGCCGGTGGTGGGGCACGTGTGTGGCCCTCTCTCAAAATACTAGAACCCAGGTTGATCCAATGAAGCTGAATGGTGGGAAATTCAGGACAGGCAAAGGTGACCAACCTAGATGGCTTTGAAAGGGAATGAGGCACATTTGTGGAGGACAATGCTATCAATGGCTACTAGTCATGATGGCTACATGCTGCTTCCAGGAGGAGAGGCAGCAGGCCTCTGAATACCAAGAGAGCAACCACTGCCCTCATGTCCTGCTTGCCGGCTTCCCATTGGCATCTGGCTGGCCACTGTGGGAAACAGGTTGCTGTACTGGGTGGGCCTTTGGTCTGATCCCGCAGCAGGTCTCTTTTTAAGTTAAGAAGAACGTGTTTCATCCTAAACAGAGGGAGACCACCCCACCACCACCACCACCACTACCCCTCTCCTGAAAATGGCACTCACACTCAGCTGCAGCAGGATTTCATCCAGCATTTTCACGGCCTCCACGCTGGCAGCTTGGGTCTTCTTTGTCAGGTACTTTGCCTGAATGAGAGGGTGCAAGAAGATCAACGAAAGAAAGATTTAAGTGGTGCAATGGTGGGACAACTCTGCAATTGATGGCTACGCCTATTTTATGAAGGACAGGCAACCCTCCTGCAAAAACAACCTCCACATCCAGCAACAAAAACAAGAGAGAGGAAGAGGGTACTGCACTATATTTTAAGATGATGTCTGCTTGCTTCAAGGTCCAAGGAGAGGAAAGATGCATATATACCAGCCTTCCACAACCTTCAGATGTTTTGGACTACAACTCCCACAATCCTTCTACCATGTCATGCTGGCTGAGGCTGATGGTATTGGTAGTCCAAACTAATCTCAAGGGCGCCATGTTGGCAAAGGCTGATATCAAGGGGGGGGGGGAGGTAAAACGGTGGTATCATTGGGTCAGGGAGGCAGCTCAAAACTATTCCACTAGGAGGAGGAGACAGACCAAAGCATTTTGGGCTGGTAAACCAGAGCCTTCACCTTGTTTACGGTGTCTCTGCTCTGGGTATTGTGGCTGAGCAAATTGCCTGCCAGAATGACTCGAGAAATGAGGGCTGCACTGGACTGCTCCCCCTCAGCACCCAGCTGACCGGTCACCATGTCCACAAGGAGCTGCATGCCAAGGAGACTCTCTCCGCTCTTGCCGCCGAGGCCGAGGCCCGACACCAGCAAGACAAACCTGCAACAAAAGATTTAAAAAACGTTGAGTGCCAGATTCTCATGTCATGCCATAGAGCAGGTGCCTTGATCTCTCTATAGTCGGGAAGTGGAGGGACCAGCATGGCTATTACCAGGATATGTGTTGGCAACACATTAAGAAATTGATCATAATCTTATTCAGTGGTATACAAGAAAATGCGACGCCTGACCCAGATGCCCTTTTAAAAAGAAACATTTCTGATACGTTAATGGTTTTATATTATGTGATCGTATAGTATTTTTAGGGTTTTCATTTTTGTAAACTGCCCGGAGGTTTTGGCTATTGTGCAGTATAGAAATGAAATGAAATTCAACAAGGAGACAGGTCAGCCAGTAGGCTGGGCTCCTGCTGGGAACATCTGACCCTTCCTACTTCCTTAGAATATAGGATAGGCATCTGGCACTCAGGGCAAAGGAACTCCTCGCAACATCTCCAGCAGCTGCACAAAAGAAAAGCAGACCATCTCAACCCCGCCCCGTCAAACACTGGTGCACACACAAAGCAGCCAGGTTGCCTTCGATCCACTGCCCTTAGGCCAACCTTTCCCTCAGGCAAAAGATCTTCTGATGCAGCCTTCCCTAACTGGGGTGCCCTCTAGACATCCCTAGCCGGCATGATCATCGGCCCCAGTATCTCAGGCTGATGGGAGTTGTAGTCCAAAAGGCTGGGAAAGGCTCTTCTAATGGAAGGATACGGAGAGGGTGGGAAGTTGGCTGGAGCATCACCATGAAGGGCCTGGACAGTATTCAAAACTACCTCCAACAACAAAGCTGACACTTGTCTTGGGCCACCGTAAATCAGGTTTCGGGCTGAGGAGCAAATTCAATTTCAGAGAAGCTCATGGGAGCTGCATTCCAGTAGCGGGAGGGCAAGGCCAAAATACCAAAAATACCAGCATCTTTTAGCTTAAGGCTCTTACTGCCACGAACTGTGCCTCAGGAGAGGCCTTACAACCTTTTAGAATGGGGGGAAACTGGACAAAAGCTGGGAAACCACCAAGCTATTGGGGGTCAGGATCAAAGTGGGGGGGGGAGGGGAAGGCGATGTGTTCATCTGGGGAACCTGGGCAGGCCAGTGTGGGACTGCAGGCAGGCCAGATTTCGCTCACGGACCTGAGGTTCAACACCCCCTGGCAAAGATTATTGCAACTGCACCAGAAATAACAGAAGAGACTTATCAGGAAGGAAGGAAAGATCCTCCTTTCTTAATAATGTGACCACAAGAAGCAGCAAACCTGCTGGGTGAGCAGAACATGGGAGACTGATCCATGTTCCACTTCCACACCGGCCTTGGTCTGAACCGACAGGGCTCTGCTTAAGAGTCATAAGGCAAAGCTGATGGGTGGCCTCACCTGTCTGCGCTGGGGCCCATCATGGGCAGCTGGGTGGGCATATCCGCAAAGCAGTGATCCTCAACGAGGAACTTGCCATCGTCTCTCTCTGAGCCATAGACAGCAAGGATGGTCCCTGGAGGAGCAGGGAGAAAGGACAGATTTACAACAGTGCTGTGCTCACCTTCCCCGCACAAAACCCAGCACTCATGACGTGAGGGAGGCAGCATAAATCTGAGGCCGCGCCCCGGTCTCTCCACAGAATCCTATCCTCTCTCTCGCCGCACAGGCAGCTTGGTTCGAAGGTCAGGCCGTGCCCCCAGGATCCTGGCCTGCCTGCCTGCCTCAGCCATCCCTACCTGTCACCAGCTTGTCAACCTGTATGGCTCCCTCCAGCTTGATGCGCTGCAGCTCGTCCTCCAAGATCAGCTCGTCCGACTGGTGGATATATTTGGTGCGGGGAGGCTGCGGCGGCAGATTGTGCTGTGAAGGCAAGCGACACCTGGCTGTGAGGGAGCAGCAACAGCGGCCACGCAGCTCCGAGGCTAGTCTCTGGTAGGAAACAGCTGTGCAGCGGCCCCAACATCATCCAAGGTGCTTATCTTTAATGCCCTTCACGACTGACCCGGGTCGACAGACCTTTGATACTGCTTCCCTCTGCGTAAGACCCTGCAGGGGCTGCATGCTGCAGGTTGGCGCATCGCTGCAAGTGCCTCATCCGTGGCAGGGATCAGGGCCTTCAGCACAGCTGCCTCAAGGCTCTGGAGCGCCCTCCCTGCAGGAGACGCGAAACTGCTCTTCCACAGGAAGTGTGAGGGCTCATTTTGGAAAGCTTTTGGGTGTGGATCCTTTTACGGGCTTTATGGTTGTTTATACCGGAGATGGGGAAAGTGTGGCCCTCCAGATGTTGGACCAGAACTTCCATCAGCCCTAGCCAGCATAGCCAATGGTGAGGGATGATGGAAATTGCAGTCAGACAACATCTGGAGGACCACAGCTTCCCCATCCCTGGCTTATGCAGTTTCAATGTTATATTTTGATTTCCAGTTATTTTACTGTTGCTTTATTATTTGTTTGTTAACAGTTACAGTAATACCTTGGATTGCAAGTAACTTAGTTTGAGAGCGTTTTGCAAGACAAGCAAATTTTTAAATATTTATTTATTTATTTTTTAACTTGATATACAAGCGACGTCTTGCAATACAAGTACTGTAGTACGGCTTAAATTAAAAATCTCTCTACAAATTTTTTTGGGGGGATTTTGTTTTGATATAAGAGTGTTTTGGATTACAAGCACGCTTCCGGAACGAATTATGCTCTCAATCCAAGGCATGACTGTATATCCTGTCATGCCTTGGACTCCTTTCCACCAAGGAGTCCAAGGCGGTGTACATAGTCCTCCTCCTCTCCATTTCATCTTCACAACAACCCTGTGAGGTAGTTTAAGGTGAGAGTCAGTGACTGGCCCAAAGTTACCCAGTGAGCTTCATGGCCAAGTGGGGACTAGAACCGGGATCTCCCAAGTCCCATTCCAGCACTCTAACCATTACTCTAACCAGTCGGCTCTCCAGTTTTATGTACTTTATTATTTTTTCCAATTTTGTTAGCTTTCAGAAGGCGAGACACAAATGTTTTAAATTAAGTCTCCACATTTTGTCATCCCGTGGTCCGTCCCCGCCCCCCCTTCCCCTCCCCCCGCCATGGTGGGCAGAAAGCTTTGATGCAACAGCAGAGGCTTCAATGTAACATCTAATCCTGTAATTAGGAATTCAAGTCACTGGCTGCTCTTGTTAGATGAGAGCATACGATATACTAGGCTATTTATTTTATGTCACTTGCATTTTAAAAAAAATGATACAGCAGAATATGGATACAGAACTACAGAGGAAGGGAATGAGACTGGTACCATAAACCCATACACCAAAACATAAAATGCTTTTTAAACAGTCTTTGCAAGGGCTTCCGTGAAGTCACTGTGGTTGCGAACTTAAGTCTACTAACAGCTGGATTCGGAAAGCAACTTAACCATAAGGGCAGATCTAAGAACTTAGAACTGCACCATACGTAGAGCTCTTCTGGCAGAGACTAGAAGAATATCACCTCCTTTGCCTGGCCTATTTTTTCCCTTATTTATTTTTTATTAGTACTACTTGTATACTTCTTAATATAATAAAATCTAAGCGGTTCACATATAAATATTAAAAATCACATTTAAATACACTGTTAAAAACCATTTCAACTGCAGGAACAACACAAATCACATTTAAAATACACTATTAAAAACAATTCTAACTACAGTAACCATACAAGGAACAGGAAGATGGAGCAGCATATGATTAACTGCAGTTAATTACAAGCCAGAGAAAGCCTGGGTGAACAAGTGCATTTCCAGGAGGCACTCAAAGTGTACCACATTTTCGGCCTCCTGAACTGCATGGGGGAGGATTTTCCGGAGGGTGGGCGCTGCCACCAGGAAGGCACGCCTTCGAGATATTACGTGGCGACATTCTGCTGGTTGCAGAATGACCAGCAGGGCCTCATTTATTTATTTATTTATTATATTTATGAATCGCCCATCTGGCCAGACATCCAGCCACTCTGAGCGATTTACAGTCCAATAAAATACAGGGGGGGGGGGGAGAAACACACACACACACACACAGTATAAAACACAATTAAAAACAGTACAAAACTTAAAAATCCTAACCCACCCCATATTCCCACCTGAAAAGCCACGTTTTTAATGCCCAGCGGAAGCTAATCAAGGAAGGGGCATGGCGGAGGTCACTGGGGAGAGAGTTCCATAAATTGGGGGCTGCCACAGAAAAGGCATCTTACTAATACAAGATCGGCTCCAATCCTACTGATATCAAAGACTGGTTGGGGAGCCATGACCATGCCCATGCCCTGCTGCAGACCACGGCTTGTTTTCTTATTTTTCTTGTTTGAAAGCCTAATGCAGTGTTTCTCAAACTTCTTATCCACATGCCAAACTAGAAATCACACCAGGTTTTTGTTTTCACAGTCACTGTGTTGTTTCTCTCCCCCCACCCTTCACCTACTCCCTCCCTGTATCCCAAATTTCTTTGTGGTGTGTAGTGGTGCATGTAGAGCAGGTTTTGGGGTGTGTGTTTTTTTATCACCTTTGCCCACCACCTCTGTGGCCTAGTGAAACAACCCATGGTTCTGGGTTCACGCGTAACAACAACCTGTGGTTTAAACAGCGTTCACAACAAACCGTGGGTTCTCTTTCTGGGTTGTTCATGGTTAACGAATCATGGTTTGTTAGTGCAGCTGGGTTCGCACATCATGACAACCCAGAAGTCATCAACCCAAAACGTGGGCTAGTGTTATATGCCAAACTTCCTACCTGGTCCCTCCCAACCTTGGCTATCTATTAGGGATGCTGTAGTTGCATCCTGCATCAGAGATCCTGCATTTCACATCAGGATGGACTAGTCATGGGTGGGTAGAAGGTAGATCCCCAGAAGTTTTGGACCAACTCCCAGAAGCCCCTGCTGGCATGGCCAAACTTCGGAGAGGAGCTACCTCACCCCAAAACCATCCGCACATGTGGGCAGAAGATCTGGGGGAAAAGAGAGGAGGTTGGTGATGAACATAGGTTTTGCTGGCAAGGGCTGATGGGAGTTGCACTCCAACAACATCTTGAGGGCCACAAATTGCCCACCCCTGGAATAGAGACTGGCCATGAAGCCAGCCAATGTTTGTGGTCCCCTGCCCTTTCATCCCTTCATCTGCACTTCCAGGCAACCAGGCTGCAGGAGTTGAAGCCCCCAGACTACATTTGTCCCCTTCAGCAATCTCTGTGGAGCCACTTCCCCAGTTTGGGAAATCTTGACTGCTCCTTAGCTTTCATTTACTAAATGAATAGAGATCCCTTTCTCTCTTAAAAAAAAAAAAAAGGTTCAAAACTGTCATATAGCAAGGGTTAAAAGCATACAAAGAATTAAAACAATTTCAAACAACTAGAAATGATTAAAAATAACCAAGACTCAGTAAAATAACTAGATCAAAAAGCCCCATCAGATGCTGTCAAAATGCCTGGGAGAAGAGGAAAGTCTTAACCTGGCGCCAAAACAATGACAATGTTGGAGCCAGGCGGACCTCACTAGGGAGGGCATTCCACACTTGGGGGCCACCACTGAGAAGGCCGTCTCCCTCGTTGCCATTCAATGAACCTCCCTTGGAGGATGCCCTTAGATGTTGATTGTAGTGCATGGGTGGGTTCATACCGGGAGAGGTGCTCCGTCAGGTCCCACCTGATAATGCCAACTACCAAAGACATGCAAAATTCTACCCCAACCCGCCCCTGGTCTGAGAAACACAGGGATAGGCACAAACACACCCAGGCAGCAAATACTCATGGTGCCACTGCGCACCCAACGAAAGGCTCTCCCCCACAGGAATACTCCTGCACTCACTGCAGAAAGCTATCCATGTGCTGGTCCCACAATTCTTCCCCATCAGCCACACACACCGGCAAGGAACTGGTGCAGCTTGAAGCAGCAGTGCTTTATTATCATGGACATTGGATGAGCTGAAATAATATTTCAACGCCTTAAGTCAGAGCCATGTGGACTTATTTTCTCAACCGTTGCAGTGTAGCAAGACCCACGCAATCTAAGCACACATAAAAAAGAGAGAATGCCAATAAGGACGAGTCATCCTGTGACAAACAGCACTGACTTTCCAATGTGCCTCCCCCACCTTCCAAAAAATGTGCAAACAATAATTCATAAGTTGTTTCCTTCTAATGGCTGTTGGCATTCAGGACTACAGCAAGTTTTATAGAAATGTATCCAAAAGCGATGTTACTCATCTGGTCAGTGACTTCCTACAGCCAATCTTTGGTGATTCTGCTCCAACACATGTGTTTGCGATCATGACGTGCTGTTTGAATGGAGTTCATTATCGGGGCGAGTTAAACTTATTACTCAACAAAGTGCCCTTCCAAAGTTAGCCAAGACCTCACTTCTTGCTAAAGAGTTGAGCCACGCTGCCAACAGAATAAAGATACTTCCAGATGGGGGATTTATTTTTATTTTTTTCCAGATGCTAGGTATGCGGGCTCAGCAGGAATGACCGCTGCAAGCCACACAGGGAAGGATTTGTCCCCATTTCGATCCCTGATAGTCCAAATGACATACAGGTGACTAGCAGGATCAGCACAGATTGCGAAGCCTAAGAAAGGTACTTGTGCAGAATAGAAGAGGGACCAACCATAGCTCAGCGGCAGAGCATACGCTTTGCAGGCAGAAGGTTCTGGGTTTGATCCTTGGCATCTCCAGTTAAAAGGATCAGGTAGCTGATAGTGGGAAAGTTCTCTGCCTGCGGACCTAGAGAGCCGCTGCCAGTCAGGGCAGACAACACTGGGTTGGATGGACAAATAGTCTGACTTGGTATGAGGCAGCTTCCTGTGTAAGCTAAAGGTCTTCTCTTGCAGTATCGATGCTCCTACTCCCAGAGCAAGCTGGAGTGTTCAATCAGCTTTAAGGGAAGCTCCTTCCTGGATTATTTTTTTTTAAAGGCACAAGACAAAAGGCACTTAACAAGCAACCCAAGACTCAGAAATTAAGTTTTGTTCCCCCCACCCCACTTTACCTCCACACCATGAAAAGCTTCACGTTTAATTCCTGTGCGCCTGGCAGCTTATTAAGAAGCACAGAAACAAGCAACAGTGAAAGCAGCTAATCTAGTCTTCGCATTCAAAATGGTACCCTCATTTTCATTTTTTAAAGATCAGCAGGCTAAAGGGTCCCCCCCCACATCTTGAATCAAATAAAAAAATAAAAATTGGCTTGTAACAATTACTCTTCCCTTGTGGGTTTGGAAATCTAGCCCCAGTTGGTGAGATGCTAGTAGAGGAGGTTTTCCAGCAGAAGGTATTCTTACCTTAACCCTGCATGAAGAACTTAAGAGAAGTGGACATTTAGCTGCTCTGCAATTTTTACTGTGCTCCAACTCAGCTTTCCCCAACTTGGTGCCCTCCAGATGTTTTGGATGACAATTCTCATCATCCCCAGCAAGCACTTCCATTGGCTGTACTGGCTAGAGATTGCAGTCCAACACATCTGGAGGCCACCAGGCTGAAGAATGCTTTTCCAACTGCCCTAGCGTTTGATATCAAGAAGTATTAAATGTATACTTCTATAAATGTATAGCTGTGCATTGCTCACCCTCTTCTTTTCTTTCCAAAGGAAGAGTGGAACATTTGAGCGTTTGCAGCACATAATACAACTCATGCTTAACACTGGCAAAACTCCCAAGCTTTCGGCCACCCAATGACATGTTTAAGTCTCTCTCGACACTAGTATCATGTTAGAAAGGGACATTGCTGCTGGGAAAAGCAGCAAGGAGAAAGAGCTTCATTTTGTGCATAGAATTCTACACTGTCCTCCCATTTTGTTCTTGGAAGATTAAATGCTCCTACATAGGACAGCCTGCCCCAATGTGGTGCCCTCCAGATGTTTCGGGCTTCAATTACCATCAGCCCCAGCCAGCATGGCCAATGGCCAGGAATGCTGGCAGATGTAGTCCAAAACATCTGAAGGACACTAGGCTGGAGAAGGCGGACACAGAATCCTAAGAGCTGGAAGGAGCCTTGTAAGCCATCCAACTGGTTGCTCAGTGCAGGAAATCGAGAGTTAGAGCATCCCGCAAGAGATGGCTGTCCAGCCTCTGCTTGGACACCTAGCTTATGCTGGCTCAGCTTGTCTGAGTGTGGAAAGCTAAGCAGGATCAAGCCTGGTTGTTACTTGGATGGGAGACCCCTCCTCTAGTTTCCTGCATTGAGCAGGGGGTTGGACTTGATAGTCTTGTAGGCTCCTTCCAACTCTATGATCTATGAAATCTATGAAACCTCCAGTGAAGGTGAGCTTGAACCATAGTGAAAAGCTGAATGTCTGCCACAGCTACGAGTCTCCTCAGTTGGCTTTTTTTTTTTTGGTTTAACATCTGCTTCCTCTTCGGCCAGAGGGTGATCTACAGTTGTTGTATCTGCAGGCAATACAAATCAGATCAGATTACCCCTTTGCCTTTTAAAAGGGCATCTGGCAATATAAATTTGGTGGGTTGCAGCTAGGCTTAGTTATACTTGGAGCAGATCCATTGAAATCAGCCGACCACCCTTCTAGGAAATTAGCTTCATCGTCAAACTGCTCTTACAATTAAGAGGTTTCTCCTAATGTTCAACCAAAATCTACCCTCCTGGAACTTAAGCCTATTAGACCTAATCCTGCCCTCTGGAGCAGCAGAGAGCACGCCTTCGCCCTCTTCTAGGTGACGGTCCTTCATGTATTTAAAGTGTGCTACCATGTTCCCCCTTGGCCTTCTCTACTCCATGCTATACATACCCAGATCCTTCAACGTTTCCTTATAGGACTTTCCCCCGCATTGGCCATCTTTGTTTTCCTCTGCACCCATTCATATTTGTCTGTATCAGCCTTTATCAACCTGGTGCCCTCCAGATGTGTTGGGCTCCAACTCTCAGCCAGCTGGAGGATGCTGGGAGTTGTAGTCCAACACATCTGGAGGGCACCATGCTGAGGAAGGGTGGTCTATATCCTTCATAAAGTGCCAGTCCCTAGAACTAGACATGTGTAAGCCTGCCTAAATAGGAAGCTAAAACTTGTCAAGATGTCTGTAGCAGTTTGTCAGTAAGGTTTAATTCCTTTTTAAATAATAAAAGAAGTCTGCACGTTAACTTCCTTTGCATTCTATGGGGTTTGTTTTGACTTTTAAAAGGAAACAAAGACTTGAAGTTGAAGGCATAATTTATCTCCAATATTGACCTGAAGCCAGTACAGGAATGAATGATTTTAAAAACAACACAGAAACACATGCCAAGAGTTCTCTTTAAATAAACGTTTCAAGACGGTTCACTTGCTTCTGAAACACTGATGAACCTATGCGATCGTTTTAAGGAGTATGCTTTGTTTAGTTGCAATGATGCAAAAGCTCAAAGAAAAATGGAAGGAGTGCTGATTACCAAGATAATCTGCTATAAGGCCAAGAAGCCTAAAAAGAAAGTAATCTCAGGCTGCAATCATGCACACACTTACCTGGGAGTAAGTCCCACTAAACTCAAAGGGGCCTACTTCTCAGTAGACTTGCATAGGATTGCCGTGTCAGTTAAGGAAAGAAAGCATTTTAGTGAACACAAGCGTGAGAGAATTCTAGCACTGGTGGGGAAAAGCTTTTAAGAGGGGGGAAAGCACTACCGGGCTGGATCCTGACTTAGTCATAGTTGGAGCAGACCCATTGAAATCAATGGGACTTTAGTCAGTCATGACAAACTTGTCCAACTGATTTCAATGGATCTGCTCCAAGTATAACTAAGCCTAGCTGCAACCCACCAAATTTATATTGCCAGATGCCCTTTTAAAAGGCAAAGGGGTAATCTGATCTGATTTGTATTGCCTGCAGATACAACAACTGTAGATCACCCTCTGGCCGAAGAGGAAGCAGATGTTAAACCAAAAAAAAAAGCCAACTGAGGAGACTCGCAGCTGTGGCAGACATTCAGCTTTTCACTATGGTCCTGGATACTACGGTGTCAGATGTGCTAAGCAACAAGCCTTCATCTTTAAACCTCAGGGAAGGACCACAGGTAACTGGCAGATCACCTGCTTTGCCTGCAGAAGGTCCTGAGTTCAATCCCTGGCATCTCTCCATTAAAAAGGATCTCAGGTTTGCAGCTCTAGTCCGTTATGTTTTCTTTATACTTCATGATCTGGTTCACATGTAACGGCAATTCATGGGCTGTTTAACCCATGAATTGTTGGGGATGCGCAAGAGCGCTGCAAGCTGCCTCCCACCTGCTTGCTTTGCATCCGCTTAGGGAAACAACCCAGGAATACCTCATTCCTGGGTTGTTAGTCGCGATTTCTGAATCTGGCACTATGGGTTGATGAGGGTTGAACAACCTAAAGTTTTAATCCAACAACATGGGTTAAGACTCTGGGTTATTTAACCCTCAACAACACAGAGTGCTGGGTTCAGACATCACAATAACGCAGGGCTGTTTCCCTAAGCGGATGCAAAGCAGAAGAGGTGGGTGGGAGGCGGCACTCCCCCTCACGTGTGGCTACAACAACCCATAAGTTGTCATTATGTGCAAACCGAGCCAGAGTGGTATAGTGGTTAGAGTGCTGGACTGGGACTTGGGAGATCTGAGACTTGGGTTCTAGTCTCGGCCATAAAGCTCACTGGGTGACTTTGGTGCGGGGCCAGTCACTGCACTCTCAGCCTAACCTACCTCACAGGGTTGTTGTGAGGATAAAATGGAGAGGAGGAGGATTATGTAAGCTGCCTTGGGTTCTTTGCAGGAAAAAAAGCGGGATATAAATATAACAAACAAATAAATAAAAATAACCAGGTCAATCTTTATCTATTTTGTTCTTCTAATCCCTGTTTCTACCCTCAGCTGCTTATAATTGATTGTTTCTTGTGCTGCTTTGTTTTTTTAATGTGCATTTTATCTTCACTTTTATTTTATCTTCACTTTTATTGTATGTCACCCTGAGAGCTTTTAGCTATAGGGCAGCGTATAGGTTTTAGAAATAGATAATATAAATCAATTTAGACTTCTTGATATTTCTACATACAGATCTTTTGCGTCTGTCCGTGTACAACTTTTGTTGCTTTAAATAAAATAAAATAAAATAAATAAAAAGGATCTCAGATAGTAGAGCAGGGAAAGACCCTGCTGCCAAATTAGAACAGGACATTGCCGAGTTAGAGAGAGCAGTGGTCGGACTCCATGTAAGACTGCTTCGTATGTTCTCGTCTAACCTTCCAAACTTCATCGCACTCTTCCATTACCTCTTCGCTGATTTCCCGTAGGATGGAGGGCTGAAGCTGCATAGACTTGAAGAGTGTCCCCACCACACAGCACTTCTCTGCTGTCTGCAGCTCGCACAGTTTCTTCACCATAATGTTGCTCCCTTCGAGAGAATGACAACGGATTAGAAATGTGGACTAAGGGTACAATCCTCTGCATGTTTAGACCGAAATAAATTCTACAACTCCCAGCATTCCGCAGCAGCTGGCTGGGGAATGTTAGAGGAGTTGTAGGACTTATTTATTTCCGCCTAAATCTGCATAGGATTGCGCCCTTCAAGTGTTAATCAGGCTGCAACACAAGAAGGCGGGGAAACACTAGACTATCTACCATCTTTCCCCTTTGTTTCTAGGTCCACACCACAGGATGTTAGTAATACATTTCAAATATTTTTAAAGAACATCCTGTGAACAAAACTATCAGGATGTTGTATACTCAAGATATCAAAACACCAGTATAATATGTTCTTATGTACATCGCCCAGGGTGGCTGGTTTGCCGGCCAGATGGGTGATAAATAAATGCAATATAATAATAATAATAATATATTATTATTATTATTATTATTATTATAATTATTAAAAAAATCACAAACAGTAACGTCATAAAAATTCAGCACAGAACTTCAGTCAAGCTGATAAAAATATCATACAGTGAACTGATATTATTTGTTCAAAGCCTGGCAAAATAAAAATAAAAATTTGCCTGGTGCCAAAATGACATCAGAATTGGCACCAGACGAGCCTCCCTGGGGAGGGGCATTCTATAAGCGAGGGATCATCTGCGAGTGAAAAGGTCTTCATTCTAGCCACCACCCACCTAACTTCAGTTGTGGGCAGTGGGGGAGAATCCAGATGACGAACACTGTGTTACAGACTGAATTTTCCTTCAAACAGTAGCCCTGGCCCACAAATAGAGCACCCATCTGCCTACCTTCCCTCCCATAAATTCTCTTTTTGGGCTGTGGGCACATTTGGCAATTTGAGAAACTGTCCTGGGCACCACCACAAAATGGCTGCCATGGAAGGTGTGGCAAAGGACAAGTAACGGTAACCTGCCCAAAAAAGGAGTACAAGGCAGAGGTGGGGGGGTCTGAGCCCCAGAATGCTGAACAACTCCTTTCAACCCACAGTTTTCAGCACCAACAGAAAACTTTTTCACAGCAATCCCAGCTGCCAGCAAGGAAATGTGTTAACTTTTTAAAAGAAAACAACAGCAGGAGGGGTAGGACACCTTGATGGTCACCAAGTAATGTGTCCAGGAGCACATCGGTGTGTGCAGGCACCATATTGTCTGCCCCTTATCTAATCTGTCATCCAATAAATAATCCCCAAAATGACTTAATTTGGATACAGCTTCATACAGCTTGAGAACTAGTGTGACATAGCGGTTAGAATGTTGGATTGGGACTTGGGAGATTGGGGTTCTAGTCCCCACTCCGCCATGAAGCTCACTGGGTGACTTTGGGCCAGTCACTGACTCGCAGCCTAACCTACCTCACAGGGTTGTTGTGAGAATAAAATGGCGAGGAGGAGGATTATGTAAGCCACCCTGGCTGGGTTCCTTGCAGGAAAAACGGAGGGGTATAAAATCACAAATGAAGTTCCTTTCGATCCCACTTGTATTCTGAGATGGTAAAGTTGCATGGGAGCGCACCCTATGAATAACCCGGTACACACAGACACACACACACACACAGTTGGATCAACATTTCTTTGCTCGATCAAATCTAATGTTGAACCCAGAGCCACTGTCAGAAACTCCACTGCATGTCATCTGCAGACCAGGCCACCCTAACTTTAAAATGCCTTGTTGAAAATGGCAAGATTTCATGGAAACTAGAGAACAGATGCTGCACTCTAGTGACTGCAAGTGTAAACTGCATCATACCTTATTTAAACTTTAAATGAATTTTTCAGTCCTTTGGCAGGCAAGGAAAACATTACTCCATCCACTGACATTTTACCAGAGCACAGCAAATGTACTTTTTCTTAAAAGGATCCAAGGTTTGCTTATACGAAGAGATTTTAATGGAGAGGAGCTTATACAGGGCATAGGAGACACACTGCTGTTTCCCTATTAAGAGCTCCTTCACATCCTCTCCAAAGAGGAAGCTGCGTTAGCCTTTTTAACAGCAAACACAAAAGAGTTGTGGTGCCTGAAAGACTAAGAGATTTATTGTGGGACTATAAACATTTCTGGACTAGAGCGTGGATGGGCAGACTTCAGGCTTGCAGGAATCTACTTTGGGTTTTACTACAACTCCAAGATCCACCCACCAGAACCAGGTGCAAAAGACACACACACAGAATGAAAGAATTCTGAGTCCAGGAATTTGTTCTGAGTAGCAGAACTGAATGGAGCTCACAGTCCTTCCACACAAAAATCCAGTCCTGGCTACCCCAATGTTTTCATTTCATTAGCATACTTCAGGCACATGGCGGGGAGGTGATTTTGTTGCTGCTATTGTTAAAAAGTTGGGAGTCAGAAATCTACTACAAATCACCCAGAGGTCTACCAGTCGATAGAGATCTACATTCTGCCCACCCCTGGACTGCACCACTGAATCAGGCCCATGACACGTACGTGTGTGTGTGTGTGTGTGTGTATGCGCGCATGCGTGCGAGCGAGAGAGAGACAGACAGAGACAGAGAAGAGAGAGACTGTCTTCAAAAGTCCTACAAGACCCGTTTTCTTTTCATGGGGGGGGCATCATCTCCAAAGTCTTCCAAATCTGAATCCTGCTACAGAAGCCTGGATTAGGTTCTCTTAATTCAAATTATTTTTCAACATTCTGCTTTACAGATCCTACTAGATTAAGAGCGGTTGTGTGGTGTGTGTGTTTTAAAGAAAAATGTAAAAACACCAATACTGAATTTATCAAGTAGATATTCAACATCACTGCTCTAGAATTCATTCATAGGCTTAAACTTTTTAAAAGCATCCTCCTAAAGTCGAAATTTAGAGGCGTTCAAGAAGCTACATTGTGAACATCTTTACCAACATCCTCACATTTCTGGTTCAGCTCCGCTCCTAAGTAAAGTAGAAGGACAACTTAGGAATCAAACAGCAACAGTTGCAGAGACAACAGAGTGTAGGGTGGTTCACACAAGGCTCCAGCAGCAGAGTCAACATGCAGCAGTGTTGCAGGGTCCAACCCATGCCGCCCGCTGCAGCTGTCATGCACACATGGGACAGAATGCTGGAATAGGACCTATGTGCAGAGAGTGCAATGAATGTGGGGCCAATCTGTGCAATCACCCCTCAAAATTGGGAGGGTAAAGACAGCACAGATCAGGCTACTGCAAACAGGCCCTATTCCAACATTGCATTCAATACACAGATATAGGTGTTCGGGTAGGGCGGGCATGATCCCGTTCCCGCACTGCACATGGGCTCAACACAGTTGGAGTATGATCTGCCCTGGAAAGATCCACTAGTTAACAAGCAGGAGCATGTCCCTCTGCTACCGGTGTCCAAATTATGTAGTTCATGCCAGAAGACTCGGACCTTCATTCATGCCTTTATCACAGGGGCACAGGACCTTTTTCAGCCCGGGGCCCGAATTCAATTTTGGAGAAGCTCTTGGGGGCCATATTCCAGTGGTAGGAGGGGTGAGAGCAAAGTGAGGTGGGGTTGAAGGCTAAGCGGGGCAGGATCAGAATACCACAAATACCAGCATATTTTAGCTTAAAGATCTTACTGCCAGTAACTAAGCCTTAGGAGGGGCATTCCAACCTTTCAGAATGGTGCGGGGCAAAAACCTGGAAACCACCAAATGAACGGCAGTCGGGGAAAGGGGGGGTGTCCACCTGGGGAATCCTGGCAGGCCGCATTGGGACTCTAGGGGGGCTGGACTTGGACCACAGGCCGGAGGTTCTGCACCTCTGCATTATCATTAATGGGTTTCTGATCACCACTGGATTCAGCTGTTTCCCCAAGACAAGGGCAGAAATTGGCTCACTTGCACGTATGTCCTGATAGTAATTTTGAGCACTTTACATACTCTCCGGGCTGCAGAGCGTGATCTGTTGTATGGGTGAGAGTTAGCAAGCAGATGATTATGCCTATTAAAAAGAGATGCTAGAGAGTCGCCAATTCTTTACTATTTCTTTAGCAGATGAATTGGGACATCCAATACACCTCACTCCCTGAATACAACTCATCTCATGGAAATGCATCTTTCAGCACTGTTAGCAAATCTTTCCAAGCTGCCGCTTGGCAAACATCAGCCGTTTTTCCGACATAGCTTGAGTTCTAGTCATTGCAATCCCTTGGCTGCAGTAAGCCATCTATCCTGACAAGAACAAAGTAATAATTCAGGGATGAGAGTCATGGTCTGAGCCATGGCTAAGGTACACTGAAGTATGTGGATTTTAGCCCATTAACGGCCTGATCCCAAACAGGTTTATTCAGAAATGAGCTACTTCCTGGTTAAGTATTCTTAGGATTGAAATCGTAGCCTCATTCAGAGATGTGAAGGCCTGGGGGGAACCCAACCCCCCCCCCGGGGGAAATGGAGGGGGAAAACAGAAAATAAAAATTGAATAACAGCTTTTCCCAGTGATTTTTGGAAAATTTGGGGAGAAACAGTTTTCCCCCAAATTTTTCTATTCCCCCCCTTTTTTTCCCAGGCCTTCAAACCTCTGCTCGTTTTACTAGCTTAGGTACAATAGTTTAGACAGAAAAAAGGCCTACAACTCCCAGCATGCTGTTATAGGTCTTTCTTCTGTCTAAACTTGCATAGGATTGTGCCTTAAATGACACTAAAATCAGCTTAAATCCAAGTAGTGACACTAAAATCAGCTTAAATCCAAGTAATGTGTCTTAACTGAGTTGTGAATCAGGTTGAAATGTGTCTGCAGTAAGCACGGCATTCTCCCCATTTATTTGTATTTTTAAATTTTATTTCGGGGGGGGGGGTCTTCCATATGCAAGAGAAGATGTAACCACCCATGACATTCCTTCTAAACAAAACCCATCTGTTTCCTTTCATCTCCCAGCAAAATGTATGTAAAACAGGTCTTGCCCTTCGGTCAGTTACACTGGTTTCTGTTTCAAAAAAATCTGCACTACTCAAACATGTTAGTCCTGAGTAAAGCTCCAGCTCTCTTAGGCAGGGCTACATTGTGTACAACAGCCAGCAGATGGGGAGAAAATGTAGCCCAATGGCAGATTACAAACTTTGCATGAAGGAGGTCCCAGGTTCAATCCCTGGCATCTCCAGTTAAAAAGATCTGGCACAAGGTGATGGGAAAGAGTTCTGCCCGAGACTCTGGAGAACTGCTGCCAGCCAGAGTAGACAATATTTGGCTAAACGCACCCAGTATGTTGTGGGGACAGTGTCTTTAAAACTGACAGGCTGTATGGATTTTATTTGAGCAAATACCTCGCCTTTCCATCCAAAGACACCCAAGTCAGCCAACCATATAAAAGAAATAAAAACAGCATTGTGATACAAGCCTGCCATCCCAGCGTCTCTTTAAAACGACAAGCATCAGCTGGAAGCCATGACTCCACATAGAAGACCACACATCTTCCCCATGGCTTCCAGATCCACAAAACAGGAAGACTGTTTCGATGACAAACTTACCCCATTTGCGCCGGGCTCTCTCCACCAATAACGGCCTCATCTGGATGAGGCGCGTGGCATAGATGTGGGCATATTGCCGACTGAAGGTCCGCTCCCCGAGCCTGAAGTTCTGAGAGCAGTTGGTATATGTGGAGACAGGCACACGGGCAAAGGTAGAGGCCACTGCAGATGGGGAGGCCAAGAGGCTCTGCGCAGACTGGACAGTGTGCTCCGAAAACATGGCCAGCAGAAGGATAACAGGCCTAGGCAAAACGTTTCTGCAGGGGACAAGGAAACAGTGTGGGTGAATGGTTGGCAAACTGCTCTGCAGAGCTCGCAATGCAGATTTGAGCCCTGGGAGGTACATACTTCCTCAGACAGCGGAGAGTTAAAGTAGGGAATTCACTACCACAAGATGCTGTGATGATCATCAGCTTTAAAAAGGGAATGAGACTAAATTCATAGCAGAAAAGGCTATCAACAGCTACAAGCCATCATGGCTATATGATACCCCCAGGATCAGAGGCAGCATGGCTCTGAATATCAGTTGTTGGGGCACAACAGAGGGAGAGGATTAGGGCCTGCTTCCCAGAGGGTGCTGATCCAGCAGGGCTGCTGTTAGAGTGGGACGAACATGACATAAGAACAGCCCTGCAGGATCAGACCAAAGGTCTATCTAGCCCAGTCACCTGTTTCCCACAGAGGGCAAGCAGATGCTCCTGAGAAGCCCACAAGCTTTCTTGATTTCAGCAGTATAATTTAGGGTGGGGACCCTTGCTATTGTTCAACAATTGGGAGTGAGAAACTGGCTGCTGATTCCCTACCAGGCCAGGTTTCAGGTCCTGGTACCAGTGTACAAAGCCGTAAACAACTTGGGACCAGGATATCTGAGAGCGCCTTCTCCCTTACCAACCTGCCCAGTCACTGAGGTCATTCTCCTGGTGGTTCCACATAGACCTATGGGCCAATGGGAGTCCACCAGGAGAAGAGCCTTCAGTGTAGTAGTGGCTCCATTTCCATGGAACTCCCTGCCTCTAGAGGTCAGGCCGGCTCCGACACTGCATTGTTTTCAGTGCCTCCTGAAGACATCTTTGTTCCAGGAAGCCATCCTTGCTGACCAGCCATGGTTTTAATGTTATCCTGTTTTTAACACATTGTTTTTATTCTTTTATCTGTTTTATCTTCTTACTGTTCACCACTCCGGAATCTGCCTAAATATGGATCGGTATAAAAACACTGTAAATAAATAAATAATAAACGCTTGCCAATCTACTGCAAATCACCCAGAGATCTATCAGTAGATCCCGATCTACGTTCTGCTTGCTCCTGCTTTGCTTCATCAGATGCATGATGAACTGAGCAGATTAGAATATACATATGGAGAGCCAGTGTGGTGAAGTGCTTAAAGCACCAGACTAGGACTCAGGAGACCCAGGTTAAAATCCCCACATAGCCATGAAGCTCCATGGGTGACCTTGGGCTAGTCGCTATCTCTCCGCCTACCTCACAGGGTTGTCGTGAGAATAAAGAGGGATGGTGGTAAAGAACTGTGTACAATTCCTTGAGCTCTTTGGAGGAAGGGATGGATAAAAACATACTAAGTAAAAAACAAACCTTAAGTAAATATACAGATTAAGGCTAACTTGTTACTACTGAGGGGCACCAGTGCCAGCTTAGCCACAGACACCTCATCGGTGTACAACCCACCAAGAGAAAATACACTATGCGAACATGCTGTACCACAGAGAACGGCCCTTCCCACCCTCCACATGTGCAGGTTTGCAGCTGGTATCGCTTTATGCCCATGTTATGCAAACCTTCACCTGCAAGATTTCTGCCCATCGTGGAGAACTCCTGCACATGTGTTTCCCTGTCTGCAAGCATTGCCAACTACCTTGTTATTTTAATGAGATGTTATTGCTTTATCGCAATTTTTTTGTCTTAAGGATCCCTTTTATTGTATTTTACTTTTTTTAAATCTTGTAAACCGCTCTGGAATTTAAAAAGAAAAATTAAAATAAGTATAGAAATTTTCTGAAATAAACGAACAAACAAACAGCTGCACAGATAAGACAGGGGGGAAAACCACACAGGTAAACCTTTGCTCATCAGTTCATGGTCATGCTAGACAAGGCCTACACCTGCAAGATTTCAGCCCGTCACACACAACTCCTGTCACACACAGTTGCATGAAAGGCAGAACCCGTGACACAGGGGAACCTTTGCTTCATGTCTATGTCACAAAAGGTTTCATTTGCAGGATTTCTGTCCGTTGCGCGGCATTCCTGCACAACAGCTGCACAACAGGTGGACACCATTCAACCTTTTTACATTTTTAATTTTATTTTATTTACAAGACTTATATACCGCTCCATATTCCAGTACGGAGATCTCGGAGCAGTGAACAATAAAAGATAAAACAGGGAAAGGAATAAAACAATATGTTTTAAAACAAAATCAAGAAAACCGTGGCTTTTTGTTTTGTTTTGAACTTCATGTCCATGTTCCACCTGCAGGATTTCTGCCTGACCACGTTCCACCTGCAAGATTACTGCCTGTCATGCAATTACTGCTAGTAAAGCACAGGAGGCCTGCCAGCATTTTGTTTTGCTTTTAAAGGGGGTCGGTGGGCAACTCTAAGATGATCCACCAATGCTGCTGGGAAGCCAGCGTCCAAGGTTCACCCAGCACCACTAATTAGCACACGCACACCCCGAACCCCCTTTTTCTAATCCGACCAGGAAGAAAGCAAATCCTTCTCTGCAAACATTAACGCCCAACGGTGCATCCGACCCGCTCACCTCTCCCGCGGGGAGCGAAGGCAAGAGAAAGCACCGCATCTCCCGCCAGCGCTGGGAAGGGAAGCCCCAGCAGAGCCCGGCAGGAAGAAAGAAACCGCGCCAAGCGCGAGCGCGCAGACAGACGCGCGACAGTGAAACGCCGACAGGAAGTGACGCACGAGCTGCACCGTAGAGCTACAAAAACAAAACAAAAAAGTAATAGACTGACAGTGACAACTCCGCTGTTCGGAATAGGATTTCCTGGTTACTTTTGACGGCATCCTCCCCCACCCCGTTAGCAACTGCCTATAAGAGAGTCTCTTAAAGAGACTATGGAGAATTTCAGGATTTTTATTTTATTTTTAATAGCTGGGGGTAGGGGCCAGTGTGTCCTCCCCACCCGCCCCCCTTTTTTTTTTTTTTAAGGCATGCTTTTTCAAATTCAAGTCTTATTGCGCGTGGAAAATGTTTAGTTTTTAAACTTTTTTTAAAAATCCCTATCAATGTAAATACAGGTACAGGTCAGAGTTATATATTATCTTCCTATTGTAGGCTTGGTTGAGGAGTAGGGTTAAAGCTGTGTGTGTGAGAGAGAGAGAGAGAGAGAGAGAGAAAGGTGAACAACAGCCCTGCAATGTAGGCTATTATTCCTCACATGGCATTTTGGAGTTGAGTGACATTGTTCTTCATTCTACGACACCCCTGTAATGTAATTCAGTGTTATGAACCCCACATTGCAGGTTTGGTAGGGGTTGAGACAGAGAGGCTCTGAGTAGTTTACGACAACCCTGCAGTGTAGCCCAGTGCTATTCTTTACTTAGGAATACATTCCTTCCTTTTTTCCGGTTTTCCAAGGATAACCCCCATTTTCTGGAACCTGGTTAATCAGTCTTCACTGTCTCTGTGTTGTCTATGTATTTGCTTTTAGAGATGCCTGGTTCAAATTTTGTTAGCGTGAGTTGTTAGAAATGTTGGAGGATATGAAAACATGTGCTACACACTGTGGCCACACTTGGCTACAACAGCCAGTGAAGGTTGTTGAATACTGAATAATGCTGCTGTGGAAGTTATACACACACATCACAGACCCACAACTAGTGGTCACTTGCTGTTGGTGGTTGTTTTGGATTTCCAGGAAAAGATATCTCCGGGGGGGGGGGGGGAATGCCTCAAAGATCTCCAGTCTCTCAAATTTAGTCCAATTCTCACACCATTTGTGCTTCATATAAATGGTGTCTGTACAGGATACAATGAAGATTAAAAACCAAATATAAATTCTAACCATTGAGGGCTTTGTGTTGTCTTTATAGATTCATTTTCAGTTTGCATTGGGCGATTTACTTTACCATGTTTATTTTATTTGTATTTAGTAAACAACAGAGCTAAAAAAACAACAACTACCCTGTGTTATTTTTTTGTCCCAATACACCACAAGTATCTGTGTGTGGGGAAATTAAAGCACACTTACAGCGCAATCCTATGAGGCTGCCCGTAACCCTCCAAAGCTGGAGGATTATGGGCATCCTATTGAAGGTGGGAGGAGCGCGGTGGGCAGGATATCCACTGCACTCCCCTCACCCTCAAAAACATCCAGATGGCCCATTTCAGCCGTCTAGATGTTTCACCTCTCCTCGTGAGGAGAAGAGGCTGAGGCGCCGCCTGGATTCCTCTGAATCCGGGGATGCCTCGTTCCTCCCCATCCCACCCCCAGGAATGCCACCCCCAATCCTATGTCCCCCCCCCCCAGACAAGGTCGGATGAGGGACATAGGATTGCACCCTTAATGGAATTTAAATGTTATATCCTGTATAAATTTTTACTGGAATACTGTAAAAAAAATAAAGACAATGTACTTCCCTTACATGGTTCAATTGTAAGAAAAAAGCGAAGGTAGTGAAAACTGTAGACATGCTAATAAAGTTTAACAACCCAAAAGAACAATGCATGACATGCTGCTAACCACTCATCTATGTCAACACGAGTTCAACTGTTTTCCAGGGAGGTTGTTGTGACTTGTGGGGGCTTCTTCGGTTTTGCTGTCACAGCTTATTAGTTCCATTTCACACTGAGACATAGTAGGATTTCAGTGACATCTGAATATTCTCTCACATACTTGCTAGGGAGAATTACCTCAAAAACACTGATTACAACTTTGAAACTGCCAAGCTTGCCTAATATGGAATTTGCAATTCATTGTTACTAATGAACTTACTAAACGGAACATTTTCTGCTGAAAAATAAAGCCCTGAAACATTTTCCAGCCAACATCACCGCATAATTGGTAACCTCATTTCAGGAGATTAATCCGGTCAATTTATCTTGTCTCATAGATAATATGCAAACACCTCAAATTCTGTTACCCACCTGCAAAACAAGACTTGCCAAGTACAGTATATTGCACCCTAGTAATTATTAAAACTTGAATCACTTCTAAAATGCCTTTTTAACATTTGTAATTCTAAAATATGATGAAAGTCCCACATTTGTTAAGGATAGATATGTTTAAAATGCTCTCTTAATAATAATAAAACGAACGTTGATGTTAGATCAGGCTTGAAGGCTTTAATAATCCTTCATGACAATGTGTGGCATTAACTCTGCCAATCTTGCTCAAGGCAGTAAATATTTGTTGCAATCCATAACTGTTGAAGGAGGCAATACATTATTTTGGAAAGGTAAGAGGAATGTGGGGAATAATTTGCAGTCCAAAATTTGATGCATAAGGGCTTTTCTAACGACTGCCATGGACTATTTACAGATTCTCTTATACAGACCTTTCCATCTCTTTTTCCCCCCAATGGAGATACTGTAATGTCTGAGTGAAGCATTCTACCTAGAATATTTTTAGCAAGTGTGTAAATGTTGGAGTTTTTCACCTATACATATAGAGAAGTGAAATTGACTTCCAAGAGCATTAATTATTACAGTATTTTTCCATGTATAAGACTATACTTTTTCCTAAAATCGCTAGACTAAAAATTGAGGGTCGTCTTATACACGGAAGTAAGCCGAGGAGAGAACCGCGCGGTTGCAAAACTGCCCAGTGGGGGGCGTCTTATACATGGGGGTGTCTTATAGACGGAAAAATACGGTAGTTTGATAGACCAGACCAAGGTCCATGTGATCCAGCCTTTGGGACACTCACAAGCAGGGCATGATGGAGACAGCCATGCCCTCTTGCTCCCAGGATTAGGTAATTATAACAGTGCTGCCTCTGCACCCTAGTAGGCTCCCTTTAGCTATCATGTTTTAAAGCTAAGAGCCAGTGTGGCGTAGTGGTGAGAGTGTTGGACTGGGACTCGGGAGATCCGGGTTCTAGTCCCCACTCAGCCATGAAACTCACTGGGTGACTTTGGGCCAGTCACTGACTCTCAGTCTAACCTACCCCACAGGCTTGTTGTGAGGATAAAATGGAGAGGAGGATTATGTAAGCCGCCTTGGGTTCCTTCAGGAAAAAAGGTGGGGTATAAATATAATAAATAAATAAAAATAAATGGTTAGACCTATTCCTTGGACAAATGCACAACCACAGTTCCCTCTATTTCCAATTTTCAGGATTGGGTGCCATTATTTCTGTAGCCAGAACTGCACCATCTGCAAACAAGAATGGTGGTATTTCCTTGGTGGTATTTCCTTGCTCAGGTGAACAGCAAGGTGTACAGAAGGTATTTTTTTTTAAAAAAAACAACAACCCACCTTAATGGGATGAAGGACAGCCCAATGTGGACTGAGCATGCTCACTGACTGTGGAATTGTTGTAAAAATTCAGTAACTAATGAGTTAAAAGTAATGAAAAGTAATTAAAAGTAGGTATGGTTCTATGATTTGGGATTTTTACAGGTATACCCTTGAGAGGGAAATTGGTGTTGGACATGCAATGGTAAGATAAAGATGGGAGTAAGTAAGTGTGAATGGTCAATGATCATAAATAGAGCTTGGTATTAAGAACTGATGGTAGTGAGAAGTGGGAGCATGATGTAGAATTTTATAGCTTTAATGTAACTGGATATTATTCTCAATGGACAATTTCTTATTCTTGTAAGAAAAAGATGCCAGCATTGACTGGGCATTATTTCATCTGTGGCTCCAGTGCTTACAAAGTGTTACCAGGTAATTGGGGAGGAACTTGTTATGTTGGTGGGTTGGTTCAAACATTCACAGTGCATAAGGAACTTCCTTTAGGGAAGTGGAGATACAAAAGGATGTGACAAAGACTGAAGTTTCTGGAGTTATGTTTCCTAGGTTAGGGGTGGCCTTTGCCATGCAAGAAAGAAGAAGATTGACAGCAGTGTTGGAACAAGTAGTTAATAACACAATAGATGCCTTAAGAGGTTTTGAATACAGAAGTCAGTGCCTTGAGAAAATTGACAATACAGAATAGATTGACTTTGGATGTGTTGCTGGCAGATAGAGGTGGAGTTTGTACATTGCTAATTATGCTTCATGCTGTGTTTATATTCCAGATGCAAATGAGAAGGTGGCCCATGACATAAGCCAATTAAATGCAGCAGTTCGACATGTACATGAAACACCTCAATGGAGTTTTTGGGACCTGTTTTCTTCATGGTTCATAAATCTGTCATGGTTATGGAAAGGGCTGGGAATGTTTTGTACTAGCTGGAATGTGTTTATGCTGTTGTATTCCTTTAATGTAAACAATGTATTTCTTCATGATTTCAAGTTCTAAATAGATACAGATATGGTTTGTAAGAAGGAAAGCCTTTTGAGGGAGGAGTGTTGTAAAAATTCAGTAACTAATGAGTTAAAAGTAATGAAATGCTTCTCTCTGTAACTTTCTGCTGTAGTGTTTAGGCTGATATGAAACAGAGTCCGGAATGCTGCTGTCTTATCTCCTTTCCTTGAGCTAGCTAAGGACAGTGGGTGAGAGAGGACTGGAGCAGTCTGCCCTAGCTAACCTTTGTCCCAGTTGCTTAGAATGCATGTTTAAGATTTCTGTTTCTCTCCCTACTGTATTTTTCCATTCACAGCTAGAAGTTTCTGTTAGTTCGGTCGGTGCATGCGTGGGATTGCGTCAGAAGATACTGTCTAAATTGATAAGATTTCAGCCTCCATGTTGAGATGCAGCTTTGCAGTGTTATAATACTCCTGTATCTCCTATTCTCGAGAATAAACAATGTTGGACCACTGCCAGTCTTTCTCTCCTTCCTAATGTGCATGATTTGAACTGGGTACATTAGGATCTAGCATGTTTTTGCAACAGAATGATATCAGGCTGTTGTGGGGGAGTGGGGAGAGAGAAATGGAAACCCGGAGGAGCAGGGTGGAATAGAATGGAGTATCTAGAATCCTGAACAGCAACACAACACACTGCAACAGTTGGTTACAGCTCTCATTTGTTCTTGATTTGATGGGGCACTTAATTTGATTTAGGGCACTCGATTTAGGGCACAATCCTATCAATTGCACCCTTGCTGCTTGGAAGCCCCCAAACTTGGAGGCTTCCAAGAGTCCTATGCTCTGTCTGACTGAAGCCAGCAGGATGCAAGGAGGGCACATTGGAGGGGGAGGGAAGGAGGAGGCTGGAGGAGGCTCAGGACAAATCCTATCCTGGCCTCTCCAGTCTCCTCCCTGCCCACCAGAATGCCCCCTTTCCCCCCTCTCCGAGGTTGATTTTCCAACCTCAGAGAGGCAGCCGATACAGTTCCCTCTGTGCTGGCTGTGAGGGATCAGGGGTCAGATCTCTGACTCCCCCTTCAAAGGTCAGAGTGCTACCGTGTTTCCCCGAAAATAAGACATTGTCATATCTTTTATGACTCAGAAAAACACACCTAGGTCTTATTTTCGGGGTAGGTCTTATACTTCAAGTTGCCCTTTGCTGCCACCACCAGGCCATGGGAATGATCACAACTAGGTCTTATTTTCGGGATAGGTCTTATACTTTAGCAATTCCCCAAAATAGTACTAGGTCTTATTTTCGGGGTAGGTCTTATTTTCGGGGAAACACGGTAACTCTGACCTCAGAAGGGATTTTCCGAGCCATCCTATGGTCCGTGGGATGCTTGCACAGGGACTGTAGGTTTGCTCTCTTAAGGTACTGACTATCACCACATCTGGCAGTAGGGAATTCCAAGTTAGAAGTTCTTCAGACATATATATATATGTCTGAACCTAATGCCATCCAATTTAATTGAATGGCTCTCAATTTTAATATTGTGGGAGGAAAATAATCTTGTCCAAATGCTTCATAAGTCTATGAAATGTGCCCCCCTCCCTCACTGAGTTGACTTTCCCCTAAACTAAAAGTCCTCCATCTCTATCTAAGCTTTTCCTCAAAGGGAAGATGATTCACCCCGTGGTAATTTTAGTTGCCCTTTTTGAACTCCAGTGTCTGTTTTTAGATAGGGATATCCAGAAGTGTATGTGGTATTTGTAGTGTGTTTGCACCATAAAGGCAAGATTCTTGCTACTATTTTCACTCCTTTTCCTAATACGTAATTCCTCACACTGAATCTTCCCTTTCCATTCGCTGTACCTGCCCTCTGGTTTTGGTTTTTAAAATTATTATTTCCCTTTAGTACTCCTTTGACTCTTCGATTGGATGCTTTCAGGCAGAGACTTGTGTGTCTTGCTGTTTTTAAATGTCTGTGAAGAAGCACTTGGCTTCTATTAAAACAAACAATAAAACGGAGCTAAATTAAGATATGTAAAATAAAACAGAGTATATGTACAACTAATAATAAAAAGATTAATTAAGAACTAAGCACACCCACAACATAAAATCAGCAACCAACTTTTCATTATAAACAGTGCCCATGCCAGAGCCTAACTCAGAAAAATGACAAAATTACTGGTAGTCATTTTAAGATTTATTAAGATTTAAATAAGGCATCCTCCAAAAAGGGGGGGGAGGAGAAAATATGAGCAGTGATTTACAAGGGATCAAATCCAAAAAATGGGTACAGCTGGAGTGCATGCAATGTAATAGTGTGGTTTGGAATGAGAAACATCAGCAAAATCCACGAGGCAGACCTTTCCATAAAGTTTTCTGGCATGGATCACAGAAGAACCACGCTGGAAAGTGGTGGTGGTGGGAATAGCAATTTAAAACTTGGCAAGGGAGCACTTTTCATTTAAACAGGCATTAAGTATTTTACCATGTTCTGTATTGCAAGGCAAGACAGGAGAATGTCTTTGAAGAAGCCTATTTTTACATTTGACATTTTTACTTGTTGAGAAGCGTAATTGGTTTGCGTTTAAATCCACCTGGAACGCTCCGTCTATAAAAGTGGCTGCTATTTGGTGCTGTGGTACCTAAGAACATAAGAAGAGCCCTGCTGGATCAGACCAAGGGTACATTAGTCCAGCATTCTGTTCACACAGTGGCCAATCAGCTGCCCACGGGATCCCACAAGTAGGCTGTGCATGCAATAGCACCCTCCGACTCATGTTCTCCAGCAACTGGTATAAGGCATACTGCCTCTGATCCTAGAGGTGTTATATATATCATCTTCTGATAGCAAATTCCATAGCTTAGCTATATTCTGTGTGAAGAAGTACTTCCTTTTATCTGTCCTGGATCTACCCACCCTCCCCATTCAGCTTCATTTGATGACCCAGGATTCTAGTATTATGAGAGAGGGAGAAAAATGTCTCCCTATCCACTTTCTCCGCACCATGCATAATTGTGTACACCTCTATCATCTCTCCCTTTATTCGCCTTTTTTCTAAGCTGAACAGCCCCAGACATTGTACCTTTTCCTCATAGAGGAGCTGCATCTCTGTTTATGCATATGGATGCTTTGCGGGGTTGGGGGGGGTAGCACAGCAAGGAAAAGACAGTAACAAAACCGTGGCTCAGAAATATCAGTTCAAAGAAGCCACTTCAACCAAGCCAAGGTAAGTGTTGATACAGAGTTCTCCTTCAACATCTCTCTCTCTCTCTTTTTGGTGGGGGCACAGAATTCATATTTCTGTTTCCTGCTAAAGCAGCTTACCCAGATTCGATGTTCATTGTGGCTCAAGAAAAGATGTTCATTGTGGCTCAAGGGGGACCTAACACCTGAAAGGCAAAAAGCCCTGTGGTTTGCAAACCATAGTTATTCTTCCTTTGAGAAAATAGATGTTATCTTAAAAGAACAAGCGGTTCAAAAGGCATGGGATGATACAACCACATCCTGCTTTCAGTCTTTCTCAGATGTCCCCGTCAAAGAAGTGGTCACTGTTGCGGCTGTTGCTCACAGACTTTACTGAAAAAGTTGTCCACGTCGTGATGTACTCGTTAGGAATACACTTTATTTAGTTCTGTGAGAAAAGATAATCCTTTCAGGTTTGGATCTGATGGGCTAGATTGCCTTCATCACAAAGAGTCCAGGCTGCAGTTAATCACTTGTTCCCTCACATTCCCGGAAACGAACAAATCAACCCAAGTGTGTATTGTCCTGCCAAGTCTAACCATGCTTTGTCTATGTTCCTCATGCAGGTCTAATCTATGGGAAATGCTGGGCTTTAGGTTGTCTTTGCTAGGGTATATTAAACATGCTTCCCCCACTTCCCTGAGCACTGAGACATTCCAGGGACAGCACTACTTGGGTTGGGTTTCCTTTGGGATAGGGTGGCCGGCCACTATGCATCCCGCCCCCAAAGTGGGCACTAGTTGGCATTAAATGTGCATATGCTAATTTAGATATATAGATGCAAATGTAGAAATCATTAGTATAATTTAAATAGACATACAATACATCTCACCATAGTAGGGCAGACTGTAGATTCATTGATCATAGAGTTGGAAGGGGCCTATATATGTTTATTAAAAAAATTAATGCAAGGCATTTCCCCATGTCTCTCACATTGTAGAGCAGGGCTGGAGAACCGAATTAACTTCCAGGAGACCCCCCAGAGGCCAGATGATGAGGGGGGCATCCCCCCTCCCAAAGCCCCACCTCCTGACATCATGTGGCCTCCGTTTTCTTTCTCTGTGCACATGGAGGCATGCCTAAGTCAATCCCTATAAGGGTCTACTCTAAATATGACTAAGGGTGCAATCCTATACTAGTTTAGACAGAAAAAAGGCCTATAACTCCCAGCATGCTGGGAGTTGTAGGGTAGGCCTTTATTCTGTCTAAACTAGCATAGGGTTGCAGCTTAAATCTGGATCCAAACCATAATTTTGTTTTACTGTTAGCCACCTTGGACTTTTAAGGAAAGTCAGGATATAAATGTTTCAGTGATTACATCAATAGTAAAAGGTTTGGGACTGGGTTATTTGAAGGATGTCTTCTCCCACACAAGCTGGGCCCAGTCTTTGTGATGGTTATTTGCCTTGCTCCAGCTCCATGTCCCTTTGCCTTCAGAGGCATGGTTGGCCAGGACAAAGGGTGTGGCCTTCTCAGTAGTGGTGCCAAGGGTGTGGAATGCCCTTCCTTGGGAAGCTCTGTTAGCTCCCTATCTTTTAGCCTTCTGGCGAATGGTCATGACATTTTTTTTTAAATTTCGCCAGGCATTTGGGATTGTTTCAGTTTTTCTCCCTGCTGTTTTGCTCTGTTTTTTAAAACTCTCACTTCTTCCATGTTTTACTGTGGTTTTATTGTATAGATTTCAGGTTTTTTTAAAACTATGTAGTAAGCTGTCTTGGGGGCTTCATGTGGCCAAAAGGCAAGATGCAGATTGTCTAAGGGTGCAATCCTATGCATGTTTAGGCGCGGGGGGGGGAGGCCTACAACTCCCAGCATGGCTGGCTGGGGCATGCTGGGAGTTGTAGGATTTTTTTCTGCCTAAACATGCATAGGATTTATTTATTTATTTATTATTATATTTATACCCCACCTTTTTTCCTGCAAGGAACCCAAGGTGGCTTACATAATCCTCCTCCTCCTCTCCATTTTATCCTCACAACAACCCTGTGAGGTAGGTTAGGCTGAGAGTCAGTGACTGGCCCAAAGTCACCCAGTGAGTTTCATGGCCAAGCGGGGACTAGAACCCGGATCTCCCGAGTCCCAGTCCTACACTCTAACCACTACGCCACACCCTAAATTTGTACCCTAAATAAATAAATAAATACATAATAAACAAACAGCCATTCTTGGGAGCCCAGGAGTAAAGATAGGAAGGATTCCAAGCCAAAGTCCAGACCAGAAGACACAGTGACCCCAGGCCTTTCCCCCCAAGCCCTAATCAAGAGGACACATTGTGAACCAACGTATTCTCCAGATTAGGGCTGCTGATGCTCCATGATAAAAGAAACTGGGGGTGGTGGGGGGGGGGTATAGCAGGAGGGCGGGTAGAAAACCATTCACTTTGCTGCCTGTTGCTCATTACTTGGCTGGACAGCTCCCCTGTTGCTTCAGCAATCCTTCCTTGCCATGGACCTGTTCCTTCTCCTTGCCCTGCTGGACAGCTCTCCAGCCTCACCAGTAAGATGGGGAATCCAAGCCACAACCCCTCAGTGTTGAAGGGAACAGACCAGTACATCTGAAAACAATACTAAGGAATAAGATATTGCAATTGTACAATGTATTTTAATGTTCACAAATGGATTCCTTGACCTCAGAAAGCACGAAAAAGGCACCATATGCATTGTTCTCCTATGGAAAGTCTTACATCTGAAAAAACCTCCACCAAGGGCCACCATTTTTATACTATCAAATAAAACTGATACAAGTGGGTACTGCAGCAAAATGTTGCAGTATATCTTCATCCCCCAGGTGTACTCCTGTTAAGGGTTGCCGCAAGCCAGCCAGCCAGCCCTGCCTTCCTCCAGTTGTTATAAGCTGTAAGGGCTCAAGCAGGCCAATACACTCCTTTTCCATTTTTCTTTTCCAATTGACACTCAAGAGTTCATGGCTCCTGGAGGCTACTGAACTTGATAAGTCCTCATTGAGGGACTGTTCTTGGGTAGGGGGGAGAGAGATTGCCCCCACCATTTTTGTTGATGTTTTGTCCTTCTGCAATGCATGCCCCAGGGTTCATCTGAGCAAACTTGTGTCTCCCTCTTGTTTCTCAGTGGCCTCATTTTGCTCCAATCCTGTCTGCACACAACCACCTGAATTTGCTGTTAGAGGGAATGATTTACAGTCCTGCCGAAGTGGACCTTCTTTGGTTTTTGTTGTTGTTGTTGTTGTTTACCACCTAGCATCCCGATAGAAAGAGGTTGTTTTTACCAAAAGACTCTTTTTGCTTGCTTCGCACACTTCCAGACCAGGGTGATAGTCTTAAACCAATACAGTGAGAAGCTCAAGCTGCTCCTCCGACATTTAGTTTCAGTTTGGATAACAGCATGTACCATATATAATAATTTCTTTCATTCAGATGAGGGCCTGGGCAGCAGGCAAAAAGATCCAAAGGGGAGCAAGAAGTACAATTTGGCAATCATCTCTGACACAGCTTGTAAAACACCCTGGCTATTATCACCCCCTCAAGAATCCAGCCCAGCTAACCAAGCAGCCCTCTCTGATCTAATAAGTTTGTCTGCCATTCCACTACTCCGAATATGAAAGGGAGGGTGAAGCGAGACCATTCCAATAGGCTGCATGCCTATTAAGATGTTTTAAAGATGTTTTACTAATGTATGCTATGTTTTTTAATTAGTTTATATATTTTATGTTTATTGTTGTTCCCCACCTCGATCCAAACAGAGAGGCGGGTAAGAATTATTATTATTATCATTAGTATTATTATTGCTGCATTGGGCTGGTAATTGTGCCTATATTGAACCTCCGTTTTCAGAGGCAGTAGATCTGTGAAGACTAAATGCTAGCAAGCAACAGTGAGAGAAGGCTACTGCCTTGCTTGTTTTACTAATGTATGCTATGTTTTTTAATTAGTTTATATATTTTATGTTTATTGTTGTTCCCCACCTCGATCCAAACAGAGAGGCGGGTTAGAATTATTATTATTATTATCATTAGTATTATTATTGCTGCATTGGGCTTGGTAGAATTGTGCCTATATGGAACCTCCAGTTTCAGAGGCAGTAGATCTGTGAAGACTAAATGCTAGCAAGCAACAGTGAGAGAAGGCTACTGCCTTGCTTGTATGCTTCCTAGGGGCACCTCATTGGCTACTGTGGGGACAAAGGATGCTAGACTACATGAACATCTGGGTTTTGACATTAACTTAGTCATGCTTAGAGTAAACCCAGTAATATCAATGGGACCTAACTTAGTCACGGCTAACTTGCCCCATATAATTCAGTGGGTCTACTCTAATAGGCATGCAGCCTATTGGAATGGTATCTCCTAAAGCTGTGCTTCTTCATCATTTTGAAACTAATGACCCTGGATTCCCACATAAAGACCTTCTTAAGCAATTGTATACATCTGCAAAGTCATGTAAAGCACTTAATTCGAAGTCTCCAAAATAACCAAATAAGCAGCAGTGGTTTGTTAAAATTTGGGAGACTATAGACTAAGTTCACACAACACGCTAAACCTCAGTAGGTTAAGAGGCAGAGTGGTTCAGCGTGTTGTCTGAACTCTGCGTGGTGGTTTATAAGCCAACCTGGTGTGGCTTATAAACCACCCTGCTAAGCCATGGTTTGCAGTAAGGTTAAGAAAACCCTAGTAGGTTTAATGTGTTATTTGAACCCAGACAACAGGCTAACCCACTGAGAAGCCAAAAAGGCACAGAGCCCCTTGGCAAGAGCAGCAGAAAAGGGTTGGGGGGGGGGGGTTGCTGGGAAGCCCCAACTGTCTGCTCAGTTTTGCCATTTACTCCAAGTCAATAGCACCTCAAGAAGTGGCAAAACCAGAGGGAATCCCCTGTGCTCAGGAAGGGGGGAGGGATTAGTGCAAATGACAGCTTTTTGGGGGGGGAGAAAACTCGGCTCCTGCTGTGTACCATGGGATACCTGCAGGATGCTGATGAGAGAAGAGGGCAATGGAGATGCCAAGGAGCCCTGCTGTGCCCAATCCTTACTGGGGGCCCAGGCAACTTTAAAACCACAGAGGTTTCAGAACCTCTGTGGGTTTAAAGTATGTGGAATTGTGTGAAAATAAGTTAGGGCATGCTGGGAGGCAGTTGTAGGACACCCCCCCCTTTAAACATGCATAGGATAGCTCCCTTAGTCATAAACTCTATTGTTCTAAAACAGGAGGAGGATCTGAGGGGAATAATAGCTCTAAATCCTCAGCTAAGACCAAGTTTTTCAAGTAGCCAAAAAGTACAAACTTAGAATTGTATGGAATAACATACTAGGGAAGCAAACTTTCTTCTAATTCTTCGTATGCATTCTCAAATGGCTGTGGGTTTGGGGTAGACAATGCTACAGTTCTCCAGGGAATACAAGCAAAGCTGGTAAACAGCTTAAAGAAGAACAATTTGCATCTCAGGGCCAAACTAGGCATTATGGCAATTGTATGAATGCAATTAACCTGCATGGGTTTTTGGGTGGTGGTTGTTTTTTTGCTATGTAAATTGAAGCTGTCTGACTCTGAGCAGTCTTAGGACCATGGCAGTGGGGAAGGGTTTTTAACTTTTTCCATCCCTGCCCTAGTCCTGACAAGAATTGCTTCTCCAAAAGGGCTATCTACATTTCACCATTTGATTTTCAATATTTGCATTCCCTTGAAATGCAAACTGATGTGTAAAACCTGCCCTTGAAGCAAAGTTTAAGATAAGCCAAACTTACAGGTCATACTCCACAGAAGCCAAGGGCTACAATGCTGCATCTTTTCAAGGCAAGTTGGAAATGTTTACATCTAAAATTATATCAAAGCTCTGATATGTATTTTAACAGGCTTGATGATTGGGGGGAGGGCATGATTCTTCCATCATGTTGGAAAGAATCATAATTTCATAAAGTCATGTTCGTTCGAATCTATCATGTCCCCCTTTAAGGCCAAACTCAGTGTGACGTTAATTGTGTGAATGCAATTAACATGCGTGTGTGTGTGTGTGTGTGTGTGTGTGTTCTGTAAATAGGAGCCCTGGGAAACCTGAACAGTCTTGGAACTGTGGGAGATGACTGACGGACCCTAGAAAAATCGCCTCTCTGAAGCTGCCATTTACATATCAAGGGGAGTTTCCATTGGTGCCAACGGAGGCTTCCCTTGAAATGCAAGTAGCAGCTTTTGGAGAGGTGATTTTTTTCTAGGGATCATGGCAGGGAGAAAAAGAGTTAAAACTCCTCCTCCACACACCCCACCCTGGTCTTCAGGCTGCTCAGGCTTCCCACAACTGCAATTTACATAATTTATTATTATTATATATTTGTATCCTGCCTTTTCCCCAACACTGGGACCCAAGGTGGCTCACAACCTTCAAAATTCATACAATTAAAACAGAGATAGAAAAATACAAAAGTTAAAAATAGAATTAAGCCATATATAATTAAAAAATTATATATATATATATATATATATATATACACATACAGTAATACCTTGGATTACAAGTAACTTGGTTTGAGAGCATTTTGCAAGACAAGCAAATTTTTAAATATTTATTTAAATTTTTTTGACTTGATATACAAGCGGCGTCTTGCAGTACAAGTACTGTAGTACGACTTAAATTAAAAATCTCTGTGCAAATTTTTTGGGGGGGATTTCGTTTTGATATAAGAGTGTTTTGGATTACAAGCACGTTTCCGGAACGAATTATGCTCTCAATCCAAGGCATGACTGTATAATTAAAAACAATACAAGATACATAATATAAAATACAGCACAAATACTGTGCTGCAAATAACAAATACTGTGCACGTTAATTTTATTCACACTGCTACCATCATGTCTAGTTTGACCCTCAGAGCCCTGGAGCCAGAACGTCGATTCTCTGGAAACAGCATTGACTGAGTTCTCATGACACACTAAGCCACCGTGGCTATGAAGGTATAGGAGAACGCAACCCCCCACCGGCACAGCCATGAACACAGGGGCAATCATGCCGCCGGGTGGGGGGAGAGGAGGCACATTCTCCTGGGTCTCCCCGCGGAGGAGGTCCAGGAGAACATGACCCCCCTGCCACAGCTGAGATCACCCCACCCCACCCCGCCCCGCTGGCAAGGAGCTTGTCAGCCAGAAGTTGGGGGGGGATGATTCTGTTCGTCATCGCCACGTGTGCGCATGAGAAACCACTCTGAAACAAACATGGCTTATAAGCCACCATGGCTTATCGTGTTGTGTGAACCCAATCACTCTGAAAAACCCTCTCATGCTCATGGTGGAAACCAGTGGAGGTTGATCTAGATTTGGAGTACAGGAGGGCACATTGTCATCTCCACATGCATCATTCCGAGACATGGGCAGATGTCAAAAGTACCACAGCAAGCTCATTCTCTTCCCTCCCACCCTGTTCTCACATTGTTTGAAGACAGAATTTAATAACAGCTGCCTCTTCACCTCTAGCTGAGAGACAGATGTCACATTTTTAAAATGTGGTGACAGAGGTTTGAATATCTCTTTACAGCATCTGGAGGTGTTTGGTTTCTGAGGCATTTTGGGGACAGCAAAATACGTGCTCAATCCACACCACCACCCTCAACATCCTAAAGTGAGACCTTGTCACACTTTATTGTTCTTAACCCATAGTCACAGAACAGTGAAGTTTCCAGAAGCACAGGAAAGGATGCCCAAAGCCTCAGCTTCTGAGCAGCCACAACATGCCCTTTTAAGCTCTGCGACTAATTTTTAGACACCTTGATTGGTTCAGGCATTTCCCACGTGACTTTCAAGAACAGCTATAAAGGACCAGAGAGGTGCTGGCTCTTGTGCACTCGACAGTCGAGCTACAACAATGGCCTCTCTGCTCTTCCTGTGTCTGAGCGTTGCTGTGGGTGCAGGTAAGATGTGGTGGAGTCTATTTCTGTTCCTTCGAGGCAAAAATGTTCTAGCCAAACTTTCTCTATCACTCCTTCTAATAGTAATGCAGGCGGCCACGTGCCTGCCAACCAGCAGGGCAGCACAGTGGGCCTCCTCATCAGTTACATCCATCCATCCTCAGTATTCAGAGCTTTATAGGAGCTATCCATGGTGCCGAACTCCACCCCCAAAATAGGTTCACCACCATGGAGCGCCATGGATAGCACCTATAAAGCTCAGAATAAAAGCTGCAATGGATAAGGAGCCCCGCTGACATAGGAGACACCAGCCTCCCAAGTTGGGATTTCTGCAGACCACCGGGAACCTCCAGGTTTGCAACGAAAAAACAGTTCATTAAAAGTAACATGGGGGTTGGGGTTCAGGTGCATACTGCGGATGCGGACTGGGACCCTGGCAGCTTGAGGGCAATGGGCAGGAGCCAGCACTCCTCAATGTGCAGGGTGTCTTTCCACTCGCTTCCCTTCAGCCTGAAGCCTAACATGGGGAAGGAAATTGCAGTTGGGGGATGAGGACCAAGAGGCATGCGTTCCCTGCCACCAATTCCACCCCTCTGGGGGCCCTTGAGCCAGTACGCCAGTCTTCCCCAATCTGGTGCCCACCAGAATGTTTTGGGCTACAACTCCCTGCATTCCTGATCATTAGTCATGCTGCCTGAGGCTGATGGGAGTTGAAGTCCAAAACCTCTGGAGGCCACCAGGCTAGGCAAGGTCAGCCTTACCATTAGGGAGAGTGAAGCAGCTGCCTCGGGCAGCAGATTTTAGGTGTCCTGAAAGGGCAGCAAATTGTTAGTTATTTAGTTTGTTATTGTGGTGTTTTTACTGTCGAGGATGGGGAGAGGAGTTTGTGGGACCTTCTGCCTCCTGTACCAAAATAGCTGGCCTGGCTTTGGGTACCACCAGCAGTGGCCGGTGGCTCCAATGTCAGTGGGGCGGTGTATCCACTCCGGGTTTCAGCCTGAATGGTAAAGGAGCTATTTTGGGATAGGGTTGAGCACTATGGATAGCTCCTTAAAATTTCAGACTAAAACCCAGAGTGGATAAACCGGCCCACTGACATTGGAGCCACCAGCCTCCACTAGGTACCACGCACCTTGACTTGGGTGGGCGAAGGGTACCATTTGCTGCTCTTCCTCAGGCAGCAAAATGTCTTGGGCCAGTCCTGAGGTTGGGGAAGGTGGCATTAGGGTGTCTGCCCCATTCGCACCCTCCTAAAGTATCCTTTTAGGAGGGTGAAGTTCAGCAGAAAAGCACTGTGGAAAATGTGCCCACCTGCCCTACAGGATAGGGCTGGTCGCAGCACTTCTCACTTACTTATAGTTTGTTGCCACTACCCCTCAATCCACCCTAGAACTTGGGTGAGGGGAACTTTGGGGGAGGGGCTACTGAGCGAGTTAGCCTGTTTCCCCGTTGTCCCCCTGTAACTAAGCATGTGTCATGAAAGCACCAACTAGCATACAGGGAAAACATAAGAAGAGCCCTGCTGGATCAGACCAAGGGTCCATCTAGTCCAGCATTCTGTTCACGCAGTGGCCAGCAGGCTGCCCACGGGATCCCACAAACAGGACATGAGTGCAACAACACTTTCCGACCCATGTTCCCCAGCAACTGGAGTACATAGGCACAGTGCCTCCGCTCCAATCCCCCTTTAAAGATATAAGGAAGATCCTTTGGCTACCCAGAATATACAGGTCTGTAACCCCAGACTCCAATTTAATAAGCTTTACTTAAGAACAGTTAGGTGGCAGCCACAGAACAAAGGAAATAAAACAATTTCCTCTCTAATTAGCCTGCGCTAGACAAACCGAAAGAAAGGTTCCAAACTTACTTGCAAGTCACAAGGGCCATTCTTGGCGTTCTGAGATGACAAAACGATGCCCAACAAGGATGAATGACAGATTTTGGTGGATGGCAAATTACTGGGGTGTCCATGTGTCCTAATTTACAGTCCTCTATTTGAAGGGCTGTCCAGTTCAAGTCCAGCTTAAAGTCCAGCTTAAGTCCATCAGAAGGGAGAGCAGGCAGCAGCAGGGCCTTGAGGTTGCCCATCAGCAGTTAGCACCTGGACAGCAGGCACACAGGTCATCGTTTTCCTTTCCCCATGAGGGTGAGATGTATTGTAGTTCTATTTAAATTATAGTAATTGTTTCTAAGTGTGCATCGACACTTCCAAATTAGCATAAGCAAATTTTATGCAAATTGGTGCCCTCTTTTGCCCTTGTTTTGGTGATGCATAAATGGCCACCCTACAAATTACACAAGAAAACAGCTACAGGGGAGAGGTGGTGACAGGACCGGTGCACGGCAGTTTGGCGTCCAAGGCAACATCAAATATTTAGCGCCCCCCCCTTCCCACTTGAGCCCGCCCACCCTCCCTCCCTCCAAGGGGGGGCTCCGGAGCAAAGCAGCCGGGAAACGCTTGCTCGTCCAGCGCCCCCCCCCCCAAGTTCTCCTTGGGAAAAGTTTTTAGGAGGGGGCGGCGGAGCTGCGGAGAGCGCACTGGGCTTTTGCAGGGGGGGGAGGCGGGCACGGCCGGGGGCGTCTAGCTTAGCCCGGGTGCCCACTCACTCCTTGGGGATGCGCTGCCAGCGGGGAGGAGCAGGAGGCCTGCTACCCGCCACGCTCCTCTTCTGCTGCTGCTGCTGCTGCTGCTCCTGGCGCGGCTGCCTCTGCCTGGCGGAGCTGCGGGTGCGCGTCCGGGGGAGGGAGGGGAGGGGGGTGAGGCCTTCCCCACCGGTCTAAGGCACGGCTTTTTGTCGCCCATGGCATCTCCGCGGCTGCCCCGCCCGGCCGCCTCGCCGACAGATCTGGGCTCCGTGGCGGCGGCGAGGAAGAGTCGGCCGAGCGAGCAAGCTTCCTCCTCCTCCTGCTGCTGCTGCTGCTGCTGCCGGCCTCTGCGGCCCAGGAATGAAGGAAGGCGCAGGAGCGGGGCATTTCTGCGCCCCCTTAGCCATGCGCCCTAGGCAGCCGCCTAGTTGGCCAAGCGGTAGCACCGGCCCTAGGTGGTGATAGTAAACAAAAAAAAAGCAAACAATAAGGAACAGAGGGAGAATACAGTCCAGACTGGCCTGGCCTGCAGGATACGTGGGTGAATTCTCCACAAGCACTTCCTCTGTTCCTATCAATTCCCAACAATCACTCTAAGCCCCCTAACAGCTAAAACTAAGCTAAGCCAAAGTCCAAGGCCCTGCAGCCCAGTCCCCCACCCACCCAAAATGACCACCCAGAGAGCATCAGGGCAGAAGAAACAAACTCCATTTTATTCCAATAGTGATCATGGTGCAACTATTTAAAATGCAAAACTGCACATGCTCAAAGTGTGTGTGTGTGTGTGTGTGTGTGTATAATAGGGATGGGGACTCAGACTCGAGGACTCGAGTCGTGAGTCGGAACTGAGTCCCCCCTCTGACTCGAGTCAGACTCAAGTCCCAGTATTTTTAATGGGACTCGAGACTCGACTTGGGACTCGAGACCAAGGACTCGTCAACATCCCTGCTTGATGCCACCTGCAGGTGCTGTCTGGACATAGTTGCAGTAACAATCCAAGTTTATTTTTTTAAATCATTTTCCTAATGCAACCTTTCAGACATTTTGGGTTTGTCTGCCTCTGCCTGCCTGTTTGGGGTTCCCTGCCTCCTCTGCCTGCCTGGTCTCTTCTTAACCAGTTCCACAGTTTGAATTGTCCAAGACAAAGGCCTCTGCCTGCCTGTTTTGGGGTTCCCTGCCTGGTTATTTTGGGTTTATCTGCCTGGTCTGTTCTTGTCAAAATCAGTGGCAGAGTTTTGAGATAAAAAGGCACACTTGTGCCTAGAATTTATTTAAGCCACACATCTGAAGTAGCCTTATTTTGTTGGGAAAACCCCCCATTGATTTTTAATAGGGACTCGTGGAGTCAGCTTTGGGAGGGACTCGGGACTCATGAGTCACCATTTTGGACCAAGGACTTGGACTCGGACTCGAGACTCGGGTCCAAAGACTCATGACTCGACTCGTGATTCGAGACCAAGGACTCTTCAACATCCCTGGTGTAGAAATAAATAAATAAATAAATAAAGGTTGGCCAACAGTTTTATTGTTGTAGAAACAGATGTAAAGCATGGAATAGGGGGAGGGCCTTTTCTGTGGTAGCCCCCCAACTGTGGAACAAGCTCCCCCCTGAGGCCCGCCTGGTGCCAACTCTACTACCTTTTTGGCGCCAGGTTAAGACTGCCCTCTACGTTGAGGCTTTTAATAATTAAATGGTATATGATGGGATGGTAAATTGTTTTAGCGGTTGCATTTTATTAACTTGTTTTAGTTTTTGGTGATATTTTTAAAAATTGGTTTTAAATTTTTATAATGTTTTTATTGTTTATATTTAATTGTATTTAATTGTTGTTGTTTTTTAATTGATTGTTGTACACCACCCAGAGAGCTTCAGCTATTGGGCGGTATAGAAAATGAATGAATAAATAAAATAAATAAATGGGGGTTGGAGAAGAGAAGTGTTAGTCATGTGCTTGACAATGGAAGGAATACACATGTGGCTGTCTAAAGCCTACCCCCTTAAGTCCAGGGTATAAAATTACCTAGCTGTACCATTGAGCTAAATTGAACCTGGAGGGGGAGAGGAAAATTTGGAGAGAGGAGATATGTGCTTCATGTTGAAACACACACACGCATCAGTGCTAGAGCTGTGTGCAGAATTCTCCACCTTATTTGTGGGCAGCTAAAATGGGGGGTACAATTTCTCTGAATTTCTTCAAGTGGATGACAAATTCTCCCAACAGGTGTGGAGCTCACCATTAGCAGTGACACAATACCACCCACAACTCCTTTCTCTCCCCTTGCTGCCTGAAGGCTTGTGGGTTCTTTTTACTATTGATGGAAGTGGCGGCAGCAACACTTGTGTTGGTAGCCTGGCCACCCTTTTACATCCTCCACAATACCCAAACCTAGTGTCATCATTTTGGGGCTGGGGGGGGATGGCTGGCAGCTACCCCAAATAGTGGAGAATATTTGGAAGAAATCCAGCAACGTGACCTTTTGGCTTCCTCATGGCTGCAGCACTGCAGTTCAGGGCTAGCTCAACACTCACTCCGAAGTTAAAGCCTTAATACAACTCCAATTGCGCTAAAAACAAAGTTAAGGGCGGTGGCGGGGGGGAAATATATATAAAATTTATTCCAATATATTCCAGTTCTTACACAATAAAACAGTAAAATTGTCCAAACCTTTTACAGAAAAGCACCTAAATGCATAAATCTTCCTCTAAATGTGTTGTTATTATAAAAGTGCTCTCTTCCCAGTGGCCAGACACGTTTTTTCGGCAGCTAAGCCTTCTTCAGTGGCCAAACATCTCTCATGTAAAAAATATATTCAAATACAACCAATAATTATTAGTGCCTTCGAAGGGGAAAAGAGAAAATATATATAATAATGTATACAACATAATAATGGGCACAGGTTTTTTATTTTTTCCCTTCTTTGTCCCCGTGGCACAAACAGGGCTCGTTCCCCGAAGTGCAATGGGGGCAACTTCCAGCCTCGGCTGGGGCAATGTGCAGGGGGCTGCCTGCTGCAAGGAGGCAGCAGGCAGCCCCTTGCACATTGCTTTAGGTGCAACACACACACACACACACACACACACTTATTTGTCCCCATTGCGCAAACAGGGCTCATTCCTTGAAAGGCAACGGGGGAGCAGGCATGTCAAGCCAGCTGGAGCGATGATGTCCTCCCCACGCTGTGAGCCAAATGGGCTTGCGGCAGCAGCACAGGGCGGCAAAGCCAGGATCCGGTCGGCCAACTCACAAGTCAACCGGCCTGATCTCGGCCGCGCTCTGCCGACGGGAGCCCTTTTGGCTTGCAGCGGCCGTGCAGGGCAGGGATCGGGTCGGCCAACTTTGTGTAAGTCGACTGACCCAATCTCTGGCCCGTGCCACCAATGTGAGCCCTTTCGGCTGCACGCCGTGGGCAGCAGGGGGAGCCTCTGACACAGCTGCCCCCAACTGCTGCTTGGGCACTTTGGGGGCAGCTGTCAGTGGTGCTTGCCTGGCTGGAGCCGGCGGCTCTTCCCCACCACCACCGCCAGCTCCCAAATGGCTGGCAGGGGGTAACGGGTAGGTGGGGGAAGCCTCTGACAGCCATCCCGAAGTGCCACTTGGTCACTTTGGGGGCAGCGGTCAGTCGTGCTTGCTGGCTAGCTGCTTGGCAAGAGCAGCAAGGGAATTTTGCTGCTGTTGCCAAGTGGCTCACTTGTTGAAGGGCTTGCTGACCCACGATGGGTCATGTCATCTGGGTTCGGATGACACAATAACCCATTGTGGGTCAAACAAACCCTACAACAGACCACTGGTTCTTATTGTGGTTGCCAAATGTACCCACGGCCCAAAAAGGTTACCTACCCCTCTTGTTGATTATCTTTGTATTTTATTTTTTAATTTTTAAAGTATATTATACTTTTCTACAACAAAATGTTCCTTATTCCCAAATTAATGTGTTTCTCATCATTGCAGCAAATGAGAACGCCACATTTTATCCCCGTAATCATAATTACGCTATCCGCATGGTATTCAAACGCCACCTGTGGATGGATAAATATATGGATATTTGGTCTGCTTTTTCTGAAGCTTATGCATAACCATTTTTACTGATAGTTGTATTACTACATACATACTTATTGATACTTATGGATATATATTTCATACACATTTAATGTAAGTGATTCATTTTAATTTCTGTAAGAAAATTGTATTTTTCTTCTTTTTTAATATGGGATTTGTTTTGGTGTAATTCAGATTGTAAAAATTAGTAATAAAAATAATAATGGAGCTATTATGGAAGTGAGTTTAAAATGCAAAACTGCACATGCTCAGAATACTTATTTTTTTACATTGGGTTCATAGAATCATGGGTTGACAAACTGTCTTTTGTTAGGTTGTGTGTGTGTGTGTGTGTGTGTGTTGTGTCTTTGACATATCAAATGTAGAAGCAATTGTAAAGCATGGAATTGGGGGGAAGCTGTGGGGAGAGAAAAGAAATGTGGATTGTATGCTTCGCAACTGGAGTAATACACATGGGGGGGGGGGCATCAGACCATTAAGTCCAGGGTCTAAAAAATGACATGGCTGCACCATGGATTGCAGAATTAGTTTGCCATCTCCCCACCACCGCCCTCCAAAAGGCGAATGTGCAATCGAGAGCTGCCTATCAGGCATATTTTTACTGCCCTATAAAAGATCAGTGAACCAAGTGTGGCAATTCTACCCCTAAGCACCTAGTGTGGAAGCAGCCCTAAATGCCACAATACAGAATATCGTCACATATGTTTTCTCCTGCCCTGACTCCACAATTTCACACAAATGGTGCGCCCTGAGCTCAGGGGCAGCTACAATGTTTGTATCCACCTCAGTACTGTCCAGAGTCTTTTATGGAGATGCACTGGAGTAAGGAGATCCAGCGAGAATAATATGAGAAGTCCTCCCCAAGCCTATGTTTCCTTTGCGCTACAAGGCTGACTTGTGCCCGTTTGTTTGACAGTTTTCGCTGAGTCAGCTCTGGGTCCTCCCGCAGCCTGCTGGCAAGGTCCAGAGTTCTGGTGCAGGGACGTGGCGACAGCTGCTGAATGTCAGAAAGAGGAATATTGCTGGATCCATGAGTGGAAAGCTTTTTTGGTAAGAGCTAGAAATGCATCCACATCCATGTTGCAGTTCCCCCTGGGTCAACCCTACCATTTGGTAGAGCAGCCTTCCCCAGGATGTCTGGAACGAAAAGTCCCATAATTAGCTATGTTGCCTGGGAATTATGGGAGTTGCAGTCCAACACTTCTGGGGAGCACCAGGTTGAAGGCTGCCTTAAAGGTTAAGACCACCTTGTAAATAAGCCAACAAAAGTTGCTAGCCAGCAAAATAAATAAATAAATAAATAAAACACTAGCCTAAGAGGCTAGTAGACTGTGCTTACCTGATTGCTGCAGAGGAGGGGGCTTCCCTTCCTCCAAGACCAGCATGGAAACACAAGCTAGTAGCCATTTAGCAGGCTGTACAAACACATACTGCACACAGCCAAGTGGTTTTGCAGAGTAGAGAGTTCCAGCACCAGCTACATTTCTGTGCTGGTTGTGGAGGAAGAGACTTATGTACTTTCACCTGCAACTGACATGGAAACCAAGTAGTTGGTGGAGGAGGGATGGAGCAACCCCCCTCTTCTCTGCTAGCCTACTCACTCACCTGCATGCAACTCCATGCACTCACCTGTGTAGAATTCCTGGTCGCCTCTGGCCGCCAGGTGAGTTGTTAAATACAAGGCTGATTAAGACCAAGACGCTGAATTGGACCCAGAAACAAAGTAGAAGCCGCCAGTGAGTTAGTAAAACGCTGGGGTATTATTTCTCTAGTCAAAAGCATCGTTGTGGAATTTGAGGCATTTGATAACCTCGCGATTTCATTTGTGACAGTTTGAGACACTTGTGGAGGAGGATGAAGGTCTGGGCCCAAACCAAAAATGCATAAAGTGCACTGTGATTATGCAGAAACTCATGGAAAAGGCTGGGGATGATCCAGATGATGTAAGTTGCCTGTTGCTATTCTTGGAATTTGTTTGCTGGAGCGCAAGTTAAAGTGTGGTCTGGGAGGAGAGCTACTGACTTGTCACCATTACCCAAGATCTATAGAGTGGTCTGAAATGGCATCTTGCTTCCAGATCCAGAAAAGGATTAGGATTGCTTCATGTCAGGGTGGCCAGATGCAGAAGAAGACAGGGTTCTTGCAACCTTTAGCAGTTGTGCCGAGAGGATATTTCAGCAGGTGCAGTTTGTCATGGAAGCTGCACCGGCTGAAATTCCTTCTTCTACACAACTACTAAAAGTGTATGTAGGAGCGCTATCCTATTTTACAGCTGGTGACTCTACTTCACATTATGGCAAACAAAAGGAGCTAGTCATTAAGAGCACATGGTGATCCAGCATGCTCCTGAGGTAAAATGTAAAAACAAGGGAGAAGAAATGAATGTTGCTCTTTACAGGGTTCCAGAGGTATCTCCCAGCATCTCTGGTTTCTCCCAGCATCTGGTTTCCAAGCTCAGGGCTCAATTCCCTTTAGAAATCGCTCCAAGATACCCCTCGCCAGTGACTCTGTAGCTCCTCAAGGGCAAAGAGGGGGAACATTATTGGGGGTTGGGGTTGGGGAAAAGATGGCCGATGCTGGTGCAGAAAGGAGTAATTGAGCAAAAAAGAGGATGGCCATTAATTACTTAAGTGTAGGGCATGCCTACATGAAGGCAATTTATCTGTTTGAATCCTGCGACTGCCGCCGCCACAAGTCCCAATCATGACTTTTATCACAGGACACAATTGACAATGCAGTAAGAACAACGTGTAATGCAGTGAACAGCCGCCTGTGGAAATTCTGCAAAGGTCTGATGAGAAGATTCAGTAATCAAATTGTGGAGGCCCTGAAGAACAGCAACACAGCTGAGGAGATCTGTGGGAATATCAATATGTGCAAAAGTGGTTTAAGTGCGCCCCCAGGTGAGAACAAGATGCTGTGGGTGACTCCCCACCCTTCATGGTCATCATCACATCCAGAATTAGCTCGCTGCCTTCCCCTTTCTCCAGGGGTTTATTCCTCATGGACACCCTTCTTGCTCCTCTGAGATTTTCTCCATCTGAGCTGCCATCTCCACAGAGGAACGCATAGCCCTTGCACTATAGCAGCCTTCCCAAGCCTGGCGCTCTTCAGATGTGTTGGACTACAACTCCCATGATGGGAATTGTAGGCAAGCACGGATCTGGAAGATGCTGGATTGGGGAAGCCTGAGTCACCGTGTTACTGTTCGGGCCTCGCTGGAGCCCAGAACAGGAGTACGGTGTTATGGCACCACAGCACTCATGTTTGGGGGCTGGCTCAAGTGTGCCAGGCAGAGGCATGTGATACTGGCAGCAAGCAAGGACTGCATCAGCGCCAAGCACCCTTAAGCAGCTGCTGGGGCTCCAGCATCCCAGCATGGCAACTCCGATACCTACCCTGCAGCCCTGGATTAACCATTAAGCAATATAAGCCCGTGCTTAGGGCACCAAGGGAAGGGGGGCACCACAGAGTACCACCAATTTTTGCATTTCCCCCCTTATAACAGTTTTATTTTAAAAAATGCATAAAACAGTGATGATTTTTTTATTTATTTATTTCTGTGGCCCTAGTTATAAGTAAGTAATTGGCTTATATTGCTTGCTGCTATTTAGTGTTAAATAAATATAATAAGAAACAGTCTATATTTAATATAGGTGGGTGTTCTGGAGTGGGGGATGGCCTTGAAGAAAACTGAGTTTTTAATGCCTCATTTCACCTTCAGCGTTTCTTGAGCCTTAATGTCTTGCCAGATAAGCAATGGAGGGGCCGACGGGGCACCATTATTGGGCTGTACTTAGGGCATCAGCTGGCCTTAATCCAGCCCAGCTATTTATCTATTTATTTATTTATTATATTTATACCCCGGCTTTTTTCCTGCAAGGAACCCAAGGTGGCTTGCATAATCCTCATCCTCTCCATTTTTATCCTCACAACAACCCTGTAAGGTAGGTTAGGCTGGGAGTCAGTGACTGGCCCAAAGTCACCCAGTGAGTTTCATGGCTGAGAGGGGACTAGAACCCGGATCCCCTGAGTCCCAGTCCAACACTCTCACCACTACGCCACACCGGCTACCCTGGGTTGGCCCCCCTTTTAGAAAGAGATTTCTGGCCTGGTGCTCTGGGTAGCCATTGGCAGCTGGGCCTAGCCTAGCCCACATTTAAATTTCCCAGAATGGTTTCCCTCAATGTCTTGTTCTTCCAGTCATCCCATCCCAAACTTTGAGATTATTATTTTTTTTAAGTTTACATTTTTGTGCACATTTTGCCAAATACATGTATTTTTGTGTGCTTTTTTGCCCAATATACACATTTTTGCAAGTATTTTTTTCCTAATATAATGCATTTTTCAATATCGCTTCCCTGAATATATGCATTTCTGTACACATTTTTTCATTGGAGAACTCCCCTGTAAAAATCGAAGAAGCACGAATTTCGAAGGATAACTGAATTTCGGTCCACAGAGTGGTATGCAAGTGCAAAATGAGGTAGGTTCACATTAAAATGTGAACTGAGTGAATTCTGCCCCACATCCCTGTGTCGGACACTGTGCGAAATCAGAATAGAGACTAGGGTGGCCACTTACGCTTTGCCGAAAAAGAAGAAATGCAGAAAAGAGGACACAGTATTTGGATAACATGTGCTTGTCCTAATTTATCTGTATGGATGCAAATTTAGACATAATTAGGATAATTTAAATAAAATGCAATACATTTCACCCTAGTGGGTAAGATCATGGCATATGCAATTTCTCAGACTGCTGTTTGGGTACTAACTGTTGATGGTCAATGGGAGACAGGTGACTCCTATGTCAGTGGTCATGATGATGGATATAAAATAAAGTAGTGCAGAATTCCATTCAGGAGGAGTTCAGAATACTGGCTGGGTATTGGAAGGTACAAAGGTGTGCAAAGGAGGTCAAGTAAAGGGGGCAAGGAAGAAGATTAAGAAGGAGAGGAGGGATGGAGGAGGAAAGGAAAGACAGACAGACAGACAGGTTTGGGGGTGGAGATCAGGGACAGACACATTTCCTTCCAAACCCTGTTGGTTTCTCTGCTCTACACGGTTACCATTTGCCCTTTTGTTTGACAGCTTTGGCTAGACCTCATCTGGGTCCTCCTGAGGCATGCTGGCAAGGTCCAGAATTCTGGTGCAAGGATGTGGCTACAGCTGCTGCATGTAACAAAGAGGAATACTGCTGGACCATTGAGTGGAGCTCTTCTTTGGTAAGAGTCAGAATCACATTAATGTCCATCTTAAGAGTTGCTCCCTTCTCTCTCTCCTCTCTCCCTCTCTCTCTCCCTCTCTCTCATCACTTCTTTCCATCTTTTGTCCACCTTTAGAGGCAGCATATATAATGCAGCCACATCACTCCCAAAAGTTAAAGAGAATTAAGCAAAATTAACTGGATATATTGGAAAGGATGGAAAGCAGTATCCTGGACAGCTTCACCTTCTTAATGACAAATATAATAATTCTTTAGTTTGAATCTGGGATCAGCCATGTGGTCACACAGAAACATTAAGCCTGACTAGTACAGAAACTACCAAGGGAGAAATATATTTTATTGATTGATTGATTGATTGATTATATTTATATCCCACCTTTTTTCCTGCAAGGAAAACTCCATTTTATCCTCACAGCAACCTTGTGAGGTCGGTTATGAGAATGTTATGGGAATCAACAATCACATTCTCCTCTTCTTTCTCAATGCTTCTCCACCCCCTTTTCTTTTTTTAAAGAATGCTTCGGGCTCATAGCCAGAAATGGGGGAGCAGGGTTAAGAGGGAAGGGAAATCATTGCAGAAAAGTCAGAACATAAATATGAGGAGCCTAGCTCTATTTAAAGTTATTTAATTGTATTACTGGTTATTGAGCAACTGGGTATGATGCTGTCTGCACCCATTCCCTTATATATCCCCAAGTAAAAGGGTGAGACACTTGGCTTTTAAAATAAAAGTTGAAAAGTCTAGAGGGACCTGTAATATCCTAGAGGGGCAGGGCCGGCCCTACTATAAGGCAGAGTGAAGCAGTGGCCTCAGGAAGCAGATGCTGGGCGGTGGCAGCAACGTGTTAGGAGAGAAAGTTGCATGCTAATCAGCCTGCCCAGTGCGCCATGAGCTAGCCTGCTGCCTTTGGGTGTGGTGGAAGATGCTGCCTCTTTGCCGGTTCATTCAACGGCCAGTCCAGCTGGCTTTTGTGCATGGAACGGGAGGGGGATCCCTCTCCTTCTTCACCTTGTGCATCAAAGTATCTTGGGCCAGCCCAGCAGCTCCCTTGCAGCGATAGTCCTGCCACCCACATTATTTACCATTTAACCCTAGCTGTTTCTTTCAAGCATCACTGTACACTTTGAGGCCATTTATTTATTATATTTATACCCCGCCTTTTCCCCCACAAGGAACCCAAGCAAGGCGGCTTACATAATCCTCCTCTCCATCTTATCCTCACAACAACCCTGTGAGGTAGGCTAGGCTGAGAGTCAGTGACTGGCCCAAAGTCACCCAGTGAGCTTCATGGCCGAGCGGGGACTAGAACCCGGATCTCCCAAGTCCCAGTCCAACACTCTCACCACAACGCCACACTGGCTCTCACACACATTGCTCATCTTTGTTAGTCTCAGCAGGAGGGACTCGTGGAGGAGGCCGAGGCTGTTGCCCCATTGTTTAAATGCTTCATATGCAAGAAGTTGGTCCAGAAAATCAAGGATCTGGTAGGAGATGATCCAGATGATGTAAGTCGCCTGTTGCTATTCTTGGGGTTTGTGTGCTGGGGAGTGCTAGGGAAAAGGAGGTCTGGGAGGAGAGTTACTGACTTGGGTCGTGCCGCTCATGCATTAGAGATCCAGAGTATAGCCTGAGGTTAGAGCATTATTATTATTTTTAATTGCTGAAGCTAAGCAGGATTCTCCCTGTAAGCTGCTTGGAAGAGGGATCCTACCTGGGAACCACATTTTAGGTGCTCTGAGTAGGGTATCTACTTTAACTTTGGGCAACTTTCATGCATGTTGCGCAGCCTCTGTCAGGGGTGCCGAAGCTCTTTCAGCCCAAGAGCCAAATTCCATTTCAGAAAAGCTGGGGGGCGGGAGGCTGCATTCCAGTGGTAGGGGGTCCGATAGGCAAAAGGGGACCATGCTGATTATGTCAAAAATACCAGCATATTTTAACTTAAAGCTCTTTACTTTCAGTTATTAAGCCTCAGGAGTGGCATTCCTACCTTTTAGAATGGGATAAAATGGAAAATCTGGAAAAGGAACAATTGATTGGTTGTTGGGGAAAGCGGTGGGTTGGTCCGGGAAAGGGGGCATAGCCACCTGTGGAACCCCACAGGAATGGATTGGGGTTACAGGAGGATCAGATCTGCCCCTGGGCCTGAGTTCTTGCATCCCTGACCTACGTCCTAGGTTCCTAGGGCCCAACACCTCAGAAATCTTCCTTTTCATGAACAGTTTTATGCTTCCTATAAGTCCTGTGCTTGCATACACTGTGATGGTGTTTTTGCTTCCAAATCAAGAAAAGGAATGCCCATGTTGTTATGTTTGGGATTCGCTCCCTTTTTGTTTATCTTTAGTCTTCTTTTTGTTGCCTTGAGCTTCTTTCTAGCTGCAGACTCACAGCTGACACTGAGGCTTGGTCTCTCCAGATGTTTTGGACTACAAATCCCATCATCCATGAACATTGGCACTGCTGACCTGGGACTGATGGGAGTTGTAGAGACCAAAACATCTAGAGAGATGCAGGTTGGAGAAGAACCCAACAATCATGAAGTGATCCTTAAAGATACAGCAACACTGTTTTACAGAACTGTTCCATGCACCATATATATGTATTCATCAGATGAAGCAGACCAAGGAGCTAGTCCTTAGGACCACAGGATGATCCAGCTTTCTTCTGATTTAGAAATGTAAAAACCAAGAGACAGCTTCGACTATTGGGCAGTATAAAAATGTATTAAATAAATAAATAAGAGAGAGAACAGATACACTTTGCTCTTAACAGGGTTCCAGAGGTACCCAGTATCTCTGATTTCTCCCATTGGGTTTCAGGCTCAGGGCTTGATTTCCTCTAGAAAGCACTACAAGATACCCTTAATCAGTGACCCCATAGCTCCTCAAGGGCAGAGGGGAAAACATTATGGGGGTGAGGGAGGAGGCAGATGCTGATGTGGGAAGGAGTGATGGAGCAAAGCAGAGGAACACCACGAACTGTCTGTGTGTGGAACAAGCACACATCAGGGGAATTTATTATCTGTTTGAATCTTCAGAATGCTGCCACCAAAGCTCTGATCTTACTCCATGACTTTTATTTCAGGAAAAAGTTGAAAATGCAATAAAGACTCTGTGTATGGTTTTGGGCAGGTTCCTAAGAGGGCCTTGCAAAAACTTTCTGAGAATGTTCAAGAGTAAGCTCGTGGAGGATCTGCAGAATAACATGGACACCCTGGAGATTTGTGTCGATCTCAAAATATGCAAGAGCGACTTAAAGGCACCAACAGGTGAGAGCGAGAAGCTGGGGTGATCCCAGGGCACACCCCCAGATCACCCTAAATCAGCACTTCCTCTGATTAATTTGCAATGGCTGTGGACAGATATGGTAAAATGTATTACAAGGAGTGGGCTGGTAGCAGTGCCCGTTCCAGGTTTCAAGGGCTACCATCAGTGGTCTTCTCTCCCTCATTGGCCTGGTTCACATGTAACAATAACCCAGAGTATGGACTGAGTATGGGTTGTTGTTGAATCATGGGTTGTCATTACATGCAAACCCCGCACTATGGTTTAACTAATGGGTTGTTAACCACAAACAACCCAGAGTTCACAACAAAACAACAAACCATGGGTTCTCTTCCTGGGTTGTTTGTAGTTTACAACCTGTAGTTAAGCCATAGTGCATAGTGCACACACAATAACAACCCATGATTCAACAACAATCCACGATTCAACAACAAGCCATACTTAACCGGTACTCAACCCGTACTCTCTGGGCAGTCATTACATGCGAACTATGTCACTGAGTCTACCTTTTCACCAGCCTTGTTGCCACATGCTGCTTCTTCATATCTGCCTCATCATTGCCACCACCTGCTTACTTGTCAGGCAGAGAGCCAATGATCAAATAGGCAGAGGCTTCTTCTACTGCTCCTCCTTCTCACTATCACCATTGTCTGGAACAGAGTGAGAAGCAGATGAACAAGCAAGTTGTAATGGTGAAAAGGACCAGCGACTCCAGGGGGCTCTTGTCAGTAGGCCCCTGCTGGGGTATCGACCCTTGGCAGGTTGCCCAGCCAGCTATACTCTTGACACCAGCCCTGGCTGGTAGGTTTTTTTCATGAGCCCTTTCAAATATTACACCCCTAAAATGGTCAACCTTTACAGCAAAACGGAGTTTCAAAAATTTGACAGAGCACAGATCCAAAAGCACCCCAAGGCCAAATTAAGGGATCAACCCCAGCCCAGTTAATCTCCAATCCCCACCCAGATCCTGCTCCAAAATATAAACAATTTGTGTTAAATTAATCAACCCATCCATCACTCATCATGAGCTCTGTAAATCAAATTCAAAATAAAATAAAGTGGTCCAGAATTCCATTCAGGAGGGGTCCAAAATGCTGGCTGGGTACTGGGAGGTGCAAGGTGTGAAGGGTGGGCAAAGGACGGAGGTCAAGTAAAGGGGGCAAGGAAGAAGATTAAGGAGGAGAGGAGGGATGGAGGAGGAAGGAAAGACAGACAGACAGACAGGTTTGGGGGTGGAGATCAGGGACAGACACATTTCCTTCCAAACCCTGTTGGTTTCTCTGCTCTACATGGTTACCATTTGCCCTTTTGTTTGACAGCTTTGGCTAGACCTCATCTGGGTCCTCCTGAGGCATGCTGGCAAGGTCCAGAATTCTGGTGCAAGGATGTGGCTACAGCTGCTGCATGTAACAAAGAGGAATACTGCTGGACCATTGAGTGGAGCTCTTCTTTGGTAAGAGTCAGAATCACATTGATGTCCACCTTAAGAGTTGCTCCCTTCTCTCTCTCCTCTCTCCCTCTCCCTCTCTCTCATCACTTCTTTCCATCTTTTGTCCACCTTTAGAGGCAGCATATATAATGCAGCCACATCACTCCCAAAAGTTAAAGAGAATTAAGCAACATTAACTGGATATATTGGAAAGGATGGAAAGCAGTATCCTGGACAGCTTCACCTTCTTAATAACAAATACAGTCATGCCTTGGATTGAGAGCATAATTCGTTCCGGAAACGTGCTTGTAATCCAAAACACTCTTATATCAAAACAAAATCCCCCCAAAAAAATTTGTACAATATAATACTTACTTTAGATTTCTTGAATCAATAAAAAATAATTAAATTGGGATCAGCCATTGTGTCACACGAAAACATAAGCCTGACTAGTACAGAAACTACCAAGGGAGAAATATATTTTATTGATTGATTGATTGATTGATTATATTTATATCCCACCTTTTTTCCTGCAAGGAACACAAGGTGGCTTACATAATCCTCCTCTTCTCCATTTTATCCTCACAGCAACCTTGTGAGGTCGGTTATGAGAATGTTATGAGAATCAACAATCACATTCTCCTCTTCTTTCTCAATGCTTCTCCACCCCCTTTTCTTTTTTTAAAGAATGCTTCAGGCTCATAGCCAGAAATGGGGGAGCAGGGTTAAGAGGGAAGGGAAATCATTGCAGAAAAGTCAGAACATAAATATGAGGAGCCTAGCTCTATTTAAAGTTATTTAATTGTATTACTGGTTATTGAGCAACTGGGTATGATGCTGTCTGCACCCATTCCCTTATATATCCCCAAGTAAAAGGGTGAGACGCTTGGTTTTTAAAATAAAAGTTGAAAAGTCTAGAGGGACCTGTAATATCCTAGAGGGGCAGGGCCGGCCCTACTATAAGGCAGAGTGAAGCAGTGGCCTCAGGAAGCAGATGCTGGGCGGTGGCAGCAATGTGTTAGGAGAGAAAGTTGCATGCTACTCAGCCTGCCCAGTGCGCCATGAGCTAGTCTGCTGCCTTTTGGTGTGGTGGAAGATGCTGCCTCTTTGCCAGTTCATTCAACGGCCAGTCCAGCTGGCTTTTGTGCATGGAATGGGAGCGGGATCCCTCTCCTTCTTCACCTTGTGCATCATCAAAGTATCTTGGGTCAGCCCAACAGCTCCCTTGCAGCTATAGTCCTGTCACCTTCATTATTTACCATTTAACCCTAGCTGTTTCTGTCAAGCATCACTGTACTCTTTGAGGCCATTGCTCATCTTTGTTAGTCTCAGCAGGAGGGACTCGTGGAGGAGGCTGAGGCTGTTGCCCCATTGTTTAAATGCTCCATATGCAAGAAGGTTGTCCAGAAAATCAAGGATCTGGTAGGAGATGATCCAGATGATGTAAGTTGCCTGTTGCTATTCTTGGGGTTTGTGTCCTGGGGAGTGCTAGGGAAAAGGAGGTCTGGGAGGAGAGTTACTGACTTGGGTCATGCGTTAGAGATCCAGAGTATAGCCTGAGGGCAGAGCACATGCTTTTATTGCTGAAGCTAAGCAGGATTGTCCTTGTAAGCTGCTTGGAAGACAGGGCTGGATTAAGAGCATTATGGGCCTGGTGCTGAGGATTTTGGTGGGCCTTTTTATGGAAATAAATAAAATGAAGACGCAATTTTATATTAAAACAAATTAAATATTTTAATTACCATTAAAGTGCCAAAACTCAAAAACTCCTGCAGCTCATCAGTAAGGGTCTTCCCAATTTCCCCCAAATTTATTTATTAAAAAAGAAAAAGCAGCCACAACAAAAAGCCAGGAAGCTTTGCTTGACCAAGAATAATTGTGTTGTTCTTGTTGCTTTGTTTCGTTTTCGTTTTTTTGTTAAACTAGCATTTGAACAATTGAGCTGCGAATCAGAAAGATCTTTTGCTCAAGGCTGGAGAAAGAGGTCCCTTCTAAATCTGAATATTACAGACCCTAGCAAGCCCCCATGTGCTTCAAAGAAATGTAGTAACAGTGATTGAAATGCAAAAACCTACCAAAATGCTAATTTGAGAACAACAGTTCTTGCTAGGTCTTGCCTCAAGCCTGTAATGCAGATGTGCTTAGAACACCTTTCTAATCTTGAAAAAATCATTAATTATGCTGAATGATAACGATCGGAGCTAACTCAAATCGTGCCGCGTGTCCCTATATTGTGGGCCTATTGTCTGTTATGGGCCTGGAGCGGCCGCTCCAATCGCCCCTATGTTAATCCGGCCCTGTTGGAAGAGAGACCCTACCTGGGAACTACATTTAAGCTGCTCTGAGCCCCTTAAAAGAAGAGCAGGGTATCTACTATAACTCTGGGCAACTTTCATGCGTATTGCACAGCCTAGGTCAGGGGCACAGAAGCTCCTTCTGCCCAAGGGCTGAATTCCATTTCAGAAAGGTTTTTCTGGGGGGGTCGGGCTGCATTGCAGTGGAGCAAAGAGGAGGGACACCATGAGCTGCCTGTGTGTGTGGGACAAGCACTCGTCTGAGGAATTATCTGTTTGAATCCTGGGAATGCTGCCACCAAAGTTCCAGTCCTACTCCATGACTTTTATTTCAGGAAAAAATTGATGAGGCCATAAGTACTATATGTAGAGCTTTGGGAAGGCTCCTGAGAGGGGTTTGCAAAAGCTTTCTGAGACGGTATAAGGATAAGCTCGTGGAGGATCTGCAGAATGGCATGGAGACTCAGGCGATCTGTACTGATCTCAAAGTATGCAAGGCACCAGCAGGTGAGAGCAAGACGCTATGGTGATTCCATGTTGTTCCCATTCCTCCTATCCAGTGAAAGGGACATGCTGCAGTAGGGGGGGGGTGGGACCATAGTGCGGCAGTAGATCACATGCGTTGCATACGGAAGGCCCCAGTTCAATCCCGGGTGACTCTGGTTAACAAGAAGGATCAGGCAGCAGGAACGAGGTGGGAGAGACCTCCTCCAGGGGCCCTGGGGAGGGGGCTGATGCCAGAGCAGACAGTATTTGGGTAGATCAGTACATCTGGGAGGCTGGACTATACTACCCATCATCACCAGCCAGCATGGCCATATCTGGAGGGCAGGAGGTTGGGGGAGGCTAGGCTAGATAGACAAAAGGCCTGACTGAGTAAGAGGGCAGCTTCCTCTTTTCAGTGTGGTGGTGTATAGGAGTGAGCGGCATGCCAACTTCTGCAGATGAACCAGTTCCATACGGAGACTTCAACCTGTGTGTGTGTATCACACTGTCTGGTGGATCATCAAATGCACTTCTAGAAACTTCCATTCCAGTATGCTCTATGGCATAGAAGGACAGGAAGTAGACCACTGCCTTCCACTGGCCCATGTCTGGTGGACCAGCTAGCATGCTGGCTGGCTGCTGTGATTCTTGCAAAGAACACTGGGCCTGAATGCAAGAGCACAGATTGACACTCCGATCAGTTATGCCTTACCTCCGCCTTCCTCAACCCGGCACCCTCTAGATGTGTTGGGCTACAGCTCCCATCAATGACTCTGTTGACTGGGGATCATAGGTGTTGTAGTCCAACACATCTAGAGGGTGCCAGGTTGGGGAAGGCTGGTCCAGCATCCTTTTCCCCACAGTGGCCAACCAGATGTCTCTGGGAATCTCCCACAAGCAAGACAGGAGGGTAATTAGCCTCTTCCCTTGTTATTCCCCAGCATGCCTCTGAGTCTGAACCCGGAGGTTGCTCTAAGCCATTACTAGTAGCTGCTGCTAGCCTTATCACCCATCAGTTTGTCTTAATCCCCTTTAAAGCCACCTGTGCTGATAGCTGTCACCATATCTTCTTGTGCTAGCAAGTTTCATAGTTGAAGCTGAACCATGTGCTGTGGGTTTTTTCACTAATCTAGAAAGCATTGAAGGTAGCTGCTGAACTGGCTGATTTCCCAAATATCCACTTTGCTGCTGCTGCTGCTGTTCCTGCTAGTGCTTCTCAGCTTTGGAACCTCCTTTCTTAATTTGCAAAAGGGGCAAAGAAGAGCCGAAATGCCCACATTACTTAGTAAGTGATGGTGGAACTAAGGAAAGCAGTGCTGGGCTCTACTGGGAACTTCTTATAAGCACCTTTCATTTCCCCTTTCCTTTTGCTAGAGTGAGTGCTTTGTTGAACATTTTCATGTAAAGTATTACTACTATGTGTAATGGGAGTTGCAATCTAAAACATATGGGGGCACCTGGTTGTCTACTGTTGCATTGTGGGGTAGTTCAAGCTGTCCTATAGTTAAGTTGGTTTTAATAATCGTTGGTTTTAGCAGCTGAATTTTAAATTCAAATTACCGTGTATATGCTCAGACTGTTCCAAATATTTATGTGCTTGGTGGTGTTAAGGACATGGGAAGTTGTCTTATATGCCAAGACAGCTGGTTCACTAGTCCAGGTAGCTCAGCACCACCTACATCAGGAGTGGGCAGAAAGTAGATGTCCTGATATTTTGGACTTCAACTCCCTGCATAATTGGCCATGCTGGCAGGGGCTTCTGGGATTTGAAGTCCCAAACATCAGGAGATCTACCTTTTTGCCCACCCCTGGTCAGTCATCGGTAACCTTTTCAGTCCTGGGACCCACCTTCAGTCCAAACATGCATTTGGGTATCCACTTCTTTATTATTATTATTATTATTATTATTATTATTATTATTATTATTATTATTATTATTATTATTATTATTATTATTATTTTACCATATATTTGTCTGGCAGTAGTACTGCTGTTGCAACCAATGTTAGGTCATTCTACGACCCAATAGCAGGCCTCAGTCCACCAGTTGAAGACCAGTGGTCTTCACCAACCTTCTCCAACCTGGTGCTTTCCAGATGTTTTACTTCAGCTCCCATCAGCCTAGCTAATGGTCAGGAATCCTGGGAATTGTGGTCCAAAACATCAGGAGGTTGGAGAGAGCTGGTCCTACTGGGAAACTTAGAATCATAGAAAAGTAGAGTTGGAAGGGGCCTACAAGGCCATCGAGTCCAACCCCCTGTTCAATGCAGGAATCCAGATCAAGCTAATTTGTCATCATAATTTAAGGCATAAATATACTTCTAGATTAAATACATGAGGAGAGGAAGATCCAAGGGTTTTGTAGCACCTTTGCAGGACTGCTTGTGGCCCCTTCATGACTCCTATAGAGTAGTTAGCCTTGGTTCCCCCCCCACCCACCCTCTTTACCTCTATGTAGCTAATGTACATTAGAATAATTTCTGTGTTTTCTGGATTTGGGACCTTCTCCTTGGGACCTTCTCCTACAATGCAGGTGCTCTACCACTGAGAGGAGGGATGGGGTGCTAGAAAAGTGTTCATAAAGGGCCAAAGTGGTGCCCTGCAAAGAACCAGGGAGGCAGGTTGGGGAATGAGAGGAAGCTTTTCCTCCCCACTTACCCCCCACCAACACGCACGCACACACCAGTTCTCCAGCTGATGGACGAGGAAACTACAGCTCTATTGACACATTGGCATTTAGCCTTCTTCTAGTCCACCTCACCCAGCAACCCGGGGTGGTGAGTGACCAATCTTGCTCTCCTTTCCCTTCAGATCCAAAACCATTGCAGGGGCTTGCCTTGGGTTCATGGATGGAAAAAGATAAGTTCATCCCTCCTTCAGCCCCAAGTCTATTGTGGGAGCTTTTACTTGGCTGAAAGGAAGCAAGTTGCCAGGGGGACATACTAAAAGGAATGACAGAGTATGGCCATTGGGAGTGCATTGGTTCCTTCCAAATGGCCACTGGAAGAAATACACTGGCTGGGTTCAGACAACATGGTAACCCACACTCAAGGGTTGAGTGTGGGTTGTCATTGAATCATGGATTGTTATTGAAATGTGTTGTCTGAACCCAGCCGAGATTATAACCAATCATGGTGAACAACCCACAGCTCACAATCCAACAACAAACCAAGGGTTCTCTTCATGTGTTTTTTGTGGTTAACAAGCCATGGTTAGCACAGCTGGGTTCAGATATCACGGTAACCCACATTTCAACAACACATGGTTCGACGACAACCCACACTCAACCCAATCGTGTTGTCTGAACCCAGTCACCAGGTGATTGGTTGAATACACAATAGTCTGTAGTGACCATCCACAAATGGCTAAATTTAAAAAAAGTTTGTTTTTTTTTAAGTGGGGAGGGAGTTGGGTGGGGTTTGGCCAGAGTATTTTTTTTCCCCCCCCCCCCCTGCTGAAGATGCTTGCAATCTTCCTGAGCATACTCAGTGGTCTAGAGACTATGGATGAGAAATCTCGTGTGCTGGACACACAGTCAAATATCTGAGGTTTGAAGACACAGCCAAATATCTGAGTACTAAGGGGCTGAGTGAATCAGAATCAGATTCTGTCCCATTTGGTTTGATTTGAGTTTATTCCCATAACCTTCACATATGTGTGTTGAATTTTTGCATCTGGCATCACTATATCAGGGGTCCACCATGGGCATCTGAGAGGAAGCAAGCAGCCTTTCCCAGTTAGCTACGCTAATACTAACTGTCCTCATTTTGTTCTCTACACCAGGTCTGGATTATTATTAGACCGCAACAGAGTGTTCCTGGAGACCGGCACAGGTTCCTTTAGATGCTTGCTGTCCATTCTGCTGCAAGGCTTAAGCCATTTACTTTTCTGGGCTATATCTTTGGCCCTTTTCTTTGAAAAATGGAACAAAACAAACTTGTATTACAACGAATAAAGCACATTGTTCAGCTTCTCTCACTTACTTTTTATAGATTCTGTGGGCAACAAGAATTGGCGCAAACATGCAAGGCACTGAGCCATGGGCGGGGAACATGTGTCCCTCCAAATGTTGTGGGACTGCAACTCTCATCAGCCCTAAGCAGCAAAACCAATGGTGAGGGATGATGGGAAGTGCAGTCCAACAACTTTTGGAGGGCTATATGTTGCCCACCCCTACACTACAATAAGCTCTTGGCTCAAGAACTGTCAGGCTAATAAACCTCCAGCATCCTGGTTTGTACATAACACTAACCCATGGTTTATTTAACCCATGGTTTGTTGCTCTATCCAGGGTTTGTCTGGCAGACGATCGAACAAACCGTGATTTGTTTTCTCGATCCCTGAGTTGTTTGTTTCCCTCCTTGTTTGCCCACTCCCTTGGCGGTTCTGTAGTACTGTACTGGCGTGTAGAGCAGCTGCTTTTTTCCCACCACTCTTGCCCAACGCCTCTGTAGCCCAGCAAAACAACCCATGAACAACCCACGGTTCTGGATTCGCACACAATGACAACCCATGGTTTAGACAACCCAGAGTTCAGAACCCAACAACAAACCATGAGTTCTTTTTCTGGATTGTTTGTGGCCAACAAACCATGATTTGTTAGCACAACATCCCGGAATTATTTGCAAACCAGGCCAGTGGAGGCACCTCCAGTTCTGTCCTGCTGCTCTAAAAATGTTGCATCTCGCTTCACCCATGGTTATTCTCTCATCTCATTGCCATTGTCTGAGCCTTATTCTTTTCTTACTAGGTCTTTTATTGGAGGAATGTTAGCAGGGCAGGGTGCTGCCTGCAGTAGCCGTCGTCACCACACCCTATTAATTTCCCCACAGTTCTTCAGTCTTCCTTCTCATCACCATGTGTGATGATGTAACACAGAGATTTGTAGTCAATGTTCCCAGCCACATCAATGGGCGCTACAGCAAACATTTGCTCTACCTACAGAGGAAGCAACACAAAGAGGAAGTAAGAATGCAGCATCGCGCTTAACAGACCAATGTTGCCAACGCTCCAGAGCTTTGTGATAGGATATTTGGGGTTTCCTCTCCCAATCAAAGCCTCACCCCCTTGAGTCATGTGATTAAAAGAATTTCATTCTTCAGGTTAAGTAAACTCGTAGCTTTCAAGATTGTATGGGCAAAATCTTGTTAATGTGTCTACTATAGGCTCTAAAAAGCGGGTGCAGAACCTCAGGCCCAGGGGTCAAATATGGCCTGCCTGAAGTCCCAATACGGCCCTCTGGAATTTCCCAGATGGTCACACCTTTGGTGGTTTCCTGGCATTTGTGCAGGTTTTTTCCCCATTGTAAAGTTGAACTGCCTCCCCCTCTTAGTTCCTGACAGTAAGAGCTTTAAGCTAAAACATGCTGGTATTATTTTTGGTATTTTGGCCCCGCCCCATTTGCCTTTGTCCCTTCCCACCACCAAAATGTGGCCCCCAAGAGCCTCTCTGAAATGGAATTCGGCCCTTGGGCTGAAAGAGGTTCTGCACCCCTTGTCTAAAAAATACTAAAAGGTGCATGAGTGCTGGTTGAGAGTCTGAACTATGTTAATTGATCAATCAGTAAGTTTCTGGCTTGAATCTCACATTTGGCACGGTTTTGGTAGGCGGCTTTATGGCCGAACATGAGGATACGTTAATGAATGCATTTTAATGTGTCTGGTTTTTTCATTGAAAATAATGGCTGCAACTCCCACCCTCCCAATCAGAATCTGGACTCTGGTATCTGAGGAGTGGGGAGTTAACCCTGTCTTAGGGTTGCCACTTAATGTACAGCCATCATGACTAGTAGCCATTGATAGCCTTCTCCTCCATGAATTTGTCTAATCCCCTTTTAAAGCCATCCAGATTGGTGGCCATCACTTACATCTTCTGGTAGCAAATTCCATAGCTTAACTATGTGCCATGTGAGGAAATACATTTATTTATTTATTTATTATATTTATGCTCCGCCTTTTTTCCTGCAAGGAACCCAAGGCGGCTTACATAATCCTCCTCCTCCTCTCCATTTTATCCTCACAACAACCCTGTGAGGTAGGTTAGGCTGAGAGTCAGTGACTGGCCCAAAGTCACCCAGTGAGTTTCATGGCCGAGCAGGGGACTAGAACCCAGGATCTCCCGAGTCCCAGTCCAGCACTCTCACCACTATGCCACACTGGCCACACTACGCCACACATTCCAGGCAGTGGTGCACCAAGAACAGCTGTCTCACCTCCTCAGGAGAGAACTTGTCTGCCTGAGTCATCAGGAGTTGTTTAAACCTGGAAACCAAATTTTAAAAAATGAAGTCAGTGTTATTTAAACACACCACCCAGACCTCTGATCTGATCACCAGTTAGACAAACCGAGCCCCAGTGACAGTGGAGAGGAACATAACCCAGGAAGTTGAGAGTAGATTCTGAACTTACTCATCTTTGTTCACGTAGCCCGTTGCATTAGGGTCAAAGAGCTTGAAGGCAGCAAGGATGGACTCCTCTGGGTCAGTGCCTATGGAAAAGAAGGGTTGGTCAGCATAGAACAGAGTGATCCTCAAGCTCCTTGGCTATGGCAGCACCAACTCACCATTCAATTTCTCCCCGAACAGTGTTAAGAAGACGGTGAAGTTAATCGGCCCTTTCCCTTCCTTCAGCATCTCTTCCAGCTCCTCCTCCTTCACATTAATTTTCCCTGTGGAGAGAGAACATGGTCCCAATAAACCCCATTCCCAACCGGATGCATCGTTTTGTATCGTCTGCCTACCGTCACCTTATGCTGGGCTGAAAAATCGCCATCACTTAAATTCAGCACAAGAACCACTCTATCACTACGGGATCCTGTACTCTTCCCAGAAAGCCAAAGTCCTGTCATCATCACCATCTTCATCATCACCATCTAGGGAAGACACTTACACACCACCCAAAAAGAGGAAATGCAAAACCCCACAAAAAAGAAGATAAACGAAGATACAGTTTTGCACAAAATTTACATATGCTAATTTATAGGTATAGAGGCAAATTTAGAAATAATGACAATAAATAGAAACACAATACATCTCACCATAGTGGGCAAAGGTGTGACCAGGTGACAGCCCCATGTGCCTACTCAGTCTGCTGTTCATAGGCAGCTCATGCCAGGTCCCACCTGCATGCCACAATCACTATTCCATAGCAGGGACGGGCAGACAGGCAATGTCCAACCTTATTGAGGTTCTCCTAATTCTTCCTCGAAGCTCATTTCACCTTGTTTGCATTCTCAAACATGAGTTTCTTTTTTTTTCCAGTTGGGAAAAATTTGCATTTTTAAAAGTGCACAATTTTTCCCAATTGAAAAAAATAAGCATTTTTAAACATGTGTATTTTTCCTGATCAGAAATGCCTATTTTCTCCATCAGGCTAAAGTGGATTTCGAGAGGGTGGAATTTGCGCAAATGTGCAGTTTCGGACGTGCGCATTTGAACAAATCCACACTTTTGAACATGAACACAAGTTTAGGAAATTGCAAGAATTTCCCGAGAATTGCGTTCCTGCTCGCATTCGCATTCGGGCTTGTGAACAAGACATGTTGACATGATTTGTAAACAGGAATGACATTCTCATTCATCCCTAAACCCACAGGGAAGCACAAATCTCTACGAATTCTAGTTAAACTGCACAAGCACACACACTCTTGTTCTAAAGAAGGGCCTGGGGTCCATCACACCTCAGAACGTTGCTTGTTCTGCTCGAACACTGTTTCTGATTTGACTCCCACAAATCTCACAAGATCTGGGCCAGGGATGGGGAACGTGTGACCTTCCCAACTTTATTGGACCACAACTCCCATCAGCCCTCACCATTGGCTGTGCTGACTAACACTGATGGGAGTTGTAGTCCAACAACAACACATGTTCCCCAACCCTGATCTGGACAATAGGGACAAAGATACAGAGAAATACATTTCCATAAATATCGTTAAGCATGATCTACAGTTTAGCCTTAATTTTTCTTTCCCATGGAACTGGGGTCTCAACATGGACTGATCTCCCTGGATCTCCAGGCCCAAGTAAAGTGTACTGTTTCTGCTCCACTCCCTGCATGTGCCCTGGACTGCACATCAGCCTCACTATGCACTGCAAAGGAAGATAAGATTTTCTGTCCCCTTCTGAAAGTGACATGCTGCTTATCAAAAATGACACCATCCAGAGTTGAAGAGAAGTGAAGTGCTCCCAACTCCAGAAATAACACACCCGCTATGCCACCAGTGGTTCTGCAGATAAGCAAGTTATTTTCCCCTACTGCATTCCGGTTAGGAAGGTCACTATGAATTTTTGCATTTTGCTCCTAGTGAGTAGCAATCAATCACATCTCTGTAAAGAAAGGAAAGGCCATAGCTCAATGGTAGAGCACCTGCTCTGCATGCAGAAAGTCCCAGGTTCAATCCCCAGCTTCTCCAGGCAGGGTTAGGAAAGAATCCTGCCTGAAACCCTGGAGAGTCCATGTCATCAGTAGTGAACTAGATGGGCCAAGGGTCTGACTCAGTATAAGGCCGCTTCCTATGTTCCTAAGAAACTGAGAGCAGGGAGGGACTGTGACTTAGTGGTAGTACATATGCTTTACATGCAGAAAGCCCCAGCCCCCAGGTTCAATCTTTGGCATCTCCAGTGTTTTTAAAAATCAAGTAGCAGGTGATGGGAATGGTTTCTCTCTACCTGAGAATCTGGAGAGCCAGTACCACCAGTAGAGTAAAAAAATGCTGGATTAGGTGGGCAAATAGCAGCTTCCTATGTTCCAGGCCTGGCTAATACACCTGAAGGTCTTTTATGTGTGGCTCCGCTTTACACACCATAAGACTCCAGCTGCAGCAGCCTTCCCCAACCTGGCGCCACTCAGATGTGTTGGACTACAGCTCCCATAATCCCCAGTTGGGGTTGTGAGAGTTGTAGTCCAACACCTCTGAGGGGTGCCAGTTTGGGGAAGGCTGCTCTAGCTAGAGGGTTTATATATCCAAATCGCTTCCATAGCTAAGACATTTTAATTATTTAATTGGATCCAGCTTGTCAGCGTCAAGAGTACTATAATCCCTAACAGAAGGTGGTAATCTCTGTCCCTTAAATCAGAGTTGTCCCGTTCCATGGCACTGCTACCTGGCACTGTTACCCCCCCCCCCCTGTATCTCCTGGTTGTTAGATAAAGAATAAACCTCTGAGCTTCAGCATAGTGCAGCTTCATAACAACTGGAGTCACTCACCCAGTTGACCATATGTCTCTTTCAAGTCCGATTTGCTGATAATGCCATCACGATTCTGGTCAATGCAGCTGAATGCCTTGGGAAAAGATAAATCAACTTAATCCTGCTCTCCCTTGAGTTTAATTCCTTTGTGCCACTATAATAAGAACATGAGCAGTCATTACAAACATTTTTCCTCTCCTGTCCATCCCCCAGGAATCACATTCTACAGCCCTGGTGTTATCTCTGAGGTGACACTTAAATCAGAGTTCGATTTTGGGGGAGGGGGTTGCATTTCCTGAGTCTGCATCTGAATGTTAAACATTTGATTAAAAATTGGCTTTCTTCTTTCTAGTTTGCATTAGCATTATTCACAAGTGACACATACCAGGCTAAAAGGTAGGGTTGAGCCAAAACATGGGGAAGGGGGTATATTTCATGAAAATATCATCCCCTGCAAAATGCATTTCCCCCTTCCAGTTTCATTACTAATTAGGGGCGGGGCGGGGCAGGGCGGGGCAGGGGGAGCACTGCAAAACAGGGCAAACATGTATCTCACAGTCAGAGTGAGGGCCAGAAGCATTGCCTCCACTCTGATTATCTGGCTTCATGATGCCCTCACACGGTCAAAGCAGATTGGCTACATGGCACTGTGACATCATCATACATGATCCCCGATTGGCTAGATTATATAATTATATATAACTTGTAAGAAGAACCCTTAAAAAAAATATGTGGCATTGAACAAAAGCAAAGTACATTGCGGGGGTGGGGGTGGGGTCTTTCTGATAACATTTTGGAGCCTGAAAATGTTCACCCATGAAAACTCAGCTCAGCACTAGTAAAAAGTGAATTTAGTGGCACTTTTGAAATACTCTTAACCACATTGTGCTGTAAGATTTTTTCTTGAAAGCCAAAAAATGTCAGCTCTGTCTGTGTGTGTCTCTCTCTCCAACCAACCAACCAACCACACTTGAAGAAGAACATGAGTTGGAGAATTGTCCCACATGCACTGCCGGTTCCAGAGTTTTGAGACCCCTTGGGCAAGACACCCTCCATGGGCCCTTTCCCTCAGTGAATCTATCTTCTCACCACCATGATCACCAGCAGCTATTACTACTACTCTGCAACAACAACAGAAACAACCTTGTGAGATAGGATAAACTGAAAAAGAGGTCACCCCATGAACTTCATAGTTGAGCGGGGATTTGAAGTTAGGTCTTCTCCCAATCCAAATCCAACTCTAACCATTACACCACACTGGCTTCTTTTCTTCTTTGTCACTACTTTGCTCTGTCGAACAGGCCATTTTAAGAGGGGCAACATCTCCTTTAGCACAGAAAATAAAGAAAGCATAAGACAGGCCTGTGGCTCATGCTGGCTCAGCTTGTCTGAGTGTGGAAAGCTAAGCAGGGTCAGGCCTGGTTGTTACTTGGATGGGAGACCCCTCTGCTAGTTTCCTGCATTGAGCAGGGGGTTGGACTCGATGGCCTTGTAGGTCCCTTCCAACTCTATGATCCTATGACTTTCCTATGACTATAATACTGGACATCTTGCCAGTGCTGGCTCCAGGCAACACACCGTCAAATGGCCCCCTCCCTCAGTGAGACCACCTCTTCGCTGCCATGGTCACCAGCTGCTCTTGCTCCTCCTCCTCTTTCTCATCATTGCTACCACTTGCTTGCTTGGCTGACAGAGAGCCAGTGAGCAATCAGGCAGTGCTGCCATCTCCTGCTCCTCCTCCTCGCCACCACCGTTGTCTGGGGCTGGGCCAGAGCAAGAAGCAGGTGAAGAAACAGGGGAACAAGTAAGTTGCCGTGGTGAAGAGGAGGAGCAACTCCAGGGGGCTCTTGGCAGTGGGCCCTTGGCAGTGGGCCCCTGCTGGGTCTGGGCCCTTGGCAGGTGCCTGACCATGCCTACTCTGGACGCTGGCCCTGCCCACATGTATAGTCCTCCATCCTCTTCTAATAATCTTACTCCAACTCCATACATGAAGCTCATCTATGGGCAAATACCAAAGGCTTTTTTTTTTTAAAAAACGTGGTGCTTCATGGTGAAGTCATTGTATGCCCTTCCTTCACCACTCAGCTACTACAGCCAGCCAGAGCCCATGAATTTTCCCTGCCTGAGACGAAGGGCAAGATGGGTTATTCCATGGGCCAACCAGACAGGTAGTTAAATCTTATTTCAACACTCTTGATGATGGGTCAGTATCCTCCATTGCTCCCAAGGGTAATAGGCTAGCTTAAGGGGCGCTGGCTAGGCTGTGTGGCACATACAGCTGTGTTCAATACGTTGCTGCTGCTGCCCTCAACATCTGCCTCATTCTACCTAACGGTAGGGGCCAGTCCTGCAGCCATCTCTGCAGGCTGGAGACTCCAATGTCAGCAGGGCTGCATATCCACTCTGGAATGTAGTCTGAACTTTAAAGGAACTATTCATGGTGCTGAACCCTAGCGCCAACTTAGGTTCAGCACCATGGATAGCTCCTTAAAAGTTCAGAGTGAAATCTGGAGCAAATACATAGCCCTGCTGACATTGGAGTCAGCAGCCTCCCCAGGCTCTGCCTAACCTATGCTATGGCGAGGGGGGGGGGCAGGGCTTATGGGTTAATATGGAGGGCTGCCCAGATGGCTTGAGCAGGGCAGAGGAAAAGACACTCTTTTGGCAAAGACATGCATTGGATGCAAGTTGGGCACAAGCCTGAATTAATTCCATTGGCTTAACAGGAAAACTCAAGAGCCAGTGTGGCGTAGTGGTGAGAGTGTTGGACTGGGACTTGGGAGATCCAGGTTCTAGTCCCCGCTCGGCCATGAAACTCACTGGGTGACTTTGGGCCAGTTACTGACTCTCAGCCTAACCAACCTCACAGGGTTGTTGTGAGGATAACATGGAGAGGAGGAGGACCATGTAAGCCTCTTTGGGCTCCTTGCAAGAAGAAAAAAGGCGGGATACAAATGTAGTAATAATTTTTTTTAAAATAGTCCATGGGTTCAGGTTCCCTCACCTCCTTGAATTCCTGGATCTGTGACTGCTCAAACATGGAGAACACATTGGAGGATCCCCTCTGGGCATGCTTTGCGGCAGCTTTGCTTCGAGTCCCAGCTTTCCTGCTGGCCTGAAAGAAAAGGAGTCAATTAGAGTACCTGGGATCCTGCTGCCCTGGGCCCTGGCCAATCAGAATGAAGAGGATCCTGCCAGGGGGAACAAGGATCCTAAAGTTTTGACTGTGTGAAGGGTGAAAAGGGCAGTTTACGTACTGTTTGTGCTTCTGTTAAAGAAGTATGACACATATGCAGAGCGATCCCATGCATGTTTACTCAGAAGCAAGACTCACTGTGTTCAATGGGGTTTGCTCCCTAGTAAGTGTATTAAGGATTGCAGCCAAATGCTGCAATTGTATAACGTCTTACTTGGAAGTACATCGTATTAAAACTCATGTTTGAGTAAACATGCAGAGGATTGCGCCGTTAACCTGTAACCCCTTTTTCTTGTGTTTTAAAAAATGTGATTAGTAAATATATTCTCCAGAGGTTTTACGGGGAGGGGGGCTTTAATGGCACCCCAAAATCTGCTTCCTGAGGCTTGCTGACTTATCCTGCCGAATGGTAGGACCAGTCCTGGATGCTGGATGCCTGACACATTGGGACAATGTGGGATCAGAACTAGTGGCACAGACCAAATATTTTTTAAAAAATTCACCTGCTTTGGATTCTCTTCATTTACCCTGGCATGGCCTATCCTACACTGGTCCCTAAATATGAGCAACCTGACTATAACAGTTGCTTAAAACACACACACACGCTTAAGAATGTTTAATAGAACATTTCATCTCACAAATTGATCTGACTGGACATCTTACAGAATTGCTGCAATTCAAACTCATTTACAGCGTAATCCAGGGCGTATCTATTCAGAAGTACATCCTAACGCATTCAAGGGGGCTTACTCCCTAGTAATTGTGTTTGGGATTGCAGCCTTAACAACATGTGCCATCTGCATAGGTGGGGTCTGGAGCAATGTTCTCCAACCTTGGGTCCCCAGATGTTTTTGGCCTACAACTCCCAGCATGCCCCAGCCAGCTACACTGGCTGGGGCATGCTGGGAGTTGTAGGCCAAAAACATCTGGGGACCCAAGGTTGGAGAACACTGCTCTAGACAATGAGAGCGGGGTTGGAAGAAGAGCAGTGCAGTCGTCTTTGCGTCTGAGTGCAAGTATTCTGATGCAGGGACAGAGTCCAGTGCCATCTGGCCCACAAAGAGAATTCAGAGAGGGAGCTGATACCTGCCAAAGTTGGGAGCAAAAAATGTGTCCGTGGTAACTTAATTTTAAAAAGGCAACCCCCCCCCCCCCAATATCTCCCCAGTAGGCAAAACAGGACAAAATTGGGACATGCACCAGGAAATAATGATTGGGTGCCAAGTAAATAGGAGCAAAAATTGAAGCGCATGTGCAGGGCACTAACATATTCAATACATTCTTGACTCTTATCAAGCAGAACAAGGACAGCATGACATTCAACCTGACTGTTTTCTCGGCACAGTTTCCCCCGCTGCTCCTGAGCTGCATCACTCTGGAGTAGAGTGACCATTCCCAATTGTCACCTGGATAGTAAATCTTCCCAGTCATCACCTGGACAAGCTGGGGAGGTGCCGAAAAGATCTGAGGTTCAGGCCCACAGGACCAAAAGAAATGCACAAATTTGCATATGCTCTAGTCTAAGGTTCTCTCTGTGTGTGTCTTTAAAGGAGCCTGTCTCCTAAGGACACCCCTATTTGTAAAAAGGGATGTATGGACAGGGGAGAGGAGGGCATTTGATTTCAGGAAAAAAAACCTCAGGAAGAAAGATTTGGGCAGGGGGCAGCAGGACACGAAGCACATGTGGGCAAAAAGCCAGCTACTCCAGGGGGATCAGATGCAACAGAGGTCATCTGGGCCACTGTACCTTTTTTTTCCAGCAAGTGCCCATGGACAGCACAGTGGTGGGGCAGAGAGCCTCCCGGAGATTCGAGGCTCCAAATGAAAGATTCGGGGCTCCAGCCCTAGTGCCCCCCCCCCGCATTGCCTCTGTGGATGGGGCATCATTCCCTAGTCTTTTCTTGCCTGTATACAGGAGGAACCATTGCTCGCTCTGTCTCTATTACAGAGGAATTAAACAGGAATGCATATGCCCCTCTGCTTAATATCTCCCTCTGTTTCATTTTGCCGTGGGGCTGGGAGAGAGTTCACTCTTCAGCCTTGAGGCAGGTCTATCCCAAAAGCCCATCAACTCCAGGAATTTGCAGAAGCAGCAACAGACACTGGGTACTCACCATCTTGGATGTCCTCCTGAAGCACAAAGACAGTCTGGATGCTGTCAAGCATAGGCTCCTCAGACTATATCCGATGGCTTATCACTTGGTGAGCTAAATCAGGAGACCAGTGGCAGGAGAGAACCAAACTTGGAGCTAGCTTGGATACCATGACAATTGATAAGAGCAGCGCATTGCACACACTTTGCTGATGGAGGAATTAGAGTTCCCGAGCTGGCATTCCATTCTAAACAGGGCTTTCCATTTTGCTTTTCTGTGCAAGTGTTGTCATTGGTCATTGCTTAGGCTTGTACGTAATCGGAAGCTGTGTGTGTATGAAGTGTAGGTCTGTTTTCTTCTTTGCCGGCTTCCTTACCATTTTACATAGAAATAATAGGATATATTCCTGTAGTCAAGCCCTAAATTTAAGCACACCCATGTCCATTGAAATCTATTGGTGAACGCATTACTAACTCTGCATAGGATGTGGCTCTTGTGCATTTCCCCCTTTTACTTTTTATTGGCCCAATCCTATGAACAGCTAGCTGTGCAGATTTCAGTTTAAGGGGGATTTAAGCCCAGAATTCATATGTTAATTTTCAAGCCCATATTCTTCATTTTTGATAGAAACACACACTCACCATCTTTCTTCCTTTGACTTGGGCTGCTCATGTACATCTATGAAGCTACCTACTATTTAATGGGTCAGGCCACTGGTCCATCTAGCCCAGTATTGTCTACTGACTGGCAGTAGGTGTCCAGGGTCTCAGGGTCTGTTTCATTGCCTCCTACCTGATCCTTTTAGCTGCAGATGCCAAGGATTGCACATGGGACCTTCTGCATGTAAAACATGTGGTCCACCACTAAGCTATGCAGGGCTGGACCAAGAAGTTCTGCTGCCTGAGGCGAAGGGCAAGATGGCACCCCCCTCCCATTCCATGTACAAAAAAGCCAGCTGGACTGATGGTTGAATCTTCCTTTGACACAGTTCTATCCTCCAAGACAGGGGGATGCCCCAGGGAGCTCAGGAGGAATTCACTGGGGGGCTGCAACTGCTGCCCTGCAGCAGTTGCTGTCTGAGGCAGTTGTCTCACTCTGCCTCATAGCAGGGTCAGCCCTGAAATATTGCCCAACTGTGTGTTTTGGGGATGGGGTATTCTCATGGAACAGCACAGCTATCTTTCTTCTTCTTCCTCTTCCTCTTCCTCTTCCTCTTCCTCTTCTTCTTCTTCTTCTTCTTCTTCTTCCACTTATCTCTAGCACTATAGAGAATATTTGGCTGGGTGGGGTTTTCTAGGATTATTTTGGAGTTTCTGCATTTAGCAGCTATAAATACTGAGTTTCAAATAAATTGTTATTCTCAAATGTGCCTTTTGGACCAGTGGGCATTTGTTGCTACTCTTTTACAACTGGTTTACACCTGCTCCTTGAAAGTTTGCTTCAGGATCGGATGGGGGGGGGGTTGTGCATGTGTGTACTTACACAGAAGGGACTAGCCCAAGTTGTTATATTCATTTGGCTCTTTGAGCATACACTCCCATATGCACTTACCTAGGAGTTTCATAGATTTCATAGATCATAGAGTTGGAAGGAGCCTACAAGGCTATCGAGTCCAACCCCCTGCACAATGCAGGAAACTAGAGGAGGGGTCTCCCATCCAAGTAATAACCAGGCTTGACCCTGCTTAGCTTTCCACGCTCAGACAAGCTGAGTCCCATCTACTTACTTCTGAGTACTAGACATGTATAGGATTGCACTGTGAGTTATTTTATGTTGTTTTTAGTCAGGTGATGTGTTACCTCTTTGAATATTTTAATTAATGGGTTTGCTGTTTTTTATATTTGATATTTGTTGCACATTGTTAGCTGTTTCGAGCATGACTGTTGGAGGGGGAAAGCAGGATAGACTTTTTAGGATAAATACATAAAATACACACAAATCCCCCCACCCACCCTCATATGATACATTCTGGATTTAAAACAACCAATGTCTTACAGCTTGTCATTTGAATCCACCTTATAAAGCGATAGAATTGCACTAGTTGTTCCCTAGCACAAACACCTGCTTTGTAGCACAATCCACAATGTTCTCTTTTTACGTCGTTCCTGCCATCAATTCTGCAGATTATAGGGTGGCCATGTGTCCTATTTTACAGAGGACATTCCTCTATTTCAGGGCTCTCCAACCTTGGGTCCCCAGAGGTTGCTGGACTACAGCTCCCAGAATCCCTTGCCATTAGCCATGCTGGTTGGGTATGCTGGGAGCTGTAGGCCAGCAGCAACATCTAGGGGCTCAAGGTTGGAGAGCCCTGCTCTATTTCACCCTTTCCCAACCTGGCTGGGACCCTCCAGATGTTTTTGTACTTTGACTCCCATCAGCTCTAGCCAGCTTGGCCGATGGTCAGGAATGTTGGGATCTGTCATTTAAAACATCTGGAGGGCACCAACTTGAGGAAGGCTGCATTTGAATGGCTGTCCAGTCCAAGTCCAGCTTAAAGGCCGTGACTGAGGTTGTCCATCAACAGTCAGCACTTGGACAGGAAACTGAACAAGCACATGGGTCACCTGGTCCCAGTCTTCTCCACTATGGTGAGATCTGCATTATATTTCTCTATTTAATTGTGCATCTATACATATACATAGGCATATATAAATTTCATGCAAATGCATGCGCCCTTTTGTCCTCTTTCTTGAGAATGCATTTCCTCTTTTGGGGTGATGCATATGTGGCCACCCTACGATAGGAATATTACCAACTAAGAATGCATCATCACATAGCATTCACATTTTAAAAAATACCCTGCTGGCGGGTACTATTATACCACTGCTATCACCACCATCATTGTGTGTATTGATGTCTATAACCTTGTTCAAAAGTTTTAAAAAAAAACATTTTTGGCTGCGTTCCTGTGCACATTTACCTGGGAATAAGCCCCCCTCCCCCAACACAGGGGACTTACTTCTCTGAATAAGTATGCAAATCATTGTTCTCTTTCTTTGACCCGCAGTTCCTACAGTGCACTGTAGTCCAAATTGTAGCACACAAACAAGTGTTGATAAACAGAATAGATACAACAGGGTCGAGCTTTACAATGTTTTACATTTTTTATTCTTATTATTTTTAATATAAAAGGGCCCCCGGATCCATGAACAGGATAGCAGGAGACAGAGAAAAAGAAAAACAATATAGAGGGAAATAAACAATATTATGGCAGTGGGAAGAGAGAGAGAGTGTGTCTGGGTCAAACAACTGTATGATCAGGGTCAAAGAGATGGAACTTGCCACAGGGGCAGCTAAGGGATATACCAGATGTTACATCTTAAAAACAGAATTGTGTGCACTCCTTCCTGTGTAGACGTCATGTACAAAGGATAGCATACACCTGTTTGCATCAGCCCAGCTTCCACCATTTTGCTGAACGTGCCAGAAAATAGATGTGCTTGTTGTTACCCTTTCCTGCATGTCTGTGCAGATCTCAACACAAAAGTGTATGCTCCTGTGGCAGAAATGTGCTTATCTTTATCATTAATCCACATAAGTTGCTACAGTCTGCTTTTTCCTGTTTTCATTACCCCACAGCATCAGTCTACTGGACTAGATAGATCTTTGCTCTGATCCAGCATGGCTCTTAACTCTCTTGTCATAAAACACTGCACATTCTTTGTCAGCTCTCTGAGGCCCTGTTCAGACACATGCTCCCTCTGTATTAATTATGGGATCAACAGTTTGGACTGTGGGTGTTGTTTAGACCAGGTTGCAAGCTTTGGTTCATGTTTGACCATCTGGAAAGCAGGGGAAGTTAAATGAAATCTTATTTATCAGTTGGGCACCTCTGCTTATGAGCATGCTCGTTTGGGCTCAAGTTGACACACATGCTCACGCTGAGAAAAAGCTGGTGAAAAACCTGTGTGTCTTGGAAGCTGGAGGAAGATTATTATGTCTACTCTGTATTCTTCCCTGCTAATGCCGATCCTATTCTGCCACCAACAGTTGATAAGGACAACATGTGTGACTTTTTATCCCCCTCTGAACCTGATTGGTTGTGGAAGAAACCAGTGGTGAGAAAAATCGGAGGTCTATTTTGTTTTGTTAATTGTTATATGTTTGATATTATGTGTTTGTTTTATATAGAAATAAAAAAATTGGACAAAAAAAAAAAAAAAGGAAGAAACCAGTGGTGCAATTAGGTAATTTTAGACTCTGGACTTAATGGTCTTTGCCCTCACCCCCTCCCTGCTTCTTTGAATGATAAGGTGCATCGCTTCAATCACTTCAAAATGTGGTGAGCCAGCCCTGCTGCATTTGGGGGCCCTCCTTCTCATTCTGCTAAGTGGGGCCCTGGACATCTGCCCCAAAGTCCTGCCCTGATGGTGCCACTGGGAGAAACAGTACTTTACTACCATTCATGCCAACTAGATGCCATTTTGCCCAGATCCCTTCTTCTTGAGCACAACAGGATTTTTTTTTAAGCCACGTTTAATCCCTTTCCAGCTCTCCCCTCTCCCAGCCCCCGCTCCTAATGAACTATGCAAAACTGCTTACGTAAATTGAAACCCAACCCCCCAGACCTTGTGGTAGTGGAGGAGGTTTTAAGAACAGAAAGGACAGACTGTGGTTTTGAACGGTTATTGTGTTGTCTACAAGTAGAGGCTAGGAGAAGACCCAATGTTGCTCCATCCACTCATTCCAGCCCCGGGGGGGGGGGGGACAACCTTCCTTCTGCTGGTTGCGCTCCCTGGCACCCTCTAAAACAACTCAGCCTGGCCACTGGGTGGAAGAAGCTTGACCCAGGCAGGTGGCTTCCTTTTCACAGTCCTTTGCCAGTGCCATCTCACTGGCCAGTCATGCAGGCCATTTTGCATGCTACTGCTGAGATGAGAGCTGCCCCTCTGCCGCTGCCTTCCTCCGACTGCAGGAAGGTGATGTCACAGCCCGGTGTAAGTTGCCTGACTGTTGTGTGGAACCGATCTTTGAAACTAGAAAAAAGAGAGAGATTGAGAAGGAAGATTTGGCACCTAAAGGACCACCTCTCCCCACATGTACCAATCTGTACCTTGAAGTCTTCTCCAGAGGCCCTTCTCTGAGTGCCCCCTCCTGAGTGAGGTGCAACAGAAGCAGGACCACTGCCAAGGGTAGGCATGATTGGGCACCTGTCAAGGGCCCACTGACAAGAGCCCTCTGGAATTGCTCCCTCTCTTCACCACTGCAACCTTCTTGTTCCCCTGCCTCTCGCTCTGGCCCAGACAATGGTGATGGTGAGAAGAAGGAGCAGGAGATGCCACAGCCTGCTTGCTCATTGGTTCTCTGCCTGTCAAGCAAGCAAGCAGTAGCAATGATAAGCGAATGAGGAGTAATAACAGCTGGCGACAAAGGTGGTGAGAAGGTAGGCTCACTGAGAGGGGAGGCCCAATGTCCAAGCCAGGGCCCTCAAGAACCTGGAGCCAGCACTGGGCAGAAGGCTACTAAGAAGACAGCCCTTTCAGTGGTGGCACCCTGGCTATGGAATGCTCTTCCCAGAGAGGCTCACCTGCTACCTACTTTGTGTCATTTCAATGCCAGACAAAGGCCTTTTTATTTCCCCAGGCCTTTTAATCTGTCTTAGCTTTAAGCTGTTTTTACTTTCTGTGACTTCTCTGTTTTTATTCCATGTTATACATTTATTGTCTGTTTTTATCGTTATTAGATTTTTAATTGTTGTGAGCTGCTCTGAGAACTTTGTTAGAGGGTGGCCGATAAATGCTGATAATAAATAAGTAGTGGGTGTGCATTTGCCAGGCTGCACGTACACACTAATGTCAACAGTACTTTTTGCAAAAGTAAAATGTAATGTTAAATAGATCTGCTGCAGAGACAGTGTTAGGGGGTGGCCAACTAGGGCTGGAGCTCCAACTGGTTCATTTGGAGCCCTGAATTGCTGGGACACCATCTGCCCCACTACCCTGCTGTCCATGGGCACTTGCTGAAATAAAGGTACAGGGGCCCTGATGGTCTTTGTGGCATCTGATCCCCTGGGATTAGCTGGCTTTTTGCCCACATGTGCTTCACCTCCTGCTCCCCCACCTTTCAATCTTTCTTCCTGAAGTTTTTTTTCCTGAAATCAAATGCCCTCCTCTCCCCTGTCCATACATCCCTTTTTACAAATAGGGGTGTCCTAGGAGACAGGGTCCTTTAAAGACACAGAAAGGGAGACTTTAGAGCATATATAAATTAGCACATGCAAATTTATGCCTTCTTTTGGGGGGGCCTGTGGACCTGAGCCTAGCACCACCCCTGTTCTGCTGCTTGGTGAATGGAGAGAGAGATCCCATCTGTCAAGGGACCTCTGCACATTTGCTAGGGAACCTGGGGAAAGGACCACAACTCAGTAGTAGAGCACGTGCTTTGCATGCAGAAGGTCCCGGGTTCGATCTTTTGTTTCTCCAGTGAAAAGGATCAGGTAGCAGGTGACGGGAAGGACATCTGCCCAAGACTCTGGAGAGCTGCTGCCAGTCAGAGTAGACCAGGGCTCTCCAACCTTGGGTCCCCAGATGTTGCTGGCCTACAGCTCCCAGCATACCCAGTCAGTATGGCTAATGGCAAGGGATTCTGGGAGCTGTAGTCCAGCAACATCTGGGGACCCAAGGTTGGAGAGCCCTGGAGTAGACAATACTCAGCCAGATGGACAGACAGTCTGACCTTGTACCAGAGCCAGCCCTGTCACGCAGCAGGATGGAGCGACCTGCTTCCGGTGGCACTATGAAGGGTGATAGATGAAGGCAGAAATTGGTGTCTGAATGGTAGGGTAAGACTCTGTAAACTGCTGGCCATTGTGGTAGGGTGTGGGGGATGCTATTTGGGCTCCACTTCAGGAACTGAAATGACTTGTACTGCCTGGTATAACACAGCTTCATAGTGTAATGAGATTTGGGGTTGGCCTGGATGATCCACTGGAGATCCTTTCTGACTCCTCTGATTCTTGACTCTTAAAATTTCTGTGAGTAGAGCCAGTGACTGGGTTCAGACAGCATGTTAGCCCACACTCAAAGGTTAAGTATGGGTTGAGTGTGGGTTGTCATTGAACTGTGGGTGCTTGTTGAACTATGCCATGCCCGCTTCTTTAAAGGGATGATTTCCATGTTTCTGATTTCACCCTATTCAGCACTAAGCATGTAGCACCAAGGACTGCCATACCATAGCCTGCGGACGTGCTCTTTGCGGTGTCCGAGAGCCCGGACCGTAGAGGGAGGCTTTCGAATGGGCTCCGAACACAGACTTGAGGAGTTTCCTCTTCCAGTTATTGTTTTCTGATCTCCTGTCTAGCAGCATGAAGTCTGTTGCTGCCGCAGCACCACGCTGCTACTTAATGAAAGGTGATCTGACTTTATGGGGCCAAATAAAAACACAGGCAAATCGCTCCGCCCCAGCGCTTGCCATAGAGAGTCAGATATCTTTGGCAATCCCTTCAAACTGCTTGAACACAGGCCAACCTAAACGTTATACACAGATGCATACTTAACCTTTTCCCTGCCTGCTGCTTTTCCGCTGCAACTCCCTCCCAGCCACGCCACGCCCCACAAGGAGTCCAGACATGGATTTGCAAAGGTAAACACATATCTGGAACCCCATGGGAGTGGGGAAAGCAGGTGAGGGGTGTTACGTGTAACAGCATAAAAGCAGTAGGTGGGGGGAGAGTTACACTAGAACACACACATACACACCATGTTTTCCCTGCTGAGGTTACTTTTCCACAGTCAAATCAAGGTTTAAGATTGAATCCTCAATATACTTATCTGGGAGTAAGTCCCATTGAGCTCAATGGGGCTTACTACTAAGAAGACAAATATGGGATTCCATAATAAGAGCGCAGTCCTATGCATGTTTAGACAGAAAAGAAGTCCTACAATTCCCAGCATGCTGGAAATTGTAGGACTTCTTCCTGTCTAAACTTGCATAGGATTGCACCTAAATGACAACTTTACAAATAATGTTCAGTTGCTCTCTTAGGTCCACATATGTTATTGAAGGGGTAGGAATTATGCTCTCCTCACATGTATATCCATGGGAACAACATAAGATGTGAGCTGGTAGCTCACTGATGACAGTGGCAACCAATTTCTCCATGATCTTTGATCTTTAAAACACTGCCTTTGCTGCAAGAAACTGCAAGCTTACATTTCATTGCGACTGATGACTGTCTGAGAAAACTTGACCCATTGTTGAGATGGGGGAAAGTGGCCCTGTTTGTGACGATTATTATGAATTATTACATTTATTGGATGCCTTTCTCACAAGAAAGACTCAAGGCGTCATACAAAAAGGATTAAAAATATACAATCATTTAAAACTATCTGTGATCCCTTCCCCCTAAAATCATAGAGCTGTAAAGAACAAAACATCCATCTTGTCAAATTCTCTGCCAGAAGAAGCAAAAAAAAAACCACCCATCTCCTAGCCCACCAAAGACAAGCCTATATAATCTATATCACGATAGCCCATGAGCAGAGAGCAGGCATACCACAGAAAAGTGGCTGTGGATCCTGGAAATATGTACTATAAGAAATAGCATGCCATGGGAGGAATAGCCCAAAAGATCCCCTTCATGAAGAAAGGGGATCCCCCTTTAAAGATCCCCCTTTAAGGCAGTGTGGCGTAGTGGTGAGAGTGTTGGACTGGGACTCGGGAGATCTGGGTTCTAATCCCCACTCGGCCATGAAACTCACTGGGTGACTTTGGGCCAGTCACTCACTCTCAGCCTAACCTACCTCACAGGGTTGTTGTGAGGATAAAATGGAGAGGAGGAGGAGGACTATGTAAGCCGCCTTGGGTTCCTTGCAGGAAAAAAGGCGGGGTATAAATATAATAAATAAATAAATAAATAAATAAATAAAAGAAGTCAAAAAGATCCCCTTCATGGCCACTGGCCAGGCCATAACTCCAAAGGGATTTTTATTCAGTACAGCTCCACACTACCCAGTGGCCTGTCTCTGTAGTAGACCCTGACGCCTGAGAGAATGTGGCGAGGGGGACCCCTTCTGAAAGCAGTGGGTGCAACTGAGGCACTAAATAAAAAACCCTCTCATGGTATCTTCACAAATGCATCTCTGTCTTGAACCCAGCAAAATCCTTTGTCTCCACAACTGTTACAGGGAAACCATTCCAGATTTGCACACCTCTGATAGTTAAACATTTATTGGTGAAACCATTCGGAAGGGCCTAGATTTCTCCAAAAGCCCCGTGTGATACCAAGGCTATATAGGCCTCACCTGGGGTGGAGCTTGTAGACTGAGCCATCGACACCCACTGTGATCTTCAACGTCTCCTCACTCCTGCTGTCCCTCATGCGATTAATGACGCCCGCCAGCCCAGCAGAGCACATCTGCGCGGCCCGTGTGGAAACGCTCTCACAGGCCATACGAACAATGTCACAGTCCGTTGAGGAGGGCAACAGCCCAAAGGACGTCAGGATGTTGTAAATCTGCTTACGGTCACCGGGGTCACTGGGAACGACAAGTAGAAGAGTTCTCAATTCTGTTACCATGGAGGTGACCGACATGTTTATCACCCCAGGTCTCGATGGAAAATCAGAACCAGGAGGCTACGACTAATCTGCACACTTTGTTGTCTTATATAACCAATTCAAATACTACAGCATAACCTTTGTAAATCAACTGGCTGGATGTGGACCAGGCGGCGATGCAATCTGTACATCTTTCAGCAGGAGGAGACCAAGGGCTGAGGAGCTAGGTGCTATGGCTACCATATTTATTTATTTATTACATTTGTGAATCACCCATCTGGCTGGTGACCCGGCCACTCTGGGCGATGTACAATATATATAAAAATACAATAAAACAAAATACAAAATATCAATTCAGCTTAAAATCCTAAACCCCCCCCCCCCATATTCCCACCTGAAAAACCATGTTTTTAATGCACGGCAGAAGCTCATCAAGGAGGGGGCATGGCGGAGGTCACTGGAGATAGAGAGTTCCATAACTTGGGGGCCGCCACAGAAAAGGCCCTCCACTACCATAGTGGAGACTGCTTTAAATTTACTGCCCAGGATGGTTTTAGCATATGGTGTGTGCAGCAGTCCACTGCTACAAATCAGCCCATTTCTGCAATGCCATCACCACCACCATTTTTATTTTTTGCCCATTGCCGTGAATCCAGATGTGCAGGAACAGCTGACCGTGCAGTGACAACAGCTACACAGCCTCCCCATGGCCTCCATAACATGTGTGCAGGCCTCGAAAGTTATCATTGCCATGAAGTTTTGGATTTGGAGACAATCGTCTGACTGTTACTTGACACTTTCTGCTTGTTACGGTTCAGGTTTCTTCTTACGGTACTCACCAGCTCTGCAGCCATCAGAGCTAGAAAAGAGATTCTCAGAATACTGGTGTGAATCTGCAAGCAGCACAAAATGAAGTGCTCCCCTGGAAAATACAGCTATTCCTTCTTCTTGGACCAAAAGTTGGGATATAAATATTTTAAATAAATACGATTGAATAAAGCAATTAATTAATTGGTTGGTGCAAACCAGAAGCAATTTTTCTGCTGGCATGGCATTGGCATCTAATTTTCTCAGGATGTATATTGCAGACTCAAAGGCAATATGCCCAACAGGCCTCCTCCCAATGACATCGGAGAGCAGGCAGGTTCAAAACAGAAATACTGTAAAGAAATACACTACCTTTCAATTTGTGAGATGAAACGAGTTTCAAACGATCCCCTGGTTTTCAGTTTCTCTGAAGCTTCTCCACTGAAGAGCAAGTTTTCATTGACAAGTTTTAGCAGGACTAGTCGTACAATCTCCCCCATGTACTTCCCTCCTATGATCTTCTCATACCTGAGGAACAGGAGAGAGGTTAATCAGCTTAGTAGTACACAGGTGTGTGTGTGTGTGTGTGTGTAGGAAAACCAAAGCAAGAGACATAGAGCCAGTGTGGTGTAGTGGTGAGAATGCTGGACTAGGACTCGGGAGATCCGGGTTCTAGTCCCCGCTAGGCCATGAAACTCACTGGGTGACTTTGGGCCAGTCACTGACTCTCAGCCTAACCTACCTCACAGGTTGTTGTGAGGATAAAATGGAGAGGAGGAGGAGGAGGAAGAGGAGGAGGAGGAGGAGGAGGAGGAGGAGGAGGAGGAGGAGGAGGAGGAGGAGGAGGAGGAGGAGGAGGAGGAGGATTATGTAAGCTGCCTTGGGTTCCTTGCAGAAAAAAAGGTGGGGTATAAATGTAATAAATAAATAAATAAATAAAACATCGTTATTTCATTGATGTGTGTATGTCATGGTGCGGGGGGCACAGCTTGTTAGATGAAATTATTGGTTTAACAAAACCCACTCACGTATCAGGACTGATTGCTTGACAATAGTGGTGGCAATTTTCCCTGAGCTTCAGGGGTGGGTGGGGAACAACCACTCTCCCTCTTTGCTGTTCTCTCTCTGCATGTTTCTCTCACCAGCAAATGTGTACAGGCGAGTATTAGTCAACTCACTGCATCTCAGGGGACTGCACATCTAGAATACATGCTCCTCTTCACCACAGGGGCAACTACAGAAAGGAACTCGGGAGGTATAAAAGTAGCTCCTAACCCTGGATTCCATCCGTGCTCCTTAGGGATTCTCCAAGGCGTGACAAGCAGGTCAACTGATTTCCACGTCCGCTCTTAAAATTAGTGCTAATAGCGATGAACTACGTATGTCATAGGGAATTTCCCTATGATCGCAGAAGACTCATGAGCTGTGCCTGGCTGATAGGGCTAAGTGGAAACATTCACGGTAGCTCACAAGACCGGACCTGCCATTAGGCAGAGTGAGGCGATCACCCTCGGCGCTGGGCACTGGGGGGGGGGGCAGCAGTGCGAGGCTACTGGCGGTTTCTCCTGAACTCCCTGGCTGTTTCCTTCTTGTATGTGGGATGCAGGGGAGGCTGGTGATGACTCCTATGTCCGTGGGGATCCTTATCTGTTGCAGCTTTTCTTCGGAGCTTTATAGGAGCTGTTTGGGGGACGGAATTCAGCACCATGGACAGCTCCTATACAGCTCGGGGGGGCTGCAATGGATGAGGCACCCCACTGACATAGGAGTCACCACACCAGCCTTCCCTGGTGGGATGGGGAGGCGGCACCATCTTGTCCTTCACCTCAGGCGGCAAAATGTCCTGGGCTGGCCTCTCTTTGCCAGACATCTGAAACAATGCTCAAATATATCCCACCCACCCCTGCCGCCCTGTCCTCTCTCTGATCAGCAGGGGAAGTTGACACCCAGGAAAGCAAGAAGCAGTCACAGTTAACTTTATCTGTCATATTCCTTACAGCTGCTGACCGGGGTTAAGCGAGGTCTCATCCACCACGCGATCATACTCCAAGAGGAACTCGTCCAGTTCTCCCGATGCCCCAAAGGCTCCCCATTCGGTATTTACACACATCCGACCTTCGTCCCCTTCCACCAGCTCTACGTTCTGCATCTCCTCCATGTAGCAAGCGTTACAACCTGTGCCTGGCAGAATGGAAACGCAGAGAGATTCTCCGTATCAGTCACTGCACAAGTGTCATAGCATGAAACTCCCAGCGTGCCATTATTATTATTGTTCTCTGTGGGGGAGTTTCAGCAGGGAAGGCTCTCGGGCATAACGTCATGTGAAATATCAATAACTGGATACCCTGATTTTTTAAATTATTTTTTTATTTACTTTGAAGCCACTATTGGGGACTCCAGTTTGACTGGAGCAGTTCTGCTGGGAGAGAGGATTTTGAATCTCTTCCCCCTGCACAGTTTTCTCTATCTAAACGGGCACCCCAAATTGCACGTTGAATATCTCATACGGAGAGATTACCGGACCATCTTTATTGCTCCGTGATATTTAAAATATTGCAGGTGGCGTCGGCGGCGTCACAAAATCTGAACAATGTCTGAAGCTACAGTTGAATTAATATGGAATAAATCATGCTGTATCTCTTGATTTCCAGGAAGAGGAGAAGGAATCCAAGAGACAACTACTACATATCGGAAGAGGAAGTGCCACAAATGGCTACATTGACAGTATATCTAGATGGAGTGGGCAACCTGCCCTCAGCCTAATTTCATGCTGGTGTGGGGAGCCCAGAGGGAGAGGAGGAGGTTGGAAGAGGGGAAAATAGGAGGGATGAAATGGATGGAAGGAGGGGGGAATCCCTCTGCAAGCAATTGTTTCAGATGTCTGGCAAAGAGAGGAAAATGAGAGGGGAAAACGAAAGTAGATGGAGCGATGTAAGTGGGGAAGCTTCTTCAAGTGATTGGTTCAGACCTCTGGGAAGAGCTATCTGGCCCTTTCTGCTGAGCAGGGAGGAAGAGGGAGAAATGAAAGGGGGGCTGACAGAAAGAGAGAGAGAGAGAGAGAGAGAGAGAGAGAGAGCAGGGTGGCCCCACCCACCTTTAGCTCTGGCCACCCCCATTTTTGGCTCTGGCCCCGCCCATTTCCTGCATGTAGGCCCCTGACAGATTAGATTTCATAGATTTCATAGAGTTGGAAGGAGCCTACAAGGCTATCGAGTCCAACCCCCTGCTCAATGCAGGAACCCCCACAGGATGTAGCCCTCAACAGAAAAAAGATTCCCCAGCCCTGATCTAGATACACTATTTAAATGCCATGTAAATGTTCATCTTCTGAAAAGATACAGAAGATAATTCAGTTGCACGTCCTAGCCCATGTACATTTTGCAATCGCATTGCAGAAGGCAGTAGCACAAAGAGTGCCTTTGCCTCTTGTGTGAAAAAGCACTCTTGGCCTCTCTCGTGTGTAAACACTCCTTTGTCCCTCACCCAATATTTAATCAACTGAAGCAGGGCCATTTACACCTTAATCATACCTGAGACATATTTATATCCCTTCCAGCGTAAATTAACCCTGCCATAAATTAGGTCAATATGGGAACCTGTGTTGATAAAAGTTGCCTTTGACTGTCCACAAGCTATATGAAAGGTATTCCCAGAAACCCTCAAGTAACACTCTGTCTACATTAAGCATGTGAATGGTTTTTAAAACATCCTTTCCAGGCAACCTGCATTACAAACTATTACTCTTCTTCAAATAAATAGTGTATCAGAACCCTTGCTTTTGACACTTTCTGGCACCTCCTCCCCTTACCTGCCTATTACAGGTAATGTCAGCACACCATGCTCCCCGAATGTTCTTTATTAACCTCAACTAGAATGACAGGGGACTTGTTTAAGTTTAAAGGAACAAGAGCAACACATTAATGAAGTCTGCTTAGAATGTTAACAGCCAAGGTCTATGTTCAACTCATCCCTGCCAACTGAGATCTAAAGCCTTTATCGATCTCCATAGATAAGCTAATCATGCCCAGGATATGAAAAGCTCTGGGGAGGGACCATAGCTCAGTGGCAAAGCACATGCATTGCATGCAGAAGGTCCTAGGCTCAGTTCCTGGCGTCGCCAGTTAGAAGGATGAAGTAGCAGGTGATGGGAAAGACCTTTCTCCACCTGAGGGCCGAGAGAGACACTGCCAATCAGAGCAGACCAGCCTTCCCCAACATGGTGCCCTCCTATTTTACACTGCAACTCCCCTCAGCCTTAGCCCGCATGGCCAATGACCCTGAATCCTGGGAGTTGTAGTCCAAAACGTCTGAAGAGCACCAGGTTGGGGAAGGCTTGAGGAGGCAATTCTGGGCTAGATGTACAAACCAGCCTGACTCAGCATAAGACAACATCCTATGTTCCATATAAAGCTGTGCCCAATATGGCCAAACAAGGATGAACATGCCAGACTGCAGCAGTTTTGTCCAAGGTGAAGTATATAAGATGGACAGGTGACTTACCCACTATCATGCCAACTTCACATCGGTGGTCCTCATAGTAGCAGGAGATCATGGTTGCCACTGTGTCGTTCACCATGGCAACCACATCCATCTCAAAGTCCTGCATAGGGTTGAAAGGGACACTATGATCTCAAAGGCTCTTCAGAAAAAAGAAAAACAGTGAAGAGAGAGAAGCACATATGGAGCACTCACACAATACAGTAATACCTTGGGTTGCAAGTAACTTGGTCTGAGAGCGTTTTGCAAGACAAGCAAATTTTTTAAAATAAATTTTGACTTGATAAACAAGCGACATCTTGCAATACAAGTGTAGGGATGTAACTGCTCGCCTCCAGTGGGCGTAGTGGGCTGAAATTGGTCCCGCTCACGCCCGCCAGAGACTCGCTTTGATATAAAAGTGTTTTGGATTACAAGCATGGTTCCGGAATGAATTATGCTTGCAATCCAAGGTATTACTGTAGAATAGTACAATCAAAATATCCTTGGGGAGTTGGAAGTAAAAGACAGAGCTCCAGATAAAATGACAGTTATTTCATCAGGTCCCGGTATCTTATTGTAACTGTTTTTTAGCTGTTTTAAATTGTTTTTAAATGTTGTAGGTTACAGATTTTATATTATGTTTTTATTATGTTGTATTTTGGGGATGTGGTTTTTGTGAACCGCCCAACGGCCAAAGAGCTTCGGCTACTGGGCAGTATAGAAATTAAATAAATGACATGAAATGAAAGACGTCAAAGAACGGGAGAGCAATTAACCTCTGAACTTGGCTAGAGAACTTGGGAATACCCTCTTCAGCCCTCCCCTAACACTCTGCATAAGACAAGACAAAACTGGGACTTGCCACACCACAGAAAAGAAGAATGTTGCTTTTCCTCTGTTATCTCTCAGTGGACTTTAAGATGGCTATTCTACCACCCACCCTGACCCTCCAGATCTGGAGTGAGGGAATTGATGAGTGGAATAAGAGCTCAGTGAGGTTCAGAGGACAGGAAACACTCTTCAGGTTCAAGGCCGTTTCCCTGATGTAGGAGGGACCTGAAAACAGCCATGTTTAATAATATCTGGCAACTCCCGTTAAAAGGATCAGGTAGGAAGTGATAAGGAAGACTCCACCTGAGATCCTGGAGCAAGGCCGGTCCTAGATATTTTGCTGCCTGAAGAGAAAAAACAAGATGGTGGCTACCGCTTCCTTGTACAGAATCTGACTGAGCTGGCAGCTGAATCTGACTGCAGCACTGATGACGGGGCAATGCCCCCTGCTACACTTAAGATGCAAGGGATGAAGGGCAGGTCATGTGGAACGCACAGTTCTGTTCCCAAAGATCGTATTCACTGCCTAATGTTAGGGCTGGTCCCTGGAGAGCTGCTGCCAGTCAGACCAGACAATACTTGGCTAGATAGACAAATCGTCTGAGCTGGTATAAGGCAGCTTCTTATGTCCTGTGAAGCAATTGAGGAGAACTAATATATGTATTGAAAATAGTTTTAATTTCATCTCACCCCTCGCCGTTGGATAGCATCCCTCAAAAGACCCACTACATTGTTCCCTTCAGCTCCTGATGCTTTGAAGCCTTTAGTCCAATTCAACAGGATCCCCTATAGAACAAGAGACGAGAAAGATCAGACTAAACATTCCCAAATGATCATAATTTTTCTTTGGCCAAAATGAATCCCATATTGGGCTGATGTGATTCTATTTTTATTTTTTTTTAATCCAGTAACTACAAGCGGCAAGCAAACACACAGCAAGATGACAGTTGGGAAGATGGACAGGTATAAGCAACCACTATCCCAGAATTTACTCTCCCAGAGATCCAGTGTGGCATATGTAAGCTGCCTTGGGTTCTAAATATAAATTTAGAATTACGCTGGCCCCATTCAGTCATTCAAAAAAGGGGTTAAAATCAACAGAGGGAGAGCTCCAGCCCTGCCCCTCTCCCTCAAGGCAGATTTTTCAGCATTCTGGCTTGCATGGAGAGCCCCCACGGACACAGGAGGCTCTCCTCTTCAGACAGCCGCCCTCCAGGAGTACAGAGACAGACAAACATGACAGAGGAGAGGAGAGCAGGGCTGGGGAATGCTCCTTCTCCTCACACATTAACCATTTTTGAACGCCTAAATAGCCCTACAAAATAGATTACTTTTTAAATACAATTATAGTAAAAAAATATATATGAAGATAACGTAAATCACAGCCCATGCTAAAACAATAAAACATTGACAAAGCAGCAATTTAAAACAACCCAGAGCGCTATTAGAGTTCATTATAACCAGCTTAAAATAAAGCATTAGAGCAGCAACAGTTGAAAACAATCCAGCCCATTCTAAATATTAGTTAAAAGAAGTTTGAAATAAGAAGGTATTCAGGGCCTGCTTGAAATCCAGCAAAGTAGGCAGCAGCATGCATACCTCCCTAGGGAAGGAGTTTCAGAGAGATGGGGCCACCACCAAAAGGCCATGTATTTACTACCAACCTAATACATCTTGATGTATTGGAGGCCAATCCTAAGGCTAGACAGGTAGGTTCATACAGTTGCAGGAAGTCCTGTATGTATGTATGTATGTATGTAGATATGACTTTTTATGTAATCAATCAAGTAGTTTTATTCACTGTGCCTGCTAAAATGATTAGAGCAAAGGTTCTAAAAGTTTATTTATTTATTTATTTAATAGATTTTTATACCGCCCAATAGCCGAAGCTCTCTGGGAGATTTAGAACAGTTAAAACCATAAAATACAATATAAAATAAATATAAAACTTAAAACCACAGATTAAAAACAAACAGCAGAGCTAGCAGCAGAGTTAAAAACAGCTACAAGATTAAAATAATTAAGATGATTAAAATGATTAAAATGCCTGGGAGAATAGAAAGGTCTTTACCTGGCGCCGGAAAGAGTACAAAGTAGGCACCAGACAAGACTCTTTGTGGAGCTCATTCCACAACCGGGGTGCCACAGCAGAAAAGGCCCTCCTCCTGGTAGCCACCTACCTCACTTCCTTTGGCAGGGGCTCTCAGAGAAGGACTGCTGATGCAGATCTTAGTGTCCAGGCAGGTACATATGGGAGGAGACAATCCTTCAGATATACCCTAGCCCCAAGTCATTTAGGGCTTTGAATGTAAGTACCAGCACTTTGAATTGGGCCTGGAAACAGACTGGCAGCCAGTGCAGATGAGAAAGCACTGGCATAATATGTTCACGTCGGCCAGTCCCCATTAACAATCTTGCAGCCCTATTTTGGACCAGCTGAAGTTTCTGGACCGTTTTCAAAGGCAGCCCCACGTATAACGCATTGCAGTAATCCAAACGAGAAAAAGTTATTGCTGTAAGCTGTGCCCATGATGAATTGATTGATTGGCTAGTTAAACCTTTTTGTGTGTGATTGTCCCTTTCTGGTAAAATTATAAGAAACATGGTTACATGCAATAAAATTGACTGACTGGCTGTACGTATGTATTGTTTTCAGCATTTATACCTGACTTTTCTAACAAATATTCAAGGCAGCTTACAATTAAAATATAAAATACACAATGATTTTTAAAAAAATCAAAGTCACTCAACAATGTACAACTGCTGTGGGACAAAATGTCTGTGCAGAGGCATGTTAAGTTTCCAGATAGATGGTGACTGGAGCATCAACCACCAGCACTCTGAAGAAAGGCAAAATATTTCAGAAACTTGAACCCTTAATGTGTGAAAATTACAAGGCACACCTTACACCTGAAGTTTGCAATGAGAGACTCTGTTTGCTGGGATTTGGGGCCATGTCAAAAATAAAGGACCTTGTGAAGAACTTCTATCTATTCTATAGCCTTAAGAGGAATGTTCTGACATAAGGAAGATACCCTATGATAGTTTAGAACAAGGGACATCTACAATAATAACAACAAACATCTGGTCGCTTCATTCATTTGGCTGCCCATGGTTTAGCTTCATTTTGCTGCCCATGGTTTTACAGCCTAATGTGCAGAATAACAGATCATCTTCTGAACTTTCATATCAGCATCAGAGTCATCATTATTATTATTACAAGGAAAATATGCATTAAGGATCAAAAGATGTAGGGAAGTGGGGACGTCATTTTATGTTATATTATGTAAGCATCTATTCATAGATGTATAACAATATTTTAGTGTGTTAGTGCTGTTTTTATACTGTGGTGGCTCTTATACTGTGGTGATCTTTTATACTGTGGTTTATACTGTTTTTTATACTGTGGTACAATAATGTTTTATTGTTTTACTGTTGTTTTTACTGTTTTACTGTTGTTTACTGTCCATACATTGTGGCAGCCTACAGTTTTAAGCAATAAAGTCGGACATCATCATCATCATCATCATCATCATCATCATCATCATCATCGGGAATGTGCAGTCAAAACCTTAAGCCATGTGGAATGCTACCCAGGACTCCCCTGGTGCAGGATGTGGGCGTTGCCAGTGCCTTCTCTTCCTGCCCCGGGGAAAACAGTCTGAGCCATGAACTTGTAGGAATAGCATGTGAGAAAATGTAGCTGGAGAGCTAGTTCTGAACTTTTCCTAAGTTCAGAACACATCAGCCACCACATGATTCCTACATGACTGTAAATATTTTCTTAAGCCTGCCTGTATCCAATCTGCAAGATCTGAGTGAGTAAACTCTGTTTTTAACCTCCAAAAGACTGCTTGTCTTGTTGGTAGTATGCAGTGCTTTTTTTCTGGAGAAAAAGGTACCGGAACTCTTGGATTACATTTCCTTGGGAGTAGATGGCGATTAAATTGTAATGCAATTAATAGAAGAAAAGGTGCTGGAACTCAGTTCCGGTGAGTTCCACCAGAAAAAAAGCCCTGGTAGTATGAAGGGGGCGGGGGACCAGGTAAAAGCTCTAGTCTGTCCACATAAAGGGACAGACTGTAATTGCCAGTTGCTGTTACTGCTTTAACCAGCAGCTCCACACATCCACGCTTTTTCCGCTGTAGTTGGGGTAAGCTCTGCTGAACTCGCAAAACGCGAGAGGGGAAGAATAATAACTTTTAATATCCTCTCCCAGCCCTTTTAGCAATCCCCAACAATCATCATCATCATCATCATCATCATCATCATCATCATCATCATCATCATTTATTATCCTTATTAGGCAGACTCTCCTCTGACCCGGGCCTCCAGCCTACTACACTGTTCTAATGCTCTGGCAGAGGGAGCAGCATGCACTCCTATATTCTGCAGGCTGTTGTTATAAGTGGTTTACTAGCTCAGATGAACAACTCTCACAGGAAAGAGGGCATATACGGCACAGCAGGAGAAATCCCCAACTCATATCCCACCTTGTCGATGTCTTCGTGGCGAACAGGGAAGGAAAAGGTGAAGCCCAGAGGTAGCTTTTTGTGTTTCATCTGATGTTTGTCTAGGAAGTCAGAGATGCATTCTGAGATGTAATCAAAGAGCTGGTGGGAAAGAAATACGAAAAGGTCCATTAATGTTTACTAAACATTTCCCTTCAGTTCTTGCAACCTGCCTTATTCAACAGCTGCCCACCACAGATTCTTGCATCGCATGCAAAGCAGCACCCTACGGCAGCGAGTTGCAAAAGAGGACACAGCTCCTACGCACAGGGAGACACCTGCACAACTATTACAGTTACAGAAGAAGCCTTGCCCCCTTTTGCATCTGGCCACTCCACAACACCCCTAAGATCATATTTCCTTTCAATGGGAATGTCCTTTCAGGGGGAAAAATATTTATAGCCCAAATTTTCTGTCATCATCAATCAAATCTTATTTTTATGCTACTTTTGAAGGCCCCCAAAGCAGCACACAACCAATTTAAAATACAATGAAACAACCACTGAGAATAATTAAAAGCCAGCAATATAAAGACAGGAAAACTCTGTTCACTATTCTGGTTATTCTGTTGACTGGGGGTGCTTTCAGAGGAGGCTTTTATGGTGCAATCGCTCTGCCTCATTCACAGAATTTTACAGGAGGTCCAGCCGCTGCCACCATCCGCTTGTAATCCTTCCGTGTTTTCCAACTGCTTCTTCAGGTCTTTTTCTTTACCGCAGAAAATCCATTAAGAAAGAAAAGATGGAAGAGCTGCACCTTGCCTTCTGATAGTTAACACTAGGAACCCTCCGCCTGGAAGCACCCTTCCTATTGGAAGATGCATTTCTATTAAACACACTTGTTTGTTTAAGAGAACATTTCTCAAAGTAGAACCCTTTGTCTAGCCTTATAGAAATGGAAGGCGAGAGAAGTGATAGGCTGGATATTTTTGCAGGGTTCCGTGGTGATTTTCTATCCCCAGGTTTTAAAAACACACACCCCAAAAACAGATATTAATTAAAATGAGCAGGCTTGGAAAGGGAAGTTTGCACCCCTTGATTTAAAATCTCTCTCCTGCGATGTCATTTTAGATGCTTGACACATCAATTGTGTTCCACTAGGTGGCACTCTACCCTCTAACTCAATACGATTGGTTTTGGAAATAAGAGTCTATTCTATTGGTCTGATCCACAACAAACCCATTTTCCCAACCAGCAGAATGCGAGAGATGCCTATATCCCCTTCCATGCCCACTGATACTCCCTTAAAATTCTTCACCACCACAACCCCGGGGACTCTTTTCCCTCGCAGGGGAAGTTGGTGACTCCTATGTCACTGGGGCTCCTTATCCATTGCATCTTTTATTTGGTGTTTCATGGGAGCTATCCATGGTGCTCCATGGTGGCGAACCAATTTTAGGGGTGGAGTTCAGCACCATGGATAGCTCCTATAAAGCTCAGAGTAAACGCTGCAATGAATTAGGAGCCCCACTGACATAGCACCAGCCTCCCCTGTCAACCAGGCATCTAATTTTGGGGTCTTACTGGAGCAGGTGGGGTGGGGGGAACTACCTGAGAGAGGATTTGCAGGGACAACCAGCCAGCAGAGAAAAGGTTAATAAGAGCCCCCTTTCCTGCAAGTGCCCCTAACCCACCCACTCATTAGTGTTAAAAGGAAACAAGTCGGGAGCATGTAATTCCGCTGTTTAATGTAGCAGCCCAGATTCATTTGCATTCACCATGATGGGGGGAATGTAGAAGATGACCTTTTTGTGACTACGCTAGCTGGTGGAACGTCAGGATGAAGAGAGCTGCATGCATCTTTAAATGGTCAGCTATCTTAAACAAGAGAGAGAAAGAGAAACAGAGAAAGAGAGATGGTTCTGGGAATGGTTCAGACAGCTCCCATAGAAGAGCATATATCACCAAGAAAAATGGCATCCATTATCTGCCTTGGTGAATGCGATGCAGTGGACAGACTTTAGGCTTACAATATCTACTTTGTTTTTTAGTAAAACCCTGAGATCCATCACACAGAGCTGGCGCAAATGATGTACACTTAGAATGACTGAGGCCAAGATTTTTTCCCAACTACCCAAACTGAGCAGAGCTCACAGTTCTTCCACGTCAAAATTCACTGCTGGTCACCCCACATATTCTTCATTTCACAGTATAATTTAGGGACAAGGAAATCAGGGCAGTCCCTCTACTGCAAATAAACCAGAGATCGAGCAATCAATTCAGAACTGCCTTCCACCCACTGTAGAACCATTTGCAAGCAAACCCTTTAGTTCCTGCAACTACTTTCAAGAGAACATATTTCTGGCAGGACAGGATAAAATGCTCAAACTGATGCTAATGAGTCTGATATTGATTGACCCTTCAGTACATTTATAATATCTGTGAAAATTTTCTCAGTTCAGAATTCTTTTCACTTCAAGCAATCCATTAATCCCTAATGAATGCCTATTGCTACCGTATCTTTTTTTATAGTGTTGACCTTGAGGTTTCTAAAGAACTAATAGAGAGTCATGCTAGTCTCCAACCCACCCACCCACCCACCAGAGGCGGTGTTAGGGGGCGGCCCACTAGGCTGGAGCCCCGAATCTCTGGAGGCCCTCAGTCTGCCCCACCACCCACCTTGCTGTCCATGGGCACTTGTTGAAATAAAGACACAGGGGCCCTGATGATCTCTCTTGCATCTGATCCCCCTGGATGAGCTGGCTTTTTGCCCACATCTGCTTCACCTCCTGCTGCTGCCCCCTCCCTTGAATCTTTCTGCTTCAGGTTTTTTCCCCCTGAGATCAAAGGCCCTCCTCCCCCTGTCCATTCATCCTTTTTTACAAATAGGGGTGTCCTTAGGAGACAGGCTCCTTTAAAGACACACACAGAGAGAGACTTTAGAGCATATGTAAACTAGCATATGCAAATTCGTGCATTTTCTTTGTGCTGTGTGAGCCGACCCCCTGATCTTTTCGGTACCTAGCTAGCACCACCCCAATCCTTGGGCAGCTGCTGGGGTTCTAGGGACCCAACTGGGCCCCTGCACTGGGCAGCTGCTGAGTCTGCAAGCCACCACTTTAAATTTCCCTAGTGGCTTGCAGATGAACGTAATGACCCAGAGAAATGTAATGCTGGAGGCATTGTGGATAATTTTAAATGGTGGTTGGTTGGAGAGGGCCCACTAGAAGGCACTTTCCCCCTTCAAACTTGGAACTGGTCCTTCCTCTCCCCCAACCGAGGTCACGCCTCCTTCCATTCCTGACAACCCTGACACCTACCCCCAAAAAGTATACAACATGTCACTTGGTTCACTTGACCTGATGATCTGACTCACCATTTCAGCTGTGCCTGTCATGGCATCCTCTGGGATGGAATACATTTGATGCTTTGTCTTCACTTTCCATTGTCCTTCTTCACCTTCGCCAACTTTCACCAGCATCACTCGGAAATTGGTGCCCCCAAGATCCAAAGACAGAAAATCTCCAACCTCTGCAAGCCAGAAGTGCAACATCGTCCATTCATTACATTCATCTTTTGCATTGTTGTCCCAGCTTTTTCTCCAAGGAGCTCAAGGTTACATACATGGTGCTCCCCCCCACTCCATTACATGGCTCTCCCCTGCTCCATTTCATCCTCACAACAACCCTGTGAGGTAGGCTAGGCTAAGAGAAAGTGGCTGTCCCAAAGTCACCCAGTGAGCTTCATGGCTGAGTGGGGGATTTGAACCTGGGTCTCCCCAGTCCTAGTCCAGCACTCTAAGCACTACACCACAGTGGCTGACTATTGCCAAAGTGCCTCCATTTCTAGCCCATGGTGGTGGCATGTCTACCTACTTTCTATCTCCTAAAGGCAAGTGCATAAGAGAATGATGAGGAAAATGTCACATTTGTCCTTTGATTCTGCTTTTCTTTTACCCCAAAGGAAGTGGCCATCACATTTGATATTTATATTTATTCATTTTTACTCCAAATGAAGCGGCCATCGAAAAGCAACCATCCAGTTTTAACTGAAAGCAAGTAGCCATCCATGAGACTTGAACCTGCAGCCTTCAGAAATAAAAGCACACTGGGCTCTAACCACTTGCCCACTCTACTGGTCACTTGCCCACTACATTGGTGTCTAACCACTTGCCCACCACATTGGTGTCTAACCACCTGCCCTCTCGTTCTTGAGAGGCTGAACTAAGTCATTTCAAACTGCATAACAACTTGAGGATTGTTAACGTCAGCCTGCTCCCATGCGTATAATGCTTAATCAGAAGAAGAAGTACCGGTAAGTCCCATACAGGCCTGTGGCTTATGCTGGCTCAACTTGTCTGAGTGTGGAAAGCTAAGCAGGGTCAGGCCTGGTTATTACTTGGATGGGAGACCCCCTCCTCTAGATTCCTGCATTGAGCAGGGGGTTGGACTCGATAGCCTTGTAGGCTCCTTCCAACTCTATGATCTATGAATCTATGAATCTAAAGTTCAGGTTCTATGCTAGCCTTCCCCAACCTGGTGACCTCCAGGTGTGCTGGACTACAACCCCCATCATCCCCAGCCAGCATGGCCATAGCTCAATCCAATCTTCAACTTGAACGCATAGAGCAAGGGCAGCAGATGCAGCCCCAATACAACCCCGCCCCTCAGTGGTGTAGTGGCGCCAGGGAGCTGACAGGATCGAAGCACCAAGACTTTTTGATTAGCAGGGATGATGATGTCATCTGCCACCCCCACTCACCCCACCCAACTTCCCTGTTCCTCTTAGCTTAGCTGCCATCCTCACTGAGAAACAGGTTTTCTCAGCAACAACATATTGTTGTGAGCTATCCCTGTTATATTGCAAAGTATTTTGGGGTGACTTGGTCTTGAATGGACCTGTTCCTGATGGAGGTGTAAACTGCTAGTACTGGTTTGTTGATGTGGATCAACACAGCTGCCTACAATTTTGGACTCTCCTTGGAGGAATGGCTATGGGGACTGTCATGATGAGTGCCTGCACTTCCAAATCTACCACTACACCACTGCCTCCTCTCCACAAGTTGAAAGACAGAGAAACTTACAGGAGATAAATTTGATAGACTTGTTCTCCCCACAGATTAATAACCACTCAAAAGTAAGTAGAAGTCCACACATGTACATCCCAAGCTGCTGTTAGCTTTGCTAGGAGTGAGGGAAATCTGGTACTTTGGGGGGGGGGATTGATTTCGATCAGGGAAATGTCACAGCTCGGGGGGGGGGTGATTTCGATCAGGGAAATGGCACAGGGGAAAAGGTTTAAAACACACACAAAACAAACACACACACCAATACCACTTCCTTGATCAAGTTAGCAGGGCTCCCTGGCTGCTTTGAAGTAAAGAAGACATCAGCTGGCAACACATGCAATTTGGGGTTAAGACTATCAGCAGATTACAAAAAAAGGGGAGGGAACTTTGTTTGCTGGCTATTTGCCCATGTCCCAGACAGCCTGAAATGATAACATCTAATCAGAAACAGTGATTAAATGAGCCTGCCCTTTCTTCTAATTTGGAGCCACCAGGTTTACACGTACAGCCTGCTAGTAAAGAGTGAGCAAGAGAGGATGTTTAGCTTGACAACAGTCAGGGAGGGGGATGAAATTAGATAAGATTCTTAGCTCAGCAATATTGGTGCTCAGCTAGCAATATTGATGCAAATGCTTAATCAGCAAATTAAAGAGACTAGAGAACTATAATGGGAATTGCCTAATTATGGTAAAAGTTGGATCAGTTGTAGGGCAGACTACACATTTTTTGGTATGCATTTTTGATTAGAGAACTCCATTGCAAAATTCAAGAGAATTGCGAATTTCTAAGAATAACTGAGTTCCAGTCCACATATTGGTTTGAAAGTGCAAAATTAGGTCAGTTTACGTTAAAACGTGAACTGAACAAATTTCTCCCCCATCCCTGAGAAGGCTGGGCTAGCACATAAGTCAGCCACTGCTTTCAGTTACAGCATTAAGACCTAAGAAATATACCGTCATCATTGTAAGAACCATCACTGGTGACAGAAGGAACACACAGTTTCATCTCTCCTGTGGAAGGATAATGAATGATTAATGGAAAATAGGAATGAAGTTGAAAGCAGCTTTATGCTTTGCAGCAGAAGTATGATGGCTACTTCATTGAACTTCTTCCAGTTGGGTAGTTGCTTTATCTATCAAGTTTATACAGAAAAAAGTCCCAATAAGTCCCAGGACACCCCAGCCACCTATGCTGGCTGGGACATCCTGGGAGATGTGGGACTTTTTTCTGTCTAAACTTGCATAGGAGTGCACCCTTACAGAATAATGTAATATCTCCCCAAAACCTAGTTGTGGGAGAATGAAAAACCAACTGGTGGGATGGATTAAGTTCACTTGCCTAGGAATAGCTCAGCAACTTCTGTATGTGAAGCAGCCAGCTATGACCTGGCAATGGGTGAGAATTTTGTTCAGTTCGTTTTTTGAGACAAACTTACCAAAATCCACAAATGTCTTCTTAAATGGGATGGAAAGAACTTGAGATTTTTAAATAAATAAATAATGTGGGAGAAAGCCAAACTGACAGATTCCCTCATCCAGGCAGAGGACTTGGAGTTCTCCAGGCCTATGGCTCATGCTGGCTCAGCTTGTCTGAGTGTGGAAAGCTAAGCAGGGTCAGGCCTGGTTATTACTTGGATGGGAGACCCCTCCTCTAGTTTCCTGCATTGAGCAGGGGTCTGGACTCCACAGCCTTGTAGGCTCCTTCCAACTCTATGATCTATGAAATCTATGAAACTCTTAAAAGTCTGTGTTCGAATCATGACAGTCCCCACAGTCACACCCACAAGGAGAGTCCAAACATCCAGGCAGCTGTGTTGATCCATATGAACAAACCAGTTCTAGCAGTTTTCATCGGAAGCAGGAGCAGGTCTTTGGCAAAGCTAATGGGTCTTAATGGTCCACGCAAGACCAAGCCATCCCAAAATATGTGCACTACAATAGGGAACAATGTATTGTTGCTGGGAAGATTAATCCCCACCCCAGCTACAGTGAGGATTGCAGGCAAGCTCAGAAGGAACAGGATTCTTGGGGCACGGGGGTGGCAGATGACGCCAGCATCCCTGCTATCCAAAAAGTGTTGGTGCTGCATCCCTTCAAGCCCTGACTCCTCTATGCCACTCCCTAAAGTCTAGGGATGGGCAACATCAAGAGATCGGGGGGGGCATTTTTTGCCGCCCAGGTCCCCCTGTGGGTCGCACTCCTGCTGCCGCCACCCCACCCACCCACCCCACAGAATTCTGTGGGGCGCGGCAGCAAAAATAATTGCTGGTTTTCCGTAGCTTTCCGTAGTGGTTTGCCATCAATTTTTTGGGGGTGGCAAATCGGCAGGTTTTTCGCCACCTCCATGAATTTGGGCAGGGCAGTGGCAGAGGGCTGCAGGCACCACACCAGGGGCCACACGTGGCACGCAGGCCGCATGTAGCCCATCCCTGCCCTAGACATATAACCTTACTAATTAGGCAAAGTGAGGCCAAAAAAACTCCAGCAGCTGATTCTGGATGCCATTAAAGGGGTAGCACAGAGAGGGGGTATCATCTGGATTTTCTGAGTCAAGCACCAGAATGTCTTGGATGGCCCTGGCATGATAGAATAAGAAATAACAGACAATTCCCACTTCCCACCTCCCAACAGGCATCCTTTCCCAATAGGGTAATGAGTTACCTGATCCCTCCGGGGTAGAGCGTACGTAAGTGGGCAGCATCTTCACCGAGGCTTCCTCGTGTGTCTCCAGTTTTAGCCCCCGGTCCATTTCCTTTTGCATCCTACGCATCACCTTCTTCAGCTCCTCTTCCTGTAGCTGGAATTCTGACAGGATCTGCTCCACCTACAAGGGAAGAAAGACAAGCAAAAGTGCAAGAACTTGGAAACAGTAGCATGAAAATGGGTCTTTTCTTTCCTCAGGTGAAGGGGCGGTGCTACGTACCGAAAAAGCCTACCTGGTTATTTATTATTAAAGCAGGGGTGCAGAACCTGAGGCCTGGGGGCCAATCTGGCCCACCTGGCATCCCAGTCTGTGGCATTCCAGGGTTAAACTGTTAAAAGTTTGTTTTCCTCTCTATTCCTTGCCTGCATATGCTCTCCTATGCCATGCTCAACTATAATTGCTGCCCAAATGGGAAAGTTTATAAGGACTCTCCACTGACAGCATCAGTGAAGAAACACCAAAAACACTATGACCTCATGTTCTCTCCACACACAGTTCCAGTAACTGCAATTCGGAGATGTGTAATGTAATCGTCACCGTACCTCCTGTTCCTCTGAATTTGGATCCTGTCTGTGTTTGCCTAGCAGAACTCTTCGAACATCAGTGTCTAGATTAGCAATCAAAAGACCTTGGTTTTTCTATTTTGAGTTGCTGGTGGTATCCCAGGTCTGAAAGAGCAATTTCATCCGTCTGTTTGCTGATTAAAAATCTGATGGACTGGAACTAAATATAGTACAATAGATATTTACACTAGGTTTTGATATTCCGTTTTTTGGTAGCCAAGAGGACTGGGAATGAGGTTGGCAATACAATCTGGTCACTTAGCTTGTGACCTTTCATGACCTCCATGATGGGGCCATCTAAAACCTTAAATAAAAGGAAATTGTGTGCTTTCAAAGTAATTCCTGCCAGGTATCCTACTTCCGTTAATATTAGTGACACTTGCTAGCTCCATTTATTAAGGAAGGCATTCTTCCCCCTAAGGGAATTCTGCCTTCCTTTCAGATTGGTGCAAAAGAGCTGAGAACATAAGAAGAGCCCTGCTGGATCAGAGCAAAGGTCCATCCAGGCCTACATTCTGTTTCCCGCAGTGACAAGCCTGATGTCACCGGAAAACTCACAAGCAGCAGGGCACAAGAGAAGCTGCTCTTCCTCTGTTTGTCTCCAGCATCTGCTCTCTAGAGACGTATACTGCCCCTGAATACATCAGTTCCATTCAGTGATCACAGCTAAAAGATGAGAATAAACATATCCGCCATCCTCCTCAATTCCATATAAAAAGTCTTGTCTGGAAGCCCTGTGTAAGGAAATTTTATGGGGGATCCAGACATCATCTACCATTTGTAACCCTCCCATGTTTTCCCAGCACCACCACATTGGACTTTTTTCTTACCAGAAATATCTCTCTCTCTCTCTCTCTCTATATATATATATATATATATATATATTAAAGAAGAAAACTAAAACCCCACTTACAGCAGGAAAAGCCACACTCCTTGTGGTTGATGGGCATCCTTTTTTTAAAAAAATTTTTTAAACTAACAAGCAGCCAGGGTGAGGTCAGGAAGCACTGCCCTCACTCTGAAGAGTATGCTTATAATATTGCCAAGCAACTAAAATTTAAGAAACCCTCAATGAATCAGTTAAAGACATTAATACTTAATACAATCAATTACATCAGATCTTTAATTTTCTTAAAACAAGCCGAGACAACCATCAAAATCTATGCTTTATAATAAATTCTGTAGAGTTCTCCTCCTGCCAAAAGCCTCATGATAGCTACTGTTTGAAAACTGATGTCTAACGAATGGAAGACAAGTCACAATTTGAATAGATCTCATTCAGAGAGGACAAAGTAATGGGCACAAATTAATTACAAATTAATTAATTTGTAATTAAAGACACCCTTTTAGGATATAGAGATTTGCCATCGCCGTACTGGATAAAGTCACAGAGAGGGCTGAAAGGTTGAACAGTCTTGTACTGTTTGCAAAATACTGATGGCTTTTTTTTTTAAGTTCTGGAAAAGCAACATTTTTTAAAATAATCAAGACAGACTCAACTTCTCTTCTCAAAAGTCACGAGGCTTGTCCCATCTCCTTAGACCATGGGTATAAAAGCTGGCTTATTTTTATCTCCCCCCAGTCCAAAGGCTGTTCCTTAGAGTGTTCTTCAATCTGTTAAGACAAGTGATTTGGCTGACTTTGTCAATCATAATGGATAGCAGTGTAGAAGATTATCCAGACAACCAAAAATAATGAAAAAGACGTCATGAACCCTTCCTTCGTTAGTTCCCATGTTCCACCATACTCCTCTTCATCTATCTGCTGAAAGCTACTAAAATAGAGGTATAGGACTTCAGCATTTATGAGGCAGAATATTGCTATGCCCACAAATCCCTTCAATGGAACAATGCCCCAGATTACTCCCAAAATAACAGCAATGATCTGCTGGAACCAGTAAATGACATCTAGAAATTCATCCTTGTCCTCCCAGGCGGAGTCGCTCCGCAACGCTTTACTCCAGAGCGACCCCTGCAACACTCCGCCCCCGCCATTGGCCACCAGGTGCTGCTGTGAGTGCGGGTGCGACGTCGGCTCCTCCTTCCACCGGCCGCTGCTCATCGTCCCCCCAACCAGGCCCCAAGCTCAGCGCGCGCCCCCTGCCCTCACTCTAATTTGGCTTCATGAGACTGGCACATGCCAATGGGGAGTGGGGTTCAGATGATCCCATGTTCCAAGAATAAATGATGGGGTCTCAGAACCACGTGGCCTAGCCCCACACCCTGCCACCACGTGTTTGGTGCTCATCAGAAGCCACTTGATACTTGTACCAATGTTTGCACGTTAGGCTTCCCCACACAAGGGGGGACCTTGATTAGGTCAGGAACTGTACTCGTGGAGTCAGGTGACTCCTATGTCAGTGGGGCTCTTAATCCATTGCAGCTTTTAATCTGAGCTTTATAGGAGCTATCCATGGTGCTGAACTCCAGCCCTAAACTGGGTTCACCACCATGGATCGCTCCTATAAAGCTCAGAATAAAAGCTGCAATGGGTAAGGAACCCCACTGACATAGGAGTCACCAGCCTCCCCTGGGAGGAGTGCATGCACATAACTCAGTATGCACATAGAGCTCATTCTGACACATGCCGGACACATGTACAGCAGGGGGCATGGGCACTAGGCACAGCAGTGGGGCTAGCACACACAGCTCTTAGATCCCCACCCAATATTCTTTGAGCATGTGAGGATCATCTGTACCCCCTAGTGAGATCTGGCTACATGATGATGTCTGGAGCCAGTTCAGAGTGAGGATAGCACTTCCCGGCTTCACCTTGACTCCTTGTTAGTTAAAATATATATATTAAAAAAGGCATACAGCAGCACCTAAGAGCAGAATCCCCTCTGCTGCTGGAGCCATGAACAGGCAGCAAAAGATGGTGAAAACGATGAGCAGGAAGGGGACTATATCCATCTGCTTTGTTCTCATTCTATTAAGCCTTGAGTATCCATTCCAGGTGTTTCAAATGGGATACAAAAAGTTCATATTTATGACCTATCTCTAGTACTTCCTCTAGCCCAGTATCGAGTCTCTGATGGTGACCAGTTCTGAATACTATGGTATATACATAGAGAAGGTATACCAAAACAATAATGGGAGAAGAAGTCTCCCTAACATTCATTCTCAATTTCTGGCCAGTCGTAAGAGCAGCTGGTTCTTCCCACAGGTTCAATGCAGACAGCAACAAGAGGAAGGAAGGCAGAACAAATTGCCCCCTTTCTAAATCAGGCACAAAGGAACCTCGCACTGACAGCACAGGCATTGCTGACCTTGCAATCACATTTATTTGTAGGGCGGGCACTGCACAGTGCCATAGTCCAGGCCAACTACCTATTGACGTGTTGCTCATATGCCACCAACCCAGGAATTTGCTTGTTTTCAGCCACAACCTTAAGGCACTCCCTGTGCTTTGCAGTTACTCACTTCTTCTGATTTTGGCTAATAACTGTGGATCTTCTGATATCCCAAACATTTTCCTGACTCCCCTTTTGCAATTGGACTGCTGAGAAACTGACAGAATCAAGATAGGGAGGCAAGAGGTTTGGGATAAACTGGAATTTCCCCCCAGGAATCTTAAGGTACAGAGAAGCTACTGAAACACACACTTTTAAAACATAGCGCAAGAGACCTGGGGGGCGAGGGGAAGATGCAAGCCAAGTGTAGTGTTGCCCTTGCCAGTTTCAGCAAGCTCTCAAACAGCTTCTTCTGCTTCATCATTGACAACTGAGAATCTTCTACATTATCCATTGGTTCAGGGTTTGCTCGGAGGGACAGTCAGGAACCTGCTCATCACCTCACCTGTATGCTTTTGGCCACCTGGTCAGAAACTGACAAGACAGACCAAGTGGCTGCCTCTTTTTGTTGTAGGTTTGCTTAAGCTCAAGGTTGAGCATTGCTGATATTGAGGGCAGCGGAAGAAATAGACCCGGTTTTCAGTAGCAACGCTAACAAGAATTATGCAAATGTGTGTGTTTTAAATATATATATATTAAGGTTCCTTCATTTTGTTCATTTTCTGATATGTTCATGAAATTGGGGGCCAATGCTATGGCTGCTAGGCAGAGTCTAGACCAGTGTTCTCCAACCTGGCTGGGGCATGCTGGGAGTTGTAGGCCAAAAACATCTGGGGACCCAAGGTTGGAGAACACTGATCTAGACAGCCACAGGAGAATTTGGAGTCCCAACTCTGACCTTAGAAACTTGCTCCAAGGTCGGAGCTGGGACTCTGAACTCGGGAGTGCCCTCCCCCGGCCCTCACAGCTGACACGTAGAGAAACACGCTGACTACGGCTACGAGGTGGCAAGAGTGACCTAAGAGATGGGCTTTGGGGGGAGGAGGGAAGGTGGGCAGGAAGGGGAGGAGTCAGGCTCCACCAGCATACGGAGTATCCTGGCGGCAGCTCAGCCTCCTCCTCTCCTTGCACTCCAAAGCACCACACTTAGATGGCCAACACCTGCTGTTTTGCATGGTGGGAGGAGCACAGAGGTGCTCCGCCCACCATGCATGGGGTGCCCCCATAGTGCTGCGAGTTCAGAAGGTTACGGCCGGGCAGCCTCATTGGACTGCACCGTCCGGCATTTCGAAACTGTTTCTTCCTGCCAGCACCCATAACTATGTAACGATGGCCACTACATTAGATGGCTTTAAATGAGAATTAGACTAATTGACAGAGAAGACAAACAGCTGTTAGTCCCGCTAGCTAGAACTATTAAAGAACTGACTTATTTTAGCACCAAAGTGTTCCGTGCAAAACATAGAAACGATACAGAACCTCGCTGTCAATCTTACAGTTTACAGGGACCTTAGAAGAGGCCAGGAACAATGATAATTGGCAAACATTTTTTCCCCTCATGGAACAAAGTTGTAGTGCAGTCCAGGGATGGTGTATTTATTGTCCTGACTCCCCCCCCCCCCGCCGCCAAATGCCTCCCTGCTTTTCTAAAGACCAAACTACACATTAACATAACTACATTGTTCTGTTGTTCTGTTCTTGAGTGCAGGGTTCCCTCACACACACACACACACACACACACAGACGCTGCCAACACAGGGGCCCTGATCCAGATCGGGATCTTAACAGGGGTAAGGGCTTGAACCCTTTTTCCTCCCTAAAGGTTTTTTGTACTTCTGCAAACCTTGGGGCTTTCCCCAAGCCTGCTGATACATTCCTCTTTCGCATGGCTGGTGCCAGTTTGTCTACATAAGCAACAGCACTCCTAGCCTGAATGCTGGAAATAGAGAGGAGGATGAAGATGAGGAGGATAAAACACATCTCCAAACAGCAAAGTTGTATGCCAAGGAGAAAGGTTCTAGGCTTTCCGTATCCCTAACATACTAGTTTTCTATGTGAAGGGATTACCGCCGCCACCCATGAGAAGAAGCATTCAATCATATGTGCTACTGCCAACAATCTGAAGTGTACAGCCCACACACTGATTTATTACCTCTGTTGAGGACTAGGCCTTAGTGTTAATTATTTACCTGAAACCTGGATGCTGCACTGAAGCATTCACTTGAAACAGAGTCATCCAAAATTACATGGACTGTACAAGTAGGTAGGAACAAAAACAGGTACCCAAATGTGGGCCTGCCAACTTTGAAAGTAATCTTAACTTATATTTTAAAATGTCAAACCACACACACCCCTTCCCTGCCACATCTCTGTTCCTAATCCAGGCCAAATGTAAGGAGCGATCCTATGCAAGTTTAGACAGAAAAAAGGCCTATAACTCCCCCCCCCCAGTCTAAACTTGCATAGGATTGCATTGTGCCCTTAAGGACTTGGCAATCTATATAATTCTAGTCACTGAAATTAAGCAACACTTGGCTTTGCACTTGGAAAGGAAAACAGGACATTGGAGGCCAAAGGAGTTAATTAGCCGCAAATTCTGGTGGTGACCATTAAGTCTAAATATTGCCATAAATGTAGACATATTTTAAAGAAACCTAATCAGCATAGCCTATATATTGCACATTTGTAAATATAGCAACAAGCCTCATAGTTCTACCATTTGTAAAATACGTTATTACATATGCTGTGCCAGATTTTCTCAACTGAACATTTTCTACATGAAAGCTGTATTTTCCAGGGGCTGGGGAATGACCACTTTTGAGCATTTCTCTCTTCACACCTGTTTGGACTCCAGGTTTCCCCAGTGTGCTGTTTCACCTGTGCCATTTTTTGATTCAAACATCTTTTCTTTCACTCTGTGTGGGAAGCTGTGTGGATCTAGAATTGGCCTCCACAGTCACTTACGGACCCATCGCTAGAGTCTACAGATTTTTTTTAGAATTTCCTCCTTTTATAATTTCCTTTTTGTAATTTTATCCTGGAAGACAATCTTACTCGGTCACGAGTGATCGCCTACTGCTACTACATATCATGACGTCATACTGCTATCACAGACAGTCAATTAGGGATCACACTTCATAATGCTATCATATGTCATATCATAATGCTATGACATTACAGTGATCTTAAATTTAAGATGATCAGATGTGTCAGCTAGCCGTAAAGGGTTTCTTTACTTTAATATCTATATATACATATAGATATAGACATATAGACATATAGATAGCAACCTGGTATTCTTTATGACACTACTCCTAGGCTAACATCCCATAATCCATAGCAGCTGCTCCCCAAGACAAATACATTCTTGTGTGTTCACGTGTGGCTTGAACATGGCTCGTTTAAGCTAATGAACCAACCCTTTCCTGGACTGTGTGGAGATCAGCTCCAGTGGCAAATCTCTCTCTTTGGGTTGCACAGCTGTGCGGGAGACGAGCCAGCCGGGTGTGAGCCTATATGTGTTAATGGGTTTTAATTCGGTCAGTTTCATTCTAGTTATTTGCAGAGCTCCAGCGGTGTGAGGTCATCACCATTTTCTCTGCTGCAGTTTTCTGATTCCAGTAGGCAGATGAGAATATGCCATCAGCATGAACAAGGATTGCCATGTTGAATTAGGCCACAGGATTATCCAGCCCAGCATTTTAATGCTAGCTAACGGCAAAGGTTTCCAGCAAGAAGAGAGACAGGGTTTCTCTACGCGAAGCATTTATTGTGTGCTCGTGATCCCTCACTCACGGAAGTTTGCAGGTCCTTTATACAGAGTCGTCATCCTCTAGGGCCTCTCCCGTGTTTTCCAGCCATTTTCGCAGCTTTTTTTAGACGGAGGACAGTGCAGTATTATCCTGGATCTCACCATGATTCGCTATCCGAAGCCTCGTGTATTCGCAATTCCACTCTATACCACAGTAGCACTTTTTGGCTGTGTAACAGAACATATAGGAACATACAGAAAGGCAGAGAAGGAAACCCTCTGGAAAAAAAAAAAAACTCATGTAAAGGATGCTCTCTTCCTCTCAAAAAGAAAACAGAAGAAGCCTCAGTAAAGTGCAATGCCTCATGCAGAGAAGCCTCCATTGTGGGGTAGTGGTTAGAGTGTTGGACTGAGACTTTGGAGATCCGGTTTCTAGTCCCCACTTAGCCATGAAGCTCACTGGGTGACTTTGCACCAGTCACAGACTCTCAGCCTAAGCTACCTCTCAGGGTTGTTGTGAGGGTAAAATAAAGAGGAGGAGGAGGATTATGTAAGCCACCTTGGGTTCCTTGCAGGAAAAATGACAGGATATGAATATAATTCATAAATAAATAAGAGAAAGAGAGAGAGAGAGAGAGAGAGAGAGGATATGACAGGGACTTAGCTCAAGGCAGGGTGCTCACTTAGCATGTTAGAAGCAGCAGGGTTGATTCTGCAGCCAAGCCTTTTCCTTATCCCTTCCCCCTTTGGGGAAGGGCCAAAACTCAATGGCACAACATATGCGTTGCATTCAGAAAGTCCTAAATTCAACCCCCAGTCTAAAAGATCTCAGGTAGCAGAGCTGACAAAGACCCCTGGCCTAGGGTGCCCGGGGCAAAAGAGGACAGGTCTCCTGTCCTGCACCTTTAATAGTTGTGTGAAAGAGGGGATTGTAGCAGGTGTCACTTGTCATGCTGAAATTCCTTCTAAAGGTGTGGTAGCCCAGTCCTCTTTTGCATCTGGCCACCCTACCAATCAGAGTGGACAGTACTGAGCTGGGTGGACAAACAGTCAGACCTGGTTTAAGACAGCTTCCTATGTCCATCTTTTACATGAGCCAAAAATGTGTATTTATGCCAACATTGTAAAAATTACAATACATATAAAGATGCTTGGGCCTGACTGATTCAGTGACTGGGTTCACACAACACGGGAAGCCATCTGGGTTTCTAAACCCAGGTAGTTTAGCATGTTGTCCGAACCTGAGTGCACTTCCCACGGGGTGGCTTATAAGCCCAGCTTCTGGATTTATAAGCTGCCCTGAGAAGCCATGGCTTGTTGTAGGGTTTATAAACCACCCCTGGGCGGCGGGGAGTGGGGGAAACCTTGCTGCTCTGCAGAGTCCCCTGGGATACCTGTGGGAGGACCGAGGGGGGGGGGAGGAGGGGGAGGAGGAGGCACCCTACCCCAGATGTGCCCAATCGTCTGTTGGGCACACCAGGGGTAGGGTAGCTTATAAGCCACACTGCGTAGCTTTCTATGCAGTGTGGCTTATCTCATGCAAATCCTCCCACTAAATGACTGATCAACTCACTCACTCACTCATGATATTTCTTGAAAATGATTATAGATTCTTGAATATTTCTTGAAATGTATGATAGATTTTTGAAATTTAGTACATGTGTACTCTAAAGCACGCTATGGGGAAAAATGTATATATCTGAGAATGGGACATTTGTACATTCCTCTGCCAAAATGAGTGCATCCCCCAAAGGTTAAGCCATTCCTGTGCTAGCTAAGTCCTAAATTTAAATATAACTGTAAGCTACGTTTAACCATTGTAGTGCTCTGTAGCACTACAGAGTGCTTTGCTGCCAAATTTTGGTGGCAAACCAGCAATTTCAACACTTTCTTGTTTTTTTTTTTCAGGGGGTGTCCCACAGCCTACAGCTTGTGCCAGGGGTGCGGGGACAGGAAAAATGCACCCCAGACCTCCAGACATTGCCCATCCCTGAGCTGGGAAATTGATGTTTGGTATACTATAGTCCAGCCTTCCCCAAATTGTGATGGGAGTCATAATCCAACACAACTGGAAGGACTAGGTTGTCATCCAATATACCCCAATTGCTAGAAAAGTCTAAAGATAAAAATTAAAATGTAGTCTCAAGTTTTTTGTTTTTTTTAAAGGAATCTATCCCACAACATAAGTAAGTCGAATGGAAGATGTGTTTGTTCAGATTTTAAGTTAAAGCTAGGTTGTTACTGTAAACAACAAGCAGGAAATGGAGAGCAAGGGGGAAAGTGCCCCATTAGACTCCCCTGGAGAATCAATAACCTTTAAGACAAATACCGTTAGGTCTTCGGAAGGCCTAGGCTTTATACCTGCCCAGCTACTGAGCAGACATGCAGGGTCAATTTGAGCAAAGCTGCTGGCTCTTAGGAAATGTATTTACATTGAGGCTCCCTGCAGCAAGCTTTTCCATAGCCTCCATTAGCACACATTGTAATATGCTGCATTTGACAGGGCCAGCCCAAGAGATTTTGCTTCCTGAGGTGAAGGACAAGATGGTTCTCCCTCCCATTCCACGTACAGGCAGTCCCCGGGTTACAAACAAGATCCGTTGGTAAGTCTATCTTTAAGTCGAATGTGTACTTAAGTCGGAACAGAAGCCGCACAATGTTTTCAAAGTGTTGCAAAGTGTCGCAAAGTATAGTGCGTTCGTTCATAAGTACGAACCATTGTATTTAACTCAGATTTTTACATATATGGCAGTCCGTTCTTAAGTATGAGTTGACATTGTCCGTAAGTCAGGACGTTCATAACCCGAGGACTGCCTGTACAAAAGCCAACTGGACTGGCAGTCAAATCTTTCTTCAACGCTGGCAATGGGACAGCATCCCCCAACACACCTGAAGGCAGCAGGCTGGCTTAGGGGGCACAGAGCAGGCTCGCTCCTCCAACTCCTTGCTGCCATCTCCCAGCATCTGCCACCCAAGGCAACTGCCTCACTCTGTCTAGTGGTGGGGCTGGCCCTGGCATTTGAAATAAACGGCCACCATCCAGCAGTCCAACCCCATCAGCTGCCTTCCAGAAGAATACCGAATACATTTGTTTATTTTTTATTTTTTATTCTTGTCCCGTGGGTGCCCCAGATCTCTTCGGTACCTAGCACCGCCCCTGAAAAGAAAGATGGAAAGAAAGGAACTTCCACTTTCTGTTTATCTTTTTTTCTCATGTGTTTCTTTTTGAGAAACAACCTAACTCCTTATTAAATCCCGTATGCCCACCTACACAAAAACATAGTTTGTACTGCACAATTTTCTCCCATTGAACAAAATGTGTCCAGGTACACATTTTAGAATGAACTCTACAGGTGGTGTAGAGAGAGCAATCTTACATGCTGCTCCTCAGAACTGACGACATATGGAGAACTAAGTATTTCCTCTTCCTCATACAGGATGATCCATGGTATATCAGCCTTCATGTCTGCTGCGATTGGTCACTGCTGCTACAGGGTTAATATTTAAAAGATCACCTTATGGCTGAGTGCTTGGTCTACTCCATTTAAAGTAGTATTGGCTCAGCAACTTGATGATACAAGTCACTCACTTGTGACTTGTCACTCACTAACCGGGCCACAAAGAATGCTAGGATTAGTAATGTGCAGGTCAGGTGGAGGTGGAATAAAAATGTTCTTGGGGGAATCTATGAAATGCTTATCTTTCATTGTCACGAATCTATGAACTGCATACATTTTAAATGGTTCTGGGACTCCCCTTGCGGAATTCAAACTGTGATTGCAGCGGGTTTTGAAATTCTACATCTGTCGCTTTGTTTTCACAGAAACACCCAGGTGGTAACTGCTGATGCAGCTAGATCCATGATGCAAAGGACCGAATCTAATTTTCTCCTGACTGGAAATCCAGCACTTGGTAATTAATATTTGCTCAGACAATATTAATTGAAGGAATTGACAGAGAGATCAAGAAAGACCTCTTTGTCTTTAGCTATGGAGGTGGGGTCCAGGGGCGGTGCTAGGTACCGAAAAGATCTGGGGCTCAGGCCCACAGCCCCAGCTAAGGTGCTGGGGCTCCAGCCGCTGCCCAAGGAAGCTGATTGCTGGATCGGGAGTATGCTGAATTTTATTGTATCTGTATTTTATGCTGTATTTTATTATTGTATTTGTGTTTTGTGAATTGCTGTGTGCTGCCTAGTCATTAGACTCAAATCTGCAGGCTGAGGAAGAATGCAAACGGACTAAGGGCTCAATGCTGGCTGCAGAATGCTGGGAGCTGTAGGACTTTTTTCTGTCCAAAAATGCATAGGATTGTACACTAAGGCAGCTTTCTCCAAACCAGTTCCCTCCAGATGTGTTGGACCGCAACACCCATCATTCCCAGCCAGCATGGGCAATGGCCATGCTAGCTGGGTATATGATGGGTGTTGCAGTCCAACACATCTGGGGATCACCAGGTTGCAGCAGAAGGCTGGACTAAGGGTTAATCTGAAACCAAGTGTAACTATTTCAAGGAAGACCTCACATTTGCCCCGCAAGAACTTCAAATCCTTCTAACCCTTACAAAGGTTGGATGCTCTGTGCAAGAGACGCATCACGGTTGTTGTGATTGTTGCAGCAACGGCTTTTTCACATAAAAAGTTGATTGTTGTGTTTCTGCAACTAAGGCAAATGGTGCCACACTGACTCCTTCCATGCACCAACTTATGAACTGGTGTAGAGAGTACATTAGAACAGTGTTCTCCAACCTTGGGTCCCCAGATGTTTTTGGCCTACAACTCCCAGCATGCCCCAGCCAGCTATGCTATGCTATGCTGGCTGGGGCATGCTGGGAGTTGTAGGCCAAAAACATCTGGGGACCCAAGTTTGGAGAACACTGCATTAGAACATAAGAATGTCCATAAGCCGTATTGGATCAGACCAAAGGCCTATGAAGCCCAGCGTTCTGTGCCCAGAGCGGCCAAGCAAATGTCCCAATGAGAAGCCCACAAGCAGGACATGACTGTGACAGCTCATGCACCCCAGCAACTGGTACTCATAGCCATACTGTTTCTGATACTGGAGGGAGGAAATATATAACCATCGAGACTAGTAGCCACTGATAGCTTTAAACTCCAGGAATTAGTCTCATTTCCTTTTAAAGCCCTCTAAATTGGCAGCTGTATCACTGTCTCTTGTGGTAGTGAATTTCATAGTTTTAACTATGAGTTGTGTGAAGGTGTACTTTCTTTTATCTATCCTGAATGTCTCATCATTCAGCTTAGTTGGAGTAGTGTTCAGTATGCAGGTGGTGAAGATCCACACACAGCATCGACAGTGAAATCCAGCATCGTCTGAGCTCCGCAAGTGCCGCATTTTCTCGAATGAAACATAGAGTGTTCGAGGATCGGGATATTTGTAAGAAGACCAAAACACTGGTTTATGAAGCCATTGTATTACCAACTTTATTGTATGCCTGCGAAACATGGACTATCTATAAACGTCACTTCCACCTCCTTGAAAGGTTTCATCAACGTTGCCTCCGGAAAATCCTGCAAATTACTTGGGAAGATAGGCGAACAAATGTCAGTGTACTGGAAGAAGCAAAGACTACTAGCATTGAAAAAATGATCCTTCAACGCCAACTTCAGTGGACCGGTCATGTTGTTCGAATGCCTGACTGCCGCCTCCCAAAGCAGTTACTTTACTCCCAACTCAAGGATGGAAAGCGGAATATCGGTGGTCAGTATAAGAGGTTTAAAGATGTTCATAAGGCTAATCTAAAAAAATGCAATATAAACATCGAAAACTGGGAAGCTCTGGCCCATGAACGATCTAAATGGAGGTTGGCCTTTCACAAAGGTTCCATGGACTTTGAAGAAGCCCGAGTGCAAGGTGAAAGGGAGAAACGTGCTAAGCGAAAAGCACGTCAAATGAATCCTTTACAGGACCATCTTCTATCTGGTAACCTGTGTCCTCACTGTGGGAAGCTGTGTGGATCTAGAATTGGCCTCCACAGTCACTTACGGACCCATCGCTAGGGTCTACACAATCTTCTTTAGAATTTCCTCCTTTTATCCCGGAAGACAATCTTACTCGGTCACGAGTGATCGCCTGATGATGATGATGCAGGTGGTGAAGATCCACACACAGCAGGCTTCGTATTAGCTTTGTTAGTACAGGGGCCAGCCTAGCAAATTGGCTTTGGAATTACAAAGAGGTGATTTGCAGAGTCAATCACAAGGTTGACAAGCTTAGTTAGAATAATAGCCATTAAGGAAGATTGCCCTGTTGTTGAGCAGTTAATTCCAAACTAGGAACCTCTCCTCCCTTCCAGACTCAAACTACCCACACCTGTATTCTTCCTTATTCTTAAGAGCCAATCTCTTAGAGCACCTGACATTTGTCAGCTGTTCCCTCCTCCTGACCCGGAAGTCTGACCAGGGGGTTAGTGATGCTTGATTCACCCTCCTCCAGATCAGAGAGCTCAAACTGCTTTCCCACGGAATTTGACACCAATTGTTCCTCCCTGCCTGTAGAGTTTATCTCCAAGGCTCCTGGCCTTGGAGATTCGGGTGCCACCTCTCCCCACCCCACTTCCACCTCCTCCCCTCTTCCTCAGAATCTGTTTCCAGATCCTCCGCTGTAGGAAGAGTGGGCCCAAACCCTACAGCAGGGCTGACAGCAAGGGTAGACATGGTTGGGCACCTGCCAAAGGTCTACACCACCAGCAGGGCCCCCCACTGACAACAGCCCCCTAGAGTTGCTCCTCCTCTTCACCGTTGCAACCTGCTTGTTCACCTGCCTCTCGCTCTGGCCCAGACAAGGGTGGTGGTGAGGAGGAGCAGGAGCAGGAGATGCCAGCACTGCCAGCGAAGAGGTGGTCTCACTGAGGGAGGGGGCCATTTGACGGCGTGTTGCCTGGAGCCAGCACTGGCAAGATGTCCAGTATTACAGTCATAGGATCATAGAGTTAGAAGGGGCCTACAAGGCCATCGAGTCCAACCCCCTGCTCAGTGCAGGAAACTAGAGGAGGGGTCTCCCATCCAAGTAAGAACCAGGCCTGACCCTGCTTAGCTTAGCTGAGCCAGCGTGAGCCACAGGCCTGTCTTATGCTTTCTTTATTTTTGTCTTCTTTATTTTCTGTGCTAAAGGAGATGTTGCCCCTCTTAAAATGGCTTGTTCAGCAGAGCAATGTAGTGACAAAGAAGAAAAGGAGCCAGTGTGGTGTAATGGTTAGGGTGTTGGATTTGGATTGGGAGAAGACCTAACTTCAAATCCCCACTCAGCTATGAAGTTCATGGGGTGACCTCTTTTTCAGCTTATCCTATCCCACAAGGTTGTTGTTGTTGTTGTTGAGAAAGAGGAGTAGTAGTAGCAGCTGGTGACAATGGCAGAGAGAAGGTAGACTCACTGAGGGAGTGTCTTGCCTGGAGCCAGCACTGTCAGTATGTCCATTGTCGTGCTTTCTTTATTTTCTGTGCTAAGGGAGATGTTGCCCCCCTTAAAATGTTTTGTTTGACTGAGCAATGTAGTGACAAAGAAGAAAAAGAGCCAGTGTGGTGTAATGGTTAGAGTGTTGGATTGGGTGGATTGGGGGAAGACCTAAATTCAAATCCCCACTCAGCTATGAAGCTCATGGGGTGACCTTTTTTTCAGCTTATCCTACCTCACAGGGTTGTTGTGAGGATAAAATAGGGAGGGGAGATGTATGCATGTCACCCAGAGCAACTGGAAGGAAGAATGAAATGAAAATCTAATACATTAATACTAGTAGTAATTTATCATGATTCTCAGTATGTCCCCTGTTGTTGTATGGACAGGCTAACGTAACGTCTCGATTCAGTACTAAGAAGTGTGGAATGCCACTCCAATTAAATCAGTGATCTGGCAAGAAACTGTAGCTCATTTTGTGACATTTGTTTCACAGTCATGACAGGGTGTGAGAAGGAAATAATTGGACATGAGGATATGATTTCAGAGGCATTCCCATATTTCCTGTAATGTTTAGTTCCACCCTCATATGATTAATTATCACCCCTAGTTCCACATTTATAATTACTCATGTGGACCAGAATGCCTACTTCACTCATAAGTATGCTTTGAAAGGGCAGGACAATATCCAGTCTTTTTCTGCCTTGACTGTGAGTACAATGAATTTGACTGTGAGGGGCAATGAATTTGCAACTTCTGCTATCTTGAATATGTACCCCACCACCTGAGTGGCTACAGCTCACTGCAGGACTCCCCTTTGTGTGTGGAATATGAAGAGTGCAATATACAATTCTAAGCCAGTCTCATGATTTCTGGAGAAGCAGGGCTAAGTCTATTTACATAGAGGATTCATAGATCATAGAGTTGGAAGGGGCCAACAAGGCCATCGAGTCCAACCCCCTGCTCAATGCAGGAAACTAGAGGAGGGGGTCTCCCATCCAAGTAACAACCAGGCCTGACCCTGCTTAGCTTTCCACACTCAGACAAGCTGAGCCAGCGTGAGCCACAGAATCATGGAGTTGGAAGGTACCTCAGAGGTCACCTAGGCCAACCCCCTACTTAATGCAGGATCTGCAATGCATGATGCAGCTACAGCATCCCCGACACATGGCCATCCAGTCTCTGCTTAAATACCTCCAGCAAAGGAGAGCTCACCACCTCCCAAGGCAATCTGCTGCACTGCTGAACAGCTCTCACTGGCTGGGTTCAGACAACACGATAACCTAGACTCAAGGGTTGAGTGTGGGTTGTTATTGAACCATTGGTTATTGTTGAAACGTGGGTTATCGTGTTGTCTGAACCCAGCTGCACTAACAAGCCATGGCTTGTTAACCACGAACAACCCATGAAAAGAGCCCATGGTTTGTTGTTAGGTTGTGAACTGTGGGTTGCTCACCATGGTTTGGTATCTTGGCTGGGTTCAGACAACACAATAACCCACGTTTCAACAACAACCCACACTCAACCCATACTCAGTCCTTGAGTTTGAGTTATCGGGTTCTCTGAACCCAGCCACTGTTCAGAAGTTTCTCGATTTTAGCCGAAATTTGCTCCCCTGCCATTTCCACCTGTTGGTTCTTTTCCTGCCCCCTGGAGCGACAGAGAACAAGTCTGCTCCATCTTCTGCAGGACAGCCTTTCAGATATTTGAAGACCACGATCGTGTCTCCCCTTGATCTTTCCTTCTCTAGACTAAACATACCCAGCTCTTTCAACCGTTCCTCATAGGACTTGGTTTCCACTTTCCAGACCCATCACCGTCCTGGTTGCCCTTCTGTGGATCTGCTCTAGTTTGTCAATGTCCTTCTTGAAATATGGCATTGAGAACTGGACCCAATACTCTAAATGCAGCCTGACCAGTGCAGAAAAGAGCTGAACTATTACTTCCCATGATCTTGACACTATGCTTCTGTAAATGCAGCTTAAGATCACAGTTCACTTTTCCAGCCATTTTTAAGCGCCTTTTCTCTTCCAGGCAGATGGGTCTTAGTCCTTCCAATCAAAAGGTATTTGCAATAATCAGTAAACTGTTTAAGGTGCCATACCTGCTCTTTGCTGGTCCCAGGACACTCCATCCTCCCCATCTGGACTGAAAAGGTATGGGTGCATGGGGATTAAGCAAGTTGTAAGCAAGCACAATTTGGGACATTGCACAGTTCTGTCCTGACAGCAAACAAGGGGTTAATTAGCTTGCCTTCTATAAAACTGAAATTATAGTAATTATTTCTAATTATACACATATATTTGCATATGTAAAGGATTATGGGTGTTTTAGTCCAAATCATCTGGAGGGCACCAGGTTGCCCTCCCGCTGCTGTAACTCAAAAAGGTCCTACACCATTAAGATCCTGGCTTGCAATTGCTTTGTGGGGGCATGTGCTACACACACACACAGACAGACTGAGAGAAGAGCTCGGTTTGTCCCATTCAAGTGCTGAGCTTGTGCAGGCATCAACCAATCATCTGTGCTGCTGTGCCAACATCACCACACACACACACACACACACACACACACGTCATATTGGTTCATTCATGCCTGCAGAAGGCACCAGAAGCATCTGCATAGCACACTGCTTGAGTGGGACAGACCAACCTTCTCTGCAGGCAGGTGAGCAAAGCAGGGATCCTACAGCAGCTGCAAGTGAGGTACTTAAAGGTTCCTGCCTCTACTTGAGGCCTCTGCAAAGGCCACACTTCAACTGGGAGATCTAGGCTCTTTTCCCATCTATTTTCCCCCCAGCCTCTCTTCCATCTTGACCCTGTTGTTCAGAAGTGCCAACAAGGGTGGGAGGACTGTTCTGCACCTCTGCACAGCCAGGTTCATGAAGGGACCTTGGCTCCTTCTGCAAATTGGCGAGGGGCAGTCCTAAGCACATCGTTTTTTTGCCTGAGAAGGGAGTGCCCTTGCTCATGACAGAGCATTGCCTTCCTCCCTCAGCCTCGCGACAGGGACACAGCTGGAAGGAAGCAAGATGGAGGGCTGCAGGCCAGGCCAAAAAGCAGGTCTCTGAAGGAAACAGGGAAGGAACGCAGGGCTGCCTCTGGATGCTGCCAGCAGGTTGGGATGCCGCCGCTGCCGTCGTCAAAGACGATGCATGTCCCATGGGTCGATATTAATTATCTATCTATTTATTTATTTATTATATTTTTGAATCGCCCATCAGGCCAGTCATCCGGCCACTCTGAGCAATGTACAGTCTAATTAAATACAAGAAAAAACAGAGCGTCAGTTATCCCGGGGGGGGGGGGGCAGTCCAACTGGAGCAGGCCCTGATGTTCCCTCTGCCTGCTCCTGCTGCCTTCACTCCTTCCTCTTTCCAACAGGGCCCTTGATGTCAGATATGGAAGGTCACTTCCCCAAAACTAAATTCTAACATTATTTTACCATCAGAAAATCTCCCCAGACTTTATTTAACTCAGAGTTCTCAGTGTTTTACACGGAGCAGGCAGCATGGCTGATCCAAGACATATTTCTGCCTGAGGCGAAGGACAAGATGGCACCCCCACCCCTTCCCATTCCACATACAGATGCCAGCTGGACCGGCAGTCGAATCTTACTTCAACACTGGCAATGTCCTCCGCCACACCTGAGACAATAAGCTAGTTTAGAGGGCCCAGCAGAGGTTGTGCAGCTCGGTCCTCTGACAGAGGAGAACAGCTCGGGAGTCTACGAGGAAGACCCATGAGGCTGCTACCACTACCCCCAGCAATCGCTGCCTGAGGCGATTGACTCATCCTGTCTACTGGTAGGGCTGGTCCTGGCAAACAGGATTAGGGTTGCCCATTTCTAACTAAGAGGTAATGGTGGTGGTTCTTGTACCCATAGTGGTCATGTGAGAGGAGAGGAGTACTTACCGTATGTGGCAGCACTGTGATGACAGGATCTGCCCTGTTGAACCCTGCCACATCGCTATATGAAAGACGCAAAAGCTCTCATAAGACTAAAAATGTCTCTTTTGCCTTGGCAAAGGGCCCTGTCAGTCATAAATCTCCCTCAGTCAGCCCCGATTTGAGAGAACTGGCTCTACTACAGAACAGAGTTCCTGTTACTCAAATTCCCTGTCCTGTTCTTGGACAGGTACTCATTTTGTACCCAGACATACAACGCAATCCAAAGCATGTTTCTCAGAAATACGTCCCACAGAGTTCAATGAGACTTGCTTCCTAGTAAGTATATTTAGGATTAGATCCTTAGAATAATAACATCCCAGAGATGAAAGGGAACAATGGTAACCAACTCCAAGCTCCCCATCCAAAAGGGGAGGGATGTGGCTCAGTGACAGAGCCCGTGCCTTGCATGTAGAAGGTACCAGGTTCAATCCCTGCCATCTCAACTTTTTTATATATATAAAAAAGGACCAGGTAGCAGGTAATGTGAAAGGCCTCTGCCTGAGAAGCTGTGGAGCTGCTGCCAGTCAGAGCAGACAAAACTGGGCTACATGGGAAATTGTCTCACCTGGTGTAAAACCTATTTCCCCAAAGCATCAACATAGATCATAGAGTTGGAAGGAGCCTTCGAGTCCAACCCCCTGCTCAATGCAGGAAACTAGAGGAGGGGTCTCCCATCCAAGTAACAACCAGGCCTGACCCTGCTTAGCTTTCCACACTCAAACAAGCTGAGCCAGCATGAGCCACAGGCCAGACTCACACAGATCCACCTACACAACGCAACAACTTGCTTGCTGCAAAATGCATGCCTGGAGAACAACTCTTGAGCAGTGCCAGCTCCAGGTTTTTGAGGGTCCTTGGGCAAGACACCCCCAGTGGGCACCCTCCCTCGGTGAGTGTACCTCCAGTGGAGGCTGGTGACTCCTATTTTGGTGGGGCTCCTAACCCATTGCAGGTTTTATTTGGAGCTTTATAGGAACTATCCATGGTGCTCCAAGGTGGTGAACCTATTTTGGGGATGGAGTCCATGGATAGCTTCTATAAAGCTCCAAATAAAACCTGCAATGGGTTTTACACCAGCCTCCCATGTGTACCTCCACACTGCCATGGGCAGTGCTGATACTGCTCCTCCTCATTCTCTTTCTCAACACTGGTCTTGCGGCCATAGCATTGCGCTGTAATAGACCTGTCCTCCAGGCAGTTGTCTAATCCCCATTTAAAACTATCTAATACAGTGACTTAGAAAAATTCATCCAGCGAGGAATTCAGTTTAAGTAGGGGTGGGTAACCGGTAGCCATTGGGCCATAAGTGGCCCGCAGCCTAATTTCAAAAGCATTCTGCAAGGGATTTGTTCCTCTCCTGGCATCCTGCTGGGTAGAAAGAGGGAGGGAGAAAAAAAGGGGTGGCAGAAAGAGAGAAAAGGAAGTGGCCTGCCCACTTTTGGCTCTGGCCTTTCCCCCAATGGCATGTGGCCCCCGACAGATTATCCTGAAGGAACGCGGCCCTCAACAGAAAAAAGATTTAAAGATGGATAGGTTGGGATTTTTTTAAAGTCTTTCCACACCATAATTTAAAGATTGATAGCTTAGGTTTTTAAAAGTCTCATTATACCAATTTCAGAGCAGGACCCTACAAAGATATAAGGTAGTTCTCTACAAAGATCTAACAAAGTTCTCTACTAAGTTTTTCCTTGTGAATTAGATCTAAGCGAAACACTATATCAGAAGCTCTCTCTTATTTATTAGAAATGCATCATGCTGTTGGGAGAAGGAACTGCATCGCACACTGCCCAAACTGCCTTAGGCCAGGATCCTGTGCACACTTATCCAGGAATAAATCCTGCTAACCTCAATGGATCTTACTTAGAAAAGCATAGGATTTGGATGCCAGTGTACAGTTAGGAACTAACTGTAAGGATCTAAGTAAGTAAGTAAGTAACTAACTAACTAGAGTAAGGAGTAACTTACTCCTGGAGTAAGGAGTAACTTACTGGAGTAAGAATCTAAGTAAGTAAGTAACTGTAAGTAAGTACGGTAACTGGAAGAATCTAACACAGTTTTGTAATCACTTGATAACTTTCCCACTGCCTAGTAATAATCTGAGCATGCAAAAGTTTCGGTACATAACTCTCTATAATAACACATGATTCCAAAACATTTGAAGTACTGACACCTTAACTTCTAAGAACGTACATGGATACAAGTATAACACACCCTGCAAAACATCGGCATAGGAAGCCAGATGTGTTGGGCTGCAACTCCCATTACAGTCCAACACATCTGGAGGACACAAGATTGGGGAAGGCTGCCTTAAAGCACTGGTATGGTTTGAGAACTTGTTCCAGTTTTCAAGTGTCAATATGGTGATTCCATCCATTAAAGCTAAGAAACATGTCTCCATATTCTGAGGCACAAATATGTCTGATTACCAGATGCTTGGGACAACCAGATTTGGGGATTTCCATTATAACCTTTTCAGATGCTTCCTGGAGGGCGGGGGCATCTTTCTGGCTACTGTTGGAAACAAGCGTTGAGCCAGATTTGGGTCTAGTCCCGCAATGGAGTTATTGGGGAAAATGGATTCTGCAGTTCAGTGTGTTCAGGTGCACCTCAAACATTTGACTTAGGCCTCAGACCTGCCCAGTTACGGGCAAGTCACTAACTTTCAGCATTGGTTTTCCACTTGGGGAATGGGTATATTGCAGGGCCATTGAGATAACGAACTGGAATCAATATCAGGCCTCTTGCATGCTAAATGGATCATAAAAGTGACAAGTAATAACAGAAGTAGCATTTTGAAGGCCTGTCTTCAAGGCAAAACAACCCTGTAAATCCAGAAATTGGAGGTTTACAAAATCAGTAACTCCCCTTGGAGTATCGGCCTGTACATTTTTAACTTTGGCAAAATTGGCAATCCAGCAAGGAAAAGAGACAAAGGAGTCTCAGAGAGATTAAACTTTACTTTTAAGAGATGGTTCTTCTGGTTTGTTCCAGTGGAGCCCTCCACTGCTGGGTGCTCAGGTTGCAATCCAGGTGATGTGTGTCACTTTAAATTCCCCAGTGCAGTTGAGAGAAAAAGCTGCAGCTTCTGCCACTTGTTTCCCCCCCCCCGTCTCATCCACTGCCCCCTTCCCTGCCCTCAGTGAGGCACGTCAGAACCCTTGCTTGTTACAGCAAATGGAGAAGGGGTGGTGGACAGTAACATCAGGGGAGCAACAAGGCAGAGACGTCATGGGCTGCCGCTTCCTCCGTTTCACCAAGGAACTTAAACAAACATGTATGTTTTCCAGGTTGCAGCCTGGCAAACCTACCCACTGGCCCAAGGAATCGTCACTTGCTAATCTTCTCTTACGACGCAGCCTTCCATACACAAAATTCACAGCCACCCAGGCAATTCCCAGAACTAAACAAAACAAAATGTAAAATGTTACCTTCTCCTTCTTGGAACTGTCCATCCTAGTTCTGTGATCCAGCATTGGGACAGCTGTCAGCAGCACCAGTGGGAGATAGCTCTCAAATCAGTCTCCCACAAAGTCAAGAGATGTACGATGCCAATTCGCTTTCTCCCCCTCCCCCACCCCTTTCTCGCTTGGACTCCTTGCTCGTCCTTAGTGGAGAGGGCAGCAGCTCTTCCTGTCGCTGTTCGAGGATATTCCACTTTCTTAGCTTGTTTATTTCATGTTATAAGGTTGTTTCCTCTCCTTTTGAAGTTGGGTGGCACGTGACAAAATTTCCCCTTCCGCTTTACCTTTTGGTCTCTGGATTTCTCCCTGCTCCAAGTGTGGCGTTTCTGGCCTTCTCCTCGCTTTCTGCTTCACTTGGTGGTATACCGAGAAGGAACACCCATCCCGCAAGGATCTGTTTTGTTGATCTGCATCTTCTTGAAGGCCATGCAACAAGGCCCTTCCAAGCGAGAGCAGTTCTCCCTTCCTCCCAGGTAATAGAGCATGGGAGCGTTGCGTATGTGCCTTTGCCGCCCACTGACTTCCTCTCAATGCAGGTGCTCTTCTGGACTCACCATTAAGTTTATTTACTTTCTCACTTGGTGACGTTCTCCCATATTTGGCTGTCCACACAGGCTGCTTCCTGGGGTCTCAGGGCTGACCCTGCATTGCCATGACAATCGGTGAAATCCTGTTGCAGTACCACCTCACCTGTGCCCCTCTTGTCCTGGCCATTAGAGCTGTCATGCGGAATACTGCTACCATGGGAATAGGGCTTAATTCAAATGGGCATAACAACCACATTATCTCTTTATTGCTGCTGCAGCAACCACTCAACCTCAGGGCTTAGCAACCTGTTCCGCTCCCATAGCGACACTGGGTCACAGAAACCCATTTCCAAGGGGCGAAAGGTTGCCCCCCCCCCCCGAAAGGAGGTAGGTGTTTCCATAACTAGCCTGCGGGAAACCAAAGAGAAGTGGGAGTGTCCGAGGACAGAGTGGCCGCTGCTCCTAATATGGAAAGGTTGTCCGCATCCATATCATCACTTCTTTTCTCAATATTTACTGTGAGAGTCAACAGCCCGAGTGAGAGCCACTGCTGTCATGCTCATGCTGTTAATAGGCACCAGAAAAGACAGATCTGGTTGTTAGTTTAAAGAGAGGAGAATATCCATGCTGAATTCCTGGTTTCATGCTGAAACCACCTGGCTGATTAGCCAGAGACCTAAGGAATGGATGCTCCCCTCCGTCCGAATTGGCTACCTATTTTGTCATTCAAAAACCTGCAGTCAAACATTTAGCTGGTTAGTTCAAATCAATATGTAGAATTTCCAAAGTGCCGTATTTTGAGCTTCACAACAATCTTCTTTCTCCTTGACCTTCCTAATCATCTCAATGCCCCCTCCACCCATCTTTCTCTCTCGCCTTTAACACCTCCACTGTCCTTCTCTCAGGTCCCTGTTTCTTAGCCCACTGCTTTCTTTCTCTGTGTTCCTTTAATCACGTTTGGCTCTGGTTCTGCCCACTACTAGCTTTGGCCCTGCTCACCACCAACATGTGGCCCCCAGCAGATTCCACACAAGGGAATGCAGCAACAAAAAAAAGGTTGCCCAACCCTGTTCTAAGCCCACTGCCTACTCTCTTCTTTCCTTCAGCCACCAGGGTCAAGCCATTTCCTGTACCTCCCCATCTGCTGGGGGCTTTCCCCACCCAGATTCCTAGTCTTTGGAATCATTGCCTGACCACACAGCTGTGAGGTTTTATCCTGTCTGAATTGATCTCTTCCTTCTGAGCAATTTTACTGTTTGTCAACATTCAATTGCTGCAACCTTTGCCCTGAACATTTAGAATATTCCCAAATATTGTAGTTTTGCAGCAGATGGGAATGCGGGGGGGGGGGGGAGTCACTGTGTTTAGCCTATTATATGTATCTTGCTGAAACATCTTTTCTGGTATTGAGGATGAGGATGATTTACAGTGTTTGAATACCGGAATCTACTGTAGATTCCTGAGCGGTGAACAATAAAAAGATAAAAACAGATAAAACAAACAAAAACAATACATTGAAAACAAAGTAACATAATGGTGGTTGAACAGCAGAAAAGGCTTCCCGAAACAAGGAGGTCTTCAGCAGGTGCAGAAAGCAGCCCAATGTCAGAGTCTGCCTGACCTCCAGAGGCAGGGAGTTCCACAGAAATGGAGCCACCACACTGAAGGCTCTTCTCCTGGTGGACTCCGGTCGGGCCAAAGGTCCATGAGGAGCCACCAGAAGCATGCTATCCGATGACCTCAGCGACCAGGTAAGTTGGTAGGGGAGGAGGTGCTCTCTCAGGTAACCTGGTCCCAAGTTGTTTTGGGCTTTGTACACAAGTACTAGAACCTTAAACATGACCCAGTAGTGAATAGGTAGCCCATGCAGTTCCTTCAGCCAAGGAGTTGCATGCTGAAAAGGGGCAGCTCCCGGCAACAGCTGAGCTGCTGCATTCTGCACTAGCTCCAGCTTCTGGAGCAGCCTTAAGGGCAGCCCCACATAGAGCACATCACAGTACTCTAGTTTTGAGTTTACTAGCGCCTGATTATAAAGCTCAGCTGTAGAAGTAACACTCTGGGCACTGCCAGATAGGCTTTTTATTGTGCAATCGCCCTGCCTCATTCACTGAATTTTATACGGTGTGTGTGTGTCCAGACAATGTCATGTGTTTCCGGACAGAGGGGTCTTGGCACCAACAAGTGGAAGGCATTGTGCAGCTATTCCACCTTTTCTTCCATAAAAGATTTTCCATAGTAAGAAAAAAGATGGAAGAAGTGATGGGAAAACATGGGAGGACAACATCATCTGGACCCCCTGTAATATTCTGTGAATGAGGCAGGGTGACGGCGTGATAAAATCCTTGTATAGAAGCACCCGTTGCTTTCAATTTATAATCTTCCCATGTTCTCACAATGCTTCTTCCATCTTTTTTCTTACTGGAAAAAAAATCCATTAAGGAGGAAAAGACAGAATAGTTGCACAACGCCTTTTGATTCTTAGTGCTAGGAGCTGTCCGTCTGGAAGCCCTTCTCAATTATAATAGACATGTTTAGTCAAAAACTGCCCTGTTGATTTCAGTGACACTTATTTTATTTTACCTTATTGATTTTTAAACCACCGTTCATAACAAATTCTCCTCCTAATAGTTTACAGTAGTCAGTAAAACAACATATGATCACACAAAAACAACATTAAAATATTAAAACAGCTCATAAATCAATACATCAGATAATACAATTCAATTAAAAAGCAGCAACAAATAAAAATATTAAAATTTGCTTCCTAGCAGGCACTGCTGTCAGGCCGCAATCCTAAACACACTTACCAGGGAGTAAGGCTGCAATACTATATACATTTACCTGGCAGTAAAAATCCCACTGAACTCAGTGGGGCTTACTTCTGAGTAGACATGTATAGGATTGCACTGTAATACCCATTGAACACTAGGGACTTAATTCCAAGTAAACATGGCTAGAATGGCACTGTAAAAATGCTTTGGGGTCTCTCACTGACTGCTGGTGTGTATGTATGAAAACAGAAATGCAGTGTGTTAAAAGTGATTGCATTTAAATAGTTTGATGGCCGTTCAGGAAGGTAGATTTACAATTGCATTTCAACCTCCCTGCAGTTTTTGTGCCACTTGCGAGCAGATGCATTCTGTATGAAATGCATTTTTAATTCACTCAGTATTTATGGTGCAGAGTTGTGCATCATGCTGCTAAGGATATCTTCCTGCTACAAGGAGCCTTGTTGTGACTACTGCTTAGAAGAGGTTGGCTGCCTTTTGCAGGATGTATGAGCAAGTCTCTTTAGCTAGGAGGGGCAAACTGCTTTATCTGCAAATAAAACCAAGAGTTCCATGCACACATCCCTCAATTTTGGTTGTGATTATACTCCTCCATATGAGGAGCAAGGATTGCACAGAAGAATGAATGTATGTTTTAAAAATAAACAGAGTTATTGTTTAATAACAATGCCGTTCCAGTGAGCTGAAATAACCTTGCTTCCTGGATCAGCCTGCTCCCTCTTTATCTGTCGGAATATTGCTCTGGAGTTTTCAAAAAAGAAAAAAAGTTAGTTAGTTGGGCTATGGTAAATGAGGGAGGGAAGAAAGAAGCCAGAAAAGCCCAAAGTGGGAATTTAGCTTTCAGAATTTAGCCTCTGAGTTTAATTTGTTTTGTTTATAAGTAGCTTACTTCATTTTGAGACTATTATAAGCAGCAGAACTGGGGTGGGTTCAGACAAGGTTTTTATAGCCCTGCCTCATTCACAGAATTGGGCAGCAGGGGTGTGTGTGTCCAGATGTTATCTTCCTCTTGTAACCTTCCCATGCTTTTCTGCTGCTTCTTCCATCTTTTGTCTTACTTTTTAAGGGGGGAAAAGATGGAATCGCTACACAATACTGTCTGACTGGGAGCACTAGGAGCCCCCCAGCTGGAGGCAGCTCTGGGCCTTTTGCAATACGTGGCTAAGAGCTTTTCTACATGAGGCATTTGTTATGCGCTCATCAGTCATCACTCCCTACTCACGGTTGTTTATGGGTTCTTTAGATGACATCGTGACCCTCCAGTTTTGTTTCTGTTCATAAACAGCACTTTCCGTGAGTTTTTAAAATTATTATTCTGATGTATTATTATCATTTCTGACGGCGAAAGAAAGCCTGATTTCCCCTTGTGTATTTGTGCTATTATGCTATACCACAGTGCTGCCTAGAGGTTATGTAGCAGGAAAGCAGGAAAGAAAAGACTTCTTGTGCTGGTGGGATCTCATTTCTGCAACGAAACTGGATTAGCCTCATGAAGAAAAGCCCTAAAACAACCTCCCCTCTCACCTTTGTTTATCAAACCCAAAGAAGTGTTCTGGTGAACTCACAAGCTTGCACACTACTTTGTGATTTAAAAAAAATAATGGTCCTAATAAAAAATATTACACTACTCTTTTTTATGTTTCTAATGAACTAACATGGCTACCTGCGATTTCTTGTTAAATAAAGAGTAAGTGCTTTGGAAATTCAATGCTCTTGCCTCTTCTCAATCCAAGTATGGCTATCCAACTGTCAGAATTTAATATAATTGTGAAGGACCAGCACCCGGGTCCTATGCGTGAGTTCGGCGCTTAACGGGTTAACCGGCACTGAGTTACAGCCCGTACAAGCAAGTGAAACCGACTAGGAGGTTTGCACACACAAGAGGAAACTAGAGCCCTTTGAATGACTAAATAAGGCTTTATTTATTTACACAATATATGGAGCGGAACTAACAGCTTTCTAGGAATACTGCAACGTCAATATGACCTGACGTGACCCCCAAGTTTATCAGTGAACAGGCTCCCAGGCTAGCGCATTGGGATTAGTCAGTTACCTTAGACTAAAGACTTCACGCTAGTCAATTTCAGCCTGGCTCCGGGTCTGTCCGATCCGGGGAGGAGAACAGCTTACTCCAGCCGCTGCTGGAGGATGGATCTTGATCAAAAGCACCCCGTGTTCCCAACAACCAACAAAAGGAGGGGAGAGGGGTTTTCTACCCCTGGGTTTCCCGCTCTCCCCGCCCTCAAGGGTCAGGTGGGGCTATGCCTGCCCCTTCGTGTCACGTGGGCTTATTCCTGCCGGGGAAGAAGGTGACCTGTTGGGTACTTTACAGCTCTTTGAGACTGCCCTGTTAGTTTGATGGTCTTGATGGTCCTTTCCTGGGTTTTGTGGATTCCAACCGATACTCTCCATTGTTGGGATGCCGGTCCGTCTGGCTGCTTCCCTGTAACCCAATCTCCCTTCCTCGCCCCCCTCCCCCTTGGAAGGAGACTGGTGTGTGCGTGTGCATGTATACCCGTGTCAGGCTTTCTCCACAATAATATTGCACTCCTTGTTTGGATTCTATGATTTGCCAGAGAGACAGAAAAGAGAAATTGTAGCTGGGCAGTTAGAAAGAAGAACAAAAAGAAGCATAATCACCTGGTCAGAAAATGAAACAGGTGCTATTGTACAAATCTTTAAAAGATAATAAGGGATGTGTTTGATTTGATGCCTGCACCCTGTCAAAACTGAAGTGAAGGTTGTATAGCAGGTTGCAGGGGCCCAAACAGAGTTCATGGGAATATATTCCAACAATAAATATACGGTGCTGGGCTCCAACTGGGGGAAAAAACCTTACTGTACCATTTTTAAAAAAGTATGTTGCTCTGTCTCCCTGAGGGGAAAGCTGTAACTTTTGAATTGTTCTCTCTTGTGCAGTCCCACCCCCTAAAAACCTTATTTTGGAATTTAAGTCTTTCTTTTTTAGACATTTAAAAAAAGAAAAGGGGATCCTGTGCCTTTTAAAATCTGAGCTATTTGTTTGTGTTGGATTGAGTTCTCTAAGCGTCTTGCCCTAATGTTGTTTTTTTCCATAGTAATTTCTTTATATTCCTATTTTTGCCCCGCATATGGAACACTGCGCCAATTTGCAATAGGGAACCGGAAGCCTCCTTAGAGAGACAGTTCGGCTTTAACCGCTTGGTTTCAACCGACTTACGCGTCTGGAGCATGCGCTCTACGTATATAGAGGGTCTATCTTCGGTCTCGCGGCGATTGTAACTATAGACTCGTAATAGTGGACATACGCCGAGACTTCCAGCTTCCGGGTTGACTTTGGAAGCCATGTTTTATTGGTTTCTGGACAGTGGTATCGCTGCCCATAGAAAATGATGCAAGAGAAATCTAGGATTCCGCATAGCTGTGATTGGGAAACGGCGTGCCTCTTTCTCCACCCCGCCCCACTCCAAATTCCAACAAAAAGTAGCTGCAATGACAGGCGTCCGTGCTCTCACTCAGCTCTTATGTCGTGTGGCAAATGCGGTTCCGCTTGACGCTGAAAAGCGTGTAATGTCTGCATGCAAGTCAATGGTGCACAACGCTTCTGCATGCGGTTGAGCGCTGGATTTGGGCTGGGAAGGAGCGGAAGGGGCAATGTGAGTAGATGGTCCTTTGCTTCAGCTGAGGGGGTGATTTATATGGGGGTGCGGGGTGGCTGGCAACCCGAAGCAGCCTCGGCCCCACCTCTGAGCTGCAATATTAACAGTGGTCCACATTGCAGGGCTGCCGTAAACCACCGCTGAGATGGGAGGTCTTCTCGTTCCTCTCCTACTTGGACATCATAATGGCAAGACTGTCTTTAGATCAGTCAGGCGATCACTCGTGACCGAGTAAGATTGTCTTCCAGGATAAAAAAAAAAGAAAATTTACAAAAAGGAGATTTTAAAAGGAGGAAAATTCTAAAGAAAATTGTGTAGACTCTAGCGATGGGTCCGTAAGTGACTGTGGAGGCCAATTCTAGATCTACACAGCTTCCCACAGAGGACACAGGTTACCAGATGGAAGATGGTCTTGTAAAGGATTCATTTGATGTGCTTTTTGCTTAGCACGTTTCTCCCTTTCACCTTCTTCAAAGTCCATAGAACCTTTGTGAAAGGCCAACCTCCAGTTAGATCGTTCATGGGCCAGAGCGTCCCAGTTTTTGATGTTTATATTGCATTTTTTTAGATTAGCCTTAAGAACATCTTTAAACCTCTTATATTGACCACCGATATTCCGCTTTCCATCCTTGAGTTGGAAATAAAGTAACTGCTTTGGGAGACGGCAGTCAGGCATTCGAACAACATGACCGGTCCACTGAAGTTGGCGTTGAAGGATCATTTTTTCAATGCTAGTAGTCTTTGCTTCTTCCAGTACGCTGACATTTGTTCGCCTATCTTCCCAAGTAATTCGCAGGATTTTCCGGAGGCAACGTTGATGAAATCTTTCAAGGAGTTGGAGGTGACGTTTATAGATAGTCCATGTTTCCCAGGCATACAATAAAGTCTAAATGCAATGGCATTGTATTGCCCCCGACCCATTCTCTAACGCTTTTCAGCCAAGAAGTTCTTTGTCTTCCTACATTTCTTTTCCCATTTCTTTTACCTGGAATAATCTGCAGTCATTTCTTATTACAGTATATGACCAAACTATATTTTGATTTTCTACGTTTTATGTGTTTTATGATTTATTGGTCTTTATACATTGCCTTTAATACTTCTTCAGTGGTCACCCCCTCGCTCCAAGCAATTCATAACATCCTGTGATAAATCCACAGACGGGAGATAATGGGCAGTTTTGGCATTGGCAGGGGCATTTTTAAAATGGGTTGTAAAACACACGGGGTGTGACATTTTTCACACGAAGTACCACCCAAGTTAAGAGCAGTCACAGGTGTCCATGCTCTTTCCAAGTTTTTTGCTGGGAAAGAGCGGGGACGTAACACGCCCTACGGCCCAAGAGGAGCGCTGCTGAAATCGTGGATTTCTCCATTGTTTTCTATACACAGTCCTCACCTATTTGGGGAGTGGGGGCTGGGCTGAGGGAGAAACAGCGGGTTTTTAAAAAAAACAAACCAGGAAGTGTTTTGGAATCATTTTTTTTTTAGTTTGCTGCCTAATTTAATTTTGGAATAATAATAATTGTTGTTGTTGTTATTTATTATATTTATATTCCGCCTTTTTTCCTGCAAAGAATCAAGGCAGTTTACATGATCCTCCTCCCCTTCATTTTATCCTCACAACAACCCTGTGAGGTTGGTCAGGCTGAGAGTCAGTGACTGGCCCAAAGTCACTCAGTGAGCTTCATGGCTGAGTGGGGACTCGAACCCGGATCTCCAGAGTCCCAGTCCCAACACTCTCACCACTATGCCACGCTGGCTCTCAATAATAATAATAATAATAATAATAATAATAATAATAATAATAATAATAATAATAATAATTTTATTATTATTATTAGTAGTAGTAGTAGTAGTAGTAGTATAGAAAACTCAGAAAATAATTCCGTCTGCAACGTATTGCACTGTTACGCTACACTTTTCCTATCTCTATGACGGCTAGCCCATTGTGCTGGCAGCACTTCCGGCTTTCTTCGAGCTCCACATCCGGGTTAAAGGGCTCACCGGCTTCCGCTTGGTAGTTCCTTCACAGCCGCTTGGGGAGGCTTTGAGACGAGACGGGTGACGTGTGAGGGGCGCTGCCCGGAGCCGAGTCGGACCTCCCCCCTTAGGGTGAGAATGAAGTGCTTTCGCCCGTAGTTTGTCGAGGGCTGAGGGGGGCCTGCCAGCCTGGCAGGGACTTGGCCCTCCACAGGGTCCAGCTGGGAAGGGGTGGGGGAGAGATGGTGGCTTTGGGGCGCTGTTCCCCGCCGCCATCATTATGGCGGCTGTGGTTGTGCCATTTCTTATGTCGTGTCAGGCGTGCGCTCGGCGCTGTACAGTAGGAACAGGCAGATTTAGGGCTTGTGGGTTGTTTTTTACTCAAACGCCGAAGTCTGACCTAGCTGCAAAATAGTGTGTGTGGGTGTGTCAGTGGAATCAATTGCCTGCTGCACCCCATGAGCCCATATGCTGTATATTCAAATATAAATCTTCATCTGAGTTACTGTGGGCGACTGTGTGTGGGTGTGTTTCCTAATGCAAGGAATAAAATTAGAGTTGTGCAACGACCTGGTCAAAGGCAATTAATACTCGCATTTTATAGGTGAGCTAAATAAAGCTTCTGAGAGAATTATTATTATTAGTAGTAGTAGTAGTAGTAGTATCCCGCCTTTGTCCCAACACTGGGACCCAAGGCGGCTACACTGGGACCCAAGGCGGAGAAGTGATTAGCACAAGGCTAGCTATAGCAGAGATTTTTTTTTTTTAACTTTCAGTTTTATTTGCTACTATTAAACTATTCAGAGTCCGAAACTCTTGCTGTTCTGCTGGAATTGGCCAGAGTAGATCCCGATCTGCTGTCCTTGAAACCTGAAAGGTTTGTTCTAGTTTAGGAGCATAGGGAGCTGTATTAACTGGATTCAGGGATGCATGAAGAATTGATTGAGAAAGTTGAATACAGGCCAACCTGATCCACACTTTCTGGAGTAATGTGCAGATCAGAACACACTTATTCTTTGGGTTTCACACTTCTCTGAGTTTTGCAATGCAGTTCTTGGCTCAAAAAAAGGTGCCCCCCCCCCTCAAAAGGCCCATACCAAAACACATATTTTAGGATGAAATATGTTTAGAGATGTGTACTTGACTTAACTATGTTTAGAAATGCTTATTTTGTGAGGGGAAATAGTTAAAATGTGTGTTTAAATACCGTATAAACTTCCATTGCTTTTAAAAACTGCAGATGTGTAAATGGGATGGAGTGACTTGTGAATGAACACATACAAAACTGACATGGACTAGAAATAGACTGATACATCCATTCTCTAATTGTTTCAGAGTATCTGTCAATCAAACAATCAAACCCAGTGTTGCCTACACCTAACTATGGCTTTCTAGCATCTCAGGCAGATCAAATAAACCCTTCCATATAAATTTTAGTTCCAGCGTGGTTTCAAACTTAATTCCATTGTGTAGCTGCCTGATGGTGCAATCCTAAGTATGTGTACTCAAGAGTAAAGCTCATCTCCTTCACACAATGGATCGAAGACCTAACTGCTTTCAATATTTGAACAGATGACATACAGATGCTACTCTTGAATGGACACATATATTGATATTTGGTCTGGAAGCTTACATATAATTGATACATTTAAACTTATGCAGTTATATGGATATATTATTTAGATTTTGATCTGTTTTGTTTAGGTGAAACTCACAATGAAAAATAAATTTTGAAACAATGTTTACTCAGGAGTAAGGCCCACTGAGTTCCTTGGGTACTCTCCAGTAAATATTTACAGTTACAGGAAAACAAGGAGTCTTATGGTACCTTTATTTAAAAAAACACCCTAATAGAATTAATGTCAACTAGAAGCTGCTCCAACAGATGCATGAAGCATGATCCTCAGTTGATACTTTCATACCCTGTTCATCAGCCTCAAGCCTCCCTGAGCAGCTAGCAATAACCCTAAAACAACAAGAAATACAATATAATACAATACAAACGGGAGTCGAACAATGGCAGTATCAAATCAGATTAAAACAGCAGTCTAAAAGCATTAAAATCTCAAAGGCCTGGGCAAACATAAAAAGTGTTCAGTTCCAGTAATGAATTGTACCACCTAAGTCTCCCTGGGGTTCAACAACTGAAAAGGCCCTATCTTGGGTCACCACCCACCTCAAATAAAGGTCTGTGAAGATGATCTTTGTATCTGAGCAGTTGGTAGGCACACAGAGGGCCAGTTCACACGATCAAAATAAGCTTATTAAAATTGTGATGCGTCCAGGGTGCAGTTTCCATAATCAGCACTGTATTGTTGCTGTCTTCATCTTATATATATTCAGTTTTTTCGTAGAAATGGCTCAGACTGCACCTTTTGCATTTTGGCTCCATTGTTAATACTATTATTTACTGTATACGGCGTATACAGTAAATAAAGGTATTAACAATGGAGCCAAAATGCAAAAGGTACTATACGCTCTTGCCAACCAAGGATAACACTTCATCCATTTGATGAAACAGGCTCTAGTCTATGAAAGCTTATGGCACAATAACTGTTATAGTGAGTGCCACAAGACAGTCTTTCTCTTTGCACCCCTTAAGAGACTGAGGTGGGAAGAGGCAGAGAGAGGGTTGAGGTGCTGCCAAGGGTTTGCCTTGAGAAGAGCATGGGATACAGTGTGGGTTCTCGCTTCATCCTGCCCCCATTGAGGTCAGTTGCTTGTAGTCTTCCCTTCCCCTGTACTTATGCCAGAGTAGGTGGTTATTTCAAAACATCTGGGAAACTAATCCCTTCTTTTGTACTACTCATCTTCCAGCTGTGCAGAGCCTAACAATTACACAAGTAGTGCCTGTGATTTAAAAGCCAGAAGGGGAAAAGAGACCAAGAGGTGTACAGAGACCAATCCTGTGCATGTTTACGCTGAAGTAAGTTCCACTATATTCATGGGGGCTTACTCCAGTTAAGTTTGGATAGGATTGCATCCAAAGGGTGTGTGTTTTTTTTAATTGAAATTTCTATAATTTCTGAAATTTATCATACACTAAATGCACAGTCTTATGCATGCATAGAAAGAAATGCTGTCTGAGGAATGCTAGGAGTTGTAGGACTTCTCTCTGTCTAAACATTCATAGGATTGCACCCTAAGGCTTAAGTACCCACTTCTTAGAGTGGATAACAACAAAAATGGAATGAAATAGGCTATGTGTTTTTAAAGCTGTAGTTACTGAACTTAAGCCATAAGTATGGCATGAGATGCTAATGCAGATGAGTACATAAATGTTTTTGAAAATGTTATTTCAATTCTGGTGCATGTGCATCTCTGGAATCTTTGATAGGTGCTTGTAATTTCTGTGGCTTTTTACTCAGGGGTATGGCTTGCATAGTTCGTCCAGCCAAAAAAATCTACAGTATCTAATTTAATTTACAGTGGTGTACAGGGAGGAGCTACATTTTTAAAAATAAAAAGGGCATTTGCAGTATAGCCTTATGCTAGCTACTTTATTTTATACAAAAAATGTTGAAGCTTTCTTTGGAAAGAGCTGTGAGCATCAATTACACTGAGTGCCTCTTTTAAATTATAGGATGTGGTGCATTTATCTGAGATGAATATTTTGTCAGGCTCTGGCTATATTTGTATACATAGATGTCACTTAACTCAGTAGGATGTACTCCCAAGGAAGTGCACATAGGATTGCAGTGTAAGCCTTCAGTACTCCTATGCTTCATTTTCTGGACTGCAAAGCATTCAGGTTCAGATACCTAATTAGGAATATGTATTGGCATTTATTGTCACAGTATCAGAAATAAAATAAGCTATTTTCACCTTTAAACTACTTGATTTTTTTGTATGTTTCTGTCTTCCCTGCTTCTTTTCCTAGGTATTAAGAATCGGAGAGGCTTAAGTAAATACAAGGATGAAGCTTTACAGTCTAAGTGTCCTTTACAAAGGAGATCCCAAAGTGCATTTACTGAAAGCTGCCTATGATGTGTCATCATTTAGCTTTTTCCAGAGATCCAGGTATGTTTCCACAGTGTCAAGATGGCTATAGGGGCTCTTTGCCCAAATGCTTTCCTGTGTCCCCTTCAAGAGTTTAAATCTGTACTCTGGTGGTCTCCTTGAGATAGTCGCATGGAGCTCAAGATGGCGAACTGTAGTTAATCCTTTCTGTTCAAGGAGTTTTCTGATGTAACTAAATATTTAGTTCAGGCAATCTTGTAGCTGACAAATTGTTTACTTTTTTGTTATTCTAGCAAAAGTTATGATAGACTCAGAACCTATGGTTTTGATTTAAAGAACATTGCTCCTCAGTATGAATTTTATTAAGTGTTTAAAAGATTCGCCACTTGTGCCAACCTGAACAGATGTGCTTTGCCCTCAGAAAGCGCCCCCCCTTCACTTGCAAGCAAAACATAAACAGCTTTGAGTGTGCTCACTAGTCTGCTCTGATGTCCCACTAATTGCATTTGTTAAATGTACCCAAGTAAACATTATGCCATTAATCTTGCAGTGCTTTGGATTTGGTCCCTGAATACTGGGGCCATCTTTCCACAAAACTATATTTTTAAATAGAACTGCCCAACACTGCTAGAGCAAATAAAAAATCCATTTTTTCTCTCTGCTTATGTATTTCTTTGAGCACACTTTCTTTAATAGTTTGGTTAAACCATAGCTTAAGCTACAGTTATCCACAGAACTCATAGGTAGAGATTGCTACCACAGTAGTTGACAGTTGAATGGAACGCTTACACCTGTTGACACATGGCTTTCTTTAATGGGTTGTCAGTTTAGAGTGGTGTTTCAAAAACTGTTTCCTTTTTTATGAAATCTTGCACTCTTGACTTTCTGTTTTGAGAATGAAGATTTTAAGTAGTTTTGTACTATGAATGTTTTCTTACTAAAAATGTTTTGAAATGAGTATGTTATAACACCACTGCTATTGAAATTGCTTTTCTTTCTGGAGTTTGTGTGGCTCCCAAAACTATTTAGTGAATAGGCAAATGGTCAAGGAGCACCTGATTACTCTGAATGAGTTTAAATCTCCAGGGCCTGATGAGCTGCATCCTAGAGTAATAAAGGAACTGGCAGAAGAACTCTCAGAACCACTGTCTATTATCTTTGAGAAGTCATGGAGGACAGGTGAAGTGCCAGATGACTGGAGGAGGGCAAATGTTGTTCCCATCTTCAAAAAGGGCAAGAAGGAGGAACCTGGGAACTATAGGCTCAGCTTGTCTGAGCGTGGAAAGCTAAGCAGGGTCAGGCCTGGTTATTACTTGGATGGGAGACCCCCTCCTCTAGTTTCCTATAAAGAAGTCAGTCTGCAAGCACCTTGAAAACAATGCAGTGATTACTAGAAGCCAGCATGGATTTGTCAAGAACAAATCCTGCCAGACTAATCTGATCTCATTTTTTGATCGGGTAACCTCCCTTGTGGACTGTGGGAATGCTGTGGACATAATATATCTGGACTTCAGCAAAGCTTTCGACAAAGTGCCTCATGATATCCTGATTAGCAAGCTAGCTAAAAGTGGGCTAGATGGAACAACTATCAGGTGGATCCACAATTGGCTACAGAATCGGACTCAAAGAGTGCTTATCAATGGTTCCTTCTCAAACTGGGGAGAGGTAACGAGCGGGGTACCACAGGGCTCGGTCCTGGGCCCAGTGCTCTTCAACATTTTTATTAATGACTTGGATGAGGAGGTACAGGGAATGCTTATCAAATTTGCAGATGACACAAAGTTGGGTGGAACAGCTAATACTCTGGAAGACAGAAACAAAATTCAAAGTGACCTCGATAGGCTGGAGCTCTGGGCCGAAAACAACAGAATGAAATTTAATAGGGATAAATGCAAACTGCTGCACCTAGGGAGAGGAAACCAAATGCAGAGTTACAGAATGGGGGACACTTGGCTCAACAATACTACAAGTGAGAAGGATCTTGGAATTGTGGTAGATCACACACTGAATATGAGCCAGCAATGCGATGTGGCTGCAAAGAAGGCAAATGCTATTTTGGGCTGCATTAATAGAAGTATAGCTTCCAAATCGCGGGAAGTGATAATTCCCCTTTACTCAGCACCGGTTAGGCCTCATCTTGAGTACTGCGTCCAGTTCTGGGCACCACACTTTAAGAAGGACATAGACAAACTGGAGAGGGTTCAGAGGAGGGCAACAAAGTTGATAAAGGGACTGGAAACAAGGCCCTATGAGGAGAGACTGAAAGAACTGGGCATGTTTAGCCTTCAGAAGAGGAGACTGAGGGGAGATACGATCGCACTCTTCCAGTACTTGAAGGGATGTCACACAGAGGAGGGCCAGGATCTCTTCTCGATCATCCCAGGTTGCAGGACACGGAATAATGGGCTCAAGTTACAGGAACCTAGATTCCACCTAAACATCAGGAAAAATTTCCTGACTGTCAGAGTAATAAGATAATGGAATCAACTACCTAGGGAGGTGGTGGGCTCTCCCAATCTGGAGGCATTCAAGGTGCAGCTGGACAGCCATCTGTCAGGGATGCTTTGACCTGGATTCCTGCACTGAGCAGGGGGTTGGACTCGATGGCCTTGTAGGCCCCTTCCAATTCTACTTTTCTATGATTCTATGAATGTGGGGAGCTTTGCTTATTAATTGTGGGGCATGATTCTTTTGTTTTTAGTGTTCAGGAATTCATGACCTTCACAAGTCAGCTGATAGTAGAGCGTTCAGAGCCTGGCAGCAGAGCTTCTGTAAAGGAACAAGGTAAGAATACACAGTGGTCTGGGTATCAGAGAAATGCACAAACAGTTAAATAAGGGTGTACATTTGCAAAGATTCCAAGATATGGAGCTTGGAGTTGAGGCTTGCACTATCTTTCATGTGACAGCTGCTTCTCTAGCAGAAAGAACATTTGTACTGCTGTTTGGGGGAGTAAATAGTTTGTGTTGACTTCTCTTGGCTGAATAGCATTTGCCCTTGGACTAAATTGGTTGGGTTTTAAATAATCTTTTAAACACACTTCCTCGTAAGAAATGAGCTGGCCATTGCCATACAAGTTATAGGATAGCATGACTTAATCCTGCTTGTTTGGTGAAGCGGTAGAAATGGAGACCTATAAAAAGCTATCATTGGTATAAGAATGCACCACACGTTGACACTACTCTTGAGCCATTTTAGTTATTTCATCCTGCTCCTATTGGTCTTGACTTAAATATACATTGTAAGGCAAATTATTTGTAGCAGCAATAGAGGAACATGGGAGTTATAAAGTCCAGTGCAGATTGAATCTCTGCGAAGTCATATACTGAATGATGCTTCAGTCTTCCATAGTGGAAAATTGAGCAGCTGCAGAAACCTACCTGACAACAAGGTGCCTGTTCCTTATTGCTCCAATTGAACACAAACTCCTGCATCCTGAACTGGCTTCAATTTTCTGTAATAATATTGTCATTTTGTCTGATTTATCATATTCACCCTACTCAGTAAATTGTTGGTACAACCTTGTACTGTGTCATCCGCCCCAATCTGCTAGAATCTTTCTGGCTTTGTCTTGTTCTGTATTATTCCTGAACTTTTCTGAATCTGTAGTTTCTGTGTACCAATACGCCTTATGTTTTCTTTTTTTTTTTAAATGAAAGAGTGTCAGGATTCCAAGTTCAGAACACAGAACCCCTACATATGTTTTTCAAACCAGAGCAAACACTGAACCCTTCTAGTTGTGGAGAAAGCTTGATGACAGTATCTGATAAAATTTCAGAAGCTAGAAGTATCTGGGTAAACCTGCTGGGAATCGGGGATATCTCCTTCCAGTGCTTTCTACAAAGCCTAATTCTCTAATGGCTACTATTGCCAAACTAATATTTCATCTATCCCCAATCTCTATTCCTTTGCTGCACCTTCATATTCCCCTAGTACTTAGATCCACATCCTGTACCAAAATTTATTTTTCTATCTTGTCCAGACTAGATATCACATTAGGCAGTCCTAATGTTGTTGGCCCCGCCCCAAACTGTATCCACAGTGCTGCAGATGATTTTATGGGGGAGGGGGCTGTCTTTTTGGCCTAAGAGGTTTTTCCAGTTGTGTACATTATGCAGTGCTACACAAACATAGTTCTTTTTATGTTTGGAAGCTGTCCTAGGCCTGCAGTGGGGGAATTCCATTCACCTTTTCGAAGTGAAGTCCATGTAAAGACTTTGAGCTGATGAGTTCAGAATGTACTTGCCTCCAGAATATGTAATCCTGAGAATGCATGCTGAAATGGGAGTGTTCTTAAATGAACTTTTCCTCTGCCTGTGGTTCTCACTAAGGAACTGTATGTGGGAAGAAATGTGAATCTTTCACTTTTCTCTCTGCTTCAGAATACCTTTGCCACGTTTATGTGCGGCATGATGGGCTGGCTGGAGTGGTGATTGCAGACAATGAGTATCCATCCCGGGTCTGTTTCACGTTGCTGGATAAGGTAAGCACCAGCTTGTACCAGATTGGTATGCGTCTCTGCAGATGAGCTGCAGGAGAACATACAGCAGAAGTTCTAGTGTGCTTTCAAAGCAAAAGGCCTGCCTTGGTTATAGATGAAACATTGGCTCAAATGGGACATCACACATGATTTGTGTTCTAGAGGCCAAGTTTAAGGCTGAGCCAAAAGAGCAGCAAGAAGGATGGGGTAGCATTTTGACAGTTTGGGGGGGTCATAAAAATCAGAGGGTGTTGGAAAAATGGTCTGTGTGCTAACCAGCTAAATGAGGCTCTGACTTTCCACACACAGCAGCAGAGTTTCCTCCTGCACAGCAGACAGCTTCAGCCTCTTCAGCAGTAAATCCAGTTCAGGACTCAGGAACCACACTGTAGTCCAAAACAGTTCTAATCTTACTGTTTTATTAACTTATTACAAAGTATCACTACAGGTTACTTTACATTCCATGTACAGAGTCCATGTGCAGAGTACAAAGCCTTGGAGGTACATCCAGCTCAGCAGAAAAGCAAGCAAGCATGTGCAAGAATGATACATATGGCCACAGCCTGACCACACCACCTCGTTGGTCTATTTACACCACATGACCTCTTTGTTCCCAGGCTATGCCCGCCCAGGTCTGGCTCCGCTTTCCCAGACCGCAGACAAGAATAGCTACATAAACACAGACGCCATGTTTTTTACCCTGTCTGGGAAAGTCCCAGATAAGCAGCCCACTTAACAAAAACATTGCAACAAGCTTTGTTTTGTATCATACACTAACATGCCCCTCTGGAGGCTGCCATTCCCACCCCACCCCTGGAATAATGCTATGTGATGTAGGGGATTGATGGGGGGGGGGGGATTTTGGCTGTGGAAAGGGACTCTTCTTGCCACCTCAGAACAGGGAGTAGAGACAAAATGGGGCTGCCAAAAAAAAAAAGTAGGCCAGTTCTTCCCCTCCTCTAATTTGACTAACTTTCAGCCCTGTTCTACCCGCACTATAGTTTCAGCTTCCAAATGTATAATAGGCAAACCTATTTTTTTCTCAGGCAGAGCTGTTGCCATAAGTGTGGTTTGTTGATCAGACATTGTACCAAACCATTGTTAAGCTTCCTTAACTATGGTTGGTGTGAGTTCTGAATTTGGTCAGGTTTGGGGTCATTTGACTTGCAACAAAATTGTTTGTCCTATTGGTTTTTTTTCTGTTTTGGTCTTCCTCTGAGGAACTCTGGGCTTACCAGGCAATTTGAGCCTGACACATACCTGGAAAGCAGACCCGCTTAGCTTCAGAGATGGAACTACCTGGGTTGCCCTCAGCTGACTGCCTGTGTGATCTATTAAGGCTACACACAGATTTTTATTTTGATTTGTTACTGACTATGAACTTGGTTGGATCTCAGAACTGGCTGCATACTTACCCACTTTTTCTGAGGGCGAAAGTCCGTGTTCTAGTACGAAACATGGAGTGAAAGTTGATGTCACTTCTCTGCCATTGAAGTTGACAGTGATAATATGGTTACCCAGGGGGCTGTCTTTGATAGTCTGTTTATTTCAACGTTTGTATGCCACCTTTCAGGGCTAACCCTCCCAAGGCAGCTCATGTCATACAAACACATAAACAATAGCATGAAATTCATAATAGAACATATAAAACAGGCCAGTCTTTACATACACAAAATAAATGGACACAAACCTGAAATCGGGAATGGCAGTATTAAAAGAAACAAAACAGTGGGGGAACATTTCAGCCTCCCAGGACACTCTGTAACTGACCATAAAGTGGCCATTATTGAACAAAGGAAGACTGCAACATGAAACCGCTGAATTGAAATACAGCAAGAGGTTCAGCTCTATCACCTGTGGCTAGAATTGGATAAAGGTTTAATCACAGCTAATGTGTTAATTAACTTACCGATGCCAGGGTGTTTGTATATCACCAGTTGTTTTGTGAATGTAATTGTCACTGTCCATACTTTCTGCATTTCATTTCCCTTGGTCTTCACTATTTACAATCCCCTCCTCTCTCAACCATGTGTATATATATCTTGTAACTCGGGATAAAAGTTCATGCACTTGATGAAGAGGATTGCAGTCTTTAAGGCGCCACAAAACTCTGTTTTTTGCTGCAACTTAAATCAACATGGCTACCCCCCTGAAAATATAAAATGTTCTCATAAGCTCACTATAGTTATCTTAGGGAGTGCACATCAAGAGCTATTTGTCCAACAGTATTTCTAGGCTTCAGGACAAATGTACTGGGTTGCCATTCCCTTTGCTTGATTTCATCTGATTGCTTTTAAAATACTTGCCCTAAATCCTGAGGTCTATGTGACGGGACTGAAAGATTCCTATTGTTATTTTGTATTGTAGGTGCTGGATGAATTCTCAAGACAGGTTGATAGGATAGACTGGCCTTCTGGATCCCCAGCAACAATAAACTACACAGCATTGGATGGTTACCTTAGTAAATACCAGGTAGGGTTGTACTGAACTAGCAGTCTGAAGGGGAAGAAGCTGTAATGGGGTCTGGTATCTGTGCAAGGCCACCTGCTTGGGTCCTCCAGCGTAATACCTCTCTGCACTTCTTATCGTGAACTAAAATTGATTTTATGTTACAGAGCACAATGCGCTGGGGATTGAAATGCAATGCATAATTTATCTCAAATGTTGTCAACTTACCTGTGTGTGTGTGTGTGTGTGTCTTACTACTACTTACTACTAATCAATAAGACCAACCTAAAAATAGGTTGGTCTTATTGATTCAATGTCTGGTATGCTGTGATCTAAGATAGTGCTTTGCTAGTAACCAGCTTTGCAGAGCCAGTGTGGTGTAGTGGTGAGAGTGTTGGACTGGGATTCGGGAGATCCGGGTTCTAGTCCCTGCTCAGCCATGAAACTCACTGGGTGACTTTGGGCCAGTCACTGACTCTCAGCCTAACCTACCTCACAGGGTTGTTGTGAGGATAAAATGGAGAGTAGGAGGAGGAGGATTATGTAAGCCACCTTGGGTTCCTTGCAGGAAAAAAGGTGGGGTATAAATATAATAAATAAATAAAAATAAAACCTCAATCCCACATGCATGATGACAGCTAGTTTTTACTGTGTTGTATAAGAGAAGGCTGTTCTTTGGGAAAAGAACCCATAATATTCAAGCAGAGGGGGGAAATATTATTTTTATAAAGCCTACCAGTGTCTAAATGTTGAGATGTACGATTTGGGCTGTGTATGTGTGTGCAGTTCTGTGTATTTGGAATAACCCACTTTCCTGATTATTCCAATGTGGAATTAAAATCCAAATGAGGATCTTTAGTGTCTTGGCTACAGTCTTCTGAAGTAAACCATATTTCTTTTTTTTTTTTTTTTAAGAATCCTCGTGATGCAGACGCAATGTCAAAAGTGCAAGCGGAGTTGGATGAGACCAAAGTCATCCTGGTAAGGGACAGCATCTTGTATTGTCATATGGCACTGAAGGATACTACAGTAATACCTTGGATTGCAAGTAACTTGGTTTGAGAGCATTTTGCAAGTACAAGCAAATTTTTAAATATTTATTTAATTTTTTAAAACTTGATATACAAGCGACGTCTTGCAATACAAGTACTGTAGTATGGCTTAAATTAAAAATCTCTGTACAATTTTTTTGGGGGGGATTTCATTTTGATATAAGAGTGTTTTGGATTACAAGCACGTTTCCGGAACAAATTATGCTCTCAATCCAAGGCATGACTGTATGTTTCACTTGTAAAGTTTACATGGTTTTGATGTGGAAGCACTTTTAAACAAGCAAACTTTGGGAGAAATCTTAGTGGTGAGGTCATGTACTGTGTTGGTGACTGAATGTCGGATTAGGACCTATAAGGAGTATAAGTAAAGTGAGTAGGCAGAGATGCTCTTTTACACACACTGTGGAAGCTGCACTGAGTTTTGGGAGACTTTGTAATAACCACTTGGAAAATGAGGGAGAGCCCAAGCACAGCCACAAGCAGAGTATTCCTCAGGCTACTTGGGAGCAGCAGTATTCATAGGCATCAGCTTAAGAACCTTTTCCCAGAGGTCTCCCAAAGATGTAAAAATGCAGATCCCTTTTATTTCATAGATTTCATAGATCATAGAGTTGGAAGGAGCCTACAAGGCTATCGAGTCCAACTCCCTGCTCAATGCAGGAAACTAGAGGAGGGGTCTCCCATCCAAGTAATAACCAGGCTTGACCCTGCTTAGCTTTCCACGCTCAGACAAGCTGAGCCAGCATAAGCCACAGGCCTGTATGTAGGAATAGATGTGCTCTTCTGCAGTGTGAGTGGAGTCTCTTGTGTTGTGATTCATGGGAGTAACTGGCTTTTAAATCAGCCTTTGAATAGCCACTTGTCATTCCGCAAGCTGAGATGAAAACATGATGCAATCAGATGGAACTAGGTCATGACTACTACCTTAGCTATGAACCGCTTTTCCTGGTTGGTATGGTGTCATCAGTATCTCTGAGTTCATCTCTAATAATGAATCAAGTGTTTCTTGGCTTGTGGAGTAAAACCTTCTTGAATATCCTGCTTTATGCTCGTCCCTCAGAGTTGCTACCTTCTCCACAGTTTAGGGATGCCCTAATTGAAATGAAGTGTATGACTTCCATTCAAATGAGCAGATACTTCTAATGGACAGAGATTGCTGTTTTGAATCCTGCTTCTTGTTAGTCTGCCCAAGCAGTATGTGGGGGATTGGGAGCTAAACTGAGCTTTTAAGCTCCCTGCAGAGCACGGAAGCAGCTGGAAAGGCAACTATTTAACATCTCTTAGTGTTGCCTCTCAGCTATTCTTGGGATACAGAGAACCACTTCTCTGAGTTAAGCAGTGAAGCTTTGGGATTTTCTTAATTGAAGATCTGTGTAAAACTGTTACCAAGCTTAGATAATGATTGTGGGCAACTTTAGCCCAAATGTTAATGCTGAGATAAGTTTTAAGTATCTGAAAACTGGGTCCTACACTTAGGTTTTGGCAAATTCAGTATTGTTCCTGCTACACCTTAGTACACAGTTCGCTTTCCCGCTATTCTGATAACATGCATAAATGGCTATAGAGAGAGTCTTTCTGCAGTCAAAGCTCCCAAAACTCTGACAGCCGGGCATAATTTATTTTACTTTCTTAATCTGCCTATGCTAATGGGGGTTGCTGTGTACCTCAGCAGCTGTTTGAAATACTTTTAAAACTTGTTTTTATCAAACCTGAACCACTTCATACTCCATGAACAACAATTATATTCAGTCACCATGTGGTGTTTTCACCTTTCTCCCTGCCCCCTTTCATATTTTTTTTTTTAAATTTACTAAGCTATCAGGGCTCCCAACTTCTGCAGTGGAAATGAATGGGAAAGTGAAACTACCAAATGCCTAAATCAGGGGTGGTCCCAAACATCTGTAGGGCACCAGATTGCCTACCACTGGTCTAAGCTAACTAGGGTCCATTCTGTCCCCAGCAACTTCTCAAAATAGGGTAGGGAAAACCTTAGCATTTTGCATCATAAATATAATTTATTTAATGTGGCTATTACAACTGGAGTAGATTTTCTTTAGTTAAAAAAAGAAGTTCATTCCTGTGTATACAATTTTTAAAAAGGACTGTAGGGGTCTGTTGGACCACAGGAATAAATTTTACCAAGGGGGCTAATTTTGTTCCAAGTTGGCTTTATCTTGACATAGGAGTTAACACTTTTGTAGTGCAAACTTGCAACACTGATTTCTTATTTGTAATCTTCTTTTGAGAGGAAAAAAAGCCCAAGCTTTATCAGGGCTATTGAGGTACATTGGACCTCTTCCATTATTCTGCCTAGGCATTTTTTGGATAACATTGTGTGGTCCAATGTAACCCAATAGCATTTTTGTTAAACTATGTTTTTCAAATGTGATACTAATAAAATCATTTTCCCCCCGTTAAGCTGGAGTCATTTTGAAATCATTAATAATTTTATTTCTAGTTAAGATTTTAAAAGGTCCTCTGGACCCTTTAAAGCTTTTTTAAAAATTGATGATTGGTCAATTAATATTGTCAATTGGTACTGTCAAAATTGTGAAAGGGGTTAAAATAAGTTAAAATTCAAATCTCCTGCCTGCCATAAGCTGAAGGTGACAAGCAAAATACAAACAAACCCCACAAAATCAGCAGCTAGAATAAGTTATAAGTAGGAGAAAACCTTTTTAATGTCTTCATAGAAACATGAGGAGAGCCCTGCTGGATCGGAACCAATGGCCCATCTAGTCCAGCATTTTGGTTCCCACAGTGGCTGACCAGATGCCTCTTGGGAAGCCCACAAGCAGGACATAAAGGCCAATAACGTGAGAGCCAGTGTGGCATAGTGGTTAGAGTGTTGGTCTGGGACTCAGGAGACCTGGGTTCTAATCTCAGGTCTGGGACTAGAAACTTACTGGGTGACTTTGGGCCAGTCACTGACACTCAGCCTACCCTACCTCACAGGGTTGTTGTGAGGATAACAGGGAGAGGAGGATTATGTAAGCTGCCTTGGGTTTCTTGCAGGAAAAAAGGTAGGATATAAATATAACAATAATAATAATAGTAGTAGTAGTAATGCCCTGCAATTAGTAGTAGTAGTAGTAATAATAATAATAATAGTAGTAATGCCCTGCAATAAGATCACCAAGTGTGCCTCCCTGGACAGGAAATACCAAAGAGAAGGTGCCAACACTGAAAAGGCCCTACACTGTAGCTTCTTTTAATAAAAGAGTGGGGACATGAAGCAGATTCTTCCCCTTGAACATAAAAGGAGGGGTGGTTCATATAGGGCAAAATCACTCCTTTTGTATGAACACCTTTTGGGTTTTTTCTTAAGTGGAAGACCGACAACCTGGTCTTCTGCGTGGGTTCAATGCTAAGGGGGTAGCGAGTCCTGGGGCGGCCTTCTCCGAGATCCCCAGCGACTAGTCACCCTTAGCCCAGAACAAAGGGATAACTTATAGCCACAGAAGTATCTTTTAGAAAACAAGTTTATTTACAACATTACCTTCACAAACCCAGACACACGCCAGCAATACAGCTTATCAGTACGGTACAAAGTAGCAAGCAAGAAGTCTTAAGGACACCGTGATTTCAGGGCTCTCAGCTAGTTAGTTCAGCTCAGGTCCTGGCAGAGGCCCGGTCAACCACACGCTGCTAGCTGGGTTCCCGGCGGAGGTCCGGTCTACCCAAGCGGCTAGCTGGGTTCCCGGCGGAGGCCCGGTCTACCCAAGCGGCTAGCTGGGTTCCCGGCGGAGGTCCGGTCTACCCAAGCGGCTAGCTGGGTTCCCGGTGGAGGCCCGGTCTACCCAAGCGGCTAGCTGGGTTCCCGGCGGAGGTCCGGTCTACCCAAGCGGCTTGTGAGTGATTTCAGCTTGGTTTCCCGGGGGTCCGGTCAACCCAAGCGACCAGTGATTTCAGCTAGCTGGAGCGTGCCGGGTGTGGCTACCCGGGGTTGCCGATCCTTCGTTCTCTTACCCCAGGCATGGGGCAAGATTGTTGATCAGGTCCAACAACCCAGTTCCCTTGCGCAGGGTGTTTTATACCTTGGTGTTTCAGGTAGCCCCTCCCTCCATAATCAGGTGGGTTGACACCCTCCCTGAGGGGCGGCCTTTTGGGTCAGGTGGGGTGACGCCCTCCCCCCCCCCCCCCCCCGTGGGATGGGGTCCCTTTGAAGCCACTTGCTTAATGGTCCCATCCTGTGGTGTTGAGTGGCCATTTCTTAGGGGTGCCGAAGTGTCTGCTCTGGTGAGGTATTCAAGTCTTATGTAGATGGGGCTGATATGCGAGAGCATTGACAAACCTGGGGATGCTTCCTGCCTTCCCCCCTGGGGTGATTCTATGCAGATGTTGTTTGTCCCTTTTGTCATCTGTGGAGACTGGCTGTCTCCCCCCCCCCCCCCGGGTCTCCTTCCCCCCTCCTTGGTGAGTGTGTGTGTGTCAGGCAGGGGGCTTAGGTTGGCTTTCTCCACATCTTAAATTTAAGCTTTAGATTTTACACACCTTTTTGGCGTGGCCCAGTGTGAGCCTGGAAAGGGATTAATACCGTACATACTTGTGGGAGAGTTGGTCTGTGTGAGCGCCAGAGTTGTGAAAAGTGCAAACACCTATTCCCTTCACTTAAAAAGCAAAATCACACTTTCTAAGCTCCTTCCAAACCGGAAACTGCCATTATAAGGCTGGCAGGTGGGGGTGGGATGGGAGCTTGGAAGTTAAGCTCCGCACGCTGGTCTGATGGTAGTCCTATCGATTCATAGACTTGCTGCTTGCAGCAGCTTGTGCAGTTGGGTTTATAAGAGTCGCTGGCCACATACAGTCTCCCTCTTTCAGCTTTGTCTTTTCCCACTCAGCACAATACAATGGAGTCTTTGTTAGAACGAGGAGAGAAACTGGATGACTTGGTGTCCAAATCCGAGGTTCTTGGAACTCAGTCAAAAGCCTTCTACAAAACTGTAAGTGTATTCTGGCTAGAGGCCCAATTATCCTGTGACATAAACTCATTCTCTGTTTTTCTAGAATATCTGTGGGTCAGTATGGGGACTTTTGAGTCACCAGGTGGTGGGATGTTCTTGGAACCAAGTGATGTGAGACACTTTCAGCATTACACATTCAAAGCATGTAATGATTAAAGCCTAAGCAGAATCGGCAGGATGCTTAATAATTCTTGGTTCTCTTGCTGACCCTGGATGTACATCTGCGAAGAGCTCTTGCTGCTCTGTAATGTTGTGTAGGAACTTGACAACAGAGAGAGTGTAATTATTGCAGATACACAAGGCTGGATCTGTGAAGAGAAAGCCATAGCCCACACACACACACACACACACACACACACACACACGTATATGCACACATACCGCAAGATAGCATCAGACACCCAAGAATCACAATAGGAGTCATTAACATGCCCCCTGGCAAGTCCCTGGTCTGGGGGCAAACAAGAAAAACCAGTCCTGCCAAGAGGGGGCACGGCAGCAAGCTGCAAGGTCCATGGCTCAGGTCAAACCACCTTCAACCCTGGGGGAGCTCCCAGTGAACAACGCTAACATAGAACAGCCCTTTTGGAGTTAAGCGGCTTTCTAAGAACAAGGCATTTCCAGGTACGACTGTCTGTATTGCTTTTGCGGCTCGCTACCAGCTCAATTGTAGGTGTGTGCTTAGCGTGGTGCTTTGTATATGTTCTGTTACGCTCCATTAAACTCTGTTTACCCGTAACAGTGTAGTAGCGTCCATTCAAAACTCGGTCTCCTTGCTTTGCCTGCGTTATAATTAGTTGCGGCTTCTGCCAGAGAGCTGCGTACCGCTGATAGAGGGCTACCCGAGTCCGGGTTAACCCCTGAGTGGCCGAACCCGCCAAGAAGGACAGTTGCAGTCTTTCTCCACAGGATCACTATAATAGGCTCTCATTAACTTGGACTGGGGCGGAGGGGGAAGACTTGGCTTCCTATTAACATTTTGGCAGCCATTACAATATTGGACTTTACTTTTTTCTATTTCAGAGAAATCTTGCCTTCAGATTTATCTCTTTCCTGTTTAATATAATGGCTGTTGGTCCAATGTATTTCAGTAGGAGCTGCTGTGGTGCTCAGTTTCTGCCCTGAATTCGCTGTAGTAATAGCTGCTAGGTGACAGTTCTCTCAGGGGGGAGAGGAGTAAATGGTGAATGAGTATTGATGGCATAGAGCAGTGTTCTCCAACCTTGGGTCCCCAGATGTTTTTGGCCTACAACTCCCAGCATGCCCCAGCCAGCTATGCTGGCTGGGGCATGCTGGGAGTTGTAGGCCAAAAACATCTGGGGACCCAAGGTTGGAGAACACTGGCATAGAGCCATGGCTTTCCTATACAGATGTTTGTATAGTGAATGGGATGTAGTCTGTCATGAGCTTATAGTTTTTTCCTTGCTGGAGGTGAAATAGGGGAGAGAGGGACAGACTTCTGGTTTTTAGGACTTTGAAGAGCAGGAAATGGTTTAACTCACAAGGTTTTTTGCTGTTGAAAAGGTTTTAATAAAGTTGAATTGCTTTGTGTTTGGAGTTATAAGCCCAAATAGATCAGCATAATATCCCAGCCCTAAAGCCATAGGCATTTTGTCTCTCAAATATCTTGTTTTGGTTTGGCCCACCCCTGCTCTAAGGAGAACCTCTGCTGATGAACATAAAGTTCAAGCCCCTGTGTCCCCCACCACTCCATTGAATTTGGGGTGAACCAGGAACAAATGTGGGGGGGAAATCCATAGCAGTTTCGGAAGCGCCGAAAGGGTCAAATTAAGTTTGCAAGTAAGCTAAAGTTGACCCTTTGGGTACGCTGTAGCAGCTATGGACACCATTTCCTATTTATTTATTTATTTTGGGGCTGGGGGGGGATGGGCCCCAGATTTCCCAAATTTGCCCACTCATACCTTAGAGCCTCCCCCCACTCTCTGAAACTAGATCGGTGGTGACTGGAGTGAAGGCTTTTTTGTTTGAGTTACCACATGTGTGGAATTTTCACCTCTTGTCCAGCTTGTTACTGGAATTGTTCTATTGTTTCTGCTGGATCTTTTTTTTTTTTAAATTACTTTGGTGCTTCTGTTGCTTCCTGTGGATTTTAGCAGCTGTTGTATTTGCTATTTTTATTTATATGTGAGCCTCTCTGGGAGTCCCCCCCCCTTCAATTGAAGGATGCCATAAGTATCCCTGATAAATACATAAACTGGGATGATGCTGGCCTGGCATGAGATGAGGCTGCTGTATGGGTTCCTTCTATGTGGCCCTGCCCCCTGGCTTCTCAAATTACCTTTGCAGTGTTGGTGCTGCTGTGGTTCCCCTGCCACAAAGGGAACTTCGAAGGAGGCCTCTGATTTGATTTGCTACAAACTTGCAAATGGATCTCTCTCTCTCTCTCTCTCTCACTCAATGTGTGTGTGCTTAAATTATGTTTCAGGCCCGCAAGCAGAACTCATGCTGTGAGATCATGTGACACCCCCCATTGGCTGCGGCCCACCACATGCTCTGGACTATCAGACCTTCATTCACATTCAGGACTCCCGGAACAAGGCAGTAAGAAGATGTACCCCAGAACTATCTACAGTGGCAGTCCTTGTCTCCAGATTTAGCCACCTCAGCCAGACTGGATGCATGGAATGGGATATGATGATGGGGTTCATGAATTTAAAACAATCTCTTTTTTTCCCTTTTCTTGGAAAGACGGTATCTTGGATGTCAAGATGCTTGTATTATGGGGGTGAGGATAGACACTGACTTTTTCCCACTGGTACCGAAGGGTCCCCTGCTCTGGCAGTCTGGTTGATAGCAGCTATGTTGGACCACGTGGGGCTCTTTGCCCTGCATCTTTCTGAAACCTGCAAATAGATGTGGACTCTGCCTGCATCTATCACGGTTTGCTGATGTAACACTAAGAAAACAGCTTGACCATCTGGAGGTTGCAAGCCAGTAACAGGACCTTATTTGCCAGTCTCAGCACTGCATCTAGTGGAGATGAGGATTTTCCTTGTTTGCTAAAATGTCCCATGCTGATGGTGGAAGCAAGGCAGAAATCATGTCAACTTCCAGCCCATTCAGAATCACCCAGGGACCATCTGTGGACTGGCATGACTGGTTGAAAGACCTGGGGTAGCCTGAGAACTGGTTCTGCTTTATAATCTAGTAGAAGAGCTCAGAGGGGTTGGGGCAAGGAATTCCTAGGGAGAGCTTGGACTTGTGAAATTGCTTGAAATTATTTCCCTTGGTTCAAGCTGGGGAAATCTTCCTATCTTGGGACTATATTTGCCAAGGAGATAAGCAACAGTTGATAGTTCATCTTCACACCCAACACTACTGCCACTTGTCAAAGACAGAGTTTATTTAAGAAGGCATGATGTGGTACCATCTACGTGCATCTTAGAGCTGGTTTTGGGGAGGGCTTATGTATGGGGCTGGTCAATGTTCTAGTCAGTGGCTTGTGTTGCTTTTGCCACACACTTCCATATGAACTGGAAGAACTGTTTCACAGTCTGGCTCCTCTGCACATGTTGTCTTATGGCTACTGTCAGGCAGTGTGCCTTCCATAGTATTAATCAGCAGCCATTGTTGGTAGCATTGTGCTATTGCCCAGAAGCACCATCTGCTGCTTTGCACTAGGAACTATACCAGAGTTTTGTGGAGTGTAACCCGTCCTATTTTGGGCGTAGTGTTAGCCACTGAAGTTGTGCGTCTCGGTGTCGTCTTGTGATCTTGCCTGGACCTACGTTCTCCTCCCTGGAGAGTTTGTCCCTGCTGGCTAGTTTTGTGTAAATAGAGAAAATGTTGTTACTAATGCTCTTGTCTTTCTATCAATGGTGCCTGAGCTCTGATGCCCACTCTCTTTTGTGAGGCAGGGATGCTATTCTACAGCTGGGGCTCCCCCCCCCACCCCCAATCTTGTCTATCCCTACCACAGCTATGGTGGGTGTTTCTGCACACAAGTGAGAGAATGCATCGCTTAAAATCAGCCTCTGTCTGACAAGGGGCCCTGAGAGAAGCAGCTCTGGTAGTCAGCAGGAAGGAAATGCCACGCTGTGCTAATGGTGTATCACTGGGGTTGTGGGGGAATTGATCACCTGGCTCTTACATTAGCTGTGTTTTCCCTGGAACACAAACAAACATCAATCTTCTAGGTTAAGGAGGGGAAACATTGGCCCTTCAGATGTTGTTGGACTCCAACTCCCATCAGGCCTAGCCAGGATGGCCAATGGTCAGGAGTGATGGGAGTTGTAGTCCAGCAACCTCTGGATGGCCACAGGTTTCCCCACTCCTATTCTAGATAGCTCTGCAGCGACACTATTGGCAAAGCCTCCCCTGTTCTGGAGAGGCACAAGAAAAATTGGGACAGGGTCTTTCCTTGCTCTGGTGATGCAGGGCAGAGCTGAGGCCTGTTGATGGGGCTATGAGCAGGAGTGCAATTCCTGACTGTTCACTATTTTTTGTTGTTGTTGCTGCCTTTGTCATGTTTGACTGCGTCAATTCCGATAACCTCTTGAGCAACCAGCAACTACGAAATTGCAAACCTCTTCCAATTTATAAAAATAAATACCAAGCCAGAGCTGAATGGAGTGAGATGAGCAAGTGAGAGATCCTGGGTTTTAATAAGCTTCTGTTACCTTAATTCAGTGTTCTCCAACCTTGGGTCCCCAGATGTTTTTGGCCTACAACTCCCAGCATGCCCCAGCCAGCATAGCATAGCCAGCATAGCTGGCTGGGGCATGCTGGGAGTTGTAGGCCAAAAACATCTGGGGACCCAAGGTTGGAGAACACTGCCTTAATTGATCTGTGCGGTGTGGGTGCGACCTAAGACACTGACCGCTTGGCTGCATTTACTTGCTCTCAGCACCTGAGCCCTTCCTGGGAAGTGACTGGGCCAAAGAGCACACGACCTCAGCCAATCAGACTTGAATCAACATCATGCAGAGGCTGCATTGGCAGAACCAATGCAGCGCCCCTCTTGGTGCCAGTAATCACCAGCCTTAATTTTTCTTTCTTCTCCCATCTCTGCTTCAGACGTACCCAAGGGCATTTGTATTTTCTGTAAAGTCCATTTCTATTGCAGTCAGTTACCTTCCTTTGTGGATTGTTGCTTTGATCCTAACAAGCTCTCCTAATAAGAGAGGGTGGATAGAGAGCTGCAGTCAGTTCTGTTACTGCTTGCTGCAGAAGAGAATAGATCCTCATGTTTGTCATTCTTTGAATGAAAATGGACTTCAGAGACTTGCCCAGAGAAGTATAGAGCAAGCTAATTAGTTGTCTTCTGTCTCCTAGGCTCATGTGCTCCCATCTATTCCTATCCTCTTTCTAATGTGGAAGCTTTTATTAAAGATTGTATTTTAATATTTAACATCTGTATGTACTGGTTACTGGATTATACCTATATGGATAAAGTTGTCACTTGATCATTCAAAATTGGCTGTTTGATTATTTTCAAAAATCTTACTGGTGGTTCTTCCTGTGCTAGAAGTTGAGGGGAGACTGTCGCCTATATCTACATATATATATGTGTGTGAGGAAGAGAAGGGGGGGGGTCAGCCTCTGGAACCTCAATACCTTCGGGAAAGATGGTGGTTCCATTTTGCCCACTGGAGATAGTATCCGAGAGTATTCAACAGATTTAGCAGAGTTCATCATAGCCCAAAGTTGAACAGCCCCTCAGACATCCAAGCGGATCGGGTAGTGACATCAGGTGGTAGGGTGGGCTGCCTGGGCACAGAGGTCCAGGAAGGCAGAGCAAGGATGAGGCAGTGACACAGCCCATTGTACAGATGGACCCTCTAACTGCATGGAAATTTAGGTAGCTGCCATGTCCGGTTCTTAAATTGGTGCATCTAAATCTTCTGTTTCACATTGGCTGCTGCATGTGAAAAGTGCTTAATGCAGATTCGTAAGCTGTAAATGCCCCTTCTACAGTTGTTTGCCCAACAGTAATAAGGCAACAAGACACCTTCAGTTGTAGAACTGGAGAAGATGGGAAATTGAAATAGAAAGTCTTACTCCTTATAGCAGGGTTGGGCAAGTGTGGGAGGTTTGGGGGCCATTTTTAACCCCTGGATCCCCCCCTGCTGATGGGTGCCGAAAAATAATAATTTTAAAATTGTGTATGTAGTGGCTATGGAGGGCGAAAACTAGCTTGTTTGCAATACCGAATACTCAGAAAATATGTTTTGAGCAAGTAAATTTTCCTATTTCATGGAAGGAAAAAACAAGTATGTTTGGAAGACACACACCAGAGTTCTCAGGTTTTTTCTACCTGTCTGGTAACATTAAGCTCTTCCATTACAGGAGTGGTGTCGTAGAGCAGCTGCTCTTAAGTGGTTAACCACCCAACCAATCCTACCAGCATGGGAGAGAGCAGTTGTCAGCGCCATGACTGGTGGTCCCTGCCCTCACCTTTTATCTCCAGAATTCAGGTATTGCTGCAACCACGTGTTTGTTTTGGAGAGGTAAGAAAAGCTGCACATACTGAAATTATCTCTTCTATACAGCTACTAAAGGTAAAGGCACCCAGTCCTAGAGTTAAGAAGCATATCCTATTATTTCTAAACTGATTCCTATCCCGTTGCCTCTATCTGGGCCCATTCTGAAGGTACATAATGCAGTAACCAGGAGGTCTGGGTCTGTTCAGTATGTGGATGGGAAACCACCTGGGAACCCTATATATGTTACTTCGAGCTCTTGGGAGGAAAAGTGGCATATAAAATGTAACATCTTCAGTCGGTATTGCAAACAAAATCTTCTACTTTAATTAGCTGGAAAGACTAAGCTTTCCTATTTATGCTGGTCCTATATCCATCAGGTTCTGTGTTGAGAATAGGATGAGTGCCAAACTTTCCTTTAAGGAGGTTTAAAAAGATGCTTTTTAGGGGATTTTAGAAGCTCGGGAATATAGTCAAGAGAAGATGCACGCACCAATCCATGTTGTCCCTTTTTTGTGTTTTTTTTTTTATTTGCAGTTTCCCGAGACAAAAACAAAGTCGGAATCATTTTTACACTTACAAGGCTCAGAAAGAAAAGACAGTGAAATGGCAAGAAAAAGAAAGGGAGAGTTAAGTCAGAAAGAGGAAAAGATCCACCAGCATTCATGGGACAGACTAACAGCTCAGCTTTGCTTTTAGTTCTCATAGATATAGATATAGATATATAGATTTTTTTCTCTTTAAAGGTCATGCAAAAGAAAATACAATCCCCCCTCCCCCAATCCAAAAATACCCCCAGCAACGCACTTAGTTCCATAGTAAACAAGGTGAACACCAAAGGGGAGGCGGCCCCGGCACATTAATGTTTAATAATGAAACACCTGTTTCAACATGCGGCTTGTAATTTTTTTTTCATATACATGGATGTAGAGACTTCTCAAGTTTTGTCTTCCACAGAAACCATACAAGCATATTATATTATGCCCCCATATGTGAATTCTCACTCTCCCTGCATGTTTAATCGGATACCCACCTCCCCTGTTTCCAACCCCTCCCCTGGAAAAGAAATGCAGAAATAAAGGTGCTCTGAAAGGCAAGTCAGCCAGAATGTGTCGGCTCTAAACGTTATCTCCTCCCTGGTATGTACTGGATGTTCCCATCGTGGAAGCACTACCTCCCTGGGTTGGTGTGCAGAGGGGCGGGGTGGTGGATATGAGCCATCTTCGCTGTTTGTTAAAGTGTGTATGTTTGGAAGAGAAAAAATATTTCTGACCTCAACCCCAGCAGTCTGCATTCTGTTCTCCTCAGCATCCCCTTCCCTGTGCAGAGAGGGCACAACTGGGTTGGGCAGGGGAACGATGCAAGGGAACATTCTCTAAGCCTCATCTAGAAAGAGGAGCATCATTTAACACTTCCTGCACCCGTGAGCTCCCCTCAACTCTTCCCTGGTGGGTATGGCGGAGCAGTGCAAAGTCCGGTCCTGGGCAGGAGTAAGAGATCTAGTCTCAAGATAAAGTGCTTTCAATGCTGTGTCAGTGCTGGTCGGAGCCCCCCTCCCCACCAATGCCCACTCCCACCCACCCCTGTCCCACCCCTGCTCAGTCATTCTGTCTTGGTCCAATTGCCCTTACATTCATTAGCCATATGAAATGGTGCATGAGGTGATGGCCTTGTAGGAGGGCCTGGACAAAGGCCACACTTGAATGCCATGCAACTCCTCCGTGCTTGGCAGGATCCACCAGACAGTTGCAAAAGCATGATGTGTTTTCCTCTAATTCTCTGAGGAGTTTCTCCCTCATACCTCTCGATAATGGAATGAATGGAACCCAATCTCGCCTCAGTAATTCAATATCATAGTAGAGATATTCTGGAAGACCCCTAATTCTCTTAGCAATTGCACAGGGCTGCCTGGGCCCTCAGTAACAGTAATAGACAGGGCTATATTAATCTTAAAGCAGCTTGTCAGAGCTGGGGTAGCAGCTCTAGATGGATGAAGAAACTATAAAGTGCAAAGACATTTCATTACACATAAGATTTGCATGAACTTTGTCTAACCACTGAACCACAGCCCAGCCACAAGCCACGAATCTGCTTTGCACACCTCCCTCCCTGTGTTCAAGTGAAGGTGTCAGCTCTTTGCCATTTCAGAATCAAAGCTTGCTTTGCCAAGGTGCAAAGCTGTTTGTTAGGGTCTGAATCCTGCAGTCAAGGTGTTGCTTTTTTAAAAAAAAATCAGCCCATGTAAGATTTTAAAGGCCAGCAAAGAACCACCTGTCATTTCCCTCATTTCACAGTCCCTTTGAGGAATTTGCTTCATACATTGCGGCTAGTCTGGGATGTGCTGCATTGCTTGTATGTCACCCACTGCATGTGTCACTCAGGGATGTCAACTTGTTTAGGAATATCAGAAAAGAGGCATGCAATAGGGCGCAGTCTCTTGCGATACTTATCACTGTCCCCTCTGCAAACTACTGAGAAAATGATGCCTGCCATAGCTCTGTCCTTTTCCTTTCTTTGGATGCAGGTTACCTATGGACTAGACCTGTCAAGCGAATGAAGAATTAGTCTTATGCTAACAGGAGGAAGAGCTGGCTCTAAAGCATTTAGATCAATGAAACATGCCAAGCATGAATGGTGATGGTAATAATAATGAGGAGGTGCTAGAGATTAAGCGGAGTGTGGTACTCTGGCTTGTTTTATAGAGGGATGCTAAAAGTCTTCACAGGCGATACACAGGTTGCATTGAAACTTGTACTTTCAACTTTTGTATACCAGCAATACTCAGGTGAAGTAACACTGTGGGAATTAAACTACAAAACACTAATACCACTGTGGAGAAAGTACTGGCATACAAATGTAACAAAATAAAAGAAGCATGGCTGAGCAAGGCAGAAACGGCGCTAGAACCAACCCCTTGGAACATGCACAAGGAATAGCAAAGGCCATGCCACAAGTACTGCTTTCTAGAGGATATTGAATTTCTCACAGCACAGCCCAAGTTCCGCCAGCATCTCAGACCTCAGCTTGTTTCCAGGGGCAAGTTTGCCTTTCCGCCAAAAAAAGAAAGTTTCAATTTTTCTTACTGAAAAATCTCATGGGTGCCAATTTAGCCCAATAGGTTCTAATTCCAATATCCCATTGCCAGCTGCCCCCCCCCCAAATCAAGCCCACAGCTCCCTGATAATACGGTTTAGGAACTCCAGTACCTCCCAAATATAACTTGAAGTTACATGGCTGTAATGCAGAGCAGTCAGCTGGGTTTCATATTCTAAAGGATTTACAGTCTGCTCTGGTCTCCCCTTCTCGCTGAGAGTGTACACAGCAAGTCCAGCTGTCATGAATGGGGGTTTCTGTTTATGCAGAGGTTGATAGTATTGGGAGCCAGGTAGAATGCATAGCATATCCCTCCTCACAGATCCTGCTATGTTTTTCCATAGCAACTGTCAGCAAAATATGCAACAAATCACCTGTATTCCAATACTTACCCCGCTACAAGCCAGAGATTCAAATGAGTATGTTCTTTCTCAGCAGAACAAAAACAAGTAAGGGTAAGTAAATAGGGCACCATCATGCTTAACTGGCAGATCCTGCGGAATGGATCTATGGGCCAGTCCAGGTTTCTCACTATGCATATCATGCATTAGTTTTTCAATAGTCTATCCTCCACTGCAGGCACATCTTGCTCAGCAAAAGCCACCAGTGTGTTAGAGGTCTTCTCACCTGCAACCTGGGCCAGGCAAGCACATACTGGTATATTTTGCAACATGCAAAATGAGAACTTCACATTTCTCACCAGATGGTTACACACATTTTCTCTCTTTCCTTTTCCTCCCCATTTTTAGCCACAGTTAAGTAATAAGAGTGGTAAACAGGCTGGATATAGGCTGGACAGAGTGTGGGAGGTGTGGAATTCTGAAGAGGGGTGCAATCTGGAATTAAGCCCTAATTATTAGGGGAAGGTTTGGTTTGATTCTGCAAGACTGTGTGTACATATGGTTACCAATGTTTTTGTTTTTTAACTATCCTTGTTCTTGTGCTCAGCAGCAGCTAGACATATCAAAATTAAATATGTTATTTATATGCACTGAGCTGCTGTTATAGGCACAGAAGCAGGGTTAGTAAAACCCTTGCTTACCAAGAGTTGCCAGACTTGACTAGAGCCAAAGCACCTGTGCTTTTAATAGCTGCAGGAAAGGGAACGGTGGCAGGTCCAGAATTTCCCATCATAATGAGAGATGCTGAACTTGCCAAATTCTCTTGTATATAACCATTAGAGGCAGAGGAGCTCTGCCCTATGTTGAATTTGGAAACTTAAAAAAAATCACTGCCTTTAAATCCTTCTGCCATATTCCCCCAACAATGGCAACCCATTCAGCAAAGAATCTGTGTGACCCACCACTCAGAAGCCAATAATTTAAAGAACCAATATAAGCAATTATTCAAACAGTTGATAGAAATGCCTTGGGCCAGATCAATGACCTGATCGATTTTCATTTTGTTTTAGCATGAACATTAAAACCTGCTTATTTACACTGCTACATTCGGGCAGGCACATTCTTAAGTTTTGAGAATTGTCAGACTCTACCTCTATACATTTGCTTAATTCTGTAGCTCAACCTATATAACTATTCAGATCTTTAAATTGCTAAGAACAAATGGGCTTACATTAATAATCCATCTAGCACATTAGTTTGTCTCTACTCATTCTGAATACTTCCATTTCTAGCTGGAGGAAGTGGTGTAGGACATTCATAATATTACTGTGCTGCCCTCTGGTGACCACTTCCACCCAATATTTAGAAGCATCTAAAGAAAGGCAGGGCTGCCCCCAGACCAAAGCACCAACTGGTGAAATACTTTCCTGGTTCAGATGCAACAGGATACCATAGTTTCCTGCTAACAAAAATGCACTGTGGTGAACCTCGGGTTCACAGACTTCTCCTTAGGAAACTAGTTTCTTCTGATTGAGGCTAGTTAAAAGAAACTGGGATCAAACTGTGGTTTGATATCCTGGTTTGTTTTAACTAACCATAGTCAACAAGATACAGTTTGCCCCAAGTAGGAATGTAGTGGTGAATTGTGGATAGTTAAAGCAAAAGTGGGTACTTCCAATCTACTCCTCTTGCACAGACAGGAGGGGGAGCTCAAGAGCCCTAGACTTACCACAGTGCATTCTCGTAATAGGAAACCATGGTTTTCTATTAGGTCTGAATCAGGCCACTGTGTGATCCACAACCAGGGCATCCTGCAATTTTGCAGAAAATACTGGGGCGCACCTCTTGTACTACTCACCACTTGCTTCCCAGGGTCCTGGGCATGGCATATACCTCTTGGCCTTTCTGTGAGACTCTCAGGGTATATCCATCCTGACAATTTTGCTTTATCGCTGCTGAGCTTTCACTGGTCTAGTCCTTTTTGACCCTGGCTATGCTGTTGTCCCCGATTGTACTTTGCTTTATTTCTCTTACCTGTATCAATTCCTTATTTATTTCATCAATGCAGACACCTCCAAACCCTTCTGGCAAGACATTTTAGGACTTGAGCAGAGGGAATTTTACTTATTTATTCATTTGGAGGGATGGGGATAAAATGTAGAAATCTGTTAAGGGACAGTATCAGTGTAAATATCATGTATTCCAAAGTGTAAGAAAGTTATAGGTAAGTACACAAAATATTACAATGGAATGAAAGAGATGTGTAACTTCTTGCTTGAAAAATATGGAAGTGTACACTCTTATTTATTATCAGGTTGGGGTTTAGAATTATAGTAGGGTTTTTTTTAATTGTTGTACTGTTGTACTTTTTATATTGGTTTTTATTTATTCTGTATGCGAATGGCCTATGGCTTAAGCATTAATAATAAATACATACAATTACATCCACGGTTAATATATTGAGTTGCTGGATTGTAAATATTGATCAGAGCTGCATTGGAAATGAGAGGCTTGTTGCTTTGCTGGTGGGATAGATGCAAGAGTGCTGGAATGATTGAGAATGTTGAGATGATGGCATCATGTCATGCATTTCTTTTAAGTAGATGTTACCATGGAGAAATGGAAAAAAATGTGGCTTGGTGATTGCTCCCCCCACTCACATTCGACAGCTAGTTGGGCCCTCAAACATTTATTTCCTCACCCTCTGCAAATGGCGGCCACTGAAATGAAGAGGGGTCGGGAACTTCCAAGCAGAATGAAGTTTTGGGAGACCTGTGCCTGCTGCATTCCTTTTCCTAGATATTACCGGGCAGATATGCAGCAAGCAGAGATTTCCCCATAACATTTAAGTTATACTTTTAGTCTGGGGCTCTTTGAGGGTGTTGGAGGGAGGATTATTTGGATATGCCTGACCTCTGGGTACTTGTTACTTTTACTGGGGCACCTTGTAGGAAAGTTTAAGCTTTCAACAATAATCCAACTGTATTAAGGTTGGGTGTTCTTTCCGGCAGGAAGACTTTGGCATTGCAATCTCAGTAGAAATAAATATATGAAAATGTGTGTTCCCTCTTGCCACCTGCTGATGTGCATTTATTATATATACCACTGCCAGGGGGGAGGACAAGGGATGTGCATTCCCAATCTTTGCCCTATTACTGGCTCCTTTGTGAAGTGAAACAAGAAACTGGTGTTGATGGCATCAAGAGACTGTATGATGTGGAAGCTTTTCCACAAGGAATTGATCTGAGGTCACCTCAAGGGTTCATCTATTGGCTATCCAGTGGTGGTAATGGAAGACAGTTGAGTGCTGACCTGCTCATTACTTTACCTGCTTGGAGTCCACAAAAGCCTGCTTCACTGTCCATACCCAGAGAGATTACCTTTGTATAGGATCCCTTAGGTGCATTAGAACACCTCCAGAGGAGCTGTTTACAATCATATAATATTAGAGCTTTAGTGGCCCCTAAGCAGAGCAGTTGGGTTAAAGAACCTCTGTCACCACCCTGTGATCCTATATGCAACCCAGTTTATAAATGGCTAGTGACAGAAAATGCATACATTTCTTTGGCAATGTATTCTGTTGCCCTTTGTTTCATATGAACAGATTATCTGTCATGCACCCATGTTGGAGTGAAAGCCTTTCCTCATTTAAACGGCAGTGAACAGAAATGCGATGATGGCAATGTATAATGGGATATTTAACCTAAAGCTTTGTTCTGTAACTGCACCATGTTACCTTTTGCCTTACCTTCAGTGGCAACAAAGAACAATTGATTACCATTATTTTTACAGTGCTTCCAGATGCTGTTGGAATTAGCATTGGTAACAGGCAAACAGGAAGCAGAACAGTTAGTACCTCACTGAAAATGTACTTCCTACTGTGGGCATTCGCTGCTTTGGCATGATGGTAACTCGCCTCCTGAGCTGATCCTGCTAGTCCAGCCGGATGAGCAGTGATTGGAATGGGGACGGGACTCACTCCCTGGAATGAGGGGGGGGGGATCTGATGCTCTGATTCAGAGCTTCAAGCCCCCACAGACCCATTTGTGTGGACAGTGAAAGCAATCGTGGGTAAAGGTGTGTCTGCTGCACCAGTAGTCCTCATCACATTTCTTATCTCCATACTGATCTTCATTCCTCCTCTTGGGATTTTGAGTTCTTTAAAACAAACAAACTACAGTAATGCATAATTTTAACACCTTGAGACAAAATCACAAAGTAACTGATTCTGTGCAAAGTCAGGTGATGCTCACTGACCGGGAGGCCATAATAATTGTCATCTTTCAATCAACTCCTCAGGAAATTCATTTCTGAATTTCCTGTCCATCGGCTATCCAAAATAACCAGCAAATCTTATAATTGCATTTCGCAGGGATGCCTTCCCAATGGTTTCAAGTCGAGACCACCTGCCAATTGATTCTCATGCCACCTAAGCCAGCCCTTCACAATCCTAAGCATTCACACAGTCCTGCTTCAGCAATGCAAATAATTCCTATTGGAGAGAAGAGGTATAAGATGGGGAAAGGGATCCTTGTACACCCAAGGACATTGCTCCTGCCCTTACATCTGGAAACCTAATTAAAGGGTTCTGAATATTTTTGATTCTTTGTGAACCTTGAAGGGGAGGCAGTGTGCTCTAGTGGTTAGAGCTCTTTACTCCTGACAGATCCATCTGGACAGCTGCTGCACAGCCCTGTTTTTCTATTGTAAGCTAACCATCACTCTGCAAAGTTTGAGAAGATCCTTTGATGGAAAGCTGGGGACCAGGCTGGGTTACTAAACTCAACCATCACTGGAAAAAAATTAGAGGTGTATGCTCCTCACATACATCCTCTAAGCATCTGGACATATGGTGGCCAACTGGTTACAGCCATCTGAGGAAGCTGTCTTTATTGTAGACATGGAGACAACCCAACACAGAGAGGTAAAGCAAGGTCACAGGTGGGTGTAGAGAACAGTACTGAAGAGATCTTGCCACAATGCAAAGTAGGAGCATCCCTGTTCTCAGCCTTCTTCCTGGGCAAATATTTCAAACAGCCCATCCATCCCATTGTTCAAAAGTTCAATCACAATTGCAGCATGAGAGCCACCCCCTTCCTTTGCGAGAAGCCATATTGCCCTTGGTGCTATATAATGCACCTAGAATTTACAGTCCACATATCTAACCATCATGATGACCAGGGACAAGCTACAAGAAGGAGTGCCAAGAAGTCATGATGCTCCACAGGACTTGCCTACTAACCCTCAAGCTCTTGATTTGATAGGATGAGTGACAAAAGGAAGGTGTGAGTTCCAAAGACCCTTGCCTAATTCTAAACATGGGGCTCTTGCCACCCAGCACAAGACTTTCCTCTTTATTTTCCCCCCCTGATGCTTGACAGCCCAATCTATGTATGTTTAGGATTGCAGCGGTAAAACTTTCTTGATTGTTCCCCGCACCTCCTATCCCAGCTCTGGAGGGGATTCTTGAACAACCACTTAACTGCCACCAATTATGCTACCTTGCCCTGAGGCCTTTGCTGGCAGGAAGCCCCACTCTGAACAGTGGCTTGCTTGACGATTCCAAATCTATCAAAGAAATAAGCTTATGGCATGCTGAGCTGGGGCAGGAAGAGGAGTACAGGGGCACTTTCCAATTTCACAGCAAGAGTGTCCAGGCCTCCAACACTTAGTTCTTGTGTGGCCCATGGCCACAAGGGGTGGGGGAGACTTAATCCACCCTGAGCTACCAACCAAAGGCAGAAGCAGCAATTGGGCAGTGAGACGCTGAGCAGGTGTTGGGGGGGGGGTCCTCCTTTGTGAATGAATATGAAGATGTGGGGGAAGGGAGGCCATCAAGAGGAAAGGGCGCTTCCTTAATAGCGAACTCCCTGGTATATTTTCCACATTGTGCCGCTCTCTTGGTAAATGTTGGCCGCCCTGGTGCAGGCGCAGTGAGCAGAGGATAGTGGCTCGTCCCTTGCCTTCCTTTGGGACCTAACGGAGCTGAGGTCGGTAGCGGCTGCAGCTCCGCAGCCTTTGGCGCAGTTTATACTGGCTCTACATGTGGCCAATAAAAAACAACAGCACCCTTCTGTCCCTCTCCACTAAGGCTTGGTCCATTTGGAGAATCGCCCCCCTCCCCTTTGGCTTAGCTTGTTTGGGGCTGCCTGCGTCCGCTCCTGAAGCTATGGCTACTTGGAGTGGTTTCCTCTCTCCCTAAGAGGAATTTTCAGAAGAGTTTGTTGCCAATCAGCTCCTTCTCTTTGCATGTGGACTCACAGGCTTCAGAGAAAGAAAGAGAGAGAGAGAGAGAGAGAGAACACAGCAGCAAGCACAAGCGTAGCTGACCAGCCATCCTCCTCCCAGGCTGATGAAAACTTGGAGCAGATCCCCAAAGGCAGCACTGACCCTCTCCCCGCTTTCCTCCTTTCTAATTAATACATTTTCTGCTCAAAGGGGGTGGGGAAAACTAGGAGAAAGTTGGGCTAGGAGGAGGAGGAGTCAGAATCCCTTACAATGAGGCACCTGTTGCTCCCTTCTGCTGTGTAGAGTCAGTTTCCAAGAACTGGAAGGGGCGAGCCTTAGCAGTGTCAACGCTTCTCCTCCCTAGTTCTTTTAATCCAACAGTCATAACTGTCCCAGCCAGTCCCATGAAGGAGGGACTCCGCTCCATAATAAAGCCATGGCCAGGGGCACAGGCACAACGACGCCATGGTTGGCAGCCCTTGACGAGAGGTCAGGGGTCGGGGATGCTTGGAAAATGTGAGCGCCAATGAGAATTCAGACATTCAAAAAACCTGCAGTGTGACCTATTTATATCTCTAAGGCTATGCTACCCTTCATGTAAGAACCCGTCAGTCTGGCCATGGCCAAAAGCCCACTGGGAAATCACCGGCAGTGGGTTAGCATGAGAGGAGCCCAGAAAGCAAAATGGCCCCCCGCACACAGAAGGGATCACCTCCTATCCAAAAAGAAGAACAAAATAAATAAAGAGTCTGAATAATTATAATCATTATCATCATCATCATCATCATCATAATCCACAACCACAGCTAGAGGAGAAAAGAAACGGTCAGCCCGGGAGCTCAGGAAGAGCATCCTCCGCAAAAACAAACGGTAACACAGGTCACAGACTTCCAAGCGCAAACACGACCACTGGAGAAGGCCCATGCTTTGGCAGAGAATGCAAATACTGTAAAAGTTTTTTGTGGGTTTTTTTGTTTTGTTTTGATATATATATTTTTTTCACCTAACAAACTAACACCGTTCAACACTGGGGTCGACACAGGGAGGTGGGTGGAGCCTTTTTTTTTTGTTTGAAGTTGAGACATTTTCATTGCAACACCTGGTCACCTGAACAGCTGGATGGACAGACACAAAGAAATGGAGTTGGAAGGGACGGGAGGCGCAGTGTGGCCACGCTGCGAGTCGGATGGCTGGGTTGGTTTGGCTGGGTTTGCTGATTTTTTTTTGATTTTTAATTTTTTTTTTAGAATCAAGTCTAGTTGTTTTTTTTTTCCTTGTGTGTATTTGCCCCCCCTTTTTTTTCTTTCTTTTTTCTTTTTTTTCCTTTTTTGTTTTTTTTGGGTTTTTTTGCAAACACAGGCACTGGAAATGAAACAGGGGAGGATGGGGAAAGGGGGACACGAGCATGCGGGCACGTGCTTGTCACCGCTGCTCCCGGCTAGCGGCTCAGCTCAAATCACCGTCTCCTTCGGGATGAAACCAGAACAGCCGGCATTAGTTCTGAAAGACACAAGCAGGGAGGGAAGATGCTGTGACTGATCATCTGAGATGCTCAGGGGGCTCATTCATTCCAGTCTTTTCCTGTTGGCCAACAACAGGAGGATTGCTGTTGAATGTAGAAGTCTTACCATCATGTTCACACTGCCAAGAGGCAAAAGTCATCCGTCCTTTTGCGAGTGCATTCAGATGCACAGAGCTTCAGCAGTGGGCCCATGGTGGAAGGGCACTCATTGCATTTTAGACCTACATCCCATCGCCTCCCCTTGATCGAGTGCTGTTTTGCTTCACAAGCTGGATTTCAGCAGCACTGATGAGTTGCCCCAGCGGCCGGTGGGAACACTTTGGGTTTGGAAAGAGTGGCATGGGCACGCTCACAAAATGGCTGCTGTGGGGACTTGCCCATTCATAAAATGGCTGCCATGGTGGGCATGACCAGTCACAATACACTCATTTCCCAGAGAACAAACTGATGAAACAAAGAATAACATAACTTGCCCAAGAATCTTAAGTATAAGGCTGAGGCAGAGAGGCAGGATCTGAGCTTTAAAACACAGAGCCATTCTTATGAACCCAAATAAAGATGGCGTTGGAGGGCAGCACTTTGCTTTGCAGCATGCCAGCCTCCTAGTTAAAAACAAACAAACATTAAGAAATAAAATAAAAATTAGGAGGGGCAGGGAGCTTGGTGGATGCCAAAAGAGGTGTCCACGTTGGAGATCCCAGAGTTGCCCATTGTGTCAGCTATGATGTCTCTCCTCCCTTCTTGAGGCAGGGTCATGTACAGTGCTGGTGGCTGGCTGGCCCGTGTGGAAATCACAACCACTTCCCCCTGCCCCCTGTCCTGTAAGAAAGAAAATAAGAGTGCCAAACAAATGTTTGAGCCGACTAACCGTACAAGCCGTTGAAAGACAAAACTATTCCGGTTGGTTGACTAATGAACTCTGATTGAATGAAAAACAAAAAGTGAAGCAAACAGCCTGCTAGAAACATGGGGGAGGGACAACAATCTGCAATCAACCCAGATTGCCCTTGGAGGTACAAGGGTCCTGTGAAGGGCAGAGCTCGACCTACAGCAAAAAGCCTGCACCCACTCCTGAATCCATGTACACCTGTACTTGGCCTCACTCTCTTCAACACATACTCTTTGTGCACACATTTCATTTCCCTTCTTCCAGTCTCATCAACTTCCCCAGGAATGGAAAGGATCTGCCGCACCGGGTGACTTGGCAAGGACCCCATCTCGTGCCCTAATCTTACCTTCACTGGAGTGGTGCCACTGGTGCTCCCGAGCAGTGGAAGTGGACGTTCTGCCACTTGCCATCGCGGCGGTGCCAGACCCGGGTCTCTTCGGACTGGCAAGTCCGGGGACGGCCCTGCCCATCGATGTACTGCGTCAGGCGGATATAGGCAATGCAGGCTGCATCTTCCCCAATGACATGCACGTGAGGGTTCAGGATGGTTGTGTGAATGGGCTTGTTGTTCTTAGATAACACTGAAAAGGCAGGAGCAGTAAACCAGAATCAGTTCGTAGGGAGGCAGTTGTTACAGTGGGGAGGAAGCTAGTACAGAAGCACAGAGGAGAAGGAGCTGAAAGGAACACAGAGGACGGCCTTATACCAGACGAGACTATTTGTTGATCCAGTGTATTATTGTCTACCCTAATCGGAAGCTCTCCATGTGGCAGGGGTGGGTGGTCAGAAAATTATCTTTTCAGCACCAGGTGAAGATCTCTTTATTCTCCCAGGCTTTTTACTCATTCAGTTTGAAAAACTGTGTATACTGCACTTTTAGATTTTTGCACTGCTGCCGGCTTTTAATCTGGTTTTACTCTGGGTTTATTCTGCTTTAAACATAACGTTTTAATATTATGTTATTGTATTTTATGCGGTGTGTGTGTGTGTGTGTGTGTGTGTGTGTACCACTCAGAGAGCTTCAGAAATGTAATTAATTAATTGATTGATTTTAAAGCCTCCACCAACCAATAAGCTGTGATTAGCTGCAGAGGGGGAAAAGACAGGTACAACACTAATTATAGCAGCTTGGGGGAAGAACATGATTTCATTCCAGGAAACCGCATGGGGGGGGGGGAAGGGAAACCCACCCCCATATGCCAGTCTCTCCCCACCCCCCACCAAACTGGTTTAAAGCAAAGAAAAACCATTGGGGAGATCCGATCCTGGATCTCTCACGCCATGTCTAATTTGGTCCAAAGGGTCAATATATATGGTCAGAATGCAGGGTGGGGTGGGGGGTGTCACATGCTGGAGTGTTTTCCCTCATCAAAAAGCTACTATTGGAAAGCAAGCATTTCAGAGGGAAAGAAGGGTAGGATATAACTGTACTAAATGAAATAAAATGTTAACAATCAGCTGTGTGTGTGTGAGTGTGCGTGCATGCATGCACTAGCTTTCTGCATGCAGGGAGCTTCTGACATGAGGGAGCATTCAAATGCTGATCTTGTGAAGTTGCACAGCCCCGGGGGAAGGATGATGATGATGATGATGATGATATTAATAATAATAATAATAATACTTTTTCAGAGGGTGTAGAGAAGCCTCTAAATGTGAAATGGATTGCAAGGGCTTGTCACTGTTAAATCCTCTGCACAGGCTTCATCTGAGGCTGGAGGGTCTCTCTCCAAATAAGAGGGGCCTCCAAAAGGAGGCATTGGCAACTGCTAGGGGAGACATAAGCATCCATCTTTCCCCTGACCCCCACAACCAATACAACCTGGTTGTAGGGAAGAGCAAAGACATGGAAATATTTTAAGAGGAGGTATCAGGTGTTGTTTCCTCCAGCAGTTTTGCTCCTGAGTTGGGAGTGGAAGTGGCTGCTGGAAGAGAAGACTTCTGTGAGTGGGTGAGAAGTCTTTGTCCATCACATCTTACACGCAACAAGATGTACTCACAGTTTTCAAAGTAAAATCTGTGGAAGTCCATCCCTTCGACAAGGTTGCCCAAGGCTTCCGGTTCGAATGAAGTTAGGCCTGGATCACAGATTTTTCTAGACAGGCAGTAAACACAGAGGTGGGAGATACGATTAAACTTTCTGCAGGAAGAGATGAAGCCGTCCTCTGTGGACAGTATAGCATATGCCTTTTATTGATTTCCTAAGGATGCCTCAATAGGCCAGTTTGGGAGCAGGTCCACATGCCTAGATACCTATGGTGGGAGACTTGCATCTTTCTCCTCTTCCATCAAAGCTCAGGAACCCCAGTCTATTGTTCTCCATAATACATACTTACCCAGAGGGAATGAGATCTATCCATCTGAGCAACAAACTGATAAATGTGATCCAACAAACTGATGTGCTGCATTACTTCAAGAAACAGATTAAGGCTGCAATCCTATGCAGGTTTACCTGGGAGTAAGATCCACTGAATTCAGTAGGACTCTTCTGAGTAGACACGCATAGGATTGTGCTGTAAGGATGTCAAGAAAATGTACTTCTCGAACTGTGAAAGTGGTACAGTTGATCTGCTATTTACTCAGAGGATTGTGTTCCAAGAACTCCGGAAGAAGAGATTTTAAATCTGAGCCCTTAGGAATACTGTTCAAGTTGGGTCTGCTGAAATCTGAAATGCCCCCCCCACACACACCTCTGTACAGTGTGATGAGTCGGATATGCCAGCCCAGAGTGGCATGACGACAGAGGTATAAAGGCGACTGTGAGGGAGGTAAAAATTGCTGACTGGATTAAAAAATTAGAAACTGGATTTTTGGGGTGGGGATGAAGGAGGGCTGCCCATCAAAATAAATTCTTGGAATTCTGCTGGTTGACACAATTAGCTAACGCATAATACATCTAGATGACAAGCCCAGATATATAATTATAATTTATAAATAGGCCTGAGGACAGAGGTGTTGGAACCTCTTTTTTTTTTCCAGAGAAGCTCTTTGGGGCAACATTCCAGTAGTGCAGTGTTCTCCAACCTGGGGTCCCCGGATGTTTTTGGCCTACAACTCCCAGCATGCCCCAGCCAGCATAACTGGCTGGGGCATGCTGGGAGCTGTAGGTCAAAAACATCCGGGGACCCCAGGTTGGAGAACACTGCAGTAGTGTATGGGGCAAAAGGGGCTGGGACAAAAATCCCAGCATATTTTAGCTTAAAGTTCCTACTGCCAGTAACTAAGCCTCAGGAGAGGAATTTCAACCTTTTAGAATGGGGGAAAAACTGCACAAAAGCCGGGAAGCCACCAAATGATTGGCGGTCAGAGGAAAAGGGTTGTGGCCATCTGCGGAGCCCCAGAGGGCCATAATGGGACCCCAGGAAGTCTGGATCCCCCGCCCCAATCGGGCCTGAGGTTCTGTACCCCTGCCTTAGAGGAACATGCCCCCAATTGCTGTTCTTCAGAGCAAAGGCAATGCACTCAAATATATTTCCTACGGTCATTACATAATATTTATCATTTTTCTTAGAGCAGCTACAGTAAGTGGGGGGGGGGGGGCGAGCCTCTTCCCAGAAGCTACAGCTGCTTTTACTTTGCATGAAATAGACTGTCCTGCTCAAGAACCACTCAAATGTTATGGTGGGGGCTGGGAAGGGATAAAGTGCTTCCTTGTACGGCTCTCTGTAATTCAGCAATGTGCTGCCCTATGAACTTTCTGAATGGATTTAAAACAGCCTTCCCCAACTTAGTGCCCTCCAAATGTTTTGGACTTCAACTCCCATCAGCCCCAGCCAGTATGGCCAATGGTCAGAAATTCTGGGAGCTGAAGTCCAAAACAGCTAGAGGGATTCAGGTTGCGGAAGGGTTATTTAAAGTAACAGTAAGCAGCATAGTGATCAGACTAATTCTCTACTGATGAAGGGCAGTGTATGCAAAAATAAATGTAAATACATGCAAAACCGGTTCTCGGGCCAGTATATCCGTGAGATCTCACACCCAGCCTACTTACGCATAGGCCTCGAAGTCCCCATTGTTCACAGCTTCTATCAGCTGCTCCGTTATCTTGATGATTTCCTGCTTGCGGGCTACAAGTGGAGCCATGAGAAGGCAGAAAAGAGAGAAAGAGGGAGAGGGGAAACATACAGTGTCAGTGAGAGCAGGTGACCTACATGCCCTGAAGCCTTAACAGAACACCAGTTGCCTCAATGGTCCTTGCATGCCCCATTCCTTTGTTCCTAGAAGTTTCATAGATTTCATAGATCATAGAGTTGGAAGGAGCCTACAAGGCTATCAAGTCCAACCCCCTGCTCAATGCAGGAAACTAGATGGGAGAGTTTACATGAACCAGTTCTCTTTGGTGAGATCTTGTAAGGTAGTGCCAGTGAGATGTGGTTAGTGTTGGGCTGGAACTGGGGAGACCCAGGTTCAAATCCCCACTCAGACATGAAACTCACTGGGTGACGTTCAGCCAGACACTCCCAGCCTAACCTAATTCACAGGGTTGTTGAGAAGTTTACATTGGGGGAGTGCATGATGTACACTGCCATGAACTCCTTGGAGAAAGGGTGGATTCATCATCTTCATCATCCATTCATCATCATCTAGGTAAACCCTTTGGGGCTGTATCATCATATAAAGAGGCCTTCCATAACCTGGTGGCCTCCAGATGGGTTGGACTATGAGTCCTACCACCCATCCTGCTGGGGATGATCAGAGTTGTAGTTCAACGGATTTGGAGGTTGCTAGGTTGGGGGAGGCTGAAAGGCTGACATATAGGGCCAACATGGAAATGAGCAAGCATGGCTGGTAAGAGATACTAACTTTGTACAGACTCAGGTGCTCAGGCATCCTTGTTACATATGCAGGTCCTAGACCAGCCACCCACTTAGGAAGAGAAGCAAAGGACAGGGCTAAGGACTCAAGTGGGGGTTGCTTACTCTGCGGTTACAGACCTTAAGAAACCAGGAAATACTGGCAGCTTTCACCAGGGGAATATCAGATTCCGCACATGGCACAAACATGCTCCAAAGGTCCTGGGGCTGCTCACAGCCCCTCCTTCAGTGATGTGGACTGAAGCTCCACTTATCTCTGAAGCCAGCACACATGGGAGATCTGGGGAGATGCTGGAATTTGCAAGGCACCCAAATGACCCAATTAGAGCAGACACTATTAATAATGCAACATCCAAGTGGCAGAGATGGTGTCAGCATCTCCCTGGAGCAGGAGCCTTTGGAAACTTGTGCCCTCACGAGGCCCAGATAATCCATTTCATACTTGCTGTACTTCCGCCAGAGTCCACCACCCTTCCCCACCCAGATCCTAGGCTCCCAGCGATAGACCTACGTATTTCCAATACATCTTGCATCCCAACTTCACGTGCATCTTGCAGAACCAGAAACTGTACAGGGGGGCCAACAGACCTGGAGAACCTCAGGAAGCAAAGATCCCAAGCACATCTAGTGAACTAGTGGGCTGCATTTGATAAAGAGTACCAGGTGTGGATCTGAGTGACACGGATTCAAGAGAAGAGAAGCAGGAGTATTCCACTGCTTCTGCTGGGAGACCAGCATCTTTTGGCCCTGTCCATCTCTCACCTAGCCAGCAGTCATTCCATCAGGCTACCTGAACTTTTTCCATTCCAGCTGGCTCTGATAAGGACTGTAACTTTAAGAACTGGTGCCTGAGCTTGCTTTTTACCTCTTCCCTCCCCATCCCATTTCCCTTGTGTGTCATGTCTTTTATATTACCGGTATATGTCTGAGGTCAGGGACTTTCTTACTATTTAGGAGTCTCCCTTTAGGATTCACAAATACCTTAGATTGCAAGTAACTTGGTTTAAGAGCGTTTTGCAAGACAAGCAAATTTTTAAATATTTATTTAATTTTTTTTTTACTTGATATACAAGTGACGTCTTGCAATACAAGTACTGTAGTACGGCTTAAATTAAAAATCTCTGTACAAATTTTTTGGGGGGGATTTCGTTTTGATATAAGAGTGTTTTGGATTACAAGCACGTTTCCGGAACAAATTATGCTCTCAATCCAAGGCATGACTGTATCCATCTTCACATTCCCTCTTGTTCTCCTGTGTCTCCCTAGCTTGCAGCAAAACTGATCCAGAAATGCTCACAGACCTGGGCTCTCTCCGATTGGTCCCCTAAAGCCTCTGTTTTCAGGTATAAATACCATCAAGGTCTTTCTTTCTCATTTACTTTTTAATTTCATTTCCGGACATAATCTTGCCCTCAATTAGTTCTCTCTCTTTCTCCCACTGCAAAATGTCAGATTACAGACATGGTACAGATGCAAACTGCCACTTTCATCTGACCGCAGAGACTCTCCTGCCTGAGCTTATGTCAAGGTTTAGCTCATGTTTCTGAAACTAACTGTGCACATAAAGGAAGATGATGTGCATGCCAATGAGCAAAAGAAAGGTAATTCCAAATTACCAGTTTGCTGCTCTTGAACATTTGCGCTAACCTGGGCTAATTCTGCACTTTCTGAACACTCTTGTTTCTTAAGTATGCAGTGACTACTCAAGTGTCACTGAGTTTGTTGCTCTTGGGAGAAGGATAGGACTAGCAGAGCATCTTCTCTGTGTTTATAGGGGGATGGGGTTCTTTCAGAGAGCCCAAAAGCAGCACTGTCTTGGACTGATTTTAGTGATCTGAACAAGGCCAAAATGCAAAAAAACAAAACAAAACAAAAACCCCTCCGCACCCGTGCACAGTGGTCCTGATCTGGATCAGCAGTCCCTGCATTTACCGTACACAAAAGTAAATGAATAAATAAATAAATTTATATTGGGAAATGAGAGCAGACGTGTGTCTCGCCACTTACCATATGGGTGCCCCATGGGACAAATAGCAACTGGTGATAGGGGGAGCAATTTAAACCAGGATAAGAGTGCAGAGATGAAAGGTTAACTCCCTTTCCACAGCACAGCAGTCCCGATCTGAATCACCCCCGCACCCCCAGCTGCATTTACCATTTTAAAAAATGCAGGCGATCCAATCATGGAGCTCCCATAATCTCTTCTAGTTATGTCCTCAACAGGGAAGGTTTCTGAGTCCAGGTTCTGCCCTTTCCCATTGTTTGCAAAATAGGAGCTTTCAGCAGAAACTGTTTATACAGTGGTTATGTAGCTGTATGCATGGCAGTTTACAAAGTAACAGTACAATTCTAAATGCTATGGGATGTCCCGGCCCTGGAAAAGTTCCATAGATATGTAAAAAATTGCAGAGAATTAACGGTGATGGAAAACAAACAAATTGGGGGGGGGGGGAGATCAGTGAGTAAACACAGTACACCTCCCCCCCCCCATTTTGTTCTAAGCATAATGGGCTACTTTCCCTTTCACTATGGCCAATGCCCTCCCTTCCCTTTGTTTCCACTCCTCTGTATCCTATTCAAGGGTGCATATATACAAGGACGCTCCCCCCCCCCATATTAATACTCCATCATATCCTGCCCACTTCTGCACTCACAGTGACTAATACAGATTAGAATGACCAATCCACACAGGAAAAAAGGTTGCAATTCTATGCCCACTTGCCTGGGAGTAAGCTCCATTCAACACAATGAAATTTACTTCCAAATAAACATGCATAGGATTGCCCTGTGAAAAAACCTGTGCTTTAACCACCCTGATTACATAGATAAAAGCACAGTTAATGCATATAAATGCAAATTTATGTGATCTTAGAGAAGCCAGTGATCACTGAAAGCAGGCACAACTGTGACTTTACCCTGTTGTATGTTTCTCCTTGAGGACAAATGGGTCTCCTAGGGGGGGAAAACAAATGCCTTTTCTTTAACCTTCCACTCAACACCAGTTCTTACCTGTGAGCTTGCTGGTCATGCCTGCTTCCACTTTGAACTGAGTGTTCTTCCTATGCCCTGCTCTAGCACTATTTCTGTGGCATCTCAGCTCACGTTTGCCAGTGTCTCCCTCCAGCTGCAAATGTGCCAAGCTGTTATCCATCCCTGTAAATGAACACTGCTGCCAGGGACTCCCAGTTTTTCAGCAGGGGAATGACAGTTCAGGCCAGAGAGAGAGAGAGACACTGCAACCTTGCGACTCACCATCCCGTAGGGAAAAGAAACTTCTTTTCCATTTCCCCTGCAGTTGCTACTAGGTGCAGTGAAGAAGCTGTGCACTTTCAGAGCTTGATGCAACAAAAACAGCCCTTCTAATCTCATACTTATATTGAAATACACAGCAAGAACATCAGGCATCAGTACCTGCAACATCTGGGGACTTGATCCAAACATAGTGCTTCTCCCTCCCCAAGGCAAGCCTTTTGCATTAGGCAAACCTTCTTCTCCCCCTATGGTGGGATTCCGAAGAACCTCAAATTTATCAGATAGATTAGTTCATTCTGATGTGAGGAGTGGTATTTTCCACCCACAGAATATAAGGGCCGTTTGGAAATTAAGGAATTTCACAATCCATATGATCATAAATTATTTACTTTGAGATCATTTACAACTTGTAATACCTCCTTTGTAATATATGGCATTCTATGTCCATGTCCTAAACTTTATATTGGACAAACAACTAGGCCATTAAGATTGCGCATAACAGAACACAAGAGTAAGATCCGCAGATCTATACTTGATGCTCCTTTAACATCTCCTTTCATGGATCAACATCATCAGGCTACGGATCTCAGATTGTTTGCACTGGAACGTATCTACTCTACCTTTGTTACATGAATGCCATCTCATACATTATTATTCTCAAAGGGAAGCATATTGGATCTATAAACTGTCCACCATGACACCCCATGGACTCCATGATAGATTAGATTTATCTGGTTTTTTTGTGATATTGTTTTACTTTCCACTAGAGGAGTGACTAGACTGTGCACTCATTAATTTGATACTTGGCCTTTAAGAACTATGTAGATTTCCTACAGCTGGTTTTATAAACTAGGTGAAGCGGTGTCCATATTCACAGCAGTAATCCAAACACAGTTGGGAGTAGGTCATGATAAGGAACAGCGAGAGTGGCCTCCTGTAAACGTAAAATTTCTTTTCTACTTTTCTCTTGGGTTCTCAACAATATTCAGGAACTTAACAAAACATTTTTGGTGATTTTAGGATAGGATACAGAGGATACAGCACAGCAAAAAAAATTCCTTGGGAGGCGTCCCACTTTTGAATTTTCTCTTCCTGTGGAGGGTGAGAATTTTATCTTACTGTGTTCTTAAAGCATTGTACATTTCTAAAGTATTTTGCAGTCACAATATAGAAATTGATACAATTCTTTTTATTGTAGATATTCTGTACTCGTATCAACCGAGAACTCCAAACTTATGCATGAGATGTGTAGTTCAACAATGCAATCGCCTACGTGATGAATTATCTTATGTTTTGAAGAAAATATGTCTGTTCTGATGAAGATGGTGAAACAAGTTGGTAACCAGTACTCCTGTCAAGTCAATTATTTTCCTTTAGTTCTCTAGTACAGTAATATCTTGGATTGCAAGTAACTTGGTCTGAGAGCATTTTGCAAGACAAGTAAAAATTTTTTTTTTAATTTTGACTTGATAAACAAGTAAGGTCTTGCAAGACAAGTCCGTAGGGATGTAACCACTCGCCTCGAGCGGGCATAGCGGGCCGAAATCAGCCCCGCTCACACCCGCCAGAGACTCGCTTTGATATAAGAGTGTTTTGGATTACAAGCACGGTTCCGGAACAAATTATGCTTGCAATCATATATGAGAATTGCATTCTCGTATATATTGCATTCTCATATATACTTGTATTATTGGTATTTCATATTTGTCTATTTCATTTTTGTATTCACTACGTTTATATTGTGTATTTGTATATTTCTGGAAATTGTGAATTAGCATTCTTTATTCTGTATAAAGTTTTTCATTGTACACACATATAATTATTTTTGGGTTCCAAAGCTACAATGTTTGCATTTGAAATGATGCAGGAATACCATTCGGGCTCTTATTTCACACCTGCAGTGTAGTAAAGGGGATAGAACTGACTGAACAGAACAAGCAGGTCTCAGCTGCAGGCTACGAGAGACTGGGCTACTTACGATCTGAAGGCAGAGGGTTTGTGATGAGTGGAAGTGGGAAAAGCTGGGTGACAGCAGGCTGTAGCCCCTCGGCTTCTGGGGCTCCAGAGCCCCGTTTCACCATGCTTAGGACATCAGACAACTTGGCGGCTGGTGTGAGACAGATGGAAGAGCATGGAGAGAATAATAATAAAATAAACAAACAAAAATGAATGGAGTGTGGGGAGGGCTAGAAACACAAGGGAGAGAAAGGGATCGGAACAAGGCGGGGGACCGAGAAAGACATCAAGGTGAACTGTGTCTGACTATCTAACCAACAAAGAGGGTGACCGCACTTTAGAGACTAACTCAACAACTGTGGCAGAGGAACGAAAGAAAAAGGCAGGTCTCAATCTGGTGCTCGAAAGTAGTCTTTGATTTTGTGAAGAATGCCCAACACAAGTCGACCAAAAGTCTTCCTTGGGGGCAAAGGATCTGCATGTGTCTCATTGGCCTGGTTCACACATAATGCTAACCCATGGTTTAGTTAACCCATGGTTTGTTGCCCTACTCAGAGTTTGTCTGCAAGTCAAACAAACAAACCTTGGTTTTTTCCCCTCAATCCCTGGGTTGTTTCCTGCCTCCTTCACCCATTCCCTCCCTCTATCCCAAATGCCTTTGCTTTTGCAGTGCTGTAGTACTGGCAGGAAGAGGGGCTGTTTCTTTGTTGTTTTACCTTCTTGCCCATCACCTCAGTATTCTGGCAAAACAACCCATGAATAGCCCACAGCTCTGGGTTTGCACATAACGACAACCTATGGTTTAAACAACCCTGAGTTCACAACCCAACAACAAACCATGGGTTCGCTTTCTGGGTTGATCATGGTTAACAAACCACGGTTTGTTAGCATGTCTGCATTCACATATCACAACAACCCAGAATTCAACAATCCATACCATGCGTTCATGTTGTGCATGAACCAGGCTATTCTGTATTATACCAGAATAAAGAAGACCTTTGACTGATAAAATGACCCGGTTCGCACGGGACAACAACCCATCGATTTAAAAATGGATGGGTTGTCGTACACGAGCGGGTGCGCTGCCTGCAGTGCACCAGCCTCTTCCACTTTTACTCCATAAACCATGATTGGCTCCTTCATAGGTTGTGGAGTGTGATGTATGAACCTGGACCGCTGGGTTGTTTAGGGCTTTTTAAACCGTTGTTACATGCGAACAGGCATGCAGCATGCACCCTTGACAAAATAAATTGCTACTCTGAGCACCATCTTGAGGCCTGCCTCTTCCTTTGTCCCTTCTTGTTCTTGTCCTCCTTTTTCTCTCCTGATTTATTGTAGTAGTAGTAGCTTTTGCAGGCATAGCCTACTTTACCAGATGCAAGGTCTTCTTAGAAAATTTCCCTAAATAAGTCCCCACAAGAAAAGTTGTGTTTTATTTCTCTGGGAACATTTTAATTTCAACAAATCTGCTCCTCTCCCTCCCCCTCCATTTTTTAATTACCTGCAAAATATTTCTTAGGCAATTTGATCGGGTTGAAAGTCCCCACACACGTAGGGGGCACCCACAGCATTCAGTAAAGGCAGCTGGAATAGGTTCATGCAAGGTTATGGTGAAAGCAAAAAGCTACAGAAAAGATCCTCTGCAGGTTTTGAGCCGACATCAGGTATAGAGAAGTTTATCTCTTAAAAGGAGGACAGTGGAGCATCAGCTGCCACATTAGACTGCTAGAACATTCCTGAAGGGCTCACGCCAATCTGGAGACCCCAAAGAGGAAATCCCAGTGACACCCCACTACTTACACTGGGAAAGAAGAGGGTTGGCAACAACGGAAGGTGGGCATGGAAGGGTGATGGAAAGCTTTGGCTCTTCACTTTCTGGAGGTCCAGAGCCCTTTTTCACCATGCCTAATACGTCACAGAGTTTGGCAGCTGGGATGGGACATATGAGATAAGGGAAGGGAGGGAAAGATGAGAAAACAAGCAAAATGGCGAAAAAGCAGAGAAGAAATGAAGGGAAGAGGGGAGAGGGCTAGAAAAATATGATTAAAAAAACAGTTCAATGGGGGGGCACGCAGATGTGTCAATCATTGGGGTCACTTTAGATATGATAACACCATTTCATAGACGAAGGGTGCTTCCAAACAAGATTTTTATCTCGCCATCGCCAGCCATGCCTCATTCACAGAGTTTTATAGATCTAGATCTAGATTTAGATTATTTATTTACGGTCATAGACCAAAACCACTTTGTACACAATCGTACATAATTATACACATTGGGCCATACATCTACATTGGGACATACAAAGGTTCATTATTATACAAATAGTAAAACTTTAAAATTCACCATAAATGTTAAAAACACACACACACACACACACACACACACACACACACACACATATATATATTAGAATTTAAAACTAGATGGTATAAAACTTTAAAATTCACCATAAATGTTAATATATATAGAATTTAAAACTAGATGGTATATAGTTTTTTTTACTTCTGCTCATACTTGGTGTGGATGTTGACCACGTAAGCGCAAAACTTGGCTACCTGTCTTGTAATGTTCGGATTATAAGCGGCTAATAATTTTCTTAAACAGAACTTATCAGGCAGATATGATAGAGACACTAAAAAGGGGGAAATAAATTTAGCCCTTGTTTCAGTATAAAAAGGACAACGTAAAAACATATGACCCGTGGATTCAACTTCTCCTGAGCCACATGGGCAGAGTCTCTCAGCGTAAGGTATTTTCAAGTATTTTCCTTGCAATACGGCAGATGGAAAGGCCTCACATCTGGCTAGAGTTTTATAGGGGGGTGTAGACATCATTGACTTCCACTCGTAGCCCTCCCATGTTTTCCTACCACTTCTTCTGTCTTTTTCCTACCATGGAAAATCCATTAAGGAAAAGAAGAAGAAGAGAGAGAGATGGCATTGCTGCACAGTGCCCTCTGATTACTAGTGCTAGGAGCCCTCCATCTGGAAGTACCCTAAGAATAGCACAACAAATACTTTTCCTAGAACTGTTTTCGAAGCAAAAACCTTTGACATTTTAAAGTTTAGTGGATATGAGATAGTATAGGAAAATAACACGTGCAGGGGAGGGTGCCCACATGCACTGACCCCTCCCCCAATATCCCAGTCCCTGCCAGCTCCACCCTGACCATCCCGGGTTGAGCAGGTAGGTCTGAAGGGGCATCCTAAGGGATTTTTCTCCTTCTCTCATAATACTAGAACCTGGGGCCAGCCAATGAAGCCAAATGGTGGGAAATTCAGGACAAAGGGAGGTACCACCTCTTCAAACAGCACTTAAACTACAGAATTCGTTACCACAAGATGTAGTGATGGCCGCTATCTTGGATGGCTTTAAAAGGGGATTAGACAAATAAGGCCACTAGTCATGATAACTACATATACTAGTCATGGCTCCAGTATCAGAGGCGATATACATTTGTATGCCAGCTGCTGGAGAACATAGACTGGAGGGTGCTGTTGCGCTCATGTCCTCCTAGTGGACTTGCTCTCGGCATCTGGTTGGCCACTATGTGAACAGAATCCTGGACTAGATAAGACTTTGGTCTGACCCAGCATCACTCTTCTTGTGTCTTTATGTTGATCCCCTTCAGATCTTCCCAATCAACATGTGAAGGCTGGCCCGGGGACGGGGGGGGGGGGGGGAAGCTGCTGGTGACCTGGACTACAATTTGCAGGTGGGTGGGAAGAGGGGAATCACATAAATGAATGTTTCCCCCATATGAAACCCCACCACCACCATCACTTCTTGCATGTAGATAACTAGAAGTTAGTAGAAAAGCTCTTCCCCAGGCTTACTTTCTAGTTTTCTCTGTGCAGGGCTTTTTTTCTCCAAGGAGTGTGCAAAGAGGTTGAAGTGGTACAGTCCTGGAATGGTTTTGTCACGTTTGTCTAGATCAGACTTTATAATAAGGTCTGAGCTAAATTATAATAAAGCTGATTTTTTCCCCTTAAGAGTAGGACATGGGTGAGTCAAATACAATAACAAAAGATGAAAGATTCAATATACTGAAGATCAAATGTCCAGCTGAGGGTTCTCAGAGTAAGCAAGAAGGTATTGTTAAACCACTCTGGGGTTCCTTGCCTGTGTAAGCAAGAATAATTTATTCCAGATAACAACTATTCTTAATTTCTCATTGCACAACTAAGACCTACACTGCATCACTCAGGGAAACTGCACCTATTTAAGTGCAAGGCTTTTCTTTAAAGAGAGAGAGACAGACAGACAGAGGAAGGGTGGGCTGAAAAAACTGGGAGGATTCTGCAGAATGTTTGTTATAAGCCAGGTACATGCAGGCAATACCTGCTACTTACACTGGAAAGGAAGAGGATTTGCAACACCTGAGGATGGGCTGGGCAGAGTGATGGAAGGCTTTGGCTCTTCAGCATCTGGGGGCCCAGAGCCCCTTTTCACCATGCCTAATACATCAGACAGTTTGGCAGCTGGGATGAGACGAGGGAGAGAAAGATGAGAAAACAAACAAAACAGAAAAGAAAAAAAAAACAGAAGGGAAACGAATACACAATAAAGAACTAGGAGAAGAAGTTAGAGGAAGGACTCTACTAAAGGAATGAAACTTTTCATGTAGTGAGGAATGTGGCTTAGCTGCTTTAATTTCTTAATTTGTTTACATTTCAAGGAGTTAATCATAGGATAAAGTGCGGGGCAACACCCCTGGTTAATTAGGGCTCTTGGTTCTTTTTGTTTTCATCTTTGGATGTAAACAATTGCATTTATTGCTTTTGCAGGAATGATGAGATGGGTGGAGTTCAGAATTCTTTGGGAGTAACTAGTTTGTTATGAGAATGACATGTGTTAGAGAGCAAAAAAGTGTGAGACTTTGACATTCCCCACATGTTTAAATAAGGGGTTGTTTATTCAGGATCAAACCTGATACAACAACCTGTTAAAACTACCATCCTCTTTTCTGACTGCATACACAGCACTCAAGAGCAGGGGGGGGGGGGGAATGGGAGGTTTCTGCAGAATCAAGAGGTGCTCTTAGCACTGAGTAAGGGCAAAGAAGCTGCAGACGCTACAAAGACTCCTCAACAGCCATTCTGTTCAGCAGTCCCTGGTGTCACATGCTACTTACACTGGAGAGGAAGAGAATTTGCAACGACAGGAGGTAGAAAGGGCAAAGTGATGGAAGGCTTTGGCTCTTCAGCTCCTGGTGGCCCAGAACCCCGTTTCACCATGCCTAATACATCAGAGAGTTTGGCAGCTGGGGTGGGACAGATGGGAGCAGGGAGGGCAAGAGAGGGAAAGGAAACACATTTTAAAATGTAGGGTGGAAAAGAAAAGTATTAGGAAGATATGCTAGATTAGAGAATGGAATCAAGACAAGATGACATATAGGGACAGCTTTGGGATCTCGTCTAATATTATTCACAAATTCCTAGCTTAATGATAGTCTGCCTAATAGTCTCCTAGAACCTTTTTTATGGGAGCAAATAACCTTATTAATTCTTTAAAAAAAAGAAATTCATCCGATGTTTTATTCCCAGCCCGTAAGAGCCTTCTGCCTGGCCCTTCCTGGCCTACACTGCTGCTGTATGAAGACTCACCTGCATGTATGAATGACTCACCTCACTTTATGAAAAATTCTTAGCAAAACAGAGCAGTCCATATGTCAGACATTGCCCTATTCCTTATCTGTTCCATCTACATGGTAACAATTCTTTTTAACCTTTTGCAAAAGAAACACCAAGTATTTTGTCACATGAAATGTTGCTTTCATACAGGGCTGGAAAAAGAAAACGCTATTAACGTTGCAGGCGTTTTGATTTAATATATTTCAGTTTACTCTTTTAAAGGCATTTGAAACTCATCTCCCCAGCCTTTCTAGTGAACACCCTACCCAAGGAAGAATGTGTTCATTTTCAGCAAAGGTGACTGGAATCAGGACAGGTGTCAAGGGTAAGCATGGCTGGACACCTGCTGAGGGTCCACACCCCATCAGGGGTACACTGGCAAGAGCCCGCGGGAGTTGCTCCTCCTCTTCACAGCTTGTTCATCTGCCTCTCGCTCTGGCCCAGATAACAGTGGTGGTGAGAAGGTGGGGCAGCAGATGCCACTGCCTACACGCTCGTTGGCTCTCTGCCTGTCAAGCAAGTGTAGCCATGATGAGAAAGAGGAGGAGGAGCAAGAGCAGCTGGTGACCAGGGCGGTGAGAAGGAAGACTCTCTGAGGGAGGAGGCCCATTGAGGGTGTCTCGCCCAACGGAGCCAGCACTGACTGGAACAGTGCAAGATCAAATGTAAAAAGCAACGAGAAAGGCCTTCTAGAGAGACTATGGAGGCCCCCTAGGATTGTGAGCCAAATTAGCCTTCCAGTGCTGCAAACCCTGGTGACCATCCACTACTTACGCTGGAGAGGTGGAGGGTTTGCAACAGCTGGAAATGTGGAGGGTGGAGAGACTGAAGACGTTGGCTCTTCAGCTTCTGGGGGCCCTGAGCCCCTTTTCACCATGCCTAACACATCAGACAGTTTGGTAGCTGGGACAGGACAGATGAGAAAAGACAGGGAGGGAGAGAAAGAAGAGAAAACAAATACAATGGAAAAATAATTGGGGAATGAAGAAAGCTGAAAAGCTGGGTTAGGAAACAAGAACAATAGATGAAAAGTGCCCTTTAAGCCCCATCTATTTCCCCTGCCCCACCATGAACCAAAGCACAAACTGTGTTCTTATCTATACATTCATGGCTACTAAAGCCAGATACATACTAAGGGTTGAATCTAGACTAAGTTAGTTGAGGTCCCATTGAAATCAATGGTTCAAGGTAGGTGGGACTTAGGTCAATGGAACTAACTTAAGTCTTGATCCAACCCTAATTCAGATGTAACAGGAAACCATGTTTCCCCACTACATGACTGAGCCTGCATACGCTTCAGCCTCATGTGCTCTCCCCAGTACTTCACATGCCAGTAGAGGGGATAAAAAGTTTCCGCCTTCTGTTTTAAACCAACTACAGTACCCCGTGATTCTCAGGAAACTGTTTTTTTGTTTGTTTTAAACTATGATTTGAGAACAAGCCAGGATCTGAAACCATGGGAAACGTAATCCTGGATGTTCTCAAATCATAGTTTAAACCAAGGGTGGGCAACTTGTGGTTCTCCAGATGTTTTGGCCTACAACTCCAATCAGCCCTCGCCAGCATAGACAGTGGTGAGGGATTCACAGAAGTTGTAGGCCAAAACATCTGGAGGTCTACAGGTTGCACACCCCTGGTTTAAATAAACCAGTTTCCCGATTTCAGATGTCATCAGGAGCTATGGTTAGTTTAAAATCCAAAGTGGAGGGTTTCGAGCTCCCAAAGTGGGTGCTTTCCATCCCTTCTTTTGAAGTACAAAAGAGGAAGAGGGGGAGTGAACAAGTCTGAGGCTTGTCCATGTAGCAGAAAGCATGGTTTCTTGTTACATCTGAACTGGTCCCATGCCTTGGGACACATTTATTGTCAAGTAAAAGTGAAAGTAAATGAAAGGTGGAAGTGAGGAACACAGGGACCTTGTGACTTACAAGCAGCAGCAATAGCAGCAGCAGCAGCTGATGGCATCAGAGAAGTCTGCAGACTGGGAGGAAGTTCAGGGGCTGTTCCTGGATTCACCTGGCTTTTTACAAGCTCATTATCAGTGGTCTTAACTGGGGAGAATGGTTGAGAGATGAAAAAGGAAAAGAAAAGAAAAAACACCATAGAGAAAGAAAATGTTCCAAAGGAAAGTGACAGCTTTGGTGGGAGAAAAGAGGAGTCAGAGGATGGGAAAGCAGAATACACGTTAACAGGGAAAGAAAAGAAGGATGGAGAAATGGAACCAAAAAGAGGACAGCATATACAGAGGAGGCATGGGCAACATCTAACTAGAGGATTTGACTGGGCAAATCGTAGTATTTGTATGCTTTTCCTGTGTGTTCAAAGCAATTCTCATACCATTATTCCAACAATTCTAGCCCTGTATTATTATCCCCATATTACAGATAGGAGGGGAAATATTGAGGCTAAGAGATTAATAGATTCATAGATCATAGAGTTGGAAGGGGCCTACAAGGCCATCAAGTCCAACCCCCTGCTCAATGCAGGAAACTAGAGGAGGGGTCTTCCATCCAAGTAATAACCAGGCTTGACCCTGCTTAGCTTTCCACGCTCAGACAAGCTGAGCCAGCGTGAGCCACAGGCCTGTATAGCCAGATAGCACCTGGCTTAAGGCCATCAAATGAGTTAGCAACCAAGATGAGATTTTAATGAATGACACCAGGTTAAGGTAGAGTAGCACTGCTAATTAAGACACCGGTGATTTCATTGCCTTCCTGCTAGGCTGCAGAGCGGCTCCACTGGAATGCACATCGGTATGTTTTGGGTGCTTCAGAGTAGGAAGAGGGGAAGGAGTAACTACATACACACCAACACCTCAAAGTTCTGAAGTTACAAAAATTTAAGCCAATTTAACAACAACGCCACAGAGCTACTTCGAACACCATGTGTACACAGTAACTTAATCAGACTGAATTCTAATATAAGTAACATATCATTTCCTAACAGAATCAGGGTGCAATCTTATGCAAGTTTAGACAGGAAAAAGGTCTACAACTCCCAGCATGCCCCAGCCAGCTGGTTGGGGCATGCTGGGAGTTGTAGGCCTTTTTCCTGTCTAAACTTGCATAGGATTGTGCCTTTAATTAACTAAATCTTGGACTGCTTTTGTTGTTCCTAACCTTCCTTTCTCTTCAAAGGCCAGGGTAATGTGACAGTCCTGTCTCTTATCTCTTCCTCCCTTGTAGTCAGCAGATATATCCTTCACAGCTGAGTCTGCTTCTTACCTCTCTCTTTCCCCTATTTTCCTTTTAGCTTCTCCCTCCTTAACTCTTTTGTTCTTTTGCAATCCTGTTTTGTTTTTGTTTTTTTGCAACTTATCCCAAAGGACTCCCCTCTCCCCAGCCAGCTTGGCCTGACAGTTTTGGCCAGAACTAAAGTTCAATCTAGAGGGTGTTACATCTTCATGAGAGATGCTCATACGACACAACTCTGTCCTGGTAGTCTGGACAGGATTTAGCTGTAGTGTAAGTGAAGGCTGCTTGCATTTCACTCTTTCTGAAACTACCAGACCTGCCCCCAACTTGGAACCGGAGGCAGCAGCATGAGCCTTAAGTCAATGTTCTAGAAAATGCAAGAGCAGCCTGGCCTATGAACTCTTCCTCTTTGTCCAGAGAAAGAGTTGCAGCCTATTACAGAAACCCTGTTTTGTTCTGTTTTTAACTGTGTTATTCATAGATCATAGAGTTGGAAGGAGCCTACAAGGCCATCGAGTCCAACCCCCTGCACAATGCAGGAAACTAGAGGAGGGGTCTCCCATCCAAGTAATAACCAGGCCTGACCCTGCTTAGCTTCCCAAGCTCAGACAAGCTGAGCCAGCGTGAGCCACAGGCCTGATGATCTTGAATCCACTGTGGGAGAGCCTGCTACCTCCCTTATAGATTTCATAGATCATAGAGTTGGAAGGAGCCTACAAGGCTATCGAGTCCAACCCCCTGCTCCATGCAGGAAACTAGAGGAGGGGTCTCCCATCCAAGTAATCACCAGGCCTGACCCTGCTTAGCTTTCCACACGCTCAGACAAGCTGAGCCAGCGTAAGCCACAGGCCTGTATTGTGTGTGTGTGTATATATATATATATATATATATATATATATATATATGCTGCTAGCTTTGCTGTTTGTTTTTAATCTGTGGTTTTAAATTTTATATTGTATTGTATTTTATGGTTTTAACTGTTGCAAACCACCCAGAGAGCTTTGGCTATTGGGCGGTATAAAAATGTATTAAATAATAAATAAATAAATAAATAAATAAATACAGAAACCCTGTGCTGTGCTAATTTAAGAAATTAGGCCCAACCAGTCAAGAACAAATATGCTAGTGTCATCTGACACTGCCAGAAATGTTTTCCAAGACCCAGAGCTGCACTGAAACAACCTCAAGAGGTTATATGTCTATAAACAAAAAAGTGATTTAGGCGCAAAGAAAAAAGGGCACATACAATATGCAATTCCTACGCACACCTGCCTGGGACTTATTTCTGAGTAGATATGCACATGATTGCACTGACAGGACACCCCTCCCTGCAAAAAACAACAACAAATCACACAATCCTGAACACAAAGAGAACATATCCAACCTTTCTTTTGATTCCAGAACAAAGGTATCCAAAGGAACAGGAAATGCTTGCATTTGTTCTCTTTACAATACTGTAACCCCACTGGAGATAAACTATAAACATCTCCATCAATATTTTACTCTGCCTGCCACTGCCAAACTTATACATCCTGCTGCCCCAAGCAACTGCACTACATGATCCGAAAGAAGGGTCTCTCTCAGCACCTTATCATGACCTACTCCCAACTGTGTTTGGATTACTGCGTCAGTAATCCAAACACAGTTGGGAGTAGGTCACGATAAGGAACGGTTTGATTTTCAGCTAGAGTGGCCTCCTGTAAAGGATAGGATACAGAGGATACAGCACAGCAAAAAATTCTCCTTGGAGGCTTCCCACTTTTGCATTTTTTCTTCTTGTGGAGGTTATTTGTACTTGTATCAACTGAGAACTCCAAACTTATGCATGAGATGTGTAGTTCAACAATCGTCTACATGACGAATTATCTTATGTTTGGAGAAAATAATGACTTGTGGAATGTTTGTTCTGATGAAGATAGTGAAACAAGTTGGTAACTGGTAACCGGTACTCTTGTCAAGTCAATTATTTTCCTTTAGTTCTCTAGTATATTGCATTCTCGTATATACTTGTATCATTGGTATTTCATATTTGTCTATTTCATGTTTGTATTCACCATATTTATATTGTGTCATTGTATATTTCTGGAAATTGTGAAGCACTGGTCTTCAACAGGTGGGCCAGGACCTAGAAGCTGGTTGTGGCCCAGCCTTAGGTTGTTTATACCAGTGGCACCACTGCTCCTTTCTTTTCTAGTGGGGTGTGTGTGTGTTCAGTTTCTTTATAAAGAGGAGAGATGCCATATTAAGTTATCTTTTGTTTTAGCTACTCTTTTAGGAGGCTCAAACTGGAGATTTTTTGTTGCTGAAAAAAGGAGCTCTGCTAGACTAAGCTCATCCCATATAATTTGTAGAGGCCCTACTTCACACCCTCCCCACTTTCAAAAGTTAGATGGGTGGCGACTGAGGAGAGGGCCTTTTTGGTGGTAGTACCGTATCTTTGGAATGCTATCTTTGGCCATGTTCACGTGCCACCCATGTCGTTTTCATGTAGGTGCGAAATAAAGGCCATCTTATTTTTTCTGTCTTTTGCCTCTCGGCCGTCAAGCTGAGAGGGGCCATAGAGCACATGCTTTGCCTGCAGAAGGTCCCAGGCACAACCCCTGGCAACACCACATAGGCCAGTAGAAAAGTCCAGTCTGAAACCCCGGAGGGTGCTGTGTAGACTGGCCTCTCCCCGTCTGGTACCCTTCAAATTTATTAGAACACAACTCTCATCATTCCCAGCCAATATGGCCATTGTGGGATCTACTTTGTTTTTTTTGTTTTGTTTTTTACCAGAACACCAAGATCCACCAACTAGAGCTCGGCACAAAAGACACACACACTTAGAATGAAAGAATTCTGAGCCCAGGAATTTGTTCTGAGTACCAGAACTGAATGGAGATCACAGACAGTCCCTCCACTCACAAATCCACTCCTGGTTATCCCATGGTTCCTTCATTTCAGCATTATAATTCAGGGCTGGAGGAAGGGGATCTTTGTTTGCTGCTGCTGTTAAGCAAAGTGGAGTCAGAAATCCTTTGCCAATCTACTGCAAATCACCCAGAAATATACCAGTAGCTCCAGATCAACCTTCTGTCCTTCCCTGCTGTAGCCCATAGGAAATCAATCACATGGTGGCTACGTTCACACGTCACATTTTCACTCCTGCTTGGTGCTCCCTCCGCTAGCGTGAGCAACTAACAGCACAATCCTATGGCCACTAGACAGCATTTAGACAGCCATAGGATTATTTGGAGTCCCAGCTCCAACCTCAGAAACTCACTCTGAGGTTGGAGCTGGGATTCGGAGCTTGGGGTGCCTGCCCCCCGCTCGCAGCCAGTGCAGAAAGAACCATCTGGCTGCTTCTCCAAGGTTGCAAACGCACCCTTGGAGATGGGGTTTTGTGGGTGTTCCGGGGGACAACGAGGAGACAGGCACCACCACAATACGAAGTATCTCGGTGGCCCCTCAGCCTCCTTCCCTTGTGCTCCGAGTTGCCACACTTAGACAGCCAAAATCAGCCATTTAAGTGTTTTGGAGGGCAGAAAGAGTGCGGAGGCGACCTTCGCTTCTACGCTTCTCCCTGCCTTACATAGGATGCCCATAATCCTCCAGATTTGGAGGGCTATGGGAATCCGGATTGGATTGTGCCCTAAATTAATAAATAATTGGAAGCTTACTGTAACATCCAAACCCAGGATCTTGGTTTGTTGCTCCCTTTACAAGCCAGGATTGTAAATCAGGGTTTGTTCTTGGCTTACAAATCCTGACTTGTTTGGGAGAAACAAACTAGGTTCCCAAATATGGACATCATGGTAAGCTTTTGATTTCTGGTTATAACTTAGCCACTCATGCTAATGGGAAAAGCCAAGCAGGAGTGTATGATCTGCATACACCAGCATGTTCACAGTAAGCAAAAGGTTGCTAGAAGTCTGGCTCACTGAGATGGGCAAATACAGGCACTATAAGTGGCTACACATAGCCTTAAAGTTCATAGAATCCTTTCTCCACTTATCCCCAATTTGTTTTCTTCTCTTGCCATTCTCCTTAGAAGGCCCTCACTCTCCCTGCCAACCCTGCATTCACCCATTTCTCGCACTTGTTAATTTATATGGCTTCCAAAGATCCATTTATAGTCAAAACACCCAGTCAGGAGTGGCTTTGCCAGCTTTATATCTCATGAAACGTGCTGGCTCTCTGGCTGACCCTTTAAAGCCATTACCTTTCGTGTCCTCATCCTCTATGGTGGTGTTTGTGCTGTCAGATGATTCCTGTGGAAACATACAGGGGTAGAAGAAGGGGAAAACAAAATGTTAGTGGCTTTGGCCAGAAAGGAATGCCTGAGAAGAGGTTGCACAACTTGGACTCGTAGCCAAAGTAAGCGTCTGGACGAATCAGAAGCACAGAGAGCTCAAAAGCCCCTTTCTCAAAAGACCAGCATCTAACAAAGAAGTCAGTATTAGGGCCACTTTCTCTTCTCTTTTCTACCTCTAAGAGGAGCATCTCTCCTACCACTTTTTCTATTGGGGAAAAAGATCTAGACTCTCAGCATCACCACATCCCAGGGTTCTTCTCTCCTTCAAAATACACCAGAATTTCATCTCTCTTCCTCTAAAACCAAATCTAATCTCTCTTCCTTTTTAAATGGATGCTTGAAGCATTTAAGGCTTCAAGCATCCCTCTCGAATAGAGCCTTAAATAGAGTTGGTTCACATATTACACAGAAAGTGGAAAACAGAAGCGGGACTGGCTTGCCCTTTTGCTTTTCTTGCTTCTGAAAGTGAAAACCCATAAATCTTACCTGTAGCCCCTGTGAAGGTAACAGATCTTGCTACAAATTGGAACTGCAATTCCCGTCATGAACGATGCATCAGAAACAGAAAAAGTGGACACACCACTGTCTTTTGCTTCTGTGTATGTGAACTCTGTCTCGAGGTCTCTTAAGACCACATAGACCTTAATGGCTTATGAGACAGTCATGTTGTAGCTGAAGTGGACACTGCCTCTCACCTGGGTATCTACACTACAGTAATATAAACTGTCATCCTTATTTGCCAGTTTAAACAGCATGGCTCACAACTGCAAGCAATTTCCTCATTCCCCAGCACTTATCACTAATGCTTCTCTTACCCCTGCCCCCCTGCAAAGGATGTCACCTTCAATACACAAAATATATTGGAGTGTTGGCAGGAGTGAACACACAGTAATTATCAAGAGGAGAGTAACACCACAAGCCAAAGAGACGATTTGAGTAGCAATGAGTTGAGAATGGCTGCAGATAGAAAATCCAGTTCCTCATTGGTTCTGAGGCTGTTTTGCTTTGGGGATTCTTCTCATTTGGGCTCCATGCAATTGGTATATAAAATCTCAAAGACCTCAGAAACTCCACTGAAATCCACAAAGGTATTTTTAATCTCTCATCTATAGTGGCTGCATTCAGATGACTGTTGACAGCTTCACAAACAATGCTTTATGAAGCTGCCGTAGATAAGTGTTGCGGTCACGCATTCCACCTCTTGCCTCTCTTCTCCCTACTCCAATTATACAGACTGGGGAACTTTGGCATAATGTCAGTTAACAAACCAGAGAAATAATCTGAGAATACTCGGGTCCTGATGTTGATTCATGGCTTCTAAAACTATGGTTTATGAAGCTTTAGGCAATTGTTTCAATGTGGCCAGGGAGGTTTTGGGGAGCAGTGAGTGCATATCCTCTGTCTCCTCCCTCAAGGGAAAATATAATCCATTGCTACTTCACAAGAAGAAGAAGAAGAAGAAGAAGAAGGAAGAAGGAGAAGGAGAAGGAGGAGGAAGACAACACAGCAGCAGCATCTTGCCGATGATGCAGAGCAGGGCTGTTCCAAGACATTTTCCAGCCTGAGGTGAAGAACAAGATGGCTCCTCCTCTCATTCCATGATCAAAAGCTGTCCAGATTGGCAGTTGAATCTTTTTTCAACACTGGTGATGGGGACAGCACCTTCTACCTCAACCAAAGGCAGCAGGCTAGCTTAGGGAGCACATGGAAGACTATGTGGCACACAGCTCTCTCCTCCAACACCTTTGCTGCTGCCTCATGAGGCAACCGCCTCACTCTGCCTAATGGTAGGACCAGCCCTGATGGAGAGCAACTGCTTATATTGCTCTGTCCTCTGAACTCACCTAAATAGTTGGGTCAGACTTCATGCAGCAGTAACAAATCACAGTTGAAGGTAGGTGAACAGAGCATCTAGAGAGCTAAGATAGCATGACACCAGCCCTCTTACATCTTCACATGGTGAGTGATTCACTTAGGGAATTGACTGCCACTGGATGTGGTAATGGCCACTAGAGTTTTTAATAGGTGATATGACGAATTAATAGAGTATCTAGAGTGGCTATTAACCAACCGCAATCTACCCAGACACTATGTTCAACATCCGAGGCCTTCCTCCGAGTGCCTCCTCCAAGGGAGGCTTGAAGGGTGGCAACAAGGGGGAGGGCCTTCTCAGTGGTGGCCCACCAACTGTGGAATGATCTCCACACTAAGGTCCACCTGGCGCCAACTTTGTCATCCTTTTGGTACCAGGTTAAGACATGTTGAGGCATTTAAGGATGTCTAGGATTATTTTAATGGCTTGATGGGGACACCCATGTCAGGTGTTTAAACAGGTCCATTCTGTATTACTGTTTTTGTTGCTGAATTGTTTTTAAATTTTTTAAACTGTATTGTTAAATAATTTTTATCATTTTTATTGTATTATGGCCTCGTTTAGGCACTGTTGTAAACCGCCCAGAAAGCTTAGCCTGTTGGGTGGTATAGAAATAAATAAATAAAGGTCATGATGGATGTACAGAATCTCCAGGTTCAGATATGGTCTGCCTCAGAATATCAGTTGCTGAAGAGTAACAATGAGAGAGGGCTATTTTATGTCCTGCTTGTGGGCTTCCCAGCAGCATCTGGTTGATCACTGTGGGAAACAGGATGCTGGATGAGATGGACCTTTGGTCTGGTGCAGCAGCAGGCACTTCTTATGTTCTCACGATCTTTCTGCATCTGTCTTCATGGAGAAACGTTTATGGTGTTACCATGAGTTATGAGGAGGAGATAGGCCTCCCAATCTTGTACTTTCATCATAAGGGGAAACATCCAAGGTAGAATTTGTGTGTGAGTATGTGTGTGTTTAACTTTCTCCAACCCACCAATTCTCCCTGCAAGTGCACCTCAGGAAGTTTTTTTAACTTATTTCCTCCATCTGGGCTCTGGAACAAAGTTACGCACTTCTCCCCTCCTGTCCATCAGTTCTCCCCACAAATGCCCTTTCCACTCCCACAGTCATGTTACATCAGCAAACATGGGTTTTGAATACTCAGTTACCAAGGCAACATATGCTTCCACCCTTAACTCTGGCTATTATCATCCACACTTTGTGCAAATATTTCCCACCAAATCTCAATCTATTCATTAAATCATAACACATTAAGTTCCCCTAAAAAGCAAAAACAACAACAAAAAATCCCCTATAACAAAATAAACGCAGAACAGAATTCTGGGGGAAATGTTATCTATTTTTAATTCTTATTTATCCATGTGAACCAACACAAAACAGCAAATGGGCACCTTGCTAATAAATCAAACACTCTAATACAAAGTATATACAGCAGTTAAGAAGGAAAAACCCCAAGATACTTGTAACAGTGCCTTTAATCTCAAGGGCATTTTACAGAGCTGTTGCTAGGGTTACTCTGTTCATTAAATAGATGAGAGCTGTGTGCCCTAAACACTGGGCATTCTGATCCTGGGGGCCCTGCTGTTGCTGCCCTGTTTATCGGGTTCTTGGAACCTCCCCCCACTTCTAGGTGCCTTGATTCCTCCCTCCTACAAGTGTCTGACAATCACTGTATTATACAGATTTAAAATTTCACAAGATGGTCTGCAGCATGACACCCTCTCAAGTTTTGTGTTTTGTTTTAGTCAAAAATTAGGTTTACTGGGAAGTAAATGCCATTGATTTTATTTAATGTGTTTGGACAAGAGAGACTCACAAATCTATTGGCCTGCTTGGGGGACAGGGATGCATATTAAAAATCCAAAATTACCTATTGAAAAAGATTGCAACTTCCAAATATGTTCTCTGAACCATACTAGATTGTATGGCGTGCTTGTTTTGTATGTTAAGCCTCATGTAGCCATTATAGGAAAGAATATTCTGGAACTATATTCTTATTCATTGGTTTCTTTCTTTCTTTCTTTTTTTAAAATAATAATGCTGGGTTACAGAACACAGAGAGGTACACAGGCTTTGTTCCTAAGGAGTTCACTTATTGCTGTTCTTTTATCCACCTGAAGGTCAGAATAATTTCAGCAGCAGCTCAGGCACAAAAAGTGATTCACAAAGGACAAAAACAGTAGCGGCTGTGCTCCTTGGGGTTGTTTCATGTCATGTATAAAGAGGGCTCTAATTTTTTTCTTCTCAAAATGAGGAAGTCTTTCTGTGTGTTTATTATTGGAACTGCAATCCCTTAAAAAAAAAAAAAAAGCTTTGACACAGGTGGCTGTTGAATCTGGCTAGATCATGGTGCAATAGATTAATGGAAGGGAAGAAGGATCGTAGGAGGTATGGATTGTAATTTGTGTAGTACGCTAATCCTGCTGAACTCAAATTGCTGAAAAACAACAGAAGCAGCGAAGCTGCTGAAATCCTCACAGGTTCTTCTATTACAGGCCACATTTTTTTTGGGGGGGGGATCTCTGGTGAGATGATAAAAATAGAGTAGATTTAAATTTATATTCTGGAGACAGCTAAAATACGATAATACCTGAGGACAGTGGAGGCCGGTGACCCCAATGTCAGCAGGGGTATGTATCCACTCCGGATTTTACTCTGAACTTTTAAGGAGTTATCCATGGTGCTGAACCATACCCCCAAAATAGGTTTGGCAACATTGATAGATTCTTAAAAGTTCAGAATAAAATCTGGAGCAGGTATACCGCCCCGCTGGCACTGGAATCACCAGCCTCCGCTTCTTGAGGGATATTCCCTTTATAGTATATTACGCCTGGGAGATGGTGATGGTTCCTTTCCCTGGTGACAAAGGCTAGATTCTCAAATGGAGGAAAGTTAACAAAACCTATGGAGTGTACAAAGCAGAATGACAGGCTCTTTACAGACAAGAACTGTACACATCAGCAGAAGGGGGATTTTGTGGCCTCCTCTTTGTGCCCAGTCAGAAGAGTCGCAGGACCCCATCATGGCTCAGTGCAGGGTCTTCACGTCACGTTCTTTAACCAAATACAACCTACTTGTCTGACATCGACACATACATCACCATTTTACTCCCCCCCCAAATATAAGTAGTATGTCGTACCAACATTATTAACTTTTCTTAACCATCATATAAAGCAGGAAATATTCTACCCAGAGGCTGGAAAAAGGAAAAAGAAACAAGGGCACCACCAGTTTGTTTGCCTGGCCTCTACCCAGCCCTAGCTGTTTTCATACCAATGTTTTTTTTGTTTGTTTTTTAACTGGTCATCTTCCCCAAGCTCCATTTAATGGCTATGCCAGATGCATTGAGTGAATGGGCTTGAAGAGGAAGCATAAAAATAATGATAAAAAAATTAAATCCCTGCAGCAGAGAATGGGTAAGAAGATGCAGGTTTGGGTGGAGGTGAGGGCTGTGTCCGAGCAAATGGATGATCGTGGCATGGAGTAAACATGTCAGTCCTCAGCCAATCCGACCTCTTGGATTGGGCTCTTTGGTCTGCCTGGCTGCGTTCTTTCACTTCAGAATGAAGGAGCTCAATATTGCTGCCCTCTGGTTAGCTCCTCTGGGGTCAGAGTAGAGGCTTTCATCCCCATCCTATCACCCAGAGCAAAAAGCTCAGATGCTAAGGTCTACCCACCCCCGGCAACATATATAGTTCCAGGTGGCAACTGAAACAATCAACATTCTCCCCCTCTGTGTCTTTTGCCCACAATCCAGAACATCTTAATCAGCCTCCTTGTGGGCCTGAAAAGCACTGGAGCAATGTGTGGGGAACACACCACGGGGGGAACCATAAAACCTTTCAACTCCCTCCCAAAATAGGTGGAGAGCCTAACCTTTGAGACTCTCCAAGGAGGCTTTTCCTGTTTAACCCATCACTTTCAATGACATTGCTCAAGTCATACTGGTCACTTTCAATGACATTGCTAGATTCATGGCTAGGTTCAATGGCATTTATCCGTGTGAAGGAAGAGAGAGAAAGGAAATGACCTTGCTCCAACCAAGTGAACCAGCTCTATCTTCTTGAGCATATATTGACTCTCCAGAAAGACTAAGCCCTGTGGAAAGGCTCAATTGGGCAGCTGCAATTCAGATTTCTCTGGAGAGTGCTTCCCAATAAACTCCAAAGGGCAACTTAACAAATGTCTAAATTGTAGGCAAGTAGATTTGATCCTATCTTACAGGGTTTCAGACATACTGAAACAGACAAGAGGTGAAAAATCTGAGCCTACGGTCTGTCCCCAGAGGTGAAATTACACAGCAACGCAAGGAGCAGAAAGTCAATTTTTATCCAAGGTCACAAAAGGGCAAACTGAGGAGAAGGAAAGACAGGCAGCAGTACCTTAATGCCGTCCACTGGGTTATGGATAACGGTGGTTTGAGGTTCCTACAGAGGAAGGAAGGATGAACCAAAGAAGAACAAAACGAAGAGGAAAAAGAAGAGGAAGAGGAAGAAGGAGGAGGAGGAGGGGAGGAGGAGAAAGAAATGAAAGAAGAGATAAAGAAGAAAAGGTGGTAATTGGAAGAGAGAGGGGTTGGGGAAATGGAGCAGAAAATGGTGATAAAAAATGTGAAGAAAAGGGAAGAGGGTGAAGAAAGACCAAGACCCACATAAGAGCAGGGAGGGGGGAACAGAATGGAAGGGAAAAAAGCAAAAGGTAATTAGTTCAGCAAAAGGCAAATGATTAACAAACAGAAAGTGGCAGAGTAAATCAGGAAGAGAAGAATCGAAACTGGATTTTCCATGAATGAAACCAAAAATCATATTCAACCCCATGGCAAGATTGTTGTGAGCCCCTTGGAAATGGACAGCGCAAGCTGAAATCTGCATTCAACCCTTCTGCAAGCCAAAGAAACCACTGCAATAGGGATAATGGTAGGGAGTGCCAGGAGAAGAGAAAATGGCAGGAATGAGCTCCCCATGGAGGTGTGGCCAATCCGTACCTGGATGGTTAAGATCTCAATACAGGCTCCACCTAAGATCAAAAGGAAGCAGAAAAAGAAAAGCAAAAGAGGAGCAGAAGGTCCTTTGACTACAACCCCTGGTCTTGTTGGAGTCTTTGACATAAACTGAAGAGCGGTTTTAATTAAGAACAAATGTCTATCCAGAGGGTCCTGCTCCATGATGGTCCCATGGCCTGTATCTTTCAACCATAGGTGCTCCATGCAGAAGGGTTGGCAAAAGGGACTGGGTACTGAGGGGCACCCCTTCAGGAGCTCCAACCAACATCACTCTAGAGCATGCTGACTAAATGTCTTCATGGCTAGGTACTTACCTTTGCATCAATTTGGTGTCATAAAAGCTTCCCATGCTTTAAGAGACTTTAAAATGTACTTACCTGGAAGAAGAGGCTTATGAGGACAGCCACAGAAAAACCACCATGAGGAATTTCTTATTGGGCTTCTCTGTGTATGTGTAAGCTGGGGTGGGTGTTTTTGTTTTACTTAATGAGTAAGGCTACTGTGCTAAATTATTTTGCATAACTTCCTAGGATAAGGTGACCAGGTGCAAAAGGAAGACAGGGCTTTTACAGCTTGAGTAGCTAGGGTAGAAAACTGAATTTGACAGGTACAGCTTGTCACGGAGAAATGAGAAAAAGATGCACCTTTTTCTAGATAACTTCCCCATTGAATCTCAACAGGAACTGATGCTGCTAGCATTTCTGTGCCAGGTTATAACTTACTTGCCCAGACATTTTAAAGTGTGATGCAAGCAGCAGCAAGACTGCAGGGGGTGGAAAGTTTAACCTTTTGTCCCCTGCCATGGTCCCAATGAAAACCATCTCCCTGAAACTGTTATTTGCATAGGGAAGGAAGCCTCCTTGGGCTTCCCCCTCCACACTCACACCCTCAGGGAGTCCCACTGCTGCTCAGGCTCCCATGCAGCTGCTATTTAGTTATGAATATTAACCAGGCACAATTATAACTCAGCGATAAAGCATATGCTTTGTGTACAGAAGGTCCCAGGTTCAACGCCTGAAATCTCCAGCTGAAAGGATCAGGTAGCAGGTGATGGGAAAACCCACACCTGAGACCTGGGAGAGCTGCGGCCAGTCAGAGTAGATAACAATAGGCTAGATCAGGGCTCTCCAACCTTGGGTCCCCAGATGTTGCTGGCCTACAGCTCCCAGCATACCCAGCCAGCATGGCTAATGGCAAGGGATTCTGGGAGCTGTAGTCCAGAAACATCTGGGGACCCAAGGTTGGAGAGCCCTGGGCAAGATGGACAAAACTTCTGGCCTGTTATAAGACAGCTTCCTACTTCTTCAGAGGTGTACAAAATCAGCCTTATCCAATGTTCATTCATCAATTTTGGGGCACTCCAATGTATTCAAGCCGAATGAGTCAAGTAACAGTAGTAGTTTTAAAGGGAATGATTTAGTAGCAAGAGCAAGAGGCAATGGCTAAAGGAATGGATCACAGTTCAGACTTTTTCAGATTATTCTGAAGCGGGCATCTTCCCCATGGCTGACACGAACAATCTGGATCATGCAGACTGACTAGTGCTGCAGGCAGAATATAAACCTTTATCCTGGCGAAAAGCCAGCTAGACCCTAGTTTGTGGCTTGTGTTGGAAGGCTAAAGGCCTCCTCTGATGCAAGCCTGGTGCACCTGAACAGTCCTCTTCAGCAGAAGAACACTTCAGGGGCTTGTCTGTAAAAGGGCAGGTCTCTCGTTATACACATACATTACTCATTGCATTGTAACCAGCATTACCGATTCTGGAGGCAAGTCTGTATTGGCAATGAGAGCAAGATATTTTGATTGGCTTTGTGAAGGATTAAACAAAGCTAGGTTGGATGTTTGCTGACGAAAGTCAGTTCTTGCCTGAAGAGGTTGGAACGATGGGTGGGAATAACTGCTGTGGATAAATGGGAGTGAATTGAGGCAACATAAGCCCCACATTTCTTTTCAAGACCCAAAGTTGCTTTTCCTCACCCCAGTTGCACACTTTGAATTGGAGCATTCACCAGCTACTTCCTAATATTCAGTGTGTCACATGGGGCTCTAGCTATTGAAGTCATTGAGAGATTGGCCTCTGTGCTTTCAGCAGAGCCAAGACTTCTCTCAATGGACAATTGGTGAATTGGGCTGGAATAAAACATCCATTTTGTGTAATCAAAAGCACCTGTTTTCAACCCCATTTCTCTGGAGGAGCAAATATTTGTTCTCTTGGCACCGTCACAGAAGTAATCTGAAGTTACTGCCACACTGTGTCTAAATAACTTGTCAATCCTTATATTACCTTCCAGGACACTGCATGCTGGGAAAAGAATTTCCACCGAGTCCCCATCATGGTTCAGGTTATTCTCTGGACTTGTAATATCAAGGAAATAACCTGATTGGTGATAAATTTGTCATCCTATTCAATTTAACCAAGTGTATTTTACCCAGGGGGTAGACAGAATGGCTGGCATGATTTGGGAGGAAGTTCACCTGCACCTGAATGTGCTATACACTCTGGAAGTAATAGTTTATAATATAAGAAAGATTTCAAAATGCCTCTTTTAAACTGATAAAAGGAAATAAGTGGAACACAATTGCAATATATTTAAGTTATTCATAACTGCAATCAGCACAAATGTTTGCTCCAAATCAAGAAATAAGAACAGAAGCTATCAAAGACGAGTGGGCTCTACAATCTGAATAGGGTCATCATATAAGACAATAGCCAGCCTCAAGGATACTGCCTGAAAAATTCAACAGAACTTTTGTTCTATTTCATTAAAAGGGCCAATTCACATGCTCATTTTTTAAACAGTGGGTATGCACATCACATCACAGTACTATTCCAGCTTCAGCATGTATACATGCTCTTTATGGTCTCCTGGACACAACTTCAGGTGCTGATTTTGATCAACTTATACTACTTAAGATCCTATACAACTTAAGATCAACATACTGATCTGGTTCACACATAACGCTAACCCATGGTTTATTTAACCCCATGGGTTGTTGAATTCTGGGTTGTTGTGATGTGGGAATGTGGCCACAGTAACAAACCATGGTTTGTTAACCATGAACAACCCAGAAAAAGAACCCATGGTTTGTTGTTGAGTTGTGAACTCTGGGTTGTTTAAACCATTGGTCGTCAATGCCTCCTTTCCTGTGTCAACCAGCAATATACTCTTAATGATATCGTCTCATCTAAAATCAACTGCCATTTGGACCTTCCTTTCCCTAGACTGTCTTCATTCAAACTGGTCATCATAAGAACAACTATGTAACTTTAAGAATTGGTGCCTGAATTTGTTTTCCTATTCCCTTGCCATTTCTCTTTCCTTTTGTGTCACGTATATTAGATAGGCAGATACTGTGTTGTTTTTTAATCTTTGTACAGTACCTCAGAAATGCTAGGTGGTACTACTACTACTACTACTACTACTAATAATAATAATAATATTTATGCTATGTTCAGGAAGGGAAGGATCACAGAGAGATGTTCCCAATGGAACTGTCTCCCTCTGAAAATTCACCAAAGTCCAAACTTAGGTTTCTTTCAGAAGCATCGTATATTCTGGAATAGCTTCAGGTGTTAGGGCTCAGTCAGCAAAGCAGTACTTTTGAGAATATTTTCATTTCATCTGCTGAACTTGATTTTGTTTTACTGCGATTCTTAACTATGCTTGAGCTTTCAAGATTGGTCAGGCTACCAGTCAAAACAAACTGTTAGGTCTTGTAAATACTCCAAGACATGTAAACATCACAACTAAGCTCCACCTAGTTTCCTGACGGTTGTTTCCCAGGGAGTGAACTATGATCTAGATACGTGGATTTAGATTTAGTCTGTAAGCCACACTAAACCAATCACATCAACTGCCTCCCCCAATTAATTTGTCATGTAATATATAACCCCACTCTGTTCTTTGACATTTCCAAACTTCAGTAAATATAATTTAAAGTCAATGGGCAGAATCCTATACTGCTACTGTGCCTCCACTAGTTCTGTTGCGCTAGCGAAATGGACCACTAACGCAACAGGAATTAGCAGTTCCTAAAATAAGCATGGAAACGAGCGGCAACACTCATTTCCAGATCAGGGCAGGTCAGCAGAATTCCCTTCTGGGAGCTCTGCTGACCTGCCCCTTCCCAGAAACAAGTGTTCCTGCTTGTTTCCATCTTTTTCAGGAACCACTAGTTCTTGTTGCACTAGCAGTCCATTCCGCTAGCGTGGGGGCAGTATAGGAATAGGATACTGCCCAATCAATGCAAAGAATGTAAAATGAATGTTGTGACAGTTTTACTGCGACTTTTGAACCAAACTGGAACAAATTTTTACTTGTAAATAGCTTGGAATACACTTATTTGAGGACTCGGTTCTCACCTTCCATTGGCCAGATGTAGTAGGACAATATAGCTGTAATGCATCAGTTCATTCCAATATATACTTACCTGGGAGAAGGCTGATACTGGAGATGGTACTGCTTAAATCGACTAAAGCTATTTGGGGAACCTCATGTTTTACTACATTTCAAGGGGAAAATTCCCTTGAAATATGTTACGTGGAACTTGTTCCATGTAACATATTTCAAGGGATTTTTTTTTACTACTGCTTAGCATCTTAATCTGGAGTAACATACCTTGCACATTTTGAGCAACAATGTAGTCAAACATACATAGCATTTTAAGGAGCTCACTCCCAACTATTGATTAGGTTTTTGAAAAAGTAACCTCTAATTCAGTAGAGACAATTAGTGGTGGGCGATCTGCCCACCACCCGACTTGCTGGGCCAAAAGCGAACGCTGGCTGAGCCGCTCGTCGGACTTCTGGGTTCCTGGCGGAGCACTTTTTACATAGAAAATGGCGTAAGATATGTTAAAAGCAGCTGTGATTTGAGTAATTTGCGCAAATCGTGGCTGCTTTTAACATATCTTACGCAATTTTCTACATAAAAAGCACTCCACCAGGAACCTGGAATCACTTCCCCGGCTCGGCTCGGGAGAACGCGAGTTGAGCCAGGGAAGCAGGTAGGTCAGATGGAGTTCAGGGGGGTCAAGCCCGGCGAGTTCGCCGGACTTCCACCCACCAAACGAGATCCTCACACATCCCTAGAACCAATCCCTGTCCATTCTATCTTTGAAGTCAGAACATAACCTGCCTACCAAGAGAGCCACCGTAGGCATGGTAATGAATGCAATGGGATGGAATCCATATTGTATGCTAGGTCAAAGAAAAGAAAAGAAACTTGGGCAAAGGGGAATCAATCCAAGCTTGATGCATACACCCCTCCAGTAAAGCAGAAGACGAAGAGAGAACCAAATCTAGTATCTTTCAAGTTCTCAAAACTGTGAAAGTTTTTTTTAAAAAAGTTTCCCTGCAATTCTGATTCCTTTCTGTGATGATACTTCCTTCACTTCCTAGTACTTATGACCAAAATGGGAAAGTTTAAAGTGGAACCTATGGGCAGTACCCAATGCTGGCAATCTGCCAGCATTAAACACTTTGTGCTAGTGGGAATGGTTGCTAGGAAACTGTCAGCCCAGGAAACTATCAAAAACTACCACTTCCAGAACAGGACAAGTCATCAGAGCTCCCTTTTGCGATGTGGTAGTTTCAGCTAGTTTCCAGTTGCACTAGCCAGTGCTAGCTTCCTGTCATGCTAGCAGTCATTCCCACTAGTGTAGCGGCAGCGTTGGATACTGCCCACATATGTATAATTGGAAGCACCTACTTTACAGTGCTTTCCTCTAACCTTGTATTAGATCAGGAGTGCAGACCTCCAGCTCCCAGACCTAATCTGGCCCATAAGGCACCCCAATCTGGCCAACACAGACTCTTTGGGTTCCTCCAAGGGACCGAGCTTAGGCAGAATCCCTGCAGAAATCCCCTCGGATGGCACACACACACACCCTGCTACTATGTCAAATTTGAGACTGGAGAGGACAGTGGGGATTCCCCTGCTGGCACGCACCAAAATTAGAACCCCTGCTGTTATTTTCAATCTCAGATCCACCTGGAAAATCCACCCGGTGCTTGGGCCAGGGAGCAAATGACATCAGGTGGGTGTGGCCACACCCACCTGGCATCAAATGGCCTGTGGAGGGCTGGGTGTTGGGGTCATCCAGCCCCCCCTCAAAACTAGTTCTGCACCCCTGTATTAGATGACAGAAAATAACTACACAACTTACCAGTAATCTGGAACTCCCATGAGAACACACTAGGTGGTGCAGAACCATTACTGCCTACTAAGACAAGTGGCTACCCCTGAGTTTTTACAGTCACAGGAATTTTAATCATTTGCAGTGTACACTATTTCACGTTTTCTCAACATTGGAATAGGGGGAGGAGGATTGTTGCAACCTTGTGATTCGCCATCAGATTGATTGAATAAAGTTGTTTAGGAAAATGTAGGGTGTCTAACTTTGAAGTGAGAGGTTGCCTGACTTATGAGAGACAGCTTGGATCACAACAAACAAACAAGCAAACAAAATCACTTGGAAAAAAATTATCATGATGGCACATTTGCACATAGAAATAAACGCTTCACACTCGTAAACTACTAGATCAATGCAACAGACACAACAGGTTCCTGGAAGCAAACACCAGTGTTTAGGAGCCACCCAAGTCGATACTAAGGCTGGACAGTTTCAGAACTTCTTTGAAGAATAAGGCCAAATTGTACACAAATTGATTTCTTCAGATCTGCATTGAAATGACCCAGTTTAGGTTGAATTCAAGCCAAACCATGTTCTGATGAGAACATGCTGGCCAGCAATCCCAGCATGGGACTGGCAAGACCCAGAGGCACGTGCATATCTGATGTCCACTGAAAATGCCAGTCTGTGCTGGAAAAATTGGTCATGTGAACCCACCCTTACAAAGGATATGTTATGGCCATTAAGACTAACACACCTACCTATTACTCCTTGTGCAGAATCAGTTGGGCAACCTTTAGAGTGACAAACAAAGGCTGAAATAGAATGTTGCCAAGTGGAATATTTAGCATCTACTTTTATGGGTGTGTATGACCACACAGTAAACCTGGAAGAGCAAGATGGGTCTAGAGCAGTGTTCTCCAACCTTGGGTCCCCAGATGGTTTTGGCCTACAACTCCCAGCATGCCCCAGCCAGTTACGCCGGCTGCGGCATGCTGGGAGTTGTAGGCCAAAAACATCTGGAGACCCAAGGCTGGAGAATACTGGTCTAGAGGACACCATGGCTGCCCTAATTTCCTCCTCTAAATTCTTGTCTGTTGCATGCACACACCAACATGTAGAATTGCAGACATGGGTAATTTGTTTTTGTTTGTTTTTTCCCTTTTCCTCTGTTGGGTCTCTGTGTGACAAAGGGGCAAGAAACTGGGGAAACTGTTAAAACCAATCTTGCCAGGGAAGAAATTCTAATTCTAATTCTACATCCTTTTTAAAGCACACTTTGTAATTGTCACGGTGGCCCTGTGCCTGTCTCCAGCTGTTGATATGCAATTCAGCACATCTAAAGTAGATCCTCTTATAAACAGATGCTCTCTAGGGAAATCCGCTGCTCCTGCTTTTAGTCATCCTTAACCTTAAAATGTTTGTGCCATCTCATTCAGCATTTGTCTTATTGATAAGGAGATAGGCATGATAGGTTCTTTGAAGAAGCCCGAGTGCAAGGTGAAAGGGAGAAACGTGCTAGGCGGAAAGCACGTCAAACGAATCCTTTACAGGTCCAATCTTCCATCTGGTAACCTGTGTCCTCACTGTGGGAAGCTGTGTGGATCTAGAATTGGCCTTCACAGTCACTTACGGACCCATCGCTAGAGTCTACACAATTTTCTTTAGAATTTCCTCCTTTTAAAATTTTCTTTTGTAATTTTTTATCCTGGAAGACAATCTTACTCGGTCACGAGTGATCGCCTGATGATGATGAGGCATGATAAGAATTATCTACTTGCTTTTCGGCACGGTCAGTGTGAATGGATTTTCCACACCTTTTTGACAGCTAAAAGACAAATATTACAACATTGGAAGGATAAATGCTCACCTCCTATAATGCAATGGATTGAGGACCTTACAATGCTTTCAACATTTGAGTGGATAGCATATAGACGCCACCCTCGAATGGATACATACATGGATTTTTGGTCTGCCTTTGCTGAAGTTTATGTTTAACCGATTTATTCAAATCTATGTAGATTTTTTATTGGTTTGGTTTAGTTTTGCTTTGTTGAAACTTTTAATAAAAAAATAAACTTCTAAAAAGGCACAAGAATTCGTTCTTCAGGGGTAAAACACTTCTGCTGCTCCTTAATCTGCTGCTGATAGGCAATCAGAAATTAATGCCTAGAAGGAGCTACAGCCATATGTCTATGCCTATAACACGGAACAGAATCCATGGGGTCAAATCACCCCCTATCAGATTCTTCACACATTCCTAGGTTAATTAACCCATGATAAGCTGCCATGTCATACGAACTGACCCATTGACTACTGGACAGTCCTTGACAATCCTCAGGAAAGTTGGTTTTGGCACTTTGGAGTCTTACATTCACAGAAGACAGGCCAGGGAAGGTAGTCACATGGAATCTACTATGGAATCTACTATTACTCTGGATGGCTGGTGAGATGGGGAGGAAATGCAAGATCCCTTTTTTTGTTGTTTCTGATCAGGAATGATCAGACTCTTTGCCGTTGTTTCTTTTTTGTCTGCCTGGATCTGAGCAGGCTACGAACTGGCAATTAGAATTTGCTTATCTCAGCACAATGCATTACTGTGTCATGAGAACTTGGGAGATTACAGTAATCAATCGTAGAGAACCCTTTGGCAGAAGTTTGCTCCCAGGGAACAGATTATACTACAGACATTTTAGAGACGTTTAATGTTGAATTGGGTTCTAAGTTGGCAACATCAACTGTGCTGGCATCAAGGTTCCAGCGGCACAATGAGTTAAATCTGTATGAAGAATCTATGGTAAGAACATAGGAGATGCCTCCCAACACATCAACATTGCAAGAACAGCACAAAACAATACATGGAATCACAGGAATAGCAGAAGATGCCGGAGCCAGAAGATGCAAAGTGGATGTCGTTCTAAATCTCACACAGCTCTACTGCAAGTCTTAAGTAGGAGCTACATTAGCAAAAACAGCAGGCAAATCACAGTATTCCTAAAATTCTTTTACCACAAAGTGTTGCATTAAAAGTAAAAAAAGGAAGAAAAAAGAACCATACCAGTGCGGCTGGAGGAAGGGTCCCTTTCGGGCTGGTAACCCCTGCGTTGCCTTTGGTGCTGTTTGTTTGAGGCTGCAGAAGAGAAACACACATACACACAAAAAAAAGTGAAGCCTCGGAAAGGGAAGCTACCCAAAAGCACTTTCCATACAAACAATCCAAATTCACGCTACCCAAACCCCATAGGAGGAGTTGTATAACCCTATTCTATATGGAAATTATGTACAAATTAGGTTCTGGTAGAGAAAGAAGATCTCCCCCACCTCCACCTTCTAAAAGGCCATTTTCAGCAGGTATGCAAAACTGCCAACAGTTCTTCTTCAACCTGTGAAGTTTGAATATTCCATAAGCTGAATTGTTTAACAGCTCTGGGATTTGGACAGACAAGACCAGTGTGTAAATAAAAATATCCCTGCTGTTAATAGGGCATGAGTCCTAACCTTCTGCTCCTACTGTTCCCCCAGGTGGACTGATACGCAAAACCCCTGAAGGATTCTTACCTTCACTCCATCAGCTTTCTTGTTCAGTAAGCTCTTAGCTGCTGCATAGGGAGGGAAAGAAGAGATTTTAGTGGCAACTTTCTCAGTGTCCCGAGACATATTCTGTGCTGCCTGAATAGCCAAACAAGAATCACACAAGTTGCATTGATGCTGTTTCCCCATCAAACTACTAAAAGGAGAGTTGAGAACAATGGGTAAATCCCAAGCTCTATGACTGTGGGCAAAGTCCCAACATATCCCGAAGCCAAAAGCAGAGGTATGGATGGAAAAATGCCGGAATGGGCAGCCTCCCAAATGCAAGCAGGTCAGTAGTGGGACTGCGACACTTCTGTAAAGTGGAGGTTTCACTTCATGATACTTCAGTCATTGTTGTTGCTCAAATTGGCATTGGTTTGGGCACATCGTGGTTTGCCCAAACTATGTGCAATCACAAGAAGAGAGTCTCTGCAGAACACAGTGTTCAGCTTAACAAAGTGGCATTCTGAATAAAGAGGGACAGCATCCTTCTGTGGATAGACTCTCAAAACATCCCCTCAAAACATCAACTTAGCTTAGGGAAGACAACATCCAAGCTCTACTTTATTCATTCTCAGGTGAGATTTATCTTTCCATGCTACTGATAATCAGATTTCTCTCCAACCCACCCCCAAACTCAACTAGATACATACTAGTTTCAACCCCATGGAAATCTGTACAGACACTCTGCAATGAGAATTGCTAGGTCCCTTGAACATAGTCTCATGCAACTCCTCCATCCAATATGTGGGTTTCAATCTTCCATGAGAGGCAGGGTGCCCTTAGGCATGGTCACCAACAATCCTTTCTCCTTTTGCCCTAAGAGTGCCAAGGGTCTCTGAAAGATGTGCTGCAATCCAAGCTTCTAATCAACAAGCAGGCTATGGAACCCCATCATTTAACAGGCACTCCATCCTAAAGGCGAGGCTTAAAAGCTCACTGCCTATTTTCTAAAGAGCTGCAGCAAGATTTCCATTCTGCCACTTCTGTGAAGCCACCATATCTCACTACACCAGCTTTCCCCAACTTAGTGCTCTTCAGAGGTGTTGGACTATTTATTTATTTAATAACATTTATATACTGCCTTATTTGCTAAAAAAAAAAAAAGCCATAAAGGCAGTGTGCAACAATTTAAAACAATAAAACATTAAAACAATGAAGGAAACAACAGCAGTAAAATGACATGTTTTAAAAGGCTAAATTGAAAAGGTGCAGCTTCACACCCTTTCTAAAGGCCAAGAGAGTTGGGGGAATGTAGTTTTGGGGGGAGTACATTCCATAATATGGGGGCAACACAGGAGAAAGCTCTTACATGCGTGCTCAACAAACAGGCCTCTGCAGGTAATGGTGCCCTTAAAAGGGCCTCTCCTGCAGACCTTAATACATAGGCAAGTTCATAGTGAGACAGGCAGTCCTTTAGATACCCAAATGTTAAAACCAACACATTGAATTGCATCCAGAAAGCAACTGGCAACCAGTGCAGGTGTTTCAAGAAAGTTGTGATATGATCCCAATACCATGTACCAGTTAGCAGCTTAGTGGCTGCATTTTGCACCAACTGAAGCTTCCAGACACACATCAAGGATATCCCAATGTAGACCATGCTGCCTGGGGATGATGGGGATTGTTGCCAAATGCATCGGGAGGACACTGGACTGGGGAAGGCCACACTATACCTTATACTCTCATCATTTTGTTTAGGTGTGTGAGAAAGCCTCTCTGTACTTACTCTCATCTTCTTTCCCTGACCTCGCCGGTTCTGCCTAAACCAATGTGAATCTTTTTCCCTCTCTGACTCCGTAACTTGAAATTTACATTACAAAAATAAAGCAACAGTACAATACAATCTCATTTTTCTAAATGGCTCATGGGATACTGGCAACATTAGAGTAACCAACAACTAGATATTAGAGTATCATCTATGTATGGTTAGGATGGTGTAGGAGGTCATACAATTCATTCAGATAATAGAGATTCCTGTATAATTGCATTACTTCAGCACAGTCTGTTTTTGGTGTTGCTTTTGTTGTTGTTTGGCTGAGGAGAGACCCAAGAGTGAAATGGCAGAGAAGCTGGAGGGGCTGAAATGAAATGTAAGGTTGAGAGGGATTTGGAACACTACCAAGTGTGATAAGGGTTAGGACTGAGATGAACAGAAATATGCATGTCCATCGCCTGGATATGGTTAATGGAATTGCGGGGAACCAACAAAGCTGTGAGAGGCCTCCAGGGAGTAGAATAACAGTTATATGTAGTGCGGTGTCTGGAAGAAACCAGGTATTGCTTGTAATATTATGCCTACAAGCTGCAGCTGGTATGCATTAAAAAAAAAGAAGAAAGATACCATCTATTATTAGATCCAGTATGAAGGCTCTGTGGAGAGACATTGATATAAGTACTACCATCTGCAGAACAAGACTCCATCTATTTCTGGACCTTGCATCTCATAAAAAAGCTTTCTCCCACATCAAATCCATTCACCACCATAGGTAGGTATTATTAATGGGCAGAACCCAACAAAAAGTTTGCTTACCTTACAGAAATTTACAGAAGAGGAAAGGCGAGAGAGACAGGCAGGTGAGAAGAAGGATTGGAGGAGGGATGGGGAGAAAGAGAGAAGAAAAGGGGGAAAAAAGAAGAAGTGTTGAGACAGAAAGCAAGGCCTCTGGGGCGGAGGCCCCCGTCCGACACCAAGGGGAAGTGAAGCAGCAGCACCAGCACCACAAAAGCAGCACTACAGAGACTTTGCTCACACGCACAGGGAGGGAAATGATCCATACAATCACCACACTAATGGAAGGATGGTAGCCCATGGGGTTGCTGCAGTCAGAAGAGAGACTAGATGAGACGACACAATGAGTGGCACTGTGATCCCGCAATCAAAGTCTCTCATGTTTTCTTAAGCATACAATCCCTTTCTGGGTTATTCTACCTTCATCCTGAATTCTTCACATCACAAAAGCTTTCTCTTTTGTCTGCCTTCCCACATAGGCTATGGACTGTTGAGTTTATCTTGGTAAACTCAACGCTTCATAGACCAGCCTTCCTCAACCTGGTGCCCTCCAGATGTTTTGGACTACAGCTCCCAGCATTGTTGGCTGGGGCTGATAGGAGTTGCACTCCAACACATCTGGAGGGCACCAGGTAGGGGAAGGTTGCCATAGACTATATAGATCACAAAGAAATGTGAGGTTAGGGGTTTTTCTGGGCAACTTTTATGAAACCCGAACAGATTTTTATGACAGCTTGCTGACATCAGATTGTAAGGATTGGGTCTACCCTCTAGTAATTGTCTATTATTTCTTTTGGTTTTGCTTTCTAAAAAATTGTGTAAGCCTCTCTGGGAGCCTTTGGGCAACAGTAGAATAAATGAGGCCCATGAATGCTGCAATGTTATGGATAGAATCTACATAGAATTTTTATTATCAAATCTTGCCAATGGCCACAGAATGTGAAACAGCTAGACCTGTTATTTATTTATTTATTATATTTATACCCCACCTTTTTTCCTGCAAGGAACCCAAGGCGGCTTACATAATCCTCTTCCTCCTCCTCTCCTCACAACAACCCTCTGAGGTAGGTTAGGCTGAGAGTCAGTGACTGGCCCAAAGTCACCCAGTGAGTTTCATGGCCGAGCGGGGACTAGAACCCAGATCTCCTGAGACCCAGTCCAACACTCTCACCACTACGCCACACTGGCTCTCCATTGCCTACCCCTTTTCTCGTCCCTTTAATCCAGGGGTGGGCAACTTGCAGCTCTCCCGATGTTTTGTCCTACAACTCCCATCAGCCCTAGCTTGCATAACTAATAGTGAGTTATTATAGGAGTTGTAGGCCAAATTGCCCACCCAATTCTCCCATCCCAACTGCCTTAACTCTACAATGCTGCTAATTGCTTGTGCCAGTTCTTGCAATATAACTGAAATTCCATGCCAAGGCAAATTTTGCAACCGGAATAATGTAAACAGAGCAAATGTGCAAAATAGCCATCATTTACAGAATGCATTGCTGACATGGAATTGGGAATGTATTAGTTATTACTTAGTTACTTAATATTTACAGGAATGTGGTAGCAAGCACCACTACCTTATAGCTCCTCAAACAGAATCTCTATGGGATAGATTTTTTTTCAGGACTTGGTAGGTTCTAAATTAAAGTTATGGATTTCAATATTGGTTAATTCTGTGTCTCATATTAACAAGCAGTTCAGGTGGACTGATCGTGGTCTTTCCTTGCCTGATATATCTGTGGATGTAGATACACAGTGGACCTACCTAGAGCAATGCCTTCAACATGCAAAAAAGATATATAATAAAAATATAATAAAAATGTATACAATATATAGTAAAAATGTAGTTTGTTCTTTATTAATTCCTAATGAAGCTGAGCAGCTCTTCAATCTCTTCTTAGCTCTTCTGTGAGTGAAAAGCTACGAATGTTTTTCACCAGACACCAATAAAGGGGCATGGATGACCTGCATTATTTTGTTCAATCAAGGATAATAAAAAAAAATAGGGTTGCACCTCACAGTGTACTTGGAAAATCTGGATGGAAACCTCTTTCTTCCAATTGAAGAAGGTAAATTATTACTTTAGCATTCTGATCCTATCAGCGGATGCACAAGCCAGTTTACAACAGGCTACAGCAACTGTGGAAACAGTGCAGTGTCATAGCCTGTTGTGCTGGGGATTGGCAGGACAGTAGCATGGCTTGTCACTAGCAACATCCAGCTTGATCACATGTGGCAGAGGAACACTGCACAGAGATCTTGCACTGAACAGATGGGGAAAGATGCCGGAACAGGGGCCATTCACCTCTCTAGCATCTTAAAGGCATTTCATCCACTACAGAGGTAGCTAGGCTGTGCCTAGTAAGTGCAGAATGTAATCTGAGTGGCATAAATCATTCCGTGTGTGATGACAGCTACATGCACTTGCAGAACCAGGGTGATTGAATTAGTAGTTCATGCAGATGTGCATCTGACAAACAAAGGTGAGCTGCATGTCAAAACCCTATGCTAACAGAAGACTCCTTTCAGAGGACTCTTTTCAGAGTTCTTTACAAAGAATCAAAGATGGTCTGAAAGAGGCATTGTTGCCCATGGTGTGTACACCCATCCTACTATAGTCCCTGTTCTCAGACTTTACAGGTTTTTGTAGTGCAAATCCTGTTTGACTAGACCCACCATGAGGCTGTATTATATCACCATCAATTGGTGCAGAATGCAGCAGCCAGGATGAGGAGTGGATTGCCTTGCTGTGCACATATTACACCGGTATTAAAGCAACTTCACTGGCTACCTATTAGCTACTGAGGCAAGCACAAGGTCTTGCTGTTGGCATATAAAGCCCTGAATGGCTTGGGACCAGGTTACCTGGTAGATTGCCTTCCCCAAATACAGACCTGTATGAGCATTAAGATCATCAGAGGAGGCCTTGCAGGTTGCACCATGACCTGCAGGCTGCCACCTCGCATCAACCAGGAAGCATCCCTTCTCTGTGGTGGCCCCCAATTTATGTAATGATCTCCCCACTGGTATTCAGGAGGCTCCAACTGTACCATGCTTGAGGTGCCAATTAAAGACCCATTTCTTTACCCAGGCCTTCCCTGAGTGAATGTGCTGCCCAGTCTGTTGGTTTGTAATTATGATGTTGTATTGGTTTAATTCATTTTAATGTTTTTATTAATGTTTTATATAAATTTTTTAGCAATGATTATGTATGATATTGTATTTTAATGTATATTATGATGTATTTTTATTTTCTTGTGAACCGCTTAGAGATCTTTTTAAATATGTTCAGCGGTATATAAATATATTTAATAATAACAACAACAACAACAACAACTATTAAAAACAATTGTTTGCCACCAGCCAACCTTGATAGTATTTTTTTTAATTGTTAGCACAAGGTGTTAAATTAGAGAGACAGAACTGGAGTACCATGGAATTGAGCATCATAGCACAGGTTACAGATTAATGGGTCTACTATATATGCCCACAGTGTATCTCATATACAGTAATATGTAAGATGTAGACATACATTTATTTCACTGATATTTGTAAATGATTTATTATCTAGATTATTTTGGAGACTCCTCCACCTTCTCTCTCCCTATATACAGTATATAATATGCCACCATTTTTTTCACCATGGCGCCAAGGTGCTGTACATTTGTACATGCGCTTCCTAGGCAGTCTCCTATCTAAATACTAATCAGCCCCACACCTTCTTAGGTTCAGCAAGGCCGCTGCATCATGTGCCCTCAGACTAACAGCCCAGCGACCAAATTGTCTTAGGGGTATTTTGGGAGGTTTTTCTTTTCCCTCTTCCTCAGATTCTTTTATCTGGAATCTGGGACTTCTACTAGTCATGATGGTTTCATATTACCTCCAGTATCAGTGGCAGTACGCCCCTCCATGCTAGTTTCTGGGGAACATGAGTAGGAGGGTGCTATTGAGCTCATGTTCTGTTTTTGAGTTTCCCATAGGCACCTGGCTAGTCACTCTGGGAACAGAGTGCTGGACTAGATAGGTCTTTGGTCCAATCCAGCACAGCTCTTCTTGTGCTCTTATGTTTGCAAAACTTTTGCTATCACTGAGCTATGCGCATCTTCCACCCATCTTCCAACCCATTCCATCTGAATACAAAAGCTCACTATACTGAGGCAGCAATCCTAAACATGCCTACTCAGACATAAGCCCTATAAAGTTCAATGGGACTTACTGCCAGGGAAGTACAGTATACTGGACTGCAGCCTGAGTCAGATAAGTAGTCTTGACACTGGTAAATGACAAATTGAGTGCCCTCTGGCTCACCAGTTCCCAAACTAAATCAAGATCTACCAGAACCTTGCATAAAGTGCTATAAAGAGAAAATGCGCATAAAGAATTAGAGCAGGGCTATTTCCAGGCAACAACAGGCCAGAATTCTATTGGTATCACTACATTATTTAGCCTTGCCTTCATTTGTAACCTGTTCCTGATACCGTAACTTTTTTTATTTGGGTTTCTGTACTCTTTTACATCCGTATCGACTGCTTTGCCACTTTATAGCCAAGTTGGACAAATTTCGCTCTTTTAACCCTTTTACCTGCCAATCCATCCCTTCTTCACTATTATGTGTGTTTCCATGGGCAAAAAGTATTACCCAGAATTCTGGCGCAGCTTTCAAACGTACAGTAATTACAGTAATTACAAGACATGTCATGGTGGGATCAGTTGCTCTGAGTAGCTGACGCTTTGAACCAGAGGGATACACAATGCACTGCTATAATTGCTCATTTGTTTATTTTTGTCCACGCTGAAATCCTAACAAGTGTTTTCAGTGTGGCATTAACACTGGCTGGATTAGCTCAGACTGGTCACACCACTACTGCCATGCAGATCACTTTTCCCACATGCAGTGCCAACATCAGCACAGACATAAGCAGAAGCCCTTGTCCGCCTTCCATGAAGAAATTTGACTGGACAAGGCCCTGAAGCATGCACCTGGGTTACACAAAATTCATGCACCATTGACCACATTCAACCTGCAGGCAAAGCTGAGGTGCAGACAGGGCAATGGCTAAGACAAGCAAAGAGCCAACATTCACTGAAGAGGAACCTTGGCATGAAAAAGGCATCAAAGGCACCCTTGTCTGCATGCCCCAAGAATTGTCCATGTTGATCAGATATGGAGGGGGACATGTTCTTGCAGCTCTGTCCTCGCTCTGTGGCCAGTGAGTCCTGGTGGCTTCCCTGCAACCTGAGCTGTACCAACTCTTCAGATATATTTCTCTCACTACTTACGAGCAATAAGCAGGTATGTAGCATTTTTAATTTTGAAACCTTTATTTCATCCATCTATTCACAGCTTGCTATTATTACAATTTTACACATGGGCAGCTAAGGCACATGAATGTGTCCAAGGCCAGGTAATGGGTCTATATCTGAGCTGCAGGCCCATAGCCAAAGGGGGCTAAATAACATCAATGTTATAATCATGTAACTGATTATATGAACAAGCCCAATCATCATTAAACATATTTAAGTCAATGAGAACTTCCCCACAGATCTCAGTGAGGTCAGGATTATCATCTTAGAAATAAGCATAACAAGGGCACAAGTCTCCTTTCTTGGATAGATATGGGAAACACATTCCCCAAGCATAACTGATCTTATTGCAGGCACTAAGATATATTAATTGCAGGGGATGGCAGGATGGCCCAGACTTACATGAGGGAGAAAATGACTGGTCTGCGTCTTCTTCAAGCTAATAAAGTAAGTAATCAATAAGCCTGATCTGTCAGGTTGCTGATAAAGCCTCCCTTTTATTTTCTGAGCAAGGGACAATACCCTCAGTGGAGTCATGCCTCATCTCAATAGGGGGGAAACTATGGCTCTCTTAAATTTTACTGATGCACAGAGGCCCAGAGAAAGCCAAACCATGAAACAGAGACCGAATCTATAGTGGTGCATAGGAGCATGTGCCTTTATGTCTCGACTCACAAACACACAAGTTCATATTACTGTTAGAAAAAGAATTCTATCTACAATCCAAGTTCAAGTGAGCAGTCATTCTATAGGGGAAAGTCCCTAACTTCTTCCCACTGGCATGTAGCAAGTAGTGGCAAAACAAATAATGACTTAGAAGTGCTTTAAAGAAACACACTTTTCCTACTGCATTATGAATGTAGATACTCCCAGTCAATGTGAATGGCCAGGTAGCATTACATTATATTCAGAAATCCCTGTAAAAGTATTGAAGGCAATTTTCCTGTGCCTGTGAAAGAACCCACAAACCCAAATGTGTTGCCATGACCAATGGGACTAAATGCCACTAGTTTCGTTGCTGGCAAATAACTCCAGTATAGTTTTTTCACCTCTGGAAGAGAAAATAACTATACTGTGCACATTTACATGTCCAAAATCAATATGTTGTTGCTGCTGTTTGTAATCATTACCAACTGCTTCAGGTTACGAGGTTGAATTCTTCCCAAGTCAAACTGCTCAGGGGCTAGTGTCTCCATCCCCATCATCATATCGTCCTTTCCCCACCAAAATCCTCCCAAGCAACTTAGCTATGGCAGTCATCTCCCACCCCTGCACCAATAAACGGGCAGCCAGCCAAACCAACAGAAATGAGAAGTCACCTCGGAGACCTCTGCCTTGCCTAAGGATGTATAGACACTGTAAAATCCATTCCATCTACATTTCAACAGATTATCAGGGGGCCTTTTGTTCCGTCATCCACTCACTGATGGAATCGGATTTTGCACAAATGCATTCATATGCATTCGCACAAATTTGCACTCCCAAAAATGTGCAAATCCCCCCCAATATGCACACCCACCCGCAAAATGTGTATTTTCACACTTTAGCCAATGGGGAAAATGCGTATTTTTGGTCGGTGTTGTTCTTCCATATTTTTCTAAGACTAAATTTGTGTAGAATTACTGAATTTATTATTTTTTTAAAAAAATGGTCTGCAAGTGCATGGAATCCGCGTGACTCAGGAAAAGTTGGTCTGCTGCAGAATCCGTGGGTCAGCTTCTTAGAAATTTAGACTTATTTGAGTCCATTGCAGATTTCCCCAGCATCCCTAGCCATGCTGCAAAGGCCTCCAGGGCAACCTCTCAGTTTCTGGTAGTTGCCTGCTAGGTAAGACAAGATATGCAATTCTCTCTGCTGCAGCTTCTGGACCGCCTGGCACAACTCTGCAAGTTATTTCACTCAGCAACTGAAAAGTGCAAGATGCAGCTTCTGAGCCACTCAGGAATTGGCACTGACCAGGAGCAAAATACTGTTTTCAACCTGGCAGCTATCAGGTTGAAAATCTTATCAGGACATGAGAGCTTGGCCTGGAAGCCTCCGTCTCATCACAGAGCCTTCTGGGCTGACCTCTCATTTCTCGATGGGTGAGGTGTCAGAAAAGAAGTGCATGCAACTCTCTTGCATGCAGCTTTTGGGGTGTGATGTGCCTGTCACTCCACCATAGAGTGGTGCCACCTAGTCCAAAAGCATGCATTCACAAGATACCCTAACCTAGAGCCAGTACTGCTTTAAAAAGGGGCTACCATATGTGACAACCCCCTTAGCTACTGTTTTAGAATACTTTGTGCGGGGGGGGGCATGATTTGGCTAAAATGGGCAGGAAAGAACCCAAGGGTGGGGACTAGTGGGTTATATTAAGTCCACCACGACCTTTCCCCTCATAATCTGAGCATTCCTTAGAGCCTCTGCATTGATGAGTGACTCAGTATTTCCCAACAGGAGTGGCATTTGAAAGAAAAATAGCAGCACCTCATAGTCTGTACCTGATTATAGGCAGGGGTGGGGTGTGCTGGGAGAAAAATTAAGTGGGAGTTGGATGTGACCAGCAGACAGCCAACTACCCTCTTCCTCCCTTAAGACGATCATCTTTCTACACTGCTTCCCTGTTCAGCAATTCAACTTATTGTTGGTGCTAAGGAAACAAAACAAAACACCTTAATAGTCGTTTGTGGCATCTGATGGTATATATAGAGGTAATATATTTGGAAGATGGGTCATCATCATAACGCCCAACCACAAAATGCCAATAGGAAAACTGAAGGCTATTTCCACACCATCACCACCCACAAATCATGCATCTCCTCTTCCATTAACAGTCTGCAATATTTGCCCTGCTAAAAGCTCTGAATTTGAGATTACTGCATCATTTTAGCAACAGCTGATCTAAATCACATGGAACCCTTACTGATCATTTCCCCTATGGCACTGTTTCCAACCATGACTTGATGGAATGAGCTGGAATTGCCACCACTGGCTGATGTACTCTTCTTCAGAAGTAGGCCCTGACTATATTTGCTATTGGTTGTAAAAAGGGTAGCCCTGGACTCTTAAAACAGGGTGAGATGAGGTGCTTATGGTGAATGACACGTCATGCGCTCAGATTTCAAAGTGAGAAAGGGGAAGTGAGGAGGGTCCCTTCTGGACACATCTACCTTGCTCCACCAAACCCATGGTGGCACCGGAGGCTGCTGCTGCAGACATTGTGGCGGGAGCGGTGGTCTGTCTGCCCACTGTTAGCACCAGGTTGGGAAACAAAGAAATAAAGGACAGCAAATAGGGAAAGGGATGGGGAAAGAGTTAGAGAAGAACAGAGAGAGAGACAGAGGGAAAGTAAGAAGGGGAAAGAAGGAGACAAAGGAAGCAGAAAAAGATTAGAGTTAAAGTTGAGATGAAGAGACGTGACTATTGGTAGCAAACGTGCATTCACTTTTACACAATCCATGGATCTTTTCCGTCTGATCAAGATTTACTCCTAAACATCTTCTTTCTCTGCGCTGGAAACCCCACCCTATGCAGTATTAGGCTGGGAACAATGTATGCTAGCCACAGGATCAAGAGTTCTATAGTCTCTAGCAGATACTTTTAATGCTATTGAGTCTTATAACCCAAGGTGAGGCACAGAAGGGTGGTCATGTCATCAGAAGTAAACTATGCCATCAAATGTAGCAGGAATGGTAAGGTATATGGAGCATTAAAGAAGAATTCTTACTGTTGGGTTTCAGATTGCTAGAGAGTCATAAATCATCATGTGGCACAAGAAGTACGTGAACCATGCACCACTCCTGCAGTTGGTTTCTGGAGCGTCTTTCGAGTGTTAAAACACCATGATATCATAACCTGCATTTTCCTTTATTCTATGAAGCCCTTGACTGAGGAATCACTTAGCAACAGAGACTTAAATGCCAAGTTTGGAGGCCTCAGAAGAGACACTGATCACTCTGTAATTATGTGAGTGCAAAAATCTTTGTGAAATTTGGCAGTTCTCATAGAATTACTTGGGGGTGGGGGGAAAGAAGCTGATAGCAGAAGACAGGTGCATTGTACCCATCACCTGTTTTCCAGCTGGAAGGATCAGGCAGGCATTAGAATCCAGTGGGTTCCCCAGATAAAATTCCAGGAATTCAGTCAATCTCCATAGCTAGCAACAGACTAGGACTTGAACTAAAGGTCTGTGAATTGTTTTCTGCTTAAGATCACTCCTGTGTTAAACACCCTTTGGACATCTTCCCTTCTCTTCCTCGTCATCTTCAAAAAGCCACTGCTTCCCAGTCACTTTGTCGATCAACACCCAATTTCTTCCCAGGAATTCCACAAAAAGGTAGTGCAAATTCTGGGTCTTGAATGAGTCAAACCACTTTCATTGTTGGTGTTAGTATAATCTATTTTTACATAGTATCAGTAGGTGTGTTTTCCCCCTGCTTGCAGAATTTGGGTTTCCTAGTTGCGGAATATGGATTGTGTCGTTGTTTGCTGTAGATTCATGGGGCCTTGATTAGGCCCATGAACAGTGATGGGAAAGGAAGCCCTGCAGGAGAGTGAGGAGGGAGAAACAGTGTGAGTGGGTGGATCCTTGCTTGAGGAATCTACTCAGCCATCTTACACCCTCTTTTCTCTTTCAAAATGCAGACACTTTTGTTCACTTCTCTACCCAGGGACAGCAGCTCATCTCCTCTGCGATGAGAACACTTTGCTCTTTTAGAAGGTAAATGCCTCTCTGATTGATCCGATGATGGTACTGAACCAAACCAGGAAATACAATTGGGGGTGGGGTGGGGGGAGAGACACACTGTACCTCTGCATTTGAAGGCAAAACCAACCAGAAGAGTTAATACACCACAAGCCAATGCTTGTGCCCTCCAAGTGTCCAATCTAATATTATATTACCAAGATTTTAAAAAAGACAAGGGGGAAAAAAGATGCCCTAATGAACTTGAGAAAGAAATGGAGTAGCAGGAACAGGGAGGGCCGTAGCTCAATGGGAAGGGGCGATAGCTCAGGGGTAGAGCACATGCTTTCCATCCAGAAGATCCCGGGTTCAATTCCTGGCATCTCCAGGTAGGGCTAGAAAAGAAACTCTGGAGAGCTGCTGCCAGTCCGTATCGACAATACTGGCCTAGATGGACCAATGGTCTGACTCAGTATAAGGCAGCTTCCTATGCAAGAGTGCCATTTCAGACCTCAAGGGCAGAGAGATTTCAATGGGGTGGGGCGAGGGGCAAGATTCTCAGCAAAGCCCCAAAGGACTCTTGGATATATTCAAGATTAAATCTGCAGTCCAGTTGTGTAACTTAGCAATATAGGTGGCTCCTGAGGAATATAATGGCATGTGCTCTGGAGGATGGGAAGGTGGGGATTGCCTCTCTTCCTCAATGGCAACCCTGAGTAGAACATACTGGGGTGGGGGGTGAGAGAGGGAAACCCCTTGGTAAGCCTGCATTTCTGCAAGATCAGGGCTCCTCAGTATACAGCATTGACTGAAATGGCTTCGACTGGTTGTGTTGTTAAGGCTTCAGCAGGGGAGGAAAAGGAAGGGAGAAGGAGTGTGTGTGTGTGTGTGTGTGTGTGTGTGTAGGGGGAGAGAAGAAAGGTCAACAGGAAGCCAGTCGGATTTCTTGAAAGAAAGCTTGCAGAAGGGCATTCCAGGACACACTCAGTTTTCGCTCTTATTGGTTTTTTGTGCAGAGATGGACTTGACATCCTGTCAGCGAAAATAAATTAGTTTGTGTTCTACTCCTGCGTTCCAATATATAACTTTCCACATCACAATACTACCATGCCAGAGAGCACCAGGATAAGAAGAGAAAGAGAACAGATGTCACACTCCAAGATTGAGGTTAATTAACAAAATCTATATTAGTGCAGCAGCTTGGACAGTGGTTGCATTTGTGGGGCCTCAGCTTTAAGACTGCCTCAGTTAGAAGGTGTTGTGTATTTCTTTTAATTAAAAGGGGAATGGAAACCACCGAGGTGTGAATATTTTTCTTTTCTCTTCATTAAGCAAAGCAAAGCTCTCACCTGAAAAGTTTCTCGTTGCCAACATAGTGGTAAGAATTGCACCCTAAAAGAGAAAATAAAGAGAGTTTAAAAAAGAGAGAGAGAGAGAGAGATTTTCACAGAGGATTTTTTTTTTTTTTTACAGATTTAAGTACAACGGAAGATTCTTGAGAAAAAGAAGTTGAGAGAATTTAGAATGTTTATGTAAATTAAGGATGGGCAACACTGAATGAATGAAAACCATTTTCTATGCCCTATATCCCCATTTCTAAAATGGCCTATGATAGGCCTGGACAGAGGTGTCGTTCAATCTGTTAGAAAGGTTTGTCTAGGAATCCTGCCTCAGTGCAAAAGGCTGTACTGGACGGCTTCCAGATCCCCGAGAATCATCCAGAACTTAAACAGTCATGCTGGTGTGTCAGTGTGCATTCTATTTGCACTTTTAAATCCCTCCGTATCTGAAAACATGACTACGGTTCCCCATCATGTGATAAAGATAGTAGTAGCCACATGGAACTTACTGTAGAACAGAATGTGTGGTACACCCACATTCTACAAAAAAGTAATCTTTCAGACTACAGTTGTGACCTCAATTTGGGTGGGATGATTAACTTAAAAAAATAATAATTTTCAGTTATATCCCTCCCATCCTCCAAGAAGCTCAGGGCTACCTCATTTTATCCTCACAACAAGCCTCGGAAGCAGGTTAGGTTGAGTGTGTGACTGGCTGAAGGTCACCCAGTGAATTTCACAGGAAGTAGGGATTAAAGAAAATGCCAGTCTCTCTGGTCCAAGTCCAATGCCCAGAGCATTACACTGCCTTGGTCCTCACTGGTTAATCCAGCTCTGATCCATCTAGCTGAGGATTCCATCCCTGACAGTGGCCAATGCCAGACAGGATAGACAAAAAATGGTTAAGATGCTGTTGACTGCTGTCTTCTCAGGTTGTTATGGTAACTGAACACAACATTTATCTGCAAATGCTTGTGAGGATATAACCAATTCCCCTCCCAAGGCCGTAGACATAGCTATGACCTCAGGAGGGGAAGCCTAAGTGAGGATTTTCCCATTCCTCCACACCTCTCAGTCGCCACAGAAAACACGTGGTAGCTTCTCTTCTGAGGATGCAACAGCATCCTTGAAAGAGATTGGGGAGGGTATAAAGGGGGCATGTTCCAGTGGGCAGGGACAGAAGACGGAGAGACGTGGATCTGCAAGATCCACGGGGCTCTCTATCTCCCGGCTCTGTCTCCAGGTGAGTGAGAAAGCTGGATGGGATCAGAGGCCTGTCTAGCTCTAAATAGAAAAACAGAGGAACGGGAGGCTGTAAAAGCCTCTGCCGCTCCTCCCGTTCTGCCTGGCAGCGCATAGGAGAAATGGAGGGCTGTGACATGGGGTGCCCTGTCTACAGAGCATGAATTCCTTAGGATTCTGCTCTTAACAGAAATTTGAAAATGCATATTGTTTATTAACATTAATAACCTCCAATAAAAAAATTGTTTTTTTTAAAGGAAGAAAGGTGCTGCAAGGCAAGTGTGGAGTGATTCTATCCCCTCCTTACTTGGCTCCTAACTTGTTCAACTTTGAAATGTTAGAGACACCTTGTCAAATAAATCAGTTCAGTTCGTATGAGGCCTAGAGATACTGAAGACAAATGCTTGTGTCATAGAGCCGTCCATTGTAATGTTGACTCCTTTTCTAACATAGCGCTATAGGATATACCGGTAGGTTAAATTATTTGTAATAGTCAGATATTACCTTATTAGGTCATTAGCACATAATTTCAAGGAATAGGTTACTTTCAAGAGAAGAACCAGATCTTGAAACCGCTGTGTTTAGCTCCACTCTGCTGCCCGCCCACCCCCGCCCCCACCCCCACGGGTAATATTTTTCATTTCACATCATGAAAAAGGAAGTGGGAGGGAAAACAATCCTCACCTATATCCTTTTGGCAAAAAGAGTGGTGAGGAGCTTCAATTTGTTTTGAAAAGCAACAAGGAGCCAATGCAGAGACTGAGGGATCCTTCACGCACTACAAAATTCCATGAAATTGTGACAACTGCTCACATGGATTCATGGCATGAGACACACACTCTGGGAAGCAGGGGTTGGCAGAGGAAAGATACACTTCTGCAATAATCACGTGTGTTATTTCCTAAACCAGGAATGAGGAATCTCTGGCTCAGAAGACGGAAGCGCACACACACCACACACATGTAATTTCATCTGGCTCACAGGTATTTCCAGGGAGCTCTTCCTCACTCAAGGGAAGGAGAGAGAGTGGCCAGTTCAGCACTGCTATCGGACCATCATTCGGAGCATCTTCCAGCAGTGATGTCCAACCTTCCTTCACCCACCTTTCCTGCTCCAACTGAAATGTTTCCTGTTACAAAGAGCAGGTGTGCATCTTCATCTGCCTCCCTCTCCACGGATAGTTACACTGTACCTGTTGGTCAGTGGATCCCAACCTGAGTAGCCAGAGCTTCTGGCAATATCCCAGGGCTATCTTCCTAGGCATTACAATAGCTTTATTGATTTATGATATTTACAATACAATTACAAACCTATAATAAAGTATCAATTAATGTGTGGCCCTCAATTTTTCTGCGGTATAATGACCCTTGATAGAAAAAAAAAAAAAAAAGGTTCCCTGTCCCTGTTCTAAGCAGAAGTGCCAAGTAGGAATTTTGCAATGTATCAAGTGGACCTTAGAGAACAGATTGTCATTATTACAGTGGTAGGAAAGCTTTAAAAAAAAATAATTGTATATTTTTTTAAATATATATATTTACCCGATTATTTATATGCTGCCTTCTGGCCCTAAAAAGGACCCCAAAGTGGCTCACATAAAAACACAGGGGGAAGGCAATAAAAATGTGTAAGTTAAAAAAGAGGAGGGAAGGCCATCAAGGACAGATTGCAGCAGGCCTGAGCTTTAGCAGTTGATGCTAAGAAAGTAACAGATTAATTTTAGAAAATGTTGAATAGGAAGAGAGGAGGGCTGGGATTGTGTCACTATTTTCAGTTGGAGAGGGTGGACAGACATCAAGGAGGAAATGTCTTAGAGACAGAGAGACACACATACATACACAACTAGACAAACTGGGCACATTAGTGGTGGACATGTACATTGGAAGACCTTACGAAGAGCGACCCAAGAGGCAGAGGTGGTGGCATTGTGGACACACACAATGTGTCACAGAAACCAGAGAAGGAGTTGAAAAGGACAGAACGATTGAGCTGAAGACGGCAGACAAGGAAAGGTGTTGGGGGCGGTGGGGGGATGGGGGGAAGGCACTTAAGACTCACAAAGGGTCAATGGAAATCTAAAAGCAGCCGCAGTGGACTATAATTAAGAAGCAAAATCCAGACTGAAGGGAATTGGGAGGACCACAAGTGAAGGCTGCGATTATAGATAACATGATCAAGAAGGTTGGAAATGTAGGAAGATGGTGGGACAATGGAACAGAATATGGAATAGAGAAGAGAAGAGAAGAGAAGAGAAGAGAAGAGAAGAGAGGAGAGAAAAGGGAGTAGGGAGGTGTTGACTGGAATTCAAACTGGGTTGTGTCAGTCTTCACTTTGAAGAAGATGGCAAGATCATCACCGACAGTGAATGAGGAAGGAGAGCTAGATCAGAAGCTTCAAGGGCTGACTTAGTGATAGAAAAGAGGTAACAATGATTATGAGCAAAATAATCAGTCAGGGAGGAGAGGGATGACTTGCTTGGCATGGAAGAGAGCAGAACTGTAGGCAGAGACACAGAATCACAAGGACAAAATCACTTTAGTTACAGGTCTTACTAAAGGGATTCAGCACTGGAAGTGTTTCCACACTCATATCTTTCCCGTAGTTCCTAACACAACCCATCTCTTACCTTGAGCTTTCTTCTGGCATTGAACTTTTTCAGACACTCTACAGTCTCCTGTCTGTGCATCATGGAGGCCACCGTTGAACGTTGCTGTGAAAAAATAAAGAGGGGATAATATGAGCAAAGTCTAGAGCTTTTGACCTGGCATAAAAAATGACTACATAAGGGAAAGAGAAAAGCAGCGTATGAAAAGGTGGGCGGGGGGGGAGAACCTGGAGGCATGAACTGGACACCCCACCCAACAAATCTCTCATGGACATCCACATTGCTCTTGCATGTCTTCTGCATGAAATTAATATCAGCCTGTGCAGTACCACAGAACATAACTGTGATGCACACTGGATTTGCTGGACAAATGGCAGTCCTGCCTGAAAGCCAGACTATTGCATCTATCAGGGATCTGGCTACTTGTTATCATGCCCCCTCTGGAGGCATCTTCTTTGGAGGATGACCTGTAGCTCCCCAAGACAAACATAGCAGAGGAGCAGCCTGTCCTCTGGGGATCCTAGGCCCTTGGGGGTGACAGCAGTAGAACCTTCCCTTCAAAACACAGATACTCCCTTCTCTGAATCGGAGGCGGATAGCGAAATGGCCACCTAGGCCTAGGGAGGACAGTCACCTAAAGGTGCAGGCTCGGCTGGCTGCCAGACACAGAAGTGCCCACCTGAGGGATATATCTCATAAGTAAAGGTATACTCATGAGCAAGGCTCTGCTTGCAAGCAGGCCATTCCTCAGGTGGCACTGCAGCTGTGCTCCGAAGGCTCAGGTTTAAATACCTTCAGTTCTAGGCACAGAATGCTAGAACACTGTGTGTGCGCTGGCTTGCAGACTTGTGTATTCCCCCTGACTTGTCACTGTGTTTGGACTGTCTTCAGGCCTTCCTTCTAGTACTGACCTCATGCCTGGACCCTTGGGATTGCTTTCAGACTGTGCTTCTGGTACTAACCCTTGCTAATTCCTAGCTGCTGTGACTTTGCACTGCTTGAAGCAGGACAGGCTCATTGTTACTTGTAGCTCTTACAGCCAGCTTGCCAAACAATATGCCAAACTTAGTAGCCCAGTATCAAAGCTGACATGCAGATTTACAGATGAGGTCCAGTGCAAAACCTCTGGCCAGAACAGAATTATGACCCCCATGAAAGTTTCCTACATAAATCTTGATGCTGAGCCTCAGGCCTGTGGGCCAAATCTAGCTCCCCAGAGAGCCCCACCCTTTCCTCCTGACTGCTGATCATTTGGTGGTTTCCTGGCTTTTGCGTAGGTCCCCCCCCCCATTGTAAACTTTGAAATGCCCCTCCTAAGACTTAATTACTGGCAATAAGAGCTTTAAGCTAAAATATGATGGTGTTTTGGCCCCGCCCCCTTTGCCTCTGGTCCCACCTACCACTGCAATGTGGCCCCTGACTTAGGCCCTTGGGCTGAAAGAGTTTTGATTTGCCTGCTATAGACAAAGTAGGATGTCTGTCGAAGCATCCCAGATTACACAGTTATGGGGATGGTCATTCTTTTGCTGAATGCCTGGCACTCAGAGTCTTAAAAAAAAAGTATAGCAGCGACTGTGATCTTCAACGAAACTAAAATAGGGGAACTTGAGAGTCTCTTAACTATTCCCACCCTGTATGAGCAGGTAAATGTTGTGCACCAACAAGACAGAAGCAGCAGTGACACTTACACAGACCCAAGGATGTTTTAGAGCTTCGTGAGCTGCGATTCTCTTTGCTGGGTTGATGGTTAACATCTGGTTTATGAGGTTTTTTGCTTCAGGGGTGACTGTGTCCCACTCAGGAGAAGGAAACTGAGGAGAAGATGATGTTATAGGAAGGTTATTTTGCAGGACATATCAGTATTAAAGGACGAGGGGGTGCTCCCGTCCAACTGGCTAGCATTTCCTTTAAAAACCTACAGCAGCCAAATGCATCAGGGACTGTTCCAGGGTTGCCCAGATTCCCCCGTCTAGTCACATCTGCTCCTATAATTGCCATATCACAGATTAAGCCATATACACCCATGTAATGGAGACTCCGTGTGCTCCAAGGCAAGTGAAATCTATCAGCTGTAGCAATAACATCTCATTTTGTGACTGATTACTCTCTTTTAGCCATTTTATTATGTATTATTTTTAAATTCTTGTTTACCACATTCTTGAAAAAGCAGAACGTAAGTTTTAGGAAACAAACAAAAATCTTAAGAACACACATTTTAAAAATGCACTGCTGTTGTGCTACCTCCATTCCGAATAAGGGCCAAACAAGATGTGGGGAGGAGACACAGGAAGTGTCTCCTGAAACCTTGTTTTTAGTGTGTGTGTGTGTGTGTGTGTGTGTATGTAGGGGAGGGGGGCTCTGAATCTGATTAGAGAAGAGGCACTGGGGTAGGAGTACTTAACTGTTTCCCCCTGGGACATCCCTGCAGGGGAAAAGGTACCCCACGGGGGAAAAGAGCAGTTTGGAGGGCATGATTTTGATACAGAGAACGGCTCAAATGGAAAAGGTTACTTTGCAGGTGAAGTTAGACCAAAAGAGTCAGGAGAGGCTTCTGTGTGTGTCATGTCCAGTATGAGCCTAAAGAGGCCTGTCCTAACAAATCAATGAAAGCTGCACTACATCCATGCATGATGAATGGTACCTTTTCTCAGTGCTGGTTCTGGCGTAACCGATGGCAATCATCAGCTGCCTTGTTGAAGCAACTATGTGAGCATACACATGCGGAAGAGTTATGCTGTGCCATTTTAACCACATCAGGCTTCTCCAGATGACTTGTGTGAGCAGAATGCTAGATTTCTGACTGCTGCTGCTCACACAGATTTGTCCATAGAAAAGTTACAGAGATAACTAATTCCCATGCATATATGTGCCACATGCATTTTCTATCTCCTGTTGTTCACTCCCAGCTGCCAGCAATCCAGCTGCCAGCTATGCCTTCACAGCATATTTGTCACGCGCTTGTGCTGTACCAAAAAGTGGAAACCCTTTGCATGACCGAGTTTTAGCTGCAAGTAGGAGCATCTAAGTTTTAGCTGCAAGTAGGAGCATAGATTTTTCAGAATATAATTTAATTTAACCTAATATTCATTAAAGGTGGTAAAGCCAAATTTAAGGTAATCTTCTGAATATTTCCGTTTTTTCTCCATGGGTACAGATTTCCAAAAATATAAATAAAAAATCTTTTTTGAGGAAAACAATTTCTTTTGTATTTCTATTGTTGTACTTGCTCACCTGCCCTTCCTCTCTTTGGACTCTGGATGTTAGTGGAAATAGGGCCCAACAGGGAGCAGGCAAGTGAGCGGATTTATTTGACTAGCAGCCAGCTTTGTATCAGAAAGGAGAAGACATGTTTATTTGTTTATTTATTTATTTTATTTGTTATATTTATACCCCACCTTTTTTCCTGCAAGGAACCCAAGGGGGCTTACATAATCCTCCTCCTCCTCTCCACTTTATCCTCACAACAACCCTGTGAGGTAGGTTAGGCTGAGAGTAAATGACTGGCTCAAAGTAACCCAGTGAGTTTCATGGCCAAGTGGGGACTAGAACCCGGATATCCCAAGTCCCAGTCCAACACTCTCACAATTACGCCACACTGGCTCTCTGTTCTGCTGGAGACAGCTAAAAATAGTTCTGCAATAGCCACAGAAGCAAGTGAAATGAAATTCATTCACACAGTCTCTCTCTCTCACACACACACTTCATTTTCACTCAGAAGAAGCCATAGTTCAGTGAAACTCTTCCCAATGAGTGTGTCAAAAAATACCATAACGTGAGCTCTCCAAGTGGTGTTAAGTACCTTCTCCCAACAGAATTATAGCCAGCAGCACGCCTCACTGCTTTGCATTGGGGCTGCCAAAATCTCGAAGGGCTAAGGAGGAAGTAAGCACACTTGCCTTTGTGCAAATAATCAAGTCGCCCAGGTCGTCCTCGTGCTGCCGCTCCCCCTCCCCCAGCCGGCTGCGTCTGAGAAGGAAGGGTTGGGTGGAATGCCCCCCACCCTCCCCTCACCCCTGGACGCTGCCGCGACCACCTCCCCTTTCCAGCCCAACAACAGCTCAATCTGCCCCCTCCTCCAACTCGTTCTTACAGAGATCTTCAACAGCAGCAGCAGCAGCAGGAGGAGGAAGAAGCGCGTGTTGGCGGCAACTGCAGGCAGCGTTGTCTCCTCTCTCTCTCTCTCTCTCTCTCTCTCACTCACTCACTCACTCTCTCACACACACACACCAGCATGAGGAGGAGGAGGCGAGATGTTGGCGGCAACTGCAGGCAGCGACTCACTCACTCCCTCCCTCCAGCACAAGGAGGAGAAGCACGAGGCGAAGGAGGTGCTTGGCAGCAACTGCAGGCAGCGGCTCCTTCTCAAGGCTCACGTGCCTGTTACCCATAAAGCACCAGTGTAGGCGTGCGCGCGCGCGCTCTCTCCCCTTCTCCAGCAATTGGATTGCAAGCGCCTGGTGCTGTAGGAAAATACCTCCCCCTCCCTCCCTCCTTCCAGTATAGCTGGCGACCCCCCAGAAAGCATGTCGCGACCCCCTTGGGGGTCCCGACCCCCAGGTTGGAGAACGTTGATCTAAACGAACCACGGCCATTCTGGTTTATCGTTACATGTAAATCGGGAGCCCTTGCTTGTCTCTCCCCAGACAAGCTGACAACGAACCACAGCTTATGACACTGGTTTGTCGGGAGATAGACAAGCCAGAGTTCCCGGTTCACATGTAACAATAAGCCAACTATGGACCCTGGCTTATCATTACGTCCAAACTGGGCCATAGGTTGTGTGTTAGGTATGCAGCACAGTTCTGATGCACATCTGAAACTGTATCTTCAACTGCATACATGGCTTAAGTTTTAAATATTCTGGAGAATGGGATGGGTGCCCCAAATGTTTTAGTTAAGCATTTGCCTAGCCCTTCTTGAAACTAGATTGTGCTATTAGAGGAGAGGCGGCCAAATCCCACAAAGCTATGGGGAGCAGATAGATAACCCAAAAAACTTGCACCCTGAGGAAATCTGCAGAACAAAGCTCACAAGGGGGATGTGGTAGGAGAAGGTCCAAATGCTTACAAACTTCTCTGGGTTTTCACGTGTGTGAAGAATGAGCCACTCTGAGGCCAGGATCTCAGCCACACTGCCCTGCCCCATTTCTGCAAGGGAGCCAGGATGGTGAGTTGCACAGCACTGGCCAGCATACTTGAACATCTCTCACAATCTAAATCTACACTCAACAACTGAGGCCTTCCTCCGAGTACCACCTCTAAGGGAGGCTCAGGTGGTGGCAACAAGGAACAGGGCCTTCTCAGTGGCAGCCCCCTGATTCTGGAATGATCTCCTCACTGAGGCCCGCCTGGTGCCAACTCTGTTATCCTTTCGGCACCAGGTTAAGACTGCCCTCTATGCAGAATGGGTGCCTGTTTGTTTTCCCTGCCCCCTCTTCCCTCTCCGCCCCTTTTTCCTTATGTGTTTCATCTTTTAGATTTTGAGCCTGTGGGCAAGGACTCTTGTTTTTATTGATCAGATGCAGCCTCTCTTGGAGACTTTTTCAGCTTAAGAGTGCGGTAAAAAGAAATACATACGGTACATACACACAATTAGGCCATCAACCCAATGAGCAGCTTTCTCCAATCTGGTGCTCTCCAGATGTGTCGGACTACAACTGCAATCATCCCCCACCAGCATGGCTTGGCCATGCTGCCTGGGGATGATGGGACATGTAGTGTGACACGTCTGAAAGGCGCCAGATTGGGGAAGGCTGCGTTAGAGAAATAACTGTGGCACCAAAGGGTTTGTGAAACCTGCCATATAGCTCTCCTCCTTTGCTCTCCCCGCAGCCTAATGCCAATAAGCAGAACTTGACTTTTATGCTATGAGGGACATTGTGCTGGCAACGTACTGAGGACCAGAGAGAAAACAAGTGTAATAAGCCACTACTCACATCATAGGCTCCAGCCTTAATCTGTTGGTACAGCTTGTGCTGATCCTCATCCCAGAAAGGAGGATACCCAACCAGTAAGATATAAAGAATAACACCTAGGGGAAAGAATGGGACAACAGCAAATTTAGAACCAAGGGGATCTAGTCTCTGTGTTGCATACTCTAACCATCCAGACTTGGAGGCTGGTGGGGAAGGGACTGCTGCAAATATATATTTCCCCCTACTTGAACAAAGGTATGCATTCCTGGTTCTTCTCATACTAATGTCCATCTTGCAGAAAAGCCTGTGTGGCTGATGGGAAGAGGGTAGCTCTCAGTTTGGTGTGGGCTACCAATGGCACATCAATGATTGCAGTTCAGGGGTAGAGCATGTGCTTTGCATCGCATGCAAAATTTCCCAGGTTCAATCCCTGGCATCTCCAGACAGGGCTCCGTCTGAAACGCTGGAGAGCTGCCGCTTGCCAGAATACACCAACATTGGGCTAGAATCTAATAGTCTGACATGATATAACGTCCACTGGCTTAGTACTTCAAGGGGCATATGGTTAAGGCCTAAGATAATTATTTGGTTGTTCCCCAGTTTAAACTAGTGCCAAGGCTGCACAATAATGGACACTTGGTGTTGGGTACTTCTTGAGAGTTGGGAAGAAGCCAAACAAAGGCCGTTTTTTCTTATCCTACCTGAGCAGCCTCTACAATACAGCCTTTGGGGTGATGTCACCTAAGAGGTGTCTCTCTGCCTGCCCTCTTCCTTTTTCTCTTGAACTTATTCAGCCTTTAGAGCAGGGGCTTGAACCTCTTTCAGCCCAAGGGCCAAATTCCAGTTCAGAGAACTTCTTGGGGGCTGCATTCCAATGGTGGGTGGCAAAGGAAAAAAAAGAGTAGGGCCAAAAAACCCAGCATATTGTAGCTCAAAGTCCTTACTGCCAGTCACTAAGCCGTAGGAGAGGCATTTCAACCTTTCAGAATGGGGGAAAAACTGCACAAATGCTGGGAAATCACCAAATGATTGGTGGTCAGGGGAAAGGGGGCGTAGCCATCTGGGGAGCCCTGGAGACCAGATTGGGACCCCATGTGGGCCAAAACTGGCCCCCAGGCCTGACCATCTACACCTCTGCTTTAGAGCTTCACCCCAACCTCAGAAATCCTTGGCTGAGCTGTGCCTCATCAACCCATGGCTGTGGGTGAAAAGAGGGTTACTTACTAAGTGGTAACTTGCTGCAGCGGGCATACAACGCTAGGTGAGAAGCCTCTTGTCAGGTACCATTTGCCCACATGGTGAGGAGGATTCTACCACATATCAACACGCCCATCAGAAATGCAAAGAAACAGAGGCACGGTACAATTCTTCTCATCACATAAGCACATGCTACAGATACCCATGGCTGAATGCCCATAATGGGGCTGCTACAAATTGCCTCCCCAACCTGCTCTTCCCACTCCCACTTCTGTGGGGTTCTGGACATGTGATCTGGAACAGAGGAATGGCAGGACTTCCCCCTTGCCACATCTCCACTCCAAATCTGAGGCATTCCTCAGAGTGCCACCTCCAAGGGAGGCTAGGAGGGTGGAAACAAGGGGGAGGGCCTTCTCTGTGGTGCCCCCCCCCCCGATTATGGAATGATCTCCCAACTGAGGCCTGCCCGGCAACAACTCTGTTATCCTTTCGGCACTGGGTTAAGACTGCCCTCTTCTTCGAGGCATTCAATGGCATTTAAATGGCATATGGGAGGGCTTTTATATTGGTCTAGCTGGATTAAACATTGTTTTAGCTGCTCACATTAAACTCCATTTTAAATTTTGTATATTGACATTTTAATGCTGCTTTTATTGTATTGTGGGGGTTTTTGGGGGGGTGTATGAATTGTTGTGAACTGCCCAGAGAGCTTCAGCTATTGGGCAGTATAGAAATGAAATAAAGAATAATAAATTTTAAAATATCACCCTTTCCCCAAATAACTTTCCTCTCTTAAAAAAAAGGGGGGCATGGGGGCTATTTTGTTGTTACAAACATTTGCATGTACTGTTTAGTTACACTCAGAATGTCTAAATGTTGTGCTACATTTTCACACTTCGTGCAAGAAGATAATACCGATTTTATGATTTTGCTACTTTGAACCCACTGTCAAGTGCAGGGTGAGACTATCTCGCAAATGTCACCTTCATTACCCCCAACCCCACTTGATATGTGGAATCAACACAGGCCGTGGTAGAACTGCAAATCTGAGATAAAGCAGTTGAGATGCTGGAGTCATTCAGAGTATTGGTCTTCAACTGGTGGGTCGCTACCCAAAACTGGGTCACACCGGCATCACTACTACTGTACACATAACCCCATAATGTCGAGTTAGATCCAAACTTTGTCATACTCAGAGCAGGTCCATTGAATGGATCTCATTAATTTCAACGGGTCTACTCAAAGTATGATTGGGACTGGATCCAACCTCTTGTTTTTACACTTTTGTTGGTTTCAGTACTGTGTTGTTCATTATGCTCTTTTCACTGTGAGCCACCCTGAAATATCTATAAGTAATGCGGAATATAAATCAGTAAAAGTATGTATAAATGAACTGCTTGTGTAGAGCTACTTGTTCCTTCTGTAGTGCATCAGATCTTTGATTGTGACATGCTGACTTCTGGACTTTGTAGGCCAGGGCTCTCCAACCTTGGGTCTCCAGATGTTGCTGGCCTACAGCTCCCAGCATACCCAGCCAGCATGGCTAATGGCAAGGGATTCTGGGAGCTGTAGCCCAGAAACATCTGGGGACCCAAGATTGGAGAGCCCTGATGTAGGCTGATCTGCAGCTGGATGGCCCTAGTGCTGAGTAGTGGGTTAAACTGGACATCCCCATGGCAACTCCATAATTCTACTATTTCCTGGAAGAGCCACACCCTGGAGTCAGGCAGCTCAGTCTTACCACATGCCCAGATATCCACAGGTTTGCCATAAGCTTCTTTGCGTAGAACTTCAGGAGAAAGATAGCCAGGAGTGCCCGCAAAGCCTGGGAGAGAAAGGAAAATTGCCAACACGTGTGTTTGCGTGATTATTGGGTCAGCAAAGTAAGCTAGGAAAGGGGTGGTGGTGGGGAATGATTCCGTCTAGCACTCACCAAACCAGGCCTGCTGGTCTCCTTGCACCTCAATCGCCAAGCCAAAATCTGCCAACTTCACCGCCGCTCCTTTGCATTTGCTGGCCAGAAGCAGGTTCTCCGGCTGTCATGGTGATCCAATTTAACATAGGGTGCCATTTTAATAGAGTCATGTATCATTTCGGTTTGGTTTAAAGTAAAGAGGAGGGGGAGTGGGGAGAAAGAAACAGAAAGAAAACAACAACAACAACAAACAGTTTGCAGAAGCTAGTTAGAAACTTGCAATCACCCTGACTCCAGAGACAGAGAAAGAGACAAGCTATTATCTGGAGACAGCCCTGTCCCATAGCCAGGATACACGGGGCAATAGTTCAGAGCAGTGTGCCCTTGTGTCAACTGCTGGTGGAGGAGTGCAAAATTTTGGAAACATGACTTGCCAGCCTGCTGGTCCCAAGGTTGATTTAGTTATATGACGAAAAAGCCAAGCTGTTATACCTCTTAGGCTGCAAATACTATACATACTTACCTGAGAGTTAACGCCACTGAACATAATGGGACTTCCTTCTGCGTAGACAGGCACAGGACAGGATTGCACTGTCGATGGCCCAGAACCATCCCCTCTACTTATGGGCTCCCCTCAGGCTCTGTTCTAGACCAGTGCACAAGGTTGACTGCCTTTGTAAATGGCACTTCTCAGGAATTAGGGGGAAGTACCCAATAGATTCAGGAGCCCAAGGCTATTGCAAAGGGGAACACAGAAACAGTTTAGTCCCTTTCATAATTCACAAGGATTGCCCTCAAGGCTAATCCAGCTGAGTACAGAAAATCAGATCAGTTGCATTTTTTTAATGAGTTTGAACCAGCAAACTCTGTTAAGTCTGAGACTATACTCTGTTAAATCTGAGACTATGCTTCCATGGCCACATGAAATGCCCTGGGAATAGATTTCTGCAAATTTAAGCAACAGTCTAGATTCGGAGGAGGGTGAACACCTGGCTTTTGCCCTATTTGCTGGCCCAGCTTTGTTTGTTTTATAGTACGGCAGCAGCTGTCACCCCCTTTGGCCTAAGACTGCCTAGTAACATGTAGCACCTCCAAAACATCTGATCCTTGACTCATCAAGGCACCTATACATTCATTTAAGGTGCAATCCTATGCATGTTTAGACAGAAGAAAATCTAAAGCATGGCTGGCTGGGGAATGCTGGGAGTTGTAGAACTTTTTTTCTGTCTGAACATGCATAAGATTGTGCCCTTAAAAAGGAAAACAGTACTACTAAAAAGCTGAAGATGACTCTGGGGTATCAGGCACTGCCACAACTAGTGACCTGATGTTTTGCGATACAGATTTGTGCCCCAGTAAAAAAAATCCCTTGGGCAGTTCCGGTGGTTAGGTTTTGCACATGATTAGGGTCTAACTGATCATCTTTGGGGCCATCAAGCAATTTCCTGTCAGGTGATCCCGAGGTTAATTTCCCCTGAAGCTTGTGGCTTTGCTTCCTTGAGTCACCTGCAGCCATTTGGCTCTAAAGGCACCTGATTGCCACGTGCCCCTTCCTGCTGGCATCACTCTGTGGTTGGGATTCATAGCTTGGTGTATGAGGGCTGATGGGTAGACCATCCTGCTTTGCTGCAGGAAGCTGGGCTAGGTGCTCTTTCGCTCTTTCAAATCTATCTAGACACGTTGATCGAGATTGTAGATGAGTGGGATACACATGATGAATCAGTATCTCCATTTTTCCCAGCCTTCCCCAACCTGGTGTCCTCCCGATGTGCTGGACCAGCTCCCATCATCCACCAATCAGCATGCCGGCTGGGGGATGATGGGCATTCCAGTCCAACACAACTGGAGGGTGCCATGTTGGGGAAGGCTGATTTTATGATAAGCACAGCTCTGGTTGCAACGTCAAGGAGAGAGAGAGGGAGCACATAAGACACAACTGTCTCAAGGAGCGTCTCCAGCAACACCAAGTGGGCCGCTCAACAAGATCTGCCACAGACGGCCTTCTCCTTGTCCCTTCAGCCAGAGCGGCTAGACTGGTCGGGACGAGGCAGAGGGCCTTCTCTGTGGCAGCCCCCATACTGTGGAACTCTCTTCCGAGTGACCTCCGCCATGCCCCCTCTCTGCTGAGCTTCCGCCGCTCATTAAAAACTTGGTTATTCAGGCGGGAATATGGGGTGGGCTAAGATTTTAAAATTGTATACTGTTTTGATGTATTTTAATGGAGAAAAATGTTTTAATGTATTTTGTTCTGTTTTATTTTCTGTACATCGCCCAGGGTGGCTGGTTTGCCGGCCAGATGGGCGATAGATAAATGCAAATAATAAATAAATAATAAACTGTGCTCTTGTGGCTTCCCAGTTTCCAGCTTGTAAGCTGACAACACAACGGACAACACTCTACCCACCCAGCACGCACAAGAAAGGGCTCCCCTCCATCCCATCCTTTGCTTGGACCTTTTTGCTCCATGAGTTGAGGTTAATTAGATATGCTTTGTGTCATATTTTCCCTGGTGTGGTCTAGAGACTTCCAGGTATATCTGCTAGGAATCAGCAGAGACAACGGGAGTCACTGATTAAAATATCCCCTAAGAAACTTTGGCAATGTTACAAACAACACAGGAAGGGAGTGTGTGCCAGCTCTGGCAGTGGATTAGGGACAAGCTGTGGCTGCCAGTATGTGAACATACATCTTTGTGGAAAGTTAATGCTCTGCACACCATTCACATTTCTTCTTAATGTCTTTAGGAAGAACACCATAATGAAGAAAGCCTAGGAGGATAAAAGCAACCTAAGTTCTCCAGTTCATAAACTGTACCAAAATCAAAAACACTCAAATATATATTTCAAATGGGAAGTAGAGTAATCATTCATAAGGAGCTAAGTCCCATTGAACATAGTGGGGCTCACTTCTCTGATAAGACACTCCAGATCACGCTGCACAACCATCAAACCTGGGAAGATTAATTATAACTAAGGAGGCCCTGTTCTCTGTCCTTATCCATTCTGATGAAGTCAAATCCCAAATGGAAGTCTCATGTAGAACTGGAATCTAGAGGTGAAAGGTTGATAAGAGTTTCAAAGAGGACAACAACTCAGTGGGCACTACCCAATTCAACACTACCGCTAACATAAATTATGTTGCGTTAGAGTAAGCCACCTCTAGCACAATGCCGGTAGTGTTTGCTGGCACGACAGGTTTTCTAGAGAAACCCGTAGTGCTAGCAAATGCTATTGACATTGTGCTAGATGTCACTTACTCTAGAACAACATAATTTACATTAGTGCTAGTGTCAAATCAGATGCTGCCCAGTGGGGCCTCAATTTTACTCCAGTTTGCTTTTCTGTGTGTGAAAAAAATGCCACCCTTACAAAAAAAAAAAAAAAAAAAAAAAAGAGTCTTACCCTAATGTTAGTTGATGATAAATTCTTGGTTCCACCACTTCATGATACTTTGCCACTAATGGCCTGGTTCCAGTCACTGTATCACTGTGATATGGATCTCCTTCAATGCTACTATTGGGAAGGGCTGGAGAGCATATTTCCAGCAGAAGGATATATTCTCCACCCAACTGCATGTAATGAATATCGCTTTCCCCTTGCAGTACTGCAGCTGTATTACTCCTCAATGGGACATATTGAAGCTGCAGTGGCTTAATTAAACCATATTACCACCAGGAAGCCTCCATCACCAAGCTCCAATGTATATGAAAGACCTGTTCTGTACTAGGAGTTGGTTCTAAATTGAATTATATTTAGAGTAAGCCCACTGAAATCAATGGGAACTTAAGTTAGTCATGACTAAACTTTTTTGTATCATATTGTCTGATGAAGAGTTCTGGAGATCTTGAAATCTTGCACATTTTTGTGAACTTTGAGTTGGCTCAGGGTATTGCATTATATGGATTTTGGCATTTTTCTAATAGCCAACACAGCTGCCTTTTTTCCCAAAGTCCCATTGATTTCAATGGGTTTGCTCCAAGTATGACTAAATCTGGAACCAACCCTATCAATCCAACAGCAAGAGTCAGCAATACTTCCTGATGCTACATCACATGCTTTCTAGTCCATTTCACTTTTTAACAAGAAACACCAAATTAGATGACTGATAATGCAGGAAAGCAATTCCACCAGATATTCACCAGTAAGAAAGAATGCATCCCACAAGGCCCATTAGATGTGGAAGAGACCATCTTTGTCACAAAAATATTTTATTATGTATTTGTAATATTTGTAATATTAATATAGTAATAAATATTATCATTTACTTGTAATATTTATCACACCAAGAAAGCATGACTCTAAACACTAGAAGCCAGCACCCACACAAAGTTACAGAATATTTAAATGAGTACAGATTGAGACACACTTAAGTCTTGGGAGTTCAAATACAAGGTACAAGTCATTATCTTAAATGGTCTAGCACCAACATACCCAGAATGCTGCCTCCCTCCCTTTCAGACTTCTAAGCAGCATAGCTGGCTGGGGCATGCTGAGAGTTGTAGGACTTTTTTCTGTCTAAACGTACATAGGATTGCACCCTCGGTGGGAGTAAGCAAGCCCACTGAATGCAGTGGGGGTTATGTCTGAGTAAACATGCACAGGATTGCGCTGCTGAACAGTTACAATCTGCAGAATGGGTTTTCCATCATGCTCACCAAATCTTCGTTCTCCCTCACCCCTCTTTTTTGTTTTGTTTTGTTTTGTTTTGTTAACTGCATAACATCTAGCAAGAAGAAGAGTTCTGGTGAACTCAAAAGCTTGCCGACTACTTTGTGATGTTTCATTCAGTCCTAATAAAGGTATTACACTACTGTTGCTTTTGGATTTTTAAAATATCAGTTGCTCCCACGAACTGCAGTAAAATGCTGAATTATTTGAGATTTAAAAGCATTAACTGCTTGATAAACTCCACCCCTCACACACACAAAAATCTTGACATATCTTTCACAAAGATTAATGGAGAAAGTTTGCCTTCTCCTAACTTAATGTGAAAAATGTATCAGTTGTATGACCTCGATGTAATTAGCGTTACTGAGGCTGTATTTGCTCACAGATCTGCATGAGGTAATGCCATATAGATATACACATTTGTAGTCTGTCTAATCACCTCCATAACAAAAAGTATCAAATCTAGATCAAAGGCTTTATTTAGTTAGAAATCATAAGACCAGCACGCAACAGTGGTTATGCTAAACCAGAGAGATTGTACCTTTTGTAGCAAAGGGCTGGTACAAGTACAAATCAAATTATTTTTCCATTGAATCAGGGACTTTTTGCACTGCCTATCCTCTTACAGATTACCATAGGTGGCTTATCACTACCACTGCATTATAGCAAAACATTATATGCAAAGGCTTTATTCCTTGTAACAACAGAAGCTCAGTTCCAAATTGTACAAGTCTATGTGCAAGAACAGAGCAAGAGGCCAAACAATAACCACAGGACTAGCCTGTGCATGAGAATGTATGTTTAGCATCTCAGAGACTTCATTTCAACAACAGAGGGGGAAAAATATTGAGGACCACAAGATCTTCCACACTATTACTAAGCATATCGCCATATGCAAGAGGCTCTTGAATAAACTAGTCCTAAGAAAATATTTCCAGCGGTGGAACACATAGCAACACATACTTACTGCTTAAGTAACATTGTCTAAGGCTTTGGGGACATTTTTTTAATCTGCGCCTTTTGTTGCAGATTGTGCCTCTGTCAAATTTTAGGTGGTAGTTTCATGCAAAACGTTATTAGGCAATTTTGAAAGCAAAGCCATCGGGAGCTGTGCAAATCACCCAAATAAGAACTTCAGAATTCGGGTGTTTTTCTCGGTCCCCAAGATGAACCCACCTATTGGCTTGATGCACAAAATGATCAGGCATTGTCTGTGTTAAGCAGAAAGTTAAACTAGTCAAGCATTTTTAAAGCCTAGACGCTTTTAACTTTTGGTCAAATTCCTGTGCCAAAGCCCAAAAGGAAAAGTATCAGAAATTACAGTGGAGGTGGAGTGAGAGGGGAAGCCCAGAATCTTTGTACGTGCCCACAGAAACCCCACAGAACTGTTCAGAAAGTAGCTTCCCCATATATCTTGCACACACAGACACAGAGAATTGTTATCAGAAAGCTTCCCTTTTATCCCATTGCTACTCTAACAAACACAATCATTGCTGAACCTTAACTGTCCATCACACTCGTCAAACAGGATCTCTTTATAATACTCAATGACTCTGGGCCTACTAAAAGAGCATTATAAAGAGGCCAAACAGGGAGCGGACAAACAGAGAACAAGAATCCAATACGGCAAGTCACAGAAAACAAGTAATTTGCACACATTTAAACTAGACATCATGCATGCAAACATCTGGAGAAAGATTACATCTGTTTTGTCTATAGGGATCATTGCTCATGTCGGAGCCTTGCCCCATACGATACGCCCACCACGGGAGGAGAAAAAGTTGGAAATGGTTGAGGGTGGGAAGATGAGTGACTAAAAGGAAACTGGAAAAAGGCAGGGAGCAGTTGGGGAACCGAATGAGTCGTTTATTGAAAGCATTGCAATTCGGCTGTCCTAGACCCTACCGTCATGTCTCCCTAGACCAGCCTTCCGCAACGTGGCACCCTCCAGATGTGTTGAGACTACAACTCCCATAATGGCCATGCTGGCTAGGAATTATGGGACTTGCAGTCCCAACACATCTTTAGGACACCAGCTTGGGAAAGACTGCCCTGGACTGTCACCTGACAGCTGCCCAGAAATCAGCTCAGATTAGCCAGACAACGCCAAGGGGCAGGGACAGACTTGACCATGCAGCATGCAAAAGCAAAATAGCTTTATTACAGGGCCTGGGTAACTCCTGATGTTATGAGGCAGCCCCGAAGCATCTGGGCAGTGCCTGGCCAGTGGCCAGTGCCTTCTGCAATACTTGGTATTACAGAAGGCACGGGAGCGACAAAACTAAGACTGGTTGATACTGTTTGCTCCAGCAGCAATCTCTTTCCTTGCCACTGGGATGAATGGGACTAGAAGGCCCAGCTACATTAATAGACTACTGTAAAACAAGTGAAGTCCCTAGTTCAGGAGAATGCCGTTTGAACTCCTGTGCTTTCAAGCTCATCCAGAAGATGTCTTTCTACCCTTCTGGCTTTGTGGTATGAGGGGGGGAGTTTGTGTGTGTGAGGGATTTATTTTCCTTTTCCTGCTGTAACACATGATTAGGAACATAGGAAATGTCCCAGGAAATGCAAGCAAATGTGAGCAAACATAACCATCTATACCAGTGTTCTCCAACCTTGGGTCCCCAGATGTTTTTGGCCTACAACTCCCAGCATGCCCCAGCCAGCATAGCTGGCTGGGGCATGCTGGGAGTTGTAGGCCAAAAACATCTGGGGACCCAAGGTTGGAGAACACTGATCTATACAGACTATGTAGCACACATGGACCCCTGTTGGCTGTATGAACTGTCAAGGACTTATGAACCCTGCACCCTTGGACTTCTGGGGCCAGGAAAGAGCTAATTCCTGAAATGAGAACATTCTGGTGGACAAGCCACTGAAAAAAGTATCCTACTTGTCTTCTAACTTTAAATTACAGTGCAGTTTGTGATTTTACCACCGTGTGGCAATAAACTCCAGCTAAACTCTCACCCCACCCAGCTCCCTACCATCTAAATAACCACCTCTGTGAACGCCAAGCAAAAGGTTTAGCTCTGCGAGACTTTGGTAAGCAACAGCTCCATGATTACACACTGTGCAGCAAGCTGCATAAACTGTGTGTCCTGCCTCAAACCCTGCAATCACCTCCAGAGGGGGCTAAAAGATGGACAGGTTCATACTTTGTTTGGACAGCAGGTTTGAGCAGGGACATTTTATTAGTATGTGGATCCCCACTCGTCAGCCAAGCCAGAGGAAGGATCACAGCAAAAACTATAATATATATGCTGGTATCATTAAGCTGATTTCTGATTGGGCTGTCCTAATCCAGGATCAAGCGATACTGTGCAGCTTTCCATTGGCCTGATTACCAAAAAACCCCGCAACAGGGTTTTTAGGAAATTTGGTCTGAACAACTGAGAATTGATCAGCTTCTTGAAGGGGGGGGGGGACCCATGCAAAGATACAAAGACGGACAGACGGACAGAGCAGTGGGGAAGAAAACTCACCTTGAGGTCTCTGTGGACGACCCCCATTTGGTGGCAATGGAGAACAGCCTCCAGGATCTGCTGGATGCAATGACTGCATGCAAACACCAGGGGGCGTGTTAGTTCACGGTGAGTGGTAACAACCACATAGGCTGGTGGGGTGGGGTGGGGATAATGGGGGGGAAATAAGGAAAGGGAAAACGGAAGAGGAGAAGAAGGAAAAGGAGGAAAGGGGGAGGGGATGGAAAATAAAGGAATCTGACTCCCTCTCTGCTTCAGGTTCTAATTGCAAAATGAGAAACCCCAAGTTACAGATACAAACTCTGGGAAAGTGAGAATAGGACTGAAGGAGGAGGAGTTGCCTCCCCTAGGAGGGGAAAAAGGACCCAAGACTGACTGAAATTCTGGCAGTCAGGAGGCAAATTACACAGCAGATGGTGTGGATGCTGTACTAAAGGAAGGCAAAAGAACAGAATCACTACGGTAAGCAGCACTGCAGAAGTTTGTCATCTCTCCCTCAGTATCCCCCACCCTCCAGCAATTACTGTCCTCTACCCCAGTGTTCTCCAACCTTGGGTCCCCAGATGTTTTTGGCCTACAACTCCCAGCATGCCCCAGCCAGCTATGCTGGCTGGAGCAAGCTGGGAGTTGTAGGCCAAAAACATCTGGGGACCCAAGGTTGGAGAACACTGCTCTACCCTGTTCTGGAGCTGCAGACCCAGCAGGCCACCTAACCAGGCATGGCATCAGCAGCACCCAGCACCTTTGGGCAAGTGCCAGGACCCCAGCCAGCACCCAAAAGGGCCCCGCTAGCACCCGTCCTGGCAGCAGCAGTGTCTGGCAGCCATTTTAATTTCACTTAATACCCCCAACGTAGCGTTGCTGTGGGGCATTGTGGGAAATTAACATGGCCGCCTGCTGCTGCCAGGGATCCTTGTGGCCAGGGGCCCAACAGAGGGCACTTGACTGAGGGGTCCTCAAACCTGAAGCCAGCCCTATACCAAATCATTTTATGTTCAAATGGCATACACCAGAGGTTTCAAATTAGCCTGACTGATTCTGTTGTTCATATGCTTGTTTCCCTTTCATCTCAGTGTTGGTCCATTGGCAATTCTAAATCTTCATCTATCTAAATCTATGCAGCGGCCAGTGGTTTTTTTTTTCCTCCTGGTGGAGGTGGCAACCATATGTCTAACTAAAAAATGTTGAACTTTTTCCATCCCTGAGACCTATTCCTACAGGAAGAAATGGGAGCACTAAAGCCCAGCTCAGCAACACTATCTTTAACAATATTATTCAGTATATATACATCGATACCAGTCCCAAAAAGAAACGAAGAAGTGGTCTCAAATAACGGTTGCCAGTTCCCTTTCCTAGCGGCTGGTACAGGCAGGGAGGGAGCTTCATAGATGAAGTGCCTCATTAAGAGGCTTAGGAAGGATCAATCCAATCCATGCTGGGCAGGCTGGCCTTGCAATTGCATGCCACAAATCAGGTCTGGAAAAACACGGGAGGACAACCCCAAAATACTGGAATGCAACAGGCTGACAACAATGTCATTCGGATACAACAGTGTCATCCGCATTGTACCAGGTGGGAGAGCTTTCAGAAAGATCATTTTATCCTCTGAAAATTGAGAGGAAAAGTCACCACACTATGACTCTTTGGCCTCAACAATGCATATATTTGCAGCAGGTCGCCAGGAGACTCTGCCAATACATTTAAGAGCTCTGGTACATTAGACAGGATGCAACAGCGGCTCACACCTCTGTTCCATAACAGTCTCCTCCTTCCATCCTTTCTTTTCCACTTCATGTAGCAAACTGGAACTATGCTCTGCTTGCACTCCCCCCACAGGAGGCAGGAGAGAAGGGTGAGAAAAAGACTGGCACAGCCTTGGGATTAAGGGCTACACATTTTTTTAAATGCCCTAATGATGGTTATGGTTTCTAGTGCTGATTCCTAGACCCTCTTCATTCAGTGGCTGCTTTACAGTAATACCTTGGATTGCAAGTAACTTGGTTTGAGAGCGTTTTGCAAGACAAGCAAATTTTTAAATATTTATTTAATTTTTTTTACTTGATATACAAGCGACGTCTTGCAAGACAAGTACTGTAGTACGGCTTAAATTAAAAAATCTCTGTACAGATTTTTTTGGGGGGATTTCGTTTTGATATAAGAGTGTTTTGGATTACAAGCACGTTTCTGGAACGAATTCCGTATGCTCTCAATCCAAGGCATGACTGTATTTTACTATAAAGAATGCGCCTTCCCCAGTCTTTCATCCTCTAAATGAAAATAAGGGTGCAGGTCTTCACCTCTTTTGCATTTCTTTCTGGCCCTCTTTGAAATAGTCAACAACCTCACCACATCCTGAACAAACTGGCCACAACCAGCTAGAATACTGAAACGCAAGGAAAATTAAGTGACTTGTAGAAGGTGTCGTAAAATAGATAACAGAGGAAGATCCAAAATTCAAACTCTTATGTCAAAATCCTAATCTAGCATCTCATTTTGTTGATCTAACGGGTCTCCTTTAAACATTTAATTTCATCAGGAAAATTACTGTTACCCACTGGTTCACCTCATAGCACTAATTGAACGTTTAAAAGGCTGCAACTGTATCAGTGGGGCCAATTGTGCGTCTTCTTAACACGAAATCAAGTGCCTGCCCTGGGTCCACTTAAAAAAAAAAAAACAATCCATGGGCAGCCTGGTTTGGAAAGAGCCATTTTAATTTCCCACAATGCTCCTGATGTAGCGTCACTCCAGACCATCATAGAGTATTAAAATGGCAGCTCACCACCTGGTACTGATCAGAGTGCAGCTGCTGGTAGGTAAACCCACAAAGGAAGGAACCCACTCACCTAGGGTGAGGGGCCACCACTATGCACTGTTCTGAGGGCCCCTTCAAACCTGGAACTGGTCCTGGACAAAATCATCGCCTGGCTGGAAGTGGGGGCAAGCATTTTAAGTTAAGGATCTGTGCAATTGTCCATAGGCTGACACAACTGTGGGCCTTTAAATATTAGTAGGCGATCACTCGTGATCGAGTAAGATTGTCTTCCAGGATAAAAATTACAAAAAGAAAATTATAAAAGGAGGAAATTCTTAAAAAATTGTGTAGACTCTAGCGATGGGTCCGTAAGTGACTGTGGAGGCCAATATTCTTTAAATATTACATTAGCGCCATGGGATGAACCCACAGGAAAGTGACTCCCTCAGCACTAATCCAACATTTAAATGAGGAACACATTCCTTCTCTGATACACAAACAAACTGAATAACCCTGAAGTTTCTTGTCAAGCTATTGGACTGTCATTAAAGCTTGGAAATCACCACCCAATCCCGAGTAATATGTGAACAGCGTTGTGATATGTATCACTTCACCAGCTGCAGCACATTGTTTACACATGGAAGGGACAGAATGGCTGTAAACAGGTTTGTTGTGTCTTTCTGGAATCTCGTGTTTTCGCATGGGAAACTACTGTGGAAACAATATGAGCTAGTCACATGGTTTGTATGTTCTGATGACGTGCTAACTTGTTTTTCTGTCTGAAGCCATCTTAGAGAGAAGCTGGACTGCTTTCTCTCTTCTTTTTGGTTCTTCTTGCTAGACTTTGTTACTGCAACAATGTAACGTCTTTGCTGAGGTGGAGTGAAGCTCAACTTACTCCACTGGATGTAATGCTTGCTATGCATTTATACTCTGCACATGGACTGTAACTAGGAAATGTATACTCTGTAGAACTTTACTTGCTAAGTGAATAAACAGGTAGAATTAGACCTGTGGTGTTACAGAGTGTTTCCTGACTCCATGGATTAATCTGCAACGGAGAAGCTGGGCTGGTTAAACTGGCACAACACGCTGCACGCTGCGCGAGGGGGGAGGTGAGATCTGGAAGATCTGTGTGTGGAATTTCAAGCGTCTGCTAGCACACAGACAGAATAATAAATCTCCCAACACGCACAAACTCTGCTCACGCTCCAACAAACAGGACCTACCTACCATCCTTGTCACCATGAGCTTACATGGTACGTATGCTGACAACACCTAGGTACATTAGTATCAGGTTCAGTCAATTAAACCTTATTGACCTCTCTACTACTCAGGTAAGTACATCACTCCAAAATGAGGTAAGTTTCTCTGGAGGTGAGCTTTGGGATGTTCTTGTATTAACACAAGTGAAAAATGGGAACCAGGTTTCAAAAAAATGGTCTTGCTTAATGGTACTTCTTGTTAGTCTCTACTCTGATGCAGTAATTTCTCTGCTAGAGCCAGTTGCCAGTTTCTGGTGAACTACCTCTGGATTGCATATCCCTTTTTAGTTCTCCAGCGCTTAACCATTTCCATTCTAGCAACTGTCAACAGGAACATAACTAACTCCTTAATGTATAGGTTGGTTCTGGGAGTCCTTGGCAATTGATAATAAAGCCAAACATGGAGTCAGGACTAATAATACTATTTCTGAAGTTACGCTAAATATCCATGCTCAGTATTCAATAACTTTACGATAAGCCCACCACATATAAGGATCCACATGTAAGGATCCTCCTTCATTACAACACATCTAACGATTCCCCTGCAACCTTCTCACACACACCCCAATTTCCAGCAGTGCTGGTGCAATCCTGATCTATCTTGCAGGTGGGATGGAGGAAACTGAGTCTTAAAAGGCTGAAAACTTTTAACCAACCTACATGGAAACATAATATGTGAACATTTTAAATGTGAAGTATGTTTCTGCCAACCAGAATGCCTGTGGAATTGACTCCAAAATAAACAAGTTGGTAGGAATGCAATGCAAGTACACACACATGCATTTCCATGGGAATTCAGGTATGAGAAAGAATCAATAAGCAGTAATTTGAAAAATGAATATGAACTAGCCCTCAGTCATAACGTTACTACCTCACTGGGCCAGTGTGGAGAAAATGCTAGTGCTGTTTGAATTTGAGGAGGAGACTGGATTATATCTAATGATGGCTTTGGACTAGCATAAAGCGCTTACATTTGCACAAGGTGGAGCATCCCATTGTCGCTGATCCCACTACCTACTACAGCCCTCTGTGTCACATCCTATACCGTCCCAGAGGGTCCCCTAACCCTCAGAAGCAGCTCTTCAGGGGGTGCTGCAGTGAGCCGGGTCAGGGTGGAGAGATCAGTGAAAATTGGAAGCCCTTGCTTGCGCAAGAGAAAGTGCTTTCCTTTAACACAGAGCCACCATTGGATACAAACTATTGTCTATATAATAGCCCAACGGTGTTTGGAGGGGAGAGGGTTGAACAGATAAAGCTGACTTATACTGTGTCAGACAAAAAAATTTTTTTGTGTGTCAGACAATTGGTCCATCTAGACCAGTATTGTTGACACTGAATGGCTATTGCTCTCTAGGATTTCAGGCAGGAATTTTTCCAGTATACCTGGAGATGCCGGGGATTGAACCTAGGACCTTCTGCATGCAAAGCATGTGCTCTACCACTGAGCCACAGCCTCTCCCAGTTTGCAGAAGTCTTCCCCTATTTGGGTAAAACTCTTAAGGTGCAGTCCTATGTATGTTTAGACAGAAAAAAGGTCTACAGCTCCCAGCATGCCCCAGTCAGCATGGCTGGCTCGGGCATGTTGGGATTTGTAGGGCTTTTTTTTTTTATCTAAACATGCACAGGATTGCACCCTTAGTTGTCTGAACCCCCGGGGTGGGGGCAGGGGGGAGGTGTGGTCAGGTAAGTCTGAAGAAAATCACCAGACTATTTGTAGACACTTGAACGTGATATGGCAACACTGCTAGCTTCACATGTATACTTGGGAGGGGGCTTTACAGCTGGATAGGTGAAAACACAGCTGCAGCAGAGGGGAGACTCAAACATTTTGTGGCATGGTTATTAGCAGCAAATGCTATCCTTAGACTCACACTTGCCAAATCCATTGCTTTTCTATGTGCTGTTCCACACATTATGTAACAGCAAACTTCGGTTTTCTGCCAAGTGTACATTGGACAAGGAGTGCAGCCTATCCTGGCTTCCACCTGAGTATACCTGTACAATATATATTTGCATCTTTAGGTGTACAAGCAAATGTATCGTGTCCACCTAAAAACGAAGCAGCCTTCATTCAAGGTAATCTGTATGTTGTGATTTGGGTTCCTGCTAACAAGTGATTATTCCCTCCAGTGCATCACTGATGTACTGAAAATGATTATCCCTAAGAAGTGAATGAACAAACTGATCTCAGCAGAGAGTCCTTGAATCCTGAATAAGCTGAGCTCCAGCCTGTTGACCTTCAACACAGTGCAAAGCTCATCTGTCTCCACAGAATTCTGTCACAGGAAGAGAATAATCATCCGATGGACAAAAGAAATCAGTTGAGGAATAAAATAGATAATGCCCCTCCTATAGCTTCCATTACGTACAGAGATGTATTTATCTAAATCACTGTCTACTGTAACAAAGAGAGATCTCAAACTTTGGGCATTCCTTAGTAGCCATGAATTCCAATAGAATGTTTTACCTGCCCTAGGGAGGGAATATTATTCTTGTCACGTCTGAGGGTATTCAAAATCCAAATTCTACTTCCTTCCCCTCTACAAATGAAAGGATAAGCTGGCTGTGTCTTCTATACTGGGCTACCAATACCAAGAACCTGCAACAATTGGATCACTGCTCTTGCATTAGACAGAATTTTAAAAACAGAAATTCAAGGAGGAAAATGAGTCCTAAACCTTGCCATTTGCAAGTCAGCAAGTATCAGGCCCAATAATACTGGGCATGTGGGAATTGCTGGGCCTCTTCCCTTGACCTGTTTGCTTATTTTTACATGCCGCTTTTGAATGATAAGATAAACCATAGCCTACCCTTAGACTCGCACATTCTCCCTTCCCCTTCCCTCCTCCTCTGGTGTGGCCATGAGGAATTTGGAAGTGTTTGCTTTTATTTTTGCTTAACTACAGCTTGTCATGTCATCCAAACCTGACAAACTGCGGTTAATCTTAACTATGCCTTGTTTGAAACAAGGCAATTTCGTGGTTTATGTAGCAAACATGACGCAAAGACCATCACTGACCAGCAAGTCCTCAGACACACAGAATTGCAGCCTCTTATCATGAGCAACACTAATCTGTAGGCTTTCTGACTTATTCTGAACGTGTGCTGATGATCTCATGGCAGCTGCCCCAAGAGCCGCATGCTGTATGTTGTCCAGAGGAAATGGAGAGCTACTCATTAAATTGATGCCCCTCAATCCTTGCAGTCATGAATAAAGATTAGAATCCCAGAAGCCAGGAATGCAGAACCTCTTTCAGCCCAAGAGCCAAATTCTGGAGAAGCTTCTGGGGGCTGTATTCTGGTGGTGGGCAGGGCCAAAGGTTGCCCCCCCCAAATACCAAAAATGCCAGCATATTTTAGCTTAAATCTTTCACTGCCAGTAACTAGCCTTAGGAGAGGAATTTCAACCATTTAGAATGTGGGGGGGGGGGCTGCACAAAAGCCAGGAAACCACCAAACAATAAGTGGTCAGGGGAAAGGTGTGGGCCAGGGGAGGGGGCATGGCCTTCTGGGGAATTCCAAAGGGTCAGTTTGGGAGCCCAGGGCGGGTGGATTTGGCCCCCAGACCTGAGACCCTGCCATAAGCATTCTCTGCGAGGGTAAAAATAGCCTCCCTTTATCACTCTTTGACCACCCAGATTCTGAACATAACAAGAGCATTGTAGAACCTGTTAAAGGATCACTAATCCATATCAGCCCTCCGTTGGGTGTCCCACCATCTGACATGAGGCGGGTGGTGAGGCAAGAGAGGGCCTTCTCATGGCTGGCACCCAGCTGTAGAATGCTCTCCCCGGGGGAGATTTGCCTGGCACCTACTTTGTTACCTTATCAGTGCCAGGCAAAACCCTTTTAAAAACATTTTTCTAGGCCTTTTAATAGTTTATACCCCCCCCCCTCTAAAACTGGTTTCAAGCTGCCATTATATGCTGATTCTACTTATTACGTAGTCGTAAATGCTGTTCCATTTTTATTGATTGTATTTTCATGTTACTATGTGGTAAGGTACTCTGGGGAAAAATATTTTTGACGGGTGGGATCTAATTTTCCAAGTAAATGAATAATCTGCATTGAGTGTTCTTGAGTGTCCACCATTAGACTAGGTGCAGAGAGTCAAAGTGACATCACTTTCATTTCCTACAGTGAAGGAAGGGGGAACCCTGATGCTCTATTACACCTCCTTGTTTCCTAGCAGGGGATATCCTTCTTCACCCCCAACCTCATTCCTTCTTCTTCCTTCATTTACTGGCTTGAACGAGTGTAGCAGAAATACCGCCCATGTTGAGACCAGGTTACAAGCTGTGTACAGCTGAACTATCCAGTGGTAGTTGCCTGTCTGCTTTCCCCGGAGCAAGACAGAGGGCTCTGTCTCTTCTCATTAGCATTTTTAAGGTACCCTGGTGCAGCTGGCTCCTGTTGCCAGGCTGTTGTTTTGGTTGCTATGCTGATGCATGTGCTAACCTAGCATCCAATTGGTTATCTGGACATGCTCACTTCCCTCCCACCCCCACCCCTCTCTCTGAACGTGAAATTGGTGGTGGGTCAAGTGTCAGATTGGAAGGGGAATAGGCTCTGTCTGAATAAGCATGTACAGGTGCACTCTCTGTTCTGGGATTTGTAGAGTGACAAAATAATGGATTTTAACTAAAGGAAGGTGCAAGGATAGTGAGGAGGCAGCAGGGATGGGAAAGAAGGAGCAGCAAGAATCTCTTGAGTGAGACAGTGGAACCTCTCTCGTAGGAGGTCTCTGTGGAAGGCAGATAACAATCCTCATGTAATGCAGTGGCTTTCCCCATTCTCTGGGCTTTGTATTGTGTTCTTTCTAGCTTTTTTTTTTTTAACTGAAGTTACATTTATCAGCTTCATTACATTCCAGATTCAGAAAAAGGGAAGGGGTCCTGGCTCAGTAGTAGTACACATACATTGCCTTTAGAAGGTCCCAGAGTCAAACCCCAACATCCCCATCTGATAGTATCCCAGGAAGCAGGGTTGCGGAAGACCTTTGCCTGAGACCCTGGAGAGCAACTGCCGGTCAGAGCAGGCAATGCTGAATGGCTGAATGGACCAATGGTCTGACTCAGTATAAGGCAGTTTCATAGGTTCCTGTGTACATGACATGGATTGGAGCATCTACTATAATCCAGGCTACTGAGCTAGTAACTGGGTTAATAAAGAAGGCAAAAAACATAAAAATAAAAAAAGTAATGGAGACTCCTGAAGCCAATGAGATTCTTGGGGTAACAGTGGATAGCTTGATGAAAGCATCACCCCAATGTGCCAATATGATAATGCCATTATACAAATCTATGGTGCAGCCATACTGGGAATATAGTGTAGAGTTCTGGTCACCACACCTCAAAAATGATATTGTGGAGCTCAAGAAGTGGCAGAAAAGGGCAACCAAAACGATGAAGGAGCTGGGATGGGCTCCTCTATGAGGAAAGGTTACAGCATTTAGGACATTTTTAGCTGAGAAAAAGGCTGAGTAAGGGGGGACATGATAGAGGTGTATATAATTATGTATGGTGTGCAGAAAGTAGGGAGAATTTTTCTCCCTTGCTCATAATACTAGAACCTGGGGTCATCCAATGGAGCTGAATGATAGGGGATTCAGGAGAGATAAAAGGAAGTATATCTTCACACAGCACGTAGTCTGGATGGAATTTACTACCACAAGATATAGTGACGGCCACCAACGTGGATGGCTTTAAAAGGGGATTAGACAAGTTAATGAACTGCTGGATGCACATATAATCAGATTAAAAACACAATTGCAAAAGATAAAAAAGCCCTTTTGCAGGATTTTGGTCTTTTTTGTATACTAAAATTCCCTGAATGATACTTTCACATTTTCTGTTCTCTACTCTCTGGGATAGGAAGAGCTTGCTTGGTTGTGAAATAACAGGAGACAACTGGAGCAGAGACGTGCCATCCCTGCATTCTGTCTACCAGCAAGTAAACAACTGATTAAGCCAGTTTTCTCAACAGTGCCACCAGCAGGTCTGAACTCATCCTCTAAACCAGGGGAGGGCAACCTGTGGCCCACCAAATGTTTTGGCCTACAACTTCCATCAGTGCTAGCCAGCACAGCCAATGGTGAAGGATGATGGGAGTTATAGGCCAAACATCTGGAGGACCACAAGTTGCCCACCCCTGCTCTAAACTGTTTTAGAACCTCTGGAAATGCATGCCCAATACCCCTTTTAAATATAAGTTCAATGTCGTATTCACTGCTGGAACAGAACTAAATTTGTACCTAAGACTGGAGCTTAGTTGCCACTTACACATATTCTGCATGGCAAAGTATTGTCTACATTTCTTGGGAACTGAATCTCACTACTTTGTTAGCATGTCTCAGATTCTGAAGATGCTAGGTTTTGGGAAGTGAGATTATATGCCAATTTTAAAAGAGCTTATCTTTGACATCTGAAAGGCAAATTTTTAAAAGCTATTTCTGAACTGCAGGGAAACATATTTTTAAGGTAGTACCTGAAAATATCTTTGCTAAAATATGCAGTACACACACACACACACACACACACACATCCCTACACCCAACTGACATGGCTGCATTCATTACCATACTACAAATCCCTTGTGGATTTAAATTAAAAGAAAGTCCCTCAGGTGTTCGAAATTATGGAAAGGGACATAAGAACATGCCTCATATGGAGTCAAACCTTTGGTCCACTAGCTCAGTTTTGTCTACACTGACTGGCAGTGGCTCTTCAGGTTTTCAAACAGAAGTTTTCCCCAGCTCTACCTGGAGATGTCAGGAACTGAACCCAGGACTTTTTTTGCATGCAAAGCATGTGCTCTGCCACTGACAGGGATGGGGACTCGGACTCGAGGACTCGACTCGTGAGTCGGACTGAGTCCCCCCTCTGACTCGACTCGGACTCGAGTCTCAATATTTTTAATGGGACTCGAGACTCGACTCGGGACTCGAGACCAAGGACTCGTCAACATCCCTGGGCTGTGCCAGAAGGAGTGGAGAGAAGTGCCATTGCCGGCGAAGATTTTAATTTTTAAAATCATTTTCCTAAAATGCAACCTTTCAGACATTTTGGATTTGGCTGCCTCTGCCTGCCTGCTTTGGGGTTCCCTGCCTCCTCTGCCTGCCTGGTTATTTTGGGTTTGTCTGCCTGGTCTGTTCTTGCCAAAATCAGTTGCAGAGTTTTGAGATAAATAAATTCTAGGCACAAGTGTGCCTTTTTAAGCCACACATCTGAAGTAGCCTTATTTTGTTGGGGGGAAACCCCACTGATTTTAATAGGGACTCGTGGAGTCAGCTTTGGGAGTGACTCGGGACTTGGGACTCGGGAGTCACCATTTTGGACCAAGGACTCAGACTCGGACTCGAGACTCAGGTCCAAAGACTCGTGACTCGACTCGTGACTCGAGACCAAGGACTCTTCAACATCCCTGGCCACTGAGCTAAAAATGTTTCCCCTTTTGTCAAGGCTGGGCAGGACTTTGGAAGCCGCTTTTACCCAGAAAGATCTGCCCGTGAGAATCAGCCCAAGCAGACCTGAACTACAATGAAGCCGAGGTGCCAGGGCAAAACTGTGCAGCCCTCGCCTAAACCGCATCCTAGGAACTGTGTATAACTCATATCTGTAGAGGCAGGTCTTTTAATTTCAAATGTGGGCTCCTAAGGAAAGAAGGAAAGCCACTCCTTTAGGAAACTAGAGCATGGGCATGGCCGTGATCCAGAAATAGCGCTGTCCTTTTCCCAGGACTAACTTGGCAGCACCCACCTATGCACTGCGAAGAGGTTGCCAAGTTCAACATGCCAGAGCACCTTTGGAGTTTTGCCCAGCACATGTGATAATCTTTCCCTGAGTGGGTGACTCTGGTGACTTACAGAAGACTCTCTCTTACTACGAGAGGAAGCTTTCTTTAGCCTCAGGAGCGGGGGCTTCTGCTTTAGTTACCAAAAAGCCTATTGCTGGCCTTGATTCATCAAATTATTGTTTTTCTGGTGTGGTGACAGAACAAATTTGCTTACTAGATAAGCCATGTGACAGCAGCCCCATTTGAGTCAAACTTTGGTCCCTTGATATTATATTTTGGGGCATGCTGTTCTTGAAAGGAAGGGGAGAGAAGGGCAATGAAGTCCACTTGGCTTAGAACTGAAACTGAAGTGGGCTGTGCAAAATGCAGCCACCCGAAAGATCTGAGAGCTCCCTCAGTGCCACACTCTGCCGCAGCTGGCCAAAGATCAATAAATTTCTCACAGTTGCTGCTGCTTCTTCCACCTCTTCTGTTAATTGAGTACTTAAAGGCAACAGTTTGCTAGAAGATGTCAAGAGCACAGATGTAATATGGTGGTCCCTGCCTGGAGGCTTTACAGTCTTGCTCCCAATCAAAATGTATGCACAGAGTGGGCTGGGGAAAGGAAGGCAATTTCTGTATTAAAAAGCTAAACACAATGTTGCATACTTGTATCAAAAACCTCAAACCATATATCACCATAACACATTATTGCTTTAAAGTATAGAAAAGTATTAAGGCTTCATAGCATAGAGGTAAATAAAGAGCTGTTTGTCTCTCTGCAGAAAACTGAATTCTAACACCACCACCCCGGGGCGGGGGGGGGGGGCAGGTAGGGTGAGTATTCATGGCCATGGCTTATGGGGGAATTAGGAAGGAAATTACTTCAGTATGAATCTCCTACCTCCATAGTGTTCAGGGATGAACTGAGGAAAGAGAGGGGGTGTCTCAAAGTGACAGCTCTGGTTAGCAACAATCTAGAGCACCTTATCTTCCTGATGCTGCCACAAGCCAAACTGCCTGACACTAGGAAGGGAAGTACTGCTAAGCACTGGCACTCACAAGCAGAGCTATCTCCCAGCTGCTGAACTTACAAAAGTGCCATGGATATATCTAGACTCGTACAGTTTCGTAATGTGGCCCTGCTCTAGATTACTGCTGCCAAAGCCAGACCATAAGTAGGGCACACTCAGCCTTAAGTCTCATCTGCTCCTATAAACCCTACACACGCTCACATCATAGGTTCAGTCGGACCATTTCTACTCTGTCTTTGTGAGACAGCACCACCGCTGCTGCTGCTGCTGCATAGAATAAATCAGTGATGCCCACTTTCTGAACCACTAACCAAGAGGAAAGGTGTCCCCAACACACACACACACACACACACACACACACACACACACTCCAGGAATAACGCCCACTCGGTCATGCAACATTCCCCACCCAGTCTGAAAGGATGCAGTTCAGAAACACTTTACCTCCTAATATACTCTTTGTGACAAATAGGCCTAAGAGTTGTGACAGTGATTTCAGTCCAAAGATCAAACAGACAAGATAAATCCCCAGCCCATTCTCTCTGTCTGAACAACCTTCTAGCTGAGAACGGAAACTACTAATTTCTGTTCGGCAAGCCCATGTGGACTAGCTGCACATTTTTCTAGGCTCCCATCAACAGAAGAGGGGTGGGCAGCCTAGTGGCAGAAAGAAATAGTTGATCTGAAAGGAGACAACTTGGGTTTTCCTTCCATATTTTTAAAAACACCACACTGTACTTTAGCGCTGGACAGAGGAAGCATGCAGCCTAAAAGCAAATTGAGAAAAATTCAAACAAACAGAGGGAATGCTGAAGGGGAAGTGCAAACACCTTATTGGTATTTCCCACATTTTTGTTTGTTTGGCCTGATGAGTCCTCCTGATGGAGCAGTTAGTATCTAGCACAGTGGTCTCCAACCTTTTTGGCACCAGGGACCGGTTTCGTGGAAGACAATTTTTCCACGGACCGGGGTGTATGTGTCGCCCACCGCTCACCTCCTGCTGTGCAGGCAGGGATTTATCCGAGATGAGAGTCTCGAGGGGGGCTGAAGCGAGTCAAACTTGGCCCTCTCAAGACTCGGCGACTTGCCTGCTGCCGCTCAACCCAAACGCGCTGGGGAAAGGACCTATGAGGTCCCCGGTGCATCACTTCCTCTGGTTCTCCGGCGCTGTTCTTTTTACATAAATACCATGGTAAAGTACCTTAAAACGGCCACGATTTGCTATTCGCGGCCGTTTTAAGGTACTTTACCATGGTATTTACGTAAAAAGAGCAGCACTAGAGAACCAGGACGTGACGTGATGGGTCTCCCATTGCGTCATTTCCGGTTTTCCGGAAATGCTTGCCGGGAGGCGAGCAGATGGATGAGCAGCAGGGGGGTGCTCGCCAGAGCTCGCGAGCACCCCGAGAGCCAGGTGGGGTGCTCGCAGCATGTCCTGGCCCAGTTCCTAACAGGCTGCGGACCGGGACCGGTCCACAGACTGGGGGTTGGGGACCCCTGATCTAGCAGATTGGGGAAATAAAATTACTTGAATTTTAAAAAAGGCTTTCAAATGGTACAAACAGAGGAGAGCAGGAATGTATCACTGGTCAAGATGCATCTGACAATGGGTGCCAGTGACATTCATGAAACCTTAACCTATCCAGGACTCACAAATTTCAGTGGAAGTACCAGAAGTGGGGGCAAGAGGGTGTTTTGACGTAAATGCTACTGCATTCACGAAGCAACAACAATTTACTATTTGAGTGCTAGGAAAATAATGTGCAGAGCGATATCTGTGCTAAGTCTGTTGCAGCAAAAACAAGAGTCTTGTAGTACCTTAAAGACTAACACATTTATTATGACATAAGCTTTTTGGGACTGCAGTCCACTTCATCAGATGCATGCAATCTTGTCCTGAGTTACAGGTAGGGATAGACAAATCTGTCAATTTCAGTTTCTCTCAGTCTCTCATTTTTCCATTCCTAAATTTGGTTCGTCCCAAACATTGACGTTTTTTAAATAAACGTTCTTATGAAAATGTGTACAGACTTTTGTGTGCATTTCTCCTAACACATGGATTTTTGTTTGCAATTTTCCCAAATGTATACATTTTTGTAAGCAATATTCCTAACATTATTTTCACTAACACATGCATTTTTCTGTGTAGTTTCTCCTAATATACCTGTGATTGGGGAACTCCATTGCAAAATTCAGAGAAAAGCAAATTTCTAAGGATAATTGAGGCGCAACATTGGGTAAGCGCACATTAAAGTGCAAACTGAACTGAAATTTATCCCACGTCCCTAGTTACAGGTATATATAAACATGGATGGGGGAATCATTCCCCTTTGACCTGGCTGAGTGTTACTATCTCCCCCCAACCCTGAAACCATGTGTATATCTATCTGTAACTCAAGACAACACTTCATGCATCTAATGAAGTGGACTCTAGTCCACAAAAGCTTATGCCATAATAAATGTGTTAGCCTTTAAGGTGGAACAAGACTCTCTGTTGTTTTTCTTAGAAAAATAAGATTTCCTACCAAAGAGGTAGCTGGAACAAAGTTCCCTGGTCTGGATCCCATTATAACAGATTCACTAATCTGGTGAATGTCATCTACTTCCCTGCAAAACCACCGTGTGCACAGCACATTCCTAGCATGAGGAAACCCTTGTTCCACTTCCCAGCCAAATGGCATGAGTATAAGCATGCCCAGATGGCTGGCCCAATTTGTAACCGGTTTTAAGAAACCCAAGAATTGCCACACCAGTATCCGTTCTCTGTTATCCTAGATTTTCCTGGTCAATCAAATGTCCCAAAGAAGCCCAGGAGCTGGGTAAAATGGTGACACCTCTGCCCTATTTTCTCCTTGGATGTACGAACATGGATATTTCATTTCTGGCTCACATTGGCATTGGCATGGAGATCTAACTTCCATGAAACTACTGTACCCTTTCAAAAAGCCACTTATACTAGGATTTCCACAACATTCTGTGCCAATAGGTTACATACGGTATGTTAATAGTGAGCATCATTTTTTAGGACTGCCTTAAAACTGTTGCTATCGATGTCACTGTATGACAACCACCGCAAGCATTTTAGTAGTTTCATTTATCCAACTGGTATCCTGCTAGACCAGTAAGAGATGGTCACTGGCCCTCTTTATTCATTTTTCTCCACTTGCTTTTTCTACAGTGCCCAAGATTACAAACCTCTCCCATATCCACCCACAGTGGTCTTCCCCCACCCCATTACTGTTTACGGTTTATTCTCTTAAGGAAGGTGATCCAACCCCTTGGTCTAGTGCCTATAGCCTCTCCACAGTACTACAACACCCTTTGCGGACTGGGGGAAGCAGACCTGCACACAGAAGTCTGAATTTAGGATGCACCAGGTATTTATACAATGGCACTATGAGGAGTGATACTTTGAGCATGCTAGTGGTTAAGTAAATAAAGAAACTGAAACCCTCGTGCATATTGTCCACAGTGAGGAGCATTCCCTGCCAAAAGCCATGACGTGGCATCAGCACCCAGATCCTATGAGAATGACAGCCACATTCTCAAATGCTGTCACTGGACCACAAAAGCATCCCTGCTACCATTGAGCAGGAGGGGTTTGGGGGAGTTTGAGTTCATGAGTCCAATGTCTACCAAATGCTGATGATCTGGGTACTATCCCATCACCAGAACTGGCTGAATGCCCTAAGCAGAGCCCACAGCCCCTCCCCTGCCTGCGTCGATGGCCATGCACCACCTTCCCTATCTAAGCTGCATGACCTCTCACCTTGAAGGCAACAAGCAAATGCTTTGGTCCAAAAAGGAAATGGGACAAGAGTTAGGAAGGAGGGGTTCTGGTAAACTAGATAATAGATGCAGATCAGGGAACAGAGAGAGAGAGAGGGGAGAGAGGAGAGAGAAAGAGAGAACACGCACACAAGCACCAGTGGGAAGGGATTGGAGAGATGAAATGATGAATACTAATAGAATCAAACCAAATTGTTTTAGTTTCTTTCTTCCTTTTTTTTTCTCCTGATATGGATAAGAGTAATTGTTGGCCCCAGGTGCACTGGAACCAGATGGCACATCTGGATCCAGCTGTTGCCTTGTGTGGAAGGTCTCAGGATCCCCTACCTGCCTGCCCCAACTGGTCTCACAGGAGTATTGCACAAAGGATTTTGTCATGCAAGTTCGGACTGGGAAGAAACCAACTCTGAATATTGCCCTCCCTGTAAGCCAAAAATAAAAGGAAGCTGGCAGGATAGAGCGCTGGACCTGGCCAGGTTCGATCTATTATGGCATCACCTACGCTCCCCACCCAACATTCTAAGAGGGTGAAAGGCATATATATACTGACCTTCAAGTCCCTGTGCACAATGGCATAGTGGTGAATGTAAGTTACGCTTTCTAATATCTGATGGATACAGTGACTGCAAAACAAAACGGGAAGGGAGGAAGGGAAGAGAGAAGGCAGGTCGGGGGACGGTGGGACAGACAACGGGGATCGGGAGGGGGAAAATGGAGAATCACACGCAGGAGACAGGCAGGACAGGTGGAAGGAGGAGGAGGAGGAGGAGGAGAAGGAGGAGGAGGAGGAGAAGAAGAAGACAACGAAGAAGAGCACAGGGAGGTTATAGAAGGGGGTGGGCAAAAGAAGACAATAACCAAAATGTGCATGGCAGGGGGAAAATTCAGAGATTTAAAAGGGAAGAGGGGACCAGGGGAGGGGGGAAATCCACAGGGACAGACAGATGGACAGACAGAAAGGGACAGGGGGCAGGGTGGATATGGGGGACGAGAGAAGGAGAGAAACAATGTTGTGAAAGCTCAGAGACCACAGGGGGTTATCACAAGGTGTGTGCAGATGGCTGTTAATGGCACCAGAAACTGTGTAGTCAGGGTCTGAGAATGGGGGAGCAGAGCCAAAGGGAGCCACCCCTCCCTCCCACAGTGAAACATTTGGGGTTACAGAAGTTGTGTAAACAAGCCCAACACTAAGGGGAAAGCAGGCAAAAAAGAGACCTGGCATTCGGGGACACTGTTCATCTCTGTAGCAATTAGAAGAGAGCAGAAGGGAAAAGATCCCCTTGCAGGTGAATGGGGGAAGGAGGAGGTCTAAGAAGCTGACGTGGAAACAAGAGGACTATGACAATGGGTATGACTGGAAGCTGTGTGAGCAGCAGTTGCTCACAAACTGCATGTCTAACCTGAAGCCTCCTCAGCCACTAACATCTTGAATTCCCTGACAGGCAGCTCTCTTCGGTCAGGCCCATGTAACGTAGTACCATACCAGGCGTGCAGGAAACATCCCAAGGAAAGGCAGATATCTTTCCCCCAGGATACCCCCACATGCTCTGTGTAGGTAGCTAGGGGTAGGAACTGCATAGCCTATGGAGGTCCTATGCTTCACGTGGGAACTGGAATAGGAGAAAGCATCCTGTACAGGTGGATTGTAAGGGCAAAAATAACTGAGAATAGCTCATTTCATCCCTGAAATTACTGCCACATGGGCATGACCCCGAAGTCTCAATACTCCATCCTGATGTTCCAAGAGTAGGCTCTTACTCACAGCTCCTTTCATCCCTGTTCTAATCGGATTCTTGTTATTCCAGACTCTGGCACCAGGCAGCTCTGGAGATATTCCCCCAAACCAGTAAGTCTCAGTGCAAGGGTCTGCTCTCAGAAACCCTTGTCTTAGCTCTGCCATCCCAGTCCTGTGCTTCCCTTGTGCAGCCTCCATGCCTGCTAAAACTCTAGTTCCACTGAACCAGTCCTGAGCCTTATCTGAGCAGACACAGCTAGTAATGCCAAAGGTTTAAGGTTTCTTATAGACAAAAGGCCTTTAGGCCAAGAGTATAACTTTTCTCATTCAGTACAGATTCAGGGTGATCATGCACGCTACAGTATACTAGTGTTTGCAGCACTGAGCACCATAACACGCAAAGGGGAGTCTCAAATCTCCAAAGGTACATGGTGGACACATGCTAGGAATTCACACAATTGGTTGCCACTCCTAGAATGCATCTCCTGCACGTCTACAACTGTTTGGAGGCACACGTTGTCCTTACACACTTTATAGCATTTAGCACTGCAAATGGGGTGGGGAGTGAACTTAAGTCTTTTTAAATATACTGGGCTGGCTCCAGTGGCACTGCCCACCCGCACAGAGATTGTGTCGTTCATGTCACTTCTGCAATCTTTAATTCACCCTCCCTTGCTGGTCTCCCAAGCAATTGTGGGTTTTGCTGAGTCCAGGGCTCAGCTCGGTAGGCCCTTCCAACATTCATGGACCCCAGTATGTTCCACTTGCTGGTGCCAGCCATGTATTAAACCCAATGTGCACATTGCTTCATGTGTGTCCCTGTAAAAAGACACTATTAACTTTGCTAGTATGTGCGAATTCTTAAAAAGGGGGGAAGCTTGAAAGGTTGTGAAATACACACACAGGTGCAAAGTCAGAGGGGGGAAAGATAACACAGTTGAAAACAATTGTTACAACTGGTGAACTAGTGGATGTGCATATAACCAGATTAAAAACACAATTTCTCAAAAAAAATTTAAAGCCCTGATATAGGTGGAGGAGACAGGCTAAGAATAACAACAAAGATAAAAGGAGTTTAAAAGAAAAAACTTTTGTCCAAGCGATTATTATTAGTGCTATGGAACACCCCACTAAGGAACCTATTTCAAGAATTTTTAATTGTTGGTGCTTTTTAAAAATAAAAATAAAAACCAAGAAACAGCAACAGAAACTAAATTGGGGCAGAGCATAGAATTAGGCCTTGACTGCACAAGCTTCTAATATTCACAAGAACAGATCATGCCAAAAAAAGGGGGAGGGGGGAACAGCCCGGTGTGTGACCATACGCCAAATAAAGTTTGGAGCTAATGAACCTACATTTGGCCTTCTGCACACAAGCAGATTACATATGTTCACAATCCAAAACCTATCTTCTGCATTACAAACTGGGGAGAGGGGATGTCTTCAGAGTCCACACATCCATTAGAAACATGGGGATGCCATATTCCATGAAATCTAGAGTGAGATTCCATGTGTGTAACTGGGCACCATTCTTGGATCTGAAAAAGCCAGCAATGAGCTGGGATCAAGACTCCCAACACATGATTCTTTGGACACCCCTCCAGGATGGGAAAGAAGAGGACCAGGGATTCTGCTCTCAACTCTTTTGGATGACCATCGCTTACAAGTGGCCGCTTTAGCCAATCTTTCAAAGTAACTTAAAGGTCTGAAAAGGCCCAGTTTTGTCCAGGGAAAGTTTTAATATTTCAGAGTATAGCCTCATTGCAAGGAGAGAGATTACCCCCTGTAGTCACAGATCACTAAAGCTAGCCAGGAATTATAGAAATGCAAAGTTTGAGGAGCCAGAGTGGAACCTGCCTGTGGTTACAGGCCTGTGGCTTATGCTGGCTCAGCTTGTCTGAGCGTGGAAGCTAAGCAGGGTCAAGCCTGGTTATTACCGTACTTGGATGGGAGACCCCTCCTCTAGTTTCCTGCATTGAGCAGGGGATTGGACTCGATAGCCTTGTAGGCTCCTTCCAACTCTATGATCTATGAAATCTATGAAACCCTGCATGTATAATAAGGTTTTTGGCTATAGATGATTTTAAGTGTGAACTACACCTTTCATTTCATTTTATTTTGTTCTAAATGGTGTAATTTGGTTTGAGGACCTCATGTGGAAAGGTGGGGGTTAGAACTCTCTTAAATAAATAAACGAATTACGTTAAATGACATGTGAAAACTGACTTTGCAGAGATGCTATGTTACACTGTGCCTCCCCTTTCACACCTGCTTCAACTATTTATCTGATTATATCTTTGAAGCCATTTTCTGCCCCTGAAAATTCAGCTAGCTGCTGGAAAATCAAGAAGGACTTCATAGTCTTCACTGGATTCTGGCAATCCTAGAGGACTGAGCAAAGTACACAGCTGATGGAAACAGCTTAAGAGTCCAACCTTCACATTCAGAACAATCATACTGTACCAGTTCAGACTGCAAAGGGAAACCTAGATGTTTGAATGTTTCCTGCACACCCAACCCATGTCAAAAACTTCCTAATCCTAAAAAGATTAGGCTAGGGCCCTCATCCTGAAATGCCAGCTTTCCCCCAGAACAGCATTTTTGGTATGGGTGCATTCAAAGATGTGACCCTACACCTACAATCAATCTATCTAAAATTATTTCTAGGCTGCCTTTAAGGGTGGAACCCTCTATTTTATTTAATATATATTCTATCTATGAATTACTATTCTATCTATTTTATACAGATAAATACAATCTAAAGCGGTACAATCCAGGAAGGGCTGTACTATGCGATATTTCTAGATTTCTCCAAGCTCCTCATCTGGTAGGTAGGGGTGGTGAAACACTGAAACTAGGAATGCAATCCTATGCATGTCTACTCAGAAGTAAGCTCCACTGAGTTCAATGGGACTTACTCCAAGGTAACTGTGTACAGGATTGAAGCTTATTTTATTCTAGTATTATTCTAGTCTAGTACCCCAAATGTGGGAGTACAATTTGAAGGACCTATATTTTAGTTTTGTTTTGAAGTGCTACATTTTCTTTGTAAAGTTATTGGTACTTGTTTTGCACATCATATTGTATGACATAATGTTTATTGTCCATTTTATGTATATCTGTTGAAGAAGAAAAAAAATCATTTGCAGGGTTTCTGTTAGCCACAATTTCTTGGGTATTTTTTGTTTTGTTAAGACAGTCCCCTGATGAAGAGTAATTACTTGAAATAAGCTGGGATTTATAATATTTGGATCAATACATTTGTCTCTTGCATTTGTTGGTAAGGATGGGGTCAACAGCCCAGGGGTCCTGGGTTCTATTCTTGGGATTATATACAGCATTATGTAAGTGGAAAAATTACAAGAGTTGGTATTGTTCCACTAGCAGTTTCATAACTGGTGCAAGCAACACCTGGTCTAATGAAGTCATCATGAGTTGTGCAATGCCTTGTGCAATGATTTATGACACAGCTTGTGCAATGGCTCATGCAACATCTTGCAACTTGTGAAACAGCTTGTACAACAGCTTGTACAACAGCTTGCACAAGCGGAATCAAAGTACTGGATTTGACACTTGCACAAGGATAAAACCAAGTTTCCCTAAGTGGCAGAAGCTTTGTGCTAGCGAAATGAACCCACTGGATAAAACTCTTGGTTCCCTCTGTAAACCCAGCTGATTCTAGCAAACCCAGCTCTATGTTGACACAGGTAGGACTGAGTTTTCACACTGTAATTCACTTCAGCCGGAATGGTGAACTCCTGTATTCTCAGGGGCAGGGCAGGTATCCAAGGTCCAGTTGCTGGGGAACATGGGCAGGAGGGTGCTGTTGCATTCAAGCCCTGCCTGTGGGGTCCCGTGGGCAGCTGGTTGGCCACTGTGTGAACAGAATGCTGGACTAGAAGGACCCTCGGTCTGATCCAGCAGGGCTCTTGTGTTCTTAAGGTCAGCACTGTTGGTCAGCTGTTGAGACCCACATCTGTGCACAGGGCCCACTGCCAACCCCTGGAGCATCCTGGCCCTGCTGCCCCTTCTTCATGCTGTCACTGCCTGATCACCTGCTCTCTCCAAGCATGCAAGCAGCGACAAGAGTGAGGAATAGGAGCGGTATCCAGCATCCTCCACTTGCTTTGTGCTCACCCTGTGCTCAGTTGTGTAGACTGGGCCCAGAGGAAGAGGGCAAACGAAGGGGCAGTGTTAACAAGGTGGTGGGGTTTCTTTAGGATTATATACCCTCATTCCTCACGACAACCCTATGAGGCTGTTCAAGTTGAGAGACAGTGACTGGACCATATCACACAGTGAGCTTCATGGCTGAATGGGGATTCGAACCTAGGCCTCCCAGGCTGAAGTAACCACTGCACCACATGGGGCTGCATCTGGCTGATGGGACACCATTTGGCCATTCCTATTCTAGAGAAGATGCCAGAAGAAGCCTATGGCATATTTGCTATCTGATATGCCCTACTGACCACTCCTAAATCAGTCATTTACAAGAGAGGAGCAGGGCTGGCCCTAGCCATCAGGCAGGGACAGGTGGATTACATCAGGTGGGGGGGAGGATAATTAAAAAGAGCAATAAACTGTCAATTATTAAATATTATATTATTTTCTACCACAGTGCCATCTAGATTTTCTGCTTCCCGCAATCCTATGCACACTTACATGGGAGTAAGTCCTACTGAAATCACAGGGCCTTACTTCTGAGTAAACATGTTTTAAGGACTGTGCTGAAAATGTCAAAGGAGAAAATTTCACCAGGTACACTGCTGCTGATCTCGGGTCTTTGATTCTGCCACTTGCTTTAGGTATCTTCAGTAATCAACTTGCAACTAAAATGGGAGAAGATTCTCTGACAGATGCTAGCACTGGGGCCTCCATTGCAAGAACTCATTTTAAATGTGGGCAAGGAAAGAGGACACAACACAGGCACGTGGTAGGCCAACCCCTCCGATCTGTTCTGCTGATCCCCTCCAATCCAACTTTCCACCTGTTTCCTCCTGATGTTTTGGACTACAACTCCCATTCTCCCTTACCATTGGCCAGGCTGGCTGTGCCTGATGGGAGCTGTAGTCCAAAATACCTGGAGGGTACCTGGTTGAGGAAGGCTCTTCTCACAAGTACACACCTGGATCCAGATGCTATTAGGCCTAGCCACAGTGATGCCCTAAAGCTGACTTTCTCATGTTCCCAGACCCCATGATCTCTAGGTATTAGGGAGGGCAGGTTTCTCTTTGTTGACAGCACCATTTTGCTTTCTTCCCCCCCCCCCCCCCAGCAAAGGGATATTAATGAGACTGCACAAGAAAAGGAATGTGAACCTGTGTCTCCATGGCAGTGCCCAGGCTGGCACCCCAGATGGAAGTTGGCCCCATATCCCACAAAGAGAGCCAGGTACCAGGCAAAAAATCCTATTATGCCAGGCAGATGGAGTCGAGTATCTATCCAAAGGGCTTGGAATACTAAATCAATAGTGACAGACCAAATGAGCTGATTCACAGGGAGCTCATCTGAATCTGAGAGGCACAGAAAAGCATACAAGGTCTCTCTACTGCTCTGGGTAGGGTCTGCCCCAAAACACAGGAAGATCACCCAGGTGACCAACATCCATCTGAACCTCAAGGATAAGGAAGAGATGGAAGATTACAATAAATAGTAGGAAGCCAAAGCAACACTTTGTAGGTCCAACACAAGAAGGAAAGGTATGTCAGTGGGGCACAAAGGGACTGGAAGCAAACACAAACACACACCCAAGATACCAATGCAAACACTAACCCCAGGCCACCTTCAGCACATAGTCCTCATAATTAATAACTGTAGTTACTGAGAAAAGACTTAAACTATTACAGATCCTAGCTCTGCTCCGTGTTCCATAACCAGCACAGAATGTTCGTCAGTCTCTCCTGCGGTGTATTCAGGAAATTATCTAGGAAGAAACAGTCCCATTGACAAAATGTCTTTTATTTGAGTCAGAGCATCAAAGGCTGCCCCTCACAGCAACAGCACTGCCCCGCCAATCCACTGAACCAAAACCCTTCTTTTCTTTCAGCCCTGACTCTTTGAACTAAGCCTCTTCTCTTCACAAGCCTGCACAGCCCACCACAACTTGACATTTCTCCCATCTCTATAACACTGGCTCACTTGAGAATCTTTTAGAGATGGCTTATGTGATTTCATTAATTCCCTGAATATGTTGTGTCCTACTAATTCAGTTATATGGGGGCGTTTATTGCTACTAGCTGCACCTGGTCTTTCTCAATGGCTCAGAGATACCTGAGCCTAACTGTTGAGACCGGGAACAAATACTGTGGGGTCAACATCTACATCCCTCCTCGAGAGAAATGGGCCACACAGAAAATACATTGGTTTGGGCATGTTGCAGCACTCCTGCACTGTGCTGACTGGCAAATTTATTTGTTCTCCCATAGCATTGTGCCATATAGATTTGCAAATTTCAGTTAGGCCATGTGTTACACAGGCTCTGTGTTTTTGAACAACTCTGGGGTTTTGCAACCACCTTGTTGTGGCCACACCACTGTAACTACCAGTTTCTGCTTTCTCCATGTACAGCTCCAATGTATTCCATGGAGAGACAACAGAGCCATCCATCTTTTCTGTACCATTAATCTCAGAGAGATCTATAGTGAATAAAAGGTGATGTTTTCCTATCAGTTAGGTCCGCCTTTATGGGAAGGAACCTGTGGTCAACTCCAGTGAAAAATCACAGAGCCACACACAGTGGGGAGGAGATGCTGGTGGTTTCAGTTAGGGGATCCCTGGCTTGTTACCAAGTTCAGAGATAGTCAAACACAACATAATGCTCTTTTCACTGTTATTTATTATCTGCATAGCACCACCAATGTGCATGGTGTTTACACGGCACAAAATGACAGGGCCCTGCCCCAAGGAGCTTGCAATCTAAAAATAAAACAGGGCTGGGGTTTACGTTATAGGAGTGTAATGCTTGTCGCTCACCCATGGCTATTTCCCACACTGCTCCAGTATTGCAGGAATGGAGGAACTATGTAGGAGAGGTGGAATCGTGTGGGAAGAATCACACCAAGAGACACACCCAATGTGTCCTCTGATGCTGGCATGGCTCTTCCCACATGATCCCACCTCTCTCATATAGTTTCTCCATTCCTAAGGCACAACCGGAGCAGTGTGGGAAGCAGCCACGGGCGAGTGGCAACTGCTTCTTCAGCACAAAAGGCAGCCCACAAGCACATTTCTTCACTAATGCAAGAAACTGTGCCCTCATCATCAGCCTCTTGCTATGACAGTTCTGGTTCTGTGCCCACGTTTTGCCAGTACCTTTTCAATCCCAACCCACAGGGCTTGCTCCTTTGCACCATTGAAATGGTGGGTCTCCTCCACTCACTGCTGATATGCTTTGAACTCCACCTGCTGCTCTATTCCAGTCTTGGATCCTTCCTCAGTACACACAATGCTGCTGCTGCTGCCGCTGCTGCTGCTCTTTTAACCTTGCTACTCTTGCAACTCTGGACTCCCTCACCAACTACCCACATCTTGGCCAGCAAGGCTAATCCTGAGCAACCATACTCCGTCCGATCTTTACTTCTTACACTGATTTTTCCAGTCCACCGCCCCCACCCCCACCTTGTCCCCAACCAGTCCAGCTAAACTGGAAAGCATCCACATGATTGTTCATCTAACCTAGTTTATATAAACTGGAACCTATTTGAAACTGAATCGGGGTTAAAGAGCTAAAGAATGAAAGCATTGACCTCGGCCTCCTTCGTTCTGTATCCTGCAAGTGCTAGGAACCTTTGGGACTTAAGATACCCAAACCTCAAGTCAAGTGAATGTAGAAAACACACTTCAGCCAGCCAGCTCTTGAGCCAAATCTCTCCTGCCTGCCATTCTTTCTTTAGCATAGAGGAGCTGTGGTGGCCTGCCTTGGTTAACAGTCCATTTTGAAGGGGAATCTCTTAAGATAATCAGATGCAAAAAGAGGATAGAGCTCTTGACCCTTGGTATGAGGAGGAGGGGATTGGGATGGGTGCATCTTTTCTCATCCTGCAGTGCTGCGATGCTGCAAGTGTTACCTGCCGACATCCCACCTTCTTCCTTCAGAGCTGCGAAAGGTACAGGAGCCCCATCCTCTGCTGCAGTCTGATAATCAGGCGGGGTAGCCATGGAGGGGGGCTCTGGCACTGCATGTGGCAATGGGGCACATCATGGTGACCGCTGGTGCCAAAGGGTTTACGGATTTTGCTGTAGCCCTTGTGAAACCTTTTGAGTCCAACCCTTTTGCCCCCAGTCATGGATGGGTTAATATTGCGCAGGTACAAGCTGGCATGGGATCAGGGAACAGAAAGAAGGGGTGGGGGTGGGGAAGGAAGAAGGATGGAGGGAGACAGATGGAGGTGGAGTTACCACTCACCTTGCATCGGCTTCACTGTAGTATTCTCTGGCAACGATGTCTTCAAAGAGCTCACCGCCTGTGACCCTGCAACACAACACAGGCCAGAGTTCAACCAACATGCGAAATTTGCCCACAGAGCCCTCTTGAGGATGAGTTGCTGCAGCCCGGCTGTTCCTGAAAAACCAGAGGAGCTTGCTGCAAGCTCTATTTTTCCACATTCCATTTTCTAAATCGCCTGATGCATGACCAAAAGAAAAAAAGAGGAAAGTTTGGAATGGAACTGACCTCTGCTTTGCTAGGAAGATGCTCATCAGAGCCAATGTCAGAGGCTGCATTGTTGGGCACCTGCTGAGGCCTGCTGCTGACCCCTGGAGTTTCCAGGTCCTGCTGGTCCTTTCCTTGTTGCCACTGCCTATTCACCTGCCCTCTCTGCGCATGCAAACAGTGACAAGAGTGAGCAAATGGAGCAGCATCCTCTACTTGCCTAGCTCTCGCCCTCTGGGTGATTGTGCGGATTGGGCCTAGAGGGAGAGGGCAAGCAAATGGGCAGTAGCGGCAGTGGCAAGGAAGAGGTAAGCTCACTGAAGGCTTTTGGCCCAAGAGCCTCTCAGACCCTGGAGGCAGCACTGACGCTCACCCATGACAAAGACCCGAATGACCTGTTCTTCTCAGATATGACCATTTGCATGGTCTGCCATTTTAAAGAGAAAGAGAAAGATGGGCAATGTTGGCAGAGCTGAGAACGTTTTGGAAGAAGCAAAGAAGGGTGCCGAAAGAGAACAAGGGATGGTTATGGCAGGAACTAGTCACCAGGCCAATAACGCAGATAGCTGGTCATCAAATGTAGGATTGAGGGAAGGCCTTTGAAGAAGCGCCAACCCTGGTTCCTCTCATGTTGGCCGTTAAGTACTTGGCAATGTCCTCCTTTGTAATCACCCAAGACCATGAGGATGTTGCTGACTGGGCAGCCTCAAACCAAGAGCACAATGTCCAAAGCATGGAGCAATTTACTTTGCATGCTGTGTGTTGTTTCTTTTCCACGCTGTCACTGCAGCTCTAAATCATGTTCTCTCTCCCACCCACACAAGGCTGCAGCTGGAACGCCTGCAACCCGCTTCTTCCCTCCATGCTGCCAGTTGCCTGACTATGAAGAGCTTGCATGGCCTCCTGTATGACAGCCAAGAGAACTCCATGGATTTGCAGAGAAAATTTTGTTACGGCTTCCCTGACATCCACCTCTTTCCATTCTCCTCTTCCCTGAACCACAAATATCTGCAGCAATTTGTCTGCAAACCAGAAGTCCCAAGGTAATTCAAAAAGTTGTCCTCTCACTTTCTTCTAGATTTTCTTTTATAGGGTTAACTTCAAATTTGCACCACAAGTCCTAATGGAAGAAAACATAGGGATGTGGACCGCGTTTTGATTTTAAATCAGGGGAAAGCTCTGAAAAGCCACTCTTGATACTACAATCATAATCTGGGAAGGCTTTCTATTTGGAAGGAAAATAATTGAGGGACAGCTTTGCATATATGTGGATTTATCATAAGCAGACACAAGCATATAAACCTTTCCAGTATTATGATTTTGTCACAGGGACAGCTAGTAGGAACAGGCCTGTGACAGAAATGATAATTTGAGAAGCTGTCCAACAAGATGGAAGGCTACACAAGATTAATATCAAGATATGCTGAACATCTGCACTTCTCAGATATTTCAGCAGGCTTTAGAAGAGCAAGCTTGAGAGACCTAGTGATGGATATCAGTTCAAATGCACTCAACATTCAGGAGGGTCCTTAACATGAGGAATGGCTAGCAAGCAAAGCAAAGCAGGCAGAGGAAAAATATACTTCATTCTCAGCAAGGGAAACTAGCTATAGAACCAACTGACAGATACAGCACTTTAGCTACGGATTCTCCCACGATACATTCCCATGGATCTCACTATAAGAAAAATGATCACGTGAACCCACTCATTATTGAGACTGGGGGATAAAAATCCAATGGATTTTCACGATTTGGCCCCCAGCCTACCTGAGATCCCAATCCTGCCCTTCGGGCATCCCCAAATGGCCACACACCCTTCCCCTGGGATCTGATAGGGGGATAAAAATCCAATGGATTTTCACGATTTGGCCCCCTGGATTCCAGTTTGCCAGCCCTGTGCTGGTGCCGACTCGCTATGATGCAAGTCAAGTCAGCTCAGGGACTTCCATCTCTAAGATGGGCCGTGGTTTGCACTTTTTTTTTTAATGCTAAGAAAATTCGTGCAAATGGTGCTATTTAGCAAATTTGTGTAACTTTACATGTGTGCAAATCAGCTGATTTTGAGCTCACACACACACACACACACACACACCCAGTCTAACAGGTTGAATTGCCTCTTCTAAGACTTAGTTACTGGCAGTAAGAGCTTTACGCTAAAATATGCTGGAATTTTTTGTATTTTGGCCCTGCCCCGTTTGGTGTTGGCTCTGCCCCCTTTTGTCTCCCCCCCCCCTCAACTAGAAAGCAGCCCCTGGGGGCTTCTCTGAAACCCATAGGCTGAAAGAGGTTCAACACCCCTGCTTGATAACATGGACAGGGCAGGATAGGAGTAAAGCAGAAGGCAGATATCTGAAGCAGTGTTCAGACTGCAATTTTAGAATGAGGGTAGATGTGCATTCAGCATGCATCCTTCCCCCACAATCCACATATGCCAGCATTCAGGTCACGATATGCAAACGTCAGCACTAACCCTGCAGGTGACGTGACCATTCTTACACCACTGTGCTCTGTAAAACCTGACAGTACAATCCTAAGCATATTTACTCAAATGCAAGTCCCAGTGAGTTCAGTGGGATTTACTCCCTAGCAAGTGGGCTTGAGTTCTAACAAATAAATGCAGAGGTTGCGAAACAACAACAGAGTGAATATCAGCAGGGGTTATAGCAGGGAATCAAGTGTAGGATTTGGGTCACCCTAATGCCACCATCACCATTGAGTCTCTGATAAAAGAATGGAGCAATGCAAGAAAGGAAGGAAGACAGACAGAGTCGAGTAATATGGGACCAGCACCTTCCAGCTTTCCAGACACTCTCCATGAATGGTCAGAGCCTACCTCCAGCTTTATCCTGCATGTACCAAATATTGAAGGAATAAAGATTTAATCTTGTATGCTTACAATGTCACAGAAAGCAGGTGCAAAGCCATGGCAACTGGCCCAATCCACAGCCAGGCCCCATGGGCATCTTTTGCCATCAGGCAAAAACATTTTGCCATGTGGCCTGGAGGTAAAACCTGCATTTTGCTTTCGATCCTCCCGCTGCAGGCCAGGGACATGCCAAGGTCTGTGTGACTCCAGCAAAAGAGAAGCAGGAGCTGCACTGACTCAGAGGAGAGCTAAATATAGCTTACTGCTTAACTGGAGCTGTCAGAGAGGAGGAGAGATGAGATCACCGGCTTCTATATCTGGAATGAAGTGAGAGGCAGCCGAGCAAAGCACACAATGTCTCTGCAAAGCCCCCAGACACTTTTGCAAAAGCAGTCAGCACAGGACATGGCCTACAGCCATTTCAACAAAAGGAAAGGGGAGAGGGACAAGCCAACACCACTGTCTGGAGCCCTGGAGCCAATGGAGGGTCTAAATCTTCTGGGGCTCGTAGCAGGCATGTCTCTGTCTAACCAGTTGTTTAGCTACACTGGGCATGGTCTGACAGGAGCACTGAGTCACTACCACCACCATTCTGATATCCTTCTTCCCCACTCCTCCCCACCCACCCCTTCATGCTCATGGAATAGCTGCAGCTGCAACCTTCGTCCACCCGCATCCAAGAGGATGCCACAGCCTGCTCGACTCCCCCAGCAGCACACAAAATTTTACTCAGAAGGGAGAGGGGAAGGCTATCCAGAGTGTGCCCCTAGGAAGAGGACATGCCATGGTAGCTATGATGCTCTGCTAGAGAAGCACATGGGGCCATTTTTATTTAAAGCAGGGACATTCCAGGTTAATTTCAGAATGGGTTTGGCTGACCCATTGGGCAACAGCATCCAGTGCAAGAATCTGGAGCATTTACTGATACAATTCAAGACCGATTTCTTACTTACAGATCAAAGACGAGGTAGTGGAAGCCTTCCTCAGATATGCTATCATGGAGGCGAACTGCAAAGGAACACAAAGCATACATTACATTACAAAGCATACATTACAAGGTACCTTCCTGGGCTGAGACCTCAGGCAACCTGCAGCTCCTTCATTCTCTCCTGTCTTGTGCATTATAAAGAATGTAAGATCTCACGGGCATAAAATCCATTTACAGAGGCGAGGCAGCCATGGGACAAGGCCCAGTTCATAGGGCCCTAAGTCTGAACTATCGGCAACGTATTTGCAAGGATACACTGGGACAGATTTTAGATCACTTTGACTGTAACCTCCACCTAGATAGATAGATCATAGAGTTGGAAGGAGCCTACAAGGCTATATTGTTTTCTTGCCAGCCTCTTCCTTTATCACACTGCCATGCCCTACCATTCACAGGAGCAGAACACCTCTCTAATGCACTTTCCGATCAACGGTAGGCACTTGCCTGACTGTAGTGTAAGCCCCTTTCCTGAGCCAAATTCCTGTAAAACAGCTGGGAACGGAGGTGGGGGGGAGCAGAGAATTAGGCTATAAATTAAGAAGATAAAACTAGGCTTCCTGGATTAGACTAAATGCCCATCTAACCCAGCATCCTATTTTCAGCAGTAGCCATTGAGATGCCCTTAGGAGCTCCCAAGCAAAGCCTGTTGTATCCAGCATCTGGTAATCACTGCTCCTGAACATGGAAGCTCCATTTTTAGTATACTGTTAATAATCACTAGTAGTCCAAGAGAGTCTGATTCAAACTCCTTAAAAAAAAAAAAAAAAAATAGTCCACCACTCAATTGCAGGTCTGAGTTATGAACTGCTACCTTTTTCAACAAAGCAACATAAAAAGTGCACGAGCTTACAGTGAAAATTTAAATTGAGGACTGGAGTCTCAAATCTTCTGTATGCAGAAGATACATTAAATAGTTTTAATACTGTGTTTTTTCCTACACAGTAGAAAAGTGTTTAACAACCTGTGATGAAAGAAAATTAAAACGTTTTCCATGCATATTTTAACAGTATTATAATGCCATTTCATTTGCATCAGCTGTTTTTTTAAAAACAAAAACACATGATGTCTAGGTCACATGCTTCTTTGAGTAAGCTTGAACTTTTTAGCAGTGTGTAAGATCCAGAAATCTCCCAAAGTACTGAAGCACTTGACTTGCGATAAAGTAGGACATGAGTCTCTATCCCTATGGTTCTGCAAACAAATCCATCATAAGTTCAGCAACTCCTTCTGTAGAATATGGTAGGGAAGCTTCCTATAAATATCACACATCAAGAAAAGTAATTTCTGGCAGCCCATGGAAGTAAAATTACATCTAACTTTTAAAAAAAACATACACACAGTGCATTCCAATTTTTCAGGGCCTAGGTTAAAAATGGAATGGCAGAGCAAACAAGCTTGCAGATTAACTCGTGGAACTAAGTGTGATGCTTTGGCACAGATCTAAGTCCTTGGACTGTACTTTTCAAGCTTGTAACTTTTCTTCAGTTGGTAATATAGTCCAAATCTGACTGGAAAAACTCAGCAGCAACTTATATGCTGAGGTCAGATACAATGGTAAGGTGCTCTAAATTGTGTTTGCAGGTGCTCTGTTCTGACCAAATATATGATTTGAGGATCAGAAACGAGCAGGGATTTTAGGGTACCCCATACCACCTACAAATCTTATAAATCATCATATCATTTTACAAGGTATCCTTGGTACCCTTCTCAAGTGGCAGATTTTTAAGAGAGACTAGCACAGAGGTAGGCAACTTCTTTGTGCTCATGGACACATTTGGCAATTTGAGAAACTGTCCTGGGAAACACCACAAAATGGCTGCCATGGGAGGTGTGGTGAGCTGCAAAGGGCAAATAACCTGCCCAAAGGGCTGAGAACAAGGCAGAGGTGGGGTCCCAACACACTAAACAGCTCCTTTGAACCCACAGTTTTCAGCACCAACAGAAACTTATTTCACAGAAGGCAAACTCTTTTGCCCCACCCTCTGCCGGCCAACTCATTCACTGCTATCTCCTTCTCTCTCTCACTCTGGATCATCAGCTATAGACACCCTTACTCACTCACTCTCTCACACACACACTTCCATCATGCATCCATACATGCATGCACACACACACACCCTTCCCTTCTCCTAACTGCAAACACACAAACCCCCACTCTTTTTCAGGATCCCTCCAAAATCCCCCCCAACCCCTCTCTCTTCCTTTCTCTTTCTCATACACATGCAGTCACATCCATTCAGACATACAAGCACACAACCCTCACCAACACCCCAATTGCTTCCAGGTGGCTCCCCTGACTTCCTCCTGCTCTCCCTAACCCCTTCCCCGCTGGCTTCCTGCTGGCTTCCCTGCCTGTAACCACTATACCACACTGGCTCTCCAATGTATATCATGACTATTATTACTACTATTATTATTATTATTATTATTATTATTATTATTTTGTCCTTTCAGAGAGAAAGGAGATTTCGCTCTAGATGCAAGAACAGACATCTTCAAAAGGTTGCAGGGACCTACTTGCTAATAACTAAAAAAAAAAAACGGGTTTATGAAGAAATACTTCCACGTGGCTGGCCTGGGGCAACTCCCCCATGAGGAAAGATGACAACATCTGGGATTATTTAGCTTAGAAAAAAGGCGAGTAAGGGGAGACATGACAGAGGTGTACAGAATTATGCATGGAGAAAGTGGACAGGGAGACATTTTTCTCCCTCTCTCACTATACTAGAACCTGGGATCATCCCATGAAGCTGATTGGTGGGAGATTCAGGACAGATCAAAGGAAGTCCTTCACTACAGTGCAGGGTTAAACTACGGAATTCGCTGCAACAAGATGTAGTGATGGCCACCAATCTGGATGGCTTTAAATGGGGATTGGACAAATACAGGAGGATAAGACTATCAATGGTTACTAGTTCTGACGGCTGTATGCTACCTCTAGGATCAGGGGCTGTATGCCTATGTACACCAGTTGCTGGGGAACATGGGCAGGAGGGTGCTGTTGCACTCATGTTCTGCTTGTGGGATCCCGTGGGCAGCTGGTCAGCCACTGTGTGAACAGAATGCTGGACTAGATGGACCCTTGGTCTGATCCAGCATGGCTCTTCTTACATTCTTATCACAACAGTCCCTCTCGCATAGCATAGAGCTAATCATCCATGATCCAGGGCTCTCTCTTTTGGTTCCTGGTAATGCATCTCTTTTCCTTCCAAAGGACCAGAGGTACATCTTGCCTGGCTTTTTGGTAGCAAGAGAACTGGTGTAGGTATGATTGTACTGGGGGACCGTCAACATTCTTAGGGGAATCAACTATCTCATGGCCCCTCTAGTACATGGGCCTGGATATAGTGCAATTTCTGCCTCCCTAGAAGATCAGCCCTGGACATGTAGGCTAGAGAGATGGGGAGCCCCAAAAACCATTCAGCACTTGGCCTACAGGTGGACAAAGCTGCCAGCTTTAGTTTCTCCCAGTTTCTTGTCCTTCCAATCTTAAGTTCAATTTGTCTCATTTCCACATCAGTTCGAGTTGTATTTTTAAAGTTTCTGTGAAAATCGGTACACAGTTTTGTGCACATTTTTTCTAATACACACATTTCCCCACATAATTTTGCCTGCTGTACACATTTTTGCAAGCAATCTTCCCCAACATAACACATTTCTTAATGTTTTTAACTTATACCCATTTTTGTGTGCACTTCCCCCTAATATATGCAATTTTGTAAGCATTTTTTGATTGGAGAACCCCATTGCAAAATTCAGAGAAGTGCAAATTTTGAAAGATATCTGAATTTCGGTTCCCATATAGGCTTGACAGTGCAAAATTAGGTAAGGAAAAGATGAACCGAACAAATTTCTCCCTCATCCCCATCTTGGACAAGAAAAAAGCCCCAATATACATCCCTTTTCCATCTAGTATAGATGGACAGGATAGGATAGGATAGGATAGGATAGGATAGGATAGGGAAATGCCAGATGCCTTGAAATGGCGCATAGGTGAAGCACTCTTATTCCCTTCAAAGAGAAAATGAAGCAGGAAATCTTGCAAGGAATGACTAAAGGACATCCTTTCCCTTCTCCAAGTGCACTTCTCTATTTTCAGGGTGAGGCACCTTGATGTTGCCAAAGACTGAAGAGAAGGTTTAACTTGGCTGCAAAATAGAACTGGTGTGAGAAAATGTGTCAGAACAGCCAGCCCTCCTCAAGGGAAAACATTCAGGTACCTTTAAGACCTGGTTCTTTTCCTACATTTTAATAGATTATGGGCCAGTTCACACAGCAGGAGAGCCCATCGTAGGTTACTTAACCCCCAATGAGCCACAGCATGTGCCAGCTGCCATTTTGAATATGCAACCCCCAATCAGGGAGTTGCTATGTCATCCGAACCCGGCCATCGGGGGTTATGTGAGTGTTAAACAACCTTTGTATAACCCTTGGCTTGTTGTAGGGTTATACAAGGGTTAACCCTCACATAACCCCTGATGGCCAGGTTCACATGACAACACCCCAATTGGAGGTTGCATATTCAAATTGGTGCCTGGCTACGCACCACGGCTCACTGTGGCTCACTTGTGTCATGCAAACTGGGTCCATGCTATTCCTTACCAGAACAAGGTTAATTAAAGGGGGAGAATGTATTTACAAATGAATTATTATGGCTTCAAAAGTTCTCAGATGACAAGAGAACGTCTTAACAAGCAACACAAATACAGGTCCAATGCTTATAAACAGGATGCACATTCTGCCAAAAATATGACTAGCTCTTTTGCTCTGTAATAGAATTCATGCTGGATTATGCCTCACTTCCGGGGGGTGGGGGGTGGATTCACCGGCAGCGCTGTACCATATGCATTCAGCAAGGCCAAGAGAGTATGGAAGGCAGGCTACCAAATCACTGTGGTTGTGATAAACAGCCGCTTTTCAAGAGGCATCTGTCTGAAGGCATATGTACACCCCAGGTCAAGGCTGGCATCAAGGTAGGCATGGTTGGGCATCTGCCGAGAGCCCATACTCCAGCAGGGGCTGTGGCGTAACCCCACAATTCAGTTCCCTGGTGTATGTCTGCCTTAGTATATTTAGTGAGTATAGAATGTTGAACTGAGTGGGTGTGGTTTGTGATGTCTTGGAAAAGGTGGGGGGAGGAGTATATAAGGAGTGTTGAGGGTTGGTTGTGTGTTGGGAGTTAGTGTGTTATGGGAGTAGTGTGTTTGGAGTGTGGGGAGAGTTGAGGAGTTAGGTTAGTTGGATTATTCGTGTCTTGTCTGTCAGGAGTTTTGAGATAAATCAGTGCTTGTCTGAGGAGTATTTAGAATTATGGGGACTTAGGTTAATTACAAAGTGTTTGGTGTAGGCAGGTTTAAAGTTATTTTCTGGAACTAAGATTCTGAGAATTAAAATAAACTTATTTTTATTTTGTTTTCTACCCAAATCCTATGTGTCAGCTTGGCGTTATTAACCTGCATTACTGTTAAATCTACACACACACACACACACACACACACACACCTTTGTACCCACAGTATCATAAATTTAAGCTAGATCCTTAATAACCTGTATTAATCTTTTCCCTCATTAGTAGGGGAAAGGTTTCATTTGACCCTCCCCTCAGGTTTTTAAGTGTTGATGCTTAGCCCTGAGAAGGGATTATGCGCCTGGTCCTAAAGTGTAAGGGACCGTGTCGTCGCAGGGGCCCACTGACAAGAACCCCAGTGGACTTGCTCCTTCCCATCACCACTGCAAAACCTGCTTGTTCACTTGCCTCTTGCTCTGGCCCAGACAACAAAGATAGTGAGAAGGAAGAGCAGTAGATGCCACTTCTGACTTGCTCATTGGCTCTCTCTGCCTGTCAAGCAAGCAAGTGGTAGCATTGATGAGAGAGAGGATGTGGAACAACAGCAGCTGGTGTAAATGGTGGTAAGGTAGACTTACTGAGGGAGGGGGCCCATTGAGGGGGTCTTGCCCAAGGGCCCTCAAAAACTTGGAGCCAGCACTGCCACAGGTTTACATCTATCTAATAGTCATTCCCACTTCCCAGGGAATCCTGGGAAATTAAGTTCTATGAGAAAGGCTCAGGACCTTTAACAGAGAATTCTTAGCACCCCCAAGAAACTACAAATTTGAGGATCTTTGTGGAGGAAGCAAGGATAGCTAAACGCGTACAAAACAGAAACATGATACGCCCTGAGGCGACCCAGGAAATGGAACACTCAAGTGAGCCTAACGTTCACACCAACCAAGGAAACTCTGCTGTGGAGCATTTAGAAAAAAAGGACTGCAGTCCCCTATATAATACTAACAGCAAACTCACTCTTCGAGTGTGGAACCCTATTTAGCCAAGAGGCACTATCCACCCACAAGAGGGAGGTATTAGCAGGTGTGGGGAAACCTCAAGGTTTGTAAGGAATACAAAAAGTCTTTAGAGGGGGAAACAAAACAAAAAACCGATCTTGGTAGGCAAAAAAATGCTGATTTACTGTTGGGGAGGGGAGGAAAGGAAAACCAGGGGAGGGGTGAATAGAATAGAGTATCCTGGAAAAAGGCAAAGTTGCCTGACTTGAACCCTGAAGAAAAGAACTCCACACTGAAGCATTTTGTTGCAGGTCTCATTGGTCTTTTATACTAGGTAACAAAACGAAGATGCAAAGTGCAGGGATGAATCAGGCTTAACTTGTACACTCAACAGCTGGTTCAAACGAAGCCCATTTCCTCACTCTCTGCACATTTCTCCTCCATTTTAATGTCCATACAGAGCAATACGTCTTGCTTGTTTCCACCAAAGTTAACATGGCTCCTCTACTTGGCCAGGCAGTTTCCTCAAACTGCTCATAACTAGCCTGGTTTTTCATACTTCACCTTCCTTTCCCCAGTTTTGGGAACTGACCCAGAACAGTGTGCCAAGTCCCATTCAGTCATAATCCCCTCATGTCTTCATTGAACATGTGAGGGGGGAACCGGAAAGCACCTGTGGCCATGCTTACCAGTGTGACACACCTGCTGGCCACATATTCACATTTGTATGTGAGGAGCTCTACACATAGGGCCTCTTACACACCACTGCCAAACACAGGCCATCGGGCTGCAACCAGCCACCTTCTCCTCAAATGTTCAGGAAACACACAAGGAAGTTATGGGTGTATATACTTCAATTGAGGGCCAACCTAGATGTGATTGTGCCAGAAGCACTCTGCACCTGAATAGGGCAAACACACGATGAAAGGGAGTGCTCCAGCCATGCCTTTCTTGTTCATTGCATCTATCGTCCTTTACTTATGGAGGGCTACTGTCTGAAGAGGAGAGCCTCCTCTACTGGTGGAGCCAGAACACTGATTTGCCAAAGTTCTGTCTCATGTGGAGAGCCTCCATAGATGGACCATCATGCTCCATAAGTCAAGGGTGATGGATGCAAGGAAGGAGAGGGGCGGGGCGGGAGCATTCCCTCTCATCGCATGTTTGCCCTGTTCAAGTACCAAATACCTGAATAGGGCTAGACTTGCATCTTTAAATGCAACTTGTCTGCCCCAGTCACCAATGAAATGATATGTGGCTTAAGCTGGCTCAGCTTGTCTGAGCGTGGGAAGCTAAGAAGGGTCAAGCCTTGTTATTACTTGGATGGGAGACCCCTCCTCTAGTTTCCTGCATTGAGCAGGGGATTGGACTTGATAGCCTTGTAGGCTCCTTCCAACTCTATGATCTATGAAATCTATGTAATGGGCTTGCCTTAAAAGGAAAAAGAGGCACATGAGTGAGGGATGCTGAAATCATCCCTATACACAAACACACTGCCCATGGTTTAACTCCCTGTAATCTCTCATCGAATGTTACTTTTAACTAAGCCAAGCTCAGATATCAAAAGTTGGGGGGGGGGGAATCCTCCAGGGAAAGGGGCTGTGAAGAAGGTGGTAGTGGGTGCAGTTAGGGTTCAGTACCAATTACCCATGCACTACTTTTGCTCTTTAAATCCCCATCGGAGCCAGTGTGGTGTAGTGGTTAGAGTATTGGACTGAGGCTCAGAAGATTGAGGTTCTAGTCCCCACTCAGCCATGAAGCTCACTGGGTGACTTTGGGCTAGTCACTAACCTACCTCACAGGATTGTTGTGAGGATAAAATGGAAAGGAGGAGGACCATTAAGCTGCCTCGGCTTCCAAGTTGCAACAGGAAAAAGGTGGGCTATAAATGTAATAATAAAAAAGGGGGAATCCCTTGTTGGGGGCAGATCCACATTTAAAGAGACAGGTCTGCCACTGTCATGCCTAGTTCAACCCTAACAGACATGTGCATGTGTCTGATATCTGTTACAAGTTAGTGATAATGCGTCAGAACGGTCCCTATTTATTTATTTATTTATTTATTATATTTATACCCTGCCCTTTTTTCCTGAAAGGGACCCAAGGCGGCTTACATAATCCTCCTCCTCCTCTCCATTTTATCCTCACAACAACCCTGTGAGGTAGGTGGAATCCCAAGTGGAATACCTCTCCATTTGCAAGTCTCAAGACAAATATTTACTGAAGAGGTTAAAACCAGACTTCTCTAGCCTTCTCACAAGAAGACTCCCTAAGTCAAGAAGATAATGGCACGAACCTCCCTGGCTGAATGTCAAACGTACTTAACGGAGGAGGTAAATTACCCAACATTGTTCGGCTGAAGCTTCCCCACATACTAATAATCAAGCCCCAGTGAGAAATGGCATGCACAGTGTCAGACAGATTTTGAAAAGTAGTCTTCTGTGTGAGGTGTTAGAGATGGCCAGGTTTGATTTTCATGTTGACCCTTTCAAGCACGCATACCCACAACACATACACACATGTGGAAAACGAGGCATTAGTCTCTGCAGAAGGACATTGTCACTTCAGTTAAGTACATTTGAATCAGATCTGGGGACCCAAGGTTGGAGAACACTGGTATAGAGGGTTGGGGGCAATTTCCTCTGCAGTTTGGCTTTTCTGAGTCTTCTTGGAGAAACCTGACCTTTGCCAAGAATTGTGCTAGAAAGTTCAGAAAAACGTAATGCATTCCAAAGTGACCCTCAGTCAGCTTGCCCATCATAAAAGCATAGCAGAACTTTTGGAGACCCTCTTGGGGAAGTTCCTGCGAGGTCAGCAAAACACAGAGCATCGCCCTACTGATCCTCAGCACTTTCAAATCAGTGGGAAATGTCAGGCACACAGCCTTTTGTAATATACTGTGGATTGGGATTCTGGCCCCTGTTGAATCAACTGAAAGTCTGTAAGGGATCAGGGAGGAATTGTAACCTATCTTAGCAACTATTTGTACTGCCTTATGGCAGGACCAGTGCAAGGTAGTTTGGTGCCCTAGGCAAGATCAGATATTTAGCGCCCCCCTTCCCACTTGAGAGCGCTGTATTTTTTTTCAAGGCATTTCTGGCGTCCCCTTTAGCCCTGCGCCCTAGGCAGCTGCCTAGTTGGCCTAATGGTAGCACCGGCCCTGCCTTATGGATGTCTACCTCATCACTTTGAGACCATGAGCTTCAAAGAATTAGGTGGCCAGATAATACTGAATATCAGTTGGTGATAAATGCCTAACTTCCTTAAACTACTTTGAATTTTCCCAGCTTCAAGGCACAAGATTCCCACATGGTGTATTGGAGAGAAAGTATCCATATGGACATATGCATCTTCCTCTCACAGAGTCTAAGTATCTCCTGTACACCTCACTAAGATTTCCAAAGCTTGGCATCTGTTTCAGTTCCATTATATAATAAACTGATTTTTTATTTTTTATTTTGCACTGTGGCTGTCTTTAAACCTACCTAGAAGGTACCCATGACGACATTGTTTCCATAGAAACTAATGTACTTCAAAGAGGGAACAACAGAAGACTAAAAAAGGACCAAAAAAAAAAAAGGATTCAAACAAAATAACTGGCATAAACACAATATTCACACTGAAGTAGGCAGGAGGGGTGCCGTACAGTTTTAATTGGCTACTTGTTTGAAAATGAAAGACCCATCTAGCAAGAAGCTTACTAGAAACTCTCGTTCTACCATCCTTGCTGTCATTAGTAACTGCAGTGGGTTTGTAATTAGGGGTGCATCTAAACCAGCAGGGTTGAGGGGAGAAGGAGTTTGAACAAGCTGTCACTCAAAGGGGAGGTGTAGTCCACACCACATACCGTTAGTAGTGGTTGTTTGTTAATTCTTCACATTTGTAGCCCACCTTCTCTCAAAAGAGTTCAAAGTAGGGTGCTTGGATCATGGGACTACTCCATTTTTATCTTCCCAAAAAGTTTGTGAGGTAACTCAAGACTGAGAGAGAGGCCCAATTCAGACAAAGCGTAGTCGATAAAGCGTAGTCTGTTGTTACATGTATGAGTTGCAGCATGCCTTGGGCTCACATGCTCCCCGCTACCCTTCTTCTCTCCTTCACATGCGAGAGGAGAAGATTTAAAAGTTTCCAGTCATGGTTTGTAATAAATCAGTTTCCCACTTAGTCCAAGTACAAGAAACTGTGGTTTGTACAAACCATAGTGAGTTAAGAAACCAGGATAACAAACCAGGGTTTGATTCTGGTTTGATATCCTGGCTTGTTACCTCAGTTTGTACAAACCACAATTTTGGAAACCAGTTTGTTTTAAACCACAGCCAGAAGCTTGAAATTATTTCATATTTTCATACACAGAAGGCAAGAATCCTCAACTCTCCCAACCCCCTCTTTTAAAACAAGGGATCCCACCTATTCCCACTCCAATAGATACTTACCGATGTTGGAATGCTTCAGGAGACGGCAGATTCGAGCTTCTCGCTCCAACTTCTGATGATCTGGAGAAAAAATAAAGAGCAAGCACCCTTTAGCATTCCATGAAAGTCAGTTAATTCTGAGTGTATTTCCCTTAGTATTTGGTTTCTGCCAGAACCTCAAAAGCAGAGGTTAGCATTTATCCCATCCCATCCTGGCATCAAGATAGAATGCAGAATTGAGGTGAGAGGCTGAAGTGGGAGAATTCTGGACTGGACTGCTTCAGACTGAAGGTGGGAGTCCTATTTTTGTATGTTCCCCCACTTAAAAAGGGGGGGGAGCATTTCAGAGCCCAGACTACTTCTCTGCTGTGCTAGTTTTTTACTTTCAGGGACTTTAATTTTTACATCAGGGAGCATTAAAAAAAATTATTTCTACCACTCCCCGCAATCTGAAATGGCATGGTTCATTTCACCACTTCATTTTGCTGTAGGTATAGACATGGACTCAATCTGAGGTAAAATCTGATTAAATACCTCAAATACTAAACTTATTTCTTCAGCTCCCAGACGAGGCTTTTATCCTGCAATTGCCCTGCCTTGGGGGTCAGACATCATCATCTTCAACAAGTGAACCTCCTGTATTTCCCCACCACTTCTTCCATCCTTTTTCTTACCACAAAAACTCTGTTAAGGTGAAGGGAAAGTATCAGTATCTAGTATCAGAGGGAGTCTGCCTATGTACCCCAGTTGCTGGGGAACATGGGCAGGAAGGTGCTGTTGCACTCATGTCCTGCTTGTGGGATCCCGTGGGCAGCTGGCCGGCCAGTGTGTGAACAGAATGCGGGGCTAGATGGACCCTTGGTCTGATCCAGCAGGGTTCTTCTTATGTTCTTATGGAAGATGAAATAGAAGCATAATGGTAGCGCTAAGAGCCTTCTATCAGGAAACACCCAGTATTCCAGGTCAGGATCACTTAGGACTACAGTCCTAGTTACCACTGGAATGTTCAGAAGAAATAGTCCAGCAGCTCAAGTCAGATGTTACACAAAGTGCACAGAAAGTTTCAGAAGCCAGTCAGCAACTTTACTTGATCCAAATATATATGTGACACGTTATCAAAAGCATTATTTTGGTTAATTAGCTACTTCTTTAAAAGAGTATCATAAGTAACACAGCTCATAACTGCTAATAGTATCTACGTAAATCTAAAGACAAAAAAGGTAATTCCTTATATAATCCGCTTCTATCATGTCCCCCTCAGTTCTCTTATCATTCTAAACTAAGATGTTGGGATCGTTTTCATTCAGAAAAGAATATGAGTAAGGGGATACAATAGAGCAGGGATAGCATCTCATAAATCATAAAATAGTAGAGGGTTCCCTCCAGCTGTTTTAGACCACAATTCCCATATGTTCCAGTTACCATGACCAATGGTCAGGGATTATGGTTGTAGTCCAAAACAGCTGGAATGCACTAGGTTGCCTTACTCCTATGGTAGCAGCTTATAACATTATGAATAGAGCTGAGAACGCAAATAGAGAGAGAAAATATTTTCTTACTTTCTTAATGCACTAGAGTTCAGGATTGTTCAACTGATGAAACTGGTATTGAGTTCAGTAGAAACAAAATTGAAGTACTTTGTGCAACACATCATTAACACTGCTTCCCTGTCACAGGATGTTGCAACAGTCACTGCCCTCTCTGTGGCAGAAGCAAGGGTTTTACCTTTCTACGTAGATATCTGACTTCTCTGACTCTGCAAACTGAAGTAAAATTGGTATCATCTGTAATTACCATCTCAGCAGACTAGTGTTTAGACTGGAATCCTGGAGGTAGGACCCACTGTCTTAACCTTTACACAGCAACTAGCCATTTTAGGTGCCCTAAAAGGGGAGGGAAATGCATACTCACAAAGAGCTAGATAGAGCTAGATCCTTGATTTTTATGCTTTCCTCTGCACTATAACTATTGTTTCTTTATAAATAGGCATTTTTGTTTAAGCTTGAACAGGCCTTGTCATGGGATAGAAAAGGGATGGAGAACGTGTGGCCCTCCAGATGTTGTTGGACTGCCACTCGCACCTTCCTGCATGATTGGCTATGCTGACTAGGGCTGATGGGATTTGCTGTCCAACAACATCTGGAGGGCCACACATTCTCCACTGCTGGGATAGATGGTCTGACCGGGTCAGTTTGGATATAATGTCAAACCCTGTCTTCCTCAATCACTTCACTCTTCTCATACCTCCCTGGCTTCCTCTCTCATGGCAAACCATGGTTTTCTGTTGCATCTAAACCAGGCAAACTATGTTTTGTACAAATCACAGTTTGCCTGCAACATAGAATGAGAACAACAGCTTGCTACAAAAGAGGGCATCAGAAGAGAATCGATGCATGCGGGTAGGAGGACAGACCATGCGAACCTGGGTAACCATGGTTTGGCATTGCATCTGACTGGCTGACCGACTCCCCTTATACTCAGTGTTGCCAGATGGTGACTAAAAGGCTCTGAGCTGCCCTTTGGTTGTCCACTGGATCAGGTAAATTCTATGAAATGCATGAGTCAGCCTGGTATAAAGCAAAGAAAGGGTATTTACAGATGTACCTTACGAACAGGTCACTGAATTATTTTATATTATTTTCCTGCAAGGTCTCCTGTTTTTCTATCCTTACATTTGTACTGCTAGTTTCTCTTGCCAAACTCCACCCTATCCAAATTTCTATGAAAATCTCCATAATTATGACTGCAATACTTGAGTTGATTTGTACATTTGCATAATTTATTCCAAGCAGGGGGTTGGAGCTTCCTTGATGCAAAGTACAGGCAGTGCCGCTGATAGTGTTTGCAAGCCGCCGCCACTCGGTCTGAGTCAGAACTTGGGTGAAAATTGCCAGGCTTTGAAGAAAATGGAAAGGCCCACTGAATGCTTGGCAACAGTTGCCTAACCCTCTCTCCTACACTTCTATTATTTTTTATTCTTAAAGATAATGAAAAAGCTTAATAAACTACTGATAGGGAGATCCAGATACGCATCGCACTCAGAGCAGCATTGGGCATGACCCAAATGTGGAGGGAGCAGGAAGTAAGTTGCACATCCTGTTCCTTTGCATCACTGTTAAATCCAAAACAGATTTTTCTTTTTTGCATCTCTCCCACCTGAGAAATACACAAGCTTCAAATGCAGATGAGGCTCGCATGTGTCCTGTTCACAGGTCCTTGCACTTCCTGCTCTCTTTGTATGTGTCACAATTGAAGCTGCATGTAGAATGATCCTAAATATAAGAACTGCCTGGTCAGACTCTTTTCTAGGCAGAAAAAAATAAGTGATTTTCTTAATCATTCACATACCACTTTCCTTTTACAAAACGTTTGCCATCTTTGCCTCATTTAAGCTTACAGAAAGCCACGGGAAGGTCACTTTTGAGTCCCATAACATAGACACAAAGTTGAAAGAGAATGACAACTCTGATTCCAGCCAATCAGTGCTGTACACAGTCAGCTTTTGTAGTAATAATTCAGAACATGTTTCTCCGGAGAATGATATGGGCAGGCAGTGCTGATTCCAGGTTTTGGAGGGGTCTTGAGCAAGATGCTCTCAGTGGGCCCCTTCTCTGTCTGGGCCCCACTTCTGTTTGCCTGTGTCACCACCACTCATTCTCATAACGCCCCCCCCCACTCTCTGGGCCCAATCCACATAACTGCTCATAGGGAGATGGTAAGGCAGGTGGATGCTGCTGCTGCATCTCCTCACTCTTGTTACTATTTCTATGTTTGGAGAGCAAGTGACCAGGCAGAAACAGGAAGGAGAAGCAGGGCCAGAGACTCTGGGGCTTTGCTGTGAGCCCAGTGCATAGTTGTGGGCATCGGCTGGTGTTCTATGATGCCATTCCCAGATGCTGGTTCTAGATACTTCGAAGCCCATTAAATCAGCAGGATTTGAACGCAGTTCTCCCAACACCATTCTCAGCACATTATTTAGCAGACCACACCATCTATCAGCGCAATCTTTTACCTAGTGAAAATGGAATTCATATCTAGGTAAACTATGGAAAATAAGCCTGCTACCAGCCCTATGGGCCTCTCCAATCGTTTCAATCGTCACCCCACTTGCACCTCACTTGAGTGGGATATAATTACATCCACTTCTAAACTTTCCCCACTGCAACCTCCAGCAAAAGCACTCACCAAGCAACAAGCCAGAGGGGAGAAAGTCTTTGATCTTGGCAAGTGACCATTTCGCTGTGCTGTCCAGAGAGAGCTTGCCTTACAGGCAAGCAAATCAGTCAGCCAAAAAAACTTGGGAGTGGATTTTTGGGACAAGAATTTCCCCTACTAAGCCAGTAAACTAGACAGTGAGACCAGCTTCTGCTGCCAAGTCAGGAATCCTGCCACATACCCCAGTTCTCCAATGGACTACCTTGGGTGGGAGTCGGAGGCGCCTTCTGGGTGTGTGTGCCCTTTTCTCTTGCTCTTCGCCTTGTCAGGGTGTGTTGCCTTTCCCCATGCCCCGCTCTTTCCCATGCCTTCTGCAGCAGGCTGCACTCCTGGCTGGGAACAAGCTGCCTCCATCTCTTCTTCACCCCCAACCTCCCTCCCACCAAGAAAGGATTGCTCCAAAGAAAGAAGGGAAGCTTGTAGTGGACATCTGTTGAGAGAAGGATTGTGTTTACTGGTCTTTTGTCCTGGATATTGAAAACTGATTCCTGCTGGGCTGTGCTCGGGCATCAATGAAGCCCTGTTTTAGGGGAAGGGGGCAAAAACAGAGCCTGCCTAAGTCAAGGAAGTTGTAGAGTTATGGAGGGAAAATATTTTTGGAAAAAGATGCTGGACAAGAGTTTGGGGAAACCAGGACTGCTTTGGGGGGCGGGGGCGGCGGGAGGGAGTACATGTTCTTTAGCTGTATGCAGGATATTTGCAAAGAAGGTGGGAACAGTGTTTAGTTTCTAAAAAGGGAAGTACAGGGACTCAGGCATGTGAGGAAGCCATGCCATCTGTCTTGTAAGCCTTTATCCCTCATTGGGGCCAGGGGTGGCGCTAGGTACCGAAAAGATCCGGGGCTCAGGCCCACAGGACCAAAAAAATGCACAAATTTGCATATGCTAATTTACATATGCTCTGAAGTCTGTAAAGGACCCTGTCCCCTAAGGACACCCCTGTTTGTAAAAAGGGATGTATGGACAGGGGATAGGAGGGCATTTGATTTCAGGAAAAAACTCACACAGAAAGATTCTGGGGTGGGCAGCAGGAGGTGAAGCACATGTGGGCAGAAGGCCAGCTCATCCAGGGGATCAGATGCAACAGAGATCCTCAGGGGCCCTGTACCTTCATTTCAGCAAGTGCCCATGGATAGCAGGGTGGTGGCCTCCCAGAGATTGGGGGCTCCAAAGGAAAGAGTCAGGGCTCCAGCCCCAGTGGGCTGCCCCCTAACACCACCTATGATTGGGCAGGAGGGGACATGCTGCACTTGCTCAGTGGAAAGAGAAAAGTGCTCTGCCTGTGCGCACAAGCTCCTTTGGTATATTCTAGCTGGCTAGTAGACAATACTGTTTGGCTTCCAATTCCAGCAGCAGACTCCTGCACCAAAGCATCAAACTTGCATTGGAAAAGAAAGAACTCTGATGCTGCTTAAAAGGGATGACTCCAAAATAGTTTCCGCTCCCACATTCAATCTCCCAGCTATCTATCACAGTATATTATAAGGTCGTGTATAGCATGGAATCAATCCTTGCTCCTCTAATAATTGCCTTTGCCATTCATTTACTCCCCTAAACTAGTTTTTCTGGAGTCGCCCTTGCCAAAGGCCATTATTTAGATCAGGAGTGGCCAGAAGGTAAATATGGACCTTCTGGTAGATCTGGGTGATCTGCAGTAGATCAGCAAAGGATTTCGGACTTCCGGTTGTTTAACAATAGCAGCAACAAAATTACCCCTAATGCTCTAAATTATAGTTCTTGAAATGAAGAAAGTTTGGGGTTACCAAGAGTATATTTTGGGGTGAAAAGACTGTGAGCTCTGCTCAGTTCTGGTGCTCAGCAAATTCCTGGGCCAAGAATTCTTTAATTCTAAGTGTATATGGGTTGTTGTTGTTGTTTTGCACCAGGCTCTGATTAGTGGATTTCAGGGTTCAAGTAAAAAAACAACAAAGTAGTTCCCACAAACCTGAAGTCTGTCCACCCCTGAATGCCCAGGCCTGGAACGTTTCCCCATTTCCCTGCCGCAGAAATGAAAATAGTAAATACAAAGAACAACCTCATATCCGTGAGGCCCCAAGAATCAAAAGGAAGCTTGGACTTGCATGTCCCTTGGCACACACAGCCTTCCAACCCCTAACGGCCTGGATTTGAACGCTATTAGGTTACCAATAAATAAGAGTGGCCAGATGCCCTTCTTGTAAAAGGGTTGTCCGTTCTTCCAGAATATCAAGAGTCCCACAGAACATAATGGACATCTCTATTTCAAATACCATAGCCCCAAAATGTCTCTGATCTGGCAAACCTTCCAGTGAAATGATGTGCCCTTGCAATTAATACACAGCCGACATTCGTCCACCTGACAGCTGGCTGCAATTAGCAGCCTGTGATCAGGATGAAACCCAGGGGGGAATAGATCGCTGGCTGCAAGTCTGAAGGGCACCGACAGAACGGTGAGATAGAATTTCAGCTGTTTGCTTATAAGTGACTGTTCAGCCGTCTGCCATCAGGAGAAGCACTGAGGCTCAATTTATGCAGTAGTGAGAAGTATAATTGAGTGGGGAAAATCAACGGAACCAGAACATGTGCAGACGGATATACATTTCGTGGGGTTTCTTTCTTTTTTTTTAAATAATTTTTTTAATTTTTCACATCTTACAACTACTAATGAATACAACAACAAAAAATACAACATAAACATTGTGCACCCCCCCCCACCTCTTGGGACCAAGTTATATTTCTCACCCCAATTTTGTGTGTGTGTGTGTGTGTGTGTGTGTGTATACAAGCTATTATTCTATATTCCAAAAATATAACAAATCTTGACAAGGTTTGTTCCCCCTCCCCTTTACCAACACATAATCCAAAAATTTGCCCCAAATGTTCACAAAGGTGTCTTTCTCCAATTGTCCTTTTTGACACTTAATATTACAAGTTAATTTATCATTTAACGCAATATCCCATACCTCTGTATACCATTCATTAATTGAAAACACATGTTGAACCTTCCAATTCCTAGCTATCATTAATTTTGCTGCTGTTAACAAATTCACAATCAATTCTTTTGTATTTTTTAAACAAACTAACTTTTCTGTAATTGTTAAAAATGCTAATTTTGGGCAGACTTCTAATTCCATTCCAATTATTTCTGATATTTCTGCAAATACTTTCTGCCAAAATTCCAGAACATGCTTTCGTGGGGTTTCTATACACACACAGAGTGCAATCCCATGCATGTTTACCCAGAAGTAACCTGCTGGTCTATGACCGTAATTAACTGACTGACTGACTACCCAGAAGTAAATCCAGCAATATTCAGTGGTGCTTACTACCCAGATAAGTGTGAATAAGATTGCACCCACAGGCACAGAAATACTCAGGGGACCAGAATTTGTTCAGAGGTATGTACCCGGGCACCTAGAATTTTTTTTTTTTTGGGGGGGGGGAGCTTTTTCAATTGAATTTGTTTAGTTAATCACAAATAAAGAAATTCCTAATTATCTGCTCCCATCAGTGGTTCATGCCTTGGTCTCCTCTCGCCTAGACTACTGTAATGCGCTCTACGTGGGGTTACCCTTGAAGATGGTTCGGAAGCTACAGCTGGTACAGAACGCGGCGGCTCGCCTGGTTAAAGGCAGCCGCTGGCGGGACCACATCACACCAGTGCTCAAGGAGCTGCACTGGCTACCAGTTGCTTGCCGAGCCGAATTCAAGGTGTTGGTTTTGACCTTTAACGGCTATACGGCTCCGGTCCAGTCTATCTCAAGGAGCGTCTCCAGCAACACCAAGTGGGCCGCTCAACAAGATCTGCCACAGATGGCCTTCTCCTTGTCCCTTCAGCCAGAGCAGCTAGACTGGTGGGGACGAGGAAGAGGGCCTTTTCTGTGGCGGCCCCCGTACTGTGGAACTCTCTCCCGAGTGACCTCCGCCATGCCCCCTCTGCTGAGCTTCCGCCGGTCATTAAAAACCTGGCTGTTCAGGTGGGAATATGGGGTGGGTTAAGATTTTTTTAAAAATTTATAATGTTTTAAATGTATTTTATCTTGTTTTTTGGCCTATGTACATCGCCCAGGGTGGCTGGTTGCCAGCCAGATGGGTGATTAATAAATAAATAAATAAAGGGGGAGAACACTATACAAATAAAATAATATTAAGGGGGTGCAAGAGGGGAAGAGAGAAGAAGGTGGCTTATGGTGTTTCAGGCACATACAATGGTAGAACAAACAATGTACACTAAACTGACTAAGGAACATAAGTCTCAAGAAAGGCAGACCAAATGTCTTCCTATTTCCCCTGTTTGCACTTATGTCAACACAACACCAACTCAAATAGGGACAAGGAGTGCACATCATAATCCACTGCTGTGTGGAAACAGCTGTCTTCCCACCCCAATTTTGGAGTACTACTGCATGCTTGGTGAAGACTTAGAAATTCATGCTGGTCTCTCAGTGTGTGAGCCACATATATTTGGCCCTATGTATAGCCAGTGACTACAATTTGATGTTAGCGCTTAAAAAAATAAAAAAAAATTGAAGCCAGAAAAGCTTGTACCTATTGGATTTATGCCAGTAATTATGAGGTTAAATGCTCAGAGATTATGGTGGGGGTGGGGGGGTGAAAAAGGGGACAGGCCGAGACTTTGACCTATCTTTTCACAAGCAAAAGATTATACAGCAGAGGCTTCTTCTGCCACGCTTCTCCAGCGATCCCATTGCCCATTCTTCTCCCCTGACCAGCGATCCAGTGGAGCCAGGGATCGTAGGGGTGCAGCCCCATCACTTTTTATCAGCATGGATGCTGACATTGGCCGGGTTCCCATGATCAGAGGGGAAAAGAAGCCACCATGGCTTCCTTCCCCTGCCCCATGCGTGCCAGTCGCGTGCTGTGTGATTTGCACAATTATCCTTGCATTGCGCAGCTTCCCATGTCATCCGATCCCGGTGAGGTGCACAGCGGGGGTGGTTTCGAAACCACCCCAGAACCCATGCTCAGGGCAGGGAAAAGAAGCCCCGGTGGCTTCTTTTCCCTGCTGATTGAGCGAACCCGGTCACTATCTGTCCACACCCCCGCTCAGAATTCCCTGTTCCCTCTGACCCTAGCTGCAATCCTCAGAGAAGGTGGGGGAGCAAATAAATTTTCCCAGCAGCAATATAGAATCATAGAAAAGTAGAGTTGGAAGGGGCCTACACAAGGCCATCGAGTCCAACCCCCTGCTCAATGCAGGAATCCAGGTCAAAGCATCCCTGACAGATGGCTGTCCAGCTGCACCTTGAATGCCTCCAGAGTGGGAGATCCCACCACCTCCCTAGGTAGTTGGTTCCACTGTCTTATTGCTCTGACAGCCAGGAAATTTTTCCTGATGTTTAGGTGGAATCTGGGTTCCTGTAACTTGAGCCCATTATTTCGTGTCCTGCAACCTGGGATGATCGAGAAGAGATCCTGGCCCTCCTCTGTGCGACAACCCTTCAAGTACTGGAAGAGTGCTATCATATGTCCCCTCAGTCTCCTCTTCTGAAGGCTAAACATGTCCAATTCCTTCAGTCTCTCCTCATAGGGCTTTGGTAATCATCTTTGTTGCCCTCCTCTAAACCCTCTCCAGTTTGTCTACATCCTTCTTAAAGTGTGGTGCCCAGAACTGGACGCAGTACTCAAGATGAGGCCTAACCAGTGCCGAGTAAAGGGGAATGATCACTTCTCGCGATTTGGAAGCTATACCGGTTGCTGGGGAACACAAGTAGAAGGATGCTGTTTCACTCAAGTCCTGTTTCTGGGTTTCCCGTGGGCAGATGGTTGGCCACCGTATGAAAAGAATGCTGGTGAAAACACCACACTTCACCCATTTTTCACATGGCAGGGATTGCTATTGGTTTTGGAACCCCACTGGACAATCATGAGAAAAGCAAAACTGTGGGGAAGTGGTGGGGTTCAGAAAGGAATATAGTTAGCAGAAGAAAGCCCAATGTACAACACCAGTGTTCTCCAACCTTGGGTCCCCAGATGTTTTTGGCCTACAACTAACAGCTAATACTCTGGAAGACAGAAACAAAATTCAAAGCGATCTCGATAGGCTGGAGCGCTGGGCCGAAAACAACAGAATGAAATTTAATAGGGATAAATGCTGGCTGGGGCATGCTGGGAGTTGTAGGCCAAAAACATCTGGGGACCCAAGGTTGGAGAACACTGCTCTAAAGAGTGACAGGCAGTAACAGCTTGTCCCTCTATTTATTTGCAGTGCAGACCCAGCAGGTCTGATACCTTTGAGAGATGCCTCAAGACACCAGCAACCCACAGTCAACAACTCTAGCAGAGACACAGCCACATTCTGTCTAGCACTAGATTGGGCTCGCTGAAGACTTCACATTCCGGTCAGATGGCAAAATCTGTGAGAATCGGGAGGATCATGCTGCCGTTGATTGCTTTCTCATCCTTACACCTCCACTTTCTGCAACAGCTGCTCTTCCATCCCAGGGGGGAGCAGAGCAGCGAAGGCAGACTTCAAACAAACTATTGTCGGAAGTTATACTTCTATATTAATGCAGCCGAAAATAGCATTTGCCTTCTTTGCAGCCATATTGCATTGCTGGCTCATATTCAGTGTGTGATCTACCACAATTCCAAGATCCTTCTCACTTGTAGTATTGTTGAGCCAAGTGTCCCCCATTCTGTAACTCTGCATTTGGTTTCCTTTCCCTAGGTGCAGCACTTGGCATACTGCCTCTGGATACTGGAGATAGCATATACAGCTATTGTGACTAGTAGCCATTGATAGCCACTGATAACCATGTAGGCAAGACCATTTAGATGGGTTTGACCCATATTGTCTCTTCTGACTGGCAGCATCTCTCCAGGGTCTCTCCCATCACCTGCTAGCTGATCCTTTAAAAAAAATAAATAGAGAAATGGGCCATTCTGCATGCCAAGCATGAGCTCCTCATCAAGTTCTGGTCCCTCAGGTAGTGACATGAGACCAGATATGATAAAAACGACAAAATAAGTTTTACAACATTTGAACAGGAGGTCAGATACGAACATCAGACATTGCCCTGAAGAACAGCAAGATACATGCGTGACCAAATTAAAAACATTTTTAAAAAGATATAGCAGAAAGATGGTATAGCCAATTGTGGCTGAGAAGGAAGGAAGGATAAGACTAGGGAAGAAAGAGCCTTTCTAATCTGAGCTATGTTCAACATTTCAGTAATTTGCTCTTTCTGATGGCTGAGTAGCCACAGCAGACTACTCAAAGCAACTGTGCGCCATTAGCTGGGACACAAGAGTGGAAGGATCTGTAACCCTCCCACACTTCAGTGCTCCATAAAGGACCCCTTGGAGTTTGATCCCCTTTGACATGTCACCGTCTCTGGTATGGCAAAGTACGGGAAGAGGAGAAATAAAGGAATGAGCACTGAGCAGTCTTGGGTAGCAGAATATAACAGATACCTACAATTGTCACTCTTGACTTTATAACTTTAATCTTTGCAGCCAAAGGGACAGACCCTAGCCGAGGCCAGAATCAGACACACGAGACCCAGCCAATATTTCAGTATGCCAGAACAAGGATGCTTTGCACCCTCTCTCTCCCCCCACCTCAGCATGTGGAGGTGTGAACTATCTTGCTGCTCATTAACAATAAAGCTGAACATTAATTAATAATGATTGATTAATTAATATCCTACCTTTCTGCCCAAGAATGGCATTCAAGGCGACTAACAATAAAATCCAAATTAAAACAAAATCTTAATTAAAACATAACATAAAAACAAATAGAGTAAAAACTCATTAGAACCTACAAGCAAAGGAAGTGAAATTCCAAAATCCACAACCAAGCATTACTCTGATTAGGGCCAACCAAAATGTCACAAAAACAGTAAATTTTTGAGTACCACAGAAATCTGCACCAGGCTGGATGTTGTTGTTTTTTCTTTTTCTTTTTTCAAATTTTTAAATTTTTATTGATAATTGAGAACAATCTGCACCAGGCTGGATGTTAAACAAAGCAGGTGAGGCAGGGGGAGGAAACAGAGAAAAAAGTTGGTTGATGTTGAAACCACAAAGTTGCCATTTAGTCACAGGGCCAAAGTATATGTCATGTTATTCACAACTGTAGCTGTTACATGGCTGGTTCCCCCCCCCCCAATAATTAGCTGGTGCACTGGGGGGGCGGCTGAAGCAGATTGAGACTGTGGCATGCGGAAGGGGCTTTAACCCCTGATCCCTGCTACAGCCCCAATCCAGCTCAGCCGCCTCCCCTTCCCCACGCTGGCTATTTGTTGGGGGCGGGGGAAGCCACCACAGCAAAGCTTAAAAACGCCATGTTCACTCTGGCTCTTGGTCTTAAGGTGCAGTATAGGAGGACATCGCAAACATAGGCACAACCCTATTTTTTTAGACTGGCTGGTTGCAGAATGCTGCAAGTTGTAGGACTTTGTCTGTCTACTCATGCACAGGATTGCATCCTTAACTGGACTAGGCTCTGTGGCGTAGTGGTGAGAGTGTCGGATTGGGACTCAGGAGATCCGGGTTCTAGTCCCCACTCGGCCATGAAACTCACTGGGTGACTTTGGGCCAGTCACTGACTCTCAGCCTCACCTACCTCACAGGGTTGTTGTGAGGATAAAATGGAGAGGAGGAGGATTATGTAAGCCGCCTTGAGTTCCTTGTAGGAAAAAAGGCGGGGTATAAATGTAATAAATAAATAAATAAATAAATAAGTGCTATGCAGGTTTCAGGTTGCACTTAGGACTGCTGGGACACAGAAGGAAATTTTTGAAAATATAAAATCCAGCAGTTATCCAGATCCACCTCCAGCCCTAATAAAAACCACAGAGGCTCCCTGTGAGGTCAAGAACCTGAGCTGAGAACCAACTCAGGCGGCTGTGCAGTCACCCCAGACCCCAGACCTTGCCGAGTATGCACACAGCCAAGGCGGATGCCAGCTCTTTAGGCTCCTAGCTGGTGCTGCCTACTAATCAGGGGCACATGCAGGCAGACAGGTTGTCTCTGTTGATGCTCAGGGATCCCCCTCATTCTGACACATCAGGAGCCATTTCCACAGCAACAAATTGCTCCTGAACAGACTGTTCAGTGAAACGGCTGTTGCCTTTGAAGGCTGGGGGAGGATCCTGCCGGTGGCGCAGTACTGAGCTGCGGGAAGCCACGCTTTCAGGCAGTGAACAGTGTCCTTTCTTCCAGAGTCGGGGGTCACTGAGGAGTCTCTCGCTTTCCACCAACTCTGAATCAGCCCCCACAGAAGAGTCATCTGTTGCCGGAAGCAAGAATCTGGGCTGGGAATCCCTAAGAGATGGAACGGTCTAACAGCGTATCTGCACAGCGGTTTTCAACCGGGGGGCCATGTGTGCATTCGGTGCAAACTCAACCTTCCCTGCCTTCACACGCCAACAACTTCAGCCTATGCTGATCCCATCCTGTCTCTGACCAGCCACAGCATGGATCAGACTGCATGGTGGAGCATGTTGGTCTCACCATCAGAGAGTCACATCCTTTTGTCTCGTGTTAAGAGCTGGACAACCTAAGCAGCACCCATATAGCCAGTTCCCAAATTACTTTTAAAAGACACCGATGCACTCTCAGAAGCCAAAATGTAATGTAAATACAATGCACACATACTGTATCTATTTGAAATCAAGTACACCAAACAGATTTCCAAAAGCTTGGTTTACATGTGCTTAAAACAGACATCTTACACTTCTGACATCTTTGTGCATTTTTACAAAGGGAATTTGATTCCCCGATATCACACCCATGGTATTTAAAAAGTAAGGCGGAAAATAACCATTAGTTACCACTACTGCTTATGCTCAGTTGTTGGCAATGGCAATTTGCTTCTACTATAAACAATTGCCTGCAGTAAGAACATAACATTACAAGCATAGTACATTGAAGTTTGTTTGGAAACTACAGTTAGTGCAAAATACAGCAGCATGGTTACTGGAACCAGTCGTACAGCAGTTTTGAAACAGCTACACTGACTGCCTGTCCACTTGGGGGGCACAATTCAAAATGCTAGTTTTAACCTATATAGTCCTAAATGGCTTGGGATCAGGGTCTCTAAAGGGCCACCTGCTTCCACATGAACCTGACCAGCTATTAAGGTCAGCCTCAGAGGCTCTGCTCAATCCCACTCCCACCATCTGGGAGACAAGGCCTTTGTTGGTGTTCCCTGCCTTTAGAATTCTCTCCCCAGAGAGGTTTGCCGGGTGCCATCTTTATTCTCTTTTTGCTGCCAGGTAAAAATCTTTTTATTTGTCCAGGCCTTGAAATATCTTTTTGCTCTTATGCTGGATTTTTATTGCCTCCTGCAGCATATAGGTTTTGTATGGCTTTATCTTATTTGTTATGTTTTATCTATGGGTTTCTCTACACAAGGCATTTATTGTGCACTCGTGATCCCTCACTCGTGGAAGTTTGTGGGTCCTTTTCACGTCATCGTCATCCTTCAGGGCCTCTCCTGCGTTTTCCAGACATTCCGTGGCTTTTTTTAAAGCAAGGAAAGTCAGCTATTATTTCCTATGGCGTTAGGTAGCGCGAGAAAATGGCTGTGTCTTTTGCAATTGTGCTATACCGCAGCGCCACCTTGTGGTTGTTTAATAAAACATACAGGAAGGCAGAGAAATTAACACGGGGGGGGGGGGAGGAACCACGTGAAAGGGGATGCTCTTCCTCCCGCAATGAAAACAGAAGCCACCGTCAGTAAAGATGCGGGATAAACACCTCATGTAGAGAAGTCCTGAAAACCGTTCTGGACACCATGGCTAGCAAATGTTTTTGTGAAGAAAAGAGCCTCTAGGGGTTCCTACACACACACACACACACACACACACACACCTCATGTGTGAACTGGCTGGAGGCTGGGGGGGCGGGGTGTGCATAGTTCTTCTGGATGGCGCCTGAAAGGCGCCTGAAATTCCAGAAAAGCCGGTCTAGTCTACAGTGACCCAGCTTTCATATGCAAATGTAGTTCAGTCATCCCATTCATGTCATTGGGTAGAAGGTGCCACAAGCAAGCCTTTGGGAAAAGGGGTGGTGTGTTCATGTCGTTAGGTAGGGAGTGGCAGAAGCAAACCTTTAGAAGCAAACATAAAGGCGAATTGAAGAGTCACATTTCAGTCAGCAATCTGCCCCCTACAGACTTGTGAGAGAAGCAGCAACCCTAGAAAGTTTTTAGACAGAGTGCCAGTCAGGCAACAGAAGGGTTGGGGTTCCCATTTGAATTGTATATGATGTCTCTTGTGTATGCAAACTGATGTAATGCAAACTTGTAAGCTTTTGATTGATTGTTTGATGTTGCCATTTTGATGTTTTGATGTTTTAAAGAGCTGTGTTAAGATTGTTGTTTAAAGTTGTGTTTTTTTCTGTTTTTTGTGTGTAGAAGTGAGAAAAGGTGTGCTAGTGGTAGAAGGCTAGCGAAGGCTCTTTTCTTTTTAAGTTAGTGTAGATGAAATGAGAAGGTTAACCTCTCCATTTCATCTTTTCCCAAAAGGAGGGGTGTGAAGAAAAGAGCCTCTAGGGGTTCCTGCGCACACACACACACACAAACACAAACACACACACACCTCATGTGTGAACCGGCTGGAGGCTGGGGGGGGCGGGGTGTGTGTGCATTCCTCTGGATGGCGCCTGAAAGTCCAGAAAAGCCGGTCTAGTCTACAGTGACCTGGCTTTCATATGCAAATGTAGTTCAGGCCCGGTAAGTCATGAGTCATCCCTCCCCTGCCTGGCCAGGTGAAGTGCATCCTGATTGGCTAGAGGCAGCAGAGCTACAGAAAGGAGGAGGGGAGGGGGCCTTTGCTTTGTGTCTTTATCTTGGGTCGTCGCGTGGTTGCTGTGGATCAATGGCGGCAAGCTACGTCGAGGTCCAAGCCTTAGTTCGGGCTGACCTCAGGATCCAGCCCCAGGTAGCTCCTGGTGAAATTAGCTGAATGAGGGCTTTGGCAAAGGCAAGCCTTGTGGAGGGCTACCCATCTCGGACCTTAGGGTAGTTGTGGTAGTCTCCTCGGGCAGCAGGGCTGTGCTGGAACCAACCCTGAAGAGAACTGACCCCCAGGTAACTAGCTGTGTGCCTGGGAGATATAAGGAATCAGGTTTTGTTATTTTGCAGCTCTACTGTCTGTGTACCAAAGCGTCTCCCTATTTTGTGTCCTTCCCTCATTTCCCAACTTTTGTTGTAATATGCTACCTGAATAAACCTTCTTAGGTTTTACCCCACATGGTGTTTGTAAATTGCTCTGTAGCTTCAGCATCTAAATCCAGGTTACAGACAAAGGCAAGTCCCTGGCAGAGATTCAAGTAGGACTGCAGACAGCTGAGGCTGGCAGTCTGTTACTTTGAGGTCTCTGGGGGTCTTGGGTCCTTTGGGTAGGAAAGGGTGGGTTGTGGCGGGTCAGCCAGCCCCCCTTCCTCCACAGTTTTAAATAAACAAAACAAAATCCCAAATAATGTGATTTCGATTTTAAAACATGTATTTCAAACAGGTAAGACCACCCAAAGCCTTGACAATCATTCACAGAGAGCATGTGTGGGCACTTAGATTTCATGACAGTCTAAAAGAGTCACAGCAGCAGTGATGGTGAATCTAGAAGCCATTGAAAGCTTCCCAAATAAAGATCGCGGTCTTCTGTTCCAGAATAGCTACCACCCCTGATTCACTATGGCAAACACCATTTAGAATCGCCATTCCACATATAAACATGCACTGAAATACTGGCTTCCCCATGGGGAAGGTGCTGCTGGTTCATGGACGCCTGCCTTACCCCTTCCTTGTGCAAGCCAGCCAGGCCTTCCCACACACTTTGTCACTTTGGAACAGACAGTGGTACGCAAAGCAGGGATCTGATGGCTGGATCCAGATGCTGCTCCACCTATGGCCCATTCCTGATTGAAAATGACATTTTACAAGACACATCTTTGGGAATGTGGCTTAGGCATTCTTTCCAACTGTCCCTATTGCCCACAAACAGTCCCAGTTTGCTAGTACCTGCCCCTGGAAAATCACTGTTCCAATTTTGTCCCTATTTCTGCCTTTGGCGCATGCCTTGTTAGAATTTGATTACTGTGAAATGCTAGACTCCTCTTTCTTCAGGGTTCAGCTCTCTCCCTGTGGTTTCCAAAAGCAGTAGTAGTAGTAGTTGTTAACTGAATTTCTTAGTCGCCTTGCTTTCTCTTTAAAAAAAGACTGAAGGCAGCATATGAGATTAAAACACACAAAATTTAAAACAGCTCAAGGCAATTTCCACTAAAATACTACGGCCCCATAAGCATAAATCTAAAGTTAGATATCTGAGGGCCAAACCACATGTTGATGTTTGTCCCATACTTTGCTTTGGTATGCAGGAGATGGATCAGGGTCATTGCACGGGGGAGATTGCGTCTTCAACCCTTTGCCCCCAGTGTAATCCCAACCAGAATCCACCCTCCCATGCTCGCTATCCACAGTAGGAAGAAAGCTGCCATTAGGGCCCATGGGAGCTCTTGTCCTATTGTAAGTAGAAAGCGTGGAGAGGATTCTGATTGGGGACCACAGCAGTGGTAAAGGGTTAAAGTACCCTCCCTCCAAGCTACAGACCTAACCTGGCTCATCCCCTATCCCCACCCCTCTGTGCACACCAGCTATTTATTTTTTAAAACTCAAACATACCAGGGCAAACTACTCAGCCCTGTGTGAGAGGTGAATGCTTCTTGTCTCTGGTGCGCACATGCATATAAATGCATGCGCATGAACGCTAAGGCACTACGGGGCGGGGGGGTACACAGTCTGTTGTTTTACCAACTGCGGCTGCTGAGCTATATTTCAGACTTTTAACATACTGTAGGACAATTATGGTTTTTTAAACATTATTGTTATACACATTATCCACACACATACCCATAACAACAAAAAACTAAGTTGACTGTTGAAGTGAAGAAACAAAAAGGAAAGGAAAGGGAGTGGGACAATTATGTTTTCCTAATATATCTTTAACAACAGATATCACTGAATTTGACTTTTAACATCAGTGGAAGACAGGCTATGAAAGAATAAATGAATGCAGCATTCAGCAGATTGAGTAGAACTTTCAGAAATGAATAACAGTGGATGGGGAACAGCTCAGCCAGCAATCCTTGTTATAAGAAGAGGGTTGATATAAGCATGTCCCTATTTTAATCTATGAAATGTTGAAGGGTATGCTTAGGACATACGCTGTAAGCAGCAGGAGAATAAGGGAGCTGAAAGGATAAAGAGGGTCGATCTTTTTAGGGCAACAGCATAAGGAGAGATGGGAGGGACAGCACTTTTGAGGTTAATACAAAGGGATGAAATATGGAGTAATTAGATGTAACTGGAAAACACTGGAAAAGTAGGCTAAACGGAGAGGAAGGTTTTGAGGGCTATGCAATCACCTCCCAGGGAGAGTCCAAGAGAAATTTAACTAGGTTGAAAAGTAGAAGGAGGAGGTTACAGGGAAGTAACTGACATTGGCTGGATAGGCAGGTGTGAAGAACCAGCAACCATAGAGCTGTTGTTCTAAATTATTACATCTGAATAATTGAGGTTTATTCTCTTGGTAAGAGCATATCGCTAGTGGGTGACATATTGGCTGGTGCAGCCTCAGTAACCATAGAGTTCCCCGTAAATGCTCTTGTTTAGACAAATGCTCAGGCACGCACACAGCTCATCAGATTCAGCACCACTTCAAACAGGCTTGAAACTTGATACAAGGAACTGAGGCTAATATCTTTCCGGCAGCTGAGGGAATTCCTATGTATGTAATACACACATGTGCACACGCGTGCGTGCGTGCGTGCACACACACACACACACACACACACACCTATATATAAAGAGAGGCAGCTCAGGGGATATGATCTCTGCCTACAAATATCTTCAAGGTAACCATTTAAGGGAGAGATCTAGTCTCGGGATAATGGTGGCACGAGGAGCAATAATCTCAAGCAGAAAAAAAAGGGCTGCTTTAATCCAGAATATATGGGGAAATCAAAGTGATTGGGCAAGGAGAGTTTGGGCCCTCTCCAAGGTCAATTCCAGTGAAAGCTAAAGGGTTAGGATCCCTGTAGCCCTTTTAGGCTTTCCACCCTCACGATACTTCTGTTTGGTTCATCACCACATCATGGCAAAACTATATGTTACTGCAGAAAATATGAGCTTCCCAAGACATGTCTGCAAGTTAATATGAATGCAGGACGAGGCATTTGCAGGGGGGAAACAGGAGGTGGTGCTTGATCCTTCCCACACGAACTTCCTGCAATTGTCTCACAGGCCATTTTGCCTCACTCACAGCCATGCTTGCTCAACCTTGGAGTCCAGCTGGGGAAAGCAGGGGGGGGGGCTTTGCAAGGAAGAACTGAGAGGTGCCGGGAGGGTTAAAAACTCCTTCTTGCCAAGCGATTCCCCCCCTGTAAATACTCCCACCCCAGTATTACAGTTACAAAGCAAATATGAGGTTGGGAACCCAATTTTGACTTCATAATGTGCAGCTCCATACTTTAAATAAAAAGCCTGTGCACTGCATGATTCAGATGCAAGGCTGAATACCCCAACTCCTCCCTAGTACATCATGCATCTATGTCTAGCTAGATGAACTCAACACATACCAAAAAACTTTCTCATAACCATGTGCCCTCCTCTAGCCTCCTGTGATTTACTTAGCCAGCAGAGAAATCTCCCCTAGGGTTATTGCTAATTTTAGGAATCTGTAATGTAAATATGATCTGTCTCAATTGCAAGAAGATGTAGAATTGTATGCAGGCATGGTAACACAGTGCCAAAAATTGTACCAGGCTGAAGAGGACAAACTCACCGGCTTACAACACTGAAAAAGTGGTGTCTGTACAGGAATCTAAAAATCTCACAGCCTTCCACTTGGCCATGCTTCCTTCTAAAAACATAAAATGCAGCTCCTATATAGTCCTTTCCTGGCAGCTCCCAGCTGGTCTGCATTAACCCACCTGGGAGTGCCTGCTGGTCTGGGCCTGAACCCTGCAAGGGTTTACTAGCCAGGGCTCACACCCTGCGAAGCCCTGTGGCCAGTTATCCGCAAAGCTGCCGCCAGATGGCTCTGCAGGACAGACCCTGACCACCTCATTGGAAAGACCCCCTTGACCGCAACACCCCCTCAGCCATAAGCCCAATTCCTTCCACCTGGTTCCTATGCCTTATTCTCCTGTGTTGCTGCACCTTTAGCCTGAGATAACTGGGTCCACAAGAATTTGTCATCCTGTTTCTTTTCAGCCTATCAGAGCCTCTATGTTACATCGGTCTCTCCTTCTTGGCCATGGAAAGTCACACGTCCTGTGCTAAACCATGATTTTCTTGTATTGCTGAAAACTAGTGCTGCAGGCCTGGCCTACAATATAAGCCTTACCTACTATATTGTGCAACATCAAGACCGCTAGGTCTTTTTTTTTACAAAGGACCTTTTTTGCCTGGCTAGAAAGTTGCTACCCAACCAGAATTTTACTGGCCCCATCAGAATGTTACCTTCCTGGGCAACTGCTAGAACTGGAGGCTGGAAAGCCTGAAACAATTCCAGGTGAGCTGTTCTGTTCTACTACCTAATAGAACAAATGACTGTGTGCCAAGGTATCACACTGGGGGAGGGGATGCCTGCTTTTCTAGTGTGCTCTGCATTTGTGCATAAAGGCTGTGTGTTGTGAATGCAAACTCATCCACATTATGCTGCCACATAAAAGTTGCACCCCGTAACAGGATTATGAAAGTGGATGGTGCCAGTCTGCAGGGAACATGTGGTGAGCTGCAGGCATGGGTGTTGGGTCTCCCAGCCACTTTGTGGGCAAGCCCGGCAAGCCTACAGTAGAGCCTGAATGTCTCCCCTTTCGTCGATGGACTGTCTGCCATCTCCTCCCATGCCACCCCACAGGCAGTAACCCAACACCTGTAGGGTTACTGCCATCCTAGACAGCTAGGCTAAAGCATAGGAAACAGATTCCATAGCACAGGTGAGCAGGAGGAACATTCTTTTCACAAAAGGGAGGCTTTGTACGCGTGGTCAGTGTCTCAGGTGCCAGAATTTTTGTAAACAGAAACTGACAACCCAAACAGGGTCTGGAAGGACTGCTCCTCAGCATGCATATTAGCTCTCATTAATATACAGTAATACCTTGGATTCCAAGTAACTTGGTTTGAGAGCGGTTTGCAAGACAAGCAGATTTTAAAATATTTATTTTAAAAAATTGACTTGATATACAAGCGATGTCTTGCAATACAAGTACTGTAGTACAGCTTAAATTAAAAATCTCTGTACAAATTTTTTTGGGGGAATTTCGTTTTGATATAAGAGTGTTTTGGATTACAAGCACGTTTCTGGAACGAATTATGCTCTCAATCCAAGGCATGACTGTATCAAAGATATTGATGCTTTGGAATCTGCAGAAATCCCTTTTGGGATGAGTGAATGCTAGTAAGTAGCCTCTGTTTGCAGATCGGGAATTAGGCACTGGGGCATTCTGGACAGGGTCAAGAGCTTGCACCATTTACTCCAGGACACCCACTGTCCCGAATCGATCCCCTGATCCTCTTCAGAGATGGGAACGAGTCTTGTGGCTGTTTATGTCTCCTCTCCCCTGACCCCTAGCAGAAGCTCTACAATCCTCGTGGCCTGGGATAAACGCCCCGTCCATTCAATAGCTGGCTTGGTCCAGCCAGGAGGTAGGATCGATGATTTGATGTTAAAGCAAGATTATCCCCATCAAGACAGAATAATCTCAGATAGACCTGTTCTCAACCGGGAATAGTTGCCAGGAGATCTCCTCCCAGCTATCCTTTGTGGGCGCTGCCAATATTCAAGGCAGAAGGAACCACAATTGTACAGCCCCTCTGCTTCCTCCCCAAAGGCTAGTAAGCAGTGAGGGGATGAAAGAGAAAGCCCTGAATCCTGCTGTGGTTGTTGTCCCCCCCCCGCCCCCATCTCTTACCAGGAAGAGAAAGGCTGGTTCTAATCTTGGGAACCCCCAAGCCGCTCAGACAAATTAAAGGTCCAGCAGCACGTGGGTTGGATGGCTGATCGGCAGCCTCTACAGCCAATTGCCACTGAAGACAGGCCAGGCACAGGCAACTCTTGCAAGACTTGGGGCTGTCAGTCAAACATGCAGCGCTGTGTTCTTGCTGGCAGAGGAGTGGAGCGGTGCGACTGAGCATGCTCCAATCTACCTGCATTGCAGTGGCTCAGAGTGTCCTCTATTAACCCAGCTGTATGCTAATCCCATCATGCCATCCAGGACACTTATTAGCACAGCGGCAGAGCCAGAGGAGGAGCATTTCGCTTTGAATACCAAGGGGGTGGCTGGGCAAGAAGGGGGGCGCACATGAGAGACAGAAAGGGGGGAAACAAACAAGTATCCGTTACGATATACCAAAATAAAACTGCAGCATAAATGCCCTGATATAGATAGATATATTAATCTAACTAAGCTTCTTCCTTGGGCAGCAAAGCAGAGGATTGGGGGGGGGGGGCGCAAACAATTACAATCAGAGCAGAAATGAGAGGCCTGGAAAGCCTTGTGGAAATGCAGTGCCAATGTGATCGTCCTACTGGCAGGCATGAATGTAATTCTGAGGTTGGGAGGATCAGGGGGCCTCTACAGGTGACTTTCAAACACAGGGGTTAATCATCGTGTTGGGGAAAGTGCTTAACACTGAACATTCAAAAGGCTGCACAGCTATCTATTTAGTTCCTGATGAAATTTGTGGGGAAGATGATACTGCAGCCGAGGGAGAGATGGGAAGTGGGGCCATTCCATTACTCGGCTGAGATACCAGCTCCACTGGGCTCCTCCCTCCCTCAGTTGTGACCTAGGAGCTGCAGCAGAGGGAAGGATGGGAAGCAGGGCCCTCTCTATTGGCTCTGCTGAAAACCAGTTCCATGTGGCTCCTCCTCTCTCTGAACTATTTCCTTTCCAGCTGTTCATTAAAAGAACTGCTATGTAACTTTAAGAACTGGTGCCTACATTTGCTTGTTTTGCTCTTCCAACCTCATCTCTCTTCCCCCACCCCCTTTTGTATCATGTCTTTTAGACCAGGGCTCTCCAGCCTTGGGTCCCCAGATGTTGCTGGACTACAGCTCCCAGAATCCCTTGCCATTAGCCATGCTGGGAGCTGTAGGCCAGCAATATCTGGGGACCCAAGGTTGGGGAGCCCTGTTTTAGACTATAAGTCTGAGGGCAGGACCAGTGCCAGCTCCAGGTTTTTGAGGGCCCTTGAACAAGACACCCTCAATGGGGGGCCCCTCCCTACGTGAGCCTACCTGCTCTCCGCCACTGTCACCAGCTGCTATTGCTCCTCCTCCTCCTCCCTCATCATCGCTACCTCATGCTCACTTGACAGGTAGAGAGCCAGTGAGCAAGTAGGCAGTGGCATCTGTTGCTCCTCTCACTACCACCGTTGTCTGGGCCAGAGTGAGAGGCGGGTGAACAAGCAGGCTGCAGTGGTGAAGAGGAGTAACTTCGGGGGGCTTCTGCCAGTGGGCCCCTGCTGGGGTGTGGGCCCTGGGCAGGTGCCAACCATGCCTACCCTTGACGCTTGCCCTGGCAGGGACTGTCTTGGTTATGACTGACTTTATTTAAGTCACTCTGGGAGCCTTGTCAGCTGAAGAGTGGGGCAAAAATACTTAACGAAATAATACTTTCAAGTTTAGCAACACTACTGTAAGCAAATCAGAATACCTGAATGGCTATTCGTGTTTTACATCATGTGCTTTCTCCCAGCATGGGTACTGATATCCATCAGAATGGAATGGAAAATAGAAAATTTTCAACTTAACTGGTCTAAATAAAGAAATTATCACGCTGTGTTGCTGATCAGGGCTGGGTGCTTCACCACCAGTAGCCTTTGTAGTGAGTGTATGTACATAGCAGCTGCTGCTCGAACACAGAACCGGCTGGCACCAAGCGACAATTGCAGCCCAGTTCCCTCTGACACAAGCAACAGTTCCTGAGATAAAGGTAAAAAGGGGCTGCAGATGCAAAGCAGGAATGTGGAGGAAGTGTGGCCAAAACTGGGAGAGGCACACACAACTCTACGGCAGGGACAGGGAAGCGGCAGGAAAGGGTCACGCATTCAACTAGAGCAAGTCTCCATGGAAACACGCTGTGGAAGTTCACACATTCAAAGGGAGACAGCTGCTTAACACAGGGAGGTGAAGCAACAGGACAGCTGAGATGCTGCCTTAAGGTGAACAGCCCCTATTGTGCCTACGCTATGGGCAACCGATAAACAGTCATATACAAAGCTAAACACAGCGAGACCCTCATTAGGAACATCTGAAGATACACAAAACACTGGGAATATTTATGCAGAAAGATACTAAACATAACAGGAGTTTTAAAAAACCATAATAATCCCAGAGACAATAGGATGTATAACAGGGGTGGGCAACTTTGGGAGGTCCGGAGGCCATTTTCATCCCCTGCTGTGGGCCACCGCCACCGCCACCCATAACACCATTTTAAAATAAATAAATTAATAAATAATTTTAAAAATGACATCCAGAGAGGCTACAGCGTGCCAAAGGGGTCAAAATTAGCTTGTTTGCAAGCTAACTTTGACCCTTTTGTTTCTCCATAGTAGCTAAAAAGGGGGTAAAAAAGGAGGGTCTGAATGCTTTTTTTTTTAACACAATGCAGGGGACTCAGCGGGGGTGGCATGCAGCCTGCAGGCCATGTATTGCCTACCCCTTGATGTATAAGGAAGCCAGTATGGAGGACTGCAGAATCAGAACCCCAGAACCTTCGTACACCTGGTAAGTGTTGGATTTTTCAAATCTTCCGGGGTTCACTTGGCTCCCAACCTAGTTTATGATTTGCAGGGAGCTCTGTGCTATCTTCTTCAGTATATAGTGTTGGCTCCGGATTTTGGGGAGCCTTTGAGCAAGATGTTCTTATGGGGACCTCCTCCCATACTAGGCTAGCATCAGTGCTACCTATTTGCTTGCCCTGTCCATCTGGGCCTAATTTGTACCACTGTCTAGCAGGAGAGTTTAAGTTTATGCAAACAATATTGTCTTTGATCAAGTCGTCAGTTCCATGACCTGACCCAGAAGAGAAACATCCTCATGCACAAACAGCCCCAACCACACAGCTTCTTGCGGCCCACTCTCAAGGGAACTCTGGCATGGAATAAATTCCTTCCATTACACAAATGTATTTCCTACAAGGGTGGCCATGTTTCCTACTTTACAGAGGGCAGACCTCTATTTGAAGGGCTATCAGGGGGCAGTCCTCTATTTCAACGTGTCCTCTATATGAAGGGCTTTCCAGTCCAAGTTCAGTTTAAAAATAAAAAGCCGTAGAGAGAGCAGGTCCATCCTTAAAGTTGCCCAGTCAACACGGGATAGCAGTCTGAGCAAGTACGCAGATTAGCTGATCATAGTCTTCCCCACTAGGGTGAGATGTATTGCATTTCTATTTAAATTATAGGAATTATGTTCATATTTGCATCTATACATATATAAATCAGCATATGCAAATGACTTGCAAAGCACTGTCCTCTCTTTTGGCAATGTGTTTGCACTTTTTTTGGCAATGCTGAGTGGCCACCCTATTTCCTACACAGATCTATCATTATTGTTATTTACCTTTTTTTTAATCCAATCTTTCCTCTAGAGGTAGGATATTGATTAATTGATTGATTGGTTTGACTTGTACCCTGCCTTTCTACCAAGAAAAACGGCACTCCAGGCAGCATACAACCATAAATAAACAATAATAAAACAAATGCATTAAAAAAAGAATTAGAAACACAGCACTAACAGAATAAAAAATGGCATCCAACCCAACAGACCCGCTTGCACGCCAAAGGCTTGCTTGAATGAAAAGGTCTTTGCCTGCCAGCAGGAGGACAGCAGAGAGGGAGTGAACCTAGCCTCCCTCAGCAGGGAGTTCCACAGCCTGGGAGTGGCCACCAAGAAGGCCCTCTCTCGCGACACCACCAAACTCGCCACTGAAGGCAGCGGTATCGAAAGAAGGGCATCTCCCGAAGATCTTAGGACCCAGGCAGGCTAATATGGAAAAGGCAGTCTTTCAGGTAGCCTGGTCCCAAGTTATATAGGGCTTTATCAGTCATAACCAGGACTTTGAATTCTGTCCGTAACAGACCAGTAGCCAGTGAAGCTGTTGTAACAAGGGAGTCACATGCTCCCTGTAACTGGCTCCAGTCAATAGTCTGGCCAGATTAAGTTTCTGAACAACTTTCAAAAGCAGCCCCATGTACATTACAGTAGTCCAGGGAAACAGTGACTGACCCAATGTCACCCACTAAGCTTTGTGGTTGAGCAAAGATTTGTAGCTGGGTCTCCTCAATCTAACACTGTACTATCTTGGCTTCTCGTATGAAAGAAAACATACGTATATCACCCCCCTTAATGCTGTAACATCTGGCAAATGTGTGTGCATTTATTTTGCCACATTAACACAAATTTAAAAGTTAGTGCTTTTGGGAAGGTGGATTAGTAGCTGATCTCTTAGCTTTGCTTACTAGTTTTAACGTTTTTCTGTGCTCTAGTCATATGGAGATCATAGGAACCTGCCTTGTACCACATCAGGCTATTTGTTCATCTAGTTCAGTACGACTCTGACTAGCAGCAGCTCCCCAGTGTCCCAGACAGAGGACCTGTTCGCATGTAACGACAACCCATCAGTTAAAAAACTGATGGGCTGTCGTGCACGAGTGGGGACGAGCAAGCGCGCAACCTGCAGTGCACCCACCTCTTCCACTCACGATCAACTCCTTTGTAGGTTGTGGAGTGTAACGTGTGAACCCAGCCTGCAGGGTTGTTCAGGGGCTAAGCAACCCAGCAGTTAACCCAACAACAAACCATGTGTTAGCCATGGGGTTGTTTAGCCCCTAAACAACCCAGCAGTCCATGTTCACACATCACATTCCACAACCTAGAAAGGAGCATGGTATAAAGGTGGAAGAGGCGGGCGTCCTGCGTCCCCAGCCGTGCATGACAGCCCATCCGTTTTTTAACCAATAGGTTGTCGTTATGTGCAAACCAGGTCAGTGTGTCTTCCTATCCCTGCAATTTGATTGTGGATTGTGGGGTAAAAGCGGAAGAGGCAGGCGCACTGCGTCCCCAGCCGTGTACAACAACCCTTTTTTTTTTTTAACCAATCGGTTGTCGATACGTGCAAACCAGGTCAGTGTGTCTTCCTATCCCTATTTGATCCTTCTTAAACTGGAGATGCCAGGGATTGAACCTGGGACCTCCATAAAGCAAAGCATTTATTTATTAATTATATTTATACCCCGCCTTTTTTCCTGCAAGGAACCCAAGGCGGCTTACATAATTGTCCTCCTCCTCTCCATGTTATCCTCACCACAACCCTGTGAGGTAGGTTAGGCTGAGAGTCACTGACTGGCACAAAGTCACCCAGTGAGTTTCATGGCCTAGCGGGGAATAGAGCCCGGATCTCCCGAGTCCCAGTCCAACACTCTCACCACTATGCCACACTGAGCTATGCCCCTTCCCCTAATATTAGGAAGCTGCTTCATACTGAGCAAGACCACTGGCCCAATTTAATCCAGTATTGTGTGTTGTGATTGGCAGCGGCTCTCCTGAGTCCCAGCAGGCAGAGAGAGGTCTTTCCCATCGCCTGCTACCTGGACCCTTTTGACTGGTGGTGCCAGCCAGGCGCTGGGCTTGGAGCAGCCTGCATGCAAAGCTCTGTTACTGAGCTAAGGCTCTCTCCATGTGCTGTTTTTAATACAGCTGTTTTTCTTTTGATGCAAGCCGCCTTGTAAATAATTTGATGGGAAGGCAGGATATAAATATTGAATGTGTCTAAATAAATGAATAGTTCCCTGCTGATTCAAAACAGTCATTCCTACATTTATTACACATTACACTGGATATACATACAGTTTTCCTGCATGGAAGTGATATCCACGTAGGAAAATCGTCTGTGGTGAAGCAACCAATCAAGTCAAGCCCTACTGTTCTGGCAGAGACAGTACCTTCTCTGCCAGTACCTGAGATTTCTTTTTTAATCTCTAGAGAGTACAAGGTTCTACTTTGTCTTTAATGGAATGGTACAATTTTGCCTCTCAGGCAATTTTCCTTTTAAAGTAGTTTAAAATCTCTAGTTACTCAGCATGTCAACAGGGAGTTAATTAGAACAGTTATGTATCATTTTTTTTAATGTGCTGGTATGTTCATGCTTAAGGACTTGCTGGTGAACTCTATGCAGGGAGATCAATCAGCTTGCATTCAATGGGGAAACAGGATGAAACAAACTTAAGGTTGGAAAAATGAGAAACTGAGGGAATCCCAAACCAACAGATTTATCCATCCCTAGTTGACACTTTTAGGGCACAATGCTACGGCCCTCTGACTTTGTTGAGGGGGCCATAGGAGAAGTTGGGCTCCCTGCTGCAACCTCGGAAATCCCTTCCGAGGTCGCAGCGGGGAGTCTGGATGAGGAGCGCCTTCCCCCCCCCCACCTCGCAGCTGGCAGAGTTCTTTCCGCGCTGGCTGGGAACCGAAGCTGGAAGACTGACTTCGGTTCTGGCGTGGGAGGGGCGTTCTGCGGGGAGGGGAGGAGCGAGGCACCACTGGCTTCCGAGGAATCCAGGCAGTGCCTCAGCCTCTCCTCGTGAGGAGAGGTAAAACATTGAGATGGCCAAAACCAGGAGTCCTATCCGCAACACTCCTCCCAGCCTCAATTGGATGCCTGTAATCCTCCAAGTTCGGGGGGTTACGGGCACCCACATAGGATTTATTTATTTATTATTTATTATATTTATACCCCGCCTTTTTTCCTGCATGGAACCCAAGGCGGCTTACATAGTCCTCCTCCTCTCCATTTTATCCTCACAACAACCCTGTGAGGTAGGTTAGGCTGAGAGTCAGTGACTAGCCCAAAGTCACCCAGTGAGCTTCATGGCTGAATGGGGACTAGAACCCTGATCTCCCTAGTCCAACACACTAACCACTATGCCACACTGGCTCTCACATAGGATGGGGCTCTCACATAGGATGGGGGTTGCCCGTCAAAATATATAGACCGCATGGGACATAGTTCAAGATATGTTTAACTCTTCTCACTGAAATCAATAGAACTATAATGTGTTTAACTTTGGCTGGGTTAGGTCCTTGGTTTGGACTAGCATGAACTGAACTGAGAAATCAGAATACTTCCAAGGTGCAAATGTAACTTAACACACTGGTACAGAAAAACAAATGAGGCTCGCCACTGACAGGTCAAAGAACTTCTGTGATGATGAGAATTAATGAAATATAGAAATATGTATATATTTAGTTTTATAAAATAAAAATACAAGATGGGAGTAGCAGCCCATCCCCTGACCTCAATTTTTGGCTCACTGGCAGCTAGCTATTTAACCCAGGCTCTTTATTTATTATTTTATCTCTTATATTTATTCATCGCCCATCTGGCCGGTCACCTGGTTACTTTAAGTAACAATCAACATGGTGCCTTCCACGGCAGGGTTCTATCTCCCCATCATCTTAAATGTCAAAGAGAAGATCCCCTCAATATTCTGAGAAAGAAAACCACTTCAACTCAAATATTAGATTAGTGTGCTTGGAGCCTCATGCTACCTTTGTTATTGTTGCTTTTGTTATTACCTTGTTATACAAGTTTTCTTTCTGCTTTTGAGTATTTCTTGCCCACTTAATGTGGAAAAATCTTGAATGTTATAATGCAACTTACAGCTAACTTCTGAATTTGCACAGCTTGCAGGTAAAAAACTGTCAACCTGGAATCAACAGATTTATAAATATCTTAAATGCCCAAAATAAAATCTGAACTGTTAGTAACGGAAAAGCTGACACATCAAGTTAAAGTTATGTGACAAGAAGGAGAGAGAGAATTAAGACACTCATTTAGAAATCTGATGCAGTTTGAGGAGGGTTAAAGAAGGCTTGAGAGTTAACATATGAGAGTGAAACAGAAGATGGTGAAGTGTGTGTGTGTGTGTGTGTGTGTGTGTGTGTGTAAGAGAGACAGAATGAATGTAAATGCAAAAGTAAATAAAGGATTGGCAAAAGAGATATCAGGATAACATTATTGTGTTAGCTGTTATGGCTTCTTTGCAAACAACACAAAATTGTTAGATTTCAAAACAGGCACTAGGAGCCAATGTGATAGCTCTCAAAATGTTGGAGATGACAAAAATTTGCAGTGTAGTAGATAACATCTATTTATTAGATTCATATTCCAGTTTTCAACCATCAGATCCTCCAAGTAGCTTATGCTTTAAAACACAATTGTAACATCTTCTAGTCCTTCTCCATCTTCTTCTAACTATCCCTGCTCCACCATTTCAAATCAATTAAAGAAAAAACACAACATTATCCTCTCTGCTCCAAAGGAGAGTTCCTAAAGATAGTTGCATCATGTTCCCAAGAGGTCAATGCCCTTAGGTTAGGCAGCGCATCCTTTGGCAATTGCCTAAAGGCTGCTGTCCTATCCTGTCCCCTGAGGCTGCAGAGCTCTTTAATGTTCAAAAAGCCAAGGCAGAGTAGAATTCCGCTTCAAATGTGTTTTTAAGGAAAGCAGATTTAGGCCAAACAGTAGGTGAGCGCTGTTCAGCAGTGGAATGTACTGCCTCAGGAGGTGGTGGGTTTTCCTTCGCTGGAGGCATTTAAGCAGAGGCTAGACAGCCCTCCGTCAGGGATGCTGTAGCTGCACCCTGCACTGCAGAGCCAGCGTTAAACAGGGAGTTGGACTAAATGATCTCTAAGGTCCCTTCTAACACTGTGATTCTACGTTGGTACATAAGGGATTGCAGTTGCCTGGGGAAACCGGCAGGCAGTGAATCCCAGGACACAGGGTGGACGAGTGCCCCTCCACCCCGCATTTCAGTCGGGGAGGCTTTGGTTCATGTGGGCTGTCCCCAGTACACACCAGAGCCGAATGACATGACAGGGTGTGACCCTGCTGAAGTCATTCGGTTCACAGAGGAGTCAGGGCGGTAATCTGGCCTCCAACCGTTCCGCAGTTCCCCACTCCAGCTGTAAGTCAAGGATGGGTAACCTTTTTAACGTCCAGGGCCAGATGCCCTGGGGGCCAGTCTCTTAGGGGGCTGCATACTGGGGATAGGGAGGGCTGAAGCCCAACGTGGGGAGCGGGGCACTCCATTATCTCTGTACAGGCATACCTCGTCTTATTGTGCTTCGCTTTATTGAGCTTCGCAGATATCGTGGTTTTTACAAATTGAAGTCAGCAGCCATCAACATCGAGGCAAGACCCTCCACCAGCAAAAAGATTACGACTCGCTGAAGGCTCAGATGATGGTGAGCATCTTTTTTTTTTTTTTTAGCAATAAAGTATTTTTTAATTAAGGTATGTACATTGTGGGTTTTTTTAGACATAATGCTATTGCACACTTAATAGACTACAGTATAGTGTAAACATGACTTTTATATGCACTGGGAAACCAAAAAATTCGTGTGACTCGCTTTATTGCAATATTCACTTTATTGCAGTGGTCTGGAACCGAACCCACAATATCTCCGAGATATGCCTGTACATATTTACTGTAAGTGATTAATTTTAAATACTGTAAGAAAATTGTATTCTTTTATTCATTATTATTTTTTTATATGGTTTTGTTTTGGTGTAATTCACATTTTAAAAACTAATTAAAAAATAAAAAATCTCAGTCTGCCTTCCCATTTCCTCTCTCTGTCTCTGTCCCCTCCTCTTTTTCCCTCTAGTCCCCCCACCCCGACTAAAATTACCTCTGTCTGTGCTGCAATTAAGCTTCAGAAAATGGACTATTTTTCTAAGCCTAATTTTTCTAAGCCACATGGGAGGGGAGTTTTTTGGGGGAATTGCTGAGTCTCCCCTTCCCTCCCCCCCCCGCTGCCATTCTGTTGAAAATCCCCCCGTTGCAATTTGTATGACGCAGAGGGGGAATTTGGCAGTTCTCCATCCCTGCTATAAGTAATACATTTGTACTAGTTACACAAAATAATCTTGATTTTTATCAGATTATTCAAATCTCATAGCCCAGACAGCAGACTAACCAAAGGTTTCCTCCTAAGGGTTCTACAGATATGACAGTATAACATGTAAGATTTTCCACTCCATATGAGCCACATTTACACCGACGTTGGTTCACAGGTATTTTTAAGTAACGGCTGGCTCAATATTGAGACAGTGTTTGAAACCTGAGTGCAGTAAAGTCCCTTCGTAATGAACATAATGCCAGGTCATGAAAATGACTCCCTAGAATTATGTGACTCTTTTATATAAGAGTATTAAGAAGAAAGGAGACAACAGAACATGAGTCAAGTCCTATTGTGCGAGTGAGTCCCATAATTTGTTCTTAACACCTACTTTGGCCCATGTTAAATCTATACTACTTAGGATCAATCTAGAAGTAACAGTGGCAGACTCAACTCTGAATCTATATAAACTGGGGAGTAGAGGCATTGACTGGAAGTGCATTATGGGCAGGGAAGAGCGGGATCCTCCCTGACCCCAACACTTTTCACCCAGTTTTTGGGTGAAAACACCACACTTCACCCATTTTTCACATGGCAGGGATTGCTATTGGTTTTGGAACCCCACTGGACAATCATGAGAAAAGCAAAACTGTGGGGAAGTGGTGGGGTTCAGAAAGGAATATAGTTAGCAGAAGAAAGCCCATTGTACGACACCAGTGTTCTCCAACCTTGGGTCCCCAGATGTTTTTGGCCTACAACTCCCAGCATGCCCCAGCAAGGTTGGAGAACACTGTACAACACCAATCTTCTGTCACACTTATTTCCAGCTGCCCATACAGGCACTGCAGCATTTAAGGTCCACAAGAGAGGGATTTCAGGAATGCAAAACAAACACAGGGAATTGCTTCATGCGTCCACAGCACTGTCGATCAGTGCAGTAACTGGATGAAAGTACATCGCCACTACCCCTTAGGGCAGGGGGTGCAGAACTTTTTTGGGGCATGAGAGCCAAATTTATTTATTTATTTAATACATTTTTATACCGCCCAATAGCCGAAGCTCTCTGGGCGGTTTACAACAGTTAAAACCATAAAATACAATATAAAATAAATATAAAATTTAAAACCACGGATTTAAAAGATTCCATTTTGGAGAAGCTCTTGAGGGCCACATTTCAGTGATTAGTAGGCCCAAAGCAAATGAGGTGGGGAGAAAACAAAAACACCAGCATATTTTAGCTTCAAGCTCCTTCCTGTCAGTAACTAAGCCCTTAGGAGAGGCACAAAAAGAAACTGCACAAAAGCCAGGAAACCACCAAACTATCAGTGGTCAGAGGAAAGCGGGTGGGGCATTCTGAGGAACCCCCGAGGGCTGAATTTGGCCCCTGGGCCTGAGGTTCTGCACCTCTGCCTTAGTCACTGATTGGAAAAGGGAGATGAGGACTGGGGCCTGCTTAAGAAGCTGCCTTATATCAGGTCGGACTATTTTTTCCATCTGCTCCCATATTGTCAACTCCGACGAGCAGCAGCTGTCTGGCAGAGTCCTTCCCATCACCTGCTACCGGCGATCCTTTTAACTGCAGATGCTGGGAATTACACCTGGGACTTCTACGTGCAAAACATGTGCTCTACCACTGAGCAATGGTCCCTGCCAAAATACAGTAGTCCACTAATGCATGCCAGTAATAACAGGATTGAGGAATCAAAGGGAAGATCACAGTTTCCAAAGCCTCATTTCTACATCCATAGAGAAACCAGCCTCACACTGAAAACCTAGTTTCAAGTACAGGAGCTGCTGCAGTCTCAAGTGTGTATGCTTAGGGAGCATATGGAAATCAATACAATTTGCTTCCAAGTAAACATAGTTAATATCAAGCTACAGTATATGTTGCAAGGACATTGCCTTTGATGTTTTCTTTCTTTTTAAAGTATTTTAATTTACTGGAGATAGGGACTGTCCTGCAAATTCTGAAAAGTTATCATTACTTTTGAGTTCATGGTCGGCAAGTCTTTTCTGCTGGGAATCCTCTTTCTAATAAGAGCAGTAGCTGTCTATATAACCTCTATACTGGCTAGCCCTATATCTAGCAAATTCAATAAAATCTGTACATTTAAGTGGTTTATAAATAATCAGAAATAAATAAATCTTCTGATTACACAGGTTGGTATACAGATAGTATATAACAGGGGTGGACAGCCTTTAGGCTTGTGGGATCTATTTTGATTTTTACTGGAACTCCAAAATCTAACTGATGCCACGTATAAAACTCTGGTGTGCCAGGTAAGGGGTGGGAGAAGACATATTTAGGATTAGAATTAAGGAACAGGGTGCTTCTGAGCACATGCTCTGCCCAGGAAATTGTTTTTTATAGCAAATCTGAGCTCACAATCCTTTCATACACAAATCTATTCCTGGTTCTCAACCCCGCAAGCTTTTTTTGTTTCAGTAGCCTAATTCAGGGGACCCGCCACCCCAAAAAACCAGACTTTCTGTTGTTGCTATTGTAAACAACTGGGAGTCAGAAAACCCTGGCAGATCTACTGCAATCCACCCAGGGATCTACGGTAGATCCCAATCTACCTTCTGCCCACTCCTGGTACACAAGATGTGTTTTGCAGATCAAAAGCAGAAGTGGGACAGCATCTGAACATTAAAACAACAACAACAACAACAACAACAAAACCAGTGCAAAATTATAATCAAAACAGGAACACAGAATTCCAATCCAGTCTTGCATAACACATTATAAGTTCATCTGCGGTTTATGAACAAGATCTTAACAACATTCACGTGGGAAAAATGTTTCCCTGTTTTGCAACACGATATTTTGAAACATAGTTTGAAAGCAAAAACAAATGAACAAAACAGAAGCGTCAACTTCTTTAAACTTTTTTTTTGTATCCAATTTGAGCCACCTGAAGCCTTATTCTCCTGTTCTCAGCACTTTTTAAAGCACTCTGTATATCAGCACCAGCTGCAATTGTCAGCAAGCAGCACTTTAGAGCGGGGGGGGGTGGGGGGGTGGAGAGCAGCAGATAATCACGAGATACCTGTAAAACAATAGATTCATAGATTCATAGGTCGGACAGCAGTGCCAGCTCCAGGTTATTGAAGGCCCTTGGGCAAGCCACCCTCCATGGGCTCCTTCCCTCAGTGAGTCTACCTTCTCAGCACCATTGTCACCAGCTGCTCTGGCTCCTCTCATCTTCTTTCTCATCATTGCTACCACTTGCCTGCTTGCTTGACAGGCATTTACTGCTCCTCTTCCTCACCACCACCGTTGTCTGGACCAGAGCAAGAGGCAGGTGAATAAGAAGATGCAAAGGTGAAGAGGAGGAGCAAATCCAGGTGGCTTTCATCAGTGGGCCCCTGGCAGAGCATGAGTCCTTGGCAGGTGCCCGATCATGGCCACCCTTAACGCCAGCCCTGTCAGAGCCTATGGAAGTCCCACTGAGTACCAGTGGGGTAAGTGTGCACAGAATTACAGCCTATAACCTAGTAGGACTTACTTTTCAGTAAACATACATTGGGATCATACCGCATGTTATGTAACCCAGATCACCTCATACCTTACCCCACACTAATTAATCTGCAAACACATCTTAAGCTAAGGTACTATACTACTCACTATCACCAAAGTGTAGAATCCCCACTTCATTCATAAGCACTTACTAAAAATGGCAGAAAAAGCAGACCCTCACATAAGAACCTACAGAAATTCAATGTCCAGGCAAGGAAACAAGTGAATTAGCTGGGAAATAATCCAGACAACTAAGGCTGCAATCCTATGCACGCCTACTTGGGAATAAGCTCTATTGAGCTCAATGGAACTTACTTCTGAGTAAATATTCATAGGACTGTGTTGATTTAAAAAAACAAAAAACCACCTATCCATATACTCACCCTTTCAGCATCTCTAGTAAATACAGGAGAGGTCCCACTCTGATACCCTTTCATTCACTGCACTACTGTGTTATAATTCATTTATGACAGATCTTATTCAGCAGAATTATTTCTTATATTTTATCCTGCTTTTCGGCCAAGCATTGGCTCCCAAAGTGGCTCATAGCAATTAAAATACGATACAAATTTCTGCTGGAGGATGTGGACTCTGCAGAAGGATGGGGATGCAGTATGAGTTGTTTTTCTAAAACTAAAACCTCGGTATTCAGGTTTAATTGCAGTGTTGGCACTTTGAAATAAATAAGTTGGTTTTGTGTTGCAGTTTGGGCACTCGGGCTCAAAAAGGTTCACCATCACTGCCCTGTACAGTAAATGTAGACTGCAGTTTTTGAAGGTTTTATACACAGTCAAATCTGAAAAAGATTCTCACATAGCAATTCTATGCATGTTTATTCAGAAGTCAGTCTCACTGTGTTCAAGGGAGCTTACTCCCTGGAAAATGTGCATAGGATTGCAGCCTCACAAAACTACTAAAAACAGAATTCTAAACACAAGTCTTTCCAGATAAACTAGCACTATAGTAGTGCAAGCCCTGCTCAGCAATAATAGTGCGTTCTCTAGTTCCTATCGCTGCAAAGAACAGCAAGGAATGGGAAAGGGGAGATAAAACAGCCACAGAACCCATGATCATGGTAGCGACGGAGGAGAAATTTATTCAGTTCACTTCCAAATTTCGCAGTTTCAAACCAAAATTCAGTTACCTTTCAAAATTTTCATTTTTCCAAATTTTGCACTGCAGTTTTCCACTTTAAAAATGTGTATGTTAGGGAAAAGTCCACACAAAAATTCATACAGATTTTCATGTGAATTTTTTCCCCTTAAATCTCAAAAGTCCAGACATTAAAAATGCATGATATTAGGAAACTTGCTTGCAAAAAATGTGTATATTTTGCACACAGGAAATTCTCCTGTGTTGCCCCCAAACTATGGAATGTACCCCTATTATTCCCCCCCCCACTCTCTTGGCTTTTAGAAAGGGTATCGAGAAGCATCTTTTTAATTTAGCCTTTTAAAATGTGTAGTTGTAATGTTTTTACTGTTTTTGTTTCTATTGTTTTAAAATTTTATTGTGTTCTATTGTACTACATCACCTTGAAGGCTTTTTTGCAGATAAGGTGGTATATAAATGTTAATAATAAATAAATTAGGCAAAAGTGTGTACAAAAATGCATTTAGGAGAAATGTGCACAAACATTTGTATGCACTTTCATGCAAACCTTTTTGGATGAATGAATAAATGAATGAACTTTTTCCCCTTTTTTTAAATTCTCTTAAGTTTGGGACGAGCCAATCTTCAGATTGGAAAAATGAGAACTGAGACAAACCAAAATGGACAGATCCATCTATTCCGAGATCACAGTGGCAGTGGCCCTACTTCCTCTTTAGTTCCCCATCTTCTGTCCTTCTTGACCAACGCCACTGTGCTACAGATAGGCTTCGTCCACAATTCTGTCTCTGTGCTACACTCACCCTCCAAGCTGCCAGCTAGCTACAGCTACTTTGCTGGGGAAAAGGAGGACAAAGAGGACACAGGGATGATGTTTGCAAAGCAGATACCTAGCAAAAAAGACACCCCACTCTGAAGTTTAAAAAAGAAAAAATTAAGTGCATATGTGCAGACCAGTAATATATTTTTTAAAAACTTTGGTGAAATTGACATGGATTTCACAGTACACACATCTGCAGTGACTAGGGGCCAGCACAAATGACAAGCCTATTAAGTTTCATCAGGCTACTCTGGTCCCGCTGCAGAAAAGGGGAAATCCCAATGATTATGATTATGATGATCGTAGCAGCAGCGGACAGGGTGGGTTTTGCTGGGATTATACATCACCATCAATCACATCACGGCCCACTCTTCTGCACTAGGTGAATCAATAGTACTAGTTCACCCCTGTATAGATTGTGCTGCAATTATAGCACAACTAGAAAAAGCATGATAAACCAGCACTTGAAAAACAGAAGAAGGGACAATATGGGTATGCCCCATTCCAGGTGAATATCATCTGGATTTTTAGTATAAACTAAATGAGGGAATGTACGATTCTCCAGGGACCCAGAAAAATGATCTAATCAGAGTTTTATCACAAAAACTTCAGTTTCGAAATATACTTAAATTGAGTCCAGTATTTTTCATGGTTGCCTGACCAGGTCTATCTTGGGCGGGGGGGGGGGGGGAGCCCTAAATAAAACCTGGATCAGAACTGTTCCAGATTTTAGTACATTAGAACTGCTAAGGGGAAAAATAGACTTTTAAATGTTACAGCTAATTGTTAATAATGGAGAAAACAACTAGTCTGAATGGGGTTAAAGTTTCTGCTTCAAATCTTGGAGGTTGCTCATTTCTCAGTGAGCTGGTATACTTTTACATGACCATAATGACTCACTAAATAGGATGAATGTGAGAGACTGGATCAACAACAACAATCCCACATTCTGTCTTTCTTTGTACTTCTTGTATCTTCATAAAAACTAACAGATTCAGGATTGTTTGATGACATCCATTTTCCCCAAATATTTGTGGCTAGCCTTCGCTGTATATTGGTTCGTTAGAATTTTATTGACTAAGCCTTGTATCGCTTTTTTCCACTGTTCTGAACAGGATCAATACCTTGTTAATTGGCCTGTAATTACTTGCTGTTTTGAAAGCTTTTGCTGCAACATCATATTTTGCTTCCAAAATATACCACATTCTGCTGCTAAGCAGTACCAGTGAACTAAATCTACTGTATTTTGTTAAAAATTCTCAGGCTCAAGTTTCAAATGAAGAAATGAAAAGGAAAAAAAGGGGGGGGAGAGAGAGACCCAAATGTGAAAAAGACCCAGAAGTTATTTAAATTGATTATTTCAGTGCTGGAAATATATCTTATAGTGATAGATAATGCCAATTTAGCTTCTGCAATAGTAGCCAAAGAGGTAATTTGCATTGTAGCAGGGATTTTTAAGGGTTACAATTATTTGACTCAAAAACAAATGAAAGGCCAGTGGGTGGAAATTGAAGCTAGGCAAATGCAAAGTCCATACAAGGAATACATGTTTAAGAGGCTAATCTACCACTGGAAAAACCAGCCAAAGAAAACAGCAGTCTTTTATTTGGAAAACTTGCCTTTCTTTTAGTAAATCGTCTGTTAAATTCTGGAAGAAGCAGTATGTTAATGCCTTTATTGGAGCCAATTAAAATGTCACACGTCATGCTGACATAGCTTTGGGATTCCCAGGCCCAGACCACTTCTTCAGGCTGGATGTTGAGCAAAAAAACAACAGCCCCAAAGCATGCAACTTGCAACAGCCTTAAAATGTAATGCTTGGGCCTGTCTCCAGTAATGGTTGGCTTTTATATTTTCGAAATGGAGGAGGCATTGTTGTTGTTTCTTAGTCCCAGCAGGCCTTGGTGCAACCTGAAATTTGTTTGGCACAATCAAGTCTGCAGAATTACGACTCATACTGCATCTTAAGACTTTTACAACTTTGGGGGGCATTTCTACCACATCCACCTTTCTCCCCACCCCACTTCATTGCTTTGTTTAACACCCGGCATGAAGAAGAGTCTGGAGATCTTGAAAGTGGTGAGGGGGCTGTTAACCCTTCCCTTCTGCACCATTTCCCATATCTAAAGCCTCCGCCAAGCTGTTATCAGCATCACAGGGGAAAACGTAAAGGTACCATCATGTTTTCCCCCTGCAGAGCTAATAGAAACTTTGAGAAGGGGAGTGAGAGGAATCAAGCGGAAAGGAGTAACTCAACTCACCCACCCACACCCACCCACCCTGGCAATGCCATTTCCCTGTTTTCAAAATAGCTGCATGAAGATGCCAATTACTTTAAAAGGAAGAGAGCAATCTTGATCAGGGATGTCCCGTATAGTATCTAGGCTGGCCACGACACACCAAAATTTAACAGGTGAACCCTTTCCTGACAACATGGGTAAGGTGAGTGTTTGCTATGGAGAGGTGAGTGCACAGTAAACAAACAAAACAAGATCCACAAAATGGCAGGACACTGATGGCAGTGGAACAGGTAGCCTTGCTGGTGTTCATGCCTTTTTCATTTTTGTTTGTTACACAAGCACATCCATGTTTAAGTACTAGGGCAGGATGGAGGGAGCACTCAGGCCCTAACTTAGAAAAAACAGTATTCTGGCTCACGTGTATCCATGGATACAGGAGGCTCTCCTCTCCAGACAATCACCCTCTATGAGTAGAAGGTGACGAACATGATGGTGGAGGGTGTGTGTGGAGATGGAGTGCTCCCTCTTCAGAATGCCTGAATAGCGCTTCAGAGGGAAGAGTTGCTGGTGATGACATGGGCACCATCCAGTAGGTGCCTGCAATATTTACATACTATGTTTCACACAGTATTTGCCTGCCCTAGCCTTCAAAGGAAGCTGCTTTATGCCCAGTCACACCATTGGTGCATTCTAGCTCAGCACTGTCTACAAAGAGCAACAGCAGCTCTTCAGTATTTCAGATAGGAAATCTTTACCAACCCTACTTGGGAGATGCCATGGGATGGAACTGGGGGACTTTTTGCCTGCAAGGCAAGTGCTCCGCCAAGCTACAGTGGCAAATCTCAGAGAAGATGGTACAGTCATGCCTTGGATTGAGAGCATAATTCGTTCCGGAAACGTGCTTGTAATCTAAAACACTCTTATATCAAAACAAAATCCCCCCCAAAAAAAAATTGTATAGAGATTTTAAATTTAAGCCGTACTACAGTACTTGTATTGCAAGACGTCGCTTGTATATCAAGTAAAAAAAAAATTAAATAAATATTTAAAAATTTGCTTGTCTTGCAAAACGCTCTCAAACTAAGTTACTTGAATAAACTTTATTGTATACAGCCAAAGGCCTTTACAAATAATTAAAATGTAAAATTTATAAAACAGTATACTAATTTAAAAACATTATAAAACTCAGTAAATCTACATAAAACAAACCATTTCATATTCCTCTAAAAGTTTAAACCCTAAAATCTAAAATATTAACATTCAAGATACATTATTGTTTTTAATAAAATAAGAACGTAGATTCCTAGCTGCCAATGCAAATTTGGCTACCGAATATGTAATAAATAGGTAATTGTCAGCTAAAGTCCAATTACTATTTCTTGCGGAGTTTGCGTTGAGAACAGCTGGTTTATAAATGACAAAAAAAATTTATCTTGGCTCCTGATACAGGGGTCAATACAATAAATAGTGTATTATATCTTCAATCTGAGCACACCCAAAGATACATTTCCGCCGGTCTACAACTGGAATTCTAAGGTATCTCCCATCAAGATATGCCGAGGGCATAAGCTTCTGAAGCCTAAGTTCTGTAAATGCCCTACGAAGCTGGGGGAAGGTCAATGCCTCAAAATAATGGGATATTGCATGGTTGACCTTAATTTGTGGATACCAAATAGAAAATTGTGCCCCGACAATAGTCGCCCTGTCTTGATTTGAATCATGATTGAAAATCCAATTTTTAAGGGCAAGTGAATTGAGACATAAAAATTTGTCTATAGGAAGGTTATAAACGTTGTTTGTCATGGCACTGCTTTGCCCACCCTCCAAGCCTTAACTGCTCTAGCCAGCAGAGCTTGGTAAGGGAGGAATCCTCCAGTAAATTCAATCTTTGCCAGTATCTGAAAAATGACAGATCAATTCTGGCTGCAATTGAAGGCAGGCCAAGCTCTGCTCTGAGATGGGCCGATGGGGCCCCAGGGGGGAGTTCCAAAATATGCCTCATGAACTTCTTTTGTAAAACTTCCAGCTCATATTTAGCTGCCTCTCCCCAGATTTCTGCCCCATATAACATTTGTGCTAGGATCTTGACAGTAAAAACCTTGAGAGCAGGGTTTATTAATTTGGCCCCTCTAGAATAAAAAAACTTTCTAAGCAGTCCGATGTTACTTGCAATCCAAGGTATTACTGTATTCTATATTTGTTTTAGTTTGTGGTTTGTTTAAGCTGTATTTTAAATTATATATTGCATTGTTTTTGGATGGTTTACCCTGAAATGTGGGGTATAAATATATTAAGAGCGCAATCCTATGGCCCTCCGACCTTGCCTGGTGGGCCATAGGAAAATTCGGGCTCCCCACTGCAACCTCAGAAATCCCTTCCGAAGTCGCAGCAGGGAGCCTAAGCGCAGAGCACCCCCCCCACACACCTTGTGGCTGGCGCGGAACTTTCTGCGCCGGCAGGGAACTGAAGACAGAAGGCCAGCTTCAGACCCCTCATGGGGGGAGCATTCCCAAAGATGGGGAGGGGAGGAGCGAGGCACTATCATCTTACGATGAATCCAGGTGGTGCCTCAGCCTCTCCTCCTCAGGAGGAGGTGTAAAACATCTCAATGGCCAAAATCGGCCATCCAGATGTTTTTGAGGGCGAGGGGAGCACGGAGGCAACCCTATCCGTCGCACTCAACAGGAGGCCCATTTGGAGGGTTGCGAGCACCCACATAGGATGGGGCTGCCCACAAACAATCCTGGTGTTACCACTGAAAAGATTCTGCCATGGGTACCCACCCATCTGATCTCTAATGGCAAGACCACGAACAAGGAAAGACGTCATGTTCTACCTTCTAAGCCAAATGTATCCAACCCAACCTGAGACGCCAGTGCCATTCTCTTCTCCTCACCCCCCCCCCAATTGCTCCCACCAGTATTCCTGCCTGAAAGCTGTCTGTATTGTACACTTCAAGATGCTAAGAACCTTGACTTTTTGTATCCCAGAGGCACTTTCATGGGATTTGCACCATCAGACTGCCTGGGATCAAATCACATGGTGTTCCTTCAGCTGCATGGCCAGAATTATTGGAAGGCAGGAACAGTTCAGATCATGACAGGACTAATATTGTTTTGTTCACTGTAAACATGGCAAAAATGTTGACAACAATGAGATGCCAGGATAAAATATGGAAGAGCCTTAAGTATTTGGGGGTGAGAAGATTGTAGGAATATCTCATTTTCAGCAGACTTTGCAGACAGTGGTTGCAATGAATAGTCTGTTAAGACTTACGGTAAAGAACACTGCAAAGATAAGGCTTTATTACAAGTATTAGCAAAACATACGTGCATGTCTCAGGCTGCAAAAAACAAGAAGCTTCATTTCAGTTGAAGAGAGAGGAAGGGAGAAAAGGGGTGCAGAAGACAAGGGAGTGGCCAAGATAAGGTGAGTCAGAATGGCAATCAAGCAGTTAGGGAGAAACAGATTAACCCCTTATTTACCAGAGCAAGCAATTTAACCAACAAGCGTTGTTGCCCATTCCCAACAAAGATGAGGGACAGTGAGACCCAGGAAAGAATTAAGGCAGCAAAGGAAACATTTAGGGAGGGTCTGGGCACCTCTTCCCTACCCCCAGGTTCCAGACTACATGTGATTATTCTTCAGGGGCAGCTCTCTCCCCCCCCCCCCTCTGCAGTTATTATGAGGAACAAAAAGTAGCCACAATAAATGCTCTTAAAATACACTTTTTTCTTGCAATTTAGGGAGCAAGCTATTCTAGCTGGGCATGCTGGGAGTTGAAGGCCTTTTTTTCTGTTTAAACTTGCATAGGATTGCACCTTTAATCATTACATAATATACCTAAGAGCAAGCTGTTGAACCTTGCTGTGATATACCTTATTCCCCAACCCTACCTACTGAAATCTCTCTCTCTCTCTCTCTCTCTCTCTCTCTTCTCATACCTGAAATGGCACCTTGGCACTGCACAAGAAACATTTATTTCTGGCTGAAAAGCAATGCCTTCCAGAGATATCAGAGAACCATTTCTGGTTCACAAGCAGCTGCATAAGGATGCCACTTACTTTAAAAGGAAGAGGGCAATCTTGATCGGGGAAGTCCCCTGTAGTATGTATCTAGGTACCTTTCAAATTTAAATTGAAGAAGCATAAAAAGTTTTTTGTAGTCCTTCAGAGCAAGGTGCAATAGGATTCAAAAGCTTATATTTGGGTACATTCAAGGCTAAACTGTGAAAAGAAGTGTTATTTTAAGAGCTTTTGTTGCCATTATTTTGTATACCTCGTCATTATTTATTTATTGCATTTATATCGCATGGTTCTCCCCTCCACTCCCCATTTTATATCGCAGCATTTTATCTACCTGTGAGGTACAGTAGATTAGGCTGAGTGATCGTGGCTGGCCCAAAGTCACCCATGAACTTTCTGGCTGAGTGGGGATTTGACACGGGTCTCTCCAGCCCTAGTCTGATACTCTAAGCACTATGCCATATTTATTTATTTATTTGTTTATTTGGTTATTATATTTATATCCCACCTTTTTCCTGCAAGGAACCCAAGGTGGCTTACATAATCCTCCTCTTCCTCTCCATTTTATCCTCACAACAACCCTGTGAGGTAGGTTAGGCTGAGAGTCAGTGACTGGCCCAAAGTCACCCAGTGAGTTTCATGGCCGAGCGGGGACTAGAACCCGGATCTCCCGAGTCCCAGTCCAACACTCTCACCACTACGCCACACTGGCTCTCTATACTATAATCCTACAATCAATATGATTATTATTAAATTAGGAACAAGCAGGCACCCTTTATTTTAAAGCAAAAAGATCTATGTTTTTAATGTGTCTACCTACTGATCATTTATAGAACTTCACTTTCTAAACAAACTTGTTAAATAAGTTAACATGAGGCATCACAACAACTTAGCCAGGGTTTTATGGGGATTTGAACCCAGCACTCTCAATAGGAACACAGAGTGCTGATGAATCACAGTGCTATTTCCTTCCTAGAGACCATTCTCTTTACCCTCTTGACTCAACGCCAACGCCGCCACCACCACCCAAGAGAGAATGCCTGGGTGAGAGAGAGAGAGAATGCCTGGGAGAGAGAGAGAGAGAGAGAGAGAGAGAGAGAGAGAAAGAGAAAATGTGTATACGAATCAATTTCTCTCCCGCCCTCCATTTATTTACCTGAATTTGCCTTTTCTGTGCAATGGAGATTGCTGCTGGAGCAGAAAAATGTGGGTCCAAAGAAGTGCTTTAGTGTTGTTGTGTGGATCTTCCCCACTCCCCCCACTTTCCATTATTTATTTATTTGATAGATTTACATACTGCTTCCCATATTTCAAAAGTATCTCTAAGCGGTTTGATGTTAAAGTCTCTCGTGTCATTTTCCTTTTTCTGTGCAATGGCTTGCTGGTGGAGCAGAGAAATGTGGGCTCCAATGAGTGCTTTGGTGTTGTTATTCTGTGGGTCAGGTCACCTTCCCAAATCCCCTGATGTTAATGTAAACTTGCATGCCTCATTTTCCCTTTTCTATGCAATCACTTGCTGGTGGAAAAGAGAAATGTGGGTTCAAAGGAGTGCTTTTGTCTTTGTTGTATGGATTAGAGACACCCACCAACCCTCTGCTTTGAACTCTTGCTCTACTGCAAGTCCTTTGCTCCGCCTTCCTTTAGTTACCCCCTGCAGCCGCAGTAGGCACCAGCCACTACTGGGGTCAAGGCGTAATCCTCTCCCAGAGCGTGTAATGCACACTTACACTAGAGTAAATAAAAAGATAACCCTGAGCTACACGCTATGGAATTAGTGTAACATGTAGTTTGGCTCCTAGTCTAAAGGATGAGAGAGGAAGTGAAGTCTGGAGGCTGTTGTGTTCTCAAGGGGAAAGTTCACAGCTAATTCACTGTGTTTGAGTACAATATGCCTGCTTTGATCCAATGGGTGGGGGAGAGGAGACAGAAAGAGAATGAAATGACAGGTTTCGTCTTCTTTTTCAAATCCCCCCCTGATCCTGAGCAGGCCTGTGAGGATCTGACCGCACTTGCAAATTTCACTGTCAGTACCGTCATCCCACTCCAGCTTAAGTGCATTAACACTACTTGACTCCAACACCTTATCTGTCAGCCTATTACAGCTATTCTCTACTCTCGCCATAATACCCTTCCTTAAATGCTACTTACAAGCACTATATGCCTCATTGACTTAACCCCTGCCGGTTTCTGTGGTCTCACAGTTTAGCCCAGTAATAACCTTGAGCTCCTTTTAAATGCTTCACTCAGTCCTGTCACTTTCTAATCAGCTCCTCTCTAAACTCTGTAATCTCAGTGGCAATCTCTCCCCTGCATCTAAACCCCACTAATCTAATTAGCAATTTAGTTACCTTACCTAGATTCTGCCTCCAATTTATCTTCAAGCCATTGACCTGAAAAAATGAGGCAAGGCTCTCTGAGCAACTGACAGGTGCGACCTGTAACAAAATATTGCAGCCCGAAGTGCTTCCTGTTCAGAATTCCAGCCAGTTCCACCCATTCCTTGTTCCCCCCATTTTCCATTTGACCATTCCCCCCTAGTCTTCCATCTCCCCCATTCAGAATTCTCTTGCCACTGAGTACACTCAGCCCTCATCAGGGAGTTTTGAGGTTCTTCCCCTTAGGGTTTTCCCCCCCCAAAAAAGGTTTTCTGTACTTCCGCAATCAAGCCTGCTGATACCTCATTCCTGTGGATGGCTGGTGCTATTTTGGCTACATAAGGCTCAAGCAACGGCACTCCCAGCCTGAACATTGGAAATATAGCCCTTGATGGGCCTATCTCATGCATCTGTATAAGCCAGGAATAGGGAACATGGTACCCGTGGGCACCAGTGCCCCCTCAGATTCTTTTCTTGATGCCTGCCAAGGTGACCTACCCTTCCTATTTTTATTTTACTTTTAAAAAAAAATTAAATAGAAAAGTGTCTTACTGGCAGCTGGGATTGCTTCAAAGCAAAGTGAGCTGCTCCCATCTTCTTTTCCCATGAAGGCCTCTGGGCCACACACAGGGCTCAGAGACATTCTTAGGAAGTGAAGATGGCAGGTGGCTGCAGGCCGATGCTTTCATTTGCAGCACACCCACTTTGTGGTGGTGCCAAGGACAGTTTCTCAAATTGCCAGATGTGCCCATGGGTCCAAAAAGGTTGCCTTCCCCCAATCTTAGCTACTGGCCATCACAACACCTTGCAGCAGTGAACTGCATAAGTTAATTATGAATTGTGTGAAGAACTTTATTTTCTCTATCCTGAATTTACTGCCAATCCATTTCATGGGATGACTCAAGTTCTAATGTAACGGGAGAGGGAGAAAAAGTTCTTGTTATCCACTTTCTTTCACCATGCACCATTGTATGAACCTCTATCGTGTCTCCAGTTTGCTGGCAAACTATCCTGGTCATGTAGCTAACTGTATAAAATAGAGGTGTCCGTAGAACTATAGGCAGATTACTAAGGTGCAATATCAACCGAGAAGCCCATGGAATCTCTCCTAAACCACACGTGGCTTCTGTTATTTAGTGACTGGGAACGTTTTTTGTTCTCATAGTTGCAGAAAAACTCTGAACATTTTCCAAAGATTTGCAAGCAGATTAACCAGAAACACACAAACCATCCCAGGGATGCCTAACTGGGACTCCCTAAATCACTAGCACAGTTTCTTATACTTAAAGATCACAGTCTCTCTCCTAAGCTCTTTTCTTAGCATCTCCCTATGCTAATAATGTAAAACATCTAACAGTTTTAAAATGTCAGATGTGGTGATGTGTGCAACCAGGTATTTTTCCTTTTTCCTTACTCAACAAAAAGGAAGCAATGAAAAGGGTGAAAAAGAGATCTGGCTAGATGTGGTAAAGGGATACATGAAGAGCAGAAATCTTGATTGTATTGTGAAACAAGATTGAGAAGTCTATGGAAAACAAATAAAGGCCGCATAGCATAATTACAATTAACCCAAAGCAGCAGAATTCTATGCAAGTGATTGACTATAGTGAGAAAAAATAATGGCAGACAGCCACAACACGAGCACACAAAAATTGAGGCCAGTAGTAATGTATTCTAAGCTGCACGTGGGGCTGCCTTTGAAGACGGCCCAGAATCTTCAGCTGATGCAGAATGCATCCACCCGAGTGTTGGTGGGTGCAAGGCAGTCAGATCATATAATGTCTATACTGCACCAGGTGGTTACCAGTGTGTTTCTGAGCACAATTTAAAGTGCTGGTTTTGACCTCTAAAGCCTTAAATGGTTTGGTACCAAATTACTTGAAGGACCACCTTCACCCTTATCAGCCTGCCACACTTTAAGATCTGCAAGAGAGGCCCTTCTCACTTGCCCACCTGCAAGGGCAGTTAGGTGGGTGAGTATACGAGAAAGGTCCTTTTCTGCAGTGGTCCCACACCTCTGGAATAAGTTGCCACCAGGGGTCTACCAGGTCCCATCATTTCAGCCTTTTAAGACCGCCCTGAAGACTTCCTTGTTTACTCTGGCCTTCCCCTGATTATGTTTTATCAGACTGGGTTATAGCTGCAGTTGTGTTGTAGGTCCTATCTTATGCTGGTCCTTGTTGTTTTGTGGAATGTTTGCTGCTTTTATTACTGCATCTTTTTTTATTATGAATTTTATTATATGCATTTTATTGTGGTACGCTGCCTTGGATGGGCTCCTGCCCTGAAAGACAGCCTATAAATATTTTAAATAAATAAAAAATAAATATTCTGTGTTGCTTGATGTACTACTCTGCAATGTACCTGCTAACCTAGTAACATACTAGGTTGGATCCAGGATCTGTCTTCCTTTGAAGGAAGGGCTCCACTCACAAAAGGTGCCCCTACCTGATTTTAGGGGATCCCCTCTCTTGCATCTCAGCTCACCCCAATCAGCAGGAACCCCTGACCCTCTGTTTAGCATTTTCAGGGTGCTGAAAAGACTGCCATGTGGAGGCAGGGTAAAGAAATCTGCTTCTGCTAGCTCAGTTGCACATGCCTACATCTGGATGCAACCCACACAGGATTGCACCATTAAACTATATTGTGACTACAAACCTGAGGCACTGAAAATTCTCCTTCAGTATAATTTATTATCCTTGAACCCCATTTGCCTAATAAAAAATGTCATTGTTACTATTACATCAGATCCATAGTCGCAATCTTATGTATAATTATTTTGCCAACAGTTAGAGGGTCAATTCTCATTCATATTCATACGAAAACATATGAATGACATGAATTAGGAACTGGCCAAGCAAGCATGTATTTTGGTCCCCATACAGAAGTATGGATCATTGTGTATCAAAAATTAATGGGATAATTGGACCCTATACAATATACACCATTCTGAAAAGCAAAGAATGTATTGAGATTCCAGGAGTGGATTGGTACAGCAACAGCCCTAAGTGCAAGTGAATGTTTTCAGATTTTAGGGATAGTAAACATGGAGCCCAATCCTATCCATGTTTATTGGAAAATGAGTCCTACTAATGAGACTTCCTCCCACATAATTATTCATAAAATTGCAGCCTTAAGTTCTCAGGCTAATCACCAGTTTTGTTATGGCAGGTGGGGTGAAGCACATGCTTTGCATGCAGAAGCTTCTAGGTTCAACCGCCAGCATCTCCAGGTATGGCTGGGAAAGGCCTTTACCTGAAATCCTGGATATCTGTTATGATGCTAGTCAGTGCACACAATTCTGAGCTAGACTGACCAGTGGTCTGACTCAGTCCAAGCCAGCTTCCTATGTTCTTGAAACTAATCATGAGATTTGGCTTGCCGAAGTGTGAGCAAACTCACAGCTCTTCCATTGCAAGATTGTGTGCCCATTTTGCTCAAAGAGAACCATCTAAACTCACCGCAACAGCCTGACTTCTACATCCAGAAATGAATCCTATACAAAATCTGCACAAATTGTCCACACATATAGAAACTCATTAACCATATTGGCTTGTCAGAAAAGTAACCAACATTCCCACCTTGAATAATCAACTAATAGTAAGGCTATGCCTAGGTTCTCGTGTCCAACCTTCTTTTTAAACAGCATGTATAACAGCTCACAGTTCACTGGGAGGTGCTTCACTGTTGCTTAAGAGACTTTCTAAAATTAGTACTTCATGGCTTAATGAATCCCATCCTCACTTACTGCCCAGCTCTACTATCACAAGGCCTGAGTTAATCACTCACAGTACCACTGCTTCAGCAAAATCAGTTTCCTTCACTTTGTCTTCATTATTCCCATAGATATTCCCTTCCACACATAAATTTCCATCACCAACCTGTTCGTTCCAGTCTATAAAGTATAAATATCCCATCCTTTGAGCTCATCATACACTCCAAGACTCCAAGGGCAAAGCACTGGGAAATGGCAAAAACTCTCCTACCCCAGTGGGCCTACAATGAGGAAAAATTCCAACCTAGTTTAAATATATATACAGTAATACCTTGGATTGCAAGTAACTTGGTTTGAGAGTGTTTTGCAAGACAAGCAAATTTTTAAATATTTATTTATTTATTTATTACTTGATATACAAGCGATGTCTTGCAATACAAGTACTGTAGTACGGCTTAAATTAAAAATCTCTGTACAATTTTTTTGGGGGGGGGATTTCGTTTTGATATAAGAGTGTTTTGGATTACAAGCACGTTTCCGGAATGAATTATGCTCTCAATCCAAGGCATGACTGTATATATAAAAGAGATAACTTTTATTCTTTAGAACTTTTCTACAACCCGCCCAATGTCCCTTTTGATTGGCAGTGATCACTGCACTCGCTATCTATAGCAGCCTTGTGTCTTCTCCAATAAATCTCCTTCCTACCTATTATCTCATGATTCCTGACATTCGGTTTGCCTCTTTGAGTACTGCAGCACCTTGTGTCTCCCCTGATTGATACAACAAGTGGTTGTCACAAGCGAGTGGGCTGCTCCTGCTACCAGATAATTGTCCTGTAATAGAAGCTTCGAAAGCCCAACCTGCTGCAAAAAGAAAACTGAGCCTACCTCGTGCGGAGAGCTTCTTGGTGTTGATAATCTTTGCTGCATATTCATGTCCAGTGCAGAGTTTGACACAGCGTCGCACCACTGAAAAAGCCCCTCTAAAGAAAGGGCATCAGAAAGAAAGGGAAGAAGGGAACAAAGATTAATGTCTGCACTTTGGGAGAATCTTGTTGACATATTCACAGCAGTTCCCCAACTCATCTTTTCTTTCTTTCTTTCTTTTTTTTAATGTATAATTTTGTAACAATTTTGTTAGCATTTCAGCATTTATTTATTTTTATTTTTTAAGCATTTTTACCCCAATCTTTAGCCAAAATGGCCCCCAGAGCAGCTTACAAATATTGGTAGTTAAGACAGTCCCTGCCCTCAGACTTACAATCTAAAAGACATGACACACAAGGAAAAAAGGAATGGGGAGGGATGGGAAAGCAAGCTCAGGCACTAGTTCTTAAAGTCACAGATCTGATCACAACTAGCTGAGAAGGTTAACAGTTCAGGTAAGCTAATGGAATGGCTGCCAGGTATTGACAGGGAGAACCAAAGGCCGCTGATGTCTCAGTAGAGGCAACTGAATAGCCATGCTTCTCGCTTCTCCCTCTGGTCTGCAGCCTGATGGAATGGCTGCTGGCTATAACTAAATATAAAGAGATTTCCCCTTTCAGTCCACCCATCCTGCCACCCTTATCCCATTTGAGAATGAAAGAGAGGAGAGGAGAGGAGAGGAGAAAGAAAATGCCCCCTTGTTGAATTTATTCCATGAGAATTTCCTTTGGGTACAAGGTGGGGCAAGTAATCAGTAGTTCCAAAAATGTCTAAAAGGATCTACCATTAGACTTTAAAATTTCAGGAAAAAGAAACATTTTTTTGTTGAACGTTACCTGTTCATTTGTAGCTTGATCAAATATACTTTAGGGCACAATCCTATAGCCGGTAGATGCTGTCTGGCTAGCCATAGGAAAAGTCGGGGGCCCAGCTGGGAAAAATGCTCCGAAGTCGCAGCTGGGGCTTCAACTGCAGAGCGCCCTCCCTCCACCCTCCTGGTTCTTTCTACGCCAGCTGTGGCTCCGAAGACAGAAGACCGTCTTCGGGACCAGCGCGGGGGGGGGGGCAGGAAGGGGAGGAGTGAGGCACTGCCGTCCTACGAAGAATCCAGGCGGTGCCTCACCCCCTCCTCCTCGCAAGCAGGGGTAAAACACTGAGATGGCCAAAATCGGATGTCTAAGTGTTTTGGAGCAGTGTTCTCCAACCTTGGAACCCCAGATGTTTTTGGCCTACAACTCCCAGCATGCCCCAGCCAGCGTAGCTGGCTGGGGCATGCTGGGAATTGTAGGCCAAAAACATCTGGGGACCCAAGGTTGGAGAACACTGTTTTGGAGGACAAGGGAAGCGCGGGGTCAATCCTTGCCTTGGATGTCCATAATCCTCCAAGTTCGGAGGGTTACGGGCAGCCACATTGGACGGCGCTGCCCGTCATCTTAACCTTTGTGGCTACCGGGTAACAGAATAAATTAATCAGTATATAGACAGAATTATTTCATTTTAAATATTTATATGCTGCTTTTAAGGGCTATACAACCCTCTCACGGTACTTTACACAAGAACACAATTCACAATAAATCCATATATGTATATAATCATAAAAATAATCCAAAATCAATACAAAGAATCAAAAAAATCTTACCATCTAAAACCAACAACAATAATTACTATTATTATTTCTTATATTTCTTTGACGCCTTTCTCAAAACAAACAAACAAAAAAGACTCAAGGGGATTTACAACAGAATTAAAACACACAAAATTTAAAACAGTTAAAACAATCATCCACTAAAATATAACCACCCCACAAAACAACTAAAATATCAACTGTGTATTGCAATCCCAAGCCGTATAAGGCTTTATACTATATAAATGCAATGCAAGCCAATGCAAGTCTCGATCTAGACGGAGAGGCGGGTAAGAAATATTTTTAAAATTATTTATTATTAAGTGGCCCTGATAATAATAGCAGGCCCTGTCACTTGTGCTTGCCAGCCTGACAGATCTTAGCAGCAGGCCTGAGAGCAGGTCCTCAGAGGGCGATCTTAATGGCCCAACAGACTTGCATGGGTGCAGGCGGTCCTTCAGATAATCTGGTCCCAAGCCATTTAGGGTTTTAAAGGTAATGGCTAGCACTTTTAATTGAGCCCAGATGCACACTGGCAACCAGTGCAACTAGTACAGAATCAGTGTTATATGCTCCAAGCACCTGACCCCCACCAACTGGGTAGCTGCATTCTGTACCAACTGAATCTTTCGAACCATCTTCAGAGGCGGCCCATATACAGTGCATTACAGTAGTTCAGTCTGGATGTAACTAAGATACAGATAAATGTTGCAAGGTGTGCTTCCTTCAGATAGGAGTACAGCTGGCAAATCAGAGCCAAAGTTGATTTTAAAAAAAAGGCATTCCTGGCCACTGATGTCAGTCACCTGCCCCTCCATTGATAGCACTGTGTTTAAGAGAACTCCCAAGCTGCACACCTGATCCTTCAGGGAAAGTGAAGCCCCATGCAACATCAGTTGTACCCCTCTATTCAGATTGGTAGATTTCCCCACCAACACAATCTCGGTCTTATCTGGAATGAGCTTCAGCTTGTTAGCTCTCATCTATCCCAGAACTGCCTCCAAATCTGTTCAAGACTTCCACCCTGGGATTCATAGATGGAATCGTGAGATACAGCTGTGTGTCATCAGCATACTGATGGCACTTTTGCCCAAACTTCCAGAGTACTTCTCCCAGTGGCTGCATACAGATGTCAAAGAGCATAGGGGACAAGATGGAACTTGCAGGCGCAGAGAACCCATATGTGTGTGATGCACAGAGACCACGAAGAAGAACTGTCTCTTCTCCTAAACTAGCATGAATTCTAGCATAAAAATAGAATTCACACACTAGTGTGTGAATTTTCCCTCAGATTCTGGGATTCTAGTTCTCGTGTGTGTGTGTGTGTGTGTGACTGACTAAGACTTCATTACATTTTCCAAAGGTGTGCCAAGTAATGTCACAGCTACATAAACAGTACAAATAACACACCCTTTAAGTAAATATATCCATTTCTGTCCTCACTGAGTGCCCTAACTCGCCATCCCCAACTATCAAAAATTAAATTAAAGAGAAAAATAGAGAAATTAAAGAGAAAAACCGAGAAAAAACCAACCATGTCTGTAGGTGATGAGCAACAAAAATGAGTAAGTGGTTCTATGTGTTTGCTGTTTTCATTTCAAATATTAATTCCCAACTATTCCATTTCAACCATTCTTCTTAGGTGCAATGCTATACATATTAGTCTGAACTCTGAAGTGAGTGAGTCCAACAGGGGTTATTCACAGGTAGGTGAGTACAGAACTGCAGCCTAAGGGAGAGAAGGAAACTCTTAACGCACAATCCTATGCACGGTTAGACAGAAAAAAGGCCTACAACTCCCAGCATGCCCCAGCCTGGGGCATGCTGGGAGTTGTAGGCCTTTTTTCTGTGTAAATGTGCATAGGATTGCGCCCTTAGTTGAGGTGCCCATCCTCTAACTAGTCAGTCCAGATATTTAGGGAGGAAAGACCATAAGAGTAGTTGAAGGGAGTAGCAAGCAAATAAAGGAGTATGTCCCAAGGTGGCTGGATAGACTTTAGTGCTTTGAACAGAGAGATGCAGGAAAGTGTTCTGAAGGAAGAACTTAACCAACATTTCTGTCATATCATTTTTAAAAAGTTGCTGAGATATCAAGAACTCTGAAATTCTCTAATATATGTTATTTTAAGTGGCTTCTACTTTTAGATCAGAAATTTATTAATTAACTTTATCCCACCCTTCCTGCAGGGCAGCATAGAAATAGTGACTTGTTAAGAATGCTTCAGGGCTCAATAGGAATTTAAATCCAGGTCTCCCAAGTCCAACACTTTAGCCACCAAAGAAATCTGGCTTTTGTCTGGGAATTCTTCTGATGCACTCTTTAGCACTTAGCTTTTGCATTAAAAAAAATAGTGTTCTTTAAGATTTCACACAACTGAATGGCTTTAAAAATAGGCTGCATAAACATCTGTCGGGGTTGTTAGGCTAATTAATTCTACTCTGATGTGGGATAGAGAGCTTCCGAAGGTATAGTTCTACGATTCTCAGACCACCAGAGTGGTACACAACTTTAGCAGTGACCTCAGATGCTCTTCTGTCAACAACTCCAAACAGCTGTCTCTTACTCATTCCATAATTCCAACGAGTAGGGAAGTTGTTGGACTATAAATGCGGACGTCATAGTTAAAGTCAGAAGCTACAGGGTATATTTGATGACACTGCTGGAACACATTGTTCTTTGTATCTGCATGTAAGTGGGAATCTTAGAGAACGCAAGAACTGCCATGCTGGTTCAGACAGGGGTCCATGTAGTCCAGGTTTCTGTTTTTAACAGTGGCCAGTCAGATACACAGGCCTGTGGCTTATGCTGGCTCAGCTTGTCTGAGTGTGGAAAGCTAAGCAGGGTCAAGCCTGGTTATTACTTGGATGGGAGACCCCCTCCTCTAGTTTCCTGCATTAAGCAGGGGGTTGGACTCGATAGCCTTGTAGGCTCCTTCCAACTCTATGATCTATGAAATCTATGAAATCCTGTGGAAGGTCACACACGTATAGAAAGGTGATACCCATCCGCTGTAGTTTGTGCCAAACATCTTTTTACCAGAAACATCTTGGGCATATTAGTGAATTGGAATTTGTGGAGAAAGCCAACCTAAAACCCCTTTCTGACACACACACACACACACACTCACCAAGGTGGGGGGGAAGGAGACCCAGGGGGGGGGGAGACAGCCAGTCTCCACAGAGACCAAAGGGGACAAACAACATCTGCATAGAATCACCCCAGGGGGGAAGGCAGGAAGCATCCCCAGGTTCTTCAATGCTCTCGTATATCAGCCCCATCTACATAAGACTTGAATACCTCTCCAGAGCAGACACTTCGGCACCCATAAGAAAGGACCATTCAACACCACAGGATGGGACCATTAAGCAAGTGGCTTCAAAGGGACCCCATCCCACAGGGGGAAGGCGTCACCCCACCTGACCCAAAAGGCCGCCCCTTAGGGAGGGTGGCAACCCACCTGATTGGCAACCCACCTGATTACGGAGGGAGGGGCTACCTGAAACCCAAGGTATAAAACACCCTGCGCAAGGGAACTGAGTTGTTGGACCTGATCAGCAATCTTGCCCCATGCTTGGGGTAAGGGAACGAAGGATCGGCAACCCCGGGTAGCAGAACCCGGCGCGCTCCAGCTAGCTGAAATCACTGGCCTGCTTGGGTTGACCGGACCCCGGGAAACCAAGCTGAAATCACTGGCCGCTTGGGTTGACCGGACCCCGGGAAACCAAGCTGAAATCACTGGCCGCTTGGGTTGACCGGATCCCCGGGGAACCAAGCTGAAATCACTCACAAGCCGCTTGGGTAGACCGGACCTCCGCCGGGAACCCAGCTAGCCGCTTGGGTAGACCGGACCTCCGCCGGGAACCCAGCTAGCAGCGTGCGGTTGACCGGGCCTCTGCTGGAGCCCGAGCTGAACTAACTAGCTGAGAGCCCTGAAATCACAGTGTCCTTGAGACCTCTTGCTTGCTACTTTGTACCGTACTGATAAGCTGTATTGCTGGCGTGTGTCTGGGTTTGTGAAGGTAATTTTGTAAATAAACTTGTTTTATAAAAGATACTTTTGTGGCTATAAGTTATCCCTTTGTTCTGGGCTAAGGGTGATAGTCGCTGGGGACCTCGGAGAAGGCCCGCCCCAGGACTCGCTACCCCCTTAGCATTGAACCCGCGCAGAAGACCAGATTGCCGGTCTTCCACTGAATTGTATTAGGCTGGATCCAGACTCAGCCATGCTTTAAGTAGGCCCATAGAAATAAATAGGAGTTAGAACTTAGTTGAGGGTGCAATCCAATGGGGATGCCTAAGCCTCCTAACTCAGAGGATTATGGGCATCCTATGCAGGGTGGGGAGGGGTGTGGAGGCAATCATCACCTCCCTGCTCCTCCTGCCCTGCAAATCAGCTAGACAGTGCTTCAGACGGGAAGGGAAGGAGGCTGGAGTGCCACCAGGATACGTCATATCCTGGTGGACCCAGTCTCCTCCCCTCCCGCCGGATTGCCCTCTTTACCCCATCTCTGAGGTCACTCTTATGACCTCGGAGAAGGAGCCAGCGTGGTTCTTTCCGCACTGGCTGCAAGGGTGGGGAGGGTGATCCGAGCACGGATCCTCAGCTCAGAGGCTGGAGCTCTTTTCCGACCTCGGGTCTGGGAATCCGAAGTATCCTATGGCCCTCTAGATGCTGTATAGGGGCTGTAGGATCGCTCTGCCAGTTAAGTTAGTCATGGTTAGTTTTTTGTTTTGTTTTTAATGCTGTGGTAAACCACCCGCAATTTAGTTTGGTTTCATAGATTTCATAGATCATAGAGTTGGAAGGAGCCTACAAGGCCATCGAGTCCAACCCCCTGCTCAATGCAGGCAACTAGAGGAGGGGTCTCCCATCCAAGTGATAACCAGGCCTGACCCTGCTTAGCTTTCCACACTCAGACAAGCTGAGCCAGCGTAAGCCACAGGCCTGTTGAAGGGTGGTATACAACTATAAATAAATAAAAATACTGCCCCTATATTCAGAGGTTCCATTTAGCCATCACATTTAATAGCCATGATAGACTTATCCACAGCATGTGTTCATTTCAATTCACAGCATACCTCGACCCAGAGGCTCAGTAAAAATATCCAGAGCACACCAACCCAATCAATACACAATAAGAATACTGATAGTATGGTTCAAAATATGAAAATAGGAAATCATGTTATCTTTGCTTGTTATATCTGTGCTTCTGCGGTTTGGAGTGGGTGAAAGCAGGTGAATCCCAATGAACTCTTTATCAAAAGAGGATTTTGGTGTTTATTGTATCACAGAGCACATGACAGAAAAGAAAATTATAAAAAAGAATAAAGCATGAGCAAAAATTAAGAAAAAGAAAAATGTAAATGAAGCACTTATATCAGTATTTCATTCCTCAAAGGAGTGTTAACTTACTAACACATTTTTAGCTTTGTGTTATTAACTTAAGGCGCAATCCTATGCATGTTTAGACACAAGTCCTATAACTCGCAGCATTCCCCAGCCAGCATAGGAGTGCTCAGAGTTGTACAACTTTTTTCTGTCTAAACATGCATAGGATTGTACCTTTCGCTTATTAACACCTCCTATGCACACTTACTTTGGGAGTAATTCCACTGGATTCAATAGGACTTACTTCTGAGTAAACTTACATAGTCTGTAAATAAGCAAACTGCTTTAAAATGAATTCAGCAAAATAATTACATCCAGACTGCAGTGTTTTCTTTAGTAGTTGCAAAGTCTGCTGCTAGAGCTACAAGAATGACACATGGTTTTCTAGAGCAGTGGTTTTCAAACTGGTAGGGTGGGGCAGCCCAACTTAAGGTGGTGGACTGCAACAGCATCAATATATAGTAAATAAATAAATTAAACACACACAAACACAACACCTTCTATCCTCTCTGGATCATGGCAAAGGGGTCACTCATCCTAGTGTGAACAGTGAGGAGGAGGAAAACGTACAAATGAGTAATTCTAATGCATGTGGACAAAGTAGATGGAAACTAGTTACTACATGAGAAGGTCATAGGATCATAGAGCCCTGCCAGGAGTATTAATTAATATTCTCCCTTCTTCCCTCCCAATTCCTTTTTCCTTCTGTGTCATGTCTTTTTAGATTGTAAGCCTGCGGGCAGGAACTGTCTTGTTAATTGCAGTAAACCGCCCAGAGAGCTTTGGCTATTGGGCGGTATAAAAATGAAATAAATAATAGAGTTGGAAGGCCACCAAGTCCAACCTCCTACTCAATGCCGGAAACTAGAGGAGAGGTCTCCCATCCAAGTAATAACCAGGCCTGACCCTGCTTAGTTTTCCACACTCAGACAAACTGAGCCAGCATGAGCCATGTTTACTGAGAAGTTCAATTGGAGTTAATACTTTGTAACTGTGTGCATAGGATTGCAGCCTTACACTGGGGGAGCAGGGAGAATCCTGTAACGATGCCAAGCATACCTACCTTCAATCAATTACAACAAAATAAAATTCCTTTCTGTCCCTCTGCACGATGTAACTGCTCCAGCAACTGATCAGCAATGTGCACATATGTTCACATTCATCCAAATGTCAAAGTATCATACTGCAAAAAGGAAATTACTCTGCAAATAACCCACACACCTTCATTTGAAAAATAATAATAGCAACCAGAAACAAACACAAGTCAAAAGCCCCCACAAATGTAAAAATGTCTGACCCATGCATAAATGGCAATCCTATGGAGCCACTTCATATGAGGGACTTCAGTGTCCTGAGATATCGTCAAAGTTCCTTCAAGGCTTCTAAATAACTGGTGAATTGCAACTCAACCCAAATCAGTAGTTGTTTAAAAGTTATTATTGTTGCATACATGTCTGGTTGAGCTGGAGCCACTGAAGTTAGTCCACTGAAGTATGATTTAACATTTTAGAACTGCTTACTGCACATGGATAACCCTGATCGCCTGGAAAGTCCCTGCACAACTATAAGTAGCAGTGCTGGTATAGAGACCTTCCACAGGGCTGGAGCAATGCAGCAGGGGTTTTGTACAGCTAGCTTGCTCTGTGGAACAACAGCTTCTCCATTATCACTACAGGCAGTCCCTGGGTTAAGAACATCCAACTTATGGACAACTCGTACTTACGAATGGGCTTCCGGGTTACATTTATTTATTTATTTATTTATTATTTACATTTATTAATCGCCCATCTGGCCGGTAACCGGCCACCCTGGGCGAATGTACATAGGCTAAAAACAAGATAAATACATTTAAAACATTATAATTTTTTTAAAAAATCTTAACCCACCCCATATTCCCGCCTGAACAGCCAGGTTTTTAATGAACGGCGGAAGCTCAGCAGAGAGGGGGCACAGCGGAGGTCACTCAGGAGAGAGTTCCATAGTACGGGGGCCGCCACAGAAAAGGCCCTCTTCCTCGTCCCCACCAGTCTAGCTGCTCTGGCTGAAGGGACAAGGAGAAGGCCGTCTGTGGCAGATCTTGTTGAGCGGCCCACTTGATGTTGCTGGAGACGCCCCTTGAGATAGACTGGACCGGAGCCGTATAGGGTTTTAAAGGTCAAAACCAATACCTTGAATTCAGCTCGGCAAGCAACTGGTAGCCAGTGTAGCTCCTTGAGCACTGGCGTGATGTGATCCTGCCGGCGGCTGCCTTTAACCAAGCGAGCCGCCGCATTCTGTACCAGCTGCAGCTTCCGAACCGTCTTCCAAGGTAACCCCACGTAGAGCGCATTACAGTAGTCTAGGCGAGAGGAGACCAAGGCATGAACCACTGATGGGAGCAGGTGATTAGGAAGGTAGGGGCGCAGCTGCCGTATCAGATGGAGTTGATACAGCGCCGCCCGGCTCACAGCTGACACCTGAGCCTCCATGGACCGCTGGGAGTCTAGAATGACCCCCAAGCTGCGGACCAGGTCCTTCAGGGGTAAATGTACCCCAGTCAGCACCAGGTCAACATCCCCTAACCTCCCCTTGTCCGCCACCAGAAGTACCTCGGTCTTGTCGGGGTTCAGCTTCAGCATGTTCCTTCCCATCCAGCCACCCACTGACTCCAGGCACTTGGACAGGGTCTCAACAGCCAACCTCGGTGAGGACTTGAAAGAGAGGTAGAGTTGCGTGTCATCCGCATACTGATGACACTGCACCCCAAACCTCCTGATGATGATGATGATGATATTATTATTATTATTATTATTATTATTATTATTATTATTATTATTATTATTATCATCATCATCATCATCATCATTAAAAATAGTTCCAAAACTACTCTGGGAATGATGGGGAGAGGAGTATATAACTCCTCGTAGGGATGTGAGAGAAATTCAGTCTCTGAATTTCTACTTTTGCACTTTTGAACCAATAGGCAAACCAAGACTCCGTTATCCTTTGAAATCCACACTTCTCCGAATTTTGCAATGGAGATTTCCAATGAAAAAATGTATACATAAAAGCATTATATTAAGAGAACTGCTTACAAAAAATATGTATACTAGGGAAATTGTGTACAGAAGTATATAGATTAGGAGACATGTACATAAAAACACATAGAACTGCTCTTGCAAAGTTTACCAAAATAATGCTCAAAGTTGGGACGAACCAAATTAAAGACTGGAAAAATGAAAAACTGAGAGAAACAGAAACTGACAGAGCAATCCATCCCTACTTGTGAGTATTATTCACTTTGGTATCTGAAGGATCACATCTTTCTATATGTACCTACCCAGGCCCTGAGATCATCCACTGAGGCCTTTCTTCAAGTGCCCCTACAATCTGAGATATGGTGGGTGGCTAAGAGAGAAAGCCCCTCCCAATTGTGAAATTCCCTCCCCAGAGAGGCTTGCCTCCAGGCAAAAAACTTTTTTTTTATTTTCCCAGGCTTTTAAAATAATGTACCGTATTTAATATCTTAATCTCCACATTTCACTGTGGTTTTAGCATGGTGGGTTTTTAGCTCTGTGAAGATTATTTTCTGGCTCTATGACTGTCAATGAATTTGTGTTTTATTCTATGAAATAGCTGTTCTGTTTTATGGGGTTTTGCTGCTACTGATCAGTGTTTTATTGGGATTGTCATTTTAATTGGTTTAAATCTGTATGTTGCCCAGAGAACTCTGTGGTTATTGGGCAATTGCTAGAGTAAAAAATGTAATACAATAAAATTATTATTAACAAAAAAGATGTGCCTGTGAGTCACACTAAAACATATATGCCAATTTCATCTGGTGTGGTCATGCTTCCAGAAGCTGGTTTCCGCTTTTCCAGGATACAGCTTGAAGTGCTACAAAATTTTGCAAAACCTGTTTAGCCAGACACTATGGTGGGACACAAACATTAGCATATGTACCATGGGCACAGACAGCACTACAATAACAGCTCTGAAAGACAACTGCCTCTAAACACAGCCTCTGTGAACAGTTTTCCAACAATGCAGTCCCTGCCTGGGTGGAACCACTGCTAGACACAAGTCAATGGCCATACTGGCTGAGGATGATAGGAGTTGTAGTCTAACACATCTGGAGGGCACCGGGTTGGAGAATGCTGATCTAGTAGTTATTCCTTGCAAGCACCAAGTGTGTTTGGGCCCTCCTAGGCACCACAACTTCAGTAATAAAAGTGTCAGAATATCTGGTTATCAGTAGTGTAGAGCACAAACGGAGCAGTTAAGCATGGTAGGCACTGAGGGCTCAATTGAAGGTACAGTATTGCATGTAAGAAGAAAATTGATTTATTTTAAGGAAATCAGAATCACAGGGCATTCACACATACAAGAAGCAGAGTGCATTTTTATCTCGAGGTGGTAAAAAGGACCAGGGTCATAATTTCATAGGAACAGAAGTTATTAGTCCATTTTCCACAGCAATCTCCAGGGTGTAGAAGGGCAGACAGCACAGCCTCCAATATACCCCAGAACATGTTCTCCAGGACAACAAAAGAAGCACCAAAAATGAAGTTTGATCCATTACAGCTGGTGTGGGGAACCATTTTTCTGTTGACGGTCATATTCCCTTGGGGGTAATCTGTTGGGGGCAGCATACCAGCAATACCTAAAGTGGTAAACTCCTTTTCTCCATCCAGAGAGAGCCAGGAGTGATCGCTCCATGCCCCTCTCTGCACAGAGAAACTCCTTTTCAGTGATCAGAGAGCCTGCCTTTCACTAGCACTGGGAGACTGGGTAAGACTTGGGAGGGGACCTTCATGGGCTGGATGGGGAAACTCTGCAGGCCAGAGGTTCTCCATCCCTGTTCTAGGGCAATGGACTTGTTCTCAAGTAAATGTGCATAGTACTACAGCCTTAAACTGCTAGATTAAAGAGTAATCACTATGGGAGAAGCAGAAGCCATAGCTCAGTGGTAGAGCATGTACATTATATGAAGAAGGTTCCAGGTTCAATCCCTGGCATCTCTAGTTAAAAAGATCAGGTAGCAGGTGATGGGAAAGATCCTTCTCAGACTGAGAGCTTGGAGAGCCAGTCAGAGTAGACAATACTGACCTAGTTGGACAAATAGCCTGACCCTGTTTTAGACAGCTTTGGCAAAGATGCACGGCTCTTATTAGAACCCCAGCTTTCATTTTTAAATTAGCTTCAAAGTAAAGGGTTTTTTCTATGCTGTATAGAACCCCTTCCTGAAATGCCCAGAGATCTGAAGTTATCTGCCTTTGATCATTAAATAAAAGAATGACAGCTTATGAACAATTTGCAATAGTTTTCTCAATGCATACCAATGGATGTTCCGATTCATTTTTCAGGGAAGGGTTGTTTCCTATCAACACATATTTTAATACATGTTTGAAATATAAGTTAGTAAAGCTTAACTAATATAATTCCAAATTGAAATGAAAGATAAATGTATGTAATATTAAAGTGCTCCAGGTTATAGAACTACTGCAAACCAAAAGGTCCCATTTATTTAAAATCACTTCCTAAAATATCTAGGTGGGGGGGAGCCATGCATGGTCCAGGAGAATGCCTGAACAAGCCATGGGAGAGGGCAAGTGGGGGGCTCCAGCATACTAGGGGACACCCCATTTAATCAAATTTTATAAAATCAAACAAACCAATAGACCGCAAGCTGCCTAGAGAATATGATTTGTGTATATGCACTGTTGTTATGCTGCTGTGGAACCACTGCTGGAAAAGAGCATCATGCAAGCACAAGCTCTTAGTTCAGGGGTGGGCAGCTTGTAGCCCCTGCAGATGTTTTAGCCTACAACTCGCATCAGCCCTACTCAGCACAGCCAATGATGAGGGATGATGGGAATTGTAGGCTAAAACATCTGGAGGGACACAAGTTGTCCACCCCTGCCTTAGTTCTGGGTGGCAGCTGGGGCCTAAAGGAGAGGTAGAATTAGCGGACATGCATTTCCCCCCCCCAAAAAAAAAACCCCGCAGAGGATTCCTGAAGCTATATGGAATAGCTTAATGGAATCGAGGAGGAGGAGTCATAGATTTCATAGATTATAGAGTTGGAAGGAGCCTGCAAGGCCATCGAGTCCAACCCCCTGCGAGGAAACAGCCTTGGAGAATGTTTGCTTCAGACACATGCCCCTATGATAGACTAATAATCCACTCCCTGGAGGTGTGAGGGAAGTTCCCCCTAGCAACTTAAAGGATCACAGGGAATGGGGGATATTTCATTAATTTATATAAGAGGTTTTTCTCCCGCCCATCAAAAACAACTGTTTTCCAAGATGGCTTTACAAACACTTTAAAAAAAAAACACCCAGTAAAAACAGATCAGCAACATATTATTTTATAAAACTAGCACTCTCCCCGGCCAGTTCCTTCCTTTCCAAAGACGCCACAGGATTTCCTGCATAGGAAACCCAGTGGTGTATTTCAGCAGCAACAAAGGGAAAAGGAGAGGGGGTACAGCAGCACCAATTAGTTGGAGGAAAACTAAGGCAAACCCAAAGATGCTCCAGAAATAGTTTAATTGTCAAATCACTCTAATAAATGTTTTTGTGCCCTGATGGCACAAAAACATTTATTGGAATGCTTTCACAATTAAATTATTTTCCCAGCACCTTGGGATTCGCTTTCTTTTTCTGGGTCTTTCAGCAACCACACAGGAGAGCAGGATGCAAGCATGGAAAGATTCAGGCTGAGTAGAGGATTGAAGAAGGAAGAAGGAAAATAAGAGCTCAATTTAACTGCCCAATTTAACCCCAATTTTCCATTAACAAAACAGCAGCTTCTTAAAAGAACAGCCCACAGAATGCAATCTGACTCCGCACTCAGAGGCCCCAGCAACTTTCAGCACAATTTCAACTCAGCCGCACTCAATTTTTTATTTTGTATTTCCATACCAAAGATGACCAACACACCTGTTCACAAAACCAAATGTTCAGCCTGCAAGACAACACTAAGTCAACACTAAGTCCCAGCATCTTTCTCAGCCCCAATTTCACTGCAATAAACTCTATTGGCTGGCTATAAGGCTGTGACCCAACTGCATCCTCAGCATCTCTTTGGGGGTAATACACTGGCGACTGTTTTAGAGGACACTTTTGCACATTACAACATGCAAAAGAAAAGTACAATCATGTCTTCTGCTTTTCACTGTACATTGTCTTGTCCCATTCCCCCACCCCCAACCTGCCTATCGTCACCCAAAAAAATAAATCACAGTACGGAGGTTGGAGAATGGCTCAATCCTATGCATGTCTACCTAGTAAGTCCCACTGAGTCAAATGAAGCTTACTCCCAGGTAAGTGTGCATAGGAATTGCAGCCTTAGTGTACAGCCTGCACATCTCGCTGCATGGGAAGCATGCAACAACATTCCCTTTCGGGCAAGGTAATGAGTGGCGGAAAGGAGAAGCCCAAGTTTCTCACGCACTAGTATGTCTTGTCCTATAGGTTGTGATGTGCAGAAGGAAGAACCCAGCTCTGCTACAGAACACACAATGCAGAAAGGCTCAGATACAATACTGATTTATAGGAGTGCTTTGAGAATGTCCATGTAGCCAAATATATGGAAAAAAAATGCTATTTCAGAATTAAGTGTCCATGTAGCTTCCGCCATCCCTTCTTTACAGAGAGGCAGTGGCTGCTCCTGGGAATGCAAAATAGCGCTCATAATTCCCACATGCAAAATTCTGCTACAACTATATTACAACTAGGCATTCTGAGCCATGGATCCAATAGAACAAAAGGACTCTTTCCAATCCACATCCCCTGAGCTTCTTATCCATCCCTGTGCTTGAACTAGCATTCATTTGGTCACTTCGGACAAGGTAAGTTCCATCAACCTCAATTTCCCATTCTGGAAGAGACTGCTGTTGTTGTGAAGTCTAATGAGATGAGCAAGGAAGTGTGGAGTTGGACAAACACTCAACCATGAGAGGCAAGGGATTCAGACAAGTAGTAGATCCAGTTTCTTTGAGTGCTGACTCAGGAGAGTAAAAAACCACCCTAACAAGCAAAGGATACACTATGTACACAGCAAAAGGTCTCCCTTCATGTGCATCACTGGGGAGAATAAAAAGAGAGAGAACAATGTTTACCTAAAGAATAATGACAAATCCATCAAAGAGCGAAATAGGAAGCACTCTTTTTGGAAACAGGAAGCCAAGTATCACTCATTCTCATTCCAGCAAAGGGAAAGAAGAAATGCAGGAGAAAGATCAAATAGATCAGATCAAGGTGGGGTTCTTGTCATTGTAACTCTGAATCATTGTTATTATAAGTCTAAAGCACCTACTGAGTCATATAAAGAACATAAGGAGCAACCATAACAAAGCTTTCCATCTGTTGATCTGCCCTTCTACCCCAAGATAAGTGGGCTAATGTTGATCCTTGTTTTAAAGTTACAGCTGTCATCACTGCACTTTGGCCCCTCCAGATCTCAGCTTGTAGTACCCAGTACAGTAATACCTTGGATTACAAGTAACTTGGTTTGAGAGCGTTTCGCAAGACAAGCAAAATTTTTAATACTCATTTTTTATTTTTTTACTTGATATACAAGCATCGTCTTGCAATACAAGTACTGTAGTACGGCTTAAATTAAAAATCTCTGTACAAATTTTTTTGGGGGGATTTCGTTTTGATATAAGAGTGTTTTGGATTACAAGCACCTTTCCGGAACGAATTATGCTCTCAATCCAAGGCATGACTGTAATTCAATTTAATTTTAGAGCCATTTCACAGTTTCTGCGTGATGCACCCAACTTTCCACAAGCATGTGTTTGCTTGGAGAATATAATGTGATCTAGCTCTACTGCATATACAATGGCAGCATTTCAGAAATGATTCCCAAGAAAATAGGCTGTCATGATCCCGGGAAATGCTACCCCATCATTTCCACTGCAAGCAGGAGTGGCTAAACAACCCAGGGACACTCCGTCCCTGGCTTTTTAGGGGAGAGGCAACCAAGAGTTGGAATGAACCAGGAATTCTGGCTTGTCAAAGGAGAGACAACCCAGAGTTAGAACCCAGGGCTTAACTCTGGGCTTCAGCTGTGGTTTATCTCTCCTCCAACAAGTCAGAGTTCCTGGTTTGCACACAATGCTAAAGAATCCAGGGACAGAGCATCCCTGGGTTGTTTAACTGCTCCCGCTTGCATTGGGAGTGACTGGGCAGCGTGCACCATCATGCTCACTTGCTCACAACCCCGAGTTTTTTTAAAAAAGAAATCTGGGTTGTCATGGTGTCCAAATCAGCCTTAATGTTCTCTAGGGACAACGGGAATGGAGGAATCACATGGGGAAAGATTCTATGTGAATGGGCCTGAAGACTGTATTCTTCAAGAAGGGGAAAAAAACATCCAGTGAAAGTTTTTAGCCATGATTTTTGGTAGACAGAGAGATTTGCCCTTTTTGGCAGAGTACACAGTGTAGCTTACAACAATATCACCGTAATACAAAAACTAAGATGAAAATGTCTTGTGCAGCTTAACAGTTCTGTTTTTAATATTTTTTAAAGAGTTTTTAAAAGTGTTTTAAGGCCATCCCTACTTTCCCTGACAGCAAACAGTGATAGAAGTGCCACAGACAAAAGCACAAACTGCTTTGCCAGATCTGCACGCAGAAGCAATATGACTCGGTATCGTGCCATCGAGAGACCTTTAGTAGCATCGTACGTGTTCTTCTAATGCAGAAACCAGCACAGAGCCTCATCTAAAAAAAGGATCCCTGTATCAGGTTCACAGCATGAACCCTCCTCTACGTTCTTCCAGCCTCGCACACACAGAGTGTGTTCACGGAAGTCACGGAATATCCACACTGCGCAGGCAGGAAAGGAGAAGTGCCAATCATTCCCTCATGCCATTATTGTGGCCGGAGTGGTGAAATTAAATATCGAACACCTGAAGCCCTGGAGCGAGGCCAGATGCCCTGTCTTTCTTGCAAATACCAAGCTCCTTGTCCACTAAGCAGTCAATGTGGAGCAGTTGCTGATCTCATCCGATGGCTGCCACATTCTCATTGCAAAACCCACAGTGCAGGAGCCATTATGTGGTGGCTTGTGAGGCCCAATGATTAGAGGCTATGATGGCCTGCCACTGCTCCTGCTACCTCACAAATAACTGGGGTAAGGCTACAGGACAGCATGAAGCCTATGAACAAGCAAGGGAGAACAAGGAGGAACTAATAGTTGGATGGTTGCTAAGCAACCTAACTACGAGGCAGCAATGAGGGAGTTGAAGAAAGACAGAGAGAGGGAAGCCCTCCCCAAACATGAATAAGTGATTATTGGAGTGGGGGGGGGGTCCTCTTTCCTCTAGCATGGAGAAGAAAGGAGAAGTCCATTGCCACCACATTCAAAGTATACTGAAGAAGAACAGCTCGCCGTAGGCCCTGAAATTCCCCGTCTTCCCCATACTGAGCGGAAGGGTATGGGTTAGCAAGCAAGCAGCAGGGTCTCTCTGCCTGCATTTCAGCTTTCTTAATGATGAAGCTCACTGCAAAGAAAAGAATTTCCTCACTCATACAAATCAAAGAGATGCTGTGCTGTGTGCGAAATATTCAGAGACACACCTGTTACATGAGAGATGGGGCTGACAAGCACAGTTTTGGATCCTTTGGGCCCCTAGGGTTGTGTTAATCATTAGCTTTCTTTTTGTTCCATCTTTTATTTAGGGGGCTGGCACAAGAGTTGTGGAACATAAGGCTACAAACAGCTGCAGTACACAATGCCCAGAATGAACACAGTCATCCCCTTCAAATCTGACTTTGGGGGGGGGGGGGAGGCAAAGAGAACAAGAATATTCACTATGTTTACAGCAGAGTGGCACTCAGATGGGCACACTGACCTACAGCTATCCTGCTCAACTTGAATGAAAAGGACTTCAGAAAATGAAAACGCAAGATACTCAACCAAAGCAATGTGTGTGAGTGTGTGCGCGCACAAAATATTTTTGCAAAGGCCTGGTTACGCAAGATTCTCCTGTAGACAGTCTCCCAATATTGATCAATTGATGCAAAAGATTCATAGGCTAAAATTCACCTTCAGCAAGGGACATGATCTATTCTGAGCACATGGATGGCCAATTGGTCCACTGGCACGAGTGGCAAAATCGGTACAGGCAGATGGGCTCTGCGCAGAGTGGCTACAGAATAGAGCAGGAGTGCGTAACCTTTTTGGCCCCAAGGGCCACATGTGATACTGAGTTGGGGGCCGCCCATGCATGCACATGCACACAAACATATACATCCACACACATATCCCAGTGATCCTGATACAGATTTCTGTTTCCTCACTGCTATGGGGAGGGGCCATGGCTCAGTAGTAGAGCACACATTTTGTATGCAGAAGGTCCCAGGTTCAATCCCCAGCTTCTCCAGGTAGGGCTGGAAAAACTCTCGCCTGAAACTCTGAAGAGCCTCTGTCAGTCAGTGTCAACAATACTGGGCTAGATGGACCTGTGCTATAAGGCAGCTTCCTATGCTCCTGTGCTGAGGGAAGGGATGGAGAAGCTTCTCTTCCCCCCTCCCTGAGTGATCCTGATACAGAAGGCTCTCCACTCCCTCTCCCAGCAATCCTCCTACAGATCGCTCTTTCCCTGCTGCTGCAATCAGCAAGGAAATTACAATCTGATATCGCTGCTACACAGCGGGAAATGGGGGGCACAGTGGCAAGGAGTCAGGGCACCCAGAGGGGTCACAGTTAAGGCCTTGGGGGTCACAGGTTGCACACTCCTGGTATAGAGACTGGGTTAGTCTCCTGTCTGCCTTTCCTTCACTGCACTGCTGCCATAACCCCAATGCTGAACAACAGCCAGGACTCAGCCATAGAGGAGGAGGAGGAGGAGGAGGAGGAACCAGCTGGACAAGGAAGACGAGCAGCACAAGCCATGAAGGTTCTGAACACAAACCCAGGCCCTGACACCAAACCTGTCAGCCAGGAGCCCCTTGAGCCAGAAATCCCCACACAGGGACCTCTAAGCCAGATTTCCTTAGGAACCAGCCCCCTTATACACTAGGGCCTTATGCTCCCCAATGCAGGCAATGCACAAGGCAGAAGCTGACTGAGAGGCAATGGAGTACTAGGTCCAGGCTACAGGACTACCTCTTTAAGACTCTCTACTCTTCAGGAAAGGGGTGGAGCCTGGGAGGGAAAGGATACTCTAGCACAGGGCTCTCCAACCTTGGGTCACCCAGATGTTGCTGGCCTACAGCTCCCAGCATACCCAGCCAGCATGGCTAATGGCAAGGGATTCTGGGAGCTGTAGTCCAGCAACATCTGGGGACCCAAGGTTGGAGAGCCCTGCTAGTGTCTAGTGTAAAAGGTCTCAGTTGAGCACTAGAACTTGTTGGAGAGAGTTGCCTGCTTGGAGCTATCCAAGGTCCTGCAACTCCAGCCTGATGCTACCTAACTAAGCCAATCTCAGGTGTCTGTTGTGCCCTGCCACTGTGGGCTCCAGTTTCTGAGCAGGATGGGACCTGCTGTCTGCCCCATGACCCAGTAGGTTAACGGCAAAACCATTCTAGAGGCACTACCATATATTTGAACTAGACTAGTGTTGCATACACACTTGCCAAAAAGCTTCCATATGCACAGAGGGCACAACTGCAGCCTGGTATAATTTAAATGGCAAAAAGCAGGGAATATTTCCTGTCTTCCACAAGCAGCACAGTAACCATTAATTCTGCTCCACAGTGAGAGGTAAAAGAAAATGGATTATCTGCAAAATGTATAAGAGGATATATGCCTAATCACTGTCAGGAACCATTAAAAATATGGTGTTCTTAACTTAGCTAAAATCCCGGTGATCAGTATTTTGTGGAAGGTAAAATGAAAAGGAAATAGTTTACTTTAATCATGTGTGTCCAATTCACTGTGGTGTCCAATTAATAAGTAATTTATGGAACAAGTTGTAGTACAGCGTTAAGACTACTGCATTAGCCACGGAGGGCAGAATCTCCTCCCATTTTGCATTTTGTTGTGTGTTGGTCTTTGGCAGCTGAATCAGCCTAACCTTATGCTTTAGTTTTTGCCATTGCATTCTAATAATAAAGTATACACAGCCTCTGCCTGCCAAGTAATCAGACATGCCCTGCTGCCCTTGGATTCCTGGATGGTTAAGGCTCTCCCAGAACAGCTACCTTCTCTGCACTCAACATTTCAATAGCCACTTTCTCTTGAACTGGTCAATCTCTTTTCATCCCACTTCCTTTGGTTGAGCTCCACTTTATCCCTTGATCCAGTTTAACCCGTTACTGCATCCCGCATCCAACATCCCATCCATCATACCTTGATGTTTATTTTTTTACTGATTTTTTTAACATTTATATTCTGCTAACTTCAAATAAACCAGAGTGGCTAACCCTTAAACAATCCGGCACGTACAAACTCGAAATATACAAACAAACAAAAATAAAATGGCATCAGATAACAAAGCCATCGGCAAAAAGGGGTATTGCAGAAAGAAACAGCAAAAAGCAACAATAACTGGCAGTCAGCTCCACCAAAAGCCTCCTTTAAAAGCCATGTTTTGGCCAGGCAGCAGAAGAGACACATGGTTTCTTCACTTGTGGCTGTCTTGGTAATGTTGTGTGATGAACCATTTTGCGATAAAATGTACCCATTTAAAGAGCAACAACTATGGCAAAGGGCGATCCAGCATTTTACAAAGCCGTTGCACTTCTCTGCAAAGCACCCATCAGTGGCACAAGGAATGTGCATGCAGCTCAGATTCATTTTAGTGCAGACCCAACCCAAGAATGCAACAGATGCCCAATATGTTATTCCTCTTCCTTGCCCCAAACACATTCCCAAGTTAGGGACAACATTCTTCTCAATTACCAGCTATGATGGACAAATGGGAGTGAGAGCATATACACTGGTAGCATCTCGTCTTTTCACACAGTTTAAATTACCTGCAGCAACTGTGGAAGCCAGCTAAAACCAACAATGTCAAAATGGAATAGTGTCTAGTTAGTGGCAATCTCTACATGGATTGGTTACGCTGGATATACAAATCTGCCTTTTGCCAGGTCAGATTATTTGTCTACCTAGCCCAATATTGTTTTCTCTGATTGGCTACTACATGGACTCAGACAGACATCGTTCCCATCATCTGCAAACTGATCCTCTTCTTAACTGGAGATGCTAGGGATTGAACCAGGGACCTTCTGCATACAATACATGTGATCTGCTACTGAGCTATACTCCGTTGGGTGCTCTGGAAATCATTCAATGTTTCAATCAGTGCCACTAGACCAGAGGTGGGGGACCTAATGGAAGTTGGTGTCCAACAACATCTGGAGGGCCACAGGTTCCCCTCCCCTAGGTAATTCCCACACACCCCTAGACAATACACTAGACAATTCAACTATCAAATGTTATCCTGACAAACACTGTATATTAGCTTTATTGGGGGGGGGGGTGAATTCCCAGCTCTTAAGGCTATGAAAAGATACTTGAACATGTGTTGGCAATTTTTGGTGACATCTCAGAAGCTGAAGTAATTGGGTAGGAGAGTTAGAAACTGAGCAGAATGGTCTGTGCTAGGGCAGCAGTGTTTTAGTACCCTGTAGCTGTTTGTCCCTCCTCATGACTAGCAGCAGCAAAATACAAAGGAAGCAAAAATATGCAGACTTCCATAATTTATACAGGTTGCAGAATCTGGGTTGCCCACAACACAGAATTTTGGCTCTTTTTAAAATGCAAAGTGTCCTTAGCCCTGCTCACAACCCCTGCAAGGAAGTTTGTAAGGACGCTTAGAGACAGGCATTATATGCTTGTTCGCCGTTCCCTTTGGTTCAGGATGCAACCCCACACCCTACATTTATTCAAGACCATCACCAGTCCTGAGGGCATACAGGAATTCACATGGTCTCTATGTGTAACTCTCCTGTACCCAAAGCACCTTCTTACTCCATAAGCCTTACAGACCCAGTCCTCAATGGACATTATTTTAAAGGGTAACAGCTCCACACAACCCAAATAAACCATCCTGAGTATTTCAGTAGTAATTGCTACATATCACATATGACCACACTTATGAGCCAGTGACTATCACTACCTTTTGATAGCTCATGAAGATCTATAGGAAAGGAGAATATACTGGAAGAACCCTACACCAACATCACATATTGGTTCATTTGGAGATCCTGGTCCATGTTGTCCCTGAACACAGTCTAGCAACAGGTAAAGTGGGGCGTACCTGATCACCAGATCACAACTTGTAAGACCCCTCCCCTCATCCCAGAAAAAAATGTTACAGGAGTATGACCTGATTTGCACATCATGCCCAATTCCTGGCTTGCTTAACCCAGGAATTGGCAGGGGTGTGCAGGAGCAAGCAGGCCACTTGCCACTTCCATTTTCAATAAACAACCATTGTTGTGTGATGTCCTAACCTGGAAACCCTGTGTTGTTTATAGGTGAAACAACCCAGAGTTAACTCAACAATCACCCATGGTTTGTTGTTGGGTTAACTCTGGGTTGTTTAACACATAAACAACACAGAGTTCCTGGGGTATTCCTAGGTTGTTTATTGAAAATGGAAGTGGTGAGTGGCATGTGCGCACTCCTGCATGACCCTGCCAATTCCTGTGTTACACATCCCAGGAATTGGCCATGACATGCAAACCGGCTCAGTGAGAAGTGGTCTTTGCACAAATTCAGTGACACCCTCTAGATTAGAGCCTCATGGGCCATAACTCAGTGGTAGTGCACATAGTGCACATCCTCTGCGTGACACTGACAAGGTCCCAGGTTCAATCCCTGTTATCTTTGTGTAGGACTGCGAAAGACCCCTGTCTGAAACCCTGGAGAACCACTGTCAGTCAGTGTAGACCAGTGTTCTCCAACCTTGGGTCCCCAGCTGTTTTTGGCCTACAACTCCCAGCATGCTGGGAGTTGTAGGCCAAAAACAGCTGGGGACCCAAGGTTGGAGAACACTGGTGTAGACAATACTGTGCTAGATGAACCAGTGGTCTGGCTCAGTATAAGCAGCTTTCTACTATTCCTAGAGCTCAAATTAAACCCAGCCAAGTGGCTGAACAACTTGCAGAACACATCCACTATCTAAAATCCTGAGCAGGAATTTTAAGTCAGCTGTTCTACTATGATTTGTGGGAGGCCCTGCATGAGAAATCCGTATGATTTATCTCCCAGTCACTCCCATTGCAGAAGACGGTATCTTCCCAACACCTACCCAACCTGCTCTTCCTGCTATGATGAATTGACAGGCAGTTGGGGAGGAGAGTGGTGATAATAACCCAGCATCCCCCAGCTTTGAACTTATTGCAGAGATATAAGAAATCCCTCAGGTAAGTGTGACTACGGAAATTATGCAGGAGCAGCTGTCTCCCTCTCAGCTAAGGCTTCTCCTTCACAAGCACATGGGGAAGTCATGATCCTGTGTTTGACATCGCAGCCTGTTACCATGGAAACAATAGGTGTCCTGGATTGATAACGGGGCAGGATCAAGAGACAAAGCAGCCATGAGCAGAAGAATGAGGGGATAAACAGAGGAGGAGGACATAGAGCATGGATTAAATGACAAGGAGGAGGAGGGGTCCTTTGGGTGGCATATGCAGCAGTCCTTCTCCTGGTTTCTGAAACTAGCTGCAATCTAGGAACTGTAGCTCGAGTTCACTGTAGCCTCAGCATGGCAGCTTTGCCAGAGGTCACAGAAAAGGGAAACACTACAGAACTCCAAAGCTGCCAGTTGGGCCAAAACCTCTGCCAGAAAAGTGCCTAGAGAGTGCAAAACAAAGGGAAAAGGAGCAATAAAACAAAAACCTACGATCTTGACTCATCTTGTCCCTCGGGTGGTGCTAGGATGAGTTATTGCCTTTCCGTCCAGAGAAAGAACATTTCCCTCAACAGGAGGCAATGTGGAGCCCACAAACCACAGGGAGATGGTGTGGCCAAGCCTGCAAAGCCAGCCCTGGCTTTTGCCCACCAGGCCATCTCTGGCTGCATCGCAAATGATACCATTGCTGATCCTTTAGCTGGAACCATCAAAGTGGATACACACTGAGTTCACGCAGACTGCAAGAGGCACAATTTGTGGTTGGCTATCATGCAGTAAGTACGCTCAGTACAGAAAGCTCTCACGTTTTCCTGCCATGTCATAAATTTTATGATATAAAGGGAATGCAACGTGGAGGGAGGGGTGGTACAAAATGAGAGAAATCATAGAGAAGGACATCAGGATATTACACTGAGAGAAACCGCAGAGTTAGGGGAGCAGGGATAAAGCTAGGGAATGGACAGCACAACACTATTCTGAAAAAAGAGGCACATCAGTGTCTGTACTGTATCTGCAAGACAACGGATAGAGCAATAGGTTTGGGGGTAGGAGAGGCTTGGGTTCAAAACCCTACTCATCCACAAAGTTCACTGGGTGACATTATGTCACGGCAATCCTTCAGGTTAACCTATCTCACAGAGTTCTTTGCATAGATGTACGATAAATAGGGTAAGTATTGCAAAGCCCTGTACAGCATGACGTGGCAGGCAACAAAAGGAGCAATAATAATTTTTCCATGTTCATTGCCACAGGATCAGACTCTTGGCAGACCTTTTTCCTCACCGTGATAGGGGACAGCATGCTGTGAGCATTTTTACAGATGGTTAATAGAGGCACAAACTGGCTTCTATCCTGTCTAGAGACATGGTATTTCACGAACCTTTAAAAGAATGAATTTAAATATTTGTGTGGGGGGGGTTCATTTCTTTCTCCTTTTCAAATGGCCATTTGCTAAACACTAAACTATTTGTAATATTTGCTTGACTACTGATACAAAATGTTACAACTTTTTTTTTGCTCAGGAATAATATTTTTAAAAATATGTTAGTCCTGACATAATGCACAGACAAAGGCAACCAGTGTGGCGTAGTGGTGAGAGTGTTGGACTGGGACTCGGGTTCTAGTCCCCACTCGGCCATGAAGCTCACTGGGTGACTTTGGGCTAGTCATTGACTCTCAGCCTAACCCACCTCACAGGGTTGTTGGGAGGATCAAAATGGAGAGGAGGAGGAGGAGGATTATGTAAGCTGCCATGGGTTCCTTGCAGGAAAAAAGATGGGATATAAATATACTAAATAAACTCATGTCTGTAGAGCAGGGTTCTCCAACCTTGGGTCCCCAGATGTTTTTGGCCTACAATGCCAGCTATGCTGGTTGGGGCATGCTGGGAGTTGTAGGCCAAAAACATCTGGGGACCCAAGGTTGGAGAACACTGCTGTAGAGGAACAATATGAGGAAAATATTTCATGCAACAGATTGTTTTATTTCTCCCCGCCCCAACATTTCAATTGTTTTTCATACCAAGTGGAAGGAGGAAAAAAAAAAAAACAGGGGAAGAAAACCACTTTCCACACTTTAACTACAGACCCCATGTGTTTACCTCCCACTCCAGCCCAGCCCTTACATCACTAATCAAAGGGATTGTGTGTCCCTTGCCCTTCTGAGCACATAGTTCTGCAATCAACATGCAAAGACCTTCTGCTGGGAAGGACATTATTACTTCTACTCTCTAGCATATTTCCCCCCAGGTTTACCCAAGGAAATAAGGCCAGGATCCTGTTGCCCTGCATTTATAAAAACCAATTCTAAATATGTTTTCTTAAGAAGTAGTCCTACCAATTTCCGTGAAATTTACTGTGTTCATTCAGCACTCTTACAGCCCAATCTTGATCTAGAGGTGCGTGCCAGGAAGTGCATGTTAAAACTGACGAGGCCTGTAAATATGTGCAGGTTTTATACTCCCACTCAAGTCATGCTAATGTACCAAAGCCACTCAGAGTGACACTTTATAGAGAGCCAAATGATACCCAATAGCCACATCTTCCAGCTCTGTAACCCACTGCCAACTGCTTGGTTTGTAGCCCAGTCCATAGCATCAGTTCAAGTACGGTATGTAGCATCTGCTTTGGGCATGCAAGAAACACCATGTTATGCAACCAAACTTATGTTGCCTGGATCCCCTTATTGCTCTGCCAGTGCCTGTGCTATGTAACTACTTAGCAGGTCTGCACTGTCTGGATAACATTGTAGCACTACACAGATCTGGCTAGAGCAGGGTTCTCCAACCTTGGGCCCCCAGATGTTTTTGGCCTACAACTCCCAGCATGCCCCAGCCAGCTATATATAAAATATTATATTATATTATATTATATTGGTATATAGGCTTGGTTTCCTCTCAATCAGGGGAGGCTGGTGACTCCTCTGTCAGTGGGGCTCCTCATCCGTTGCAGCTTTTATTCTGAGCTTTATAGGAGCGATCCATGGTGCTGTACTCCATCCCCAAACTAGGTTCGCCACTATGGAGCACCATGGATAAAGCTCCCATAAAGCTCAGAATAAAAGCTGCAATGGATAAGGAGCCCCACTGACAGAGGAGTCACAGCCTCCCCTGCTCTCAATCTGTTCAGGCATAGAACATCCTCCTGTTCTGAAGACCAATTCACACTTTACAAAGCAGTCAGATTTGCAGCATGGCAGTGAACACAGTAACGTGAGCAGGGGGTTGGACCCGATGGCCTTGTAGGCCCCTTCCAACTCTATGATCTATGAGATCTATGAGATTCAAAGTGCTGGTGCTAACATTTAAAGCCCTAAACGGCTTGGGGCCAGGGTATCTGTAGGATCGTCTCCTCCCATATGTTCCTGCCCGGACACTAAGATCTGCATCAGCGGTCCTTCTCCGAGAGCCCCTGCCAAAGGAAGTGAGGCAGGTGGCTACCAGGAGGAGGGCCTTTTCTGCTGTGGCACCCCGGTTATGGAATGAGCTCCCCAAAGAGGTTCGCCTGGCGCCTACTTTGTATTCTTTCCGGCGCCAGGTGAAGACCTTTCTGTTCTCCCAGGCATTTTAATCATCTTATTCATTTTAATCTTGTAGTTGTTTTTAATTCCATTATTGTAACTGCTGCTGCTAGCTCTGCTGTTTTTTTTAATCTGTGGTTTTAAATTTTATATTTTATATTGTATTTTATGATTTTAACTGTTGTAAACCACCCAGAGAGCTTCGGCTATTGGGCGGTATAAAAATGTATTAAATAAATAAATAAATAAATACTGACTGGCAGCAGCTTTCCAAAGTTTCAGGCAGGATTCTTTCCTAGCTCTACCTGGAGATGCCAGGGATTGAACCTGGGACCTTCTGCATGAAAAGTATACGCTCTACCACTGAGCGATGGCCCTTCATGTCTCACCTTCAAACATCACTGTGTCCAGACATGGTGGACACACAAGAAGCAAGCCTGCCGTACAAAGACTTTGCTAGAATTTCAGTTTCCTTTCTCTCCCACCAACCCCATCCCATTCTGGCCTTCCTGAAGCTATGTGACTCCAACTGCCTATCACTAAATTACTTATTATCTCACCCACTGCATGCCTGGAGGCATCCTTGAAATAGCAGTATTAATTTACTTAGGGTGCAATCTGGTGCCCTCCACGCTTAATGTACTCAAGCCACCGAACATGGAGGCTTACATGCATCCAATGCAGGGCATGAGGCACAGCAGCAGCAATCTCTGCCGCCCTGTGCCTCGCATTTCATCTAGACAGCCGTTTTCAAGTAATCCTATGCCGCCGCCCCCCGACAATGTCAGGAGGCCATACGATTGTGCCCTTACCGTATTTATATCCCGTTTTTCTCCAAGGAACAAAAGGCAGTGCACATATTGCTTTCCCCACTCCCTGCCTCTATGTTATCCTCACAACAAACCTGAGAGGTAGGCTAGGCTGAGAGATAGTGATGGCCCAAGGTCACTCACTGAGCTTCATGGATCTGTGGAGATTTGAACCTCCAACATTCTAACCACTACATGACACCGAACTCATTAGGAGCCAGCCCTCTCCGGTGTTCAACTTCTGCAAGAGAGCTGCACTGTCCAGTATGTTTTGTAATCCCACACAGCTACATTGCAAATTCCTCCCAGTGTGGCACTACATGTAGCTCATCCAAACACAAAATGTAGGTGAAATCCAGGCAAAATGTCACAATCCGAACTAATGCTGAATTTTAAAACCCAAAGTTTATTCTTGTAAGCAAATGACACTCTAAAGTACTATCTGGATGCTTTCCAAATGGGTAAGCGGTGTGTTAATCTGTGTTGCAGCAAGAACAAAGAAGAGTCTTGTGGCACCTTAAAGACTAACACATATATAAGCGCATGAGCCTCAGGGACCAGACTCCACTTCCTCAGATTCATATCTGAACACTGTTTATTTACGCTAGTATTAGTATTAGTATTATTAGCAATAATGACTGCAGAACCTCAGGATGGGCCAACGTAACCCTATTTAACCAAGACCAGCACTTCTGCCAACGTAACCCTATTTAACCAATGCTATCAAAATGCTCATCATTATGATGGGCTGTACAGGAATGCCTTGGATTGCAAGTAACTTGGTTTGAGAGCGTTTTGCAAGACAAGCAAATTTTTAAATATTTATTTAATTTTTTTTTTACTTGATATACAAGCGACGTCTTGCAATACAAGTACTGTAGTACGGCTTAAATTAAAAATCTCTGTACAATTTGGGGGGGGGATTTCGTTTTGATATAAGAGTGTTTTGGATTACAAGCACGTTTCCGGAACGAATTATGCTCTCAATCCAAGGCATGACTGTATATTGCAAGGACAGTCAGTGCAGTGTAGTAGTTACGTAAGAGTGTTGGACTAGGACTCGGGAGATCTGGGTTCTAGAACTTCTAGTCCCCACTCAGCCATGAAGCTCACTGGGTGACTGGGCCAGTCACTGACTGTCACTGACTCTTAGCCTAACCTACCTCACAGAGTTGTTGTGAGGATAAAATGGAGGAGGAGGAGAATTATGTAAGCCGCCTTGGGTTCCTTGCAGGTAAAAAGGCAGGATATAAATATAATAAATAAATAAATAAATATGAGCTGGAAAGGAGGATGCATATTTATGCGATCTGCATACAGATGAATTTCACGCATCCTGCTGCTGAGGCCACCCTGTGTTAAGAGTGCAGTGGGCAGGTTGTATCTACAAACATTTTATCCCCAAGTACAGTGCTTTACTTCTCTCCATAGGAATGAATGGCAGCCATCTACTTACACGGAAGAACGTAAAGAATGCAGATTGGAGACTTCACTGATGAGGGGCAAAATCTGCCCTTGATCTAGTGATCTCACTATTAAGGGCAGGTTTTATCCCTACCACCCCACACCAACTGTGCCCCAAATTGCAGAATGTTTATTTTGTCCCATAGAACTTAATGGGGGCCACTGAGAACAGAGCCAGCCTAAATAGTCCCATCCTGGATTCCATTTCTTGAGCTTTCTAGACTGACACCACCTTGGAAATTGACTTCATAAACATTAGATCTGGAATGTCTCTCCACCCCTCCCCATTCAGATGAAGGAAACTATATAGTATTGATTTAATGTCTACTCCCCACCTTAAAATGAGCACAGCATTTGAATTTTGATGACGAAAGCCCAATTTGAATAGTTAATAATTTCAAGTATCTAGGCCTTGGAGACTGCTGCAGTAGATTCCAAGTGGGGTGTTTTGAATGCAGAAATCATTTTAGTGTGCAGTAGCAATAGCTTACCCCGCAAAATTGCACCATCTTTAAAACCTAGCCTGTGGTTATGAAACCATCTTCTGTCTTCAAGTGTCTTCCCCTTCCTTTTCTCTGCAACTAAGCAATCTTCTCCCGATATATTCTGGCCAGAGCCAATCTTCTCTAACTGCCTAGGGCACTTAGAATAACTTTGCCTACGGAAGAGGTGATTTTGGGGGTCCTTTGTTCATGCTTCAGGAGCAAACAACACAAACAACAGTTCTCTTTGTAAATGCAGAAGGTTAGGAGGAGAACAAGATTTTTTTCTAAGATGAGCAGAGTATCAATATCAAATCCTATTCAAAAAGCCCGTCTCAGTACTTGTTGGGATAACTTGAGCAGAAGCTGCAACTGCCACCAAAGAAAGGAATTGAGAGATACCCGTTTCCAGGGGAGAAAGTCATTTTGCTCAACAGCTGCCCCCTTTCAGGGAGAGGCAAAGGAAATCCGAAGGGAGGAGATTAATAGAGCAGCCATCTGTCATGGATCTGGCACTGTGCAGTATTAGAGGAAGGCTGGCACCTGCCAGCAGGTCCAACTGGCATTGCTGCAAGGGCACTAACGCCAAAGAAGGGTCTGGGATGAAAACGGCCCAAAGAATCCCGGAGCTCAAGGTGGGCATCTGAACATGGGTTACTGCAAATTAGAGTTGGTGCTCCAAGGAAACTGGGACATATAAATTGTTTGGAGAACTCATTAGAGTATACTGGATTGTTCTGTGCTTAAAGGGAGATAATAATAAATATTAATAGTATTATTATTAATAGTAACAATTCTTAATATTTGTACAGCACTTTCGAGGGGTCAAAACACTTCATGTCATGTATTACATAGTTGTAATCCTTACGACAACCCTATAAAGTCAGTCAGTGTTATTATTCCCCCATATTGCAGGTTGGAGGAGGGCGCTGAGAGAGAGAGTGGCTTACCTGAGGCCACCTAAGCAGAGGCGAGATTCAAACTCTATTAAGCCAGCTCTCTCTTGTAGAGCCACCTATTATTTCACTCAGGCCTGAAATAAAGTTGTTTCCAAAAATTATTGACTGTGAGTTTATTGGTGATTAGTCTCTAAACATGTGATGAATATTTACTGTTTGACATTTTTTGTAACCCCACTTCTTCCGTCAACCCCATTGTTAGAGGGAGCTATGCAACTTGATTCCACAGATGAGAGGGAATGGGTGAAAATTATGCCAGTGGCTCCAAGTGGAGGCTACAATGTCTCCAGGCCACTATGGGCACTATCCTTTGGAAATTTAGGCAGAAAAAAAGGCCTACAACTCCCAGCATGCATGCCCCAGCCAGCTATGCTGGCTGGGGCATGCATGCTGGGAGTTATAGGCCTTTTTTCTGTCTAAACTTGCATAGTATTACTCCTTAAGAAAGCAGTGGGTATGCAGTATGATGGCTCAGAGCAGAAGAACCCCAAACTCAGAGACTCTGATATCTGGACTCATATAAATTATGCAGGACTAAAGAAATTATTAATTTTATTTAACCAAAGGAGAGGGAGTCAGGGGAAAAAAAGAAGAAAGCAATATACAGTAGTATTAAGAGAATGGTTACTAAAAAGCTAGGGCAGTGCAGTGTGCAGTGGTTAGAGCATTGGACAAGGACTGGAGTGCCCTAGGTTCAAATCCACACTCACTCAAGCTCACTAGGTGACCTTGGCCTAGTAACTTCCTCTAAGCCTAACCTACATCACACGGTTGTTGTGATGATAAAAGGCAGTGCTTTTTTTCTGGAGAAAAGGGTACCGGAACTCTTGGATTACATTTCCTCGGGAGTAGATGGCGATTAAATTGTAATGCAATTAATAGAAGAAAAGGTGCTGGAACTCAGTTCCGGTGAGTTCCACCAGAAAAAAAGCCCTGATAAAAGGGAGGGAGAACCATGTCCATTGAACTCCTTGGACGATGGGTGATGTAAAAATGTCAAATAAATGGTTCTCAGTCCAATGAAACAATACCTTTTGGGGCTGTCATCCAGGCCTAGTTAAAAGCACCACTCCACCCCCAACCCCCAGAAACAATGCATGCTAGAGATCAGGCCTCAGCAGCTTCTTCAATCCCCCTCAGACTGGGTTCACACAATACGATAAGCCATGGTGGCTTATAAGCCATGTTTGTTGCAGAGTGGCTTGTCGTGTTGTCTGAACCCAGTCAGAGTGACTTGTGTGTGGTTAACAAACCATGCTGCTGGGTTCAGACAACACAACAAGCTACTCTGAAACAGACATGGCTTATAAGCCACCATGACTTATTGTGTTGTGCGAACCCAGTCTCAGTCTGGCCTATAGTTATTCTTGCCTCAGGGTGGTTCAAGCAATCGGGGTGAGGGTTGCTTCATCTCTAGCCACCACAGGGAGCCTCACCTGTTTGACTGTGCAGGCTTCTGTTGGCATCCCTTGGTCCATGTTCTCTCCCTTTAGCACCCAAGGCCTGTTTCCCCTCCCACAAGTCTAAATATCTCCCCCCTCATAATACTTTCCATTGTATCCTTAATCTCAGAGAGCTACTTCTCTGGGACAAAAGGAGTTACTTGTCTAATTTGATCTTTGAGTGTACCAAATAGCTGATTTACAGCAGCATTTGACCATACGTGATAGCTGACATCTCCTTTACCAGATGTCAAAGCAGCAACAACAACAACAACAACAAAGGTAACATTTGGATTCTGAGGTGAATTCACAGGGCTGCAGTGGAGAGAAAATCTGCACCTGCCATAGATCTGCACCTGCAATTACCATCAGCGTTATGAAGTACTGTAAAAAATGGATGTGCATATGAAGCTGGAGTGACACGACATCCTGACTTGTAAGGCTCCTGAGGTAATCTGCACCTGCAATTACCTCAGGAACCTTACAAGTCAGGATGTCGTGTCGCTCCAGCTTCATATGCACATCCATTTTTTATAGTACTTCATAACGCTGCTGATGGTATCACACTGGTGCTGTTAACTCCGGGTTGGAGTTTATACAGAACTAAGCATTACTCTGGTCATTAGCATAGCTACAACTCCCACTGAACATGCTCAACCAGTTAGCAATGGCATTATAACGATGTGCTTCCTTGTACTCGGAACATGTTCCTGTTTAATTGGTTGCTCTGCCATAATACTGCTGTATTTTTTTAACTACGGTATGTTTTTTTTAATGTTTTATGTTTTGCTTCATTTATTTATTTTTGCAGTGAACCGCTCTGAGTTATTTTTATAAGATAAAGCAGGTTACACATTTTTAAAATCAAAATAGAATAAATATAATGCCCCCAGGATGCTCTGTTAGAGAAAGTGCCCACAACTCACAGTTCTAATTACCACCAGTGGTATATCACTGGTAATAATCTTACTTCAGTGTTTCATGTGGAGATAAAAATCCCTGCTTTTAGGGTGCAATCCTATGCATATTTATTCATTCATTTATTAGATTTCTATACCACCCAATAGCCGAAGCTCTCTGGGCGGTTTAGACAGGAAAAAATCCTGCAACTCCCAGCATGCCCCAGCTGGGAGTCATTTACTTTTTTCCCATCTTGCACCTTCAATCTTTTTGAACTACATCCAGGGCCAGTAACCAAAAAAGGAAGGGGGGGGGACACCATCAATACTATTCCCTACCATCTTAGAGGGCCTAAAAGAGAATCATCTATTTTATACCCACTGGAAGGTTCTATCTAACTTAGAACTAAATCTTCAACTATCTGTAACACCAGCAATGCATACAAAAAAGTTGGTCTGACTTTCCAGAACTTATTTCTATCAGTGAGATCCTATGCCAGGTCCCACCATATTCAGTGGGACTTACTCCCAAGTAAGCATGAATAGGACTGCAGCCTTAAACACTGATCAAAAGGTGCATATTCAAGATCAACTGAAAGCAGATTAACCATCCCTTAACATGCAAACTGGCAAATTCATATTACAAATTCTGAGTACAGAACTAAGCAGCAATTAATTCGTAACGAAAGAGTGCAAATTAGGGCACATTCACAATATTACTGTACATTCTTTCATTCCAAATTATTTAATCCTAAATAACCTCTTACCCAGCCCCTCTCCATGCACGGGCACACACACGCGCGCGCACGCGCGCACACACCAATCCTTTGATGGATTAGATTCAACAATGTACTAAATTAATAGGAGACAGAGAAATGCTGCTGAGAGATGTGCCTGTGGCAATTTCTGCTACATCAAGTTTGGAGGTGGATACCTGTACCAGTAAAATGACCCCCATAAGGGCCGTTTTTCTACAATGAGAGCCAGTGTGGCGTAGTGGTAAGAGTGTTGGACTGGGACTTGGGAGATCCGGGTTCTAGTCCCCACCTGGCCATGAAACTCACTGGGTGACTTTGGGCCAGTCACGGACTCTCAGCCTAACCTACCTCACAGGGTTGTTGTGAGGATAAAATGGAGAGAAGGAGGACTATGTAAGCCACCTTGGGTTCCTTGCAGGAAAGAAGGTGGGGTATAAATATAACAAATAAACAAATAAATAAATAAATAATGGGAGCGCCTCCCATCCATTTTACAGGCCTTCCTCCCACTCCAAAGGATCCCCAATAATGTAATAAGACAGGGAACAAATGACACTATTTTGCATCTCTTATGAAACTTACGATCACACGTTAGACTATATGGCATAACAGTAATACCCATTTCCACCACCACCAATTTCATTCGCATGTCTAAAGCCTAGACAAAAAAAACTAAACTAAATTAAGAGTTCCGCAGGTGGCCACAGAATCATATGCTTGCTCTCTTCCCTTTTGTGCACAAATTTCCCCTCTATTCAGTTGGGTGTTGCTGCCTCTTGTCTCAAAGGGAGCTTGGGAGCATCTCCAGGATCCTCACCGTATGGGTGATAGATTGCATGCAACACTGAACCCAGATAGAGGTGAGGGGTAGGAGTCATGTAAGAAAGAGGAGGGAAGCAAGTGTGTGGCCCCACAGTCTGCTCATGACAAAGAACCGAAGAAGCTGCCTTACACCAGGCCAGACTATTGGTCCATCTAGCACAGTATTGTCTTGTCTGATTGGTAGCAGCTCTAGGTCTTTCCTATCACCTGCTACCTGATCCTTTTAACTGGAGATGCAAGAGATTGAACATAGGACCTTCGGCATGCAAAGCATGTGCTCTACCACTGAGCTATGGTCCTTCGCTAAAACCTAGTTAATCTGCACAAAGTCCAAGAGCCAGTATATTTATGTTTAGAAGATGCGCAACACAATCCTAAGCAAGTTTACTCAGACATCAGCCCTGCTTACTTCCTAATTAGTGTGTTTAGGACTGTAGTCTTAATCTCAATGTGATTTCAAAACACTGTGAATGGTATTACATTCCTTAAAGAAGGTTTTAATCATGAATTACCCCCACTATTAAAAACGGGAGCGAAAGGCGAGATTCTTTAAGCGTCACCTTCCATCTGTTCATGTATTAAGATAGAAACTAGCATCTTTCCCCATTTTTCTCCTGTCTTTTTATTTTTGCAGTGCTCCTTTCTAAGCAGGCCATTCTACTCTCAGATATAGGAGTCTCTCTCCTCCACACTGCTTTATCATTCACATTCCTCACTTTTGAATAATCACTGATTTTTTTCTACATCTTTCTTCAGGTTTATGACCAGCATTGAATGCACTATTATGCATTCATAATAGGAAATATACAGTATGCCGCTGGTTTCATAAGACCATCATCACGTTTTCAACAAAATTCTTCCTTTCAGTACATCCAGGCATGATATATGGACAGATGGTTTCAATAGCGCTTGCAAGTTGAGCTCGGGGTTATTCCCGAACCTAACAGAACTTTCCACGCACACACACACTTAACAGAAAAACAGGGAATGACCACTCAGGAAGACACAAACTTTCCATTTCCTTAGCCTTATTCACTTCAGTGTTTACCCTTATTATTAATAATACCAGCCCAAGAAATTAATTACACACCCACCCAGGCACAGACAGAAAAGGACTGGAAGTATGCCCTACACAAATCATGAAGAATGCACAACATGTGCAGGCAGATGGTGTACCAAGTTCTTTTGTACACCAGCAAAGCCTGGGCATCATTTATTTATTTATTATATTTATACCCCCGCCTTTTTTCCTGCAAGGAACCCAAGGCAGCTTACATAATCCTCCTCCTCTCCATTTTATCCTAACAACAACCCTGTGAGGTAGGTTAGGCTGAGAGTCAGTGACTGGCTTCCCATAAGCCTAGCTGCTGTGTGTTTCAAAACAACAGTTCCTCTACAATGCTATAATTCAGCTGTAATTCTTAACAGGAAGCTCCCAGACAGCTGGAAAGTGAAGATGGCGCTGAACAGCATCTCTGCAGCTGTGCCTTATGGCTATAAGAACAGCAATTCTAAAACCACCATCTGAAAGGTCAGCATAAGCTGTCCATGGTTAACCTATGGAACAGTATTAGTAAGCTTTTCTAGAACAGTATTAAAAAAGACAGTCAGCTGCCTTATCAGTCATATGAATCCTTGTGCGTCAACATCTAGTCCATATCCCTGTAGTGTTACTCCAAAGCAGAAGTGGGCTACAAACCAAGATCCAGCCCTCTAAGCAATTTGAAACAGAAAGCTGCTTTATACCAGGTCAGACAGTTTGTTTCCCTAGCCCAGTATTTTTTACTCTGACTGACAGTGGTTCTACAGGATCACGGGTATCTTTCCTATGATTTTCCCATCAGCTGCTATCTGAACCTTTTTAAATGGAGATGCCAAGGGTTGTAGTTTCTGCACACAGGACATGTGTTCTGCCACTGAGGTATGGTGCATCCCCCCAGTCCTATCTGGCCTTGTCAAGTTTTAATCAAGGTGCAGTGAACATTTTGCTCACAGGCTCACTTACAAGGAAAAGAAACAAGTCTGCACATGTTATTTCATATTAATTTTATTGCATTGCTTTCTCATATGCATTCTGACCTCATACTTCTGAGTATTTGTGCTTTGTGTCTGTAAAGCTTTTGCTGCTGCTAGGTAATGACAACTTTATTATGGAGACTGACCATTCCTGAAATGTTTGAATAGTAATGGGCCCCCAAGACCATTTCTGGAAAACAGAATGACCCCCAAAATACAAAGTGTACAGAGCACTGATGAGCAACTGGCAATTCATGGTCTGATCAAAACTACCAATCAATCATCTAGGGGATACCACTTTAGCCACACTGTAAAAAAAAGGGGGGGAGCTGCTCATGGAAATGGGAAAGTGACCAATTTCCAGACTCCATGCTCAACTCTATCACTAATTTTTGAACTATCATTAAATCCTTCATCGGTGTAGAAGAATGCATCATGACTTAAGTCCCCAGAAGCTTAAAAGCAAGCAGTGATGGGGTCACAGACAGACCTTCCTGGTGAGGCGGTTCCAAATTTTGGGGTCCGCAGCTGAAAAGACCCGCCATGGTTGGAAGAATCAAAGCAGGGCCTCAAAAAAGGAACAACGTTTTTTGGCAGGCTCATATGGAAGTAGGCATTTAAGCTTAAAAACAGCACCTTGAACTAAGCCCAAAAGCAAACTGGCAACCACAGACACAGTAGCAGGTATGCGATTTATGTAATATGATCTGATCAACTGGCTCCAGTAAAAACTCTGGAAGGCACATACATTTTGAATGGGCAGCCCCATGCAGAATGCAGTACAGTATTCTAGATAACTAGAGCATGAATGACTGGGGCCAGATCTGTTTTTGTTGTTTTTAATGGGTGCAGCATAAGATGAAGCTGATAAAAAGCACTCCTAGCAATAGCTGCTGCGGTTACTTTTTGTTAGCAGCCCTGGATGTTTTATTAAAAGGTGGGATAAAAATGTTTTAATGAATGCATAAAATATTATTGGGAGATCTTGGACATCGTGTGTGGCTAATTGGTGGTGAAAATGCATCAGGTTGTCCTGTAGTCCCAATAACTTTGAGACCATTATTGTATCTATCGTCATAATCTGAAGTGATAGGAACTCGAGCCAGCTCACAGGGACCTGGATTAATTCCTGAAACAGCTCAATCTCTGGTATATGTATTGGCTACTAATTTCATACACACCAGTAACTATTATGCATAATGACAAAACAGGTACTGTGCTTGTCAAATAAATGCCCTATCTCCAGTCACCTAACCTCTGAATATTTCTCTTGCCTTCAAATATTTAAATAAATTATTTCTTAAGTTTACTTTATGCTACTTCTGCCTCTTAGCCTTTTTAGTTTATTAGGTTGTAGGAATTGTGTGCATTTCCCCCCATTGGTTTCTATTGTGGGGGGATCAGGGGGAGAGTGTAAGCCACCTTAAATATTTTATAGAAAAGCAGGATATAATAACAATCAATCAATCAATCAATCTTTATTATGCGGTCACAGACCCAACACGGATATAATAACAATCTGGGGCGCCCGGATATAATAACAATTAAAACAATAACTTGAAAATTTCAAATAAACAACAACCCTAGCAAAGGACTCTTTGAACACTGTCATTTACTTAACCTCTGTATATTGCATCTCCTCCATATCCCTGCAGTTCTCACAACCCCCTGCTCCTCCACATTCCCTGTAATGGTGATGATGACGCACCATTCATTTACACAGCACCTTACAGCATTAGACAGTAATGGCGTGTGCCCAGGGATGGCTTGGTCACAGTGATACAGGCGCCAGTAACCTCGAGACTGGATTACTGCAATGTGCTCTATGTGGGGCTGCCCTTAAGGCTGCTCCGGAAGTTGGATCTAGTGCAGAATGCAGCAGCTCGGCTGTTGTTGGGAGCATGCAACTCCTTGGCTGAAGGAACTGCACTGGCTACCTATTTGCTACGGGGTCAGGTTTAAGGTTCTAGTACTTGTGTACAAAGCCCAAAACAACTTGGGACGAGGTTACCTAAGAGAGCACCTCCTCCCTTACCAATCTGCCTGGTCACTGAGGTCATCAGAGGACATAATCCTGGTGGTTCCACATGGACCTATGGGAGTCCACCAGGAGAAGAGCCTTCAGTGTATTGGCTCCATTTCTGTGGAACTCCCTGCCTCTGGAGATCAGGCAGGCTCCAACATGATGTTGTGCTTTCGGTGCCTGCTGAAGACATCTTTGTTCTGGGAAGCCTTCTTTGCTGACCAGCCACGGTTCTAATGCCATCCTGTTTTCAATACATTGTTTGTATTCATTTAATCTGTCCCCTCCCTTTTTTTTTAATGTTCACCCCTTCTAAATCTGTCTAGATACGGAGAGGTATAGAAATGTTGTAAATAAAAATAAAATGAATAATAAATAGGCACAATATTATTATTTATTGATATCCCATCTTTCTTCTAAGGAGCTCAAGGCAGCATACATGGTTCTCCCCCTTCCCTCTGTTTTGTCCTCACAAACATCCTGTGAGGTAGGTGAGGATGAGAGATAGTGACTGGCTCAAGATCATGAGACGCACAGCTGAGTGAGGATCTGAACCTGTATCTGCCCACGCCCAGTTCAGCCTTCCATCCACTACACCAGTGTTCTCCAACCTTGGGTCCCCAGCTGCCTGGGGCATGCTGGGAGTTGTAGGCCAAAAACATCTGGGGACCCAAGGTTGGAGAACACTGCACTACACCATACTGGCTCTCAACTCAAATCTCCTATAGACAGGTCCCTGCTCCCAAGGAGGTCGCAATCTAAAATAAGACAATGGAAAAAAACCACAGGGGGAGGAGTAGAACAATGTGGGCACATGCCATTACACAGACATAAAGCTGTCAGTAGTACATAACTTTAGACTCTGGATTTAACGGGGGGGGGGACTTCTTTAGAGAGGAACATATGCTACTTCACTTACTTCAAGATGTGGTAAGCCAGCCCTGCTGTATTTGAGGGCCTTCCTGCTCCTTCTACTAAGTGGGTCCCTCAGCCTTTCCCCCAAAACCCTACTAGCACTGCTGGCTACTATGAGGAATGGTGATAAGCCAAAGGCTATGGGGGGGGGGGGGGGTTTTGAGGAGGAAGGGAGAGCGGTGGTCCCGCATACAAGCTGAGAGACTGCGGGACCCTCGACCCTCGTGTAACTTCAAAACACACAAAATGGCCAGATTCTGTGAAGGCCCAGGTTTGTAATCGGATACTGCTTTAAATACACTGTGAAATACATTTCCGGTCCTTCAAAGTAAAACCTCACTTACAAAGACCTCTGAAATTAGCATACTGTACTTCCTGATTCTGGGCATGTTTTCTTTTCCTTGCTTCTCTCTCTCTCTCTCTCTCTAGACATCACTCTTAGGACAGCCAAATTTAATGCATCCCATCACCATGTTTATACATGGAGGAGGGAGATGAACTATACATATTTGAAAATATGCCATTACGTAGCTTGCATAACATGGCATACAAAGAGATGAAAACATCTACCATTCATATTCAAGTTGCATTTTTAAACAGGAGAGAGAAAAGGGTGCCAAGAATTCATTATATCATCTCCTCAACAACAACACATACACTCAGGCTAAATGGGTAGATGACAGACCATAGTAGAAACAACACATTTCATTCCCATATTTTGCTATAGTATATATTTTCGATACATATTTACTTGGAAGCAAGTCCAATTGCTTTGGTGTAACTTGCATACATGTGCTTAGGACCACAGCCTTTAAAGCAAACATTTGGCCATTTCTACCCTGGATTTTCCAAGGCAATTGTCCGAAGAGAGACAGCCTGTTGTTCAGTGGGAACTTTAGCTCAGAAAGCAGCTACCGGTATTTATTTTTGGCTTAAGGTAATTTTTCAACAGGCCTCTCCTTTTGTTTTACTGGCATTTGAAGACATGGGGGCAGAATCACCAAAATGAGTGAAATCATTTCTAAACTGGGTTTTTCACTGGGCTATTTGGTTGCAAGGGGCTATGACGGGTGCCCGTCTGGAAGTCTCAAGACGTCTGATCGATGTTCCGTCTGGAAGTCTCAAGTAGTCTAAGCGACTACTACTATACTTACTAGTGGCCAAGAGTTGCTCTAGCCATATAAAGATTTTAGAGCTCTTCCTGGGAAATTGCCCCCATATCTGCCCCTTATCTGCCCATATGATTTTAAATGGCTTTTTAACTACCGTAAATGCAGATTAAACACCCTGCAATTAATGGAGGTTAACAGGCACTACAGTGGCCAACACAGGGCAGACAGACATTGCCCAGTTGAATGCCAGAAGGCAGAGGACTTGAGTCACTTAAAGAACATAAGAAGAGCCCTGCGGGATCAGACCAAGGGTTCATCTAGTCCAGCATTCAGTTCACACAGTGGCTAACCAGCTGCCCGTGGGAAACCCACAAGCAGGACATGAGTGCAACAGCACCCTCCTGCCCATGTTCCCCTGCAACTGGTGTACATAGGCATACTGCCTCTGATACTGGAGGTAGCATATAGCCATCAGGACTAGTAGCCATTGAGAGCCTTCTCCACCCTGAATAATCCCCTTTTAAAGCCACCCAAATTGGTGGCCATCACCACATCCTGTGGAAGTGCATTGCATAGTTTAACTCAGGGCTGGCACTACCACTAGGCAAACTAGGCGGTTGCCTAGGGCGCGTGGCTGAAGAGGGCGCAGAAATGCTGCGCCCGGAGGTAGTGGTGGGGCCGAGCCTGGCCGCCGCAGCCACCCCCCCGCAGCCACCGGACCCCCCCGCCACCCCCCGCAGCCGCCGGAAACCCCCCGCCGCCGCCGCCCCCGGGCCCCCCCGCCACCCACGGACCCCCACCACCTACCTTCTCCGCGCCGCTGCCGGAGCCCCGCCCACGCTGTTTTGGCGGGAGGAACCAGGGCAACAGGGTTTCTCTATTCACTTTCTCCACACCATGCATAATTTTGTACACCTCTACTATGTCTCCCCTTACTCGCCTTTTTTCTAAGCTAAAGAATCCCAGCTGTGGTAACCTTTCCTCATAGGAGTGTTGCTCTAGCCCCTTGATCATTTTAGTTGCCCTTTTCTGCACTTTTTCCAACTCTACAGTGTCCCTTTTTTAGGTGTGGTGACCAGAACTGTACACAGTATTCTAAGTGCAGTCGCACTATAGATTTGTATAAGGGCAGGATGATCTTGGCAGTTTTATTTTCAATTCCTTTCCTAATGATGTCTAACAGGGAGTTTGCCTTTTTCACAGCAGCTGCACACTGAGTCGGCATTTTCATCGAGCTGTCCACCACAACCCCAAGATCTCTTTCTTGGTCAGTCATCGCTAGCTCAGATCCCATCAGATTATACCATACTTGAAGTTGGGATTTTTTGCCCTAACGTGCATTACTTTTTTCTGGAATGCCCATTGTTTCTGGATTTGAGACCTTGATCCCCTTACTGCTAGTATTAGAGATAACGCCAATTTAAAGAAAATCTTATTTTTATTGGCTGGGACAGATTACTTTGTGACATAACACACTGCTCAATTTGTTAAGTTGGCTCCAGGGAAGAAGAAGGTTTTTGTGTGTTTTCTTTTATCTCAACAGAGTACAATGTGGGCTATTGAGCAATTCTATTTAATTTAATAATTGTTAGTATACAAATCAGTTGTTGATGGTTTGTTAAGTTATTGTTTTCCTATTATTATCATAATATTTAGCCTGGTTTTCTTGTATGTTGACAGTTTGTATCTTTCTTGCTTTGTGTTTTTAGTCTGATGTGTACGCGAAAGCTAGGCTGGGCTATCGAGGAATAAACTGAAACCCTGAATTTTGACTTCCCGATGGCAGCACTGAAATAGCCACCAGTCCTAGTTCAGAGCTCCAGCGCCGTTCCAATAAATCTCTGAAATTCCCTCAAACCTTCCAGCTCCATTTAATTCCACAATACAGTGACAATTCCAAATTCTGCCATTTCTTGCTGGTGATAATAGCCTCAATACAGAGTGCAAGAAGCTGTATAGTAAGTGCAGGATCCAGCCTAAACTGAGCACCTTGAAGTGCCACCGATTGCAACAGGTGCTTAAATTGCTCCCAAAAATCAATGGACTTCAAAAGAGCTTAACTCTGCGGCATCATGCACCACGGTTTTATATCCACACAAGTCACACTGAGCAACAAGCTGAACAGGACCTGCTTTGGTTCCCCCCTGCCCCACACAACTAGGAACAGCTGCATCAGGTCAGCAGTGGGCCCGTCCAAAGCATTGGGGCCTCTGTAGCTGCCTGCCCCCCAGCAGCTGATACGTTTCTCAATAATGGAGCACAGGACAGTAAGTTCAAAAGACCAAACCAGGACTGACCCGTCTTTGACCGACTTTCAAGTTCCCAAATCCCACAAAAAGGGGAGAAAAATATAGAAACACAGGGAGGTGTCACTGATAAAGGAGTTGATATAAACGTACTCAAGAGTCAGTAAAGGGCTTGGGCAGAGGAGGCAAGGTTTAAAAGATCCTTTTAAGGCTTAATATGAAAGCCAATGTGATGACACGGTTAGAGCAGCCCAACCTAGCGCCATCCAGATATGCTGGACTACAACTCTCAGCAGCCCCCAGATAGACATCCCCAGACAAGGGATGCTGGGAACTGTAGCCCAACACATCTGGAAGGTACCAGGTTGGGGAAGAACTGGATTAGAGCATCAGACTAGCACTGGAGAGACCAAGATTAAAATTCCCAGTCAGCCACGTGAAGCCTTATGGGTGTCCTTGGGCCAATCACTCTAGTCCCTCTGACTAGCCTACCTCACAGGATTGATGTGAGGATAAAATAGAGAGCCAGGTACACTACCTTAAGCTCCTCAGTGGAAAAGTGGGTTGTAAATAGAATAAATAAGGGTGCAATCCTATGCATGTTTAAACAGAAAAAAAGTCCTACAACTCCCAGCATCCACCAGCCAGCATAGCTGACCAGGGAATGCTGGGAGTTGTAGGACTGTTTTCTGTCTAAACGTGCATAGGATTGTGCCCTAAGTCAACTATGAGAACCCTTCTCCACGTGCCCCCGCCAAAGAAAGCTAGGCAGGTGGATACAAGAAAAAGGGCCTTCTCAGTGGTGACACCCCACTTTTGGAATAAACTCCCCAAAGAGTTTTGCTTGGCACCTACATTATCTTTTTGGCACCAGGCAAAGGCCTTTCTTTTCTCCCAGGCATTTTAGAGACCTAGTTCTAGGTTATTATGGCTGTTTTATCCATTCCTGTGCTGTTTCTTTTCTTTTCTTTTCTTTTTTTTGCATTATATTGTATTTTATTCTTTTAAATATTTGTATTGTATTTTATATTTTTAAAATGTATCTAAAATGTTCTATGGCATTGTTGTTTTTTAATTGTTTGTAATCTGCCTAAAGAACATTAGTTATTGGGCAGATTAGAAATGTAATAAATAAATAAACCCCGAAAGGCAAAATTGAGTCAGCAATCGCTAGGTGGGGCATGTGTGACTTCTCCACGTATTTAGAGAACTTATGAAGACCTCTGTGTATTAAAAGGATCCTATACTATGATGTAGGTCAGCCAGCATCAATCTTTCTAGCTAATTCTAACCCACCCATTACCACAATTCCTGAACACCAGAACTCCAGTTTCCACGTGAAGGCTTTTTGGACGTTGACTGTGCCAAGTTTAATGCATCTGAAAGTCATTGCACCTTTGGGTGCTGGGCTCACAAGTCCAAACTACGGCACCAGCGAGGTCAGCACAGGGGAATGCAGAACAACACTTCAAGTTGTAATCCATAACAGGCACTTGTACAAGATACAGATCAGAAACACGCCTCTACCTGTATTGTATCAGGCTTACAGCTGCAGGGAACTGCCTTTGTCTAATCTCTACACAGTCTGACAGCGACACCCTAGGATCTAAGGAGGAGATATTTCACATCTCCTGCTATCTGATACTTTTAACTGGAGAAGTCAGGAATTGAACCTGGAACCATTTACACAGAAAGTATGCGTTCAGCCAGTGTGCTATGGTCCCTTCCCTAAAGACTGGCTGAGCTGGCATGGCAGTACAGAATGGCCAGTTCCAGTCCAGGTTCTGTGAGAGAAGGGAAACCTGTCAGTTTGGCAGGAATTAAAACTTCACAGGGGGGGGGCAGGCTGGGGAGAGGAAATAAGTCGAGACAGGGGGAAGCAAAGGGACAGTGAGCCCAGAAGTAAGGAGGCTGAAAGAAAGGTGCAGAAGGCAATAGTCTGAGAAAGAGGAATCGGAAGGGAAGGTAGGTAGGTAGGTAGGTAGGTGGTGGAACAGGAAGCTTGGGCTCTGAAGATAGTTGACTTGGAAGGAATGTATATTTTAGTGGAAGGGAGGCCGTTGTGCTACAGATGTAGGTCAAGGTGGCTAAAGGAAAGTAGGCAGTGACCTGAAAAGTAGGAATGTTAGGAGACCATGTTCTACTGTAACTAAGAATAAATATATGCAACTGAGGTAACCACACATTATTCTCCTGTTTAGCCCTGCCTCCATTTCCTTTCTCATCCTCTTTTTTTTTCCTCATGGGGCATGCTGATGGGATGATGATGGTGGTGGTGATGGGTTGTAGAGACATGGGCTTCAGAGAAGAAAGGAGGAGCCAAGGACAAAGTAGGACTGGGGCAAAACTACACACAGGGCCCCGAAATAGAAGGGGCTGTGCAAATTGACAGGAAGGCCATCAACGGAGAGGGAAGTTTGGAGTCTCCCTGTTGCATATTGATTTGCTCTATTGCTGTTAGTTCATGGGATACCGGTTATTTTAGTGTATTTTTTTGTGTTATATTTTCAAATATCGTAAGCCACCTGGAGTGAAAAGTTGGGGTAAAAATCCCCCCCCAATAAATAAATACTATCTCTGCAGCATTGCAACCCAGCAACCCTAAGGAGATCAGGGGGGCAAAAAAGCAGTGGCAGGTACAAATGGTGTGTTGAATTTCATATATCAGTGTGAACTAACCACAGCCAATACCTTGGCTCCAGGCTTTTGCTGTGGCCATATTTTAACAACTTGTAGCAGGAATCTATGATGACTGTGAATGTTATCACTTCATTACCCCCCACTCCTCCTCCCTTGGACTCACACACTAACATCCTAGCTAGTTATGAAGTGGCTCTGACAGTGCAGAAGGAAGTCCCTCCCTACCCTTCAACTGAGAGGCATGGATGGTAGAAAGGAAATTAATCTATCCCTCAAAGGCAACGAGCAATGAATAGCCTCCTGAGTGTGTAAAAAGAAAAAAAAAGTTATGCATGCTAAATTACAAACTCCTGTCTGTCCTTTCAGGAAGAAATTGCAAGCACTGAAGAACACACTTCTTGGTTCTGGTTTTAAAGGAGAACTTAGATACAGTGGGCATAATGGAAACCTGGTGGAAGTTAACAGAGAGAACCAGTGGGAGACGGTCATCCCTGGATATAAACTCTATAGGAAGGACAGGGAAGGGCATACTGAAGGAGGTGTCACTCTGAATGTCAAAGAGCGCGTAGTGGCAAGCAGACTGGAAAACCTAAAAGGGGCAGATTCCTCCACAGGAGCACTGTAGGTGACAATACCAGGCTCTAAAAGTAATTTGGCACTAGGGGACATGCTATTGTCCCCCAGACCAGAATGCTCAGGGTGATCTTGAGATGGAAAATTAAGTGTTGTAATAATGGGTGACTTCAATTACCCCTGTGTTTACTGGATAAGTGCATCCTGCATTGAGCAGGGGGTTGGACTCGATAGCCTTGTAGGCTCCTTCCAACTCTATGATCTATGAATCTATGAATCTATGTTCCAGTCTTGACAAAGTGGTTACATTTCTCAATGCCCTAAATGACTGAGCCCTAGAACAGATGGTCATGAAATCAACAAGAGGGGAGGCGACCCTGGATTTAATCTTACGTGGTGCCACTCAGAACCTAGTGCAAGATGTGAGTGTAGTTGAACCAGCTGGAATCAGTGACCACAGTGCTATCAGATTTAATATATATTTAAGTGGGAAATTGCCAAGGAAGTCCAACACAGACAAAGACGACTTCAAAAGAGGAAACTTCTCTAAAACGAGGAAACTGGTGAAAAGGAAGTTGAAAGGGGGAGTCAAGAGGGTTAAATCTCTCCAAAATACTTGAAGGTGTCTCAAAACCACAATAATAGAAGCTCAGCTAAAATATATACTACAGGTTAGGAAAGGTAGTGCCAACTCCTAGAGGTCAGTAGCATGGTTAATGAGCAGTGCCAAAGAAGGTATCGTATCAGAGAAAAAAAGGCTTCCTTCAGAAAATGGAAGTCTTGTCCAAACGAGGAGAACAAAAGGGAACACAAACTTGCACGAAGAAAATGCACACAGACAATAAGAGATACAAAAAAAGCATTTTGAGGAGCATATTGCTAACAACATCAAGGCCAACAATAATGAACTCTTTAAATACATCAGAAGCAGGAAACCAGCTAGGGAGGCAGTTGGACCACTGGATGACAACAGAGTTAACGGTGTACTACAGGAGGATAAGGAGATTGCAGATAAGCTGAATGAATTCTTTTCAGATGTCTTCACTGCAGAAGATGTAGGACAGATACTTGTGCCTGAACAGATATTTTCAGGAAGGGAGACTGAGGAACTGAAGCAAGCAGTGGTGACAAAAGATGAAGTTGTCAAACTTATCAACAAATTAAAAGCTAATAAATCATCAGGCCCAGAACTCATGTGAAATTGCTGATCCTCTAACAAAAATATGTAACATGTCCCTAAGGTCATCCTCTCTGCCAGAGAAATAGAGAACAGCCAATGTAATGCCAATTTTTTTAAAGGGATCCGGGGCGGGGGGATCCAGGAAATTACAGGCCAGTTAGCTTAACATCTGTTCTGGGTAAATTGGTTCAAAGCGTTATTAAAGAAAAATTTCCTAAATATACAGAAGGACAAGCCCTCCTGAAAAGAATCAACATGGCTTCCAGATAGGTAAGTCCTGTCTCACTAACCTTTTAGAGTTCTTTGAGAGTGTCAATAAACATGTGGACAGGAGTAATTCAGTAGACACTGTTTACTTGGACTTCCAAAAGTCACTCACCCAAGACTCCTGAGCAAACTTAACATTCATGGAATAAAAGTAGAGGCCCTCTTATGGATCAGTGACTGGTTAAAGAAGAGAAAGCAGAGAGTAGGAATAAATGGTAAATTCTCCCAATGGAGGAATACAAACAGTGGGGTCCCACAGGGATCTGAATTAGGACCAATGCTTTTCAACTTGTTCATAAAAGATCTGGAATTAGGATTGAGCAGTAAGTTGGCCAAAGTGGCTGATGACACCTAATTATTTAGGATGGTTAAAATAAAAAAGGATTGTGAAGAGATCCAAAAGGATCTCTCCAAACTGGATGAATGGGCATCAAAATGGCAAATGTGGTTCAATGTAAGCAAGTATACAGTGATGCATGTTGGGGGGGGGATCCCAACTTCACATATACGCTCGTGGGATCTGAGCGAGCGGTGACTGACCAAGAAAGAGATCTTGGGGTTGTGGTGGACAGCTCAATGAAAATGTTGACCCAGTGTGCAGCTGCTGTAAGGCAAATTCCATGATAGGCATAATTAGGAAAGGAATGCCTATATCATACTGCCCTTATACAAATCTATTGTGCAACCACACCTGGAATACTGTGTATAGTTCTGGCCATTGCACCTAAAAAAAAAAAGGTATTATAGAGTTGGAAACAGTGCAAAAAAGGCAACTAAAATGATCAAGGGACAAAAACAACTGGGACTGTTTAGCTTAGAGAAAAGGCAAGGGAGGGGAGACATGATAGAGGTGTACAACTGTATGCATGGTGTGGAGAGAGTGAATGGGGAAACATTTTTCTCCCTCTCATATAATACTAGAACCCAGGGTGATCCCATGAAGCTGATTGGTGGGAGATTCAGGACAGATAAAAGGAAGTACTTCTTCATACAGCACACGGTTCAGCTATGGAATTCACTGCCACAAGATGCAGTGATAGCCACCAATTTGGATGGCTTTAAAACGGGATTGGACAAATTCATGGAGGAGAAGGCTAGCAATGGTTACTAGACCTGATGGCTATATGCTACCACCAGTACCAGCAGCATGCCTATGTACATACACCAGTTGCTGGGGAACATAAGCAGGAAGGTGCTGTTGCACTCATCCTGCTTGTGGGTTTCCCGTGGGCAGCTGGTTGGCCACTGTGTGAACAGAACGCTGGACTAGATGGACCTTTGGTCTGATTCAGCATGGTTCTTTCTATGTTCTTATTTTTATGGGTCTGACCAATGCTGTTGCTCAGGGCTGGCCCTACCATTAGGCAGAGAGAAGCAGCTGCTTCAGGCGGCAGATGCTGGGAGGGTAGGGAATGACAACAGGGTGTTGGAAGACATAGCTTTATGGGCCACACAGCCAGCCCTGTGCCTCCTATGCTAGCCTGCTGTGCTAAGGAGGATTCTGTCCCATCGTCAGTGTCAAAATAAATTCAACTGTTACTCTGATCAGCTTCTGTACATGGAATGGAGTTGGGGGTAGGGGCACCTTAATCTCCACTTCAGGCAGAAAAATGTCTTGGACCAGCCCTGTTGCTGTTCCAAATCACTTGTTGTATTAATGCGAATCATAGTCCAACTCGCCCCCAAGTCTAGAAATGCAAAGAAACTCTAAGTTCCTCCAAGTTTGGGGAAAGGATCGTCTTTTTTGGATAAAAGCACAGAGCTATACAGAAATCCACCTGGGATACCACACTCCGTGACAGATACAGCTAACAGCAACACAACTACAAACCAAAAAAAATAAAAAATAAAAAAACCACCTGGCTAAAAATCAAAGATAATTATAGCAAAATAATCAAGGAGAGTCTGATTTAAGAGACAGGGAAAAAATGAAACCGCTATATCAGCAATGCTCTTGCAAGGAGGAAGTGGGTAGCATGTATCAAATGAAGTGGGCTCCAGGCCATGGTAGTTTATGCCACAATAGATCTATTAATCTAAGAGGTTACATGACTCTTTTTGGGTTTGCTGTAATAGACTAACACAGCTAGTCTCCAGCTGGTAACAGAATAAAAGTGTTGATGGGAGAGAATATAGGAATACTGATACACAGAGGATCCTCAAGTTCATCTAGTTATTGAATATATGGCCTAGTTACCCTTATACCTATAAATCTTAAAACTCTTGCCGGTACTACTGACATTACAAAACAGCTGAACTGTCCAACAGAGCAGTGTTTTTACAGAGGAGAAACCCACAAGTGAGCAAAGATCCTGTTTTCCTAGGAGCATCCTACCCCTAAAGGTGTTTTACTTTGGCCCCCAAATCACTAGTAGTTCCAAGAGCCTCTCAAGTAAGGTAGAAGATCTATGCAGACATCAATTAAAAGAAGGAAGAGGAACTGCATCAGAGGTACTAAAAGAAAGGTAGATCTGGGTTGCATCCAGGGTCATAATTATTCCCCCTCAATCTCTAGAAAGAGCAGCCACCTGCTGACAGGCATGTGTGCCAGGGGGGCAGGCCTAGGGGAAAAGGCCCATCCACTTTAGAGAACCTCTTTGATGCATGGCTGCAAAGAGAGATGTTCGACCCCATATGTGCCAGGGTTCGCATCTTCCTGCAGCTCAGACCCACTGACCCTGGGACCTCTTTCTACCAGACTCCAATTTGCAGGGGCTTGTTTATAGTTACTCACCAGAGGTGAGAGAAAGGCACTTTGCACATGCTTAACAGCACTATTTTCATTATTACATCAAATGTCCCAGGACTTAACCCTGACATTAACAAAGATTTTAGGTTAAAAAAACAACACCTTAAGACTAATAAACTTATTAATGCTGTTTCCAGTGTAGATGCCTCCTATATTTGCTTTTGCTAGTACAGTCATGCCTTGGATTGAGAGCATAATTCGTTCCAGAAACATGCTTGTAATCCAAAACACTCTTATATCAAAACAAAATCCCCCCAAAAAAATTTGTACAGAGATTTTTAATTTAAGCCGTACTACAGTACTTGTATTGCAAGACGTCGCTTGTATATCAAGTCAAAAAAAATTAAATAAATATTTAAAAATTTGCTTGTCTTGCAAAACGCTCTCAAACCAAGTTACTCTCAAACCAAGGTATTACTGTACCTTTGGCCTAAGATTACCAACTGTCCATAAAAAATAATACAGCCTGGCCTGTGCTTTTATCCTTTAATCTGCAGGTCATCATGTTTTATGTTCATGCCATAAAAAAGCCTCACTTGCCAATTTCCGCAGACCAAACTACTGTATAGGCACAGCTATAGAAGTCAGTTCAAAAGCTAGCAACCCTACATTGGCCCTGGCATCTGAGGGTTGCTTCATATACTACTCAGTTGCAAATTCATGTTCATCAACTTGTGTACATTGAACAGGTGTATTCAGTGCTAGGGGCTTCTTAGTTTAGGGGGGGGAAAGGCAACTAAAAGGGAGGGGACATGATTAAGGGGCCATAGCTCAATGGCAGAGCACCTGCTTTGCATGCAGAAGGTCCCAGGTTCAATCCCTGGCATCTCCAGGATGGGCTGGAAAAACTCCTGCCTGACACCCTGGAGAGCTGCTGCTGCCAGTCACTGTCAACAATTCTGGGCTAGATGGACCAAGGGTCTGACTCAGTATAAGGCCACTTCCTATGTTCCTATAAAATTATGCGTGGTGTGGAGGAAGTGGACACCATGAAGCTGGTCATGGTGTCCGCTTCTCTCATAATAATAGAATCCCAGGACACCCCATGGAGCTGATCAGCAGGAGGTTTAGAACAGACAGGAAGGAGTACTCACAGTGCCTAATACATTTATGGAATTTGCAGGCGCAAGATGTGTCGATGCTGGCTACTAGCTTAGACAGCTTTAAAAGGTGATTAGACACATTCATGGGGGATAATAAGGCCATGATGGCTATAGGCTACCTCCAGAATCAGAAGCGATATGCCTCTGAATACCAGTTGCTGGGAAACCACAGCAGGAGAGAGCTACTGCCCTGACGTCCTGCAGCTGTTCAAGGTAGCACTCTCTTTCCAAGGCCAGGCCAGCTCCTTAAAGCACGGGTGTCATGACAGCACCACGCAGGACACAGGGCTGTTCAGCAGCAGCAGGAAGGAAGGAGGAAACGCAAACAGCCCTGCTTTGGGACCGTGCAGAAAAGCCAAAAAGCAGAGAGACAGACAGAGAGCTTGGAGTGCCTGGCCACCAGCCACATCACTAGGTAAATGCTCACAACGCCTAGAAAAGGATGCCTGGAGCCCTGGACTTGTTTCACATCCAAGCAGTACCCTCTCTCCCTCATCAGCAGGGACACCACCAACAGAGGGCTAAATTAATAGGAGTCAGGGGCTCAAGTCAAGGCTGAACCCTGAAATGTTTCAATACCCAGTCTCCTGTCTCTGCTGTTACTAGTTAGCCACTACTCCCCCACACAGCCTTCCAGGCTGGCTGGAGAGTGCCCCTGAGCATGTGTAGAGTCCCCACTAAGAAGTATCTATAGTCAAATTCCATATACTTAGTAAGGATGGGAGAGAAACAGAGAGCAGAGCTTCCAAGGTGGTTTGTGCCCCGGCACCTCTCCCCTAAAAAAGAAAATAGGAAGCTTTGCAGCAATGGGGTAGTGGATTCACGACCACTCCCCACCGTTACGCAATACACCCGTTCCCAGGCGCTCCCCGGCTCGAATCAAGCAGTGAATATTACCCACCCCCGTCCCATTATTTCTCTCCTCTCTTTGCAGCTCTTCCCATGCCCATCACCCCCTCCCCCTCACTAATTACGGTACTCAAAATGTCGCCCCTCCCCAGCAGCTTCCTCGCCAGGCAGACGCGCTACCAACCACCCCCGCTCCACCGCGGGGAGCCAAGCAACCTGCTAGCTAGCCAGCCCCCCCCCCCCCGCCGCCGCAACCCACGCACTCCTCAACGCCTGAGCTAAGCGGCGGGCGCGCGGAACAGCGAGCTTTGCCGCGGAGCCACCCGCTTGGGCTTGCGATGTGCGGCCGGGGTGTTCCCCCTCCCCCCGCCGCGCAAGTTGCGCGGGCCCGGCGAAATGGACTCCCCCCCTCCCTCCTTCCTCTCCCTCCTGTGCGCCCTGCCATGTGCTCGCTCGCTCGCTCTCTCCACGCCCGAGAGCTAAGCAACAAGCTCTCCCGATCGAGGGGAAGCAGCAGCAGCTGCCGCCTCCGCCGCCACTGCAGTGAAGGGGCTGGGACCGGCGGCGGTGGCGGCAGCGCCACTCGAGCTGCGGCCGCAGACTTCCACCTCCTCTCGGGCGCCGAAAATAAATCTCCAACGGAAGGAAGCAAGAAGGTGTTGTTGCCCAAGGAACGGGGACAGAAAGACGCTACGGCGAGCGGGGGTGTTAAAAAAAAAAACAACAGCTACCGCAGGGGGGTGGCGGCGGCGCCTGGAGAAAGAGGGTGCTTGGCTGAGCCAGGAATTCGGGGGGCCCAGCGCCGCTAAGGCGGCGGCAGCGTCAGGCGAGCCGCGCGCGTTCCCTCGCCTGCCCGCTCCCACGTTATTGCCGTCCGTGGCTCTGCAACGTGCGTCATGGCAGCGCAGCGCGGGCGAGCCTCTCTCTCTCTCCAGGAACCCCCTTTCTGCCCAGACCCCACACACGCCGGCCCACCGAGCTAGAGTGGGGGGAGGCTGCTACTGCTTCCCCGCCCCCCTCCCACCAAGCCCCTCTGTGCAGCCTGCCCGCCGCCGCCGCCTGCCTAGCCACCGGCCGGGCCTCCTCCCCACGCTGCAAGCCGAGGGGCAGGCAGCTCGCCGGCTGGCCAGGCCCCAACGCAGCCCCCCTTGCCAGTGCCCACTCCGGGGAGGCCTCTGCTGTGGACTCGGGGCGAGCGGCTCCAGCCCCTGCCCGTCCCACTCCTCCCCATGCCTGGGCTAGGCGCGGCGCCGGCTCCTTACTTGCCAATTTCCTCGTACAGCTGGTATTCGTCGGTGAAGCGGGTGCAGGTCACAGTCGTGGCCATCGCGGCTGCAGCTTCGCTCCGCAATGAGCCGCCTGGGCTCCGCTCCGCTTCGGCTCGGGCTGGCAGCGGGGGAAGGAGGGGCGGGCGAGCGAGCGAGCGAGCGATCTGGCAGGCAGAGGGGGCTGGAGGAGGAGGAGAGGAGGAGGCGAGGCTCAGATCGGGGGTGAGTGAGCGAGCGACGCCCAGCCAGCCCGCTCCGGAACGCGGCCCCTGCAAAGCGAGCGAGGAGCGATCCCGGCACTGGGCAGAGCCCGGGAGAGCTGCCAGGGGAGGGGCGCCGCCGCCGGCAGCAGCCTCGCGGGAGGGCGATCAACCCCGCCGCGCACTAGGCGCCCCCGGACCACCTCGCTGCCGGGGAGAGGAGGTGGAATTGCTCCAGCCCTCGCTTCGCCCGCAGTGCACTTCTCGGGCTTTGGCGCCGGTGCAGAAGTGCAGGGGCCTGGATGGGTCGCGCTAGCCACTCCTCGCGGCGAGGGGGTCGGAGAGACCCGGCTTCTTTCCTCCCCGCCCCCTCCAGTTCAGATGGACCTGCCCCGTGGAACTCCGCATGCAACGGAGGGCGGCTCGCTCGCACGTGCGCCCGCGTTCCGCCACCCTTGCATCAGAACCAACCCCCTTTCCACTACACTGGAGTGCCGCCTCTACGCCAGCCCTCCTTCAGCCTGCTGCTCTCCAGAGGTTTTGGATTGCAACTCCCAAATCCCTGACCATTGGTCACGGTGGCTGGGGCTTATGGGAGCTGTAGTCCAAAAACATCTGGAAGGTGCCAGTTGGGGAAGCATGGTCTACACTGACGCTTACCCCCATACAAACACACAGTACAGTTCTCTTGTTTGCGATCTATCTTGCAGGGTTGTTGTGAAGATTTATTTTTTATTTTAAAGTGGGTGGGCGAGAACTAGGTACAGTGTCTTGAGCTCCTTGGAGAAAGGGTGCGATACAAGTACAATTCCTATTAGTCATCTTCAGCCCAAACACTCCCTCCAAAGGGACACCTACTTCCAGTGTTCTACATTTACACTGAGATCCTAAGTATGTTTACTCAGAAGTAAAGCCCCACTGAATTTAACAGGACTTCCTCTCCATAGTAACCAGCAGAGGTGAGCAGAAGAAGGTAGTTCTGGATCTACAGGTAGATCTCTGGGTGATTTTCAGTAGATCAGCAGGGATTTCCAATTCCCCGAGGCCCACCCCACTCTAGGATATACTGCTGAAATGAAGAAAATTTGGGTAACCAGGAGTGGGTTTTTGTGCAGAAGGACCATGATAATCTCCGTGCTGTTTTGGTACTCAAAACAAATCCCTTGGCTCAGAAGCCTTTACTTCTAAGTGTATGTTCTTTGCAACATGCTCCCCGTTGAGGCTTTAGTTAAAAAACAAAACAAAAAAGGGAGATTCCACAAGCCTGACATGTGCCCGCCCCTGCCCTAATAAGTGTGTTTAGGATTGCTGCCACAGGCACAGCCCAGGTTTTCAGTTTTGTATATTCCATGGTCCACCCACAGCCTTTTCTTCCTTCTCCCAAGCTCATCTTTCTCAAAGCCACTTCAGGGAGCTCTAGAGGTATAGCTCTGTATGTGTCCATTGGAGTCCCACTTCCCATATGTATGCTCAGCAAAACACCCTTCAGCAAGATGCTCCAGGTCTATACACAATAAGAACACTTTCCTGCCTACAAGTTAGTGCTCCTATTTACAGAGCCCCTTCCTTCATCCACTGATATGGTCAAAATCTGGCAATGGTTTTACACCTGTCATTAGACATAGTGCAGTTATAGCTACCACAAGATGCAGAGATGGCCCCCAATTTGGATGGCTTTAACGGGTTTCTCAGAGGCAGCTGGATGGCTACTGTGTGAACAGAATGCTTGTCTGACCCAGTATGGCTATGTTCATACAGGAAAGTGGTCTCTCTTAAAACCAAGATGGTGACTGGCTTTGTTCTTCCTGGTGCTGCTGTTTCCACCAGTTTTTGGCTTCAAGAACGAGCAGTCTAGAGAAGTTTATATGCTTGATCATCTCCTAAAGACAGCAGGTAAGGCTGCAATCCTAAATATACATACTTGGGAGTAAGCCCCATATATCACAGTGATATATGGGATCACATTGCAAAGCTATTTGTGGCAAATGCAGTGGTATATAATGCACCATGACATCCACAAGTAACACTGTAGGATATTGGTCAAAGTTACCTAAAAGTGCCATATCTTTGATCAGCACTTCAGTAATATATGTAGACATGCATATTACAGTGCACACACGCAGGCAGAGAGTGTGAGAAAGAGCGCGCTAGCTTGGAGCTCCTGGCCACCAACCACATCACTGGGTAAATGTTCACAACACCTAGCAAAGGATGTCTGGAGCTTCACGTCCAGGCAGTATCCTCTCTTCCTCATCAGCAGGGATGCCACCAATAAATTAATAGGAGTCAGGGCTGAACCCTGAATGTACCTGTGGATACTCCCATTCTTGGAATTGGGGTGGCTGGCTGCCCAACCAGCAAAGGAGACAAGTAAAATACCTGAGGTGGAAGGTTGCGACACCCCTGCAGGTGTTAATGGAACCCTGGTTGGAAAACACCGATCTGGAGAATGGATAGTTTGGATTTTAGTTTTTAACTAAGTTTTTAACTAAGGGGAAGGAGAGCCAGTTTGGCGTAGTGGTAAGAGTGTTGGACTGGGATTCGGGAGATCCGGGTTCTAGTCCCCGCTCGGCCATGAAACTCACTGGGTGACTTTGCACCAGTCCCTGACTCTCAGCCTAACCTACCTCACAGGGTTGTTGTGAGGATAAAATGGAGAGGAGGAGGATTATGTAAGCTGCCTTGGGTTCCTTTCAGGAAAAAAAGGCGGGGTATAAATGTAATAAATAAATAAACGAATTGGAACAGTAAGCTTCTGGATATATTTTTTCTTTGAAACTTTGGAAGAATGGGGCTTCGCGGTTAGATTTGAGTTTTTAAAAGTATTGTCAAAATGAAAGGCAGGGATGCTATCTGTGATCACCTTGTTTACAACTCACATTTGCCCACATGGGCACATTTCTGGGGACTGCTGTCAGCAGTGCTTGTAACACAGACAAAAATATACAGTATTTTTCCATGTATAAGACTATACTTTTTCCTAAAATTGTTAGACTAAAAATTGAGGGTCGTCTTATACACGGAAGTAAGCCAAGGAGAGAACCGCGCAGTTGCGAAACTGCCCAGTGGGGGGCGTCTTATACATGGGGGCGTCTTATAGACGGAAAAATACGGTACATTGGCTGACCCAGCTCTTAGCGTCACTGTTGTGTTTCTCAATTTCAGCTAATATACTGCTCAAAGAGGTTGCTTTCCGAAACTGACATTCTTGAAGGCAGAGAAGTATTGGTAACTGACAATTTTATACACACATGATCTTAGAGGATTCTTTTGAGTCCTTATCTTCAGATTCATTAATCAAATCATTTTTTCTTTTAAATTTTTGTTTAAATACTTCCAGGCCTACTACAGGATTGGAGAGAAAATGTGAGAATGTGGCCATGCCATGCAGGCTCCACAATGAAACAACAAAACCACCTCCTTTTGTAGCTGCCATTCATTACGTATTTTGGAGAATAAGGACAGGTTGCTTACCTGCAACTGTAGTTCTTCGAGTAGTCATCTGTGCATTCACACACATATGGGTTCTCTGCGCCTGCGCTGAGATCGTTCGGGAAAATTCTATAGCTGAGGCGAATCGGGCGGGAGCCCCTCCCCCATCACGCATGCTCTTTAGCACAGCTCCCGCCCGTCTCCTCAGTTCTCTGAGACCACCTATTGCGACCCCCGGGATCGAGGATGACATTTACAATTTCGGTGTCACTGCCTCGATCTCGATGTGCATCTCCGAGACCAAGTGAAAAAAATTAACTCCCAACCCATTTCCACCTGGATATCCGTCGAATTCGATGTAGACACTGAGAGGGGAAGGAGAACAGGTTGTGTGAATGCACAGATGACCACTCAAAGAACTACAGTTACAGGTAAGCAACCTGTCCTTCTTCTTCGTGGTCTCTGTGCATCACACACATATGGGTAGAGTAGCAAGCTGACTTACCGGAGGTGGGTCGGTGTCGGTAGTCAAAGAGTGATTGATGAGAGGGCCGCTCGTCTAAATGTGTTCTGTGCCCGGGCTCGAACGTCGAGGCGGTAATGCCAGATAAACGTGGAGGGAGTAGACCAGGTTGCCACCCTGCATAAGTCTGGCAATGAGATGCCGTTGAGGGCGAGAGAGCCCTGGTAGAATGTGCTCTCACGGATCCTGGCAAAAAGTGGTCAGCAAGCTGATATGCAAGCTTAATCGTCTCTACTATCCATGAAGATAGTCTTTGTTTGGATACCGGATAGCCCAATTTTGGAGGACCGTAACATATGAAAAGTCGCTGGGTCTTCTTTATCGACTCTGTGCGTGCTTTGTAGAAAGCGAGAGCTTGACGCATGTCAAGGCTGTGTAGCGTCCTCTCGGCAGGCGATAATGGAGATGGAAAGAAAGCCGGAAGAATGACGTCCTGCCCCAAATGAAATTCGGAAATTACCTTGGGCAAAAAACTTACATCTGGCCTAAGAACAACTTTGTCCTTATGGAAAATTGTATAGGGGGGATCGATCCTGAGCGCACCCAGCTCACTGACTCATCTTGCTGACATAACTTCATTAAAAATAAAGTTTTAAACGACACCAAACGCAAGTCCACTTTCGCCATCAGCTCGAATGGTGCTTTTGTTAAGGCTTTTAAGACCAATGGCAGGTCCCATCCCGGCACCAGGTTTCGAATTGGAGGTCGTAGATTTCTGAGGCCTTTCAAGAATTGTTTCACTAATGGATGTGTAAACAAAGATGTCCTAGATGAAGTCGTTCGATATGCAGTTATTGCAGCCAAATATACTTTAATAGATGAGTATTGAAGGCCTTGCGTCATTAGCGAGTGGAGAAAGTCAAGGACGATCGAGATCGAGCATGTGATTGGATCTTTGTCTAAGGCAGACACGAAAATGTTGAAAGCCGTCCATTTCCTAGCATAGGAAAGTCTCGTGGAGGGCTTTTGCGCTGCTAAAAGAACCTCCTTCACCACAGAGGAGAGGTCTGTATCTTTTGTTATCTGATTCTCCAAGCCATTATAGATTTCATAGATCACAGAGTAGGAAGGAGCCTACAAGGCTATCGAGTCCAACACCCTGCTTAATGCAGGAAACTAGAGGAGGAGTCTCCCATCCAAGTAATAACCAGGCTTGACCCTGCTTAGCTTTCCACACTCAGACAAGCTGAGCCAGCATAAGCCACAGGCCTGTATATTAGGTTTAATGAATGTAGATTCAGATGTAGCACCTTGCCTCGATGTTGAGTCAGTAGATTGTCTTGAGTTGGTAATTGAAGATAATCTCCCTGAGAGAGCCTGAGGAGGTGAGAAAACCAAGGCTGACGAGGCCACCGCACCACAGAGATATCAGAATACAGTTCGTCTTGTCTAGAGTTACTTTGGCAAGGACTCGACTTAGAAGTGGAATTGGAGGGAACAGGTAGAAGAAGTTGCCCTTCCAATCCAGCAAGAATGCATCGGTGATCGAATTCAGGTCCGAAGGCGCCCTGCTGCAGAATAGGGGACAGGCCGTATTTTTGCTGGTGGCGAAGAAGTCTATTTTCAGCCGACCCCAACGCTGGAACAGTGAATCGAGTACTTTCCGGTCCAGCTTCCATTTGTGCGAATGCATCGACACCCTGCTCAATGTGTCTGCCAGCACATTGGATTTCCCTGCGATATGGATTGCCACTTGGATGGGAGACCCCTCCTCTAGTTTCCTGCATTAAGCAGGGTGTTGGACTCGATAGCCTTGTAGGCTCCTTCCAACTCTGTGATCTATGAAATCTATGAAAGACATCCTTCAAGGTAGAGCCCATTCGTAGATCTGTAGAGTTAGACGTGTGAGGCGCGTCAACTTCGTGCCTCCTTCTTTGTTTATGTAAGCGACTACTGTGGTGTTGTCCGTCACCACTTGAATGTGGCAGTCCAACAGATAGTGCTCTAAGGCCTGCAGTGCTTTCCAAACAGCCATCAGCTCCAGCCAGTTGATATGCCTGGAGCTTTCCGCCGGCGTCCATGTGCCTTGTACGACGTGGTCGTCAGAGTGGGGCCCCCATCCCAACAGCGACGCGTCCGTCGTCAGCATGCAGGTCAGCACTGGAGGATGAAAAGGCATGCCGTCGGTCAAGTTTGTCTTTTGTTGCCACCACCTCAGAGACTCTCTTACGGCTCGAGGGATCCTCAGTCTGACGGAAGGCTTGTCTTTCTCTGGTTTGAAGTTGTGGATAAACCAGGTTTGTAGCGGCCGCATGCGAAGCCTCGCATATCGTACGACCGCGATCATCGAGGCCATGTGCCCTAGAAGGCGTTGAACCGTGTGAGCTGAGTAGATCGGCAGGTTGATTACCTTCTTTGCAAGGCTAAGTATATTTTTGTGGAGAAAGCCAACCTAAGCCCCCTGCCTGACACACACACACTCACCAAGGAGGGGGGAAGGAGACCCAGGGGGGGGGGGAGACAGCCAGTCTCCACAGATGACAAAAGGGACAAACAACATCTGCATAGAATCACCCCAGGGGGGAAGGCAGGAAGCATCCCCAGGTTTGTCAATGCTCTCGCATATCAGCCCCATCTACATAAGACTTGAATACCTCTCCAGAGCAGACTCTTAGGCACCCCTAAGAAATGGCCACTCAACACCATAGGATGGGACCATTAAGCAAGTGGCTTCAAAGGGACCCCATCCCACGGGGGGAGGGCGTCACCCCACCTGACCCAAAAGGCCGCCCCTCAGGGAGGGTGTCAACCCACCTGATCACGGAGGGAGGGGCTACCTGAAACACCAAGGTATAAAACACCCTGCGCAAGGGAACTGGGTTGTTGGACCTGATCAACAATCTTGCCCCATGCCTGGGGTAAGGGAACGAAGGATCGGCAACCCCGGGTAGCCACACCCGGCACGCTCCAGCTAGCTGAAATCACTGGTCGCTTGGGTTGACCGGACCCCTGGGAAACCAAGCTGAAATCACTCACAAGCCGCTTGGGTAGACCGGGCCTCCGCCGGGAACCCAGCTAGCCACTTGGGTAGACCGGGCCTCCGCCAGGAACCCAGCTAGCCGCTTGGGTAGACCGGACCTCCTCCGGGAACCCAGCTAGCCGCTTGGGTAGACCGGGCCTCCACCGGGAACCCAGCTAGCCGCTTGGGTAGACCGGGCCTCCGCCGGGAACCCAGCTAGCAGCGTGCGGTTGACCGGGCCTCTGCCGGGACCCGAGCTGAACTAACTAGCTGAGAGCCCTGAAATCACGGTGTCCTTAAGACTTCTTGCTTGCTACTTTGTACCATACTGATAAGCTGTATTGCTGGCGTGTGTCTGGGTTTGTGAAGGTAATGTTGTAAATAAACTTGTTTTCTAAAAGATACTTCTGTGGCTATAAGTTATCCCTTTGTTCTGGGCTAAGGGTGATAGTCGCTGGGGATCTCGGAGAAGGCCGCCCCAGGACTCGCTACCCCCTTAGTATTGAACCCACGCAGAAGACCAGGTTGTCGGTCTTCCACTATTTTGTACTCTGTCGTTCGGTAGGTATGCCCGAACATCGAACGCGCTTAGCCTTGCCCCTATATATTGAATTTCCTTCACAGGTTGAAGGACTGATTTCTCCACATTCAGGCAAAGTCCCAACTCATCCAGGAGGTGGAGGGTCTCTCCTAGCACATGTTGGAGCTCGAGCTTCGACGACGCCACCAGCAACCAGTCGTTGAGATACGGGATGCCTCTTGCCCGTAGACTTGCACACACCACCGCCATGCACTTCGTGAACACCCTCGGCACGGTGGAGAGATCAACTGGAGGACAAGGAATTGGTAGGTGTCCTCTCCCACTCGAAACCGAAGGTATTTCCGACTGTCCTCGTGGATGGCGATGTGGAAATACGCGTCCTTGAGGTCGATCAAGGCAAACCAATCGGTCCTTCGAAGCAGCGGCAGGTTCGATTGGAGTGTGACCATGCGGAATCTCTTCGGTGGAATGAAGAGATTTACAGTCCGAAGGTCCAGGATCGGCCTGAGTCCTCCTTCCTTTTTCTTTACGGTGAAGTACCTGGAGTAAAGACCATCTTCCAGGCTTTCCGTGGGGACTGGTTGTATTGCCCCTTTCTGGAGGAGGGCTGACACTTCCTCCAAGAGTACTCGGGTTGGACGGGTGGTCTTGATGCCAAGAAAGGGGGGGAGGAGTCGAAACTCGATCCTGTAGCCTTGCTCGATGATGCTTAACACCCACCGATCCGTCGTGATGTTCCTCCAGGATCGGAGGTGTTGACAAAATCGGGTGCCGAAGAGAGTTGTCTGAGGTGGTGGAGACACGCTGATTGGGCGAGCGGAGTCGGGAGTCAGCTGAAGTGGTGGAAGCACGTTGGTCGGACGGGCGGGAGAGTCAAAGACGACGACGGACAAAGTCACCTCCTCTCCTGGAGCCCCTGGACCGCTGCTGGTTATACGGATGCTACGGTGCTTGCGGCTGCGGGGCACAAGATTGACAGTTCCCACCCTGATACTGTCCGGACGGTTGGAACTGTGTCGATGGGTATGGAAACCGGGACCAATGTTTAGGCTTATAAGGCTGCACTTGATGTGTGAGCCAGCCCCATTTTCTTCGCAGTCGCCAGAGCCTTTTGGGTTGAATTCAGGGAGTCGTCCGTTGAGGCATTGAAGAGACCCTCCCCGTCGAAAGGAAGATCCTCTATCTTTGCTCTGTCATCGGGAGTCAGGTTGGTAGAGCAAAGCCAGGCGTGCCTCCTCAGCGCCACGGAGCCGATCATCGACCTGGCGTGGTTGTCGACCTGCTGGCGGGCTGTATTCATCTGGAGTGCAGCTATACTAGTTGCCTCCTTCTGGTACATCCTCGCCTGCTCCTTTTTGTCGTCCAGCAGATACTCACAGAGGTCTTCCAGCTTCTCTGTGATGAACATCTGATATCGAGCTATCATCGCCTCATAGTTCGATATCTTCAGTCCGAGGGAAGACGATGCGTAGATCCTATGGCCGTAGGAATCCAAAGTCTTGCCCTCCTTATCTGCTGGCGTGGTGTGCTGTCCCGTCCCCCCCAAGACTGTGCCGATTTTACTATTAAGGAGTTCAGGGTCAGATGGGAAAACAGAAATTTTGCGCCCTCCTCCTGGACTTTGTACATGGTCTCCAACCTTCTAGCTGTCGGCTTTGTAGAGGCTGGAGCCTTCCAGGTTTCTTGCACCATCTCTAGCAGGGTTGGCAAGAATGGAATGAGGGTCTGAGCGGACTGAGTGGTCTTTAGGATGGCGTAGATTGGATCCTGAACCTTTTGTTTGACAGTCTTGGCCTCAACCCCCAGAGCAGTCTCCATCCAGTTGACATGCTCTGCAAAACTCCCCAGATCTTCAGAGGGGGAGATTGCTGACTTCGACTCCACCTGGGCGTCCGGAGACGCAGAGTGCGAGGAGGAGGCCACCGAGTCCGAGTCAGAGACGTACATCGATCCTGAAGAGGAGTGAGCCGTAGCTGCAGCCGCAGCAGGCATAGGCACCAACGCTTGAAGTGGAGCTCTCGATGTCAATGCCATAGGCTGCACTCTATCATCGAAGGACGCATGGGCTACAGCCGTATGCCTGACCGCTGGAGGCGTCGAAGACCTGCGATCATGGAGTCGACCTCTGGAAGTGGAGTGCTATCTACGTCGAGGAGAAATAGCGTTCCTCCCTGCTATGACTTGGTGACTCTCGAGACCGTGAGCGGTAGTTTCGGTACGCAGAGGTGGAATAGTATGAGTGGCTCCGCGATCTTCCATACCGATAGTAGTAGGCATGGGACATCAATGCCCTGGATGTGGTGTCACGGTTTCTATGCCGAGGAGACCGAGACCGGCGACGATGTTCCATCCGCCCTCCCAACGGTACCATGGAGAGGGGGATAGCCGGGGCGGAGACCTCATCAAACCCAGACGCAGATGGACCAGCAGCACCAGCTGACCTTCCGGTTGGGTAGGCGATGCTACGATCTCCCCTTATGAGAGAGAAGTGGCTGCCGTCGACGCCGGAACCTTGATCGATGTTTCCGAGTGCGTCTCTCAGCCTCAAAGAGATGATGTCGAGGCCGGAGGAGATTGGTGGGCAATTGGTTCCGTAGCTCGAATCCGAGCACCAGTCAGTGCCGCTGCCAACAGCGCTGTCCAGTCAGAGACAACTACGGTTGTCGACGTGGATGGGCCCTCAGACTTCTCGTCTTTAGTCGCCTTTTTCTCTTTCTTAAGGCGCTCTGCCTTGTCTCTGCGGGCCTTTGCCAATTTTTTTGCCGTCAAGGCCTCCTGCGATTTTAAGGCTATCACAGCCACTTGAGAGCCGCCAGGTCTCTCCTCAGGAGCAGGGCCTTTGGCAGCAAGAGATTGCTCCCATAGGAGGGTTCTCAGCTTAGTTTGGCGTATTTTCCGGACCTGCTTGGTGAAGGCCTTACAATGCTGGCAGGTCTCCATGATGTGTTTTTGCCCCAGACAGAGCAAGCACAATGCGTGCCCGTCTGCGGAAGGGATTTTAGTCCCACACCGCTGGCACTTTCGAAAAGGAGCCTTAAGAGGCATAGTTAGAATGTAGATTTGAAAATGGAAAAGAAGGAGGACAAGAACGGGGGAGAGATGAGGATATAGTAAGGATTTTTTTGGATATATATATATATATGTATATGTATATGTATGTATATGTGTGTATATTCTTATATATATATAAGAATTAGAACATAGGTCGAAAGACTGAAAGGAATACGAAGTTTTATGACAGGAAAGTCGAACGTAGTATAAGAAAAAACTCAGCTGAGAGAAAAAACGCTCCGAAGAGACAGAGGAACACTCGTTGCAATGGTGGTCGAAGAGGAACTGAGGAGACGGGCGGGAGCCGCGCTAAGGAGCATGCGCGATGGGGGAGGGGCTCCCGCCCGATTCGCCTCAGCTATAGAATTTTCCCGAACGATCTCAGCACAGGCGCAGAGAACCCATATGTGTGTGATGCACAGAGACCACGAAGAAGAACTTGTGATTTTTAACGGTCAAGCCTGGTTATTACTTGGATGGGAGACCCCTCCTCTAGTTTCCAGCATTGAGCAGAGGGTTGGACTTGATAGCCTTGTAGGCTCCTTCCAACTCTATGATCTATGAAATCTATGAAACACAGCCTTATAGCCCTAAATACATTCCTTTAGTTCTTGCATTGCTTGGCTAGCTGGGGCATTTGTGCTTTGGAAGTCTCTGGAGCTCTGTTATCAGTGATAGATTATGAAGCTATGGGAGTGGATGTGTCTGAATAAAGAGAGTGGTAATCTCAAACAGCTATCCAGGTTTTCTAGATCACGTCCTTTAGGCTGCAATCCTACAGCCCTCCAGATGTTGCTGGACTCCCAACTCATCAGCCCCAGCCAGTGTGTCCACTGGTCAGGAATGGTGGGAGTTGCAGTCTCAGCATCTGGTAGCCACACACTTACCTGGAAGCCGCACCGAACCCAATGGATCTTACTTCTGTGTAGACATGCATACAGCCGTGCTGTCAATAATTTGGGGACGCCGAGATCCAAGGGTTCTAACAATGTAATAGCTTGCTAATTTATATAATGTTTGCAGCAATGCTTTTCATTGCAACGCACGCAGAACCGTCAGTAGTGGTAATTAATCCATCACCATATATTAGTGATGTCCACCAAATTACTTTGCTGTACAGGGCAGAAGCACAGACACAGGAGGTTAGATTTCTGAAAGTCTTGGGATTCTAGCCTGTTTCCCCATAGAATCTTATATACTAATAACGAACTCATTCTCCCAAGTACCAATCCTTATGGAGCCAAAACTGCACCATCCACAGGAGGAAAGTATCAGCAGGTGTGTAGGGGGGGTGGGTTGAAGAGACTGATCTGTGCCACCTTCTTTGACCCCAAATCTCTTGACTGCCCAGAGGGCTAGAAGGGCAGTCACATCATTTGCTGGAGAAGGAAGTGTTGGATGTACACAGAAGACTGGAAAATGTTCTCATCTCCTTGCTCTGCCAATTAAAAGGGAATTTGAAGGTTTATAAAGGCAACTTGCTTTTCCTCTGCTGGGCTTTGCCAGGGTTCTCCTCAATCTCGTCCAAACCGTAAGACGGACATGTGGATGGTGCGGCTAGGGCTGGACTTTGGGGATGAGGACCAGGGTTCTGCAGCCCAGCGGGGCCCCAAATGACCACCCAGAGAGCAGCAGGTGATGGGGTACTAGCAAGAAATCTTGGCAGCAGCACCTGAAACAGCATGGGCATGCCAGGGCTGATATCGCCTACCACAGCATCCCTTATTTTTGCAAACAAAACATAGTCTGGGGGAGGGCGGCCAAGCATGTACACAGTTACAGATGCCAATTTTGTTATTTTTCCAGTCTCCCCTTCTACAACAAAATGGTGCTGATGCCCAAGGACATGTGTTTTGCTCAGGACAGCAGAAGCAACTCCATTTTATTCCCATAGTCATGACGGTGCTATGATTTAAGTGAGTTTGAAGTGCAAACCTGTACATGCTCAGATTATTATCATTTTTAAAAAAATCAAAGTTGGTAAATGGGTTTGGTTTGGTTTTTGCTCTAACATAATTAGGAATGCAGTAGTTGTAAAGCACAGAATGGCAGTGGTGGAAAAGAGAAATGTTGTGTGATTCACAACTTACCCCCACCCCCCATAAGACCAGGTCTGAACCCCTGATCGCACTGTGGGGTCTTGACCAGATCTGAACCCCTAGCTGCACCCGTTCTCACTGTGGGGTCCTGAGCATTTAGAATTATAGAGTAGGAATAGCTCAAAAAGCCAGGAAGGCCCTGGCACACACCAAGAAAAAGAATCCACGTTGCAGTAGAGCATCATTGGCATCCTCTGTGAGGCAGGGCCATATAGAGCGCCACTGGTCCCTAGCACTTCCCACAGTGGATGAGGAACCAGAGTTCAGTGGTAGAGAACTTGCTCTGCATGCAGAACATGACAGGGTCAATCTCTGGCATCTCCAGTTAAAAGGGCCAGGTAGCAGGTGATGTGAAAGACCTCTGGCTGAGACACTGCCGTCCAGCGTAGACAATACTGGGTGAGGTAGACCAAGTCTGACCCGGTACAAGGCAGCCTCCTATGTTCTTGCAATGTAACCTGGACCATAGATGAGCTGTTGAAAGGTGCTTACGGAGTCAATACTTCTGGACAAATCATTCATGCAACCATCAATCCACGCACCTTAAACAAGTCTAGGTAGTTTGTGATGCTGGGAACTATGATGGCAAGTTGTCCGTAACTCCAGCATTGTCTCCTCACTTTGGTTATAATGCTAGTGTTGGAGGGAACATGGCATGCATTTGTTAGTTGCAGTTATGACAAAGAAGTGAGGAAAGAAAAGAAACTGTGCAATGAGGTAGCTAGGCTAAAGGTTCTGGTGTCTGGTGGTGCCTGCTGATGGGAGCCCCTTGTTCGGCGCTCAAAGGTGACATTGTCTAAGAAGCAGAGCAGCGTTAAATTGTGAGTTTAATGTCACTACGTTCAATTAAAGTGTCGGGACCGTCACGGAAAGTTGGTTGAGCTTATCCTTTTGGATGTCAGCTGAGCAGCGCAAAGCAGAAGGGAGAGAATGGAGCTGAGAGATTCAGAATACCTCAGAGCAGCAGAAGACAGCACCCTCCGAGCCAGAGCAAACACAGTCCCGCAGCATCCCTGCCCATGACTGCCTGGTGCTGCTGTTGCCATGGGCACCGTGGGCGTTTGTGGGGGCTGTATGTTGCTGACAGATATTTTTGTTCTAACTAACCAGAAAGGAACGATCATCAGTTGGGTTTCTGGGAGGTAACACTGCGCAGCTGGGTATAACCAGACTAGGGTTGTAGGAAGCACAAGGCTTGACGTGAGAAATGATCCACTCCCCAAGTCTTTCCTGGAAGAAAGGGGAGAGGGGAGAAATCAGTGGAAATATCCCAATATTCTCTCACATTTGTCAAGGGATTTCCTTTTCCAAACAAATGGTCCCTTTCTGTCCAGGTCCCTCTGTTTTGGCAAGACCAGTCCCATGGACTCAAAAGGTATTTTCACCTGCCCCTATATTCTCGCCCCGCTTTGGCACACATACACCTCTGTCACATTTATCTCTAGAGCCGATCACTTTTCTGATTTCCAACATGAAATGTGGTACCTAAAGGAACATCTTCTTCCACCTATTCCTCCCTTTCCACAGGGAACTTCATAGCCTTCTAGGAGGTTAGGACAATGAGACCCTTGAACAGGGCCTTTGCAGTGGTTGCACCAACGTTGTCAAATTCCTCAGGGAGAACAATAATAATAATAATAATAATAATAATAATTTATTTATTACCCGCCTCTCCATCTAGATCGAGGCCAGTCAGTGGTCCATCTAGCCCAGTACAATTCAGGCCAGTCAGTGGTCCATCTAGCCCAGTACAGTCTACTTTGACTGACAGCTGCCCTCCAGGGTCTCAGACAGAGAAGAACATTTCCAGCCCCCGATTACCTGTGTTCCTTTTAACTAGGAATGCCTGGGATTGAACCTGGGACTTTCTGCATGCAAAGCAGGTAGCTCTACTGCTCTCCTAGACATTTACCAGGCTTCTATAATTGTCCCAGGCTGAGAAGGAAGATGTATGCAGACTTGCTATGAATAGTTTGGTCCAGGGGTGGGGAATCTGTAAGCCTCCAAAAGTTGTTGGACTCCAACTCTCATCAGCCCCAGCCAACATGGCCAAAGGGTAGATGCTGGGAGTTGTGGCCCTCCAGATGTTGCTGGACTGCAGGTTCCCAATCCCTGGTTTGGTCTGTGTATTACAAATATTTGATGGTTTCATGAGTTTTAGAATTGGTTTGGCTGGGTTTTTTAGATTTTTGTACAATGCTTTGAGTATTATGCTGCAGGAAAGCATTTTATAAAATATTAATATCAAGAAAAAAAATTAATGATATAGGACATATTCACATTACCATGATCTCATAATTTTTACTTTAAGATTGATGGGGTGGGGCTGTCTGTCTGTCACACACACACACACACCAGTCACAGGTCTCTGTGTTTCTTCTGACACCAAACAGAATGGACAGTTTACCACATTTATCCCTACAGAATAACATCCACCCTTTAATGGACAAACATCTCCAATATTCTGTATGATAACTTCACCCAGGACGGAGAGGGAAGTCAAAAGCTTCTTTTTCTTGCCAGCAGCTGCAGCTTCTCTTTCAGCTCACTTGAACCTCAGTGGCCAACACGTAAATAAATCAGGGCTAAAAATGAATTTAGGGATAACTAGTTATGTAAACTGGCCCTAGGTTATGTGGGACTCATTACATGTGTGCTGATAAGGCTGCTTCTCATAACCCTCTGGAAAAGCCAGGGCTGCACTCACATAGGAGGCTTACCCTTGTCTAAAGAGGCACAAAAATGCCATAACCAGCCTATAATACATATTTTCTCCACTTTAGGAGTACTTAGAAAACATTGTATGAGAAGGCTAGGGATCATTAACAGAGTTCTCAGCAATTTTGCCAAGGTTTTTTGGAGAGCTTATGACAATGAACTGAGTAAGATTGTAACATATACATGCCATTAATACCCAGAGAGTTCATTACAATAGTGGGAATGCTATTCACATAGTACAAGTAATCCCGGCCTCATGTGTGCATTTACTGGCACATGTCCTGCTCCATTTTGTGGCTGCTTGGATAGTGATCTGTTGTGCAATTTTTTTAGTATTGATTTATGTTGTTGCTTTTGTGCTGATGAGCCATGGCTAATGCAATCAAGAAATCTATCTACCACCATGAAAAAATATAGATTATAGAGATCTCAAAAGTTGCCTCTCCAAAAGCAAATGGGTGTTTTTCTAATAGGGCTGTTAAAACATTTAATTGGTCTACAGTGTTCCAACATAAAGGGGTATATGGAGTAAATAAATAGTCATTGTTTCTTAAACACTTGACTGTTTCTTAAACACTTGACTTCCTGCCACCTAGGTAAAGGACATAAGGCTTATAAAACACTTTCAAGTTTACCGTATTTTTCGTTCCATAAGACGCACCGGACCATAAGACGCACTTACCGTATGGTACCCCCCCCCCAATTTTTTTTAATCAGCTGTTCCACGGGGAATCAGCTGAGAGGTGGGGATTCCCCGCCCTGCCCAGGAGTCCTCCGCTCTTCCGGACCAGCAGAGGAAAGTTTAAAAATAAATAATAATAATAATAATAATAATAATAATAATAATAATAATAATAATAATTTTTAAATCAGCTGTTCCGCGGAGAATCAGCTGAGAGGCGGGGGCTTCCCCCGCCCTGCCCAGGAGTCCTCCGCTTTTCCGGACCAGCAGAGGAAAGTTTAAAAAAAAATAAAAAATATTATTATTATTTTTAAACTATATTTGCTCCATAGGACGCAAAAGTCACTTCATAATTCCTTGCTGATTTTATCACCGGGACTAGACAGAGAGGAATGGAGAGGACATGTTGATGCTGCTTCCCTAGGCTGACATTGACTTGCAGTGGCGGTCACTTCTCCCACCGCTCAGTGGTAGGTCACATGCTTTGCATGCAGAAGGTCCTAGGTTCAATCCCTGGCTTCTCTAGTTTAGAAGGCTCAGGTAGCAGGTGATGAGAAAGACCTCTCTCTGCCCAAGACCCTGGCAAACTGCTGCCAGTCAGAAAAGACTTGATGGAGCAATGATTTGATGCAGTATAAGGCAGCTTCCTATGTAGGATCTCTTGTTACATAGCAGGATTGGTGTGTGTGTGTGTGTGAGAGAGAGAGAGAGAGAGAGAGAGAGACAGACAGACAGACAGACAGACAGACAGACAGACGAATTCAACTCCCTTGCTTAATCTTTCAACATTGTGAGGCACTCTGTTCAAGAGACCTCTTTGAACTTGACAGCCTGCACAAGTTTAACAAATGCTGGCCCAGTAGTGACAGATCTAACACTAATTTTTTCTCAGAGTGCCACAGAAAGAACACTAAACCAAATCAGCAGAGAGCTGGAAGCTACGCCAGCACAAATTATAGAAAGGGTTCCTCTTCATTAAGATTCAGACACAGGCACACACACACACCTCCTCAGAGAAAATGTGTTTATTATTGCAAGCAAGTAGAGAAACTGTACCACAAACAGAACTGCCAGGTCTAGAATCCCTTAGTTCGGCCCAAACAGCACCAACACTTTCCTACTTCATATGCAAACTGTAGCTTGTAGATCTAGACAACCAAAATGAAACAAAGAGTGGTCACAAAGCGTGCAAATTTGCCCTAAATTTACTCTGTCTTGCTTAATGGCAATGTTGCAGCTTCTGAACTCAACAGGAATAGAAAGCAAGCATAGCCACCAGGAGACACAGGCTGGATTCATGTTAGGCAGGAGCATTTCGGCTAGAAAATAATTGTCTGGGGAACTGTCTTCTACTCACAGAAAGCTGGCCTCTGATACAGCTTTGCATAAATGCACGGCTTAATGAACTGGCTCAGCGCAATGGTTGAGCTGGAGATCAGGCACTGAAAGCAAGCTGCATTTCTCCACGTTTCCACTTTTGTGGGCTAGCTTTAGTCCCCCATTCTAAGTGAGCAGATCTCACTTTAGTTTTGTTGTTTTAGGAGAAGGTACTTTGTGTGCCGAAAACAGTCAACTCTTTTTACATAAATCTGTGGAAAGGCAATATGCCAGCGTCCTCTAAACACCTGTAGGACAAAAATCAAAGGTCAAGTAGTCACTGTCAAAGAGGTTTCCCAGCACATCCTTTGCCACTCCTACTTGGCACCATGCACTGCTACAATTGATATTCTGGGGAAAGGTTCAGCCATTTTCTTCTCGGTCCAATTCATCCAGTCTTGGACTGTTGTCTCCACTAAGAAGCCCAAACAAAGGACAAAAGGTTGGACTGGACAGACCTCATGAAGCTGGGTTCCTTAATTTCTAAAGCTGTGGAGGAGCACATCCCCCAAATAAAGCTATCCATTTGGATCTTCCTGCTTGAGATTTGTCAAAGGAGTCTTGGTGCTCCTATTCTAGCACTACCCAAAGACCACTGGAGCTGCAGGCGCTCAATTTCTGCAAGAGCCAAAACCCAGGGAGCTGCAGCTGGACGCCCACAAACATACTTCTAAGATTTACCGTCCCTGGGGGAGGAGAAACAAATGAGAGCTGAAGGAGGGCTAACGTCTTGCCAAGTCTCACTAAGCTCTTCACAGCAGGTGAGCTGCTTGGGAACCACCCACAGTAGGCAAACCTGAAAACTCTTGCGTAGTTGACTGTAGGTGCTTTAGAAATAATAAATTAGTATTTAAAAATGAGAAGTGTTGATCAGTAGCTCAACCCCTTCACCACCTACTAGACTTCTTTTGAAGAAAATGATTAACTTTAAGGAAAACTATCCTAGAACAGTTAGAATAATGAAACACACCCATGTTACCTGTACTTCATTCAGGGTTGGCTGTAGAGGGGGACATGTGCTATCACAAGCATTCAACAGCCTATTCAAGAAGACACAAAAGTGATGTGAAATGCAAGATGGTGCATGTGAAAAACAACTATTATCTTGGCACGCAGTGGCATTAATGTCAGGTGTTTCTCTCTCTACTTACTTTTAAGCCTACAAAAAAAGTAGGAATGCTATGAAAACCTCCTAGAAACCAGATAGTAAAGATCACCTAACTGCCCTTTCTATGGCCAACCTGGGCCAATCAAGTTCCTTGTTCTTCCCTTAGGGATCAGGTCACTGGAGATCAGCTATTGCCAAGCAGAATGCAACATCTGTTTCTAATGGCAGCTGATGCCACCATCTTCAGAAGCAAGCATAGGCACCTTCTAAAGAGGAGTGTGTATGTATGACTGGAATTCCTGCTCCACCCATCACATCACAGCTGAAAATTTGCCGGTTTCAGTGACTGCTTTTGTGGCCATGCAGCTGCTGCCCACGGGGCATGGAATGTGCGAGAAAGCGCATAACAGAATGGCCACTCCTTGCCAAGATAACGGTTGTTACTTGCAGGCATGCCATCTACTTGCATGCCACAGCACTTTGGTCTCTTCTGAATGGGCTGGAACTCTTGTGCTAGGATATTTACCAAAATTCACCTTATGAAGAGCTTCTTCTACACAGCCACCCCTGAATGAAGCACAGGCAATATCAGTGTTCTGTTATACTAGTGATCTGGGAAGAAAAGTAAAGCAGCTAAGTGTACTCCTCAAAAAGGAAAGCAAGTAGGTGGCAAAGGGATGAGCTACTTCCCCCCTTCTATGAAACTGATCCAAGCTAAACACACAAACACCAACCAGATACATAATGCACTCTGCTTTCAGCCACAGGGTGATTCAAAGTCTGTGCATGCTAGCATTTTACTCAAGCAGGATCTAAAACAATGCAAATGACAGCCTAATACAAGCTAACATTTGATGAAAGATCAGTAAGCTTTCCAGTTGCACAGAATTCCTTTTGTGCAACGTAAACATTCACCACTTTTTCAATACAGTTGAGGCAATGAAGAAATAATCTGAGCCAATCTGGATCCTGTGTGACTTTCTTGGCTTTTCACCTCCTCAAATGACAAGTTCATCCTATTTTCTAACGTGAGTGGGCAATCAACTATGTGTTACACCTTGCCTGGAGGAGGCGGATGATGACTGGGGGCAGGGGAGGAGAGTGCCAGATATTCTCTACTCCCTTGGATTTTCAAATGGCAAACATGTACCCATTAATAAATCTGGCACAGCCACCTTCCTTATTAGTCTGTCATGACCAAATTAAAGTTGTCTATAGTGAGAGACTTCAGCTGAAATCCTGAACTGGACATCAGAGCTCCAGTTTGCTTTTTACTTGTCTGAAGATGTGAGGCTTGCCAGATTTGCTTATTCAGAAACCAAGGTCTTTCTTTCATCAATCATGTGCCCCATTTTTGGCATCTAATAGCTTATGTAGCAGGGATAGAAGCAGCTAAGCTCTCAGAGTGCAGAACTGGAAGGCATCCTCCTCAATGAAAAGAACCCCAGGTCACTTGGTAGGCTCTCTTGTCCCTTCGGGCCAATTGTGCAGGTTACGGTTCTATAGGATATACTGAGTTCCTGACAGTGCTTCACCAGTGCTATATACATTATAGCAGTTGATTCCCTTCTTCAGTATAAAATAGTGCAGATAAATCTTTAAGCCCTTGTATGGCCCATTCAGCAGTTATGAACACACCTAATAGGTTTTGCATTTTGGTAGGGTTAGGAGTCTTCCCCAATCTGGTGCCCTCCAGATGTGTTAAGACTACAATTCCCATAATCCCCCAGGTTGGGGCAGACTAGGTTAAGCTGTTCTTGAAATGTTGCCTTTGTTACTTTTTTAAATGGCAATCAGACATGAACCTATTATTAAATCTGGCACAGCCATCTTCCCAATTGATCTGTCATGACCAAACTTCTTATTTATATCAAGACATATTTTATGGAGTTGCCAGAACAACAGGGACAAGTCTACATTTCCTAACAGGATCCAACCTGCCTTGGCAAAGCAGGAAGCGGGAACTTCTCAAGAGCAATGATCTTTGCATCCTCAAAAGTATTTCTCCCTACCTTCTGTATTAGATTGTCAGCCGAAATGAGAATAAGCAAAAACAAGATCCTTCAAACCAAACAGCACATTGAGGGAAGATTCAAGAAACCAGCTGAAGTGGTAAGGCCACCACTGGCTGATTTTTTTTAAAAAAATTTGGCATTGTGACACTTCATCTGAAGAACTGGACAAGAACCAAGATTAGAGCTAGCTTCCTCTTGGAAGACACACATGGTCTATCTGGAACCCAGCAGAATTGAACAACACCCTCACTCTTTACCTCCAACATATCAGAGGACTCAAAGAAAGGGTCACCATGCCAGAAGATTACCCCACGCTGGCTTCATCAGCAAGATCACTGCCATCAGCTGTTTGCCACTAATTGTATGCACTTAAGAGGCAAACTAGATCACAAGTGAAATACATGACTGCATTTCATATACCTGCTTTGTTTGTTTTTTTAAACAGCAGCCACTGAGGGGGAGGCCAATCAGGTTTGTGATGTGTAGAGAGGAAAGGGCTGGGGGTGACAAAAATCCCTCATGGAGGAAAGCTACAACTGGTGTCAATGGCAGTTTCCCTTCTGGTGCAAATAACAGTTTCGGAGCGGGGGGGGGGGAGATCTTTTCGGGACTGCAGCATGTGTATGTGGGAGCATAACCCCCTTGCTCCATAGTCATGATTGCCCCTTCCATCTGCTTGTTTGTTTGTTTGTTTTTTAAAGACAAATATACATGAAATGTAGTCAAGCACTTTATGTATCATACATAAGGAGGACAAGGAAAGGATGTCTAAGTTCAGAAACTTATTGGCAAGGACATTTGGGTAAAACCAAGAATAGACCTAGCAAACTGCAGCTCTCTGAGCACCTAGTCACCCAGCCATAGAAAGCAGGTGGAGATCCTCTGGTTCCCCCCCCCCCTTTTTTTATCCTGTGCCTGGGCTTCACAGACCACCACAAATATACAGCTATCAAGTGTCACCTTCTATTCTGGCTCTTTTTCAGATAATTTGTCTAAGCCCTGCAACATCTACCTCCCACTGCTAGGGCCTCAAAGACCAAACCTAACAATTTAGATACTGCTAAAATGACACTGATTGCGGATTGTCAGTGTTTAGAGAGGGCTGCACTGCCCAGTGCCATTAGGAGATCGGGTTTCCTAAAGCTGGAAGGGAGGAAGAGAAACAGAAGGCAGCTTCAAATAAGCAAGAGGGAAGCTGCCATCATTTTGCCAAACTGCAAACTGCATCTATTTCTGAAAAAAGGGGGTGGGGTGGGGGGAGAAAACTGCCTTTAAGCAACCTCCCCGCCCCAACAGCAAATGAATCCATTAAAAAGAGAGAAGAGGAAATGCTACCAGCAGCTGCTGGTTGCCGTGGCGACACAGTATGTAATGCTGCTTTCGCTAGGTTTCCCCCACATACATATCAAATGCACCAACCTGGTGCTGGAGAGAAGGATTCACCCACACTTACATCTCAGTTCCCTCTCTGCCCCCTTCCCCCAAACCAAACCCACATTCTGGCCATTTTAAAGTCTGTCATTTTACAAACAAGCCCAGATAACAATACAGGGACAAAAGGGGGCTCATTGATGTCACTGGCAGCAGCAGGAGGAGGAGGGGCCTGGCAGTGGCATCAGTTCCATCCTTTCTCCCAGGCACGTAGGCAATTCTCTCATCCTCACTGCAATCATCAAAAGTGCACGGCCCCGGGAGAGATGTTGAACATGGAGGGATCAAACTTCTGGCCTCGGAACGGGGAGCCTTCAGCATCCCAGCCCTTCTTGAGCATCTCGTGGACTTTCTGGAATTGCAACACAGTCACGTTAAGGTCATGCGATACACAGAGTCCCACAAACTGGATTAGTCCTGACTCAGGTTGGCACACTGGTTAATTGACTGTCAACTGACCGTGGCCTCTCTTAATCTTATCTATGGTTGTTGAACAGCTTGAAAAGCCATGGTTTGAAGTTGGCTTGTTTCAAAGAATCCACAGTTAAGATTAACCACAACTTGTAGGGTTCAGAAAACATAAATGGAGAATGCTTTTGAACTACTCCTTCTGGCTGTCCCAGGAGGAGGAGGGAGGAAGTGGGGGAAGCATATGATGTGTGTGTGTGTGTGTGTGTTGAGGCTAGACTTGTTCCTGTCACAATAAACCACGGTGGCTGTGAGAAACCATGGTTTATCGTGATGTCTGAAAGCAGCCACTGTGTAAGTGGCAGCTTACCTTTTTATTTCATTATATCATTCATTAGGAAAGGTAGGAGTGAAAGCTGTTTGCTCTCTATGCCCTGCAGCAGACAGGGACAAATTGAGCAGCACAGCAAAACTTCTCCTACTGGCCACCTACTATAACTGCCTGCCTCTCCAAACAGGAATATGGACAGGAGCTCAAAAAATTGGTCTTCTGCCTACCCAATGCCTTTAAAAACTGAATTTAAAAAAAAAAAATCCTGTTACTTTTTGTTTTAATTTTGTTTTCTGCTTCCTGATTTTGTAATTGTAGGCTAATTTTGGTGTCCCAGGATAAAAACCAAAGAAGACAATTGTTCACATTTATAAAAACCTTGACATGGTTAATTTATTATAATTCATTAATCTCATTGTTCCACAGTTACAGTTAACTAACTTGTTTCTGTGGTTAGCATAACTATGAAAACTATTGATTAAAGTATCTTTCGTTCCAACAAAAATGTTGAGCAATAAAATGTTGTTCTAATAAGGCTAATGCTTTAAAATATATATTTCATTATTTATCTGGTCCTGACACTTTATTGACCTTTTCCCTCTCACCCTGGGAATCAAGCACTTTCTAGCTAGCTGCCATAAACACAGCTATGGCATTTTTACATACCATCTTGGCAGCAAATTAAGGGATGTCTGGCCACCTTCCTTCCCTGGTTTCCCTTGTATTCGTCAGATCAGGACGACCTGGCAGGAGCATGTTACCTTTAAATGTGCTACTGGAAGTGACCAAGAACAACAACAAACCATGCACTTCAGATGCACTACTAGAGAGCCAAGTCTATCACATGTGTCTTTGTGTGTACACACAATATGCAGAAATGGTCATGCTAGGTAGCCATAGAATATATGAACTGTGCACCAAGACAACTGCGTGCTGTGAATTATAGCAAATTCAAAGAACCAAAGAGAACAAGCAGGACTCACTATGCAGCAAAGAATTAATTGTGGTACACCAGGACTTCAGGCTTACAGGATCTATTTTGTTTTTATTAGAAAACTTGAGGTCCATCAACCAGAGCCAGGTGCAAAACGGTAGCCCAGGGATAGAGGCAGTAATCTACTGCACTGGGATAGCCCGCATATACAAGTACAAATCTACAACTGAGTTACTATAGATCAGGGATTCTAACACAGAACTCTAAAACTGGTCAGCAGAGCTTCACAAGGAGCTGGTCAAAGGTAACTAATTAATATTCAGATTTTATAGGTGAGGAACACAGAGGCTGAGAGTTAAACAATTAGCACAAGACCAGCCCGAGCAGACAATTTTTTTAAAACCTACAATTTTACTTGCGGTTGTTAAACTAGTGGAGTCACTGAGTCTTGCTGAGCTCCTGCAAATCATCCAGAGAGTTAGCAGTAGATCCCAATCTACATTCTGCCTACTGCTACACAAGAAAGGCAAAAGACACATTTCAGTAAGTTTAGTCGACCAACTTTCTGCTGATAAGGAGTTTCCTTTTTTCTTTTTAGTGGAAAATCTTTAAAAATCCAGAAGGAATTAGAAGCTTCTATTCTCAGTGATTTCACGTACGATTTCCTGAGTTCTCAGCAGCCTCACAGAACTAACAAACTCACAAGGTGCCTTAGAGGAAGCCACAGCAGTTTTAAAAAAACCCGTTTTAAAAACAGGTAAGATTTTCCAAGTTAGACAAAGTTTTGTGACAATTTAGATTGGTAGGATCGTTTCTTCATTAGTATATCCTAAACACCTAACTATAATTCAGCCATTTTCATAATCATTTTTACTTGCTTTAAAAAGAAAACAAGAACTAAATACTGCTTTATACGACTGTTAATTTTATGACATTTTGTATTTTATAATTGTTGTAAACCGCCTTAAGCTTAATGGAAGAGGTGGCACAGAAAATTATGCCAGTTTAAGTATGTAATATGGATGAAGCCTTGGTCTCTAGAGCCCCAAAGGTGTCCACTCTGGGCTTCATAGCAATTTATGCAAGAACACATACATAAGTGTGAAGGGATACCCCCTATTCCTACAAGAACCTCCCTGATTACTGGAGGTCAACGTAATGAATCTTTGCTGCACATGCTACCCGCTTCGGATGACAGATTGTCCTTGACAAGTAATAGAGCGTTCTCTGTTGCCAACCTGCATTTATGAAATATCTGTTTAAGATGCACCGGATTTGGAAGCTTAGCTCATTTAGAGGGGCTATTAAGACTTTTCTTTTTAAGCAGGCATTTACCGGTACATTCCAAGTGCGATGGACACAAGTTTGGTTGGAATTATTCTCCCTAATGTTAAAATAAAGCTGATGATTTATTTTGCACTTTTACCTGGATGTTTTAATGTAATTTCTTGGGTTTTTAAATACTGGCGTCCGCTTTTTGAATCTGTCGAGCTGAAAAGCTTATCAATCCTCAAATAAATACAACAAATGTCTTGTTAAATTTGCAAATGTAAATACAACAAATGCTGAGATCAGCTGGTTTGCCCTACACACAGCATTAAGGATAAACATTAGTTACACCCTAGTATTTGTCATACCCCTGATGAGGACATATTAAAGGGTGAAAATGCAAAGCTAGATTTTTCCAGAAGTGGATACCGTACTTTCCACATTGCTTGCAGCTCTTTTGCTGCTGAATGGAGTTTTACTGGCAATAGTCCCTCACTCCAAGGTTATGGCAATAAATATCATTTGGCTACTACCATAACACACCAGAAGCACTGCTGCAACTGGTACCTCTCTCAGAAAAGTCACATGTTAGATGTTGGGCAACTACATGCCATTTTGAGTACTAAAAATAGGACATGAAAATCAGCCTTGCAAATGAGTCTACAGAAGTTAATTTTGTTTCAGTTTAGGGGGGAAAACACACTCCCCATAACGCTAGTCACCTGGAGGAGGTTCTTACTTGTGGCCTCCCGTGGTAAAAAGAGGCAGAAATTGGGCAAGTGGATATTTACAAGTTTGATTTAAATAGTTCTACAACAAACAAGTCTTATTCTGGATCTCTGCTTTTATATTCCCATGAATAGAGCTTTTCTAGAGCTGAGTTACAGAGATCCCCAAAACTTGTATCATGCAGGCTGTAATTAGGAGTTCGGTCTATTATTCCTTCCCACACCCCACACCCCCATCAAGCAGCTGCATACCTATCCATATGCCTCATATTTCCCTAAGCAGTCTGGACTGGAACTGGGAAATGCCTTGAAGGATCAAAGCACCCGATTTTGTTTAAGCCTATCAATTGTTCTTGTGGAAGGGAACAACCAAAGTGTTCCTGTTATCCAACAGTTCAGATTGGTAGTGCTTAACATGAAGCACATTTTAAAAAATGAGCATCAAGAAACGGTATAGTCAGCAAACCAAATTATTGCCTAGGTTATCACAGGACAGTGGGTTTTTAGAAACGTACCATCTCGTGGCTCTGTGGCTTGCCCTGAAGTTTCTGGTGGTAGTCAAAAGATAGCCTGTCCAGCACAGCATGCTCCTCTTCATCCACTGTAGCCATCGAACGTTCCTTATTGATTTTACCAATGTCAATCTGCTCTTCTCCTTCTAAGATGGCACTCCACCAGTATTCACCTACCTTGCTCAGGTTAATCTGGGAATAAGACAGAAGCAGCATTAGCTCAGAGCCAGACAACCAGCAGCAGACAGACTTGGCTCAGAGAAGGATGGGAGAAAGTGGTCTTGCAGGTAGCCTGGTCCCCCCCAAGCCTCCATTTTGAGTACTAAACCACTAAACCAAGAATACAGAGCAGAGGTGGGCAACCTGAGACCCTTGGCCCAATTTAATGTGGCCCTCAGCCTCATTTTAGAAGCCCTCTGCATGTGGTCAGTTCAGACCTCTGGAAGGAGCAATCTTCCCCTTTCCTGGCAGTCCTCTGGGCGGGAAGGAAAAGGGAGAGAGGGAAAAGGGGGTGGCACTGGGAGAAAGAGAAAAGGGGTGACTCGGTCACTTTTGGCCCTGGCCCTGGCCCTGCCCACCTCTGGCTTCAGCCCCCAACAGATTACCTACAAAGGAATGTGGCCATTGACAGGAAAAAGGTTGCCCACCACTGGTATAGAGGCAGCCTGCTGCCCTTCAGATTTTTGGACTACAACTCCCATAACCCCTAAACTTTGACCATGCTGGCTGGGCTAATGAATCATAGAAAAGTAGAGTTGGAAGGGGCCTACAAGGCCATTGAGTCCAACCCCCTGCTCAATGCAGGAATCCAGGTCAAAGCATCCCTGACAGATGGCTGTCCAGCTGCACCTTGAATGCCTCCAGATTGGGAGATCCCACCACATTCCTAGGTAGTTGGTTCCATTGTCTTATTGCTCTGACAGTCAGGAAATTTTTCCTGATGTTTAGGTGGAATCTAATGGGAGTTGCAGTCCAAACCATCTGGAGGGCACCAGGTTGCCTATCCCTAATGCAGAATTTCTTGCAGGACCACCCTGCAGTGTTTCCACTAACCACAATCTTAACACGCTATCTCAATAGGCCTTGCTAATCTTAACTCTCAGACAGTGATCAAGTACTAGAGACAGAATCCAAGCAGCTTGATTGGCTCCCGGTGACATCATGCCCCATTCTGTATAGCCTAGAAACTCAAGACTGATTAATTTGCATAGATAATATATAGCCATAAATTATGATGGCAGGAGGCCAAGCATTTTAACTATTATTGAGCTACAAATGGACACAGCCAATTGGCTCTTGGCTTCAGTCTGTAACATAACCCTCCTCGTATTTGGGCCACCTAATAAAGGGTATTGCAGAACTGGAAAAAGGTACAGAAAAAGCAACTAAGATCATCTAAGGCAGGGCTCTCCAACCTTGGGTCCCCAGATGTTGCTGGCCTACAGCTCCCAGCATACCCAGTCAGCATGGCTAATGGCAAGGGATTCTGGGAGCTGTAGTCCAAAAACAACTGGGGACCCAAGGTTGGAGAGCTCTGATCTAAGGGTTCCAGCACCTTCTCTATGAGGAAAGGTTAAAGCCTTTGAGGCTGTTTAGAAAGAAAAGGACTGAGGGAACACAAGAAGCGTGTAAACTGATGAACAGTGTGGAAAGTAATTTCTCCTCTTCTCATACTACTTGGGGTCATCCAGTAAAGTTAATTTGCAGTAGGATCAAGAAAGACAAAATAAAGTTCTTCATCAGACAGCATGCAGTTAACTTGGGAGAGTTAAGTACCACAAGATGCACTGCTGTTCACTTATAGATGGCTTTCCGAAAAGGATTAGGTAAATTAATGGATGATTGATAGATATAAGACTAATAGCCATAGCAATGAAATACAACCTCCATGTTCAGAGGAAGAACACCTCCAAGTACCAGATGCTGGGGACAGACAACAGGGGAGGGCTATTGCCTTTGCACCCTTCTAGTTGGCTTCCCATGGGCATTTGACTGGCCACCTGCTGGACTAGATGGACCTTTGGTGTGATCTAGCAGAGCAGTTCTTTAAAGAAACGAAGGAAACCCCATGACTGAGAAATTAAGATGATCTCAGCTCATGCACACCGCTGGAATGGAGTGGTTTGCACAAACGAAGAGCAGCACTTCACATTTCCGTAACCTAGAAAGAAACTCTTGCTAAATTCCTGCAAGTTTCATCTAAAGCACAGAAGAGTGGGAGGGAATGCAGATAAAATGGGTTACACATTTAGCTGCCACCCCTGCTTGATGGGGCCACATGGCCTATGTGCACCTAGGGATGCAAGAATCTGTTCCATGACAACAAAGAAAGTCGCTTCGGAAGAAGTAGTCAGCAAGAAGAGAAAGTTGCTCTTTGGGAGGCTGCTGGGGGGAAAGCAAAGAGTCACAAATTCCATATGCTGCAACAAGAAGGTGAAATAAAGAGACAAGTGCACATATTTGCATCACTTAAACAACTTATTTGTTAAGAAAGAGAGAGAGGGAGAATGACTGGGTTCGCATGACACGGCAACTCATCATGGGCAGCTAGCCATGATGGGTTGTCATGTCATCCGAACCCGGAGCGTTTAGGGTGGGGGGTGGTGTTATTTTTCAGGAACAAGCCACAGAGAGAACCCACGTCTTGTTATAGGGTTGTTCTTACCCACAACGGGTTGTCATGTTGTCCGAATCTGGGCGACCGATTTTATCATGGGTTACTACGATCAGCTACAGGACTGCTTGGCAAGAGTGGCAAAAAAAAAACCCATGCTGCTCTTCTCCTCACATGCAATCTTGTTTGCTGAACTCTGCCTAGCAACAAATTGCGCTGTGCGCCCTCCCTCCTTCCTCGGCAGTCTCTTCCCACACCTCCCGGAGCCTTTCGGCCCTCCCCTTGCCAGCATCTACACAAGCGACTTTGAAGGAACGTGTTATCCTCCCAACTCTGGTTGCGTCTTCAAGGTGCCCTTTCTCCACCCCCCTAAAGCAAGGTTTACAAAAAGATTCCCTCAGAGAAGAATCCTGTAACTATTTTAAATGAAGTTACTTATGCATTATTTTGACAGTTCAGATTGTCCAATCTATTACTGTGATATCATGTGTAAAATTTATTTCCATTTGATCAATGGAAAGGGGTCGATATTAACACCACCCCCTTTTGGTGAAATCTTGCCACCCTCGTTTGGCCTAGCCACTGGAGCCCTAATCTAGCCTCCCTAAAGACCTTGCCCTTGCGTGGGAAATGGTGCTCCATCACCTGTCCACCACACTGGGAATAGCTCGACCCAAACTCCACTGCTTCAGGTACTTTAGTAGGTGGAGTCTACAAAGGTTGTTTGCTAAAGTGACTTGCTCCCCATATGCCGCAATGGATCCCTCAGAGGAGGTGGACGCCAAGTCCTTGCCACCACTCTTCTTGCAAGATCTCAATACACAGAAGCATCTAACACAAGCATCACAGGAGTCTGGTCATGATGCATCTCTTGCCCTTGACGAGGCAGAAGGAGCACGCCAGAGAGTTCAGGCACATTTCTGGATGAGGCTGAACCTGGCACATTCATAGACCCCTCGATAAGTCCAGAGGCCCAGGAACAGCCACAGAGCACCAGCACAATTCTCTTTTCCCCTGGTTCTCCAAGCAGATGTTACTGCAGGGCTACTCTCACACCCCCTAGCTGTGCAAGGAGAAGCTGTACAGGCTGAAGAAAAAGTTTAAGTCAACCACAACTTCGGTGTCGTGCCTCACACCATGCCTTTCTATGACAAGCTTGCAACTATCCTGCTAGGTCAGAGGGATATGACTCCCGGTTAGACCAATGGCAACAGCATTCGATTGGCCCACCCATTGTTTGCCGCCAGTCTCCAACCTGTGATTCTTCCTCCCTGACTACCCGTCAAGACAAACTGACCCCTATACTGTGCGGATTAATAGTGTCCAGTATGCCCAAGCCATGCAGGGCCCCATCTGAAACTATTTTAAGGCCCCCCAATTCAGGTCCACCCCAAAAACTGTTCTGTGCAGAGCCTACAGCAAAAGCAAAACATGCCCCAAACACACAATGGACCAATAGTAAAAAGGCTACTCACATAGCGAAGGAGTGAGTGCTCATGGGATGACAATTTTGCCACAAAGGCCCCTGGGATATGTGCAGGGAGAGGACAGGAGACTAAGTTTGAAACAAACCATGACAAGCTGTAGAGAGGCTGATCATCTGTCAGCAACATCATGGGTAAGCGAACGTACAAACAACACACAAAGGGTGATTCGCAGGGGTGGCTTAACATGATGTGCTAATTGATGTGATAAAATTGAAGATGTGGGAGAACTTAATGGGTGGTAAGGCAACTGCACTATAATGGCACCTCAAAGAAAGAGGTGAAATGATGTGCCATGATGGAGAGGATCCAGTTGGGGAAGAATGAAGCTCGAGAGAGGACTTTTTGCCTTGGGAACAGGAGCTGCCAAGGAGCATGGGGAGAGGACAAGTTGTTGCTTATTTCAGAAGGGTCTAAAAACATAAGATAAAATACCCCCAAAATCTCAATCAATCATCTCTGAGGCGGTCCTGGCTTTTAACCTGCAACACACACATCTCTTTTGAGATCTTAAGTCTTCAGGAGTCCTATAAAACTGTCAGTATCATGATGCCTTTATACAATGTATGGTATGGGCACATTTGGAATAGTGAGTACAGTTTGGGCCATCCCATCTCAAAAAATGGCCATCCCATCTCAAAAGTGCAGAGCCAAAAATGGAAAACCGAAATGATCAAGAGTTCAGAGCATCTGCCCTATGAGGAAAAGCTAAAGCATTTGGGGCTTTTCAATTTATCAAAAACCAGAGGAAGTTGGGAACTTGGACAAAGAGAAGTTTTCCTTCCCCCCTCATAATACTAGAGCTCTGGGTCACCCAATGAAATGGATGGGCAGGAGATTTTGAACAAAGAAAGAAAGTACTTCTTCATACAATCTCCGTCCCCTGGTACCATGGCTACAAGGAGAAGTTGGAAGTTTTCACTTCCATTGTAGATTAACCACAGCTTATCATGATGTCTCAACCTGGAGACATTTTAACTATGTGGTTAATTTTAACTATGATTTGTTGAAACAAGGCTACTTCAAACCACAGTTTATGAATCTGACTTGTTTCAAACCATAGTTAAGATTAATCACAGTTTAGGGTTTGGACATTATGTTAAACTGTAGTTAATCTAAAACAGAAGTGGAAGCTTCCAGTCTCCTTGTGGTCATGCTGGAGGAGGTGAGGAAAGAGTTCTCATGGTAGAGATGAGATTTGAACAAAGAACTTCCCGATTCACAGTTTAGCCATAAATACAGTAGCTTTTGCAAAATTCTGAAAGTACCAGATTATTTGTGGGGGGAAAAGAAGAGGCATCTGATGGAGGGGGGCATAATACACACACACTCACGTCACTCTCAGAGCTCAGTATTATTGTAAATGCAGACCCCCATGAAGACAGAGAGATGTATACTGAGAGCAGGAAGCAGAAATATAGTGCTACAGGTGAACAGCAGAGAAGCTGTGGAACAGGGAGAGGGAAGAGCAGAATGGATATGGACAATGGACAAAGAAAAGTTCTGAATACCATAACTTTTTAGATAAAACCACCCTCTTCCACTGACTTTGGTGATGGAGTCAATTATTTTTCAAAATCCAGGCTCTATCCAAGCAAAGAAATGATAACTGACTCATCAAATGTGTGTTACTGTCACTATGCCTTTCACCTACCCAGCCTTATGATTTATACGCTGCCAGCCCGCGTATTTGCAGGTCAATTCCACACCTAGAATTAAGCTGTAATGTCAAGGAATCCTGAGACTATTTTTTTCCTTTTCTCTGAAAGTTCAGAATAGCCAGATACATGTAATACAGTGCACTTTTACTGAAGTGCCCCAATAGAAGAACCACTAATTATGTTGAGCGGATTGTCAAAAGCAGAAGGTGGCAATGCAGCATTGTGGAAAAGTTAGGCTTGTGCTGCCATCACCATTCCAATCAAGTAACGCACCATCCCATCTGTAGCACAAGATGGCTTAGTGCGGTTTGGCATTCCGCGAACAACCCTTATGCTTGCACACTCCCCCCACTTCTCCTCTCGCGTGCTCCAATTCAATTAATGACTACCGGTATCTCTTTTAGCCACCCAGAATTGGGATCTTAAAACTGGAGGAAGATGGTCTCCTACCACCTGAAGACAGGACTTACATGGGGGGAAGCAGTTGGGCTACTCCAACCACTAGGTAGTATTACCCAATTTGGCTTCTAGTTAGGGATAAAGGAGAATTTTGTTTGGTCTGTACTTTTAAGCAGTCTAACCTAATTTTCACTTCCTGGACTAACATGTGGATCAGAACACAGTTCTTCTTGCCTGATAACTTCTCCAATTTTGTGGTACAATTTTCGGCTCAAAAATTGCAGTGTATATTAGAGGAAAATGTGTACATAAGGGAAGGTTGCCTACAAAAATAAATGTGAATTTTCATGCTGTTCTTAAAAGAAATCCACAGACTGATGTGGAAATTGGATGGAACAGACTTATCAGTGAATACATGCAAAACTCACATGGACCAGATCCAGACTGATTTGTTCATCCCCATTTTTAGCGCACTACCTAAATTAATATTCAGTTTTGCTAATAAAGGCCACCATGTTTCTCTTTATGTCTGCTCTCTGCTTTGAAACGGATCCATATGTCCTGATCTATACTGCAGACAGATCTGACCAACTGCTAAGTTTTTTATTTTCAAAATATGGGGAACAGCCATGGTTGTTTCTTGGTCCCAGCAGCCTCTGCATCCTGGACTTGTTTTGCACCTAGCAGAGACTAATCTAACCAAGTCTGCCTAACACTTTCTGCATTCCATCATGAGACTCTTACAAACAGCGGATTTTGGGGTTCCAAGACCAGGGTTGCAATGATTTAAATCAGAATGATTTAAATCATTGATTAAATCATCAATAGAAATCAATTTTTTGATTTTTTGCAAAAAAATCATGATTTTTTGCAACCCTGTCGTATAGGTAGCCTAGTAACTGATAATACTGGTAACGTTAAAAAATTAGGAAAGTGTTTTCTGTCTAATTTGGTGTTCTTAACTATTAAGTGTAGGCTATTTGTACATGTGGTTGCCTGAAACTTTGAAATTAATTTTACTAAAAAAAATTGGGGGGGGGAATTGATTAAATCAAAAAAATCATTTATTTATAAATTAAAAAATCAATTTCTTTGATTTTTTGCAAACAAAATATATGATTTTTTGCAACCCTGTCCAAGACATGCCCAATTTTCCTTCCCCTGCCCCAATTTTGTTTAATGTCCAGCCTGAAGAAGGGTTATGGAGAACCTGAAAGGTTGCTCACTATTATTTGGTCCTACCCTACTGTGATCTTTGGATCTTTTTCTCCTTCTGTAATACAAACCATTGCTTGCTGCTACATGTCTGAGGTCAAACCAAAGATAGATAGATATATGAGAGAGAGAGAGAGAGAGAGAGAGAGAGAGAGAGAGAGTTATATATATGTCTGAACCAAACCCCCAAACCAAACCATGTTTGTGCTACAGAGGAAGTAACTAACTGAATCAGAGCATGCTAAGGGAAGAAGGAACAGGAGAGGAGAGTGCACAAACCCAAGGTTACATATGTGCCAGGCCAATCCAAATAGCAAGAGATGGCTTCCTTCATATTTTCTTAATTACACGGTTTAGAATTCTGAAAAATAATCTGGATAACAACCTTACTTCCTTACAGTTTTTCCTCAATTCATATGCTTCTATAAATACTAAGAACTTGCATAATGTTTTTACTCACAGATACTGCCCATAATCATCCTGTCAAATCACTCCTCTCAAAGCAAATATATAGTGCACAGGATAGATTATTTAAATTATTTCCAGAAGATGACAGTAATGTGACACATCATGCATGAATTTCCAAAGAGATTGTTTGGAAAGATTTCAAATTAAGTATTTCCCAAAATCAATTTTTCACTCAATCATCATCATGAAACAACTAAATGCTCAAGCTTCCACGCTATATTTCCTTTTGGGGTTCCTCCCCCAAACTTGACTGTGATGCAGCTGTCTTTGTACCATAAGGCAGGGAGGGAGCTCTTCATATCAATTCTAAACAGGATTATAGCAAAACCAGGCAGCTTGTTACTGTGAGCTTGAGAAGGGGGAAAACAAAGTGTTGTGCCCAACACCGAGCACAGGTTTCTAAAAACAGCTCCTATGAATCTATTTTAATCTCACTCTTTGACACACTAACTAGTGTAATGGAGAAGGGTCGAACACAAAAGTATTATATACAGGGCAAGAGCATGGAGAAGGTCCTCGTGCTCCCTTGGCCTTAGTTTTTGGAAGAGTGGCACTACTCTCCAAAGTAGTAGGTTTTGGAAGAGTGATACTACTCTAAACAATTCAAGTGCAATTTCCTCTTGAGGTACCTCTGGTTTGTATTGCTTCCTTCCTGTCTAATAGGGCTTTTATCATGTCAGAAAACAGCACCAAGACTACTTTGGGGACTTTAAAAAAAAAAGCAAGTTTCACTGCAGCTCTAGGTGTCTCCTGTTCTTGAGTGCCAGAACTCCAAAACCAATGGTGAAGCCAATAAGAGAACAACTACAAAGCCTTGGTGGTGAAGGAGGTTTCCTGCTGCTCCCCACTGTTCAGCTGCTTAGCTATTCTCTCCACATACAATTCTGAATGCCAACGTATTTATTAATGAGCAAATCAGAATGAAATCAGGCCTATGAGTATTCCAATCACAAGGTCATTCATGAGCATGGAATCAGGTCTCTGCTGTAGAATATGACACCATGGAGGCAAACTACACTAGGTGGCCGTCCACTCCCCCACCTTGTGGGAAGGAATCCAGGAGGGAGAGGGGGGGGGAAGGGAGGAGAGAGAAAGAGGAGAGACAAGAGGAGGGAAGCAGATAAAGACAACACCAGGCACCTGTTCCTGCTCAACTGGTTTTGTTTTATTCCAAGTGTATGTCTTTTAATGCATTCATTACATTTTATTAACATCATGAGCCACTTAAGAGTACTTCAGTCAAGAAGCGGGAAACAAATCCACTAAAATAAATAAATAAAAACTTTAAAAGGAAACAGCCAGGATTGTAGACCACACAGTAGCCGAGAAAACAACTTGAAAACGTCCATACAGTGACCCGGTTTACATGATCACTGCTGGCTTGTTTAAGCCACAGTGATCCACAGCATGTACTGGGCAGTTTTTGAATATTCAAGCCGTGGCTGCACCTTGTTGTGTCATCCAAACCCGGGGACTGTGGGTTATGTAAACATAAGAACATAAGAAGAGCCATGCTGGATCAGACGAAGGGTCCATCTAGTCCAGCATTCTGTTCACACAGTCGCCAACCAGCTGCCCATGGGATCCCACAAGCAGGATATGAGTGCAACAGCACCCTCCTGCCCTTGTTCCCCAGCAACGGGTGTACATAGGCATACTGCCTCTGATACTGGAGGAAGCACATAGCCAATCAGGACTAGTAGCCACCAATGGCCTCACATAACCCATGGCCTGTGGTCAGGTTATGTGAGGGTTGTTTAACTCTTGCATAAGCCACAGTTCCCAGGTTCGGATCACATGACAAGCCACAGCTTGAATATTCAAAATGGCGACCAGCATACACTGCAGCCCACCATGGCTTAAATAATGCATAGATAAGCCATGGTGAGCTGTTCAATCATGTGAACCAGCCCAGTGCCTAGGGAAGTCTCAAACTAAAGCAAGACTAAGAAACAGTTCCCAGCCCTTAAAAAACACCTGGGAGATGGCAAATCAGCCAGTCACCTTTTGGATAATTCGATAATAGAACAAATAGTGGCAAGTCAGCCACCACTCAACCAGGAGCATGGTAGCCTACTATGCCACTCTTCAGGCTGGAGCAAAGGGCAGTTGAATTAGGGTAGGATAAAAGCAGCAGGCAGAGTGCATTCAAGGCATTAAAAGATGCTTCTTCTTCTAGAGGTCCTAGAACCTTCAGAGTGACATCAACAACAGTTCCATAAAGGAACTAGCAAGCATTACTCACTTGATTTAAATCACATAAGCAAGTGTCCTAGGATGTCTGCCGCAGGGCTGACATTTTGCCACTGCTTTATATCATGGCATGCACTGCAGGTTATCTGTGTACTCTTAAGACATTTCTTTCTATAACACAGTAATGGTCGCCACCTCAGTGGCTATGAAGGCACCTTCATACATCTGCAAAGGTTTTACTACATTCCCCATTTGTAATCCTCACAACAATCACAAAAGTGAAGAGTCAACATTTGAAGTCAACTCCTGGGTTCTTGCCTATCTTCCCAGAGGTATCATTCGCAAATTAAATGTGTGGGCAGACTCATACTCGGTGGTAAAGCACAACACTACTAGTACATTACAAGAATGTCTGAACAGCTACCAATAATAAATAGATGACATCACTGGAACACTAGAGTGTATCTTGCCAATATCTTGCTAAATATAATTATATGAAATCCCCCCCGCCTACTGCAAAAAACCCCAATCCTGCAATGTTATGTTGAAATCCTTTCACCTCATTTAGGCAGTTTCTTTCACAGCCCTAACTGACCACACTGCTGTATACTCATATCTCAAAATGAGTGTAAGGGATGTTAAAGGAAGGCAATAAACTTGCCTCACACTAGTACTATTCCAGAACTAAGAGGGCTTGCAAGAGTAATTGATCAGAAAAATTATTTTGCCTATACATTGGCACAAACCAGCACGTGCAGAGCTAATCTACATTACCTGAGGCCATTCTGAGAATTGAACAAATTAGATCCAGATATGGACAAATGCCAAGTGGACAAGGCCTGTGAGAACCAATGTTCAGGCCTCCGTAACATTTGCATCACACTGAAAATGCGATAACATGTAAAGACCTTCATTTGAGCAGCATGTGGAATCAAGTGCCAGTTGGCTAAGGCTTCAGCTATTGCCTAATTATCACTTGGGAAGGAAAAAAACACAGCAGAGCTCAGAAGAGCCGATCAGGATTGCTGCAGCACCTGCCATTAGAACCAACTACTGCTCATTAAATTCAGATTTATTAACATAGGGCCATGCAAGCTTTCTTCTTCAGCAAAATACGCAGTAGGGACCTGTACATATAAGGAGCACACACAAAACACTGTATGAGAACATAGGAGGAATCCCAAATCTAAGTGAGAAAGAACCACACATGACAACTCTCTCTCTCTCCCTTGTTGCCCCTTATTCCTGCAACTCCCAAAACACCTTCATGATGCTATCCATCTCCCTGCCCTTCCAAATCCCTCCCCTAAACCCACCTTTTCCATGAAGCTTTTGGCACCACCCCTTAGTCATCATCCCCAACCAAAACTAAGTCTAAGTATGTGGAATTGAACTGAATGGATATTCTTTCTTGGTTTATCCTCAGATATCTCTTTTTCTAAACCCTTCCCTCTGTTCAATTTTAGATAGTGAGCCCCTCAGCATAGGAATCTTTCTTCATGTGTTTTACCCTGTAAAGCTCTATGCACAGTGATGGTGTTACATTTATATAAACAACTGTCCTGGACTCAGGGTTTTACCTGGAAGCCACAAACCTGCCGCAAGTGTTACAAATATAAGCTAAATGATTGCCTAGTAGGACAGGCTTGTGTAAACAGCTATTTGCCTGGATGTTTGGAGCACATGAGAATAGACTCCAGGTGCCCTTGGGGTGGGAGGCTGTAGCTCAGGGGTAGATCACATGCTTTTCATGCAACCCCAGCAACTCCAGATAGGGTTGGGAAAGATCCCTGTCTGAAACCCTGGACAGCTGCTGCCAGAGAAGGCAATACTGAGTTAAATGGACCAATAGTCTAACCTGGTATAAGGCTGCTTCCTACATTCCTGTTTACCTATGCTCAAGCAGAGTTACACTGGGAAAAGTTGGTTCTTCTACTCCCATCTCTCCTTCTGGCCATGTATATACTAAACTGGAAGTGTTTATTTTATTATTTATTTACTATGGTTTTATCTTGCCCTTCCTCCAAAGTGCTCAGGGTGGCATACATTGTCCTTTCCCACCCCCTCAATTTTTATACTCATAACAACCCTGTGGAGTAGTTAAGTTGAGAGAGAGAGAGAGAGAGAGAGAGAGAGAGAGACAGACAGACAGACAGACAGACACTGGCCCAAGGTCACTAAGTGAACTTCAAGGCCTTAGAAGGGGAGATGAAAGTAAGGACAGGAAAAACATGCCAGCAACAGAGTAGAGAATGGGGACTGATGTAAGAGTCAGAAGGAAAAAGACTGAAACAAAGCATAGGGAAACGTATGATCCAAAGTCATATGGTGTAGCAACTCTACTGAAGCTAAATGGGTCAAAGTCCAGTTAGTGCCTTGATGGGAGACCACATGGAAAACCCACAAATAGTTCATTGAGTTCCATGGAAGAAATGCAGGATATCAAATGTAAAACAATAAATATATGGGGTGATCTCTGCAGTTACGGTAACTTGCAGAGCTAAGCAATGCCTCCATTACAGTCCATTACCAAGGGTCTCATAGAGTGTTTCATAGATCATAGAGTTGGAAAGAGCCTACAAGGCCATCGAGTCCAACCCCCTGCTCAATGCAGGAAACTAGAGGAGGGGTCTCCCACCCAAGTAATAACCAGGCCTGACCCTGCTTAGCTTTCCACGCTCAGACAAGCTGAGCCAGCGTGAGCCACAGGCCTGTTTGCTAGTCCAGCATTCTGTTCACATAGTGGCCAGCCAGCTGCCCAAGGGATCTCACAAGCAGGACATGAGTGCAACAGCACCCTCCCGCCCAAGTTCCCCTGCAACTGGAGTACACAGGCATACTGCCTCTGATACTGGATACTATATCAACTTACAAGCAATTAAAGCTCAAAGGCTTTCTAAAAACACATATAGAGAGCGTATACATGCACCTGCACACACATTCAGAGAGAAAAGGCAAGGCAGTGCTTACTAGGATACACGTCCCTGGTTCCAGACTCCAGACAGAGTTCTCAGTGTTGATTTTGTGAGTAAGGGTGCCTTCCATGAGGATGCGATGCCCACTTCCCTCCACCACCGCCACATGAATTGAACTACTGCCAATCTCCACAGAAACCTGAAAAAAAACACAAACAAGAAAATTAGCAAGGCCATTCCACCCCTCACTGCTCTTTCCTGGGTTAGGAAATCACAATGCAGGACAAAGAAAAGCAATGAGGTGTATTATATATTTACAGCATTTGTTATCTAACCCCTCCGTGTGCAATAAAGCTCCCAGGGCAGCTCCCCCCCTCCCCAGGAAAAAAAAGAAAGAAAACTAAACACAAGTTTCAATGGCTCTGTTAACACACAATAGTAAGCTGGAATTGCGGAGAATCCTGGCTTACTGTGAGTGAGCTGCATGTTGGCTCACACAGTCCATTTGCTCCCCGATTCGCTCTTCCCACCAGTCAGACTGTCCAAACTAGGATTCCTGGCTTGTTGCACCCATCACAAGTCAGAATCGCAAACCAGGGTTTGTTCTTGGTTTATGAATCCTGGCTTGTAAGTGGTGAAACAAGTCAGGAATCCCAGTTCAGATGACAAGCTTTTCATTTAATAGAAATCCAGAGTCAAGCAGGGATTTACACCATCCTTCCCAGATACAGAGCAGCCCTGATCAAGGCAAGCAATTGGGACAAATAAGTTTCTCCGAAGATTACCACTGACTATCCCAATGAAATTCTTTATGTTCACAACACACCAAATGAAATGTTGATTTTAAAGAAAAGCCTGAAAAGTGCTCTTTTTTCCATGACTATAAGCTTCAGATACACAAGTCCTATGATCTTCACTACAAGCTGTAAATCTGTCATTATTTATTATAGAATGGGTCAGGTTATGTGTGGAGGAAAGGGTTGCTTCATTTCATTGGGGGAAGGAAGAAGCACATATGCCTGGTGTAGGACACCTATTCTACAGCTGCAGTTTGTAAAGCCAAGTCTAAGTTTAGTTCAGTGGAAAATGAAAGCCAGCAAACAGGGTTATCTTCTTTGATACAACACATTTGGAGACGGGGAGAAATGTTTTACAGCAAGCAACTCCCTCCATGGGGAGACCAGCTTCCTAGCACACAACAGCAGTGCTAACCATATGGCAGATATAGTGGTGCAGGTGACGTGCTGCTTATCAAGGGAGGCAAAGATACATCCATGAGGCAGGCAATGTTATTATAGGTAGTGTATACTCTGCCTTCCTAGACATAAAATTGGGGACATGGGGCACAGGGAGAAAAGAGAGCTATTCACTCAGTTGAATACAGTATCTGAGAGAATGTTTCATCTCAAAAATACAAAAAGAGACATTTAAAAGCAGGGGAGAGATTATTTGGCAATAGATCTGTCTACACATTTCCCCAGACTTTAGCTTTGAGGTTTTCACTTGAAATGTTTGCACATTATCTGTTACTCAGGTGACTTTTACAGTCCAATTCTATCCATGTCTACTCAGAAGTAAGCCCACAGAGTTCAGTGGAATTTACTCTCAGCTAAATGCCTACAGCAGTGGTCCCCAACCTTGGGTCCCCAGATGTTGCTGGCCTACAGCTCCCAGCATGACTAATGGCAAGGGATGCTGGGAGCTGTAGTCCAGCAACATCTGAGGTCCCAAGGTTGGGAACCACTGGCCTACAGGATTATAGCCTCAGTGACTCATTGGGCAGGTTCGCACGTCACAATAACCAACCCTGAGAATAAGCCACGGTGGGTTGGTTGTTCGCAGAACAACACACGGTACACCTGACAGACAATTGGGCTTACCGTGGCTTGCTCTCCCACTCAGCCCTCCAGCCAGCTCTGGCACATATCCCAGGGGACCCAACCTCCTCCCTGCTCTGATCCCTTTTTGTCCCCCAGCTTTTTATTTTTTTGGAGTCTCAAAAATGTGCAATTGGGTTGGTAAATTTTTAAAATTATTTTTTTGTTGGTCTTTCACAAGTATGCTCTTACATCTGTCCAATATGTGGTCTTGTCTGGTCAATTTCCTGCTCTGTTTCAGCTGGCTGGGCCCAGCCTCTGTGCTGGGGGCGTTGTGGGGTGGGCGGGCCCTCTGCAGCACCCGCCCGCTTGCGGCGACCAGCCCTGAACGGTGGCGGCAGCTTGTCCTCTCCCCTTCCCCCCCCATCGGCCTTGGCCCCCTTTTGGCGGGTCCCCCCATTACCCACTGCAATTGGGGCCCGCACAGCCCTCCACCCCCACCCTATCTCTCCCTGTCGAGGATCCAGGGGCAGCTGCGCTGGCGGCGTTGCAGGGTACAGCCCCTTTAATTGAATGCCGTTCTGCCCTGCGGGCTGGAGGGCTGCTCTGTGCGGCAGGGGGCAGCCCTCGTGGGAGGGCCGTCCCCTGTCTGCACGACACCTCGGCCGCGTGCAGGGAGGGCTTACCCCTCTACCACCCAGGGTGAGTTTGGGCGCTTCCTGCGTGCGGCTGTCCCATGAGGGCGCCCTGGGCCGGCGTCCGCACGACACAGGAACCACGGGGGACCTCCGCTCCCCCACAGTTCCTGTGTCGTGTGAACCAGCCCTAAGTGAATACCTCATGCAACAATTGACGGCAAAGCAGGAAATGGAAAACTAGATTACTCATCCAGAAAACAGTACTAACAAAAATAAGGGTCAGAAGGATAATCTTAGAAGAGGTATCTGTGGCGTAATCCCACAATTCAGTTCCCTGGTATATGTCTGCATTAGTATGTTTAATGTGTCTAGAATGTTGAACCGAGTGGGTGTGGTTTATGATGTCTTGGAAAGGGTGGGGGGAGGAGTATATAAGGAGTGTTTGAGTGATGTCAGTTTTAGTTAAGGCAGTTAGTGTGTTATGGGAGAGTGTTTGGAGTGTGGGGAGAGTTGGGAGTTGGGGAGTTAAGTTAAGAAGTAGAGTGTTGGTTGCAGTGTGTTGGGAGTGTTAGAGAGTTTGGGAGTTAGGTTAGGTGGGTTATTTGTGTCTTGTCAGGAGTTTTGAGAGAAATCAGTGCTTGTATGAGGAGTGAAAGTATTTAGAATTATAGGGACTTACCGGTAGGTTAATTATAAAGTGTTTGGTGTAGGCAGGTTTATTTTCTGGAACTAAGATTTTGAGAATTAAAATAAACTTATTTTTATTTTGTTTGCTACCCAAATCCTACGTGTCAGCTTGGTGTTATTAACCTGCATTACTTTTAAATCTACACACACACACCTTTGTACCCACAGTATCATAAATTTAAGCTTGATCCTTTATAACCAGTATTAATCCTTTCCCTCATTAGTAGGGGAAAGGTTTCATTTGACCCTCCCCTCAGGTTTTTAAGTGTTGATGCTTAGCCCTAGAAGGGTTTATGCGCCTGGTCCTAGGGGACTGTGTTGTCGCAGTATCCCTCATTCTGTCTCACATGAGAGGGAATGGAATGCATCGTCTAAAGTGGTGCCTGCTATGACTATAACAGAATGCTTTCTTCAGAACTAATGCTTTATTCAAATGAAAATGTATGCATTTCTTAATCGATCAATTAAAACTGATTATGATTTAAGATCTCTATGTGGGTGACGAATTGATTTGTTCTGGTTTATAAGATGTAGGTTTTCAAAGAAGCTGGAAAGAAAATCTATGAAGCCCAGAGAGAATGGAAGGAGGAAAAGATATTGGGTGAAAATGGGCGATGGGTACAGATTTTATAATTGTATAATTTTGTTGTATCTTACTTTGTGTACCCAAATTTTGATTTTACTGGGCATTGCCTTGGCTTTCTAAAAAAAGATAGCTGATAAATTTAATAAGAATGTTGTATACAGAATGAACAAGCAGCAGTAAAACCCCACTCCAATCACAGGAAGTTCTGCTTAGCATTGCTTAGGGAGCAATCCTATGCATGTTTAGACCACACAAAAAAAAGTCCTACAACTCCCAGAATTTCCCAGCCAGCATGGCTGGCTGGCGAATGCTGGAAGTTGTCGGACTTTTTTCTGTCTAAACATGCATAGGATTGTGCTCTTACAAAATGTTACCTGACACTGGCCATAGTTTTGCTGAAGTCATAAGGACTAGAAACTTGGTGTCTTTCTGATATATAGGATATGCACTATATATAGAATAGGACCGAACACCACCAGAACAAAGAAACATTTTCATCAGATCTGCAGGCCACAAAGAGTTTTGTCCAGCTGGGAGACTGCACTCACTGCTGGTGCTCTATGCATGGCACTACTGTGCAGGCCAGCTCTTCTTGATCAATAACAGTTCCTTGACTTAGTTATAATTGCTATACCTACTCTGATGCTCATATCACTTACCGTAATAGTAATGGTGGGTGCATAAGTGTCATCAATGGGACACATTGTTATCCCAACTAAAGCAGGTTTCGGAACCTGTGGCCCTGCAGATGCTGTTGTAGTACAACTCCCATCTTTCATGACCACTGGCCATACTAGCTGGGAGTGATGTGAGTTGGAATCCAACAATATCTGGAGGGCCAACATTTCCCCACCCTGCACTAAGGTTTACAACTTTTTTGTGTGCTACTAAGACTATGGGTGCTTCCAGATGAGGCTGTTGGTGTGTGAGGCAAAATTTGCTTGCTGTGCTGCTTATGTTTTGATTATGTTGCAGTGGGTTTTTTTACTGCTTATCTGGCTAGCACACAGACCAACATATTATACCAATCCCAACAGAGGCTTTTATAGTGCTATCACCCTGCCTCATTCATGGAATTTTACCAGCAGGTGGGGTCCAGACACCAACGTCTTCCACACGTAACCCTCCCATGTTTTCCCACCACTTCTTCAATCTTTTTTCTTTCAGTGGAAAATCCGTTAAGGAGGAAAAGGCAAAATTGCTGCACAATGTCTTCTAATTGGTAGCTAAGAGCTCCCCTCTGGAATACCTTCTATATGCTCAGAAGATGAAGAGTCCAAGACTATTAATCTGGCCCAGTTAGGGGGCGAGGGGGAAGCACACAGCTCTGACACACAGCAAGCTCACAACCTAAACAGCATTTCCTCAGCTGATCAATTGCTGAGAAATCACAGAGGGTGAAGGAGAATGCAGTTACAGTCCCTTCTAGCCCCCTCACAAATTAATGTCATTCATGATGCACATCTGGAGGGGGAAGCAAACACGGCATTAAAAAAAAAAAAGACTAAAAATGTCAGAGGTTCTGGTTGTGGCATAGGTCTCACTACAGCTACAACCAAGTCAGACAAATCTGAGGAGGCACAGCACCTCAAAATATAAGCTCAGATGTTGAAGCATCAACAGAGAAAATTCCATTGACTCTGGAGAGCTCAGAATTTAGCCCCAAACTGACTTGCCTTTCATCCTCAATTTCTTCACACAGAAATGCTTCCACAAACACCTACAGAAAGCACAGAAACAAATCAACAAAATACTCTCCCCAAGGAGAGATGCACATGCATGCTATAAGATGACCATGGTTTCTACTTTCAAGCTTTCAGAAAACATATACGATAGGTCAGCAAGATTAAAATAAAAAGGAGTAAACCCCAATTACTTGCTACTGTTCCATTGTACCAAGCCAAAAGACCAACCGTTATTGAACTGAGATGTTAACTGAATCTAACTTGGGTACCATGTATTAGTTTAAAAAAACAGTGTAAGCTAGTTCTGTTTTCGGATTACAAAAATTAGCCTTTCCTTCAGTGAAACTGCGCTGTTGCTTGGCAGATGGATTTATATTCAGGGAAACAGAAAGTAAAATGAGATAGAAAATAACATGAAGTGACTACAACAGTCATCATCAAACTGTGGCTTTCAGGGACAGTAGGTGTACTCACTGCTCATGCTGGGCTTCTCATTAAAAAAAAGTATTGCGGGTGAAAAATAAAGCACAAGCCACACCTGATCTATTGCTGCCCACTTTTCTGTAAGCTAACTGAACCCTGCCTGTTTTGCCTACGGTTCCCTGGGCTCTTTAAAGCAGGGATGGGGAACATGTGGCCCTCCAGATGTTGCTGGACTAGAGATGTGAAAGTCCAGGGGAGGAAATGGAAAAATTCAGGGACAAAATCCCTGAATTTTGTGTTTTTTTGGGGGGGGGGGGAAGGTTGTTGTTGTTGTTTCTTTACAAGGACCTTTTTTGTTCCGTCCCACTGCCCAATTGAACAATTTTGGATTACAAAATATTTTCTGTTAGAATTATGAATAAAATGTTTAGGACAAGGTATGCATATACTACTAACCAACCTTTACTCCCCCAAAATGATTTGTAAAAACTATGTACAGTCAGGGCTTTTTTTCTGGTGGAACTCACCGGAACTGAGTTCCAGCACCTTTTCTTCTATTAACTGCATTACAATTTAATCGCCATCTACTCCCGAGGAAATGTAATCCAAGAGTTCCGGTACCCTTTTCTCCAGAAAAAAAGCACTGTGTACAGTAATACCTTGGATTGCAAGTAACTTGGTCTGAGAGCGTTTTGCAAGACAAGCAAATTTTTAAAATAAATTTTGACTTGATAAACAAGCGACGTCTTGCAATACAAGTCGTAGGGATGTAACCGCTCGTCTCGAGTGGGCGTAGCGGGCTGAAATCGGCCCCGTTCACACCCACCAGAGACTCGCTTTGATATAAGAGTATTTTGGATTACAAGCACGGTTCCGGAACGAATTATGCCTGCAATCCAAGGTATTACTGTAATTAGAATACTTTTATAGGAAGTCTAGAACATTCCTAGAAAGCCAGGGGTGGGGGGGAATGTTTTTTTTTTAATTCCCAGCATAGTTATTGCCTCGATTCCTTATTAAAATTATTGATCTAATGTATCTTTTACTGACAGACATTTAGAGATGTTCCAAGTCATGCTCAGTTTCCCAACATGTGACATTTATTTATTTCAGAAATTTCTTGCTTGCTTTTCATTGTAAAATAATCCCAAAGCAGGGCACAAATAGTAAAACACAGTAAAATAATACATATAATCAAGCAGGAGGGAACATTATAGTGACTAGAGTTACTTTATGTGAAGTGTGCCAGTGTCAATTAATGCCCCTGCAACAACAGAACTATTCTAACGTAACACAGAGCTGTGTAGGTTGAAGCTGATGTGCAAAACTAAGTGTGTTTAATTCAGCTGCCCTGAATACACAGAAGGGAAGAAAAACAAGTCATTTTCCAGATTGGGGGACAACAGCACATACACACACCACACCCCTCTTGTTTTAACTGCTTCTTTGATAGCAGGAAGTAAAAATAAGCCTCCACTCTAACCACTTCAGTCAGTATGTCTGGCTGTGTATATCTCCTCAACCTCCCTCCCCCTCACTAATAGGGCTGCAGTAGAGATCTGCCTCTCTCAGACTGACAAAATAAATTGCATCATTCTCCTGTCCAAAAAAACAAAACAAAACAAAAGCTAAGAGAAACAGAGCATGGAGAAAAAGGAAAGTGAGTGGAGGGGACAGTTACCATCAGTTGAGAGCCCTTTATAAGTACCGTACATGCTATTAAACAAACATGGAAGAAAAATTCCCATCTCTATCAGGGAAAGCAGGTTTCCTTCCCAGCAACCTAAATATAAACATGCTAGGCTTTCCCATAGCGAGCTGATCACACACACAAGGCGTATAGATATCCCTCAGAGCAATAGCCGAGGGCAAAGGTAGTATATATCAGATGAGGCAGGCTTGACTTATGATTCACCAAACTCTAGCTAATTCCTGTTTCTTTGTAACCAAGGAAAGCCATGTGGAGTGAAATGGATGCAACCTGCTTTAGCCACAGACACTATCCTGGCTTTAAAAAAAAACAAAAACCCAAAGGTAGCTCTGCTGGTCCATGAGAAAGAGATCCAAAATCCACAGTTGGGCAGTACCTTTATTAGGACCAAACAAAATTCCACAAAATTATGCAAGCTTCACAAAAGATCTTCAAAACAGCTTCAAATAAATGTTGGGAGGTGTGCGTTATGGGGCTGGTACTCTTGTCTATATGTAGTGGTCATGTCATCTTGTAGAAGCATTTTGAGACAAAGTCTTCAAAGGAATTAATTCTATGATCAAAGAAAACATCATCAAGACTCCAGTACTTGCCATTCTGGGTATTTTCCCAAAGGATTCTACACTGCATAAAGACTCTATTTTACATTCTTTAGCAGCAGCAAGATCAACAACTGCAAGCCAGTAGAAAAGTTCAGCGGACTTTCTTATCAAAGCTTGGTTTCAGAGGCATTGGGATCACTTATTAATGGACAAGCTTGCCACCATATGAGCATTGTTAGAAGCTCATGCAAAACATGAAACATGGTATGCAACGTGGTACCCATTTTTATAGTATGTTGATCATACATCCCAGACCCAAGGCCCTCCAAATCATTGTAAGATTATCCTGACCTGCTAAGAGAAAATAATTTCCGCTTGAATGGGTTGCAGTTCTGTACTCTATGCACCCTAATTGAATGGGGTTGTGGTTGTTTGTTTTCTTTAATAATATAAAAATAAAGTTTTTAAAAATAATAATTGTGCAAGCTTTCGAGTTCTCCAGAACTTGAAAGTTTGCACAATTTTGCAGGACTTTGGTTGGTCTTAATAACGATATTACCCAACTGAGGATTCTGGATTTTTATCATGGCTTAAATTCACCCTGCAAGCAACCTTTGCTTGAAGAAGAAGCATATTCTTCAGCAAGCAACAATTAAAAATACTTCACACTCCACAAGGTAGAGTCCTAGGGAACACAGCAGAAAAGGAATCCTGGTAAATAACATCCCCCAGGAAAATCCAGATTGAAATCAATGTGGTTGTTTACACAATAAGGAGTCAACAATGCTGAGATGACAATCACCAAAAGGAACATTTGCTCATTATCTTGGGCCATTCACTGGCCACTGTGGTTTTGAAGGGAAGGAACCCCCACACAGCAGAGATGATAAGTTTGCTATTGCTTTACAGCTTATATTCAAAAGAAGCAACTGGGAACCTGACCAGAGGACAATAACTTTCAATTCACTTTACCCATTCGTGGGATGAATCCAAGGCACCTAGACAGAAACCAAAATAAGCTGTTGGGAGCTTGCCCCAGGATAAGTGTAATATTTATGGGTGCAGACAAAGAATGTAGGTAGTCATGAAGGTATCCTCCCTCTTCTCCCCCCTCTGCCTTGTCCTCTCCACAATCGTGCTAGATAAAATTGCACCTAGCAATCCAAAAGCAGAGGAGGGTCCAGAGCTCAGTGGTAGAGCACATGACTTGCATGCAGAATATCCCAGGTTCAATCCCCAGCATTTCCAGTTTGTTTATTTATTTATATTACTTTTATTTAGTTTTTATTTATTTATTATATTTATAGGCCTGTGGCTTATGCTGGCTCAGCTTGTCTGAGTGTGGAAAGCTAAGCAGGGTCAGGCCTGGTTATTACTTGGATGGGAGACCCCTCCTCTAGTTTCCTGCATTGAGCAGGGGGTTGGACTCGATAGCCTTGTAGGCTCCTTCCAACTCTATGATCTATGAAATCTCATTACATTTTGGGAGCATTGCAAACTGCAGACTAGGCTTTGTCACCTTGCCCAGCAATATCCTTTTCTCCCTCACCACTTTTTTTGGTGGAGTGGGTGCTCAATATCCAGCCCGATGAAGAGTTTTTATGAACTCAAAAGCCTGCCTACTTCTTTGCGACATGACCTTTAAAAGGCCTTACTCTATTGTTACTTTAGGATCACAAGAAAGCTGCCTTATACCATCAGTCTGTTTGTCCCTCTAGCCCAGAATGGTCTACTCTAACTGGCAGCAGCTGTCCATGGTTTTGGGCAGAGGTCTGTGTCAGTACCTGCTACCTGATCCTTCTAACTGACCCAGCTGACTGCCTTCCCCTATATCAGGGAACATGGTTGCATGCCTACCTGTGTGCCCTTGGACACCTTTCTTGGTGCCCGCCAAGGTGCATTTTTATTTTTTTTAAATAACAAAGTTTCTTACTGGAAGCTGGGATTGCTTCAAAGCAAAGTGAGGGCCTGTGGTCGCTCCCATCTTCTTCTCCCATGAATGGCTCTGGGCTGCATTCAGGGCTCAAATACATTCTTAGGAAATGAAGACGGCAGGTGGTTGTGGACCAAAGTTTTCATTTACAGTGGGCCCAGAACAGTTTTTCAAATTGCCACATGTGCCCTTGGGCCCAAAAAGGTTGCCTACCCCTACCCTATATATACCCAGTCGACCCCTGATATGGTCTGAGGCAGCCTTATTGGTCATTCTGCGACCAATAGAGTGTTACCAGGTAACAGCACGTGAGAGGGCCTCCTTGGTAGTGGCACCCACCCTCAGGAACACCCTGCCATGTGTTGTTCGAGAGACAGAAACTGTGGTGAACTTTAAACACCTCTTGAAGACATATTTGTTTCCACAGGCTTACCCTGACTTGTAATGGATTATGACACTGCTCCATTTTATTACTATTTATTATTGCCTTTTGTAATGTTTTAATTATTATTTTATATTGTTCTTGCACTGTTTTTACATTGATTTTATACTGTATTATATATGTATGTGAACCACTTAGAGATTTTGGGGTAGTAAGAGGCACAGTGGTGAGAGCCAGTGTGGTGTAGTGGCTAGAGCATTGGACTGGGGCTCGGGAGATCTGGGTTCTAATCCCCATTCGGTCATGAAGCCCACTGGGTGACTTTGGGCCAGTCACTGACTCTCAGCCTAACCTACCTCACAGAGTTGTTGTGAGGATAAAAACTGAGAGGAGGAGGATTATGTAAGCCGCCTTGCGTTCCTTGCAGGAAAAAAGGCAGGATTTCATAGATTTCATAGATCATAGAGTTGGAAGGAGCCTACAAGGCTATCGAGTCCAACCCCCTGCTCAGTGCAGGAAACTAGAGGAGGGGTCTCCCATCCAAGTAATAACCAGGCCTGACCCTGCTTAGCTTTCCACGCTCAGACAAGCTGAGCCAGCATAAGCCACAGGCCTATAAATATAATAAATAAATAAAAACTAAATAAAAGTAATATAAATAAATAAACAAACTGGAAATGCTGGGGATTGAACCTGGGATATTCTGCATGCAAGTCATGTGCTCTACCACTGAGCTCTGGACCCTCCTCTGCTTTTGGATTGCTAGGTGCAATTTTATCTAGCACGACTGTGGAGAGGACACGGCAGAGGGGGGAGAAGAGGGAATGTGCACAATATTCTGCTGACAGGTCAGAAGCCTTTGAGGAGCCGAGTTAGGTATCTGAGACGACCCTGCAGTGAGGAGTGTCCTGCTACAGCAGCTTCCTACAGGCCTCCCAGCTGAGCTACCTCAAAAGAGGATCTGCTGCAGTCGAAAGGCAATTAAGTGTGGCCCTCTGGTGGACAGTCTGAAACAACATTTGAACTGTCACAGGCCAGCATCGTCCTCCTAAGCAAGACAGGAGATGAAGACACGGAGAGCCAAAAAGCATTACATAGGCAAAATACTGGGGAAGGAGGGAAGTTTATCACCAACGTGGGCACTTTCATTACCTGCCTGCCTTTCCGAATGTGCTCAGGCACTGGGACTTTAATCTCCACGTCGCTATAGTCTTGGGACCAGGCGTAATTCTCTCGCACCGCTCCATTATAACTGTCTGGATTTGCCTGGAATTGCTCCTGTTTCCTGGGGGGAAAGAGCAAGAATCTGAGAATCAAATGGATGAAGACAGAAGAAAAGCAGAAGACAAACTTATTTTTAAAAAATCAGGAAAAGCTGCAAGTTGCAGCATCAGAGTGTTAGATCTACAATCATCCACCTGAAGACAACTCCAGAAGCCTCAGACAGCCTATCCGCATGACCTGACGTCCTCCCTAGGATATGATTGTCCTCCCTAGGATATGCTTCTCGCTCCTACAGTTAACCAGGAAACCAGCATGAAACCATTTTAATTCCCTTCTCCCACACACACCTCCAGTACTTACCTGGCAGCATTCATTATGATTTATTTATTTATTATTATATTTATACCCCGCCTTTTTTCTTGCAAGGAACCCAAGGCGGCTTACATAATCCTCCTCCTCCTCTCCATTTTATCCACACAACAACCCTGTGAGGTAGGTTAGGCTGAGAGTCAGTGACTGGCCCAAAGTCACCCAGTGAGTTTCATGGCCGAGTGGGGACTAGAACCCGGATCTCCCGAGTCCCAGTCCTACACTCTCACCACTACGCCACACTGGTATGATGCTCCATAAGGCTGTCAGATCTCCCAGGTTAAACTGAAGGGTGTCAGGTGCCATGCCACCAATGGCATTTGTATTAAAATGGCCCGAGTGGGCGTCACAAAGCTAAGACTGGTGGTCACCCTGCTCTTGCTGAAAGCGAGGAACAAAAGAAACCACTAGTGCCAGAAAGGAGTCATTGTCACCATTTGGAAGGGTGTTGCATCTAATCAGGACACTCAGTCACAGGAACAACAACACCTGATGCGCATGCTGAATCCTGCCTGGCTTTGGGCAGTCAGCAAACACAAGAAAAGGTTAAAAATGACAAAGCAAATGGGGTAGCTTCTGCGGTCAGTATTGGTAAAATGGAAGACACAATGCTTAAAATGGGGACAGGACAGGACAATACATCACAATGAACCCTGCAAAATGGGTGAGCAGAGAATAACTTTACACTCTGCCTTCTTTTCTTTTTTTTTAATGACATCTGGATTTGCTTCCACTATGTGAATCTGCTGAACAGGGCGACATATGACTACAGCGAAAGAAGATTGGAATGGAATGGCAGACACTCAGCGCTGCCCTTTCCAAGTCCCTGGAAATTAGATGCACATTCTCCTTGGCCTGGTTCCATTCAGTGCCAGGACATAGTCTCAGTTTCCACATAACAAGCCTCCCCGACAGCAGCCAACAAGGAGCTATCCCGACAATGGCTCTAAGCAAAAGAGCATTTGGACAGACAGTAAACTAGCAGCAGAGAAACAGAAGAGGAGCCTCATTTTCTCTTGGGTTGCTTCAGAGCAATGCTACAACCTTTTTTTCACATCAAGTCTCAAGAAATATACAGGCCTGTGGCTTACGCTGGCTTAGCTTGTCTGAGCGTGGAAAGCTAAGCAGGGTCAAGCCTGGTTATTACTTGGATGGGAGACCCCTCCTCTAGTTTCCTGCACAGAGCAGAGGGTTGGACTTGATAGCCTTGTAGGCTCCTTCCAACTCTGTGATCTATGAAATCTATGAAATACCATGTATTTAGACAACTCAGAATCCTCCCCAACCCAAAAAAAACTTTGCAAGGTGTTTTCAATAGCAGAACAGCGTATTCTTGGGTGAGGGGGGATGGAGAAAAAGCTAACCAAGCAATCAGACAAGTTCTCACATTCGAGTTTTCCGCTTAACCAAAATCCTTAACTAAACATGTAACCCACGTTTTAGAGGAAATTAGCTTAGTTAATTCAGAAGAACTGTAGGTGTTGAACCTCTCAGAAAAAACAAGCCACTTATGTAAATTATACACATACAAGATATTTAAAGCAGGGGGTTTCCCTTCATCTCTGTCTACATAGATACAGATATCTGTGTTTATATGCCAGTTCTAAAAAGCTGAAACTCAAGACAGGTTAGCGTATCTGGTTATAGTAGAATATGGATCTTATTAAAAACAATTCTATTTCTATTTATATCCTGCCATCCATAAAAATCCCAGTGCGACTAACAACATGAAAACCACAACACTAAAATACAATAAACAAACATATAATAAAACCAATAAAACAACTAGCAGTGAGATTTTATTGGTTGTGTTGGTGATTGTTTCTTCCATGGAACTCATAGACAGGATTCCCATCTGGTCTTCCATCTAGACGGTGATCAGACTCGGAGCACCTGCTCAACTTTAGCACAACTGCAGCATCATGTGCCTTTTTATCATGCCCTACAACTAGAGATCGTGGGAATATCAGAAAAATAAATGAGACACAGTTATCCCTGAACTTGTAAGGAAGACAGCGTATGGTGTACCTTAAGGCACTCTTACTCTGTGGGTGTAGGAAGGTATAAAGCCTAACAAGTTAGAAGTATTCAAAAAACCAAAAGCTATTAGCAGAATTATTATGGGTAAAAAAAATTCATGTCAAGAGTTTCACCCCTAATCAAAACTCTGATTGTAATACAGGAATGCAAAAAGAATTCAGAGAAGCAAAAATAGAAAGCATAATAGTGGGTGACTTCCACTACCCTCAAAACGACTAGATGGCAGCAAACCAAGGACAATAAATTCAGATGATCACAAAATTAATAGATACAATGTGAGTGAGATATTCAGTCACGGAACCAACTAGAGGAGAAATGACTCTTGTTTTAATCTGAAACAGCAGTAAGAATCTGGTGCTAGATGTAAGCATTACTGAACTGCTTGGAAATAGTGCCCACAATGCTATCAACATTCAATGAGTAGAAAATTGCCTAGGCAGTCCAACACAATCTTACTTAGTTTCCAAGGAGAGGTTTTTTTTTTCTTTAGAGAGAGAAACGGTTAAAATGGAAGCTGATAGTTTGGAGGCTAAAATCCTTTCAGGAAGCTGGAGATTACTTCAAACCACTGAGATGGAGGCTTTAAAATGTATATTAGATGGTTTTAAAGGGGAAAAAATGGTTGCCAGCATGGTTAATTGACAGAGTCATGGACATGGAGGTTATAAAAGACAAGGAGGTTTCCTTTAAGAACTGGAATTCTTTTCTGAATAAAAAATGGGGGGAGGGGAGACAACCTAGTAAATTAAATATAATGCTGTAAGACAAGAGGAAGAGGACAGTGAGAAGAAAACAAATTATAGCAATTACCAGAGATTCCATTTTATTCCCTCTACCCTGGTTTTCCATTCCCAACGCATCAGTCACCAGCCTTCTGTACTCACTGAGAATGTCCAGTCCTCATTTAACTGTTTTGGGGTTTACCCCCCTCCCAGGATATTTTGCCTAAGGATTTTTCGTACTTCTGGAAATCTGGAGGACGGTTCCCCTGAGCCTGGTGATCCTTCTCTCTTGGCGTCATTTTGGATACATAAGGCCCGACTCTCAGATAATGAGTTCATTATTGGCATATCTATATCTTTATTATAGTAATAATATTACTATAATAATGATATGATAGACATGCACCTTCAACCATTGCCTCCCTGTGTAAAATGACAAAATGTTCTTCTAAAGATGGATCGGAACTTTAGCAACATAGCATTTTCCCCAATCCAATTCTTCTAACAATAAAAGAGAAAGCAGGACACACATTTCTTCAAAGACATTTAAGAACGACAATACATACGTCCCTGCCTGAAGGCTTGCAATATAATTCAGCCGTCTCCAAGCTGGGGTCTTCCAGATGTGTTGGACTGCAGCTCCCATCATACCCAGGCAGCTTGGCCATGGGTCATGCTGGCTGGGAATGATGGGAGTTACAGTCCAACACATCTGGAGGGCACTAGGTTGGAGACTGCTGACAAGACATAAGAGGGAAAAGAACAGGAAAAGTAGAGCATAAGAACTGCTACTGGATCAGACCAACAGGCAGTCCGCATTCTGCGGCCACTGAGCATACTCAGTTCAGTTGCCATTGGACTGTTCTTGGGGGGGGGGGGTCCCTCCTGCGGGTTTCCCCCTAACTATTGTTGTTTTACTTTGCAATCCTTGGGATTCCCCCAAGCCTGCTGATACCACCCACTTGTGTGTGGGTGGTGCCTTTTTGTCTACATAAGGATCCACATGGATAATTGAGACTGCTATTAATATATATGATATTAAAATGAGCATATGCTTCAGACAGAAGTTAAAACCCAGACAGAGAGGCAATAGGATCATTACATGGTATAAGAAGAAAAGGAGTACTGAAGGAAAATTAAAAACAAAAACCACAGGACAGGTAAAGTAAGTGGACAATTTTCACAACAGAGGGAAGTAAACTATAAGGTTGTTTTCCCCACATCTACCCGAAGGATCTGTATTGGCACAGGTTTTATTTAACCTACTCCCCAGGGGCCCAAGCATTGCAGGGAATTTCAAACTTCACCCCGGGGAGCAGAGCTATAGGGGATCCAGCATGGGCAGCATGCCCATAATGTTCTTGCTCTTTATTGTTTCAAGGTTTTATTGTTTCAAACTGTTGTTGTTGCTTATTATTATTATTATATGTTTATGGGGCACACAACAACAATTAATTGTAGGTCATGCTTAAGCATGCTTATGCAAATTTTCATAATAGAGGGACACATATAGATATGTCCAGATCTTGTGAGATTTGCTGGAGTCAAACAACAAGCTGACAGCACAGGCCTTTATCCGGAGCAGGGAGGGAGAGAGTGCGTGCGCACACGAGAGAGAGAGAGAGAGAGAGAGAGAGAGAGAGAGAGAGAGAGAGAGAGAGAGAGAGAATGTACTGAAAACTCTAGGGCTTGTGGTTTGAGAGTAGAGAGAGGGAGAAGCGTGCATCTCCCTATTTGACATGCTCCCTCAAGAACGACAAGTCTCACAGTTCCTTAGTTTCATTGAATCAATTTCATAGATCATAGAGTTAGAAGGAGTCTACAAGGCTATCGAGTCCAACCCCCTGCTCAATGCAGGAAACTAGAGGAAGGGTCTCCCATCCAAGTAATAACCAGGCCTGACCCTGCTTAGCTTTCCACACTCAGACAAGCTGAGCCAGCATAAGCCACAGGCCTATAAATATAATAAATAAATAAAAACTAAATAAAAGTAATATAAATAAATAAACAAACTGGAAATGCTGGGGATTGAACCTGGGATATTCTGCATGCAAGTCATGTGCATGAGCCACAGGCCTATATATTTCTAGTTGGCATTTCCTATATACAGGCAGGATGAGCTAGCAGGGTGCAGCAGCCAACAGGCAACAGTAGGGAGGAACAAACATAATAATAATCAGGGACATTGGGATCCCAGGAACAGTGGGAGCCAGCCTGCTGATGGGATAACCGGCCCCAGATTATATGTGAACAAAATGAGTTAGGTCTCTGGCCTCCAGAGTGCATAGAACAGGGGCAGGCAACCTATTTTATGCAGGTGCCCTCTAGGTGTTTTGGACTACAACTCCCATAATTCCTGACCATTGACCGTGCTAGCTGGTGCTGATGGGAGTTGTTGTCCAAAACATCCGGAGGGCACCAGGTTGCCTGGTGCCATGGAAGACCTGATACAACAAGATCCCCAGGTCAGCGAGCAGTGTCTAAAAGGCATTTGTCACTTGTGTATAATGAATACGCATGCATATCATACTGCCACATTTGGCTATAAATACAAATCAGGCAGCCACAAATGCAAGGAGCTGAAATAAAGGGCCCTAAAGCAGTTCTACGACACCAATCAATTCTTCAGTTTTTCAGAACAGACATGATGGAGAGGATATACAGGCCTGTGGCTCACGCTGGCTCAGTCTGTCTGAGTGTGGAAAGCTAAGCAGGGTCAGGCCTGGTTATTACTTGGATGGGAGACCCCTCCTCTAGTTTCCTGCATGGAGCAGGGGGTTGGACTCGATGGCCTTGTAGGCCCCTTCCAACTATATGATCCTATGTGCTATCCTATCCCTTGTTACACGTTTGTACTGGGCCAAGAGAAATGGATGTTTGAGCACTGCTAGAACTATCTGGATTCAAGACTGAAGAGCTGGATAATCAAGTTGCAGTTTATTAAAGTTGGTAAAATCCCAAGCAGATGGTGAAGACCTCCTAAAGGCTCTATCCAAATTTGGTGACTGGGCAGCAGAATGACAACTGACTTCAATCTGAAGTACAAAACCATAACTTCAAATCTATACTGATAATTGGCTCTGAATATGCAGGAAAGCTCTCTGTCGTAGAAGTGCAACCTCTAAAAATGTCAACTCTTTGTGCTCCACCAGTAAAAAGGCCAGATTCAGTACTATGAAACACATTATTGAGAAAAAGAGTGAAAATAGTAACAAGTATCTTGTCATTATGGTGCACTTAGAATACCAGGTACAATTCTGGATATCCCTATCTCAAAAAAGATATTAGAGCTCTAAAAGGGCAACTAAAATTATCACAGGGTTGAATCATCTTCCCTATGGGAAAAAGTAGAGATGGAGGCCTTTTAGCTTAGGAGAGTCAACGAGGGGGGCACAGTGGTTTTTAAACTTATGAACCATTTGAACAATATTTGTTTCCTCTCATAATATTAAAATTGAGGGCCATTCACTTAAACTGGTGGGCGGTAGATTAAAGGGCAGGCATACACACAATGCATAAAGAATGTCTAACATGAAATTTACTACCACTAAATGTAGTGAAAGCCAGTACCTTAAGGGTGCAAATCCTATGCATGTTTAGACAGAAAAAAGTCCTACAACTACCAGCATTCTTCAGCCAGCACGCTGCAAGTTGTAGGACCTTTTTCTGTCTAAACATGCATAGGATTGCACCGTAAATTGCTTTTTTAAAGGGCAAGTGGGACCTGCAACCAAGGTGTGCAGTTCTGCTGTTCAGGATTCCAGACACAGCATTCCATTCTCCCTCTCCCCTGGTTTTCCATTTCTTCCTTCCACAGCATCCAACAGCCAGACATCATTCCATAGCCACTGAGCATGCTCAGTCCTCATGGGGCAATTCCCCCCACCCCCCCATTTAGGGGCGTGTTTTTTAAAGAGCCAGTGTGGCGTAGCAGTTAGAGTGTTGGACTGGGATTCAGGAGATCCGGGTTCTAGTCCCCACTCCGCCATAAAACTCACTGGGTGACTTTGGGCCAGTCACTGACTCTCAGCCTAACCTACCTCACAGGGTTGTTGTGAGGATAAAATGGAGAGGAGGAGGAGGATTATGTAAGCCGCCTTGGGTTCCTTTCAGGGAAAAAGGCGGGGTATAAATATAATAAATAAATAAATGGGCTTTCTGCAAACCTTGCTATTGCCTTCTTGTGTGTGGATGACTACATAAGTAATGACACTCAGTCCTGAACATCGGGAATAAAGGGAACTATGGTTGTGCATTTATCGAGCATAGTTGTCAAAAAAGTGAAACTGACTGCCCAGCCACAGACCAACAATCCTGCCCTCATTGGCTACCTTAGACTGTGAGCTGTTGAACCAATGAAAAATTGTGCACTGATTATGTCATCATAGTTTTATAAAGTACAAGTAGGGATCTATGAAATTTCACAGGGCTACTGATTCTTCTTACAGCAAAGGGGAGGCATCCCTTCCACACTACAAAGGTTACTGGGAGTGTGTGTGTGTGGGGGGGGGGGGAGTGATTGGACCCAAAGGCATGAGCGCAATCACACCCCTCAAATCCTTTCAGCAGCAAAGCTGGTATCAGCCCAACTTTTTTAGGGTCATCTAGAACCTGGTTTTCCTCCTTTGAGATCCTTTCACCCAGGAAACTGGCAAGAAGAGGAGCCTGGGGAGGCTAGGACCATGTCCTGGGGGGCTCAAGAGACAAAGGTCCCTAGTCATTCCAGCGACTCTTTGCACTGACTGAGTACCATGATTACTGCCCCCAGTATATGCTGCTCTCTGCTGCCAGAAATATTCCCCAGGGCAAAAAGAACGTTAAGATGCACCATCATTAGAGGTGATGCAGGGGATTAGCTGAAGGTAGGGATCATTCTTCTCCCCTACTATTATTCTGCAAGGGTAAGAGGTCTCTATCATGGTTAGAAACTTTAGATCAACCCTGAACACATTCCTACCCCAGTTTCCCACCATCAGCATCAAGACTTACTAATAAATATATTGATACATAAAGATTTTGATGAAGGCATTCACAAAATGGAAGGATTGCCAAAATAGGTAACTGAATTGACCTCTATTTAATAGTATTTAAATACTATTCCACTGATGTAGGCATCAGTCTAATAGCCAACTTCAGCAGCCCATAGCGATCACTATGGACGGAAAACAGGGCCACCCACACACAAAATTTAGGAGCAAAAACAAACCAATCCAAATTTAAATCTGGCCCAGCAGATTCCCCCACTCTCTCCCTGGCTCAGAAGAAGCATGGGGACATCTTCGTTGGCACAAGCCTTGGACAGTTTTGCAAAGCAGGGAGCTGATCCCCTGCCTTTCAAGGCTGTCTGAGGATGAGTGCCAGGTCATGCAAATTCCGCCACTCTCTGCCTGGCTCGGAGGAAGCATGGAGGAATCTCCCTTGCTGGCATCCAGGCTTAAGGGATGCACTGCAAAACGTTGCTCCATGTCCAGTCTGCACAGTGCAATTCTGAGTGGGGAAGCAGAAATGGGAGAACTGGAAGACTTGGATTGGAAGCTCTGCTGCTGATTACCAACAATTCATTTTGTTTTTCAAATGGGTTTTGAAATAGAGCAAGGATAAATAAGCTGAAACTGACTTTACAAAAGTTCTCATTGGATCTCCATTTCCATGGAGACAGTTGTTATGGCAGCACAGAACAAACCTGGCTGATTCCAACTTCCTAAAATGCCTGGAGACTTCAGGAGCCAAAAGGGCTGGAGGACAAAGCGAACAGGAGAACAGGGAAGGTATCATTTTTACAATATACCTACACTCTCTCTCCTGATTATAATGGATTTCAGGAGGATAAAGTGGCTAACCCTCTTAAAGCCTGGATGACTTTGAGAAGCTTCAGCTAGAACTGAACACAGCAGTTTGCCTTAAGATATTAAGAGCACATGGCAACCACACCACGCCTTCACTATCTGCCAGCATGGTCTTTCTGTAGATTTACAAGTTCGAGTTGCTAGTTTGGAACCATAAACCCTGAAATGGCTGTAAAATAAGATTTTCTAACACAGAGCATGTCAATTCCCTTGGAAATTAAAAAAGAGAACTAGTCTTATTGGCATATCCACCACTAAATCAATTATCTTTCACCCACCCTCAAGGGCTCAATCAGGAAGAGAGATTGTTTGCACTCCGCTCCTGTTAATTTCCAGTATGCCCGTCAGGGATTGTTCTACCCACATCTCCTGTCAAAGCTCTGGTCAACCTCTGGAGGAGGGAAATGGCTTGGGTGGTTAACATGCTCTCACCAAAGCAGGGATCCACTGATTAGGCATTCCATGGTGGTGCCCACAGCAGTTTCTCTAATTCCCAAATGTGCCCACGGGTCCAAAAAGGTTGGGGACCCCTGCATTAGGCCACTGCAAGAGATCATCTGCAGGTTTAAAGCATGTTAATTACTCCATGCTGACAGCATCCAGTTCTATTTTTCTATTCTTCTCTGACCCAGGAACACCATTGTCATGCCTGAATAGGTATTTTGAAGCTGCAATTGGCTTAATATGAGTCTACGTGGGGCAGAAAGATTGATGGTTGCAATTTGAGGAGTGGGTATGTTGTCACGTCTGGACAGGGCAACACACTTTTTCTTGAGAACCAGTTTTGCAGCTTGGGAGGACTCTAGGAGGATCAGAGAGTGGTTGAGGCAAAGAGTACATTTCCCCCCCATTTTTCAACCGGTAAGTCAGCTGCTTCATTCAGCTCTTGGAGAACTGGAATCTGGCCTCTATCATACATGTCCTGGTAACCTCACTTGATTATTGTGATGTGTTCTACATGGGGCAGCCATTGAAGATACAGTGTAGTTTGGAAATCTCTACTGATACAAAATGTGCCTGTCCAGTTACCAACATGGGCTTCCAGGAGGGATCATACCATACGAGGACTAAACAGCTGAACTGGCTACCAGTTTCTGGCTCCAATTTAAGATGCTGACTGAAACATTTATAGCTTGTCCTGTGCATATGTATAAAAACACCTACTTCAGCCTTCCCCAACCTCGTGCCCTCCAGATGTTTTGGACCACCACTCACAGCATTCCTGGTCATTGCCCATGTTGGCTGGGGCTGATGGGAGTTGAAGTTCAGCACATCTGGAAGGCACCTGGTTGGTGAAGGCTGACGTACATCCATACAGAGGTCTTGCTCCAGGTACCAACATGACTACAGAGGGGGTTAGCTCCATATGTAGAACTTCCTCCCATGTGCAGGCCACCTAGTTCATTTTTTTGAATTTTCCACGGAATGGTTAGACCATTTCTAGGAAACATATAGAGCAGTGTGAACAATAGTTGTATCATGCTAATTTAATGCCTTTTCATGGCTTTATTAATTAGGATTGTTACCATTTTGGAATCCACTCAGTAACCATTACATTAGCAGACAAGTTGAAGAGAAACTAAACAGAGGGCATCTAGACTCCTATTTGCTTTGGAATTTGGGGAACAAGTTTTTTCTTTATGATAGTCCAAAATCATTGTAGAATCCAACATCATCCATAAACAAGAACAATCTTTCCACAGGACTCATTTGGATTTCAACAGACACAAGTCAATAAAGGTATCCCAACATACCGTATTTTTGCTCCATAAGACGCACCGGACCATAAGACGCACTTACCGTACGGTACCAAAAAAAAATAATAAAAAAATTGTAATCAGCTGTTCCGCGGGGAATCAGCTGAGAGGCGGGGGCTTCCCCTGCCCTGCCCAGGAGTCCTCCGCTCTTCCGGACCAGCAGAGGAAAGTAAATAATAATAATAATAATAATTATTATTATTATTATTATTATTTTATTTTTTTAAAAATCAGCTGTTCCACGGGGAATCAGCTGAGAGGCGGGGGCTTCCCCTGCCCTGCCCTGCCCAGGAGTCCTCCGCTCTTCCGGACCAGCAGAGGAAAGTAAAAAAAAAAAAAAAAATTAATAATAATAATAATTTTATTTTTTTTTAAATCAGCTGTTCCACGGGGAATCAGCTGAGAGGCGGGGGCTTCCCCTGCCCTGCCCAGGAGTCCTACGCTCTACCGGACCAGCAGAGGAAAGTAAAAAATAAAATAAAATTAATAATAATAATAATAATAATAATAACAATTTTTATTTTTTTTAAAATCAGTTGTTCCACGGGGAATCAGCTGAGAGGCAGGGGCTTCCCCTGCCCTGCCCAGGAGTCCTCCGCTCTTCCGGACCAGCAGAGGAAAGTAAAAATAAATAAATAATAATAATAATAATAATATTTTTTTTTTAAATCAGCTGTTCCACGGGGAATCAGCTGAGAGGCGGGGGCTTCCCCTGCCCTGCCCAGGAGTCCTCTGCTCTTCCGGACCAGCAGAGGAAAGTAAATAATAATAATAATAATAATAATAATAATAATAATAATATTTTTATTTTTTTTAATCAGCTGTTCCATGGGGAATTAGCTGAGAGGCGGGGGCTTCCCCAGCCCTGGCCTGCCCAGGAGTCCTCCGCTCTTCCGGACCAGCAGAGGAAAGTTAAAAAAAAAAAAAATTTTTTTTTTACTATATTCGCTCCATAGGACGCACAGATATTTCCACCTAGTTGGGGGGTGGGGTGCGTCTTATGGAGCGAAAAATACAGGTACATGGTGCACTGTAGTAAAGTATTTTCTCCATTGCAACACCGAACCTATAACTACAGTCCAAAAACAGTAATAAAAACAGTATCTGGACAATAGCAGTAGTCACCACTATGCTTATAATTACCAAATATGGTTATGTGTGGACAACCTAAACAAAATAAAGGCCATCAAAATAATTCATTCACCAATCACAGTCAGCTTACAATAAAGCGGCAGCAGGCGGAGTGGCTTCTTAAGTTGCATACACTAAACTGTGTTTGGTCATATCCTAGGACAGTGATGGCGAACCTTTTTGAGCCCGAGTGCCCAAACTGCAACACAAAACCAACTTACCGTATTTATTTCAAAGTGCCAACACTGCAATTAAACCTGAATACCGAGGTTTTAGTTTTAGAAAAACAACTCATACAGTTGTCCGAACAGTTGTCTTTTGTCTTAAAAGAAAAACACAATAACAGAGCTTTCAATGATACAAACAGTTTTTTGTTGGGGAAAAAAATCAACTCAAAAAATTATTATAGTACTACATTGTACACATAGCCTGAAGGAATTTATACAAACTTTTTAAATAATTAGGCACATGTATTTTTGGATAAGGGATTCTCAACTTGTAATATGATTATACGCCAGACTGAAATTGTATGGGGCAAGCTTTACTCCGGGTCCTTTCCCTGCTTCTACAGGTGTCGGATTAGTAAAAGTAAAAGTCAACCTGTACTAGGATGAGCAAGATAAACAAGAAAACTAAACATGCTTAACACATTTTAAACACTTTATGTCTTGGACTGCAAACACTGCATTAGGTAAAAGTTTGCATTGGGCATGCTTTTGCACAATTAATGTGATTTTTGCTATTGCATGCATGCTGATAATTTGTCAAACCTTGGCTCATACTCCATTAGTTTGAGAGCAACACATGCAGCACTCAGGTCAACTGTTAGGGCTTTACATCCAAGCCATGCTCTGTGCATCATTCTTCAAAATCTTTTAAATGTGATAACAATGTAGAAAAGAATTCTGTAACAGGAATTCTAGAATAAAATCATTCTGTTCCACACTGTGAGAAAGAACAAGATCATTAGTGTTTTGCAGAAGGCGACAGTCTTTTCGCGATCTGGTGACCAATGGCTCGAGTGCCCACAGAGAGGTCCCTGTGTGCCAGCTGTGGCACCCGTGCCATAGGTTCGCCATCACTGTCCTAGGAAAAGGACACAGAAGTCTTCAAGGTCACCTTAACATTCTCTTTTCTTCTACTTATGGTTATTTCCTTTTATGCTAGGGGCCGCAGGCAATGTAACTTTGGAACCAGGTCTCTTAAAAAGCCCACAGTTACTCAGTTTTACCTTCAGTTTAGCTCTTTTCCCCCCTCCAGTATAATCTACATGAGAAGATACTGTACTTTCAAAATGGGCTACTGACAACTAGCAGAAAAGCAAGAATGCCCTGACAAAACATAAGTGTATAGAGCACAAGGTCAGTTTCCCATATTTGCTTGCCTGGTCTCGGTGTAGTTCTCCCTTCAGTGGCTGTCAAGTGTCATCAGAATATGACCAGGCCACACGTGTTTTACTCCAACATAAATATAGGGTTAACTCCAAACTATATCAGTTGCCCTAGCACTCCACATCACTCCCTTCCATTCCCCAAAGGTGACAGGAGATGAAAGATCAATGCACACATCCCACCACCCCACTCAAGGAAGAGATTTAGAAACTGAGCCTCTTGAGGCATTGGTCTTCAACTGATGGGTTGGCAGCCCGAGGCTCAGCTGTCATGACCTAAGGTAGCTGCACCAGCAGCACTACCACCACAGACATATACGGCAAAAAAATTAAGAAGTGGGTTCCATAATGCATGTTTGACCTAAAGGGCAGTTTCTACTCTGAAAAGGTCGACGTCCCTTGCTCTAGGGATTAGCTACCATCAACTGCCCTGTGGGGAGGATTCCAGGAGAGAGAAGGATGTAGACACCAGACACCTGATCCTGTTCCAGCTGATTTCTCCCTGTCATCTTCCACCAACTGCCCTGTGGGAAGGATCCCGGTTAATTTTTTAATTTGTTTTTATATTTTATTTTAATATTGCTTATTGTGGTTTTTATGTTACTTGTAAGCCATTTCAGTAGGATTTGTATCCTGAAAGTTGGCATATAAATAATTGTTTTTAAAAGATACATAATAAATAAACAGGGATTACAACTGGAACAAAGAAGAAGCAATCCTCTAGCAGGGCATTAGCTTTGGGGAATCATATGCAAAAGGAGAAGATGACAAGATATGCAAGTGGAAAGTTATGGGCAGACAACCCTTAAGGAGTGGTACCAGAAATAAAGGGCAAAACATTAAATATTGTAAACAATGTCAGAACATGATTTTTTTAAAAAAACAGAACTGGGCAGATGCAGGAGCACTCAACAGGGGAAGCATCTCCAGGACATGCGGGAAGTGCAGCATGTCCCAGAATGCCTTAGGACAGAGATGGAGAACCAGCATCCCACAGGCATAGTCCAGTTTAGGAGACAGAGCAGAATGGCTAGAGGTCAGTCATTCCTACCTCCGGAGGTTGCTCAGGAGGATCTGTCACAGAGGCTGGCTCCCCCCCCCCCCAATCAGGAGTTCTTCTTCCCCTCCCATCGGGAGCTCCTTTCCCAGGGATTCTTCTACTCCCCCCTCCTCCCCGGTAATACTTGGCACCAGCTGCAACCTTGACGGCACAGCTGGGTCAGTGTCTCGCTTCTAACTCCCCCTCCCCTTCCATTTCAGAATCCTTTCCCACGGGATCTGACCAGTGCTGTTTTGGGAGTTAGAGGGTCAGAACTTGAGGGGCTAGGGGAGCTAGCCCCAACACTATCACAACTGTGTCACCTACAGGACTCCCTTCAAAATGACAGAGAGGACAAGAATGACTTCCACCCAGATTTGCAGTAGGTGTCAGCACCCATATCCTCTTCTGGACTGGAAGAAGTCTAAACCCCTCCCACTCTGTGTTGAGATCTTGGGTACCCAGCTATGAGGTAAAGGACTATCAGTGGTCACATGCAGCTAAGTGACATTATGTTGTATGCAAAAGTAGAATAGGAGACACAACTGAGTACTTTGAGTCAGCTGGAGATACCTGCCCTGCAGGCACCTCTCACAGGCATACCTGATTAGTTCTTGGGGCAATCACTGAATCATTATTAACAGCCTGCTAGTGCTACATCTGCACTGGACCCTAGGAAGGAAGATCATTGCAATTCTAACCACCTGCCATAGATATTGGTCAGCTAAATAAGAACAGAAACTGCAGCAGTGGCCACAAACCCAGTAGCGCTGAAACTGTGGGAGGAGAGGGTGGGAAAACGTCACTTTTAAATAAAAGGTTCAGCATTGCTCATACTTAGCTGATGGTAGTGGGGATGATGGGTGGGTCTGTGCATTCTGTCTTGTTCTATTTTTGCTTCTGTGTGTCATGGAGGAGGGGGGAGGTGAAAATGTTAAAACCATAAGCAACAACATATCTGATGTTCATTCCTATGAACAGCAATACGTGTTTGTACCCTCTCATTGCTCCTCCTCACACCCAACAATGTACAACTGCACTTACCGGCTCACCACTGGTGAGCGCATCTTTTGGACTGGAACTCGGGAGATCTGGGTTCTAGTCCCCGCTCGGCCATGAAACTCACTGGGTGACTTTGGGCCAGTCCCTGACTCTCAGCCTAACCTACCTCACAGGGTTGTTGTGAAGATAAAATGGAGAGGAGGCGGAGGATGATTATGTAAGCCGCCTTGGGTTCCTTGCAGGAAAAAAGGCGGGATATAAATATAATAAATAAATAAATACATAAATACACTAAACTGGCGAGCACAGCATCAGGGAGAACTGCCATATTTCTCCTGAGCCTGGAGGAAAGTGGGGAGTTTTCCAGACAGTGTTGCTGAGCCTCACAGGTGCTTGGAAAGCAGCAAAATTCCCTGCTGCTTTCAGAATGTTTCTGAGCCGCAGAGCAGAGCTGGAGGCAAGAGCAGGGGCTTCTCCCCACCCAAGTCACCTGGGCTTTCAGCACAGAAAGAAATCAAACAAGAACCTGCCCCTTCCTCTGCAAGGAGGGGAGCAGATTATGGAAAGCACAAATTTTGCCTGGCTTACTATGGCTCAGAGCTAAAGCCCAGGGCTGCTGGTCCTCCATGATTTGATTCAGATGGCCCAGAAATATTTTAAATAAATAAATAAATTCATGGATAATTCCATGCAAAATTTGGTACGTGGCATACCTCATCTCCAGATCGCAAGCCCTGCCTAGCTGCAACAGGAGTAGGACAAGAAAGACTCCAAGATTCAGGCTGCAACCCTAGATACTTACTAGGGAGTAAGCCCCACTGAAAACAACGGGACATATTTTCAAGTAAACATGCATAGGATGACACCGTAAATATCCTTTCAGAACAAAGGGGTGGGCCCTAAATGTTCCCTTGCCCAGGGCCCCTAAAAAGCACAGAATAGCATTAACTGCAAAATTATTTTTGCTAGGAAATGGCCAAGTTTCAAGGGAGTATGAAAATTGTATGAAGTGCCTATACAGCCCCTTCATAGACCTTCACCAAACCAGCACGTAGCAAGCATGGTATTTCACAGAAAGGCACCCTGCACACAAAAACAGACTGGCATTTATTTCAACAGTCAGGCATTCAAATCATCTCTTTGACAGCGGCCTACAGCAAGAGGAGCCCATCCAAGTAATTAACAGTGAGGTCAGAAATGCTGGAATGCGACAACAAGGGAATGAACCGGGGTGGAAGATTTTATAGGGGATGCGTCTATTGACAGATGAGCAGCAATGGAAAGCATCCAATACAAGAGTGGTTCCACCCACCCCCTGAAACTCAGTTCAAGACATGGACCCTGCCAAGTAACAGACACCCAGACTTCCTTGTATAAAGCTGTGCATATAGCAGCTGTGGAAATAAGCCCACAAAAGTTACTAGACTGCAAATATTTTTTACTAGCCTGCTGGAGACTGGCAGAGGAGGGGGCTTCTCTCCTCTAGCAACCCACTTCGTTTCTATGCTGGGTGCAGAGGAGAGACAGAGCACTCTACCCTTCCTCCACCAGACCACTCACTCACCTGCTTGGATCTCCATGAGCCTGCATGCATACAATTCGCCTCTGGCCAGAAGTCTGACATTTGCCTACAGAAGTCCTCACACTCCTGAAGAGACACTTGGGCTTACTGCATTGCCACAGTCAAACCGTAAATTTCAGTATTAGCCTCCCAAGTAGAATAATTTCCATTCCAATTCTTGGCAATCCCAACTTTCACTGTTTTTTTTTAAAAAAAACAAGTTTCTAGTCCTCATGAGATGAGGTAAATGAGGTTTAAAAATGTACAAGTGGTACATCCTAGGGAGCTGAAAGATGAGAGAGTCCCAAGAATGCTTTCCGGTGACTACAGTGAAGACAACGACATCCTTTACCATTGAATGCCCCATCACCAAAGATCCATCTATCTTCCCCAACCTGCACCATTTTGAAATTAGGAGAGAATATCTCAACTTGTATGGATTGGTGACACAGTGTTAAATAAAACTGTAGCCAATACTTCTGATGCAAAATCATTGGAACAATTAGTGCCATTTGCATCAGTTATGTTGTTTGGGGTGAATATGAAATATTTACATTTCCAGGTTGCTGAATATGGGGGTTTGAACTACAGACAATATACCCTAAAATGTCCCTGTCCCGTCCCCCCGGAATTGCAGTCTCTGTTAAGAATGTGCTCAAGAATGTAGCTTGCAAAAAAATTCTTATTCTTCTCTTATTTTTCTTGACCCCATCAACCAAAACACTCCTATTTATGGCTGTCATTCTTCTCTACTCAACAATCTGTCTCTGCATCAGTTCTTCAATTGATTCCACTTTATCCGTTGTTTCGCCCTCACCCACCTGATGCAGTCTGAGGACATGTATTCAGCAAGGGCCAACTCTGAGGCCAGATGTCCTAGGCTGTTTATGGTCCCTTTAAGGTCCACTGACCAATCCAACACAGAGTGCGTAGATGGTAATTCATCCTGAGCAGACTTACACAGCAAATTCTCAGTCTCCTTCTCCACCTTCTCATGTTTAAGAAATTGGGTAATTTTAATTTGTCTCTTCCGTGGTTCAGGAGGGCTGTTCTGCGGGCTGGGAACAATCCCTAGCTCTTTATAAGTTCTTCTAGTAAACACCATTCTCCCAACAATTGAGTCAGCTCTTCACTTTAATCCTACTCCTGCAGCATGACTGCTTGATTTTAAACAAATGATAAGCTCGTGTAGTAAAGACAATTATCTTCTCAACGTAGACATAGTAGGTCAGTTATCTGTAGACACACGCAAACCTGGCGATAGGCCCACACAAACTTTTGTATGCCTTCTTACAGAGTTCCAAACAACTATAATTTTGGCAGCAAAATTATAAGATCTGCAGCAGGACTATTGACACTTCTATCTCTAATGTACTGTTGTATGAAAATATTCATCCACAAAGCTGGGTTGGGGGTAAAAAAAAAAAGGCTACTTCGATGGCAAATAAAACAAAACAAGCAATTCAAGCCTTGGCGTCCTTTGAAAGCTAGTAAAACACAGTTTCTTCACTCACTGAAATAGTAGTTGACTAAACAGGCAGCTCAAAAAAGAAAAGCAAATAAGATTCCAAGGCCATAAAATAGTAAAAATAAAACATTTAGATAAAAACCGCAGAGCTCACCGAAACACAGCCACCCTAGAAGCCGCCATTTTCCTCTCTTCGCATTATCTATAACAGTTAAGAAGTGTTCTGATCCAGGTGATGGCTCTGGTAGACATCAGGTTCTGGCCTATGTGGGGAAGTCACAGCTAGGGATTCTTGTTCCTGCAAGTGGAATCAGGTGAGGCAAAAGGCGAAGCCTTCAACATGTACAGCTCCGTGTACATGCCTCAAGCTGGAGCAAGTTTAGAATGCTGCTTCAGCAACAGGATAGGCCATGGCTCCATTCTTCTCTACTGTATATCTCTCATCTCTTTGTCAGATACATGAAGAGGTAACTCAAGTGGAATGGAGAAAATATACACCATACTGTGACATACCTACTGCTACCCTTTTGCTGCTTGACCTTTCAGCCCCAATAATTAGAAAAAAAGTTTTTTATTTTCTCTGTATCCAACTAATTAGGTGGCCACTTCGTGCATTTGGTAAAGTGGTCATTCTCATCCACAAAAGCTTATACCATAAATGTGTTAGTCTTTAAGGCAGGGCTCTCCAACCTTGGGTCCCCAGATGTTGCTGGCCTACAGTTCCCAGCATACCCAGCCAACACGGCTAATGGCAAGGGATTCTGGGAGCTGTAGTCCAGCAACATCTGGGGACCCAAGGTTGGAGGGCCCTGCTTTAAGGTAACACAAGATGAGTGCATGTGTGCTGTCACAGCAAATGCTGCTGCCCCTGTGAAGTCCAGGTAGTCATTTAGAAGAGCTGTGGGTTACAAACTAATATTTATACCTCAGGAGAAGAATACACTAGCACCATCTACTGCTGATCAGAGGAAGTAGCAGGCTAAGGAAACTTGTTCAACCACAAGCCAATGAAGAACAGCATGCAATTCCCTCCTGAATGTTGATAAGAGGTGAAAAGACCTTCTCTCAGAGGAAGCATACAGGCACCATTGAAATGGTAGAACATTTTCACCACAGGGCACTCTCACGAATGATGCTTCAAACTGGACCATGCGCCACCACAGATGACCAGTAACAGGCTAGACAGGGCCAGCCCTACCATTAGGCATTGTCAGGCAGCTGCCTCAGCCAGCAGATACTGGAGGCAGTGGGATGATGTTGGAGGACAGAGCTGTGTGTGTCATGTGACCCATCCTGCTCTCCCTCCCCCCACACATGTGGTGGAGGATGCTATCCTGTCACCAGTGTTGAAGTAGGATTCGGCTGGCAGGCTGGTCAGCTTCTGTATACTGAATGGGAAGGGGCACCATCCTGTCCTTTGCCTCAGACAGCAAAATGACTTGGTTCGCCCTGAGGCTGGAAGTCTTGAATGAACATCTCCTCTTCCCACCCCACCACCTCAATATCATTATTAGGTAAAAACTTTGTGAAAAGATGCGACTGACCATTTCACTTGTGATATTGTGCAGTGGAAGAATGAAAACAAACTTTCAAGAAAATTAAATTAACAAATTAGAAAGGAAAAAGCTTCCAGAGCGATGCCTCTGATTTCTGGCTCAAAACTAGATTCCACCTAGTTGAGGTCCTAATCCAGAAACCATACCAGAAATACAGAATCACAAATTTTGGGAAGAATCCAGTTGAGGAAGATTCTGTAAGCATCCTAGTCATAAATTCCCTTATATAGAACAACGGTGCAGCCACACTTGAGATAGTTGCTGCATCTCAAAAAAAGGAGATTGCAGAGCTGGAAAAGGTATAGAAAAAGAGCAACCAAAACGATCAAGGGGCTGAAGCAACCTCCCTGCTAGCAAAGGTTGAACAGCATTTGGGGCTGTTTAGTTTATGAAAAATGTGAAGGGAGAAAAGAGCTTTATAAAACTATGCATAGTGTGGATAGAGAGGTGTTTTTCGTTCCCTTTCAAAATACTAGAATTTGGAGTCACCTAGTAAAACTGGCAGGAAATTCAGGAGAGACTACGATCAGGCTCACCATAGGCTGGTCCCCCAACACCTTCCCCCTTGGTCCTCCCACAGGTATCCTAGGGACCTGCATGGCAGAACCTGGCTTGCCTCCTCTCCCCGCTGCAATCGTGACCCCTTTTGCGGTCACCATGGCTTTATTTCCTCCCCCCCCCTCGGAGATCACTGTTCGCGATCTCTGAAGTGACAGCTGCTGACAGCTGTCAGCATTGCGCCCAAGCAGGGCATTGGAAGGGCTGCAACTGGTTCGCCATGTATTTTTAAAATATTTTTTGTGTGCCAGAAATGTGCACAAATGTTTTTGGCAATTTTTATTTATTTATGTATGTATTTATTTGGTCAGTAGTTCAGAGTTGCGCAAGTACGCAACTCCGACTACCCAAATTTGAAGCCTTGCCTGGTCAATATCCTGATAACTGCCTGCTGTTAAAGCAGGCACCATCCATCAACATTGACAAAGCCTGGCTTCAAATACGTTACTTTGCTTTCACTTGACAGCTGACAAACGGCAAGCTGTCAAGTGAAAGCAAAGCCACGAGAACATCTTGCTTGCAAAAGGCAATGGCAAATAGATCACCTCTTTCACAGTGAGATCCCCTTGGTTTTAAGTATGGACCTGACAGCTGTCAGTGTCTTCTACCTTTTCCATCTTTTCCCGAGGCTCTAGGTGCTCAGGAAGGTGGAAAAGTGCAGCCCACCCCATTTGCGGGAGCACCTACTTTTGACAACTATCAAAAGTAAGGCTTTCTTCTAAAACAGGGTTTTTCACAGGGACATATACAGCCTTGAAATCTGTACATGTCCCTGTCAAAAATCCGTTTTAAAAGAAAGCCTTACTTTTGACAGCTGTCAAAACTGTGCTCCCATAAATGGGGTGGGCTGCACTTTTCCACCTTCCTGAGCACCTAGAGTCTCGAGAAAGGGTGGAAAAGGTGGAGAGTCTAGGGAAAAAGTGAAGGACGCTGACAACTGCCAGGTCCACACTTAAAACCTAGAGGATCTTGCTGCAAAGGGGGTGATCTACTCAAAAGTAAGTGAAAGCAAAGTAGGGCTCACGATCAAAGCAAGGAGAGCAAGACAGGGACGGTCACTCCAAAGTACCACTTGGGCACTTAGCAGAGTGGCTGTCACTGGTGGTGGCCCAGGCAAGCTCGGCAAGAGCAGCAATGGGTTTTTGACCACTTCCCTGGACCCACGATGGGATCGGTGTACCAGGTTTGGATGACATGCCAACCCATTGTGGGTCCAAGAAGCCCTAGAACAAGCCATGGGTTGTCAGGGTATCCTGTTGCCCAAAAACAAGCAACCCTGTGGGAAACGGTCCCTGTAGGAAGTGGTCTAGTTACCCATGATGGGTTGCTATGTCATGCAAACCCAGTCAGTGACTGCAAAAAGAAGAGATCTAGGAAGGGTGCCCCCTCCCCACCTCTATATGCCTTTTGGATACTGGTGTCAGCTACTATACTCTGTGCTCCTACCCACCCAATCTGCAATAATATCCCACAGGTCCCATTTCTCCTCCTCCTCCATACCAGCATAATATCTCAGGAGAGAAAACCTAACCAAGCATGGGAGGCACTTTCTCAGATCTTTCACAGCAACCTTCTCCCAATACAAACATCCTCTCTGCGATGGAACTGGCACATTCACAACACATGACTGGGTGGCACTTCAGGCGCACGCCAGTGCCAGTCGCATATGTCACCCAACCTACTGTAGATGTTAAGTAGAAAGTCAAATACATCCCACAGCCTCTCCATACATGTTTATGCATCCAGAGTGCTTTTGTTTTTAGAGCATTTCAGCATAAACAAAGTTTAGTAGCACTCTTGCATTTCAGTGATTAACTCTCCAGGCAAGTATTTCAAACAAGAAACCCTTCAAGCTCTGGATTGGATCAACTGTCCAGCTTAGACAAACACCATTCTATTCCACTTGCTCACTTTTTAACAGAGTATCATCATAGCAGCTTAAGTAAAGCATGAACTATGCAGCAGAGACGACATCTGGAAGAACAGAAGTGGGGTGACTTTCAGGGGACAGAGGATGGATCATTTAACCTCAAATCATTCTCTAGCTTCTCAATCTAGCACTGATCAGTGACTAAATAGAAGGCCAGATGGATTCCTCGCGTGTAAGAAGCCAGAGACATTTTTATATGCAATTATAAACCTAGAACCTTATCCAAGAGAGCCCTCCCAAGGTTGCTACTGCTACAGATACTACTCAGTATTCATCTATGGCTGCTAAGGTCTTTATTATACAGTCAGGCCAAGCTTATGAAGCCACAGGCAGTGCTGCCTTCTTAAAGGGTAAGGGCCTATACTGAGCAGACTTTTTAAGTCTCTTACAAACGGGGAAATATGTTTTCAAAACAACTTGTTTAATAGGTCACTTTCCAAAAACTCAAGATTTTTACCTCCAGCCCATATGCTCCTGGTCAGAAGATACGCTTGTCAGTTACACACAGTTTGAGGCAGAAGAATGAATGCTACCTGATTTAGATTTATTTATGGCACAGAGCTTGCAGCCAGGACTTTACTAACACTGAAGTAGTTAAAATGCAGCCTCTGGCAGGCAGAAGAGCTCTACACAGCCACCATCAGAAAGCTGGCATTCACTCGCATTAAGAAGTTTAGGCCAAGGAGCAGCAGGACATGCTGCTATTAGGAAATATCTTGCATACGATGCTTATATATAAGAACTTTTTGGAAGAAGACTTTTCAAAGATTGTGCAAAATACACTGGAATTGGAATCAGTGTTAGAGGCTAAGAAGGGCCCATTTATATTTTTTGGCCAGCACTAATTTCTAGGCAAATTAGTCTCCATTTTAATGAGCACTAATTTTATGCAAAAAAACTATATTTTATTTAAACCAGTCACACGCTGTCCTCTTGCCTGCAGCAACTGCAGCAGCAGGAGAAATATAAATGTAGGTTCAGCCTATGTTTAAAGTTGGGTTTCATGTCCTCATTTCCAAAGTTAGGCACCCAGATCCCAAAGCAAATAACTGTGAGATGGAAGAACTGATAGACTTGAGCTCTGCAGCTGCATTTATAATTCTGGGACCTGGTTAAAGTTCCCACTTTCAACAACCTGCCCCAGCTGTGATTTTACAATTGTTGTAAAAGTCTCATTATTACTGAGGAAAGTCAGGAACAACTACTACAATAGTCCATGAAGCACAGTGGAGAGATCCACATGCTTCATTCTCTGCACGTTTGTTTTACTTCAGGCAAAATTCAAACTTACCTGCCTGCTAACAGGCCCATTAGCCATTCTGTTGGGGCTTTCTGATCACAGAAAAATTAAAGACAGTTGCATTTATACTTACCTGCACCCTCCTGCTCCTCCCATATTTGGGAGCACAACCTGGAGGCCATATGCAATCCAAGAGACACTGAATTGTGGTCTCTATACATGAAGAAAACCAGCAAAGTGTATACAGTAATACCTTGGATTGCAAGCATAATTCATTCCGGAACCATGCTTGTAATCCAAAACACTCATATCAAAGCGAGTCTCTGGCGGGTGTGAGCGGGGCCAATTTCGGCCCGCTACGCCCGCTCAAGGCGAGCGGTTACATCCCTACACTACTTGTCTTGCAAGACCTTGCTTGTTTATCAAGTCAAAATTTTTGCTTGTCTTGCAAAACGCTCTCAGACCAAGTTACTTGCAATCCAAGGTATTACTGTATTTGAGAACAAAATGAAGGATTTCAATCAGAGTCATGCCCTGCCATTTTGTTTTTAAGAAATGTGCTTAAACTAAGCAAAACTTGAAAGGAAGCAGAGTATCCACACTGGTTCCCACAAAACAAGAAACATGAACTACAATACCTTTCACTGAATTTGAGAAGCAAAGTAAATACTGGAACATGTTCCACATTCTTGGACTCAGGTGATCAGAGAGAAAAAAATAATAAGATTCAGGCTGATAGCAGAGGCTCTATCTTGAATTACATTCCTAAGGCTTCTAAACCAGAAAATGGCGGTGGGTGGGTGGTGAGGAGAGAAGAGGTACCAACTAGCATTATGGATTTGTACTACAGTTCCTGGTTTGTACTGTATTAGGCATGCCAACACTCACAGGACCCTCCATTTGGAAGCACTTTTAGAATAAGAATTTCAACATCATTTTAATATCACTTTAACCTCATTTAAAATATTGATACTATTTTAGTCTCTGCTTTTGGGGCGGCCATTGTGTTTTTGCCCTATGAGGTCATTTTAGCTCTCTGTGTGGTTTGGTATAGGATGATGGCCAGTGTTATGCTTCCTCTTCGTTTTTGTTCTGGTTGGTTTGTTTTATTAGATTTCAGTGATGTGTGGTATGATTGGATTGTATGGGCTTTTATGTTTCCCAACTGTTTCAATTTGCTTTATTCTACTTTGTTCAGAGAACTTAGGTTATGGGCTGACAAATAAATATAAACAGATAGCTCTGAGTGTTGGGAGTTCAAGAAAATATAGCAAAGATTAATCCCATCCAGCCTGCACCTAAGCAAAGAAGCTCCTCTCTGTGGTTAGTATGACCAGGATTTGTGATTCTAGTTTCAGGCTGAGTCGATATATGCAGGACTGGGTATCCTGTAATCCAGTGGATTTACAATTTCAGGATATAGGTAGGTCATATCTCTTGATCAGTTCCCCACCTAAAATACTCCCTGCAAGTAGAAAACTAGCATATCAGGGAAATGAGATGTAGCTCAACCCTTTGCCTGCTGTACTGGTTTTCTATTTTCACGGAGTTAACTAAGGGATCATTCGGACCTGTGATCATCTACTCACAAACTGAAATGGTTCAGTCCATTCTATGTAACTAGCTGGCAAATACATCAGCACTCATGCCACTGTAAACCCCAGACCGTAAGCACCCAGCCTGTTGTATCGAGGCCAGAATTCTTCACAAAAAGGTGGGGACAGGATATTGCAGTGTAGCTCCTCCCAGTATCCCCTATTTTGTCAGCTTTAGGAGAGAAGTGCTGCAATGACAGAACAGTCACCTTATTTCCACCATCGCCAAAAGATAAAAGCCATGCAAACAAAGTGTACACCCTTCTTATACCCCTCAACTTTCCAGCAGCACCTTTTTCCTTGTAGTTGAACTGCTTCATTCCAACACAATGATGCTAACAGAAAGGAGCCAGGGAGACATACCTACAAGAAACTGTACAAAGGCACAATGGTGCAAATACATGTAAAGTTTATGACTGTTTAAACATAGCCCAACCCAATATAAGATTGGCTGTGCCACTCACAATCCTAAATGAGGTTGATCCCCCCCTGCTCAGCATCCTAAATTCTAGCTTTAGTGCTTCACTAGATCTCTATGCATAAAACATAGTAGTATCAAAAGGCTGTCAAAAGTGCCAAAGAATTAAGTTTAAAGATTAGAGGAAAAAGTCCTGCTCTACTTTGCATGATACCATAAACATCTAAGTCTCAGACTGTTTTAATCTTTAATCAGTTTTTGGAAGTCAACTTCATATCTTGATAGCTTGCCTTAAAATGTGCCAGCCTACCCAGCCAACTGACCACACGCACCTGAACAGTACTATAACTCAACACCATGGTGAGAGGTAATATCATTTGAAACACAGCTGGGACGGACTAGATGCCACTTGGACCATGCCAGACGGGGATGTCAATTGTATGAATGTAAGCCATCGCTCAGGAGTGTTTTGTATGATATATGGTTTTGATATACACATCTTTTTAAAATGTTTGTTCAATTATACAGAAATAAATAGAACTGTAATATTTTAATTTATTTTGTATGTGAGGGGAGGGGGCGGTAAATGGGCAGTGGACAGAGGAAGAGAGGAAATGGGATGGTTGTTTATGTATACATTTTTAAAAATCTGTCAATAAAGTGTTAACAACAAAAACACAACTCCTCCTGAAATATATACCGGTAGGTCAGTAACCCCACTCCCCCAAGGCTTCTCTAGTCACTACAATTGCATAGCACTCTTACCTAGGTGATATATTGGGTACAGACCTATTTGGGGTGCTAAATGTTTTGTGGCTAAAAAATATTGCTTTTATAATATAACTCTGCTGACTCCATAGGTGAGGATAAACTACCTTTTGATTCTGTAAGACATAATTTCTTTTAATTTCCTATTTGAGAGAAAATACTTTCTCTTGTAGAATCCTTTCCCCACTCCTAGTGCCTTAGGAACATCCAGGGTAGGTAGGGTGATGCTCTATTCTGGGTGCCTTCCTTTCAGGAGGTTAGGTCAACAGGAGAGTTTGGAGAAGCATTTAGATACCATAACCGTGGGAGTTATGGGGAGGCTGCCAACACTAGGTGACAACGGTAATGGAAATTAGGAGGGGAAAACACACTTTTTAAACAGGTTTTTAAATGTATAGTTTAAAATTAATTCTCTTGTTATTTTAACATGTTTAATTACACTTTCAGTATGGAGAGACCTGGGTTCTAATCCCCACTCAGTCAAGAAGCTCGCTAGGAAACCTTAGCCCAATCACTGACTGGGTTCACATGACACTACAACCCATTGTGACTGACAAGTCACGGTGGGTTGTCATGTCATGTGAACCTGGACCATTTCCTGCAGGGTGGCTTGTTCATGGGCGACAAGCCACCCTAACAACCCATGGCTTGTTCTAGGGGCTGCTGTACCCACAATTTTTTTTAGTCAGACTTGCACACTTTCACAGGTCCGAAATGGCATGCCTCATCTGGGCAATGTCCAGGGGGGTGTCTGCTGTCAAAGTATAGCAGGCCTGATCCTATATTGTAGGCTTCTGATAGAGGGCCTCTTCTGAATTAAATGGATATCTTGTTGCAGAGCTCCACTAACAACATTTTTTTGTTATTATTTATTTTGTTTTGTTCTTGATAACAATAGCCTGCATTGGTCAAACTTATGTCATTGAACTGCAGGTCCCAACAACAATGCAAAGAAGTTGGTGCCCTGTGATGGTTACTCTGCCCACCTGGCTTTTGCATTTCTAAGTTTACAGCTCCACTTCTGGGTCACAAAGCTTCCAGGCATGCAACACTTTTTGGAAAGGGAGCAAGTGAGCCACAAATGGGTCTCGCAGGTGTGTTAATTCTGCTATTCCAGTACAACCTAATTTTCCTTGAAATAACAGCTCCTGCCATTCTTTCCTACTATGGAGAAGGGAGCAGATGAGCTCTAGTTGCAAGCAATCCCTTGTGGCTATAATTAAGAATGCAACCATTACCCCTAGTTTTCCTTCAGAGGCATCTACTACTTCCACTATGCCACACTTCTCTTAAAAGAGCTTACACCTTCATTTCATCCCTTACTTCCAAGAACTTCAAGACAGACTTGCTCTTCCAACACTGGGCCAATGCCCAAGTAGATCCCTGTGAAGGAAACTGGATAGATTGTAAGAAGTGGACAGCTAGACCAAACAAATGCCATCTTTTCTCAAGGGTCAAATCCCACTGTTGGATAGGATAGATGCGCTCAATTCCCTGTAAAGGAAACTTGCTTCTTGCAGAGCACCAGACACTGATTCACAGGTCTTGTAGACAGATGAGTTCATGTACTAGCAAAACAGGGTAATTAACTCCTACATTTGCACACTCTTCTATGGATTGGGAGTTTATTCTTCCCCTTAATTGGGACAGTTTGCCAATTTTCACCTTCACTGGTTAATCTGCTTTGGTCCAACTAATGATTAAAGGATTTACTAATCCTGTGAAAGACTGAAAGAGGAGAGCTTCTCTTTACCCAATAATTACCTCTTGGCCTAGAGCAGCCTTTCCCAGCCTGGTGTCCTCCAGATGTGTTGGGACTACAACTATAGCAATTGGAGTAATGTGTCCAGTTCTGGTCATCCCATTTTAAGGAGGGCATTGGAGCACATCCAGAGAAGAGCAACCAGGATGGTGAGGGGTCTGGAAACCAAGTCCTATAAGGAACAGTTGAAAGAGCTGGGTATGCTTAGCCTGGAGAAAAGATTATGAGGAGGCACGACAGCAGTCTTCTAAAATCTGACGGGCTGTCATGCAGAAGATTTCATAGATTTCATAGATCATAGAGTTGGAAGGAGCCTACAAGGCTATCGAGTCCAACCCCTTGCTCAATGCAGGAAACTAGAGGAGGGGTCTCCCATCCAAGTAATAACCAGGCTTGACCCTGCTTAGCTTTCCAAGCTCAGACAAGCTGAGCCAGCATAAGCCACAGGCCTGTATGATGGAGCAGACTTGTTCTCTGTTGCTCCAGAGAGCAGGACTAGAACCAACAGGTGGAAATTGCAGGGAAACAGATTTTGACTAAACATTAAGAGAAGTTTCCTAACAGTGAGAGATGTTCAGCAGCGGAACAGATTGCCTTGAGAGCTGGTGGGTTCTCCTTCACTGGAGGTATTTAAGCAGAGGTTGGATGGCTATCTGTCAGAGATGCTCTAGCTGCACCCCACAATGTAGAGCTTGCATTGAGCCAGGGACTGGACTAGATGATTACTTGCAACTCTAAGATTCTATGATTCTATCAGCCTGAGTCAGCATAGCAGTGCTATCTGGGGATGACTGGAGCCATCCAACACATCTGGAGGACACCCAGCTGGGGAAGGCTGCACTAGAGAGTGCCAAGGTGTGCACATGTTCAAACATGAGCCAACTTCCTTCTCCTTCATGCTTTCTCCTCTGAGAGGGGCATGGCTTGGACCCCATTTTTATAAATGGGGTGAACAAAGGACTATTTTTTGTAACTAAATACACTGAGAATGCTCCTAGACATATATCATCAGTAGGTTGTATAGGAAGCTTGTATAGTTATCCTTTTGCTATTATTTCCCCCCCCCTTGCTTTTACTGCCACATAAGCTCCTATTTTCTTAAATAAATTCAGTGACACTTTCTATTGCCTTCTGTGTATTATGGGTTTCCCACTCAGCCCACCCCTGCCATGCCAGGTCATGTTACCAAGTAAGAAGGCTAATTTCCCAAACATCAGCTATGCAAAGAGAAGAACAAGAAAAGCAAGGGAGCTCAGCCGTGTACATAAAAATTAAAATGAAGGAGGAATTGAGAATCAGAGTCATGCAATGTAAATAGAACTCAGAAGGCAGACTGCTCTGTGGCACATGCAACACTATTTTAAATACTGTGAGGCAAATGTATGCGGAGAAAAATCTATACGTGGGCCAAGTGAGAAGGCAGGCACTCAAAATAAAAAGGAACTGAACTCAGACATGAAGAATGATGAAGAGAACTGCTTGTCAAGGCAGATGGCAATGTCTGGGCACAAAAAGGGGTGCAATTCACAACCCTTCAGTAACCAGATGGCAACAAAACAAGCAACTCTTTCTTCTACTCTGATCTTTCAGAAGTTGGATACACGACAATCAGATGGCAACAGGTCCTGTAAAGGATCTTTTATACATGGAAGCCAAACTAATAGGCTTTGGCAAGATCACTGCAGAAAAACATATGCCATCTCCTTACATTCAGTAAACTTGGGCATTCCTTACAAAACTGCTCGAAGGCGCAATGTAGTGTACTGCATTATAGTGTACGACCAGGAGTAGGAGGAAAGATTGCATCATAATCAATTTCATGTACATGAGAGACTGGTGTGCAGTTGCCAAATTAAGCTTACCTTGTTGGAACAGCAACTGAGAAACATATGTTGTTTGAGACTGATCATGATCAAACTCATGCTTCTGTTTCATCCTTGCCAACTTCAAGAGGAAGAACACAGGTGGGCAAAAAAGGTTTTAAGTTTAGGAAGCTTCCAAGTTAGACCACTGGGTCCATACACTGCCTGGCAGCAGCTCTCCAGGGTTTCAGACTTATCTGGAGATGACAGGGACTGAATCTGGGACCTTTCGCAGGCAAGGCATATGGTGTACCACTGAGCTGCAGCCTTTCCCCAAATTTATAAGAGAGTCACATGAAATAGCACACACATTTACCACTACTCCAGGGGTGCTATATTCCACAAAAATATACAAAGCCCCCCTTTTCAAAGTGGTACAGATGCTCAGGAAGATTAGAACACACTGTGTTACAGTGGTTCCGGTCCTACCTGGGGGGTCAATTTCAGAGAGTAAGATTGGGTGACTATTCCTCGGACCCTTGGCAATTGCGCTGTGGGGTTCCGAAGGTACCATCTCGTCCCCAATGTTGTTTAACATCTATATGAAGCCATTGGGAGTAGTCATTAGGGGATTTGGAGCCAAGTGCCATCAGTACGCTGATGACACACAGCTCTATATCCCTGTGACAACTGAATCAAGAGAGGCTGTGCAAGTCCTGAATCAGTGCCTGATTCAGTGATGAATCAGGCACTGATTGGCTCTCATCCAGCTCAGTGATGAGCTGGATGAGAGCCAATAAACTGAGGCTGAATCCTGGCAAGATGGAAGCCGTGTGGGTGAGTGGTTCCCGAGTCCAGGAAAAAGGCTCATTGCTTGTTCTGGATGGGGTTGCACTGAAAAATCAGATTCATAGTCTAGGGGTGCTCCTAGGTCCATCATTGTCGCTGGAGTCCCAAGTGACTGCAGCAGCTCAGAGTGCCTTTTACCATCTTCAAATGGTTTGCCAGCTATGGCCTCTCCTGGACAGGGATAACTTGGCCACAGCGATACAGGCACTAGTAACCTCAAGACTGGATTACTGCAATGTGCTCTATGTGGGGATGACCTTAAGGCTGCTCCAGAAGCTGGAGCTAGTGCAGAATGCAGCAGCTCGGCTGCTGTTAGGAGCTGCCCCTTTTCAGCATGCAACTCCTTTGCTGAAGGAATTGCACTGGCTACCTATTCGCTATCGGGTCAGGTTTAAGGCTCTGGTACTTGTGTACGAAGCCTGAAACAACTTGGGACCAGGTTACCTGAGAGAGCGCATCCTCCCATACCAACCTACGCGATCACTGAGGTCATCAGATGGCATGCTCCTCATGGACCTTTGGCCTGATTGGAGTCCACCAGGAAAAGAGCCTTCAGTGTGGTGGCTCCATTTCTGTGGAACTCCCTGCCTCTGGAAGTCAGGCAGGCTCCAACATTGCGCTGCTTTCTGTGCCTGCTGAAGACTTCCTTGTTCCAGGAAGCCTTCTCTGCTCTCCAACCACTACTGTAATAGTTACTTTGTTTGCAATGAGTTGCTGTTGCTTCTTTTATCTGTTTTTGTCTTTTTACTGTTCACCGCTCTGGAATCTACTTAGATATGGAGCAGTATAAAATACTGTCAACAACAACAACAACAACAACAACAACAAACACTTTCAACCAGTAGCTCCTGCATTATATACATACATTTGATTTAGGCTAGAAAGACAGTCACTCTATCATAAGAATTACTGAAAACAGCAATGCTAAAGCATTTCTGAGAAAAGACTGAGGCTGTAATCCTATACCCACTTTCCTCCAACAAACTCACTGGGACTTCCCTCTGAGTAGACATGCATAGGATTGCACTGCAATTATTCAGTTTTCACTGAACACATGTTTGAACTGGGCTCAAACTTGATTTGCATTGATAGGACTAGGAAGTACAAGGGAATAGTATTGGTTAATGATCCTAAAACAGGAGATTGGATGGATGCAGGATTTCTTCTGTCAACTCAAAATGTGTGCTTCCTTATAACCTTCAGCCCAAGTGACCTATCTCTACCCCCCCACACACACACTATATACAGTGTATCCCTATAAACTATGGCTCCCCCAAAATACATTTACAGCCAAGGAGAGAACCGCGCAGTTGCGAAACTGCCCAGTGGGGGGCATCTTATACATGGGGGCGTCTTATACACGGAAAAATACGGTAATTAATTATTTTCTTCTGCAATCTCAAATATCACAAATTCGAACAAAGCACCACTTCCCTGAAACTAGAAAAATGCAAGTATACCAAGTTTATGTTGTGATATGTATCACTTCACCAGCTGCAGCACAGTTTACACATGGAAGGGACAGAATGGCTGTAAACAGGTTTGTTATGTCTTTCTGGATTCCCGTGTTGTTCGCATGGGAAACTAGACCGTGAGAGCAATATGAGCTAGTCACATGGTTTGTATGTTCTGATGACGTGCTAACTTGTTTTCTGTCTGAAGCCATCTTCGAGAGAAGCAGGACTGCTTTCTCTCTTCTCCTTTGTTCTTCTTGCTGGACTTTGTTACTGCAACAATGTAACATCTTTGCTGAGGTGGAGTGAAGCTCAACTTATTCCACTGGATGTAATGCTTGCTATGCATTTATACTCTGCACATGGACTGTAACTAGGAAATGTATACTCTGTAGAACTTTACTTGTTAAGTGAATAAACAGGTAAAATTAGACCTGTGGTGTTCCAGAGTGTTTCCTGACTCCATGGATTAATCTGCAACGGGGAAGCTGGAATCAGTCTGACAACAAGGCTGACTGGGCTGGAGAAACTGGCACAACACAGCTGCACGCTGCGCAGGGGGAGGTGAGATCTGGAAGATCTGTGTGTGGAATTTCAGGCCTCTGCTACCACACAGAGACAGGATTTTAAATCTCCCAACTCACACACACTCTGCTCAAACATAATACCAACAGTTTATTCAAAAAGGGCATTCATTTGTACAAAATGAGCTGCAGAAATATAGACACACCCTATCTATATACCACATAAAGACAAATATTATGTTATTAATAACATTTATGAGATAGCAGGTTACCCAGAAGCTGAAACATGCCTCTAATGAGATTTGGGAAAACTAGTAGGCTAAATGACCTACATTGAAGTTAGCTAAGTGAACAATTTTTTTGTCTTCAACTAAAAAGAGATGGAAATATCATTGCATAATCCCAATTTGCATCCATTTGTTTCTAGAAATGTACATTATTCATAGCATCTTGTCAGCCAGGCTCTCAGCACAGAATTTTGTCTGGAGGGAAACCTCAGAGAGTTCACAGATCCTTCTATATGTATTTGAGGCTGTCTTATCAGTTCAGTGGATTGCCAGCACCACCTAATGGCAAATATAGACAAACTACAGCAATTTATTTATTTATTTATTTATTTATTATATTTATACCCCGCCTTTTTCCCCCGCAAGGAACCCAAGGCGGCTTACATAGTCCTCCTCCTCTCCATTTTATCCTCACAACAACCCTGTGAGGTAGGTTAGGCTGAGAGTCAGTGACTGGCCCAAAGTCACCCAGTGAGTTTCATGGCCGAGCGGGGACTAGAACCCGGATCTCCTGAGTCCCAGTCCAACACTCTAACCACTACGCTACACTGACAGAGAGGTCTGATACAGGCCATCTCCACACACCATTCTCAAAAATTCTGAGTGTGTTTTGGCAACAGACACCCACAAATTAGCTAAACAAGATGAAGGCCTAATTGACCCAAAGCCCTTACATTTAGTGAATCAATGGCTATTAGTGTACAGATCAATTCAGATACACTCACCCAATGCATACGTTTGAAAAAGACAGAACCCCTTGGGTTATTTTTCCCCTCTAAAATATAAAGATTGGATCAGCCAGCCAATAGGAGACCAAAGGAGCAACCCTGTTGATGGCACCACCTTGCTTGCCAAAGGATCAGCCATCAAAGCTTGCTTCACACATATGCTTTCAGTAATTTCTACAATAAACCTGTAAAACAGGTTGGTATTACCTCCCCAATATTCGAAATGGAATAGTCGTTTGTAGGGCAAAGCTAATGAGAGGCAAAAATTGGAGCCCAGTTCATAACTTACACTCCTCACAACCATGCTAAACACAGCTTTCCTTCAAGAGTTAAACTGCCCCATCTTCTATTATCCTAAGATTACAGAACAGTGGACCTATGTGATCTTTCCCCATAAAAAATGTTATGCCCATTCCAACAAAAGGAGCTCTTTCTTTGCTCCTTCACAGGTAATTGCAAGACTACCTTGTTCCTAGGTCAAGAACAATCATACCACTTTTAGACATCACTAGCACAGAGTTGTCTTTAGGATGCAGGGAACTGACAGTTGCTGGCTTTCAGCAAGCTGCTTTTTCAAACAGACAATTGGCACAATGGACACTGGATATTTCATAGATTATAGAGTTGGAAGGGGCCTACAAGGCCATCGAGTCCAACCCCCTGCTCAATGCAGGAAACTAGAGGAGGGGTCTCCCATCCAAGTAATAACGAGGCCTGACCCTGCTTAGCTTTCCACACTCAAACAAGCTGAGCCAGCGTAAGCCACAGTATTCTAAAAGACCTCCACAACAGTACTTCAGTAGAGCTTCACATACGTATAACAATAAAAGTGGCAAAAGCAAGAAGTAGGCTCCTGGACATCACAATGGCAGTTCTGAACTGAGATCCAGAAAGGTTTCCTTATTACTCTGAAGTTCTGGGGACACTACTGCTTGTCAGTATGCCTGTTCTAGGAACATAAGAAGCTGCCTTATCCCAAGTCAGACCACTGGTTTGTCTTGCTAAGTTTTGTCTGTGTTGACTGACATGGGCTTTCCTGGGTTTCAGACAGGCATCTTCCCAGTCCTGCCTGGAGATGCCAGGGATTGGACCTGGGAACTTCCGCATGCAAATCAGATGCTCTGCTGCTGAGCTACGGCCCTTCTCCAGTTTTCCTATTACTGCAAGTCCAACAAAAATGAAGCTCCCAAAGCGAGTGCAGTACAAAGACAGTCCCAAAGATTTATTCAGAAATCAACAAAAATCCAATGCATTTTGAGCCAGGTAGGCCTTCAGCAAGAAACTATATATATCTGGAAGATAAATTCTTAGATCAAGTGAGTAAAAAAAGTTTGCTCCATTTACCACCAGCACAACGAGCACAGTATTTCTATCAAGAAAACAAGCAGGGGAGATTGTACGCTTTTGCTGTGTCCCTTAATGTTCAAGGGAGCCAGTAGCCCACTGCGCCGGTAAATGTGAATATGTTTACCATCCCACGCTGGGTCTCATTTCACCTTTCCCTCCCAAGTGACTAGACTTCAAAGAACCTCCATGGCAGCACACAGGCTTTTTCAATTATCTGCACTTTAGGAGATGTGCTCATCATCCACGGCAGCTGTCATGAGCTAAGAAATGGGCCCTGCAACATGTTGCAGTGGAGCACTCCTGTTCAGTGTTCCGGTCATCCAGCCGTGCCTTTCTTCAGGATACTCTCTTCCAGCCTTCTCCAACCTGGTACCCTCGAGATGTGTTGTATTACAACTCCCATCATCCCCAGCCAGCATCAGGTTGGGGAAGGCTGCTCTATTCCATGTCTCCTCAACCCTGGTTTTCTCCCCACCCCACCCCTGCCCCCACCCAATGAGCCAGCACTCTGTGGCTAATCCTCATCAGGCTGTTTTGGAGGGGGGGAATTGCCCCCATAGGATATTTTTTTCCTTTGTACTTCTACAAACCTTGGGGTTTCCCTGAGCTCTTGTGTGTGGATGGTGGCTTTTTGGCTACATAAGGATCCACACTCAGAGAATGAGTTCACTATTGGCATATAGGACAGCATTCAGATGGCTCATGGAACAGCCAGAAACCATGCTGGGCTTACCGTATATGGAAAGCAAGATGGTGTTGCCCATTCCAAAGCCAAGTCGCTGAATGCTGAGAAGGAATGACAATTTATCTTCTTCTATGTTGGGATGGGCAACTTGTGGCCCTCCATATGTTTTGGCCTACAACTTCCATCAGCCCTAGCCAGCATCACCAACAGTGACAGCTGGTGGGAGTTGTAGGCCAAAACATCTGGAGGACCAAAAGTGGCCCACTCCTGTTTTACATAATGTCATTACTGAGCAGTCAGATATATAAAGAGGGTTGCACTATACATCTTATGGATTATTTCTGGCCATAAAACGTGTGACATAATAGTACCATTCACTCTTTACTGGCAGCTTACAGGTATTAATAAGAGCCCTAAGGCTTGTCCAGGCATTCCCCTACACTGCTACAGAAAAACTTTAGCAGTTCCCAGAATATTTCTAAAATACAAGGAAGCCAACAGTCGCTTCCAAAGTTTAACATGTAATTCAAAACATTCACTTATTTAGTCTCAGGTTAAGGCTCACACAGATACAACCTATTACCATCACCATTTGATGTGGCATGATTTCACCAATAAGTGCGTGTGTGGGGAAACATGGTGCACAAGCTACCTTTGGTGCGGAGGAGGGAGCACAATATAATCCCTTAGAGCAATTTGCAAAGCTGGGGGAGTGGGCAGAGAAGAGAAAGAAAACTAAGAAACACTCTAGACATCATCAATACATCTCAGCCTTTACTTCCATTTGCAACAATGCTTGGAAACTAGTGCAAGGGTGCTAAAATGCCACAAAATGAACACTGGCCACTGAAACCGAATTTCTCCCACTATTATTTATTGTTAATATTGCATTATTTTCATATTTTATGTGAATCACATTGAGTATCAATTTGTTTCAACAACAAGCTGACAAATAAATCCAAATTATTATTAAGCATCAGGTAATACACATCAGATGTTGAACAAGTGGTTGCAAGTAATAGTTTTTTTTTAGCACAGCAGTGTACTCGGCCTTTCGTGGTTATGTCTTTTCCCTAAGATTTAGCACTTGGAGACTGATGAAAGATATATCTATAATCGTATCTCCAGTGAAAATGCTGGAGGAGGTCATCTAATAATTTGGGCTGTGGTGGCATCAAGATGCACACGATACCCACCTCTGTATTTTCCAACTGCTCCCTGAAAACATGGGGAGGTTCTGAATTGGTGCCTGAAATTGTGCTAGTGAATGGCCACGATCTCAAAAAAAAATATTCCAAGACTGTTTTTCTGTCTCACTCACACACACACACACACACACACACACAGAAGAGCCATGCTGGATCAGACCAAGGTCCATCTACTCCAGCATTCTGCTCACAGTGGCCAACTAGCTGCCACTGGAGACCAACAAGCAGGACATGAGTGCAATAGCACCCTCCCGCCCATGTTCCCCAGCAACTGGTGTACATAGGCATATTGCCTCTGATTTTGGAGGTTGCACATAGCCATCAGGACTAATAGCCATTGATAGCCTACTCCTACTCCTCCACATGACTCCTCAACTCTTCAAAAAAGTTTCTACCTATTAGAATTAACTCTATATACAAAGCACCAACTTAATTCAAACCTTAAAAGGGGTATTGTAGAGTTGTAAAAAGAGCAGAAAAGGGCAACTAAAATGATTAAGGGGCTGGAGTAACTCCCGTATGAGGAAAGGTTACAACATCTGGAATTGTTTAGCTTAGGAAAAAGGCAAGTAAGGGGAGACAAGACAGAGGTGTACAAAATTATGCGTGGTGTGGAGAAAGTGGATAGGGAGACATTTTTCTCCCTCTCTCGTAATACTAGAACCCGGGGTCATTCCATGAAGCTGATTGGTGGGAGTTTCAGGACAGATAAAAGGAAGTACTTTGTCACACAGCGCATAAACTACAGAATTCACTTCCACAAGATGTAGTGGGGGCCACCAATCAGGATGGCTTTAAAAGGAAATTGGACAAACTCATGGAGGATAAGCCTCTCGATGGCTACTAGTCCTAATGGCTGTATGCTACCTGCAGTATCAGAGGCAGTATGCCTGTATACACCAGTTGCTGGGGAATTGGGGGGGGGGGGTGAATGCTGTTGCACTCCTGTCCTTCTTGTGGGTTTCATTCGGGCAGCTAGTTGGCCACTGTATGAACAGAATGCTGGACTAGATGGACCCTTGGTCTGATCCAGCATGGCTCTTCTTATGTTCTTATTTCTCCAGAACCATTTCCCAGGGAGTCTGTATTTAAATGCTAAAAGTAGCTTCATTATATATTAGCAGAAATGCCAACATAATGCACCAGTGATGCATTGGTCCAGTTTGCACATAGTGACAATCCTTGCGCCTGCCTGCTCCTGCTGTTTAACCAAGGGTTCAAACTCTGGGTTGCTTGTCCCCCAACAACCCAGAATTCTGGGTTCAGACATTGTGATAAACAAACCAGGGACAAAGCGTCCCTGGGTTGTTTATTGCAGTGGGAGTGGATGAGGCGCAGGAACCAGCATGCACACTTGCTGCTGTTAGTATTCTCAATAACCCCGTTTGTCAACCATGGGTTTTTACAAGGTGCAAACCAAGTCAATAGGTACTAGGCACGGATGTTAAAAGACAAGTGGAGGTATTTAAAAATTAGTTAGCAAACCAAAGATTAGCTGGTTCATGGAAAAAGCTAGAAATACCATTGAAAAAGGTATAAACGAAACACGTGTTTGGCCTTTTGGTTATACCTACAATGAAGAAGAGTAAGAGAGCCAGTTTTAAATACCTATTTCCTCAACATACCCAAGTGCATAGTAGGCAGCAGGTGTACTGATACTTACAAATTAGACAGAGTTTCTCCCTGAAGCCACAAGGCATTAGACTTGTTATACTGATGCTAACTAGTTTGGCAAGTACAACACTGTATACTAAGACATTCCAAAGAGTATCCTCTCCCAGATTTACATGCTGTGTGAAAGCCTCCCATTTAAGCTTGGTCTGCAGATGTGGCAAAATGAGGTGCTAGAATGGGCGATACCACTTTAGACTCCAGGTGAGGGACAGAAGTTTTGAATGCTCCCCCATATTGAAAGAACCTCCCTGAAAATAGAAAACTAGTACATCAGGGAAGGAGGGTCTGCCCCAACCCTTCTCCAGCTATGTTGGTTTTCTATTTGCAGGTGGGTTAATGTAGGAGAGTATTAAAAAATGTGATTCCTTCACCTGCAGTCTGAAATGGAGAGGGACCGTAACTTGGTGGTAGAGCGCATGCTTTGCATTCAGATGGCCCCATGTTCAATCCCTGGCATCTCCAGTTTGAAAAAGGATCAAGTACCAGGTGATGGGAAAGACTTCTGAATGAGAACCAGCAAAACTGCTGCTACTCAGAATGGACAATACAAAGCTAGATGGACAGAGTCTGACTTGGTATAAGCCAGATTCCTGATTTCTTATGTCTTCCCACCTCATTCTGGCGCATGAATGAGGCCCTAATTCCTTCTAGACAAGTAAATTGCCAGATCCACATACAGCTTAAACACATGTACACACACAGGGCTTGAGACACAACCACATGCAGGCAGTCAGCACATGTCCTGAATATATCCAGAAGGCTGCTGTATGCAGTATTCACCGGAGCAGGAAGACTGCCCCACGGCTAGCTGGGGAATGCTAGGAATTGTAGGACTTCTTTCTGTATAAGCATGCATAGGATCGCACCCCTAATATATCTCCCTAATGGCCCTTCCTCTTTAGCAGGTTTATAGACTAACCATATTATGGCTGAACATTGACACTCAATCACCTTAGGCAAAACTGTTCAACAAAGCCAGAGCACAGTAACAGCAACTCACCTGGGCACTTCTGCTGGCTGAGTTTTTAGAGGGGTGGCAACAGCTGTCGGTGGTTCCACTGCTGCATTAGTGGCTTGTGCTTCTACTTTCTCCTCTGCCTTCACGGGCTCCTGTGATTCTGTAGCCTTTGCACTATCCAATGCAGAGTCATGCTCTACTGTTGAGTTGACTTCAACCACCTCAGCTACAGCTGGCACCTTCATCCTCTCTCCTGCAGCTGCCAAGTCCTCCTCTCTTTTCCTCAAGCTTTTCCTCAAGTTCTTGCTGCCTTCTCTCATCATCTTGACGGGCCAGAAGTTCAAAGTTTTTGAATGCCTGCAAGTGATACAGCAATCAGGCAACAATCCAATCATTAACCTATAGCTTACCATAATAGAACTGAAAACAGGATGTCCATTAGTATTGCTCCTCTTACCAGACAGCTTCACCAAGGATCTTCAAAGCCAAACTGTTTACATTACAAACAAAACAAGTGTTCAAGCTTTTAAAGCTGCATCAGCCCACAGTACCAATACCTTTGGAGGATGGGAAGTTGCACTGGAGAAAGAAATTAAAAGTGAGCCAGACTGAACTAAACAGAAGCTCCTAATGAGATGCTGCAGGGCTTCCAGAAAAGGCTCATCAAACAAACAAACAAACCAACAAACATAAAAGGAGTCTTGCAGGGGTGGGCAAGCTGTGGCCCTCCAGATGTTTTGGCCTACAACTGGCTAGGGCTGATGGAAGTTGTGGCAGTTCAGATGTTTTGGCCTACAAGCTGCCCACCACTGCTTTAAGGTGCCAAAACATTTTTTTAAATTACATTTATATCCTGCCTTTTTTCCTCTTGCGAGGAACCCAAGGTGGCTTACATAGTCCTCCTCTCCACTTTATCCTCACAACAATACTGTAAGGTAGGTTAGGGTGAGAGTCAGTGACTGGCCCAATGTCACCCAGTGAGCTTCATGGTGAAGTGGGGTCTAGAACCCGGATTTCCTGAGTCCCAGTCCAACACTCTAATCACTACGCCACACTGGCTCTTCACAACTTTTTATGTGTGTTTGCTGTAACAGACTAATACAGCTAACCCCCCCCTCAAAGTAACAGACATAACTTAACATAGCCTTCCCCAACTGGTGGCCTCCAGATGTGTTGGATTACAGCTTGCCTCATCCCATCATGGTTGGGGAAAGCCTCCACAGGCAACAAGCCCACCACATTACTATGCTGGGTGCAGAGGAGGAGCAAAGTCCATTACATGGAAGCAAAGTCCCCTGAAATTGCGCCTGTTTGTATGGAAAGTAAAATGCAGGTGTTAGTAGGTTAATGAGGGCTAGCTATTGTGCAACAGAGGAAGACTAAGGATGAGGCAGAATAAATCAGCAGCACTCCACCTATAGCACTCCACCTTGCCATGCGTTCACTTCCATCGCCCAGCCAAAGGAGACCTTTAGCTAAAATATCTCCACCCTTCTCATAACCACACACACACACCCCGTATTGAATCTATTCATGTTGCTGATGCCCAGTTTCTATAAAGCAGCTGACAAAAATAATTTAGTAACCATTCTAGAGCAGCTAACTGTTCCAAAAATAGACTGGAGGGACACAGAAGCAGGGCTCCAGCAGATATCAATTTAAAGGCCAGGCTTCTGTCTAAAACTGCATCATCAAAGGGTGCATGGGCATGAGGTATGGGCAAAAACCAAAGTTTGGTCCAATATCAAATGGCAACTTGCAGTGTCCAATGAAAAAGCCAGAGCCTGCTGTAATTTCTCCAGGTTATACACAAGGGAAGTTGGGATTTGTGTAGGGCAGAATCAATAAGATATAAGGAAGAGTCAATGCAGAAAGACACATCTAGACACTTCAAGAATTCTGTGTCCATCCCTTCCACTGTTCGCCAATAAGACCCCTTCTTCCTCTCTTTGAAAAGTAAAGCCCTCTTTGTGTCACTTTTCCATTTAGGATTAGGTACAATACAAAATTTAATTTCATTATGCCTTCCCCCAAAAAGTAAAAGAGCCCTGAACCCTAACCCTAACTATCAAAACTAGGTTGTTCTGTGTTAAAAATATCAGACCTAGCCTTTTCCTAATTTGGTTAAAGAACTCTTTGGAGCTCTAATGTGTTAGTATAACGAGCATTGCTGGAAATCAATAGTACATATGACAGCAGGTAAAATGGGATTTAAAAAAATAAGTTGTTCAAATGCATGTAACCATCACCTTAACTCAGACACTTGTCCAACATTTGAAACTTTAATAATGGACTCTAAGAAACATTCAAATTTCAAGAAGGATTGATTTTCTTTTTTTCCTATAGACACCCTAAATTCAAATCCTGTTAGTGTGATTACACTTTATCTCAAAGCCATATATATGCAGCACCCTAGAGGTCACAAAGGAGATCAATTCTTAATAATGAATAATTTGGGGGGAATAAAAACTTATTTTTTGGAATCACTAGGATTTTGCAAATGAATGCTTGGTCTCATTGTATCACTGACAGTCGTTTAGAAATGTAGGATATTATGTATATTTTTACCAATACACACTTTGAAAAAAGAGAAAAACACACCCATACTCCCCAAAACAGTTACAGCTGGTGCAGCTTAAGTTTATCCAGTCTTGTTTATGTTTACAACAGAGATAAAAGAGAAAATGTATGTTCTTCTACAGACTTACAGGATATACTTTGTTTTTACTAGAACTTTGAGATCCATCAACCAGAACCAGGTGCAAAATACTGGCACAGAAGTGCAAACTTACACTGAGAATTAAGAAATAGGAACCTGCCCAGCCTGGGAATTTGTTTTCAGTACCAGAACTGAGCTCACACTCCTTCTGCTCAAGAATCCACTCCAGGTCTGTCCCCCCCAAACTTCTCAATTTCAGTAGCCTAGTTGACATCACAATCCTATACACTTACCTGGGAGTAAGCCTCATTAAACACAGTGAGACTTAGTTCTGAGTAAACATGCATAACATTGCACTGTTAGGGGCGGGGGAAAGAAGCCTTTTGGTTGTAGCTATCATTTAAAAAAAATGAGAATCAAAAAAACCCTTGCCGATATACAGCAATCATCCAGAGATCTACCAGTAGATCCTGGGCTACATTCTGCCTTAAGTCAGTCATGTCTAACTTGTTCCTTCTGCTCTTAGACAGTGAAAAATCCTATAGCCCTGCAGGAGTGGGAGCAAGGATTGTACTTCCAGGCAACTGACCAACCAATTGCAAGCAGTTGGGGGAGTGAGGTGGGCTAAGACAGAGTGGAAACAGCTACAAGTCATGCCTTGGATTGAGAGCATAATTCGTTCCGGAAACATGCTTGTAATCCAAAACACTCTTATATCAAAACGAAATCCCCCCCAAAAAAATTTGTATAGAGTTTTTAAATTTAAGCCGTACTACAGTACTTGTATTGCAAGACGTCGCTTGTATATCAAGTAAAAAAAAATTAAATAAATATTTAAAAATTTGCTTGTCTTGCAAAACGCTCTCAAACCAAGTTACTTGCAATCCAAGGTATTACTGTACAACAATATAATAAAAATTGGGATTGGAATGGGGCAGGGAGAGAATGCCACCCCAAAGCGATGTGTCAGAGAGTGATGGAAGCAGCCACAACATAATTCTATTTTGTTTTATGTAAACCACCTTGGTGAGCCTTCTGGATCGAAAGGCAGGATAGGAATCAAATAAACAGACATACATATTATTATTCTCCAGTCCGGTGGCCTCCAGATGTTTTGGGTCAACTCCCATCAGCCCCAGCCAGCATGGCCAATTGACAGGAATCCTGGGAGTTGTAGTCCAAAAGAAATGTTTGTTTTGTGATGGTCTGATAACTATATACAAGTAAACAAATCTGATCTGAAGGGCACCAGGCTGGGGAAGGCTGTACATACATATGTGTGTACACAGACACACACACACTCCAACTGAGAATCAGACAATATGCACTGGAGAAAGGTGGTTCTAGCCCACAAGATCTGAGGGTTGTTGTTTTTTCCTGTGGCACTTTGAAGACTACTCCCTGTTAAAACTATTCCCTGTTACAGTTTGCTATAACAGATCAACACTGCTACTCCTTTAGAGTGTGATGTATAGTAGTTGTTAGCGTTGGTCTAAGACTGGGGAGAGCTGGGTTCAAAGCCATGAAGCTCACAGGGTGACACTGGGCCACCAATCATTCATACTTGCTCTGCCAAAGCCTCCATCACAGGGTTGTTGTGGGAATTAAAATGGGAGAGGAGAAAACCATGTAAGCCAGGCTGCTTTCCTTAGAGGAATGGTGGGATAAAAAGTGTTATACATACCGTAAATAAAGACGGTTTGGGACCACAATACCTGATGGAACACCTCTCCCAACCTGAATCTACCCTGACACTACGATCTACATCTGAGTTCTTCTTCAGAGTGCCACCTCCAAGGGAAGCTCAGAGGGTGGCGACAAGGGAGAGAGCCCTATTAGTGGTGGCTCCCCCATTTTGGAATGATCTCCCCACTGAGGCCCACCTGGCCCCAACGCTGTCATCTTTTCAGTGCCAGGGTAATACTGCCCTCTACTCCCAGGCATTTAATGGCATATGATGCAACACGTCAGCTGTTTTAACAAGTATAGTTAAACAGGTCCAGTTTAAAAGGTCTAGGGTTTTTTTAATTGAAATTGTTTTAGTTGTTTAAATTGTTTTTAAATTTTGTATACTGAGATGTCATGCTGCATTTTATTGCATCTGTATTTTATGCTGTATTTTTATTATTGTATCTGTGTTTTTATGAATTGCTGTGAACCTCCCAGAGGATTTCAGCTATTGGGGCGGTATAGAAATGAAAATAATAACAACAACCACCTCCACCAATAATAATGACCAATCGAGTTGCTTTTGAGCGTCGTGTGAGACAGACGGGCAAGCATCTGGGGGGGGTGAGGGTGGCTTGTCCCTTGGCCAAGGGAGAGGAATCCAGCTCAGACTCACCCTGAGGGTCATGGTCTTCGCCACGCCTGGAGGGAAGCCGAGCCGGTCCGCCGGCTGCAGCAGGAGACGGTAGAAGTCGGTCTTGCGGTAGAGGAAGCCGAAAAGGACGTTCAGGAACTCCTGGACGTTGCCCACATGCTGTAAGATGCCCAACAACGCTTGGTCGTACATGTCCGTCATGGCGGCGGCGCGCTCCATGAAGCCAGACGAGAGAGAGAGAGAGGCCACCTGAGCGAGGAGGGCCTAGTCACGCCCCAAGGAAGGAAGGAACCAGCTGAGGGAACGGCAACCAGGAGAGGCCCGCCGAAGGGCAGCTACCAACGGCAACCCCCACTCGCCCAGCAACGAGCCTCGGGAAGCTCAGAGTCTTCCGCTGTCACGGCAACCCTAACTCTGTGGACAATCCGGTCACGTGGCCTGGCCCTTGTTTCCGGTCCATCGCAAAATGCATTCCCCTCTCCCAACAGGCAGCTTCCGGTTCAGTGAGACTCGGCGGTTCCCCCTGTACAGTAAGAAGGGACTACTGGAGTGTCACCGGTTTTGAAGAGAAACTGGACTGCAGGGCTTAGAATTCCCTCCGTGTGCGAAGCAAGAGTGGTAGAAGCAAAGATCTATTTAGGGTGCAATCCTATACAAGTTTAGACAGAAAAAAGTCCTACAATTCCCAGCATTCCCCTGGCAGCATGCTGGCTGGCAGGGGAATGCTGGGAATTTAGGACTTTTTCTGTCTACATCTGCATAGGATTGCGCCTTTATTAGTCTATTAGGCTGTGATCCTATGCCCACTTACCAGGGAGTACGCCCCACTGAACTCAATGGGGCTTACTTCTGAGTAGGCATGTATAGGACTGCACTGTTAGGGTGCAATCCTATGCATGTTTAGACAGAAAAAAGTCCTACAACCCCCAGCATACCTCCAGTCAGCCATACTGGCTGGGGCATGCTGGGACTTGTAGGACTTTTTTGCTGTCAAAACCTGCATATGATTGTGCCTTTAATGCATAGGATCATTCCCTTAGATCAGTGTTCCCCAACCTTGGGTCCTCAGATGTTTTTGGCCTACAACTCCCAGCATGCCCAAGCCAGCATGCTGGGAGTTGTAGGGCCAAAAACATCTGGGGACCCAAGGTTGGAGAACACTGCTTTAGTGTATCAGTATTATATATCACTTTTCCTGATTAGTTCACAGCACTTTACTGTAACAACAGCCTAATTCCAATAAAACAAGCAGCCTTAGAAGCACTTTTTCCTTGCATTGCTTTCGAGATTTGTGCGCCTTTCCACACATTCAGCAAACATGCAGCAGGGTTGTGGGGAAGACACTCAGATCTTGCCCTTTATCCCCACTCCCTGACTTCCACTTGTTCATCTGAAGAAGGCCTAAATAGAGTCTACACACGTACAACTTGCACCTGTGTATGTTCTCTCCCAATCATCAGGAACCCTGCAAAAGGCAGGATCTGTGATCACGTTTATATGAGCATAGGCTCTGTTCGGACCGCCACTCACTAAAAACTTGGCTGTTCATGGGGTGGGCTAAGATTTTAAAATTTTATACTGTTTTAAATGTATTTTATCCTGTTTTTATCTTCTGTACATCGCCCAGGATGGCCGGTTTGCCGGCCAGATGGGCGATAAATAAATGTAAATAATAATAATAAAGATGAACACTTGCAGGACTAGTGTCCAGTTGGCATTGCCAAGCACCTGCCATGTCCCAGTTGGGGCCTGACCAGTGGAGGCTGGTGGCTCCAATGTCAGTGGGGTGGTGTATCCACTCAGGGTTTCAGTCTGAACTTTTAAGGAGCTATCTGTGGTGCTGAAACTTACCCGCAAATTAGGTGTAGCACCATGGATAGCTCCTTTAAAGTTCAGGCTGAAACCTGGAGTGGATACACCATGCCACTGACATTGGAGCCAGCAGCCTTAGCTGGGCCAGACTGCCAATCCTTGGCACATCACAGAAAAAGAATCTATCCATCCCCCTCCCCAGTGGTTTGTCTCTTGTGCTGGTTTTCAATTTGCAGGGAGTGTTGTTGGGCTGTGTTGTTTAAAGCATTAAAAAAACCCTGATCACCCACCTGTAGGCTGAACTGGTACCGTCTTTACTATCTCCCCATCATTATAGCAGCACATTCTTTCTGTTGCATGTGTGAACTGACCAGGCTTCTGTAGAGATGTAAAATTTCCAGAAATCTTGGGGGGAAATATAAAATAAGTAATACTTTTTCTTCTTTTTTAGTGCATTCCCTAGTGGCGGGGTCAATTGAGAACTTTATTAAAACCTGTGGCAGCATGTTACATGGACTCATTCCTCAACATTAATTTTAAAAAAGTTCTCCCAGAGAGTTTTATGGCTGTGTGGGAAGTTGAATCTGGATCTCTCCAGTCTTAGCCGAGCACACTAAGCACTATGCCACCTTAGAACATGTCCTAGAATGTTCTGCAACATGCAAGGATTCCAGGGAAGATGCTCAAGGTTAAAGAACATAAAGCAGAGAGTAGGAATAAATAGTAAATTCTCACAACGGAGGGATGTAAACAGTGGGGTCCCACAGGAATCTGTGTTGGGACCAGTACTTTTTAACTTGTTCATAAATGATCTAGAATTGGGAGTGCGCAGTGAGGTGGCAAAGTTTGCTGATGACACTAATTATTTAGGGTGGTTAAAACGATGAGGGAAGGGCTTCACTTGCAGAAGGTCCCTCTGCCCAATTTGGGGGGATCCCCAGATTCCCCCCACACACACACACCACAGCTCACTCCGTTCAGCAGGGTCTCCTGACTCTCTGTGAAACATCTTCAGGTGCCTGGAGGGGACATGGAAGTCCACTTCTGCCAGCACAGTTGATCCAGCTTAAATCTGGATCCAAACCCAAGGTCTTTGCTTGGCACCAAAATGATATTAAGGCAGGCACTAGGTGCACTTTCCCCATCCCATCCCACCCCACCTCGGCCCACATTGCTGCCGAAGCAACCAGGACTGGTGCAAGGCAGTTTGGTGCCCTAGGCAAGATCAGATATTTAGCGCCCCCCTTCCCACTTGAGAGCACTGTATTTTTTTTTCAAGGCGTTTCTGGCGCCCCCTTGGCCTAATGGTAGCACCAGCCCTGGAAGCAAAGACTCCTTTACCCCAAAGCGATTTGCTGCAGGAGGGAAACTGCTGTTCTTCTCTCCTGTGGTAAATGGGAGATGGCGTGGAGAGGGTTAGGGATTTAGATGCATCAACCAAAATCGGGAGACCTCAATAGCAGATTTGACTTAAAAAATGGGAATCCAATCATGGCTCTCCTGCGTCACCTCTGTTTTGCCACTGAGATTTGTTACTTGTGATGATGTGATATGTGAGGCACCTTGTCTTTGTTTACCACTTTGCTTGCTAATTCGGAATCCTCCCCTATTGCTTATGGCAGTGGCGGGGGTGTTTTTGGACTACAACGCCTATCATTCCTAACCATTTGCCATGGTGTTCTCCAATAATATCTAGAGGATCACAGGTCCCCCCCCCCCCCCGGCTTATGGATAGCCTGGGCCTGGGCCTTTTCAAATTTTGCTGCCACTGGACTAGTAAATGACAAAGCAGGCCAGATGGCAGATCTTCCCTTCAGAAAACTGCTAATACGGAGAAAGAAACTGCAATAGGTAAACATTGTTTAGAGCCAGGTCTGTTGAAAATCCCAACCAGCAGCTGAGATTGACAAATAACACTTTTAGCAAATAGCACTTTTAGGTGCTCTAGTCTAATGGGACACAGAAATTCCATCAATTTGACAGATTTCTCCTTACTTCAAGTGAGACTTGTCATATGTGAGAGAATGGCTATCAGGAAAAATAATATTTACAGAACGATTAGTTCCTCAATTTTGGGAGGCTGAAATGACTAATTGACTGCCAGTCAACTTGAAATCCCTTGTTTCCTTTAATTCACTACACTTCCCTAGTATGAATTTCATTATTCATTTCCTGTTTCCTACCAGCCTGCTATCATCAGGAGCATACTTCAGAGAAGAAATGTGGCGTTCTTGAAGTCCACTGTGATGCTAGTCTCTTAAATGTTAAGGGTAGGACGATCCTATGTTCCAGTTCAGAGTTCTCCAACATAGGAGAGGTAATAATTGTAGATGTTTCCATGAGGGCAGGGAGGTTGGATCTCTTCCTCCAAGGTAAGAGCTCTCTCTCTCTCTCTCTCTCTCTCTGACTTTTGAAGAGATCCAGTGTATCCTATCACCCGCGGGACACTGTTCCAAGGTCTATAGGATTTGCACAGCTAAGGCTCCTTTAAAAAAATAAAAACAGCCGGGGAGAGGATTAGCAATTTAGACTTCTTTCCATGCTCCAAAATGTAATTTTTGTAAAATAAAATAGAAATTGTTTCCCAAATCATCACATCTAGGAAAATTTTAGGTTTCCATCTACCATTTGGATAAGCCTCACATCACAGACCTGACTCACATACTAGAGCGAGAGGACTGCATAATCATAAATACTGGGCTTTTGTTAACGTGTGCGCTCTCCCCGCCTTGTACATTTATTTATTTATTTTATTTTTATTTATTATATTTATACTCCGCCTTTTTTTCCTGCAAGGAACCCAAGGCGGCTTACACAATCCTCCTCCTCCTCTCCATTTTATCCTCACAACAACCCTGTGAGGTAGGTTAGGCTGAGAGTCAGTGACTGGCCCAAAGTCACCCAGTGAGTTTCATGGCCAAGCGGGGACTAGAACCCAGATCTCCTGAGTCCCAGTCCAACACTCTCACCACTACGCCACACTGGCTCATAACTGGAATTAGTACATAGGTGTACTAACTGGAATTACATAACTGGAATTAGTACATGGGTGCACAATCCCATGTACAGGCACTGGCATCTGCACAACGATCTATGGCAGATCAGTATGCTGCTATGAACTGATAAGATCCAGATTGCATGTGGAGTATAACAAGAGCTCTGCTGGATCAGATCAAAGGTCCATCTAGACCAGGCGTGCAGAACCTCAGGTCCACGGGCCAAATCTGGCCCACGTAGGGTCTCAATCTGGCCCTCCAGGCTTCCCCAGAAGGCCATGCCCCTTTCCCCAAGCCCCACCCCTCCCCCTGACCGCCCATTGTTTGGTGATTTCCTGGCTTTGTGTAGTTTTTCCCCACTCTAAAAGGTTGAAATGCTTCTCCTAAGACTTATTTTCTGGCAGTAAGAGCTTTAAACTAAAATATGCTGGTATTTTTGGTCCTGCCCCTTTTGCCTTTGGCCCTACCCACTGCTGGAATGCGGCCCCCGAGAGCTTCTCTGAAATGGAATCTGGCCCTCCGCTGAAACCTCACTCATCTAGTCCAACATTCTGTTTCACACAGCAGCCAACCAGACGAGCCTACAAGCAGACCACAAAGGCAACAGCCCTCCCCAGCTGTTTCTCCGCAACTGGTATCCAGTGTCATACTGCTCCTGAATATGGAAGTTCTATTTAGCCATTATGGTCAGTAGCCCTTGGTCAGTAGTGGCCATCATGACATCCTCATTTATATGTCTTGAACCTCATGCCAATCAATTTCATTGGCTGACCCCCAAGTTCTAGTATAATATTTTTTGGTGGGGACACTTCTCTTTCTCCATTCCCCCACCCCATACCATGGGTTGTATCCAATGTTAATCCTACTTAGAGCAGACCCATTGAAATGAATGGGAGTCCCATTTATTTCAATGGGTCTACTCTAAGTAGGGCTAATATTGGATACAACCTCGTGTATAATTTTCTAAAGGTGCAATCCTATGCAAGTTGAGACAGACACAGAAAAAAAGGACTACAACCCCCAGCATGCTCCAGCCAGCATGCTAGGAAGTTGTAGGACCTTTTTCTGTCTGAAGTTGCATAGGATTGCACCTTAAACCTCTGTCAAGTACAGAATACCTTGAGTGGGTGGGGAGGAGTACTTCTATGACAAGCATTGTGTTAGATTTAATCTAACTTACCATTTGATCCTGAACACATTTATTCAGTAAACCCCTCAAAGCTCAATGGGACACACATTCCTAGCACACATGGTTAGGATTTCCCCCAGGCATACCAAACAATCAAAACCAAGGGTCCAATATAGCAGGAGTGAGTGAGCAGACATGCAGGATCTACTTTGTCTTTCACTAGAACCCCAAGATTCACCAGATGCAAAATAGTGGCTCAGCTGGGCAGACAAACATTAATACATTAGGGAATGAACAGGGTGCCTCTGAGCACATGCTCCATCCAGGTATTTGTGATCAGGAAGCAGAACCAAGCTCAAAAGTCCTTTGACACAAAAATTTACCCCTGGTTTTCCCCCAAGCATTTTTTTTTTTCAGCAATGTAATCAAGGGAGCTGGGCGGTTTTCCTTTTCATCATAGTTAAACAATTGGGATTCATAAACCCTTGTGGATCTACTGCAATTCATGCAAATCACCCCTGCAATACAGCACTCACCACATTTCGTCTTTTAGATATGACATTATCACACTTGTGGTCTTTTCTACAAGTCCATAAACATGATTACCGGTACTCTTTTGCTATTACTATTACAACACACCCTTCCAAACCTTTCCTTTGGGGGCTTCCTTATACCAGGAAGGATTTCCAGACTTTCTGACATTTATTTGGTCTTCAGCAACATAAACTTTTATGCATGGGCTTTCTTACTCAGACATTTCTCCACTCCTTCCCAACTGTGCTGGAAATGGAAAGGATTGCCCACAATGCTTTTACCATATCCAGTGCAGGACATTATAAAGTTATTCCCAGCCATAAGCCACCCTACCCCACGACACAAAATGCCCTCATCAAAGTTTCTCCGCACAATAACGGGTCCTCCTTGGATGAAAAACTTGATCTGTTTTGTCCCACGGAAAGGTAAATGGTATTTGACAATAGCCTTCCTACAACGGGAGGCACCTGGCATCCAGTTCTGGGTGCCACACTTCAAGAAGGACATTGACAAACTAGAGTGCATCCTGAGGAGGGTGACCAGGATGGTGAGAGTTTGGAAACCAAGTCCTATGAGGAACAGTTGAAAGAACTGGGTATGTTTAGTCTGGAGAAGAAGAGGATAAGGGGAGACACGATCGTGGTCTTCAACTATCTGAAAGGCAGTCATGCAGAAGATGCAGCAAACTTGTCTTCTGTAGCTCCCAAGGGCAGGACTAGAACCAACAGGTGGGAAATGGCCAGGAAGCTGGCTAAACATTAGGATAAACTTCCCAATGGTTAAGAGCAGTTCAAAAGTGAAAGAAGTGGAACAGACCGCTTCGGGAGGTGGTGGGCTCTCCTTTGCTGGAGGTATTTAAGCAGAGGCCAGGTAGCCATTTATCAGAGATGCTGTAGCTGCATTCTGCGTTGGAGATCCTCCATTGAGCAACGGAGTTGGACCCTTCCAACTCTAAAATTCTATGATCCTATGGTGTTTCTCTCTTCCTCATCACTATATGAACCCTCTTCGGACCTGCAGTGTGCAATGCGCCACAGTGTTGCAGGAGGAATATCCTTATCATGATGTCCAAACAAACAAAAACCATCAGAGGCTCTTTAAATGCCATTAAGTTCCTCATGCCCATTGACAGCTGCACTGACACTGGTGGTCTCACTCATGGAGCACAAAGGTATTTCCGTCCCAAATGGATGGCTGCTGCATGATGGGGACACGGTATGGCTCACTTGTGGGCTGTACATCGTAGTTGTGATTTCTGGGGTAGTGAACCAAGGACTTTCCTGTATAACCCTCCACCTGGTGAGAAATCTGCAATACCTGTGGAAAGGGAGAGACAGTCACTCAGATGTTATGTTTATTTTATATATGGTATTTACAGCATCTGTGCATCCTTACTCAGAAGCAAGTTTTACTGCATGCCAATGTACACCAGTTGCTGTGGAATATGGGCAGGAGGGTGCTGTTGCATTCATGTCCTGCTTGGGGGTTTCCCATGAGCAGCTGGTTGGCCACTGTGTGAACAGAATGCTAGACTAGATGGACCTTGGTCTGATCTTGCATGGCTCATCTTATGTTCTTACTGTGTTCAGTGGGGCTTACTGCCAGTTTAACTGTGCATAGGATGATGAGGATAATAATGATAATTCTCAAGAAATCCATTTTCTTTTTTGTGTGTGTTCTAGCTGCCTGTAAAAACTCAATTTCCTGAAGATAGGCTTGGACATACTTGTTAAATCACCTGGTGTGTTATCTCATGCTGTTCTGGCTTCCAGGGCATGAAGGCCGGAGCAGGACTCTTGCCAATTAGACTGAATGATTGTAGCTGGGCATCTGTGAGAACTTTCCACTCTGAAAGCCTGGGGAAACTATTCAGCCAGCTAGTGATTGGCTATGAGGGCTCACCTCACATTTGTCAAGGCTCTTGAGTATAAAGTCAGGGGGGCTACTGCTGCCTTTTTCTTTCGTCTTCATTTGGTTTCGTTTTGTCTCCATCTTGCTTTTGGCTTGTAACTCTCGTCACAATTTGGAGGCCCATGCTTAGATGTGTATAGACAGGTTTAGGTAGCTGTGTTTGTTTCTTTTTGCCTTGAGGTATTGTTTCCAAAGACTGCTCTGTTTTGTTGTATGTTATCCCTTCCCCTTTTGGTAAATAAACTCACCACCTATCATAACTAAAAGTGTGTGCTTTATTCTGGTTAAGCCTTAGTACTAAAGCCAGAGCTTTCCTCTTGGTTATTACTACTGTTTACGCTTTCAGGTCTAGGACTTTGAGATAGAGGGTGATGGCTTGGGCCCTTATTTCTAAGCCCTAGGGGTGTCCTGTAAGGTCTGTGAGTCCCCTGGTTCAGGCTGAGGTGGAGGTAAGAGATGGTGGCAGCCTACTTTGGTAATTGTTTGTCCCTGCCTACACTGCTGGGAGCTAGGACAACCCCCTCCCTCCCTTCACAATCATTATCATTGTCGTCAGTACTTATAAGCTGCTTTTTAGGGCCAAGCCCTCACAAAGCAGTATACAGAAGATTGATACAAGGTAATAAATTATGCACATCCGATGGGTGTAAACTGAGCACATCAAATAGGAGTACAAAACAGCTAAAGGAGTTCTATAACAGCTAAAAAGGAATTCTACATCTGCAGGGCTACAACTGAGAAGGCCCTGTCCCTTGTGCTAACTTATCTGATTTTATCGGCGGGCACTCAGACAGGGTCTCCAAAGCAGATCTTAGTGAAAGGTCAAGGCCATATGGGAGAAAGCAGCCCTTAAGGTAACCTGGTCCCAAGCCATTTAGGGCTTTGAATGTTAACACCAGCACTTTGATCTGGGCCCAGAAATGGACTGATAACCAATACAATGGGCACAAAAAGGGGGTTACATGCTCAGACTTTCCAACTCCCATTAGCCTCTAAGCAGTTGCATTTTGCATCAGATGAAATTTCTGAACTGTCTTCAAAGGCAGCCCCATGTAGAATGCATTACAGTAGTCCTGCTTGTAAGTAATGTTTCAGTGCCATGTGATCTTTTTATTCCCCCAGGCATTTTAAGAACTGTTTTAGCGCTTTTGGATCTTCACACTTTAATTTTTTTTTATTTTCACTGCTAGTGTTACTTTGGTTTTATGTGCTGCATTGTTTATATCCGTTAATGCTAATTTTATCTTGGTTTTATTATGTGCCATTTTTACCAGTGTTTATTTTTTGTATGTCATGTTTTTAATTTACCTGCATATCACCCAGAAAACTCTGCTTATTGGACATTCTAGAAGTGAAATAAATAAATAAACACATCTGTCAATAAATAGGAGACAAAGGAAGGAAACACTGTAGGGCTGCTCTCCTCTTGATATGGCTTCTGACTTATGGCTAAAACTATACCCCCTGTACCTAATAACTGTGTATCCAGCACTCACTCACTCGATTTATTATTTGTACCCCACTTTTCTGCTCATAGAGCGTTCAAAGTATCCTTTGGAATATGAAAAAGAAGTTCATGACAAAAAAAAGCAAAGACTGGAAAAACACTATCATTGAGCTAAGAGCAGAGACCCAAAAACGCAGAAACCCAGCAGCAGTAACATTAAACATTAAGGGCCTGAAAAAAAAAGAAAAGTTTTTAACTGAAGGTGAAAAGAAGCCAAAGAGGAGGCTTGATGGATCTCCACTGGGAGAGAATCCCACAGTCAAGGTGCCACCCCCCAAAAGGCCCCGTCTCTCATCTAAAGCACTGAGATAATGGCACAGCAAGTAATGCCCCCAGAGGCTGATTGTCATATAGAGGCAGATCTATATGGAAGAATGTAGTGAATGTAGTGTTGCCAGGGATTCAAATTTGCATGTAATGACAACCCAGCATTTGGGTTGTTGTTACATGCAAACCCTGCACTATAGTTTAACTATTGGTTGTTAACCATGAACAACCCAGAGTTCACAACCCAACAACAAACCATGGGTTCTCTTCCTGGGTTGTTCATGGTTTAATAACCCATAGTTAAGCCATAGTGCAGGGTTTGCACGCAATGACAACCCACGATTCAACAACAACCCACAATTCAATGATAACCCATACACAATCCCACACTCTGGGTTGTCGTTACATGCGAACCAGGTCATTATGTTTACCGGCATCCCTCTGATGATCGGGAATTCCCCTTCCACGAAGTTCCCCTCGCCCACCGCGTCCCCTCCTGCTCTTTTGCTCCCACCTGGATTGGGCCATCCTGTCCCGGAAGAACTCCGTGCAGAAAATAACAAGGAGGGGGCTAACGCAGCTGTGGGCATAGCTGAGGCAAATAGCGGCCTGGTACAGGTAGAAGAATGTAGCTGAGGGGGTGGCCGTCAGGTTGACCAACTGCAGCACATGGTAGGGAGTCCAGCAGACAAAAAAGGCGACAATAATTGTGAGCGCCATGCGGGTCACCTTCCGGCTGCGTGCAGACGCCTTCCTATTCACACGGCGCATGGCGCGGAAGAGGTGGTGCAAAGTCAAGGAATACAACACGGTCATCACCAGCAAAGGTAAGAAGAAGGCCACTAGCGACTGGTAGAGGGTATACCAGTACATGCTGTGGAGACCCGGTAAGTCAATGAGGCAGATCTCGGTCTTGTTGTCCCAGTGCACCCGGGCATACAGCATAGCAGGCGTAGCCAGAACTAAGCTTCCAGCCCAAACACTGGCGTTGATCAGAGCTGTGCAGCGCAAAGTCCGTTTCTGACCAATGGTGGAGGAGTACACCACTGCCACGTATCTGGGGAGAGAGACACGTTGGATTCAAGGGTATGTAAGACACTGGTCAGCATGTTCCAAGCAGGAAACAGCAAGTTCAAATATCTACAATATAGATATAGATATAGAGAGGAGATAGAAGATAGATGGATAGATAGATAGATAGATAGACAGACAGACAGACAGACAGACAGGAAAGGCTGATATCTATCTATCTATCTATCTTGGTGCCCTCCAGATGTGTTGGACTACAACTCCCAGAATCCCAGCTTAGCTGGCTGGGGGATTCTGGGAGTTGTAGTCCAACACATCTGGAGGGCACCAAGATAGGGAAGGCTCATTTTAATTTTTATTACTACATTTATATCCTGTCTTTTTTCCTCTTTATGTGGAACCCAAGGCAGCTTACATGGTCCTCCTCCATTTTATCCTCACAACAACCCTGTGAGGTAGGTTAGGCTGTGAGTCAGTGGCTGGCCTAAAGTCACCCAATGAGCTTCACGGCCGAGTGGGGACTAGAACCCGGATCTCCAGAGTCCCAGTCCAACACCCTAACCACTATACCACACTGGCTCTCAGTTGCTTGGGTATAGATTTGTTTAATTTATACATATTACACACACACACACACACACACAGAGTAAGCCAGGATAATTCATATCGCATGGTTATTGGTGGGGGTGGGTGGGGGAGACATTTTTCTGTTTTATACAATGAAGCTACAAAGACTGCCATTTGACGCAGAAGACCAGCATCAGGGGAGCTGGTAATAGAGAGGCTTCTTAAGCCTTTCCCTTCATGCTATTTCCCCCCTGAAAATCTCTTCGCCACCTCTCCCATCTCATCCCTAAGCTGCTTGGGTATGGATTAGTTTAATTTATTTATTTCTAAATCTTCTAGCCCACCTTTCCATTCAGGCATCTTACAATGCAGATTACAATCACAATTAAAAACATTCCAAAACTACTGCTACTAAAATAAAATAAATTGAAACAGCTGTGCAGTTATGTAACACCGGTAGTGCAGGCTAATAAAATGGAAGGTGCTTCTAGTTGAAGCTTTTCTCATGCCGTTCCCTGCCTCATTCATGGAATCTTACAGAGGGGCCAAAGTATTTATTTTATTTATTATATTTATATCCTGACTTGCAAAGAACCCAAGGCAGTTTACATAATCTTCCTCTTCTTCTCCATTTTTTCCTCACAGCAACCCTGTGAGGTAGGTTAGGCTAAGAGTCCGTGACTGGCCCAAAGTCATGCAGTGAGCTTCATGGCCGAGCGGGGACTTGAACCCGGATCTCCCAAGTCCCTGTCCAACAACACTCTAACCACTACGCCACACTGGCTCTCGATGGTGCCTTAGACTTTTAACCCTCCCATATTTTCCCACTGCTTCTTCAAAAAAAACAAAAAAAAAAACAAAAAATCCATCAAGGAAGAAAAGACAGAACAGCTATGCAATGTCTACGAGCCTTCCGTCTGGAAGCACCTCTAATTAAAAACCACAGATGTTAATGAAGAACTCAGGAGAATAGGATAGAAGTTTCCTGGTGCCTAAGGTTTGCAAGGCTGAAGAGCTGCCCGCTGAGAGGTTATAGGACACCCTGCTATGCTGGCAAAATGCCAGATACACCGCCACAACAGATACACCGCCACAATGCCCAATGTTTTGTAGGCCAAAAACATCTGGGGACCCAAGGTTGGAGAACACTGCCGTAGCCTATACTCCAGGGGTACAGAACCTGTTTCAGCCCGAGGGCCAAATTCCATTTCAGAGAAGCTCTCTGGGGCCACATTCCAGTGGTGGGCGGGGCTGAAGCCAAAAGGGGTGGGCCCAAAAGTTAAAGGGGCAGGCCAAAAACACCAGCACATTTTAGCTTAAAGATCCTACTGCAAGGAACTAAGCCTTAGGAGAGGCATTTCAACCTTTTAGAATGGGGGGGAAACTGCACAAAAGCCAGGAAACCACCAAATGATAGGTGGTTGTGGGAAAGGGGGCATTGCCATCTAGGGAACCCTGGAGGGGCTGTACTGAGACCTCAGGTGGGCCAGATTTGGCCTGCAGGCATGAGGTTCTGCACCCCTGCTGTACTGCTTCAATCCGCTACCATGCCCCCAACTACAGCATAACTTGACACCAGCCCCAAACCTGGCACAGGAAATGTCCCTCCCCTTGACTTCCATCACTCAACAACATGTAACATTTGGTTCTAGTCCAGCAATCTTGTAAGACTCAACGCTTAATCATATTTTTATGATTTTTTAAAAGGAATGCCAAAACTTCCTGAAAATGTGTTTCCATGGTAGCAGGAATGTTTCCTACCTGCTGTTTGCCACTGGGGGTGTGTTTGCCACCAAAGGGTAGAAGTGACTGGGGCTGGCCCAGTTCTCCGCATGGTGGGCCATTTGTTCTGGCGCACATGCACCTGCCCTGCAAGGACACACAGCTCCCCAGTGCTCCTACCACGGCTGTTGACTAGGGCCATGCTTCACTATGGCCATTCAGTTGTCACTATGAAAATATAGATGCCTGACTCAGATTCAGGCATTTTCTTCTTTTCTTTCAAATGGTCAGCATTTCTTTCCATCAGTGCGACTCATCGCATGCTGTCTGGGGATGATGGGCATTGTAGTCCGACACATCTGGAAGGCATCAGTTGGGCAAGACTGGTTCAACCTATACTGTTTTGCACGGTGGACAAGCTAACTTTTCAAGGCCCGACAACAAGTTAAATTAAGCACGTTCTTCTAAAACCATGCTTACAACCAGACTCTCTCTCTCTCTTTTCCTAGAAAAAGCAAAACTGTGGTGGCAGGCCTTGATCCAGATTAAGGCCACTGCATAGCAGGAGGGAGGTTAACCCTTTCCCTATGTCAGTTTTCCTGCCAAAAAATTCGCACGCAAAGGTGCTCTTTGCTCTCAAAGGTTCTATTTGTAACATATATCACGGGGTGGGGGGAGGAGCAAATAGCTTCTTGGCGTGGGGGTTTCTAGAAGACAATACTGCTGGATCAGGGCCCCATTATGGCTGATTGAGAGAGAGAGAGAGAGAGAGAGAGAGAGAGAGAGCTGTAGTGGTTAGAGTGTTGGACTAGGACTCGGGAGATCCAGGTTCTGAGGCTCTCTGGGTGATTTTGGGCCAGTCATGGACTCTCGGCCTAACCTACCTCACAAGGTTGTTGTGAGGATGAAATGGAGAGGAAGAGGGGAATTATGTAAGCTGCCTTGGGTTCCTTGGAGGAAAAACAGGTGGGATATAGCTATAATAATAAACAATAATATTTTTTTTAAGATAGAAAAAACAAAAGTCCCATTGTAAACATGCAGGAATGAGCATACATATGAGGTCAGATTATTTTGTCCCCTTAGCTCAGTATTCTGTCTCACAGTGGCTCTCCAGGGTCTGAGGCGAAGGTTTTCTCATCACCTGCTACGTGATCTTTTTAAGTAGCGATGCCGGGGATTGAACCTGGGACCGTCTACATGCAAAGCATCTGCCCTTTCACTGTGTTATGGTCCCTCCCTTTTGAGCCCCTTCCAAATGAGGACTTCAGGAGTGGGGCTGTAGCTCAGTGGTAGAGCACCTGCTTTGTATGCAGGAGGTCGCAGGTTCAATCCCTGGTATCTCCAGGTAAGGGCTCGAAAAACTCCTGCCTGAAACCCTGGAGAGCCTCTGCCAGTCAGGTTCAACGATACTGAGCTAGATGAACAAAATAGCCTGATGGAGTGACTGAGTTCAGACAACACGATAACTCACACGCAAGGGTTGAGTATGGGTTGAGCGTGGGTTGTCATTGAAACATGGGTTGTCATTGAAACATGGGTTATCATGTTGTCTGAACCCAGCTGAGATAACAAACCATGGTGAACATACCAACAATAACCAGGGGTTCTCTTCATGGGTTGTTCGTGATTAATAAGCTGTTTGTTAGTACAGCTGGGTTCAGACAACACAATAACCCACATTTCAACAACCACCCACAGTTCAACGACAACCCACACTCAACCCCTGAGTGTGGGTTATCGTGTTGTCTGAAACCCATCATCAGTATAAGGCAGCTTCCTATGTTCTTTCTCACCTCCCCCAAACACACACACACCACCAACTTCCTCCTCCGCTATCCTGGCTCATACCTGTCGATGCAGAGCAGAGTAACAATGGCCACACTGCTGAACTGGTTGTTGAGGTCAATGGTGGTCGCAGCCCAGCACAGAAACTCCCCAAAAACCCAGCCTCGCTCCTGAAGGAGTTGATGGATGACGAACGGCATCCCGAGCAGAAAGAGCAAGTCGGCGATGGCCAGGTTCAGAATATAGATGTCTGAGACGATCTTCTGCTTGCAGCCCACCACCACAGAGATCACCAGCCCGTTGGCCAGGACACCACAGGCACAGATGAGGGCGTAGATGATGGGCAGCACTAAGGAGACGGCCGGCCCTGGGGAGCTGCCTCCAGACAGAGTGTCCTCAGAGCACCACAACTCAGATTCCCAGTCCCTCAAAGACTGGTTCAGTATCCGCAGATTAGGAGCTCCAGGTGAAATGTTGAACCCGAGAGAGAAGTCACGGACTCTGTCCAGCAAAATAGCCATGATGGACCCTGGGCAAAGGGTACAGCTGCCTTGGTAGCCAAGGAGGCTCCAACATGGCCATTCAAATGAGCATGGCGGAGTAGGAAACCTCTTGGCCAAAGTGATGAATGCTGCACCACTGCTTAAACTTGCACAGAGCCAGCCTTCTCCCTCAGTAGAAGGGACAAACCTTGGAAGGATGCTGCCCAGCTTCTGGTGGGAGATATATTATCGAAAGGGGATGTGCACACACAGTGAAGTTGGGCTCCATGGCTAGAGGATTTTTCTTGTCCCAGGCGCTGTGCAGTCCGTCCTGTACACCTGTTCTAAATCAGTGTCTCTCTGCATAGAGGACTTGCCTCTTGGACTTCTTCTCACATGCTGTGCCCTGGTAGAAGATGAATCATGGTCTCTCAGTTTGTTCCCTCTCCGTTAAAACAAATCAAAAACAATCCAAATGACCAAAGTTAACACAACCACAAATGGTTCATGCATTGGAATTGGAGTGGATATACAACCTGCCTTGATTCTACAAACTAAACAAATCAATGTTTGGGTTCCTTAGCACAACCTGGATAATATAAAGCTCAATAAACAAGGATTTCCATCTGCCTTTGCGCTCAGCGCTGGTGGACAGTTGCCCCCATTCTGCAGAATTCAGTAGAGAGTCCCTGGCTACCGGCTACAGAGGCAGTGTTAGGGGGCGGCCCACTAGGGCTGGAGCCCCAAATCATTTGGAGCCCTGAATCTTTGGGAGGCCATCTGCCCCACCACCCTGCTGTCCATGGGCACTTGCTGAAAGAAAGGGACAGGGGCCCTGAGGATCTCTGTTGCATCTGATCCCCCTGGATGAGCTGGCTTTTTGCCCACATGTGCTTCACCTCCTGCTGCCCCCCCCCCTTGACTCTTTCTGCCTGAGGTTTTTTTCTGAAATCAAATGCCCTCCTCTCCCCTGTCCATACATCCCTTTTTACGAATAGGGGTGTCCTTAGGGGACAGAGTCCTTTACAGACTTTAGAGCATATGTAAAATAGCATAAATTTCACAGATTTCTATGAAATCTATATGCAAATTTGTGCCTTTTTGGGGTCCTGTGGGCCTGAGCCCAGGATCTTTTCGGTACACAGCACCACCCGTGACCCGCTACAGCTAGAACAGCTTTACTGGGCCACTAGGAACTCTGCCATGAGGTCCCCTGTGAAGATTGGTTCCTGGCAGTGGTGGGAGAGGGGATCGCTTGGGCTTCCTTGGAACTGGAAGGGACCAGTGCCCCACCGCGCAATCACGCTGCTGGCCGTGCGGCTAACAGGTCGTCACGCACGCCCCATGTCCTAGTGGCCCACATCACTCACCCCTAGCAGCCCCGCCCACCAATCTCAGCTCCATATGCAGCAGCAGAATCCTCGTCTCAGGTTTTCAGCTTGCAGGGGGCGGAGAGGGGGGGCTCGGGCTCCCTTTATCAGGCAATCGGAGGAGTCCTCGACGCTTCAAACTAGATGGGGTGGTTGGCAAGAGAAGCGGCCGGAGCAACTTCCGCCTGCCCACCCTCCCTCGCCACGCCGGGCAAATAAAGACCCGGCGAGGCGAAGGTGCATCGCGCAGATTGCGGGTGGGATCGAGCCTGGGGGCGGTGAGAAGGGGCGCAGGGGCGAAAATGCCCCTGGAGGGCTGTGTGCTTGCACCTTGCTCTCGCTCTCTCCCCTCCCCACCCGACTCTCTCTCTAAGCGGCGTCACTCCGGTTTCGTTTTGGAGAAGACGATCGCCAGTTGGTTTCTGGCCTCCTGGGGTGGTGAGGGTGGTGGGGATGATGTTGATGAAGCCCACCCCCTCCATGGCAAACAGCAGCAAGAGTGCCGTCCCCCCCACCACACCACACGTCAGACCACCCGCAGCCGCTTCTCCTCGTGGCGTACCCATAAACTCCGATTTCTGCTGTCAATTTCCCAGCCTGCCTGTCCCTCCGCGAAGATCACCGCGTGTTCCTTCCTGCTGCGTCCATTCCCCGCGCTGCCGCCGCCGCTGCAGACGCGTGTACATGTGAGTGAGGAGAGAGAGCGTGTGTGTGTGTGTGTGTGTGTGTGCGTATGGACGCGCGCCCTGCGCAGATCCTCCCTCTGGCGCGCGCGATCTCTCTCGCGTAGGTCTGTTTGCGTGGACATCCGGCGTGTCGCTTCGCTGCCACCCATTACTTAACTCCTCCGTAAGTCTACACCCAGTGCCTTTGCATTCCGCTGGAGGTGGGAATAACCTTCTGGATCTATTGTTATTATTTTTGTTTTTGTTAATCCAGCCCCATATACGCCGGAATCACTTCACTGCCTCCCTTCTCTCTTTTTCTCCAGTGCCTATTTTTCTCCCTTTAAAATTAAAAAAGAAAAAAATGCACTGACAAGTTTATTTATTTACTTATACTTATTTAGAGTACTTTTTATCCAGCTCCTCAGCCAAAAAGGCTCCCGGGGAACGTCGCATAAATAATCAATAAAAGGAGGCAGACAGGAGACAGTCCCTGCCCACAGGTTTAAAGACAGGTCACACGAGGGAAAAGGAGTAAGGAGGGAAGAGGAAGAGAAGTGTGTCTGAAACTTCTGCCCTCTAACCTGGAAGCCTGCATGTGAGGCAAGAGAGGAGGGGTGGGAGGTAGGGGAAAGCAGTCTGCACGTGCTCGGGGCATTTATTTATTTTTTAAATAGACAAAAACACCACACCACTAGTATTTATGTATTTACATGGCTCTTCCACCCTTGCAAGGAGTTTAGCACAGCACAGTGTGGATACTCCCCCCCCTTATCTTCACAAAGACCCTCTGCCCGCTTCTGTCTGCCCCCAAAACTGCCTCTTTTGTTCCTTACAAAGTGCAATCCTGTACAGGTCTACTCAGAAGTAAGCTCCTTTGCATTCAATGGGGCATACTCCCAAGTAAGTGGGTATAGGATTGCAGACTTACTGAAGGATGTGTCACCTTCTCTATCTAAACCAGGGGTGCAAAAACTCAGGCTGGGGGCCAAATCCAGCACCCCCAGTGTTACTTTATGGACTTCTCTGCGCGAGACATTTACTTACTCATGGTAGTTTGCGGGTTACATTTACTTACTCATGGTAGTTTACATGACAGTTGTCATCCTCCAGGGCATCTCCCGTGCTTTCCAAGCATTTCTGAGCTAGGAGAGTCTGGAATTATCTGGAAGTGGCGGAATGGAACAGAATGAGAAGCTCCATCGGTTTTTTTTGCAATTCCGCTATACCGTAGCGCCGCCTTGTGGTTGTGTAATGGAACATATAGAAAGGAGAAAGAAAAATCACTGGGGGGACGGGGGGGACGACGACGACGGACACACCGGTAAAGAAGCCGATCTTAATCCAGCAAAGAATCCCAAACTTGAAGCAGCAGTGGAGGCTGGTGGCTCCAATATCAGTGGGGTGGTGTATCCACTGTAATGGAGCTTTCCATGGTGCCCAACCCCATCGCCAAACTGGGTTCAGCACCATGAATAGCTCCTTAAAAGTTCAGGCTGCAGCCCGGGTGGATACACTGCCCCACTGATAATGGAGCCACGCCAGCCTCCACTGGGAAGCAGCCTTGGTAAAGTGGCAGGGTTAAAAGCCTCATGTGGAGAAGCCCTGTATCAAGTCAGACTATTGATCCGTCTCGCTGAAGCTCAGTCCTTCTGGGTTTCAACAGGGCTCTTTCCCAGCCCTATCTAGAGATGGTGGGGATCAAACCTGGGACCTGTAAGCATGCAAATACCACTGAGCCACGCTCTGCCTCTCCACCTTTCCCCCCCAAAGGCCATAAAGCAGTAATCTAATCTGCCTAGCAAACGGAATGGCCAGTGGAAAAGCCTGTTTTCTTTCAGCAATGCCTCGCATGTGTTTGAAACGCATCCCCCAAAAGGCTTTTCAGGAGAATGCTTTCCCCATGTAAGAAAATTCCTAAATAAAGAAAATATGGGTAGATTCAACGATTCAATCTTTCCACCTCTTGGGTCATGGAGGCTGGTGGCTCCAATGTCAGTGGGGCACTCCGGGTTTTAGTCTGAACTTTTAAGGAGCTATCCATGGTGCAAAACCCTACCCCCAAAATTAGGTTCAGCACAGTGGATAGCTCCTTTAAAGTTCAGACTGAAACCTGGAGTGGATACATTACCCTACTGGCATTGGAGCCACCAGCCTCAACTGCCAAACAGTGGAAGGCAACAGGAAGAAAAAGATGTCTGAAAAAGAGTCTTGACAAGTAACAGACTCCTCGTAATTATGATGTTAGATTTTCACTGCATGTTCAAAGCATAGTGGTTGTGGAGTCTATCTCATTCTAGTTGATTCCGACTTGTTGGTGACTGTAAAAGGCCTGATTCCTATGTTAGAGCAAGGGTCCCCAACCTTTTTTGGATCAGTGAACACATTTGGAATTTGGAGAGTGTATTGTGGGCACTCCCACAAAATGGCTGCCATGGGGGGGGGGTCTTGCCTATTCATTAAATGGCTACCATGGTAGGCATGGCTGTTCACAAAACACTCCTTTCCCAGAAGGGAAACTGGTGAGACTAAAAGAAAAGTAACTTGTCCAAGAACCTAGCTACAAGGCAGAAGTGCATTAAAAACATGGCTGTTCAGGCGGGAATATGGGGTGGGTTAGGTTTTTAATGAGATTTTAAGTGGGGTCTGAGTTCCAAAACACAAAACCACTATTTTGAACCCAAATACAGGCAGCACTGGAGGGCAGCGGTTCACTTTGCAGAATGCCAGCCTCCCAGTTTAATTTTAAAAAGAAAAGAAAAGAAAAACAATCTTTAGAAATAAAATTAAAATGAGGAGGGGCAGGGAACCTGGCAGGCACCAAGAGAGGTGCCTGTGGGCCCATTGGGGCCCACGGGCACCATGTTGGAGACCCCAGTGTTAGAGTGTAGCAACCACCATGATGCGGCTTCCCCATAAGGTAGGGAAGTTTGTATCATGTAGTAGGCATTTAAGAAAAGCCCTGCTGGACAGGGCCGGCCCTATCAATAGGCAGAGTGAGTCAGATGCTGAAGGACATGGAGGTGTCCCTCAGCATCTGGCAAGGTGTTGGAGAACAGAGCTACATCCGCAAAGATTACATCCCCCCATTAGCCTGTTGCCCTCAGGTTGAAGGAAGATCCAGCTGTGCCTGCCTGTCCAGTGGGCTACTGTACATAGAACGGAGAGAGGCACCATCTTTTCCTTTGCCTCAAGCAACAAAATGTCTTGAGCCAGCCCTACTGCTGCATCAGGCCAAAGGTCCATCCATCTTATCTAGCATCCTGATTCCCAGTAGCCCACCCCTTCTGTGTGCTCGCTGCAGCAACTTGTATTCACAGGTACCTACCTGTCTTCCCTTATTTCAATACTGGCCACAGAAAAGCATCCTCCACCTCATCTGAGGGCAGCAGTCTAGTTTAGGGGGTGCGAGGCAGGCTTTAGCACGCACAGCTGTTCTCCAATGCCTTACTGCTACTCCCCAGTTTTTATTAATTTACTAACTACTCTGCAAATATTCATATTGAAGGACGGTATACAAACCCATTATACATCTCCATCAAATAAATACGGGCTTATAAATGCTATGAAGACCTATTCTTCATTAATCTGTCTAATCCTCTTTTGGAGTCATCTACACAAGGGGTCATTGTCACATCTTGTGGCACAGAATTTCATACGTTGTTTATTTGCTTCCTGAGCACATAATTTGTGGGGGTGGGGTAAGCATGGCTCATGCAGAACTTTATCCAGATGGAGACCAGCGCCTGGGAGCTGAGCAGGTTGCTGTGTGCGAATTGCCACCTTTGGATCAGGACGACATTCTGCAGAGATTTTGAAAATGCCACAGAATATGGGGAATATACTTCCTTAAGTTTGTAGAGTAATGACGACTTATCACTGAAAGGTAATTTTGTACTTCTTGGCTCTGGGAGAAAGAACATATCAGCCATTTGTTTAAAAAGGATCAAGGATGGGCAGTGTAAAAACAGAATCCAAGTGTTTTCTAGCAGTAGCACTTGCTTTTCACAGATATGCTTCTTCGTGCTATGAGAAAATGCCTGATAACAAGCCAATTGCAAACCCACAGCAGAGAGGAAGAACAGATGGATTACATGATGCTATAGCCAGACAATTGTTCCACTTTTAAGATTTAAAGCAAAACCAACACCTGGATACAGAATGGGCAGAGCCAGGGCTAGCCTTGAGTTCAAAGCTCTCAGGAACTTCATTCCAGTGGTGGCAAAATGGGTGGGGCCTAAATTAAAAAAACAAAAAAAACCCAGTACATTGTAGGTTAAAGCTCTTACTGCCAGGAACTAAGCCTTAGGAGAGGCATTTCAACCTTTTAAAATGGGGGGGGGGGAACTGCACAAAACCCGGGTCCTCCCACTAACACCACCAAAAAATGGTTTGCTTGGCATGTTGTCCACACCTGGCACCCTGGCTTGCTGTACCTTTCATGAGCCAGGAAAGCAGACCAAGGTTTGTTCTTGGTTGCCAACTGAGACGGTCTGCCTTGCAAATTCTGGACGTATTTTTCTGTTCCAGAACAAATGTTTTTACATTCAAGAAATTCTCAGTTTTCCCAGTAAAACCAGGAGCGTCGGCACACTACCACCCTGTTCTGCAAACGACCAGGCAGCCATTCTTATGGATGTTGCCTCCACTCCACTGCATTTGTTGCCCCCATCCTGGCAAAGAGAAAAGCCTGCTGAGATGCGGGGCATCTTTTATTCAGGAAGCTGCTGCGACTACAGGGTCCATACGCTTTAGGACCAGCCGCATAAACCCTTCTCAGGCTAAGCATCAACACTTAAAAACCTGAGGGGAGGGTCAGATGAAACCTTTCCCCTACCAATGAGGGAAAAGATTAATACAGGTCATTAAGGATCTAATTTAAATTTATGATACTGTGGGGGTACAAAGGTGTGTGTGTGTGTGTGTGTGTAGATTTAAAAGTAATGCAGGTTAATAACACCAAGCTGACATGTAGGATTTGGGTAGCAAACAAAATAAAAGTAAGTTTATTTTAATTCTCAAAATCTTAGTTCTAGAAAATAACTTTAAACCTGCCTACACCAAACACTTTGTAATTAACCTAAGTCCCTATAATTCTAAATACTTTCACTCCTCATACAAGCACTGATTTCTCTCAAAACTCCTGACAAGATACAAATAACCCACCTAACCTAACTCCCAAACTCTCTAACACTCCCAAGTCCCAACACACTGCAACCAACACTCTACTTCTTAACTCCCCAACTCCCAACTCTCCCCACACTCCAAACACTCTCCCATAGCACACTAACTGCCTTAACTAAAACTGACATCACTCAAACACTCCTTATATACTCCTCCCCCCACCCTTTCCAAGACATCATAAACCACACCCACTCGGTTCAACATTCTAGACACATTAAACATACTAATGCAGACATACACCAGGGAACTGAATTGTGGGGTTACGCCACAGATACCTCTTCTAAGATTATCCTTCTGACCCTTATTTTTGTTAGTACTGTTTTCTGGATGAGTAATCTAGTTTTCCATTTCCTGCTTTGTCGTCAGTTGTTGCATGAGGTATTCACTTAGGGCTGGTTCACACGACACAGGAACTGTGGGGGAGCGGAGGTCCCCCGTGGTTCCCGTGTCATGCGGACGCCGGCCCAGGGCTCCCCCATGGGACAGCCACACGCAGGAAGCGCCCAAACTCACCCTGGGTGGTATATGGTTTCCGCCACTCTAGAGGGACAGTAGACATCATTTTTACTGCACGTCAGCTCCAAGAAAAATGCCGGGAGCAAAATCAACCCCTTTATATGGCATTTATTGATCTTGCTAAGGGCTTTGATACTGTAGACTAGACAGCTCTCTGGACTATCCTTATGAAAATTGGATGCCCCAATAAATTTGTGAATATCTTGCGACTTCTCCATGACAACATGACGGCTACGGTCTTGGACAACAACGGCTCTCATGGTGCTCCGTTTAAAGTGGGATCAGGTGTTAAACAGGGATGTGTTATTGCCCCAACATTATTTGCTATTTTCATCGCCATGATTTTACATCTTGTCGAGGGGAAACTTCCCACTGGTGTGTAAATTATATATCGAACAGATGGAAAGCTTTTTAATCTCAGCAGGCTGAAAGCAAAAAGTAAGGTAATTACAACCTCCGTTGCGGAACTTCAGTATGCTGATGATAATGTGGTCTCCGCACATTCAGAGGATGATCTCCAAACTATCCTAAATGCTTTTGCAGAAGCATACAGAAAACTTGGTCTCTCACTTAACATAAAAAAAAACCAAAGTGCTTCATCAGCAAGTGCAAGCTAACCCTTTGGTGATGCCATCTATCCAGCTTGGCGGGACAATACTGGAAAATGTCGATCATTTTCTCTATCTTGGCAGCTATCTTTCTGTTACAGCTAACATCGACAGTGAAATCCAGCATCGTCTGAGCTCCGCAAGTGCCGCGTTTTCTCGAATGAAACATAGAGTGTTCAAGGATCGGAATATTTGTAAGAAGACCAAAACACTGGTTTATGAAGCCATTGTATTACCAACTTTAATGTATGCCTGCGAAACATGGACTATCTATAAACATCACCTCCAACTCCTTGAAAGATTTCATCAACGTTGCCTCCGGAAAATCCTGCGAATTACTTGGGAAGACAGGCGAACAAATGTCAGTGTACTGGAAGAAGCAAAGACTACTAGCATTGAAAAAATGATCCTTCAACGCCAACTTCAGTGGACCGGTCATGTTGTTCGAATGCCTGACTGCCGTCTCCCAAAGCAGTTACTTTATTCCCAACTCAAGGATGGAAAGCGGAATATCGGTGGTCAATATAAGAGGTTTAAAGATGTTCTTAAGGCTAATCTAAAAAAAATGCAATATAAACATCAAAAACTGGGAAGCTCTGGCCCATGAACGATCTAACTGGAGGTTGGCCTTTCACAAAGGTTCTATGGACTTTGAAGAAGCCCGAGTACAAGGTGAAAGGGAGAAACGTGCTAAGCGAAAAGCACGTCAAATGAATCCTTTGCAGGACCATCTTCCATCTGGTAACCTGTGTCCTCACTGTGGGAAGCTGTGTAGATCTAGATTTGGCCTCCACAGTCACTTACGGACCCATCGCTAGAGTCTACACAATTTTCTTTAGAATTTTCCTCCTTTTAAAATCTCCTTTTTGTAAATTTTCTTTTTTTTTTTTATCCTGGAAGACAATCTTACTCGGTCACGAGTGATCGCCTGACTGACTGACTGGTAGAGGGGTAAGCCCTCCCTGCATGCGGCCAAGGTGTTGTGCAGACAGGGGACAGCCCTCCCACGAGGGCTGCCCCCTGCCGCACAGAGACAGCGGCCCAGAGCAGGCCGAGCTGAGGCCGATGATGAGGCCGCTCCAGCCCGCAGGGCAGTACGGCACTCAATTAAAGGGGCTGTACCCTGCAACGCCGCCAGCGCAGCTGCCCCTGGATCCTGGACGGGGAGAGATGGGGTGGGGGTGGAGGGCTGTGTGGGCCCCAGTTGCAGTGGGTAATGGGGGGACCCGCCAAAAGGGGGCCAAGGCCGATGGGGGGGGAAGGGGAGAGGACAAGCTGCCGCCACCGTCCAGGGCTGGTCGCCGCAAGCGGGCGGGTGCTGCAGAGGGCCCGCCCACCCCACAACGCCCCCAGCACAGAGGCTGGGCCCAACCAGCTGAAACAGAGCAGGAAATTGACCAGACAAGACCACATATTGGACAGATGTAAGAGCATACTTGTGAAAGACCATTTCTCTCTTAGCAACCGCAGGTAAAATATTTGCTAGGATTCTCGCAAACCGTCTTCTATCTATTTCAGAAGAGATCCTCCCTGAAACTCAATATGGTTTCCGCCCCTCTAGAGGGACAGTAGACATGATTTTTACTGCACGTCAGCTCCAAGAAAAATGCCGGGAGCAAAATCAACCCCTTTATATGGCATTTATCGATTTGGCTAAGGCCTTTGATACTGTAGACCGTACAGCTCTCTGGACTATCCTTATGAAAATTGGATGCCCCAATAAATTTGTGAATATCTTGCGACTTCTCCATGACACATGACGGCAACGGTTTTGGACAACAACGGCTCTCATGGTGCTCCATTTAAAGTGGGATCAGGTGTTAAACAGGGATGTGTTATCGCCCCAACATTATTTGCCATTTTCATCGCCATGGTTTTACATCTTGTCAAGGGGAAACTTCCCACTGGTGTGGGAATTATATATCGAACAGATGGAAAGCTTTTTAATCTCAGCAGGCTGAAAGCAAAAAGTAAGGTAATTACAACCTCCGTTGTGGAACTTCAGTATGCTGATGATAATGTGGTCTCCGCACATTCAGAGGATGATCTCCAAACTATCCTAAATGCTTTTGCAGAAGCATACGAAAAACTTGGTCTCTCACTTAACATCAAAAAGACCAAAGTGCTTCATCAGCAAGTGCAAGCTAACCCTTTGGTGATGCCATCTATCCAGCTTGGCGGGACAATACTGGAAAATGTCGATCATTTTCTCTATCTTGGCAGCTATCTTTCTGTTACAGCTAACATCGACAGTGAAATCCAGCATCGTTTGAGCTCCGCAAGTGCCGCATTTTCTCGAATGAAACATAGAGTGTTCGAGGATCGGGATATTTGTAAGAAGACCAAAACACTGGTTTATGAAGCCATTGTATTACCAACTTTATTGTATGCCTGCGAAACATGGACTATCTATAAACGTCACTTCCACCTCCTTGAAAGGTTTCATCAACGTTGCCTCCGGAAAATCCTGCGAATTACTTGGGAAGATAGACGAACAAATGTCAGTGTACTGGAAGAAGCAAAGACTACTAGCATTGAAAAAATGATCCTTCAACGCCAACTTCAGTGGACAGGTCATGTTGTTCGAATGCCTGACTGCCGTCTCCCAAAGCAGTTACTTTACTCCCAACTCAAGAATGGAAAGCGGAATATCGGTGGTCAATATAAGAGGTTTAAAGATGTTCATAAGGCTAATCTAAAAAATGCAATATAAACATCGAAAACTGGGAAGCTCTGGCCCATGAACGATCTAAATGGAGGTTGGCCTTTCACAAAGGTTCCATGGACTTTGAAGAAGCCCGAGTGCAAGGTGAAAGGGAGAAACGTGCTAAGCGAAAAGCACGTCAAATGAATCCTTTACAGGACCATCTTCTATCTGGTAACCTGTGTCCTCACTGTGGGAAGCTGTGTGGATCTAGAATTGGCCTCCACAGTCACTTACGGACCCATCGCTAGAGTCTACACAATCTTCTTTAGAATTTCCTCCTTTTATCCCGGAAGACAATCTTACTCGGTCACGAGTGATCGCCTGATGATGATGATGATGAAAGACCAACAAAAAAAATAATTTTAAAAATTTACCAGCCCAATTGCACATTTTTGAGACTCCAAAAAAATAAAAAGCTATAACTCTAAATACTTTCACTCTTCAGACAAGCACTGGTTTCTCTCAAAACTCCTGACAGACAAGACACGAATAACCCGAATAACCTAACTCCTAACTCCCAACTCCCAACACTCTAAACACACTTCCCACACACTACTCCAAACACACTCAACTAACTCAACACTCTACTCCCATAACACACTAACCACTAACTCTGACATCACTCAAACACTCCTTATATACTCCTCCCCCCACCCTTTCCAAGACATCACAAACCACACCCACTCAGTTCAACATTCTATACTCACTAAACATTCTAATACAGACATACACCAGGGAACTGAATTGTGGGGTTACGCCACATTCTTATGGATGTTGCCTCCACTACCTTTGTTGCCCCCATCCTGGCAAAGAGATGCTGAGGTGCGGGGCATTTTTATTCAGGAAGCTGCCTCCTCATGGAGGGTGGGGGGGAGGCGGGGGCAGAGTGGGAAAGGGGGCATTTTAGAGCTCTCCAGGTGCTCGTGGAACAAACAGCCACCTTCTCCTCTTCTCTGCTGTCAGCTCCAGCAGACGCTGGCTCAGTAGGGCTGGATCACTGCAGAGACAAAAGCACAAATCGGGAGTCCGATTGACTCATCCATCCTGTGCCTTGCTGGCACAGCATCCTACAGTCCAGCCCCCCTGCCTGGGTGGGCGAGAGGGGGCAGGACTGCAACATGCGGCGCCACAAAGAGGGTTTGTTGAGTGGCTGCAGGAACAAATTTATTTACAACAAGAAACAGAGCAAGTTGCCTTTTACCCGGTCAGGCTGTTTTTGTCCAGCAAGCCCAGTATGGCCCGCTCTTACTGTGGGAACGATTCTCCAGGGCTTCAGGCAGAGAAAGGTCTCTTCCATCCCCTGCTAACCTGGGATCTTTTTAACTGGAGTTGCTGGGGCTTGAACCTGGAATCTTCTGCAGGTGTGGCACGTGCTCTACCACTGAGCTGCAGTCCCATTCCACCCCACCCCCACCCACCCCATAATCTTCGATAATAATAAAAGAGCATGTGTGTCTCTGGATGTGTGTCCCAGAGTGGGAAATAAATGCCCCCTTTCCCACCCTGCCTGTCCGTCAGCAACCATAGTGCAAAGACCATGAATGCTCTAGTCTAAACCTCTGAAATTTGGCATGCATACTAAGGAGGCACTAGGGATATATATATCCCCAACTAGCACATAGCTTTGCAGGCCATACAGTTTGAAGCCATGGGAGATTAGTAGGCTGAGGGACAGAGTTAAACACCTATCCCCTACCCCCTACTGTGGGGCAGTCCCCCCTCAGGGGATTGGAGTGGACAGACCCCTCCCTCAGGGGGCTATGGGGTGCACCATGGCAGGTAGGGACCATGCCTAGGGTGCTAGCGGGCATGGCTTCACTCATATGGGGCGGGCACAATGTGTCCAACTCTGAAAGCTTGTACGTTCACTTGAAAGCTTCTTGTTGCATCAAACCAGGAGTTATTTCCAACCCGTGCAAAGCTGGGTGCGCTTGCTAGTTGTAGAACAAAGGCCCCCAATTGTCTTTCTTTTCCAGGAGTACTTGCATCCCTGGATTATACTGCCTTAATCTGAGCAAAGAGTGAGTTCCAGAACTTGTGCGTTCGGTTCAGCGTGAGGTCTCAGCCGCAGTCTCTTGTTGAAGTATCCAGAAAGATTGGCTCTGAGCATATATGCCGTATATCTCTGCCCCGATGTTTCCATTGGGCCCACAACTTCCGGAGACACCATTTCTGCTCTTCATTCACCACACACAGCCGGCTGTGCGAGCGAGAACTTAAATGTACAGAATGAATGAGATATTTTATTCATGCTACAAAGGATATGGTGTTAAAGAGGAAAGACAACAGAAAATGAACCAGATAGAAATGTACAAATATACCAATGAAGGACAGGTACAGGCAATTAGCCATATTAATAAGAGCAGGAGAAAGGTGCTTTTCATTATGGAGGGGAAAGGAGGGCTCCAACCATAATGAAATCCACAAACCCCATCCTTTTGGACCCCCCCATTTTAGCCAAATCATGGCCTCCCTATAGCCAAGCGTGCCATCACAAAAGGTGAGCAGGGTAGCCATTGATGGATTGCCAAAAAAGAGGAAATGCATCACTAAAAAGGGAGGATAAAAGAGGGTATGGATTTGTATAAAATGTGTAATTATTATAATTTAAATAGAAATACAACACATCTCACCATAGTGTGGAAGGTTGAGACCAGGAGCTGTGCTTTGCTCAGTCTGCTGTCCAGGTGCTGTTGATGGGCAACTCAAGGCCCTGCTCTCCGTTCAAATAGGGGGGTTGCCTTCAAAATAGTTGTCCTCTGGCAGCCCTTCAAATAGAGGACTGTCTTCTTTAAAAAAAAAGAACTTACGGTGCAATCCTATGCAAGTTTAGACAGGGAAAGAAAAGGCTTACAACTACCAGCATGCCCCAGCCAGTGGAGCTGCCTGGGGCATGCTGGGAGTTGTAGGCCTTTTTTCTGTTCCAAACTAGCATAGGTTTGTGCCCTTATTTATTTATTTAAAATGATTTTTGCCCACCTTTTAAGGATAGAACTCTAAAGATAAGGGGGCCTGCCACATGGAGCCCATGTGCTCTACTTTACAGAAAACCATCCTCTATTTTAAGGGATGCCTGGTCCAAGTCCAGTTTAAAGATAAAGAATAGTAAAAAAAAAAAAAAAAAAAGGAGAGCCTGCAGGGACCTTAAAGTTGCCCAACAACAGTTAGCACCTGAGCAGAAGACAGAGCAGGTAGACAGGCTCATGATTCACCTGGTTGCAGCCTTCCACTAAGATGAGATCTGTTCTGTTTCTACAGAAATTAGAGCAATTATTTTACAATTTTACTCCAGATGTATAAATGAACGTATGAAAAGTTTATACAACTTTGTCCTCTTTATGTTGGTGGTGGTGATGCATGTCCTCCTTTTCGACAATGTGTCAGTGGCCACCCACACACTCTATCTAATTTGAGCATCTCGGGGGAATAATTCATACGGAAGACCCTCCATGTCACCTGTACTAGAGAATAGAGCAAGCCCATGATCAACTCTTATCTGGTCTGTCAGTAAAGTCAGTGCCCTGCCTGCAGAAGGTGGAGAGAGAACCGATACATAATCCTGTCTATCATGATAAGGGGGGAATTTAGTGCTGCAGTTTGCACAAAGCCACCTTGCTGGATATGACAGCTGTTGCCCCCCCCCCATCCTTTTCAGCCACAGGTGCTTGAGGTTACCCGCTGTTGTACAGATTAAATTCCAACCAATTTGCCAGCAACATGCGGCTTTAATAATGACTCATACCAGAATCTGCTCCTTCCCACTCAGTCATCATAAACACAGACCACCATGGAGTCTTTCTCCCTCTGTCTTTCCCTATAGCTCCAAAAAGCTTTCCAAGAATGCTTTTGCTTGTAATTTGTGCTTGATGGAGCCTTAAGCAACTCTGCACATTCAGAGCCAGCAAGAAGTGTCCAGGAATTCCAGCTCATAGGCCATAAGTAAAGATCCATCATGCAGACTTCCTGGGGTAATGAGTCTCCTGCCTGTTTCCCCGTTAGATTATTTTAAATAAATAAATAAATAAATAAAGGACAGTGTGGAGCTGTAAAGCTATTTCTGTGGACTTCTTGCTTTATAAACATTGGGCGAGTTTGCACGACGCGGCAACACACTTTGCAAATAAGCTACACACAGTGTGGGCTGTTTGCAGAATAACCCACGGTGTGCCCGACAGACAATCAAGCTTATCATGGGTTGTTCTCCCACTCCTTTCCCCTGGTCCTCCAGCCAGTATCCCAGGATCCTGTGTGGCAGAACCCATCTCGCTTCCCCCTCCCTGCTCTGATTGCGACCCCAAGCTGTCAAAAGAAAGAGTTATTTTTAAAAACTTATCAGGCAAATTTGAACATTTTGGGGGGAGAGGGAAATCTATGCAGACTTCATGGTCAAATTGCTCAAATTTTCAAGATAGGTAAAAAAACAAAAACATTTCCTTTGACACCTGTCAAAAGTAAGTGGCTTGCGAAAGGGGGTTGTTGGGATGTAGATCTCCCCTTTCTGGAGTAGCTAGAGGTTCAGGGACATGTGGAAAAGGTGGAGGGCACTGAGAACTGTCAGGGCAATACTTTAAAAACTAGAGGATCACACTGCTAAGGGGGAGATATACTCGCTACCCCCTTCGGGGCACAAACCCCTTTGCTGTTTTGCATTTCAATTGACAGCTGTCAGGTGTGCTCAATTAACCTATAGATAGCCTTACTTGGACAATGTCCATGGATGTCACCTACTACACTTTGACAACAGACCCTTACCAGGACATTGGCCAAGCAAGACTCCACATTTTGGGCAGGCGTAAGTATGCACTTGCAAAAGACCGAATGGTAGGCCAGCCCTACCACTAGACAGAATGAGGCAGCCACCTCAGGCAGCTGATCTGGGGTGTCATGAAAAGGCAAAGTTTATGGTTATTTACAGTGCAATCCTATACATGTCTATTCAGAAATAACTCCTACTGAGTTCAATGGGGCTTACTTCCAGGTAAGTGGGTATAGGATTGCAGCCATAATGTGTTTCTATTGTATTTTTATTGCTCGGGAGGAGGGAGAGGCACTTGTAGGATTTTCTGCTTCAGGTGCCAAAATAACTTGGCCAACCTTGGGTATGCACTTTGACAGGGTGGGGTACCATTTCCAGCTCAAGTAGCAAAATATCTTGGACCAGCCCTGAGTAGCAGGGCAAGTGATCATTAGAAGAGGTAACGGGCATATTAGGGTTCAAGTGAGTATTTACTGAGGGCTGGAAGGACAAGGAAGGAACACAGGCTTATACCCTGTGAGCACAAGAAACAGTGTCTTCTCAGTAGCGGCACCCCACTTGTGGAACTCCATTCCAGCTGGCATCCAATAGGTATCATGACAGGCCTTTAAGTAGGCTCTAAAGATCTATCGATTCACCTTGGCATATAACTGAGTCAGTTTATTGGGTGCTGCTGTACTGTATATGGTGCTAGCTGCTTTTAATTGCTGGATTTGATACTGCATTTTATCACTTTTATCTCTGTTTTATTGTGTTTTTACGATTTTACGGAGGGTTTAATACCCTAAAAGGCTGCCTATAAATCTTTTAAGTAACTAAGGGCACAATCCTATGCATGTTTAGACAGAAAAAAAGTCCTACACCTCCCTGTATTTTCCAGCCAGCCATGCTGGCTGGGGAAAGCTGGGAGTTGTAGGACTTTTTTCTGTCTAAAATAGGATTGCACCTTGACCAACTCCTCTCTAGCTATCCTTTGTAAACAAGCATCCTTATTTTTGCCTTTTAGGGAAAAATAAGGATGCTTCTTTTGCCTGCTAGTGTGAGCTGCTTGAGTTCTTTAGGATTCAACTCCCTTTTCAGCTTCTCTGCAACTTGAAATCTCCGGGGAAGGATGGATGACATCTCATCTCTAATGAGCACAGGCATATGAATGCATGTGCATGAACACTATGGCATAATGCAATCCACCAGGGGAAAAAAGGGAAGGGAAGATGAAATCTCAAGGGTGCACAAAAGTAAATAAATAAATAAAAATATCTTATTGGCCCAACACAATGCAAAATATAGTTCTTCAGGGGCACTTAAAAAGCACACTGCTGTGTTTTCTAGTGTGGTTACGGAGCACATAAGAGAACACAGTGGTATACTTTTCACCACTACAGAAAGTGTGTGTTTCAAATGCATTTGGGCCAATAAAATATTTCTTTTTGTACACCCTTTCCTTCCCCTGCCTCTTCTTGGTACTTTCCCTGCTTTGTTTTTTCTTACCATGCAATACACAATCTGTCATTTCAGACTGCAGCTGCAGAGATATGTCTTGAACAGCTGATAACATATTATGTTTATCCACTATATCTTTAACCAAACAGAACAAACACCATCTTGGCTTTTACATCACTGAAGGGCATACTACTGTAGAATAAATGAATGCAACATACAGCAGGTGGGAGAGAGCCTGAAGCAATTTGTAAGGGTGGGAGGTGACCTTTGCCAGTGAGACTTGGTGTGAGAATAGGGGTATTACAATCTGTTTTCATCTGTGAAATGTTGGAAGGTATATAAAGGCACAGACATTCTGCCTCTGAAAATGAAAGATCCAAACCCAGACTTCTGGTCCATTAGTAGACACTGCCTGCACATTTCCAAGAAGTCTTTGTGTGGATAGTTTCATCATATACTTTAGTCCGGAGGTGGGAAAGCAGGGCCCCATTCCCTTGAGGGAAGTAATTTGGGTTTGTGTGTGTGTGCAAACTGGTCCTGGGTGGGGCCAAGCCAACCCAGCACTCACTCTGTCTGTCTGTCTTTCTTACACACTCTTACACGCAATGACTGGGCTCAGGCAACACAATTTGTTTGTTGTTGGGTTAAGAACTGTGGGTTGTTCACCATGGTTTGTTATCTCGGCTGGGCTCAGGCAACACAATAACCCATACTCAAAGGTTGTTAGTGAAACATTGGTTATTGTGTTGTCTGAACCCAGCCGAGATAACAAACCATGGTGAACAACCCACAGTTCATAACCCAACAACAAACCATGGGTTCTCTTCATGGGTTGTTTGTGGCTAACAAGCCATGGCTTCTTAGCACAGCTGCATTTCTCTGTTACATAATGGCTGGGTTCAGACAACACGATAACCCACACTCAAGGGTTGAGTGTGGGTTGTCGTTGAACCTTGGGTTGTTGCTCAAATGTGGATTATTGTGTTATCTGAACCCAGCCATTATGTCACAGAGAAATGTCCATGGAGAAATTGTTGCCAAATCATTGCAGTCCAGTGTTTTCTCATGCTGTCCTCCCATGTTTTTTCAGACCTGATTTGCAGAGACGTTTTTGGCAATAAAATGCAATCACAGAATCAGCTTGTCTATGTGGATAAGCAAGGCACTACTGAGGCATTTCAGGGCTCGTATTGTCCCTTTAAATTAAAATAAATTGCCCCTTGGTCAGTTTCTATCCCCCATTATATAAAAAAGAAAAGAATGGGAGTAATTGAAGCTCCCCACACCCCAAGTAGGGAACAGGAGCTGACTAATTTAGGGACAAGTCATTGCAAATCCCCCAGCCCCACTGAATAGGAAGCAATGAAAGAGGCAGAACCTACATGCAGGAAGTAAGGGACCTTTGCCAAACAGGATGTACTTGTGAGTAAACATTATATAGGAGGATCTTGACCATGAGGAAGGGGAGTTCCTGGATAATATTATGCTACGTATATTAGTGCTTCTGTGGAACTTTTGTTTTAATTACGTTTCCGTTTTAATTATGATTGTAGAAAAGTAATGCCCCAGCAGCGCCAAAGGGCTGTGATGTGGAAGCAACTATAGTTAACAGAATTGTCGTTAAATAAGGAGCCACTTTGAGAACTGATCATTTCCTCCTTCTGCCCTTGCTGGACAAAGCTTGCAAAGGTGCAATAAACAATAAAGCAAAAATAATCCTTAACAAAATATGCCATCAGCAGGGAAGCAGAGGATAAAGATATCTTATGCATTTTTATTTATATTGCTAACTATAGTTAACCTTCTTGATGACCATATTACTAAATAAATAATTGGTAATCCTTGAGATTATTTGGAGGCTGAGCAATTAAAAAATGACTTGCATGATGCTAATTAGGTATTTTTGTGGATTGCCCGTTTGCCTAGGATGGTCATACTTTTAAGTTATATGAATGGATTTATTCAGTCCTCCAACCAAAGCTTTATGTACTAGAGCTGAGGCCAAGTGGTGAGTATCGGTTGCCTTTTCAAACTATTATCCTTCCGGTATTTCGCCAGTGCTGATTTTTTAAAAATCATTTTGTCTTGTAGAATTTTTTTCAAGCCACTGATGAAGAAGACACACATTTGGCCTACTTTGTTATAATTTTTCAGTTTTATATATTAAGGTTTACATTTTTATATTGCTATTGCTATTCTGTTATAATCCAATTTGTATTAAAGAATCTTGCACAGAGGTATATGTTTTCCTTAACTTTGGCTTCTGTTTGTTGTTCAGAGCTCCCAAAGGGACAGATCTCACTCACACCAAGTGGGGTTTTCAAAAGTTTATTTCACCAGCGCCTCCTCCCTCTTCCTCTCACTTTTTGACCTTGCCCTGGGCTGCCACGGCCTCCATGGCCTTCCGCACGGTCTCTTCGTCACCCAGGAACTGCATGGGCTTCGTAGGTTTCAGGTTGTCATCCAATTCATACACAATGGGAATCCCAGTTGGGAGGTTGAGTTCCATGATGGCCGCATCAGACATCCCTGTGTGATGACAAGGAAGCAGGTCACACAGGGCCCCGCAATAGCATCTCCCCTCTGCTTGTTCTCAAAGCCAGCCTTGTAAATAAGCCCACAAAAGTTACTAGCCTGCAACTTGTTTCACTAGCCTGCTAAGAGGCTAGTAGCCTGTATTTCCACGCTGGCTGTGGAGAAGAGCAAGCCCCCTCCTCTGTGGACAGTGTGGAAATGGAAATGGCTAGTAGACTCTTACCAATCAAGCCCCCCAAAATAAAAGCCTTCTACAAAGTGGACGGAGAGATCCATTTCCAGTCCACTGCATTTCCTTGCTGGTTGTGCAGGAAGAGACTTCCCTTCCTTCATGGCCAGCATGGAAACCAAGCAAGAGGAACGGAGAGATCTGTCCCTCTTCTTCTGCCAGCCTGCTCATTCACCTGCATGGGATCCAATTTTATTGGAGTAAACAAGGATCAGAAAGCCACAGCTTGATTTTGGCCGGTTTCAATAAACCATAGTTTAAACTAATCAGTTTTTCCTTGTCAGATATAATAACAAACTGTGGTTAGTTTAAACCTGGAAATGAATGCTTCTGATCTCCTTTTTACATCCGTGCCAGATGAGGGAAAGGGGGGGCACACAAGCCTGAGGTTTGTTCATGTTGTCCTAAAAAGCATGGTTTCACATTACATCCAACCCGGCCTAATAAGTCTGTCAGAAGTAATGTACCACAAATCTTTTTTTATCTTTGCTACAACAGACAAGTGCAGCTACCCCTCTGAAAGATATTGATCCCTTTGTATAATGTATGATTTGTCTTTCTAAATTTCTTACACAGAGATCCATCTCCAGTCTAGTGAAAAGGGTTCAGAGCAATGTTTAAAATGAAGCACACGTGTTCGTTTCACTGCAAGTTACATACCGACTGCAGCATAAACAAGCGGCATATTGCAATTGCTATGGGAATCGCTAAGATATGAAGCATCCCAAGAAGGCAGTCTCAGCAGCTACCAGCAGAGGGCATTCTGGGAACTCTGAGAGAGCTGGAGACAGCCTGGAGTCAGCTTGCTTGACCTATAATGTCAGCTGCCTTCCCTTCCTCTTGAATTGTGAGATGCCTCCTTGGATTGCCCATGACCTTTTGGGATGGGGCACATTCACAGAGGTCACGGAAACAGACTCTTGGTGGGGAGGGGAAGTGGTGGGTGGAAAGGCAGGGCCTGAGAGCGAGATGGCAGTAGCCAAGCCTGAGAACAAGACCTCCCCCACCATAAGTCTTGTAATGCGACTCCAGACTGGAAATAGCAACACAGCCTTCAGCAGCCTGCATGTCAAAGGGCACCCAGCTCTTTTTATCAGCTGCTGAAGATTCAGGTTAGGTCAGGAGCAGCTCAGACCTGTGGCTGCTGAAAGTCTGAACAGGGAATACATGGGTGTGGAGCAGCCTTCCCCAACCTGGATACCCTCCAGATGAGTTGGGACTACAATCCCCATCATCCCTGGCCATGCTAGGGATGTAGCCCAACACATCTAGAGGGCCCTGGGTTGGGGAAGGCTGGCGTAATCACTTCCCAACCTGTGAAACTGGTCTGACAAAGATGCCCTGTGTTCCTTAGCGATGCTTCCTGCAGAAAAAGTGTGGGGCTTTTTGAGGAGGCAGACAGAAGCTGCAGAGGTTCAAGTAGGAAGGAGAACGGGTGCATAGCTGGGAAGCCACCGGCCTGGCGCTCTGCCCGGCTAAAGGTCACCCGTAAGTGATAGCCTTCTTCAGGATAGCCAGGGCCCAGCCGTCTTCTCTGGTACCCTGGCCTCACAGACACTCCGTAAGCATCCCAACGAGGTCACGTCTGGGGAGCTGAAAGAACTGAATGCTGTGCAAAATGGGTGGTGGGACCAGAGCTGTATCTCTGCCCTAGAGCAGCGGTAAAGAGCTCTGAAGGTCACTGATAAATTAAAATCAGTGCTCAGAACCTCTCAGATGCATTCCCCACATACTTACAAGTCTGTCTTTATGGCACTGAGGGCTAGAAACTTGATTTTTTAATTTTATTTTTTTAAAAAGAAGCTGAGATTCTTTTAGAGCATCTGAACTCCAAATGCTGTGTCAACTTCCTGCCCTTACAATGTGTGGTTATGTAAGCGTCTAGAAACCAAATGAATGGAGGTGGCTTGGCTTTCTCCCATGAATTGGGCAACATGCCCCATGCTGGATACAAGACAGGTGGGATGGGAAAATTTTAAAAAACAGGATGAATATGCTCATGGCGGGTTGGCAGGTGATGCCAAAGGCAGCCCTTACCTTCCAAGTGCTTGACAATCCCCCGGAGGCTGTTGCCATGGGCAGCAATAAGTACCCTCTTGCCAGCTTTGATTTGGGGGGCAATCTCATCATTCCAGAAGGGGAGGGCACGGGCAATGGTGTCCTTGAGGCTCTCACAAGTAGGCAGCTCCCCAGACTTCAAACCAGCATAGCGCCGTTCCTGGATGGCGCAAAGAAAAGAAAGTACGACGGGTTAGGCCGGCAGAGCGGTGCGGGTTTAGCAGTTTGGGACCAACCTCAGGTGTTTGTGGGTGAGCCAGTGGGGCAGCCATACTCATTGCAGGGACGGGAAGAGAGGAAGACCAGGAGATGAGAAGAAATGTGTTTGTCAGCTGAATGTTATGGGTCCATCAATTATTAATTTATCGATGGCAGCCAAAATATGTATTGCAAATTATCGGAAGCAAGATCATGCTCCCCTCAACTTCAGTTTGGCACCTGAAAATATGGCATATTGCAGAAATGTCTTCACACACACACACACACACACACACACATATGGAGAGAGGCGGGGAGTGAGGGGAGGTAAATTCTGATGGATTTATGAGAAAATGGATTCTGCTTGTGACATTTTGTAATGATAAATTCCATGATGTGGGACAACTGCCGGTATCCTGCCTCCCCCCCCCCCCGCTTTATTATGAGTTACAGAATTTGAATAATGAAATACTGTATGTATTCTATATAATATATTCATTGCATATAATGGATTTTTGTACTTAATAGTTTGGTATATTAAATATTGGTTTATTAAATACAATAAATAAGTAGACATCATGGGTCAATCAAAGGTCTCTTAGTTCTGCTGACGTTGCAAGTAAGACAGTTTCTTCTGTTCTATCTACTCTTTAACACTCCCCAAAGTTGGCTTATATTGGAGTCAGATGACCAGAAGCTACAAGGCAGTGACTTAGGGTGCAATCCTATGCATGTTTAGCATGACTGGCTGGGGTATGCTGAGAATTGTAGGACTTTTTTCTGTCTGTCTGTCTGTCTAGCTATCTATTTTATTTCTATACCGCCCAATAGCCAAAGCTCTCTGGGCGGTGTACAGCAATCAATTAAAAAGTACAATAAAGTACAATTAAAAAACAATAAAAACATTATAAAAAAATTAAAACAAAATTTAAAAATATCACAAAACCTAAAGTTAATAAACCACGACCTCTAAAAGAATTTACCACCCCACCGTGTACCATTTAGTTGTTAAAAGCCTCAGTGTAGAGGGCAGTCTTAACCTGGCGCTGAAAAGATAGTAGGGTTGGCACCAGGCGGGCCTCAGGGGGAAGCTTGTTCCACAGTTGGGGGGCTACCACAGAAAAGACCCTACCCCTTGTTGCCACCCTCTGAGCCTCCCTCGGAGGTGGCAGTCAGAGGAAGGCCCCAGATGTTGAACATAGTGTCTGGGTAGATTGTGGTTGGGTGAGGCATTCCATCAAGTATTGTGGTCCCAAGCCTTGTCTAAACATGCATAGGACTGTGGCCCTTAAAAGCTTTCAGTCTAGCATCCTTAACCACATGTGGAGTTAGTGGTCTGTAGTCTCTGACCAGGTAGTTAATCCCACCTCTCCTTAGCTACTCAAAAATCTGGGGAAGAGGATGGGTCTCTCTCCCTCTCTCTCTCTCCTGTTACAGGTGCCCTGCAATAAGCTGTGTAAAAGGGCTGCCATGTAGTTCCCAGCTGTCTGGATCTACCCTCAGGCCCGTTAAAAATGGTGACTGCAGAACAGGTGTGGGCAGACGGTACATAAGGATGTACTAGTAGATCTCCAAGTGATTGGTGGTAGATCAGCGAGGGTTTCCAAAAGGCCATTTCCTTTCTCCTAATTAGATTGCTGAAATCAAGAAATCCCTGGAGGAAGACAGGAGTAAGTTTGTGTGTGAACAGATTTGTGTGCAAGCTCCAGTTCTGGTCCTGAAAACAAATGGCTGGACTGACCTTGTTCTGCAATTCTATGTCTGCTTCCTTCTGCTGAACCACTATTTTGCACCTGACCTGACTTCAACTTGGCGTATCTCAGGGTTGGGGGCGGGGGGGAAGCAGTAGATCTCACAAGCCTAAGTCTATTTACCCTTGCTGTAGAGATCTGGGGGGAAAGATTCCTTGCAATCAGGTCTATAAGCAAAAGTAGCAGAAAATGGAAACGTTGCCACTGGAAAGGAGACCCTACTAACAGCTCTGATGTGAATACAACAGCTGGAAGGGAGTGAAGGAAGAGGCACAGGTTGCTCATTCCTACATAAGGCAAGTTCCAGTACCCTTTCAGATCACCATGGATTGCAGAGGTGGTGTTAAGGCTCCAGCCTCCAGCCCATTTGGGATGAAGCCCCAAATCTCTGGGAGGCTGTCTGCCCCACCACCCTGCTGGCACTTCCTGAAATGAAGGTACAGGGGCCCTGATGATCTCTGTTGCATCTGATCCCCCTGGATGAACTGGCTTTCTGCCCACATGTGCTTCCCCTCCTGCTGCCTCCCTCGAATCTTCCTGCCTGAGCTTTTTTTCTGAAATCAAATGCCCTCCTCTCCCCTGTCCATACACCCCTTTTTACAAAAAGGGGTGTCCTTGGGAGACAGGGTCCTTTAAAGACACACACACAGAGACACATGGTCCTGTAAAGACACACACACACACACACACACACACACACACACACACAGACTTCAGAGCATATGTAAATTAGCATAAGCACATTTGTGCATTTTTTGTGTCCTATGTGCCTTGGATCTTTTTGGTACCTAGCACCACCCTGATGGATCATTTCCCAGGGATATGCTGCATGGCCCTACTAGTAGAAGGTATATTGGAATATAATACAGCTTTTGAGTGGAAGCAGCAGCAGACTGGTGGGGTGCTTGGCAACGGGACTGGTGCTAGCTACCGAAAAGATCTGGGGCCCTGGGGGCACAGGATAAAAGAAAATGCACAAATTTGCATATGCTAATTTACATATGCTCTAAAGTCTCTCTCTCTCTCTCTCTCTGCCGTTAAAGGACCCTGTCTCCTAAGAACACCCCTATCTGTAAAAAGAGATGTATGGACAGGGGAGAGGAGGGCATTTGATTTCGGAGGGAAATTTCAGGTGGAAAGATTCTAGGGGGGGCAGCAGGAGGTGAAGTACGTGTGAGCAAGAAGCCAGGGGGATCAGATGCAACAGAGCTCATCAGGGCCCGGTACCTTCATTTCAGCAAGTGCCCGTGGACAGCAGGGTGCTGGGGCAGAGGGCCTCCCAGAGATTCAGGGCTCCAAATGAAAGATTCAGGGCTCCAGCACTAGTGGGCCACCCCCTAACACTGCCTCTGCTTCATGAGGAGGAAAGGAAGGGCCAATCAATGGATGTTTCACACCATGAAGCAAAGTTGGCACCTTTGGTTTGTCCTGATGTGGACACAGAGAGAAACAGGAGTAGCCGAGAGGCAAATCTGCTATTCCTTCAAACTAGCTTTCGTGGGCTCCATGTGGCAAACAGAAAATCCTCAGGTCCTTTGGCTTTTCTAACCAGACACATTCCACAGGTGGGCCTTGTCCCGGAGAGGCCAAACTCTGTCCCTCAATGACTCTGGAAGAGTATGCTAGCCAGACAGAACACCACAGAAGGCATTCCACCGATCACAGGATTCACTCACAAGGGCCAGCAGGTCAGCCCTTCTCTACACAGATTCCAGCCCACTGGGCACCAGCAAGGAGATAAATACCTTTTCTTTGTGCTGAGTAGAAGGCAAGGCAGCTTTCTCCTTTTGCAACTGGCAAGCCAAAGAAACTGGGCTAAATCCAGCCTGTTACGGGCTCTGCCTTCACTGCCCCGAGAAATCCAAACCCACACACTCCTCCAATTCATACTTGCCCTCTTCTGCTTTCTGCTACTGTGCAGTCCTTGTGATTCCTACAAATACTCCACCCTAGCTTTCGAAATAGATCACTACTACTGGGGGCCTCCGCACTCACTCTGCGCTCCCATCTTGGCATCACCCAGCATATCCTTGAATATCTCGGACTGTCAAAAGCCATGCTGCTGGCAGAACTGTTCCTCCCCATCTATTTATTACATTTATATGCTGCCTTTACTCCAAGGAGTTCTCGGTAGCATGAATGGATCTCCCTCCCTCCACCCCCACCCACCCCCCATTTTATTCTCACAACCACCCTGTGAGGTAGGCTAGGCCCAGAGACAGACTGGTTCAAGGTCACCCAGTGAGTTTCATGGCTGAACGGGGAATGTGAACCCAGGTCTCTAACCTACACTCTAAGCCAGGGCCGGGCAGAAAGTAGATCAGGATCTGATGGTAGATCTCTGGGTGATTTGCAGTAGAGTTACCAACTCATAATTGTCTAACCAGAGCAACAACTAAAAACTCCCCCTGCCCCCTAAATTAGATTGCAGAAAAAGCATACTTGGTAGTGGTGGGAACCATGAGTGGATTTTTGTGTGAAAGGACTTGTGAGCTCATTTTTGCCACCGAGCATAAAATTCTTGGGTTGAACATATGCTCAGAGACACCCTGGTATGTTTGCTTACTTTCTCCATTCTTTTGCACCTAGGCTCTGGTTGGTAGACCTCCAGGTTCTAATAAAATACAAAGTAGATCCCAGAAGCCTGAATTGACCCACCCATGCTCTAGTCTAACCCAATGATCTTTACTATTTTTAAAGAAGGACCCACTTTGGCTCCAGGCACCACCACTGAGGCTGGGTGTGTGTGTGTTCATGGGCTGTGGGGACCCTCTCGTTTTCTCCCACCAGGAAAGGGGTGGCGCTGTGCACTGAACTCGGCTAGAGCCCCCCAGCAGCCTTACGGCTCTCCTAACTACCCACCCCTGAAGCCTTGTCTGGTCGCCCAGAATCATAGCAGTCGGCCGCTGCTAAGTAGAGTGGTGGCCTACTGGGGCTGGAGCCCCGAATCTTTCATTTGGAGCCCTGAATCTCTGGGAGGCCCTCTGCCCCATCATCCTGCATCTGCTGTCCATGGGCACTTGCTGAAAGAAAGGGACAGGGGCCCTGAGGATCTCTGCTGCATCTGATCCCCCTGGATGAGCTGGCTTTTGGCCCACATGCGCTTCACCTCCTGCTGCCCGCCCCCCAATCTTCCTGCCTGAGGTTTTTTCCTGAAATCAAATGCCCTCCTCAGCCCTGTCCATGCATCCCTTTTTACAAATCAGGGTGTCCTTAGGAGACAGGCTCCTTTAAAGACACACGCAGAGAGACTTTTAGAGCATATGTAAATTAGCATATGCAAATCTGTGCATTTTTTTTGGTCCTGTGTGCCTGAGCTCCAGATCTTTTCAGTACCTAGTGCCGCCCCTAAAGCAAATAACAAATTCACGGAGGAGAAGGCCACTGGTGTGGCTACTAGTCCTGACTGTCTATGTGCTTCCTCCAGTATCAGAGGCAGTATGCCTATGTACAGCAGTTGCTGGGGAACATGGGCAGGAGGGTGCTGTTGCACTCCTGTCCTGCTTGTGTGATCCCATAGGCAGCTGGCTGGCCACTGTGTGAACAGAATGCTGGAGTAGATGGGCCCGTGGTCTGATCCCGCAGGGCTCTTCTTATGTTCTTAACAAGGCAAAGATAGAGAGCCCTTGCTGAGAGTGAGCAGCTACTGCAAAAAAAGAGAAAAGGAGTGAATGAGAGAGGGTGGGGGTAGGGGTGGGGGTGGAAAGCCACACCTGAGGTGCTTAGGAGCCGCCAGTGGCTCTTGGGCCTTGCAGTAAAGAACAGTGCTCTAACCACTACCCCGCACTAGCTCCCTATCCAGAGAGGTTACACCAGGTGGCCATTTCCCTGCCCAAGCTTGCACTGGCACTGACCTTGCTGATGACTTGATTGTAAGGGTGCTTTTCATCCATGGGGGGTGGCGGGATGTCGAAGGAGCGCCTCCAGATCTTGACCTGCTCCTCCCCGTGCTTGGCCGCGGTCTCAGCCTTATTGAGGCCTGTCAGCCCCCCGTAGTGGCGCTCGTTCAGGCGCCAGGTGCGCACCACGGGCAGCCACATCTGGTCAATGCCATCCATAATGTACCAGAGGGTGCGGATGGCCCGCTTCAGCACCGAGGTGTAGCAGATGTCGAACTCGTAGCCCGCATCCTTGACGGCCTGGGCCCCGCGCTTGGCCTCCTCCTTCCCCTTCTCGCTCAGCTCGGCGTCGAACCAGCCACAGAAGCGGTTCTCCTGGTTCCAGGTGCTCTCGCCGTGCCTCACGATGACGAGCCGGTGGGTCGGCATTGCTCTGCTGGAGAGGAAGGCGGTGTGCCTCAGCAAGGGGCCAGCACAGAAACACAAGCTCAAGTCCTGCCTGCAGCCACCCACGCTCAGGATGGCGACGCTCCCACTTTTTATAGCGCTCTTCCCCCTGCACACTTCGACCCTCCTGGCCAATCTATTCCCTCTTCGGAGCGGACCGACAGTGGCAGGCAACCACTCACGATGACTGGGAGAGCATGGCCTTCTGGCTAAGGCCTACTGGCAGAATATAGTAACAAGGAAGCTCCCGCTCCGTCCTAGGCCAGAAATAGCCCAGGGCGTGGCATTGCTGTGACCTTTTATCTGAGGGCCTGTTGCTAGACGAGGTGGGGGGGGGCAAGGAGTGGGACTGCGGGAGTCTCTCGGCTCCATGGATCTCTCTCGGAGCCGAGAGGAGAAAGCAACCTCCTGTTTTCAAAATGCCACTTACCTTCTGGGCTCCAACATGCCCAAGGGCAAAAGCAGAGGCCTGTACTGAATTCGCATGTGGACGGTGCACCTTTTTAGACAGAGATGGGAGCCAAAGGGCCCAGGGTCAGAGCAGGGTCAGCAAAGTCAGGGTGGGAGTTATACAGGGCTTGCTGTCTGAATGCAGAAGTGGGGAGGGGTGGAGTTTGGGGCACTCTGTTGGCCACCCACTCCTCTGCTCACCCAGAGCAAAATAAGCAGAGCCGGAACAGTGAAGCAGTGGGAGGGATACCTTTCAGGCATGGCCAGCACCGAGGGTTGGCATTGTCGGGCACGCACCGAAGCCCCACTGCCTCTCCTCTTACTTGCCGGTGCCACTGCCTCTTCACCTGCCCTAGGTTCACCTGATCCTCTCTTTCTGGGTTGCTGGGAGGATTGGGGCCAGAGGGAGCAGTCAAGAAGAGAGGGGCCACTGAAGGCGCCTTCCCCTCAACAACAACAACAAAACTGGATATTGGGCATTTAGAAAATCTGCTGTTTTGTAATAGTTCATGCAGTAGGTACTAGAGCAACGCTATGTCCCTAGGATGCCAGGAAACAGAGAATCCTATTTCTTGGCTTGAAAGAAGAGAGAGAAACCCTATCCTGAATTCCAATCAGACTCTAATATGCTAACTAAACAAATATGATTGCTTTTACTTTCAGAATTTGTATTAAATCTCTGTGGGTTGGGGTGGGGTCACAGGAAAGAAGTGATTCACAATTTAAATCACTTCTGGAGTTCCCAGACTGCTACAGCCTTGAAACACTGGAGTCCAAGAGCCCTTCTCATCAAAAAAATGCCATGCCAGGGCCAACAACTGCAGCTGGATTTTAGGGCTTCTAAAAATTATACAGCAACCAAAAAATCTGAGAAGGGGGGGGGGGAATCCTTAGCCATTACAACTGGTTTTCCTTTTAATTACCACTATATTTTATTTATATGCTGCACTTTCAGTAAAAAACAACAACAAACCCCCAGGCAATGTGAAGCTATGCTATTCTGTGCCAAGCATATGGTGTTTCCAAGTGTGTTCACATGACACAAAACATTGGTTGATGCCCTGGTTCTATAAACATTAATGTATAACATGCAACATGTTTGGGGGTTCATGGGTAAGTGCCTGTTACACATGTAGGGTTGCCAAGTTTTTTTTCCTGGTAAGGCTCATATGACTTTTAACTGGAAAGAACCCGTAGCAAAAGCTTTTATCATTGCTGTATTGCCATGTTGGGGGAAAAGTTACCTGCCAAAGTTCTACTGATCATGCAACTGTTACAGGTGCCCTAGCAAGAGAATAACGTTGTTGATAATATCCATACAGTATGAATCCATCTTCTTAACAATTGCTGTGCCCATTTCCCTTTTACTGCCAGCTTATAACCCAAGTCAAGAGAATGGTACACAGTGCAGTACCATTCCTAGTATCAGTCATGGATTATCTCCCCTCCTCCCAATTTATTTAACTATTAGTTGCAAAGTTTCTCACTGGTGAAGATATATGCCCTGGTCTACAGACACAGAAGACTGAGGTTGCAAAGTCTTGAGAGAGTAGAATGGACTGCACTGCTTTTCACTGGAAGTGGCAAGTATTTTCTAAGCTTTCCCAGAGCAGAAAATATATATCTGCAAGTAGAAAACTAGTTCATCAAGAAAGTACTCGGCTAGCTTTTCCCCTGATGTGCTTTTTACTTGCAGGCAAATTGTGGGTTGTTGTTTTTTTCCTCATGGGGAGAGCATTAAAAATGGCACTGTCACCTGCAGTCTGATGTGATATACAGTAATACCTTGGATTGCAAGTAACTTGGTTTGAGAGTGTTTTGCAAGACAAGCAAATTTTTAAATATTTATTTTTAAAAATTTGACTTGATATACAAGCGGCGTCTTGCAATACAAGTACTGTAGTACGGCTTAAATTAAAAATCTCTGTACAAATTTTTTTGGGGGAATTCCATTTTGATATAAGAGTGTTTTGGATTACAAGCATGTTTCCAGAACGAATTATGCTCTCAATCCAAGGCATGACTGTAGATCTCTCTGTTCCCATCATGATTCTATCACCTGTTTCTGTGGCACGTGTAGACTAGGTCTATATTTTCAGTTCAAACCTTCTTGACTTGTGTCGGAACTGGGAGAGGAAAGATACTTGCCTTTAGGGACCTCAGCATGCCCACTTCTCGTAGGAGTAGAAACGCAGCATTCCTGGAGACTCTGTAAGCCTCAGGGGTACAGGAGATGAGGGGAAAACTGCAGTTCAAAGAGGGACTTACTCTGTTGGATCCAGGGCCGGCCCAAGCCATTTCGCTGCCAGAGGCAAAGGACAAGATGATGTCCTCCCATTCCATGTATAGAAACTGAATGGACTGGCAATTGAATCTTATTGAGGGCAGCAGGCTAGTTTGGGGGGTGGAGGTGTAGGGCAAGCCATGTGGCACATACAGCTCTGTCAACCAACACCTTGCCTCCACCAAGCATCTACTGCCTGAGGTAACCGCCTCACTCTGCCTAATGGTAGGGCTGGCCCTCAATGAGAGAGAATGAAGGGCTAACGCACTGACCGGTTGTGCACATTTCATTTCTTTTTTAAATAATTTTTAAATAGTTTAATATAACCAATTTTCCAGGTAGTAGCCAATAAATATCCAAATATTCCCACAATAATCCAATAATTACAATAAATATCGAATCCTGACCTACTGGCATTGGGTGGATAGGACCGGACTTGTATAACCTTGCAATGAAAGTATTCAAAAGATGCCATCTTCCAAACCCTGAGATGGCTCTTGTAACAACTTGAGGAAGTGACTTTGTACCAATGAAAAGACCTATTTGCTTGTGATAACTTGCCGGCCGGCCGCTGATCTGCTCGGCTCTGGGTCTGCTACTGATTTCTTTTAGCCAATCGCATTGCAGCATGCAAATGAGCAACCAGGCTTGACCATAGGCATTCCCAAGAGACTAGGCCTCCTCCATTATGCTCCATCACAATCACCAGGGCTTGCAAGAGAAGCACTTTCCGCTATGCCAGGGCTGGCTCTGCCCTACAGCAGGGCGAAGCCATACAGCAAGTGTGGCCTAAAAAGGCCAAATTTACCCTTAAACGATGGCTTAAGAGCTAAATTTGGCCTTTTCAGGCCAATATTGTGGTTTGCCACTGAAATTCGGTGAACTAGCATAGCTAAAGGGCTTCCTTCTCCAGACTGAATTGCTGGCAGTGAAGATCAGCCTCAAAGGCCCTGATCCATGTCTTCCCAGTGCCACTCTCTTTCTCAGCCTCACTCAACAACACCCCCCACCCCCAGTCTTCAATTTGGGGATAAAAACACTCACTACCTTACAGCAAAGGTAACATCCAAAAACCACAGTAGGGTAATATCTTGATCAGAACTAGCCAAAAGTGTTACAAAGTCACGAACAAACTTTCGTGTTATTCACAGGGCTGGCCCAAGATATTTTGCTGCCTGACGGGAAGGAAAAGATGGTGTCCCTTTTCCATTCCATGTACAGAAGCAACTGGCAGTCGAATCTTACTTCAATATTGGTGACGAGATAGCATCCTCCACTGAAACTGAGCAGAAGGCTAATTTCGGGGGCTAAGACAGTTCTGTCCACTAACGTAAAGAAATGCTGGGGGAGGGTGGTCCAGGAGGAACAGCCATGGGGGAGCTGCTTCTGCTGCCCTCCACATCTACCTAAAGTGGCCATCTCGCAGCAAGGTTGGCCCTGGATCATCCAGAACTCTTCTTCAGGCTGAAGGTTAAAAAAAAAAGTTGGTAGAAAGAGAAAGTCTGCAATTTGTAATTGTGTAGACATACATTTATCAAATTGTGGCCTGAGGACCACCAGTGGGTCTCAGCCCACTTTCAGGTGTCCTCCGTGCTATGATCCACCCAGCGCCTCTAGCAGGAGAGAAGGATGAAAGAAACTGTACGTGTGCGTGTGTGTGTGTGTGTGTAGAGAGAGAGGTTACAAGTTAAGTGTGAGGGAAGAAGAAATGACAGGAGACAAGAAGAAATACTTTAAAAGACATGGGGCAGGGGAGGAAAACAATATAAAATAAAAAGTCCTCCACTCAAGCACACGGTGCGCAATCTGCCCCTGAAAGCCTTTACTGCAGCCCTCCAAGGATGCCCTGAACTTCCCACTGAATTTCCCGTCTGCCTGCACCATCTACCGGTACTCCCTCCCCAGACTTATACACAGACGCAAGTGCGTGTCTGTGTATACATCCGTGCGTGCAGCTCTCGACACCCAAGCCAGCCCTTTGGGCCAAAAAGAGTCTGCACCACTGACTTGGAGCCTGCAGATCAGCAAATTCCACTTGAAATCGGGAGGCTGAATCATATTTCCAGAGCCACTGTGTGTACTTCACTTGAGGAAAGCTGAATTATAGAACTCCCTGCTACAAGGAAACCTCCGTGGCAAAGAATTTAGCCATTTCCAAAGAGAGATTAGATACCAATGTAAAATTATATCAGTAATTGCCAGCTAATAATGCCAAATTGCATCTCTGCCGCCATTTTGTGACTGGTCGGCCTCAAGTCATTTTCAGCTCTCTCAAGTGGGTCTGGAGGGTAGAAAATTTGCAACCCCCTGGTGTAGGCTAAAATGGGATGCGCCTGTTGGGTGTTCAGTGACTTTCAGTTGTACCAAGGGCTACCAGGGCCAAAGAAGCAATCATGGACATTCCCCCCTTTAAAATATATAGCATATTATACAATCTAGTAGTTGTTCAACTCCTGTCTCAGCCCGTCGAAACACGCCCCACAGAGGTAAAGAGAAACACACCAGACATTTATCTTAGCAAAAGCTGGAGATTAATTTTAGGTGGGGCACTAGAAGGTAAAGAGTCCAGGATAATGGCTGTGAAGTGCCTTGAGCAATGAAAAGTACAGGCCTGAAGCCAGAAATGTTGTGGTTCGGGGAAGCAGAATGGGGGTAGGGAACCACTGCAGAACAGCAGGAACATAAAACACCGGGAGCCTAATATGTTTAGAGTTATTTAATTGCATAACATATTAATAAAATAAAAAATGTATTCTACATTTAAAAATAAGGGCGTAGTCGTGCTTGTTGGTTATCTCACAGCCTTTGCACTCTTGGGCCTTAGAACAGTGCAGAGCTCTGGGAGCAAGCTGACTTTTTAGTTGGCAATTGGGTAACAATCCCGCCTGCACAGCCTTTTCCTCATATCTCCACAAGTAAAAGGACTAGATTTAAAAAAAAAAAGAAAAAAAGAAATCTTATCATTCAAGGGAAGGGCCTGGAGTGTCCCTAAGGGAGCAAGGTCCTCATAAGCCCTCTCCTGCCTAAACCCTGTACAAACTTATACAAGTATTGCTATTAGGTTGCCAGTGTACAGCCTTTGTTCCTGACACAGGCTCTACGTCCCTGATAGCTTGGTGACAGGCAGATATCTAACAGGTGTAGTATCCTCATCAAAACTGCAATTGTCTCCCCTCTCCTGCTGTTTGCCTGACAGAAAACAACACTGGGGGAAAGGATAACCGTTCTATCCCCCTTGCCTCTGTTTTGAACAAAGTAGCAGCCTCTACAACTGCCTTTCAGTTAAAAACAAATGAAATCAATCACGTTTCTCCCACACAACCAAGCTCAGTTAAAACAATTTGATCTGAGGCTCTGATCCCCCCCCCCCAACACTCTTGTGTAGAATCGCATTCTTCTCTTTGTTTTCCCTGCACCTTAGGGATGGACTGGTACAAAACCCCTCAGCAGAAATGAAAACAAAGATTAAAGACACAAAGAGGAAGCCTGGTAAATGTCAGCCTTCAAAGCCAGATTCTGGAAAGTTACCAGCAGTATGAACAAGTTATGGGGCAAGGGAACATCAGTGGGGATTTGCTGGCAAACATAAAACTCCTGGCAAAATAAAAGGGGTGAACTGCAGAATCTGATATGCTGGGAGCACTCCTTTATCTTTGCCGTCTGTTCAGTCCTCGTGTACATCGCAACAACTCTTTTAACTCCTCTTATATGCTGCAGTAGAAACTAATTCTGGCCAAAGCACCGCATGACTTCATGTTGACATTTTTAATTTATTTATTAGATTTATACCTTCAGGAAGCTCAGAGCAGCCTGCATGGGGTCCAAGCTGAACCCTGCTTGGGGGTTAATAACGCAAGAGCATCATGCGTCTTTAAATCATTCTTTGGATCATAGCAAACTGCCTTATACAAAAGTCAGAATATTTTCCCATCTAGCCCAGTAGCGTCAGCTCTCACTGGCAGTGGCTCTCCAGGTCTTTCATATACCTGCTACCCATTCCCTTTTAACAGGAAATGCCAGGGATTGATCCTGGGACCTTCTGAACGCGCAGGATGCGCTCCACCACTGAACTATTTTTATTTATTTATTAAATGTTTATCCCACCTTTCCACTAAGATTAGTTTTCTCCTAGTTCAGGTATTCAAAACTGACCATCAAATCCAAGAGTAAGAGCTTTTCTACACAAGGCTGTTAATCCACTGTATCTACTTCTGGCTTCGTCGCAGAATTGAGATCTGAGCACTACACGAGGAGCTTTTCCTGCTTTTCTGCTACATAACCTCTAGGCGGCACTGTGGTATAGCGGAATAGCGCAAATACACAAGTGGAAATCACACTTGTTTTCACAATTAAATGCTGCATTTTCCTTGCTCTAAAAAGCTCACCAAAAGTGCAGGTTAGACACAGAAGTGAAACTGGAGGGTCACGACATCATCTAAAGAACCCGTAAACAACCACGAGTAGGGAATGACAAGCGTACGATAAATGCCTCGCTTAGAAGACCCCTAAAATTAGCAGTCAACAAGGGCATGGCCATGGATTAAAGAGGTATAGGGTACAGCAGAAGTGTGTTCCTCCACCATGCCGTCTAGAACTCTGCCTTCTTTCAGTTGTTCTCCTGCTGTATCTGAGGTGTCCTGCTAGCATATTTTTCATGGTGGTAGGGTTGTATCTAGCATTTTGCCACTGTAGTGTTGCTTCTCCCAAATTCTTCTCCACCTCAGCCAGCATACACCTTCATAGGGTTGCGCCCTAAATTGGTGAAGTTTGTAAAAACAAACAAAAATATTATAAGGCTTTAAATTAAAGTTGGAATGGGATTAAATAAATAACTTATCTCCCCAAAAGGATATTAGATCTCCCACAATCCCATTTTTATTTGTGTAACTCGGAACTGACTGATGAAACATTACATCACTATCATAAGATGTGTTGATGACCACTGGCTCAGATAGTATTAGATAAGTTAGATCCAATTCCATGCCATGCTGAACTTTGCAACTAAGAAACTAGTGCCTGAATTTGCCCTTTTCCTCCTCCCTCCCAATCTCCTTTCCTTTTGTGTTGTGTCTTTTAGACTGCAGGTCTTCGAGCAGGGAACATCTTATTTCTTAACATCATAAGCTGCTCTGGGAGCCTTTCTAGCTGAATGGCGGGATAAAAATGCTATAAATAAATAAAATTGGACAGTTCTATCAATGGCTAATTGACAGGGCAGCTAACTGGACAGGTTCAGAGGCAGTGTGCTACTGGTTACTAGGTGCTGGGGGCAAGATATTAGGGGGAGAGCTATTGCCCACATATCCTGTGGGCTGCCCAAGAGGCATCTGGCTGGCTAGTGACCCTCTGGTTTGATCCAGCAGGGCTCTTCCTTATGTGGTGAATACAACAAAGAGCCTTGTGGCACCTTTAAGACTAACATATTTAATATGGCATAAGCTTTTATGGACCAGATACCACTTCATCAGATGCATGGAATGCCAATTGAGGATGACACACACACACACACACACACACACGGAGAAGAAAATGTTAGCTGTAAGTCAGAATGGAGAGATATGCAATAAATGATTAAATGCAATGATAATTACATTAAAGTTAGATGTATGTAAAATATTTATAGTGACCATTCAAAACCATCTTGATACGAGTTAAGTGTGCAATCCTAAACATGTTTAGAAAGGAAAAAGTCCTACAACTCCCAGCATTCCACAGCCAGCATGTTTCTGTCTAAACATGCAGAATGCTGAGAGTTGTAGGACCTTCTCAGAAGTAAGTCCCACTGAGTTCAATGGGGTTTACTCCCAGGTAACTGTGCACAGGATTGCACTCTCTCAGTATAATCCTACGCATATAACACCCACTGTGTTCAACTTATTCACAAATAAATGTGCATAGGATCGCTGCCTAAAATTGCAGTCCGATGCACACATCCTAGAGCGAAAAACCCAATCTGTGGTTGTAATTCTATATACGTAGTTACCTGGGAGAAAGCACCACTGCACACAGCAGGTTTCCTGCCTGAGTTAACACAGGTATACGATCACAGCATCCACACGTGCGATGGCTTTTTACACCAGTCTAACCTGGTAGGCGGGGAGTTCCCCCGACAATTCCAAAATGGGCTTGGGGGGAGTGGAGTGACGAAAGGTTTTCTGAATGTGAACCGAAATCGCGTCTTACTTGCTCCAGACATACAGAGATTTCCGTTTTATCTCCCAACCCCAGAAAATCTAGAGAGGCTTGATGAACTCCTGCATTGGCCACGAGGAGCCACTGGGTGGCGCTCCTTTGCCGCACAAATTCAGTCTGGAAGCCGCAGCCCCGAAAAGAGGACCCCCGGGAAGCGGGGCGGGGCGGGGAGCGCGAAATCAGCTGGGAGAAAAGGAGGGAGCGGTAGATTTCCACTGGCGCGGACGGGGCTGGGCTACCTCCTGCATCCGACATCGTCCGCCCACGGATGAGTCATCATGGGGCGCCGGCTCCGCCTTTCTCGCTGGGGGCTTTTCCCGGCTGCTGCAAGAAGGAGCGTGTTAAGACTGCAGCAATCCTGCGTGCCTGGAGTTGGATCTCGCCTCCCTTTTGTGCCGCAGAATCAAGCTTGCCGTCCGATTTAGCAGGCGGGATTTTGCAGCTGGCCTGACACCCTCCACCCTGGCCTTTCTCCGCTGAAATTACGCCCGTGCACACCCTTACGCAGGGAATGGATCCCGGCGGCAGAAAGTCGACTTTTGGGGTGTGTGTGCTCGGGGGAGGGTGCTATGGAATAGGCAACGGACCGCCCCGTGGGCATCGCCGTGTGTTGCATTGCAGTAGTTTTGCGGGGCAGGCGCAAAGGTGCAGCTTCAGAAAGCAGGAACATGGCAAAAGACGTCATGCCGCGAGGCGGTACAAGCCTAGTCCTCCCGAAGGCCCAAGGTAAAACCTGGGTTTGAGGTTGCATCACTCCATACTCAATAATTCCATGTACAAAGAAAGTTAGCATGCTAGCTATTCGCTTTCTACGTGCGGGGTGTGTGTTATTTTTGTACGGAAGAGCAGTCCACCATGTAACCTTGTGGTCTGAGTTACGGTCAGAGTGCCTTCCGTTGCATGACTACCACCACCAACTTCTTTTTTAAGGGGCCCAAACACAGATTTCCGTTTTGACTGGAAGTAGCTTTCTAAAGAAAGGGATATTGTATTATTGGCAATCCTTACCAACACAGACACGCCAAATATTGCAGCCAGTGCAGCTGTCTTGGCATTACAAACATGGCAGTGAGGAGCAAGGCATTCACCAAGAGGCCAATTAGGGCCCTGCTCCAGGGAATAAAGTCCACAGATGACTTCCTGCTTGCCCTGCCGGAAGGTCTCCTGTTTGGGGGTGGGGGAGAGAAGAGAGCAAAACCAAGTATATATGCAACTACCTTCCACTGAGATACCTCCACAGAAGAGCCTTCAATCCAGTGGTGCCATCAGGGCAACACTTTGGGGCAGAAATCCACCCCCACCCCCAGAATGAGCAGGGCTGGATTACCACATTTTAAAGTAAGTGAATGCACATTACCGTGCAAAGCACCCCACCGCCTAAGAACATTTAAGTCCAGAGTCGAAAACTATACCACTGCATTAAAAGAGATGCCATGGACTGAACCTGGGACTTTTAAGCCCACACAAAGCACGCGCTACCAACCCGTAATAGAAGTGGAGAACTTGAATGCATGAAAAGCAGCAAGATTAAAGAGCATCATGCTTACCTGGTGCCAACCTGTTTTCCTGCTGGTCAAGATGGACCCTGCAAGTTGAAGCCACATAGTAAAGAATGAGAAAACTTTACTAGGGCTGAAAATGAGAACTTTGCGATGTGATGGCACATTCAAGCATCTCATTTGTCATTGGTTTTCTTACTGGTATCTACAGTAAATGCAAACAAGGGGCTTTTACTTTTGTTCTATTAGGGCAGGGCTCTCCAACCTTGGGTCCCCAGATATTGCTGGACTACAGCTCCCAGAATCCCTTGCCATTATCTATGCTGGCTGGGTACACTGGGAGCTGTAGGCCAGCAACATCTGGGGACCAGGACCCAAGGTTGGAGAGCCCTGTATTAGGGCATGTCCACGGCATGTCTGATTTCGCAAGTGAGGCTTCTGGCCACGGTAGTTGAAGACGAGAGCTAAAGCTGCAGTAGGTACATTGAAGACACCTCATCTCTCCTGAGCTTCCTGCAATTGGCTGAAGAGGACATGTAGAGGGACTTGGGGAAATCCTTCAGGAGCAGTGCAGGGTGGGGGTAATACTAGAAAGTGCATGTAGCCTACATTTCCTAAAATAGAGGGTTTTGGATGGGGGGGCGGTTCTTTGGGTTTGTTTTATAGTTTTAGTATATACCGTACATTGCCCTTTTAAGTAAGGTTGTACATCCTCAGCTGCCTTTGGGATAGTGTGCACTTTATAAATAAGGGGAGACACTCAGCAAGATACTTGAAGAATCTGACACATTATATACAGTTTCATTCAAGAGCTTTCTGTGCAGCTGGCTGGAACCTTCATTGTCGTTCTTTAGGTTCAGTTCTATGCCTCTTCCAGCATTCTAGTCTGCTGCTGCTAGAATCCCTTAGTAGACCATCATTTTATGCTTTAAGGCTGTACAAGCTTTTTCAGTAGCCACATACCTGCTGGGTAAGATTCAAGCAATATGCTGCAGAACCAAGATGAAATGAAGCCCTGATTTCACCTCATGGAGTAGCAAGCACTGCTTTCTTTCTGCGCAAAGCATCCAAAGCTGCTTCTGCAAACCTTGCTCTTGGGGGCAGCAGGATCTGCAAATGACGTAATCCGCAGCAGTGGCTTCCTTTTCCTAGTCCTCCCTCTCCTCAATTTCAACCAACAGACAGACAGGATAGGAATCTCCATGTTGTGTAATGGCTACAGCACCTCCCATCATTTCCTCAGATAATGGGACAAAAAGCTGCAGACATGTCAGTTCAGGTTATTATTCATGCCCTTTTCATATGCAAAAGCTGCTCTCATACATGAAATTCCAACACTGTAGAGAACCCCATAACTAAGAGATGTCATGTAAAGATTCACAATTCTGCAGAAGTTGCAACTAGCCAAGGATAATCAAATGCAAATCTTGCAAATTATATGCAGTGAACACATTTTACACACAGCACTGCAAAAGGGAACAAGCCAGATAAACAGGGAGATTAAGGGCACAATCCTATGCATGTTTAGACAGAATAAAAGGTCCTACAACTCCCAGCATTCCCCAGCCAGCATTTCCCAGTTCTTTTTTCTGTCTAAAACATGCATAGGATTGCATCCTTGGTAAACAAGCTTACACCAAATCAGGTTGTAGAAAACTCACTCATGCTGGAATCTATTGATTTATCCAATCCAATTCTATTAATATATTGGCATTCACAATTAAGAACACAAGAGCCCTGCTGGATCAGACCAAGGGTCCATCTAGTCCAGCATTCTGTTTACACAGTGGCCAACCAGCTGCCCACGGGATCCCACAAGCAGGACTTAAGTGCAAGAGCACCTTCCCACCCATGTTCCCCAGCAATTGGTATACATAGACATACTGCCTGATGATACTGGAATTATAATAGCCTAGTTAAGAGTAACACTTGAATTATAAATTAAACACCACAGTACAAGCAAGAAAGCAACAGACTAGTTCCTTTAATTGCTAGAGAAAACTCAAAATTGTAAGGGATTTTTGCTCCTATTTCCCCACTGTATCACAGGAGCATTTCATGAACAGGTGAAGGTTAGTTTAAAGCTTAATCCCTTAGACCAGTGTTCTCCAACCTTGGGTCCCCAGATGTTTTTGGCCTACAACTCCCAGCATGCTCCAGCCAGCCTTAAAGACATTGTCCTTCAAAATGCCGAGGCTATACAAGGAGACTGAAAACACGACCACTTTCTTTTCAGAGGAATTGCCTGGAACAAGCCAGTGCAATAGAATATCCCATCTTAACTTCATCTCTTTCCTAGTATCTGACCAACAGAAAAATCTGCACGGAAGTGTCTAGAGGAGCATTTCCCAAACTGGTGCCCTTCAGATGTGTTGCACTGCAACTCCTTTCCCAAGCATCATAGCCAATGGGCCACCAGGTTGGGCAGGAAGACTGTCCTAAAAAGGATTTTCTCCCACTCACCACTACAAAGATCACAGCACACAACCCTATGAATGTGAGGCCCCCTGCATGAGCGATTTGATTTAAACATTGTGGTGTTTTGGACAGACATGTCCTGCCAATGTTTAGTCACTCAAGACCCTTTGTGGTCACTGCAAGCCCACTAGTAAAAACTAGTCCCCACCCAATGAATTTTGACAATTAACAAAGGCAAGAGGTTAAGTCTCAGTGGAAAGCAAGTATGCCTATCAGGAACCCAAGTCTTATTCCCAACAGCTGTTGCAAAACCAGTGTATGGACTTACATGCATCTGGAATGCTGTCACAAAGCTATCCAGGTAGGCTATGCTTTCCATTAGCTTGCAGCAGCCTCTTAAGTATACTTGGAATTCAATTTCCTGGTGGCAGGCAACTGGTGGCAATCCTAACTGATAAACCCAGTTGGGTTTACTCCCGAGACAAGCAAAGGAATCCTTTTCATTCTCATCCACCCGTCTTAAACAGGACCCTTGGAGGAATGACACATGTGGGAAACCATCCAGGCAAATAAACTTCCAATAGTCTAGACTGCTAGTGAACAATGGAGCCCTTGCCCATGAAAGGCTTCAGTAGCATCAGAGCAAACTAACAGCAGTTTGCTACAGAGCAGCAGGATACAGTAGTTCAGGTTGACAGTAGTACATTCAAAGCGAACTTTTGAGGCCATATTTAACAGATCACTATCCCAGTAGACAACAGCATTCCTTTCTCTTTGAGAAAGTTGTTGCTATGAGAGTATAGCAGGAGTTTGCATTAGCCTTGGGTTTTACAGCTGTAGTCAATACGGATTTAGTTCAGAGCATCAAGTACATGGAGGTTGTTCTTTCATCAGAATTAACATGATCATCTGAACCATCCATCAGTGGTTCAGCTTGCCTATCAAGTAGATCAGCAGCTCTGCTATCCTACCATAGTGATCCAACACCAGCAATGGAGACTTTGCTAGGTAAATCCAGAGATGTGGCATTTGCAAGTGTTTAAGCAGTTTTATGATACAAGTTTACACATGGGCAATTGTTCTTCAGTTTTAATTACCTTCAAGCAAGGCCTCTGTATTACCTTGTTTTTGGGCTTCTTGCGAATAGGCAGAACCTTTGCAACTATCAACAAGGCAATAGTGATCTCATCTTCTGGCCTTATTCCCTCCCCCTTGAGGCAAGATATATTGGCAGGTCCAATTACATACTTCGCTATAGTCCAATGCAAACTATTTGTCCCAGTGGCTTGGAAGCTCCTACTCAGCAGCTGTCTACAGGAAATTCTTGCTTCTTTACTTAAGCTAGTTGATGCCAATGCTGTCATCTAGTCCTACTGATACTGTCACTTTGCATGTTCAAAGTAGTTCAAATTTCAGGGTAGGTATGGCATGTCTGAAGAATAAATTGACACCAAGACCAATTTTTAATTATGGGTTAGGACTTGCAGAGTTTTAAAGCCTTTACACACTAGGAATAAAGGCTGCACACAAGACTTGCGTTGCTCGACTCCTAAGCCGCCCCCCAAGATTTGGAAACTTTCTTTAGGACCAGGACATCTCTGTTCAGATCATGATACTTCTAAGTCTTCCCTGTGGGGAGAAAACACCAAACTCACATGTGGTTTAACTTATTTTATTTCATTTTGCAAACAAAGTTGTCTTCAGTCCAGCTGGACTTGTGAAGGAGCAGAAATTAAAACCCAATAGAAAAGCAGCAGTAAGTCAGGAGCACAAGGATTACAGGGGACTAACCCCAGCTACAGAAGGAATGGTTGATGGCTAAGACAAAGGAATTTCATGATATCTGTCCACAGTCAGAGATGGTGATCTTCTTGCTGGGCTTGCCATTCCTTGATCCATAGCGCTCCATTGATTTCACAATGTCCATTCCGTCTTTGACTTTGCCAAAGACCACATGTTTCCCATCCAACCTAGGGAGACAGATTAGGTATACATTTTATTTTTAAAACATACTACATATTTAAAAATTACCAACTGCACACAAAACATAGACTGGGGCACTTGAATGTTTTTGTAAATCTAGCTTGTTTCCATGAAGCCATTAAAAACATTGTCAGTGTTCCAAATTCAGATCAGAGGCAGCAAGCAATAGCTATGCTAGTAAGAACTGCTAAGATATAACTTTTTTGTATAACTTTAGACATGACCTTCCACTTCAGCCCTAGGTATTCTATTGCTTACATAAGTACGGTAAGCCATCTGAACAAAGACCTAGGTTTACTAATGGAAGTCTCAAGCCAAGTAAGTACTCACCAGTCAGTTTGGGCCGTACAGATGAAGAACTGAGACCCATTCGTATTGGGCCCAGCATTTGCCATAGACAATATGCCAGGGCCTGTGTGCTTGAGGAGGAAGTTCTCATCCTCAAACTTCTCACCGTAAATGGATTTACCACCTGTTCCATTATGGCGGGTAAAGTCACCACCCTGTGGAAAGACAATACAAAGCTACAGCTGAAACCTGACATTGGGTTAAGCAATCCAACTAAGGGACCTTGAGGTAGAAGAGCCATTACGCCAGCACAAATCTAATCAAAACCTAGGGACTAGGCCCTTTAATATATAGTTTATTTTTAATCATTACTCAAGGCAAGAATGCCAATGCTTCTTAGATGCAAAATATACATGCACTACAAGACATTGTAAAAATCAAGAAGTGCTACACACCTGGCACATGAATGAAGGAATGATTCTGTGGAAGCAGGACCCCTTGTAACCAAAGCCCTTCTCCCCAGTGCTCAAGGCACGGAAATTCTCTGAAATCAGAGGCGGACATTTGTCAGAATATTTCCTTGACAATATTGTTTCAACATACATGTCTGGAGATAAAGGCAATCAAGTTTACAAACCTGCTGTCTTTGGAACCTTGTCTGCAAACAGCTGTGGGGCAAAAAAAAAGGAAGTGTTGGTTACTGCCATGTTCAACGAATACACCAATTTACACATGTTTGCTTGAATGTCTGTTTGTGATCTTTTAGCAGGAAAATTTGAAAACTACTTGTCACATTTTACCAAGCAACTGAACACACCCTTGATTACAGTATACTACATAGCCCTCATTGGGCAATGTAATTTTCTATACTGGGAGAATTTACAGTGATTTGGCCTGTGTTAACTGGCAGATTACCAGTGTCATTGATTTTGGCAGCATCAAATTGCTTCAAATGTTGTGACTATTGCAAAAGATGCTATCAGCCTATGAAATCAAACTGTTAAGGTCCATTTACCCAACTGAACTCCGCTGGAATGATATAGAAACCTCACAAGCCAGTCAGTGGATCAAGGCACAGAGTACGGGCTTGGTATGCTTGTGGCTCAAATTGAAGAGCACTCTGACAAACAGGGGCTGCAAACAAGGAGCAGTCTAGTTAAAAATAGACAACTGACCTACCACTTACAGGAGAAACTGCGGCCAGCTGAAATCAGGTAGAAAACTATTAACTAACCCACTTTTGTATACGTTCATGCTTTGTTATGACACAACTCCATAGCCAGCCACCAAAATGAATGTTTCAAAGGGGACATCCCAACATATAGTATACTGCTGCATCCAAAGTATGTAGCTTGCTTTAGGGCCTTCCCAGAATTTGTGAAGATCATGAAGTGTACCACTTCTAAAAAACAATCAACTTTTATTTATTCCTTGCTGCAGTGAGAGAACCTCCTGTCTGATACCAATTACCTTTTTAACCCTAGTGTGCAATGTGCTCACCCTGGCTCCAATACCCAGTTTTCCGAAGTACTGCAAGGATTTGGGTTTTTTGGGGGGTGGGGAGAGGTTGCAACCATTTACAGCACTTTGTAATCGTGCATACCAAAATTTAGCTGTTAGGTATATTTCTATGAACAAAGCAACACATGGTGCATGCAGCCCATCAAAAGGTTAATGATAAATTAAAATTTCATAGCCATCTCTAAGTCCCGTGGCCTCCTCCAAGAAGCCGAATGAGGCATACTGGCAACATCACTAAATCGCGGACAAGCCCAAGAAAAAACAGCAGCAACCGTGTCAAGTTTTTTTGATCGTTTTTTTTTTTAAAAAGAGGACACGGGAAATTCGCCGCCGTTTGCAATTCGTTCCGACCCTGTTAAGGGACCTGAACCCAAGCTAGAAAATGAGTGAACCGCCATTTGGGTTATTCCTGTCAACACAGAGCAGATCCTCCGAGGCGGGGGAAGAAGAGAATCCAAGGATCTTGTCTCCATATATAACCATGCCAGTACCGACACTATGCGATTCTCTCTCTCACACCCCATTTAGAAAGAGGCTCGTTGGAACAGCTCCTCCTTTAATGCTCGAAAATTACGGATGCAAAATCCTAGCGGGAGTTTTAATGGAACACGTCAGCTCCTCTTTAATACCCCGATTTTTAGCCAAAATCGCCCCCTTTTGCAACCTAAAAACAGAAGGCGGAGGGCATTCCCCCCCCCCCCCGGTGATGCGAGTACTTCCTTCCTCCCCACTGCAGTAAGGCCGGGCAGGGCGTGGGCAGCAGCAAGCGCTCAGGATCACCGGGGGGGGGGAGAGAATAGAGAGGGGGAGGAAGGGAGGAGTGTTTCTACTCGGTGTAACTGAAGGCCTGAAAAGGGCGCGCTGCGCGGTCCATTTTTTCCACGTTAAGGCTTTATCCGGAGAAGGGAGAGAAGCGGCTGCACGCAGACAAAGGCGGCGGCGATCAAGGACGCTTGCGCTTCCCCAGGCTGCGCAGGCCACGTGGAGGCGACGCCCGCCTGCCCGCGCGCGCCCGGGACACACTTCCCTTCTTATCCCTCTCCCCCCAGGTGCGCGCGCAACTCTCCTCGCGCTGCTGCAGTGAGGCGACCCCCTCTTTCTCCCCCCCCCTCTCCGGCGTCCCTTCTTCTCCACCCCTTTTATACACACAGAGAATTCCCAAAATGGCCTCGTGTTCCCTCCCCGGCAGGAAATGGCGGCGGCGCCGCCGCGTCCATCCTCAGTCCCGGCTCTCTTCCTTGCTCCCCCTCCCTACTTCCCCTCAACGGTCCTTCCCGCCTTCGTACCTCGAAGGTGACACGCCCGAGTTGCTCGCCGTCGGCAGCGACATCGAAGAACACGACGGGGTTGGTCATGGCGGGAATGAGTCGAGTTAAAGGAGTGGGAGGGAAAAAGCGGCGACGAGCAAGAACTAACAGCAACGACTCTACAGCAGCGAACGCGGCGCAGCAGAAAGAAAAACGGGCGCTCGCTGAGCTTATATAGCCGGCGCGTCCCCGCCTCGACCTTCCCTCACGCGACATTTCGCCAATCGCAGCGCGAAAAGTTGGCAGAGTGAAAGGCGCATCGGACCAATCACTGCGGTCCTTTGGGGACAAGGGCGGTTTCTCAGCGCCTCTATGCTGGGGCGTGGTCTCGGCGAGAGGCGGGAGCCGGGGAGGAAAGGTATGTGCCTCTTTGGAGCATGCGCACTAGGGAAGGCGAAGGTTGTCATTTGGAAGGAGGGGCGACAACGGGTGGGGGAAGGGGACAGGACTGAGGGTGTGTGTGGTCTTTTTTGGAGGGGAGAGCCGAGGAAGGAAATGACTTGAGTTATGAATGCAGTTTTGCCGGCAGACCACGTGTCTGTTTACTCAGAAGCAAGCCTGCCTGAGTGCAATCGGGCTTACTCCCAAGTAACAGAGAAGATTGCAATCTAAGAGGGAAAACGGCATGCGCGAGGCAAGGCAGGGAGCGACTGTGGTATTTGGCAATTTTGGGTGACTTGTGGTTGCTATTTTAGCTCACATAAGTCGAGTTAGGACCAGAGGGTGGGCGGTGTGATCAGACATTAGAGGCCAGCATGGCTGTGTGATCACAGCCGAAGTAAGCTTATTTATGTTTTACATTTAAATCCCCCCACCCTTTTATCCAAGGACGTACATAGTCCTTCCTTCCCCCACCCCGCATTTTTCCTTACAACAGCCCCGCTAGGTAGTTTAGGCTGAGAGTTAATGGGTGGCTGACCCAAGATCACCCAGCGAGCTTCATGGCCAAGTGGGGATTTGGATCCAGGTCTCTGCAGTCCTAGTCTTGACACATACCCCTACACCACACTGGCTCTCGTTGGGGAGTGATTCAATTTTATTTATTTATTATATTTATACCCCACCTTTTTTCCTGAAAGGAACCGAAGGCGGCTTACATAATCCTCTCCATTTTATCCTCACAACAACCCGGTGAGGTAGGTTAGGCTGAGAGTCAGTGACTGGCCCAAAGTCACCCAGTGAGTTTCATGGCCGAGCAGGGACTAGAACCCAGATCTCCCAAGTCCCAGTCCAACAATTATATTGATTCTTTTGGTAATTATTATTATTACATTCACCTCATTCATGACTGCTATCCTGCACTGCATGGTGCTGCTGCTTTTCTTCTCTCCCCCATATAGTTACAGCTTACTGTTGGTGAGCTTACTTAGGGGGAAGTCACTGGGGAACATAAAACTTTCATATCGAGGAGAAAGGAACAAAAGGTGTTTTTGTTTGTTTGTTTCACAATAAACTTTCACTGCGGTGTTTCAGCCTAAACTACTGCAATTTGGGCTTGAAATCTGACATTGTGACTTCAGTGTCAGATGTCTGGGTATGTTTGCACATCTCCCTCTCCCATATGTTGAACCTGCATGAGGGTCAGCCTGAAACGACATTATGTACTCCTTCATATGCTTCTTACATGTCAATGGCCTAAGCCAGGGTGTCCCAATGTAGTGCTTATAGGCACCAATGTGCCCACAGACACCTCCCTTGGTGCCTGCTAATCTCCCTGCTCCTCCTGGTTGTTTTTTTTAATAAAAACTAACTGGGAGGCAGGCACACTGTACAGTGGCTCCAGCACCATCTTTATTTTCAAGAATGACTCTGGTACCCCATGTAGGCCCCAGAATCATTCTTAGAAATTAAAATTGCAAGTGGCTGCAGCCCAGTGCTTTGTTTTGAAGTGTGCTCAGCCACCCAGAAAAAATGGAAAAGGTGAGCTGGGGTAAGCCCCATTTCTGCCTTGTACTTCAGTTCTTGGGCAAGTTATTTTCTTTCAGCCTCACTGGTTTGTTTTCTAGGAAATGAGTGTTTGGGGACTGGCTACAACCACTATGGCAGCCATTTTGGGGATCGATAAGGCTCCCCATGGCAGCTATTTTGTGAGAACACCCATGACACTCTCAAAATTCCAAATGTATCCACCAGCCCAAAAAGGTTGGGGGGCCCTGCTATAAGCTGTCACTACCGGTGAGTTAGGAAAGGTGTGGGCAAACTCCAGGCTTTTTTTTTTTTTTTAAACTAAAACTGCAAGGTCCACCAACTGGAACCAGATGCAAAATAGGGACTTGGGAGCAAAATCAAATACAAAATGTCTCAAGAGGTGGAGCCAATCACTTATTGCATCCCAAGAGCCATGTAACTGCAACAAATCTACCTTTGAATTACTACTGATCAGGGATTCTAACACCTGATTTAGAGAGAGAAGGTCTTTTGTTCTTGCTATTAAACAATAGGGAGTCAAAACCCCTAGCTAATTACTGCAAACAACCTAACAATCTACAGTAGATTTTAATCTACTGGTACAGCCCAACCTACCTTGCAGAGGTGATTTCTTATTCAGGGGGAGGGGGAGGGCGAGAAGTGGTGAACTGCCAACCAAGTCTATTCCTTCTCCCTTCCAGAGAGAAAAGCAAATCCCTTACTCTGATTGTGCTGTGCCGGCCTATAGAATCATAGAATCATAGAAAAGTAGAGTTGGAAGGGGCCTACAAGGCCATCGAGTCCAACCCCCTGCTCAATGCAGGAATCTAGGTCAAAGCATCTCTGACAGATGTCTGTCCAGCTGCACCTTGAATGCCTCCAGAGTGGGAGAGCCCACAACCTCCCTAGGTAGTTGATTCCATTGTCTTATTGCTCTGACAGTCAGGAAATTTTTCCTGATGTTTAGGTGGAATCTAGGTTCCTGTAACTTGAGCCCATTATTCCGTGTCCTGCAAACTGGGATTAACGAGAAGAGATCTTTGCCCTCCTCTGTGTGACATCCCTTCAAATACTGGAAGAGTGCGATCATATCTCCCCTCAGTCTCCTCTTCTGAAGGCTAAACATGCCCAGTTCTTTCAGTCTCTCCTCATAGGGCCTTGTTTCCAGTCCCTTTATCATCCTTGTTGCCCTCCTCTGAACTCTCTCCAGTTTGTCTATGTCCTTCTTAAAGTGAGGTGCCCAGAACTGGACGCAGTACTCAAGATGAGGCCTAACCAGTGCCGAGTAAAGGGGAATTATCACTTCCCGCGATTTGGAAGCTATACTTCTATTAATACAGCCCAAAATTGCATTTGCCTTCTTTGCAGCCACATCGCATTGCTGGCTCATATTCAGTTTGTGATCTACCACAATTCCAAGATCCTTCTCACTTGTAGTATTGTTGAGCCAAGTGTCCCCCATTCTGTAACTCTGCATTTGGTTTCCTCTCCCTAGGTGCAGCACTTGGCATTTATCCCTATTAAATTTCATTCTGTTGTTTTCGGCCCAGCGCTCCAGCCTATCGAGGTCACTTTGAATTTTGTTTCTGTCTTCCAGAGTATTAGCTGTTCCACCCAACTTTGTGTCATCTGCAAATTTGATAAGCATTCCCTGTACCTCCTCATCCAAGTCATTAATAAAAATGTTGAAGAGCACCGGGCCCAGGACCGAGCCCTGTGGTACCCCGCTCGTTACCTCTCCCCAGTTTGAGAAGGAACCATTGATAAGCACTCTTTGAGTCCGATTCTGTAGCCAATTGTGGATCCACCTGATAGTTGTTCCATCTAGCCCACTCTTAGCTAGCTTACTAATCAGGATATCATGAGGCACTTTGTCGAAAGCTTTGCTGAAGTCCAGGTATATAATGTCCACAGCATTCCCACAGTCCACAAGGGAGGTTACCCGATCAAAAAATGAGATCAGATTAGTCTGACAGGATTTGTTCTTGACAAATCCATGCTGGCTTCTAGTAATCACTGCATTGTTTTCAAGGTGCTTGCAGACTGACTTCTTTATAATCTGCTCAAAAATCTTCCCGGGGATTGATGTCAGACTGACTGGCCTATAGTTCCCAGGTTCCTCCTTCTTGCCCTTTTTGAAGATGGGAACAACATTTGCCCTCCTCCAGTCGTCTGGCACTTCACCTGTCCTCCATGATTTCTCAAAGATAATAGACAGTGGTTCTGAGAGTTCTTCTGCCAGTTCCTTTATTACTCTAGGATGCAGCTCATCAGGCCCTGGAGATTTAAACTCGTTCAGAGTAATCAGGTGCTCCTTGACCATTTGCCTATCAATCTCAAGCTGCAATTCTGCCCCTTCAGTCTGCACTTCAGGTTTGCCAGGGGGGTCATAGACCCTCTTTTGGGAGAAGACCGAGCCGAAGTAGGAATTGAACACTTCTGCCTTTTCTTTGTCTTCTGTTATCAATTTGCCATCCTCATTGCGTAGTTGAACCACCAGTTCTTTCTTCTGTCTTTTACTGTGCATGTATCTGAAGAAAGCTTTTTTGTTGCTTTTAGCATTCCTCGCTAACCTTAGCTCATTCTCAGCTTTAGCCTTCCTGACACTATTCCTGCAGTTCTGTGCTACCTGCCTGTACTCTTCCCCTGTAGCCTGTCCTTCCTTCCACTTCCTATACGTGTCCTTTTTTGTTTTCAGGTCATCTTTGAGTTTATTGTGAAGCCACATTGGCTTCTTCTGTTGCCCTCTGCCTTTTTTCCTTGTGGGAATTGTTTGCAATTGTGCCTTTAAAATTTCCTTTTTTAAAAACTCCCACCCCTCCTGGGCTCCCTTTCTCGTGAGAGTCACTTGCCATGGGATCTTACTAATCATTGTTCTGAGTTTGTTAAAATTGGCTTTCCTAAAATCCAGGGTACGTGTTTGGCTACACTCAGCTTTTGCTTCCGTTAGAATCAAGAACTCAAGTATAACATGGTCACTTTCCCCCAGAGTTCCCGAAACTGCCACTTTATCCACTAACTCGTCTCTGTTGGTTAGAATCAGGTCAAGGATAGCCGATCCTCTAGTTCCTTCCTCCACTTTCCTTCCTCCACTTTCTCTCCTTCTGATCTCCACTAGTGCTAGCAAGTGCATGTGAACATGCCTGCTCTCCTTCTTTCACTCCCAGTAGAATTTATCTGAAGCAGGTGTAGGCATCCAGTAGGACTGCTCTGTTGGATTTCCATTTTTGGGCCTGATTGGTCCCCCCAGAGCCAATCAGGACTGAAGTATTTGCATCTGAAATGGGTGGCCCTTCAGATGCCCACAGCCAATCACTGTACTTGTGTGGGTTTTTACTTTTTTTTCTTTCTTTCTGTGGCTTCAGTGAAGGGAGTGAGTAAATAGCTAGCTCAGAGTTCTCCAACCTTGGGTCCCCAGGTGTTTTTGGCCTATAACTCCCAGCATGCCCAAATGCTGGCTGGGGCATGCTGGGAGTTATAGGCCAAAAACACCTGGGGACCCAAGGTTGGAGAACACTGAGCTAGCAGGTAGGCTGCTTGTTACCTTCATGGTTTTCAATTGTGTTTGTATAGGAATTGGGGTGGAGTGGTCCTAGCAATTTTTAAATTATTTTAAATGTGTATCTCTTTTTAAACTTGAGACCTGAGGGTATGTAAGTGATTGTGGAGTGAGTGTGTATGTAGTTCCCTGGAGCTTCCAAACCATTGTGGGGTTTTTCCTTATTGTTTCAATTATTCAATTGTTCTTTTCTCTATTGTTTTTATTGTTGTTTTTATTTTAAATGACATCGTATGAGCAATTGTGGGATGTGTGTAGGGTGTTATAAGAGCCCCCAAGACCTCACTTTTTGTTTTGTTTTTTAAACCCATTTTTGAGCCTGGTTTACACTTCTGACTTTGAGAGTACTTGCTTCAGTTTGTCATTTTATGTGCAGTGTGTTGCTGAGACAAATTTGGATTCAAAAGGTTGCTTCTGTGTTGCTCTATGGATCAGATTCACTTACCCCACAACTCTTTGATTTGAACTCATGATCTTGACGTTACCTTGCCTCAGTTTGCCCTTTCTATATAATGGGTTCCTCCTGTGGAGCAAGACCGCTTAAGTCTGCCTATGGTGACCCCTTGGTTCTGTCTTTGGTCAACTGCCCTGCCCTCTGTTCCACCAGCCACAATGGGCACCAGCTGCCACTGCTACATTCTGCCCACCTCACGTTAGAAAGTGTCACTGCAGAAATTAAACTGATAATGGTTTCTCCAAACTGTACTGGACCCTACAACTAGGGGAAATAATTGCACTTTCTCGCTGCCGCTAGATGACATTTAGTGCTGAGAAAATGTGATATCTGAAAACAAACAGAAAAAAAAATCAAGAAAATGCTTCTGGAACCCATGCAACAAATGAGTAACAATTGCATATTTGCTGTGCTATAAACTGGCTGACTATAGAGGCCTGTAGAACCCTATAAACTGCTGTGGTCCTGGATCTATGTCACCAGGACGCAGTGTGGGTTACAACAACACTCTACACCAAAAATCTCAGCTTTTATCATTGTGACCCTTCCCCAAGTCAAGTAATGGCACCTCCCTTAGCAATTGTTCCTATCTCCTTAAGAAACCCACCACACATTTTGAAAAACACCGAACAACAGAACTGTAAATGCACCATTGGTCTGTATTGCGATGTATGCACAGTTCATTGTTTACCGGTAGTTCTGGAGTGTGGGCTGTGTCCTGATTTATTTTACTTCTCCTGTAATACTGGAGTTACAGTCTGTTATTGCAACGCTTATAGGCAGTTTCAAAAGTAGACAGGAACTGATGCTGACAAACATTTTAGAGTATGAAATAAATATCCCACCCACCCCTGTTCATCTCTGATCATAAAGCAAAGTATTATGGGTGGCCAGGCAAAATACATAATCCACCTGCGTCAGTGGCTGTAGGACTCTGGACAATTTTCCTTGAATGGGATTCCAACTCCACTGGTTTCAGTAGGAAAGTTCCCCTCTATGTGGTGATGATTGCATCCCATGCAATCCCATACATACAGGGCAGGTGTTAGGCATTTTGGCATCTTAGGCAAAATATTAAAATGGAGCCTCCACCCTTGGCAGTTCCTGTGTTTCATGGCTTCTCTCTTTTCCCCGCTCAGTTTGTGGTGACCCACCAAAGCTTCCTTCCTCCACCCGGCCCTGTTCACACACATGCCTGGTTCAGCCACCCTGTACCAGAAAGGATCCCATAGGGCAGCCTGGGGCGTGCTGGGAGTTGTAGTCCAACACATCTGGAGGGTACCAGGTTGGGGAAGGCTGCCAGTGCCATACGACTTACTAGAGATAGGAAGATCAGTTTATCTGCAGTCTGTGTTAGTTTTCCATGTATTCATTCATAAGTCTTTTCTGCCCCATGTCAGTCTCAGTCTGCAATTAAACACACACAAACATGCATTATTCTTGAATGTATTTCCCCCCACAAAATACACATTTTTATACCTTTTACCCTAAAATATACATGTTTGTATGCATTTTAATCTAAAATACAAATTTTTGGTGTGCATTAGTACATTTCTTGAGCGGAAAAGTATCAAAACATTCAGAGGTGTGAAAACTGAAGGATAACTGCATTCTGAGCCACATATAATTCTGAGTGTGAAGCAGGTTGGTTCGCTTAAAAATGTAGATCGTATGAAATCCTGAAGCATCCCTGGGGCTTACATCTACTTCTATGCATCCGGTAAGCAGCGGTAAATTCCTGCCCCATGATCAGAAGCTTGTTGCTCATTCATTCTTGCCACATGACCAGTGGAAAGGCCAGATCTCAGTGCAATTTATATCCCACAGAAACCAGGGACAAATTCCCTGTCAATTTGGATAGTTGTGTACTGCACCTTTTGTCCTATTCTTCCCTATGACTTTGTTGCTCTTGTAGTTGCTGGTTTAGCAGTTTGGTCATCTTTATGTTTTGGTGTGTGTGTGTCCCCCCCCCCCTGCTGATCAAGGCATTTTTCTAGCATAGGCAGAAATTATATATACGTAGGTGACCTAGTGCTTTTCAGGGAAGGAGGTGGATGGTTGCTTTGGCCAAAGTGAGAGGAGGAACTCAAATCCCACTTCCTTAAGCTGGGCAATAACTCAGGATGAGACAGAGCACCTGTATCTCAAGTGTAGTAACTCAGGAGGTAGAATTTATACGGCTGCACAGACATGGCCTTTTCCACAACTTCAACGCAGCGATAGGAGAAACTGCATCTGCTCTAAGTCTCCCTTGCATGAAACTTTGAAATACCCAGGAATGCTGTTCCATTTGGATCTGGGATGTCCAACCCTATAAATCAGTCTAAATTTATTCTCGGTATTATTACTAAAGTGACCAGCCATAAAGAATACAGAATTTTGACTGGATTGCTGCAACCACATTATTATAAAATGAGAACTGATCCAAAACAGGTGGCTGATATCAATTTTATGAAGAATTCAGACAACAGTTTCAGATAATAGGTTCTGTCAGAGGTCTGATTCATAGCAAGTTCTATAGTTTTGGTTTATGACTGAAAATAATAATAATAATAATTATTATTATTATTATTGTTATTATTGCAAGTTCTATAGTGTTTATTTATTTATATTTATACCCCACCTTTTTCCCCTGAAAGGAACCCAAGGTGGCTTACATAATCATCCTCTCCATTTTATCCTCACAACAACAACCCTGTGAGGTAGGTTAGGCTGAGAGTCAGTGACTGGCCCAAAGTCACCCAGTGAGTTTCATGGCCGAGTGGGGACTAGAACCCAGATCTCCCAAGTCCCAGTCCAAGACTCTAACCACTACGATTTTACTTTGGAGGAATAAGGAGTTAAATGTAGCTTTCAAAGAGCTTTAGTGGTCATCTTATAAGCAGAGAAGGAAGATATAACTTCTGAGTGGTTTATTGCATTAAATAAAATACCTTATGAATGTACTTACAGGCTCCTCCTGGCACATTGACCATTTCCATGTGCCTGTTATCAAGCCCATGCAAAGTGAAAATGAGGCAATGGGTACCTCTCATGTTGATTTTGTGTGTGGCACCAGGATACCTTGCTGAGCTTCTGTATTGAAATAGTCTAAAAATAGCCTGTTCTCCTAAATCTCTTATATAAAGTGGCAATATGACTATTGGCAGAACTTATCTCTCACTTATCAGTTGGCTTGTAAGCACATAGATTTAGAGAGAGGATGGGGTGGCACAGAGAGGGAAAGAGCTCTGCAATCCTGCAAACTCTGTCCAGTTTTTGCTCTAATCCCACCCACCATCAACTACAGCACCTGGTTGACTTTTCCTGTGACGGCCTTTCATAGAAAAAAGGTTCCTCATCCTGATTTGTGGATTCCCTTGGTTAATCAGACACTGCACGGATAAAATCTGATCTGATGCAGAAGTGCATATGCAGTGCTTGCACCAAGTTTTTATTTTTATTTTGCAAGGGGCTTGGGCAAAATACCCTCAGTGTCTCTACTCCCACATCAAAAATGGAAAAGAATAATAAAAAATGCTTCCAGAACCCACTGCAACAAATGAGCAACAATTTCATACAGTCATGCCTTGGATTGAGAGCATAATTCGTTCCGGAAACGTGCTTGTAATCCAAAACACTCTTATATCAAAATGAAATGCCCCCCCCCAAATTTGTACAGAGATTTTTTATTTAAGCCGTACTGCAGTACTTGTATTGCAAGACGTCGCTTGTATATCAAGTAATAAATAAATAAATAAATATTTAAAAATTTGCTTGTCTTGCAAAATGCTCTCAAACCAAGTTACTTGCTATCCAAGGTATTACTGTATTTGTTGTGCTATAAACTGACTGACTGTAGAGGCCTGTAGAAGCCTCTGAACTGCTGTGATCCCTGGATCTACCGTATGTCATCAGGATGCAGTGTAGGTTACAACAAGACGTGAAACCAAAAATCTCAGCTTTTATCATAGTGACCCTTCTCCAAGTCATCGCCCAGGGATGGCCGGGTGGCTGGCCAGATGGGCGATTAACAAATATAATAAAATAAATAAATAAACTAATGGCACCTCCCATAGCAATTGTTCCTATCTCCTTAGGAAACCCACCACACATTTTGAGAAGCACTGAATGACAGAACTGTACATGCGTCATTGGTCTGCATTGCCTTGTATGCACAATTCATTGTTTAGTTTTGGGCTGTGGGTTGTGTCTTGATTTATTTTACTCCCCCTGCAATGGGAAGTACCCTCCGTGGCCCCTCTCCCTTTCTTGCCATTGGCACTGCTGCTCATTCGTTTGACTTCTCCCACTGAGTCCGATCCACGCCAATGTCCAGAGGGAAAGGGCCCAGTGAACGAAGGCTACTGCTCCTTCTCCTCCTTGCTCTTTTCATTGCTCAAATCCTTGGCAGGGGGCAAAGGAACAGGCAGTAACAAAGAGGAGGAGAAGCAACAGGGCCAGGAGCTCTAAAGCAGGGGTGTAGAACCTCAGGCCAGCAGTCCCAACCCAGCCCTCTGGGGCTCCCCATATGGCCATGCCCCCTTCCACTGACCCAGCCCTGACCACTGAGGGTTTGGTGGTTTCCCGGCTTTTGTGCATTTTATCCCCCATTCCAAATGGTTGAAATGCCTCTCCTAAGGCGTAGTTACTGGCAGAAAGAGCTTTAGGGTATCACTGTATGCATTGCAGTCCCAATAGACAGAGGGTGTTGAGTTCGGAACCCTCTGCCTATTCTATGCCCTGCCAGCAAGAGCCCGGCAGAGTGAGAGGAGGATGGAGGCCATTTTGCCTCCGTTCAAAATTTAAAAAGCAGTTAGATGGGCCTCTGAGGCCTTTCAATGAGCAGGGAGGGGGCTGGAGAGGCCATAGGGTATTGCAGAGTCTGGCACACCCCCTTTTCTCCCTCTCTAACATCTCTTGTGAGGTTGAGGTCGCCCGCAGTTGCGATCTCATAAGAGAAGCTTTCTGCGAAGAGGGGTGAGGGTGGAGGAGGAAAATCCCCAATCGGATCTCCTTGCTTGTAGCTCTGTCTACAGGTGCAGAAGAGAAGATCTGCAGCATCCTATGCCGCCACAGATGATGCCTAGCTCTCTAAAGCTAAAATATGCTGGTGTTTGGGGCCCAGATTTATCCCAACAGTTTAAGTGGCTCAATTCACACGGCAATAAGATACAGATATCTAGATGAGAGGTTCTTGCTGGGCCTGTCTTTTATCAAATTAACAACAGTGATTTTTATTTAGCCAACAACAATAGACATAACATTGAGAAGATGGTTTTATATGCTTTTGCAGCAGAGTGTGTATGCCAAAGGGTAGTTTTCTCTCTCTTGTACATATGGTGCACTCTTTTAATGATCAGTGGCTGTATAGCTTTTGACATCCTGTATCCTGTCCATCAAATCATGTTGTTGTTTTTGTCATGTCCTATGGTCCAAACAGATCTATATATGATGTACCGATGCACGTAGTGTTCTTGGATTTTATTTTGTATCAATATTTCAATACCGTATGGCTTATGGCTAAGTAAATACACTTAGGGTGCAATCCTATGCATGTTTAGACAGAAAAAAGTTCTACGATTCCCAGCATTCCCCAGCCATCATGCACCCTTAGGCTGCAATCCTTTACACACTTACCTGGGAGTAAGTTCCAATGAACTCAGTGGGCCTTACTTCTGAGTAGATAAGGATGGGATTATATCCTCTCACCTACTTTAGAACTTGACCATTTCATTAGAATATAAATAAGAGCAGCTCATATATTCATAGTGATTTTTTTTTTACTGAGTAGCTTAATCCAGGAGTGTTGAACCTCTTTCAGCCGGAGGGTCGAATCCCATTTCAGAGAAGCTGGGGGGGGGGGGCTGCATTCCAGTGCTGGGTGGGCCAGAGGCGAAAGGGGTGGGACCAAAATATAAAAAATACCAGCATATTTTAGTTGGTAAGTAAGCCTTTGGAGAGGCATTGCATCCTTTTAGAATGGGGAAAATACTGTGCAAAAGCTGGGAAACCACCAAATGATCAGGAATTGGGGGAAAGGGGGTGGGCCATCTGGGGACCCTGGAGGGCTAGATTTGGCCCATGGTCCTGAGGCTTTTTAAGCCATTCAGGAAGGAGCTCATGGTCTGCAGCCCATTGTAGAAGAGGAAGAACAAAAGGCAACAACATTACCAGTTTCTGCATGAGTAAATTCTGTGGCAACTTGATATCCCATCCCACCCTCCCAGCGCTGCTTCTGACTTATCACCTGCACCTTCCTTTTCTTCCAACACTGTTGGCGGTTTACTTTTCTTCCAACACCGTGTAATGTCCAGATTTCAATTTTGTACAGAGGGAAAACAGACTTGCCTAAAGCTTATATTAAGAAGAGGGCCCACAAATCGCATCTTCCTAACCTTCTGATTTAGCCCTAACATTTTGCCACTCGATAACACTTTCTACCTACTCCCAAGATACAACTTAACACCACATTTCCCTTGGCATATAATATGTAAATCCTCCAGTGGTTGATGCTGTTCCACCAAACGAGTCAGTGCTAAAGTGGGATTGCAGAAAAGATTAAATGTATATCATTTGCACACCGTATATGGTGAAAATGATACCAGCTTACAATTTCATAGGTTCATGCCTCTTGAATCTTTTCCTGTGATTTTAATGCAGAATTCAGGCAGTGTTAAAATACAAACAGGTCCCTAAACATTTGTAAAAATGTACAGCTCCACTCCTACATTTTTTAGCAGACTAAGGCTGTGATTCTATGCTGTGTTACCTGGGACGACATCTCACGGAACCCAATTGGACTTATTTCTTGGAAGATATGCATAGGATTGCATTGTTAGGATGCAACCCTATGCTTACTTAAGAATGATCCTATCCCCCCCCCCCAATGATTTTTACTTCTAAGTAAACCTACATAGGATCGGGTTGCATGTGAAGTGCCTTGCATTTCTCATAATGTATCCTCATTATAGTAGCCAAGAAGGATCTTTTTTTAGAATGAAGCTTGCATTCCACCTGAGCCTCAGTGATCCTGGCAGAGTGGAGGAAAAGGAACATTTATTTATTAAAAGTATTTTATTTATTTATTTTATTTATTTATTACATTTCTGTACCACCCAATAGCTAAAGCTGTCTGGGTGGTTTCTATATCATTTTTCTGCCTTCCAGGATCCTCAAAGAGATGTACAATAAAATCACAACATAAAAACAGATCATTCTTTTAAAACAGAACAAAATACAATTCTAAAAGCCAAAGGCCTGTAGCAACAATACAGTATTTACTGCCTGTCTAAAACTCAGAAGGGATAGAGCAAGCCCTATCAGTTGAGGTGCTGCTAGAGGAAAAGGCCTAGATTTTACAAATCTCAAATTTGTAACATCTTATAGCATCTTTTCCTTTTTCAACCTCTAGAAACTGAGTCACAACCTGTATTTGGGAACTATGCAGTGGTAAGAGGCACCTGTGCTTCCACTGTGTCATACCTAATTTAGAACTGGAAGGGAAGAAACCTGCCATTTGTGATTTCACTTACGTATTTATTTAGGGAGCAATCGTATGCCCCCTAGACAGCATCTGAGGGGGCATACGATAGTTCAGATTCCCAGATACGAGTTCGGAGACAGCACTTGTTAAGCACCTGATAGTCCCCTGGGTTACTATTTCTTAGGTTTACATCTCGCTTATTGGCCAAAGCCATTTATTAGAAGATGTGGGGTTGGGCATATGCCTTTGCTTGCCAAGTAAACACACCGAGAGCCACTGTAATACAGCACGAAGATGGGTTCAAATCCCAGTTCAATATGAATCCTCTTGGTCTCAGTTGCCTAGCTGAAGCAAACAGAGCATGTTGCAAGTATGAATGTGTGTGGATGGGAGAGCACTTTGCTCAATAAAATGCTCAAGATATCAAAGGGCAAGGGGACCCTTTCAGTATTTCTCTCCCCGCTCCATCCCAATAACCAGCCTTGAGAAACTATGGCAGGCTGTATTCCTATCAGTCTTGCTCAAAATACAATTGACTATGCTTTTGGGTGGGGGTGGAGGGTAGCACTGGTATTTGGTTCTGCATTTCCCTAGAGCTAAACACTGCCCCCCCTCCCCCCGCTGGAATTTTGAGCTGTGGTGCAAGTGGTAACATTTGTGAGTTAATGTCCATTGCTATGAGATAGGAGCCTCAGGAAGCCCCGTATCTAATTAGCCAGAGTGGCAGATGTGTGAGAAATGCTGAAAGCCTTTCTCAGCAGCGCAGGGTCCTCTGGGCTGAGAGGTAGAAGCTTCCAGGCAGCGCTTCCCTGTCTCCATGCAGTTGTCCTCAGAAAACACGAAGATGCAATTACAGTGGGAGTTGGGAGTGGGAAGGCTTCTTACAAGGCGAGGCAGGTTGGGGAGATGGCCACAGACTGCACAAGGAAATCAGGATGTAGAAGAAAACCTTGTTTTCTTGTGGGAGAAGGGGATTTAGGCCTTTGAGAGAGACGGAGAGAGTAAGAAAAAGGAATCCAAAGCTGCTTTTGTCGATTTGACTACCGTACTTACTGCCTGCATGGAACATGCAGGCCTCTCCACACCTTTTCATTGTTACAGTTTCTGTTCTCTCACTTTATGGACCAGTTCCATGTCCCAAATTTGTAGGGGGAAGGGCTTTAGCTCAGTGGTAGAGCACATGCCATGCACGCAGAAGATTCCAGGTTCAATCCCTTATACCTCCAGTTAAAAAGGATTAGGTGGCAGGTGATTTTTTAAATTTGTTTTTATTTATTATATTTATACCCCATCTTTTTTCCTGCAAGGAACCCAAGGCGACTTACATAATCCTCATCCTCCTCTCCATTTTATCTTCACAACAACCCTGTGAGCTAGGTTAGGCTGAAAGTCAGTGACTGGCCCAAAGTCACCCAGTGAGCCTCATGGGAAAAGATCTTTCTGTCAGAGACCCTGGAGAACCACTGCCTGTCAGAGCAAGCAGTACCAGGCGAAATGGACAAGTACTTTGACCTGGTCAAAGGCAGCTCCCTGTGTAAACTTGAATCCAATTCTAAAGCTTATCATCCCCAGCTTTATCCCTTTGGCCTGCAACATAAACAACTTCCATGTTTGGGTACCAGCTTTGGCCATTTTTCCCAGCAATACCCTGACATTCTGAAAACTAGCATTTGAGAGCTAGGTTTGAGACACACAAATGTTAAAATGTGATTTAAACAAAACATTCGGTAGACGAGAATTGCTGGTTGTAAACCCGATGGTTACCAAGTTCTGCTATCGCCTCTGAAGTGACCGCTTTCCCACATAACGCAAGGCAAGAATATATTTTGTAATCGGACAGACATTGGAGAATAGGACAATGTTAAGATTAATTATGGGTGTTGAAATAAAAGCCTGCCCTTTAACAACTAAATCATTTACTTCAGGGGGGGATGGGGGGGAAGTGGGCCATGATAACTTGTTCACATGAGCAAACTGATATGGCGTGTACAGGGCCTGCTTAAGGCATTTTGCCGCCTGAAGTTTTACTTCATTGGCCTTCAACATACAAATGACAAGATGGCACCCCTACCCTTTTCCATGTACAGAAACACTGGATTGGCTGTTGAATCTTCCTTTAACACAGCATCATCCATCACATCAGAGGGCAGCTGGGCAGCTTAGGGGGCACAGGGTAGGCCGTGGGGCTTACACAGTTCAGTCTTTCACCTTCTCCCCACTCCCCACCACAGCATCCATCACTTGAGGTGGATGCTCCACTCTGCCTAATGGTAGTGCTGGCTCTGGTTAGGTTCTTGTGAAGAAAAGAAACAAAAAACTTAGAAAAACACACACCCTGAAAACTGGTTACATCAATGTGTGCAGAAGGCCTAGTCCAGGGGTGGGCAACTTGTGCCGTCCAGATGGTTTGGCCTTCAACTCCTGTGTTTCCTCACCATTGGCTATGCTAGCTAGGGCTGAGTTGTAGGCCAAAATATCTGGAGAACTGCAAGTTGCCCACCCCTGGACTAGTCTCTTGCAAGGCCTGAGGCCCGTATCACAAATGTATCATCACCGCTGTCAGGAAATAACTGAATCTATTATTAATTATTAAACACAGCCCATAGAAGGTCCACCAGTCAAGCCATCCTGAGAGGTCCATGGACCTTCCTTGTGTTCTGGTCAAGAGCTACAGCTGTGAACCCCTCCTGCATGGTGGATTTTTCAGAGGGAGTCAAGAATAATTCCTAGGGATTAGACCTGAAGTGAGAAGGGCATATGGCCCCCACCTGTTCCAAGTCCCCACTTCCCAAAGCAGAAGCACTGTGCCTGTACCTGTCACTTTAAGCTGACTTGTAGCCATCTGTTCCCTGGGGGAGCGCTTGTCACTACAGTCAGGCGTGCGAAGCAGCCCTAGTATGTGATGGGCCAGCTTCTGATTTAATTCACTCAGCAGCTGCCAAGATTTTATTATGTTACTGACTCATAGACAACTGAATTGCCAGGCTGAGACTCTTGTCAGCTGGATCCCTGGATACCTTTCAGATAGAGCCATGTGAGAACGTTGGCAGCATTCTGCCCTCCGCAACTTACCTTGATTCCTTAAAGCATTCAAACTTTCAATCACTGGTTTTCCAGCTTTAACCAAACAAAACAGTGCAACACGGACTTTGCTTTGGACGCATTTCACATTGCCCTTTGCTCTAGGGATTGATGAATCACCTTCGTTTTCTCTCCCAGATTCAAATTTTCTCCCACATTCAAGTTCTTTCCCTCCCATTTATGAAGAAATGTGCAAACTTTGTGAAGTTCTTATATACCTCTCCCCCCCCCCCAATGGAATTTTCACTCATCTGCTCTGGCCAAGTTCAATAGGCACAGCTATTCCTAGCATGGAGAGGACTACACTGTACTTGCCTTCTGTCTAGCTGTGTTCAAGAAAAAAAATGAGGTGGCAACCCTAATTCAGCACCACACATGGTGTTGAATACACAGGGATTCAAACTCAGACTTTTATGAGCTAAGTACTCAAAGTCCTCTGGATGGACGTATGTCAACTTTGTTTTCGCCCACATTTTTTTTAACGTTTCAGTCCTTTCTGCCTGGTTTATGAAGAAATGCGTGAATTTTGTTAAGTTCATACACAAAAAAAAATGAACTGAATGGGAGTCTTAACCACCTGGAAATTGAAGCCTTTTAGGCCTTTTGTGATGCATTGTTCTCAGCAACCACGGATGGAACTGTAATCACCATCCACGAAAGCTTCCACAACCTACACGTGCGACTTGAAGGTGCCGTCTTGGGAAATCGGTACTTGAAAGATGTTAAGCTTTACTCAACATTTGAACAGCTGCATCCTCAGTTCAGGTCCATCAAGATAACTTAAAAGGGAAACCAAATCTTGCCAGGATCTGGCCTGTCATGAGCTGAATTTGCAGCACGTCGGCTCTTCAGCACTATGACATTCAGGAAATAGAGCCGCTTGCAAGACTTGCAATATGTTGTTGCTGCCTAGAAAGCTCCCTCAGTAGGTAAAATGTGTAGTGCCAGATAGTCACTACCCATGATGCCAAATTAACAATGGGGAAGTGGGAGGCACAAAGTACATTCTAAGAGGCAAAGTACCATAGTTGGTATGATAACAGGAGAAAACTGCAAGACAGATACCTATTTTGCTCCTGTATCCCCCAAATGAGGGCAACATACATGGCAGTGTCTTCTTAGTTACTGGGAATTGAATCCACATCAAATGTGAAGCAAAACAGAATGACAACTGACTTCAGAAGAACATTGAGAAATTGGTAAAGCATTGAGTAAGTTACCTGACCAGAAATGCAATGGAACAGTAGAGGATAAGGCTATGAATGGCTATTAGTCATGATGGCTATACTGTATATATTACCTCCAGTATGCCTCTCAACACTAGTCCCTGGGAAACACTTGTGGGAGGGTGCCATTGTATTCATGTCTTGTTGTGGGCTTCCATGAGGCATTTGGTGGTCCCCTGTGGGAACAGAATGCTGGACTAAACAGGCCTTTGGTCTGATCCAGCAGGGCGAATGTTCTTACAACAGAGTATTGTCTCCAACAATATATGGCCTACTCCTGTTTTGGGTGCCTCTCAATAGCTACCTGAGGCTTTTTATTTTAACCAACAACAAACTTCTGGAAAATGCTTCTGCTTTCTCTCCTCTGTCAATTGAAGGTCATTGAACTGAACTGCATGGAGAGGGGAATTTTCTACTGTTCTCCAGACTAGGCGGCTGATAGGAATTCTCCATTGTTTGTAGGAAGCTTCTGGATGCTGAAACTATGAGAAAACAATCCCTCAGTGAGGCACTGGCTCACACCCTGAGGTGTGTGTATGAATGTAGTGGATGACCCAGATCTGATCTTTCTAGGGAGGGAGGAATGAACCAGAACACAGCAATGAAAGGTGGGAATGGACTAGTAGGTGATGTAGAAGCCTAAGCAGTTCTTGGTTGTCTGGGGAAAAAAATGGTGTACAGTAGTTGTTCTTCACTATGTGTGTGTGCATGTATGTGTATAAGAATTTTTCCCCTCTGAGCTTCGCATCTCATATGTATTCTGCATAAAAATATGCAATTAAAACGTGCTCTGTACATAAAAGGTTTTTGCATGTGTTGCAAAGAATTCCTTGGTTGGCTTCAATAGTTGTGCAGGCCAGAATGTACAGGGCACTGAAAGGAGTGTGTGCAGATATTCTTCTAGGAAATAACTATCAGAAGAACCTAAGACCAGGACCTTCTGTTGATTCTCCTGTGGAGGACACCTTGTGTATTTCAGCACTATCACTGCTGCTATGGGCTAAAGACTGCCTGATGTGTTGACGTGGGATGGCTTGAGTGCCTTCAACTTGAAAGGAACCCCATGACATGGTCACTGGAAGGTCACCATTGGCTACAATGTAGGTCAGCAGTTGACACTAATACAAGGCTATGTGGAAATTAAGAAGCAGGGGGCCTTGTCTTGGATAACACAAGGTGGGTCATGTTGTCACCATGTACGTTACTAACTGGTATATTAGTAACTGGCGGACACTTGGTAGGCCATGTAATGGAGGGCATATGAGATTCCCAGCAGTCACCTGATCTGTATGTAGAAGCTCTGAGATATGAGCTGAGTCATCAACCAAATGACCTCTTGCTGCGCTTCTTCATTCATGGGTTGCATGTGAAGGCAGGCAAGTGCTGAAGCGGAATTGTCTCTGGGGAAGCGATGGTGGTAAGTGAGGGATTGCTAATGGGATTAAAGAGGGCAGAACATGCAGAATCTGCAAGAGTATTTAATGCTGACAAAAATACTTCTCTGAAGTAGAATCTTACAGTCATTGTTGATTGAACAAGCTGGGAATTCTCATATCTTTTTCTAGCTGCTTAGTGATTTTTATCACCCTCAGCATTAATTTCCTCTATATCACTAGAGACGGAGGTCAGCCCGGCTGCCAACTCATTTCCAGGAATGCTATTGTTACTTTTTTTTTTTTTAATGGGATATTATATGTCTTTCTTTCTTGGTCCTCCAGGACTTTTCAGGAAACATCAGATCACTTGATAGTTAAATCCTGTAGCCCCCAGGACACACCAGAGCCTGGTCCAGATGATGCTATGAGCCACTATTACATGTTCCATTGTGCATTCCACATACTTAATATGTTGCAGTGCGGAACACCCCCCCGCCCATTACTGGGGAAGGTCTAATTCTAAACAGTTGATATGCAGCTATTTTAGTCTTTAGTGACTTCAGCATCTTAGTTTTTTTTTAAAAGGCCTTCCTGGAGCTTAAGTCTTCTCTGCAGATTCTGAGCCTTTTGGTAGGCAAGACTGACTTCTTGCATTTGCTTCCCTTTGCTCTGCGGTTTTCACTGCACAGGAAAAAACTGCCTTTGGCTCATTCTTCTCTCTCTCTCTCTCTCTCTCTCTCTCCAGAGAATCATCTTGCTGGAATTCCTCCCTATGCAGGTGCCTTTCAAGTTTCCCTTGTTGCTCAACATTTCAGCAAATGTCCATACTTCATTCCGCCCCCTCCCAACCCAGTACCACACTCCCTTGGTCTTTTAGTTCCTCTCCATTTCTTTTCCGGAAGTCATCTGGCTCCTGTATGGATTTCAGAATTCATCTACTTTGTGGTCTGCTTTTAGTTACTACCCAACTCCCTTCTAGTTAGAAAGAGGCCTGGGTACAATGTCTTATAGTCTCTTCTCCCTGGATCACAAAATATCATGGGAACCTAGGAAGCTGCCACATACCAAGTCAGACTGTTGGTCCACCTATCCCAGTATTAACACCCCACCACCAATGCCTTAAGATGTGTGCCCTGCTGCCCCTGAATCCCTCATTTTCCACCCATGATTTCCCCAGCACCATGTCTCTCCCAACCCTCTTCCTTCTGTTGATGCTTGTCCCCCAACCCTCAGTGGTCCTCCTTCTGAGAATGCTGTTTTCCTGCTGCTGCTTTCACATCCTCTCCACAATCCCTAGGTCTGTGGCCAGAGAAGGGAGGTTTAAACCTCCCCATCCTGTGTGCTGAGGTGTGTGTGCGCGCGTGCATATGCAGCCCTCAACTGACACTGAATGTGACCTTCGAGGCCAAAAGGGCTGTGCACCTTTGCAGTATTGTCTTCTGACTGGCAGCTCTCCAGTCTCAGGCAGAGGTCTTCTCCATCACCTATGTATTCCTTTTAACAGGAGGTGCCAAAAATTCTATTGGGGACCTTCTGCAAACAGAGCAAGTGCTCTCCCACTGAACTCTGATCCTTCTGCATCTTGCATGAAGCTTTGATTGGAGGCCTGTTTTGACTATTGTCCACAGGCACCTTGGCACTTCCAAACCACTGGCAGCAGAATCTCATGGAGTTTGCTGCAACAGGTCTCACTTCCGGCCCACTTAAAAGGTAGGAAGCTGCCTTATCCTAAGCAGTAGGTCTCATTTCTGGCCCACTCAAAAGGTAGGAAGCTGCCTTATCCCAAGTCAGACCATTGGTCTATCTTGCTGAATGCTCTTCCCAAGCTGGTGGCATGTTCAGGGTGGTTTGTAAGACAGCAGCTTGAAAGGGGACAAGAGAACTCAACACATACACACCCACACATAGGAAACTACCTTATACTGCATCAGAGTATTTGTTCATCTAGTCCAATACTAACTACTTTGATTTGCTGTGGCTCTCTGGCAGTAGATGCTGGAAAACAAAACTCTTTTGAGATGTCCCAGGGTGGTGGGGGACAGCCCTAACTTCTATGCACTCCCTTCTTGGTTCTCTCTTTCAGTTTTAGAAGAGTTCTAGGAGAACTTTCTTCTAGGCAGATCAAAGACCCTAACCCATCAGAAATAATTTAATTCCTTGGGATGGCCAGGATAATCCAGGCTCCATATTCAGAGTAGGGTTGTAAAAGGTTTCTATGAGTAAGAGTGGAAGGGGTACCTGGAATCTCACGGAAGAGGGGAAAGTTCCTTACTGCAATTTTGGAGATGCATGTTCCCCCTCTCTGATTGCACTCCTGCAATATCCACTCACTTCTCCCATTATTGTTTTGCTTTGTCTGACTTGGCTCCAAAATGTTTTCTCCCACTTCAAAGTTATACCTCTGCAATGCCATGCTTACTGGCTCTCAGCTTTTCCCTGCTGTTGCCTTTTAGTGAGAAGTTGATTCACTAATAGATAGCTGTAATAACATGCATAGGTGGAGGCAATATTCTAATTAAGATCATTTTCCCAGTCACTCCTTGGCTCCTATGACATCTCTGCCGATTTGAAGATTTTGGCCTTGAGCTTACAATGAAATGGACTCTAATGAGCCTGTGTGTTCCTTAAGCAGGAAAGGAAAGAGGGGGAAAAGCACACCACACTTCAAGTTCTGGGAGAGATCCACCATCTTCCACATATTTGTTCTTGATGTTGCAATTACCAACACTTTAAAACCAACTGTACACAAGCCATTTGGCGAGCCCCACCAAAAAGAATCCTTTAATATATATAATAATAATGAAACAAGATACACAAAACTCAACAGAGCTGTCAGCACTTGGACACAGGGACTCCCTGGCTCAGGAAACCTGGCCACAAACAATGGTTTGATTCTTCACATAAACTGGTAACCTTTGGGACCTTTTTGCCGCCATCCCAAATGTAACCTCAACTGAAGTAGGTTCCTGAGCGGGATGGAGGGGAATGGCAGGTCAACACACACACACACACACACACACAGTTTTGGACTGACTGGTTGCACTTAATTTCTGGGGCTCGGTCTTAAAATGAGTTAATTCTCACCATCCAGATTCTACTTTGGTGGGACACACAAATGTCATCGACGCAAGGGACAGGTCCCAGCTATGGCTAAAGGCATCCAATCTCTGGATGGTGCACACAGCCCCCATATGGAATGGTCTATATTACAATCTAGGAAGCTTATGCACATTTATACAGAGGACTTTTGCCCCAAGGCTGGGAAGCCCCTGAGACTATACAACAGAGTGATGCGCTTGCTTTTAAATATTTCTTTCCCTCCCCTCCCCACCCTCTCAACTCCCACCCTCACTTTTGTTTCCTCTTAGTGTTTCTACATTATTTACATTGTTGTGCTTGTAGACGGATCCATCGACTGATGGAGACAGTCTGTCAGGCTGTGTCCAGGGAACGGTGTGTTCTTCCAGCCAGAGTTGCGTTTCTTTGCTGCTGTAGTCCATGGGGAAGAAATGGGGGGGAAAGTTTTCCAGCTCAAGCTCTTGCGGGTTTCTTTGACAGAAACCAACCCTTTGGAGCAGGGAGCATGGACAGGTTTTCTTATTCTGGTTTGTTTTGGCATATCCATGATGCTGGAAGCCGTAAGACAACACCGCTGCTTTGTCCATCTCAGGACTGAGGAGTTTGGACAGGCAGAGCTGGCTCCTGGGGGCCTCCAGCTCCAGGGACACACAAGAGCAAGCAAGCTCCATGTACTTCATCCAGATGCTGTAGGTCTCTGCCCTTTCTTGGAGCTTGTGGCTTAAAAACACGAGGAAATGTATAAACAAGGAGGAGCCAGTTTCATTCTATAGCTTCACATGTCCAGGCAGATCCATTCATCCCAAGACTTTTCAGATCCAGAACGATGTGCACGAGATCGTCAGTTCTACTAAAATTTCAGGAAGCCATTTGGCTCCATTTCTTCCTTCCCTGGCTGTGGCTTTACAGGATGTCTCTTGAGCAGATCAGTCGAAACAATGCTGCTGCCGTGTGGCTGACCTCGCACCTTAGCACAGTCTGAGCAACTTGTTAATAACTAATTATTCAGGAACAGTCCTCACCACCACCAGCACCCGCTCTCCTGCGTAGGAAGGATTTCCCAAAACAGCTAAAGCAAGCTGCTCTAGAGTCCACGGGGCCTCTTCTGTAGGCTAGAGGCAATTCTAAGAAAACGGGATTGCTGTCTGGCCAAAGTTCCTTGGGCTGCCTTAGTACTATTCTGTTTCACTGGTAGGACTCAGTGGGCACTGCCGCTATACAAGGCAAGGCCTCTCTCTTGATGAGAGCTCGGGAAGCTATGGGATAGATTTTGTGAGAGAGAAAAGTGTGAGTGTGTGTTTGTGTGTGTGTATGTGATGTGCAGATGTGTGTATGTGGTGTGTGGAGCTTGTCGACTGTGTTCCATAAGGGGTGGCTTCAGTTGTTCTCAAACAAAGAAAGCAGGTCATCGTTGCTGTTATTGGGGAGATCAGGGGGTCCCAAGTAGGACAGTAGCTCATCTGGGTTCGTCAGCTCAGGAAGAAGCTGAGGGCAAAACAACAAAGAATGGGGTTAACTATTTATTCTTTGAGCCACATGGCAGCACAAAGAGCATCCCAAGCACGACTGGAATCAAAAACATGTCAGGATGATGATTTGGGGGGATGGATGGACACAGGTGAAGCCCTTGCAAGATGCAGTGAGGCTAATGGTCAGGGATTATGGAAGCTGTAGTCAAACATCTGGAGGGGCAACAGGTTGCCTGCCCCTACCCGAGGGATGATGACCAAGCCTGTAAGCCACAGTTGACCAGAGAGGGAAGAGATTTTCGGTAGAGTTCGCTACGGAAAGTAATAAGGGTTGGCCTGTGGAGTTTAATCCTCTGAGAAGCCCACAAAGCAGGACATAAGGGGAACAGCCCTCTCTCGTTCTTGTTCCCCAGCAACTGGTATCCAAAAGCATCTTGCCTCTGGTCCTGGAAGCGGCATACAGCCATTATGACTAGTAGCCATTGAGGGCCTTGCCCTCCATGAATTGGTCTAATCCCCTTTCAAATCCCACCTAAGTTGGTGGCCATCACCACATCTTGTGGTAATGAATTCCTTAGGTCTGTGTAGGGCAGGTGTGCAGAACCTCAGGTCTGGGGGCCAGATCCTGGGGCCCCCACATTTTTAAAGGTTGAAATGCCTCTCCTAAGGCTTAGTTACTGGCAGTAAGAGTCTGAAGCTAAAATATGCTGTGATTTTTGGCCCTGCCCACCACTGGAATGCAGCTCTCAAGAGCCTCTAGGAAATGGCATTTGGCCCTCAGGCTGAAAGAGGCTCGACACCCCTGTTGTAGGGGAGTCTAGCTCTGGGCTTCCATGCTGTGATTTACACATTGCCAGCACAGTTGGGGTGGTGAAGATGTTTGGCAAGGCAGCAGCGAGGGCTTGGGCTTCTTTGACACGTGTGTCACTTTTTTAGAGCTTCATAACATGCATGTAGCTGCTCTACGGTGAGCCATGTTTGGTCCCTACATACATGCGAGTCAAACAGCCTTTAAAGATGAGGCTACATAATGTTGAGAGGAGGGAGCTGGCCGAGAGGGAATTCCCAGGCTTAAGAGTACTCTGGGAAGGGAAGGGCCGTGCTACTTACGTCAAGGGAAGGCTCGGGCCCTTCCACAGGTCCAGGCGTCCCACCCATCCCAGCACCAGGATTGAAGGTGAGTTCCCCTCCGTGAGCCTGGGCTCCTGAGCCCGACTGTCCCAGGGGCTGCCGTGACTGTGGTGTGGGAGGGTTCCGGTGGTGGAGCTGCTGCTGCTGCTGCTGCTGCTGCTGCTGCTGCTGCTGCTGCTGCTGCTGTTGTTGTTGCTGCTGCTGCTTGCTGCTGCTGCTGCTGCTGCCCTGGCTGACTGCCGAGGTTGGGGTTGCTTAGCCCCTGCTGCACAGGATTGTGTGAAGGATCCATCCTGCTGGAAGGAGGCATCTACATGACCAAAGAAAACAAAAAGAAAAACCCGTGAGGAACACTGCAGTAGGCCATGTGTCTGGGACACAACTGCGAAAACACAATGGAGGGAGTCCACTATTTTACACCTCACGTCCCACACACCTTCCCAGGTGCACACACATTCCAACCCAAACCTCCCCACCCCACTCACTGCCCACAAAGGAAACATCCTGCAGCTACACTGAGGGCGACTCTGTGTGTAGTAGTATTATGAGAGGTCTACACTTCATCTCCTCTTCTTCAGGGTGCTGTGTGAAGGCAGGAGGCATGTATTCTGTTCCTGCATTGGGAGAATGCACGTCTCCCTCCTTCACATGAGACCAGGAAATGAGGCCAGAGAGAAAGTTTGACCCCACCACACGACCTATTCACTCTCTCCAACTACTGAGGGCCTTCCTGAGTGAGATCCACCGCTGCTGCTTTGAGCGTCTTTACACAGTTAGTAAAGACTTATTTTAAGGGAAGGGCTGTAGCTCAGGAATAGAGTGCTTGCTTGGCATACAAAGGTTCAATCCCCAGCATCTCCGGGCAGGGCTGAGAAGGACCCGTCTCATACCCTGGACAGCCACAGCCAGACTGAGCTAGACCAATGAGGTCATCTCACTATAAGGCAGCTTCCCATGTTCCTGTTAAGACTCCGCTTTCAAGGTATGATCTGCGTTTTAAAACGTGTCATGCTACCTGCAGGATTTTTTATTTTGGTTTTGTGCTGTTTACTAATATTTTAATTGCTCTATTGGTTATGATTGACTTGTTGTTTTTAACTTTGCTTTTATTTTTTGGACCTGTTGCATTTTTCTGTTTTGACTGTTAGCTGCTTTGATGGGTTATACAGAAAAGTGGGATCCTAAGTATTAAACTAAAACACACATGCACACTTCATCCCTCAGAGTTTTGCCTATTAACTCTACTCTTGTCAGACTTGTTCCAGCAACATTAGCCAAACAATATTAGTATTTTTTATCACCAGGAAGAGGAGTTGTCTAACTCCTCACTGATCTTTGAGGTAAGGGGCAGCTTTTTTCTGGCAAACACGGGGAAAAATCTTTTTTCTGTCCAGAGTCACATTTCCTTAGAGCTAATCTCTTGGGGGAGGCATGCTGGTGGTAGGCAGGGCCACAACTTTTCTTCCTCTCTCTTTCTGCCACTCACTTCTGTCTCCCTCTTCCTCCCCGCCCAGTAGGTGGCATGAAATTAGGCCCATAGGTCTAATTTTTTTAATTTTCTTAATTTGTTAAGAAAAAAAATTTTTTTTTTAAAACCAATGTGTGCAGTATAAAGGGAAGGGGTTGGGGGAAGTTCTGCGAGTCCCATGGCTTTGGGAGGGCTAGGGATGGCAGCACATTAATTGTTCATCTCCTCCCCACAGATCACAGGTTTGGGGATTCTCTTCCGTGAGTGTACATGAAATGCTGTTATGATCAAGGCAGATTTTCACCTATAGTAGCACAAACAGTTGTTTAGAGAGTTGCAAGCAACTTCCTGATGTTTTCAACCCCCCATTTTGAATTTATTTGAGGTTATTACTTGGATGGGAGACCCTTTTCTTCTAGTTTCCTGCATTGAGCAGGGGGTTGGACTCGATAGCCTTGTAGGCTCCTTCCAACTCTATGATCTATGAAATCTAAGCTGCCTGATAAGGAATCCCTTACACATCAGTTGTAGAACCCTTGTATGTTGCAGAGAATTCTGGGAAGTGTCATTCAAATACCCACAGTCCATGCCTGTTGACGTGAATCAAGACTGCAGCATGCCTAACCGTTCTCAGCAGCTTCTCATTTTAGTGGAGAATCAGTAGCGGTAGAAAAGCTTTCGGGGAAGCTATTTCTGTTATTACTGATCTTCCCTTGAGGATTCCCCTGGTAAGCTTCTGAGAGAAACTCTGGAGCTCCCCTAGTGGAAAACCATGGGACTACAAGGTGACAATGCATCATTCATTGGTTGGCGCAGCAATGTCTACAATGCCCCCCTGGTGGCCAATCTAGGGAATCACAAACAGAATCTCATTCCCAACTGTGGGCGAAATCCTCAGCCCAAATGCATGGCTGTCATATGAGATGCATGGAAATTGATGGCTTTAGAACCTCTGGAAGCAGAGGCTTAAGAGTCTCTTCTAAGGGCTCTCTGATTCCAAGGCCAATTCTGAGGCTGTTACAACAAAGTCACTGCCCTCTCTGAACAGATAAAAGGTGGGCAAACGGATTCTCAGCCCAAGTGCCTTGAACTGCATCACTTGCCGTCAGGCTCTCTCTTCCCGTATTTTTGAAGCCACCTAAACCTTTCTGGAATCTACATTGCAATTTTCATAGCTCTGTTATTGTTAGTAGTATCTGTCACGTGGGGGTAGGGGGAATCGAGCAAGTTATTCCAGTTATTTCCAAGAAAGCCAAGAGGGCCGGACAGCTGCAGGGTTGATATCCAAGAAGGAACAGCTGGTGTAGCCAAATACCCACTCTTCTCCCCCCTCCCACTACCTCCGCCACTTCCCATTCCACTCCAAGAGGAGGATTCTTGCTGACCTGCCCGGTGATGGAGGGAGCTGGTGGCTTTTCGGGAGTCAGCAGACTGCTGGGAATGTCAGACTGGTATGAGATTGGGGGAGGTCCTGGGTTGAATTCATTTAACGTCGGGGTGCCGGGGTTCACAGTAGGGAATGAATCTGGGAAAGTTCCAGGACCGGAAAAGCTTGAACCTGCAAAAAGAAATTCAGATAATTTGGGAACGGTGGTGGAAAAGGCGTATGGTACAAGTTAGAACAGACCTGATACTCCCCGTACAATAGTGCAAGGATCAAAGATGGAAAAGGTACTTTGGATACTAGAGAGACAAGAATGTGAGCAAGAACCAAACTTGGAAACTGGTTCAGGAAGCTGCTCCACTTCTTAACCCCTTACGCTAGGTAGAAATCTCGTTCACACTGGAAAAAAGGGCATTAGTTAGCACTCGATATTGAAAGCTGGATTGGCATCATGGAGCTGGGTCTCCAGCTGTGCAGAAATAATGTCTGTTCTGTATGTATTAGCTCTTCTCGCTCTGTCTACACCCCTTAGTTCCTTTGCCCTGCTGTAGCTGTGCCTCAGTACATGTAACTGAAGTAATCACATATGCTTCCTCCGTTTAGCCGTGCCTCCACTTCCCTTCCTATCCTGTGTTGGTTTACCTGTCTCGAATTTTAGATTGTGAGCTCCTTAGGGCAGGGACCTGTCCCCTTGTACTCTGTAAAGTGCCATGTACACGGATGGCACATAGGAATACTAATTGTCATCCTCCTCCTCCTCCTCGCAAGTATGAAAATACTCTTGGACAGTGCACTGTGCATGAACGGTTGGTTTTCTGGTGACAAAGAAGTGGCACCTGCACTGACCAGGGGTAGATACTGAGCCAGCTCCATGCTCCAGAAGAAAATGTACCCAGGAGGTGCCAAAGAAGACCCATGTGCTGGAACAGCCTATCCCAAGCCGGCACCTTCCAGAGGTGTCGATGACGACTCCCACCATCCCCAGCCAGCATGGCCAATGGCCATGTGGGAGTCATTGACTGACACCTCTGGAGGAGGCAGGCTTGGGGAAGGCTGAGCTAGAGAGCCCTGCTCGAGTCCTGAAAGGGAGCCCTCCCTTGGAGGAGGAGGCTACTAGGCTTTCCCGAGCCCCCACGAAGGGGCTCTCCGCGTCCCAGACGCCCGACTCACTTTGGCTACTGTATTCGCTGCTGCCGCTGCCAGCCGACGAGGGTTGCAGAGGGCCAAAAGGGCCAGGGCCCCAGGGCAGCAATCATCTCCATGACGCTGGGCATCACCATGTGGGTGGGGCTCATGGTGCGGCAGCGCTTCAGCACGGGCCCATCCTGCTCCTCCTTGATGTGGATGTCTGGTTTGATGGGCACTGGCTTCCAGCTGCACGTCGGGTCGATGGTGATCTCCTCATATTCGGAGCTGGATGAGGGGACAAGGGGACGGAAGGTCAGAAGGGAGGCTGGAGCTCAGTGCTAGCAGAGCACATTCACTGCCATGCAGAAGGTCAGTGGAGATCAGGGGTGGGCCTCTTGTGGCCCTCCAGACACTTAGGCCTACAAGGCCCATTATCCCTCACCTCTGGTTACGCTGGCGCAGGCTGATGGCAGTTGTAGGCCAAAACATACAGAGGGCCGCAAGCTACCCATCCCCTGGTATAGATGATACCGGGCGAAATGGACACTGAGTCACTTGACTTGGTCTCAGCCAGCTTCCTATGCCAGGAGGAAACAGATCAGCGCCTGTGCCAGCATGCCCTGGATCCACTGCTGTTGTGATCTTGCACCAAGTGTGCTGGCTCAGCTTTGTACTCGGCTCTGACACAGAGAGGAGGACAGGCATGTCCTCAAACGGGATGAACTGAGGCCTCCCAATGCCCTGGGGTGTCACTGAGCAACCCTGGCCTACAACAGGAGACCGTGTAGGCCAATCACTGGCAACTGGGTTCCCTTACAGCTGCATTCCCCAACCAGGCGGTGCCCCTCCAGGTGTGTTGGACTACAATTCCCATCATCCCCAGCCAGCATGGTGGTGGGGCGTTGGGAGTTGTGGTCAGACTGGCTGGGGAAGCCTGCTTTATGGAATGGTGAACTCTGCTCATCAGAGATTAAACCACCCATGTCCTGTTGTTCCTGAGTACCCTTCAGACCCGGATGAACGGCAAGAGGCTTCAATCCTTGTGGACCTCTCCAGCTGTGGGGTGACTTCTGGATCCTCTAAGTCTCAGGGCCGGAAAGGTTGTGCAGCCCCCGATCGAAAACTGGAGGCTGAAGCGAGGTCCAGGGCTGCCATACCAAGAGAAGACCTCATGTAAACACAAGCCTGTTCTCTCTTGCATTTCTCATCAGGCTGCTTGCACGTGTCTGTTTTATTTTTTGTCCTTGGCAGCGTTGAGAGCTATATGGGGGATAATGCAGTGGATTTATACACCAAGGCCAAGACATCACCCGCCTCAATGCCCAGCAGGTTTGATCCGGTTCCTTCTTGCTTATGTAAAGTAATGCTGTCTTTTTCTTTTTTCCCCCTGTGGTGAAAAATTGGGAGTATGAGGCCCTCAAATGGTGGAAGGGAAGTCTTGCATGCTAGCTGGACTAGCTCTGTATTCTGGGACAATAAAGGCTCATCCATGATAACTTACGTGTGACAGTAACGGGGTAGCAGGATCTCGGGGCCCCAGAAGAAACTGGGATGTATACCAACATGTTCCTCTGAGGGAAGGGATAGGTGGCATGGGGGGGGGGGAGAGAAATCAAGCCGCCCGGGGAACTTGTCGGAGGGCAGGATATAAATTCCCTCAATAAAACAAATACACAAAAACAAGGAGCTGGGATGTGGCCTCACGTCCCAAGAGGCTGAATCACTGAAAAGCAAGGAGAAGATGCTGCACCTGTTACAATTCACTGTCATGGATGGAAGGAAGGAACCAAGAGAAACTGAGGCAGCTATTTCTAATACAAATCTCAGTATACAAACAGTCTTCTAATTATTACCTCGTTTAGCACCATGACCACCCCTCAAGCACTCCTGTGCTTTCAGGTTAGCCGGAGGGGCCCTGCTCAGAGCTCCTTCAATACAAGATGTAACGTTGGGAAAGGATGGAATATGTTGACAAACGGGCCTTCTTAGTTGTGGCTCCTTGCCAAGTGGGGAGTATTGGGCTTAAAATAAATATCTTTAGATCCATTCACAGGGATACTTTATGACTCTGTGCTTGGTATTCGGAAAGTCTGAGCTCTCTCAGGTTCTGCTTTTGCATTATTATAACTGACTGGCACTGTGTTTTAGGTTTGCGTAATCGTGTTTATTACAGTAAGCTGTCTAAAGGTATAGATTGAATAAGCTAAACCAGGGGTCCCCAACCTTTTTGGACCCATGGACACATTTGGGAATTTGAGAAACTGCTGTGGATGCCACCAAAAAATATCTCCCATGGAGGATGTGGCTAGTCCCATGATGGCTGCCGTGGGTGCCTGGCTAGTCAAAAGAGGGGTGGGGGAGAGAAATAGTAAGGCTAGAGGGAAATAGCAAGGTAAAGGGGTAGAGGGGAGAGAAGGAGTAAGCCTAGGAGGGGGAGAAACAGTGAGGTAAAGAGGTGGAGGCTGGAAGTGGAAAGAAACAGCGAGAGAAAGGAGTGGGAGAGAAAGAGCAAGGCTAGGGGCTAGGAAGGGGAAGAAAGCCGAAGGCTAGGGATGGAGAATGGAGAGAAATAGCAAGGAAAGCAGTTAGGTAGGGAGAAATAACAAGGCTACAGGCTGGGAGTGGAGAGAGCAAGAAAAGGGGAAAGGTCTGCGGGGATGGAAGAACAGTGGGTGGGGGCGTGGGGCCAGGAGGCAACTCTTTCCTTCTCTTCCTGCCCACTGAACAGCTGATTAGCAGCAGGTTTAGGACTGGGAAGTAGAACCTGGTGCCCTAACGTTGTTCATCTTTTTAAAATTAAAAATAATTTTTTGAAAGGGGCAGAGAGTGGAGAGCTTCATGGGCACTGTTGGAGGTGTCCATGGACGCTGCATTGGAGACCCCTGAGCTAAACCCTGTGAAGGAAGATAGGCAGAGAATAGTGGTGGTCCAGTGATCTCTGTGGCTTGGCATGGATTTGAATCTGGATGACCAGTCTCCAAACCCACCACCCTGCCTTCCAACTTTTTCTGGTTTCCTTTGGGTGGGGGAAGGGTATGCAGAACCCAGAATGTACCTTCCTGTAGCACATAATCCGACGGTAGCAGCTTGCAAATTCACCAACGAAGCTCCTGATCTGACATTTATTTATTGACTTAACTACATTTTTATCCCATACTTCCTCAGAGGAGCAAAAGGAAGCACCATGTGGTTCTTCTCTCCCTACTGCACCCATTTTACCCTCACACCAGTCCTGTGAGGATGCTAGGCCAAGAGGTAGCAGCTGGCCCAAAGTCTCCCAGTTTGCTTTATGGCTGAAAAAGAATCTGAACCCAGGTTTCTCCTGTCCTAGTCCAAGACTAGCTCTTCATTTGGCACTCTCTTCAAAATGGGTATCCACCCACTGGCCTCTTTGTGTTCTGGATCTGTGGTCTTGGAGAACGGCAAGTGATCAATCAGGTCCATCTAGGGCCATTTCCCACAGATGCCTGGATTCTATCAAGTTCTCACTCTACTCCTATCCCAATCTAGAAGGTCTCATCTAGTCCAGCCTTCCCCAACTTGGTGCCCTCCAGAGCTGTTGGACAGCAACTCCCATAATTCCCAGCCAGAAATGGCTACGCTGGCTAGAAACTGTGGGAGTTGCCATCCATCCAACACTTCTGAAGGGCACCAGGTTGGGCAAGGTTGATCTAGTCTCAACATCACCGAGGAGAAGGGGTTGGGGGGGGGGGGCAGTTGCCAGCACTTGTCTGCCCTCTGGTGGTGATAATAAGCTACTGCACAGCCTGACTACCCAGGAACTTTTTGGAATAGACTGGAGGAATAGTTAAAACCACGAGACTTACTTTTGAATATAGATCAGAATCCCCAACATGTACTGATCCACTTCGAGCCCCTCCAGCAAAGCTGTTTTACTGGGGACAAAGCAAAAGAACAGGGGAGAGTAGTGGTTAGTAATGGTCAGGGAATGTATCGGCTGGGGGCTTGCTCTGTGTTTCTGACTACATACATACTCAATGTTAACTCTTGGCAGCTTCTTTCTCCTTCCACATGCTTCACAAAGAAGGCCCCAAGTTTGATGTACCTGTTACTATCTGACACAAGTAAATATACAGGGCAGAGAGAGAGGAACCAGCTGGCTGGAGTTACGCAGCAGGCCAGTGGCATGGCTGAGATGCTGGCTTGTACTGCTAGATGCAACAGCTACCCAGAGGAGGGCTATTGCCTGCATGCCCTGCTTGTGAGTTTCCCAGAACATGAGACGGGCCCTGCTGGATCAGACCAAAGCCTTATCTAGTCTAGCATGCTGTTCACACAGTGGCCAGCCAGCTGCCTGTGGGAAGCCCAATTGCTTACACTTTAAAATAATTACATTGATTATGTGACCATAGGTGGGTGGAAATTATATAAACACCAAAGAGCTATACTTGACACATTTCAAAACTGGCTTTGCAGATGAATACATTTGAACATAACATGAATACATAAGAACTGTTCTGGATCAGACCAAAGGCCTATCTAGTCCAACATTCTGTTCACACAGTGGACAACCAGATGTCGATGGGAAGCCCGCAAGCAGAACATGAGTGCAACAGCAACCTCCCACTTGTGTTCCCAAGCAACTGCTACTGAGAGGCATGGAGGTAATCATGTGGTCATCATGACTAGGAGCAATTGATAGCCTTATAAATGTGTCTAATCCCCTTAAGTCATCCAAGTTGATGGCCATCACTACATCTTGTGGTAGCAAATTCCATAACTTATCTATGTGCTCTGTATGAAGAAGTCTCTCCTTTTTATCTGTCCTGAATCTCCCACCATTCAGTGTCATGGATTCTAGTATTATAGGAGTGGGAGAAAATCTTCTTCCTATTCACTTTCTCCACAGCATGCATCATTTTGTACACCTCTATCATGTTTCCCCGTATCCACTTTTTCCCTAACCTCTAAGCATATCCACTTTCCCCCTAAGTCTCAGATGTTGTAACCTTTCCCCACAGGGAAGTTCTTCCAGCCCCTTGAGCATTTTTGGGTGTCCAGAAGCTATCCAGTTGGCCACTGTGGGGAAACAGGGTGCCAGATCAGATGGACCACAGGTCTGACCCAGCAGGGCTCTCCTCAGGTTCTTATGCTGCTTCCTCAACTATATGCTCCATTCTTGCATATAGTAAAACTCCACCTCCTTCCACAAAGGCCACAGGCCCCAACCATGAATACCTACTTGCAAACAGGACATCTCCACGTCCCCCTTTCACAGTTCAGCTGCAGGTAGGACTCCAGGTCAAAGCACTGAGCAGGAAACACAATTGGAGAGTAGGCATCAGAAGCTGCAGGTTGCCCCAAAGGGTTTGGATATGGGGGCAACGATCTAGCCTTGTGCAAGGGTAAGATTACCCAAGAGCCCTTCCCAGTTGTCCCTTTCTTATGGGGGTGGTGGAGAGGCCAACTGCCTTGGTTATTTTTCTCTCTCAGCTTCAACAGCCCAACATAGATTAAGTTTACTCAAGGAACAGGGAAGGCAGAATCAGGTGTTTATAAAAGCTTATGAATAATTATTTGGTGTACGTGTGTGTGCGTGCGTGCGCATAATTAAGAAACATACAATCTTAATCTCCAATCAGCTTAACGGTCATTCTTCCACTCAACTGTCCCAGAACTCTCTCTTCAGCCTGCCCCTTGGGAAGGTGGGTTCTGGTGCACTGGATCGCAGAGGGGCTTATTACTTACATGGGCTATACTTGGGACAACTTTAGCGCAGCCTTCTCCAACCTGTGGACCTCCCAATGTGTCAGACTACAACTCCTATAATCCCCAGCCAGCATGGCCATGGAAGACTACTTCGGCAACAATCATAAGCTTATGTATGTGGTCTTGGGAGGGGGATATAAGTAATGGGGGGGGGATCTGTGACCCTCCAGATTGTCAGGGATTATAAGAGTTGTAGTCCAAACATCTAGAGGGCCACAGGTTCACCACCTCTGTGATAAACCAACAGTGTGGCTGGTGGGGCTTAATTCTATGTGACTGCAATTACGCCCCTGCAGAGACTTGGGAAGTGGGGAAAAAGCTGGACACTCACCTGTATGTGCCGGCAATCGTGACCCCTTGCAGGAAGCTGGATTCTCCGAAAAGTGATGGGGCACTTCAGAGACACCTTGATGGCCGTCTGCTCCACCCCATCTTCGCCATTTGGGCCCGGAGTCCCAGGGATTGTGCCACTGCTGAAGTTTCGCTTTACTAAGCACCAAGAGGAGAAATTGTGTTGTTACAAATGGCAAGCTCATTTGTTAGCAGGCAGAGAGGAACCAACGGCTGATGGAGGTAAAGCAGCCTTCCCCAACTTGGTGCCCTCTAGATATGTTGGATGTCAACTCCCATCATTCCCAGCCAGTATCTGGGAGTTGTAGTCCAACATATCTGGAGGGCACCCAGTTGGGGAAGGCTGATGTAGAGCTTTCCAGGGAGGCTGGGAAGAGTGTTGCCAGGTCACAACCCAGAGAACCCCCTCCTGTCTCCTGGATTCTCCTGCCCCAGTCTCATCACCAACGCAGTCAGGATCTCCTGTGCTGCTTCCTAGTGCTCTGATCATTACTCTCTGTGTTCTGACAGCTCTTCACATACACAAATGGCGCCAGCCTCTCTGCATCCTACATTTCTCTTTGGGAAAGTTCATCACCATTAAACCCTACTTTATTTATTCGGAGTATTTATACCGCACATACTAACCAAAGTTCTTGAAGCGGCATACAAAGGCTGCACGTGGATGTAATGTTAAAAATCAGGGTTCAGCATTGTGAGAACAATCCCTAGCGACCGATAGGCTCTCACTTCTATTCTCCTCGTCTGGCACTGCCACTGGGAGATCAGAAACTTCCACTTCCATTTGAGGCTGAAACTTAGTTTAGCATGTATCCAAACCCGAAGCTTGTGGCTATTCTTAACTATGGTTAGCTGAAACAAGCCAGCTTTATAAAATATGGTTTGAAGTTGGCTTGATCTTACTAATCATAGTTACGATTAACCAGGGTTTGGATGAGATGACAATCCATGGTTAATCAAAAACGGAAGCAAAAGCTTCCAAACTCCTCCTTGCAGCTATGGCGGAGGAGTGAGGGGAGCACATGAGCCCGAGACTTGTTTTCATAACACTAAACCACAGTTTAGACCAGCCGTCCCCAACCTCACACTCTGCAGATGTATTCAATTACAACCCTCACCACCCCAGTCAGCAGCTCCATGGGCTGGGAGGGTGCCAGGTTGGGGGACACTGGTTCAGACAACAGTTACGAAGCAGTTGGAAAAGTTACGCAAGTGTCCCCCAAAGATGCTCTAAATGCCATTCTGCTGCTGGATCTCTAGGCCAGAGTAGTCTCAGAGTTCAAGGCACAGCTAAGGAGGGCAGGAAGTGGAGCCGTTAAGCCAGTGATGATACTCTGGCGGAACAGCTGAAATGGGCCGGAGTTGTGGGCAGGATGCGGGTGGCGCAGGGAAGGAACAGAGGTACCCCTTCAACCCATGGCCGCGCCCGTCAACAGTGCAAATTTACACCAGCCCCTCTCCCTGGCAACCCACGTGGCCAGTTGGCGCAGTCCCAGATTGCTTGCCGCTGGCAGTGATTCAAGGGATGTCACCTGCCATTTCTATGCCACTTAAAAAAAATTCTAGTTGTGCATCTCCCCCACCTTCTCTATCAGGCTGGGCACACATTGGGTATGGCAGTCATTCTGCAGGTGTAACAACAGTGTATTTCCAGCCCCAGCATAATACGAGCATAGGATTATTCTGCCCACCCCTAACTCTGGACTTCACTCCCTTAAAGAACCATGGGCGAGAATTCTAGCTCTCTGGGCCCAGTCACAAAATTTACAGACAGGAGGGGACATCACACTCACTTTTGGTGATGCAGTGTTCAGCCGGCAGCAGCCTCTTTTTTATCAAGCCTTGCAAAACGGACCGCACGGAAGGCCGGTGCACCAGCTGCAGGACGAAGAGGTGAGACTAAAAAGAAGAAAGGGGGGGTCAGCTGGGCAGAGAAAGACTTCATGCACATGAGCACGGTGTGTCTGGAAATTAAGAACGTAACAAGCTGCCTTATACTGAGTCAGACAGGTGGTCTATCTATCCCAGTATTGATACTGACTGGCAGTGGCTCTGCAGATTTCAGGCAGGAGTTTTTCCTGCGATAAAAAATGATTGGCAGGAGATTCAGGATGGACAAAGCAAAGTAACATTTCACACAGTGAATAAATGATTTATGGTATTTTCTGCCAGAAGTGGTGGTGAGACTCTAGCTTAGATGGCTCTAAGAGGAGGAGGAGACAGATTCATGGAGGACAGGTCTACCAATAGCGACCAGTCATGACGGCTATGTGCAGCCAGGTTCAGAGGAAATATGCTCTCGCGTCACAGTTGCTGGGGAGCAACACGGGGGCAGGCTGTTGCTTTCAGACCCGGCTTCCAAGAAGCACCAAGTTGGCCACTGTGTGAAACAAGATGCTGAATTAGACAAATCCGTGGCCTGATCCAGCAGGATTTCCCTTATTGTCACAAGTGAGGGAGGGTGAGAGTATGAACCCGGGGGTAAGCTAGGCTCATTCCTGTCACAATAAACCATGGTTTATCGTGGTGTCCAAATGTAGCTGGTCACCTTCAATGCTGAATAGCGGTTTCAACCCAGGTCTCTTTGGTCAAAGGGTAAAACCCACCTAAGTCCTATTAGAGTAGACCCACTAAAATGAATTGGGACTTAACTTAGTTCTGTTCATTTCAATGGGTCTACTCTAAGCAAGACTTAGGTTGGATTTTACCTAAAATCCGCCACACTACACCCCTCCCAATATTAAGTGGGAAAGGGCCAAGTGCAAAGAAGCAGTGGAGGAGAAGCCTGATTGTCTGTTCAACATCTGTGACTGTAGTGACCAAATCCAGAATTTGGATCTCCTGTGTGGTATTAGATATCCTGAGATTCACATTTCTAGCCTTGTGGCTGCAGAGATCAGCAAACACATTGAGGGGAGTGCTTGATCAAACCATCAGGAGAGTCAGTGCTCTGAATAGCTCCCCCTGCTGTTCCCATATGGCTAGCAGGAAGAGAGCATGCTGCACTGTATTTATATTTAATAAATACAATATATCTTCCTGCAAGGAACCCAAGACAGCTTACACAATCCCCCCCCCATTTTATCCTCACAACAACCCTGTGAGGTAGGTTAGGCTGACAGTCAGTGACTGGCCCAAAGTCACCCAGTGAGCTCCATGGCCAAGTGGGGAATAGAACCCAGATCTCTCAAGTCCAACACTCCAATCACTGCGCCACACTGGTTCTCATCAGTGCACCATTTAGTCGGAGCACAGCATAAAGTTTGTTCTAATGCTAGCTTTTGGCACTGTATTCACACAGGCAATGGGTGTAAGAGCTTTTTAAAGTAGGGCAAGCTGGATTACTGAGGCACTCACTGGATGTTCAATAGGAATTTGAAGGGGAACGAACAGTGCAGGGTGTGGCTGCAGGACCAGCCTCACTTGGGGCTTTCTCCAGGGTAAAACAGAGGCACGCAACAGCGGGCCCCGTGCAGCTGCGGGGAACCAGAAATCTCTCGAAACCAGGCAGAACTTACGCAGCAGCAAGCGGTGACTGTGATCTGGATGGTGTTTCGGCCAGGCTGGCACACCTGCTTCAGGTAGAGGGGCTTGTGCGATGTCTTGTTGTCTCCCCGCTCAATGGTCAGGGGCGTGGCATTCACGCTAACCTGGACCGAGGCTGGCCAGTTGGTGTTCATTTGTCGGTCCTCGTGGTGGTAACATTTAAACTGCAGCTCTAAGTCAGGCCTAAAAAGCGGGGAGAAACAACCGGATGCCTTTGAAAAAGAACACAATTCCTTGGCAAGCAAGGAGCCTGCCAGGGGCAGGCGAAAGGTGACCGGGCTGAAGATCATAGATGGAGATAGGCAAGGATTTCCCACTGCACCCAAACTCTGGCACAACCCCCCTTTTTGTTGTTGTTGCTGGGAATGCCTTTTCTGTCTGGGAATGCCTGGCTAGGAATATTTTACTTCTCCATGTAGGAAAGGGTCAGAGAGTGATTCTTTTCAGGTAGGGGCAGGGAAGACACAGCCCATGGGCTGCATGCGGCCCCGCTGACCCCTGAATTTGCAGCAGTGGCAGCAACAAAACTATGCTGTCTGCCACTGAATTTTGGCAGCAGACGACACTGGCCTAAAGTGGGCAAATTTAGATTTAAAAGAAGGTGCGTGCCAATTGTTTTGCTGCTGCCCCGCCACCACAGGTTGAAATTAGCCCCCGGAACCCCCAAAGTTGGCCACCCCTTCTAAGAGGCCAGAAGCGGATGAGCTCATCTATTTGTAGATAGAAGGAGAGACATTTGATCCTGCAAGGGCCAAACACAGCGTTTGTCCAAGGGTCCATATCAACAGGAATTTAGGGTACAATCCTACGCAAGTTTAGACAGAAAAAAGGCCTACAACTCCCAGCATGCCCCAGCCAGCATTTCCCAGTTCTTTTTTCTGTCTAAACATGCATAGGATTGCGCCCTTACTGACACAACCAGTCCTGCCTGCCAAGCTGTAACCTGCGGTAGCTACTTTTGTGATATTAGGAGGATACAACTCAAGCATACAGATGCAGCAGCTGCAGCCAAAGCGAAAGCAGCCAGCCACTGGTTGATATCCTGTCTTATCTCCCCACTGTCTTTCTTTCTTTCCCAATTGAGAAAAATTTCCTCGGGCATCCGCAATCTCGGTCCCCCCTGCCCTTTTCCCATTCCTGGGCTTTTGCCTCTCTATTTTTGTCACATTTAGAGTTAGCCATTTGTTTTAGCTTCTTGCCAGACCTATCCTAGAGGCTCAGAAAAGAGGACATCAAATACATCAAAGTGTAGTCAATTAAAATAACCCCTGTAAAAGTGCAACAAATTCCTGCCTAAAGAGATCTATCTGTTCACAGTTCAGAAAATAAAGACTAGGGCTGTGGAAAACATCTGGGAGAAAGATTTTCTGCAAAAACTTGGGAGCTGCTTCCCGAAGACGCCTCTCTACGCACCCAGGGTGCAGGTGCCACTGAGTACACGGATGGTGTAGTTAAAAGGATGCTCTCTAGTCTTAAGGACTGTGATGGGGTACAAGCAAGGAAACAAAGATGTTTAGAACTTTCTGTGTCAATTCCAGCAACTCTACTCAGAAGCACCGATGCTGTACTTTCCCAATAGATCCTGTCGCACCGCCCCACCAAAGCACACCCACGCTCTGCACCAGTTACAGCCCCTGAGTGGACTTCAAATACAGATAACCAGTTTCAGGTCAGGGGGGGAAAAGGTAGCATCTCTCTCTTATCACCTAGAGTTGGTGAAAAATAAGATCCTGTAACACAGGGGTGGGCAGATGTTTTGGTCTACAACTCCTGACCGTAGGCTATTCTGGGTAGGGCTAATGGGAGTTGTAGGTGAAAACAACTGGAAAGCCGCAAGTTACCTGCCCCTGCTGTAACAGGAAACACAGTGGCACAGGGAAAGGAGAAGGAAGGTTCTCTCACCTGAGCATCAGAGTCTTGTAAACCGAGTCCCTGAGCTGGAAGACGTGGTTGCTGACGGCCAGGTTGTGCTGGAGGCGAAAGGGTTCCAACACCACGCCATCCCGCACGGGGAACGTCAAGCGCAATTCATCGCAAGGGTTACCTGAGAGGGCGAGACAAGAGAGGGGACGGGTGACAGGCTGGAAGCACAGGGGCACGGGAGGCATCGCAGAGGCGCAAATGTAGGCACGGGGCCCAGCTTGATCCGGCAAGAGGGGAGGCAATAAGGGGTGACGTGCGTCTGGTGACAGAGCAAGGGGCTGACAGGTGGGACAAGGCAACAGGTGGCGTAGAGAACAGACCTTGCCCCTGTCCAAGCTTCTCTTGCGGCGCCAGGGACCTCATCTCCTTCCCTCTCACTCACTATGCTGTATTTCCCAAACATCTGGGGAAAGAACCCACTGTCCTCTTCTCTCCCCCCCCCCCCGCACCCACTGTGACTTAATGGGATCCCTAGGCGCCCCTCCCCCATCCAGGGTTGAGTACCCAACTGTCACTTCTTAACTGCCATGGAACCCTGCGGCCTCCAAAATTCCATTGTCCTTCAAATGGGCCTGAATTCACCACAATTTAACTATTGTCTAAACTCAGCAGGATCAAGTGGTAAAGCTGGTCCTGGACTGAACCACTTTGGGCTGCGTGTGTGTGTGTGTGTGTGTAGGAGTAAAAATCACATTTTGGAATGCTATTCCAGGAAACTATTCCCTGCATGTTAGGGAGAAGGCCAGATCAAACTTTCCACCTTGATATACAAGTTTCCTATATGCACGGAGGGCCGTGCGTGTTTGGGACAGTTGTGCATTCAACCCCTCCCCACCTGCAGCGTGAAGAGGTACAGTCCAAAAAACCATTTGATTCTGGCAAAATGTATATGCTGACCACCTGGTTGTTGTCAAATGACTGCAAATATATTTGTCATTATCATACACACACACACACACACACACACACACACACACACTGAACTCAATTCTCTGAGTAGAGGTACCATCAATGCTCAAGAGGGAGATATCTTGCAGGCTTGGGAGAAACCCAAGGTTTGCAGAAGTACAAAAAAAAGGAGAAAACCCCCCTAAGGGGAGGGTGGAACCCCGAAACAGCATAATGAGGACTGACTGCTCAGTGGCCACAGAATGCTGACTCGTGGGGGTGGGATCAGAAAACGGGGTGGGTGGGAATAGAATAGAGATGCTTTTCCCCACTTGGTGCCCTCCAGATCTTTTGGACTACAATCCCCATCCTCCCTAACCATTGGCCATGCTGGCTGGGGCTGATAGGAATTGTAGCCCAAAAGATTTGGAGGGCAACAGGTCGGGGAAGGCTAGAATGGAGCAAGGATGGGCAGAAGGTAGATCCCCAGAAGTTTTGGACTTCAACTCCCGGAAGCCCCTGCCAGCATGGCCAATGGTCAGGAATGCTGGGAGGTGAAGTCCCTAACATCTGGAGATCTACTTTTTGCCCACCTCTGGAATAGAGTATCCTTGGAAGAAGGCCATGGCTGGTTGGCACTCTCAACAGGAGCATTCTGCACTCAAACATTTTCATTTCAGGTCCCCCTTGTATAAGAGGATTCCAGTGGGGAGGTAGCACATAGGCTAGACTAGAGGAATATCCTATCGGATGAGCCATGTTTCTTTAGTAAGTAGAAGAACTGCCACAGCCCGTGTTTAATGAATGCCCAGTGAAGCTATTTCATTTAAGCTTAATACTCCACCAGAGGCTCAAAGCAGATGATAACACCTTTTTAATATAGCAACAAAAAATACATTAAAATTCTCTCCCATTTCTCATCCAGAGTCACCAAATGACAGCACAAACAGAAATGCCTTTACTCGTTGAGAATTGCACTCGAGTTAGAACTCTGGGAACCGCTCAAGGAACGGGATCCCATAAAAGGTCCCACAACTACTTGAAGGGGCCGCAGCTCAGTGTTAGGGCACCTGCTTGGCATGCAGGCAGTGCCAGGTTCAATCCACAGCACCTCCAAGTAGGTATAGGAAACAATCTGGTCTGAAATCCTGGACAGCCACTGCCAGTCAGTTTCGACAATACTGGGCTGGAGGGATCAATGGTCTGACTCAGTATAAGGCAGCTTCCTACATATGTTCCTACTGAGAATGCCTTTCTGCGGGTCTTTGGCGTTTAAAGGGATTTCTCATTTGATCTTGGGGATTGCAACATGATACAGGAAAGGTCCTAAGATCAAATGGATTTGGTGACTGCCAGAAAGAGAAGGGGGTGTTTGTAGCCCTGTACATTATTTGGCTGGGAGGAGTAAAATTACAGATGCATTCAAGGCCCCATGAAAGCTTCTGCCTCCCAATGGCTTCACTTGTCCCCCGCCCTGTCTGTAACCGTGTAATTCAGCCAGGATTCAAGGACCTCGCCACAACTTAAGACTTACCAGAGGGAGAGGGATGCAAAGAGTTCATGTTGGGTTTGATCTCTGGAAGGAATGGTGACTTCACATCCTGCCCTGGGGACATGTATGGAGGGATGTTGCTTCCAGGTGTCATTGGAGGTGTGGGATTGCCAGGTAATGGGGAGCTAGGGTAACCAGGCATGGATCTCCCAGGCTGAAAGGAAAACCAACACATTAGGCTAACTCAACACAGCTGGACACAAACTGAAAGCCTTGGGTTAAATCCAACCTCCTAAGTCCTACTTAGAGTAAATCCCTTGAAATGAATGGGACTTACGTTCCCATGAGGAAAGTTTACAACATCTGGGATTGTTTAGGTTAGAAAAAATGTGAGTAAGGGAGACATAATAGAGGTGTACAAAATTATGCATGGTGTGGAGAAAGTGGATAGGGAGACCTTTTTCTCCATCTAGAACCCAATGGGGTCATCCCATGAAGCTGATTGGTGGGAGATTCAGGACACATACAAGGAAGTACTATTTAACACAGCATATAGTTAAACTATGGCATTCACTGCCACAAGATAAAAGGGGACTGGACAAATTCATGGAGGATAAGACTGTCAGTGGCTACTAGTCCTGATGGCTGTATGCTACCCCCAGTATTGGATGCAGTATGCTTATGTACACCAGTTGCTGGGGAACATGGGTGAGAAGGTGCTGTTGCACTTATGTCCTGCTTTTGATTAACCGCAGCTTGCTATTTCGTCTAAACCTGGAACTGTGGTTAATCTTAACGATGGTTAGTCTAAATAAGCCAGCTTAGTAACTATAGTTTGAAATTGGCTTGTTTGAAACTAGACATAGTTAATGCTATGTTGGTGACAAATTTCCAGAAGTAGAACAAAAGAGGAGGGGGTATGCAGGATCCCAAGCGTCGGTGTGGTGGTTCATTCCAGCTTCTGCATGCTACCCTAAGCTATGGTTTGTCGTGACGTGGAAACGTGGCCAGTGACTGAGAATGAGGGAGGGTAGAAACTAGATGTAGTTGCTTCGCTAAGAAGGTAAGAGAGGAGCAATAAAAATGAACAAAAAATGTGAGGGAGATGGTAGAGAAAGTAGAACTTAGCAACATAGAATCAAGAACACTCAATAACATTTCTTTCTCCAACCTTTCAATAATTGGTGGTGGGGTGGGGATATCCTGTGTTAGCAAATAAATGTATAAAGTGAGGGTATGATAGCAATTCTAGGCTAATTAAAATGGAATATAAGGGCTCACGGTCTTGTGTATATGGCACATATTTAGCTTCAATTCCCATTTTTTAAAAGCAAGAAAAACAACCAAATAAGGACAGACAGCCCTCTTTCTCCCTCCCTGTGCTTTTGTTTGAGTGTGTGAGAGTGCGTGAAAATGAATCTGTGTTGCGGGTGGACTATAACCAGGCCTCACAAACTTAAGGAAACACAGACACAGTCCCTCAGAAATGTCGCAACTTGTTGCGCCTCTGGCTTCTACATCACTGCTAAGTACCTAGGTAAGTCCTGATGGACATGACTGATAAGACTCACCCCATTCATGGCAGCCTGTCCATAGCTGTTGAAGTTCCCCCCGTTGAAATTGGCATTTTGACCATTGAACTGATCGGTAGGCTAGAAAGGGAAACACAAAAACCGTTAGTTGCCAGAAGGATCTGTGCCTCCAGATCTTCCCGATTCTTGAGGCAGAAACTGCCTTAGCCTAATTATTCAGTCTTTCATTCGTTCGTTCGTTCGTTTCATTTATATCCCACCCTTTTCTCTAAGGAGTTCAAGGTGGTGTACGTGGCGCTCTCTCTCATTTTGTTCTCGACAACAACCCTGTGAGGTAGATTAGGCTAAGAGACAGTGACTGCCAGAGGCGGTGTTTGAGAGAGGCCCACTAGGGCTGGAGCCCCAAATCTTTCATTTGGAGCCCTGAATCTCTGGGAAGCCATCTGCCCCACCACCATGCTGCCCATGGGCACTTGCTAAAATAAAGGGACAGGGGCCCTGATGATCTCTGTTGCATCTGAGCCCCCTGGATTAGCTGGTTTTTGCTCACATGTGCTTCTCCTCCTGCTGCGCCCCCCCCCCCTGAATCTTTCAGTCTGAGGTTTTTTTTTTCTGAAATCAAATTCAGATCAAATGAAATCAAATTTCTCCCCTGTCCATACATCCCTTTTTACAAATAGGGGTGTCCTTAGGAAACAGGGTCCTTTAAAACACACACACACACACACAATATGTAAATTAGCATATGCAAATTTGTGCATTTTTCTGTCCTGTGGGCCTGAGTTCCAGATTTTTTTGGTACCTAGCACCGCCCCTGACTGTCCCAAGTTCACCCAGTCAGCTTTGTGGTTTAGTGGGGAGCCAAACCTGGGTCTCCCCAGTTCTAGCCCAGCACTCTAACCTTTAGAGTATCAGACTAGGACTGGGGAGGCATCACTACACCACACTGTCTCCAATAATGCTACTTTTCTCCTCAGCCCTCACTACAGCAGCTTTCCCCTACCTCATTCCTTCCAGATGTCTTGGATTTCAACTCCCATCAGCCCCAGCCAGCACAGTCAATGGACAGGAATGCTGGGAGTTGTAGTCCAAAACACCTGGATGGGATCAGGTTAGGGAAGGATGCGCTACATTTTCTGGTTGGTATCTGGCTGACAGGGACCGAGCAGCTTCGTTACCTGAAAGCAGGCAGTTTGAGGTTCTTTGCATATCTTTTTATTTGACACGTTTATATTCCACCTTTCTTCCACCATGCAACTCAAGGGGTTCCCAAGCAGTCTCTCATTCAGGCTCTGACTAGGTCCACACCTGCTTAGCTTCAGTAAGACTGCTGCATCCTGTGCCCCGAGACTATGCCTTGGGACCATATTTGTTGCACTGTCACTGCATACCAGGGGTAGGCAACCTTTTTAGACCGTGGACATATTCAGCAATTTGGAAAACTGTCCTGGGCACCATCATAAAATGGCTGCCATGGGAGATGCGGCAAAAGACAAGTAAACTGCCCCAAAGACTGAGGTACAAGACAGAGGTGGGGATCTGAGACCCAACATCCTAAACAACTCCTTTGAACCCACAGTTTCCAGCACCAACATAAACCTATTTCATAGCGATCCCAGCTGCCGCTAAGAAAACATCAGGTTTTTAAACAGTGGGAGGGGTGGGGCCCTTTGGCGGGCACCAAGAAAGATTTACTGGTGCCTGTGGGCGCATCACCTGCCCTTGCTGTACACCCTTGGGCGGTGTGCATGTGGGGGCATGTGTTTGTGTGCGTGCAAAGCCGTTCCCTTCTGCCTCCTTTACACAAAAACAGGGGTCACCATCCTTTTTGGGTTAGTGGGCATATTTGGAATGTGGAGAGAGAGTGTCAGAGTGCTCACACAAAATGGCTGCCACGGGGGGAGGGGGAGGTTGCACATTCACAAAAAGGCTGCCACATTGGGCATAGATAATCACAAAACACCCAATTCCCAGAAGGCAAACTGGTGAGACTAAAAGAAAAGTAACTTGCCCAAAACTACAAGGCAGAGGTGGGGGTTCTGAGCTCCAAAACCACCCTTCTGAACCCACATTTTTCTGCTCTGACGCTCGTTTCACAGAAGGCAAGCGGCTGAGGCTCCGAGATGTGGGGCCAGACCAGAGGCATTCTTGGAAAGAAAGATGGCGCGGGAGTCCGGCACTTCACTTAACAGCATGCCAGCCTCCCACTTAATTTTTTTTAATTGAAAAAATCTTTGAAGATAAAATAAAAATCAGGAGATGTCGGGAACCTGGTGAGCGCCAAGACAGGTGTTCATGGCACCACGTTGGAAGACCCCAGGATTATAGCAAACTGTTTGTACATTAGCTGCGGGTTGATTTCTTAGGAACTGTTTGGACAAAAAGCTAGGGATCGAGGGTAAATAAAATATTAAAACCCCAATGGAAAGGACAAACGCCAGAGATGGTAGCGACGAAGAATATCCTTGCTGTAGGTTACACCAAAGAGAGGCACATACACCCTCCCTTCCTCTCTCCCCCTCTCTCTCTCACTTAGGATCCTCTCCTGACAGGTTCGTCATTACTACTGGGAATTCTCTTTCTCCCCTCACAGGTTGAATGTCTTTCACACATCCACAGAGAATCCTGGGATGCTGTTACCATAGTAACTGGGTACCTTATAGTATGGGCCACTAGTGCCAGAGGCAGAGAGATACTGGCTCATTCCCTGTTGCATGGGCATCCTGTGGCCGGGATATGAGGGGGATGGAGCAGACGGCTGAGGCGCGTTAGCGGCATATTGTCCAGCTTGGGCGGGGTACTGGCCTCCCTGTATGTACTGTTGTCCTGGATAACCCTGAAAGAGGAGAGAGAAGAATGATGGCCCCATATCATTTATTTCTTCAGTCATACATACGTACACTGCTATGTGCATCGAGCAGGGGCAGGCAACCTTTTTGGGCCTGTGGGCACATTTGGCCATTAAGAAAACTGTTGTGGGCACCACCACAAAAGGCTGCCGTGGGAGGCGTGACAAGCCACAAAGGATAAGTAACTTGCCCGCCCAACATGAGTACAAGGCTGAGGTGGTGTCTGGGCACCAACACACTAAGCAGCACATCTGAACCTACACTTCTCAGCAGAATTAATTTAGTTTACTAATTTAACAAAAAGTGGGAGGCATCGGGCACCTTGGGGATGCCAAAAACAGTGCCTGGAGGCACACCGGTGTCAGCGGGTACCACGTTGCCTACCCCTGGCACAAAGCGCCTCCATGTAAGGATGGACCCTTGTTGGGGCCAGGTCCCCCCTCACATAGAGCTCCTTCACATGCTGACCAAATGTGTGTGGTTGGCGGGGGGGGGGAGGCATGGCTGCTGCAAGGTGTTGGCAATGGGGGGGGCTGGACTAGTTCACAGGTAGTGGTGGTGGCAGGACAGTGCTGTCATCGCTCCCGATGGCTGGAGTCATTTCTGCTGCCCCTGCCGCCATGTTTTTAACATTTCTGCACATAGGGAGATTTTTGCAAGGCTGGGCAAGAAAAGAGGGGAGGGGGTGGCACACGACTCAAGGCATTTATCCAGTGTGGTATAATGGATCAGCCCACCACAGCACTTCACTACTCCCTGATCCTGTTTTCCACCTCTTAAGGCTTTCACCCTCATGCTGCTATTTGGCTGGCATGCATGTACGTGCGCACACGCACACACACAGGTGCGCGCACGCACAATGGCCATGCTGCCTAACGCACTGCCATCTGGATAAAATGGAATGGAAGTTAAGAAGAGGCAGGTTTTGTTTTTCCAAAGGGTTACTTATTTTATTTATTTATTTATTATATTTATATCCCGCCTTTTTTCCTGCAAGGAACCCAAGGCGGCTTACATAATCCTCCTCCTTCTCTCCATTTTATCCTCACAACAACCCTGTGAGGTAGGTTAGGCCGAGAGTCAGTGACTGGCCCAAAGTCACCCAGTGAGTTTAATGGCAGAGCGGGGACTAGAACCCGGATCTCCCGAGTCCCAGTCCAGCACTCTCACCACTACGCCACACTGGCTTCTGTGGAGCTCCACGGAGTGCAATGCATCTGGTCTAGAAGGTCACTTCTTTTTTGCTTTTGATGCATTTGTTCCCGGCTGGATTCGAATTGGGGCTGGGGCGGTCAGAATAAGGTTGCAATTAAGGCTGGGGGTCCAAGGACTACTCATGGCAGCTCCTTTTCCTTTGGTCTCGGTTGTTTAAATATGTATCTGCCTCACCCTAGCAGAACCAGCAAGTCCAGTGTTAATGCTCGCCAATAGATCTTGTATTTGTAGGAACCCAAGACAGATGGGAGAATGCAACTGCTGTGCTCTATCCCGCTTATCGTGAGTCCGGAGGAAAATCGATTTGAGCAAATCTGCAGGCCCGGGAATTCTGTGGGTCTACACTTGTCAGCAGGAAGCACAAAACAGCTTGGTTTTTTTAATTGTACTACTGGTTTTATTGTTTGTTTTTCATTGTTGTACATCGCCTTGGTGGCTTTTTAGCATACAAGGTGGTGTATAAATGTAAATAAATAAATACCATCATCATCATCATCATCATCATCATCATCATCATCATCATCATCATCATTTCCCCCAGTTCTAAAGCCCCTCCCTAGGCTCAGGAATTCTGTGTGACTACACTTCTCAGCAGGGAGTACGAAACATCCAATTCTGACTTGGCAACAGTTCTCCATCCCTTGGTTATATCATGTTTAGACTACTGCAATGCACTCTACATGGGACTACCCCGAAGAGTGTCCAGAAGCTTCAATTGGTGCAAAATGTGGCAGCTAGGCCGCTAACCAGAGCTTCGGCTGTGGGGCTGTATAGAAATGAAATAAATAAATAAACAAACAAACCAGTACATGGTATGGGGACCATATCACACCTGTCTTGAAAAACAGCTACAATAGGTTGCCAATTGCTTTCCAGGCTCAATTCAAGGTGTTGGTTTTAACTTTTAAAGCCCCGAGAGCCAGCGTGGTGTAGTGGTTAGAGTGTTGGACTGGGACTCGGGAGATCTGGGTTCTAGTCCCCACTTGGCCTTGAAGCTCACTGGGTGACTTTGGGCCAGTCACAGACTCTCAGCCTAACCTACCTCACAGGGTTGTTGTGAGGATAAAATGGGGGGGGGAGGATTATGTAAACTGCCTTGGGTTCCTTGCAGATATAAATATAATAAACAAACAAACAAACAGCTAAGAACCTGATTAAGGAATTGCCTGTCTTGCTATGAGCCTGGCCAGTAGTTAAGATCTGCATGAGAGGCCATCTTGAGGGCACCATTACCTGCTGAGTCCTGAAACTGTGGAATGCACTCCCTCAAGGACTACGATTTGCTGCCCACTCTCCTGGCTTTCAGAAAGGCCGGGAAGATGCATCTTTTTAATTTAGCCTTTTCAATGAGGTCACGTTTCAATGTTCTAATGTTTTACTGTTTTTAATGTTATTGTTCTCTTATTGTGTTAAGGTTTTATTGTTTTGCTTTATTTTTAAATTGTTAGAGATCATCTTGATGGCTTTTTAGCAAAATAAGGCAATACATAAAATGTCAATAATAAATAAAATTCATTTTTTTCCAGTTCTAACACCCCTTCCTAGGCTTTGGCCCAAATGTTTGCTTATTGGCTTTGCATGTCAGATAGACAGCCCAGAAACCCGCAGGGCCCCAGTGTTTTCAAAACACATCCCCGCTCCGTGCTCACCTCACTGGAGTAGGTCCTCTTGACACTTTGCCTGGGGATCTGCTGGCCTTGCGGAGGGCCAGGGTATCCATGCTGGGGCATCCGTTGTCCACCGTACATGGCATTCATTGCCGGAGCCCTCGCTGTGCTCATGCTCATGGGAGACATCCCAGAAGCTCCCATCACAGCACCCATATTGGCGGGATTCATCCCAGGGGGCACGGCTGGTCCTCGGGACCCCGAGTGAGGAAGGAACTGGCTATTGAACGCCTGTCCAGCCCCCATCTCCGGAACAAGAAAAAGAAAGAAGTTCAACACAATATGATACAAAATCAGGTCCTATGAAAACAGGGGTGGGTGGGTTAAAGAATACAATATACCTCAACAGATGCCCAGTACTTATCCCTACCAATGAATTCTGCATCAGTCACCATCCCAACATACCTATTTAAGTAGCCTTGTATTGAAAACACTAGCCTGGTATGCCAACCCAGGAGCAGATCAGAGTTACGATAGCCTGCCTTGGTGTTTTCAGAAATGGATATCAGCCATTGCTTCTCTATCCCAAAATGCACTGCTAGGTGTAAACTGAAACCTGAAACACCTATCACTGATTAATTCATTCATATTGCAAATCTCTATTTTGAGACTGGGTCTATCAGAATTGCAGACCTCATGGCTAAAACATCTGGGCATTTTTGTACTTTGCTGTTTCTCCCCCCCCCCCCCCAGTTTGTTTTTTTTTTTTGTATTACCTAGTCTGATGAAGAGTTCTGGAGAACTCAAAAGCTTGCACATTTTTCTGGAATTTTGGTTGGTCCTAAGAAAGGTATTGCTTCACAAAGGCAGAACATTCTACCGCTCCCCTGGAGGACACCCACCTTATTCAGAGGGAAGATTTTAATAAAACTGATCCTGAACTGATCTCCTTTATTGCTCCTTTTACCGAGATTTGCGGAGAACCTTTATTGATCCAGTTCTCCGAAATACCCCTGGACGCTCAGATGCCTTTTATACGTCATTACTCCTTTCGGATCAATTTCCCACAATTACTTTACAAGTAGCTAAATTTTGTACTGCCGCCATTAAAACCCGTCAACAGGTGATTTTAGCATGTTCTTAACACTATAGTATGTATGAACCTCGTGTATCTTGTTTTATCTTTTGTAATTTATACTGGTCATTGACTGTAATAAACAGAATCGAATCGATCCTGAACTGAAATCACATTTCTCAATTAGCCCCCTCCTTGTTCCTGCAAGCTGTTCTGTGGTGGCTGGCGTGTCAGTGGGGTGAATAGACAGAGGGCATTGCTAGACTGAGAGCTCCTAGAGCTACAAATCAGAAGTCACTGGGCAGCAATTCCATCTTTTTCTCCTTAACAGATGTTCAGCGTTAAGAAAGAAAGATGGAAGAAGTGGTGGGAAAACACGGGAGGGCTAGGAGTAGAAGATGATGTCCTCTGGATCCTCCATAAATTTCGAGAACGACGCAGGGTGATGGTGCAACAAAAGCATTGTCCGGGAGCACCGGGTGCCCTAGAGCTGCTGCAGAAGAGAGGGGCCACAGCACAGTGGCAGAGTGCGAGCTTTGCATGCAGCTGGTCCCAGAGCCAATCCCAGACGTCTCATTTTTATAAAAATTTTTTAAAGGAACAAGTAGCAGGTGATGAGAAAAACCTTTCTTTGCCTGAGATCCTGGTAGAATAGTCAGCTGCCAGTTAAGAGTAGATGCTGGGCTGAACACACAAATAGTCTTACTTAATTGGAAGGTGCCTTGAAGATAATCTACTCCCACCCCCTGCACAATTGCCATTACAGCATCCCTGACAAATGACCGCCCAGTCTTTGCTTAAAGACCTCCAAGTGAAGGACAGCCCCACCACCTCCCAAGGCAGTCTGTTTCACTGCTGAACTGATCCTACTGTTACGATGTTTCTAGGAAATAGTTTAGCCAAAAGCAGCTTCCTTCAATCCCCACCTGTTCATTCTAGTCCTGCCCTCTCCATCGACAGAGAACAAGTCTGCTCCATCATTCACAGATCCTGTGATCTCATTTGCCACCCATTAAAATGACACCCCAAAGCAGGGCCTTCTCACCACTTCATCCTAAGGCGGCAAGTAAACCCAGATGTTGGCAGGAGTGCAGTCAGAGGAAGAAGACTGCTTCTCCCCATCCTTTACCCACTCTGGGGAGCGTGTCATTCTACTCTTTAACAAATTCCCTGCCTGGACTTGCATCACAACATTTAAACAGATGGTACTCCTTCAGCATCACGCTTCCCCCCCAGACACCAAGTCACATCCTGTTGGCTCTTTTCTTCACCCTCAAAAACATGCTCCAAAGTGTCATGCACTGAATCACGGCCCACATCTTACCGCTCCATACTGGCTCAGTTCCTGGCTCTGCTTCTCTTGCAGGGCAGCAACCGTGGCTGTGGCTGTGGCTGTGGCCGTGGCAGCAGCAGCTGCAACAGCGGCAGCGGCGGCAGCTTGGGTGAAGTCTGACGGGGGTCTCCCAGTATGTGAAGGAATGCCCATTCCCCCAGGGCCATTTGGGCTACCTGTATAACTAGAGAGAAGAGGAGGATTATAGGTAAGGCAGTGAATACTGTATTCCTTATTTCAGGGGCGGGAAGAAGGTAAGCTCCGGATCCACTGGCAGACCTTGGGGGGTGATTTGAAGTAGACTGGCAAGGATTTCTGACTCCCAATTATTGACCAATAGCAGCAACAAAATGACTCCCTCCCCCTAAATTATATTGATGAAATGAAGAAAGCTTGGGGTAACCTGGAGTGGATTTTTGTGTGGAAAGACTGTGAGCACTGAACTCACCAGCCTCTTCGGAACTTATGAAAAGGTTGCATTTAGACTGCTTTTCTCTGTAACAAAAGAACTGCGCGCGGGGGGGTATGTCAGTCGTCATACCACACAATGGCCCAGTTCCCACATCAGAACAATCCAGGTGGGTTTTAAACCCTGGGTTGATGTGAAGCAGCGAGAGCAGGCCTGTGAGCTAGCTCTTGTCCCCAGCTGCTCCTGCCGCAAGCAGGAGGGGGTGAACAGCGATGTTCTGTCCGTGTGCTGTAATAATATTTAGTGTTGTGTGCTAACTGGGAAATCTGGAATCTCGGACTACCCACAGATGGAACCCGGGTTTGTGTGACATGGGAACTGGGCCAACAGTTCATGTATTAATATCATGGCTTGACAGTTGGGTTGAGAACTAGCAAATTATCACAGGGGTCATCCACTGATTGAGCTAGGTGACTTTTTACATCTCTGTAACTGGCTCAGAGTCAGTACTAAATTGGCATGTTTCTTTGGTTGTACCAACCAAGTAGTATGCACTTTTGTTTAGCAAGTTATCTAAATAATAAATGGGAAAAAGTGATTTAAATCAATGACTTAAATTGGCCTTCTTTTCTTGGCGATTTAAATCATGATAAAAATAGCTGATTTAAATCATTTCACCCTATTGCCACCATATCTCCAATTTCCTAAAATCTCAACATTATGATCAGAATGAATTATACACATGCTGAGCAAAAGTACACAAGTGTGTCTCGTATTCTCTAGGCAAGCAATTGACTGTGGCTACATCAGCTTTCCCCAGCATGGTGCCCTCCAGATGTTTTGGCTACAGCTTCCATCACCCCCGACCATTGCCCATGGGGCTGATGGGAGTTGTAGTCCAAAACATCTGCCATATTTAGGAAGTCCTGGCTAGATCATGATAATTCTGTGCTGCTGCTCTTGCTTTTGTCCCATGGGACCAATCTAGGCCAGCCAGGGGGGTGCAATTTATTAATTATATTTACATCCCACCTTTTTTCCTGCAAGGAACCCAAGGCAGCTTACATGATCCCCCTCCTCTCCATTTTATCCTGACAACAACCCTGTGAGGTAGGTTAGGCTGAGAGTCAGTGACTGGCCCAAAGTCACCCAGTGAGCTTCATGGCTGAGTGGGGACTAGAACCCAGGTCTCCCGAGGTCCAGTACAACACTCTCACCACTGTGCCACACTGGAGACTTTTAGAGGTGGGGATAGGGTGGGAAGGGAGAGAAGAAGAAGAAAGAAAGCCAGCTCTGTAAGGTAGAACCTCAACAATAAAATATCAGCAGACTTCAACAAAGGAACTGAAGGTCTTGGGAACATTCTTGTTAACGCTTCTGGACTCCACTTTGTGAACCTATAGACAGAGCATGCTTTTGACTGATCAAAAGGCCTGGATAGATTTCCTTCAGGAAACGGCAATGCTACATGGATAAGAGCTAACATTATCTCCTGTTTCTAAGTTGCTGGATACAAGATACTTTTTTCTTTTCAATTTTGAGCCTGGCGGGCCCATAGGTCAAAAAGCGGAGCACAATTAAATTCTCTCTTCCAAGTACACTGTCCAAGTTATCATTGTTAGCATGTGTGTGTGCCTTCCCCCTTTGTTCTTTGGTGGACTGTTGGGTGGACACACTCATTCAGCCCCTGGCCAGGGTGGGAGCAAATGGCCACAGGATGAAATGCTAGTATAACTAAAAAGCCAGGGGTGGTGAAAAGCAATTTGCAAAATTTAGGGTCCAGCCGAGAGGCCTAATTGGTTTCCTGAACTCCCAAATGTCAGCTGCCAGGCCCAGTTTTGGAGGCGCTAGGCTAGTGGCTACTGGACGCCTGGATTTCCCCACCTTAGTACAGAGTACCGATACAGGGGCAGCCTTTCCCAACTTGGTGCCCTCCAGATGTGTGGGGCTACAACTCCTATCACGCCCAGCCATCATGGGGGATATAGCCCCAAACACCTGGGGGACGAGTTCCTGTTGTCCTTTCAGCCTGGGGAAACCGGTGCCAGAGGCCTTCTAGACAGGAGTTGGGAGGCCCAGCCAGGATAGGATGATGCTACAAGGGTGAAGTGCCTGGGAGATTAGGCAAAGGGGCCTGGTGACCATGAGCTGGCAGCCACTCTTACTCACACACACACACACACGCCCTTTCCCCCACTTGCTCAGCATCAGTGACAATAGGAAGGGGATGACTCTTCTTGCAACTAGTTACAGGCGTCTGATGGCTCAGCTCTTCATGCGCCCACCCCTGGTCATGTTCTCCCATCACAAAAAGGGTTGATGCACATGTGAAAAGGTTGCCAAAGGAATTCCTCCCCCCCCCTCTTTTTTTAGTCCACTTCTGCCTGTTTTAGAATGCTAAAGAAGGAAGCAAATTCCCTTCCATTGGCGGCAAGAACAGGCAGAGGAGAATGGAGAAGTTCCCGGGGGGGGGGGGGGTTTCCCCCCGCAGGAGGAACCACACACCAACGCAGCCGCTTCAAAGCAGCAGCAGCTTGTTTATTCTGGCAGCAACTGCTCTCCTGAGTGAATTCACTATTTAAACCTGCTTTTCTCAACCTTTGTTGGGACTTCAACTCCCTTAATTCGCAGTCAGCTTGAAGTTGCAATCCAACCCATCTGAAGGGCACCAGGTTGGGAAAAGCTGATTCAAACGATGCCTGCATATCTCCTTCTTTAGGCTGGAAAGATTTTAACAGCTGGGGTTAAGCAGGCATTGGAGAGGACTAGGAGAACGTGAAATTCAAGATAGCATTTTGGAGAGGGTAGAAATTTTAAAAATACATTAGTCAAATAAAGCCAGTGTGGCTCCAGATGGCTCAAGTGAACCAAGCTTTGTAGGAATGTCACCCTTCTGCCAGATGTGTGTAGGAATTCCTTCCTGGCCCCAAAGATGGCAATCATTAATTACGGCTGCAATGTTTAATCGGTTAGATTAATTAACAACACAAACATATGCATGTTTACTCAGAAGTTAAGTCCCATTGTGTCCAATATGACTTACTCCCAAGTAACTGTGTAGAGCAGCCTTCCCCAATCTGGTGCCCTCCAGATGTGTTGGGACTACAACTCCCATCTTTCCCAGGCAGCATGGCCATGGCCATACCGGTGCGGAGGGTGCAGTACAACACATCTGAAGGGGACCAGGTAGACGATGGCAGCTTAAAAAGACTTTTACAACACAATCTGATTCGTGTGTACTCAAAAAGTAAGTTCCTCCAAGTTCAAAGGGATTTACTCCTAGGTAAGTGAGCACAGCATGGTCCCCATGACTAAAAAGGTGGCCCCAATTAAATCAGAGATTTTTTAAAGTATTATTTTTAATACAGGTGCTTATATAAACTGCAGGCAGCAAGCACCATCTCAAAGAGGCATTCCCCCTTTTCTCTCATATAGGATAGAATGCCTCTTCCTTCAAAGCGGATACCTGCTGCGGTGTGTGTGTGTGTATGTGCACGCAGTATCTAAAAAATGAAGAATGTGTGCTGCTTCCTTCAGAAACAGCCATATTCTCTGTCAGCCTTATGCCGGCAGGGTGGAAGATGCATGCGTCTATGGTGTACCGTAGTTTCTCTATGGAGTAGTATTCTCTACGGAGTGTAGCATTCATGGAGGATAAGGCTATCTGGCTACTAGTCCTGATGGCTATGTGCTACCTCCAGTATCAGAGGCAGTATGCCTATGTACACCAGTTGCTGGGGAACATGGGCGGGAGGGTGCTGTTGCACTCATGTCCTGCTTGTGGGATTCCATCCCATGGGCAGCTGCTTGGCCACTGTGTGAACAGAATGCTGGACTAGATGGACCCTTGGTCTGATCCAGCAGGGCTCTTATGTTCTCTCCCCACCACCCCACAGCTTTTGGCAGCTTTCCCCCCCTTTACATTTACCCTCCATTGGTCCCAAGGAGAGGACAAATATGTACACCAGTTCCAGGGCTGGTGTACTTCCCCCCGCCCCCAGTACTCAAGGTAACTGTGCTGGATGAAGGACAGACCGGGCCCCTAGAACCTACCTTGTGGTGAAGCCCGGCCCTCCGGGGTAAGTGTTGCGGCTGTACATCCCTGGCTGCACGTAGCCCTTGCCGGTGGAGCCCTCAGGGAAAGGCTGCTGCCCCATAAACTGGGGCGAGTTCATTCCAGAGCCGCTGCTGGCCACACTGGGCATCATGGGATTGCCAGAGGTGTTTCCCCCAGGGCCCATGGGGTTTCCAAAAACCTGCAAAGGGTCAGAGCCCAAGGGAAGCAGAGTGAGGAAGCATTGCAGGATGTTTTGAACACCATCTTCATCTGGGGCACAGATATTGAGCAGGGAGATCCAACTGAGAACAGGTGATTGGCCGTTTAAGGTGCAATCTTAATCAAGATTAAGACAGAAAAAAGACATATAATTTCCAGCATGGCTGGCTGGGGAATGCTGGGAGTTGTAGGACTTTTTTCTGTCTAAACATGCGTAGAATTGTACCTTTAGTTAAGAATCTTAGTTAAAGGCTGGCCCAATACTTCAGATCTAAAGCCTGGCAAGCAGAGGTTGGGAAGAGACTAGAGTCAACACATCTGGCAGCACAGATTTGTAACAAAGTCAGCACACAGCACAAACCTATGCATGCCTACTCAGATGCAAGTCCTGCAGAGTTCAATGGGACTTACTCCCAGGTAAGCATGTACAGGATTGCAGCAGTCCTATACTGTACACACTTACCCGGGAGTAAGTCTGAGCTGAGCTGGAGCTTATTAATTTTATATGCTTGCTTGTTTTCATCTAGCAAACCCAACTGAGGTCTGGCACAATTCACCTGACATAGTACAGCAACGTTCTTCAGGTCTTTAGGAAACCAGGTCAAAAGTGAAAATGATCAGAACAAAGCCAAAGTTAGAAGATAGCCTTTTAAAATGGGAAAAGAGGAAGAATCTTTTATTTATTATTTATTTATTTATTTAAAGAATAAGGCATCTCCTTCCCAAACTGGGAGGTCTGGTACCACAGATGTAGATAACCCTTATCTTTTTTTCCCTTTTACATTTTTAGTAGCGGGGGGGGGGGGGGGAAGAAACCTTAGCAAGGGAAGCCCCTCTTGTCCTCTCCTGTCCATCCACCCCAACTATAGACTGAGCAACAGGAAATGCATTGGAATTATGGGAAGGCAGACAATCCTAGTGCAAATTAATCTCATCTTATCTTGTCTATACTTTGTAGGAGAAGGGGAAGCCCCGTCTGTCTTCCTCCTTCTCATGCGCCAACCTTAGGCCTAAAGAACAGGAGATACAGAGTTCCTTTTGGGGGGAAAGGCAGGACATTAATAAAAATAAAATATACACAGAAGAGAAATAAAACCTGGGCTGCAATCTTAAGCACACTTACTGGGAAATAAAACTTGTGGCACACAGTGAGGCTGTAGCACACATGTATCTGCTCAGAGGTAATCCCCATTGAGTCCTATGGTGCTTACTCCCAGGTAAGTATGTATAGGATTGCAGCCCTGCTTCTGAGTAAACATGCTAAGGATTATTTATTTATTTTAAACATTTTTATGCCGCTCTTCAGCCAAAAGGCTCCCAGAGCGGCTTACATATAATCAATTAACAAGACAAGATTACGCTGTTAGAAGTCTAGTGCAAAGTAATGGCAAACATACAGTAGATTCGGAGGGTTCAAACTGGCAGGGGCTGAAGAATCAAAGTGGGAACCAAGTTAGCAATAGTGGGAAAGGATGGGATTAATGGAGGGGGAAAGGCGGATAGATGTGAAAGGACAGCTTAGAAAGGGATGACAAGACATAGTTTCTCAACCTGGCGTAGGTCTCTTTAAAAAAAACACACACACAAGTAAAACAAAACCAAGTTTCCCTAACAAATGCTCACAGCTGCAAGGACAATACAGTTCCAAGACATGAGGGAAACGTTTACCAGACTTTGTCCATCTGAGCTTAGATTTTCTATGAAGGTGCCGGCACCAAAGGGTCAGCATGGCTGGGCATCTGCTGAGGCTCATGCCAACCCATCCCCCCGCCTCCTGAGCCCCCTGCCCCCACCGCTACTCCTCATTGCTGTTGCTGCCTGTGTGCCTGGGGCCTCTCCAGGTGAGTGAGCAGCAACGGGGGGGGGGGGGGGGTGGAGGCAAGGGGAAGGATCAGCAACCTCCACTCGCCACGCCTTGTCCTTCTGGGTGGCGCGGCAGGTTGGGCCCAGAAGGACAGGGCAAGCCAATGGGCAGCAGCAAGGAAGAGGAGGCGGGGAATCTCAGGGGGCAGGCTCCCTGACGGCACCTTGCCCAAGCCTCCCCACAAGACCTGGAGCTTACACAGACAGAGTCTTCTCAGTTCAGTTCAGTTCAGTTTATTTAGTTACGGTCATAGACCAAACGTAACAGAGTCTTCTCTGGGTTAGCCCCGCAATTCAGATAGCAGCATGGGGCGGCTCCCTCCTAGGTCATGCAGGTGGACTTTTCTCGCACAACACGACTTCCCCTTGCTCTCCTCCCTGCTACACACATTCCACCCACCTCCCAAATTTGTTCTGGAGCACTTGGGGGTGGGAGCTGCAGGTGAGAGGGGGATTCCGTTCCACTGGCGGATGGACAGCACTGGATACAACCCACGCTCTTCTAGGGTCCATTTAACAAAACGGCCAAGACTCGGCAGCCTGTGCACCCTGCTTCCGCTCCCCGCCCTGCCCCATCACTTTGGAAGGCTGCAGAAGGTACCTGACTCTGGGATGTGTTGCTGACTCCCCACACAGTGGTTACCACTGAGAGAGATCCTGCAGGCTGATTGGTATTCTGTTGCCAAGGAACTGACTCGTAGGCATATGAACCATCACTAGGAGAAGAAAACAAAAACAAAACACCAAAAAACAACAATTTAATTAGGAACCTTCGGGAAGGAGTGTTCGGAAAGCTTTGCAGGAAACAAAGGACGGGGGTATTAATGGCTGGACAACGAGGAAGAAGAGGGCGGGCAATCCAAAACTGAGCACAAAATGCAGGGAGACACAGGGGGAAGTCACACGTGCACGTTGTTTGCTCAGTGGCTGCAATACCGAGAGCTATCCGCCATGATAGCTAAAAGGAAGCCTCCATGTTCAGAGGCAGTGTATCTCTGAATCCCAGTTGCTAGAGGGCAAGCCACATGGACAGCCTACTGTCATTGTGTCCTTCTTGTGGGCTTCCCAGAAACATCTTGCAGGCCACTGGGTGAAGCAGGATGCTAGATCGGGGTGTTATGCCTCAGGGCCATGGGCCAAATCAGGTCCACCTGGTGTCCCAATCCAGCTGTCCATGTTCCCCAGATGGCCCCCCTGCCTTCCCCTACCCCTCACCACCTTCCCCCAACTGCCAATCGTTTGGTGGTTCCCTGGCTTTTGTGGAAAGGCCCCTCCTAAGACTTAGTCACTGCTAGTAAGAGCTTTAAGCAGAAATAAGCTTGTGAAGGACTGCGGCCAGTCCTTGGATTCTAAAGGAGAGATTCGAGGCTAAAAACTGCTAGCTGTGATGCTGCCGTTCCTAAATCACCTAGCTTCAAACCTGGCCCTGGTCTCAGACATTGGAATTAGCACCAAACCAACAGGGAACCTACCCGCACCCATGCAAGCAGTGTAGGGGAAAGTGAAAGGAAATTTATTGTTGGATTAGTCAGTCACAAATTAGGTGGGGAGATAAGGGAAGTGAAATAGACAGAATGGAATACCTTTGTTACACACAGGCAGAGCTACAAAACAACAAAGCTAAACTTCACACTAGAGTACCCAGGCACTTACACATTAGCTTGGGTTGTTCTTCCCGGGACTGGCCTCAGCCACAGTCCCCTGCTCTGCGCTTCCTCGCATTCAGAACAACAACAAAACCCAGAAGCCACGGCTGACCGTATCGATTTTTTCCTGCCCCTCCCTGCGATAGCCTGACTGTCACTTGGCCAATCAGGATTAATTTTGTCTGGGCTAGGCAGGGGTGGGGGTGGGTGGCTCCTAGGTGTTAGAAGGGTGAATTCCTGACCGTGCCTAGAGTGCTTAGGGGACATTTGCATGCGAATACGTCCTAGACTCTGAGGCACCCAGAGCTATCGAGAGGAACCATGGCAGGACAGGACACGGAGACACTGCAAGCTTTTCTTCACAATGCTGGTACTTTTTGTGCCCACCGCTTTTGCCCTTGGCCCCCCCCCCATAATGTGCCCCCCCCCCAGCTTCTCCGAAATGGAATCCAGCCCTGGGGCTGAAAGAGGTTTGACACCCCTTTGGTTTGAACCAGCAGGGCTCTTACGATCTCAAGCAAGGTCTGCCACGCATCACAGAACAGCGATCACAGGCAGGGGGACCTCCATATCGCCTCAGAATGCCACGTGTTTCCACGGAGGTCTTCCCCCAGAAGACGGCAAGGGCCCTGTGGCTTCGGCGAATTCACCACACGTCAGGAATATAGGGCACTGCCTTGTGCTACCAGGTCAGACTATCTGCCCATCTAGCCCTGTACTGCCTGCTCTGACTGGGAGCAAATCTCCAGGGTCTCAGCAGAGGTATTTTCAACCTAATCCTTTTAACTGGAGATGCTAGGCACTGGAATTAGGGGAGCTCTCTTCAGGAAAAGCAGGTGCTCTACCACTGAGCTATGAAATGTATCCATTGTCCACCCGTTTTCAAGATCATTTGTAACCACGAGGACTAGAAACTTGTAAAACAAAACCTGGGATATTAGGATGCTGAATCGCGTGCCGATGCCACAGAATTCTTGGGCGGGAACACAGAATGCACCCAGCCCACTCTATTCCCAAGGGTAAGACAGAGAGAGAAGCGTGGGCGAACATACAGTGTGCGTAGCAAGCTCTGTCAGAGGAGGTGGACTCAGCCATACTCACCCATGCGGGGTGGGCGGGAGCGATGGTTTCATTGGGTTCATTGAGTTCATTGGCTACAGGAAGGCGAAGGGGTTGGGAGCAGGATCTTCCAAGGCAACAGAAGGAGAGTAGCGGCAGCCTCCTGAGTGTCACAGCTCCAGCTGGGCTAGAGAGAAGCAGGGAGAAAGCAAGATATTAAAAACCATCTAATGAAACAGTGGTTGCGCGTAGAGGAGACACAAGGCTCTCCAGAAGCACATCCTTCCAGGGAGCATGCACTGGGGGAAATTTAGCCAAGGCTGGCTGTCAAAATGCTCTCAAGTCCAGGGGTGGCTGCAGGATTTTGCAGACACTCAGGGGCAGGGAGTCCACAGGCACCGCCCTCCCCCATCACGAGGGGCCATGACGATGCCACCAGGCAATTCTTCCATTATTCGTGGGAACATAGAAAGCTGCCGTAGGCCAGTTCAGACTATTTGTCCATCTCCTAATCTAGCCCAATGATATTATCTACCCTGGCAGCAGCTGTCTAGCACCTCAGGCAGAGGCCTTTCTGATCACCTGGGACCCACCACCCAGGTCCTTTCAATTTTGGAGAAGCTATTTGGGGGGTGGAGGGGATGACATTCCAGTGATGGGCGGGGCCCAAGGTGAAGGGGCAGGGCAAAAATACCAGCATATTTTAGCTCTTCCAGCCAGTAATTAAGCCTTAGGAGAGGCATTTCAACCTTTCAGAAAGGGGGGGGGGGGGAGAGACTGTACAAAAGCTGGGAAGCAATTGGTAGTCAGAGGAAAGAGTCACAATTGATAGATAAGATATAGTTCCAGGCTTCTAGCACAGGATACTGCAAGTGGCCAGTGGCCCTCCCACTGTATTTTTTTTTTTAAATTTAAAACCCCCCACCGCCTTCCATATACCTCTAAATACAGTCTGGTTCCCATTCACAGGAGCTCCCACAAACCTGGATATTCTCAGACTCGCTACAGGCACAACCACGACCAAAAGGCAACTGCCACAAACACAAGCAATATACAGCAACCTTCCCGAACATGGTGCCCTCCAGAAGCTTTGGACATCAACCCCCATCAGCCTTGGCCAGCGTGGCCAATGGGCAGGAATTCTGGGAGTCGTTGTAGTCAAAAACATCTAGAGGGCACCAGGTTGGGGAAGGCTGATTTACACACACGCACACACCTCTCTCTTTCTCCAGGCCTTTATGTCCCAAACCTCTCTGCTCGTTCCCCCTTATATCCTTATGCACCCTCTTCTCCTCCAGCACCGTCAAGGCCACGAGTGGGTGGCAGGTCTGGTAGCCACACCACACTCTGGCTCTTTTGTTCCAGGCCAGGCGAGATCTCCCCACCCCTCTCTGCTATCACTATTCTTGATTTCTAGGCCACACTGGTAACTTCCAGCCAGCAGAGTCCTCTGCCCCCTCCTCAATAATATGTCCCCCCCCCCCCCACATGCCCCAGTTTTCCTGAGGGGAAGTGGTCACATTTGTTCAGCAGAGGCTTTTTGCTCTGACTACGTCAACTTTATACAGCGGCCAGAAGGAACTTGGCGTACTGCCCAGATCTGGCAAAACAAGGTCCTGGCAGGCACAGGCTGGAGGGCCGGCCTAGTTACACCAGATTAACTCTCTGCTGCCCACGGGGTCCAGACAAACACAACTCAATAGCTAGCCAAACACACTACACCACGTTGCCCACGGGTTCCAGACAAACACAACTCAATAGCTAGCCAAACACACTACACCACGTTGCCTCCGCCCTGTATGTGAAGCCCATCACAACCCTTGTAACTCAGGAAATGGAACTGGGTGTGTGTGTGTTCATTTTTATTTATTTATCGCACCATGAAGTGGCTTGTCCTGTGACAGGACGTGGGACTTTTTAGAAAAGAGTGTTGCCCCAGGGCCCTTTGGAGATGGCCTGCAGCTCAGCGATAGAAGTAGACATTTTCCATGCAGAGAGTTCCTGTAGTTCCATTTTGGTCAGCTCCGGTGTGGTATTGTGCTTAGAGTGTTGGACTGGGGAGACCTGGGTTCAAGTCCCCACTCAGCCATGGAGCTCGCTTCCCACTCGGCCGTGAAGTTGACTCTCAAGCCTGACCTACCTCACAGAGTGTTGTGAAGATAAAATGGAGAGGAGGAGAAGGATCGTGTACACCGCCTTGGGGTCCTTGGAGGAAAAGGTGGGATACATAAGTCTAACAAATACAGTAATACCTTGGATTGCAAGCATAATTCATTCTGGAACCGTGCTTGTAATCCAAAACACTCTTATATCAAAGCGAGTCTCTGGCAGGCGTGAGCGGGGCCGATTTCGGCCCGCTACGCCCGCTCCAGGCAAGCAGTTACATCCCTACACTACTTGTATTGCAAGACCTTGCTCATTTATCAAGTCAAATTTTTTAATTTTTTTTTTTTTGCTTGTATTGCAAAACGCTCTCAGACCAAGTTACTTGCAATCCAAGGCATTACTGTAAATGAATAAAGAGAAATAGAAAGGATCTCTGCTTTGAGACCTCAGAGGACCATTGGCCAGCCAGTCAGACTGGATGGTACTGGGCTGGATGGGCTAATGGTCTCACTCAGAATACACTACATTCTTGCTCTAAGTCATTCTATTATAAATCTGGGTACGACTTGCCTCCCTTCCTTGTCATTTATATGTGAGGGCCGGTAGCGATTAACCTGACGGTCCGTAAAAAAACCATACTGTACATATGCAGAAGCACTATTTGGTTTATTACCTCACACAAACCCTATTCACTCATTTATATTTATTTTATTTATTTATTGTATTTATAACTTGCCTTCTTTCTTGCAAGGAACCCAAGGTGGCTTACACAGTCCTCCTCCTCTCCATTTTATCCTCACAACAACCCTGCGAGGTAGGTTAGGCTGAGAGTCAGTGACTGGCCCAAAGACTTCATGGCTGAGTGGGGACTAGAACCCAGATCTCCCGAGTCCCAGTCCAACACTCTCACCACTACGCCACATGGGCTCTCCCTCATATTGTCACCCTATATGATTACCATTAGGTGAGGGGAGTGGGGAGGGGCTGCACTTGCTGGTCCTCACCCCTAGCCTCACTGACCTCCACACATGTGAAAGGGAAATGTCTGAAGCGGGGAGGGGGCTACGTGTGTAGACACCCCACACAATTTAGAACCCCAATCACGTAAAACTTCTGTCGTGTGGGGATGATAATCCCATGAGAAGTGAACAGGAGGGCTGTGTTCAGGGGTTTAACGGTGGCGTTGAAAACAGGGTTGAGGGATAAAAACAGGAATACGAGGCAGGAAAACTGATAGGGCAACTGACGGAAGCAGGTGGGTGCTGGGTGTGGGTCTGGCCGGCTATGGGTTCTAAACTGTGGACTAACCACATGGAGCACTCCAAGCAGGCTGCTACTGTTCGAAGCTGATGCTGACAAGAGGTGGGCAAACTCAGTTACTATCCCGTACAGTAGGGGGGCGGGGAGGCTTGAGAAAGATGCTCTCGGTACTCCCCTCATCCCAGATGGCAGCCATCTACTCCTCCTCACCACTGTGACAAATGCCCATTTCGCTTGCCTCTCCCTCTGGGCCCAATCCACACCATTCTCCAGAGAGAGGGTTGAGGAGGACACAGACCCACAGAGCTACGTTGCACGTCTCCTCACCCGCAAAGACAAGAGAGGGAGGACAAGCCATGCAGAGATTACTGCTTCTTCTCGTCGCTGAGAGAGGGCAAGTGAATTGGCCGCGGGGGGCCCTACCAAGGCATGGGCAGGTGCCCAAGGAGTCACTTAGTTGCACCTTCACTTCCCAAATGGGAAAAGGAGGCACCCCAATAACTAGATGACTTGCCTGAAGCCAGCCATGCAGGAAAGCTGTGCCAGAGCTGCAGACTGACTCTGGTATCTTTTCTCTCTTTGCCTGTGGGTCACACAGCAGGGAGAATGTGCTGTTTTACGGCTGGGTGAGATAGGGGAGTGTCCCCAGCTAGAACTGCTCCGACAAGGTTTTTGGATCCTGGTTTGAAAGAAAAGTGGGGGAGAGGGGAGAGAAGAAAGCCTGACTGAGCCAAGCATCCTTGGGGAGGAGCTGGGAAAGCAGGAATCCCCTCCAGCTGCTGTTTTGCCCGCCTCCCAGATTATCTAGGCCAAGGAGCAAAGAGGAGAGATGGCAAAGTTGAAAGCCACCCCTGCCCAGACAGGGAAGATTGGCTACACTAGGCCTAGGGCAGGACCAGTTAGGGAGCCCATTCCCAGCTGCCTCTTCTTTTCAGGATCAAAAGGAAAACCAAGAGAGAGGAGTGCCAAACCCTGGAGGCTTCCCACTATTCTGTGCCTAAATCACCTTAGAGCCAGAAGAATAAACTGGGAGGTTTCCCACCTCATTCCATCCTCATCTCGTTCTCGTCCCAGCACTGGAGTTCTTGTGCTCCGGGCACTGATATTCCAGGACCGTCTGGTTCTGAGCACACTCCTTTCCTGGGGCAGGGAAAGTTTCCACCGGTAAGGAGGCAGAAGGGACATTCCATTCCACCCTCTGATGGGTGAAAGAGGAGTCACTGGAATCCAATTTGGAACTGGGGGGGAAGAGGGGCTGGAAGCAGCCCCAAAGGCAGGCCCCTCATTTGCTCATGCGTAGGGGGCGCTGCCCTAGGAAGCCTGTCAAGCAAATATCCCTTCTGGCTTTTAGGAGGAAGGCAAAAAGTGTTTGTTTTTGTGGGAGCTGGCTAATTGCTCACATAGTTAAATGGGGTAGATGCACGCTCTCCCACCACCCTGGCTTTTGGGGGTTATGTTTGGTGTTTTTTAACATGATGCTTTCACCGGATGTTTTTTAAATGGCTTTAAGTGGGTTTACTGCTATTTTATGTGAGCTGCCTTAATGAAAAAGTCTGGGTAGGTTTAATTTCTAAAAAGCACGGAAATAAAATAAAGCGTTCCAGGGACAAGCTGCAGTGGCAGGACAGGAGCTGGGAAGAGGGGGAATACATACTGCACAGGGGGCAGGGAGCACTGGGATAGGGGCAGGCTGTGAAGTACTCCCTTTGGTGGAGAGGAGGGTACCCCACCATGCGTATAGCGAGGTGCAGTGGAGAAGGGGATAGAATTCTTAGGTCCCGAAAGCCCCCTACAAACAGTAAAACACCAGCAGTCCTTGGCTCAAACCCTGTTTTATTCAGGCTTGGCCTCGCCCTCCAAACGGGTGGTGGTGATGAAATGGATGAGTTCGCATATGTTTAAGTATTTGGCCTATCTATCATTTTCACGTCATTACAGTAGTGCTTGGTGTAAGACCAGGGAGGTGGTGACCCTCTCATACCACAATCTGCATCAGGAAAGGCACTCCCATTCGCAGCTGCAGCTAACCCATAGAACTGCGATTGGCCGCGACCTACTGTAACGACAGCACATTTCTTCTTAAAAGGAAATGGGGCCTGCTGCTGGATCCCCCCCCCCCCCGCCCTTCCTTGCCATCCCATGTGTGTGCACACCCACCCATACACACATATACCAGCCTTACAAATAAGCCCACAACAAAAGTTACCAGTGTCGGACTGGGACTTGGGGAGAGCCGGGTTCTAGTCCCCACTTGGCCATGAAGCTCACCAGGTGACTTACCAACTCTCAGCCTAACCTACCTCACAGGGCTGTATAAAATGGAGAGGAAGAGGAAGATTATGTAAAGCGCCTTGAGTTCCTTGCAGGAAAAAAGGCAGGATAGAAATATAATAAATAAAATAAAAATGAAATAATCTTTAAATATGTGAACACACATGCACACACACACACCTTTCATTCCCTGGTTTCTTACATGTTGCTTCTGAGCTGATGGGCCGGAGAGCTACCTAGCCGCCACCAGCCTGCTGGCAGGTGGTATACTAAAAGCAGATGATAGGCATCAAAAGGTACAACATATAAAGTGCTGTGCGCGCGCGCGCACGCACACACACGTCTGATGCCACAGGAGCTACCTTCTCCCCTAAAAGCCACATGAACATTTGTATGACTATTTTCACAGCGTGGCAAGGGATTACGGTTTATGGAACAAAAAGAAGGAAAGCGCCAATGTAGGAGCAAGAGGAGAGAAAATTTTCAGTGCCTGCTGAAGACCTCCTTGTCGGGAAGCCTTCTCTGCTGTCCAGCCACCACTGCAATGTTACTTTGTTGTCAATGCATTGTTTTTGTTTCTTTTATCTGCTTTTACCTTTTTATCATTCACCACTCTGGAATCTACTTAGATATGGAGCGGTATACAAATATTGCAAATAATAACAACAACAACAACGCCTCTAGATCAGGGGTGGGCAACTTGTGGCCCTCCAGATGTTTTTGTCTACAACTTTTATCAGCCATAGCCAGCATAGCCAATGGTGAGGGATGCTGGGAAATGCAGGCCAAAACATCTGGCGGGTCACAAGTTGTGCACCCCTGCTCTAGATAAACAAAATTATTATTTAATCAGGTCCAATGTGTTTTGCAGCGCTGATATCAGTGTTTGGCATCCTTCAGCAGTGGCTCCCCAACAAAACCCACCACTAACTTCTACCCTGAGGCTCTGTTGAACTTCTTTTGGTGCTCTGATCAGCGCCAGGCAGCTGGGTCTAGCTGCAATTTCAATTTTCCACAATGTAGATTATACTACAGCAAGGGCATCATGGGAACCTCAAATGGCCACTAGACACAGAACTTCAGTGGTGCTTGGAGATCACTGCCGCCCATCAGCAATGGAGGAGGGGGTCCACCAGAGGGCGCTTTGTCCAAGACCCTCTGAAAACCTGGAGCCAGCTACGCCATTTGGATTAAAATATTCGTCAGGGGAACTGTAAAATAGTTTTATTTATTTATTTTTATTTATTTATTATATTGATACCCCACCTTTTTTTCCTGCAAGGAACCCAAGGCGGCTTACATAGTCCTCCTCCTCCTCTTCTCCATTTTATCCTCACAACAACCCTGTGAGGTAGGTTAGGCTGAGAGTCAGTGACTGGCCCAAAGTCACCCAGTGAGTTTCATGGCCGAGCGGGGACTAGAACCTGGATCTCCTGAGTCCCAGTCCAACACTCTCACCACTACACCACACTGGCTCTATAGTTCATCAATAAGATATTTTTCAAAACCCTCGAAGAGAGTATCACAAACAACAACTATGGAAAGGGTCAGCAAAAACAATGTTTAAAAGTACCGGAATTAAATCCAGAGGAGCCTTTTTATATCCTGGGATAAGGGATCCCGAACATTCCCAAAACTGCACTACTGATTGGGGAACACAGGTGTTGCTCACGTGATGGGGCTGTGAGCCTCAAACACACAACTAGTTAGCGCAGGGAAGACAGAACCCTTTAATTGCAGTAAAATAAAAATAAAAATCCTCCCATGAGCTTTTAACACCAAATGTACCAACAAACGGGTTGCAGTCACACGAGGGAGATTCCCCATGGAGACAATGCACCTAAAATACTCATAGGTCTGCAATATCAAGGAGGCTTGAAAGGACTTGAAAGAAACCCCTGGAGAAGGACAATTCTAAGGGGGGGAAAGGTTGTGAAGGACAAAACCTAAGACAGCCTAAGTCTAGACATGTGCTGAAATAGTAAGAAACTGCAATCCTTAGGGAGGAATCCAGGGATATAAAAAGGCTACCCTGAGTTTAGCTGCAGGAATAACTTTGCAACAGAACATTTGGAGAACACAGAAGCCCTATTCAGGTGTGTGTGTCCCCCACCCCAATCGTGTGAGGGGGAAGAGTGGGGCCTGTTCCTTGGCCCAGCCCCGGTCACGTTGCACTCCACATATCGGAGGCAGAACTTCTGCAGCGGGGAGCCTCATGTCTAGAATTCCCACATGATTTTTAGAAAATTCTGACCTCCAGCATTCCGAATTGTGTGGGGAGCCTACACAAGAAGGGAGGAAGACTCCCCACCACAGAATTCTAGCCCCCCACTTGTGGAGGGCGATAGTCGCGGTGACGGTGATGCAAGAAACGGGTGGTGGCAGGGGTCACACGGCCTGGCTCTCCCCGCTCATCGCATGAGGCTTGAATGCTTGAAGAGGGCTAGAGTGATTTTGTTTTACAGGTCTTCTCGGTTACTTGTTGTCGTTATTTTAGGGAAAGGGGATCCCACGAAATTGTGGAGTGGGGATTAAATCTTTGTGTTGACAGTGGAATGTTTTATATACTTTTGCTCTCCCTTTATATCTGTGATACTCTTTTTTATATTTTATCAATTAATTCTTTCAGTGGTTATAATATATAAATACACACACACACACCAGCACCCCCAATGTAAATTTTAAATTTTGAGTGCCCAGAGGCTTCCTTTCCTTCCTCTTGTTCCTGCAATGGATTATGGGATACCAGCTCTATGATGCTGGAAGATACAGCCGAAAGTCAAACTGTTAACATGTGACGGATTAGGGCAAGGGTAGGGCACCCAGTACCCTCTAGATGTTTTGGACTACAACGCCCGTAATTCCTGACCGTTAGCCATGCCGGCTGATGAGAATTGCAGTCCAAAAACGTATGTCTGGCACCAGGTTGCCTACCCCTGGATTATGGTACGTACTGAACTACAGATCAGGCACAGCTATTCCAGTAATGCAGCCTGTGCTGTGCCAGACTTGCAACTAGGTTGTCGTATATCAGTCTTTCCCCAAGTTACACTTTTAGTTCCAGGAGCAACTTGAAGGTCATTTTGTCTGTGAACAAAACAAACAAAAAAGCAAAAAAGCAGAACATGGAAAGAAGCCCTCAGTTCTGAGCTAACCAATACGTATAATCTGATACAACTCCCAACTGTCAGTTCAAAGCCCCATTTCCCCCAAAGCCACTGCCACATCTGGAACTGACCACAAGCCCTCTAACGGCTTTTCTGTACATTAAACGAGAAGGTTTAATGTTTACAACATGCTAAACAGGTCTGCTTGCAAAGCGGTACAGAAAATAGGCACCCTACAGTTTATTTATTTATTTGTTGTATTTATGAATCGCCCATCTGGCAGGCAAACCAGCCACTCTGGGCGATGTACAACATAATAAAATATAAAATACATTTAAAACAGTATAAAATTTTAAAATCTTAACCCACCCCATATTCCCGCCTGAATAGCCATGTTTTTAGTGAGCGGCGGAAGCTCAGCAGAGAGGGGGCATGGCGGAGGTCACTCGGGAGAGAGTTCCACAGTACGGGGGCTGCCACAGAAAAGGCCCTCTTCCTCATCCCCACCAGTCTAGCTGCTCTGGCTGTAGGGCAGTTCAAGAGTTCTCATCATGTGTGCATTTTGCATTTATCGGTTAACAGTGGGAGGCAACCTGGTGCCCTCCAGATGATTTGGACTTCAATTCCCATCAGGTCCAGCCAGCATGGCCACTGGTCAGGGATTATGGGAGCTGTAGTCCAGAACATCTGGAGAATACTGCCTAGCCCTGATTTATTGTTGAAATGCTTGCTAGTTTGATGGTTCTACCCCAGCCTGTTCCTAACCAGGTAGCACAGCTCATGTGGAGCCTTGCTGGGGAAAGAGGCAATCGCCTTCCCCTTCTACAGGTTTTCTGTCAGCGGTGACAATTGCCACTGATGTTTGAGATCCCAGACTCCTGAGCCAGATCAAGTGCTGGGCTGGCATCACCACATGTAAAGCATGTGCTCTACCACTGAGCTATAGTTCCTTCTTGATGGACCCTGGACAAATCATGCTAGGCATTACACACTAGGAGGCCCGGTCCTCTAGAGCAGGGGTAGGGAAAGGCCTTCTGGATGTTGTTGAGCTACAACTCCCATAATCCCTGACCACTGACCATGCTGGCTGGGGCTTATGGGAGTTGGGCTCCAGAATATCTGGAGGACACCCGGTTGCCCATTCCTGCTCTACAGGACTGGAATATGTGCCACACTGGAAACAATGCAAGAGTAACGAACCAAAATGACACTGATATATGAGTTTAGACAGAATATATTGCTTTTTCCTCTTCAGAAAGCCACTCAGTCAGAGAAAAGGCAACGCAGCCACATGGATACAACAGGAGCATCGAGAGAAGGTGTACTTTACTGGGCTTCATTCTCTCAATGAAGGTTGATTGAGTTAACCCTAGGTTTTGTGTGTTTTTTCATGGTGCTTCCAAGGCTTTTTCATCATGATAAAAACCATTGCTTCTGCAAATTCTTTTACAAACCAATCAAGCATACAGAGGATGCAGCCCACAAGTAGTTTCAAGATGAATTGACACTCTCAGCTAGCTGTGCAAACTTGCAGAGAGAGAGAGAGAGAGAGAGAGAGAGAAAGAAATCCAGGTTTTTCCCATTTGGTCCCCAAAATAAAAGGAGCTAAAAAGAACTTTAATTCTCTCTTCCCCTCCCCAAACACATTTCCTGCCCTGAAGACCATAATCCTAAATCAGTAACAGCAACACAAAAGCATACAATTTGAAGAAGTGTGCATGTCTGAAAAGGAAACGGTAAAGGCAAACTCTTTGCTATACTCATCTTACTGAAATCATAAAACAGAAACTGAGAGCCAAAGCAGATGTGGTGGATTACTCCCCGCACCCCGCAACCCCACTTAATCATGCTCACAACTTTGCGTGGCATTTTAGTTGGTCCTAATAATGGTATTAAGGGCGCAATCCTATGCAAGTTTAGACAGAAAAAAGGCCTACAACTCCCAGCATGCTGACCATGCTGGCTGGAGCATGCTGGGAGTTGTAGGACTTTTTTCTGTCTAAACTTGCATAGGATTGCGCCATAAGAGACTGTGGCTCGTGGTGGATACAGGTTACTTTTCATGTGTCCACCCCATTAATATATAAAATGGGGTCTGTCTTATCTACTCAGCCAGCAGAAAAGTTTGGGAGGGACTACAGCTTACCAGTAGAATACACACTTTACATGCAGGCAGTCCTTGGCATCTTCAGTTAAACGAAAGGCTCCGGACCATAGTAATACCAACACCACCCATGTAAAAACAACAATCCAACAAATCCCATCTAGCACAGCAGGGAGTGTGCTAGACCAGAACCCATCTCCCTGATGTCATAGTTTTGATTTGATCTGCAGGAAGTTTTGATATGTTGGGGGAACATTCAAAGAATGTGACACACACACCCTTGTAGTCTGAAGTGGCATAGTCATGCTACCACTTCAGGATTCCTCTACCACAGTCTTTCCCAAGCCTTCTAGACTTCAGCCTCCCATCAGCCCCTGTCAGCATGGCCAATGGTCAGGAATTCTGGGAGCTTTAGTCCAAAACATCTGGAGGGATTCGGGTTGGAGAAGGCTGTTCTTTTGCCTTATTTTGATCAATGTTTAGGCAAGCTCGAGTTTGCCACATACTTTATATATAAATCTGGCAGATGCATGAATAATGCCCCCATCACATTTAGTTGACCCTAAGGACACAATCTTCCACTGTGGTATTCACTGGAAATGAGGATTCCAGCTGTCAGCGGCCAGGACACTACCTTGAGCATTTTGAAGGGTAGCAAATAAATTAACTCCTAGTTAACCCACACAAACCATTTTTGGAGTATTTCCACAACGGATTGTGGGACATCAGCTCTATGTTGCTGGATGACTGAATGATCTGAGCACTCATGCTTTATTATCCAGTATAAGCCAGAAAGATATTACTGCTGGAGCCAAACAGGATGTCTCACCTAGCATTAATTTTTTACTACTATTTGGGATTCGTACTATTACTAGCTCTGGGATTCATAAACTCCGCCCACCCTTAAAAAAAAAAAAGTACATATAAAACAAGTCCAAAATGAGTCATAGCATTTTATAATAGAAAGTCACAGGCAAAATCCTCAGATTCTAAACTAAGTCCATGTTTGCACAGAATGGTACGCCAGGATTCTGGGGAATCCTGGCTTACTGTGAACGAACTGCATGCACGGCTCCTCCTGCCGGCAGCTAAACAACCAGAAATGGTTTGTTTAGCGTGTTACCTGAACTGGGGATTCTGGCTTGTCGTGGCCTTTACAAGCCAAGCTCACTAACCAAGGTTTGTTCTTGGCTTATGAAGGGCACAACAAGCCAGGATACCCAGTTCAGACAACAGGCTAAAACCAGAAATTGTTTATATAGCCACTTGTATTAGCAGGAGGAGCCAAGTGGGAGTGAATGGGCTGTGTGCACAATCGTGGCTTGCCATTCCAAGCAAACACAGCCTATAGGCCCTATATCAGGGGTCAGAAACTTTGGAAGGTCCAGGGGCCGCAACTACAGAGTATTAGGGTGAAAGCGCCCCACCCCCACCCACCCCTTGTAGCAGCTACAGCGCAAAACAAGCCAATTTTGACCTTTTTTTGGCACTCTGTAGCCATGATGGATGCCATTTTTTCCTTACAATTAAAAATAATAATAATCTGGGGGTCAGTGGTGTGGTGTGGTGTGTGCCGCATATGGCCTGTAGACTGTGTGTTGCCCACTCCTGCCCTATATGATGCATATATGCGCCATGGCAGACATGTGTGGGACAGAAAAGAGGAATACCACTTCCAAAATGGCTCCTACCACCTGTAATTTTTTGGATTACTTCTATTAAATATATTATCACCTTTTTAATCAATTAATATGACTGAAAGACTAAACATTCTGTCTGACATCTGCCCCCCCCCTTCAGTTTAAATGTGAAGTTTTATACTAAAACACCAGGTGCTGCTACTTACACTGCAGGGCATATTATGGACTCTCACTTGAGTGTCTATTGCAGCTACCCCCGATCTAGGGCCCTCCAGGTGGGTTGGACTACAACTCCCATCATCCCCAGCCAGCATTATCCACATCTGGAGGTAAGCAAGACAGGGGCGGCTGCCTATTGTGACCAAATCGACCCTGCCAATACTGGACTAAGTGCTCAATTCCTAAAAATGGAGAGGTACACAGAGCCTGGAAGTAATAATGCCTACAGCTCCTTCCCCATTAATTCCAGATGTGTGGAGGCACAGCGTGGTTACTCAGCAAAGAGGGCAAAGTGCTCTGCGCACGCTTAAGGTGCTCTCTTCTCCTAGAGACTTTACACCTCCCTGGGTTGAGCTCTGATAGTGAATTCAGAGGCCAAGTCTGGCTCAAGTTGAGCCCCAGTTAAAAAAAAAATTGTGTGTCTAACATTTGTCCCTTTCCCTTGCATAAGAATGAGCAGGCCTTCCAAGTCTTAGTGCAAGGTAGTTGTAGCAGCAGGCTCCTGTTAAGTGAGATAATAAGATTCTTTTCCGGACGAGTCCCAGGGTGGTGGTGGTGGTGGTGGACGACACACACACACACATAGAGCCAATGGGGAGTTAACTGGGGACAAATATGTCTGAAGTCCAAAGTATAACACAGCTGTTTACAACATGCCCCGGGCAACTCAGCATTCTAAGTCTGGCACCCTTTCCATTTAATTTAATTAAATGGAGCTTTCCTTGTTTTTGTTTTTCCGCTATTCGGGTGGGACTGGTGTACCTCTGGATAGGGGGATAGTCTAGGGTTTTATCAGAAAACAGCCAATACTGATGGAAACTAGAGTGCCAAATTTGAAAACATGAATGCTCCTCTCATACTGCTACTGTGGTATAAGAAAAATGTGTGTGGAGGGGGGCAGTATAATGAGGGCACAACCCAACCCCCCCCATCCACGAGGGGGGGGGAAAAGAAAAGAATAGAGTTTCTTCTTCCTCTGACCGAAGCTATGGGGTTGGGGGACCCAGACACAAAAGCAAAAAGGCCATCTGTACCATCAACAACAGCAAACAAGAATTTTTTTGTGGGGGGGGGGGCCTTAAAGACGAATGGATTTCTTGTGGCATAAGCTTTCACCGACTAGAGCAAGAATGGGCAGGAAGGGCAAGTGTTTCTGACTCCCAATTAACAACAGCAACAAAAGGCTCCCACAGCCTTAAAATTAGGCTGTTAGATGTAGTAACCCAGATATAGATTTCAACGTATATATCCCAGTGGATGATTCATGCCCGGTGGATGATTCATGCGGTGCAAAAGGGAACTGGCTCTGCCCACTGAACAAGAGTCGGCGTCAAGGGTAGGCATAGTCAGGCACCTGCCAAGGGCCCATACCCCAAACAGGGGTCCGTTGACAACAGCCCCCTGGAGTTGCTCCCCCTCTTCACCACTGCAACATTCTGGTTCACCCACCTCTCACTCTGACCCAGACAATGGTGGTGGTGGTGAGAAGGAGGAGCAGTAGATGTCGCTGCCAATTGCTCGGTGGCGCTCTGCCTGTCAAGCAAGCAGGCAAGTGGCAGCAATGATAAGAGAAGAGCAATGGCAGTTGAAGGAGGGGCCCCACCGATTGTGCGTTGCCCAAGGGTCCTCAGAAAGCTGGGGCTGGCACTGCCTTGAGCCACCATTTTGCTCTCCCCGACTCATTATTTTGCACCAGCCTCCGATTGGAGAACCTCAGGGTTTTAGCACGTAAACCAGTAAACGGAACAAAGTAGATCCCACAAGACTTTAGTCTGCCCAGGCCCGGGGCAAGATCCCACTTCATCAGATGCAATTGTGGCTAAACAGGGAGCCTCCCGTGTTGAAAACATTGTGAAGCGACCCCTAAAACCCACAAAAGCTTATTCCCCATCAGAAAGCTGTCAGCCACGCAAAGGTGCCACAAGCCTCTCCGTTGGGACGTCTACCACTAATAGAATTAAATTGCATTAAGCGCAACTTTTCTCTCCCCACCCCCCACCCCCGCAAGGCAAGCGAGACGTATGAATCAGGTTACCTACAAAGCCTAAAGCTTAGGCGGAGAGCAAGGGCATTTTTTTCAGGCAGCCGCTAGCAAAGAGTGCAGGGTGGGCAAAGACCCTCTCTTGCAATCTGGCCACCCTGCGGAGAAGGTGGAACAACTCTCCGCAGCAACAGTGACACAGTGTCATCGTGCTCCCGGCCCCCCCTCGCCTCCTCCAGGCCCCGACGTCAGGCAGACTCTGGAACAGCACGTCCTGCTCGCTCGGCTCGGCTCAGCCTCCTCCAGCTGCAGGGAGCCAGCCAGCCAGCCAGCCAGCCAGCCAGCCAGCCGGCCGGCAGCAGCAGACCACAAGGAAGCGGCACCCAGGAGCCGGCTGTTTGCTCCCCCCCCCCCCGTCCAATGCAGAACGAGGCAGCAGAGATTGGAGCGAGCGGGAGACTATCCCTGTAGGAACACAGCTTGCCTCTCCCTGACCCTGACATTCCAGGAAAAATCGGAGAGGGAGAGCGAGAGCGAGAGCGAGCAGGGGCTTCCTAAATCCTCTTCCTGGCCAATCCTCGGTGTGGGTTTCCCAAGCCCCAGGCTTGAAATCTAATCCCAAATCTATTATTATTGTGTGCGCGTGCACGTGTTTGTTTGGTTTTTTTAAAAAACCCTAAAACAGAAGGAAAAGCAATCCTGCTCATCTGCACTGCCCTTTTTAAAATTCATTTCTAGCTTTGCTAATTTACCTCTGCTCTCTTGCTTTACAAGGAACTCGTGAGTTTTGTTGACTCCTAGAGACGGATTTGAATAGCGGCTGGCTTTTAGGTTTGCAGTGGGGAGCGTGGCCATTGCTTCTTTGTCCCAGCATGCCTTGTTGCAACCTGAGATCTTTTTTTCGGGGGGGGGGAGCATTCTGCGTAATCTTACCTAACTAAAACAGCACAACCTTCTGTGTGGTTTACTTGGAAGTAAACCCGGCCAAGTTTAGAGGAGCTTACTCTCAACCAAGTGTGCAATACGATTGTAGCCTTAGGCTGAGATCCCATGCACATCGACTTGAAAGTAAGTCTCACTAAACTCAGTGGAGGTTATTTCCAAGTAAAGATGAACAGGACTGTGCTACCCACCTGCAAAACACCTCTTTTGTTTCATCTTAATGCATTACAACGCTGGGGACCAATAAATTTTGACCCAATAACATCTTTTTCTCTCCCTTCCTTGCCCTCCCACCCCCAAATTTGGTTGTTTTTACTACCATCCTGATGAACAGTTCTGCTGAACTCAAAAGCTTGAACCTTGTGATTTTGGGTTGTGGCCCTACTATAGTTTTACTTTTTTTAAATAAACAATTTCCTCACAAAAATTAGACTGGAAAATATTGTAGCTGTAGATTTTTTTTAAAGAATCCCAATTTTTTTAAAAATTGTTTTTTTATTATTTAAAAGGAAAAAAATCAGTGTTTTTGATCTTTAAAAATAAACATTTGTGTTTAATGTGTGTGCAAGAACTAATGCCACCTTTGATTTACCAGTCCTAGAGGATATTACTAGGGAGATCATCACTGAAAGAAGCTATCCTTACTTTATAATGATCGTGGTAATAGCAACTAGCACAGCTCAAATAATTTTATTTTCTCTCTCTTTGGTATCACAGAATCAGAGCTGGAAGGTAACTTAGAGGTTATCTAGACCAACCCTGCTGCACAATGCAGGATGCAACTACAGATTTCACAACTTAGGCTGAAATTCAAACCAGGGACTTCCTGATTCATAGCTTAGCTGGTAAATGGGGAGAGAAGGAGCGGTTAAAGCTTCCTTACAACAGGTCAGATTATTTGCCCATCTAGCCCAGGGGTGGGGAATGGTCGACTCACCCCACCACGGGTGGCGAATGGTCTAGACTTGGTTGGACCTCAGCTCCCATCAGCACCCATCCCTGATGTATCCCATTATTTTCTGCTCTGACTGGCAGTCTCTCTCCAGGTCAATGCTGACGAGAGTTTTTTGAGGGTCCTTGGGCAGGACACGTGGAATGGGCCCCCCTCTCTCCGTGAGTCTTAGTTTCTCACCACCATTGTCACCAGCTGCTATTGCTCCTCATCTTCTTCTCATAACTGCCACCCCTTGCTTTCTTGACAGCCAGTGAGCAAGTAGGCAGTGGCCTCTACTGTTCATCACCACCATTGCCTGGGCGAGGGCGAGAGAGAGAGAGAGAGGGGGGGGGGCAGGCAAACAAGCAGCTTGCAATGGTGAAGAGCAGCGGCAAGTCCAGGGGTCTCTTGTCAGTGGGCCCCTGCTGTGATAGGGGCCATCAGCAGCTCCCCAACCATGCCTAGCCTTGACGCCAGCCCTGCTCCAGGCTCTAAGGCCAGCACTGTAAATATGCCTGCAAAAAGTTATTAGTCTGGCATTAATTTTTTTTTTTTTACTAGCCTGCTAAGGTGAAAGTAGCTTGTGTTTTCATGCTGGCTACAGAAGAGGGGAAGTCTCTTCCTCCATGGACAACACAGAAATGCAATGGCCCCTTAGTAGGCGAGAGAGAGAGAGAGAGAGAGAGAATGTACAGGTCATGCCTTGGACTGAGAGCATAATTCGTTCTGGAAACGTGCTTGTAATCCAAAACACTTGTATATCAAAACGAAATTCCCCCCAAAAAAATTTGTCCAGATTTTTAATTTAAGCCATACTACAGTATTTGTATTGTAAGACGTCGCTTGTATATCAAGTCAAAATTTTTAAAATAAATATTTAAAAATTTGCTTGTCTTGCAAAACGCTCTCAAACCAAGTTACTTGCAATCCAAGGTATGCTTTCTACCAAGAGGGCTGGTGGTTCCTCCTTTGCCAGCGCACTCATAGACCTGTATGGAATTCTTTGCTGCCTCTGGCAACCGGGCAAGTTGCTACAATACAGGGCTGCCTAAGGGAGAGAGGCCTTTCTTCATCACCTGCTACCAAAGGTCCTTTTAACTTGGGATGCCAGGGATTGAAGTGAGGACCTTCTGTATGCAAAGCACGTTCTAGGGTCCCTCTCAGGAACCAGATGGAAAAGAGGGCAGGGCTCTGGTATGTCTAGTACAGGGCTGGCAACCAATGTGCCCCCAGAGATCTTCCAACCTAGTTCTCCCAATTATGATGTATTTTTAAAAAAGATTTGTATATTTTCTTACTGACAACTGGGATTGCTACGAAGCTGCTGCCATCTTAATTTCCCATGAATGCCTCTGGGGAGGTTACTTCTTGTGACTAGCCATGCCAACCCATGGCAGCCATTTTATGGTTGTGCCCAGGACAGTTCCTCAAATTTTCAAATGTGCCTACGGCTGGGCCCAAAGCGTTGCCTACCCTTGTTCTAGCAGCTGTGCAAAAGAAGAGATATTTTTTTATCAGGAGGTGTAGCTTCTTTTCAAGCCCACATGACAAACCTGTTATCTGTCGAAATTCCCTCTTTTGCATAATTAGTAATGCTGGTGTGTGTGTGTGTGTGTGTGTGTGTGTGTGTCCTCCTTTGCATCTGCTCACACTACCCCAATCTGTGTTAGTTGATCTGCAAGGTCTCTGTGATTAGAAACCAGCAGTTCGCTCCCTATATAGGCCGCCATTCTGTGTTTTGGCACGATGATCATTTTCTTGCTGAAGATGTGAAATTTCCCCCCCAATGCTCATTATGCCCCCCTGCGTTTTATCACATTAATTAATTACATGGAATTCAGAACCCTAATGCTGTACAGCATTTGAATGAGTTGTATTTCTCCTGCCTAAAGAACCCTAAAGAATTAGCCTAAAAATAAATAAACCTTGCAATGAGGCTGCACCAGTGCACCATGGAAAGAGAAAAGAGGTCCAGCAACATTTAACCTGAACATCCCCAAAGAATCACACACTCTTGGCAGAAAATAAGCAGTGGTAAAGCAGTAGACAGGCAAAATACTGTTCTTTCATGGAGGTTTTATTTCGAGTTAAGCCTAATCTTTTTGCAAAATTTAAAGCAGGTTCAGAGAGTTGTTTTTATATTATTTTTGTATTACAGGGCAATACAATGTGTATGAATCGTATTAGCATCTACCAAAGAACTAAGTATTGTCTGTGGGTATTAATTCCAGTTACCAAAGAATATAAAGGGGAGGAATAGGGTTTTTGGGGGTGTTGGTTGGTTTTTACTCAGCCAAGCTATAAAGGGCGACAGATTATAGGAAAGAGGTGGGTTGTTTTTGAATACTATGCATGCTGCAAGAGCTGGGAAACAAGGACCCTTCCCTCTTCCCGGGGAACTGCAATACCAAGAACTGTTTTCAAAATACGGGGAAGAAAAAGTGGCCATTAAAAAGCCTGTACAATGCACTACCTAGGGTTCATAAACTCACCTGAAAGTATATGTGCATACTTTTAAACATCACCCACTTCCTAACACAGAAGCCTAGTAGCAAAGCAACATTCTCAGAGGAGCTGGTGTCTTGGGTGAGCCGCGGGTATGTTCTTTGTTTTTGACTGGTTCTTATTGGATTTATTCCGATTCTCAGATGTTTCCACTGCGCAGACCCGGCAGCGTATGAACATCCATTTCAGCCCTAACGCATGTGACAAAGGGTGGGTGGGTTCGTCTTAACCCCTCCATGTGTACGGTGAATGTGCAGAGGGGGCTGGTGCAGAGGGGGCCCTGCCCATGGACAGAACTGCAGTGGCCTCCCCCTCTCCCTTTGAACATCCAATGGACGCTTGTGAATTCTCAGTGCCAGAGCGCCTGCGCTCAAGGAGGCAACCTGATTGGGCAGGGTGCTTCCTCAAGTGTAGGAGCTCTTCGCACGTACGCGTATGCCGCCTTGAGAGGGTTCTACCCTTAAAGGCAGCCTAGAAATAATTTGATAGAAATAGCTTGAAATACATTCACACAAATGTCCACTGGGCGTTTTGTCAGGGAAGGTAGTATGCAATTCTGGTGCTAAGCAGGGTGAGCACACATGGCCCCCTCCACGTGTTCTTTCAAGACATGGGAGGGTTGTGTCCTTAAACTTAAAGGAGTGTAGATGGACACCTCCCCCTCCCTCCCTCCCGAAGTGGTGGCTGTGTCTGCACAGAGCAGGCAATAGAATATTTATGATGTTTAGCCAGCAATTGCTAACTAGCCAGAAACTAGAATATGTATAATAGTCTTGATGGCAGGTGTGGAAAACCTGCAGCCCTTGGACTAAATTTCAAAAGCCCTCTCTGCAAGCAATACGTTCGGGACTTCTAGCAAGAGTGACCTGTCCTTCCCCTGAAAGTCGGCTGAGGTGGGGGTGAAGAGAAACGGACACAAAAATAGAGAGAAAAGGAAGTTGTGTGGCCTCCCCCACTTTTGGCTTTGGCCCTGCCAACTGCTGGAATGCAGCCCCAAATGGGGGGGGGAGGTCCCCCAATCCTACTCTTTGGTGTTTCTCTTAGGATTGCTAGCATTGGAGCAAGCTTCCCCACCCTGATGCCTTCCAGATGTGTTAGACTACAACATCCATCATCCCTAGCCAGCTTGACTAGGGGATGATGAGGCCTGTGGTCCAATGCACTGGAAAGGCACCAGGTTGGGGAAGCTGCTCTGGAATCTGCAAATTCTCCTGTGCCTTTAAGAAAGGCTTCACTGGATGCTGATTCCTCTGCTCATGAAAAAAGCAACAGCTGGTGAAACTTCCATCTTATGCAACTCTTAAGGCAGGGGTGGTCTACCTTTTTCAGTCCAAGGGCCAAATTCCGATCTGGGAAAGGTCTCAAGGGTTCCAAAGGCAAAATGGGTGGGACCAAAATATGATCCTTACCCATTTTAATTCTACTCAGAAGTAAGTGGGGCAAGCCTCTGCATGTCTACTCAGAAGTAAACAGGACCAAATCACTCAGCACTTCCACCCCAGGACTCTTCCCCTCTTCCTGGCAGGGAAAAGCTCTTATCTCCGGTCAGCAGCTGATCAGCAGAGATAAGAGATTTCCCCTGCTCAGTAACTGAGAAAGGGAGCCTTGTTCCATGCTCAGCAGAGCTTTTCCCTGCTGGGAGAGGGCCTGGAGAACCTCTGAGAGTTGAATATCGGAGGTTCTCCATTCCTGTCTCAAAAGCACAGGAACCCTTGCAGGGTTTAGATGTGGTAATCTGAGCTTCCCAAGGTCAGGGGGCAGAAGCTCTGAGATCCCCCAATATTGCCCTTTCCCTTCTCCTGGTCCCCAGCCAGCCCCAACAAAAGACCTCTTCTTCATCCACAATTTGCAATGAAAGCAAAGCGAAGTGGAAAAGCTAAGAGGCATATATGTCTGATTTTCATACTTAGGATTGTACAGGGGTGTGTGTATTTTAATTCAGAAATCTGGGCATGAAATGGGAATACTATGATTTTTCTTAATGTCATAATGCTGAACATACCAAGCTGCCTCATACAGCGTCAGGTCATTGCTCTGGTGTCTACTCTGACCGGCAGTGCTTCTCCAAGGTCTCAGGCAGGGAGAGTTTTTTTCCAGTTCTGCAGCCCAAGATCCTTTTTTGGCTATAAAGTGCCAGAGGCTAAACCTGGAACCATCTGTGTGCAAAGCTTGTGTTCACCTCACCCACAGAGCTATGACCTCCTCCCCACCCTGTGCTGCACAAGATGCTTTGTAATTCTGACTTCATAATTACATTGTGGTTTTAAAGTAAGCTATGCATTCAAACTTTATAGAACCATTCCCCATTTTGGCAGCTTTTAGGAAGATCATTTGGTTGAACATTTAGTTAAGACTCCCTGAACTGTGAGGATCCTTCCCCAACCTGGGTCCCTCCAGAGGTTGTGGATTACAGTGCCCATCATCCCCAAACATAACCTGTGATGGCTAGGGCTGATCGGAATTGCAGTTCAAAACATCTGGAGGGAGCCAGGTTGGGTGGGGAAGTTTGCTCCCACTAACTGGATCTCTAGATCTGCCAATTCCTCTAACTCAAGATGGGCAGATTTCAGTTTGAGGTTTTTCTCCTCTTACTTTGTTATCAAACTGTGCTACATTCTAAAATAAACACACTAAACATTGTACAACATCTGGGTTTTTATGCCTTCTCATAAAAGCAGCAATATATAGAAGAAAAGCTGTGGGGAGGGGGGGATGACAACAAGGCAAAGGGATTATCTAGAAACAGTCAGCCAAGGAATTCTCATCATAAAATAGCTACCTTAGATTTGGATCGCTTAGAATACAGATGCCCAACCTTTTTGGCCCTGAGGGCTACATGCAGTGCCAGGTGGCGGGTTGGGTGCCACACACACATGTACACAATTTGGCGGGGTGTGTGGGAGTCATGGGGGCCGCATAAAACCTCTTGTGGGGGCTACACATGGTCTGTGAGCAGTGCACTCCATGGCAGAATGACCAGAAGTGCTACACAATCAAGCCCAAGGTGTCAGGAACATAAAGCAACAAGGAGGTACACACAGGCATGTACACCACTGGTTTGAACATCCTCAAAAAGCATTGTGGTTTGAAGTGATATAATCCCTGACCATTGGGAATGCTGGCTGGGACTGGAGGGCAACAGTATGGAAAGTTCTATCTCCAGCACTTGATCTGTGTTGGTTTCTTCACACATGCAAAGGCACCACTTTCAAGTGAGGAAAATGCAGCCTTAATTTCAATGGCAGCTGCGATTGCAAACACTGGGATCTTATCTTAGCTATGTTTGAACAGTTGCACTGGCTCCTGCTCCATTTCCGGGGCTGGCGCTTACCTTCAAAGCCCCATAGAATGCAGGAGCAGAGTACCTGAAGGATCACCTGCCCTATATCACCTTTCCCATATGTTATGACCTTCCTTGCAGGCCCTCCTCCAGGTGCTCCTACGATGTAAGGGTGAGGCAGGTGGCAACACCAGAGAGGGGTCTTCTCAGTGGTGCCCCCCCCCCCGTTTTGGGATGCTCTTCCCAAGAAGGTTCACTTTGTTCATATTTTGCTATCTTTCCAGAAAAAACACATTTATTTTCCCAGGCCTTTTTGATAATTTCACTCCTTCTGAAATTGGGTTTACCCTCCTCTTATACGGTGTTTCTATTTATTATTTAGTTTTAATATTTTTTATGGATTGAATCTTATTTTTAAATATGCTGTAAGCTGCCCTGAGGGGGAGAAACATTTGAAGGGCAGAATATAATTTGTAATAATAAATACAAAATAAATAGCGGGGGGAAAGTAGTACCAATTCTCATATCAGACAGTAACAAAATTGCCCATTGCCCTTCAACGGATTTCTGCTGTTCGATCCATTAACCTTAGCAATGATATTTGAGGGGCTAGGCTTCTCTTAAAAGGCAGGTTAACTAGCTTTGCCTTTTCCCATCCTTGTATCCGAGTGCTGCAAAAAGCAGCACCTGTTGAAATGTATGCCTGTCACGAAGCTGCTAAATGTACAGGAATCCCATCAAGGGGGCAGGGGGGGAGAAGTGGCAACCTTAAGTTATCCTGCAGGTGGCAACAAGACCTACAATCATGAACAGGTGCATGAAAGAGAATAGGGCTTATGCACTTTTTATAGGCAGGTAAAGGGGGAACTTGGGTAGGTGTAGTTTGCAGTGCGAAGGAAGGAGAAAAGATGCAGCAACTGAAACGCCCAGCTCTGCACACCTGTTCAAAGGAACAGGAGCCTTTTCCTCCTTTGCATCTGGTCATTAAAGTTGAAATCCTATACACACAGTACTTGGAAGTCAATCCTGTTGAACACAGTGGGGGTTACTTCTGAGTATACAATGTGGAGGATCAGGCTGCACCAGAACATAAGAGCCATGCTGGATCAGACCAAGGGTCCATCTAGTCCAGCATTCTGTTCACACATTGGCCGACCAGCTGCCCACAGGAAACCCACAAGCAGGACATGAGTGCAACAGCACCCACCCGCCCAAGTTCCCCAGCAACTGGTGTGCATAGGCATACAACTGCCTCTGATGCTGGAAGTAGCATACAGCCATCAGGACTAGTGCCATTCATAGCTTTATCCTCCATGAATTTGTCCAATCTCTGAAGCTGCCTTATACCAGGTCAGACAATTGGTTCATCTATCCTAGTAATGCCTACTCTGACTGGCAGTAGCTTTCCACAGCCTCAGGCAGAGGGAGGTCGTTTCCATTACCTGCTACTGAAACCTTTTACCTGGAGATGCCAAGGATCAAACCTGGGACTTTGCATACAAAGCATGTGCTCCACCACTGAACTACAGAAGAGTCGTTCACAATCTTTATTTATCTTATCCTTTATATATCTATATCTATCTCCTGCCATTTTCTACTCCCAGAGTGGCTAACAAGTAATAAACAAACAGTTGAAGCAGTATATACCAGTGTGGCGTAGTGGTGAGAGTGTTGGCCTGGGACTCGGGAGATCCGGGTTCTAGTCCCCGCTCGGCCATGAAACTCACTGGGTGACTTTGGGCCAGTCACTGACTCTCAGCCTAACCTACCTCACAAGGTTGTTGTGAGGATAAAAAGGAAAGGATTATTATGTAAGCTGCCTTGTGTTCCTTGCAGGAAAAAAGGCGGGGTATAAATATAATAAATAAATAAATAAAATAATAGAATAAAATATGCTGAAATAAAAACATCACAGCAGAAGAATAGAAACACTTATGAAATGATATTTTAAAAGACTAGGGAGAATTGAAAAGGAACTGAAAAGATGTAAGAGTGGATGGGTATCAGGCAAATCAAGCTCTCCCATACAAAGCGTTCCAGACAGGGTGCCACAGCCAAAAAGGCCCTGTCTCCAATTACCACCTGGAGCACCTGAAGAAGAGTATCTGCAGATGACTATAGCATATGCACAGGTTTGTGTGGAAGGCAGTCTTTCAGGCACCTGGGCCAAGCCACCTAGGGCTCTGAAAGCAAGCACCAGCACTGTGAATTGTGCTCAGAAATGGACAGGCAACCATCACTAGCCAGATAAGAATGTAAGAAGACCCATGCTGGTTCAGACCAAGGGTCCATCTACTATTCTGTTCACAAAGTGGCCAACCAGCTGCCCACGGGATCCCACAAGCAGGATATGAGTGCAACAGCACCTCCTGCTCATGTTCCCCAGCAACTGGTGGACAAAGATATACTACCCCTGATAATGGCTGGTAGCGTATAGCCAATCAGGACTAGTATCCCTGGATAGCCTTCCCCTCCAGGAATTTGTCTGATCCCCTTTTAAAGTCCTCTAAATTGGGGGCCATCACTATACCTTGTGGAAGTGAGTTCCATTGTTTGTGTGTGTGTTCCCTTCGGCAGCTCAGCCATTAAGCCTGGTAGCCATAGGCATGTGCTGTCACTGCCATCAGAGGCATGGTTTGTGGCAATGTGTGGAGGGGCTATCTTGGTGGTTGTGCCCTCTGTGTGTGGAACACCCTGCCCCAACATGGTAGGCTCAGCCTTCTCCAACCTAGTGCCTTCTGGATGTTTTGGACTTCAACTCCCATCAGCCTAACCAGCATGGCCAATGGTCAGGAACGCTGGGAGTTGTAGTCCAAAACATCGGGAGGCCACCAGATTGGGGAAGGTTGGGTTAGGTCACCTTCTTCATTACCTGTGTTCTGCCAGCAATTGAAGGCAGTTCTCTTCAATTCGGGGGTTGCTTAATTTCATGTATTGATCCTTCATCTTGGCTCTTGGTATTTTTGTCTTTGCTGCTGCATTACGCTTGTTGTAAATGTGTTTTAATGATTGATTGTTGTTCCTTTTTATGTTTTGTAAGCCATTCTGAGTAACTCCCTTTTTGTGAGTGGAAAAGCGGGATAGAAGTTCTCAAAATAAAATAGATAATAAATTAATTGTATGCAGGAGGGTGAGTGGGCTAGTGGAAGAGGGATGAAGTGCGCCATCCTTTCTCTGCGCTCAGCATAGAACCCGAGCAGGCTGCTAGAAGAGGGAAGCCCCGCGTAGAAATGTCGCTCCCTGTCCCTCCTTGGCCAGCCCCCAGCAGCCTAGTAAAAAATTGTGTGCAGGCTAATAACTTTTGCGGGCTAATTTATAAGGCTGGCTTAGCAACTGTGGTTTGGACTAACTGAAGTTTCCAAGTAATTACTGCCTTGTAGTAATCTAGCCTGGAGGTTACCTGAGCATGGATAACCATAGCTAGGCTCTCTCTATCCAGGAGGAGCTGCAACTGGCTGCCAGCCTTAGCTGGTGGAAGGGGCAGCGTGCCATGGATGCCACTCGGGCCTCCAGCGACAGAGATGGATCTATCAGCAGCCCAAACTTCAGGCCCGATTCATTAGAGAGAGGCACAAGCCCATCCAGAACAGGATGATCATTGCCTCTGTCAGGCAAGTGTTGTAGTTGGGGAAGGGTCATAGCACAGCGGTAGAGCACATGCTTTGCATGCAGGTGGTCCCAGGTTTGATCTCCGCCATCTCCAGGTAGGGCTAGGAGAGAATCCATGGAGAGTCGCTGCCAGTCAGTGTCGACAATACTGAACTAGATGGACCAACAGTCTGACTCAGTATAAGGCAGCTTCCTATGTTCCTATCCACCAACAGTAGCTCCGTCTTCTCAAGACTGAGCATCAGTTTATTGGCCTTCGTCCGACACATTACTGATCCCAGGCACCAATTCAGCATTTTCACAGACTCATCTGAATCAGATGAAAAAAGAGAAATAAAGCTAGATGTCACCAGCATACTGATGGCACCTAACTCCAGATAATCTTACCCAATGATTTTATGTAGATGTCAAACAGCAGGGGGAGGGGACAAGATGGAACCTTACAGGATCCCATAGCTTAAGAGCCATGGGGCCACACAGTCATCTTCCAACACCATCTTCTGGAATCAGCCCTCCAAGTTGAAGCAGGACCACTGAAGGGTAGTACCCCCAATCCCCAACTTGGACAGCCTATCCCCAACTTGGACAGCCTATCCTGTACGTTACCATCCTTGCAGCCACTCTGAATATAGATGATTATTACAGTATTTTTCCATGTATAAGACTATACTTTTTCCTAAAATCGCTAGACTAAAAATTGAGGGTCGTCTTATACACGGAAGTAAGCCGAGGAGAGAACCGCGTGGTTGCAAAACTGCCTAGTGGGATGCGTCTTATACATGGGGGCGTCTTATAGATGGAAAAATACGGTACTCCCATTTTACAGATTGAAAACTTAAGGATGAGAGTCTGTGACATACCTAAGGCCACTGAAACCGAACCAGTACTTACACACAGGAGGGAACTACACTGGATTAGGGGCAACTTCAGGGCCGGCGCTACCGCTAGGCAGACCCAGGCGGCTGCCTAGGGCGCGTGGCGGAACAGGGCGCAGCGTTTCTGCGCCCCTTCCTCGCCTCCGGCGCGCTCCTGCCCCGCCTGCCGCCTCCGGCGCGCCTCCCCGCCCGCCTGCCAGCCGCCGCCGCCGCACCTCCCCCCCCGCCCGCCCGCCCGCCCGCCAGCCACCTACCTACCTTCCCGTCGTTTCTGGAGCCCCGCCGGCGTTGTTTTGGCGGGAGGAGGAACCAGGGCAACAGGGCTTAAACAGCCCTGTTGCCCTGGTTTCCCCGGCAAAAAAAAAAAAGCGTGGGGGTCCCGTCGCATCGGAGGAGGCGGCGGCAGCAGCAGCAGCAGCCAGCAGCGGGGGTGGGGGGAAGGTAGGTGGTGGTGGTGGGGCGGCGGCGCGGGGGGGGGTGTTGCAGAGCAGGGCTGCTTTGCTCCGGAGCCCCCCCACGGCATGAGAGGGGGGGCGCTAAATATAATTTGGCCTAGGGCGCCAAAGAGCCCTGCACCGTTCCTGGGCAACTTACATCACAGGAGAGATCTTGGGACTCTTCACTTGTCAGCTAACAAATAGAGATTTGGGAACCTGGCAGGAATGGTTTATGGGTTTGAGATTCTAAAGCATCTGAAACTCACTCAGCAAACAGGCTCAGCAGCTTTGTATGCACATGGGGTGAATAATATACTTCAGCAAGAATGAGGTTTCTGTTTAGGGGGAAACCAGCAGATGATACAGTCACTGTTCCCCAGTGTCTCAGTCCAAGTGTTTGCCCAAGCTGGATCAACACCTAAATATTCTTGCCTTCTTTGCTTCTTGTCCCTTCCTTTGCTGAAAGCTTGTGGCAATACGTTCCTCATGTCACTCATGTATGCACGGGTATGTTTAAGTATTTCTCTCCCTGCCCTGCTGTTTACCTTGTCTAATTAATGGGTTGGTCAGGGTGCAAGTACAGCCATGCCTTGGATTGAGAGCATCATTCGTACCGGAAACGTGCTTGTAATCCAAAACACTCTTATATCAAAACGAAATCCCCCCAAAAAAAATTTGTACAGAGATTTTTAATTTAAGCCGTACTACAGTACTTGTATTGCAAGACGTCACTTGTCAAAAAAGTCAAATAAATATCAAGTCAAAAAAAATTAAATATTTAAAAATTTGCTTGTCTTGCAAAAAACCCAAGGTATTACTGTACACAAGAAGCTGCAGAAGAAAGAATGGGTGTTCTGTCTTCTAGCCTGGGCTAAATTCCCTGCTTTTTATTGTGTTTTAGTTTTAATTGTTTTAACTGCTTTATATTTTATTTTAAGGTTGTCTTTGTGTTTTATGAGACATTCAGTGAGCTTGCGTTATGGGGAGGCTATATAAATATAGGAAATAAAGTAAATATTGACCAACAACACTGGGAGGAGGGAGAATTTCAGCAATTGGCACTGCAGTGTTGTATTTGATGCATGAGCCTCCATTTGCAGAAAATTATCCCTTCTAAACCTAACACAGCTATTATAGTCCTGTCCAGAATCTGGAACTTTGGGATGAGACAGATTATCTTGACCCACTTAAAGTCTGGCTGATTTTTTTTTTTTTAAATCTGATTTGGGGACTTGCTGTCCTGGTTGAGGACAAGTGCCAGGAGATGGACAGAGGAATTATGAGATGTTTCCTGGACCTCTTGGCAACTTTTGATACCATCAGTCATAAGAGTTCCTGTCTAGGTTGGGAGGCAGAGGCGCCACATCGCAGCAGCTTCATTCCTACTTGGCGGGAAGGTTTCAGAACAGAGGTGCAGAAACCTCACCCAGGGTCCCAATCTGGTGGCTACACGCCCCTTCTTTTTTCCAATCAACCATAATTTGGTGCTTTCCTAGCTTTTGTGTAGTCCCCCCCCCCCCCCTTCTTCCTCAAAGATTGAAACTCCGCTCCTAAGGCTGGCTTACTGGCAGTGAGAGCTGTAAACTAAAATATGCTGGTATTTTGGCCCTGGCCCTCTTGCCTTTGACCCTGCCCACCACTGGAATCCGCCCCCCCCCCCGTTTCTCCGAGATGGAATTAGGCCCTTGAGCTGAAAGAGGTTCAACACCCATCTTTCAAAAGATGGTGTTGGGACATTTCTGCTCAATGCCAATAGAACTGTCCAGCGGGGCTCTGCAAGGTGCCATCTCCTCTCCCAAGGTATCATCTCCTCTCCTCTATTTAACGTTATGTGGAACCACTTTTGGGTTCTATGTCCCTATGCTCACAGGCAGGGCGCCCTGACCCTACGCTTCAGGTCAGTGATGAGCTGGATGAGAGCAAACAAACTGACGCCCGATACAGATAAAGACAGAATTCTCAACAATGAGCAATCTGGTCAAACTGGGAGTAGGTGAATGGCCTGTTTTTGATGGGATCCCCCTCCCCGCCACTGTAAAACCTCCTGGAGTAATTTTTTAAAAAACACAAAACTAAAAGGATAATATCGGTTTATTTTACCTGCTGCATCAAATATAAAACAGCTATTGGGCTGCAATTCTTCATTGTGGTTGGGGTCATTCATACCGCCCTGACTTTGGATATAGATCATATATTTTCTTTCATAGATTTCATAGATACTTTCTTTTATTTCCCCTCTCCCATTCACTTTAAGTGGGGTCTGATCCAAACACCCTTTTAAGTGAAATTCTCAATGTGTATGTTGATATGTGGACTTGGTTTTGTTATCAGGTTTTGGGTGGGGGTTTTTTCTCTCTTTTCTTTTGCTGTATAGTGCTGGGAAAGGGGAAGGATGACATATAGAGAGTCTTGCTGTAGGACTGGCCTGCACCATGTGAGACCTAACAATCCAAACCACAGACTTGCTGTAAGGAAACACATCGAGTGTGTGAGAGGGTGAGAGGAATAGGTTTTATAATGTGATGTCGCAGTTGCGGTGTTAGACTAGGTCCGGGAAGACTCAGGTTCAAAGTCCCGTTAATCTCACTGGGTGATCTTGAGCCAGTTGCCAGCTCTCAACCCAGTTTACCCCATAGGGTTGTTGTGAAGATAAAAGGGAAGGGAGGGGAAATCATATATGCCAGGAGAGAGCAGAATTAAGAGATCTACTTTGTGTTTCTGTTCAAACTCCAAGGTCCATCCAGGGTCGGTGTTAAGGGTAGGCATGGTCAGGAACATGCCAAGGGCCCACACTCCAGCAGGGGCCCACTGGTGAGAGCCCCCCGGAGTTGCTCCTCCTCTTCACCCTTGCAACCTGCTTGTTCACCTGCCTCTTGCTCTGGCCCAGCATCACAATGGTGATGGCGAGAACGAGGAGCAGCAGATGCTGCTGCCTACCTGCTCACTGGCTCTCTGGCTGTCAAGCAAGCAAGTACTAGCAATGATGAGAAAAGAGGATGAGGAGCCAACACTGGGTCTACCTATCAGAGCCAGATGCAATATGGTGGGTTAAGGGGTAGAAGAACACACACTTTGGGATCACCTATGACACACACACACACACACACCCAAGAGGCAGAAGGGTTAATTTTAAGTCACCTTAAAATCCAGCGTGTGACGTTTAAAGCAGGAATAGGCAACCCGGTGCCCTCTAGATGCTTTGGACTACAACTCCTATTATCGATGCCTATTGGCCCTGCCGGCTGGGGCTGCTGGGAGCTGTAGTCCAAAAACATCTGGAGGGCCTATCCCTGCCTTAAAGAGAGGTACCTCATCCTCTCCCCTTGATCAGTTCTGCAGAGCCACCTACTCATTTAAAAAGTAGAAACGGGAGCCTATATCAATCGTGTAGGCCAGGAGTGGCTCTCCAGATGTTGGACTGCAACTTCCATCAGCCCTACCCAACATAACCAGTGGCAAGGGATGATGGGGTTACAGACCACACACCCAAGAGGCAGAAGGGTTAATTTTAAGTCACCTCCAGAAAGACAGGGAAGACAATAATCACTTCCCTTTATTATTGGGTGCAGAAACCACCATGGGCCTCTTCCTCTTCCTCCCCCAACTAGCCAGGAAAGAAGGCCTTGTCCAGGATCTGAATCCAGGACCTGAAGACAGGCCTGTGGCTCATGCTGGCTCAGCTTGTCCGAGCGTGGAAAGCTAAGCAGGGTCAGGCCGGGTTATTACTTGGATGGGAGACCCCTCCTCTAGTTTCCTGCATTGAGCAGGGGGTTGGACTCGATGGCCTTGTGTAGGCTCCTTCCAACTCTATCAGATCTATGAAATCTATAAGTAAGATCCAGCCAGCAACCCCCTGCAGTAGTTTTTGTTTGTTTTGTTTTACTACATTGTTTAAAAGCAGGAATATCCACAATAGTTCAGGGCATCGTACAGTACATAGATGCCAATACATATGGTACTTGGATACTACTCTTGTTCATGCAGACTCGAGTCTAGTAGGGTGGCCGGTTGCCGGCCAGATGGGCGATTAATAAATGTAAATAAATAAATGTATAATTTGAGGGCTATTAATGACAGCCACCGCTCCTTTCCTGCCCTCTGAGAACACTGTGATTTAAAAAAAAACAACACTGAGCAGACAGAAATTCAACTGGTGAAGCACCCCCCTTGCGCCCCACACTTGTCAGCCAAGGAAAACGTTACCTGTTGGATTTCTGTCTGTCCTGAAGCTGTGAAAAGACACAGGGGTCCCTTTCAGAAATAAAGGTGGCAACCGTAGGCAGTTCAGGAGCAACTCACTGTGAGGAGGATTTAGAATGGCAATTACGGTACCACAGAGTTTAGGGAGGGGCAAATTTAGGGGACCTCTTTTGAGTTATTCCTAAGCAAAAAATAATAACAAAACAACCAACACCCCACCCCCCTGTAAATGCAGACTGTGGCACTGTGTGCTGCTACCTAAATTTTAACTTGGGAGGTTTCATGGATAAAAGGACTCTGTGCAAGCCCCTTGGACTTTGGGGAGGGGCAACATTCATGCACATAGCACAGAAAGGCTGGCGGTGCCCTTGATTTGGGATTCTCCCCCCACCCCCAAGTGTTTGGGAAGACCACTTGTTTGGATGGAATGGTTCCCATCTGAACAAAGGGGGCCCGTCTGAGGTCCTCCGAGCACTTCCCGCAGTCTTTTCCGCAGAGCTGTGAGAGGCAGCCCTGGTGCCGCAGGAGTTAATCCAACTGGCAAGGCCGGGTGTGGGAGGCTGGAAGTTTTGGAAGAGCGCTGGACATGGTATGCAGAGTTTTCTAGGGAAGTGGGGGGGAGGGGTTTGCAGCAGCAAAGGAGGAATGGGACATGCAAACCCATCCTTTGCAAGGGAGTATCCCAGAGTGGATTACAGCAGAGCAAACACACACACACACACACACACACACACACCAAAGCTGGTTCAGTCCCATAAAATCTCAAGACCACATTCTGCAGTGATGGGGGTGGGGGCAAGGCTTCAACATCCGTGCAGAAGTAGGCCTTACTCCCCACACACCCAGGTATTCCTTGCTTGCAATGCTAGGGGACTAAGCCAACAGCACTCCTAAAGCACATGGTGCTAACCCGGTGCCTCCGCTCCAAAAGGCTGCAATCCTACCATGCTTACTTGGGAGTGCATCCCGCTGAACACAGTGATTTAGGTCTGAGTAAACATGTACAGGATCAGGCCGCACCCTTCAATAATGTTATTGGCTGTGGTTTGCACAATAAATCTGGAGGGGATGGGGAAGTCCAAAAGACACTCACCCCCCAAAAAACCCATCAGTGGGGATCATCTATTGTCTATCTATAACAACAAACATTTGTATAGCACTTTCTAGTGTTCAAAGCGCCTCATGTGCATCCTCTACTTTGATCCTTACAACAACCCTGTAAGGTAAGTCAGTATTATTATCCCCCCCATATTGCAGATAGGGGGACTGAGGCCAAGAGAGAGAGGCTTGCCTAAGGCAGAGGCCAGATTCGAACCAGAGACTTCTTGATGCACAGCTCACTCTCTTCCCCACTCTACAACTGAGAGTTACATTTCTGAAACTTTCAAACTATGGCATCTACCACCCATCCCCACAGGCACCTTAACAATATAGTGTAGTAGATTCTCACAGAGCTCTAAGCCAGGGGTGGGCAGAAGGGATAGATCTGGATCTACTGGTAGATCTCGGAGTGCGTTGGAATAGATTGGCAAGGGTTTCTGACCCTAACAAAGCCTTTTTTCCTCCTAAATTAGGCTGCTGAAATGGGGACTGTCATGATGAGCGCCTGCACTTCAAAATTTACTGTTGCACCACTACGCAGCTGCTCTGGTTGGTAGATCCTGAGGCTCTAGTAAAAAACACACACACATCAAAATAGATGTGACAAAACTGAAGTCTGTCCCAGCTCTGCTCTAAGCAAATTACTTTTGCTGTTGCTTAAAAGCGAAGCTCACAGCAATCTAGAGGTAGACGCTACAGCGGCAGAGGGATAAAAATGAGACGTGTGTGAGCCCCAAAGTAATGAATGGCACTTTCCCCATCCACCTCCACCACTGAGATGTGGTGCATGAGTCAACGTTACGGAGAAAGGTTCAATACGTCCAATTCTAGGGAGAATACACAACAGTACTGTGGGAACCACACAACGTAACTGGCTACCACCAGATCATGAATGATCATGCACAGGGAACTCCTATCCCCAGCTTTGGCACCTGAGTGGGTACTTCTTAGTACCTAGCCTCAGTCTCCTGCTCCCTTACAGAAAGCTTTACAGGATTTGTGGTTTATCAGCAGCCACGTCATTTCCAATCAAGTGCGGTCTGACTTGAACTGAAACTGAACCAGATTGGGCATTGCTACATTCAGGTGCTAAAATCCAGCGTGTGACGTTTAAAGCAGGGATAGGCAACCCGGTGCCCTCTGGATGCTTTGGACTACAACTCCTATTATCGATGCCTATTGGCCCAGCTGGGTGGGGCTGCTGGGAGCTGTAGTCCAAAAACATCTGGAGGGCCTACCCCTGCCTTAAAGAGAGGTACCTCATCCTCTCCCCTTGATCAGTTCTGCAGAGCCACATACTCGTTTAAAAAGTAGAAACGGGAGCCTATATCAATCGTGTAGGCCAGGAGTGGCTCTCCAGATGTTGGACTGCAACTTCCATCAGCCCTACCCAACATGACCAGTGGCAAGGGATGATGGGGTTACAGACCAACATCTGGAGGGCCACATACATCCTCTATTCCTGGTGTTGCCGAATGAGCCACAATGGTTTCACAGATATGGAGAGGTAGAGACTGCTAGCAGATCTCTGGCCTCCCCATTCTGGAGGTGAAACCTTTGCTGCTATATCATCATCATCATCATCATCATCATCATCATCATCATCATCATCATCATGTAAGAAGAACCATGATGAGACCAAGGGTCCATCCAATCCAGCATTCTGTTCACACAGTGGCCAACCAGCTGCCCACGGGATCCCACAAGCAGGACATGAGTGCAACAGCACCCTCCTGCCCGTGTTCCCCAGCAACTGATGTACATAGGCAGACTGCCTCTGATACTGGAGGTAGCGTATAGCCAGTCAGGACTAGTATCCCTTGATAGCCTTCTCCTCCATGAATTTGTCTGATCCCCTTTTAAAGTCCTCCAAATTGGGGGCCATCACTACACCTTGTGGCAGCAACTTCCATCGTTTAACTCTGCCCTGTGTCATCATCATCCTACCTTTCTGCCAACGAATGGCGCTCAAGGTGGCTTACAATAAAACCTGGATATAAAACAAAATCTTAGTTGAAATGTAAAAATGGAACTAAAAATGCAATTAAAAAAAAAAAAACCAATAAAAGAAATAAGCAGCACCAACCAATTAAAAAACAACAACAGACCAGTTTATATGCCAAAGGCCTGCCTGAATAAAACCAACTTTGCTGGCAGAAGGATAACAGAGAGGGGACCAACCTAGCCTCCCTCGGCAGGGAGCTCCAGAGCCTGGGAGTACCCATTGAGAAGGCTCTCGCTCACGTCCCCGCCAAACCTGCATCTGATGGTGGTGGGCCACCGAGAGAAAGGCCTCCCCTGAAGACCTTAAAACCGAGGCAGGCTCATAGTGCACTACAGATCCCTCCAGCCCATCCCTGCTCCCCGGGCTTAAGGGTAGCATCACCCACGCTGTTGCTCGCTTTGTTGCCTTGGGCCAGGCTCTGGCAGCAGTTTTGACCCCCAGCCATGGACACCAAATCTCTGCGGGCATGCTGCCCTTCACAGATGCCTCCCATCTAACCAAAATGCACTTCACCGGGAGACGGGCAGCCGACCGCTCGAAGCCAGTCTCCTCCCAACAGCAAGGGCATCTAGGTATTTCTTTCACATCATCAAAATGCTATCGAAAGTTAACTGCTCACTACAAAAGGCAACTGATGCTGAATTTCTCTGTTAATTGTGCTCAGGTTTACCAGGGATAACCCTAGCCAGGAAAAACCAAAACAAAAAGGTTAGGAGAATACAAGAAACCTGGCCTATGCTCATTGGTCAGGACGTGCTTGGGGAGATTGTAGTAAGATCAAGAAAAGAACGGCAAATTCACTTCAGCATCAGATACCTACTTCCTATACTGTCTTCCTGTAGGAGCCAGATACCCAGGCTAAGTTTACAGGAACATAAAAGTGAGCAGCATTATGTATTGCTGAAGGGCAGGGGTGGGGAACCTCAGCCCCAGGAGCCAAATCTAGCCTGCTTAGGGGCCAAATCTGACCCCTCCGGGGGCTCCCCAGATAGCTCCTTTCCCTGGCTGCACCCCCTTTCCCCTGACCAATCATTTGGCGGTTTCTCAGCTTGTGTGCAGCTCCTCCGCCCCTTCTAAAAGGTTGAAATGCCTTTCTTAAGGCTTAGTTACTGGCAGTAAGAGCTTTAAGCTAAAATATGCTGGTATTTTTGGCCTTGCCCCTTTTTGCCTTTGGCCTGCTCACCACCGGAATATGGCCCCCGGAAGCTTCTCTGATGTTGAATTCGGCCCTCGGACTGAAAGAGGTTGTCCACCCCTGCTGGAGGGAGGGAGGGAGGGAGGAAGGAAGGAAGACCCACCATCTGAGGGATGGTGGAATTCGCTCAGCCTCAGTTCAAATATGGGTGCTCAGTTCGTCTGCACACCACGTTGCAGTGGCCTATGCAAACTACCTCCATTTAACTTCAGGGGCTTGATTCGTGACCACCTATTTACACATGCAGACCTCTTGATGTTGTGACCGCTAAGTGAAGCACGGGTGCATGTGCAAATTTTTACTAGGTTTGCTCTGAATCCGTGGCCCTTTTCGATGCCTCTGGGAATCTAGCGTGCAGGAAGGGCGAGTCAGTCCAGCAATGTGGACTTGAGCAGCACACCTCCCCAGTAGCAAGGTCGAGGCTGTGGAGGGCCCCAGCTGCACCTCCCCTGCCTGCCTATCGCCAACCCACTGTGTGACACAGCAAGCACTCACGCTTTCCCTCCGAACACTGAGTGCCTCTCTCTCCGAACATGTTCTGAGAACAAGGAAAGACAGATTGTTCCAGACCAGAATTGCAGCCTGGAACTACAGCACTGCAGGATGGTGACTGGCTGGCTAGGAGTGGGCTGTGCCTACGGGCAAAGAATGGCCTCCTCACCTTAATATCTCCCACCCCCACTTCCTTCCCAAGCTAGTTCCAACCAAGAACAAGTAAACTGCTTGCACAGTTTCTGCCTAGATTTGCAGAATGGCAGTGGAAACTTATTATTTTTTTTTTTAAAGGATTCAAAGGTTATAGGTGGAAAGCAGTTGCTCTCTGGCCTACTTAAAAATAAGCAACATCCATTACAGTTTGTAGAGCTGAGATATGCTGCTGTAAAGAAGATTCCCTTGAAGTTAATTGCATCTGACATAAACCTTACCCTACTGTTCCCCATCCTTATTCCAGCAGCAATTTCTATTTACTACTCTCGAGCCATTCCCCTCTCTCCAAAATTGGCTCTCAAACTTAGGGGTGGTTTCCTGATCCTGCCCTGTGTCCAGACCCTTTAGAATACGCTATTACTTCCTCTACTGGAAGATGGGTTTTGCTAACCCCAAAGAAGTGATTCAACAGCCTGCCTGGCCAAGCCTGAAGGAAAAGTAATCTTGCTTTCAGAAGCATATTCTTCCAAATCCGCACCACCACCCTGCCGCCACCATCACTTCCTTCCACTTTAGCTACAGAAGCACAGACACTTTTTGGTCTGGATGCAGCTCAAACAGCCTTCCCTGGCCTGGTGCCCTCCAGATGTGTTGGACTACAACTCCCACCTGTTCCCCCAAGGGAAGTTGGGTGTTGTAGTCCCAACACATCTGGAGGGCACCAGGCTGAGGAAGGCTGAGATATGGCTACATCAGAAGGGATATAAACTTTGCCCCCTTTACTTTCCCAAGCCCTTCCTTTTAGAGGGCTCTGCTCATAAAACTGTGTGTGTGTGTGTGTGTGTGTGTGTGTGTGTGTGTGTGTGTGTTTCATCACAACACTGGATTTCGGCCACTGCAACTTCAAGCGACCTTTTCGAGAGAAAGGAAGGGCTGGAATTTGAGCAATGAAAAGAGCTGCTCACAAACCATTTAAAATCCCCTGGTAGTCTTGCAATCATATTAGCGCATCCGTGAAGATTTCCAGCACATCTTAAGATTATTGCTTACCATTGGTATACCACATTTCATACACAGAGTGCTTGAGGATCCTTAAGCACGGCATTTGTAAGCCACTGCGGGGCACTGCCTTTAGAAGAAAGGCAACACGTATGGTTTAAAAATAAATCACACAGTCCTTATTCATGACGTCTTTGGGCACAGGGTGCCTTGCCTGCCAACATAACCAGGCCCTCTGTACCTCTGGCGTTCCAGGCTAAAGGGCATGAACTTGTAGGCAGGTTTCAGCTCAGGCACCTCTCACCTCTGAAGAAACCACGGGACTAGGAATCTACTAGGAGTACTGGAGAAGCAGCATGAAATTACATTTGCTACCCTGGAGCGAAGGGGAGGAGAAGGGGTTAAGAGGCCAGGAAGTGCCTCAGAGGCTCCAGTTCCTGTTGCGGGCTCTGGTGGTCCCCCACCCTGGAGAGCAAGGGCTGTGGGGGCAGCGGTGTGCGTAAACAGTAGTGGATGCTTGCGCTGGGGGAGGAGAGCAGCAGCAGCAAAAAAAAACCAAAAAAAAAAACCCTCTGGTGATGGATGTAATCCAATAACCCCTGGGATGGAGCAGCCCAGGACCACCTCCTCCCTCTATTTGGAGCCTTGCCAGATCTCTTCCACAGCAAGGGAAATTTGGGAGGGGACAGAGTCCGGACAGGCAGAGAACATTCCACTGAGCAGCCCCCTGGCTCAGCCGAGTCTGCTCTATGAGATCATTTACTGGACTTCCAGACAGACAGTCACTCTGCTACCATAATATTAAAAGAATCAGGATGCAACCAAGGGCTCAAAGAGGACTCAGTGTCACATTTACGCAAAAGGGAGCCCAAATACCCAGCATTCATTTTCTCCATTGCACCTTTCAGCACCTGCCTAACAGGATTTGGGTACAGCAAAGGGAGGTGGAGAAAGCAAAGAGCGCAAGTAAAAAAAAAACCCCTTTGCTAAGAAGCAGTTTGAACAAAATGCAGGGGCATCTCACTAAAGGAAAGGGATGGGGGCGGGGAGAGAAGAAAGCTCTTAGAACCAAGTCTTCAAGGCAGGCACCCAAGCATAGTCCACTGGATCAAGAGCTGGACTTGAGTCCGATTGCATAATAAAAGACGTGGGTGTAGAGGCAGCGTAAGTGACTCAGGCGTTTTCATTCAATGTAATTTTAGTGCACCACACGTAGGCGGAACTCTGAGGGGAGATACACTAACAAAACACGCAGCACAAGTGCATACATCTGCCTGCTGATGCACAAGCCTCCCCTCTGCACCTTCTCTCAAGCTGTGGATGAGCAAATCGTGTCCTTTGGGGGGGGGGCAGCTTTCCAGACAGGAGGAACTCCTTCCTCCAAGGAGTGACAAACATGGTGCTCCTCTTCCTCTTTTATCCTCACAACAACACTGCAAGCTGGGCTTGGCTGAGTGCATGTGTGTGTGTTTGTGTGACTGCCAGCCACTGAGCTTTGTGTCCCAAGTGAGGATTTATTTAATTTCTCTCTCTCCTTTCTGCCAAAAAAATGGCACTCAAGGCAAGATTTGAACTCAGGTCTCCACGCTCCTAGTCTGACGCTCTTATCCACTACACCCACAGTGGATCTGAAGCATGGGAAAGGGAACCTGGGCTTATTCCTAGCAGAATGAGCATGGAAAAGATGGGGTGGAGGAGAGCTATTTATTGTGCTCCCAACCTCCAGCCAGGCTTTTCTGTCTCGCGGCTCTGCTTCCTAGGCAGAGACCTGGCCCCAGGAGGCTGATCTCGGCAGACTGTCAATTGTGGCTTCTTCTCCAGAAAGCAGTAATGACGCCCGAGTGCACGGCAGCCAGCAGCAGCGGCAACAACAGCAGGGTCACCTGATCCCAGGAACAGAGAGATATCCTAGCCTTGGCACAGATGCACCCAAGCGCAGTTCCAGCTGAGAGCTCAGCTGGCAGTCTGCCACGAGCCTGCAAGGGCCGTGTTGCGGCTCCGCTGTGTGAAGAGCAGATGGCAGCTCTCCTTGTGTCTTAACATGGAGGTGCTGGCCCTAGCAACTACAAGTCCCAACATGCAATGCTTTCTGCTAGAAGCGAAGCGGCCTGGCTGAGAAAGGACTGCACAGCCCCGGTAGTGGTGGTGGTGGTGGGTGTCTCCGTTCTCCTACAATGCAGTTCAAAGGCTAGGGATTGGTACACAAAGACACCAACCCACAAATGAGCAACGAATTGGCAGGAAAATCGCATGCTAAATAAAGTCAATGAGAAAGAGAGAGAGAGAGAGAGAGTCAATACTAACCACAGGTCTCAGGCCCTGGCTAATTTTGAAAGTGATGATAGTTCTGTTCAGCAGCCTTGTAACTCACCACCACCAGTGAGAGCTACTCAACATATATATTACACATGACCCGATACCTCGAATTTTCCTTCAACCAGTGTGTCTCCGTTTCTCTCATACCACTGTGGCACCCGAAAGGATGTCCCATGCAGTGTTTTATTCTGTCGGACCAGCTGCATGTTTGAAGGGGTTCCTTATTAACATGTCACAGTGTGGCCCCTGACCATAGGCTTGGGCTTACTAGGTTGCTAGGAGCGACCATTTTTTAAAAGAAATTCCCACAATGTCCCAGATTGCCTGACACAGTGCATCCTGAGGCATTATGGGAAGTTAAAATGCTGACCTAAATGACAGCTCGTAGCTGCCCGGCAACAGGGGCACAGGGCAGGTCTCAGTGCCAGTGGTCCCCGAGGCCCTAGCAGTCTCAGTGCCTCATGCTATAAAATGGGAGCAGCAGCAGCGGCGGCGGCCTGCCACTTGGGTCTGTTGAGAGAAGAAATCAGGTAAAGATGGTTAAAATCAATTTACGTAAGCCCATAAGGGTTACTAGCCTGAAAAGTTTACCAGTAGCATGCTGGAGAATGGAGGAGGAGGGACGGAGAGCTGCATTTCTATGTTGGGCGTAGAGGGGAAGATTTCCCTGTTCTTGCAAGCCACTTTCATTTTATCCCAGGCATTAGAAGATGGATGGAGCACTCCATCTTTCCTCCACCAGCCCACTCCACTCACCTAGTTGCCTATGGCTACCAGGCTAGTGCTTAAATAGCAAGCCGGGTTTCACTGCTAAGGCGGCAGTCTTTGCAAAAGCAAAGGTAGTCCCATAATACAGTTGACTTTTTTAAAAATAACAACACATTATTCTAGTTCTGTACTGTACTGCTATTGTTTATTCTCTTCATTCTCTGTACCATCTAATCTTAACTTTTGTATTTTCTTTTACATTTGTTAACGATAATTAAGTCTCAACCATCACTTGAACCTGCATCCAATCCTGACTAGCTCCAATTCTAATGTTTCTCATGCAGTTGCTCTTAATATGGATGAGTCAGGGTGGAATCCATTTCATTCTACCAAAGAGAAGCTAGCTCTACAGGACTGGGGGGGGGGGGGGGGGAAGCGTGCACGCGTATGTATTGCAAATATCAAATACAGTCATGCCTTGGATTGAGAGCATAATTCGTTCCGGAAACGTGCTTGTAATCCAAAACACTCTTATATCAAAACGAAATCCCCCCCAAAAAAATTTGTACAGAGATTTTTAATTTAAGCCGTACTACAGTACTTGTATTGCAAGACGTCGCTTGTATATCAAGTAAAAAAATATTAAAATAAATATTTTAAAATTTGCTTGTCTTGCAAAATGCTCTCAAACCAAGTTACTTGCAATCCAAGGTATTACTGTACTGATTGCCAAAAAACAAAATTAGCAAATTGGTCTTGGCAGCTCCATAGCAGACGCACTCAACTGGCACCGTTTTTTCAAGGGTTGGGCCCAGAGTACAACTAGGAGAAAAATGACAGACACACCCTAGTAACAATGTCCCTGGTGACACCAGCAGCTGGCCAGGCTGCAAAAACTCTTTGACAAGGATATTCTCTGCTGCCTGTAAGCCAACATAGTTAAAGGATGGTCTTCTCCCTGCTGTAGTCACCGCTCTGGACTTGGGTAGTGTCTGCCTGGCAGCCCCAAGTCTGTCACTCTGGGGGCCTTCCTTGGTGGAAGGGTGGGATACAAATGTAAGAAAAGGAAGAGAATCATCTGTTCAAGCAGAGCCAGGGGTTGCTCTTCCTGCTGGGCAAATCCTAAAGCAAACCTTGACTTCTAGATGGCCCATGTTGTTTACCCATACCATATATACTGTATATAAACATATAAATATCCTCCTCCCTCCCAATTCCTTTTCCTTTTGTGTCATGTCTATTAGATTGTAAGCCTGAGGGCAGGGACTGTCCAATATTGATTTCTGTTTTGGCTGAAGAGCAGGGTAAAAATGCTGTAAATAAATAAAACAAATAAATAAACCTGAAACTCTCCATGATACTCCGTGCATCCGTTGAAGCCCACAAAACCCTTATGCTGGAATGAATTTGTTACTCTTTAAGGTGCCACAAGACTCTTGGTTGTTTTTGATAAATGATTTTCTGTTTCTTTAAAGTGCAGCACTTGGATATTGAAGAGCACAGGAGACAAAACTGCAGGTAGACCGGAGACAAAATTGCAGGCAGATCTAAAGAACTGTTGGCTTTTTATGTTCTCAAAAGGGCGGCTGTTCCTTCAAACTCCAGCATGCCTTGCTTGCTGCAGTCTGAGATCTCTTTGCACCAGGCTCAATCTAACCTAATTAAGTCTGCAAAACACCTCCTCCGCTCGATCTTAAGAAAGTTAAGATCTGCAGGCTGGGACTTTTCCATCATGCCCACCAACCAACATCCTCTTTCTCACTCTCTTCAACACCCCTCCTCCCCTTACTTTTGCACTTAACGTCCAGTGTGAAGTAAAGTTCTGGTAAACTCAAAAACCTTCTCACTACTTTGTGGCTAGCTGGCCCTAATAATGGTATTACACTACTGCTGCTTTTGAAAAGACTATATAATAATGATTTTAATTTTGCAATGAAATAAATTGCTAATGAAGGTTGTGATTTAAACAAACAAACAACAAACAAACAGATCACTAAACAAACAGCCGTGAGGGAAGCCAAGTCTGTTTTTAAAAATATCTGCCAAGTGCCAGACTATTCCAGCTTAGAAGGACAGGCTATATCCACACTACACTCTCTTCCTCCTTCCGACCCACTGCCCAAGACAAGCTTCAACCTGTCCCAACAGGAACTAGCTAGTTAAGGCAACCAGGAAGTCCTTGATCTCCATGAAAGCTGCCAAAACAAGAGGTGGATTGGCATGAGTTACAAAAGAGTGCCTGGGTGTGACACAAACACCTTCTGTGCTACCCACTTTCTTCATGAATTGCTAAATATGGGGGGTGGGGGCAAAGTAATCTATAAGGAGACTCAAGGCATAGGAAACATAGGAAGCTGCCTTATATCAATTCAGACTGTTTGCCCATCAAGTCTGGGGTGCAGAACCCCAGGCGGCGGCGGGCGGGGGGGGAATCTGGCACACCTGGGGTTGCCCAGATGGCCATGCTCCCCCCCCCGCCGGCCCCATCCCCTTTCCCCAACCACCTATCATTTGGTGGTTTCCCGGCTTTTGTGCCATTTCTCCCCCCATTCTAAATGGTTGAAATGCCTCTCCCAGACTTAGTTACTGGCAGTAGGAGCTTTAAGCTAAAATATGCTGGTAGTTTTGGTATTCTGATCCTTCCCTTTTACCTTCAGCCCCACTCCTTTTGGCTCTTCAGCCCACCCACCACTGGAATGTGCCCTGCAAGAGGCCCTTGGAAATTGAATTCAGCCCTCAAGGCTGCAAAAGGTTTCCAATCCTGACCTAGGCCAACATTGTCTATTCTAGCCTTCCCCAACCTACTGCCCTCCAGATGTGTTTGTCTACAACTCCCATCATCCCCAGCCAACATCGCTGGTCCACTCTTCTGACCGGCAGCTCCCCAGAGACCTCAGCCATAGGCCTTTCCCCATCACCTGATACCTGGCACTTCTAACTGGATTCAGGGACTGACTCTCGGGCCTTCTGAATGCAATGCAGGTGCGCTAGCCATGCAGTTATGGTCCCTCCCCAACGACATCAACAAGTGGAGATGTATTTCCTGGAGAAAAGGGAACAAAGCCATCCCTCAAACAAGCTTGTCAGGAATGTGTCTGGTTTCTTAAGACCAATTCATGAAGGATGAAGCTATCAATGGCGACTAGTCATGGTGGCTATCTACTATCTCCAGGAAAAGGAAGACAGCATGTCTCTGGAAACCAGTTGTTGGGGGACAACTGAGGGAGTGGGTTATTGCCCTCATGTCCTGCTTGCAGGCTGCCAGAGGCATCTGGTTGGCTGTTGTGGGAAACAGGATGCTGAGCTAAATAGGCCTTCGATCAGATCCAACAGGGCACTCCTTATGTTATATTAAACCACAATGCACATTCGTACACACACTACGATAAAGACATTTTTGTTTTTGTTACCGCCTCAGAGCTCAGCATCTTGCCTTTAGACCAGTGTTCTCCAACCTTGGGTCCCCAGATGTTTTTGGCCTACAACTCCCAGCATGCCCCAGCCAGTTATGCTGGCTGGGGCATGCTGGGAGTTGTAGGCCAAAAACATCTGGGGACCCAAGGTTAACACTGCTTTAGACGCATGCTTCCAAAATTTTCCCACTCTGTTGTGGACACAGGTCACAATTTGTCTCTGTAGGTGATCTTTTTTTCTGCCATCTAAACCTATTATTCCCACGGTAATTTTAATCAAAACTTACTTAACTTCCCACTTGTTTCCACGCTTTAATGAAACCCACCCCCCCAGTGAAATTACTTCCCACGTGCCCTGGTTTCCCCCTACGTTTGTTCTGAGTACCTAAACCACTTGCACCATCTCTTTAATGTGGGTTTTCATGATATGTTCCAAAGTGTGGCTGTCTGTTCCAACAGTAATTCTTGCGGATCTGTTTGCTTCCCACCCCCCTCTAATGAATAATGCAGGGGGGGGTGCCCACCCCTGCTTTAAATGGCTTGGGAGCAGGTTTCCCTGAAGACTACCTTTGCCTTTCCTCCATATAATCCTGCCTCTCAAGTACTGAGATCTTCCACAGAAGCCCTTCTTGCTGTCCCTCATAAGGTGACAACGCATCAGAGGGCCTTTTCTGTGGTGGCCCCCTGCCTCTGGAACTTACTCCCTTCACTGCTTATGTTTAGGAGGACAGTTAAAACGGTTCCCCTTAGATCTGACTTTGGAGCCCTCCTAGATATTTTGGCTGCTATGAGTTTTGTGGTTTGTTATTGCCTGTTTATACCGTTTTTAGTGTACACCGCTTCAATCGCCATTAGGGAGGAAAAGCAGGATATAAATGACTTTAAAACAAACAATGGAGAGAATATGCTGTTGCTTCAGTTACATGTGATTAGGCTTGGTTACAGGCTGAGTTGCTTGTAATAATATGCATACCGTTGCATCAAGGTATACGGTGCTGTACAGAGTAACAAGACAATAGGGGCCCTGCCCCAAGGGGCATACAAACTGAACATTTGAGACAGGGGAGGTGGCCACACCCAGGCCATGGAACTCCTTGCCAAGCGGGGCTAGGATGTCTCCCATTCTCCTGTCCTTCTGCCGGCAGGCAAAACCATTTTTATTCAGACGGGCTTTTGGCATTTAAGCTGGGTTGCTATTGAGGGGGCTTCTTCTAACTGGTTGGATGTTATTTCTTTTTATTGATGTGTTTTGTGTTTTTAATCTGTTTCTATGTTTTAATTGTATTTCTGCTTTTCTTGCTATTTTACCACTGTTAGCCGCCTCGAGTGCCATTTTTGGCAGAAAGGCAGGACATATATGTAATAAATATTTGTGGAGAAAAAACCGGAGGGAGCATACACTTTGTCCCACATACCACCTGCATAACCCCCGCCAGGAGCAGAGGAGCCCTGGTGAACTTTGCATTTCCTCCCAAGAGGCCAGGTGGGGGCCTCCAGAGTCTGCGACACATTCACAAGTACCCACAATGAGTTTCCAAGTACCCTCAATCGCCTCCCCAAGCACCCTTGATGGGTCATGGTCCAGCCTGCACCCCAGAGCCACCTCACCCCTCCTACCTGGCCGGACTGCCCTGCCTAGGAAAGGAGGGGTCAAGCTATCGAGGGGGGGGCAAGGGAGAGGGATAAACAGGCAGCCGTGACTACCACTCTTGTTGAATCAAGATGCTACGAAGCACGGATGACGAGTGGGTCATCAGCTAAGGCCAGCCCAGACATTCAACCCCCACGCGGAGCGCCTGGGTACACTGATGTAAGTTCTCAGTTGCTAGTTTAGACTAGTGTAGGTTCTCGGTTGTTAGCTTAGATTAGCTTAGGTTCTCGGTTGTTATTTTGTAGTTCTGACTGTGTGTAACAAAGGTATTCCATTCTGTCAGTTTCATTTCCCCTTATCTCCCTACCCAATTTGTAACTGGCAAATCCCTCAATAAACTTCCTTTCACTTTACACCAAGTAGAGTGTGTGTAGTTTCTCTTTGACTCAGTGCTAAATTCCAGTGTTTCCGACCCTAGCTGAGTCCAGGATTGCATGCGGTGAGATCAAGGCTGTCAGTGAAAGCTGCAGATCTCCCATTCTGCAGTAAAGGACCGGCGGCGGCCTTCACAATATTAAATAAAAATAAAATGGTGGTGAGGATAAACAGGAGTAAGAATATCCATACTGTTCAGTTTACACGTACTTATAGTCCTCATCCCATACTGAAACTGAGTGCAAGTAGTTGTGCCAACCACTTCTTGGAAGAGACAGGATTTGAGGAAGGATTTGAAGTGGGGTGGGTGTGGGGGAGGCTTCGCAAGACAGTTCAGTCAGCTAACTCACCAAGAAGTAAATCAGTTGCTTGTATTCTCCCAGTGCTTTTAAGCATGTGCAAAGTGCCTTTCCATCACGACTGAGAACCAGCAAGTGTCAGGCATGTTTGAATCCACCTCCTCAACACCTCTGGTTTAAGAAATTAGAGTATTGTTTTTCAATAGGCGCAACACACACACACACACACACACACCCCTACCAGTTAGCATTTATTTTCTCTGCAAGGCTTCTGCCCACCACCTACCCTTTCAATAACATGACTAAGATATTGTACATGAAGCATGGGGAAGAGGCTTATTATATCCTCCAACTCAGTCATGATGACTGTGGCAAGTAGTAGTCACCTCCACACAGCATCTCTCTGGGAGCTGCGTGGTGCCTTTGCACCAGGGGAGGATGACACAGACCAGTAGGCTAATGCTAATCAGCCCTGAGAATGCCAAGAATGAGCAAACACAATGACCTGGTTCCCATGACACAAAAACCAACCATGTGTAAACAGCCATGGTGCGTTGTCGCGTCGTCTGAACCTGGCAGAGTTTCTGCAGGGTGGCTTATTTTTCAGGAACAAGCCACCCTGAGAATCCATGGCTTGTTTTAGGGTTGTTCTTGCCCACAATAGTTTGTTGTGACATCTGAACCCAGCAGGACCACTTTGTCTTGGATTGTTGGGAACAGCTACAGAGCCGCAAAAAGCCCATGTCGCTCACTTTTCACAATCTCGTCAGTGACTGCCCGTCCACAGATTCCAAAACAGCACTTTGGAAGGACTATCACTCGTTCTCTGGCTTTTAATTTTTTTATTTTTCGGTGCCTCAAAAATGTGCACTTTGGGTCATACTTTGGTTTTTTGTCTGTCTTTCACAAGTGCACTCTTATGGCTATCTGATATGGTTATCTCTTATGGCTATCTGGTCGGCTAATGCAGAAATAAACTTGAACACTTGATAAGTGCAGTCTTGCCTGGACAATTTCCTCATCTGTTTCAGGTGTCAAAGGGAGTGTGGAAGGGGAGTAAGTAGACTGCATATATTTGTTCACGGTTGCCAGGGACCAATTGCCAAGTTGTTAATTGAAAAGCCCCAGTAAAGGGGGGGAAGCAGCAAAAGAAGGTGCACTAAAAGGGGACGATGACAATATGTAATCCTCTCGATTTTAAGTGTTGTAATCTTCTCGATTTTAAGTGTTGAACTGACAGTTCTCAGTGCCCTCCACTTTTCCAACAATTCCACGACTCTCCAGCTACTCCAGAAAGGGGAGATATTGACTCCACCCTCCCTTTTTGCAGCTCCTTTTCGGCCAGCCATTAAATTTGCATATATTTCTGTGGGTGTGGTTTTTTTTTTTAATTGTCCAGGAATTCTGGAGTAGCTGGGAACTCAAGGAAATCTTGAAAAGGTGGAGGGTACTGAGAACTGTCCACACTTAAAATTGAGAGGATTACACTGCTAAGGGGGAGATGTTGTCCCACACACACACTTTTGGTGCACCTTCTTTACTGCTTTTCCCCCTTTTACCAGACACAGGGATACATGCCAGCCGGAAGACTGAAGGGGAAGGAGGGGGGAACAACCCACAGTAAGCCCAATCATCTGTCAGGCATACCATGGATTGTTCAGCAACCAACCAACCCACCTTGGCTTATTTGCAGGGTCGCTTAGGTAAGGATACAGTGTTATGCAGAGGTGTACTTATAACAATTTTATAGACAAATGATACTATTTACAGTCGCGCGGGGGGCGCGAAATGTTTTCTTCTTCCTAGGGGGGGCATGACAGAAAATAATTGAGAAGCACTGGCTTAGAGTGACGTGCAAACGTGTCTACTTTGTTCCCCACCCCCAGTTGGTATCCCCACTTCACCTCTGAGGGAGGGGGGGCTATGAGAAAAGGGACTTTCCCCTCCTATCACGACAACCAGCCTGGAATCTACCAGTGACTTGCACATTTCAGATAAATGCATAATACATAAATACCAATCATGCAGCTGGGCAAACTGTACAAGTAGAAGACCCTGGCGATTTCCTGCCCTCTAAACTCCAAGGGCGGGACCACTCAATCTGCACTTCTAAAGGGCATCTCAGAAATAACAGGAGTTTTAGGGCTATAACGAAATTGCATATGAATGAGAGAGAAATTGCATATGAATGATAGAATCTGCATCCCTGCAGGGGTGGGCCACTTGTGACCCTCCAGATGTTTTGGCCTACAACTTCCATCAGCCCTAGCCAGTATAGCGAATCTGGAGGGCCACAAGTTGCCCACCCCTGCTTTACATAAACACAGCTGTTGGGACACATTGCCCTTATTACATATTATTCTGTAGTTTAAAAAATGTCGACTCCTAAAAAACAAATTTAAAAGCAGCACTTTGACATGCCCTATTTAATTGCTTGTTTACCCCACTGATACCCCACCTTTCCTTCAAGAAGCTCCAAGTGGTGTACTTGGGTTTATTCCATTTTATCCTCACAATCACCCTAGAAGGTAGGACAGGCCAAGAGATAGTGACTTACCCAAAGCCAGCCAGAGCATGATGTAGCTGAGTGGGGGGACATGAATGTAGGTCTTCCCAGTTCAAGTCTGGTGATTACCGGTAGTTCTGATTAAACCCTGTGTCTGGGCTGTACTACTTCAAGAGTACAGTGGAAGGAAGCTCACCAGGCTTGCATGTTCAAAAGCTTCCTGCCTGACATGCTAGCTTTGTGTGTGCAGGGGGAAATTATGATTTGTTTTCGTACGAAAGAGCATTCCATTCTGTGAGCATCCTTCTACAAGTGGTACAGCCCTGACACAAAGTAGGCCGAACGTTCTATCCAGTACACTTATACAAGAGAACACTCGTGTCCTTCACCTCAGGGTGTGAAGAGAGTCCTCAGCTATTCAGGCGAAGGAAAATGCTTTTTGCCCTTTGTGACCCAAACGTGCAGGCCAAGAGTGCTCAGAAGGAGTGTGTGTATTAACACCTTAGGAAGACCTTCTGTCTCTAGCTAAAACACTAGCCCCCTCTCCAGCAATGCCTTTTTCAGCTGAAAGAAATGAGTTGCAAGGGTGAAAGGGTCAATTGCAATGGAAGAAGTTCAATAGCAGAGATGCCGCTGTTGTTAAGTGGGGAGTGGGGCAAGTTGACTGCAAGGTAAAGGCTTCACTCGCATTCACTCACACACACAACCTGCTCCCTGCGTTGCACTGCTGCCCCTTCTCTGCCATAATACCTCTTTTTGGTGGCGATCGTGCAAGTTCCACTACATCCAGAATAACTGCTAGCTAGAAGTCCTGTACAGGGGTGAGTGGGTGTGGGAGGAGTCATACTTGTGGCGTAGTGGTCAGAGTGTTGGACTGGGAGATCCAGGTTCTAGTCCCCACTTGGGCCATGATGCTCACTGGGTGACTTTGGGCCAGTCACTGACTCTCAGCTTAATCTACCTCACAGGGTTGTTGTGAGGAGCAAAATGGAGAGGAAGGATTAGGACGATGTAAACTGTCTTGGGTTCCTTGCAAGAGGAAAATGGTGGGATACGAATGTGAAATAAAAATAAAAATGAAATGAAATTACGTTCCTGCACTGTGTGGGCCTGGAAAGTTTTACCAATTGGCCATCACTGCCATTCACGCAGGTTGGGATCCCCACTCCACACATAAACAAATGCTGAAAGAGTGCAACAGAGGCACTATTTGGCCAATCTTTAACAATGTTTTATGAGTACAAAAGGTGTTGAATTAACTAATCCGCCTTCAGTGTGATGCTGTGTATGTGCCCTTAAAAATGATGAGCTCAACAACTCGCCCACCCCCAAAAACACACAAGACACAGACTTGCGTGCCTTTCAGAGGTTATATCCATGCAAACAAAGGGGTGGAGATTTACTTTGATATGTTGTTTGTATGCAGAGAAGCCACAATGGCCAGCTACCATCCCTGTAGACCAGGGCTCTCCAACCTTGGGTCTCCAGATGTTGCTGGACTACAGCTCCCAGAATCCCTTGCCATTAGTCATGCTGGCTGGGTATTCCGGGAGCTGTAGGCCAGCAACATCTGGGGACCCAAGGTGGGAGAGCCTTGCTGTAGACTATGAAGAGATGGGAAGGCCTGGCAAGATCCCCTGGTTGCCTCCCTCCCCAGAAGGCCTCAAATCCAAACCTTAATGGCTCACATTGGACTGAGGCTCCAGACTGCATTGTTTTTCCTACCATACCTTCTTCAGATGCGTTTTGAACAGAAGACAAAAAAGATGTGCAACTTCCCAATTTGCATATCTCCCCAATGCATAACTTTCAGGTGTTCACTGAGTTTATTAAAATGTTTATATCCTGCCCTTTGTTCAGCGAATGCCCAAGATAACTTTGCAAAAAATTAAAAACCACAATATGCTGCTTCTTTTCTTTTCTTTTAAGTCATAAAAACTAGGACAACAACTAAATCTACACAGCTTCATGAGAGACTAGCGTGTATACTGTAACAAAGTCAGAGGGACCACACAAAGCCCCCTGAAACAATACAGCCTTTTTCAGGTCTCTGAAAACCACTGGAGAAGGAGTGAACGTCATTTGGGAGGGAGTGCCACAATTTTGGTGCCACTGTCGAGAAGGCCCTGTCCAGAGTAGCTACCCACTGCTCTTTTGACAGCAGGGGCACCTAGAGCAGGGTCTCCAAAGAGGATCTTAGTGTGCAAGTAGGTGAATTTGGTACATCTCCAAGAAGCTGACTAGCTAAATACATACATGTGCATGAATATTCACAAGTTACAAAGGCACACTTCTTTCGACCAATTTCCGATGTACAGTATTTTTCCATGTATAAGACTATACTTTTTCCTAAAATTGTTAGACTAAAAATTGAGGGTCGTCTTATACACGGAAGTAAGCCGAGGAGAGAACCGCGTGGTTGCGAAACTGCCCAATGGGGGGGGGGCGTCTTATACATGGGGGCGTCTTATAGACGGAAAAATACGGTACATCTACAGCCCAGGGAAAGAGATATGAGAAGAATGAGAGAATGGGTAATGCAGTGTGACTTAGAACAGTTGAGGGAGAGGGAGTGAGCGAGCGCACACTGTTTGGGAATAGGACAGGCAAAGTGTTAAGGGCTTTACTGCTCCAGCACCATCTTTCAAAACAACTATTCCCCAGACAGTCACTCCTGCCTCTTCCAACAGCCCCTCCAGCTCACTGCATCGTCTTCTGCAGCCAAGACTCAGCTGGAAAAAATGCTTCTGTTTGTTTCTCTACTAGTGATTCATCATGATAGGGTTTTGGAGCAAACTAAACTAGAAACAACAAACAACAAAAAAATAGTTTGACAAGTTCAGGAAAGACACAGAAAAGGCCGATACTTTTGGAAAGGTGCGAGTTGAAGAAGAAAAAGAGGGACAAAGATCCTCACGGAAGGAGCATGGAGTGGGTTGTCTCTATACTAGACGCACACTGCACTGTAAGTGAAGTAGAGAATCAATGTGATAAGGTGGGTGGGCATGAATCTTCACTACTGCCCATACAGCACGTTTAGTTTGCAAAGTGCTTGACAATCATTATTGTGCTTGTTCTCTGTCACAACCCTCCAAGGTTGCTGTTACTTCCATTTTATGGGTGGGTAACCAAAACAAAGATACTTGTCCAAGGCTACACAGAGAGTTTATGACAGAGGCAGGACTTAAGACTGTAAGAAGAGCCCTGCTGGATTAGACCAAAGGCCTATGTAGTCCAACACCCCTTTCCTACAGTGGCCAAATCAGATAACGCTGGGAAGCCCACAAGCAGCATGTGAAGGCCATAGTGCTCCCAGGGCCGGCCCTGCCACTAGGCAGAGTGAGTCAGTCACCTGAGGTGGCAGATGCTATGGGGAAAGGAGTAGTGATGAGGTATTTATTTATTTATTTCATTTCTATACCGCCCAATAGCAGAAGCTCTCCAGGCGGTTCACAACCATTCACAAAAACACTGGCTTCTCCGTGGCCCTGCATCCCCTCATATCTCCCAGGGTCGGGGGGGGACGGGGGGGACAGTCCAGCTGGAGCAGGCCCTGATGTTCCCTCTGCCTGCTCCTGCCTCCTTCCTCTTTCCCACAGGGCTGTTGATGTCAGAGCACTCCTGCACCCCCTAAGCTAGCCTACTGTCCTCAGGTGTGGGGTAGGATGTTGTTTTTTCCCCTAGAGTTGAATTAAGATTTCAACGGCCAGGCCAGTCAACTTCTGTACATTGAACAGGAGCGGGGAGCCATCTTGTCCTTTGCCTCAGGCAGCGGAATGCCTTGGGCCAGCCCTGAATTCTCCCATGTTGTTGCAACAGCTGGTATTTAGGAGGGAGGGACCATAGCTCAGTGTGATAGAGCACATGCTTTGCATGCAAAAGGTCCCAGGTTCGATCCCCGGCCTCTTCAGGTAGGGCTAGAAAAAAATCCTGCCTGAAACCCTGGAAAGTGGCTGCCAGTCAGTCGACAATACTGGGCTAGATGGACCAAGGGTCTGAGTATAAGGCAGTTTCCTATGTTCCAATGGCATATGGTGGTATCCTGAATCTGAATCAGGCGATCACTCGTGACCGAGTAAGATTGTCTTCCGGGATAAAAGGAGGAAATTCTAAAGAAGATTGTGTAGACTCTAGCGATGGGTCCGTAAGTGACTGTGGAGGCCAATTCTAGATCCACACAGCTTCCCACAGTGAGGACACAGGTTACCAGATGGAAGATGGTCCTGTAAAGGATTCATTTGACGTGCTTTTCGCTTAGCACGTTTCTCCCTTTCACCTTGCACTCGGGCTTCTTCAAAGTCCATGGAACCTTTGTGAAAGGCCAACCTCCATTTAGATCGTTCATGGGCCAGAGCTTCCCAGTTTTCGATGTTTATATTGCATTTTTTTAGATTAGCCTTATGAACATCTTTAAACCTCTTATATTGACCACCGATATTCCGCTTTCCATCCTTGAGTTGGGAGTAAAGTAACTGCTTTGGGAGACGGCAGTCAGGCATTCGAACAACATGACCGGTCCACTGAAGTTGGCGTTGAAGGATCATTTTTTCAATGCTAGTAGTCTTTGTTAGTCTAACTGAAGTCCCATTCATTTCAATGGGTCTACTTTAAGTAGAACTAACACTGGATACAACCCATAGTGCCTTTGAACCTGGACATGGAGTGTGGGAGGAGATTAAAGACTGTGGCTTTTCTGTGGCTCCATCTCATGCCATTATAAGAATTTGGGACCATGTGGGAGAACTACAGCATTGTCACTTCAATCCATCGACTAACACTGGGCATGTCCACACATAATGGTAAGCCACTATTGCTGGCAAATCCTGGCTTACCATGAACATAAGCCAGGATTTGGTGCACACAGCGTGTCCACCCCCAGTTTGCTCCTCCCACTAGCACGAGTGGGCCAACAAACCAGAAATGGTATGCTTGGCATTACATCTGAACCTGGACTCCCAGTTTGTTGCTCCCAAACAAGCCCTGGTTTATACTCCTGGCTTGTAGAGGGCACAACAAACCAGGAGCCCAGGTTTGTACATAGCACTAAGAAAACTATTTCTGGTTTGTTTACCCACTCATGCTAGTGGGAAGAGCGAATGGGCCATGTGCATCAGCACACAGCTTGACTATATGGTCCTTCCCACATGATACTGTCTCTCCTAGATGCTGTCTACACATTCTTATGTTATCAGAATGATATAAGATGGAGCCATTGAAGGAGAGGGGTCAGGAACAAGGCCAGTGCTGTAAACAACCTAAGAAATGGGCCACAGCAGAACTCTCCATCAAATCATCATTCTTTGGGCTAGAGGTTAGTTGGGAGATAGTAAATAGATCTGGATCTACTACTGGCAGATCTCTGGGTGATCTGCATTAGATCAGAAAGAGGTTTTGGACTTCCAACTGTATAACTATAGCAACAACAAAATGACTTTCCCACCTAAATTAAATTGCTGAAATGAAGAAAATCTTGGCGTGGATTTGTGTGTGAAAGGACCGAGACCTCAGTTCTACTACTAGGAAAAAAACCCTCTTGGTCTGAGCCATGTGCTCAGGAGCACTTTGTTCTTAAATTCTACTAGGTGTACCAACTACTGCTCTGGCCTGTTTCATGCAGTATTTTTTCCCCTCCATGGATGTAGGGAGGAAATGTCACACCAAAAAGAAATCATTTGGAGTGTCTATTGTGCAATGATTACACATATTTGGAAGCTGTGTGTATATTTCGTATCTAACCCTTTAGTATCAAGGATTAAAATAAAACAGAGGGCTTCTTATGACATTACAAAATAATGGCTCTGAGATTAGTCTGATAGAGCCACGCCCTCCCACCCCAGAAACCAAATCTGTGATCCATAAAATCCATGTGGGCATGAGCAATACACACTGATTGCCCCATGGAACAAGGTACGTGTTCTTTCCTGAAATCACAAATCCCTTCTTTGCATAAAACATGTCTATTTGGTCTGAGTTAGGAGCCTTCCTCAACCCACTGATTTCCAGATGTGTTGAACTACAGTTCCCATCATTCCTAGCTAGCCTGGCCATTGGCCATGCTGGCTGGGAATAATGGGAGCTGTAGTCCAACGCATCTGGAGGGTGCCAGGTTGGGGGAATCTGGCTTATACAAAAGCAAGTATCATTCATTCACTGGATCAGGCTCCAACCAAATTCTCCTTTGGATAAGTCGTGTGTCCTGTTACAGGAGACACCGACCAAACAAACACGTGCTGCAGATTCTACCTAGAAGTAAGGCATCCTGTGGGCTTCTCATGAACTTAGTACACTGATGTCATGCTGAGGTGGAGCACTCTCTGATGCTAATTTACTGCTATACTTTCAAAATCACAATGGGATCTTAGGCCAAAATTCCCTCAACTGGGTCCAAATGGAGTTAGGCAAATTTGAAATCTCAGACAGCACAAACAGAAACCAGATGGTACAATTAGGCCTCCTAACACTGACTGTTTAATATTTTCATTGTGGCAAGAGGGAGGCATATTTTGGGCTATTTTAAATCTCCAAAGGATGTGTGTATTTGTTAGCATCTTTTATTTTTTAAGTGTTACGATTCTAATTAGGATTTTTTTCTGAGGTAATTCCCAAAGTTTTTGTTTCAAGCAACTTTGCTTACATGCATTGAGTGTGGCTTTAATTTTTTTGATTACAGAAAGCAGAAGGCCTAAAGGTGTCAAGCAAGGCCCCTTTTAAGAACTCAGTTTTTATTTTATTAAAAGTCAAGCTTCCAGCTCTCATGGAGTGGAAAAGGTTCTAAAAGAAAGGCTCACAAAACAAAGGAAAAGGGATATCCAAATATATATTTTTGAAAAAATCATGAGATATTAATGTTAAGTCAACAGTTTCAGGAAGTTAAGACACGAATTTTGAATATTTGACAATATCAAGGTTCTTCACCATGCTTGCTTATTTATTTATTTATGTATTTATTACATTTATACCCCACCTTTTTTCCTACAAGGAACTCAAGGCAGCTTACATAATCCTCCTCCCTCCTCCTCTCCATTTTATCCTCACAACAACCCTGTGAGGTAGGTTAGGCTGAGAGGCAGTGACTGGCCCAAAGTCACCCAGTGAGTTTCATGGCTGAGTGGGGACTAGAACCCGGATCTCCCGAGTTCCAGTCCAACACTCTAACCACTACACCACACTGGCTCTTATGGTTATGCTTATGGTTTCATTAGAGTAGTGTTCTCCAACCTTGGGTCCCCAGATGTTTTTGGCCTACAACTCCCAGCATGCCGCAGCCAGCTATGCTGGCTGGGGCATGCTGGGAGTTGTAGGCCAAAAACATCTGGGGACCCAAGGTTGGAGAACACTGCACTAGAGAAAAATGGGAACCATTCAATATTCCTAATAATGTCAATATATAACATGCAAAATTGCTGTATGTCTCCAGCTCGTGACAAGCTTCAACACGGCCCTATGAAGCTAAACAAGTTCCTAGTTCCTTCTCTTAGCTTTGTACACTTGTTGCCCAGTATTTACCCAGTATGCTTGCCTCAGAATACAAGATAAAAAGGTAGGGATAAAGAATCAAACTACATTGCAAAGGGGGTGACAGCAATACAAACTGAGAGTGTTCCATTCTGACATCCAATGGCTACTCCAACCTGCATCAGTCACTCCCCTCACCCATATTGCAGGCAACGGCAAACATGCAGAAAAAAACAGGATTTGTCCCAGTTATAGGATCAGGGTCACATTTGTGCCAGATTCCAAAACCTCCAAATTTGATCTTGTTCCAACGACTCTACTAAGGTCAAAAACCACAACTAAGTAGGGGGCCAAGAGCTCCTTTTGGGTAGCATCTTCCCTCTCCCCTAGACCATGGCTGGCTGGGGAATGCTGAGACTTGAAGTCGAAAACATCCAGAGAGCACCAGGTTGGGGGAGGCTGGTCTTCAGAGACAAACCAGTTCTCTTGAACATCAGAGCATTTATTCTGGATTAGTTAAACCAGAGTAACCACTTGCTGAGCTGATGGGAATGACAACAGCCAGTGCCAAGAGCCGTTTCAAAATACACCCTGGCAGTCCGAGCAATTTGTATATGATTCCTGCGGGCATGGCGTCGACTTTTGCGTCCCTGGGTGACGAAGGGGGTAGGAGAGACCCGGAACCCTCAGCCCCGGCACTTGAGTGTGGAGCCCAGTCTGTTCAGCTGGGAGGTGGTTGAATGTGTGCACAGCCCATTCCCCAGCACGAGGAATCCAGAGCTGCTCTGACCCAGATTTCCAAAAGCCTCACAGGCCACAGCTGATCAAATGATACTCCTCCCCACCGGGCCTCTCTCGTCTGCTTAGCCTCTGCCTCCTCAGCTCATCTACAGACCCAGCTTTCTGCTGTTTCTCATCCTAGCCTTTCTGCTTTCCGACACTGCTGCTGCAAGACCCCCCCCCCCTCTATGCTGGTTTTGGGGGGGAGGGGTTGCTCTCCCCACCCATTTATCCTACTGCTTCTCATCTGAAATCTAAGTGTAGGTTTTGCCCTAACCAAGGAGCAGTTAATGAGCTAAAAGAAGAGCACATACCCCACCCCACAAAAGCAGGAAGCACTCAGGGACAAATTAATCCCCTTCTCTCAAATATCTGACCCTATTCCTCCATGGAAACGGGAAGTGGGGGGGGAAGGGGGGGGAAGGAGGGGAGGAGAAGCCACCTTCCCACCCACCCCCACCCGATAAGAGACAACAGCTCTTTCTCTCTTATTTGCAACAGCAATTAACTCCATGTTAATTAATCCAGCCTCACTCACATTCCCCAATTGCTCCGTAATCACACTAGCTACTGTAGATTTGTCTGTAAGCATGCACTGAAAGAGTGGGGGGCGACGACGTGGGAGAAGCCCAGCCTTTAACCACTTTCCGGCCATCTTTCACCATGTAACTCCACAAAAGATAAATAGTGCACAGACAAGAAAAGGTTTGCTAACCCTGCCTGATGCTACATAGATGCTTGAAAACCACTGAAAAGACCACGGTTAAAAGGTGTTGCGGGGTGGGGGTGGGGGTGGGCTCAATTTGCATTGAGTCATGTCAAGTATGAACCCACCGTTGGCTTCAAAGTTCCCCCTGCAACTCTTGGCAACATGCTACAGGACCATGTAAAGAGATGGTGGGTGGGGGAACACCCTGCTGTGATGAGGTAACATCTGCTCACCCTGGGAATCTCCAAGTCTGAGGTATTATTCTTACAAGTAAGGGCAAATCAGGTACCCAACCTGGCTCGTTTTCGAGAGAGATTGGTCTTCTGCACCGTTTCCTACTCAATTCCAAAGCCAAGCAATGGGATTTTCCCCCCAAAATGCATACATTTCAAAGAACACATGCAAATAAAAAGCAGCTGTGGACCCAGATCACAACATTCAGCATTGCTTTCTGAATTACCGTAATAATGTTCACGGACGCCTATTTCTGACAAGCCAGACATCTCAGCACTGACAGAGACACACATCCAACCATTTTGAAGTTACATTTACATGTTTCTAACAATATAGGTATCCACCAAGGTAGTATCAGAGGCAATAATAAAAAGTAAGCGAGAGCCAGTGGCCATATTTGCACTGAACAGTAAGCCAAATTTCTGAGTGAATGAGCGGCGTACTTGGTTCTTCTCACTAGCGTAAGAAGCTATGTCATATGAACCATGGATCCTAGCTTTTGCACCCTTTACAAGCCAGGATCATAAACCAAGGTTTGTTCTTGGCTTATGAATCCTGGCTTGTTTGGGAGCAACAAGCCCACAATCCTGGTTTAGCATTCTGTGCAAACGCGGCCAGCGTCATGTAGTGGATAGTGTCAAGACTCTGGCCGGGGAAACTTGGATTCAAGTCCCTATTCAACCACAACATCTTACTGGCAGATGTTAGGCTGGTCACTATATTTCAACCTAACCAGATTCTGGAACTCCCTTCCAAGTTGCAGAAGAGCTGTGAAGACCTTTTTATTTTGTCTGGCTTATGGTATGGGTTGAGTTGACTCAGGCTGGCTGATTGTGTCTTGTTGATCATGTTCTGCTTTCAAATTCACCTCTTTTTTAATTGTACATGACTGGAACACAAGATTGGAATTATTTTTGTAAGCTGCTGGGGGGGGGGCTTTTTTAGGGCTCAAAAGCAGGGGTTTTTTTTAATTTTAAAAAAAATTACCCTTCACGGGGTTGTTTTGAGGACGTATGTCACCCTCTCAACTCCTTGGAGAAAAGGAGAAATTAAAACATAATAATAAATGTCAGAAGCAGCTATCAGATGAGATTTGGAGGTTCTTAAAATAAGCAATGGAGGAAGAAGCACAAACTCTCCCCTTCTCTCCCCACCACACTTCTTAAAAACATCCCAAAGTTGCTCCAAAAACCAGTTTGCATTTTATTTGTTGAACCTCAATAGGGCTGGCCCTAACCAAAACACAGAAGCCCCTCTTCAAGTATGGATTGCATACATCTAAGAGTCAGTGTTCCTTTAAAACACTCTGAAGCAAGCCCCACCTCCTTTCCTGTCCACCCTTCTCAATATTTTTAAAAGGTCAGGTGCCTAATACTACACAAACTGACAAAGACTGCACTTACGTAACACTTTAAGCCAGGATTGTAAACCAGCTTTAAACCACGGTTTGTTATTTTAGGAATCCTGGTTTGTTTGGGTGCAATAAACCATAATCAGAGGTTTGGACATCTCATGAAGCTCTCCCTTTCCTGGTTTGTTTACCAACTCACACGAAGGGAAGGAAGAAGCAGGAAAAAAAACAGGCTGCATACACCAGCATGCTGCTCATTTACATTCTGATTTATTAAGCCATAATTCATAGCTTAAAATGACATGTGGAAGCCAAAGTGTTATGTTATTTTGTCCATACCCAAATGCAAAAACTGAAGCCAAGAACCAGCCCCCAGAAAAGACAATGCATTTGTATTATCATATCTTGGCTTAAGAAGTCAAGTTACGATTGAGCCTTTTGTACTCAGTACCTTTGCTCCTCCCTTCGCATCGCATCGCAATTAAACCAGGAAGTCTCTAAATAACCATAGTTTCCCATTTCATCAGAAGTGGGAAACTATGGTCACCAGCTTTGGAACACGTCAGGATATTAAATCATGGTTTGAAGTTGGTTTAAGATCTTGGCTTGTTTCTGAGGTTGGTAACCATAGTTCCCCAGTTCAAAAAAAATGGGAAATCGTGGTTAATTAGAGATTTCCTGGTTTAATTGTACCTCACCACAAAGGGAGGAGCAAAGGGGCTGTGTGGGCAGGCAAAAGGCTCATTCACATCTCCACTAATAAAGCTGAGACAGGATCGTCTGAACCAGGCCAATTTAATCTCCCTGCTAAGGCCAGAACCTTAGAACCATGGGAGCCATCAACTGAGTGGAGAGTGAGACTCTAATCACAAAAAGAACTGGTTTTGTCAACGAAAGGCTCCTTTGTCATAGAGAAGGGTATTAAGCCTTCTCGGAGGACCTTTCACCTCAGTATTGTGTATTTTATTGCTGCTTCAACAACACCCAGCCAACAGGTCAGCCAAAATAGGTTCTAACTCATCTAACTCATCTGCCTGTAACAGAGACTCTGCTTTCAAGATAACAATTTTATTCCTAAATAAAACTAGCACCCTGAAGTCCTGTACAGACAACCAGTAACACAAGATGAAAAGTTTACATGTTGCCTTCAGAATTCAGCACCGAAAGCATGGAAACATCCAAGCCTTCAACAGTTAGCTAACTGCTCTGAAGCCCTTTTCATAGAATACTTTGGTGGCAGCACAGTTATTTATTTTGTTTAAAAGAGGACGCTTTCCCTGGAAAAGTTCAAAATGGTTTACAGTAACAAGCACACAATAGAAAACCAACAACAACATAGCTCAACAGCAATACAGAAACAGCTGTACAGAAAGCAACATTGAAAGGAATATTGTCAACTAAGAGCCAGATGGGTGTGTGCCTTACACCCTTTTGAGAGAGAAAACACACACATCAGTGGGGTAGCTTTCTTCAACTCTTCAGAAAGGAGATGCCCCAAATACGGGGCCATTACTATAAAGGCCCAATTTCTGAACCGGCCTCAAAGATGTTCCGAACCTGCTGACTAGGCCTCACCTGGCAGGTTGGCTCATATGAAAGTTGGTCCTTAAGGTATGAAGGGGGTCACAGGTCCAACATGGTTGCCCCCTAACATGAGAACCACATGGATGTTGCTTTGCACTCTTAGCCTTATTATGTAAAGCAGAAGCCGTACAGGGTTATGGAATGGCTGGGCTGATTTTAACCATGCCGGCTAATCCCATCATTTTGAGGGAGATTAGCTGGTGTGGTTAAAATCAGTACATCGATGCTGTAACCTTTTACACAAGCAGCAAACCACAGAGAGGAGCAGAGCAGTAGTACTATGTGGCTTGTTTTCTTGGCAGCAACTGTACCACCGCAGTAAAACGTACGAAACTAGTTAGAAACAAAGAGAGGGATTCAAAAATGTTTGGATCTAATTAACTGGGGTTGAGTGATCTTGGATGTGGACCCACTGGACAAAGCAGCACTGCACGTCAACACTGTCCCCCATTCACCCCTGCCTCTCCTTCCCTCCCCTTTCTCTGTTGTTTCCCGTGTTCAATTTTTAGACTGTAAGCTCCGGGAGGCAGAGACCTGCCCTTTTGTACTCCATAAATCCCCATGCACACTAACGGTACTTAATGTGTACCGTTAATGTGCCTGGGAAGAGAGAAAGGTATAAGGAAGCTTCCTGTGAAGACTGGGAAAGTATAGAGATGCACTCTTTTCTGCAGTTCCCCCAATGATGTCCCTGGATGGAAAACAATGAAGAAAGCTGTGAAAATAATGGGGGAGGGGGGAGTTGCAGAAGGTAGCACTTATCTGCACATCCCTTTTGCATACCCACATTTTAATCCAATCTGAAGAAGGTGTTAATTACAAGAGTACTTCCTCAGCGCACTAAACATGTGTTTACATGATCATACAACACGGATGGTGTTCAATCGCACTAGCGGTCTTAAGCTGTGTACAGAGAAGACCTAACCAGGCAAGCCTTGGCTTAAATTCGAAAGAACTTTTTCCCAGGTGGTCAACAGATAACCAACAGGCAGCTTCACAATTCATCTTGGGGGCAATTCTCATGCAGTTTACTGCCATGACATTGGATGAGGAAGCAGTTATAATTTGCTGGCAGCTGTGGTGCTTGCACTTTTCAATTTTCTCTCTTAACTTAAAAAGACAATGGATGCACTTTTCAAAGCAGTTACTAATATGGCAACTTCAGTGTGCGATTCTCAAGAACCCAGAGGCTGATATACCTAGTTGAATCAACTTCTACTCAGGTCCAGCTCTCAGTAACACACTGGAACAAGGGTAGGCTAATCATTCTTCATGTTGGCACCTAACTCAGGGTAGCCACCACCACTTTATCATACATCCAGATCCTAGTTACCAAATATTTCGATCACAATAGGTGAACATAACCTGGTTAACACGAACAGAAGCTGAACTGACATGACCTTTAGGAAGATCTTTCTTATTTAACACTGGGCCCTTCCAACCTCACTGGCCCAATTCTCACACAACTGAACTGGCCCAGTTCGCTTCCTCCAGCACACCCCTCGCTTTCAATGATTGCCCCATTTGTAGGTTGTTAGCACAACGTCTGAACCCAGGCATTCTAGATTGTTTAGGGGTTAATCAACCCACAGTGGGTTAAATAACCCATGAATTGGTGTTACGTGTAAACTAAGTCAATTCGTCTATCCTCCAAAGAACACGGCTTATATGGTTCTAGGCCAGAGCTGTTACCGGTAAATAATCCTGGGCAAAGCAGGTAACCATTAAAAAAAAAAGGATTAAGTTTACCCAGAGAAAAACATAAGATGGTATCAAGTGAAGCCCATTAGAAAACAAACACAAAAAAGCATGCCATAGTCTTGTGGCAACTTAAAGATGCACCACTCTTTGCATCTGACAAAGTAGACGCTAGTCTAGTTCATGAAAACTTATGCCATAATAAATTCGTCAGTCTTTCATGTACAAGACTCGTGGTTGTTCTTAGAGCATTTTAGGCAGTTAGCCCTTTTTAATGTTTAACTGTGCATGTACACACGCGCATGCACACACAAAGATGTGAACAAAGCCATATGAGTGGATAACTGTATGCGTGCAAGGCTATCTCTGCATGATCGGGAACCCTGTTTTTTCAGGGTACCCGATCATGCAGAACAGTCTACATGTGTACAGCTCTGTTCATGCCTTCCAATGTATAGATGTAGATTGGGGGTGGTGAGCTTCTAAATGCATTCCCAAAATTTGTATAACCTACCCAGGAGAGTTAGTGTGGCGTAGTGGTTAGAAACGCCTTCCCCAACCTGGGGCCCTCTGGATGTTTTGGACTTCAACTCCCATCAGCCACAACTAGCATGGCCAACAGTCAGGAAGGCTGGGAGTTGTAGCCCAAAACATCTGGAGGGCCCCAGGTTGGGGAATGTTAGGTTAGAGTTCTGGAATAGGACCGTGGAGAGCCAGGTTCAAATCCCCACTCAGGTATGACACTCGCTTAGGCTACTCACTATCTCCCAGTCTAACCTACCTCGCAGGGTTGTTATGATAAAATAGGGGAGATGACAAAATGTAATGATAGAATATGCTATGATAGAATATGATAAAATAGGGGATATATGTTAAAATTCAGGGGAAATTTCTATGCTATCCTGAGCTTCTTGGAGAAAATGGTGGATATAAATGTAATAAATAACTAAAAGGAAGAAGGAGAAGGAGAGCCAGTGTGGCGTAGTGGTTAGTGTGTTGGACTGGGACTCAGGAGATCTGGGTTCTAGTCCCCACTTGGCCATGAAGCTCACTGGGTGACTTTGGGTCAGTCATTGACTCTCAGCCTAACCTACCTCGGCTCTGATAGGGTTGTTGTGAGGATAAAATGGAGAAGAGGGGGAGGATTATGTAAGCCACCCTGGGTTCCTTGCAGGAAAAAAGGCAGGACAGAAATATAATTAATAAAATAAAATAAATAAGAAGCACAAGCTCCCTGGAGCAGATACCAGAAGTCACTTTGAAGATGTGAATAAGGCTAAGGTTACTCAGCCACAAAAAATCCCAGGCACTCTCTCTTTCTTGCTCAGGTTCCGGCCTAAGCAGGTGCCATCCATGGCATTACTTTGGGGGGGGGGGAGCTTAAGTTCAGATATGAGTCATGACGTCATGAGTCAGGTAGCTCTTGAGCCATAATGCACACGAACTGGAACAGAGGCTTACGTCTGACTCATTTTAAAGAAGAAGGAAGAGGGCAGTCGTCCAGTAGGAGCTGATTAACGCTTAGGAAGAAATGTCTGGAGACGATGTCTGCTAACATCCATTCGTGTCAAAGTCTTATAATACACATTGGGAGAACAAAGGCAGCCAGGCCTGTCAGGCAGAGAGATTTTCTTCTCATACTAGCAAGTTAAGAAACATATATGTATGTTTTATGATGTGTTCCTCCTTTTTTGTTCTTTCTTCTTTTGTGACTTCCCCCTTGCTTTTGTTGTTGTTTTTGTTTATTATGATACACACACATAAAACAAACAAACCTGTGGCTCATGCTGGCTCAGCTTGTCTGAGTGTGGAAAGCTAAGCAGGGTCAAGCCTGGATATTACTTGGATGGGAGACCCCTCCTCTAGTTTCCTGCATTGTGCAGGGGGTTGGACTCGATAGCCTTGTAGGCTCCTTCCAACTCTATGATCTATGAAAACCTTCTTCTCTCCTTCCCTCCCCACTCCAGTTTGATACAGCGGATGGCGGATGCCCACATGTGGACATTTCACTTTACAAATATATGGTGCGATACTGAAAAATACATTCTAAATGGAAACCTTACAGCACAAAACAGGCTGCCTCTCCATTCTACCATAGCAAGAGAGCTCTAGGCTAAATTGAAAGTTCTGTATGTCTTTCATAGCAACAGAAACTAGCTCATAATTGTTGCTTGTCTTATGATTTTTAAATACTGTTTGTTAGATTTAAGAGCAACAGGTACGCTTGAATAGCAAGGAGTATATAAATATAGGGGTTTGTATCACATTTTTCTATATATGTGGGTACGTTTATGACAGCCTTGAAATATGTATATACTTGTAGATAATACTTACCACATTTGTATACAATTTAGACTTAAATAATTAAAAAAAAAACCCCAAAACCAAACCAACTAGTCCTATTACTGCAAAGACAAGATCACACTTTTTCTTTGGCTTAATGTCTGGAATAAGTATTCCTGTCCATTCCATACTCACATTCATGAGTGCAGATTAGGACCCACACTTTATCCATAATCTTACATTAAGAAGAACGGGCAAAAGAAGAATGTGACCACCCTTTAACCACCAAGTTTGTGAGCAAAATAGTATGGCTACTAAAGGGTAATTAGCCTGCATTAAGTCATCCTCAATATGTAGTTTAAGGGCGTAATCCTATGCTTGCTTAGACAGAAAAGAAGACCTACAACTCCCAGCATATCAGCATGCATGCATAAGATTGTGCCTTTAATTGTTGGGAGATCACTGATAGCAACCGATAGCAACAGGTCCTTGAACCAAAATATTGGGAGACTTTTTATCCCCACTCATGCTACAAGTTAATGCAGCTGGTTTCAAATATATCCTGGCTTCTTTGCCCACCAATTGTCACAGCAGTATAAGAGGGTGTCTCTTAAAAAAAAAAAAAAAACATATATTAGTTCAACAAACAGCATCAAATCATCTCAAAGGCCACCCTGGGGTTTCAGCTACTTTCCCCCAACGAATATAAATATTTTTTTGCATCTCACACACCAGATTCCCCCTACCCCCAGCTCTACACTACATTTAAAAATGTGTTCTGTTGCATTGTAGACATCCCAGCGTTGTGTGGGCACGGAAGGGGATATCTGACGACAGTTAAGTGTGTCACCGACTGACTCAGAGGTGGAGTCCTTCTCATCCCACTATTTTCTATTTCCTAGAAAATGTGGTTATTTCGTATGGGCTGAGAGCAACACCGTTGGCCTCTTACCACCCACACGCTTTGGCTTTCTTGCCAACCAACTGTACATACGCATCAGAATCTTGTAAGATGGGGAAACTACAGCAGCAGTGGTGTACAAGTGTCCAGGCATGACCACATGTGCAGGCAGATAGTACAGTCCTCCCAGGACTGCAGAGCCACTAGAATAATGTGCATGGGAGATTACGTGTTTGAAAGTAGCTCTTCATCAAAGTCTTCGCACACATGGAAAAGTAGCACGTCAGGAGAAGGCTAGGCAAGAAGCTTTTCACTCGCAGGGAGACTCTGATGCAACCATGTGAAATTGTCTCATACCAGGGGTGCAAAAGTGTGGGCCACATGCAGCCCACCAAGCTATTTCTGGCAGGCTGCCAGTCCTCCATACATCTGCCACCGTAATGGCACTGCCTGACATTTCCCACACTAGCAAGTGAATCCCTTCCTTATCTCAGCAGAGACGGGAGATAAGGGAAGGGATTCGCTTGCTTGAGCTAGCATCAGCAAGAGAAAACCCAGGCTTGTATGTGTTTGTGCGTATGCATGCACAGCCCCCCCCCCCCGTGCTGACCAATGCAGCCCTCGGGGCCAAAAAGGCTGTGCACCCCTGCCTTATACAGAGTCAGACCATTAGTCCATCTAGCCCAGTATTGTATACGCTGACTACAGCAGCATTCCAGGGTTACAGGCAGCTGTATTTCCCAGTCCTACCAGAAGTCTTGGAATCTTCTGCATACAAAGCACTGTGCCCTACCTGCTGAGCTAAACCCCTTTCAAATAACCAAGCCCCCCTCCCCACCACCACCAAATTGATTTGGAGTTAATACAGTCCCATGTCAATAAATGTACGTTTGAACAGGCAGCTCTTAGGAACTGAATGCTTAAGGGTGCAAAGTTGTTTCTCACATGTTTGCAGACATCCTAACTATCATTTTGAGGAAGAATAGCTGGATAAAGACATCAAACTTCTATCATACGCAATGTAGATACCTTTTTTTAGCTTCCGGGCAGCTGACCTACATAATCTCCTTAGACTGAATGTCATCACAACTCTAATTAGTCTATCTATGAACTTTCTCATCCCAGCATCAATTTCCTTAATACAAGAGACAACAGAAGCAATGGGATCTTAGCAGATGGCCACATAGAAGCAATGTCAAGGCAACCTCTATAAGCCACCAAAATATAAAATAAAATCAATCACACAAACCCTGTTGCGGAGGAATTGCAGAAACTGCTCCGAAGAAAAATAACCACAGTCTACAAGCTTGCCATGCTAAGTGTTACCTTCAACGCAAAGATGTTCCGCCAGAGGTGAACTATGGGTCAGTTCAGGCGCAACACCAAACCATGGTTGGTGCTATGTTAACAAGCCCTGTGCTACGATGCTCTGTCCTCCCCTTGCATGTTCTGTACACACACACACACACACTCTTTCGATTTAATAGCAAACCAGTCTGCTATTACATCCCAGGCATGCAAACAATGGTTGTTATGTAATTAAATTTTTAACTGTTTTAAAATTTTGTATCATGGGGAATTTTTATGGTTGTTTTTATGGTATCATGGTCCTGTTTAGGAACTGCTGTAAACCGCCCAGAGAGCTTCGGCTATTGGGTGGTATAGAAGTTAAATCAATCAATCAATGTATGGCTCTCGCTACCACAAGATCTTGTGATGGCCAATAGTTGAGATGGCTATAAAAGGGGATCAGAAAAATTCATGGAGGATAGGTCTATCAATGGTCGTTACTAGTCAGGATGGCTATGTGCTACCTTCAAGAACAGAGAGGAAACGTGCCTCTGGGAAGCAACAGTGGGAGAGTGCTACTGCCATAATGACTGATCGTGGGCTTCCCAGAGGAATCTGATTGGCCACAGTAGGAAACAGGATGCTGAGTTTGATGGAACTTTGGTCTGATCTAGCAGGGCTCTTATGCTTTGCACAAAGCACTGTTTGAACTGGATCTACTATGGTGGCTTGTGCAAACCATGGTTTGTCCAAAGAGAGGGAGGGAACCAGAGCATGTGAAGAAAGGTTGTGAACCCGGGGCTCTTTCTAGCTAAACCATGATTTGACATTATGTCTGCACCGACCGTATATGACAGTGATGGCGAACCTATGGCACGCATGCCACAGCTGGCACGCAGGGACCTCTCTGTGGGCACTCGAGCCATTGGTTGCCAGATCGCGAAAAGACCGTCCCCTTCTGCATTCAGCGTCGGGTTTCCATAGTAACTCCTCTCCACTCATTCCTCGCTGGCCTCCACAGGCAGGCACACTCCAGCATCTCCACCCCCAGAAGCAGACTGCGCAGGCACCCCAGCCCTCCTTCTAACTGAACAGACAGCTCAGAAGCACAGCGCGTGCACGCCCAAATCTTTGCGCGCCCGGTGAAGAGCCATGCCCTGAGACAGAGCGGGGCGCGATTAGCTAGTGCCCCCTCCTCCTTCCTGCCAAATTTAAGGCACTTTGAAATAAAAAAGTTGGTTTTGTGTTGCAGTTTGGGCACTCGGGCTCAAAAAGGTTCGCCATCACTGGTATATGAGGTCTAAGTCACATAAATAATGACTAACTTGTAAAACGGACCCTGTCAAGGCACAGGCCTAGCTCCTTAGAACTGCCCAAGTTCTGAGTTTGCAAACGTTTGCTGTGTTTTTAACCTACACAAAAATAGACATCCCCTATTCCAGAGTTGGGCGACTCGTAGTCCTCCAGTTGTTATTGGATTGCAAATCCCATCAGACCCAGCTAGATAGCCAAGGGTGAGGGATGATTTTATTTATTTATATTTATACCCCACCGTTTTTCCTACAAGGAACCCAAGACGGCTTACATCATCCTCCTCTCCATTTTATCCACACAACAACCCTGTGAGGTAGGTTAGGCTGAGAGTCAGTGACTGGCCCAAAGTCACCCAGTGAGCTTCATAGCCAAGCAGGGACTAGAACCAGGGACTAGAACCAGGATCTCCCGAGTCCCAGTCCAACACTACGCCAGTCCAACAACAACTGGACAGCCACAAGTTGCCCACCCCTGACCTATACAAACAGAAGGCACAGCCCACCTGGGATAAGGGTTATGAGGCTGCCTGCGCTCCAGCTCCAGCGTTTCTCAATTTTTTTTAACTTTGAAAGCCTTCGCTGAACTCACTCTACCTTCAGGCCCTTCCCACCAGCAGCAATATCAAATTATGTTGAACATTTGTATAGCGCTTTCAAGTGTTCAAAGTGGTTCTCATGCATGATCAACTTGCAATCCTTACAACAACCCTGTAAGGTGAGCCAGTATTGCAGATAAAGGGGGGGGGATTTGAAGCAGAGAGAGAAAGTCTTGCCTAAAGTCATCTAGTAGTTCACAGCAGAGGCACACATTTCCAGATAAGGAGGGGAACTTGAGCTGGTTGGCAGGGAAGAATGTATTGGGGATTTCTACACCTTTGCCTCCACGGGACTGATGGTTGAGAGCTGGTGGAGCATAGTGCCTAATCAGGAAGTCCGATTTAAACTGGGGACTTCCTGATTTGCAGCACAGTCTTTCAGCCACTATGCTATACTCAACCATCAGTTCCATAGAGGAGAAGAGAAGGTGCAGAAACTATCTCAAGTTCCTCTCCTTTCCTGGAAATGTGTGCATCACCCTGTTCTAAAGCTGACCTGCACACTTTCCCGCCCCACTTGGGGGGTGGGGGAAGCAACAGACAAGATGAGAACAATCCTAGGCTGTATCCCAGGGGTGGGAAACCTACGGCCCTCTAGATACTGTTGGACTGCAACTCCCATCTGCCCCAGCCAGCATGGCCAATGGTCAAGGACGATGGGAGCTGGGAGTCCAACAACATCCGGAGATTCTCCACCCTGACCATACACAGCAAAGGGCAACTACCTAGATCAGTGATGGTGAACCTATGGCACGGGTGCCACAGCTGGCACGCAGGGACCTCTCTGTGGGCACTCGAGCCATTGGTCACCAGATCGCGAAAAGACTGTCCCCTTCTGCAAAACACTAATGATCTTGTTCTTTCTCACAGTGTGGAACAGAATGATTTTCTTCTAGAATTCCTGTTACAGAATTCTTTTCTACATTGTTATCACATTTAAAAGATTTTGAAGAATGATGCACAGAGCATGGCTTGGATGTAAAGCCCTAACAGTTGACCCGAGTGCTGCATGTGTTGCTCTCAAACTAATGGAGTACGAGCCAAGGTTTGACAAATTATCAGCATGCATGCAATAGCAAAAATCACATTAATTGTGCAAAAGCATGCCCAATGCAAACTTTTACCTAATGCAGTGTTTGCAGTCCAAGACATAAAGTGTTTAAAATGTGTTAAGCATGTTTAGTTTTCTTGTTTATCTTGCTCATCCTAGTACAGGTTGACTTTTACTTTTACTAATCCGACACCTGTAGAAGCAGGGAAAGGACCCGGAGTAAAGCTTGCCCCATACAATTTCAGTCTGGCATATAATCATTTACAAGTTGAGAATCCCTTATCCAAAAATACATGTGCCTAATTATTTAAAAAGTTTGTATAAATTCCATTCAAGCTATGTGTACAATGTAGTACTATAATAATTTTTTGAGTTGATTTTTTTCCCAACAAAAAACTGTTTGTATCATTGAAAGCTCTGTTATTGTGTTTTTCTTTTAAGACAAAAGATGTTAATTACCGTAGTTCGGACAACTGTATGAGTTGTTTTTCTAAAACGAAAACCTCGGTATTCCGGTTTAATTGCAGTGTTGGCACTTTGAAATAAATAGGTTGGTTTTGTGTTGCAGTTTGGGCACTCGGGCTCAAAAAGGTTCGCCATCACTGACCTAGACCATTAATGCAAATTGACAGTTTTCCGGCTTGTATTTAGGACAGATTTGATTGAACATTGGCCTACCTTTGGAGGAGGTGGAGGGATTGTTAGCTCACCCGCAATATTTTTAACATGTACATATACCTCCAGCATATTAATATATGCAAACAAATGTGCTTTTCTGGGAGAAGAAGAATGCAGGGGGCATTATTCTTAGCTCTCCTTTCCATGTCCCAGTGCAGCTGCTTGGGCTATGCTAGGTTCCTCTTTCAACCCATGCTGGTTCCGTTTGTTTGTTTTGCTTCGTTTTAACACTGCCAGGTCAGCCATCAATGCCAGTCATCTATTTGAGCCATCATCTATGCTATGCCCTACTAGGCAGCCGCTTGCTTTGCAAAGGTCTGTTTGCTTTCAGGGCTCTGTGAGGCAGACGTCCTGGTTGGGGATAAACAAACTGAGCTGGTTTGCTAGGTAACACAGTTAATAACAAGGGATGCTTCGCCGCCCAGTAATACAATAATGGGCAGGGCCCAAAGCAAGGTGCTCCAGAAAAATGTTGCAACTGTATTGGTTTTTTCTGCTTGCTCTCTTCCCTGTCCTCCCCCCCCCCCCCAAAGCCCCTCACTCACTATTCAAAGCCAGGCCAGCATGTCTACTACTGCAGCTGCACAAACTGCAGGAAGTTACTGCTGTAATGCAACCAACCTTCATCCAGAGGCACCCATCAAAAAAAGCCCGCCCAGCATTACCGTATATAAAATGAGTGGGCAGATGACTTGGTACTTAACCTAGTTACCCAGTGAACCCTTTTCGGGTCTAATGCAACTGGCAGGCTCCTCTGGGTAGCAGGTATGAGGGCACCACACCAGATGTGGGGTGGGCAGAAGAGGGACAACCTCGATTACCGGTATGTCTTGGCTGGGAAGCCAAAGCATGGCACAGAGTGCAGAGATACTTTTGCAGGACAAGTTGTTGTCCCGTCCGTCCCCATCCCCCCAGTTAGTTCAGTAACTGGAGCCAGGTGCAAAAATAGTGGCTCAGGTGGGTGGGTTTGCACTAAGAATTAAGGAACAGAGTACCTGTGAGCACATGCTTAGCCCAGAAATTTGTGGTCAGTAGCAGAACCAACCCCTCAAGTCCTCTCAAAAATCCACTTGTTTTCCCACAAGCATTCCTTTTCAGGTTTTTAGTCATTAGTATTCTTAAGACAACTGGAAGCCAGAAACCCTTGGTTTGCAGTAGATCGGCAAGGGTTTCTGACTTTCAATTGTCTAAGAATACTAATGACTAAAAACCTGAAAAGGAATGCTTGTGGGAAAACAAGTGGATTTTTGAGAGGACTTGAGGGGTTGGTTCTGCTACTGACCACAACGATCTACTGCAAATTACCCAGAGGTCCACCAGTAGATCCCGATCTACCTTCTGCCCAGCCCGGATATAAACAATGCCTGTTAATCCTAATACAGAAACTTTGGCAACCTGCATTTAGAGCCACGGTTCCATCTTCAGGACACTGGGCAGTCTTCCCCCAACTGGTCTCCTCCAGATGTTTTGGACTACAACTTCAATGACCATTGGCCATGTTGGCTGAGGATGATGGGAATTGCAGTCCAAAACATCTCGAGTGCACCAAGTCGGGGAAGGCTGCCATAGTGCAATTGAGCCTAGTGGTGTCTATGCTGACTGGACACACCTCTCCATGTCTCAGATAGAGATCTTTCACACCCCCACTATTACTGGAAATGCCTGGGATTGAACCTGGGACCTTCTACATGTAAAACATACATTTCCACCAGTGAGCTTCTGAACAATACCAGCTGCATTCACACACAATGGAAGAATTCTGGAAAATCATGGCTAATCACTCATGAGCTGCGCGTACCCGTTTGCTCCCGCTTGGCTCCTCCTGCCAGCAGGAGTGGCTATACCAGGGGTAGGCAAAGTGGTGCCCACAGGCACCAGTGTGCACCCAGACACCTTCCTTAGTACCCACCAAGACACCCTACTCCTCACAATTTTTTTTAAAAAATTTTTTTGCATATTTTCTTACTTGTAGCTGGGATTGCTTCCAAGTGAAGTGGGAGCCTCTAGCTGCTGCCATCTTCATTTCCCAGAATGCTGCTGGGCAGGTTATTTGTCCTTTGTGACTAGCCATGCCTATGGCAGCCATTTTATGGTTGTGCCCAGGACAGTTTCTCAAATTTCCAAATGTGCCCACAGACCCAAAAGGGGGCCTACCTTGGGCTAAACTTACCAGGACTTCAAAGCTTAGTGTGCTGTCCAAACTGGGGTTCCTGGCTTGTTGCTCCCCTAATAAGCAAACCAGGGTTTGTTGTTTATGATTGCTGGCTTGTTAAGGGAGCAACAAGCCAAGAGTCCTGGTTCACACACACTAAAATTCCTAGTTATTTTAGCAGCTCCCACTGGTGGAGCTGCATGCCTCAGCTCATAGCTCATGAATGATAAGCCTGGGTTCTCCAGAATCCTGGTATTATTATTTTCATTTCTATACTGCCCAATAGCCAAAGCTCTCTGGGCAGTTAACAATTCACAAAACACAATAAAACAGCATAAAAACATTTTAAAAAATCAATATACAAAATGTAGAAAACAATTCAATACAAACAGGCTTGTCAAAAGCAGCTGACACAAATGTGCCATCAAACACCCTTAAGTGGGCTTAAATGCCTGGGAGAAGAGGGCAGTCTTAACCTGGCACCAAAAAGATGACAGAGTGGTGCCAGGCGGGCTTCAGTGAGGAGATCATTCCATAAACAGGGGGCCGCCAGTGAAAAGGCCCTCTCTCCTGTTGCCACTCTCCGAGCCTCCCTCAGAGGTGGCACTCAGAGGAAGGCCTCAAATGTTGATCGTAGTGTCTGGGTAGCTCAGGTTGGGAGAAGCACTCCATCAGGTATGGCAGTCCCAAGCTGTTTACCACTGCATGTGAATGTGGCCACTATTGCAGGAGCTCCAACTGCAATGCCTGCCTTCTGGTTACACTCGCATCCAGTTGTTTAACAGGACAACAGTTATGCCACCAAGTTTGGGGCTGAGAATTTCCAAGGTCCGAAACCAAAAGGATGTACGAAGTGTGCCTAATTTTATCTGGTGTTCCACATCCCCTCCAGCAAAGTGCTTGATAGGAGAAAGATAATATACTTAGAAGAACTGGAGGCAAAAACTTTGTTTCAGCCAGTAGCATTTCTTCTTGGGGGTGCTGTAATTGGAGGACGTGTAAGTATTTAACATCCTTGTAAGTGGAATAAGCGGGAACTGAAAATGAATGGCGTTACCCTTAGATTTATGATCAGCCTTAAAAAAAAGAAAGAAAAAGCTCCTCCCCAGAATAACGGGAACCAAAGCTGATTCTCAGGAGACACGCAGGAGAAAATACAGAGTCATATGTGTCCTTTTAAAAGGCTTCTGCATAGAGGTGGTCACGACAGGAGAGGAAACGGTTGCACATCTCACAGCATAGAAGCTCACAATACTGATGCTCTAGACTAGGGCCCCAACAATGCAATCCTATGCATGTTTATTCAGAAATAAGTCCCACTAGATTCAAGGGAACATGCCCAGATAAGTGAGTTTAGGACTGCAGCATCCCATTTGAAGGCTAGTGTCTAAAATGGTAAAACATGTTCTAGGGAACTTGATCATTGCCTGCAAGGATTTTTTTTTGTTTTTTGTGCCCTCCAGGACTCTCCAAACAAATCCAGGATATAAAGTTAAAATGCAAATTGTAGCAATAAGGCAGCCTTACCCAACCTGGCCTTCCAGATGTGTTGGACTAAGACTCCCACTATCACCAGCCAGTGTGACCAATAAAGTAACAGTTTAAGCCTGCTGAAAATGTACCTATATGTTATGTTATATTCAGGATCACTCCTTTTTCTTCAGACCAATTAATCTGTAATAATTACCACCTCTTGGTTCTGTCCTAACAATCGCTAACGTCACTAAGAATCAGACCACACCTAAAAATGTTGAAAGAGTGAAATGTAGGGGTGTGTGTGTGTGTGTGTGTGTAGGAGTAATCCTTTCCCCACTATTTAAAAACACACACCCTGAATTAAGGCTGCCAGGCTCTTTCAGGGCAGGGCTGCAGATGGGGTGGCCAACTTTTCAGCCAGCCCGTGTAGTTGTGCCTTTAGCAGCAGTCTGATCTGCTGCAATTGGCAGTTGGGTCATGTTTTGCTCCATGGCAGAAAAAGCTTCAAATAAAACATCAGTGTACCAATTAAAAAACACAGGAGCAAGGCCAATTTTTTTTTTTAAAGCAGCAAATGCAGCAACTCACACTCTGTTCCTGTCACCCACGCTTCCCTACCTGCTGTGGAGAAGTGCAGTGGGTGGACGAAAGGACCGGGGGGGGGGCAAGGCAAGTGCATTATCTCTTGATGCCGTGTGAAGATTTATTTATTTATTTGTTTGTTTGTTTATAAAGAGTCTTGTGGCACCTGAAAGACAAACAAATCTATTCAAATTTATTAGAAGAAATGGGTTTTAGACTTTAAAGGTGTCACCAGACTCTTTGTTGTTTTTGTTGCGACAGACTTAACACGGCTACCTCCTCTGGAATTTATTTATTACCACTCTATCCTCACAACAACCCTGCGAGGTAGGTCAGGCTGAGCATGTCAGGCCAAAGGTCAATCAATGAGACTCATGGCTGAATCTCGCTGGTTTGCCTGTGAGATGGCCGTAGAGTTTGCCAAGATGGCCCAAATTCAATCCCTGGCATCTTCAGCTAAGGTTAAGGGGAAAAACCCTGCCTGAAACCCCGGAGGAGCCACTGTCAATCAGTGTCAATAATACTGGACTAGATGAACCAATAGTCTGAGTCAGTATAAGGTAGCTTCCTATGAGATTTGATACCAGGATTCCACAGTCCTAGTCTGACACATCCGTTTTCACTACACCACACCGGCTCCATTATATACAAGTTAAAAATATTTTTAGGCTGCCTTTAAGGGTACAACCCTCTCAGGGCGGCTTACATGTTAAAAACCCAATACAATTCAATTATTTTTTTAAAAAAAAACAACCTCTGTTTAAGACCAGGGCTAAGGCTTGTTCGCTCAAGCTCCACAAAGCCAGGAAACTGGAAGCGAAGGCTGATGCCTTAACAGACATGCCCCGTGAACAGTAATGATGTTGTGCAATGTCACAAATTGTGTTTGCTTACAACTTACCTTCCATGCACCCACACTTTTCCTGGGTCTTTCAGGCCCAAATCCAGATAGGGAGGGTGAAGTGCCTGGGACCAGCACAGATGCCCCACGTTGTCTTGTTCTTCTATTGCCTTATGAAGCATAGGAGCCTTAGTAGAGGAATCCTCCTGTGAGTTGACCCACACTTATTTGTTGCTTGTAAGGAGGCACAATTTGTGATATTGCACATCATCACTAATCATGGGGCACATCTGTTAAGGCATCGTCAGCCATCGTTTCCAACTTCCTGGCTTTGCGGAGCTTGAGCCATCATGAGAGCGCCTTAACTCTGGCCTTAAACCAGCAGGGATTTTTGATCATTGAATTTCTCTGTTTTTTTAAAAAGGAAAATTTATTATTACAGTGTTCTGAAAAACACAAACTAAAAAACAAAGCACTAACAAATCATTAACTGAGCAGATGTGTACAAATGAATAGATATATCCCTGTATGTTCAGAAAGGTTTACTTCTGACTAAGCCTGCACAGGGGATTCCAACATGCCCCTGCCCCACCATCCCCTCTTCATCAGTGATCTATCAATCAATCAGTGAGAAGGACTTGACGGCCTTGTAGGCCCCTTCCAACTCTATAATCTATGAGAATCTATGAGAATGATCCCTGCAGTCTTCAAAATTGCCTCCCTCTTATCTTAGTTTGCAGCTTCCTGCTATTCCTCTCCCACTTTCAGAATGCTGACAGGAACACTGGAATTCCTCTCAGAACAGTGGAGTGCAGGCAGCATTCTAGCTTCAGAGTGGAACTGAGCATGTCTGACATGACTTTGCCAGCAGTTGCTGCCATAGGCTTTTCATGGATCTTTGTGGATCTTCAGAGCTTTCCTAAAGGCCTGCAAATTGGGGCTTAAGGAACTCCAGATGGCAACTCGTTCCAGAGGCCTATAAATTTAAGGTACAGGCCCATTTTCTACAGACTGGAGTGTAAAAAGTTTACTATGTTAAGAGACCTGTATATACAGCCACTCTTGGCAAGGAAAACAAAGAGAACCAGCCACAAGAAACTGCTATACCCGTATTTGTTAACTGACCAGGACAGATATACCATATTCAGAACTGCAAAATTTATTATACTTGCTTGAAACTTGAAAGTGCATCCAAAAGTAACTGGAACAAAAACTTGATCGATATTATCTATATTGTTTACAAGCTGGGAATCTTGCCTTCTGTACTCTACTGTAGGTGTAATTAGACTGTTTTTGCTGTAATATCGTTATTTTAATTGTTTTAATTTTAATTTACTTTGCTATATGGAATCTGACAGAGTTTCCTTTTGGAATTGCATGATGGCTGATGGCTAATACAATAAACTTTCCTTCTTTCCTTCTTTCTTCTAAAGTACAGGATGTTAGGTTATATCTACTGAAGGACCTGGTAACCACAGCCAGACTACAGTACAAGTAGGTGATTAAAAGTGCACTGGGAAGCAGGAGGTGGAACTGAATTGCATCTGATCTTTAGGACAGAGATCCTAAGAAATTAGAGCAGGCACAAATAGAACTTCATGGCTTCCAGGATTACACAGGTCGGAAGAGGTGTGGTGTTTTGTTACATGCCCATACAACCAGATGTGAAGTGGTGGAGGAATGAAAACTCTTCTACTTCCTGGCTTTGACCCCATTAGAAAGGCTCATCTCACGCTTTCAGAATCCCTGGCACAAACATTCAAGTATGTATTGTTATTTATATGTGATCAATATGAATGGCTCTTCAGGTATCTGTCTGAGGCACTTACAATATAAATTTCAACACAGAAAACAAGGATGTGGGGGAAAATGCAAGTATTGAAGATATACGTACTTAAACTTGGTTATAGTTGTACCTAGAGATATGAAGGCCCAGAAACCCCCCCCCCAGGGGGGGGGGAGAAATATATATATTAAATTCAGTAAAAAAACATTTTTAACTGAATTTTTCAGTTTTTTTCCTGGCCTTCACATCTCTAGTAGTACTGGAACAGGTAGTTGTTCCAAATGCTAAATCAGGGGTGGGCAACATGCAGACCCTACCATCCCCAATTTTATTTTATTTGATATATTTTTTTAAAGACATCTATAGCGGCTACGGAGTGCCCAAATGGCCAAATTTAGCTTCTTTGCAGGTTAATTTGGCCCTTTTGCAACTCTGTAGCTGCTACAGAATGCCCAAAGGGTTAAATTTAGCTTGCAAAAAAAAGCAAAATTTAACCACTGTACTGCTATGGAGTGGTTTCAGCCCTTTTGGGGGGGCGTCACTGGGGGATCTGAAGGAAGTAAGAGAATTGGCATTGCAGAGGCTATTCCAGGAGTCCCTTCCAGGCATAAAGGGCAGTAGGGGAGAAAGGGTGGGTCACTGCAGGGGACAGGAGACCTTCCATAGGTTGGAGGGGCGCATTCTTTACCAATCAGATGTCTCAGGAGGTGACACCCCGTGATGCAGAAATAGAATTAACCACAAGTAAAAGCCAAACCTCAATTTTACCTGAATAATTTTGAAAACTCAAGACATTTTACATCACTGATTCTTAAACAGCAACAGCTGCTTCTGGCATAGTAGCGTGATTTTCAGAATTTTAAGTTTCTCCGTTGGGGCAACTTTGTTTGAGCGATGTTTTTTCTTTCTTTTTTTAAAAATCCCCCACAAACAGAAGAAAATATCTAATTGCTGCTGAGAATCTGTGTGCCAGAACAGACCCATATGTCTTACACCCTTGAACTAAGGTAATGGCACACATCCTGCTGGGGCTGCCACCCTTTTTTTACTAGCTGCTGCTCCTGTGCCTTTACAGAAGTTTGATCCACAAATTTTGCTTACCTAGCTTATGCTGCAGGAACAAAAATCACTTGCCGATTTCTGGAAACCCACGAGTCACAGAATACAGGCCATATTTTCTTCTCAACTGACAATCCTGTACCTTGGTTCCCTTGTCTTATGCCAGTCCAGCATGATGCAAATTAAGTCATTTCAAAGCACTCCATACAAGAGCAAAGCCAAGTATGCACATCCTCTAAGTTAGGGGTGCAGAACCTCAGGTCTGCGGGGCAAACCTGGCCCTCTTGGGGTCCCCAGATGCCCCCTCCCCTTTCCCCCAACCACTGGATTTTTGATGGTTTTCTGGCTTATGGGCAGGGTTTTTTTCCCCATTCAAAAAGGTTGAAATGTCTCTCCTAAGACTTAGTTACTGGCAGAAAGAGTTTTAAGCTAAAATATGCAAGTATTTTGGCCCTACCACTTTTGCCCTTGGCTCTGCCCACCACTGGAATGCACCTCCCCCCCCCCAGAGCTTCACCCGGGCTGAAAGAGATTCAAACACACACACCCCTATAAATGCTGTACTACACACATTCAGCAGACTACAGTCCTCAGATAAGCAACTGAAAGCTTGAACACTCCCCTTTCTCTATAGCCCTACACTGCAAAACTAGCATTTCAGAGAGAAGGCTCACCTTCTATGGGGGACGGAGGGACACAAACTCAAATATTTGACCTCCCTACTGCAGTGGTATAGTCCAACAAACAGATGCATCATGTAAGGCTGCAGATTGTTTTGCTTGGCTCTAAGCCCCACACAACTTTGAGAGATGACACTTTGTTCCAGAGAGCTGAATATCAACCACCCCCAGGAGGCAATTCCACTGAATTTTAACCAAATCAACAGTCTCTTGTGTTTTGCAAATTAATCTCTAGAGTTGCTACAATTATGACTATTTTTGTTCCATGGCTCTTCTTCGCCTGCCTCGCTTGGGTTCTGAGCAATCTAACGGATGACACACTATCCCAAGCACTACTCACTAGGGAGTCAGCATCACTGAATTTGGTGAGAAATATTTCAAAATAAACCTGCTTGGGATCGTGCTGCTAGTTAAGGACTATAGGGATAGCAGAGCCATAGTGTAAATTCCTTATGCCATAAATATTTATTCTGCTTAAAGCATTTTTATACCGCTTTTATAGGCAAACCTCACAAAGGGATTTCAGTAACACAGCCTTCCCCAACTTGGGTGCCCCTCCCTCCAGGCATACAAATCACAGAATAGCTGGCAGGGGGATTCTGGGAATTGTAAGCCAACACATCTGGAAGGCATCAGGTTGGGGAAGGCATCAGGCTGGGGAAGGCAACCGTAACGTAACACCGATAAGTAAAAATATAGTTCCTATCCTTTTCTTTCCTTGTAATATTTCTTCCAGCCATAGTTAAGATTATCCAGAGTTTGTCGAGTTTGGACAAAACAATACGCTGTGGTTCATCAAACTCCTCCTTTCGATCCCCTCCTTGCAGCCACACCAGAGGAGAAGGAAGGGAAGCATATAAGTCAAAGTCTTGCTGGGTCTCATTCCCATCAAGATAAACCATGGTTTACCATGACATTCAAACCAGCTCAGTCTCTCTAAAAGTCATAAGGAAACTGAAGCTCCAGCCAATTTCTTGGGTAAGGCTTAACTATCTATAATTTAATCAATGGAGCTGCTCCTGAAAACAGTAAACTTAATCAGGTAGATCTATTTTATTTTGGCTCTGAACAGCTATGTCTGAAGAACATTTTAGCTAACTATTTAACTCTAAGAGAGCATCAGATCACCAGCTCTTAGAGAAGTCCTATGTTCTTAACTAGGAGTCAGTAGAAAGAGAAAAACAAGCAAGACAACAAGACTGTTTCATATCCTCTACCATGGCTAACTACACTACACAGGAGGTTACCATTTTTTCAGTTCTTGGTTTTCAACATTTATACTACTACTACTCCAAATATATAAATAACATTAACCACAAACAATAAATAAGTGAATGAAAGTGATAAACACACAAATAATCAACACTTACAGTATGTGATCTCTCATAGCTTTTCATTAATTAAAATTAGAATTCATTAATTCAGGTCTGCAAAAATCCCAGACAAACCATGTGAACCTTTACTTATATGTTCTGCACAGGAATGGCTCCTAAACTGCTTACAGCTGTTTCATCAATTAGATCAGGGGTGAGCAGACTTCAGACTTATCAAGTCTACTTTGTTTTTTTGGTAGAACCCCAATTCTCTGAGCACATCTTGAGCCTAGGAATTTGTTTTTGGTAGCCAGAGCTGAACTCGGATCACAGCCCTTTCATATAGAAGTCCACTACCAGTTACCTCAAGATTTCTTCATTTCAGCAGCCTAGTTTAAGGAGGAAAAGGTCATTTTGAGGTTACTACTGTTAAACAATTCTACCGCTAGATACCAATCTACCTTCTGCCCACTCCTGAATTAGGTGACTGGTGGTATCACATTATGTACCCAGCTGGATGCAACATATAATGCCCATATGCTGACAGATTATTATAGGGTTGGAACCAGATTCAGTCATGCTTAGAGTGGACCTACTGAAATCAATGGGGCAAATTAGAGATGACTAATTTAAGTCCAATGTGTCTACTCTAATCATGACGAAGTCTGGATCCAAACCAGTTTGGGGAGAATATATGACACGCATTCTGAAGCAGGGGTGGGCTCCTTAAATGCAGCCCTCACCCCCTGCTCAATTTGCTTGAAAGCAGCAGCAAAGCAACCAGCGGCTTGCAGATTAATTTCAGCAGCAAAACATGGATTGTTTTGCTGCTGCTTTTGACATGTGCTCCAATGAGACCGCAGCCCCAGGTGGCTTGAAACTGACTCCCGGAGCCTCTGAATTTGCCCACCCCTGCTCTAAAGCATCTGCATTACCAATTTGTTTCTCTGGGGCATTTCAAAGTGCTTGCATTGATCTTTACAGCCCTGTATGGTGTGGGTTCCAAGCACCTCAGGGAGCACCTTCACCAATATAACCCCACCCTCAAAAGAGCCTTAACATCTTGTAATGAGGATCTGCTGTGGGTTCCATCTCTCCCACCCACCCAGATAAGGTGGTCATTATTATTAATACATATTTATCCCACCATTCCTCAAAAGATCTCTGGCTGGCAAACATGGTTCCCCCATGAGGTAGGTTAGACTGAGAGTTTAGGACTGGTCCAAAATCACTCAGCAAGTTTCATGGTGAAGAGAGATCTGAAGACAGGTCTACCAATCTATGCCAGCAATCTAACCCTGCCTCCGCCAACCTGCTGCCCTCTAGGTAAATTGGACTGCAACGCCCATCATTCCCAGCCAGCATGGCCATTGGCCTTGGCCTCCTTTTACAGAGCGGTGAAAATACATTTATCCCCTAAGGCATTTTGGGATTACTGCAGGTTCTCACTGTTTAATGTACGGTAGTTTTAAATGTTGGTTTGCATTAGTGTAGTTGCATTGTTTTTATTCTGTACTGCTACTTTTTATTTGTTTTTTAAAGTTGTTATACAACACAATTTTTCTGTTGAAAGGCAGTCCACAAATATTGTAAACAAACAAACTGGTGTTTATACCTCCTCAATATGAACCTCTATAAAAGAATAATGGACACGAACAGGGCCTCCATGAATCGCCACTGGTACGTTAATAGTGGTACACTTAATCAGTGCGTATCAACAGCACAGAACTTCCTTGATTTCCACTTCTGAAAGCATCCAAAGGAAAAATAAAAAAGAATGATTTCCACCTGTGCAATTCCTTTACTGCTAATATTAGTTGATCATGTACCGGTATACGAAGCCTAGCACTGAAGGTTATGTGAGTTATTGCAACCCTGGTGCTCTAGTTACAGTATGTGCGGGAATTTGGTTGTGGATACAGGCAGATGGTACAAGGTAACCTCATTCATCCAAATCCAAGAAACTAATGCTATATTTGCAAGTCATTATGGAGACTAACAGATGCCAGATTTAATCCTGTAATAATTCTATGAATCAACAAATTCACTTTCAGACTACCTACCACAGTTCCCAAGAACTTAAGTGTTCTTACCATGTGGTGCCCTCCACATGTTTTGGACTACAACTCCCAGCATTCTTGACCATTGGCCATGCTGGCTGGGGCTGATAGGAGCTGATGTCCAAAACATCTGGAGGGCACCATGTTGGGGCAGACGTTAATTTCTATCCAGGAAAAACAGACCTAACATGCAATCTTTAGTACCAGGCAATCTATGCTTCTCCTGTAGATACCAACTGGACCCGATTCCAAATGCTTTCAGCCCACATTTAGAATAGAATTAGAATCACAGAATTATAGCGTTGAAGGGATCTCAGAGATCATCTAGTCCAACCCCCTGGTCAATGCAGGCTCTGCACTGCAGGGTACAGCTACAGCATCTCTGACAGATGGCCATCCACCTTCTGCTTAAATACCTTCAGTGAAGGAGAACCCATGAGGCAATCTGTTCCACTGCTGAACAGCTCTCATGGTTAGGAAATTTCTCCTAATATTTAGCCAAAATCTGCTTCCCTGCAATTTCCACCAGCTGATTATAGTTTCCATCCGCTGGCTAACAGAGCCCCCCAGTCAGGGATGTCTGTCACTCAGTGCAGTTTGCTCCCATGTGTGAAGCTGCTACTACAGATCAAACACCACAGGAAGGAACTTTCCTGTCATGTCATCTCACAAATAATACTTTTCAATTAAAGTAATTCACACCTGCAGCTACATGGCATGGAGCGATAAGAAACAATGTTGATCAAAACCATTGCACGAGCCAAGCCCCCCCAAATACAAAGCTAAGATCCAGTGTGCAAGGATTGCACACAGACAATAACCCCTTTCCTCAAGCGTAGCAAGGTAGCACAGTGAAAAAGTGAGTAGAGACGCAATCCTAGGCATGTTTAGAAAGAAAAAAAGTCCTACAACTCCCAGCATTCCCCAGCCAGCTATGCTATGTTATGTTGGCTGGGGAATGCTGGGAGTTGTAGGACTTTTTTTCTGTCTAAACATGCCTAGGATTGCAACCTAAGGGAAAGGCAGGCAGATCACATGGTCTCAGCCCCTCCTCAAATTCATCCACAGGCAGGTGACTAAATATTAGCACCACCTGCCATAATCCTAAATCCTACACATGCAGCAATGTGGTAAGAGAAAACAATACACCCAAAGAAGGGATGAGAACCAGGGACAGGCGGGACAAGCTCTGCAGGACCAACCAAACCAGCCAAACTTCTGTTGAGTGTTCCCTGCTCTGTGAGGTCACTGCTCATTTAAACTTTCATGAAGTCTGACTGCTTATATATTTATAGACTCAAGCAACTTACTGGGACTACATACTTTCCCTCCGTCCAAGGGTACTCAACCAGTGAAGAAAAGGGGTATTATCACATCTCCTTAGCAACAGGCCCTGCTCGATGTCCCACTGCCATTTGCACTAAGACTCATGGGCAGACGAGAGACATGGTCTTTTTGGCTGTGGCACCCAGATTCGTGGAATTCTCTGCCTCGATTTTACCTTGCGCTCCAGGGAAGAGCCGTAGTTGCTGCAGAGCACCTCCTATGCATGCAAACGGTCCCAGATTCAATCTCTGGCATCTCCAGACAGGGCTGGTAAAGGCCCCTGTCTGAAATTGAGGAGAGCTGCAGTCCATGTAGAACAGCCTTCCCCAATCCTGGAGCCCTCTAGATGTGTTGGGACTGCAACTCCCATAATTTCCAGACAGCACAGCCAATGGTCAGGGATTACGGGAAATGTAGTCCAAAACATCTGGAGGAAATCAGGTTGCTTACCACGGCAATACTGAGTTAAGATAAGCCAGACTTGACATAAGGCAGCTTCCTTAGATCAAAACACTGGATTTTAGATGTGCATTTGACCTGGGCAGATATTGTGTGTTGAGTTCTCCTCTCTCTCTCTCCCCCGTTTTGGCATTGCTGCAAGTTTATGTTGTTCTTGTTTCATTAATTTTGTTTTATTTGCTTAGTTATTATTTTGAGTGGGTTTTTTAAAAAAAAAAAAAGTCTCCACACACCCCACACATGATTTTTATTTCATCCGTCAGCTACTTTGGGGATTTCACTGAGTAGCTATTACATGTTTTAATAAATAAAATAAAGAGGGCTAAGAAGACTCCTCCTGTTCTGACAGTCTGGGAGGATGCCTGCCTGGGCATCCCTGCTTATAAGCCACATGCTTATCGAACAAATCCCAATTTCAAGTAACCCTGGGAAATTCTGGCCCAGACACACTAGCAATGCCTACAGAAAGGCCAAGAGGAGTTGAGCGACTGGCAACAGAAAGAAGAGATGAGGTCTCACGCTGCCCACTTCATTCAGCCACCCAGAGCAATAAAATAAAAAAATTAAAAATACCAGAAAACAGATGGTATTGGCTGTAGATCTGCCCTTCCAAGGACCACAAACCGTGCACAGAACAGGAGGAGGTGCAATCCCACCCTTGTGTTGAAATCAAAAGCAGAACAAGGGCTCCTTTTGTTGTTTAACAGGATAGCAAAATACCACTCAGCTTGCAAGAATAGATGGGAACGGCATGAATATCAGAACAGAGCAGGTCAACAGATTTATCTTGGGTACTGTCCTGGACTGCATCTTCCCATACCCGCCCCCCCCCCGCTCCGTCCAAACTCAGGCAGCCAGAATGCTTGGGAAAGCTGAAAATGTGGGGTATGAAAGTTTTTGCCTTGACCCCCCCCCCCAGCCTTTCACCCACCACAGATGACGGAAATCTTGCATCTTGAGTCTTCCACAGCTAAGATCATTCAGCGACTTGAGAACTAAAGCGACCTGATGAAGCACCCTCCACCCCCTTTCGTAATACCTGACTTTCTCATCCCGCCCTCTGGGGTGGGATTTTTTTCAGACAAAAACTATTACGGCCTTCCCCAACCTGACACTCTCCAGATACGTTGGCCTGCAACTCCCACCGTGACCCAGCCATGCTGACTGGAGATGGTGGGAGTTGTACTCCAACACATCTGGCGGGCACCAGGTTGGGGAAGGATGAACTATAGGATGGTTTTCTAGAGGTGCTGCAGCTCTTGGACAGGGGTGGCCACCCCTAGGCATTTAAGTTCACCCAACAGCAGTGAAAAGACCTGGGGAAGATTAATGCTTCCCAAGTACCAATTAAGCTTTTCTCCTTGAAAAAAGGAGACACCACAGTGCAGGCCAATTCATTCTCATGCCCAAAGAACGGCATCTCTCCCGGGGAGAATATCAAGTGATTCCACCGTAACCCTCCCTAGCATACACACATGGGCCAACAGCTGGCCGTGGCAGCAGGTGCTCTTTGCAAACACCCCCCCCCCAGGTGCCAACATCTCTCAGGGCAAGCGCCTCGTTGTGCCCATATCTCCCCATGGCATCAATTTCTGTTGCCATAGAGATTCACTCCCCCACCCACTACTTGAACACACCTTCCCTCCCCCCCAGAAGCCCAAGCCAATAACCAAATAAATAAAAATGAAATAAAATTAAAAATGACACATTTTCAGAAGGAACAATAAAACATGGCAGCCTAGTTGGGGCGGGTGGATGCCCCCAGAACTGGGCAGATCTCTCTCGCTCCAGTCCCTGCGACCACCAAACCCGCCCAGTCGACAGAATGGACAAAACACACAAACGCACACGAGAGAGACCGAAGGAGAAAACCAGGAGTGTCCAGCAAAGCTGGCGCTGCTAAACAACACTGGAGATCATTACTCAGAGAGATAGCAAAAGGGGTTAAAAATACACACACACACACTTCTCCTCCTCCTCCTTTTCCTGCCCCTCTCGGGAACATATCGCCCACCCCACAAGCAATCTCCCTCCAGCCGCAGCCAGAAACAACAGATCCACCTTGCCCTTCCTTCCTTCTTCCTCCCTTTCCCCCACCCCAAAATCCTTCACCCACCACCAACCTGCGAAGCGCCGCCAAAGAAGGTGCCTGCGCGGCAGCCAGAGCTGAGCCACGTTAAAAGAAAAAAAGGGGGGGCGGGATGGCCCTTGCGTTTCTCCTCTTGCCTCTCAGGGAGTCGGTGCCTCTCTGCCCGGCGTGGAGAGGAGGAGGGCTCCGATGAGCCGTTCTCCCTTTTTCTTGCCTTTTCTTTTTCTCAGAGATCTTTCTGTCCTTGCTCCATCGTGGCCGCTTGGCTGGGTGCGGAGGGAGGAGAAGGAGGGGGCTTAATGGGCGACGATTGGTGCAACTAACAAAGCCCCCCGTGCAGGCGGCGGCGGCGGCTTGCTTGCTGCTACTGGCACTAGCGCTGCTGCCGCTGAAACCACAAACCTACGAGCGCATCGCAGCTCTCCACCTCCATTCTGCTTTCCCCTCGCAGCTCCAATTGCACAATAGAGTCCCGGCAGCCTCATCAATATTCATTGCCCGCCCCTTCCCTCCCCTCCCTCCCTTGTCCTCCCCCCTCCCGCCTGACACTTAGGCTAGAGCAATAGAGCTCCTATCTCCGGCTCGAGAGGAAGAGGAGGAAGGGGGGGGAGGAGAGAAAAGAGCGCTTGCATTGCATTGCAAGCAGCGCGCGCAGGCGGGGCTGGGTGGGAGGGGGTGCGGGGTTGGGGAGATTCCCCGGGAATCTGCCTCTGCGGTTGTGCTAGATTGCCCGAGCAGATCTTTCCGGCGTTGGGGTGAACGGAGAGATAGAGCGAGAGGTCAGACAAAGGGGGAAGGCTGGCTGTGGATCTTCTTATACTCCCTCCCTCCATCTTCAGCCCCGGCTCTGCAAAGACGAAGGCTTCAATCCTAGAACGTACCCCTTTTTTCTTAAGCCTCCTGGAAGCAACCGATCTCGGCGCAAGATTAAGTTTCGGAGTAAAAAGAACACCCCCCCCCAAACTAAACCAACAATCCCCCCCCCGGCCACACACGCGCAATCCTTGCTGGGATTGCAACAGCTGGGCATTTATTATAATTGCTGTGCTAAGCGCTGACACCCGATGGATGGATGGAACCTTCCCCAACCCAGCGCCCTCCAGAGTGGAATGGACTACGACTCCCATCACCCCCGGGGAGATGGGAGCTGTAGTCCATTCCACTCTGGAGGGCGCTGGGTTGGGGAAAGGCTGGCGGAGGCCAGCGTGGAGGGCGGCTCGTTCCATAGGTACGGGTCCCGCGCGGCGGCTGCCGGACCCGGAGAGAGGTTTCGTCACAGCAACCAGGGCTCCTGGTAAAGATCCCAGACGCTGTCCGTACGCGGAGCAGCGGCCCCCGCCGCGATGACCAGGGCGAGCTTGGGAACTCCCCGCGCAAAGCTCGCCGGAGCTATGACTACACCAGCGAGGCTGCTGCAGTCCTAAGCAAGGCGAACTCCAGACGGAGAAAGAGAAAAGCCACACGTTGAACCTGGCTACGTCGGGAGGAAACGTGGGTAGGATCGGAGAGATTGTAAACAAAGCGGTGCCATCTCACCAAATTAAGTACTGGCCTACCTTACAGGGTCCTTGTAAGGATTTACTTTGGGAGCCAGGAAGGTGTAGTGGTTAGAGTGGTGGTGGGGAGAACCTGTGACCTTCCAGATGTTATTGGACTCCAAATCCCATCAGCTCCAGCCAGAATGGCTGATGTCACAGCCCCCACCCAGGCCTGGGCTAGTCAGACTAGGGTTGGTGAGACCCGGGTTCAAATCCCCACTCAGCCACTAGGGTAACTTTGACCCAGTCACTATCTCTCAGCCTGACCTACCTGACAGGGTTGTTGTGAGGATAAAATGGGTGGGGGAGGAACCATATATACCACCTTGAGCTCCTTAGAGGAAAAGTGGGATATAAATAAAATACCGTAAGTTAATGTAGGAGATGGTGCTTTAAACATTCAAAAAGCACATCTTGATGTTTTTATCCTGCCCTTCCACCAAGGGTCTTAGAACAGCATACAGTATCCCACACTTTGTATCCTCACAACAACCCTGTTAGGTAGGCTAGGCTGAGAGACAGTGACAGGCATCTGTCATCCTGTATGAGTGGAGGGCAGCAGTCTGAACAGGAGAAACTCCCTGTATCTGTGGAGGCTCTCCACATGATTAAGAACCCTAGAATCTAGATCAGGGCTCTCCAACCTCGGGTCCCCAGATGTTGCTGGACTACAGCTCCCAGAATCCCTTGCCATTAGCCATGCTGGCTGGGTATGCTGGGAGCTGTAGGCCAGCAACATCTGCGGATCTAGATGGACTGCTATGAAGTTCAGGCAGCACGGTACCTTCGGACCATATCTGGCACCAAGCACTTACATCCCGCCGTCCCCAACCTGGTGCCTTCCAGATATGTTGGATCGCAACTTCCAGCATTCCCATTGACCATGCTGGCTGAGAATGTTGCAAGCTGCCGTCCAACAAACACATCTGGGGGCAGGGATGTTGAAGAGTCCTTGGTCTCGAGTCCCGAGTCTTGAGTCCCGAGTCTTTGGAGCCGAGTCCGAGTCCTTGGTCCAAAATGGTGACTCACGAGTCCCGAGTCCTGAGTCACTCCCAAAACTGACTCCACGAAGCCTTATTAAAATCAATGGGGTTTCCCCCCAACAGCTACTTCAGATGTGTGGCTTAAATAAATTCTAGGCACAAGTGTGCCTTTTTCTTTCAAAACTCTGCAACTGATTTTGGCAAGAACAGACCAGGCAGACAAACCCAAAATAACCAAGCAGGCAGAGGAGGCAGGGAACCCCAAAGCAGGCAGGCAGAGGCCTTTGTCTTGGACAATTCAAACTGTGCAACTGGTTAAGAAGAGACCAGGCAGGCAGAGGAGGCTGGGAACCCCAAACAGGCAGGCAGAGGCAGCCAAACCCAAAATGTCTGACCCTAACCCCCCACAACAACACATCAATCAAAATAAATCTCAACACATCGTTGGGGCTGCGCTCCTGGTAGCTGTCCATAGTGGCTGAGCAGCGGCGCGCCTCGCTTCCATGCGCTCTTCACCGGTGATCACGCTCCTTCTGGCACAGCCAGAAGACTCGTCAACAGCCCAGGGATGTTGACGAGTCCTTGGTCTCGAGTCGAGTCTCGAGTCCCATTAAAAATATTGGGACTCGAGTCAGACTTGAGTCAGAGGGGGGACTCAGTCCGACTCACGAGTCGAGTCCGAGTCCCCATCCCTGTCTGGGGGGCACCAGGTTGAGGAAGGCTGCTCATATATAATAGCTGCATCCTGCTAGGATCCAGAGCCTACTTAAATGCTGCACTGTTTTGTTCTTTTCCAGGTCATCTATGCTGCTATGTCCCAGGGCATGGTCTGAAGGCACGTGAGGCAGCCACCTTGCTGAAGGTCTGGGTCTGGTCAGTGCTTGGAGCAGAGACCATCTGGGAACCACGTGTAGCCACCTTGAATCGCACGATGGAAGAAACATGGGATATAAATGTAGTAAATAAATATGTATATATTATACACAGTATTGGAGAGAGAGGGAGGAAGCATCAAGCAGACACATCCCTCCACCACACCTCCCTCTTTACTGATCCAAAAGGATATTTTTGCTACAGTTCCCACCGTATACAAAGCAGCTAGAGCAGCCCTCCCTAAACTGGTGCCTTCCAGATGTTTTGGACTACAACTCCCATCATCCACTGACCATGTCCTGGTGTATTTGATATTTTTGGTGTTTTCACCTTGCCCCTTTTGCCCCACTAACCACTGGAATGCAGCCCCCAAGAGCATCTCCAAAATTAAATTCAGTTGTAAGGCTGAACGAGGTTCAGCACCCCTGCTCCAGTCCCTAGCCATCAGCGACCTAGCTGTGACAAGGGAGCCTAAGTAGACACCTGGGGGTAGGAATGAATGAAAAACAACCAGAAGCAAAATACAGGTAGCAGCCTTACATGCTTTATGTTAATTATATTGAACACATTTTTACTTTGGAAGAAAATATGGCCTGTGGCTCATATTGGCTCAGCTTGTCTGAGCAGTGGAAAGCTAAGCAGGGTCAGGCCTGGTTATTACTTGGATGGGAGACCCCTCCTCTGGTTTCCTGCATTGAGCAGGGGGTTGACTTGATAGCCTTGTAGGCCCCTTCCAACTCTATGATCTATGTAAAGTATCTCATGCATGTCAGCTGTTCTTGAACTTTTGAATTCATTGGCCACAATACTGGAACTTTGGAGCTGAAGCACAGTGATTTAAGCTGCTGCTTGTTATACCAAAGGCTGTGGGTTTAATTCTGTTTTCTTGAGAGCCAGTTCTAGTAATAGCGGGCTAGAACTGGGATGTTGTGCTCAACCATGAAGCACACTATGTGGCCTTGGGCTAAGCACCATCCCTCAGTCTAACCTACCTCATAGGGTTGCTGTGAAAACAAGGGTGGGTGGGGATAACATGTATGCAACCCTAAGCTCCTTGGATAAAGATAAGGATAAAAGTGTAATGAACAAACAAACAAAATATGTAACTAAAAAATAAGGCAGGAACAGGTTTACTGCTTACTGTAAGTTTACTGCTTACTAAACAATAGGAGAGAATACTGTGCCCTCTTTTTTTCCTTCTAGGTTTGTAAATACAAGGACTAGAAGCTTAACTTAATATTTTTCTTTTTCTTTTTTAAAAGAAAAGCTGAACATTTAGGGAAGGGACCTGGAATATTCTGGAGGGGATCAGGCTGTACAATCCTCCCAGTATCTACAACTCTGTTTCCCCACCTCCATCATACCTAGAGCAATTCAAGCTTCTCCAACCCCATCAAATGCTCCATATGGGAGCAAGGGGTGAAGAGGGTTCCAGGAAGAGTGTTACCCCTGCTTCACAGTAGGGTGGCCATGTGTCCTAAGTTATAGAGGACAGTCCTCTATCTGAAGGACTGTTAGTGGAAGTTCTCTATTTGGAGGCATCCTCTATTTAGCAGGCCATCCAGTCCAAGTCCAATTTAAAGAACCGTAAGAAGGGAAAACAGAGGGCTTGAAGTTGCCATCAACAGTACCTGGATAGCTGACTGATCAGGAATGTTGGTCACCTGGTCACAGGAACATAGGAAGCTGCATTATACTGAGCCAGGCCATTGGTTCATCTAGCCCAGTACTGTCAACACTGGCCCAGTTTGCACATAATGGGAAGCCACTGTGGGTGAATTAGCCCTTGGGGTTTCTCATTGTGGCAGCAGCTGCCATCTTGAATATTTGAGCTGTGGCAGTGACATGCTGTAGCTTGTCACTATGTGCAAAGCTGGCAAGGGTAGGTTGTTCGGGTGGTTGGCAAGCCCCCCACAACCCTAGAACAGCCCATGGGTTCTGGGTGGTCAAGGACCCCAACAACCCTTTCCAGATTCACGCGTAACAAGTTACAGCATGCCTCTGCCACAGCTCAATATTCAAAATGGTGGCCACTGCCTCCATGAGAAGCCCCACAGGGAAATTCCCCCATGGTGGCTTCTCATTATGTGCAAACCAAGTCACTGACTGGCAGCAGCGCTGCAGGTTTTTAGACAGGAGTTTTTCCTGCCCCACCTGGAGATACCAAGGATCAAACCTGGGACCTCCTGCATGCAAAGCTCTTACCACTAAGCTACAGCCCCTTCCCACCTTTGCGATCACACTAAGGCACAATCTGGATTGTATTCCCATTTAAATTATTGCCATTATTTCTAAATTTGCTCCTCTACATATAAATTAGCACATGCACATTTTATGAAGCTCTGTCTTTTGCCTTCTTTTTTGGCAATGCACAAGTGGCTACCCTACCTCCCGGATGGGGTTTTCTCGGATTCAGCAAGACAGATTTGCTTCTCATTTCTCTCTCTGCCAGGCACTAAAGAGGAAATGAAGGGGAAACAGGCCTATTTTGGAAATACCCATTCTCTTAGGGAAGATGCATTATTCATTCATTTATTGCACTGGTTTGACTGCCCAATAACTGGAGCCCTCTGGGCAGTGTACAGGTGAGTTACAAACATCAAATGCAGAACAGTAAAACTATGATAAAAACAGCACATCATAAAACCAGCAGCACAAGGCTGAAACAATGAAGGACATAAAACTAAAAGAAAAGCAGCAGCAAACTAAAACAGTGCAAAGAGATCTGAAAGCAAGAAAAAATGCCTGGGAGAATAAAAGTGTCTTCACTTGGTACAGAAAAAGACACAACACAAGACAGGCCTCTCTGGGGAGGGCATTCCACAGATGGGGCACCACCACTGAAAAGGCCCTCCCTCTCTGTTGTAGCCACCCACCTCACCTTCACACACAGGTGAAGGAGGACACAGCTCCAGGGAATTAGCCAGGGTCAGTAGCAAAGGCAAGATCAGTAAGCACTCCAAACACAGGGGGAGCCAGGGAAGAGCAAAGCTATCCAGGAAATACAAAACAGGAGCTAATGCTCAGACATTCTTCTAGCTAGCACCTTGATTCTGGAACTGAAGGCTTTTAAACCTGAGCCCCACCCAGATCACAGCTGCAGACCATTAGTGCCAGCTGAGGAAAGGTCTACTCATGAGCAGGGCCTTGCTCACAAGTATACCTTTACTCACAGGGAGTCCCTATGCCACAGGTGGGCAGCTCTGTGTTTGGCAGCTGGCTGAGCCTTGACCTTAAGTAGGCTGTGTTCCGTGGAGCTAGCTAGGCAGCCACGCTTGCCTTTGAGTCATGATGTTGTGGGTTAATAGCGGTCTCCCTCAAGGGCCCAGAATTCCCCTGATCTGCCTCAAGGTTCACAGACACATGCAACTCCTCTGTGATGCTTGGATCCGGGTGGGGGGTGGCCTGCAGGTTATCCTCTGAATAGGAGCCCTCCAGAGGGGCAGGGCCTGCACAAACTCTTCTGCCACAGGATCCTTATCCCTTGCAGCTTTTATCCTGAGCTTTCTAGGGGCTATCCATGGTGGCGAACCTATTTTGGGGGATGGAGTTCAGCACCACAGATAGCTCCTATAAAGCTTCAAATAAAACCTGCAATGGATTAGGAGCCCCACTGAAATAGGAGTCACCAGCCTCTCCTGCCCAGCTATGGCCCACTACCCCCACACGTACATTTCACTACCCCTACCTCCGCTGCCCCTACCTCCGCTGCCACCTGCCCTCTGGCTCGTCCTGATCCTCTCAGGGTGATCCAGAGGGTGGGCTCTCTAAAGAGCTGCGTTGGCTGCTTTTTCTGGCCAACGCAGCTCTTCAGAGAGCCCACCCACCTGCCCGCCTGGCAGCTCACCCTGAGAGGATCGAGACAAGCCAGAGGGAAGGCGGCTGTTCCAGGGAGTCCCGCTGGTTGCATCCGCTGTGTGCCGCCGAGCAGGTGACAGCTCCGGGAGAGCCCCGCCAGCCCTGCAAATGTCGCAGCGGGAGAGTGATTGGCAGGGCAGCGTTCTCTGCAACATCTTGTGCAGTGCTGCTTTGCTGGGGGCCCTCTTGGTGGGGAGGGGGCAGCACACAATTTGCCACTCCTCCCGCTCTGCCGCCTGAGGCAGGGGATTCACCCTGCCTCATGGGAGGGCTGGCCCTGCAGTGGGGGCATGACAGAAATGTCCATTCCAGCACTGGGGAGAGGGTGTACAGACCACATATCCTTCAAAAAAAGAACTGTTCTGGGACTGGCAGAGCATTACTGCAGGGAGCCAACTATCCTTATTTGCAGCTCTCCTTCTTTACAAAGGGGTATTTTAAAGCTCACACACTTAAAATGGTACTATCGATTAACTCTCGCCCACTAAAGAACAAAATGTTTAACTGTTTGTTTGTTTTTAAAAAAGGTAATAACATGATGTGAGCATGGCAGCATGGGTGGGGGGTGTCACTGGCATAATCTGACAGGCACCCGTGAAACTCACACAACCACATTCCATCCAAATAGCAAAGATACGGCTGGGGGGGGGGGATTAAATTTTCCCAGTAAAAATATGTTGCTCTTTGAGGGGGAGGGGGTGATTTGTATGCTGGTCCCAGGAAAAGATTTCTTGTCCCTTTGTTGAAAGGAATGCTTGAGAGAACTTAGCTTGAAGAAGTGTGTAAGTTACCTGTGGTTACAGATCCTTATGTAACTTAAGCAGCTTTGTTTGCTGTTGCTGCCAACAAGATTAGAGCAAAGGTTTTAAAAACTATTGTTGTTGTTCACTTGTGCATACGATGGGTTGATGGGACCAGAATGTTCCATCCCCCCCCCCTTGGTAAAATTGTAACAACCTATGGTCATATACAGTAAAACTGACTGACACACTGAATAATGCCTGTGCCTATGAATACCAGTTGCTGGGGAACATGGGCGAGAGGCTGCTGTTGCACTCGTGTCCTGCTTGTGGGATCCTGTGTGCAGCTGGTTGGCCACTGTGTGAACCAACAGCTCCTCCTGAGTGAATACTCCAGCCAGCATTTCCTGCAGCGTGCTATCAAAGGTCCTGACATGGCGGCTCCTCCCGGAACAGATAGTGAGCACTGTGTTGCAGTCTGCTTCCCTTGGGCCTCAGCCTAGGCAGGACAATTTTTATTTATTTATTTATTATATTTCTACCCTGCCTTTTTTCCTGCAAGGAACCCAAGGCGGCTTACATAATCATCATCCTCTCCATCTTATCCTCACAACAACCCTGTGAGGTAGGTTAGGCTGAGAGTCAGTGACTGGCCCAAAGTCACCCAGTGAGTTTCATGGCCGAGCAGGGACTAGAACCCGGATCTCCCGAGTCCCAGTCCAACACTCTCACCACTACGCCCCTTTCTGATTGGCTGTTTTTGGTATGGAGCCGCTGGAGCTGGTGCAAGCGACTGGGACTGCAGTGTGAGTGGCATGAGTAGGAACTGTGGAAGAGACGCCTCTACCTGTAGAAGCCCAGTTCTCCTCATCCTTGCCCTACAGCTGCCCTGGCCTGTGCTGCTCCCCTCCCAGCCTCCTCCTTGGATTCCCTTTCCAGTATCCCCTCACAGTGCTGCCCACCAACACCCAGGTCTAAGGAATGTAGAGGCAGTTGCAAAGCATGGAATCCTCTGAATATCAGATGCTGGAGTTCACTGTGTGAACAGAACGCTCGACTAGATGGACCCTTGGTCTGAACCAGCAGGGCTCTACTTATGTTCTAAGGAGCCAAGGTGAATACCCTCCAAAAAAGAACAGCTCCCTTGAGGAAAGGTTTCCGGATGCTATGCAACAAATGAAAGATCCTACATGTGACACAGTGGGGTTCATCATCATCATCATCATCATCATCATCATCATCATCATCATCATCATCAAGAATCTTTCTACCTACCAGTAACCTCTGAACCCTGTCACAGAAGACAGCTTTTGCCCCATCTGCCAATTGAGTTTCACCTCTGTATCCCTGCAGATATGGGCATTGCTAGGCCTGATTCCATTCCCCAATCTATATCCTAGGGCCCCAAATATATTCCCCAAGGCCCCGAGGGTCCATTTATGCTAATAGAAGATTTATTTCCTAGCTTAATTGCCATGCAGGAGCTGATTTTCAAGGAGGTTAACCCTCCCCACATGGTTGAACTCTCCCCCACCCCACAAAATCACCCTCCCTCCAAGTATGGCAATCAAGCTTGGGGGGGGGGGAGGGATGCCACTGGTGTTAATTGAAACTTTTCTTCTATGCTTAATTGCATGAGGTGGGGGCATGTTTCTACAGGAGAGTAAGAGAGACAAATGGGGAGGGGGAGAGAGAAGTAGTGGAAGGGACAGAAAAAGATTGCGGATTACCGTAATTGTAATTGAAGAGGAGCTACTGATTTGGGATGATCTGGGATGGGGTGCAAATTGATTGAAGAATGTATTTTATTTGAGGTGATTTGAATGAGAAATTCATTGGCTGGCTTTGCCTTCTGTGAAATTTAAAGAAATCCTAGTACAGTAATACCTTGGATTGCAAGTAACTTGGTCTGAGAGCATTTTGCAAGACAAGCAAAAAAAAAATTATTTTACTTGATAAACGAGCAAGGTCTTGCAAGACAAGTTAATAGGGATGTAACTGCTCGCCTCAAGCAGGTGTAGCGGGCCGAAATCAGCCCCGCTCACACCCGCCAGAGACTCGCTTTGATATAAGAGTGTTTTGGATTACAAGCACGTTTCCGGAACGAATTATGTTCTCAATCCAAGGTATTGCTGTAGTTATATTTAAAGTGGCACATATATTAATTTGCATATGCAAAATATAAGCAGATTTGTATGGTATAGACCTGGCCCCCAAATCACTGAAATCCCTAGCAATGCTTCTGCTGTTGGAGTAATTTCACCCACTCCTGCTAGAAAGTTTGGGTGAATATGCTAAATAGCTCCTTAGGTAAGTGAGCCCCAGCAGCCTCAAAAACACAGACACCCAGTTCCTAATCATAAAGAGTGCCTTGTTGAGGTTTAAAGGCAGTGGTGTCATTAGGGCAGGACTTTAGGGCAGTCATTTAGGGTGGAACAAGCAGGATGGTCCCCAAAGGCAGCAGGGCTGGCTTACCACATTTTGAAGCAAGTGGAGTAATACACGTTTAGGGCATAATCTTATACAAGTTTAGACTGAAAAAAAAAAAAAGTCCTAGATCTCCCAGCATTTCCCAGCCAACATGGCTGGCTAGGGAATGCTGGGAGTTGTAGGACTTTTTCTTTCTTTCTGTCTAAACATGCATAGGATTGCACCCGTAACCATTTAAAGAGTTTGGAGGGGTGGTGTGCCCATGAGACCATTAAGTCCAGAGTCTAAAATCATATCCTCCAACATTTCACAGATGAAAATAGGGACACACATATGAATTTGTAAGAGGTATGGTTAAGCAACATGAAGGTGTGATCAAGAGGGTGTGGCCAGGCAACATGAGGGCATGACCAAGTACAGAAGTTATTAGAGGAAACACAAAATCTTATATATTATAATTATTACATTATTATATTATATATTATTTTATAATATTTTAGAAGTGGCTTTTGTAATATTTATTTTACCTTACTCAAACCCTTAATTGTTGATATCTGACGTTTTTCATGGGGGGGGGGGTCAGTGCAATCTCTTTCTTTTTGTTTTAAAATTGTCAGGATTGGCACAAATTCAACAGGTGAAGTTTACCCACCCACCCCACACCCCCAAACATGGAGAGAAGGGGAAGTTTCTTGCATTTCCTTCTGACACTGTAAACTCACCTGTTAGAGGCAAAGAGTCAGCTCTATTAGGAAATAAAATCTTTGGCAATATAAAGATAGGAATCATGTGATAAATTCCCTCATTCACCTCTCCCTCTGCACACACACATGAGCACACATCCTCAGGTCTATTCCTTCCCTGCTCTCTTTCTCCCTGTGGGCAGCCTTTTGAGCCTAAGCAGAGCTGTCTTAAAGGGGCCATGGGCAAAATTGCAGCTAAGCTAAAAGTTTTAGCTTAGCTGCAATTTTGCCCATGGCCCCTTTAAGTAGCTTGCAGTTCCAGGAGGCAGGAGAATTCGGGGACACTGCATAACAAAGTGAGAAACAGTGATGGCTTAAGGGTTTTTGGGATGGTCCCCAGCATTTTCAGGGCACTTGGAGACTATGTAAAATTAACTAACCACACTGCTGGGGGTGTGGACAAGTCAATGGAGCAACTTTTGAGGAACTAAGATTCAAGGACAACTTACCAAGTTTGTAGATCTGTAGGCAGCATTTAATATCTTGGCCAAGGATGAGTATGCAAGAAGCTGCGATTTCCGCATCCCATTTTGGGGGTTGGGGAAAAGATATCTTTGGGGTGAGGTGCTGAATCAGGCAGAATCCTGACCATCACCCTTAGACTAGACCAGGGGTGGGCAACGTGATGCCCATGGGCTCCAATGCACCCCCAGATACTTTTCTTGGCACCTGGGGCCTTCTGCATGCAGAGCAGGTGCTCTACCATTGAGCTCTGCTCTCTCAGGCGGAAAGAGGTTCCTTTTTAGACGATTCACATGAAGCTCACTTTAAACTGCTTTGTGCAGTCCTGTGGTGTGGACTGATTAGCTTTAACCTCCTGCAGCAGCCTCCGCTTGCCTTGCCCTCTCCTTCTGGGCAGTGGTGCAGGCTAGGTCCAGATGAAGGGGGCAGACAAATTGGTGGCAGTGGCACAGGCAGGCCCACGGAAGGCATCTTATTCAAGCCTCCCCCCTGCACAAAAAAGTTTGGAGCCAAGACTGCCAAATGGCATGCAGGGACAGAGGTTGGTGACTCCTATTTCAGTGGGGCTCCTTTTCCATTGCAGGTTTTGCCACTTTTATTTGGGGCTTCATAAGAGCTGTCCATGGTGCTGAACCCCATCCACAAAATAGGTTCACCACCCTGGAGCACCATGGATAGCTCCTATGAAGCTCCCAATAAAACCTGCAAAACCTGCAATGGAAAGGGAGCCCACCGAAATAGGAGTCATCAGCCTCCCCTGACTATAGGTGGCCTCCAACATCTGGGGGCCACCACCAAAAAGGTCCCACCTAAATGATCTTCCCTCTTGAAAAACAGAGAACCTTGAGCAGCCTCTCCCACTGATCTTGATTTCCAAGCCCCACAGGCAATCCAGTGTCTGACCAAGTTGCTCCTGTTTCCAGAAGAACTGGTTATAGCAAAGAGCACTATGACAGCCTCTTAAGCTGCTTGTTTCTGTTCAGTGGTGGGACCCCACCCTGCTGAGACAGAGCTTCGGGGAGAAGATAGGGCTGCACACCACTGCCTGATCAAGTGATACACTCAGTGGCTATTAGCAGAGATGCTGACATCATCTGCCACCCTACGCTTCCAAATGTACCTCTACACCACTGGATACACTCAATGCAATTGCAAAAATAAGGAGGAATGCACATGCGCCCTTGCTGTTTGTGCAGTGTTTGCTCTTGCAGTGGCCCGCACATTCCTCAGTCTGAAACCATGTGCCCGCCCACCAGTTTTCCATGCATCACTATCAGAGGCCAACTCAAAGGAAACAATGTGCCCAACAACCCCTAGTGGAAATCAAAGAATGACTAGAACTCCCTTACAGGCAGTTCTCCAGTTTGATACAGAGATCGCTATCGGAAAAGCTTCACCTCCTGGTTTGTTGCTCTGGATGCAGTTGTTAAAAGGCGCACAGAAGCTCTGCCAGGGGGAATTTTTTTATAAAATTGCTACCCTGCTTAGAATAGGCCCTTACTTAAACTGTGTTTTGCATGAAACCAAATCCATTCCACAAGCAACACTGGCTGGTTCCAGTCATGCTGTTATTTCAATGTCTCAAACCAAACAATGTGCTATTTAGCACAGCATTAAATGAGGGTAAATTTAATGGTTTGCAAGTAAGTGATCACTAGACCCCCTGGTATAAAATTATAAAATGCAGTCAAGTATTTACAAGTGGGGGGTTTGTTTTTGGTTTGGGTTTTTTTGCTACTTTCTCTCATACAAAAAACAACAAACATAAACAACTGCTTTTGCCAGAAAGAGCCAGGCAGTAGACTGGGATTCTTTCCAGAACACAGGTGCATACATACATCCCATTCTTCCCCTCCCCCATCCCACCACAAACCTCCTCTTGTGAATATTTGAGCTCTTGAGAAAATGAGTGAGCAGCTAAAACGGTCAGGCAGAATGTAGATCTGGATCTACTGATTGATCTCTGGGTACAAGGCCATCGAGTCCAACCCCCTGCCCAATGCAGGAAACTAGAGGAGGGGTCTCCCATCCAAGTAATAACCAGGCCTGACCCTGCTTAGCTTTCCACGCTCAGACAGTAGATCAGCAAGAATTTCCAACTGAATAGTTAAAAAAAACAGTGACAACAAAAATGTCCCCCTTCCTAAATTATGCTGCTGAAATCAAGAAAGGTTAGGAGGAAACAGGAGTAGATTTGTATGTAAACTCCAGATAGGATAGTGAAAACCAATTCCTGGGCTGAGCACTTTGTTCCACAATTCTATGTTCGCCTTCCGGAGCCACTGTATTTTGCACCTGGCTCCGATTGGTGGATCCCATGTTTCCGGTGAAAAAAACAAAATAGATCCTGCAAGCCTAAAGTCTGTCCGCCTGTGAGCTAAAGTCCAGTGTATACTTTTAAAATCAGGGAATTTGGTGTGTGTGTGAATTTGGATCTCTCTAAACCAGGGTATTGAACCTCTTTCAGTCCAAAGGCCGAATTCCATTTTCGGAGCCACAATCCAGTGGTGGGTGGAGCTGAAGGCAAAAGGAGTGGGGACAACATACCAAAAATGCCAACATATTTTAGCTGAAAGCACTTACTGCCAGAGGCAAATCATCTGTAAAGAATTGGGGGGGAACTGTACCAAAGCCAGGAAACCACCAAATGATCGGGTGGCTGGGATTTGGCCGCAGGTTCTGCAGGATTTGGCCTGAGGTTCCGCACCCCTGCTCTAAATGACATGAAGTATATCTAGTTAACGTTTTTGGAACTTTATATTACTCTGGAGTGGCTCTTGATGTTGTTGTTCTTTAAAAAGATAGAATCACGCCTTGCCTAGATTGTACAGGACGGCAAAGAAAGCCTTGTGGGTGTTCTTTAATCCTTTAGGTCAGCCCCATTCCCAATCTGTTGCCCTTCAGATATGTTAAGACTAGCCTCTATGGCAGGGCTCTCCAACCTTGGGTCCCCAGATGTTGCTGGACTACAGCTCCCAGAATCCCTTGCCATCAGCCATGCTGGATGGGTATGCTGGGAGTTGTAGGCCAGCAACATCTGGGGACCCAAGGTTAGAGAGCCCTGCTCTATGACCAATGGTCAGGAATGCTGAGAGTTGTAGTCCAAAACATCTGAAGGGCACACGCCTTTGGCAAAACTTGCAGGGGAGAGCCAGGAAGTGGGGCTTGGGGGTTTCTTTATGCTACCCTATTTTTCTCAACCACAATTCCAGCTCTGCTGTGGGAACGGTGTGTGGTGTGTGCAGAGACAGAAAACAACCCTCCCCTTGTTGTGGAAAAATGATCCTCTGCGTTGTGTTTGGAGAGGTTCTTAGAGAGGAAAGTTTTATTAGTGAATTCAGGGATGGCATCTGAGCACAGTCAGGAATGCCAACAAGAATGAAAGGGAGACAATCTATACTAAATAGCATCACTTAGGGATCATCATCATCAGGCGATCACTCCTGACCGAGTAAGATTGTCTTCCAGGATAAAAAATTTACAAAAAAAAAATTTTTTTAAAGGAGGAAATTCTAAAGAAAATTGTGTAGACTCTAGCGATGGGTCCGTAAGTGACTGTGGAGGCCAATTCTAGATCCACACAGCTTCCCACAGTGAGGACACAGGTTACCAGATGGAAGATGGTCCTGTAAAGGATTAGTTTGATGTGCTTTTCACTTAGCACGTTTCTCTCTTTCACCTTGCACTCGGGCTTCTTCAAAGTCCATAGAACCTTTGTGAAAAGCCAACCTCCAGTTAGATCGTTCATGGGCCAGAGCTTCCCAGTTTTGGATGTTTATATTGCATTTTTTTAGATTAGCCTTAAGAACATCTTTAAACCTCTTATGCTGACCACCGATATTCTGCTTTCCATCCTTGAGTTGGGAATAAAGTAACTGCTTTGGGAGACGGTAGTCAGGCATTCGAACAACATGACCAGTCCACTGAAGTTGGCGTTGAAGGATCATTTTTTCAATGCTAGTAGTCTTTGCTTCTTCGTAATTTGCAGGATTTTCCGGAGGCAACGTTGATGAAACCTTTCAAGGAGGTGGAAGTGACGTTTATAGATAGTCCATGTTTCCCAGGCATACAATAAAGTTGGTAATACAATGGCTTCATAAACCAGTGTTTTGGTCTTCTTAGGGATCAGGTAATACTTAGGGATCAGGTAAAATGAGTCAGTACAAGAATTGAGAGACAATTCCAAAAAAGAAACACCAAGATAAGAACAAAAGATCAGACATTGCCCATCTTCCAGCTATCATGGCTTTACATAAGGTAATCAGTACAGTCTGTTGCAAGGGGGATTATGACTCATAGTAGTCTTTAGCATAACAGAGAAGAGACTAGGCAATATCAATAGGTGATTGACTGGCCCTCAAGGCATGTTCCAGGAAGGTCAAGGCAAGGGGTCCGATTTGCCCTTCCAGGCCTTTCTGTTAAACTGAACAAAATTTACTTCTGCACCCTTTGGGTCAGCTTTCAGCAAAGACTCCTGTGAAGTCAAAGAGTAAACATCTGTCAATTGCAGTTCTAAATAAATTAACCTCGATTATCAGAGCTAGTCAGGGAGAGAGATCTTCTGCTAAGTTTGAACAACTGTGGAAGTGGTTTAAACCATTTCAGAACAGTCAACAAATTATGATTGCCAACCCATTTTTGTTGATATAAGGAAGAGGAAATGTTGGTAAAGGTTGGCTGCTTAGTATGTTGTTCTTTCCCACACCCCCTCCTGGAAAATTAAAAATTTAACATCCATTACAATGTATATAGGAGTCAGGAGCAAGGATTTGCCGTGGTCAGGATATAGGACACTGCTTTTATTCCAGTTTAGGTTATTTGCCCCATCTAGCCCAGTGTCACCAACAGTGGGCACAGTTTGCCCACCGTGGCTTATTTAAACCACCCTCACAGCAGGGTTCCCAGGACATGTGCTGGTGGCAATTTTGAATATTCAAGCCATGGCAGGAGGTTGCCGTGGCTTATCGTGTCCTGCAAACCCAGTGAGGGTGGTTTCTGTGACAGTTAAACACAGGCTGTTTTAGAGTTATGCGAGGGTTGTTTAGCCCTCACGTAAGCCACCCGCACCAGGTTTGCATGACACCCTTTGCCGGGTTTGCACGACACAACAAAGCACGGCGACTGCTCGCTGCGGGTTGAATATTTAAAATGGCTGCCAGCATGTGTGAATGAGCCACGGCGGGCTGTGGCGATCGCGCAAGCCAGCCCTCCGACTCTTCAGGCAAAGGTCTTTCCCATCACCTGCTGCCTGATCTTTTGAAAAACAGCGATGGCAGGGACTGAACTAGAGTCCTTCCTCATGCAAAACAGGTGCTTTGCCACTGAGCTGCAGTCCTTCCCCTTTGAGTCAAGCACTTCCTCCTTCAACCGACCTCACCAAAAGCTGCTTCCAGTTATAATTCAGTCAGCCTTGAAGTGGGGCTCCTGTGAATGAGAAATGAACTGCACACTATGTGCCAGTTCGTACGATCGCCGCAGCCCACCGTGGCTCATTTAAACCACGGTGGGTTGCGATGCACAATCTGGCGCCCTTCAGGTGTGTTGAACTACAACTCCCATCATTCCCAGCCAGCACAGCCATTGGTCATACTGGTGGGGGTAATGGGAGCTGTACTCCAACGCATTTGGAGGGCACTAGATTGGGGAAGGCTGCCCCACACATTACATCACAGGACCCCTTCCTTTTTTAGACTGTGGCAAAGGATGGCTCTGTTGGAGGACTGTCGTGTTTTGAGACAGGGGCCCGGCCGCACCACCTCTTCTTTGGCTCAAACAACTTGGCAAGCCTCTCAGGAATTTGAAGGGCGGCCTACTGCTTTCACCTTGGGTGACCTTTCTCCATGTATGTCAGAGAAGTGTTATTCAGCAGCTCTGCCTGTGACTTGCCTGACGTGGTTTCTTCAGTGAAAACATCCCCGCAGTGCATGTGGGCGGGTTGGGAGAGATCGAAGACACGATGGCAGCCTCCTTGGATGCCAAAGGAGGCTGATGCAGTGCTAACTCTACAAAGGAAGGGACTTTGTACACCATCCCCTCTTCACCTGGGTCTCCAGAGAAAACGCTGTATCCCTCCTGCCCGTCAGCTTGGAAATGGTCCAGCTTGACACTGTGCAAAGTCAGGCAAGCTAAGGCTCTGCATCTTCAGTTCCATTTTCTCAAAAGCAAAGGTTACAGGCAGCAATTCCACAGGTGCAGCTTCTTCCCAGCACAAAGAAGCAGCGAGGAGAAAGCTATTGATTGCTATTGATTGATTAATGGTTGTGTTGTATCCAACGTTCCTTGTGATTTTATGGATTTTTACTACCAACTGTATGCTTTTGATTTAATGTATTTCTTTTATATTTTGTTGCCTGCCCCCCTCCCAGGGTAATGGGATACAAATATACACATTTTAAAAATATTAATAATAAAGTAACATAATGTCCTAATTGGGGTGGTGACGTGATGGAATCTTCACCCTGGGCAGGCTGCTGAGCTGAGGAAGAAGGGAATTTGGGGGAGTGACAAAGAAAAGGAAATAAAAGAATGCTGTTACAAGACTGTTGGCAAAGAGGGAAGTCTAGGAAAGCTACAGAAAAGACAGCCGACCTGTTTAAGACAAAAGACCACTAACAGATGCTTACTGGAAGAGTACAACTAGCGGCCTCTGCAGGGCATGGGCAGCAAGCATCAGTGAGGACACAGTACTGCAGCGTTCCTCATCTGATGTGTTGATTACAACCCCCATCATTCCCAGCCAGCTTGGGGAAGGCTGCATCACTGGGTTCACTTAGAGGGCCAAAACAGACATAAAGTTGGAGACGCATGATGGGATTTCCCGACTTATTTAAAAAATACTTTAAAGCGTCCACTGGGGTGGGGTGTGGGGTTTGATTGGAGCAGGGACACTGGAGAGAGGTTGTTCAACTCTCCCTACACCATTTTGCTGATCAAAATTGCTCCCCACAGGTGGGGTGGTAGCAAATTTGGAAGTGCAGGTTCTTGTCATGACAATCCCCATAGCCACACCTTGTGGGAGAGTCCAAAAATGCAGCCAGCTGTGTTGATCCATCTCAACAAACCAGTTCTAGAAGTTTTTCTGTCTCCACCAGGAGCTACACCGAGGATTGGGTAAATAACCCGAGCCCTGGGAAAGCCAACAGCTTTGGGCGGAGGAGCTTGAGCAGGAGGCATGTGGGGCCTTGAGGACTTAAATCACCTCTCTAAATTCCGCCTGACCTCGGGCAGCAGCAGTGTCAGTACCGATTGCAGACCAAGGCAAAGGATGCTGATAGGGCTTCGGTGTGAAAAACTGTGGGCGAGATGGTAACCATCATAATCGGCCTCGGTGCTGCGATGTGGAAGGCAACGGAAAACTACCACATTATATTTTCCAAGTATACTCGTCATGGCTAGGCTAGACAGACAGTCTAGCCATGATGATGTCCAACCTCCGGAAGAAGAGAAGAATGGGTCTTCATTGCCCATTCAAGACCCAGCCACCCCAGAATACTTTGCAACACAACAGGGAACAACGTATGGAAAAATTCACACACACACCCCACTACTGTGAAGGATGCTGGGCTTGGCAGGTTGCTCTACAACACTGCTACTTCAGGTAGGAATGTCGAAGAAATCCACAAGGGATTCAAATGACTTCGGATTTCTATGAACCTGCAAATGGACACCGTTTGTTTTTTAAGAAAAACTTTGGGGGAGATTTGCACAAATTCACACTTGCAGTAAGTGGAATAAAATTCTCGTACATTTCCGTCAATGAGCGGATGACAGAACGAAAGACGCCTGACAACCCGCAAAACACAGGAGGAACAGATTTTTACAAAATCTGTACTACCCTGACGTCAGGGGCATTATAGGAATATTAAAATGGCTGCTAAACCCAACATCTGGCACTGTGGCTACCATTGTGCACTGCTATGTAAGCCTGCCAGGGCCCACTGATGGAGGAAGGGTTCATCCCAGGGCATTTTGCCAAGGGCCCTTTCAAGCCTGGACCCAGCCCTGCTCCCTACTCCAGCGGGGGAAAGGCTATTAGCCACACAGGAAGGAAGGGAAGGAGAATACAGAAAAAGAAGGGCATGGCTAGCCATCAACGCTGATGACAGCTTCAGCAGACAGCTCTCAGCTCCCCCAGGATATTTCTCCGAATTCGACCAACATTTTAAGAACGCTGGTCTTCCTGTCTCCACAATGTCTTAGGAAGTGGGACATCCAAAAGAACGGAGTTTCAAGCAGTGGTGGAGTGAGAAACTTGGGCTCACAGGGATGTAGCGCTGGCACTTTTTATTAGCAGGGATTCTGACCTCATTTGCTACCCCCCTCAGACCTCCCTGTTTCCTTGGAGTTGAGCTGCAATCATAAGAACATCAGAAGAGCCCTGCTGGATCAGACCAAGGGTCCATCTAGTCCAGCATTCTGTTCACACAGAGGCCAAGCAGCTGCCCACAGGAAGCCCACAAGCAGGACATGAGTGCAACAGCACTTTCCGACCCATGTTCACCATAGCATAGGGCATAGAGCCAGTGTGGCGTAGTGGTGAGAGTGCTGGACTGGGACTCGGGAGATCCGGGTTCTAGTCCCTGCTCGGCCATGAAACTCACTAGGTGACTTTGGGCCAGTCACTGACTCTCAGCCTAACCTACCTCACAGGGTTGTTGTGAGGATAAAATGGAGAGGAGGAGGAGGATTATGTAAGCCGCCTTGGGTTCCTTGCAGGAAAAAAGGCGGGGTATAAATATAATAAATAAATAAAAATAAATATTCAGATATACATTGCCTCTAAACGTGGAGGTTCCATTTAGCTCTCACGGCTCACATGGATTGATAGATCTATCTTCTACAAAGCATTTCAAACTCCTATGCTTTACACTAGCTGCTGCTGAATGTTTGTCTTTCACACAGATGGTAAAGGCAGGGGAGCCTGGAGGACTCCTGTGTCAGCGGGGCTCCTTATCCATTACAGCTTTTATTTTGAGCTTTATTGGAGCTATCCATGGTGCTCCAGGGTGGTGAACCTGTTTTGGGGGGTGGAGTACAGCACCATGGATAGCTCCTATGAAGCTCAGAATAAAAGCTGTAATGGATGAGGAGCCCCACTGGCACGGGGGAGTCACCAGCCTCCCCCAGTTAAAGGCACAGAGAGCCGGTCAAACAGGGATAGAGAACCTCAGGCCCAGGGTCCAAATCTGCCCCTACGGATTTCCTCAGATGACCACGGGCCCTTCCCCTGGTTCTACCCCCTTTCCGCCAACCATGGATCACTTGGTGGCTTCTTGGCTTTTGTGCAGTTTTTCCTCCATTCTCAAAGGTGGAAATGCCTCTCCTAAGGCTTAGCTTCTGGCAGTAAAAGCTTTAAGCTGCAATATGCTGGGGTGTGTGTGTGTGTAGCTCCACCCCCTTTGTCTCCAGCCCCACCCACCACTAGAATACAGCCCCTGAGAGCAGCCCTGGCCCCGCCTTGCACTGTAGAAGTAAATTTTGTTTAGGCTTCAGTTTAACAGAAAGGCCTAGAAAGGCAAATCAGACCTTTCCTTGGCCTTTCAAGAACATGCCTGGACAAGTCAGACCTTCCATGAACAACCCTGATTGGGCAAGTCTCTCATGTGCCTAGCCTCTGCTCTGTTATGCTGAAATAACTGTGAGCCATGTCCCCCTTGCAAAAGACTGCACTGATTACCTTATGTAAAAGCCTTGATGGCTGCGAGATGGGCCATATCTGATCCTTTTGTCAGACCTAAGTGTTTCCTTTTGAAGTGTCTCTCAGTTTCCTTGTACTGACTGGTTGTTGTTACCTGATCTCTATGTGATACTATTCAGTATAAATGGAAGTGTCTCCCTTGCATTCTTGTTGGCATTCCTGATGGTGCTCAGATGCCATCCCTGAATTCACTAATAAACTTTCCTCTCTAAGAACCTCTCCAAAACACAACGCAGTAGATCAATTTTTCCACAACAGCACCCCTTCACCCGCTTCTGCCTTGCACCCCTTCGTGGTTGTGGGGCTCTCACGAGAACTTGGCCAGCTGGAGCCCCATGGCTGCTTCTTCCAGCCATGGAAGACAAGAGGGTGGGCAGCTACTCTAGACAGCCCCGCCAGCTGTTCTCTTGCTGCAGCAAATGTATGGCGGGAGAGCACCTGCTGGAGGCGATGGGGCAGTGGCGGTGGGTTGTCCTGGCGGGGGTGGCACAATTCGATACTCACACACACACACACTCTGCCGCCTGACGTGGGTGCCTCACCCTGCTTCAGGATAGGGCCAGCCCTGCCCAAGAGCTTCTCTGAAACGGAGTATGTATGTATAGGCTTCACCCTTTCTCATGACATTAGAAGAGGAAACCGCTAAGCTAAACAAGGTACGATTTTTGATGGTTAGCAGATAAAGCTGGACAGGAAAGTGTTCAGAAAAAAAATGGGCTGAAAGATGTGCATGCATTTTCCAGCTTCCCTGTTGACCGATGTCATCCTAGGCTTCACGTGAAAAAAAAAGGGCGCCACTGAACGCCTCATGACAATGATGACAACTTTCAAAACACATCGCTGGTATCTCTCGCTCCCGTCGCAAAAAGGTCAGAATATGGCCTCTTCAGAAGGCAGGAAGCATCCGTTATGGTCATAGGCAGGGAGGGGTGGATGAACGTTTCTCCTTCCCGTTCCTGATCCTTGCGAGATAAAGGTCAGCATTTTCCAAAGAAGCCTCTTCAAATTTGCCCACAAGGCTGAGATACAGAACCACCCACTCTGCTGTGTTTGCATGCAACACCCAGGCTTTGGGCCAACCGCTGACAGCCCAGGGAGGAGGTAAAGAAATTCCCTCCGATACATCTCTTTTGCGAAAAGAAGATCTGAAACTAGATGGCTCAGAGGAAACAGATTAAGTCTGACTTGGATTTACCTAATCTGGATAGTCTTTGGATCACTGATGCCTGGAGCTCATGCGTAAGGAAGGGCAGGGGAAATGTAGCTGTGCAGATTTACTCAGAAGTAAGTCCCAGTGAGTTAAATGGAGCTTGCTCTTAAGTAAGGTGCTGCAGTTAGGTGATTTTAGGTTCTGGACTGAACTGTTTTACACTCCCCTCTCCACCTCCTCTTTAGATGGTAATCTGTATTACTTTATGTACTTTAAAATGTGGTAAACCAAACCTGCTGTGCTGAAAGGGGCCCTGGAGGAGTAGATTGTAGGTCTACTTATGTGTAAATTACACAACAAAATGTGAGCCTGGGGTGAGAAAAGCACCCCATGATTCTTCCTGAAGAATCCTATTTCTCACAGTGGCCAGATGCGTCTGGGAAGCCCACAAGCAAGACATGAGTACAATAGCAACCTCCTGTTCTTGATCAGGAACAGGTATATGGCCTCTGATCCTGGAGATTACATACAGCCAGTGAGTTACTAGTACCCACTGATAGCCTTATTCTCCAGAGCCAGTGTGGCGTAGTGGTTAGAGTGCTGGACTGGGACTCGGGAGATCCGGGTTCTAGTCCCCACTCAGCCATGAAACTCACTGGGTGACTTTGGGCCAGTCACTGATTCTCAGCCTAACCTACCTCACAGGGTTGTTGTGAGGATAAAATGGAGAGGAGGAGGAGGAGGATTATGTAAGCCGCCTTGGGTTCCTTGCAGGAAAAAAGGCGGGGTATAAATATAATAAATAATAATATAGTAATATAATACAAATATATTTATCTAATCCCCTTTTAAAAGCATTCAAGTTGGTGGCCATCACCACATCTTGTGGTAGCGAATTCCATACAGTTATAATGCACTGTGTGAAGGAGTGCTTCTAGTTGTGTGTCCTGAATCTCCACCTATTCAGCTTCCTTGGATCATACACATTCATTCACACACACACACGTATTATGAGAGATGGAGAAAAAAAAATCTCTATCTACGTCCTAGGACATTGTCACCTGCAGGGTAGTAAACAATGTCCCCAAATTTCAGCCACCTGCATTTTACAGTTTTCTTTCTATAAACCAAACATGTGTAACCGTAGGCCATTGGGGTGCTTTTGTGATCCCACACAATGTAAACATATTGGGGGAACAAAATGAGGTTAGATCCGGGTGATCTTGCTGCTTACATTTCACAGCTGGCTCCTTCGACAATTCCTTGGTCAGCAAGTTGGCAAGAGGTGCTTAGAGAAGGGTGGCAACTTATGCCCGGCCAAAAAGAGGAAATGCAACACATACCAAAAAAACACACCTTTGCATAAAATTTGCATGTGCTAATTTATATGTGCAGGTGCAGCTTTAGAAATTGTGGAGAAAGCCAACCTAAGCCCCCTGCCTGACACACACACACTCACCAAGGAGGGGGGAAGGAGACCCGGGGGGGGGGGGAGACAGCCAGTCTCCACAGATGCCAAAGGGGACAAACAACATCTGCATAGAATCACCCCAGGGGGGAAGGCAGGAAGCATCACCAGGTTTGTCAATGCTCTCGCATATCAGCCCCATCTATATAAGATTTGAATACCTCTCCAGAGCAGACACTTCGGCACCCCTAAGAAATGGCCACTCAACACCATAGGATGGGACCATTAAGCAAGTGGCTTCAAAGGGACCCCATCCCACGGGGGGAGGGCGTCACCCCACCTGACCCAAAAGGCCGCCCCTCAGGGAGGGTGTCAACCCACCTGATCACGGAGGGAAGGGCTACCTGATACACCAAGGTATAAAACACCCTGCGCAAGGGAACTGGTTGCTGTTCAGCAATCTTGCCCATGCCTGGGGTAAGGGAACGAAGGATCGGCAACCCCGGGTAGCAGCACCCGGCGCGCTCCAGCTAGCTGGAATCACTGGCCGCTTGGGTTGACCGGACCCCCGGGAAACCAAGCTGAAATCACTCACAAGCCGCTTGGGTAGACCGGGCCCCCGCCAGGAACCCAGCTAGCCGCGTGCGGTTGACCGGGCATCTGCCGGGGACCGAGCTGAACTAACTAGCTGAGAGCCCTGAAATCACGGTGTCCTTGAGACTTCTTGCTTGTTACTTTGTACCGTACTGATAAGCTGTATTGCTGGCGTGGGTCTGTGTTTGTGAAGGTAATTTTGTAAATAAATTTGTTTTCTAAAAGATACTTTTGTGGCTATAAGTTATCCCTTTGTTCTGGGCTAAGGGTGAGGCGCTGGGGACCTCGGAGAAGGCCCACCCCAGGACTCGCTACCCCCTTAGCATTGAACCCGCGCAGAAGACCAGGTTGTCGGTCTTCCACTGAAATAATTACCAGAATTGAAATAGAAATACAACTAATCTCACTGTATGGTGTACTGATTAGAGTGTTGGACTGGACAACTCTTCAAACAGAGGACGCCTTCAAATGGAATATTGTCCTTTGTGAAATAGGACACATGCCCGCCCCCAGGCTAGATTAAAATGTACAAAGAGAGTAACATCTGTCTTAAAATCAGTGTGAGGAAGCGGCCTTATACCGAGTCAGACCCTTGGTCCATCTAGCCCAGTGTTGTCCACACTGACTTTCCGGGGTTTCAGGCAGGAGCTTTTCCAGCCCCACCTGGAGATACCAGGGATCGAACCTGGGACATTCTGCACACAAAGCAGGTGCTCTACCACTGAGCTACAGCTGCCTTTTGAAACATTTTCCTTTAACCTTACAGCACAGGAAAATTGTTTAGGAGAAAAGAAATCATAGAAGACCTCTTAATGTTTCCATGTTTTTAGTATCATGACGGGGACTTCTCAACTGGAGGAGAAGCCTCACACTGCAATCCTATGCATACTGACTTGGGAATAAGTCCTACTGAACTCAGCAGGACTCACTTCTGAGTAACACTATAGGATTGTGTTGAATATCACTCTTTTGCAGTTTCAGACATTGGCAGGTAGGAGGGTTTTCAGATGGAGTTTGTTGTTTCTGTGCATGGCAAATACAAAAACTGCTGACCTCTACTGGAAGAAATAAAAACTGCTTGTGTAACCTGCCCACCAAGATATTATGAAAATGTCCCCCTTTATGTTGCGCGGCTCAGGACCTCCAGGGACATTCTGGGTGTGTGTGCAAAAAGTGTCCACAGGAGCACACTACAGCAGTGTGATAAGCAAGTCCTAGACTCGCCCAGTGAGTCTGTCGCAGCAAATGCAGCAGAGAATCTTGTGACACCTTAAAGACAAACAGATTTATTAAGGCGTAAACGTCCAGTCCATGGTCTTATGGAATCATCTGACGAAGTGGGCCCTAGTCCACAAAAGCTTATGTCACAATAAATTTGTTAGGCTTTAAAGTGTCACAAGATTCTCTGGGTTGTGTGTGAGAGAGAAAGAGAGAGAGAGATAAGCAAGGAGTCCTTACTTCCTCTAGTTTTGCTGCAGTAAAACACATCTGTCTCCTGAGTTTAGTCATACCCCCAGCACATGATAGCTCTCCAGCCAGAAGCTATCTGAAAATCACCTATCTACCCTGCTCTTCAAAGCTGCCTTTTTGAAGTACTTTGGCCCCAACCATTCCCACATTCCTATTTCCACTGTGTTGTTAACAGCGTTGTTGCAACACCAGTAATATGCCACCTGTTTACATGATTGTACATTAGAGACTGTGCATTGGGGGAACATTTTAATATCTGAAGAGGGGCTCATGTGCCATTCGCAGGAAGGGTGGTAATTATTTACATGCCAAGTGGGTCTTAATTACCACCACTTTGATTCCCTAACTCCTGCAGCTCCAGATTAACCAGTTCCACTTGAGGAAGCAGGAAATTAACGACTCTAAGGGGCCTGAATTAAACACATTAGCCCATGTGCAGGCTGGGTGGGGTGGGGGGAACTCTTACTCATGTTGAAGCTACACACAGGAAGAGTCACATTAAAAAAAAACAACCCTCCTTCCCACATCACATGTGCTGCCTCCAACTCCAGCAATTTGATGGTGTGTGAGCTCCAGTTGCCATCGGTTCTGGCATTACACTAACCCAAGAGGTGATGGCCAGTAACTTTAACACTGGATTTAAAAGAGAATGAGACAAATTTACGGAGAAGACTTGTCAATGGAACCTCCATATTCAGAGGCAGTGTACCTTTGACTGTCAATTGCTCGGGGGGGGGGCACTGGGGCAGAGCTACTGGCCTTCCTGCCCTGCTTGTGGGCTTCCTGGTTGTCCGCTGTGGGAAACAGGATGCTGCACTGGAGAGGTCTTTGGTCTGATCCTGCAGGGCTCTTCTTGTGTTATTTCTCAGGTATCTGGGAAAATGTCCCTCGAGAGGTACATTTGATATTGCACAGATGCTCCAGCACTTACTGCAGTGGAAACTAAGATTTTAGTAGTGTAGGATGAGACCTATAGTCTCATGTAGTAGTAGTAGTAGTAGTAGTGTAAGACAACCCACCATGGCTACGCTAGCTCAGCTTGTCTGAGCGTGGAAAGCTAAGCAGGGTCAGGCCTGGTTATTACTTGGATGGGAGACCCCTCCTCTAGTTTCCTGCATTGAGCAGGGGGTTGGACTCGACAGCCTTGTAGGCTCCTTCCAACTCTATCAGATCTATGAAATCTATGAGTTTGCACATACACTTAAAAAAAAAAACCTGCTTGGTTGCTATACCCAAAGGCAATTGCCGGGCTTGCCTCCTGGGCAGCCTTCCCCAACGTGACGCCCTCGAGCGGTGTCGAACTACAACTCCTATCCGACACACCCGGCTGGGAAAAACTGCTCTAGAAAGTAGAAAGCCTATGCAATTCGTCAAAGAGAAGTGCGAATTCCTGCCATAATGTGTGGATAGGTGGCAACCACATGGGGGGGGGGGGCTCCTGCGTTTTTATCAGCCCCTTACCGAACAGAAATTCATCAGACGCAGCTTTTTTCTGTATAACTTCATGACCATGCTGGATTAAAAACGCGCGCGCACCAGCAACCCAATTGCTTAAGGTACTTGGGCGTTTATATTCTTATTATTTCTAGCGAGCTCCTGGCTTCCCAGATGCATTGACCCACCTGGGCGATCTGCATTCCATGAAATCTCTAGCACTGCAGGATCCAGGGGCTCGGGCCACCTTAAGGATCGTGTCTGGTGTCACCTTAACTCCGCCGCTGCGGCCCACCCCGCGGAGTAAGTAGGAGAGTCTCTGGGGAAGGGGGGGCTCTGCCTGGGAACGAAGAAGAGACGGATCCATTCCTTCCACTCTTTCGAGGGACGCATAGGGAACAGTCCAAAAACCCCAGAGGAGGAGGGGATGGGAAAAAAGGGGGGGATGGTTGGGGAGATTTCTCCTGGCTGGAAGGGAGGCTTGGCCTTTGGCTGGAGATTAGGAAGTCTACGAAGATGGCAAGCAAAGTTCCCCGGTTCGGGTTAGAGCTCAGGGCACAGGGGAGCGACCACCCCTCTGCTTCTGGCCACGTGCAACCGCCCGGGGCGCAGCGCAGGATTTGCTCAGTCTCCGCTCGCGACCCAAGACGAAGTTGCGTTCGACGCTTGTGTGCCATCGCTTAAAGGGAGGGCGGCGCGCCGGTGGTCTTAAATCTGTCCTGGGAGGAGGATAGAAGAAAGGCTCGATCCCGAGTCAGAGCTTGGGTCGCTCTAGCTAGGTGTTGGGTGCTCCACAGCGACTACCAGCTCGGGGATCTTTCTTAGCCCCTATGCCAGGAATCGAACTTGAGACCTTCTGCGCGCAAAAGGGAGCCTGTACTCGACCAGAGGCAGAGGTCTTCGCAGCCATGTGTGTGGCTGTGTTTGGGGGAAGAGTCTAGATCAGGCCTCCAGATGTGTTGGACTACAATTCTCATCATGCCCCAGCCAGCTATGCTGGCTGGGGGATGTTGAGAATTGTAGTCCCAAGTCCCAACACATCTGGAGTGGGGGAATCCTACCAGAATCAGCAGGCAAGAATTTATTTTTTATTTCAGTTATTTACAGCATTTGTATACCACTCCATATGTAGAAAGATTCCAGAGTGGTGAACAATAAAAAGGTAAAACAGATAAAAGGCTAAAGACAATGCATTAAAAACAGAATAACATTAAAACCGTGGCTGGTCAGCAGGGAAGGCTTCCCAGAACAAAGACGTCTTCAGCTGGCGCTGAAAACAGCGCAGTGTCAGAGCCTGCCTGACCTCCAGAGGTAGGGAGTTCCACAGAAGTGGAGCCAACACACCGAAGGCTCTTCTCCTGGAGGACTCCAGTTGGGCCATAGGTTCCATGTGGAACCACCAGGAGAATGTCCTCTGATGACCTCAGTGACTGGGCAGGGAGAAAGAGCTCTCCGTTAGTGCTGTTGCCTTGACAAGAATAAGACTTTGAGTTGCCGGATGGGACCATTAGCTACTACCGTGCTGCACTCAAAACAGAGATACATGAGTCAGTGTGGCGTAGTGGTGAGAGTGTTGGACTGGGACTCGGGAGATCTGGGTTCTAGTCCCCGCTCGGCCATGAAACTCACTGGGTGACTTTGGGCCAGTCACTGACTCTCAGCCTAACCTACCTCAAAGGGTTGTTGTGAGGATAAAATAGAGAGGAGGAGGAGGAGGATTATGTAAGCCGCCTTGGGTTCCTTGCGGGGGAAAAAGGCGGGGTATAAGTATAATAAATAAATAAATAAATAAAATGTCAAAGTAGTGTTGCCTTGACTATGTGTGCGTGGGAGGGCAGGGGAGAGGACTGTTCTCTGCCTCTGACAGCTGCATGCTTGTAGGAAATCCAACTGGGGAAGTCTTTCTAAGCATGGGAGTGCAGAGGTAGGAAATGACTCACCTGCTGCATATCTGCCTGCCATGATGTGCCTGTTTAAAAAAAAAATAAAGGGGGGGGAAGGGTTGTAGCTCAGTGGTAGAGCACCTGCTTTGCATGCAGAGGGTCTCAGGTTCAATCCCTGGTATCCCCAGTTAAAAGGATCAGGTAGGAAGTAATGGGAAATACCGCTACCTAGACCCTGGAGAGTTGCTGTGACAGGAGACAGTGTTGGGTTACATGGAGAAATAATTACTGTGGCAAAAGCAAGTTTCATATAAGCACAGGAGCACTACCAGAAAGTGGGTCAAAGAAAGTAAATGGTAGCAGCTCCCCCCCTTTTAATAAGTCAGATAACATAAAGAACTTGAAAGGGCCACCTGTCTCCATATGTACCTTCCCTTACATTAAGTTCTTCAGTGGAACATGCTCCTGCAGGTACCCCCACCATCTGAGGTGAGGTGGGTGGCTATGAGAGGGGGAGAGGGCCTTCTTGGTGGTGGTGGCATCCCTGTTGCAGAATGCGCTCCTCAGAAAGGTTCACCTGCATATTGTGCTTGCTTACAGCTGAGCCCACATTCTCTTGCCATCTCAGCCTCAGTCAGTTGGCAGCTGGTGTTGCCTTTACCTTCCACTGCTTCATGCGCTAAGATGCACAAACCTGCCATTGCAGCCAGTGGTTCTCCTCCCTAACCTCATCAGCCCGTAGCTGTTTCTGACCAGAAGCCACTTTTGAGGACATGCCAGTACCTGTCTTCCCACTGGGGTGGGTTAAGCCGGAGTCATCTGTGGTTACAGGAATCTTAACAAGTCGCAGTGCCAAGGATGACGCAGACTCGCCTAGCTTCTCCTACCAGCCCGTGCTTTCAGGTTATGCACCATATGGTGCAACCACAGGTGTCATCAGTCTCAAGCGTGCACTGTTAACATGCTCTCTTATGCTTGCCATTGCAGTAAAAGCCCCGACTGGCCATTTTTTCCTGGATCAGCTGAAAGTTTATTTATTTATATTTTTTAAAGTATTCCTTATGTGGCAAGGGATCACAAACACATTCATGTCAACATGTCATGGGTTGCAGCCTGAGTAAACAAGTAACTTCTCTTCTTTTTTTTTAAAAAAGTTTACTTATCATAAATTATTCTTTATTTGGCATTCAGTATTTGTATATCACTTTTCAATTATATGTTCTGTAATTTTACAAAAAGAATTAATAATAAAGAAGTAACAAGTAAATACATGAGATAAAAGCTACACAACCATAAAAAAACTGTCAGTAGAATTAAAATTGCATCTAAAAATCTCGGGATAATTAAAAGGGGCATGAGTTCCTGCACCCGTCACCCCTGCTGTAGAAGCAGTGCATTGCTTACATGGCAGGGATGTTAAAGTGGAGGCCTTAACTTTCCATTTTCATGCTTTCTGGCACATGGGTGGAATTGTAAGTGCCTTAAGGGGCAATCCTATGTATGTTGTTGTAGGCCTTTTTTCTGTCTAAACATGCACAGGATTGCGCCCTTAACTAGGGGTAGGTAACCTGGTACCCTCTAGATCAGTGTTCTCCAACCTTGGGTCCCCAGATATTTTTGGCCTACAACTCTCAGCATGCCCCAGCCAGCGTAGCTGGGTAGGCCGAAAACATCTGGGGACCCAAGGTTGGAGAACGCTGCTCTAGATGTATCAGTGTACAACTTTCACATGCCCCATTCAGCATGGACAATGGTCAAGGATTATGGGAGGTGCTGTCCAAAACGTCTGGAGGACACCAGGTTGCACACCCGTAGCCTTAACTCTTCTCTTACAATGAAGACCCCTTTTATGACTCTTGTGTTTTATTGCTGGCTGTGAACCAACAATAATAAAAGAGGATCTGTGTGTGCATCATAGATAGCTCCAGGACTGTGAAACCCAGACACCTGAAACTTGGCATGCTTACTAAGGGGACTCTAGTGGTGTGCAACTTGGTTTATTTTATTTTTTAAATGCATTAACTTTTTATTTTATTTTATTTTATTTAAATTTAATTAATTTAAATGTGCATGTGCGCATGTGGTTGAGTAACAACCTCGGCCACTAGGGGCAGACTTCGCTAACCAGCACATAGCTTTGCAGTCCATACTGTTAGAAACCAGGGGAGACCAGTAGGCCGAGGGACAGAGTGATACACCTGCCCCTCCCCCTTGCTGTGGGGCAGCCCCCCCCCCAGGGAATGAACAGATTCCTCCCTCAGGGGGCTATGCGGGTGCACCATGACAGGGGCTGTGATATCTTATCCTTCACGGGTTCCGTAGGGTCAGCTCTGGCGTAATCATAACTCCGACATAGGATATTAGAAAAGAGTCATCCTTTAATCTTACTCATAAGACAGATGCCAACAGTGAGGAGTATTAGGACAAGAAGAAAGAGGGAGAGAAAGTGAGTAACTTCAAACACTTGGTCAGTTAAATACCATTCAGGTATATTAAGAGACTGTCCCTCTTAAAGGGATATCACCACATCTCCCTTTCATATAAAAACATTTTTAAAAAATTAAAAGAAACATATATACATATAAAGCTATAAAATAAAACATTATGTCAATTACTGCAATGGGGCCAGAGGTTACCAGCACTTAGCCCACCGTTGGGGATGGTCTTTATCACCATCCCTCCTCAAGGGACATATCTCTTTGGTAGGAAGACAGGTCTACCATATGATGTCACACGTATGGGCTGTCTTTCTTCGGATGATGGTACAAGTGGAACTTGCCGAATTTATGGGAACAGATTCACTTTGCCCCACACCTGTACAATGAAGGCTTTCTGATGCTCGACCTTGAAACCTCAGTTGACGCCTGTTACGACAAAACATGCGGCCCTCTGAAGTCCTTACTGGATATGACCGAGGCTGTTCACACTTCTCTGCAACCACAGCAGGGAGCCATCCCTCCCCTGACTCCATCCACACCGAGTCACCTTCTTGTAAAGGCTTAAGTGGCTTTGCTGTACGATCATAAAAATACCTTTGTCTGTCCTGGATTCTCTGAAGATTCTTATGCACTTCAACAAGGATCTTAGGACGCAATGCATCAGTCGTTGCAGGAAGTTTATAATTACTCCTTAACACTCTACTCATTAACATTTGTGCAGGTGAATATAACATCCCAGTAACCGGTGTATTCCCGATATTCTAACAATGTCAAATAAAAATCCCCACGCGCATCTTCCGCTTTCTTTATCAGCTGTTTTATGGACTGAATTGCTCTTTCAACCATTCCATTAGATTGCGGATACCCTGGGCTACTAAGACATTGTTCAAACCCCCACTCCTGCACAAATGCTTGAAACTCCCTACTAGCAAAAGGCATATTATCACTCACCACTATCTGTGGAATACCATGCCGACTAAACACAGCTTTCAATTTACTGTAACAATTACAGTTCTTGCAGTCTTATCAGACAAACTCATCACTTCGGGATATTTTGAAAAATAATCAACTACAATAAGAAAAGGGGATACTCAAAAATATCTACGCCCACCTTTTCCCATGGTATCTCAGGAATCTCATGGGGTTCAAGTGGCTCCTTTTGATTTTTTGGAGCAAACCGAGCACAAACAACACAATTTCTAACCATTGTCTCAATCTCTTTAGCCATGCCAGGCCAATACATTAACCCCTTTGCCCTAGCCTTGGTTCTCTGAATGCCCTGATGAGGCTCATGAAGTTGAGAGAGTATACTCTGTCTTTGGGACACAGGAATGACCACCTTATCTCCCATATAAAGAATACCATCCTGACACCGCAACTGGTCTTTCACAGGCCAAAAGGGCTTCACAGCAGGGGAAGCATCTCTCATATACTGTGGCCATCCCTGTCCCACAAGTATGGCAACCTCCTGAAGTTGAGAATCTTGCTTTGTTGCTTCTTGTATAGTCATCACTCCATCTGGGTGCATAGCTAATGAACTCACTTCATGTACTACTCTCTCACCTTCCAATGAATCCTCATCAGCCACTGGAGGATCCACAGCAGCCCGCGACAAAGTATCAGCTAGATACATGAACTTGCCTGGGGTGTACACTATATTAAATTGATATCTCTGAAGCTGCAAATGCATTCGCTGCAAACGAGCAGGAGCAGCACCTATAGGTTTTTTACAAATTGCTTCCAAGGGTTTGTGATCAGTTTGGACCAAAACAACCTTGCCAAACACATACTGATGAATTTTTTTCATTGCATACAAAACAGCAAGCAGTTCTTTCTCTATTTGAGCATAATTTTGTTCTGACATACTAAGTGACCTTGACGCATAAGACACTGGTTTATCCTCCTGAAGCAAACATGCTCCCAAACCATCTTTTGATGCATCAGCTTGTACAACTATTGGTTTAGCCACATCAAAATATTGAAGTACAGGTGCCCGACACAATTGTTGTTTGATCTTTTCAAAAGCTTCCTGATGTTCTGGCATCCACTGAAACACTACATTCTTCTTTAACAAATTTCTTAAGGGCGCAGTGAGTTCTGCCTCCCGTGGAATATACTTTGACAGATACTGTACAGTCCCCAAAAATCTGAGCACACCCTGTCTATCTTGCGAAGCTGCCATTTCTCGTATAGCCTTAATTTTACCATCATCTGGCTGAACTCCCTGAGTAGTTACTATCTGACCCATATATTTCACAGAGTCTACCTTAAATTGGATCTTTTCTTTATTAAATTTAATGTTCTTAGCACGTGCTGTTTCCATAACTTGATGTAAAATCTGATCATGTTGCTCAACTGTCTCTGCTGCTATAATCATATCATCAGCTATCATATACACCCCTTTTATATGCCCCAAAATCTCCTAATTCTTTTGCTGAAACACTTCACTAGAGGATTTAAGCCCAAATGGCAAGCGGTGAAAACAATACCTTCCCCATGGTGTATTGAATGTACACAAACGGGATGATACTTTATCCAGCTTCACTTGCCAATAACCATCTTTCTCATCTATAATAATGAATACTTTCATTCCGGCTAGATGGCTCAATACTTCATCTATTGTAGGAATAGTATAATGCTGCCTTTGAACTGCTTTATTTAGATCACGGGGATCAAGACATACATGCAATTTCCCATTGCCTTTTTCTGTTATAACCAAACTGCTTACCCAATCTGTGGGGCCCACAACTTTAGATATCACTCCTGCACTCTCCATCTGACACAAAGTTTCCTTTAATCTATCCAATATCGCAAAAGGCACCTTCCGACACCCATGAATAACAGGAACAACTGTTGGATCAATATGTATGTGGTGAGATCCTTCAAACTCACCCAAACCTTCAAAAACATCAGAATACATAGTAAGCAATTGCTCCTGTGTCAAAATTTCAGCTGTATTTACAAGATCAACACGACGAACCAAATCTAAAGCCTCACACGCCGGTCTACCCAACAAAGGAATTGCAGAACACTCTGTTACATAAAACAATAATCTGGCTACTCCCTTTAAAGTATGACATTCTAGAACAATAGTTCCCAAAGGTTGTATGCGTGTCTCACCATAAGCCACAAGAGTTACGGTACATCACTTTTAGTTAATGCTTCCTTACCCGGTAACTCACAAAAAATATTAAATGGCAAAACATTTGCCTCAGCACCAGTGTCTAATTTGAACTTTACTGAAAGTCCTTGTATAATTATATCAACATACCATCCAGCATTTTGGTTTGCAACTAAGCCATTACTTTCTTGAGACAGTTTCCCTATCAACAAACTGCTTATATCAAACTCATGAGTCTGGTATCTTTGTTGTCCTTTATCAAGATTTAACGATGTTGCTCTGCATACTCTGGCATAATGATTTTTCATGCCACATTGGTTACAAGTCTTTCCAAATGCAGGACACTTACGAGGCTTATGAAGCATGCCACAATAGGGACACTTATTATCTCTAGTCTGGTCATTTCTACGTTCAAACTGTGACCTTTTAGTTCCAAGAACTTGGACTGGAATCTCTTCACAATTCTTATCTGTCACACATACTTCATACAGCTCTTTAGCAGAGTTAGCCATAGTCTGCAGCTGGCCTCTTGTTACATCTGCTACACGACATAGGTATCTTAACTGTTTTCTCCAAAGTTAGATCTGGTTCTTTCAAAAGTCTTTCCTTTAATCTCTCCTCCTTCACACTGAACACAATCTTATCTCTCACCATTTCATTAGCTGCATTGCCAAATTCACAGCTGCTGGCTTTAAGTTTAAGTTCAGTAACAAATTGTTCAATGGTATCTCCATATTTCTGTGAATAACTCCAAAACAAATATCATTCAAAAACCACATTCTTACGAGGAGTACAATATATTCTAAATTGTTCAAAAACTTCCGTTATGTCTTTTGGGCCTTCCTCAAGAAAAACGAAAGTATTATATTGCCAGGGCTTCTTCTCCAACACAAAGGAGCAAGATAGCTACTTGCCGTTTTTTTTGAAACGTTATCAAGTCCAGCTGCAGTAAAGTATAATTTAAATGTCTGTTCTCATCGCTTCCAGTTTTCAGACAAATTGCCTTGCAAGGCCAATGGAGGAGGAGGCCGGAACGAATCCATATCTTCACACAAACTTTCAACTGCAGAGGAAAAACAAACAAACCAAGTCCACACCGACTTCTGACACCATGTGATATCTTATCCTTCACGGGTTCCGTAGGGTCAGCTCAGGCGTAATCATAACTCCGGACATAGGATATTAGAAAAGAGTCATCCTTTAATCTTACTCATAAGACAGATGCCAACAGTGAGGAGTATTAGGACAAGAAGAGAGAGGGAGAGAAAGTGACTAACTCCAAACACTTGGTCAGTTAAATACCATTCAGGTATATTAAGAGACTGACCCTCTTAAAGGGATATCACCACAGGGGCCGCGCCTAGGGGTGACAGTGGGCATGGCTCCACTCCGACAGGCTCTGACTGCCGTGTTAGCTTGCTCGAACGGCTCTCGCAAGTCGCAACGTCAAACGAAAGGGCGGATGTTCCAACCCGTGCGTAGCCGGGTCCGTTTGCAAGAACATTTATAAAATAAAATAAAAGCACGCTATCCTTTTACAGTCATGATGTCGTAAGAAACGCAAATAGGAACGAGGCAGCTGATAATTAGGGACATTCTACTACCCCCGGTTGCCACGGATGAAGATCAGCGCCCGGGGATTTGGCCTCTTTTAAGTGGCAGGCGTAGATTTTGCTAGGACACGATATCCCTGAGTGGGGAAGGGGGAAAGAGGGTTGCGGAGAGGGTGGTCTCCTTGTGAGGACGCGCGTTGCCTCCTGCTTCCCCTCCTGCAGGCTGGATGAAGCCTTGTTGCCATGGTGACAGTAAGGCTGGCTGCAGCTCTGCCTTTCCTTGTCCTAGGTCTTGCCGCACTCATTAGCAAAGCAGCCCAGTTAAGGGTGTCTGACTCCCTGGCTGGTCTCCCTGAACCAGCCAGCTCCCATTAGCACCTGGCACAGCCAGGCAACAAAGTTCGGGTACACGATCACCACCAGGTAGACCAAAGGGGTGCAGTGGGAGGGAGGGCGATTCTTTGCTCCATCTCTGCTATCACAAGTCACTCTCTCCTTATAGCAGTTTCTCCCACTCGCGAACCACACACCCCGAGCGGCTCACAGCAACATGCACCCACAGCTTCTCATCAGCTTTCCTGGGCACAGGACAGAGTTCTTCTTGAATTGTTTAAATGGACGGTCATTAGCTAATATCCTGATATTTATTTATGATTGCCTTATTATAAAATGGGAGAGGAGGAGGATGATTATGTAAGCCTGCCTTAGGTTCCTTGCAGGAAAAAAGGCGGGATATAAATATAATAAATTTTTAAAAAATGAATTATAATAGTTTATTGCACTGTTTTTAGACTGGGGAACAGCTGTGCTAGCTTTCGCATAATTACTCAGAAATAAGGCCCACGAAGTTCAATGGAACACTTGGGTGAGTGGGTTTAGAATTGCTGCCTAATTGTTTTTTGTTGTTGTTGATTGTTGTATTATTGTTGTAAAAGTGGGACTTGTAACAAAATGTTGCAGTATGGAGCTCCTGTTCAAGGTTCCAGCTAGCCAGCCATGCCCTTTTCCAGGAATACCCCCCCCATTTCCCATTTTCTCCCCCCTAAAAGGTCAGTCCGCATTCTGTGCCTATCAAGCATGCTCAGTCCTCATTGGGCTCTTTTTGGGGAGTTCCTCCCCCCCTTAATTCCCCCCCCCTAGTTTTTTGTACTTCTGCAAACCTTGGGGTTGCTCCAAGCCTGCTGATACTTTTGGGTGGATGGTGCTGTTTTGGCTACAGAAGGATCCACACTTGGTGATTGAGTAGATGTACACCCATGCACATAATGCACACCATCTTTGGGGAAACTTCTCTCCTACAAGTCCCATTGAAATTAATGGGACTTCTCTAGGTGTCAGCCATGCTTATGCATCATAAGCTACTACACTTCCCTATTCTAGTCTCTGTTATATGTGCTGCCAGCCACACATCAAGTCTTTCTGTCGTGAAGGCAGTCTTATTCTCAGCTATCCTTGAGGACAGTTATGCTATAATGCAAAGCAGAGAAACCACAGGAAACAAGAAACTTACCCTAAAACAAATTCTTATGTCTTTCCTGAAGACTGTGAGGTTTTTGACATATTTATGTTGCCAAACCACATCATGTCTACAGATTTCAGGATATCCTGAAGGACAGAGAGCCAGTGTGGTGTAGCAGTTAGAGTTCTGGACTGGGACTCGGGAGATCCGGGTTCAAGTCCCCACTCGGGCAAGAAACTCACTGGGTGACTTTGGGCCAGTCATTGACTCTCAGCTTAACCAACCTCGCAGGGTTGTTGTGAGGATAAAATGGAGAGGAAGATGATTATGTAAGCCATCTTGGGTTCCTTGCAGGAAAAGAGGTGGGATATAAATATAATAAACAAACAAGATTAAATGCTCAGACGGCCTCCAAATGCAACAAGTATTCCATGCTGGTGTGGAAGTATAACCACACATGCATAGGTTTTGGCTGGCAAATCATAGTATTTTTAAAAACATTTCCCTCTATTTTCGATGTTCAGGTGCTGTTGCAAATGTAGCAAAAACAGCACCACACACAGGAGGAAGGTATCAGCAGGCTCAATGGAACTCCAAGGCTTGTAGAAGTATAAAAAGTCTTAGGGGGGGGGGAACTAAGGCAGGGTTTGGGTGTTGGGACACCCAAAACAAATCAGTTAGAACCAAGCAAGCTCAATGGTAATGGAATGCTGAAGGACTGTTGCTGAAGGGGTAGGTGGGAAGAAAATCCAGGAGCCGATTGAAGTTGCTCATCAAGAGTTAGCACCTGGATAGCTGAGTGAGCAAGGCACACAGGTCACCTGGTCACAATTTTCCATAATATGGTGAGATGTCTTGCATTTCTATTTAAATTATAGTTATTATTTCTACATTTGCACCCATGCACACACACATTTGCATATTCAAATGTTGTGTAAATGGATGTCCTCTTTTTCGGCAATGCATAAGCGGCCACCCTATCCCTTCATCCCATAAATTGAGAGAGGGATAGCACAGCCCCAGTGCTGTCCCTGAAGTCCCCATCACTAGTGCACTGCATCGCATTTTAACCAGGACAGTGGTCTCTCTTCAAAGCAGCACAAATGCTCCATGCGGTGCCCCCCCCCCCATTCCTGGATGTTTTCAGGAGATGTTGGGAGGGAGCGGCTGGCCAAATCCAGTTCAACTCACCATTCAACTCATGCTCAAAGAAAAAAGGCAGCTGGGGTGGGGCTGCCCGGGTGATTTTGGCAGCTGAGTCAGAAAATCCCACAAGTGCCTCTCCCTGGGACGAACCCGCTGCCACCAAAAATAATAACTTTAGCAACTAACAATTTGTTGTACTTGCATGACACCCAAAATCAGCTGCCGGGGGGGGGGGGCACCTCACTCTGCCTAATGTTAGGGCCGGTCCGTGGAAGGTAGGGGCTGCTTCCATTACTGTTCACCTCATTAAGGAGAATGAGCCTCGCTCCCATTAGACTCTAATGCTTCTTCAGTAGATGCACGAAATGGTGCTTCTGCTTTGAGGTCTGCCTTGGAGATCCTTCTCCAGTTCTCAGTGCTGTCAGTGGAGATGCAGGTGGTGACCAGAGATCAGGAATTATTAATTAATTGATTAATTATTATATTTATAGCCTGCTTTTTTTCCTGCAAGGAACCCAAGGCAGCCTACACAATCCTCCTCCTCCTCCTCGCCATTTTATCCTCAAAATGTGGGGTACCCTGTGAGGTAGGTTAGACTGAGGGTCCATGGTGGCCCAAAGTCACCCAGTGATAACTCAGGTGTCTTTTAATTGCCCTTCTGTTTTCCCAGGCTTTTAAAATTTGTTTTCACTTGGCTAGGTTGTTGGTGTGTTTTATGATATTGTTACTGATTTTAATTTGTTACTGTTTAGAGAAGTTAGACGCGATGGATAAAGAACCGGCCCTACCCTTAGGCAGAATGAAGCCGCTGCCTCAGGCAGCAGACACTGGTTGGTACAGTAGCAGTAGCAAAGTGCTGGAGAACCAAGCTGGGTGTGCCATGCAGCCTTCCTTGCGCTCCCTAAGTTAGCCTGCTTTCCTCAGGTGCACTGAAGGATGCTATCCTGTCACCAGTGCTATCCTGCTAGTCCAGTTGGTTTCTGAATGAGGAATGTGGAGTGGTGGTGGTGGGAATCTTTTCCTTTGCCTCAAGCAGAAAAATGTTTTGTGCTAGCCCTGGTTGGGGAGAGAGAGAGAGTACAGAAGCCACTCTCAGAAGTTGCATCAAAGAGCCTGGTATAAATATCAAAATAAAATATATCTGCACAGATCCAGGCAAAGCAAGAGCATTGGTGCTACCTTTAAAAAAAATATCCGTGGGTGCAATCGAGACAGATGCCATCTTGCCAGCCGATGGCAGCTGCAGTTTGTTTAGAGTTCACAAGAGGCACTTTGAGTGTGTCCTAGACAGCCATGTCTGCTCAGTCTGCAGCACAAAAGAATGCCTTTTGGAATCTCACCCACACAGGGGCAGCAACACTCTGGCTCCATCGGACTATATGTGGGCACGAGCAGCATCATGCACAGCCTCAAGTGCTTCCAAATCTGATGCGCAGCAGCATCACAGTGCAAACTGTCCAGGGGAAAGCAAAGATGGGTGGTCTGTGTGATCCATGAAATATGCTGTCTCTGCAGGCAGCAGTAATGCCCCCAGGTGCAGGAAGCGGGCATTTAACAAGACCCAGAAGAGGGACAAGAGTCTCAGTGTTCCTTAGTTGGAGACTCTACAATGTAGTGGTTTGTCAGTCAGGAAAGGGCTGTAGCTCTGTGACAGAGCACATGCTTTGCATACAGAAAGTCCTAGGTTCAATCCCCGGCATCTCCAGGTAGGGCTGGAAAAGACCCGTCTAAAACCCTGAAGAGCCACTGCCGGTTAGTGTCAACAATACTGGATTAGATGGACCGACCGTCTGACTTGACAGCTCACAAGAGGCACTTTGAGTGTGTCCTAGACAGCCATGTCTGCTCAGTCTGCAGCACAAAAGAATTTATAGGACAGCTTCCGATGTCCCTAAACTCAATGCTTAAAACTTGCACAGTGCACAAGCACAACCTCCAAATTTCGATATGATAAATTATGGTAAGACCGAGAGTGCCTCCAGATGAGACTTTTATGGTGCCAACATTCACGGAATTACATATTACATGGGGGAGAAGGGACCCAGATGTTGACATCTTCCACTTGCAACCCACCCATGTTTTCCCACTGCTTCTTCCTTCTTTTCTTGCACTGCCAAAAATCCCTTAAGGAGAAAAAGGCAGAATTGCTGCACAATGCCTTCTGATTGGTAGCTCTAGGAACTTAGTAGTAACAACTAATAATGAAGACACCAGAGTGCTGCAAGCATGTGCCAAAATATATAATATAAACAAACACAGCCAATCAACAACTGATGAAAAATATAACACAAAAAGTAGGCAGGTCAGTAACAATAAGTAAAACTACAGTAAACAAAGTATAAGCAAAGGCGAAATAAGAGAGGGGAAGTGAAAAACAATCTGAATGTAATGATTAACAGGTAACAAAATCAAAGCAAGGCTGACGATAAAGACAAGAAGGACAAACAATGTTGGCAAGTAATAACAGTAGATAAAACTACTATAAGCAGACTGTTATACAGGAATCCGGATTGTAAAGCCTGTTTCGTCATATGTGACTTCATCAGAACAAGTCTTCTTAAGGTCCCTGCTTACGAGCAATTACCGAGGAGGTACAAAATAACATGGTTTCCATCTATAAAACTTATAGTTTGGACTGCACCCGTAGCAGAAAGTTCCGGAATGAAAAATCCTTTGTTCATAAGCAGTAGAGAATCTACTATATTTTCTTTCTGTGCAGAAATATATAATAATATATTTTCTTTCTGTGCAGTTGTGTGCTCCGTGGCACGTTTGTTTACATATTATCATTATCAACTGCAGCCTTCGCTGTTTTTGTGCTTAGCACTAGGAACTTGCCATCTGGAAACACCTCGTGTTGTATGCATTTGCTTAATTGGCAGCAAATGGCCTCAAGTGACTTTATCGGAATGAAGGGCACCTGTGCGCACACCTCTTTTTGAGTTGAAGGGGTTGTAATCATAGGATATCATAGGATCATAGAGTTGGACTCGATGGCCTACAAGGCCATCGAGTCCAATCCCCTGCTCAGTGCAGGAAACTAGAAGAGGGATCTCCCATCCAAGTAACAACCAGGCCTGACCCTGCTTAGCTTTCCACGCTCAGACAAGCTGAGCCAGCATGAGCCACAGGCCTGTATGGCAGCGGCCGCTTGGGTTATGTATAGTGCCATCATCTGAGATTGCCATAGCTTAGTACAGTGTTCCCCAACCTGGTGCTCTCCAGATGTGTTGGTCTATGTACAACTCTCAGAATTTTGCTAGGGGATTCTGGGAGTTGTACCGCAACACATCTGGAGGCTGGGGAAGGCTGGCTTAGTAGGAAACTAACAGCAGCACAATCCTATAGGTGTCTGCTCAGCAGTCAGCCCCACTGAGTTCAATGAAATGCCAAGGGAACAGGCACAGAAAATGGAATACCCCAAATTCTGGGTCTAAAAAGGTGGGGGCAGAGGCAGGCAATACCATGGAAGAAAATATAGTACAGGGGTGTTGAACCTCTTTCAGCCCGAGGGCCGAATTCCATTTCGGAGAAGCTCTTGGGGGCTGCATTTCCGTGGTGGGCGGGGCTAAAGGCAAAAGGGGTGGGGCCAGAATACCAGCATATTTGCAATTAAAGCTCTTCCTGCCAGTAACTAAACCTTACGAGGGGCATTTCAACCTTTCAGAATGGGGAAAAAACCCCTGTGCAATGTCTGGGAAACCACCAAATGAAAGTTAGTCAGGGGGAAAGGGGGAAGGAGGCATGGCCAACTGGGGAAACCCTCAGCTTGAGGACCCCAGTCTTGAGGTTCTGGACCCCTGTTCTAGGAAACCAGGCAGAAAAACTGTTATTCCACATTGATTTTGATACCTCACTGTGTAACTCCAAAAAGGGTGAATAACACAGCTTTGGGGGTGTTAAAATTGATCTTTTGTTATACCCCCAAACACCTATAGTTTGACACAAATTTTACAAGCACTGCAGGAGGATGGCTGGTGGTCATTTTGGAAAATGGCTTCCACAGTCAGTATTAGAGAGACAGAACTTGTGGAGAAAAGAGCCTTTGGGGGGGTTCACACACACACACACACACACACACACACACACACACACACACCTCATGTGTGAACCGGCTGGGGTGGGGTGTGCATAGTTAGCGTGTGGAGAAAGGGGCCTTTGGGGGTTCCTGCATGCATGCATGCAGGCACACGCACACACATACACGCACACGCCTCCTCATGTGTAAACCAAGGGGGGCCAGTTGAGGGGGCTGGGAGGAAGCGAAAGGTACATAAAACATAGGATGGGGCCTGGCGCCCGGAGGTCTGGAGGAGCCAGGCTGAAAGCGTTCATATGCAGATGTAATTCAAACCCAGTAAGTCATGAGTTCCCTTCCCCCTGCCTGGCCAGGTGAAATGCATTATGATTGGCTGAGAGGCAGCAGAGCTACAGGGAGGAGGGGAGGGGGGAAAAAGGTATATTTCCCAAAGCGTGGTCTGTCTGTCTTTGTCTGTCTTTGGATCGCGTGGCTACCGGCTACCCTGGCTATTGGGTGATGGTGGCAAGCCAAAGAGAGGCCCCAAGCCTTTGGGGGGGGCATCAGGATCCGACCCCAGTTAGCTCCTGGTGAAATGAGCTGGATGAGGGCTCTGGTGTAGGCAAGCCTTGTAGGAGTTTACCCATCTCGGACCTTTGGGTAGGTGTGGTAATTCTCCATTGGGCGGCAAGGCTGTGCTGGATTTAACCCTTGAAGAGAATACTCTCAGGTAACATAGGTGTATGCCTGAGAGATATTAAGGAATCAGGTTTTATTGTTTTGCAGCTTTACTGTGTACTAAAGTGTCTCTCTTTATTTTTTTTGTGTGCTTCTCTCATTTCCCTAATCTTGTTGTAAAATGCTACCAGAATAAACCTTGTCCTGGTTTTACCCCACATGGGTTTTGTAGTACTCTGAGTTCAGTATCTAAATCCAGGTTACAGAATTGAAGGCGAGTCCCTGAACACAGATTCAAGTAGGGTTGCAGACAGCTGAGGCTGGCAATCTGGTACCTTGAGATCTCTGGGGGTCTTGGTTCCTTTGGAGTAGGAAAGGGTGGGGGTGTGGCGGGCCAGCCAGCCCCCCCTTCCTCCACAGACTACTCTTCCAGAGGGCTTACGCCATAATGTGCTAGTCTTTAAGATGCCACAAGACTCTTTGTTGCAACAGATGAACGTGGTTATGTTAGTCTATATGCAACAAAGAGTCCTGTGGCATCTTAAAGACTAACACATTTATTATGGCATAAGCTTTCGTGGACTACAGTCCATTTCATCAGAGGCATGAAATGCTATCCTGAGTTGCAGGGTGTGTGTGTGTGTGTGTGTGTGTGTGTGTGTGTGTACACCCGGTTGCAGTATGTGTGTGGTTGTAAATAGTGAGGTCAGAGGGAAATGAATTGCAGAAAGTATGGACGGTGACAATTATGTTATTGTGACCATTCACAAAATAGTCGTTGGTGACTTCTATAGTAGTTTGCTCCTTTGCAAAGCGTTCACACATTTAGATGCATCCACATTCAAAGTGACCGGTTTTGTTTTGCTTGTTAAAATAACCAAACTCTCTCAGAATCTGTGCTTGAAGAAAAAACAAACTCACATCACTGGTTTAAACTAGCCAGGTGGCACCTTTCTCTTCCTTAAAAAGTAGCAGCCAGTTGCTATGGGAACAACATCCATAATCCTAGAACAGGGGTGGGCAGAATGTAGATCTGAATCTACTGGTAGATCTCTGAGTGATTTGTAGTTGAGAAGGGGCTCCGGCTCCGCAGCAAAATGACTCCCCCACCCCACACCGATTATACTACAGAAAAGAAGAAAGCTTGGGGTAACCAGGAGTGGATTTTTATTTGCAAGGACCGTGAGCTCTATTCAGTTCTGGTACTCAAAAACCAATTGCTGGGGTTCAGAATTCTTGAATTCTAAGTGTGTATCTTTTGCACCAGGATCCAGGTAGTTGATCTCAGGATTCTAATAAAAAACAAAGTAGATCCCATAAGCCTGGAGTCAGTCCACTCCTGCAGTATAGAGTTCAAGAAGAACACTATATTACAGGAATCCCAGTCGTATATTCCAGTTACTGCAAAAGATGACCGTGTGTGTGTGCGTGTGCGTGCGTGCTGTTGCCCTCACGTCCTGCTTGTGGGTTTCCCGTGGGCAGCTGGTTGGCCACTGTGTGAAGAGAATGCTGGACTAGGTGGACCCTTGGTCTGATCCATCAGGGCTCTGCTTATGTTCTTAAGAAGCAGAATCTGGGGCCTCATTTGGGATGTCTGCCCTTCATATTTCCTACAGCGTTTCTTTATTACCTCTTAACTTTAAAAGTGCCACTTTTAAAAGGGGGCACTTGTACACTGCCAAAAAAACATGATATGGATTTGCATGAAATTTGCATATAATTGATTTGTATAGATGCAAATGTATAAATAATTAGTATAATTAAAATAGAAATGCAGATCTCATCCTAGTAAGGAAAACTGTGGCGTGGCCTGTGCACCTACTCAGCTCCTGGGGACAACTTCAAGGCCTCTGCTGCTGTCCTTTCTTGCGGTCCTTGATCTTTAAACCTGACTTGGACTAGACAGCCCTTCAAATAGAGGACATAGATTCATAGATCATAGAGTTAGAAGGAGCCTACAAGGCTATCGAGTCCAACCCCCTGCTCAATGCAGGAAACTAGAGGAGGGGTCTCTCATCCAAGTAATAACCAGGCCTGACCCTGCTTAGCTTTCCACGCTCAGACAAGCTGAGCCAGCGTGAGCCACAGGCCTGTCCTGTGTACAGTAGGACAGCTGGCCACCCTACTTTAAAAGCAAAGATGGGTAGGAGGAGCAGCCCATTCTCTCCCAGAGACAGGATACATTGCATCTGCTTCCATTTAAAATTCCAACATTTGAGGAAACCCAGGAGGCCAGGCACAGGGTTCTTTAGCCAGTCTTTCATTAGCTATACATTCCCATTGGCCATGCTGGCTGGGAATTGCAACTCAGGACCTACCAAGCCTCTCCATAGGAAGAGAGATCCCAGTTAAACTGCTGTGCTTTCCCCTTTGCCCAGGAGCCTATTTCACTTTTTCATACTAGGAACATTCATTTTGGTAGAAGAGCTCTGTAGAACTAAAAAACACGCATCTAATTTTAAAAAATGTTTGGTCTGATAAAGAGATATCTCGTCTGAGCTAATATTCTGCCATCTAGTGGCTTCATTGGCCTCCACAGTCACTTACGGACCCATCGCTACTGAGTCTACACAATTTTTTTAGAATTTCCTTTTATAATTTTCTTTTTGTAATTTTATCCTGGAAGACAATCTTACTCGGTCACGAGTGATCGCCTACTAAAAAGTGGCTTCATTATGACCAAACAGTAAGAAACATATTCTAGGTCCTGCATGATAGTCTGGAGAACCATTGCATTAAGATGCCAGGCATCTGCTCTGCCACATCATAACTCTTTCAAGGTTCCTGAAGAGGGCTCATCATGGGCTACTTTAAAGATGCAGGGGGAGACCTCTTCTAGGTCTGTATGTCTCAAGATAGTGAAGCACTCTTGTATAATGTCACGATACTCCGAATTACTCCCGAAAGGTTGGTGGAAACCCTGGTAGTATCAATGCAAGTTTGTTTCGAGAGCAGCCACTTTCTTGAGAAAGCACAACCATTCCAGCTCTCCAGAGACTAAGACATGAGGGAACTCAGCCGATGAGCACACCTGGGATTGAGCTCTGCTGTCAGGGATGCTTTGACCTGGATTCCTGCACTGAGCAGGGGGTTGGACTCGATGGTCTTATAGGCCTCTTCCAACTCTACTTTTCTGTGATTCTATGTTTGGACTAGTTATCTATGGTGTAGTATGGGTATTAAATAAAGCACACAAATGTCATTTTTGTTTTTGCCTCATCCCTCAAATAATACGATTCTCTTAGATTGTCAGCCCCCTGGGGACAGAACTATTAATGTCTGGAAAAACTGCTGTATGCTGTTCTAAGCCCATGGGATAGAGCAGGATATAAAAACAAAACATCGCATAGTTCTAAATCTATGGGGACATCTCAGCTGTTCTAGGCAAAGGACACACTAGTAAAATCCACGGAGAACATATTGCAGTGCTTTAGCCCTGATCGTTAGAGCGGCATGAATAAGAAGGTACCAGGAAGACCAGACCTGATAGCCAGGGCCAGAGCTTTCTTGTAAGATGCTTGTTATTTAAAGGTTTTATATCCATGGGGAATTCACACTTGCTTTCTAAAACGACACCAGTCTCTTCCCACTTTAAGCAATCATGTGTTTCATTTCTGTGCAAGTTATACTGCCATTGCAGTGGCAATTAAACTTTTGCTGTTTCCATTTTGTACCAGTGCAGAGAACAAGACAGCAGTTACCCCATATTCCCTTGCATTGAGCACCTGCTTTTGCAAAGGACGCTTTAATATAGCATGAGTAGCTACTCAGCTCCAGATCTACACACTGTTGCTTTGTTCTCTATGCTCAGTGGATGACACCTGCTACTAAATGACTAAAAATTCCATCTGTAATCCTTACAATTCCATTTGGTAAACTGGTACGGTTTTCCCCATATTACAGATGCGGGAGGAGAAAGGCTTGAGGCCAAGAGAGTCATGTATATAAAAGGTCCCCAAATGAGGCAAGATTTCAACTGCAGCCTTCTCAGTTCTCACTTCAATACATTACAGTGGTATGGGGTGCTTTTTATGGAAACCTCTGGTGTGAACACAGCATAAAATTTGTTAAGTTAATCATGACCATACTGACCCATCATTGAAAATATTAGGGCTTATGTCAGCTGGATAAAAAAGGAATACAAAATGACATTGGCTTACTCTCAGTAAGTCTCCAAATTATATACTCCAGGAGGCTCTTCTACAAGTCAAAAGAGGCCACTGAATAAGAGAGAATCTTTCAAGATCAGCAAGCAACTTTTCACCTCTCCTAGATCTCTGCCAAGAATGAGAAGCATTCACAGATAACTTCCAGACAAAGGGTTGGATCCAGACTTAGTCCTGCTTAGTCCCATTGAAAGCAGACCTAATTTAGTCACAGGTCTACTCTAAGTATGATTAAGTCTGAATCCAACCTGAGGTTTTCATTGTGCAATTCTTCTGCCTCGTTCACAGAATTTTACAGGGGATCCAGACATTGTAACCTAAATTTGTAACCCTCCTGTTTTCTCATATTGCTGCTTCTTTATTTTTTCTTTCCAGAAAAAAAATATGTTAAGGAAGAGACAGAATAGCGGTGCAATGCCTTTCTGGTTGTCTGCGGTTGTCTGTCAGAATAGCGGTGCAATGCCTTTCTGGTTGTCTGTGTAGAAGCACCCATCAGACTGCACAGACCCACATTTTCATTCTGTTAACCCATCTTGAAGGCCAGCTTACACACTTGGTTAAATGCATTTTCACATTGATGTCTGTGCTTTCTTTCTAAATAGATCCCCCCCCCCCCAAAAAAAAAACCCCTGGGGTAAGATCAGTACCACAGCACAGACAGAGGGGGGAAATTTACCCCTTCCACTCATGCTGCAGTTCTGACAAAAATCGCCCACTGAAGCTATTTACCCACGGAGGAAAGCTACAAAAGCAGCTTCCTTCTTGTGGTAAAGCATTTTGACTTGTACCCTGCCAGTCCAGTGGTGGTGATATACTTACGTCTCAAAATGCTACAGTACAAGAATGTGCCTCCACAACCAATTAGCAAATATACAAACATTTAAGTTCTATCTGCCAATGTTTACTTTGTGAGCTGCTTGGACAGGGGGCTTTTCCCTTTTGTGAAGAGATCTCTACACATACTACTAATAATTGGGGGTAGAACAGCCATGAAACTGCTCCAGCAAAATCAGCACCAGCCCAGACTTCTTTCAGTAGAAGAGAGCCAAGCAAGCCTCTTGATTAGCAGAAGGCAGAGCAATCATATGAGTTTTAGTTGATCCATTAAGTTTGCATATGGGTAAATAAATTATTTCTGAAGAAAGCAGCATTTTCTTTGTTTTTAGATGATGCACATGTGTCATAGCAAGCACCATGTTAGAAGAGGCATTGCTTGATGCGTGAGAGAAAAGGGGGAATGCCTCTTTTAAGATGCTTGCATAAGAACTTGCATTCATTTAAAAAATAATTGGGGGTACCTCTTTGCCAATTCAAAGCTTTTTAATCAAACTGATTAATCCATTAAATGTTGCAACCCTAATTTTAACCTACTCTGCCTTAGAGTGCTTCCAGGTGGAGGACCCCTAGTACTACCTGTCAGAAGGCATTGCGCAGCAATTATCTTTTTTTCTTTAATAGGTTTTCTGCAGTAAGAAAAAAGATGGAACGTTTACTGCCTGTAAAATTCTATGAATGAGGCAGGATGATAGTGCTAAAAAAAGGCCTAGTCTGAAAGCATCCTTAGATTAGTGTTGTCAATTCATGCAACGGTATTTGCAAATTACGGTGCGCTCGTGTAAGGGACCCCCAGTGCAACGCCAATAGCGTTAGCTTGAGAACAGGTTTTCCGGGGAATCCCATTGCACAAGGTAATGCTGTTGGTGTTGCGCTAGAGACCAGTTAGCTCAACATAATTTGCGTTAGTGGAATGACACTGTTGCATACTGCCCATGATGTTACTGTATTCTTTTGCCAATGCATTTAATGAACCAACTTTTGTATGAACATTATTTCAGGAGAAACTCTGTTTTCTTTTAAAATGAGCTACTTTCTACATTTGGTTTTTGAAGAACCTTGTATTAAGAAACCGTATGTTATCCTTGATGCTTGGTAGCTAAAGGCCAAAGAGAAAAACTTGGAAGTCACTTGTTGAGCATCCTATTATAGATACCAACTGTTTTGAACAAGTCAGGCCAATTATGTTGCACTGAAGTCCAGTAGTGGCTGCAACATACCTTGAGATATACTTGCTTTATTTATATTACCTGCGACTTACGATATAGTACTTACCTGGAGATATACTTGCTTTACCTAAAGGGAAGAGCTATCTGCAATTCTGCTGTTGGGATTTTTGATTGTGAGCACACTTGCTGCAAATATACTTGCCCTCCTTAAGGCAATGCTATTGTCAATGGCCAATCAGTCTCATTCTTCAGTTCTGGGTTAGGGCTACTGTAGTAGTATTGGAACCTCTGGAGTTTAAGGGACTACTACAATAACATGCATCACCTTTTGGGGGGTGTAGAGCTGAACATTCATCTTGAAGGGAGAGCCTTTCCCCACAACACATAAAGCTTTAGAGCACCTAGCAAAACCTCACAACCCTCATGTAGGCAGGGGCACTTTACACTAGAGCAGGGATGGGGAACATGTGTTCCTCCTGGTATTGGTGGACTGCAACTCCCATCATCCCTTACAATCGGCTATGCTGGCTAAGGCTGATGGGAGTTGCAGTCCAAGAACATCTGGAGGGCCATGGCTGCCCTATCCCTGCATTAGAGCTTTTAGGGAGATGCTTGAAGATCATTGGTTTCCAATCCAAGGGCAAAATTGGGCTCATTGTAAGGCAGTGGTAACAATTGGCTCAGACAATGATTTCGCCTGCCACTGCTTCAAGCCAAATGATTTCAAGCCATTTTAGAAAACATTTTCACAGCAATATACAAAGCTGCGGGCTGAATAGGCTCTTACTGATTTCCATTCCACCTGCCCTCAAAAGAGGGCCTGTGCTATTTGCACTGGGTGAAAGAATGAATCTCAGACAACTGAGCAAGCTGGACACATTTTGGCCAGAAGAGATCAGGCTTTATTGTTTAAGCCAGACACATCTCAGTTTGATTTTTATTTTAAAACCAAAAATAAATAAATCAGGCTGTGAGTCTGAGGGAAGCTCCAGGGTAGCACTAGCCCAGAATAGGCAACCTTCCTCTCCCACCAGCTCTTAGCTTTGGCAAAGGTTAGACACCAGTTTTCTTCTGCAGAGCTAAAGAACAAAACATTGTAGTCCCACGAGTAACCATAAAACCACAGTCTTGACAGCCTACCCCTCTAACAGCGCAAATCACTTTTGGAGTGTGCTGTTCCCACTACTGAAGCAGCACAGATACTTATATTATAGAAAAGTCTTTATTCACAAGATGGCACACTCTTTTGGTATGGCTGGCAGCACACACAGAAGAAAGTTAGGGGACAGATGAATCTGTACTTCTCTCAATGATGCCCAGAGCTCAGCCAGGTGGATACAGAGCTGGACATCTCCCACTTAAGACACCTAAGAAGTTCAGATTTGGGGGGCGGGGGAGGGAGGGATGGGAAACTCCACCATGATGTGGCAGCATGTACAGACCACATTCAGCAGCTCAGGAGATTGACACAGAACAGACAGACTTAGGCAGAAGTGCAACTCCGCATGTGCTATGTGTTCTGTCCAAGGCAGGCACTACTAAGTTCAGGATTTTACCTCTTGAACATCCGTGCCTATCAAGACACTGCTGCCATTGCCACCATGTGACATTGTGCCGACTGCATGGAGAAAAAGGAAGGGACAGCCAAAGCACTGAGGTACGTTCTATTGCTGGCAGACCACTGCATAATGACTCTGATTGGAAGCAGTAGCCAATTATCAGCAATGGGTAAAAAGAGCCAAGTAATAACATCAGTCCTTGGCACAAAGGCCAGAAGGGCTGTGTGTTGAACTGTAGTTGCTCTTGAAGCTATGGACTTAGGGACATCAGCACTGCTAAGGCCAATCAAGATATTCATTGTGCGCATGGATGAGGAAGTAGAAACTTTCAGGTTCATCTGGAATAAACTTTGAGCTGTCTTGTTAGGATATTAACTACTCAGATGGGCCTTGTTCTGGGAGCAGGGTATGTGCTCAAAGCTAAGGAACCCCCAACACCTGAGAAGCCCGAGAAAGGCAGAAGGCTACAGTTGGAGAGGCCTCTAAAAGTTAGGCTTACAGAAAGGATGCTTGGAACTACCTCAAAACCTCTCTGCTTAAAGCTATAAAATATAACTGATTTCACCAGTGTCCCCCCTACTTGGGCCGTGTTTGGTCTTCTCCTGAATTACAAAGCTTTTCAATGAGAAGGAGGTAGAAGCTACTCCTCCAATCCAAAGTGCATGCAGTCCTACCCTCTGCTTGCTAAATTCCAAGTAAACCCTGGGAAACCATCATTATAGAAGGAAATTTTGAAAAGAAAAGTGTAGAACAAAGACTGACTCCATTTGAATCAGGAAAGAATGTGCAACATGACTATACACTGTGAGGGGGAAAAGTCACCCTTCTGCTCCACAAATAGAACACCGAGTCTCAAATGCAGCTTTGCTCCTGATGTAGAATTACAGTAAGAGCAAGGATGCACTTTGATAAAATCTAAGCATCTATATCAAGTTTTTCTCATAAGTGACATTAGTTTGTTGGAACCCAGTGAATTTTCATAATTTCCAAGTATAGCTTTCCTAAGCTACGGAGTCACAGCCTGAAAGTGAAGTAAACCTGAAGGCCTATACAGATATGGCTATGGTGACTATGTGACAAGAGTCCTTAGATTCCACTAAATAACAGATTCCTAGCCTGGATGTAATATAAGATTATTAAGGGTTGCAACTTTAGAAAACAAGAAACCAGATCAGTGCCTGGTAGGGTAATCCCATCTTCATTAAAGGAAATAAACCTTCTGCAGAAGAATGACTGAATTTGGGATGTCTCAGTGTTCAGTATGGACAATGCTAGGTTACTAAACCACAGAAAACAGCAGCAGTGATTTAGGGTGCTAGCCCAGGATTTTCAGTGCTAGGGATGAGGTGCTTAAGGAAAGGGAATCTCATGACACAATTGAAGAGCTAGGCCAGATCAAACATTTCTAGGGAGACAACGGGAGTGAAACGAACACCGTACCTCTTGTCCCTCTGGGTGAGCACATTTGTGTTCGGAATTTAGAAGCAGTGCCAGTTTCTGGAATTACTTTTGTGTTAGAAACAATGACTCGTGCATTATCTGGAGTCATCATAGTCTCCAACATGGAGATTCACTTAGAAGGCAAATGCCAGTCCCTTCAAAGTCCTCAAGTTTTGGAGCAGTGGAGCTGGCTAGTCCTAGGGTTTTTCATAAAGGACATGGGTTTGTGCTGGAGTGACACCACACTGTTCCAGAGGTTTGAGCTGCAGCATACAGAAGAGAAAAATTAACACAAGTGTTCTGGACAGGGTTATGGAAGAGGCAGTTCCTCAACAGCAAACGAGAGGTTAATAATAGACGCTTTAAGTTAGTTTACAAGGTCTATAGTTAAGGACATAGAAAGGAAGTGAGCAGACAGACAGAAATACATAGGGTGCGCTGCGGAACCAGTTCCAAGTGTATCTAAGACAAGCCCTTGAAAGAGTCGAGGTTGAAGGCAGTGTCCAAGAAGCGCTGCAGTCCAGTCAGATGATTCTTTTTGTTGCCTGTAGCTGGTGCAGCAGCAGGTTCACGCCCAGCATACCTAGAGGAAAGAAAGCAGAATGGCAGGATGCTTACCTGTAACTGGTGTTCAAGGGCTCCTCTGCAGTCACACCCTTCATACGTAGGACTAAAAAGTACTTTGGGCCCTCGTATCTGTAGCCCCATGATCCTTCTTTCCTGGGTTAGCTGTCAGAAAGTAATGGCTGGGCTTCTGCTCCCTCTGTAGTTTGGCTGAGTTGCTCCCACACCTCCTTTGCCCTCTTTCCCTGGACTGGACCATTCCTGCACTTCCAGTGCAGTTGACATACCCCACAACCAGGAATTAGGTATCCCCTTAACTCTGAGAACATCGCCATCACTGAGTAGTAGTTGAAAGCTAAGCCTAGTTAACACACACATTATCCTGCATCTACCTATGCCCTCCCCAGAGTATATAAGCTTAACCTCCGTCTACACATCTGACCATCCGAAGAGGGCACTTACCACACTGGCTTTGCACGGTCGATGGTTGTACGGAGTCTAGGCTTCACGTAATCATAATATCCTTGGTTTTTGTGCTCTTCCTGACACCAAACCAGGTCCGCATTTGGGTATTTATGGAATTCCTTCAACAGGAGGTCAAAGGGGAATGGCGATAGCTACAAGCAATGGAAAAGGCCTCTGGTTCATAAGGGATTTATGAGCAGCCAATATTATACACAAAATGCAGTAAAAAACTTTGATTCATATGTTCCATGGGGTAAAAGGAGTGGGGCTACAGCATTTTACCCAAGTAAGAAGCTTACAGAGTCAATAAGGTATTTATTTATTTATTTATTTAAATCCCAGCAATATGTTATTTGAAATCTGAGATGCCTTTCCAGGTCAAAGGGCATTTGCAACTAGCAATAATGCTGGTATAAATCCCTTTGCCCTGCAAGTAAAGGAAAATTAATTAAAAAATTACCTCCATCCTTGCTCATGTACCAGGTGGAGAGAAAGCAAATCCACAAGGTCTAATGGAGATGCCCACTGTAGAAATCCCAGCTGACAACCCTCAAGTATTCTGCAAACTGCTGCTTATCATTAAGACAGAGACTGTTACCAGAGCTAGCTGCCTCTCATAAGCTCATTGCTGAATGAGCAATGGCTCCACTTCAGGCTCAAGTGCAGATCCACATTTCTAAGTCACAGAAATATATTCCCCACACATGCCGTACCTGTTCCACCCTTGTGATGGCCACATCTGCTTCCATCTCTCGGGTCTTGCGCTCTCGAGTGAGTTCATAATAGACTTTTCCAGTGCAGAAGAGAACTCGCTTGACCCCCTCTGGATTCTGCGCAGCAGGGCCACTATCTGGGATGACACGCTGGAAATGTGTGCCTGAAACAGAGCACAGATACTGTTATTATTTATTAGTTATATATCATCATCTGTGTGCGTGGCATTTTACAGAGTACAAGAGGACAGGTCCCTGTCCAGAGGAGCTTAAAAACTAACGTTCAATGCAGAGAAAACAGAAGAATGGGAAGGAAGTGGAGGCAGGAGTAAACAGGGAAGTAATATGCAATTGCTTCCAGTGAACTTGCTTAGGCTTACTTGCAGGTCACAGTTAATGCTAATGCACCTTTTTTCAGAGACAACTAATCTTGGAGGACATAGGTCAGACTATTCTTTGATGCCATTAACATTTACATGAACAAGATTGAGCTGTTTAAACCATCAGCATTATTAATGTGGAACCAAAACGGCTCTGCAAATGTTTTGGGGAACTTTGGCTCCCAGCTGCCCAACCTGAACCTGGGGTTCCAGGGTCAGATACAAGCAGTCATTAAGGTTCCTGGGTCAGACACAAGCTGCCGTGGAGGACTGATTCCTGTGCGTGGCTCTCTTCACAGGGAACTCCAAGTAATCAATCTTTATTATGCGGTCACAGACCCAACACAACTCATGTAAACATATAAAACAATTTAACCAATTTGTACAGTTACATATCCTAAAAGCAATTTTAAATCAGACACAAATCGACCTACGCGTTTTCTGTGCAGAAAAAAGGAACTTGGCCACTAGTGAACTCCAAGTAAAAAGCAAGGCAGTGTATTTTCAAGCACACTGCCTCTCAGAGGAGCAGCAAAGACCCCACACTGGTTCCATCAGCAACCTTCCACCGCATACGTAATTTAATGAAGGTAAGGACATCTATTCTTGTGCATACGGAAGACTCAGAAATACAATACTGCCCCCTACCTCTCTTTAAGGGTCAGTCCCCTCTAGGAAGGCAGGCAAAGCAGCCAATGTGGCTGTATTGTATTTCTGGTTTTGCTAAGACTAATTTGTCTGGAAGGCAACTGCTATTCACCACTGGCAATTTGGTGACTAGCAAATTCTAAGAATGAGCTAGAGCCCCCCCCCTCAAATGGGTCTCAACACCACCAGGACATAAAATCCCAGTGGATCAAACAAGTGTGCTATTGAACAGTTACTATGGAACACTGTGGCAGCATTTAAAGTGTTGACTGGGAAGTTCTCTTATATTCTCCTAACAAGCTGAAAGACAAACCAGGGTGAGGTCTGTTACATGGTAATATGTGGAGTAGGTAAAAGGAAGCACACTCCTTTAGTGTTTCCCCAAGGTAAGCAATTTGGGCATATGCTCTGCCCTGCTATATTTCTAGCTACCACATGAATTGTACAGGAGATGGGAAGTCTGGGAGCAGGTCTTCAGCTAAAGCAGGGGTGGGCAACTTGTGGCCCTCCAGATGTTTTGGCTTAACACTCGCATTGTCTCTCACCATTGGCTATGCTGGCTAGGGCTGATAGGAACTATAAGCCAAAACATTTGGGGGGGCCACAAGTTAACCACACCTGAGCTAATGCGTAACATTTTGTCAGCAACCTTGCTGTCTTGTGGCAACATGGAAAATAGCTCAGGTTTTACTAGGGGCACAGTTGCCCCAAAGCAAGGCTATCATTTCCTCACCTGACTACCAGGTCACATATCTTCCACATGACAGGGAATACAAGAGAAGAAATTCCTCCCAGAACCCAGTCCCAAGCTTGCTGTACCTGGCAACATGTCATCAAAGCTGGACCGAGCTTCAGGGTGACGCAACAGTGACTTTGGAGTGAAGACTATCAGCTAAAAAAAGGGGAAAGGATTCCAGAGTTAGTGACAATATTGGGATGGAAACCTTTCCTGAATAAGCACTGAATTACTATACTTACGTTCAGGAATTAATGAAAGCCCAATAATCTGAAGTCAGTCATATATAGAGACTACTTGCATTTTTAAGTAGTCAGAATCTGACCCAATCGGGGTATTTTGTATGTTTTGTGAAAATAAGCACCCATAAAGCACGTGGATCTATCATGATTTGCATAAAATCAGCAAATATGGAAATTCAGGAAACAGAGCTCATCACCACTGGTTGGTACAACTGACCAAGCTTGGATAAGTCTGTAAGACTGTCATTTAATCTTCTTTCATTATTCCACTGTGTGAGGTTTCTGTCTGATAAATGTTCTTTTGATTCATTTCAAAGAGTCTGCACCATTCTACTCAATAAAATAGGCAGCTACCCACAAACCAAGTGCTTCCTCTGCACAGAGAGATTAGTAGGACACTTTGTGCAATTAAACTGGTATTCAAATTGTTTCAGCTGCATCCTAAATGCAGTCATAAATTAAAATAAATTCCTACAGAAGCACACTCTGGCCTCTGCCATTGGCCAGGGGACCAAGGGCTACTGGACTGTGCGTGTATGTGTATGTATTTCATTACAATCCATTGTAAGCCAATTTTTAGACTGAAAGGCAGGATATAAATCTAAATAAATAAACCTGCCTTTTCAATAAAGTATATCAGCTCCAACTGCTGACTCAGCCTTTCCAAGGCATGAATGTGCAAGAGCCACACAAAGTTTAATCAAAGAAAGAAGCACAAGGCATGAGAGTCGAAGAGGAACTGAAATAATTCTGTCCACAAGCATTCATTTAACAAGTCAGAAATAGAGCTGCTGCTGAATAGGGTGCTGTAAAAATACCAAACAGCGCCTGCAGTATAATAAGAATCCACCAACGGTGGCTTGGCTTGCAAGATACTTTCCATTTGCTTCTTGTTCCAGGTTTGAAGTACAGGTTTCAGTTCTCTTGTACGACAGAGCTTTGTCTCTGCTTGATACAGTGATAAACAGGGAGACAAAAAACAGCTCTACGTACAAGTTCAGAGTCTTTTCATCATCCCACTTGTATCATGTGTTGCTCTCCACTGGGCTTTTTTCCTTAATTAGAGCTGGACAACTATAGTTGGGGAGGGGAAAGTACATTCCCCTTCTGTGCTTAGGAAGTCATTCTTCATACTGACCGGCTTCCGGAAAGGGAGAAGTATCTGCCTCCTCACAACATGGCAAAAGTTTGCTGGCGTGGAGCAGTTCACTACAATCCAATTGCAGTCATACAGCTGGCGCACATCAAAGTCATCTAGTTGCTACAGGAGGATGACAACAATGAGAGTTCAGAAATAGCTGGAAAGAGTTGCATGCATAGGCACAAAGCCAAGTAGCCAAAAAACTGTAACATCAGTTCTACAGTATACACTTGTACCACACATTCCTTTGATTGCTAGTGAAGATCCAGTATGACCTTTATTGTATTATAGCACCAAGACTCTCACTGAGAATTCTGGGACATGGCCTCACTGGCCAGGACTGAGCAGTCATTTTATGTGCTACTGTCTGATATTTTGAAGATGTTTCCTGAAATCTCTGCTCAATACTGTAAGAAATAGGACTGGTGTGTGCGTGTGTGAGTGCATGTGCAGGTAAAACAAAAGAAAGGATCAGAAAGCATACTCTCAGAGACACAACTCACCGGGAAGACATCTGGATCATCATTGCACATTTGCAGGAATCGCTCTGGTCTGGCAGAAGAATGCTCAGGGCCCTGTAAACAAACAAGGCCTTTCAAGGTTCTGGATTAACGCTTTTCCTTGGGTAAACAGTGCAGTGCTTAGGCATCAGTAATCATCAATATTTTGAAGAAAAATGTGCATTTATTCCATAATTCTAAGATAACATTACTATTCTGAGTACAGAGTCCCAATTTCACTGTCTAACAGGTAGATGTACAATGGTAGCTATATTTTTCAGTTTACCAGCCAATTCAGAACTTGCCAGACTTATGAGGTTCTAAGTCCTTCAACCCACACAAAAGCATTTTCCATTGGGGTAAACACTTAGTACAAGCCTATCCCAAAGCCTAAATGTAAGAGATAGAAAAAAGGTTGTTTATTAACAAGAGTGCTTCCTTACCATGCCCTCCATGCCATGGGGAAGCAGAAGTACAATGCCATTTTGTCTCACCCACTTGGCCTGTCCAGAGCAGATGAACTGATCAATAATACACTGAGCTGTATTGTGGAAGTCGCCAAACTGAGCTTCCCACAACACTAAAGCATTGGGGCTGGCCATGGCAAAGCCTAGCTCAAATCCTGCAATGACATAAATTAAAAACATGTGTTTTTCTGGAACATTATCAACTAACAACTGGAGACAATAGTAAAATAACCTCCTCTTAATTCCTATAGGGAGCAGTGAGATGCACGTACCCAGGACTCCATACTCTGAGAGAGAGCTATTGCAGACTGTATATGGAGCTTGGTTTGGCCACAGATGGTTCATGGGAATACAGGTCCTCTTGTCAACATTCTGATCATGCAAGACATGGTGCCGATGGCTGAAGAGTAATGACAGTCAATGGAAACGTTGCCCAAGTGGTGTGCAATTTAATTAGTTAGAGCAGGCTTGCAAAGAAGATTCTAGTCATCCAAAAAACTTTTATCCATTTACCTGTACATACTTATGTCAGTTATTTGTGGCACAGAGTACTGAAGTTAGAAAGAAGCAGTTTTCTTCCAGTTTACAACAGGTTCATTGCCTAGGCACAAGGAGGTGATTGTCACATGCCACAGGGGATGACACGTGCAGCCCAATTGTATGCAGTTAGGTGCATCTAAGCACCCATTGAAATGAGTGCATTCAAGTGTACCTAACTATACTGCATTGTGTCCTTAATATATTTACACTGCTCTAGCCCAGACTGTTTGTAAGAAGCAATAAACCAAACTCTTTATTAGTATGAGCTGCTACCAGTACTACATACATTGATACTTCACATGCCTAAAAACGTTATGGATTTACATTAAGTCTCAGAATTTGTTAAAGAAAGACTGGCCACATACAGCCAGGTGAACACTTTACCTGAATGTTCCTCTCTCAACATCCTGTCCACTCAGTCGGATGTGGATTCCCTCTTTAAGGAGAGAGCCAAATGCCATGTACTCTGCTAAGGCCCAGTCTACAGTCCTGTTAGTAACCATCTCGCCACGTGTTTTTAGAATCCTGCTTAAGCCTGCAGAGATAAAGGGTTTTTCAGCCAGCCTTGAAGAAACTACAATGGTTGCTTCCAAAATATAGACTCTGGGACAACATTGTTTACATTCATGCTCAAACTTGGCCCCTAAGATGTCTTGAAATACTGCTGCTTTAGTGAATGTATGGATGTAGTAGTGAAGAACATTAAAGATCAAGGTACAAAAAAAAAAGGGGGGAGAAGGAGCAAAGATGAATAAGTTCTGAAGATATCTTTCCACCTTAATTTGCTAATAAAATGGATTGGCATGAAGCTAAGCTAAAGTGTACTGGGACATGTTAAATGGGGAAGGCCTACACATGAAAGCTAAGAGTCAGTAGAGAACACAAATTGCTGAACATTCCATTAGTTGCTGAACTTCTACCCAGAAGGGGCTTCAAGGAAATGTGCAAAGGATATTGTAGGCATGGGGTCCTTATGGGCCCCTGCAGATAGGAGAAATGAAACATCACTACAGTAATACCTTGCATTGCAAGTAACTGGTCTGAGAGTGTTTTGCAAGACAAGCAAATTTTTTAATTTTTTTTGACTTGATAAACAAGCAACATCTTGCAATACAAGTAGTCGTAGGGATGTAACCACTCACCTCGAGCGGGTCGAAATCGGCCCCGCTCACGCCCGCCAGAGACTCGTTTTGATATAAGAGTGTTCTGGATTACAAGCACGATTCCGGAACGAATTATGCTTGCAATCCGAGGTATTACTGTATTACTTAACGCCCTGTGACCTATGTTCATGATGGGCTGTGCAAGAGCACTAGTGTCATACCATGACTCTTGAGTACTCCCCTTGACTGCTCTCCACACAGCTCTCAGACTACATGTGAGTATTCCAGTGCTTCTCAATTATTTTCTGTCATGCCCCCCCTAGGAAGAAGAAAACATTTCGCGCCCCCCCGCGCGACTGTAAATAGTATCATTTGTCTATAAAATTGTTATAAGTACACCTCTGCATAACACTGTATCCTTATTAACGTATAAGAGAATAAAAAAAGAAAGAAATGTGGATCAATTTACAACAAAGAATAGCTTTATTAACTGTAGCAGAAAAGATTTAAAGGAGCACAGGATTTAAAGGAACACAATATTAAAAAAAACTTTTAACTGAGGTCAAACGAGCCCCCCTTTACGGAGCCTCGCGCCCCCCCTGGGGGGCCCGCCCCACTATTTGAGAAGCACTGGAGTATTCCAATACAAACATGTCACCACAGAGGAACATTCAACAACTAGGCTGCTTTCCCCAATATGTTCCCACTGTGCTCTCCTAGTTGATCCTGCAGTCTAAGAGTCTACAGTTCCTGCTAGACCCAATGATTGTCTTAAGGCTTATTACTCAAAGAAGCTCAGTGTTGCCTTCTCTAGTGCAAGCCTTCATTTCATTATAAAGTGAACCCTAAGGAAACTACTCATCTAGAAAATCATACCGCCATGAATTGTGAAGTTTTCAACAGGCACTGAGCTAGCCACCTTTCCTATATGGACCAAATCGTCTTCGTTCAGACCAGTGGACGGGCAGGCCATGCTCCTGGGTTGGCCCTCCAGAGTGAAGAAACCTGGGGAAGTAAAGGAAAGCACATTAAAGGACAAGGCTGACATTCACAGGAAGAGGAAGCTTTTGCTGCTGGAACAACAACTAAAAAGTCACAATGCCCATTTCCTTTTGAGAAGAAGAAACTTGGCAAAGAAACCATTCTGAGCTAAACTACTGAACAGGATATTCCTTGCCAGAGCATCTGTAGAAAGGACAGAACTTGTTCAGCAAGTGCCATTCTCTTCAGTGTAAGCGGAATTTTGTTTATCAAGTGTGTAATGCTTACCACACTTGGTCCTTGTACTGAACTTTCAGTACCAGAAGTACTGGGCAAGAATATCTCCTTTTAGTGCCAGGAACTGGAAGTATCATCTATTTGTAGAAGAACTACTGCTTAACTGAGGCCATTAGGAAGCAGCCAGTAACCTACCCGGCCATGGAGAATCTAGCCAATGCTTGATGTGAAGGATTTTCTCATCCTTGGACCTGGCATGGGCCTCTTCACAGATCTTATCATACTTGGAAATTTCCTCCTGAAATGCATAAACACAATTTAGAGGTGAGCCCAACAACAAGTTAATGCCACGTAAACAGCATCCAAGGAGTAATCCATTATATCTACATCCTATGCAGGTATTAGTATACCATCACAATTTATCAACTGGGCCTGGGACAACAGTTTTTCTATAGTGAACCCAGGGCTCCTACTGCAAAAGAGTGTCCCTGTTAATAAAAGCTATTTTCCAAGCCAGCATAAGAAGTTTTCGGAAAGGGATAATCACTATATGAGAAGGCACTTCACCTATACTGGGGCACAAATTAGACTAAACTGGTTTCAATAAGCCATACAATTTCAGGGGGAAATTGCCAGCTGTGACAAGGAATTGAAAGGCTATTGACTAGTACTGGAAGTGTACTGAATATCTCTGTATTATACAGTGCAATGTAATATGTACAGAAATGGGCATTAGCAAGTACCAAAGATCCCTGAAGCTGTAAAATGCTAAGAATAGCCATTAGATGTGGAATATCAAGGTCCTCATCTATTAACTTATTTACTAACTTTACCTAACAGAGAGGGTGTGGCCCCCTGCTAACCAATATGGCAATAAAACAGGACAATCTAGAGGAAAAAAAGGAAAGGGAGTTCTGTATACCCAGACACCACAGTAAACAGAAAGTGTGTGTGTGTGTGTGTGTGTGTGTGTGTGTTAAGGAAGAAACCCAAAACTGGAAAACTGAAGGCTCTGCTCATGCACAGCCCATATGCTGCCATGGAAGCCTAGCAGCGTAAGAGGGCAGGCACAAGCCCTCTGTTTCCTGGATGGCAGTTAGGGTGAAAGGAAGTCACTTGCTTTGCTTCAACCTAGGAACTAATTGGGGAGAGGGAAGGGAAAGAGTATCATGCATCCCCCCCCCTAACTCCAATCCCTCCCCCCCAGGACTTTTCAAGCTCTTTAGGTAAGCTGCCCCATTCACAGTGTGAAGAGTCATTTGGGATGGTTAATAGGGCTGAGAGGAAAAAGCACGTCCTCCAATCCAAATTACCCCAAAGTAAGCTCCTTAACAGCTTAAGACAGGGATGGGGAACTCTTTTCAGTCAAGGGCTGCACTTCCTCATAGCTAACCTTCTGGAGTCTTCATGCCAGCAGTGGGTTGGGACAATCCACACTCTTCCTCTCCCCTCCTCCATTCATACACACATTTTCCGACATCACACACATATTCAGTATATGCTGGGCACTCTCTCTGCTTCACCAGCCTAACTGGCTCCCATATTGGCTGTGGAGTAGGGCCCGTAAGGGAGCGTGGCTAGCGAAGAGTCTGGCAGGCTGGACTGAGAGGCCTGGTGGACTGCATTTGGCCCACAGATTCTCCACTCCTGGCTTAAGCAGTGCTGAAGGGGGTGAGGGAATTGTGGTTGGAGGATGCACGCCATAATTTGGTACACATCCCTAAATCCAATCCCCCCCCCAACCCTATCTAGAGGGAGAGAGAGAGAGAGAGAGTACAGGAAGCATTAACAACTCCTCCACATGTAATATATGAGAAGACTATGGGGATTTCCCCATCACTCCCCCACCCCCACATACAAATCCAACTCATGTTTTTAGTCTGCAGAAAAAGAGAAACTACTAGGTAACTTTTTTTTTTTTTTAGAACAACAGTTACGACTCATCTTCATTTACTTCACTTCACGTGATTTTGGTAAGTTATGGAACAACACAACTGGTCTCCTCTAAGCAGGAGTTATAAGAATCATGTAGTTATAAGAATTATGCAGCATGATTCTGGGCTGCAAAATACAAATCTGAATTAAGGTTTAGTTGCAATATTTGTTTGGACTCTAGCAGGGAAGAACTCCTAGGCCATGAAGTGACAACAGCACCAGTGGGCTAGAACGAAACATTACACATGCAGTTACATAAAGTAGCTGCTGTCTATCTTTAATATATGGCAAGATTGTTACTACTTCAGGCTGACTACAGGAAGTAGTAGCAGCATCCAAAACGTGAACAAGAAGGGAAGGAAGGAAACTTATAAATGAAATCTAAAGAGGAAGCTGAAGAGGTAATCGGGGAGAATGAACCTATGAGCAAAATGCCAGAGAGGCTTAAACGTGGTGTGTGGCTATGCTAAGAACATAAAAGTCTTAAAAATACAAGTTTGCACTTTTGATCTCAGCTGAGCTGTTTAGTCATTAAAAAAAAAAAAAAAAGGAAAGAAGTTTATGAGGCATCTCTAAGAGGTTCTGATGGGTCATTGGTTACAGATTGTCAAACCATAAATGAAAGTACCTCATACTCAGACTGATTTACCACTCCTTGTGAAATTAGTGTCTCAGCATATTTCTGTAGTACAGGCTTCTGCTTTCGGATCTGCTTGTACATCAATGGCTGAGTGAACATTGGCTCATCCATCTCATTGTGCCCATTTCGTCTGTAGGATACCTAGCACATGTGAAAGGAAAACACACACCTCATTAAGTCAGCCTACATATTGATTGATTGATTGATTGTATTTCTAGATCGCCCATCTAGCCGGTAACCTGGCTACTCTGCTAGAATACCCGGCTAGAATATTTCATCTTCTCAAACAAAAATAAGTTACCAAGCTTATTAACTATTTGGAAATGCTTGATGTGAAGAAGTTCAGAGGGACTAATTGTTATCTCATATTAGCATAAAACAGAAGCAATATTCACTGGAATGTTTGCACACAAGCAAAATCATCTCAATTCAGAGGTTGGATCCAGAAATCTGTCCCTGAAAGGGGGCAGGCAGAAACTGATTTTCCTGTCCCCTCCCCTCTCCGGCAGCTCCTAGAGTCTCCCTGAAAAAGAGGATCAGGGGACCCTGCTGAGTGGGGTGGGCTATGGCACTGGCGGTGATGGAAAATCAAGTGGAGGCACTTGCTCCTTTCAAAGATGTCTTCACCTGATTTTCAGCAATCTCCCTCTTACCTCTCATCCCCCTGTGACACACCCACCTCAGGTTGGTGTGCACTAGAGATGGGGCCTACTCAGCACTGGCCCCAAAACTTGGGAACTCCCAACTGGCCTTTGCCTTGCCCCTTCAACTCTGGCATTTAGGCAGGCTTTGAAATCCTTCCTCTTCAATGCTGCCTTTACTGATCCCATATGTCGGTAGAAGAGCTTCATAAGTAATTTCTGGACACCTGCTCTGATATGATCACCTGTGATTTGTACCTTGTTTCTCATTTCTTCTGTACATAGCCCTCCCAAAGTAGCTTTAAAATGTATCTAAAATAAAATAATGAAATTACCCCATAGAAAACCAAAACCAGCTTGATGCTTACTACAAGAGCTAATGTTTCCTCCTAAATATTTTCTTATATGTACTCATACATAGATTTACCAATATACCCAAAAGAACCAGTACCACCTACCAGATCTACCACTACATCTTTGTGGAAAGTATTTCGCCATTCAGCTGCCACATTGCATACATACACCACAGCCTCTGGGTCATCAGCATTGACATGGAAAATGGGTGCATTAACCACCCGGGCCACATCTGTTGGGTATGGAGAAGACCGAGCCATACGGGGGTCAGTAGTGAATCCAATCTGGAGAAGACAATAGAAACCATTTAAGAAAAGTAACGGTGAAGATAATTAAGGATTTGGGTAAGAGCTATATGAGGACTTAATTAATTAAATTTATAGGCCGACTTTTTGCCAAAGAATGGCGCTCAAGGCAGCTAACAATAAAATCTGGATTAAAAATAAAACCTTCAATTAAAACATAATAAGCAAAACAAATTAAAAACACAACTGAAAACACAATGAAAAAGAAATAAACAGCATATTAGAAAACCCCTTCAGCAACAGACCAGCTCATATGCCAAAGGCCTGTCTGACTAAAAATATTTTTGCCTGCCGGCAAGACGACAGCAAAGAAGGGGCCAACCTAGCCTTCCTCAACAGGGAATTCCAGATTCTGGGAGCAGCCTTGAATCTCCATTAATACATCACCATTGACTGAAAATGCTTTATGCAAAGGTAGATGACTGCTTAGGCAGTGATCTCAAAATAGGGGGCCCAGGATCCTCTGAGCAGGTTATATTTTTTAACACAGTTTATAACAAAGATTGGCTCCCAAAGCAGCTGGCAATCAAAATCCATCTCAAGAAACACAAGTAAATAGGTATGTGTGTATACATGGTGGGAAGAGGGAAGATAGTTATGGCCCAAATGTTTTTCTTTACTTGAGTTTTCAGTTTCTCTTGCCATCACTAACTTAGCTAGTTTATTCCTTTAAGAAGCTGCCATCAGTATGTAGAGATGTACAGGTCTTTTCTCTCTCTACATGATTAAAGCTTTTCTACCAAGAAGTCCAGCGTCTGTTAGGGCCTGGCATAACGCTGAGAAATTGGGGTTTTCAGCTGCTGAAGATGGTGGGTAGAACTTCTTAGGTTTTAGTCCTCTGCTTTCATGCCCACCGTCCAGCTGCTGATGGCTGCTAATTGCTGAACACCTATGGTATCCTTACTCAATAAGGGCTTCCCTCCCAGAAGTGTGTCTTTATTCAATATGGGCTTCCCTCCCGGAAGTGTGTCCCAACAATGAATTAGCTCAAATTATGAAAGGACAATGCTTTGGTTATGAACTCAACTATTACAGCTCAGTCAACATCACTCCAGGGAGCTGGCGTGTTCTTTTCCTTCTTCCTTTAATTTGCAAATACAACAAAAACAAGTGGGGATGGGGGCCACAAAAGAGAGGAGGAAAAAGAAGCAGAAAAAGAAGCTGGCATGTTCTTTAAATTTGCCCATCCAGATTTTGGAGGAATAGGAGATCAGTACTGAGCTGTAACTGAAGACTTCACAATAAAAACAAAATTCACCAAAGTTCTACCAGGAATACTCAAAACGTTAAAAAGATCACCATTCTCTTAATCAGTTGTTCTGAAATTGGAAAGAGGAGCTAGAGAATCTGACATTATAACAAAGGGTTCACATTTTACCTGGTTGTTCACTACCACGTGAACTGTCCCATGCGTTGTATAGGAAGGCAGATCACTCAAGTGGAAAGTCTCATAAACTATACCTTGCCCAGCAAAAGCAGCATCTCCATGCAAAAGGATGGACATCACCTTTGAGGACCAAAACAAACACACAAAAGGCTTGTCAGTAACGTTGAAGCACTAGGTACCCAGAGCTGAATGAAGAGGTTGCAGCGATAACTTAATTAGAGATTATTGGCTGGAGAAGGAAGCAGTCACAACAAGCAGTTTGTGTTAGCAGTACTGCTTTGGCACTGAAAAAAAAATCTCTCTTCCATTTGGCCAGCCATGTGCAGACAAGAGAAAAGGACCAGACAGGTTATATATGCCAACTTACTTTCTTCCCTTCAGTGTCTCCACAATAAAATTGTTCTGCCTTTGTCTTGCCCTGAACTACAGGATCAACAGCCTCCAAGTGGGAAGGATTTGCAACCAATGAAAGAGTGATGTTACGGTCAGTGACACGATTAATCCTCCGGTGGTACATTCCCAAATGATACTTTACATCCCCTGAACCCTGAGAAGAGAGAACAAGTTTGACTTTAAGAAGTCTGAGCTTTTGATGCTGTGAATTTTCCAGGCCTCAAGATGGCCAAAAAATGTTTACAGTTTGAGACCTTTGGAAGGGAATGAACCTTGTCCAAGGTGCATGGAGTGTTCATTCAAAGCTAGTGCAGAGATGTCCAGAATACAAAACAGAATGGATAAAAGGGTGGTGTTGCTGCTTAGAGACCTGCTTTACTTTGGCCTTCACTTCTGCTCACATTGATGGGCTTTTGCAGTATGGCTCTCTCTAGAATGAGATTTTGGTACAGAAAGTATCAACGCTTCTACCTCATATACAGATGGGCCCAGTAGTTGCTGTCAGGAATCACTAATCTTGTAGCAGCACTCAGCTGTTGCTTTAAGTCACTTGAGGAGTGTTTAAAATCTCATGAGCTCACCTTTATAAAGTTACTACCATATGTGTGGAGGAGGAAGTACTATGGAATCTTAACTTGTATTATGTACTCCTGAATCTCAGGCTTATATGAAAGGCTAGGTTCAGAGTACTGGGAAATTCACTTTCACATTCAGTTACAACAACATGTCACAACTTTAACCTTGACAAAAAGCTGTTTGAAAGCTCCAGACAACTTTAGGATAACCCAAGTTTTGGAGCAGAGTTGGCCCCACTGAACAACTAGTAAAAATGCCAGAGGCACGCTTCTGAGTTACAAATGACCCTTTAAAAGTGGATGTTCAGAGGGGAAAAGGGGCACAGATGTTGCTTTTGTTTTCAAAGTTGGGTAATCATCATTCAGTATGAGGAAGAATCCTGTGGAGTAGGAGTACACAATCTACACATAGATTAAGGAGTTAGCTCACCTCATCTGCAGCTTCCAGCTTGGAATCAAATTGGCAGAAAATTTGCTCCAACTCCTTCCTGATAACATTAGCAAGTACATTCAGACGCCCTCTAGAAAACCAAAACCATATTTAGCAAAAAACTGCACAGGCTTGTATGGAGACAAGATTCTTTTAACTCATTTTGCTACACCTTCCCTTGCAGTAAAAAGAATTATAGCATTTTTTGGTTTAACCGAACTCTTACCATTACTATGTACAATTCATGTGGCAATTTATGATTCTGTGTTTGCCTTCATGGCAATCCATGAAGTGAGATAGTAATCTATCATTCTCATTTTTAAAACGGGATAGTGAGACTGAGAGAAGAGCAACTTGTCCAAGAACAGAAAGACAAGACCACAGTAGAGATGAGATGTAAGCTCAGGCCTCCTAGATTCAAGTGCAACTTGCACACCAACATATCTTCATCACCCTACAAACTTCACTCCCTTCTGATAATCAGTTTACCCCAAGATCAAAGTTACCTGTGAGGCATCCCCATGATAACATTATCCACTCCTCTCTCACTTGACTTGTCAATTATTGTCTTTAAAGCTGGGATCAACACCTCACAGCCCTCCAAACCAAACCGTTTTTCAGAAGACCACTTCCTGTGCAGGAACTCTTCAAATCTGGAAAGCAGAAAATAAACCAGTTTTCAGACAACTGCCACAAAACCCAGAAGGGTCTTAGTGAGATACTTTTGAGTTGTGTAAACTAATATGCTACTATCGAAGAGACACTAGAGCAGGGCTCTCCAACCTTGGGTCCCCAGATGCTGACCTACAGCTCCCAGCATACCCAGCCAGCCTGGCTAATGGCAAGGGATTCTGGGAGCTGTAGTTCAGCAACATCTGGGGACCCAAGGTTGGACAGCTCTGCACTAGAGTGTCTAATTCAACAGGACAACAATGTAGGAAGAGCCAGAGAGGACTATGCATATCAGTAATTAGCTGAATAAATATAAGCCATCTAATTATTTCCTTACTATGCTAATGCCAGTTGGCTACATGACTCAAAAGCATCATGGTTGAAGTTATTTTGAAAAGGGTGTAAGGAGGTATGATAGGATCTTTACAAATTAGTTCAGGAAGGACATTGCTTCCACTTTTTAAAAAATGCAATCAAAGTCAAACATGGTGAAGCGGTGATATCCATTCCCCCTGTACTTGTTCCAATGTTCTCCAATGAAAGGAGCAAATGGCAGGGATAGTTGCCATCTCTGCACTCCCATTTGCTCAGTGCAGAAGGCTTCACTTAATCCTCATCTCTCTATTATTTCCTATTGCAACCTGAACAAAAGAGAAGAGATAGTGGCGTGTGTGTGTGTATGGAGATATCTTTGTGTAACCCTGTCCCCTTGATCTGAAATGGGAGAGACGAGACATACAAATCTATATTCAAGATTTGGAACCTTTGCCGTAAAGCAGGGCTGCATAACCTGTGTTCCACAAGGCATTTACTATGCTCCCTCCAAGGGTGCTCTGACCCTCCCAGCACTGCTGAATTGTCTCCCCCTCCCCACATGTACTTTCTACTACCTTCCCAAGAGATCCTCATACAAATCACTCTTTCCCTGCCACTGCTAGCTGTGATGAAAGATTGATCTGTATCAGGATCATGTGCGTGCGTGCGCACACGCAGTCCATAACCCCCAGCATCACATGTGGTCCTCTTGGCCAATAAGGTTGGGCATCCCTGCCCTAAAGCATTATGGATGTGGATACACAATGAATTGGAACACTAGTAGTATGTAATGGGCTGTGAAGGACAAAGAGAAAGTGAGGGTTTGAGAGGAAGAACATCTGCCGCATTAGCGTGAGGCATAAAAAGCATCACTCAAAGATGTAGAGGAAACAGAAACACCTGGTCATGGCATGACAAGCTGCATTTTCAAAAGGTACATTTAACACCTCCCACCCCCGTCCTGCAACATATAATCAGGGTCACATTCTTCTGGATCTCTCAAATATCCTGCTTCATAACTCAAGAGTATGGGGCCAGAATAAAAACAGGATGAGGGAAAAATTATAAAGATTCAGAAGGGCAGTTTTGCAAGTCATCTAGGGAGCCAGCAGAAGAAGCCATGCATATAGATTTAGACGTATGTGAAGTGTGGTCACATATAGTTAATTTCGGCATGAAATAGGTCAAAGATGCAAGTAAGCAGAGAAAAGTGGGAAGAGCCAGCACCTAAGGGCTTTCCTAAATAAAGAAAAGACTTTTTCCTTCATGTTAGGCTAAATTCAATGCAACTACTGCAATAACCTATCCCCAGTAATGGGTTGGAGGGAAGGGAGAATAGGATAATTACACTCTTGATTGCTGCTCTGGCTGGAAAAAAATAATCAGGGAAGAATATGTACATGTCAGTATCAAAGAAAGTGCATAGCCTCCCAAGAAATAGCTAACACAAAATGTTTTTAAACTACTGTACAAAGTTCACAAGGTGGAAATTGCTTTGGAGGAGATAACTTCACAGCGTCCAATGTTTGTGTTCTGTGCAACTTTTTGGCTTCATTTGAAAAGACCAGGTGAGCACTCCAGTTGTGAGTGGTACATAAGAAGTGCTTAGTCTCTAACAGCACAATCCTTTCCATGTCTATTTAGAAACAAGACCCACTGAGTTCAATGGCATTTACTCCCAGGTAAGTGTGTATAGGATGGCAGGCTAAAACACCAAAGCAATAAAATAGTATGAATATTAAGGAGGAGGAGTGGCATCGCTCACCATCAACTTGGACTAAAACAGTTTTTTAAAGACATACCCTTTTGTGGACCAGAGCCCACTTTACCAGATGCATGAAATGTCATCCTGAGTTGACATGGGCATAGGTCTTCCTAGTCACCAAAAATATCTATCTCTCTGTTATTGGTTAAGTGTCTTCAGGCTTCTTTGTAGGGAAGCACTCCGTAACACACAATTTAATCCTAGGTGGGAGCAGAGTTATTTGCTCAAGTAAAAGGACACTCCCCATGAGAAATGTGCTTTGAAAGATATGCTATACAGAGCAATATGTCTCTGCATCTTTACATCTCAATTTGCCGAGAATGTCAATGCTTGAACAAACTCTCGGTCTTCTGGGCCATCCACCTACACTGGTAGGCTCCTTATCTGTTTCCATGAAATATGAAATCTGGGAAGTTTCAAAGCCTCTACTAACACGCAGACTCATATACTCCCTCCACCTACAATTCCAACAAGTTTCATTTATGCAGGCTGAAGAAATACAAGTACCTGGTTGATCGGACTAGTCTAGCCAGCAGGGTGCGCTTCTCCTCATTAGAGAACTGCATGACACCAGGAGTTTCAAATTTCTGCCTTATCCATTGGCACTGCTCCAGATCATTAATAAACATGAATTCTACACCAATGTGCTGACAGTAAGCCATCTGTTTAACACAGAAAGGGAGGACACAAGTTAAAGCAGAAGTTCTGACCATTTCCAAGCACAAATTAAATTACTTTATATGTAGTCATGTCACAATATAATCTTATTTATTCTATTTATATCCTTCCCTTCCTCTAAGAAAAATGGGGTGATGCACATTGGGTTAGCCCGTTTTACCATCACAAACACCCTGTGAGGAAGATTAGACCAGGGGTGGGCAACTTGTGGCCCACCAGATGTTGCTGGACTGCAACTCCCATCATCCCTCACCATTGGCTATGTTGGCTAGGCTGAAGGGAGTTGTGGTTCAACAATATCTGAAGGGCAACAAGTTACTCACCGCTGGATTAGACCAACAGAGAGGCGCAAAACCATCCAGTGAAGCTTCATAGATGAGCAAGGATTTGAGCCCAGATCTTGACAATCCAAACCCAACACACTATGCACTGCACCACACTGGCTCTGGAACTGGATTTACTTTCCAGTAAACATAGTTATGACCAAGCACTTAAAGTTTGTCTATATAGTTGCATTCAAACCTACGACTGAACCCCCTCCTCCCCACCCCAAAGTTGGATATATCCAAAGTCTTTAAGCTAAGCCAGTGGTTTTCAAACCTTGGAAATTTATCAGGGGCTCCTCAACAAGAAGATTGATAATGGAAGACAAGCTTCTCTGAAAGAGACAGCTTGATCATTACTACTAATCTGACTCTGCGGTGTGTAGCTGCAGGGGACCGCTGGTGTGTTTTAGAGTTCACTCAGTTTACATGAGGCAATAGTTAAGGCCCAACTGGCTTGGCTAATGCCCTGTGTAAACTGAATGTATATCCTAAAGCATGCCCTATAATCCTCTGTAAGGCCAGAGGTTCCATGACAGACAAGTGAAAATGTAAAGTGCTCCTTGAAGGTAGAGGGTTGAAAACTACCAAGTTAAAACATCACAGAAATTACTGTACTAGCTTTCCTTTAAATCTGTTATGTTCACATTCTAATACTAAGCAAGGGGACTGCAGGAGATGCAAGGACAGCAGCAACGGAATGTCTGGCAAGTGGTGGCAAGGCTGGCCTTTAAACAGCCTTGTTGGAAATTATTTTTAGCCATAGACATGACACTGAGAGCTAACACAGGCAGAGGGCACAAGGTTGTATTTCCTTCACCAGAAAGTGGTGCAGCCTTATGAAGTATGCAAATTAGAACCTGGTTACTGAGTGAGAAGTGAAGCAACCCTAAAACTCAGAATAAAGGGAGGTATATTTTGAGATGACAAGGTGGACTAGGAAAAAGCCACTGCCGGTGAGGTGGCTGAGAATTTGTTTCTATTCTGCATGAACAGAGTTCTGGCAAGAACAGGAAAGGAGTGTTACTGTCCTTGAGGGTTTTCTCATCCCCTCCCTTTACTTTTTAAGAGTCAGCAGCAGCTGTCCTTTTGCTCTGCTGAGCAAGAGGCACCCACATTGGAAAGGAAAACTGTGTGACTGCCAGAAAACAGAAAATATTTGCTTCCATCAGGAATGGCCACTTAAGCTTTCATATAACTACTTTCCACAGTATAGCAGTTTTGGGAGTTGACCATTCATAAGGAGCAGCTCTCACTTTCCTATCTGTTGTGGCAGGTCTAGATAACCACATTTTCAGTTACTATTTCTGAAACTGCCTTTTTGAAACAGCCAGTGCACCATGGATCAAATTCTCCACAGTATACTTCCCTAAAATCATTCCTCGGGAACAGGTTATTCTTGACAACATTGTACCTGTCCAAAGCCTCAGCCATAGATCTGCTTTCTCAAAGAAGAATTCACATAGGCTTTGAAAGTGTACTTTACATTTCAGATTAGGGTACAGCACAACCTGGTATTAGCAGGTGAATCTGTAAGTGGGCTTCCACAATACTTTGAGAACAGGTAGCTCCTAATGAAGGCTTTTTCCTCCTGCAAGTTTCCAGAAGCAGCACCTGTCATCAGAAGCACCACCACCAGCTGCTTAACTCCCATGAAGGTCTCAGAGCAAACCACTTTTAGAGGTGCTTAACATGGCACCAGCTCGCTCAGGTTCTTCACACTAAAGGGGATCACTCACAGAAGCTGATGGCAGTATTGCTTCTAATGACAGTAGCACAGCTTTTGGACACTGCAAGGAAAAAAACTGTTTTGAGAAGGTGTGCTCTCCTGGTGCGCTCTCCTGCCAACTGCCACTAGGAGCAGTACATCATTATCAGTGCTGGCATTGGGACAGAGGATTTAAGTCAGCCTTCCCCAGCCTGGTGCTTGCCAGATGTTTTGGACTAAAACTCCTAGCATTCCTGATAATTGGCCATGCTGGCTGAGGCTGATGGGACTTGAAGTCCAAAACATCTGGAGGGCACCACATTGGGGAAGGGCAAAACAATCTGAAGGGCACCACATTTAAGCAATGTCCCTTTTTGCCTATAGAAAGATAATGCCTATGTAAGAAATGCGTGCATGGTTTCACTTGGGAAGCAAGGTGCCATCATTTATTTTGCTACACTTATGGTGTGGTAGTGGGGCAGATTTTCCTAGATGGAGATCAGCTCCATGTAGTAAAAACTTCTGTACTGAGCCCCATGTTCTGCCTGCAGTCTCAAATCTGTTCCTAGTCTCTGTACCAGTAATAATATAGTTTCTGCCTTGCTGTTGAGGATAATCATTATTTTAAAACAATGTTTTCAGCATGAGACTGTTAACATATTTTAAAAAATCAGTTGCAGGAAAAGTGATTTAGGATAACAACTTTGTTTCTGATTAGAAGGTTGTTTGGACATTACTCCCCACTGCAAAATGTATGTGTTAACTGATTTGAGAGTGGGCCTCTGGCTATCTTCCTCTCCACTCTTGGCATGTAGACATGGATGCCAAAATAGGGAGATCCTGTGTTTAATTGAATGTGGTTTGTGCTGCCATTTAAAATATTCTGTGAGAGGAGTAAGGAAGAAACACACAAGCCCAATGCCTGCAGCTTGTCTTGCTATACATAGGTTAGGGAGAAGAGGAATAATGTCTGAACAGTTTTTAGGCCTCCAGTCTCTCACCTCTAAACGACGGATGATTTCCCGAAGTGGGAGAGCAGACTCGTTTCCTCCGATGAACGTGGTGGTAGGCAAGTGAAATACCTTGTCAAGGTCAGATTCATCCAGGCCATAAAACCCTGCAGGATTTTCATGGATAGGAGAAGGCAAAGAAGAAGTGGGGGAGGGTATTCAATGCAGACAGCCGCAGCACAGGAACCAGGTTTTGGTGAGGAAGGGAAAGGACAAGAAAGCAGCACAAAATAAGCATGAAGGAGGTTTGCATGAATAAAAAAACAAGCAGTAATTAAAATGATAGACAGGTATGCAAAAACAAAAACAAATTATTATAAGGTACACAGGATATAAACAAAGTAATATACTTGCCATGAAAATTGGTAATTAAATCCAGGGTAGGAATTAACAAGAATTTTAGACCCACATACATACATTTTAGAACATAAAAACAGAAAACAAGTAAAAAGTATTGTGAACATACATTGCCACCACATTTCACCACATATTCAGAATTAAAAGTAAACTGAAGCAGGAAATAAAGAGTTAAAGGACCAACTCCCAGAACCAAAAGATTGAAAAGCAGCAAGATTATATATCAGGTTTAGGGTTCTGCAGAGGACTCTCCTGAATAGCTCACCCCAGGGGAACAAAGATTTTTCAATGAACTGGTCTCTGTGCAAGAAAAACTCTCTCTACAGGCCTCACAAAGGCTTTGCTTCCTGAAAATCTTAAATTATTTCTCAAAAATTCATCTAAATAGCTACTATGCAAAGTTCCCAGTCATATTTACTAGTGCTCACCAGGACCACCATTATTACTAATATTACACTGGTTTAGCATCAGCTGCTGGAATAAAAATTAAAGAAATTTCAGCTGAAGATCTGACAGCTCTGAGGACCAGAAAGATGTCTATAAAAGGATACAGCAACTGACAGGAGTAGATTCTGTACAGCAGCTTGACAAGAACTTTGTGACATTAAAGACAAAAGCCTTAATGATTATTAACTTAGGGCACAATACTACTGTGATGATCGTAAGCACCCGAACTCAGAGGCTTATGCTCATCCTATGCAGGGCGGGAGGAGCGGCGGAGGCGATCTTTGATTCCTCAACCTTGTGCCCTGAATTTTCACTTTTCTGTCTGTCTAGCAAAGGTGTTTCAGAGGGGGAGGGAAGGAGGCTGGAGAAGCCCCACAATGGCTCATATCCTGGCCTCCCCAGTCTCCTCCCCTCCCTGCCCACCGAAATGTTCCCTTTCCCTCCTCTCCAAGGTCACATTCCCATCCTCAGAGAGGCAGCCCGTGTGGGTTTTTCCAGTCGGCTGTGAGGCAGCGGCGGGATGGATTGCAGATTCCCCACTCTGAGGTCAGAGTGCTGTCTCCAACCTTGGATCTGGGAATCCCAAGTATCCTGTGGCCCCTTAAACATTGTCTAGGGGCCATAGGATTGCTCCCCCAATATCTAGTGACAGTCTGGCAATGGCTATTGACAAAATTAATCTATTTTGAAATTCCTGGCTCACCTTTCACTTCAAATACGCACTCAAGACAGCTAACCAAATAGGATTAGAAACAAGTTCAAATAGGATGACAATCTGAATCACAACAGAAACCAGTAAAAACCAGCAAGCCAACAAACTATCTAATCTAGGGGAAGACAAAAGTCAAAACAAAGGCCAGGCCAAAGTCCTGACAAAACAATGCTTTAAGATGATGGCAGAAGGCTGCTGACGAGGGCGCTAGATGGATCTCCTGGTACAGTGAGTTCCACATCCTGGATGCCACAATCAAGAAGGCCCTTCCCTTGTTCCTGCCAACTACACTTCAGATGGTGGCGGGACACGTGAAAGGACTTCTATTGTTGATCTCAATGGGCGGGAAGGATTGTACAGGGACCATCCCATTCTTCTTCCTATAACAGGCCAATTGCAAAGCATTTTATTTTTTATCAGACACTTCTGCTCCACTTATAGTAGACGATTATGTAATCTTGGAAGCAGGTCAGTAGAAAAACAACTTCATATGATACCTGATGAAAAACAGCCAGCCCATGCTGAGTTCTCATCCTTTCCCTGTAATGTTTAGTCACACTTACACCGTGTTGCTCTTCCGCCAACAGTAGCCAATGATGCAGAGTGGGGGCCGGGAAACAAAATGTGGTAACTCTGACTAAACATTATAGCAGAGGTGGGCAACTTGTAGCCTCCAGAGGTTGTTGGTCCACAACTCCCATCATCCCTCACTACTGGCTAGGGCTGATGGGAGTTGCAGTCCAACAAAATCTGGAGGCCCACAAGTCGCTCACCCCTGCCCTAAATACCAGACTTCTAAAAGTTGTGAATGTAGCAGATTGAGGTGTGATTTTTAAAAAAAATGATCATGAAGAGTAATCCCACAGACTGTCCAGCCACCAGAACATTCTGCAGTTAAATGAAAAGGTAAAGAAGACGGGAAACGTAGGTCTGCTGCAACAGCAGACCTTTTGTGGAGATTATGCCACCTCTTCATTCTATCACTCTGAGCATTTACATCAGAGGTGACTAAACACTATAGCAACTCCCATCATCCCTTACCAATGGCTATGCTGGCTAGGGCTGATGGGAGTTGTGGGCCAAAACATCTGGAGGGCCACCCCCACCCCTGATTTAGGGACGCTAGAATCTGATCCATGGGACAGCAGTTTAATTAACTACAGAGATCTTATGCAGCCAAATCCAGATCAAAGTCAAAGTTTATTTATTTATTTTATTTATACCCTGCCTTTTTTTGCTACTTTTTCAGAGAAGTATAGAGGTTCATGTGGCAGCAGCAAAGTCGAAGAATTCATTCTTATTCATGCACTAAGGAAGAACTTTCTTAATACCCGTTACTTCCCATGTGTCATATATCCATCACAACATACTAGTTTGCCAGGAAGAAGCCCAGAGAAGTCGATCAGTTCTAAGCACCACATGTTGTGTGGTATAACCCCACACTTTTGCTCCCTTCAATCATTAGATTAAAAACATCATTTCAGCTAGGAGATTACAACGAAGAATTTGGGCACCTAACTGCCCAACTCTTCTGCAAGTGCACAGGGTAGGATTATGAAGGGATGCACAGCAGAAAAATAACCAAGCCTAGTTATTTAGATGAATCTCGTTGCCTAAAGTTAAGCATCTATGTGGAACAGTTTGTACGAGAAAGTAAATTCACAGAAATCAGCCCAAGTATCACTGTATCAGCAACTTGGACATGTGCACTGATGAACATCTAGTAACAATTGCATTTTAGCAGAGTCCAGGATGCTAAAGCATGACAATGCTTTCTGAAATACTGAAGGCAACAAAGGAAGGCAAGCAAGCAAGCAGGGAAAATGGCTACCAATCTGAACCAAATGCAAGGGGGCATAATTTGGGAGTGTGACTGATGAAGCACTTTGATCATGCACATCTGTTTCACTGTCAACACTGAAAATCACTTTGGGAAGAAAGAAAAAGGTGTAACACTGTTGCAACATGGGGCAAGCTGTAACTTTACCTAAATTGTACATGCCCAGAGTCAACTATTCAGAGAGTCCTAATCTCCAGAAGGGTTAAACGCTCATTATTTGCATACCTCCTACTGTTAGCACTCTCAGCCGCTCCTTGAATACTGCAAGATCTGGGGAAGGAGGGAAAGGTGGGATGCAGAAAGGAGAAGACAGAGACACCCAGTCAAAGTTAGTTTTTTAAAACCCCAAGAATTGTGAAAGTAGTAATATAAAGAGAAAGTCAACTTTTTAAACAGTACCCACACATACACAGTTAAATCCACCATAGAAGAGAGGGTTAGAATGAAGGATGCCTGCACTAATACAGAGGGAAGAAATTCTTGAGTGAATCTTTCAGAGCCAGCTACAAAAAACGTGCAAAGAATAAAATGCATGAAAGTTATACTGGATAGATAGCAGTTAAGTTACATGGTTTAAGATCGCCTCACTGTTCCCTTAGGTGATATATAGGAATGAAAAATAGTACAGCACATTAAGTTGTAAGCCATCGGACGAGGGGTCTCTGGGGCAGGTCCCCAGTAAAAAATCACAACTGAACACCTTATTGCAGAATCTCTTATCTGTTCTAGGTAAAGCAGCTTGCCCTTATGTGTGTATTTTTTTTTAACCTCCACATTTGTATCCCACTCTTCCTCCAAGTAGCTCAAGGCAATGTACGTAAAGTCCACACACTTTATCCTCACTACCACTATGTGAGGTAGATTAGACAAAGATACTGAAAGTCAGTGAGATTCACAACTGAGTCTGTGTAGCCTACATTTCAGTTAACAATCTAACCACTAGCTACTCTGGCTTTCCTGCTCTTATCTTCAGAGTTAGTTTTATCAAGGTGGGAATTACTGTCCATGGATTTGCTTTAATCCTTGCTTGGCTGTATCATAGATTTTAAGGCCAACTCCTAAAGAGGAACAATTTACTGGCAGAATTTTACCAAGCAGAAACTGGTTGTGTACCACTGAAGTCTTTGCCAATGTAACTCACCTTTCTCATTTGGCCTCACTACCCAGAAGCACAATCTGCCCTTCTAGGAGGAAACCATTCCTTCCTAAGCATCTCATCTACCCCTCTGAAAAAGCTTTCAGCACAGGATGATCATTAGTTCAGGATGCAACTGTAAACACTGTCCTCTGTATGCAGTTGTAAGCAACTATATCTAGACTCCTTTGTGCAAAAGTGCATTTCTGTGGTACCTTAGCTCCTGAATTAATGATTATCCTGTGTGAATGAATCAGGCATGCACGTATGAGTATTGTAGAGCAGTTTGAGAAAGCTCTGAATCTCAAGACCAGGGAAGTTCTTACTCATAGGGAAGTTTCTACTCAGTTCCAAGAGGAGAGAGAGGGCTTTGAAGGTTTCCTCCAGGAAGGGGCCATGTTCAATGCAGAGAATGCTTCTGGGCATTAAGGCCAATTGAAGGAGTCAGAGGAGCAGTTTTTAGGAACCTGCTGCTTATGTACTCCAAGGAGGAATCTGGGGTTCAAAATGGAATCTGAGAGACTTGGACAAAGGTGCCTAGTCAGCTACGGACTTGAAGTCTCTTGCCCCCACCCCCCCAGCCAACAGCCGTCAGTGCAGAGAACAGCCAGTTGCATACTCACCTGTGGGATGTCCTGCTCAGATTCTCTCAAGTGCCAGTCCACAAGGTGAGTTACACTCTTCTCAGATCAGTAATGGGAGTTGGGAGAATTCACATACACATTGACGGGAGACTGCCTCAAGAACACCATGGGCTGCCCTGCAGCTTTCCAAATAAGTTCTTCCAAAGCGGCAACACCAATAACCATTAATTGAATGAGGGGATCAGAGATATTCTAGACAGACACTCATCCCACCACAGGAACCCCAGACAGACAGATCCAGAGCAATAAATAAGATAAATATTTTGAAAGGTAAAAGGCACAATGCTGTGAAAGACAATATGCTCCATGACAGCAGAATAAGTCAAAGCCTCTTACCACATGGTTCACACGGGCTGTCTCTGCTCCTTGCTATTGTTGCAGATGGTGGATTGGAATGGCACCTGAGAGAATCTGAAGAAAACAACTCAAAGGTGAGTACTCAGACTATCTCAGATGCTACTCCACAAGTTGGCTCATACTAAAGCAGTACACCTCTATGGGGGTGGGACAAATTGCATCAGTGGAAGGACTGAATCCATGAGAGCCTACCAAATAGAACAAACTAATTTAGTCCAGAACAGCTTATTTCCAAGTGGCCTTGTATACCTCTGCTTAGGAAGCTAGAGAAGTCACCCACCTGTAAAGGGCATTAGTTTTAAGACTTCTTAGGACCAACTTGCAAAATAAAATAAAATCTAGAATGTGGGAAATCTTCACTATGGTTGGATGTAACTCATGGTCCTTTCAACATTTTACTAAGGTTCTCCATTTTGATTAACAATCCTATTGGTAGATTGTTTACAGGATACCAAAAGAATTAAGATAGACTTGTTAGAGTAGACTAGAGACCAACATATGTTTCACTCAAATGCCAAGCAGTAAACTACAGCATGCAAGGATTGGGCTACAGTGCAGTAGTCTTGGTATTCTGTGCTGAATTTTGGGATTGGGTCCCAGGCATAATGGTGGAAACAGCAGGCAGCAAGAAATATGCTAGGGAAAAAGGCAGCTGTGCAGCACCACCACGCTGTTTAAATTTCAAGCAAGCACTGGCTTACTTACCCTTCCCACTTTGGAAGGGATTGCCCTTCCAAAGTGCTCCAGAGGTTACACAGATTGAATAATCTATGTCTTCAGCCACAGCTCGGTTGCTAGGCCTTGGAGGCCCGTTGTTTGAAAAGAGCCAACAAATAACCATTCTGCCACTTTCTGCTGAGGCAGAAGACGTCTGAAAGGACACAGAAAGGGATGTGGTGCGCCTACAGACAGCCCCCAATCAATTATTGGTATATAGAATACCTCGTACTGGCCTGAGAGGCACGTAACCCACCTTGTGGAGAATCACCTAAGACAATCTGGAAAAAGAATAACAAATCCATGTACATTTTTACAGAAGCAGGAATCTACACTTGTTCTCAAAAGGTTTGTGTTTCTAATCAGGATCTCTGCACTAGTTAGTGGGAAACTATTAACAAGAAAAATAATGGCGTGAACACAAGGAAAAAACAGGATAAGGCAATATTTTTAATTAGACATGAACATGCAGAAGTTCGGTAATAAAAGACTTGTATCCAGGAAGTAAAAAAATTAAAATACACCAAAAGATGAGACAGTGTTAGTCATACTGAAGACCTGCTGTTAGATTACTTAAAATTAAGGCCAACATTTTTCAAACTAAAATGTGAGTCACATTTCAGCCGATACTATCAACTCCCCTTCCCCTGCCACCCAGTGACTCTTCCTAATTAGTATTTTCATATCTAGGGATGCAATAACTTTGTACCTGTTTGAATTCACATTGTAGAATGCAGGCACAAAAGCAAGTCAGTGCAAGGTCAGCAATTATCTCTGCACTTTAGGAATATTTGTGGCAAACATCATGGAGTTTATTGCTGGGATCAGAAGCCATGCCACACAAAAGAGGAATAGCTATACAAACCTCTTTCACAGAAACCACTATTAGCTGATAAACCCCAAATGGATATTATCTAGCTTTCAGCAGCAAGCTTGTATTCAGCATAAAAATAACATTAGCACAGCACTTCCCGGTGTCAAAGGACAAAAGTAACTAATTCATTCTTTCAGTATTGCTAATCAGCAGACAAAGACTAGTGACTTCAGAATCACTCCTCAGTAAGAATATGAAATTGACCTTTATTATAACTCAAACCAGCTAGTGTCATCCTAAATATGTGACTAAGACACTAATTAATTTCAAAAGGAAATCCCAGGGAACCATGTCTGTTTAAGCTTAGTTTGCTGCTGGTTTATCTCCCAAGAAGCACAAATTACATTTTCTTTTAGTCTCCTTGTGTCCGCAGTACTATGTACAAATGGGGTATTTTAATCTGTGTGAAGCAGCTGACTGGAGTAGCTCCTTCCTCACCATCAGATGTGATGAAAAGGGCTCCACCCTGACCCTTGACACAGCATTTTGCAATTCTTGCCTGGAAGCAGGTCTGCTTACGTTGATGTCTCTGTTCAAACATCCTGAAGAACATTGTGGGAAGGTGCTAACCCACCCCCCTTTCCTGAAAATGTAGTAGAGCTTGAAGAGCCAAATAAACTGGGATGAGGGGCAGAGTGCACCATCTATTTGCAGGAAAAACAGCTGGTGTGTGCATGCACTCCAAGTCATCAGCTTGCTGCAGGTTTCCAATAACAGGCAGCAAACTACCCTGTGCTTATTGGTACAGTCAAACAATGCACAGCAAGAGTGTCAAACACAATTGGGAAGTGTTCATCTCTAAACTAGAGTTGCTAAACTTTACTTCCTTTTATTTGTGTACATTCTGAAGTTGGCACAGTCCCTTTAAACAAGACATCAGCCACCTTGTTAAATCAATGCCCAGTCTCAGAGCAGATTCATTCATTTTTTAATTCTATCATAGTTACACATACCAAGGCACATACTGCATCAAAGGCTAATGGAACATTCATTAGCAGCTTTACCAATCAAAATGCCAATCACAAATGGCAGCAGGGAAAGTACTGAATTTCACTCAAATATATGGAAGGAAAAAAGAATGAACACCCCTCCACCCCATTTATATTTGACACAATATATGTGTATTTTCTTCTTTGTTATATAACACCGAAGAGCAGCCCTTAAGTCTGCTAAAGGGCATCCTGTATGAATCTACTGGTGGCATTATTCCAAAAAAAGTCCTTGTAGGTAGTTTTTAATCCTAGTAACATGCTTACATAAACATTCAACAATTCTGAGACAACACCATGTATGAAACTGCTTGAGTTATCAACTATGAATGCAATGGGAGCACTTAAGATAGCTCAGCCCTGGTTATACTATTAAGAACACTCTACTCTGTGCTGGTCAGACCTCACCTTGAATACTCTGTCCAGTTGTGGACACCACACTTTAAGGATTCAGAACAACTGGAATGAGTTCAGAGAAAAGCAACGAAGATGATCAGGGGACTAAAAACTAAGTCCTACGAGGAACGATGGAAAGGATTGGGTATGTTTAGCCTTGAGAAGAGAAGACTAAGGGGGGATATGATAGCACTTTTCAGTACCTAAAGGGCTGTCACACAGAAAAGGGCCACAACCTATCATCTAACCTATCATCACAACTCTATCATCTAAGACATCACAACTCTATCATCTAAGACTGCAGGAACAAAATAACAGGCTTAAGTTACAGGAAGGCAGATTTCAGCTGAAAAACTTCCTAACCATCAGAGCATGGAACTGACTGCCTAGGGAGTTGGTAGGCTCTCCAACGCTGGAGGTATTCAAGCAGAGACTGGACAGCTATCTGCTAGGATGCTTTAAACTGGATTCCTGCACTGAGCAGGGGGTCGGACTTGATGGCCTAAATGGCCCCTTCCAACTTTATGATTCTATGAACAATCCTTATTTCTATAACAGATTCAGGATTTTCAGTTGTGCCAGATTATCTTGAAATTAGAAAAACATTTTCTAAACCAAAGGTTTGTTGTGTTATGAATTCTGCAAAATCCTGCCCACAGTTGAAACTGCAAGAACTGTTACTTTGTCAGAACACCCAGCCTACCAAAGTTAAAGCCATATTAGCTACATATAGTTATTCATGGTTTACCAATGGGGGAGAGAATCTAGGTCTGTGGCAGAACACATGTTTTGCACACAGAAGGTCCCAGGTTCAATCCCTGACATTTTCAGTTAAAAGGACGAGGTAGCAGGTGATGGAGAAGATCCCAGGCCTGATATCCTGGAGAACCACTACCAGTCACATACTGTACTAGGTTGATAAAGTCTGACATGGTATGAGGCAACTTCCTATTTACTCCATGATGTAGATAGGCAACTTCCTATCTACCCATGCCTATAATTTCAGTGTCCTGAGAATGTCAGGTTTTTAAATTTATTTTCTAGCCCTTATAGCAGCGAAAACAAGCTTGGGAGTGTGTACTCAACAGCTGGTGAAATCTCACAAGGGGGAAAAGGAGGAAAGGAGAAGACTGTCAACAGTGGTCTGCATTCTTACTCTTTCCTATGACTAGGAAAATAAAATTATGCACATATTTGCATGTTTTGCAGTACGCATATGTAATTTTAAAGTGCACAATTTATACAGGTTGCAGAATTCAGTTTTTCTTGGAACAGAACTGCAGTCACCTTAGTACAGAATTTCCAATTTATTTATTTGGGTGGTGCAGAGTACACACAGCCTTGATTATTCCACAATGGAGAGAAATAGACACTGCTACATCATGGTTAATAAAACACTTTCATTGCCACTGTTCTATAGCAACACGAACCACTGTAGTGCTCTTTAATATCTCACTTCTCAAACCGAGTTTGCACTGTCCATTGCCACAGGTGATTCAGCATGTGAGGTGGCACATATTTATCAGAACACACTCCAGGTACTGTCCCAAGAGCCCAACAATACTGGATAAGATACTGAATATTAGAAGATTTAAAAATATCACACTAGTGAATTGCGGAAACACCAAGTATCTTTATTTACCCCCAAACAGACTCATTTTCAAAATATGAAGATCTCTTTTGGTCAGAACAGGTTATCCAAAGCATGCAGCAAAAGTAGACAGCTATATTAATTAAAAACTTTAGGATTCACATATGAACACTGATAAGAAACTAGTTACCCAAGTGATACAGTAATACAGTTACTCTCAAGCAGGGATAAAGTAAAATGGGTTGCAGAGCCAAATTCTCTACCCTACAGGAGCCACACCTATGGTTTTTTCACCAAAATGTCCATTCCATCGGAATTCACCACCACTCCAATAAACTGTACTATGCTGTACCCCACTGTCCCATACTTGAGATGCTTGCTGAAGATGGCTCAGTAGTTTGTGTGGAATGTAGAAGGAGTACCACAGGCTACATCTGGGATCCCCTAAAGGACCTGGTAAGAGCCCCTTGGCCTCATGGTTGACACCCTGCATAAACAGATGCCTAAAGTAGAGGGGCAACAACTTCAGAATGACAATTACTACTCAAAGATTACCGTTTAGCCAAGTGAACTGCACTGCACATGTTCTCTATCACTTAACCAGAGAAGTGCTTTAAAGACATGGGTAAAGCAAAATTCATCACAGTTATTTTGTTTTCTCCCTCGGATGCCTTCCATTTCACCAATACACATTCTATGACCATGTTAATTCAGAATGTCTCAACAGCAGATAATTTGTTTACATCACATGCACAAATATTCTAATCACATTTCAACCTTGAAAGGGGTTAGTTGTCATTATTGCTCTATTCTAAGTTAGAAGCATGCTACTTAGAAGAAGCGCTTGCGGAGCCAGGTTGATTAACCTGTGGAAAGCACCAGCAATCAATAGAGCTCAGCCACCGTAACCTGTACTACTCTCAAAAAAGTGTCAATACACTATGGTGATCAACATTTAAAGAGCAAATTGGGTTGCATTGGAAAACCGAATTCCAAATATTGCTCAGCACACACATCCTCATCTGAACACACATGCACCTTCCAGCCAAAGTTCCCATAATTTCATTTCAGTCTCTTTATTAGATGTGGGAATGCATTCCAAAGCTTCCTTGTCATGATCACTGACAGAGCCATTGGTTAGAGTAGAAACCAAATATTCAGCTCTTCTTAGCTATGCAGCTTGCCCTAAAATCCTAAGGATTACAACTTAACTGAGTGAGGAAATGCCACCATGAAACGTGTCTGGAGGCTTTTGAAAAATTATCCTCCCCCCCCGCCCCCGCTCTAGTCGTATCATTGCAGAGCTCCAAGCTGGTGAAACAAGTCACCAAAGCTCCCAGCAAGAGCCCTACTGGTCTTTATAACACTGGAGGTCGAAAGATGCTAAAGGCAAGGAAGAAAGCCCAAGCTATATATGACCCCCAAATATTCCTCATTTTCTCAGAGAGAAAAATAGTTTGCACTACCAGTCTAATTAGAGCCATTTACAACAAAACTCAAATTAACAAGAACTGACAGAAGAAGAAAGCAAGCTGGCTTGTACCGTGTATGTAACAGCTTGTGGCTACAATGTAGGTGACAAGGGACAGATCATTTGCTGCTATTTAATTTTTAAAAAGTGATCATTATGAAGGAAACTTAAGACCTTTCCCTTCAGACTTAGTGAAGCAATCTGTCTAGAAGCAGTGAAAGTGAGAGAGGAGCTCAAGCAATGCGGCACTAACTGCTCTTCAAGCCCTCACCCAGTTTGTCTGCGGAAGTGATAATATCGGCTGGAACGGAAGAGTCCAGATCAGCATCCAAGATGCCCAGTGGGTCGAGCTGTGCTACATGATGCCCTCGAATCTATGAAATGGGCCAGGAATGAAAGGGAAAGTGGATACCAAAAGAGGGATGAGGGGAGAGGGGTGGAAAGGAAAGGGGTATAAAAGTTAAAATTACATTAGAATTAATTTGCAGAGTAATTCTCACCGACGTTTGGAGAATCAGTTACTGCCGAATCATCAAAATTTACACAACTAATGCCGAGAGGATCAAGCTTGGCAATGTGGTGACCCCTGACCTAGAAACAACAACAAAATTAGTCACAAAGTTGGTTTAAAATCATCTTTCACATTGCAGTGTTTCTGCAAGGCAATGGCATCAAGTTTACTTAGACCAATGCTGCTGCATTTTAACAGCAAATCCAAACACTGAATCCGTTCTGCACCATAGATACTAATTTTCCTTTAAAGTAACAGAGTGAAAATATTTAATACTACAAACTCTTAGGAACGGAAGGGTAATTATAAATATATTCATTTAGAAATGGGGCAAGGACACAAACCAACTGCTCTTTGGTGCCTAATACATCTGTTAACATGTAGCTAATGTTTGTACAACTGTATTCCCAGAAGACAACTGCATGGAGAAGAATACTGTTTTATTTAGGTTTAGATTACGTAGATTCCTTGATTTTATTATACAGTAATACCTTGGATTGCAAGCATAATTCGTTCCAGAACCGTGCTTGTAATCCAAAACACTCTTATATCAAAGTGAGTCTCTGGCGGGTGTGAGAGGGGCTGATTTCGGCCCGCTACGCCCGCTCGAGGCGAGCGGTTACATCCCTACGACTTGTATTGCTAGACGTTGCTTGTTTATCAAGTCAAACTTTATAAAAAAAATTTGCTTGTCTTGCAAAACGCTCTCAGACCAAATTACTTGCAATCCAAGGTATTACTGTAGTTTTTATATTTTTTGTGTTACACTGATTCAGATATTTGGGGATTATATCCACACAGGTGTGGCCAGAGAGGACTGTGCTTCATGTCCTTATTCTACACATTAGAAGGGATTTTGAACTTAGATAAAATATTTGGTGAAGTAGTACCACTTCTTTGCTTGCTTAGATGCATAAGCTCCCTAATTCAAACAGAGGTTGGACATATTTAGTTAAGATATGGTGATCTGTCTGGAAGTAGCTCTGTCGAGATAAACATTAAGGTATCTTTTCTATCTTTTCCTACACCTTTGCATTATGATTAAAAAACTGCCATTAGTGCCCAAGCACCAAGATAATAAATTGTTTCTAATTTTTCGTGTTCCTGTGAAAAAACAAGCTTGCTGCCAGGTAAGTTTTTCCTTGTGCTTGTGTCTTTAATTTGGGCCATGCAATCTGACAGGCCAGACAGAGATGCAAGCTGGGACATCACTATGAATTTCTGTCCAGAAGCATGGCTGATGTAATCTGTAACTTCTGGGACTTAAATATGCTCCATATGTTTAATGTATAATATGTATGAGTTAGATATTAATATTTTTGCTTTTACTTTTATGTCTAAGAAACATGTTCTTGATTTTTAGAGGATTTTTTAAAGAAGAAATATCTTTGACAGATTTAAGCCTCTCAGCACACAAAGCAAAACACAGTTTTACACTACCCATGTGAAGGTGGTATTGTTATTGAGGGAGGCTTAAGGAACTGGGATCCAGGTTCCTGTTGGGGTTGGAAAACATCCTCTGAGTAAGAGAGACTATGCCTGATGGCCTGAAGGGAAGAGAAACTGCCCACTGGAGTGGTGGCCACTCTTATTTGCATGCTGGGATAACCATTTATTTTTAAGGTCTGGTTTATTGCTTCTCCCCATGATGCTGACACAAGTCTTCAGGTCAATTAGACACATTAATTTTATTATTTATTATATTTATACCTCGCCTTTTTTCCTGCAAGGAACCCAAGGCGGCTTACATTATATTATCCTCCTCCTCCGCTCCATCTTATCCTCACAGTCACAACAACCCTGTGAGGTAGGTTAGGCTGAGAGTCAGTGACTGGCCCAAAGTCACCCAGTGAGTTTCATGGCCGAGCGGGGACTAGAACCCGGATCTCCCGAGTCCCAGTCCAACACCTTAACCACTACGCCACACTGGCTCTTAATATTACCTATGGATGATTTTATTTAAAATCATGGTCTCAGCACATGTACATTCTGAATGATTAACTCAACTGTCTAGCTGTCTGAAACTACATATTGAAAAGGCTGCCCTGTCTGTCACTTTCTCCTCAGTAGCATGTCATACTCTCGCTCAGGTTCAGCTTCAGTCAATTGTTCATCCAATAGTGCCTCTTTCCAACCAGTATATAATTTCAGATACAGTATTACAATTTGCAGAAAATAAATATAGTAACTTGGTATTGAACACTCCTGGACTTACCAGTTTCTTTGGTTGTAGAACATGAATAGTGAGATACATGAAAAAGTCAAAATAAAGGGATTGCAATGGGGGGAAAGTTGTCTCAAGGGGTACAACTCTCTGAAACATGAAATCATTTTAATACATTCTTTTTACCAACACATTCGAATCTTATTTCAGGCACAGCAGTAAGAATACACAATTGTGTGAAAACGATATAGCAGGAAGCCCATTTTCATCAAGGGAATAGTATAGGTGTTAAAGAAAAAGTTTTACCAAGCATTGAATACAATGGATATCACATAACCTATGATTACTTGCTTGAAAACATTATCCCAAAACAACAGCCTTCAGACTAGCCTCTTGGGGAAGAGTTTGACAAAAGTCTTTTGAAGTAGTTTAGCAAAATGTAGAGCTCAATTTTTCAGTGTGTATGCAATTTTACCCAGATTTATTATCCAGCTATTAAAATAATTTAAAGTCCAAGATGTTTTTTCAATTGTTGATTGGTACAAGGAGATATGGGACATTGCTGTAAATGATAAGTTAACTTGCTGTATTAAATGCAAAAAGGGACAATTAAAGAGAAATAATTTTAAGGAAATTTGGGGGGCATTTTTAGATTTTGTGCTAGTCAAGGGAAAAGGAAGCATGCCTTGTCAAGATATGATGGGGTTTTTTTTAATATTGAGTAATAGGGGAATATAGAGGATGAATATTCTTTGGCCCTGTATAGTGAAGGGGACACTGTAGTTGTTATTTGTATGTTGGTATGGTTTTTGTTGTATATTATTTGAAACTCTAAATAAATAAATAATTTTTTAAAAAAATAATTTAAATCAGCTTTATCAATGGAAGCTGCAGTGTACACAAGTATATATAGCCTGCTGCTATATACAACATTTATTTTCCCCTGAAAACTGGCTAAGTGGGTTCTTAACTTGTCAGGCTGATGATATTTGCAGTGTACATTTTGGCAAGCCAAGATATACTTTCCGTTTTAGACAAATGTTAGATATATGGCTGCATTTCTATTGCTACAGGAAGAATTAATTGTATTTTGAACATTGCTTGAGGTTAAAAAGTTGGGGATCTTTTAAAAAATGTAAGAAAACATTAATGACGAAGACTTCTTACAGGTTGTGAATCAGATCAAGAATGGTCCATGTTGTCTAAGCACAAAGATGGCATTGTCTTTACCTTATGAGATAGGCTTGCAATAAGCTTTAGGAATGACCAATACATTTGATAAGCCCCATTAGGTTTTTTATTCTTGTTCTCCGGTCATTCAAATCAAACAGGAAGATCCCAAGGATGATAGCAGTATGACAAAATGATAATACACGCCTTCAAGTGCTCAAAGAGTTTCATATGCAGTATCTAGTTGCAATCCTACAACATGCCTGTGAGGTAAGTTTAAGTTATTACTCCCCATATTGCATATGGTGTGTGTGTGTGGGAGCCTTACGTTTTTTACTTTGCTACTAAAATAAAATGCTAGAAGGTCGATTAATATACTTGATCAGCACTTCAGCTTGCCAAATGCTGAGACTGCAGCAAGATGCTGACATGACTACTAAGTTTTAGAGTCTATCTTATCCCAAATGTTCTGGGTTGCTTAGGAAAAGCTTAGAATTCTTGCCCATCCCCAGCATTCCATAAACAACTAGTTTGAACTACCAAAAAAGCCGGTGCCCTTTTGCAGCTACAAACTGAGCAGCCGGCTGTTGCAAATCATCTCACAGCAGTTATTGCTTATATGGCAATTGCAGGGGCCAAGCTATCCTCTCATGTTTCAGTAGCCACAGGCTAGCTGACTGATGTGATGCAATTCTTCTTGAAAATGAAGGGAACAGACTTACAGCAGCCACTAGTTCTCAGGCTTGTGGGTGGGTGCACAAATGTCTACCCATTTCTGATGTCATAGGCCAACTATGGCTTACCATAAAGAGTCATATTGACTCCTTATACACTTGGCTTCATTTCAGAACTGGTTAATTACATAATCTTTCCTAGCTGTCTCACTGTTCAAGGCCAAGTTTTGGCATTTAGTTTGTCCATTCACTGGTGTACTGAGACAGCTTTAACCATGAAGTGGAAGATCCATATCTGCAGAAATGAAGCGTATGAGGCACTCACTGGTAGATGTTCTAATTTGTTTCCCCTAAGACATACCAATTTGGAATCCTTGAACTGATGATCCAGGCTTATTTTGAAGCAGAAAACTAAGTCAGAATCTCTCTCTTAGACTTGTGACTGACAATGTTCACACTTGTCAGAAGAAAAGTAGAAAATAACCTTACCTGATATGCCCTAATAAGAGACTGGACTGCAAGGTGATCTTCCACCAATTTATCTACATTTGGCTGTGCTTGAACCAGAGACTGTGCATGTGTCAGTGTTGATAGGCTGGTACTTAATGGAGGAGGGCTTTGGTAAGCAGTACCTGGAGCAGCTCCAGCATTGGCATTGCGAAAGAATATGTCCCATGACTAAAGAAAAGAAAAATAAAAGTTCGTTTTAGGGAATAACATCTTCAAACAGCTTAATATATCTTTTTCCACATTTTGAAAAGTAGTGACAGAAGGAAATGTGAAGCTAAAAGTTATCTTGTGCACAATGCTAGAGATATTCATAATATAAGCTCCAGTAGACTTGAGTCCTATAGTCTCCCCCTTTCCCCACCTGCAAGTCATGTCATATAGTAAGAGCAGAAGTGCTTGGGGAAATTTTAACCCTTACCACCTGCATTGTTTTCCTGATCTAAACTTCTACACCAACCTAATGTTAACTGTGCTAGTGAAAAATAGAAGTACCTGCAACATCCTAGTATTTTTCCCTATCAGAAGGACTAACAATAGGTTGGGGTGGTGGTGGTATGGGGTTGGGATTTGGATCAGGTAAATAACATGAAGAGAAAGGGTTAAACACCTCCTTAGCACCATTGCTGATCAAATTCAAACTCTTCACTGCTTTTAAGTGAAATAAAAATATGAGGAGACCTGTGGTCATGGTTCTTCTGCTTAATACATAGTTTGGCCCTCAGGTTCCCTTGTGATGAGGGCGTGGGCAGCAGGCAGGTGGGGGAGGGAGCAAGAAAGAGAGGCTCAGAGTCGCAGCATCAAGTTTTTCAGTACCTACGTAATCAGATTTTTTCACTGTTACCATCTTCCCCTTTTACTGCACAACCCACAATTGTCCCCTTTGTAGGTTGTGGAGTGTGTGACGTGCAAACCAGGATCGCTGGCTTCTTCAGGGACTAAACAGCCCGGTTCCTAACCCATGGTTTGTTGTTGAATTAACTGCTGGGTTGTTTAGCCCCTAAACAACCTAGTGGTCCGGATTTGCAAATCACGTACCACAAAGGGAGAGAGGCGGGCATGCTCGTGCATGACAATCCAGCAGGTTTTAAAAAAAAACAAATAGGTTGTTATATGTGTGAACGGGGCCAATATTTTACATTCAGTAACTCACTATTTAACATTGTCCCAACTGTTGCCAGTTAGGAAACTATATAACAGTGTCCCACACACAGTTTATTCAATTTTTAATAAAATCTCACCTCTTCCCTCTAAGGGGCATACAGCGACTCAAGTTTAGCTGCTAACTGTAATATTGGCCCTTATAACTTTACAGTTAACTTTGTCACATGCATCCACAATAAAAAGTTTGAGAGCAGCCTGAAAGGGAATCTATACAAAATGTTATTTTGCTTCTCAGGACAAAGTACATGGACAATGTTAGACTCAGGATGCCCAACCTTTTTGAGTCGGTGGGCACATTTGGAGTTTTGAGTGTTGTGGGTGCTCTCACAAAATGACTGTCATGGGGGGAGGGGTTGCCCATTCGTAAAATGGCTGTCGTTGTAGGCATGGCCAGTCACAAAACACTCATTTCCAAAAAGGCAAACTGGTGAGAATAAAAGAAAAGTAACTTGCCCAAGAAACTAATTACAAGGCAGAGGTGGGGGCTGAGCTCCAAAACACAAAACCACTCTTTTGAACCTAAATAAAGATGGTGCTGGAGGGCAGCACTTCAGTCTGCAGCATGCCAGCCTCTCAGCTGTTTTTCTAAATTAAACAAAATTAAACAAATAAAATTCAGGAAGGGCATAGAGCCTGGCAGGAACCAAGAGAGGTGCCTCAGTCATATTGGTGACCATGGGCACTTTGCTGGAGATGCCAGGGCTAGATATACTGTCATACCTATGCCATTCTGGGCTGTGAGTTTGGCTTGATGAATAAGCCAAGGTCAATGACAACATTTGAGAAATGGCATAGAAACGTATCAGTGTTCAGTCGTTCATTGGGGTGTTGGCTAGCGCCTCCCATTTCTGTGACCTAAAAAGTCAAAGGAATCTGTTCACTCCCCAACCCAACAGTCAAATGTGTCTTGGTGGAGTTAGTAACCTGCATCATTACCCCATTATTAAAAATGCAGAAAACCTACCCTAAACAAGAAAAATGGTAACAATGGGCATCAAGCACAGCATGTCATTACTGAGAGTATCTAATTCCAATCAAGAGGCTCATGAGGGCAAAAAGGGGTGGGTGAACCAGCTCACCACAGGGAGAAATCCATGCATCCAACACGCACACTAGGCAGAAATCCACACACCCCACACTCACCCGTGACAAAGCCACACACAGATGACTGCTAAGCTCTTCCTGATTACAACTTCTTAATAAAATTATTGGTTTCATTTTTAAAACGTTTTGCAAAGTGTATCCCCAACTCTTTTAAGCCATTCAGAGATTTGTGGGAATTGTGATGTTGTACCGTCTGTAGATTTTTTAAAGCCCCTCTTTTTATTTTTAAACAAATGAATATACTCTTCCATACCTAGAGCCCCTTGAATTTGCAGAAACTACCATTCTGTTTTGCTTCCAAACTGACAGGCATAGGATCATCCAGGATGAGTATTACAGGAAATGATAGAAGTACAGCATAAAAATCGGTTACAGTGATAGTCATCCAACCCATTTTGGGAGACGAAAAGCACTTGAACGCAGGTATATGAGCAGCCCTGGAAAAAAGCACATTATTCCCTGGCAAGTGGAGCTCATGTCCATTTCATACTATAGTAGTAGTATCAATCCTGTCCACATGCTACTGAAGCTATTTCCAGCATATTCTATTTATGTAAACTGTAAGCCACAAGACTACACAAGGAAATTTTTTAGGACAAGATCCAGACATGCTGCAACACAGGCCTTGATAACAAAGGGCCACATGACTAGTTCTATGAATCCAATGGAGATTTGGATGTGTTTCTTGAATAAGCCTTGCCATGCCAGATAGCAAACCTCTTTTGAAATGGAGAGCAAGTTCCATAAGCAGTTTTTGATGACAAAGGGGACCTGCTGTTCAAAGGAAAATGTAAACATTTCCACTGACTTGCCCCAAGGCTCAGACTCATCTGAAGTAGCTCATTGGATCTTGGCCATAGGCAATTTAAAAAACAACAACACATATGGCTATTTTGGCAAGGATGCATCTTATTTCATTTGCCATGCCTCAAGAGGAGGACTGACAACAGTCTTAACATAAAATCTTTAGCCTCTATTTTGACACAAAGGTCATAAATGTGGCAATATCTGATAAGTAACATTTGTTTTGCTTGACCCATAGGACAAAGAGTATATGGTTCTTCAAAATCTCTCCAATAAGCCTCTCCATCATTCCCTTAACAATTTTCCTTTCTTGGTTTAAAAGGCAAGGCATTATGAAACTGATAAAATATAGCAACATGAAAGCTACAGCTGTGCTTACACTCTTATACCTAGAACAGACTTTTCTAGTATGACAGACTCATGGTTACAGCAGTGCTAAGGCGCAGATTTCCAAAACAGGCAGAATGTTTAAACAGAATGCCATGTCACAGGAAACAATGTTCAGTCACTGTCACCTAGAGTATAAGAGATCTAGGTCACTTGTGTATGTCTGACTGCATTGTTGATTTAAGCTAACCTGCAATACAGCAAGTCCTGCGCATATAATATTCTCCAAAACAGAGGAAGTACACAAGGTAACACACATGGTAGGATAGGGCAGGGCATTTTCTTCAATCACAGGAGATTAAGAAAGACCAAGAACATTTTGCTATCACCTGATAGCACCTTATGCTGTTGCTAGATTTTCCAAAGCAGAGAGGAAAGTATGACTCACTTGTTAGCACATTTGAAGGGGGGGGGGGGAGTCAAGGGTGCAGGTGGAGATATAGCCATCCTACAAGAGGATACCCTTCTGCAGTTCTTGTTTAAAACTTTTAACAGTTCTGAAAGGCTGCATATTGTTCAAATATGTGACTGATATGAAGATTTGAAAACACTTTTGTTCTTAAGGGCTGTTGATCTGGTACGTATAAATATACCAGAGCAAATGAAAGCCAAGATATAACATATGCTCTATTTAATTCAAGTATGAACAGGCTGACATTTTCCAGCTAACACAATTGTGAAATGATTGCCACTCTAAAAGTCCACAAATCAGATTAGATTCATAGCCTTTCCAGGCTATTAAAACAATGCTGGATTTTAACTTTCATGCTAAACTTACAAAAGCCTCATCCCAGCACAGAACTGCAATATCTGTTGAGATTGTCCAGTAAATTTGAACTGGTAATAATTAGTATCCCTTTCATTCATATGTCATTCCATGGACAAAGAATGGTACCAAAAGGTTTGCAGAAGGGAATTAATATGACACAAAAGCTTTCTCTAGACATTTGCTGGCTTTCAGGAACAAAAAGACATATGCGGCTTGCAAACACCTGGTCACCTCTTTGGCTGAGCTGGATCTTGTATGCCTCTGTAATAATAAAAGTTACCGTGAAAAGAGTAATTGCTAAGCATTTGCTAAGTTAAGCAAAGCAGCAAGGACTGCTCTCCAGAGACAATTTACTGAGAGCATCTTCATGCAGCGGCTGGGAGAGTTTGCAGTGCCTATGCTCTTACTTTTCTGCTTGGAAAGCCTCATTCAACAAATGGATTTTGACAATAATTATGACTGAATCACATGTCAATATGACCATGTCTGAAAAGCCCTAAGAAAGTTCAGTCTTCTAATTACTAAATCCAACACCAGTTGCCTCAGTGACCACAGTGACATTAACATTTATGATTAAATGGACTCACAATATCCAATAAATTCATGCTACAGCGCTCATTTTTAAGGACCCAACCTTTTCACTATACTGTCAGCAAGGTTTCTTCTGTCACTTTGGTCAAAGGAGACAAAGCTCCTTCCTTCATTACTGACAGTTTGTGATTATAACCTTTTCATGGGGTTTGCAACAACCCTGTCAAGTAAGTTTAGTTGAGAGATGGCAGCCCAGTCACCTACAGTACAATCCTATATACGTGTGTATATATATACATACTCAGAAGTCCCATTGAATTCAATGGGGCTTACTCCCAGGTAACTGTGTATAGGATTGCAGCTGGAGGCAGCAATCCTACGGCCCCTAGACAGCATCTGAGCCATGGGATAGTTCAGATTTCTAGATCCGAGGTCAGAGACAGCGCTCCAAATTCGGAGCTGGGAATCAGAGCTCCAACCCCTCTCCCCCTCACAGCCTGCACAGAAAGAACCTCGCTGGCTGCTCTTCAAGGTCAGGAAAGCGACCTTGGAGAGGAGGAGAAGGGGGCGTTTCGGGGAGAATGGAGAGGCCAGGATACGAGCTATCCTGACATCTCTCCAGCCTCCTTTCCTCGCAGGGGTGGATTTTTTGAGTGTGAAAAGAGGTGTTGGAACAGAGAAAAATCAAGGCAGCAGGAATAAATAGCACATTACAGAAGTTTAGAAGCATAAAGATAAAAAGGAGATTTGATGGTAGTATGAATGATCAGGGGGAAATTATTCATAGGGGAAATCAGAACATGGTGCAAAAGGAGACTGAGAAGAGAGATATTGTTTAGAAGGGTGCAAGAGAAGATGTAGAAGGGTGAAACAGACAAGGCAGATGTCTGACAAAGAGATACTGCTGAAAAGAGGAAGGCTGGAGGGAGGCAGAGAGATTGTGGTAGACTGATTTTATTATTGAAAAGGCAAAGCTATGTCCTGGGCAGAAAGTGTGAGAGAGTGTTATTAGAGCATCAAAAGATAGAAAAGAGGCACAAGAAGTGTTAGAGTGGCTCATGCTGGCTCAGCTTGTCTGAGTGTGGAAAGCTAAGCAGGGTCAGGCCTGGTTGTTACTTAGATGAGAGACCCCTCCTCTAGTTTCCTGCATTGAGCAGGGGGTTGGACTCGATGGCCTTGTAGGCCCTCCCTTCCAACTCTATAAAATCTATATCAAATTTTTGTAACAACAGTGCTTGGCTAGGTAGGTGGCAGAAGAAACACCTTTCCCCTACGAGGAAAGGTTACAACAAATGGGACTGTTTAGCTTAGATAGAGGTGCACAAAATTATGCATGGTGTGGAGAAAGCAGATAGAGACACATTTTTCTCCTTCTCTCATAATACTAGAACCCATGGTCATCCCACGAAGCTGATTGGTGGGAGCTTCAGAACAGATAAAAGGAAGTACTTCTTCACACAGCACATAAACTATGGAATTAACTTCCACAATATGTAGTAATGGCCACCAATTTGGATGGCTTTAAAAGGGGATTGGACAAATTCATGGAGAAGGCTATCAAGGGCTACTAGTCCTAATGGCTATATGCTACCTCCAGTATCAGAGGCAGTATGCCTATGTACACAAGTTGCTAAGGAACATGGGCGGGAGGGTGCTGTTGCACTCATGTCCTGCTTGTGGGCTTCCCATGGGAAGATGGTTGGCCACTGTATGAATAGATTGCTGGACTAGATGGACCCTTGGTCTGATCCAGCACGGCTCTTCTTACGTTCTTATTTTATAAAGGACTAACATCTAGGTCTTGACTTCCTCCAAATGTTTTAGCAAGTTGAACAGAACTAATATTGAGATAACTTGAGTTTGGAAGGGGTGGGGGAACAGTTCAGTGAAGCAGCAGAACATGTCAAGTTTTACACATGGAGGAACTGATAGTGGAAACTGCAGTGTTTGAACAGCAAGTGACACAGGGAAACGATTCTTCCAAACAAATCATAGCAACAATAAGCAAAGGCAGAGGGAGTGGGGTAGAGAAGGAATGTGCAAATCAGGCAGGGGAAATTCCCCACTAGAAGGTCAGAACCTCAAGAAATCCACTTTCTGTCCTCCTCATTGGGGAGTTCCCCTTTTCTGACCTGTACATTATCTTCTTTGGCTTCATCTATGGACTATGTTCTCCACCCACTGCCATGACTATTCTTGATCTTGTTGTCTTCCCCACTTTGGGATTACTTTATAAAGAAAAGTGGGTAAGAAATTTCTTAAATAAATAAGAAGAGAGTGGCCATGGTAGTGGGTGAGGCAGTCAGTCCAAAGGTGGAAACCAAAGGAAAATACTAAGGGAAGAAGGCAGGAGACTGCTAGGTAAGAGAAGTCATTAATAGGCATGTTTTAAGCCCGGCCTCTATTTTTGTGGCCGGGCTTAAAAACACACCACCCCTGACTGAAAGCAGCTAGCCTGAGCATAGCTGATTGTTCCCTGAGCATCTTCTGCCAGCACCCTTCCCAGCACTAAACAATAGGATACTCCAGGGGCCTATATATTATCACAGAGGCTTCTCTCTGGAGGGTATTCTCCTATTTCACTTTAATTGGGTATCTGCTGCGTGGGGAGTAATACAAAATTCCTAATGGCAACTTGAATGCTGGAAATGTGAGTGTTTCAACACATTGTTAGTAGTTATGTCAAAAATAACTCTGTGGGTAAACATAATAGAGTAAGACAAGTTACTCTTGTGTAGCAAGTCATAGACTGAGCTACAAATCAGAAATCCCTGGTTTGAATATCTTCCATTAACTCACTAGATGGCCTTAGCTAAGCCATTACCTCTCAGCCCCGCCCCCACCTACAATATAGGGATCATAATACTGACCTACCCTACAGTGTTGTTGTAAAGATTATAACACAGTGTGTGCAAAGTATTTTGAGCATTCTGAAGTATTGCTGTTGCTTTGTCGGGTTATTTGAAGGAAAACACGGTAATAAACACATTGATGTCTGTAAAAAAAAGAAAAAGAAAGGTAGACAATGCCAGATGTTCCAAGAAAAGTGGAAATTATGGAGTAAAAGCTAAAAAACTGATGAATTTGATACATGTTTGAAACATGAAGAGACCAAGTAATTGGCCTGGTTCTAATGTAATGTTAACCCATGGTATATTTAAACCATGGTTTGTTGCCCTACCCAGGGTTTATCTGGCAGACAAATGAACAAACCATGGTTTGTTTTCTTAGTCTCTGGTTTGTTTCCCTCCTCCTTTGCAAGCTCCCTCCCTGTAACCCAGATGCCTTTGGGGCACTGCAGTACTGGCATGTAAAGAGGCTGGGTTTTTTGCCCGCTCTTGTCTGCTGCCTCTGTAGCCTTGTGAAACAACCCACAACTCTAGGTTTGCACATAACGACAATCCATGGTTTAAAAACTCACAGTTCACAATCTAACAACGATGGGTTCTCTTTGTGGGTTGTTCATTGTTAACAACCCATAGGTAACCCATACTTCTGGGTTTGCATGTAACAACAGCCCACAATTCAACAAACCATGGCTAATTAAAGTAAATGGGATTTATTTATTTATTTATGAATCTATCTAGGAGTCACCAAAAATACCTCTTAATTTCTTTGTACCTCCATAACTTATTTTGGCACTATTTTCATGGTATATTTAAGATGAATAGCTAAATAAGTGATTCTTTTAATAATTACTCTAGGAAATGTATATTGGCTTTTAACCACAAAATATGAAAACCTCTTTATGAACATCTCCTCACTGCTGACAGAAGGGCCAGAGTCAAAAATAGGCAATAATCTTTGATGCTGTCCTTCAATGTTCACAGAGTTATTCTGTCCAGACTCCCAAAGATAGGGGGAGAGAAGAGAGTTACACTCAGAATATTTTCCTAGTAATTACATCTTAATATCTACAGCACTTTAAGGATATGTAAGGACACATTTTCTGAGACGGAAACACATTTTGTAATTTCTTTGTTGCAAGTGGTACACCTTTGTGTAGTTATTATTGGTGCCAACTGGACAATACCTATATTCATCAATGAGCACTTGCCTGTTTTCCATTTGAGTCCTCATGCAAGAAAATAGCATAAGTTTACACTTTATCTTAGAGCAATTGCCCCAACATTTTGAGAATGTTCTCTGATTTTTTAAAATGTCTCTGAAGGGTACATGCTCAACCCTGCAGCATACACCAGACCAAACAACATTCTTGGTGAAACTGTTGAATGATTGTCTTGCTACTACCAGAAAGATTTGTATAATAATGCTGGGAATTCAGATACAGTTTTTGAGAAGATGCATTTGTTTTGCTCACAATGCTTTAAATTATATATGCAATTAAGGGCAGCACACCACATTATGCACTGCTGCTAGGGTTTCCTGTAGCAATCATGCCAGAAGCAATGTACAGGTGTGCATGTTTCCCAGACACGGCCACATCGGCATTTAAGACACATGTATTACTTTCACACTTTACATATTTGTGTACCAGTATATTAACAGGGTTTCTTGCAGCAATCATAATGTTTAGTGCTGCCTTAAGTTCCTTTGTTTACTAGGATTCCATTACAAGAGGTTACTGTGCAATATGGATTACTTTAAGAGTTCAGCTGGACAGTTATCAAAAGTTAGTAAATATAAATTATAGATGTGCTTTGCTTTGTTCTGAGCTACTTTCAAGTTCTCTGCAATACTTGACCACCTCACTTCCAAATTCCAGTTATTTAATTAATTTATATACTGCCTTTCCAATAAAAATTGTACGCAAATACCATTTAAATTGGTATAGCACTTATCTTTGAATTACCTCAAACCTGGCATTGTGCCAAACCTTCCTTTTGCCGAATAATGCTATGTCATTGCCTTGGTAACTCTGTCCAGTCCTGGCTAGTTCTAGTGAGCCAGCAGATCTAGTTTGTATGCCAGCATACTCTGACCTTCAAACAAGTCACCTGGCTTTCATTCTGTCTTATCTCAAGAGTCGGGGACTACTTTTCCCGAGAAAGGTTTAGAGGTCCTATGTAGTGTTGCAACCATCCTGAGTTGTGAACTCACAGCAGCTCAAAGTTCAGAACAAATAACAATTACCAGTACAGCCTGATTGTGCTGAAATGTGTCAAGCTCTGTCATCCAGGTTCTTTCCCATGGATAAGTTTAACTGACAGGCCTCAAGCCCAAGACACATTATTCCTCCAAAACACAAAGGAAGAAACCAGTTCTAATCGAGACGGGGGCCTATATTTCTTAGTTTGCAAACAAAGCACCAGAAAACCGGGATCAGCTATAAATCTGACTTGCAGTTTAGCTTCTCTGATGTGTTCATGGAGTACAGAAATGAGGTTACTATAAATAGATCAGTAATCACCTCACCACTGCGTTCTGCGCTTGTCCTTGAATGTGGTTTGTATTTAACAGTAATATAAACAGACCCAATCTTAATGCCTTTCTCCTATCCAGGACGAAATCCATCTCTATTACTTTAGAAGGAGAACCAACAGCAGCTCAGCAATTCCTCAGTGGAACACTCAAGAAAAGCAGCTCATCCTTCTTTGTATCTGGAGCTGGAACAACGAAGGTAATTCCTCAGCAGGAAAAGTGGCCATAAACTTGTAAAATTCATTCCAACGTTGACGCTCTCACTGGTGTCGTCCTTTGTCAGCCAAGTGCTTTTAGTTTCTGCACACCTGAAACTAGAATTGATTCATCGGGATTCCAGGATCTTCTTCAAGACTGAGTCCCTACTCTGACAAACTGCACTTACCTGAAAAGTCACAGCACTAACATGAGCACCAAAATGTAGAAGAAAAGGCTTTGTTCTAGGGAGGCTGCTCCTTACCTTATGTACACTTTTGGGATTTTCCAACCAAGCATAGTACATTTCCTCCACATAGTTTGAACTAGTCCCACTCAAAAATGGCTCAGCAGCAACAGGTGTACTATAGCACCTGATTTGTTGAAACGTCCTTGGTGCTGCTGGCTTATTTTGAGAAATTGTCTTAATAGTCTGTGAGGCTGTCAGTGGCCTCAATTTAGTAGCACAAGTCCTTAAGTGAAACATTTTTTGTTCTGTAGCGACAGGTTCCTGTTGGGAGAAGAAGAAAGAATGATTTAGCCATTAATGAAAAGATGAACATGTTGCAAAGATGATAAAATTTATCTGACTTTACTATTGGTTCCAATACCTATACTAGAGTTCCATAATTAAGTTACTTCTTCAATGTTCACTTTATACACCAGTAACAAAGTGGAGCAAGCCACTATTGCTGGAAAAATAAAATGATAGCTACAATGGTAGCTCTTTCTGCAAACAGCCCTAGAAGCTCTGTTGAAGGACAGTATAGTAATCTTTTAAATCAATATGTAAGATACAATGCAGTGAAGTACACTGAAGCCCAATCATTCTGATGAACGTAAATCTTTGCTGGATTGTGATAGTGAATCAATGAAACACTAACCAATTTTACTGGCACATAGAAGGGAAGATGCTGTTGATTAAAACTGACTGATGACACTGGCCAGCGTCAAACACCATTAGCCAGAGTTAAGAATTACAATGGTGGATAACTGTAGGGAAGACAGTCTACTTCTAAAGTAAGCCCGCTTCTAAAATAAGCCCTAACAGAAACTGTGGTATCTACACTCCCAATAAATTAGTACACAGGCAAAACGGAAAAGCAGTCATGCTGGATAAGATCAAGAATCCATCTAGTAGTTCAGCATGCTAAACTGCCATTTGCCTCCTGAAAAATGATGAGCTGCCTTACATCGAATCAATCTAAGTATGTCTAGATTCATTGGCACTGCCTCTCCTAGGTTTGGGGCAGAATTCTCCCAGCCCTATCTTTTAACTGAAGATGCCAGGTACAGAAGCAGAGATCTTCTGCATACAAAACACGTGCTGTATTTTCCACAGACTGCTGACCTCCCCGCATCCAACTTTTACCACTATAACCAAATTTTCCCCACAAAGAAACTATGAATCTAGTAATCATTTGAATGCCAGGCTATTCCTTGGTGGAGAGAAAGCCAGAGTTCCAAGTTTGGACTTCACACTAAACAACCCAGGGCTGGAGGAGCACCCTTGGATTGTTTAACTACTCCTACTGGCAGGAGGAGCCAAGAGAGAGCAATTGAGTCTGCTCGTTCACAGTAACCATGGTTTTTTTAAACCCTGGGTTGCTGTGACATGCAATCCAGGCCTATGTCACACTTTGGAAGATCCATTTACAACTATAGGAGCCCAAGGGAAGTAGAAAGTTTTACCAAACCTTTGATTAAAAGAATGCTGAGGAATGGGGAGGTTTGGAGTAGACAAAACTACATTTCACTAATTATTACTTTAAAACTTCAGTTCTTCTCCTGACCTGCATTTTCTACTGCTGAGTTTTCTAAAAGTTGGAAAGTGTTAAAGCAACCCAAGTTGCACAGAGATTAATTCTGAAGATCTTCTCCTTAAGAATAGTTGTCTGCTGGTCTCAAAGAAGATTAACATTAATAGCTTCTACAAAGCAGTCAGCAAGCAACTTCTTTAGGTCACATAAAGCAAGGCAATTTAAAGAATGCCATAATGAAGCAAGCTACGGTATGTTATATAGTAACATACTTGACTAGTACATAAATAAGGAAACTGCATTCTCCTAAATTTATAGGATTGAAAAACCAGGTGCTATGAATTTGTAGACCCTAATATACAATATTGGAAGAGCATCAGAGCCAAGCAACTAATTTATAGACTCCAAAATAAAATCCTTGCTTCCTGTAAGATCATAGTCTGGATTCTGATGCTATACATCATTGTTTCCATATCAATCTAATGCAGTGCTTCTCAATTATTTTCTGTCATGCCCCCCCTAGGAAGAAGAAAACATTTCGCGCCCCCCGCACGACTGTAAATAGTATCATTTGTCTATAAAATTGTTATAAGTACACCTCTGCATAACACTGTATCCTTATTAACGTATAAGAGAATAAAAAAAGAAAGAAATGTGGATCAATTTACAACAAAGAATAGCTTTATTAACTGCAGCAGAAAAGATTTAAAGGAGCACAGGATTTAAAGGAACACAATATTAAAAAAACTTTTAACTGAGGTCAAACGAGCCCCCCTTTACGGAGCCTCGCCCCCCCCTGGGGGGCCCGCCCCACTATTTGAGAAGCACTGATCTAATGTGAAGCTGGTGAATGCAAAACATTGCACAATTGAGAAATGAGCATTTCTGCTCATTTCAGGGCTTCCTCTGGGAAGCGATAAATCTCTGTTGCGCAAACAGTGGGTCTCACTTGTGCAATGGAATTGGCGGGACCCACCACTTGTGCAACAGAATTGGTGGGGGCTTAAGTGCCCCACTGGATTCTGTCCATGACTATTGGGCGGTATAAAAATGAAATAAATAAATAAATAATAAACAAGGTACATATACCTGAGACCTTCAACTTCCAAACAGGTGTATAAGGGTATTTTTCTACAAAATATCAAAGTTAAAAATTATTGGAACTCTTTAAAATTCATGGGGGCTGACTGCAGGGAACTTTGAGTGAAAGCTTTGAGACAGCTCTAAGTCCAAATTTCTCCCCTCCCCCCACACAGTTGCTTTCAAAAGAAAGGGAGGACTTAGCCTCTCTTTAGCCCTGAATGAAATGTATGAGTGGTGGCAGTGTGGGGCTGGGGATGTTTGCAGCTCCTTGTGTTCGTTGAGATCGTACCACCTCAAGCAGTAATCTAGAGTAATGTAATAGTACTTTTCATATCAAATGCATGTTTTGCAGGTCTCACGTTAAGTATTCCTAACTCCTGTTATGTCTGCTTAGACATTAAGTCTATTCATTATAGGCTAGTTTATACACTGTTAGAACTAATCACTATATAAAGTGAAAGTCACAAAATTCAGCACACTATCTACAAGCAATAGTCTAGATCTGCAACATTTTATATAACAAGGTGCTGGACAAAATAAGCAGGATGCATTCCTGAGAAGTCTGAATTTATGATGGTCACGCAACAGGGAAAAAAATATGGGTCACTGGCAGGCCTTGGCACACTTACCAAATGTGTGTCAAGAGGATTGGAAAAGTTATCTCAGCCCAAGGTGGAATGTCCAATTTGCATGAGAAAGAACTCTCCAGTTATGACTCTCTAAAGAGGTACAGTATACAGGAAACCTGCTGGTAGATCATATAGTTTGGTAGTCCCAGGACAAAATGGTTGAAGGAGTTCATAGGCTTCCCTTTGGTATCAGAGTTAACAGTGAACTTCATGGATAGGACAGGCAGCAACATCTTAAAGAAACCCTGAAGATCACACTGAGCATTCTTTACAACCCATAATGCATTGTGACCATCTCTTCTTCTAACCAATCAGGATTGACAATAAGGGGACTGACATTTCCTTTTCCTTCCCACACAGATTTCGTGGGCTCAACAGAAACTCTGTATTAGATTAGTAATTATCACCACAGACTCAGGGAGTGCAAATACTTCAGATCCAGTTGTTCCTGAATTTTAAGAAGTCCATAATCTCATGCAGGGCTTTTTTTCTGGTGGAACTCACCAGAACTAAGTTCCAGCACCTTTTATTCTATTAATTTCATTACAATTTAATCGCCATCTACTCCCGAGGAAACATAATCCAAGAGTTCCGGTACCCTTTTCTCCAGAAAAAAAGCACTGATCTCATGACAGCAATTCATACCACCACAAAGGAGGAAGCCTCAGCTGATCACAGCTAGGGTGTGGGAAGAGCATTTTGAGCATTTTCCTTTTTCCATAAAGCCTTTGACACAATAACTCCCTGCTATCCACAGATTCAAAGATCACAGAGTTGGAAGGGGCCTACAAGGCCATCAAGTCCAACCCCCTGCTCAATGCAGGAAACTAGAGGAGGGGTCTCCCATCCAAGTAATAACCAGGCCTGACCCTGCTTAGCTTTCCACACTCAGGCAAGCTGAGCCAGCGTGAGCCACAGGCCCCTATCTTCTTCTCCCATTGAAACTAAACTCCAAGTATGTGTAACTGAACCAAATGCTCTCCTCATTCCATTTTCCTCCACCACCCGCCAACTTCCTCTATTGTCTCTCCTGCGTCAAATTTTAGATTGTAAGCTCCTCAGAGCAAGAATTTTCTTCTTGCTATTTACTTTACAAAGCACCATGCCCAGTGGTGGCTCAATAAGCAAAATAATTATCTTTTTAATAGTCTCTTCTTTAACCGTGCCAGTACTTGCCATCTTATCTCTTCCTGTGCCCTGTGTGTGTGTGTGTGTGTGTGTGAGAATCTCTGGGCATGGGGTCCTTTTAGAGTGACATCAAATGCAGGGTTTCTAATGGGCTGTAGTTTAAGTTAAGTGTCAGACCAAACAGGAGACACCCAGTTCAAATCCTTACTCAGCCATGACACTCACAGGGTGACCTTGGACCAGTCAGTAAAAGAACTTAAAAGAATGTCACTAGCTGCCTACTCACTTCTTGGTCCAAATTAAAGCGCTGGCACTCACCTTTAAAGTCCTAGATGGCTTGTGACCCAAGTATCTGAAGGGAGCATCTGCACCCATATCAACCTGTCTATTCACTAAGGTGGCTGGCTGATGCCCTCCTTCAAATTCTGCTTCCATCAGAGATGAGCTTAGTTACAAGAAGCGAGAAGGGTTGTTTTTTTTTTAGTAGAGGCACCCTGGCAATGGAATGTCCTCCTCAGGGAGGAATGCCTGGTGCCTACTTTGTTGTCTGTTAGGTGCCAGGCAAAAACTCTACCCAGGCATTTAAAACTATTTTTATTATCTTAAGCATTTCAGACTCTAACTTCTCATTGCATTTTTATCTGGCAGTTCTCCTGTACATATTTATTGCCATTCTATTTGTTTTCCTTTTTAGTAAGCCGCCTTGACATCATTAATGAAAAGCAGCATACAGATGTTCACCCTCCCCCTCTACAACCTACCTCATGGTCGTTTTGTGAGGATAAAACAGGGGCGGGTGGGGGAGGGAAAGAGACAGAACTATCGAGCCTCCCCCAACCATGTGCCCTCCAGATCCACAACTCCCATTATCCTCCAACCTATGCTATAATCCTACGCTGGTTGGGGGATTATGGGAGTTGTGGTCCAACATATCTGGAGGGCACAAGGTTGGGGAAGGCTGGATAGTTGTTCTCTCTCTTTCCCTCCCCCACCCGCCCCTGTTTTATCCTGGAAGGTGCCAGGCTGGGGAAGCCTGATGTATGCCACCCCTCGGAAGAAGCACATGTTAAAAAAGAAGTTAATGACTAAAAAAAAGAATTATGGCATTATTTTTTTAGTTTTAAAAAAAATCCCTCATCTTTATTTTCAAAAGGCCACTTTAAATAAATACATAAGAGGGCTTAAAAGTCCTCTCTTTCTCCCACACAGACTGAACGGCACTTCGACTTCATGCTCTGGGCCTAAGAGAGGCCAGAGACAGGCACTCCCACCCCGACCCTCACCAGCGTTTCCCAGCCACAGGGAAAAGCAAAAAACAAACAAACAAACAAAAAAACACCAAACAAACGGGCGGGTCAGTCCCGGCGAGGCAGAGGAAGCCGGCAGGCGAGCCTCTTTTGGAGCCGCGCTCAGAAGTGAGGAAACGAGCCCGACCTTGGGCGATTGCTCGCGCTTCCACACGTGCATGGGTGAGCCTCTGGGGGCGGGGGCTGTTTGTTTGTCCGCCCGCCCGCCCGTCTATCTATCTGTCGCGCTCGCCTCCGCCGTCATCCCATCCTCAACAGCGTCGCCGCCAAAGACACGCCGGCCCGAGCCCTAACGAAGTGACTGGAAGACCACGGCGGCCGCGACGGCGACGCCCAGCCGCCTCAACCCAGGCCCTGCCACGCCGCCTCAGCTCGGCCCCAACCGCCCAAGCTCGCCCCTCAGGCCGTTACCTGCCAGCGCCTCCGCCTTCCTTTTTCCCCCCACCTCACGATTCTGAGCTAGGCTTGACAGCGCCAACCGCTGGCCCCGCCTCCTGCGCACGCCAGCGTCACCGCCTTGCGTCATCACGCACACCAGGCGACCACAGAGATTTTACACAAGGGTAGACTCTTCTCACCTCCCAGCTTTGGAAGTGAAACCTGTCTATAGATTGAGAAAGCCAGGATTGGGCAACAGGTGATTCTTTCTCTCTCTCTGCCTCTCTTCGCAACCTGCACTTTATGTATTATTTATTTATAGCATTTTTACCCTGCTCTTCAGCCAAAAAAGGCTCCCAGAGTGGCTTGCAAAGTTTAATATTAGACAGTACCAGTAATTTGCGGTACCAGAAAAGACAGGAATTCATGCCTTTTTTCTAATTCTAGCCTTCTAGCCCAATCCTATGCATGTCTACTCAGAATTTTTTATTTATTTACAGAATTTGTATACTGCTCCATATCTAAGCAGATTTTGGAGCAGTGAACAATTAAATAAGAAAAAGATAAAGACAATGTGTAGAAAACAAGGTATTATTAAAACTGTGGCTGGTCAGTAAGAAAGGCATTGCGGATGTCTTCAGCAGGCACCCGAAACTATACAATGTCAGAGCCGAGTTCCATAGAAATGGAGCCGCCACACTGAAAGCTCTTCTCCTGGTGGACTTCAGTTGGGCCATAGGACCCTGGGCCGTGGAACCACCTGGAGAATGTCCTCCGATGACCTCAGTGACCAGGCAGGCTGGTAAGGGAGAAGGTGCTCTCTCAGCTATCCTGGTCCCAAGTTGTTTAGGGTTTATACAATAGTTGCAAAACCTTAAACCTGGTCCATTAGCGAATAGGTAGCCCGTAGCCATTCTGCACTAGCTCCAGTTTCCAGGACAGCCCCACATAGAGTGCATTGCAGTAATCAATGAATTCAATGGGACTTACTCTCGGGTAAGTGGGTGTAGGATTGCAGCCTAATTTACAGGGCTGTTGTCAGTCACTCTCAGTCACACACACACACACACTATGGGGATAATGGACTATATTTGCACTGGCAAGGCTATATTTTAGGCTTTTAAAAACCGATTAATAATATTTTCCACACAAAATAAGACCTGAGTTAGAAAAAGAACTCCTATCCTGTCTTCAATGGTACCTATTCGGGTTTTGGAGGAGGAATTTGCTGTGGCTGCCCAATCAAAGATATGGCAGCATCTCCGACTTCTCCATGGATTTTTATGGGCAGCTTTCATTTTTGCCTCAGGGAACGATTTAAAAACGCATTCCGATGAAAACCCGGAAATTACCAATCTAATGGATCACTCTATACTTTTCATCTCTGTGGAGCCAAGTCTTTTCCGATAGATCACGTGAGGGGAAAAGACAAGCTCTCCATCTCCGCCCATAATCTTCACAGCGTCGATCTCACCGGCGGCTTAGAGATATAAAAAGTTTGGAGGAGCGCTCGTCCCCTTATCTACGGTATTACGGCGCTCTCCTATCATGTGGGGCTTATTTCGTCAGTAGCAAGCATGTTTCCCATAGTGGATTGTCCCTAGATAGATCCTAGGAATGGTTGGAGCAGGGCTGTGTAACTCCCTCCGCTCCTGCAATTTAGGAATTATTAACCTTGGGTTATCTTGCAGGGTTTATTTTATTTATTTATTTATTTAATATATTTATTCACCGCCCATCAGCCAAAAGGCTCCCTGGGCAGTTTACAAAACAAAGCAACAAATAAAAGCAATCATCCTAAAACAAAAGCATCAACAGTGATAACATAAAAATACAAACATATTAAAATATACGGTAACATGATAAAACTAAGCAGCCAAAATAAATTCAATCCAGAGGTACAGTGGTGATAATAAAATGGATAAAATCAGCCATTAAAAATGTTGGGCAAATAAAAAGGTCTTCACCTGGCACTTGAAAGAATAGAGAGTAGGTGCCACAACTGAGAAGGGTTGTTGTAAGTCCCCGTCAGCCTCAGCTCGATGATAACAGGGGATTACCTTGTGGGGTAGCATCCCCCTCACCTCCAATCAGCAAAATGGGGATAACAGTGAGCTACATTGCAGGGTTGTCAAAAATTATTCTCTTCCCCTCTCTTCAATTTGAGGATGACAACAATGAAAGTTGGGGGAAGAGATGAGGCTGGGAGTGACTGATGACAACCCTGTAATGTAGCCCACTCTTATTATCCCCATTTTACTGATTGTGGGGAGGGAATGCTACAGGAGAGGGAGAGCCAGTGTAGCGTAGTGGTGAGAGTGTTGGACTGGTACTCGGGAGATCCGGGTTCTAGTCCCCGCTCCGCCATGAAACTCACTGGGTGACTTTGGACCAGTCACTGCCTCTCAGCCTAACCTACCACACATGGTGGTTGTGAGGATAAAATGGAGAGGAGCAGGAGGATTATATAAGCCGCCTTGGGTTCCTTGCAGGAAAAACGGTGGGGTATAAATGTAATAAATAAAAATACGTTGCAATACAGCCCAGTGGTATCATCCTTGAATTGGATTACATTGCAGGGTAGCATTCTCTCCCACTAATCAACAACATAGGGACAACAGTGGACTGGGTTATTTTACAGGGTTGTTGTAAGCCACTCCCAGCCTCAGCCCTCCCACCCATGTGCAATGCAGGGGATAACGGGACTACACTGGAGGGTTGTTATAAGCCTCTCTCTCTGTGTCTCTCAATGACTCTGGTCAGCCCCTTCACCCCAAACCTGTAATGTGGGATGACAACACTGGGCTTCATTACGGAGTCGTCATAAACCACAATTTACCTGCCCTTCAACCCCAGTCTAATAACCAACACTTTATTTCTCCCCTCCTAGTAAGGAAACATTTGCAAGGTAATTGTTTTTTTTTTAAAAAAGGTAAGCTAACAAAAACATCACATTTTCCTACACAAGAATAAATAACATTTCTGTTTCTAATGTGGGATGTGTGTTTGTGAGTGTGTAACAATATAGGAAGCTGCCTTATAACTGGTCAGATGATTGCTCCATTTAGCTCAGAATGGCCTACACTAACTGATTGGCAATAGCTCTCCAGGGTTTCATACTCAAGTCTTTCCAGCCCTGTCTGCATATGGCGGGGCTGAAGCTGCTACGTTCTGCAAGCAAAGACAATGACGTTGCCACATAATTGATAGCATCCTTTGCAGCACAGTCCTGCCTTACTCAGAAGTAAAACTCACTGTGTTCAATGGAAGTTACTCCCAGGAAAATGTACATCTTTTATTTATTCATTGCATTTACATCACTCCTGTCCTGTCCTCCAAGGAGCTCAAGGTGGCATACATGGTCCCCCACACTTTATCCTCACAACAACCCTGGTAGAGTGGCCACTTAATTATGCATTTCCAAAAAAAAATAAAAAAGAGGAAATGCATCACCAAAAAGAGAGGACAAAAGATGGTCCATATCCATATACAATTTGCATATGCTAATCTATATACAATTTGCATATGCTAATTTATATTATAGATGCAAATTTGGAAATGATGGCTAGAATTTAAATAGTCATGATACAATACATCTCACCCTTGTGGGGGAAGACTGACTGGTGACCTCTGTTGCTGCTTCTCACACTGCTGTCTAGGTGCTAACTGTTGATGGGCAATTTCAAAGCCCTGCTCTCCTTTCTTATTGCTCTTTAAGGGCACAATCCTACTAAGGTTGCGATCCTATGCAGCCTGGTGCAATAGAGTGCAGGACCGGGACTAGAGGAAGATCCCAATTCAAATCCCCTCAGCCGAAGCTCAGTGGGTGACCTTGGGCCAGCCACTAGGGTAGCCATGTGTCCATCTTCTCAGAGGACTGCCCAGCCCAAGTCCAGTTTAAGGTGCAATCCTATGCATGTTTAGACAGACAGGAAAAAGGCCTACAACTCCCAGTATGCCTCAGCCAGCAGGGTTGGCTGGCGCATGCTGGGAGTTGTAGGCTCTTTTTTTTCTGTCTAAACATTTCTATCCCGTGCCATTGGAGAGCAGCTGCGCCCCTTACTGTCACTCTAACACGGAGATGGGGGGGGGGGAGGTCTGGCCCTCCAGATGTCGTTGGACTGCACCTCCCATCAGTCCTCATCATTGGCTATGCTGGTTGGGGCTGATGGGACTTGCAGTCCACAAACTTCGGGAGTATCATCCGATCTCCCCCCCCCCTTCCGGGAATCTTTCCCCACGCCTGCGGCTTTAAAAATAACCACGACAGCCGGGCTGCAGACAAAAGCACCGTCAGCCTTGCCCTTGGCTAGGAAGCTCCGATGCCGCCTCTGCTCGCCGGTTCACAAGGCTCGGTCATGTGATGTGACACGCCCAGTCCTGGGGCGCGCCGACCCAGTTCACCTTTCCCCGTCTGCCACCTCACGTGACCCCCTCCCTGCGCCCGCGTGAGCAGCGACTCAAGTTGCATCTCGTGCTGGCATGGGTATCCTTGCAACGCGCGGCGGCGGGAGAGTGGAAACCTCCCATCCGGCTCCTGCTCGAGCGACTTGCCTGGCCTTGTTTGCTCCGGGCCGAGACTGACTTGCTCCACCGTCGCTAAGCGACTTCCGATCTCTCCTGTTGCACTAATGCATTGCAGACAAATGCGAAGGTTCGCCTAACCCTTTGCTCAGCGGTTTAACAAAGGTGGGGCTGCGCGGGCGGCGGGAAGGGAAGCGCCCTCCACCCCGCTCAGACGCATAGCTTCCCCCTCCTGGTGGCTGAATCTCTTGTGCAATTCCTTTACAACTGAATCATAAAACTGGAAATTCAAACATAGGCTTGCAATCGTAAGCATACTTCGCTGAACATTAACTCTATTAAAAAAAAATAAACAAAAACACAATAGGACAGGACTTAAGAGTAAATGCGTTTAGGATAGGAGCGTTCTCGTGAAATGCACCGTTAGGGGTGCAATCCTATTATCCTAAGCATGTTTAGGCAGAAAAAAGATCTCCAACTCAAAGCATTCCTCAGCCAGCATGGAAGTTGTAGGATTCCCCACCCCCAACATGTATAAGATTGCACCCTCTCCTCCAGAAATCTAACGCTGAACTAAAATTGCCCCTGTACTTTAAGCTTTTTTTTTTTATAACCCTTTTGAAAATAAAACTTTTTTAAGGTAACTAAAAAATTGTCTTCATTATTTCTCTTTCAGTCATCTAATGTGGGTCTAAGCGCTCCCCCAACATGTACTTTGCTCTTGTGCTTCCCCAATATTTTTTTTCCTGGTGCTGCCACACTACACTTATTTTGTTTAGACCCTGCCTTTTGGGATGACTTGAAATTCAAAAGCAATGACAACATCTTATAATTTGTAACAGTGGTAAAATCACAACATACCGTATTTTTTCGTCTATAAGACGCCTCCATGTATAAGACGCCCCCCACTGGGCAGTTTTGCAACCGCGCGGTTCTCTCTGCTTACTTCCGTGTATAAGACGACCCTCAATTTTTAGTCTAGCGATTTTAGGAAAAAGTATAGTCTTATATATGGAAAAATACTGTAAATGTACAGTTGCAAAGTCTACTTAAAAGTCTCACAACCTCATCCAGATAAAGATGAATCATAAAAGGCCTCTCTAGATAAAAGTTTTCAGAGAGTGCTTAAATGCACAAAGAGAAGGGGCTTGCTGAATTTCCCCATGGAGTGAGTTCCACAGTCTGGGTACCACTGCATAAAAGGCCCTGACTGGATTCACATGACATGACAAGCCCGCCTGGGCTTATAAGCCACTCTGACAGGCCATGGCTTGTTCTAGGGCAGTGTTCTCCAACCTTGGGTCCCCAGATGTTTTTGGCCTACAACTCCACCAGCATGGGAGTTGTAGGCCAAAAACATCTGGGGACCCAAGGTTGGAGAACACTGTTCTAGGGTTTCATAGCCACCCCTGGGTTTATAAGCCACTTTGACAGGCCATGGCTTGTTCTAGGGAAGTGATGGCGAACCTTTTTGAGCCTGTGCCCAAACTGCAACACAAAACCAACTTATTTATTTCAAAGTGCCTTAAATTTGGCAGGAAGGAGGAGGGGGCACTAGCTAATCGCGCCCCGCTCTGTCTCAGGGCATGGCTCTTCACCGGGCGCGTCAGGTGCGCGCACGCGGTGCTTCTGAGCTGTCTGTTCAGTTAGAAGGAGGGCTGGGTGCCTGCGCAGTCCGCTTCTGGGAGTGGAGATGTTGGAGTGTGCCTGCCTGTGGAGGCCAGCGAGGAATGAGTGGAGAGGAGTTACTATGGAAACTCAACGCTGAATGCAGAAGGAGACGGTATTTTTGCGATCTGGCGACCAATGGCTTGAGTGCCCACAGAGAGGTCCCTGCGTGCCAGCTGTGGCACGCATGCCATAGGTTCGCCATCACTGTTCTAGGGTTTTGTAGCCACCCCTGGGCTTGCTGTGTTCTCCGCACCCGGACGACACAACAAGCCCGGGGTAGTCCAAACCACTACAGAACTACATGGCAAGAGTGGCAAAAAGGCTTGCCGCACTTGCCAAGCAGCTTTGGGCGAGTGCTGATGACAGTCGCCCCCAAAGTGTCAAAGTGGGACTTGGGGACAGCTGTCAGAGGCTCCCCGCACTCTGTGCTGTGGCCGCCAGCGAAAAGACTGGCAGTGGCACGGGGTGAGCCTTGCTCTGCTCGGCTCCTCCCATCCGATGCTGCTGTGGCCACCAGCCAAAAGGGTTGGTGATGCCGCCAGACCGGGGGTGGGGGCGCACTCTGCTCGGCCTACTCACTCTGCCGAGATTGGCGACAGTGCAGACAGCCCTCACTGTGACTAGCAAGGTCTCCCCCTGAATCAGGTGAGGGCTGCCAGCAATCCCTCCCCGCCCCTGCTGACTGACAAGCAGCGGCTGGGAGGGGGGAAACCTGGTGCTCCCGTGCGGTGTCCTGCAGGAGGACCAAGGAAGGCGGAGGGAGAGGCATGGTGCACCCTACCCGTGATGCACCCAATCGTCATGCATTGGGGTAGGGTGGCTTCTAAGCCAGACTGCAGCAGTCTGGCTTCACCTGTCATGCGAACCCGTCCCCTGTCTCTAGTACTCACTGAAGAAGTCCTGATCAGCAGGAGACCAGAAAGCAGGGCCTGGGGTGACTTTGAAACCTGGGTAGATTCATATAGGCAGATGCAGTCCTTTAGCCCTTTGACTTTGATTTCCTTTTGTGATACAAAAATAATAATAATGGTTAACCTGCTACTTTGCGATAGCGATACAATCCACAATCAATTGGGAGGGTGTGTGAGGCTGATGTAAAAGCAGCCAACCAGCCAGCAATCAGGGCCAGCTCCAGGTTTGAGGGAGCCCTTGGGCAAAAGATCATTTTTATTTATGTGGCGCCATAAGTGGGCATGGTGCAATTCAGAAGTACAAAAGGCATGGAACCAGGAGATTGTGCCACAGGTTTCAGAGGGTGGTTTTTGAGGAGGGCTTGGAAGGGAGGGAGGGAGGGAGGGAGGTGCATCGCACTGGTGTTCTGGGAGGCAGTTTCAAGCATGTGGGGCTCTGGCCCAAGGCATTTTGCTGCCTGAGGCAGAGCACCGAATGGCACCCAGCGACCCATTCAAGTCAAGGTGCCTGGTACCCAGAGCCAGCCAACTTATTTTGGCACATGAGGCAGAACATCCCGTAAGTACCTCTCCCTATCATTTTGTCATGGCCTTTAGCTAGTGCAATAAACTTAAACGCTGAAACATTGAAACCTCTCCCTACCCTATCATACAACGACAACAAAGTAGATAACCGACTATTTCTGCCCTTTCACGACAGCCAGCCAAAATCTGCTGCCTGACTGAGGCAGCTGCTCCATTCTGCCTAATGGTAGGGTCGGCTCTGTGGGACAGCAAAGGAGGAGAATGGAATCATTTGAGGGAACTAAAGACCTTGAGATGGTGATGGGGGTGGTGGACCTAGGGGAGCAAATATCATGGTCAGGGATGTATTGGGATATAAAGATGCCCCCAGTGGACCCCTTCCCCTTTGACACTCTCCCCCCGCTGCCCATTTGCTGGCCTTTCCCCCCTGGGCACAATTTGCACTACTGACCAGAGGAAGATCACAAGGCAAATGGCGGATGCTGCTCCTTCTCCTCCTCGTCACAGCTTGCATGTTTGGAGAGGGGCGGGTTAACACGCAGCAGTGACAAAGACCAGCAGAGCCAGTCTCCTCCCCTCCCCGCCCACTGAAAGAGCCCCCTTTATCCCTCTCCGAAGTTGCGTTCCTGATCTCAGAGAGGCAGCCAGTGTGGATCTTTAGGTGTTGGCCATGGGTTGGGGTGGAACTCTGATTCCCAGCACCAAGGTTGGAGAGCACTATCACCGAGGTCGGAGTGCTGTCTCAAACCTCGGAACTGGGAATAAAAAGGCCCATGACCCCTCAGACACTGCCTAGAGGCCATAGGATTGCTCACTAAATAAGTAAATTTTAAAAAATAAAAAAATAAAAATAAAATTCAAATCCCTACTTTGCGACGAAGCATACTGGATTTATTTTTATTTATCTTATAAATTTGTATCCTGCCTTTTCCACTAAAAATGGGTGGGCTTAGGCAGCTCATATTTTTTAGCAACGGACTGAGTAATACCAAGTCGTGTTCAGATACCGCCCCCCCACTCCCCCCTGCCCCACTCCGGCATTTTACTACTTGAACCAGAATAAAGTCAATGTGGACGCACTGCCCTCAACAACGTTGTTGCTGTGTACTCCGGGGCAAGGTCCATGTATACGCCCTGGACGCATTGTGCTGTCACTTGCTCTGGAGCAAAGTCTGCATGAGGAGAAGTTTCCTCAAGGAAGCATTGCCTCCCCGAGTTTGTTTATGGAAACAGAAGCGGATGCTGATTCTCTGGTGTACAATACCCATACTGTGTCATTTACAGGTCAGCAACAGTATTATATTGGGTACAGTTTCCTAAGCAAAAACAGAAGTTTGGTTCTAAAGTAATTTGTGAAACCTGTTCGGTGGGCTATCAGGGGACCTGGCTAGCGCTGCGGAAGAGGGTGGAGGAAGAGGTATCCCTGCACATCCTCATCCCTAGCGGTTGGGATGGTGGGTGGGTGGAAATTTGGGAAGGGGCAGTGATGGCAACTGGCACCTGTGGTAGGCTGCACAGGTGGCCTCCAAGGGCCGCAGGTTGCCCACCCTTGCTTTACTAGATTACCCAGTGGTAGAAGTACTGTAAATGGATAGGTCTCCCGCTAGTGGAATCACACATCCCTTACATTCCAGCCTCATGAGAAGTAAAACAGCAACAACAAGAGGGGCTTGTTGTAGCCACTTAAAAACTCACAGGTCTATTGTAGCATGAGCTTTCATAGGCAAAAGCCCTACTTCATCAGATGCATCTTTGTTGCTTTTGCTGCAGTGGACACAGCATAGCTACTCTTGCCATTTTAAATGAAGATTCATCTCCATCTAGAGGTTGAATCTGTTGTGATATGTATCACTTCACCAGCTGTAGCACACTGTTTACACATGGAAAGAACAGAATGGCTGTAAACAAGTTTGTTATGTGTTTTTCGCATGGGAAGCCTAGACCGTGGGAGCATTATGAGCTAGTCACATGGTTTGTATGTTCTGATGACGTGCTAACTTGTTTTTCTGTCTGAAGCCATCTTAGAGAGAGGCAGGACTGCTTTCTCTCTTCTCCTTTGTTCTTCTTGCTGGACTTTTGTCACTGCAATAATGTAACTTCTTTACTGAGGTGGAGTGAAGCTCAACTTACTCCACTGGATGTAATGCTTGCTATGCATTTATGCTCTGCACATGGACTGTAACTAGGAAATGTATACTCTGTAGAACTTTACTTGCTAAGTGAATAAACAGGTAGAATTAGACCTGTGGTGTTACAGAGTGTTTCCTGACTCCATGGATTAATCTGCAAACGGGGAAGCTGGAAGCAAGTTGGACTACAGGCAGGCTGGGCTGGCATCTTCACAACACGCTGCACGCTGCGTAAAGGGGGAAGCTGAGATCTGGAAGATCTGTGTGTGGAATAACAGGCCTCTGCTAGCACACAGACAGGATTTTAAATCTCCCATGCGCACACGCACTCTGCTGCTCACGCACACACGCACCAACAGAATCTCAGTATTGTTCTTCACTGTTTGTCAACATGGCGAGTGGCTTGAGCTTTTTGACTTTTTGCCAAGGGGGGGGGGAACTTTCCTAATTGAACGCTGAACTGATTGCCAAGTCCAAGAACAGCTTCATATGCCTCCTCCTCCTCCTCCTCCTCCTTTCTTTTTGGCCTTCTTTTCCTACCAGGGTCAAAACAATAAAAGACTCACTGATCTGGCAGTGAAGAGTTGTGATTGTTTTTCAGTTTGGGATATACTTAAAATTGACCAGATTTGAAGACTTAGGCCGTTTAGATGGGCTTTTAAAGCTTTTAACCTCCAAGTGGGGAATGCTGTCTGGGGAATTCTGGAAATTGTAGGACTTTTTCTGGGGAATGCTGGGGAATTTTCTGAGGAATGCTGGTAGTTGAGGACTTTTTTTCTGACTAAACATTGCATAGGATTGCACCTTTAAGAGAGAGGGGGGGGTTCTCTACATGAGGCATTTAACCCAGTGCTTCACTGAGGCTTCCTCTTCTGCTTTCTTTGTGGGAGTAAGAGTGTGTCATTTACAAGAGGGTTTTTCCAAGGTTTTCTTTCTCTGCCTCCTATATGTTCTATTACACAACCACAAGGTGGCGCTGTGGTATAGTGCAATTCCAGAACTACACATACTTTTTTTTTTAGTACAATAGCTAGATAGCGAAAAGATAGCTGATTATCCTCGTTCTAAAAAACAGTCAATCAACCAGTCTTTTTATTAACAGTCAACAGACCATTTATAACAACAATTAAAAACGCAGCTGATCAACAGCTGTGTAATACAATAAAAGGACAAAATACCATTATATATACATAAACAAATAGCACACATTAATAATGAAATTGACAAATCGATAGCCTAGCACACCAACATATGGGGCCTAGTAGCGATGGCCAGGTTCAGATGGCCAGGTGTGAAAATGGCTGCAAAACATGGGAGAAGCCCTGGAGGATGACGACATCAGCTAAAGCCCCCCGCAAACTATCGTGAGTAAAGAATCACAAGCACGCAATAAATGCCTTGTGTAGAGAAGCCCAGAGAGAGAAGGAGACTTAATTCTTGCCATTAGTAAGCAGCTGGAAGCAAGATATCATTGCTGATCTGTCGCAAGTCATCCAGAGATCTACCAGTAGTTCCTGATCTACCTTTTGCCCACCTCTGATGTAGTCACTCCCAGAGCAGTGGTAACTACAGTAGTGAGGGTGTCACCCCAATATTCCGTTTATGTTTTGGCAAAGTTACCTCCTTCCATAACCCTCATTTGGCTGAATCACTATGGGATGGGTCACTTGCCTATTGTAATGCATAATTATAATCGTGACATATAATAATGTCATGTAAGAACTTCCAGGAAGGAATGTTTGCCAATGGGAAGTGGGGCTTCCCCAAAGTGGCATCATATATAGAGTGGGAGGACTCTTGCTGCCTGTATATTTGGTTCGAAAACTTCAACTAGTGCAAAATATGGCAGCCAGGTTGGTCTCCAGGACATCCCGTGGAGACCATATAACACTGGTTTTAAGATCTTTACACTGACTGCCAATTTGTTTCCAGGCAAAGTATAAAGTGCTGGTTCTTACCTTTAAAGCCCTGCATGGTCTGGGTCCAAGGTACCTTAGGGAACGCCTCCTCCCCTATGTTCCACCACGCCACTTAAGGTCCTCCGGGGGTCAGCTGTTGCAGCTGCCCAATGTGAGACTGGCAGCTATACGTCGAAGGACTTTTTCCTTTACTGCCCCTCAGTTGTGGAATGATCTGCCGGTTGAAATGCGTCTGCTGACTTCTCTGCAGGGATGTTGAAGAGTCCTTGGTCTCGAGTCACGAGTCGAGTCGCGAGTCTTTGGACCCGAGTCTCGAGTCCGAGTCCGAGTCCTTGGTCCAAAATGGTGACTCACGAGTCACGAGTCCTGAGTCACTCCCAAAACTGACTCCACGAGTCCCTATTAAAATCAATGGGGTTTCCCCCCAACAAAATAAGGCTACTTCAGATGTGTGGCTTAAATAAATTCTAGGCACAAGTGTGCCTTTTTATTTCAAAACTCTGCAACTGATTTTGGCAAGAACAGACCAGGCAGAAAAACCCAAAATAACCAGGCAGGCAGAGGAGGCAGGGAACCCCAAAGCAGGCAGGCAGAGGCCTTTGTCTTGGACAATTCAACTGTTGAACTGGTCAAGAAGAGACCAGGCAGGCAGAGGAGCCTGGGAACCCCAAACAGGCAGGCAGAGGCAGCCAAACCCAAAATGTCTGACCCTAACCCAAACCCCCCACAACAACACATCAATCAAAATAAATCTCAACACATCGTTGGGGCTGCGCTCCTGGTAGCTGTCCATAGCGGCCAAGCAGCGGCGCGCCTCGCTTCCATGCGCTCTTCACCGGTGATCGCGCTCCTTCTGGCACAGCCAGAAGACTCGTCAACAGCCCAGGGATGTTGACGAGTCCTTGGTCTCGAGTCCCGAGTCGAGTCTCGAGTCCCATTAAAAATATTGGGACTCGAGTCCGAGTCGAGTCAGAGGGGGGACTCAGTCCGACTCACGAGTCGAGTCCTCGAGTCCGAGTCCCCATCACTGCTTCTCTGAATGTTTTAAAGCAGGCACTGAAGACTTTACTATTCCGGCAGGCATTCCTTTTATAGTATTTTATTACACTTTTATGGAACTTTAATCAATTTTTTATGGAATTTTAATTATGTTTTTATGCTTAATTGTATTAGTCAGTTTTAACTGTATATTATTGTATATTTATTTTGTTTGATTATGATCTTGTATGCTGCCTAGGGCATTTGTGTATAGGCGGGATATAAATTGAATTGATACTACAACTACTACTACTACTACTACTACTACTACTAATAATAATAATGATACTACTACTACTACTACTACTACTAATACTAATAAAGTAGCAGGCATAACTCATCATTTCTATATCTGGGGAAGGTCCCCAGTGTTTCACCCAGGCTCATCAGCATCTGGCACCCTAGAGCAACTGCTAGGGTCCCAGTGGCCCGTGGGTGCTCATGCCTACCTCTTCCTGTGCTGGGTGAATGGGTCTGGAACCCACCATATTCATTTCCCACAATACCCCAGAGTAATGGTGCAATGGGCACTGTGGGGGAATTTAAGTGGTGGTTCCTACCTGGCACTGATCAGAGCACAGGCTTGGATGGGTCAGTCTATGGATCTCTGACACTCCTCCTGATGGGCTAGGTAAGCAGTCTGGTGGTTCTAGTGGCAGTTTCTGAACCATCTTCAAAGGCAGCCTGTATTGGATGGGCTCTACCGGAAGAATGCCAAGGAGGTTATTAAGGTTCAACAGATGGTGTAGCGAACTTTCCCAGTGTCCAAAAGCCAGGATAGATTCTGGGAGCCATGCCAAGGCCTTATGTAGGGCCTTCAATCAGAAGAGCACCAGAGATAAGGGCTGCTTTTGCTGTGAGAACTGAAAACGGAAGCAGCTTCAAACACACACACACACACACCCCTTGTCTCTCAGGAAGTGGGGGGTTAGCTTGTAGCTTACTGACAGCCTCTGAAATGGGGAGAGAAGAACCTATCAGATCCCTGGCAGACACATTCTTCCTCAGTTCTCTGCCTGGGGAGAGGAATTGACACGTCGCTTGCCCAGGCAACTTTGGAGGCCCAATAGAGTCTCCCCTGGCCTATTCAGGGAACCATTACAGCCACAGATAAGGTGATTGTAACTTTCTTTTGCTTCTTTACATTCTGCATCCATATTTCATCATTGTATTCGATAAACTGTATATCATCATTGACACAAGTGGTCTTGTTTCATCCTGAGTATCCTCGAATCTGCAGTGAGGTGCCACGGCTGGACCAGGCCCCTGAGTGAGTTTAAAACACAGCCCCACGTACAGTGCATTGCAGTGATCTAACCTAGGTTTCCTTCCACACGATCAGGACTCCCAGTTGTGGGGGCGGGAGGCAAATGCATGGAACTGCTCAGGCATATGTGTGAGCAACCGCTCAGACATATAGGCTTCCTCTCTGCAGATCTGCACCAATGCTGGACGTCCAGGCAGCAGGGCCAGCGGTGTGCCCAACACTGGGGCAGGGCGGGCAGAATAGCCTTGCTCCCTGGTCATTGCATGGAGCGTGCTTCACGTGATTAACGTGTGAAGGGGATTCAAAACTGCCTTGAATTCTAATGAAGACTATTTTGTTCCTTGTACCCATATAACAAAGGGATCTATTATTCATGTAAGTTTCCCCACTGTTTCTGTTTCAATGTCAATAAATACATTCTGGTCTTTCCCAGAAAGATTAGATTATCCACCTTGGTCAGTTTTGGAATCCTTATGTCTGGATCCTCTCTCCAAATGGATGGCATTAGGGTCTCGCTACACTAAAACAGACAGAGTGCCTCCTACAATCACGGCAGTTAGAGAGGTGTGGCGTATTATATCTCGTCAATTACAGTTTGATCCATTTTCTCATCCTAAACTGACTTTATGGGGTAATCCGGATTTAGAAAGTGGTAAGAAAACGTTCCTGTGGCGGACTTGGGCAGACAGGTTAGTTTTTACTTTGGATCAATTAGTGAGTGTAGATAATTCATTTTTGTCATTTCGGCTTTGTGTACTAAATATAACTTGCCTGTCTCAGCTGAATGGCAATACTTGCAATTGCAACATTTGTTAGAATCTAGGTTTGGTCCAGCTCCTTTTACAGCTTCAGAGAGCCTCCTTCGCTATCGGATGCATTGATTGAGGCTGAGCAGTTATATTGACCTACGATTCATATTTATTGTGGAGAAAAAGAGCCTCTGAGGGTTCTTGCACACACTCACACGCCTGCACACACACACATACACACACGCCTCCTCATGTGTAAACCAAGTAAGGCCAGTTGGGGGGCTGGGAGGAGGCGAAATGTACATAAAGTATCGGATCGGGCATGGCGCCTGAAAGTCCGGAAAAGCCCAGTGACCCGGCTTTCAGATGCAAATGTCATGAGTCATAAGTCACAATCTAGGCAGCTTCCCTGGTGAAGATGAGGGCAGAGGAGACCAGATAGCAGGTTGAAAATTATCTTAGGTGTCCAGTTCCAAATCCTTAACGCTGGCAGCAATCGAGGCAGAATGTCGTGAGAACATAAGTACAGTAGCCTCCGAGGGGAAAGGGGGGGAGAAGGAAAGAGAGAAAGGGGGGAGGGAGTGTACCCGGCAGCAAGCCGATAAACAATAAAATACTGAGGCTAAAAACCAAAACAAAACTAAAAATCTGAAGGCTAAAATACTCCCACTATTGTGTGGACTCTCTCAACAATTATGTAGATAAAGCCCTTTAGCTGTAGCTAAATTGTAGTACAGCAAGATAAATTCACAGCTTATCCAAAAGCCAGAAGAAACTAAGCTGAGGAACACAAACAGGGAGCAAACTCTCACTGCCGGGAAACAAAAAAAAAGTTAAAAGATTGTTTAGCATTAAAAATTCTCTAATAAAAACATAACAGAAGTTCAGGAGATAAAAGCTCCAAAAAAGCTTTAAAAACAGCAGTTAAAACAACCGTTGAGACATAGTTAAAAAAAAGATTTTAAAAAGATTTTAAAAGGAGCTGCTAAAACAAACCGTTACTCCGTCGCCATCTTCCTCCCCTCCCTGCCTGGCCAGGTGAAGTTCATCCTGATTGGCTGGAGGCAGTGGAGCTACAGGAAGGGGGGGAGGGGGAAAAGGTATATTCCCAAAGTGTAGCCTTTGTGTCTTGGTCTTTGGGTCATCGCATGGTTGCTGTTGGAGCAATGGCGGCAAGCCAAGCAGAGGCCCAAGCCTTCGGGTGGCCTCAGAATCCGACCCCAGGTAGCTCCTGGTGAAATTAGCTGAATGAGGGCTTTGGTCAAGGCAAGCCTTGTGGAGGGCTACCCATCTCGGACCTTCGGGTAGGTGTGTAGTCTTCCCGGGTGGCAAGGCTGTGCTGGACCCAACCCTGGAAGAGAACTGACCCCCAGGTAACTAGTTGTGTGCCTGGGAGATATAAGGAATCAGGTTTTGTTATTTTGCAGCTCTATTACTTTGTACCAAAGCGTCTCTCTCATTTTTGTGTCCTTCCCTCATTTCCCACCTTTTGTGTAATATGCTACCTGAAATAAACCTTCTTTTGGTTTTTTACCCCACATGGTGTTTGTGGATTGCTCTGTGGTTCCAGCAACTAAATCCAGGTTACAGTCAGAAAGGCAAGTCCCTGAACAGAGATTCAAGTAGGATTGCAGACAGCAGAGGCTGGCAGTCTGGTACCTTGATATCTCTGGGGGTCTTGGGTCCTTTGGGTAGGAAAGGGTGGGTTGTGGTGGGTCAGCCAGCCCCCCTTCCTCCACATTTATAAATACATATTATTGGTAAATAAGTATGATACACAGAGTCTTAAAGATTAACGGAATAGAGAATTAGATGGTCTTATGTTGCCTAATCAATGGATCCTTGTTTTTGTGTCTGTGTCAGAAGGGTCTATGGATCTTAGGTTACATCTTATTCAGCAAAAACTTTTGTTTCGTGTTTATTGGACACCACAACGTCTTTTTAATAAGGGTTTGTCTAAGTCAGCTAACTGTTAGAGGTGTAATACTGTGAATGCTTCATTTACCCATATGTTTTGGCGATGCCCAGTGGTTGCTTCTTTTTGGGTAGAGGTCATAGTACGGATAAATCTAGTATTAGAATGCTATTTAATATTTACTGATGCACACTTTCTTTTAAATTATATACCTGCTGTATGGAATTTATCACAAGGACAACGCATGTGGATTTTCTGCACCCTCTTGACAGCCAAAAGACTGATATTACAACATTGGAAAGATAAATGCTCACCTCCTATAACACAATGGACTGAGGACCTAATAACGCTTTCAACATTTGAGCTGGTGGTATTTAGATGTCACCTGCGGATGATTAAATACATGGATATTTGGTCTACTTTTCCTGAAGTTTATGCATAACTATTTTTTATGGATAATTGTGTTACATAGTTTTTGATACTTATAGATATATATTTCATACATATTTACTGTAAGTGATCCATTTAAAATAATATAAGAAAATTGTATTTTTTGGTGTTCATTTTTTTCTTCATTTTTTAATGGTATTTGTTTTGTTTTGGTGTAATTCACATTAAAAAAACTACCGGTAATAAAAATTAAAAAAGAAGAAGAGTGGACTGTGCCAGGCAGTTTCCCCCCGCCCCGAACCAGCAGCCTGCCACAAAACTTCCCTTGTGCTTGATGCAGAAAATTACCCACAAGCATGAAGTCACACCCAACAGAGTGGGTAGATAATTGTTGTGCAAACTCCAGAGCAGAACTCAGAGAGGGAAGCTTCAATCCAGGGTGCAAGAATCAGCACGCCAACCCAGCCAGGTAATGTCTCCTTTGCCAGCTACTACCTTTCTGGATATTTTCCTTTCCTTTGGCTACATTGCTGTTGTCACAGAAGAAGGATGACTAGAGAGCAGCCCATTCCCCTTCTATTGCCTTATTATGACTAATTTACAGCACTTTTGTATGGACACCTAGTTTTATACTGCAGAGAGTCAGATGCCCTTTGGAATTTGGAAATGCTTACTTGCCTTTTCAGGATCTGTAGTGACAGGCAGACCATTCAGGTCTGACTTTTGGCCCTTTCCCTAGAGCTTTTCTACATGAGGCTGTTAATCAGCTTTTAATCCACTGTATCTACTTTCGGTTACGTCGCAGAGTTGAGATCCGAGCACTACACGAGGAGTGTTTCCTTTCCAGCTATATAACTTCTAGCTGGCAGTGTGGTATAGCTGAATAGTGCAATTCCATAAGAGGAAATTGCACAATTTCACAATTAAATGCCACATTTCCCCTGCTCTAAACAAACAAACAAACAAACAAACAAACAAAAACTTGCCCAAAGTGCTGGTTAGACACAGAAGTGAAACTGGAGGGTCATGAAGTCATCTAAAGAACCTGCAAACAACCATGAGTAGGGAATGAGGAGCGCAGAATAAATTCCTCATGTAGAAAAGCCCCTAGCCTGGGTCAAATATTTTGCTCTGCAGGTATAAGTCTTCTTCCTTATCTTCCAAGTTCACTTAGACCTCCCTTCCTCTCTAACACTACCCCTCAGGACAGGTTACTTTCTTCTTAACTCTTCTCTTAAACAATCTCCAGTGTTCCTCTGTTGCTGCCTGCCTGTATGAGAGTCCATTCCTTCTGTACCAGTGATGCGGCTAGTGCTGGACCTTGGGGCAAGATCCAGGGCTCTACAGCCCCCCATCCCTCACCCCAAATGACCACCCACAGGTGATCAGGGCAGCAGAAGCAAAGTACATTTTATTCCTGTAGTCAAGATGGTGCTATGATTTAAGTGAGCTTAAAATGCAAAACTGTACATGCTCAGAGTTGTTTTTAAAATCAAAATGGGCAAACAGTTGTCTCCTTCTCCTTCTAATGTATCAGGAATCTAGAAACAGTTGCAAAGCACGGAATGGTGGTTAGGAGACTGGGGGAAATGTTGGTTGTGTGCTTCACAACTGAAGAAATATACATGACCATGTGAAGGCCATTAGGTCCAGGGTCTAAAATTACCTAGCTGCGCCTGTATTCTTCTAGTAACAATCCAGCCATCTTGGTTGCTTAAGTTGAGGCTGCAATATATAGTGCATGGGACATGTGAAGAGAAAGCCTGCTCACACATGGCTGAACCCTGACATATTTTCCCCTTTTCGCTGCCACCCCTCTCCCTCCATCTGTCTGCATAATCCCCACCCGGGGCACAGGAGACACAGTTCTGGGCAGACCGGTTTCACATAGCTACATCTGCATACCCTCAATAGGGTGCATTTACATCTACCCTCAAGGAAGTGCATAAACATCCCGAAGGTGGGAAGCGCAGCTGCAAAGTACCCCAAAATATCCAGGAGGTGCCAGCACCCCCGCAGGGCGGAACCAGCCCACCTGGTCATCAAGGGCGGGGAGGGGGCGAGGGAGGGTAGAAAAAGCACATCCTGGAGAACAAAGGGTTGTTGGGAACATGGTGCAGGCTTGCACAGATCAGGTCCCTGGCTCCGGTCAGGACCAAGCCCCTTCCAACCCCGGATGCGGCGCCAGAAGACTGGCTACACGGACTGCTACGTTAATTCAGTAAGTCAGATTCTCTAATGTGAAGTTATTCTCTGTATTACGCAAAGCCTATACCTCGTATGTGTATTGAAGTTCTATGCTTCAGTGATTTTTATGGACTCTGTTGTTTATAGTGTGAAATTTCTGGTAGTCTATTAGTTCCGCTCCATTAAAGGCGATATAAACAAAGTTGTTTGCTGTCTCAATACGATTCAGTGCGATTCAGTGTCAATGGATTGCTGCGGTTAGATTTAAAGTTCACAGAAGTAAAGGGCATTTTCTCAGTGCTGGTTAACCCTTTAAGTCCCGAACTCACTGCAAAGGACCAGTCCCGTTCCTCCACAGGACAGTTCATGGATGTGGTCTACACAATCATCTTTGTTTAGAACAGCCTCCACCCGCCCACTTGGTGTTCTCCAGATGTGTTGGGCTACAACTCCCACCCCATCATCCTCAACAATTGGCTGCACTGCCTGGGACTGATGGGATTTATAGTCCAAAACATCCAGGGAGCACCAGGTCCGAGAAGGCTGATTTAGAATGCTCTTTGGATGCTCTCTTGTCAGGAATCATAGCCTATGATGTCATTCTCTTTTCATATAGCTCTTTTAAGGATTGTAGCTGCGACTGCAGGAGAGGCATTCAAGACCCTTAAGCTCAACCAATACTAGAGAAGGACTGAAGAAAAAGCAGGAGAGACTGTCGAGATGGCATCCGACAAGAAGACAGTGGACCAGGAAATGGCAGATCTATTCCAGGATTATAAACCCAAACCAGGTGAAGAACAATTCTTTATTTCTCCATTTATTCCCCTGGAGAAATTCCCAAACTATGCACATATACCTAAACATGTACACAGCACATGAATGGGCAGTGGAGATTGGTGGCGCCAATGTCAGTGGGGTGTTGTGTCCACTCCAGGGCGTAGTCTGAACTTTTAAGGAGCTGCCCATGGTGCTGAACCTAGTTTGAGGATAGGGTTCAGCATCGTGGATAGTTCCTTTAAAGTTCAGACTCAAATCCAGAGTGGATAAACCGCCCCACTGACATTGGAACCCACCAGCCTTCACACAAGTGGGCTTGAGTACCATTATCTCGCAGACTGACAGCCAGTGTAGGCTGGTGACTCCTATTTTGGTGGGGCTCCTTATCCATTGCATCTTTTTGTTTGAGCTTTGTAGGAGCTGTCCATGGTGCTCAATGGTGGGGAACCTATTTTGGGGGTGGAGTTCAGCAGCATGGATGGATAGCTCCTATAAAGCTCAAACAAAAAGATGCAATGGATAAGGAACCCCACTGACACAGGGGTCACCAGCCTTCCCTGCTGACAGCGATACCAGTCGAGAAAGGTGTCAATATGACGGCACAAACAGTAAGTTGTAGGTATCAGGGTAGGGGTTCAAACCCTTTAAGCACAGGTGTCACTGACAATTACCCAGGGTTAACAACACAACAGAGTGCTTATATGAGGAACAATGAAAACAAATGCACTGCAAACTGAAGTCTGGGATGAATGTGATGAGAAACATTAGAACAAGTAGCTAACCATAGTCAATATAAGGAATATATGGCCCCTAGGTTGTGTGTGTGTGTGTTTTGAGACACCAGCTGCTGCTCCACTGCTGCAAGGTTTTGTTGGTTAGTGTATATTTTTCTCCTCTTCTGTCTGATATTGCATGGATCCAAGCCTAGAACTCATTTTTTTGTGTGGGAAGAGAGCAGGAATGCAGCCAGACGCTTGCCTGCAGGTGGAGTGAACTGATCTCCTGCTGGGATTGTTGGGGAAATCCATGAAACAAGCTGGAGAAACCAGTTAAACAGAGTACTTTGTTTTCATCAAGGTCGATCCCATTGGAATGAACAGGACTGTGCAATCATAACATCTTGGTTACTGTCTTTCTTGGCTGACTGCAGCCCTCAGGGAGTGGAGCTGCGTGGAAGCAACATGGAAGCAGAAGCAAGTGATCCAAAGCCCAACACTAAAGACACCAGGCAGGGAGTCAGCCAGATATAAGAACTATGGGTAGCTCAGAGGCGGAAAATTTGGTAGTGGTGCAGGCCCTAGAGCAGCCTTGTGACGTCCAGATGTGCTTAGCTACATTTCCCATCGCTCCATGCTCATTGGGGATGATGGGAGCTGCATTCAAGCACATCTGGTGGACACCAGGTATGGGAAGGTTGCTGTAGAGAGATCCTCAATTTGCCCTAGAGAGATCCTCAAGTTTTGCCTCGCCTCCCACTCTTCCCAAGGAGGTGAGGATCTCTTAAAGGCATTGCACTTCCGCCTGACATAGTCTAGCATTGCTTTGGCATTCTGTCTTCTCTTTGAAGGCTGATTGGTGTCTTAGGCATGGGAGAATAGGTAAGCATGAGGTCTTGGCCAATGCTCAAGATCTCTGAGGGTGGCCTGAGCTGCTGGTACATAGGTTTCCTTCCTTCCTTCTTCTTCTCATCAGAGACTGCCACTTGCTCATCCTCCTGTATGGGCTTCCAGATCCCCTGGGGCAACACAAACTCTTTGAGGCCACCACTTCCAGGTCCATGTTGTGTCACTGTTCAAGGTCACAGAGGTGATGGCACCCTCCTCTGCATCAGTGTCTTGGATGGTAGTTCCAGAATTTGGAGTTATGGCAAATTGAATACTCTGGCTTTATTGCTAAATGGATGGCAGCCTAAAACATCGAGTTGATGGAGCATGCAGTTAATTTCTCTTGTTGACAGTACATGCCTGCATTTTTATCTCTTGATGAACAAGATATTATTTATTTATATTTATTTATTTTATTTATTATATTTATACCCCGCCTTTTTTTCCTGCAAGGAACTCAAGGCGGCTTACATAATCCTCCTCCTCTCCATTTTATCCTCACAACAACCTAGGTTAGAACCAGAAACTCATTTAACCAATCATGTGCACAACATTTGTTCATAGTTCTGCTGTGGATTGATATTTGTTATCTCTCCCTCTGTGTGTGTGTGTGTGTGTGTGTGTGTGTGTGTATTTCTATTTCTGGATGTTTTAAGTTGCTGTTACCTGTACTGGGCTCTTTATGAACAGTGGATATAAATGAAAATAATAAAATAAATAAACATCTTAAGAATCAATGTTTTAGAATTAGGTTCACATCAGGAACTGTGCAAATTGTGCCATGGCAAATGTGCCATGCCAACTAAGGCATTCACCATGTCATGCAAACTCTGCACAGATCAGCCATAACACGGGAAGTTAAATGTGTAGCAAATGACAAAGGATGGCATTTAGTGCCATCAAAGCTGCCCTTTTCTTTCTGTCTTAGAACAGTTTCCATTTTCCTAATAGAGGCATGTGTATTATTTATACGCAGTTCCGTATGAGGCAGAAACAATCCCCCGGCTCTTCAGAATTTGGGATGTTAACCAGAAGTTCCTCTGCTTGATGAACAATATGCTGGTAGCAGCCCCACGGAATTCCAACTCATCAGGTAACAGGTGAAAATCTTTATGTTTCCTTTGCACTTCTCAGTGTTTTCTTTCCCCCTGCCTCCCTCCCTCCCAGGGGTGGTGCTAGATACTGAAAAGATCCAGGGCTCAGACCCACAAGACAAAAAAAAAAAAAAAGCACAAACAAACATATGCTCTAAAGTCTGTGCGTGTCTTTACAGGACCCTGTCTCCTAAGGACCTCCCAGTCCTTTGTAAAAAGGGACGCATGGACAGGGGAGAGAAAGGCATTTGATTCCAGAAAAAAACCCCAGGCAGAAAGATTCAAAGTGGGGGGGGGGGCAGCAGGAGGTGAAGCACATGTGGGCAGAAAGCCAGCTCATCCAGGGGGATCAGAGGCAACAGAGATCCTCAGGGCCCCTTTAGCTTTCTTTCGGCAAGTGCCCATGGACAGCAGGGTGGTAGGGGCAGATGGCCTCCCAGAGATTTGGGGCTCCAAATGAAAGATTTGGGGCTCCAGCCCCAGTGGGCTGCCCCCTAACACCGCCTATGCTCCCTCTCTCCCAAAGGTGTTGATGTAACACATTTGTAAATTCTGGAGCTGTGTAATCAAGCAGACAGGACTTGCCACTTTTCAGTCAGCACATGGACAACTGTGGGATTGCAGATTGCTTCCCTTGCTGATGCATCACATCCTTGGCTCAGAAGGAGACCTGCAGAGTGCTCTTAGTGACCTTCCTTCAAGTTCCACCTCTCCACACATACACCCTCATCCTACCTCATGTGTGTAGCCAGGGGTGTAGAACCTCTTTCAGCCCAAGGACTGAACTCCAATTTGGAGATGCGGGGGGGGGGGGGGAGGCTGCATTCCAGTGGTGGGTGGGGGCAACCGCAAAAGGGGGTGAGGCCAAAATACCAAAAAATACCAGCATAGTTTAGCTTGCAGCTCTTGCTGTCAGTTCCTAAGCCTTAGGAGAGGCATTTCAACGTTTTAGAATGGGCGGGCGGGCGGATGCGCAAAAGCCAGGGAACCACCAAATGACTGGTGGTTGGGGGAAAGGGGTGGATTTCAGGGGAAGGACATAGCCTTCTGGGAAACCACAGAGGGCTGGATTGGGAACCTTCAAGGGCTGGATTTGGACCCTGCGCCTAGAGGTTCTACACCTCTGATGTAGACTCTGATCCTGTCCCTTGCCTTTTGTTCTCCTTCAGAGGAATTCTTGGCTGTGTTCCCCAACACCTCCCTAGATGAAAAAAAACGACCCATCTTTATGGGCCTCAGCAATCAGACGCAGACCTTGTCCTGTATGAAGTCTGGTGAAGGTCAGCCTCAGCTACAGTTAGTGGTGAGTTTTGCTGGTTGTTCAAAGTCTTTTTGACTCCCTTTGGACTCCACTAGGATTGGGTTTGTGTGTATTCTGTGCCAAAAGTCACCCTGCTATTCTGCACCAAAGTCACATTCTCCAGTCTCCACCTAGGAAAGCTGATTACTGAAGTCTAGCTTTCCTCGACATTAGCTGCTTTCTCTTGAATGACCATCCATTACAAATTAGGACCAAGATACGGAAGAGATTCCCAGATCTCTTGTGAATTTACGCAATTCCACTATGCCACAGTACCACCTTGTGGTTGTGTAATGGAACATATAGAAAGGCAGAGGAAGAAAACCCCTGGAAACACCCCCCCCCCCATGTAAAGGAGCCAATCTTAATCCCACAGAGAATCCAGAGGCTCGGTAAAGTAGCTGGTTAAAAGCCCCATGTAGAGAAGCCCTAAGCCTTTGGAGAGGCATTTCAACCTTTTAGAATGGGATAAAAACTGGAGGAAAGCTGGGAAGCCACCAAATGATTGGTGAATGGGGTGTGGCCTTCTTAGGAACCACAGAGGGCTAGATTTGGCCTGAGGTTCTGCAGCCCTGATTTAAGGGCTGAGGACAAATGAGTAAGGAATATAAAGAACTCTCCACAGAATAACCATTAAAAAAAAAGTACAACACAACTCTTTGTAACCGAATCCTCATGTTTTCTTAGGAGAGAAGCATAAAGGAACTTTATGAAAAAAAAGAAGAGTTCAAGGACTTCACTTTCTATGTTAACACTGCTGGTGACCCAGAGACTTGCTCCTTTGAATCTGCAGAGTTCCCGGGTTGGTTCCTAAGCACTTCATCTGAGTCGAACAAGCCTCTTGGCTTCAGTCAAGAAGGAGCCACTGATATCACGCTGTTTTATTTTCAAAGAAAGTAACATTCTCCATAGCTCAAGTTCACTTTTTCTTAAGGGGATGTGAAAGAGGAGATGCTAATGTCAAGCTTTGTATCCAATAAATTTCAGGCATGCTCCATCAAGACACTGGGGTTGTTCAGTGAATGTGTGAAGGATGGAGCAGGAGTGCCCCTATTACTATGTCTCCCCACACTAGGGATGTACCGATTTAGCACAGATCCCCATGATTTCATATGCTTTTGGGCTAACAGTCACTAGCAGTGCAAGCCTATACATGTTCACTCAGAAGTAAGTCTCAGCCCCACTGTGTTCAGTGCAGCTTTCCCCCAGGTAAGTGGATATAGGATTGCAGCCTTCATCTTGGACTTTATTTCTTCGACTCACACCAGCCTCTTAGAGCAGGGGGCACAGCTGCACAGAGGAGTTTCCCTGAGTTAAGCTATTTGCAAGCAGAGCTCTTTAGCTTAAAATCTAAGTTGGCCTTCCCCAACCTGGTACCCACCAGACATAGATTTCATAGATCATAGAGTTGGAGCCTACAAGGCTATCGAGTCCAACCCCCTGCTCAATGCAGAAAACTAGAGTAGGGGTCTCCCATCCAAGTAAGAACCAACCCCCATAACCCCCAGCCAACATACCCACAGGCCTGCTGGCTGGGGTGATGGAAGTTGTAGTCCAACACATCTAGGAGGCACCAGGTTGGGGCCATACTAGCATGGGATGATGGGAATTGTAGTACAATGCATCTGGAGGGCACCTGGTTGGAGAAGGCTGATTTTCAAAGCCAGGCCATGCTGTATCCTAGAAGAAGCCAGGAGCCAAGGCTGATATTGGTTACTAGTCCCCAGTTCCTTATTTCAAAAGTTCAAAGCAGCTGCATCGGCAGCCAAGATAGGAGAACCTCCTTGGAGTAACAGGAAATAGGGAGCAAAGAGACTCAGGGAGGTGGCTAATAAACTTCAGGCTGGTAGGGGTGAACAGGTTGTCAGGTTTCTGAGGGGCACCAATCTTGGGAAGGATTCTCACCTTCCCTACCCTGGGAGAGAAGACAATATTCAGCAACAACAGCAAAAGGGCTTGACTCGGTAGCAGAACATGTGCTCTGCATGCAAAAGATCTTGGATTCAAAGGAAAGCTGCTGCCACTCAGTGTAGAATGGAAGACAAGACTGGGCCAAATAGATCCTATTGTCTGAGCTGGTGTACAGCAACTTTCCATATAGCACATGGTTTCTGAATTCAAGGGGATTCTCAGCTGTCTCATATTTACTGAACTCTGCTCACTGTAGTTGATAGTTGATTTGTCACTGGAAATAAGTGAGGTGTATGGGGAAGAAAGAATTGTACTAGGGATGAATCACCCTTGTTTTCCCACCCCCCACTTTCTTTTTCATTATCCAGATAGGGTTGCCAACTTTTATATTGATTATTGCATCTGTGCAGCAGCTTTGTGCAGATATATAAACAAGTGAGGCAGTTGTTTGGAGTATGTTGCAAGTATGGAGTGCTCCAGTTAAGGGTTCTAGCCACCCAGCCATGCCTTCTTCCAAATGGCTCCACTCCATTTCCCCTCCTGGTTTTCTATGGCTGACTTGGGAATGCTGGGAGTTGTAAGACTTTTTTTCTGTCTAAATATGCATAGGATCGTGCCCTTAGAGTTCTGTGACCATTAAGCATGCCCAGTCCTTATGTGGCTGTTTGGGGTGGGGTGGGGTGGGGTGGGGTTGCTCCCTTAGTCCCCCCTCAAGAGTTTTTCTACTTCTGCAAATCTTGGATGCTGATACCTCCCTCTTATTTATCAGTGGTATATATGTGTCTCTATGATGATAATTATCCATTCACTATGAAAAATTTCACCTGCTGATTTCTGTATGTCAAGCTGCTGTTAAAGGCACAAGAGCAGGCCAGTTCTTTTTCCTGGTTAGCTGGCAACCCAGTTCCCAGCACTGCCAGTGCTAACAACAACCTTAAAACCAGTAAGAATCGGCTTCACTTTAAAGAGGTTTCAGAGTTTATTTTTTGTGTGTGTTTGCGTGGCTTGGGGTCTATACCCCTTCAGTCAGAATCTTATCCTGAGGAGTGCATGTCAGTTACTTTGGCCCACAGTGCAATAGTGGGTCATAGGAAACAGTCCAATGTGTGAAGGACATGCAAAGAAATTTAAATTGAGATTTTGGTTATATGCATGTTTATAACATGCATATAACCAAAACCTCCCCACAGAGACACACATTTGCACAGATACACCTCTCTCTGGTAAAATTGCCCCCAACACCACCTCCCTCCTCCTCCTGAACTTGCCAAAGAAAAAAGCCTGCTCTGAAGAGAGAGTGGAGAAGCCCCACAGCCAGGTGCCAGGGAATGATCTGCCCTTGCACAGGAGTAAGTAACACCCATAGAGAGAACAGAGACTTACATCAGAGTAGCTCCCATGCAAAACACAGGTCAAGCACTGTGCCATCTCTCTCTCTCTCTCTCTCTCTCTCACACACACACACACACACACACACACACACAAATATATATATGGGGGGGGAGAAATGCAACATGTAAAAATGTTGTGATATAACTGCTCTGAAAAAATCCAATAGTGGCAGAAATAGCATGAGGAGAGGGTAGTTCTCCCCCAGCTTGACAAGTTAAATTAGCATAACATTACGAGTTGAACTGCAACAGAGGTTCCCTAATGGCTCATCAGAAAGCCTTTACAGATGCAAAAGAGTTCTCTGCTTCCAATGTGGGAGAAGAACACCTGTGGGGTTTCCGAATGCTTTGCCTCACAACCGATGGCCACCACGGAACGCATTCACACACCCCCTCAGCTCGACCGAGGCACGCACCATGAGAATTTCTCACACATCCATGCCCCCAGCAGCTGCACATCTGGCATCAGTGTGCAAGGGGCTCAGATGTGTACAGATGTACATGTTCTGGTCAGAAGCAGGAGTCCGCAAGACTTAGTGCAGCAAGGCAGGCCAGATGTTGCAGCACCTACATAAGCTTCTAGTGAGCAACTTGCTTCAACAAGGTCTGAGACCAGACTAAAGCCTTTGTGGCATAGTGGTTAGAGTGTTGGACTGGGACTCAGGAGATCCAGGTTCTAGTCCCCACTCGGCCAAAAAGCTCACTGGTTGACTTTGGGCCAGTCACTGACTCTCAGCCTAACCTAACTCACAGGGCAGTTGTGAGGATAAAATGGAGAGGAGGAGGACTATGTAAGCTGCCTTGGGTTCCTTGCAAGAGGAAAAAAGGCAGGATATAAATGAAATAATAAATGTAACACTAAATAAATGCTACTTCTAGGAGCCATTATCAATTGGGCAAATGGCACTTCCTTGGAGCATTGTTTTAGATACGGATAACGGATTCCAGAGATTTTGATTGTGTTAATATTGTTTTCCCTCGTGAAGGTTCACAGTTGCATTCCTTTCCCGCACCTATTTTTCTATTCTTTTCTTTTGGTTAGTATTGTTTAATTTTTCCCTGGAGCCCCAGAATCATAGTAATTTAGAGATGAAAGGGACATTGGAGGCCATCTAGTCCAACCCCTCAGAATGGGGCTTAATTGCCCATTCAAGAACAAGCTGCCCCCAAATACTTTGCATTACAACAGGAACAGCTCACAACCATACAGTTGTTGCTGGGAAAATCCATTTCCCCTCAGCTACTGTGAGGATTGCTGGTAAGCTCAGTGGGAAGAGGGAAGTCTGGGGGTGGTGGGGGGTGGAAGTGATGTTCTCCTCATCATCCCTGCTGATCAAAACATTCCAGCGCTCCACTACACTTCTGAATGGCGATGCAATCAAGGGACACTTAATGATATTCTTGCAGAGGATGCTGATGAATAATTCTCAACTGGAACCTGAGCTGACTTTTCCAGGAAGAATGTTCAGGAAGTCAAATTGAATTTCACTTCTGAGTAAGGAAGACGCAGCAGGATGCACACGAAGGGGTGTGATGCCCAAATTGTTCCCCTCTGTTCAGTGGAGTGGACACAGCAGAGGCGGTGTTAGGGGGCAGCCCACTAGGGCTGGAGCCTTGAATCTTTCGTCTGGAGCCCTGAATATCTGGGAGGCCCTATGCCCCACCACCCTGCTGTCCATGGGCACTTGCTGAAATAAAGGTGCAGAGGCCCTGATGACCTCTGTGGCATCTCATCTGATCCCCCTGGATGAGCTGGCTTTTTGCCCACATGTGCTTCACCTCCTGCTGCCCCCCCCCCGAATCTTTCTGCCTGAGGTTTCCCCCTGAAATCAAATGCCCTCCTCTCCCCTGTCCATACATCCCCTTTTACAAATCAGGGTATCCTTAGGAGACAGGGTCCTTTAAAGACTCACGTGTGTGTGTGTGTGTGTGTGCATGCATGCACACACACACACACACACACTTTAGAGCATATGTAAATTAGCATATGCAAATTTGTGCATTTTTTTATTTTTTTTTTGGTCCTGTGGCTCTGAGTCCCAGATCTTTTTGGTACCTAGCACCACCCCTGGGACACAGGCTGCTAGCAGTGAACAGAAGGGGGATGTCAAAGAGGCAATAGGGATAAGGAAGCCTTAGGTGGGATGAGGGATGAGGCTTAGTGGTGAAATCCAAGCAATGAAAGCACCCAACTATTGAGTCTTCCTCCCTGCAAAAGCTTACAGTATGCTGTCTTAGTTAGTCCTTAAAATCACACAGGCCGCAGAGTTTCTATAAACAGCCTCCAACCACAATGACTAGGAATGTGTTTAATCTGAAATTACCACAGAGCATGTAAATCACACCCACAAGTGTCACTGGCTAGCTATAAAGTGTTGTGTAAAACTCAGGGGAAAGCAGAGAGAGGGAACCTTCAGGCAGCCCAAGGCACAGGACTTCCCTACATCAGCACAGGTACTGTCTCCTCTTAGGCCGTTCTTGTGCTAGATATTTGCTTCCAGGGCCAAACCATCTCTGAGGCAGGAGATATGTGTTTAATCAGTCCCCTGGCCAATTTCCCCCACTGATCATTATTGCCATCTGGGAGCCAGGCATGTTTTCCTGATATTTTAAATAAGAACGGTTGCATTTATTGACATTCGTTCCTTTTATATTGCTTCAATTTTAAGAAACGCTCCAGGCAGATCAGATATATTTTACATCTCTCCTCCTCCTCTTGGGTTCAAGAAAGTGAACGCAGAGAGTGGCAAGATTTTGTGCCAAGGCTTGTAAGATTAGGAAGCAGTAAATAAAACCATCCTAAAGACAAAACTAAATTATCCTAATATATTTGTTTTATCTCTACTTTTATAAATAAATAACATGATACATGTACAGTAATACCTTGGATTGCAAGTAACTTGGTTTGAGAGCGTTTTGCAAGACAAGCAAATTTTTAAATATCTATTTAAATTTTTTTGACTTGATATACAAGCGACGTCTTGCAATACAAGTACTGTAGTATGGCTTAAATTAAAAATCTCTGTACACATTTTTTTGGGGGGATTTTGTTTTGATATAAGAGTGTTTTGGATTACAAGCACGTTTCCGGAACGAATTATGCTCTCAATCCCAGGCATGGCTGTATGTATGTTTTTTTACGTTTGGTCTATGACCGTAATGAAAATAAATTAAATAAGAAGAATAACTCCATTTTGAGGGGGGGGGGATTTGCCAGTTTTCAAAAATTCAGCACTGCTCTTTTATATATTTCTGTTCTAGTTTTGTTATATGGTGCTATTTTGTTTTAAACTGAAATTACGGTAAGCCATTTGTGCATTTTTTAAATGGAAAGTCAGGGATATACATTTCTTAAATAAATCCTCTTCCCTAACCCAGCATTAGCTCTGCAACAGGAATAATAAAGGCACGATAGGGCTACACATATTTCCAACCGAAGGTACTCTGAACAAAATAAGAAAGTTCTATTGATGCTTCAGATTTTCAAAAGTCGGGAGTTGTTATCACACTATTACACCTTTGCTCCAGTCTTTCCAGCCTGTTTTCTTAGCCAGTTGTTCCAATGCAATTCCATTTCAAATCAATTCCTAGATCCTGTCCCTTTTAACTTTGGCCTTTTGCGGGCTGGTGCTGACATAGAAATGGGCCTGTGTGCGCTGCCAGAGGTAAAGAGAGATGGTTCATTTTCTTGGGTCAAAAAATACAGAACTACCATTGCAGAGAATTTCAGTGTGATTTGGGGCATGGAAGATGGTGGCCAAATCCTTTTTCAATAAGCTCTCTGAACAGCAATATAAGAGGGGACAATCCAACAGGTATAGCTCTTCCTCAAAAGGAGTAGCAACAGTGGGGGTTAAGTGCACCTGTTGAATTTCTCATTGGAAGTAAAGCCAGAGGCATTTTGATCGGGAAAGGATCTGCAACTTTAGGTGTGACGCTGATGATAGAATGCAAAATGATGTATGGAGAGGAGGACAGAGTGTGGAATCATTTAAATGTGTTATAGGGATGATGATGGGGATGGAATAGATACTCTCTGGAGAGATTCCAGAAGAGCAGAAATGTTAGTCTACTGCAGCAAAGAAGACTAGGAGCTCTTCTACACGAGGCTGTTAACTGCTGTACCTATTTTCAGTTTCGCCGCAGAGTTGAGATCAGGGCTCTACACAAAAAGCTCTTCCTTTTCTGCTTTTCCATTACACAAGCTCTAGGTGGAACTGTGCTATAGCGGAATAGCACAAATACACCAGGAAGAAGAGTGCCATCTTCCCCGTTGTAATTTAATAGCTTATTTGACCTGTTCTCAAAACAAAACGGGAAAGTGCTCTGAAAAAGAAGAGAGACACTGGAGGATCACAACATTGTCTGAACAGCCTGTAAACAACCATGAGTAAGGAGTCATGAGTGCACGATAAATGCTTTGTGTAGAAAAGCTCAAAGAGTCCTGCGACACTTTAAATATGGGAACAGGAGCTTTTACTAGGCAAGGGTCTCTTTCATTAGACACACATGAGCGAATGGCTCTTTAGTGCATGAGTCAAAGGCCTTTAATGCATGAACAATTAATGGACCAGTCACTCTTCAACTGTCTCTCTTTAGAATGATTTGGATGGTTGCAGTTCTCTGCTTGTCAGGAATAATAGCCTGCGACTGCAGAAGAGGTATCCAGGAGCCTGAACCTCAACCAATCCTAGAAAAAGTGAGAGAGGTCATGGAAATGGAACCCCAGGAGAATAAGCGCCACAAGATGACTCAGGATGAGGAAATGGTAGATTTATTCAATGCGTATAAGCCAGATCAAGGTGAAAAACCATTTCTTCCTTTTCTTTTTATTTTGTTAGCCCTGGAAATGTTCCCAAACCATGCATATATCCTTAAATATTTAGACCAGGGATGGGGAACCTCTGGCCAGTGGGCCGGGATGTGACCCCCAGGAGTTCCCCATCTAGCCAGCAAGCTTCTTCTGTTATTTCCATCAGTGACAGGAGATAATGGGGTATTTAAAGCAATTAAACTTTAAACACCCTGCATAGAACTGAGTTGTGTTTTGGCTGGCTGTCAGGCAGGCAGGCAGGCAGATTTGTTGCCCTGGGGCTTACTCCTGAGTAGACATGCATAGGATTGAACTGTGTTCTGCATGCTTGGAGGGGAAAATGTCCAAATGGGTAAGAATTACATCTGTCCATGGCCCTGCCTTGTGCCTGAAACCCAGGACAAGATGTAATGCCTCAGAAACCTGTCCAGTGCTAGAACTGATACCTGTAATTGTGCATGCATGATGTCTCACATCAAACAAATGGTGTACTTCATTAACAACTCATAGTACTGGGGATAAGAAATTGATGGTCCATAGGGTAGTTGTTGGGTGGGGTTTTTTTGAGTCACCAGCTGCTATGGCCCTCTTCCAAGACTTCTTTGGGCAATGTGCCCTCCCCTCCTGTGCATTCTGATTTTCCATGAATCCAGTCATAAGCCTCATAAGTTAATAGGGGAAGACAGCAAGGATGCAGTCAGACACAAAACCTAAGACCGCAATCCTGTATATCCTTGCCTGCGACAGGAGTATATGCCCCATTGAATTTAGTGGGAATTACTTTTGAGTAGGCATGTATAGGATTGCAGTGTAAAGAAGCAGGAGCCACAAACTGACAGGAAAGTGAGAACTGTACCAGCAAAGGGAGTTAACTAATCTCCTGCTGGAATTGTTGGAGAAACCAGTTAAAGAAGAGTATTTCATTTTCAGCCACGTCAGCCCTACTGGAACAAAGAAGATTAACCGATGCTATAACTCAGGAAGCTGTTCTGTCTTGGCTGGTGTCATCCCATGGGGCAGTGCAGAACCTTTCAGGATTGGGTGGAGCCACATGGAAGCAAACACAGAAGTAGACGGAGGTGACAAACCAGAGATATAACAACAGGGGCAAGAAGGGACAATCCAGGGAGTCAGTCAGATAGAAGAATTGTGGACAGCTCCAACTATTAATAGTGATGCGGGCCCTAAAATATGGGTGAGAAACCTTTTTCAGCCTGAGGGCCATATTCTCTCATGGGAAATCTTTCACGGAGCCTTATGTCAGTGGCGGTCAGTACCAAAGGTGGGTAGGGCCAAAGCTACCCCCCTACATCACCCACCCCTTCAATCCAGTGTGGCATTGTGGTTCGAGTGCTCTGGGACTTGGGAGACCTGGGTTCTAGTTCCCACTTGGCCATGAAGCTCACTGGGTGACCTTGGGCCAGTCACTGACTCTCAGCCTAACCTACCTCACAGCGTTTTTGTGAGGGTAAAAATGGAGAGGAGGAAGATTATGTAGGTAAGCTGCTTTGGGTTCCTTGCAGGAAGAAAAAAGGCAGGATATAAATGTAATAAATAAATTCTCTCTCTTCCTCCGCTCTCTCCTTCCGTTCTCAGCTGTCTCTTCTCCACATCCCCACCTCTATGCCTCAATCAGGCTTTTTAAAAAGCTCCTATTATTTATTTCATTTCATTTCTATATTGCCCAATAGCTGATGCTCCTGGGTATTTCACAACAATTACCACCAGTGGGAGCTTTTTAAAAGCCTGTTTGCTGCGTAAATTTCTCTCTCTCTCTGTGTGTGTGTGTTTTGCACAGTATTGCAGAGAAGTGAGGGTTAACCCTTCCCACCCATGGGGCGATTGGGCTTAAAATGCTTTTCTTCATGCCAATGAGAGCATTTTAAAAAGCTTAATTACCGGGGGGGGGGGGCAGCGCTGATGAAGGGAGGCTGTATGCTGGATGGGGGAAGCCCTGCAGGCTGTGCAGCCCTGTGGGACCAGAGGTAAGACCCAAGGCTGGCATCAAGGGTAGGCATGGTTGGGCATCTGCCAAGGGCCCACACCCTAGCAGGGGCCCATTGACAAGAGGCCCCTGGAGCTGCTCCTCCTGTACACGATTGCAACCTGCTTATTCACCTGCCTCTCACTCTGGTCCAGAGACAACAGTGGCGGTGAGAAGGAGGAGCAGCAGATGCCACTGCCTACTTGCTCACTGGTTCTCTGCCTGTCAGGCAAGCAAATTTTAGCAATGACGAGAGAGAAAATGAGGAGTAATAGCAGCTGGTGACAATGGCAATGAAAATATAAACTCACTGAGGGAGAGGGCCCATGGAGCTGTATCTTGCCTAAAGGCCCTCAGAAACCTGGAGCTGGCCCTGACCAACCCCTTAATGAGATATGGATCTCTTAAAAGATGCTGCACTCCAGCCTTCTTTGATCATTCCTTTTTTAGACCAATTTTGTTGCTCTCTCTCTCTCTCTCTCTGTGTGATATGTATTATCCATATTTCCTCCCCTAGTTAAGAGACTGCGTGAAGTGAGACCCCGGTTGTACAGAATTTGGGATATTAGCCAGAAGTTCCTCCACCTGATGAACAACATGCTAGTAGCAAACCCACAAAATTCCAATTCATCAGGTAACAACCAAAACTCTTCTGTTTTGCTTACACGTCTCAGCCCACTCCTTGCCCAAAGTGACTGATGGAACACATTTGTAAATTCTGGACCTGGGTAATGGAGTTGTCAGGACTTGCCACTCTTTAGTGGGGTTGGTGACCATTTCCCTTGCTGCTGCACTGCAGCCTCTGCTCAGAGGAGACCTGCCAAATGCCCCATTCTCTCAGCTACCTTCTCTCAGGTTCCACCCCGCTCTGATCCTACCTCATATATGAAGACTCATATTTGTTCCCATGAGCCCCATCCATCTTTGTAAGTTTTACTGTTAATCTTCAATTGGGGGCTTCTCATCCCAAACTCCTGGACCCATGTAAGATGCCTTCCATTCTCTTTCATACCACTGACTCCATTTCTTGCCTCCTCTTCTCCTTCAGAGCAGATAATGGCTGTGCTGCCCAATATTGCCCTAGATCTAAATAAGCAACCCATCTTTATGGGCCTCAAAGATAAGACACTCACCTTGTCCTGTGTGAAGACTGGTAAAGGTCATCCTCAGCTGCAGTTAGTGGTGAGTTTCATTAAATCCCTTTAATTCTCTAAAAATTATAAGTTTTGTCTTTTTTCTCTCCACTAGGATCAGAACTGGGAATATTCTGTGGTAAACACATCGTAGTATTCTATATCAAGATGATTCACATTCTACTCTTAGAGAGGCTGAAGACTGAGACTTAGGGTTGCTTTTATAACAGTATTCTTTTCTGGAATGACCATCATCTGGTCTACTGGTTTTTTTGTTTTGGTTTTTTTTAACAGAGGAGCCAGATGACGTGGGTGCCAGACTAGTTCATTACAGTGTTTTCTATGTTTCCCTCTTCTGCTTTCGTCAGACCTGATTGGTGGCAGTCTTTTCTTTTCTTTTTTTTCTTTTTTGTGTGTGGCAGTGCTAGTCTGTCCAATGTGGACAGACTTTCAGGCTTGTAAGGGCTAGTGTGCTTTTAATTAAAAATTTCTGTGTTTGTAGGTTCTGCCTGTTTTATTGCTTCTTGTTTGGCACCACTGAGTAATTACGGTAGTTATAAATTGCCACTTTAGACTTTACTGGTTTCCATTGTTTTTTTTCTTTTATGATGAAAGAGTATTACTTGCTATAAAAGAAGGAAAAGAAATCTAAATTGAAAACAGTAAAGTCCCTTTGATGGGGAGCAGAAGCCTTCTAAGGACCCATTCATTGCTAATCCTGCCACCATGCTATCCTATTGATAAAATATGCATTTTCTGTCTAACTGAGTATTTGTATTTTCTTAGGAGAGACACGTTTTGAAGCTTTATGAAAAAATGGAGGAATTCAAGAGCTTCACATTCTACACCAAGACTGATGGCAGCCCAGAGACTTGCTCTTTTGAATCTGCAGAGTTCCTGGGCTGGTTCCTAAGTACTTCATCTGAGCTAAACAGGCCTATTGGTCTCAGTCGCAAAGGAGGCGCTGAGAACATTCTTTTTTATTTTCAGAGAAAGCACCATTTTGAATCAGAAGCATTGCTTTAAGGGGAAATGAAAGAAGTTTCAATCTAAATTTGTATGATATATTTTGTGTGTGGTAGAATGAAGCCCCTTTGTAATTTTATATGGACAGTTGGGGGGTAGGAGGTTTGTTTATGAAGCAGAATTTGTGATTTGGACTGGGTGTTGATTTAGACAGTGGTTTGGATCCAGAAATGTGTGGGAGCAGCAACAAGCTGCATGTACACTACTACACCCACAGCTAATCAGTACCTACCAGGAGAGTCCTTTAGTGAAGGCGTGGAATATCCCATGGATTATGTGGGCTGTTGCTTGTGTTTAGGGATATGTAAGGAATCCGATAGGGTGGGTGAAAATCCAACAGATTTCCACTATTCGGCCCCCTGGATTCCAGTTCATTAGCCCAGTGCTGGTGCTGACTCACTCTTGTGAAGGGTGAGACAGCTCACAGACTTCTGTCTCTACGACAGGACATGATTTGCAATTAAAAAAAAAAAAAAAACCGCTAAGGAAATTTGCACAAATCACACTAGAACTATGTAGTTTTCGGCTTCCAATTTGCACAAATAGCGCAAATCACGATTTGCATGATTTGCTTAAATTTGCGCAAATTGTGAAAATGTAGCAAATTGCGCAAATACTGCAATCTGCACAAATTTCCTTAGTGTGTTTTTTTTTAAATGCACAAACTGTAGCCTGATAGGGATGGGGGAGAAATTAATTTGGCCGACAATTTAATGTGAACTTCCCTGATTCCACACTTTCGAACCAATACGTGATCTGAATGTAAGTTATCCTTCAAAATTTGTGCTTCTCTGAATTTTGCAGTAGATTTCTCAGATCAAAAAACAAGAATGTGTACATTAGGCAAACTTTGTTCACAGAAAAACACATATATTCATGAAACTAATGTTAGAACAAAGGGTCTGAGGGTACTAGACCAGCCTTCCCTAACCTGGTGCCTTCCAGATGTTTTAGACCAAAGCTCCCAGCATTCCTGTCCACTGGGGCTGATGGGAGTCGAATTAGAAGTAGGCATGGTCACAAGCTCTCATGATCCTTCACTACTGGCAATGCTGGCTAGGGCTGATGTGAGTTGTAGGCCAAAACATCTGGAGGGCCACATGCTGCCCACCTCTGATGTGCATGTTATGTGACACCCCCCACCATCCCAAGCACATGTTGGTTTTGTGTTTTTAGGTTGGATTATTACTGTTGTATTTTAAATTATTGCGATAACAGGATTTTATGGTTGTTTCACTGGTACTTGTTTTATTGATATTGTAATCTGCTCTGAGCTCCTTTTGTAGGCAGGGTGGGTTATACAAATTGCAAATAATAAATAAATAAATAAATGTGTTTTTACATGGTAATAATAATAATAATAAATCTCACCAGAAGCATCCCTGAGGTTAAGGGCAAAGTATAAGCATACTTGAGGTATAAGAAATTTAAACAAGCAAAGGAATGACTTTTGTATGTGGGTATCATCTTATCTCACCTGAACCAGCCATGATATTAAGGGTGAATTTTCTGTCCAGTTCCATTTTGTATCCAACATGTTTAGCTGGTAGCTTTATTCCATTTTAAACCATTAGATCCCAATGATTAGAACTTGAAACACACCACAACAGCACATGCATAGATTCTGAGCTTTTCTTAAAGTCAAGTTTGTTGGTGTTGAAAGAGTTTGTACTCCATGTACTAGCCTTGCCAGGCTGTGTGGCAGCAGAGTATCTCCCACACAGCAGTGACCCAGCAGCTAAGCCACTCCAGTTGCAGATTAATCCAGGACACAGGAATCACTCCGTAACAGCAACAGGTCTATTCTACCTGTTTATATATCTATTCAAAGTAAGCACTACAGAGTATACATTCCATAGATACAGTCCATGTGCAGAGTATAAATGCATAGCAAGCATTAGTCCAGTGGAGAGAAGGAGAACTTCACCCCACCTATTCAAAGAGTTATATTGTAGCAGTAGCAAGAAGAAGAACAAGAGCCAAAGCCAAAGCCCTTCCCCTTAAGATGGCTTCTGTCTGGAGCAGTATACTGCGTCAGAGAAACAGACACGTGACAGCTTGGTTCCCAGAGAGCCTTTCCCACGCTGGGCCAAGAATAGTACAACTCCACATACATCTGCCTGAGACGTAAACAAACTGCCTGAGACAGCCATGTACCAAAACAAAAACTCTCAGCTTGATGCTGATAACACAACAAAGTTATGATGCAGGGCCAAATACATGTTAGATCAGCCTCAGCTTGGCAGTGATCAGAGGTACATCAGGAAATATTATTCAGGTGTTGGGGAGATCAATGGACAGTGATGGGTAATCAAAGGAGGTGTCTTAACAATAACCGGGGACAGGGCGAGGCTGATCATTCCATACATTCCAAGTAGGGCTTGGGCTGACATTTCCAGGAAGAACTTTTGGTGTAGTCATCATTAATGTTGACTTTCGAGTATGCAAGTTTCAGTGACTTGAACATGAGAGGTGTGATGCCAAAACGGTTGCCACCTGTTAAATGGGACATAAGTGCTTGCAGGTTGGCTGCCAGGCTGCGTCGTTCGCTGCAAAAGCAGCAACAGGGATGAAGCAACAGTGGTTTGCAGGTGAGGTGATGGCTGAGACTTATCAGTGAAGCCCAATCAAGGAAAACCATTCAGTCTTCCTAGTGAGCTCCTGCACCAGTGCGAATGTGAAGGCATAAGAACATAAGAAGAACCCTGGGGGATCAGGCCAAGGGTCCATCTAGTCCAGCATTCTGTTCACAAAGTGGCCAACCAGCTGCCCACAGGATCCCACAAGCAGGGCTATGAGTGCAACAGCACCCTCCCACCCATGTTCCTCAGCAACTGGGGCACACGGGCACTACTGCCTGTTGCAGCAGAGGCAGTTGCACATGCAGCGCATGCAATCAGCATTGCAGGAAGATCCATCTCCTCCCCAGCCAAGACTTCAACATGTTTTGAAAGCCAAATGGCTGTGTGAACTCATGCTTCAGAGGTGTTTCTGTCCCTGAACACCTGTTGAAAATGAAAGGGGAAAACCAACGAGGCATTTCCCCGACAGGCCTGTGAAACTCTCATATAGCTGATGATGCAAAAGCCTTAAATTACTCCCTAATTTGTCACAGGTTCCAGAGGTTCTAGAACAGCATCCAGTCACGTTTTGTAATGGAATTACCACAGAACATGTAAATCACACCCACGTGTCACTGAGTAGCTATAAAATGTTGTGCAAATCTCAGAGGAGAGCAGAGAGAGGACCTTCACTCCAAGGCACAGGATTGCTCCTCATCAGAGCAGGTAAGTCTCCTCAACTTACCTCTCTGGCCTTTCTTTCCTCGTGCTTTATTCAGTCGTGCAGCTAGGGCTGGTCCTCGGGGCCGAAGTCCAGGGACACACAGTGAGGCACCCCCAAACAACTGCCTTGCAAATAACAACCACCCAGAGAGCAGCAGGTGCTAGTGGCAAACATTCTGAGGATCCATACCTGGGCTCTGGTCACCACAGCATCCTTTCTTCTTATTTAAAAAACAAACAAAACATTTTATAATCAGGGTCTGGTTGGTTGGCTGCCATTAGCACGGCAGCAGAAAAAATAGAGGCACAAATAGTAGTACCTGACAAAACAGGTATTGGGGGGATGGGATTTCTGACAAATGGCCTTGTGACTGCTTTAAATGATGATGATATTGTTGTTGTTGTTATTGCTGTCGTTGTCGTCGTCATCATCATCCACCACCACCTTTGGAGATCTGATCACAGTTGTCCTACTTTACATCATTTCATTCTCCTTCTTTCTCATCATGATGGCTAACATATAGACATGTTGATCCCCCCTGTCCCCAGCAGCTTCTCTTGCACTGCAGCCTGAGCCTAACCACTGAGGAAGCCATTGGTAAGCCCTGGTCATAGAATGGATTTGCTTCAGTTTTCCAGCCTGTTTTTTAGCTGGTTTTCCCCAGACAATTATTTCTCAGAACAATTCCTAGGTCCAGTCCCTTCTAAATTTTGCCTTTAGATAGGCTGGTGTTGCTATGGAAATGCATATATTTATTTACTTAAAGCATATTGAGAGCAATCCTAGGGTCCCTGGGAGGGAGTCCCAGGAATCATAGGATGGTGTGGATTTTCCACTGAGGCAGCCATAGAGACAGCTACTTCTTCACGCAGTGCATTAAACTATGGAATTCACTTCCATAAAATGTAGTAATGGCCACCAATTTGGAAACATAAAAAGGGATTTAGCATGCATCTTGTTTTGCAAAAAAAAACACACAATCAATTATATGCTGTTTTGTTGAGAGGAACATTTAGAATGTTGTTGATTCCTCTCCGCACCATGGATAAGAAACCCCTGGTAAGCCCTCACATGATAATTTGGTTGCCTCTTCTCGACTTTCCCATTTAACTGAAGATAGAAAGGACATGAATGCTGCACCTTCACATTTAATTGTGAATGGACTGAAAGAAGTTCATTTGAACTGAATGTCAGGAGCCCCACTGACATAGGAGGCCCCAGTCTCCCCTGACTTAACAGGTGCAGTCCAACCAATACTATACAGTGGGCATTTACTGAAGCTCCAGTTGTCAGATCCTTCTATAAAAAATCCATGCAAACCTGCTACAAGAGTTTATAATATTAAACAATGCTTATCGCCACCTGATGAAGGCAGAAGACCAATATAATCTAAATTCAAAATTTGAAATGGGAAGTTTCTCCTGAGTAATGGTTGTGGTGCTGGGCTCTGATTAAGATTGCCAAACTGAAATTCTCTGGTTCTTTTGGTGATAACCAAAAATCCCTCCAGTCTTCTAAAAAGTATACAGTAATACCTTGGATTGCAAGTAACTTGGTTTGAGAGCGTTTTGCAAGACAAGCAAATTTTTAAATATGTATTTAATATTTTTTTTACTTGATATACAAGCAATGTCTTGCAATACAAGTACTGTAGTACGGCTTAAATTAAAAATCTCTGTACAAATTTTTTTGGGGGGATTTCGTTTTGATATAAGAGTGTTTTGGATTACAAGCACGTTTCCGGAACAAATTATGCTCTCAATCCAAGGCATGACTGTACTCATTTTGTTACTATGTATTCCCTTTAATTGCAAACATCAGTATATACCAAACATATATATATATATATATATATATATATATATATTTAGCAACAGAACATCAAACACTTTTTAATCCCAAACAGGAGTGACATTTATTTATTTATTTTATTATATTTATCAATCGCCCATCTGGCCGGTCACCCGTTTAAAGAAACAGTCATTTGCTATTAGAAACAGACATTATCCCCTATGTAAAAACATAGATAAATCATATTTGTCAGTAAGCCCCTAAGGAGTTATTGTTTGTAAAGTAAATATCCAAAATGACTCTCACTGACACAGTGAAACATGTGGATCCTGCTTTCTATAAATAGGAAGGATGCACTGTTCAATAACAGCAACAAAAACACCCCTCAGATCCTCAGGTGAATGATTGTATTCCAAAAAAGAAAAGGAAAAAAAAGTGATGTTAATGGGACATCAAAAGTCTTTGTCCTTATCTTACTTTTGTGTTCACTGATACATCAAACTGCATATTTTCACCTGTGTATCAATGTATTCTGATATAGTAAATGCACTGCGTGTTTTCACTTTGGATTGACATATGTTTCTATATACTGAGTGGAGAATTGTGAGTGTGAGTATTGTGTAATGTGTGGTTGTTTGGGGTTATATTGGTCTTTGTTTGGGGTTGGATTTTTTTCTGAGAAGACCCATGTTGTGTTTTGCTTTTGGGTCAAACCCACCCCACCCTGAAGTATGGCTACTGCTTATTCCAGTGGGATGAGGGACACCAAAGAAGGTGACCACTGACCAGCTCCTTTCCTGACAATTACCTCTTAATGGCTGTGTAACAGAGAACAATCAAGCAGGCGTAGCTTTCCCCTGAAACAGAGGTGCAAAAATGGAGAAAACTGGACATGTTGAATTTCTGGGAGAAGTGAAAGGCACAGGGGTTTCCATCAGGAAAGAAGCCGTAACCCATCTAGGCATGAAACTGATGGCACAGAGCTTGACATGAAGTATATAGGGACAGAGACTATAAAGATGGAGCTAGGCTTTGGGGCAGATTCCAGAAGAGTAGCTGTGTTAGTCCATCACAGCATAGAAGACAAAGATCCTTGTAAGATGAATTTACAACAGGAGGAGTTTTTGCAGGCAAGAGCTTTCTTCACCACAAGAGTCCGTCTTCATTGCCTTTTCTTGTTCTTCAGTGACAGTCAGATCTTTCACTGCTGGCCTTCGGCATTTTTCCTAGCCTAAGTAAAATGTTGATAGTGTGACCAGCAGCCTTTATTCCCCTTCCTCACCTTCTAAGTCCACCTCTAGGACTGCCCCTCATTCTACCTTCTAAAATCTTCAGGGGGTACCCTTGTCTTCGCTCAACTTTAAGTGAGGACAACTCTTTTAAAAAAACCCTCCAATGTTCCCCTGTTTCTACCTGCCTCGATCAGGCCATTAGCTCTGTATTCCTCCAGTAATAACCGAACCTCTTGGTTGCTTATGATGAGCCTGCAATATACTGCACGGGACAATCTATGGACCTACTCCATTACCGTCTGTGTTTGGATTGTTTCACTCGGTCACTTGCCTGCTTGTCACTCAAGAATTGTCTATGGTGTTCCCCTCTTTCAATTGCTGCACTGCAGAGGAATCGGCCAATACCTGGAACCTCAATCAACCCTTTCGAAAGAAGTGGAGGAATTAGGAGAAGCTGTAATGATGAAACCGCCAAAGAAGTCTGTGAATCAGGAAATGCAAGATTTATTCCATGATTTTCCAAAAACAGTACCAGGTAAAAAACAACTCTTTACTTTTGTATTTGCTGGTGAAAAGAAGAAACAAAGCCCCAGGATGTAAAAAATAAAGTTTTATTCATCAGAATAGGCCAACACATTTTGGCCCTGTACCATATATTTCTGGGCCTTCTTCATGAGCTGTACAAAGATACAACACATAGGTTTACATTTATAAACAAACCATTTTAAAATATCTTATTAAACTTCGTATACATATTGGAACTATGCCTATGTATATTCACTTAAAACTTTTAAATGTAGCCTGCAGAGATCTCTGAATTTATTTGTCTCCAAGATTAAATCCTGCTACTGGTGACATGAGTTAAGATAAACTGCTGTTTGCTAGTCATCATAGATGTTCCCAAAATTGCGCTGTTTAAACTCAAGGTCTTTCATTTCTGGACGTGGACCACACTCCTAGGGAGTGTCTTAGGGCCCAATCCTATGGCCACTAGACAGAGTCTAGACAGCCATAGGATAATTCAGAGTCCCACCACCATCCTCGGAAACTTGCTCCGAGGTTGACACTGGGACTCCGACCTCAGAGTGCCCTCCCCCTGCCCTCTCTGCCGACATGGAAAGAACTATGCTGGCTGTGAGACAGGCTCCTCTCCTCGTGCTTTGAGGCCAAACACTTAGATGGCTGAAATTGGCCATCTAAGGGTTTTGCATGGTGGGAGGAGTGCAGGGGTGATGCCCATAATCCTCTGAGTTCACAGGGTTACGGGCAGCCTCATTGGATTGTACTGCCCAGGACTCTATACTTTAGAAGAAGGGAAGAAAATCCAGCCCTTTGTTAAGTTAAGTCAAAGTTTTCAGCCTTAAAATCCATTCTAGTTCCTTCCTTAGCAGGGTTTTTTCATTGTCTGTCAGGAGTTTCTGTAATGTCCCAAACCTGATGTCTTTTACAGAGTGATTTTGAGCTTTTCTACATGAGACATTTATTGTGTGCTCATCATTCTTTACCCAAGGTTGTTCATGGGTTTTCTTTAGAGGATATTGTTGTGACCCTCCAATTTTGCTTCTGTTTTTCAACAGCACTTTTGGCAAGTTTTTTTTTTAGAGCAGGGGAAATGTGGTATTATTTATGAAAATGAAAGAAGGTGCTTTTTTCCACTTGTGTATTTGTGCTGTTCTGCTATACTGCAATGCCTCCTAGAGGTTATATATCAGAAAAGCAGGAAAGGAAACACTCTTTGTGCAATGCTCGGATCTCAGTTCTACGATGAAACTGATATAGTGGATTAACAGCCTGATATAGAAAAGCCCTTTGTTCTTCTTCTTCTTCTTTTTTTTTAAAAAAAGACTTACCAAGGGGTTGTCCTATTTTTTATTCCTAACATTACAAAGATGTTCCCCTATATGTACTTTGAGAGCTCTGGATGTTTTCCCAGATAAAATTTACTATGGAGCATTGGGTGACACAGTGGTGGTGGGGGGACAAAGCAGGGCTTGCCCAAAATATCAAAAATACCAGCGTATTAGCTTAAAGGTCTTATTTCTAGTAAGAAAACCTTAGGAGAGGTGTTTCAACCTTTCAGAATGGGGGGAAACCATGCAAAAGCTGGGAATGGGAAACCACAAAGCGAATGGTGGTTGAGAAAAAGGGGTTGGGTCCAGGGGGTGGGGCATGGCCATCTCGGGAGCCCTGGATGGCTGAATTGGGCCCCATGGGGGGGGCAAATTTATCCCACAGCCCGAAGATTCAACACCCCTATTTTAGTCTGATCCCAGAAACTGCACAAATCATGCCATGGAATGTGCCATGCCAAGCAGGGTGTTCGCTTCGCTTCTGCATGCGAATGCTTTGGATATGGTAGCTAGAGCACGAAAGTTAGGCGTAACAAATGGTAAATTCGTAAGATGCTGTTCAGTGCCAAACAAGTTATTCCTTCCTCTTTTTATAACAGCCTGTTTCCCATGCGTGTTTGTAACAGATTTGTAATAGATCTGTCTACCCATTCCCTCCCCCCCCCCCTATGCCTTTTCCAGGTGAAGTTGTGGCCGTTTCTGAAAAGGAACCCCGGCTCTTCAAAATTTGGGATATTAACCAGAAGTGTCTCTTCCTGCAGAACAACATGCTGATAGCAGCCCCACGAGATGCCAACTCACCTGGTAACACCTCTTATATTCACTTCTCAGCACCCCTCCCCCCACCCCCAGTTACTGATTGAACACATGTAAGTTTTGGAGCTGGCTAATCAGTGGAGGCTGCTGGTGGCTCCCATGTCAGTGGGGCAGTGTATCCACTCTGGGTTTTAGTCTGAACTTCAAAGGAGCTATCCATAGTGCTGGAGCCATTTGGGGCTAGGGTCTAGCACCACGGATAGCTCCTTAAAAGTTCAGACTAAAACCTGGAGTGGATACACCGGCCCAATGACATTGGAACCACCAGCAGCCTCCACTGTGGATAATTAAGTGTTAGGAAGCTCCCGATTCAGCCACATGTTCCTCAGGAAGTGCCCAAAGGCAAAGTGTATGCCTCTGTAACTAGTGTCAGAAAACAGGTGTAGCAGTTCTGGTAGAACTGGTGACTGAATGGCCCAGGTAGTTGCTCTATCAAGCTGGGTAGACCTGTTCTCTGTGAAACTTGTGCACCCAGCCTATCCCTCCATTATTATGATTACATTACATTTATATCCTGCCTTTCTTTCCTCTTGCAAGGAAGCCAAGGTGGCTTACAAGGTTGTGAGGATAAAATGGAGAGAGAGACAACAGCCCTGTGAGGTAGGTTAGTCTGAGAGTCCATGACAGGCTCAAAGTCACCCAGTGAGCTTCATGGCTGAGTGGGGACTAGAACCTGGATCTCCTGTGTCCCAGTCCAACACTCTAACCACTATGACACACTGGCTTCTCCATACTTTGCTAGGCTGGTGTAACCCACGGTCCCCGAGCCATAGCGCTGCCTCCTACAATATGGGTATAATAATTATGGAGTATTTATGGAGTATTTTTACATTAAAAAATAATATTTGCGGGTTAGAGCCCAATCACAGAACAGACCAATCACAGCGAGACTGAAAGTTCTCCACCAGGGAAGGCCAAAAAAGAAAAAAAGGAAAAGAAGAAGGGAAAGCATTAAAAATGAACCATGAAGTTTCTTCTCCAGAAAATGGGTGTGTCACTACAGCCTTCTTTTTGTCTGATTGGCCAGCTCTGCTTTTCTAAATGTTAATATCATTCACCGAGCATACTGGAAGGATGTGCTCTACCATTGAAAAGATACCGCCCCCCTCTCATACCACTAACCCTCTTCCTTGCCTGTTGTTCACCTCCAGAGGCGTTAATAGCGGTGCTCCCCAACAGAGGCATTGTACAGAACGAGAAAGATACATATCCTATCTTTATGGGCCTCGCAGATGGGGAACGTGTCCTGTCCTGTGTGGAAACAGGTGGTCAGCCTCAGCTAAACATAGTGGTGAGTTTCATTTGTGATTCAGTGTCTCTCTCTATGTCGTCCACCCTAGATGCATGTAAGCCTCAGAACATGGAAGCTTAAGTGCATCAATGCAAGGTGTGAGGTGCTCTTTTATTCCTTCCTGTGCAGTGCAGTGCAGCTGGTGGATTCATTCTGAATTGGTTCTTAATTATTCAGCCTTTGTTTGCTGTGGTGCTGGCCCAGATAGAGCTTACTAGTTACTGGATTTCTTTTTTTTCTTTAATAGCGAAATACTGCTATTTCAATCTAGAATCTAGAAAAGAAAGGTAACCAGTAATTCAAGCTCCCTTTCCCGGCAGGGAATAGAATCTGCGTTAGTAGTGTGTAAATAACACAAGCAAGATTTAAACCTGGGACTTTAAAATAAATGCTAACAGATAGGCAGCAGTCAGTATTCTCCCCTCCCCCCCGGTCACAGCTCTTGGGTATCTACTGTTAATATACCACAACTTTTATTTCTACCAAAGCATCTGTATGTGTCTTTTTTTTAAATTTATTTTAGGAGCAGCATATTATGCATCTGTACAAAAAAAATGAGGAACTCAAGAGCTTCACTTTCTTCAATAAGACCGAAGGCAACAAAGCGACTTGCAGCTTTGAATCCTCTGCTTTCCCGGGTTGGTTCATAAGCACTTCGTCTGAGCTGAACAAGCCTATTGGTTTGAGTCGTGCTGGAGGCACTGAGATAACTACATTTTATTGTGAAAAAAATTAATCAACCAGAACGTTTGTTTTTAAAGAGAAATGGTGAGTGGTGAGTTTCATTTCTGGTTCATTGTCTCTCTTGATTCCCTAAGAAAATGGATTGAGGGCACAATCCTATGTTGTCCGCCCTCGATGCATGTAAGCCTCAGAGCATGGAAGCTTAAGTGCATCCAATGCAAGATGTGAGGTGTGGTGGCAGCGGTTTCTGCTACCCTGCACCTCGCTCCCTGTATTTTGTCTAGTTGGCCATTTCCGGCAATCTAGATGAAGTGCTGCAGAGGGGGAGTGAAGGAGGCTGGGACGCCTTTGGGAAATGGCGTGAGCCATCGACCCCAGTCTCCTGCCCTCCGGCTTGCCTCTTTAACCCTTTCCAAGGTCATTTGTGACCTCGGAGATGCAGCCGGTGCGGTTCTTTCCATGCTGGCTGCGAGGGGGCCGGGGCGGGGACGGGGACTCCGCATTTGGAGGACCTCGGAACTGGGACTCGAATAATCCTATGCCCCCCCCCCCCAGACAATGTCAGGAGGCCATAGAATCAGGGCCGGTGCTACCATTAGGCCAACTAGGCAGCTGCCTAGGGCGCAGGGCTAAAGGGGGCTCCAGAAACGCCATTGAAAAAAAATCGCGCTCTCAAGTGGGAAGGGGGCGCTAAATATCTGATCTTGCCTAGGGCACCAAACTGCCTTGCACCGGTCCTGCATAGAATTGTGCCCTAATTGTTTATATTCTAAGCTAAGCACTATGGATATGCATCAGATTTGACTGACACCTCAGCTGAATCTAGACTTAGGTACTAGCTCGAGATTCGGCTCTGGCTTTGGCTGAATCCGATGTGCATCTGAAGTGGATGGTCTCCGAGTTGGTCTGAGCAGAAACAGTCCACTTTCCAAAGCACCAAAATGGGGTCCAAGTCAAATCTTGGGGCCAGTGCACACCTCTACTTAACATGCACACACAGACACACATGCATGCATGCATCAATAGTCTGTACCGAAGAGATTCACATTCTCTCCTGGGACAAGAGGAATACTGAGACTTGACTCGCTTCCACGCTAGCCATTTTTTCTCCGCCAGTAGAGCAGCACTCATGTTGCTTCCTATAATCGCTCATCCTGCCTCCCACTCCCAGTGAACATAGAATGCAACCTAAATCAGTCAGAAAATCAATCAAATTAAAAAGCTTCCTGTTTGCAGGTTCAGGCTCTTTTATTCCTTCCTGTGCAGTGCAGCCAGTGGATTCATTCTTGATTACTTCTTAATTATTCGGCCTTTGTTTGCTGTGGTGCTGGCCCAGATAGAGCTTAGTTACTGGATGTCTTTCTTTAATAGTGAAATACTGCTATTTCAATCTAGAAAAGAAAGGTAACCAGTAATTAAAGCCCCCTTTCCTGGCAGGGAATAGAATCTGTGTTATTTATTTTATTTATTTTTAGTAGTGTGTAAATAACACAAGCAAGATTTAAACCTGGAACTTTAAATTTGTTTATGTGTGATTGTGAATTAAAATAAATGCTACTAAATAGGCAGCAGTCAGTATTCCCCCCCCCCCCCCCGTCACAGCTCTTGGGTATCTACTGTTAATACACCACAACTATTTTTTCTACCAAAGCATCTGTATGTGTCTTTTTTTAGGAGCAGAATATTATGGATCTGTATGAAAAAAATGAGGAACTCAAGAACTTCACTTTCTTCAATAAGACCGAAGGCAACAAAGAGACTTGCAACTTTGAATCCACTGCTATCCCGGGTTGGTTCATAAGCACTTCGTCTGAGCTGAACAAGCCTATTGGTTTGAGTTGCGCTGCAGGCACTGAGATAACTACGTTTTATCGTGAAAAAATCAACCAGGACATTGTTTTTTTTAAAAAGAGAAATGAATTAAGGGGAAAGTGCTAATTCCAATAGATTTTTTTTAAAAAATGTGAATCATTTAAAACCTGAAGACAGTACATAGACCAGATGTAGAGAATACAGAAGTATAAATAGAAATATTTTTGCACAAAAATCCAGTCTTATATGGCCACAAAATGCTTTCCAATATATAACAAAATACATCCATTTATCTGCTACACTATCTGCCTGGTAAACTCTCTTCTTCCTCCATTATCTTTTCCACCTTGGCCAAATCTAAGCATTTTGGCAGTCATTCCATGGTTGTAGGCGATTGAGTTTTGTTCTCCAATTTCTCTCTCTTAGCAGCAATTAACAGATTCAAAAGTAGTAAGTGTATTATTCTTGGTAAACTAGGCACTGCTGCATTGAATAAAACCAATAAAAGATTCAATCCAATTGTATGGCCTGTGATTTGTATTAGGATATTAATTGCTGTACATCTTGGCAGTCATACCACATGTGAAGAACATAAGAAAGCCATGCATGATCAGACCAAAGGCATATCTAGTCCTCCAACAATTTATATGGTATTTCATGCACTGAAAAGCATTACAGATTAATAGTTAATGGATATATGAAATCATCCTTGTTCTGTAATAGGTATCCCAGCACCCCTTCCTCCTAGCCTTTAAATTTGTTTGTGCAGCAAATTATACATATTTGCCCATTACACTTTAGATTCATCACTGGTAGTTAAAGTTTCCAGATTTGTCATCTAGTTGGGTATGTATATGTATATGTATATGTATGTATATGCAATTTGGCCTAGTATGCACAGTTTTTGCAAGCTATTTTCCATTCCAAATATAATACATTTTAATGCTATTTTCATGAATTTCCCTTCACACCCCGCGCTCCTGGGGGGGGGGGAGAGTTTTGCGCAGGGGGGGGATGAGGAGCAGAGACAGGAATGAGGTGATTTCACCTCCAATCAGGGCTTGGGCAAATTGATTGCCTGATGGGGTGAGGCACAAGGGGTGGGGCCCTGAGGCAATATTTATGCACAGGAGACCCCACCCAATGCCTCTTTCTTTGCAGCTCCCTCCCTCCACTCCCGATGAAGCAGTGTGAGCTCCTCTGGTCGCCTTTTATGGGGCCGGGTAGGAATTTTGGCTCATTGTCCTTATTGGCTCGGGGCAATGTGCGAGTTTCGCCTACTCCATACTGTGGAATCGGCGGTGGGTTTGTTGTTTTGGGTTTCCTGTTATTTCGGTCACATTGGCCTTAGTTTAGGCGGTAAGTGCAGTGTATAGGCAGTGGGGGTTAGGGTTGCGGTGTGCATCCCATGGCACCTTTGAAGGTGATGGGCGAGAACCCGAGCCTCACAAATGTCGATGCCGTGTGGCTCAATTTGTGAGAGGTAGGGTCGCCTTTGGGGTCTACCCATCTCACCCTCCTCGGTTGCCCCGTGGCGCCGGGGGGCGGTGACCCTACGTAGATCCCCCAGCACCCTGTGTGCGGAATTCGAGGGTGGCGAGTCACGGCGCCGCCCTCGAGTTTGGGATGCTTTCGCCTGAACATTCTCCACTGGCCTTTTGGCCGGCCTTAGTTAATCCCGCACTTCTCCCCTCGCAGATCTTCGAATGAATAAATGTGGCCCTGATTTTATACCAACAACTGTTGTCTCGTCTCTTCATTTCCACCCTTTGCCCGCGCAAATATACGTCTGTATGCCTTTTTTGATTGGAGAACGCCATTCTTAAATCTGGATAAGTGTGAATTTTGAAGGATGGTGGAGTTTCGGTTCATGTATAGGTTCAAAAGTGTGAAATCAGGGACATCCAGTGGTGATTAATGGTGGACTGATGCCTTCATGGATAAGTGGAGAAACAGCGTGGCTGAATGCCGGCTAGGAGCAGTTACCAGCTGGCGAAATCTCCCTAGATCAAAGGGATGAACAAGAGAAGTCTAAATACATGTTTAGATGGGGAAAAAGTCCTACAACCTGGGGAATGCAGGGAGTTGTAGATTTTTTAAAATCTGTCCAAACATGCATAGGATTGCACCCTAAATGGTTGTGTGAATTTATCTTTGATCAGAGTTGCTTCTATCCCTGAACACCTTTTGAATACGAGAGGGGAAAACCAACTAGGCATTCTCCAATAGGTCTGTGACACTCTTGTATAGAGGACAGAGGCTCTTACTTGCAAAAGCCTTATGCTGCATTCAGTTAGCCTTTAAAGTGTCACAGGTCATATAGTTTCTAGAATAGCATCCTGCCACAAGCCTCATTTATGTGTTTGTTCCTGAACTTACCTTTGAGCATGTAAATCGCACCCACAAATGTCACTGGCTAGCTATAAAATGTGTAAATCCCAGAGGAGAGCACAGAGAGGGGACCTTCAACCCAAGGAACACGACATCATCACACTGGAACAGGGTACTGTCTCCTCAATTTACCTCTCTGGCCTTTGTGCATCATGCCAGATTGCCTGCTTGCAGGGCCAAACCACCTGTGAGGCTGGAGATCTGTGTAGCCCTTCTCCCGGCCAATTTCTCCATCTTTTATGATGGTCATTTGGGGACCATGCTGAGACAGTCATATTTTCCTGAGATTTTAATTAACAACAATAGCTGAATTGTCCATTTCTTGTTTGCTGATTCTATAAAAATAAAACTGCTTGTGCATTTTAATTAGAAAGGCAAAATTTAAATGACTTAAATAAAATAAATATTTTTTTCTTCCCAACCCCTGCAAAGCTATTATTTGTTCTGCAGCAGAAATATATATATACATATATAGAGGTATGATGGTGGTACCCGATGTAACAGGCATGGGGGGGATAGGGGATTTCTGACAAAGAGCCCTGTGGCTGCATTAAAATAATTTTTTTTTTTGAGAGATCACAACTGCCTTCTTTTACATCATTTAATTCTCTGTCTTTCTCCTAGTGATGGCTAACTTGACATGTAAACCACCCTTGCCTCTCCTGCACTGCAGCCTAATCTCCAAATACTGGGGAATCCATTTGTATAGCCTCGGTGTATTAAGGCCTTTGCTTCCATTTTTCCAGCCTGCTTTCTTAGTCATTTTCCCCAGGCAATTCCTTCTCAATACAATTCCTAGGTCCAGTCCCTTCTAACGTTGGCCTTTGGATGGGTTAGTCTTGATATGAAAACAGACATATTTATTTAAAGCATTTTTAGCATCCATCATCCTATCAGCTTTCAGAGGGGGCGGGGTTAATGAGCTACCAAGGCAATGAAAGAGTCTATACTTCTAATGGAATGGGGTTTTGGGGTCAAAACCCAAAGAATGGCCACTGCTTATTTCAATTTGATGAGGGGCATTAAATATGGTAGCCAGATCATTTCTTGGCAACCTGCCCCCCCTTAACAGCTGCATAGCAGGGAACAACCCAGCAGACATAGCTTTCCCCCTATGCAAGGAGGTGCAAAAATGGATAGAACTGGACCTGTTGTATCTCTGGGGGAAGTGAAAGGCAGAGGTGTTTCTATCAGTAAAGAAGCTGTAATCCTTCTAGGTATGAAGCTGATGACACAGAAATTGAGAGGAGGTTTGTTGAGACAGAGATGATGCAGTTGGAGCTGATATGCTTTGGGGCAGATTTTAGGAGAGCAATCCATTACAACATAGAAGAGCTTTGTAAGACTAATTTACTGACATCAGGAGTTTTTGCAGGAAAGAACTTCCAGTCACCAGAAGAGTCAGACTGAATTGCCTTTTGAGGTTGTGCATGATCATTCAGAGCTAACCTTGGCCAGTATTTCCCTGTTGCTGCCTGCCTGTATCGGGCCATTTGCTCTGTACTCTTTCTGGGAATAATCTAGCCCTCTTGATTGCTTATGCCAAACCTGCAATTCAGGACAATCCATGGACCTGCTCCCAATACCATCTTCATTTAGAATGTTTTGCATGCTCAGTTCTCTGCCTGGCACTCAGGAGTTGCAGCCTATGGTTGTTGTTGTTTTTTTTTGTACTGTTTGTAATCTGCCCAGAGAACATTGGTTATTTGGTGGATTAAAAAACATAACATAACAACAAACAAACAAATAAATATGAGGTCCCTCTTGTTTAATAGCTGTGGCTGCAGAAGAGGCAACTGATACCCTGAACCTTAATCAATCCTTGAAAAGAAATGGGGGAAAGTGGGAGAAGCTGTAATGATGGAGCTGCCCAAGAAGACTGTGGACTGGGAAATGGCAGGCCTATTCCATGATTTTCCAAAGCCAGGTGAAAAACAATTATTTATTTTCTATTAGTTGCCCAGGACCAGTTTGCAACCTGTGCAGATACATTACACAAAAGCAACGAGGCCTAGATTATTATTACTTTTCTTTTAAAGAAAAAAAAGCTTTAAAGCTCAAATGCTCAGTATCCCAATTAGCAGATTCATTCAAATTATTGTGAAAGCACAGTGGCAGAGGGGAGACACGTGAGGGGTGGGGTGGTCAGTGGGACTCCTTATCCATTGCATCTTTTTGCTTGAGCTTTATAGGAACTATCCATGGTGCTGTACTCCATCCCCGCAATAGGTTCACCACCGTGGGCCGCCATGGATAGCTCCTATAAAGCTCAAACAGAAAGATGCAATGGATAAGGAGCCCCACTGACATAGGAGTCACTAGCCTCCACTGGACACATGTCATACCAGTAGCAAACTGTATCATTGATTGCCAGAGACATATATTACCATACTGGGTGTAAAATAATTAATGTGGCATAGGATATTTCTGTTTGGGTTACTTACTACTGCCCTGTTCCAAGGTTTCACAGGCAAGCTTGTGCGCTTCCTCCTCTCTTGCCTGATGTTGCACTGAGCCAGTCTTAGACAGCCCATGTCAGGCTGGAGGAGGGCAGGAGAACAACCAGTCTCAAAGTTTCACTAAAAAGCAGTAACCCATTGCCAAAAGGAAGAGGCAAGCATACCTGCAAGGGGAGTGAACAGATCTTCTGCAAAGAAACCGGTCAAACCTGTGTGCTTTGTTTTCAGCCAGGTCAATCCCATTAAAATGAACAAGACTAAACAAGCTTAAATCTCAGTCAACTCTTCAGTCTTCAGTGGTGCAGCTAAGTAATTTTAGGCCCTGGACTAAATGATCTTATGGGGACCCCTTTAGACAAACAAAAGAGAAAGAAGTCTCAGGTGCCAATTAAAATGTTTTATTGCCCAATGCATTTCGGCTTACACCTTCGTTGGGGGGCGGCGGCTGTAATTTAAAATAAAACATGCATCTTTGTTAATAGTTTACAATTATCCAGAGAAATTTCTAACTGCTATATTCACAAACAGAACATTGACATACATATAACATTAAAAGATGCTCTAATCCAGTGATGGCGAACCTTTTTGAGCCTGAGTGCCCAAGCTGCAACACAAAACCAACTTATTTATTTCAAAGTGCCAACACTGCAATTAAACCTGAATACCGAGGTTTTAGTTTTAGAAAAACAACACATACAGTTGTCTGACCTAATTAACATCTTTTGTCTTTAAAGAAAAACACAATAACAGAGCTTTCAATGATACAGACAGTTTTTTGTTGAAAAAAAAATCAACTAAAAAAATTATTATAGTACTACATTGTACACATAGCCTGAAGGGAATTTATACACACTTTTTAAATAATTAGGCACATGTATTTTTGGATAAGGGATTCTCAACTTGTAATATGATTATATGCCAGACTGAAATTGTATGGGGCAAGCTTTACTCCGGGTCCTTTCCCTGCTGCTACAGGTGTCGGATTAGTAAAAGTAAAAGTCAACCTGTACTAGGATGAGCAAGATAAACAAGAAAACTAAACGTGCTTAACACATTTTAAACACTTTATGTCTTGGACTGCAAACACTGCATTAGGTAAAAGTTTGCATTGGGCATGCTTTTGCACAATTAATGTGATTTTTGCTATTGCATGCATGCTGATAATTTGTCAAACCTTGGCTCATACTTGGTTAGTTTGAGAGCAACACATGCAGCACTCAGGTCAACTGTTAGGGCTTTACATCCAAGCCATGCTCTGTGCATCATTCTTCAAAATCTTTTAAATATGATAACAATGTAGAAAAGAATTCTGTAACAGGAATTCTAGAAGAAAATCATTCTGTTCCACACTGTGAGAAAGAACAAGATCAGGCTTCCGGGTGAACATGGAGCTTTGAAAGCCGCACAGAAATTCTGTGGGGCAGCTGGTACAGCGTTTCCTGGCCAGAGAATGTCTCAGGCTGGGGGATCTATTTCTCATTAGAAAAGCGAAGATCTGAGGTTACCCCCAAATTATCTCATAGGGTCATAAATTGCTTTTTGTCTGTCTTATGACGGATGAATGCGACGGGTGACGAAAGGGGGGGGAAACGGCGCTGTATTCGGAGACCGGTTTTACCGATCATCAGAAGTATGCATGTTCGCTTCCAAAATAAAGGAGTACATCTGGAGTGGCTAATTTGGAATCTTTCTGCAGCAGAGTGGGATTTATAATTAACTGTAAGTAGACTGTGTTTATCTGGGAGGTGAAAAAGATAAGAGAGGAAACCTGAAAGGAGGTCTATAAATCTTATATGTTTGGAAGCGTCTTGGAAATATCTATACGCAAGGCAAGATGTTTGCAGTTGCAGCATTCTTAAACCTGTGGAACGAAATGGAGAGAGAAATTCTAAACAGATTGGAAGTAAGAATCCAGACTTTGAATCTTAAAGTGGATCAATCAGAAGAACAACATAAGACAGATTTATTTACAGGACCGGCAGAGGAGAAGACAGAAGAAGTAAATAAGGACTTGGGAAACATACCAGAAATTCACAGAGACTGTGAAGTTTTAATTGGATTGAATTGGCACGAGAAGACAGTTCAGCAAGAAGCTGTGACGCACTTTTTAAAATCTAAGATGGCAGAGCCGGAGACCGGTATGCAGGAGCCCACAAAACAACAGAACAAGGTGATTTCATTCTTGGTTCAAAACCTGGAACTTAATGATTATCCCTTTGACAGAGGAAAGCAATGAAAGAGACTATCTTCATGGTCTTTTATTGGCAAAAGATAAAGGATTGATGTATTACGTGTCTAGTTGGAAATATAAATAATCTTTTGATTTTAAATATTAATGGCAAAGGTAAAGGGAATTGCTTATAAGACTTATTTGAATTTTAAATATTAATGGTGATGTAAGAGAAACTATTATAATTAAGGTATAATTATATTTGGTTTGTTTGGAAATATTTACTTAAAAAAACAATTCTTTTGTTGTTGTTGTTGTTGTTGTTGTTGTTGGGGGTGTTGTTTTGTGGAGGCTTAGCATGATGGCTTATGTGCTTCTGCTGTTTTGTCAGATGTCACTTATTTCTTAATTTTTAGACTTATCTTTCTTTTCTTTTAAAAAAATATCTTGGAGATTAAAAGTGAAGGAATTTCTGTTTAGATAGAAAGAAAAAATGAGTAATTGCAATAATACAAATGTGTTGATTAGATGGTTAGGTACTAGAGAGTGCGGGGGGGATACAAAATGCTTTTGTTATGTGGTCACTTGCTAATTAGTTTATAGTTACTTTTTACTTTTGGGATTCTTAATATACTGTATTTTGGAATTGAAAACACTATTTAATGAAACTATAGGTTTTCTTTTTTGGTGTATCCATAAATGTTGAATTTAATAGATTAAATAGTTGATGTATATTGGGGGAAGGTGGAGACCTCTGGTGTTTGTTCCTTTTAGGGTTCTTTTTTGCCATAACTGGAAGTGATTTTTGTTAACAGAAAAGATTTTAAGAATAACTGTGGTTGATTAAGCTGTGGAGAAGATTGGAAGTCCATTATTGTGTTTGTGTTTGTTTGTTTGTTTGTTATGAATAAAAATTAAAAGTTAGAAAGAACAAGATCATTAGTGTTTTGCAGAAGGGGGACAGTCTTTTTGCGATCTGGTGACCAATGGCTCGAGTGCCCACAGAGAGGTCCCTGCGTGCCAGCTGTGGCACCCGTGCCATAGGTTCGCCATCACTGCTCTAATCTATTATAATGCATAAAATGCTCAAATAAAATCTATTATAATGCTCGAAGAAAATCCTCACATATCCCTAGTCTGAACCCGGTCACTGAGGCAGCCGATTGTCAAGACTGACTGGCAGGAATGGCTCTCCAGGGTTGCAGGCAGGAAATTTTTCATTTCTACCTGGAGATGCTGGGGATCAAACCTGGGACCTTCTTCTGCATACCAAGCATGTGCTCTACCACCACTGAGAAAGTTACCCAAGTAGGCACCTAATATCTCATCAAAGTGCAAAACTGCCAGCCTTAGCTCTGCCGTCTTGACCTGATTCTCTCAGGGCCTTGCCCTGGGTCTATACACTGGATTTAGCACTGAACCACACACACGCGCATGTGGGATAAAACAAGGAAAGTTTATTTAAGGTAAACAGTTTACAACAAAAGGTGGGAAATGAGGGAAGGGGAAAAGGTGGGGAGACACTTTGGTACATACAAGTAGAGCTACAAAACAATAAAACTAGTTCTTTACTATATAAATACCTAAGCACTTACTCTCCTTTGCTTAGGGGTTGATGGTCGTCCTCTTCAGGGCTGCCTCAGCAAAAGCCCTACCCCGCGCTTCCCAGGCAGTATAGATTCTTCCCTCCCACCCCTCCTTTCAGTAGCCCAGCTGTCCTCAGCCAATCAGGATGAACCATCTGGCCAGGCAGGGGAGAGGTGGCTCCTGGAGTATGACTAGAGTGCTTGGGCCGCATTTGCATGCGAATACTTGGGCACAGAGACATCAAAGACATGGGTGGGGGCCTCTGAGGCGTCAGGGGCCATCAGAGGAACTATGTACATTTTGCATTTCCCAGCCCTCAGCTGGGATTATACTTGTTTACACGTGAGGAGGTGTGTGTGTGTGTGTGTGTGTGTGTGTGGTGCAGGAAACTCTGATGCTTTTTCTCCACAGTCCCAGGATAGGCAAAATGGACAGAAGATGAAGGAAGAGGCCGAGTGAATTGAAAAGGGCTCTTTATTGGTAAGGAAGTTGGAGTTCCCAAATGGGGAATTCATGAGGGTTGGCTGGGAATTTCCCCACTACGGTACATTAGTATGTGTTAAAAGACATCCTGTTATGTAAGGGTCGAAGAGATAAACGGATACAGTTGAAATCATTCGAGGCTTTATCGAGGGAGTGGTTTACGAGTAACCATTCTTTACATTCCAAGTGAAACTTGAGTTAGTGTTTCCCGTAAGGCCTTCTGGTGCAGTCAGCATCTGTTAAGTGGCACATAAGACTCTTGCAACTTTCATTGCCAGGCTGCTAGCAATGATTGCTGGGAAGAGCCAGGGAGAGCGGCTTTATTTCCAGCCTGCTTCCCCGTGATCACACTGTGTCTTTGTGGTGCTCTGAGTGCTACATTTTTATTTTATTTATTTATTTATTTATTTATTACCTTTATACCCCGCCTTTTTTCCTGCAAGGAACCCAAGGCGGCTTACATAATCCTCCTCTCCATTTTATCCTCACAACAACCCTGTGAGAGTCAGTGACTGGCTCAAAGTCACCCAGTGAGTTTCGTGGCTGAGCGTGGACTAGAACCTGGATCTCCCGAGTTCCAGTCCAACACTCTCACCACTACGCCACACTGCGTAGTGTGTGAAAAGTGTGAAAAGAGCACTTGAGGGGGAGAGGGTTTTTTTAAATATACATTTACTGAGAAGGGTCCCTGTGAAAGGACTGCAGCAAAAGGGACAAGGAAGCAGTAGTGTTCAGTTGAGGTGAGGGATGAGGGTTATTGGTGAAGCCCAATCAATGAAATCATGCAGTTGTCGAGTTTTCCTAGTTAGCTCTTTCACCCATGCAAATGTGAAGGTTGGTTGCACCTCCGGTAGGCAACCAACCCCATGCAATTAGCACTGCAGAAAGATTAATCTCTTTCCCAACCAAGAGTCCACATGTTAAAACAAACAAACAACGAAGAGGTATGTGCTCCTGTCCTGAACATGTCCTAACAAGGCACTTCTGGAGAAGGCTCTTAACTGGAAAAGCTTGTGCTGCCTTCAGTTAGTCTTTAAAGATGCATATTTTCTCAAAACATCAACCTGCTGAAGGGTCTGCCAAGGGTTTGATTGCCAAATTACCCATGAGCATGTGGTCACACCCACCAGTGTCACTGAGTAGTTATAAAACTGCTGTGTACATTCCAGAGGAGAGCACAGAGAGGGAAACTTCAGCCCAAGGCACAGGATGTCCGAACATCAGCACTGTCTCCTTATTTTACCTGTTTGGACTTTCTTTCCTTGTGCTAGAAGACAGCTTCCAGGGCCAAACTATGGGTGAAATAGGAGATCTGCCTTTATCCCTTCCCTGGCCAATTTCCCCCATCTATCATGATGGAGATCTGGAGGCCAGGCTGAAATAGTCATATCATCATCATTAATGCTAAGAGAGATCTCAATTCTCTGAGTGCGTGTCCATACGTAGCCAAACCAGCAGTACCCATGCACAAGAGGGAGGTGTTACTCAGGTCTCTTTCAGGGTTCAAGCACAGGGAACAGAGGGCTTATAAGGAAGCCATGGAATGGAATGGGAGTGAAACTTTGGTTCACAAGCAGGCCTGTTTTTGGTGGTTAAGCCATGAAACAATGGACCAGTATGAGAAAAAGTTACATTTGTTACTCCCTGAAGCTAGCAGCTTCATCAGTCCCAGAATGTTCCCGTATATCCTGATAAGGCTTGGAGTAATATAAGCTGCCTAAAATGATAGAAAGAGACTGTTTTATGCAGGTGTCTGCCCACCCAATATGTCTTTTACCAATCCAAAACCAAATTTCTCATTGACAACTGGAAAGAAGGGAAAAGGTTGATAAGAAGGCAAGAAAGTTTAGGGGAATAATAAAAAATAAGATATATATATGTATGAGAGAGAGACTGAACCCAAGGAGAGGGAATTTGTTTTCCCCCCCCTTCTTTTCTTTTCCGCCCCTTTCTGCATAGCTCTGGTTTTTGCTAACAGATTTTTGCTAGTTTTAGGGCACAATCCTATGGCCCTCCAACCTTGCCTGGGGGGCCATAGGAGAAATCGGACTCCCCACGGCAACCTTGGAAATCCCTTCTGAGGTTGCAGTGGGCAGTCTGCCCATGGAGCGCCCCCCCCCCAACCTCACAGCCGGTGCGGTTCTTTCCACACCGGCTGGGAACTGAAGCCAGAAGACCAACTTTGGTTCTGGCATGGGGGGGGCATTCCCAGGGGTGGGGAGAGGAGGAGCGAGGCACTGCCAGCTTCCAAGGAATCCAGGCTGTGCCTCAACCTCTCCTCCTCGTGAGAAGGGGTAAAACATTTTAGACAGCTGAAATCGGCTGTCTAAATGTTTTTGAGGGCGAGGGGAGCACAGTGGCAATCCTATCTGCCACGCTCCTCCCGGCTTCAATTGGATGCCCGTAATCCTCCAATTTCGGAGCATTATGGGCACCCACATAGGATTGGGCTGTTAGGGCCTTTTGGGCTATAGTTTGCATGTTTGCCTTCTTTTTGAGAAAACAGGGAATTTCTTACTTTCTTTGAACATGTCCCTTCTTCAGTTTTTAAGGCTGCAGCAAGCCATCATTTCTGAACTAGCTTTTTGGGGGTTCACTGAGTAGTGATGTAGCTCATAAAAATGTAAGAAGAGCCAGTGCTGGATCAGACCGAGGGTCCATCTAGTCCAGCATTCTGTTCACACAGTGGCCAACCAGCTGCCCATGGAAAACCCACAAGCAGGACATGAGTGCAACGGCACCCTCCTGCCCATGTTCCCCAGCAACTGGTGTACATAGGCATACTGCCTCTGGTACTGGAGGTAGGATATAGCCATCAGGACTAGTAGCGATTGATAGCTTTACCCTCCACTTGCAGTACTCAATAAACTAAACTTTTTGCATCTGATCCTAACCTGAGCTTTGTGTCTTAATGGAGATGATAGAAGATGGATGCTTCAATGACCCCACCCCGGGAGGCAAGGATAATCCTGCACTGCTGTTTTATTCACTCTTCTTCAAGCTTTGTTTTTATTGTGGTAGTGTTATAACTGAATTTTTTCAGTTTTATGAATTCACTGTAAGCCAGCTTGTGCAGTTTTATAGCGGAAAGGAAAGACATAAATGTCTTAAACAGATTGTGAAGAAAAGCATGCAGTGTTTCCTGTGTCCTTCCTCACCTATCACATGTAAATAAGGATAATCCCCAGCCAGAGGCTGGGAATCGCCTGTGAATGTTTCCTGTGAATGTACATAGTTTCTACTGGGGCCCCTGTCGCCTCAGAGTCTGTGACACATTAGTATGCAAATGTCCACCAAGCACTCTAGGTATGGTCAGGAAGTCACCCTTCTGACACCTAGAAGCCCCCCGCCCCCCCATACCTAGCTCGGACGAACTAATCATGATTGGCCAAGAGGGGGTCGGGTTAATGGAGGGGGCGGGAGGAAAAATCACTATATGGTCAGCTGTGGTTTCTGGGCTTTGTTGTTGTCTTGGTGGCAAAGAGTGCAGTGGGCTCAGGGTGCTGTGAGTCCAGAACAAGAGCAACCCCCAAGCTAAAGGGTAAGTGCCTGGGTATTTTAGCGTGAGAACTAGTTTTGTTATTTTGTAGCTCTGACTGTATGCAACCAAGTACTGTATCTCTTTCGGTCAATTTCACTTTCCTTATCTCCCCACCTAATTTGTAACTGACTACCCTAAATAAACGTTCTTTTACTTTCCCCTACACTGTGTGTGAGTGTGTAGTTTCTCTGTGGGTTCAGTGCTAAATCCAGTGTCTGAGACCCGGGACCGGGTTCAGAGCGAGTTAGTTTGGAGACGACAGAATCGAGGCTGGCGATTTGTAGCCTTTGATCTCTCCTCCGTAATCAAAGGACTGGTCGCAGTCCTTCACACAGATAAATACATCCTTCTTCCAAAACCCTGAAAAGATGTTCTTAGCTGTTTAGCTGGGGGGGGGGGGGGGATAGAGGCACAAAAATGGTACCTGTGTAATTTCTCAAGTGGGTGATAACAGCTGCGTGTGTGGAAGGGAATTTTGATTTAGAAAATGGCATGAGGGAAATAATAAAACCCTCCCCCTGAACTGATGCCCTAATTGAAATCAGAGGGGCCAGTGGCTACTTCAAATTTTAAAACGCAGGGAGATCTGTTTTTGCATGCTCAGTTTTCCGTTTGTCCCTCAATGACTTGGTTCACATCGCACAACATTCCCCCCTGGTTTATAAGCTAGGGGACTTGTCGTGTCATGTGAACCTGCCATGGCTTCTTCAGGGTGGCACATAAATCCATCTTCTGGGCTTATAAGCCACCCCGACAGGCCATGGATTGTTCTAGGATTTCATAGCCACCGCTGGGCTTGCCATGCCATCCAAACCCGGATGACACAACAAGCCCAAGGGTAGCCCAAACCACTACAGAGCTGTTTGGTAGGAGCGGCAAATAGGCTTGCCACTCTTGCCAAGTGGCTCTGGGTGAGTGCTGATGACAGCCGCCCCCAAATTGTCAAAGCAGCACGGGGGGGGGGGAACAGCTGTCAGAGGCTCCCCTCACCCTGCTCCGCTGTGGCTGTCAGCCTAGTCTGGAGGAGGCTGAGCTGAGTGTGGCAAAGCTCCCTCCACCTGGTGCTGCTGCAGCCGCCAGCCGAAAGTTAGCAAGGTGAATCCTTGTTGGACCAACTCATTGACCATTGGCCACACTGGCTGGCGATGATGGAAGTTGTAGTCTGATAACATCTGGGGACTCGAGGTTGGGAAAGTCTTCTGTAGTCTATAGGAAGCTGCCTTGTGCAGACTACCTAAGTCCATCTAGCCCAGTATCAGGGCTGGTGTCAGGTGCCAGACTATGCCTACCCTTGATGAGGGCTCCCATCCCAGCAGGGACCCACTGACAAGACCCTCGTGAAGTTGCTCCTCCTCTTCAAGCAAATGGTGGCAATTATGAGAAAAGGGAGGAGGGACAAGAGCAGCTGGTGGCAACAGTGGTGAGAAGATAGACTCACTATGGGAGGGGAGCCATTGAGGGCGTCTTGCCCAAGTATTATCTGCTCTGATTAGCAGTGGCTCTTCAAGGTCTTGGTCATAGGGAGGTCTTTCATATTTTCTCCTGCCTGATCATTTTAACCTGTCAGAAGGGCCAGCCAATCAGCATTGCACAGATTTTGCTTCTCCTCAAGCTGGAAGAACAGTTTCTACCTACCGTAAGTTTGATCTGGAGCTGAAGGTGCTGGTATGCATGTGGCAACTGTGGTATGCACACACTTTCTCAGCAGACTCACCCCTGAATTCCTGTATGTCTGGACATGCCCTGCCTTGTACTGAAATGTCTTTCTTTGTTTGCACATCCTTGCACAGTTAGTAGGGTATACAAGGAATGTACATCTAGCTGTCTGCAAATTTGATGCTACTGTTTTATTTTTATTTTTTTAAATCACACATGGTAAGCCCTCCACCCCCACAAAATGGACTAAACAACTCTGCTAGTAGAGGAAGAAAAAGCTAGGATGGGCTGAAACAGGGTACCACAAGCCAGTTCCACAACATATGATGCAGGAAGGCGACAAGGAACAATATTATGAAACAAAAGGCTGGCAATGCAGAGGGGCTGTCACTCAACGGTAGGGCACATGCATATAGCAGGATGCATGTGCTCTTCCACTGAGGCTGGTACTTATTTAATGAGCTACCATGTTTGTTTTAAAAGAATTCATAAGTGGAGCACAAATTACAACAGGACTGAGAATGGTCTGGGTTTCTAAACAAGCTATTAGTGTTACAGAATAGAACGAATGCTATGAAAATTGGACATCCAGTGTAGCAATGGAGCTTCTGCAGGTGGACTCATATTTGCTCTGTTGGGACATTTCAGTAGCTTTTAATTTTATTGGCAATGTTCCATGCATTTTGGCTTCTCCTCTGAGACTCCTGCCCTGACTCCCAGACAAAGATGCTCCCCCCCACCCTCTCTCATATACAACTGATCCTCTTTCTTGCCTTTCCTTTTGTTTGCCTCCAGTGGAGTTAATGACTCTAGTCCCCAACAGAGACATTGAACAACAAAAGGAACATATGTACCCCATCATTATGGACCTCAGAGATGAAGGACACACCCTGTCCTGTGTGGAATCTGGTGGTCAGCCTCAGTTACATATAGTGATAGAGTCTCATTTGTGGTTCAAAGTCTCTGCTGATTCCCTAACAAATTATCTGCTTGTGCATCGTCCATCCAGTATGATTAAAACTGTGTATATTTAAAGCAAACCCCCACCCCACCCAGCCTTGGAGGGTGTCCTTCTACCATCAGCAGTGATGGAACCAAATTTTAAAGAAATAAATCAAACAAAGATGGGGCCAAAATACAACCCTGTTTTACACCCCTGTTTGACAATTGGTTATGTTGACCACAGTAGACTTGAAGACTCATTAGAGTATACCATCTTCTACCACAGATACTTTTCCCAGTTTACACCACAATATTTTTTTCTTGAAACAGAATCAAAGGCCCCTTTCAAGTCAATAAACACTGTGAATAATTTCCCTTTGCTTGGTTTAGGCTGCAATCAAATGCATGCTTGCCTGGGAGTAAGTACGGTATATTGAACTGTGGAACTCCCTGCCTTGGGCGGCTAGGTTGGCTTCCTCTCTGCTCTCCTTCCACTGACAGACAAAGACATCCTTATTCAAGCAGACCTTTGGTGTGTAAGCAGATCTATTGGGTTGGGTGCTGTTTTTGTTTTGTTATTATTTATTTATTTATTTATTTTCAATAGCTGAAGCTCTCTGGGTGGTTTACAACAATTATAAAATTTTACAATAAAATACACTATAAAAATACAAACAATAAAAACATCAAACAAATTTCACTAGACATTTTAAAAACAATTTTAAAATTACTTAAATAGCAAAAGCAAGATTATAAAAAGTAGACTGATTTAAAAAAATAACTTCCTTTGAGTTACTGATGTCTGAATACATATTACAATTCCTGGAAGTCTGAGACATGAGATAATTTTCTAGAAACAAATATGCAATATGGCATTAAAATTGACAGGCCTTGTTAAACAACAACTTAAATTATCAATTCCATTCCAAGGTCAAGGCTTATGGAAGCTAACAAATTTTGATCCAGGGTACATACTTTAAAGGGCTAGGATCTGATCCTCAAACACCATCAGTTTTATTACTGCCAATTACACCACTATATATAAAAAAGGAGCACTCCCAGAAGTTAAAGCATCAATAGTCATTAGTCAAGTTTATTGTCAAGCACTTGATAAGAGCCAAGTATGTAAATATTTGCACACTCAAGAACAAATTACGAAAGCTGTACAATAGGGTATTCACCAGAATAAAAAACACAGAAATAAATCATGATCTTGTATGTTAGAGATCATTATGATCTGCTTTATTATACTTTCATGTCTTTGATTTCTTTTCAATGGGGATCATCCTTGAATGTTAGGAAAGCCTATAACAGCAGGTGTTATTGAAATATGTGCCATTCAACATATTTTGGTTCACTCTGACAAGGCTGCACAAATTCAGGACTGTTATGGTTGTGCTTTTAATGTATTTGTTTTATTATTGTTTAAATTAAGTTTTTATTTGTCTATGACTGTAATCCGGCTGGAGCACCATTTTCTTGGTAGAAAGGTGGAGTACAAATCCAATAAACAAACAAATAAACTCAATAGGTCTTACTTCTGCATAGGCATGCATAGGATTGCATTGTTAGTATATTTCTCAGTTAAATGGGCCAACTCAATACAATGATCCAATGTAGATATGTTAGGATGCAATCCAGTTTGTTCTTGCCCCCAAATATCATGATCCTCCATTCAAGTTAACGATTTTTCAGAGGGATACCTTGTAAAACGATTCCCCTGTTTTGGATTTGGAGTTAAAATAGAAGATTATCCCCCAGTACACATGTGCAAACTGCACACCTCATATGGGATATATGTGTTTTGCACTTGGGCATTGCACTATTTCACCTGGACCACTTTGGAAGTTAAGGGTGAATTTTCTGCCCAGCTCTATTTTGTATCAGAAGTTTTGTTTTAAGGAGGAATCTTTATTTCATTTCAAACCCTTACAGTTTGAATTACACCACAGCCCATGCACTGATTTCCATTTTATCTTAAAGTAAAGGTAAAAATGCTGGGGCAATGCATATGTAATCAACCGTAACTTGTAACTCACCACTGGTACATTAGCAAATATTATTCTGGTGCCTAGAAGATTAAGGAACAGTAAAAGGAGTCCAGGAGTGGTTTATAAGCAATCATTCTTACATTCCAAATGTCACTTGAGCTTCCCCAATAGGCCATTAAGACTCTTGTACTGTCTGAAGTGCATTTTAAGGGTAACCTTTGAAGTCTTCCAAGAATCACAGCCTTAAAAACAAGGAACCTCTGATAAGGCTCAACCACACATTTGATGCCTGAATTTCCTGGTTGTGTGCATGCTGCCACACCCACCAGTGTCACCAAGTAGCTACCTACTATATAAAAAAAATGTAAATCTCAGAGGAAAGCACAGAGAAGGGACCTTCAGCCCAAGGCACACAACTTCCCCACATCAGCAGGTACTGTCTCCTCAATTACCTCTCTCGAATTCTGTCCTTGAGCATCTTTCCTTGTGCCAAACCATGTGTGAGTCATGAGATCCATGTTTAGCCCTGGTTGATTTCCCCATCTATCATTATAGTCATTTGGGGGGCTAGGCTAAGGCAGACATGTTTTCTCGAGATTTTAATTCACAAGAATAACTCAGGTATCCTTTTATGGTTTGCCAGGTTTTAAAATGTCCACAGACCCACCGTTTTACTTATTCTCCATTTATCGTAGCATTGTTGTTTCTGTGAATGTATTGTGAGCTCCATTCTGCATTTTTTTTAAATGATGAGAAGGGAGGGGACATCTCTTAAATAAATCCTCCTCTCCATCTTGGCAAAGTTGCTACTGGCTCTGTGTGTGTGTGTGTGTGTGTGTGTGTAAACGAAGACAGGATATTGCAAACTGTATTTACCCTCCTCCAAGTGGGTAATAGGGCTCTGGGGGGTTTGGGGGATTTTGATTCAGAAATGGCATGGAAAGGTGTTTTTTTTTTTTTTTTTAAACCCTCCTCCAGTGTCAATGCTTCAACTGAAATTAAAGGGCCCCATGGCTGCTTTAAATTTGTTGAAGGATGCAGATGATAGGAGTTGTATTCCAACGCACCTAGAAGGCACAGGTTTGGGGAAGCCTGGTCTAGTGGAGTGCTTTCTTCACTCTGAAAACAGAGACCGGTCCCTGCTTATTTCAATCTGATGAGAGCCATTAGTGGATGAATCATGACATTTTCTGACAGACAGCAGCATGACAGGGAACAATATAGCAGGCATAGCTTTCCCCCCCAACAGAGATGCCAAAATGGAGAAAACTGGACCTGTTTAATTTCTGGAAGAAGTTACAGACACAGGTGATTTTTCATCAAGGAAGGAGCTGTAACCCTTTTAGACATGAAGCTGATGACAGAGCTTGAGCTGAGGTATTGTCCTGCTTACTGTGGCACAGGGACAGAGTTCCAGGGATCTGGAATTTTTCCAAAGGCAAAGTCAGTAGGCACTCCAAGGTAAAAAAGGTCCAGAGAAGAACAACATGTTTAGCAGAGTGAAGACAAAGCAGGAATCGGGGAGCTTTGTTCCAGCACTCTGGGACTAGAACGGAAGGCTTTTCAGTCTGAGCCTTCAGAGTTCCAGCCACAGGTCATCATCAGTGCCACCCAAGGGATGGTCTACTCAGGAGCAAAGCCTTGCTCATTTGGGTATATCTTTACTCACAAGGAGTCCCTGTTCCGCAGGCAGGCACTTCTGTATCTGGTAGCCAACTGAGCCTGTGCCTTTAGGCACCTGAATTCCCTGGGTCTAGGAGGCCGCTTGGTGTCTGCCTCTGAGTCCAAATGGGGTGGTGGTGAGTATGTCCTGAGCAAGATCCTCCTGATCTCCCTGGAGGTGAGTTTAAAATGCAAAATCGTGCATGCCAGGGGCGGTGCTGGGTACCCAAAAGATCCAAGGCTCAGGCCCACAGGAGATTAAAAAAGCACAGATTTGCATATGCCAGTTTACATATGCTCTAAGATCTGTGGGTGTGGGTGTCTTTAAAGGAGCTTGTCTCCCAAGGACACCCCTATTTGTAAAAAGGGATGCATGGACAGGGGAGAGGAGGGCATTTGATTCCAGAAAAAAAAAAACTCAGGCAGAAAGAATTGGGAGGGAGGCAGCAGGAGGTGAAGCACATGTGGGCAGAAAGCCAGCTCATCCAGGGGGATCAGATGCAACAGAGATCCTCAGGGCCCCTGTCCCTTCATTTCAGCAAGTGCCCATGGACAGCAGGGTGGTCCATGGGCACTTGCTGAAATGAAGGGACAGGGGCCCTGAGGAAACCCACTCGGTTCAGCACCATGGATAGCTCCTTAAAAGTTTAGAGTAAAATCTGGAGTGGATACACAGCCCCGCTGACATTGGAGTGTCCAGCCTCCACTGCTAAGGTCTAACATTATTTAGCTGTACAACTGGATCTGCAACTTTGATTACCACCTTTATTCAGAAGGTTTCACATGCTCAGTTTTCCACGTGCCACTCAGAGGTTGAAGCCTATATGATGTCCCTCCCGTTTAACAGTTGTGACTGCAGGAGAGGCAACCAATACCCTGAACTTCAGCCAGTTCTCGAGAACGGATTAGAGACAATGGACGAGGTTGTAAAGATGAAACCCCTCAAGAAGACTTTGGATCAGGAAATGGCAGATTTATTCCATTATTTTCAAGAGCCAGAACCAGGTGAAAACATTTCTTTACTTTTATTTTCATTGCTGAAGGGGAAGTTCCTAAGCTAGGCAGATGTCCTTTGGCATTTTGACAATGGAAAAACTGGCTTCATTTCCATTATCCCACATACAGAAAAGGATGCCAGCCAAGTGAGATCATGTCCTCATGTGGCAACTTCCTATGTTGGTGGTTTAACACAAAAACCAATGAGGACTAGTTTGTTTGTTTTAAAAAAAAGGTTTTAAACACAAACTCTCAGAAATATGCCCAGGCCAGCAGGATTCACGTAAAATATTGTGCAAGCACAATTGTAGGCACTAAATAGATATTATTTATATGACATCATTAGCTAACCTGATTTATTTATTTCTATTATGTATACCCTGCCATTCATTGGTCATTCAGCATAGTGTGATATAGGTGGCCAGATGGGAGAATAACAAATATAATAATAAATAAATATAAACAGCAATAAAACAGCACAGTGCAATATAACATTCAAATCAATAAGAACTGACACCAGAACAATTAATAATGTTAAAAGTTAACAATGAGGATCCAAAAAGTACTTTCTTAGCATTTTTACCAGGTATGTGAAAGATTGCTCTGCGTTCACAAGTCTATCATTGTCTCAAAATGTTTATTTATTCATTTAAAATATTTTTAATTTGCTTTTTAGAGCATACCCCTCACTAGGCAGCTTACACAATAAAATATGTAAAGTATATTGCAAACATCAAACAATTAAACAAAAGATACAACAGCACTGTTCTTTGCATATGAACCTACCTGAGTTGTACATGATTGTCTGATTATGTTCCCATCCCTCCTCCACATATGCTGTTGATGTGACCAGGGAATTGAGGTGTGGGCTTACTACAGCTACTTTTCAGTTGTCCACATGTAGGCCAGTTTTTGGATATAGCCCAGGCCTACCCTTCTAGAGGGAAGAGGTTAATGTTTATCAGGGCCAGCACAACTTGGATTACTTTCAGAGCCATATTGGGTATGAAGAAATAATATTCCATAGCAAGTTTTTGTTTGCTGCTCCTACCCTACCCTGAAGTTCCACTGGCAAGCTTGCTCTTCTTCCCCTTTCATCTGATGTTGCCAGTCCTAGACATTGACTGGGTTCAGACAACATGATAACCCATACTCAAGGGTTGAATGTAGGCTGTTGTGGGTTGCTGCTGAAATGTGGGTTATCATGTTGTCTGAACCCAACCCATAGTTCACAACCCAACAACAAACCATGGGTTCTCTTCATGGGTTGTTCATGGTTAACAAGTCATGGCTTGTTAGCACAGCTGGGTTCAAACAACATGATAACCTACATTTCAACAACAACCCACAGTTCAACAACAACCCAGGATTATCATGTTGTCTCAACCCAGTCATTGTATGTAATATTAGAGGAGGGCAGGAACACAGCCAGAAGCAAAGATGCACTAAGAAGCTGGAGCTATAGCAGCATAAATCTCAGTAACCTTTCAGTCCTGGCTGGTTGCAGCCCTTGAAGCAGGGGAAACCCCTTGGGGACTGTGTGAAGCCAGAAAGGAGGAAAGATGTAAGCAGAAGGAGGTCCAACAGCAAAGCCAGGAGATGAGGCAAGTAGTCAGCCAGATACAAGAACTGTTGACACCTCCAAGGCAGACAAGTGTATAATGGTGTAGACTTTGTAAAGAGCCTCAAGCTCACCTCTCTTGCTGAGACATGGATGTCTTAAAGCTGGGGTAGGCATCATCTGGAAGTCTAAGGGCCAATTTCAAACCCCTTGGGATCCCATGTGGGTTGCACCCCTGTCATTGCAACTGCACTGCTGACTTTTGGCAGCGCAGCAGCAAAACAATATGTGGTTGGTTTGCCACTGAATTTTGGCATCATGATGGCAGCATTGGCTGAAAAGGGCTAAATTTAGCTTTAAATCAAGCCACATGCTTTGTTTTATATTCAGCAGCAAGTTGCCAATGGGTTTGCTGCAGTGCCACTGAATTTTGGTGGCGGGACAGTGGGAGCTGCACTAAAGACCAGGAGAGGATGCATGTGGCCTGTAGACCATATGTTGTCCAACCCTGTCTTAAAGACACCACACTCCAACCTGGAATCCAGCATTCCGCTGGTATTCTTTCTTCTCTTTGGAAGCTGGTTGGTGTCTTCAGGCAGGGAAAATACATGGACATGAGGTCTTGGCCCATTTGCAGAGTGGCTGCTTGGAGGGTTGAGCTGTCTGTTGGGGCAGTCTGAGGTGCTGGTCCCTTGTTCACATGACTCCATCATTTGCTCATCCCTAGTGAGCTTTCATATCCTCTGGGGCCACACACAAGCTCTCTGAGTCCACATGTTTCAGGGCAGTGCTGTATGGTTGCAGGGATGGGGACTCGACTTGTGAGTCGGACTGAGGCCCCCCTCTGACTCGAGTCAGACTCGAGTCCCAATATTTTTAATGGGACTCGAGACTCGACTCGGGACTCGAGACCAAGGGCTCGTGTTCCAAAATCGTGTTCCTCAAATGCAACATGGATAGGTTTTAGGAAGTACAGCAAGTTTATTTTTTAAAATCATTTTCCTAAAATGCAACCTTTCAGACATTTTGGGTTTGGCTGCCTCTGCCTGCCTGTTTGGGGTTCCCAGCCTCCTCTGCCTGCCTGGTCTCTTCTTAACCAGTTCCACAGTTTGAATTGTCCAAGACAAAGGCCTCTGCCTGCCTGCTTTGGGGTTCCCTGCCTCCTCTGCCTGCCTGGTTATTTTGGGTTTGTCTGCCTGGTCTGTTCTTGCTAAAATCAGTTACAGAGTTTTGAAATAAAAAGGCACACTTGTGCCTAGAATTTATTTAAGCCACACATCTGAAATAGCCTTATTTTGTTGGGGAAAACCCCCATTGATTTTAATAGGGACTCATGGAGTCAGCTTTAGGAGTGACTCGTGACTCGTGAGTCACCATTTTGGACCAAGGACTCGGACTCGAGACTCGGGTCCAAAGACTCGTGACTCGACTCGTGACTCAAAACCAAGGACTCTTCAACATCCCTGTATGGTTGACTGGCTATGGATGAGAGAGCAACCTCTTCCATCACTACTTAGGCTGATTGCTGGGACCATGAAAATAATGAATTTGGGTCAATTAGATGGTTTAGGGCACAATCCTATGTATATTTAGACAGAAGAAAGGCCTACAACTCCCAGCATGGCTGGCGGGGGAATGCTGGGAGCTGTAGACCTTCCCCTTCTATCTAAACATGCATAGGATTGCACCTTTAACTTGCTAAATGGATTCCAGCTGACTGGACAAGCGTGTAATTTCTCATTCTAGCCACACAGACTTATGGTTTGAACAAGGATAAACAAGGTATAACTAGGAACTGTTTAACCAATGGTGTACACAATATCTTTCAAATTATGGATGTTTTAGACTCACATCAGAAACTGCACCAATTCTGCCACCATGGAAAATATATTGTGCCAACCAGGGCATTCACTATTTCATGCCAACTGGATTACAGCTGTGAAACAGAAGTAAAGGATTGTGGTATGTGTTCAGTGCCAAACAAGTTGCTTGTTCCTCCTTCAGAATACTCTCCATTTTTCTTTCCTATGGATGTGTGCATGTGGGTTGTATATTTTTACCCTAATGCCTCCCCTAGATAGCGCTGTGGTCGCAAGATTAAAGCAACCCTGGATCTTCAGGATTTGGGATATTAACCAGAAGTTTCTCTTCCGGGTGAACAACACACTGAAAGCAGCCCTAAAAAATAACACGTCTTCAGGTAACAACTCTTACGTTCACTTTGCGCTTTTCATCCCCTCTCCCCCAGCACTGATCAAACATGTGAAAACTCTGCAGGTGTCAGGAAGGCATCTGATTCAGCCACATCTTCTGCAACAAGGATCAGAAATGGTGCTCTGTTACCTTTTCATGGGGATCATGTGAAACCGGGAAGGCTCAGAGTCCTGGACTGAGTCTGTTCTAATGCAATTCCTTTAGTACAGCCTTCCCCAACCTGGTGCCATCTAGATGTAGACTTTGACTCCCATCATGGCCAATGGCCAGGAATGCTGGAGGTTGTAATCTAAAACAGCGGTCCCCAACCTTTTTGGCACCAGGGACCGGTTTCGTGGAAGACAATTTTTCCACGGACCGGGGGGGTGGGGTCGCCCACCGCTCACCTCCTGCTGTGTGGGCAGGGATTTATCCAAGAGTCTCGAGGGGGGCTGAAGCGAGTCAAACTCGCCACGCTCGGCCCTCCCGAGACTCTCGGCGACTTGCCTGCTGCCGCTTGACCCAAACGCGCCAGGGAAAGGACCTACGAGGTCCCCGGCGTGTCACTTCCTGGTTCTCAGGCGCTGCACTTTTTATGTAAATACCATGGTAAAGTACCTTAAAACGGCTGTGATTTGCTATTCGCAGCTGTTTTAAGGTACTTTACCATGGTATTTACGTAAAAACAGCAGTGCCAGAGAACCAGGAAGTGATGCGACGGGTCTCCTGTCACGTCACTTCCAGTTTTCCGGAAATGCTCGCTGGGAGGCGAGCAGAGGGACAAGCGGCAGGGGGGTGCTCGCCGGAGCTCGTGAGCACCCCGATAGCCAGGTGGGGTGCTCACGGTGCATCCCGGCCCAGTTCCTAACAGGCCACGGACTGGTCCCAGTCCACGGACCGGGGGTTGGGGACCCCTGATCTAAAACATCTGGAGGGAAGCAAGTTAGGGAAGGCTGATTCAGTACGTAGGAAGCAGCCTTACCCCAAGTCAGGCCATTGGTTCATCTAGCCCCATATTGTCCACTCTGACTGGGGTGACTCTCTAAGGCCTCCGGCCAAGAGTATCTCCTCTGACTTGATTCTTTTAACTTGAGATGACAGAATGGCCAGCCAATCAGCATTATGCAAATCTAAGTGCAGATCTTGCACAGAGGTTCCCACTAAGTTCAAGGTTGAGGCAAAGCTGGTAGGATCTATGTCAGTGATGGCGAACCTTTTTGAGCCCGAGTGCCCAAGCTGCAACACAAAACCAACTTATTTATTTCAAAGTGTGAACACTGCAATTAAACCTGAATACCGAGGTTTTAGTTTTAAAAAAACAACTCATACAGTTGTCTGACCTAATTAACATCTTTTGTCTTTAAAGAAAAACACAATAACAGAGCTTTCAATGATACAGACAGTTTTTTTGTTGAAAAAAAAATCAACTAAAAAAATTATTATAGTACTACATTGTACACATAGCCTGAAGGGAATTTATACAAACTTTTTAAATAATTAGGCACATGTATTTTTGGATAAGGGATTCTCAACTTGTAATATGATTATATGCCAGACTGAAATTGTATGGGGCAAGCTTTACTCCGGGTCCTTTCCCTGCTTCTACAGGTGTCGGATTAGTAAAAGTAAAAGTCAACCTGTACTAGGATGAGCAAGATAAACAAGAAAACTAAACGTGCTCAACACATTTTAAACACTTTATGTCTTGGACTGCAAACACTACATTAGGTAAAAGTTTGCATTGGGCATGCTTTTGCACAATTAATGTGATTTTTGCTATTGCATGCATGCTGATAATTTGTCAAACCTTGGCTCCTACTCCGTTAGTTTGAGAGCAACACGTGCAGCACTCAGGTCAACTGTTAGGGCTTTACATCCAAGCCATGCTCTGTGCATCATTCTTCAAAATCTTTTAAATGTGATAACAATGTAGAAAAGAATTCTGTAACAGGAGTTCTAGAATAAAATCATTCTGTTCCACACTGTGAGAAAGAACAAGATCATTAGTGTTTTGCAGAAGGGGACAGTCTTTTCGCGATCTGGTGACCAATGGCTCGAGTGCCCACAGAGAGGTCCCTGCGCGTGCCAGCTGTGGCACCCGTGCCATAGGTTCGCCATCACTGATCTATGTGGTCACTGTAACGAGCCCACTTCCACAACCAGCTCCTCACTGACCTCCTGTACATCTGGACACACACCGTTATACTGAAATGTCTTTCAGTGGGTCCCCCCGCCCTCCCAATCTTGCACACTTCTGCATAGTTAGTTGTGCATACAGGGAGCGTACATCTGGCAGGGTACAGATCTGGGGCTATGGTTGCATTTTTAAAAATGGCACACTTTAAGCTCTCTCCCTAGAATGGAACAAAGAACTCTGATATAATAACAGGGTTGTAACAGCAGACTTGGCCTCTGACCTCAGTGCACCTGCTTCCCCCCCCACCTTTTCTTTTCTTCAGAAGCAACAGTATACTGCCCTCAGCTTTGCCCCCTGAATGTTTTCCCTCACAAAACAGCGTTTTAAAACTGGATCGTTTCCCCCTCAGAGATTTATCCCAGGTTTAGGAATCAAATCCCCCTTTCTTAGGATTTGTATCCCACCGCACATGCACTTTACAGGCCTGTGGCTCACGCTGGCTCAGCTTGTCTGAACGTGGAAAGCTAAGCAGGGTCAGGCCTGGTTATTACTTGGATGGGAGACCCCCCCCCTCTAGTTTCCTGCATTGAGCAGGGGGTTGGGCTCGATGGCCTTGTAGGCTCCTTCCAACTCTATGAAATCTATGAAACCACCTGACAGGCCTCCCTCTGCCTCCACTGTGTCCTTCCCACCACCTCCTGTCGCCACCTCTGCCAGCGCTTCAAAAACCACACTTTCTTTGCTCCTCCGCTGCCACCAACCCCTTCGGGGTAATTCATTCAGACCACTCCTTTTAGGTTTTAAAAGGAAACAAGTTTATTTAATTACAATTAAGAGTAGGGAAATAAATAATGTTAATAGATTCTAAACGTTGAAACCCCCCTCTCTCTGAGACTCCCCTCAGACTCTACTCAGACTTCTCAACCCTCTCACAAAACCCCCTCTCTCCCCCTCTCTTTCTCTCTCCCCCCTCTCCCCTCCTGAACAGCACCGCCCACTGTTTATATATCACAGGCTTCACACACCCCCTTTCACTCTCTCAGTCAATCAGCAGACATCTCAACATTCCACCTCCTCTCACACTCCCTCCTCCCCTCACATACTTACTGCTGTAACGCTTTGCCCATGGGCAGGGGCATGACAATGACACAGGCTCAAAATCATTTTATTTTAATGGGGTGAGCCTCAAGGGGGGGGAGTGTGGGGAGTTGAGACCTAAGAGGCCACTGGTCAAGGAGATGAGTCAGAGGTAGGCAGGTGATGCTGTAGAAAGGAGTGATGAAATTTGCTTCTCAAAGGTCAGAAGGAGAAGGAGATGGTAGTACCTTTCCTGCCAGATGCTCCTTATGAATTGAAGGAGAAGGAGAAGGAGAAGATGATACAGTGTCTCCATCACTGAGTGCTTTTGGGGACTATGGCTGAAGAGGGTCTTTTGGGTAGACCAGCCGGAGGAGAAGAGGATTGGGTTACAGAGCGCAAATTCAAGCAGGACGCAGAATTACCTGTGGGATGTGCAAGCTACTAGAACTTTTTAACAGAATGAATGATATGGAAATTGGATATACTTCTAGTGTAGTCATCGAGCTCCTGCAGGTGGACTCATATTTGCTCAGAGGGCATATTTCAGTAGCTTTTAATCTTATTGGCAAACTTCTATTGATTTTGGCTTCTCACCCAAGAAAGACTCCTGTCCCAACTCCCAAACAAAGATGATCTCTCTCTCTCTCTCTCTCTCTCTCTCCCCCCCCCCCACTGATCCTGCCTCTTGCCTTTTGTTCGCCTCCAGAGGAGTCAATTGCTGTGATCCCCAATAGAGGTATTCAACAAACAAATGAAAAAATATACCCCATCTTTATGGGCCTCAAAGATGAGAAGCATGTCTTGTGCTGTGTGGAATCTGGTGGTCAGCCTCAGCTACAGATTGTGGTGAGTTTCATTTATAGTTAAAGTCTCTGTTAATTCCCTAAGACATTATCTACTTCACTACTTGGTCATCTTTCATCCACTATGATTAAAACTGTGCATATTCTATGCTAAATACCCCACCGCAGTAGTCTCTACCAAAGAGACTCACATTGTCTTCCAAGATGAATGGTATTCCAAGACCTAAGTTGGTCCCCAACTAGCCATTTTCTCTAGAGTTAGGAACATAGGAATCTGCCTTATACTGGCCTACAGCTCCCAGCATACCCAGTCAGCATGGCTAATGGCATGGGATTCTGGGAGCTGTAGTCCAGCAACATCTGGGGACCCAAGGTTGGAGAGCCCTGCTCTAAAAGGTGGGATATAAATGTATCCAACCAACCAACCAATTACATAACATTAAACACTTTCTGTTCTCAGGTTCTGGCTGTTCTGTTTCTTCCTATTCAGTGTGACAGGTACCGGTAGATTAGTTGTGAATAATTACTTCACCTCTCTTCCCTATGGTGGTGCCACAGAATGAGTTTTAATACTGGATTTCTTTTATCTCCTCTTTAATAATGAAATAGTGCTAATCCAGGAAAGGAAGAAAGAAAGTAATTAGCCCATTCTCCCCTTGTCCTGCCGGAACGGCTTGGGCAGGGAACCCGACAGGAGGGAGGGAGGAAAATCAAGGCATGTCAGGGTGCGTGCCTAGCACATCTGTAGTGTGATGGAGCGGAGCCAGGGCTTTAAAAGCCTGCTCTGCCCCAGCACCTGGCCTCTCTTCCTTTCTGGCTCTCACCCTCCCTCCCTTTATCCAGTGTGGGATTAGCCAGTCGTTCCTTTATTGAGGGCTGAGTAGGAATTTTTACCTGGTCACGGATTGGCATTGTGTACAGTTTTTTTTTTTTTAAAGCCTACTCTGCACTGATCATAATTGGCTTAAGAAGTGGGGCCGTTTAACTAGGTGAATTGGCTTTGGCAGGGATATGCGGGAATGGTCAGGAAATGGGTTGTGGTGTGCACTCACACAGGCACCTTTACGGTGACTGGCAAGACCAGAGGCCTCATGCTCAGGGGCTGTGCAACCAACGACTTGGGATACGGTTTGCCTTTGTGGACCAACCTGTCTCACTGATTCGGAGTTGTGCGGCACCGGGAGGGGGTGACGCAGGGAGGTTGCCCCTTACACTCATGTGTAGCCTAGTAGGGGAGTGGGAATTCAGGCTGCCTCCTTGTCCTGGCGGAGTGGCTCACCCTGAAAGCAGGCTAGTTGCCCGCACGAAATTATTGTCATATTCCCGCACTTTGCATTTGCAGATCCTGGGGTGGCTTGTTTTACTCAAGCTTTGGTGTCCCTGTCTTCATTTCCTGCCTTCCCTCTCTCTCTCCGCAAAAGCTCTCTCTCCCAGCAGGGAACAGTGAGCTCATGCCACAAATGAAATTTAAACCTGGGACTTCCAGTAAACTTTAAATTTGTAGGTAAAAAATTGTTTTGGTGTAATTCACATTTTAAAAAACTATTAATTTAAAAAAAAATGTTTGTAGGTAACAGGCAATAGTCAGGGTTCCTCACCATCCCATAACCTTTGTTTTCCTCAGGCAATTACGGTAATTGGTATCCACTAGTGATACAGCACAATATTTTTTTCTCCTGAAACCTTTTTTTCCTTTTTTTTTTTATTTAAAGGAGGAATATATTATGCATTTGTATACAACAGCCCGAGAATTCAAGAGTTTCACTTTCTACAGCAAGATTGGGGGCAGAGGAGAGACGTCCTCTTTTGAATCTGCAGCTTTCCCAGGCTGGTTCATAAGCACTTCTCCTGAGCCAAACAAGCCTATCTGTTTGAGTCAAGCAGATGCTGACATCACTATCTTTTATTTACAAAGAGTGGGGTAGGCCAGAACTGGTTTTTCAGGAGAAATGAAAGAGAAAGGAGGTGCTAAAACCTATATATCTGTTGTGGTAAAATGAAGCCCTTTGTCGCTGGTTAGGATTGTGTGTCGATTTTAAACAGTGTCCACGTTCACATGACATGCTAAGCCACCCTGCAAATAAGCTACACAGTGTGGGCTATTCGCGGAACAACCCATGGTGCACCCAGCTGACAATCAGGTTCACCATGGGTTCTTCTTCTTCTTCTCCTTCCCCCTTGGCCCTCCAGCCAGTATCCCAGTGTCCTTTGCAGCAGAATTCATCTTGTCTCCCCATCCCTGTTCCAATTGCTGCCCCATTTCATTCACCAACTTTTTTTTTTTTTAAATGTATTTTTAAGAGCTTCAAAACAGCACAATTGGGGTTGCATCTTTTTTTTTAAATTGGCCCCTGAAAATTGCGCAACTGTCTTTGTTTTTTTAAAACATACTACTACTACTACTACTATTATTATTATTATTATTATTATTATTATTATTATTATTATTATTTGTCAGTCTTTCACATGTGTGCAACTGCACACTTATGGCTGCCTGATATAAGTAGCCTTGCCTTGTCAATCCCTTGTAAGTTCCAGCTGTCAAAGGGAGCCAAGTGCAGTAGGTAACATACTTGGAAATTGACCAGGTGAGACTGCTTATAGGCTAATTTGCGCCTAGCTGTCAGTTGCCTAGCTGTCAGTTGCCTAGCTGTCAATTGAAAAGTGTGAAGGAAGGGGGGGCTGGCTGGAGTGGCTCTGCCAACCCACCCCTTACTCTAGACCAGAGATCCCAGGTGCCAGACTGCCAGCCTTAGCTCTGCTGTCTTGACCTGACTCTCTCAGGGACTTGCCCTTGTCTATACTCTGGATTTAGCGCTGAACCACAGAGCAACCACACACGCCATGTGGGGTAAAACCAGGAAGGTTTATTCAAGGTAAACAGATTACAACAAAAGTTGGGAAATGAGGGAAGGAGACAAGGTAGGGAGACACTTTGGTATACACAGTAGAGCTACAAAATAACAAAGCTGGTTCCTTATATATCTCCCAGGCACTCACTCTTTACCTGGGGGCCGGTCTTCTTCAGGGCTGCCTCATCAAAGCCCTACCAAACGTGCAGGCCACCACACCCACCCTAAGGTTCATGGGTTGGTGGTCCTCTTCAGGGCTTGCCTCAGCCAAAGCCCTACCACAGCTGATTTCACCAGGAGCCACCTGGGGCTGGATCCTGAGGGCAGTCCGAAGACCTGGACCTCCGCGCAGCTTGCTGCCCATGATCAACAACCAAAACCAGAAGCCACAGCTGGCAATATAGATTCTCCCCCCCCTCTTTTCAGTAGCCCAGCTGTCTTCGGCCAATCAGGATGAACTTCGCCTGGCCCAGGCAGAGGGGAGGGGTGACTCATGACTAGAGGACTTGCATTTGCATATTGCATACCAAAGGCTGGGTATCCAGCCTTTGAGGCCCATGCCTCATCAGATAAGTTATGCACATTTCGCCCCTCCCAGCTCCTAGCTGGGATTATACTGGTTTACACCTGAGGAGGTGTGAGTGAGTGTGTGTGTGTGTGTGTGTGTGTGTGTTTCAAAGGAAATGGAGGCTTTTTCTCTACAAAAAGTAAAGGGGAAGCCAGAGGATTACATTGATAAGGGAGTGATATCATCGCTGCCTCCTTTTGGTGGACCTACTGTACTTCCACCGCTTTCCCTCTTTACTTTTCAGTTGATAGCTGGCAACTGTGTGCAAATTAGCCTATATGCAGTCTTGCCTTGTCAATCTGTTACCTACTCTCCTTCCTTCGAAAGCTGAAACTTTCAAGGCCATTGACAAAGCAAGACTACACATATCGGAGAGCCATAAGTGCACACTTGCACACCTGCGAAAGACCAATAATAATAATAATAATAATAATAATAGTAGTAGTAATAGTAATAATAGTAATAATAAAAATGATGAACACAGTTGTGCAATTTTCTGGGGCTGAAAAAAGGTTGGCGAACCAGTGGTGCTCGCTCCAAAGTGCCACTTGGGCATTGGTAGAGGGGCTGTCACAGGTGGCGGCACAGGCAAGGTTGCAAAGAGCGGCAGGGTTTTTTGTCACTCTTGCTGAGCAGCTCGCTCGCTGATCCCCACAACCCATGATGGAATTGGTCTCCCTGGTTTGGATGACATGATAACCCTATCATGGGCCGAACAACCCCTAGAACAAGCCATGGGTTGTCAGGGTGGCTTGTTGCCTTGAAATAAGCCACCCTGCAGGAGGCAGTCTGAGCTCACATGACACGACAGCTCACCGTGCCTAGTTTGTTTATTTATTTATTTATCTCATGTTGTGCAAACCCAGTCAGTGGCTCAGAACCAGAAAATGATGGGACCAGCAGCAAGAGTAAGCTGCATACATACAGCTTGAGTGCAGCACCCGCAGCTCAAGAGTGCCTAGCAGAAGCCTAGCAGAGGGTTCTTTGGATCAGGCATGGAGAGTAACCCAAGGACTGTAGGGATGCTTGGCTTCTCCAGCACACTAGACATTTGCATGCCCAGCGCAACATATCAGGTCATGGAAAACATGCAAGGACATTTGTTGGACTGGAATAAGTGAAGTGCATTGACCTGTGTGATCAGCAGTATGACACTTAAATTTCTCAGTAGTGGTGTAATGAAGCCAAGGCTTGCAGGGATGCAATGCCCGCACTTTCTTAGCAGCAGAGACACTGATGCCATCTGTCTCCCGCCCTGCCCCAGACTTCCCTGTTCCCTCTGAACTTAGCTGCTACCCTTACAGTAGCTGGGGGGGGGGATTGAATTTACCAGTAACAATATCTGGGGCCTTCCTCCGACTGCCGCCCCTGAGGGAGGCTCGGAAGGCAGCAACAAGGGGGAGGGCCTTTTCTGTGGTAGCCCCACAACTGTGGAACAGGCTCTTGAGTGAGGCCTGCCTGGTGCCAACTTTACTATCCTTTCGATGCCAGGTTAAGACTGCCCTGTATGCTGAGCCATTTAGCAGCTCCAAATAGTACATGGGGTGGTGGTTATGTCACTTTCCCCCCCTCCTTTTCTTTTTTCTTTTAACCAGTCCACTTTTTATAATCTTGTCTTAGCTATTTACGGTAAGTAATTTTAAAATTGTTTTTAAAACGTCTAGGGAATTTTTTCCGATGTTGTTATTGTTTGTATTTTTATATTGTATTTTATTGTAAAATTGTATTTTATTGTAAAATTGTATTTTATTGTAAAATTGTATAATTGTTGTAAACTGCCCAGAGAGCTTCGGCTATTGGGCAGTATAGAAATGAAATAAATAATAATAATAACAAGAATAACATATTGTTCCTTGTTGCTGCTTGTATGAGGTGCAGATACGATGCAAGAGATTTTTCAATGGCACCTGGGAAGCCATGTAGCCACTACTAAGGCTTTCTCTAAGCATCCCTTTGTACGGAGCTATTTTTTACCCTTGGAAGCAGGTAGAATGAAGTCCCTACAGGAAGGACACTCCATGTGTGTACCAGAGCTTGTAGTCTTCATAGCGCATCAGTGAACCACAGCAACTGAATTGAACCCAAAATGTCCTGTTGATTCATGGAAAACAGTGTCTGCAATGTACCAAGAAAAGAAATAAAGTCTGATGATGACAGTAAAAATAATCTGTTCCAGAATAGGAAACTATAATGAAGGCTTGTTTGTTTTCTTCTTTTAATATCCTGATAAATGATTTAGGGCTGGAATATTCAAATCCAACCTCCTTTAAAAACTTGGAAGGAAGTGTCTCTGTGTTCATATTTGTGCCAATAGGAGCTTCCCTCCCAATTCAGATAGCACCTTCAGAGGAGACTTGGAGTGTGTGTGTGTGTGTGTGTGAGAGAGAGAGAGAGCGAGAGAGCAGTCCCATCTTGTTGGAATTAAGCCAAATTGGCCTGGATAAAGGTGGTGGTGGGAAAAAAAGGTGTGTGATGAACAGGAGAGGCAGCTTCAGCTGTATAAACAAAAAAGAACATTGAGGGTGGGAGAGAGAAGGAAGAGAACTTACAAATCAGAGGAAGGTTGTGACGGAGGAGATGGAGCTCTGAAATCACTGGAGAAGAAGAAAACCTCTAGGAAAGGTTAGTTGTTTTGTAGAAGGGAGGAGTAGACAGTCCTTCCCCCATGATGAGCTGGAGCATCTAGGTCCAAGAACAGAGTGCTGGAGTGGAGTTCTAGCCTGGTTCTCTAACACTTTGATGGGTTGGGAACTTGTGGAGAGCCCCACTGGTGGTTCTCATCATGACTCTGGTGGGAGAAGGGTTAAATGCCCTGCTTACCTGCTGCAGTCTCAACCTTGATTGTCCTCACCCCCCTGGCTGCTATTTGTTGTTTGAAAAGATACATGTGATGTTAAATCATATGTTTAAAGTTTATTTGGGAAAAAAGAAATGTGGTGGGGGAGGAGAAAAACAGAAAGTTAAAAAATAATCTCCTGCAGGAGTTTCAAATAATATAAAGAAGTCAATCTACTTAGCTAATTACATTTTACTTGTGTTTTAGAGCATGTGCAGAGTTCCTTGCAGGAAGGAGGTTCTGAGAGAGTATGTTCTTATAGAGCAGGGGCAGGCAACTTGTGGCCCTCCAGATGTTTTGACCTACAACCTCCATCAGCCCTAGCCAGCATAGCCAATAGTGAAGGACCATGGGAGTTGTAGACCAAAACTTCTGGAGGAGGGCCACACGTTGCCCATCCCTGTTATGGAGCATCTTTGGTCGCCAGGTTAGAGGGTTTCCAGGAGAATTTGAGGCCAGTAACAGCCGGCCTCTTTCCTCAGACAAAGTATGGTGAGAACCAAGGGCAAAAGAAGCTCCATCTCTGATGTAAATGGTCTCAGTAGCCAATCAGAAAGTTACTGCTTGGAAGCCTCTGAACTTGGATGCTTCTGAGATTCCTATGCCCTGTGAGGCTGAAGTGGCAGGGTGAGAGGAGCAGTGGAGGCACCCTCTTTGGTGATTTTTGCTAGATGGGCCATCTAGCAAGGGCACTTCAGAGGGGCAGGGAAGGAGGTTGGAGGAAGGAGGTTGGAGGTTCCAACTTCTTAATGGTTTTGAATTCCCATTACAAAAGAGCTAACCAGTTCTGCCGTTAGCCTATTGTTAAAAAGGAAAGAAAAAAGGAATCAAATTGGGGATGCGTATTGGTGACAAAACCCAGGATATAGTCCAGTAAAAAACAAATAAGGGTGAGCTATACAATTCCAGCAAAAGATTTTGTTTTGTTCTGTTTTGAGAAAACAATCAGACTAGCATAAGAAACAGCATAAAAGTTGTTATTGGCAAAGGCTGAAACTGGAACTGGAGTATCACTTTATGTGGCAAACCTGGTGCCCTCCACATGTTTTGGATTACAAGTCCCCTAATCCCTGACCATTGGCCATGTTATCTGGGGTTGATGGGAGTTGTAGTGCAACACATCTGGCAAGCTGGGGATGGCTGTTGCATGTTTTATTATCACATGCCCTCCTCTCTCTCTCTCTCTCTCTCTCTCTCTCTCTGTATGTATGTAAAATAGCTTTTCAGATATTCAAGGTGCAATCCTATGCAAGTTTAGACAGAAAAAAGGCTTTATTTGAGCAAGTGCCCATGGACAGTAGGCTGGTGGGGCAGATGGCCTCCCAGAGATTCAGGGCTCCAAATGAAAGTCAGGGTTCCAGCCCTAGTGGGCCACCCCTAACACCACCTCTGCTTGTTTCAGACAGAGGAGCCACCTGGCTTGAGAGCCCCCCCAACCGGATACTTTTGGGGCCTCTCACTGGCCATTCTCCTTGCCACTTGCAAGCTTGCACGTATATCCTACACACTGTAGCTGCTCTTTGTGTTGGGAGGGAAGCTCCCATTGAGGGCAGTGGGAGATTCCCTCTTGATGCAAACAGCATCTTCAGAAAGGCAGTTGTCATCAGGATCATGATGTGAGTAAGGGTTAAGGTCCCACTCACTGCCCACTCTGGTCTTAATCCTGATGCCTTCCCCCCAGCCATGGCTGCTGTCTGCATTTAAAGGGTTGGATCCAGATTTAATCATATTTAAAGCAGACCCTTGAAATAAGTGGGACATGAGTTAGGCAGGACTAACTTAACTCCCACTGATTTCAGTGGGTTTACTCTAAGCATGACTAAATCCGGATCCAACTTTTTTTTTTTTTTTTTTTTTTAAATAGAGAGTTAAACCACGTGTTTAACCATGGCAGGGCTCTCCAACCCTTGGGTCAGGCCTGGTTATTACTTGGATGGGAGACCCCTCCTCTAGTTTCCTGCACTGAGCAGGGGGTTGGACTCGATAGCCTTGTAGGCTCCTTCCAACTCTATGATCTATGAAATCTATGGGTCCCCAGATGTTGCTGACCTACAGCTCCCAGCATACCCAGCCAGCATGGCTAATGGCAAGGGATTCTGGGAGCTGTAGTCCAGCAACATCTGGGGGCCCAAGGCTGGAGAGCCCTGAACCATGGTGTGCTATAGGTTTGTAGATTTAATTATGGAGATGCTGTTCCTCCTTTATTCCACAGAGTGGTGATACAGCTCCACTTTGCGTTCAGGAGCTCTGAATAGCTGAGAGACATGTTTTCTCGCAGTGCTGGAGTATCCTCCCATCAACCAAATCTCCCTCCACACATCTCTCTCCCTCCTAGCTATATGTCCAACCACCATGGAACAGGATATGTTGGTGTGTGTCCATAGTGAGGGAAAGATTCCAAGCTGCTACACAGCTTGGTCAATTTCACTGGAGTGATCAAAAGTGAGATGGTAAAAACTGACAAGGCTCTTAGATATGCCAGCGCTAGAGAAAGAGAGAGAGAGATATGGAAGAGTCTTCAAAAGGAATTTCAAATTGGAAGAAGTGGAGGCCTATAAAATATAGGATATTAAAACAGTTATGGTAACTGTTATGGTAAATTTTAGTCTACATTTTTGAAAAGTCAGTGAGGATGTAAGCTATCTGGTGGAAAAGAGGGAAAAAATTCACCTCCAATCTTCTTGTTGTTGTTCCTCTCCTACCTGAAGTTGGACATCATCATGGGGTTGGACTCGATAGCCTTGTAGGCTCCTTCCAACTCTATGATCTATGAAATCTATGGCTAAACAGTCTTTAGATATGGCTGCTCTAAATGATGATATTGTATTGCCCCAAATCCATTCTTTAAGGCTTTTCAGCCAAGCCATTCTTCTTCCTACACTTCTTTTCCCTTGTATAATCAGCTGCAACAGTCTATACAGTAATACCTTGGATTGCAAGTAACTTGGTCTGAGAGCATTTTGCAAGACAAGCAAATTTTTAAAATAAATGTTGACTTGATAAACGAGCAAGGTCTTGCAATGCCGCGTAGGGATGTAACCGCTTGCCACGAGCGGGTGTAGTGGGCCGAAATCGCCTGCCAGAGACTCACTTTGATATAAGAGTGTTTTGGATTACAAGCACAGTTCCGGAACCAATTATGCTTGCAATCCAAGGTATTACTGTATTTTCATTTCTCATTATATGACCAAAATATTCTCATTTTCTGCATTTTATGTGTTTTATAATTTTATAAAGTCAATAATTTATAATTGAACTTTATACATTCTCTTCAATACTTCTTCACTGGTCAGCCCCTTGGTCCATGAAATTTGTAATATCCTGTGATAAATCCACATTTGAAATGCTTTCATCTTTTTAATGGTAGTTTTATGGAGCCTTGCTCAGGCTGGGGGTGAACACATCCAGCGTACTGTTTTTCTAGCCAAGATGGGGTCTCTTTGGTTCACTCTTAAAATGGAGCTAGTTTGTGGCACTTGACACCTGAAGCTTGGCATAAGCACCAAGGGGAACCTAGGGGTGGGCACCTTGGGGTTATTTTGTTTTAAAAACACATTAAGGGCACAATCCGATGCAAGTTTAGACAGAATTAACCTACTACTTGCTGGGGCATACTTGGACTTGTAGGCCTTTTTTCTGTCTAAGCATGCATAGGATTGTGCCTTAATTGATTTAAATTCATTTAAATTAAGGCACATTCCTATGCATGCTCTTAGGGCCTCCCCCATGGGGCTCCTCCTCCCTTGTCTGTCACCACCTCCTGCTATTCCAGTGGGCTGTGTGGAGGCCGTTCCACCAGCCCTGCCAGAATGAATTCCTCCCTTTCTCCCCCCCCCCATTCCTTTTTTCCTTGTGTATCATGTCTTTTTGGATTGAAAGTCTGCTGGCAGGGACTGTCTTGTTTAATTGATTACATGTAAGCCGCTCTGGGAGCCTTTTTGACTGAGGAGCGGCATAAAAATATTTCAAATAAATAAATGAATAAATAACACCAACAACACACCCCTTGTCCTAGTTCAAACAGAGTTGAATCCTTTCATGAATTGCTGACCCTGTAGCATCTTCATACCATTTTCTCTGCCACCGCACAGTGCCTAGAGATTTGGGGTTGACTTTTTTTTTTTTAATGAAAGCTTGAATTGTGCAAATTCTAATATGCATGTGGAAGGCACCTAACAGCCTTTTGGAGAAGAGTAATATATAGACTACTTGTGTTTCCTCTGTCTTGGGGAAGCTGAACAAGTGCTACTTGAAATAATACTGAAGAATGCCTCTTAATGAAGTGACCCTTCTGGCACCGCTCTCCCTTTCAGCACAATGTACAGCTCCAGTCGTGACTCAAGTGGAGGTCTGCTGTCCTAAATGCAGACCGACATGTAGGTTGAAGAGAAAACTAGCATGTTCAGTGCTCCTATAGCCAGATAGCACCTATTTATCACCCTGGCTGTACCAGAGAGCTGCAGGGTGAGATATTCATGGTAGTCTGATGCATTTTCGATGGGAACGGTTGCTTGGTTTCTTGTTTCATGCTAAGGCAGTCGGGGAGGCAAAGTGCTGTTTCGGTGGTGATGGAACGCAACTCGGGGTGACCCCAAACTTGCGTGCTTCCTCTTGCCTTTTCATTTCCAAGTTCCAACCTCTCGCCCCCAGAGACTGATAATGGGGCTACTAACACTTGTTCGGGAGATGCTGGGTGCTTGGTTGCTATGGGAACAGGGCTCCACATGCGTACCTTTTCAGACAAGAGAGGATTTGGAGAGCTATGTCAAATGGAGGCGTGGTGGGCTGCTAGACCCAGTTCAGCAAACTGGTTAGGACAAAAATGGAAGCATGTGATATCCGAGCTACCTGACAGGTACTTCTAATGTAACTCTCCTAGTTGAGCTAAGCAATTCTTCATTACTCAGTGCTGCTTGATGAACCAAGCTGTTTAATTTCTACCGCAGCTTTTCCCAACCTGGTATTGGATGTGTTGGATTACAGCCTCCATCATCTCCAGCCAGAATGGGGAGGGGAGGCTGCTCTCGGGCTATAACTCTTCCTCCTACATGCCCAGTCACACCTAAGCCAGTATGGTATAGTGGTTAGAGTGTTGGCCTAGGATTGGGGAGACTGGGGTTTGAATCCCCTCTCAGCCATGAAGCCCCCTCAGTGACCTTGAGTCAGTCATTATCTTTCAGCCTAATCTACCTTGCAGAGTTGTTGACTGGGTTCAGACAACATGATAAGCCACACTCAAGGGTTGAGTATGGGTTGAGTGTGGGTTGTCGTTGAACTGTGGGTTGTTGTTGCAATGTGGGTTATCATGTTTTCTGAACCCAGCCATGCTAACAAACCATGGTTGGTTAACCATGAACAACCCACAGTTCACAACCCAACAACAAACCATGGGTTGGGTTGTTCGTGGTTAACCAACCATAGTTTGTTATTACAGCTGGGTTCATACAGCACAATAACCCACATTTCGACAACAACCCATGGTTCAATGACAACCCACACTCAACCCTTGAGTGTGGCTGGCTTATCATGTTGTCTGTACCCAGTTGTTGTGATGATAAAATATACACCAGCCTGAGCTCCTTGAGGAAAGAATGGGATACACATGTAATTAATGTATTAACATAATGACCTCTTTTGGACTCTTTCTTTCATGTTTCCTCTGTAATAGCCCCATCCAGAGTTTTCACCTGGAGCTCAGCCTTGGGCAGAGGTAGGCCACCTGGTTCCCTCAAGATGTTTTGGACTACAACTCTCATCAGAACCAGACAGTATGGCTGGTGGCCAGGGATGATGGGAGTTGTAGTCCAAAACATCTTGAGGGAACCAGGTGTCCTGCTCCTGGACTAGAGTCTTGCTCTCCACTGAATGGCAGCAATTCACAATTAAATATCAACTCTGTACCTTTTTTGGCTGAAGCTACTTGAACATGTACTGGAAGTCAAATGAAGCCATGAGGACTGAGCACATTGCCTGGACTGGCCTAGGAATTCCTATGAGACGTTTTGGGCAGAGGAGCTATTTCACTTTTTTTTTTTTTTGCATTGCTCAGAACCAGCTGGGATTTGGCCAGAACACTGGAATGTGGGAACAGGTTTAATTGTTAGGAAGCAATTGGACAGATTACTGACAGCAAGCATTTCCCTATTTCTCCAAAAGTAAATGGGAGCAGAGACTGAGGGTTGCTGTTGTTTTTTTAAATGAAAGTTGAACTATCAAGCTGGGAACCTAGAACAGCCTTGTCCAACTTGGTGCCTTCCAGACGTGTTGTGCTACAACTCCCATCATCCCTACTCAGCATGGGGGAGATGGGAGCTGTAGTCCAACACATCTGGAAAATAGCTATGCTGGCTGGAGTTGTAGTACAACACATCTGGAGGGCACCAGGCTGGGGAACAGTGTTCTCCAGGACCAGGTTGTAGAATGGTGCAATTGGCAGTGCTGGCTAGGGATTATGGGAGTTGTAGTCCAACACATCTGGATGGGTGCTGATTGAGGAAGGCTGGCCTAGAACATCCCTAGGAGGACCAGATTTCCACAGCCCCCCTCCCCCATGGTTACTGCCCTGTGTTTGTCACCTTTTGCCAGGACATGAAAACATAAGAAGAGCCCTACTGGATTGGATCCAAGGCCCATCTAGTCCTGTTTCCCACAGTGGTCCATCAGAAGCCAATGGGAGGCCCACAAGCAGGATATGGGGATAACAGCCCCCTGGAGGCAATGTATAGCCATCATGACTCATAGCCATCAATAGCCTTTTCCTCTGTCAATTGCTCCCATCCCTCTTTAAAGCCATCAAAGTTGGCGACCATCATTACATCTTGCAGTAATAAAGTCCACCATCTGACTAGGCGTGGTGTAAAGAAGTACCTCCTTTTGTCCATCTGACTCTCACCTCATTCAGCTTCATTGGATGACCCAGGTTCTAGTTTTATGAGGGAGAAAAACTGTCCCAGCATGTCGCATACGTCCTACACTTGGGCCAATCTAGCTTGCAGTCCTTGTTTGAGCACTGTGCATCTGTTGCAGCTTGAGCAGAAAATACATCATCAGCAAAATGGGTGGAGGGTTTTGTGCGACTCGTGAATGAGCGAGATGTTCAGGAATAAACCAATGGGAGTTTTCTAGGCAGTGTTGCTGAAGAAAGAAACAAAGAAAGAAAGACTCAATTTGCTCCTTGCTGGAAGGTGACAGATCAATAGCCAGGTGCTACAATTCCGCTTTCCAAATTGAGGCTATTTATCCAGGTGACAGACTTAGCATCCCGCCAAGGTGTCATACGGGGGTTTTGTTCTGTGTTTTTCATTTTTAAGCCAAGCACGTGCGTGATGGACACCCCAGGCCCTGGTGTAAATGGAACTCATTCTCTCCTCTGTGTGAAATGCAGCACAGCAGCCAGAGTCCACTCTGTGATGTTTTGACTGCCCCATTGACCGTGTGTATCACACACAGGGCACTTAGCTGGATGCTAAACAAACAGCCCAACCTTTCACAGTGAGCAGGCAAGGCGGCAGGTAGCACACTCAATGGGACATGCTGATCTCCACCCCCTCCTGCCCCCAGCTGCTGCCCTGGTGCACTTCTCCACTTTAAGTCTTAATTTTCGCCAAAGTACCAATTAACGAGGACTGCCCACGGGGTTTGCCCTGCCGCCATCTGATTTCAACCCCTCGGAGAGGCCAGGAGCAGCTGGCTCTTCATTAATGGGACGGAGGAGAACAAACATTATTAAGCTTGCCCCATACCTTCCCCCAAGGGGGCTGGTGGGGCTGGGCTGGCAGATGTAAGGCAGGGAACTACTGAAGGAAGGCTGCAGAGCTGAGGAAATTGGCTGAACTTTATTTGCATCTCAAAAGCAGGGCTGTAGGAGGGAAGGCCTCTCCTGTGATCAAGGTGGCTTGCTTTCCTGTGTGATCCCTTTGCAAAGCAGCCTGAGGCCTGCTTGGGATTAGTGATTGGATGGCCCTGTGCCCTGCCTTACAGAGAACAGTCCTGTATTCGAAGGTGTCCTCTATTTGAAAGGCCAAGTTCAGTTTAAAGATAAAGAACCCTGTGACAGGAGGGCAGAGGCTGGGAACAGGGGTGGTGCTGGGTACCGAAGAGATCTGGGGTTCAGGCCCACAGGACAAAAAAAAAAAAAAAGAGAGCACAAATTTGCATATGCTAATTTACATATACTGAAGTCTGTAAAGGACCCTGTCTCCTAAGGGATGCATGGATAGGGGAGAGGAGGGCATTTGATTTCAGAAAAAAAACCTCAGGCAGAAAGATTCAAGGGGGGGGTAGAAGGAGGGGAAGCACATGTGGGCAGAAAGCCAGCTCATCCAGGGGGATCAGATGCAACAGAGATCATCAGGGCCCCTGTACCTTTATTTCAACAAATGCCCATGGACAGCAGGGTGATCTATGCTTGGTAAGTGTGCATCAAAAATTTGAAGAAATTTGCACGTTTTGGTAAGTTTGCATCAAACAAAATAAAACAAATGAAATCTCACCCATCCCTTAATTGCTAATGGTAATCCATATTCAAGGAATATTGTATATTCCTTGAATATGAGCCATGCTGACCTTTTAAACCATTCTGACTAAAAGCCAGTTGGAAACTCAGTTCATAAACACAGTCTAATAAGCGCGACTCTGCCTTCTTAGCCTTTTCAAATGGGTTTAAACTACATCACAAATTTAAACTAATTTGAAAGCAGTTTAATATTCACAGTCCAATACATGTGTGTCCCCCCCTTCAAAGAACTGTGGGAAGTAAAGTTCAATAAGGATTTTTTTTTTTCTTGGAGAGATCCACTTCCTTCTTCACAAAACTGCAGTTTCCAAAATTCCTCACTGGAACTGCCTGTGGAACCACAATGCCAGAATTTGTCTCTGTGGTTCTTCAGAGTTATCTGTTCAGAAAAATTCCTCTTACCCTTGAATGACCAAAACTCATTAGAACTGTGAGCTGGGAGGGAGATGCAGCACAGAGCACTGTGAGGTCATTCTATAGGACTGGGGGCTCATTTACATGACCACTTTGAGGACTTATTTTCTATCTCTGGTGATTTTTCATTAGTATGGTGGAAATGACCCTGATCAGTCTCATAACCATAATTGTTGGCCTGGTTTGGCCTCAGGCTTGTGTGTTTATGTTTCCTCCAGTGCAGCCATGAAGAAGAAAGTAGAGCTTTTCCTTCTGTTTTTTGTTAACTGCAGGTTCTTGTTATGTCTGAACCTGAACCTGTGGTTAATCTTAACTATGGTTCAGGGCAGGAGTGCAAAAAAAAATATTCACCATCCATGGTGGTGAACCTATTCTGGGGATGGAGTTCAGCACCATGGATAGCTCCCATGAAGCTCCAAATACAACCTGCAAAACCTGAAATGAAAAAGGGAGCGCCACCGAAACAGGAGTTGCCAGCCTCCCCTGCCCCTTTATATCTGCCACTGTCCAAAGAAATTGCAGTGGCACTGCTTGGGGAATCCCTTGCTAGTGCTGCCTGAGAGACTGGAGAAAAGGAAGGGGTTTCCTCACTAGCAAGAGAATCCCTTCCCTCATCTCCAGTCCCTGCTAAGAGATTGGAGATAAAGGATGGGATTCTCCGCTAATAGATCAGAGAGAAGGAAGGGGCTCGCTTGCTAGCACTAGCAAGGGAAACTGTTCCCTGCTTAATCAAAGGGAGCTGAGAAAATTAAAGAGACAAAAATATAAGAAAGCAAAGCAAGAGAGGCAGAGAGAGATATTCAATAGGACAGCAACAAACTCCTGGCTTATATATATATATATATATATAGATAAATAGATAGATAGATATAGATATAGTGAGTGTGTGTGTGTGTGTGTGCGCACGCATGCACATACGCACATGTGTGTGTGCAAGCATGTGACCAAGCATGTATATGTGTGCACATGTGCAACCCCTGGCTCCTTGGCACTGCCCGATGTGGGCCACGTGGGCCAAAAAGGTTGTGCACCCTGGTTTAGGGAAACAAGCCAACTTCACAGGCCACAGTTTGTGGTTGGCTTGTTTCAATAAACCATAGTTAAGGCTAACCAAAAGATTATCTGGGTGCAGACATAATGATATGTTGCAGTTAGTTAAAAATGGAACGAAACACTTCTGATCTCCTCATGGAAATGCAGGAGGTAGAGAAGGGAGCAGGAGAGGTGACATGCTTGAGGCTCGTTCATGTGACATGACTCTTTTATAGTTTTACTTCAACCTAAGCCGTGTGTGGGGGTGTTGGAGTGTGTGTGAGTTGGGAGATTTATAATCCTATCTGTGTGCTAACAGACGCCTGAAATTCCACACACAGATCTTCCAGATCTCACCTCCCTGTGCAGCGTGCTGGTTCGGTACCAGTTTGGCCAGCCTAGTCTGCCCTGTAATCAGACTTGCTTCCAGCTTCCCCGTTGCAGATTAATCCATGGAGTCAGGAAACACTCTGGAACACCACAGGTCTAATTCTACCTGTTTATTACTTAGCAAGTAAAGTTCTACAGAGTATACATTTCCTAGTTACAGTCCATGTGCAGAGTATAAATGCATAGCAAGCATTACATCCAGTGGAGTAAGTTGAGCTTCACTCCACCTCAGCAAAGACGTTACATTGTTGCAGGAACAAAGTCTAGCAAGAAGAACAAGAACAGAGAAAACAGTCCACCTTCTCTCTAAGATGGCTTCAGACAGAAAACAAGTTAGCACGTCATCAGAACTTACAAACCATGTGACCAGCTCATATTGTTCCCACAGTCCAGAATACAAGGATTCTAGTAAGACATAACAAACCTGTTTACCTCGCCATTCTGTCTCTTCCATGTGTAAACAATGTGCTGCAGCTGGTAAAGTGATACATATCACAACAGGGGTGTGTAGGGGGGGGGAATTACATGTTACCACAAGTGGAAAATAAGCCTTCAAAATGATGCTGGAGACAGGCAGGGACCAAACGAACACATTTAAGGCACAATCCTATAGCATGTTTAGATGGAAAAAAAGGCCTACAATTCCCAACATGCCCCATCTAGCTATGCTGACTGGGGAATGCTGGGAGTTGTAGGCCTTTCCCCCCATCTAAACATGCATAGGGTAGTGCCCTTAGTCAGTCCCGTGATTTGGAAGAAGTGTGTTGCCAGGGCTGTCTCTTGTAGCTCCGAGCCCCTTTGACCTCACTGCGGCAACTTATCCCCCTCCCCACGCCCAAAATGAAGGTAGTGGAGGAAAAGATAATGAGCTGCCACTGCTGGGCAATCTGCACTTTCCTCGCCACCATGTTCCTTCATAGAATCATAGAATCATAGAGATGCTCTCAATGGGGCTGCCAAGCTCCTCTTCCTGTATCTCTGTGCAGAGATACGTATTTTTAACATACAGTGCAACTCCACCTCCCTTTCTGTTGCTTCTGTTCCTTTTGAACATTTCCCCCCCTTCTGTTTCCACACCACCTACTGCTTCTGATGGGATCTGGCCAAGCGGCCGTCACTCTGAGCCCTGTGTGATAGAGAGGAGATTGCTTATGGCAGGAAAATAGTATAATTTGCCTCACCTGTCATTTACATGAAAGCTGCTAAAAGCTTGATTGCCCATAATTAAGGTGAGTATGAGTGGTGTGTGTGTGTGTGGGCGGGCTTTGGAAGAGGGGCTGTGAACCATCGGAAGGCATGTGACAGAGACATGGGGCATGATGTGTCTCTGTGTTGTGTGCATGTATTTATGTGTGCAAATTGCAATGTAAAAAAAGAAGAAGAAAAGGGACGGGATAAAAAGAGCAAATGGTTTGTGTGCTCCATGCTGAATTTAGATATCTAAGATATTTTGCCAGCTCCAGCAGTCATTATGTGCCACTCAGGTGCTGCCGTTTTCATGGCCTGCGAAATGAAAATGTGACTTACCGTACACACTTTTAGGTTCAACATTATGTGAACTAGTCACACAGCCGCACATGATATATAAATGAACAAACAAACTCCAAGACAAACAAAACTTTTAGGGGACAATCGTTTGACAATGGTCAGATCTGGACATTTTAGGTGTCTGATTCTTTCCGCTTTAGTACGATCAGTAGATAAAATGAACCACAGGGATGCTAGTTTTTGTTTTGGATTAAATCATCCAGAAGAAAAGTGTGCGCTACACTCTTATGAATATCCAGTACTGCCTGAAGGTTTTTGAGGATCCTTGGGCAGGATGCCTTCAATGCGACCCCTTCCTCAGTGAGCCTACCTTCTCACCACCATTGCCATTAACTGCTACTGCTTTGCTCCTCATCCTCTCTCTCATCATTGACAGCTAGAGAGCCAGTGAGCAGCAAGTTGGCAGTGGCATCTGCTGCTCCTTCTCACCACCACTGTTGTCTGGGCCAGAGCGAGAGGCAGATGAACAAGCAGGTTGCAGTGGTGAAGAGGCCACGACGACAATAAAACCAGCAAAACTTGAGCTCGCCAACATTCTTCAAATCCCATAGAATCATAGAACCATAAAAAAGTAGAGTTGGAAGGGGCCTACAAGGCCATCGAGTCCAACCCCCTGCTCAATGCAGGAATCCAGGTCAAAGCATCTCTGACAGATGTCTGTCCAGCTGCACCTTGAATGCCTCCAGACTGGGAGAGCCCACCACCTCCCTAGGTAGTTGATTCCATTGTCTTATTGCTCTGACAGTCAGGAAATTTTTCCTGATGTTTAGGTGGAATCTAGGTTCCTGTAACTTGAGCCCATTATTCCGTGTCCTGCAAACTGGGATGAACGAGAAGAGATCTTTGCCCTCCTCTGTGTGACATCCCTTCAAATACTGGAAGAGTGCGATCATATCTCCCCTCAGTCTCCTCTTCTGAAGGCTAAACATGCCCAGTTCTTTCAGTCTCTCCTCATAGGGCCTTGTTTCCAGTCCCTTTATCATCCTTGTTGCCCTCCTCTGAACCCTCTCCAGTTTGTCTATGTCCTTCTTAAAGTGAGGTGCCCAGAACTGGACGCAGTACTCAAGATGAGGCCTAACCAGTGCCGAGTAAAGGGGAATTATCACTTCCCGCGATTTGGAAGCTATACTTCTATTAATACAGCCCAAAATTGCATTTGCCTTCTTTGCAGCCACATCGCATTGCTGGCTCATATTCAGTTTGTGATCTACCACAATTCCAAGATCCTTCTCACTTGTAGTATTGTTGAGCCAAGTGTCCCCCATTCTGTAACTCTGCATTTGGTTTCCTCTCCCTAGGTGCAGCACTTGGCATTTATCCCTATTAAATTTCATTCTGTTGTTTTCGGCCCAGCGCTCCAGCCTATCGAGGTCACTTTGAATTTTGTTTCTGTCTTCCAGAGTATTAGCTGTTTCACCCAACTTTGTGTCATCTGCAAATTTGATAAGCATTCCCTGTACCTCCTCATCCAAGTCATTAATAAAAATGTTGAAGAGCACCGGGCCCAGGACCGAGCCCTGTGGTACCCCGCTCGTTACCTCTCCCCAGTTTGAGAAGGAACCATTGATAAGCACTCTTTGAGTCCGATTCTTTAGCCAATTGTGGATCCACCTGATAGTTGTTCCATCTAGCCCACTCTTAGCTAGCTTACTAATCAGGATATCATGAGGCACTTTGTCGAAAGCTTTGCTGAAGTCCAGATATATAATGTCCACAGCATTCCCACAGTCCACAAGGGAGGTTACCCGATCAAAAAATGAGATCAGATTAGTCTGACAGGATTTGTTCTTGACAAATCCATGCTGGCTTCTAGTAATCACTGCATTGTTTTCAAGGTGCTTGCAGACTGACTTCTTTATAATCTGCTCAAAAATCTTCCCAGGGATTGATGTCAGACTGACTGGCCTATAGTTCCCAGGTTCCTCCTTCTTGCCCTTTTTGAAGATGGGAACAACATTTGCCCTCCTCCAGTCGTCTGGCACTTCACCTGTCCTCCATGATTTCTCAAAGATAATAGACAGTGGTTCTGAGAGTTCTTCTGCCAGTTCCTTTATTACTCTAGGATGCAGCTCATCAGGCCCTGGAGATTTAAACTCGTTCAGAGTAATCAGGTGCTCCTTGACCATTTGCCTATCAATCTCAAGCTGCAATCCTGCCCCTTCAGTCTGCACTTCAGGTTTGCCAGGGGGGTCATAGACCCTCTTTTGGGAGAAGACCGAGCCGAAGTAGGAATTGAACACTTCTGCCTTTTCTTTGTCTTCTGTTATCAATTTGCCATCCTCATCGCGTAGTTGAACCACCAGTTCTTTCTTCTGTCTTTTACTGTGCATGTATCTGAAGAAAGCTTTTTTGTTGCTTTTAGCATTCCTCGCTAACCTTAGCTCATTCTCAGCTTTAGCCTTCCTGACACTATTCCTGCAGTTCTGTGCTACCTGCCTGTACTCTTCCCCTGTAGCCTGTCCTTCCTTCCACTTCCTATACATGTCCTTTTTTGTTTTCAGGTCATCTTTGAGTTTATTGTGAAGCCACATTGGCTTTTTCTGTTGCCCTCTGCCTTTTTTCCTTGTGGGAATTGTTTGCAATTGTGCCTTTAAAATTTCCTTCTTTAAAAACTCCCACCCCTCCTGGGCTCCCTTTCTCGTGAGAGTCACTTGCCATGGGATCTTACTAATCATTGTTCTGAGTTTGTTAAAATTGGCTTTCCTAAAATCCAGGGTACGTGTTTGGCTACACTCAGCTTTTGCTTCTGTTAGAATCAAGAACTCTAGTATAACATGGTCACTTTCCCCCAGAGTTCCCGAAACTGCCACTTTATCCACTAACTCGTCTCTGTTGGTTAGAATCAGGTCAAGGATAGCCGATCCTCTAGTTCCTTCCTCCACTTTCTGTAGGAGGAAGTTATCAGCAACACAGGTCAGGAATTTCTTGGAGGGGCCATGTTTGGCTGAATAAGTCTCCCAACAGATATCAGGGAAATTGAAGTCTCCCATTACTACCACATCGTGCCTCCTTGAAACAATGGCAATTTGCTTTTCAAAAGTTCCATCCTCATCTTCTCCTTGATTGGGTGGTCGGTAGTAGACTCCAACCGCCATGTTCGTTTTATTCTTTGCCCCCTTTATTTTAACCCAGATGCTCTCAATGGGGCTGCCAAGCTCCTCTTCCTGTATCTCTGTGCAGAGATACGTATTTTTAACATACAGTGCAACTCCACCTCCCTTTCTGTTGCTTCTGTTCCTTTTGAACAAGTTATACCCTTCAATTGCTGTATTCCAGTCATGGGAGTCATCCCACCAGGTTTCAGTTATCCCTATCAAGTCGTACCTGCCCTCATGTATCAAGAGTTCAAGTTCGTCTTGTTTATTGCCCATACTCTGGGCATTAGTATAGAGACATTGAAGACTATGTGCTTTATAGTCCGACTTTCCCCCTACATTTTGTGGTAGACTATCAATGGGCACCGCTGGAGCTGTTCTCTCCGTTGTGGCATAGAGGCCTTCTTCCATTGGTACCCCCGAGTTTATGTCTCCCTCCCCTGTTGGATTCAGTTTAAAGCCCTCCTGATTAAGTTCCTCATGCTGTGTCCAAACACATTCTTCCCAGTCCTTGTGAGGTGCAACCCATCCTTTGCCAGCAGTCCATCTTCCAGGAAGTGTAGCCCGTGGTCCCAGAATCCAAATCCCTCACGTCGGCTCCACCTTCGTAGCCAGTCATTCACTCGGAGTATTTTTCTTTCCCTTTCTATGCCTCTTCCAAGTACTGGAAGGATGGATGAGAAAACTATCTGGGCCCCGAAGTTCTTGAGTTCCCTTCCCAGCTCTTCAAAGTCTGCCGTGATTTCTTTGTAACTCCGCTTGGCAGTATCATTTGTACCCACGTGGAAGAGAAGAAAGGGGTATGTGTCGGTGGGCTGCATGAGCCTCGGCAGCTGTTCTGTCACATCTTAATCCGTGCCCCAGGGAGACAGCACACCTGGCGAGTCCATGGGTCTTCGCGACATACTTTGGCTTCGATCCCCCGCAGGAGGGAGTCTCCCACTACGAGTACTCTTCTCTTCCTCTTGCTGTAGGCCTTGGTTCGATTTCCTCCACTTGACTGACCCTCAGCCTCTTGCTCGCTGTCACGTTGGGTGCCCGGTAATCCGTCCTCTGCAGGCTGTCCTCTGCTCTCGTCCTCAAGTACATGGAAGCGGTTCCATAGCTCCACTGCTTCCACAGGCGCAGAGTGTCTTGTAGTTCTTCTGCTCCTAACAGTCACCCTTTTCCAGGGAGTTCCCCCTGTGTTATTTTCCCTTGCCTCTGCAGTCTCTGACTCCGCCTCATCCTGCAGTTGCCCTTCTGGCTCCTGTACTGTGCTTTGGTGCTGTAGATCCACCGTTCTGTCTAAGAACTCCTCACTTTCTCTTATGCTCCTGAGGGTTGACACTTGCTGCTCCAGTCCTCTGACCTTTTCTTCCAACAGCGTGACCAGCTTGCACTTGTTGCATGTGTAGGCCATGTTGATCTCCGGCAGGAAAACAAACATTGCACACCCCTTGCAGGTAACCACCACTGCTGAGTCCTTTCCTTCCATAGTGCTCTGTTTCTGTCTTCCTAGAATATATATATATATGTGTGTGTGTGTGTGTGTGTGTGTGTGTGTTTTGATCTTGAAGCTCATTCCGACTCAAGGCTGTATTAGACTGCAGTCTTTGTTTTTGTGTCCCCCCCCACGTGAAAATCCATTTCCCCCCCCCCATGTGTACTATTTTCCCGGATGTACACATCAACTGTGCACATCTTTGAAATGTCTGCATTCTTCTTCCATTGATTAAAGCATATCTCTGCACATTTCCCAAAAGTATACATTTTTCATGCACACTTTTTAAACATACACATGCTGTTGAACACATTTTCGGGGGTACACCAATCACATCGTAAGCTCAGAAAAGTATGTACTTCGATCGTGGATTGCGTCCTGAGTCCGTGTTTGGTCCAGAAGGTGAGAACTGGGTAAATCCTGATTTAAAAAGTACTGAATTGAATTTCTCATCATACATCCTTAAGAGGAAGAATAACTCCAGGGGGGCTCTAATTAGTGGGCCCCTGCTGGGGTGTGCACCCTTGGCAGGTGCCTAAACATGCCTACCCTTGATGCCACCCCTGTGAATACTTCAAAAGGGAGCACTCCCAAATGGAAGGGCGCACATGTTGGTATGTCTTGAGCTTATTTATCTTTTGATATGTTTTAAACGAACTGTAATTGAGTTAATGTTGTAATGCATTTTAATTATGGTGATGGTATCTGTTCATTTTGTGAACTGCTTTGAGCACAACCTGTTGTGGAAAATGTGGTATACAAACACATTGGTGATGACTTCTGCTGCTATGGCTGTGTTTTAGAACACTCAGAGCCAAGGCTGGCCCAAAATATTTTGCTGCCTGAAGTGAAGGGCATGATGGTGCCCTTCCTCACCCACAGTTCCATGCCCAGAAGGTAACCGGACTGGCAGTTGACTCTTACTTCTTCAGCACTGGTTAGGTCACAGTGTTCTCCAACCTTGGGTCCCCAGCTGTTTTTGGCCTACAATTCCCAGCATGCCCCAGCCGGGGCATGCTGGGAGTTGAAGGCCAAAAACAGCTGGGGACCCAAGGTTGGAGAACACTGGATAGCATCCTCCACCTCACCTGAGGGCAGAAGGCTAGCTTGAGGTGGGAGGGGCATAGCACGCCGCTCTGTCTTGCCACACCTCCCTGTCACTCCTCGCCCCTCCGCATCTGTCACCTGAGGCAGCCACCTCACTCTACCTAAAGATAGGGCTGGCTTTGCTCAGAGCCAAAATAGACACGAGGAGGGAGAGAGTAAATAAACTGAAATGCAGTCATGCGTTGTAGGGCTTCTCCACACAAGGCATCTATAGTGTGAACGTGATTCCTCACTCACAGTAGTTTGTGGGTGCTTTACATGACGTCGTCATCCTCCAGGACCTCTCCTGTGCTTTGCAAACATTTCCACATGCTTTTTTTTTTTTAGAGCAAGGAAAGTGTAGTATTATCTGGAAATGGTGGAATGAACCCCAATGAGAAACTTGTGTATTTTCGCAATTCTGTTATATCGCAGCAGCACCTTGCGGTTGTGTAATGGAACATATAGAAAGGTAGAGAAAGAAAAACCCCAGAAACAAACAAACATGTGTAAAGGAGCTGATTTTAATCCCGCAAAGAATCTGGAAGTAAAGTCATGAGGCTTCTGTACATAAGGCTTTTAAGTCACCACCAAATAAAAGCTGCAATGGATAAGGAGCCCCACTGACATAGGAGACACCAGCCTCCACTGGTTGAGTGGAACTGAGAGAAGCCAGGATGATGGGTGGAAAGCTGCAAGGTCTACATTTCTTCTCCTCACCCAGGGCCTTGAGAGGATCATTGGCCAACACAGTAAGGCAGTAGCATATACTCCTTACATTAATGATTGCAAAAGGCGGCCAAAACTCAGCCATTTTGTTGTTTATCCTGGAGGGTTTTTTGGTTTTTTTACAGGTAGCAGATGGGCTTTACTGATAATGAAGTCACAGCTCACTGGTGTCTTCTGCACGGCAGAAAGAATTTGAGCAAGGAGGTATGCTTGCGTGAATGCATATGACGAGCAGCATCTGCCATTAGCAAATATTCCAATCTGCTTGTCACAGCCAGGAACCCGAAACAAGGCCGGGAGTCGAGGGGGGAGGAGAAAGAATCAATACTTCTAGGCCTCCCTTGGGCTTGTCACTTTCAGCCTCATCGAAGCTGCAGTCACAGCCTCATCATTTCACTTGCCAAAGCTAAGGAGTCATGAAAGGGTTGCTTCCCATACTGTGTATTCCTAAAGGTGTGTTCAGTTCCTGTTCCTTTCCTGGACCCCTCTGGTGTGCCAGTTCCCTGTGTTCATTCCTGGTCTGTTAGTTCCTTGTGATTCCCCTCAGCCCTCTCAATGGTGTACTCGGCAGTTTCCAGCTGGATCTTTGGAGCTGCTGGTTTGTGCTTTCTGGCATGATGGAGACCAGGATGACGATGGAGGTTTGAACACCAAGTTCTACGAGGCAAGGGTGAAAGAGCTGGGTATGTTTAGTTCGGAGAAGGAGAGGTTAAGGGGAGACATGATCGTGGTCTTCAAATATATGAAAGGCTGTCCTGCAGAAGATGGAGCCTACTTGTTCTCTGTTGCTCTCGAGGGCAGGACTACAACCAACAGGTGGAAATTGCAAGGAAGCAGATTTTGGCTAAACATGTGCGCTCGTGATTCCTCACTCACGGTAGTTTGCAGGTGCCTTACACAATATTGTCATCCTCCAGGGCCTCTCTTGTGCTTTCAAACCATTACCATGGCTTTTTTTTTTTAGAGCAAGGAAAGTGCAGTGTTTTCTGGAAATGGTGGAATGAACCTTTCGCAATTCCGCTATACTGCAGCGCCACCTTGTGGTTGTGTAATGGAACATATAGAAAGGCAGGGAAAGAAAAAACGCTGGAAAAAAACATGTGTAAAGGAGCTGATCTTAATCCTGCAAAGAATCAGGAAGCCGAAGTCTCGGTAATGTGGCGGGTTAAAAGCCTCATACAGAGAAACATTCAAATGGTAAGAACAGTTTGACAGTGGAACAGACTTCCTCAGGAGGTGGTGGGCTCCCATTTGCTGGAGGTGTTTGAGCACAGGCTGGATGGCCATCCGTCAAAGATGCTGTAGCTGTATCATTCTGTGATCTGAGTTGGACTGAGGACTGATCCTACGGATGACCAAACTATATGTGACAGTGACTCCATCTTTGGAGATCCCAATATAATGTAGCCCAACACATCTGGAGGGCAGCAGGTTGGGGAAGGCTGCAGTGCAGGCTGGTGGCTCCAGTGTCAGTGGGGATGTATATCCACTCCAGATTTTAGCCTGAACTTTAAAGGAGCTATCCATGGTGCTGAACCCTAGCCCCCCCTAGGTTCAGCAACCATGGATATCTCCTTATAAGTTTTCAGTAAAATTTGGAGCGGATACAGAGCCCCACTGACATTGGAGCCCCCAGCCTCCAGTGGAAGGCTGTCCAACTGGGTTGCAGCTTGATCTAAGGTGGGCTGCATATATTTGTAGCTGGTAGTGCTGCTGTTGCAACCCACTTGCTGTGCCCCAGAGAAGTTCCTGAACCTAACGGCTGATGACCGATGCACTACAATGCTTCTGTTTTGCTCATCTCAGCTCTTTCCCCCCATTGGAGGAAGGAGATGAGGTGGCTGAAGATGGGGCAGAGCTGACCTATCCCTCGTCACTCTTCCATTGATAGGGCTGGCTTGGCCTAACTGGGAAAGCCCATGCACAGTAAAGCCTGGTCCCTGGATGAGTAAGAACAGACATTGGGTGTGTTCGCACGACACGGGAACCAGCAGGGGAGCAGAGGTCCCCCTGCAGGTTCCCGTGTGGTGCGAACGCCAACCGGGGGCACCCCCGCGGGCCGGCTGTGTGCGGGATGCACGCAAAGTGACCATGGGCGGTAGAGGGGTAAGCCCCTACCATGTGTGGCCACCCTGCCATGCAAACGGTGGGCGGCCGTCCCGTGGGGGCCGCACAGAGACGGCAGCCCAGAGTGGCCGGAGCTGTAGCCGCTCCAGCCTGTAGGGGCAAACGGCCCCTCTGGGCATCCCGGGCCCCCGCCCCTAGCACCGGGAGGCCCGCACTGCGGTGCGGGGACTGCAGGATCCACCCCCGCACGCAGGGCGCAGGTCATCTGCGGCGCCCCGCTGGACCCCACAGATCGCCCCGTGGTGCCTCCCCCGCCCGCAGCCTGGGTCGTGCGAACCGGCCCATTGAGTTATCATGTTGTCTGAACCCAGTTTAGCTAACAAGCTATGGCTTGTTAACCACAAACAACCCATGAAGAGAACCCATGGTTTGTTGTTGGATTGTGAAGTGTGGGTTGTTCACCATGGTTTGTTATATCAGCTGGGTTCAGACAACACGATAACCCATGTTTCAACAACAACCCACAGTTCAGTGACCCCACACTCAACCCATAACTCAACCCTTGAGTGTGGGTTATCATGTTGTCTGAACCCAGCTAATTATCACAGTAGATCCTCCAGTCCAGGAAACATAACAAAGGGCAGCCTGACTCTGATTTTTACAAATTTATTTATACATAAAAACATGAGATTAGTTTACATTGTTCACCAGAAATAACATTTTAAAAAATAACAATTAAAAACGGTCAAGAGCTAAATTGAAGAAAGGAAAAGAAGACAGTAAGAACCATCATGAGAATATGTACAGCCTGAATGCCAGCTTCTCCCAGGCAAGGCTGGGACATGACAGGCAGGTGGCATGCTGGCAACATGTACTGTCAGAATCAAACACGGCATTTGTGCAAAGGCAGCAGTCATTGTCACATTAGACAGGGAGGGGTGCATGGCTGGTGACTTAATGCTTTGGGGGATTGGAACGAAGTCTTGGGGAGCAGAGTGTATCCTCAAGACCACTCATGTGAACTTGCCACTATCAGTAGCCTTTAACCACCCAGATCAGATGTATTCATCATTGGAATGGCAACAGGCAGGGACTGGTGCCAGGGGTGGGCATTGTTGGGCCAATGCCAAGGCCCATGTCCTAGTTGGGGGGGTTCGCTGCCAATCATTAGAGCCTCTTAGCTGTGCTGCTGCTCCTTCTCCTGGCTATTGCCTGTTTACCTGCCACCTCCAAGTGAACATGCAGGATGCAGAATGAGAAGGATCAGTGACATTGCATCCTCTCCATCTGTGAGAGGAAGCAAACTGGGCCCAGACAGAAGCAGCCAATGGGCAGCAGCAAGTGGGAGGAAGAGCAGGAGGAGGAGGAGGAGGAGGTAGGTACACTCCACTCTAGGGGCCCAGTGAGAGATTCTCACCTGAGGCCCTCACAAAATCTAGAATCCATACTGGCATACAGCCTTTAACTACCCTGATGTAGTCATGATCAGAGCTATGGGGAAAGGATAGCTATCCCCACCGCTGTAGGCTTTCAAGGTATGCTTATAATAGAAGGGGAGAGTATTCTAACCAGTATTAGATCTGGTCTAGATACTGATGAAGTATCATTCTCCATTTTCACATGGTGGTTGTGTTTGTCCATAATGCATATGACATGTGCTGGCATGGTGAGCCAATTACAGCTTGCTTGCATCTCTCTCCCCTCCCTCCCTCCTCTCCTTTTCGGAGTTCTTGGAATCACATGAAACCCTTAGTTGCTAGTTTTAAAACTAGAAAGTTCTAGCCCTCATGGGGGGGGGGGAGTTGAAAATAATCAGAAGCCAACACATATTTATTTATTTATTTATTTGTTGGCATATGTGCACACACACACACACACAGAGTAATACCTTGGATTGCAAGCATAATTCGTTCCGGAAACGTGCTTGTAATCCAAAGCACTTGTATATCAAAGCGAAATTCCCCATAAGAAATTTGTACACATATTTTTAATTTAAGCTGCAATAAAGAATGATAGTGTAAAGTCTTCATTTTTCTTGACTGTACTACAGTACTTGTATTGCAAGACGTTGCTTGTTTAGCATAATTCGTTCCGGAAACGTGCCTGTAATCCAAAACACTCTTATATCAAAACAAAATCCCCCCAAAAGAATTTGTACAGAGATTTTTAATTTAAGCCGTACTACAGTACTTGTATTGCAAGACGTCGCTTGTATATCAAGTAAAAAAATATTAAATAAATATTTAAAAATTTGCTTGTCTTGCAAAACGCTCTCAAACCAAGTAACTTGCAAACCAAGGTATTACTGTATATATAAATAATTATTTCCTACAAGTCTCCTTGTGATTCTTCAAGGCACGAATCCTGATTCTGGAAAGCGAATAGCAACAGAAGGAGTACAGCAGACTGCTACCTCATCCTTTGATAACAAGGAAGTGGGAAGAGCCGGGGATGGTGGTGAAGCTGTGGACTCGTTCCCAGCCAGGATGTTTTTCCTGGAAAACCAGATGCTTTGTAAGGCAGCTAGCAACAACCACCCCCCTGTATGGCTGCCTCTGACAGTTACAAATGCTTCAATGAATGCTGTTAACACCAGTGACTGGCCCAGCTCCTAACTAAACATTATTTGCAGACATGTGTAAGAAAACCCTGATGGCTGCTTTAAATAAATTTTAAAAAAGCAGCTGCAGGTGTATGTGTGTACATAGATTTACAGTGCAATCCCATACATGTCTACTGCCAGGCATTTGACCACATGTGATGGGGGCAGTTGTTTTGATCAGGCAGGCAGCGCGATCCAATGTGGCTGCCTGTAACCCTCGGAACTTGGAGGATTACGGGCGTCCTATTGAGGGTGGGAGCAGCACGGAGGCGAGGATTGCCTCCATGCTTCCCTTGCCCTCCAAAAACACTTAGATTTTGGCCGGCTCAGTGTTTTACACCGGTTTGCGAGGAGAGGAGCTGGAGGCACCACTGGGATTCCTTGTAGGACACTACAACAGCACCCCACCAGGTGAGGTTCAATGGATAGCCACCAGAGAAAGGGTCTTTTCAGTGGTGGTGCCCGGACTGTGGATGGAATGCCCTTCTCAAAGAGGCTCGCTGGGTGCCTATATTATGATCTTCTTGGTGCCAGCTGAAGACCTTTTTATTCTCCTGAGCATTTGAAGAACTTCTTAAGGTCACGGGCAGAGCAATCCTATGCCCCCTAGACAGCACCTAGACGGCCATAGGACTGTTCGGATTCCCAGCTCTGAAGTTGGAAAATCGCTCAGACATCAGAGCTGGGGATTCATGCTCACCACTCCCCGCAAACCAGTGCAGAAGGAACCATGTCAGCTGCTTCTCCGAGGTCACAAAAGCGACCTCGGAGAAGGGGTTTAGTGGATGGGTTGGGGGGCGGGGAGGAGAGGAGAATGGTGTCGCCAAGATCCTGGCGGTGCCTCAGCCTCCTTACTTCCCCCTCTGAAGCTCTGCAGTTAGACAGCCAAAATCAGCCATCTAGCTGGTTTGCAGAGCGGGAAGAGTGCGGAGGTGCCCTTTACCTCCATGCTTCTCCCACTCGGCATAGGATCATAGGATCATAGAATCATAGAAAAGTAGAGTTGGAAGGGGCCTACAAGGCCATCGAGTCCAACCCCCTGCTCAGTAATTCTCTGAGTTCGGAGGGCTACAGCCAGGCATCCCCACTGGATTGCGCCCTTAAAGATGCTTTTAAGACTGTTAAAGGTCATCAGTTTTTCCTCTTTGCTGTGATCACTGTCATACTCGTATCGTTGCTGGTTCTATCTATCTATTCATTTGTGCAGTGGTGGGGATTTCAATCTATTTGATGTATATAGGGTTAATTGTTTTATTACTTTTGTGGAGAAAAAGAGCCTCTGAGGGTTCCTGCACACACACACACACACACACACACACACGCACACACGCCTCCTCATGTGTAAACCAAGTAAGGCCAGTTGGGGGGGCTGGGAGGAGGCGAAAGGTACATAAAGCATAGGATGGGGCATGGCGCCTGAGAGTCCGGTCTAGGGCTTTCATATGCAAATGTAGTTCAGGCCCAGTAAGCCATGAGTCATGACTCATGAGTTTCCCTCCCTTGCCTGGCCAGGTGAAGTTCATTCTAATTGGCTGGAGGCAGGAAAGCTACAGAAAGGGGGAGGGGGGAAGAGCTATATTCCAAGGTGGGAGTTTTTGTTCTTTGTCTGTCTTGGTTCGTCGTGTGGTTGCTAGCTGTGGAGTAATGGCAGCAAGCCAAGCAGAGGCCCAAGCCCTCTGGGGGGGGGGCTCAGGAACCGACCCCAGGTAGCTCCTGGTGAAATTAGCTGAATGAGGGCTCTGGTGAAGGCAGGCCCTGTGGAGGGCTACCCATCTCGGACCTTCGGGTAGATGGAATAACCCTCCCGGGCGGCAGGGCTGTGCTGGATCTAACCCTGGAAGAGGATCGACCCTCAGGTAACAGAGGAGGTGTGTGCCTGAGAGATATTAAGAATCAGGTTTTATTATTTTGCAGCTCTATTTTTGTGTACCAAAGTGTCTCTCTCTATTTTGTGTGCTTCCCTCATTTCCCCTAATCTTGTTGTAAAATGCTACCAGAATAAACCTTGTTTTGGTTTTACCCCACATGGGTTTTGTAGTAACTCTGCTTGGTTCAGTAACTAAATCCAGGTTATAGACAAAGGCAAGTCCCTGAACAGAGATTCAAGTAGGATTGCAAAGAGCTGAGGCTGGCAATCTGGTATCCTGAGATCTCTGGGGGTCTTGGTTCCTTTGAGGTAGGAAAGGGTGGGGTGGCGGCAGGTCAGCCAGCCCCCCCTTCCTCCACAACTTTAATTTCTTATAAGCCACCCAGAGGACTATGTTGTGGTATGGGTATATAAGTGATAGAAATAAATAAATGCAGTATGGTTGGAAATGGATATTGGACAGTGATTTCAGAATTTGTGCAGTCTGATTCAGAAAAAAGTGTGCATAGGATGTTCGTTTAAAAAAAGAAAGAAAGAGCCCTTAAGATTGTGAAGATGTGCTTGAAAACATATTTAGTAAAATCTCAGAAGCCAGAGATGGGGTGAAGGGGCTCAGCAGGACCCCCAGTGTGCAGGGTTCAATGTTCTACCTAGCCTTTTTTATCCTACCCTTCCTCCAAGGAGTGCAGGGTGGTGACCATGACCCCCTGTATTTTCACAACAACCCTAAGAGGTAGGTTAGGCTGAAAGTAAGTGACTGGCCCAATGTCATCCTAGTGAGTTTCGTGCTTAAAGAGGGTTTTGTACCCAGGTCTCCCTGGTCATAGTGCAACCTCCTAGCCACTATACCATACAAACAATACCAGAATAATTTGCCCAGAAATGGTCTTTTCTAGGCAAATATTGTTCTTTCTTTTTAAACAGTAAATAAAATCAGTCCTGGCTAACCTACCTGCACCTGAGCTGCTTGAAGATAAGTGAAATTAGGATATTTATTTATTTATTTATTTCTGTCTTGAGCCTTAAAAATAAGGCAGGATATAATATCAGCTAATAAAAGCTCCAGAAGGCTAGGCATGGGAGCTGAATGTCACACTGGGAAATGGAAGGCAGAGGTCAAATATAGATTCATGCAAAGGGAAAACTTGTTGTCAACTGGTTTCATTATATTATAATCCATTTTCTCCAGTACACACCTCCGAGGGAGGCTCAGAGTGTGGCAACAGGGAGAGGGCCTTCTCAGTGGTGGCCCCGATTATGGAATGATATCTCCTCACTGAGGCCCGCCTGGCACCAACTCTGTCATCCACACCAGGTTTAGACTGCCCTCTACTCCCAGGCATTCAATGGCATATGATGGGACACATTAGCAGTTTTAAAAGGTTTATTTTTTTTTAATAAAAAAAACTGAAATCATTTTAGCTGTTTATACTGTTTTAAATTTTGTATATTGATATTTTATGCTGTATATTATGGTATCTGTATTTTAAGCTGTATTTTTTTTATTGTATCTGTATTTTATGCTATATTTTATTGTATCTGTGTTTTGTGAATTCCTGTGAACCACCCAGAGAGCTTTGGCTATTGGGCAGTATAGAAATGAAATTAATAATAATATAATGGGAAGTATTTGGGGGAGCACTCGCTTCCCCTCAGTACTCCATTTACTCAAAACCCCTTGCCTGATCCAATTTCTCCTCCCCACTCTCCAAATTATTTGCTACGGAAGGGAAAATGTAGCTACTATACATTTAGAAGAAGAAAATCATCTGAGGCTATCCAAACATGGATCTTCCCCACAAACTCTCATTAGGTTTTAAGAGGGGCTAAAAAGATTAGAGCAAAGATCCTAAAAACTGTTGCTGTGGATTGTGCACATGATGGGATATGATTTGAGTGGCTTGTTCAACCTTTTTCTTTCTGTGACTGTTTCTTTGTTGTTGTTGTTGTTGTTGTTGAAAAGTTGTAAGAAGCGATACGCAATAAAATCAACTGACTTGTGAAGAGGGGCTGTACATTTTTACGGGAGGCATTCTGCACTTTTATAAAAAGCGCTTTGAGGCCTAAGCAGGACTGGTGCAAGGCAGTTTGGTGCCCTAGGCAAGATCAGATATTTAGCGCCCCCCCTCCCACTTGAGAGTGCTGTATTTTTTTTCAAGGCGTTTCTGGTGCCCCCTTTAGCCCTGCGCCCTAGGCAGCTGCCTAGTTGGCCTAATGGTAGCACAGGCCCTGGGCCTAAGTAAGAAAATGAAATGAAATCTCATTTTAATTATGCCTGCCAGCAGCTGGTACTCTGCACCTAGGCGAGGTGGGCGGAGAGGAGGAGAAAGAAAGCAGACGGCACTGGGAGAGAGTTCCTCCCACCCAGAGGTAATTAAACCCCTGGGGTTCACTGGAGTTCCACCAGGGAGCAGACCAGTTTTACGACTGCAATTAACAATGCAAATTTTGCTAATCAGAAACATATGTGCACAAACCCAATTAGCTGACTGGCAGGCGGTGAAGAGAAGAGAACACTGGTTGGCTTCACGCTCACAAGCCCAAGAGTGATTTTGTAATAATCAGAGCAAGCTGAGAGGGATGTGGGAGGTGTTTCACCCAGTCATTTGTGGCTGCACAGAGAAAATAAGACTCCCAGCATCTCCCTCAAGTCCTAGGGATGCTGACTGCAATGCAGTAAATTGGAGAAAGTGGAGCAAGGTGGAATGTATTGTGTAGAGTGGTTGGGGTGGTCATACAAAAAGGTATGGGGCTCGTGCACCTTCAATAGTTGTATAAAAGGGGGAATTTCAGCAGGTATCACTTAACTATTAAAAGTGCAGAAGCCCTGACTTCTTTTGTATCTGGCCTCCTTAAGAACTGCCAAGCTTCTAAACCAGCCCATTTAAAAGCAGTTTGACTTGCAGCAACAAGAAGGTGGTAATGTTTATCTCCGTGTCATAACAAGTTTCGCATGCTGATTTCTACCTATTAAATCTCTAAACTACTGTTACAGGGAGAAGAGCAGGCTGGGCTTGCTTTTTTCTTTTTCTTTCCTTGGACAGTGGACAACTCTTAAATGCACTGAGGAGAACCAAATCATTTTCAGAAAATTTAATGTCCTATGCAAATGTGCATAAGGTTTACGTTGTCTGTGTAGATTCCTCTGGTATTCATCTGCTGTACCTTCAAACCCATAAACTCTGACAAAGAGGTAGCAGACAGTGGGTTGGATCCATACTTAGTTGCACTTAAGAGTCATCCCATTGAAATCAGTGGGATTTAAGCTGGTGATTTCAATGGGTCTACTCTAAGCATGACTAAGTCTGGATCCAACCCAGTGTCAGTCTTGGAACCTGGGGAGATCCCAGGTTCAAATCCTGGCTCAGCTATGAAGCTTAGTGGTTGGTCTTGGGCAGGTGAATGATCTTGCAGGGTTGTGAAAAGAAAACCATATAGTCCAAGCTATGCTCTTCTGGCCTACTTGGAGGATACAAATGTGATAGATGAATAAGTCAAATGACAAAACTGGCATGTCGAGAGACAGGGCCAGTGAATCTGGCCTCAGTTTAGCATATGAAGGAGTAGTCACATAATCGCTTCACCAAGCACCTAGCTTGCAACATAACCCACATATGCCACATTACTGTGAGCTGCTAAAAGTAGATCCTGATGGTGGTGCAGTCAATGCGTGCTGAACCAACCTCACAACTGCTTTACCATACACCAAACTGTGCATGGAACTAGTAAACTTGACAGTGGCATAAGCAGCAGTGGCTGGTGGCTTGGGCTTCAGGCTGAACTTTTAAAGGAGCTATCCATGGTGCTGAACACCTCCTTTTGGGGGGGGAAGGGGGACTAGGGTCCAGCACCATGGATAGCTCCTTAGAAGTTGAGACTGAAACCCAGAGTGGATACACCACCCCACTGATATTGGAGCCACCAGCCTCCCCTGATGTCAACTCAGTCTTGTGAATTGGCTCCAACTGCAAGTTTTCCTTTGCATAAGTGAATTGTCTAGCGTGCAACATGTTAGGGAATCTGAAACTGATTCTGAAGACGGGCATTTCGGGGCATGCGCTTGCATTCATTTATGCGGCACGAGATGGCCTTGTGTGTCAAGTACAATTTTCATGCCCTATGTGGACAAAGTTTGCATAAATGCTGAGCCAAGAGCAGGGCTCTGAGAGCAGCAGGATGTGTTCTGCACTAGCACGAACATTTCCTAGAACGAATGCACTAGGAACACAGGGGAGCTGCTGTTGTTTGGGACGGACAAAAATTCTTTAGCATCAGCAGGACAGAATGAGCTCATAGATGGGAATGTCTCTCCCCATCACCCTGCATGGAGATCTTCAGAGGAAGCTTGAGAGTGCTCCCACCAGAGGAAGCTGCCTTATACGGACATATTGCCTTCTACCTCAATATTGCCTACTGGCAGTGGAAACCCTCCAGGGTTTCAGATAGGGGTCTTTCCCAGGCCTATGTTGAGATGCCCAGGATTGAACTTGGCCCCTTCTGCATGCGAAGCAAGTACTTTACCACTGACCCAGGGCCCTTCCTCATCTGAAACATGGCAGGTAGCTTTGAACCCTAGAGCTTTCTCACTCGAGGACCCAGGCTACGGAACTCCCTGCCTACAGAGGTTCGCATGGCATTCTCTGTATTGGTTGGGGGGGGGTCATCAACTTGGCCCCCAGACCAAAATAGGTTTCCCCACACTTGCTCTAAAGGGTGTCTATTCAGGGGCTTGTTGGTGTTTATGTTTTCTGTGGTTGTGCCCCATGCTTTGGAACTCCCTCCTGAGGGAAGCACATTATTAACCCCCTTTTTAATGCCTTTGAGAAATTATAAAAAAGCTTCCTTTTTAGGAAGGTGCTTAAGTTTCTAGATGGTTTATTTATTATACTTATGAATCACCCATCTGGCCAGACATCCGGCCACTCTGAGCGATGTACAATCCAATAAAATACAAGGGACACACACACACACACACACACACACAGTATAAAACACAATTGTTCTGGTTTCAACTGCCTCTCCTTTTTAAAATAACCTTTATTGCTGCTGTTGGTGCATTGTTACTTTTTCTACAGCTGGATTAGTTCCTTAATATATTTTGAACTGATGTTTTTAAATTGTTCATTTATGGTTTTATGTTTATTGTGAGCCACCTTGATCTTTTCTGAGGAAAAGGGAGATAGAAATGTCTTTAATATAGAAAAATGGAGTCTCTTTATTTTACCTTGGAATGAGAAATCCAGGATCCAATACAACCTTATTTACAATGAGGGGCTATTTGACCGGTATGAGTTTGATTATGTTTATAGGTCCTCTTTGTTAATATTTTTATTTACGAATGGATGTAATCCAGAAGTTAATTGATAAATTTATTTCGAAGGATGTCATGAAATAATTACTTGAACTCAGAATAAAGAGAAAAATAAATAAAAAGAATGTAATAATAATAATAATAATAATAATCATAATAATAATCATAATAATAATCATAATAATCATATTAAATATTATATTTTACTGTGTGGGGATGGGGTGGGGGTGCCATTTTTTGGCTTCAAGGGCTACGATATCTCACACTGGGACAAGGAAGAAGGAAACAGGCCTGTGGCTCACGCTGGCTCAGCTTGTCTGAATGTGGAAAGCTAAGCAGGGTCAAGCCTGGTTATTACTTGGATGGGAGACCCCTCCTCTAGAAACTATGAAAGCTGGTGCCCATCACTGGCGTTTGCAATGATGGGCTTCACCAACACCCTTCCTCTTCCCAAATGTCACTCAGGGGTCTCTTAGGCTGCTCTCACCTTCCCACCCTCAGCAAGACGCTTAGACCAGTACAAGGGTGCATGGGATCCTCCTCTTCCTTCCCAGGGTCAGGTTCTAGGCTGATGCTTGACCTGTGGGATATTCCTTCCTGGCCCACAGCCTGGTGGCTTTAAATAAGCTGGTGTAGGCTGCACATGTTCCCTACCTCGTAGGCCTCTCTTGCTCAGGTGTTGCATAACTGTTGCCTGGGTAATGATGCTACACTTCCCTTCTTGATGTGGCTTGCCCGGTTGGGCTGTGCTGCCCTGCATTGCCCTGGCAGCTACTGGTTCTTTCACAGCCACTGGGGCAGAAGCAGTTTCCCCTCAGACAGGTGTTGCAATCTGCTCTATGCCAGCTTATACCCCATCAGTTTGGGGTGGTCTGTCCTGGGTTGGGGACACCTGTTCTAGAGAACCTCTGTGGAATAAGTTGTGGCTTTGCTTTTAAATTATCAATTCCTTCTCCCAAGAAGATAACCTTTAGAGCCACCTGCTTGCATTATGCAATGTCTACACCTTGTTCCCCAGTGTTGGGTGGCTGTCTGCTTTAGTTCTTCCTCTCTCCTTTTACTACCTTTACATTTCACAGCCCCTGGAATATCTAGATAAAGGAAGAAGGAGTTTCATGGGTTCCAAACATCCGTTTTGGTGGCAACAACAGGAGAGAGGAAATGTGAAAAAGTAAACACTAAATACTTGCAAAATGAAAAAAGATCCATAAAAAATATTCACATTTTAGATCAACAAATATATAAACATTCCCATTCAAAAAACACAAGGTCATTTCAGGGTTGTTGGTTTTTCCATCCCACAAAATAAATAAATAAAAATAGACTTCTCTCAACTCTAGCTTGCTCAGGGAAGAGGCAAAGCTAAATGATGGGCAAAGAACAAGGAAGATCCAGTGGCTGTATGCCAGACTATGACTGGGTTCACTCAACCCATACGCAAGGGTTGAGTGTGAGTTGTTGTTGAACCGTGGGTTGTTGTTGAAACCTGGGTTACTATGTTGTCTGAACCCAGCTGAGATAACAAACCATGGTGAACAACCCACAGGTCCACAACCTAACAGCAAACCATGAGTTCTCTTCATGGGTTGTTTGTGGTTAACAAGCCATGGCTTGTTAGTGCAGCTGGGTTCAGACAACACAATAACCCACGGTTCCACAACAACTCATGGTTCCCCACATTCAAGCTATACTCAGCCCTTGAGTGTGGGTTATCATGTTGTCTGAACCCAGTCTATGGCTTCTAGCAGCTTAGATCAGGGGTGGGCAGAAAGTAGATCTCTAGATGTTTAGATTTCAACTGACCATTGGCCATGTTGGCAGGGGCTTCAGGGAGTTGAAGTCCAAAACATCAGATCTACTTTCTGCCCACCCCTGGCCTAGAACAATCAACCATTCTTTTTAGGAACGGGAGAATCAGCGAGGCTCAAGCTCATCAAGGGTTTCTGATTTCCACCTCGAAGCTCAGTTCGCCTCACCCCCATTCCTGAACCGAGCCTTTTTCCCTGAAATAGGAAAAGTGGGGATTTGGGTGTGCCTTTTTTTAAAGCACACCCTGAAATGCTACTTTTACCCCCATTGACTAAAGCGTGGAAATGTGTATTTTCAAAGTACGCATTTTTCTAGCAAACGCATAATTCAAATGCGACTGTAAGCTCGGGAATATGCGAGCTTTGGCGGAGAAATGCACTCCTATTTGCGCTCACATTCGGGGTTGCAAATGGGGCAAGTTCTGATGCTTAATGAACTGAAACAAAATTCTCGTGCATCCCTCATTATTTCTGACAGGAGAACTATTCTGGAGAAAGAGGGCCCTCCACAGGCAACCAGTGGAAGAGGGCTATTTCCCCACACACAGAAAAGGAGAAAATGCCTTACACTCCATCTGCTCTAAATATTCCAGGATCCTCTTACTATCCTCCTCACCCCGGGAGAATGCATCACGCACATATCTTCAGCCAATGGGAATTGACAGGATATCCTTGAGGACCTGTGATGGCACTGTGCATGTGTGTGTGCATGCATGTGTATATATATGTCTGTCTGTCTCTCTGTGTTACTCTTCCTTCACCAAAACAATGAAGGGTAAAAGGATGCACTTTCCCCGAAAGTCCACCCACATGGCAACTAAGAGGTTCTTGGAGCATGAACAATCCTTGTCTCACAGCTCAGTGGCTGTAAGGGAACTGCAATGGCTACCTTTCCCATGGCTGCAGTGGGTCCCCATGGAGCTACGCTTTCTCCTTCTCTGGTAGCCCTTGGTAATCTGTACCTGGGGCATGGGTAAGAAGGAGCTACCTATTCTATCTGGCACAGGGATGCTTGCATATTTTCTACTGAAGCAGCTCTGGTGCTGATCCTACCCTGATGGAGTAGTCAACTGGTAACCCCCACCCTTGCCCTTTCTCAACGGGATGCACGAGAAGTGGTTGCCTGCCCAGTGAGATGCATTGGGCACGATGGGTTGGGGATAGTGCCTCGCCCCCCCCCACAGATGTGGCATGACAACAGCTGGTGATCCATTTTGGCCAGACAAGGACCTCAACCAACGAACAGGTGGTTCTCCTGGACTGTACACAACCCCTGGTTGAAAGAGAGACCCATCTTCTCCACGGTGGGCAAGAAGACAGAACACCCCTCAGATTTCAGTGGCAATGATGTCTTCATAAGGGACATCAGTACCATGGAGGTCAAGGTCTAAGGGCTCTTTGCCATCCTCTCCTGCAGCTAGCTGCTGGAGCATCTTCTCCAGATTCTGGTTCCGTTTGTACATGTGCAGGTAGCTCTGCTGCAGCTGCTTCTGATAGTGGATCACCTTCTCTTTTTCCTCCTTCCAGGTCTGCCGTTCCTGCTGGAAGCCGACTGTCATCTGCTCATTGTTGTCCTGTTCCTCCCGCAGCTCCACCTTCAGCTTCTCCACTTCCCTCCACAGGGCTTGAGCATCCTCTGTCACACAACCCTCCAGGCCCACAGAGGCCACCCCACACTTCATCTCCTCCCTGAGGATGGTCAGGTCCGTTCTGAGCTCTGCAATCTCCTGCTCCAGCAGGTTCACCTTCTCCCTCAGCAGCTCCGACTCATTCTTCTTGCGTTGGAGCTCATTCTCGCACACCTCCAGCTCCACAGCCTTGGCCCGCAGTGAGTCTTCCAAGTCCTGGATTTTCATCTCCAGCAGCTCCATCTTCGCCCGGACGTCCTTCAGCTGAGCTTTCAGGTTAAGGACCTCGTTGGCCTTGCTGTTCAGCTCTGCCTGGGATTCCTTGAGCTGCTGTTTCAGGAGAGAGATTTCTCCAGACTTCTGACAAACCTGTAGGGACACATGACAATGAGAGTCAGGAGGCCATCTAGAAATTGGTCTGCCTGTGGCTCACACTGCAGTGTGATTCAGCTTGGCATTTGACTTAAGAGACTGAAGGCAGTGGTATGCAGGGACAGAGTCAAAAGTGGGCAGGCCCACCCCTTTTCTCTCTCTACCACCCCTTCTCTTTCTCTTTCTCTCCCTCTCTCCTGCCAGCAGGAGAGGCTGGTGACTCCTGTGTCAGTGGGGCTCCTTATCCATTGCAGCTTTTATTCTGAGCTTTATAGGAGCTATCCATGGTGCTTCACGGTGGTGAACCCATTTTGGGGATGGAGTACAACACCATGGATAGCTTCCAGGTAGTATGCCTATGTACACCAGTTGCTGGGGAACATGGGTGGGAGGGTGCTATCGCACTCCTGTCCTACTTGTGGGATCCCGTGGGCAGCTGGTTGGCCACTGTGTGAACAGAATGCTGGACTAGATGGACCCTTGCTCTGATCCAGCCTGGCTCTTCTTATGTTCCTGTAAATCTCAGAATAAAAGCTGTGATGGATAAGGAGCCCTACTGACACAAGAGTCAGTAGCCTCACCTGCCTGCTAGGCTGCTGAGGGAGGAACAAATCACTCTTGGTAAATTCTGAACCTCACTTGCAGAAAGCTTTGAAATCAGTCTGAGGGTCGCATGTAGCCCAAGGGCCGCACATGGACCTAGGGCTGCAGGTTGCCCACCCCTGGATTAGTTCATCTGGAGAGGCCCTCCTGCATGTCCCATCTTTCTCAGAGGTACATTTGGAGGGAACATGGGAAAGAGTCTTCTCTATGGCAAGTGCCCAGGCTGTGGGATTCCCTGCTGCTGGAAATCCATCTAGCGCCCGCTGTGTTATGTTTTTGTTGCCTGTTAAAGACCTACCGTATTGGTTTTGTTTAGTCAGGCGTTTAATTGGCATGCACCTAGAGCCTTTTCTGATGCACTCTGAATGTGTGGACCAGGGGGGGGGGCACTGGGCATATTGATGGCAGGGCTAGCGTGTGCAGCCCCGTAACCCTCCATATGCATTGTGTGTCGCCTGAACCCACCCCTAAAGGAGTTTAGGTAGCAGAGGCTGAGTTAAACCCTCTTCAAGAGACATAGGAGAGCAGCTGCCAGCCAAAGCAGGCTGTATTCAACAAGATGGACCAATAGCTTGACTCAGCATGAGGTGGTTTCATGAGTTCCAGCTGCCAGCATCAGATGCACAGACCTATTAATGGTTAAAATTTCAATAGCACTGCATATTGGCTTCCAATCGTATGCTGGTTTTTTTGTTTTTGTTTTTGTTTTTTTTAAATCCCGTTTTGTTCTGGGAACATTATCTGGAGAGCAAGCCAACAGATTCAATAAAATCAGAGCAGGATCCCAAAAGATAAGAGCACATACACATACACAAACACACACATGAACACAGACATGGACACAATCCCATTTTAATTCTACCAATACTTCCAACACCAAATCATATTTCCTTTTGTTTTAAATTCTCTCAGTAAAAGGCAAATCAGGAACTGAATTGCTGTACACTGAATGGCATCATGTTTAGACCTTGGAAATGATGAGAATACATTTTTTTTAATGCAAAAAAAAAAAAGTCATGAAAATGCTGTAGCAGTTTGGCTCACTGATTCCAATCAACATTTCTGTTTTACATTTCCCCCCATCCTTCCACCAAAGAGCTCAGAACCATGTATGTGGTGCATCCTCCTTTACCCTCACAACAGCCCTGTGAGGTAGGTTAGATTAAGACATAGTGACTGACCCAGATCATCCAGTAAACTTAGAGGCTGAGAAGGATTTTGAACCCAACTCTCCCTGGCTTAAGTTCAACACTCTAACCCAAGGGTGGGGAATCTGTGGACCTGAACATGTTGTTGGACTACAACTCCCATCATCCTTGAGCATTGGTCATGCTGACTGCAGCTGATGGTGGTTGAAACCCAACAACATCCGGAGAGCCACAGGTTTGCCAACCCAACTGTAACTGCTGTATCACACTAACCTTCAGTTCAGCAAAAGTGCCTTGCAGTGCAACCCTATAAGTAAGTTCCACTGAGTTCAATGGAACTTACTTCCAAGTAAGTGTGTATAAGATTGCAGCCTTAAGCTCCCTTACACTAGAAAAAAGGACCTGAGCCTTCGTTTTGGATCTTTACCTTTTTCACCTCGAGTAACTTGCACAACTGCGGAAAGTATCTTAACTGGCAGCGATCCAAACATTAACCCCAAACTAGAACTGCTTAAGAATAAAGGGATTCCAAACAGAAAGTGATCCTAACACAATGCAAAGCACAGGCAATCGTGTGCACCGGAAGAACTAGCCAACAGCCCAACTGCAGATGGCCTGTAGGAGTAAAGCCTAAATTTAATCATATTAAAGACTAACATGGCTACCCCTCTGGAAATAACCTAAATTATGTCCACATTGATCACATGATATTGCCCAATAGCACAAAAAATATATCATATGGTCAATTCAAACATGGTTTTAGCAAGTTATATCAATTCCTACAGAAAGTGACATTCTTCAGGAGTGTCTGGCCTAGTGAGGGAGACACCTGCAAGGTATCTTTTGGATCCATCAGTGAGCCTTCTGAGCACCCAGTTCCCCGAACCCTTCACAAAAGGAGAAGTTTGCATGAAAGGGGGAGAACTGCCAAAGAGGCCTGGAGGAGGTGGGCACAAAGCCCATTACGAGCTGGGCCCACATTTGGAGGAACTTGGGCCCGGTTCGTAACAGGTGGTGGATTTCCAAACTCCCTCAGTTCTGAATTCACCTCCATCACTACGATGTCTCAGCAAGTACCTACCCATGCCAGGGACCCATGCCAGTCCATGCAGATTAAATTTATGTAAGCACCATTTTTGCATGTGCAGTTCCTTGACTTGTGGTCTCAACGCCTCCTTTACACCCTTGGCCTGTATGCAAATGTGACCGACTGGCCACCACAAAAGATTGGCCTGAGCTTTCCTTTATTAAGATGGCACAGAGCCTCACCTCCCACTGCGTTTCCTCCAGTGCTGGAGCATAGGTGGTCTTCTCCTTCTCATAGGACCTCAGCTTGGCTTCCAGCAAGTCCTGCTCTTTCATCAGGTTAGCCAGCTCCTCCCGGAGCTGCTTCTTCTCCTGCTGTAGCTGGAACACCTGGAGCTGCAGAAGCTGCTGGGCCCTCTGGGTCTTCTGTGACGTCTGCTTGAGCTTGCTGTTGCACTTCTGCTTCAGCCCTTCCATCTCGTCCCGGCATCGCCTCTGCTTCTCTTCGTAGCTCTGGCAGGAGGTGATCTCCTTCTCCTCAAAGCTGCACTGGAGCTCCTGCAGCTCGCCTTCCCTCTCCAGCAGCTTCTGCTCCAACTCCTGGATGGCCGACTCCTCCATGGAGATGGGCGAGCGGATGCAGGCATTCTTCTCGGCTGCGTGGGGGTGAGCAGACGAAAGCTTCCCGGGGTTGAGGATCTTGGTGCCCCCATCGGAGAAGGACAGGGCCTTCAGGCTCATCATGTTGCTGTCCTGCAGGATGGCACACTGGGTGATGTTGTGGGCGGAGCCCCCGAATCGGCTGATGGGCCCTGCGGGAGCGACAAGGGGATCCAACTGGTAGCTGCTGGCCGTGCTGTGAGTGGGGAGGCTAGACATAGAGTTCCTTCCTGAGTCTGACAGTCCTCCGGAGCACCGTGCAGGCTTAAGGTCCAGATCCGTGGCTTTGTCCTGGGACTGGAGCGGCTGGGGGGCATGGCTGCTGCTGTGCTCCGGGGACGAGAGGAGGACCGTGTTTGAGCGAGGCAGGACTGGCTTGAAGGCTGTGGGCCTTGCAGCACTCTTGTCTGTGGCCTGGGGAGAAGGAGAAACCGGCCAGTTAGTGCAGGCAGAGGGGCGTCCAGCACTTGGGTCTTTTCTACCTATTGTCAGAGAAGAGGCACGAGGGTCACTTTTTCCTCTACACACACACACACACACGCACACTCAGTGATTTATTAAGGGTACAATCCTATGCATGTTTAGACAGAAAGAAGTCCTACAACTCCCAGGATTCCACAGCCAGCCATGCTGGCTGGGGGATGTGGGGAGTTCTTAAGACTTATTTCTGTCTAAACATGCATAGGATTGCGCCTTTATGTATGTATGTACCGTATGTATTCATTTATTTAATGTATTTAACTATATTGATGAATCACTTATATTAAAGACATTTCTAAGCGATGTACAAAAACAAGTTTTCATACAGGAGAAATATTACCTTCTTGGGAATGCCTATTGGAAAAGGACTGTTTTCAGTAGGTGCTGAAAACCCAGCACGGTTTCCACCTGCCTAATTTGTAGCAGTAGGGAGTTCCAGAGAGTGGGTGCTAGGCCACTAAAGGGCCTACCCCAAGCCATGATGGACCAGAGCTCCAAAATCTTAGGTACCACTAGGAGGGTTTTGTTTTTTTTTGTGTTGTTTTCCCAAAGATTTTTGAATTGGACTTTTTTTCCCCTTGAAAAGTTTCTGCTGCCCTAAATAGATGAGGATCTGATTCAGCATGGTTATTTGACATCTGTAATAAAGCGAACTAAAAAAAAAGTATATCATGTTAATTTTGCATGCTATATAACTCTCTGAAAAGATTATCTAATAGCTAAAAGTAGTTGAACTGAAATATTTGATTAGGGAAAAAAGCACCCTGCCCATGCATTCAGATGTTCAGAGCAGGCCCTTCTGCGAGTACCATCAATCAGAGAAATACATTATGCATTAAGAAAAAAGAGGGCCTTCTCTGTGGTGGAGCCTGCACTTTGGAAAGCCTTCCCGAGGGTAATGCAATTGGTGCTGACCTTGCTTTCTCTTCAGTGCCAAATCGACATGTTCCTTTGTGCCCAGGGATTTTCAATTCGATTGTTAAAAGTGGATTTGTTGGTTGGTTGAATAGTTTTTATGCCTCTTATTTTGGTAATTTCATCATTATTATAGTGCATTTGTCTTTTTATAATGTTATGTACATTGAGCTGGGATCCATTGAGGATGAAGAGTAGTTTATACCTTTTAAAAACAAACTAACAAATAAATACATTTCAATAAACTGCACGTGGTATGTTTAAAATGTGGTATTCAAACCATTTCAGAAGTTTACTTGGAAATTATTTTTATCTGTAGACTTGTAATATCTTAAGACATGACAACTCAAGAGCATATATTTCCCTTATGTTATTTAGATTTTAAGGGGGGTGGGGAAATGAAGGTGCCATGTCAGCTGAAGTAGGGGTGTGGTGGGGCGATCTTTCCCCATTCCGGAAGGCAGTAGTTAGGGCTGATCAGGAGTGACTGTGAGTCACGGTGCCTGCTGATGATGTCAGACATCGGCGCCAGGGATTCATGAACTGATCCATGCATTGTTGAAGGACGGAAGAGAGCTGGCCAGTCAGGGGAGGAGGCGGAGCCGGGAAAGACTGGACAATCAGAAGGATTAGGAGCAGGAGAGGAGAAACAGAGGAAGGGATGAGAGAGGCAATTCCAAAGAAAGGTGCTGCGCTTACTGCACAGACTCAGTGGAAATATTATACTGGCACAGGAACCATAGGACTATCATGTCAGTTAATTAAATCATCTGCTTATATTTTAAACAGATTCATCAATGTATTAATCAATTAAAGGCACAATCCTATGCATGTTTAGACAGAAAAACATCCATGAGGGCCGGGGAATTGCTGGAATTATAGGACCTTTTTCTGTCTGAACATGCATAGTATTGCACCCTAAATATATTTGTATATTGCCAAAACCTCAATAAAGGTATTTTTACTGAAGGATGTAAGTGACATACTGAAGAAAGTGCAAGGTAATTGATAATTTAATAAACAAAAGCTATTTCTAATTGTTAGAAGGGAAGGCTATCATTATCTCCTCCAACCCAATTTGGACAAATGATCAGTGAAGATGGTCAGTGAAGAGTGTGCTTGTTTATTTTTTGGAGGGTATTTTAGTTGTGCTGTTTTTAACCATGTGTTACCCTCACCCGTTAGTTAACGAAATGCACTGGTCTTCAATTGGTGGGTCAGGACTCACTACTGGGTCATCAGGGGATAGGGTTCAGAGCCATGGACAGCTTCTTAAAAGCTTGGAGTACAATCCAGAGCAGATACACAACCCCGCTGACATTGGAGCCACCAGCCTCCACTGGGCACTGCTAGAGCTAGACCAACACCCTCTTCCCTACAGTGGTTAACCAGATACCTCTGGGAAGCCCAGGAACAAGACATGAAGTCAATAACCCTCTCTCTGCAGCAGCAAAGTTGTTGTAGAACACTGTTCCTTTCCCCATGCCAGGGGATGCCTCTAAACAACAGTGGGAGAAGGCTACTGCCCTCACATCCTGTTTGTGGGCTTCCCAGATGCACTGTGGATAGGGTGGGCCACTCAGGCATCACCAAAAACTAGGACATGCATCACCGAAAAAAGAGGACAAAAGAGGACACAGAGTTGCATACTATTTGCATATGCTAATTTATCTATATAGATGCAAATTTAGAAACAATTATTGTAATTTAAATAGAAATTCTATCTATCTATCTATCTATCTATCTATCTATCTATCAGTACAGATGGGAAGAGTGTCTGCTGCTGTTCAGGTATTGTCAATGTGCAACTTCATAGATTTCATAGATCATAGAGTTGGAAGGAGCCTACAAGGCCATCGAGTCCAACCCCCTGCTCAATGCAGGAAACTAGAGGAGGGGTCTCCCATCCAAGTAATAACCAGGCCTGACCCTGCTTAGCTTTCCACACTCAGACAAGCTGAGCCAGCGTAAGCCACAGGCCTCTATCTGCAAGCCTCCTGCGCTCCCTCTCTTTTTATGATTCTATATCTTTAAGCAGGATTTGGGCTGGACAGTCCTTCAAACACAGGACACCTTCCATTTCAAGAATGTACCCTGACAGCCCTTCAAACAGAGGACTGACCTCTGTAAAGTAGGACACATGGCCACCCTAGCTGTGGGAAACAGGAAGGTGGACTCGATAGCCCTTTGGTCTGATCTAGCAGAGCTCTTCTTACATTAACACAAATGAGGCCTTAGTTATACTCTGAGCAGGTTTCACACCACTCACTAGTTCCAGCTGGTTGGAGATTGGCTTCAGTTTTGGTGGCGTCGGCGTGCCATAATCCACACTGCTTGACGCAGCCTGGCGCCCCAGCTCCCCACCAGAGAGTGGTGCATAGTCTGACTGGTGAGCCTTCTGGTTGACCTTGATGTAGAAGAAGTCCTCGTTCTTGTTGCCCTTGGAACTGGACTTGTGGCCGGTTTCCTGAGAAAAGCCGAATTTCAGCAGCCCATCTGAGTACCTGTTCAGTTTCTTCAGGTGGGATGACTTGCGCAGCTTGTACTGTGAGGCCCGGCAGTGTTTGCTGTGGAAGCTGTGCCCAGAGATGAGGCTACTGACGCTTCCCATGGTGATACTTCCAGATGGAGGGTGCACACAGAAGAGAGAACGCCCAGGTTATGTCTTCTAGGGGGACGTCCTGTCTGCCGGGAGAGAAGACTGGTGTTGTGGTCATAGCAGAAGCCTCACTGTGCCAAGGAGCAACAAACCTGAGCAGGGGACAAAAGACAATGAGAACTGCTGGGAACGGTATAGGCACCTAACTAAATCTTCACAGAAGACAGTTGCAGTGGATATATAGAGGGGGAGACCTGAATACATCCCACTGCTGCCATTGACACACTGCATGGTGTTGGGTAAGTCATCTCTCTGTCTTACTACTTAACCTGTAATATGGGAATAACTGTGACCTTAGCCTCATAGGTGATGGTAAAGTAGGATTGCAAACTCATAAAACCCAGGGGGTGGAGTTCAGAAAACATCCCTCTATGGCAGTCTTACAACTCCCAGCATTCCTGACCATTGGCCATGCTGGCTGGGACTGATGGGAGTTGAAGCCCGAAACCTCTGGAGAACTCCAGGTTGGGGAAGAGTGATCTGTGGTGTATCTATTGTGTTTTCTTACAAATCCCCTGCCACCAAGCAAGGCCATTACAAAAACAAATCTAGGACACCACATCAACTTAACGTAACCCAGCCTACAACTGTATCATAAGCACAAAGCATGAAGTAAAAGTGCACGCAGAGCAGATCACTCATGAAGGTGAGTCTAGCTGCAGACTCTATGTCTTTACCAGGACAGCACATATATATGGAGAAAGTCCCATGTTCAATCCAGGTGGGGCATCTCCAGGTGGGGATGGGTGACCCTTGTCTGAAATGCTGGAGAGCTGCTGCCAGTCTGTGTAGACAATACTGAGCTAGATGGATCAATGGTCTGACTCACTGGCTGGGTTCAGACAACACGATAACCCACACTCAAGGGTTGAATATGGGTTGAGCGTGGGTAGTCATTGAACCATGGGTTGTTGCTGAAACATGGGTTATCGTGTTGTCTGAACCCAGCCACACTAACAAACCATGGTTTGTTAACCACGAACAACCCACAATTAACAACCTAACAACAAACCATGGGTTCTCATCATGGGTTGTTCGTGGTTAATAAACCATGGTTCGGTTCAGACAACACGATAACCCACATTTCAACAACAACCCACGGTTCAACAAAAACTCACACTCAACCCATACTCAACTCTTGAGTGTGGGTTATTGTGTTGTCTGAACCCAGTCATTATCACATAGCTTCATATGTTCATATGTCAGGGAACCCAAAACACATGCAAGATAGATAACTCAAGAAAGACATGATGGTGGTGGGTAGAAGGAGGTGATTTCCCAGAGGGCCAAACTAGTGCATGTTAAATTCAAAAATACATTTTTGCATTTAATATGCATGTTTTAAAAAATGGAACTAGCAACTGCTGGGAGGGGCCAGAACATTGTTGGGATTGCAGTAGGTGGGGATGGGGAATTTAACCCTTTCTCCCTTTTAACCTACTCCAGTTAATAGCCTGACCACCATCCAGATCACCCCCACTGGAATGGAGCTGTCAAGCCCTCGTAGTCAGCCTTACCCAAACACTTTTCATCTTTTACTCCCAAATACGCCTCTTGCTCTTTGCTATCCCTGTAATTTCCTGCATTTTTTCCCCTCCCTCAACATGGATGCTGCTGCAATGCTTAGGTAATTACTGCTAATGTTCATGTAACATTCTTGAAGGCAAGTGGTATTAGATAAGCACAGTGTGTTATTCCTGTCGTTACAGCTCAGTGGTGCTTGGAGAGCTGGTTATCCTATATTTCCCTTTCCTTGGGGCAAACAAGGAAATGCTCCTTCAATCCTAAAGCGTCGCTCAGTTCTTGGAGGATGAGGGAGAGATGGAATGTACTATCTTCCTCATGCGCCCCACTACTAGTATCTCTCCCAAGGCACTCATCTGATTCTTCCTCCTTGTGGACAGAAATTATGCAGGTGACACCAAAGTTCGCAAAAATGTTAGCAGCCGCCATTAAAATAGGGCCTACTGTGTTGCCCTGAGTCCATTTATTTATTTTAGTTTGGTAGTTCTATTGGCTTAGTAGTGTTTCATATCTGATGTATTCTGCTGTTGGTGTAAAGAATCTTTATAATTTTTAGTTTGACCATTTTATCCATTCTGTTGTGTTTTATGTATGATGTATTAATTGCAATGACTTATGGCTTGTGCAAATAATTTAAAAAATTCTATTCTATTCTATTCTATCTTCCTGATGCACACACTTTAAAGGTCCTGGGTGAGTGGAGCAGTTGCAGGCGGGCAGAAAATCAGTGCACAATCAAAACAAACTCAATCCAAGTTCCTTCAGGGAGAATGGAAAGAGGGGGAATGGCTTGGAGGCTGATTCACTGCAGCAGAGCAATGGAGCGGAAGTCATTTTTTTCTCCCCACTGCTCTCTAAAAGCTTTTCTGCTCTCCACACTTGTGGGCCATTCGGGAGGCTGTGTCTCCCTGGCAGAGTCTGAGCCCCGCTCTCTCCAGCCCGAGCAGCCTCTGAGTTCCGATGGAGATAAGCGCAGGTCTAAAATAAAATCCTCCTCTCCCTCCTTCTCCTGCCTGGCTTTAAAACAAACGGTTTCCATTCCCAGCAGCTGCAGAAGACTGTGCGTGGGAGAGAACAAAGATTGCAGGGGAACTTGAGGGGGAAAAGGGGTGGCTGTGACTGATGGCAGAAATATCGTCACGAAGAGGAAACGGCGGAACATAGATCCTGCTCGCCCACTTTTCTACCTGTTTTTGGTGGCAGGAGATCTTTCTGCTCCCCCCTTCCCTCCCTGCTCTGCTTCTCACAGCTGCCTCTTAATGCGCTCATAAGAACAAAAAGGTCCATCTAGGCTAGCACCCTCTTTCCTGCAGTAGCCAACCAGATGCTTCAAGGGAGCCTATAAGAAGGTCCTGAAGGCTATCATACAGAAGTGGTCTCCTGATAGCTGGGAATCTCTGTGTTTCTGAATGGAATGTCCACCAAGGCTCTGAGAAGGTGTTACCCCTACAATTCAGGGGAGGAGGAAGTTGATGTGTATGAGCTCTGTGAAGACACAGAGACAGAGGTGGTGACAGTGCGCGAGCTGTGAGCTGGCTGAAGGTGAAGCATCTTGGGCAGTGGGTCTTTCTCTGGGGATCTGATGTGGAAGAGCAACAAGAAATCTGTTTCAGTCCACAGCCCCGTTCCTAGGATACGATTTGGGTATCTCAAAATAACCAACAGTAAAATCTAAAACAGCACATCCAGCACAGATTGAGTCCCAATTTGCCCCAAATTGGGAGCTGGCACTGGAGCTAAGGAAGGGGTGGCAGATAGAGACAAGCTATGGAAGAGGAAGAGAGAATCAGAGAAGAGAGACATACGGAAAAGACCCAGGGATCTGAGAGGGGTGAAAGAGAGTAAATTGGGGAGGGGGCAATCATCAAATCTGGACTCCAACTTTGAGAAGGGTGAGTGGGATAGACAAAGGGAAAGAGAAATGGATTCTGTCTCTCTCTTGGTGAGTGTGTATGTGGGGAATTCTAGAATACAAGTGGAATGGGGGGGTAGGTTAGAAGCTGGGCATAAATAAATAAATAGGAATCAAAGGGGGGAAAGGGGAGACAGAGAACCTAAAAAAAATGAGTGGAGATTGAGCCTAACACTGGGAGGGATGGGGGGGGGGGAGAGACACACAATGAATGTGAGGTGAGCAAAAGGAAAGGATTAAGTAAAAAGGACTGGGTGTGTGTGGAAGCCATGGAAGATGCTGGCTCAGCTTGTCTGAGCATGGAAAGCTAAGCAGGGTCAGGCCTGGTTATTACTTGGATGGGAGACCCCTCCTCTAGTTTCCTGCATTGAGCAGGGGGTTGGACTTGATGGCCTTGTAGGCTCCTTCCAACTCTATAATCTATGAAATCTATGATACCAAGGCTCTTTTCAAGGGACACACACATAAAACACAAGGCAGGGGTGTGGGGAACCAAGCAGAGCAACAGAACAGAGATTTAGGCAGCAAGGCAGAGGCGGAGAGAAGGGCAGACTGCTGCTCAGCAGAGACGATGGCTAAGCAGAGGTGGTGGATAGGAAGGAGGACCACAATTCCCCTTAATGTACCCTCCCCCCTTATTCCTGCTTATAATGATTCTTTCCCTTTTAGTTCCTCTCCTTTGCTGTTTTTAAGGTTTTAAAACTTTTTAGTCTTTTTCTCCTCCGCCCCACCCGCTGCCGGCGCCCTTCATCCCCCCTCTGAGGCAGTGAGCAGAGCGGAGGCTGTGCTGAGAGGGCTGTTGGCCAAGGGCTCCGCTGCCATTTCCACTTTCCAGCAGGCCTGCTGGGCGTGAGCAAGGAAAGAAGGGAGCAAAGGCAGCCATGGCCGAATGAGCAGAGGGGCGGCAGAGAGACAACGTCAGCAGTCAACCTCCGCCCGTGCCTCCTGGATCATAGGAACACCGGAAGCTGCCTTATACCGAGTTAGACCCTTGGTCCATCAAGCCAGTACAGTAATACATTGGATTGCAAGTAACTTGGTCTGAGAGCGTTTTGCAAGACAAGCAATTTTTTAAAATAAATTTGACTTGATAAACAAGTGACGTCTTGCAATACGAGTCGTAGGGATGTAACCGCTCGCCTCGAGCAGGCGTAGCGGGCCGAAATCGGCCCTGCTCATGCCCGCCAGAGACTCGCTTTGATATAAGAGTGTTTTGGATTACAAGCATGTTTCCGGAACGAATTATGCTCTCAATCCAAGGTATTACTGTATTGTTGACACTGACTGGCAGCAATGGCTCTCCAGGGCTTCAGGCAGGATTCTTTCCTAGCCCCACCTGGAGATGCCGGGGATCGAACCTGGGACCTTCTGCATGCAAAGCAGGTGCTCTACCGCTGAGCCATGACCCCTTCCCTAACGGAAGGAGGAGCAAGCAAGCAAGGAGGTGCATTCCTAGCCCCCCCCCCCTAGTCCATCCATGCTGCTTTCTCCCACTGTCCCATGCTGTGTTCAAAGCAAACCAGGAAACAGAAGCTAACTCAGTCGGCACATCCATTCGTCATCAGTCAAGGTTCCTCCTCCTCGCTCCTGGCGACTCTTCCCGCATGCATGTCCACCCCTGAAATTTTGAATAAACCACACTCAGTGGCCCCAGAGCACCTGTTCTAGCATCCCAACTCCTCCTCCTCTCTGCAACACTGAGAGGATGCCTTTCGGGGGTGTGGGGAGGCATTATGCCTATCAAGTTTGGTGTCCCCTAACACCCTGCTGGATGCCTGACCTGCTGGGTCAACTGTGCAGAGGAGGAGACTGGAGCATGTGGGGGAAACAACACTCATCTCCTGCTTTGCTCAGGCTCAAATCAGTGACCGAGCAAGGAGACATCTAAACAGATCACTGATGAACAGCGGTGCAGCTCCCGGCTGCATGCCGCGCCTTACTGGGTAAACGAATAAAACAACTACAGCAGGGGCGGGATGGAAGGGGGACCACAGGACACAAGAGCGGGGCTCCGCCCTTCTCACCCCAAAAGACAGACCGCGCATGGCTGCTGGGAGGGACAGATCAACCTTGCCAGAGATCTGAACTGATCACTTGTGGAATTAGAACGAAGGCTGCTGGTTGCCCAGCTATGCGGCCCTAAATGCTTTGAGATCAGGATACTTCAAGGACCATCTTCTTGCATATGAGCCAGCTGGCCTGTCCACTGAGATCTTCTAGGGAAACTTTCCTCTGCAGCCCATCAACATCTGAGTTGTGTTTGGTTGGGACGTGGGGGAAGGGCCTTCCCTGTGGCCATGCCTAATTACTCTGGCTGCTTGACCGGCTCTCTGATGGCCTTCTGCTGCTGGGCAAAGACAGTTCCTGTCTGGGAGGAATTTGGCCTGCGGGGCTGCTCATTTTAATCCCCCATACATGTTCACTGAAGTTAGGGATGCTGCCTCTTCTCTTGTTCCAAGTTGCTTAGTTCACAGGATTAAAAACAACAACAACAACATCAAATTAAGATAAGATATTTATATACCATCTACTGAGCACAAACATTAATATATAAATAAGATAAAAATACACAATTATAAAATACACACTGGAAAAATAACATACATACACATTTAAGAAAACAGAAGCAAACCGTCATAGATGATCTAATCAGAGTGGCTACATTTCAAAATTTTGCAACTTGCTCAGTAATGGAAATATCTGAACCGTCATGTAAAATTATCAACAGCATTGATAATTGCCCTCCAGATGTGTTGGGACTGCAACTCCCATAATTCCCAGCCAGCTCAGCCAATGGCCATGCTGGCTGGTTATTATGGAACTTGCAGTCCCAACACAGCTGGAAGGTGTCATGTTGGGGGAGGCTCGTTTAGCGGGTAGAGCACTGCACCATGCCAAAGAAAATGTTTTCTAGTATTTGGGGATAGAAAACACTTTTAATTCATTCAGTGGGGTTTGCTTTGAGTAAGTGTGCGTAGGACTGCACTGTGATTAAAGCAGAAGGCGTGTGACCTAGCTGGAGGAACAGGGGTCCCAAACCTGCCCTCATGCTAAACTAGAGGCTTTATTGCTGAGGCCCTGGCAAGTGTTTCACCCGCAACGTGGCAGGATACAACTGCATGAGAGCCAGTGTAGTGTAATGGCTCGAGAGTTGGACTGGGACTCGGGAGACCCGGGTTCTAGCCCCCACTTGGCCATGACACTCGTTGGGTGACTTTGGGCCAGTCACGGACTCTCAGCCTCACCTACCTCACAGGGTTGTTGTGAGGATAAGATGGAGAGGAGGAAGATGATTATGTAAACCACCTTGGGTTCCTTGGAGGAAAAAAGGCGGTATATAAATAAATTACACAACAGGGAGCCAGTGGATTCGACTCGACTAGCCGGGGGCCTCAGCTACTGGCTCCCCGTTGGCTATAGATTCAACCTGCCCCTGGCTTGGCCTCAGCTGCAGCTTTCAAATAGGTCCTCTCTTTCCCACAGTGCCATGCTTCTACACTATCCTTCAATCCCAACCTGCATGTGCCCAAAAGCATCTTTGCAAGCAACGAGGTCAACAGGGACACCCCCACCCCACCGCCGATTCCAGAAACCACTTTGGTCTCCTCAGGCCAGGATAGAAATGGTCTCTCCAGCCTTTCCCAGGACCGCTGAACTAAGCCATCTCACCGCCTTCGACCGATCTGTGGGGTTAAATACAATTAAATAAAAATGGGATCCAGCTTGTCATTTCACCTTATTCCCCCCCCCCCCCCCCGCGGGACACAAGCCTTTGTCCAGGCCCGCCAGGCTCCTGGGGTATTGACAGCCCATTATGGTACAGCGGCCTGGAGAAGGAGCGGGCGGGAAGAGCCGAGCCATTCTAATGTGAAAGGGGGGAGGGTGGCAGCATGCAAGCGTGTGCAGGGAGGGTTATAAACAATGCCTGGATTTGCAAATCGCTGAGATTATCTCTCCACTGCCTGACTGGGTACAGAGAGAGGAGAGAGAGCTGGGGTAAGCATATGGAGCCCCTGCAATTTGGGATGCAGACATGCTAATAATACCAAGGGGAGGCACCTGGTCATAGGACTCCTCCACACACGTATTAGGGAGCCAGTCACGATCAAAGGGCAGGGCCTGGATCGTATTCTCCTCGTTTGGAGGCAAAGAGCCACACTCGCCTCCAGTTGGATGACCCTTAACAGGATATTCAAGAGCCTGTTAACCAAATTAATCAATGCCAGGGAGAAGGGGGATAATGGCCCATATGGGGTGCTTGTTAGGAGGTCACCGAAAGCCACACTGCTCATTTCTTCGCTACAGCACGGATACTGGAATGCTGCTGTGGTCTTTGGATTAGGGAAGCCGCCCAGGCCATTTTCTGTGTTAGATGCTGTACAGATATGAGGGGCAGGCAGCGGCGTCACCGAGGCAGGACTCACTGGGGCAGACGCCCGGGGCCCCACTCAGCAGAAAGAGCAGGAGGGGACCGCCACATGCAGCAGGTCTGGCTCACCACATTTTGAATTAATACACATTGCCATGTGAAGATCTCCCCCACCCCCTCCGGTAAGGCCAAGAAGTCCAGAGTGTAACGTTACCCAATGTACTGGCGGCAGGGGGACGGGGACGGGACTCATTCCCACACTGGCCCCCACAACAAAGGATGTAATGACTCAGCTTTGCAGGTGGTGGTCGGAAAGGGAGAGGACCAGTTGTTAGTACAATTTTGGGTGCCCCTGGACAAGATTGATTGATTTAGATTATATTTATACCCCGCCTTTTCCCCTACAAGGAACCCAAGGCGGCTTACATAATTCTCCCTCTCCCACTTTATCCTCACAACAACCCTGCGAGATATCTTAGGCTGAGAGTCAGTGGCTGGCTCAAAGTCACCCTGTGAGTTTCATGGCTGAGTGGGGACTAGAACCCGGATCTCCGGAGTCCCAGTCCAACACTCTAACCACTACGCCACACCAGCTCTCCTCTAAGATGTCCTCTGTGGTCCACCTGCCCTCCCACTATCATCACTACCTGTTAGTTTGCCCTCTCACTCTAGGCCCAATGAATTCCATAAGCCCAGAGAGCGGCTTCTGCTCCTTCTCTGTACCATTGTCATTGTGCACAGACTTGCAGAAAAGAGGTGAACAGACAGCAACAGCAAGGAGGAGGGCCAGAAGGTTCTGGGGGGTGGTCAGCTGTGGGCCCCCTGCTGCAGGATGAGCCTCAGCAGGTGCCCAATGATGCTGACCACTGGCGCTGGCCCTGGAAATAGCTCAATGCTAAAGGGGTCTCTGGCATGCTTCCTGTGCTGGCAAATCAATCCATTTTCTTCATGGTGCTTTCACATTAGCTAGGTTATTCCTTGGGCTATTGGATTAAAAACCAAGCAGAACGGTGTTAATCGGTTCTTCATCCCAGACACTTGGGTGTTATGTGTACCCAGAGATAAGCCCTCTTCCCCAAGGGCTTCAGCCAAGGAGCCTCCGACCCAGCTATTCAAATTCAAATCACCCCACGGATGGTGTCTCTTCTTGGATCGTGCTCAGAATTCAGCATGTGCTCCAACTGCCAGGGAGACCCCAAGCCTGCTCTTCTTCATTCATATCAAATTAATGACATGGAATTGGAATAAGACAGAGGTGGGCAGACTTCAGGCTTGTGGGATCTACTCTGTGGTTTTTTGTTTTTTTTACTGGAACCCTGAGATCTACCAGCTGGAGCCAGGTGCAAAATAATAGCTCAGGTGGGCAGACATATGCTATAAATTAAGGAACAGGGCAGCTCTGAGCACATGCTCAGCCCAGGAATCAGTGACCAGTACCCGTTCCAAGTCCTTTCACAGACAAAAACAGTTCCTGGTTTCCCCCCATGTATTATTTTTCAGCAATATAATTTAGCAAGGAAAGGCTTGCTCTTTGTTGCTATTGGTAGACGATTAGGAGTCAGAAACCCTTGCTGATCTTATGCAGTAGATCCCAGTTGAACTTCCGCCCAACTCCCAGAGACACTGGGATGCTTGTACGTTTGTATTCAGTGATCAATATACAGGCCTGTGGCTTACGCTGGCTCAGCTTGTCTGAGTGTGGAAAGCTAAGCAGGGTCAGGCCTGGTTATTACTTGGATGGGAGACCTCTGGTTCCCTTCCAACTCTTATGATCTATGGTCCAATGCAATATACTGTACAACTCTGGCAACATAATTTGAGAGGCACGTTGCTAAAAATATGATGACAATAAAAATGTATTTAAATACATGGGAAAGAGGAAACCAGCTGGAGAGAAAGTTGGCCCCGCATCTGGCAAAGGTGTGGAGGGCTTATTGAACTGCAGAAGAAGATGGACAGATACCGAAACACTTTTTTGGGAGGGTGGGGCAGGGCATCTGAAGAATCAAATCAAATAGAGGTGACACAAGATTAAATGCCAGGTCCAACACTGTCCCTAAGACGTTTTGCAGCCTGAGGCAGAGCACCAAATATAGGCTAGTCATTTACACATCTCCAAAAATGAAGAAATGCATCATCAAAAAAGAAAAAGAAAAGGACATAAAAGGAAAATTTACATATTCTAATTTAGATGTATAGTTGCACATTTGGAAATGACTATAATTTAAATAGAAAAAAATACAATACATCTCACCCTAATGGGGAAGCCTGTGACTAGGTGATCTGTGTGTCTCCTCTGCCTACTCTCCAGCTGCTAACTGTTGACGGGTATCTTCAAGGCTCATCCTCTCCCTTCTTATGGTCCTTGATCTTAAAACTGGACTTGGACTGGACAGCTCTGCAAACAGAGGATGCTTTCAACTGGAGGACTGTCCCCTCACAGCCCTTCAAACAGAGGGCTATTCTCTATTTGAAAGCAGGCTACATGGCCAGCCTAAGCCAATGGCCATGATGAAGTCAAGGTAGGTACATAATACCCAAGGCTGGTCAAGTTATTCTGGCACCTGAGGCAGAACATCAGACAAGGGCATCTCCTTGGCAGTGAAAAATACAACAATAATTAATAAATAGCTAGCAATCTCCTACCCTTTCCTGACACCTAGAACCAGTTACCTGAGGCAGCCTCACTCTGCCTAACAGCAGGCCTGCCATCTCATTCTGCCTAAGTGTAGAGCTGGCCCTATCTAGCTAATTGGCAAACTAAACATGAACAAGGAACGTGGTCTGCACATCATTCAGCCAGAATTATGAAGTACTCAAATGTGAAATTGTTAGCCTTCTAACAAAATAAGCAACTTGGGTCACTACAATCAACCTCCTTACTGAAGAATTAGAAGGTAGGGTAGACAAAGTTCAAGCAGTTAGCTTAACATATGTTTTAGCTAAAATGGATGGAAAGCATGATTAAAGCTAGAATTATTAAGCACACCGAAGAACAAGCCTTGCTGGGGAGGGACCAGCATGGCTTCTGCAAAGTGAACAACTCCTCCACCCATTGTTTACAGTTGTTTGAGAGTGTCAACAACCATGTCGATAAGGGTGATCCAGTACACACTTTGTACATATACACTGACTTCTAAATAGTCCCTTGCCAAAGTCCTGAATAAACTTAGCAGACATGGAATAAAAGTATGGGACCTCTGATAGATTAGTAACTGGTTAGAAGGGAAGCAGAGAGAAGGAATACATGGACAGAGAAGTATAAACAGTGGAGTCCCAAAAGCTGTGTGTTTCTATTGAGCTAGTTCACGGGCAAGCCACCCGGCACCCTCCTCATCGTTTGGACTACAGCTCCCCTAAGCTGCCTCCAGCATGGCCAATGGTCAGGGACTGTGGGAGTTGTATTCAAAACATGTGGAGGGCACCAGGTTGCCGCCAACCCCCTGGTATAGCGTTTTTCAGTGGTCAAAGCGCTACACATGGGCAATCTAGTTGCAATCGTAACTCTGGCTGGGGATGATGGAGATTGTAATGCAACACAGCCAGAGGGCACCAGGTTGGGTAAGGCTGCTCCAGAAACACTCTGGGGGGGGGGGCTCCTTGATCAGAAAGCTGAGCCTAAGCACAGTGACCCATCTCGACAGAGGCAATCACAGTCCCCGCTGCTCCCCAATGCTCATCTTTCCTCCATTTGCATTCATGGGATGGATTTAAACAAGCACCCATTGAAAGAGCGAGTGCTTTAATAATCTCTCAGAGTGGATGAAGTGCCGCATTAGAAGATGCTCATTCACTAATTCATCAGCCCCATTCATTCTGCTGACATTCACTGGGATTATTTTGATCGTAGGCAACCAGAGCTTTCAGATGGGCATTCACAAAGCTTTCTCTCTCTCTCTCTCTCTCTCCCCGCATGCACACAAGTGTCACCATGACCTGTCATTAGACAGGGAGAACAACTTCAGACTGAATGACATCTTACAGCTGCTCAAATAGGCTGGGAGTTCACAGTAGCACAATGAAGAGCATTTGGGAGAATCCACGCCCACCGCCCACCGGCTGCCACATTATCGAAGCCAGAAGTGGGTCTGACACCACTGTTGAGTAGGTAGAATGCCTGCTACTCTTCCCTATGTGCTAAATACCTTCGCTGGAGCTATTTAAACTGAGGCTGGATGGCCATCTTCCAAGGATGCTGTAATTCAGCCTTAACCAAGGTCCCTCCAGATGTGTTGGACCACAACTCCCATCATCCGTTGGCCTGGCAGGGGTGAAGGGACTTGTAGTGTGACACACCCAGAGGGTACCAGATAGGGAAAGACTGGTGTAGTGGCATTCTGCACTGGAAATCTTGCACTGGAGATCCAACTCTATGGTTCTATGATTCTTTGACAAATAACATCTGCTCTAAGGACGCGGGAACATGCTCAGTATCTTAAGCTGAAGTTATTCAAGAAAGAAGCTATGTAAGGTGGGGCAAGCAAATAATTCCAGAGGGAAAAGTTCAGGTTTCCAAAGGCGAACCCAATTTCGTTTACTCTTGGCAACTGTTAGCAGAAACCTAAACTGTAACTTCTGATCAGTTAATCCAGCCTTCCCCAAGCTGGTGTCCTCCAGATCTTCTGGACTTCAACTCCCATCAGCCTCAACCAGCATGGCCAATAGTGAAGAATTCTGGGAGTTGTAGTCCAAAAATCTTTATCAGCTACCCATTCCAAATTACTGTATGGCACGAAGAAATCAGGAACCTAGAAGCAGTGAATCCCATATCTTCAAAATCCAGGGAATGCTATTCACAGAAACAACCACTGTCACAGAACAGAACAGAATCAACAAGGGAATTACGGTATGTAAGCCATCTTGGGTTCCTTGCAGGAAAAAAGATGGGGTATAAATATAATAAACAAACAAACAAACATTTTCCTCATCCCCCACCCCCAACACACCTTTCATTACAATCATGGAAGCTAGGAGGTTGATAGCATCCTAAATCAAAGTCTCATCAATGATTCATCCCTAGAGCATTATACCCACTCATGTCAGGTGCATCAGTCATGTTACACAAAAGGAACATACCCATGAACCCAAGTTAAATATTCCAGAGGAGGGATATACTTTCTGTGTACATAATTACAGAGCACATCTCGCTTTTCCAGCAGATGTGCGACTAATACTGCAATTGAATTGTCACTAATTGTGCCTCTTCTTTCCCTTGAGGTTTTGCTGAACCTTTGGGGGGTTTACTGAACCACAGGGAGGTTGGGATCCACACTATGGCTACCCGTCAGTAACTTTGGTCTTGATTTGGGGTTCCAATCCTACACACACTTACTTAGCAGTAAGGCTCATTGAACAAAGTGGAACTTACTTCCGAGTAAACATACATAGGATTGCACAGTTATGCTCTGTTGTATGCAGGCATCTGTATGCCTGCCACGCCTAGCGTCCACACTCAGAAGTGGACAAATTACAGAATTCCCAAGAATTTGTAACATTTACACAACATTCATTGCGTAAAGGAGGGCTGCGCAAGTGTAGGCGGTCTAGGGGCCATTTTGCCCCCCCCCGGACACCCCCCACACACAGCAGGCCGCCCTCCACAGGGCTCCATTGTAGTCTGCAGAATCCCCCCCCCCCGTTTTTAAAGAACACCATACACCAGCGGTTTGCTGCTGGGTTTGCTGCTGAAATCCAGCAGCAAACCATTCTAGTACTATGGAGCACCACAAGGGTCAAATTTAGCTTGTTCCCTTTTTCGTGCCCCGTAGTGATGGTTTGGAGAGGACATCCTGATAGCTGCGGCATCGTGCTGTGTTTTAGAATGAGATATCCATTAGAGTTTAGAGGAGGTGAAAGCTCTCAAGCGCAGAAGGGTGTAGAGAGACCGCTGGAAAAACTGTTTTTGCAGTCACAATGGGTGGAGAGATAAGAGTTTCTAGCTGGAGTTAGCCAACTACCCAAGATGCTCTCCGGGGTATCTGCTGCCTTGTAGGACTGGTTGCTGTTTGCCTCCACTTACGCTCCGCTTGTATAACGGTAAATAAAGCAAAAACATCACAAAGACACTTAGGTCCCCAATTCTCTCTCGTCCAAAGGAAATCAACCTCAGGAACCTGCGCAAACCCGGGACGTCTCTCCTCTCAGGCCAGTGGGAGAACACGGAAAATAATTTTGAATGCTCTGTTCTTGGCAGAGAGTGTCCAATGAGACCCTGGAGGCTTACACCTACCAATCTGGCTGGTCATCAGTTCCCAGGGAACTCACCGGCGCTGCCCTCCCCCACTCTGCCTGTGGGCCGCTGTTGCAGGAAAATTATCCACTTGAGGTATAAAAGGGGGTGGGGGGAGGAAGAGCCTTTAATTTTAGAGTTGAGAAGTTAGTAGTTGAGCCCTGAGGGTTGCCATGGAAACTAGGTCCTGGTTACAATCTCTCCTTTCCCACCTCTAAGTAATTAGATAGCAAATCTCTCTACAGTGAGGAAATAGGATTCAGGTTCAGCATCACATTCCAGCAATTTAACCATCACTGGGGAATCTTCCCACACTTCAATTAGGTAATGCACAGCATCCCTGTTCACAAGTTACATTTCCCCCACTTGACATCTCACCACATCCCCTCCAGCTAGTGCAGGAGAAGATGCTGGCCCATCCTGTCCAGTCTCAAGACTGGTGGCAGGGTGGACGGATGGGGGTGGGCTTCCAAGAGAGGTTTTGATTGTGCAATTGCCTTGCCTGAATTTTACAGGCGCTTCAGACTAGGGAGAGGCAAATCAGCCTGTTTCCACTCCATGTCTGTTTCGCACGTATTCAACCCGAAGTCCCTTCTGTCCCAATTTCTGCATCAGCCTACAAATTAAAAACAGACCCACACAAACCTTACATTTATTTTTTTAAAATGCAATTTCCCCTAATGTATGGATTTTGTGCATAATTCCCCCAAATATAAACATGTTTGTGCATGATTTTTGAGCCGACAACTACATTGCAAAAGATAACGGTGTCTCAATCCGCATATTACGGTAGTCCAGGAATTGAGAATTAGGTTGGCTCACTTTAAAATGTGGACCGAACTAAATTCTCCCCCATTCCAAGTGCAGATTATGTCCTCTCCTGCTTCTTCTTGTCTTTTTTTCTTACCATGGAAAATCCACTGAGGAGGAAGAAACTGAACAGCCGTACAGTGTCTTTTGACTGGAAGCGCTAGGAATCGTTCATATGGAAGTGCCCTGGGATGCAATCCCATAATAACATGGTTGGTGACAGTCTGACAATAAGTTAACCACCACCCCCATAACACACTTTCTGCATTACCTGCCCACTGCTACTCTGCCATTTCTTCTGCCATCCTTCTACTTTAGTTTCTAATGAAACTGACAAGGTTTGATGAAAACCTTGTTAATTTCACCAGTACCCTTCTCCTGAGCTTTAAATAAATAAATAAATCATTACTATGTGCATCAATGATGGCGCATATAGATGCGCTTCTGAAAAAGGGGAGAATGCTGCTGCAATTGAAAAGAGGTTTCTCCAACCTTGTCAGTTTTATTGGAGCCTGGGCATGCAGGGGGAAGATGGGACAGCAGGAAAGGAAATGGCTGTGCTGCTCATGCCGGGGACCGTGGAAAAGGAGAAGGAATAATGTAAGGGCTTGTTAATAGCGATCAAAGATACACTTTCCAATATGGGAGAGGATTCTCAAATAGACTAAGGCTGCAATCCTATACATACTTACTTAGGAGAAAGTCCCACTGAATGGGCCTTTTCTGTGGTAGCCCCCAAACTGTGGAATGTTCTCGCTAGAGAGGTCTGCCTGGCATCGACTTTGTTGACTCTTTGGTGCCAAGCAAAGACCTTTTTATTCTCCCAGGTCTTTAAAAATAATTTTTAACTGCTGCTTGTTTTATTTTTAATGATATATTAATGCTGCGATTTAAAATAGTCTCTTCCCATGTTTTACCTTCTTAGCTATTGATCTCTTCTTTTGAAATGATTTTAAATTATTGTTGCTGCTTGTAAAACTTTTTAAAGAAATCCTTCAATATGTGTTATTGTTGGTTTTACTTTATTTGCTTTTATTTTGTATGTCACCCTGCAAACTTAGGTTATAGGACGACTCATAAATTAATTAAATAAAGTCCATGGGGTGTACTACTGTGTAGACCTGTATAGGACTGCACTGTAAAAGACCCTTCTCTAGAATACATTTTTTTTCACAGGTGACACAAGAAACATAGGAAGGATGAAATACAAGGATGAAGTACAATCTGGTACATCTGTTTTTTATTTATTAATTTAGTACATTTATATCCCACCTTTCTTCCATCATGGAACTCAAGGCACTAAGACATCCCAGATGATCACCCATCCAAGCGCTGACCAGACCCACTTCAGCAAAGTGGCGGCATCATGTGCCCTCAGACCATAACCACCCACAGGTTTAAAAACCTGATGCAAGTGCATTTAAAACTGCATTTCTGTCTTTCTCATATGCACACTGACAGTGAGGGGAGAGGCTCTAAAGCATTTTAACAGCATGTGCGAAAGCTTCCCAAGTCCCTCTGGAAGTACGGCGTCTGACACATCCGCAACCGAAAGCTCTTGGCAACATCCGAGCCTCCTTGGCAGATCTTTCATGTTTTGTGGTGCTTAACACCCACTGTAGGAATTTCTGAACAAGCAGAGTTGGCAACAAGAGGAAGAGATGTGTGTAGAGGAAGGATGGGACAAGTGAGGTTGAGGAAGAGTGCGGGAATAGAGGAAGATCCAGAGAGCATCATTGCTCAAAGGGTCCCACATGGTTCAAGGCAAGATCTTAGGACCAGCAAAAAGAAGAGGGTAATATTCAATAACTCAAGTACGGTAAGTGAATAAACTAAGACAACCTGCTGTTTCTGGAAAGAAGGAAAATATTAAGGGGGTGAAGAAGAGCTGTAAAGCATGAAGAGCTATTACGGTAAGCTAGAAACGTGCCAGGCCATTTTCGGAAAAGAAAATAAGTCTTGAGAAAGTACAAAGAGCCCTGCTGGCCTGGATCAGAGCAAAGGTCCATCTAGCCTAGCATCTTGTTTTCTCCAGTGGTCATCTCCCAGGAAGCCCACAAGCAGGGCTTAAAGACAACAGTTCTCCGATCCACCCACCCACACACGCACACACACAACTGGGACATAGGCTACCTTATACTGAGGCAGACTATTGGGGTCCACCAAATGCAGCATTGTCTGCTCCAGCCTTTTCAGATGTTTTGGACTACACCTCCCAGCATTCCTGAGCATTGGCCATGCTGGCTGCGGCTGATGGGAGTTGGAAGTCCAAAACATCTGAAGGGCACCAGGTTGAGGAAGGCTGGCCTACATTGACTGATGGTGGCTCTTCAGGTTTTCAGACAGGAGACTTCCCCAGCCCTACCTGAGATGTTGGGGACTGAACTGGGGCCCTTTCGCATGCAACGCCTGTACTCTACAACCGAGCTATGCTGGTATTTAGTGACATCGCAGCTCTGATCCTGGAAATTCCATATATTCACCATGACTGGTAGCCATTTATAGACCTCAGTCTCTTCCATGAATTTGCCTAATTTGTAGTGATGGCTGCCAACATGGACAAACTTTAAAAGGGGATTAGACACATTCATGGAGGATAAGGAAGCAATCCTATCGCTCCTAGACATCGTCTAGGGGGCCACAGGATACTTCAGATTCCCAGATCGGAGGTTAGAGACAAGGCTCCAACCTCGGAGCTGGGAATTCATGCTCCGATCCCCCTCCCTCCCTTGCAGCCAGCGCAGAAAGAACTGTGCTGGCTGCCTCTCTGAGGTCAGGAACTCGACCTTGGAGAAGGGGCAAAGGGGGCATTCCAGCGGGCAGGGAGGAGAGGAGACTGCAGAGGCCAGAGTACGACATATCCTGTGTCACAACAGGCCTGTGGCTCACGCTGGCTCAGCTTGTCTGAGCGTGGAAAGCTAAGCAGGGTCAGGCCTGGTTATTACTTGGATGGGAGACCCCTCCTCTAGTTTCCTGCATTGAGCAGGGGGTTGGACTCGATGGCCTTGTAGGCCCCTTCCAACTCTGTGATCTATGAATCCTCTGCAGCCTTCTTCCCTCCTGTTCCGAAGCACCCCAGCTAGACAGCTGAAAATGGCCGTCTAGCGAAAATGCAGAATGGGAGAAGCAGGGAGGCAAAGATCACCTCCACTGCTTCTCCCACTCTGCACTGAAAGACCATCAGCTTCCCAGTTCAGAGGCTGACGATCGTCTCGACTGGCTTATGCCAGAAGTCTATCAGTGCCTACTAGTCACGATGGCTTCATATTAACTCCTGTATCAGAGGCAATATGCCTCTGTATACTAGTTGCTGGGGAACATGAGCGGGAGGATGCTGTTCCTCTCATGTCTTATTGTGGGCTTCCCATAGGCAGCTGGCTGGGCCTGGGAACAGAATGCTGGACTAAATAGGCCTTTGGTCTGATCCAGCAGGGCTCTGCTAATGTTCTTATAACAATGGAAGGATCTGTCTTCAGAATTACTGTAATCTTCCCTTATTTTCCCCCTGGTAACGTGTTCCATTCTGAGTTGTGCATGTTCACTTTTTTCAATTACCAGGTGAAATGAGCAGTTTGTTCAAAAGGACAAAACGACAGAGAAATATTTGCAAGGATGATTAATTTCACTATTACCCTGTAAAGCCAGTTACAGTTAAAACATGGAACTCTTTTAAGTAATACAAGCAGGTGCGTTCTACAGAAGCCTGTTTCCTGGTGCAGTAGAAGCCTTCGAGGCAGCCGCCACTGCCAATAGCTTGTAAATGCCACTTACAAGATCTAAATGTGCTCTGCAATTTTCTTCATGCTGAATTAGAACCTATAACATCATCTTCCCGTTTATGAAATATGGCAGGCAGCCAAGCATCTCTATCATGCATCTGTGCGAAACCTCAAATCAATTCACTTTCAGAAATTCTCTTGCAGACAAAGGTGCTTTGCATCATTCCATGGCAATTGTGAGGAGATCGTCAGAGATTTCTCTTGTAGCGAAAGAGGCCGAGAAAGAAAGAATGCACCTCCGTGGTCTTCCTTCCTGGTTGCTTAGGCTTAAGAAAGCACCAAAACAGAGGCATCTGTTGCTGACGTTCCTCCCTGAAATATAACGGAATCAATTCCAATGTTTGTAAAGAGGAAGAGAGCATCAGCACAGGGTTCCCACTCCCCCAATGCCTCATTTTAGGGAGCTCTATGCATACAAAGCTGAGTTATGCTGCTCTGTGGCCTGTTTCATAGCAGGTTCCAGAAGGGGGGACTAATTGGGCCTTGACCCTGGGTCCACTTGGGAGTAGCACAGGAGTATTTAGGAACCATCCGGTGTTTATGAGCTCCAAGCGGTATTTTAGCTTCACAAAAACCCTGTGAGGTAGGCATCTGGCAAGTTTTAACTATAGGCTACCAACCTACCGTAATTGGAAAAAAGGCAGAAGGAAGAGAAAGAATGACCAATACTGCTTGTTTACCTGACAATGAAAAGCAGGTGCTCAGATTTCCACCAATAATGGATCCTCTGCTCTCTCAGAACCTCATGGATTGAAATCCCCCTTACTCAAGTACTACATCTCAACGGCATATCTCCTGTTCGCCAGCATTTCCTTGAGCTTTGGCCAGAACTAATGGCTGCAGTCTTCCTTACTTGAATTGCCCTTAAGCTTTTGATTCATTCAGATATGCAGTTCTGGCCATCTGACCAGTAAAAACAACAACACTTGGTCCATTGACCAAGAAAATACTGCACCCAAAATAGACTGCAAGTAACAAAAAGACTTATTTTTAATTACAAAAACCTAAGTTAATTAGTGTCATGGAATTCAATTCTAAATCAACTGAGGCCACATTTGGAAGGTTTGTGGTAGTTGAAGAGCTGGGCTCTCAAAATGTTGTGACTAGAAGGGTAAAGTCTGCCTCCCTGTTGGTGCTGGATGTCAGAGTCCAAGAGGAACAGGGGTAAACATTTAGATCCTTTCTTCACCGTGACGGTGGAAGTGGTGAGGAGGTGGGCTGTGGTGGTGACCAGATCTTTAGAAGAGCTCATTTGGCAACAGCAGAACTGACTGGTCCAGCTCCAGGTTTGGAGGATGGTTTAGCAAAGTGCTGTACATGGGCACTCTTCTATGTTGGTGGACCCACATCTGGGCAGCCACAGCCTTGCCTAGTGGCTCATAGCTGCCTTCCACTCAGCACGGAGGGCCCAGGGCAGGTGTTAGCACCGGTGGGCCCTGCCAGAATGCTGTGGCCCTGGCCGCTGTCTGAGAGTGCCGGGCATTAATGTCGGGTCTGGACATTGAGGAAGGTGTTTTTTTAGCTGCTCAAATATGAATGACTGTCTGCAAGCACATCCCACAGTGCAGTTAGCTGATTTTAGACCCTGGATTTAATGGTCTGATGGGGGGGGGGGCGGGCGGCGGCTGTGTATTACTTCAATTGGGAAGCACACAACTCACATTTCTCTTCCCCAACCTGCTCGCCATTCCATGCTTTACAGCTGCTGCTATATTCTTGATATGTTACTGCTACAACAACAACAACAACAACTGCTTGCCAACCCTGATTAAAACTAAGAACTGGTGCCTGAGTTTTGCTTTCTTCCTCCTCCCTCCCAATCCCTTTCCCTTTTGTGTCATGTCTTTTAGATTGTAAGCCTGAGGGGAGGGACTGTCTTATTATTAATCTTTGTAAGCCACTCTGGGAGCCTTTGCTGGCTGAAGAGTGGGGTATAAATGCTGTAAATAAATAAAATAAATAAATAAAAACAAACAATAACAGCAAAATAACTCTGAGCATGTGCAGTTTTGCATTTTAAATTCACTTAAATTATAGCACCATCCTGACTACAGGAATAAAAATGAGATTTGCTTCTACTGCCCCCATCATCTACTGCTCTCTGGGTGGTCATTTGGGGTCCCCTGGGCTGTGTGGTCCTGGACCTTGGCTGCACCACTGAGTGCATCGTGTTGTTGTCCGACAGAAAAGGATGCAGTAAGGTCTCCTGGCTCTGCAGAAATCTAGATACACTTACACAAACCACATACTGCAGCCACCCCCTTGCCCTGAAGACAAAAGGGGGCTGGGGCTGGGGCAGAGCCAAAAGGAGCAGAGCCAAAAAAACCCAACCCCAAACATATTGTAGCTTAAAGCTCTAACTGCCAGGTACTAAGCCTTAGGAGAGGCATTTCAATCTTTTAGAATTGGTGGGGGAACTGCATAAAAGCCGGGAAAACCACCCAATGTTTGGTGGTTGCAGAAAAGGGTGTGTGGCTAGGGGAAGTGAGTTTCTGCACCCCTATTTTAAATAAATACAAGTGCAAATTGCAATGTTTTGTGCACTGTATCTCATTCCAGAAAAAAACTGAGTGTGGCTTGGGATCCAGCTGTGGCTGGTTGGGCTAAACCGCTGGGTTGCTCCAATCTGTCTGAGCAGCTGCAACAACACACCCCCCCCCCCCGCTTTATTTTTGTTTGAGCACAGTATTTTGACACCAGCCCTCACTCACTCACTCACTCACTCACTCACTCACACATGGGATAGGTGGGGAAACTCCTAGGGTTCACTTATTTCCTGATTACTTTTCCCTGTAAGTAGTATACATGCCTGTGGGCTGGAGTGAATGTTGCACCTGATTGTTTGCTCATGAAAAGGCTCTGAAGACCCCCATCTCCTTCTGCAGCAGTGCAAGCAAATAGCTCCAAGGTTAATCACCTCAATCTGTTCTGCACCATAAACAATGAAGCCCGCAACCACCTGGTCGCTAGCATCACCCAGCAGTATTGCATCAAGGGCCTGCTGCTAGCTCTGCTGTTTGTTTTTAATCTGTTTTTTTAAATTTTATATTTTATATTGTATTTTATGATTTTAACTGTTGTAAACCGCCCAGAGAGCTTCGGCTATTGGGCGGTATAAAAATGTATTAAATAAATAAATAAATAAACAAAAGAGCATAGCTCACGAATAAGGCACCCCAGAAGGGAAGCAGAGAAAGGCTCCAGTCTGTTTTATGATTCAGCACAGGGCATTTGCCCAGGTAATTCACTCCAGTCATATCAGCATGTTAATCACACCCCAGACCTTCCAAAAGAGTAGCCCAGAGCCCACCACCACCACCACCATCATCATCACATGTATATCCTGCAACTCACATGGTCCTCTTATCCTCACAACAACCCTGTGGGGCAGGTTAAGGTTAGAGTCAGTAACTGGCACAAACTTACCGAGTGAGCTTCATGGCTGAGTGGAGACTAGAACCTGGATCTCCCGAGCCCCAGTCCAACACTCTAACCTGGGGTCCCCAAAATGGCACCTGTGGACACCTCCAATAGCGCCCACGAAGCTCTTCACTCCCTAATACCTTGGGCAGCCGAGAACAAGTCTTTACCCTCTTCTATGTGACAGCCATTCAAGTATACGAAGGTAGCTTTGATAGATTTAAATGGGGATTAGACCTAATTTCCTAAATTTGTCCTATCTGTGACTATTAGTTATGGATATACTGAACCCATGTTCAGAGGCACTGTAGCTCTGAACACCAGCAGGATGCTGCTGGACTAGATGGACCTTTGTTCTGATCCAGCAGGGCTCTTCTTATGTTTTTAACCTCCCTCTCTTTCTCTTCTGTCCAGTCGCAGCACGACATACCCTGGAAGACGGCCAGTCATCTCTGTTCCAGGATACAGTGTGCCCTTTCACTTCGTCACTGACACAGTATCTATAAATGCAACAAGCAAACCACATCATAGATTGTTCCTTCTACTGCAAATTTTAAAATGAATTAATGGAGCGGTAAAAAAAGAGCTTCACCCAGCACGCAACTGATCTTTGAAACATGTTGCTATGGAATGAACAACGGCTGAATAGGATAACTGGTTGAAAAAGATAGATAACAAGGGCTAGTCAACCTAAAAAAAAGATCACCAAGGCCAATTAACTAACAGTTCAACTCTTAACACTTCTATGCCAGTGTATGAACTGTGCCATGCTTGTGCATGGGTTTGTGACTTCTAGGATTGACTACTGTACTGTGCTCTATGTGGGGCTGCCCTTAAAGACGATCCAAGAAGCGACAACTGGTGCAAAACGCCATTGCTGGCCTCCCACTGCATATTGAGAGGCGGGTTTTTGCAACTAGGATTTGATCACGGTTTGCAATTCTGGTTTTCCAGACAAGGGCAAACCATTGTTTCCTGGTGCAGCTCTAACAGCACACTATAGTTTGCCATAATCCCAGAAAGGAAAGAGGAAATGGCACAGGATGGGAAGAGGAAGAAGGGAGCACATGGGCCTGAGGCTCATGGAATCATAGAGTTGGAAGGGGCTTTGTATGCTATCTAGTTTCCTGCATGGAGCAGGGGGTTGGACTCGATAGCCTTGTAGGCTCCTTCCAACTCTATGATCTATGAAATCTATGAAATTCAGAGCTAGAGCAGCCCCAACAGTAGGCTATCCAGCCTCTGATTGAAGACCTCCAGTGAGGGAGAGCTCACCACTCCCCTAGGTAATATGTTCTATTACTGAACTGCTCTTACTGTCAAGAAGTTCCTCCTAATGTTCAACCAAAATCTACCCTCCTGGAACCTAAGCCCATTAGGTCTAGTCCTGCCCTCTGGGGCAGCAGAGAACAAGTCTTTACCCTTTTCTATGTGACAGCCCTGCGGTGTTACCTCTCTAGCACTACATTATGCAGTAGTGCTTCTTCATAGCCACAATCCTCCAATAATGTTTACTCACACAGATCAGTCCTATTCAGCACAGGTTTCCAGCATAGTTAATTAAAAGTTTCTTCCTTATAGGTTCAGCCCATTTCATTGCTTCCTGATGTGCACAGGCTGGCAATTCGGGGTGAAGAGCCTATTAATTTGCCCCCTTCAATGGGCTTCTCTTAATTGCCTCAATGTCAGTTTCTCTTCCTGCAAGCAGGGAGGCTTTAATTACCTATTTCCACTCTTTCTCTCTTTCATTTATATAGAGAAATGGTGCTATTTTTACAGGGAAACAGCAGTACTTTGCTATTAAATATATATACATCCATAAAATAATAATGAGAGGAAACCAGGAATTAAAACCCTCCACAACCAGAGGAACAGAAACTGACATTGGGGTAATGAGGATAGGCTATTCAAAGGGCAATTAATCACTACAGTAATACCTTGGATTGCAAGTAACTTGGTCTGAGAGCGTTTTGCAAGACAAGCAAATTTTTTGATAAATTTTGACTTGATAAACGACGTCTTGCAATACAAGTAGTGTAGGGATGTAACCCCTCGCCTCGAGTGGGCTGAAATCGGCCCCGCTCATGCCCGCCAGAGACTTGCTTTGATATAAGAGTGTTTTGGATTACAAGCACGGTTCCGGAATGAATTATGCTCTCAATCCAAGGTATTACTGTAATCCCCCTAGTCATGATCAACAGGCAGGACCTGAAAACAGTAAACTTTTAAATTAAAAGCACACAAGTTCTTAAAATATATTCATCAAAGTACTTATATTTTAACTTTTGGCCTCTTGTTGGCCCCAAGGTGGCTTACAACATAGATTTTTTAAAAACACCACCACCACCAAATGCACAATCTAAACAATACAATTAAACAATGACACTGAAAGCCAGAGCAGATGTTTCTACTATCTTAGTGCCACCACTGAAAAGACCTTGACTGGGCTCACATAAGGTGCCATGGTGATATGCCACAGTGACAAGCCACGGTGGTTTGCTAGTGTCATGTGAACTTGGACTGTTTCCTGCAGGTTGCCTTGTTTGAGGGCAACAAGCCACCCTGACAGCCCACAACTGTTCTAGGGTTCGTTGTACCCACGATGGGTTGTCATATCAACCGAACCCAGGTGACCATCATGGGTACCAGGAACTGGCCACCAGTCAGCCTCTTGCCAAGAGTGGCAAAAAACTCTTGCAACTCCTGCCAGGCTCTCCTTGGCCACTGCCAGAGCTAGCTGCCCTACAAGTTCCCAAGTGGCACTTTAGGGCAACAAGCACTGGCTCTGTGCCCCCACCACATTCATGCTTGCATACGTCCCTGTGAAAAGGCCATGGGGAGCCCAGCCAAAAAAACCTTTTAAAAGAAGACACAGTTTTGACAGCTAGCTGCAAAAACTGACAGCTCCTGTAAAAAGGGGGTGGCTCGCACTTTTCCACCTTCCCGAGTACCTAGAATCTCAGGAAAGGGGGGGAGTGAGAGCACCCTCAGAGGAGCCAGGTCCAAAAAACTCCTTCAGGATCTCACTGTGAAGGGGGTGACCGAGTGGCCACCCCTTTTCGTGAGCAAAGATCATTTGAAGCTTTGGTTACACGTGACAGCTCACATTTTGACAGCTGTCAAGACTAACCAAAGTCAAAAATAAAGGCCATGGCAGCCTCTCTAGGTCAATGCCCATGAGGGGTGCCTGCTGCACTTTGACAGCAGACATCCCCCTGGACATTGCCCAGGCGAGGCATTTGAGCCAAGTTTGACTAAAAACACACAATTAAAAACAAAACAAAGCAAAAAAATTGTGCACATTTGGGGTGCTAATTTTTTTAAAAAACAAGGGGTGATGAACCTGAGACAACGTCTCCAATGTGATGCTTGGGCACTTTGAAGGGGCTGTCACTAGCTGTCAAATTGGGGATTGCTTTTTGCGATCTCCCAAAAAAGGTGGGGAAGGGTAAAAGGGGCAAACAAGCCACGGGTAGTGCAAAAGAGCTTGCGATCATGGCATGGGGAAGTAGACAAGTCGGTCCTGCCACAGGATCCCCTGGGATACCCGCAGGAGGACCAAGGGGGAAGAAGGGGGTGAACAACCCACGGTGAGCCCAATCATTTGTCGGGCGCGCCGTCAGTTGCTTACACAACAACCAACCCACAGCGGCTTATTGCCAGGGTGGGTTGTCATGACAGGGGAAGGTATTCTGTCTGTCTGAAATAGAAGGGCCACAACTGTGTTTTATTGTAAAACAAACCAACCATTAATCAGGTAAAAAACAACCACCCAGAGAACACCAAACACCCACACAGAAAAGGAATGCAAAAACTGATGTTGTCATCGGGATGCTTCACAAAAAGTGAATAAAGCAGTTTTCTCCAACCTGCTGCCCTCCAGATGTGTTTGACTAGAGCTCCCATCATCCCCAGATGCTGGGCATGATAGGCACTATAGTCCACCACATCTGCAAACCACCAGATTGGGGAAGGCTGCTACATAAAGAATGACAATGCGGGGCGGCGGGGGTGGGAATGGCTAACATGGAGCAAAATCAAGTTTTGGGCATACAACCAAGGCACCGGCACAAGGGATGTGCTCTTTGCTCCATCCTGCACTGGGGCCCAGCTTCAGCCTGCAGCGTTATCTTTTCTCCTCTCTCTCACCCCCCACCCGCTCCCACTCCAACTGGTAGCTTTTAAGCTGCCAGTTTTCAACCAGAACAAACACAAGTGTTCATCAGCCTCCCACCGTGCTTCAGCCCTGCCTGCCAGAACGGCCGTGACTAAGGTGGTGGGCGGCTGTGCAGAGAGTTAAAAACCCAGTTTAGCAGCTTGCGGTGGCAAACGGAGGATGCATAGTCAGGGACGGGGCTGCCTCAAATGGGGAGCTGGGTGGCTCAGCGACTAACATGCGGCGAGGATAAAAGTACGGTGCAGCACGGCTAGGGTGTGCAAGCCAATGGGGGACAGAGCGTGCCAGTGTGAGCCAGTGTGGCATAGTGGTGAGAGTGTTGGACTGGGACTCGGGAGATCCGGGTTCTAGTCCCCGCTCAGCCATGAAACTCACTGAGTGACTTTGGGCCAGTCACTGACTCTCAGCCTAACCTACCTCACAGGGTTGTTGGGAGGATAAAATGGAGAGGAGGAGGAGTAGGATTATGCAAGCCACCTTGGGTTCCTTGCAGGAAAAAAGGCGGGGTATAAATGTAATAAATAAATAAATACATTCTGGCAACACATGAGCACACACACACAAGCATGTGAGTATCCAACTGTGTTTGCTTTTGAGGCCAAAAGTCAAAACTTCCATTTAAAATAGATGCAGTTTTGTACTCTGGGTGGAAATCGGCAGCACTGCGCATCGAGTTCATCCTGCCAGTCATTTTCTGGCTTCCTTTAAACCGGCCTTCCCCAGCTTGGTGTTCTCCAGATGTGTTGGACTGCAACTCCCATAATTCCCAGGCAACACAACTATTGGCCATGCTGGCTGGGAATTGTGAAAGTTTCAGTCCAACACATCTGCAGGGCACCAAGTTGGGGAAGCACTGGTTTAAATCATGTTTTTGTCCCCCTCTCTTGCCATGCCATCATTCACCACATCTCTGGTTTTGCACTTGCTTTTAACTTCACTAACGATTCATTTCACTCACAGAAGCACACTGCAGCTGGTTTGATCTTTCTATAAGCAGCAGGGGTCAGACAAATGTGAGATAGCTTGCAACCCTATATGTGGATGAGTGAGAGGCAGATAACTGCCTCACAGTGCATTAAACCTTAGGTGTGGATCCGGTCAATGTCTTGTCACCAGTGTTGAAGCAAGTCAGATTCAGCTGTCAGTCGGCTTGTCTTCTGCATGTGGAAGGGGGTCCCCATCTTGTCTTTTGCCTCAGGCAGTCAAATGTCTTGGGCCAGCCCTTTCCGGTCCTTTCAGAACCAGTGTGGAACCTCCGAGCAGGCTGCTTTGGGAAATTGAGTTTGGGTGCTTTTTTTAAAACCCCCCACCAATTTCACTCATGCGCACCTCCGCATAGATGGCAGACCAGAAAAAAAAAACTCTCTTGTGAAATGGCCGTTTCCCCTGCATGTGAAAGGCAGTACCCCTAGTATAACTACCACAGAGTTTGAGAGAAAACAGGAGCGGGAGGCTTTCCCCACAGTTCAGCAGCAACCCACACTCAACCCATTCTCAACCTCCGAGCATGGGTTATCATGTGGCGTGAACCCAGTCAACATGGTGTAGTGGTTAGAGTGTTGGACTGGGGAGACCCTGAGTCCAAGTCCCCACTCGGCCATGAAGCTCTCTGAGTGACTTTAGGATGGTCACTGACTCTCAGCCTGACCTACCTCACAGGGTTGTTGTCAGGATAAAATGGAGAGGAGGGGGCAGGATACTAATGTAACAAACAAACATGTCTATCCCTAATGGTTTTTGCTGTGCCAGAAAGCTACAGCAGGGGGAAATGATGCCATTTCCAGCACAGGTCGACAGACATCTCAGTGCCGACAGCGGAGGTCACAATCATGGGGCCGTCACATGGACCACAAACCAATGCTGACTGATTATAAAAACTGCATGTGAGCGACGCCTTGCCGGTTCAATGAGTGAGGCTTAAACTCACTTGTGCAAACTATACTCCGGCAATCATGTTGGATTCAGCCAGCATTCTGGCACAACTCCCTAAGGAATTCTAGAGCGCACAGCCTCATTAGGACTTTTGTTCAAGGTGGCCCACTCCATGGAGACCACATCTGCTCTTACTCCTACCTATCAGATTGCAGGCACTCTTACTGCATTTAGAAAAATACAGATGGATCAGCGGGATAATCATATCCTCCCCTGGGCACCAATCTCGCCTGTCTCCGCCTCCAGAGGGACCTTAATTCACAAAGCTTGTTGGCCGTTTACAGTGGCAGTTTTCCAAATCTGGAAAAAAAACTAAGAGCACACCTGTGACTGAGACAAAAGAAGCGGTCTCGGCACCATGACTCAGTAGTAGATTACATGCTTTGCACACAGAAGGACCCGGGTTCAATCCCTCACACCTCCAGTTAAAAAGGAAAAGGCAATGGGGAAGACCATCTGTGCAAAATCCTGGAGAAATGCTGTTGCACAATGCTGCAGCATTTCCCAAGCTGGTGCCTTCCAGATATGGACTCGGGTTTGGATGAAAAACCTTGTAGAGGGAAGCAGTGAGCCTGCCACAAATATAGAACCAAGGAAAAGGAAATGCTCCTCGCAAAAATCCCACTCTTCAGTTTGGTGTTGTAGCCCTACATTCAATTGCTTTAGGGCAGAAGCCCGTGTTATCACTGTTCTACAACAATGTACAACAGCACATGATTCAGAACCAGTGTGGCACAGTGATTAAAGTGTTGGACTGGGACTCGGGAGATCTGGGTTCTAGTTCCCACTTGGCCATGAAGCTCGCTGGGTGACTTTGGGCCGGCCACTGACTCTCAGCCTAACCTACCTCACAGGGTTGTTGTGAGGAGGAGGATTATGTAAGCCACCTTGGGTTTCTTGCAGGGAAAAAAAGGTGGAATATAAATATAATAAAGAAACAAACAACAGCATACAACAACAACAGGAAATATTCCTTTTCAAAATGTGGTTTGATGTGGAGTGGGGGGGATTGCCTGTTGAGATGGTACATGGGCAGCATGAACATGACAACCAGGGGACTGCAACCAGTGGCCCTGGTTGTGGTGCAGAAAGGTGGAAGACCAAAATCAGATGGGGGCAGGGGAATGCACTTATAGAACTATAAAGCTGGGTGAACATTGTTTAAAACAACAACAAAACAAAGCCATAGAGATGCTAAAAATATGTCTCAAATCTTTGTTTTTGATTTGGTTCTGACCCACAATGAAAGGCTGACAAAATTTAACCTGTCAAAGGGGTGTTTATTTGCTCACTGGGTTGTTGCAAGTATAAGAACCTGAAATCCAGAAACTTTCTCACAGTCAGCATTTTGTCACTTTGACCACGACTGGTTAAAAACAACATTATGCAAAACAGAAATGCATAAGGGAAATTAAAAAAATGACGACAGCTGTTATGCAGAGACACTTTAAATAGGTAGTTTGCACAGACATTGCCCACAGTTCAATTGTTCTTGCTAACACAATTACACCTGTAATGTCAACCAAGTCTGTTTTTAATTAAAATTAAAACAGAGAGAGTGGTGCTTTCAGGATCTCATGATTCCAACAAAGAAGGAAGTTTCTGAAGCTGGTGAAAAGAAGCACTCTTAGGAACACTACAGAAATCACAACCATGGTGCAGAAAGATACAGCTGGCAGTGCCTTTAGAAAGCCAAGTAAGTGTGCCTACATGGCTCCCTTTTATTTCTCTAGAGCTTTGCAAAGGAGAACATCCTGATGCGCCGATGAATATACAACCCCAAAGCAAAAAAGGTCCAACAGCAACTCTTCCTTGGCATGCACATTGCACCACAATCGGTAATCCACGTTACCTACACATCCTCTTCTTGACTGGGTCAGCAATATCCCAGATTGCCAAAGCTTAAACAGAGGAAAACTGAAAATCCAAAAGGCAGCTATGACCCCGCCCATTACAATGAAAGGTGCTGGAGGCAAAAGAGCTTCCATGTTTAGAGGCAGTCAATGGGGACCAACAGCAGGAGAGAGCGACCGCCTCCCATGTCCCACTCATGCGGGCTTCTCGGAGGCATGGTGGTGAAACGGATGCTGGATCCAGCAGGGGCTCTTCTTATGTTCTTACAAAAACCCCATGGCACAACCATCCCCCTTCCTGCACACGTCAGTCTAAGAAGCTCCCCGGGGCTAGGACGTTAAAAACATGGCTAGCCCTGCCCTGCCTGTGTCTTTGGGCCAGCATAAATGCTGCTCTATACAATCTAACTGTCTCAGAAGGTTTGCAAGTTGGACCAGCAGTGAATTGAGGCCACACATACCAATATATTATAAACTGGATCAAGTGGGAACTACAGTGCCACTGAGGAAGGCCGTTAGGCCGAAACGTGTTTGGCTTCTCCACAAGATTACAGGAAAGCTTCTATACTGTGGGGATGCATCTCGGGAAGCAACTAACAATAATATTTGTCAGGGCCAGTGCTACCATTAGGCCAACTAGGCGGCTGCCTAGGGCGCCGGACTAAAGGGGGTGCCAGGAGCATAGGGCTGGAGGGAGGGAGGGCTCAAGTGGGCAGCCCCCCCCCCCCGCTAAATATCTGATCTTGCCTAGGGCACCAGACTGCCTTGCATTGGCCCTGATATTTGTACAAACAAGACTTCACCTTGAGATAACAGTCCTTCGGTCAGAAAAGATATTCAAGACCTTTTCCAGCCCTTGAGGCTTGACAATATCTGACATTTTACATGTTTATCTGTTTTTAGCTATTATATGTTTTATATATTTTAATTTGTAAATCTTCGTAATTTGAAATCGTGTCTATTTTAATACACTTTTATTGGTTATAATTTCTGTCATTATATATTCTTGACTTTTAAGTTTCTGAGCTCTATACAATCTCACACAGGTATATAAAACCCTGCATAAATGCAGATCCACAGAGGCATTCGCCTACACAAACCCCGTGGCAGCCGTATACAGCAGGCACACTGGATGGTACCTACTTACACCATAGAGGCAGAAATCAGATGTTACACAGCCCTGCATTCCCATCTCTTTATCTTCCTCGACAGCTAATCGTGCTCTGGGAAGCACCTCCAAAGCGGAAACTCCCCTGCATACCTCTCAAGAACTCATTATTCCAATGCTGGCCGTTTGCATTGGCTCCACAGGAAAGTCTTTAAGAGATCAGTGTTTCATTTAAAGAGTTTACATTGGTTTCAGCAGTTTCCCACACACACAGTCGCCACAGTACAGTCCTACACATGCCTTCTCAGATGTAAACCCCATTGAGGTCAATGGGGCTTACTCATGGGCAGGCCCAGTTCCGGATGCATGAAGTGGGAATTGCTGGTAGACAATGAAGACTGATTCATTGTATCAAAACAATGGTACTAATGGTATCAGAGCACGGGAGAGCTACTGGGGCATAAGTTACAAAATCCCCCCCCCATGCAAAACAAAACAAAATCAGAAATACACACGTGAACTAAGGTAGCCTCAGACTCTGTGTGTGTGTGAACACCATGAAGTATCTGTAGCATCCAGCACTAGTAGTGTGATATCTTGTCCACAGGTAATAGATGGGGGGGGGGGAGTTTGCTTTGCTGCAGGGTCATTGCTATAAAATGGAACACTGGAATGGTCCATGTCCGTTCACTCCAAATGTCACCGTAAGTCTGCGATAACAATGAGCACCATTTGATGCACAATGTGTGTTGCAGCATTTTGGACACCGAAGACGAGGCATAGGAGGTCATATATGAGGCGCAGGGAGGTCGCCTCTTTAGTCCAGTGTGTCATACTGTGAGTGGTCAGTTTATTTTCTGCAAAGGCACCAATTGCTCCTACTGCAGTCCTAAGCATGCTTACAGCACAATCCAATAATTCACTACTTAGAAGTTAGTACTATTCAGTAAGTACTCTCAGGTAAGTGTGCATAGGATTGCAGCTTTAATTGCAAGCAGGACCCCTTGGAAAATCAATGTGCCTTTAGGGAGATTCAAAAGTTCACTGACCACATCAAGGGGGCCGCATTCTAGGTATGTTATTCCTCACCACATGGACGTGTGAGGGTTCAATTTGGACTGAGAGGCATACAGTCAACAAACCAACCAGCCCAGCCCTATAATCTCTATGCACATCACCAGAAATAACTTTCATGCGCGCCTGTGTGCATGATGGTGGAGGACAGGCATATTGTGTGTGCATGCATGTGTGTGTGTGTGTCGGGGGGGGGACAGCAAAACCCATGGTCATTATTGTGTTCCCACCATGTGCAAATCCACTCTTGCTGCCATGCCAATGATTTTAGCACTGGCGACAGATTCTGGAGTGGTGGTGCTGAGGCTGTGTTAGCCTGTTGCAGCAAAAACAGAGTCTCGTGGAACCTTAAAAGACTACGTAAGACATTTATTGTGGCATAAGCTTTTCCTGCATCTGATGAAGTGGGTCCATGAAACTGGCAACAAAAGTGTTCACCTTTAAGATGCCACAAGTCAGCTTGTTGCAGCACTGGTGCAAAGAATATAGAAAGTTACCTTACATGAGATCAACCTACGGTCCATTTTCTTGGTGAGTACTGTCTACTCTGGTAGCAGCTTAGAGCTTAGCTGGAGGTCTTTCACATCACCTGCCACCTGATCCTTCAACTGGAGATACCTGGGATCAAATCTGAGTCATTCTGCATGCAAAGCAGATGCTCCATCACTGATGACAGTTCTTGCCATATATACCACACAGGTATGGTCCCTGAATGGCATTCACCCTTCAGGACGCGATGTATGTGAGAGCATTCAGTGAACGCTGTGTAGACACCTATATATTACACTGGCTATGAGTTTCATTACTATGTGCCAGGCATAGCTCGTGTGCTGTGCATGATGTTCAAAGGCATATGTTCCATGTGCCCTGTTCAGTCTGCGTTCCTGGCACATGAAGCTGAGGCACTCTCCTAGCCGGGAAAACAAGGTGCCGAGTAAGCGCTTGTTTGATGCATACGGATGCGCGCTACATAGATGTGCCAGTGCTGCCCAGGTCTGGTGCATGCCTGTGTGCACACATGCACATTCCTGCAAGTGCTGTCAATGTGCAAAGTCACTCTGTTATCCCCACCGTGGGTATATTTTGCTGCCCATACACTGCGGTGTTGTGCGGCTTGCACACATGGGGGGGGCATTACGAATGCTGTGCGCCAGGTGGTCTGTTTTTGTCTGACTGGATCTCTGTTTACATGGCATGCGCTACTTTTGCACTGGTGGGGGGCAGTAAAGAGAGAGCACTGAGTGCGTTTGTGGCCCAGACGCTCTGCCGGAAGCAGCAGCAGCCAGGACTAACCCCCCCCCCCCCCAGCCTTATCATTCTCCCCCTCGCCCCCGCGCCTCGATCCTCTTCTCCTTGCGCCGCCCTTACCTGGCGCTGCCTTCTCGCTCTCCGCGTCCGGCCAGACGGGGGGCTCCTACCACCTCCACCTCCTCCGAAGCGCAAATCCAGGCGATCGCCGCGGCAGCTCCGCCAGCGCCGTCTCTTCGCCGCGGGTCGGGCCGGGTCTGCTTTTTTAGTGTCGCGACGCGAGTTGCAAAGAGAATTGGCGAGGCTGGAGAACGCGGACGGGGTGGGCGGCAGACCGGGGGGGGGGGGGACAGAGAGAAAGAGGGGGGGAAGGCGGGGCGCTGTTTTGCATGCGAGGCGCTAATTGGTTGCTTAACAGAGTTTGGGCACGCGGAGAAAGGCGGGGGGGGGCGCTTTGTGCAGCTGCCATGCGTGATGGAGAGAAGGAAGAAAAGGACGCGTGGAGGGGGGGGATGTAATAATATGCATCCCCAAGGCCCGGCACGTGCCGATTGCACTCCCGCTCCGTCCGCCCCGCCGCCACCTCGCCCTGGGGGGGGGGGGGGAGAGGGAGAGACTTCTGCCGTTCTGCGTGGGATGGTGAGGGGGGAGAAGGGGCTGCAGGTGGACAAGAAAGGCTGAGCTCGCATTGCATCCTCCACCTTTGTGGGCAGACCCTTAGACGGTTGTGGTTGCTTTGGGTTCAAAGTTATGGCGAATGATCAAGCTCCGGAGCAGGTTTGTTTAAATCCGCCGCTCCCCTCTCAAAATCATCATCATCAAAATCATCATCATCATCATCATCCTACCTTATTTTGGCAAGACGCAGCAGAGCTTCTTTTCATTCTGGGGATGTGGCAAATTCCTGCAGGGGGAGAGGTCTGCCAGGGCTGGGGGAGTCAGGAGAGCGAAATTGAACTTCCATGTTCAGAAACAGTCTACCTCTGAATACAAGGTGGGAGTGAGAGGGCTGTTGCCTCATGCTCTTCTTTGCGGTTGCCATGACCTGCTTGGCTACTTCTGTGGAAAACAGGAGGCTGAGGGACAAGCCTGGCTAGAAGCTCTGCTGTCATCCTAAATGTGCTGGGAGGGGGGGTGGCATGAGAAAGGCCCTCTGCACATGCTCAAAGTCCCCAAGACCAGGAGGCTGGACTAGATGGTCACACCTTGGCTCCAGTCCAGCTGGGCTCTTCTGTTCTTAACTTGAGCCACAATTTTCAGTTGGATTCTTGGAAACCTGTTTCCAGCCGTTGGTCTTGGGGACTTTGAGCATGTGCAGAGGGCCTTTCTCATGCCACCCCCCCTCCCAACACATTTAGGATGACAGCAGAGCTTCTAGCCAGGCTTGTCCCTCAGCAACTCCCATGTACTGAGTACTTTCGCAGATATCCCAATTTTACGGACTGGGCACTGAGGTCAAGAGATTTCCCAAATCAATGCAGGTCTTCATAGGAACATGAGGAGAGCCCTGCTGGATCGGAGCCAATGGCCCATTTAGTCCAGCGTTTGGTTTGCACAGTGGCCAGCCAGATGCCTCTTGGGAAGCCCACAAGCAGGACATAAAGGGCAATAACCTGAGAGCCAGTGTGGCATAGTGGTTGGAGAGTTGGATTTGGACTTGGGAGAGCTGGGTTCTAGTCCCTGCTTGCTCTGCCATGAAGCTCACTGGGTTACTTTGGGCCAGTCACTGACTCTCAGCCTAACCTAACTCACAGGGTTGTGAGGATAAAATGGAGAGGAGGAGGACCATGTAAGTCACATTGGATTCCTTGCAAGGGAAAATGTGGGGATATAAATGTAATAATAAATAAATAAAATATCCCAGTCCTATTGTTGCCCACCCCTCCCCTGCTAGCAACTAGTATGTAGAGGCATCCTGCTGTCTTTGAACATGGAAGCAGCATACAGCCATGGGGACTACTAGAAGAACCTTCCCCGATGAGGCTGGTGGGACCTGCGACGTGGCCTTCTGAGTAGCAGCACCCTAGTTCCAAAACTCCCTTTCCAGGGAGGTTAGGTCTTATTATTGTCTTTAAATGGCTGGTAGAGAAATGATGCAGTTCTGCAGTGCTTTCAATGATCCATGCCACTCTTTGATTTTAGAAGGTTCCCATGTTTTATTATATGTATTTTATCAGTTTGGTTTTTGTTTTGTTTGGAATTATTGCATTTTATGGTTTTATGCTAAATCGCCCTGAGCGCTCATTGAGTGGAGCAATTCAGAAATACAATAAATAGTAATAGTAGTAATAGTAGTAGTAATAATTTATTTTATTATTGATTAGATTTCTTAGGTGCCTTTCTCCAAAAAAGAATCAAGTTACTTTCAATAGAATTAAAACCTACAAAATTTAAAACAGTCACAACAATTGTGTATTAAAATACCACCACCCCATGAAACAATGAAAACATCAGTGACAACCATAAACAATTTGACTGATGCATTAAACTGCCCATCACTTGCCATCAAATGCCTGAGAATAGAGGAAAGTCTGAACTTGGTGCTGAAAAGAGGATAGTGTTGATGCCAGGTGGGACCACACTGGGGAGAGCATTCCATAACCAGGGGAGCCACCACCAAGAAGGCCCTCTCTCCTTTGTTGCCATCCTCCGTACCTCATTCAGAGGAGATCCTCCAATGTTGATCGTAGGGTACGGATAGGTTCATAGTGGGAGAGGCCTTTCACATATTGATAGACTTTCCCTCCATGAATATGTTGAATCCCATCTAAGGTGGGGACTATCATCACATTCTGTGGCAGCAAGCTCCACAAATTATTTGTGTGTTGCGTGAAGAGAGACTTCCTTTTTTCTATCCTGAATCTCCTTCTAATCTGTTTCATTGAATAATCCCAAATTCTAGTATCCAAACATTTTGAATTTGTTTGTGTTTATTATTATTTATTTATTTGTAAGTTACCTTAGGAGCCTTTTGCTGAAAAGCGGCCTAAATGCCGCTTTCTGGGTTACCTCTTCCAAGGCAGCTCCCTAGCATGCTGAAACACACACAAAAATGTAACGCCATAAAATCATAATATAAGACACCTAAAAATAAATAATCATCATATAAAACACGTCTAAAAATAATTAACTCGAAATAAGTAAGTCTAGCACTCTAAAGTCGTCCCAGAGTCTGGCTGCACACTTACTTGGGAGTAAGTCCCACTGAATGCTAAGTCAGTCCCATTGAACACTTCACAATCTGAGCAAACATGCACAGAGAAGCAAGGCTGTAAGTGTTGCTCTCTCTTCTCAGCTTACATAATACCCAAGGACCTTCTCATGCTAAAACCACAGTCTGTCTCCTCGTAAGATGTTCTGGAAGGCGCCCAAGAGTAATTCCCAACATGCACCACCATGTTGGTTTGCCTTTAGCACAAAGCACACTGTAATCACACAACTTCCCTCGCCCCCTCCGCCTTCCACATTGGGAACTGGATGCTGACTTGAGGACAGCATCAATCGTCAGACACTCCCACATCCACACCCCATGCCAGACACAACACACGGGGAGGATCCAGAGCAATCTCCCACTAGACCATGCTGCACAACTAATCCCAGGAGTTGTCTCTGCAAGCCCCCAGAAGACAATGCAAATGTCAGAGACATTTAAAACCGGTGCAGCCTGAAGAAGTAACCACTGGCAATCTGATAGAGACGCTGCAGGATCCTACAGCAGACCTGGCGCGAGCAACAGGAAGCCACCTTAGACTGAGCCAGACTATGTTTCTTATCTGGCCCCGTATCAGCTAGCAGCAGCTGTGCAGGATCTCTCGCAGAGATCTTTCTGATTACCTGCTACCTGGGTCCTTTTAAGGTAGAGATGCCAGGGACGGACGGAGCTTGGGATCTTGTGCATGCGAAGCATGTGCGCTGCCACCGAGCTATGCTCCCTCCCTCCCTTTGCCTCAATAATGTGTGCCCACCACGATACCAATCGCCATGACACAGCCCCGATATCTTAGGGACGTTCACCTCCCAAGCCAAAGACCAGGGAGGAAGGGAGAGTCTATTGAATTTGCCTCCTCAGGACTCAGCCCAGGACATAAATCACCCCCTTCCCATTCTGTTTTGGAGGGCAAGGACCACTCCTGAGGTACTGGTAAGTTTTGTAGACCTAGGGAACAGGATGCTAGATTTGATGGACTCTTGATGTGGTCCAGCGGGGCACTTCTGATGTCCAATCTTCATGCTGAATACAAGAGCGGATGAACTTACTTGAATGTTACCCTGTATCCAGCCTTCCCCAACCTGGCCATGCTGGCTGGGGATGAAGGGATTTGTAATCCAATCCATCTGGAGGGGCAGCAGGTAGGGCTTCTGAGTCTGAACACAATGCAGACCCGGGTGAACCCGGATGCAGACCTGTGTGAATCTGAGTCAAGGTGATGAGGATTAAAGCTACATTTTGAATCCCCGTTGAATTGCTGCAGAGACAAAATCCTGTTACAGTCTAGGAGATGGTAGCAGCTCTTGGGGTGGGGGTGGAGGAGGCATAAGAAGCAGTGTAAAAAGGAGAAAAATCTGTTCTCCCTCTCCTGGTTGCTGCATTCTTTGCCCCGGGATCAGGAGCAGCCTGTTTCAATGGATGTTGACTCATCACCCTTGGAATGTGCTGACTGGAGGAACATGTGTGGCGTGCCACTGGTGCCCCCAGGTTGGGTGTCACGCTGTCTGCCTTGCAGGTGTGCAGCCTGTGATTGCTGTCCCCCATCCCCCACCCCGAGCAGGCACTCACACCTGCAACCATCCCTGGAGAACAAACCTTGGTCAGCCACAGTTCCAGGCGCTGGACTCAGAAGGCCCAGGCTCATTGCTGATTTTAACGGAGGATCCAGTGGTCTCTTGCTTTCAACTCTCGGAAATACCAAAGACGGCAACAGGGAGAAGCGAGGTGCTTTATCACTGGACACAAAGCCCACGGTACAATGCAAATCTTTTCAAAATGTATTTGTATTCTTCATTTGTTACATTTATATCCTGCCTTTCCTCCAAGGAGGCATACAGTATTTTTCCATGTATAAGACTATACTTTTTCCTAAAATCGCTAGCCTAAAAACTGAGGGTCGTCTTATACACGGAAGTAAGCCAAGGAGAGAACCGCACGGTTGCAAAACTGCCCAGTGGGGGGGCGTCTTATACATGGGGGCGTCTTATAGACGGAAAAATACGGTATACTGTAATGATCCTCCTCCTCCTCTCAATTTTAGACACACAACAACCCTGCGAGGTAGGTTAAGCTGAGAGTCAGCGACTGACCCAAAGTCACCCAGTGAGCTTCATGGCCGACTGGGGACTAGAACCCGGATCTCTTGAGTCGTAGTCCAATGCTCTAACCATTACACCACATTGGAGGCTTGATCAGAAATACCAGTTGATGCAGCCTTGTGTGTAGACCAGATAGCATAAGACAGGTACTTTTCGTGGGGGGAGCATGAGAAAATATCGGCATGGCTGCCACATAACAGCCAGATTCAGAAATGCAAGAAATACAAGTAGTGCTGTGGTGTGCAACCTCTCCTCCCCCAACTTGTTGCCCCCCAGATATTTTGGACCACAACTCCCAGCATTCCGGATCATTGGCCATGCTGGCTGGGGCTGATGGGAGTTGAAGTCCAAAACATCTGGAGGGCACCAGGGTTGAGGAAGGCTGACCTACGCTGACCAGTAGTGGCTTTATGGGGTTTCAGATAGGGGTCTTTCCCTGCCCTACCTGGAGATGCTGGGGATTGGATTTGGGACCTTTTGTACCCAAAGCGTGTGCTCTAGCAGAGCTCTTCTCCCACATATGCAACATATCCATGTGCCATCTAAAAATAAAGCATGCTTCCCCCTCCTTCAAACCTATTATTGTAAGAACATCCAAATTTATGCACGTTTGTTCCCAATCAGTTAAAAACTCACTTGATTCACCAACTTCTCAGTAACAGCCCTACTGGTGACAGAGATTAACATTCCCCACTTATAGCCTTGGCAGAGGTTGATACCCCACTACCCCAGCCTTCCCCAATGTGCCATCTTCCAGATGTGTTGGACTACAACTTCCATCATCCTCAGCCATGCTGGCTTGGGGTGATGGGAGTTATAGTCCAATACATCTGGAAGGTGGCAGATTGGGGAAGGTCACCCACCCTATCTTATTAAAGTCAGTTGTTAGCGTAGCCCTGGTGTGTGTGCTGAGCCCGTAGCCAGGGGTAGGCTAGGGGGTGCTGCTGCTCCCCTAAATTTTCTCTGTCCCCCCTAGTTTTTATTTATTTTTTAACAAACAATAATAATAAAAAAACAGTTTACAGTTTTGTCTTTAAAGGCCTGGAAACCAGATGAACTGCCCCCTACCTTTTTGGCACCCCCCCCCGAACTTTTAGGCTGGCTACGGGCCTGGTGTGTGGCCTTTCTGTCCTTTGAGCTCTTGCAGCCCAGCTCGCTCCTTGGCTCCTTGGCTCCTTCTGACATGCTGCGCACACCACCGCACGCGGCCCGGGACGTGCTATTTTGAGCTGTAAAATGGGATAGAACAAGATGACAGTGTTGGGGTGCTGGTGGGGGGGGGGGTTGCAGGAGCAGAGGAACTAATGGGATTCCACTCAGGATGGGAGGGGGGCAGGGGAGAGAAGAGGGTTGAGGAGGGGGGGTGTTTTCCTGTTCTTCTGGGCAACATTTTTAGCCTGAGGGTCATGGGGAACTGTATGGCAGGCCATAAATCGCGCTGCAAGCAGTGCATGCTCGAGAAAGGGATCCATCCCTTCGAGAGACAGCCGGGCTCCCTACTGGGTAAAGTTGTGTCCCCATCACCATGGCTGTGGGGCCGTGAGTCACCCTGCTGTTACTTTTCTTTAAAAGAGGTAGGCTGGGGTGCAATTGTCACTCTCACCAGAGATGGCGTCAGGGGTAGGCATCAATGGGCACCTGCTGAGGCCCACATCTCTCCAGGGGGTCCACTGCAATGCAAAGATACTCCACCCCCCCCTCCTCGCTATCACTGCCTATTGACCTGTCCTCTCAGACCATGCAAGCAGTGACAGCAGTGAGGAGACAGAGCATCTTCTTTCATAGATTTCATAGATCATAGAGTTGGAAGGAGCCTACAAGGCTATCGAGTTCAACCCCCTGCTCAATGCAGGAAACTAGAGGAGGGGTCTCCCATCCAAGTAATAACCAGGCTTGACCCTGCTTAGCTTTCCACGCTCAGACAAGCTGAGCCAACGTAAGCCACAGGCCTGTAGGTCACTTGCCTTGCACTCTTCCTCTGGGCCGGGGGTAGGCAACATGGTGCCTATGGGTAGCAAAGCACCCCTGGGCACTTTTTGTGGTGCCTGCCAACCCTGCCACTTAATTTTTTTTTAAATCACATTTTCTCACCAGCAGCTGGGATTGCTGTGAAATAGGTTTCTGTTGGTGCTGATCACTGTGTGTTCAAAGGTGTTTAGTTGCTGAGTCACTGCCTTTGCTTTGTACAAAGTCTTTTGGGCAGGTTACTTGTCCTTTGCCACACCTCCATTGGCAGCCATTTTGTGGTGATGCCCAGGACAGTCTCTCCAATTGCCAAATGTGCCCACGACCCCAAAGGTTACCTACTTGCACTCTGGGCAGTGATACTGTGAAGAAAAGAGCCTTTGGGGGTTCCTACATGCACACACACACACCCTCATGTGTGAACCGGCTAAAGGCTGGGGGGAGGCGAAATGTGCATAAAGTATCGGATGGGACATGGCACCTGAAAGACCGGTCTACGGCTTTTCAGATGCAAATGTCATGAGTCATGAGTCTCCCTCCCCTGCCTGGCCAGGTGAAGTTCATCCTGATTGGCTAAGAAGCAGCAAAGCTACAGAAAGGAGGGGAGGGGGGGGAAGGCATATTTCCCAAAGTGTGGGTTTTGTCTTTGTCTTTTGGGTCATCGCATGGTTGCTGTTGGAGCAATGGCGGCAAGGCAAGCAGAGGTCCAAGCCTTCGGGAGGCCTCAGGATCCGACCCCAGGTAGCTCCTGGTGAAATTAGCTGAATGAGGGCTTTGGAAAGGCAAGCCTTGTGGAGGGCTACCCATCTCGGACCTTCGGGTAGGTGAAGTAGTCCTCCTGGGCAGCAAGGCTGTGCTGGATCCAACCCTGGAAGAGAACTGACCTCCAGGTAACAGAGTTGTGTGCCTGGGAGATATAAAGAATCAGGTTTTGTTATTTTGTAGCTTTACTCTGTGTACCAAAGTGTCTCTCTCTAATTTTGTGTCCTTCTCTCATTTCCCTATTCTTGTTGTAAAATGCTACCTGAATAAACCTCCTTTTGGTTTTTTACCCCACATGGTGTTTGTGGATTGCTCTGTGGTTCCAGCAACTAAATCCAGGTTACAGTCATAAAGGCAAGTCCCTGAACAGAGATTCAAGTAGGATTGCAGACAGCTGAGGCTTGGCAGTCTGGTACCTTGAGATCTCTGGGGGTCTTGGGTCCTTTGGGTAGGAAAGGGTGGGGGTGTGGTGGGTCAGCCAGCCCCCCCTTCCTCCACAGATACAAATTGGCTCCAGAGGGAGAAGGCAAATGAATAGGCACTGGGGACTGAAAGAACTAAGGTGGAGATCTGCTCAGGAAGGGGTCCTACTGAGGGCATCTTGCCCAAGCGCCCCCCAAAACCTGGAGCCAGCACTGCCTCACCAGTCTCTCCAAACCTGGTGGGGGATCATCCAAGCAGGGGCAAGTCACTGGAGTGGCCATCAGCTGGCTGACAGTTCACACAGGCAAGATTAAAAGCTCCCATGGACCCAATCCAGACTGCAGGCTGCTGTTAGCCTAGCCCTGCCTTGAAAAGAAATTGAACAATCTATATCTATGTTAATGTAGCACTTTCGTTCTAGCCCTGTTTGTCTTCTGTGACTAAACAGCGTGCCTCTCTTTGTCTCCTTTGCTTTCTGTGTTGAGGAATAGTCAGGTTCTATTTTCCAGTTCCTCCATCTCTGCCTTAGCCTCCTCTTTTCCTTGAAATAAATTCCTTCTCCCAAACCACTGATGTGTGCAAGTCGGTGCTTGCCTCATCAGCCAGCCTGTTTTGTGTATTACCTCACTCGAAAAAATCACCTGGAGAATTTCTCAGGGAGTGGAAACTCTGGAAAGTTCTGGCAAAAAGAGCCATGAGGATCTGATGTGTTCCTTGGGGTGGCCCAGCAGTCACACAGCTCAGGGTCGATGATGGCCAGAGACGGACTCCCTGAACAGGCTGCAGAGAGTCAAGGCGACCCCTAACCACTGAGGCCAGTCTTCAAAGTGGATGGAATGATCACATCTTCTGTGTTCCCTGGACAGGGAAATCTTCAGAATGCTGGAGGCTGGACCTGTGTTGTGGGGCATCCCAGATAGGTATGAAGTAAGGGCCAGCTGACAAGGCAAAACCAGTAGTAGACAAAACAACATGATAACCCACACAGGGGTTGAATATGGGTTGAACCGTGGGTTGTTGTTGAAACATGGGTTATTGTATTGTCTGAACCCAGCTGCGCTAACAAGCCATGGCTTGTTAACCATGAACAACCCATGAAGAGAACCCATGGTTTGTAGTTGGGTTGTGAATTGTGGGTTGTTGACTATGGTTTGTTATCTCAGCTGGGTTCAGACAACATGATAACTCACAGTTCAGCAACAACCCATGGTTCAAAGAAAACCCACACTCAATCCATACTCAACCCTTGAATGTGGGTTATCGTGTTGTCTGAACCCAGTCAAAATGCCTTCCCTCCCATACAGCAAAATGTCAGAACCTCTGCCCCCCCTTGGAGCCAAATCTAGCCCTCTAGGATTCCGCAAACAGCTACATGCCTTTCCCTGGTCTCGCCCCCTTTCCCCTGAGTGCTGTGCTGATCATTTGGTGGTTCCCCTGTTCTAAAGCCCAGCAGGAAAGGAGCAGAATGAACCCAACCCCCCCCCCCCCCCCCGAGGGAGGGAGTGGCGCAGCCTTGGTGCCTCTGTCCCGGCACTCTCAATAGCAAAGGGATTCAATGTGGGAACTTGCCCCAGTCTAGGGGGGAGAGATAGCCTGTGACACCGATTCTGAGTCAGAGGGGGAGGCTTTAAAGCCAGACTCAGCCATGGGAAGCCAGGTGCCTGAGAACTCAGTTCTGCCAGGCCTCCCAATGGCTGATAAGCAAGGAGGGGGTGAGATGCAAGACACTGCTATGGCCTGTCTTCCACAGTTGGGAGACTTGACCTTGATGGAGGCCCTGCTTCTCGACCAGGGACCTCTTCCATGAGAGCTGGGCAGCAGGAGGAGGTCTCTGCAGGAGAGGGAGTTTTGGGAGTGACTCCTTTGGTGCGCCATCAACTAAAGAGGGCAGGGCAGAGGCATCCGGTGAGGCGCAGCAACCTCCTGAGAGCCAGATTTCCCTGCCAGGATTGAATGGCCAATAGTGATCTTTAGCTACCACTCCCCTGTATCAGGGCCGGTGCTACCATTAGGCCAACTAGGCAGCTGCCTAGGGCGCAGGGCTAAAGGGGGTGCCAGAAATACCTTGAAAAAAAATACAGTGCTCTCAAGTGGGAAGGGGGGGCGCTAAATATCTGATCTTGCCTAGGGCACCAAACTGCCTTGCACCGGTCCTGCCCTGTATTTAAGCCAGAGCAACCTGCAGCAGACTTTGCTGGAAACAACGCATTCATAACCTGGAAGGCTTCCTGCTTTCTCTGGAACTGTGAACTTATTGGGACTTGTTCTGTGTGCTGAACCCAGGGATAATTCGGTGTTTTGCTGTGAAGCTCGTGAACTGATTCTTGCCTAGCAAAATTCATTCTGATCTGTCAGCTGTTGATCTTTAATGGGACTGTAAAGGCTTATATAGCTAATTACTGGAATTACTGCAGTAAAAGCTTTCATTGAGACTTCTGCCTTGGCTCTGGGAAGTCAGGTTCCTACACACCCAACACAGGGCCTCTGGGGAAGTTCTTAAAACAGGGGTGTTGAATCTCTTTCAGCGCAAGGGCCAAATTCCATTTCGGAGACAGTCTCAGGGGGCCACATTCCAGAGGTGGGCAGGGCTGAATGCAAAAGGGGGCAGGGGCAAAAATGCCAGCATATTTTAGCTGAAAGCTCTTACCTCCAGTAACTAAGCATTAGGAGAAACTTTAAGAATGGGGGGAAAGGTGCAGAAAAGCAGGGAACCCACTGAAAGTTGGGGATAAGGGCTGGCACCAGGGGAAGGAGCTGTTACTCTCTGGAAAACCCAGAGGGCCAGATTGGGGGCCGAGGTCCAACACCCCTATCTTAAAAGTATGAGTAGGAGGAAGTAGTGGCCTTTAGCGCAGAGTCCTCTGCTGGGCATCAACAGGCCCACCTGACAGCAGCAGCAGTGCTGAAATTAGCGCCATGTGACTGGGAGCTGCCCTTTTATTTTCCCACCATGCCCCATTGCCAACGATACCGTCCATCCCTCATGAGGCTCGCTGCGGTAGCACTTCTACTATTGCTGGCTCCCAAAGCTGCTCTGCAGCTGCCTGCAACTCTCGACTTCTCCGCTGCCTCGAACAGGTGGCTTGTCAGTAGGCTCTGCCTCCCAAGGAGAGGAATTGTCATTTTGGTTCTGCAGAACCCTGAGATTATTTTGTCTCCTCTGAAAGAGCTCATCAGAGTTCCTAATTGCTGCCGCCCACACGCACCACGGCGCGCCTGCGAGAGGCAGCTAAATAGGGAAGCTGCCTCTTGTCGGGTTGTCCGCCCAGCCCCCCCCCCCGGAGTGCTGGTTCTGTTCTGGACCAGCCTTCTCCAACCTAGTGCCCTCCAGATGTTGTGGACTAGAACTCCCAGCATCCCTGACCATGCCAGCAGGGGCTGATGGGAACTGAAGTCTGAAACATCCAGAGGGCACCATGTTAGGGAAGGCTGTTCTAGACCAGGGGTGACCAGAAGGTAGCTCTCCAGATGTTTTGAACTTCAACTCCCAGAAACCCCTGCCCTGCCAGCATGGCCAATGATCAGGAATGCTGGGGAGTTGACGTCCGAAACAACTACTTCTTGCCCACCCCCTGCTCTCAACAAAGTGCTCAAACTCTGATCGTGGCACAGCTGGCCCCAAACTGCCCCACGGCTTCTGTTCTGCCAGGCGCTCACTGGAGGTGAAAGGAAGTTACCAGAGACCGAAAAAGCTCCTCCTTCCCACTCCCCCACCCCACAAGTCAGTTCATAGAACTATACCTTGAAAAAGATCAAAAACATAAGAAGTGGTTCCTAACATTGGGAGTTTAAGCTTATCTATTGTATTTTATTTAAAATCATTTTAGGCTGCCTGTAAGGGTGGAACCCCTTTCATTTATTTCAAAGCTGCTTCTTCTTCCTCTTCCTCTTCCTCTTCTTCTTTTAAAGATATCCCTTTCTAGCTGAAGAGACTGTGAGGCGGTGAACAACTTATCGAGCCTGCAGGCAGAGTTACAGAATGCAAAACTAACCAAACAAACACGTTTAAAGTTTATTACATTCAATATTACAGTACAAATTAAACTTAATTTTAAAAATTAAACTACTGCAGGCCTGTGGCTTATGCTGGCTCAGCTTGTCTGGGTGTGGAAAGCTAAGCAGGGTCAGGCCTGACGATTACTTGGATGGGAGACCCCTCCTCTAGTTTCCTGCATTGAGCAGGGGGTTGGACTCGATGGCCTTGTAGTGTAGGCTCCTTCCGACTCTATGATCTATGAAATCTATGCTTGTTGGATTATCTCGGCACCTTCACGCTCACTGCCTTTTTTCCAGCATGTGGCTGAAACCTCAAAGGAACCTTTGGTTGTTTTCATTTGTGGTCTCAGGGACACACATGTAATGTGGGAAGGTCATCAACAGCACAATCCTATGGATGTCTACACAAAAGCAAGTCCCACTGAGTTGAATGGGTCTTAGTCCCAGGTAAGTATGTATAGGATTGCAGCCTAAGATAATACACTGATCCTGGTTAAGTGGGCAGACCGCAGTGGTGGGCAACTTGTGGCCCTCCAGATATTTTGGCCTACAACTCCCATCAGCCCTAGCCAATAGTGAGGGATGATGGGAGCTGTAAGCCAAAACATCTGGAGGGCCACAAGTTGCCCTTCCCTGGACTAAAGGGTCTGCCTTAATAAGAAATGAAAGCATCCCACTTATTTTTACCTTCCCTAGGGGTGCGGTTTACAGCTCAGTTCATTTGTCCCTGGGAGAATCCAATATTTTTCTTGGATGGCACATCTGTTGCTCTTATGATTGCTGTGCGTGGAATGTGATTATGGGAGCATCACAGGCACCACTTGGAGATTTTCATTTTGTTTGGTTAATGAGCAATGAGCCTTAAGCTTGCACCATTTTGTGAACTTAAAAACAAAGCATTCTTCAGGGGATTGGTAGGGAGGGGGCCCAGCTCATGAAAGAGCATATACTTTGCAGGTAGAAATCCCGGGACTCAATCTTTGGCATCTCCCCTTAAAAGAATCCAGTAGCAGTTGATGTGAAAGGCCTCTACCTGCAACTCCAGAGAGGCATAGGGTGGCCTGGCCACTAATGCATCACCCCCTCCCCCCCCCAAAAAAAAGGCAAAAGAGGAGACAAATCTGCATAACATTTGCTCATGCTAATTTATATATAGATTATTTGGGCCCTGCCACCCACGCACCCCGCTGTCTCGCCAAACTGGAGAAACATTTTAAATGAAAATTGGTGTCTGTAGTGCTATGGAGCATCCAAAGGGTCAAAATTAACTTGTTTGCAACCTAAATTTGACCCTTTTATTACTCCATAACTGCTATGGAGCACCAAAATGATCAACTTTAGCTTGCAAATAAGCTGATATGTTACCCTTTTGGTGCCCCATAGTGTTATGGACACTAATATATATATAAAATCAGCATCTGCAGGTGGGGATGGCTTGTGGGATGGGGGTCCTGGGAGCAAAAATAGCCTCCAGACTTCCTATAGTTGCCCACCCTGGCATAGATGCACATATATAATAATTACTCTAGTTTAAATAGGAATAATATAATACATCTTACTATAGCAGGGAAGACTGTGCTCAGGTGACCTATATGGGGGTGCTCAGTCTGCTATCCAGGCGCTCACTGTTGATGGGCAACTTCAAGGCCCAACTCTTCCTTCTTATATGGTCCTCGCTCTTTAAACCAGGCTTGGATTGGACAGTGCTTCAAATAGCGAATAGGTTCAAATAGAGGACTCTCCTTAGTAAAGTAGAACACATGGCCACCCTAGAGAGCTACTACCAGCAGTCAGAGTACTTGACAATGCTGGGCGAGACGAATAATAAACCAAACTGCTATATAAGGCAGGTTCTGACAGCATTGTCTGTGAAAACTGGGGCACGTTAGTTTTTCAGACGTTGATAGGATTCTTGTCATGTTTGGTTGCTCTGAGTTTATTTATTTTATTTACAGCATTTGTATACTGCTCCATATCTAGAACCCTATTTATTACATATTCGGTAGCCAAATTTGCATTGGCAGCTAGGAATCTACATTCTTATTTTATTAAAAACAATAATGTATCTTGAATGTTAATATTTTAGATTTCAGGGTTTAAACTTTTAGAGGAAGGTAAAATGGCTTGTTTTATGTAGATTTATTGAGTTTTATAATGTTTTTAAATTACACTGTTTTATACGTTTTACATCTTAATGATTTGTAAAGGCCTATGGCTATATACAATAAAGTTTATACAAGTATACGGTACCATATCTAGACAGATTCTGGAGTGGTGAACAATAAAAAGATAAAACAGATAAAAGAATACAAATAATGCATGAAAAACAGGATAACACTAAAACCGTGGTTGGTCAGCAAAGAAGGCTTCCCAGAACAAAGGTGTCTTCAGCAGGCACCGAAAACAACACAGTGCCGGAGTTCTAGCCAGTGCAGTGCATGTCTTCTGCAAATTCCACAGGCAGGCTTGGCTTAGGACATGGTTTCCCCAGCCCAGAAGACAGATATCTGCAATTAGCACATTTTCCCTGGCCTCTCAAAATGAAGGGTGACTGATCAGAGCAAGGAGTGGGCGAGAATTTCCTTTGGCTCTTTTTTTGTTTTTTCCTTTTCTGAGAAGAACATGCCAAAGTTCGTAAATTTCTTCATAAACAGGATGGAAAGAACTTGAGATTAAAACAAACAAACAAACAAAAATTGACTGTGGGAGAAAGTGAAACTGTCGGATTTATCCATCCAAGTGGAGGGCTTTGACTACCCATGGAGCTTAGCCTACTGGGCAGTATAGACATGTAAAAAATGGAATGAAAAGTCTGGCTTTGACTCCCTGCGTATTCAGCCATTTTTGTGGTGCTGAATTAGGGTTGCCACCTCTCTCCCCCCCCCCAACAGGCTCCACATCTTTAATGACTACATGGCAGGTGGGTACATCATGGTTCTCTCCATGCTGGGAAAAGCTGAACCCATTGAATTTGGCTGGTACAGATGAGTGAGAATTTTCAGTTCAGGGTGTGTGTGTTTTTTGGTCGTCCCCCCCATTTGCAAATTTCTTCATAAATGAGACAGAAAGAATTTGAGGTTCTAAATAAAAGATAATGTGGGGGAAAGCAAAACTGACAGCTTCATCTGTCCCTAAGTTTGGAACACTGTTGGAAAAGCTACAGCAAGAAGGCTGTGTCATTCTGCCTGTCTGAATACAATTTAGGCAGCTGTATTTCAAGATCCAGAAGTTCCATTGTGATGTTGTGTACCTGTCAGAGACATTGCCTTCCTGCCATAGCTGGGCTTTTTACCTTTCCTTCATGCTCTGTATGCTCTCTCTCTCTGCAGTACTTCCAGCCATTGACAGAACATATGCTCTAGAAAGCACACCTACGCAAATGAGCCCTGTGCAGCAATCATGGCTCAGCTCGGGAAAGTGCCTTGTCTCCTTTTTTTATTAATAGTGTAGCCCTTTGCTTTTCCATTGCTGGACACGGGTCGACGTTTCTCTCGAGATTATTCAACACGCTGCTCAGCGCTGTGTACTTCTGCTTCATTGGTCAGCAGCCCCAAATCCCTCTTGAATAATTCAGCCGAGTTGCTACACTATTTGTCTAAATAATTCATCTTTCGGGAGCAGGAGACAATTCAATCGCAGTTAGAGCAGAGCTTCCGCCGGCTCCCATTTGGAGTGGCTATTTTGTGGGCCATTTGAGGAAGAAAGCCCACTGCCTCCACCTGCTTCCAAATTCAGAGGAGAAATGGAAGAAAAATTGTTTTGCCAGCCTTCTACAGTTGGCCTCTCCGCCTGTCTCACTCTTCTGTAATTGGTCCAGAGGCATCAGTTCATCTGCTTGCATTGGCATCATTCATATCTCTCCCTCTATTTCCAAAGTTCAGAGGAGAGTGGGGATCCTTATGTAGCTAAAATAGGACCACACACACAAAAGGGAGATAGCAGCAGGCTTGGAGGAACCTCAGAGCACAGACGCACACAAATAAATTAGGGGGTATGCCCTAAAGGGCAGGAAGGAAACCCTACAAACAGCCTGATGAGGACTGAGCATGCTTAGTGGCTTCGGACTATTGAGTGTCTGTTGTGGGGTGGGAAAGGAAAGCGGGGAGGATGGAATGGAGCAGTGCCAGCTCCAGGTTTTGGAGGGGCCCTTGGGCAAGATACCCTCAATGGGCGCCTCCCTCCATGAGTCGATCTTCTCACTGCCATTGTCACCAGCCGCTATTGCTTCTCCATCCTCTCTCTCTCCCTCACTGTAGAATCATAGAATAGTAGAGTTGGAAGGGGCCTATAAGGCCATCGAGTCCAACCTCCTGCTCAGTGCTATCACTTGCTTGCTTGACAGATGAACTGATGGATAGCAGGTGCCCATGAGCAAGTCAGCCCATGAGCAAGTCAGCCATGGCATCCCCTGCTCCTCCTCCTCCTCCTCCTCACCACTACCAGGGGCAGCTGAAGAAGCAGGTTGCGATGGTGTTGGTGAAGAGGAAGATTGTGGAGGAAAAGTGTCAGAGTTTCCTGCACACCACACACACACACACACACACACACACACCTCCTCACGTGTAAACACGTATAATCCCAGCTGGGGGCTGGGAAATGCAAAATGTACATAGTTTCTCTGATGGCTCCTGACGCTGAGTCTCCCAGGTGCCACAGCTATTTGCATGCAAATGCAGCAAAGAGCCACCCCTCCCCTGCCAGGCCCAGATGAAGTTCATCCTGATTGGCTAAAGACACCTGGGCTACTGAAAGGAGGGGTAGGGGAGAATCTATACTGCTGCTGTGGCTTCTGGTTTGTGTTGTCTGCACGCTTCCAACTCTAGTATTCTATGATTTTATGATTCTAACTGCAGGACTAATCTTGTCAGTGGGCCCCTGTTGTGTTGTGGGCCCTCCGCAGGTGCCTGACCATGCCTACCCTTGACACGGGCCCTGGAATGGAGTATCCTGAAAGTGGGCATGGCTGTCTGGCAACCCTGAACATGAGCACTCCATGCTACAGCACCTGCCATTTTCAAAGTAGTTCAATCAGAGCTGCCAAGGTCCCAGCTGCTAGAATAAAAGTAATGACAGATAGCAGGTGGAAACCCAGCTTCAGGTCTCTTGCTCAGGGCCAGGACAGACATGACATGGGAGACCTAGGATCAGATCACCTGATGTTTTTATTCTCCCCCTTTAAATCAGCTGCAAGGAGCTTGATCAGAGGGGGAAGAGCTTAATCCAGCCTTCCCCCAATGTGGTGGCCTCCAGATGATTTGGACTGCTGGCCATTGACCATGCTTCCAGATGGAGGTCTCCTAGCACTACCAATCAAAAGGCATTGGACAGCTATTCCATCTTTTCTTTCTTAATGGATTATCTGCAGTAAGAGAAAGATGGAAATGGTAGGAAAGCTCAGGAAGGTTATGAGTAGAAGATGACGTCTGCCCCCCCATAAAACTCTGAATGATGGCCTCATCTAGAAGCATCCCAAAGAAAACAAGGACCAAAATAAGGGATCAAGTAGTTCTTGAGCAGTGATATGCTGAGAGCATTTACACTGGGGAAAGCAGAGGGCAGAACCCACTGGAAAAAAACCATAGTCGAGTGTCTGACCAGTTAGGAGCCAAAATTTATCCAGGACCTCAGTGTAAAACTGGCCAGATGGCAAAGCAGTTCTCGGATTGCTTTGCTACCCAACTAGATTTATTTTCAGCACATGTGAATAACTTTCTGCACACACTTCATCACATGCTAGAATTAATCTGTTGAACAGACGCAAGTTATCACTGATGTGCCATGATCTGGAATGCGCAAATCCCCATATGGGCAGGGTGAATGTTTACCTTCCTATGCAGCATCTTCGAGATCAGAACTACATGTTGTGCACACATGCATAACACAACCCTGCCCCCCCCATCTGTTTGGAAGAGCCAAAATGTATTTGGATCCCTGCGTTGCTGGATGAAAGGGAGTTTGATCAGAGAAGCAGGTGGGGAAAAGGGGTAAGGACTCCACTTCCCCTGTTCTGTACACCAGATCTTCACCTCAAGCTTCTGTTATGTACATTAGTGTACAACTTGGAGCCTAGCCCAAGGGGAAAGGGCCAATGGGGAATGCAGGCAGATATAGAGCATTACCAAACAATGGGAGGTGTACAGCGATCGGGGATGTAAATGTCATCTACAAGATACATTTGGTATCCCTGGACAGCTGCAAATCCCACCCAGAATAGATCACAGAGGCACCAGATCTTAGATTCATAGATCATAAGAGTTGGAAGGGCCTACAAGGCCATCGAGTCCAACCCCCTGCTCAATGCAGGAAACTAGAGGGGTCTCCCATCCAAGTAATAACCAGGCCTGACCCTGCTTACCTTTCCACACTCAGACAAGCTGAGCCAGCGTGAGCCACAGAGGCTTTTGGGGATGCCGTATTGTAGAGGCGTAGAACTGCTTTCGGGTCCAGGGTCAAATTCCATTTCAGAGAAGCTCTCGAGGAGCCACATTCCAGTGGGGGTGGGACCAAAGGCAAAAGGGGGCAGGGCCAAAAGCACCAGCACATTTTAGCTGAAAGCTCTTACTGGCTGGGTTCAGACAACATGATAACCCACACTCATGGGTTGTCGTTGAACCATGGGTTATTGTTGAAAATGTAGGTTATCCTGTTGCACCAGCTGCACTAATGAACCATGTTGTGTTAACCTTGAACAACCCACAGGTTACAAGTGACAACCCAACGAATTACCATGGGTTCTCTTCATGGGTTGTTTGTGGTTAATAAACCAAGGTTTGTTAGCGCAGATGGGTTCATACAACACAACCCACATTTCAACAGCAACCCACAGTTCAAGGACAATCCACATGCGACCTTGAATGTGGGTTATCATGTTGTCTGAACCCATCCACTGCCAAGAACTAAGCCTTAGGAGAGGCATTTTTAGAATGGGGGAAGAAAACGGCACCAAAGCCAGGAAACCACCCAAAGACCAGTGGTGCAGCCAGGAAAGGGGGTGGGGCCCCGGCTAGGGGAAGGGGGCATGGCCATTTGGGGGACCCCAGGTGGGACTGGATTTGGCCTCTGGCAGAGGAGGCTGGTGGCTCCAATGTCAGCGGGGCTGTATATCCACTCTGGATTTTGGTCTGAACTTTTAAGGCGCTATTCATGTTGCCAAACCTATTTTGGGGATAGGGATTCAGCACCACGGATAGCTCCTTTAAAGTTCTTCAGACCAAAATCTGGAGCCACCACCAGCCTCCAGGCCTGAGGTTCTGCACCCCTGCCTTATTGGAACTGTTAGCGTGGAGATGCTCAAGTCACTCTCCCACACCAGGTTTCCGAGCATGGGGGGCATGGGGCATGGATGGCTGTTGAGGGGATGCATATAACTGCACATGCATGAAGACTGGGACACCACATATTTCCTAGATGTTTCTAACGTTATCAGCCAATTCATGTCCCTAATATATCTTTAGCCAAACCACTGCCACACACCATCTTGGCTTTTAAATCTTTGACATTCATTGTAGATATTACTCCCAAGGGTCCATACATATAGGAAGATGGAGTGGGCACATAGCAAATTCCTGGGGGTCCATAAGTAGATCATTTCACTGTGCCTTTGGACCACTAATATAGCTGGACACTTTGAATCTGCAGTGCCCACTAGCATCTGAGGATCTTCCCACAAGACAGTGATGTGTGTCATACACCGATCATTACAGAATATAAGAATGCCATACTGTGGCCAGTTATGGGATAGCACCTGGACAGAAGCCTACTTTATAAAGTTCAGTAGAGTTTAAAAATGAACTTTATTTCCCCAGAGTTAAATATGTGCTTTAGTGAAGCTGAAATAAACCAAGTCAGCATCTCAGGATGGAGACCGTTACTTTACAGTTAAAAAAGAGTACACGTTTGCCTATATTCCTCCTAACCAAGCAAGAATGGAACAGAGTGTAGAGTAAAAATGAATGGACAACATAGCTGCTAGATACACATTTAATGCAACAACTGTTTTGGCCCTAAGGAAAGAGCATAACCCACACCAGTCTTCTTCTTACACCACTCATGCAGTGCTAGTTCATTTATACTGCTATGCGTTCATTAACCAAGATTTAAAACCTCCCAGCACCACTATTCTCCACATCTCTTGCAATAGCTATGCAGCTAGTTGACTTTCATAACAAACACATGCATCCCTCCAGCCAAATCCATGAGCTTCCATAAGACTATCAGCATTTGAGTCCCCAGTCATTTCTGGGTAGCTGCCACCAGCTTGGAGGCATTGCATTGCTGCCCTTAGAAACTATGGACTAGTTATATGCGGCAGCTTGGGTCCCCTTCACAGGGTCCTGCTTTACAGGAATATCTCCAAGCCAAGATTCACTTCCTCTGTTAAGTCTTCAGGGTTAGATTGTAGAGGTGTGGAACTGCTTTCAGGCCCAGGGTCACCCAGAGTGGGTAAAGTTGGCTGAGGGGATTCCATACAGCTGCCTGCTAAAGCAGTGACACCAGATGATGATGGCAACGGCTCTGTGGTTTCTGAATAGAAAGGAACCGTGGCAACTGGGTTGCCTTTCGTGGAGATGCACGATTCATCTTTTGCTTTGCCAACTCTGGATGGGCCTTTCAGACACATTTTTTTCATGGTAACAGTTTGTCTTTCCAGAGATGCGGTGGAAGCGGATGGCAAATGAACACTTGCTCCCTGGGTAGCACTTTCCTCTAGATAGGATCCTTCCTCTGCCTTGGCTGGAGGAGACACAGGGAGAATGAACAGAGGGGAAACCTCTTCTGGGATCTTCTGTAGAAGGCCAAGAGTACTAAAAGGAGCTTGCTCAGCAGACAGGCTTTGGCTGGTACCTGGCTCTAGTTGGGCTGTGTCATCACATCGATGGACAAAGCATATGCTCATGCTTCTGCCAGATCCAAGCAAGTCATCTTCAGGAGGATCCCTCCCAACTGGGTGAGTGACTTGCACGTTCCACCTCGTCACAGGCTTGGATTCACAGGCACCAAGCTCTGGAACATCAGGCTTCCGAGAGGCCGTGTCATCAGCAAAGCCCGTGGGGTTGTCGTTGGCACTACTCTCATTCTCCTTGCCCATTACCACCTCTCCCTCTTTGCTTTCATGGTTGTCTCCTCCACTCAGCAGAGCCGCAACCTTTGATGATACACCAAAGTCCTCCACTTCCGATCCCTCCAGCGCTGGACATCCAGCATGGAGCTCTGGGTTGGCTGAAGGACAGTCGAGGATGCCATGGTAATCATCATCACTTCTGCTACTCAATGGGGTGGTCTCTGGAAGAGTACTGGTTGTACTTAGAGTGTCATCATCTTGCACCCTGATGAACACACATTATAAGAAAGCTGGTTATGCAGACAATTTTAATGATTTGAGATTTCATATTGTGTGTGTTCGCGCACACGCACACACATGTTTTTTGTTTTATTTAAACAAAAGAGCCCAAGTGGCATTTCAAATTTCTGCCATCCATCTAGGAAAGGGATGCAGAACCTCAGGGACCAGGGGACAAATAAAGCCCTGCAGGGTTTCCCAGTAGGCCCCAGCCTCTTTCCCCCCAGCCACTGGTTGTTTGGTGTTTTCCTGGGTTTTGTGCAGTTCTTTACCCATTCTGAAAGGTTGAAATGTCTCTCCTAAGTAAGAGCTTGAGAGAGCAATCCTATGGTCCCCAGGCAAGCATCCAGGAAGTCTTGGATTCCCCCCTCCAAGGTCGGAGACAGCCTCCGACCTTGGAAGAGGGAGTCAGAGATCCGAGCCCCCTCCACCTCCTCGCAGCTGGTGTGGAAAGAACCAGCCTCCTCCTGCCCCCTTTTCTCCCCTTCCAAAGCACCCTTGCTAGAGAGGCTGAAAAGCCCATCTAGCAAAAAAGTCAAAGATCAGAGGATGAGGGGGGGGGGAGAGGTCACCTCTGCTGCTCCTCCTGCCCTGTGGCTTCAGCCCAGCAGGGAATAAGAATCTCGGAAGCCTCCAAGTTTGGGGGCTTCCAAGTAGTGAAGGAGCAGTCTGTAGGATTGCACTTGGGGAATAAGTTTGCTATATAGAACAAGGAGGAGCTGTTCAGGATTAGGACCCAGTAAGGGCAGCCAGCTCCTTTTCTCCTGTGATGCAATCCCAATGAACCCCCTCTGCCCCCCTCCCCAAAGCTGGTGTCTGGCACAGAAAGCAAAGACTCATTAGCAGCAATTGACACTTCTGTACCAGAACATTCCAAAACCTGTATTAGTTTTAATACTTTTAATAGGCCTACCCAACAGATCACAAAAAAACATGCAAGCTTTCAAGATCTTGCCGATGAAGAGATCTGGAGAGGTTATGAAAAGAAGGTAGGGGGAGGGGGGACATTTGATTTGATAATGAAGCCACAGATTTAATAGAATATGCCTACGGAAACAGTTTCACTAGCTACTGGTCTATTCCAGCCACAATTCAAAGTGCTGTTTATGACCAATAAAGCCCTCTACAGCTTGGGGCCAGGCTACTTGAAAGACCACATTCTCCCATATGAGCCTGCCCAGGTTTTAAGACCTTTGGGAGAGGCCCTTTTCTCGGTGCTGCAGCCGTTGGAGGCCTGTTTGGAGGGATGTGAGAGGGGTCCTTCTTGGTGACTTCTTGACTGCTCATTGCTTTCTGTCCAACAGAAGTTAGTTCCAGCCCAGGCCCCCAGACATGCAGATGAACCCCAGTTTTCCTAACACTAACCCTGACTTGGAGCTTAACCCTCACCCAGGACAGGTGCAGGGCAGTTTGGCGCCCTAGGCTAAATTATATTTAGCGCCCCCCCTCTCGTGCCGTGGGGGGGGGCCCTCCGGAAAGCAGCCCTGCTCTGCAACCTCCCGCCGCCACCGCTGACCCCACCCCCCCGCACGCTGCCGCTGCCGCCCCCCACCTACCTTCCCACGCCTCCTCCGAAAAGGGACCCCCACGCTCTGTTTTTGGCCGGGGGAAATCAGAGCAACAGGGCTGTTTAAGCCCTGTTGCCCTGGTTCCTCCCGCCAAAACAGAGCATGGGCGGGGCTCCGGAAACAGCGCGGAGAAGGTAGGTGTCGGGGGGGGAGGCGGCGCGGAGGCGAAGCGAAGCGAGGCGAGGTGGGGGGGAGGCGGCGCGGAGGCGAGGCAAGGTGGGGGGGAGGTGCCCAGGCTCGGCCCCACCACTACTCCGGGCGCAATCCCCCGCACTGACCTGGCTTTCTCGGTGAGGCGGGCGGGCGGGCAGGGCAGGAGCGCGCCGGCAGCGAAGAGGAGCGCAGCGTTCTGCGCCCTCTTCCACTACGCGCCCTAGGCAACAGCCTAGTTGGCCTAGCGGTAGCGCCGGCCCTGCTCACCATAATACGCAGGTGAAAATCCCTGTACATTCAGAAAGCATCCGAAGAGGCATCATTTATGGTGTTCTTCTTGACTGCTCACTCATTCTGCCCAAGAGAAGCTAGCTCCTGGCCCCTGGATGACCACATAACCCCAGGTTTTCCTAACTCGAACCCTAACCTGAAGCTTAAGCCCCTCTTTGACAGGCAGGCAGCTATGCTCCCTTCCCATCCAGGCAGCATGCCAAAAGACATCAATGAGCGCATACAGGTTGACTGCTCATTCTTTCAGCAAAAGTGAGGCTAGTTCCAGGCCCCTGGACATGCACATGGACACAGGTTTTCATAACCCTAACTGTAACCTGAAGAGTAACAAAAAGCCTAACAGAGGTGAAATCCCTCTACATTCAGAAAGCATACACAGAGGCATCATTGACGAAGTTCTTCTTGACTGCTCACTCTTTCTGCCCAATGGAGGCTAGCTCCAGGAACCTGGACATGCACATGGACCCAGGTTTTCCTAACCCTAACCCGACCTATATATTTAGAATGTATGGCCAAAGGCACCATCGAGCGTGTTCTTGTTGTCCACTCACTCTTACTGCCCAACAGAAGCCATTTCCAGGCCTCTCGATGTGCACACAACCCCAGGTTTTTCTAACCCTAACCTGGAACTTAACTATAACCCTAGCACACAGGCGAAATCCTTCTACATTCAGAAACCATAGCCAGAGGCATCATTGACGGTGTTCTTGTTGACCGCTCACTCTTTCTGCCCAATTGAGGCTAGTTCCAGGAACCTGAACATGCACATTGCCCCAGGTTACCTGAACCCTAACCTTTATCTGAAGCCAACCCCTACCCTCAACTTGTGGTATAATACCTATACAGTGTATTCCCAATGGCACCATTGAGCATGTCTTTGCTGACCGCTCACTCTTTCTGCCCAACAGAAGGTAGTTCCAGGCCCCTGGATGTGCACACAACCCCAGGTTTTCCCAGCCTTAACCCTAACCTGGAGTTTAACCCTAACTCTAAAACGCAGGTGAAATCCCTCTACATACAGAAAGCATACTTAGTGGCATTATTAATGGTGTTGTTGTTGACAGCTGAGCCTTTCTGCCCAATTCAGGCTCATTCTGGAATTCCCTGCCAAGGGAGGCTAGGTTGGCTCTCTCTCTATTCCTTCTGCTGGCAGGCCAAGGTTTTTTTTTATTCAGTCAGGCCTTTGGCATATAAGCTGGTCTGTTGCCAAAGGGTTTTTTACTCATTTATTGTTGTGTGTTTAAATGATTTCATTGTATGTTTTATGTAAGGTCTTGTTTCTAACTTGTATTTTATTGTTCTTCGTCACCTTGAGCACTTTGAGCATTTTTGGTGGAAAGGCAGGTTATAAATTTAATTAAAAAATTAAAAAAATTAAAAAATACCGTGTATTGAGGCAGCTGTCTCCATCTCTATGGACTTGTACATCACCAGAAGCTTCTCTTTTATGGGTCCTGTCAGCTGCGGAGGATCCGGGAAGCTGAGGGAGATACCAACGGGACCCTGTTGATGCTTCTGCAAAGCACAACAAAACCAGAAGAGTTATCGACTTGGCAGCCAGAGATTCTGCTTGCCTCCCCACTGCCCAAGACTCCAAAACCGCACCATCAACAATTGTTCATACCTGCTTCAGGACTGCTTATGGGTTGGGGTAGCATCTGCTCATGTTCAATAGGTTGTTCCTTCACCTGGGACAAGAGGCCCTGTGAAGGCAAAAGCCAAAGTAGAATGTTAGGGTACGACACAGAAGCCAATTTTTTTTAGTACAACAGTGTCATTATTTGGTGAGTTGATAGGTAAGGGGATTTAAGGCCCCATGGCATCTTCAGTATCTATTTGTGGATCACATTAGTTCAGCCTTGTAAATAAGTGCACAAAAGTTACTAGCCTGCAAAAAATCTTTCCTAGTTTGCAGGGGGCTGGCAGGGGAGGGACAGAGAACTCTGCCCTCCTCCAGCAGCCCCCTGCATTTCTACACTGGGTGTGGAGGAGTAGGCTCCCTTCTTCTAGCAGTCTACTTGGTTTTGATACTGGTCGCAGAGCCGAGACAGAGCACTCTGCCCCTCCTTTGCCAGCCCGCTCACTCGCCTACATACAGTTTCTTGTCACCTATGGTGACCAGGCTAGTGCTTAAATACAGGACTGCATTCAATTAATCATTCATTTATTTCTATTTGTGTTGTTGTAGCAGCCATCACAAGCCTTGTGCCTTCCAGATGTTTGGACTTCAAATCCCATCATCCCCAGCCTACACAACCAATGGTTAGCTTAGGAGTCCAAAACTTCTGGAGGGTACCAGGTTGGGGAAGACTGAGTCATAGCCTCCCCCTTACCCTCTCCTGTTTTCACTTGGGGGGGCGCTATTACTGATAGTAGAAGCAGTTTTGGCAACTCCTTCTAGCCACCTCAACTCCCCACCAAAGGTGGTGTCAGGGTGCTGCTGGAGCCCTGAATCTTTCATTTGGAGCCCCGAATCTTTGGGAGGCCATCTGCCCCACCACCTGCTGTCCATGGGAACTTGCTGAAATCAAGGCAGGGGGTCCCTGGTGATCTCTGCTGCATCTGATCCCCCTGGATGAGCTGGCATTTGGCCCACATGTGCTTCAGCTCCTGCTACCCAACCCCTGAATCTTTCTGCCTGGTTTTTTTTTTTCTGAAATCAAATGCCCTTCTCTCCCCTGTCCATGCATCCCTTTTTACAAATGGGGTGTCCTTAGGAGACAGGCTCCTTTAAAGACACAGACAGACTTTAGAGCATATGTAAATCAGCATATGCATATTTGTGCATTTTTTTGTCCTGTGGACCTGAGCCCTGGATCTTTTTGGTACCTAGCAGCACCCCTGCTCCCCACCCTTGCTGAAATGCCCCAGATGTTGTGTCATCGGGGGGAAAAATGGCAGCCATTGCCAGTCAGGGTGGGCAACTTTAGAGGGCTAGGGGGTGCATTGGCCACCCCAAAACCCTGCAGGGGCCACACCCACCAAATACCTGTTGTGTGGTGGGCTGTTGGGAGCCTCATTCTTCTGGGAAACAAGGCACATGCTTTCCACATGCCTCATTTCCCAGCAAAACCACTGGGATTTTGGAGGTGGTGGCAGCAACAGAGGCAGGGACTGAATGGGGGCCATGCAAATGACCACGACAAACTTCATGCAACCCACTTCTAGGTACTGCTCAAAGCATTAAAGAAGTCTATATTTTTTAAAAAAAAATAGAAATCAGCTTGATCTGAGGCCACAGTGAGAAGGTAAAAAACAAGAATGTATATTGTGTGCAAATCCAACGTGCAATTCACATTAAAAAACTGCATGGTAAGTGGTATGAAACTAGCTACATTTCCATCAAAACAAGTGTTAAAGAGGGCACCTTTCCCCACCAAATTCCTAGCAATTTGTGGCCATTGCCAGCTCCCTATGGAGCAGTAACATTTGCTGGGTGGTATAAGCAAACCCTGATCCTACTGCTTACCTTTCCAGCCGGAGCCCCAGGTTTTGGAAGGACACCTTGGTGAATCTTGGCTAGTGTTTTCTTCATAGTTTTCCGCTTTGGCATGACCACTTCATCTACAAGGATTTAGACTTTTTGTCACATTAATGGTTGCAATGTGGCACTTTTAAGTAGGGATCTGCCCATTTTGGTTTCCCTCAGGTTCTCATATTTCCAATCTTCAGTTTTGTTCATCCCTTTCCACATCAGTTTGAGAATTTTTAATAAAAAGTTTGCACAAAAAGGTGTATGCATTTTGTGCATGTTCCTCCTAACATACGCATATTTGTACACAATTTGGCTTAATATATACACATTTTGCATTTGAACATCATTTCCCCCAATAAATGCATTTTTGTGCACTTCCCCCTAATTTAAGCATTTTTTGATTGGAGAACTCCATTGCAAAATTTGGAGAATAGCAGCAGATTTTGAAGAATAATTTCATTTTACATATTGGTTTGAAAGTGCAAAATTAGGTAAGTTTGGATTAAAATGAGAACTGAACAAATTTCTCCCCCATTCCTACTTTGAATGTTCAAAGCATTTCATATATATTCTCAGTAAATGATCCTGTAGGAAAGATTGGCATTATCCCCAGAACACTGATGGGGCAAGTAGAGATGGAAGTGTAATAGTTTTTCTGAAGACCACCCATCAGTTTGTGGTGGTAATTGTAAGATTTGAACTAGAGTTTTCCTGGCTCTCTCTTTGCCAGGACGTCTGCTTTACATTACAGATATGATTTTTACACCATTCTCTGTCCCTGAATCTGGAATTTTTAAAAAAGGAATATTTATAGAACCACAAAGTTGGAAAAATCTTGGAGATCATGTAGTCCAACCCCCTACTCAGTGCAGTGGTTCTATAATACAAGATGCAGCTACAGCTTCCCTGACAGATGACCATCCAACTTCCGCTTAAATACCTCCAGAGAATGGGAATCCAACATTTAGGTTGTTAAAGAACTTACACTGTAGCCACTGAGGAGAGATTCCAGCTTAGCACAAGATTAATGATTGCATGAACACTCTTACGTTTACGTTTGAAACTAGAGATGTTGTTGACCATGCCACTGTCTTAGCTTTTTGGCTATTTAAAGTTTGGGTGTTTGGGAATAAGTACGGTAGATAAATTGACACCACCAAGATGGGTGAACAGCACTTGGCTGCTGCAGCATAGAATGGCTGAATGGCATTCCAGCTACTGTTCATATGTTTGGGGAGGCTGGTGACGCCTATGTCAGTGGGGCTCCTTTTCCATTTCAGCTGCCATTCTGAGCTTTAGAGGAGCTATCCATGGTGCCGAACTCTATCCCCAAAATAGGTTCACCATCATGGAGCACCATGGATAGCTCCTATAAAGCTCCAAATAAAAGCTGCAATGGATAAGGAGCCCCACTGACAGAGGAGTCGCCAGCCTCCCCTGTGCTTAGAGGGCCATGGCGCACAGCAGCACCTTGCTCTTTGCTCAACCTTGGAGTGGCATTTGCAGCTGGAGTGGACTCAAACCCAACCTCATTCCCAACCCTGTCCAAGTGCCAACTACAAATTTTGGCACAGTATCACATACCATGAGGCGCATCACCCTTATTTTTCAGCCACGATGCCGTCACCTTCTCTGCAGACTTCTTGTGGATTTTGGAAAAGAAGTATCTGGAGGAGGAAAGTAAAGATGTATGTTTCACACTGAATTAAGCCATGATCCCTCCCTCTCTTTTGTTTTAGGATTATGTGCAGCACAGATGCATGCAAATGCAGGGGCAGTTATTTAATACATGCATGTTCAAACCCACATGGTTGCCGTGGAACACCAGCAGCCTGGAAGATTCTAGATCAGTGAACCAGAATCTAGGAGAGGTTACAGCAGTGGTGTAGTGGAGCCAAGACCCACAGGGGCGAAGCACCAGGACTTTCATTAGCAGGTATAATTATGCCATCTGTCACCCCCCCCCCCGCCCTTAAGCTTTCCTGTTCCCTCTGAGCTTCATTGCATCCTCAAGGCTTGGTCTTGAATGGGTAATTGAGACGGTTGGCTTTACAAAACACACACAACACACATGTGGATCCAGGACTAGCATCAAGGGTAGGCATGGTTGGGCATCGGCTAAGGGCCCACACCTCAGCAGGGGCCCACTGACAAGATCCTCCTGGAGTTGATCCTCCTCTTCACCCTTGCAACCTGCTCGTTGACCTGCCTCTCGCTCTGGTCCAGAAGATGGAGGTGGTGAGAAGGGGGAGCAGGGGATGCCACCGTCTACTTGCTCACTGGCTCTCTCTGCCTGACAGGCAAGCAGGCGGTAGCCATGATGAGAAAGAGGATGAGGAGCCAAAGCAGCTGCTGACGATGGAGATGAGAAGGCCGACTCACTGAGGGAGGGGCCCATGGAGGGTGTCTTGCCCAAGGCCCCCCAAAAAATGAAACTGGCACTTTATGGGTTAACACACCTGCCTGCATTTTTTGGACTGTTCTTGAGGGCATGACTATAGGGACTGTCATGATGAGCACATGCACTACAACAGTGTTCTCCAACCTCGGGTCCCCAGATGTTTTTGGCCTACAACTCCCAGCATGCCCCAGCCAGCTATGCTGGCTGGGGCATGCTGGGAGTTGTAGGCCAAAAACATCTGGGGACCCGAGGTTGGAAAACACTGCACTACAAGGTTTAACACTACACTGGTGTACAGTGAGAAGGTGAGCAAGAAGCCCATTTATTCTATGAGCAGAACAGGACAATCTCAAACAAAAAAGAGAAAAAAAAGTGGCAGCGGGGCAGGTGGAAAGAGGAGATCTGCAGCCTCGTGCACAGATTTGACTTATTTATTTGTTACACTTCTATCCCGCGCCTTGCCTCCAAGGGGGCATACATAATCCTCTACCATTTTATCCTCACAACAACCCTGAGAGGTAGGTTAGGCTGAGAGTCAGTGACTGGCTCAGAGTCACCCAGTGAGCTTCATGGCTGAGTGGGGAATAGAACCCGGGTCTCCTGAGTCCCACTCCAACATTCTCACCACTACACCACACTGGGTCTCTTATGCCTTCCAACGGCACGTAAAGCCATCTCTCTAGCTGGGAAGCTGGCTTCTAATGAGTTAGAATATTGGTCTACCTAGTTCAGTGTTGTCTACACCAGCTTTCCCCAACTTAGCACCCCCCAGATGTGTTGGACTACAACTCCAATCAGCACAGCCAATGGTCAGGGATGATGGGGTCGAAGACAAAACATCTGGAGGGCACCAAGTTGGGGAAAGCTGGTCGTAACAGACTAGCAGATGCTTTGCAGGGTTCCAGACAGGGGTCTTTCTAGTCCTGCTTGGAGATGCTGGGGATAGAACCGGAGGCAGGGGTGTTGCTAGGTACCGAAAAGATCCGGGGTCAGGTCCACAGGACAAAAGAATGCACAAATTTGCATATGCTAATTTACATATGCTCTAAAGAGAGAGAGAGTGTGTGTGTCCTTAAAGGACCCTGTCTCCAAAGGACACCCTGATTTGTAAAAAGGGATGCATGATTAGGGGAGAGGAGGGCATGTGAGCCGGGCGGCGCTGTATCAACTCCATCTGATACGGCAGCTGCGCCCCTACCTTCCTAATCACCTGCTCCCATCAGTGGTTCATGCCTTGGTCTCCTCTCGCCTAGACTACTGTAATGCGCTCTACGTGGGGTTACCCTTGAAGACGGTTCGGAAGCTACAGCTGGTACAGAACGCGGCGGCTCGCCTGGTTAAAGGCAGCCGCCAGCAGGATCACATCACGCCAGTGCTGAAGGAATTGCACTGGCTACCAGTTGCTTGCCGAGCCGAATTCAAAGTGTTGGTTTTGACCTTTAAAACCCTATACGGCTCTGGTCCAGTCTATCTCAAGGAGCGTCTCCAGCAACACCAAGTGGGCCGCTCAACAAGATCTGCCACGGATGGCCTTCTCCTTGTCCCTTCAGCCAGAGCAGCTAGACTGGTGGGGACGAGGAAGAGGGCCTTTTCTGTGGCAGCCCCCGTATTGTGGAACTCTCTCCCGAGTAACCTCCGCCATGCCCCCTCTCTGCTGAGCTTCCGTCGCTGATTAAAAACCTGGTTGTTCAGGCGGGAATATGGGGTGGGTTAAAATTTTTATATTGTTTTAAATGTATTTTATTGTTTTTATTCTATATACATCGCCCAGGGTGGCCGGTTGCCGGCCAGATGGGCGATAAATAAATAAATAAATAAATAAATAATAATAATAAATAATAATAATAATGATGATGTGATTCCAGAAAAAAACCTCAGGCAGAAAGATTCAAAGTGTGTGTGGGGGGGAGCAGGAGGGGAAGCACATTTGGGCAAAAAGACAGCTAATCACTGGGTGACTTTGGGCCAGTCACTGCCTCTCAGCCTAACCTATCTCACAGGGTTGTTGTGAGAGGAGAGGAGAAGGAGGATTATGTAAGCCGCCTTGAGTTCCTTGCAGGAAAAAAGGCGGGGTATAAATGTAATAAATAAATAAATCCGGGGGGGGATCAGATGCAACAGAGATCATCAGGGTCCCCAGACCTTTATTTCAGCAAGTGCCCATGGACAGCAGGGTGGTGGGGCAGATGGCCTCCCAGGGATTCTGGGCTCCAAATGAAAGATTTGTGGCTCCAGCCCTAGAGGGCCACCCCCTAACACCACCTCTGACCAGAGGCCTTTCGGATGCAGAGCATGTGCTCTACCATTGAGCTCTGGAAGCAGCTCAGTCACTGGGGACTGGTCTTGAAGGACACAGCCAGCCAGGCACTGCAAGAGCCACACCCGAAGATCAGAGTCTAGGGGCAGAACTCTGCTGCCTTAGCTTTGTATTGGAATAGTAGCGGCAAGGCCTACCCTGACAGCAGTTGCTCCTTGGAGGTAGGACAAAGCATGGCTCTGCCGCAGCTTACCCGACGGGAGCTTGAGTCTGAAGGGGAGGCAAAGGGGAAGGTGAGGACACAGGTGGATGGTGTTCTAGAGTATCTGCCGGCTGTGTGGAGGAATTGTCGGTATCCTGCAGGCACCTCTGCAGAGCAGTCACTGCAGGATGGAGAAACCAGCCCAAGTTAGCTGACCTAGCCTGGTGCATTTGTTTCCCCAAAGAGTTTTCCCAATGGAGGCAGCCACAAAAGGCTTCAGAAACCCATGTTCAGACGTTTTTAAAAGGACAACATCTTACAGGCCTGCCAGGTATACTGTTAATTTGCTTTAAAAAAAAAAAAAAAAGGTTGATTTTTAGATGAACTAGATTCTCAATTATGGAGCACCATTGGGTAGAAAAGTCTGGTAGGGGCCTGTGATGAAAACCAGAGACTGGTTAAATTCTCCCACTGCTGCGTGGATCCAGATAAACAGGCTCGTGAAGTTATGAAGGGAAGGACTAACACAGAAGTTGAACCCAAGGAAGACCTTACTCTTTTTGACAAACCCTTGAACAGTATTGGTGTAGGGCAGTTTGCCCCAACCTAGTGCTCTCAGATGTTTTGGACTTCAACTTCCATCAGTCCCAGCCATAGTGGCTAATGGCCAGAAATTCTGAGGCTTGTAGCCCAAAACATCTGAAGGGCACCAACCTGTGAAAGGCTAGTCTAGAATGACTGGCAATGGCTCTTCCAGGCTTCAGACACAGGTCTTTCCCAGTCCTGCTTGGAGCAGTCTGGGTTGAACCTGGGACCTGGTTGAGGAAGGCTGGTGAAGGGACATACCAACTGGCATGGCTGAATTAAGAATATAAGAGCCCTGCTTGATCAGGCGAAAGGTCTATTTAGTCCAGCATCCCAAAGTGGTTAACCAGATGCCTACAGTATGTGAGCACTAGCTCTTTCCTGCTTTTGTTCCATGCAGCAACTGGTTTTCTACTAGTCATGAAGGCTATGATCCAGAGAGCACTCTCACACACTGGCCAAGGCCAGTCTGGAAAGAGTCTACACCTTCCTTGACAATAGCTCTCCAGGAAGCTCCCCAAATGTCTGTAAGTACAGCTCCTCTATCATCATAAGAGCCATGCTGGATCAGACCAAGGGCCCATCTAATCCAGCATTCTGTTCACACAGTAGCCAACCAGCTGCCCATGGGAAACCCACAAGCAAGACTTGAGTGCAACAGCACCATCCCACCCAAGTTCCCCAGCAACTGGTGTACATAGGCATACTGCCTCTGATACTGGCGGTAGCATAGAGCCATCAGGACTAGTAGCCATTGATAGCCTTCTCCTTCACAAATTTGTCCAATCCTTTTAAAGCCATCCACATTGGTGGCCATCGCTACATCTTGTGGAAGTGAATTCCATAGTTTAACTGTGCGCTGTGTGAAGAAGTATATTTCCTTCCTTTTATCTGTCCTAAATCTCCCACCAATCATCTTCATGGGATGGCCCCAGGTTCTAGTATTAGGAGAGGGGGAGAAAAATGTCTCCCTGTCCACTTTCTCCACACCATGCATAATTTTGTATACCTCTATCATGTCTTCCCTTACTCGCCTTTTCCCCCCAAGCTAAACAATTCCAGATGTTGTAACCTTTCCCCCAATACTATGCACTACAGCTCACTACGCCTCTAGTACATCAAGAGTAACTTTTCCTGGGGGGAGAAAAAGAGAGAGATCTGGCTACCATCACTCATGCCTTGGTAACCACTTGGATCAATGGCTGTGCTCCCTTGACATAAGTGACAAGATATAGAGACAAAACTATCTTTCCAATGATGGTAAATACCAGCGGCAGACAACTTACGGCCCTCCAGATGTGGTTGGACTGCAACTCCCTTATCTCTCACCATTGGCTATGCTGGCTAGGGCTGAGGGGAGTTGCAGTCCAACAACATCTGGAGGGGCCACATGTTCCCCGCCTCTGGCACATACGAAGGAGAGGCCAGGATATTTCCATTAGTTCTTATTAGGTCAGAGAATTAATACTAAACACTTCCTGCCTCCCATCTCACATGCCTTGAGTTTGGACCAAAGTTCTGTATGCTGTTGCATCACAAATCATTGCTACTATTATCCAGTCCAAGTTGTGAGAAGAGTCATGCTTTCTGACATGTTTGGAAAGTCCACTCCATTTGATTTGTCTTACCCGTATGCTCCATTTCCAACATGGCCTCCTCTGCCTGTCTTGCTCTCCTCTCTAGATCCTGCTTCTCCAACATCTGGCACTCCAGGTAGACCTTCAACCTCTCTAAGAGACTAAGCTGTGTACAGTCAGATAGCTCCATGGACAGGAATAAAAGGGAGGGATAAACATGAATCAAAACCATGCTCCTTCCCAAAGGCCAGGGATGGGGAGCATCTGGCCTGTGGGCTAGATATGTCCCACAGGGGGTCCCCATCTGGCCCACCAGCTTCTCCCTCTAGGCACTTTATCCTGAACCAAAACTAGCCCATCTATACATGCAACTGAACCTAAATGAGGGCTTGGAGCACCAGTAGCGTACACCTCCGAGAAGCACGTCTTGCACCATGAGAGGGTGCTGTTGGCCACATGCAGGTGCCCATAGTCTCGTGCCCAAACATCCTTTGCTGTATTGCAAGAGATCAGAGGCACACCTCTCTAATCTTCCTGTGTGGAAAGGGTGCAGCAGAATATCTTTCCGAGAAGCTCTTGCGGAACACATTCCAGTGGTGGACGGGGCTGAAGGCAAAAGGGGCAGGACCAAAATACCAGCATATTTTAGCTGAAAGCTCTTACTGCCAAGAAATAAGCCTTCGGAGAGGCATTTTCAACCTTTTAGAATGGGGGGGGGGGGAAACTACTCAAAAGACAGGAAACCACCAAACAATCAGTGGCTGCGTGAGGGGAGGGGGTGTGGCCAACTGGGGAGCCCCAGAGGGCCAGGTTTGGCCCCTGAGCCTGAGGTTCTGCACCCCTGCTGTACAGCAAGCATAGGGACTAATCCAGCCTTCCCCCACCTGCAATGGCCCAGTTCTACCTCTGGGAACACAAGACGGCCCATTTCATTGAGCTGGCAAGTCAACTCCTGGTTGTTCTTCAGGACGGTCTGTAGCTCCTGTTCAAGGTCTATGTGAAGGAAAGCCATCGTGTCAGTTAACATACGCATCCGATCCCATTGTTACATCCACACCAGATCCCAGAGCCCTTTTTCCATGCTCTGCTGCATGGAGAGGCATTTTGCTGCAACCAAGGAGAAGGCTGCGAACTTTACGAGAGCTAAACTAGATGTGAGGGAGCCATGGTGTCCAGATCAGGTCACTGCCAGATCCTTACAAAAGGATTGGAGGAAGTTTAAAGCAGAGAATGATCAGCTTCTCCACCTGCCCCAGGGAAGAATGCAGCTCTGACTGCCTCTCCAGGACTGTTTTGTAGGGATTCACTGTGATGCACGCATTGTAGTCTGCACTGTGAGGAGGAGGAGGAGAAGCAAGCTAACCTAATCCCTCCTGTGGTCCTCATTGCTGCCACCAAGTGAACATCTTTCTTTTCAGGCTGCTTCCACTAAACAGCCCTATAGTTTCTGTAATTTACTTACTGACCCAGCCAAATTGGTGTATTAGGTAACATGGCAAGACAGTCATTAGGTGTGGCGTGAAAATCAAGGCGTCAGACCAAAGTTAAAACAACAAATTTAGATTTTACTAAAGGTTTTGAAAAGAACTACGTAAACAGTTGTAATGGTTTTTGCATGGTGTGGGGAGATTTTAGCAGTTCCTGCTGGTCTGTGACTGTAATAAACTGACTTTGACTTTGATTTTAGCAGTTAACTGATACAGCAATTAGAATATGCAAACATGAAAAAATGCATCCATCTAAACCTGTCTAAATGTGTCCTTACTCTAGCAAACAGCTAGCAATTAAGCAAATTTTCAGCCCATCATAGTCCATCAGAAGTGCAGCTTTCAAACCTCTTGCTTTCAGCTCAGCTTCTTAGTCCCTGGAGTCTGGTTCCTCTGCAACACTCTCCATTCTGCCTCCTGATTTCTAGCTCTCCTTTCTCCAACAACTGCCTGCCAGCTTCACTTATATATATTTTAACACTCTGCCCTGCCTTTTCACCAATCAGAAGGACAGTAAAGTTTTGTTTAAGTTTCTAGTTCCCATTGTAACTAAGTTTCTTCCCCCACTGCCTTAAATTTCAGTTTTCCGGGCTGACCTTTTGATCCTCCTGGCAAGAGCAACCTCTAAACCAGGGCTCTCCAACCTTGGGTCCCCAGATGTTGCTGGCCTACAGCTCCCAGCATACCCAGCCAGCACGGCTAATGGCAAGGGATTCTGGGAGTTGTAGTCCAGCAACATCTGGGGACCCAAGGTTGGAGAGCCCTGGTTTAAACAGAAATTAGCTATTTTACAACTGGGAACAAAACATAAAATGGTTGAACAGCTTCATTCCTTTCCAGTGTAAAGTTTACAGTGGACCTGGGTTAGGTCATGTTGCCATCACATCTAATTGCACTCTAACTGGTGCACCTCAGATATTTTGCTATGTGCTACATGGTACCAAAGCTCTGCTCTGCCCTTGCTTCAGCTACGCCTATCTTTGCAGTTTTAAAGTTTAGGAACTTGCTCTTCAGAACTGAAAGGCTTAGGATATTTAGGCTGCAATCCTAAACACTCTTTGCAGGCGTGGGCAACTTGTCAGCCTCCAGATGTTATTGGATTGCAATTTCCATCATCCCTCACCGTTGGCTATTCTGGCTAGGGCTGATGGGAGATTCAGTCCAACAACATCTGGAGGGCCACAAGTTGGCTACCTCTGTACTAGAGAATGAACCCCACTGAACATACTTAAGACTGTGCTGCAAATCCTGCACCCTGTACCAAGGGACTCCCTGTGCTCTTGCCATGAACTTATAGAAAATACATAGCTCCAGTTATCTCTTTCAACACAGTCAAGATTAGACATTTTACCATGGAAGCGCTTTTGGTATGTTGCTTCAATATCGTCACTTGGCACTGATCATGGCCCGATGCTCCTTTTGGGGTGGAAAGTCTTCGAGTTGCTGGAGGGAAAGACCACTTTGTTATTGATGCTCCTGCTGTATTTCAAACACAGGTCATCCTTATATGACAAGATGGGGGAAAGGGGTCATGGCTCAGTGGTAAAGCACATGCTCTGCACTGCTTTGAAATTGATGGCTTTAAAGACTCATATCCTAACACTCATTACTTGCAGGTAGTTACTAGCCCATGAATATTTTGAAATATTTCAGGAATGTCTGGAGGCCATCCTTATTCACACCTGGATAAATGCCCAAGAATATACAGTAATACCTTGGATTGAGAGCATAATTCGTTCCAGAACCATGCTTGTAATCCAAAACACTCTTATATCAAAGCGAATCTCTGGCGGGCGTGAGCGGGGCCAATTTTGGCCCGCTACGCCCGCTCGAGGCGAGCGGTTACATCCCTACGACTTGTCTTGCAAGACGTCACTTGTTTATCAAGTCAAAATTTATTTAAAAAATTTGCTTGTCTTGCAAAATGCTCTCAGACCAAGTTACTTGCAATCCAAGCAGGGCCGGTGCAAGGCAGTTTGGTGCCCTAGGCAAGATCAGATATTTAGTGCCCCCCCTTCCCACTTGAGAGTGCTGTATTTTTTTCCCCAAGGCGTTTCTGGTGCCCCTTTAGCCCTGCGCCCTAGGCGGCTGCCTAGTTGGCCTAATGGTAGCACCGGCCCTGAATCCAAGGTATTACTGTAGTTTTAGATTGCCACATGCTCTTCGGAGATAGGGGCTGTCCTTTATAGAAAGAGATGCTGTTTGGGGGATCCCGAGGGCAGCTGCTTGGCCACTGTGTGAACAGAAGGCTGGACTAGATGGAACTTTGTTCTGATCCAGCACGTCTCTTCTTATGTTCTTATTTTAGGTCACCCTTTCCCAACCTGGTGCTCTCCAGATGTATTGGACTACAACTCCCATAATCCCAGACAATTGATGTGTAGGTTGATGATTATGGGAGTTATAGTCCAGTGGAAGGCTGTTTTAGGTCAACAATGGATTTTATTTATTTGTTTTATTTACATTTCTATACCACCCAATAGCCTCAGGCAGCATGTGGACAATAGTCAAGAAGTCTAGGATACAGGCCTGTGGCTTACGCTGGCTCAGCTTGTCTGAGCGTGGAAAGCTAAGCAGGGTCAAGCCTGGTTTATTACTTGGATGGGAGACCCCTCCCCTAGTTTCCTGCATTGAGCAGGGGGTTGGACTCGATAGCCTTGTAGGCTCCTTCCAACTCTATGATCTATGAAATCTATGAGCTGTAGTCCAAAACTTCAGGAGGGCACCAAATGGGGGAAGGTTTCCCTGCACCATGGATGGCAAACTTCTAGATCAGAGATAAGAGCCAGTGTGGCATAATTATTGGACTGGGACTCAGGAGATCCAGGTTCTAGTCCCCACTCTGCCATGAAGCTCCCTGGGTGACGGGCTGTTGTAAGGAAAAAATGGAAAGGAGCAGGAGGCTTAAGCCGTCTTGGGTTCCATCCAGGAAAAAAAGATGGGATTAAATATGATAAATAAATAAATAAATAGGGATTGCCCTCCAAAGCTGCAAATGAGGCTTTTGAAAAGCTTCCATTGGGGCCAATGCAGCCTTTTAAAAAGGCCTGATTGCAGCAGGGGAGGGGTGATGCATGCATGCCTATATAAGAGAATGGGGTCAGGACAATCATGTTGGGGCTGCATGCCAGCAGCGGGGAGGCCCTGCCCCAGCTGGAGTGTGGCCCTGGACACATTTGGCCAGATCCAATTCGGACTTTGGGCTGAAAAAGGTCCCCCACCCCTGCCCTATGCTATCAGGGGATGTGGCTATCTAGCACATCTCCCCTCATGGGCTTCTAATCATGAGAGGGCTTTAAGGCATCAATAGGGCTGGATCAGTCAGTTCCTGTTCCATGCCAGCAGGCCCTTTAGTTGTTCAACACCTCTCCACAGCAGTCAGAGTAATTGCTCATCCTTTAAAAAGGATTTGTATTATTATTGCAATTGCAGTAATTAAGCCAGACAAAGCAAGATCTTTGCTGAATGGATGACTGAGCTAAAATATTTCAGGATTGCTCTGGGGAAATACAGTACTACATTAATCGCCATGTGGAGCCACAGGTTTAATTGCACTTCCCGCAGACTGCGGAAGAAGAGCAATGTCTGAACACCACTCGAGGCGGCCTAGGATGGAAGCAACCCCAGACTGAATTTCCTTCTTTCAAGCCCAGGCTTGTACTTTTATTAGTTGAAAATATAAAAATCTTCCCTGCTCCTCTTTGAACTTTGAGATAGCCTCTTATGGACAGAGAAGTGTGGTTGAGCTGTCCACTGTGCATGAAGACAAGCATCTTGTGGATAGGGAAGTATGGTTGGGCGGGGCTGTCCACCCTGAGGACTAGCAAGTCTTAACAGAGAATGTTTATACTGAAAATACCGAAGTTCTATTTCCAGCGTACTACAGAAGATATCAACAGTTTAAGATCTTACAGAATTTCATATCTACAGTGCCAAGTCCTAGCAAATGCAGATATACATTCTATGCACAGGTGGAGTGAACATAAAGGTAGCCATGTTGATCCATAAGGGGGAAAAAATAAACACCTCCAAAAAATCCATGGTTGGGCAATCCCTTTAGTAGGACCAAGAAGTTATAAAATAGGGAACAAGTTTTTTGAGTTCTCCAGGACTCTTTATCAGGGTCCCCAGACCTTGCTACACAAAGCAGAGGGTAGGGAAAAATATCTGGCTATGTCAGGCGTATATATATATATATATATATATATATATATATATATATATATATATATATATATTTAAAGGGTGGGGGGCACTAGTCAGCCATTGTTTTTTTGTCCCAAAATCTTAGGTGTAGCCTGATGCCTGCAGCTCCTAGCAGAGACCTATTCATTCAGCCTGTCTGCAATCTCTACCTTGAGAATGGGTCTCAAGGTACTGTTATAAGATCTAGCCCAATTCTTGTCCTTTTGGCTTTTCCCTCTTTCCCTACACCCTCTGCTTTGTGTACAATTCCAAGCTTGATGTAGAGTTCTAGAGAACCCAAAATCTTGCACATTATTTTGTGACTTTGGCATTGGTCCTAATATAAAGACATTGCCCAGTTGAGAGGATTAGATCTGTTACTCTAGTTTACCTGGCTGGCATTACTTTCTGGAGCAACATGGATGTCAAAGACAGCAGCAGATTCAGCCTCCTGCTCTGTGGGATCTAGCACACCATCTGAGGAGAAGGAACACAACTACATACAAACCTGAAAAGATGGAGGAAGCAGAGTTGCTATTCCCTACTGCCTAACTGTTAGGCCCTACCAGAAGTAATAATAATAATAATAATAATAATAATAATAATAATAATAATAATAATAATAATAATAATATTTTATTTATTACCCGCCTCTCCATCTAGATCGAGGCGGGGAACAACAGAAAATATAAAATACCTAAACTAAAACAACACAATATATACTATTAAACATCTTAAAACATCCTAAAAACATCTTAAAAACATCTTAAAAACATCTTTAAAACATCTTTAAAACATCCTAAAAGTACTCCAAAGGGAGGAGACCTGAAGATCCGCACTTTATAGGAGCGATCCATGGTGCTGAACTCCAACCCCCCCAATAGCTTTGCCACTATGGAGTACCATGGATAGCTCCTCTGAAGCTCAAACATAAAGATGCAATGGATAAGGAGCCCCACTGACACGGGGAGTCACCAGCCGCCACTGGCTCTTGGGCAGGATACTCTCAATGGGGCCCTTCAGTCAGTGGCTGACTTCCTTACTGACATTGTAAGCAGCTGCTGCTTGTCTTCTTCACCAGTTTCTACCACCTGCTGGCTTGCCAAGCAGAGAGCCGGTGAACAATTGGGCAGTGGCAGCTTCTGCTGCTCCTTCTCAACACTGCGGATGGTTTGCTCTGTCCCTCTGAGCCAGAGAGAGAGAGGTGGATGAACAAGCAGGTTGCAACGGTGAGGAAGAGGAGCAAATTGAGGATGTTCTTGTCAGTGGGCCCCCTTGGCAGATGCCCGACCACGCCAACCAAAGGCATCAAGTTTTTCAAACTCTGCTTTCCACTGTCCTACCCAACAGGCACAGGCAACCATGGAGAGATTAATTATTCTTTGCTTCCCTTCCGTACCCTACTATTCTAGGGTTAAAGGCTGGATACAATGTCATTCTAATCAATACAACCAGATGCCCCCAGTTCAAGTCCAAATATTAACATTTCATGCTGCTTTCTGAAGACCACTCCTTCAGTAGCCTCCCACTCCTCTTATGCTTCATGACATGGGTGGGCAATTTATGGCCCTCCAGATGTTTGGCCTACAACTCCCATGATCCCTTCCCATCAGCTATGCTGGCCAGGGGTGATGGGAGTTGTAGGCCAAAACATCTGGAAGGCCAAAACTCTAAATTAGGCTGCTAAAATGGGGGAAACTTCGGGAGGAAACCAGGCCTGGATTTGTGTGTGAAAGGACTACAAACTCCGTTTCAATATTGGGAAAAAACAACCACCACCACCCCACCCTCTTGGTCTGAGCCATGTGCTCAGAAGCACCCTGTTCCTTAATTCTGCTACATGTATGCCTGCCTTGAACCACGTTCTTGAATTTGATATCAGTTGATATTTGATAACCTCCAAGGTCTCCCACCGTAGACCTTGGAGGTTCAAGTAAAAAAACAACAGTAGATCCCAGAAGCCTCCTACCCCCTGATCTAGTGGATCACTAAGGAAGGATTGTAGCTCAGTGGTAGAACACACACATTGCACGTAGAAGGCTCCAGATTCAATCCCTGGTGTTGGCAGCTAAAAAGGATCAGGGACCAGATGACGGGAAAAGATCTTTCTCTGCCCAAGATCCTGGAGAGCCACTACCAGTGTGAACACACAATGTAGACTAGGTCAAGGGTGAAGAACCTCAGTCCTGGGGGCAAGATCCGGCCCTCCTGGGCTCCCCAAGTGGCCCCACTCCCTTTCCCAGGCCCCACCCTTTCCCTCGATCACCTCGATTGGGCGGTTTCCCCAGCTTTTGTGTGGCCCCCTCCCACCCCATTCTAAAAGGTCAAAATGTCTCTACTAAGGCTTACTTACTACCAGTATTTATTTATTTATTTAATTTGTACCCCACCTTTTTTTCCTTCAAGGAACCCAAGGTGGCTTACATAATCCTCCTCCTCCTCCTCTCAATTTTATCCTCAAAACAAATACCCTGGTATTTCCCCCCCAGTATTTTGCCTTTGGCCCCACCCATTACTGGAACATGAACCCTGAAAGCTTCTCTGAAATTGAATTCAGCCCTCAGGATGGATGATGTTCAACATCCTTGGACTACTTTGGCCTGGCATAAGGTAGCTTCCTATGTAATACAGGCCTGTGGCTTATGCTGGCTCAGCTTGTCTGAGCATGGAAAGCTAAGCAGGATCAAGCCTGGTTATTACTTGAATGGGAGACCCCTCCTCTAGTTTCCTGCATTGAGCAGGGGGTTGCACTCGATAGCCTTGTAGGCTTGTAGGTTCCTTCCAACTCTATGATCTATGAAATCTATGTACTTTTCACCAGATCAACAAGAATCTGTCCTAGACCCACAGTCAAAAGAGATGCTTAACTAACTACAGGGTCACCGCTACACACACACACACCCCAAATGTCTCACTGGAGTAGTAGTAGTAGTAAAACAGCCCTTTACTGCTTGAAATAGCCCTACTAAACACCCCTCCTCAAGTCAGTATTTTATTAGATTCCAACTACACACCTATATTTTTTCACCTAGTATAGAGGATCAGGAATAGTAGCTAACATCTCAATTGGCTTAGAGACATTAGATCAGGGCTCTCCAGCCTTGGGTCCCCGAACGTTGCTGGCCTACAGCTCCCAGCATACCCAGTCAGCATGGCTAATGGCAAGGGATTCTGGGAGCTGTAGTCCAGCAACATCTGGGGACCCAAGGTTGGAGAGCCCTGTATTAGAGGGTGAAGAATAGAGTGTTAGGTTTTAACACATTCCCTTTACTGCCATCACCCTCTTGAATTAAATGCCAAAGGACCAAAGCTCTACTATTGAGAGCTCTTACTTCTCAACGTTCCCAACAATACAGCACCATCTCCAGGAAACTGAAAAATCTACACCACCAACCTTTAGCAACCAAGCAGCAACAAACCTTCCATACACTATCCCAGACATTTCTCTGGCCAGCCATGACCAAAAAACACAAAACCTTCTTTACCTGCTTTTACCATCCCTCCTTTTTAACCTTGCTTATTGGGAAAGCTAATCAGGGAACACATGCTGCTCACTAATTAGCTTTGGAACTCAGCTGTGCACATCTTTCCTACTAAGGCGGGCCAACATTTGAACTTGCTGTCACTTCAGCAAGTTTGATCTGCAGCAGTTAGCAAGGTGATCATGCTTAGCTTTAGCTTCACCTGCTGATTTTTCTGCATAATAAAATCCATGGGTGGAATCCAATTATTTTTCCCACAGACAAGGCTGCTTCTGTCAGAGGAACTGGGAGGGGGCAATTTCCTTACCCTCTACAGCCCTCCTCCCCTTGTGTGCCTTCAAAATTTGCTCCAAAGGGCTGGGGAACAGATTCTTAGAGGGTGTGTGGGCTACAGGGGAGGGAGGAAATGCTGTTGTGCAACCAGACTTCTGCTTGCATGATGTTGGATTCTGCCCTACGTTAGAGGGATGGGAGTAGGCTAGCCTTGGTTTTTCCCCCCCCCTAGCAAGTTGGCAACTCTAGTTCCTACCCTGCACCCTTGGCAGCTCATTTTGGGTCTCCAATACCCTTTCCTAGGTAATTAACAGTATCTTTATGAAGATCCACTAAGGTGACATGTATATTCATTGATATTATGACATTTTCATTCTATCCTTCCAACTGGCATGCTTACATTAGCTGACCAAGGTGAAGAGGTAGCTATGGATCCAGACTGTAACCTTTTCCTATACTCCTCCATGGTCTTTTCCCCCGTATGTCATACCCTAGTACAGGCAGTCCCCAGGTTATAAACAAGTTCTGTTCTTAAGAATATCTTTAAGTAAAATTTGTATGTAAGTCAGAACAGCATAGCATTCTCTACATTAAAATCGGCATTTGCGCAAATTGCGTAAATTACGCAAATTATACTACGCTATGTACTCTACGTGAATGACATAGCGCCGGGGAACCCAGAAGTCTGTTCTTAAGTCTGTGTTGTCTGTAAGCCGGACATTCTTAACTCGGGGACTGCATGTATATAGCCCTCATTTTGGAGGCACTCATTAATATAGCCACCATTTGCATACAGCTAGGGATGTCGGAGAAATCTGCAATAGATTCAAATGAGTTTGGATTTCTATGAATCTGGCCCACAGATTCCGCAGTGAACTGGCTTTTTCAGAGTCACACGGACTTGTGGACTGTTTTTTTTTTAAACTCGGGGGTGGGGTGGGGTGGATTTGCACGTGTGCACTAGTGCTAATAATGTGCCTACGTACAGGTGCACTGCCCACATCCTTTGGGCCAGGGATGGGGAACGTGTGGTCCTCCTCCAGTTGTTGGAGGACTGACCATACTGGTTAGGGCTGATGGGAATTGCCGTCCAACATCTGGAGGGCCACATGTTCTCTACCACTGCTTTAGCCATTTGGTTAGACTCTCAGCCAAGATGGCGTTTTCCATCCTCTCGCTTTATTTATTTATTTATTATATTTATGAATCGCCCATCTGGCCAGACATCCGGCCACTCTTGAGTGATGTACAATCCAATAAAATACAAGAGGGACACACACACACAGTATAAAACACAATCAAAAACAGTACAAAACTTAAAAATCCTAACCCACCCCATATTCCCACCTGAAAAGCCACGTTTTTAATGCATGGCGGAAGCTAATCAAGGAAGGGGCATGGCGGAGGTCACATGGAAGCCCGGTTGGAGAGCAGGAAACCTGAGTGTGGTATTTATTTTTCTCCCAGCCCAAGGCTCAGGCTAGATAACAAAAACAGAACCCACGTCTCTTCCCAGCAATGCAAATTGAATTTTAATTTGATTACCGGTAAGTGGGAAATCTGCACTCAAACAAGGACAACTTCTTAATCCCGCCACCTACCGATCAGGTTCAAGGGTGTGAAGAGAAGCACTCTGTGGCTGTAGAACTCCTTTGCAATACAGGCTTGATAAAACTCCAGACTTGTTGGCAAACTCCGTAGCAAGAGACCTTCTTATGCAACAGTGTCCCCTCTTTAGGCTTTGGGGGCCTGTTTGCATGTCACAACAGCCCACCATGGTTTAATTTACCAAAAGGGGCTGTTGCGTTGTGCTGGGTGACATTTTTGCATAGTACCTGGCTTAATATGACTTGTCGTGTTGTATGAACCCAGGCAGCAGGGGTTGTTGCAGGGCTAGACATCCCTTAAATAATCCTAGAATAAGCCATGGCAAGCAAGGCACCTATGGGCGCCATGCAAAAATGGCGCCCATGGGTGCCCAGCACAATACAAAAGCCCACATGGGTAAATTAACCCACAGTGGGCTGTCGTATTGTGCAAACCAGGTCTTCTAGTAAACAATGATTTGTGTCACATGCTTCATTTGAAGACCTTTTTGCTTCTTTAAAAAAACAATAATCAGGGTGATATGGGCTACACTGGTACCAAATTTAATCACTCCCACTCTAGCATAGTTTTACCATTTTTGTAGTACATGTTTTGAGAAGTAAATTGTACAAATATAATCTAGGAAATGAGCCTTGAATTCAAGCATAGCTCCACATTTCTTGCTGCTGCTGGAAATTGCCATTCTAGCAAAGGTTAATTCAAGTGTATGTATGGAAGGACAGTGGAGCACACCCACAGCTCACTCTATGCCCTCTGCTCCTTTGGTGTGATCCTCAGATTAAAGGGGTGGGCAAGCTGATGCCCTCCAGCTATTTTGGACTACATCTCCCATCAGCCCTAGCCAGCATGACCAATGGTCACCTGCCCTGCTATATTATGAGGTAGACTTCATGTGCTACTCGCTGCACATGTGGCCCATGTCTTGAACTAGATGTTGTATCTAATCACACTTTTTCTCAATCTGAAAGTACCTTAACCCATTTTGAACGATGTGCAAATGTCCGATTTTCATATTTCTCTCTCGCTAAGATACCGATTATTAAAGCAAACATCTACTAAAATTCAACTTTTATCATACACACATACCAAGAAATTGTTGGGAAGACTATGGTTTTGAACGGTGGCTAAGGGCTGCAGTCCTATGCATGTTTAGACCAAAAAAAGTCCTACAATTCCCAGCATTCCCCAAGGGCCAAGTACCTTTGGTGTGTTTTTTTAACACATCAGTGGAAAGCTAAGCAGGGTCAGGCCTGGTTATTTCTTGGATGGGAGACCCCTCCTCTAGTTTCCTGCATTGAGCAGGGGGTTGGACTCGATAGCCTTGTAGGCTCCTTCCAACTCTATCTATGAACTATGAACATAAAGCATGCTCAATGCAACCATTTGTTATTTCACAAATATTGAGTTAGATCCAGATTTAGTCATAGAGTAGACCCACTGAAATCATTGGGACTTCAGTCATGGTTAACTCCACAGATTTCAATGGATGTACTCTTAAGTATGACTAAATCTGGATCCAAATCTGATTTAAATTGCAAATTTAAATTGATAGACCAAGTCATATGATTGACTAAAATTTGTGCTGCAGCCCTAATACATTCCTGGCTGCTACTGGAAATTCTCTAGGGCTAAGTGAAGGAGCAGAAGTTACAGACCATTCTATACCACGTGTGGTTTTGCTCGTTCTGTGCTGGACTGCTGCCATATCATTTTATAGGTTGTTAGATGTACTAAGTTCTGACGATTACATGTCTAAGTCTCCTTTGAGACATTTCTTGCAATTGCATTATCTGAGACTACATGCACCAAATTTTAGCTTTCTGGCTAATGTGGAAGTCCTTTTACTTTAAGGTATTATCTGTGCCTCCTTTAGAGGAAAAAAATGTACAAGTGTCCAGATGTCCTACATTCAGCTCCAATAATCAGAGCACCTTAGGCTATATACACACATTTGCCAGGAAAGGCTGAAACACATGGACACATCTCTCCCTCCAAACGGGGTATATGAGTTGCTTCTCTTCTCCCACTCCAACAATTCAAGCATTATCATAGCAGCTTGGCAGCTTAATTGTGGTCATCCAAAGCTGATCTAAACACAGCCTGAGATGGGGGATTAGATGACGGTACCCCTTCACCCTTCAAATACCTTTGAAGCTGGTGAAGGAGTTACATTTGCTTAATTAATTATGTCGCACAAGAGCAGCACAGGGCCTCCACCCAAGTAAGAGGGCTTCTCCAGAGTTCTGTGTCCCAAGCTTGTAGGTATGGAATGCTCCCCATGGCGAAGCAGCAACCAAGAGACCCACAGGATCACCATTTGTGAATGGCCCCCAGAGAAAGCAATAAGCAACCACTTCTCAGTAGAGAACAGAGTCCTGGTTTGTTTAACATTTATTTTCCATGTTTTAACTTATTATTCAGGTATCACAGTTTTCTACATTAAAATATTTCCATGCTTATCTCCCCCCCCCACCCATCCCCACGATTCCCCCTCCTCTGTCCAGAGAAAAATAGAATTGACACAACTTTGATGGAATGCGCTAGAATAAAGAAAAGGCTACTGCACCCAAGTTACAGAGCACACAGACCAAAAAACAGAACAAGGAAGATCTGCATAGGAGACAGCATTGGAGGGCTGCACGGGGGAAGACGCTGGGACCGGCACCTTCTACGCAGCCCGAGTCATCACAAATCTCTCTGAGCAACCCCCCAGTTGTGATCTAGAATGTTGCCAACAGTTTGCAGTCTGCGTCGCTGAAGCTGGAGTGCTGGGAGTGGCCCCAAGGAATAGCCTGGAAAGCAAAATCAAGGCGAAGAAGACACACAGTTCCTATTTGTCCCTGGGCTTTGAAATCCACAGAAGCCCATTCCGTACAAGCATTTGACTGCCGATGACATACACGCTGAGCATCAAGCTATTTCTTGGCCAGTTGAATATGGCTAGCCAATTTCAAGTTTGGAAGGTGGCTTTAAAAACAAACCCAAGGTCAGCCATGGTTCAAAACCCAGTGTCATCCAAAGGGCTGCTTAATAACAGAATTTAAAATATCCCTTCACATGTTGTGTTTGCCTTTACCTTTTCTACCTCGTTTGGTACAAATCTGATTCAGTAAATCAACTGGAGGCCCCACTAGTAGAACCTTCAAGGGACCAGGTTATATGACAATTAGATGCTGTCTAACTTTGTTCAAACACTGACCCATTCTGTGGTGCACATTCTGAAAGTGATGGCATTGCTGCCTTCAGGATGGCATTATGAACACTGTTCAATCAAGATAGCTATCCATTAGCTGCGGGCACAGCCACTCTACCGGCAGAGTTCTCCAGCCTCAACTATGCTGCAGTTTCAGAGTTTAAATAGTGGAGGGAAGTCCCTATTCTGCTACCATTTCATATTGGGTCCAAATCTGCACAAACATGCAGATGGAGAATGTGAAACAGGCTGATTAGACTGGCAGTCTAAGCAGTGGCCCTCATGCCAAGTTCACGGAAGAGGTAGGAATCATGTACCTGTTACACTGGGCAAGCGCCAGGGTGTGCAAACATTGCAGTGTAATTGTCGTGTAATTTCTCAGCCATAATTGAAGCTAGCGAGGAGCTGTGGGTTTGACCTGGCACCAGAAATCATCCTGCTCTCTTGTGTGTACCTCTTTCTCTCTTACTGTTGGCAAGCCAGCATAGAGTCTTATCTGTCCTACACAACAGCACAGAGCGGCAGACATTTTGAATGGACAAGGATGGCCTGGCTAAGGAGTAGAAGTTTTCCTCAGCTCTTGCTCAACTACACCTCCCATGGGACTCTATTTGTTTCACAGCCCAATGAATAGACAATTGCAGCTTCGAGTGTTTTCCTCCCTCAAGACTGCTTAAAGGAAAATTCTTCCAGTAAACCAAATTACAGGCTGTGAAGACAGACCGTTTCCACCCCCACCCCCACCCCCACCCCCACCCCCACTCAAGAACCAGGCGATTGAGAAGGTGCATATTTTAAACTCTGTTATCAGCTTAAAACATCAGGAACACTGGCACAAATATGTCACTTATTCTTGGTTTAATTACAGGGATGACAGGTAAACACCAACACAGGGGAAGTAAACCCAGCGTTTGATGGAGCTCAAGGTGCAGCTAGTGCTTCGCAGTGGAGTCTCGGGGATAGAACTCTGCCAGGGTGCTCTGAGGGATTCTCTTCAGCATCTCCTTGGGGAAGATACGTAGCAGCTGCCAGCCAATGTCCAACGTCTCGTAAACTGTGCGGTTTTCATAGGGCCCTGAAACAATAACCACTGGCACCGTCACATATGGGTACAAGACCAAGATGCTGAGACAGTGAAGAGCAGTTTCAGCTCTTCCTGAGCATCTGAAGTATGATATACCTACCCTGAGCAATGAAGTTCCTCTCAAACTTCTGCAGGAATTCAAGGTAGAGGAGGTCATCTGAAGTCAGCGCTTCCTCCCCTACAACAGCCTTCATGGCTTGGACATCCTTCCCAATGGCATAGCAGGCATACTAGGAGAAAGAGTAAAAACAACAAAGAGTCTTGTGACACCTTAAAGACTAACAAATTATATCATAAACTTCTGTGGACTGGAGCCCAGTCTGTCTGGCACGGGTAGCCAAGATACTATGGTTCAAGCAGTACGAGCTGAGAGTGGCTTTAAATACTAGGAGCCCTGATGCAAACAAACTGAAGGTTTCATAATCACATGCCCACTGTATCCTTTCACTTCTCTCCAAGACATGCCCATCTGTGATAATGGTCACACCTACCAGCTGGTTTGAAACATCAGCATGATCCTTCCTAGTCATCCCCTCTCCAATAGCAGACTTCATCAATCGAGACAAAGAAGGAAGTACGTTGATCGGTGGGTAAATCTGGAACGAGAAACAGGTTTTAACAACACCCCTGAAAATTAAGAGCTGCAGGAGAAATGCTTAGTCATAACTAACTTAGGTCCCATTGATCCGAATGGGTCTACTCTAAGCATGACCACGTCTGGATCCAATCCATTACCCAAAGTAATTTGGGTCATTGGTACTTCCCTTGCACTTCCCTGGCTCTGGCTGTAGCATTCTAAATATTTTTGTTCCTTCCCAGCATCATCAAAGAATATGGATCTGAAATTGGGCATTTGCTTCCCGATTCATCCTTTGAATCTGGTAGGAATGGAAATCTTCCACTGGTGTGGCGTCAAATAATAGATCTTTCTGGTGGTGCTAAGCAAGCAATAATTTCATCCCTAAAAAGCATGCTGAAATACCTTACAACAACAACACGTGCACCTTCATATTAGACACACGCTAACTATTGTGCCTCTTGCAATTAAGTCATAGGAGTACTCTGACAATAACTGAGGCATCCAGGCTTTTGCAACTGCTGGTCTCAAAGTAGAACTCGACCGGGCATGTCCTCTTGTAAAGAGTTACATATATTCAGCATCTCTGCCTACAAGGGTAGGAAGCTTCAAGGGACCAGGGACATCCTGAAGAACATCCCCACTTAGCATACTGACCTGTCTGTTGTGAAGCTGCCTGTCGACGTAGATCTGGCCTTCGGTAATGTATCCCGTCAAGTCAGGGATAGGATGGGTAATATCTGCGAAAGAAGTTATATTGCATTTTCAGATTTCTCCAACTACGGCAGACGACACACCATATGGTTGTGAGGGATAGAGACACTTGCCGAAACAGGAGAAATGGAAAAGTAGGCAGGCCCTCTATGGGTCTGGGTAACAGCCGCCATATTCCTAGGCAACTGAGCGGTCAGCCAGTGTCTTCGAGAACAAGGACTCTTGTGGTGCTTTAGGGACTGGGGAAGGTGTGGATTTTGACTGTACAAGCACAAGCAGTGGAGGCAGAGGTGGGATATATGAGGGACTCTGTCCTGGTGGAAAGGAGAGCTGAGGGAAAGAGGAGCCACCAAGTGCTGGTTAAACCTCCCCCATCTTGACCTGCGGGGGCTTGCAAGATGGTCTGGAAGCTACAGCTGGTGCAAAATGCAGCCACCTGGATATGGGAGCAGAATTATGAACACATATTTCTGGCTTTGTGCCAGTTGTACTGCCTACACACAGGTTTCTGGGCCCATTTCAAAGTGCTAGTCTTAGCCTTTAAGTCATAACCAGTTTGGACCAGGTTATCTGAAGGCCCACCTTCACTCATTTAATCCTGCCCATACACTAAGATCTCCCACAAATGTCCTTCTCAAATGATTGCCATTAAGATTGGCTAGACTGGCATGCACAAGAGGCCTGGCCTTTTGGGTGGTGGCCCCCTTCCAATAAATGTATGCCTTGCCCCTTCAGTTCAGGAATTTAGATGAGCCCTAAAGACCTCTCTTTTCAATGCTGCCTTTAACTGAGACCATATATACCGTAGCTTCCATGTTCAAACCAACTTTCTCAACATGTACATCTTTCCTTCCAATGCTGTCTACCATATTAATTGTGCCATGTCTCACTACTTTTTGTCTGTCACTTGGTGAGAGCATAGCAACAAAAAAGTTGGTAAAATATTTGTAAGTAAGAACAAACACACACATACTCACCTGGACAACTGTGTTTGCCTCAGTTGTAGAAAGTATTTTGGTGTCATTATTAAAATAATAGGTGCTAACAGAACCCCCTCAAGGCTATTTTTTTTAAAAAATAAACAATTTAAAAGATGCTCAGGTTAACTCCCGCTGGCAGAGATAGAAGGCTAAAACAGTTGGCTCTCTTTCCAACTCTGAACCTATAAGGGAACTGGTCTGCCCATCAGGTTAATGTAGTTATCCTCAGCCTACACTGGTCACATACAAAAAATGGGAGAAACACTGAAACAAGAAATATGCCTAAATGTAAACTATGTTAGAAGATGACTCACCATCATTGGGCATAGTAAGAATAGGGATCTGAGTAATGGACCCATTCCTGCCTTCTACCCGTCCAGCTCGTTCATAGATAGTGGCGAGATCTGTGTACATGTAACCAGGAAAGCCACGCCGGACCTGGCACTTCTTCCCTGGCTGCTGAGACCTTGGGGGAATTGAGGCAAAGAAAAATGTTAACAAAGGATGGGGATCACCAGCAGAAACAGCAAGGTCAAGTGTGGAAAAGGATGGTAGAGACAAAGAGGCTCACCACCTGGCAGCATCCTTATATCCTCTGCCACATACAGTATCCCTGTTTAAAGCAGATTTCTGCACTGCTGACCAGATCACTGAGAGCTTCGCCCCCATCCATCCCTTCTGTCAAACCTGAGAATGTGAGCTCCTAGGAGCAGGAGCCAAATTTTCTTTGTTTGTTTGTGTGATGATGCACAATGTTACATTGTTGATATGGTATAAACGTTTGCAGTGTTGCTGTTTTAAGAGCTGGTTAAATAAACACAGTCTGCAGTGCTCAGTCTATGGGCATGTGTACATGGCAATGTCCTGCATTGTCACATAAAACCTGAAGCACAGAAAACATGGGGAACAAGCCCCTTGACAGAGGGACAATTTCTTTCAAGTCCTGCCAGTCCCATCAGTATCAGAGACTGCCAAGAACACAAAGCGGATGAATCTATGGCAGTATTTGGAAAGGTATTAACTGCCCTTTCAAATTCTTTCAAAGCATCTATGATGTAATGCCCTAAGATAGCTGTAAGAGATACATATATGTTTCAGAACTTTTGGAAGTAATTATTCACTGAGAACTATAAACAGATTCCTACAGTTATTTCTGAGCGAACTGCAAGTAATCAGGAAATCCAATAACACAGCATTCTCCATCTCCAGATTTAATTTAGTTAAATTTAGAGTAAGGTATAAGCTGGTATGGCACCGAATCAGTGATGCTTGGATCATGCTTTAATCTCAACCAGTTAGAAAAAGACTTGCATGCAAGGTCTGTCAAGCAGGATAAATGAAGTACCTCTCTCAGAGCTTCTGCATAGGAGCTCATATCTGTCAGAATAACTAATACATGTTTCTCACACTGATAAGCCAAGAACTCCGCTGTGGTCAAAGCAAGACGAGGTGTGATGATGCGCTCAATACTGAAAAAGAACAAGGGAAGTCCCATTAACGTTGTCCCAGAATGGAGGCCAACACTGAACACAAGTGCGTGCCCACGTTCAAAAAAAGAACAGTTCAGAAGAAGAAAAGAGTCAAGATGCATTGGGAGTAATGTATTCATTCAAGCATAAGATTTCCTACTGTCTATGGTGTTTTTATTTATTTATTACATTTATATTCTGCCTTTTTTCCTCTTGCAAAGAACCCAAGGCAGCTTACATAGACCTCCTCCTCTTCTCCATTTAATCCTCACAACAACCCTGTGAGGTAGGTTAAGCTGAGAGTCAGTGACTGGCCCAAAGTCATCCAGTAAGTTTCATGGCTGAGTGGGGACTAGAACCCAGATCTCCTGAGTCCCAGTCCAACACTTTAACCACTACACCATACTGGCTCGCAATACTGTATAGAAAGAGCAATACTGCAAACACTGTATCAAACTTTATCTAACCAACAGAGAGGCTTTCATAGCTGGGTGGCCAGAACTAGCAGTCAGAGACTAAAGGGCCCAACTGGACAACACTTTACCTGATGGCTCTTTTAGTGGGAAGAGAAAGTGCCCCTTCCCTGGGTATTCCTGTCCCTCCATTCAGATACCCATGCATGTTATAGTAGGGCTTATACATGTAAAATCAATGGCCATACATCCAGATAGTATTGTCAATAACCTAGATAAAATCCAGGAATCAACAATGTCATCTGGGCATACATGGGTTGAACTTTAAAAAATATACCCAGTCTAAATGTTATGCTGATGCCTGTGATGGGAAAAGCACACCAAGTGGGCATGGAAGGAAGGCACACATCAGGTAATAGTACAGGCTAATACATCCGAAGTGAACCCAAATGGTATTCTTGGAAGGTATCATCTAGCAGCTAACTTTAAGAGCAGCATAACTCAGCAGTACATACATTTTATGCCTACTGCTGAATTCAGAGTGTTACACTCCTTTCGCGGTGACTCTCAAGAGTCTAAGGCAGGGCAGGTTGTTGCTAAGAGGCACAAACACCTCCCCCATGTTGTAGTGGTGCCGAAGAATAATGCAACCCATTTTTCCACACTCTTTTCGGTGCAGAAGGAGTAGCGCTGTGTGCTGACTAATGGCGCTAGGGAAGCAGCTTCCTATTTATTACAGGCTCTCTTTCTAGGAATCAATGACACAGGTTAATTAATCATGTGCTTTTGAGCTTCCAGCAACAGCCATCTGTCCTAGCTACATGTAAGAGATCTTTTTCTGCCACCGTGAGCTTCCCAAACTCAGGAAACCTCCACTGTCTTACAGATTTACCATTTCACCAGACTTTTGTTCCTCTCCTCTCAGTAATTATCTTTCAACTATTTCTGAAAGAATCAGAGTCAAAGTTCTTCTTTCTCTGTTCCCTACATTTCCTTCAGTCGTGAATAACATCAAGTTATATCTACTTACGTTGGATCATTGGCCAAATTCAAGAACAGACACACATTGTCCATGGAGCCATTTTCCTCAAAGTCAGATTTGAAGAACCGCGCTGTTTCCATGTTCACCTACAGTCAGAGCATTGAGAAGAGGTCAGTTGCAAAGTCAACGATTATTGAGACCCAACTTGTGGGAAATGAATTCGAAAGAAGCTGCCAACATAAAAACTGGGGAGTGCCATCAATTCTGCCTGCTGTTAATCCATAACTGAGGATGCCTGTACTCTGCACATTCCTATGATTACCCCTGCAATCTGTCAGAGAAAGACAAGGAGTAGTCAGGCAGTAGAAGATGGCACTTAATGCTAGAATGTGTGACAGGCATGATGTATATATAGTTTAAAAAGGACGTTTACTTTTGTGAAGAAAAGCGTCAGAGTCTCCTGCACCTCCACACGTGTAAACAAGTGTAATCCCAGCTGGAGGCTGGGAAACCCATGCAAATGTACATAGCTTCCTCTGATGGCCCCTGTCGCCTCAGAGTCTCCCATGTCTCCTTTGATGTCCCTGTGCCACAGGTATTCACATGCAAATGTTCCCAAGCCCTCTAGTCATGATCAAGAAGCCGCCCCTCTTCTGCCTAGCCCAGATGAAGTTCATCCTGATTGGCCAAGGACAGCCAAGCTCCCGAAAGGAGGGGTGGGGGGAGAATTTAATATTGCCAGGTGTGGCTTTTAGGTGTTGTTGTTGTCTGGACGCAAAAGAGCGCAGAGTAGGGCTTTTTGCTGAGGCAAACCCTAAGAAGATCAACCTCCAGGCAAGGAGTAAGTGCCTGGGTATTTATATAGTAAGGGACTAGTTTTGTTGTTTTGTAGCTCTACTTGTGTATACCAAAGTGTCTCCCTACCTTTTCCCCCTTCCCTCATTTCCCACCTTTTATTGTAATCTGTTTACCTTAAATAAACTTTCCTGGTTTTACCCCACACGGTGTGTGTGGTTCCTCTGTGGTCCAGTGCTAAATCCAGTGCATAGACTAAGGGCAAGGCCCTGAGAGAATCAGGTCAAGACAGCAGAGCTAAGGCTGGCAGTTTTGCACCTTTGATCTCTCGTCTTGAAGAAAGGACCGGTTGGCAGTCCTTCACAACTTTTAAGAGGTATGATCACTCTAATGCCAACAGTGGGTAGGGACAAAGCCACAAGCGAGAAGGGCCACCCAATTTCTCTTTTTGCTATCTCCCCTCTTTACCACCACCGTTTCTTTCTCTTCGCACGCTACCATTTTTAATTGTACATCGCCCAGGGTGGCCGGGTGACCGGCCAGATGGGCGATTAATAAATATAATAAATAAATAAAATAAATAAATACCACCCAGTGAGCTGCTGAGGGAGGAGCAGATTGGTCTTGTCACAGGTCTGTTTGTTTGCAGAGGTCTTAAATTAGGCCATGGGCTATATGAAATGAGGCTGCAGGTTGCCCACCCGTTTTAAAACAAGCACCTGAGGGAAAAGATACTTGAAGCCATGTTCCCCAGCCCAATTCTTTCTTCCCTTGTTGTTTTGTCCAGCCACCCTGCAGTATGGCATAGCTGCAGTCTGGCTCACTACAGCAGGTAGGGGAAGGTGTGGGTAAAATGAAGGAGGAAGAAATGTACCTCCCACTACATTGGAAGCTTTAAAGGGGTAGAGCAAGCCCCTGGGTTGTAACTTGGCAACACTACTCTTTCCCCGCATAAAACATCTGCTGCAAATCCAAAACAGGGCCCTTTCAGAGGTGGCCCCTAGCTGTGCAGTGCTCTTACTAGGGAAACTTGCCTGCTGTCCACATTGTTGTCCTTTCTGCACCAGGCTAAGATTCTTTTTTGCTCTCCCAGGCCTTTAAAAATCTTGCTATTTTAGACCCTTTGATACAGATGGTGGTTTTAGCACCTGGCTATTTTTGGCTCCTGACATTTGCATTGTATTTTATTGTGCTGGTATTGATGTAATGGCTTTTTTTATGCTGAGTTGTATTTTTAAGATTTATTGTTGGGGTTTTATTAAATTGTTCTGTTTTAGCTGACTTTGTACAATGCTTAGGAAACTTGTTTTATTGGCACCTAACAAATATCTATCTATCTATCTATCTATCTATCGAGGCAAATAAAAGCACAGAAGTGAAAATATTTTACAGTAGAAAAAAAATACCAATCCCTTTGAGAGCTTATTTCTTAACATGGATGCCTACTATCTCTTTGGAAGTTTCCCTTCCCGACTACGGTCTAGAGATTAGTTAAGTTCTTTCATACAGCTGAATGACGAACATAACAGTCTCATTAATCCTGTTCCAACCTGGGGATTAACATTAGAGGTCCTTAAGATGGACAAACACACTATGTGCCCTGTTTTATGGATGATATTCTGCTGCAAGTAACATCTCATGCAGAACTTTCCATGTAAATCAGGGGTGTTGAACCTCAAGCTCTTAGGCCAAATTCGGCCCACGTAGGGTTCCAATCTGGCCTTCCAGGGTTCAACAAATAGCCATGCCCCTTCTCCTGGCCCTACCCCCTTTCCCCTGACCACTGATTGTTTGATGGTTTCCCGGCTTTTGTATGTTCCCCACCCCCTCACTGCATTCTAAAAGGCTGAACTGCCTCTCCTAAGACTTAGTTACTGGTAATAAGGGCTTTAAGCTAAAGTATGCTTGGTTTTTTGGACCTGCCCCTTTTGCCTCACTCATCATTGGAATACAACCCCCCCACCCCCACGACCTTCTCTGAAATTCAATTCAACCCTCAGGCTGAAAGAGGTTGAACACCCCTGATATAAATGCAGCTCCCACCCACGTGGCTGGTGCATATGGTCACAAATTGTGAACTGGAATGCCCATTTCATATGCATTTAGCTACTTACTCCCATAGCAGCAAACACAATGGCAAAATTCTCTTCACTATAGTCCATCACATCTTTGGATTTCTTCACCAAGCCTGCCTGGCGACAGATCTGAGCTGCTATCTGAAAGAAAAATGTTGAAAGACCTGCTCATGCCTGCAACATACAAGGCATCAGTTTTCAGGAAAAAATGCAAGGGCCAATAGCAAGAGATCTGAGAATCTGTTTTTTTACACATGAACTATAAGAACAAGACAGAGAGTCTTTGCTTCACCTTTGGTCTGCTGCTAAACATAATGGCTAACAGATAGGAGAGGGGTAATCATATATATAGGCTGATAAACCATATGACTGCGAAACAGTAATATAATGTGTCAGAAGGGACCCAAAAGAACTCAGTCTGATCGAAACATTAGTAGATTGACAAATCTTGAAAAGGCATGGAATTTGTACCAGTACTGGACCAGTGATCTTCCTCTGAGGCCCTCCGAGTGCTCTGATAAGTGAGGTATGGCAGGGGGCTATGAGTGAAAGGGCTTTTTCAGCTGTGGAACACCCTCCCCAGAGAGGTTTGCCTGCCATCTACTTTACACGTCTTTACAGCACCAGGCAGAGACCTTTTGATTTCCCCCAAGCCTTTTAAATCACGTTGTAGCTCTTGACACTGATTTTACTCTTTGTGCTCCATTTTCTTTTATCTGTTTTAATGCTGTGTTACCGTATTTATACTGTACTGCATTTTCATTGTATTTTTAATTTTTATTGTTATTCTGTGAACCACCCAGAGAAGTTGTTATAGGGTGGCCCACAAATACTGTAAAAAGGATTTTCCTCATCTGTGGGTTTCAGACAGGGGTCTTGCCACTCTAGCTGGAGATACCCGGGACTGAACCTGGGATCTTTTGCATACAAAGGATGTACTCTACCACAGAGCTATGGTCTTTCCCATAATCACCACATCCATGTGTTCCTATATAAAAGGTCTCATCTGCCAATGTTTTATCCTGAGGCCAATAAAGGGCACCAGGGAGAAGGAGCAAGGATTACGTTACACCAGCAGTAAGAGGCACTAGAAGGTGTCATTTCTTTTTAAAATATTCAAACTCAGAAATTACACAGAAGACACAAATTAATCCAACGCTATATACACAACACCTTTGATTATAGAACAAAGATTACCACCACCACCACCCTTGCACACTTTTGAAACTGCTTAGCAGATTTTGAATCTGCTTAGCAGAACTGAGCCATTGTAGCAGCAGCTTGTCTTTCCAGGACTTTCAGCATAAAGTGCTGTTAAAGCACCTACCTCATTATGGGGCAGCCCAGCAGCAGAGAAAATGGGGATTTTCTGTCCTCTGGCAATACTGTTCATACCATCTATAGCAGAAATGCCAGTCTGAATCATCTCTTCGGGGTAGATTCGACACTGAGGATTGATTGGTTGACCTATTTCATTTTGATTAGGGGGAAAAAAATCCACGATTTTAAAATCTGCATTTTCATAGATTAAGTTTCAATAAAGGGAATTAGATCCAGCATATTAGTGCTACATTCCTAAATTCAAAGACTTTTGTGCCGACAGCACATTCTCCCAACATTTTATTGACTGTTATGTTTGTTTAAACAAGCTTGACATTTCTGTAGTTTATCTTCACCTGGTGTAATCTTTGGGGGAAAAGCATGACCTGCTGTCAATGCAGTATTGATACGCTTTGAAAAGGTCACCATCTTTAGACATTACTGGGGGGGGGGGGGGAGAGAGTCAGCCTTCCTCCAGGAAGACTTTTGCAGACCACTTTTATGGACATGGAATTGAAATCTTTGTGAGAAGATCAGCAGTTAACATTATGGGAGAACTAGAAATGGATTGTCTGGATTTATTTACAGCATTTGTATACTGCTCCACATCCAGACACATTCTGGAGCAGTGAACAACAAAAAGATAAAACAGATAAAATAATAAAAACAATGCATTAAAAACAGGATAACATTAAAACCATGGCTGGTCAGCAAGGAAGGGTTCCTGGAACAAAGACAACTTCAGCAGGTGCCGAAAACAAGTGTCAGAGCCTGTCTGGCCTCCAGAGGCAGGGGGTTCCATAGAAATGGAGCCACTACACTGAAGGCTCTTCTTCTGGTAGACTCCTATTGGGCCATAGTTCCACATGGAACCACCAGGAGAATGTCCTCCAATTACCTCAGTGATCAGGCAGGTTGGTTAGGCTGGATGAGATCTTAATGGGTGAGGAGCTGGGCCTTTGCTGGGACTATTTGCATGTAATGGTGGCATTCGGTGACAAAACATGGGTTAATTAACCCACGATCTGCGGGGACATGTGCTGTGTGGGAGTCGTTTCTGGTTTCTAGCAACAACCTATGAAAACCCATTTGTAGGTTAGCGTGATGTCTGAATCTTTGGGTTATTTGTGGGTTAAAGAACCCAAAGTTAACCTATAAACAAACCATTCTGCTGCCAAATGCTGCTATACATGTGAACCAGGTCTCTGTGTTAGCACCCACTATGTAGAACATGTTGTGTGATTCATACTTGAACCAGTTTTCACAGAAATGTAAAAACGAGTTTATTTCAGAGAGCATGCTTAACAGGCTCATTGCATTATCTGAAGCCAGCTAAAAAGTTTAATATCTTGCTTCACTGCTTCTTTGTCTTTCTGCTAGACTGTATGGATTATTTAAAGCTGGATTATTTTATTATATGCTCAGTGTACTCTTTAATACTATTTTTCTGCACACATAAAGCTAACCGCTGAAAGGTGACAACAGAAGCAACCAGTTGGTTAACCTCCAGGTTTGCACAGTAGACATTTATACTGAACTGCTGTTTTATTATGCTAACTGGCAGCTTTGATACATTGAGCTGCAAGCCCATCTCTGGAACATTAAAGGTCAAACCTTATGTTAACAAAGTGAACATACCCATGATATCAAGGTACTCTTCAGCCAAGACCATAGGGCCTCTGTCTATGGGCTTTCCTGATCCGTTAAACACACGCCCTGCAAAGGCAAGAACAAAAGAGCCGGTACCTTAACAGAGCAGCAGCTATCACTGTGCATGGAAATTGACAGAATGGGGGGAAAGCCAATTATCAATCCAAGAAACAGGATCTTGTACCTACCAAGCATATCTTCAGATACTGGGGTTCGAAGGATATCCCCAGTAAATTCACAAGATGTTCTCTTAGCATCAATTCCTGAAGTTCCCTCAAAAACCTCAAAAAAGGAGATGCAAATACTTTAATATTTCTTATTTTTATTTAATCTGGGTCTTGAACATTTTGCTGCAATAATTAGGCAGATTAGGTAACACACGTAAACTTTAATCAAAGAAAGGTTAACATAATTTTTATTTATTTTTATTTTATTACATTTTTGAATCGCCCATCTGGCCGGCCACCCGGCCACCCTACTACACCATCACTTCCATTTCAGGTTATGTTTGAGCAATCCAAAGAAGTTTCTCCTGGAATTTAAGAGAAAACTAAGTTTAACCAGATTTGTAGCTGTAAAATAAGTATGATGGTGTAAAACAAAGAAGTCAGAAATCATCAAGTTAAACATCAATGATCAGGTTAAGCAAGACAGAAAGGGATTATTTGATTAGATATGGAAAGAAAGGAAGGTTAAATAACTAAGTATGGTATATCTCTCTCAAAACATGACAAGTATGTTTTACGGTAGTGTCAATAAATTACTTTAAAAAGATTAAAACAGATCGGAGAAAGTGAAAGAATTTGGAATTATCATGGCTGGGCAGAATATCTCTAGTTAAAGTGAATTCCTAAATTATTTTCTTTTTGGATATTTCCTACAGGACTGAAATAAAATAGTGTGTAAATGCAACCTGTTTTAATAATCTTTATATGGAACAACAATCAAGCAAGGGCACAGCAAGGTATTTTACAGCTAGAGCATTTGAAAGCTGTATGCCTATGTCAAATATCAAAAGGCATTATCAAGCTAAACAGGCTGTACCAATGGATTGGTTTTAAAGTGATGGATGTGATACTTGGGTAGAGTTACAATACAGCTCTTCGTCTGTCTATATCAAACCTTTCAAGGGATGTCTAAGGGAGACAGACCTAGAATACAGTATTATTGTTTCTGCAATATTAAACTGCCACCACCAAACTTGTCTTGGAGGGGGCACAGAGAAGGGTCTCTGAAATCAACCACTGGAGCAGGACAGGTTCATATGGGGATTCAGCCCTTGAAGTATTGGGGTCCAGAGTCATGGATTATTAATGTAAGATCCTTATTTTAGGCTCAACAGCTCAGAAGTTGAGTGAATTCAATGTTTCAAGAATGGCACTATGTGAATCCAACACCAAAATTTGAATGGTTTTTTAAACCTAAAGATCAGAAAGGAGCTGTGTCTAAAATTATGTAACTCCTCTGGGAGGAACAGTTTGAAGAATGTAGCTAAAAATAAAAGTGGCAACATGATCTGAGGAAGAATGGAAATACATAAGTGTTACAGCGCAATCCTGTGGCCCCGAGAAAGCATCTAGAGGGCCATAGGATTTTTCGGAGTCCCAGTTCCCATGTCGGAGCTGGGACACTGCGCTTGGAGTGCCCCCGCCCCACAGCTGGTGTGGAAAGAACCACACCTGCTGCTTCTTCGAGGTCGCAAAATCAACCTCGGAGAAGGAGTTTAGGGGTTGTTCTGGGGGGCAGGGAGGTGAGGAGACCGGCAGCAGCAAGATGTGACGTATCCTGGCGGTGCCTCAGCCTCCTTCCCTCCCGCTCTGAAGCACTGCAGGTAGACAGCCTAAATCAGCTGTCTAACTGCTTTTCAGGGCAGGAGGAGCACAGAGGCTATCTTCGCCTCCGCACTCCTCCTGCCCCGCATAGGATGCCCGTAATCCTCTGAGTTTGGAGGGTTACAGGCTTCCCCATAGGATTGTGCCCTTAGATATTAAACCTCAGAAATCTTTAGAAAAAGATTTTATAAAATGCTGTATAGATAGTATTACACAACAGATAAGATTAAATGGATGTATACTACAACTTCAGATAATTGTTAGTGCTGTAGTAAAGCAGCAAACTTTAAGATCAAAAAGTTTAAAAGCTATTGGAAATTAGTGTTGGCCACTACTGAAGAATAACAGGATATACTTTGCTTCAGTTGTTAGTGAATAGATTATTGGGGGCTCAGTAACTTAGCTGAGGGATTAAGGACTGTGCTGGTCATTGGCTCTTGAAAGTTATTTGTAATTTGAAAACTCAAGCCAACCCTTCCAAGTCCAGAAACGTTGCTTCTACCCAAGAACAGACACACAGGAGATACCACCAATTCCATCACACAGGTCGCCTCACTGTTTACCTGAACAACAGCTTTGGATCCACTGACTTCTAGCACCTGCCCGCTTCTCTTTGTTCCATCAGGTAGTGTCAAGTGCACAATCTCTGCATACCTGGGAAACTAAGTGACAAGAATAAAAGTTAGGTGGGCCAAAAGGTTTGACAAGAACAGAACAGATATGGATGTAAGACGCAAAACATCAGCACTGAACCAGCATGGATGCCACTCTCCTTGCCAAGTTAAGGCATGAACTGAATCCGAGACAATTTAGGTGAATGCTAAAGCTGCTTTTCAGAATTTAATCATAGTTTGGTTGGAGTTTACTATTCTGTTTAGTCATTCCACTTGTGGCTTGTGTGCCATCCCAGCACTAAATGTTACTATACCATTCTATGGCTGACAAGCAATAGTGTCTAGCTTTCCCTCTCTAGAAGCCACACAATGTCTACAGCTACTTACCTTTGCCCTGAAGGAGGTGTAGGTTGCAGATACAATGCTGCTCAAGGGGGTGGGTGGGTGGGTAGGTATGTTTCAGGGGAATCCTTGCTCTCTAGAAAGCCTTACCTATGGCATTTTATGGCACATTTCAAATAAATCTGGGACAGCATAAAAGCTGACACAGCAAGGCTGATGGCCACTGCTGCGCTCCCACTGGGTCTCCATACCAGCTTGGATGTCAGGCCTCTTGAGAAGAGCCACAAGCAATCACATTCTACCTTAATTGGGAATTCTGCATATGGCTTAAAACATATAACTGCACCCTTCATATCATATAAGATTAAATGGCCGCACATGAAACAGAACATGACCCAAAATTATTGTTGGGCTTAGCTTACAGGTAAGATATGTTACAATGCTTGCGTTTCAAAGCAATAATAATAATAATAATAATAATAATAATAATAATAATAATAATAATAATTTTAAAAAACATCTTGGGCCTGCTCAGGCTACAGGGCATCCACTGTAGCACTTTCAAATTGGAAATTTTTAATACTAATCTGAAGGGAGCTGGCAGAGGAGGTATGGAGAACTGCATTTCTATGCTGGGCACAGAGGAAGGGGCTTCCCTCTTCTCACAGCTTGTTTGACTATGTTGAGTGAAGATGAGGGACAGCGTGCTCCACCTTTCCTCGGCCAGCCCACTCACTCCCCTGCATGCAATCCCTGGTTGCCTATGGTTACCAGGCTACTGTTTAAATACAAGGCTGCTCCAATGCCCCCTATGCAGACCTTGAAGGAAGGTTCACTCCTATAGGTCAATGTTTGGAAATGTATCAGAATCCAAAGAATGCAGAGCTACTTAAGTACCCATCGAAACCCAACTTTACCTTCACTTGATCCAAGATTACTAGTGGCCCATTAACTCCAGACACTGTTTTATATGCTGAAAAAGAACCAAAAAGAGACACTTAGACAGCCCAATACATTTTTTATTTAACATATATACCAACAGAAACTATTAGGCATGGTTCTGCAACTCTGGAGATGCACCCACATCAAAGACACTCTCTAGTCAGCACCCTACTGTGATCCATTATTCTAAACTGAAAAGGCCATCTTTGAGAGAGAGATTACAACTAGCTGGTACATGTGTTGCATGTTAAAGGAATGCCACTTGTTCAGGTGTGACAACTGTTGTGACATAGCTGAAGTAACCTTGAGTGCTTCCTTGTTGCACCACTTCTGTGCCCTTGCCCAAATACAGTATTCATCACTATCTATCAAACTGCTGATAATTATCTCCTTTTAAATTCAAGAGATGAGAGTTATTGTCCAGTCTGGAGAAAACAGAACCAAATTCCAAGATGTCTGAATCACATTTTCAGGCACATAATATAATACGACCTCATAAACATTGGCATTGTGCCTCCTGTTTAACCATTCAGAGTCTGGGAAGAGCTCTATGATGGCCAAGATCCTGAAATACAGAGCAGCAACCCATAGAGTAGAAAGGCATGGAGTATTCAACTGAATAAGCGGGCATAGTGACAGCTTAATGTACAAGGCTATGGGTTTTATGCCACTGCACTGAAACTTGCACAGGCAAGCACCTTCCTTTCAGAAAATCCTGTTGCATGAACAATGCACCCTGGAAGGGAAACTTACAGTAGGCCTTGATTCTTTTACACTTTACTGTGATGCCATAAGAAATCTCACACTAACTTGAGAGCTGCAGACCCATAACAACCTTTGGGACAGGATCTCTGGCACACAGAGCTCAGACAGCAACACAGCCACCCCAGAGGAGTCCAAGGGCTCATTCAACTTTAGATGCTTTAATTTCCTTCAGCCAATAGCCAGGAAATACAATCTGACCTACACTGGCTCAAGTTATCTGCACCATCTCAAGTGCCTAGAGATTGAAAGGCAACCAGAGAAACATTTGGCACTTAGACTGAACAGAGCTATGCAAGACTCTTACCACTGGGTTAAGGAGGTCTGGAGCGTACAGGATCAAACAGACAATACACATTTGGGAGAACTCTTACCACTCCAGTTTCTTCACTGTTCAGATTCTGAACACTGGCCATGACCTGCTTGTCTTGTCTGGGTCAACTCACACATTCTGTCCTTAAAAAGGAAGCATGTAATGAAGCTCCAACTCAGCTAGCATTAGTCTCTGGAAAGAGGGAGAAGGCAAGAAGAGAATGCTTCCAAGCTAACTCATTCTATCCATTGCCTGAATCAGTGCTCCTGGCAGGGAGAGCTCCCCATCCACTATTACTTGTTGCCTGCTCACCCTCCAGCTAGGTCCATTTCCCATGAAAGAACAGGCGAATGCTATTCTCTCTTCCCTGCTTCTCACAAGCTCTTGTGAGAAGAGGGCTTTAGAGACCCAGATCACTATGTGATACATATGAATATAGGATGCTGCCTTATCCCGAGTCAGATCATTTGTCCACATAAGACAGCAGTGTCTGCACCAACTGGCAGCAGCTCTCCAAAGTCCTTCACAGGGCTCTCTCCCCCAACCCTGCTAACTTTAAGTCCTTTTCTTTGGAGGGATTCTGCATGCAAAGCACATGCTCTATCATGGTAGTAGAAGCTGTGCGGGGCAGAGAGAACAGAGGAGAAGATGTCAAAGAGTCATGCTGCACAGACAGATGTTACAGCATCCAGAGCGAAGTCTAAGCTTTCTTTCTCATAAATGGCCAACCGCTACTCACCAAGAGCAAGTATTAGTATGCCCATGCATGAACCACTTTAGCAGGCTCACAATGGGACTCTCCCCAAAGTTTGGGGTATGTTCATTGCAGTCACCTTGTAACACAGATCTCGAACTTATTAAGCTATATTTTAAGCTCAAGATCTTTTGTGCATATGCTATTCTGGAGGCAGATCAGTTCAAATGCCCCTTACAATTCTGCAGGTGCTTCAAGTCTGCTCTGTGTAACAGGGCAGTTGGCAAGAAGACAGCCCAAGCAGAGAGATTTTGCCTACTGCCAGGAGTTAAAATTGTTTACCCAATATTTTTAGGCTATTACATTACCTGGCTCAGAAGGCGTGCATGCCCTGCCAATAGGAAGTGGGCAGCACAAGATGGCCCAGCAAAAGTCTCAAAGACATCTGTTCTGCGGGCTCCAAAAGTTTGTCTGCAGAGATGAACTAGCTAGTTTCCTTCCTGTTTTATGGAGGCAGCAGAAGAAATGCAAGTCACAATTTGAGAAGGGCTTAACAGTGAACATTCATCCTGAAGAGTAGCAGCACCTAGTAGTTCACTTTTTGTACCCATGTGCACTTCGTAAAGCAGGTTACCATCTTCATTTCTCTCAAGCATGGAGAGACACAGAAGAGAGAATTTCCAACAGAAGCCTGGACTCTCCGGAATCCACAACCATAACACATCTCTCCCTTGCTTTTCCTTCAGGAAGAATGCCCAGATACCAGGAACAAGAGTTTTATTTCCTTCACGGGGTGGTTGTATCCAGCCTTACTTCTGGCTGACCAAGTGGTGGTGGGAGTGAGGAGTGCCTTCTACCTGCTTCAGCAGCTGTGTCAGCTGAGCCCTGTCTTTGGGAAGTGAAACCAGACCATGGTACTCATACCCAGGAGTGACCTCTGGGTAATGCACTCTGGTAATGTACTCTACATGGGGCTGTCTTTGAAGGCTGTTTGGAAGGTACCAGGATGCTAGCTGGAACTCACAAATCAGAACATATAGCTCCAATACTACAGGGGAACTAGTTACCAATTTGTTTCTGGGCTCAGTTCAAACCGATGGTTTTGACCTTTAAAGCCCTACATGGGATGGGACCAGTATGTCTTAAGAACGGCCTCCAACCATATGAGACTGCTTGACCCTTGAAATCTTGCACTAAAGCCTTGTGCCATGTCCCCCACCATTGGGTGCCTGGCAGGCAGGAACAAGGGACACAGCCTTCTCTGTGATGGCACCAAGGTTTTGAAACACCTTGCCCAAGGAAGATCATCTGGCCTCACAGCTGCTCACCTTTTGGTCACTTCCAGTAGGCGTTTTTAAGGTGCTGCCTTTTGAACTTGGTTGTATGGTTGTTACTGTTCTGTTTTAATTATAGTTAGTTTTAGTGTGATTTTGAGAAATGTTAATTGTACTGCTCATTTTATGATAATTATTAGCCACCCTGAGTATACTTTTATACAGAAAGGAGACTTAAACAAATTATTGTAGAATAAATAAGAGAGTAGAGGTGGGGTATGGTAAAGATCTAGCAGTAAGCAGTAAGAATCTTTATCGTTATTCTCCCCAAGAGAATACTTTTCTGCAAGGGTGTCAAATGCTTCAATCCAATCGCACATGACCTGTGAAAAGAGAAGCATTTTAGTGAGCCAAAAGACTTTATCAGGCTCACAAGGCAGTAGAGTAATCATTAATCAGCTGTCCCTGGAACAAAGGGAAAGGATGAGTAAAATAGATTATTTCTAGAATAGGACAGTTGACTAATGACTGGGGCTGCAATCCTATGCATAATTACCTGGGAGTAAGCCCCATTAACAGTGTGTCTTACATCCAAGAATACACAGGGTTGTTCTGTATGGTTGCAAGCCTAAGCACACTTACTAAGACATAAGCTTCATTGAACACAACAAGACTTACTTCTAAGTAAACATGCAGTGGACAAGACTCTCAACCAGTCACCTGTCGATAGTATCTGGAAGAGTAGCCGTGTATGGTGTCAGTCTGCTACAACACAAACAAGGAAGCATCTTTTGGCCCCTTAAAAACTAAGATTTATTGTGATATGGATTTTGACAGACAAACAGCGCACTTCACCAGTTGTATGAAGTATTATCCTCACACCTGCCGGGTACGTGAGCCCATAAAATGTACTAACCTGCATTTATTTATTTTTTACTAGCCTGCTAAGAAGCTAATAGCATGGAAACGCAAGCTACTAGCCCAGGGGTAGTCAACCCTTTTGGGCTGTGGGCACATCTGACAATTTGAGAAACTGTCCTGGGCACCACCACAAAATGGCTGCCATGAGAGGCGTAGCAAAGGACACGTAACCTACCCAAAAGAGTGAGCGCAAAGCAGATCTGGGGCTCTGAGCCCCAACACACTAAACAACTCATTTAAACCCACAGTTTTTGGCAACAACAGAAACCTATTTTACAGCAATCCCAGCTGCCTGTAAGAAAATGTGTTGCTATTTTTTTTAAAGTGGGAGGGGTAGGGTACCCTGGTGAGTGCCAAGAAAAGTGTCCAGGGCTGCATTGGTGCTTGCAGGCACCATGTTGCCTACCCCTGTATTAGCCTTTTAGAAGGCTAGTAAACCCCCCCCCCAATTCTATAAAGTGGATGAGGGATGGAGCAAACTGTCCCATGCCAGCCAGCCCACTTGGTGTCTATGCTAGCCCTAGAGGAAGCCAGCCTGTTTGTCTGGCTGGGCTGCATAGAATTTTCTGGTTACCTATGGCAACCGAGGCAAGTTGTTAAATATAAGGCTGCCTTACACAGCCCAGTAAGATTTTTTTCCTTGCATCTAGAAAGTGCTGAGGAATCCAAACCAATCCCTGCCTCCTGCAAGAAAAATAATAATATGTAATTTTTAATTGTAACATGCACCAAATTTGAAGTATTATATATAAACATTGCTTCTAAAGTTTTTGAACACTGGATAAATGTAAAACTTGCTGTCTTCTCTCTGTGTGTGAGAGACTAGTAAAAAGTAATCTGAAACTTGGGCAGTGGAGAAATACTAACCTGGATTTGTTTATTACAGGTATGTAAGTACATAGCGGTGTTATGTCAACAATGAGATCTTTACACTGTTAGCAAGTAGTAACAAGGTTTGTTGATACACAGTCAAAGTTTCCCTCCAACTCAACAGAAAGATTACTTTGAAGATGTGTTTTAGTTTCATAGTTTTTATCGCTTTCTATTGTATTTTAACACTGTATTTGTTCTGTGAGCTGCCCAGAGAACTTGGGTTATGGGGAAGCTGTATAAATAAAGTAAATAAGTCGATAGTTAACTAACTAAACAAATAAAAGGAAATCAGCCCATTTGCCTCATCAAAATTGTATATCAACCAGAAAAACCAACCAGAATTTTTTTTATCTATTTGCAACTTTCAAACAAGGGTGTATTGAGAAATGTTCCTAGTAACAGCTACACAACTCCAAAATATTTTTGCTGGACCCTTGCCAAAGTCCAAAACTGAGTGTCTTTCGGAAGTGTCTCAAAAGCATCTCATTTGGGCCCATTTTTGGAATCCATCTTGTTTTAATTTACCTGTTTTGTGTTTTGTTTAAGTTACTGTTACTCTTCAACCCAGGCAGGTTATAATGTAAATATTACCTTGAAATGAGTTGATCACAGAAGACCTTTCCTTACACTATGTGTAGAGAAGTGTACAAAGCTAAGCAGATAAGAACTGGAGCTGTGAGCATCTTGCCCTGTCACCCGCCTGATATCCAGCACATCCAGTTTAAGAGCTGCAGGTTGGATTAAAATGTTTCTCAGCCTGATTACATACAGCCAGGACTCTGTGGAACGCTTAACTCGTGACTGCCTTGTCAGCACCCCCCCCACCCCCCCATCAGGCAAAGGGCTTACTTCCTGTCATTCTCCAGACAATCCAATTTCCTTGTTTTAACACTCTCAGCAAGCTAGTTGCCATTAGGCAAACAGCCTAGTCAGCTGGCTGAAGTCAAAAGGGACAGGGCTCAGAATACCAGCATATTTTAACTTAAAGCTCCTACTGCCAGCAATTAAACCTTAGGAGAGGCATTCTAGGCATCTTCTAGATGCCCCTTAAACTGGGGTGCCATTTGAAGAGGGAAGCAGAATGCCTCCTGTTTTATTTATTTATTTATTTATTCTATTTATACCCCGCCTTTTTTCCTGCAAGGAACCCAAGGCGGCTTACATAATCCTCCTCCTTCTCCTCTCCATTTTATCCTCACAACAACCCTGTGAGGTAGGTTAGGCTGAGAGTCAGTGACTAGCCCAAAGTCACCCAGTGAGTTTCATGGCCGAGCGGGGACTAGAACCTGGATCTCCCGAGTCCCAGTCCAACACTCTCACCACTACGCCACACTGGCTCCCCTGGCTTCCTCCCTCCCATCCCACCCTGCCTTCTTCATGTTCCCTCTTCATAGCTGGCTCTCTCTCCTGCTTGTCTCTCTGGTCAGAAGACCTTTTAAAGTCTTCCTGGGCGATGCTGGTGGCAATGCACAAATCCTGGTGTGGCTGTGTAAACATCTGGCTGGGCTTCTAAGAAGATACAAGTAGTATGGCACCAGGCACAGACGTGTCAAGAAGATGTGGAGCCCAGTGAAACCTGAATGTAAATTAGTGGGCATCCAGCAACCATCACATCACTAACCCTCTAGACAGCTGCCTCAGCTACATCCCTGTACCAGAGGGTAGCCAAGAGAAAGCAGACACCCAACAAGGAAAAAGGCCACTAGGCAAGAGGTAGTGGAATGACAACATAGAACTGCAGCCTGCATTTCAAAGATAGCAGTATTTCAACAGAATTTTTAGCCTCAATCTTGAATAACTAGAGACTGGATTATGAAGACATCTTTATGGAGGCAATTTATTCCATCAGAAATAGTTCAAATGTGTGAGGAGGAGACTCTGCTACTATGGATACATATTGCTCGACCACGTGGACTGTTATCTGCTCATTTCTACGGTTGTACAAGTCTGTAGAGTCCATTCAGCCAATCCTAACTGCAGGATTTCCCCTTTCTGTAAATTTCACAATTGTAATGATTAGTGTGCTGTCATACTGTTAAAAACATCTTGATTTACAGTAACAGGGTCAGCATATGGAACATCCATGTCCTGCTTTGAATAAAAAACAAATCTTGCTTTTCCAGGTAATAACTGACAGATTTGCATTTCTACAGTGTCGACTCCTATTTAATTAGCTGCAGAAAACTTAATTTTATTATGGGGATGGGGCCAGAGCTCAGTGACAGAGCTCATGCTGTGCACGGAGAAGTTTCCAGGTTCAATTCCTGGCATCTGCAGTTAAGAGAGTCTCAGTGCGACCACACTTAGAATACTGTGTACAGTTCTGGTCATCACACCTAAAAAAGGATATTGTAGAGTTGGGAAAAGTGCAGAAAGGGGCAACTAAAATAATAAAGGGGCTGGAGCAACTCCTCTATGAGGAAAGGTTACAACATCTGGGATTGTTTACCTTAGGTCTACAAAATTATGCATGGTGTGGAGAAAGCGGATAGGGAGAGATTTTTCTCACTCTCTCATAATACTAGAACCAAAAGGGGTCATCCCATGAAGCTGATTGGTGGTAGATTCAGGACAGATAAAAGGAAGTACTTCTTCACACAGTGCATAGTTAAACTATGGAATTCACTTCCATCATCAGGCGATCACTCGTGACCGAGTAAGATTGTCTTCCAGGATAAAAGGAGGAAATTCTAAAGAAGATTGTGTAGGACTGGACAAATTTGTGGAGGAGAAGGCTATCAATGGCTACTAGTCCTGATGGCTATATGCTACCTCCTCTATTATCAGAGGCAGTATGCCTATGTACACTAGCTGCTGGGGAACATGGGTGGGAGGGTGCTGTTGCACTCATGTCCTGCTTGTGGGATCCCGAGGGCAGCTGGTTGGCCACTGTGTGAACAGAATGCTCGACTAGATGGACCCTTGGTCTGATCCAGCATGGCTCTTCTTAGCAAATTGTATGAACTAGTATAAGACAGCTTCCTATGTTCCCTCCGTCCTTTCTCCTGGCATCAAGGTAACCAAGGCAGTTTCCATACGAATACCAATCCTGAAATCAGGCTGAAATGAATCAAACCATCTGTCTCTCCCAAGGACTACCTGAAGGTGTATAGCAACCACTAGCTCAAACACCTTGCACAGGAAAGGAATATTAGCGACCAGCTAACATTACAATCTTCCAGGTCCAACAAGGGCTTCTTCAGGAGCAGCCTCACAATCATCTCCTTCAAGAAAGCTATGACTGCTCCCTCTCAAAATGATATTCATTACTTCCTGGACCCAGCTAGTCAATCTCTCCCTGCTCAGTGTTATGAACCAAGAAGGATGAGGGCCAAGAACCCAGGTCTCAGGCCACAGTTCTCCAGGCACCCTCATGCCACAATAACTGAAATTTATCCAATAAAATGGTGTTCTGGATTTGTCCAGAGACTAAACAGAGGCATCCAGATCTAGGTGAATATGAGCAATTTTATCCTCCAAGTAATTAGCAAATAGGCTACAGCAGACCCCAGAGGGTAACCTTTACATGTCTTGGTGGGCCACATCAGAGGAGACCCCAACCCACTTGAAAGAGTTTTGCTGGATGGCACCATGAAGACACAATGATGGCAGAGAAGCATTATTTCTTTGCCATCACCACAGCCGAATAGGCTCAATAGTGAACTCTTACATGTGTTCGGTCAGATCCTCACAGTTTCCACCACTTGTGTTCAAGCAGTTGTATTCAAGCAGAAGGTAGTGTTTGGGACTTCAACTCCCAGAAGCCACTGCCAGCATGGCCAATGGTCAGGAATGCTGGAAGTTGATTTCCAAACTATCTGGAGATCTACTTTCTGCCCACTCCTGCCATAGAGCAGCAAGGTTAAGCAACCTGGTGCCCTCCAGACAGCTTTTACTCCAACTCTCATTAGCCACAACCATCATGACCAATGGCCAGGGATTATGGGTGTTGTAGTCCAAAACATCTGAAGGGCACAAGGTTGCCTACCCCTGAACTAGAGCACAGACCAGTGTGCTAGCAGGAAACTTCCAGAGGGCTCTCAGGAATCCTTCAGATTCCACCAGCTTCTGGGGTGGGCCATTTTAAACCACCCACAGTGCTTCAGGTATTGGGCAACACGGAAATGTAATACATAAATAAATAAAAATAAATAATAGGTCCACCACCCCTATGGAGGGAAGTTGTCATTGACAATTTAAACAGGAAGAGATCTGACCATGACAAGGGAGTCATATGCACCCCATATGAGAACTCGGGCTGGGAAATGGCTGGTTTGGGCAAATCAGCTTCATAGCTGAGGGGTAATTCATATTTCAATGCAGCAAGAAGTACTGCTACTGGCACACTATTATTTTTAGGACTACAAACATGGAGGTGCAAGGGTTTCCAAATTGTTGGGGATATTAGCCACAGAGACATGGGTTTACCAAGTAAAGTGAGGATTGGCCCTTACAGGGGATATGAAGCTGGGTTTCCTACCTAATTTAATCCTCTAACCACACTAAATCCACCCCAGTTTGGTGGCAGCCTTTAGCACTGAACTTGTGCCTTGTTGCAGCAAGGCACAACTGAAAACCAAAGTTTAAAAAATGCCTCTGGTCCAGAAATTCCAGTCTCTACCATGAGAGAAGGAGAGGGTAAGAGAGCATGGCAAAATGTCACACTATACAAATCCTTCCCTTGGGGATGTATAGACCTACCAGACACTGGCCCAGCAGTTCCTAGCCAAATTCCAGTACTGTAATCCCTACTTTTTATTTTAAAATGCTTCTAGCTTTTGAGGAAATCTAAATCCACTATTTTCAGATCTCATTATTTCTAAGCCAATTATGTTTTTACAAGGCTAAATCACGGTTTTCAACATTTGGGCTATCAAAAAGAGTAGTTTTTCAGCCCAGTTCCATTCATATGTACTTGGAAGCAAGTTTCACGGAACCCAATCAAACTTACTACTAATAGAGTTTGCCTAGGATTGCAGCCTTAGTTGCTCCAATTGCTTGAAATCTTCAACTCTTAAGACAATAGTTGCATAGGAGAGTCATGTGATGCAACCTCCCATGACAACTTTTAACTTTGATTTGTTATGACCCACTGAACTACACAAATATTACCTACCCACAGCCTTTGGTGATTTCCAAGTTCCCTGCTCCCTCCTTGGATAGCATGCAGAACCTCAGAAGCTTTTGCTTGATTTTTCTTCCACTTCTAACACAAAAGTACTAGGAATTGTATTTATAACATAAATAAAAACAGCTTTATGCCACCTTACAATTTAAGGTGCCACAAGAATCTTCATTTTGTCTGCAGACTAACTTGGCCACTCCTCTAAAAGTTGTCATGTAACAAAATACCACTATATAACATTTTTATTTCCACACCGATTGCTTTAAGTTAGTCCTCCCACATTTCTAAAAGGCACAAGCCTTCCTGATGTCAACTCACACTTTCATCTTTTCTCCTAAATCTTTTCAGGCAATAATTCTACATAGAGAAGGCCTAGGATGAGACCGAATAGCTGTTCTTACATGCCAAAAATTAACACCCATCCCAAAAGCATTTTACATTTGGATGTTAGAGCTAGGCATCCCTTAATACAAGAGCCATCTTGCTTCCATCTGTTGTTACACATTATCCTGCAGTGTACCACATGACCTTGAGACTTGGCCAGAGTGGATTAGTCAAACTACAGAATGTTTCACAACCATTTACTCTCATTTCCCATTGAAACCCAATCCAGAATAACCTTGTTTGGGCCTTTAAAAATAAATGAGAGGGGCTTCTATCATCTTCAAGCAATGGAAGAGAATGTAAGAGCGGCATCTACCATCTGCCCCTTCTGTCGATACCACTGGTCTCTCATGCACACCAAGGAACACCAATCAGCACAGCGGATTAGCTGGCCAAGCAAGGAGTCACTTTGCCCCTTTTCATAAAAAAGGCTGACCACACTAATTTGGAGAGGGGCGGGGGGAAGAGGAGAGAACCCATCAATTTTTTAAAAAAATGATAGTTACCTAATCCAGGCTGCATTCCTAGACACACTTACTTACAGAGTATAATTTAACTCAACCATGTTTTACTTGAAAATAAACATGCTTAGGATCACACAGCAAAGTCTGCTTCAGTGCAAGCCTCCACACTGAAGTACACCCAAAACCCCCAGCAGGTGTTATTTCAATGCAATCCCCTTCTCTCTTAGCCATCCTGCAGAATCATCTGTCTGATGCCACTACTTTACAACGCCCCAATGGAAAGCACATACAACAGTCTGCCCCACCACTGGCATGTAGCTCAATAAGTCCCACTGTGTTCAATGGGGTCATTCCCAGGCAAGTGCACATAGGAATGCAGCCTGAAGGAGAAAAGGGCTACAGACACCCCCCCTCCCCAGTTGTTTAGGCACTCCACTCACTCTTTAGTGAAATGATCAAAATGAAGTAGCTGTGCCCATGGCGAAAAGAGAGCGTAGATAGATGCGGAGATGTTTCCGACATTGGGGAGACGGAGGGAAAGAGAAAATGGAAGGGAAGAATTAGGCCTTTGTAAAACATGAATGCATCAACAGGGCGCAGACCTGGGACCTCGAAGAAAGAAAAACGAAGAAAGAAAAACAGGAGCAACGTGAGGGTAACAAGAGGGAAAAGGAGGTCAGAGAGGTTGTTTTTATATGCATTTATTTTTAGATTGTAAACCCCTTGGGGTAAGCATCTGTACTCTCATTCTTTGTAAAGCACCATGTCTACAGATGGTGCCTAATAATAATAATAATAATAATACAATAACAACAATCCAATTGCATCCACCGACAGGCATCTGACAGCCAGCAGCTACAGGAGGGGCTAAATCCAACACTCAGCAAGGATCATCTTCTAAGTGCAACATGACGACTCTGTCCTTTTGCTAGGATTTTGTGCTAGATGAGGCCCCTGTTTTGGGCCACGGGAATTCTGGTCGGCCACCTTGAGCATGCCAAGGAAAAGAACTGTTGCGGTATTATTATTACTATTATTCGACTGCTGACAGAGATACTGTTGCCAGCCACGCCGAGAGCTCTCGCACTGAAGGTTGCGGGCCATACGTATACATACAGAGAAAGAGTATATGAGATAAAAACGGGGAGGAGGGAGGCACACAGCCGCCGGCTTCTCCTCCACCCCCGCCAGCTAATCTCGCGCAGCGCCCGTGTATGGAAAGGGACGGGGAACGGTCCCTCTCTACGCCAGGCTGCCTCGCCGCCCGGCCCCGGTACTCACTGAGGCGGGGCTGGGAGAGGTAGTCGCGGGTGACGGCCGCCGCCTGCTCCCGCGACGCCCCTCCGCCGCTCAGCTCGGACACGGCTCCGTTCACCATCCCCCGAATGGCCCGCAGCGCCGCCATCTTGTCACCGTCTGGGCTGCAGCGCTACTGCGCAGGCGCTCATATAGGCGCTCCTCGTTGGCCGCCCCCTCCCTCCGGCTTTCGTACGCGAACGGGACAGACCCGGAAGTGCCCGTCGAGGAAGGGGAGGAGGGAGGGGATGGGAAGGCGCTGGCCAGCGTGCTGAGGGGCGGGGCCGAGGGGAAAGAGGAGGGGAAGGCAATGCGCGCCGCGTTCCTCAACCTGGCGCCCTCCAGGTGTGTGGAACCAGCATCCCTCAGCCGCCGCGGCTGATTGGGGAAAGCTGGGAGCTGTAGTCCCACACATCTGGACGGGCACCAGGTTGGGGAAGGCTGAAATACAGACAGGAGCCGGTTGGGAGTTCTTCACTCGGAAAGAAATACATAAGAGCGTAAGAAGAGCTGTGCTGGATCAGACCACGGGTCCATCTAGGTCAGCATTCTGTTCACACAGTGGCCAACCAGCTGCCCGCAACTGGTGTACATAGGCATACTGCCTCTGATACTGGAGGTAGCATATAGCCATCAGGACTAGGAGCCATTGATAGCCTTCTCCTCCATGAATGTGTCCAATCCCCTTTTAAAGTCAGTATGCCTATGTACACAAGTTGCATACAATGACGAGCAGCAGCTCTTCAGGATTTCAGACAGGAGTCTTTCCCAGCCGGGGATTGAACCTTTTGCATGCATATTTTGTGCTCTACCACTGGGCTACAGCCCTCCCCCAATCTGTTACCTGCGCAGGCCTTCTTGCTCTTTAGAATCAGAAAGAAAAATGGTGAGACACACCATGTTTCCTTTTCTTTTCCCCAGCCACAACTGGCTGTCTGATCCTCCTCCACCACCTCCTTTCCCCTCTGCAGGGGAGGTGATTAGTAAGTGCATGATGCAGATTCATAAATGTTTCCACACACACACACACACACACACACATACACAGAGCATACTTTCCCAGAACAGTCTGTAAAATAGGTCTGTCTAATTAATGACACTCCGCAGTGAGGGCACACATGCGAAGCTTCCCCCATTTCTGTACAGTCATGCCTTGGATTGAGAGCATGATTCGTTCCGGAAACGTGCTTGTAATCCAAAACACTCTTATATCAAAATGAAATCCCCCCCAAAAAAATTTGTACAGAGATTTTTTAATTTAAGCCGTACTACAGTAGTTGTATTGCAAGACGTCGCTTGTATATCAAGTAATAAATAAATAAATAAATATTTAAAATTTTGCTTGTCTTGCAAAACGCTCTCAAACCAAGTTACTTGCAATCCAAGGCATTCCTGTATATTGTAAATGTGGCTTCCCAGGGAGATATCAACTAGGCTGCATACTCTGGCTTTTCAGAACCTGTACTTAGTTTTCTTACCCTTTCAGCAAAGCAGGATGGTCTCCTTTTAATTATTTAGGTCCCAGAGATCTGCCTCCTCCTCCTCCTCCTTCACTGTCAATATGCACAGTGCTTGCAGAGAGAGTATAAGAAGATAGGTCCCTGCCCCATAGCGCTTGCAATCTAACATTTTATACAGGAAGGACAACAAAGAAGGGGGAAGAAAAGGTAGGTGTACAGGGAGAGAAGATGCATAGATTAAGCTTCAGTAATAGATGAGGACTAAAGGGCTGTGCCAAAGGTAGTGATAGCTGCCAACTTGGGTGGCTTTAAAAATGGTATTAGACAAATCCATGGAGGGATAAGGCTATCAATCACTACTAGTCATGTATTCAGTATCAGAAGCAATCTGCCTATGCACACCAGTTGCTGGGGAATACGTGCAGGTGGGTGCTGTAGCACTCATGCCTTACTTGTGTGCTTCCCATAGGCATCTGGTTGGCCACTGTGGAAGCAGAATGCTGGACTAAATAGGCCTTTGGTCTGACCCAGCAGGGCTCTTCTTATGATCTTAGTTTTCAACCTTCAACCACTGAAAAGTTCTGAACCAATCCAGTAGAGGGAGTCGTGTATGCTCTTGAGCCCAATATAGTTTCTGACTGCTTAGGCAACTGGTTACACACACACACACACACACACATAGACACCGCTAAAGGACAGCCTTCCCCAACCTGGTGCCTTCCAGCTCTGTTGGACTATAACTTCCATCATCCCCAGCCAGCATAGCCAATGATAATTTTGGCTGAGCATGATGGGATTTGTAGTCTAATGCATCTGGAGGGCACCAGGTTTAGGAAGGATGCTAAAGAGCATATCTAACTCATTCTTGAGCTACTTATTCCATATGCGAATGTTATTAAAATGGAACAGAATACAGGGTTAACTGGAAGGACTTTCTTCCAGGTCAAAAGGCCTTTCAGGCAGTCTGAAATTATGACATCTCTCATGACAGGATTTCATGCAGGTATTTCTCTCCCCCTCCCCACCACTTTCCCTCCACTCCGCATGAAGGAGCAAAACCAGAGTAACACAACAAACCAGTACAAAATATAAGACAAAAGTTACCCAACACAGAACAATATTAACGATAATTTCAAAAAAAAAAGAGAAAAACAGTAACAATCATTGAGTCTCAAGTCATTATTTACCTAACAGAAGTATAATAACCACCTTTTTTCCTTCTATTATACAAAGTAAAGGGTAGAAAGTGTTATAAAAAGATTACAAAATAGTGTGAACAAAAGATCAGGAATATCATACAAAACCAAACAGGATATAAACAAAGACTTCCAAAGTGCATACAACATCCTACCAATCAGCAGCCTGAATCACATCAAATTAAACATACACATATTGTGATAAGTGGAAGGACTGTAAGAAATTGTCTTCTAATTTGTACTAATTTAATATTGCATAACTAGTTTCCATTTTTAACTTATACAATATAATTTCAATTTGGTTTTGAAAAGAGTGGTTTATTTCACAAGTTTTGTTAGCTCCCAAACTTTGAGCAACCATTCTGAAGTCCAAATGGGACTTACTGTATTTCACAAAGATAAATTCAAGCAGAAACTGATGTAAATAAAAGTAACTTGTGATATTCAGCCGGGATAACATCCTTAACTTAACTCAATGAAAAATCAACAACTGTCTAAAAAGAACTAGTGCTTTTCATATCTACCCATCCTAAGGCACTCGCTTAATTTCAAATCAAATCAAATCTAGTTATTGTGGTCCATGACCAAATTGTCCCTTAATATCTGCTTTACATCCACAGATGTTCAGCCTCAGACACATTTTGCAGTTACATTGACTAACATTAGTATCCGTGCATAAGGTTGACGCAACAATATCTGCCTTATGTGTGCAGAAAGAGCACTGATGATGTGAGCACTTATTCACTTCTCTTCCCTCCTCACAATGCTACTGAATACATCCACCAATGCAGTCTCTCAGATGGGGCAATCCAGCTTCTGTACCTCCCTACCAATATGATGTTTGTGTACATCCGTATATGCAAGTGACACAGTTCCCTTTTATTTCATTTTATTCCCCCCCCCCACTCCACATTGGCAGGTAAGATCAAGTCTCCAAAGTCCAGGGTTTTCAGAGGTTGCTCCAGTTTCTAGTAGCTTATTTGTTCTCCAGTGGCTTATCACTATTGTGATTGGTATCTAATCCAATATTAGAGTAATAAAGGCTGCAGTGGGAGATAAGAGTTACAGATCCTGCTCTTGCTACATATGGTCTGTGCAGACAATTCTTCCAACCTCAAGATAAATGCCACCCCTAGTTTATTCCTTCCAAACCTGCAATAGACTTGGGTACTTTTGCCACAATCAATTTGCTATGGAATATATATATATATATATATATATATATGTTTCCTCATTTGTTTTGCACTGGGCACTACACCTCCTCCGAGGAACCCCATCCCAGGCTATATTTCTGTTATGGGGATTTTAATTAAGGTGCAATCCTATGTATGTTTAGATAGAAAAAAGTCCTACAACCCGCAGCATGCCCAAGCCAGCATGCCCAATCCACTGGAGGCTGGTGGCTCTAATGTCAGTGAGGCAGTGTATCCACTCTGGGTCATAGTTTGAACTTTTAAGGAGTTATCCATGGTTCTGAACCAATTGGGGGACAGGGGATAGAGTTCAGCACAATGGATAGCTCCTTTAAAGTTCAGGGTAAAACCCAGAGTGGATACACCACCCCACTGACATTGGAGTTGCCAGCCTCCACTGGGAACCCCTGGGGGCCGCCTGGGGAACCTCCACAGGTCAGTTCCAGCCCATGGACCAGTGGTTCCCAATCCCTGGTCTACTGGGATGGTTGCTGGGTGACAGCTGGAAGGGAGGCAAAGCAAAGCCCAATGAAGCTGACTTTTTGGAAGGGTTGATGGTGGCTCTTCTTTCCCCTCTGCTCCTGCTACAGTCTCATAGATAGGCAGCTGACAACTTCAAGGGATCCTGGGGAGGGAGAACCCTGAAGGATGAAAGTGACAAACAAAGCAACCCACCCACCCTGATAACAGTTCAGAAATGCTTTTTCCAAAGACAAAATAATAATAATAATAATAATAATAATAATAATAATAATAATAATAATAATAATAATGATCAACCAGGGATCCGTTCCAGAAAATAAAGACTCTGCCTGAGAAATAATGGCAGTTGTGTGCTATTAACTACCACTGCTTTACTTAATTAGGGGCGGCTGAGAATTTTGTTTCAGCTCATTTTTGATTCGAATGTATGAAAATTTGCAAATTTCTCCATATTTGAGATGAAGAGGACTTGAAACTTGGGGTGGGGGGCGGAGAATGTGGGAGAAACCAAGACTGATGGATTGGTCCATCCAGGCACAGGGCTTCTGAAGGCTTAGCTCTTAAAAGTCTGGGTCTGAATCCTTATATATTCAACGATGTTAGTGCTGAATTAGAGTTGCTACCTCTTTATGACAGGTTCCTCATCTCTAAGGGCTTTTCTATAGGAGGCATTTATTGTGCGCTCATGATATGGTAGTTTGTGGGTGCTTTACATGATGTCGTTATCCTCCAGGGACTCTCCTGTGCTTTCCAAGTATTTCTGTGGCTTTTTTTTTTTTTTTTTGAGTGAGGAAAGCATAGTATTATCTAGAAATGGCGGAGTGAACCAGAATGAGAAGCTCGTGTGCTTTCGTAATTCCACTATACCGCAGTGCCACCTTGTGGTTGTGTGATGGAACATATAGAAAGGCAGAGAAAGAAAAACCACAAGAGGAAAAAAAAACACGTTTAAAGGAGTCAATTTTAATCCCACAAAGTATCTGGAAGCAGAAGCTTCAGTGAAGTGGTGGGTTAAAAACCTAATGTAGAGAAAACCCCTAACAGCTATCAGGCAGATACAACATGGCCCTCTCTAGTGTTGTGCTGAAAATTTATCCAACTTTTTTTTTTTAGGGGTGGACCATTCTCATTCAATTTGATAGAAAATAAATTACTTTTGAAAAGAGATTTCATGGTGAAGAAATTTGGGGAAAATTCTTATGGGTTGGGTCTGGGTTTCTTGTTCTTATCTTACTTAGAAGGTGGATGAGAAGGGTGTTTTTCATTGTACAATCATCTCTCAGGCAGCCGGCAGCCTCCTAGGCTTCCCACACATCAATAAAAACCCAGAGGAAGACATCGTGAGGTAATTCCTCGCATAGGAATCAGGAAGCGCAGGCAGCCTGGGTGGCTAGCAGTGATTAGGTAAGCTCAAAAACACCACAAAAATAAATTATAAAACATCTTGAGAATGAGGCAGAACAATGGAAGCCTCTTTCATGGGGGAAGAAAACTTTCAGGAAATTAGAGGACAGATTGTGGCTCAGTACTAGCACCACCTCTTCCCTGGAGCTGGACGCAACACTACCCCTGCCACACCTGCATTGCAAAATGGCGGATGCAAAATGGGGGCCAGTCTGCCCATACAACTGATGCTGTTGCCACTTGTGGTGGCAGCACAAAACAGCCAAAAACCCTTATGGGGGGGGGGAAGACAGATGCTGTGCTACAACCCCTGACAATGGTGAGCCCTACCTGTGAGAGACTATTGGGGATTTCTCCTCTCTCTGGAGGAATGTGCTGAAATTCCCCCCACCCCTCCAATTTCACTGCCCACAGCTCTAGTCCTCTCCATATTGGGATTAGCAGTATCTATTGAATTTGATCAGTCAGTGCGGATGGGTAAAAATGTAGTTTCTGTCCACATTTTAAATAATAATTTACCAAAATGCAGGTGTTTCTTCATATTTTGGAGGGAAATAGCTTTTTAAAAAATTGAATACAGGCAAAAGTGAAACTGACAGATTCATCCATCCCTACTACTGACTGGCCTGTGGTGGGGTGTGTATGTTGTTGACCTGTGCGCCATGTCTAATAAATATGGTGGGGTGGTTTGCCATCTCATTCATTCGGAATACAAACAATGATATATGGGTTTCTTTCAAGCTGGCTTTGGGCTGCTTACATCCAATAGCCCAGTTTGGGATGTGCCTGCAAATATATTTTGGATTTAGGTAAGTCTTAGCCCCTTTGAGTTGGGCTGGGCTTGAAAATGTTTATGCTCCCCCTCTTAGGCCCTCCTACTGTCTTCCTGTGCCAAGTTGTTGCTTGGACTGTCATCTTCCAATGTATGGATTACTCTGGCAGGTGGATGCTGCCTCAAATAAGGGGATGAGCTAGAGCAGGGGTGGGTAACATGTTGTCCTCTAAATGTTTTGGACTACCCTACAGTCCCTGACCATTGGCCCCCAGAAGCTAGGGCTTATGGGAGTTGTTGTCCAAAACATCTGGAGGACATGAGGTTGCCTACCACTGGGCTGGATGATCTTCCAGCTCCCTTCAGATGGGAGACCCATAGCAGGAAGCCCACATCAGCAAAAATTATGGAGTCCACTGAAGATGTATATCAGCCTTTATCCACAGAAAGAAGGGGCCCTGTGTTGTTTGCCTGAGCTGTGACAACAGCAGCTCATGCGCCAGAGAGATAAATCCTGATTTAAAAAAAACTGCTGTGGCTTTCAGGTGCCTCAGTGCTGCAAATAATCTCTGCATCTTTTGCTAGTCCACACCCCATTTCCCTGCCTTTGACGCAAACGGAGCTGCAGGACTGAATGGGGGCATATTTGAGCTTCTCATTACATCTTCCTGGACAAGACACCCTCATCTCCTCCCCGGATAAAAGGCTATAATAAATTCACCAGGAGGGGATATTTTTCAAGCACTGTGGAACCGCCAGGGAAACAAGTGGACTGTGATGAATTCGGCTATGGTAAGGGACTCTCAATTTCTTAGTTTTGGGCAACAAGTTAGAAACTGATGCAGTGAACTGGAGTTTGAGGTACAAGCAAGTTTTGATAGATAGATAGATAGATAGATAGATAGATAGATAGATAGAAGTGTGATTCAGGCTGCAATCTGAAGCTTGCTTACTTGTACACCCCAATGAATTAAGTGTGACCTACCACCATACAATGTGATTGCTTCCCTCAGAATGACTGGAAAGATCCAAACTGTCTAGATAATCAAATGCTTCATTAATTGGGAAGGCTCTTTACATTAGAAAAAATACATATCCAAAAGCCACGGTAAGATAATACCTTTATTAGGACCAACCCAAATGTCACAAAATAGTGAGCAAGCTTTTGAGATCTACAGAACAATTTTTCAGACTTGACATTAAGCAAAAAAAAAAAAAAGAGAGAGAAAGAGAAAGGTGTGGGGGTGGGGTGGGGAGAGTAGCAGGGATGTTGAAGAGTCCTTGGTCTCGAGTCACGAGTCGAGTCACGAGTCTTTGGACCCGAGTCTCGAGTCCGAGTCCAAGTCCTTGGTCCAAAATGGTGACTCACGAGTCCCAAGTCCCGAGTCACTCCCAAAGCTGACTCCACGACTCCCTATTAAAATCAATGGGGTTTTTTCCCCAACAATATAAGGCTACTTCAGATGTGTGGCTTAAATAAATTCTAGGCACAAGTGTGCCTTTTTATCTCAAAACTCTGCCACTGATTTTGACAAGAACAGACCAGGCAGACAAACCCAAAATAACCAGGCAGGCAGAGGAGGCAGGGAACCCCAAAGCAGGCAGGCAGAGGCCTTTGTCTTGGACAATTCAAACTGTGGAACTGGTTAAGAAGAGACCAGGCAGGCAGAGGAGGCTGGGAACCCCAAACAGGCAGGCAGAGGCAGCCAAACCCAAAATGTCTGAAAGGTTGCATTTTAGGGAAATGATTTTAAAAATAAACTTGGATTGCTACTGCAACTACAGTAGGTTGAGACAGCACCTGCAGGTGGCATCAAGCAGGGATGTTGACGAGTCCTTGGTCTCAAGTCCCGAGTCGAGTCTCGAGTCCCATTAAAAATATTGGGACTCGAGTGCGACTCGAGTGAGAGGGGGGACTCAGTCCGACTCACGAGTCGAGTCCTGGAGTCCGAGTCCCCATCCCTGGAGAGTAGGGCATGACGTTAAAGCCCAAAATTTGCAGTTTGTTACAGTCTTCAGATAAAGTTTAGGAGGAATTGTGTGGATGGGTGGATGATAGAGGATGCGGCTGTATTTACTGACAAGGACTAAACAAGAGAACTCTCTGCACATGAAAAAATAAATCCAAATCCAAAAAAGATCCAATAGTTCTTTAGAAAGGAGAAATTATGTTACGGAGAGCAGAGCTACAACTTCTCACTCTCTAAAGCTTTTCAGGAAAAGGGGGCTTTTAAGTATGCAACACACACACCCCAACAGTAGTTTTCTACAGCTTGTTTCCCCTCCCCCACCTCCTTGCTACTGGTACTTTTTCTTTTGCTCGGTTTTCTTCTTCCTTGGTGCTTGCAACCAATCAGGAACCACACAGGGAATGCAATTGCATCATAGCAGCATGTACGTTAGTCAATCAGATTTGGCCATGTGAGGATGCCCCTGGGGGCAAATGAAGCTAATGCGGTGCCCTCAGTTTAGATTGGTTTGGGTGGGGAGAGGACATCCCTGTCGCTTATACAACTTTGCTGCCTTGGTGATGGGGACGGTCTCCATCTTGTCTCGTAACAGCAGCAAGTCGGGGACTACTCCAGTATCCATATTGAAATGCACATCCCATGCAGATGTCATTAATTGAAATTTCATTACTTTCAATGGGATAAGCATTCAGAGCGCATATGAAAGGCATACCCATCGCCTTTCTGGCACAGCTAGTCACACATAAATGCACATAACCAGAGCTAGTTCGGACAAGGCAGTGTTGGCCCAGAGAAATTGGGACATGTTCCCTCTCTTTTCACTAGGCATTTTAGTGCCCCATTAAGACCCAACCTCCTGTCTGGAAAGAGGATACTTTGTGGGCATGAAAATATTTGCAAAACTGGCTCCCCCTTTTAGCTCAGCACTAATAGAAACCTGGATATGTGTTAAAAATGAACAAAGCCCAACAATTTTTAGAAACAGTAACCTTGTCCTCTCTTAAGGCTTCATGCACTGTTATAAAATGTGCAAATATACACTAGAAGTATATGGAAATAATCATATGTAAAAATAATTGCCTTGTGGTTTGAAAACAAACAGCCAGTGGGACATTTTGAGAACATCTTTATCCAAGCCCTTTGAAAAATGTAACATATTCATTATAATGGACCCAGTGCTACTACAGCTAGAAGACACATTGGTTCTGTATGGAATGGAAGACCAGAGATCGAAGGCTGCAATCCTATTCCTTCCTTCTTGAAAGTAAGCTTTATTGATTACAAACTTACTACTAAGTAAGTATGATAACATGCATAGGATTGAGATATGTGCATGTGTAACATTGGGTGACTGTGCCTCGCCCCCCTGGCAGTTGAACTGTGGGGTGCCACAGCAGCAGAGGCTGGCGGCTCCAAAATCAGTGGGGCAGTGTAGCCACACCGGGTTAAGGAGCCGAGCTATCCATGGCACTGAACCTTATCCCCAAACTAAGTTCAGTACCATGGATAGCTCCTGGAGTGGATACATCGGCCCACCGACATTGGAACCACCAGCCACACCTGTGCAACAGGGTACAATTTTGTCCCCAATGTTATTTAAGATCTAGATGAAGCTGTTGGGAGTGTCCATTAAGAGATTTGGGGCAAGGTGTCATTAGTATGCTGATGATATACCCAATTCTATTTCTCTGAAGCTGAATCCTGATAAGTCAGAGAGCCCCTGGGTGAGTGGTTCCCAGGTCCAAATTGGGGTGTCTGCTGTTATGGATGGCGTCCCACTCCCTCTGAAGGAGCACATACTTATTTTGGGAGTGCTCCTGGATCCATCCTTGGCACTGGAATCCCAGGTGACCTCAGTGGCCCAGAGCATCCATTACCAACTTTGGTTGGTGTGCTGACTAGTGACTACGCCCATTCCTGGATAGGGATGGATAGCCTAGCCACTGTGATCCATGCACTGGTAACCTCACAATTAGACTAATGTAATGCATTCTATGTGGGGCTGCCCTTGCACCTGGTTTGGAAGCTGCAACTAGTGGAGAATGCAGGAGCCAGGATGCTCATTGAGCACCTAGCTATGCACACATTACACCTGTGTTAAAAGAACTGCACTGGCTGCCTATTAGCTACTAAGCCACATTCAAGGTTTTGTTGCTGACATTCAAAGCCCTAAACAAGGAGCTTTAGATGCCTCTTGAAGGCATATCTGTTTACTCAGGTTTTCCCTGACTTGTAATTGCCCTGCTCTGTTCCTCTGTTCTTGTTGTAACCTTTTAAATGTATGTATGTTTGTTTGTTTTTACATTGGTCTTTATATTGTATTTTATGTATTTTATGTAAACTGTATAGAGATCATAGGATATCAAATGGTATACAAGTAGTATATATATTCTTCCCTTCCCTCAAGGAGCTCAGGGTATCATCATCATGCATGGTTCTTCCCCTACTCCTTCCTCCCATTTTCTCACAACTGTCTTGTGAGGTAGGTTAGGCTGAAAAACAGTGATTGGTCCAAGGTCAGCTAGTGAGTTTCACAGCCGAGTGGGGATTTGAACTCAGATCTCCCCAGTCCAGCCCTCTAACTGATACACCCAGCTGCCCATCGATTACATTTTAAACACAATTTGAGATTTTTTTTTGTTATAATAATTAATACAGAGGGTCATATCTGTAAATATCTGGGTTTCCCCCAAATTGATGGAAGCTAATATTCACCACCCTGTCACTGAGTGCTTTCTGAAAATGGGAGCATTTGGTGGAGAGAGGTTTTGCAGGGTCTTTTCTCTTACAGGTTACAAGGAACATAGAGCCCTAAGAAGCAGGTGAAGCGAACACAGAAGCTGATGATGGCGCTGCTCTTTCCAGGGACAACCATGGAGTGTGCCCCCTGGATCTGGCTGAAGGAGGGAAGGGAGTCCCGGAAATTGGTGCTGCTAGTCGTGTTTGTTGCCCTGCTGGTCGACAATATGTTGCTGACAGTCGTGGGTATGTTGCATGTTGGTTCGTTGGTCTCTTTCTCAGCAGTGCATTGAAGGTGATGCACACGACTTGAGGGTCTCTAGGTTGAAGGGGCCCCTGAGCTAATGCCCTTCAATAGGCCCCCCTCTTGCACTGGTGAGCCTCTTCCTCAAGCAAACTTACTTGGTGGTGTTCCTGTGATCAATGGAGAGGGGCCTGCTCCTGTGACTGGTGGCAGGTGGCACCATTTAAATTTCCCACAATGCCCCCAACCAAGCATCAGTGTGGGGCATTCTGGGAAATCACTGAGCACCAATAATAACCACCACCACCACCACCACCACCACCACCACTGCCACCACTATGGCTGGCATCAGCAGTGGGCTCTGCAGGAGAACACGGTCCCCTTGCTGGTCATTCTGAAATTAATGGAATGTCGCTGCATAATTCCTTGATGGTGGGCCTTCTCAGTAGTGGCACCCACATTTTGGAAAACTCTCCCTTGTGCAGTTCAGGAGGCAGAAAATGTGGCATCTTTCAAACGCCTCCTGAAAACATACTTGTTAACCCAGCCTTTCCCTGGTTCGTAATTAAATTAATCGTGTGCTGCTCCATTTTACTGCTTTTATTGTTATCATTGGAATTGGAATTGTTTTTAAAACTGTATTTTAAATGTGATTTTTATATTAATATTTTTAATGTGGATTTTTATATTTATATGTAAACAGCTTAGGGATTTTATTATACTTAGCAGGATATAAATACTACAAATAAACCAATATGCAGGTGATGTAATGCGCATGACACAGTACCCCAAAAACAAACAAAATGAATAAACCAATTGCGCATCTAGTATATACATTTTATAGATTTACAAGATTTATTTTATAGATTCAAAAGATTTATTTTATAGATTTATAGATTTTAAATGTACGTAAATGAATATAACTGCCTGACTAATTGCCTTTCAGTGCCAATTGTTCCTTCCTTCCTGTTTGCCACCTACAAAAATGCTAGCCGCTCTGCTCTTCAGACCCCGGTTCCGATGGCGTCTGCGTTCTCCTCAGCTGCTCCCTTCGCCTCAGTGTTCTCTTTCTACGATAACGTAACAGTGACCATCTCAGAGCACCCCACTGATGGTGTCGTAGCAAATGGGAATGAGACCCGAGATGGAAACCTCATTGTACCTCATCCCACTGCGACCGCTTTGCCGCTGAATAAGACTTGCACGGACGGGGCAGACTTTCTGACAAATGAGAATGTTCGTGTTGGACTGCTCTTTGCCTCCAAGGCCTTGATGCAGCTCATAGCCAACCCCTTTGTGGGACCCTTAACCAACAGGTATGGCAGCCAATAGGTGTCATTATTTTCAGGTCAATCTGAAAGAAACCATAGATTGCTCCCCCCTCCAAGCTGTATTGTAGGGGCATAATACCTTCAGGCCTAGGGGCTAAATCCAGCCTACCTCCCTGGGGTCTAAATCTAGCCCTTTGGGGTTCCCTGATGGCCACACTCTTTTCCCCAACCATGGATCGCTTGGTGGTGTCCCATTTTTTTTCCTATTCTAAAGGCACAATCCCGTGCAAGTTTAGACAGCCAGCTATACATTGTTGTTAACCACGCACAAGCCTCTCTGGCTGGGTTCACTTCAGACAACATGACAAGCCACTCTGAAACAAACATGGCTTATAAGCCACCATGACTTATTGTGTTGTGTGAACCCAGTCAATGTCTCAGAATGCCTCTTTGTTGGGTGTTCGGGAACATGGCGGGAAATTTAAAGTGATAGTTCATTGCTGCCCAACTTAGGGTGCCAGGACAGGCATCAGCACTGGTAGGCCATGCAAGGGTGCTCGGGCTCCAGTAGCTGCTCAAATATGCTGAGTACGGATGCCAACCCTTCTCTCTCTCTCTCTCTCTCTCTCTCTCTCTCTCTCTCTCTCTCCCCCTCTCCAAAATAAATAAATACAATGATCTGAATAAGCTTGTGCTTGACAGTGAATGAAAGTCCAAATCTTTTCCTCTCTCCCTGTAGGATAGGATACCATATCCCCATGTTTGTCGGATTTGTCATCATGTTCATCTCTACAATCTGTGAGTATTGTGTGCCTCACAACCAGACTCCAGGTTTCTTATCCACTAATGCAGGGGTGCAGAACCTCAGGCCCAGGGGCCAAATTCAGCACTCCTGGGGCCACAATCTGGCCCTTCGGGGTTCCCAAATGGCCACACACCCTTCCTCTGACCCTATCTCCTTTCCCCAACCACCAACTGTTTGGTGGCTTTCTGGCTTTTGTGCAGTCCCCACCCCCCCTTCTAAAAGGTTGTGATGCCTCTCCTAAGGCCTAGTGAGTGGCAGTAAGAGCTTTCAGCTAAAATGTGCTGGTGTTTTTGTTATTTTGGCCTGGCCCCTTTTGCCTTCAACCCCACCCAGCACTGGAATGTGGCCCCCCAAGAGCTTCTCTGAAATGGAATTCAGCTCATGAGCTGAAATGCTCTTGCACAAACTGATATGTGATCCAGCCAGAGAATAGGGATATGCATGAGTGGAGAGCCAGAAATGTAAAAAGAAATCTCCCTTTCCGCACCCCCACTAAGAACATAAGAAGAGCCATGCTGGATCAGAGGCCTCTCAAATCCAGTAGCCTGCTTCCCACAGTGGCCAACCAGATTCCTATGGGAAGCCCATAAGCAGGACATGAGCATAAGAGCACCCTCCTGCTTCTGGTCCCCAGCAACTGGTATTCAGAGGCCTATGGGCCATCCTCAGTGGAGGCTGGTGGCGCCAATGTCAGTGGGGCTTTGTATCCGCTCTGGATTTTACTCCAAACTTTTAAGGAGCTATCCATGGTGCTGAACACTATCCCCTATCCCCAAAATCTGGAGCAGATACGCAGCCCTGCTGATGTTGGAGCCACCAGCCTCATCCCTAGTAGCCCTAGATTGCAATGTAAAAATGTAAAAATTGATTAAACTGATCAATTAATCAATTGAACATTGCTACCTTTGTTATTGTTACAAATGGGACCTGCAACAAAATGCTGCAGTATATCCTCCTACCTCCACAACAAGAGTGCTCCAGATGGAGGTTGCCAGCAACGTCCTCCTCCAGTTTACCCCATTCCATTCTCACCCCACCTCCAATTTTCTGTTTTTCTTTCCCAATTGACTTAGCATTCCATGGCTATTGAACATACTCAGTCCTTATTGGGCTGGGGGTTTGGGAGGATATTTTTGTCCCTTTAGGGGTTTTATTAAACAAGGTTTTTTTTTGTACTTCTGCAAACCTCAGGGTCCCGCTAAGCATGCTGATACCCCCCTCTTGTTTCTCAGTGGCCCCACTTTGGCTCCAATCCTGTTGGCACTTGTCATCTGAGTTTGCTATTCGAGGGAGTGATTATTGTTATAACATTGATATCTCACCTTGGCTGGTGCCTCCTATGCTGCACTCCACCCCCAAAATAGGTTCACCACCATGGAGCACCATGGGTAGTTCCTATAAAGCTCAGAATAAATGCTGCAATGGATAAGGAGCCCCACTGGAGTCACCAGCCTTCCCTGGATCCTAGGACCCCCAACATAGGTTACAAATAAAATATAAAAACGATAATTCAATTGACAGTACTGCAGAATGTTCACAGACATGATCTAACTAATCTGAACATGTCCAGTCCATGTGATAATTCTGCTATGTTTTTTCCTTCCCTTAGTGTTTGCTTTCTCGAGGACCTACACCTTGCTGTTCATCGCTCGAGCAATGCAAGGCATTGGCTCTGCCTGTTCATCGGTTGCAGGTAAACAAGTTGGTGGGCATTACTGGCAGATCTTGGGCAAGTAGGAGAGGGCATCCTCAGGGACCAGCAAGCACACTAACACAACTGCTTATGCCCTCTGAGTGCAGGCAGCAGCAGGAGACACGTTAATATCAGGCACATCATACGGGATGAGCCACTGCTAAGTGGTAGAGGTCATCTATGCATGCAGAAGTTTTCTGGTTCAATACTTGACAACTTCAGGTAGATTCCTGACTGAGATTGTGGAGAGCTGCTGCCAGTCATTGTACACTAGGGGTTCCCAACGCAGTGCCTACAGGCACCATGGCATCTACAGGGACCCCCAATGGCACCCAGAGCTTCCCACTCCCTGTCCCCTTCAAAAGATACATATTTTTTTAAATTAAAATCCTTGGGAAAAGTCAGGGTAGTCTTCTTCCTCTCCCTTTCTAGCCTCCAGCCTTGCTCTCTCTCTCTCTCCCCACCTCTTTACCTTGCTGATTCCCCCCTGCCCAGCCTCTAGTCTTGCTCTTTCTCTCCCCTCTACCCCTTTGCCTTGCTGTTTCCCCATCCCTCCCAGCCTCTAGCTTCGCTATTCCCCCCACCTCTTTCGCTCACTGTTTCTCCCCCTCCTAGCCTCCAGCCTTGCTCTTTCTCTACCCTTTTGCCTTGCTGTTTCCCTCTCCCTCCCAGCGTCTAGCTTCAGTAGCTCTCTCCCCACCTCTTTACGTTGCTGTTTCTCCCTCCTCCCAGCTTCTGGTTTTGCTCTTTCTCTCCCCTGTATCCCCTTGCCTTGCTGTTTCCCCATCCCTCCCAGCCTCTAGCCTCGCTGTTTCTCTCCCCGCCCCTCTTCAGCTCATTGTTTCTCCCCCTCCCAGCCTCTAGCTTCGCTATTCCCCCACCTCTTTCACTCACTGTTTCTTCCCCTCCTAGCCTCTAGCCTTGCTCTTTCTCTCCCCTCTACCCCTTTACTTTGCTGTTTTCCAGCCTCTAGCCTCACCATTTCTCTCCCCACCAACCTCTTTAGCTCACCTTTGAATAGCCAGCTTCACCACCCCAGCAGCCACTATGTGACTAGCCACATCCTCCGTGGGAGTCATTTTCTGGTGGTGCCCACAGCAGTTTCTCAAATGTGGCCGCGGCTCCAAAAAGGTGGGGGACCCCTCTTGCAGACAGCATTGAGCCAGATGGACCAGTGGTCTGACTCAGTATAATAAGGCAAATTCCTCTGTTCCTAAATGAGGGTCCCAGAATTGTACTCAAAGCTTTACTCCTTCTGTTTGCAGGTCTGGGGATGCTGGCAAGCGTGTACACGGATGACCACGAGAGGGGAAACGCGATGGGAATAGCCTTAGGGGGCCTGGCTTTGGGGGTGCTTGGTGAGTAAACCACAACCACCTTGCCTAAGTTAGGACCTGGGAACTAGGCCCAAGTGAGCCTTCATTGGTAGCATAGCCACTTACGCATTGCCAAAATGGAGGAAACGCATTTAGAGACAACGGCTACAATTTAAATAGAAACACAATATATCTCACCATAGGACGGAAAGCTGTGCCGAGGCGGCTGGCCTGTATGCCTGCCCAGTCACTGACTCCACATTCACACACAAGAGCTTGAGGGTAACTGCCACTTGGCACATGTATTGATTACAGACACAAGTTGATTTGGGGGAAATTTGGGAGAGCCAGTGTGGCGTAGTGGTTAGAGTGTTGGACTGGGACTCAGGAGATCCGGGTTCTAGTCCCCACTCAGTCATGAGGCTCACGGGATGACTCTGGGCCAGTCACTGACTCTCAGCCTAACCTACCTCGCAGGGTTGTTGTGAGGATAAAATGGAGAGGAGAAGGAGGATTATGTAAGCCACCTTGGGTTCCTTGCAGGCAAAGAGGCAAGATATAAATATAATAAATAATAAAATAAAATGTAAGCTAGGACACTGGGCCACCCCATATCACTGGCCAAGCCCAACACACACTAGCTGCTGGACTGACTTTATCCACTAGTCTGCTGCTGAGTATCAAATTCCTGTACTCCCCTCTACTCTGCCCCCACTCCATTTTTATTTTTGATGCCCACTTAGATCCAGCCAGCTTTCCTTTGAGAGTTCAAATCTTAACACCAGCTCTCTGATGACCCCAGTTCAGTAGACAAAATGAACAGTAGGGCTTCCAGGTCAGTAGGAAAGTGAATAGAATCCTCTAAGAAAAATTTCCTGCCCCTATTGGATTAGACAGTCTTCACACTGGGGCCATGGAAGAACCAAGTCATGCTGCTAGGGTTCAGCACCATGGATAGCTCCTTTAAAGTTCGGACTAAAACCAGAGTGGATACACCACCACCCCCACTGACATTGGACCCACCAGCCTCCACTTATCCCTCCCCTGGCAGGAAGTGGGGGGGGAGAAAGAGAAGACAACAGCAGAAAGACAGAGGGGGGAGGGAGAGAGAGAGAGAGAGAAGGGGTGGCAGAAAGAGAGAAAAGGGTAGCTCTGCCCACTTTTGGCTCTGGCACCACCCACTGATAGATTGAACTCCACCCACCACTGACTTCATCCTCCCTCTCCCGGCCAGCACCCCCACCCAACAGATTATGTGACCCTTGACAGAAAAATTGTTCTCTATGCCTGCTTTATTGTCCTGCTAGTATTCTTGCTGATTTTTCATACCGGCAGCAGTATTAACAATGATTTCCCTTTACAGTTGGTGCTCCTTTTGGAAGTGTGATGTACGAGTTTGTTGGCAAGTCATCTCCTTTTCTGATCTTGGCATTCTTAGCTCTGTTGGATGGAGGTGAGTACATGCAGGGATCAGGACACATCTGCGGCTGTTGGTTGAAAATGGGGACTCAGGGTAGCATCCAGTGTTAGTCCTACTTAGAGAAAACTCATTGAAATGAGTGGAACAAGGTCCCATTCATTTCAATGGGTCTATTCTAAGTAGGGGTAACATGGGATACTACCATCTGGCTGCAATTCTGTGACAATTCACTTGGAAGTAAGTGCCATTGAACAAAGTAAGACTTTCATTGGAGTAAACATGCTCAGGATCTGGCTGTCAAAGCTCCAAAGCCAAGTGAAAACTGAGCTAGTGAAGCATTAAATCAAAACAGCAGGAGGGTCAAAGGTCATCATTAACAGCAAAGCTGAAATGACAGTCCAAGTGGGGGGAGAATGTCAGTAATGCTATTTCTGTTTTAGCTTTACAGCTTTGCATCCTGCATCCCTCAAAGATTTCACCGGAGGTAGGTACAACAATAACCACGTATTTATTTATCGGTTAATGTATTGCATTATTTTTACCCTGTCTTTCAATGCAACTGATCTACAAATCTAGTTTTTTAGAAAGTACAATTTAAAACAATAAAAAATCAGAACAGCAATATAAAACATCCAGTGAGCAGTAAAAACAGAGCCAGGGCTAGAGCAAGCAATTTCCCCGAGATGAAGAATCAGAAAGTCCCGAAGTCTATCTGAAAGAGAACCAGTATATATAAATAAGCAATCTCCTAAAAGACCAGGAGTGAGGGACCAGAGCAAACCTCTTCTGAGAGGGAGTTCTACTCAGCCTTGGTGCCATTGCCAAGAAGCCCCTGTCTCAGGTCAATATCCACCATACTTCGGATTGTGGAGGAACCCAGAACAGGCAATCTAAGGAAGATCTTGAGGTAAGGGAGAGGAACCTCAGGCCCCCGGGCCAGGGGTGACACTAGGTGTCAGAAAGATCTGGGGCTCAGGCCCACAGGACCAACCAAACCAAATGTTTTATTGTATCTTAGCAATTTGCCATTATACACAGGACAAAAAAAAAGCACAAATGTGCATATGTTAATTTACATATGCTCTAAAGTCTCTCTCTCTGTGTATCTTTAAAGGACCCTGTCTCTTAAGGACACCCCTATTTGTAAAAAGGGATGTATGGACAGGGGAGAGGAGGGCATTTGATTTCGGGGGGGGGGGGAACTTAGGCAGAAAGATTCAAGGGGGGGGGCAGCAGGAGGTGAAGCACATGTGGGCCAAAAGCCAGCTCATCCAGGGGGATCAGATGCAACAGAGATCATCAGGGCCCCTGTGCCTTTCTTTCAGCAAGTGCCCGTGGGCAGCAGGGTGGTGGGGCAGAGGGCCTCCCAGCAACCCTCCTTCCCCTTGCCACCAATCATTTGGTGGTTTCCCAGCTTTTGCATGCCCCCCCTTCTAAAAGGTTGCAGTGCCTCCCCTGCAGCTTAGCTGCTGGCAGTAAGAGCTTTAAGCTAAAATAGGCTGGTATTTTTTGTATGTTGGCCCCACCCTTTTGCCCTTGGCCCTTTGGCGCCACCCAACACTGGAATGCAGCCCGCAAGAGCTTCTCCAAAACTGAATTTGGCCCTTGGGATGAAGGAGGTTCCCCAGCCCTGTCCTAAGGCATGAGTAAGTTTATGCATAATAGGATGGAGAGAAAAAGTACCAGCAGCCTTATTTTCTGTGGAAAGATGGCGCAGTCAATAAATGACAAGAGCTCCGGGGTGTTACATGGCTTGTGAGGGATTTAGAGCGATGGCTTGCCATTGCTGTCCTACCTCTTGAGTGAAAAGATTGCCTCTGAACATGCGCCAAGTATCTTTCCCTCACTAACAGACAACTGTAGGGAATTCCCGTTCCCATCTGATGCTGGGCTTCTAGGTCCGTAGGCAAGGTTTTCCACTGTTGACTGTCCAGCTTCTTTTCAAGTCACCCAAGTAGCTGAACGCCCTCGGACAGAGCCGGATGGAGGGATAAATGTGCCCAAACACTCCCTCCCATCCCTCATAGTCACCTGGAAGAGCTCTTTGTCAAGGATATCTCCTTATTTCACTTTTTTTTATCACACACACACACACACACACACACACACACGGTAGAATCCCTGAATTCCCATTCTGAAAAATTATCTGAAGTAGATAAAATGGGGAGGGTCTCTGTGCAAAACCGTGGAGGACCACTGCCAGTCAGCGCTGACTGTCCATTGGCTGCATCTTAACTCTCTCTCTCTGTAGCACCTCTGCCTTTTCTGTGTGTCTTCCAGAGTACCAAAGGGGCCCCCCTGTTGACCTTGCTGTCAGACCCCTACATTCTGATTGCAGCAGGTAAGTCACCCATGCTTTCCCCCCTTTCCCTCTGTTGTCTCAGAAAATTTAGGCTGTAAGCTCATCAGGGCAGAGACCTGTCTCCTGCTCTGTCAAATACAACCATGTTCATTATGAAGATTCCATCTCTCTCATCTCTCTCCAGGTTCAATCTGCTTTGCTAACATGGGAGTTGCTATTTTAGAAGCCACTTTGCCCATTTGGATGATGCAAACCATGTGCTCCCCAGAATGGCAACTGGGTAGGTTCTCTTTAATACCTTTCCTGGGGTGGCTCCAGTTCAGGGTTTCATCATGCAAGTGCCCTACCTCATTCACGGAATTTTACTGGGTCTGCCATTTGTAACTATCTTGTGTTATCTCCCCATTTCACACAGCTTTTTTTCTTTCCACAAAAAATACACTAAGGAGGAAAAGACAGAATAGCTGCACAATGTCTTTTCATCAGTAGCACCAGGAGCTCTCCATCTGCAAGCACCCTAACTCTTACTTAATTATTCCAATTTTCTTTTTGGTGGGGGGAATCAATTCATTCCACATTTTCTGAATACTTACTTCTACCCTCTCTAACATGAGGCACTTTTGGTGCTCTCATCATTCCTTACTTACAGTTTATGGACTTTTTAGATGATGTCATGATCCTCCAGTTTTGTGTCTGTTTTTAAGAGCACTTATAGATTTCATAGATTTCATAGATCATAGAGTTGGAAGGAGCCTACAAGGCTATCGAGTCCAACCCCCTGCTGAATGCAGGAAACTAGAGGAGGGGTCTCCCATCCAAGTAATAACCAGGCTTGACCCTGCTTAGCTTTCCACACTCAGACATGCTGAGCCAGCGTAAGCCACAGGTTTTTTTTTAAGAGCAGGGAAAAGGAGTGTTATTTGTGAAAGCGAAAGAAAAGGTATTTTCCTACTTGTGTAATTGTGATATTCTGCTATAGCACAGCACCACCTAGAACAGGGCTCTCCAACCTTGGGTCCCCAGATGTTACTGGCCTACAGCTCCCAGCATACCCAGCCAGCATGGCTAATGGCAAGGGATTCTGGGAGCTGTAGTCGAGCAACATCTGGGGACCCAAGGTTGGAGAGCCCTGAGACAGAAGTTATGTAGCAGAAAAGCAGGGATGGAAAAGCTTTTTGCGCAGAGCTCAGAGCTCAATTCTGCGACAAAACCGAAAGCAGATATAGTGATTAACAGCCTTGTGCAGAAAAGCTCTAAGTGCTGAATGTAAGTTTTTAACACTTCAGCAGATACCGATACTAAATTTCCCATAATGCTATAGGTAGGACTTCTTCTTTCTTCTGGCAGCCTTTAACAAATGCTACATTGCTTCCATTACTTGCTTGGAGCCAACTTCTCTCAGGTATCCTGAGATAACAACTCCTGGATTGCACAATACCATAATGCCCTCCATTGATCATCTTAGAAAAGAACTTGGGAATGAATGAATGAATGAATGAATCTAAAATCAAGGGCTCTCCATCTGGAAGCAACCCTGGTTATTGGCTGGCAATGACATATGGCAGGCAACCGTCACCAATCGGGTGCCCTTCAACTCATACCGCTTCCCCCATTCTTGACAGCTGCCTATGATCTTGCCACAATATGTCACAAAACAGACATGTGGTTACGTATGACAGCTGTACCGAGTAGGGGCCATTTGCCCTGCCACCAAAAGCTGCTACATTCAAAAGCAAAAACAAGACAAAAACAAACATCAAAAGCATGGCTTTTGAAGAGGCACCTAGTGTTTAAAAAGCAAATGGCATCTTCAGAGGCACAAGGAAAGGTGACTCAGTACATGACCATTATGTGCTGCCATGGAGACTGGATAATGAGATGAAACTGCCAACCTTTGCTGCAAAAAGACACCGAAAATTCAATTTGTGGAGGAATGGCTTTTGGGGATGCTCTCAGCTACACTTAGTGTCCAAATTGAATTGCTACCTAGGTTCAGCAGAGTTACTGAGAGCTACTAATCAAGTTAACAACCAGCTATTTAGCCAGGAGAAGGAACCCTTGACAAGATATGGATCTGTGAGGATGATCTGTCATGCTTTCTGCTGGCCTCTGGTTTCCTGGAACGAGGCACAGACAGAGCAAAGATGGGTGAGGTTGTCTCAGGCCACTTGCTCTGGTTCTGCAAATCATGGGAAAATGGGAAAGGGCTGCCAGTCTGGAGATTGGGGACCCAATCCATTTGAGGCAAAGATTCCACTGTTCTCTTTTAGCAAGAGCCCATGCAACACAACAGACACCTAAGTGCAGCTTACTCAGGTAGGTGGAGGTCAGGTTGGTATTTCAGGACATTGGGTAGCTCCAAGTTGGCAACATTGGGTGGCTCCAACAAGGTCCACAGCTCAACTGAGACTATCCCCCCAGGCTCCAACCGTTTCCCAAACAATGGAGAACCTTAAAGGGGTAGTCCTTGGGTCTGGAGCCTAGCACTTTGTCACCTCTCTGTTCCCACTATGTGCATTACTTTGCTTACCTTACCTGTGTTACCTGCACACAGGTTCAAATCTCTGCTTTCATGATGCTCACTGGGTGATTCTGGGTGAGAGGGAAAACATAAGTGGGCTCCCTGGAGGAAAGGTGGGACAAAAATTTGCTAAACAGTTTGGTGTGTTTTGTTTTTAGCTATCTGGCCAATTTAAAAGACCATGGGTCGGATCCAGACATAGTCAGAGTAAACTCAATTGAAGTTGAAATCAAAGGGTCTTAAGTTAATCTCCAAGTATGACTATGTCTGGATCCAATCCAACACATTGTGGAATGAGCTCCCCAAAGAGGCTCGCCTGGTGCCTAGATTTCATAGATTTCATAGATCATAGAGTTGGAAGGAGCCTACAAGGCTATCAAGTCCAACCCCCTGCTCAATGCAGGAAACTAGAGGAGGAGGGGTCTCCCATCCAAGTAATAACCAGGCTTGACCCTGCTTAGCTTTCCACACTCAGACAAGCTGAGCCAGCATACTCTTTCCGGCGCTAGGTGAAGACCTTTCTATTCTCCCAGGCATTTTAATCATTTTCATCATCTTAATCATTTAATCTTGTAGTTGTTTTTAACACTGTTATTGTAATTTGAACTGCTGCTACTAGCTTTGCTGTTTTTAATCTGTGGTTTTAAATTTTATATTTATATTATATTGTATTTTATGGTTTTAACTGTTGTAAACCACCCAGAGGGCTTCAGCTATTAGGCGGTATAAAAATGTATTACGGTAAATAATAAATAAATAAATAAAAAGTCAACTAATGAGGATATACTATTAACACCTGAGAGTACATATAATGCAATTGCACTTCTTATTCAAAGAGCGCTCAGCAGCCAATGTCCAGGTTAGAATCTGCAATGTACATGTTTAAATCATCTTGTTCTCGTTTTGCTGATGTCAGTGCAAAAAGAGGCACAATTAGTTACTAGGGATCTTCAATAAGGTATTGTATTTAATAGGCACATTTAGAAGGCATGATGTGGATGAGTAAGAAGGCTAGTGAACTGACATCATCAGTTTAAGTATTTTTGAACAGGTCATTTTCCAATTGCTGCTTCTGTTTGTCTAACCTGGTGTTCCTTAGCAAAACTGGAAAAACACAGATTTTTCCCAGAGCACTGGCAAGATAAATAAATGGGACACAAACGGAGGAAATTAAACACAAACAATTGGGTCTCAGTAAGCATTGCTGTATTATATTCAGGCAAACAGAGATCCTTGCAATACATCTATAGTCTGTAGGAGAATAAACTGATAATAAGCATCTGCTGGAAAATAACTAGTCAAATATTTGACTCTGGTTTAATTAGAACTGCAGAGGAAATTACCATTCTGTTGGTTCAGAGTATGAGGTTGGAATAGGGGAGAAGGAGATGGGTTTAATATGGGCTAGGACACTAAAAGACCCAGCCATGGACTGTATTGAATGCTGTTCAGCCAGGGGAGACTAGTGACTCCTATTTTAGTGGGGTCCCTTATCCATTCAAGCTTTTATTTGGAGCTTTATAGATGCTATCCATGGTGGACCAATTCTGTAGATGGAGTTCAGAACCACAGATAGCTCCTGTGAAGCTCCAAATAAAAGCCGCAAAACCTGCAATGGATAAGGAGCCCCACCGAAATAGGAGTCACCAGCCTCCCCTGCATTCAGCTATGGAATATATGAAGTGTTGAAAATGCCCCAAGGAGCCCAGGGTAGGATAATCTCATTTTATCATCAAAATCACCCTGTAACATAGGTTAGGGTAATGGTCTACCATCTTTAGACCTAGTACTCATGCTTTACCCAAGCCAGTGACATGGGATCCAGTTTTAATTTTTTTTAGTGCATCATGTGTCCTTCTTTCTCTGCTTAAGAATGTAAGAAGAGCCCTGCTGGATCAGACCATTGGGCCATGTGGTCCAGCATCCATTTTCTGACAGTGGCCAACCAGATGCTTCTGGAAAGCCCACAAGCACAACATGAAGGCTATCCAGAGGTGGTCTTCTGGTTTTGAATGTGATACCCAACCAGGACTCTGAGAAGGTGGTAGCCCTACAGGTTAGGGAAGGAAGTAGATGCCTCCCACTCCCAGCAACTGGTCTTCAGATGAATGCCACCTCTATACCTGAAGATTCAATTGATTTGTTATGGCTAATGTCCTTTATTAGAACTGTCCTCCATACATTTTTCTAAGCCCATTTTAATACCATGTCTATTTTATCTGTGTGACTTTCCCAGTGCATATCTACAGTGCAGACATACTGGTTTAACAATATCGATCATCCCTTATCATTGTTATAGGATCAGTCTTGTGTGTGTGTGTGTGTGTGTGTGTGTGTGTGTGTGTGAGAGAGAGAGAGAGAGAGAGAGAGGGAGAGAGAGAGAGAGAGAGAGAGAGAGAGAGAGATGGGATTTTAAGCAGAGGCCTGGGAGGGAATTCTGTTCCTTTCTAGCAAATTCAGGGTGCCTTCATTTTTAGGCTTCTTCTTCTTCTTCTTCTTCTTCTTCTTCTTCTTCTTCTTCTTCTTCTTCTTCTTCTTCTTCTTCTTCTTCTTCTTCTTCTTCTTCTTCTTCTTCTTCTTCTCTGTTTTGCAGGTGTAGCTTTCCTGCCTGCCAGTGTGTCATACCTGATTGGTACCAACCTATTTGGAATACTAGCCAACAAAATGGGGCGGTAAGTGAAGGAGCCTAAATATGTTTGAAGTGTAACCTTCTTTTTTGTAAGAGAGTTGCTCCAGCCCCCTAATAGTTTTGGTGGCACCTTTTCTTTACTGTGTTGGCCACTGGCCATGGTGGGCCTGTCAACACTTTTAGAACAGATCCCAAGAAAGCGATAAGTCAGCTCCAGGTTTGCTTATAAGGAGAAAAAATTATTGAGTAACTTACAACGCACACGTGCACCCAATAAATGCTGGATCGGACAACGGCGTGGCTCCCATTTACTGAATCTTTCACAGCTCTACGGTATCTTTATTTAAGATACAGTGACCAGAACTGCACACAGTATTCCAATGTGGTTGCACTGTATAGATTTGTATTATTATTTTTATTTATTTATCATATTTATACCCCACCTTTTTTCCTGCAAGGAACCCAAGGCGGCTTACAGGTACATAATCCTCCTCCTCCTCTCCATTTTATCCTCACAACAACCCTGTGAGGTAGGTTAGGCTGAGAGTCAGTGACTGGCCCAAAGTCACCCAGTGAGTTTCATGGCCGAGTGGGGACTAGAACCCAGATCTCCCAAGTCCCAGTCCAACACTCTCACCACTACGCCACACTGGTATAAAGGTATTGTGATGCTGACAGTTTTATTTAACCCGCTTAGCTTCAGTGAGCTTGCTGTGCTGTATACCTTCAGACCATGCCTGGGGATCTCGCCTTCCCTCCTTCTCTCTCATTGCCCTTTCTTTACAGGTGGCTCTGTTCACTGATTGGGATGTTGGTTGTGGGAATCAGCCTTCTATGTGTGAGTATGATGGCAGATGTGTATTCTATGACTCACGCCCGGAGAGGTCACTTGTGGTGGGAGACAATGCAGAGAGCTCCAGTGCCATCTTAACTTTGGTCAGCTGTGTTGCGAATGGGACAGGAATCCAGGGAAAGGATTTGGTGGTCGCAGTAGTGCGGGTCTTAGTCCAGAACTTTCTCTGCCTTGGAATCACTAGCCAAGAGAAAATCAACCCTAAAGTTATAAGGCACTAGCCCAGTTCAGATGTAACATTCCTGCTCCAACAACTATCGTTTGCTGGAGGGGGAAAACAGCAATCAGCTCCAGCATTTCCCCCTCCCCTTGCTTCAGAGGAGACTTCCTGGTTTGTTAAATCACAGTTTCCCATGACATCCAAATTGCACGAGTCGAGTCACGAGTCTTTGGACCCGAGTCTCGAGTCCGAGTCCGAGTCCTTGGTCCAAAATGGTGACTCACGAGTCACGAGTCACTCCCAAAGCTGACTCCATGAGTCTCTATTAAAATCAATGGGGTTTTTTTCCCAACAAAATAAGGCTATTTCAGATGTGTGGCTTAAATAAATTCTAGGCACAAGTGTGCCTTTTTATTTCAAAACTCTGCAACTGATTTTGGCAAGAACAGACCAGGCAGACAAACCCAAAATAACCAGACAGGCAGAGGAGGCAGGGAACCCCAAAGCAGGCAGGCAGAGGCTTTTATCTTGGACAATTCAAACTGTGGAACTGGTTAAGAAGAGACCAGGCAGGCAGAGGAGGCTGGGAACCCCAGACAGGCAGGCAGAGGCAGCCAAACCCAAAATGTCTGAAAGGTTGCATTTTAGGAAAATGATTTCAAAAAATAAACTTGCTGTACTTCCTAAAACCTATCCATGTTGCATTTGAGGAACACAATTTTGGAACACGAGTCCTTGGTCTCGAGTTCCGAGTCGAGTCTCGAGTCCCATTAAAAATATTGGGACTCGAGTCTGACTCGAGTCAGAGGGGGGACTCAGTCCGACTCACGAGTCGAGTCCTGGAGTCCGAGTCCCCATCCCTGCAAATTGGGAAAGCATTCACTCCTGGCTTGTAGGAACATCCTGGGGAAATGATTGCTAAAGTCTTTGCTGAAGTCAGGTGCCTGTGGGGAGGAGGGAAGAGAAAGAGGGAGAGCTCAGTATAATCCCCACTGCAACATCAAAGTATAGTTTGTTGGACTGGGTGGGGGCATTAAGTTTGAACTGGGACAACCTGTAATTCAGGCTTGCATTTGAAAAGATATGGGCTTGCCGTAGGTGATTTGAAGTTAGAAGCTGGGTGCATTTGCAGAAATACAGAAGCCTGGAAATCTTTATTAAACCCTATATACTAAAAGTGAACTCAACTCACTTGAGTGTGGATCCTTACATAGCCAAAAACAGCCCCATCCATGCACAAGAGTCTTGGAGGAGCCCCAAGGTTGGCAGAAAACCTCCCCACCCCACCCCTGCCACCAAAGAGGTGTGTGTGTCTGTGTGGAAATCCCAAACAGCTCAGAGTGGAGTGAGGACTGAGTATGCTTAGTAGTTAGGAACTGTGAAGGATCAGCAACCGGATCCTTTGCGTGAGTTCGGCAACTCTAGGGTTAACCGGCAAAGCAATACAGCTCGTATCGGCTTTCTAGTACAAGAGGAAAAACCACGCTCCTTTGTATGCCCAAATAAGGCATTTTATTTGTTTACACAATAATCAGATCGGAACTAGCAGTCTTCTAAGAACACGTTTACAGTCAACACAACCTTAGCTGACCCGCGTCTTACCCAATGAGCGGGCTCCCTGGCTAGCAGATGGAATCAGGTCAATATCCTCACATCAGAGACAGTACTCTGGTCAGTGTCAGCCCGGTTCACGATCGGCGCTTCGTGGAAGAGAACGGTGCACCCGGACGGCTTGTGCTTAGGAGGATCTGGCCCCGTGGTTCCCAACAACCCACTACCGGAAGGGAGAGGGGTTTTCTACCCCAGATTTCCCGCTCTCCCCGCCCTCTGGGTCAGGTGGGGCTTATACCTGCCCCTCGGTTTCAGGTGGGCTTATCCCTGCCCAGGCAAGAAGGTGACGTAGGGGTACTTTGCAGCTCTTTGAGACTGCCCTGTTCGTTGATGGTCCTTGATGATCCTTCCTGGGCTTTTGTGGATCTCCGCCGAGGTCCTCCTTGGTTGGGGCTGATGACTTGTCTGGTTACCTCCCCGGTGATCTCATCCCTCCTCCCTCGCCCCCTCCCCGGGGGAACTGTGTGTGTGTGTGTGTGTGTGTGCAACTGGCGTTTGGGCTTTCTCCACAGGAACATAGGAAGACCCTTGGACAGTCTAGCCCAGTATCGTTGACACTGACTGGCAGCCATGGCTCTCCAGGGTTTCAGGGAGGAATTTTTCCAGCTCTACCTGGAGAAGGAGGGGGGGGGGGTTGAACCTGGGATCTTTTGCATGCAAAGCAGGTGCTCTACCAATGAGCCAAAGCCCCACCCCTGGGGGGGATGCCAATTATCTAATTTGGAATGTGGAATTGTGGAATGCTTAGTGCCTATTGGGGAGGAATGGAATGCAGTAACCAGGAAGAGAGCATGGCTGGCTAGAATCCTGAACAGGAACATCCCACACTGCAACATTTTATTGCAGGTCTCACTTGTCTCTTAATAAATGACATACTTGGTCTCTGAGTATTCATGTAGGATTGACTGAGAGGTATCCTTCCATCTGATACCCAAGTATTCTATTGGTCTGTCCATCCTGTTAAGTCTGTAGATCAAATAAGAGATACTGTTCTGGTTTTTATTGCCTTCCCTAGGCCTTAACCCCATCTCCTTTCCTTTGCCCAATAGATCCCCTTGGCTCAAAATATCTATGGACTCATTGGACCAAACAGTGGGGTTGGTTTTGCCCTTGGTAAGATTTTTGAAGAATTCTGGATTCTGCATGAAGCTTTTTGGTTTGAAACGTGGGAGAGGAGGTTGAAGTACTATCTCTTATAGTATTTTTGTTTGTTTTGTTCTGGGGATAGGTATGGTGGATTCCTCAATGATGCCTATCATGGGATACTTGGTGGATCTTCGGCACACCTCTGTCTATGGCAGCGTCTATGCCATTGCCGACGTGGCCTTCTGCATGGGCTTTGCTATCGGTATGGATTAGTGCTCAGTCACCCTGATATTGCTTTGCCTATTTGCTACATCTATATGTTGTTAATTCCCAGTGATTAAATTTTTGTTTTTTCATAAAATTAAATACTTTCCAATATGTGCAATGTACAGCAAAGAATATTTTTATTGTAAGTTTCAACAAGACAAAGCAAAACCATAGAAAGAAAAAAGGAGAAAAATATAACTACATAGATTTGAATAGATCAGTTATACATAAGCTTCAACAAAGGCAGACCAAATATCCATGTATGTATCCATTCGAAAGTGGCATTTATACTATATGCCATCTGTTCAAATGCTGAAAGTGTTGTTAGGTCCTCAAACCATCGCATTATAGGAGGTAGCATTTATCCTTCCAGTGTTGTAACATTAAGTCTTTCAGCTGTCAAAAGGGCATGGAAAATCTATGTGGTTCAATGAATATATGGGTTGGATCCAGACTTAGTCATGCTTAGAATAGACCCATTGAAATAAATGGGGAAAGTTATTCATGATTACCTTTAGTGCCACTGATTTCAATGGCTGGCTTTGCCTCATGTGAAATTTAAATAAATTCTTTCTAGTAATTATTTCTAAATTTGCATATATAGATATAAGTTAGCATATGCAGGTTTTATGCAGACTTATGTCCTGTGAGCCTGGGCCCTGAATCTTTTGAGTGCCTAACAATGCCCTCGACTACAACACCCATCAGCCCCAGCCACATGGCCAATGGTCAGGGATGATCTAGAGGACACTAGGTTACCTATGCTGCTTCATTGTATTGTTTCTTTAGCTGGCTTGTCTCAGCACAGGCATGCTCAGTAGAATGTCTGGATTTTAAAAAAAGCAAACTTAAGAAAACAAAAAAGGAACATTAACTTTAACAAGTGGAGCCAGCAACAAAATGTTGCAGTGTTCATAGATCATAGAGTTGGAAGGGGCCTACAAGGCCATCAAGTCCAACCCCTGCTGAATGCAGGAAACTAGAGGAGGGGTCTCCCATCCAAGTAATAACCAGGCCTGACCCTGCTTAGCTTCCCACACTCAGACAAGCTGAGCCAGCTTGAGCCACGGGCCTGTTGACTGCTCCCTGTTCAGGATTCCAGCCACTCCATTCCATTCCACTTCCACCCCTGGTTTTCCATTTTTTCCACTCAACAGTCAGCCAGAATTCTGTGGCCCCTGAACATGCCCCATCTTCATTGAGCTATTTTTAGGATTCCTCCCACCTTTATGTTGTTTATTCTAAACAACTTGGGGGGGGGATACTTCTTCAAACTTTGGGCTTTCCCCAAACCCACTGATGCCTCCTCCTTGTGCATGGATGGTGCTGTTTTGGCTGCATATGCGATGGCACTCACAGCTTGCACGTTGGAAATAGGAATGCTGATATACCAAAGAAAAAGTCCACAAAAGAGGGACTTTCCCCCCTTTAGCCTCATAAAAAGTATGAATTATGATTTTTTCCCCAGCCAAAAAAAGAGAGAGAAAGTCTGAATATTGCCCAGCTTTTCAAGGACACTGAAAGTAGAAAACAGAATTTGCTGTACAGCCCTGATGCACTGAGTTCATTGAATTAACTACAGGCATCTCCACAATTCCTTTCATATTTGTAGGTCCCTCTACAGGGGGTGCTCTTGTACAAGCCATTGGCTTTCCCTGGCTGATGGTTATAATTGGTGGGATCAACTTTGTATACGCTCCTCTCTGCTGGTTTCTACGGAGCCCTCCAGCCAAAGAAGAGAAGATTGTAAGTTTATCCCTGGTGATGGTGATGGTAGCGGTGAGGGTCAACTAGCTGAAATCAAAGGGTTCCTAGATTTCTTATTTACTAAAATGTTTTTTTTTTAACCCTGCCTTTCCATCAAATGTCTAAGATGGTTAACAGCTTCTAAAACTTATAAAACAATAAGGGACAAAAATAGTAGGTAAGATCCAGAGTCAAGCAGCTAAAAGCACTACAATGGAAGGGAAGCAGACTCAGGCCCCTGTCCTTACCCAGAGGACCAAGGCTGCATAGGGATGGATGAATTGGTCAAGCAGCGATCTCATTGAAGTTCTCATTTTTCCACCACTTGGCTTGTTCCATCCTGGTTCTACAGCAGATGACAAGCCTTTTTTTTTTTTTTTTTTTTGGTCTCTGCACAGAAATCCATACATATTTTTGTGTGCATTTCATGTATTATTTATTTATTTCCTTATGGGTATTTAGAAATGGCTTACATCTGCAGATTTCAAGGCAATATACACATATCATAACTACTACACGAAAGTATAAAAAAACAATGCATAGAATATATTGTATCTATGTATCCTTAGTATGGTAGGCTAAACTACACAGGGAAGGCTTGCATAATCAGATGCATCTTCAACATGTGCCCCCCCCCCCAAGTGTTGGTGCGTGTCTAATCTCATACATTTTTCCAGATGCATGTATTTGTGTTTTGCATTTTTCCCATTGGCTAAAGTGTGTTGGTGCCCATTTTTTCAAATAGATGCGTTTCCCCCATGCGCACGTGTTCAAACATGAGCATGTTTTCCAATGCATTTGTTTTGTTTTGTTTTGCGAAATGCACCACAAACTCTGAAATGTATGGATTTCCTACCTCAGATTTCATTTGGGTTTGCATTTGGTTCTGGGAGAGGCGACTTGGGTAATCTCACATTAGTATGCCAACCCAGCAGAGAATTCCTCAACCATCCCTACCAAGGGCCACTGAGATGCTGCCTCCCAGTAAGAACATAATGGCAAGGGGAAAACCAGCCTGGGCCATCCATCAGCCAGAGAAAAGCAGCTGCAGGGAGTTTGTTTCTCTGCCAGAAAGAAGATTCTGCTCCGGTTGCCGGTTGCCCTGAGGCTGCAGAACCAAAGGGAATCATGCTCTGGCACCATCCCTTAGTCAGAGAACTATGGGCTGCTGGGTTCTGTGTGTGTGTGAGTGAGTTTGAGGGGGAGGCCTGGGGTAGTAATGCAATCTGTTGTAAGCTGCCTTGAGAATCATTTGATTGAAAGGTGGGGTATCAAAAAAGCAGCTTACTATACTCCCAATTCTCTACAAAATTGAAACTGCTAGAAGCACTCTCCAAGGAAAGGGGGCGTGCTATTTTGTGATGGTATGTGCACTCAACATTGCTCCTCCTGCAAGATAAAAGACAACATCCATGCATAGCCTGCGTGTCCCTTGCAAATAGGAAGTGTGTGTTTGTGTGTGTGTGTGTGTGTGTGTGTGTGCGTGCGCGCGCGCGCATGTTGTGGGGGGGTGTTGTGTGGCTCTCAAGATTGGGTGATCTGAAAAAGTAACACTTGAACAGACACCCCAGAATTAATTTCTTGTGGTGATGATGATGATGCCTGTACTTTACGTTTCACCTTCTCTCTCCCCCACCCTCATCCCACTTCCCCAGGCAATTCTGACCCAGGAGTGCCCCATGCAGACCAAAAGCTACACCACCCAGAAGGCTCTCCAGGAGTTTCCACTCACAGAGAGCAGTGATGAAGAAGCTGAGACTGAGGAATAGAAAGAACTGAGAGTGACAAATAGAAGGAGTCTCTATCAAAGGTTGCATTTTTGGAAGCATTCTTAGGGTTTTTTCCCCCCTTGGGATCTACTAAAACAAATAAAAAAGGATGGCCGTTGGCATGCACTGGCTTAGGGGATGGTCCGTCGAGTCGAGTGCTGTAAGCAAACCATCACCCTTGCTTTAAGACTTTCCAGTAGCCATTCAGAAATTGATAAATGCTTCCCTGCGATCATTCGGAAGGAGCCTTCCCGATGCACTCCAGTGCTAATTGTCTGTCATTCATTTAAGGCAGTGGTTCCCAACCTTGGGTCCCCAGATGTTGCTGGCCTACAGCTCCCAGCATCCCTTGCCATTAACCATGCTGGCTGGGTATGCTGGGAGCTGTAGGCCAGCAACATCTGGGGACCCAAGGTTGGGAACCACAGATTTAAAGTGGTCTTCTCTCTTACCTCTATGGACAACTAAAGCCTCTATGGCAGGGGCATTGCTAGGCTGCACCCATGGGGCCAGGACCCCAAATCTATTCCACAGAGCCTTGAGTGCCCACTAGTGCTAGTGGAAGGTTTTTTTTTTCTCAGCTTGATTTCCATGCAGGGGGCAATTTTCATTGGGGCTGGGGAGGGAAGGGTTAACTCTCCCCTTCTCACATGCTGCCACCACTGCTGCCCCCAAATCTTGCCCTGCATGGCAGTTAAGCTCAGAAAAAACAGCAACACCTTTTCCATTGGTTTTGGGGGATGATCTGGGTCAGGGTGCAAATTAATTGAAGAATTTATTTTATTTGATATTACTTGGATAAGAAATTAATTGGCTGGCTTTAAATACATTCAAGTAATTATTTCTAAATGTGCATATAGACTGATATAGATATAAATTAGCATATGCAGATTTGTGCCCTAAAGGCCTGGGCCACAATTTTTTTAAGCACCTAGCAACACCCCTGCTGTGGTATTTTACTGAAGTCCAGGACTTCTCAGTTCAGCTGTAGCTAATCTGCTTCTTCTGCTATTTGGCATTAGCAACCTGTCCACATCTCACTGGCAAAGAAGATGGGTCTTCCTGGAAATCAATTTCCTCGCAATGCATCACCCGCTCTTGGGTCTGATAAGAGTTAACTCAGTGATATCTATGGCTGTATTTTGGGGAAATGTAGAGTACTCATGATTTGTGGCTGGAAAGTACTAATTGAAGCATCTCCACAAAGCTTTCCCCTCACAGTTTTTATCCTTCCCAGTGTCAGGATTTCACTGTTGCTTCTTGGAACCAGATCTCCACCCTTCCCAATAAAGATAGTAGTGAATCATCTGTGGCCAATCAAGGTAGCAAAGTATCATCATCTTCCCATACCAGCCTTTCGGGCAGTACATCTTCCTGTGCTGTGTGATTCATCATGTGTCTGTATGCCTCTCAGTATCAGTTGATGGGGAACATGAGTGGGAAGATGCTATTTCACTCATGTCCTGCTTGTGGGCTTCCCATGGACATCTGGTTGGCCATTGTGGGAACAGAATGCTGGACTAGATAGGCTGGGCTTGCCCAACTTGGTGTCCTCCAGATGCTTTGGACTATAACTCCCATCATTCATGTTCATTGGCCATGCCAGCCAGGGCTTATGGGAGTTGTGGCCCAAAACATCTGGAGGACTGAGATATACATTTGGTCTATTGTTCTTATGTTCCCTTGACTCCTCAAGACTGTATTCCACCTCTACTTTTGGCAGAAACATTGAGCGTGGGAGATTTGCGAAGTCCTTTGGGTGGGAAATACGTTTATCCTGGATTTTGGAGGGGAATGCAGATAGACAGCGAATCGATAAGTTTTTCTTCCTCTCTCATAATGCTAGAACTTGGAATCATCCAATCAAACATGGGCAGGAGTTTCAGGACAGACGAAAGGAAGGACTTCGCCACAGAATGCATTATAAACTTCTGAAATTGCCACCACAAGATGTGATGGTAATGGCTACTGGCTTAGATAGCTTTGGAGCAGGGGTTGACTAAGTGATGATGGGGAGAGAGTAGATAGAGAGGTGGGCAACTTCTGGGGTCCAGGGACTATTCCCCCCATTCTATACTCTATGGAGTGCCCCACACACTGTGGGGCACCCAAGGGGGAAAAATAGCCATCCTGCCACTGGATTTAGGTGGCAAACTGCTATGGTGTGCAAACCAGGTCAAATTTAGCTTGTTCTGAAGCTAACTTTGATGCTACAGTGCTAAAAGGGTCAAATTAAGCTCCAGAACAAGCTGAACTTGACCCATTTAGCACTCCAGTGCTAAAACTGCCATTTTTTTAAAAAAATGTTGTTGTCTTTAGGTGTTTGCTGCTGCTGTTGCTGAATTCAGCAGCATGGTGGGGGCTACGTATGGCCTGTGGGTCGCGTGTTGCCCACCCCTGTGACAGAGGGATACTGTCCCTGAATGGGATATGATAACCTTGGCTCCCCAAATGGAATTGATTGGCAGTAGGTTGAGGACAGGCAAGAGGCGGCATGTCTTCACACGACACATGATTCATTTCATGGATTTCACTAGCCCAAGATGGGGTGGTGGTGGAGGCCATTGGCTCAGATGGCTTTAGGCTGCAGTTCTATGCCCACTTCCATGGGAACAAGCCCTACTGAATACACTGGCTCTAATGCACTGACTTGGTTTGCATGTCACAACAACCCAGTTTGTTGCTGTTTAACTGAGTTTTTGTGAATGAAGCAGAAATGAGCAAGGGTCCTGGATCTCACCAATCAATCGCTCCTGCTGAAGCCGGGCGCCACTAAAGAACCCAGGGATGCTTTGTCCCTGGGTTGTTGATCGTAATGTATGAACCAGGGTATTCTGGGTTGTTGGGGGAGGCATGTAACCCATGTTTAACTATGGGTTACAACTCTGGATTGTCTTTCCCCCAACAACCCAGAATATCCAGTTCCCTTGGTTGTTTAGGTCTGTCTGGCTGCAGCGGCAACAATCGGGTGGCGAGAATCAGCTTGCTCGCTCACTCCTGCTTTGCTCACAGCAGGGTTTAAAAAAACCCTGGGTTGGTGTAATGTGCAAACTGGGCCAGTGGGTCTAACTTTTGAGTAGACACACACAGGATTGCACTGTTACAAGGAGTTAGGCCAATTCATGGAGGATAGATAGGTCTGTCGGTGACTATTAGCCATGACAGGAGGGTCCTGCAACAAAATGTTGGGGTGTGGGGTGGTCCTACTGTGTTCCATTCAATCAGCTATGTCCACACCTTGTTTGGTTGCAGAATCACGCTCCTGGAGGAAGCCTCGGGAGTATGATTTTTCTTCCAACAAGATGCGTGCTCTGTGTGTGCCTTGTTTTCAAGCAAAATTGCCCCCCCCTTTTAATGTGCCATCTGTGCGCCGGTGCGCTGTTCCCCTGATTCTGCCGGTACCTCCCTCTTTTACATGGGTGGTGACAATTTGGCCACATAAGCAGCAACACTCATGCCTGAACATTGGAAATAGAGGGAAAGATGGCAAAATGGAACCTCCGTGTTCAGAGGCAGCATTTCTCTGAGTACCACTTGCTGGTGGGGAGGAGCAATAAAAGGAGAGGGCTACTGCACATATCCTGGACTAGATGGATCTTTGGTTTGATCCAGCAGAGCTCTTCTTATATTGAGCAATCCTGGAAGACTTCATTGCCCATCCCCACCCCCCACCTGCTGCCCCATACATCAAATACACCCCACATATATTCCATGAAAGTCCACGCTATGAGTCTTCCCGTTACATCTGCGCTAGGAGGAACTGAGAAACCATCCAGTGCGTGTCAGGAGCAGGCTGCCTCTCTCTGTCACCTGAAGCAGCTGCAACTTTCCGTTTGGCACAGTCAAGGCGTGAGACTGGGAACGGCATCAGGTGACCCTGACTCATGCTGCCAGGTTTCCAAAGGGATGCGGAGAAGAAGAAACATCTGAGAGAGGACCGGCGCACAGATGGCACATGAATGATGAATCACTGACTGCTTGCTTGATCTCTCTCCAATGAAAGGATATTTTTTTAAACGAGAACATCCTTGCATGGAATTAATTGAGAAAAATGAATGGTGATCAAGCTGGCTTTAAAGTGCATTTTGCCCTAGTGTGCTAGATCCTTACTAGCTCACCTTCCCAGATGAAATGGCTGGGTTCAGGCAACATGATAACCCACACTCAAGGGTTGAGTATAGGCTGAGTGTGGGTTGTCGCTGAACCGTGGGTTATCGTGTTGTCTGGACCCAGCCATGATCAAACCATGGTTTGTTAACCATGAACCACCCACAGTTCACCACCCAACAACAAACCACGGGTTCTCTTCATGGGTTGTTCGTGGCTAACAAACCATGTTAGCGCAGCTGGGTTCAGACAACACAATAACCAACGGTTCAACAACAACCCACTGTTCAACCCTGAATGTGGGTTATTGTGTTGTCTGAACCCAGTCAGTGTAGCCTTTTAAGCCAAGGCACTTGTGAGACAACACACAAAATGGCAATTTAATAGTGTTCTTCAACAACTCACACCTCACATCATGGCCCCATGACCACAAGAGTTTTCCATGGCTGCTGTTCTAGCTAATTTCATTTACATTTTCCTAAGGATGATATTGATTTCAAATGCTAAGACATTAGCTCCTCTGCAGGTAAGCTCGGGGGCAGAAAAGGTCAGTGGATTAATTTCAAATTAAAATTTAGACATATTTAGAACTGGAAAGATTTAAAACTACTCTTCACCTTTAAAATATGGCCAGAGGTACTGCAGTTAGCATGCATTGCAGATTATGGCTTCAAGGAATATACATTCAGGCTCTGCCCTATGCACACTTACACAGGATTAAGTCCCAGTGGATTGAGTGGGGCTTACTTCTTGGTAGACATGCATTGGATTGCACTGTAAAATACCATACTCGCTGTGGAATCCTATACACGAAGGGACTTGCTCCCAGGTAATGTGTATCTAGGATTGCAGCCTGAGTTTTATTGGTATTGTGGAAGACCAGCAACTGGGTCTTCTGCGTGAGTTTGGCACTTAACGGGTTAACCGGCACTGAGATGCATCCCGTTAAAGCAAGTGTAAGCGACTTAAACTCGTAGGCGGCTTAAAGGAAGCACAGGAGCCTCTTCGCATCAAAGAATAGATGCTTTATTTACTACAGGTTAAATGGAGCGGAACTAATAGACTTCTAGGAATACTATAACATAAACAAGACCTGGTCGTGACCTCAGATTCATGAGTGAACTGGTTCCCAGGCTAGCGTATTGCAGCAAACGTTACCTTAGACCAGAGACTTTACACCATACAGCTTCTAGCCTGACTCCGAGCCCGCCGGCTCGGGGAAGAGAACTACTTGACCCAGCCGGAGCTGGACTTGGATGTTGTCAGCTCACCCGCGCTCCAACAACGGCTCCTCGGGTGGGTAGAGGGGTTTTCTACCCCGTCCCTCCCCCTCTCCGGCCAGTCAGGTGGGACTTATTCCTGCCCCTTCGTGTCAGGTGGGCTTATTCTTGCCCGGGAAAGGTGACATGTTGCAGTTACTGGGTTTCTTCAAGGGATACTTTGCAGCTCTTTGAGACTGCCCTTTACCACCGGGTCATCCATGAGTCTTTTTGTGGATTCGGGTGATGTTCCCTATTGTGCGCCTGTCTGGCCAAACTGGTATCTCCTGTTTTCCCCCTGGTGGGGATTATGCAGACAGGGGTTGCCAGGGGAACTACATGGGGTCGTTAGGGGGGAACTATGTCGGGGTTCATGCCACTGTGAGTGTGCAGGCTTTCTCCACAGGTATCATGGGTCATTTACAATGCAATCCAATGCATGTTTACTCAGAAGTAATTCCTACTGAGTTCAATTGAGCTTAATCCCGGGTAAGCATGCTTCCAGGTAAGGAGTGAGGACAGTGGTGCAGCTCACTCATTTTAGACCCTGGATGTAATGGTCTAAGGGGGCTCCCTTCTTGTTAGATGGCCATGTGCAATATTTCAATTTTGAAGCACACAAATAAGATTTCTCTTTTCCACACACCCTCATCACCATTCCATTTATTTATTTATTATTTAATACATTTTTATACCGCCCAATAGCCGAAGCTCTCTGGGCGGTTTACAACAGTTAAAATCATAAAATATAAAATTTAAAACCACAGATTAAAAACAAACAGCAGAGCTAGCAGCATGCTTTACTACTGCTTCTAAATTCCTGACATGTTAGAGCAAAAAAACCCAAAAAGCAAAACTGTTTGCCAATCTGATTTTAAAAAGAGAAATACTCTGAACACGGTCCATTTTCATTTTAAACTCACTAGCAAGCTGCAAAGTGAAATGCTGCCTTTCCAGCACCATCTTTCTTTGGGTTCAAAAAGAGTGCTTCTCAGACCTCACCTCTGCCTTGTTTTTAGTTCTTGGATCATTTACTTTCGTTTTAGTCTCACCAGTTTGCCTTCTGAGAAATGCGTGTTTTATGACTGGCCATGCCACCATCAGGGGTATTTTATGAATAGGCAAGCCCCTTGGCAGCCATTTTGTGAGAGTGCCTATGATACTCTCTCAAAATTCCAAGTGTGCTCACCAACACAAAAAAGGTTGGAGACCCCTGGCTGAATCGATATCCCAGCCCTATAGGGTAGGCAACTTGCACCCTCCAGATGTTTGGGCCTATAACTCCAATAATTCATAGCCAGCATAGCCTATAGTAAGGGCTGATGGGAGCTGTAGGCTGTACCCTTCGCTGTAGAAGGGCTGATGGGAGCTGTACCCTTTGCTGTAGAAAAACAACAGCACTGAACGATGTAATGACTTCTTCACTGGCAGCAACAGGGTTAAAACAACAACAACAAACAACGGCGAGAAGAGAAACCCATAGCTGAGTTTTCTGATTGGTCGCCTGGCATGTAGAGGCTCCTCCCCCTACGATGCAATTCAGCCAAAGCCGTCTCCCTTCGTCAGATTCAATCCGGCCACTCCGCCTTTGCAGCACAGATATGCAAACATAGAAGAGCGACGCATCACATTGTTTGATTACAGCGATTCCGGGTTCAAACACGAGAAGCCGTTTTTAAGAGGTCCCCTACTTAAATTCGAGATGACCTGACACAGTCCAAAACCAGAGTGTTCCATTGGCTTGCATGCAAATACCTTGCGTTGTTTAAAACTAAAAAAGAATCACCTTTTTTGGAGGAGGCGCACACGCTAGTCACAGATGTGCTAAAATCTTGGATTTATTCATTGATTCCTATCATCTCTACGTGGGGTTGGGTGAGAAGAAAAAAAGGTTGACTGCACCCGGAAATAGGCTCTCTGCATTAGTCTTTAAGGAAATCTATAACCGAGCATGCGCGACTGCAGCTCTGCCTCCGCGTGGCGTCAGCCCCACAGCTCTCGCGAGATCTTCGCGTCCTGTTCGGGTCCTATGCTCCATCTGCCCGTTCGAATGTGTTAGGTTGGGTCAGTCCTCGTGGCTGCAAGATGCACTCGGATGATGTGAGTTGGGGGAGAAATTACCGGGTCGGTGGTGAGGGATGAAATAGCCGGACAAGCCGGGTCGGCGCCGTCCGGCCGCTCCGGGTTAAGCCTGTCGCCGCCGCCTCCTCCTCGAGCCGGGCTTCCTTCCATCTCCACGTGGGAAGGGGTGGTGAATTCTTCTAGAGGGTCCATTCGAGCTTCGAAACCCGCTTTCGATGCCCGGCGCTCAGCCCAGCCCAGCCAGCCAGGGTGCGTTTGTGTGTATATATAAAGAGATTATCCTTGAGCATGTGCAGAGTACCTATTTGGCGTCGAGAGCACATAATGCAGGCCACATGCTGAAGCTAAGCAGGTATGAGCCGTGTCAGTGCTTGGATGGGTGACTGCCTCTGCTGCCCACATCTGTTCTCCTGCATTGAGCAGGGGATTGGACTCGATGGCCTTATAGGCCCCTTCCAACTCCTATGGACCTTTGTAGTGAATCTAGGAGGTCAGTCATTTTAGGCTGTTACAGCAGACGAAGCTGCTTTGTATTTAGTTATTTGTTTATTATATTTATGTCCTGCCTTTTTTCCTGCAAGGAACCCAAGGTGGCCCACATAATCCTCCTTCTCTTCATTTTCTCCTCACAACAACCCTGTAAGGTAGGTTAGGCTGAGAGTCAGCGACTGGCCCAAAGTCACTCAGTGAGCTTCATGGCCGAGTGGGGACTAGAACTCAGATCTCCGAAGTCCCAGCCCAACACTCTCACCACTATGCCACACTGGAGTCAGACCGTTGGTCCTCCTAGCCCAGTGTTGTCCACACTGACTGGCAGTGGCTCACTGGGGTTTCTGAAAGGCCTTTTCCAGCCCTGCCTGGAGATGCTGGTTATTGAATGTGGGACCTCTGGCAGGCAAAGCTTGTGCTCTGTTACTAAGCTACAGCTTTTTCCATATAGCAATCTGGTGCCCCTCCCCATGTTTTGGACTTAAATTCCCATCAGCCCCTGCCACCATGACCAGTGGTCAGGAATGCTGGGAGTTGTAGGAAGCCACTCCCTCTCCGACTCCTCTCTGCCAACCCACTTCCCCTTGAACAGCACCGCCCACTGTTTATATAACAGGCTTCACCCCTCCTTCTCACTCTCTCAGCCAATCAGCAGACATCCAACAACTCCAGATGTCCAAAACATCTGGAGAGCATCAGGTTGGGGAAGGCTGCCCTACAGTGTGTGTGCTCATACTCCCTCCTTTGTGGCGTTAAAGCAACAGTGTTGAATCTCAGGCTCGTGGGCCAAATCTGGCCATCCGGGGTTCCTCCAGAAGGCCATGCCCCTTCCCCCAGCCACTGATAGATTTGGTGGTTTTGCTGTGTTTGCATAGTGTCCCCCCATGTTTTGAAATGTGCCTCCTAAGGCCCTGGTGTACAGTATTGGGTATTTTGTTCCCGCCCCTTTTGCTCCGTCCACCACTGGAATGTGCCCCCCCCAGCTTCTCCAAAATTGAATTCTGCCCCAGAACTGAAAGAAGTTTGATACCCATGCATTTAAGGCTAATAGATTTAGGGAAATAGGTCAGTGGTGTGCAGAAGTTCTTAGATTCGAGCCCTGGAATCTCCACCTAGAAGGATCAGGTGGCAGGTGCCGGGAAAGACCTGTGCCTAAGTTCCTGCAGAGCTGCTGCCAGTCACGTAGGAAGCTGCCCGTATACTAAGCCAGGCTATGTGCCCATCTAGCCCAGTATTGGCTAATCTGGCTGGCAGGGGCTCTTCAGAGTAGAGAGAAGGCCTTTCCCCATCTCGCTTCTTGATCCCTTCAGTATCAGTCTAGACAAATACTCTGATGTGGTATAGGGTGGTATTTGATTTATTGTGGCGGTAGGGTTTGTGGACTAGAACCTACTTCATCGTTGAAGCATATAAAGAAAAACTGTAAACAGAAGGACCGTGAGGCCATAGAATGCAAGAGGTATATTTTGTGACGCTTCTGTTGCGAGCTCAAATGTATACAAAATGTATCTAGGCTTCACATCATTATTACTGACTCTGACACTGACTCTCAGCCTAACCTACCTCACAGGGTTGTTGTGAGGATAAAATGGAGAGGAGGAGGATTATGTAAGCCGCTTTGGGTTCTTTGAAGGAAAAAAGGCGGGGTATAAATACAATAAATAAATAAAATAAAAATAATAATTACCGACTATACCTCTTGTCTTTAATGGACCTTTGGCCCCCTCTGCTTAGTCCCCCCCCCACCTGGTCTATAACTGCCAGCTAAAGATAACTGTGACGCCTTGTGATTTGAACTCTCAGCTTGATTATGGTCAAATTCCACCTCCACACTCTATTAATCTCCTATGCTGCCACCAACCCCCTCCAGGGTAACCAGCTCAGACCACTCCTTTCAAATTTTTAAAGAGGAAACAAGTTTATTTATTTACAACCAAGGGTAGGGAAATAGATAATGTTAAAAGATTCTAAACTTTGTAAAGCTCATGCTGGCTCAGCTTGTCTGAGTGTGGAAAGCTAAGCAGGGTCAGGCCTGGTTATTACTTGGATGGGAGACCCCTCCTCTAGTTTCCTGCATTGAGTAGGGGGTTGAACTCGATGGCGTTGTAGGCCCCTTCCAACTCTATGAAACTATGAATCTCTCTCTCTCTCGCTCTCTCTCAGACAGCACTACCCAATGCTCCCCTCTCCCTAGACTCCACTCAGACTTCTCTCCCCCCCCACTCTCCAGACTCCACACACAACTCCCTCTCTGACTCCTCTCTGCCAACCCACTTCCCCTTGAACAGCACCGCCCACTGTTTATATCACAGGCTTCACCCCTCCTTCCCACTCTCTCAGCCAATCAGCAGACATCCAACATTCCACACGCCTGTCACTCCCCCTCCCCTCACATACTAACAGATATAATAATTTTGCCCATGGGCAGGGGCCTGACAGTAACCCTTTATGGCATCTGACAAAGTGGACTTGAGTCCGTGCACACTTCTGCCACACTAACAGCCCGATCCTATGCAATTCTGCTTGGGCCATTGTATTAAATGGTGCTTGCTCCCAGGTGAGCGTGTATAGCAGCCTCTCCCAGTCTGGTGGCTTCCAGATGTGTTGGACTTCAACTCCCATCAGTCCCTGCCAGCATGGGTGATGGTCAGGCATTCTGGGAGTTGTAGTCCGACCAAAACATCTGGAGAGCACCAGGTTGCGAAAGGCTGGTGTATAGGAATGTAGCCTAAATCTGTTACCCTAAGGTAGGGATAGGCAATCTGGTGCTGTCCAGATGTTTTGGACTACAACTCCCAGAATGCCTGACTATTGGCCGTGCTGTCTGGGGCTTATAAGAGTTGTAGTCTGGAGGGCACCAGGTTGCCTACCCCCTGGCCTAAGGTGTTGCAAAACTCTTTTTGTTGCTGCTGCAACAAATTTTAACATGGCTACAGCTCTGAAAGTCATTTGCAACAGTAATAACTGACAATAACACAAACTGCCTTGTTTTACCTATGATTAGTAGGAGAGTAACCATAGATTGCCCCCACATTTATAGGAATGAGTAGTAAGAGCTACCAGAGGTAAGGCTTTCTAGTCAAGATTGTAGCCCTGACATGTGTCTCTTTGGAAATCAGCTTTTGAATCCATTGTAGCTAGCGTGCTTCCATGAAGGAGTTGGTTCACCAGTAGGGAGAGTAGGCAGGAAAGGAAAGGAACAAAATGGCAAATGTGGTTCAGTGTAAGCATGTGTAAAGTGATGCACATTGGGGTAAAAAATTCCAACACCAAGTATAAGCTGATGGGATCTGAGCTAGCTGCCCCCCCAGCAGCTAGCAGTAACTGACCAAGAAAGAGATCTTGGGGTCCTGGTGCACAGCTCAATGAAAATGTCAACCCAGCGTGTGACTACTGTGAAAAAGACAAATTCCATGTTGGGCATCATTAGGAAAGGAATTGAAAATAAAACTGCCAAGATCATACTCCCCCTATACAACTCTGTGGTGCAACCACACTTACAATACTGTGTACAGTTCTGGTAACTGCACCTAAAAAAGGATATTGTAGAGTTGGGAAAAGGTCAACTAAAATGATCAAGGGGCTTGAGCAGCTCCCCTATGATGAAAGGTTACAACATATGGGACTGTTTAGCTTAGAAAAAAGGTGAGTATGTGGAAACATGATAGAGGTGTACAAAATTATGCATGGTGTGGAGAAAGTGGATAGGGAGAGATTTTTCTCTCTCCTAATACTAGAACCCGGGGTCATCCCATGAAGCTGATTGGTGGGAGATTCAGGACAGATAAAAGGAAGTACTTTGTTACACAGTGCATAGTTAAACTACAGAATTCACTTCCACAAAATGTAGTGATGGCCACTAATCTGGATGGCTTTAAAAGGGGATTGGAGAAATTCATGGAAAAGGCTATCGATGGCTACTAGTCCTGATGGCTATACGCTACCTCCAGCATCAGAGGCAGTATGCCTATGCACACCAGTTGCCAGGGAACATGGGTGGGAAGGTGCTGTTGCACTCCTGTCCTGCTTGGGGCTTTCCCGTGGGCAGCTGGTTGGCCACTGTGTGAACAGAATGCTGGACTAGATGGACCTTTGGTCTGATTCAGCAAGGCTCTTCTTATGAGGATGGGAAACAAAGCCTTGGGTTTCTCTGATGCACAAAGCCCAATAGAGGCTGATTAGCCTTTTCTCCTAAAAGGTTGAGCAGCTTCCGTTAAGAGGATTCCAGTTATTATACATTCTCAAAGATAAGGACTATTCTCATGCAAACCTGCCCAGGCATTAAGGATCTGCATTGGAGGTTCTTCTCCAGGAGTCGCTGAGTTTAGAAGTGAGATAGGTGGCAACTGGGGACAAGGCCTTTTTTGTGGTGGCATCCCATTTTTAGAACTTCCCCCCTGAAGAGGTCCATCTGATGCCTTTGTTGTTGAGTTTTGGACACCAGGTGAAGACTGTTTTATTTGTATGAGCTTTTCTTTGAATGGTATTTTGATTGATGATGATGATGATGATGATGATTTTTATGATTGATGGTTTTCATCTGCTAATTTATCTATTCCAGTAACGGTGTTATCTGCTTTATTATTAGTAGTACTGTGTTTTAATTTTTGGATTGTTTTGATTTTCATTACTTTTGTGATGCTTGCCACTTTGGGAATTTGGTTAAGCTGAGAAGCAGGATATAAAGTACCGAAATAATAAAAACTTAAAGTAAGTGAAATTAGAACCATTGTGTTTGTCATGGTTAAGGGACACATTATCCTATTAAGTTGCTGCTATTGCTGTGCCCACATCTTTAGTATTTATTTATTTATTATATTTCTACCCTGCCTTTTTTCCTGCAAGGAACCCAAGGCGGCTTACATAATCCCCCTCCTCTCCATTTTATCCTCACAACAACCCTGTGAGGTAGGTTAGGCTGAGAGTGAGTGACTGGCCCAAAGTCACCCAGTGAGTTTCATGGCCGAGCGGGGACTAGAACCAGGATCTCCTGAGTCTCAGTCCAACACTCTAACCACTACACCACACTGGCTTTCTTATGCTTTGTTCTGACTTTGTTCATTCTCTAAGTTAAAAGCTACTGTGCAGATAGCCGAGCATTCTAGTTTTAGTGTCGGCAGAGATCCCCAGAGCCTGTTGCTGGAATGGGATTCATTAGAACTTAGCCACATGGATTGCACATGAGAATTCGTGAGTCGGCTTCAAGACATTCCATTGACTCCCATGCCCCTTACCCAGGTCACACCTTTGCGTTGTGCCTCAACTTAACATTTATTGAATTACTAACACGGTCATCTTCTCTTGTCAGATTGTCTGGGATACTCTCGGCAACAAGCAGTTCTGCTCATTTAAGATCAAGTAAGTATTCCTGCACCCCACCCTCCTCAATCTGTGCCGAGTTGAAGGGCTGCTGGATACAGTGGCTATGCTACTGCTGCCTGGGATTTAGAGCCCCAAGCAAAAGGGCCAAATTGAATAATGATTTAAATAGAGCAGTGTTCTCCAACCTGGGGTCCCCAGATGTTTTTGGTCTACAACTCCCAGCATGCCCCAGCCAGCTATGCTGGCTGGGGCATGCTGGGAGTTGTAGGCCAAAAACGTCTGGGGACCCAAGGTTGAAGAAAACTGAAATAGTGTTTCCAGCTTCCGAATTTATATTTGCTGAATAAGCATGCATACTAATTGGTTGTTATAAACAATTAAAACAGATTTGTCTGCTACTAAATAGAGCCTTTTATATCACCCAGAAACTCTGTTCGTGCTTAAGGTATTTATCATGCCTGACCTCAAGAGACACATTTTTGCCCCTGGTTGGTTCTTTTACATGGAAGAATCAGGCTTTAATTCAGTGGGTTAAATCTAGACTAACAGTGCAATCCTACACATGTCTACTCAGAAGTAAGCCCCTTTGAGTTCAGTGGGTACTCTCAGGTAATTGTGTATAGGGCTGCAGTCTGTTGAACTTACAGCCATTGAAATTAATGGTTGATTTCTATGAGAACTCAGTTCAGCTAACTTATAGCACAATCCTATGCGGGTCTACTCAGAAGTCCTATTTAGTTCTACTGGACTTCCTTTTGGTAAAGCTACACAGGATTGCAGCCTTCTTCTGTGTCCAGTCCAATACGTTTAATAGGGAGGTGTGGATTCAGTCCTAAGCATTTTGTGTGTAGAGTTTTAAATGTTTGTAGCACTCAGATACCATTTTAAGCTAGGCTATTTTTCAGGTGCAATTAATGGAAATGGAATAAAAACAAACAAACCTGATTTAAACTAAAATCTGATTCTTTATTTATTTTTATTTTTTAAATTATCTGTATCTACCATGGTGCTATTATTTTGTGGTTGCAAAATTTAGCATGACAAGCTTGTGTTGTCAATCAATCGAATGTTTATAGAGCAGGGCTCCATTCTGGGAAGTAGTTTGGAACAGAGTTTGTGAAGGCCTGGAGAAAAAAACAAGAAGGGGGGGGAACAGAAGGGGGGAAAAAAGAATTCCCCCCATCCCTCCCCCCTGGACTTTTGGAAAATTGGGGTGGGTCTGATTTTTTTCCTGTTTTCTCCCCAGTTTCCCCCCCCCCCCCAAGCCTTCACATCTCTAGTTTGGAAATTTAGGAGCAGTCTGCTCAGTCCAGTTTCTTGCTATGTTGCATCAGAGGAGACTTCAGTGTGGTTATGAAGGGAGCAGCTATCTTTCAGAGGCTGAGCTCCAAAACAAAAGGACTGGGAATCTTGACTTCTGGCGCCTCAGTTCTTCTGAGGGCTGATTTTAAAACAGGGAGGTAGTGGATGGAACAGTTCTCTCATGCAACAGTGTCATGTCTGAGGAGAGATTTCAAACAAGTGATTTACACCCCTCCGACCTCTGTGGAAACTTATGTAATACATTCATTTAAGAGAAACGTACCACATGAGTAGCTGGATGTTTGAATCAGCCCTTTGTCGTGTCACTCTTTAATAGTGTCCTTGGGGCATAATGACCACTATCTTATTTTTGGTATGAGAATTAACGGAGTACGTAAGGAGCACCATGAGTCACACACCACAAAGACTTTGGTGTCCCACTGTGGTTGGAATGCTTACGAAAATGTTCTCAAGGCATGTGATTTTTGGACAAGATAGCACCTTTTTAGCTTCAGCGGAATTCTTTTGGAGTCATCCCTCTGGTTCTCGAGTCAAGCTTCCATAACAGAACTAGAATGAGCCGATTAGAAGAAATGAAGTTCCGGTGTGTCAACAGCACTCGAATGAACGTTTCATTCCAAGTCTCTTCTTTGCAGGACCAAAACGCAGAGCTTTTGCCGGAATGAATTCAATCTAACAGGCCTGTGCAATCGCTCCTCCTGCCCCTTGGCAAACAGCCAGTATGCTACCATCAAGGAAGAGAAAGGTGAGGGTCGTGGCAAGGTTCCTCAGTGTCATACCACCCAGTGCTCATGCTTCCTTTTGCATTGAGGGGTGACCATTTAAGGCACACGTTGCTTGAGGATCTGTGTTTTCATATGTGCGCTGCAAACCCAGCCAACTGATTCTGCATTGTGTGGGCTGTTTCCCCTTCTCTCCACCCACCCAGGTTGTTGTATGTAAAGATTGCAACTTGGTAATACATATGAAGCACTTTGAACGCTTGAAAGTGTTATGCAAAGGTTAAGTATTGTGATTATTATTATGCAATGGTAGGAATTGCTTGTAACACATCCCGTGAGTCTGATGTTGCACATAGTACTAGAGATGGGCTTTTGAGCCTCAGGCCTGTGGGTCCCAATCAGCCTTCTGGGATTCTCCAGATAGCCATGCCCCCTTTTCCCTGACCGTTCGGTGTTTTCCCAGTTTTGGCACAGTTTTTTCCCCATTCTAAGGGAGCGATCCTATGGCCCCTAGACAGGGTCTGAGGGGCCTTAGGATTTTTTCGGATTCCCAGATCTGAGGTCTGAGACTGCTTTTCCACCTTGGAGCTGAGAATTGGAGCTCCACCCCCTCACAGCTGGCGCGGAAAGAACCATGCTGGCTTCTATCCGAGGTTCGGAAAGCAATCTTGGAGAGGGGGAGAAGGGTGTGTTGTGGAGGGAGGGGAGGAGACTGGAGAGGCCAGAATACGAGCTATCCTGATGCCTTTCCAGCTTCTTTTCCTACCCCTCTGAGACGCTCCAGTTAGACACACAAAAAAAGCCCGTCTAGTGAAAATGCAGAGTGGGAGGATGGGGAGGCGAAGATCGCCTCCGCAGCTCCTCCTCCTCTGCAGTGGATGCCCATAAGCCTCCGGGTTCGGGGGCTTACGAGCATCCTGATAGGATTGCGACCTAAAAGGTTGAAATGCCTCAACTATGGCTTTGTTATCGGAAGTAAGAGCTTTAAGTTAAAGCTTAAAGGGAATTATTATTGTTATTATTATTGCTACTTATATACTGCTTGATATCATAATATCTACAAAAGCCAATATAAAAACAATGTAAAATAATAAATACATTAAACGTTAGGAGCAGCTGCTGTTCAGCTAGAAGGCTGATGCTCCAGTACTTTCTGAGCACCAGTCTGATGAACTTGCGTGATCTGTGCTCTGGCATGCATCCTGCATCTGATAACCAAGGCTGCTGCGGACCTGGCAGTGACTTACATATATGCTGCTTCTGTTTCAGGGCAGTGTTACCTTTACATGAAGACCATTGAACGTTCCGCTTTCCCCAATCGGCTCTGGGAACGGGTAAGCTCTCCTTCCACGCTTGCCAGTGGGTATGTGGTTTTGTGTGTGTGTGTGATCTGTTTATTTTTAACTTGATATTTGGGGGCTGGTTACTGCTACGCAAGATGATGGCAGAGGGTTAAAAAAAAAAGAGTGATCAGAATTTAAGCAAAAGATGTGAACATGGGGTGAATCTGATTCTTGACCTTCTCTACCTTCAGTTGACCATCTCTATTTTCTCTACCTTCATTTATCTAGCAGTGCACAATCTGAATTAGATTGCACAGTTCAGCCTCAATTCTGAGAGAGAGATGTGTGTTTAGAGCAGGTTATTAACTGAGTCGTCCCCCCGCCCCACCCCAAATAACGACTACTATTTAAAGATCTTGCTGGTAAAACTTTAAAGCAAGTAATTTAAAATAATAATCAGCCTGCGAGCAGCACTGCCTTAGTCAAGAAGCAGCACTGCCTTAGTCAAGAAGCTACATCTCAAGCCAGAGTAGAAACTGTCAATGCAATCCTATGTATTCTACCCAAAAGGAAGTCCTATTGAGTCCAGTGGGACTTACTCCCCAATAAATGTGTATTGGATTGTAGCCTGTCTTTACAGCGGTTAAGCAGGTTTCTCTTGACTCTCCACTGATGGATCTCTCGGAACATCAGAAACTGCCTCATACCAGTCAGATTACTTCCTTGTCTGTCTGTTTAAAGTATGTTTATCCAGCTCCTCAGCCAAAAAGGCACCCAGAGCAGCTTACATGCAAACAGTAAATCAAGATAGTCCCTGCCAGGAGGCATACAATCCTAAAAAGACACAACATGCAAGGAAAAGGGGATGGGAAGGGAAGAGGAAAATAAATTAAGTAGTCTTTCAACAGAGCTGGTGGAATGGCTCTGCTTCCCCTCTCATCTCCTGCTGGAAACTAGCTCAGCGTTTTCTACTCTGAATGGTGATAGTTCTCCTGAGCCTCTGAGAGGTCTTCCCCATTGCCTGATCCTGATCCTTTGAACTGGATATGGCAGAGATTGAATCTGGGTCCATCTTCATTCAAAGCATGTGCTCTGTCACTGAGCTATGGCCCCTCTCCGGGTGACACAACTGTATTCTCGTAGTTCTTCTTAGTTACTAAATGCCATTGGTGCGTTTTTAATTGTGTCCTTAAGACCGTCTGTGATTTCTTCTACGCAGTTCTGCTTGGTGCCATATAAACTTGTCCACTAGAGGGTTTTAGATACAGCTAAACCAGCTGAGCCAACCAGCTAAGCCATTGGACTCTGAATTTCCTTAAGAAGGGTGAGCTGTCAGGTAGTTGAGTTTGCAGATGGCACCCAGTTATTCAGGGAGGTGAAAACCTAAGAGGATTGTGAAGAGCTCTCTCCAAACTGGCTGAGGGAGCAACAAATTGGTAAACAAGGTTCAGTGTGAACAAACTGCAAAGTGATTCATATTGGGGGAATATGTCCCCACCACACACACCTGCTGATAGCGATGACGAACCAGGAAAAAAGATTGTGGTAGATGGCTTATTTGGGAAAAGAAGGTCAACTCAGTGGTTAAAAGGCAAATTTCATTGTAGGGATTATTTGAAAGGATGTTCTGTCATTATTAAGGGAAAGTCTGTAGCTCAACGGTGGAACAGATGCTTTTCATGCCAACAGGCCCAGGTTTAATAACCGGCATCTCCAGTCATGGCTGGAAAAGACCCGTCTGAAACCTTGGAGAGCTGCTGAACTAGAGGGACAAATAGTAAGACTGGGTTTAAGGCAGCTTCCTATGTTCCTATGAAAGAGATTGAAAATAAAACTGCCAGTCTGATGATGCCTTTATAACAGGTAGGCAATGTGGTGCTTTCCAGATGTGTTGCACTATAATTCTCATCAGCCCCAGCCAGCATGGCTGATCAGGGATTATGGAAGTTGTAGCCCAAAACATCTGGAGGGTACCCGGTTGCCTGCCCCTGCTTTATAGACATCAGTGGCATGGCTACATTTGGAATACCGTGTGTTCGGCTTGCCCCATCTCAACAAGGGAATTGTCCGGGCTCCACCCCCAAATTTGTCTTGGGTTGCCCTCTCCTTGAGCTGGGATCATGCTGGGCTTTGACGTTCGGTCTCAGAGCTGCTGCAGACTTCTCGCCTTCCTGTTTTTGGCAGGTCCGGCTGAGCAAGAACTATGAGAAAGCGCTGGAGGAGATAGATGAGAATCTGATCTACTGGCCTCGCTTCATCCGGCACAAATGCAAGCAACGCTTCACCAAGATCACGCAGTACCTGATCCGGATCCGCAAGCTGACACTCAAGAGACAGTAAGTCGCAGTGCTTCTCCAGATGGCCTTTTCTAGACGGGTTTTTTTTGGGTGTGTGTGTGTGTGTGTTCTCTGTAGACTTGCGCCAATGCAACCCAAGGATTGTAGCTAAGCTCAAGAGGGTACAGGGAATTCTGATGGGTGGTGGTGGTGGCAGATGACCTCAGCATCCCTGCTGATTAAAAAGGGCCAGCGCTGTGTCCCTGTGAGCCCTGGCTCCGTTGTGCCACTAAGCCCAACTGTGTTCCTTTGAGTCTGGTGTTCAATACCGCATACTCCTTGAGTTGGGCCTGGTGCTGCCACAGGTGTAACAGGCTGAAAGGAGCGCTCAGTATAACTTTGTTTCTAGTTGATGGTTGGCACCTGGCTTGCAATGCCGCTTCTCTGACCACTTCTTCCCCTTTGCAGGAGGAAGCTCGTTCCGTTGAACCAAAAAGTTGAAAGGCGTGAGAAGAGGCGAGAGGTAATGCACCCGTCTGAAGCAATGGCTCCTCATCGCAACAGTTTGTCTCACACTCGGGGCCCAGTGTTAGCATATGGCCACCTTAGGCAGTGGCCCCAGCAGACTCATGGCTAATGCCTACCCAGGGCTCCCCTTCACCATCCCCCCCCCACCAAGTGCTGATCAACCTCTGGCAGCTAGGTCTGTGCACCGACATTTTTATTTCCCACAATGCCCCAGAGCGATGCCAGGTCAGGGGCATTGTGGAAAATAAAAATGGCAGCTCCCAGATCCAGTTGGCCTGCAGGCCAACCAGCGCTGATCAGAGTGCTAGTGCTGCTGCCGCCACCGCTAATCCCTGCCACGTAAGCCTACCCGGGTTGGGACTCCCCTCCAATGGCCCCTTCAGACCTGGTGCCGGCTGTGGTATCCTTGGCTTAGAAATTGCCTCCCTCCCCTCAGTCAACTCTTTTGAGCCTGATCAAGAGGTAGGACTTCCCAGAGGCTTTTTCCTGTTAAAAGAGTTCCATCTCTCCCCTTTCTGGTCTTTGTCACTTTCTCCTGAGAGTAGGAACTCTTGCTGCTCTCCCACCAGTGAGCAGCTGGAGGTTCAGATATGGATACTTTTGTTTTACTACTTCTGGCTAGTGTAGAAAAGCCTGCTTCAGCATGGCGAAGCGGCAGTGCTGAAGAGATGAGTCTGGGGCAACATCTACCCACTGTACTCCCTTTCCCCTTGGGTTTGGCTGTACATTTCCCTCGCATGGAAGGAAACTGCGACCCCTCTCGCTACTGCTGTTCAGGGAAAGGAGAATGTGGCAGAACTCTTCCTTGCCAAAATGCCTGAGGGTGTGTCCATTTCAAGCGTGCAAGCAAGTTATTCTGTCCCAAGAAATTTCCCCTGGAGATGCTCAAGAGAGTATCCTGGAAATACTTCAGCAAGACAGGGACCTCTCTTCAGTAAACCTGATGGAAGTCTCTCTTCATGTGCCGATTCTCCCAGGCCATTGTTGCTTCCTGCAGTCTGTTCTGGCTAGAATATTTCAATTCTGGGTCCTCCTTTTTAGCTTCCGTCTACCCCAGAGGTGTTTTACCAAGCACAGCAGCCATGATTGCTCATGTATGATTCCAGGGGGAACAGGACAAAGCCTCTGGCAAGTCACTTTTTCCTGAAGAGGATGGGAGGAATTGACCCCTTCCCAGCTGACAGCCTCTTCCTGTCTCTGAACCTTCTCATTTTGTTTGCTTCCGCCAGGAAAAAGCCCTGATTGCAGCTCAGCTGGACAACGCAATTGAAAAAGAATTGTTGGAGAGACTCAAGCAGGACACGGTATGGTATCTTAAAGTAGTGCATGGTGTTCACATAGGGGTAGAGTTCCCTGGCTGTTTCCAGTAAAGCAGCGCATGAAAAGAAACAGCACTTAAATACCTGCTTGTTATTGTCTTGCTGCTCATGAGCAGTACCTTACCTGTGGCTAAGTTATGGCTGCAGCGAAAAAAGGCAAATTCCATGTTGGGCATAATTAGGAAAGGAATCAAAAATAAAACTGCCAATATCATACTGCCCCTATGGAAATCTATGGTGTGACTACACTTAGAATACCGTGTACAGTTCTGGCCAACACACTTCAGAAAAGGATACTGTAGAGTTGGAAAAAGTGCAAAAAAGGGGAGCCAAAATGATCAAGAGGCTGGAGAAATTCCCCTATAGCTCAGTTCAGATGATCAAGCAACCCATGGTTAACAAACCATGGCTTGTTTGTGAGCATACACCCATGAGCAAGTGTACTGGTTCCTGCGCGCTTGCCTGCATCCACTTTCATTTAACCCAGGAACAGTAACCTTTCCTCATAGACCCAGTTTGTACGTCATGGCCAATTCCTGGGTTGTTTAACTCAGAAAATGATGGGGGCGCACAGGAGTGAGTGAACATGCTGCCTCCTCCTTGCTTGCCCACATCCACTTTCAATTAACAACCTAGAAACGCCTCATTCCTGGTTTTTTTCGTGATGTCCGAACCCGAAACTGGGTTGTTTAGGGATTAGACAACCCAGAGTTAACCTAGCAATTGCCCATGATTTGTTGGTGGGTTAACTCTGGGTTGTTTAACCCATAAACAACACAGAGTTTCTGAGTTCGGATATCACAAAACAACTCTGGAACAGAGTGTTCCTAGGTTGTTAATTGAAAGCAGAAGTGGTGAATGGGCAGCACTCACTTGCTCCTCCACCAATTCCTGGGTTAAACAACCCAGGGTTGTCCATGATGTGTGAACTGGGTCTATGAGGAAAGGTTACAATGTCTGGGACTGTTTAGCTTAGAAAAAAGGCAAGTATGGGGAGACATGATAGAATTGCATGAAATTATGCATGGTCTGTGGAAAAAGTGGATAGGGAGAAGTTTTTCTCTCTCCCGCATAATACTAGAGACTGGGGTCATCCCATGAAGCTGAATGGTGGGAGGTTCCGGACTGATAAGAGTACTTCTTCACGCAGCACATATTTAAACCATGGAATTCACTACCACAAGATGTAGTGGCCACCAACATGGATGGCTTTGAAGGGGGATTAAACAGATTCATGGAGGATAAGGCTGTTAGTCTTGATGACTATATATGCCTACTGTTTTAGAGAAAACCAGTTGCTGGGGAACATGAGCGGAAGGTTGCTGTTGGGCTCATGTCCTATTTGCGGGCTTCCATGGACAGCTGGTTGGCCACTGTGTGAACAGAATACTTGACTAAATAGGCCCTTTGGTCTGATCCAGCATGGCTGCTCTTATGTTCTCTGGCACCCAGACTAACCAGGAGGGGAGAGGGGGCATAATTTCCAATTTCAGCGGGCCTTTCAGGATATTGTTTGAATAATTTTCTTGAGATCTCTGGATTTGTGGGTTTTCTGTTTTTGTGTTTTGGGATCATCTAATCACGTTCTGCTTCTTGGCATCCTCTCTCTTTAGTACGGCGATATATATAACTTCCCCATCCACGCCTTTGACAAAGCTCTAGAACAGCAGGACGCTGAGAGCGAGAGCGACTCAGATACAGAGAAGAAGGAGGAGGAAGCGGAGGATGAAGTAATGCTTTTGAAAATTCATTTGCTGATGTTGCTCTCCAATAGAGAGAGTGGCATTGTCAAGTCCCTGACTATTTATTTTATTTATTATTAACATTTACATACCGCCTTACCTGCTAAAAGGTCATCAAGGCATTGCATATTAATAGGGAGAAAATTGTGTTTGCAAATATTGCAAAATATTTCTACTGAATATGTCTTGTATCCTTGCTGTACAATGGTCTACTACACACCTCTGTTGGGAATTCTTCCTTCCCTAAGATCTCCTGCAGAAATATAGGTTCCTCGTATTAATCTTCTACATTGTGAGTTATACGTTCAAGTGATTAGGAGACTAACCCAGAGAAGTAATATCTGCATATAGGGCATTACTACCATAGACCATTGTTTGTCCCAAACCTTCAGATGTAGACTGGTTATGCTGAAGAAAACTCAGGCTTCTCATCTGACTGTATTCTGGACGATACATCAAATTGTGCATATTCTGCTTCCAAAAACTGGGTTTCCCAAAATGTCAGATTTTGTTCGTCAATGACTGGGAATTGGGGAAGGATCAATCATGGGAGACTGAGAAGGAATCCCGCCCCCCGCCCCCCCCCACGCACCCTTCCCTTAATTTCCTGAGCTTTTGCTATGCTTTCCCTGCAGGGTTCAAACAAGAGGGAATTTGTGGAGGTAGACGAGAGCGACCTCAGTGATTTCGAGGTAAGCCCAGCTTGATGAAGGCTGTTTAGCAAAACTTAAGAGGCTCTTATGTCCTCATACTCTACTGTAGGCATATTGAACCTCTTTTAGCCCAAGGGCTGAATTTAATTTCAGAGAAGCTGTGGTGGCCACATTCCAGGGGTGGACAGGGCAGAAGGCAAAGGGCATGGGGGCAAAAATAACAGCATATTTTAGCTTAAAGCTCTTAGTGCCAGTAACAAAGCCTTAGGTGAGGCCTTTCAGTTGTTTGGAATTGGGGAAAAACTGCAGGAAAGACAGCAAATGATTGGCTGCCATGGGGGCCTGGCTAGTCACAAGTGGTGGTGGTGACGGGGGGAGAGAAAGAGCAAGGCTAGAAAGGGTAGTCGTCTTTGTCTCCCTAATGTTTTCCATGATTTTATTTTTTAAAAAAATATTGCTGGCCAGGGAGCGGAGAGCTTCTTGGGCGGCGCTGGAGGTTTCTGCGAGCGCCATGGCCCAATGTTGTGGACCCCTGTATCTATAAAGAAGTGCATGAAAGCAGAAGCACTGTTGGGTCTAACCGTGTTGCTTTCTCCTTCAAGGATATGGATAAACTGGCGACAAGCAGCGAAGAGGAGGGAGAGGAAGAAGAGGGTACATCCAGCGAGGAGGACGAGCGAGAACGACCGTCCACGTCTAAGGGCAAAGCTCCCCTGAAGGGGCCAGCAAGGAGGAAACGAGCTTACGTTGAAATAGAATACGAGCAGGAAATGGAGCCCCTGTCTAAATTGAAAGCGACGTGACTCTTCCCGTGTTTTGAGAACTCTGTACTGAACGAGCTGGCTGGTGGAGTGGGACGGGGTGCCAGCGGCTCTCGGCAAAGGCCGTCTCCACAACGCCTAAGACTGAAGACAGCATTAGGAAATGTCCAACTGGATTGAAGCCTCATTTGGAGCTGAGAAATAACTGAGTATTCCAGTATGCCCTACATTTATCATTTTTTTGGAGTATATTTTTGAACACTGAGAATTAAAAAAATATTTTTAAAAATTCTATGTTCTGGGCTAGGGAATGAAGATGGTCGACATTTTTAAATACTAGTATATGTCTTTATTAACCCTTTGAGCTGCTTTGAGGCTTTTGGGGGTATAAAAGTGGCATATAAAGAAGTACACCAGAACAAACTTTCCATTGCCCATCTGTTGGTTTGGGGTTTTTGCCCCCTTTCCCCAATAGTAAACAGACCTTTAGCTATAGCAGGGCAGGAGTGGCGGTGGAGTTGGTGGGATTCTTAAAAGCCAGAGAATTGCTCCTTCCAACCTTTGAATGCAGTCTTTTCTTTATTAAACTTCTCTCTTGAGCTCCGAGGGGATAGACTTCTTGTAGGCTCCTCTTGTACTTTCCGTAGGTATTCCTTGAGGTGCTCATCTTGACAACTGTGGTGGACTCCTTGCAGTAGGACCTGAGATGGGGTGGGGAAATCAACTGCAGTCATCCTGTTAGAACTGGGCAGCAGCTGCATCTTATTCTGCTCTCTATCTGTTCCTATAACATATAGGAAGCTACGATATATGGAGTCAGCCCACCTAACTCAGTATTGTCTACTTTACACTGACTGGCATGGCTCTTCAGGGTTTCAGAAAGTAGTCCTTGCCAGTCCTATCTGGAAATGCCAGGGATTGAACCTGGGGCATTCTGCATGTTAAGCACCGAGCCAAGTGCAGCATTATTCAGAGCTATTAATTGTCCATGCATTCCAAGAGGTGGTACTTGTTTTGACAGCTTGGCTGGTGGCTCCCCACAGTAAAATGTTAAGAGTCTAGACTGGGGGGGTCCCCATCCTTTTTGGGTCAGTGGGTACACTTGAAACTGTTGTGGGCATGCTCACAAAATGGCTGCCAGAGGGTGCTTGCTCATTCATAAAATGGCTGCTATGGCCAGTCACAAAACACTCATTTCCCAAAAGGCAAATTCATGAGACTAAAAGAAAAGTAACTTGCCCAAGAACCTTAAGTGCCTTTAGGGAGGTCATGGGCTCTCCCACACTGGAGGCATTCAAGATACATCTGGACAGCCATCTGTCAGGGAGTTGGACTTCATGGCCTTTTAGGCTCCTTCCAACTGTACTATTCTATGATTCTCTGAAGTACAATGCAAAAGTGGTGGCTGAACCCCAAAACACAAACCCATTCTGTTGAATACAAATAAAAGCTGGTGCCTGAGGGCAGCATTTTGCTTTGCAGCATGGCAACCTCCCAGTTATTTATTTTTTTAAACCCTTAAGAATTAAAATTGGGATGGGCAGGGAGCTTGGCAGGCACCAAGAAAGGTGTCTGTGGGCACACTGGTGCCCATGGAGACCATGATGGAGACTCCAGGTCCAGAAGGATTATTCTCATGAGTTGCTTTGCAGCCTCAAATAGGAATATAAGGATATTAATAAAATATGTCCATTCGAGAATCAGACTACACTAAATATTTTATGGACATATACATAGACTCTTCCCTGTATGGAATGGAGGGGGGATTTCATACAATGCATGTTGATTAGCTGTCAGTCTGTGATGACTGCCTGACAGAGGTTAAGTCAGCCCACCCCCAGAGGTTTCCATTGTCTGCTCTCCTGTTAAGAATGAGGCTGCTTCCTTTTGCCTATATCACAGGCCCACTTTACCTCAGGACTGCAGGGCTTTCCCTTGCTCACCTTCACCTGTCCGTGGGAACAGTGATCCAGCAAGAGAAGGCACTCGGTGGCTCCCTGGAGCAACGCTGCTTTCACAGGCTCAGGTGTTGAGCTCCTGTCTGTAGCCACGTCCCACATCATTCTCAGCAAAGCCTTGAGGAGTACGGCGAGACGGCAGGTCATTCTACAGCAAGGAGACGGCAAACTCATGTCAGTCTGATTGGAAAGCTTCGTTTTGGAGCCAGCTGAGTCCCAGGAGGATTGGGGGGGGGGATTTAGGAACACACACTCGACCTAGTAGGTAAAAGTAACCTAACTACCAGCAGAGCAAAAGTCACTAGCACAGGAGCAGTATCGGAGCTACAGGGTATTGTCCAACCACTTGCTGCATTGTAAGAGAGGGGTATATTTCTCCAGCACATTTCCAGACACAGATGTCCCTTTGGTTCTATATAAAGGCCTGAAATATGAAGACTTGATGGGGATTTCCTTTTCAGTTTTAGGAGGACTATCAGAGGAGTGGGGCCAAGAAGGGAGGTTAGCTATGCTAACTAAGGGCACAATACTCTGGACTGCACCCTTGCTGCTCGGAAGCCCCTGAACTCGGAGGCTTCTGCGATTCCTATGCGTTGCTGGGCTAAAGCCAGCAGGGTGGAATGAACAACAGAGACGATCTTTGCCTCCCTGCCTTCTGATCTTTTTTGCTAGGTGGGTTTTTCACAGCCCATCTAGTGTGGGCACTTTAGAGGGGGAGGCTCAGGAGAAAATTTCCTCCTAGCCTCTCGTCTCCCCACTGGAACACCCATGTTTCCCCCTCTCTGAGGTCCACTTTCCGGCCTCAAGAGAGGCAGCTGCCACAGTTCTCTCTCTGCCATCTGCTTTGGGTGGATTCCCCCGACACCCCCTTCCAAGGTCAGAATGCCGTCGCTGACTTCAGAAGGAATTTTCTGAACCATCTTATGGTCCCTGGGATGCTGGCACAGGGACCATAGGATTGCTCTCTCCCTGAAGGCTGAGGTAGCATCAGACTATTTTATCCATCTACCCCGGGGAGGAGTGTACCTCTTGCAACCTGAGGGCCAAATTTATTTATTTATTTATTTATTTCATTTTTATACCGCCCAATAGCCGAAGCTCTCTGGGCGGTTTACAGCAATTAACAAGACAGTCCCTGCCCACAGGCTTACAATCTAAAAAGACACGACACACAAGGAAAAAGGAATGAGGAGGGAAGAAGGGGGAATATTAATGAATACTCCTGGCAGGGGTGGTGGAATGGCCCTGCGCTCCCTCTCATCTCCCTCCTCTCAGCCTGCTGGAATGGCTGCTGTGGTGGCAGTGGAGGGAGGAGGAGCCGTCATGAGGGAGGCTCAAATTCAAGTTCAAAGGGATTCTGGGTGGGTGGCAAAGGTGAAAGGGCTGGGGCCAAAGTACAAACATTTTGGCTTAAAGCTCTTGCTGCCAGTAACCTAAGCATGAGAAGCATTTCAACCTTTTAGGATGGGGGGAAATATGCAAAAGCTAGGAAACCACTAAATGACTGAAGATTGGGGGAATGGGGCGTGGCCACCTGGGGAACCCCCAGGCAGGCCAGATTTGGCCTGAGGTTCAACACCCACAATCTAGCCCATTGTCGTCTACTCTGAGTGGCACTGGCTCTCCAGGGTTTCTAGCAGAGATTTCCCATCATTCAATCCCTTCACTAGAGATGCCAGGAAGACTGGACCTGGGGCCCTCTGTGTGCAGAGCATGCGCGCTGCCACTGCGTTATATGGTCCCTACCCAGAGTGGGAGCAGAGGGGGAAGCAGGCTTGGCTAGCGTGTGCAATCCCACGAAATCTCAGACACTGTATCTCCAGTGCAGAGGTGGGGAATGTGTGGCCCTCCAGATGATGTTGGGACTGCAACGCCTAGCATCCCTCTTCGCTGGCTATGCTACCTAGGGCTGATGGGAGTTGCAAGTCTGGGTCAAACAAAACAGGAGGACATCCAAAACGACCCGACGGAATGAAGAGACAAAATCTCAGGATGCTGAAAAAAAGTTTTATTCCCTGAAGTAGCCCAACGCATTTCGCACCTGTATGATAATATATGATGGGCCTTCATGGGTCAATATTTCTAAAAATGCCAGCAGAGAAGGCTTGCCACAGGATTCATCGTTTGGAATAAAACTATATTTTTTCAACATCCTGAGACTTTGTCTCTTCATTCTAATGGGAGTTGCAGTCTGCCAGCATCTAGAGCAGGGCTCTCCAACCTTGTGTCTCCAGATGTTGCTGGCCTACAGCTCCCAGCATACCCAGCCAGCATGGCTAATGGCAAGGGATTCTGGGAGCTGTAGTCCAGCAACGTCTGGGGACCCAAGGTTGGAGAGCCCTGATCTAGAGGGACCAAGGGTCCATCTTGTCCAGCATTCTGTTCACACAGTGGCCAACTAGCTGCCCACAAAAAAATCCACAAGCAGGACATGAGTGCAACAGCACCTTCACAGGAACGGTTGCACATAGGCATACTGCCTCTGAGACTGGCTGGTAGCATAGAGCCATCAGGACTAGTAGGCATTGATAGCCTTTTCCCTGAATTTGTCCAGTCCCCTTTTAAAGCCCTCCAAATTGGTGGCCATCACTACATCTTGTCAAATAAGGGCCACCAGCACTCATCAGGTTAGCAGGAATGACTGTTAGCACAACGGGAAGCTAGCGCTTGCGACATCAACCCCGCAAACTAGCGTTTCTGGAACAGACAGGTCAGCAGGGCTCCCATCTGTGAGTCAGGGCTAGTTTCCAGGGTTGCGATAGCAAGGGAGAACTTTCCATTGCACTAGTGGTCATTCCTGCTGGTGCAGCGGCACCAGTGCATACAGTCCATTGTGGCTATTGATTACCCACAGTTTCTTGGTCAGATCATGCTGCCCAACCAGTGGAGCTGGCTTCCATATGGTCTTGAGGCTGACCATCTTACTTTGCAGGCCAGCGGTGTGAAATTTCTTGTGTCTTAATCTGTGTGTGTTCAGCAAGAACAATACATTTGAACCTAGAGAATAAGCTGCACCTCCACATGTAGAGAGATGCTGTCCAATGTTTAGGGCTTATAAGGTACCTGGGCCAGGCGTGCTGTATTGTGCGCTTCAGTGTTTCTAATATTGCCAATCTAGCAGCTTCCTCGGGTCCATCGGTGATTTCCAGGTATCCCACAATCACCTGCTGCAGCCTCTTCAGGTGACGGGCTATCTGAATGCCAAGCCTTTCAAAAAAACAAATTGGTGAGGGTTATAACTTTTGCATGAAGAGAGCGCTATTCGCTTGCAAAATGCAGGATGAGGATGGTAGTGGCATCTCTCACCTCTCTACAAAGCCGGGCAGGTTCCTGGCGTAGACCCTCCGTAAGGAGAGCCGATGCTCCACTTCCATATGGGTCAGGATCAGCTGGAGCACCTCATCAGAGGGTGCCACAAGCCGTGGATCATGGGACAGCTGCTGCGGGGCCCTCTCCAGGATCGGCAGCAAGTCCAGCACACAGAGCAATACCACCTGTTTGAGTAATGAGATCAGGTGAATCTATGGCGCAGCAACTAAGAGTGTTGGACTTGAGGCCTACTTTCAATTCTCCACTCTCCCATGAAGCTCACTGGTTGACCTTGGGCCAGTCACTTGATTTTCTCTCAACCTAACCTACTTCACACGGTTGTGATGATAAAAGGCTGTTCTATTTAGGGGAGGGTACTGTAGCTCAGTGGTAGAGTGCCGGCTTTGCATGCAGAAGGTCCCCAGGTTTGATCCTCAGCATCTCCAGGTGGGCAGGAAAAACTCCTGCCTGAAACCCTGGAGAGCAGCTGCCAGTCAGTGCAGACCAGGACTGGGAAACCTGTGGCCCTCCAGATGATATTGGACTACAGCTCCCATCATCCCTGACCATGTTGGCTAGGGCAAATGGCAGGTGGAGTCCAACAACCTGTGGAGGGCCAAATTTTCCTCACTCCCTGGTATGGACAATACTGAACTAGATGGACTTACAGCCTGCCTTGTTATAAGGCAGCTTCCTGTTCTCCTGCCGGAGCCGAAATGTCAGCCGCTAAAATGGTGTTCCGTAGTCAGATCTTGACTCAGGGAGGATACACACAGACCTGGCTAGCGCAACATAAGCCACGGTGGGTTGTCACTGTGGGTTGTTTCATGGTGGCTTGTGATGTCTGAACCCGTAGCGGATTTTCCATTGTTGGTTGTTCTCCATGAACAAGCCACCCTGAGAACCCATGGCTTGTTGTTGGCTTGTTCAGGGTGGCTCGTTTTCAGGGTGGTGTGATGACTGACCCTGGCAGGGCGTCTTCATCGTGGGATGTCGGGAATGGCTGGAGAGCTGCCCGGCAAGAGCGGCGAAAACCCCTGCTGCTCCTTGCGATCTCGCTAGTGCCTCCGCCATCCTCCCTCCTCCCTTGTCAGTGCCTTCCTCCCTGTGCCACCAGAAATGGAGAAGGATGGACACCGGAGAGTGTCCCGAACACCTTTGCCACCTTTTATTCTTTTTCAGGTCTTGCACAAGCGCGCACATTCAAAAGTCCACTGCTATGAAATTTGTGTATTTCTACCAATCCCCTTCACTGCTCTGCCTTGAAATTTGCATATGTTTATCTTGAAATGTGCTTATCTTTAATTGCGTATGTTTACCGATCCACCTCACTGCTCTGTAAGCCACGTGTATATCTGACAGCTAACAATGGAAACCAGTGGAGGGAAGCGACGAGCACGAAGGGGCTGGGGGAGCCAAAAGCGGTCAGCAGCTGGGGGAGAAGGAGCTTTTTGTAATTACTTCAGGAGTAGGTGAGGCAGCCCTTTTATGGCACAGTGAAGTGCCAAAGTGGAGAATGAAATTTGAAAGGACAGTGGAAAAAAGGGGGTTATTGGCATGCTGGGCTAAAAAAGGGACAGGTGGTCTTACGCAAGGCTCTGAATTTTTTTTTTAATGTCTGTGAATGCATTACTGCGTTCATAAGGGCTCAGGAAATCATATCCCTTTGGCGATCTGATGGGGGGGAGGCAGTTTCCCTCGGGAGCTGGCAACCCCAGCAGACCAATTGCAGAAAGGGTGCTGACATAGGGGACGAGGACTTCTGCCACACAGGTGCCTGGGAGATGTGCCAGGAGCAGGTGGGAGGACTGAGGGGGAAACAACCCAGGTGCACCCCATTGTCTGTTGGGGGTAACACGGGTTATTGAGTAAAAAACAAACAAACCACCATGGCATATCTTCAGGGTGGCTTAGCGTGACGTGTGAACTCGCCCATTGCCAATCTGCTGGTTAACTGAGCAGCAAAACGGGACAAATAAGCGGCTTCTGCTGTGCCCTTCCGCAAGAGAGTGGCCGGTCCACATGTAATGAGATGCCTCCGTGGATGAATTTCCCCCGTGGGGCTTCTCGTTGTGGAGGCAGCCACCGTTTTGAACATTCGAGGCAAGGCGGAGGCACACTGTAGCTTCTCATTACATTTGAGCCCAGCGAGGGTGGGCTGTTGGGGTGGTTAAGAAGCCACCCGCAACCTGGAAACAGCCCATGGGTTCTGTGTGGCTTGCCAACCACCCCAACAACCCACCTCGCTGGGTTAGCACATAACAAGAAGCCGTGGCGGTGGGGGCTTGGATTGGTAACTTGGTGTCCGTGGGTGCTGCCTGCAACCCACCGTGGCTAACAAGCCATGGTAGGCTGCTGTGATCGTGCGAACCAGGTCAGTGGCTGCAGGCTGGTTCAGATTCAAGGCAGTAGAAATTACATTGATGACCTGAGAGCCACCAACTCATTTTCAAAAAAGGGATGCTGAGAAGCCATCAGAGAGCAACCAGTGACCACAGAGAGCAGAGGATTTTCTACCTTGTCTTTATTCCACCAACTTCAAGGGAGAGTTAAGAGGGGATGGCCTGTAAAACAGCAGTCCTGAAGGCTGCAATCCTATGGCCACTTACCTGGGAGTCAGACCCACTGAACTCAATGGGGCCTCCTCCTGAGCAGCCATGTATAGAATTGTACTGTAAAATTACCTGCATGAGCTGGGCCTCCTTGCAGTAGAGATGGTTGGAAAGGGCATGGTACACAACCTGCACCCTGTTAAACTGGCAGAGGTCAGCTGCTGGCTGCAACAAGAGGAAATTATTGCATTAGTTTGACCTGCTGGGTTGTCAATGAATTCACTTGCGTTGTGCAAAAGGAATCTCCTCAAAGAGACAACATTCATCCATGCTATACCATAAGAACATCAGAAGAGCCATGCTGGATCAGACCAAGGGTCCATCTAGTCCAGCATTCTGTTCACACAGTGGCCAACCAGCTGCCCATGGGATCCCACAAGCAGGACATGAGTGCAACAGCACCCTCCCACCCATGCTCCCCAGCAACTGGTGTACATAGGCATACTGCCTCTGAACATACTGCAGAACATTGAAAAATGACAAAAAGCTTTGATGGGACCTTGACAGGCCAGGATCTAGCATAACAACAACTGAGCAGATAACATTTAGAGGCAGTGCAATTTTGGCAACCAGATGCTTAGAATAGGCAATAGGAGACCATTGAAATTAACGGGACAAGTCAGTCATGACTAACTGAAGTCCTATTGATTTAAATGGGTCTACTCTAGGCATGACAAAATCTGGATCCAACCCAATAAATATAAATGCACAGCTGCTTAGGCATGCTCAAATTAATGTGTTAACAGTTTGAGGCCTTCATTTCCCCCCGCCTTAAAATGTAAACAGTAAGGAAAAATGTGATTGAAATGCCATGTTGCCATGGGTAGAGTAGACCCATTTAAATACTTACAAGAACTCCAAGAAAAATGATTTCCCAGTAAAGGCTTTGCTTGAATATGATAGTGCAATTCTATGTATGTTTACTCAGAGGTAAACAGAGCTATATTAATAACAGCAATCTGATAGCTGCTGATTTTCATGACCATCAGACCCAAGAAAACTGTGGGCAAAAATCAGCCCATGTTGATGTGCCCTACTGTGGTTGCCAGGCACGGAAACGTCGTCACTGAGAATAAGTCCTCACTCTGAAGTTGAATGAGGTCATGAAGCCATTTTCCCAATGTCAATCCCCAATTTTCTGCTAGAGATAAGAGAAATCCTAAGTCCCAGTTCATGATTCCTGAAACATGCATCTGAATGGGGGTGGGTATCAGTGCTGGCCGTTTCTGAGGGCCGTTGGAAAGGACACCCTCCATAGGCCCCCCTCTCAATGGGCGAGTTCACACGACATGACAACCCACACTGCGAATAAGCTATGCAGAGTGGGTTGTTTGTGAAACACCCACAGTGCACCCAACAGATAATCAGGCTCACTGTGGGGTGTCCCCCTACTCCTCCCCCTCGGTCTCCTGCAGGTATCCCAGGGGACTCCGCAGCAAGACCCATCTTGTCTCCCACTCCCCTTGCCAACTGTGTGCCCTCTTTTGCTCGCTGCAGCTTTCCCTGCCCCTATTTTTTTCCTTCGGTGATTGCTTTTCACGATCTCCAAGTTGACAGCCAGTGACAGCCCCTCCAAAGTGCCAAAGCAGCACATTGGAAGGGGTGTCACTGGTTCGCCATCTATTTTTAATTTCCCCCCCACCCCCAATGTGTGCAAATACTTTCGTATTTACGGGAGCATGGAGCTTTGACAGCTGCCAAAGCTCAGACTTCCTTTTAAAACGGGGTGTTTGACAGGACTAATCAGAGTTTTTTTTGACAGGGACATATGCATACTGGTGTGTGTATGTGTGTGTGTGTGTGTGTGTGTGTGTGTGTGTATAGTCCCTGTCAAAAAATCCTGAGTAGCTCTGTAAAAAACCCAATTTTAATAGGAAGCCTGAGATTTGACAGTTAGCTGTCAAAACTGACAGCTCCCATAAATGGGATGGCTCACACTTTTCCACCTTCATGAGCGCCTAGAGTCTTGGGAAAGGGTGGAAAAGATGCAGACACTGAGAAGAGCCAGGTCCAGCCAAAAAAAAATAGGGGATCTTGCAGCGAAGGGGGTGATCTACCAGCTACCCCATTTTATGAGCAAAGATCGCTCGTGGCTTTGCTTTCTGTTTGCGGTTTGCCTTTTGACAGCTGTTAGGGGAAAGCGAAGTAAAAAATAACCATATTTGCAGCCTCTCTGGGTCAATGTTCATGGTTGGCCCTGCTACACTTTGACAGCAGACATCTCCCAGGACATTGCCCAGGCGAGGCTTCCCATTTTGAACCAACACAAGTGTGAACCTCCATACTTGTGCAAGTCTGATTAATTTTTTTAAAAAAAAAATTATGAAAATATTTGTGCACAGTTGGGGAGCCAAAAAAAGATGGCGTACCAGTGACAGTCCCTCCAATGTGCTGCTTGGGCACTTTGGAGGGGTTGTCACTGGCCGTGACCTCAGCAATCACGAAAAGCGATCTACAAAAAAAAAAGGGGGGGGAAGGGTGAAAAAGCCACGGTGAGTGAAAAAGGGCTTGTGATCAGCAAGGGGGACTCTGAGCCAATATCGGTTGCTCCATTGTGTTGCTTGGGCACCAGTGGGGCAGCTGTCACTGGTGGTGGCCTGGGCCGGCTTGGCAACAGTGGCAAGGGGTTTTCACTGTTCTTGCTAAGCGGCTTGCCCATTGTTTCCCTAGACCCATGACGGGGTCGGTCGCCCGGGTTCATACAACACAACAACCCATTGTGGGTCCAACAACCGCTAATACAAGCCATGGGTTGTCAGGGTGTCTTGTTGCCCTCAAACAAGCCACCCTGCGGGATGCGATTCAGGTTCACACAACACAACAACCCACCATTGCTTGTCACCCACAATAGGTTGTCGTGTAGTGCGAACCCAGTCAGTCAGTCAGTCTACCTTTTCACTGTCATTGTCACCAGCAGTTATTGTTCCTCACCCTCTTTCTCAAAATTGCTACCACTTGCTTGCTTGACAGGAAGAGAGCCAGCGAAAAAGCAGGAAGTGGCACAAACGGCTCCTCCTTCTCACGACCACTATTGTCTAGGCCAGAGTGAGAGGCAGGTGAACGTGCATGTGGCAATGGTCAAGTGGAGGAGAAAGTCCAGGGGGCTCTTGTCAGTGGGCCCCTGCTGGGGAGTGGGCCCTTGGCAGGTGCTCAGCCAGGCCTACCCCTTTTGCCAGCAAGGGGGAAGCATGGCATTCACACTGCCTTTTTCTTACCACGTTACGAATGATATGGTGTAGGCATTGCACTCCCAGGATTTTGTTTTCCACTCGGTAGTCATCTGACAGCAGCAGTGAAGGTGGCAAGACTTTCTCTAAGTGCTGGCCAAGCCAGGGCCTTGTGACTTGCTGGAGCACCTGAGGAGAACACGTGCTTTGTTGCTGGGTTGCGCTGCCATGTTTCTCTGAAGCAGAAGAAAAAGAATAATTAAACTCCTCCGGGCACGCGCTCTGATCTTGGCCCGACCTATAGCCAGAGAGGGAAAAGTAATAACATAGGAAGCTGCCCTCTAACAGGCCCGACTTTTTGCTGCCCTAGTCCGGCCTTCCTCAACCTGGTGTCCTCTGGATGTTTTGGACTAGAACTCCTAGCATTCCTCACCATGGGTTATGCTGGCTGGGGCTGATGGAATAGAAGTCCAAAATATCTGGAGGGCACCAGGTTGAGGATGGCTGACCTAGCCCAATATTTTCTAGATCTTCCACACCACCAGTTACCTGATCCTTTTAACTGGAGATGCCAGAGATTGGTCCTGGGACTTTTTGCATGGAAACCTCATGTTGTTGTCCCTCCCTTTGGGGAGCATTTCGACATGGACTTGCTCGAATTTCAACCAAGTAGCATGAATCCACAAAAGTGATGATGGTGACACAAGGAAAACCAGTTGTACTGAGATTAATCTTCAGCGAAACAATCCCTTATGGGGGCCCTTATTATGGTCAATGGTAGAGTATATGCTTTGCTTGCTTAAGGTCCCAGGTTCTGTCTCAGTCATCTTCAGTTAAAAGGATCAGGTAGCAGGTAATGTTATACTGGTCACTTCCTGTATTCCTAGTGTGAACGAAATCAGACATGGCAAGACACTTCTCTTGGAGGAAGCAAATAATGATCAAGCCTAGAGAACCAATTGTGTGGGATTCCCATATTGAAGTCCCCAATGAGATTGGAATGTTCTTCAGCTCTCTATCCCAAGTCCTCAGAGACTACGGCCCTCCTCCTGATTAAACCAGGGGCTGGCAACCCGTGGCCCTACAGAAGTTGTTGGACTACAGTGCCTATCAGCCCCAGCCAGCCTGGCCAGGGATGATGGGAGCTGGACTCCAACCACATCTGGAGGACCACATGCTCCCCACCCCTGGCCTGAACCATCACTCCCATAAGGCTTCATAGCGGTCACTTTCAAATGAACTCTGACTTTAGAAATAATCCCCTAATTATCTTTTAAGTGTTATTATGTTGCCATTGAAGGATGCTTCACATGATCAATTTTTGTCTTTATATAGAGGTCCACAAATATCATCATCGCCAGAGGCTGGATCTTTACCTCTGGCAATAATCACTGGGCTTTCAACTCACTTGGTCAACTCCAGTTTCAGGCACTGCATCACCACCGCAAACCACCCGTTTTCACCTTCGCAGGCACCTCTGAGGAACTCAGGTACCGACCGGCAATCAGAGGCTCGAAGCAGACCATCCAGCAGCTCCTGAGCCACAGACCGGTTCCTTGGCTTGCTCCAGGGAGTTTCTGCCATGTGAGTTACGGCAAAAATAAACGTGGGCCCTGCCAATTGGCGCAGGACTGAGCCAACCGCCACGGAGCCTAGTCCTTCCAGGCCTTTAGCCGCTTCCACTTTGGCCACAATGTTGTGGAACACCAGGCTGGCATCTGCGGCTTGATCAGCGATTGCAGCGTAGGAGAGGCCATCACCTCCTCCCTCTGGCTCCTGCTGGGGTGGCGCTGCGTAGTGGTTCAGAGCGACTGCCAGGTCACGAAGCAGGGTGGGGGTGGCATTCAGGTGGCAGCCCCCAAACAGCCACCAGGCAGTCCACAGCCTCCAAGATGGCCAAGAGGTCTCTGATCAGCCCTGCCTTGGCATTGCTGCCTGCCCCCTGAGGCCCCCCACTTGCAAAAAGCTGCAGGAACTGGGGGAGAACCTTGCTCTATGGGGGCACAGTCAGAACATCCCCGGCCCTCTGGGATAGTCAACTGCAAGGAATTCAGCAGGGGATGCTGCTCCATTGTTCTGTATGGGCTCACTCTTCCTCTGAAGGAGCGCCCCCTCTCCCCATATATAAGTATATATATATATTTACCCCACACTCTCTACAATGGATTTCTCACCTCCCCACATTTATTCCAAGCCCTCCTCACAGACACCACCCCTCCCAATCCACGCTCCCGCCCCAAGAATCTCAAAAAGGGGTCTTTACACTCCTTATTGGCACCTCTCGGATTCCAGGAGTATTAAACTCTAAGATTCCGTTAGAATAATTCGTATTAAACCGGTTACGACTCCAGTTTCCAATGCAGAGGGCTTTCACCATAGAGGTGCCAAGAGATAGAACGGCGTCACGCCACCTCTAACAAGAGTCCGTAGACTAGAATCACAGGCTATGACGGCTTTCCGTTTCAAAACGGAAGTTCTCTCTAGCACCATAGAGATAGAAAAACAATAGCGCAGTCGACAATTTTCAGAAGCACTTCTGGTTTGAAAGCGAACCTTTCTCTCTCTGCCCCCCGCTTTAACTTCCATTGACAAACAGTCACGCTTTCCACCGTAGAGAAACCAAGGAATAGAGGGACGCCAAGTTGCGCCCATAGACAATCGGGGCTAAAATAAAGTTGGCTTTCGAGATCAAAAGGAAGTTCAGTCTGCGTGTCACTCTAATTTTTATAGCTTTATAAACATATGCACCTCTTCTAGCAACTAAGGTGATTTTACCTCATTGTTCTTGCTCTCTTTCTCCCCCACCACCCCCAGACTGCTCCCTTTCCCTCATTCCAGGTTGCTTCTACTCAAGGACAGCAAAGGCTCTACTCTTCCCTATCTGGAACGCTCATCTGTAAACCAGCTCCTCTCTCCGCCGCTGGAAAGCACCGACGCTTTGCCACATGTCGCAAACCGCTTCCCGTAAATAGAAAGGGGCGTTAACCTTCGGTAAATATATTAGCATGCCAAATGAGGGCACCTGAATCTGGTTTATCTGGAATAAATCCACGGTACGGTGTGTGAAAGAAAGAAGCAACGTCTGTTTTTTAATCCGTACAGAAGATGTAAGGGTGGGAACAGTCAAAAGATGAAGGGAGAAGAGCGGGGTCACCGTAACCTTTAAGCCGGCGGCAGAGCCTGGCTAGTCAGACTTGAAGGGAATTCTCCGATCCTTCAGGTTCTTTCATGTGATGAGTGGGTGTTCACGCGCTTGTGTGAGATGTGCCGTCCCTATTGTTACGACGGGGCACACTACCCATCTGATCTGAACCTTCGTTCATGCCTTTTGTGTTCTCAAGCTGTGCACGTTATTGGTTAGTTTGGCATTTTTCTTATTGAGTTGTGCTTTTTTTGTTCCTGAAGGCTTTGTGTCGTGCATTCTATTTTAGAACCAATTGATATAAAGGGCTGTGTGTGTTTAATATTATAGGAGAGATTCAGAGACTCCAGTGTTTCCAAAGGGTAGTTGGAAGTGTATATGCTGTTTTTCTTCTTCCTTTGAGAATAGAAAAAAAATGCATGCAATATAGAAAATACATGCTTGAAATATAAGTAGATTCCACAGCTACTGTCACCGAACTTAGGTCACATTATTATTATTATTTATATTTATTTATTGCCCATCTGGCCAGCAACCGGCCACCCTGGGCGATGTACATAGAATAAAAACAATAAAATACATTTAAAACAATATAAAAAATTTAAAATCTTAACCCACCTCATATTCCCGCCTGAACAACCAGGTTTTTAATGAGCGACGGAAGCTCAGCAGAGAGGGGGCATGGCAGAAGTTACTCGGGAGAGAGTTCCACAGTACGGGGGCCGCCACAGAGAAGGCCCTCTTCCTCGTCCCCACCAGTCTAGTTGCTCTGGCTGAAGGGACAAGGAGAAGGCCATCCGTGGCAGATCTTGTTGAGTGGCCCACTTGGTGTTGCTGGAGACGCTCCTTGAGATAGACTGGACCGGAGCCATATAGGGTTTTAAAGGTCAAAACCAACACCTTGAATTCGGCTCGGCAAGCAACTGGTAGCCAGTGCAACTCCTTCAGCACTGGCGTGATGTGATCCCGCCGGCGGCTGCCTTTAACCAGGCGAGCCGCCGCGTTCTGTACCAGCTGTAGCTTCCGAACCGTCTTCAAGGGTAACCCCACGTAGAGCGCATTACAGTAGTCTAGGCGAGAGGAGACCAAGGCATGTACCACTGATGGGAGCAGGTGATTAGGAAGGTAGGGGCGCAGCTGCCGTATCAGATGGAGTTGATACAGCGCCGCCCGGCTCACAGCTGACACCTAAGCCTCTATGGACAGCTGGGAGTCTAGAATGACCCCCAAGCTGCGGACCTGGTCCTTCATGGGTAGATGTACCCCATTCAGCACCAGGTCAACATCCCCTAACCTCCCTTGTTCCCCACCAGAAGTACCTCGGTCTTGTCGGGGTTCAGTTTCAGCATGTTCCTTCCCATCCATCCAGCCACATCGAATTAAAGAGTTGTTGGTCATTTTAGATCTTTAAATCATAATGGTTAGTAATATGCAATCTACTTCATGTGCCAATTTTCCATCTTCTGGGTGTGTGCTCAAAGTAACAATATGGAAAAGGCAGTATCTATTAAAATTGCAAAACCAGGAACAGGTCAGAGTTTTTTGGGAACGGATGAACTTAGCAAATGCCTGTTTTGCCCTTGCATTAGAGATGTCTAGCTATCAGCTCCGTGATGGCTGGGTAACTCTTCTGGGACCCCATTTGCTCCATCCCGTTCTGCCTCTGAGGTTTTTTTGTTTTTTGTTTTTTTTTAACTGTCGAGAATATTTGCACAATTGCTTTGTACTGGGAAGTAAATGGAAGGGAAATGTATGCAAATTTAATGTCCTGGGAAGTAAATGGAAGGGAAATTTGTGCACCTGCATTAACTGCTCCGTTACTGCAGGTGTGCAACTTTCCCCTCCAAAAAAACCAAAACCCTTCAAGGGTCGCAGAACAGGATGGAACAAATGGGACCCCATTCACTCCGTCTCATGCAGAAGCCTTTTCAGGGGGTTGTTGTTTTTTTTAAAAAAAACATACCGTAAGTGTCCGGGACTTGCAGTAACTGCTCTGAAAAGGTGCTGTGAAAAAGGGGGAGGGAGTTAATATCTCCCCTTTCTGGAGTAGGTGGAGAGTCAGGGAAGTATTGAAAAGATGGAGGACACTGAGAAGTGTCAGTTCAACATGTAAAAGCTGGAGAATCACATTTCCAAGGGGGAGATATTGGTCCTCCCCCCTTCCCCCCCGTGCACTCACTCCTTTGGGTCCCCCCCCTTTTGGTGCTTCTGAATTGTGCTATTGGGTCCCTCCTTTCTCTTACTGTTATTTCTACCCTGGTCCTTCACAACTGTGTGCAAATTAGCTTTTAGGCAACCTTGTCTTGTCAATTTCTTGGTAGGTTACTTAATTCACTTCACTACTCCACAGCTGAAACATACAAGGAAATTGACCAGGAAAGACTACACATATTGGACAGCTGTAAGTGTGCACTTTCACACTTGTGAGAGACCGATGATGGTAATGATGACGACCCCAAATGCACATTTTTGAGGCACCAAAAAAAAAAAAAAAAGGGGCAGGGAACAAAAAGGAGTAGAGATCAGAGTGGGGAGGGGGAGACGAGATGGATTTGGCTGCAAAGTCCCCTGGAATATGTGCCGGAGCCAGCTGGAGGAATGAGGGGGAGAACAAGCCACAGCAAGCCCGATCATTTGTTGGGCGTACTGTGGGTTGTTTTGCAAATAACCAACCCACTGTGGCTTATTTGCAGGGTGACTTGATTTGGCGTGCGAAGCTGCCCACTGTGTCTCAGCCCAATCTACCTCACAGGGTTGTTGTGAGGATAAAATGTGAGATGGGATTTTCAGGACACAGAAGCCAGTGTGTTCCAGCATCAATCCTTTAGGGCAGTGTTCTCCAACCTTGGGTCCCCAGATGTTTTTGGCCTACAACTTTCAGCATGCTGGGAGTTGTAGGCCAAAAACATCTGGGGACCCAAGGTTGGAAAACACTGAGTTAGGGTAATTCACTGACAATGCTCCAGCAGCCTCTTTTACTTGCTTTCTGCTCCCACTTGCTCCCAACTCATTGGGTGTTTACTTGGGAATAGGGAGACAGCCAACTAAGCTTCCAGACTCCACTGGCCAAGTGATTAGTCTTTCTTTTGCTTCCCTCCCTCTGTAACTTAAGACAGCCTAACGTCTCAAGTGGCCCTTCTGAAGGAGGAAGAGGAGGGCCCACTGAGGGCAACTTTTCCAAGGCCATTAAAACATGGAGCCAGTATTGTCGAACTCCCTTTACCTCTTCTGATTTTTGGATAATAAATAGTAAGAAGCCAGTATTTCCAAATGAGTATAAGACATGCTGGGAGATCAGAGCGAAGTGCTATCATGGGGTTGTGCAAAGATGGAGGGACAAGTTGGACACACTGATCACAATCTCAAGTTTTCTTTGGAAATGAAAAGCGTGTGGGGTAGGCTGCCGATGAGAATCTAGGGAGAGTCACTTGATCCTTACTCCTCTTGCCAGAGGTGGTGTCAGGGGGTAGCCCGGTAGGGCTGGAGCTCTGAATCTCTGGGAGACCCTCTGCCACACCACCCTGCTGTCCGTGGGACAGACAGACAGACACAGACACACACACAGAGAGAGACTTTAGAGCATCTGCAAACGAGCACATGCACATTTGTGCTTTTTTGTTGTTGTTGTCCTGTGGGCCTGACCCCCCCCCCCAATCTTAACGGTACTTAGCACTGCCCCTGCCTCTTGCAAGATTCAACACCCCCCCCCCACTCCATGGAAAAGATTCAGGCAAGATTCCCAGCAAAGCACCCAGCAACAGCTGCAGCAGCCCCAGTGGATGTTCTAGATGAGCGATCACAGGATCCTACAGGTCCTAGAATGGAAAAAGTTGCTTTTTACTGGGTCAGGCTATTTGTCCACCTAACCCAGTATTGTCTGTTTTCCCCACACCTTTCCTCTCTGCTCTTACATCTCAATCCATCCCTGTCGATGACCTTCGTTGCTCCATCTTCATCCACAGGCCTCCTGCTGCAGCAAAGGACTCTGCCTCCACCCACCCACCCACCCCTTGCTGCTTCATATGCTTGGAAGCCCCATCTGTCTTCAAGATGACCTGCCTGGAATCAGAGTTGGAAGGGACCTTGGAGATCATCTGGTCCAGCCCCCTGCTCAGCGTAGGCTCTGCACTGCAGAGTGCAGCCACAGCATCCCTGACAAATGGCCACCAAGCCTCTGCTTAAACATCTCTAGCAAAGGAGAGCCCACCACCTCCTGAGGCATTTTATTCCACTGTTGCGTAACCCCACAATTCAGTTCCCTGGTGTATGTCTACTTTAGTATATTTGTATAGAATGTTGAACTGAGTGGGTCGGTGTGGTTTGTGATGTCTTGGAAAGGGGTGGGGAGTATATAAGGAGTGTTTGAGTGATGTCAGAGTAGTTAGTGTGTTATGTGAGTGTTTGGAGTGGGGGGAGAGTTGGGGAGTTAGGTTAGTTGGATTATTCGTGTCTTTTCTGTCAGGAGTTTTGAGAGAAATCAGTGCTTGTCTGAGGAGTGAAAGTATTTAGAATTATAGGGACTTAGGTTAATTACAAAGTGTTTGGTGTAGGCAGGTTTAAAGTTATTTTCTGGAACTAAGATTTTGAGAATTAAAATAAACTTATTTTTATTTTGTTTGCTACCCAAATCCTATGTGTCAGCTTGGTGTTATTAACCTGCATTACTTTTAAATCTACACACACACACACACACACACACACACACACCGTGTTGTCACAGCCACCTCTCTCGTTTCCTTCATATCCCTCCTCAAAACTCACCTTTTCCTTGATGTCTTCGGCCCCTAGTTCTCATGGTCTACTACACCCTACTCCAACCTGGTGCCCTCCAGATGTGTTGGATTGCAATTCCCATCATTCCCAGCCAACAGGACCATTTGCCCTACTGCAACTAATCCTGTAACCGAGCCTATGCCCATGTAATTGAGTCACATCCTGAGGCTGTTCATGTGTAACACTAAGCCACCATGGTTTAATTTTCCTGCAGGGCTTAGAGAAGTGTGCCTGCTGCCATTTTGAATATGCAAGCAGCAGTGCGTTCGTAGCTTGCCGTGTTGTGCGAACCCGGGGCTGTGGGTTGTTTGAGGGGGTAGACAAACTTCAAATAACCCAGATTGTTTTAGGGTTATTTGAGGGTTGTCTGCTCCCTCAAACTACCCACTGATGCCAGGGTCGCACGACACAGCACGCAGGGGCACCCGGTGGCACCCAGCACGACACCCTAAATTAAGCCATGATGGTGGGCTGTCGTGTTGTGCGAATTGGGTCACTGTTTCTCTTTTTACATGCCTCTCTTCTTTGGTTTCTTCCTCTGGATTGAATTTTAGATTGTGAACTCTTTAGGGCAGGGACCTGTCCTCTTATTCTGGAGTTTATTACTTTGCATGCGGCAGCTTTCCAGTGTCTCAGAAAGGGGCTTGAACCCGGGACCTTCTTCATGTAGCACATGTGCTCTCTCACAGAGCTGCAATCCTTCCTCCAAAGAGGTAGGGGAAGTGTGTCTGTATCTGTCCATCTAGGACGTGTTTGGCCAAGACTTCCTTGCCTTTTGATCCTACACTGCATCCTTCCGTCCATAACTGCTGCTACGCAATGTCTCATTTTAGAAAGGCAAAATAGAAACAGTAAAAAAATAAAATAAAACATAATCAGGTTTCAGGGAAAGTAAATGTATTTTTCTGTACAAGGACAGACTAGGAAGAAAAAGTTCAAGGCCACTTAAGGAAAGGCATCCCACCCGTCTTCCAAATCCAAGAGAAGGATCACTGCTATCTTTTGACACCTCCTCCTTCACTACTAGCTGCCTGTAAGGAGAGCCAAGGTGTGGCCCCTTCCTTCCCTGCCCCACCCCCCCAAAACCCACAATTCTAATGCCGCTGTGTGAAAAGGTGGTGCTCTGCTAGCTGGATTGTGTCAGATGGGGAGGGTCTTCTGCGGCCCACCGACGGCTTTCCGCTCAAGTCTTATGTAAACACTGACTGCCGGTTTTGCAGGGAAGAATCAAGGCAGAACCTGGTGACAGGCCTAGTGCAGGTGGCACCCGAGTTAAAGCTCTCATTTTTAATTGGAAAAGGGACCCCTGAGCAGGTGATGTCCCAAAGGCCCAAATGGAGAGCGGGTGAGACTTTGTATATAAAAAAGAAAGGGTTTATTAGACCTGCTGAAACAGAAGTAGGAGAATGTTGAGCGAAGATCACCCTCTGTTGGTTCCGACTGAGGATTCCTAGATGAAGGGAAGACTTTGATCTCGCCATTGGCATCACAATGGTAGTCCAGCTGCAGAATCCTGGCGCAAGGGACTAGCTCTGTCCGCGCAGGATTTCTTGAGAAGGTGCAACCTTCTACTCCCAAGGCCTTCATGCGTCAGTAAACTGAGACTTGTGCAGCGTCCCCATGCCAGTCTGATCAATGCTCCCAGGCTGGAGATGGACTGCAGGGCCAGCTTGCTTTCCATCTTGGCACTAAGTTTATGGTCCCCTTTTACCTCTTTCTAAGGAGGGACCCGGTGGGGAAGTGTCTCTGCCTGGGACACAGGTTGATGTGCAGAACCTCTATAGTCCGTGTCAGCGGAGGCTCTGCTTTGGGGGCGGGGGGAGGTGGGGGGAAGCGGTTACAGGTGGGAGAGTGGATGTCACACCAGCTCGTCCAGGAGGATTCCGATGTTCTGGTGAGGCTCAGTGGGGCCTGCGATGGGCTTATTGCACATGGGGCAGACGCACCGAACTTCCAACCACTTCACGAGGCACCTGCAGCCGAAAATGTAACCAGGGGGGGGGGGGAAGAGTTAGGGAGGAATCAGTTGATAGTACAGCATTAAGAGCTTGATATGTTGTTGTGAACCGCCCAGACAGCTTCGGCTGTGGGGCGGTATAGAAAACAAACAAACAAACAAAAACCAAAACAAAAACAACAATAATAATATGGACTCTGATAGCAACATCATGTAGCTCAGGCTTTCAGTATCAACTTGGTTTTGTTGGGTTTTTTTTTTTACTAAAAGTCTGAGGTCCACCAACAGAAGCCAGGTACAAAATAGTTTCAGGGCAGGCAGGGAGGTTGGCAGAACCAGATGAAGAATGGTGCCTTAGAGGATGGAGACAATGAACTACTGCACCCCATGAGTCATACACGATAACCTGCACAGACAATTTACATCTGAATGACTACAGATCAGAGATTCTAACAATCTAATTTAGTAGTGGCAGTGGTGAAGTAGGATTGCCAAATGTCCCCTACTTCAGGGATGGGCAGAAGGCAGATCTCCAGATGTTTTGGAATTCAACTCCCAGAAGCCCCTGCCAGCATGGCCAATGGTCAGGAATGCTGGGAGTTGATGTCCGGGACATCTGGAGATCAACTTTCTGCCTGGGCTCTATCTGAAGGGCTGTCAGAGGACAGTCCTCTGTTTGAAGGTGTTGTCTCTTCGAAGGGCTGTCTGGTCCAAGCCTGGTTTAAAGATAAAGAACCATAAGAAGGGAGAGCAGCAGAGGCCTGGAAGTTGCCCATCAGCACTTGGCACCCAGACAGCAGGCTGAGCGGGCACACAGACCACCTGGCCACAGTCTTCCCTATAATGGTGAGATATAATTATAGTCATTATTTCTAAATTTGCACCTATACCTTTAAAAAACACATACACATTTGTATATCTGTGTCCTCTTTTTTGGGGTGGTGGTGGTAATGTGTAAAAGGCTTTTGCTGTTGCTGTTAATAAGGAGCCAGAGAAACTCTTGCTGACCCACTGCAAGCCATCTAGCGATCTACTAGTGGATCCAGATCCACCTTCTACCCACCCCTGCTGTAACTGAATGCAGGGATGGGGACTCGGACTCGAGGACTCGACTCATGAGTCGGACTGAGTCCCCCCTCTGACTCGACTCGGACTCGAGTCCCAATATTTTTAATGGGACTCGAGACTCGACTCGGGACTCGAGACCAAGGACTCGTCAACATCCCTGGGCTGTGCCAGAAGGAGTGGAGAGGAGCGCGATCGCCGGCGAAGAGCGCATGGAAGTGAGGCGTACCGCTGCTCGGCCACTATGGACAGCTACCAGGAGCGCAGCCCCAACAATGTGTTGAGATTTATTTTGATTGATGTGTTGTTGTGGGGGGTTAGGGTTAGGGTCAGACATTTTGGTTTTGGCTGCCTCTGCCTGCCTGTTTGGGGTTTCCAGCCTCCTCTGCCTGCCTGGTCTCTTCTTGACCAGTTCAACAGTTGAATTGTCCAAGACAAAGGGCACTGCCTGTCTGCCTGTTTGGAGTTCCCTACCTCCTTTGCCTGCCTGGTCTCTTCTTAACCAGTTCCACAGTTTGAATTGTCCAAGACAAAGGCCTCTGCCTGCCTGCTTTGGGGTTCTCTGCCTCCTCTGCCTGTCTGGTTATTTTGGATTTGTCTGCCTGGTCTGTTCTTGCCAAAATCAGTTGCAGAGTTTTGAAATAAAAAGGCACACTTGTGCCTAGAATCTATTTAAGCCACACATCTGAAGCAGCCTTATTTTGTTGGGGGAAACCCCATTGATTTTAATAGGGACTCGTGGAGTCAGTTTTGGGAGTGACTTGGGACTCGTGACTCGTGAGTCACCATTTTGGACCAAGGACTCGGACTCGAGACTCGGGTCCAAAGACTCGTGACTCGACTCGTGACTCGAGACCAAGGACTCTTCAACATCCCTGACTGAATGATCTGAGCCTGGCCTGGCTTTTGCCACTTCCACCTGAAAGCTGCACTGAAAGCCTTTTTGGCTGAGGAGCAGGATAAAAAATATTTTAAAGGAATAAATGAATGGTGGGTTAGCCCTGACATATTATCCAGTTTGATTCAGGCTTACCTCGAAATCCCTCCCCTGCCTCCCAATTGCTGCCCCATGGCCCAAGCGATCGTAAAAACCAAGAGTCAGGCTTTTTATTTTGTCAGCAGCGGTGCCCATCTCTTCTTCCCAAACACAGGCATGAAGGGTGTTGACTGAACACTGGGCTGTTTGCCAAGCCGAGCTGCACAAAGCAGCTATTTGGGCCATCCTTGGCAGCTACTCACTTTCTGTGGAAGGCATGTTGGCATGGCAACACTCCCAGCTCATCTTTCACTTTAAAGTCTTCGAGGCAGACGGCACAAGTCTGCTGCGGGGAAGGAGGAGGAGAGAACAGGCAAACGTTACAAAGCTGAATCGTGCATGGCCACCCACCACAGATCCCACAGCACACGACGGAGCTCATGTTTCGTGCAGGTCAACAGGCTCAGCGGGAAACAGAGAAAGGGGCTTAGGATGGGATGGTACCAAGAGCTGAAGGCACGGTCCAATTTTGCTTCTGCCAAGTCATTTGCCCCTCCCCACCCACCCGCCCGCCCGCCCACTCGCTATGGAATGGGGTGTAGACCTGGGATTGGATCCAGGATCTGCCTTCCTCAAGAGGAAAAGCTCCACTCGCAGAAGGTCCCCCCACCTGACTTTTGGGGATCCCCTCCCCCCCAGCTCACCCCATTCAGCAGGGTCTCCAGACTCTCCATGTAGCATTTTCAGGGGGCAGGAGGGGCTGGGAAGGAAGGGCGGGGAAAGCCCACTTCTTCCAGGGCAGTTGATCCAGCTGAAATGGGGATCCATCCCCTGCTGGGCTCCTTGAATTTCTAAAGGTTTCCTTGACCTTGAAGGCTTACTGAGCAATAGGGCAGATCTCACTGGTATGGTCTCTGACCTGCTTGGCCTACTTGAGTCTTATTCACTTACTGCAGGCTTCAGCTTACAAATGTAATTCATGGAGAAGGCAATTGGTGGCTATTAGTCCTACTGTGCTTCCTCCAGTATCAGAGGCAGTAAGCCTATGTACACCAGTTGCTGGGGAACATGGGCAGGAGGGTGCTGTTGCACTCATGTCCTGCTTGTGGGATCCCGTGGGCAGCTGGTTGGCTGGACTAGATGGACCCTTGGTCTGATCCAGCAGGGCTCTTCTTATGTTCTTAATGCATCTACTACATTATAGGGCCTATTCACAAAACGTAGCTAGCGTACCGAGAATGTGGGTTGTGTGGATCTGTGAAGAATTCCGTTTGGGCTGAAGCAGTCATCAGAAGCTGCCTTATCCCAGGTCAAGCTATTTGTTCACCTAGCCAAGAACTGCCTTCTCTGAATGACAGCAGCAGCTTCTCCAGGGTCTTTCCCATCACCTGCTACCTGGTCCTTGTAACTGGAGATTCCCGGGATTGAAGCTGGGGTGTTCTGCATGCAAAGCGTGCACTCTGCCACCGAGTGATGCTGCTAGTCTGGCTGGGAGGTGTTCTTGCTTCCTGTCTGCCATGGATTTTGCTTTTGTTTAGCTGAGCCTTCGCCCAGCACAGCACCCTCCAGCTGTTTGGGACTACAATTCCCATCAGCCCCAGCCAGCATGACCAATGGTCAGGGTGATGGGAATTGTAGCCCCAAACATCTGGAGTGCACCACATGGGAGAAGGCTGGTTTCGCAGGTATTCACTGGATCATGGTATATTTTGCACTGAATCACCTACACGGTTTTAGCAAGTGATGACTAGTTGTTCTATTTCCCTCGCCACTGTTCCCCAGAAACAAAACCTAAGGAAGCCTTCCTTTCAAAATTTTGTGTAAAAGCCAGCCCTTTCTGTTAAAGTGGATTTTTGTGTTTTTTTTATACTCACCCCGTGTAAGTTTAGCTTTCTGGCATCACCTTTCAAAACCACCTGGGGGGAAAGAAAGGAAAGAGAAGGAGGCAGATTAGGATCAGGGCATGGGTACTGAATAACCGGGGCATGTATTTTAATCCTGATGAATGTTGTGCAAGCAGACAGTGGCAGCTGCTGAGCACTGAAAATCATGGTTTATACAGGCACTGCATCACACATAGACAGACTTCCTTCCTGGATGGAGAGATCTGGCCCAGACGATTTGGGTTTTGGCAATTCCCCCTCCCCGCTGCATTAGCAACGTGTCTATTCTCTTAAATGCTTTCGTCCCTCCACAGTAGCACTTAATTTTGACTCATTGTCTGAATCATTTGGAACTCCTGCTCTTTAAGCAACTTTCTGCAATGTAGCAATAACCTGCTCGAGTTGCTGGGGAGACCCCCGCACTACTAGACACTGCCGTTCAGTTGCACCCTAATCCATGGAAGGGCCATGGCTCCATGGCGGAGCACCTGCTTTGCGTGCAGAAGGTGCCGGGTTCAATCCCTGGCATCTCCAGGTAGGCCTGGAAATATTCCTGCCTGAAACCATGGAGAGCCACTGCTGCTGGTCAGTATCGAGTACTGGGCTAGATGGACCAAGGGTCTGACTCCACATAAGGCACCTTTTCCTATGTTCCTGCCAAGTGATGGGGATTTAAGAATGAAGACCTCAGTCTTGCATGGTCTGCTAAAAACCATTGTCACCAGTGCATGTTTTAATTTAGAAATCGAGCCTGCATATTTGGGGTTTCTTTAACAATTAGGGGATCACTCAGCCATTCCAGCAGGCTGAGAGGAGGGAGATGAGAGGGAGCGCAGGGCCATTCCACCAGCCCTGCTGAAAGGCCGCCCTCCTGAAGGCTCCTCCTCCCTCAACTGCCACCACCAGCAGTCATTCCAGCAGGCTGTGCAGAGGGAGAAGAGAGGGAGCGCAGGGCCATTCCACCAGCCCTGCCAGGAGTATTCATTAATATTCCCCCTTCTTCCCTCCCCATTCCTTTTTCCTTGTGTGTCGTGTCTTTTTAGATTGTAAGCCTGCGGGCAGGAACTGTCTTGTTGATTGCTGTAAACCGCCCAGAGAGCTTCGGCTATTGGGCAGTATAAAAATGAAACAAACAAACAAACAAACAAACACATCTCTGTTAAGGACTAGGGACTAGGAGAAGGAGCAGTAGCTTCTATTGTCCCAACTGCTTATGTCTAGCAACGTGGACTGTTTTTTTAGTCCTTTCTGGTCCCTGTCAGTCTAACACAGCTGAAAGGTACTGGTGAGGGCCATGTAATCTGATTGGGTTGCAGTCCAGTCCTACACACACTTTCCTGGGATTAAGTCCCATTAAACTCAATGAGGCTTACTTCTGAGTAGACATGTATAGGATTGCCATCTTAGCTAGTGATGCCAGGGAGGTGCAGTGGTGAAAAGATTCCTGCTTTGCCAGAATGTTTCATCCACCTTCCAGCTGCATACCATGGTGTTGAACCAAACCGGAGAAGCTTCTTGCCATGTTCACACATTTGATTGTTACATGCATGAGCCACAGCAAGCCTCTGGCTTGCAGGCTCCCCCTCCCTCTCCGAGGACTTTGGAAGCGTTTACTTTTGGTTTTACTTAACCAGAGTTCCCCATTTCATCTGAACCAAGGATCATGATTTAATGCCAACTATATTCAGTTTCAAAAGAAGCCAACTTTGAAACATGGGTTAAGAAGCTGGTTTGCTTAAAAGCTAACCATAGTTCTTGTAAACCATGATCCCTAGTTCGGATGAAGCAGGAAGCTGCAGTTAAGTGAAAGCGGGAGTAAAAGCTTCCCAAGTCCTTCTCTTGGCCACACAGGAGGAGGAGAGGGAAGCGCACGAGGCCGAGACTAAAGCCTGGTTTATGGCGATGTGCGAATGTGGCCATTGTTTAGACCAGCCTCCCCCAACCTCCAGTCGTTTTGGACTACAACTCTCATCATCTCTCACCTTGCTGCCTGGGTTGATGGAAATTATAGTCAAAACATCTGGAGGGCATCAGGTTGGGGGAAACGGATCTAAACGCAGAGGGAGGCAGCTCAGTTCCTGTCTGCAAACTCAACCACCCCCTTAAATCATTGTTCAGAAAGTGATAGGAAAAATACTTAAAAACCAGCGCCATGCTTCATTACCTCTTTGTATCCAAATCTTTCGCTCTGTGCCTGATGCCGAAGTTTGCTGCAGAGGGAAAGGGAACATCGTTAAAGCTAGCAAAAAAAACCTCGGCATCCACCTTAACATACACGCTCCAACTAACCTGATTTACCAGGGACCTTTCCTATTTTCTAGGACCAGTTAAATCACTAGTCTTTAAAATGCCACACACCTCTTTAATTTGGTTGCTTTGCTGCTACTGATTAACAGGTCAGCCTCTCAGGAAGTTGCCCCTATTTCATCTCTGCCTTGTTTCTTGGAGATATTTTTGATGTGCCTTTTTGAAAATTCTGTTCTGTGCTCCCTAAAGTGCGCTAACACTTAGGTGATGCCAGCCCCACAAAGTTATGAACCTTAGTTGCCCCTGGAATTAAGGCATGCACCAACAACGGTGAGCTTTAGGCACATGCTAAAAACCATTTCTTTTCACCCAAGCTTTTCCAGCTTAATTGTTGATCCAAGTATACTGTCGGTTACTCTTTTAAATATGTGTTCATTGAAATTGACATTTGACTATTTTTATATTGTACTTTATGTTCCCTGTAGTTGTGTTTTTGTACTGTACATCGCTTTGGTAAGTTCCTTTCTTAAGCAGAATACAGATGTATTAAAGACATAATTAAAGAGCCGCTAGGAGCGGTCATTAGGGGATTTGGAGCCAAGTGTCATTAGTATGCTGACACACAGCTCTATCTCCCTGTGACATCTGAATCAGAAAAGGCTGTGCAACGTGCAAGTCCTGGATTGGTGTCTAGACTCAGTGATGAGTTGGATGAGGGCCAATAAACTGAGGCTGAATCCTGGCAAGATGGAAGCCCTGTGGGTGAGTGGTTCCTGAGTCCAGGAGATAGGCTTACTGTCTGTTCTGGATGGGTTTGCACTCCCTTTGAAAGATCAGGTTCATAGCCGGGGGGGGGGGTACTCCTAGATCCATCACTGTTGCTGGAGTCCCAAGTGACCGCGGTGGCTTGAGATGCCTTTTACCAGCTTTGACTGGTTCTCCAGCTACAGCCTCTCCTGGACAGGGATAACTTGGCCACAGTGGTACAGGCGCTAGTAACCTCAAGACTGGATTACTGCAATATGCTCTATGTGGGGCTGCCCTTGAGGCTGGTCCAGATGCTGGAGCTAGTGCAGAATGCAGCAGCCCAGCTGTTGTCAGGACTCAGGAGCTGCCCTTTTTCGACATGCAACTCCTTTGCTGAAGGAACTGCACTGGCTGCTTATTCACTACTGGACCAGGTTTAAGGCTCTGGTACTAGTGTACAAAGCCGTAAACAACTTGGGACCAGGATACCTGAGAGAGTGCCTTCTCCCTTACCAACCTGCCTGGCCACTGAGGTCATCGGATGGCATGTCCCTGGTGGTTCCATATGGACCCATGGCCCAAATGGAGTTCACCCAGAGAACAGCCTTCAGCGTAGCAGCTCCATTTCTTTGGAACTCTCAGCCTCTGGAGGTCAGGCAGGTGCCAATATTGTATTGTTTCTGGCACCTCCTGAAAATACTTTCATTTCAAGAAGCCTTCCTGATCTAACCAGCCATGGTTTTATTGATACAGTTTTACTGATCTTTTTAACATGTTGTTTTATTCTTTTACGTGTTTTATCTTTTATTGTTCACCACTCCAAAATCTCCATACTGGAACATGGAGCAATATATAAATTTTGTAAACAACTAACTAAATAAATAAGAAATAATTTTTGCAACCAATTCATCTAACCAATCAATCAGTTAAACATCACAGCCCTGGCAAGGAACAATAAACACATAACAACTGCCTATACACTTTGGACTTTTGAATAATGGCTTATTGCCCCAAATGAATGGACTGGTCCCACGGACAGGCATTCAGTAAAAAAAAACAACCAAAAACACAGACTGGTCACAGTCAGATGACACTTGCTACTTTCAAAGTCCATGAGATTGGGTGCATTAAGCAGTTCACATTTTCTGAACTCTTCCCTAGGATTGCCAAGATGAGGCACTGAGAATACGTTTCCATTTAGCCATATGCTGCAAGAATCGGGGTTCAATGGAAAATGAGCAGCAGCTGCCACTGGACATGCAGTTCTATGCTCAAAGGCTGTTAACAGTGAACCTCGCTCCCCTTCTGGAACTTTTGGTCAAGGCTGAGTCGTACAAAGCCTGAGGGACAAACGCCCATTCACTGCTGTGGAAGACAAACCAGCTGGCCCCGAGCTGGGGGAGGCAGAAAATTGACTGTGAATAATAGTTCTGTTTTGTACTGACACAGATTTCTTTGTGCCGAAGCAGCAAGAAGGGCTGGGCCCAGAGGCAGGACAAGGGATAGCCGCCACATCGACTGCCATAGTGCCTCTGAAAGGCAACAGCGACTAGATTGCTAAGCAGTGGCACAGCCTCTTACAAAGACATTGCTGCAGGAGAAGGCAGGCCAAGAGGGAGCTGATCAAGAGTCTCCCTAGCCTCAATTGGTTCACTTGGGAAGGAGTAGCCCTTCCTGGAAAGCAAACCCTTCTGGTGCTAATCTGCTGCATCAAGCTGGAGCTGTCCCAGAAGAGTTAGAGGAGATCAAGATTTGGAAGAAAATATCCCAAAAGAATTGGTTTAGATCTCCAGGGACCAGAGTGCAGGGGAAGCTGGTGACTCCTGTGTCAGTGGGGCTCCTTATCCATTGCAGCTTTTATTCTGAGCTTTATAGGAGCTATCCATGGTGCTCCATGTTGGCGAACCTATTTTGGGAATGGTGTCAGTGTTGTCATTCTTCAGGGTTCGATTCCTTCCCTAAGGATCTACAGAAGTTTAATCTGTGAAGAGTTGTCTCTAATCCACCGGCGTGTAAACTAGGGCTGCAACCCAATAATAAAGAAATGTTAGTAGATTAAGGCTGCGATCTGATGGTCCCCGGAAGCCTCAGGAGCCATAGGATAGATTGGATTTCCCCCTTCGAGGGCAGAGAGAGCTCCTTCAGAGGAGGAGATCCAACCTCGGATGTCCCTCCCAGCCCCTGTGAAAAGCTCTGAGGTCCTGGCTTTCTGACACGCTGGCTCAGCTTGTCTGAGCGTGGAGCCTGGTTATTACTTGGAGGGGAGACCCCTCCTCTAGTTTCCTGCCTTGAGCAGGGGGTTGGACTCGATGGCCTTGTAGGCCCCTTCCAACTCTATATCTATGAATCTATGACTTTGGAGCACTGACATCAGTAAAGACAAACAGGGCAGATTGGGAGAGACTTTGGAACCACTGAATCCTAAGCCCTCCAAGTCTCCAGATGAACTCCTTACATGGAGAGAAATATACACCAGCCATGGAGCTGGCAGGCATAATTTCCCTCCCATTAGTTGCAATGGGAGGAAATCAGAAGAAGAAAGCCAGAACTACAAGGAAGGAAAATGCAACTTCTCCCTCCGGACTTTGGATGAGGCGGTTTGTCCATCTCCAGATCTCCCCAATATGGCAGGTTAGGATTGCTCTGTAAATCGCATGGATTTTAGTCAGTTCATCTCTGGATTGCAGAGATCCGCATCAGGTAAATATATTTCTGAAGCATGAAGCTCTTTGATGATGCACATGTGTGTCATAGCAGATGTCACCTCAGAACTGGTGAGGCTTTATTTTGAACTACCGATAACGGGATACTTAAGGAATTCAGTCTTTGTGAATTCTGATGTGAACTGACCTGATCTACATCCCCAGGATAAATGTGCAGATCAGAGCATAATTATCCTTTGGATTTCACACTTCTCTGAAGCGTGTGAGGTAGCTTGCGCCCTCCCCACCCCAAAAAGTACCAAAATGCATTTAAAATGCATATTTTATAATAAAATATGTTGAGAAATGCATACATTTAGATCAAACAGATTTTGAAATGTGTGCTTTTTTGAGGAAAGGAGTTCAAATATGCCATTTAAAAATACAGATTTATATACAAAATTTCAAGTGGAAATGGGACAGAGCAGATGTATGAATGAACGTAGGCAAAACTGACATGGACCATGAATAGATGGCCCTGCCCATCCCAGGGGTGGTGCTAAGTATTGAAAAGATCTGGGGCTCAGGGCCCACAGGACACAAAAATTTTTTGCACAAATTTGCATTCTAATTTACATATGCTCTAAAGTCTGTGTCTGTGGTTAAAGGATCCTGTCTCTTAAGGACACCCCTATTTATAGAAATGGATGTATGGCCAGGGGAGAGGAGGGCATTTGATCTCTGAAAAAAACCTCAGGCAGAAATATTTGGGGGGGGGGGCAGCAGGAGGTGAAGCACATGTGGTCAAAAAGCCAGCCCATCCAGGGGGATCAGACGCAACAGATATCATCAAGGCCCCAGTACCTTTATTTCAGCAAGTGCCCATGGACAGCAGGGTGGTGGGGCAGAGGGCCTCCCAGAGATTTGGGGTGCCAAATGAAAGATTCGGTGCTCTTAGTGGGCCGCCCTCTAACACCACCTCTGATCCATCCCTACCAATAAGAGACTGTAAGGACACTTATGTTTTTCTGTAGCATATCTTTAACCAAAGGAACACCATCTTTCCTTTCATCACACAACTGGACAAGCTACTGAAAAGTAAGTAAATGAAGCTGGAAGAATACAGCCGATGGAGTGACATCTTTAGCAATTGGCAGGGAAAGGCTCAGGCAGCAATGTGGGGGATGAGAAGAGGGGGTGTTCCAAGCACACCCCTGTTTTCATTGGCAAAATGGAACAGAGGAGATATCCACAGCGCAAGCTTGACGTAAACACTGGACCTGTGCTGGACGTGTGCTCAGCCTACAAGCTGGGCAGACTTGACACAACCCAGCTGCAGGGACAGGAGAGGCGACAGAAATAGCTGTTTCCCCACCTCCTGATGAGTTTTGCGGACAGGGAACTCAGTCCTGGGAGACAAAAACACAGGATGTGGCAACAGTGTGTGTTTATTTGTTCCAGCAGAGCTGGGTAGCATCAGAACCAGCGAGGTGGCGCCTTCCCCCTGCCCAGGCTCTGTCACTGAATCCCAGATCGTGCAGCGCTGCCCTTGAGCAGGGAGGAGGCGAGGTCCCCTCCCACACTTTTGTGTATCCTGGCCCAATTTGGGCCCACAGAAGCAATGGAAGCAAGCACAACAATGCACCTGCACATTCCATCCAGATGTATCCTGCTGGAGTCTGAACACATGAAGCTGCCTTATTCTGTTGGTCCATCGTGCCCAGTATTTTATTTATTTATTTATTTATTTATTTATTTATTTATTAATCGCCCATCTGGCTGGCCACCGGCCACCCTTTGTCTATTGTCTATTCTACATAGAACATAGGAAACCGCTTTATACTGAGTCAGACCATTATTGTCAACAATAACTGGCAGCAGCAGCTCTCCAGGATTCCAGACAGTTTTCCCAGCCCTACCTGGAGATGCCGAGGATGGGACCTGGGACCTTCTGCATGCAAAGCAGGTGCTCTACCCCTGAGCTATGGTCCCTCCCAGTTGACTGGGAGCAGCTCACAAACATTATGTACTTCAGAGGAGCAAAAGCTGAAATAAGGCCAAGGGCTGCAGGTCACCCATCACTGGTCTACTCTGACTGGCAGTGGCTCCCCAGGTCTCACAAAGAGATCTTCCCCATCATCTCCTACCTGATCTGTAGAACTGGAGATGCCAAGGGACCTTCTGCAGGCAAAACATGTGCTCTGCCACTGTGCAATGGCCCATGCATGGAAAGTTTCCTTGGGGGAAATATACCTTTATTTCCCTTTTTGGTGGATGGATCAAGAATGCGCAGGGAAGGCTGAAGGACATCATCTTGTACGTGGTGGCAGAAGTTAAGAGAACTACCATGGCAATTCTGTGATTCTTTTATTCTAAAAGGGGCCAACTGGTAACACCTGCAGTGTTTTGGGCAAGGCATCCTCTGTGATACTTTATGGGGCATACTGTAGGCTATGGAGAGGCATTAGAACAGATTTCTTAGAACAGTCCTGGCACTCCCCAAGAAGACTCCTCAGCAGGTTTGCTGTGGATGGAGGCTGTCTTTCCCTCTGTTAGTGCAAGAATCCATGCCTACTGAGATTTCATAAAAGGATCTTGGTCCTTCCAGCCCAGCAGCTAGTATTCAGCCCAAGGAAATACAAGGAAATTGGTTAACTCCCTGAAAGCCCTTTGTAATGGAGGTGTGTGTGTGTGTGATAAATGATATGGACCACGTGAAGAAGAGAAATTTCAGCCAAGGGATATTTGCTTGGGATGTTCTTTATGATGTTAGGTCAGCTCAAATGTTACATGTAGTAAAACGGCTTCCTCAGCATAGAAGGGCCTATGATAAAGCTTACGTATTTGGATAATCTGACTCTCCTGGCACATAGGCACTCATTTACTGAGTTGTGTTTCTATGTGATGCCTTTATATATGCTTTATGCTATAGTATGGGTGGGCAGAAGGCAGATCTCCAGATGTTTTGGACTTCACCTCCCAGAAGCCCCTGCCAGCATGGCCAATGGTTAGGAAGGCTGGCAGTTGATGACCAAAACATCTGGAGATCTACTTTCTGCTCACCCTTGTACTACAGTAAGGTGCCCTGGGGGCATAAACATCAGTATTCTAGGACCTCATGCGTTTGCTTCAGATATAAAAAACAGTCTGTTATTTGCTGTTAGACCAAGATACAGCAACTGCCTATGGAGTATCAAGTTTTGCACTAATGGTAAAGAAAATGAGAGCAAATTTTGTTGGTATGTCAGAGGAATCTGGGGCCCAGGGTCTAAACTATATTGTATACATATTTCTCTTTTTGAAAGTTATTTTCCAGTTATTTTGTATTTTTTGATGTTTATTGTACGCGCCAAAGGCAAAAAGAATATCACGCGCTGAGAATGATGATGACATCCATTTGGCTTTTCTAGACATCCCGGCTGCGGATGAGTACAAAGTTTAAAAATAAGTTTTCCATAAATAGATGCTGGAACCGGGACATGGCTCTTCTTTCCCCAGAAACAATGGATCTGCCCTGGCCACCTGAACAAGACCCTGCCCTCAACTTCCTAACATTTCCTGTTGTGTTAGCGCAAGAGCTGGTCGTCTTCGCTTGGCACCACTTCATTGGCTGTTTGGTTCTCCAGGGACAGGGCCACTACTATGGGTTTCAGAAGGTTTAAGTCATGAACATCTACAGCTACGGAGAGATGATTATTCCTAGGAGGAAGAACTAAAACATTTGGGACTTTTTGCAGGAGAAAAAGATGGCTACGGTCATGACAGTGTGTGTGCATCATGACAGAGTCTTATAAAATGATGGACGGTGGGGAGAAACTGGATGGGAAGCACTCTCTCCCTGTCTCGTAGTGTGGCTACTTAGGCATCGCCATAAAAGAAGAATTGCACCATCAAAAAGAAAGGACCCCGACTGCAAATGGATATGTATAGATGCAAATTTAGAGGTCATCACAATACTTTAAATAGGAATAGAGTACATCTCACCACAGAGGGGAAGAGTGTGATGGGGTGACAAGCATGTTCGCTGCTTAGTCTGCAGTCCAGGTTCTAACTGTGGATGGGCAACTTCAAGGCCCCTGCTGCTTTCCCTTCTTAGGGTTCTTGCAACCAGACATGGACTGGACAGTTCTTCAAACAGAGCAGCCTTCTCCAACCTGGTGCCCTCCAGACGTTTTAAACGACAACTCCCAGGATTCCTGACCATTGGCCATGCTGGCTGGGGCTGATGGGAGTTGAAGTCCAAAGCATCTGCAGGGCACCATGTTGGGGAAGGATGGAATAGAGGATGTCTGCAGATAGAGGGCTATGCTCCATAAAGAAGGATGCATGGCCACCCTTACGGTCTCATTTCATTCATTTCATTTCATTTATTTCATTTATATACCGCCCCATAGCCGAAGCTCTCTGGGCGGTTCACAATACTCTATACATAAAAACAATATTAAAACATACAAAACAGTTTAAAAAATTAAAAACCAAATTTAAAAACACAGTTTAAAATAACAATACAAAAGCCAATAAAACTGAGCCTACAGGTGACAGTCCCCCCCATGCTATTCCAAGCTCCTAACTAAATGCCTTGGCATAGAGGGAAGTCTTAACCTGGCGCCGAAAAGATAGTAAGGTTGGCGCCAGGCGGGTCTCAGTGGGGAGCTGATTCCATAACTGGGGGGCTACCACCGAGAAGGCCCTCCTCCTCGTTGCCACCAACCGAGCCTCTCTTGGAGGTGGCAGTCGGAGGAGGGCCCCAGATGTTGAGCGTAGTGTCCGGGTAGATAACGGTTGGGAGAGACGTTCCGTTCCATAATACTAGAACTTGGGGGTCAACCAATGAAATTGATGGACAATCAATTCAAGACACACAAGACAACAATGCATACCGGTAATTCATGTGTGGAATCCAGACAAGGGATGCAGTGATGGTCTCTATCTTAGTTGGCATTCAAAGCAGATTAGACCCATTTCATGGAGGAAAGGTCTACCCATGGCCTGTACCCATGATGGCTAATGAAAGTTCCACATTCAGAAGCCAAATATGGAACAGGGCAACTACAGGGGAGGGCTATTGCCTTTGTATCCCACTTCTGGGTGCATCTGGGAAGTAGGATGCAGGACCAGGTGGGCCATTGGTTTGATCTAGCCAGGATCTTTTTATGCTCTTAAAGAGAGAAAGGGAGCCAGGTCTCTGATTTTCTCCAGATGTCATCGGATCCTTGCCTCATTTGTGATTTCAAAAGTGACTGAGTTTAAATGTCTATCATGTCTCACAGCTGCTGCATTGTTTACAACCCACATCTATGGGTGTTGGGGGTAAACATCCATCTGGAGAGATGAGAGGGGAAGCAAACTAAGTGAAAGCCAGCGTCCTTTGTTTGCACAGAAATTACATGTCAGCCTATGGATTGAATTGCCCTGGAGGTGATGACCCAGGCCTGGCTTAATGTGGAAACAGCCCTAAATCATGTTCAAAATTCAGTATTTGCTTCGGGGAATAGAGAAAAGCATCATTGTCCACAAGGCTAAAGCCTGGAGCTCAGGGCCCTCGTGCAGGACAGAGCTACATTCATTCTCTCTCTAATCCATGAGCCCACCCGACATGGCGCTGGGCAAAGTCTCCTCTCCAGCAAAGGCTGCACCCAGCATTGCATTCCTACTCCCACCAGTTGTTAGACATTCGTGACGGATGTGGAGGCCACAGTCAACACCAACTATGGAAAACAGGCCAAATCCAGAACAAGCTCTGCACAGTTGCTCATCAGACCTTGAATGGCCTGGGCCTACTCTGAGTCAGGGCCTTCCAAGGTTCAGTCCCAGAATCTAATGTGAAATGCCAGAGGGGTGCAGAAGTTCCCCTGTTCATCTCTGGTTAAAAAGATCAGCTAGCACCTGAAGGGTCTCTCTTCACAAGAACCTGGAGAGCCACTGCCAATCAGAATAGATCAGCTGTCCCCAAGCGGGCACCCTGAAGCAGGGTTGGACTACAACCCCCCCCATGGTCCCCTGGCAGCTCAGTGGCTGGGGATGATGAGAGTTGTAGTACAACCCCTCTGGAGGGTGCCTGTTTGGGGGAAAGGCTAGATGGACAAATAGTCTGACCTGGTTCTTATTGTTATTTTCTCATGAAGGATCCACAAGAAGCTTCCAGGTCTCCAGAGGACCTCAGAATCAGGGGAGGCTGGTGAATCCTATTTTGTTGGGGCTCCTTTTCTATTGCGGGTTTTGCGTCTCTTAGTTGGAGCTTCATAGGAGCTATCCATGGTGCTGAACCATGGTGTTGTGGGTGGAGTTCAGCACCATGGATAGCTCCCATGAAGCCCCAAATAAAGCCTGCAAAGCCTGCAATGGAAAAGGAGCCCCAACAAAACAGGAGACCAGCTTCTCCTGTTTGAAATTGCTTTTGTAATACTGGAGTGTTGAACCTTTCAGCCTGAGGGCCAAATTTCATTTCAGAGAAGCTGGGGGGGGGGCTGCATTCCAGTAGTGGGTGGGGCAAGGGGCAAAAGAGGTGGGGCCAAAAATGCCAGCATATTTTTTACTTAAAGCTCCTCCTGCCAGTAACTAAGCCTTAGGAGAGGCACTTCAATCTTTCAGAATGGGGGGGGGGGAGCATGCAGAAGGTAGGAAACCACCAAACACTTGGTGTGCGGGTGAAAGGGGCATGGGCAGAAGGGGCATGGCCATCTGGGCAACCCCGGAGGGCCAGATCTGGTCTGCGGGCCCAAGGTTCCCCACCCCTGCTAGGATACTTCTATTTAATTTAACCTTATTTGAAGCACCAAGCCTCGTTCCTCCCTGCGATCCCAGTTTCCCTTGAAAACAGTCAAGGAGACACAAGTGCAGGTGGAAACCCAGGTGCGTCTCTTGCTCCTTTTCCATCTGCATTCAGAAACCCCTGGGGACTATGACTCACCTAATGAAGTAGCAGCAGAAGATGAGGCTCAGCACAAAGACAAAGATGCCGGTGCCAAAAATCACCATGTAGATATTTAGCGGCAAGTCCTGGAAGGTGATGGGCGGCATTGTGCACGATTTGTTGGTGTAAATCAGCCCCAGACCGCAGAAGCATCCTGGGAGAGTGATTTGGAGAGGGGGAGAGAGAGAAAGAGAGAGAAGTCAGGTCACCAGTGTGAAGAAAGGTAGTAAAGCGGAAGAGAGCAACCCTGACCCCGCTGTAACAAAAAGTGGCAACCTTTCCCATTAATCCCAGTCTGTGTTGTTTAGAATAGCCTTCCCCAACCTGATGCCTGAGAGTCAAATTCCATTTTGGAGCAACTCTCAGGGCCACATTCCAGTGGTGAGTGGAGCCAAAGGCGAAAGGAACAGGGGCAAAATGCCCAAAAGGCCAGCACATTTTAGCTTAAAGATCTTACTGCCAGGAACTAAGCCTTAGCAGAGGCATCTCATCTCAATCTTTTAGAAAGGAGGTGGGGTGGGAGAATGCACACACAAAAGCCAGGAAACCACCCAATGATCGGTTGTGGGGGGGGGGAAGCCACAAAACACACAAAAGCTACCAAACAAGCAGCAGTCGGGGGTGGGGAAGGGGCCGAGCCGTCTGGGAACCCCACATAGGCTGGATTTGGCCCCTCGGCCTGCGATTCTGCACCCCTGGCTTAGTCAGATGAATGAGTGGCGGTAGAGAGCTGCAGGAGCAGGTCCAGGCCCAAGTCCTCCTGCTCTCCATGTGTTCACTGAACGTCTGAAAAGGGCCAAAGAATGTTGATGCAAGGACAGCCTTAGGGACATGCTGCCGTATGTCAGTATTTTATATAATTTTAATATTGTTTCTGATTTAATTATATTTTTTACTTTTGTATTTTTCTACTTATATGTTTTAAGTGTACAAATTTTAATGTTGTGAAGCCGCCTTGAGTCCCAGTATTGGGGGAAAGGTGGGTTATAAATAAAGATGATGATGATGATGATGATGATGATGATGATAGACAACGACAAGAACAAGTGTGGTGAGATAGCCAGTGTGGCGTAGTGGTGAGAGTGTTGGACTGGGACTTGGGAGATCTGGGTTCTAGTCCCCACTCAGTCATGAAGCTCACTGGCTGACTTTGGGCCAGTCACTGACTCTCAGCCTAACCAACCTCACAGGGTTGTTGTGAGGATAAAATGGAGAGGAAGAGGAGGATTATGTAAGCCACCTTGGGTTCCTTGCAGGAAAAAGGTGGGATATAAATATAATAAATAAATAAATGGTTTATAATTGTTATCTTGGCTGGAACCAGAATTTAAATGCCCACTCAGTCATGAAACTCACTGGGTGACCTTGGGCTAGTCACCACCTGTCAGCCCAGCATACCTTATAGGGTTGTTGTGAGAATATAGGGGAAGAACCATATATGGAGGAAAGAGCAAGTTGAATAATAGAAGAGCAAGTAGAGAGCCAGTGTGGCATAGAGGTTAGAGTGTTGGACTGGGTTCTAGTCCCCCCAGTCAGCCATGAAGCTCACTGGCTGACTTTGGGCCAGTCACGGATTCTCATCCTAACCTACCTCACAGGGTTGTTGTGAGGATAAAATGGAGAGGAGGAGGTCCATGTAAGCTGCCATGGGTTCCTTGAAAGAGGAAGAAAGGTGGGATATAAAAGTAATCATCTTCATCATAATCCTAATGACAAAGAAACAGTGACTTTCATGGAACAACCATCTTTTTCCTGGCCCCAAATAGGAAATGATAAAAACATGACCTAATCAACTATTTAAAGAATGATGACACAAAGAGAGGTTATGTTAGAGATCCAGAACAGCTGGACCCAGCCACAGGAAGACCTCTTAGAAAGCACCCCCACAACAACTCCCCCAAATGCCAAAGCAATGACTAATAGTAATACAGAACCCATAAACAACGCATTAAGCATGAGGTGAGAGGGTGAGGTAAAGGAGTTCAGTTCTGAGGCAGAGATAAATCTCCCTTTATCAGATTTTGACTGAGTGCTGGTCATTCAGCACCAAGCAACAGACTCTTTAAAAAGAAAAGGAGGGGGGGGGGGAAGATATTTCCAGAAGAATTTGCAATCTTAGTTATACAAAGAATAGAAGTGTGTGTACATGCAGCCCTTGTCCCTTGACATGCAAAAGGACCACAGCTCAGGGGCAGAGCAACTGCTTTGCACGTATAAGGTCCAATCCCTGCAGGGTGGCAGGGATTGGACTACTTTATAGAGGCCAGTTCTCCGTTTGAAGGGCTGTCAGAGGACAGTCCTCTATTTGAAGGTGTCGTCTCTTCGAAGGGCTGTCTGGGCCAAGCCTGGTTTAAAGATAAAGAACCGTAAGAAGGGAGAGCAGCAGAGGCCTGGAAGTTGCCCATCAGCACTTGGCACCCAGACAGAGTGAGATTGAGATATAATTACCTATAGTCATTATTTCTAAATTTGCACACCTATACCTTAAAAAAGCACATACACATTTTATGCAAATCTGTGTCCTTTCCCCCGCTTTTCCATAATGTGTAAGAGACCACCCTATGGCCAAGGCTTTTGCTGTTGCTGTTAATAAGGAGCCAGGCAGAAACTCTTGCTGACCCACTGCAAGCCATCTAGTGATCTACTAGTAGATTCAGATCCACCTTCTACCCACCCCCGCTGTAACTGAATGATAGCCTGGCCTGGCTTTTGCCACTTCCACCTGATTCCCCTCTTTCTTCCCACCAGTGCCTGACCTCTTGCACTCCCACCCTTGTCTGGCCCAGTTCTCACCGAAGTGCTCTTGTGTCTGGGCTTTTCTCCACACCACTGCCCACAAGGAGAGGGCAAGGCCAGAGGAGGCAACTGCTTCTTTTCCTTGCTCTTGCCAGTTGTCACCCACTCGGAGAGGGCAGGCAAACAAGTGGAGACAACAGAGAGGAAGGGGAACAGGGCCAGAAGACTGGTAGAATGCTCTCTTGCTGGGCTGTGAGCATTATAGTGAGTCGGACCGATGGTCCATTAAGCGAAGTATTGTCTGTGTCTATACTGATTGGCAGTGGCACACCAGGGCTTCAGACAGGAGTCTTTCTCAGCCCTATCTGGAGATGCCATTTAGTGGGGAGTATTAGAGAGAGTGCTGCTTCCTTTAGTTCAGGGGTGTTGAACCTCTTTCAGCCCAAGGGCCGGATTCCATTTCAGAGAAGCTCTCGGGGGCTGCATTCCAGTGGTGGGTGGGGCTGAATGCGAAAGGGACTGGGCCAAAAAAAATGCCAGCATATTTTGGCTTAAAGCTCTTCCTGCCAGTAACTAAGCCTTACGAGGGGCATTTCAACCTTTTAGAATGGGAAAAGCCTGCACAAAAGCTGGGAAACCACCGAAGGATTGGTAGTTGGGGGGGGGGGAGGGTGTGTGGCTCATGTGGGGAACTCTGGAGGGCCAGATTGAGACAGCAGCTGTGCCTATTTGCTCTGCCCCATGCCAAAATCGTGGTCATCTCAAGTTAGGAACACCTTGTACCATCTAGCCCAATATTGCCACCTCTGACTGGCAGCAACTGTCCAGGGTCTCTGGCAAAGGTCCCTCCAGTCATCTGCTACATGGTCCTTTTAATTCACAATGCCTGGGGATTGAACCTTAGACCCAGGGGAGGTGCTAGGTCCCAAAAAGACCTGGGGCTCAGGCCCACAGGACAAAAAAAAAAAAAAAGGACAAATTTGCACATGCTAATTTACATGTGCTCTAAGGTCTGTGTGTGTCTTTAAAGGGCCCTGTCTCCTATATGTAAAAAGGGATGTATGGACAGAGGAGAGAAGGGCATTTGATTTCAGAAAAAAACCTCAGGAAGGAAGATTGAGGGGGCAGCAGGAGGTGAAGCATATGTGCGCAAAAAGCCAGCTAATCCAGGGGGATCAGATGCAACAGAGACCATCAGGGCCACCGGCCACGTACTTTTATTTCAGCAAGTGCCCATGGACAGCAGGGGGGTGCGGCAGATGGCCTCCCAGAGATCCGGGGCTCCAAATGAAAGATTCGGGGCTCCAGCCCTAGCGGGCCGCCCCCTAACACGGCCTCTGCTTAGAGCTCCGGCATGCAAAGCAGCTGCTCTACCAGTGAGCTGTGGTCTCTCTCCAGGGCAGCTTCCCATGTGTTAATTAACAAGTAGAAGGTGCTTCCATGCCAGCCCTGTTCACCATTTTTGACACTTATTTAGTTCTGAGAATCCTCTCAAACTGTCACATTATATTTTCCCTGTTGCAATCCATTCCACAACTCCCCCTCCCCTAAATGTTTGTTTACCATGATTTTTATAAAGCTTCTAATGCAGGGCTCCCCAACCTTGGGTCCCCAGATGTTGCTGGCCTACAGCTCCCAGCATACCCAGCCAGCATACCTAATGGCAAGGGATTCTGGGAGCTGTAGGCCAGCAACACCTGGGGACCCAAGGTTGGAGAAGCCCTGTTCTAATGCAATTGCAGCGCAGTCCTTCCTGTTGCAAACCGACTGGTACAATCATCTCACCTAGGACGTAGGAATGGGCACTGACATGGCAGTAATTCTACTTGCCTATGCTACCCGCCCTTCTTCTCCCATGCCATTTCCCTTCACTTTCCCTGTTCCCCTGGATGAGAAACTGACAAAGGGGGGGGGACCTTGTCAGTTTCAAAGGGCGCTGTAGTCCTTTTCTCCCCAGCAGAACAGGAAAAAAACTTACCTACAACTGATAAAACTATTTGCAATGCTTCTTTCAAGCATCCCCAATGGAAACATCAGCAAGCTACTGCTAGATCTCCCGGCAGTAATTTAATACCAAACACTTCAGGTCCAGTGTGGACACTATTCAGGGCGAGGTCGCCGAAAATGAATACCGCTTGTAAACCATGACAACAAACACACCCTCAGTCCTGTCCACAGCCAAGACCTCTGATTATCACTCTATATACCAGGGGTGCATAACCTCAGTCTATGGGCCAAAAATTGGCCCTCCGGGGTTTCTGAGATGACCACACCCCTTCCTCTGACCCCACCCCCTTTGGTGGTTTCCCAGCTTTTGGGTGTTTCTCTCCCCACCCCACTTTTCTTTTTAAGTTGAAATGCCTCCCCCTAAGGCTTAGTTACTGGCAGTCAGCGGTTTAAACTTAAATATGCTGGTATGTTTGGTATTTTGGCCCCACCCCCTTTGTCTTTAGCCACACCCCTTTTGCTTTTGGCTCCCCACCACCGCTGGAATCCGGCCCTTGAGAGCTTCTCTGAAATTGAATTCAGCCCTTGGGCTGAAAGCGGTTCAACAGTATATCAAATAAACTAATATTGGACTCATTCTCCAAGAATGGATTCTTATGTGGTCAAAGCAGCACCACTCCCAGACAAAAGAGAGGTATCAGTAGGCTTGGGGACATCTTGAGGTTTGCAGAAGTACAGAAAGCCTGGATGGTGTGGGGAGGACTCCCCAAAACAGCACATGTTCAGTGGGCATGGAATGCCGATTGACCATTGCCAGGAGGGCAGGGACTGAAAAACTGGGGAGAGGGAGCAGAATGGAACATCCTGGAAAAGGGCATGGCTGGTTGGAACCTGAACAAGAGTGCTCCACGCTGCAGTAATCTCATGGCTTGTTCAGATGACTGCAGCCCAAAACCAGAGAGAGCTTTCATTTCCCTACTACACAGCACTTTAAGCACCGGAGTTTTCAATGGACTTTGTTCCTAAATTCAGTTGGGCATTATCAGTCACTGAGTCTAGTGATGCATATTCATGCATGACCCACTCCACCTTGGAAGCATATACATAATCAAAGGAGGGAAATACATTGCTGGTTGGGAAAAGGTGCATTGGGTGGACAGTATCTCGGGCAGATGAAATAAGGCAAATTTTAAGAAACCAGACAATGATGGCTCTAAGAGGTGACTTTATAAATAATGCGGGCAACTCTCTCAGCTTTTATCAGCTTCTAAGATTCTTCTTGGTAAAACCTTGCTATCAGAAGTTAGAATTTCCCACCCCATCCTGGTGTAGAAGAATCCTGGTGCAGAGAGTAGAAGAAATAAACGGTCCCTGGTAAAACCAGATATTTAAGGTTAATCAAATCTGATAATCATACTAAGAGGATTTCAGTGCAGCAAAATGCACTGGTGCTCTGACTGTGTTCATGGGCCCACGGTGGGTGTTTTAAAGCCAATATGAAGGCCTGCGATTCCCAAATGCTTACTGCAGCCCGGGACTGTATAGTTCAAGCCACTGATGGTAGACTAGTCCCAGTAGACAACAGGCTCGCTTAGAGAGCAGGAGCTGCTGTTTTCAGCTTCGCTCCCCAAGCACCATCACTCTTTTGAAACAAACAAAATATTTAAAGCCGAAGAGATCTGCGAAGAACCAGCTCTGAGTTGCTTTTGTCCAAAAGCGGGGTGGGTGGGTGGGTGTGTTGGTTCAATTATTCGCAGAAGAGAACCATTCTCCTCTAACAAGGGAAGAATGATGTGGAAGAGGCAGCCCATTTTGGGGCAACAAGAAGAAAAAATAAGTTCGCAGCATGACGTAGTGCTGTGACCTAGTTATCGTTTGCATTAAAAAACACACAACAAAACCCACTCTCCAATGGGGAACAGCAGGGAAAATAAGAGGAAGAGAAAAGTGAACTGTTACAGCCACATAATGGAACCATATAGCCTACCAAGCTTCTTCATAATTATTTATGTGCAAGACATCCACATGTCCAACTTTTATTCCCTGACTCTACGAAGTTGCCTTATGCCACAGAGAACCATTGTTCCATTGATCTCAGTACTGCCTACACCAGTCTCCCCAAACCTGGAGACCTTCAGAAGCGTTGGACTGCAAATCCCATCCTCCCCAGTCACCACAGCCAATACAAGTTTGGTGCCTCTCTCAGCACGAAGAAAGGCAAAATGGATGGATGGGGCGGGGGGAGGCAACGATATCACCTGGCCTGCAGAGGATCTGGTGTGCAATCTGCCCCTGCATCCCATTCTGGTATGGTACCCCTGCCTTATGTAGCCAAAATAGCACCGCCCATGCAGAAGAGGGAGGGATCAGTAGGCTCAGGGAAAACCCCAGGGTTTTTCGATCTTTAAGGGGGGGATCTCTAAAGTGGGGGGGGCAGGGAGCCCAAAAACAGTCTGATGAGGACCGAGCATGCTCAGTGGCCATGGAACACACTGACTGGCCGTTGGGGGAAAGAACACGGAAAACCAGGAGGAGGGGGAATGGAATAGAGTGGCTGGAAGCCTGAATAGAAACATCTCACACTGCAACATTCTGGTGTTCTAGAAAAGTATTTAATGTACAGGAGCTTTGCCTTCTATCGTATTTAAGGTTGCCAACTTTGGAATCAGCCCCTGTAGTTCTGCCTTTAACAGAGCCTTGACTTGCAGGAATTAGCAGGTGATGCTAGCTAATTGCTGCAGACGAAGCTGCTGTTAAAGGCATAAACTCACTACACAACTCTTAACTGCTGCATCTGGTCATCCCAGCCCACTTGCTTCAAGTTCAACCTCCCCCCACCTCTTAAAACAACCATTTTCAGCTCCTAGCTGCTGTTAGCTTATTCAGCACAAAAGTGAAAAAAAAAAAAGGCCTAACATTGGATGCTGCAGCTAGCTAGGCACTATGGGTCAAGGTCAGGCCAATAGGACCATGGCCACTCCAGTGTCATCTGCCTCTTTAGTCAACTCTGCTTAGGGCAAAATCACATGAGCATTTTTGCATCATAGAGTCCTCCTGAGTCTCCTGTTTGAGAGTAGGGAATGCTTTGTGGAGTGGGTTGGGACTGAAGCTAATTTGTCTCCTGGACACTATTCAAAATGTGGATTGAGCCAGGAGAGAGTGAATCAAGATCTTGATGACTATACACATTTCATATTGGTAGAGTTCCCCAAGACAGAGAGAACTTGGCATTGAGTGTTACTATATTGCTTAGTGCCATTCAGAGAGAGAAAAAAAGAGGTTTCTATATTGTTTTGGAACTCAGACCTGTAGAAGCAAAAGCATCCCATACCCCTTGTTCTGGGCTGCTGGGAATTTGTAGGCCAAACTCCTGGGACCAAGGTTTGGAGACACTGCATACACATGTAAGAAGTTATTTTTTGTTTAAAAATCCTAGCTCTCTTATTCACAAATGCACTGTTGGTTGTCTTCCAGCCTCTGGTAACGGTTGGACATTACAAGTGGCACCCGCAACAAACTGTTGCAGCAGGGAGAGTTCCTGTTCAGGGTTCCAGCCAGTCAGGCCCTTTTCAAGGGTATACTGTTCCATTCCCCCCTGCACTGGTTTCTCTCTCTCTCTCTCTCTCTCTCTCACACACACACACACCACCAACAGATACTCACTGTTCTGTGGCCACTTGTTGGGATGTTTTCAGTTTTCCCCACCAAGCTTTTTTGTATACTGCAAAACCTGGGATTCCCCCAAGCCTGCAGATACCTCCCTTTTGTGCATGGATGGTGCCGTCTTGGTTGCATAAGGATCAACACTCGGGAGAATAAGTTCGCTATTAGCATATGGGATACAAAGATTTCCTACTCACCTTTGATTAAGGGGCATGTGAGCATCCCTTAGTGCAACCTGAAATGGGCAAAACTTTCCCAAGTGCTTAGTTCGAACATCTGCAAAAGGTTGAATAGAGCTTGCCTCCCTCTCTGCCTTCCCAAGCCCAAACACCTAACTGTTGGCAAGGGAAGGTGGTGGATGCTCTAAAACGCTCACTGGAGCATCTTTCCTCATTACAAGCCCCAGCATTCCCTGGTGGGAAAGGGATGCTTTTCATGTCAATTTCCTGCTGGAGAGAAGGCCCTCTGAGCATCAAGCAGATTACTGAATGCATATAAGTTGGGTGGGGGATCTGCTTCCCCAGTGCTGCTCCCTCCAACTCACTTTTTGTGGGGGAAGGGGTTTCCATACACACACACACACACACACCAAGCATCACCTCCCTTTTAGCATAAACACAGTCCATGACACTGTCAAAGGACTTTGGGGCATATGTCCAGTGCCCCTCTCTGCAGAACCAGCAAGAGAGCCCCAAATGTTGCAGGGCTGGCACACCACATCTCCAAGCAAGCGAAGTAAAGCACATTGCCATCTAAAGGGGTGTGTCCCCAAAGACCACTGAGTCCAGAGTCTAAAAAGACATCAGTCACATGAACAGGACTAGGATCTGAAATGCCATGGTAAAAAGAACTCCGCCACACTGCTTTTTGAGAAACTCTGACCTTGAGTTATTTACCGTACTACCCCACCCCATCCCTAATCCGAGGAACAGCCCTGGTTGATGGATGCTAATCACTCATCTGCAGAGAGTTAGCTAATTGATACAGCTAGAGTGGATCAATCACACATACAAAATTAAAGAGAGAAACTGAAAGATGTTGGAGTATGCGAAGGCTCACATGTGGGTGAGCAGGTGATGCAATCTGGTTTCCTGAAAGTGAACAACAGCAAGACGATAGTGACTGCTCCCTAGAGAGGCAGAGGAAGCTAAAGCTGGTTCCTTATTTGATCAGGACCTGCAGGTGGTAGTCTGAATAAGCCAAAGGGATTTAAAACACACACACACACACACACACACACACACACACACGTGCAAAGGCTGCAATCTTATGCCGCTGGGAATTGAACTCAGTGGGGCTTACTACATTTGAGTAGACATGTATAGGTCTGTGCCACAAAATAAACTTTGGGTCACCCAAAATCATATGGCTCAGCTGGTGTGCCCAATGAGCAGGCCCAGTACTGAATCCGTCCCAAAGTGCAGCCTGCTTTTGACAAGCACTGTCAGTAGCTTACGCTCCTCATCTTCCTCTAGCCCAGTGTTCTCCAACCTTGGGTCCCCAGATGTTTTTTGGCCTACAGCTTCCAGCATGCCCCCGCCAGCTATGCTGGTGGGGGAATGCTGGGAGTTATAGGCCAAAAACATCTGGGGACCCAAGGTTGGAGAACACTGCCTAGCCCTTGAGGAGACCCCTTCAGCCTGGTTTCAGGTTTTAGGGACCCCACTCAGCTGGCACTGAGCTGAAACTCTCCTAGTGTGCCTGTTCCAGGGAATACTATAGACCAGCTGACATCATGCTTTCAAGCTGAGCTTTAGTACATGTGGGTTAAGAGACAGAGAACGGAAACCACGGAAGAAGTCAGCATTGAGAGTCTGTCAGGTGAACGTATGTGCCTTTAGCATTTATTAACTGACCATTTCTTTTATTCTTCATCGAAGTTCTCAAGTATAGAAGGCACAGAGGAATGCCCTCTAACCTTAAGATAATACACGCATGAGAATGCCAATGATGTGATACCCACTATCAAAGTGATTACTAGCATCAAAATGACTAAAAAGATCCTATGTAAGAGAAGCATTGCTTACCCAGGCAAGCAGACCACTCCATCCAGAGCTGCATACTCCAGCCTCTTGACTGAGTGGTCAGCTTTGCCTTTTATACTTTATCATTCAGTATTGCCTTCCTCAGAATGGCAGCTGCCTACACTACAGCCATCCTAAAGAGGTTCTGACTCAATCCCACTCCCTGAAATCGCTGTTGCCCAACACCAGCGTTGGAGAAAATGTCTCTACCGCTGAAATCGCTGTTGCTTCACATCCACATCAGACAAGGTGCTTCCTCAATCTCGCTCAGTTACAGCATCTCTGATGTCCATCTCAGACACTGACAGCGCGATCTGGTGAGGCTGCCCGTATCCCTCTGACCTTGGAAGATTACAGGTATCCTATTGAGGGTGGGAAGAGCACAGCAGACAGGATATCCACTGCACTCCCCTCACCCTCAAAAACATCTAGAGGCCTGATTTCGGCCATCTAGATGTTTTACCTCTCCTCATGAGGAGAGGCTGAGACACTGCCTAGATTCCAGGGATGGGGACTCGGACTCGACTCGTGAGTCGGACTGAGTCCCCCCTCTGACTCGAGTCAGACTCGAGTCCCAATATTTTTAATGGGACTCGAGACTCGACTCGAGACCAAGGACTCATCAACATCCCTGCTTGATGCCACCTGCAGGTGCTGTCTGGACCTAGTTGCAGTAACAATCCAAGTTTATTTTTTAAAATCATTTTCCTAATGCAACCTTTCAGATATTTTGGGTTTGGCTGCCTCTGCCTGCCTGTTTGGGGTTCCCTGCCTCCTCTGCCTGCCTGGTCTCTTCTTAACCAGTTCCACAGTTTGAATTGTCCAAGACAAAGGCCTCTGCCTGCCTGTTTTGGGGTTCCCTGCCTGGTTATTTTGGGTTTATCTGCCTGGTCTGTTCTTGTCAAAATCAGTGGCAGAGTTTTGAGATAAAAAGGCACACTTGTGCCTAGAATTTATTTAAGCCACACATCTGAAGTAGCCTTATTTTGTTGGGAAAAACCCCCATTGATTTTAATAGGGACTCGTGGAGTCAGCTTTGGGAGTGACTCGGGACTCACCATTTTGGACCAAGGACTCGGACTCAGGTCCAAAGACTCGTGACTCGAGACCAAGGACTCTTCAACATCCCTACTAGATTCCTCTGAATCTGGCGGTACCTCACTCCTCCCCTTCCCTGGGAACACCCCCTCATGGGGGAACCAAACATGGTCTTCTGTGTTCGGTTCCCTGCCGGCATGGAAAGAACCATGCTGGCTATGAGGTGCGTGTGGGGAGGCGCTCTGTGGTGCTGCGACCTTGGAAGGGATTTCCCAGGTTGCAGCGCCTTCTATGCCCAATCCTATGGCTCCCCCAGACAAGGTCGGAGGGACACAGGATTGTGCCCAGAGTCCTTTCTTTATACATAACTTACCAAGCAAGCGCAATTGGCCAAGAAACTTTATTTTATATTTAAGATATACAATCGCACGGCTGAGATAAGTTGCTTGGAGAGAGAGATGCAACGGAGCAGAAGGTAACTAACAGTAGAGGATAGGGCAGCCTCCAGCTGAGTAGGTTTCCTCCACTTTGAGGATGGGCTGGCCCCAGAAAAAACTTCATGTATTTCTCTTAGGAAAACAGGAAAGTGCATTATACCAGGTCTGGCCTCATACTCTCTGTGGCAGCCTTCCCCAACCTGGCCCCCTCCAGGTGTTTTGGACTACAACTCCCAGAATTCCTGACTGTTAGCCATGCTGACTGATGGGAGTTGTAGTCCAAAAGCCTTGGCGGGCCCCAGGTTGGAGGAAGGCTGATGTGCAATGACTGGGGGAGCAGCTCTCCTGGGTCTGAGGCAGAGAAAGATATTCCCCATCGCCTGCTACTTGATCCTTTTGAACTGGAGATTCCAGGGGCTCATCCGGGAAACTTTCTGCATATCAGGCCTCTGCTTTATCGCTGGTTCGTGCCTTAAAAGCCCATTTCTTTACCAGAGTTTTAAGATTTACAGACTCCAGACTTGGGTTCTCAATTATTAACGATAACTACTTATACGCTGTGAGTGCTTCTTTCAGGGCTCAAGTTCTAAGGGCCAAATCAGACATGACAGGAGAATCTCCAACCCTTTTTCTTTGCTTTTTACTTTAAAGCAGCCACAGGGAGCTTTGATTTTGATCAGACCAGAGAGATTTAGATCACAAAACTGGCATAGGGTGGGGGGCTGGAATGGATTAAACATTTCCCTGCCCCCCACCCCACCAGTCTAATTTAAGAATTGGAGCCTCTCTGCCTCAATTCCATTAAAGTAGCATTGCATTGATATTTGAGTTGCCAGCCCATGAAGGCCATTGCAGGGGTTCAAATCCCCACTCATCCATGAACATCTCTCAGTGACCTTAGGCCAGTGATGCTCCTTCAGCCTTACCTACCTCACAAGGTTGTTGTGAGGATAACATGGCAGGGAGGAAGATGCAGGCTGCCCTGAGATTCTTGGAAGAAGGATACAGTACAAATGTTGATCATGGATCTCCTATGTCACATCACTTTTGGTCCAACGCCTGGCCACTGCACTTTGAGAATCTTGACTAGAAATCCCAGGTGTGTGAGAGTTGGTTCAACTTACTTGGTGAAGGCTCTCTGTACATGCTCACAGGTGTCCACTACTACCCCACAATGTTTGAAGGCTGAATCTGGCCTTAAATTAACCCACAAAGTGCTCATGCTTGCAACAACCCTGTGAAACAGATTTCTAGCATCCCTGCTTTGCAGCTGGAAATGAGATGAGACACAGCAACTTGCTCAGTGCTTTGCCCGCAAGTCAGTGACAGAGCTAGGACTTGAACCCAGGTCTCACATTCAGTCCACCAGGAGTAACCCCCCCCCCCAATACACAATGCATGCTCTTCTATCAACCATTTATGCTCAGGCACCTAGCCAAGGGTCCACAAATGCACATGCCAGTTCGTCACTGGCGAGAAAATATTTTGCTCTGGCAGTCTGGCCAGAGCAGATGAAGAAAAGCCCCTGCCTTTCCTCTGTGCTTGGAGAAGCATGATGCCAGGCTAGCTTCAGATGCTGCATTCCCTGATGTTGCACTGAGCCTCAGAGACACTTGCTGCTTTCTGAGTGTCTGAGACTTAGCCAGTGGTGTAGCGATAAATTCTGAGGTGCGGGCACTCACCATGACGGTCCCTATAAGCCGGGCCCCCAAGGAGAGTCCAAAAATGCAGGCAGGCAGTTGTGTTGATCCAGACCAACAAACCAGTTCTAATCAATGGAAAGTGATTCCATTGGAAAGTGATTGCCCTGGCTTCCATATGTACTCTTTCCGTAGATGAGCTGATTCAACAAAAATGGATGTCTCGTGTATATTGGACACCACAGAGGCTTGTTAAGAAGATGCTGGCAATGTAACGAGGATAATGCCTCAATGAGGCATGTGATCTGGGCAGGGCATGTCTTGCAGTGGCTTCTTTTTGGTTGCAAGTCATTGCTCATATAAATTTGGTTCTTGAAAAATCTGTGATAACAGCCGATGTACATGTACTTTTAAATTGCATCCCTGTGATACGGGGATTAACAAATGGACAGCCAAAGTGGATACTGAGAGCCCTTACAGTTGCAAAGAGACTTTTACTTCAAGCTTGGAAAGATAAATACCCACCACCTATCATTCAGTGCACTGAAGATCTTACAGCTCTTGCTACATTTGAGTGTATCTACTACAGCTTATATTAACGTATATATTTGAAACAGGAGCGTCAAATCCTTCTTTTTCCCTTTGGTTTTATGTATGTTTTATGATGTGTTCCTCCTTTTTTGTTCTTTCTTCTTTTGTGACTTCCCCCTTGCTTTTGTTGTTGTTTTTGTTTATTATGATACACACACATAAAACAAACAAACCTGTGGCTCATGCTGGCTCAGCTTGTCTGAGTGTGGAAAGCTAAGCAGGGTCAAGCCTGGTTATTACTTGGATGGGAGACCCCTCCTCTAGTTTCCTGCATTGAGCAGGGGGTTGGACTCGATGGCCTTGTAGGCTCCTTCCAACTCTATGATCTATGATTTCATAAACCAGCTCTAGCAGTTTCCATCTCCACCAGGAGCAGCTCTTGAGTAAACTAATGGGTCTTAAATGCCTTTTCAAGACCAAGCCACCCAAACATACTTTGCATTACAGCAGGGAACAATATATTGTTGCTGGGAAAGTTCATTCCCCTCCAGTCACAGGCCAGGGTTCACAAGACACCCTGGGCTCACCCTGGGTTCTTTAACAGGGGAATGCTGGGAGTTGTAGGATGTTTCTCGGTCTACACCAGTGTTCTCCAACCTTGGGTCCCCAGATGTTTTTGGCCTACAACTCCCAGCATGCCCCAGCCAGCTAGAACACTGGTCTATACATGCATAGGATTGCACCCTTAATGGAGGATACAGTCCATCTGGAGCAGCTGTCCCCAACCTGGTGCCCCCCAGATGTGTTAAACTACAACTCCCATCTTCTGACTAGGGGTGATGGGAGTTGTAGTCCAACACATCTAGAAGGAGCTGTGTTGAGGAAGGCTGGTCTGGAGGAAAGGTTCCATCAGTCACTACTCCTTGTGATGGCTGGACAAAAACTCCACGTTTCAGAGGCAATGTGCCTCTTGGTCCCCGTTGCTGGAGAGAAACATGGAGAGAGGCCTTCATACATGCCCTTCTTGTGGGCTTCTCAGGGGCCACCTGGCTGGCCACTGTGGGAAACTGGAGACATCTTTGCTAGCTTTTGGTGTACTAAGCTTAGCACACCGGTGTCAAAAGTGTGGGAAGTGAGTGACCTCCAAATGCAGTGATATAGGCTCAAGAGTCATTGCAGTCCAGTGCTGGACTCAGATCTAGAAGATCTGGATTCAAATCCTGCCTCAACAGTCAACTTGGTGGCCTCGAGCAAATCACAATAGAGCAGTTCATCACCACCACCACCACCACTCACAATTAGAATAATGTGAAGGTGAGAGTAGGGAAAAGCCCATGGGCTCACACCCCCTCCATCATGCCCTCAATGTCCATCTCCACAGCCATCCGTGCGTTGGAGGGGTAACTTCTGCGGTGCGGAGCCTACACAAGTAGAGCCAGCTCCCCACTGCAAACATTTAGTCCCCATCGCATTGAGGGCTGCAGAGAGAGGTGACAAGGATGAGACAGAGGGGGCAGGCCAACAAGCTTCTCTTTGCTCTCCCCCTAGGCAATTCGAATTGTGTGTGTGTGTGTGTGGGGTGAACTTCTGAATCAGGTGAACATCTCTCCTCCAGCTTTCCTTCTCTGTAAAATGAGCTCACTTCTGATCAGTTCATATTGCATGCTCAGCAAATTATGATGTGCTGCTATACAGGAGCATTAAAACAAAGAAATCACATGCATTTTCCAGTACACTGATGCTATAGGATTGATAGGTGACATAGCATAGTGGCTCGGAATCAGGAAGTCCCTGGTTTGAATCTCACCTGTGCCATGAACTCGCAGTAGGGGTCCTTCGGCAAGCCACATTCTGGCCTGGTTCACATGATCACCACCACAGCACACCATGGCTTATTTAAGCCAGAACGAGCCACGCCAGATTGCTTATTCAAGCCCCAGCTTGTTGTGTGGTCTGAACCTGGGTAACAGGGCTTGTTTAATGGTTAAACAACCCTAATAACCCATGGCCTGTTGTTAAATAGCCCTAAGTTAACACTACAACACAACAAACCATGGCAACCTCCTGCCAGGGATTGAATATTCAAAATGGCCACCCACCCTCTCCGTAACCCACCACACGTTAAATAATTGTGCGGTGATTGTGCAAACCGGCCCAGTCCCTCAGTCCTCCCATCTACAGTATGGGGGATAATAACGCTGACTTACTTTCCAGGGCTGTCATAAGGGTTACAACTAGAGAATGCACGTGAAGCATGCTGAATACTTGAAAGCGCTATATAAATGTTATTATAGAACAAAGAAATAATATAAATCAGAATGCCCAAATTCCTGATGCCCTCAAGTTATTTTGGACGTCAACTCCCAGCAGTCCCAGCCGGCATGGCCAATGTTCAGGAATGCTGGGAGCTGTAGTCCAAAAACAGCTGGTGGGGACCAGGTTGGGGAAGGCCAACAGATTTTTCAGTACATTGGTGGTTGTCACTGGACAAGTATGGATAAGGATTATTATTGCAATACAGACAACAGATGTCCAGTTAGACCAATAAGATGCCCCGATACAGTAAATTTGGCTATCAAAGTGGCAAGCTATCTACAGATCAAAAAGAATTACTGTAGGTAACTTCTACTCCTTAGCTAGGGAATTGCCAAGAGGATCTCCGGACTCCTAGGGAGTGGATTTTAAAAAATAAAATAAATCTGCTTTGAGTTGTAACTTCATTGCAGCAGGCCCAGATAGTGAAGAGATGGGAAAGGCTCAGTGGTAGAGCACCTGCTTTGCATGCAGAAGGTCACGGGTTCAATCCCCGGCATCTCCAGGTGGGCAGGGAAAACTCCTGCCTGAAACCCTGGAGAGCTGCTGCCAGTCAGTGTTGACAATACTGGGCTAGTTGGACCAATGGTCTGATTCAGTACAAAGCAGCTTCCTGTGCTCCTACGTCTCGACTTCCTTCTTACAGATTTGTTCCAATTCCATACAAAAAGGTGGTGAGTGGGGGAGAGACTGGCTAGCAAAAGCAGCAGCAAAGGGAAGCATAAGAGGTTAATTGAGTCACTGACTTTGATTCCTCAATGCCCTGTGTGTACTCAAAATAAACCATCTCTCGCTCTCTCTCCTCTCCACCCCCCTTGCTCCCTTTCCCTTCCATTGTCTTTGAAGCACATGGCTCAGAGGCTGCTGGTTAGTTAAATTTCATGAAACTATAGAGGGAGATTTGTGGTGGGGGAGGAGAGCGGGAAGGAGGAAGAAAGCCAGAGAACAAAAGCGGCTTGAAATAATTAATCCAGACTCATCCCAAGCAGGGCTCTGCTCCTTTTAATTAACCATTAGCCATTTACAAAAGCAGTCACCATCTGCTAGACCTTCTGAACAAAAACCCTCCTCCCAAAAAAACCTAAACAGCGAAATAGGATTTTAAGAAGCTTCTCCAGCTAAACTGTGCAAAGATGCCCCTCCCCTCTCCAGATGGGGAATTTCACATTTTTTGCCCCTGGGGGAGAAATCCATTCATTCTCATCTCCTTCTCTCCATTAGTGTGTGTATTGGGAGGGGGGGGAGGAGTGAGTCCCAAAGGACATACAAAGCTTATTGTGGAGTGGCAGGAAAGTTTGACCAGAAGAAAAACAATGCAAGTAATGTGATCATTCTTAGGACAAAAACTTCTGCAGAAATGAAAAGGCCCTGGGCATTATTTTAGCAACTGTTTAGCAATAGGTAGCCCTCCTCAGGAGATGTCTGTATTTAATTCTACCCTTGCCTCATCATTTTATTGCTTCAATTGTCATTTTGAGAGTGCACTTTTGATCTGTTTTACTGCTTTGTATTCTGTTGATGGTTTAATTGGCGCAAGTTGGTTTGGGCACAGATCTTTGTGGAAAAATAGGGTGATGATACTGCTATTATTATTATTATTATTACTACTACTACTACTACCACCACCACCACCACTACGTAAGAAGAGCCCTGCTGGACCAGACCAAGGGTCCATCTATTCCAGCATTCTGCTTACATAGTGGCCAATCAGCTGCCTTTGGGAAACCCACAAACAGGACATGAGTGCAACAGCACCTTCCTGCTCATGTTCCCTAGCAACTTAATATTAATAATGTCCAGAGGATTTGAAAAATAATAATAATTGTAATGGTGGGAATTTGAGCCTAAGGCTGCAATTCTATACCGATTTACCTGGGAGTTAAGCTCCACTGAACTCCATGGGACTTGCTGCCGAGTAGTTATACAGGATTGTGTTGTTAAAATGCAAAGCTATGCTTATAAAGGAATTTGAGGAAAAATAGGTAGCCTGATTAGCCCATTAGGACCCCCCCCCCCAAGTAACAGTATGACAACACCTTCAAGAGGATGAACTAAAAGCAGCTAAGCAAGCTTTCGAGTGCGAAAAAAAGATCCACAGTGTCAGCTCAAATCAAACGCGCGGTGGGAAAGAGGCGGCGAACAGGAGCGCGATGCTCGGGACGTGAACCAGAGATCTCAAGGAGATTTTCCGAAAGTGGAAACAAAGAGCCGAGAGAGATCTGCCTTCTCTCGCGCGGATGAATCTCCTCCCCTCCCCCTCTCCCCTCCTCCAAAATATCATCCAACGGGCTTCTTCTCTCTGATCTCTTTAAAACGATCCGGGGAGACTTTCGTTTACAGAGGCTGCTGCTTTTAAATAAACAGGACTCGGCTGCTCAGCTCCACCCCGGGATCGGACAATGAACTTGGCCCCAACGTCTCTGATTTATGATATAATTGTTGTTATTATGGAGGTGGGGTAGGGATCCGGGTGGGTTTCTGCCAAGCACGTTCTCCGTCACTGCCCCGGCTAAGACACAAGCTTACCGTTACACCACTGGAACGGGTGCATCAGAGTCCCCAGCGCAGCTGCTTGCAAAAATAAAAATAGAAACAAAAACGAGACGCAGAGGCAAAATTTAAAAGGCTCCCCCGTCTCTCTCCCCACGTTCTCCAACCACCCCTTGATCGGGGCTTAGCAGTTCACAAAATAATAATAATAATAATGACAGTCTTTCCTTCTCGGAGCAGGGCGAACTAAGAAGGGGGAAGGGGAGGACTGCAAAGAGAACTCTCCCCGCAGCCGATCCCGACGAGCAGCGTCCGCACAATCCGAGGCGAACCGCCAGCGCCTGGCCCGGGAACAGATTGCGTCTCGACGAGACATTCTACGCGGCTTTGGAAACTGACCCTGGGCACTCCGGCCCCGCCCCCCAAATCAGCCAGCCAATCGTCACCCCCAGCGAGCCGGGCTTATTAGCGTATCTGCTTTTGATGTAAACATGAGCGGCGTCCGGATAGGCTGGCTTCGGAACGTGGCTCCAGCCTATCGCGTTTCAGAACCAAACAAAAAACAAAAACGAGGTGGGTGGGGAAGCATGACTGCCTTATTACCCCGTCGGACTTCAGCGATCCAGCCAGAAGTTTAAATGGGACGGGGTCAGCGGTCACCATGGAGGTGGCGGGGCTGTGGGTTTTAATCATATAGGAAGCGGAGTGGTGCATCACTTTACATTGGCTTACACTGAACCACTTTTGCCATTTTGATGCCCATTCTCCCAGTCTGGAGAGATGCTTTTGGAGCTCCTCGCAATCCTTTTTTGTTTTAACCACCCTAAATAATCTGGTGTTGTCAGCAAACTTGACCACTTCACTGCTGACTCCTAATTCCAGATCATTTAGGAATAAATTGAAAAGCATTGGTAATACAGATCCCTGTGGGGCCCCATTGTTTACATCCCTCCATGGGGAGAATTTACCATTTATTCCTACTCTCTGATTTCTGTTCTTTCACCAGTGACTGACTCAAGGTTACCCAATGATCTTGCCCCCCAACCCCTTGCGAGGTCCTGATTTGGATCGCCTCCTAGCTGCAGGGTGCACCTGAGGTACTACTGTTGGAATATATGCCAGAGACTTGGATCACAGTGTACAGAGCAACCCTTTGGAATGGAGTACCCCTGGGAAAGGGCATGGCCAGCTGACTTGAAAGATGGAACAGGAGCACTCTGCAGGGCAACATTTTATTGCAGGTCCTGCTTGTAAACACCAAACACTCACTGAGAATGGTGCCGTTTTGGCCTTGCCCTTTCATCCGCCTCCTGGACTAAACTGCTAATCCACAGTCAAACAAATCCACCCTCGTGCTCCACACCTTGTCAATCCCAGCTTTAGCAAACAATGGCATTGCATTTGATTAGCCACAGAATACACAATGGGAGAGGCCCACGATGAGGCTATACAACAAGACGGGCACATCAGATGCTGTGCCCAATACCCTGTTGAGTCTCATCCATCCTTTGCTGTGCTTTCCAACCCCCTCCGCTCGGTACCATACTGTCCAACTTCATCAGGGCCGGCCCTCCCACAGAAGCAGGGTGAGGGCCCTGCATCAGGTGGCGGAGCGGGAGGTGCAGAGAATTGTGCTGCTCCCTCCTGCCCCACTGGGAGGGTGCGCTGCCACTGACCCGCCGCCTACAGCAGCTGTTCTGGAGAGCCCCGCCGGGTGTTCTTCCACTGTGGCATTTGTCACAGCGAGAGAGCGGCTGGCAGGGCTTTCTAGAGCAGCCGCCCACCCGCTGTTTGCCTCATTGCATGGAGAGCCAAGCGACTGGGAGAAGTGGCTGCGGAGGTCTTGTGAGAGCTCACCCGGGCCTGGAGTCAACATACAGGTACAATGTATTGTTAATGTCAGCCATTGCAAATGGAAACACCGAGAAACAGACCAAAGAAAGACTGCATTTTTGAGTATCTTGTGAAGTTTTTCTGAACTCCCCCTCTCCCTCCCTTATGTAGTGTACAAGCTGAACTTGTACACTGCATAACTTGTACACTCTCTTATGTAGTGTACACGCAGTGTTGCTTTACAAGCTGAGGCTATGTGGGGGAAAGCTCCGTTAAAGAAAAATGAGTCTTGCTTCTGAATAGGTAACTACAGAATTGCACTGTGAAGCATATCAAAAACAGTAGCAACTAACTTTTCAATACCTGTCTAAAATGTATAAAGCAGTTATCCTGCTGTGACACAGCCCCCCCCCCTCTGTATTTACACAATCTCACATTGTTTTCAGAGACTTGTTTAAAAGAAGCTGCTTATCTCACTCAGAGGCCTCTGTATTTATAAGTAATGTTGCCATCACAGACAAATGCTGGAAACACACCTATATGGTACCTTTCCCTTGCAGGAATGTTTTCCTCCCTCCCTCCCACCTCATCTCTCTTTGGTAAAACATGTGCTCTACTGCTAAAGGAGTGTTAATTCTGAGATGCCAAAGAAAATGTATATTTGAAGTAAAAATGAGGAACTGTTCCTGTTTACGCTAGGTTTGATCTCTCCCACCCACTCCCCTAGTCAACATTTGAAATGGCCATAAAGCTGAAATGGCAGGCTGAACCTCAATCAAGTATAAGATTCATATATTTTTTTAAAAAATATTTATTTACTATATATTTTTAGCTGCTTTCCAAGATTGTGGTCTTCCCAAGGCAGCTTACTGTATAAAAACAGTCCCATTTGATATCACACAAATGATAAGAACACCTTAAATTTAAACAATTTTAAAATAAGCCAGTTAAAGGAAAATGCAACTTCAAATCTATCACAGCAGCAAATACCATAAAACCTTTTCAATTAAAAATCAGGGAGGCCAAGTATGTTTTTCAAGCAGCCTCTTAAAAGCAGTCACAGAGGTGGAGTCAGCTGTACATCTCTCGGGAGGGAATTCCACAGGGACTGGGCAACCACTGAGAAGGCCCTGTCTTTGTGGAAGAAAAGTTGCCTATAAAAATTATATGCACTTACAGGTGCTGGATTACAGGTCCAGGTGCCAGCACACACCACCTCCCTTGTGCATGACAGAAGACTTACACTGCAATCCTATACACCGTGGATGGGCAACACACAGGCCACACGCCACACATGCAGCCCCCCCAGGCCTTTGTGCAGCCCATACTGCAGTTATTACTGCATTTGCCACAGCAGCCAAAAAAGCACAACAATTTTGCTTTAAAATAAGACACACTTCAAGGCCTATGTTTTAAAGTAAAATTGCTGCTTTTTTTTTTTTTGCTGTTGCCACCAAATTTCGGCAACAAATGTGGCAGCAGCTTGGAGCAGGGGGTGCACCCACCCTGGTGGGGTCTGGGAGGGGGCAATGCACTCACTGACCCCTGGATGTTGCCCAACCCTGCAACCCTCCCTTACCTGGGAGAAAGTGCCATTGAACTCAGTGTGGCTTACCTCTGAGTAGACATGCTTAGGCTAGCACTGCTCCTCTCACAGGATGAGATACGGAGCAAAGGCTGCCACTGCTGCATGCCATCTGCCACCCCATCTCCAGATGTGTGGCATATTTGGCAACAACTGATTTGGAGCAGGAGTTGTGTAAACTCCACAGGGTCCACTGAAGAGTTCTTTCTCTCCTTAACCTGAGAAGTTCCAGGAGGCACTGGTGCATTGGAGTGGAGAGTGGGGTATTTTGATACTCCAGTGTGACCTGCTATATAGGCCTCATTTCACATTAAAAAAAAGATCCCCCTGAAGGACAAAGGAACGAATACACTTCTTAGGAGGAATCCCAGGTGGTCTGGAAGGCACCCGGCCATCCGCAGAGCTTGTCTGGGATTATAACCCGTCCCAGACGCAGGGCAGGTGCTTGCTGGTATCACATCAAGCCAAACACAGCATCCTTCATGGTCGTCACATGATCTACTATTGTTCACGCATACTGGTGAGGTCCAGACAGGCAGCTGCCCAGCCATTCAAGGAGATGTCTACTTACATTTCAAGATGTGTGTGTGTGTGTGTGTTGGCAGGGGGAGGGGGAGTTGCATGTACTTAACTGCACACAATAAGAACCATATGTGGGTATTAATGGCCTGGATCTGAGATTTGTTTAGAGCACCTCTAAGAACATGGTTTATTTAACTATTTAGATACTGCCCTCCTCTGGATTTGATTTCAGGGCAGTTAATAATAATAATAATAATAATAATAATAATACAATAAAACAATAAATCATCATCATCATCATCTTAAAAAAAAATCACAATAACCAGTAGGAAAAAAGAGCCACTGGCACTGGCAAGATTTTAAAATACTTTAAAAACCTTGGAGAATAAAAAGAGTTTTGCCTGGCAGCGAAAAAGGAGCAGTGTGGGTGCCTGGCTTGCCCCCCTGGGGAGGGAGTTCCTCTCTTTAGCTGTCACCTGCTTCACCATCTAAACGGGAGAGAACAGAGAGAAGAGCCTCAGCTGATGCTGAGCGTGTGGGCAGGATGGTATGGGAGAAGGGGCTCTTTCAGGGATTTGGGTCCCAATCTGTATAGGGCTTTAACTGGGGATGCTGGAGAAATCTTCAATGGGTTCAAATGAGTTCAGATTTCTATGGATCTGACTCGCAGATTCTGCAGTGGACCGGCTTGTTCCCAGTCACACAGATGCTGTGGACTTGCGGATCATTTTGTTTACTTTCTGGAAGTGTACACAAATTTAGACGAAAAATTGAGAAGAAACTGACCGAAAATGCACATTTCCCCCCCCCCCCGATAGGCTAAAGCGTGAAAATGCGGATTTGGGGGGGGGGGATTTGCGCAAATGTGTAAATATGCATTTTTGGAAGTGCATATTTGCACAAGTGCACATTTCCCAGTATGAACGCAAGTGGAGCGGACACTGGAACGAAAGACGCCTGACAATTCACGAAACAGCTAGAACAGATTTAAGAAAATCCATACATCCCTATTTTTTACCACTCTGAATTGAGAATCAGAAGCAGACAGGCTGGCAACAGGAGTTCTTCTAACACTGGTGAGATATGATCTGAATAGGCTGTGCTGGTCGAAATCCTGGTAGCTGTGGTGCCATCAAGGCAGGACTTTAGGAGCAGAGGCCCAGGGTCCTTGGCAGAATAGGCAGGAGGCCCTCCAATGTAGCAGGGCTGGCCTACCAGATTTTGAAGTAAATGAAGGAATACCCAGTAGCATCTAAAACAAGGGTGTTGGACCGCTTTCAGCCCAAGGGCCATGTTCTGGGAGAATTCCAGGTCAGGGAAGCTCTGGGGGCCTCATTCTCGAGGCCTATGGGGCCACAGGCAAAGGAAGCAGGGCTAAAATACAAAAAAAGAAAAGAAAAAAAGACCGGCACATTCTCGCTTAGTGCCCTTACTGCCAGTAACTTAGCCTTAGGAGAGGCTTTTCAATCTTTTTTTTGGGGGGGGGGGAATCTGCACAAAAGCTGGGAAGCCACCAAATGTTTGGTGGTCAGGGGAAAGGGCTATGGGAAGGAACCAGGTGGGCTGGATTTGGCCCCTGGACCTGAGGTTCTGCACCCTTGATCTAAAGAGCTCCCCCCATCAAGTCTAGACTCCCGGGCCAATCCAAGACATTTTGCTGCCTGAGGCGAAGGACAAGATGGCAGCCCCTCCCATTCCAAGTACAGAAGCTGCCTGGACTGGCAGATGAATCTGCCTTCAACACTCATGATGGGACACCGTTCTCCACTGAACTTGAAGGCAGCAGGCTAACTTAGGGGGTGCAGAGTAGGCTGCAAGGCACACAGTTCTCTCCTTGAATTCCTTGCTGCTGCCTCCCAGCATCTGCCACCTGAGGCGACTGCCTCACCCTGCCAAATGTTAGGGTCGGCCTGGCTAGAGTCTAAAAGTACCTAACTGCACTACTACCTGGCAGCTGTGTTCTATACCTACCAAAACTTCTGGATTGCCTCCAAAGGCATTCAGTGTACAACACATTAAAATAATCCCATTGGGAGGTTATGAGAGCATGGGAAACTGTGGCTGGACTATCCCTGTCCAGGAGAGGGCATGTTAATGAAAATACTGGATCCTAGGGAACCTTCATGCTGTGAACCTGACCCTTCAGGGGCAATGAAACCCCAGGCTGGATGCCATCTCTGAATGAACCTGAGAACTGACTACCCACAACACCTCCATTTCTGTTGGACTGAGCTTCAGTTTATTGGCCCCCATCTGGTCTATCACCAATTCCAAACATTGGTTCATAAGAGAAGCCCTGTCCAAACTGACCACAGTTCCATTTAGCATCTGTTTGCCACGGTAGTTGACTAGATGCCTTCAAGAAGCCCTCAACCAGGCCATGAAGGTAGTACAATTAAAATCTCCCTGAGAGCCTATGCTTATGATGACCTCCCCTCTATCTAAGAGACGTGTGTGTGTGTGTGTGTGTGTGTGTGTGTGTGTATTGGAATATTTTGCCCAGGGCTGCTACGGAAAATACCTTGCTGCCTGAGTCAAAGGACAGGATGGTCCCCCCTCCTGTCTAGTGCGCTGCCCATTACAAAATGAATTAATTACATACATTTATACCATATCGCTTTCTAGTAAACTCTCAAAGCAGTTTTGCTTTGATCTCAACGCAGTTGTCTCTCATATAATAACTCCCTGTTCCTTGGAACTCCGTAGCTGAGGCTTGAGGTGCTTCCAGGCAGAGAGGGCTCATAGTGCTCCCACCCATCCGAAGGCATTTTGCAGGTGTTCCTTAGCTTTCTCCTTAACAGGTTTCTTTTTGTGGAAAGGATAAAAAAAGGTGGAAGAAGCAGTGGGGAGACACGGGAGGGCTACAAACTGAAACGCTGTCATCCCCCCACCCCGTGACATTCTGCGAACAAGGCAGTGTGACTGCACAATATGCAGGAGAATTCCATGATGGTTGTGGATATGGAAGGGATACGGTAGAACAGTGTTCTCCAACCTTGGGTCCCCAGATTGTTTTGGCCTACAACTCCCAGCATGCCCCAGCCAGCTACGCTGGCTGGGGCATGATGGGAGTTGTAGGCCAAAAACATCTGGGGACCCAAGGTTGGAGAACACTGCGGTAGAAGAAGCATGATAACAAGGAGTCTATGTGTCATGGGGTGGGGAGAGGAAGACCTGCTGATTCATAGATCCATAGATCGTAGAGTTGGAAGGGGCCTACAAGGCCATCGAGTCCAACCCCCTACTCAAGGCAGGAAACTAGAGGAGGGGTCTCCCATCCAAGTAATTCAAGGTGTTGGCATTGACCTTTAAAACCCTGTACAGCTCCGGTCCAGTTTATCTCAAGCAGCGTCTCCAGCAACATCAAGTAGGCCGCTCAACAAGATCTGCCACGGATGGCCTTCTCCCTGTCCCATCAGCCAGAGAAACCAGGCTGGTGGGGACTAGGAGGAGGGCCTTTTCTGTGGCAGCCCCCAATTTATGGAACTCTCTCCCCAGTGACCTCCGCCATGCCCCTTCCTTGATTAGCTTCCGCCGTGCATTAAAAACATGGCTTTTCAGGCGGGAATATGGGGTGGGTTAGGATTTTTAAGTTTTGTACTGTTTTTAATTGTGTTTTATACTGTGTGTGTGTGCCCCCCCCTTCTTGTATTTTATTAGATTGTACATCGCTCAGAGTGGCCGGTTGTCTGGCCAGATGGGCGATTCATTAAATAAATAAATAAATAAATAAATAAATAATAACCAGGCCTGACCCTGCTTACCTTTCCACGCTCAGACAAGCTGAGCCAGCATGAGCCACACGCCTGCTGCCACAATCTCTCTTCCCCCTCCACGCTTCAGTATATCCTACACAGGACTATAGAACAAGGGTGGGCAACTTGTGGCCCCCCAGATGTTTTGGCCTATAACTCCCATCATTCCTCACATTGGCTATGTTGGTTAGGGCTGATGGGATTTGTAGGTCCAAAGATCTGGGGGGCCACAAGTTGCCCACTCCTGCTACAGAGGGAGGTGTTGAAGAGATACATAGAGAGGGAGACCAGATTTAAGCAGGAATAGCTACAGAAAAACTAAAGCAGCCTTTCCCCACCTGGTGCTGTCCAGATGGACTATGACTCCCATCATCCTCAGCCAGCATGGCCCTGCCATACTGGCTGTGGATGATGGAAGTCATAGTCCAACACACCTGGAGTGCAGCAGGTTGGGGAAGACTGAGACAAGCTGGTGCTCTCTAGATGTGTTGGACTACAACTCCCATAATCCTTGACCGTTAGCTATTGGCCTGTCTGGGAGTTATAGTCTGACACACCTGGAGGACACAGCTTTCCTAACCCCTTTCCGAGAAGACTGAGTGATTTTATGAGCCGCTGGTGGGCAACAGCTTCAGAGCAACTCTGGACAGGTAGCTGAACATCCTCTCTGCACACACCTTTGGTTAGCTGTGTTTGCATCCGCATGTAATTCGTAGCTCAGCCCTAACTGGCTGCCTTTGGTTTCAGTAAACTTTGCGTGATTTCCTCTGTCTTGGTGCCACAGCGCCCTCTCGTGTCTATCCGTGTTCATGGAAATGACTTTTCCTGTTACTAAACCAGGCCTGTACAACACATTCTTGTGACTTACCTAGCAGAACATACCCATTTTCGGGGTTGGGTGGGTGGTTAGGGGTTATTTCTAGGGCAGGGAATTCCACAAGCCCTCTCTTCTTTTGCATGACCTTTGTCAACTTGCAAAGGGGTGTGTGGGAGAATATTGGAGGCTTTTGGGTCGGGGGACTGAAAACTGTTTGGTTTTCAGTGGGAGGTTACGTACAGTTTTACAAGTTGGTGAGAGGAGTTTTCTTTTTTTCTCTTCCCCTGCCCCCCTTTTCTTGAACTTAAAAAAACCCAAGTGGATTCTCTGAGGTTGGTAGCTCAGTGGCCGTTTGAAAATGGAGCTGAGAAGAAGTGGTAGGGTGGCCACATGTCCTACTTTACAGAGAACAGTCCTCTACTTCACAGACCTGTCAGAGGACAGGCCTCTATTTCAGGGGTAGCGAACCCATTTCAGCCGGAGGGCTGAATTCAATTTTGGAGAAGATCTCGGGTTCCGCATTCAACTAGTTAGTGTTGCCAAAGGCAAAATGGGTGGGCCCAAAATACCCCCAAAACCACCATCCTATTTTAGCTTAAAGCTCTTGCTGCCAGTAACTAAGGCTTAGGAGAGGCATTTCAATTTCCAGAATGGGGGAAAAGGTTGTGCAAAAACTGGGAGACCACCAAATGGTTGGCACTTGGGGGAAAAGGGGTGGGCCCAGGGGACAAGGCTGTAGGGATTGGGCCCACTCTTCCTGCAGCGGAGGACCTGGAAATGGATTTGGAAGAAGAGGGAGAGGACGGAGGGGAGTTGGAAGGTGGGGGGGGGAAGAGGCACCTGGCTCTCCAAGGTAGATAGACTCTACAGGCGGGGAGGAACGGATGGTGTCAAATTCCTGGGGAAGCAGTCTGAGCTCTCTGATGGGGAGGGGGGGTGTATCCAGCCCCACAGACAGCAACTTGGGGAGGGAACAGCTGACAAGTATCAGGCGCTCTGCGAGATTGGCTCTTAAGTATAAGGACCCGCCTTAGGGTGTGTGTGGCTGGGTGGCTGGTTGACTCTGGACGGGGAGGGGAACTCCTCAGTTTGGAATCAACTTCTCAGCTTTAGGGCAAACTTCCTAAATGGCTATTATTCTAACTAGCATGGCACTTGTGATTGACTCTGCTAATCACTCATTTTGTAATTCAAAGCCAGAGTGCTAGGTAGGCTGGCCTGAATAAAGCTTTTCAGTTAGAAGCCTGCCTATGGATTTCTTCTCTGGAAGGAGGGGGGGGGGAGTTTCACCCTTGACAAAGGCCCTCTGGGGACCCCTGGAGCACCAGATTGGGACCCCAGGAGGGCTGAATCTGGCCCACAGGCCTGAGGTTCCCCACCCCTGCTCTCTTTGAATGGTGAATCCAGTTCAACTCCGGATTAAAGCAGAGGGTCCCCAACGCGTCTCAAATTCCCAAATGTCCCCACACCTCCAAAAAGGTGTGGTCGAAGTCCATACATTTCTGAGCCGCGATGTTATTTGCGGACCCCACCAAAAAGGTGTTCGACAGCATGCATACTTTTGAAAAATATGCACAAATATGCTTTAATCAATGGGAGAAGAATATGTACATTTCAAAGATGCGCACAATTGATGTGCACCTATGGGAAAATATGTACTAAAATATGCATGGATTTTCATGCGAAAAGAAAAAAGACAGTTGGAACCAGCTTTGAGATGGAATTCAAAGAACTTCGGCAAGCTCGAGCTTTGCTGATTTGCACGTTCCTAGTCTAGACATGTAGATTTCATAGATCACAGAGTTGGAAGGAGCCTACAAGGCTATCGAGTCCAACCCCCTGCTCAATGCAGGAAACTAGAGGAGGGGGTCTCCCATCCAAGTAATAACCAGGCTTGACCCTGCTTAGCTTCCCACACTCAGACAAGCTGAGCCAGTGTGAGCCACAGGCCTGTTTGGGATATGCACATGTCACCCCAATCTGTGCCCTCTTTTGGCCTCTTCTTGATGATGTGTTTTCTTTCTTTCTTTGGCTATGCATAAGTGAAGATGCACACTGGGTAACTGGAGGAAGTCAAAAAGCGGCAATGGGAGTTGTCATCCAAATACATCTGGAGGGCACCTGGTTGGGAAAGGCTGATCTGTAGGAGGCAAGATAGAAGAGAGCTGCTTCTCTGCGCTGTGATCTCTGACTATTTAGCTATGATCACCTCTGGAGGTTCTTGGTGCCCCCTGGTGTCTATTCTGAAGTATAGCAGCCTGGATCCTCTTTATTTAGACCTGACATTTTCACACGTGAGGCTACCACACCCGACATTTCGATGGGATTGATCCCTAAAGGCTGCAAGTTATCACTACGCTGGGACAGGCCTTTTAAAAAAACCCAAACAAACAAAAACGACTTACTTCCTGCGCTATTCTCCCAAACTGTAGCGCCCCCGCTGACTACTCTGCCCCATCAGGCCAAAAAAAAATTGTAGTGGTTGAGTTCGAGGTGCCAGTTCACACAAGCAACACCTCTCGGCATGAGCACTGCATGGCTGCGTGACCCTGTGTGCTCACCTAAGATAGACAGTGAAGGCTTCCAGTTAATATGAGATAATTCTACCTTCTCAGTCTTGGGGTGAATAGAAATGTGCTAATTTATAAGAATAGATGCAAATTCAGTGGTGCAGTGATAAATTTTTAAAGTGCAGGCACTCATCATGATGGTCCCCATGGAGTCCATTCCATATCAACAAACCAGTTCTAGCAGTTTTCATCTGGCAGGAGCAGGTCTTCTGTAAAGCTAATGGGTCTTAATTGCCCATTCAAGACCAGGCCATCTCAAGATACTTTACAACAAGGAACAAGATATTGTTACTGGAAAAATCCATTTCTCCTCCAGCTGCTATGAAGATTGCAGCTTAAGCTTGGATCAGGGAGTTCTGGGGTGGTGGTGGGGTGGCGGATGATGTCAGCATCCCTGCTAATAAAAAAATCCTGTCAGCCCTGGCTCCCCGACACCACTGTGCAAATCAAAGGTGGTGTTATGGAGTGGCCCACTAGGGCTGGAGCCCCGAATCTTTCATTTGAAGCCCTGAGTCTCTGGGAGGCCCTCTGCCCCACCACCCTGCACTTGCTGAAAGGAAGGTACAGGGGCCCTGATGATCTCTGTTGCACCTGATCCCCCTGGATGAGCTGGCTTTTGGCCCACATGTTATTCACCTTGTTGCTGCCCCCACCTTGAATCTTTCTGCCTGAGATTTCCCCCCTGAAATCAAATGCCCTCCTCTCTCCTGTCCGTACCTCCTTTTTTTTTTACAAATAGGGGTGCTCTTTTGAGACAGGGTCCTTTAAAGACACACACGCAGAGACTTTAGAGCCTATGGAAATTAGCATATGCAGATTTGTGCATATATATTTTTTGGTCCTGTGGGCCTGAGCCCCAGATCTTTTCAGTACCTAGCACTACCCCTGATGCAAATTTAGAAGTAATGGCTATAATTCAAATAGAAATACAATACATCTCAGCATAGTGGGGGAAGAGTGTGACCTGGTGAACTGGGTGCTTACTCGGCTGACAGCCCAGGTGCTATTGATGGACAATGGTCAGGACCGTGCTCTCCCTTCTTATGACTTTTTCTCTTTAAATTGGTCTTGGAATGGTGTGGTGAGAGGACAGCCCTTGGATTCAATAGACAATACCTACAAATAGAGGACTGTCCTGTGCAAAGCAGGATGGATGGCCGACCTTGCAGGGCTGCGTTTGTCTTCACCCACAGTGTACATCTGGCTTTCACATGGCTCACCTGATAGCCACTGTTGTATTACTTCTAACATGTTTATTGTAAGCCACCTGTGAGGGCTTGCCCTAAAAGGCAGGGGATAAATAAAATAAAATGTGTTGCAAGCATTTGGGGGGGGGGGGGAAGAAAGATTGGCAAACTGTGCCTGGATTTTGGCATGGAGGTGTGTTTCTGAAGCTAGGGCCGTAGCCGATCAGTGCTCTCCATAGGTGAATCTCTCCATTCCATCCCAACATTGTAGAACCGTTTTTAAAGCTCGTACTGGAGCTGAAGGAATGCTCCTATTTAGAGAGACTGCCTCTGTCATTCTCAGTGATGTCTGTAATGTACCCGCCCTTTCTATGTGAACTTCCAGTTTCAAAAGGCCCAAACAAAAATCTGACTTCCTGTCTAACTCATCACCTACCTTCAGCTAATGCAGTGTTCTCCAACCTTGGGTCCCCAGATGTTTTTGGCCTACAACTCCCAGCATGCCCCAGCCAGCTTGGGAGTTGTAGGCCAAAAACATCTGGGGACCCAAGGTTGGAGAGCACTGAGCTAATGGAATGAGAGTGAAATACACAGGCTACAAGGCTACAGCTGCCGTGTAATCAGGGATGTGCGAATCAGTAAACCTTGACCTCATTGAGCTTCTCCGATTTCCATCTCGAAGCTCATTCTGATTAGTGTCTGTATCAGACTGTGAGATTCGTTTGTTTTTCTTTGTGCATGAAACTCTGTATGTATTTTAAAGCAATTCCACCCCCCCATGATGTATGCATCCATTGTGCACAATTTTTGAAATGTATGCATTTTCTTCCATTGATTACAGCGTGTTTGTATGCATTTTCCAAATGTATGCATTTTTTCCATGCGTATTTAAAAATTTACACGTTTTTTGTTGCGGCGCAAATTGCATCGTAAGCTTGGAAATGTATGTACAGACTTCGACCACATATTGTGTTCAGGCCTGTGTTCAGTTCCGGGAGGAACGAATTGGCTAAATTCTGATTAAGAAAATGAACTGAAATGAATTTCTCATACATACCTAGCTGTGTTTGCACACCATGCTCTCCCTTCCACCCCAGATACAGCACCACTTGGGCTCTTCTAGCAACAACCAACCATGTTCATACCCTGCCCCATAACTGCCGAACTTTGGCTAAAAAAAAGAAAAAGAAAAGCTGCTCTGATGCACATAGTTTCTGCAGGACTTTATTCTTACTGCTCAAATACAACGGAAGCTACCCAAGCTCTTCAACAAAGGCAATACAAGCAAATAGGATACCGTAGGCCACATCACACATGACTCCAAGGGGATCGAGGCAGCTTAAAGCCCCCTCAGTCTGAGGTTGGGACTTGTCATCTAGGAGAATCCAGTTTTATGGCTTCCAAAAGCCAGCAAGGACGGAGGGAGGAAAAACGAACAAACCTCTCTTCCTCTCAGAAAGCAGGAGCATGATTACCTCCCACTGACACCTGAAGCTAACTCTGAGAATCTGAGAGGTCTTGCAGGCCATTGGACCTTTATAGGTGGGCTTCTGCAGGGCAGGAACTGTGGAAGCTCAGGGATACCAGAGCCTGAAAGATGGCCCAGAAGTGCCTCAGGCCTGCCAATAGAATTGGCTCCAGCATTGTTTCCCTCTGAGCCATCCACTCATGGTTTCTGCTTCAGCCTGAGGGAGTTGTCCAGGGCGGCCAACTGGCGCAGGAAACCCCGGTTGGGGATGATGCCCCGATGATCCTTGACAGTCTTTATGGCCTCCACCAAGGTCAAGTGGTGGTAAATCATGAGGTAGGCAAGGACCAGGGTGGCTGATCTGCTCACCCCCACGGCACAGTGAACAAGGATCCTCCCTGTGGGAAAAAGAAAGGGGATTTCAGGAGATGTCTACCTTGAATGCCAGTCGAGGCCTTTTGGCTCCAGTAATTCAGAAGATGGTGTGTGCACTTGTCCAAAGATCTCTTCCAGAATGCCACTCCAAATGCCCCCACAAAGAGCAGCCCCTGAAACGCACCACACAACCTTAGCTCCCCATTTGCATTTGGTAGAGGGCACTAGGACACTGGCCTTGTCGTCATGTCCCAGAAGAAGTCCGTATTCTCAGGGGGCACTCTCAGGGCCAAAACTGACATTACTCTAAAGACATAGCTAAAAGCTATGTATTTTTTTTTAAAAAAATAGTTTTTACTCTAGAGTAGGTATAGGGGGTATGGGGACTTTATCCCTTTGTCCTTCTATGGGCTCAGTCTAGATCGGGGGGCCCATACCTTCAATTTCTATTGTGAAATACTGATCCCTTTACTTGATGGATCACTGTTTTACAATAGAAATAGCAGGCATAGGCTCCCCGATCTGGACTGGGCCCATAGTGGGGCTGGGGGGAGTCGAAGGAAGGGTTAAAGCCCCCTCTATTCCCCACACTAGGTTCCTGATCTGGACTGGGCTCCCTGCACCTACTGTAGAGTAAAAATGAAAAAAATAAATAAAAATGATTTAGCTGGAGTCATAGATCATAGAGCTGGAAGGGGCCTACAAGGCCATCTGAGTCCAACCCCCTGCTTGATGCAGGAAACTAGAGGAGGGGTCTCCCATCCAAGTAATAACCAGGCCTGACCCTGCTTAGCTTTCCATGCTCAGACAAGCTGAGCCAGCGTGAGCCACAGGCCTGTCCTGTCTGTCTTGGCCTGTATTCTGTAGAAACTGGTCTGGGGCCCCAAAAGTGTATTTTGCCACTCAAGCCCTGCCGCCTTCTAGTGTTAAGGGCTTCACACAGGGAGCTATGGAGAACATGTGCGCACGCGCACAGCTGAGCATGCCAGGACATACACAATCTCCAAGGAGAGATGCAACATTAAAGTGTGGAAGAGCTCTCATCCTTACTGCTCGAAAATATTTTCTTTTTATTAGCTTACTCCAAGCTGCCTTGGATATATGGTCAGATAGTAAGGCAGGGAGTAGTAAGGTATGAGTGGAGGCTGGTGATTCCAATGTCAGTGGGCCCGCGATATATCCACTCTGGATTTTACTCCAAACTTTAAGGAGCTATCCATGGTGCTGAACATATGGTGGGGATAGAGTTCAGCACCATGGACAGCTCCTTAAAAGTCCAGAGTAAAATCTAGAGCGGATTCACAGCCTGCTGACATAGGAGCCACCAGCCTCCACTGGATATCGTGTGGGGTGTGGGTTTTTTAAAAAAATAAAATAAAGAAAGAAATGTTAACCATTTGGACCAAAGTGGAAGGCTTTAATTTGAGCTTGGTCTGAGGTTGAGCGGAGAAATGGCACAAGGGGCTTGCAATGATGGACGCACATTAGGCAACTGTACAAGCCCTTTGCTGCATGCTGAACTCAGCCTGGCTGTTGCTGAACCCACATATTCAACATGGTGACTGGAGCATCTGACATGGCCCTCGAGAAAGATGGTAGGGAGGGACATTCTCTTATGTGAAGAGCTGGCTTGTTAAGCTATTGCTTGCTTTGACTGAGACACACCCTCCCTCCCTTCTGGCGGTGCGTAAAGCAGGGGTGTTTAACCTCAGGCCTGTGGATCAAATCTGGCCCACATGGGGTGCCAATCCTTCTCCTCAGGGTTCCCCAGAGGGCCTTGCCCCATCCGTTTGGCCCATGCCCTTTCCCTGACCGCTGATGGTTTGGAAGTTTTCTGGCTTTTGTGTAGTTTTTTCCTCACTCCAAAAGGTTGAAATGCCTCCCCTGTGGCTTAGTGACTGGCAGTAAGAGGTTACGGACAAAATCCTATGCATATTTAGATGGAAAATAGTCTTGCAACTCCCAGCATACCCCAGCCAGCATGGAAACTCTCGGAGAGTGCATCCCAGTGGTGGGTGGGGACAAAGGCAAAAGTGCCCCAAAACAAAACAGAACAAAAGCATGGCTGGCTGGGACATGCTGGGAACTGTAGGACTTCCCCCCCCATCTAAACATGCATAGGATTGCATCCTTAAACTAGAATATATTGGTATTTTTTTGATATTTTTGGCATTTTGGCCTTGCCCCGTTCGCCTTTGTCCCCAGACTCCCCACCCCAGACTCCCCACCCACTGGTGGAATGTGGTCCCCGAGAGCTTCTCTGAAATTGAATTCGGCTCTCGGGCTGAAAGAGGTTCAACACCCCAGGGGTAAAGCCACCCCTCCGACTCCTGCCTCGGACTCACCTGCACTCCTGCTCAGGGCCTTATGGATGAAATCAGCAGCAGGCTCAAAGTAGGGGCTCATGTCGAAGGTGGGCGAGTCGTGCGCCTCAATGCCCAGGTAGCAGATGCCGGTGCCTTCGTAGTAATCGGCACCCCCCCGCCACTTGCTGTGCGAAGCATTGAGGACGTGGGTGATGTTCAGGCGTGCCAGCTCACGACGGTTGGCTGCCATATCTCTGCATGGGCAAGAGGAGAAAGTTTCGTTGCACATCCATCTCCACCCTCATCTCAGGCTTGCCTCTTCCAAGGACACTTGGTGGATAGTATTATTGATCCCTGGACAATTCGGTTTGCCCAAAATAGTTGAAATGCCTCTTCTAAGGCTTCATTACTGGCAAGAAGAGCTTTAAGCTAAAATATGCTGGCATTTTTGGTATTTTTAGCACTGAGCCTCTGGTCTTCCACTTTGCCCACCCGAGAGTTTCTCCAAAATGGAATTTGGCCCTCGGGCTGAAAGAGGTTCAACACCCCTGCCATATACCATGACCCCAATCCTGAACGCCCCCTGCCCCAGTGGCTTTGCTGCTGCCATCCTTTATTCCTAACCACCTTCCCCATGCTGCAGTGGTAGGGCTTGCACACCAATGTCTGGGCTTGTACGTACTGATCTCCCAGGTAGAGTCCTGGCCAGACTTCATCGGCATGGTTACAGGCTGTCTTCCCCGTGTATAGTAGCCTCTCCAGCTCGAAGACGCTGAGGATGGGGTGGCTGATGGTGTCATCGTGAGTCTTCCTGACGGGAGCCCGGGATGATGCATTCCGGGAGAACCGGGACATGAAGGCCATTGGTGGCGCACAGGCCCCAATCGCATCCCGGTCCTCTTCAGGGGGCTGAGCAGGGGCCGGGATAGTGTTTCTGCTGCGACCACCACCCACGGTCGGTTTCTAAGCTGAAAGAGAAGCAGAGATGGCATCAGCAAGGCTGCATCAGAGCCTGGGATCCCATGTCAGGACGGCTGTTGCAACCTTTGCATTCAGTGTCTCTATCCTGATCCTGCAAACCATGAGAAAAAGGGAGACGGAAGCAAGAAGGAGTCCCCCGGTGGTCCAGGGCACTAAGTTCAGGGTTAGAGCAGGGGTGTTGAACCTCTTTAAGCCTGAGGGTCGAATTCCATTTTGGAGTGGCTCTCGGGGGCTGCATGCCAGTGGTGGGTGGAGCCAAAGGCAAAAGGGGCATGGCCAAAGGCAAAGGGGGCTGTGACAACAATACCAGCCTATTTTAGCAGAAAGGTCTTGCTACCAGTAATTAAGCCTCAGGAGAAGCATTTCAGAATGGGAGGGGGTACTGGTTCTGAGGTTCTGCACCCTGCATCCATCCATCCATGCTGATCTCCAGCAGGTCATTTCACTTACACTCCCCCCCCTGCAGTTTATCTTTTTCTTTGCCAACTGTCACATTCTGTGGCGCACACACATGGAATTTTTGTGGTCTGGTGGTGCTTGAGCTTGACCTCTTAGGGTTTTCCCATTTTTTGTACTTCAACAAGCTTCGGGGTTCCCCTGACCATGCTGATACTTCCCTCTTGTTTCTCAGTGGTCCAGTTTTGCCTCCAGGCCTCTCAGTATTCACCACCTGAGTTCACGATTAAAGTTGACAGTTGTCACAGACTGTACCTTTTGCACGAACGCTTCTGCCAGAATCAAATGTGTTAGCCTTTAAGAAGCCACAAGACTCACTGTTGTTTGCAAACAAACCAACATGATTACCCTGTTGGAAACTATTAGAGGGAGTGATTTGTAGAGTGCCTAGGTACTGCATTAAAACAAGATAAAGGGGGAGGCCCTGCCATCAGATTTGGATATGAGCAGGGGAGGCTGGGGACTCCCAGCCTATTTTGGTGGGGCTCCTTATCCATTGCAGCTTTTATTTGCAGCTTTACAGGAGCTATCCATGGTGCTCCATGGTGGTAAGCCTATTTTGGGGGTGGTGGTGGAGTTCAGCACCATGGACAACTCCTATAAAGCTTCAAATAAAAGCCTTAAAACCTGCAGTGGATAAGGAGCCCCACTGAAATAGGAGTCACCAGCCTCCCCTGGATGTGAGGAAGGGGTGTAGTGCAGATAGGAAACAATAATCCTTTAGCCTGTATTCCTGCTGGTGACCTCACTTGCTTTGATGGATGACACCGATCCTTTTAATAGCTGGTTAAGCAATCCAGCCTTTTCATCAAACGTATATTTCAGCTGCATGACATCATATACAATCTTCCTAGCCTCAAGAATCCATATATCTCTATATATCTGCATCTGCATCTATCTATCTATCTATCTATCTATCTATCTATCTATCCTACAGATATATACGTACTGAATTGATACATGATGCTAGTGTTGCATTTGCTAAGAGTACCTATTTGGCTCACAAAATCAGTCTGTCTTATTGGCAAATCAAATCATGGGACGGACATCTTTAAGAAGATTGGTGCATTTTAAAGTGCTAAATACACTAGCGTTTTGAGAGTGAGACATGGGGTGGCCAAAAAAGAAAAAGAAAAGGGCAAATTAATGTCACCTAAGGGCCAAACTAGATGCGGCGACATGCAGTTGCTTATATCCTTCTCTCAAACAGATATCCCCCGCCCCAACCCTTAACTGAAAGCAGCCTTGCAAAGCTCTGAGCCTCTGAGTTTAAGCAGTGGATGGCAGAAGAGGTGCTTAATCCTTTTCTTGCAGTGTGGAAAAAATGGCAGGCTGTGCTAGGGTGGTCATGTGTTATACTTTATAAGGGGCAGTTCTCTAGTTGTGAAGGACGGCCCTGTGTTTGAAGGTATCTTCTATTTGAACGGCTGCCCAGTCCGAGTCTGCTTTAAAGATAATGAATGCTAAGAAGGGACCTTGAAAGTTGCCCATCAATGGTTAGGACCTGGAGAGTAGACTAAGCAGAGACATAGGTCACCTGGGTGCAGTCTTCTCCAGTATGGGGGAGATATATGGGGGAGCCAGTGTGGCATAGTGGTGAGAGTGTTGGACTGGGACTCGGGAGATCCGGGTTCTAGTCCCCGCTCGGCCATGAAACTCACTGGGTGACTTTGGGCCAGTCACTGACTCTCAGCCTAACCTACCTCACAGGGTTGTTGAGAGGATAAAATGGAGAGGAGGAAGAGGATTATGTAAGATGCCTTGGGTTCCTTGCAAGAGGAAAAAAGGCAGGGTATAAATACAATTATTTAAATAAATAATTTAAATAAATAAATAAAATAAATATTGCCTTTCTATTTACGTTAATTATTTCTAAATGTGTACCTATTCATACAAATGAGCATATGCACATTTTATGCAAACCTGTGCCTTCTTTCATCCTCTCTTGGGGTGATGCATAAGTGGCCACCCTACCTATCTTTGTGTCCATGTGCTTGCATTCACATGCGCAGACAAGAAAGACAAGGTGCATTTCATTCCTGGGAATGAATTTTTTTCTGTACCTTGAAGAAAGGCAAGCTGAGCCAGGGGACACTGGTGAAGTGATGCCTATGTCAGTGGGGCTCCTTATCCATTGAAGACTTTATTCTGAGCTTTATAGGAGCTATCCATGGTGCTCCATGGTGGTGAACCTATTTTGGAGATGGAAGGTCCCATAAAGCTCAGAATAAAAGCTGAAATGGATAAGGAGCCGCACTGACACAGAAATCACCAGCCTCCCCAGTATCAGAGGCAGTATACCTATGCACACCAGTTGCTGGGGAATATGGGCAGGAGGATGCTGTTGCACTCGTGTCCTGCTTGTGGGCTTCCCATGGGCAGATGGCTGGCCACTGTGTGAGCAGAATGCTGGACTAGATGGACCCTTGGTCTGATCCAGCAGGGCTCTTCTTATGTTCGTATGTTCTTATTAGCCACTCACCCTAGCAAATATTCCGAAGGCATTCGCAAAGGATAAAATAGGGACAGTGGTTTAGCAGGGACAGGGATGAGAAAATAGGAGCCATCCCTGACAAATGAGACTTTGGGGTTGATCCTGAAAAAGATCTATAAAGTCTGCACGCAACTTGGGGTCGGCAGGCATGTAAACATGACTGCTAGGATGGCAGATCAAGAAGCCCAAAGAAATACAGTCAGGAGTCCCCTGAGTCCAGTGTCTTTCAGTCTGTCCGCTTGCTTCTGCTGGGTTGTTCTTTGGGGTGGGGTGGGGTGGGGTGGGGTAGGGGGTGGGCTTACTCTACATTGGGTTGCTAGTCTCCTAGGACAAATTTTAAACCCATTTTCTTTCTGTGCAACGAAACTGACCAAACAATCACAGACCCTAATCTCCACCTCCATGGAAATCGACGGGCATTCAAACGTTTTGTATGTGTTTTAACACATTAAAATGCAAAGGAGAAAAGGTGGATTGCTTTCTCTCGGCTTCTGAGCTGGCAAAGCCCAACTGATCAGGACGGTTGAGGAGCGCAGCTGCTGCTTTCTTTCAAAAATATTGTTTTGCCAGCTCAGGGGCTGCCAAGGGTAGAATAGTAATGAGAAGGGCTGGCAGGTGCTAGGCACTTCGGACAAAGAGCCAGGAACCGAGGGAGATGAAGAAAATCAAGATATTTCCCTTCTGGCGCTGGCCCCATTACGTGCCACGGAGAAGAAAGAGTCCCCTTGTGGGCCCTGTTGCTGCTTTTAGAGTAGGGGTGTTGAACCTTTATTGGCCTGACGGCTGAATTCCATTCTGGTGAATCCTTGGGGGTCACATTCCAATGGTGGGCAGGATTGAAGGGGCCAAAAGCAAAAGGGATGGGACCAAAATACCCACAATATTTTAGCTTAACACTGTTACTGCCAGTAACTAAGCCTTGGGAGAGGCATTTCAGAACAGAGGCGGTGTTAGGGGGCGGCCCACTAGGGCTGGAGCCCCAAACTTCCATTTGGAGCCCTGAATCTCTGGGAAGCCATCTGCCCCACCACCCTGCTGCCCATGGGAACTTGCTGAAATAAAGCGACAGGGGCCCTGATGGTCTCTGTTGCATCTGATCCGCCCAGTTTAGCTGGCTTTTTGCCCACATGTGCTTCACCTCCTGCTGCCCCCCCCCGAATCTTTCCGCCTGAGGTTTATTGCTGAAATCAAATGCTCTCCTCTCCCCTGTATATACATCCCTTTTTACAAATAGGAGGGTCCTTAGGTGACAGGGTCCTTTAAAGATGCACACACAGAATGTAGAGCCTATGTAAATTAGCATATGCAAATGTGTGCATTTCCCCCCCTTTTTGTCCAGTGGGCCTGAGCCCTGGATCTTTTCACTACCTGGCACCTCCCCTGTTTCGGAATGAAGAAAAGCCTGCCTGAAAGCCAGGAAACTGCCAAACTATCAGTGGTTGAGGAAAAAGAGTGTGGGACAGGGCAAGTGGTCTGTCCTCTGGGGAATCCTGGAGGGCCGGATTTGGCCCCTAGGTCTGAGGTTCTGCACACCTGCTTTAGGGGGCAGCTCTGATTCCTCAGTAGGAGGGCACACAGACGATTTCAAGGGACCCTATTACATTCCAGGGAGAAAAGGAGACCCCCTTGGGGCCCTCTCTTGCTATATTTGGGCAGGAACCATAGTTCAGTGGCAAGAGAACATATTTTGCAGGTGGAAGGTCACAGGTTCAATCCCAGGCATCTCTGGTCAAAAAAGATTAGGTAGCAGGGAAAGGCCTCAGCCGGAGACTCTGGGGAAAAAAATCCATCAGTCACAGTAGACATTACTGGGCGAGATGGACAAATCGTTCAACCTAGTATAAGGCAGCTTCCAATATAAGCAGGATCACTTTCCAGGCTTTCAGAATCAACATCTGGGGTCTTCCTGCGACTGCCCCCGCCGAGGGAGGCTCGGAGGGCAGTAACAAGAGGGAGGGCCTTTTCTGTGGTAGCCCCCCAACTGTGGAACAAGCTCGCCGCTGAGGCCCGCCTGGCGCCAACCCTACTCTCTTTTTGGCGCCAGGTTAAGACTGCCCTCTACGTTGAGGCTTTTAACAACTCTAAATAGTACATGGTGGGGTGGTTAACTCTTTTAGAGGTCGTGTTGTATTAACTTGTTTTTAGTGGCATTTTAAAAAATTGGTTTTACATTTTTATAATGTTTTTTTTTATTGTGTATATTTTATATTGTACTCTATTGTACTTTTTAATTGATTGTTGTAAACCGCCCAGAGAGCTTTGGCTATTGGGCGGTATAGAAATAAAATAAAATAAAATAAATGGAAGCTGCGTGGTTTTGCTTTCCTCCTAGGGACATCCGAAGTATAATTTGAGCCCAAACTCACCAGGACCACAGTCTAGACCAGTGTTCTCCAACCTTGGGTCCCCAGATGTTTTTGGCCTACAACTCCCAGGTTGGAGAACACTGGTCTAGAATCTGTTTCCCATGCCTTAGAATGTATGAAGTCATCATAAAGAATGGCAGTCCCTTGATAACGTGTAGTGTTCTGTTCTCTGGCCACTTACTAACCACAGCCAAGCCTCCAGAGAGCCAGACACTAGGGAGCTCTGGTATCTCTCCTTTTAGAAGGTGTGCCAGGAAAAAGCTGTTATTGTTCATGACAATCTATTCGATTTTCTGCCCGCCCCTCCTGCTGCCGAGTGTTCTCTGCGGTTGCCAGGAGCTTCCTTTCTGAATTTTGGAAGGCGTTCAAAAACATGCCACTTCACAGCTCCATTCCTCTATCACAGTCACGTCGAGGGGAACTGCTGGCACAATCCACTTCTCTAGCAACGGATAAAGATTGGAGATGCGGCATGGTGGGGTGGTAACCTGTTCTGGAAGGGTGTGTCTGTGAGTATCACAACTGCAGCTTCTCAGGAGCCATTTAGGTCAGGAACAGAGGAAGCTGCCCTACAGCAGGTCGGGATGTCAGAGAAATCCACAATGGAATCCAATGAGATCAGGTTTCTGTGAATCTGACCTGCGGATACCGCAGTGGACTGGGTTTTCCCGAGTGGTGCGGATTTGCGGACTTGTGAACCACTTTTCTTCTTTGGGGGGGGGGGGATTTGTACAAGTGCGCATTTGCAAGCAAACAAAATTCTTGTGGAAAAAATTCCGATTCTGTCAATGAGCAGACAATGGAATGAAAGATGCCTGACACAATCCATGAAACACAGACGGAACGGATTTAACAAAATCTGTACATCCCTAAGAGCAAGTCGGGCCGTTTGTTCGTCAAGCCCCCCATTGCTTATTCTGATTGGCAGCAGATCTCTAGTGTCTTCAGCAGAGCTCTTTCCCATCGCTTGCCACCCGACTCATTGAACTGGGCATATCACGTCAGGTTGAACCTGGGATCTTTTGTAAGAAAAGCACATGCTCTACCCCTGGGGCAAGGCTGGCCCTGCCATCCGGCTCACTGAGCCGCTTGTCTCAGGTGGCAGATCGGGAGAGGTGGCAAAAGGGGCACACCAGCCCTGCAGGGTGGTCATGGGTGCTCTTTTACAGAGGGCAGTCCTCCATTTGAAGGGCTGCCAGCCAGAGGACTGTCCTCCGCTTTGAAGGCCTCCCCTCTTTGAAGGGCTGTCCAGTCCAAGTCCGGTTTGAAGATAAAGAATCATCAGAAGGAAGAGCCAGGCCTTGAAGTGACCCATCATCAACAGTGGCTGCACAGCAGACTGAGCAAGCAGGCACACAGGTCACCTGGGCTTGGTCTTCCGTGCTATGGTGAGATGTACGCTGTATTTTTATTTAAATTATACCAGTAATTTCTAAATTTCCATCTATGCATATACGTTAGCATATGGCAAATCTTATGCAAATCGGTATCCTCTTTTGTCGTCCCCGCCCTTTTTGGGGTAGTGGTGCATGTCTTCTTTTCCGGCTATTCACAAGTGACCCCCTCCCACAGCTGCTGATCTGAGCTGCTGCCACCTCCGTCCTGCCTGGGAGCCGAGCTCCAGCTCAGCCTCTGGCTTGTCAGCAGCAGGCGGCCGCCATTTTAAATCCCCCCTCCCCCAGCCATGCAATGCACAGCATGATGATGTTATGTAAGGCAATGCATTCTGGGGGTTTTAAAATGGTGACCGCGTGCTGCAGAGGCTGGTGCTCTGGCTCCGAGCAGGAGTTCGGCTCCTAGTTTAAGATATCAGGCGGTGGGGGTGGGGCGCACCTGCAGCAGTAAGCAGGGCTGGGCTCAGGGATACCATCTTGGCTCCTATTTTAAAATGCTGCTGCTGCTGCTGCTGCTGGAACCTTGTGCTGCTGCACTCATGTCCTGCTTGTGGGTTCCCCGTGGGCAGCTGGTTGGCCAGTGTGTGAACAGAACTAGATGGACCTTGGTCTGATCCAGCACGGCTCTTCTTATGTTCTTAGTCTGTTGCTGTGTGTGTGTGTGTGTGGAGGGAATGTGTGACTAGTGGTGGTTCGGGGACACCTCCCCGCCTCTCTCTGTTCCTCCCTACCCAGTGGGCTGCTGGGAAAGCGACAGATTGCTCTTGCCAAAGAAGTCTGGGCCTGATTGCTCGGCAGAGGGCTTTTGAAATTAGGTTGAGGGCTGCAGGTTGTTCACCCCGGTTTATACTATAGGAGGCGGTCAATGGGATAAACACACCATGAGCTTAAAAAAACCCTCTCCTCCCATCACTATGCAAAGAGTTTCAGGAGGAGGAAAGCCAAAAGGAAACCACCCTCCCTCCCCCCCCTTTCCTGTATTGCAAGAAAGCATTATGGTTTGGGGCTGGCAACCAGCCTGAAAGCTGAACCTTTTAAGACTAGACCATAGCAAGGGAAGGTTTCAACAGGGTGGGAATGGAAAAAAAGTGCCCCCTTTCCCTTCCTGCATCTGGAAGCCTCCTTCCCAAACCATTCTGTGAGCTCTGAACAGCAGCACAAGGTGCCTGTACCAGACTGTAGTCCTGTTAGAAACTGGGATTTATAGGGGTGTGAGAATCAGCAAAACTCGAGCTTGCCAAAGTTCTCCAAATTCCATCTTGAAGCTCATTCCGACTCGAGTCTGTATCAGATTGTGAGCTTTGCTTTTTTCTTTTCACATGAAAACCTCTCTGTGTGTATCTTAATGCGTATCTTTCCAAATGTACACATCAATTGTGCACATCTTTGAAATATATGCATTCTTCTCCCATTGATTAAAGTGTATTTGTGTACATTTAAAAATGTACACATTTTTCCATACACATTTTTCAAAAGTATGCATGCTGTTGAACACTTTATTATTATTATTATTTTGGTCTACGGATCACATTGCAAGCTTGGAAATGTACAGACTTTGACTGCAGCTTGCGTCCGAGTCTGTGTTTGGCCCAGAAGCTATGAAATGGGTAAATCCCGATAAACAGTGAACCGAAACAAATTTCTCATACATCCCTATTAACACTGCAATATTTTGTTATGGATCCCCCCACTGGTTTTACTTTTGCCACCACGCCAGATTCAGAAAATGGACTGCTGCACCAATTCACTAAAAAGAGAGAAAAAAAGCAGAAAAAATAATAGCGGAAAACAATAAACGATGCTGGAATGTTTATTTCCTTTGACAATATGATAAAATTGTTCCAAAGTATTTGGGGGCATCAACAGGTTCTTTCTCTTGGGAAAGAATTTTATATATATGCAAAATACTGCAAAACCATACAGTATAACAAAGAAAACAAAGGTTGTACCTTACCTTGGAAATTCATATTCCAGTGGTTTACAAACAAAACCCAATGTTCTACAAATCTGTTTGACAGTCTCCTTGCTTGTTCTCTATAGTAAGTCAGCTTAGCACGCAAAACGTTAGGGGGGAAAGAATTCAGTGCGCTCCTGGTAGCAGGCCACAGTGCGAAGACCTTGCCAACAGCTGTGCAAAGTTCTCCCGATCACAAAGAAGACAGGCTGCAAATGACTGTGAGTTCATGAGCAGTATTCCTGCTGTCAAACTGGCTCAGCCAGTCAAGTAGCCTTTTTTGCACATCATATGTGAGTAGGATTATTGTGCGTAGAAGGTGGTGCAGGACCACAGTATTGGCCCTGCCCTGACATTGATTGCACCTTCTACTACTGGCTCTGTCCCCGTAGTGTCCGCATGTTCAATGTGGATGCCTGTAAACGTGGATGTGGAAGCTCAGGGGTGCAGAACCCCCTTCAGCCTCAGGGCTGAATTCCATTTTGGAGAAGCTCTCGGGGGACTGCATTCCAGTGGTGGGCAGGGGCAGGGCCCAAATACCAAAACTACCAGTATGTTGTAGCTTAAAGCTTCTTACTCCCAGTCACTAAGCCTTAGGAGAGGCATTTCAAGCTTTTAGAATGGGGGAAAGACTGCACAAGAGCCAGGAAAGCACCAAATGGTCAGTGGTTGGGAGAAAGGGGGTGGGGCTAGGGGAACTGCAGAGGGCTGGATTGGGACCCCAGGATGGCCGGATTTGGCCCCCGGGCCTGAGGTTCTGCACCCCTGCCATTGCTGAATATTTGGATAGTGAGGTGGTATGGCCACCGTGTGTGTGTGTGTGTGTGTGTGTGTGTGTGTGTAAGACATTGGGAGTGGGGCCAATAGCACAGTCCCATCCCTTCTTTTATGTGGGATAACCCTACATGTGTACAATGCATGAAAAGGGCTGATGTCACAGGCTTCACTGCAACAAGAGCAAGACAGTATAGATTTGCATTATACTCAGCTACAGTCCTAAGCATGCACAACAGGGATTCAGCAAATTTGGACCCAGTTTGATTCATGTCCATGAAACACCCTTAAGATCAGTCTTCCAATATATATATATATATATATATATATATATATTCATATTCATATTCGTATTCATATTCATATTCACAGACAAATCATGTGGTACAGTTTCTTCGATAATGGCAACCAAAAAGGAATAAACTTACAGCCAGTCCCATGTCACGGACTGTAAACATGCGGGAGGACCTTCTTAATCAAGTCCCCACTTTCAATGCATGTATACAGTGGTACAGACTATCGAAAGGGCTTTGCGTACATTACCTGGCCATAATCCATATAATGACCCTGTAAGGTAGGCCAATGCCATTATTTCCATACTGAGGCTGAGACAGGGAGAGCTTGCCAAAGGCCAGCCAGTGAGTTCATGGGAACTTCCTGCTTTATAGGTCAACCCTCAAGCTATGAGAGCTCTCATTTGGCCAGAGTCTTTTGCAGCAAGACCATTTCATTTTAAAAGGATTGTCACTGGATGCCCATTTAGCACAGCGAGAACTGAGCATTGGGTGGTGGTGGTGGGGGACACCCTTCCAAATTGCAGCTTAGATTCAATGTAACCACCGCGCACCCTAAGCCAGCCCATGTTGTCATGATGCAAGGGCCCTTTTTGTCCTACATGATGTTGTGCACAATGCATTCCTCTTTTAATGTTCCCAGTGAAGCACTAGCAGAGAGAAAAGGTGCCCCTTGGTTCCTGCTTGTTGTTTTGCCTGCCTTGCTTTCCCACAGGCTCATTACAAGAGCAAAAGAAGGAGCCATGTTCCCTTCCTGTGCAAATCTCTTGTTGCTATTAATCTTTGGTGCAGGGCTTCCTGTACACAACACACAACATGACTCCCTTATTCTGTCCATCCTCACAGCAGCCACGCCGCGTGGGAGGCCATGGTTATTCCCATTTTACAGAGGCAGAAAACGAGGCTGAGTTTGGAGCAGATGCCTAAAGGCAAGGTAGATTTCTCAACAACACCCCCCCCCCAACAGTTCTTTAGGTCTCCATCCAATGCTGTCCATCCTCTGGATGCATTGTGCTGGCGTGCAGCCCAACTAATATTTCAAAAATAAGGAGCCCTACGGAGCTTCGAAGTGTTTGGAAGGAAAAGCTGTCCATTAAGTTTTGCCAGGCTGGGATGTTTGGGAATGAAAGACCGTTTCTTCGAGATCAGGGACATTGGGGGAAAAAATGTGACCTGTGGAAACCCCACCCGTATGCATATCGAGATGATGAATCAGGCTCCCTTTAAAATAAATAAATAATAAATAAAAATCTGTTCCCCATGCAGTTGAGATGAAGTTAGTCAGTAGGGGGGTAAATACCACAGTTGCTTTCAGGTCACATACGCAGTCAGACCACTCTCCCGCCCCGCCCCTCCTCCACCGTCGAGCCTCGGTTTTGCCAAAGTTCTGCCACAGACACCTGCCACACACAGAGTCGCGCACGCATGACACGGGCTGGCTGTCAGCTTCTCATGGTCATGGCAGCTTCTCAGAAGGCAGGCAGACATCAGGTTCAGCCTGCTGCCGGCACCTTGTAGGGGCAGAAGCAACGCTACACGCTCCTTGTCGAGCCACGTATGCACACAAAGAGGCAGGGACAAAAGAGAGAGAGAGAGAGAGAGAGAGAGAGAGAGAGAGAGAGAGAGAGAGACAGCTGGCCTTATTACTTTACCTTTGTCAAGGCTGTGATTTTCCCTCGTCTAGGAGAGGAAGGAAGCTTGTGTCAGATCTGGTCCGCCATCTCCTTCTCTCCCACTTCTCTTTGCTGCTGCTGTTGCTGCTGCTGCTGCTGCCACACTGACGCTGTTGCTGTTGAAGGAGGGGGGGAAAGGCTGCTGCCTCAACGTCTATTTTAAGCCCTGGCATGTCCAGGGGCAGATTTGTTTCCTATCAGAGACGGTGAATGGGTGAGGAGAGGAGAGGCAGACAGCCAGTCTGACCGAGGCACGTGTAGACCCACACATCATGCCACGCACACTCACCTCAGTCTGCACGAGACGCGGAGGCATATGGGGCCCCCCACCTGTGCTACAGGGCAAAGAAGGCCCAGCGCAAGGCTCGCCTTTGGATCCGTGTGGTGATTCACGCAGATGAGTGCATGCCCGTCCTCTAGAGCAGGGGTGGCCAACCGATGGCCCCACAGGGCAAGTCCAGCCTGCAAAGCCACGGCTTAGTTAGATTTTGGTGGCTGTAAATGTAACCACATTGTCAATCGAGCGGGGAGGAAATATTTGGCTCAAAATTGCACTAGTAAGAAAAGCAGGGCGGGGGGGGGATGGGGGGGGAAGACCATTGCTTTGAATAGTAATGAGAATGATTCCAGATTTTAATGTCATGTACAAAGCCAAACAAATTAACAGCCCAGTCGATAGCTACTTGGAGAAATCATGGGAGACGGTATATGTACAGAAAGAACAGGAGCTACTGTGTCTGGAAAGCACACCCACCATGCTTCTGCTCTCACATGGACAATCCTTCCCTGAGGACCGAACTCAGGAAGGACAAGCTCTAGGGCGGTCAGGTGTCCTACTTTACAGAGGACAGTCCTCCATTTGAAGGCGTCCTCTCTTTGAAGGGCTGTCCAGGCCAAATCCAGCTTAAAGATAAAGAACCGTCAGAAGGGAGAGCAGGAGGGGCCTAGAAGTTGCCCCTCAACACTTACCACCTGGGTAGCAGACTGAGCAGAAGGCACACAGCTCACCTGGCCATAGTCTTCCCCGCTATACTGAGATGTACTGTATTTTTTATTTAAATGATAGTTGTTATTTTCTAAACAGGCATCTACATGTATAAATGGGCATATGCAAATCGTATGCAAATCTGTGTCCTCTTTTTTTTTTTGCGATGCGTAAGTGGCCACCCTATCTGCCAGTCTGAATAAGAAAGTGCTGCACAGAGTGTTGATTGGCTGGGTGCCTGTGACATCAAAAAGCACCCTCTTTCTCCCCAGAGCTATTTTTCAGCTTCAAAACAAACATTTTATTTATATATTTATTTATTTATTATATTTGTTAATCGCCCATCTGGCCAGTCACCCGGCCTTTCTCTCCTCCTCCTCCTCCTCCTCCTCCTCCTCCTCCTCCTCCTCCTCCTCCTCCTCCTCCTAAAAAAGATCAGGTGCTGTATGGCTGCTTAGATGAATAATCATACAAATGAGGTTTTAAACAAACAAACAAACAAACAAACAAACAGTAAACAGGCCACCTGAAGTGTGGAATGAAGGACAAAAAGGAAAGAGAGATTGTGGAGACAGGTAGGTACATCATTTGAAGGATGAAGGTGGAGGGAACCTGGGCTCGCTGCACATGGACCCCCTCCCATTACCCCTATTCAGTGATGTAGTAGGAAATTTGGAAGTGCAGGCGCTCATCATGACAGTCTCGATAGCCACACCCTCAAGGAGAGGCCAAAAATGCAGGCAGCTGTGTGGATCCGTCTCCACAAACCAGTTCTAACAGTTTTATCTCCATCAGGAGCAGCTCTTTTGTAAAGCTAATGGGTCTTCATTGCCCATTCAAGCCACCTTAAAATAGCATTACAACAGGGGACAATATATTGTTGCTGGGAAAATGTATTCCTCCCCTGCCCTGCCAGCTACTGTGAGAATTGCGGCTAAGCTCAGAGGGAACAGGGAATTCTGAGAGGGGTGGCGGATGAGGTCAGCAACCCTGCTGATCAGAATGTCCTGCTGCTGCAACCCTGTGAGCCCTGCCTCCACTCCACCACTGCTCCTGTTGGTATGTACATCTACATGCAACCCATGTGTGCTTCAAAGGAACGTAGGGAGCTGCTTTATATGAAGTCAGACTATTTGTCCTTCTAGCCCAATATTGTTGACTCTGGGCTTGTTCGCACGACACGGGAACCGCGGGGGAGCAGAAGTCCCCTGCGGTTCCCGTGTCGTGTGAATGCCGACCGGGGGTGCCCCCGCGGGACAGCCGCGCGCAGGACGCACGCAAAGTGACAATGGTCGGTAGAGGGGTAAGCCCCTACCGCGCGTGGCCACCCTGCCGTGCGAACAGCGGGCGGCCATCCCGCGGGGTCCACACAGAGGCGGCAGCCCAGAGCAGCCGGAGCTGCCACCGCTCCAGCCTGTAGGGGCAAACGGCCCCTCTGGGCATCCCGAGCCCCTGCCCCCTAGCGCCAGGAGGCCCGCACTGCGGTGTGGGGACTGCCAGCTCCACTGGGGTCTACCCATGCGTGCGGGGCGCAGGTTGCCCTGTGGTGCCTCCCCCGCCTTCAGCCTGGATCGTGCGAACCGGCCCTCTGACTGGCAGTGGCTCTCCAAGGCTTCAGTGAGATGGGCATCTTTCACATTACCTACTACCTGATTGTTTTAACTGAGAGCCAGCGTGGTATAGTGGTTACAGTGCTGGACTCAGGAGATCGGAGTTCTAATCCCCACTTGGCCATGAAGCCCACTAGGTGACTTTGGGCCAGTCACTGACTCTCAGCCTAACCTACCTCACAGGGTTGTTGTGAGGATAAAATGGAAAGGAAGAGGAGGATCATGTAAGCTTCCTTGGGTTCCTTGAAGGGAAAAAGGCAGGATAAATATAATAAATTATAAATAAATAAATAAATAAATAAATAAGACACCAGCAACTGAACTTGGAATTTTCTGCATGCAAAATAGGTTCTCTAGAATTGAGCTAACCAAAAAAGGTTCTCTACCATCCATTTGATACACATTTTATTGTATTGCTCTCTGGGACTGGTGTCAGGAATCCACCCCATCAGTCAAGGGTGGCCGGCTGCTTGAGCCATCAAGCAGGCCCATTGTCATGATGACCCCCCTCCAGGAATCCTCATCTGAGGACGAGTGTGACTCACCCAGGGCCCTGGACACTCCTCAGGAGCAGAGTTCAGACACTGCTGCTCCAGACGGGGCTGGCCGGGCAGCTGAAGAGCTGGCAGGCCCCTCTGGCATGACCCGTGGGAGTTCCCCAGCCCAGGAGGAATCAGAATCAGGGGTAGAGGTGGTGCAGGCCCCGAGTCCCAGACAGAGGAGGAAGATGAGACGGCAGGAACAGATGCAGGCCCCTCGACACAGCGTCCGGCTGCAAACCAGAACGTCGGCCTTGTGAGGCTTTTATAATCAGCCTGCTGCTAAGGAGCTCCAGCTGCGAGATGGGCGTGCCCCGGCAGCAGGCAGTAGAAAAGCACGCACTCACTGAAGCCTGGATATCAGGAAACAACGTCTTCCTTGACTCGTGTTCCTGATCCCTGACCTTGCTCCTGAACCCTGCCTTGCTTCCTGGACTCTTGGACCCGACTTTGGACTGACCCTGACACCGCCTCTGCTCGACCCTTGGACTTTAGAACCACACTCTCGGCTTGACTCCTAGGATTGTAAGACCACACTTCTGCTACCCTTCCTTCTGCAAGCAGGCAACCCAGCTCCCTATCTTATCAGCTGGACTTGGCAGCGCTCCCAGAAGCCAGGCCAGCTGCTGGCTGCCGGCCAGCCTTAAGCCGGACACCCATGGCCTACTCTGCTGCGAACCCCAAATCAGTGACTGACAGTCACCAGAGGAACCTGGGGAGCTGTGGCTGGCACCATGCCATTTTAATTCCCTCACAGTGCCTCTGGGACCCCAACAGAGTGAACATAAGAACATCAGAAGAGCCCTGCTGGAGCAGGCCAGGGTCCACCTAGTCCAGGCTGACCAGCATTCCCACAAGCGGGACTTGAGCGCAACAGCACCCTCCTGCCCATGCTCCCCAGCAACTGGTGTACATAGGCACACTGCCTCTGCTACCACAGGTAGCATAGAATCATAGAATCATAGAAAAGTAGAGTTGGAAGGGACCTACAAGGCCATCGAGTCCAACCCCCTGCTCAATGCAGGAATCCAGGTCAAAGCATCCCTGACAGATGGCTGTCCCGCTGCACCTTGAATGCCTCCAGAGTGGGAGAGCCCACCACCTCCCTAGGTAGTTGGTTCCATTGTCTTATTGCTCTGACAGTCAGGAAATTTTTCCTGATGTTTAGGTGAAATCTGGGTTCCTGTAACTTGAGCCCATTATTCCGTGTCCTGCAAACTGGGATGATCGAGAAGAGATCCTGGCCCTCCTCTGTGTGACAACCCTTTAAGTACTGGAAGAGTGCTATCATATCTCCCCTCAGTCTCCTCTTCTGAAGGCTAAACATTCCCAGTTCTTTCAGTCTCTCCTCATAGGGCCTTGTTTCCAGTCCCTTTATCATCCTTGTTGCCCTCCTCTGAACCCTCTCCAGTTTGTCTACGTCCTTCTTAAAGTGTGGTGCCCAGAACTGGACGCAGTTCTCAAGATGAGGGCTAACCAGTGCAGAGTAAAGGAGAATTATCACTTCACGCGATTTGGAAGCTATACTTCTATTAATGCAGCCCAAAATAGCATTTGCCTTCTTTGCAGCCACATCGCATTGCTGGCTCATATTCAGTGTGTGATCTACCACAATTCCAAGATCCTTCTCACTTGTAGTATTGTTGAGCCAAGTGTTCCCCATTCTGTAACTCTGCATTTGGTTTCCTTTCTCTAGGTGCAGCACTTGGCATTTATCCCTATTAAATTTCATTCTGTTGTTTTTGGCCCAGCACTCCAGCCTATCGAGATGGCTTTGAATTTTGTTTCTGTCTTCCAGAGTATTAGCTGTTCCACCCAACTTTGTGTCATTTTCAAATTTGATAAGCATTACCTGCACCTCCTCATCCAAGCCATTAATAAAAATGTTGAAGAGCCCTGGGCCCAGGACCGAGCCCTGTGGTACCCCGCTCGTTACCTCTCCCCAGTTTGAGAAGGAACCATTGATAAGTACTCTTTGAGTCCGATTCTGTAGCCAATTGTGGATCCACCTGATAGTTGTTCCATCTAGCCCACTTTTAGCTAGCTTGCTAATCAGGATATCATGAGGCACTTTGTCGAAAGCTTTGCTGAAGTCCAGATATATTATGTCCACAGCATTCTCATAGTCCACAAGGGAGGTTACCCAATCAAAAAATGAGATCAGATTAGTCTGGCAGGATTTGTTTTTGACAAATCCATGCTCAGGGCCGGCGCTACTGCTAGGCAGACCCAGGCGGCTGCCTAGGGTGCGTGGCGGAAGAGGGCGCAGAAATGCTGCGCTCCTTCCTCGCCGCCGGTGCGCTCCTGCCCTGCCTGCCGCCTCCGCCGCGCCTCCCCCCCGCTGCCACTGCTGCACCTCCCCCCCCGCGCGCCCGTGCCCGCCGGCCCGCCAGCCAGCCAGCCACCTACCTTCGCGTTGCTTCCGGAGCCCCGCCGGCGTTGTTTTGGCGGGAGGAACCAGGGCAACAGGGCTTAAACAGCCCTGTTGCCCTGGTTTCCCCGGCAAAAAAAAGCGCGCGGGGGTCCCGTCGCGTCACTTCCTCCTCCTCCTGCTCCTCCTCCTCCTCCTCCTCGGAGGTGGCGGCAGCAGCAGCAGCCAGCAGCCAGCAGCGGGGGTGGGTGGGTGGGTAGGTAGGTAGGTAGGTGGTGGTGGCGGCGGTGGCGGAGGCGCAGGGGGGGGTTGCAGAGCAGGGCTGCTTTGCTCCGGAGCCCCCCCCGGCACGAGAGGGGGGGGCGCTAAATATAATTTGGCCTAGGGTGCCAAACAGCCCTGCACCGGTCCTGTCCATGCTGGCTTCTAGTAATCACTGCATTATTTTCAAGGTGCTTGCAGACTGACATTTTAATAATCTGCTCCAAAATTTTCCCAGGGATTGATGTCAGACTGACTGGCCTATAGTTCCCAGGTTCCTCCTTCTTGCCCTTTTTGAAGATGGGAACAACATTTGCCCTCCTCCAGTCATCTGGCACTTCACCTGTCCTCCATGATTTCTCAAAGATAATAGACAGTGGTTCTGAGAGTTCTTCTGCCAGTTCCTTTATTACTCTAGGATGCAGCTCGTCAGGCCCTGGAGATTTAAACTCGTTCAGAGTAATCAGGTGCTCCTTGACCATTTGCCTATCAATCTCAAGCTGCAATCCAGCATATAGCCAGCAGGACTAGTAGCCATTGGTAGCCTCCATGAATTTGTCCAGTCCCCTTTTAAAGCCTTCCAAATTGGTGGCCATCACCAATTCCATAGTTCAACTATGCACTATGTGAAGACCCCTGATGCACTACTTCAGGCTTCTGAAGGAAATATGGGGCAATGAAAATGGTGGCCACCAGCACTGGTGCTTCCTGGCTAAGCTGGCTTTGGGGCCCACTGGAGAAGGGAATGAGAGACTGCCATTCCTGGTGACAGCCTTGCTGCTCTCTCATGGATTGGATCTTCCCCCCTTTCCCACGGAAGCATATCGTTAATACTTCAGCAATATACAGTATGCCAGCCCAGAAGTGATGACTTTATACCAGCGGAGAACATAGTAGGATGTCCGCTTCCAGAGCACCAAAAAAAGAGAGGAAATGCATTCCCAAAAGAGAGGGCAAAAGGGGAGACAGTTTTGCATAAATCTGCGTATTTTAATTTATATATATAGACACACATCTAGAAATAATTAATTCAGAGAGCAACCCTATGGTCCCTGGGCAACCATCTCGGGGACCATAGGATAGCTTGGGAAACCCCCTTTGAGGTCAAAGACAGGGCCCTGACCTCACAAGGGGGAGTTGGAGATCCGACTCCTGACTCTCACAGCTGGCATGGAGAGAACCATGCCAGCTGTCTCCCCGAGGTCAGAAAATCAACCTCGGCGGGGGGGGGAGGGGGCTTACTGGTGGGTGGGGAGAGGAAGAAGCTGGAGAGGCCAGGATACAATTTATCCTGAGCTTCCTGCAGCCTCCTTCCCTCCCCCTCCAAAGCGCCCTCACTAGACAGGAGCTGAAAAACCCATCTAGAGAAAATAAAGTAGATTGGAGGATGGGGAGGCAACAATCACCTCTGCCGCTCCTCCCACCCTGATGGCTTCAGCCCAGCAGAGCGCAGCACTCTCAGAAGCCTCTGGTTTTGGGGGCTTCCAAGCAGTAAGAGTGCTATCCATGGGATTGCACATCTGAAAAGAAATACAACACATCTCACCATATTTATTTATTTGATTTATTCCCTCCGTTTCCACCCCACCAAAAAAATGGTGCTCAAAGCAGCTAAAACCAAGATTAAAATAATAAAAAAAAACTTGTTAAAATGACCATAAAAACACAAAACAAAACAAAAAGATTAAAAACAGAATTAACAACAGAATGCAACAACATAAGAAATTAGAACAGCATCCAACTCAATAGAACCTGCTTCAGCAACAGACCAGCTGGCATGCCAAAGACCTACTTGAATAAAAATGTCTTTGCCTGGCGGCAATAGCGGGAAAGACTGTGTCTGTGACCAGGAGGAGACCTTTCTGTCTGCTCACTCTGCTGTCCAGATGCTAACTGCTGATGTGCAACTTCCAGGCTTCTGCTGCTCTCCCTTCTTATGGTTCTTCATCTTTAAACCAGACAGACTAGACAGCCCTTCCAACAGAGGCCTGTGCTTTGTAAAGTAGGATACAAGGCCACCCTAGAACATGGGTTATAAAGCCCTTCCTATCATGTGGAGCCAACTTTATTTTAAAGTCTCATCTGCAAAATAGTGGAATCATGCAATAAAATACATTTCAGGTCCCGAAAGCACTGTCTAAATCAGCCTTGCCCAATCTGGTGCCCTGCAGATATGTCGGACTACAACTCCCACCATCCCAAGCTGGCCTGGCCATGCTGCCTGGATGATGAGGCTTGTAGCTGGAGAAGTTTGACCAGTTGGGGCTGCTTAGATTATACATAAACACCACTTTTGTGCACTCCGTCCCAAGCAAGATGCTGCTGGTGTCACTTCAACCCTGCCCTTCCAGCTCATGACTCTCCTAGTCACTGCTTCCCACCCTCTGTATCTTGCAATGCACTTCTAGTTTAGTGGTAGTACTTGGGTACCATCATGAACTATTAGCTTTAGAATTTAAAACATGTGGGCTAAATTTAGATGTCTTATCAGACCATCATTTCACTAACCTCAGTTTTGAACACAAGCCATGGTTTGAACAAACATGCCATGATTGAGAGCTGTTTGCCTACTTTCATTTCCCACCTGCTCAGCACTTAGGTGCAGTGGCCCCTGTAGTTGGAGCAACAGCCATAATCACCACTCATCAATTGAGGCACGATGCCAAACCATGGTTAGCACAAACCATGATTTGCAGATCCAGTTCAAGTCATGGGTTCTGAACCTGGTGTGCTGGCTCACCAGGTTTTGTCAATTCAGGCAAACCGAAGTTAAGCTTCCATAACCATCTTTTAATAAGAGTCTGAACTTTCCACTTTGTACCACTGCTGCAGTCCTGAAATGTATGGCCAAGTGGAGCCATGGTGGGACCTTTTTAAATCTCTGCTTCCTACTTGCTGGCCTCCTCTTCCTTGTCATTGTCATTCCTGTGCTAGCTTCTCCTGCCTGCCCAGAGTCAAAACTGGTGTCAGCTACTGGGATCCTCGGGCAGCTGCTGGGAACCTAGCAACTTGGCAGGGTCCACTACTGATGCCTGTCCTGTGGCTCCCTTTAAAAAATAAAAAATAAATCTGGGTCTGAGAGCTGCCATTTAAATTTCCCCAAATGCCCACAATGTAGCATTGCTCCAGGGCACTGCTGGAAATTAAAACCATGGAGGCCACCATTTAAATTTCCCACAGTGCCCTGGAGCAGTGCTCCATTGGGGCCATGGGGAATTAAAATGGTAGTTCCCAACTGCCCAGCATTTTCAAGGTGCAGCTGCTGCCTGCCTGCTGCCACAAGGGCCCAAAAATGTAGGAGAGGGCACACCAGAGGGCCCTTTGCCAGGGGTCGAGTTGATGGATAGAACCAGCTTGTGGCAGAGTTGATGTATAGTACCGATCGGGCATGGTTTTTCTTTGCGGTTTTGGCAAAAGTAGGAAACCATTGGTTTGGACCTAACAATCAAATATAATAAATGGTGAGTTTCTTTAAAGAAGGAACAACACAGCCAAAGATGGAAATGGGCATTGCTAAATGGGCAAGGTTAAATGAGGTAGGGTGTGTGGCTACAACCCAAGACAAATAGGACCCCAAAGAAATGTTGTTCTACTTACTGTTGGATGTATGTTTCGGAGAACCCCGCTAGAAGAAGTTCTCTGTTAGCAGCGTGAGTGCATCAGATTGCCCTGTGGACCTTTAATCCTATGTTTGGCGTGTCCCAGTCTCAGGGGGCAGATGACTCAGAGGCGGTAGAGTAGTATAAAAAGGAAAAGAAGGTTTATTAAGAAAAATACATTTAGATTGAAAAGCCTAACACTTAGTTACATCGAGAAAGCCATGGGCTCAGGATGAGCCCATGGGAGGAGCAGTAGCATGACTGCTCAGGCAGAGAACAGGAAGTCAGAGTGGCCACCGAACAAAAGAGATACACCGAACAAAAGAGTCAAAACTGGTGTCAGCTACTGGGATCCTCGGGCAGCTGCTGGGAACCTAGCACCTTGGCAGGGTCCACTACTGATGCCTGTCCTGTGGCTCCCTTTAAAAAATAAAAAATAAATCTGGGTCTGAGAGCTGCCATTTAAATTTCCCCAAATGCCCACAATGTAGCATTGCTCCAGGGCACTGCTGGAAATTAAAATCATGGAGGCCATATAACATGCTGAAATTAAAATCATGGAGGCCACCGTTTAAATTTCCCACAGTGCCCTGGAGCAGTGCTCCATTGGGGCCATGGGGAATTAAAATGGTAGTTCCCAACTGCAGGATAGAGGCAACAGGAAGTAGAGCTCAAAGGGTAAGGATAGAAGGTATCCCTATCTGCTCTACTCCCAATGTCCCTAGTGGACATTTGGGTGAGATAGGTGCAGAGAGACGATGCCAAGGTCCAGTTTCCAACATGCTGCCGATGCTCATGTAAGGCTAAAATTCATGCATCCCAAACTGAAGCATGTTTGCTCAGAAGTAAATTCTGTTCAGTTTGGTGATATTTATTCTCTACATAAAGATGGGTGAACCTGTCAGTTTCTTTTTCTCCCACATTCATCCCCCCCCCCAAATCTCAAGTTTGTTCTCTCCTGAATATGAAGATCTTTGCGAATTTTCATAAAGTCGTATGAAAAAGCAACTGAAACAAAATTCTCACCCATCTGCACCAGCCAAATTCAAAAGGTATAGCAATTCCCAGCATAGAGAGGACCACATTGTACCTGCCTGCCATGTAGTTTGTTAAAAATGAGGAATGTCTCAGAAAAGAGAGGTGGCAGCCCTAATTCAGCACCAAGGTAGTAGTAGGATACAGAGGTATTCAAACTCAGACTTTGAAGAGCAAAGCATTGAAGCCCCGGGCCTGGATGGATGAATTCGTCTTTCCCACATTCATTACTCCTTAAAAGTAATAGCTCGTCAAAGTAGGTTCAGCACCATGGACAGCTCCTGAAAAGATCAGAGTAAAATCTGGAGCGGATACACTGCCCCTGCTGTCATTAGAGCCGCCAGCTGCCACTGTATGAAATCCTTCCTTGTTACTGAAGAGGCTCCCGCTCCTCCCTCCCTCCCTCCCTTCCCCTCCTGGGTGAGTAACCCCAGCATGTGTGGCTGGTTCCATGTCATTCTGTTTGTTACTCCTTTAGCATGGCTAAGAGGAACTTTCTTTGAAAGGCCCTCAAACTGAGCACTCTCCCTTGCTCTCTCTCTCTCTCTCTCTCTCTCTCTCTCTTTCTCTCTCTCTCTCCCCCCCCTCTCTCTCCAGTGCACACAGCTCATATTCAGAAAGGAATTAGTCTAATCCCATCACTCAACTGTAAATCTGAATCTAAAGCTAAGAGGCTTCGAGAAATGAAATTAGGTGGATAAATGTTTTGGCTTTGTGCCGCCTACAGGGCACTCGCTGGTCATTTTCGCCGACACGCTTGTCTGTTGGATTCTCATTGGGGGCTAAATGGAGAGGCTCCGAAAAGGAACCCGTGCTGGTCTGTCTCTGGGAATGAAAATGGAGGCTCTTTCAAATGCCCGGGCAGCTGCATGGAGCAAAATGTCAACATCTCACCTCCTGAACTGAAGTGAAGGGAAATCACGCGTATATGAAAATCTGAGCTATTTGCACCACATTCCCCCTTACTTCCTCTCAATCAGTCGGGGTGGGTGGCCAGGCGAGTTGCTGGCTGTGGAGATCAGCCTCTATTGTCTTAATTAAATGTGGGTTTCTGGGCATTCCAAGGTAATTCATGAGATTGGCCATGAGCTCTGTCAGAATGGAATGGAAGGGGATCAAAGAACATCCGTAGCTGGATACATACACTGCTACTGGGTTGTGTATGCCTCTCACTAAACAAACAAACGCAACATAATTGTGGATGAAAAAGGGGCCGGACTGGGTGACCTGAAAAATTAAGCAAACATAAGAGAAGAATACTACATGATGCAACAAAAACATACTGGTGAATTTATGGGGATCATCACTCCTGACGGAGAAGATGCCTACTCAAAAAGAAAAATCATCCAATACATCGGAATAACATTGTCTCTCTTTAGAGCAGTGTTCTCCAACCTTGGGTCCCCAGATGTTTTTGGCCTACAACTCCCAGCATGCCCCAACCATGCTGGGAGTTGTAGGCCAAAAACATCTGGGCCTGGGGACCCAAGGTTGGAGAACACTGCTTTAGAGTCCGCAGCATGGTCCTAAAGCATGTTTACTCAGAAGTGACTGTCCCACCTGGTTGAATAGGATTGATTCTGTTCTGTGTAAGTGTGCGTAGGATTCAGCCTTAAAAAAGAACAGAGTCCTGGTGTGAGGGAAACTGTTCGGTTATAGGCTACCTCCAGTATCAGAGGCAGCATGTCTATGTATACCAATTGCTGGGGAACATGGGTGGGAGGGTGCTGTTGCACTCATGTCCTGCTTGTGGGATCCTGTGGGTAGCTGGTTGGTCACTGTGTGAACAGAATGCTGGACTAGATAGACCCTGGGTCTGATCCAGCAGGGCTCTTCTTGTGTTCTTATGTTCCTGGAGTTTTGATGTATTTGAGAGTGTGCAGCATATTATGGAATTCTGGGCAAACAACAACAAACCCTGAATATTTGAAATTGGGCTATGTAAGCAAAAATTACAAACTGGTCCTAGCATTCCCTTTCAACACCCAGCATTATCAAAGGTGGCCATTTGTCCTTCCAATGCTTGTAATATTAGTCTTTTAGCTGTCAAAAGGTTGTGGAAAATCCATGCACATTGACCTTGTGTTAAGTTCCAAGAAGCAGGTAGACAGTTAAGAAAAATATGCACATCAGTAAATATTAAAGAGCTTTCCATCACAAAGTTTATCCACATTATTACCTCCTTCCAAAAAGAAGCAGCCATTGGGCATTGCCAATTTGCCAAAACGTATGGGATTGTGCCCTAAGACCCATTCACTGTTAGTGTATGAAGCAAAACAGGCTTGCTGTAATGCTTCTGTTCTGATATGTTTTTTGCAGCGGCTTTTTTGCTGCTTATCTGGGAACTTCCCAGACAGGGTGAAACATCACTGTCTATGTTTACGGAGCTATTCTTGTCTGCGGCCTTCCAGGCCTGGGAAAGCTAACTGTGGGACAGAGAGGTCATGTGGTGAAAATAAGCCAATGACGTGTAGTGGCCAGGCTTTGGCCATATGTATCATGCTTGTATGATTCTGAGCTGCACATGCTTATACTCAGGATCGGTGCAAGGCAGTTTGGTGCCCTAGTCAAGATCAGATATTTAGTGCGCCCCCTTCCCATTTGAGAGTGCTGTATTTTTTTTCCAAGGCGTTTCTGGCGCCCCCTTTAGCCCTGTGCCCTAGGCAGCTGCCTAGTTGGCCTAATGGTAGCACCGGCCCTGCTTGCACTTGCTTTTTGCTGAGCTGGATGTACCTTCAAGGCTTTGTACTTTGCACATGGACTCTATATATGGAATGTAAAGTAACCTGTAGTGATACTTTGTGATAAGTTAATAAAACAGTTAGAATAGAACTGTTTTGGCTACAGAGTGATTCCTGAGTCCTGGATGGAGTGCTGCTGGGAAGGCTGAAGCTGACTGCTGCATGGGGAGAGTATTCTGCTGCTGTGTGTGGACAGCCAGGGCTTCATTTAGCTGGCTACCACACAGACCACTTTTTCACTCAACCCCAACATTCACTTTACAAAAGACCTGCTTCTGGTGGAGATGAAAACTGCTAGAATTAGTTTGCTGACATGGATCAACATAGCTGCCTGCATTTTTGGCCTCTTCTTGGGGGCATGGCTATAGCGACAGTCATGATGAGTGCCTGCACTGCAAAATTTACCACTATATCATTGATCATAGGATTGCATCCAAACTGCTGCTCTCAGGTCTCAGCACCAGCAAACCTCTTGTTTCAATTTAACACTTTTTAATGGAGGCCACTTAAACCTGCTGTGTGAAAGGGAAGATCGCCACACAAAACAGAGATGACCTCACACAACAAGAACACCAAAAAAAAGAAAAGAAAAGTGCCACTCAGTCTATGGACAAAGCAGCCATTCTGATTTGGATTTTTTTTTATTTTTATTTTTATTTATATATTTTTAAAAGAACACACATACAAAAAAAAATCATAAACCTACAAATCATAAACTCCAAGTGCACCCATCACCCCGGGGCCAAAACCAATTCTATCCACATAATCCATTATTAATCTATATTCCAAAAATACATCATATCATGACATGGCTTACTCCCTTTCCCCTTTACTAAAACTCTGATTTGGATTTAATCAAATAATTTTAGAGGCACCAAAAAACAGTACAAAATAGTGTTGCCATCTGGCCAGAATTATATCCTCTTTGCCAGTTTACAGAATTGTAGGATCAAGTGAAAAAAGAAAGAAAGAAAACAAAAGAAGATGATAAAAATGAAGCTGGTTGCATAGGAAAATGTATTCTAGTAGAACGAAGATCATAGGCCTGAGGTCTGTTTTGGCAAAACAATCCACGGGGTGCCTGACAGATGATCAGGAGCACTGTGGGTTGTTGGCCCCTTCCCCCCTCCCCTTCTCTGCCATGATCGCAAGCCATTTCGGGCTTGCCACAGCCTATTTTCTCCTTAACCTCCCCCCCCATTTTGAGAGCTATGGACCGTCCCTTCAAAGTGCCCCAACAGCACCTTGGAAGGGCTGCCCATGCTTGCCAAACCCTTTTTTTGTTTAATCTCTTCCCATCTAATTTTAACAAATATTTACAATTTTAAAATAAATAAATAAATAAATCAGCCTCACTTGCACAGTTGTGAACATTCATAGTTGTGCAGATTCAGGACTGGGGAGCCTCAGATGGGCAATGTGCAGGGTGGGTGCCTGCTGCAAAGTCCAGTAGGTACCCACCCTGGGCATTACCCCACAGAGGCTGCAGGTAAGTTTGGTAAGATTTGACAGCTCGCCTTTGGACAGCTTGGGCACTTTTGGGGTGGCTGGCAATGGTGGTCACCCAGGAGCTGCTTGGCAAGAGTGGCAAGGGGTTTTGCTGTTCTTGCCAAGTGGCTCCATAGCCGATACCTGGTACCCATGATGGGGTCAGTTGCCTGGGGTTTGGACGACACAACAACCCATCATGGGTACAACAACCCCTAGAACAACCCATGGATTGTTAGGGTGGCTTGTGTTGCCCTCAAACAAGCCATCCTGGGGGATCGGTTTGGGCTCATATGGATTGTCATGTCATGTGAACCCAGTCACTGGCTTGGTTTGGCTGTAACTATGTGGGACCAGTGAGAGTAGCAAAACGAACTATGGACTTTATGTCCATGGTTTATTATTATGTGTGAACCAGGAACTCTGGGTTGCCTCTCTCCTGACAAGCCATGAGGCAGCAACAAATCTTGCCGGGGCTTGTTGGGGGAGAGACAACCCAGAGTTCTTGGTTTGCATGTAATTCTAAACAAACCAGAAAGAGATGCCTCTGCTACTAACTCTTATGAAGCTAAGTCCCCAAGCCCCCAAATGTTTTATGAACTTTGCCAGCCCATCCCCAGATAGTGCAGAAAGTGCCTCCCTATCTTTGCAGCCAGAGAATGTATCAGAGGCAGTATGCCTATGTACGCCAATTGCTGGGGAACATGGGCGGGAGGGTGCTGTTGCATTCATGTCTTGCTTGTGGGATCCCATGGGCAGCCGGCTGGCCACTATGTGAACAGAATGCTGGACTGGATGGACCCTGGGTCTGATCCCTGGGTGGACCCTGGATGGACTCTTCTAATGTCCTTAATGTAGCTGCAATGTTGGGGACGGAGGCATGTTTGGTTCTGCATTAATAACGAGCAAGGCCATAGAATACAAAGCCAGGGTAGCACGTGGTAGCAGCCAGCCACACACTCAGCCTGGAAAAGAGCAGCTCTGCCCCCAAGAGCTGGAATTATGGAGCAGTTTTTCTGTGAACACTGCCAGCCACTGATAGATGCAGCAATGCCACTGGCTTCCTGCCATTTGACCTTGTTCAGTTGCACTGATCCTATGCTCAGGTGCTACACTTAGTTCTGATTTGCAGCCTGATTTTTTTTTTTTAAAAAAAAGTGTGTGTGTGCGCTTTTATATAGGCTTTTAATGTACACAGAAACTCTCATATTCACACACAGTGACCTGGATCGCACAATCAAAATAAGCCACGGTGGCTTATTTAAATCACGGTGCATGCTGGGTGCAGTTTCCATAATCACCACCGGCGCCTGAGTGCAGCTTATCGTGTTGTCCAAACCTGGGTGGCATGGCTTGTTGGAGGACGAGGAAACAACCATCCAATTTCCCACTCCAGCAAGCTATGCTCCCCAGGTTCAGAGAACACAAGAAGCTGTGCCCGAGCGATGATTATGGGAATCGTGCCCCACATGTGCCTGGCATGTGCCATGATTTAAATATGACAGGGTGGGATTTGCATCTTTCAGTCATCTGCTTTATGAGTCCCTGGTCCTTTTCTTATGATACACCTAACTATGCCAGGTATACTTAGGGGTGTGTCATATTGGCTGAAAATGGTGAACTTGATACTTATACATCCAAAATGCTACAAAGAATTCAGTATCGACTTTGGCCATGCATTGGCATTTGGAGGACCAGACGCTGACCATCATCTGGATGGCAAGAAGCCCTGCACCAGATAAGGCTGGGGTGGGCAATGTGTGCCCTTCCAGATGTTGTTGGACTGAAACTCCCATAAGCCTTCACTATTGGCTATGTTGACTAAGGCTGATGAGAATTGCAGTCCAACAACATCTGGGGGGCCACAAATTGTCCAACCCTGAGATAAGGGTTAGGATGCAGACTCAGTAATACTTGGAGGAGACTAACTGAAATCAGTGGGACTTAAGTTATCAATGGGACTAACATGGCCCAATGACCTCAATGGGTCTCCTCTAAGCATGACTAAATCTGGATCCAACCCGTTATACTGAAGGCACTGTAGTTGGAAGAGTATGAAAGGTCGAGGAGGAAGGGGTGTACCCCTGTCACGGCTTTGGGCTACTCTGCACTGGTTGGTGAATGGCTCAGAATTGTGAGAACAAGGAGAAAAAGTTATCTAATGCTGCTGTTGAGATTGAAGATATATCTGATGAAAGGGACTTTGAATAGGATGTTGTGATTTCAAAACTAAAATGTAAGCTAAAGTGTAAACTGTTATATTCACTGCAAAGATAGCACTCCCTTGGATAATTTATCCTAACTGACAGCATAGATACCTACCTTGTTAGACAGGCGGACATGTTAATTTTGTTTTCATTAGCGTTGAGTATACACATTGTCTTTAACGCTGCAAAATAAGGAAAATATGATGACTTTCCCAGGAAAGAACGTGCACTTGTATTATTCTTGAAGAAATTATTCTGAAATGTCTGTGCACTGACTCTTCCTGTATTTTACATGGATTGAAAATAGAGCACACATATGACAGTAACGTACTATAAGAGTTGCCGCTCGTAAAAAAAGGGTGGGCGGCTGAAGTTTTGCCCTAGCAATTATAGTCTAGTTGTGCAATTGTCTGGTTGTTCCATAGCTGCTCATAGCAGACTAAATGGAGAAATGTTTGGTGTATAACATGTAGTTGAAAGACCAGGCATTGGAGCTCTAGGAGAAGGGTGGCCAACCTGGAGCCCTTGCTTGGCCTAATTTCAAAAGCTTTTCGGATGTGATCAGTTCAGGGCCTCCAGCAAGAGTGATCTGTCCCTTCCCTGACAGCCCACTGCATTGGAAGGAAGAGGAAGAGAGAGAAAAGGGGCTGGCAGAAAGAGAAAAGGGGTGACCCACACTCTTTGGGCTCTGGGCCTGCCCATTGCTGACATGCTGTCCCCAACATATTACCCACGAGGGATTGCAGCCCTTGACAGATAAAAGGTTACCCACCCCGCTCTAGGAATTGGTCCTAACTCTATCATCCTGTGTGGATAGTATTGGTTGCCAATTGGGTACTTCTAACATGGAATGGAAGCTTCATTTGCATAAACTCCGTGTGCCTGTTCCAGCGGACAGACAAATCTGGGACTTAGGTCCAACACTCTATGACGAACAGCCATCCAGCTTCAAGGTAGTGCTGAAGCTGAAGCTAACCGCCGCATAGGACACCATACCATATACAAACCATATGCATATTGCCTACATAACATGTCTGTTAAAGGTGTGGCTCTTAACAGCATAATTTCCTGACATTTTGGAGCTTGAGTGCCTACGAAAAGCCCTTAACACATATAACATATTTAACTGCAATTTTTGTTGTTAATGATATCAATTTATTCTATGCAAATTATACACATTTTGCACTGTCGATTTTGTATTGTTTCCATGAGGCTTCCACAAATTATCTCAATATAGTGCTGATCCTTTCAAATAATTTTAATACCCCCCCTCCAGGGGGGGATAAATTAGGTCAAAAGTGTGAATGTCATAACCCCAAGTTCTTTCACCAACCAGTTACAACATTAGATTACTGCTCTGTTCCTTTAAAAGTATTCTCTCTCTCTCTCTCTCTCTCTCTCTCTCTCTCTCTCACACACACACACACACACTCACACACACTCACACACACTCAATCAATCAGAGAATGATTAACCCAAGGACTACGGGATTCTTGACTACACACACATGAAATGAAGACATCATGCAGTCTCCACTCCAGGGTGTATGTGTGAGCGGGATGACACGAAACTAATTTTCTGAGCACTTTTTATCGATTTGCCTCATGGCCTACCGGCAACAGCAGCCTTTGCCTGGATGAAGTGTTGCAAAATCTGGCCACTAGGGGCTGCTCTGATTATATCGAAATCTCACTTTTCTCTTCTTCAACTGAGTTAAAAAGGAGATGGAAAAAGAAACGAACAACAACAAAAACAAAGTGAGGAAGTGAACAGCAGTCAAGGAGTTTCCCCAGCCATTTCTGCTTTCCATTTGCGAGACATGCCTGCTCTGCATAGCCCAGATGCCACAGTACTTAGAGAGCCCAGTACTTATATGCAAATATCACTCTGACAAGAAACTGGGAAACCAGCTTCGTCAGATTAAACTACTTTATGTACCATCAGATCTGCAGAGATGCCATAGTCCTTCCTTCATCCACTGTCTCCTGGCAGCAGCCATTCCATCCATCTATAGGAGAAAGTGGAAGAGAAGGGAAGCAGGGCCACCATCTGCTCTGCTGAGAAGCCACTTCCACCAAGCTCCTCCCTTCATCAAGTGTCTCCTTTCAGGAGCCATCAAGCTACACCAGAGGGAAGAAGAGAACAGAAGCAGGGCATAGTGTAGTGGTTAGAGCAGTGTTCTCCAACCTTGGGTCCCCAGATGTTTTTGGCCTACAACTCCCAGCATGCCCCGGCCAAAAACATCTGGGGACCCAAGGTTGGAGAACACTGGGTTAGAGTGTCAGACTGGGACTCGGGAGATCCGGGTTCTAGTCCCCACTCCGCCATGAAGCTCACTCATGGCCGGATTAAGATAGGGGCTGTGGGAGCGGCCGCTCCAGGCCCTTAACAGATAATCGGCCCGCAATTATAGGGACACGCTGCGATTTTTCCCCCTTTGGAGTTAGCTCTGATCGTTATCATTCAGCATAATTAATGATTTTTTCAAGATTAGAAAGGTGTTCTAAGCACATCTGCATTACAGGCTTGAGGCAAGACCTAGCAAGAACTGTTGTTCTCAAATTAGCATTTCAGTATCTTTGCATTTCAATCACTGTTACTACATTTCTTTGTGAGAACGTCTAGCACATGGGGGGCTTGCTAGGGTCTGTAATATTCAGATTTAGAAGGGACCTCTCTCTCCAGCCTCAAGCAAAAGATCTTTCTGATTCGCAGCTCAATTGTCCAAATGCTAGTTTAACACACACACACACACACACACACAAGCAACAAGAACAACACAATTATTCTTGGTCAAGCAAAGCTTCCTGCCTTTTTGTTGTGGCTGCTTTTTTTTTTTTTTAATAAATAATTTGGGGGAAATTGGGAAGACCCTTACTGATGAGCTGCAGGAGTTTTTGAGTTTTTGCTCCTGCTGGTCCTGATGGCCCTCCTCTGCACAGGTAAGGTTCAAAAGTTTGACTCTTTTGATGTGCAAGTTCTCCTTCTCCTTCTTTTCTGTAAAAGGGCTTTCCCTCTTTTGTGAGCCAAACTGAACGTAAGGGCTGTGTGTTTGTGGGTGTGGGTGTCTGCCTTTTGGGGGTGTTGATCCTCCTGCCGCCTGCAAAATGTCACCTGCTTGGCTAATACTGTGTGTGTGTGTGTGTGTGTGTGTGTGCACGTGCGCTTTCATGGGGAATTGTGTGGCATTTTTTTAAGTTTTATTTTGAAAAACCCCAGAGAACAGAGTTCACCAAATATCCCTCTTGGATATTTTGGACTACAGTTCTCATTTGCCTCAGGCAGCATGGCCAGTGGCTGGGGAAGATGGTTTATGTTTATTTAAAAATGGTTGTTGTGAATGTTCTATTTATGTGAATGTGTCTGCCTTTTGGGGGTGTTGATCCTCCTGCCGCCTGCAAAATGTCACCTGCTTGGCTAATACTGTGTGTGTGTGTGTGTGTGTGCACGTGCGCTTTCATGGGGAATTGTGTGGCATTTTAAGTTTTATTTTGAAAAACCCCAGAGAACAGAGTTCTCTCTGTGTGTGTGTGTGTGTACGTGTGTGTGTGTGCTTGGCTAATACTGTGTGTGTGTGTGTGTGTGTGTGTGCACGTGCGCTTTCATGGGGAATTGTGTGGCATTTTAAGTTTTATTTTGAAAAACCCCAGAGAACAGAGTTCACCAAATATCCCTCTTGGATATTTTGGACTACAGTGCTCATTTGCCTCAGGCAGCATGGCCAGTGGCTGGGGAAGATGGGAGCTGGGGCCCCAAACATTTGGAAGGGCCCCGGTTGGGGAAGACTGCCCTAGAGGTTAAAAAACGTGGAGGTACTTATCATCAACGATATGTGATGAATGGTTTTATTGAGTTAACAAGCTTATTGTTTACAAAAAAAGAAATATTTTCAATATGTTTCTGTTTTGGCACTTTAATGGTAATTAAAATATTTAATTTGTTTTAATATAAAATTGCGTCTTCATTTTATTTATTTCCATAAAAAGGCCCACCAAAATCCTCAGCACCAGGCCCATAATGCTCTTAATCCGGCCCTGAGCTCACTGGGTGATTTTGGGGCAGTCACTGGCTCTCAGCATAACCTACCTCACGTGGATGTTGTGAAGATTGTAAACTTTTTAACAGCGGCTAGCTTAATGATTGCGAGGAAATGGAAGGTTCACCATGGCTTTCTAATTACTGACTGGTATAAGGAGGTATGGGATATAGCTTTAAATGATAAACTAACTTGCAGTATTAAATGTAAAAAGGGACAGCTAAAGATAAAGAATTTCAAGGATATATGGGGTCTGTTTTTGGATTATGTGTTAATAAAGGGGAAAGGGAATCAGCCTTGTCAGGATATGTTATATTTTGTGGAATACTGAATAGTAATTGATTATTGGAATGGAAGTATATTAATTGGTCCCTAGGAGGGTGGGGGGGTGCACTTTATATTATATATATATATATATATATATAGTATGTAATCTTAGTTAAATTTTGTGTCATTTTTGTATTTTGTTATATTTTGTTTGAGAAAATTAATTATTATTATTATTTTTAAAAAAGATACATGTCTCTGATTATTATGGTGCTCTTCTTCCTTTCTCTTGCCAGTTGCCGGCCATCCCCCTTTGGCTCATCCTGTCTTTGCACAGAAAATGCCAGCAGGAAGAAAGGAATTCTGGGACATGTAGTTCTTGAGAGATCATGTCAAATAGGGAGGCACATCTCCTTCTGTCTCTGAAACTATACGATTCCTATATGCACTTTTTCTTTCTGTCTTTGCATCAGGACTGGCACCAAGGGTAGGCATGCTTGGGCTCCTGCCAAGGGCCCACACCCCAGCAGGGGCCCACTGATAAGAGTCCCATAGAGTTGCTGCTCATCTTCACCGTTCCAACCTGCTTGTTCACCTGCCTCTCACTCTGGCCCAGACAACGTTGGGTGTGGGAAGGCGGACGGAGCAGTAGATGTCACTGCCTACTTGCTCACTGTCTCTTTGCCTGTCAAGCAAGCAAGTGGTAGCAATGATGAGAAAGAGGATGAGGAGTAATAGCAGCTGGTGACAATGGCAGTGAGAAGGCAGACTCGCTGAGGGAGGGGACCCATCAAGGTTGCCCTGCCCAAAGGCCCTTCAAAATCCAGAGCTGGCACTGCTTTGCATGAACATCCTGAAGCATGATCTACAACAGTGGTCCCCAACCTTTTTGGACCTGTGGGCCCATTTGGTAATTTGAGAAACTGCTGTGGACACCAGCACAAAATGCCTAATCCGTGGATTCCCACTTTGGCATCTACCTGTTGTGTCTATGCATCTTAGGCTGTGTCTTATTTAGCAAAAACTTTTGTTTTGTATCTATTGGGCACCTCAATGTCTCTTTAATAAGAGATTGTCTAATTCAGCTAATGCAATACAGCTAATGCTTCTTTTAAACATATATTTTGGCAATACCCAGTAGTTACTTTCTTTTGGGAGGAGGTTATGACACAGATAAATTTTGTACTGGAATAGTCTTTTATATGCATTGATGTACATACTCTTTTAAATTATTTACCTGCTTCATGGAAATCAACAAATGGTCAACGTAAATGGATTCTCTGAGCCCTTTTGACAGCTAAAAGACCGATATCAAAACATCGGAAGGATAAACACTCACCTCCTATAATGCAATTGATTGAAGACCTTACAACACTTTCAATGTTTGGCATATAGATGCCACATTCAGATAGATACTTATTTGGATATTTGGTCCATTTTTATTGAATCCTATGTATAATTGCTAGAAAGTTGTTTGCATTTCATATGAATCCATGTACATATATTTAAAAAAATGGAAATAAAATAAAATATTTGGGTGCCTGCAGGCACCACACTGGGGACCCCTCCATGTGTACCATTGGAGGGGCTCACAGGTGCCACATTGAGGATCCCTGATCTACAATTTAGTCTCAGTGTTTACCCCATGGTCATGGGCATGCAGCCCAGGTCCAGCCACCCTATATCTCGGGGCAGCAGTAACGTGGATCCATTTCCTCCCTTCCCCCTACTTTGGCCCTGGTTGATTATTTAACTAAATTCCACATGATCAATTGACTAAGATGTCTGTGGTCATGCAACAGCTCTCATTTCTTTAAGGCTTAAAGTTTAAGCATTTGCCCTTTCCCTAAATTTCAGGAGGGAGGCCAGTGGCGAAAGGTTCAGGAATGGCAGTGAGGCAGTGGCATAAAGTCAAATTTCCTGTAGGCAGCACAGCCTCTGAGCAGATGGTATGGAACAGAGAGCTCAGTGGCAAGGCGACTGGGTAAATCTAGCCGAAGGTCAACAACAACAGATGGTTCACCCCATGCTAAGTAAATATTTCAGCCTGTGCTGAAATGCAAGAGTGCACACATTCAAAACTTCTTGAGTTCAAAATGGTCTAAACAGATCCAGATCCTGCAAAGATTTCATTCTTTGTTGGCTTGTATTCACGAAAGTGCATGACCTAGTTTTGAAACATCAATTTTTCATTGTGGAATAAGGGGATTCCAAGAATAGAATAGAATAGAATAGTATTTGCATCAGCCACAAGCCATTCCAATTAATACATCATACACAAAACACAACAGAACAGATAAAATAGTAGTCAAGCTAAAAATTATAAAAAATATTTATACCAACCACAGAATATGTCAGATATACAACACTACTAGGCAAATAGAATTACCAAACTAAACTAAACTAAAACAAAAAATAAGAATAAAACTGGGACTCAGGGCACCATGGCAGACTTTATTCTAATCATGGCCACAAAAATTTTGTGGACTTTGCTGTCAACTATTTATCTCAGTCTGCAAGAAGAAAGAATACATAAAAATCAGATGAGCGCCCTGAGAGAGATACTAATAAGGGGGTAATTTCTGCAAATTTCTAGAAAAGGAGCAAAACAACAGCGGACGAGCAAGTGTTTCAAATAGTGCTGTGCCAAAAATTTCTCCCACATCTTTTTCGAGCACTCTCATTCAATTTGATAGAAAAGAAATGGCTTTTGAAAAGAAATTCAAAGGAGAATAAATTTTGGAGAAACTCTCCTGGGTTGGGTTCAGATTCAGAGTTCTTATGCTCAGCTTACTTATGAGGTGGTTAAGGAGTGCATATGAGTGTCCTGTCTTTCATTGTACAATCATCTGTCTGCAACTGCATTAGAGACAAGAGTGGTGAGAGTGTTGGACTGGGACTCCAGAGATCCGGGTTCTAGTCCCCGCTCAGCCATGAAACTCACTGGGTGACTTTGGGCCAGTCACTGACTCTCAGCCTAACCTACCTCACAGGGTTGTTGTGAGGATAACATGGAGAGGAGGACGACTATGTAAGCCGCCTTGGGTTCCTTTCAGGAAAAAAGGTGGGGTATAAATATAATAAATAAATAAATAAATAAATAAAATGTATCCACAATCACCCCTCAGAAATTTTATTTATTTGAAAGATGAAGGTGCTGAACCCTAAGGAATGACAGCTATTACTGAGCCAAAATTTCTCAGAAGACATTTTTCTCAGAAATGTCCTGAGATTTTTCTTTTCTTATCCCACTAGACATACAAGAGAGCCAGTGTGGCATAGTGGTGAGAGTGTTGGACTGGGACTCGGGAGATCCGGGTTCTAGTCCCTGCTCGGCCATGAAACTCACTGGGTGACTTTGGGCCAGTCACTGACTCTCAGCCTAAGCTACCTCACAGGGTTGTTGTGAGGATAAAATGGAGAGGAGGATTATGTAAGCCGCCTTGGGTTCCTTGCAGGAAAAAAGGTGGGGTATAAATATAATAAATAAATAAATAAATAAATAAAAGACCACTTTGCAGAATTTCCCCAAATTTTCTCCCTCAGTTTTTGGTGGGTTTCACCTTCCCTTCCCCCCCAATGCCCCAGAACAATGCTAGGCATGGGGTATTATAGGGTTCAAAATGGGGGCCAGGCTACCAACACAGTTGATACTGTTGCCACTTGTAGTGGCAGTGCAAAACAAACAAACAAACCTCTTACAAAAAAAGGAAGCTGTGTGCTACAACCCTTGCCAATGGTGAGGCCTCCCTGTGAGAAATTGTTGGAGAATTTCTCCTCCCACTGGAGAAATTCTGTGAAATTGTCTCCCCAGTTTCTCTGCCTACAAATAGGGTGGAGAATTTCAAGAGGTCATTTTTGTGCACAGCTCTAGTTTCAATGCCATCTCATTATGCACATACAAGATTTCCCAGTGGAATTCTCTTAAAACAGCCCTCAAGTTGAGGCTGACTCCAAGTGTGTGCTGAGTTTGACTTGAGTTTCTTTGCCCAATTTTGTTTCTGAGGATGTGCATTCTCAGAGCCAGTGTGGTGTACTGGGCTGAATGTTGGATTAGCACTTGGAAAATCCAGAAAGTCCTGAGACACTCACCATCTTTGGGGCCAGATTAGCCCAGCCTAGCCCAAAGTGCTGATGTGAGAGCATAATTGTGGGTTGGAGAAGAAAAGAAGACAGCACTGCACATTATGCTGAGAAGGGAGGGTGAGAAAAAAATGTAATAATATACAGTTGCATTTGTATGTCTGTGTGCAAAAATATGCAGATTGTGGTCAGTTGCATTGGACTTTGAATTAGAACCGCAACATTTGTTTCACCATTGATTATGGTGGACGGCAGGATTATGTACCAGCTGTCTTCTGCTACCTCCAGAGGCTGCCCAGAGAGAACAAGCAAAGCAGCATAATCACTGGAATTCTTAGCTATCATATTGCTGTCATATTGCCAGAGTACTGAAGACTGTTTATTAATGTTCTTGAGCAAAAGACAGCTAACCAACTGTTCATGGCACACAGAGGAGGCTGGTGACACCTGTGTCAGTGGGGCTCTTTACCCATTGTATCTTTTTGTTTGAGCTTTATAGGAGCTATCCATGGTGCTGTACTCCATCCCCACAATAGGTTCACCACCATGGACCGCCATGGATTATAGATTTCATAGATCACAGAGTTGGAAGGAGCCTGCAAGGCCATCGAGTCCAACCCCCTGCTCAGTGCAGGAAACTAGAGAGGAGCCTCCCATCCAAGTAATAACCAGGCCTGACCCTGCTTAGCTTTCCACACTCAGACAAGCTGACCAAGCTCAAACAAAAAGATGCAATGGATAAGGGGCCCCACTGACACAGGAGTCACCAGCCTCCACTGATGGTAGGTATGCATTAGATGTTGATAGATCATAGAGTTGGAAGGGGCCTACAAGGCCATCGAGTCCAACCCCCTGCTCAATGCAGGAGACTAGAGGAGGGGTCTCCCATCCAAGTAATAACCAGGCAATGACCCTGCTTAGCTTTCCACACTCAGACAAGCTGAGCCAGCATAAGTAAGTAAGTAAGTAAGTAAGTAGGCATCTCCCTCTTCCCTGCTATAGTACCTTGTCTATGGACTGGAATGAGGGGGAGGTGAATGGCCACTGCAGTCTGTGCAATATGGAATGGGGTTTTCCATAGATCCAGGGGAAGGTTGCTTCGCTACAGCCATTTAGCCTGATAGATTGGCTTTCTAATGTGTCACTTCTTGTCTGGCTGTTGTAGTCTTGTCAAGGAATGAATGATCACCTCCTAATTCTGCATCTGGAACTCGTAACCCAGATGTCTAGTTCCCCAGCTGATCTCAAAAGAAGAGAGTGTGGCATTTCAATCACAGCAGCTGGTGAGCATTTGAGCTCTCAGAAACAGAAGTTCTGCTGGTTACCCAAGGGAGATGGGATGTCATAGAAAGCTATCCCCCAAGAGCCATTTTATCACCCCTCCCTCTTTAGTGATGTTGCAACACCAAGTCTTATAAGTCCAGAAGAAACCATGGAGAAAAAGAGAAATAGTCACTCACTGCTGATATTTGCAATAGAAGGGGTGAGGAGGGCCACCAAATCCATCCCCCTTAACATAAGATAAACTATACCAGGGGTGTGGAGCCTTTTCGGCTTTGATGGCCAGTTGGCCACATCTACTGTCTGCTGGGGGGCTGGGGGCCAAACATGTGCATGCACATGCACACACATACACATACACACACCAGCACTAGTGGGAGTGGGGAATCTTTTTCTGCTCATAAGTAAGCAGGATTAAATCACTCAGCTGCACTTTCAAATGGCATCCCAAATACCAAGCCTCTACATGTTTACTCAGAAGTACACATGGACATAAGCAGCAAGTTTACTCAGAAGTAAGCAGGGCAAGTGACTGCATATCTAGCAGGCCTGTGGCTCATGCTGGCTCAGCTTGTCTGAGTGTGGAAAGCTAAGCAGGGTCAGGCCTGGTGATTACTTGGATGGGAGACCCCTCCTCTAGTTTCCTGCATTGAGCAGGGGGTTGGACTAGATAGCCTTGTAGGCTCCTTCCAACTCTATGATCTATGAAATAGTCAGAAGTAAGCAGAACAAGCTTCACAATGGAATCACACAGCAGCTTCCTTCCTATGGGAGAAGCTCTTATCTTCAATCAGTTGCTAAGGCAGGGATGGGTGCCAATGGTGAGGGCTAATGGGAGTTGTAGGCGAAAACACCTGGAGGTTCATAAGTTGCCCACCCCTGTCCTCCTAAGGCTTATAAAACATTGAATTCTTTGAATGAATGGAAGCTACTGTTTGATCATAATGTAAACAGTTTTCCAACTGTGGATATTGCATCGATGCACAAAATTGGGTGGAGTCCTATGAGGAAAGGGTGATGGAGTTGGGTGTGCTTAGCTTGGAAAAGAGACAATGAAGGGGTGGTATGAATGATAGAGGTTTTTAAGCAGAGGGTGGATGGCCACCTCTCAGGGATGCAGTAGCTGTGGATTTATTGCATCAGCAGAGGGATGGACCAGATGACCTTTTAGGTCCCTTCCAACTCTACTATTCTACCTCAACTGCTTAAAAACCTTTCACTGGCTTCCTGACTAAATATCAGGGGGAGAGGTCCAGTAACTATTTTAGGGTGTAATCCTATGCATGTTTAGACAAAAAAAAAAAAAAAGCCTACAACTCCCAGCATGCCGCAGCCAGCCATGCTGGGCTGGGCATGCTGGGAGTTGTAGGCCTTTTCCTCCCTATCTGAACAAGAATAGGTTTCTGCCTTTAGCTGTTTAACTTGTTTTAAATTTTGAATGTTAGAGATTTTATATTAAGTTATTATTATCTTGTTAATAGTGGTGTGTATTTTTGTGAACCACCCAGAGAGCTTTGAGACTATTGCGTGATATAGAAATGAAATTATGTAAGCCGCCTTGGGTTCCTTGCAGGAAAAAAGGCGGGGTATAAATATAATAAATAAATAATAAATAAATATGCATCTAAATGAACATATTCCAATGTGATGCAAATCCTGTGCCTTCTTTTGTCCTCCTTTTTGGGTAATGCATTTCCTCTTTTCTGGCGATGCATCTGTGACCACTCTCCTCTCACGCCGTGAGCCCTGCTCGCCTTGCTCCATCGTCAGGTCCTGTTTGCGCTGCTGGAGAACACTTTTTCTCGTTGGTGACATTTGTGTGTCTTAAGCAGGCGTTTGCTGTAATGACACTCTCAGGGATGAAATCACCCAACCGCACAGGCTCCTTTAACAGCAACCCCCCTGAGTCGAGCACAAAGAAAGATTTAAATGTCACAGGGAAGGCGCCATGCACGTCCGTCCATCAGGAGATAAGCCATTCCTTTGTCATGGACGGAGCAGAGCAGTTACTGTGGAGAATAAAGGCTGAGAATAGCTGCACAGAAGGGGAATGGGGAGCATCTTTGGCGGAGGATATTATGACTAATCATTTCCATAGCACCTTAAGGGCACAAGCCTCTGCAATGTTCTTCTGGGCACACACCACTGAAATAAACAGGAACTGCATAAAGGCATGATTCCCTTGGGCAGCCCCTGTTCATTTTAGTGGGGCGTGTGTAGGAAAACCTTTTCAATGGATCATGCCCACTGACTGTACTGCACGAGTCCTGGTGGGCATTGCAAATTGCTCCTTTTGACACACACGGATGAATTGTTCAACCCTTTTAAAGTAAGGCAGAGTGAATAAGAATAATTAAGCTCTTCTTCAGAGGCCTGTCTCTCACGTAGGGGTGTTCAGATGACTGCTCCATTTTGCCCAATATATGAGGTGGGTGAGGACTGAGATCATACCTGCAAGCACCCCCCTCTCCTCACTGGCTATGCATTTGGTGGAAGTGTGGAAGGGGCCCTATGCATCTAAGATTTGCATAGGTCTCTTCCATGCACACTGGAATCCTGGCCAATCAGGGATCCTGTTCACATGGAGGAGGCCTACATGCATAAATCTGTATGTGAGTGGCGGCCCTTCCCCGCTTCTGCTGAACACATCGCTTGCAGGGAAGTGTGGCCAGTGGATGCATAAGGACATGGCTTGTAGGCATGAGCCGGCTCCCCAGTGCATGCATTCAGTCAAAGTGTGAGGTGGGTCATTTTGACACCCTACCTCTGTTCGTGCCTTATTTATTTATTTATTTATTTTATTATATTTATACCCCACCTTTTTTCCTGCAAGGAACCCAAGGCGGCTTACATAATCCTCCTCCTCTCCACTTTATCCTCACAACAACCCTGTGAGGTAGGTTAGGCTGAGAGTCAGTGACTGGCCCAAAGTCACCCAGTGAGTTTCATGGCCAAGCGGGGACTAGAACCCGGATCTCCAGAGTTCCAGTCCAACACTTTCACCAGTACACCACACTGGCTCTCATATGAAGTTAGGCAGGTGGCTACAGGGGAAGCAGAATTTTCTTTAGTGGCAAAAGTGGTGCTCCAGCTGGGGGAGGGCCTGGAGGGTGCTCACTTCTCAGCAGGCCAGCTTGGGTCCCAGCATGGGCCAGATTAGGCCTGTGGGCTGGCAGTTTATTTATTTTATTTGTACTCCACCTTTCTACCAAAAGATGGCACTCAAGGTGGTTTACAGAACAAATGAAAATGGATTAAAACAATACATTAAAATACAATAAATACATGACAATTACAGGGGGGAAATGTTCTTAAAAACAGTGGCCAACCCACCAGACCCACTTACAGGGCAATGGTCTTCTTGAATGAAAAAGTCTCTGCCTGCTGCCAGAAGGACAGCAGAGAGGGAATTAATCTAGCCTCCCTTGGCAGGGAGTTCCACAGCCTGGGAGCGGCCACCAAGAAGGCCCTCTCTCAGCTGGCTCCCAAATGCACCTCTGAAAGTGGCAGTCTCAAAAGAAGGCCTCTCCTGAAGATCTTAAGAACCAGGCAAGCTCACATGGGAGAAGGCAATTTTTCGGGCAGCCTGGTCCCAACCCCCAAGCTTTATCGGTTTTTCTAGGGCATAACCAGCACTTGGAATTCGGCCTGGAACAGAATTCAGACCAGTAGCCAATGAAGCTGTCGTAACAAGGGAGTTGCATCGCATGCTCCCGGTAACTGGCCTCGATCAACAGTCTGGCTGGAGCATACTGGACCAGCTGAAGTGTCTGAATAGTTTTCAAAGTCAGTTCCACATATAGCATGCTACAGTAGTCCAAACGGGATGTAACTAAGGCATGTGTGACACCGTGGCCAAATCACATGTCTGCAGGAACAGGCGCTGTTGGCACACTAGCTTCAGCTTTGCAAATGCACTCCTGGCCACTGCCAAAACCTGAGCATGCAGGTTCAAGGCTCAGTCCAGCGGTACACCCAAACTGTGGGCCTGGGTCTTCAGGGGGTGTCATCAGCATACTGGTGGCACTGCACCCCAAAACTCCGGACAATCTCTCCCAGTGGTTTCACGTATATGTTAAATAGTATGGGGGATAAGATGGAACCCTGAGGGACACCACAGGCCAATGGCCATGGCGTTGAACAGGAATCTCCCAGCACCACCTTGTGAAATCGCCCCTTCAAGAAGGACTGGAGCCACCATATCACAGTGCCTCCCAGTACCATCTCAGACAGATGCCTCAGAATGTCCAATAGTATCGATGGTATCGAAAGCCACTGAGAGGTCCAGAGATACTCTCCCCCTGTCGAGGCCGTACTTCCCCTCCTCCTTCCAAGAAGATCCACACAATGGCTTCTAAAACCAAAAAGCTCTATTAGGACAGATGCCAGCCTAGCAAACTGGCTTAGAAGTACAAAAGAAGTGAGTTGCAGAGTCAATCACACAAAGAATCAAGCTTAGTTAGAATACCAGCCATTAAGGAAGATTGCCCTATTGTTCAGTAGTTGCTTCCAAACTGGGAACCTCTCCTCCCTTCCAGACTCAAATTACCCACACCCACACCCCTAAGACAGTTCCTTAAGGGCCACTCTCTTGGAGCGCCTGATATTCCTTAGCTGGTCCATCCTCCTTAGCTGACCTCTGACCCGGGGTTTAGTGATGCTTGATTCACCCTCCTCCCAATCAGAGAGCTCAGACTGCTTTCGGAATTTGACACCGATTGAGCCTCCCTGACTGTTGAGTTTCTCTCTAACACTGGCTAGGGATGGGAGAATTCACCCTGACCTGGTGTGGCATAACCCCACAATTCAGTTCCCTGGTGTATGTCTGCATTAGTATGTTTAAGGAGTATAGAATGTTGAACTGAGTGGGTGTGGTTTGTGATGTCTTGGAAAGGGTGGGGGGAGGAGTATATAAGGAGTGTTTGAGTGATGTCAGAGTTAGTTACAGTGGTAGTTGAGTTAGTTGAGTGTAGAGTGTGTGGAGAGTTGGGAGTTAGGTTGTTGTCTGTCAGGAGTTTTGAGAGAAATCAGTGCTTGTATGAGGAGTGAAAGTATTTAGAGTTATAGGGACTTAGGTTAATTACAAAGTGTTTGGTGTGGGCAGGTTTGGAGTTATTTTCTGGATCTAAGATTTTGAGAATTAAAATTAACTTATTTTTTATTTTGTTTGCTACCCAAATCCTACGTGTCAGCTTGGCGTTATTAACCTGCATTACTTTTAAATCTACACACACACACCTTTGTACCCACAGTATCATAAATTTAAAATAGATCCTTAATGACCTGTAATAATCTTTTCCCTCATTGGTAGGGGAAAGGTAGGTTTCATTTGACCCTCCCCTCAGGTTTTTAAGTGTTGGTGCTTAGCCTGAGAAGGGTTTATGCGGCTGGTCCTAAAGTGTAAGGGACCGTGTCGTCGCACCTGGTGCTCGGGGCACTCACCAAGCACCCCCACCATGCGATCTGGTCCGCGGCACTCGGCGAGGTGCTTGGCGGACTACCGGGTCCCCGTCGCGTCAGTTCTGGGTCCTCGGAGCTGTGTTTTTTCAGTAAAAACCAAGGTAAACTACTTTAAAATGGTTGCGAATAGGCTATTCGCAGCCATTTTAAGGTAGTTTACCTTGGTTTTTATGGAAAAATCGTAGTGCTGGGGACCCGGATGAGAAGTGCTGTGGATCTGGAAGTACCTTTCCCCAGCTTGTCCCTGAGGAGATGTGCCGAGCCGGGGAAAGGTAAGTTCTGCAGGGCTCAGGGAGGTGAGCGGGGCGAGCTTGCCCCACTTCCACCACCCCCATCGAGTTCCACACACATCCCTAGCCTTGGAGACCCAGGTGCATCTTCCCTCCCCTCCATCTCCTCCTCCTCCCCATCTTCCTCAGAATCTGTTCCCACATCCTTCTCTGTAGGAAGAGTAGGCCCAATCCCTACACCCCCTCTCCAGTTCCCGGCATAGATTGTCCACCAAGGTGACCAAAGCTGTCCCTTAGCCAGGCCTGAAGCCAGATTGAAATGGATCTAGATATCATGCAGTAGCATAAAGATTTGATTTTCCAGACCAAGCTTTATCAACAACTTACCAAACTCTGGCTAAGACTGTGTGGGATTTCCTCTTATCCACTTATTTTTTATTGTTTACCTTAGCTTCTATAAATGAAAGGGTGGAAGTTATTTTGTTTTCAATTTTGTAGTACTATTAAGCTGGCTACTTGCAAATTAGCTAAAGAAATAGATTTTCATCACTTCTCTGTCTTCTGTTTGAAGTTGAGTAGTGTGTGTGTGTGTGTGTGTGTGTAGGTTGTTAAAAAACTTGCCTGTGTGGAGTAGCTGATCATGTGACCTCCAATTTTAAGGCAGTAAATTGTGATTTTCACTCTTTATCTGGATTGTTCCTAACAACTCCCATGTGCAAGTGTGTGGCATCTGAAATGGAATCTTATAGACATTACTATATTGCATATGCATGGTCTTCATGGGAAGAAATGCAAATTACTTATACTCACAAAACCAAAATAATAAATTACCTATTAAAATGAAAAAAAAAAAAAGGAAAGAAATAGATCTAGATAATATGTCTCATCCAGAAATCTTTGGAGCCAAGAAGCCACCACACACTCCAGCACCTTGTCCTACTTGCAGGATCCCGTGGGCAGCTGGTTGGCCACTGTGTGAACAGAATGCTGGACTAGATGGACCCTTAGGTCTGATTCCAGCATGGCTCTTCTTATGTTCTTATAAGAATGGAATATTAAAGACTGGCTAGAAATTATCCAATACAGTGGGATTCTGGGTGGTTTTTTTAAAAAAAACAAGACAAAAAACAAAAAAAAGTCTTACCAGCTCCTCCTTTAGGCAAGATGGAATTACACCTTGCCATAAAGAGGCATTCACCAGCTGCCCTTACCCACTCAGCCTTGCCCACGCAACCAGGTTGCCCTCTGCTGGCTTATTGACTGGTGTTAAGAGCTTTAGGCTAAATATGCTGGTATTTTTGGCCCCTCCTACCACTGGAATCTGGCCTCCGAGAGCTTCTCCGAAATGGAATTTGGCTCTTGGGCTGAAAGAGGTTCAACACCCCTGTTTTAAATTAATCTGGCTGTAAGCTGAGTTGGGTTCTTTTTTTTTTAAAGCTGAGAAGGTGAGATATGAATCTCCTAAACAAACATGTCAACAAGCAAACAATTCTGTTTTCTGGCCCTGACATCAGATTCACAGGATATCCACCCCATAATGTTTTACAGGGAAGATGGAAAATGATAGCAGCTCACATTTCCATAGGCCTGGTGCAGGCGATTGTTCCCAGTGGATTGTATCCTTGGACACACAACGCACACACACACACACACACACACACACACAGCAGGACATACAAACATTGTGCAGTTCTCACCAGATATTAAAAAAAAAAGCAAATCAGGCATCATCAAGTATTTCAGGAGGAAAAAGTGTGCGTAGTACACAGACAGACAGACACACACACACACACACACACACACACGGGAAAACAAATTGGAGCAGATAATTGAGTCTGAGAAAGGGCAGAGCCCATCAGCAGATGTCATGCAATCCGCTTCTAAGAGCCATAACCTTTAAACAGAGGAAACACAGTCCAGGTGGGAAAAAACGTCCCCTTTTCCATCAATGGCTTTTGTGAGAAAGTGATCTTTAGTTAAGAGCAAAAAAAAAAGGGTTCTGAAGGGCACAGTGCTGAGTGTGTATGTGTGTGTGTGTGTGTTGGAAGGAAGCGGGTCAGAGGGAAATCAGCAAGCCAGGCCATGTCAGGTGCAGTCACAGTAAGCAGGCTCACATCAGGTAAAGTCAGTAAGGGAGCATGTAGCTTGATTTGGTCAGATATGTCCAGATAAAAGCAGGCCTTATCATGACCATTGAAAGCTCCTAGTGAGCTCTAATAATTTAGGGATGTGTGAGAAATTTGCATCAGTTCCTTTCTGACCAGAATTTACCCAGTTTGCATCTCTAGAACTAAACTCCAACCTGAACACAATGCAATTCATGGAACAAAAATAAGGCACTTGAAAAATGTGTACATTTGAAAAATGTGCAGAATTGATGCGTACACTTGGGATCACATGAATGCACATGAAAATATGCATGAATTTTCATGAGAAAGACAAACAAACAAACAAAGCTTGCTGTCTGATATGGACATGAGTCAGAATGAGTTTTAAGGTGGAATTTGGAGAACCTCAAGTTTTGCTGATCACAAATCCTTAGTTCTACTAGCTGCAGCTCGCTCTCCTCCCCCGTTGTGGGTAATGGAAGGATGTTGTCTCAGCAAAGAGCAGAAGCCATCTGAAGTATTATGAAGGCTGGCAAGGCCTATTCAGCAGTTGGCCCCACTGCCCCAGAGCAGCTGGCTCTGCTCTTTAAAGGGCTATTGTCCTGTTCCGTAATTGCTATTTCTATGAGGCTGTGGAGATGGAGATATTACTACTGGGGACTCATCCCTGGAAGCCAAGGATAGAAGAAGGGCCACTTCCTCAGTGCAGAAGGGCATGGGAGGAGGTGTGAAGGTTCATCCCTGCATCGGACAGCCTGTATCTCTTCCTCATCTTTGCCTTCCTTGGGGCAGCACAGGGACCTGGGATCAGGGCCTATGACAGTTCTAAGCTCAAAACAAAAGGATCAAAATACATTTAGAAAATACATTTAAAATACATCTTAAAATAAGAATTTAAATGTGGTTTTTCCTGCAGATTAAAAATATATTCATCACAGATTAATGAAGAGACAGGGTGGAATGGACTTATGGATAAATGCATGCAAAACTGGCACAACCCAAAAATAGACTAATTTCAAAGAAAGAAAGGTTGCAGTTGTCGCTTTCTGGACACAGAGCCACCCTGATGTATATTGGCTAGATCCTGCAGATCAGTATTAGAACTTGATGGTGCCTGGCATTTAGGAGAAGAAAATGCCATCCTACTTTTCTAATCAGTGCCCCCAGTAATGGGGGAAAATTCAGAACACTCAGGAAATGGAAGGTGAGAGTCTGACAATTTCCCCCCAAGTCCGTCAGTGCTTCCCAATTAGGCATTTAATACTTTACCATGGAAACCATCAAATGGGTCTCGAGTCTGAACTTCTCTGTATATATATATATATATATCTATCAAGAATCCCAAAGGGGGTATTTAATTGAAATCAACAGCAGCTTTTAAAACTGTGTTTTAAATTGGAGACAAACAACAGAAGTCACGGTCAAAAGAAGAACATTAAATAAGAGGAAAACATGAAAGAAGGAGTAGGGAGAAGGGGAAAAAAAGAAAAAAGGAAAATCAAAAGAATAAATTTACGGTAACCAGCAAAAGAATCATTAGGTTACAACAAAGCACAGCTCAATTTCCCTCATATTGACTATAATGAGTTTGTTGTGTGTCCAGCCTGAAAGCTCAACAGGTTGGCCTGGCTGCTCTGGGTCCCAGAAGATACCTGCAAATTTCTCCAGTCAGGGAATAAAGTTTCTTCTCTGGGTCTCTCACAGACCAAGACAAAAGCTTGCTTTAGATATAATGGGAAACTGGTTTCCTGTTACTTGTACAAGCATGCATGAGTCTCAGATTCAGACTTTCCCATTCCTTGCTCCCACGAGGAGGTCAGGAGCATTTGCTTCTGTTTTTACAAACCACAGTTCCCTGCTGCATCTGAACTGTGGTTTGCTTAAACTTTAGTTGGTGAATGCAAACCAGGATCAAGCCATGGTTTCAGATCCTGGTTTATTATGAAACATATTTGAAACAAACATCTGGTTCCAAAGCTCAGACATCACAGGGAACTCAAGTTAGTGGACAAGTGGAAACAGATGCTTCTGACATTCTCATGGCCATGAAACAGGAGGAGAGGGAAGGCTTCTGCAGCTTTGTTCATGTAGCAAAGTGTGTGTGTGGGGGTACCTCTTCCAGCCTGAAGTCCAAATTCAATTTTGGAGGAGCTTTGGGCACTGTATTCCAGTGCCAAGTTGGCATGGCCAAAGGCAAAATGAGTGGCACCAAAGGCAAAGGGATGAGGCACAAAATACAAAAAATACCAGCATAATGTAGCTTAAAGCTCTTACTGCCAGGAACCAAGCCATAGGAGAGACATTCCCATGCCTTTTAGAATGGGGGAAAAACCATGCAAAAGCCAGGAAACCACCAAATGATTGGTGGTTGGGGGAAAGGGAGTGGTGCCAGGGAAGGGGGACAGTGGCCATCTAGGCAACCCTGGAGGGCCAGATTAGGACTCTAAGAGGGCTCCCCGGCCTAAGGCTCCCCACCCATGATGTAGTGAGAAACCATGGTTTCCCATTATGTCTGAACTGGGCCAAAGTGGATGCATGAAGAGCAAACTTGATGGGATGTTAATTTTATGGGTGCAATTAATGTCTATGTTCTTTGTTAGGTAAATAGCAGCCAGGAGGAAGCCTGAACAGCCTTGGACCCATGGGAGGCGGGGAGGGAAATTTAACTTTCTCTCCCTAGCACAGTCCTGACACACACACCCCACTCTTCTCAAGTTGTTTTTGCATTTCAAGGGAAGCTCCTGTTAGTTCCTACAGAGGCTCACTTTGAAATGCAAATAGCTTTAGAGAGGCAATTTTTGCCTGTGGCAGAGAGGGAAAGAGTTAAACTCCCCTTCCTCACCCTCCACAGTCTGAGGCTGTGTTTGTGCTTCCCTGCAACTGGCATTTACACATCAAAGCAACATGGAAGTCAATCAGTGGATGCTGGTGACTCCAAGGTCAGTGAGGCAGTGTACCTACTCCGGGTTGCAGACTGAACTTTAAAGGAGCTATCCATGGCACTGAACCTAGTCTGGGGATAGAGTTCAGCACCATAGGACAGCTCCTTTAAAGTTCCGACTAAAGCCCAGAGTGGATACACGCCCCCCCCACTGATGCTGGAGCCACCAGCCTCTGTTGATGTCAGTCGCATTCCCGTAAATCATGGCACATCTAGTTTGGCTCACTGACTTTTCTACTAGCCTATTTACCCATTCACCCTAAACAATGCGTAAGGACTGCAGCTAGCAGAGCAAGCGAGCAGGCTTCTGGGTGCTCTGTCAGGCAGCGGGGCAACAGCTCAGGCCATGATAAGGTGAACAATAAAAATTCATGTCACTGTCACACACTGAACAGTAACCTGGGTGCATAATAAGAACATAAGAAGAGTCCTGCTGGATCAGACCAAAGGCTTGTCTAGTTGAGCATTCTGTGCCAACAGTGGCCAACCAGATGCTTAAATCCATAAGCAGGACATAAGTGCACCTTTCTGCTTGGATTCCCTAGCAAGACTTATGCAGGGTCCATGCTGACTGCGATGATGGAGTTTTACAACAGCAGCCATCTGTAACGTGCACTGGGTCCTTGATGACGTAATGAGGGCTGACTTGTGGGGGGCATCATCCAAGAAAGTACAATACGTAGGGATGGGCAAATCCATCAGTTTCGCATTCTTCTTTGCACATTTTAGTACATTCTTATAAAAACAATCTACAACAAAATTCTCACCCAACTGCAACAGCCAATAGGTACAGCTCTTTGCAGCATGGAGAGGATCATGTTGAACCTGCTTGCCATATAACTGTTAAAGATGAGGAGATCAACCATGGATCTCCCAGTTTAGCATTGTCCAGCAATATAATTCTTCTTGTACAGAAGTATATGAAAACTATGGAGGAAAAGCACATATTTCTAAATATGATCTGAACAAATCCTTAATGCCTGGCTTTGGCTGCAATCCTAAACACACTCATCTGGAAGTAAGCGCCATCGGATGCAGGGGGAAGCTTACCTCTGTGTAAACATGCATAAGGTGGCACCATAAGGGCACAATCCTATGCATGTTTAGACAGAAAAAGCCCAACAACTCCCAGCATTCCCTAGACAGCAGTGCTGGCTGGGGAATGCTGGGAGCTATAGGACTTTTCTCCTGTGCAAACATGCAGAGACCCTTAGTCTCTGTTCCTGTGAATGTAAATGAATTCTACTCAGGGATGGGAAAATCTGTGAATGTCAGTTTCATGCACTTTCTCATTTTTCCACCCATAAGTTTGTTTTGGATTGTTTCCGCATCAGTTTGCAAATTTGTCCAAAAATGTCTGCACTAATAGTTGTACACATTTTCGTGCACATCTCTAAAAAATAAATAAATGCATTTTTGCACATCCTTTTCCTAGTGTGTACACTTTTTGAAAGTGATTTCCCCCTAATATAATGCATTTTGTGTGTGTTCTTCCCCTAACACACACATTTTTGTGTGCACTTCTCCTAAATATAAGCATTTTTGTGTGCATGTTTTGAATTGCGAACTGCATCGCAAAATTCTGAAAAGTGCAAATTTCGACATGCAAGTGTGTTCCAGTTCACTATCGGTTTGGGAAGTGCAAATTGGGGAAGTTCATATTTCTCCTCCATCCCTACGCGGCTTCCCCAGGATCTCGGTGCAGATCCTTGGTCTTGCATTTGCTCTGGATCCCTGCTCCACAGACAGGCCTGTGGCTTACGCTGGCTCAGCTTGTCTGAGTGTGGAAAGCTAAGCAGGGTCAGGCTTGGTTATTACTTGGATGGGAGACCCCTCCTCTAGTTTCCTGCATTGAGCAGGGGGTTGAACTCGATAGCCTTGTAGGCTCCTTCCAACTCTATATCTATGAAATCTATGAAATCTCAGCCATAGCAGTCTGTCCCAGAGTACCATAAGCAGAACTGTAGCCTCAGAAAAACAGATTCCTCCACATCACCCCAGCCCAGTGAAGCCTCCGTTCACTTTAAGCTTTCAGTCTGGGCACTTAATATTGGGACATTAATGCACCATGAATCGGCAGCATAAACCATCATCCTGAAGGGGTAGTGTGAAAAATGGTGACACAGATCAGAAGTGATCAGGAGGCAGGCTAGAGCCACAGTGCTCAGCGGGGGAAGTGATTAATGAAAGCCCCCCTCCCCCATCCATCCTCGTCTTTGCGAAAGAGGAAGCAAGAGAGCTTGACAACAGCAAGCGCTCCTCGTGCAAGGAGGGTAATCGCAGGAATGATGCATCTCCAGGAGATTCCTGAGGTCTTGCATGCCCATAATGAATTGCTCGTGTCACTTCCAGGAAACTTATGAAGAAAGATGGCGAAAGCAGGAGAAGTAACAGGCAGAATAAAAGACTCCCCTTCCCCACTTAAAATTTCAAAGACACTGCTCAACCCTTGCCTAAAGCTATTATTGCTGGCAACTTAGCCTTAGGAGAGGCATTTTAACCTTTCGGAATGGGGGAAAACCATGCAAAAGCCAGGAAATCACCAAATGACTGGACGTTGGGTGAAAAGGGGGTGTGGCCAGGGGAATTGGGTGGGGCCTTCTGGGGAACCCCTAAGGGTTGGATAGGGACCCCAGGTGGGCTGGATTTCACCCATGGGCCTGCCATTCAACACCCTGCAGCACCCTATCCAGAGTCCAGACATGGTGCCTGAATAAGGCATCTACGGAACAATAATCTAGGATTCACAGGCCTGATGATAATTGACAGCCCATTTCTCACCTGTTCTATTGGCTGGTTTATTAAGCTTTTGCAAACATCTTCATCTCTGGGGGAAGAGTAGGTGAGGCAGAGGAGGTGGCCATTGGAAGCAAACAATTCTGGCTGTTCATCGCACCTGCAGCTCAAAACCGCAGTCAGCCCTCTTTTGCATGGAGTAATAAAGGGCTGTCTGAAAGGCAGCACGGAATTTTAATTTTCTCATTGTCAGTGGTGGCAATCACGTAATTAACAAAGCATTGGAGGCAGTCACTTAAAACAAATGGCGAGAGAGCCGGTGTGCAGCAAGTGGGGGAGCGATCTCTGGGAAAAACAAAAAGGGCTTGGTTTATTTATGGAAAATGTACTTTTGGGTACCAGGACATTGGTTTCCTTCCTGTGTGTACTGAAAAGCTCCAGAGGGCAACTACTCTATAGAGAGGACAGTGTACGTTCTACAACTGGCCCCTCGCAAGTCCAAATTCTACAATAAGGAAACCCAAATTCCATGAATGGAACAAAGCATGCAAGTTAAGTGTATTTGCAGAATTTATTCTGCTACCCTGGTTTAACATGCAAAGATGAAAGGCTTACGCCATAATAAATTTCTTCATCTTTAAGATGCCACAACAGTCTTTGTTTTGATAGATGTAAGAGGTAGATGGGTCAGCCTTGGGTGCAGGAGTTATGAGAGTAGTCTGAAAGTCAGAAATTTCTTCTCTGTGGCTTGAGAGTAGCCTTCCCCAACCTCGTGCCCACCAGATATTTTGGACTTCAACTCCCATTATCCTCAGCCAGCATCACTGATGGTCAGGAATGCCAGGAGTTGCAGTCCAAAACATCTGACTGGGAACCAGGGTGGGGAAGCCTGGTCCAGAAGGTAGGAGTGGAACTGATAGATAGAAACTGTAGGAAAGCATGTTTTGGCTAGACATGAGGAGGAACTTGCTAATGGTACAAGCTGTTCGGCAGTGGAACAGATTGCTTTGGGAGTGGGAGGGTCTCCTTGTCTGGAGGACAACTTAACATTGGTTCCAGGTAAATTAGTTGAAAGCATTATGAAAAATAAATTGAGTAAGCATATAGAAGGTCAAGTTCTGCTGAAAAAGAATCAACATGGCTTCCGCTAAGATAAGTCCTGTCTCACTAACCTTTTAGAGTTCTTTGACAGTGTCAACAGCCTTGTGGACAGGGGTAATATGGTAGACAGTGATTACTTGGACTTGCAAAAGGCTTTTGACAAAGCCCCTCACAAAAGACTCCTGGATAATAGCCCCCTTGGACCCCGCAAAGTTGCCCACCCCTGGTGTACATATTCCATCTTTCCCTACTTAATGGATTTTCTTGGTAAGAAAAAAAAGATGGAATAAGTGGTGGGAAAACATGGGAGTCTTACAAATGGAAGATGATGCCATCTGGATTCCCTGTAAAATTCTGCAGAAGAAGAGCCTCATCTGGGAACACCCTCAAACAGAACATCACAATAAAATCATATAAACATTGGATAAGAGCAGCAGCAGCAATTTATTTATTTATTTATTATATTTATACCCCGCTTTTTTTCCTGCAAGGAACCCAAGGCGGCTTACATAATCCTCCTCCAGTTTATCCTCACAACAACCCTGTGAGGTAGGTTAGGCTGAGAGTCAGTGACTGGCCCAAAGTCAACTGGTGAGTTTCATGGCCGAGAAGGGGACTAGAACCCGGATCATCCGAGTCGCAGTCCGACACTCTCACCACTACGCCACACTGGCAACAACAACTACAACAGCAGCAGCAGCAGCAGCAACAACAACAACAAGGCAGCCAAATTAAAAACATGATTACATTAAAAGCAGAGAACAAAACTGATTTGTGAAGGCTCAGTAGGACTTGATGGGGCTTTGAGGAATTAAAGAATTTATTTTATTTATTTATCATGACATGTATCCCATCTTTTTTCCTCTTGCAAAGAACCCAAGGTGGCTCTCCGTCTCCTCTCCATGTTATCCTCACAACAACCCTGTGAGGTAGGTTAGGCTGAGAGTCAGTGACTGGCCCAAAGTCAACTGGTGAGCTTCATGTTTGAGTGGGGACTAGAACCCGGATCTCCCGAGTCCCAGCCCAGCACTCTAACCACTACGCCACACTGGCAGACCTGTGTTCCAGCTGCTCAGCCTGCTGTCCAGGTGCTAACTGTTGATGGGCAACTTCAAGGCCCCTGCTGCTGTCCCTTCTTGTGGTTAGGAGCACAGGAACACAGGAAGCTGCCTTATACTGAGTCAGACCCTTATACTGAGTCAGACCCTTGGTCCATCTAGCCCAGTATTGTCGACACTGACTGGCAGCAATGGCTCTCCAGGGTTTTCAGGCAGGAATTTCCCAGCTGTATCTGGAGATGCAGAGGATCAAACCTGGCACCTTTGGTATGCAAAGCAGGTGCTCTACCACTGGGCTACAGCCCCTGCCCTACTTGATCTTTAAACCATACTTAGATTGGCCAGCTCTTCAAATGGAGGACCATCCTCTGACATCCTAGACATAATACAGTAATGATAAATTGAACAACTCACAAAATTGCTGCCTGTTCGTGAGAATGCTGGTCAGCTGCCTGATGTGTCTGCCTCACTCTCCCTAATGGTACGGCTGCCCTTGCCCCTTATCTCTCTTCATATGTGTGTAATTTATTTCCCCTGATCTTTATGTCCACCTCCCCATACTCTCTTCCCCTTAGTACAGTCATGCCTTGGATTGAGAGCATAATTCGTTCCGGAAACGTGCTTGTAATCCAAAACACTCTTATATCAAAACAAAATCCCCCCCAAAAAATTTGTACAGAGATTTTTAATTTAAGCCGTACTACAGTACTTGTATTGCAAGACGTCGCTTGTATAACAAGTAAAAAAAATAATTAAATAAATATTTAAAAATTTGCTTGTCTTGCAAAACGCTCTCAATCCAAGTTACTTGCAATCCAAGGTATTACTGTATTCTCCACCTGTATCAACTTATCTTCTGTCACCACAGACATTTTGTGTGTTTGAGTGTGTGAGATCTGATTTGCATACTGAACAACTTATCCATACTGAACAACTTATCCTATAGTCACAAATTGAAGCCATTCCCACAATTCTGACTGGTTCAAACTTCAAATTGGGCTTGCTTGGAGTAGAATTTGTGTATTTTCATGCAGACTCCACCCATCTCTTACTTTTTATGCCCCCCTCCCAATGCTATCAGGAGGACTTGTAAGATTGCTTAGGAAAATGAACTGATGCCAAGTCTTATGTACGTTTACTCAGAGGAAAGTCTGCCCTCTGAGTACATTTTTTTTTTTTTTTTTACAAAGTTCCCCTTTTTGTTTCAAGCAGAAATTATTCTGTCTCATTTCCAAATCAGCTTGTGGATGTGTGTGTGTTTTTATTTTTGTTTTTTTTAAAAGTCCTCATGAAAATATGTATGCTGAAAATGCATGAAAATTCATATGCATTTTTGTACACAGTCTCCCCTAATATACGTAACATTTTTGCAAGCATTTTCTCCTAATATATGCCTTTTTCCTATGCAATTTTCCAAAGTGTACCCAATTTTTTTACACAATTTCCTCTTAATGTAGGCATTTTTGTACATACTTTTTGATTGGACAACTGCATTGCAAAATTAGGAGACGTGAAAATTGAAGGTTAATTGTGCTCCAGTTTGTGTATTGGTTCAGGGAGTGTGAATTCAGTTGATTCGTATCAAAATGTGAACCATCCCTATAGTGGGAGCATCCCTGGGGACCTGGCCTTCAGGGGGAAGATGGTGTCAGAGTTGCCATAGCAATCCAATACGTTCATAAGTCAAACGGGGCTGTATCAGTGTAATCAGCAATCTTGTGGCAGAAAGAGCAAGCGGAGATATGAAACCAATAACTTTTCAGGTTCAGTGATCAGCTATAGGCAGCTGATGATGACTTTCTCAGAGTAACTGTAATTACCCAGCGTGGAGACTATCAGTGCGCAGACAGCAAAGGCCTTGCTTCGTTCGACACACTCCCGTAGGAGAAGTTGTTTTGACACCCTCTAGCACACTCCTGTAATTTTACACAAATATAGCTGTCCTCTGTTCTCGATCCTTCCCAGCCTGAAGCTCGTTCCTCCATGCTGTACAGTGATGGCATGGGGATGTATCAGTCAGCAGGCTAGTGTGATCCACACAACCATGAGATCACGTTCATTACAGGGCTGCTTCCCCCGGAGCCCCCAAACACTCCTCACAGACCAAGGGGTGCCAAGGAGAGGATCACCTGGAGTAATAGATATTTTTATTTAATTTTCAAAATCTATACATCTAAGGAAGAAGGGAAAAAAACATACAGAACACTTGCAATACGTAACAAAAATATCACTGCACATAGGATTTACCTTTTAGACAATTGAGAGATGAGCTGTTCTACTAACACTTTGTACATGTTGGGAACGTGCAGTCAAAACCTCAAGCCATGCATAGGTGCATGATGTAATTGAGACCACAGAGTCTCTGTATCCTAGAGCAGACACTCTGTGGAATGCTACCCAGGACTCCCCTGGTGCAGGATGTGGGCGTTGCCAGTGCCTTCTCTTCCTGCACCCGGGAAACATTCTGAGCCATGAACTTGTAGGAATAGCATGTTTGAAGATGTAGCTGGAGAGCTAGTTCTGAACTTTTCCTAAGTTCAGAACACATCAGCCACAACATGATTCCTGCATGACTGTAAATATTTTCTTAAGCCTGCCTGTATCCAATCTGCAAGATCTGAGTGAGTAAACTCTGTTTTTAACCTCCAAAAGACTATCTTGTTGGTAGTATAAAGGGGGGGAAACCAGGTAAAAACCCCAGTCTGTCCACACAAAGGGACAGCCTGTAATTACCAATTGCTGTTACTGCTTTAACCAGCAGCTCCACACATCCACGTTTTTCCGCTGTAGTTGGGGTAAGCTCTGCTGAACTCGCAAAACGCGAGAGGGGAGAGATAATAACTTTTAATATCCTCTCCCAGCCCTTTTAGCAATCCCCAACAGTACAGAGGGTTGCAAACTTGGAGATGTGACATGAAATAAGCACATTTCTTAATTATGTTAATGTGTCTTTCCCGAGTGACATTTGAGTGGCAGGTGGCCTAGGATTCAAGGCATCTTTATTGATGAAAGAAATGAAGCCATGTCATGAGGAACACGTCCGGCTTGGTTAACACCGCTAGCTAACCAACTTTGATGAGTCAGCTTTTCATTATTTAGGCTCCATGACCCATGAATCATACTGGGACCACTCTCCCATTCACATCTGGTGCCCACAGAGATGTCAGACCGGAAAGTACCTGCAGTCGCAGTCAGGGCTGGGCTTCAGGGTACAGCAAGCAGGAAAGCAATAGATTGGCACGTACAGCGGAATGCCAAAGTCATCATAGCACTGTGGGAGGACCATTGGCAAGACCAGGTTAGCACAGGGCTGGTAGCCAAAGAGGCTAGAAGCAGGAACCTTTGGTTCTGTATTTGACTGCCTATGTTGTGAGCCACCAGGACTGGAGACTAGCTTTTTCCTGGGCTGTGAAGTATTTTGAGGCTCAGGATTTGGCTGTATTTGGCTGCCTACCTCGTGGCCCACGCAGACTGGCCACTGAGCTCTCCTAGATAGAAAGAACGATGAAGTCTTCACGTTCAGGCTGGAACTTTGCCTGAGCAACTATGGTCTTCCTGGCTGTGGCTCTCCAGCACAACTCCTGGTTTCTGACCCGAGCCCAGCCCAGCCTAGCTAGTAACCTGCAGTGTTGCTCCAGCACTGGTCTGGAGCAGGCTAAGGTACTGGAAGGAAGTGTGTGTCTTAGGCCCTCCCTCTCTAGAGGAGATCTATTCAAAGCCCTAAATTACTCAGTACCTGGATACCCAGCTACTGGTCTTCCCTTGTATATACTCAGTTGACCCCTGAGATCTTCTGAGGAGGCCTTACTGGTCATTCTGCAGCCAATGGAATGTCTCCAGGTAGTGGTGCATAAGCAGGCCTTCTCAGTGATGGCACCTACCCTTTGGAACATTCTCCCACATGTGGCTCAAGAGGCAGAAACCATGGTAAGTTTTAAACACCTTTTGAAACACACTTATCGATACAGACTTTCCCTGAGCTGTGAGGCACTCTGTTACCACCCCATTTATTGTTTTGATGCTGTAATGTTTTTAAATGTTCTTAATACTTTTAATCATTTAGTATTTTTATCTTGTTTCTATATTGTTATGTTGTATTTTAAGCGAACCACTTAGGGATTTTAATATATTGAGTGACATAGCATTAGTATAAATAAAAATAATAATAAATATGGTCAGTGGAGAGGCCAATGACCATCTGTTCCTGAGCTGGACTCTCTGTTAAAGCTGTAGGTCAGCCTTCCCCAACTGGACTACACTCCAGATGGACTACAACTACCTCCAACTTCAGCCAGCATGACCATTGGCCATACAGGCAACAAATGGTCTACCTGAAACAATCAATGGCCCAGCATAGGTAGACTCCAGACTATTTTCTGCCCACTCCTGGAATATCCTCTAAGCAAGACTTAGATGGGTCTGGATCTGACCCATTTAGTTTCTAGTGGGCCTGAGCACCAAACATTCCTCTCCAAAGCAATGATTTCCTTGAGCTGCTGAGGTAAGGAGGAAAGTTTTGCAGAAGAGGAGACATATATTGTATTGTAAAAAAAGAGAAGAAGCTTCCCTTACCTGAGAGCCTGGTAAACATTTAAAGCAATTGAATTATCGCAGAACTTTTATACCCCAAGAGCACAGAGAAAGGGTAAGTTATGTCCATTTATCTCTCAGCTCCTCCTGTCCTGGCATATTCAACAGCAGCTCACAGCACCTCTTCAAATTGAATCAAGGAGGATTGAAGGAATGAGTCTGACTTTTTAATTCCATGTCCTGGGGAGCCAAGGGGCCCTGCTAAGCAAATGTCCACACCCCCCCAGCTCCAGGTTGATAGACGAGATCTTCATTCACTGTTGCATTGGAAACTGTTAGCTTAATGGGTGTTCAAAGGCTACGGACTTTAATTGGGAAGCACGGTGAGGGCAAGTGGCTTATGCTGGCTCAGCTTGTCTGAGTGTGGAAAGCTAAGCAGGGTCAGGCCTGGGTATTACTTGGATGGGAGACCCCTCCTCTAGTTTCCTGCATTGAGCAGGGGGTTGGACTTGATAGCCTTGTAGGCTCCTTCCAACTCTATCAGATCTATGAAATCTATGATCTAACAGGGATGGGGACTCGGGACTCGGGGACTCGACTCGTGAGTCCGACTGAGTCCCCCCTCTGACTCGAGTCCCACTCGAGTCCCACTAATTTATGTGGGACTCGAGACTTGACTCGGGACTCGAGCCCAAGGACTCCTCCTCCTCCTCCTCCTCCTCCTCCTCCTCCTCCTCCTCCGCCCTCACCTCACCTCCGCCGCCGCCGCTGCCCTCGCCTCTACCGCTGCCGCCGCCGCCGCCCTCACCTCCTCCTCCTCTGCTGCTGTCGACCGTCGCCATCGCATCGCCGTCGCCATGCATCGCATGCTACTCACCCGCCAGCGCCGTCGCTCTGTTTTTTGGTGGGAGGAACCACAGCAACCCCGCCAAAAACAAGTGACGGCGCTGGCGGCGTGACGCCGTGCTGTGTGCGACGGCGACAGCGGCATGACGAGGTCGACGGTGGCGGTGGAGGAGGAGGAGGAGGGCGCGTGGCGGCGGCAGAGGCGAGGGCGGCGCGGCGGCGGCGGTGAGGCGAGGCAGCGGCGAGGCGAGGGCGCGGCAGCGGTGAGGGGCGGAGGTGGAGGAGGGTGGCGGCAGCGCGGGGGCGGCGAGGGCAGCGGTGAGGCGGCGGCGTGTGAGGGAGGGCGGTGGAGGTGAGGGCGGCGGCGAGGTGAGGGCGGCGGCGGCGGCGAGGTGAGGGCGGCGGCAGCGGTGAGGTGAGGTGAGGGCAGCGGAGGTGAGGGCGGCGGCGGCAGCGGCCCATGGAGGAGCAGGAGGTCTCCGCGGGAGGAAGGGCAGCTCTTCTTCCTCTCATGGAGACCCTCCTGCTCCCTCCATGGGCCGCTGCTTTGGGAGTGACTCGGGACTCGACTCGAGTCACCATTTTGGACCTTGGACTCTAGACTCGACTCTAGACTCGGGTCCAAAGACTCGGGACTCGACTCGGGACTCGGGAGTCGGGACCAAGGACTCTTCAACATCCCTGTGATCTAAGTCTCCATGTGTGCAAGATGGAATTTCAGGACCAAACTTTGCTTAGTAAAATGCTGAAGATCATCAGGAGACATCATGGGCTCGATTCAGGCTGGGAGGAGACGGCACAATGCAAAGCCTTGCAGTCTTCTGAAAGATTTTAGAAACAGGGGAAGTTGACTTCTACCAGGTCAGATTATTTGTCTAGTCCAGTATTATCTACACTCCCTGGCAGTGGACTTTCACCTCACCTGTTACCTAATCCTCTCAAGCCAGGGGTGGGCAGGGTCCAGGGGTTGTGTGGCAGCAGGCTATACTCCACACCTGCCGCTGAAGTTGCAACTGCTGAATTTGCTGTGGTGGCGGCAAGAAAGTGGCGATTTTGCAAGGAAACAAGGCATGCAGGGAGTGCATGTCTTGCCTGCAAGCAGAATTGCCACTTTTTTTTTTGCCACTGGGAAGGTGGTGGCACGGGAGCCGCATGCAGCCCACTGGGCCGCGCATATTGCCAACCTTGATTTAAGCAGAAGTGCTAGGAATTTAACTTTGGACCTTTTGCATCCAAAGTGAATGCTTTGCCTCAGAGTTACAGTTGTTCCACAATTCCACTCGTTTTAGTACTCAGGTGGAAGGAGCAGAGGCTGGTTCCTCCAACGTCAGTGGGGCGGCGTATCCATTGTGTCAGTCTGAACTTTAAAGGAGCTATGCATGGTGCTGAACCCTAGCCCCAAAATAGGTTCAGCACCATGGATGTCTCCTTTAAAGTTCAGAGGGCAACCCAGAGTGGATACGCTGCCCCACTGACGTTGGTGCCACCAGGTTCCGCTGGGTGAAAGCATTTTTTATTTAATGCATTGACGCCATGCCCTAAAAATAAAGCAAGCATGGGCAATCTTTTTGCTCCCAAGGGCCACATGCGCTGGTGGGTGGGCTGTCAGGGGCTGCATGCCTGTGGGCATGGCCAGAGCTGCTGGGTGGGGCCAGGACTGGCATCCGCCTTCCCTCATTCACTCATTCACAATCTCTCACACATGCACATTCATTTATGGGGAGGACACATGCAGGGAACAGACAGTTAACCTGCTTCTCCCTACACACCATCCTCTCCAGCTAAATTGCTCTCCGGTCAGCCCACCAAAGAGTTATTTGGCAGGTCAGTGGGAGCATAATTCATGATGGAAATTTGGCTGCAGGAGGGAGGGGATTCAGTGAGGGGGCAGCTTGGGCAGATGGCAGGCCACACTGAAGGCCTTTCAGGGCCATATGCAGCCTGTGAGCTGTGGATTGCCCCAGGGCTGGCTGGCTCTACCATTACTCAAAGTGAGGTGATTGCCTCAGGCGGGAAATGCTGAGAGGCAGCAGCGAGGTGCTGGAGGAGTGAACTGTGTGCCACGTGGCCTTCCCTACACCCCCTAAGCTAGCTTGTTACCTTCAGCTGTGGTGTCCCATCATTGGTGTTGAAGAAAGATGTTCAGTCTTGAAGAAAGGGTTTGTACATGGAATGGGAAGGGGTGCCATCTTGTTCTTCAGCTCAGACAGAAAAATGTCTTGGGCTAGCCCTCAATTGTCCACATGTGAAATAAAGCATTCAAACAAATAGATACCTGTGAAGGATCACTAGCAGGATCCTTTGCGTGAGTTCGGCGCCTAACGGGTTAACCGGCACTGAGTTACAGCCCGTACGAGCGCTGGCGACCGCCTGCGAGGCTTTCGCGCACAAGAGGAAACTGCAGCCCTTTAAATGACCAAATAAGGCTTTTATTTGTTTATACAAAACACAGAACGGAACTAACAGCTCTCCAGGAATACTACAATGTCAACACAACCTTAGTTGACCCCCTGCGTTACTCAATGAACAGGCTCCTAGACTAGCGGATTGAATCTGGTCAATTACCTCAGATCAGAGACTCTACGCCTAGTCAGTTTCAGCCTGGCTCCGGGTCGGCCGATCCGGGGATGAGACTGGCTTATTCGGGCTGCCGCTTGAAGGACGAAGCTGGCCCCGATGTACCCTGGTTCCCAACAACCCTTTACTGGAAGGGAGAGGGGTTTTCTACCCCGGAGTTCCTGCTCTCCCCGCCCTCCAGGTCAGGTGGGGCTTATGCCTGCCCCCTTCGTTTCAGGTGGGCTTATTCCTGCCCGGGAAGAAGGTGACGCACTGGTACTTTACAGCTCTTTGAGACTGCCCTGATAGCTTGATGGTCTTTGATGGTCCTTCCTGGGTTTTTGTGGATCTCCACCGAGACTCTTCTTTGTTGGGGATGACGACCTGTCTGGCTGCTTCTCCTGTGACTTCACCCCTCCTCCCTCGCCCCCTCCCTTAGGGGAAGACTGTGTGTGTGTGTGTGTGCAGACTTGTGTTAGGCTTTCTCAACAATACCAAAACCAATCATCAACGTAACCGACAAAAAAGACAAACGAACAAACGAAAGGGAACACAGCATATCACAAGAAATATTGAGTTGTCTTTGCCTCTAAGAGCTGATGATCCTCTGTTGGACAACCTCCTTTTAAAAAACAACAATAGCACACTTTTCAATTCCACCTTTACTCCAAAGAGCTCAAGACAGAATACACCATTTTATCCTCAGAACAACCCTGTGCAGCAGGTTAAGCTGAGAAATAATGAGTGGCCCATGGTCACCCAATAAGCTACACGCCTGAGCAGGTATTTAAACCAAGAGATTTACAGTGCCATCCTAGGCATGTCTACTCAGAAGTAAGTCATATTAAGTTCAATGGAACTTACTCCCAGGTAAGCATGTACCGTATATGATTGCAGCCTTAAACATTCTAATCACAACCACAACAATGGCTCTCATCAGTCGAAGGGAAAGCATCCAGTTCCATTTTCCTTAAAGAGAATAGCAGTACAGTGGGTCAAAAGACCAATGGACACATGTTAGCTTCGCTGCAATCAGCACAACCGGTGAGAATATCGAACCATAGCAGAGAATGCTGCAGCAACTGAGACAGCATGAAGCCAAGGTAGGGTCTATTTTTCCCCATCTCCCCCTGTGCTTCCCACACACTGCTGTGGCTGCATCATCATGAGCAGCCATAGGGACTAGAGTCTTGATGCCTAGAGCATCAATGGGGTGATACAGGGCTGGAAGAAGTTACACCCCATTAAGGCCTCACGGGTGGGACAGGATTCATAGATTCATAGATCATAGAGTTGGAAGGAGCCTACAAGGCTGTCGAGTCCAACCCCCTGCTCAATGCAGGAAACTAGAGGAGGGGTCTCCCATCCAAGTAATAACCAGGCCTGACCCTGCTTAGCTTTCCACGCTCAGACAAGCTGAGCCAGCGTAAGCCACAGGCCTGTATGAGGGGTGTGTGTAAATAGTGATTGTGCTAGGAATTTTAGCTCTGTGGCCAGATTAGTATGTGTGTATTTGTTTGAATAATGAAGGGGTAAGATGGGCCACCATAGATGTAATTGTTGGCCCAGGGTGTTATGGCAGTTGAGGGCAGAGGTGACAAGATCGGAAAGGCAAGATAGACATCTTTGCACTGTTCCCCCTTCTGCCCTGTCCTCCAGCCACACATTAATAAAAGTGTGTGGGGTGGGCCTTGGTCCATTACATACCTCTGGTCAGTCCACCAGTTTTGTGTGCCTTTACCAGGTGTTGAGAGCATGAGACAGGATGGGAATTCTATTGGTTTACCATCCACTACGTTGGCCAACATTCTCCCTGCCCAAGCTAACAGAGGCAGTCTCAGCTATGGTGTACAAGAGCAGGCTTGGAGGAAACTCTAAGGGCTTCCCTCCAACAGGTCAATGAAGTCTGACAGTGCCAGTTCCAGGTCTTTGAGGGCCCTTGGGCAAGACACCTCAATAGAACGCCTCCCTCAGTAAATCTATCTTCTCACCACCATTGTTGTCTCCTCATCCTCTTGTTGTCTCCTCTTTCTCACTATTGCTACCACTTGCTTGACAGGTGAACCAGATGAACAAGTAGGCAATGGCATCCACTGCTTCTCCGTTCTCATCACCACCATTGTCTGGGCCAGGGTGAGAATCAGGTGAACAAGCAGGTTGCAGTGGTGAAGAAGAGGAGCAAGTCCAAAGGACTCTTGTTAGTGGGCCCCTGCTGGAATGTGGGCACTTGACAGATGCCCAATTATACCTACCTTTGATGCTGGCCCCAAGGACTGAGCATGCTCTGTGGCCATGGAATGTTGACTGAATGTTGGGGCAAGATGGAAAACCTGGAGTGGGGCAGGGAGAGAAAAGGGAAATGGAAATGAGTGGCTCAGATCAAATCCGGAATAGCAGCACTGCATAGCACAACATTGTGCTGTAGATCCAACTTGTAAAGTATTGATGTATAAGGCTTTAATTAGACAAGACAATAGGATATCTATGTTTGGAGTTGTTGTTGTTGTTGTTGTTGTTGTTGTTGTTTCTGAAGGTTCCATTATAGTACCTGTAAATTTTGCTCCACAGAGCAAACAGCAGCTCCAGGGGGTGATTCAGATCAGGAAAAATGCACCATAGAAAATGTTCACTCCCCTCCCTCAGAGCATGGCCCTGCTCCAAATCTGGGTCCCAAGTGGCTGCATTTGCCCTTTTAAGCAAAAAATAAAATAAAAATAAAAATAAAATAAATACATAAAAAACAAAACAAAACAAAACCCTGCAGGGGATCTTATTACGGATCTCTTGCTATTGCATCTAGCTTTGGCCCTAAGGTAGACAAGTAGCATTTCTCTAATGTTTATTTCATACATAAATTACCAAACGGCATTGAGGTGGTAGCATGGACTGCAGTCATCGCTCCCTTCATATCCTTAACTAATTAGCCCCTCTGTGCATTACACTAGCCTTAAACCTAACCCACAGAGCAAGAAAGCTGTGATGTTGTTTGTCAGAGAGGTACATCTGGAATAGATGTTTCCATATTTAGGTAGAGATTTAGGGCACACTACCAGCGCAAGGAGTGAGAGCCTAGGCTAGGGGCTTGCTTGCTGCACAGCTAAAGTAACACAGCTTCATGGCTTAGCTTAGCTCCAATAAACCAATGTTCTGAAGTCCCCTGTGCTCCTCGGTCTGGCAATGTGCCCGAAACAGGTTTGAGAAACAGAAGTAAGGCAGAGAAGGGAATATTATAGCAGATGTGAGTTTTTCACCTCCCTTTAGTGATAGCAAAAGAGACAGAAAGAGAGATGGAGACACACACAGAGAGAGAGAGAGAGAGAGAGAGGCTTTTCGTATTGTAAAGGGGCCCCTGTTATTTTATACACATGACTGGTAATGTGAAGGCGGAATTTACAAGCATGTAATCTGAGGTGTCTAAAGTTCCATCTAAAAGGGAACAATATCACACAAAATAATGATAATAGCCTTGAGGGCATTAAATGCATGGACTGGAACTGTAACCTTGAAGAGCTCAGGGACTGACTGAGAAAGATAATGGACTGCTTTTTTCCTGACCCATTAAGCAATCCAACTCATTTCATGTGAGATAAACTGCCAGCCACAAAAGGACCCTTTTCTGAAAGAGGAAACTGTCATAGCCCAGGAAGTGGATCCTAGCATGGGGGCAGCCAGCATGTGCCTTATCATGGAAATCCAGATGGACAGAGGTGAACTGTTGTCAGATGTGAAGGGAAAACATGTTACGTCTATGAGAAGAGGACACTGAAACAGAAAAAACTCCACTATTCTTATGCAACATATAGTGGGCAAAGGTTCAATAGTCTTCTTCACAGCCTTGTTAAGCGGGGGTGTGCATTTGTTTTGGGATGAATGAAAAAAAATGTGTCCCATTTGTTTCAATTTTCATTTGTTTCATTTCATTTGGCATCTAAAGTATAGGAGGAATGATGCCAAACCAACTTGTCTAGGAAGAGAGAATTTCATCGATGGTTTGGAGGCACACTAAATAAAAGGCCCCCTCTCTGGTAGGCAGCAACCTAACCTCTAAAGGCAGGGGCACCTGGATAAGGGCCTCAGATGAAGATCAACTGATGGGCAGGTTGATATGGCATGGGACAAGCTGGGGCATTAGAGCAGGGGTGTTGAATTTCTTTCAGTCCAAGGGCTGAATTCAGTTCTGAAGAAGCTCTTAGGGGCCACAATCCAATGGTGGGCAGGGATGAAGGCAAAACAGGATGGGGCCAAAACACAAAAATACCAGCATATTGTAGCTTAAAGCTTTTACTGCCAGTAATTAAACCTTTGGAGAGGCATTTCAACCTTTTAGAATGGGGGGAAAACCACAGAAAAGCTGGGAAACCACCAAAGGATTGGCAGTCAAGGGAAAGGGTGTGGGGCCAGATTGGGATTCCAGGTAGGCCTGAGGCTCTGCACCCCTGCTTTAGATGCCCTGGCCCCATATGATAGTGTTTGAAATATTAAAACCAGCACTTTCAGTTAGCTGTGCCCAGAAACACATTGGGAGTCAATGAAAAGCTCTCAGTACTGGCATAATATTTTCTCCTTGTCAAGACCTATCCTGGTCTATGCATAGCCTACATGGAGAATAAGGAGTACAGAGCAAAAGTCCAATCAAAGAAGCAGAACCACTAGTAACTCCAAGTTGAGCTGGGAGAAATCCACACAGGAGAATGTCCTTCTCTTGCTGGAGTCCTCACCTTGGACGGGGGATGCAGGATGAGAGTTCAGGCAGGGAGGCAGAACCATGGACAGCTCCAAATAAGTTGGATACACCCAAGGGCAGCAGATTGGGATACTGCTGCAGCAGAGGTGGAGGCACGTATTTAGTCCTGTCCTGCTGTCAGGTTCTGCTCCACACCGCTCTCAGGACATTGCTGGTGCTAAATGGAGCAGCGGCCTGTTCCTCAAGGATTGACTACATGGTATGTCTCAAGAGGTAGGCCAGAACAATTGCTGTGAGATGGCGTGCCCTCTTGTAGAGGAAGGCTCCTTGTGAGTAAAGGGCTCTGCATGAACGTGGCTCTCTTTGTGAGGAGGACTTCTCTCAGAAGCCTCTGATGCGCTGCAGCTGAGTCCTGGGTGGGGCTCTGGAACCTCCAGCTTATAAGTCTCCATCCTAAGCAGGGATGACTGCTAGAACAGTGTCTTCACAACAACTTTGGTCCCTGATCACCTTACCTCTGACTTTCTAGCCCTCCTTCTACTGTACCTCTTGTGAATAGACCCTGGCTTGCCTGTTGACTGTGTTTGGAATCTTCCTTGCCTGGTACTTTACTCTTGCTTGAACCTTGCTGGCCTGGACCCTGAATTACCTGTTGACTTTGCTCTTGTATTCCACCTTTCCTGCTGCTGTGCTTGTTGTGTGGACCCTGCTGGCTTAGACCCCAGACTACCTCTGACCATATGTTAGGACCTTCTTCAGCCTTGGCTCCCGCATAAGCAGTTCACTGGGGAATCTCTGATGAGGGTTTGGAAGTGAATCCCTCAGAGTTCAAAGAGAAAGGCAGAGTGACTTCTCCAGGCCCTGGAGGTGGTGGTAAGACAGGTCCCTGGAGTTCTCCATGCACAGTGGTTTCTGGCAGAGTGGTGCCTTGTGGGGGTCTGTTCTGAGAGTAGTTATTGCACACAGCCTTTCTCCTGCTCAGTATCCTCAGACCCATTTTCTGATCTTAGTGAGTCTACTTCCTGGGTCTTGACAAGTCCTGGTTAACAACCTGGCAGCTGTAGCAGTTTAGGGGCTGTATCCAACTGTGTCATTCCACTAGCGCAGGGGCGCAGAACCTCTTTCAGTTCAAGGGCCAAATTCCATTTCAGAGAAGATTTGGGGGGCCACATTCCAGTGGTGGGTGGGGCCAAAGGCAAAAGGGGGCAGGGACAAAGTACGACCCCCCCCACATATTTTAGTTTAAAGCTCTTATTGCCAGTAACTAAGCTTTAGGAGAGGCATTTCAGCCTTTCAGAATGGGGAGACAACTACACAAAAGTTTGGAAACTGCCAAATGCTTGGTGGTTGGGGGAAAGGGCCTGGGGAAGGGGTGTGGCCTTCTGGGGAACACCAGAGGGTCAGATTTGCCTCCCAGGAGGGCTGGGTTTGGCCCCCAGACCTGTGTTTCTGCATCACTGCACTAGCACAAATGATGTCGTCCCAGCGGAAACTGTGTTCCAAACTGTGCACAGGAGGAGAATCCAGCTACAGTTACGGCTGTGCAAGTGCGGCTGTGCAACCATAATGCGCTAGCGCCTGCCCAGTGGAAAGATTTGGCTACCGCTATCTGAGTTTGCAGAATGACACCGTTGGAGATAGTGCCCCACAGGTTTTCGAAAACCTTAATGTAGTAGCCTTCCACTCAGAGAGCCATTTCTCCAGAACTTCATTAGAACACTTACCCATTCATAAAATCGACCGTGGGGGCTGCCTGTGCCCGATTTACAGTGGGTCTCCTGGTCAGTGTGTGGTGTGGCCATGCAAGCAATTGCAGAGCCCATTAAGAGTCTGTACCGCAAATCTAACCAACTCATAATGTAGGCAGCTCACACAGGTATTAGCTCTTTAATTCACCCTCCCCTTTTTCATAGGGTTTAGTGGGATGATACCAATTTGGAAATAAAGATTGCAGGTACTTACTGGAAATGTCAACTTATAAAAAGCGAGAAATATTGCAAGGCGATACGTGCACATGGCGCACTTACCCCCCCCCCCCCCCCGCAGAGAATGTGGAAAGAGAATCTATTGTAGCTTTGTCAGGCTGTTATGCAGTTAGGATTCTATGTCTTTAAAATGGTTAAATCACCTGGGAATTGAGTCACCTTTCTTGGTAAGTGTGTTGATCTGTTCTCCCCCCCCCCCCACAACAAAAAACAAAACACCCGCTCTTCTATTTTTAAAGCTCTTGGCTTGCTTTTATCATTTTGAACTTTTAATTGCTCTGGGATGTTAATGCAAATGGATACAGTCTTAATTGCCATCTGTTTTGCTTTCAGTGGTTATGTTAAACATTTGCTTGTGTGCCTTCATATTGTTGATATGCTTGATTTTCTTATGTGGCATCTTCAAAGGCCATTGCATCCGCCCAGAACCTTGGGTGCAATCAGCTGTGCGCACTGTTTAAATTTTTTTTTTTAATCAGTGCATGCTGTGAGCTAGTTGTGGTGGAGCCTCAAAGCAAGGGGTGGTGCTGCGTTTCATCTTTACAGAGAATCTGCCAACAGCTTTGCAGGGTCTGTGGGCTTGCAGGCAGGGGGGAAAAACAGGATGATGCGGACCTCCAATATGCTTTACTGGCCCTATGTATGGATCTCAGGGTATTAATTAATGAATCACATTTATATCCTATGCCTGGTTCCTATCTCCTCAGCCACCCTGTGAAATAAGTTAGGCTGAGACATATAGTGTCTAACCCAAGGCCACCCAGTGGGCTTCATGGCTGAGTGAGGGATTTGAACTCAGCTCTCCTGCAGTTGTAGTCCAGCACTCTAACCCAGGAATAGGCAACCTTTCTGGGTCTGTGGGCACATTTTACATTTTGAAATGTGTCTATGGGCACCATGAAAAATTACCTCCTCCTTTCCCCACCTCGTGAGTTCCTCCTCCTCTGTTCCCCTCCCCCAGCTTCCGATTTCCTTCCTTCCTTCCTTCCTTCCTTCCTTCCTTCCTTCCTTCTCCTCCTCCTCCTCCTCCTCCTCCTCCTCCTCCTCCTCCTCCTCCTCCTCCCACCCATGTTTTCTTCCTCCTTCTCCCCCCCAGCTCACAATTTCCTCCTTTCCACACCCCCATCATGATTTCCTTCTCCTCCTCCTCACTGCTCATGATCTCCTTCTACTCTGCCACACTCACCTTAGGGAAGGAAAGACTGCTGGGGGGGGGAGGAGAAGTATTGGACGTGGTAAACGTGGTGGCGGCAGCAGCAGTGGTGGGAAAATAAAGGCCGTGGTAGCTGTGGCTGGAGAGGGAAAAGCTATGATGGAGGTGGGGAGGAGAGGCAGCTAGAAAGACCGGGGAAGAGGTCTAAGCTACATTTAGAGCAGTGTTCTCCAACCTTGGGTCCCCAGATGTTTTTGGCCTACATCTCCCAGCCTGTTGCTGCAGAGAACAGTGTATTACCTCTCTGCTTTGCCTTGTTATTCCAGACCAGACAGATTCCTAGGTTCTTGGCTGCCCCCCGGACCACTCTCTTTGACATCCTTTGACTGACCTTGATGCTTGATACAATTGACTCCTGTGGACTGAATTCTGGACTGCTTTGACCTTGCTTCTACCTTCTCCTGCTAACTATACTGGATCTCTTGTGTATGACCCTGACCTGGCCTGATTTCTCTCTTTGTTATTCCTGAGACTACCCGAGCCTTGAATAGGGCACTTGCCAGACTAGGAGCAGGACAGCCCTCCAGAAGTTTTGGCCTACAATTCCCATCAGCTCCAGCTAGCATTGGTAATGGTGAAGGATGATGGGAGGGCCACAAGTTGCCCACCCCTGATCTAAATGGATCTCAGGTCCATGTGGAACTACCAGGAGTGCCTCATCCAAAGACCTCAGTGACAAAGCAGGATGATAAAGGAGAAGGTGTACACTCTCAGATGTAACGTTGTATGCACATCACATCTATGGAGGCCTTATAAATGTGTTTGGATTAAGCATGGGGACTGCTGCCAGGATCCTGCTCTTCCCTGCTTGATGATTCATTGAACCACTTTAAGGGGCTGTTTTGTAGGACAATTGGGTTTTCTTAGCACAGCTTTCCCCAGCCTGGTTCCCACCAAATGTTGTGAACTTCAATGCTCACCAGTCACAACCAGCATGGCCAATGGTCAGGAATCCTTGGAATTGTAGTCCCAAACATCTCAAGGGCATCAGGTTGAGCAAGGCTGTCCTAGCACATCTTTAGCCCAAAGAATAAAACCCATGCCTGGCTTAAATATGGTGGAAGGTAAGCTATATTGCAGAGTTAAGGAATATAGCATAAAGCAAGTAGAATGGAGCCTTCAGCAATCTGAAACACTGTGGTGATGAGGAGCTCAGGGACTACTGCTTGATGTGAGAATTGGGGTTTTGTAAGATAGTGTCCTTACATGCTTGTGTGCAATGTTGACAAATATGCTGCTATTTCCTCCCTCTATCTCGGAAGGCTTGGTGTCTGGGACAAACCCAAAATAGTGGATGGGAGAGCCCTGAGTGTTTATCCTATTCTTTTATATCAACTGTCCCCAACCTGGTGCCTTCCAGATGTTTTGGACATCAACTCCTATCAGCCCCAGCCAGCATGTCCAATGGTCAGGAATGCTGGGAGTTGTAGTCCAAAACATCTGGAGGGCACCAGGTGAAGAAGGCTGCTTTTAGGTGATTTTAAAATTGGCTCAATCAACTTGAAAGGCATATTATCAGTGCTGATAATAAACCTGCTCCCTACTTCATGTTGATGGTTGCAAGTAGGAATATTTAAACATCACCAGCCAAGCTGTCTCCCTGGCTATAATTCCTCTCTCCCTTAAGGCAACTAACGCTACCTCTGCCTCTCTAAGATTTGTGAGTGGGGAGTAGTGGGTTGTTACCCTTCTGGGCCACTTAATTACATTCTTGTTTCTTTAGAATAAAGCTGACGTGCAATTATTTTCATGATTAACACTCTTGTTCAGCTAATTGTAATTATACCTTATAATCACAGTTATGATCATCAATTACTCATCCCGGTCTCATTTAGATGTTTTTCTATATAGGAGTTTCAGGAAGTTGTCTCGAATTGATAATACAAATACACACTGGCACCCACACTAGCAAACTTTGCAAAGTTCTGTTTTATTTTTCTCTGTGGAGGAGTGAATAGATGCAAAAATGAAATGGAGCCTCTAGGTGGCAATGCGGGCAAATGTAGCAGTTTAAGATAGAGGCCCAAGTTGTGTAACGAAGTTAAATCTTTCTATGCATTCCATGTAGGGATGTACGGATTATGTTAAATCCTGTTCCGTTTGTGTTTCGCGGATTGTCTTTTGTTCCATCGTCTGCTCATTGATGGAATCGTGTTTTGTTTTTTAAAGGGATGTATGAGAATTTCCATCCACTTGCGTGAGTGTGCACTTGTGCTAATGCACATTGTGCAAATCCACCCAAGTAGTAAAAATAATAATAATAATAAATGGTTGTAAAGCAGATCCACAGAATTCATGCAACATGGAAAAATCCAGTCCGTTGTGGAATCCACAAGTTGCATTTATAGAAATCTGTACTCATTTGAATTCATTGTGGATTTCTCCAACATCCCTAATTTGGCTTCTGTCACTGCATGTCACCGAACAATCTGGGGTTGTTGTTGATGTTGGGTTTTCCCCCATTCTGGAGATGAAAACTGTAGAGCAGCCTCCCTAACTTGGTGTCCTGACTACTGGCTTCTCCTATGGCTCTTGGTTCCCAGACCCTTGCTCACCTGCAGCTCCACCTTGTAATCTCATTTCCAGGCACATGGGTGTCCCAGAGACCTGAGGCCACCCTGCTCCAGTTTCCACTGAAAGCGATGCACTTGAAGGAGGTTATCCTTTGTCAGAAGTTATGCAGGGCACCAAAGGCAATGCAAGCCACTGCTAGCGCCATAGCTGCTTCCCCAGATCTATACAAATGAAATCTCTTCTACTTAAAATTAAAGCTCTTTTCTGGTGTTCTCTTTCTGGGTACAATCAACGCGTGAGGAGAGGCAGCGCTCAGCCCTGACCCCTCTGTTGTTGCATTTGAAGTGGAGAGCCTCTTGCATCTGTGGAGGATCTCCGCACAAGCTAGAACATAGATTTTCCAGCTCCCTTTTCTCCCCTCCTTGGTGGTGCAAGCAAACAAATTAGGAAGCCTTACATTTTCCAACATTTCCTGTTTTACTGAGAAATGGTTAAGAGCTTGGGAACAAGTCAGGATTTTAAACCATGGTTTGAGGTTGGTTTAACCTCCTGTTGTCTTCTGAAGGAAAAACTATCAGTAAGTACGTAGGTGCTTCATGGTTTAGCTGTAGCTCACAAAAAATGAGACGTGTGCATAGGGGAAAAGGCTGCCTTCATATCTGGGCCTATTAAGCAAAGATATGATCATCCAAAGTAGCTCAGTGTTTTACTGTTCCTGATAAATAGAGCATATGGAAGTATATGCACATTGACAACTGTTCTAGCATTGATCTGTCACTTTGGGGACCTTAGGGAGTTCACTTATTTCTTATAGATTTTGTTACAAGTGTGTAGTACTAGATAACACTTTGTGCAGATAACAATGTTGTTCTCATATCTAGTCCTGAAGAAATTTACTAAATGCAATCAATGCATTCAGGAGCCTCTCCAGTTATACAATAAACTGGCCTAAATATAAAAAGCCTTTGACCATGAGGGCAAAGCTCATTTTTGACCAGCTCAATTGTTTCATTTCATTTTTTTTTTCTGAAGAGGATTTTTAGGTTGCAGTTCTGGGCAATTAAGGCCTTCCTGCCTGTTATTAAAGCTTTGGATAACCCTTGTGAAAATTAACATGGAAGTAATTATTCTCTGGACCCTATTGCCCTAGGATTTGTCTGCAGCAAAATCCTTAACTATTGGGAACTATGCAGTATGATCAAAATGAATATGCTTCCTCAAAGAAATATATTTCTAACTGTCCTCAAAGTTAAACTTCCACAAGAATGGGGGGGGGGATCCCATTGATTATTAGGTGATCAGGCTCTTCTTTGTTTGTTTTGCTAATTTTTGAAGATCAGAGAAGCATCACTTTCACAGAAAATGCTTAACCAGGGGAGACTGGTTCCTCCTATGTCAGTGGGGCTCCTCACTGGTTGTAGCCTTTATTCTGAGCTTTATAGGAGCTATCCATGGTGCTCCATGGTGGTGAACCTAGTTTGGGAATGGAGTTCAGCACCATGGATTGCTCCTATAAAGCTCAACATAAAAGCTGCAATGGATAAGGAGCCCCACTGACATAGGAGGCACCAGCCTCCCCTGTGCTTAACCTTTTTGTCCTGTGCTTCCCCTGCTGCTGTGTCAATTCTTACCCCACCACTGCTATTAGCTCTGCTGGGAAGGTGGAGATCTGCATGTCCCGTCCCCCCCGCCCCAGGTAACAGCAGCTTCAGAGGCTTAGGATTTATATTCAGGAAAGGACATGAAAAGCAAAGGTTAACCACTATCTCTCAGAGTTCTGCTTCCTGGATCTTTAAAACTTTGCAAACCAAAACCCATGTGAGATCCTAATCTCAGATCCAATATTTCTCTGGGGACCAAGCCCTACAGCTAGGGGTGGATGAATGTGTTTGTTTCACTTTCGATAATGTTTAGATTTTTTCAAGCACACATTTGTTCCATGTTGCCCATTTATGCATCGGTTGGCTCCTAAGTTTGGTCCAAACATCGCACCCCTGCTTTTTGAACTTTTTAATCATTGGTTGCATGACTGCTCCTTCACAGAGCCTATTCTCATCAGTATGCCATGTGGTTCTGCCTGCCCTAAGTCGCCATTGTGTGCCACAACATCCCAACCGTGCATCATTTTTAATGATAAGCCATGCTTATCCCTTATTTATCCTCCCCCTAAGTAAAATGTTTTACTATCCTGTGTTTGGACTCTGGTGTCATGAAAGAAGATATATTTTCATTAGAATCACCACTTGATATATTTCCTCTCAGGATATGAGGAGGCACCCCCCCCCCATTTTATATTCCTATATATTTATGAGCTATTTTTGGCTTGTTTTTAGAAATATGCACCTGCTTGATCATACATTATACAGCGTTCTCAAATACGTTTTTTTTGAGCCTCTGAGAAAACATGTGGGTGGAATGCTGGAAGTGTCCATTATTGACAGGTTAGCTTCTGGATCTACTGGGCTGCAGGTGCTGGATCATGGCTGTCCGCACTACCCTTGGCTTGGGTTGCCAGATCCTCACCAGAGCATTTAAATGCTCCCAAACTGACACCTAGCAAGGCTGTAGAACAGGAGTGGACAATATATGCCCTCTCCTGGTCTTTTGCTCCCCCCCCTCCTAGTCTGCTACAAATGGCTTTCATAATACCTAAAGTATTCATTATAAAGCAATTTGATCATAAATGGAACCTATGTCTTTGCTTATGGATTTTCCACAATATCCAACATTGGTTAATGGCGGCATTCCTGCTGGTCCCAGCAGGTTGGGGAGGAGGGTTGGGAAGGGCATTTGGAAAGCAATGGGGCTAGAGAGGCCCTGCAGTGGCAGAATTGGGTACTACCTTTAAAACCATTTCGGTCTTGGCTGTGTGTCTGCAGGCGAGGGCCCAGGCGGAGTGTAATGCAGTGAATACACTGTTGAGCTTCAAATGAGGAGACCCCCGTGTCCCTTTGCTTAGCCGTGGAGCTCCCTGGGTGACCTTGGCTTTGGGTGGCTATGTGTCCTACTGTTTGAAGGGTTGCCAGAGTCCTCTCTTTGAAGGCATCCTCTCACTGAAGGGCTGCCCAGTCCAAATCCAGTTTGAAGATAAAGAAACGTTAGAAGGGCGAGCAGCAGGGGCCCGGAAGTGTGTCCAGACAGCAGACTGAGCAGGCACCTGTCGGGTCACAGTCTTCCCCATGATGGTGAGATCCCTGTTGCATTTCTATTCAAATTCTACTAATTATTGCTGGATGTGCAAATATGCCCACTGGGGGCTGGTGACGCCAATGCCAGTGGGGCAGTGTATCCACTCCGGGTTGTAGTCTGAACTTTTAAGGAGTTATTCCTGTTCTGAACCTTTTGGGGGGGGGGTAGGGTTCAGCACCATGGATGGCTCCTTTAAAATTCTTGCTTGTTGGCCAAAACTGGTCCCCCGGGGTTCCTCAGATGTCCATGCCCCTTCCCCCTGTTTTCCCATTCTAAGGGCTCAATCCTATGCAAGTTTAGACAGGAATGTGCATAGGACTGCATCCTAAAAGGCTTAGTTACTGGCAGTAAGAACTTTTAGCTAAACTATGATAACATTTTTAGTATTTTGGCCCTGCCTCTTTTGCCTTTGGCCCTACGCACCAGTGGAATGCACCTCCCCCTCCTCAACAGCTTCTCCAAAATTGAATTCCCCCTTTGGGGTGAAAGAGGATCAACACCCCTGGCATAAAGGTCTCCTTGGTTAAATCATTTGTCCAACTCAGGGCCACCCCTGCCATTAGGCAGAGTGAGGCAGTCACCTCAGGCAGCAGATGCCGGGAGGTGGCAGCAAGGTGTTGGAGGAGAGAGCTATGAACTGCACAGCCTGCCCTACACTCCCTAAGCTAATCTGCTGCCTTCAGGTGCAGTGGTGGACACGGTCCCATGGTCAATGTTGAAGAAATATTCGGGTGTGAGCTCATTTGGCATTTGTACATGGATTGGGAGGTGGCACCATCTTGTTCTTTGCCTCAGGCAGCAAAATGCCTTGGACCATCCCTGGTCTAAACTAGCCCAGTTTTGTTCACTGCAGTTGGCAGCAGGGTCTCAGGCAGATGTCCCTTTCCCAATCCCACTACCCAAGAGACTTTAAACTGGAGAAGAAGGTCTCAAGGGCTCATCCTGGGACCGTCTTCATGCAAAGTGTGAGTTCTTCTACTGAGTTATGGCCCTTTCTGTGCTGGGGCGAAGACTGAAAGTCCAACTCTTGGATACATCCCAGATTCTAGCACAAGCCAGCAGCGTGCTTCAAGAGCATTTGTTTTGATCATGCCTTTCTGTCTGTGCCCCTTTGTAACGACAAGCAACTCTCTGCGTGGAAATCAGATGCACCTATTTTTGTTCTCGCAATGTCAAAGGGTGTTCAGAATGAGAGAAACAGACATTGCTTTGCAAATGGAGCACCTGGCTGTCTTCTTTTTTGAGCAAGTGGAACAAGTGGCAGGTGGCGGCAAGTGGATTAGTCTAGACATGCAATACTATGTCTAAGTTAAAATTGGACTTTAGAAAACTGGTATTGGGTAGAGACAGGCACAGCACATGCTGAAATGATGGCTTCACCATACACACAGATCACACAGCCCAGTGGATTTACCGCAGGGGTGGGTGACTTCTTTCTGTCAAGGGCGGCAGCATTCCTACATGGGTAATTTGTTGGGGGCCTCATGTCGGAGGTGGACAGGGATGAAGCCAGTGGTGGGCAGGGCAGAGCCAAATGTGGCTGGGTCACCCCTTTTTCTTTTTCTGCCACCCCCCTTTTCTCTCCCTCCCTCTTTCTTCCTGCCCTGTGGACTGACTGCCAGCAGGGAAAGGACAGTTCACTCATGCCAGGTGTCTGAATGGATTGCATGCAGAGGGCTTTTGAGAAGAGGCTAAGGGCTGCAGGAAATTGGGCCAGTGACAGTGTGTAGCCCTTTTCATAAATATGTGGTGGGGTGAAAGGATCATTCAGCACGGAGGGGATTGTCACCTGTAGGCTCAGTTTTATTGGCTTTTTGTATTGTTATTTTAAACTGTGTTTTTAAATTTGGTTTTTAATTTTTTAAACTGTTTTGTATGTTTTAATGTTGTTTTTATGTATAGAGGGTTGTGAACCGCCCAGAGAGCTTCGGCTATGGGGCGGTATATAAATGAAATAAATGAAATGAAATGAAATGAAATTCCTTTCCTGTCCCATCCCATTTACAGGATCTGTCTGTTGACAAGTTATATATGCAAAGAAGGGATGTCGGGGAAATCTGTGACAGATTCAAATGAGTTTGGATTTCTATGACTCTGACCTGCGGATTCTGTGGCAGACGGACTTTTTCTGAGTTGCATGGATTCCATGGACTGTTTAAAAAAAAACAAACAAAAAACTTTTTTTGGATGGAATTTGCACTAATGTACACTTGTGCTATTGCAGTTTAGCTCAAGTGGAATGAAATTCTCATAGATCCCTAAAAAAAAATTAAAATCTGATTACTTCAATGAGCAGATGATGGAACAAATAAAAGGCCTGCATGACAATCCACAAAAGACAGACAGAAGGGATTTAATAAAATCCACACATCACTAATGGAAAGTCTCTCCATGCACAACTGCTTTGAGGAACTTTGCAGCGGTGCAGTAAATATGTTTGTTTACTTTTGCAGTAAAATTGTTTTCTTCCTACAGTGCCATCAACGTCCCATCTTTTATTCTGAAACTGGTGATGTTTTACATTGGTTTTTAGAGGTTTGAATTTGTTTTAAAGTTTTCAAATTGTTTTATGTTTCAGTTGTAAGTCACTTTGGGGTGTGTGTGTGTATATGGCAATGACTCATTAATAGTTAATTAATTAATGTGCCTGGTGCTTCGTGGAGGAAGCTCAAAAAGACTGGTCTCTGCCCCAAGGAGCGTACAATTTAAAATGCAATGTATGGGAAGCATGCATGCATTTTTTTTTTTTTTGGTTAAAAAGCATGAACATTTGCATTTATATTTTGTACGCAGTTTCCTCTAACATGCACACATTTTGTACACAATGTCCCCGAATGTGTGCATTTTTCTACATAGCTTTTGAACTGAGAATCGCATCACAAAATCTGGAGAATTGCGGAATCCGACGTGTAATTGTGTTCCAATTCGCATATCAGTCTGGAAAGTGCGAATTAGATTGTGTCACTTAGAAACATGGGCCAAACGAGAGTTTTCCCCGTGCCTGTGGCAGACTTGAGAGAGGCAGGAAAGCGAGAGTTGCCACAACTGGAAAGAGAGGCAGATTTCACGATGATGGAAATCGCAGCTGATTGTGTCCCAGGAAAAGGGCAGGCTTTGCTCTGCAAATGAAGATAGACAGAGCCTGCCTGTGGCACGGCAGGCCCATCCGAGGCAGTGCCACAGCAAAGCCGATGCGCTTGAAGGAGCTCTGGGGTTGTGTGCAATTAGCGGGGAAATGCAGGCTCGGCGCTCTTGTTGTTCTTTCCAGGTCACTCTGATGAAGCTCCCAGCTGGAGTTACGGGCCTGGGCTGATGGGCTATTATAGCTGCCACTTTTCATTTATTAGCATGACAGGCGATTCATATTAATAATGCAAGGATTCATGTCCGTGCTGAGAAGAGGGTAGAGGAGATGATATGATGGAGGAAGGAATGGCGGGGGGGGGGGGGAGAGGGAGAAATGCTTCCATGGTGATATCACTTTTAAAGCTTGGCGCTTCCAGGGACAGGTGATGAGAAGTAATAGCTAAATACTGGACCATAGGGGTGTGTGTGTGTGTGTGCACAGATCTATACATAAAGGCTTAGGGGTGGACGAATCTGTTCATTTTGGTTTCTCTCCATTTCTCATTTTCCCATTCTTAAGTTCAGTTTGTCTCAAACTCTGAGAATTTCTGCAGCCCTGAACTTTGAGAATTTTAGTTCTCATGAAAATTCACAAGCATTTTTGTGTACATTTCTCCAAATACATGCATATTTGCATTCACTTTTGCCTAATATATGCATTTTTGCAAGCAATTTCTCCTAATATAATGCATTTTAACTATTTCCCTTATGTGTATGCATTCTTGATTGGATGACTCCATTACAACATTTGGAGAAGTGTGGATTTCAAAGGATAACTGAGTTCCAGTTCACATAGTGATTCAAAAGTGCAAAATTAGGTATACAGTACACCCCCCCCAAGGTACTCAGCTTCAACGTAAGTATGTTTAGGATTTCAGCCTGAACATCATTGTTAATCTGACCAGAGTCTTGTTTCTTTCATCCCTCTTGCCCACATCTGGGGAATGTTTGGTGCTGGCAGAATGCTAGCAGATCCATGCCTGCCAACATGATAAGCTCAGCTGGTCTTCCCTGTGGTTTACAAAAGTACTGTGAATGTGTGTGCACACGTGGGCAAAGAAGGGTGTGTGCTGGGAAAATGCCACAACAGTCTGTCCACTTGCCCAGAAGTAGGAGGCACATGACCATCCATTTTAGCTCTCCATCTTTGTTGCTCTCTGATTGCTTGCTTCCACTCTAGCCCTTTTCTCCGCCACTGCCACCTTTTTCCCCCACTCCGGCCCCCCAGCACAAGAACCCAAGTGATATCCTTGCCATGTCCTTACATTCCAGTGTTTTTGGTGTTACCTTTCTGTGTTCCCCCACACCTGATCGGTGGCAATTTTGTTTGAAATAAATTGCAACTGCTGCACTCGCCTATTCAGTGTGGTTTGGCAAAGCACTTCTGAAGCTCTTAATGGCTACTGTGCCTTTAATTAAAAGCTTCTTGCATGCATGTGCTGCTCCTGTCATTGCATCTGTTCAGCATGACTGATGGAATTGTAGTCATCGTCGTTGTCGTCGTCGTAGTTGTAGTGTTGGTATGTATAGTCTGCCCTTTAATAGAAAGTTTTCAGGAAAGCTTAAAGAATAAAAGCAAACAAGTTAAAAACAATAACAATAAAATATGTCAGAGGAGGAATAGTAAGGAATAGTGATGAATTGTTCCTTAATCAGTCTGCTTCTGTTCCCCGTGGAGTTTAATTACAATTTCCTTCCTTTCTATCTTCTGTATTACTTGTTATAAAATGCTTTTCTGCTTGCTTGAAGTAATGTATACTTCAAACGAGAGGAGAAGTCTCTGATACACAAAACAGAGCATTAGAGCAACACATTTTGGCATAAGCTTTCATGGACTAGAGGGCACTTCATCAGATGCATGGTACTACATGAGGTGCAACAGACACCCCTCCCTCCTTCCTGTTCCTCCTCAGCAGTGGCAGGTCAAAGATCTATGGTGTGACATTCATAGACTAGAAATGTCATGCTAGAATATGCAGGGGCCTTCAGGCAGCAGTGTAGTGGTCAATGTTAGTGTGCAGGCACTCATCGTGATGGTCCCCATAGCCACATCCCTAAGGAGAGTACAAAGCTTCAGGCAACTATGTTGACCCTTATCAACGAATCAGTTCCCATGGTTTATCTCCATCAGAAGCTGGTCTTCTGTAACGTTAATGAGTTGGGCAGCACAGTCCAATGTGGCTGCCCCAAACCCGCTGAAATCAGAGGACTACGGGCATCCAATGGAGGGTGGAAGGGGCGGGGAGGTGAAGGTTGCCTCTGTGCTCCTCCTGCTCTGCAAAAGACCTAGATGGCTGATTTTGGCTGTCTAGGTCTTTCCCTCCAGCTCACGAGAAGGAGAGGCTGAGGTGCTGCCAGGATACATCATATCATGGCAAAGCCTTACTACTCCCCTCCCCACGCATAAATCTCTGGCCCCGAGATCAGTCTTCCAACCTCAGAGCCTCAGCCGGTGTGGTTCTTTCTGCGCTGTCCGTGAGGGCAGAGGAAGGGCACTCCAAAGTCGGAGTCCCAGCTCTGACCTTGGAGCGCGTCTATGGCCAGTTAGACTCTGTCTAGCAGCCATAGGATTCCCCCCTTAATTGCCCAGTCAAGACCAAGCAACCCTAAAATACTTTGCATTGTAATAGGGAGCAATATATTGTTGCTGGGAAAATCCATTCCACCCCAACTATTGTGAAGATTGCAGCTAAGCTCAGAGAGAACAGGGAATTCTGAGGGGGTTGGCGGATGATGTCAGGGTCCCTGCTAATAAAAAGTGATGGCACTGAATCTCTGTGAGCCCTGGCTCCACTATGCCACTGCCTTCAGGGAAGGAGTGGCTATCAAAACCCCATTCTGTCTTGCAATGTATACAGTATATACCATCGATGTATATAGCTCCATCTACATACATGCTGCTTTACCATGTAACCTCAAGGACATTAGTGAACCTCAAATTGGTGCCAAATAAGACTTGTTCTTGAAGAAGTAAAAGAAGCCCAACCTGTTTTACTTTAAAACAAAACAAAAACAAAACTTCCCTGAGGGCAATGAATAATGCTGTCCTTCTGTCGCAGAGAAAAACTTTCATTTAATTTCATTTATTAAATTCTGTACTGCCGAAGCTCTCTGGGTGGTTTACCAAGATTGAAAACCTTAAAAATACAGTATTATACATTGTATAAAAACTGCTCACATACAAACATATAAACAGACAAAACACACACACACACACACACACACACGCACACACGCAGACACGCACACACACACTTTTAAACAATCAGCAATAAGAAAATCCAGGACCTGATTAAAACCTTATCATATGTTGCCAAATGCCTGAGAGTAGAGGAAGGCCCTAACTTGGCAATGAAAATATAACAAGGTTGGTGCCAGGCAGGCCTCGCTGGGAAGATAATTCCATATTTGTGGGGGGGGGGGCACCACTGAGAAAGCCCTCTCCCTTGTTGCCACCTTCTGAGCCACCTCCAGAGGAGGGCCTTAGATGATGAGCGTAGTATATGGGTTGGTTCATGCTGGGAGAGGTGCTCGGTATTGTGGTCCTGAGCCATGTAAGGCTTTATAGGTCAAAACCAGCACCTTGAATCAGGCTCAGAGACATACAGGCAGCCAGTAAGAATTGGTGTTATATGTTCAGTTCTTCTTGTCCCTGCTATCAATCTGTCCGTGACATTTTGCATGAGCTGCAGCTTCTGAACCATCTTCAAAGGCAGCCCCATGTAGAGCACATTGCAGTAATCTAACTTGGAGGTTACCAGATCCTAGACTACTGAAGTCAGGTTATTCCTGTCCAGATAGTGGCATAGCTGGACCAGCAGTAAAAGTTGGTAGAAGGCACTTTGTACCACTGAGGCCACCTGAGTCTCACCTGACAATGATGACTCCAGGAGAAACCCCAAACTATGAACCTGCTCCTTCAGGGGGAGTACATCCCCATCCAGAACAGGTTGAGCACCTTCCATCTGGGCAGAAGAACTAACAGCATCTTGGTCTTGTCTGGATTGAGCTTCAGTTTATTAGCCCTCATCCAGTCCATTGTCACAGCTGGGCACCAATGTAGTGCATCCACAGCCTCACCTGAAGAAGATGAAAAGGAGAAACAGAGCTGCGTGTTATCAGCATATTGTTGACAACATGCTCCAAAACTCCAGATAACTGCACTCAATGGCTTCATGTAGATGTTAAATAGCATGGGGGGGGAGGGAAAGATCCCTACAGAACCCCATGCTGGAGAATCCTTTCTTCAGAACCGTTGGTAAAAGCAGTGGGGGTAGGGGGAGAACTGGATCTCTTGCCTTTGTAACAGTATAATTGCCTGGTTACAATGAAATCAGAAGCATCTCCCCCAAATACTGATTGCATTAAAGCAGTTTCACTCCTAATCCTAGAGATTTAGGCTTATTGATAAGCAAAAGGCTCACATTCCCTAGCTGACTGGCTGCCAGAGGCTAATGAGATTGTGCAACCACTTTAATTTAACATGCACACATATATTAAGTGGTTATGACTTTATCGCTCTCCAGCAGCAACAGCGCTTAAACCATCTGGTGGGATTATTCTGGCTATGGCAGGTGTCCCTTGAGCTTCAGCCAAAAATAACATTTTTTTTTGACCTCGACTACATACCTCTCTTTTTAAAACAATATTCAGATGGTCTCCACCCACCTTATTGCTCACCACCATGTCTGTAATGCATCTAGAATGGGAAAAAAAATGCATGACAGCTGTGACAGCACAGGCTGTAGCCTGCAATCTAAGAGGGTAGTGAAGCAAGAAAACTAGCTAAACAAACCCCTCCTCCTTCTACTTCACTGTTGCCACCAAGGGGATATCTGGCTGCCTCCACTAAACAGCCCTTTGTCCTCTGGAGTTTAAATACTGGCCCAGTTAACTTCCTAACTATACAACATGGGGTCTCCAATGTGGTGTCTGTGGGCACCTCTCGTAGGCGTAGCACCCACCAGGCTCCTTGTAGCCACCCCTGATTTTTATTTTGTTCAGATTTTTAAAATTATTATTCTTTTACTAGCTGCAAAGTTTAATAATCAGCCAAACACCAGCAAATCAATGGCAGGGAAATACTGTGATGAAACACTTATTTTTCTCCAAACAGCTGCACAGTTTCCTTGCAGTCATAGCCAACAGGGTTACCCTGTAACTGCCAAAGGGTTGAGCTAAGGGGGAGGGGCTGTGGCTCAGTGGTAGAGCACCTGCTTTTCATGCAGAAGGTCCCAGGTTCGAAACCCACCAGCATCTCCAGGTAGGGCTGGGAAAATCTCTGCCTGAAACCCTGAAAAACTGGCCTAGATGGAACAATGGTCTGAGTCCGTCTGACTCAAGATAAGGTTGTTTCTTATGTTCCTATCACACAAAAGTTCCACTATAATATCCTGAGGTAACTTGCTAAGGAACTTGGTAAGGATAGACCAGAGGAATTCCCCCCCCCCCTTGGTTCTGCATACAAAGGGCAAAACAGTATGTAGCTTGTGAGGTCCTCAGGCTGGCCACAAGCTTAGACACAAGTCCATTCCAGCAGCGGTACACTCAAATACCTTCCCTCCAAATGGGCAGACGGCATTAGTTGAAACCTCAGTTCAGTTAAAGCCCTACAAATCTGAGGATGAGACAGTGTTAGAAAATAATTTCCCATCACATGATTCCTTTTAATCTCAATCTCCCAAGGCGAGAAGCAAAAATAAATGAGAATGCTCCTGTCTTAACCTGCATCCTCTTAAAAAATTCCTCAGGACTGAATGACATCCAGAAGACAACAAGGATCAATAAAGATTCCTGCATGTTTAAGGGTTAACTAAGCATACTATGTGACCTTGTTCATCCTGTTTTATTGTTTACGTATTTATTTACAGCATTTGTATACTGCTGCATAGGTATACAGAATCTGGAGTGATGAATAATACAGATAAAAGAATAAAAACAATGTATTAAAAACAGGATAACATTAAAACCATCAGAAGGCTTCCTGGAACAAAGATGTCTTCAGCAGGCACCAAAAATGACAGTGTTGCAGCCTGCCTGAGTCGGGCCATAGGTCCACATGGAGCCACCAGGAGAATGTCCTCCGATGACCTCAGTGACTGGGCAGGTTGGTAAGGGAGAAGGCGCGCTCTCAAGTATCCTGGTCCCAAGTTGTTTAGGGCTTTGTACACTAGTGCCAGAACCTTAAATCTGGCCCCGTAGCAAATAGGCAGGCAGTGCAGTTCCCTCAGCAAAGGCAGTTGTATGCCTAAAAGGGGCAGCTCTCGACATTCTGCACTAGCTCCAGCTTCTGGAGCAGCCTTAAGGGCAGCCCCACATAGAGCGCATTGCAGTAATCCAGTCTTGAGGTTACTGGCACCTGTATCACTGTGGCCAAATGTGGTTCTGCATTTCCCCACCCTCTTGTATGAAAGTTATAGAGCATTAGTTACTGATGTCTGCTTATAAGTGAGGTTGGGCCACTTAGACCTGCAACTTGATGTTAAGGCTGCTCTGGAGAACAGAGAGTCTTCTTGCAGGGTCTGTGCTAAATGCGATCAGAGAGGTGGAAGACACTGGTGTTGATTGTACAGCTGCGATGGCCTGACAGGTCTGAGATGACAGCCATCTCACTGCTCTGCTGTTCTACTGAAAAAAGTGACTTGATTGACAGAGATCTAGAAGAGCCTGACAGAAAAGCAATCCCTGGAACAGCATCATGGCTCATCATTAGAGCACTTGGGGAGGCAATTATCAGTCTGGGCTGTCTGCCCCTCTTGAACCCTCCCAGCCCATGCATGTTTCATGGGGATTTTCCTAATGCCAAGTAAAGCATACACTCCAACTGGGCCTATTTATGGTGGGCACATGCTTTGCCCCTAGAAGGTCCCTGGTTCGATCCCTGAACTCTACAGTTAAAAAGATCTAGTAGCCAGTGATGTGAGTAGAATGTCATCTGCCTGAGACCCTGCAGAGTCACTGCTAGTAAGAGTCGACAATGCTGGGTTCAATGGATAAATGGTTTGACTGAATATAAAGGCAGTTTCCTGGTTCTAACTCAGTGTTCTCCAACCTTGGGTCCCCAGATGTTTTTGGCCTACAACTCCCAGCATGCCCCAGCCAGCCAGCCAGCTGGGGCATGCTGGAAGTTGTAGGCCAAAAACATCTGGGGACCCAAGGTTGGAGAACACTGTCTAACTCTTGCTAAGACTGTCCCTATTTTGGGAGATGTTTAGTCTTGTCTTGGAAATGTGGGCAAATGCACGAATCACTCTATTTCTGTTCAGCTTCACATGTGTCCATTCATAAACCCTGTTTCTTCATCAATCTGCATTTTTAAAAAGCATGAAAATGCACATACTTTTTGAACATTTTTTTCATAAAATACTCACTTTTGTACACATTTACCCTAACGTATGCATGCACACACACACGCACGCACGCACACACACACTCATTTTATTCTAAAATATGTATATTTGTATGCATTTTACCATAAAATATGAAGTTTGGTTAAATTTTTGAGCTAAGAACTGCCTTGCAAAATTTTGAGAAGTTCAAAAACCCAAAGGATAACGGTGCTCATATTCATGTATTTGTCTGGAAAGTGTGAATTAGGTCAGTTTGCTTAAAAACGCAGACCAAACAAAATCCTTGAGCATGCACCAAAACTAGCACACACCAATCAATGCACACAGATGGAAACAAGGAACCAGCTGCAGCAATTCTATAAAGTACAAACAGATCCAGAGTGAAATCAGAGCATTTTAATGAACATTATCATAGGTCTTTAAAACTGCCCCAAACAAACTCTTATCATCAGTTTAACGTAAGGGGAGCAAAGAAGGGCCTTTAACAATATGTAATGGGAGGAGGAAGGCCCTTGGGCAGTGACCCTTGGTGTGAGAACAGTGGTGTCACAAGTACACAGGTGTGTTTCTATTTTCATCAGTGAAAAGTTGGAGGATGTATAGTAAAGCAGACGGTGACATTTGCATGGCATTTGACTATGTCAAACACATCCACTGAACACAACCTGGGACTGCCTTAGGATTTAATCGAGGACACTTTGCAGTGCAGGTAAGCCTATGGCTTGCCTGTATTTGCTCGTTCCACACCAACCCCTTCTTCCCCTCCTGGGAAATCACATCTGCTATTGTTCATGCTTTACCTGGATTTGAAGCATTACATATACTGGTCCATAGTGGTCGTCTCTTCTCTCTCTCTTTTTGCTGGCAAAGAACTTAATCTTTATCCCATACATTCTTGCCCATGATTCTGGTGAGGTGAATCATAAGCATTCCTATTGTATGGCACAGGGCAAATGCAGACTGGTAGTCACACATAAAGCCACTGACAGTGCCATCCAATGGGGCTGCCCTTAGCCCTCTGAACTTGGAAGATTACAGGTATCCAATTGAGGATGGAAGGAGCATGGAGGTGAAGGTCGCTTCCACACTCCTCCTGCTCCAGAAAACACTTAGATGACCAATTTCAGCTGTCTAAGTGTTTTGCCCCTGCTCGCGAGGAGGAGGGGCTGAGGCCCTGCCAGGATATGTCGTATCCTGGTGGAGCCTGACTCCTCCCTTCCCTACCCCATGGAACGCCTACCCAGCACCAACTCCAAAGTTGGTCTTCCGACTTCGGAGCCGCAGCCAGCGTGGAAAGAACCGCACCGGCTGTGAGGGTGGAGGAAGGGCACTCCGAAGTCAGAGTTCCAGCTCTGACCTTGGAATACGTTTCCGATGTCGGAGCTGGAGCTCCAACCTTTCCTATGGCCATCTAGACAGCATCTAGCGGCCATAGGATTATGCCCTGAACTAAGCCCATATATTACATTTTTAGCAGGTACAAATGATTGGCTTCTTGTTAGGTAATTCCTAAAATGGTTCTATTTGAACTAGCTGCACATCTTAAAAGAAAAAAAAAAGCCACTATAGCAGGGGTGGGCAGAAAGTAGATCTCCAAATGTTTTGGACTTCAACTCACAGCATTCTTGACCATTGGCTATGCTGGCAGGAGCATCTGGGAGTTGAAGCTCCCAACATCTGGAGATCTTCCTTCTACCCACCCCTGCACTGAAGCAGGGGCATTGAGCCGCTTTCAGCTTGAGGACCGAATTCCATTTTGGAGACACTCTTGGGGGCCACATACCAATTGTGGGTGGGGCTAAAGGCAAGAGGGGGTGGGGAGAAAGGCAAAAAGGGGCGGGGCCAAAAATATCAGCATGTTTTAGCTTAAAGCTCTTGCTGCCAGTTACTAAGCCACAGGAGAGGCATCACAACCTTTCAGGATGGGGGAAAATTGCACAAAAGCTGGGAAAACACCAAATGATTGTAGGTTGCAGGAAAAGGGTGTGGGGCCAGGAGAAAGGGGTGCATGGCCTTCTGGGGGAAACCCAGAAGACCAGATTGGGATCCCAGACTGGGTGTCAGATTTGACCTCTGGGTTTGAGGTTCTGCCCCCCTGCACTAAAGGCTTAACAAATCAAGCAGTCCTCATGGGGCCAGGCCTGTCATGATGAGACACTTGTCTCAGGCGGCAGATTGGGAGGGGTGGTGGAACAAGCACATCCCTGCCTACCAGCTGCCCAAGCCCCTGCTGCCACGTGGCTTGAGTCCCTGCCACGCTAGGGATGTATGAGAAATTCAGTTCAGTTCAGTTTTGATCAGGATTTTACCCAGTTCGCACCTTCCGGACTGAACATGGACTTGGATGCAATCTGTGGTCAAAGTCTGTATATTTCCGAGCTTGCAATGTGATGTGCGGATCAAAAAATAATAATAAAAAAAATAAAAATGCGTTTGACAGCATGTGTATATTTAAAAAATGCATACATTTCAAAATGAGTACATTTCACAATTAGTAAAGAGAGAGGTAGAAGAAAGAAGACCAGAGTTGCTGGAACCGAAGAACTGGTTGAGAGATCTGGAGCAATCAGAGTAACATATTACTTGAATAAAGGACCTAGGTAAAATAGGGACACAGTCTAGTGAGGCTAGCTGGGTGCATTTATCCCTGGTTGTTTTATTACCCTATTGCTTGTATGTGTGTGCGTGTGTGCATGCGTGTGTGCGTGCGCATGTGCGTGCAACCAGATTTTAACACTTTTTCTTACTAATTTGTTTCCAGAAAAACTAAAGGTTTTTTTTTATTTGAAACCTTATAATAAAGTGTAATCAGTTTGATTCTGTAAACATTGATTCATATTTCTTTATTGTGCACTCCATTCTGGAAAAGCTAAGCCTGTTAAATTTCTGCCTGCTATGCAGCTGTAAGAGGCACAGGTGAATACTATGGGCAGAACCAGGCCCCTCTGCACATAACAGTTCTTTTATTCGATTACGGACCCAGCCATCTGAGGAGTCACAGCAGAATCTCTTTTCATGCTTCAGCTGCCAGGCTGTGTGTCGCTGAAGGTATTCCTTGCATTTACAAGCACCTCTGTCTGCTCTTCATAAGCTGATGCTTATGCTTCAGCCACACTAAATTCTGGAGATCACAAGCTGGGCCCACACAATTATATGAACAGATGCTCACGATTATGTATTAGCTGCACTTATATTCTGCCTTTCTGCCGAAGCACTCAAAGCGGTTTTTAGATTTTATAATAATGGCATACTAATATTATTTATTATTATTTACAGTATTTATACTACTGCTTCATATCAAGTAGATTCCGGAGCAGTGAACAATAAAAAGATAAAAACAGATAAAAGAAATAAAAGCAGAGACGAGATGCATACAAAAGGGAAAAAGGAAAGGATGGGGAGGAGGAAAAACAGAAAACTCACATACCAACTCTCGGACGGTCCTGTGGAGCAGGTGGGGCTCCTTTTCCATTGGAAGGGCTCCTTTTCCATTGGAGGTTTTGCATCTTTTATTTGGAGCTTCATAGGAGCTATCCATGGTGCTCCATGGTGGTGGGCCTATTTTGGGGATGGAGCTCAGCACCATTGATAGCTCCCATGAAGCTCCAAATGAAACCTGCAAAGCCTGCTGTGGGAAGCAGTTCTGGGAGCTGAAGAGCCAAATGGCAGTCCAAGTCAGGCTGATGCTGTTCCATTTTAAAAAGAAAAAGAGATCGATAAAGCCTCTCGCAGGAACAAAGGAAGCTGCCTTATACCGAGTCAGACCATTTGGTCCCTCTCGCCCAGCATTGTCGACAGTGACTGGCAGTGGCTCTCCAGGGTTTCACACAGGAGTTTTTCCAGACCTATCTTGAGAAGATGGGGATTAAACCTGGGATCTTCTGCATGCAAAGCATGTGCTCCGTTACTGAGCTATGGTGCCTCCTCTCTGATTATGAAGACTCCAACCTAGACAACTCTAGATTACAACTCTAGAGAAAACTCTGGTGCCTGCTCTACAATAAAATGGAAGTGACAACAACAAACCAAACCCATAGCTGCTAGATAGAGAATTACAGTAATGTCTTGTTTGGCCCACAATGGGTTCTACCCAATGTATGAGCGCAGAATTTGCATTATAGCTATGCATACCAGTAAATTGAGGCCTGGAACTGTCCTCTATCTCACCCAGCTCCTTATTTAACATGTGAGATGTCTAAAAGTAACAATAAAAAATTCACCTTGGAATCAACCTTATTGGCAGAGATAGTGGGTTTCCTCAGAAGCTCAGACTGACATCATGATGTGCCTTGGAACCATGATGGAGCCTTGCCTCATTTACCAAAGCCTCGGATGTCATTCCCATTGACTAGAATGGGAATGTCAACAAACATCTATAACTTCTTTTTAATCTTGGGCAAAACTGGATGAAATTTACAGCTCCATCTGAGGGGATGGAGCTCGATAAAGGGCAGACAAGTAGATGCTGGAATCTCTGAGGCAGTTCGGAAGATTCGGACCAGCTTGCTTTGCCTCAAACAACTTTGAACTCAAGTTGCCTTACATTCGGAGATGGTCAGGATACCTCTAAAGCAGGGCTATATGCCTCACATACATTCACCTCAGTCTCCCATGCCAAATGGCCAGATCTCTATCTACCCATTCACAAGCAAACTTAAGCCACACTTTTCGTCAGGTAGCTTTTCATCTCATTCTCTTGTTACCTTCTGTTCAGCCCCCTCTCCCCGCACCCAGTTCTGCTGCACAAGGATTTTCGAATGCCCAGTTGAAAGCTCCACTCCTGTCTTTATTTTTTTCCCTTTGGCAACCGTTTACAGTGGAATATTATCCCCCCCCCATCCCCCCAAATGTTATTTCCAATATCAGGCCAAATAAAGAGGGCAGACTCTCTACCATCTGTTGCTGTGCATTTAATGAAGTGATAAGAGCAGCAGCAAGCTTTATCGGGGAAGGTGAAATTGCATACTACATAGATATATGAGAAAAAGCTCTCCCGGGAATGATGATGGAATCTACTTCATAGGGATGCTCTGGAAGCTACAATGCAGGCACATGGCAGCTTCCACTTTCTTTCTACCAGTGGAGGCTGGTGATGCCAGTGTCAATGGGGCTTTGTATCCACTCCAGATCTCACTCTGAACTTTAAAGGAGCGATCCATGGTGCTGAACCTAGTTTGGGGATAGGGTTCAGCACCATAGACAGATGCTTTACAGCTCAGACTAAAATCAAGGGTGGATACACAACCCGCTGACATTGGAGCCACCAGCCTCCGCTGCTTTCTACCTGGTCCAGGGGTGGGAAGAGCACTCCCCCATTTAAGGCATGGACCAGCTAAAGGTAAGAGTAAGAACATAGAAAGAGCCTTGAGATCAGACCAAGATAAACCATCTGGTCTGGCATCCTGTTTCCCTAAGTGGGTAGCCACACACTTCCAGGACGTACACAAGTAGAGCAATAGCCAGTGGTGTAGTGCTAAATGTTGATGTGCAGGTGGTCATCTTGACAGTCCCCATAGCCAGGGCCCTAAGGATGGTCCAAAAATGCAGTCTCTCTCTCTCTCTCTCTCTCTCTCTCTCTCTCTCTCTCTCGGAGCACTGGTTAGGCCTCATCTTGAGTACTGTATCCAGTTCTGGGCACCACACTTTAAGAAGGATGCAGACAAACTGGAAAGGGTTCAGAGGAGGGCAACAAAGATGATCAGGAGACTGGAAACAACAGGAGAGACTGAAGGAACTGGGCATGTTTCACTTTCAGAAGAGAAGACTGAGTGGAGATATGATCGCACTCTTCAAGTATTTGAAAGGTTGTCACACAGAGGAGGACCAGGACCTCTTCTCGACCATCCCAGGGTACAGGACACGGAATAATAGTTACAGGAAGCCAGATTCTGGCTGAACGTCAAAAAGACTTCCTGACTATTAGAGCAATATGACCGTGGAACCAATTACCTAGGGCAGTGAAGGCGAACCTATGGCACGCGTGCCACAGCTGGCACGCAGGGACCAATCTGTGGACACGCGAGAGGAGCGAGATCAGGCAGGGATTGCAGCAAGGATTCCCGAGGGGAGGGGCAGGAGAGCAAGTGGAGAGAGGCCAGGCGAGGTGGGGAGGGCAGCTGCCGCTTTAAATGAAGATTCCCCGAGGGGAGGGGCGGGAGAGCAAGCTGGGAAAGGCAAGGCGAGGCGGGCAGCTGCCGCTTTAAATGCTAGGTTGACTCATCTCCGCCTCTCTCTCACCTGCGCGCTTGCTCTCAGCCCTGCCTGCCTGCAAAGGAGTGGCTGGGCTACTCCTTTAAATCCCTGCGCTCACGCACACTCCTCTTCCTCCAGCGTTGCCTACCTCAAAACCGATTCTTCAGGCCCAGTTGCTCTGAAAAGTCTCAGTCTCTCCCTCTCTCTCTCTCACACACACACGTTCAAGAAAGAAGCAGAGACTGACCTACTGCCTCATTCAGACATAGCAGCCAAACAGGACACACATACATACACAGCCAGTCCTGGCCCAGGACATTTTGCTGCCTGAAGAGGACTGGCAAATGCCTTGCATTTGTCACTGGATGATCTGGGCCAGTCACTACCTCTCAACCTAACCTACCTCACAGGATTGTTGTGAGGGTAAGAATGGAGAGATCATTTGTTCCTGGAGGAAAGGCAAAACAAATATGAGAGCCAGTGTAGTGGTAAGAGACCTGGGTGCTAGTCCCCACCTGTTGCTGTGTTTTTAATGTGTTTGAATGTATTAGTTTACTGTTTTTATCAAGTTTATTTGTGATTGTAAGCCATCTTGAGTGCCAATTTTCTTTGTACCCCTTCAGTGCAGGGTACAAATCAAATCAATAAATAAAACCCAGCCCATTAGCAGACTGGATAACTCTGGACTACACTGTAGTACAGCCTAAATTACATGTTAAATTCAGGATTACCAAGTATAGATCCTAATTACCAAAAACACTAATGATCTTGTTCTTTCTCACAGTGTAGAACAGAATGATTTTGTTCTAGAATTCCTGTTACAGAATTCTTTTCTTCATTGTTATCACCTTTAAAAGATTTTGAAGAATGATGCACAGAGCATGGCTTGGATGTAAAGCCCTAACATGACCTGAGTGCTGCACATGTTGCTCTCAAACTAACGGAGTATGAGCCAAGGTTTGACAAATTATCAGCATGCGTGCAATAGCAAAAATCACATTAATTGTGCAAAAGCATGCCCAATGCAAACTTTTACCTAATGCAGTGTTTGCAGTCCAAGACATAAAGTGTTTAAAATGTGTTAAGCACGTTTAGTTTTCTTGTTTATCTTGCTCATCCTAGTACAGGTTGACTTTTACTTTTACTAATCCGACACCTGTAGAAGCAGGGAAAGGACCCAGGGTAAAGCTTGCCCCATACAATTTCAGTCTGGCATATAGTCATATTACAAGTTGAGAATCCCTTATCCAAAAATACATGTGCCTAATTATTTAAAAAGTTTGTATAAATTCCCTTCAGGCTATGTGTACAATGTAGTACTATAATAATTTTAGAGTTGATTTTTTCCCCCAACAAAAAACTGTTTGTATCATTGAAAGCTGTGTTATTGTGTTTTTCTTTTAAGACAAAATATGTTAATTAGTTTGGACAACTGTATGAGTTGTTTTTCTAAAACTAAAACCTCAGTATTCAGGTTTAATTGCAGTGTTGGCACTTTGAAATAAATAAGTTGGTTTTGTGTTGCAGTTTGGGCACTCGGGCTCAAAAAGGTTCGCCATCACTGACCTAGGGAGATAGTGGGCTCTCCCTCACTGGAGGCATTCCAGTCCAGATGCAGCTGGGCAGCCATCTGTCAGGGATGCTTTAACCTGGATTCTTGCTTTGAGCAGGGGGCTGGACTCGATGGCCTTATAGGCCCCTTCCAACTCTACTATCAATGATTCTATGATCTCTATCTCTGTCTCTATTTCTATCAGTGGGAAAACCCATTCCTTCCCACCAGCTACTGTGAAGATTTCTACTAAACTCAGAGGGAAGTGGGAAGTCTGAGGGAGGTGGCAGGCTATGTCATCATCCCTGCTAATCAAAAGTCCTGGCACATCGACCCTGTGAGCCTTGACTCTGCTATGCCACCAGTGATAACCCTTTCCCTCTGCTGCTTCCCCCCACCCCAGTAACTGGTATTCAGTGACATAATGGTTCTGATAATAGAGTTCCATTTAGCCAGCATGTCTAACCTCCACAAGTAAATGAATGCGATGAGAGATCAAGTGAGATTTGAACTGGACCTCCTATGATCGTGCACAGAAAGTGGTGCCAATATATGCCCACTTCAAACTCTCCCTGCTCTGGAACCTCCTTTGGAATGTTTTAATGGCAATTTGACAGTGTATCATCCCAGGGTATGGTCTGAAGGCACGTGGGGCAGGGCAGCCACCATGCTGAAGCTAAGCAGGTCTGGGGTCTGGTCAGTGCTTGGAGGGGAGACCACCTGGGAACTGCATGTAACTACCTTGAGTTCCATGATGGAAGAAAGGTGGGATATATATCAATGTATAACAAAGACAACGGAGGAAGCAATCCCTGGCTGCTGTCATGCCATTAGGATGCAGCAGATGGAGAAAAGGAAAGCAGGGCATCCCACATCCCTTCAGCTTTGCTGAGAGAACAGCTGCCTTTGGCTCTTCCTCAACTGTTTCCATCCCAGCTGGTCATTGTAAGAACTTGGTAACCTTAAGAAGTGGTAACTTGCAACGATCAGATCAATCCCCTTTCATCTGGGGAGATTTCCAGCTAGAATAGCTTCTAGCACTGCTATCAGTCTCCACTCAATCATGGAGCATTCAGCCTGCCATAAATTCTTCACAGGAGTCTTTTAGATTCCTGAGGACACAAACCATCTTCTGTTGTTGTTGTTGTTGTTGTTGTTGTTGTTGTTGTTGATGATGATGATCTGTAAGCCACCTGTGGAGCCTTTCTGGCTGAAAAGGAGGGTCAATAAATCAATAACTTGAAAACAAGTAAAAATTGGCATAAGGTTTCATATGCCAACATTGCTCCTCCCTTTCTCTCTTGGCCTCTTACTAGGTACCGCGAGGTTCCTTGCATCTGCTGTGCAAACAGGTGGGGGATCTGTGCAGGATGGTATCAAGACTTGCTTCTTCACCCTATCCTGCTGTCCTGGACTGAGGCTCAGATGTAAACCAATTCTTTGAACTTGCTTTCTCTCTGCTGAACAGTCCCAGCACCAGCAGGCAGCTGCCAAGATCCCAGCAAGGCCCAGAATTGATGCATGCCTTTGGCTACACTTTAAACATCCCCCTCCCCGGCACAACCCTCCAATCAGTGCCAACTACCTGGGTCTGAGAGCCACCATTTAAATTTCCCACAATGCTCCTGACATAGTGTTGCTCCAGGACATTGTGGGAAATTTAAATGCCCCCCCCCAGGGGTTATGATGGCAGAGCACAACAGCAGCAGCAGAATTCACCCAACAAACACACGCACACACAGGACCTGCTTCTAAAGTAGTTACTTTTAAAATAAATAACAGTAACATTAAGATTTCTTAGGCACTATAAGCTTGATGGTTATAGACTTTGTAAGTGCAGTTTCTTAAATGTTACTTATTCCGTGAGGAAAGAAAAAACACAGGTCAAGTACCTTTGCTTAAAACCAAGCAAACATCAGTTAAGTCTGTTAACTGTCAGAACGTCCTAACTGTCAGGGAGATAGAGAATGGAATTTCTAACTTATGCCAGGCAATGTCCAGCATTCCCTCCCCTGATACAATTAAGTGGTTTGCTCTACTGAACACTGCCCCCTGACTTCTCAAGAAGTTTGGTTTCTGCCTTTGCCCTTTTACTACACTATAACAATCTATCTTAACCCTTGATTGGGCAGTCAACTTAAAAAACCCTTCTTGCAGAGTTGACATCTTCTCATTGTATACTCCAACAGTGTTCTTGGAGCTGCCATTTAAATTTCCCCTTATAAATTTAACTGGGGTACAACAAGAGGTGTTGGAGAAATCTGCAAAGAATTCAAATGAGTTCAGATTTCTATGAAGCCAACCTGTGGATTCCACAGCGGACTGACTTTTTCTGAGCCACACAGATTCTGTGGACTTGTGGTCCGGGTTTTCACTTTTGGGAGGATTAGCACTAATTCACATTAACTAAGCATTAGTGCTAATGTACACTTGGCCAAATGCACTAATGCGACCTAGTACAAATAGAACAAAATTCTGGTAAAAAAATTCTGATTCCGTCAATGAGTGGATAACAGAACAAAAAATGTCTGACAATCCATGAAACACAGACGGAACAGATTTAACAAAATCTGAACATTCCCTAGGTACAACAAACTAAACTTTTCTTTGGTACAACAAACCAAACTCTCTCTCTCTCTCTCTCTCTCTCTCTGCCTCACTGCAAACATTCCAGAGTACATTTCACAGGGCTGTTCTTGAGGGGGGAAAATCACAGAAGAATGTGATTTCTTTTCTGCCCAGCTATGAAATTAAAATATTCCAATTACCTCTAAGTGGTTTCCAATTTACTATGCCTCCAATGTTCAGCTGTCACTCAGTTTGAATGACACTATTGAGGCTTGTCGGGTTGTCAGGCTTTTAGCATGGCGATGCTGTCTGGTTCAGGAAGAAATATTTTCTGTTTCTTTGGAACCCCAGTAATTGGTGATGGTAGAACTTTAAATATAACCCCTAAGTAACAGCAAGGAACATAAAGTATTCAAATGGGTGAATTTATGCAGGAGTAATGTCTCGATTCCACAATTCAAAGTTTGTGGAACAAACACAGTTCATGGCCAAGCCACACATTATATGGGAGATCTGTGGATAGATCTCCCATGTATTTTTCTTATCCTAAAAGCAGCTGTACCGTGTGTGTGCATTTTGATCTTGGCTATGACCTGGTGGTAGAGAAGCAGTTTAATCCTTCCCCATCATGCAGATTCCCTGTTGCAAATCCCTTCCTTCCCCTGGGGAGGCCCAGTGTCCTGGTTCACACATAACAAGAAGCCACCATGGGTGAATCCCACCGTAGGGGTTCTTGCTGTGACAGCAGCCACCATTTTGAATATTTGAGCCTTGTCTGAGCGTGGAAAGCTAAGCAGGGTCAGGCCTGGTTATTACTTGGATGGGAGACCCCTCCTCTAGTTTCCTGCATTGAGCAGGGGGTTGGACTCGATGGCCTTGTAGGCCCCTTCCAACTCTATGATCTATGAATCTACACCGTAACTTGTTATGTGTGAACCTGGTGAGGGTGGGTTGTTGCGGTGGTTAACAAGCCACCCGCAGCCCTAAAACAGCCCATGGATTCTGGGTGGCTTGTCAACCACCCCAACAACCCACCCTCCACCAGGTTCACACATAACGACAAGCTACAGTGCGCTCCTGCTGTGGTTTGAATATTCAAAATGGCAGTGGCTGCCATGATGAGAAGCCCCACAGGGAAATTCACCCATGGTGGCTTCTCATTATGTGCAAACCAGTCCAGTAGTTCCCATTTGCTGTGGAAGGGAAAGCATACACGTGCCTGTATTTAGGATGGCCACTTACCTGTCGCCAAAGAAGAGGAAATGCACTGCCCCAAAAAAGAGGACAAAAGAGGGTATAGATCTGCTTTAAACTTGCATATGCTAATTTAGATGTATAGATGCACATCTAGAAATAATTACTGGGATTTGAATAGGGATACATACAAATGCAATACATCTCACTGTGGTGGGGAAGACTGTGACAACGTGTTCTTCTGTGTGCTTGCTCAGTCTGCTGTCCAGGAGCTAAGTGCTGATGGGCAACTTCGAGGCCTCCGACTCTCCCTTGCAATGGAACTTTATCTGCAAACTGGATCTGGATCGGACAGCCCCTCAAATAGAAGATGCCTTCATAGAATCATAGAAAAGTAGAGTTGGAAGGGGCCTACAAGGCCATCGAGTCCAACCCCCTGCTCAATGCAGGAATCTAGGTCAAAGCATCCCTGACAGATGGCTGTCCAGCTGCACCTTGAATGCCTCCAGAGTGGGAGAGCCCACAACCTCCCTAGGTAGTTGATTCCATTGTCTTATTGCTCTGACAGTCAGGAAATTTTTCCTGATGTTTAGGTGGAATCTAGGTTCCTGTAACTTGAGCCCATTATTCCGTGTCCTGCAAACTGGGATGATCGAGAAGAGATCTTTGCCCTCCTCTGTGTGACATCCCTTCAAATACTGGAAGAGTGCGATCATATCTCCCCTCAGTCTCCTCTTCTGAAGGCTAAACATGCCCAGTTCTTTCAGTCTCTCCTCATAGGGCCTTGTTTCCAGTCCCTTTATCATCTTTGTTGCCCTCCTCTGAACCCTCTCCAGTTTGTCTACATCCTTCTGAAAGTGTGGTGCCCAGAACTGGACGCAGTACTCAAGATGAGGCCTAACCAGTGCCGAGTAAAGGGGAATTATCACTTCCCGCGATTTGGAAGCTATACTTCTATTAATACAGCCCAAAATTGCATTTGCCTTCTTTGCAGCCACATCGCATTGCTGGCTCATATTCAGTTTGTGATCTACCACAATTCCAAGATCCTTCTCACTTGTAGTATTGTTGAGCCAAGTGTCCCCCATTCTGTAACTCTGCATTTGGTTTCCTCTCCCTAGGTGCAGCACTTGGCATTTATCCCTATTAAATTTCATTCTGTTGTTTTCGGCCCAGCGCTCCAGCCTATCGAGGTCACTTTGAATTTTGTTTCTGTCTTCCAGAGTATTAGCTGTTCCACCCAACTTTGTGTCATCTGCAAATTTGATAAGCATTCCCCGTACCTCCTGATCCAAGTCATTAATAAAAATGTTGAAGAGCACCGGGCCCAGGACCGAGCCCTGTGGTACCCCGCTCGTTACCTCTCCCCAGTTTGAGAAGGAACCATTGATAAGCACTCTTTGAGTCCGATTCTGTAGCCAATTGTGGATCCACCTGATAGTTGTTCCATCTAGCCCACTCTTAGCTAGCTTACTAATCAGGATATCATGAGGCACTTTGTCGAAAGCTTTGCTGAAGTCTAGATATATAATGTCCACAGCATTCCCACAGTCCACAAGGGAGGTTACCCGATCAAAAAATGAGATCAGATTAGTCTGACAGGATTTGTTCTTGACAAATCCATGCTGGCTTCTAGTAATCACTGCATTGTTTTCAAGGTGCTTGCAGACTGACTTCTTTATAATCTGCTCAAAAATCTTCCCGGGGATTGATGTCAGACTGACTGGCCTATAGTTCCCAGGTTCCTCCTTCTTGCCCTTTTTGAAGATGGGAACAACATTTGCCCTCCTCCAGTCGTCTGGCACTTCACCTGTCCTCCATGATTTCTCAAAGATAATAGACAGTGGTTCTGAGAGTTCTTCTGCCAGTTCCTTTATTACTCTAGGATGCAGCTCATCAGGCCCTGGAGATTTAAACTCGTTCAGAGTAATCAGGTGCTCCTTGACCATTTGCCTATTAATCTCAAGCTGCAATCCTGCCCCTTCAGTCTGCACTTCAGGTTTGCCAGGGGGGTCATAGACCCTCTTTTGGGAGAAGACCGAGCCGAAGTAGGAATTGAACACTTCTGCCTTTTCTTTGTCTTCTGTTATCAATTTGCCATCCTCATTACGTAGTTGAACCACCAGTTCTTTCTTCTGTCTTTTACTGTGCATGTATCTGAAGAAAGCTTTTTTGTTGCTTTTAGCATTCCTCGCTAACCTTAGCTCATTCTCAGCTTTAGCCTTCCTGACACTATTCCTGCAGTTCTGTGCTACCTGCCTGTACTCTTCACTTGTAGCCTGTCCTTCCTTCCACTTCCTATACGTGTCCTTTTTTGTTTTCAGGTCGTCTTTGAGTTTATTGTGAAGCCACATTGGCTTCTTCTGTTGCCCTCTGCCTTTTTTCCTTTTGGGAATTGTTTGCAATTGTGCCTTTAAAATTTCCTTTTTTAAAAACTCCCACCCCTCCTGGGCTCCCTTTCTCGTGAGAGTCACTTGCCATGGGATCTTACTAATCATTGTTCTGAGTTTGTTAAAATTGGCTTTCCTAAAATCCAGGGTACGTGTTTGGCTACACTCAGCTTTTGCTTCCGTTAGAATCAAGAACTCAAGTATAACATGGTCACTTTCCCCCAGAGTTCCCGAAACTGCCACTTTATCCACTAACTCGTCTCTGTTGGTTAGAATCAGGTCAAGGATAGCCGATCCTCTAGTTCCTTCCTCCACTTTCTGTAGGAGAAAGTTATCAGCAGCACAGCTCAGGAATTTCTTGGAGGGGCCATGTTTGGCTGAAAAAGTCTCCCAACAGATATCAGGGAAATTGAAGTCTCCCATTACTACCACATTGTGCCTCCTTGAAACACTGGCAATTTGTTTTTCAAAAGTTCCATCCTCGTCTTCTCCTTGATTGGGTGGTCGGTAGTAGACTCCAACCGCCATGTTCGTTTTATTCTTTGCCCCCTTTATTTTAACCCAGATGCTCTCAATGGGGCTGCCAAGCTCCTCTTCCTGTATCTCTGTGCAGAGATACGTATTTTTAACATACAGTGCAACTCCACCTCCCTTTCTGTTGCTTCTGTTCCTTTTGAACAAGTTATACCCTTCAATTGCTGTATTCCAGTCATGGGAGTCATCCCACCAGGTTTCAGTTATCCCTATCAAGTCGTACTTGCCCTCATGTATCAAGAGTTCAAGTTCGTCTTGTTTGTTGCCCATACTCTGGGCATTAGTATAAAGACATCGAAGACTATGTGCTTTATAGTCCGACTTTCCCCCTACATTTTGTGGTAGACTATCAATGGGCACCGCTGGAGCTGTTCTCTCCATTGTGGCATAGAGGCCTTCTTCCATTGGTACCCCCGAGTTTATGTCTCCCTCCCCTGTTGGATTCAGTTTAAAGCCCTCCTGATTAAGTTCCTCATGCTGTGGCCAAACACATTCTTCCCAGTCCTTGTGAGGTGCAACCCATCCTTTGCCAGCAGTCCATCTTCCAGGAAGTGTAGCCCGTGGTCCCAGAATCCAAATCCCTCACGTCGGCTCCACCTTCGTAGCCAGTCATTCACTCGGAGTATTTTTCTTTCCCTTTCTATGCCTCTTCCAAGTACTGGAAGGATGGATGAGAAAACTATCTGGGCCCCGAAGTTCTTGAGTTCCCTTCCCAGCTCTTCAAAGTCTGCCGTGATTTCTTTGTAACTCCGCTTGGCAGTATCATTTGTACCCACGTGGAAGAGAAGAAAGGGGTATGTGTCGGTGGGCTGCATGAGCCTCGGCAGCTGCTCTGACACATCCTTAATCCGTGCTCCGGGGAGACAGCACACCTGGCGAGTCCATGGGTCTTCGCGACATACTTTGGCTTCGATCCCCCGCAGGAGGGAGTCTCCCACTATGAGTACTCTTCTCTTCCTCTTGCTGTAGGCCTTGGCTTGATTGCCTCCACTCGACTGACCCTCAGCCTCTTGCTCGCTATCACGTTGGGTGCCCGGTAATCCGTCCTCTGCAGGCTGTCCTCTGCTCTCGTCCTCAAGTACATGGAAGCGGTTCCATAGCTCCACTGCTTCCACAGGCGCAGAGTGTCTTGTAGTTCTTGTGCTCCTAACAGTCACCCTTTTCCAGGGAGTTCCCCCTGCATTATTTTCCCTTGCCTCAGCAGTCTCCGACTCCGCCTCATCCTGCCGTTGCCCTTCTGGCTCCTGTACTGTGCTTTGGTGCTGTAGATCCACCGTTCTGTCTAAGAACTCCTCGCTTTCTCTTATGCTCCTGAGGGTTGACACTTGCTGCTCCAGTCCTCTGACCTTTTCTTCCAACAGCGTGACCAGCTTGCACTTGTTGCACGTGTAGGCCATGTCGATCTCCGGCAGGAAAACAAACATAGCACACCCCTTGCAGGTCACCACCACTGCTGAGTCCTTTCCTTCCATAGTGCTCGGTTTCTGTCTTCCTATATTTTTTTTTTTTTTTTTTTTTTTAGGGACCTCCCCCTGGACCTCCCCTGCCGAACTCCGCTGCCAAACTCCTGTTTTCTCTCCCTGTTCGCTCGCTCTGTTCGCTCGCTCTCTGGGAGCCTGCTTGCCTTTTCACAGTCCCAAAAACAGCTGGAGCCTCTCTCCTGTTGTGCTCCTGCTCAGCTGGGAGTCAGGAACAGAATGAGCTCCCAGGCCACACCCTTCCTTTTAAGCTCTCAGGCCACACCCTTCCCTTTCAGCTCTCAGGCCACACCCTTCCCTTTCAGCTCTCAGGCCACACCCTTCCCTTGCAGCACTAGTAGTTGTTGTTTGTACAGCAGCACTTGCTGTTGCAGCACTTGTCGTTCTACTCCGCTGCCAAACTCCTGTTTTCTCTCCCTGTTCGCTCGCTCTGTTCGCTCGCTCTCTGGGAGCCTGCTTGCCTTTTCACAGTCCCAAAAACAGCTGGAGCCTCTCTCCTGTTGTGCTCCTGCTTCAAATGGAGGATTGTCCTCTGTCAAGGAGGAGGACATATGACCACCCTATTGCATCGTGCCTTCATGTTATCTCTCTACAGCTAATAGTAGATCATGTGGGAGGGGCATTACATCACAGAAGGGTCAATCCCCTCTTGCCGTGGCCCTTTCCAAGTAACCCCCTTCTGCACAGTTATTTTTAAGAGAAGAAAGATATGTCTGGAGATCCAACCACAGTTTCCCATGAAACATGTAGTTTGCCTTTGCATCTTACCCTGAACCAGGTAGTCTCAGGCACTGCTGCAATCAAATTAATGTCTTAATGAGAAGGCATCATTAGAATAGGTCCATCTGTAAGAAATATTGACTGCAGGTTGTCCACTACTGCCACCTTTCCTATCTGGGCATTTCAGTTGGTGCCAAATGAGCCAGTGTGATGCAGCAGTTAGATTGTCAGGGAAGACCTGGGTTCAAATCCCCATGCAGGCATGAAACTCACTGGGTGACCTTGGGCCAGTGTAACCTAGGGTTGTTGGAGGATAAAATGGGAGGGGAGCAGAGGAGAATCATGTCCTAAATTCCTTGTAAATAGGATGTGTGTGTGTGTGTGGGGGGGGAGAGAAGTATGTTATATAAATAAATGTGGTGGACCACCTCCTCACAAACATGGGTAACAGAGAACAAATTGTGACCATATCTCAAGGATCTGCACTGTCTCTCTGGGCACAAAGGAAGGAGCTGATTTTTAGCTACCTACAAAGATTTAACACCTTGGGCCCCATGTATCACAGTCATGGTCACATCAGCCTCCTCTCCTTTGTTCTACCATGACACTTACAATCAAACAGAGTGCCTTCTTGACCTTCTGTGGACCAAGTGTGAAGAGTCAGGTCTTCTCAGAGGTGGACCCCCTTCTCATAGAGATGAACAAATACGCAGATACGAAACTTCCTTTTCCTGAGTCAGACGGTTGGTCCATCCAGTTCAGTATAGTCTACTCTGAGTGGCAGTGGTTCTCCAGGGTGTTTCTTATCCTTTAACTGGAGATGCTGTTAAATGAATTTGGGCCCTTTGGTATGCATTGCAAGGCATGTGCTCTAACATTGAATTATGGTCTCTCCCCAAGGGACCATATGTCCATCAAAGGAGCAGTAGCTTGTGCAATGGTTCTCTGGCAAACTACCATCTCACCAAATGGGGAGATGGGAGAGAGGGACCTGATTCCTTTAGGGTAAACTGCTTAGAGATTTTATTATATTAAGCAGTATATAACTACAATAAATAGATAAATAAATAAATTCCTTACTAGAGGATATAACGAGATGGTGCGTCAACACCATGCAACACCATGCTGAATGGGTAGCAATACCCTGCATAATGATGTCAGTGGCCCATGCCAAGTGCTGTTAGCCATTCCTTGTGGTGGTGCTGAAGAAGGAGCCTCCCGCCTCCCATGCCTTTGATTTATGACACCCTCTAGTAATGCCATTGGTTTCCACTCCCCCATTCTGCAGCAATGTTTAGTAGTGTGGAAGTTTGATGTCCAGTACTGAACCCACTGCAGGAGTCCCTGCTGCACATCAATACCTACTCAAGGTATTGGGATTTTCTTGTTTTGGCTGGCATTCAACAGCTATGGTCAAGGAGATGATGGATAGAAACTGAAACAACAAACATACCTTAGAGATCTATGTCTCCCTATGTTTAGTCACAATCTTAAAAACAGCTTTATGCCAGTTAAAGAAAACCTCTTGGATTGTAGCAACAATGTTCCCCAGGTACAAAAAGATAGGGTACATTGACAGTTGTTCTTAGTACCTGCCCCACAACTTGAAACTTACCCCAGAGATACGTAAACCCTAGAGACACATAGAAGTCATCAGGTTGTTTTTATACATTACGCTAACAAATACCTTTGAATCTCTCTTGGGCTATTTATGTTTCATGTGAACATCAACACAGAAGAGGAATGAAATGGCCCTTCTAGCCTTACACATTCTTGCCCAGCCTTCCCCAAACTGGTGCCCCCCAGATGTTTTGGACTTTAAATCCCATTAGCCCCAGGCAACATGGCTATTGGTAAGGAACTCTGGGAGTTGTAGCCCAAAACATCTGAAGGGCACCAGGTTGGAAAAGGCTATTTCAGCCAATGATATTATGAAGAGGAATAGACATATTATAGACCAGCAATAGGCAACCTGGTGCCCCCCCCCAGATGTTTTGGACTACAACTCCCATAAGCCTCCAGCCAGGATGGCCAATGATCTGGAATTATGGGCATTGTGATCCAAAATATAGGTTGTCTACCCATGTTATAGACAAGACCAGGGGTCTTCAAACTACGGCCCGTGGGCCGGATCCGGCCCAGCGTGCCCGTCATCCTTCCCTGCTTCCGTGGCCCGACTGGGCCCGCCAGGCTCTCAGCCGCCCGAAGGGGCTTGCTATATTCTTCGATCTCCCAAGAGCCAGCTGCGCGGCTGCCGCCGCCCGCGCTGGTCCCGTCCGTCACTTCCGGCCGGCGTCAGTGACGCACTGACCCTGCTCCTCGCGTTGAACCCCCGCGCTCTGTTTTTGAATGGCAAAAGAATGTTTTTGTTTTAGTTTTTGTCTCTGCAATCTGAATACCCTCCACCTTCACTCATGACTCGTCACATATACCTTACTCCAAAACAAATACCAATTTCCTTATGACTTACCCCTCCTTCCATGCTTTGACAGGCACTCCATCTTTTGCTTGTTGGTTTGAAGTGTCATTTGAACAGTATATCCAATCACCAATCCATCCTGCCCTTCTTCAATATATGTGATTTTTCTAAAACAACAACAACATTTGTTTTTAAGCTGAGAAACTCCTCTGTCTGAGGAGGGTGTGTGTGTGTATACTCTGTGATGTCACAGGTGCCTAGCCAATCAGCACTCTTCATAGCCTCTTTTTGCTGCATAGCCAGTGTGGCATAGTGGTGAGAGTGCTGGACTGGGACTCGGGAGATCTGGGTTCTAGTCCCTGCTCGGCCATGAAACTCACTGGGTGACTTTGGGCCAGTCACTGATTCTCAGCCTAACCTACCTCACAGGGTTGTTGTGAGGATAAAATGGAGAGGAGGACGAGGATTATGTAAGCCGCCTTGGGTTCCTTGCAGGAAAAAAGGCGGGGTATAAATATAATAAATAAATAAATAAACTTCTTTCCGCCAAGCTCAGTCCTCAAGAGAAGACTGTATATGTGGCAACAACATAGTGAGTGCGCTTTCCAGAACAAAATGGGTCATCTGTGTCTGTGTCTGTCTCTCTGTCTCTCTGTCTCTCTCTCTCTGTAGACAAACACAAACATGTCTGCGAACAATTTTCATGACTAAAAGCGTTTGTATCCTTTAATTCCGGAGATTCCTTAGCTTGGGCAGTGCTGCAAAGTGAACTGGAAATAATGTCTCTTGTCAATAAAAAACCTCTGAGCAGAGAGGAGGGGTGTGCGTGTGCCATCCGCAGGGCCCTTCAGCAAGCATGCTGTCCGATTGCCTCAGAATTGCAGGCATGTGGGCGGCTGGCCTCAAGGGTTGGCATTATTGGGCACCTGTGGAGCCAGCACTGTGTGTGTGTGTGTGTGTGTGGTGAGGGGAATGTTGGATGGTGGTGACAGTTGTGAGAACTTCAGCCCTCTTTCCCCTACCAAGTGGTGCTTGAACCAAATTAGTTTGTTTTCAATGTATTTTTTTTGTTTCTTTTATCTGTTTTTTTGTCTTTTTATTGTTCATCGCTCCTGAATATGCTTGATGTGGAGCAGTATACAAATGCTGTAAATAATAATAATAATAATAATAATAATAATAATAATAATAATAGAGCTCTGATCTTCATCATCTTTCACGGGTCAATGGTCAAAAATCCACTGACTGTTTACATGCCAGTGCCAACCTAACATGTTTTCGCCCTTGAATTAAATGTGCTAAACTTACCCTTTTTGGACTGGAATTTGCTTTTTATTTTTTAATGGCATACTGGTTGAATACAGACAACCATGTGTTAAGGGGCAACTTTGCATTGCATTCATGTAATTACTTAGTAATCTTATCTATTTAAAACGATTTTATTTAAAAATATATAAACTGCCCTTCATTCAAAAGGGATGTAAAAGTGGTGTCCATAAAATTATTTTAAAAATATAATAACAAAATCATTACAAAATAAGAGGCATAAAAACCATCCCACCAGCAAACAAATGTACAAAAATGAATCCAAATAATCATTTAAAGTTTAAAATGAAATATACAAAGTTGGTAGCAATCATATCTCCCCTGGGAGGTCATTCTAAAGTTGAGATGCCATGACAGGGGAGGCCATCTGGAAGAAGGAAAGTAGTATTCTCCTCATAACTCTGTGGGATTTACAGACAAAACTTGTTACATGAACACCATAGTAAGGTAAATTGTCCTCCATGATCACTCATAGTAATGGGGGCTGAATACAAGAAAATAGCACCTCCGCTGAAATCTAGTGTCCAAAGCAGATCTTCACATTAGTTCATGGTAAAGCTGACCCTACCAGTGTCTTTCATAGATTTTGTTTGTTTGTTACTTTGTTTGTTTTTTTAGAAAGGGCACAACATCTTCTGCTCCTCACTATTCCTCATACTGCTTTGCTAGAGGATCAAAAATACATCTAATCATGTTATACAATGTTCACATGGGAAAGAGAAGACACAGTTATGGCATGGTTCTCTAATCACTTGGCACTAGGCCTGCATTACTGGGTGATTAAGCATATTTGACAGGCAAGAACACCAGAATTGTGATATTAAATCCCCACATTTACAAAAATAGCATGAATTGGCCAAATGTCACACACAATATATTTTGTGAGAAAGGGTCCTGAGATGAGTCAGCGAAGGGCAATGTTCATCTACGTACCTAACCTAAATTAGCGATCATTTCATTGGAATATCTTGGACCAACCCTTCAACTTTACCCACCCCCAAATTCAAATCTTACTGCCTTGTCCCTTTGCTGCTCCACAGTCACAAATGTATTGGGACTGGAGCATCAACTTGCCTTTATTGTGCACATGAAAGAATTATTTCTGAAAAAGAATCCATTTTTTTTAAAAAAAAAACAAACCCTGCGGTTGCTAAAAATATGTAAAGCAGGGATTTTTGCTGCAAAATAGCCTTGGCAAAGCACACCCACGATGGCATAAATGGTTGGCGTGATACAGAAAAACAAACATCAGAAGATGAAATAGCATCAGACGCCGCAAAGCGACTCCCCCTTCCTCTCTGAGCCCTTTTCCTAGGCTTGTTTATGCAGCCCCATTTAAATCCAGCTAATTGTATAAATCCTTTATTTCTGTTTGAATTCTCTCCCAGATGACACCACCCCCTGACAATTTTTGATTCCCTTATAATGTACCCTCTCATTTTAAATAAAGAAACATGCTGGAGGGGAAAAAAATATTAAGATGGTATTGTCTTCTTCATGTGCTTTCCTTTGATTTGGATTTTCCGCTTGAAAAGAATTATGTGTTTGGGAAAGGAATGCTTTTTTTGTTTTTGTTTTTGTTGGGAGGGGGGAACAATTCATTGAAGGAGAAAGGCATTTGGAGGAGGAATTAATTTTTAGGATGGAGGAGAAATGAATTTGTTAAGAGGGGAAAAATTCAGCGAATGTGGATCACAGGAGTGGGAAGTCAGGATTTAGTTCTTGTAAAGAATGTACCCTTTCCCAGCCTGGAACTCCACTGGAGTACTGACAAGACTTGACAAGAGAACAAGTCAAATTGGTAACACAAAGAGCTTTCCTGCACAAGGCTGTTAATCCACTGTATCTACTTTTGGTTTCGTTGCAGAGTTGAGATCCAAGCACTATACAAAGAGCATTTCCTTGCCTACATTTCCGCTACATAACCTCTAGGTGGCACTATGATATAGCAGAATTGCACAAATACACAAGTGAAAAAGTGGTTTCTTTTGCTTTCACAATGAAATGCTGCATTTTCCCTGATCTAAAATATCTCACTGAAAGTGCTAGTTAGACACAGAAGTGAAACTAGAGGGTCACATCATTGTCTAAAGAACACATAAACAAGTGTAAGTAGGGAATGACAAACACACAATGACTGGGCTCACACAACATGATAATCCATGGTAGTTTATAAGCCATGCTTGTTTCAGAGTGGCTTGTCATGTTGTCTGAATCTGACCAGAGTGGCTTGTGCATGGTTAACAAACCCTGCTGCTAGGTTCAGACCAGATGACAAGCCACTCTGAAACAAACATGGCTTATAAGCCACCATGGCTTATCGTGTTGTGTGAACCCAACAAATGCTTCCTGTAGAAAAGCCCTAGGCCCCTAGATCAGGAAACTGGAGCAAGACCCTGCAATGCAAGCTAGGAAATCCAGCAATCAACTGGAGTCAGCAGCAGTTTTTCATAGAACTTTAGCCAGGCTGTTATCTCTAACTCTACCTCTGTCCCAAGCAAAGCCAGTGTGAGTTAAGAGGTCATGCCCTATTCATCAGGTGATGACTTCAGCAGGGCTGGGGATCCTCTTGCTTCCCTTGGCTCTAGATGAGTAGTAGCAGGGTTCCCTCCCATGCCATGAAGGGCTCCAAGAAGGAGCCATTGTTGGAATCAGAGGAGGGGGCTGGGGCTACCTCCTCAGACAAAGCAGATGCCATCACTGTTGGCTCCTGGAGCTCCTCTCCTGTAGGGGTCTCTGGCATGCTGGGTTTTTCCACGGCTCTCTCTGGGTGTGATCCCTGTCCACTGTCTTCTCCATCCTCTGGGTTATCAGTCTTCCAGAAATAGTGCACCTGCTGGGTCATTCCAAGGTCCATCCAAACCATCATTCTGCTTCCAACAGTGGCCAGTAAGATGCCTTCTGTATCAGGACTAACCTGGGAGCCACCGTGGGCCTGACTATTGGGGAGCCAGGGTCGGATTTGGAATCAGACCAGGATGATGTAGATTCCAGTGCAATCATGGAAAGCTCAAGGCTAGAGAGCTTGGAGCTGTCTGACTACTCATCTGATTACAGGCAGAGGGAGAGCAGAACTCCTTTTCACCCATAGCTACAAGATACAAATTCTAGCCAAGCCTCTGATCTATGGCCTGGGTATGTAGGAACCAGGCAGGGGGAAGAAGCTGAAGGGGAGGGCATTTCAGGTATGTCTCCCAAGGGGAGACATCAACTCAAGAGGGAGGAACAGCGATGCCCTCTTCAACATTCTGCTTGCTTAAGGGCTAGAAATCCCTGTCGGGATAGATCATTAGAAGATGGGATCTAACAGCCACTCCTATATTTAAATCAATGTAAATGTACGTCTTGGCTGTTTTGATTTTGTTATACCCTCTTTGGGTATTTTATATAGAGAGGGCTGGTTTTTTTTTGGGGGGGGGAAATCAGGATAAATTATTTAATTAATGGCTCCTGCTCAGTTCCATGAAGAAAAGTAAAATGGGCAGTAATCTGGAACTGCAGATGGAAGAAGCAAGAGAGCCAAATTTGACTTTGCCCCAGGTTTTTGTATCACCAGAGCAAGGGGGCAGGTTTAGTCATACCCACACCCACATACCGAAGAACTGAGTATGGGTTGAGTGTGAACCATGGGTTCACATGCTTAACCATGGGTTATCATGTTCCCTGAACCCAGCTGCGCTAACAAGCCATAGCTTGTTAACAACAAACTACCCATGAAGAGAACCCATGGTTTGTTGTTGAGTTGTGAACTGTGGGTTGTTCACCATAGGTATGTTATCTCGGCTGGGTTCAAACAACACAACAACACACGTTTCAACAACAACTCACACTGAACCCTTGAGTGTGGGTTATTGCGTTGTCTGAACCCAGTCATTGAATAAATCCCATACTGATTAGCAGCTGCCATCCCAAAGTTACTATTTATTTCTTTAGCCAGCTGCCAGCCTCCTTTGGTTCAGCTATTCATCTGTCCCATGTGAGCTTGCATTAAGATGAATTTCCAGCATGTTTACAGAAACTTTGGCTAGTTAGAGAAGGAAACTATGGTCCGTGTTGACCAGGCTACTTGAGCGAAGTCTGATCTCTTCCACCAGGTCTAATTAGACCTGGGGCTCACACACTCAGCGGATTTTGAAGACCATGACCCCTAAAGTTAAAAAGTATTCCAGGCAGAAGCCTTGCGTCTCTTGTCAGTTTGAAGCCTCGTTAGCAATACTCCCCTGCTTTAATTCCCTCTGATTAGCAACTTTGCTGTCTGTCAGAGCAAGGGGTGAGAATGAAGTTTAACAAGGTTCTGATTGCATCCCCCACTTAGCAAGGAAAATGTTCTTGCATTAAGTCCTAATGGAGCTTGGTTTCTAAAGATATCATAAAGACCTTTGGTGCAGTTCGGCTTGTTTTTCACTTAACTGTTATGCAAGCAGTTATGGGCTACTCTGATGGCACATACTAATCCCAGGATTGCATGCACATGTTGCAGAGATGCATGGCTCAACACAGCTGCCTCAGGTTCCTGTATGAAACACATGAACAGATGCATGCATTTACCATGTGCTACTGCATGACATGTGAAGCAAACTTCAGGTATAAACACAGTGCAATCCTATGCATTTTGACTCAGAAGCAAGTCCCACTGGGTTCAACGGGACTTACTCTATAGTAAGTGCACATTGGATTATAGCTTTCAACTGCTTTTCTCATTGGGTTTGTGCTCTCTAGCAAATGCTAATTTTATTTTCACAAAACCTATAGGTTGGGGGGCAGGGTGGAAACCTCAGCAACACTAAAAATCAGAACCAAAAAGAACTTGGAATATACTTTTCTTTCCCAAGGATGACAATTAATACTATGCTTTAATTTTTTTGTCCTTTCTGCAGTATCAGACAATTTGGCAGTATCAGGCATTTTAAAATTGTGAGCTGCAGAAGCTGTGGCTACATTGCATCTACTTTTTAATTTAGTAGCAACATTGAAACAACTGTAGTGCTTCATTTTTTTAAAAAAGCTGCAAGCACTTTTTTTTTTTGGTGTGTGTGTTATTGTTAGGAAACTGTTGGTTTTACTTGGTTTTGAAGTTCTGCTCTTTTGCGCTTCTGAGTTGGTTGCTTTGAAAATGATAGTGAACTAAACTGTGCAGGATGCTTTGAAAAAATAATTACCTGCTGACATGGATTTTTTTAAAAAACCTGCACTCTCCAGTACAGACGGACAGTTATGTGTTCTGGCATAGAGAGCTTTGAAGGATAGCAGCTGGCAGTCACTAGCAGTTCTCTATATAGTGTATGTACTGTTTCATCCAGGAGGGAATCATGTCCCCTGAGTCTATTGGATAAAGATATTTGTATCCTGCAATTTCATTGACACAGCTAGATTATATCAGCCTTCCCCAGCCTGCTGGCCTCTGGATGTTTTGAACTTCAACTCCCATCAGCCTTAGCTAGCATGGCCAATGGTCAGGAATGCTGGAAATTGTAGTCCAAAAACACTTGGAGCACACCAGGTTGGGGCAATCTGAATTAGATGCTTACATCTCTTCTGGTGTGAACCTACCCAGTACCCATACACTACATTCATCATCTAAGGCCCTCCTCCAGGGGCCTGCTCTGAGGGATGCTTGGAAGGTGACAATGAAGGAGAGGGGCTTCTTGGCAGTGGCACCCCAATTATGAAATCGTCTCCCCAACAAGGCCTGCCTGGTGCCCACTTTGTTATCTTTTCAGCACCAGGTTAAGATCTTCTCTCAGGCATTTGGCAATTGGCAGCATATGTTGAAGCTTTTAATCAGGTCTTGCATTTTTCTTGTTGTTGATTGTTTAAAATTGTTTTTAGATACATGCTGGAACTGGAACCCACGGGGGGGGGGGGGGTGCACCCGTGCTCCACCGCATGTGGTGCTGAAATTCAGCAGTATGGCAGCAGCAAACAAACAGTGATTTTTTTCAAAATGAAGTTCACGAGGAGAGCACCCCTTCTTTCAAAGAAAAATCGTGCTTCCAGGAGCCTTCTGGGAGTGCAATTTCTGCTTCAAAACAAGGTGCACACTGCTGCATGCCCTGTTTTAAAGAACAATTGCCCCCCCTTTTTGCCACTGCTGCACAACCACTTTTTTTGCCACTGCTGTAGGATATTTGGTGTGTGTGTGTGTGCGTGCGTGCGTGCAAAAAACAAAACAGAACATGGGCTACATGCAGCCCACAGACCATGAGCTGCCTAGCCCCGGTTTAACGCAGTGGAATGGGGAGTGGGAAGCATTCATTTCATTTATTACATTTCAATACCAACCAATAGCCCAAGCTCTCTGGGATGTTTACAAAGATTAAAACCTTAAAAATACATTATAAAAAACCCTAATACATACACACATGTAAACATACAACACACACACACACACACACACATACACACACATATCCAGTGGAGGCTAGTGGCTCCGATGTTGGTGGGGCAGTTTATCCACTCTGGGTTTTAGTCTGAACTTTAAAAGAGCTATCCATGGTGCTGAACCCTGGCCCCAAACTGGTTCAGCACCATGGCTAGCTCCTTTAAAGTTCGAACTAAAACCCAGAGTGGATAAACTGCCCCACTGACATCGGAGCCACTAGCCTCTACTGGATATATATGTACGTCCCCTCGTGAATTTCATTTTGAGAAAAATCACTGTTTGTTTGCCACTGCCACACTGCTGAATTTCAGCACCAAATGTAGTGGGGAAGGGGTGCACCCCCTGAGCGTTCCAGTGTGTGCACATGCACGTGTGTGTGTGTGTGTGGAAATTGGCACCTGGACCGCCAGAAGTTGCCCACATTGTAGACCTTTAAAACCGAGGTGTCCTATAGATTCAAATTAAAATCACTGTGGCACAGGGTTGCTAATCAGCTGGAGGGGAGGGGACAGTGGCCTGGCCTTCTCCTGCCCCTTTAACAGAGGTATGATCTCGAGAAAATGCGAAATCAGCAGGTGAGGCTTTTCGTGGCATGGTGTGAAACATTATCTCCCAGAGAGGGACTACAGCTCAATGGCTGAGTAGAAGTCTTGAAGGCAGAAGGACCCAGGTTTTGTCCCTCACATCTCCAGTCAAAAGGATTAGGCAGCAGGTGATGGGAAAGATTCCTCTATGCCCAAAACTTGGTGGTAGAGCACCTGCTTTGCATGCAGCAGGTACTAGATTCAATCCCTGGTGTCTCGAATTAAAAGGGTCAGGGAACAGGTGATTGGAAAGGTCTCTTCTGGCACCTCTCAGGAAGCCACCGCCAGTCAAAGTAGATGAAGCTGATGCAGGCCGGCGAACTGGGGTGGGTCATGCTGGCACCCAAACTGCAGCGGAGGGGAGCAAATGCCATCGCTCGCTCGCCTGCTCCACAAAATCCCAAATAGCACCCCAGAACACCACCTGTGGGGTACATTTGCACAAGGTGCAAGCCGAGCAGCCCCTCTGCCTTACTCCCGGCTGGAAGCTAGGCAGGTGACCAGTACAGCTGAGACAAAATGGAGGTGGAAGTGAAGTTCAAGAGGTGCCTCAACTGCTCGGCTGTTGGCTGTGAAAGAAACTGGCTGCCTGCTAGCCAGACAGGGTTGGTGTGGGAGGGAGATGAGGGGAAGCCCCTTCCTCCTCCCTCCTTGGAGTCATTCTTGCTGGAAGACACCCCACAGCCCAGTCATCCAGGCAGTCTGCTATGGGGAGGCTCTGCCTCAGAGTCAAGGCTCCCCACCCCAGAGCCCCTGGCAAATGAGGGTGAAGGAAAGCCCAGGCACTAGCCAGAGCTTCTTGGAGGAAGGGTAGGACACTCATGTAAGTAAAGCAGTAAAGAAAAAGAAAAGGACAAATAGGCGAAGGCAACTTCCTCTGCTAATTGCACTTCATCAGCTTCTTTCGGCCTTCTGTATGACTAATGTGCAGATGCACGTTGATAAAAGTGTTGCACAAAAAGCAATCTTGATGTAACTGCTGTTAGATATATGGGTAACCTTGCATGCATAGGGTCACTAGGGAAGGAATGTGTTAATTGGAACTAACATGCCTAACAATGCCCACTTCTTCCCACACAGGGCCGGATTAAGGCCAGCTGATGCCCTAAGCACAGCCCAGTAATGGTGCCCATGCCCCCTCGACCCTTCCATTGCTTAGCTGGCAAGACATTAAGACTCAATAAGTGCTCAAGGTGAAATAAGACATGAAAAACTCAGTTTTCCTCAAGGCCATCCCCCAGGCCAGAACACACAACTATATTAAATATAAGCTGTTTCTTATTATATTTATTTAACACTACATAGCAGCAAGCAATATAAGCCAATTACTTATAACCAGGGCAACAGAAAGAAATACAAATTTTCATCACTGTTTTATGCATTTAAAAATAAAAATAAAACTGTTATAAGGGGGGAAATGCAAAAATTTGTGGTACTCTGTGGTGCCCCCCTTTCCCTTGGTGCCCTAAGCATGTGCTTATATTGCTTAATGGTTAATCCAGGGCTGCTTCCACACCAGGGAATCTTCCTTAGAGGAAGTTACTCTCTTTCTCTGCTCTGGATCTCAAGGAAGCAACACATGCCTGGCCGGATCTCTTCCAGCCACGGTGACTTCCAACAGACTCTAACCAACTTTAAGCTGTGCCTGCATGGACTAACACCCATGCAAGAATACTAAATGTTGTGCTCTTTTGTTTGATAGCTAGTCTGGATTGTTTTTAATCCTAAATAGCCTTTCTGGGTTATACCACATGGTGAGCAGACTTGCAGTTTTCTTTTAGTAAATTAGTGGGGAAAGCTTCTGCATACCTCTGCTACTATATACCAAATCTCCTTTTCCCCAACAACAGCATGGTCAACTGTGTGCAGAGTTTTTGTGCATGGAGTTTGACAATTGCACAGGAGTGCATGTGCACCGCAGTGAAGCACCACACAAAAAGGATGTTGATTGGTGATTCCACCGAAAGTCAAAATACGTCAATTCGCAAGTCGAATCTAGTAGGTTTGTAATTTTCAAATGTATAATGAGCCCTGAACTACACCCCAGCTCCCAGGAGTGCAATGCAGGGCAGAGAGAATTCAAGAAAGAACAAAGGAACACAATGAGGAAAGCCACGCATCCCTGCCTAGAAACTGGCCATAATATAACCAACCACACACCCCTCTCTTCTTCTACTTGCTGGCAAAATTTGCTGGTTCTGGGGCGGGGGGGAGGAGAGATTCTTTGCAAGTGCAAAGGCTCATCATTCACTTTTCAGTCCACATCTGCCTCTTTGTACTTCTTTCCCCAGTTGTTAGTGAATATCTGTAAGGTGTGTTTTGACGTTGTTGTTTTTCTTCACAAGATGCTGGGAAGAAGAACCAGTGTGGCATCTTTAAATTTATTGCTGCAGTTTGTTAGATGCTGTTGAGGATGCTACATATGTTTGTTGGTATTATGCTGATCACATAGACACACATTGGTTTGGAGATATCTCAACATCTTACAGTGCAATTTGATGCATGCTGGGAATTGTAGGACTTTTTTTTCCTGTCTAAACATGCATAGGATTGTACACTTAGTGTATTACTTCATCTTGGAAAAGGCTTCTATTGGCCATGCTGGCTGGGGCTGAAGTCCAACAACATCTGGAGGTCCACATTAAAGAGTTTAGACAGAGAAGGGATGGGTTACCTTCTTCAGCCTGAAGGCCACATTCTCTTGCAGCTAACCTCCTGAGGCTTACATGCCTCGTGCCCTGGCAGGACGAAAACTGAAGTAGGCAGGGCCAGAGCTGGAAGTGGGCAGAGCAACCCACACTCTCCTATATACCGTGGTGTACTGGTAAATTTGGAAGTGCAGGCACTCCTCATCACAGTCCCTGTAGCCACACTCCCAAGGAAGGTCCAAAAATGCAGGCAGCTGTGTTCATCCATATCAACAAACCAGTTCTCATAGTTTTCATCTGCTCGGAGCAGGTCTTTTGTAAAGCCAGTGGTCTTAATTGCCCATTCGAAACCAAGCCACCCCAAAAAACTTTGCTTCAGAACAAGGAACAATATATTGTTGCTGGGAAAATTAATCTCCCCCCACCCCCAGCTACTGTGAGGATTGCAGCTAAGCTCAGAGGAATGGGGAATTCTGAGGGGAGGGGGATGGCAGATGATGTCAGCAACCCTGCTAATCAAAAAGAGCTGGGTGAGCCTGGGTCCACTATGACACTGCACACACACACACACACACACACACACACACACAGAGCGCACCTGTGCAGCTGGGCAGTGTAGGTTGGGAGAGATCATGGGGAGGGGAGATTTAACCATCCCCTCCCCATGATATCCCTCCCACTGATCAGCTGTTTCCAAGGCAGGAAACAAAGAGTGCTGGCAATCCAAGAAGTGAATGCTCTGTTCACTACACAGAAAGGAAGCCAAACCAACTGGTGATCCAGAAAGAGATCGATTAGTGATCCAGGAAGATGTTCAATGTGAGAGGAGAGGGAACACTCTAGCCCTGCCCTCTCCCTGTGCATTTTTCTCACCCTGCACTCATGGAGGGTGACTTTCTAAAGAGGAGACCCTCCTGTATCCATGGAAACTCTCTATGTGAGTCAGAACACTGGAAAACCAGCATTCTGGCTTGTATGGAGAGCTTCGATGGCTACAGAAAGTTGTCCTCTGTGAACTGAAGGTGAGAAGAGCAATAAAAGAGAGGGGCAGGGCTGGAGCAGCTCCCTCTCCTCACGTGTTGAGTAGCAAAGAGGCAGCTCCTCCACTAGGAGATGCCTCCTCAAGGGACTCCAGGTGCCTTGAGACCATGGCTTCTGACAGAGCAGGCTTCCTCCATCTTTCCCATTGGAAAAGCAACGGAAGCCTTTGGGGACTTCCACCACTTCAAAGTTCCCCAGGCTCCTTGAGGTGGCAGCTCACAACAGGACCAACTCCCATCTCCCATTGCCTTTCTGGAGGGACAGGACTTCAGGGAGGGGGCAGGGCCATTGATGGAGGCCTTGGTGGGCTAGATTGGGAGGCCTGGCACTCTGGATTTGGTCAGCAGGCCAGAGGTTCTCCACTGGCAAGTCACAGCTGCTTTATATTTCAGCTTCAGTTGAAAATATTGTCTAGGCCACATCACATCTAACTTCAGGCTGGCTCCTTCTAAACACAAGAGCCAATTTGCAGAAGAGGAAGGTGGTTATGACCAGTCACTTCCAGCCCTGACAACGAAATGACTCAGCAGTATCCCACTCTTACTGAAAGAGGAGCTGAGTTTTTGTGCCTTCAGCATAGGTGGTGCAACATTTTATAGCACTGGCCAGAGAAGTGGGGCTTAGATGGGGAGTTAGAGAAAGGAATGGAAATATTGAGTTAGAGATAGCTTTGGATTTAATAATTAAATTGTCTTAGCAGTGTGTCTAAGCATAACTTCATCTTTTTTCGGCATCCTTCCCCATTCCTTTAGGAAGGGCCATCGCTCAGTGGGAGAGCACATGCTTTGCATGTAGAAGGTCCCAGAATCATTCTCCAGGTAGGACCAGGAAAGACTCCAGGCCAAATTCCTGGAGATCCACTGCCAATCAGTGTAGACCATACTGACCTAGATGGACAAATTATCTGACTTGGTTCATGGTAGTTTTCCTATCCTTTGTTTGTATATTCGCTCTAATGCAGCCTGCACCCATGGGAATAAGTCCAGCTACAAGAGAACATGAGCGAATAAAATAGTTACCTAATTATCTTACTACTTCATTGGTCCATGAGGGAAGGGAGGGAGGAAGTATGTATCCTGATGATGCATTCTCCTTCAGAGGCCATAGGTGGTGCTATTGCACTTATTGTCAAGTGTTGCCAACATGTATACATAATTGTATTAAAAACAAAGCCTGCTCTATATCATGGGACCAGCAGATTAAAATGGTTTGCAGTTTTATCTATACAGTACAGTCATATTTTGAGTTTATCTTTTTTTTTTTTTTTTTAAAAAGGCACCAATCCCAATTAGCATCCCTCCCTCCCTCCCTCCCTCACACAGTGCCAAAAAACCACACCCCATTTCAAGGAATTCTTCACCCCTTTGTGAAAGCAGGGTGTATTTTTCTGTTTTCTTGGGTTGGGGAAAAAAAAATCCGAAATCTTCAAGGGGTGTGTGTAGGAACTGTGTGTTATTGCTGTCTTACCTTAATAAGAATGAGAGGTGGCCAAGTGGGGAATGTTCTTCCCTTTAACTTTTTTTTTACCAGCTTTGCGCTGGTCTCCACTGCGTTTTTCAGCCTTCCACACTATCTGGAATGCCCATGGGAGGACGTTAAAGGCTTCTTCGCGCGAGGCATCAATTGTGCACTCGTGATTCCTCATGGTAATTTGAGGGTGCTTCTACACAATGTCGTCATCCTCCAGGGCATCTCCCATGCTTTCCAAGCATTTCCGCAGCTTCTTTTAGATCGAGGAAATTGTAGTATTATCTGGAAATGGTGGAATGAACCAGAATGAGATGCACATATATTTTTGCAATTCCGCTATACTGCAGTGCCACCTTGTGGTTGTGTAATGGAACAGATAGAAAGGTAGAGAAAGAAAACCCCCAGAAAAAAAAAATGTGTAAATGAGCCGATCTTAATCTCGCAAAGAATCTGGAGACAGAAGCCTTGGTAAAGTGGTGGGTTAAAAGCCTCATGTATAGAAGCCCGAAGTGATGCATAGAAGCATTTCGGGAAGTATAGCTGGCTGGGTGGCTGCCTGTGCCCTGCCAGCTTCACTCTTTGAAATGGCAATGGGAGAACCTCATAGCTTGAGGTCCTCCCATGGGCATTCCAGACAGTGCAGGAGGCTGAGAAGTGCCAGGGAGACAGATGAGAAGCTGTAACCCCCCCTCAACCCCCCCAACAAAGTTAAAGGGAAGAAGACACACCACTGAGTCACCTTGTGCTGTTATTAAGGTGAGAGAAAGCATACACAACTTCCACGCCCCTCAAAGATTTCTTTAAAGTTCTCTCTCTCTCTCTCTCTCTCTCTCTCTCTCTCTCTCTCTCTCACACACACACACACACACACACACACACACCTTTCTTTTGCAGGTGATTTCTTTTTACGCTTCCATGCCATGGATGACAGGAAAAAAGGGGTTCAAACTATTGGCACAGTACTAATATATGCCATCTGATCTCTTTGGCTGGGATCACTGGGGGAAGAAAAAAAATGGGGTGGGGGGAAATGGCACTGAAATAGGAGCAGAGGGGGAGTGAAGACCTGTGAGTGCACATAGCAGTAAATAGAAGGTACTGGTTAGAATGGGGGGGGCATTTCACACCCTCTGAAAGCCCCCCTTTCATGCTGAATACCCTTGCATGTAAACCAGGGTGGCTATAAACTAGCAAAAGGTTGCATTATTTTCTTCTCTTCCAGTTCCTGATTTTGAATTCCTGATTTTCATTTTTGCATTGCATGTAAATACAGAACGAATGATAATGAATATGAATTAATAACCATTGATTGGGAGTTTGATCTTGTATAAATGGTCTGGGTTCACATACTAACTTGTTTACATGATTACTGGTTATCACCCAGTAATCTGAATGTGCAAAATAGCCATGATCATGCACGGATTCCTCACAAGTCATCACCTATGGAAATTGGGAACCAAACCACAGAGTGAGTGGCAATCCATACCATGGAATTGCTTGGAGAATTCACACCATGGCTATCTGTCAGATGGAAGACGTGAGTGCCACTTCACTTCTTTGTCACTTCCTATTTTGTCATTGTCCAAAGTGGGCGAGGAAAGTGAGGGAAAATAAATGGTTGGAATGAGTAATGTGCATGTGGGGGGAGAGCATCTCAGGATGAAGACGTTGTAACCAATGTGCAGATGGCGCAGTGCAATCGACGTAGTTTCTTTCCTTCTTTTGCACTTATAAAAACGACATTAATTAGGATAGATTGGGGAGACTGAAAGCGAGTGTATGTCTGGGTCCCTGTCAGCAGCCATTGACTTTCAAGGACTGAAAGAGTTAAGTCCTTTCTAAGTGCCCTGTGCATTAGCATGAGCTTCCAAGCTGTCTTGGCTCCCAGTTTGTTTCAGGGGACACTTCCAAGTGCTGGTCATTACCCTTCTGAAGCCCTATAGTAGCCTTCTCTAAGCTGGTGCCCTCCAGATGTTTTAGGCTACAACTCCCAGCATTCCTGACCAATGGCCATGCTGACTGGGGCTGATTGGGGTTGAAGTCCAAAACATCTGGAGGGTGCCAGGTTGGAGAAGTCTGTCCTATAGGGTTTGGGCCCAGGTTATCTAAAGGATGGTCTTCTCCTGCCTGAATCTGCCCACCTGTTGAGATCATCCAGGTCTTCTTATCAGCAGCGGCGTGGTTGGTGGTGACCCAGGTTAGGGCCTTTTCCATAGGGAGGCCATGTGTCCTACACTACAGAGGACAGTCCTCTGTTTGAAGGGCTTTCCAGTCCAAGTCGGGTTTAAGGAGAAAGAACTCTAAGAAGGGAGAACAGCAGGGGGGTTGAAGTCACCCATCAGCAGTTAGCACCTGGACAGCAGGCTGAGCGGGCACACAGGTCAGCCGGTCAAGGTTGCACCACCTCGAGTGCCATTTTTCTTGGTGGAAAGTTGGGGTAGGAATCAAATGAATGAATGAATAAATAAATAAATATTGTATTTCTATTTAAATTGCAGTCATTATTTCTAAATGTGCATCTATAAATATAAATTAGCTTGTGCACATTTGATGCAAATTGGTGTCTTCCTGTGTTCTATCTTTTGGTGATGCATTTTCTTGCTTTTGGCGACATGTGAGTAGCCATCCTAGTGCTGCCTGGGCTGTGGAATTCCATCTCCTTGGAGGCTTTTCAAGGCCCAACACTACAGGTATCCTCTGCATTGCAGGCCTTTGATCAGGCGGACACAACTGTGATATCTCAATGGGCTTTTGAGCCTGAAATGATCATTGATGTTTTGGTATGTTTCAAAAAACTTATCTCTTCATTTGTTTTTGCTGCTGCTGGTTATTTATTTTGTTTTTGTTGCTGCATTTTTAGTTGTTGATGGTAGTTTTATTTGTTAGTCACCTTGGGGGCCTTTGGGTACTGAGGTAGCCTATGAATGTTTAAATAAGTACATACATAAATACATAAATAAAAACATGCAGTAGAGACCCATTCAATAAGATACACGTTTTAAAACAGCCTTCCCCAGCCTGGTGCTCGGCAGATGTGCCGGATTACAACTCCCATTCTCCCCAGTGAGGGGATGGTCTGTACAAATAGAAGACCCTGCCATCCCCAGCCTTCTTCCAGTAGGAAGGAAGAAAAGGCAAAATAAATTATTTTCTTTCTTTTCCCCCTCCTCATCTGATCATTCTCAGCAACTTCTCTGATGCTGTCTTCAGTGTTTACATCTAAATGTTTCGTGGTTTGGCTTGCTTTCCCATCTTTCCTTATGATTTAGGTAACAGCTCAAGAGCAGCTCAAACATCCCTTAATAGCTCCACTCACCAAATGTGCTTGTAAATTGTTCTCTCAACAGAGCATCCCTCCTTAATGAATTTGGGATGATCGCTCACCATTGTTAGCAAAGCAATGGAAATCTACTTAGGTTTTTTTGTGTGTGGGTTTTTTGTTTTGCACTTATAAGAAACTTAATGAGGCAAAATTGGGAGCTGATGATCAGGAGTTCTTCCTTTCATCTCTTTAGGTCTTATTTACAAAAGCTTATTATGAGCAAGGCAGGGGGAGGGTGCTATGCAACACAATTACAATTGCGGCTTAACACTCTCTCTTCGCTGGCGCAACATACTCTGAAAGAGGCGGATGCCTAAGAAATAACCAAGCATGCATCGTCCAAGGTCCTTTGATTAAAAAATGTGCGTTGTGTTGTGAATGTTGACCATGCTTGAATGTTCCATGTGGGAGATGACAAAGAGGTTCACTTCAGCCTGCACAGATGCAAAGTTAGGGCAACACAGAAGCCCTGTTCAGGCGTCCATTTGAGTGTGTGAGAACTCAAAGCAGGGGGCACAGAAGCTCTTTCAGCACCGGAGCCAAATTCCTTTTCAGATAAGCTTTCAGGGACCATATTCCAGTGGTGGGCGGGGCTGAGGGCAAAAGAGGCGGGGTCAAAATACCAGCATATTTCAGCTTAGAGCTCTTCCTGCCAGTAGCTAAGCCTTAGGAGAGGCATCACAACCTTTTAGAAGGGGGGGGGCTGCACAAAAGCCAGCAAACCACCAAAGTATTGGGGGAAAGGGGGGCATGGCCATTTGGGGAACCCCAATGGGCTGGATTGGGACCCTCGGAGGGCTGGATTTGGCGCCATAGCTTGAGGTTCTGCACCTTTGGCTTGAAGTCTGTAATGGGACAGGGCAAGCAGAGTGGCCCCACCCTCTATGTCAGTGTTCTCCAACCTTGGGTCCCCAGATGTTTTTGGCCTACAACTCCCAGCATGCCCCAGCCAGCGTAGCTGGCTGGGGCATGCTGGGAGTTGTAGGCCAAAAACATCTGGGGACCCAAGGTTGGAGAACACTGCTCTTTGTCTCTGGGCATGCTGGCTCCACCCCTTCAGTTCAGACCTTGCCATGTTGAACCGACAGGATCTGAACAGGAGCTCTACCGGTGTTCACTTAAATGCGTGAGAACCCTCCATGTGATCACAGTCCCTAATAACTGTTTGTAACATTTGTTTCAGCTGTTGAGTAGATAGTTCTTGTCAGTTACTGCCTGAGCCTGGTGCCCTTGGCAGCTTCCTGGGACATCTGCCCATTAAGCCTGGCCTTGAGTTCCAGCCTGCTGTCACACCATTCATTCTCCTTTCCCTTCCCATGATGTGGCTTTATATTTTGGAAAATTGCAAATGCCATGTTCCACTACTAGTCAATGGCTGCTACTCACGATGGCCATGTATCATCAACCTCTATAGGCCCCCTCGCTCAGTGAGTCTGCCTTCTCACCACCATGGTCACCAGCTGCTCTTGCTCCTCACCCTCTTTTTCAACATTGCCACCACTTGCTTGCTTGACGGGCAGAGAGCCAGGGAAGAAGCAGGCAGGGATACTCAGGCAGGGGCACCTACTGCTCCTCCTTCTCACCACCATCCTTGCCTGGGGCAAAGTGAGAGGCAGGGGGGAAAGCAGGTTGTATGAAGAGGAGGAGCAAGTCCAGGAGGCTGTTGTCAGTGGGCCTCTGCTGGGTTGTGGGCCATCAGCAGGTGCCTGACCATGCCTATCCTTGATGCCGGCCCTGGCGACAAGGAGGGCAGAACCCTGCTCCCAACTCATTGCGTGGAGGCTGCCTCCAATAACAGAAGCAGTATGCCTAATGAGTACTCCAGTTGCTGGGGATCATGGGCAAGAAGATGCTGTTGCATTCATGCCCCGCTTGTGGGATCCCGTGGGCAGCTGGTTGGCCACGGTGTGAACAGAATGCTGGACTAGAGGGACCCTTGGTCTGATCCAGCAGGGCTCTTATGTTCTTGATGTCTGAACAGAGCTTAAAGGAGTGATGGAGGAACCTGTGAACCACAACTCCCGTCACCCGTGACCCTCTGTAATGCATGGTTGGGCCTATGCTGATGTGTGGGCCCTCAGCAGGTGCCCAACCATGCCTAACTTTGACGCCCACCCTGATTACATTCATGACCTGTTGTGGGCTTCCCACTGGGGCAGCTGGTTGGCCACTGTGCAGACAGAATGCTGGACTGAATAGGCCTTTGGTCTGATCCAGCAGGGCTCGTCTTATGTTCTTATGCTCCACTGCAGTCCCCTGCACTCTCCTGTCCGTACGATGCTCCTTGATGTTCTTGCTGTTCATTTAAAAAATACAGTGGTGTGGTGCCAATGCCTTGGCACGGTACAGCTTCTTTCCCCTGCTAAAGGGAAAGTTAAAGGGAGTTTTCTACCTTAAAGATGGTTTGGTCATTTGTGCAGAGTGCGATCGGAAAGAAGCTGATTAGACCAACTGGACTTCTGTTTGAATTGATACCCTTTCTCTGACCCAGGGACGGGGAATGTGTAGCTCTCCAGAAGATGTTCTTGGACTGCAACTCCCATCATCCCTCGCCATTGACTAGGTTGGCTAGGGCTGTTGGGAGTTGTCGTCCAACATCTGGTGGGCTACACATTCCCTTACACTGTTCTAGCCATTCCTCCACATTGGTGTGTGTGTTAAGCTCCACAGAGTTGTATTTCCTTTCTTTTCTTTTCTTTCTTTTTTTTTTTTTGGTAAAAAAAAGAAAGAAAAAAAAAAGATAAGCTCCCTTACTCATCCTCCAGCTCCAATCTGGTGCTTCAGTTTCATCCTGATATATGGAAAAAGGAGTCAATGTATCACAGGAAGCAATCATGCAATGAACAAAAAAACAAGCACTCCCAGTAATTAAACAACTTCCATCCCCTTTTCTCTGTTCTCTTTCAGCTCTGGGCTGATGGGCTCTTTATCTTTGGCACAACATGAGAGAATGATGCTACAAAACAATCACATGGAGAATGAGAGGAGGGGGCAGAGAGAGGGGGGGGGAGAGAACACTTAAAATAATAATGTTCCTTCTTTGCTGCCAAGGCATTTAGCTTTGGCAAAAATAAACCAGTGACTAGGGGATCTAAGTTCTGATGCAATTGTCCAGATTCTCCAGGTGTTTAAGGGCTTCTAGGTCTGGTTGATGGTTCCTGATCTTCCCAGGGACTCTTGTTCCCTTCAGATTATATTGAACAGAAACAGTCATTCTGCTCCAGGGCTTCTCCACATGAGGCATTTATTGTGTGCTCATGATCCCTCACTCATGAAAGTTTGTGGGTCCTTTTCACGACATCGTCATCCTCCATGGCCTCTCCCATGTTTTCCAGCCATTTCCAAAACTTTTATTGCAGCATGGAAAGTGCAGTATTATCTTCTTGGTTGCCACCACGATTCGCTATCAGAAGCCTCATGTATATTCACAATTCTGCTCTGTACCACAGTGCCACCTTTTGGTTGTGTCGTGTGATGGAACATATAGGAACATATAGAAAGGCAGAAAAGGAAACCCCCCCGGGGGGGGGGAGCCTTGTGAAAAGGACGTGCTCTTCCTCTTGCAAAGAAGACAGAAGAAGAAGCCTTGGTAAAGTGCCAGGTTAAACGCCTCATGTAGAGAAGCCCCATATGTGTAGGAATTCAGTTCCTTCACTGACAGGCAGACCTATAACCAGGGGAGGTTGGTGACTCCTATTTCGGTGGGGCTCCTTTTCCATTGCAGATTTCCCAGCTTTTATTTGGAGCTTCATAGGAGTGATCCATGGTGTTCCTTGGTGGTGAACCTATTTTGGGGGTGGAGATCAGCACCATGGACAGCTCCTATGAAGCTCCAAAGAAAGCCTGCAATGGAAAAGGAGTCACCAGCCTTCCCTGCTCATAACCATCCCACTACTTTTCAGGTGGACATAATTAAATCTGGCCCTAACCCACCCTACTTCCTTTTCATTCTCTCACTTGGAAACCAACAACCCTGCTTCCTTCAAAAACACCCACTTTCCTTTTGTCCCCACCCACTTCGGGCACTGACCGTCTGCAGGCCAAAATGTGATACGGCAGCTATGTTGGTTGATCCAGTGGCTTCCCCATTTCTCCCCAAGTCAGGATGAGGAGGAAAAAAATGCTCAAGGTTGGAATTCTGTACATGTATACCTGCGAGGAAGTCCCACTGCAAGTGGAACTTATCTCTGAGTAATCATACATAGGATTGCCAGGGCTGGCCCAAGACATTTGGCTTCCTGAGGTGGAGTCCATGATGGTGTCCCTCCCCATTCCATGTTCAGAAGCTGACCAGACTGTCAATTGACCAACACTTACAATGGGACAGTGTCCCCTACTTCTCCTGAGGGTGGGTAGGCTAAGCAGGCCAGCTTAGAGAGTGCAGGGCAGGCCATATGACATATAAAGCTTTGGCCTCCAAAACCTCACCTCTGCTCCCCATCTTCCCAGTGAGCTTCATAGCCAAGAACCTGGATCTCCCAAGTCCCAGCCCAACACTCTAACTGCTACAGCACACTGGCTCTCAGCTATTTCCCATCAATAGATAGCAAACTGAACAGGAAGGCACACAGGTCATAGTCTTCTACACTGTGGTCAAATGTACTGTATTTCTATTTAAATTATAATTATAATTCTTAATTTGCATTTATTTATTTAAAATATTTCTTGGCCCCCTTTCAGGGCAGAAGACCTCCCAAGGCGGTGTACATTAATAAAATCCAATACGGACTTAAAAAGCGATAGAAAACAGCAAAAACCCCACACAATAAAAACAACAATAAAAACAGCAACAACAGCAAACATATCAGGGGAAGCCCAAAGTGAAATAATATGTTTTCAAGGCCTTTTTTTTAAAGCCTGCAATGCTGGGATTGTAGGACTTTTTTCTGCCTAAGCATGCATAGGATTGCACCCTAAGTGACTGAGCCTGAGAGACAAGACCTCCTTAGTGGTGGTGCCATGGCTTTGGAATATCCTTCCCACAGAGCCTGGCAGTCCATCAGACTCCCTCTTTGGCATCTATTTACGTCAGTTGACAGGGTTTTCAGGTCTAAATTTTTACTGTGACTGGTTTCTGGTATTATATTTGAGATTGTTGCTTTATGTTTATCAGTAGCAGTATGTTTATGGGTTGTATCCAATGGTGTCTCTCCCCTCCACCCTGTAACCCTCTGCATGCCCCTCAGAGCTGCTCTGGAAGGTTGGGGGATCCTCAGGAGCGGATCTGGATGACACATGAGGGGTTCAGGGGGAAGGAGAGGAAAAGGAAATTCACTTGCACCAGCAGAAGTCTTCTCACATGATGTTGGATAGGGCCAAAAGTGTTTTACCTTTTGATGTGTAGTATTGTTCTTGTATTGCTCACTTTGACTACCTTATGGGTAGAAGAGTGAGATACAAATAAGAAATTGCTTACTTTTTCTTTCTTTCTGAAGGCCAAACTACATGTAACTCAGGAGATCTGTGACAGGGTTGCCCAATTTTCTTCATTTTTAGACTTAAAGGCAGACATGGGTAAGGGGACTAAGGAGGAAAATTGGATTGGGGCTACAGTGCTGGTGGAAGGAGCTGTTTCCCCTGCCTTGCCATTCTGCAATTTAAATCATTCCCCAAACTACTATCAGCTGTGGAGGCGGGACAAGAAGTGGAATCATATTTGTCTTTTCCCTTCGCTTTGGCCAATAACAGCTTTGAGGCAGGTTGATTTAAATGGCAAAAAATGGCACGGAGGGAGAAGGGTTAAGCTTCCCTCCCCAGCACTCCAGCCATAATCCAATGGGTGGGGACGACGACAGCTTTTAAGTAAACAAACAAACAACAGCCCCCACCCCATGGAATATGCAATCATGGATCTCCTGTGTCACATATTCTTTGGCTCTTAGTTGGCTAAATACTACATTGGGGCAGGGAGATGGATGTAACCCCACTTTCCTTCCCAGAAACTCATTGTCGTATGTGACCTGGATTGAAACAGATGTGGGATGGATGATGGGAAGAATGCCAGATCCCCAAAATAGTGTGTGATGTCACCAGCCTCCACATTATCTGAAAGCAAGTGGTGGTGGGGAGAGGTAGTAGGTAGAGGGGAAAATTAATAGGACAGAAAAACAAGAACTGGGGTTTATTTAATGGGGAGGAGGAAAGAGGAACAAATCAGGTGGGTATAAAATTTAAGTGAATCTCTAAGCAACAAACTAGGAGGGGATGAAGACCAATAATTCAGCAATCCACTGGTGAGTGATAAGCCTCTCAGAGATGTCTCCGGCTATACAGTCCTGGGCTAGGATACAGCTGTAGGCCTCAGTCTCTGTCACTCCCTTGGCTAGGGTGGCCATATGTCCTCATTTACAGAGGACAGTCCTCCATTTAAAGATCTGTAGGAAGACAGTCCTCTATGTGAAGGCATCCTCTACTTGAAGGACTGCCTGGTCCAAGTCTAGTTCAAAGTTCAAGAACCTTAAGAAGGGAGAGCACATAGATAAGCTAGGAAACATGGTGCATAGTTAAACTATGGAATTCACTTCCACAAGATAGCCACCAATTTGGATGGCTTTAAAAGAGCATTGGAGAAATTCATGAAGGAGAAGGCTATCAATGGCGACTAGTTCTGATGACTATAGATGCTACCTCCAGTATCAGAGGCAATATGCCTATGTACCCCAGTTGCTGGGAACATGGGTGGGAGGCTGCTGTTGCACTCATGTCCTGATTGTGGGTTTTCCATGGGCGCAGCTGGTTGTCTACTGTGTGAACTGAATGCTGGACTAGATGGACCCTTGGTCTGATCCAGCATGGCTCTTCTTATGTTCTTATGAGAGCAGGGGCCTTGGAGATGCCCCATAACAGTTAGCACCGGGGTAGCAGACTGAGCAGCAAGCACTGGTCACCTGATCTTCCCCAGTATGGTGATGGTGGTGGTGGGGAAGCAGGATATAGTTGTTGTTGTTTTGTTGTTGTTGTTATTATTTAATTCATAATTATTTCTAAATGTGCATTTAGAATTGGATCCAGACCTAGTCACACTTAGGGTAGACCCCTTGAAATCCATTGGACACATTAGTCATGACTACCTTGTCCCAGTGATTTCAATGAGTCTATTCTAAGCATCACTAAAGCTGGATCTTACCCATAAATTAGTATGAGCAAATTTTATGCAAATACATGTCTTCTTTTTGGTGGTCCATTACCTCTTTTTTGGTGATGTGTCAGTGACCATGCTACCCTTGGCTATGGAGCTGAAGCTAGAAGTTCACTAAGCAAGGACAGGATATATATCTCCTGCTATCACTATCTTCTCTGGATGGTTGCTTTTACTCCATCTCTCTCTGTAGTCTCTCAAGTCTCTCTTTCATCTCTGAAGTCCTTCAAACAACTTTCCACCAAAACCTCTCAGAACTCTCCCCCAAACCCCTCAGACCAAGCCACTTCCTGAAGGCCACCACTCAATGGTAGAGCACATGCTTTGCATGCATAAGGTCCCAAGTTCAATCCCCAGCATCTCCAGGTAGGGTTGGGAAAAATCCTGCCTTAAAGCCTAGAAGGCTGCTGCCAGTCAGTGTTGACAATACTGGGATAGATGGACTGAGGGTCTTTCTCAGTATAAGGCAGCTTCCTATGTTCCATCCGACAGAGCACTACACTGGACAGGATTCCCAAACAATAATCAGAAAGAAGCAGGGGAATCTAACCAAACTTGGATACGACCATCTTTTCGATTTCTTAGTATGATAATGTCCCAGAACCAAGATTCATGGGAAGCAAGTCACTGCCTTCTCTCTCCATTCCTAGTTCAGGGATCGAGCGTTCAATTTCAAAAGGCTTTGCTCTGCCATTTCCATCTTCCTAGAAAGATAGTAGTCCCTGGGACTGGGAGACTGGAACCATTATCTGTGAACCCATTTTCACTATATTCAGAGATGTGAAATAGAATCAGCACAAATTAATTTGCAGCAATTATTTTGAGCAATAGGTAAGTGCCAATTTCCCACAGGCCAGCCAGGAACTAGGAAATGATAGAAATGGCATGCAGAGCCCTTTAAAAAAAAAAAAAAAATGTGGTGTGTGTGTTTTAGAGGAGATCCAAAATTATATCAAGCTGCTTCTCAAATGAATGCAAGGTTCTCTCCCAACCCTGTTCAAACAAGAACAACAACCTCTGTCAATACCCCTCTGGAGTTAATCTGCCTCTTCACCACTGCAACCTCCTCATTCTACCTTCTCTCACTCTGGCCCACAGTGGTGGTGTGAAGGAAAAGCAGTAGATGCCACAGCCTACTTGCTCACTGGTTCCCTGCCTGGCAAGCTCATTAAAAACTTGGTTATTCAGGCGGGAATATGGGGTGGGCTAAGATTTTAAAATTTTATACTATTTAATGTATTTTAATGGAGAAAAATGTTTTAATGTATTTTGTTCAGTTTTATTTTCTGTACATCGCCCAGGGTGGCCGGTTTGCCGGCCAGATGGGCGATAGATAAATGCAAATAATAAATAAATAATAATGATGAGAAAGAGGATGAGGAGCAGTAGCAGCTGGTGACCATGGTGGTGAGAAGGTAGACTCACTGCGGGAGGGGGACCCGTTGAGGGTGTCATGCCCAAGACCTCTCCAAAACCTGGAGCTGGCACTGTTTCCTGCTGCTGAGGCTTGGCGGCAGCAGCTGCTGCTCCAGACAGGCTCCATTTCATTCACCATTTCCTCCCATAAGACATCAGAATGAAGGCAGGACTGCTTCTGCCCTCACTCTGTGTTGGCTTCATGGCGTCGTAGCAGGGCGCTGTGTAGATGAGGCTCCTCCACACACCACCAGCCAATTGGGGTGCAACTCATTCCAGCTGCTGTGGGCCCCACGGTGCCCATTTGCCTGGTCAGCAATGGCTCCCTGCTTTCCTACCCTACAGAAGCACAGCCCCAGGCAGATGTAGCTGGCCCATCCAATGTGGAGAACACAGCTGAGCAAGGCCAGCAGCAGAGGCCAAAGTGGCATGAGGGGTGGGGCAGGCAGGAGGAAGGAGGAACAGGCAGGGTAACCACCTCCCTCAGAGCAGGCAACAGGAGGCTGGAAAGAAAGACACCACTTCTGCAGCAGGAGAAAAGAAAGGTGATGGAGGGAGAAGCAGACAGAAGGAGAGGAGAGGTGATGAGGAGAGCAGCTAGAAAGGCAGGCAACCCACTGGAAGGTGGCCCAGAAGACTAGAGGCTGGAAGGTGCAACAGAGGTGAGGAACCTGTGGCCCTCACAGAGGTCGGTGGACTCCAGTTCCCATCTCCCCAGACCATTGTCCCTGCTGCTTTGCAATGATGGGATGATTGGCAGAAAGGCAGTATAAAAAAGCAGCAAGCGAGCAAATAATCAAATATGCTAATTTTCTGGAAAAGTGGGGTGGGCGCCTGAAAAGATTATCTTGATCTTGAATCGGGTCAGGGAGAGAATTTTAAAGGCCCTCTATGCAAACCAGGCACGCCGGATGCCAAACATAAATGAGAGCTAATAAAACCCGGAATATACATCACCCGTTTACATTTATTGCACATTAAAACCTCAGCACACACAAAAGATAATGACAGATGCAAATTAAAAGCTCTTGAACAGTTCATTTGTCAATGGGGAACTGGCAGGATGCCACAGACCCAGATTTCCAGAAGTGTGATGGTGGTGGTGGAGGTGTGAGAGATCTGAGTCACACAAACAAATCTATTAGATCAAAGATTAGCCCCGTTAGGAAAATGCCAGGAGGCCCTTTCCTGATCTGCAGTGTAGCGGTTTCTTGAAATCCTTCCTTTCTTCACCAAGGTGGGATTGCTGCTGATGAGTCCCAGCTTCCCGCCATGCCTATGACACCTCAGATCCATCTTCCTAATATACGTTAATTCTTTGCATTCGCATCCTCTCCTATAGACTAATAGCAAACTCAGTTCTCCAAGTGTGGATCTTTATGTAGACAAGAGGGCACCCCCTGCAGACAAGAAGGAAGTATCAGCAGGTTTGGAGAAACTGCAAAGTTTGCAGAAATACAAGCATATTTTTTGGGGAGGGGGGAATCTTGTAAGGGGGCAAAAAAAGACCCTTACCAAAACCAGCCCAATGAGAACTGAACATGCTCAGGGGGCACGGAATGCTGACTGGCTGTTGGTGGGGGGAAGGAGGGGGAGCAGAACGGAAAGGAGTATCCTTGAAGAAGGTTTGGCACCCTGAACAGGAGCACCCCACCCTGCAACATTTTGTTGCAGATCTCACTTGTAGCAACTCTGAACACAAAGGACCATCTCCAGTTGAATGAGTTTGCAAACTCACAAGGAAGGAAGTCCAAAGAACTGTGCTTGAGGGTTCTTAAAATGTGATGTGACATGAGCCTCCCTAAGGAGGTGATGATGTTTATTTATTTATTTCTTATATTTATTAATGTTCTTCCTGAAGGGTATGATGCAGAGTATTGTTGTCTGTTTCCGTACTTAACGAAGTGGTGAGATGTTCCAGGAAAAGCAGTGCCCTGCTTTGGTGTCTTGGTAATATTTAGAAATATACAAGTAGAGGATAACAGGAGGCAAAGAGCAGGCACTCCTGCACAAGGCAGAAAATCCACTACCCAACATAGGGTGGCTACTTATGAATTGCCAAAAAGGAGGAAATGCATCACCAAAAAAGAGGACAGCAATTTGCATACAATTTGCATATGCTAAGTTATAGATTATCCACCTGTGAGAGCAGTTAGGCGAGTGACCAAATGAGAGAGGGCGTTTTCCACAGTAGCTTCACTCCTCTGGAAGAAGTTGCCATTGAGGGTCCGCATGGTTGGCTGGGGAACACTGGGAATTGTAGGACTTTTTTCTGTCTAAACATGCATAGGAGTGTGCCTTTAAACATGAGAAGTCTGCCCGCGAGTATTTTCTCTCTGCCCCTGCCTCATTTGAATGTTACACTAAGGCCCCACCCCTTTTTAACTCCTTCCTGCAAACACATATGCAATGGAATAGATGTCTGTAATTGTTCTGAACATAATGGTATACACTATATAAGTGGGGCCTGCAACAGAATGTTGTAGTATGGCGTATTTCTGTTCAGGGTCCCAGATAGCTAACCATGCCATTTTCTGGGATACCATTCCATTCCCTGCTTTTCCATCTCCCCCTCCACACACAATGTCAGCATTCTGTATTCAGTTCGGATTGGGCTTTTATTTATTATTTAATTTTTTTTGCATTCCCTGCCCCCCCCCATGGATTTTTCCTTACAGATTTTTTGTAGTTCTGCAAATCTTTGCTTTCCCCCAAGCTTGCTGATACTTCCCTCTTGTACATGAATGATGCTGTTTTTGGCTACGTAAGGTTCCACACTTGGAGAATGAGTTTGCTCTTAGTGTATAGAATATACACAAGATGTACTCTTTTATGGCTGGTTCATACTGTAGTTTATTAGAGCTTATGAGCTGTAAACAACATAGTCTCCCCACTTTTAGTCGTCAAGGTTTCATACCTTTACATCCCCCCCCCTCTTTATTATATTTGAGAGCAATCCCTTTGCAATATCCCGCACTTGGAGCAAACATAAGGTTCCTTATTACATCTTGAAGTTGGAAAATGTTATTAATCTGATCTTTCCTTATTGCTTTCCTAATCACCTTGATATTAAACAATGACAATCGGTTAGTGAAAGTAGGCTTGCTATTAAAGAGCTTTATTGCTGCTCCAGTGAAGTAGCAAGCCCAACAAAATGACTCATCCTGATATCGATGGAAACAAAAGCGAAGAAATGATGGATTTGGCTACTGGTTTGTAGAATCTTGCAAGAGCTAAGATAATTTAAGGCAGGAGCGTGGCTTCCCAGATGTTGTTGGACTCCAACTCCTATCAGCCCCAGCTATCATGGCCAGTGGTCAGGAATGATAGGAGGTGTAATTGAAGAACATCTGGAGGGCCACAGGTTTGCCACCCCTGATTTAAGGCATGGAGTAAAAATTACCATCTTTAGCCTCCTCATTCCTAGGGATAGATAAATATTCCTGCTTCACTTTCTATGAGCTTTTCTGCACAAGGCATTTGTTGTGTGCTCATCATTCCCTACTCACCATTGTTTATGGGTTCTTTAGACAACGTTGTGACCCTCCAGTTTCACTTCTGCTTGTAAACAGTACTTTCCGTGAGTTTTTCTTAGAGCAGGGAAAATGGGGTATTATTTCTGATGGCAGAAAGAAAGCACAGTTTAACTTGAGTATTTCGTTATTCCACTATACCACAGAGCCACCTAGAGGTTATGTAGCAGCAAAGCAGGAAAGGCAACACTCCTCGTGTAGTGCTCGGATCTCAATTCTGTGACGAAACTGAAAGTAGATACAGCGGATTTACAGCCTCATGTAGATAAGCCCTATACTGTTTATATATTTCAAGCAAAAGTTGGTTCCATCCCAGTTCCGCATTAAAAAAATTGCATGATGTTTTGTATGCAGCTCCCCCCTAACATTCACCTGTTTTGCAAGCCATTTCCCCCATGATATGTACCTTTCTATACACTGTTTCCCCAACGTACACATTTTTGTATGCAGTTTTTGACTGGAGGACTGAATCATCTATGTATTTGATTTATATCCCACCCGTTCTCACAAAGAGCCCAGGGCAGCTAACAACTTACATAAAGCTCAGCCCACCATATAAACAATATTAAAATTATTTGACAATAATGAAATATAATAAAACCAATCAATCAAACATTTATTTATTCATTATTACATTTATTAGAATGCTCCTCAATATTTACCGATGCACACATTCTTTTAAGTAAATTATATACCTGTTGTATGGAACTTATTACAAGCACAACACGTGTGGATTTTCCGCACCCTCTTGACAGCTAAAAGACTGATATCACAACACTGGAAAGATAAACACTCACCTCCTATAACACAATGGATTGAGGACCTAATAACGCTTCCAACATTTGAGCGGGTGGTATTTAGGCGCCACCTGCAGATGGGTAAATACATGGACATTTGGTCTGCTTTTTCTGAAGTTTATGCATAACTGTCTTTATGGATAGTTGTATTACTACATACTTATTGATACTTATGGTTATAGATATATATTTCATACATCTTTACTGTAAGTGATTCATTTAAAATACTGTAAGAAAATTGTATTTTTTCATTTTTTTAAATATGACTTTTGTTTTGTTTTGGTGAAATTCACATTTTAAAACCTAATAAAATGTAAAAAGTAAATTATATAAATAAAGTAAAGTATATAAATTGGTCCCTAGGAGCATGGGGGGTGCACTTTATGATTTATTGTATGTAGTTTAAGTTATATTTTTGTGTTATTATTGTATTTTGCTATATTTTGTTTTGAAAAGTAAATCATATTTTTTTAAAAAAGTAGCTAAGGCGTGTGTCACTGAGGCCAAATCAGACAGCTCAAGGAATGGGCACAGCTGGCGCACTAGCTTTAACTGTGCAAATGCACTCCCAGGGATGTATTTCGAGCCCTACCTGGGCCCGAAGCTCGGCGCGGATAGGTCCTCTGTGCCGCCACCGGTCCGTTCCTGCTCTTCTGAGCAGCGCAGAGCGTTCTCCACGCCGCTCGAGCCACTCGGCACGCCGCTCGAGCCTCTGCTGCTGCCACCGCTGCCGGCTCTCCGTGGAGGGGAGAGCCAGTAGGTAAGCCCGCGCGGGAGGCAGAGAGCCCGCGCGGACACAAACAGGCCTGGTTCGGGCCTCACTCGTGTCCGCCGAGAAGCTCTCATACATCCCTATCCTGGCCACCACCGAAACCTGGGCATCCAAGCTCAGGGCTAAATCCACAAGTACACCCAAGCGGCGAAACTATGTCTTTAGGGGGAGTGTAACCCCATCCAACACAAGCTGAATCCCTATTCCCTGATCTGCCTTCTGACTGACCAGGAGCACCTCTGTCTTGTCTGGATTAAGCTTCCATTTGTTTGCCCTCATCCAATCCATTACTGCAGACAGACACCAGTTTAGCACAGCAACAACTTCCTTGGAATTAGATGGAAAGGAGAAATAGAATTAAGTGTCATCAGCATACTGCTGACACCAAACCCCAAAACTCCGGAGAACCTCTCTCAATGGCTTCATGCATATGTTAAATAGCATGGGGGACAGAACAGAACCATGAGAAACTCCACAGGCCAATAGCCAGGAAGTTGAACAGAAGTCCCCCAGCACCACCTTCTGGGTCTGCCCCTCCAGGAAGGAATGGAGCCACTGTAACACAGTGCCACCAAGTCCCATCCCAGCAAGGTGGCCCAGAAGGATACCATGGCCAATGGTATCAAAAGCCGCTGAGAGGTCCAGCAGAACCAACAGGGACACACTCCCCCTGTCTAATTGCCAGCGTAGGTCATGTACCAAGGTGACCAAAGCTGATTCTGTCCCATAACCAGGTCTGAATCCATATTGAAATGGATCTAGATAATCTGTCTCATCCAGGACATAACTCCAGGGTTATGTCATCACGCCCTCCTCAATACCTTGCCCAGAAGTGGAATATTGGAGACTGGCCGGTAATTATGCAATACCGTGAGGTTCAGGGAGGACTTTTTCATGCCTCTGGGGTTAGCCCACTAGGTGACAGTGCCAGAGGGGTGTCTGCCCAGTGGGCAATATACTGGTGGTGGCCAACTCAAGCCTAGCACCAGCCCTCTGTAACACCTAGCTTTGAACATAATGCATTTCAGCTAATTTACAGGGGGAAGTATGATTTCTTAAAACTTGCAAATAACCAGCCAGACTGAAAGATCTCAAATGTTAACTTCTGTAGGACATATCAAAATAAAATGGGGGCACAATAGCATTTTTGTTGTTGTTGTTGGCAGTGTTCAAAGGTCACATTGCTGGCAGCAAAGGAGGGGGAAATTAAAAGGTGGTTCCTCCAACAGCGCTGTTTTACAACATTTTCTTTGCTTACAGCTTGTTAATTTTCACAGCAGACTTGCCTTGGGATGAGAACTGAAGAAACACACATACACAGGCGGATGCTGGTGCCTCTAACTGTACTGAAGGCCTCATGCATACTCTAAAGCCTTTGATGAGAAACATTAAACATTTTTAATTTAGCACATCAATTTGAAAATCTAATTTTTTTTAATGCTTTGTACCAGCAGACGCTTTTTCACGGTCCTGTCACTCCCCTCGAAGAATTATGAGAAACTTGAACCGCAAAAAGTAAATTAGAAAAAAAAAATCTCATTTCAGTTACTCTAAGAAGAGAGGAAATTAGATTTTGATTAAAATCACTCACACATACAATTTTAGGTAAACTAATTTAGCAATACTGACTATATAATTTTTTCCCAGTGGCTTCTGTGTTCTTTTAATAGCACTTCGGGAACGTTTGTTCTGTTGCCCTTCTCCGCAGCCTGGTGTGAAGGGAAAGAGCTGCTAACCAACTCTTCCTTTCCTCCTGTTCCTATGCTATCTCATTTTCAAGAGATGATTGACTTGTTAGCCTGTCAATTAAAAAAACACCTAGTCCTAGTGATGTGATCATTAGAGCTGAGCCAAAGTTTCTCAGAAGACATTCCCCCCCCCCGGGGAAAATTAATACAATTTCTTTCCTCCTTCCCCCCTGAAAAAGAAGGACGCTTTGCAGAATTTTCTCTGAATATTGCCTACCTTCTTTTTTTTTCAGGGCTGGCAGACACCATTCCTCTCCCCACCCCCACAATGCCCTGGGATAATGCTACGTCTGGGGCATTGTGGGGGTCGCAAAATGGTGGCTTAGGCAGCCAGCACAGTTGCTGCTAGGGTGGTCACTTATGGATCATCCCCAAAGAGGAAATGTATCTCCGCCCCCAAAAAAGAGGACAAAAGAGTTTTCCAATTTGCATAACATTTGTATAATTTGCATGTATAGATGAAAATTTAGAAATTTTGGGTAGTATCCTATTGTGTCCACGTGCTCAAGGGACCCACCGCTCACACAACAGGGCTTCTGCGCTTCTAAAAATAACCTGAAATGACTGGGAACACTTGTTTCCAGAATAGGCCAGGTCAGCAGAGCACACAGAAGACAGCTCCATGACCGGTCCTGATCTGGAAACAAGTGTCTCCACTTGTTTTCATGGTTATTTTTAGAAATGCCAAAGCCCCGTTGTTCAAATGGTGGATCCCACAAATGCACCAGAGCCAGCACAGGCAGAACAGCCCTTTTGGATACTGCCCAATAACTACAATTTAAATAGAAAGAAGCTGTGCTATGACCACTGCTAGTGGTGAGTGGCGTGAGCCCCTTCTCCAAGAAACTGTAGAGAATTTGTTCTCTCCCTAGTGAAATTGAGTGAAACTATTCCTCCCACCGCAATTCCTCTGCCCACAAATAGGGTGGAGAAATTTAAGAAGCCATTTCTAGACTGATCATATTTAAAGGGGTCGACTCGCATGTCTGGGTGAGGGGGAGGGGGGGAAATGAAGATCAACTTGCAGGAATTCAACAGTGCTTCCCTTTCGCTGTGGCTCTGGATGGGTGGATTGGGCAAAGAGAGGTCTGTCGGACAGTGTGCTGCTATATGATCAAGAGACTTCCATGAAGGAACATCCAGGTTAGACTACTGCAACATACTGGGGCTGCCTTTGAAGAGAGTTTGGAAACTGCAGTTGTTGCAGAATGTCGCTGCTACAGTAATATCAAGGGCATATTATTTGGAGCAGTATACTCTGATACTTTCATAACTGCATTAGCTCATAATTATTTTCTGAGCCCAGTTCAAAATGCTGCTTATGACTTTTAAAGCCCTAAATGGCCTGGGTGCAGCACACCTGATGGGTAACCTGTTCCCACATGAATCTGCATGCTAATACAGATCTTTAGAGGGAGCTTTGTTCTTCATTCCACCTTTATCAGTGGTTAGGTTGGTGAGTATCTGAAACAGGGCCTTCTTCATTGTGGCATCCTCGGCTTTGGCATTCTCAGTGCCTTAATCTTGCCCCTCCCACCCATCCTTTTGCCAATTGATTAAGATGTTTATTTTCTATCCTGCTTTTCTTTGTTTGTTTAATAATTGAGACAGTATCCCCTGATTTTGCGAGTTTATTGTATTATACTCTTCTTTTGGATTGATTTAATATTTGACCTATTGAATTTTATTCAATCTTATTTTTTTTAATTGTAATGTGCCATTTAGCACTTATTGGGCCTTTCAGACTGAAAAAGCATAATAATAAATAACAACAACAGGCATGTGCATCTTGTGCAGGCTCCTGTAAAAAGCTCTAGGACACATTAGAAAAAGTAGGAAGCTGCTGGGCAGGCTTTGAGTAGTAATTACAATGAGACAATTTGGGGGAAATATGGATGGGAAGAGATGGGCTTAGCAGAAGGCAAAGAATAAGGGTGCATTCGAACTACCTCTTCCCCAAGTCTAAGGCCACAATAGAAGGTGATCACCAGGGGGCACAATGGATGCAGCCCCCTTTGGGGCAGGGCCTTGTCTCTGTTCCAACCCACACCACAGAATCAGTGGGCTGGTCGCAGGGTCAGCACAGCCCACCAGTGCCTTATTTAAGCCATGGTGGGTTGTGGAACATGCCGGTGACTATTCTGAATATTCAGCCCCCAGTGGGAGGTTGCCAGGGTTTGTTGTTTCAGTCGAACCCTGGTGGCTTGGGGTGGTATGAGGATTAAACAGCCCTCAGATAACCCCATGGTCTATTTAGCCCTTAAACAACCCCTGCTGCACAGGTTCAGATGACAGGACAAACTATGGCAAGCTGGCCGGGGCATGCTGGGAGTTGTAGGCCAAAAACATCTGGGGACCCAAGGTTGGACAACATTATTGGCAACCCCCCGCTGGGGGTTGAATATTCAGAATGGCCACAGGCATGCACTGTGGTGATCACGCAAACCCAGTCATAGAATTGGAAGTGTCTTCAAAGGTCACCTCGTCCAACCCCCTGCTGACACAACAAATCTGCTGCTACAGCATCCCTGATAGGTGGCCTGCCATCCAGCTTCCGCTTAAAAATCTCGAACATGGGCAAAGGTAAAAACATGCTCCATCTGGAACAGACCTATCATCCTACAGACTGAAGACAAAATACCTTGGTGACTGTCACCTGAGAAATATCTGCCTGTTACACCATAGAAATCCTACTTGGGTTTTTTTTTTTTAGTACAAACTAATGGCCTTGAGCACAATCTACCAAGAAGTTCTCCTGCTCCATTGTGTTGCATGCACAATGTTTGCTTTTATTTCAATGGGTCTAGCACCCATTGGGTCTAATGTCCTGGTAGATTATAACCTTTATTAAATACAGTTTATTTAATGAAATAAAATAATTCTTACAGCGGTCAAAACAAAACAAAACAAAAACACCCTACCTCTAACAAAGGAGAGTTCACCCACCACCTTTCAAGGCAGTCTGTTCCCCTGTTGAACCACTTGTACCATCAGGACACTCTTCCTAATGTTCAGTCAGACTCCCCTTTCTTGAAATTTGAACCCATTTGTTTGGATCCTGTGCTCCGGAGCAACAGAAAACAAATTTCCTCCATCTACATATGTGACAGCACTTCAAATATTGAAAGATGGCTATCATGCTGCCTTTCTACTACTCCATCCATCCAACAACCCTCACCTCCCTTCCAAGACGTCAACTACGGCATCTATATTCATCTCTCTATTTTTATCTATCGATGCTCTAACTGCTTCACAGGAAAGAGTGGCCAATTCAAATTTTATGCTCTCAGAGACACAAGAGATGTTTCTGTGCTGTAAATATATTAGAAGCGTACATGTACGAGTCCCTTGATAGAAGAAATGTACATCCAGATAATTAGGGCATTAGTCCTCTGCGTGTAATATATTCATGCTCAATGAGATCTCTGGTGTGTGGCCCCCTGGAAAAGAACAGCTGTGACCTTGGAGACAGTTTCCTTGGAGCCTAATACAGCTCAGGCCAAAAATTACATGTGCATTTTCAAACATGTTTAATCATCGCTCAAGGATCTCTCCCCTACTTCAGCTGGAACGTAGGAAGTGGCCTTATAACTGGCCAGATTATTTTTTCACTTAGCTCAGCATTATCTGCCTCTGATTGGCAGCAGCTCTCCAGACTCTCAGGCAGAGGTCTTTCAGTATTATTATATTACATTTATATCCTGCCTTTTTTCCTCTTGTGAGGAACCCAAGGCGGCTTACATAGTCCTCCTCCTCTCCATTTTAACCTCACAAGAACCCTGTGAGGTAGGTTAGGCTGAGAGGCAGTGACTGGCCCAAAGTCACCCAGTGAGCTTCATGTCCGAGTGGGGACTAGAACCCGGATCTCCTGAGTCCCAGTCAAACACTCTCACCACGATGCCACACTGGCTCTCTCTATCACCTTCTAACATATCACCTACTAAAAAATCCTTTCAAACTGGAGTGGAGATGCCAAAAATTGAACCTGGGACCTTCTACAGGCAACCCATGTGTTCTAGCCGCTGAGATATGGTCCCTTCCACCTTCACCAGTATGCAGTGGAGGCTGGTGATGCCTATTTTGGCGGGGCTCCTAACCCATTGCAGGGTCTTGTTTTGTTCTTTGGAGCTTTATAGGAGCAATCCATGGTGGTGAACCTATTTTGTGAATGGGGTTCAGCACCATGGAGAGCTCCTGTAAGGCTCCTGCAATGGATTAGGAGCCCCACCGAATTAGGAGTCACCAACCTCCCCTGCCAATATGGAGTAGTGCTATGCCAAACATTTCTCCCTCATCCCCCCCCTGACCATTCTCATTCCGGTTGAAGGAAAAGAAATGGCGTTCAAAAAAGAAATTCAGTGGTGAAGAAAATTTCAGAGAAATTCTCATTGGCTGGGTTTGGGCTTCTTGTGCTTACCTTACTTAGGAGGTGACCAAGGAGTGTGTGCAAATGTCTTGTTTTTCATTGTACGATCATCCTTCTGGCAGCCTGCTGTAATCTCCTCAGCTTCCCACTCCTCAATTAAAGCTCACAGGAAAGGCATCATGAGGTTATTCCTCCCATAGGGCTTTTTTTCAGATCAGAAAGTGTAGGCAGCCTGTGAGGCTGCAGAGCCATGTAGAGATGTGTAACAGAAAGAAACCACAGATACAGCACCCTCAGCTGCCTCACAGTGATGGTTTTTCTTACTTTGGGAGGCCTGAATTGGAGACCTCCTGTTTGCAAAGCATATGCTCTGCCACTGGACTTCAGCCCCCCCTCCACTGATGTCCACAAGTTATGCTTTCCTTGCTTTAAATGTAGGGTGGCCAGATGCATAAGATAAGAAGGCAGGGATGCTGCACCTTTACAGTTGTGTAAGGTTGTGTGCAGTTGTGTACAGTGCAGGCTGGTGGCTCCAATGTCAGTGGGGCTGTGTAGCCACTCTGAATTTTACTCCAAACTTTAAAGGAGCTATCCATGGTACCCATACCCTACCCCAGCCCCCAAATAGGTTCATCACCATGGATAGCTCCTTAAAAGTTCAGAGTAAAATCCGGGGTGGATACATAGCCCCACTTCCATTGGCGCCACCAGGCTCTGCTGGTTGTGTATTAAAGGTGCATGGGCCCTGTCTTCCTTTGCAGCTGGTCACTCTAGCAAAGCTGCAGCCCAGGGATTGCATATGCCCTCCCACAAAGCCTTTACTGCAGTCCCCAAGGGTGCCCTGACCCCAGTACCACCACCAAATTCCCTACCGCTTGTACACTCTACTCCTTCCCCCAGACATCCTCATACAGATTGCTGGGATATTTGTGTGTGTGTGTGTGTGTGTGTGTGTGTTTGCATGCTGCCAGCGGGGCTGAAAAGGCTGTGCACCCTTGCTTGAGTTCAACATCACTGTATACTCTCCAAATACTGTTGGAGAAGACACTCCACCACCTGCTATACTGCCTTATCGCTATTGCAATTGGATGCAATCTCACAGATACCCTTCTAGTTTTTCGTATTGCTATTTTCTTCAACCTCCCCCATCCGGAAAAAAACCTGACAAGGTCAGTAGTAAGCTTTGCCAATTTCACCAGCTAGCAGAAAAGGGAGGTGGAGAAGGAAAATCAGTATCAGTGAAACTGACAAGGCTTTCCCAATATTTTCCTGTAGAGGGAGAAGAGGTTAAAATATGAAAGAAGCCATTCTGAAATGTACAAAACTCTATGGGGAAAAATGATGTGTTAAAAACGCACTTCAGACAGAAAGTCATCAATAAACATGGAAGGCTGAAATGTGATTGTAAATCCAACTTCTTGCACAGCCATCAATTGATATAAAACCCTGATACAAGAGTATATAAAACTACATTTCTGTCTTCCATACATGCACACTAATAACAGGACGTCTACAGCAATCCTTTGCATGTTTACTCAGAAGTAAGTAGTACTAAGTTCAATAGCGCTTATGTCCAGGTACCTGTGTATAATACTGGAGCTTAGAGTGATTGAATTGACATATGAAAACTGTCTATTATGGCCTACTAGGAAAAGTTTATGTTCCCTGAATTCCATGTAAATAAAGTTTGTTCTGCTCTTTGTTCTACCATATTATTGTTGCTTCCAGATGAGGCTTCCATTGTGCAATCACTCTGCCTCATTCACAGAATTTTACAGAGGACCCAGATGTCATTGTCTTCCATTTGTAACCCTCCGGTATTTTCCCACTACTTCTTCCATCTTTTTTTCTTACCACAGAGAATTCACTAAGGAAGGGAAGATGGAATAGCTGCACAATAAGTATTTTATCTTCACAACTGTGTGAGGTGGTGGATTAGGCTGAAAGTGAATAAGGCACAAAGACGGGGAAAAAAGTCTTACAACTCCTAGCATTCCTCAGACAATTCCCCAACATTCCCCAGAAAAGAGTCCTACAGTTCCCAGAATTCCCCAGCCAGGATGACTGTCTGGGGAATCCTGGGAGTTGTAGGACATTTTTTTCTGGGGAATGCTGGCTGGGGGATTCTGGGATTTGTAGGACATTTTTTCTGGGGATTTCTGGGGAATTTTCTGAGGAATGCTGGGAGCTGATGACTCCCCCCCCCCATCTAAACATGCATAGGAGTTTGCCCAGTGAACTGAGTATCCACTACATCACACTGCTTTCAGGCCACAATCATATCAACCTGGGGGTAAGCCCCATTATTTCTAAGAAAACATGCAAAGAATTGCACACATAAAGGGTCACCATGTGTCCTGCTTTACTGAGGACAGTCCTCTGCTTGAAGTGCTGTTCAGTCCAAGTCTGGTTTAAAGATAAAGAACCCTAAGAAGGGAGAGCTGGGGCCTGGAAGGTGCCCATCAACAATTAGCATCTGGACAGCAGACTGAGCAGGCATAAACGTCTCCTGGTCACACTCTTCCCCACTCCCCAGTATGGTGAGATATTTTATATTATTCCTATTTAAATTATAGTAATGTTTTCTAAGTGTGCATTTATACGTATGCATTAGCATATGTAAATTTTATGCATATTTGTGCTCCTCTTTTGTCTGATAGGTTTCCTCTTTTTTTGGCAATGCATAAGTGGCCACCCTACACACATAGTACTGCTAGGCTAATATATAATCCCTGTCTAAAAAATGCAAAACAATGACAACCACAAGAAGCAGGGCTCTCCAACCTTGGGTACCCAGGTGTTGCTGGACTACAGCTCCCAGAATCCTTTGCCACTAGCCATGCTGGCTGGGTATGCTGGGAGCTGTGGGCCAGCAACTTCTGGGGACCCAAGGTTGGAGAGCCCTGCTCTAGGCCTTCAAGGTCAGAGCTGAATGACAGCCAACAATTAGGCTGACTGATTTCAGCTGGACAGCAGTAGGGCTTTTCAATTTCCCCTCCCCTCCTGGAAACTGAGGAAGTTATCCAGCTGTATGGAGAGTGGCTATGGAGGCTCACCTCATGCTCGTCAAGGGCCTGGTGGGGCATAAAGCTAGGAGGGTTATCGCTGCTAGGGGTCCTTCATCTGGCCTTCACATGGAAGGCATCCTGATGCATTGAGCAGGCGGTTGGACTCGATAGCCTTGTAGGCTCCTTCCAACTCTATAATCTATGAATCTATGAATATTTGGATTGCATTTGTGAGCCTGGAATCTTGATTAAGCCTTGTCCCTTTGGAAGAACCTTACCTGAGGGTAATGTGTGGGAGAGACTAGATAGGGTTCATTGTTTTAGCCTGCAGCAGGGTTTCAAAGGATTTTTCTATTGTTTAATATGTGGGTAGCCTAAGTTTAGGGCTTTGCTAAAGTTGATGTTTTTGGGTTTCTGTCTCCTTCTACCTTTGCATGCCTTTTAACCTTTTTGTCCCCCCTTCCTTATTGTAAATAAAGTTCACAGTTTCAAGTTTGTGTGTGTCCTCCTGTTCTAGATCTGGCCTCAGTACTAAATTCAGTGCCTTCTGCTTTGGTTGGGCTACTGTTTAGAGTTTTAGGCTGAAGGGCTACACATAGAGGGTGATCAGGTGAACCCTTATTTCTGGGGCCCCAGGATATCCAGAAAGGTCCAATTATCCCCTGGCTTGGACTGGGTGGATGAGAAGGGGTGGTGGCACTGGCAGTCTACCAAGTGGTTTGTTTGCCTGCTGACCACAGGGTAGGGAGTTGAGAGTTTTGGGCAAACCCCCCCTCAACACACGTAGTATCTTGGTGGTGCCTCAGCCTGTCCTCCTTGTGCTCCAGGGCAAAAGGCTTAGATGACTGAAATTGGCTGTCCAAGTCTTTTGCAGGGCAGGAGAAGCACATTGGATTGTGCTGTAAGATATTAAAAGCGATAAAACCATAAAAACAGCAATAAAAATAGCAATAAAACCAGCAACAGCATTGGTTCCTGTTGATCCAGGCAGGGGGATTAGTAATGACAAGAAGCCTGTCAATTACTACTTATAAACTCTCTCTGAATGGCCACCATGTCAGTTTCTGTTCCAGGGAGCTGGGGAGGAGGGTTTAATCACCAATTTCTTGTCCTTTTGTTTTTCTTTTCTTTTCACCTGTGAAATATCTTCCTTCCTGAGCCGGAAAAAAAAAAGCAGGAAGCACCATTTCCTAGTCCTCCCCTTGGGAGCAAGTATACATGCTTTACATTGGGGAAGTTTGCTATAGCATTTTAAATACATTGCCAATCAGATATGTAAATAATTAACACTGTGGTCCATATTTCAGCTCATTGACTATGTCTTCATTCTGGAAGCATGTGAGAGGAAACACAGTGTCTGAAGTTCATCAAATCAAACTTTGAATCCAAATGTTTTGACAACATGGAACAAACAAAAACAATAGACTGTCACTAGGGTCCCTGAGGTGGGACTATGGAGTCTTCAGCTGGAGCTATATATAGGTATGACTTTTTAGAGCAAGGAGAAGCTAAATTTTTAACGCTAAAGGCTCTGGAATGGGTATTTGTGATTATATTCCAAACACCACCTGAAGATAATTTGAAAGGTGTAGTTGCAGAAAATTAAGCACTGCAAAATGCTGTCTGGCAAATTATAAGATGTAATTGATTATACCAGCTCATCATCAAAATTAAATGCTGTTAATTGCTGGTGACAGCATTTATTGGGGACTACTTTCACCAGCCAATATAAGTTTACAAAGCTGACAGGTGAGGACACCGAAGTTGCTAAATGATTGTTCTTTCCTCTTTGGCCTAGAGAGGCCATGGAATATATTGGGAAATGATCATATTTAAAGGGAGCTGCCATTCACAGATCTTACAAGATGAAACTGGCAAAGCTTAAACTTTCTCCTCAGTCTCCACCCCCATTATAAGTCTATAAAGGTCCTTTGTAGGTCTTTCTTTTCTGGGCTGAATTTCAAATATTTATTGACTTCTGGTGACAATGAAGCATAGAATGGGATGTAGGTGTTCTTTAAGGAAAGGATGCATGATGAAATTCTGTGATCGCTGAATGAGATTTAAGATCCATGCAAAACAAAGTAATGCAGACCTTTCTTTAGACAGCTGCCCATTTCTTTTATCACTGTTTTCCGCTCTGAGGTACAAGATAACAAAAGCTTCTTTTCGTGTACTTCTGCACTTGACTTCTGCAACCCAAAGATCAGTGAAAGCAGCATGTTAAACACCAGCAAACAAATCCAAGCATTCAGCTCTTTACCAGTGTGGGAGTCTTGCATCTCTGATGGGGTGGGGGGATAAACGTGAAGTTTTAAGCCTCCCCCAGGGGTGGTGCTAAGCACCAAAAAGATCCAGGGCTCTGGTCCAAAGGACAAAAAAATATATGCACAAATTGGCACATATTATTTTACATATGTCTAAAGTCTCTCTCTCTCTGTGTGTGTGTGTGTGTGTGTGTGTTTGTTTGTTTGTGTGATTAAAGGACCCTGTCTCCTAAGGACACCCATATTTGTAAAAAGGGACAGGGGAAAGGAGGGCATTTGATTTAAGAAAAAAACCTCTGGCAGAAAGATTCAAGGGGGGGGGGCAGCAGGAGGTGAAGCACATGTGGGCAAAAAGCCAGCTAATCCAGGGGAATCAGATGTAACAGGGATCTTCAGGGTCATTGTACCTTTATTTCAGCAAGTGCCCATGGACAGTAGTGTGGTGGGCAGATGGCCTCCCAGAGATTCAGGGCTCCAAATGAAAGATTCGGGGCTCCAGCTCCAATGGTCTGCCCCCTAAATTATTGAAGTGGGCATATTCTAAATCAGGGGTGGGGAACTTCTGGGGGTCAATTTCCCCCTTGAATCTTCCGGGGCCACACCGCCGCTGCTGCGCTTCCGAATTTGCTGCTGAAGTATGGCAGCCAAAAAAAAAAGCACAAAACCCTGGCAATTTTGTTGCAAAGCAAAGCATGTGGGGAGTGCACACCCTGTTTTACAGCAAGGTCACAGGGTGTTTTTAAAACTGCCACCACCACTGCCACAACAGTGAGCAGTGAGCACCACCATTTCAGTGGCGGCGGCAGTGAGGGGGTGATGGGGGCTGCAAGAAAGACTGGTGTGTGTGTGCATGCAGTCTATGGGCTGTGCATTCTGTACCCCTGATCTAAATGGTCCCCCGGATTCTAGTTACCAGCTAAGCCACGCAGGCTAGAGACAGTGAGCTAACTTGCCCTACCTGTACAGTAGTAAAGCACAGTGGTCCCTTCATTGCTTGCTTCCTTTGCATCAACTGATTGCTGTTTATAGCAGTGCAAGTACCATGTTTCGAGGGGCTCTTGGGAAAGAGGCTCTGAGTGGGTCTCCCTCCCTGCGCATGACAGCTCCCCCATACCACTTGCCAAGGCCAACTTGCCTCTCCTTCTGCGCACAGTCCACACTACCTCCCAGAAGGAAGGAATAACGCATCTGGAGGTTGCTGCTACCTATCCGTCCTTTTTGTTGTCACTGCTGTTGGCTCACTCAGAGAGGGCAGGTGAATGGGCACCGATAGCAGGGAGGAAGAGCAGCAGGGCCAGGATGATCCAGGGATCAGCAGTGCATATCTTACTGCGGTTTCATACTCAGCAGGAGTTCAGCATCACTAAGTGTTTTTCTACATAAGGCGTTTGTCGTGCACTCATAATTCCCTATTCATGATTGTTGACCTTTTATATATATATATATATATATATATATATATAAAGATGATGTTGTGATCCTCCAGTTTTGCTTCTGTATCTAAGAAGCACTTCTGGCCAGTTTTTTTTAGAGTGGGGAAAATGTGGCATTTTCATTGTGAAAGTGAAAGAAACCATTTTTTTCTGCTTGTGCATTTGTGCTATGCTGCTACACCATACTGCCACCTGGAGGTTATGTAGTGGAAAAGGAACGCTCTTTTTGTAGTGCTCAGATCTCAATTCTGCGACAAAACCGAAAGTAGATGCCAGGGGAGGTTGGTGACTCCTATGTCAGTGGGGCTCCTTATCCATTTCAGCTTTTATTCTGAGCTTTAAAGGAGCTATCCATGGTGCTAAACCTATTATGGGGATGGAGTACAGCACTGGTAGATACAGTGAATTAACAGCTGATTAATAGCCTCATGTAGAAAAGCTCTAACTCTTGAGGTTGGCCCTGGTTTACAGAAGTAACAGCAATAGTGTAAATTACAGTTATGTGGAAAGAAGCATTACCACAGACTCTTTTTTTTTTAACTGACAAAGATGTTAAGAGTCATCCATAATCAGTGACAATGTGAAATGCATGCAAGCTTCACTCCTGACATTTCAGGGGAAAGGCAGGGGGATTTCCTACTGCCAGCAATGGAAGACGAAACAAGATAAAACCTCTACCAAATTCTGTCTTACCCTGCAATGGTAGCATGTGGGACCATGGATCTCATCCAATAGGGTTAGTATCAGGCTATCAGAGTCCTTTTAAAAGTTTGGACAAAGGGGCATAATGTTCAAACAGGATGGCTGTGCACAATTGTATTTTAGGATTTTTCATTTGCTAGTGGAACAAATATGATTTGAACATTGATCTCCCTTGATTTGATTTTTCTTCTAAGAAGATAAGATCATAAGAAGAGCCCTGTTGGATCAGACCATCCAGTCTAACATCCTGCTAGACACAGTGGCCAAGCAGATACATTTGGGAACCCCACAAGAAGGACTTGAGTGCAATAGCATCCTGCTGCTCATGTCCCCCAGCAACTGGTATGCAGAGACATACTGACTGGGTTCATACAACATGATAAACCATGGTGGTTTGTGAACCATGTTTGTTCAGAGTGGCTTGTTGTGTTGTCTGAACCCGGCCAGAGTGGCTTGTGTGCAGTTAATAAACCATGTTGCTGGGTTCAGACAACATGACAAGCCACTCTGAAATAAACATGGCTCACAAACCACCATGGCTTTTGCAGTCACTGTCTCTGTCGCTAGTAGCCACTGAAAGTTTTATCCTTCATTAATTTGCTTCATCCCCTTTTAAAGCCATCTAAGTTGGTTACCATCACTACATTTTGTGGTAGTGAATTCTACAGTTTTAACTATGTGCAGTGTGAAAAAATACTTTATTTTTCCGTCCTCAATCTTCCCCCACCTTCATCCCATAGGGGAGTTGCCCCAGCCATCGGATCATTTCTGTGGCCCTTTCTGTCCTTTTTCCAGCTGTACAATAGTGGCCACCAGAACTCTACACAGTTTTTTGAGTGCGGTTGCACCACAGATTTTTTGGAAGTTTTATTTTTGGTCCCTTTCCTAATGATCCCTGAAAATGAATTCTGCTATACCGAAGTCTATGGTAGGTTGCCTGAACCTGCGAAAGACAGGCTGAAGTAGGATATGGAATAAAGCTCCTAGAGGATAATAGAAAATAATAGAAATGGAAGCCAAACAATATTCCCAGATTGCAAATAAGCAACAAGATTCCCAGTAAATCATCTTCACGGTGCAATTTGTGTTTTGCTTCTTATATCCAGACAAAAGAGTTTTAAAACTATGAGAATTAATTGATAACAGATGCATAGAAATATGAATTAAGTCTATACTGGTACTAATATTTAGCATAGCAGATGATTAATAAAACAAATTAGGGTGTAAACTTCAGTTGCACAAAATAATCTGTTCATATTGCCTTTGCTTTCATTAGAAATGTAATTAAACCTCAATTCATATGTTACCTGCAGTGTTCACATGGCATAGGGATGGTATGCCCACTCTCCTTCAGTACACAGATGATGTAATGTATGATCTGGGTCCTTCACATGAACACCCAACTGTGTATAGCATTGGTGGGGTCAAGCCTTCAAGGCCGTCAGAGCATAGAATGCCAATAAGGCATCAGCTGCACTGATTTCCTGTGTGTTTCTGAGCCCAATTTAAAGTGTGGTTTATGAACTTTAAAGCCTTTAATAGTTTGGGGCCAAATTACTTGAAGAACCGTCTTCTTCCAATATCAGTCTGCCCATACTTTTAGATCGGCAACAGAGGCCCTTCTCACTTGCTCACCTTTGAGGGTAATTAGGTGGGCAAGTACGCAAGAGACGGCCTTTCCCACAGTGGCCCCACACCTCTGGAAGGAGTTGCCATTGAGGGTTGATCATGACCCATCATTGCAAGTTTTCAGGAAGGCCCTGAAGACTTACGGTATTTGTTTTCTTTGACCTTCCCCTGATTACCGTATGTCTTATTGGACTGTTCTGGTTTGTAGCTGAAATTGTATTTTAGATTTTACTCTTGTCTAGGCCAGATGTTTTATTGCTGGTGTTTGTTGTTGTTGTTGTTGTTGTTTTAATGCTTTTTTATTTTATTTTGCTGTTTTACTACTGTATCAGTTTTTTTCTATATGGGATGTTATCATTGTAAAACTCCTTGAGAGGGGTCCTGCTCTGAAAGGTGGCCTAGAAATATTTCACATGAATTAAATTATAAACTTCCCCCCTCCAATCTTGTGCATGGTCAACACCCACATCTGAAGCTGCTCCTAACTGTTTCCACAGCAAGCTGCCTGCCGTGATTCCAGAAAATGGCAAATTGCATTAATTAGAGTGTTCTTTCATTGGCACATTTCAATAGTGGCAGCAGTAACAACACTGCTGATGAGATTAACTCAAAGAGGAGCAATTACAAACTTCCTCATGTTTACATGACCTGGAGTCTTTAAAGAGTGTTATTTTCTTACAAACAGTAATAAATGGAGTTGTGTGACATTGTTTTACTCCCAAGATCATAGCAAGCAAGCTTTCCCCTGTAAAGCTTGTATTCAAGTGCCACTCATTAAATTCCTTGAGGTGAAGGGTCTCTCCTTGGATGCCCCACAGGAAGAAAACATTGAAATCATCACTGGTGGATCCAATGGCCCATTCTTATTTGAGGGAACCATAGAAGGCATTCCACTGGGCAACCCCTAGCAGTTGTCAGCGAGCGTGAGCCGTGCCATGGCTGACAGAGTGCCTTGAGTCTGCATCTCTGGAAATGGCCTTGCTATGTGTGGATTGGGTGAAATGGTTTCTGACAGGTTTTGCTTTTGCAGCGATCGGTGTGGGATTTGCATCCTAGACATTTGTCTTCTTAATGTATAGCTCTCCACATGGCTTCCTACTTCATCACAACTTTAAAAAAAAGAAAACAAATAGTTGTCACTGCTGAGCATTAATGCGGGAGACGATTACAATGGTGGCTCAGCTCTGTGCCCCCGATGCATTGTCTAAATTAAGGCACTGAGGGATATTGAATCGCTTAATCATGGCGGAGCCTGAGAGTCTTGGTAGGCACGCTTTCCCTTCATTAGATTTAATATATTTCTCATTATACAAATCTGCCACTGCGACAATAAGTCTTGTTCATAAATCAGGATGCCCTTTCACTTTGTAGTCACCAAGAACTTTCATCAAACAAGACATAAATGGAACCTGTAAGACAGGAGGTCAGAGCTGCCCTAACAGATATTAATTTCTATTCATTAGGCTTATTTTAATAGTGCATTTTAATAGCTTCTGTAAAACAATTATGAGTCCTTCCTGTCATTGCCGAACCTGCTCTTTAACCAATGAGGGATATAAATAAAAAAAAAAAGACGGAAATTATTGTCACTGTCATCGCAGTGGCATGAATGGCCACAGCCAAATGGGATCCCTATTATGCCAGTCAGGGGTTTTCAAAATGTGTCATGTTATACTGCACACTTCTCTTATCGTGGACACACTGGTGGTGATAGTACAGCATGGATTTCGAGAATAATAAATATCATGCAGGGGGCTCTTTTTAAAGAATGACTATGCGGAAACACACAGGAACACTTTGGTTATGAGATGGCAAATTACGAACATAGGAAGCCTATGGAAGGAGCCATTTAGGCCATCGAGTCCCACCCCCTGCTCAGTGCAGGAATTCAGTTTAAAGCAACCCTGAGAGATGGCTGTCGAGGAGAGCCCTCCACCTCCCTACGCATTTAAACATGAAAACTACATAATTTAAAGGCTCAATTCAATAGATGTGTGTCCACATCTTTTCTAAAAACCAAGAGAGTGGGGGCCAATCATAGTTCTTGAGAGAGTGTATTCCACAGTTTGGGAGTGATGCAGGGGTAGGAATGTCAAAGAAATCTGCAATGGATTCAAATAAATCCAGATTTCTATCAATCTGACCTGTGGATTCCACAGTGGACCAGATTTTTCTGATACGGCAGTTGCGCCCCTACCTTCCTAATCATCTGCTCCTATCAGTGGTTCATGCCTTGGTCTCCTCTCGCCTGGACTACTGTAATGCGCTCTACGTGGGGTTACCCTGGAAGACGGTTCGGAAGTTGCAGCTGGTACAGAATGCAGCAGCTCAGAATGCAGCAGTCGCTGGCGTGATCACATCACTCCGGTGCTCAAAGAATTGCACTGGCTACCAGTTGTTTGCCGAGCCGAATTCAAGGTGTTGGCATTGACCTTTAAAACCCTGTACGGCTCCGGTCCAGTATATCTCAAGGAGCGCCTCCAGCAACATCAAGTAGGCCACTCAACAAGATCCGCCAGAGATGGCCTTCTCCCTGTCCCATCAGCCAGAGAAACCAGGCTGGTGGGGATTAGGAGAAGGGCCTTTTCTGTGGCAGCCCCCAATATATGGAACTCTCTCCCCAGTGACCTCCGCCATGCCCATTCCTTGATTAGCTTCTGCCGGGCATTAAAAACGTGGCTTTTCAGGTGGGAATATGGGGTGGGTTAGGATTTTTAATTGTGTTTTATACTCTGTGTGTGTGTCCCCCTGTATTTTATTGCATTGTACATCACTCAGAGTGGCTGGATGTCTGGCCAGATGGGCGATTCATAAATATAATAAATAAATAAATACTTGAGGATCAGTTTTTCACTTTGTGGAGGGATTTGAGTTAATTTTCATTAGTGCTAATTTGCATTAATTTATGTGCATTAGCACTAATATGCACTTGCACTTATTCAAATTAGTGTGAGTAGAACAAAATTCTAGTAAAAAAAAATCCGATTCCATCACTGAGTGAACAATGGAACAAAAGATGCCTGACAATCTGCGAAACACAGATGGAACAGATATAACAAAATCTGTACAGTAACACCTTGGATTGCAAGCATAATTCGTTCTGGAACCGTGCTTGTAATCCAAAACACTCTTATATCATAGCGATTTCGGCCCGCTATGCCTGCTTGAGGCGAGTGGTCCCTACGACTTCTTGCAAGACCTTGCTCGTTTATCAAGTCAAATTTTAAATTTTTTTTTTGCTTGTCTTGCAAAACGCTCTCAGACCAAGTTACTTGCAATCTAAGGTATTACTGTACATCCCTACATGACAGGAGAAAGTCCTTTCATGTGTGCCTGACAAACAGGCCTCTGTGGGGTATTGGTGTCCTCAAGAAGGCCTCTCCTGCAGATCTTAATACCTGGGCAGGTTTGTAACAAGATAGATCATCCCTTGAGATGGATGCCGGTTGCCTTGAGATGTACGTGACATGCTCAGTGACTTCTGCGGGAGCTCACTCCTTCTGCTTGCCCATGGCATGTGTTGAAGACAGGTGGGAAGGGCACCAAAGATTGAGAGAAGGTCACCGAGGAAAGAGAGATGGGATCTCAAAAATGCACAGGAAGGCAGGATTATTGGCCCAAGGTATTTTTTAGCGATTCTTCAGCCCTCTTTGGATGTTCCCTTTGCATGAACAAGATCACATGGGGGCATGAGAGTGGTGCTGTACCTGCTGGTCCCTCCTCACTGTCAGGTCTTCATCAGCTTCACCTCCACCATCCAAACATTAAAGGAAATATGTGCAAAGGCAAGCATATATGTACATAAGTTCCCCCCTATGACTGCAAACTTTGATTATGTAAGGTTCCCAATCATGGGCGTCGACAGGGTGGGCGGGGTGGTGGTACATATATACAGCAGGCTCCACTCCACAGATGCTTCTCCACCAAAATGTGGAGAGCTGGGGTGAAGTCCACAGGCATGGCCTCACTCTCACAGTTCACATGACTACAAGTGGAAGGAATGGTTGAGGATGCCACGTTGTGCATCAAAGCGCTTCTGAGGAAGCATCTCCCAAAATGCATTGGGCCAAACCTTCCTTCCTTTGCATCCTTGAGATTTCAGTCCTCCCCTCCTCCAGTGTTTAGAGATGGGCAAATCTGTCAGTTTCACATTTCCCCACATTCATCATTTTTAAATCTCAAGCTCTTTCCATCCCACTTTTGAAGAAATGTACAAATTTGGGTAAGTTCTTACAATTTTTTAAAAAATAAAATAAAAATGAAATGAACAAAATTCTTACCTAGCTGCACCAGACATATTCAATTGGTACAACCATTCCCAGCATGGAGAGGGCCATGCTGCAACTTGCCTGTCATGTAGCTGTTAAAGACAAGGAGCCTGTCAGAAAAAAAGAGGTGGCAACCCTAATTCAGCACCACAAAAGTGGTTGAATATAGAGCGATTCTAAGCCGGACTTTGATGAACTAAGCACTCAAAGCCCTCTCTGCCTGGATGGGCCAACCTGTCAGTTTCTCTTTCCCCCACATTTTTTGAACTGAATGAAATTCTCATCTCTCCCTACTAGTGTTTATAACTGGTCATAGCCTTGGCCTCTTCCAGTGTGGCATATGATTTCATAGCTGAGCCAACCACTGTTTCATTCTCCTTGTGGCACATTCTGGCCTTTGATGGCAAAGGTGGATGTTTCAGAGGTCTACTGAAAAGTGCTCTGATCTTGTGCTACTGGTTGCTGAAGCTGAGGTCAGTTTGCTCATCTGCTCTGCCTTCTGTATGTAGTATCAGAGTATCCAGTATCAAAGGCAGTATGCCTATGTACTCCAGTTGCTGGGGAACAAGGGCAAGAGGGTGATGTTGCACCCATGTCCTGCTTGTGGGATCCCGTGGGCAGCTGGTTGGCCACTGTGTGAACAGAATGCTGGACTAGATGGACTCTTGGTCTGATCCAGCAGGGCTCTTTTTATGTTCTTATGTACATCTGAGTCGAGGTTCATCCGTTTGTCACTTTGTAGCCAGCGGCATCCCATCACCCGAAGCACAGGAACAAAAACTGGATTCATCCAGATCCTGATGAATAGCAAGCAGAATGTAATGATTGCGTCCCATTTGGGGGATGTAATTGCTTTGATTTCAGCTTATTCTGTAGGTAATGGTTAGACTTTCATATAAATCCCTCCCTTTCACCACATCATACTGAGAGTGGCACCCTTGTCTCTTTACGTTTCCTTCATTGCTCCTGAAGGATGCACATCACATTATTTATCTCAACTTTTCTCAGTTATGCGCAGGCAAAGATCTCGGCTGCCTAGTTGTTCACGAGTCATTTATCTTTAGATTTGCTGGCTGGCTCCATCCATTCTCTCTCTCCCTCACGCAGTACATAACATGTTGGCTCCCCAAGAGGGCTACACACTCAACTTGCCCAGCGTTAGTAATAAGCTTGACAAATCACTCTGCCTCTCTGACCTGCTTCTCCTGTGTTATATTGTTAGCCAATTAAGATGTGAGGGCCTGGAAAAGCTCGCTCCTGTGCACTTGTAGGTGAACATGTTCGTACTGCAAGTCTCTCCAGAGGCCCCAAGAAACGCTAATATATGGCCCCGCAATGCATTTTCTAATTCTGCTCCTCCCTACCGCCCCACATTCGAACAAAAGGATTACCTAGAGATATTTTCACATTTCAGTGTGAGCATGAACAATTACCATCCAAGCCATGAGAGGGGAGGGAGTTCATCTTGGATGAATGGATTTTTCTGGGTTGTGAAGGCCAGGGCTTCTCCCTCAGGGGTGCGATAGATGTGAGTAGAACTTTAAGGAACATGTTTCTGTTCTCTCCTGAATCTCCCTGTGCGTGTCTGTTCCTCACTCTCTGACTCTCTCAGTCAACCATGTTCTAGGCTAGGGCTGGGCAGACTTCATACTTCGACTTTGACTTATTTATCTATTTGCTTTGAAATTTTTGATAGCGCTCCTTCCTCACCAAAGGCAATCCCAGGCCAGTGTACATAAAATTATGTTTAAAAACACCAATATAACACAATGGCAGTAATATTACACAGAGGCATAAAAACCATAAAGCCACCGAACAAACCAATCAATCTAAAATTAATTTAAATGGTATGGCATTTACAATTTTAGAATTTCAAAAATCTCAAAATGCCTGGGCAAACAGGAATGTTTTCATTTGGTGCAAGAAAAGAATACAGAGTCAGCATCAATGGTATATCCCTTAGAAAGTCATTCCAGTGCAGTATGCCATCACAGCGAAGGCCTTCTCTCTTGTAGATATGCAGTGCAATTTTCCCAATGGTGGCACATTGGGATTGCCTTTGGTGAGGAAGGAATGGTATTGAACATTTCAAAATTCATGTCTGGAATTCCATGTTGGGGGATACTTTTTTTTTTTTTTTTTTTTTTAAACCCAAACTATTAACTTTTGTGAAACTTCCAACTGTCTGGAGATCTTGTGCAGCAGTCAAGAGGTCTGCAGTTTAAATGTCCTGGTTACAGTTTGACTATAAGTGTAGGTATTGTGGTAGGTGTTCAAAAATTCAAATTCTTTCACCAATAATTACCAGGGTTAGCAACAGACAGAGTATTTATCTGAGGATCAATGAAAACAAATTCACAGTGAACTGCAGTCTGGGATCAATGCAATTAGAATTAGTAATGTCTGTTGCTTTTTATTGTGTTCTTACTGTTTTTATTGTGTTTTTATTGTTTTTAATGCCATATCAGTTTTTATTATGTGTTTTATTGTTGTATGCAGCCTTAGGAGGGCTCCTGCCTTGAAAAGTGGCCAAGAAATATTTTAAATCCATCCATCCATCCCTCTCCTAATCTAAACCCGTCAGCTCATACCCTCTGCCCACCACCTACGTCCCTCTCCTAACTGTCAAGTGATGAAATCACCACCCACATCCCAACTGTCATTCCTGTCACCCTGTATCTGTTCCATTCTTGCTGGTGAGTGATCTCCTCTCCCCCTCCAAGGGATCTCATAGGGCTGTATACTGAGTTGGAACATGGGTCTATCTTGCCCGGTATTGTCAATACTGTTTGGAAGTGGCTCTCCAGGGTTTCAGGAGTTTTTCCTGCCCTACCTGTAGATGTGGGGATTGAACCTGGGACTTTCTGCATGCAAAGCAGGTGCTCTCCCTTCCCCTCACAAACTGAATATGAGCCAGCAATGCGATGTGGCTGCAAAGAAGGCAAATTCTATTTTGGGCTGCATTAATAGAAGTATAGCTTCCAAATCGCGGGAAGTGATAATTCCCCTTTACTCAGCACTGGTTAGGCCTCATCTTGAGTACTGCGTCCAGTTCTGGGCACCACACTTTAAGAAGGACGTAGACAAACTGGAGAGGGTTCAGAGGAGGGCAACAAGGATGATAAAGGGACTGGAAACAAGGCCCTTTGAGCAGAGACTGAAAGAACTGGGCATGTTGAGCCTTCAGAAGAGGAGACTGAGGGGAGATATGATCGCACTCTTCCAGTACTTGAAGGGATGTCACACAGAGGAGGGCCAGGATCTCTTCTCGATCATCCCAGTTTGCAGGACATTTTCAAATCCCCCTCCCCAAATCCACATTTTTATACTTTAGCATATGGGAAAAATGCAAATTTTTGGTTGGTGTTTTTTAATTTCCCCCCCATATTTTTGTGCAACTAAATTTTCATACAGTTCCAGAAAGTTAAAAACAACCACAACCCCCCAAACAACAACAACAACAACAACAACAAAGCCAGTTCACAAATCCATCGAATTTGTGTGACTCAGAAAAAGCCATTCCACTGCACAATCTGCAAATCAGATTCATAGAAATCTGAACTCGCGTGAATCCGTTCCAGACTTTCCCAGCATCCCTACGTGTAACGCAGCCCCACTCCCATCACTTCTCAAAATTGCAGCTCACTTGGGGATGGAAGCTGCCCTTGACACCAATGGAAGTTTCTTTCCCAAGGCAAATTGCAGTCTCAGGGGGCCTGTGGCATGGAGGAAAAGGGTTGATCCTCCACTCCATGTGCTGGCCTCCCGATCAGCCAATTTCTATGTTAAACATATCACACACACACACACACACACACACACACACACACGGGCAATCTATGTGTTGACCATAACATGTAGTCTGTCCCAAGGTGTGCATAACATCTCTTGCACACCATCTTGCGGACTGCAGACGGGGACTCTTCCCTCCTCCTGTTCAGGAACATCTTTTCCCTCTTCCTTTCTGGCTCTTTTGCTTAAAATCCAGCCTAAAGAACAGCTCTGTGGAACTCAAAAGCTTGCTCATTACTTTGTGATGTTTTCATTGGGCCTAATAAAGATATTACCATCCTTTTCCTAATCCCCCCTCCCCTAATGTGTTGCCATTAGGTGTGATTTTGTGCATGTGGCTAATTAGGTTCTTTCAAGATCACCAGCATTTCCCCATCTGTTGATGTCACTCTCTCTACTCTGCCGTTCCAACTCCCCACCCCCACCCCACCGGCCTATCGGGAGCATCATTCAAATCCTCTCCCCAATAAACTGTAATCTATTTACTTTCATGAGGGCTATAATTTAAGCTGTAGTCTCAGCAGAAATCCATTCAGTGCCAGCTCCTCAAAAAGTGCCATTTAGGCTGAAGATACAATCTCCCTCCCTTGCTTCCATTCTCACACAGTAGTGTGTTTGCAGAATAATCATCATGCCTTTGCTCAAAACGCCAAGGCTTTATTTAGATCCCCCCCCCCCATATACACACCTTCTCCAACATACAAATGGTGCCATAGTAAACAAGCAGTCTTTTTGGAAACCTTTTACTGATACGTAGTTTTCTTTCAAAATGTCATAATAAAGCGTTGCTCTTTGATGTGCATCCTAGATTTTTTCTTTAAAAAAAAAAAAGAAACTGGAAAAATGCAACAAAATAGAACATCAGAAGCAATTTTGGGTGCACGCAGGCATGTGTGTCTGTTGGAACTACAAATTAGAATATTTGATGCACTCAGTTCCTTTTGCTATGATTCTCCCCAGCCCACTGGCTGTTTGCTTTACAACGGAAAAAACGTTCACCGACAAACTGAGGCTGCAATCCTGCACGTAGTTAAGCGGCTTCGCTCCCATTGGGGATCGAAGCAATATAACTGTGAGCTGGATTGCCGGCATGCAGCTTGATTCAAAGAATGCTTATTTGGACATGGAGCACTTTGTCACAGAGTCACTGCATATCGTAACCCTTTTCCAGAGAAACCGCTCACCCACACAGTGGCAATGCGAGCCGAGTATGTTTTACTGCCTCAAATGCAGGTTGAACAGCATCAGCCAGCACTGCCCCTCTTAGAAAAGAATTCCTGCACTATTCAGATATCACTGTGTGCCTTCATCAATCTCTCCTTCATGATGCTGCCTGAAAGAGCTTGCTTCACCTTCCTGCAGGCTCTGACTGAATGATTGAGAGGTGAGAGCAGGTCTGGGCCAGCTATCTGTGCTTCTCTGACCTGATTCCTGGAAGTTCAGTCGAATGTATGAAAGGGGGCTGTATGCATTTATAAATGTATGTGTATAGGGCCTTCCATGCACTCAGGAATCCTACATTTTCAGGGTACCCAATCATTTGCAAGCTCTATGTGCATACAGCTGGGTTTGAACCCTCCTGCATGGGTTCAGCTGAATATGTGGACATTGAGACAGAGGGGTGCAGAGATGTCAGAATGCAAATTGAACCTATGAGTGGTTTCTCAGAAGAGGGCTATGGTGAACACATAAAGGGGAAAGTGGGATCGCAGCAAAAAGCTATATTTTGCAATAAGCATACCCAACCTATATGCATTCACTCGCCAATCTCTCTGCACATATTCTATTTGTGTATGCTCATGGGAACTGTACATATAGGAACACAGGAAGCTGCCTGATACGGAGCCAGACCATTGGTCCATCTAGCCCAGTAGTGTCAACACTGATTGGCAGTGGCTCTCCAGGATTTCAGGCAGGAATTTTTCCAGCTCTACCTGGAGATGCCGGGGATTGAACCTGGGACCTTCTGCATGCAAAACCTGTGCTCTGCCGCTAAGCTATGGCCTCTCCCCACTAGATGGTCTAGTGAACCTTTATAGTTTGGGTAGGTGGGGATTGCCACCTTGAATTGATTCTGCTCTCTCTTTCCCCATGCACATCCACACAGTGATAGTGTGAACGATGCTCAGGTCCCATTGAGTTGGGACATGTTCCCCAGTAAACAACAGAGACTGGTGGCTCCAATGTCAGTGGGGCCGTGTATCCACTCTGGGTCTCAGCCTGAATGTTAAGGGAGCTATCCATCATGCTGAATCCAAGGGTTTTTGAGGGGGGATAGAGTTCAGAACCATGGATAGCTCAGTTCAGTTCAGACTGAAACCCAGAGTGGATACACCCCCATACTGACATTGGAGCCACCAGCTTCCACTGCTAGTAAGTGATTTTAGGATTGGTTGGTTGCAGCAAATGTATCTGGAAACACGAGGAGTGCATTCTGTTCTTTTGTTTTTGGCAAGGTGCATTCTACTTCCTCCTACTTTTGTTCTTAGACTGGCCAGGGGAGGCTGGTGACTCCTGTGTCAGGGGGGCTCCGTATCCATTGCATCTTTTCGTTTGAGCTTTATAAGAGCTATCCATGGTGCTCCCTGGTGGTGAACTTATTTTGGGGATGGAGTTCAGCACCATGGACAGCTCCTATAAAGCTCAAACAAAAAGATGCAATGGATAAGGAGCCCCACTGACACAGGGGTCACAAGCCTCCCCTGATAGTGACACAAATAAATGGCTGTAGATCAAATGTTGTTTGTCTGTTCTCCCTACATGCTTCAGTGGGCTTTTCCCTTCATTGGATGATGATGATGATGATGATGATGATGATGATAATGATTAATTAATTTCTATTTTGCAAGCTCCTCCATTGTTATCTGCTTAATTGTATGGCCAGTGTTTTGAGTGTTTGCTTTGTTATTTAAAGTGCCCCCCCTCTTTTAAAATCACACTAAGGCTGCAATGCTACAGTCACTTACTGGGGAATAAGTATAATTAAACTCAATGGAACTTACTTCTGAGTAGACATGCATAGGATTACGTACACTGTAAATCAACTCTGAGCATAGTGGAAGGTGCATATCTTGCACAGCCCTGTTTGAAAAGGGGTGGGTGGAGTTTGGAGTTTGGTTTATGATTGACATAAGGGTTGGCCAATCAACACTATGCAAACCTTCTCAAACTGGAAAAAGAGGTCCCCCTGTGCCTGATCTGAGCAAGAAGTTGTGCGGTGGAAATATGATGAGTGCATCAATAGTGCTAATTGGTTGGAATTTTGTATGACTGAATACACCCTAATGCAGGGGTGCAGAATCTCTTTTAGCCTGTGAGCCGAATTCCATTGGAGAAGCTCTCAGGAGCCATGTTCCAGTAGTTGGTGGGGCCAAAGAAAAAAAAAATCTGCATATTTTAGCTTAAAGCTCTTACTGCCAGTACTAAGCCCTAGGTGAGCCATTTCAACTGTTTAGAGCAGGGCTCTCCAACCTTGGGTCCCCAGATGTTGCTGGACTACAGCTCCCAGAATCCCTTGCCATTTGCCATGCTGGCTGAGTATGCTGGGAGCTGTAGGCCAGCAACATCTGGGGACCCAAGGTTGGAGAGCCCTGGTGGTTTAGAGTGTGAAAAAATTGCACAGACAGCAGCTAGGAAAGCATTGAATGATCAGTACCTGGGGAAAGGACACAGAGTCAGGGTAAAGAGGCATGGCTTTCCGGGGAACTCCTGAAGGCCAAATTTGACCCCCAGGACTGAGGTTCTGCACCCAACCCTAATATTCAAGGTGTGGCATGGTGTGGCTGAGCCTACCAATCAGGGTCCAAATCATGCCACTGCCATGAACTCACTAGGTGCCCTTAGGTAAGTCTCTCTCTCTGAGCCTCAGTCCCCCTCCATCAGCAATATGGGGGAAACAATGCTGCCCTACTTTACAGGGTTGTTGTAAGTGTGACAGCTAGGTCATGCATGTGAACCGCTATGAGCATTCCAAAGTGCAATATAAGTCCAATGTAAGTGCTAACAATTATGAACAATATAAACACTAAGAGCTTTTCTACATGAGGCATTTGTTGTGTGCTAGTCATTTCTTACTCATGGTTGTTTACGGGTTCTTTAGATGCCCTTGTGTCCCTGCAGTTTTGCTTCTGTTTTTAAAGTCCACTTTCTCAGGGGGGGTTTTAGAGCGGGGAAAACAGAGTATTATTTCTGAAAGCAAAAGAAAATGCATTTTCCTACTCATGTAACTGTGTTATTCCGCTATAGCACAGCACCACCTAGAGGTTATGTAGCAGAAAAGCAGAAAAGGAAAAGCTCTTCATGTAGAGCTCGGATCTCAGTTCTGTGACAAACCCAAAAGTGTGGATTAACAGCCTCATGTAGAAAAGCTCTAAGTATTATTATTGTGTTGTCAAATCACTTATGGTTTCAAAGCCCCTGCCTGATAAGCTAGGCTGGGTTGCCCAATTAAAGCTTCAGACAATTGCTGTGACAATCCCTGCAACTTGAGAGCTGTGTGTATTATTTCCACTCTGGATCCTTGAGCGGTGTCTCTTTTATCTGAGATCAGCAAACTGACGATTTGGCAGCCAGTCAACTTAATCAATCCAAACGGCATTCATTTATCATGACAGAGATCCACATGCTACTTACACTAGAAAGTTCAAACAAGATGTTGAAGCTTGTGAAAGATACAGAATCTCAGCTTGAAGGAAGGAAATTGAATAGAGACACTGTGGTTCAATCTGCCTCTGGTAATTCATTCCGTCATGGATGGTACCTTAACCGTTTTGTAGCTTCTTCAGCACTCCAGATACAAGCTTCCTGCCTCCCCAGCTACCCCACTTCACAAAGAAACTTGCAAGTCAAGAAGATAGCTGGAGTGATTGAAACTTTCTCCCTGGCATTTTTTTTTTAGAGCTAAGCTGAAATTTCTCCAAAAAAGGGGGAGGGGGAGGGAGAAGATTTTTTTTTTCTGAGAGAAGATGTATGAATGTTCTTTTTTCTCACCCCTCCTACAAAAGAGGACCATTCTGCGGAATATTTTCTGAATAATTGCCCCATCCCCCCCCCCATAATGCCCTAGAACAGGAATGGGCAACTTTTGCCCCTCGAGATATTTTAGCCTGAAACTCCCACCAACCCTGACCACTGGCTATGCCGTCTATGCCAACCCATGCGCTAGAATGACACTAGGTCTGAGGCATGATGGGGGGGATGCAAAATGGTGGCTAGGCTGTCAACATAGTTGCCACTGCTGGCACTTGTAGCACCGCCCCACCTTGAAAAAAAAAATCTTAGGAAAAGAAGATGAAGCTGTGCCACTGCTGCTGCTGATGGGGAGCCTCCATGGGGAGCTGATTTCTCTTCCCCATGGAGAATATTTAGCAAAATTGTCCGTCCATCCCCAATTTGGTAACTCATCAAAAGGGTGGTGGATTTTTGCTCAGCAGCCCATTCCTACACCCAGAGTTTTATCCACGAGTGAGTATTCAGTCATGTTAACCCACCATGACCAACACCACAGCTAGGGTGAACTGGCTGTCAGTTTCGCTTTCTCTCGCATTCCGTTTCAAAATAAATAAATAAAAAATAAATCTCCACTTCTTTCTCTCCTGAATATGAGGAATATTGCAAATTTCAGTAATTTCCTACCGAAAACAAACTGAAATTTATTTATTTGTTTTATTTACAGCATTTGTAAAATGCTCTATATCTACACAGATTCTGGAGCAGTAAAGAAATGAAATTCTCCCCCATCTGCACCAGCCAAATATAGTAGGCACAGCTATTCCCAGTATGCAGATGGTCGTGATGGACCTGCCCATCATGTAGCTGTTAAAGATGAGAAGCTCATCAGAAAAAAAAAATGGTGGCAACCCTAATTTAGTACTAAGATGGTTGAATACAGCGGGATTCAAACCCAGAATTTATAGAGCAAAGCACTGAAAGCCCTGGACACGGATGGACACATCTGTCAGTTTCAGTTTCTCCCACATTCGATTTTTTTTTAAATCTCAAGTTCTTTTTGTCCCAAATATGGAGAACTTTGTGAATTTTGGAAGATTCTTTTGAATTTCTATTCAAAATGAAATTGGAATGAAAATCTCACCCAGAAGTAGCAATTGCCCTCATGTGCTACTTTGGGGCTTCCCATAGACATCTGGGTGGCCACTGTGGGAATCAGGATGGTGGTTTACCAGAGGCCTTTGGTCTGATCCAGCAGGGCTCTTAATGTTCTTAAGTGGTACAGTCCAGGCTTTATTGAGTATAAACTGACCCCCAGTAATTTTGACAACAACCTTGTAAGGTAGGTACAATTATCACCTGTATATTTCAGATGGATCACTGCGGTTGAATTGTGACGGCTGACTTAGGAGCCAACACACCTCACTTTCAGCCAGAGACACTTGAGAGGAAAAAGGAAGCTGACTCCTCCACCTATACATTGACTGTGGGGGAGGAATGTGGTAGGAAATTGGGTTTGACAACTGATGCATTCTGCTATGTTTTCTCTGAGCCCAGTTCCCTCCTTCCATCCCCAAAGAACCACAGCAAGGAAAGGGAAGGAAAAGGAATTAGGAAGGTGCTGTTTCCAGAGTCAGACCATTGGTTCATCTAGCTTAGAATTGTCTACACTGACTGGCTGCCAGTAGCTCTCCAGGGTTTCAGGTTGGAGTTGTACCTCGAGATGCCCGGCATTGACACTGAGTCCTTGTGCATGCGAAGCACCATTGAGCTACTTCTCTGTTGTAATATGAATCTGTGAAAATATTCAAGAGAGTGCATGTGTTTCGTTGCATCCCAAATCCTAACAGTGAGGTTATGCCACCACCACTATTGGATGTCACGTATATCCTAAATGGAGGGAACACTAGTTTCTCCTCTCCCTTTGATAGTGACAAGAAGGTAAGTGTGTGAGGTACTTAGTTCCTCCTCTTTAGGAAAGAGAAGGATGTTGGAGAGGGTTCTTTGGAACTAAGGTCCAAAGAGAAGGTGCCTTGAGATGGATGTGGCATGCCGAACAGCCTAACAAAACTGGTACCTACAGATGTCTTGGACTACAAGTCCTATCATCACCATCACCATCATCACCACCAAACATGGTCATTGTCCATGCTGACTAGGGATAGTGGGAGCTGTAGTTCAACACATCTGGAGAGCCCGGGGTTGAAAAAAGCTACTCCTGTGGGAGTTAATTCCTTCTGCTCAAATCTAGCCTGTGGCTGTGTTGATCTTTTTGTGGGAAGGGGCCGGCAGGGGCAGAGAGTGACCACCAAAGGGGAAGTGAATGAATGGGCTATGAAGGAGTGCATTCTTCTGGCAGGCTGTTTTGTCCCTTCTTCCAATTATTGCTTCAGTGGGTGGGCCAAGCCTTTCCATCAACCCAGAATTGAGTGTATGTAGGATGGGGTGAGAGATTGGGCTCAGAGGATGTTCCCATAGAGACCAATCTCCTCTTCTTCCCAACCCACCGAATTGGCCATTGGAGGGGAGTGAGCTTAGAGGAAAGCCCTATGCAGGCATTAGCACTCTGCATGGATGGCTAGTGCATGGAGCAGAATCATGACTGCACCTTTTTATCTCGGATCCGATGGTGCAAGCCCCACCATCCCTGCATCCACTTGGCTCCATCCCATTGACCTCCATGCATTTAGCAAAGGTCTGATGGGGGAGCTGGCTCTGCTTGGTTGAGCTCCTGCATCTGATTGGGAGAGTCAATCACACAAGATTCCTGATTGTGTGGAGGAGCCTATGTGGGTACAGTTGGCTCCCACTTCAGATCTTTACCAAACATGCAGAGGTGGTAAGAGGGGTGTAGCTGGGCAGGTTCGCTGCTACGAGGGACAAGATATGTGGTTCTGATCCCACTCCATAACTGCAATTTGTTCCTTTGTCTCCTACTTCTCCCCTGAAAATCCTTGTGCTTTAGCACTTGTTGCAGAAGTAAGCATAATATTTTGAGAGTATTTAGCTGTTTAAAAAAAAAAGAAAAAAAAAAGGACAATACTTTTCTGATCTGATTAGCAGCTGCAAGTGTAGAATACACACATAGTTTGAAATCAGACACTGAGGCAATAAAGGTCCAAATTAGGAGCAAATCAGTAAAGAACAAAACGAGGATATACTGAGCCCAATAAAAGAATGTGGCTAATATCACAGCCTACCTAAACAGCAGAGGAATAATTCAATGTAATGGCTTGCTAAAGTAAGCCAAGAAAGGAGTAAAAACAATACTGATGACTTTATAATCAGAAGAAGGGGTTACATGCAGAATGTAAAGGAAACATTAAAAGCCACTTTAGCATGGCAAGAAAGATGCCAACAAATGGAAAGGTCAGCAACTTCTCTTTTGCCAGGCTCAATGACATTCTGAAGTACGGTATAAACTAAATAAAACACACACACACACACACACACACACACACTGTTCTAAGATTGCATGTGATCCATGCAGTGATGTAGTTTTCAGCAAATTTTTAGGATTTTTTTTTGGGAGGGGAGAGGGGGGATTATCTGCTGTCCCTAAAAAATAGAGATCTGGTTGGGCAAGTGTATTTGACTTACATAACATTGGATCAACAAAACTTTGTTAAAATATACCATGTTAATTTTACATGCTCTATAAATATCTGATTTTTTTCCTCAATAGCCAAAAATAAAATATTTGATGGGGGGATCAATAATGTGCACTTGGTGTGGTTTAAAATTAATTCAAAACTGTACATTACTTATTTTTATGGAATATCTTGTAAATATGACAGCACAATAACACACCCACCAATATTATTTCTATTTTAAGAAACAGAAATCGAAGGCACTGAAAACTGTCCATGTACTTAATTTAGCATGCTGGCCTGTGAACAGATATATATGTGCTTCATACTGTAGGGGGGTACTTTGGATTCAGCTAAATCCTGAATTGAATCGGGCTTCTTCAGAAGGACTTGGAAGATGTCAAATCAAAGCAGAGTCCCTCCAAAGCAGACTGAATCTAAATCTGAATCATCCCTAAGCTATTGTTAGGTCTTCAAATTCAGAGGGTTCCAGAAACTCAGACTGTATGTCTGGAAAAATTGATACATTTCTCCCCAAACTCTCCATAAAGAAAAACTTCAAGGTTGCGGGGGCGCGGGTATAATCTCAGGATTCTTTTAATTTTCTGGCATTGCCAATTGGTGCTAGAGTAGCACTTTTTGTAAGAAATAAGCACAATTGTTGTCATGAAGGAAGAAGCCAGAATGGTGATTGTCAGGAGAGAAAAAGCATTTGAAAGGATAGAATGGCAGTTCCTAGACCCTATTGTGGAACCTGATCCTATGCATGACACAAATGCCACAGTGTCCAAATACTTCCTCCCAAGTAAGTGTGCATAGGACTGCACACTTAGAAAGATTTAAAATAAATGGAGATTTCCTTGAGTGTATTTCTGGCTGTTTATAATAATGCACAATGAAAGCAAGACTTGTATAGTTTAATTAATGGGCAAGACCTGTATAGTCTCCTAAGAAACAAAAATCCAAAGTACCCTATTGTCTATTCTTTTATTTGTAATAAGCTAGAACAACAAAATGTATATTGTTTATAGAAATAGGCCATTGAAAACAGTGCAAAAGTAAATATATCTAAAGTGAAGACATAAAACATGAATAATCAGGCTTTCCACTTCTCATTTATATTTGTAATTAGCATAGACCTGATTGTGGTTCTGATTAGGAATATGCATTATGCAGGATATCAGAGGAGTATACATTGGTTAACAATGCTATATTTTATTATTGTATTTGTGTTTCATGAATTGCTGTGAGCCACCCAGAGAGTCTCAGCTGTTGAGTGGTTTAGAAATGAAATAACAACAACAACAACAACAGGACAATATTAAGTTCTCTGTTGCAACTCCTAAAGAATATATAAAGGATGCCTGAGCATGAAATATACTGTAAAGTTTCTGGATACTATGTCAATGAATGTAAATCAAAGTCATTGGGTTCAAATATTTCAATAAAGGATGACATTTGATGCCATGTGGCATATCTTGGACTACAAAACATGAAATATGTATGTATTCATTTGACAGAAAAGGTGTACATGACTGGGAGGGTGCTGTTCCACTCCTGCCTTACTTGTGGGTTTCCCGTGGGCAGCTGGCTGGCCACTGTGTGAACAGAATGCTGGACGAGATGGACCCTTGGTCTGATCCAGCAGGGCTCTTCTTATGTTCTTATGTAGGAGATATTTTTAAAAAGAGTCTCATCTATTAAACATGGTTAAAGAAGACCTCATTTTGTTCGATTTACTTACAATATTTCTTTGAAAAAAAGAAAAGAAAAATCTAATATACAGTAATACCTTGGATTACAAGTAACTTGGTTTGAGAGCGTTTTGCAAGACAAGCAAATTTTTAAATATTTATTTAATTTTTTTTGACTTGATATACAAGTATATATTGCAACATCTTGCAATACAAGTACTGTAGTATGGCTTAAATTAAAAATCTCTGTACCTTAAGATGATGTGGGAAATGGAATTTGAGGAGGAGATATCAAATGCGGGGTGGAGAAATATTTGGGGCAGACGTATATTAAGAAATATGTCAGTAAGGATAAAAGATAATTTTTTAAAAAAATTTAAAAACTGTTTGGAGATGGTATTTGACTCCAGTAAGATTAAATAAAATAGATAGTAATTGTGCTCCATTGTGTTGGAGAGGATGCCAGAATGCCAGGAACTTGGTACTGATGCTCATATGTGGTGGAGCTGTAAAAGCGTATTGGATTTTTGGAATAAAATTTTTGGAGAAATTTCACTAATTATTGGTATTAATTTTTATTTATTTATTTATTATATTTATACCCCGCCTTTTTTCCTGCAAGGAACCCAAGGCGGCTTACATAATCCTCCTCCTCCTCTCCATTTTATCCTCACAACAACCCTGTGAGGTAGGTTAGGGCTGAGAGTCAGTGACTGGCCCAAAGTCACCCAGTGAGTTTCATGGCCGAGCGGGGACTAGAACCCAGATCTCCCGAGTCCCAGTCCAACACATTGTTATCAATAACGGAGAAACTTTTGTGCTCACAAGAGAAAAAGGAACTAATTGTAAGTTTATTAGCGGCAGGGAGATTATTGATTGCAAGGAATTGGAAAGTTCAACATCAGTATTTAATAATAGACTGGTATAAAGAGGTTTGGGATATTGCTTTAAATGATAAACTAACATGTAGTATTAAATGTAAAAGGGGACAATTAAAGAAAAATAATTTTAAGGAAATATGGGGGTCATTTTTAGATTATGTTTTAGTAAAGGGGAAAGGGAGTAAGCCATGTCATGATATGATGTATTTTTGGAATATAGATTAATAATAGATTATGTGGATAGAATTGGTTTTGGCCCCGGGGTGACGGGTGCACTTGTAGTGTATGATTTGTAGGTTTATGTTTTTTTTTGTGTGTATGTGTGTTCTTTAAAAATATAAATAAATAAATAAATAAAAAATAATAAAAAAAAATCTCTGTACAAATTTTTTTTGGGGGATTTCGTTTTGATATAAGAGTGTTTTGGATTACAAGCACGTTTCCAGAACGAATTATGCTCTCAATCCAAGGCATGACTGTATACAGAAAGAGGGGGGTGGTTAAGCACAAATGTTTGTGAGGTATCTATCCCTCAAAGTCTACATATACAGTGCTGTCATAATATAGTAATTTGGGGGTAAAGTATTGAAAGAAATAACGTGAATGCAAATGATCTAACGTCAGACTCAATGGTTGTATTGTTTAGATTATTAAATGGAGTGACACAAAATGGAGTGATATATTACTATTTCACTTTCATTCTGTTCACAGCAGCAGCAGCAAAAAAAAGAGAGAGAGAGTCAAATTTGGCATAGCTTTAAAATATCAACAATAGTAGAGTAGAGGTTAGCAAAGTCTGTCATATAGCACAGGTGACAAAGTGAACTGAAATGACTTGATTGAGAAAAGGGATACTAAAGTAGAGAAGGAAGAACCAGGGATGCTTGAGCGCTCCAAGGTTTTCTGAACTCCACTTTGAAGCTCAGTTCACCTTGCTCCCATTTCTGTTTGCAACCTGTTTTTCTTTTTGCTTGAATATATATGTATATGTATATGCACATTTTTTAAAGGTGCACATTTCCCCCATTGAATAAAGTGTGAAAATGTTTATTTTGGAGCAGGTAGGAAAGCATTCTAAAGTGTACATTTTTTAAAATTGATATGCTCATTCTTGTTTTATTTGTTTATCAATAAACAATAAAACAACCTGGGAATACACTGACTACACATGCTTCAAAACGTGTGTGTGTGTGTGTGTGTGTGTGTGTGTGTGTGTGTGTGTTTTAACATGACTGTAAGCTTGAGAATGTATGAGCATTTTTTGAAATTTACACACTTGGGTTTGCAAATGGGGCAGCTTCTGATGATTTACGAACTGAAACAAAGTTCTCATACATTGCTATCTCTTGAATTTTTTGGAAGCATAAACATCAGTAGCAGTGTTTCCAACTGTTTTTCTGTGCTGCAGAATGAAATTAACTCATTTTATTTTTTAGGATCTATCTTCTGAGGCAATACATGAAATGCGTTTGTAAATTATTAATAGTTGTATCAATAACAAAAAGATACAGACAAAAAAGAAATATACGGATGCAACCAAACAGTCCTATATGTCAAAATTCAGAGGATGCAGAGGTCTACTGAAAACTGAACATTTCTATGCAGTATTGAAAGAGAGAAAAATACCTTGGAGGGAAGATAGTGCTTGTTTCCCTGTGCTTCCCTGGCTCATGCCTCCACCTCCATCCCCTGTGCTTCCTTGGCTCATCTCTCTACCTCCATCTCCTTACTTACCTGTGCTTCCCTGGCTCCTCTCTCTACTTCCATCCCCTTACTCACTTGTGCTTCCCTGGGTCATCTCTCCACCTTCATCCCTTTACTGCAAGGGTGGGCAACTTGTGGCCTGCAGATGTTGTTGGACTGCAACTCCCATCTTCCCTCGCCATTGGCTATGCTGGCTGGGGCTGATGGGAGTTACAGTACAAAAACAACTTGCCCACCCCTTCCTGACTGGAACCTGATTATTTAACCAAAGGGGGTGGGGGAAGGGTGCTTGTTCTCCACCAGAAAGTCCTCCCCAATCCTTATCCTTTTACCTGTCATGTAATCCAATCATTTTTTTTTCAAGTAATAGATGACAGATAATTATATAGCATATCATCTGGCAATTTGAGCGGAATCTTTTTGTAATGCCCCGAGCAGACATTGCACAGCAACTGGATTCAAGGCCTGCTTCTCAGGGACCATACTCCGCATTACACAGTCGTCAGACAGCCACCTACCCTAGAGAAAACTGCCTTATACCAGGGTCAGACTATTGGTTAATTTAGCCCAGAATTGTCTTCTCTGACATTCAGCATCTCTTCAGAAAAGGCCTTTGAATGCACGTGTGGTGGGAGTGCTCCAGGGTTTATGTGTTCTGGTCTTAGATTTTTGGAATAATTTCAGGGATCATCTCTCAACCTGTTAACCCTGACCTACAACTTCCTCTATTTTTATTATATTTCTAAATCTCCCATCTGGCTGGTCACCTGGCCATCTCTACTATCCATCTATGATGATTTTGGCAGAAAAATAGTCTACAAGGACTTGTTAAATTTCTTGTTAGCAGCGGCCCATCTAGAAATTACTCCACATTGGAAGTCGACTGCGGGTTTCACTTTATACGGTTGGTTAACCAAGATATGGCAAATAGCTCTGGGAGAGTGTTTGATGCATCATAGCAGACTTCTTTGAGGACTTAATATGAGGGACTGCTTTGTTGACACTTGGTTTCCCTTCTTTACATTTGTGAATAGAGGCGTCTCTGAATACATGCCCCAGAGATCCCAAAGTCCTTTTGGAGGAACTTAGTCTATTGATTTTGTTGGTCCTATAGATCATTTTTTTATGCTGTATTTGTGTGTGTGTGTGTGTGTGTGTGTGTGTGTGTAAAACCAAACAGAAAAGGCCTTTCCTATTACCTGCCACCCAGTCTTTTTAAGTAAGGGATGAGCAACCTTTTTTCTCTCGAGGGCTGCATTCTCTCATGGATAATCTATTGGGGGGTCACATGACAGTAGCAGGTTGGGCTGAAGCCAGTGGTGGGTAGGGCCAGAGTCAGTTGTGTCACCCCCTTTCCCTTTCTCCCACTTTCCTCTTTCTCTCTTTCTGCCACCCCCTTTCCCATCTCTCCCTCTTTCTTCCTGCCCAATGGGCTGGAGGGAAGGCACAGATTGCTCTTGTCAGAGGTCTGAACTGATGGCTTTTGAAATTATGCCAAGGGACATATGTGCCCCTAGGAATGCAGGTTACCCACCCCTATTTTCAGTGGAGGTGTCAGTGATTGAGCCTGGGTCCTTTTGTATGCAATGGAGGCTGGTGGCTCCAATGTCAGTGGGGTTGCATATCTGGGCTTTAGTTTGAACTTTTAGGGAGCTATCCATGGTGCAGAACCCTAGCCCCCAAATAGGTTCAGCACCATGGATAGCTCCATTAAAGTTCAGACTGAAATCTGGAGTGGATACACCAGCCCACTGACATTGGAGCCACCAGCCACTGCTGTTTTTATGCAAAGCATGTGCTCTAGCACTATGCTATGGTCCCTTCCTCTGGACAGCAGTTGCCTCCTGCCCAGAAGAATACCAGGGAATTCACATAAAGATCCCAAAGATTCAGATCAACATTTCTGATTATTATTATTATGCTTCATGAGGCATGCTTGTTGATGATCATGTGCTACTTTAAAACAAACAAACAAACAAAAACAAGGCAAAGGGGCAGAAAGTAGGCACTTGGATGAATTAGCTATTTGTCCAATCCTTTGCCACTCTGAAGGTTTCTGCTGTTGCAAATTACTACTGGCTGCTAGTGAGTTGCTATAGATTGAACTGTTAAGAGCCTAACCTTAATTGAATCCTTGTTTTCATTCACTGAAAAGTGCAAAATATAAAGATGTCAGAGGTACATGGTAAATATCCCACAAGGCTGTATTATAATTACATCAACAATGAAAAATCAATAGCATGGCTGAGAACAGAAAAGCTCATGCCAAAAGGGAGGAATTGATAGTTGCCATCCAGGATCATATATTATCAATGAATAATTACAGCACATTCATCATTAAAACTGCAGGAGATGGGAACTGTCATATATATTGTCACGACACTGAATTAATAGATAACTTCAGTGCAGGCTGTCCTGGACTATCAACTATTGATTACCTGGTGTTAGACATAACTCAAGAGTAACAATAATCTGTAATGAAAGGGGGTAGCAATATTATCTCAAGTATGAGTGTCTCCATTATAATCCATCAGGACCCATTTGGAAAAAAAGAAAATATCTATATTTAATTTTTGCTTTTGATTAGTGGGAACACAAGAAGCTGCCAAAAGCTACTTATTTATGGACAAGATGAAACAAACACAAAATACAAAGCTAGCATTGTAGTGAAGGTACTAGGACGGTTGGGTTATCACCCATTCCTGCAGCTGTGAATGGTCTCTGTGCTTGTTTTGTGAACATTTGAGCTTTGCATTGAAATGTCACAGACTAGCCCCTTTCAGAACTGTGGATGAGGCTCTGCACATAGGATGGGGAAGCAGCTGGGGAGGCTGGTGACTCCTATTTTGGTGGGACTCCTTTTCCATTGCAGGTTTTATTAAGAGCTTCATTGGAGCTATCCATGGCACTGAGCTCCATCCCCAAAGTAGGTTCCCCATCATGGAGCGCCATGGACAGCTTCTATGATGCTCCAAATAAAAACTGAAAAACCTGCAGTGGAAAAGGAACCCTACCAAAAAGAGTCACCAGCCTCCCCTGGGAAACAGTATCATGTACTGATGGGTGAATTTATCCGGAGTGAGTCTGTTATTTACTCAGAAAATAACAAACTCACCCATGTAAGGCTTGAATGAGAGTTCTTCCTCAAAGAGAATTTTCATTCTGTATAAACAAGATTTTGCACATGCGCGATATCAAAGTGCAACTTGGGAGCTGTAGTTTGGAATCATGTAATGCCTCCTCAGTGCTGCAGTGGCGGCGGCGATGATGATGAAGCTGCTACGGGGACTGCAGGGTGACTAAAAATTTGGGGAGTACTGCTGAATCCTCCTACCACTCACGGAGCCAGAGCGGTGGTGAGGAGGAAAACAGCACCAGATTAGGCAAGGAAAGGGCACATGCACAGAAATGCCAGATTAGGCAAGGAAATGGTTAATTCAACCAATGCAGTGCATGTGCAGAAATAGCATTGCTCGGGAACAGACAGACTGTGCATGCTCAGAAGCTCACGATCAGTGCCAAACCTAACAGAGAATCTGTAAACTGCTGGTCCAGGCTTGTTAAAAAGATGAGCATTATGACCAGTGAGGTTCGACCAGCGAGTGGACTAATTACAAAATTCAGCGGCATCACTATATCATGGTGGCACTCCCCACACTCTACATGTCTGCAGTGAGCCTACGTACATGAGTAGCCATCTCTCCTTGTGATCAGGGGCCCAACCTTTGCATGGTCCCTGATCACAGGGAAAGGTGGTGCCCATGCATGTATGCTCGTATGCTCATAGGCAGGTTGGAGATGTGCATCAGAACATGCATAGGGAGGGTGAAGCCTGCTGCTGCAATAGCTTCAGTGTATGTTTAGAGTCCCAGCAACCCTTCTGGAAAGGGGTGTTCAATGGCTTCCTGGTGTCCCGTCCCCACCGCAATACCCATGTATACACTGGGGCATACACATCAATGGATCCTTTGATAATCTCTCTGTCTCTTGGATGACACAACCTACATCTGATGAAGTGGGCCCTGGTGCATGAAAACCCATGCTACAATAAGCTAGTTTTTAAAATGCCACAACACTCTCATTTGTGTTTGCTATAACGGACTGATATGGCTCCTGTCTGGAACGTATGTCCCAAGCCAGTGGCTCGAGTGCACATACAGGAGCTCCAATATGTGTATGCAGGCAGGGCCGGTGCTACCATTAGGCCAACTAGGCGGCTGCCTAGGGCGCAGGGCTAAAGGGGGCGGCGTTTCTGGCTGAGCTGCGGCGGCGGTGGCGGAACAGCCACCGCCGCAGCTCAGCCAGAAACGGTGAGTTCAATGGTTCTGAAACTCCTTTAATAGTCTCCATCGCCCTGGCCGCCAAAACCTAAAGCCTCCCTGAAAGAACAAACAAAACAAACCCACTAACAACAGCAGTGTCGTTCTTTCGGGTTTTGAGCGGTCTTTTAAAGTAAGAGCAGACCTTAGAAGCTGGGTGTACGATGAGAGAGAAAGGAAAGAGGCTGCTGGATTTAAAACCTGTTCTGGTAAAGATCTTGCAGCCGCCTTAGCAAAAGCAGCCAGAAAGGAAGCTGAATGAAAGAAAATAAAAACTCCCCCCCCCCGCAGCTCATTTGCAGGTCGAGGAGAACGGGGGGGGGGGAAGCGAGAGCACAGGGAGGAGGTTTGTGTGGGCATGGGTTGTGAGCAGGCATCGCGCCTAAATGGGCAGCTTTCCCGTCTGGAGCTTCGTCCTGGTTGTTGTGCTTCTTTTTGTGTTGTGCTGGGGAACAGGGGGAAGGAACGAAGGGGGGGCGAAGCAAGCTGTCCTTGCAGGCAACTTGCCTGAAGCAAGGAAACTCGTCAGGAAAGAAGCTCCTCGCCTCAGCGGGAGAGGGGAGCACCCTCGGTGGTGACGTGAATGCGTCCCAAGAGCCGGCTTGGTTTGCCCCTTCGCCTGGCCCTCTCACAGCAGCCGCAGCAGCGAGGGAACAGAGAGGAGCCCCATGTTTATAGCCCTCCTCTTCGGCTGCATAGTCCGGGAGCAGCAGGGGGAGGAGATTGAGGAGAACTCCTGAACTCCTTCTTACGCCAATGTCTACGCGCGGAGTTGCAGCGGCCCCGGGGATCCTTTCTATGGATGGTGGTGGTGGTGGTGGTGGTGGGGACAATGACGACGACGACAACAACAACAACAACAACAACAATAATAATAATAATATTCTTTTTGTGCTTCTCAGAAAAGCACTTAGGCACACCGGGAGCTGCCTTGCCCTGAGTCAGATCCCCCCGTCCATCTAGCCCAGCATTGTCGACACAGACGGGCAGCAGTGCCTCTCCAGGCTTTCAGGCAGGATCCCTTCCAAGCCCTGCTGGAGATGCGGGAGGGGGCATTGAACCTGGGACCTTCTGCATGCAAAATGGGGGCTCTACCCATGAGCCACGCCCCCCTACATGAAGCGAGGGAGCATAGAGGGTGGAGGGGGTTGAGCTCCTCTCACTGGCCCACTCCTTTCTGTTTATAAATAAATAATAATTGACCCTTTTGGGTGGGCGGGGCAGTCATGTGCATAAATCTGGCTGGGTGACCGGCCAGATGGGCAATTAATGGGGGGGGGCTAAATATCTGATCTTGCCTAGGGCACCAAACTGCCTTGCACCGGCCCTGTATGCAGGATGGCATGAGCAGAAGTTTCCATCATTCACTGAAAACAGGGGAAAGTTGCTTGTATACATTTGTATTGCATGCATGACCATTCCCTTAATTTTGCAGGGGTATTTAGAACTCCTGCTTGTGTGAAAATCTGTGCTTTTCTTGGATCACAGCAACAGCATTTTACAAAAAACCGAAAACAGAACAAACTGGGGGCAAAAATGAAAGACTGGAAATGAAGATGCTAGGGAAATAAAGCATGCTAGCCACAAGTGAAAGACCCTTTGCCTGTTGGAGACCATATGCATTTATGGTCTGCTATGCATTTAGAACTAACAAGAGGTAGCAATGTTCCTAGGGCGCCTTTTTATGCCTAGGGCGTTTGCTGGAGAAGCTCTCTCCCTCCACTGGAATGTAATTGCAAAATTCAGTTAATCTCAGTTGCATGGGCTAAGCCTGTTCTCAAATCCAAAGAATTACCAATTCCCTGTACCCAGGCTCTTCCTCAGTAGTTCTCAGCAAGAAAGAACAGCATTAAACAGACTCCAAAATCCATGATATAGACGCAGGTACTCTGAAATCTTTGTAATGACAATACATTCTGAGTTGTACTCTAATTCTCCATCTACTGCAAGGCAATACTTCATTGTTATGAACATTAGGAACATTTGTCATAAGCAGGGTCAATTCAAATTACCTTCTGGTTGTTAAATTACCTTCTGAGGTTTAGAAGAACAGTCACCATGATGTCATTTTCTTCCCCAAGGCTTGTTTAATGAAACATTCCCTTCATCCTTCGCCTTGTGTGGGAAAGAGAGGAGATCCACTTTGGCCTGGCGAGAAAAGGGCCTACACTTGGCCTGCATGTGTAAAAACATAGGTAGAAAACATAACATTTTATGCTGTATTTTATGATATGTGCAGTCTGTGTTTTTGTGAATTGTTGTGAACCACCCAGAGAGCTTATTGGGTGATATAGAAATGAAATGAATAAATAAATTAATATTGATGATGATGATGATGATGATGATGATGATATTTAAGTGAGGTAGGGTGTATGTGTGTTTGCTGGAGAAGCTCTTTGCCTGGGGTGCCAAAGGCTCTCTGAGGCTCGCCTGCCCATGCCGGTCCCATTGCAGTCACATCCGGCCCCAGAAGTGATGTGGGGCCGGATGTGACGGGACCCTGCGCAGGCACGCTGGACCCCCCACGCGACGTACTGCGTCTGCGCAGGGTCCTGTCGCATCACTTCCAGGGGCCGGCTGTGACGCGACGGGACCAGCGCCTGGCAGCTCGAGTGGCGTGGAGAACTGCTCCGCGCTGCTCAGAAGATCAAGGCGGGGGGGGCCGTCGCCGCAGAGAGGCAAGGCAGCGGAGAGGCAACCCCCCCGCATCTTCGGTTAAGACCACTACCCCCACCCTTGCAGAGGGGAAAAGTTGCTGTTAATCTAAATCTCAGCAGGCAGTGATCTGACCATGACAAAGGAACTGATTCAAAGTCCTCCACCTTCAGATCACTATCCCCATGCCTGGCTGAAAAAAACCAGATCCAGAGTGTGCCCTGCTACATGCGTTGGGCCTATGAGATGTTGGGTACAGTCCCATGGTCGTCATGGAGTCCATGAAATCCTGAGCTGCCCCAGATAGGGTGCCCTCGGCATGGATGTTAACGTCTCCCAGGACCAATTTTGAAGAAGCTATCAGGGTCTGTATCCCAGCGGTGGGTGGAGCCGAAATACAAAAGGGGTGTGGCCAAGGGCAAAAGGGGTGGAGCCAAAAGGCAAAATGCCAAAAGGACCAGCATATTTTAGGTGAAAGCTCTTCCTGTCGGTAACTTAGCCTTTGGAGAGGCATTTCAACCTTTGAGAATGGGGGAAAAACAGCACAAAAGCCAGGAAACCACCAAATGATTGGTAATGGAAAAAGGGGTGGTGCCAGGGGAAGGGGTGTGCCCATCTGGGGGAACCCAGATGATCTGGATTGGGATTCCAGGAGGACCAGATTTTGGCCCTGGCCCTGAGGTTCTCCACCCCTGAGCTAAAGGTTAAGTGCCCATTAAACTTCATATTGGTTGCCAAGTGCCCATTAAAGATTGCCAAGTATGCATCTATTGATTGCCAAGTGCTCATGTATTGGTTGCCCATCTGCTGGTTGCCATCGATAAAGGTTGCCAAGTGCCCATCTATTGGTTTCCAAGTGCCCAGGGCTATAGTGCATATTTTCAGCTTATTGAACTCCTATTATTTATATATTTATTTATCAGTACGCCTGATACATTTGCTACCTGGTGGCAATGTTTTCTCCCATAGTTCAATTAGAACTAGGGATGGGTGAGAGATTGTTAGGTTCTCCTCTTAATAGTTTATCTAATTTCACACTTTCGAACCAATACATGAACCCAAACTCAGTTATTCTTCAAATTTGCCCTTCTCTGGATTTTGCAATGCAGTTCTCCAATTAAAAAAATGCATGCAAAAATGTGTATATTAAAGAAAAATAAATTTAAAATGCATTATATTTGGAAACATTCTCCACCATCCCAAAATGTGCATATTCAGGAAAAGTGCATACAGAAATTCATGCGTATATATTTTTTTTGTGTGTGTTACATTTTCTGTACCACCTAACAGATGAAGCTCTAGGGAAAATGTGCACAAAAATATGTGCAAATTTTCTTGCAAACTGTTTGTTTTTTAAAAAGAATAATCTCAAAGTTCAGGATTAACCAAATTTAAGATTGGAAAAACAAGACACCAAAATTGACATTCATCTAGCCCTAAGCAGAACATGGGGATCTTGGCTTCCTTCTGACATGGCTGTACTGTAGCCTGCCAAACACAAAATGTGTATAATCCTGTGCTCTTCCCATTTGCTATTGGCTATTTGCAGACTGTATGTACAGCCCAGTTAAACAACAGTACCAGGATACAAGCCAGACAAGTGTTTTTAATTTCAGTTGGGGCAAACTGGCTTACAGCTCATAGCTTTGGCTAAAGTGCTGACTTCATCAAGAAATGCCGCTGCTTCTGCAAAGTCCCATCTTGATCAATATGGTTCCATATTTAGCATCTCACCTGTATTAGGATAATTGAAGGGCTATTGCTATCTCTGATAAATCTTGCCTTTATTGAAAATCAGTCGACACACTTGAAAAACACATCATAACGCTAGGGGGCTAGTGTCACGAGTTCATAAACATCTTTCAGCACACACAGGAAGAAAAAAAAAAGTTCATAATGTTGTGATTGTTGGCTGAGTTTAATCAGCCTAGCCAATCCAGAGCTGGTTCTACATTTCTCTACGAATCATCTTTTGTTGACAGATAGGGGAATGCCAATGTAACTGAATCATTAGGTGCATGCCTGCTTCAGTGCCCAGAGATCTGTGTTCAGAGAGAAGAGCTGTTATAGATGTAAAGGGGCATCAGGAGCCACATTCCTAAACTAGATTGAGTTTAGGAATAGGAATCTAAAGGCGCAATCGTATGCATGCTTAGACAGTCCTACAACTCCCAGCATTCTCCAGCCAGCCATGCTAAACATGCACAGGATTCATTGCACCCCAGGGAAATGTCTTATACCAGACTGGGTTCATTGAGCCCAGCACTGTCCACTCTCTACAGCAGGGCACACCAACCTTGGGTCCCCAGATGTTGCTGGACTACAGCTCCCAGAATCCCTTGCCATTAGCCATGCTGGCTGGGTATGCTGGGAGCTGTAGGCCAGCAACATCTGGGGACCCAAGGTTGGAGAGCCCTGCTCTACAGGCACTGGCTCTATAAGGGTTTAGGCAGAAATCTTCCCTATCTCCTTCTGCCTGAGCCTTTGAACCTTCTGCATATAAACCAGGTATTCTACCACTCAGTTATGCCCCCTCCCAAGTAGTTTGAATAATGTCACAAATTTCTCCATGGCAGAGAATAACAACAGGTTGACTTGGAGTAATCTTCACCTTTTTGTATATAGCAGCCTGAATATCACATAATTGTGTTTTCTATTATTATTATTATTATTATTATTATTATTATTATTATTATTATTATTATTATTATTATTATTATTATTTTAATTCTGCTGTTTTCACTTGTTTTATATTGGGGAACAGCAGTTGGTGGCCCATCAAAGGCTGCCAATTTGCCAAATGGCCCTTGGAGTGCCACTGAAGGTGAAAGGTGTGCATGTGTGTGATATAACCCTTTCCTCTGTGTTTTAATCTAAGACTCAGTGGCAGCAACCACTATGCTTTCTAGCCATGTTCAAACTGGCTCAGGAAGGGTGATGCTACAAAAGTGGGGAAGAGAAGAAATGGCATCAGTTGTAGAATCATAGAATTTTAGAGTTGGAAGGGTCCTTGGAGGTCATCTATTCCAACCCCCAGCTCAGTGCAGGAAACTTGCAACTGCAGCATCCTTGATAGGTGGCCATCCAGCCGCTGCTTAAATACTTCAGTGAAGGAGAGCCCATCACCTTCTGAGGCAGTCTGTTCCACTGTCAAACTGTCCTTACCATTAGGAAGTTTTGCCTAAGGTTTAGTCAAAATCTGTTTCCCTGCCATTTCCATCATTGGTGCTAATCCTGCCCTCTGGAGCAGCAACAGAGAACAAGTCTGCTCCATCTTCTGCATGACACCCCTTCAGATACTGGAATATTGTTATGCTGTCTCCCGGTAACCATCTCTTCTCCAGGCTGAACATACCCAGCTCTTTCTAGTGTTCCTCATAGGACTTGGTTTCCAGACCTGTTGCCATCCTTGTTGCCTGCCCAATACACTCTGATTTATCAATGTTCTTTTTAAAATATAACCTCCAGCTTAACAGGAAACTATAGGAGAACCTTGTGTGGTTGCCAAGTAACCCCTTTATTCCCTTTCTTTCCCCTCACCTGCCTTTCCAGTTTAGTCCTCAGTAACCCAGCCATTCTGAATGCATTTGGAAAGTGAAGTGGTTCCATCAGGTGCAATACTGAAAATCTCCCCTCCAATTTCACGAAAATCTGCCCTTCAATTTTCTTTCCCTGTTAATGTTACTTGATAATCATGCCCACTGAATTTTAACCTTATCATCACCAAACCATCCTTGATGCCTTTGCTTTCCTGAATCCAATGTTGCAACAGAGAACGATACATTAGTAGGAATGTATGAGAAATTCATTTCAGTACATTTTTGACCAGAATTTACCCAGTTTGCACCTCCCAGAACTGAACGTGGACCCAAATTCAGTCTGCAGTCAAAGTTCATACATTTCTGAGATTGCAATGAGATTCACGGAACAAAACAAATGCATTAAAAAAGATGTACTTTTGAGGGGAAAATGCACAAAGACATGCTTTAATCAATGGGAGAAAATGTGTACGCTTCAAAAATGCACACAATGATGCATTCATTTGTAAAAATCCACACGAAAATATGCACAAATTTTCATGTGAAAAGAAAACACACACACACAAACACACACACACACAAAGCTTGCAATTCAATATGGACATGAGCTTCAAGGTGGAAATCAGAGAACCCCAATGAGCTTGAGTTTTGCTGATTTTCAGCAGACTTAACAAAATATATTTCCACATTCCATTCCCAAAGTGTCCAGTGAAGTGGAATGTATTACTGAGTCACCACCACAAAATCTTGGTACTGAAATCAAATTTATCTTGTATATGACTTTTCACACAAATCATTTCCTTGCTATTTAGCTTCAAAATTGCCTTTCTCATCTGTATTTATTCATCTGTGGCATGAATAAATTCAGATGTACAGATCCATGTATGCAAATCTATCAACTTATATGGCAGGGATAAGCCGTGCATGCAAATTGTACACCAAAGTTGTGAAACAGGCTGCAAATGCAATAATAACAATAACAATAATAATCACTGTGCCAAATTTTCCAATCTACTTATGTTTGACCATTCATTGCGGGGAGGGGTGAAAAGAAATTGCACACAAAAACTGTGGGAAGGAATGAGAATTTTGGAGAAATTTCTCAGGGTTCAGGGCTTCAGTGCTTACCCTACTGTAAGGAGGTGGCTGAGGGGTTCATGTGTGCTCTTTATTTTACAGTTTTTATCCAGTTCTGTCCTTGCAGCCTCACCGGCTGCTTGAACTTTCTGAACCCCCCCCTCTGGACTTAAGCAGGACTTCCTCCCTTGGGCTTTCCAGTGCTGCTGTGTGCCTGAAAGCTGAGTGCAGACGTCTCCTCCTCCTCCTCCTCCTCCTCCTCCCTCCTCCTCCTCCTCCTTCTTCAGATTTTTAACATCAACAAAATAACAGCAGTGAAAGGGCAGGGGGAGTTTTGGCACAGCACTAAAAAAATAATAATCAATATTTAAGTGAGGTAGGGTGTATGTGTGTTTGCTGGAGAAGCTCTTTGCCTGGGGTGCCAAAGGCTCTAAGGCAGCGGTCCCCAACCTTTTTGGCACCAGGGACCAGTTTCATGGAAAACAATTTTTCCACGGACTGGGGGGTGGGTGGGTGCCCACCGCTCACCTCCTGCTGTGTGGGCAGGGATTTATCCAAGAGTCTTGAGGGGGGCTGAAGCAAGTCGAACTTGCCCCGCTTGGCCCTCCGAGACTCTTGACGACTTGTCTGCTGCTGCTCAGCCCAAACGCACCAGGGAAAGGACCTACAGGGTCCCTGGCGTGTCACTTCCTGGTTCTCTGGCGCTGCTCTTTTTACATAAATACCATGGTAAAGTACCTTAAAATGGCTGGGATTTGCTATTCGTGGCCATTTTAAGGTACTTTACCATGGTATATTACGTAAAAAGAGCAGCGCCGGAGAACCAGGAAGTGACGTGATGGGTCTCCCATTGTGTCACTTCCTGTTTTCTGGAAATGCTCACCGGAAGGCGAGCAGAGGGATGAGTGGTGGTGGTGGGTGCTTGGCGGAGCTCGTGAGCACCCTGAGAGCCAGGTGCTTGCAGCACGTCCCGGCCCAGTTCCTAACAGGCCACGGACCGGGACCTGTCCGTGGCCTGGGGGTTGGGGACCCCTGCTCTAAGGCTAGCCCTGCTTCCACTTTGTCCTTTGACTGGTCAGTTTCCATTCCTGTGGGAGCACTTTCTTTGCAAGATGAGTGTCGGTGCTGAATCGTCATCAACAATGTCATTGCCCATATATCCAATAGCTACATTTATGCTAGGAACATGGTAGTCGTATTCCTCCACATTCCAGACAGCTCTCCAAATCGCAATGTCCCAGCCCGCAGAGGGATGACTTGCAATTCCTCTGCAATTATCTATGATCACTGGAGTACTGAGAGAGAACATGGGATCGCGCTGAAAACAGGAGGGCTCCCAGCCGCTCCCTTGAGAGAAGACAATCTGATACTTCTTTTGCCACAAATGAGGAACAACAGTGCATTTGCTGCTGTATAAATGGGTCGCCTGGCAAGATCTTTGCTGTTATACTGCAGACAGTGGAAGAATATGGGGTGTTGTTTTTTTTTAAAATATCTTTTACATCTGACAGAGAAGTAGGCTGCCTTGATGCTTTTGCTGCTGAATTTCCAGATTTCACAGCCGACAATGACTGCACCTGTCTCCTTTCTGCTTTGACAGTCCGGGAAGCAATTTAGGGATAAAATCTTCCTAATGCCAGTGCACTCTGAAACTGTCCTGAAGAGTGAGAGCAAATTCACTGGGGCCTTTTGTTGTTTTGTTAATAATAGAACTATTAGCTTTGATTGCTGCCTCTAAGGAGCTCATTGTGTTGGGATGAGATCTGTCTGCATCTCTCTTTTCTTCTTTTGAGCTGATGTATCATTTCTAGCTCCCTCCCTCTCTCTCTCCGCCCCCTCTCTTCTTCAGTTCTCACTCAGTTTGTCCCAGAAGTTACAGCTGGCTTGCTCTCTCAGTGCTTTCGTGGCCACCCAGCTCTGTGGCCATTTTAATTGCCAGACCCCCTGTTTCTTCTGCCAGTGTATTTAACTATTGATATCTCAGCTTCTCCCTGTGGCTCACGCTGGCTCAGCTTGTATGAGCGTGGAAAGCTAAGCAGGGTCAGGCCTGGTTATTACTTGGATGAGAGACCCCTCCTCTAGTTTCCTGCATTGAGCAGGGGGTTGGACTCGATAGCCTTTTAGGCTCCTTCCAACTCTGTGATCTATGAAATCCTTTTATTTCATACATAGCAATCTCAATTCTCTGAGTGCTTATGTAGCCAGAATGGCACCAGCCACTCAGAAGATGGAGGTATCGGCATAAGTATATACAAATCTTTAGATAAAGAAGAATCCCTAAGGGATGGGCTGGTTACTTGCACTGTACCCAAATGATAAAATGCTTCACCAAAAAAAGCACCTGAGAACAAAGGGCACAGATTTGCATACAATATACATATGTGCACGCACACGCACACACACACACACACACACACGTATACAAATATATATTATATAAACAAATTTAGAAGCAAAGCAATGGGAACTAAGTCCAATTAATTTAGTCTGGATCCAACCCCTAGTAAATAAAATAATTTCACATCACTGGTTGTGATGTGCCTATTACCTACTGGACCAGGTTTAAGGTTCTGGTACTAGTGTACAAAGCCCTGAATAACTTGGGACCAGGATACCTGAGAAAGTGCCTTCTCCCTTACCAACCTGCCTGGTCACTGAGGTCATTGGAGGACATTCTTCTGGTGGTTCCACATGAACCTATGGCCTGACTGGAGTCTACCAGGAGAAGAGCCTTCAGTGTGGTGGTTCCACTTCTATGGAACTCCCTACCGCTGGAGGTCAGGCAGGCTCTGACACTGTATTGTTTTCAGTGCTGCTGGAGACATCTTTGTGCCAGGAAGCCTTTCTTGCTGACCAGCCATGGTTTTAATGTTACCCTGTTTTTAATATATTGCTTCTATTCTTTAATCTGTTTTATCTTTATATTGTTCACCACTCTGGAATCAGCCTAGATATGGAGTGGTATACAAATACTGTAAATCAATCAATCAGCACTTTACCATCTATGATCTCATTCTTGTATTAATATGATTTACATTTCTATCCTAACCTTCCTTCAAGGAGCTCAGGGTGACACACATGGTTCTCCTCTCCCTTCACTTTATCCTCACAACAACCCTGTGAAGTAGGTTAGGCTGAGAGAGTAAGTGGCTTGCTCAAAGTCACCTAGTGAGGTTCACATCTGAGTGGGGATTTGAACTCAGGTCTCTCTGGTCTTACTATGACACCCTTCCCAGCCTGGTGCTCTTTGGATATTTTGGACTTTATTTATTTTATTTAAGCTGCTTCTATACTGCTTGACATCCCATGATTTCCAAGTAGTTTACATAAAAACCACATACAATACAATATAAAAACCAATATAAAAACAGTATAACACACAATAACAGCTTGTCTGAGCATGGAAAGCTAAGCAGAGTCAGGCCTGGTTATTACTTGGATGGGAGACCCCTCCTCTAGTTTCCTGCACTGAGCAGGGGGTTGGACTCAATGGCCTTGTGGGCCCCTCCAACTCTACGATCCTATGAATTCCTATGAATCCTACCTTCAAAACATTACAACAAAAGCAGTAAAATGGAGCAGTGTCATGATCAATTTCAAGCCAGGGGACACCTGAGTGAACAAATGCATTTTCAAGAGGCGTGTGGAGCTCACCACAGTTTCTGCCTCTCAACCTCCATCACCCCCAGGCAACATTTCCAGTGGTCAGATATGATGGGAGTTGTAGTCCAAAACATCCGAAGGGCACCAGGTTGGGGAAGGGTGCTCTAATGTGATAATGGGGAACATGTGGCTCTCCAGATGCTGTTGGATTATGACTCCCAGCAGCCCTAGCCAGCATAGCCAATGGTAAGGGTTTATGGGAGTTGCAGTCCAGCAACATCTGGAGGGCCACACATGTTCCACACCCCTGCTCTAATGATTAAACCACACGGATTCTCTACTGCATGAGTAGACCACACTTCACACTTTGAGGATGTCATCCGCGCTTCCTCAAATCTGGAGCAGAAAGCGACAAAAAAGACCATGCCATCTTTTTGACTCCACTTATTCCTGTTAGCTCCATTTTTTAATTTATTTATTTATTATATTTCCTGGTTTTTGGACTGTGCTTACATTTATATTGATGCCTATATTTACCACCAAGAGGCCTCCTGTTGTAGCTCGAGATATTCTGATGTAGAGTCTGCAGCTGAAAAGTTAGGATTTAATGCCAAGCCGTGCCAATAATCATAAAGATAACCTAAAAAATGAAGCGGACAAATTTGGGGGGGCCCTGATGGTACATTGCAGCATCCATAATTGGAACAGCCATTAGAATAATGGTGCCACATGAATATTTTACTTTTGCATTGCTGGGAGTGAGTGAGAGAAAACAGTAATTGGAGGGAAATTTGGGATATGGGGAAAGAGGGGGTGTGTATGTTTTTCTCTCTCCCTGGGGCTGCTCATATTTTTGTGCCAAATCTCAGGCAAATGCTGCCACACACAGCATTCATAATTTTCTGTTCCAAATTGGTCATGCAAATACCGTAAATAAAATGCATACAAATATGCCTATTTGTTTTGTATTTTTGAGCTTGATTGTAACCCTGAAATTTGAGCCACTGGAAAAAGTCAATTGTTTGAGAAGTAATTGGGACAGGAGAGAAAACATGGGTTGATAACAGGAAGAAGAGTGCAGGGGCTGGGTATGGAACCCTAGATGTGCAAGGAGCTGCATTATACAGGATTGCTATACAGTCCATTTTAGGTTGTAAAAAAATAGTAGCTGTTAACTTATTTCCATCACAGATGACACTAAAGGTCTTAGCTCTTACAGTTAACCTGCCTTTCCCATTTCATTCCTGTTGTTCAGTAACATGCTATCAGTTAAGTACCATGGTGAGCATGACAATGGAGTGGCACAGTGCCCTTCAGTGGGTGCTGATAGGAGAGAATGTATAAGGAGAATGTATAGACTAGTTTGGCGTGCCCCTCCCCCAACCAGCCATGATGTACAGTGGGACAAAAAGCTATGCAGAGCGTGCATGCAAGTACTAAAGTTTGATGCCTGCACATGTCTGAGTTGATCTCCACAGCAGTGAGGACTAGAAGCATGCTGTTAAGAAGAGAGCTAAGGCTCCCTTGTTTATTCCTGCCTCCCCTTTCCCTGCCCCTCCTTGTTTGTTTCCCTTGTGTCACATTTTAGATTGTGAGCTTCTCGTATGCCATATAAAATAAATAGATAGATAGATAGATAGATAAATTTAAAATTACATCACTGTGCTGTTCAAATGCAGGAGTGTAAAATATACTTGGGTTGGGCGAATCTGTCAGTTTTGTTTTCTCCTCTATTCAAATTTTCTTTAAATCTCACATTCCTTCTCTCCCAAGAACTTTGGGAATATTTGTAAATTCTTATTAAAAACAAACTGCTTGCTTACCCATTTGCACCAACCAAACTCAATAGCTACAGTTATTCCCTCACATGGCGGGGACCATGATGTACCTTCCTGCCAGATAGATGTGGAGCTGTCAGAAAAAGAGAGAGGTGGGGAGCCTAATTGAGCACCAACACGGTTGAATACTCAGGGATTCAAAGCCAGACTTTTCGGGACAAGGCTGACCTGGGCATGGACAGCCAGGCCTGCCAGTTTCCATTTCTCCCGCCCTCGAATATTTCTAATCTCAAGTTCTTTTAGGCCCAAATATGGAGATCTTTGTGAATTTTGGTAAATTCTTATCAAAACTGAACTGAAATGAAATTTTGATGTATTTACATTCTCCCTTCCTCTCCTCTCTGTTTCTCCCCCCCCCCCCATGAAGATATGTGCATCCTTTCAGTGTGCGTTATAATTCAAGAGCTGTATTAAGGAGAAACAATCCAGGGAAACTGATCGACCGCATTAAACATCACAAGACACTTCATGTTTTACACAATTTCTAGTTACACCGACTTTGCCTTTATGCCCTCTAGTTAATAGCCTCATCATTACTTGCAACAAGATTTCAGTGGCTAATCAATACTCCCAGGAGGCCTTAGCACCAGTTAGAAACACACCAAGTGGGAGGCAAATCATGTGGCCAGGCAATCCACCTGGTGTAAGAGTCGCATTGCTGTTGGCCATGAAGACAGGTTGTCGACTCTTATGCCACTTGAGACTTTGGCCCCCAGTGTACAGAAACGTAGATTAGAGTAATAGGAGTGTGAGCCCTGTGGCTCGAAGTGAGTGCAGCTCTTGCAAGAGAGTGTCTGGATAAATAGCTCAGTGGCCTAGCCCAGTGTTCTCCAACCTTGGGTCCCCAGATGTTTGTGGCCTACAACTCCCAGCTACACTGGCTGGGGCATGCTGGGAGCTGTAGGCCACAAACATCTGGGGACCCAAGGTTGGAGAACACTGCCCTAGCCGAGAGGTTTGTGTATCGCGATAGACTGTAATGAACAACAGAGGAAGGAGGAAGAGCGCAAATAAATAAATAAGATTGCAGGTTATAAATATGTTCCTGATTACCAACAGCTTTAGGCTGACTTACAAACAAACTCTGATTAGCTGTGTATTAGACTTTTTTTTTTTTAAAAAAAATATCATTTGATTATTTTAAGGGACATGCCAGATATGCACATTTCCATATAGATAGAACTTTACTGTTTGCAGCATCACATTCTAAAGAGGAAGAGGCAGCCAACACTCATTGGGGATGCTGCAGAAGTGTTTGTGCCGAAACACTCCAACTTGTACTCAGTCAATGGACGGTTTGCTTAAATAACCTCAGAATGCATGAGCAATTAGGGGCGAGTGATTTCCTTGGTTCCATCCCTTTATTGTTCTGCTCATTCGCTCTGCCTTGCATTCCACTCATTTGATTTGAGTGAGTAAAATTGCTGCAGTTTGCAGCAGTTTCCCCCAACCTGGCACCCTCCGGATATTTTGAATTTCAACTCCTATCAGCCCTGGCCAGCATGGCCAGTGGTCTGGAATACTGGGAGTTGTAGTCCAGACCATCTGGAGGGCACCAATTTGCGGGAGGCTGGCATATAGTTTCTTCAGTTCATTTACATATCCCCCCCCCACTGTGTTATCCAATGTGCATATGCAAAATATTTTTTTAAAAAAAATGATCTGGGTGCGATGCTTTTTGTGCAGTGCTGTGCTGATGCACACGTAGGTTTCCGCACATCTTTGAAAATGAATCTTTCCCCACAAAATGAATCTTACTGCCCAAACAATTACACCAAGACTGTTTTTTTTTTGCAGTGTTTATCATAGCACAATTGCCTGTGCATATCAGTAAAATGCTGCGTAACAAGGATCTCAATTCAATCATACGCACAATCACATCAAGACTGTTTCTTTCCCCTTCTTTTGCAGTGTTTTTTCCATACACATGTGCACATTGTCAAGGGTAGGGAGGGATGTATGAAAATTTAAATTCAGTTCACAAATCACTGGAAAATGCCGTGTTAGCAACCTCAGATGTGGCTGGGAGTTCATGTTCTCTGAAAATGTTTGCAAATTCCTGAACCTGTGTTCACAAAAAGTGCACTTTAAAAACGTACACTTTAAAAAAAATGCACACATTAAGAAATGCACAGTTCTAAAAATATACATTTTAAAAATATATACATTTTTTAAAATGCTCAATGGGGGAAAGTAGACACTTTTAAAAATGCACACATTAAGAAATGCACACTTTTAAAAATGCTGACTCTTTTTTTTTTAAAGCTCTTGGAGAGGGCCCATAGATCAGCGGTAGAGCGCATGCTTTGCATACAGAAGGTCTGAGGTTCAGTCCCTGGCATTTAAAGGGATCATGTAGCAGGTGATGGGGAAAAGCCTCTGCCTGAGACTTGGGATAGTTCCTTCCAGTCCGAGTGCACCAGACTTCCTCAGCCTGTATTGGGCTAAGTGATCCAATGACCTGACTCAGTATAAGGCAGTACTGGGCTAGATGGACTAATGGTCTGACCATGGTCAGTTAGTGCCTTCACTTTCTATTGTCTGCCAGAGCTGATTGCAGGACAACCGGCTGTCCTTCTCGTGACTCAGGGGAAGTGCTAGGTACTAAAAAAGAATCTGGGGCTCAGTCCCACAGCCCCACCAAATGCACAAATTTGCATATGCTAATTTATATATGCTCTAAAGCAGGGCTCTCCAACCTTGGGTCCCCAGATGTTGCTGGCCTACAGCTCCCAGCATACCCAGCCAGCATGGCTAATAACAAGGGATTCTGGGAGCTGTAGGCCAGCAACATCTGGGGACCCAAGGTTAGAGAGCCCTGCTCTAAAGTCTCTCTGTGTGTGCACCTGTAAAGGACCCTGTATCTTAAGGACACCCCTATTTGTAAAAAAAGCAATGTATGGGCAGGGGAGAGGAGGGCATTTGATCTCAGAAAAAAACAACAACCCTCAGGCAGAAAGATTCAAGGGTGGTGGGCAGCAGGAGGTGAAGCACATGGGGGCAAAAAGCCAGCTAGACCAGGGGGATCAGATGCAGCAGAGATGATCAAGGCCCTTGTACCTTTCTTTCAGCAAGTGCCCATGAACAGCAGGGTGGTGGGGCAGATGGCCTCCCAGAGATTTGGGGATGCAAATGAAAGATTCGGGGCTCCAGCCCCAGTGGGCTCCCTAACACTGCCTCTGTCATGAATTCAATTCAAATCCACACTTCCACTATGTTTCGAGTGTGCATAAATGGTTTATGGCACTCCTTCCAGGCTTACTATTATGCCTAAAATGTTTGTTTGCTTATTTATTTATAGTTACAGTTATATCCCTCCTTTCCCCCAAAGAGCCCATGATCCTATCCTCTTCATGTTATCCTTACAACAACCCCGTGGGGTAGGTTAGGCTGAGAGTCGGTGACTGGCCCAAAGTCACCCAGTGAGCTTCATGGCCGAGTGGGGACTGGAACCCGGATCTCCCCAATCCCACTCTAACCACTACACTACACTAGTTATATATAATGGGGCAGATAAATAGATAGATAGATGACAAAGAGAGAGAGAGATAAAGAGAGAGAGCGAGAGAGAGAGAGAGGAAACTTAGCCTGCACAGATAAAGGAGGCTAGCAATTTCCAGATCTGCTTTTAGAATCGGAGGAGAGAATTTTACCCTGGTTTTGAATGTCCCTGGAACCCTAATGACTAGAGTCCTGCTGTTTCCTCCAAATCGTTTTTTCACTCTCTAACCGCAAGCCCTCTGCCTTGAGATTTTCAGAGTGACAAGTGGAAAATTGCCCCATTAGCAGAACAAGGGGAAATTAATCCCTCCCAGCACTGATTTCTTTCTTTTTTTTTTTTATGGATGCAAAAAAAAACCCTCTATGTATTGAATGTGCAATAATGAGAGAGGGTGGTGGTGGAAATGATTAAATAAAATCACCCAAGAGTAGACCTATTCCAAATTGACCCCCCCCCCTCCCTGCACTGTCTTGACTCTCTCATTTCGGGACCTCATTGAGGCTGCTGGGGAGAGATGATTTTGAATAGAAAGTAATTCTAGAAAAACATGCCCATAGGCTCTGATGCAGGGAGCCAGCTGAAAAGGGGAAATCAGCACTGGATGTGTGGTCAATAGGTGTTCAGGCCTTGTAGCTTTCAACTCAAGCCCAGCACCAGCCCCTGGCATCCTTGGGCAACTGCCAGGGCCCTACATCTGATGGCTGCCTGGGTACCCTGCCTGATGCTTCCTCAAAGATGGAGCTGGCCCCATCTGAACTTGCTATAAGTTGATTCTCTTTTATTTATTAAATTTATTTATTTCATTTCTATTCTGCCCAATAGCCAAAGCTCCCTGGGCAGTTTACAACAGTGCCTAAACAAGGCCATAATACAATAAAAGAACAATAAAATTATCTAACAGTACAAAATTTAAAATAGTTTAAGAAATTTAAAACAGTTCACTGACAAAAACATTTAATAACAGAATGGACATGTTAAAAACACCTGACATGGGTGCCCCCATCAAGCCATTAGAATAAACCTAGATATCCTTCAACACCTCTGCACAGAGAGCTGTCTTAACTTGTTTCTGAAAAGATGACAAAGTTGGTGCCAGGCAGGCCACAGACAGGGGCAGGGGGAGATCATTCCACAGTTGCGGGGCTGCCACTGAGAAGGACCTTCCCCTTGTTGCTGCCCTCGGAGGAGGCATTTGGAGGAAGGCCTCAGATGTTGAACATAGTATCCAGGTAGATTGTGGTTGGGAGAGGCGTTCTGTCAAGTACTGCGGTCCCAAGCCGTGTAAGGTTTTATAGGTTAAAACCAGCACCTTGAATTGAGCTCAAAAGCATATAGGTAGCCAAGGCAAGCAGGTCAGGACTGGTGTTATATGTTCAGACCTCCTGGTCCCAGTGATTAGTCTGACTGCCGCATTTTGCACAAGCTGCAGCTTCTGAACAGTCTTCAAGGGCAGCCCCACATAAGGTGCATTGCAGTAATCTAACCAGATTACCAAAGCGTGTATTACTGAAACCAGGAAATCCCTGTCCAGATAGGGGCATAGCTGGGCCACCAGGTGAAGCTGGTAGAAGGCACTCCGTACCACTGAGGCCACCTGAGACTCAAGTGACAAAGATGGCTCAAGGAGAACCCCCAAGCTACGAACCTGCTCCTTCAAGGGGAGTGCAACCCCATCCTGAACAGGATGAATCAGAGGGACCACCCACTGACAGCATCTCAGTCTTGTCTGGATTGAGCTTCAGTTTGTTAGCCCTCATCCAGTCCATTATCACAGTCAGGCACCGGTTTAGCACATCCACAGCCTCACCTGCTGAAGATGAAAAAGAGAAATAAAGCTGTGTGTCATCAGCTTACTGATGGCAGTGCACTCCAAAACTCCGGATGACCCCACTCAATGGTTTCATGTAGATGTTAAATAGCATGGGGGACAAAACCAACCCCTGGGGAATTCCATGCTGGAGAATCTACAGGGCCAAGCAATATTCCCCAAACACTATTGTGTGCACGAGTCCTAAATCCATCAACTTCACGGGTGTTGAACCACTTTTATCTTGAGGGCTTAATTCAGTTTCAGAGAAGCTCTTAGGTGGGGCCATATTCCCCTTAGAGATTTTATTACATTAAGTGGTATATAAGTATTATTAATGAATTAAATAACTAAACAAATTCCAATGGTGTGCTAGGCCAAAGACAAACGGGCCGGGCCAAAATTCCAGCATACTTTAGTTTAAAGCTCTTAGTGCCAGTAACTAAGCCTTAGGAGAGGCATTTCAACTTTTTAGAACGGGGGGGGGGGGAAAGACTGCACAAAAGTGAGGAAACCACTAAACGATTGGTGTTTGGGAGAAAGGGGGTGGGGCCAGGGGAAGGGGGTGGGGCATCCTGGATTTGGACCCAGGTGGGCCAGGTTTGGCCCATGGGCCTAAGGTTCAACACCCCTGATATACTTGAAAGAAGGGTTGAGATGAAATCCTTCCCTTGTAGTAGTAGTAGTAGTAGTAGTAGTAATAATAATAATAATAATAATAATAATAATAATAATTTGGGTCCAAACATCTGGTGGATCGTGGATATCTGAATATAATAATAATAATAATAATTCACCACCCATTCACATGTGGCAGTTCTGGGGGAACCATTTCATTGACTTGGTACTGCCAGCTACTGCGGAGGAACAGGCTGCATGAGGATTGCACACCCTGCTTTCTGCAGAATCATGCCTCCACAGCCCGCCAAGAAGCTGTTTAGCAGGCTGGGGGGAGCACAGGTCTGCTGGGAATGCAGCCATGTCATCACTTCTGGCTGTGGCATCAGAGGGGGAAGCGTGCACCACCGGAGGGTTCTAGAGAGTCCAATGTGGGCCCCAATCCTATGAATTTGCCCCACCCTGTCCTATTTATTTCCATTGGACAGAGTGGTAGGTGAGCCAGCATGTTAAGGAGGAGAAGGAAGAGGAAGGGGAGAGTGTGGCAGTGGTAGTGAAATTTCTCTAACGAGCAGCGGATTCCACAGTGGACTGGATTTTCCTGAGTTGCTCAGATTTCCTGGACTTGTGGACCATTTTCTTAATTGGGGGGAGGGGATTTGCGCAAATGCGCACTTGCACAAGTGTGCATTACTGCAAATGCACATTTGCAAAGAAACATTATTCTTGTCCAAAACACTTGATTCCGTCAATGATTAGATGACAGAATGCCTGATAACCCATGAAACACAGACAGAGCAGATTTAACAAAATCTGTACGTCCTTAGCTTGCTGTTCATGGGCAAGGAGAGGAGGCCCACAGGAAATCCACAATGGCTCCTATGCATACCCTGAGGCCACTCATTTTTTTGTTCCAGAAGTTCTCCAGCTATGATCCATCCAAAGTTAATTGCAATAGAGAGACTTAAGCATGTGTTTAACTCCCCAATTGAAATCAGCAGGATTTAGATGTGCTTAACTCTGGTGGGATTTTCCTCTATGTAATGAGTTTAATATTCTGCATGCAGGAAAAATGCTGAACAAAATTTCACATGATCTGGGAATGATATATTTATTGTGATAACACTCTGGGAGGTAAGCATGACAGTTGAATGCTGTTCTTTATAGCCAAAAGAATTATCACAATGTAGGTCACAGAAACTTTATTGCCTCTGGGTCATGCATCATCATCATCATCATCATCATCATCATCATCATCATCATCATCATCAAAAAAACCCCTGTAAATGTATACCATAGATAGATGAGTATTATACTTCCCTGTGACTTGAATGGAAGATTGTTTCCTAATCATGGCATTTGGACCCTCTGTTGAGGCTCTATATATCTACTTGCTGTAAGCAGGGCCAGTGCAAGGCAGTTTGGGGCAGTTTGGTGCCCTAGGCAAGATCAGATATTTAGCGCCCCCCCCTTCCCACTTGAGCCCTCCCTCCCTATTTCTGGTGCCCCCTTTAGCCCTGCGCCCTAGGCAGCTGCCTAGTTGGCCCAATGGTAGCACCAGCCCTGGCTGTAAGCCATGCTGTTTTGTAATGTAAAATGGATGAATGACTCTCCCCCTCCTGTGCTTGGTATAGTCTGGTCACTGATATGTGACAATGTCCATGAATGAGTATTTTGGTTGGTCTTTGTCTAAAGCAGTGGTGGGCAATGAGCACCCTGGGGGCCACATGCAGCTCCCACCCAGCTCCCATCATGCTGCCAAATTCACCAGTGGTGCGCGCGCACGCGCGTGCACACACATACACACACACACACACACACTCTAAATACATCTGGAAAATATTGCAAGCTAAATTTGACCCTTTTAGCACTAAATTTCAGCAGCAAACCAGCAGGGTTTGTTTCTTTTTTCTTTTTTCGAGGGGTGCCTTGTGGAGTGTGGCCCACATGGTCATGGGGCCTGGGGGTGAATATGACCTCCTACAGATGCCCACTCCTGGTTTAAAGCCATATTAGAATTTACATGAAGTCACATCCATCTGCAGGGTCAGAGGAGAAAACTGAATGTGGTGTTTCTTTGTGTGCTTTCTTCTATATTTCCCATTCAACTTGTGCATTTGCACATAAATAAGATGATTATAAAGGTACCCCAAGTATCCAAACATCTTTTCTCTGAAGGAAAGTGACACTGGAAATGTTTTTCTGAACTTTTGAAATGCCAGGGAAAGGCAAATAATATGTAGTACGCTAAATCCTAAATCGGTGCTTCAGAATCCTGATAAAGAAATGCAGAAATGCTTTCAGTGGCATTAGGTTTTTCAGTAAGGTATAATATTTTTTCTTTCAGGTCAAATGTTTCTTCATGAATAAAAATAGAACCCCTTAAAATAAGTTTAGGGTAACATAATTTACCTCCCTGAAGGATTCTGAAGTTAGGGGCGGGGGAAGATCAATGGGAACATCACAACTGCTCATGAGTTTAATGGCAAGCAGAAGCAACAGAGTTGGATACGTTAAAAAGAATCTCAAAATATGTGCAGGCTTTGCATGGGATTTTACAGGGATGTGTGACTTTGCAAAACTTGAGCTCACCGAAGTTCTCCGAATTCCATCTGAAACTCATTCCAACTTGAGTCCATATCAGATTGCGAGCTTTATTTTTTTTCCTTTTTGCATGAAAACCCATGTGTATTTTCGTGCATATTTTTCCAAATGTATGCATCAGTTGTGCACATCTTCAAAATGTACACATTCTTCTCCCATTGATTAAAGCATATTTGTGTGCATTTTTCAAAGGTATGCATTTTTCATACACATTTTTTAAATGTTCTCATACTGTCGAACACAATTTTTTTTGTTCTGCGAATCCCATTGCAAGCTCAGAAATGTACACACTTCAGCTGCAGATTGCATCTGAGTCCATGTTCAGTACAGAAGGTGTGAACTGGCTAAATCCTGATTAAAAAATCATCTCTGAAACTAATTTCTCCTACTTCCTTAAAAAAGATGTCCAGGAGCCCAGTTCAAAGAGTGTGACCCATGGATGGTGAAGATTAGGTTCAGTGTTTTGCGTTTCAGAAGAGATTTGCTTGAGGATGAAATCAGGGTGAGAAGGACACCCAAGGATACTCTCTCTGCACTCCAGAGAATGAATGTACAACCTGATATAATTAATTAAGAGCACAAGAACATAAGAAGAGCCATGCTGCCCACAGGATCCCACAAGCAGGACATGAGTGCAACAGCACTCTTCCGCCCATGTTCCCCAGCAACAGGAGAACATAGGCATACTGTCTCTGATACTGGATTAGTAATCACAAACTAATAATCACAGGTACTTTCATAATTTGTCCTGGGTTTGTGTTTTAGGGCCATTTTGCATAACCAACGGCTGGGGTCAGGGCTTCAGTCTTAACTCGTATGTTTTGTATCCTTGCCCATAGCCAGTGGGTCGACTGCTTGCAGTTGCCACCAGTTCCGGGGTCAAGATATTTGGATGCCCTCACAATGGTTTTATTTTAGCATTTTCCAGACATGTGCACAAGACCCAACCATCTGTATTATGGCAACTGCGCATGGCTGGCTTTCCAGAAGCAGGTAGCGAACGTGCATGATTTTTTCCCTGGAAGTGGCTGCCACCCACCCAAATGCCTGTGTGCAGTTTTGCCTTACATTTCTCAGACCCAGATCCAATGTGGCGGACGGTCTTTCTTTTTCTATTTTCCATGATTGAATGTCTGACTATAAATACCTCTAATGGCGGATCCCACAGATCACGTTCCAGACATGAATCCATGAAACCAGTGCATAGATGCATATTTCTAAATAATTACTAGAATTTAAATAGAAATAAAAAGATGTCTCAGCATAATGAGTAGATTGTGACCTGGTGTCTGCACGGAGCTCATAGTTCATGGGCAACTTCAGGGCCCCTGCTCTCTTGCTCTAGGGCTATTTATCTTTAAACTGCACTTGGGCTGGATAGCCCTTCAAATACAGGGTGCCTTCAAACAGAGACTGTTTTCTGACAGTCCTTCTAATAGAGTAGGACACATGGCCACCAACCTGTTTCTGCTGTGGCCACCATACAACCCCATCAGTAAGAGCATGAGGCGTCGTTCCTCTTTATTTGCCACTTAACAATGCTACCTTGTCTCAGCAGCCACTGCTGCATGATAGAGAGGGAGCAGGGTTGGGGGAGAATTTTTTTTTAAAAAAATTATTTAATTTCCCCCAAACATAATATAACACAGGTGAGACACAGGTGAATAAGCAGGTTGCAATGAAGAAGAGGAGGAGCAACTCCAGGGGGACCTTGTCAGTGGGCCCTTGCTGGAATCCCTGAGCCCTTGGCAGGTGCCTGACCATGCCTACCCTTGACTTGTGTGATTGTGTCTTGTGCGGTGAGCAATCAGAGTTGGTACTCTTCTAGGGAAGGGGTGGGCAACCTGATTTCATACAGCCCCCAGCCTAATTTCAAGAGCTCTCTGAAAACCTTTGGCAATAATGATTTGTCCTTCTCCCTGCAGCCCATTGGGCAGGGAAAGAAAAAGGATTGTCAGGAAAAGTGTGTGTGTGTGTGTGTGTGTGTGTGTGTGTGTGAGAGAGAGAGTGTGAGTGTGAGACAGAGAGAGATTGGAAGGGGGATGGCCCCACCCAGTTTTGGGTCTGGCCGCACCAACTGCCAGCAGCATGCATCTCTGTTAGACTGGGAATCCTCAGCAGAAAACAATGGTCCCCACCCCTGTTCTTGGGGCAGTGAAGTGTTTTCAGACCCCGGACTGTCCATTCCTACTCAGGCTGTTCATTGAGTGTCAACTTTAATGCATGCGCTGCCTTTTCACAAAGGAGATTGTATTGAAGGAAGATCACAAGGTAAACAATACAAGCCACACATTTTTTAAAAAATGCCATGCAGTTCAAAAACAATATAAACAACAGTAGATGTTAAGCGTAATATTAGCATCTAAGTGATGTGTGTGTGTGTCCCCCCCCCCCCCGTAACAAATGCAGCAGTGTCTGGAAAGGAGCTTTAGTTTAGGCTGTCAGGATACTCTCCAGTGAGATGAGTTGCCCATACTGAAGATCAAACACTGAGCTTAGGGGTTTATAAGGCATGGTGGGGCCAGATTGGGGGGTCAGCTTACTGTGTGCTAAGTCTCCATGTGTTGCAGCTTAGACAGCACCCTTGAGGAGAACAGATCAGTCTGCAAGGCTCCGAGTAGGAATATGCCTTCGGTGGCACAGGAGAAAAGGTGCAGGGGCTAGGCTAAAAAAGGGTCCAGCTACACACACACACACACACACACACCACAACAACTTACAAGGTTTCCTTTTGCTCATCCTAACATCTTCAGTGCTTCTCAAAATGTTGTTCTAATACGTCTCATTTTTAACAATGTAAAGCAACTTCTTTGACCAAAATTTATACATTAATGGCAGGGAAATATTTTTTTTCCAAGCTGGCCTAACCTGGTCTGTTGGGTTGGATTCTGTATTGTTGTTGTTGTTGTTGTTGTTGTTGTGCTTTTATTGTATTTTTTATGGTTTCACAAAGTTTTTATTTTAAATTTTGGTTTCTATTATTGTTAGCCACCTTGAGCGCCATTTCTTTGGTGGAAAGGCAGGATATGAATCAAATCAATACATACATTTTGAAATCTGGCATGGAGGAGAAATTGTGTAAAGGGGTTATATGGCTATGTGTGTGAATGGGGGGAGTATGTGGGTGGATGGATGAGTATGAATGGGGGTGATGGATGTGTCCCAGACATTTGGCTTTTATGTTTATTTTATTATTTATTTATTATAAGTATATCCTGCCTTTTTTTTTTTCCTGCAAGGAACCCAAGGTGGCTGACATAATCCTCCTTCTCCTCCTCTCCATCTTATCCTCACAACAACCCTGTGAGTTTGGTCAGGCTGAGAGTCAGTGACTGGCCCAAAGTCACCCACTGAGCTTCATGGCTGAGTGGGGACGAGAACCCAGATCTCCCGAGCCCCAGTCCAACATTCTAACCATTGCCTTTGACCCCTCCCACCAATAATTTGTAGCTTCCGGCCACTTTGTCTCTAGGGAATATGGTCCGACTCCTAGATTACTGTGTCAGACAAAGACTGGGGAGACCTCAGTTTAAAGCCATGCTCATCCATTAAGCTCACTGGGCTGGGTGACCTTGGACCATTCATGCAGCACTCAACAGGGGGGGGGGAAAATGGTTCCTGACCCCTCCTCTAAACAATAAAGCAAGTCTATAACAAAATCCCCTTCCTTCAGGACTCCTAAGCATAGGCCTTTGAGAAAGCAAAAAGACTTCTCTTGTCAGGTCTGGCTACATCAGCACTTCTCTGATTTCATTTCATACATTTGTTCCTAACTGCTGCTATCCTGGAACTAATCTTTACATTACGTATTTTCTATCTTCCTCCTTTTGGAACCGCAAGCTCATATTCTGAATAAATGCTGAATTTGTCCAATTGCACTCAGACTCACCCTGATACATTAGAGGCAGTATGCCAAGAAAAGGGTGAGACAGGTTTGTGAAGTAGTTGGGGAGACATTTTTGGCTTGTTTTTAGCTCCTGCTACCACATGAAAAGAGCAAAGTGTCTGGGTACACCGATGCGGAAGCACCAATTCGCAATTAAAGCATTTTAAACCAGCATTAATACTGAAGCAAGCTGGGAAGAGTGGTGTGGGAGAGGGAAAAGTTGAGATTGTCTTTTCCAATCATGCAAAAATGTGCACATGACTAGGAATGGATGGTTCGGTCTATTTCCACTCTGCATCAGTTCTGCATGCATGTGTTCACTCATAAATCTGTTCCATCCCATTTCCACATTAACCCATGGTTTATTTATTTTTTAAAAGGTCCATTTATTATTATTATTATTATTATTATTATTATTCAATAATAATAATAATAATAATAATAATAATAATAATTATAATTATTATTATTTATATTTATATCCCACCTTTTTCCTGCAAGGAACCCAAGGCGGCTTACATAATTTGGATCTCCTGAGTCCACTACACCACACTGGCTCTGGATGTATTTTGGATAAATGTATTTTATCTCAGAATATGCATTTCCAAATAGGATTCCAAAATAGGATCCTAAAATGCATTTTGGAACTTTTTTTTTTTTTGAGCCAAGAACTGCATTGTGAAATCTGCAGAAATGTGAAATCCAAAGGATAATTATGTTGCATTCCACATGTTAGTCTGGAAGGTACAGATCCGGTCAGTTTGCATCAGAATTTGCAATGGCTGAATTCCTCAAGCATCCCTACATGTGATAATAAGGAGGTAGAGTGCGTGCGGATAGCAGCAGAATGTGATGCCAACGGTGCCCCACTCCTTGAGCATCTATCAGCAGCAACAGAGTGTGCAAAGGTCTGGACAGCATCCCTCATAACATTACTACTGAAGTGGGGAGGGGGAACCAGATCCTTCTTCCCATTTAATCCAGCCTTGACAGTTACCGGGTCTACTGGGAAAAAAATGACTGTAAGACTCTCGTGGGATCTCAGGCAGGAGGCACATGGCTGAATTCATTAATGAACTGCTGCATTTGTCAGCAAACACCGAATGGGAGGGGGGGGACACACACCCCCGCAATGTGCAGGAAGGAGAAAAAGCCTTTCTCCCAGCAGGACAAGGTGGTGGTGGTGGCAAGAAAGAAAGAGCCAGTGTGGCGTATTGGTGAGAGTGTTGGACTGGGACTCAAGAGATCTGGGTTCTAGTGCCTGCTCAGCCATGAAACTCACTGGGTGACTTTGGGCCAGTCACTGACTCTCAGCCTAACCTACCTCACAGGGATGTTGTGAGGATAAAATGGAGAGGAGGATGATGATTATGTAAGCCGTCTTGGGTTCCTTGTGGGAAAAAAGGCGGGGTATAAATATAATAAATAAATAAATAAGGAACCAAGTCAGGTTGTGCAGAGAGAATCTACTTGACGGGGGAAACCCGGACTATTCCTTCTCCGTATTGAAGACTTCCACCGGGTGGGTGGAGGGGTCCAAAGTACTGGATTGAAAAGAACCCAAGGAGAGAGGTATTATCTTCTGTATTTTTAGGTGTAAAGAGTGGTGAGTTTGCCAATGCTTTCATTTGGCCTGCTGACAGTGGAGGCTGGTGACTCCTATTTCGGTGGGGTTCCTAATCCATTGCAGCGTTTATTTGGAGCTTTATAGGAGCTGTCCATGGTGCTCCAAGGAGGTGAACCCATTTTGGGGATGGAGTTCAGCACCATGGATAACTCTTATAAAGCTCCAAATAAAACCTGCAATGGATTAGGATCCCCACCGAAATAGGAGTCACCAGCTTCCCCTGTCTGCTGATACATCCAGTTGGTTATCTACATTGTTTTGTTGAGCTGTTTCTGAGACACGTGCCAGTAAACTTTGCCCTGGACGCTGCTTTATCTTCCTGGTTTTGTGGCACCATAGCTCTCTTGGTCAAAGGAGTAACTGGAGACAAACCTGGCTGAATCCATGGGTCCTTCTTCCCTCTTTACACAAAATAAAGAGGAAAGCATTGCATTTTGTCTCTTCATGAATGAGCTTTTCACCAACACTAGCTCAGACCCTGTGACACCACTATGTTATTTATTTTATTTATTTTTAAATGAAGAATATAAGAAGAGCTGTACTGAATCAGGCAATATCCTTTTCCAGCCTTACCTGGAGATGCTGGGGATTGAACCTGGGACCTTCGGTATGCAAAGCACATGCTCTACTATGATGGCCCTGTAGTCGCTTAGAGGCCAAATAGGGGTGGTGGTAGTTCTTGTTTTTGGTCTCACAAAAAGATTTGCCTAAGTGTGAAGGTTTTTCTTTTTCTCTCCCCCCCCCCACCCTACTCTGCACTGTGAACTTGGTGGAGTGTAGCAGTGAGTGCTGGATGGCAGTGCTGGCTCCAGGCTTTTGGGGACTCTTGGGCAAAACAGCCTCAATGGGCCCCTCCTTCAGTGAATCTACCTTCTCACCCCCATTGTTGCTAGCTACTAGTGCTCCTCGTCCTCTTTCTCATCAGTGCTACCAGTTGCTTGCTTGAGAGCCAGAGAGCCAGTGAGCAAGCAAGCAGTGGCATCACCTGCTGCTCCTCCATCTCACCACCACTGTAGTCTGGGCCAGAGTGAGAGGCAGGTGAGCAAGCAGGTTGTGATAGTGGAGCAACTCCAGGGGGTTCTTGTAAGTGGGGCCCTACAGGGGTGTGGGTCCTTGGCATGTGCCCAACCATTCCTAACCTTGATGTTGGCCCTGCTGGGTGGCATGCAGTAACTAGGATGTAGATTGGCCACAACTGCAAGGGAGTGCAGAGAAAGACATAGTTAGATAGGTCATTGGGTGAGCACTTGGAGGCACCTTTAAGGTAATGGGGGATTCCCAAGACTTGCCACTCAGGGTCATGGACCCAGGGGTAGGGTACAGATCTCCTCAACATCTGGGGCCTTCCTCCAAGGGAGGTTTGGTTCGTGGCAACAAGGAAGAGGGCCTTCTCAGTGGTGGTGCCACAATTATGGAACAAGCTCCCCACTGAGGACCACCTGGTACCAACTCTACGTATCTTTTCAGCATCAGGTTAAGACTGCCCTCTATGCCAAGGCATTTAACAGCTCTAAATAGCACATGGGGGGGGGGTTAATGTCAGCTACAAGCTTAGTTGTATTAACTTGTTTTAGTTATTTAAGTCATTTTAAATTCAGTTTCACACATCATTCTACAGCTCTTTTAACAGTGGCCAATGGACCAGCACAAAATGCAAATGTTGAAACATCTCTCCAAGGAGTCTCTGAATACTTCCACTGTGATGTATCAGATTTCATGCATCAAATCTTAAAATCAGTTACATTAGAATAGTATTTGAAGGTAGCGGAGAAATACAACCCCCCTAAGAATTTAATTTCTGTTTTAGGCATTCACTTCTCGAATTTGCTTTGGGCAAAGCTCGAATACTCTTGAAGAGAAAACTCAGGGCATTGGGCAGACAAAGCCAACTGCTCATGTGTTTGCTTGTGCTGATGAAGGGGCCCATAACATCTGACTGAGTACAGAGGATGTTCAGTGATCTTCACCATCTGCCCACACATAGCCCTCCTAAGGACATGACTGTGTGCCACAAAGACACAGCTGTGCTGAGTGCAAAAGCAATCATAAATGTGTGTGTTGCTTGGCACACTGCTTTTGTATTCCTTGGTTCATAAGCAAATTGTTCCCGTACCAAACATATTTTCTTCCTCAGCATCGATATCTTATTCCTTCTATTTCTGATGTTCAGGTCGTATGTGACATTGCTTAGGTAGCCAAAACAGCATCAGCCACATACAAAGAGGAGATATCAAAAAGGAAAACCCCATGGATGACAAAAGTACAAACAACGGGATGAGGAACCTATGGAGAGAAAAGACCAAAACAGCCTGATGAGGACTAAGCATGCTTGCTCAGTGACCATGGAACGCTGCCAGTTGGGGGAAAAGTGACCAAAAAATAGCTGGTAAAGGGAAAGGAATGGTGTTTGGAATCCTGAACAAGAAGCACTCAACACTGCAAAAAATTGTTGCAGGTCCCACTTGTACTTCCTTATCACCCAGTGGAAGAAGGTCTCTACTGTCCCCTATGCCTATGTTTCTATTGCTTCATTGCATTGTGAATCAAGGTTCTGCTTTGCTTATTCTTTGCAAGCCACCACATTCACTCGTATTTCAGTTTCCACTGCACCCAGGTTAAAACTCAGTTCCTTCTACCCTTGAAGCTGCTATCCTAATGCCATTATTATTATTATTATTATTTTTTAAATTTATAACCACCCAGAGAATATCAGTTATTGGGCAGTATGCTGTTAAGGCACAATCCTATGCAAGTTTAGACAGAAAAAAGACCTACAAGGCCCAGCTTGCCCCAGCCAGCTATCAGGTATGCTGGGAGTTGTAGGCCTTTTTTTTTCCCTGTCTAAACTTGCATAGGCTTGCACCCTTAGTTAGTTACTTAGTTAGTAAATAAATAAATAAATAGCCAATAAGTAGTAATCTTCTGCAGGATCTTACTGAGGTCACTTTGAGAATGTAATTCTTGAGTTGTCTGGAGCAATTACATCTGATAAAGGCCAAATGCATTATTCTGACAGAGGATGTCCTTATGAATTTATGTGGCTTGTAAAACTGTCAGGGCAAGCGCTTTTTTAAATATTCTCCTCCTTCAACCCATGCGAACACATGTGGTGATTATCAAGAGTATCGTTCTTGGAGGGTGGGAGACGACTCATCTGAGTATATGCCTGGTGGTTAGATGTCTCCCCAGAATAGCATTCTCTTGAACTGGGGTCCCCCAGTGGAAATAAAAAAAGGACGGTGGTTTGGAGAACTGTGTTGAGGAAGCGCAAGGGGCATTGCTGTGTGAGCAACACACCTTGTACAGTTCCAACTGCTGTAACAGTGGGAAAACCTGCATCTTAAATATATGTGACAGGCAGGATTGCCATAAGAGATTCACGTCTTTTCCTTTCCAGTGAATCTGCTGCTGTTGAGACACACCAGACTGACAGCCCTCAAGATTACTGTCCATCATTTATTTATTCATTCATTCAGAGGCCTGGAATGCACATTCCTCCGCACCAACCTCACACACTTGTGTTTCAGATAGAACGATCAACCATTCCCTCTAATAGCCAACTTGAGTGGCCCGTGCTGATAACTATGGGAGGGAAATGGGGACACCCACATACAAAAAAGGAGGCTGCTGCATACTGGGTGTGGGGCAGGGCAGATACCCCAAGACATGTAGAGGTAGGTAAAAGTCAAACTTAATCCTCATAAAGGGGCAAATAAAAACCACTCACCAAAAAATGAAGAAGGGTTGAAGAAGACTGTTCATGCATGGTGTCATGTCACTATATGGAATTCTGGCAGGCGAGCGAGCGGGAGTGTCCTGTCTTTCATTGTACAATCATCTCTCTGGCAGCCTGTAGCCTCCTCGATTTCCCACAGTTCAGTTAAATCCCAGGGGAAGACAGCATGAGGTAATTCCTCCCATCGGGCCTTTTCAGATTAGGAAGCACAAGGCAGCCTGGGAAGCTAGCAGTGATTAGGTGGGCTCAAAAACACCACAAAAATAAATTTTAAAACACCCTGAGAATGAGGCAGAACAATGGAAGCCTATTTTGTGCGGGGAGAAAGCTTTCACCTCTTCCCTGGAACTTGACATAACACTGTCCCTCCTCACACATGCATTGTGGAGGATGCAAAGGGGGCCAGACAGCCAATACAGTTGATGCTGTTTCAGCAAAAAAACCCAAAAACCCGTATGAAGAAAGAAACAAAGAAAGAAAAAAAAGAAAGAAAGAAGCTATGCTACAACCCCTGCCAATGGTAAGCCATACCTCTGAGAAACCGTTGAGAATTTCTCCTCCCCCTGGAGAAATTCGGTGAAATCCCCCCCCCCCAATTTCTCTGCCCACAAATAGGGTGGAGAATTTTGAGAGGGCATTGCATGCAGCTCTAGAAGAAATACACATGGCCATCTATATGAGCATTAAGTCCAAGGTCTACAATTACATAGCTGCAACTCTGGATGGAACAAAGGTATCTGTAATCCTCCTCTTTTATAAGGAAAGGAAGCTCTTCACTGCTTTTTTTTTTTTAATTTTTTAATTTATTTTTCAAAACAAATTATAACAATATATATATATATAACAAAATACAAAATTATCACACAAATATAACATAATCAACATACAATAAATCATAAGGTGCTCCCCCCCACCCTCCAAGGGACCAATTAATATACTTCTATCCTCTTGATCAAATAAATTCTAAATTCCAAAAATATAACATATCCTGACAAGGCATGTTACCCTTCCCCTTTATTAATACATAATCTAGTAATTGATTCCATATCTCCATAAAATTATTCTTCTTTAGCAATCCTTTTTTGCATTTGATACTACTAGTTAGTTTATCATTTAGGGCTATCTCCCAAACTTCCTTATACCAGTCTGTTATTAGGAAAACATGTTGTACTTTCCAATTTCTCGCTATCATTAGCCTGGCCGCAGTTAACAAGTTTACAATTAACTCCTTCGTATTTTGATCACAAATAAGCTTCTCAGTTATTGATAACAATGCTAATTTTGGACAGACCTCTAAATTAGTACCAATAATTTTCGATATTTCTGTAAAAACCTCTCGCCAAAACACCAATACATTTTTACAACTCCACCACATATGAGCATATGTCCCTTTTTCCTGACATCCTCTCCAACATAATGCAGAACAATTATTATCTATTCTATTTAATCTTACTGGAGTTAAATACCATCTCCAAATTAGTTTATAAAAATTTTCCTTTATCCTAATTGACATCATTTTCACAATCCGTCTATCCCATATATTGTTCCACCCCACCTTCGAGGTCACCTTTTCAAATTCATTATCCCATACTGCCTTAAGCTGATCCTCTTGTTCTTTTGCTTTTTGAATCAATCTATATAAATCCCTTGTTATACCTCTTGTTGATGCATTACCTGGTAGGCCGTCTCTAGACATGACCATCTTTTCAAAATTAGTTAAATCTCTCTCGTACTCAGTTTTCCTTTTCCATTTCTTCGACCACTGTTCTAACTGTAATAAATTTAACCACGATAATCTTCTTCTCCCAACAATTTCCATTATTTGATCTCTAGTCCCCATCTTTTCCACCCAATCGGACAATCTAATAACCCTTTCTTCTCTTAGTTTACCCTCCAGCTCTGATCTTAAGTTTTCAGGAAAATCCTTAAGAGCTACCACCGGAGTTAATGGAGATATCCCTGGTATAAATATGCTCTTCATAGTACCCCAAATCATTAACAAATTTCTTAGAAAAGGGTTGTCTATATTTTTTATCAATTTATTATTATTTTTTTGAAAAAAAATATTCCCCAAAGTACTACGTAATTCACATGTTTCTAACTCCAACCACATTATTTCTTTAGGGCGTGCTATAATATCCACTATATGTCTTAATTGATTCGCTATATAATACCATTTTAAATTCGGCAAACCCAAACCCCCTACTTTTTGTGCTTTATACTGTCTTGTTTTAGTAATCCTAGATTTTTTCCCCTCCATTACAATATGTATTAATAATTGATTGCCAATCTTTAAATTCCTTATCTGATATCACACTTGGTATCATCTGAAATAAAATATTTTATCTTTGGCAAAATCTTCATTTTAATCAAAGCAATTCTACCAAACCAGGAAATTCCAATTTTTTTATACTCCTCTATTTTATTCTTTACCTCATTCTTTAATTTCCTATAATTCTGGTCTCCCAATTTATCTATATCTTTTGGAATTACAATTCCTAAATATTTCATTACATTATTAATCTTATAATTACTTTTTTTTTTTTACACATTTCAATCTCTTCTCTTACTATAGTTAAACAACAAAAAATTAGATTTATCCCAATTAATCTGTAGCCCCGTTACTTCCCCAAACTCCTTTAAATGATTCTCCACTCTATCCATATTTTCCATAGGGTTTTCGATTGTCAAAAGAGTATCATCTGCAAAAAGATTTATTTTTATCTTCTCCCTAATCCCTATCCCACCTATATTCCTATCTTCTCTAAATACATTTGCTAAAATCTCCATTACCAATGCAAGCTCTTCACTGCTATCTGTGCGGTGTGTTCACCTCAGGGCACCTTTCTGGCTGGCGTGCAAAATGAAAAGGGTTGGTTGCTGTTGTGTGTGTTTTTTTAAAAAATGTGGAAGGTTAAGTCTTCCAGTGACTGCATCAGTGCTTCTGTTAAGCAACATTGTCTCCCCAGTTTTTATGAATGTGAAGGTCAACCAAATCTCCGTAGCCAATGTGATGTGATTCGTGGGGCTTTTGAACAGCCACAGGGTGCTCCCTGAGTATTTTTAAGTGCATAGTGCAGACAGCGCATGATTTGTGGACGGTGACTCTGAAACTTCATGGAGGCAATAACAGGGATTAGGAGCCAATAGAAGGAGGGCAAGGGGGAGATATTGCTCTTTAGGAGGCTTGGAACAGAGGTTTTTGTTTTGTTTTGTTTTTTAAGGTTTGAATTATCTCCAGAAGATCAGCAATAGCACTTTGAGAGTATTTGCTCAAGTTTGCTTGCCTATTGCAAAAGGCCAGCCCTACCATTAGGCAGGGTGAGGTGGCTGCCCCAGGGCAGCTAGTCACTGTTGGTTTTTAAGGTATTATTGTTGTATTTTGACTGCCAAGGGAGGGGAAAGGTGCTTGTGAGATTTTCTGTCTCAAGTACCAAAATCCATGACTGGCCTTGGATACTATTCACTTAGACTTTGTGGGGGGGGGGGCATTGCTGCTCCACCTTGGGCAGCAAATGTCTTGGGCTGAGAAGGAAGTACTAGCCTCCCATTCTTTTGGTTGTATGTCTACTAGATCCATAAATACTACAAAGAAATCCATTCATGAGCTGATCTCTGTCAGCGTTCTTGGGGGAAAGAAGGCAGGAGGAAACTTACTTCCATCCAGTTGCTAACTTTGGCCTTGGCAGGGAAGGAACCTGGCAGGCTCTCTGTGAGAACCTAAGAGAGTTTTGGCTATTGGGTGGTATAGTAATGAAATAAATAAAATAAGAGGGAGCGGTTTTCAGGGGTGTCATACAGGTTGAAGCACCTCCCCTGTTTGGGCTGGGGACCTCATTGATGGGCTACATTCTCTTGTCAGTTAAGTTGGTGCTAAGTCTGGGAGACATTATTAGGCACATTCTCATCTTTACTGCTCCAAAACATCTCTGTTTGGAAGACTTACTACCATCTGACCTTCTTGGGGCACTCTTCACATGGACTTTTTACCCAATTTGGACTCTTGTCTCTTGAACTTTGTATTGTTAAGAACCTGCCATGAAAAGTGCTGCTATACTTTTCATAGATTGTGAATTCTTGTTTGCTATGGATTATGGATCTTCATCATTTATACCCCAGAGTTGCCGGATGGCTTGGGCTGTTCCTGACTCTTGGATTTTTCTATGCCTGGACCCAAGTAGCGTGGAGATACCAAGGTGGAAGCCATGGTTATTGAAGTATCTCTGTGTGGGGGATTACTTATCTCTGTAATAAACCCTATATTTGATTACCCTGATCTCTGTCTCCTTGTCTGTTGCTTTCCTGGTACCTGAGTCCCATAATTACTGCCACAATGCACCATGACTTTTGTTTAAAGATTCTTACACCTTACATGTGTATGAGTTCATACGCGTCTGTGGGATGACATGTGGTAACATATCTGGTCAGCACTGTCTCCCACAGGCATGGGCTGATTGCATTGTAGGCTCACCTGCTCTTGCTCCTACTAGCCAATCAGCAGCCACAGGCTTGCACAGTGCAGTCCTATTTGCTCCTACCTTTGCTGCCATCACTCATAGGCTGCCTCCCTCCCTTCGTCACCGCTTAGTGGTGGTGACCAAATATTACCCACCTCACCAGCTATCACTGTTAACAGGACTGTAAGTAAAAAGGGCTTGCAATATAACTGACAAGGCCTGCTTCAGAGGAGTTCCTTCTTTTTCTGATCCTTTGCTTTCTAAGGGAGAAGCGCTAATTGAAATTCATGCTCTTGGGTCCTATGAACCATTCAGAAGAATAAAAGCACTTAATCGCTTAATGAAATTATTGTCTTCACAAGCGTGAAAAGGGAAAAAGGGAAGAACATAAACTATTTTATAGGAAACCCTTTGAAAACACATCTCACTGATGTTTCCATTCCTTTGTGGACTTTGTAACTCAATATGTTCCTTTCTTCACACTCCTTTATATAAAGAGTGATTGCTAATGCTATTGATATATTTCTCTGCTGTGCTATTCAGCAATCATACATCACCATGGGCTACAATCTTGCATGCTAAAGAGTTCAGCTCTTCTATTCCCCAAGTTGGAATGGGCTGATATACTGTAGATAGGTAGATGATATATAGATATACCGGTACATACACACATTCATGGGTGTTGGTAGTGCTGCCTCTGAGGAGCATAGACAAAGAGTGTCTTGCAGGGTTGGAGGTGCAAACATACCAGTTTGTCACTTGCATCTTATGGCTGGTCACTGAAATGGTATTTGGAATATTTTCTGGCTGACGGAAATCAGTCAATGACAGAGTTAGTGGCTAAGTTCCTTTTTTCTGTAATAAGGTCTCACAAGATGATCCTTTCACCTCCATTGTAATTCTTTATGTTTTTTAGATAGTATTTTTAATCATGTGTATGCTTTAATGATTATGGTTTTTTATTGTCTTGTTTGTGCTGTTTTTATGGGTCTGTGACTGCACAATAAATATTGATCGATTGAATCTTAGCATATGCAATTTTTATGCCAAGTTGTATCTATGGATGTACGGATTTTGTTAAATCCGTTCCATCTGTGTTTCACAGGTTGTCAGGCTTTTTTGTTCTGTTGTGTGCTCATTGATGAAATCGGATTTTCTTAGGGACATCTGAGAATTTGCATCTTCTATTTCCTCAAGTGTGATTTAGTGCTATTTCACATTAGCACTAAATCAGAGCACTAAATGAGAGCCAGTGTGGCGTAGTGGTGAGAATGCTGGACTGGGACTCGGGAGATCCGGGTTCTAGTCCCCGCTCAGCCATGAAACTCACTGGGTGACTTTGGGCCAGTCACAGACTCTCAGCCTAACCTACCTCACAGGGTTGTTGTGAGGATAAAGTGGAGAGGAGGAGGAGAATTATGTAAGCCGCCTTGGGTTCCTTGCAGGAAAAAAGGTGGGGTATAAATGTAATAAATAAATAAATAAATAGCGCGAGTGTGAATTTGTGCATCCCCCCCCAAGTAAAAAAACCATAGAATCTGTGGGACTTTGAAAAAGCTGGTGTGCTGCGGAATCTGCGGGCCGGAGTCATAGAAATCTGAACTCATTTTAATCCACTGTGGATTTCTCTGACATTCCTAGTTGTATCTCTCCCTCTCCTCTTTTTGCTGATGCCAATCCTGTATTTTGCTGATGCATAAGTGTCACCAAATGAGAGAGAGAGAGAGAGAATATTTCTTTTCTTCAGGCACCTGAGAATTTTCTCTCTCTTTCCTTTGGTGACACATTAGTACCTTCCGCTCTTCTTTTTTGCTGATGCGTAACTGGCCCACCTAGGGAACCAGGACCAACCATGGCTCCCTACTGCATGTACAATTGGTGAGAACCCTTTTCTTTTAATGTGGGAAATGAATTGCCCTTGAGAAAGAAACTACTTCCTGTGCTTCACTCTGACCCCCTGACTCTACTTTGTCAGTAGGACTGTGAGGAAGGCCCTCCTGTTGTCATGATTTCCTTCAAATTTTCAAGTGAAAAATTCTTAACTCTATTTTATCTCACTGGGGACTTCCCTTCTGTTTAGATTGCAAGCCCTGTGGGATGTTCTTCTTGCTGTTCCTAGGTCCCCTTTAACACAGCCTTCAACACCGCTGCCCTCCAGCTGTATTCAGCTACAATTCCCATCCTCCCTAGCCAGACTAACTTAACAAGTCCCCCCATTAAGTGAATAAGGAGCAGGCAAGGAAAGGAGGTACCTGCCTTAGAAGGAAAGGGGAGATGTGTCTGAAAGGAGGTAGTCAGAATCAAGAGCACATAATGCAGGTCACATGCTGAAGCTAAGCAGGTATGAGCCAGGTCAGTGCTTGGATGGGTGACTGCCTGGGTGTCCGGCTTGAGGCTGGCCAGCAGCCAGCAGCTGGCTTTGCTTCTGGTTCTGGGAGCACTGCCAAAAGTCCAGCTGAGATAAGATTAGAAGCTGTGCTGCTTCAGGGGAGTGGAGCAGAGAGAAGCATAGTTATTCCAAAGTCCAAGGGTCAAGCAGAGGCGTTGTCAGGGTCTGTCCGAAGTTGAGTCCGGGGTTCAAGGCAAGGATCAGGATCAGGAACAAGAGCCAAGGAGGACGTTGTTTCCCGATACCCAGGCTTCAGTGAGTGAGCGTTTTTATACTGCCTGCTGCCTGGGCATGCCCGTCCCACAGCTGGAGCTCCTTAGCAGCAGGCTGATTATAAAAGCCTCACAAGGCCTACGTCCTGGCTTGCAGCCGGACGCTGCGTCGGGGGGGGGGCTGCATCTGTTCCTGCCTTCTCATCCTCCTCCTCTGTCTGGGACTCAGGACCTGCACCATCTCCACCTCTGATTCTGACTCCTCCCGGGCTGGGGAACTCCCACGGGTCATGCCAGAGGGTCCTGCCAGCTCTTCAGCTGCCCGCTCGGCCCCGTCTTCAGCAGCAGTGTCTGAACTCTGCTCCTGAGGAATGCCCAGGGAACTGGGTGAGTCACACTCGTCCTCAGAGGAGGATTTCTGGAAGGGGGTCATGACGCTGGGCTGCCCACATCTGTTCTCCTGCATTGAGCAGGGGGTTGGACTCGATGGCCTTAGAGGCCCCTTCCAACTCTACAATTCTATGACATCATGGGTCGTACAGAATGCCAATGCTTCTCTGCCCAAAGCCATTTTTGCGAGGATAAAAGAAAGGCCTTCGAGAGGGCTCAAGGAGTTGCAAAGCAAGTTGGGGGGGACCCTGCTGGAAAGTTTGTGCCTTGTTAAGGACGGAGAAGCATCTCCCTGTCAAAACATATTCAATGCACATGGTCAAACACGTGCCAGGAGCTGGTGTTAGCCACCTTGGAACATCTAGCAGACATGATTTATGTCAGATGTAATGCCTTTACAGCTCCAAAATAACACGTCCCCCTGGATGCTGTGAGCAGGGGGGCGCAAGCCGCCGAGTCAAATGCATGCCGTTGGGCATTTAATCAGATAAAGCTCAGCTAGATCTGTCTTGGGCCTCTTCGGCGAGTCTGCCCCCCCCACACCCCCCCACATACAGAGACAAAAGAGGAGGCTGCCATCTGTCAGGTGTGCTCATTAGCCGTGCAAGTGTGACTACCATTGCCTTGAAGGAAACAACATCATCAACAAAGCAGCTTTCATCATACTTTGCTGGCACCTGCAACTTGGGGATTCAGGCAATGTGTCAGATGGAAATGGCATCTGGGCTGTGAGATGGTCACACTTGAAAAGCAAACATTGTCCACCCATTCCCCGGCTGGGGCAGGGATGAGGCATCATGAGAGTCCTGTTTTCTGGACCAAAAAAAAAACCATGTAGGGTGGCCAGGGTGCGAGGAATGATCAGGGGTGGGGAATTTGATTAGACATGTTTTTGGTCTCCAACTGCCATCAGCACCAGCAATCATGGCCAATGGTCAGAGATGATGGGAGCTGTAGTCCAAGAACATTTGGAAGGCCACACCAATCTCCACTCATGACATTGATTCTGTAGAGCTGAAATTACTCAGGGAAAAGACCTCTCAAGCAAATTCTTCTAGCTTCAAAGTTTCTTGGTGGGGGAGAATATGTACCTACCTATACACATACAGAGGGGGAGAGAGAGAGAGAGAGAGAGAGAGAGAGAGAGAGAGAGAGAGAGAGAGAGATTCCAGTTTATTTATTTGGCTTTTTTGGACTGTATAGATATTGAAATTAGTAACTTGCTACATAATGTTATTGCCTTAAAGTTAATAAAAAATACTACAATTTCTACTTTTTAATGGCTTTCTAGAGCTGAATTTAAAAAGTAAAATGTGGCATACAAAAATTAAAACGTGAATTCTGATTCTCCCCCCCCCCCATCCCCAATTTTGAACTTGTGTAGCATTTAATTATAGCCTAAGGACTGTTCATGTTCTAGCCTTTCCAGTCCTGTAATTCAGATGTGTAGACTTTTTCGGCTCATGCTGATCCCCTACTGCATCATGGTATCATGAGAATAACAGAGTTGATAGGGTAAAAATATTCCCCAATTTTATCACTGCATAAATAGATCTTGGATTCAAACCCATCATTTCTGTCCAGACCTTTGAATGCTGTGGAAGTTATCATCGTTTATAATTGCAAAGCTATAAATGCCTCCCTTAGTTTGTTCTTTTCTAAATCAGTAAGATACTCTTCATGATGGTGAGTATGCTTATCATAATGAAACAAAGGGAAAATATGAACAAATGCATTGCATTTAAATCTGATTCATTTTTTAAAAAAAGTTTTGGTTCCTTCTGCCTTGAGATTGCCAATTAACCTCTGCTATATTAAGTACTCTCAGAAAATGACCTTGACTCCTTTTCAGACATGAATCACATAGAATTAGTGTGTGTGTGTGTGTGTGTGTGTGCGCGCGCGCGCATCATGGTAACAGGCTGCACCCCAGAAAGGGCTCCAGACACACAATCTGGAATCTTGGCTTTGCAGGGTTCACGCTCATGTGGATAGAGCCCCCACCATGTATAGCTGTATTTGTGGGGGCTCTGTTCAGGCATTTTGATGAATGCATATAGGGTGCCTCCCCCCCCACACACATGTACATTCATACTATGAATGATTCACATCTGAAAAGGATTCTGGAAATGCCCACAGATGTGGTTGAATCTTGAGCTCTTTGACCCTTGATATATTGGGCTGAGGTTGTGTAGCTGGGCCATTTTGAAGAGAGATGGGAATTGGGAACAACTCTATTATGAAATCTATGAAATTCCATGCAACAATGGTTGTGGCATGCACACTTTCAAACTATGTACTTTTAATGCAACCTTCCCCAACCTGGTGCCTTCCAGATCTTTTAAACGACATATCCCAGAATCCCTGACCATTAGCCATAGTGGGAGTTGAAGTCCAAAACATCTGGAAGGCACCAGGTAATTGGGGAGGAGGGATGTAGGAACTGAACATCTGTGTGAGTCCTATGTGCATATAACTGCACATTTTTTTAATTATAGGGTTGTCTCCACATGTTCATAAACCCCGGGAACCTTCAACAAGGAAGATTCCTGACTGAAGCCCTATGTGAGTACAGCTGTATATGTGTAGACTGCATTCAGAGCTTTAACTGGATTTGTACGTTCTCTTCCTTCCAGTGGAGGCTGGTGGCTTCAACATCAGTGGGGCTGGGTACCCACTCCAGATTTCACCCTGAACTTTTAAGGAGCTATCCATGGTGCCGAACATACTTTGGGGGGGGGGATAGGGTTCAGCACCATGGGTAGCTCCTTAAAATTTGGGGTGAAATCTGGAGTGGATACACAGACCCGCTGACAGTGGAGCCCCCAGCCTCCACCGCTTCCTTCCCATGCGCATTCACTGGGCACAGTTTGAATGTCTGCATGGCCCTAAGGTTGGTACAATTTGGTAGCTAGGGAATTGACTTTCTTGTGCTTCCCATAGTAGCTCACTTTCTACATAGACTTATGCCTGGTAACTGGAAGAAGAGACACGGGAAACACAGCCAAAGTGATGGGTTTGCAGTGTGTGTTTAGTTTACGCTTACGAATGCAAACATTCCAGCTCTTGCAGCTCTTCTTTAACAGCTGAAATCAAATGGCCAGAGCAGATATTCAGACCCCCAAAGCAAAATAAGCTGCTGATTTTATTAGCATTTCAAAGACTCAGCTGTACAGTTTGGGGAGAAGTTTGGACGAAGACGCTCAGTAAGAAGTATAATCTTGCAGCTGCACACGTTGTGTTACCTTTCCTTTGTTCAAATCACATATTCTCTTTCCAGAACAACAATTAAGGAGGAAAAACACACATACAAAACCCAACTCAACTGATATAAGTGGTCTGTGAATTGCTCCTTGCTGCCCTCTGCTCTTCCCCTGACCCCCGTCCCTGCAAGAGCCTGATCAAGTGTGTTTAGGACTGCAGATTAAGTTAGTTGCTCTACATTGGGATTCTGTATCTTGGTGGATCACCGTTTGTTAAATTTCAGGCTAATGTTTTAACCATACATGCTGTATCATTCTGCTCCAAGTAATTTGAGGGTGGATACATTAAAAAAAAAAAAAAGCCTGCAGAGAAAGTGGAACATTTGGCAGAGCTTTAACAACACTTGAGGAAGAAATACAGGCACTGCTTCCCTCGCATTCTTATTAAGCAAACTGTGCGCTGCTCGGAGTGAAAGAGAAATGTCAAGTGGATTCAAATCCATAAAAGCACAGGCGTTATTTGACAGGGGGGAAAGTATTATTATTATTATTATTATTATTATTATTATTATTATTATTATTATTATCTTCCTCTTTAGACATCTTTAATGGAAGTTAGGTCAAAATTTTGAAGCCCTGGCAACAAAGCTGGTCTCCTTTTGTTTTGTTTTGTTTTGGGGAGGGGGTTCACCCAATTTTTTTGGGGGAAGAAGGCAAAAAGTTATGGGGATGAAATTATTCAGGTAGCAGGGAAGTGGAGGAACTGTCAATTGCAGCAGGATTTTAAGGAACTATCCATGGTGTTGAACTCTAGCCCCATGGATAGCGCCTTTGAAGTTTTGAGTAAAATCCAGAGTGGATAAACAGCCCCGCTGACATTGGAGTCACACCAGCGTCCACTGCGGAATAACTGAGTGTCAGGGAACACCCTTTACTATTAAAGTGATGCCTTCGGAAGAGTAGAGAAAGCACCATTTCATCTCCCTGCTGCCACTGCTGGGAAAGAAACACCTTTCAGCAGGAAAGACAAGAGTCACAACCTTCCCCTGTTACAGTCAACTGGCTGTGTGGGGGCACATCTTTCTCCAAGAGGAAGAAGTGGCAGAATGGTTAGCCAGAAGCTCTAGCATATAGCAGCATTCTGATTGTTAGTAGACCACAGGATGTATGCACATTAAGGGCTAAACTAGATGATACACCATTCACAAAATTAGCAATTGCATGAATACCTTTCAAAAAGTAAATGTCAGGCATGGGTGACATAATCCGTGTGTGTGTGTGTGTGTGTGTGTGCGCGTGCGTACGTACGTACGTACGTGTGTGCACTGGGGCTTTAAACCTTTGCCCACCACTGTGGTCTAGATCAGGTCCCCTGCACATGCTATTGGAAGAAAAGAACCCATTCCTGCAAATGGAATTTTTTCTTTCAATGCAAAATAGCAAACATAGGGATCCTGATCTGGAATGGGACTGCAGTGTGGGGCAAAGGGGTTAGCCCCCCTACCTCCCATGTTGGGGGGGGGACACACGACATGGATCTGGCCCCTTGCACCTGCTGTTTACTTCTTAAAAGCTATTCTTGCAATTACATGAATTCCATTTTGTGTAGTTCGGAAATTAGCCCTATGAAGAGGAGATGAATTCAAAAGGCATTCATGAAGTGGTGAGACCCTTTTTAAAATGTATATCTGTATGCAATCTTTATTTATTTATTTATCTTATTTGTGGCCTGTCTTTTTTCCTACAAGGAACCCAAGGCAGCTTACATAATCCTCCTCCTCCTCTCCGTTTTATCCTCACAACAACCCTGTGAGGTAGGTTAGGCTGAGAGTCAGTAACTGGCCCAAAGTCACCCAGTGAGCTTCATGGCCGAGTGGGGACTAGAACCTGGATCTCTCGAGTCCCAGTCCGCCACTCTAACCACTACAGCACACTGGCTCTCCCTTCCCCCCGCCTTTTTATCCATGGTATATGTATGTTTCATTCTATGCTTTAAACCTTCAGGACATTTCCATACAAAGAAAGGGATGCTATTTCATGCAGGAGTCGACAGTGGATTTCTGGCATGTTCTGACAAAATCAAAGCAGGTGGTAGCTCTAGAGGGACGTGCAAATGGCATAACATCTATTGTGTTCCGTGATGTTGCCATAGCACTGCTAGTAATTAAACAAGAGAACTTTCTCAGCATCTCTAGGAGGCAGGAGAGCAACACTGCAAGAGGCTTCCAATATTTTCAGACTTGTTTTATTGAACAATCAATACAGCGATGAAAAACAGGTCTCACTAAATTGTATTGACCTTATCAGAAAAACTGAGGGGAAGAATGGATATTTTGCAAAATAATTCAGTCTTACTTTCTCCCCCTATGCTTCATTTTTTTTTATTTATTATTTTATTTTATGGATTTATACCCCACCCTTCAGTGGTTCCCAGAATGGCTTCCAAAAAATCAAAATGACAAAAAGAAATGATTAAAAATGGAAAGATTAGAAACAGCATAATTTATATAAGCAGATACACACACACACACACACACACACACACACACACAAACACGGCCATAGGATTGTTCAGATTCCCAGATCCAAGGTCAAAAAAGAGCTCTGAGCTCTGGCATGGGGGAAAAAACACACCTGCTGCTTCTCAAAGGTCGTAAGACCAACCTTGGAAAAAGGGTAAAGACTAGATGGGGAGGGGAGGATCCTGGATCCACCAGAATACAACATATCCTGGCAGTGCTCCAGCCTCCTTCCCTCTGCATCCAAAGCACCACAGCTAGACAGCCGAAATCATCCGTCTAGCTGATGTGGAGGGTGAGAGGAGTGTGTGGAGGGCTGTGTCATGCACATTGCATCACCTACGTATCATCATCATCATCATCATCATCATCATCATCATCATCATCATCATCATCATCTCCTCTATACTGCCCAATAACTGAAGCTCTCTAAATAAACAAGTCCACTCTTAACAATGGGCTCTTTCTGTCTAATCATTTGGGGCCACAGTCCTACGTACATTTATCTGGAAGTAAGTTCCATTGAACACAATGAGTGCGAGCATGGTTTAGTAGTTAGGGTGTTGGATGAGGTCTGGGGGAAGACCCAGGTTAAAATCCCCACTCAGCTATGAAACTCATTGACTTGGTTCGCATGACACGACAACCCACCATGGGTGATCAGTCATGGTGGGTTGTTATGTCTTGCGAGCCCAGCACAGTTTCTGCAGGGTGGCTTATTTTTCCATGAATAAGCCACCCTGAGAACCCAGCGCTTGTTTTAAGGTTGTTGATGCCCATAGCGTCTTGTGTCATCTGAACCCAGCAGGGTGATTTTATCATGGGTTGTCAGGAATGGCTAGAGAGCCGCCTGGCCAGAGTGGCAAAACCCCCTGCCACTCCTCACAATCTCGCTCATGCTGCTGCCATCCTCCCTCATCCCTTCTCAGCACCCTCCATCCCATGCTGTGAAAAATTGCGAATATCAAGATGCGACAAGCCGGAAGGGGAGTGGGGAGTCGAAAGTGGCTAGAGAGAAAGTGCTTTGCCGGCAGGTGCTCTGATGTCAATGTAAAGTGAAGGTGTTCACTAGTGAGAGGTAGCAATGGAGGGAGGTGACAAGCAGGAAGGGGAGTGGGGAGCCAAAAGTGGCTGGAGGGAAGGCACTTTGCGAGGGGTGCTCTTACTTCAGTGTAAATGAAGCACTCTTTAAAGAGGCAAGCTCCCAAATGGAGGATGAAATTGACTAGGATATTGACAAGAGAGGGACATCAGTATGCTGGGCTAAATATTGGAGAGTTGGTCTTGTGCTTTTGCACAACAGCAAAATTCCCTGGGGGCGGGGGAAGCTGGGAAACACATTGCCTAGGTAGATGGCAATCTCAGTGGACCACTTGCAGAAAAGTTGCTGACATAGGGACTAAGGCAGTGTTCTCCAACCTTGGGTCCCCAGATGTTTTGGCCTACAATTCTGGCCTTGCACTGGCTGCCTGCATGTTTCCGAGCCTGATTCAAGGTGCTGATTTTGACCTATAAAGCCTTACATGGCTTGAGACTGCACTGCCTGATGGAGTGCCTCTCCTGGCATGAACCTACCCATATACTACACTCATCATTTGTAGTATGAGTTGCTTTGCATTCTTCCATGAAAAGGATTGTCAACCTGCCAATCTTATTTTGGGTTCTAAACATTTGGTTTAGGAGAATTTGAGCTGGATATATAATCTTCCAGGACTAGAGTCTGCTCATGTAAATTAGGATTGGTGAAGCATTTATTTTGCTTATGTCAGAAATGCTATTGTCCAAGAAGACTTGTCAAGTTCCATCAAGAACAACCAGAGGCTTGGAAGGTAGTAACAAGGCAGAGGGCCTTCTCAGTGGTGGCCTCCTAATTCTGGAACAATCTCCCTAATGAGGCCTTCCTGGCCTCATTGTTATCTTTTTGGAGCCAGGTTAAGACCTTCCTCTATTCTCAGGCATTTGGCAGCATATGATGAGGTTTTTAGCTAAGCCCTCAGTTTTCTTATTGTTTGATTGTTAAAATTGTTTAAAGATGTGTGTTTGTGTGTTGTCTGCTTATATGTTTGTATGTAAATGGTCTTTTTTAATATTATGTACCATACTGTATTTTATAAATCTTTGTAAGCTAATAAACAACAATGAAATGAAAATAGGCATAGCATTATTCACATATTTATCCCTTGCATGGCTGGAATTATTTTGTTTAAATTAATTTAAATAAATAAAAAAATGCAGGTGCGTGGAGAGTGGAGGACTTTAACCCTTTGCCTCCACCATGGTCCCCATCGAAGTCAAACTTGCAATGGAAACTTTCCTGTAATTGAAAATAGCAGGTATAGGAGCCTCAGTTTGGATTGAGACCATGGTGGTAGAGTCAAAAGGTTAAAGTCCCACTCCACCCATACCATCCAGTTTGGCACCAAGACTTTCCAGAAAGATGGGAAGTAAATTCATGTCATAATTCCAAAGGTTTTCCGGTCTGCCTTGGTAAATGCTATATGTATTTATTAGGAAATAGTGAGGATGAATGCGATCATTAGTCAAATTCATGTGGTATTTCTCAAGATTTACTAGTAAATGTCAGAATTTTCTGATAGTCCCCATCTGCCTCCTTACATTTTAGCATTTCTGGTTAATGTCAACATTCCCCAAGTTTCTAACATTAAGCATGACATAGATAAAGTTCTAGGGGCCAACTGGGTTGTTATTGCCAATGTACCATAATGGTGGTTTGAATCTCTGCAACCTCTCAACAATTTCCTTTCAATAAAGAATGGGCTCTGGACTCCAAAGTAACCTGTTGGGTCCTGTTCAATGTTTAAGCCAATAAATGTCACCAGAGCCAGGGCATGAAGATTGATAATCTTGCTGTTTGTCTTTCAAGTGTAAGCATTTTGAGCAAAGAGCACCGGAAATTCAATTCTTAGCTCCGGTTGTTCTTGATGGAACTTGACAAGTCTTCTTGGACAATAGCATTTCTGACATAAGCAAAATAAATGCTTCACCAATCCTAATTTACATGAGCAAACTCTAGTCCTGGAAGATTATGTATCCAGCTCAAATTCTCCTAAACCAAATGTTTAGAATCCAAAATAAGATTAGCAGGTTGACAATCCTTTTCTTGGAAGAATGCAAAGCAATTAAAAACAAGCACACCATCCCCTCCTTTCCTAGGAGGTAGACCCATTTCACAGGTAAGGAGACTGAAAGTGCCAACGTAGGGATGGACAGATCTGTCAATTTCAGTTTCTCTCAGTTACTCATTTTTCCAATCTTAAATTTGATTCATCCTGAAGTTTGAAAAATATTCTCTTCTTAAATTCAGTTTGCCCTGAACTTTAAACATTTTTTAAAAAATTGCATGAAAACATATGCATTTTGTATGCATTTCTCCTACTACATACATGTTGTGCCCAGTTTTGCCTAATACAAATAGTCTTTGCAAACAATTCTCCTAACATAAGACATATTTGAATGATACTTTCACTGCTATACACATTTTTGTATGCATTTTTTTTTTTTAAAAAAAAATCGAGAATCCCATTGCAACAATTTGGAGAAGTGTGAATTTGGAGTTTCAGTTCATGCATTTGTTTGAAAGCATGAAATTAGGTAAGTTCACATTAAAAAGTAAACTGAATGTATTTCTCCCCCATCCCTGGTGCCAAGACAGCATGACAGAACAAGCTAGACTACCTTCAGCAAGAATCACTGGAACAGATGATACCTGTCCCCAGGGATGGGGACTCGGACTCGAGGACTCGACTCGTGAGTCGGACTGAGTCCCCCCTCTGACTCGAGTCGGACTCGAGTCCCAATATTTTTAATGGGACTCGAGACTCGACTCGGGACTCAAGACCAAAGACTCGTCAACATCCCTGCTTGATGCCACCTGCAGGTGCTGTCTGGACCTAGTTGCAGTAACAATCCAAGTTTATTTTTTAAGACCATTTTACTAATGTAACCTTTCAGACATTTTGGGTTTGGCTGCCTCTGCCTGCCTGTTTGGGGTTCCCTGCCTCCTCTGCCTGTCTGGTCTCTTCTTAACCAGTTCCACAGTTTGAATTGTCCAAGACAAAGGCCTCTGCCTGCCTGTTTTGGGGTTCCCTGCCTGGTTATTTTGGGTTTGTCTGCCTGGTCTGTTCTTGTCAAAATCAGTGGCAGAGTTTTGAGATAAAAAGGCACACTTGTGCCTAGAATTTATTTAAGCCACACATCTGAAGTAGCCTTATTTTGTTGGGAAAAAACCCCATTGATTTTAATAGGGACTCGTGGAGTCAGCTTTGGGAGTGACTCGTGACTTGTGACTCGTGAGTCACCATTTTGGACCAAGGACTTGGACTCGGACTCGAGACTCAGGTCCAAAGACTTCGTGACTCGACTCGTGACTCGAGACCAAGGACTCTTCAACATCCCTGCCTGTCCCTGGATCCAAGCCAAGCCCTCTGAATTGTAGTCCAGTCACGTTGGAGAATTTCTCCCCCCTAGGTTTTGCTGTTTGTTGCAAATCAGGGCTAGTTTATTATTCCGCAGTTCCAGCAACCTGGCATCAACCCCCTTATTAGGAAAACTAGGGTGGATGTCAAAATGCTAGCACTCAGAAGATAAGGAGGAATGGTTTTTGATTCAACTTTTACTGCAGCTGCTGTACAAACAACAGAGCCTTGGCCGTTATGAGACCTTGTCTCCTCTGGCACTGAGCGATGTGTGGCTTTATTAAATATAATGGGCACCAATTGTAGGATCTGCCCTTGACAGATAAAGTGCCAATTTTATGAAGAGCTCTGCTAGGTGGAACCATGGGAGATCAGCTTCCTGCTACGCTGTCCTTTCTGGCTGGCAGTGTGATGTCATTTTGACAATCTTTTGTCACATTTGATTCATCGTTCCATGGATGGGAAGGTGATCCTTTGAAAGTTCCATTGTCTGACTGTTTTGTTGTTGATGGGTTAATAAATGGGTTCTGCGAATATAGATTCTGTGGGTCTGTTGTGCATAAGTGTTTGTGTGTGTGAGAGGAGGCATGTTCACAATTAGAGAAGGCTGAGAAATTTGCTCCATCAAGGATTTTAATGGAGTTACCCAATTCACACCTCAAATGATGTAATGAAGCCCTTTGAGAGTTTGTGTTTGGGTGAGATCACATGGAAGATATGTAGGAGGAGGGAGTTGAAGGGAGCATGTATGGACAGTTGGGTGGCAGTAGGAATTAGTTAAGTTGACAGTTGGAAGGAAGAGAGGGAAGAGGATGGCAGGCAGAGGGGAATAACTGGGTGGAAATGCGTTTAGGAGATAATTAGTTGTAATTCAGGGATGTTGAATGAGACGCTTTCAGGGGCTGCATTCAAGTGGTGGGCAGAAGAAAGGGCAAAAGGCACGGGGCAAAAATACAACCATATTTAGCCTAAAGTTCTTACTGCCAGTAACTAAGGGCCAAACTAAAGATTCTGCTACCTTCTGCTACCACCCTGATTCAGATCAGGACCATGACTCTTTGGTTTGGTTTTCATGCCAAAATTCCACTCTCTCCCTGAAAGGGGTAGTTAAAAAAAAAGAAAAGAAAACACATCTCCATTGGAAGGGGGTATAGCCTCTGGGGAATCCCAAGGGCTGGATTGGGAATGTAGGGAGGCCGGATTTGGTTGACAGGCCTGAGGTTCCCCACATGTGTTCTAATCCCATTCACCCCAGACTTCAGTTTATTGTAATTTTTCCCCACTGTCCCTCAGGTAAACACTCTGACTGGGTTCAGACAACACAATAACCTGTTATCATGTTGTCTGAACCCAGCCTAGACAACAAACCATGGTGAACAACCCACAGTTCACAAACCAGCATGAGTTCTCTTCATGGACTGTTCGTGGTTAACAAGCCATGTCTTGTTAGCACAGCTGAGTCCAGACAAAATGTAGCGTAGTGGTGAGAGTATTGGACTGGGACTTGGGCGATCCAGGTTCTAGTCCCCGCTCAGTCATGAAGCTCACTGGGTGACTTTGGGCCAGTCACTGACTTTCAGCCTAACCTACCTCACAGGGTTGTTGTGAGGATAAAATGGAGAGGAGGAGGAGGAGGATTATGTAAGCCGCCTTGGGTTCCTTGCAAGAAAAAAGGTGGGGTATAAATATACTAAATAAAAATAAATAAATAAAACCCTGGATGAATGGCAATGAAACCCATGCTTAGAGTGTTTGAACAGCTACCCTGATACCAGCACCACACTATTAGCACAGTAAAACTGTCTGATGTCATCATTTGGCTAAGTACCCAGTAGTACCATGGTACTCCCTACTAATAAGTCTGTTTTTCTCCCCTGCCCTTGTTTTTTCTCTGCCTCCCACACAGATCTCCTCGCTCTGTCCTTGAAGGCCAACGCAGCGCGTCATGAGGGGCAGCAAGAAAGCTGCCAACCAGCCTGCAGCTTGGACAAGGAGAAACCTCCTCAGGCTCCGAAACATCCAGAGCTGTTTAAGTCAAGGCCAAAACTATTCAAGTATCAGGGCATCTGTGCTACTGCAGGAGCAGGAGCCAGAGAGCAGAGGTCACTGCAGATCTCATTATGATGAGGCACAGAAGTTATGCAACTGAATTCTGAGTTGGCAGTTCAGCTGTACAAGATGTACTTTTTTTGAAAAGTGAAGCAGGAGATACGAGTCAGAGAGGAACTGGGGAAGGGGAGGCAGAAGGAAAAGGTGCTTCTTAAATTTTTGAAAACATACAGGGTTGGCTCCACACTTTAATGAGAGGACTTTGGCATTCTGTCTTTCCTTTCCTAGGTTGGTTGTCATACCTGTGACTGTGAGAAGGTGTGAGTGGGGAGGGAGAGAGAGAGAGGGAAAGAAAGAAAGAAAGAAAGAGGGAGGGAGGGAGGGAGGGAGGGAGGGAAGGAAGGAAAAAGAAAAAGGAAGGAAGAAAGCAAGGAAGGAAGAGGAAGGAAGGAATCTTTCTGTGCTTGAAGTCCAAATGGCATCTCAACAGTCTTGTTGAAGGTGGTACCAAGAGAAGGGATGGGCAGAAAGAAACAGGTGCAGGCAGATTTCTGGCAAAACACACCATTAAATAAAACCCTACTGGAACATCAGACCAAAGGTCCATCTTGTGCAGCATCCCATTTTGCACATTGTCTGGCTAGAGGTTTCTGGAAAGACTGCAGCAGGGCATGAGGGAACAGCCCTTGCCTGCTATAGCTTCCCCTAGCCAAGCAACTGGTAGCTCTCAGTCTCACCAATCCCATGGTACTTTCAGAAGACTGTGCACTCCTAATCCGCGAGTGAATATGCTAGTGAATCTGCAGGGCTGGCTCCAGGCTTGAGGGAGCCCTCCGCACAGTGCCTTCTGGTGGGCCCTGGCTTACATTGGTTGGTCCTCACCTGTGGACCTGGCTAGAGCTTGGGTCACTCGAGCCCTCTGATGATGCTTGTCTTGGAGCCCACATTTTTTTTCTTTCAAAAAAATCTGATTCAGGTCTAGCATCACTCTGGGGCATTGTAGAAAATTAAAATGTGGCTAGACTCAGCCACTCAGCACTACTTGTAGCCAGGGCTTTTTTTCTGGTGGAACTCACCAGAACTGAGTTCCAGCACCTTTTCTTCTATTAATTGCATTACAATTTAATCGCCATCTACTCCCGAGGAAATGTAATCCAAGAGTTCCGGTACCTTTTTCTCCAGAAAAAAAGCACTGCTTGTAGCACTGCCTGGTAAGCCTGAGAAGGCGTGGCTTTGTAGGAGCCACTAAAATGGTGGCTTGGAGACTCAGCTACCCAATGCAGGGAGGCAGGGAGGACAGGCTTCAGTAATGGGGCCCTTGCCCAAGAGTCCTGGGTGCTGATATTGTGCCTACCTGTCTGGAAGGAGGGGGGGAAGTTAGCTGAAGAAACAAGGAAATAATAATAATAATAATAATAATAATAACAACAACAACAACAACAACAACAACAACAACAACGCCCACACATACAGATGTACATTTGGGATGTTTGTTGGTCGGGGCAGGACACGTCATGCTCCCACCCTTCATTCTGCAAAGCTTGTAAAGGGCCCAGATGACTGGCAGCTCAATGTGTGCACTAATTTCAATTGCCGATCATTATGTATGAAATGAAGAGGAGTTAGAACATCCCTGACTGTTATAGGAGGGGTCGTAGCTCAGTGGCAGAGCCCATTCTTTGCATGCAGAAGGTTCCAGGTTCAATCCCTGGCAGCATCTCCAGGTAGTGCTAGAAAAAATTCTGCTTGAAGCCCTGGAGAGCCGCTGCCAGTCCGTGTCGACAATACTGGGGTAGATGAACCAAATGGTCTGAGTCAGTATTTTATTTTATGTATTTACTATTTTTATATCCCTCCTTTTTTCCTGCAAGGAACCCAAGGCGGCTTGCATAATTCTCCTCCTCCTCTCCACTTTATCCTCACAACAACCCTGTGAGGTACGTTAGACTGAGAGTCACTGACTGGCACAAAGTCAGCCAGTGAGCTTCATGGCCAAGTGGGGACTAGAACCCAGATCTCCTGAGTCCCAGTCCAACACTCTAATCACTACACCACACTGCATACAAAGTTTGACTCTTTTTCATCCCATCTCCTATCGGTTTACTTAAAAATATTTCTGTCCTGCCTTTCTGCCGAGCAGTCTATAAGGCCACCCCCTACCAATCCTCAAATACACAATTATCTCATTTTGTAATGGTTTACACCCATCCATTTCATCTGATTAAGCTTTGGCTGATCCATCACGGGTTAATTACTGATCATTTCAGCAACCATAATGTGATCCTGGCCCAAAATCACCCAGTAGGCTTTGTAACTGAGCAGGAATTGGATCCCAGATCTCCCAGTCTAACTCCAATGCTGTATAGCAGCCTCCTGCAACCGGATGCCCTGCAGATATTTTAGATTACAGTTCCCATCAGCCCCACCCAGCATGGCCAATGGTTTTGGGGATGATGGAAGTGGTAGTGGGAAGATGGGAGTTGTATGCCACACTGGCTCTCAGTATAAGGCAGCTTCTTATGTTTATATCCGCAACGAGGCATTCACCCGTGCAAACTATTGTTTCAGTATCGTGCTATCATGCACGTTTGAAAGAAGCATTGTAGATATGGGACCACAGATGGAACTTCTACATCATCTTATGTTATATCAAATAGTGCTTTTCAGTTGATAGTTCACACATTCAGTCATTTGTCAACAACAGCTGGTTCATATGTCCAAGCTTGTCATGTGATGATGGTGATATTGAAACATAAAAACTAGGCCCAACCTCCGGCACACACATCCGTGAAGCACAACCACCACGTGTTTCTCAAACAAACCCACTGCAGTCAATGATTTTACTTGAAATCTAACATCAATAGTCCGCACTTGAAACCTTTAATGTGAATGAGGTCCACTCTACTCAGAGGCATCCCATGGATTAATCCGATCCTTCCTTCTCCACCACTTTCCTGATTCTGATTAAAGTGTCTTATAGCGATGCAACTTAAATCAATACCTTTCTGAGAATCGTTGAGCTTTAATGATCCATGGCACTGATACGGTGTCAGTTGCAATCCTGTTAATTACAGTGGGTGCCAGAGGAATCCAGATACTATGAAAGGTTTGATTCAAACAGCATCTTATCGAGAATGCTGGGTCAGACATGCCAAGCCCAGTTTTTGTGAGAAAGTGCCCAGACAGTGCCTCTAAGGCAGGGGGTGGGCAACGTATGGCCCACGGGCTGCATTAGTCCCCTGCGGCATCCCCGGCCACCCCTCATTGCCCTTCAGAATTGTAAAGACATTTAGAAAAGAAAAAAAAAAGCATCCAGAGTGGCCATTTTGAACCCTTTTTGAACCCTTTAGTGCTCCATATGTAATACGGAGCAACAAAAGTGTTGACATTAGCTTGAAAAGTAGCTAATTTTGACTCTTTTGGTGTTCGACAGCCACTCTGAATGCCATTTTTTTTTAAAAACAACAACAACAATATTTTATTTTTATTTTTTTTGGTGCCACAGCAGGGGGAAATGGGGCTGGGAGGTGAAAATGGCCCCCAGACCTCTCAAAGTTGTCCATCCCTGTTCTGAGGCCTTTCCTAGTATAACTGCTGCTTACAGGATCCATTGCACATAGCTTTCAGAATTAGCAAGTTGACTTGCTTGGTGGGGTGAACAGCTGCAGTGTATTAAGGAATTAATCAGTGCATAACTAAACGGTTGCTCTTCCCTGGCACCATCTCACATCCCTGCACAGAGTCCAAAGTGCCCGACAGAACCTTAGATATCCTTGAGGTGGATATAAAAGGTCTCTTTCCAGAAAGACCAAGGTTGCAATCTACTTCTGTCTGAATTTTGATGCACCTAGTATCTTAGAACAGAGCTGAGGTGGAATTTCTAAGAACACTTCTTTTTTTCCCCCCTGAGAAAATGTTCTGAGAATTTCTTTTACCATGCCCCCCCCCCTGAAAAAGAAGGACATTTTTCAGAATTTTCCCTAAATGCTCTCCATTGTGGGGGTGCGGGGGTGGGGTGGGGTGGAAGCTGCTATCCACTCAGACACACAGTGTCCCAGAATGACTCCAGGTCCTGGAGCATAGTGGAGGATACAAAACTGAGGCCAGGCTGCCAACACAGTGGTTGCTGCTGTCCCTTGAAGTGGCGGGAGGGGGGGCACTTAGGGAAAAAAAGAAAGAAGCTGTGCCATGCCATTGCCACGGCTAATGGTGAGCCCCAGGCCCCAGAAACTGTTGGAGATTACCCTTCACCTGCTGAGAAATTGGGTAAGATGTCTCCACATTTCTCTGCCCGCAACTAGAATGGAGACTTTTCAGAGACCAAGTGCAGACAGTTCAGTCTTAGAATCTTTCTGCTTAATTTTACTAAGGCAATGAACATTCTCTTTCCTGTTTCACTCTGTGCTTTTCCCCCTTTAAAAAACAAAACAAAACACCAACAGCTTAAGAACATAAGAAGAGTCCTGCAGGATCAGACCGAGGGTCCATCAAGTCCAGCATTCTGCTCACACAGTGCCCAGCCAGCTGCCCAGGGGAGGCCCACAAGCAGGGCAGGAGAGGAGTGCAACAGCACCCTCCTGCCCATAGATTCATAGAGTATAGAGTTGGAAGGGGCCTACAAGGCCATCGAGTCATGTTCCCCAGCAACTGGCGTACATGGGCATACTGCCTCTGATACAGGCACCTTCTGTGCCGCTCATTCTCGCCTTTCCCCTTTCACCTGTGCCCACCCCAGGCCAGCAATTGATCAAGATCAAGATCATGGTTCCACCTGTTGCTATTAGCAGTTGGAAAACAGTGATCTTCACTGCATCGGAATCACTGGGGATTAAAGACTGAAAACCTCCCCCCTTACAATGATCATGATCAAGATAGCTGGAGGAAATTGCTATCTGGATTGCATTGGGATTGTGGGGGGTGGGGAAGGTTAAATCCTGATCCTCTCCCCTGCCAGCAATCCTGATCAAGATCACTGTTTCTGATCAATTGTTGCCCACCTTCTAGGTGATGGCCGATCAGCTCGGTGGCAGGGAAAGGTGGGCAGCGCTCCCTTGGGCACTGGAGCCCACACAGAGAGTGGCTGAGGTCCGCATGTGGTCTGCAGGTTGCTGGCTGCCCACGTATATCTATACTGATTTTCAAGAAGTTGGGAGAGGGGGTGCTTTTTGGGGAATTACTAAGGTTGTGGAAAGATGAAGGAGAGGCATCAAATTAAGGCGCTGAACGTGCAGATTTGCAATATCGTGGATTATTATTATTTTTGTGTGTGCCAATTTAGCATGCAAACAGGGCAAATTTGGCAAAGCAAATAAAGCTAGGCTCAACTGTTAATAAAGCACACACAAGCCCTGTTGCTTTACCACTCACCATCTTCAGTATATTGAAATGAAGAGGGCTTCCATATATTATTATTATTATTATTATTATTATTATTATTATTATTTATTAAGTGCTTAAAATTCTACATGGCACTCACTCTACAAAAAAAGGAAAGAGACGGGTTTTTGCCAGATGGCTTACAATTGAGTATGACACAAAGGGAAGACAGGATGGTGGAGAGAAGAGGAATTCAGAGTGGAGGAGGTATGTTGTCTCTCCCTTTCTGTTTAAATTGCCAGGGAGAATGGCTCAGTTACTAAGGTGCTATGGAATATTTATGAACATTTCAATTGCTCCAGAGTTTTTAAAACTGCCAGTTCATGAATCGCACAGACAAATTGTGTGCTGTTTTTGGGACGGGAGGCAGAATGGCAAACAGTTGTTGTGTTTTGGTCAAGTGTTAGACTGGATGTGTGATAGGTGTGTATTCATAACAGTGGTAGGTGAAGCATATTTTTGGAGTATTGTCTGTGAGTGGCGTGTTTGAGGGCAGAACTAAAGGAGTGTTAAGGAAGTGGTACACTTTCTCTTGCCTACTGATGCGATGCATATACCCCCACATTGCTAGCTCAAGGGTGCAGAACCTCAGGCCTAGGACCCCAATCCAGCCCACCCAAGGTGCCAATTTAGGCCATGCTCACTTCACCTGGCCACACCCCCTTTTCCCTAACCACTGATTGGTGGTTTTCTGGCTGTTGTGCAGGTTCCCCCCCCCCCCCCATCCTGAAAGGTTGTGTTTCTCTCTCCTAAGGCTTAGTTACTGGCAGCAGGTGAGCAGGAGCTTTTAGCTAAAACATGCTGCTATTTTTGACCCCATCACTTTTGCCTTCAGTCCCTCCCCCACAACTGGAATGCGGCCCCCAAGAGCTACTCTGAAATGGAATTCAGCCCTCAGGCTGCACAAAGTTCAACACCCCTGTTAGAGCCTAGCTGGTTTCATCTCCCATCTCAGAGCCTGTCTGGCAGCAGGTGGGTGGCGGAGATGGCTGGGAATCAGCATGGTGGAACATATTATAGGAGATAACTGATGCGCAATGGAAGGGTTAGAACACTCCTCTCACCTGTCTTCCTTTGCAACCTTCCCTCTTCCCCCACATTTGTGCTACAAGGCAAACATAAGGTTTGTAACCCTGTATTTGCCTTGCACCATTCCATCTTTGATGTATATATGGGCGAGAGAGGGTAAATTGGGGCAGATGAAGAAGAGAATGAGAGAGCCAGTGTGGCATAGTGTTTAGAGTGATGGACGGGGACTCAGGAGATTTGGGTTCTAGACCCCACTCAGCCATGAAGCTCACTGGGTGACTTTGGGCCAGTCACTGCCCCTGTGTTTAACATATCTCACCGGGTTCTTGTGATTCTAACATTGAGAGGAGGAGGACCATGTAAGCCTCCTTGGATTCCTTGCAAGAGGAAAGAAAGCAGTATATAAATATAACATTAAATTTTAAAATCTGCTACTATGTGCTTCTTGTATTTATTTATTTATTATATTTATATCCCACCTTTTTCCTTCAAGGAAACAAAGGTAGCTTACATAATCCTCCTCTTCCTCTCCATTTTATCCTCACAGCAACCCTGTGAGATAGGTTAGGCTGAGGTAGCTTAGGCTGAGAGTCTAACCTCAGAAACTTGTATGCACTTCCCGCCCCCATATGCACCTTTTTTTGCAAGCAATTTCCCGTAATACACACTTTTTTGTGTGCACTTTCCCCCTAATATATGGATTTTCCTGTGCTTTTTTTTTAGTTGACAACTGCATTGTAAAATTCAGAAAAGTGAGAAAATCAGAGTATAACTGTATTTTGGTTGACCTAGTGGTTCAGGAAGTGTGAATTAGGTAAGTTCACATCAAAATGCAAACCAAATTAATTTCTCCCCCATCCCTACGTGACCAGGAATGCTGTACCAGCAGCTTACTTGCCTGATTAAAGATTAAAATAGGCCTTGCCTAAAAGGTGTATATTAGAGGAAAAAGTACATACAAGAAGTACATATTAGCAGGTTTTAAAATTTATTATTATATTTATATCCTGCCCTCTTCCAAGGAATCCAAGGAGCCTTATATGTTGGATTAGATGGCCATTGAGGAAAAGATGAGGTGATCCTTGGTTTTTAAACAGAAGATTGGCACCTGTTGAATGAACATTATGAGCAAGAATCTTTATGTGTAATATCTTCTGTTCGTCTATCTCTCTCCCCCATGTATACAAACATGTACAATTTGTGCAGACCTCTATCTATCTATCTATCTATCTATCTATCTACGGTATCTATCTATCACAAACTGATGCAGAAATAGGGCAAAACAGTTGGGGGAAAAATGAGATACTGAGGGAAACTGAAAGTGACGGTTTTTGCTGTCGTTGCCGATAGGTGGCCATCCAGTCTCTGCTTAATAACCTCTAAGGACGGAGGGTCCACCACCTTCCAAGGCAGTCCGCTCCACTTTTGAACAGTTTGAACCATCCAGAAGTTCTTCCTATAGTTTAGTGGCAATCCCATTTCCTGTAATTTGAACCCATTGGTTTGGGTCCTACCATCTGGAGCAGCAGAAAACAAATTTGCTCCATCTACTGTATGTGACAGCCAGCCTCCCTACCGCCAACCCAACATCCGACTCTCTTCCTCTGGTGTTACATTCAACATTCGAGTGCCTCCTTCAGATGAACATCTGTTCAGCCCCCTGACTTTTCCTCATTAATTCTCCTTCACTTGTATTTCCTTCCCTTCCTAATGTGACTGGTCGGCACCTTTCGACTGTAACCCTCTGGGCAAGGCCTGTTTTCATCTTTGATTTCTGTACAGTGCCTAGTGATTTTAGCCTTATCCTAATAACGACGACGACAATAACTCTCATAATCCTAATGAAATACATCCACGAATTTATGCAGGCCTGCTGATTCAGTCTTAATCTGAACTGAATGTTCATGTGCAACGTGGTCTCATTTGACCTGCCAACAGGAGTGTTGGTCTCTCTCTGCCTCTGTCAGTTTCAGCAGATCCCCAGCCCGACCCAATGTCTCATTCCCACTCCTTGTCTAAGCAAACAAACAATGTTTCACCTGCTTTTGCTTTCCTCCTTCACCGAAATTGAGAGACATGACAAAATAATAATAAAAAAAGCACATTCGGGAACGGGAAGAATGATAGAGTGCCTCTTGGTGGCAATTGAGCCAAAACAGGCCCATCTGTTCTTGAGACGTGTGTGTGGCGGGTCCTTTGCATAATCATTAATCTTTGAGGCCGGTGATGCTAGAGTGGGGAGGGTGGGGGAGAAACCTTCCAGAAATACTTAGCTAAATATATCTTCTCTGCCAAAATGCGTTGCCGTGTCCTAATCTTTCTGGCATGACGCTTTCTCAGTCACCCTGCACCTTGTTGCAAAAGGGTTTGTTAAACACCAGATTGAAAAGTGAGGGCAAAAATCATAGATGGCTTGAGGGCAAGGGTGTCGAACCTCTTTCAGCCTGAGGGATGAATTCAATTTTGGAGAAGCATTCCGGTTCTGTGTTCCAGTGGTGGGTGGGGCCACAGGCAAAGGGGGTGGAGCCAAAAATACCAATGGGCCGAAAACAACAGCATATTGTAACTTGAAGCTCTTACTGCCAGTAATGAAGCCTTAGGTGAGGCATTTCAACGTTATAGAATGGGGGGGGCACACACACACGCACGCACGCATGCATGCGCACAAACACACACACACACACACACACATTCGGAAACCATCAAATGATTGCTGATTGGGGGAGAAGGGCTGAGGCTGGGGAAGGGGATGTGGCCATATGGGGAATTCCAGAGGGCCAGATTGGGACTCCAGGTTGGCTGTATTTGGCCCATGGGGCTGAAGTTGAACACCCTTGCTTTAGGGCAAGGTGCACATGCCCCTGCTGGAGTCCATGCCCACCCAAGAATAGGGTTACCAGTTGGCCAGGAAAACAAGGAAGAGTTCTTAACAGCAGCTTGGTGTGCAGGAATTGGTTGGTCAAGCTTTGCAGGAATGGAGATGAACATGTCTGCCATTAATGTGCTGTTAAAGTTCCAGTAAGAGAATTTGGCAACTCTACTGGGCTAGCAAGGGAGAGACGGCTTCTTAATAGAAGGGAAAATGCGTAAGAGACTAGGCTTCTTGGCTCTAGGTCACTTAGGAAATGAATATCCAAAATGCCTTGGGATTTAACAGACTCGGGCACTTCTGAGAACCCGTAACCTGTCTCTCCTTTGCCTTCTTGCTGTACATAGCGCCTTCCCTATTAACTTTAATAGGGCCCCAATTCTTTGCTGTCATTCTCTGTCACAAGGCTAGTGCTGATTAAAAAGGATGATCAAAGGAGAGTCCTATATGGATCCCATTGATTTGTATGAATGTCCAAATGGACTGGGCGGCCCTTAAGTTAGGCTGACCATGTGGGAGCCACTGAAGTGCATTAGCAAAAGAAAGTAGGATTGTCAGGTCTCCAGCATCCCCAAAACTGAGTCTCAGGAGGTGGGATTTGATGATGTCACATGGCACGACTTGGTGATGTCATGAGGTAGGGCCTGGTGATGTCACAGGGATACTGACTCTTGAAAGTCAGAAATCAGATATGGGGTAATAAAGGGCAGAGATCAGAAGTAAAGGGGTGGAGAAATGTGAAAGCCCAGAATAATGGTGGTGATGGTGGCAGCAGGGTGGGTGGGTAGGAAAAAACAATTTGTTTGTTTTTGTTTTTGGAGAGGAAGAAAATTGAAAACCTCTTATAAATCATGAGTCATATGATTTTTAAAGTACTTTGTCCAGCTTCATCTTGTTCCCTGTGCATGGTTCTTTATATATTTGTTGGTGCTGCATATGCAAGTTACGTGTGAAACAGTTGCCTTGGGAGACAATGTTTGCAGTCTAGAACACCAGCAAACTTAGAAGAAGCCACCAGATGCACAGGTATGCCAGACCAGCTGATGCACTGAGATTTAATTTGAGAATAAACTACAAAGGGTCAATGTCTGTGACCTTGCAATCCTACTAGAAGGCCCATACCACAATAGTCCTGTTTGGGTTTTATCCCCACCACATAATTAAAACCACATGGAGAGAGAGAGAGGGGCTACATGCATTGGTCCCACCCCTGCCGTTCCATCCTCTGCCACCCCCACCTCCATGGTACCCATGTGTTGTGGGGGCTTGTCTGTAAAGGGGGAGCCTTCTAAAATCAGATGTAGGCTCCCCCTGCAATTGGAGATTAGATGTTTACTCGTTGTTATGCACAACTAGTTGCCCATGACTAGAGCTGCATTAGAGCCATTAACTCCAGCATAGTTAATGGCTCTAATCCAATGGTACCAGAAATTAATTGTTCTGAGTGGGGTTATGCCACCATCTGACCTTGCGCTGCAAGAATACTTCGGCAGATGGGCTTCCTTTTCATGCACAGTATTTAATAGCATGATTGTCACATTTGGGGCCCAGAAAGAATATTCCTTGAGCTAAGATTGGATGGTGCCTGACCAGGCCTGGTAACATAATTGACAAGAGCCAGTTGGACTTGCATTTACTGAATTCAATCCTTTCCCTAAAACCATTCCCGCAATGGCTTTTTTCAGTAGGCGTCTGCTCTCTGTTGGTGGCACACAGTTGTTTAGGTTTCATAGACTGCATCCCCCCCCCCCCCCCGAAAACAGGCTAATCTGTTAGGCCTATTTGGCTATAGATAGTCTTCTTCTTTTCCCAAGAGAGGGAGATGGACTACCGGTAGTTGGATTTTTAGGAACATCTCCAACCTGTGATTATACACACACACACACACACACACACACACACACACACGCACACGCACACACACACACACACAGGGTCCCCATCATGAGTAGACTTTGGCTATGTTCTTCCAGTTGCTACCCCTCTTGCAGCGACAGCAGGATCAAATAAAAATAAATAAATGGATAATGCCAATCTGAGCTAATCTTTGAAATGATCCTCATTTGGAAGAAAATCCATGGCCCGCCATCTGGAGTTTATATCAAAATGCTCTAATCAGACTGGAGAGTTGTGCCAGTGGCAATTTGCTCCCTGTGGGGAATCTGGGTACTTCACAACATGGGATAAGAATGTGAGTGTAAAGAGGCAAGTCCGTGACCCATCTTCTGTGAGTATGAGCCTCCTAGCCCCACGCTTTAAGCACCAATGAGTGTGGGTCACAGGCTTGTGGCTTTTAAGCCCTCCATGGTAACCAAATTAATTCAGAGGGTGAAGTGCAGCTCCTAGTCACACATTGGCTAAATTCAGACAATCCTCCAAAGTCCAAACCATGATTTGGAGCAGGGATGCAGGCCTGGAGGGACCAAATCTGTCCCAGCCCTTTTCTATGCCTCCTTTTTACTGACCACCAGTCATTTGGTGTTTTCTCAGCTTTTGTGCAGTCCCCCCCCCCATTCCAAAAGGTGGAAATGCCTCTCCTAAGGCTTGCTTAATGGCAGTAAGAGCTTTAAGCTAAAATATCCTGGTATTTTTGGCCCTGCCCCTTTTACCTTCAGCTCTGCCCACCGTGGCAAAGGTGTAATGGCTGCACCCCTCCCTATCAATGGACAATAAGCTATAGCAAATGAGCAGAAGCTCCATGTGACATATCTGTTGCTAGGCCGAACTATTTTAAGTTGAAGGTGGGAGAACCTACCCTCACTAAAAACAAACAAGCAACTCCTCACACACACAAAACTGCCATGTCAGGGAAATGACTAACATGGAATTCATTTATTTGGTTTATACCATGATTTTCCATCAAGAAAATGGCACTCAAGGCAGCTAGCAAACATTAAAAAAAATATTCTCACTGACATGCTAGTTTTGTATATGTATGGAATATTTGATATCGGGAAGCATTCAAACATTAGATCTCCAACCTATCAGCAACAGAGGTGTCACGGTTCAGTGACAGAACACATACCTTCTATGCAAAAGATCCCAAGCTCAACCCCCAAAAAGGATCAGGTGGCAGGTGATGGGAAGACTCCTGCTTGACTTCCTGGAGAGCTAGTACCAGTCAGAGTAGACAGTCTTGGGCTAGATGGGCAAATAGTCCAACCTGGGACATGACAGCTTCCTGTGTTCCATATGGGTCTTGCTTCCCTGTTTCAGCCCTGGGACTACAGAAACCGAAGAGCAAACTGATGAGGGGAAAGAAAGCATGGGAATTTGGATCTAGGCATTGGATTCATATCTTACCCTCCCTCCACATTGTATGTGGGATGCCAAGGCACTCTCCATACAGATATTGGCTTAGTTCTCCTTAACGTCAGAGGGAACCACATCATTTGCCTTCAAAACATTATTTCAGCCCAAGAGCAAAGGTCTTCCTTGATCGTTAAGATCCAGACTCAATGTTCAGATCGTGGCAAACCATACTGGTTTATAATGCTTTGAGAATTATTGCCAGTGCCAGCATTTGAGCCCATCATGGTCATCAGATGCTGAAGGAACTACTGCCCACTGGGTATTTTTTAGCCTTTCCCTCAACCCATCACAATCTTCCCCTTCCAGTCATTCAAATGGCAGAAATGCTGTGCAATATTGCGAAGTGACGGGTGGGGAGTCCAATTGATGAACAAATTTGCTGCTTTGGAAGCTACTGTAATAGGCTTCCTGTTCATTTGGGGAGACGGTGCAGGTTGAAGTGGAAATTATAACTTGTGCTAGCTTCCATCAACACCATGAATCACTTGTCCCTGTTTGAGAGGTCACTTTATTGCCTGATGTGTTAAGGCAAGAGGGGAAGGCGCCAGAGTGCAATAAGAGAACAATTTTCACCCATATGCCCAGAGGGCAGTATGTTGATTAAGTTCAATTATTCTTTCCGGGGGAAGAGAATCATGCCAGGTAATTATGTGTCTCCTGCTTGGCAGTCCCCGAGTGGTCTTTTGACAGATAAGGTGCCAATTATATTGATGGATCAGCTCCTGGAAGTCTACAGTGGCCAAACTTCTGCCATCTCACATTCTCTTGCCAGGCTAATCTGGAAAGCAAGAGGAAGTGGGGGCACCCCAAGAGAACTGGGGCAGGAAAAATGCAGAAGAGAAACATCTTTCCTTAAACTACAGCAACTGGAATGTGGGTTTGATCCATTTTCCAATTATTAACTGCATCTTATAAAGGAAGAAATGAAAGGCTCTGGATACAAGCTGAGACTGACATGTAGATACAGTAGTCTTGCTAGGCTTGCCAGATGCAATATAGAATCAGATCCCTATGCCTTTTGTATCTGTGTTGGGGGAGATTTTTGATGGTACCAGCACACACTCAAGTCATAGGTCTGTATATGGGAAAAGCTGCATCTGCTGAAATTCTCCATCCTACAGGATTATTAAAGATAAAAGAAAGATCCACATTTCATATCCTCTGGAGATTTTAGTTTAAGCAAAAAGGACTGACTCAGTCACTTGGTTCCTCTAGCATTGCAGGGTGTGGGTTTTTGTGTTTCTGGTGAATGCTGAATCTACAACAAAGTAGCCATCTTGTTGCTTTACCACAGGGGTGGATAATCTCAGGCCCAGGAGCCAAATCCAGCTCTCTGGGGTTCTCCAGAAGGACACACCCCTCTCCCTGACTCCACCCCATCTTCCTCAACCACCAAGCATTTGATGGTTTCCTGATGGTTTTGATGGTTTTTTGTGCAGTTTTTTCCTCATTCTAAAAGTGCCTTTCCTAGGGCTTGGTTAGTAAGCAGTAGGAGCTGTAAATTAAAATATGCTGGGTTTAAAAAAAATTTTTTTTGTCCCCATCCCCTTTGCTTTCAGCTCCACCCACCACTAGAATGTGGCCCCCCGAGAGCCATCCAAAATGAAATTTGGCCCTTGGGCTGAAAGAGGTTCTGCACCCCTGCTTTAGTGCATGTTCAGATTAAGATGAAGGGTAACCGTGTTATGGCTCCATCCACATTGAGAAGCTTTGCATCAGCTGTAGCTGTGGTGAAGGAAAAACATAAGATCCGACACTCATCACAAGCACCATAAACTGCATCCTATGAGCGTGAGGGAAAGGTGCCCCTTGTTTAGCCATGCTTGTGTGTTGTGGCCATATTTGTTGCAAAATGTCAATGTACAATTAACCATGCATGCATGTTGACATTGCAGGTGGCTGACAGGAAACAGGTATATGAGCATCTAGATGATTCTAAAACAGGGGTAGGCAACCTTTTTGAGGCTGTGGGCACATCTGGCAATTTGAGAACCTGGCTTGGGCACCACCACAAAATGGGAGTGGTGCTAGTCACAAAGGACATGTGACATGACCAAAAGACCATACAAGGCCAAGGTGGGGCCTAAGTCCCAACACAGTGAACACTTCATGTTTTTTTCAGCACCAATAGAAACATATTTCTCAGAAGGCAAACTCTTTTTCTCCCCCCCCCCCCGGTTGCTCCCAACTGACTCTGCCAGCCCCTGATGGCTTCCCTGACCCTGCAGCGGGCTTACAGCTGCCCTTTCTAGCTCTCCCTCTTGGTTTCCCTAGGACCCCTGCTCTTACCCCCTCCCCCCAGGAAGACAGATCTGCTTGCAGCCGCCTGCAAGCTTCAGTTGCTAAGAACGTCCCAGAGCTGCACCGTGTAGCCCAGAGGCATTCATGGAAAAAACAAAGATAGGAGTGGCTGGAGGCCCTCAGTTTGCTTTGAAGTGATCTCAGCTGCTGTTAAGAAAATGTGTTAATTTTAAAAAATAAGTATGTGGGGGGGGGGGACCTTGGCAGGCACCAAGGAAGGTGTCTGGGGGCTCATTGGTGCCTGTGGGCCCCATGTTGCCTACCCCCTGATTTGAACCTTGGGGATTCGGTGTGGGGAGTGGTTCAGATCTGAGGCTTCAGGTCAGGGTCTTGCAAGGCAGTGAGTCATCCTAATCATTCCTTCTATTTCTGCAGCTTAGCGGCAAGTATGGATCCTAATGTGGCCAAAATGGCACCATCCGTGTGCAAGAGGGAAGGATCTTCAGGTTGGAGGAAAGCCAACATTTGCAGTAGTAGAAAAATCTTTAGGGGAAAAAAACAGCCCTAAGGGGGGGAAAGGAGTGGACACCTCCCCTTTAGCAAAAGACCAGCCGATGAGAAATCAGCATGCTCACTGGCCACACAATGCTGATTTACTATCAGGCCCCTTTAGATGGTCCTGTGTATTACTTCAGTTGTGAAGCACACAAAACTAACATTTCTCTTCAATCCCCCCCTGCCCTCCCACCATTCCATGCTTCACAACTGCTTTTACATTCTAGGTATGTTACAACAACAACAGGCCTGTGTGGCTCACGCTGGCTCAGCTTGTCTGAGCGTGGAAAGCTAAGCAGGGTCAGGCCTGGTTATTACTTGGATGGGAGACCCCTTCTCTAGTTTCCTGCACTGAGCAGGGGGTTGGACTCGATGGCCTTGCAGGCCCCTTCCAGCTCTATGATCTATGAATCTATGAACAACAACAGCACTGTTTGCCAATGCAGACATATATAAAAAATAAGCTGAGCATGTGTGGTTTTGCATGTGAAACTCACTTGAATCATAGCACCATAATGACTACCGAAATAAGATGGGGTTTGTTTTTGCTGCCTTCATCGACTGCCATTGTCTGGGTGGTCATTTGTGGGGCCCTAGCAGTACCACTGGGGCCATTTCTGAGCTCATTCCGAAGTGCTGGTGCTTACCTTTAAAGCCCTACGTAGTTTAGTTTCCAGGAACTTGCTGGGCCAACATTGCTCATGTCGTTTCACCTGATCACTGAGGTCATCATCAGAGCTTCTCCTCAAGGACCCCTGCCTTCTGATGGAAGGCATGTGGCAATTGGGAAGAGAGCTTACTCGGCTGTGTGTGTGGTGCCCCGTCTTTGCACTGCTGTTCCCAGGACAGCTCGCCTGGTGCCTCTTCTGATGTAATTTGGTGGCAAGTGATAACAAGGAAGCCTTTGTATTCTCCTAGATGTTTAAAACCTGTTATTGGGCCACTGTGGGAACTGTGTTTTATTGGCTGCACTTCATCTATTGTGTTTTACTTGCTGTTTTATTGACAATTTTTAATGATTGATCGCATTTTTAAAAATCTTTTTGTTGTAAGCTGCCCTGAGAGCACATATGTGCTGATGGTTAGGGACAATCCATTCATCCATTCATCATCTTGCCATTTCACGTCAGGTGAGCTATGACTCTCCTAATGTACTTTTCCGGAAGTAAAGGAGCTTGCTACTTAATTCCACAGGGTGGATAGCTGATGTTTTCTCCATGTAAGCAAATGCCTGGGAAATCTTTGGACTTCCCTTTTGACTATTAGCCACAAGAGACTTGAGAAGGCTACCTCCCCCTTCCAAAATAAGGGGAGGAGCTGATATAAGGTATACAGGGGAGGCTGGTGACTCTCCTTATCCATTACATCTTTTTCTTTGAGCTTTATCAGAGCTATCAATGGTGCTGAACTCTGTAGCGGATGGGACCCCTACTCCAAAGCCCACACCCTCAATGTGTACTTCGCTCTCACCAAGTGCCACCTTGTATTGGTCACTTCAGACTTTAAGCTGTCTTCTTAAGCTGCGTTAGCCGATTATATGTCTTAGCTCTTATATGTAGCTGTTCACCCACGTTTGTTTGTCTTTATTAAGAGCAGTTTGTTTTATTTGACTACTTGAAGTAGGGTGCCCCTCCGTTAATTCCCTTCTTACTTTCCTGTCCACCAGTCAGACTCTGGACACTTAGAACTTTGAATAAAAAGGTTGGTTTATTGTTCTAACAAAGTCTCTAAACTGATATTCAACTCAGGCACAGACAACTTGGATTTTCAACAGTTAATTCAAACTTGTTCTTTGCTTAGATTCAGGTTAAAGGCAGGCAGTTGTTATACAGTGCTCTTTGTATCAACTTGGCTTGGTTACTTGAAGTTACAGTATCAGACCAGGGAACTTAACTGTCCCTCTCACTAGTCCAGAGCTTCACCTTCTTCCTCAGACAGAAGGTCCTTCACTCCCTAAGCGGAAACTCCTGTGAACGGTTCTCTACTAACACCTTCACGTTTGCTTTCTCACAACTTAGTACTAGATTTCCTGTCTGAACTCTTCTCTTCAGTACCACCTTTTCCTACCTACTCTATTAACCTTCCACTCCCTCTCTCACGCCAACCCACTCTCTCCCCAACTGACAACTGACTCCCCTCTTAACTGCCAACTCCCTGGGGTTCTATGCTCTCTGCTTCAACCAATCAGAGCTTCTGGAATGTTCAGGTTGGCCCCTCCCTGGGCTTCTGCCTGTCACTCCGCCACAAACTCCATCCCCATAATCGGTCCACCACCATGGAGCAGCATGGATCACTCCTATAAATCTCAAACAAAAAAGATATAATGGATAAGGAGCCCCACTGCCATAGGAGTCACCAGCCTCCCCTATATTCATGTGAAGGAAGCTGGTTTGGGGACACACAGAGACAGAAGGAGAGAGGGGGGAAGTGATCTGAAAGCTGAACGCATCTTGGGGTGTAGTGGGCACTTTTTCTCTGTAAATCTAATGTGGGGTAGTAGACCTCCCCATGCTGCTTGCCTTTACTTACAGTATTTGTATATTTCTAAATAAATATGATAAAAATGCCATAAGTCTCCAGTGTTCTGTCCTCCATGGGAAGCCAAATGCTGCTAGCACTCACCCTGGAACTTCACACTGCTTGGGGAAGTGGGAAGCAAATCACGGTATATACAATCTGCATGTTCCTTGGCTTATAGCCACCTTTCTTGAAAAGAAAAGCCATACGGAATAGCATCTGTAAACACACTGGTCCCTTCAATACATCAGATCATGAACACAAACTGTAGTTCACTACATCAGAGATTATCCCTCCACTCTGCATCCCAAATGTGAACAGCTTCTTCATGCGGATGTGCCAAATTGCATAACCTCAGTATGACACACAGGAAGGGAGAGAGAGATTAATACAGTCCTGAACCATATGAAATGTCACTCAATTGGTTTAAAGAAGGGGCAAAAGAGTCCTCCAAGAGATTGTCTTTTTATAACATGAATTTATATGATCTGACAGTCACACATTCCAAAATTGAATTAATAAATCATTCACAGTCCTGGCTGGAATAGTTAATACATTTTTTTTTGTGCCCCAGCAGAGGGGAAAATGCCCCACTTTCCCTAGCTTTATGACACATTACACCTAAATAGAATTAATGATTAGGCACTCTAACCTTATTTACTACTGTGATCTGTGATGTGTTCTCTTTCAAGGAAAGGTAAGTAAAAGCAGCAAATAGAATCTCTACCCCCTGACAAGCACATGGGATTTGAGTATCTTAGAATTGCATTAGCAATCATCTTTGCTCTGTGCAGTTGTGTTGCTCTCTATAGGATGGGTTGGGAGAGATGGATGGTATTGTATAGTGCAATTTCAGAACCTCTGTACATTTTCATTTCTTCATATCTTCATCACAACATTCCATCAAGGAGTCCTCTGAAATCTCTGAAGGCAGAGAAGAGAGATGTGGTTGGAAAAGCTCTTGGGGGGGGGGCAGTTGGTTTATTATGTAGCCTGAGCGGAGGGCCACAGCCAAGATGGGAACAGTAGATGCACTGCCCTGTCTGGAGTACTGATATGCCCCATCTTTTAATTTGTAACATGACAGCTTCCATGTTTTATTTATTTATTTATTTATTCGTTCATTCATTCATTTATTTATTCTATTTCTACACCGCCCATCAGCCAGAAGGCACCCTGGGCGGCGGTTCACAATCAATATAAACAATCATCATAAAATCACAATAATACCATTAATATAAAATACACTAATACAATAGAACAGCTAAATCAATCAATCCGGAGGTACAGTGGTAAAATACAGTTAAAAAATGGAAGTAAAATAATTTACTTTAATAAAAGAATGAGGACTTATTTTTAAAATAGGAAAACTTCTAGTTAAAAATAATCAGTGACAGCTGGTTCCCACCCACCTCTCTGGCTGTGCTCCAAACTCCATCCACCTGACCAATATCAGCTACAGATTTGGGGAGGGGGCTTTGGCAAGCTTCCCTCAGCCCCCCCCGCCCCCCCGTTGAATGGACCCACCATCTTGCCACAGGAAATGCTGCCTATTTGCTTTCTTTCTCCTTTGGGGCCCAATCCACACCACTACACAGAAGGAGAGGGCAAGACAAGTGGAGAATGCTGCTACTTATTCTCTAGTCACCACTTGCCCTCTTGGAGGTAGTAGGTGAAAGGGCAGGAACAGCAAGGAGGAGGAGAAGCAGAGCTGGGAGCTTTGGGAGTCAGCAGTGGCCCCCTCTGCTGGAGTATGGGCCTTGGTAGGGGCCCAGTGACACCAACCCTCACCTCACAAACCCATCTCAGACAACCCAATATTCATAGATTTCATAGATCAGTAGAGTTGGAAGGAGCCTACAAGGCTATCGAGTCCAACCCCCTGCTCAATGCAGGAAAATAGAGGTGGGGTCGCCCATCCAAGTAATAACCAGGCTTGACCCTGCTTAGCTTTCCACGCTCAGACAAGCTGAGGCATCATGAGCCACAGGCCTGTATTCTTCCTGGCTTAGGGTAGATTTTCAAGGTCACCATTGAAAGCTAAGCAGGGTCAGGCCTGGTTATTACTTGGATGGGAGACCCCTCCTCTAGTTTCCTGCATTGAGCAGGGGGTGGGACTCGATAGCCTTGTAGACTCCTTCCAGCTCTCTGATCTATGAAATCTATGAAATCAGCCTTACTTCAGTGAGCCTGAAAATATCCCCCTTCAGATATTATAGCTGTGAGCATGGCAGCAAACCTAAAGGGTAAAGGGTAGCTTAAGGAAGTTCTTATTGATTTAAGGAAGGTGTTCATTATAAGTAAAACCAACAAATAGCCTGGTGATACCATAAGTAAGTACGGTAAAAGCTTCCAAACTTAAAATAACAAAAACAACAACATAATACTGTTCTTATTCAGCTTATACTTTTTAATGCTAACAATTCAATGCACATTAAGATACTTGGGCTTTGGGACAGAGTTATAGGAATTTCTGTTGGGATGCCGTCAAAACCCAAAATGATTTAGTTTGTAAGTAAAATGTAGTAGGATTGTAATGCCCAAATATGTAACAAGCTCAGGTTTCTATCCAATGAACTTTAATATTTTTGTAATTCAACAGGAGATTGATTACAAGTTGATTTCTGTTGTCTGTGCCTGCATGGTCTGCATGGCTAAGCACCCAAGTGCATGCTTAGATGTTGGTTTCTGTAACCCTTTACGTACTTTTTTAAAGGAAATGTGAATATCTTTTTACAATGTAACCCTTTAGTTACTCCTTGCCAAAGAAACTAATCAGTTCAGAACTTTGGATCTGCTCTGAAACCATAGAACAAGTAAACATGGAACATTTGCAAACACCTGATCATAGAAGAATATAACATGACACATGATGTTGTGATATAGGTGTTTGATGGGGGAGCCATATTACACACAGCACTCCCTTTATGTAACAGCAGCAACAATGGTTGACTGGCCCATAGGGTGGAAAACATCATCCATGGGCTGTACAAATGCTGCACTGGCATCAACCCTTTTGATCGGTGGAAGGGAACGAAGTGATTGCAGTCAGTCAGTCAGTCAGGCGATCACTCGTGACCGAGTAAGATTGTCTTCCAGGATAAAAAATAAAATTTACAAAAAGGAGATTTTTAAAAGGAGGAGAATTCTAAAGAAAATTGTGTAGACTCTAGCGATGGGTCCGTAAGTGACTGTGGAGGCCAATTCTAGATCCACACAGCTTCCCACAGTGAGGATGCAGGTTACCAGATGGAAGATGGTCTTGCAAAGGATTCATTTGACGTGCTTTTCGCTTAGCACGTTTCTCCCTTTCGGTGCTCAGGAGTCCCATTCTTGGCAAAAAGTAGGGGATGAGAATGAAATTGAAGGACAAGAGGAGTTGCTCCAGAGCTAGTCTGGATAGCAACTCCATGGTTACTAGCTGGTATGCACTTCTGTGTAGAATGCACATTTTGGAAGTCTGCCATCAGACAATTTTCTTGGAAGAAGTCTATTCTCATTCTCTGGCTTCCTGTGGTGTTTCCATGGGAAACTAAATTTACGATTAAAAAGCAAAGGAAATCAGATATATACTTCTGGAGCTTAACTCTTCTTCTACTGTGTCTCTGAAAACATGTGGAGTTGGTTTTACTAATGTTTAAACTTGCCCTGGTCTAGGTTTAGCATGCAACACTTTAGAAATCCATATTTGGTGTGTGTGTGTTAAAATATATTTTTATTAATTTTTTCAAAGGAATTCATTACAATCATAACAACAAATTTTAAAAAGAGCAAAATGAAATGTGAGTTATTAGTCATCTATTACATTTAAGGGAATGGCAGATATTTATTTATTTATTTTATTTATTTCATTTTTATACCGCCCAATAGCCAAGGAAAAAGGAATGGGGAGGGAAGAAGGGGGAATATTAATACTCCTGGCAGGACTGGTGGAATGGCCCTGCGCTCCCTCTCTACTCCCTCTCTTCTCCCTCTGCACAGCCTGCTGGAATGGCTGCTGGTGGTGACAGTAGAGGTCATAGATAGTAGAGGTCATAGATATGACATATAATAAAACTGAAGAGTTAGAATTATTTGATGGTGCCTTTCCACAGTGCTCCATGTGTGCTAGGAGGTTTCACAGTGTTGTGTCCTCTAATTCCATACATAATAAAAAATAGTACCATGTTTCTATCAAGTTGTCAGCATCTTTATTTCCTTTTGTTGCTTTTAATTGTTTAGTCAATTTTTCTGCTAATGCAATATTCCAGATATTGTTGTGCCAATGTTCCACTGTGAGTGCAGTCTTTGATGACCAAGACTTCGCTATAATTTGTCCGGCTGCCACTATTAAAACAGTAAGAATTTCCTTGTGTGGTAACTCTTTGTTTGGTCCATCAAAAATTAAAAGCAATGCACTTTTTGGTTCACAGTGTATGGCATGATTAATGCTTTTGCTATATTTATTATAGATCTCTATGCAGAACTCTTTTATAACTTTACACTCCTGACACCTGTGGAAATACGATTCTATTTCCTCACATTCTTGCCAACATATTGGTGAGACATTATCACAAATATGGTTTCGTAATACAGGTGAAAGGTGCCACCTCTGGATAATTTTCACTGAAATTTCTCCTATTTTGGCTGATGCCAATCTGAATACCGGTAGTTCTTACTCCTAACAGTTTCCTATTGCTTTATTTTATTTATTTATTTGTTGTATTTCTGAATCGCCCATCTGGCCGGCAAACCAGCCACTCTGGGCGATGTACAACATGATAAAATACATTTAAAATACATGATATAAAATACATTTAAAACAGTATAAAACAGTATAACTTTTAAAATCTTAACCCACCCCATATTCCCGCCTGAATAACCATGTTTTTAGTGAGCGGCGGAAACTCAACAGAGAGCGGGCATGGTGGATGTCACTAGGGAGGGAGTTCCACAGTATGGGGGCCCCCACAGATAGGCATGTGCCATTGAGCCTCGCGCGGGCAAAATGGGCCGAAATCGGCCCTGCTCATGCCCCGCTCATGCCCCGCTCATGCCCCGCTCATGCCCGCGCATGACCTTAACTCCGGGGCGGATCGCCTCTCTGTGGCGAGCCGCCCGCGTGGCCCACTCCGGTCCCATCGTGCCACTTCCGGCACCAGAAATGACGCAACGGGACCCTGCGCAGGCGCGCCGGACCCTGCGCAGGTGCGCTGGACCCCCGTGCTGCATACTGCACCTGCGCAGGGTCCCGTTGCATCATTTCCGGTGCTGGAAGTGACGCGACAGGACCAGAGAAGGTGGGTCGAGCGGCGCGGAGAACTGCTCCGCGCCGCACAGAAGATCGAGGCGGGGGCCCCGCCCCCACGGAGAGTCAAGCTGGGGGCAAGGCGCCCCCCCCAGGTTCAATTACTTGACTAGCCACAGAAAAGGCCCTCTTCCTAGTCCCCACCAGTCTAGCTGCTCTGGCTGAAGGAACAAGGAGAAGGCTGTCTGTGGCAGATCTCGTTGAGCGGCCTACTTGGTGTTGCTGGAGACGCTCCTTGAGATAAACTGGACCGGATCCATATAGGGTTTTAAAGGTCAAAACCAACACCTTGAATTCGGCTCGGCAAGCAACTGGTAGCCAGTGCAGCTCCTTGAGCACTGGCGTGATGTGATCCCGCCGGTGGCTGCCTTAACCAGACGAGCCGCTGCGTTCTGTACCAGCTGTAGCTTCTGAACTGTCTTCAAGGGTAACCCCATGTAGAGCGCATTACTGTAGTCTAGGCGAGAGGAGACCAAGGCATGAACCACCGATGGGAGCAGATGATTAGGAAGGTAGGAGCGCAGCTGCTGTATCAGATGGAGTTGATACAGTGCCGCCCAGCTCACAGCTGCCACCTGAGCCTCCATGGACAGCTGGGAGTCTAGAATGACCCCCCAAGCTGCGGACCTGGCCCATTCAGGGGTAGATGTACCCCATTATATCAATGGTTTCTCCAATGTCTTTTCCGCTGATTCTGCCATTAACATTTTATACTTTTTTGAAACCATTGGGTAGTATCCAATGTTAGTCCTACATAGAGTAGATCCATTCATTTAATACGACAATGGAATCAACTTCCTAGGGAGGTAGTGGGCTCTCCCACACTGGAGGCAGTAAAGATGCAGCTGGATGCTTTGACTTGGATTCCTGCATTGAGCAGGGGGTTGGACTTGATGGCCTTATAGGCCCCTTCCAACTCTACTATGATTCTATGAATCTATGTAGGACTAACATTGGATACTATTCAATTCCTTTAGTTTTGTAGTAAAGTATTGCATTATCAAAATTCATGAGTGGTTGAAGTTCTGGGCATCTGACATTTGGATATCTACTAAAATGCATCAGTTGGTGGAGTTGCATCCACTTTACTTTAACTTCTCCCAATTGTTCTTTTATTTGCTCTTTTCTCTTTAGCGGTATTTCCAGATGCAGTGTTTCTTATGCAATTGCCCTGCCTTATTCATGGAATCTTACAGGAGGTCCATATGATGTCATCTTCATCTTGTAACTCTCTCGTTGCTTTATTCATCTTACTATGCAAGTTCAAGGGCTGGTGTAGCTTTGGACTTGCTTTGTGGGCTTGTTGGGTGAATAAGGGGGCTTTAGCATTCTGCAGTTCTCCCTAGATATACCCTTGCAAACCACTGGCCCCACTGCTGTCACAGCATCACTGATGGCACAGTGAAGATGGTGGAGCTTTCTTCCACTGCACCAGGGAGGCCTCCATCAGTAGAGAGAGGGGCCCACAACATCCTATAACACCCATCCACCTGCCTAGGGAGCACAGGATTGCTCCTTGAGTAACTTTTAAAGGTACATATTATATGTTAAATTATGTCACAATGGCCAGCCAACTAATCTGGCTTTTAAAAAAGGACCCAGCATGTCTTCTCTAGGAGTTCTGCAAAGGGAGAAAACATTACATAATGAGCAAATGCCTCAATGGTGATTTCCGAACCACATGGGCAAAGTCTTGTGTCAAAAGAGTACTGCCTGGAGTCATCTCACCTGTAGCAAGGAGAGCTATTGCTTCAGCAGGGTGCCAAGGCCTTCTGAAAACATATGAAGACTGACCAGCCTGATAGCGCTGTATGTTTCACCACCTGCTGGGAAGCTACTTGGGATTTCAAAGGACCATTGCTTTATTCAACAGTTGTTGGTCCTTTACAACAAGTGAGTGTTGGGGCTGCAGTGTGAAAGTCATCAGAATCTGATAAGCCAGGTAAACCCATGTTTTGTTTTGTTTTGTTTTGTTTTGTTTTGTTTTGGTTTGTTTTGTTTTGTTTTGTTTTGTTTTGTTTTGCTTTGTTTTGTTAGGAAAGGCCTGGCAAGGGGATGGAGATGCCTTGCCCAAGTCATCCACTGGGCTGGAGGGAGAGCTAAGACTGCTGAACATGAAGTAAACTTTCTTTTCTTCCTCTCAATTATCCAATGTACCTCATCCTTTCTCCCAGAGTGTGGAGGCATTCCCACTTTCCTCTAGGTGATATTTATTTATGTATTTTAAACATTTATTACACCCCCCCCCCACAGGGCTAACTGACATCAATGGCCTTGTGGGAAAGACAAAGGAGTGAAGGAGGCAGGAGCAGGCAAAGGCAACATCAGGGCCTGCTCCAGTTGGACTGCCCCCCAACCCTGGGAGATGAGGGGCTGGAGACAGGGTCACAGGGAAGCCAGTGTTTATGTGAATTTTTGTAAACTGCCCAGAGAGCTTCAGCTATTGGGTGGTATTGAAATGAAATGAAATGAAATGAAATAAATAAAAGATGCATTACTATGACATCCAAACCAGATGCAAAATTCCATGGTTGGCAAGAGAGATATACAAACACCGTTTATTATAATTATTCAGCGGGCTCAGATGCAGTACGTAACTAGATCTGTTTTTCAACTGTGTGAACACACCCAAACTGTATACAAAAATGAGGATTATTATTATACCCCCAAGTCCCCAGAATGTACCATACAATTTATTTGTCCTCATGCAACTGTATCAGGCTGTCATCATAGAGGAGTTGGACTCCCTCATAAAACTGCATACCTGTAGTTAATGAGCTGGACTCTGAAAACTGTATCAGGCTGCTGTTGACAGCCTTGACTCCAGAAACTGTGTCAGGCTATTCTTAACAAGCTGGACTCTCATGTGGTGCCAGTCTTTTCTTGTTTTAGCATATAAGCCTTAATCATGAAGCCAGAGGGATGTATAGTGCAAAGATAGTCTATGTAAAATACAATGCAATTATGGAATACAGTTCAAATGCACAAATAATTATAGACACATCAAAATCACATCTCAAATAGGGCTGCTTGGAAAAAATGTATATCACTTTCCTCAAGAACTCAAAATATGATAGAACTTGAATGACCAAAAATGTTCTTGTTCAATCTAATAGATCGATTTGCCATAAGTACATTTTGCCATGAGTACAATTTGCTATTTACATTTAAAAATTAAGCCTATTTGAAATTGACTCATAATTAGCATTATCCATGCAGCTTCATGTAAGGTCATCTTCCATAATAAGGATTGGGGAGAATTTTGTTTGGTCCATATTTTTGAGTGAACCAACTGACCTAATTCAGATTGGAACATACCGGTAGTTATCCTTCAGATTACACACTTCTCTGAATTTTGTGATGTAGTTCTCTTCTCAGCTCAAAAGACTACATACAAAACTGTATGTTGTGAAAGGCTGTGTACAAAAAGTGTGTACATTACAGAAAGCTGTACACAAAAATGTGTATATTAGGGAAACTCATGTCCAAAAAAGCATACATTAGGGAAAGTGCATACAAAAATTAACGTGCATTTTGTTCCTTTTTAAAGAAAAACATGTGTAAATTGGACCAGATGGATTTATGACTGAATATCTGTGAAATTGACAAGAACCACAACTAGACTGATTCATTCATCAGTAATACAGAAGGACTAGGAGGATAGATGATAGGTAGTCTATCTGCTGTTACTCCCAAGTAACTGTGTATAGGATGTCGAAGCAGGGAAATGAAATAATAATATTCCCTCTTGGAAGCAGAGTTGCAGGGATATTGGACCTGTGGATTAGGCTAGTCCATGTAAATGAGAAACACAAGCCAAGTATTCTTTAGCAAAAGATTTTACTAAGGCTTTTGACTTGATCATGAGCAGAGCATATACAGAGAGCAAAACAGAGCATAGCATACAGAGCCAGACAGATAGAGCGAGTGACTGCTTCAATCATCATCATCATTACTTATATACAATATATACAAGACCTTCATATTACAAGCGGATTAAACACACCTGCAAGTAATTGAACACATCACCAGTCTCCACCCATCTATGTGTCCTTGAAACGCAATAGAAAAAATGTTAACTGGCACACAGAGGAGTGAAAGATCAGCTACGGCCTTGGACACTTAACTGCACCTGTCTCCAAGGCTAGCTTTCTGCCTTGAAGGCAAACCTGAATATGAAAATATTCTGACATAGGACTGTACTCATATTTGGTTAAACAGTACAGTACCAAACATTGGAAAATTAAATATTACATTTAGGACATTGTCCTTAAATCTCCCAATGAAAACATTCATATTTCTAAAAATATCAAAATATGCAAAAACATATGCATACAGAACAAAGTGTACGTATAAGAGCATTCTAAGCAATTCACCATTTTTAAAAATGTCTGTCAAATAACTGTCATTGTTTATTAGATTCACGATTGACCCAGGACAGTCAATTGTTCTAATGTTCAGTTTAGAACCCCCAAAAGAATTAGGTGCAATGGGAAATTGCAAAATTTGGTCAACATGCTTTTTGGTGTCCAATCTGTGATGCTATAGTTTACAAATGCATCTTGGGAGCAGTTGCATGCTGACATAGTGTGCCTTTCAGATGGATCTCTATCTCTCTCTTTTTGAGGAATATAAATCCTATTATTTTATTTATTTACTGTATTTTTATCCCACTTTCCAGACAATTATTGTCTCCCAAAGCAGTTCTCTCCCTCCCTCTCACACACACCCACAGAGAGAGAGAGAGAGTGAGAAAGAGAGAGAGGCCCTGCCATCAGGCTTACAAGCTAAAATAACAAGACACACAAGAGAAGGGGAGTAGAAGGAAAAGAAGAGGAAGAAGGCCAGGCTGATTTTCCCTTGCTAGCGTTCTTGCTTGAATGAGTCTCTTCTTGACTCAAAAACTGCATACATCAGGGAAAGTTACATACAAAAACTGTGCTTTAGGGACGTTGTATACAAAAATGCACATATTAAGGGAAATTGTATACAAAAATAAATATGAATTGCAGTGCTTAAAAAAAATCACAGAGAATGATGCAGAAATTGGATGGAGCAGTCTTATGTCTCTGAATACATGAGAAACTGACATGAACTGGATATAGACTGCTTCTGACATGGTATGGATATAGACTGCTACCATTTGATCCAATTTTTTATTCACTGCAAAACAAAGGCATATCTCCAGTCACCATGTGAAGATAGCAATAATCACCAGGCATCTTACTGCACAACTTCAGTTCATTTCAGTGACATCGGGGATTATTTATTATTTATTTATTTATTTATTTATTGTGTTTCTATACTTCCCCAAAACCAATGTTCTCTGGGTGGTGTACATAAATCTGTTCAAACATACTATAGAAACAATGGGTTGGATCCAGATCCAGTCGTACTTGGAAAAGACCCATGAAACTGAACGGGACTTAAGTTCACGATGAAAAACCTAAGTCCCATTGATTTATTCACTAGGTCTGCTCCAGGTATGACTAAGTCTGGATCCAACCCAATAAGAAATACATTTGCCAAACAAAACACATCATAGCCAAGATAAATCAGCACAGACAGGTCTTCAAAGTATAAAGGCCTCCCCAATCCATCAAGATCCATTAAAAGCCCCCAAATGGCCCTTAAAGATTAAAAAAGAGAGAGTCTTACGCAGCACCAAAAAGAATATAGAGTGGGTGCAGGGAAGCTTTCCAAGGTATTCCACAACAGGGGTGCTACCACTGAGAAAGATGGCCCTCTCCCTAGTAGCCACTCCCTGGATCTTACTTCACAGTGGCACATTCGGAGAAGGGCTTCCGATTATTACCCCTAACGTTTAGGTAAGTATATGGGGGAGGAAGCAATCCTGTAGCAACAGGGGCTTGTGTGGAACATGCAGATATTCCTCCTCCCTCCCTGAGTGTTCAGCTTTCATGTTCAGGAAGTCTAGCCCTTTTATTTATGCAGCATTCTACCCAACTGCTCTATAAGAAATGAACTCAATCCTACCTTCTAGTGTTCCAGCCAATGAATGCAAAGGCACTCACAGGCACTAGGCCCACATTTTAAAAAATGGTATAAAATTAAATGTTGTTTTATTATGACTTAATACCGTAAAATAACTATAAACATATTAGGGGTTACATTGAATGCTAGTGTAACCTACGGTAAGTCCCAATCATTTCAATGAGTCTACTCTTAAGTACGACTAACGTTGGATACAACCCTAGGCTACCTTTATTTATGGTCCCACAACATGTATTTTTATGGGCAGACTGTGGTTCCTATTTTTATACTCTCTCTCTCAAACACACACACACACACACACACTTCAAAAGCACATGTTAAAACAAGGCACCATGCCCAAACATCACTTTGGATTTTTCATACACCTGCTCTTGTTCCTTCTGTCACCCCTACAGGTCCAGTGTAGTCATTACAAATTATGTCATGCCATGATGCGGAAAGATTAATAATGCAATGTTGTGACATCTTCACAATTTATTATCTCCCATGTACTGTGTGCACTGAGAACATTGGGAAGCTGTCACTGAAAGCATTAGCAGGAAAAAATTAGAGGTTTGTATCGATCGCTAAACATGTGTAGTTTATCAAAGAGTGATGCTTTAATTTATGCCTAAGGGTAACTTTCGGGCGCTTATTAACTGCACATTGGTAATTAACATTACACTGAAGTGCTTGCATCGCTGCGGCTTGGCTGTTTAGAATTGCCTTGCCTTCCTTGAGGTTCACAAATGCAAGTGGCTCATTCATCCCAGCCTTTTAGGGATGTGATAATCTCTTTCCTCCCATCCTAGCTTTTCTTGGTGGAAGAGGGAATCTACCCAAGTGGCAGGTACATAGCAATGGCAAAAAAAAAAAAAAAAAAAAAAAAATGAATTAAAAAATAAATAAATGACAGTGTTGAAACTTGACTACAGATTCAGGCTCCATAAAGGTGTTAATAACGTAACAGGTTTATATATACAGCTTCCTGGCAGGGTTCTCAGCACAGGCCTAGAGCAGGGTTTCTCCTAGCCCAGGGGTCCTCAAACTTTTTAAACAGGGGGCCAGTTCATTGTCCCTCAGACTGTTGGGGGGGCGGATTATAGTTTGAAATAAATATGAATGAATGGATCAAGTTAAAAAAAGGACCAGGGTCCCTTTTTTTTTTACTTGATAGGGGTGAATTTTTTCCCCCTTAAATGGAAAATTATTTTATTTATTTATTTATTTATTTATTTATTTATTTATTTCATTTTTATACCGCCCAATAGCTGAAGCTCTCTGGGCGGTTTACAGCAATTAACAAGACAGTCCCTGCCCGCAGGCTTACAATCTAAAAAGACACGACACACAAGGAAAAAGGAATGGGGAGGGAAGAAGGCGGAATATTAATGAATACTCCTGGCAGGGCTGGTGGTATTTACATATATAGTTGCACAATTGTTTCATGCCTAACATGAATATACTTTTGTTTTTGCCATCACACAAATGAGCATACTCAACAAAAGAATCGGCGCTTGAAGCGAAAGAGTTTTTAAAAAGTCTGCTTCTGCCGATCGGCCGTCGGGCCGGATAAAAAGGCAAGGCGGGCTGGATGTGGCCCGCGGGCCTTAGTTTGAAGACCCCTGTCCTAGCCTATGGAAAGAGAGGAGGGAGATGAGAGGGAGCGCAGGGCCATTCCACCAGCCCTGCTGAAAGGCCGCCCTCCTGAAGGCTCCTCCTCCCTCTACTGCTACCACCACCAGCCATTCCAGCAGGCTGAGAGAAGGGAGATGAGAGGGAGCGCAGGGCCATTCCACCAGCCCTGCCAGGAGTATTCATTAATATCCCCCCTTCTTCCCTCCCCATTCCTTTTTCCTTGTGTGTCATGATGTCTTTTTAGATTGTAAGCCTGCGGGCAGGGACTGTCTTGTTAATTGCTGTAAACTGCCCAGAGAGCTTCGGCTATTGGGCGGTATAAAATTGAAATTAATAAATAAAGAGAAGCAGGGTAAGTCAGGGGGCTGCTGAGCTGTATTTAAGGGGACAGTAGACATATAACCCACTGTGCCCGAGTGCAACACATCTTCTACAGTGGGAGAAATGTTTTAAAGCCAGATGAACTTATGCTGGCTCAGCTTGTCTGAGCGTGGAATGCTAAGCAGGGTCAAGCCTGGTTATTACTTGGATGGGAGACCCCTCCTCTAGTTTCCTGCATTAAGCAGGGGGTTGGACTCAATAGCCTTGTAGGCTCCTTCCAACTCTATGAGCATTTTAGGTTGCCTTTAAGATGTTTTTACGATGTTTTAATGATGTTTTAATGAAGTTTTAATGATGTTTTTAATATGTTTTAGGATGTTTCAATAGTATGTATTGTGTATTTTATATTTTTGTTGTTCCCCGCCTCGATCTAGACGGAGAGGCGGGTAAGAAATAAAATTTATTATTATTATTATTATTATTATTATGATGATGATGATGATCTATGAAATCTATGAAATGAAACGCTGCGTGAATTCAAATTTGAGCCAATTTTGAGCATTGAAAATTAATAATATTTTTGAGATATTCCTTGGCACACAGGACCATTCTTAACAGTAGTTACAGCACTATAGCAGTAGTTTTACATGCACACACACACACACACACACACTGCACAAAACAAGACAGAGAAAGACATTCATTTGCAGGTTTAGAACTGACCACTTCTTTTTCCTTTCTCTTAGCATTTCTGCAGCTTTCACTTCACCCCTTTTTCTAAACCAATGTTTATATGTTTATGATAAAGGGACTGGAAACAAGGCCCTATGAGGAGAGACTGAAAGAACTGGGCATGTTTAGCCTTCAGAAGAGGAGACTGAGGGGAGATATGATCGCACTTTTCCAGTACTTGAAGGGTTGTCACAAAGAGGAGGGCCAGGATCTCTTCTCGATCATCTAGATTGCAGGACATGGAATAATGGGCTCAAGTTACAGGAAGCCAGATTCCACCTAAACATCAGGAAAAAATTCCTGACTGTCAGAGCAATAAGACAATGGAGCCCACCACCTAGGGAGGTGGTGGGCTCTCCCACTCTGCGGCATTCAAAGTGCAGCGGGACAGCCATCTGTCAGGGATGCTTTGACTTGGATTCCTGCATTGAGCAGGGGGTTGGACTTGATAGCCTTATAGGCCCCACCCAACTCTACTTTTCTATGATTCTGTGTCCTAAGGCTGCAATCCTATGCCTACTTACTTGCAAGGAAGCCCCATTGAAAATAATATCTTCTTCTGAGTAGACACATATAGGATTGCACTGTAAGAACTTAATATACAGTAAAACCTTGGATTGTGAGTAACCTGGTCTGCAAGTGTTTTGCAAGACGAGCAAATTTTTTAAATAAAATTTAACTTGATAAATGAGTGAGGTCTTGCAATACGAGTACGGGGAAATTTGCTTTGATATACGAGTGCTTTGGATTACAAGCATGTTTCCAGAATGAATTATGCTTGCAATCCAAGGTTTTACTGTATCCCTTTCTAATTTCCCATGAGTGATCAGTTAAGGACTGAAGGAGCTCCTCTCATTACCCTATCGTTTATCACTTGGGAGCCAAAAAAAGAATGAAACCTCAAGGGGATTAATTAAGTTGGCAAAAGGTTTTTGTTTTATTAAGAACCTGATTAAAACTTTGATGAGTTACTTAAGGGGGAGAAGAATCAATTCCTATTGTGCCTAAATACCTAATGCTTGCAGTATATAGGTTTGATTAAAAAAAAAGATAAAAGAAGTGGGATATTTATTTATTTTGCAGGGAGAGGCATTTTCTCATTAAGAGAATATTTGTTTTTTGTTAAAAATAATAATCCTGTCTTCTCCACATGTAGCTTTGATGTGCTAAGACTGCTTAGACTCAAATTACGGGGGAGGGGGTTACAATGAGCATTTTAGAAGCCATCAAAACTTGCAGACAACCTACTATCCTTGCATTGGCTTAGTGCCAGCAGACCACTTAACACTAGTGGTTTGCTCTTCTAGGGTGCTGTTAAAGAAAAGGGAACCAAACATTTGTAGGCATCCATGGATAAAACTGATTCCTTTTTCTATCAGTCAACAATCCATCCCAACAATATTGTATGTGTTATTTTGTCAACCACCCTGGAGATGTTCATATTGAAAGGCAACATATAAATCTTAAAAATAGTACTTGTACAGAAAAAGGTGTCTTATTCCGAGTTGGACCATTGGTCCATCTAGCTCAGCATTGTCTACACTGATGGGTGCAGGGGGTGCTAGGTCCAGAAAAGATCTGGATCTCTGGCCCACAGGGGAAAAATGCACATGCTAATTTACATATGCTCTAAAGTCTCTCTCTCTCTCTGTGTGTGTGTGTGTGTGTGTGTGTTTAAATGACCCTGTCTCCTAAGGGTACCCCTATTTGTAAAAAGGGATGGATGGACAGAGGAGCGAATGGCATTTGATTTCAGAAAAAATCCTCAGACAGAAATATTCAAGGGGCAGGCAGCAGAAGGTGAAGCACATGTGGGTAAAAATCCAGCTAATCTAGGGGGGATCAGATGCAACAGAGATAATCAGGGCCCCTGTCCCTTTATTTCAACAAGTGTCCATGGGCAGAAGGGTGGTGTGGCAGATGGCTCCCAGAGATTCGGGGCTCCAACCCTAGTGGGCTGCCCTCTAACACCACCTCTGGTCAGCGGCTCTCCAGGGTTTCAGGCAGAAGTCTTTCCCAGCCCTACCTGGAGATGCCCGGGATTTCTCCTGGGACCTTCTGCATGCAAAGCAGGTGCTCTACCACGGAGCCATGGCCTCTTTCCCTACAATTTTACATAAAATAGAGTTGATGAAGGATTCACTCCATAAGCCTAGTTACTACTCAGATGTTTCAGTAGGAGCCGACTTACACAGCCTCCTGAGTAAGGATGAACAGATTTCCCCTGTTCTGTTATTGTTCCATGGGGCTGCTTTGCCCTGTGTTCTTTAATTCCACTTTAACTTGGAGAATTTCTAAAATTAATTCTCGAATTGGAGCATGTGCAGTTTACCACAGCTCCCGGTTCCTTCACTGGCATCTTCCCCACCCATCTATGTTACCAATATACCCATGAGCATTGATAAAACACTGCAGAAAAATAATCATGATGTGACGGGATGTATGTCTGCATTAAGATTCTTTTTCTGCAGTGTTTTAGTGGTGAGCATGTGTACTCCAGCACATCAGTACCCCCCCCAGACATATCTTGATAACAACCCAAAGACGACCCCCCCCCAGTATTTTATCAATGTGCATGCACATGCATTTGGTGATGTAGAAGATAGGAAACAAGACAAAAGGAGCTGAAGAAGCTTTGGAAAACTGTGATCTGTACAAAATTTGGAGAATTTTGGAATCAGACCATCTCCTGCAGACACAGTAGCCATGGAACCAGCTTTGCCCATGTTGACTGGAACAGCTGGAAATACAAGGTAGGATATTTGGCAGGGGAGGCTGGTGACTCCTATTCTGGTGGGGCTCCTAATCCATTGCAGGTCATATTTGGAGCTTTATAGGAGCTATCCATGGTGCTGAACTCCACCCCCAACATAGGTTCACCACCATAGATGGCTCCTACAAAGCTCCAAATAAAAGCTGCAATGGATTAGGAGCCCCACCGAAATAGGAGTCACCAACCCCCACTGAATTATTTGGTATGATGTAATGTATATGGTACAGTCTTTCTCTGATAGTACCCACACATTTGTATGTAAATGTACTGTTAGTGACATTTAGTAGCTAGATTTGATGCATGTTTGCTCAGAAGTAGGACCAGTCACATTCAATGAGGCTGATGCCCAAGAAAGTACTCATGCTTCATCCTTTCAGCACAAAGCAAAAGCAAACAACAACAACAAAAGACCCAAGGGGGTAGTGCCAGGGGGTGGTGCCAGGGGGTGGGGCCCTGTCCCCTGACATCTTCCAGCCCATAGAAAGCAGAGTGGGGGGCAATCCAGCCCCCACCCGAAAACAGTTCTGCAGCTCTGTTCTACAGATATGCCAACACAGGGCTCTCCAACCTTGGGTCCCCAGATGTTGCTGGACTACAGCTCCCAGAATCCCTTGCCATTAGCCATGCTGGCTGGGTATGCTGAGAGCTGCAAGCCAGCAACATCTGGGGACCCAAGGTTGGAGAGCCCTGTGCTAATATAAGGCTGTCTGTCACATGTGTGCATGTTTGTGCATGTGTGTGTGTGTGTGTGTGTGTGTATGCATGTGCTCTTTGACAGGAGTTCTTATTAATCTGTCAAGTAACCTTGGCTTCATGTGCAGAGGCAAAAGAACTCCTTTTGGGCTATACACATACAGACTTGACATCTTGTCATAAAACTCAGATCAAACACTTTCCCCTCTCCTGTCTTATTTCAATGCCCCTCTACAACAACAACCACCTGTCTCCTCAAATCACGCCTAAGGAAGAAATATTGATTAGGTGTCAGAGGGCCTAATTTTGACCTTACATAAATTGCTGTAATTTTCTCTCTTTCTATTTCACCCTTTCAGAGATCCTGGAAAGCCACTGCCATGCGAGAGCAGGAAATGCTAGGCTAGACAGACAAATAGCGTGATTCACAATAAGTCAGCACCCCGTGTTCCTATGTCTGTAATTGAACAGTTTCTTTCAATATAGTATATTGGGGCGGGGGGGAGAATTGTAAATTCCCACAATGGGGTCAGCGAAAATCAGTGCACACTACTTTGCACATGACAGTAGAAGTGAGGAACGATTAAGTGCAAGTCATTTGGGGTCGGCGAGAAATTCATTGGGTTCACACTTGAATGCAAGCTTACTAAATTATTTATTTATTATATTTATACCCCACCTTTCCCACACTTTCCGAATGTGCACATGAGCCAGACCTTAGCTATATGGAGATGTTCAAATTTTTCAGAAATTTTGAGATACAGATAGCAATTTTTTTTTAAAAAAAATGAGCATGCAAACACACACACACACACACACACTAGGGAACAGTTGACACAACATGCATGCCAAGAGGGTACAAATATTAGGGGAAATCGCGTGGAGAAAATATGTACACTTTGGAAATGTACAAAAATGTGTATTTTTTTTTTGAGAAACACACATGAAACATGCATGAATTTTCATGCAAACATCTTAGGGAAGCAAACTGCAGCCTAAGGAAGATGCAGGGTGGAACAAAATTCATGTTGGAAAATTGAGAAACTGAGTGGAATTGAACTTGACAGATCTGACACTCCCAACACATCACACATGTTTTCTTCTTTATCTGCTACACAAGAACATATGGATGGTCTCAAAGACAAATTTGGTTCAGAAAACTGAACCTGTCCCTTAATTATGGAAATGATACCACTCCTCCCTCCCCCACCTCTCATAAAGTGGGTGGGAGTGGCGCTGCTCATGGCTGCAGGTGGAGAGGTGAGGGAAAGCTGTGGGTGCCACAGTTGCAGCGGCCTTATGAGGCCTGTGCAATGGGAGGCAAGCATTCATTGGTCCCTGCATTCTCAGTTGCAGTGAAAGGGCAGGTTTGCACTTGTCCACGTAGAACTGGTTGCAATGTAGAATGGATTAGCTGGTCACATATGGGGTGGGTAGGAATCTCCCCCTCCAACTGGCATTGGCAAAGGAGGTTTTTGTATGTTTCCTTTGCCTGCTTTGCACTGTAGCACCAGAAGGTGGTTGCCTGTATTTCAGTTGGGTGTATTGCTGAGCACCCTAACACTTCAAGTAGAATGTGAAATGGGTGCCATCCCAGCTAGGGATGGGCGAGACATTTGTTTGGTTTCGGAATGACTTCCTCAGAGAGACTTGCCTGGCACCTAACATTGTGTCCTTGTGGTGCCAGGTGAAGACCTTTTTATTTCCCCCCAGACATTTTAGCAGTGATGTGCTGAAAAAAAATTCCTCCCACATTTTTTTTGAACATTCTCATTCAATTTGATAGAGAAGAAATTGCTTTCGAAAAGAAATTCAATGGTAAAGAAATTCTGGAGAAATTCTCATGGGTTGGTTTTGGGTTTCTTGTGCTTACCTTACTTAACATTCATTTCTAAGGCATGAATGTGTCTTGCATAATCAGCAAAACAAAACTCAAGCTTGCCAAAGTTCTCCAAATTTCAGCTTGAAGCTTGTTGTGACTTGAGTCTGTACCAGATTGCGAGCCTTGGTTCCCCCCCCCCCCCGTATGAAAATCCATGCACATTTTTCCAAATGTATGCATCAATTGCGCACATCTTTGAAATGCTTGCATTCTTCTCCCATTGATTCAAGCATATCTGTGTGCCATTTTCATGAACTTTTTAAAATGTGCCCATGCTGTCGAACACTTGTTTTTGGTCTGAGGATCACATTGCAAGCTCAGAGACTTTGACCACAGATTGCATCCAAGTCAGTGTTCAGTCTGGAACTGGAAGGTGCAAACTAAATACTTTTTTGGTTTTTTTGGCTCACAGAGCTGGAGGCAGAATGGCAGAGGTTATTTTTTCCCTAAACATGCTTTCGAAAAGAAATTCAATGGTAAAGAAATTCTGGAGAAATTCTCATGGGTTGGTTTTGGGTTTCTAATCAAGAAGCAGAACACATCTAGGGATGCTTTGTGGGAGCACCTGGCCTGCAAGATGGAAACTCGTTTGAATATGTAGCACTCCTCATCCACACAAGTCCTGTGTGAATGAGCAGTAAAGGACAAACTTGATCGATCTGGATGCTTAATGATTGTGCATGGGGTAGAAGTACATCCAGCGGCTCCTTTTGCTCTGGCTGCCGTGAGCAAGTAATAAAGGAGTTAAGAAAAATCACAGCAACGAATAGGACTTGTTGATGCTGCCATTAAACTAATGGCATCTCTTAGTTCTTCAGTGATGCATGAGGTAATGTCAAAATAACCCTAGGAAAGAGCAATGTGTAGCCTGACCTTCAGAACTCTCAGGCCTTTCCAATGTAATGCCCTTGATTCATTGCTAGACATGTCTCCTGGAACTCAGCACATCAGTCAGTACAGGCAGTTGCAGCCACAGTGATGATTTTATGAAATAAAGCTGAATTATAACTCCAGATGATTTAATTCTGTGCATGCCAATACAGAAGCACTGTTTAGGGAGGAAGAGAGTGCTCTCTCCCTCTTCCCATGTTTCAGATCATACCGAATTATTACTCAGAAGGACCTAAATGTCTTATTATGAAAGTTCTTAAAATACAGTTTGGTTGGTTGGTTTTTTTGCAATTTAGGGCACAACCCTATCAGGCTGCTAGATGCTGTCTAGATAGCCATAAGAAAAGTCAGAGTTCCAGTTCTGACCTCAGAAAAGTGTTCTGAGATCAGAGCTGGGACTCCGACTTTGGCGCGCCCTCCTTCTGCCTTCACAGCTGGCATGTTTTTTTCCACGTGGGCTGTGCAGATGGAAGACCAACTTTGGAACTGGCACTGGCGGAGGGACGAGGAGTGAGGCACTGCCATCCTATGAGGAATCCTGGTGGTGCCTCTGGCTCCTCCTCATGAGCCAGTGTAAAGCTGTTAGATGGCCGAAATCAGGCATCTGAGTGTTTTGGAGGGCGAGGGAAGCACGGAGGCAATCCTTGCCTCCGTGCTCCTCCCACCCTCAATAGGATGCCCGGCCGTAATCCTCCAAGTATAGAGGATTATGGGCAGCCACATTAGATTGCGCTGCTCATGTTGATTATGCCCCAGAGTAGGCCTTTCAGACGCCAAATCAGTTTTCAACATCTCTGTTTATACTTGCTGGGGCAATTGTTTTGTATCAGGATCCTGGACAGATGCCCATATCTTTAAGCTGTGAGCCATATCTTGACCATTTGCTTGCTTTGTTCTCCCTCTCACCCTTTTGCTGTACCCTGTTTTCCCTTGGATACTTGATTTCATAGATTTGTTAGATTCCTCTTTACATTTTGGTATGTTTGTATTTTGTTTTGAGTTGCTGTATGTTGTCCTTTTAATTTGCAAGCCACTTTTATCATTTTCCATTGAAAAGCGGTATAAACACATTTACAATAAACAATTACTACAACTGTCAATAACAAACTGGCTGGATCAGTGCAGGAGAAATAGTGTTCTTCACCCACTGCATCAAAATTGGAGTTGGTAACTGATTTCATGAACACATGAAGTCAATTCTCACTTTTTAAAAAAATGGTCATTGAGTGATTAGCACAATTAAATATTATGGCTTGGATCAAGACTTTAGTCTTAATCTGTTTAACTTCTGTTGAGTTCAATCTTGAGTAATCATTGCTGCTTCTTAGCAATACTGGGAGGACTTCATCATGTCACAGGAAGCAGGGAGAAGTGTGTTTTCACATTGAAAAAGTGCATTTTCTAGAACTATAGTGGATAAACTCTTCAACCAAACTAGATTTTGAGGAATAAAGAAGATGGTTTCTATTCTTCTGGTTGGCTCTCCACTCCTGATCTAGAGCTTCATTTTAGGCATCATGTAAAAAGAAGGTGCAGGTAAAGCAGTCATGATCCAGCTCTAACTGTTTAACAGAAACAGTACCCAGAGACCCTCCATATGTGTACCTAGTCCTACAGCAGGGGTAGGCAACAGGGCACCAGTGCTCCCTTGGACACCTTTCTTGGCACCCACCAAGGTATCCTACCCCCTCCTTTAAAAAAAATAAAAGTTTATTACTGGCAGTTGGGGTTGTTTCAAAGCAAAGGGAAGGCCTCTAGGTGTTCCCAACTTCTTTTCCCTGGGCCACACATGGGGTTCAGAGACATTATTGGGAAATGAAGATAATAGTTAGCTTCAGGCTAATGCTTCATCTGCAATGTGCCCGTTTTGTGGTGGTGCCCCAGACAGTTTCTCAAATGTGCCCACACGCCCAAAAATGTTGCCTACCTCTGTTCTAGAGCATGTCCTCTAGATCAGAGATGAGGAACCTGTTGCCTTCCAGATCTTGCTCAACTACAACTTCCATCAGCCCCAAACAGCATGGCCAATGGCTAGGGAAGATGGGAGTTTAGTCCATCAGTATCTGGAGAGCCACTGTCAAGACAAGAGAGGCTTTGGAGTTTGTAAGATGGAACTGAGCCAAAACTTCTCAGGATAATCCCCCCCCCCCTGAGAAAGTTATCAGAATGCAAGTAGAACTCCCTTTCAGACCTGAGTTCAACACAGAAAGGTCTGAATTGAGCAGGGAGCGGGGTATGCCAGCATTGTAGCAGGCGGGACCATCATGCATAGCCCCATCCCAGTACACACTTTAAGCTCCTGCATGTCCTCTTGCACAGGGCTATCCCACTTCAGCAGTGCCAGACTCAGTGTTAAGGCTATTGAGGGACAAATTCAATGGCAAGTCAATAAACAGACAAAGGGTCAAGCGGAGAGGTATCAATGGGATCCATTCAAGGCAAGAGTAGTGAGGATACAAGCAATGGTCAAGACACAGGATTACCAGGCAAGTGGATGGTTTCCAGAAGAAACATGTGAAGTGCATCCAAGGTCCAAACAGAAGTGAGCAGTCAGATACTAACACAGTCCAAGGATCAAAGTCAAGCAGGGGTCCAAAGCTCAGTAGTATGAAGATTCAGTCACAAAGCAAGGATTAAAGACACTCGAAGACAAGGTGTTGTTTCCAGCATCTAGTGCAGGCAGGGCTCCTCAAACTTTTTAAACAGGGGGCCAGCTCATTGTCCCTCAGACTGTTGGGGGGGGGCGGACTATAGTTCGAAAAAAATATGAACGAATGGATCAAGTGAAAAAAAAAAAAGGACCCGGATCCTTTTTTTTTTACTTGATTAAATGGAAAGTTATTATAAATTAATAATAAATTAATTATAAATTCATTTGCTGTCTAAAATTGAAATACATTAAATTTTAACAAGGTACAGAAAGGCTTGATTTGCACACTGCACATATCTTATTTGTAGTGCAAAAAAACCCAGGAAAAAACAATACAATATTTAAAATGAAGAACAATTTTAATCAACATAAGCTTATTAGTATTTCAATGGGAAGTATGGGCCTGCTTTTGGCTAATGAGATGGCCAATGTCCGGTTCCATATTTGTCACTGCTAGTCGTAACAAGTGATGCAAGTGTTACTCCTCCAGTTCTTTGAGTGAAATCTCAGGCCCTGAGCCGATTAAGGCCAAGATAGCACACGCACAATTATTAGTATCATTTTTAAAATATGCTCCCAAGCATGTGCAGAGCGCCCCATCCCGCACACCGAAGAAACAGACACACTTGAGATTAACTAAGGGGAGGCTTCCCATAGGGCTGCTCGGATCCGCACAGCTGCCGGTGCCTGAGCCGCGGCGTGCAGCAGGACTGAGACGGGCAGCCTGCGCAGCGGCCCTCGATGCCCCCGAGTACGCGCCCCTCCGCCGGTTGATTTATTCCACTTATCTCAGCATCGGTGCTTGGAAAGGTGTTACATCTCTTTAAAATTAAATCAATTTCTCAAGTTATATAACCTTCAGACTACCAACTCAAGAGGTAGCTTGTGGGTCAGGAATAATAAATCAATATATCTCAATCAGACAGTTTAGAACCCAGCCTGATTTGTTTGTGGTTTATAACTGATCTTCTTATGAAGAGAGAGAATTATCATGATTGATTACTACAAAGTTCTGCCCCTACCTCCCCCTTTCTCCTAATAATAGACTGTGTTGTCTGTTGATCACTCTAAAATCCCTCACCTGATCAGTGTAAATTGAACCAAATTCATAAAGAAGTTCTTACACAGTTCTGCGTCTGGCTACATTGCCTGAAGAGATCTTCTGCATCTTTACTGATCTCAGGGGTGAAGGAAAGGGGCAAACCTAGTTTTTCTGTTTGGGGCTTCTATTCCAGAAGAGGTACATGATAGGGCCCCATCGGTACAGGCCTTGAGCAGCATGATCCAGTGTGGCTGCCTGTAACCCTCTTAACTCAGAGGATTACAGGCATCTCACCCTCCCAAACACTTAGATGTCTGATTTCGGCTGTCTAAATGTTTTCCCCTGGCTCACAAGGAGAGGAGTCTGAGGCACTGCCAGGTAGTGGTGGGCGGCCCGCCAGGGACCTGACCTGCCTCTGGCTTGGCGGACACTGCTGCTGTGCCCACTGAGCTGGCATAAGAAACGTTAAAAGCGTATTTGCATAACTCGCCAAATTGCAGCCGTTTTTGGCATATCTTACGGCATTTTCTATGTAAAAAGTGGCCCTCCGGGAACCTGGAAGTCACTTCCCTGGCTCGGCTCAGGAGAACACGCGTTGAGCCGGGGAAGCAGGTAGGCGGGGCAGAGTTCAGGGAGTCAAGCTCGGCAAGTTCGCTGGACTTCCACCCCCTGAACGAAATCCTCACACATAGGCTTCCTCATAGCATGGCGGTGCCTCACTCCTTCCCTCCCCACCCCCCCAGAACACCCCCCCCAGCACCGGATCCGGGGTTGCTCTTGTGACTACAGAGCCATGCAGCTGGTGTGGAAAGAACTGGGCCAGTTGCGAGGGTGGAGGGAGGGCACTCCGAATTTGTTTTTCCGAGGATGGAGCTGGGACTTTGAATTATCCTTTGACCATCTAGACAGCATCTAGCAGCCATAGGATTGTGCCCTAAATGGACTTTAAAGATTCACCTATTCTCAGGTCATTCTCTCTTTAAAATAATGAATGATATGGGTAGTATTGGCATGAACTGGTACTGAAATGCGATTACGCATTTTAGCTGGTTTTGATGGTATTGTACCAGTTTGATATTGTTATTTCTATTAGCACGGTGCTGAATTGTTCAATCTATTTATTTTCTACCATTCATTGGGGATAGGAGTGAAAAGAAATTGGCTGCCTGTGCTTCCTGGAAAGCCCCCTCGAGGACTTAAGCAGGACTTCCTCCCTTGGGGCATTCCAGCGGTGCTGCCTGCTGAGGGCCTGAAAGCTGAGCGAAGAGGTCTTCTTCTTTGTCTTCTTCTTTTTCTTCAATAGTCTTTTAACAGCAATGAAACAAAAGCAAAAATGCCTAGCGCTAATTTCTATTATGATGGTTACACGGGGCTCCCTTTGAAACGTGGTTCAAAACTGTAAGCTGGTCCAGAATGCTGCAGCCAGACAACAGCTTCACTGTCTATCGGTCAGTTTCCAGGGAAAATTCAGAGTTCTGGTTATGACTTATAGAGCCCTACAGTATATGGCTTGGGACCAGGCTAACTGAAAAGACTGCCTTCTCCCATACCAGCCTGCCTGGGTCTTAAGTTCCTTGGGAGATTTAAGAAGCCCTTCTCTCTGTCCTGTGCCAATATCAGGAGCACATTTGAGAGAAACACACAAGAGGGATTTCTTGGTGGCTGCTCCCAGACTCTGGAACTCCCTGCTAAGGGAAGTTAGGCTGGATCCCTTTCTTTTGTTCTTCCACCAGCAGGAAAATACTTACATTTCTATTCTGAAAGGTTTTTGTCCTGCTGGGTTGCTATTGAACTGGTTGGGTGTTGTTATTTCTTTTTGTCTATATGTTTTTATTGTACTCTTTTTTTGTATTGAAATCTTATCATTGTTAGTTGCCTTCAGTGCCTTGTTTTTTTTTGGGGGGGGCAGAAAGGTCATGGACCACGGTATCCTCCTGGACCGCCTGGAGGGGTTGGGTATCAGAGGCACTGTATTGCAGTGGTTCCAGTCCTTCCTCTCTGGAAGGTATCAGAGGGTAGTTCTTGGGGAGGAGGTTTTGGACCCTCGGCTGCTCACTTGTGGGGTGCCACAGGGTTCCATCCTCTCCCCAATGCTATTTAACATCTACCTAAAGCCGCTGGGGGCTATCATCAGAGGGTTTGGGGTGTGTTGTCATTAATATGTGGATGACACACAGCTCTACCTCTCTTTCAAGTCCTCACCAAGGTTGGCCGTTGAAACCCTGTCCAAATGCCTGGAGGCAGTGGGTGGCTGGATGGGAAGGAACATGTTGAAACTGAACCCCAGCAAGACCGAGGTACTTCTGGTGGGAGAGAAGGGAAGGTTAGGGGATGTTGACCTGGTGCTGAATGGGGTACATCTACCTCTGAAGGACCAGGTCCACAGCTTGGGGGTCATTCTAGACTCCCAGCTGTCCATGGAGGCTCAGGTGTCAGCTGTGAGCCGGGCGGCACTGTATCAACTCCATCTGATACAGCAGCTATGCCCCTACCTTCCTAACCATCTGCTCCCATCAGTGGTTCATGCCTTGGTCTCCTCTCGCCTAGACTATTGTAATGTGCTCTACGTGGGGTTACCCTGGAAGATGGTTCGGAAGCTACAGCTGGTACAGAACGCGGCGGCTTGCCTGGTTAAAAGCAGCTGCCAGCGTGATCACATCACTGCAGTGCTTAAGGAGTTGCACTGACTACCAGTTGCTTGCTGAGCCAAATTCAAGGTGTTGGTTTGTTTTGACCTTTAAAACCCTACATGGCTCGGGCCCAGTTTATCTCAAGGAGCGCCTCCAGCAACATCAAGTAGGCCACTCAACAATATCTGCCACGGACGGCCTTCTCCTTGTCCCATCAGCCAGAGCAGCCAGGCTGATGGGGACTAGGAAGAATGCCTTCTCTGTGGCGGCCCCCACGTTATGGAACTTCCTCCCTAGTGACCTCCGCCATGCCCCCTCCATGATGAGCTTCCGCTGGGCTTTAAAAACATGGCTTTTCAGGCGGGAATATGGGGTGGGTTAGGATTTTTTATAAAAAATATATATTATACTGTTTTGTTATGTTGTGTTATTATTGTATTGTTTTAACTGTACATCGCCCAGGGTGGCCGGGTGACCGGCCAGATGGGCGATTAACAAATATAATAAAATAATAATAAAAAATGTAATAATAAATAAATAAATGGGATATAAATTTAATAAATAAAAATAAACAGAAATATTATATATTTGCAAGTGGGGCCCTCCAGCACAATGGTTATAGTGTGGAATGCTTCTGTTGGGCTCAGCCTCTAGAAACCTGAATTAAATAAGAGTAAAATGAACAAAAGAATGTAGACATGAGGGTAAAGAGTTTATTAAACTGCTTACCCTCATGTCTACATTCTCGTACACGTACCTCTTTTTGTGCTCGCTGGGTGCTTGGTGAGCACCCCCACCGCTTTATATCTCTCGCGGTGGAAGCGAGGCTCCCAGCGGACTTTCTGGAGCCCGGAAGTGATGTGACAGGTCCCAGCGCTGTGCCAGGAAGTGATGCGACGGGACCCTGGTGCTGGGTTTTTCACGTAAATACCATAGAAAACCACCTTAAAACGGTTGTGAATAGCAAATCACGGCCATTTTAAGGTGGTTTTCTATGGTATTTATGTGAAAAACCCAGCTCCGGGGACCCGGAAGTACCTCTCCCCAGCTCCTCTCCAGGAAGATGTGCCAAGCCGGGGAAAGGTAAGTTCCGTGGGGCTCAGGGGGGGAGCGGGGTGAGTTCGCCCCACTTCCACCAATCGAGTCACGCGTACCTTAGTGATGTCAGCGCTCCTAGCTAAATATGTACCTGTGATGTTTGCACAACCACAGCACATGAGGCATTTGCGAATCTGATCACAATAGAGATAGTAAGTGTTCCATTAACTCATCTTGAAGTGGGCATGATAAGATTCCAACTGCTTTGATTTCAGAAACGTATGTATACATGAAGCTTTCTGGTTGCTTGAGACTTGGAACATTTCATTCGCAATCTTTCATTCCATCTGCTTTGGGTTTAATTGTAAAGTTTCCATCCTTTGAAAATGAGTAATTTTCAAATTGTGTTGGGGATAAAAGGATACAGTCTTTTTCTACACAGCATGTCCCCCCCTCCTTGGAAACTTGTACAGCTATGTAGTCCATCCTTCAGATTGGAGAGAGAGAGAGAGAGAGAGAGAGAGAGAGAGAGATCACATTTTCCAGAGGGGGGGGGGGAATTGTGTTTTATTGCTTTGGCAATGAGTTTTCCCCACAACAGTTGAAGTAGTTCAGGGAAAGTAATAACTGCAATAACTGACTGAGTATTACTTTACATGTACATTTGGTAAACAATGTACATTTATAGGAATATAGGAGGCAGCCTTAGACTGAGTCAGACCCTTGGTCCAGTATTGTCACCACTGACTGGCAGTGGCTCTCCTGGGTGTCAGGCAGTTTTTCCTGCCCTACTTGGAGATGCTGGGGATTCAACCTGGGACCTTCTGCATGCAAAGCAGGTGCTCTACTACTGAGCTAACCCCCCTTTAATCTATTAAGGGATGAATCTGGATGTCCTATACATCTAGTTGTTCTGAGATATTTGGGGTAAAAAAAAATGGCAGCTGACACTGGAGGGTACAATTTTTACTTTAAATGCACAAGAATGACACAGTGGCTTGGGGGCATTCGGGGAAAATAAAATGGCAGCCCACCAGAATCAGCCACCAAAAGAAACTCTTGCTTTCTTTCTGTACAATGTCAGCCCCCTACCTTTCCTCTATCCCATTTCCTTTCCCTTGTTATGACCAACACTTTGTCTCAATTGTTGTATTTACTATCACTGCATTGTGACAGATGAAAAATGGTGGCCAGGCAGCCAAAGCAGTTGCTGTTATTGTAATTTGCAGTGGCAACCCCCCCCCCCCCAAAAAAAAAAACCTTATGAAAAAAGAAGGCACTGGCAGGATCACAGCTTCTAACTCCAAAACACTGCTGGATAATTTCTCCTCTCCCAGAGAAATTCCACGAAATGGTCCCCCAGTTTCTCTGTCCACAAATAGGGTGGATAATTCCAAGAGATCATTTGTACTCTTTGTGCTTCTATTCCTGAGGGAAAGCAAAGCTGCAAGTGATCTTTGCTCACAAAAGGGGGTAGCCAGTAGGTCATCCCCTTCATGATGAGATCCTCTAATTATTTTTTGGAATGGACATGGCTTTTCTCAGTGTCTTGCATCTTTCCCACTCTTTATTGAGACCCCAGGTGCTCAGGAAAGTGACCCCCGAGCTTTTAAGTTTTGTTCTGTTTTTAATTGTGTTTTATACTGTGTGTGTGTGTGTGTGTGTTCCCCCCCCTCTTGTATTTTATTGGATTGTAAATCGCTCAGAGTGGCCGGATGTCTGGCCAGATGGGCGATCCATAAATATAATAAATAAAATAAATAAATAAAAAGTGTGAGCCACCCTTTTTACAGGAGCACAGAGCTTTGACAGCTGTCAACGCTCAGGTTTCCTTTTAAAACAGGTTTTTTGATAGGGCTAATCAGGGATTTTTTGACAGAGACATATGCATATAGATATGTCTATGTCCCTGTTGGAAAAAAAAAACATTTTAAAAGGAAACCTGAGTTTTGACAGCTAGCTGTCAAAACTGACAGCTACCATAAAAAGGGTGGCTCACATTTTCCCACCTTCCCGAGCACCTAGAGTGTGGAAAAGATGCAGGACACTGGGACGAGTCAAGATTAGCAAAAATAAATAAATAGAGGATCTCACTGCAAATGGAGTGATGTACAGGCCACCCCCTTTCATGAACAAATATCACTTGTGGCTTTTCTTTCCCTTGACAACTCACCTTTTGACAGGGGAAAGCAAAGTAAAAAGAAAAACCCCTCTTTGCAGCCTCTCTGGGTCAGTGTTCATGGTGACAGCAGATGCCTCCCAGGACATTGCCCAGGCGAGGCTTCTCATTTCAGACCTGTGCTTGTGTGCAAGTCTGCCTACTTAAAAAAGAAAAGAAAAAAGAAAATATTTGAGCATATTGGGGGCACCAAAAATGGGGGGGGGCTGTGGGAGGACCAAGGGGGAAGGGTGGACAACTCATGATGAGCTTTATCTTTTGTTGGGCACAGCATGGTTTGCTTCATGAAGAACTCACTCTGCATAGCTTAATCACAGGGTAGGTTGTTGTGTCATCTGAACCAGCTCATTGACTTCAGATGAATTGAATGTTTTACCCTAAAGTTTGTTTTTGACCAGCATTAGTAGTAGTGCCTTTAAAGTGCAGCAAGCTTATACAGTAACACCTTGGATTGCAAGTAACTTGGTTTGAGAGCATTTTGCAAGACAAGCAAATTTTTAAATATTTATTTAAAAAAATTCGACTTGATATACAAGCGACGGCTTAAATTAAAAATCTCTGTACAAATTTTTTTGGGGGAATTTCATTTTGATATAAGAGTGTTTTGGATTACAAGCACATTTCCGGAACAAATTATGCTCTCAATCCAAGGCATGACTGTATATATATATATATATATATATGCTGTTATCTTTCATTTCTTTAACACATTAATTTGCCTCTGGTGAACTTGTACTGCAAGCACTGAACTAATGAATGCCAAACTCTTCAGGAAGTCAATGGGTTTCTCCTCTGCAAGTGCAAAGCACATCATATGTATTCCAGTTAAGCCAAATATCTCCCCCCCCCTCACCACACACATATACTGTTCTCACACATAAAAGTATGTGTGTGCATGTGTGTGTGTAGGATATCAATGACTTTGGGTAGGGATGTATGAGAAATTACTTTCTGGGAATTTTTGACCAAAATTGACTCAGTTTGCACTTTCCAGAATTGAACATGGAGCCAAATGCAGTCTGTGGTCTAAGTCAGTACATTTCCAAGCTTACAATGGAATTCATGGAACAAAAAAGGCATTTGAAAAAATGTGGACATTTGAAAAACCCACATGAAAAAATGCATAGTTCTGAAAAATGTACACAAACACATTAAATGGAGAAAAATGTGTACATTTTAAAAAGTGCACAATTGATGCATTCATTGGAGAAAATGTGTACAAAAATATGTTCTAATTTTAATGCAAAAATAAAAGTAAAATAAAACTCACAATCTGATATGGGCATGAGTTTTGATATGGAATCCAGAGAACTTCAACAAGCTTGAATTTTGCTGATTCGTGCTTCCCTACTTTGGGGGGGGGGAGGCAAAATAAAAGACCTTACTGGTGAGGATGGCTTAGACTGAAATACAAGTTTCCAAGGTTTTTTAGGTTTTTTTGTTTTATCAGAAATAACACACAAAAAACCTTGCCACTGCAACAAGCTGTTTTTAGAGGTTGTGTAGCTTCCTTAAACATCACAGCAGTGTTCCCTGTGAAATGTGGTCCTTTGCAAGAGAAGCTATGAACCATGAGGCCCAGGAAAGGTCTGTGAAAGTACTAAAGATTTGGCCTACACCCCTATTCACTGTAGCTGTCAAAGATGTTATTAAAGCTACAAGCCTGTCTGTGTCTCTTTATTCTCTCCCTTGCAATGTCTAAAGCCAATGACAAAAATGTCACATCATGGTGCATTTGTCCCATCCCACACCAGCAATGATGAGAGGCAGGGATATGCAAAGTGTGTCGATGATACATCATGTAGTGTTTGGATCTGTAGGGAGACCAAAACGCTGGTTTATAAAGCCATTGTATTACCAACTTTATTGTATGCCTGCGAAACATGGACTATCTATAAACGTCACTTCCACCTCCTTGAAAGATTTCATCAACGTTGCCTCCGGAAAATCCTGCGAATTACTTGGGAAGATAGGCGAACAAATGTCAGTGTACTGGAAGAAGCAAAACCTACTAGAGTTGAAAAAATGATCTTTCAACGCCAACTTCGATGGACCGGTCATGTTGTTTGAATGTCTGACTGCCGTCTCCCAAAGCAGTTACTTTATTCCCGACTCAACAAGGATGGAAAGCGGAATATCGGTGGTCAATATAAGAGGTTTAAAGATGTTCTTAAGGCTAATCTAAAAAAAAAAAAAAGCAATATAAACATCGAAAACTGGGAAGCTCTGGCCCACGAATGCTTTAACTGGAGGTTGGCCTTTCACAAAGGTTCTATGGACTTTGAAGAAGCCTGAGTGCAAGGTGAAAGGCAGAAACGTGCTAAGCGAAAAGCACGTCAAATGAATTCTTTACAGGACCATCTTCCATCTGGTAACCTTTGTCCTCACTGTGGGTAGCTGTGTGTGGATCTAGAACTGGCCTCCACAGTCACTTACGGACCCATCACTAGAGGCTACCCAATTTTATACAATTTCCTCTTTATATAATTTTCTTTTTGTAATTTTATCCTGGAAGACAATCTTACTCAGTCATGAGTGATCACCTACTACTAGTAGTGTTTGTATTAGATGCTACAGGAACGAGAGAGGAAAGAGACTGTTGTGAGCTCTGTGTCTCTTCTGAGCTTGAGTTTGGTCCACAGCCTCTGTGCCAGAAAAAAGAAAGATGTTCAAGATATATATTTTTTTCCATTTCAGAACTCATTTTTATTATGAAAGATGAGATTTATTCCATTATCATTTGTTAAAGTCACATATGCTTTGTTATTCATCTGTTAGGTTTTTCTTTCTTTCAGTGCTTACATTAGTTTTCAGGGATCTTTTCTTGCTTGTATTTTTGGGTGGTGGGCAGAATGAATCCCCCAGATATTATGTCATTCTAACACATTTAGAGGGGAGAATGGCAGTAGCCCCATAATAATGGCAGCCCTCACTTCTCCTTCTCCTTCCTCTCCTACTGGAGGTTGGACATCATCATGGCTAAACGGAACATATTTCTGTTCAGCCATGATGAGTATATTTGGAAAATATAATGTGGTCGTGTTCCGTTGCCTTCCACATTGCAGTGCTATGGCCGATTACAATGGCTAACATCTCGCCCACAGTTTCCATACTGAAGCCCTATTGGCATCCCTTGCCCTGGCCTCCATTTGGTACTGACACTGCTGCTGCCCAAAGTCAGGTGGAATTTAGAGGCAATTTAATTCCTCAAGGCTCCACAAGCCTCCTGGTCAAGCTCCTCCACCTGAAGCCATTGACTTTCCCAGGGGTCGAGTTATTTACTGCCGCCCGATACTCAGCATAGCTGAGGTTCATGGTGGTGCTACTCACCAAGATCAGCCCCATAATAATGGCAGCCCTCACTGGTGGCCTCTGTTTTGCATCTAAGATGACTCAACTTCTGGGGCATTCTGGGAAAATAAAATGGCAGCCACTCAGAAGAGCCATGGAAATCAGCGTTGCTGCCTCCACCAGTAACAGGTAAGTCCACCCCTCCGAATGAGCCATGAATGGGTATGGATGGGACACCAAAAATCCTACCCATATCTAGAGCTGGCATCAAAGGGAGGCATGGTTGAGCACCTGCATCTGCCACACCCCAGCAGGGGCCCACTGACAAGAGTCTCCTGGATTTGCTCCTCCTCTTTACCATTGCAATGTTCTCATTCACCTGCCTCTCACTCTGGCTCAGACAACAGCGTGGTGAGAAGGACGAGCAGTAGATGCCACTGCCTGCTTGCTAACTGGCTCTCTGCCTTTCAAGCAAGCAAGTGGTCACAATGACAAGAAAGAGGATGAAGAGTAAGACAATGGTGGTGAATAGGTAGACTCACTGAAGGAGGGGGTCCATGGAGAGTGTCTTGCTCAAGGGCCCTCCAAAACCTGGATGTGGAACTGCCCATATCCATTTGTTACTCATTGCATTCATTTCAGATCAAATGGAAATGGAAAGGAATGGGCTGGATTTGGTTAATTTTTTCATTTGTTCCAATACAAAAGCACACCCCAGCAGGAATGGAACAGGATCATCATTGCAAAAAATGAAAATGGTACACTTCTGCAGTTGTATGCAGGTTGACAGTTTAGGGAGCCTTGGAAACTACCAACAGAACAGAGAACAGCATTATCAGTCATCCAGTACAACCTCTACACAATGAATAGTAGCAGTGAGATTTCCTGGAGGTGGAAATGACAACTCTGTTGCTACTATGGCTACATGATATAGTTACAGAGCTGTCATTTCCCCTCTCCTAGGGGTGGGGGTGGGAAGATGCACTGTATGATGATGATGCATCCCACTTTCCAAACACTGATGGAAGGAAGAAAGGGCAAATGGCTCCGACAAAAAGTGACTGCAGCGTATGCCAGAGGCGTAATGGAACAAGCAAGGCTACAAAAGAACAGGACAGGGAGAGAAGGGGACATAGCAGCATGATGCTCAAGATGGAGATTGGTCCAGAACTACTCTCATGAGGTGGAGCCAGTATTGGTACACACATCAGTGTGAGAGCTGGTTTATGTTACTTTCCTTGAGCTCACATGCTGGCTTGTTGCTAGCAAAGCCAAGTGTCACACACTTCCTGAATGCACAATCTACTTGTTCAGAGACTTCAACTGATTTAGTACCACTTCTCCAAAACTTCTCACTGCTAGGGCAAGTGGGGAGACTGTAATATTATGAACAATGAGTATATATTTATTTATGTTATCATATGTATATCCTGCCTTTTTTTGCTGACTGCTGACTATACACAGCAGCACAATATGGAAGAGGTGGCCACAGTTTCATTATTGAAAGGCATATGAAGATGCCTCTTGTGAGATTTTTGGGATGGGATGTCAAATTACATCTCTCACTAGACCTGAAGGGAACACCTGAGGCCTGCACTGTGTATGTGGTGGTCCTGTATCCGTGGAGGAAAGGCAAAGTTAAGAAGGGCAAAGCTAAGAAGGGAAAGGCAAAGCTAAGAGAAGGAAACATGTGACCCACCGTCTTCTGTCCTGATGTGCTCCTCCACACTGAAGTAGATCAATCCTGGGGAACCTGTGGCCCTCCAGATGTTGTTGAACTCTGTCAAGGAACAGAACTGTCCTCCATTTTTTTGGTATTTTGTTTGGTTTTAGGTTATTATGGGGTTACACCCTTTTTTGTGTGGTGCTAGTCACTTCCTGCCAAATAGTTTAGTGGTCAAAAGTGTAGTTAGAATGTGGAGGTCAGGAACTTTGCTCAGGAAGCAAAAGAGTCTGCTTATTAATTGGAGACTGTCATGGACTAGTCCTCACTCTGGCATTGTGTTGTTGTGCAGCAGCAGCAGCAGCAGCAACAACAAAACATAAAACAGTGCTGAGTAGAGAAGGGGAGCATTATCACTGTCATTCGTAGGCCAGGAAAAAGATATGCCCTGTTTAAATGTCCTCTCAAAAGACTGACAAAAGACTTGGTGGCAAGTTCGGGTGGGGGAAAGAGAATTGTAGCTTAAGCCTAGTTTGAAGCAGCCCAAATGTCACCTTTTTTCCTTGGGTTCTGAGCACTGACTAGTAATGTCTTATCTGTAGCTTGACCAACCAACCCACCAACCCACTTGCTTGTATTCTGGTTAGTGCCACATTTTAACCTTTTGGCATAAGCCACAAAGCTTTCTAGTGTGATTATGCCTTCTTTCGAATTTGTTTATTGGCCATGAGGTTGGGTTAGAGCAGGCCAGGCAGCATGTGGCATTATTTTTAAGGAGAAGAAGGGAAGGTACAACTTTGCCTTAACAAATTGAACTATGAGGCTAAATGGAGCAGCTTTTAATAATCACTCAACCTGGAACAAATAAGATTACAGAGTAACCAGCAGGAGAGAAATTGAGGGTCTGCTTAAAAGACTAGTGTGGATGAAATGTGTCATGTTTCCCCTTTTTCTCTGCATGCAGAAATTTACACTTTGAGGCCAGCTCTTCTTTTATTTCCAAAGAGGAGATTATGCAGCTTCCACTTCTTATCTGCCACATGAAGAACACAGATTCTCCAGGCGGCTGCATTTCAAGGCCTGTTGCAAGCAGTTTTTATTTATTCTTTGGTACCGCGGGGACAGCAGCTTCGATCAGACCCTTCCTGTTAGAAGAGGCTGAAAAGATTCCCTTGCCCTTTTCCAAAGGTTGAGGTCAGTGGGGTGGTGTTCCAAGAGGCAAGACAAGGAGGGAGAGACAAGCAGGTGAGCTGACAGCAAAGATCTACCAGTGACTATAAATGAGCTCAGAGAGAAAGCAACAGAAAGGTCACTTGACTGGAACTACTAAAAGGGATGGAGCTGTGGCCAGAACATTGACTGGAAACCAGTGGGTTTTTCATGTACACTGTAGGATTTTACACAGAGCTGTATTTCTAATGTGAGAAATGCATGGGATCGACCCTTCTCATTGAGCCTTGCTGTGATAATTTTGTTTCATATGGCTAACATAACATGTATAAGCCTAACATAACAGAAACATTATGTTAAAGCAAAATGTTTTGGCTTCCACCTCCAAATAAAATAAAACCAAATAAAATAAATGGTGGATATTTTTACATGTAGTGGCTGAAACCAAGAGGATAATCGCAAAGAACCAGTGCAATATTAAAGTCCGTACAATTAAAGAATGGATTATTAAAGAATGGCACATCACCCAAATTACAAAACTTACAAAAATGGTTAAATTTAGAAAGGCAAGACAAAAGTCAGGGAACTTTGTAAACACATGGTGTCCCTTTGACTGAATCTGGGAAGGCTAGATATTGGGTTGAATCCAGATTTAGTCATACTTAGAGGACAAGTTAATCATTGATGGGTGTACTCTAAGCATGGCTAAGTCTGGAGCCAACATATGATATTGATATTAAATAATGGTAAAGGCACTTCAGTTCTCCCCCCCCCCCCCCGATTCTGCAGTTTTCTTTTGTCTTTGCTGACATTACATAAAGAAATTGTCACATTTGGAAATTAATTTTATAATTATATATACTAAGTGTGGCTAAGTCTGGATCCAACTCATTGTCTGACAGCCACAGATACTATCTAGTACTAGTGCTTTTCGGGAAGTCTTCCAGCCATATCTATATCTATCTCTATATCCATATCTACCGAGGGAGGGAGGGAGGGAGATTCTTTGATGATGGTGGTGGTGATAGTGAAGCAAGTATCTAGTTCATTATATATCTCTAATTCAGGCAGGGTGGATAGGCAGTTTTAGGGTGGGCAGTTGTCCCCACTCTCTTAGCACTATCCACTACGACACATCTGGAGGGCAATAGTTTGGGGAAGGCTCTTTACCCTGTGATGTTCCCTCCCAGCTCAAACCTGGGAGTCTCTGCTAACTTAGGAGGCTTTTAGCTGCTTGAACATCTTCCTCAAAGGCTTTACACCTGGAGATAGCTGCTCATATGCACTTTGAAGATGGTATAGTTCTATGAGAGGTCTGTACCACACCCCAAATAGCACATTTATTTGGCTCTCTTAGTGCTTTGAGCCCTTGTTGATAGCAGCTGTTTGAGGAAGGTATACACACTGACTCTCCCTATTGACCAGAGGTAATCCCTATTATTATTATTATTATTATTATCATCATCATCATCATCATCATCATCATCATCATCATCATTATTCAGAGTAATCCCCTCTTCCCAGTGGTGATGGAGATGGGTAACATTAGGCTATAGATTTAATTATTTCCGGGGGTAAGATCATTAATGATCCTTACATGTTAATGTATATGAATTCACTTGGAAATGTGGTAAGCCAGCCCTGCTGAGTGCAGCACCTCTACTGCTCATTCCACTGTGGGACCCTGGCCTTCTGCCCCAATGTCCTGCCCTGATGGCACCACAGCCTGTGGTACATAAATCACTGTCCCTGTTTCCCCACTTATCTTTTTCCTTTTTGAAATGCCTTATTAAAATGTGGTTAGTGAGTTGCTGCTGGAGCTGCCATGCTTCAGCTCCCTCCCTACAGTCTCTACAACAGGGCTGGGTCACCTGTGGCCCTCCAAATGTTGCTGGACTGAACTCCCATCTTCCCTGGCCATTGTCCTTGCTGGGTGGTCCTGACTGAAGTTGGATTCCAACATCTGGATGGCCACAGGTGCCACATCCCTGCTCTAAAAGTGGGACGTGCATACACTGTCTCTCTAGCATGATGATGCACTTATATGCCCCCACTGCCTTATGCTGAGTCAGACAGTCTATCTAGTATTGTTGACACTGACTGGCAGTTGCTCTCCACGGTTTCAGGCAGGATTCTTTCTTAGCCCTACCTGGAGCTGCTGGGGATTGAACGTGGGACCTTCTGCATGCAAAGCAGTTGCTCTACCACTAAGCTACAGCCCTGCCTCTCCCTACAGTCTGCCATTTCACACACTCTGCAGAGGTGTATTTTGAACTGTGGAGAGCACCCAGTTAGCCCCACCGAGTGAATAAAGCTAGCTACAGTCTGAAACAGCAATCTGAAATCAGGAACTTTGATCTGTTCCTATCACTATCATTTGGGACAAATAAAATATTCACCATTCATAAAATTTGCTTCCTTTGATCAGGAAAAAATGCAATTGCTTAATTAGCTGTGATTTACAGCCTCGTAGAGGACAAGGTATTCACATTGTTTCTTGAAATGAAGGGGAAACACTGGCTGTGCTAACATGATCCACAATTGAATTTATTGTTTCAGTCCTAATGACAGAAATACCACAATGTCAATTCCGAGTTAGTGGGCAGCTCGACTGAGACCATTTTCATTCATCACATTGACAGTGATCTTAATCAAATTGACTATTCCTAACAAAAAGGCCTGTGATGACTGAATGATATTGCTTTTTTGCCTTAGGGGAACATTTACACAATTAAGAAAAGCAGATTGAATGATAATAAAGAAAACAAATGAAGATTTATTCATAATCCACAAAAAGGACTGCAATAATTTAATTAAGGGTGGGCATGGGACATTGCAGAGGAAGTAGCTGTGATTGGATGCAAAGGAAGGGCGGGTGGATGGGAGGAAGTGAAGTTAAACAGCAGAGATGAAGTTGATCCGGACTTTGATTTTCTGTAAAATCCAAGCTTATGTAGCTGCAGAAATTTCATTGATCTGATCTTAAGAGACATAGGAATGCATTGACAAGGCTGAACAGTGGCAATAGACAAATAAGAAAGATTCAGGGCTGTGAGCTTCAAAGCTCTATGGGACTCCTATGACCACATACAGCATCATGATGCATATTGCACCTTTCCTGGTCCTTTGAAAATGAGTACAGGTTCATGGAGTTCTATCCTGAAAGCATCATCCTCATCACCATCATCATCCTGCTTTTTTATACAAGATAATCAAAGCAGCCTCCAAGATGAAAATAATACAATCTGTATCATCACCTATAAAATAAGCATCATTAAGACATGAGTCAAATCAATAACAGCATTAAAAAAAAGAAGCTTCGAATTCTACAGAACGCAGAGCATAATTCTAACCCAGTTTGAAGGTTATATGAGGGGGGCTCTGCATCAATGGGGAGGGACATTCAGACATCAGCCATGGCAGCCCCTCTATGCCTGCAGAAAGCTCCACTGGCATAGATCTATTGCCAGTGCTGTTTCCACCTGAGGTAGTACCCAAAATGGGGTGATTCTGACGTGGGGCAGGATGGGTAGGAGTGGCTTTGGATCCAGTGGATCAAGGCCCCTTTTTCCCCCTCAAGAGGCTCCAGAATTGAAACTGGCATAGTTATCTAGTTAGGCCTCATCTTGAGTACTGCATTCAGTTCTGGGCACCACACTTTAAGAAGGATGTAGACAAACGGGAAAGGGTTCAGAGGAGGGCAACAAAGATGATAAAGGGACTGGAAACAAGGCCCTATGAGGAGAGACTGAAAGAATTGAGCATGTTTAGCTTTCAGAAGAGAAGACTGAGGGGAGATATGATAGCACTCTTCCAGTACTGGAAAGGTTGTCACACAGAGGAGGGCCAGGATCTCTTCTCGATCATCCCAGTTTGCAGGACATGGAATAATGGGCTCAAGTTGCAGGAAGCCAGATTCCACCTGGACACCAGGAAAATTTTCCTGACTGTTCAAGCAATACACCAATGGAACCAACTACCTAGGAAGGTAATGGACTCTCCCACTCTGGAGGCATTCAAAGGGTGGCTGGACAGCCATCTGTCAGGGATGCTTTGACTTGGATTCCTGCTTTGAGCAGGGGTTTGGACTCGATGACCTTATAGGCTGCTTCCTATGATTCTAAGATCTATGATTCTATGATCTTCCTGTGTTGCCAAGAGGCAATGGTTCTTTTTAGGATTCAGAATTCAATGAACCCACTAATGGGTGAAGGCAAGCGGGATTATTATTACACAGAAACAAATTAAAGCAGAATGATTAAAGCAGAAAGTTACAGCAAGAAACTACAGAGCAAAAAAGCAAGGCTTACGCCCCTACAATTCCTGGGAATCCCATCAAATGGCACCAGACGTGACTTCAATAACGGCCTGATGGGCCTGTGTTGAGATCCCACCCTGGGAGCGTCCAGGGATTCATATATACCATTATACTTATATTAACCTCACTCCTATTCTAGCCATAATCCAATGACTTCAAGAATGTTTGGTAGTAAACCAGCATAGATAGTTCCATGCCTAGCGCAGCTACACGTGACAGTTGTATTTACCTTCATATAAGTGCACATGGGCCCGATTTGGATCAGGACCATGGCATTCTGGGAGGAGGGGTTAAACCTTTCCCCACTCCCCCCCCCCACAAAATCCACCCTACAGAACGGGGTGTTAAAAGAAGGTAAATAAAACTATCGTGCAAATCTCCACTATGTGTGATTAGCTGAATCTTTAGTTTGGTCCTAAGACTATATCTAACTCAGGGCCTTTTTAAAACATGACGAAGTCTTTCTATGCCCTTCCGCTGAACATCTGATGGTGATTCTGATCTTATGACTCTGGGAGATCCATATGGCAAAACAACTTGGAATATTGTTCCGATTCTGAATGTGCCCACCAACTTCCCATCCCAATGACTCAGTTATCACACTGGGCCATATTTGATATGTTTTGTCCCCATGCCTTGAAAAAAAAATTGGTTTGGGGGTTGAGTTCAGCTCATATTGAACCTTTTCAGCTCTGGGGTGGGAGATTTTTTATAATTTGAAAGGGGTGGGGAGGAGATAAACCACGGCAGAGGAGCCATCCCTTCCTGATCCCTGCCAGTGGAAGGAGGGGAGAGGTTTTCTTTTCACCCTGCTGTTCTACTCTTTAACTTTACCTCCAATTGATACCAATCAGAGGCACTTCGGAGGTGGAAGGGAAGGAGGCTGAAGAACCATCAGGATACATTGTATCCTGGCAGCCCCAGTCTCCTCCCCTCCCTGCCCCCCAAAACACCCCCTTTATCCCCTCTCCAAGGTCAATTTTCCTACCTTGGAGAGGCAGCTGGTGCAGTTATTTCCACACCAGCTGTGTGTGTGTGTGTGTGGGTGGGTGGGTGTGGCGGGATGTGTGTGTCAGAGCATGGATTCCCATCACCAAGGTCAGAGCTCTGTCTCTGACCTTGGATCTGGGAATCCGAATTATCCTATGCCCCCCCCCCCCCCCCGATGATGTCTAGGGGCCATAGGAGTGCTCTACCCATCTGTTGCTCTGATTGTTAATTTTATTGTTGGCTCTTTAATATTTTTAATATTGGGCAGAGTGATCCCATCATGGCCCCTAGACAGCATCTAGAGGGTCACAGGATGCTTTGGATTCCCAGATCCAAGGTCAGAAAAGAGCTCCGACCCCGGTGCTGGAGGTCCATGCTTGGATCGTCCTCCCACCCCCTCGCAGCCAGCATGGAAAGAACTGTGCTGCTGGCTGCTTCTCCGTGATCATAAGAGAAGGGATGATAAAGGGAGTGTTCCAGGGGGCAGGGAGGGGAGAAAACTGGGTTCGCCAGGATATGACATATCCTGGCAGTGTTCCAGTCTCCTTCCCTCCCTGTCTGAATGAAGAGCTGCAGCTAGACAGCTGAAATCAGCCGTCTAGCTGATTTGTAGGGTGGGAGGAGCGGGGAGGCAAAGATCGCCTCTGTGCTCCTTCTGCCCTGCATAGGATGCCCATGATCCTCTGAGTTTGGAGGCTTATATGGGCATCCCCATTGGATTGCACCCTTAATGTTTTAATATTTTGAAATTTTCATTTGTTATATTTATTGTTTTTGTAATTATTTCATGGTTGTTCTAGGTACTTTTCTGATTGTACACTATGCCAAGGGCATATGCTGATCGGGTGGTGTATATATATATTTAATAAATAAAGGAATATTTTTTATGCTATCCTAACAGTTTGATCTCCAATGGAGTTTAAAGCTATAAGGACCGCTAGCCTATCCTGCATGATAATGCTGCTTTCTGAGAGTTTATACACTACCAATCCTGTGCATCTTTTCCCCATTTGCTTGTCAAGGTATGACAGAAGGCTTCTTCTTCCAAAAAGACCTGGGAACCTCTGATCACAGGCAGTTTGGAGTCACTGCATCACATAGAAACAACTTCAGAGAGTGTCAAAGTCAGAAAGCACACAAAGCCTCCGTCAAGTTGATGCACGCACATGCCCAGCCACAGGTGCAAAGGCACAAAGATAAGTGTGCAAAATTCTATTTGAAGTGGGGTGGAAAACTGAAATAAAAATCTGGAGATGAATAAACCAAACGCAGGCATCTCCTGTTTCTCATACACTGGAGCTGTCAACGATCTCATTGCAGTTGTCTTTTGATGCCGATGGGGGGAAGTTGATTCTTACAATCTGAACCTTTCTTGTCTTCACCACAACATGACTTCTACTTGTCGAAGAGTCATTAGGGAAAGTTTCCACTCTACAAGTTTACCAGTTTGATGATTTCAGTTATTGGCAGGGCCATGGGGTTTTATTGATTTAATTGGTAAATCCATCCATGCTTTCATTGGTTAATGGAGAATTTCAATCTGTGGATCAAGGATTGAAGGGCAAGTTATTTCTTTTTAAAGATACAATGCTTTGGTATGTTAATGTAATAGCATATTAAATATTTAAATAGCCTTGATTACACTGTTACACATTCTCTCACGTTTCTTTTAAATATCCTCAAAAATGTTCCTGCACTAAGATTATAAGTAATAAGTAAATACATGGGTTACTATAATATAACCAATATTTACTTTAATATAAGTAAATATATTGGCTAATAAGTAAACATATTGGTTCAAACTATTAATTGATCAGTTTAAAACCAGATCATTAAACAACTAAGGGTGCGATCCTATGCAAGCTTAGACAGAAAAAAGTCCTCCAACTTTCAGCATGCCCTATGCTGGGAACTGGAGGACTCTTTTCTGTCTAAAGGTGCTATAGGATTGTGCCTTAAGAACTGTTAATAGGTGGAGATTTATTTATTTAAAATATGTTATTCCTACCTTTAAGAACATCAGAAGAGCCACGCTGGATCAGACCAAGGGTCCATCTAGTCCAGCATTCTGTTTGGACAGTGGCCAACCAGCTGCCCATGGGAACCCCACGAGCAGGGCTGGTGCAAGGCAGTTTGGTGCAGTTTGGTGCCCCCCCTTCCCACTTGAGCCCTCCCTCCCTATTTCTGGCACCCCCTTTAGCCCTGCGCCCTAGGCAGCTGCCTAGTTGGCCTAATGGTAGCACTGGCCCTGCCCACAAGCAGGACATGAGTGCAACAGCACCCTCCCACCCATGTTCCCTGGCAACTGGGGTACATGGGCATACTGCCTTTCAGGGCCAGGCCTAGACATGTCACCACCTGAATGATGATTGCTCCCCCCACCGCACGCACGCCTCCTTGCGCTGCTGCCACCAGTCACTGCAAAATCAGGCAACAGGAGAGAAGGGAGCGACCATAGCTCTGTGGTAGAGCATGTGCTTTGTGTGCAGAAGGTCCCAGTTTCAATCCCTTGCAGCGTCAGATTAAAAAAGCATCAGGTAGCAAGTGATGAGAAAGCCCTGTGCTTGAGACCCTGGAGAAACACTGCGGGCCAGTTCGCATGACACAGAAGCCCCCCACGGTTCCCGTGTCATGCGAACGCTGGCCGGGGGGTGCCCCCGTGGGACGGCCCTGTGCGGGAAGCACGGAAAGTCACCATGGGTGGTAGAGGGGTAAGCCCTTACCGCGTGTCGCCACCCTGCCGTGCAAATAGCGGGCGGCCGTCCCATGGGGGCCGCACAGAGGCGGCAGCCCAGAGTGGCCAGAGCTGTGGCCGCTCCGGCCTGTAGGGGCAAACGGCCCCTCTGGGCATCCCAAGCTGCCGCCCCCTAGTGCTGGGAGGCCCGCACTGCAGTGCATGGACTGCCGGCTCCAACAGGGGCCGCCCACGCAGGTCATCTGCGGCACCCCACCAGACCCTGCGGGAGGCCCCGTGGTGCCTCCCCCGCTCGCCGCCTGGGTCGTACGAACCGGCCCTGCCAGTCAGAAGAACAGACAATATAGGGCTTGATGAACAGATAGTCTTTTCTGATATAAGGCAGCTTCCCTATGTTCCTAGAACCACAGAGCTCAAATCTACCTAGCTGGCAGTGGAGGCAGAAGACTGGTGGTCCAGGAGGTAAGGTGCTGGAATCTGAATGTCAGGTGCTACAGTTCAAAACACACATCCCTCCGGTGTCCAACAGTTACAGAGAATTTAGAACTGCTATTGACATCTTCTAAAGCACATGGCAACATGAAATTAGGGATGCCCACACAGACAAAAAATAGGTCAAAGCAAGTTTGCATTGGCAGAGAGACTAAGGCTGCAACCCTAAATACACTTACTTGCTTCTGAGTAGACCTGCATAGGATCATACTCAGGGATGTTGAATTTGCTTGTCATAATGGGGTGTAATGAATAAAGATTCATCGGTTTCCCTGATTAATGCTTCTGCAGATGGGGGAATGTTATGGAAAATTATTCAAATGATAAAATTGAATTCAGGAAGATTTACTGCTCCAAGGATCTCTTTGGCAGGAGGAAGAGAGGACGCAGTCTGACAAAGATTCAGCAACAGTTCCCTGACCTTTTGACTGTTACAACCAAGCCAAATGCCAAAAAGTGAAAGGTCAGGAAGGAAGGCAAATATCCAAACATCCTCATTCCTGATATAAAATATTATTCATTAGCGGACATTTTCTGTCACTTAAAATATAAAACCTGTGATTAAAAGTTTATGTGGGGTAGCTCCCCTTTCATGGCACAGTGGAGGAAAAATGTTTTGTGCTTCAGAAACCAGAAGTAGGGTGCACCAAACTGGAAGCAGTGTGGTCATGATTTTGCATGAATAGACACTGCTCATTTGGCCACGCAGCATATTTTGTCTACTTATTTACAACCCAATGCATTGAACATATTTCATTTCTAACCTGCCCTTCCTCTGAGAAGCTTAGGGCAGTGTCTGTGGTTTCTGACCTACCGCTTCATTTATCCTCACAACAACCCTGTGGTAACTTAGGTCAGAGGCAGGCAGCCTGCAGGCCTAGCGTCACGTCACATGTGGACCTCATCCTAACTTCAAACACCCTCTGAGGTGATCAGTCTAGACCTCTGGAAAGAGCTGAGTAGGCGGGGGAGGGGGGAGAGAGGGGAGAGATGGGTGGAGGCTGGCGGCTCCAATGTCAGTGGGGCGGTGCATCCACTCCAGGGCACAGCCTGAACTTTTAAGGAGCTATCCATGGTTCTGAACCTAATTTGGGGATTGGGTTCAGCACCACGGATAGCTCCATTGAAGTTCAGACTAAAGCCTGGAGTGGATACACTGCCCCACTGACATTGGAGCCGCCAACCTCCACTGGGGATGTCACACACACACACAGAGAGAGAGAGAGAGAGAGAGAGAGGGTCAGAAAGAGAGACTGAGACAGAGAGGGACAGAGAAAGAGAAGGAGCAGCAGAGAGAGAGAGAGAGAGAGAGAGAAGTTCAAGAGAGAGAGAGAAGTTCAAGTGGTGGCCCTGCCCACTTTGGCTCCAGTCCAGCACACTGCACGCATATGGCCCCCAACAGAATACCCCCAAGAGTAAGCAGCCCTCTACAGGGAAAAAAAAAAAGGTTCCTCACCCTTGCCTTTGGTTGAGAGAGAGAGAGAGAGAGAGAGAGAGAGAGATGTTAGTTTTCAGATGTCTGCTAAAGTTCTGTGAGTATTACAGTGTGCCTGCTTCTGCCAATATGCTTCTAGCTTCCAGCACACAAGTAGTACAATCAACTCACAGAGCGACTTGTAACTCTTCTGCTCCTCTTGTAGTATTCAGGAGCAACACCTTCACTAGTCTAATTGTTTTATTATACTTCATAAGACAATTACAAACTACAGGATACAGTAATACCTTGGATTGCAAGTAACTTGGTTTGAGAGCATTTTGCAAGACAAGCAAATTTTTTAATATTTATTTAATATTTTTTTTACTTGATATACAAGTGACGTCTTGCAATACAAGTACTGTAGTACGGCTTAAATTAAAAATCTCTGTACAATTTTTTTTGGGGGGATTTCATTTTGATATAAGAGTGTTTTGGATTACAAGCATGTTTCTGGAACGAATTATGCTCTCAATCCAAGGCATGACTCTACATGTTCCACTACAAATATATACAGATTCAGTCAGTTCAGAGAGCAAAAAGCAGACATCAAAGAGAGAAAGAAAAGAAGAAGAAAAAAAACTCAAGACTGCTCAGCTCCTCCTGTACAGCTAAAAAACACACCCAGCTGTATGAGAGAGCCAATGACAGACAAGACAAAATATATGACAGTATAGCAACTGTACACCATCGTCATGCCCATATCATGTGACACATTTTTTGTTACACCCACTCTCTCCTTACTGTGATGAAGGACACACAGATATGGAAATAATGAACACCTGTTGCTTAGACTTCCTGAGACCTTCAGCAGTGCATTGCAGAATTTCCAACTGACTATGTAATACTGAAACTGAAACTATCAACCAAGCACATGTTTGATTAATAATCGAACAAGAGAGAGAGAGAGAGAGATTGGCCCACAGTCACCCAGTGAGAGCTTCGTGGCTAAGCAGGCAACTCAACCTAGAAGTGAGGCAGGTGGCTACCAGGAGGAGGGCCTTTTCTGCTGTGGCACCCCAGTTCTGGAATGACCTGGCGCCTACATTGTACTCTTTTTGGCACCAGGTGAAGACCTTTCTATTCTCCCAGCCATTTTAATCATTTTAATCTTGTAGTTGTTTTTAACTCTGTTATTGTAATTTGAACTGCTGCTGCTAGCTTTGCTGTTTGTTTTTAATCTGTGGTTTTAAATCTTATATTTATATTATATTGTATTTTATGGTTTTAACTGTTGTAAACTGCCCAGAGAGCTTCGGCTATTGGGCAGTATAAAAATGTATTAAATAGATAAATAAATAATAACTAGGAATGCCTGAGGAAATTTAGAGATGTGCTAATCAGCGAAAAATCTTCAAATTCCACCCCGAAGTTCATTCTGATTCATGTCCCTATCAGATTGTGAGCTTTGCTTTTTTTTTCTTTTTCTTTTCCAGGTGTATGCATCCATCGTGCACATTTTGGAAATCTATGCATATTTTTTTCATCCCATTGATCAAAGTGTGTTTGTGCACATTTTTCAAAAGTATGTGTTCCTTCATGCACATTTTTCAAATGCACTTGTTGTTGTTGTTTTTGCTCTGTGAATCGCATTGCAAACTGAGAAATGAATGGACTTCATTGCACCAGCACATTGCATTTGGGTCTGTGTTTGGTTCTGGAAAGTATGAACTGAGTCAATCCTGGTCAAAAATGAATTGAAACAAATTTCCCATACATCCCTACCTGAGCAAAGCAATCTTTGTTTATGTTATTTATTTGTTTATTTTATTTAAAATTATCTTGAGGCCGCCGTTAAGGGAGAAACCCTTTGAAATATTGTACACAAAATCTCTTGATCTGCATCTTGCAGACTAATATGCTGATCAGAACCTAGCTAACCACTGGATTTCTCACTTTCCCTCAAGATACAATGCAGTTTTCAGCAGTTTCAATGTATCAATAAAGATATGCATTTAAAAATACATATGTTGACAGAAAATATATACCTTGAAATACATCTTTAAAAATTCAAAGAGTAAGGCAGAAATGGGACTGAATGGAATTATGGCCAAAAGTGAGTTGGGCCAGACACAGTCACATGCATGAGTACCTGACTCTAGCCACTATACTACACTGCCTTTCAGAGCCCCCAATTAAATATACAGATTCCATGCATGTACTGGTACAGGCACAGGTTATGTTCAAACATTTGGCTGAACACAGAGATCAGGAGTGGGTACAGGGGGCCTTTCACGAGCCACCGGCGCTAGAACCAGAACCCCCTGGCACTACAACCAGGAACAGGTGTGTTTTCATTGCCACAACATCCCAGACATTTCTCTCTTTTTTCAACCACTGTCACATTAGAGGAGCATATGCTCTTTTGCTAGTATAATTGTTGCAGCAGTCTAAAGGTTCACAATAAATTCTCTGTCCACTGACTGAACACAGCCTTTTAAATAACCCAGTGATGTTACAATTGGGTCGTAGCTAAGTTTATGGCTTACTTTTTATTTTATTTTATATGTACTCCCATAATGTTAAATCTGTCATCTGAGATAAGTGATGGAAGTGAATGAAATGATTTGCTGAAATCCCATCATGATCTTGCCCAAATGTGCCTCTCTCTCCCTACCTCCTTTTCCTACCGTGCATGTCTGGTTTTATATTTGAATGGCAAAGCAGAGCTGCAGGGGTGGTTGTGAGCGGGAGGACACCCTACCTCGCTGATGGATTTGTGACTTGAGTGCGACTCAGAGACAGACAGCTGAGAATTTCATTTGGAGCCTTACCAAAATTCACACATTTCTTCATGAACGGGAAGGAAAGAATTTAAGATTTAAAAAAACATCAAAAGCGAGAGAAAGAGAAACTGACAGATTTATCCATCCAGGCAGAGGGCTTAGAGCACTTAGCTCTTAAAAGTCTGGCTTGGAATCCCTATGTATTCAGACCTGTTTGTGATGCTGAATTCTATATGGCAGGAAGATACAACTTCCAGTGTGCACTGGGCTGTGCAGAGGGAGATGAGAGGGAGCGCGGGGCCATTCCACCAACCCTGCCAGAATTGATTCTTTCCCCCCTTTTCCCCCTCCCCATTCCTTTTTTTCCTTGTGTGCCATTTTTTTTTTAGATTGTAAGCCTGCGGGCAGGGACTGTCATGTTATATGTAAGCTGCGCTGGGAGCCTTTTGGCTGAGGAGCGGCATAAAAATGTTTCAAATAAATAAATTAAATAAATAAACTTGGTCCTCTCTATGCTGGGAATAGCTGTGCTGATGGAAAGAACCTGGGATTATTAATTTTTTAAATGAAAATGAGAGAGAGCGAAACTGACAAACTTGTCCATCCAAGCCAGTGAAGTACAGATTTCGTTAAATCCATTCAGTCTGTGTTTCACGGATTGTCAGGCATCTTTCATTCCGTCATCTGCTTATTGACAGAATCAGATTCTTCCCAATTTCTCAAACTTGTGTTAGCATTGGAAAGTGCACACTTGCACAAATGTGCACTTCCGAAAATGAACATTTGCGCAAATGTGCAAATCTCCCCCCTCCACATTTTCACACTTTAACCTATGCGGGGAAATGTGAATTTTCAGTCTGTGTTGCCCCTCCATATTGTCATTATTTTTGTATGACTGAATGTGTGTACAGTTCTGGAAAGTTAAAGAAACAAACAAAACAAAACCAGTCTGCAAGTCTGTGAAATCTGTGCGACTCAGAAAAAGCCGGTCCACTGTGGAATCCACAGGCTGGCCTCGTAGAAATCTGAACTCTTTTGAATCTGTGGTGGATTACTCCAACATCCCTAAATTCGAGCCAGGGGGCTTTGCGTGCTTATATCTTAAACGTCTGGCTTTGAATCCATGTGCATTCAAGCCATGGTTGTGATGCTCAATTAGGGTTGTTACTTCTTTTTCTTTCTTTTTTCTTTCTTTTCCTGATAAGTCCTTCATGTTTAATATGGTAGGCAGGTCCAACATGATTCTTTCTAGGCTGGGAATTGCTGTGCCTATTGAATTTGGGTAAATGGGTGAGAATTCTGTTTGGTTTGTGTTTTTGAAAAGGATTTACCAAAATTCCACTGAATGCCTAAGGAGACCCTGGTGGCCTGGTGGCTCACTGTGAGGGACAGCCATGCACATATTCTCATTGCTAGCCTTGGTAGCTCATGACACATGATTTGTCAAGCTCTGGCCCCTTCGTCACCCTTTTCACCCCTTCTTTACCCTTTACACCTTCCCCATTCTTCTGCAATAGTTAAATTATGGATTTCACTTCCAGAAGATGTAGTGATGACCACCAATTTGGAAGGGGATTGGACAAATTCATGGAGGAGAAGGCCATCAATGGCTACTAGTCCTGATTGGCTATATACTACCGTCAGTAGTATCAGAGGCAGGATGCCTATGTACACCAGTTGCTGAGGAGCATGGGTGGGAGGGTGCTGTTGCACTCATGTCCTGCTTGTGGGATCCCATGGGCAGCTGGTTGGCCACTGTGCAAACAGAATGCTAGACTAGATGAACCCTTGGTCTAATTCAGCATGGCTCTTATGTTCTTAATATACCAACTTCCTCCATTTGTCTGAAACTACAAAATGTTCAGCTAGTCTATCTATGAAAGTGTTCCAAGAGATGGTTGTTCAACATTCCCTGTAGGGTTAGAATCTAGTGGTCCTAATGGAAAGAACAGCCCAGTCAAAGTATAAAATAGCAGATAGAGCATAGATCAAGCAAACAGATAAGGGAGAAACATGAAACAATAGTGGGGAAGGGGGCATCTTCCCCAATTAGGCCATCTTTCTCAAGGCTTTACACTTCTACCAATGCATCTCAATAAGTGGCCTGTTGCTCAGAGTTGCTCCCCAAATGCCCAATGAAATTGCCAGGCATTTATAACATCCCCAGGAGAGTTCCAGTTATGTATTGCTTTTTTGTGAGGATAAAACAACAGAGTCATCTGTTCCACCTCATGCCCTTAATAATTGAGATTTTAAAGCCTTGGTGGAATAGAAATGCATCTAAATAGTACATGCATCGCTAATGTGAGGTAGTTAAAAAGGTGATGAATTGCTGCAGTGTGAAATCTGTAGACTATTGCCTGGAACTAAGGTTTATTATCTCGGAGGGTAGTTTGGCACTGCAAATTGGTGCAAGGTGAGCAATAGTTCTGTGGACCATTGAGCACCACAAAGAAAAATAAAGCATGGTGCAATGTCCACATACAGTATATAAACCACTCAGACAGCACAAATTGGCCATTTCCAGAGGAGATGCATAGCATGAGGAGATTGGGATAATGAAAGGCCAGATAATGGTTTTGATTAGGTTTATACGTGGAAATGGAGTTGGGTTTTCCAGGACATCACTCTGCATCTTCTTGCACATCTTAGCAGTATCCACATTTTGGTAATGCTCACGGGGATTTTCTCAAATGATGTTTACAATGCCTCTTTGTTTTCGGTGCAGGATTCATATAATAAAAAAGTACTGCACACCATCATTGGTAGATTCTCTCTGGGAAATCTTAAGCACTAGGACTTTAACCGAGTGTATCAAGTATTGAACTTGAGACTTTGTAAAACTTACCTGCTGAGAATTGCTGTGAAATCAATGGGACACAAACATGGGTTGGACCTGATGCTCTTTGCCATTGAGCTATGTCTCCACCTCTGGATTATGTGATTATTGTATTTTATTGTTTAATGTGTCCATTGCTAGATGCTTTTGGCATTTGCTTGCAAACTGAAAGTGGGGGGGAATGCAGGTTTTATAACAATATGAATAATGCATTTATACAGCAAGACAGTTAATGGGTTAGATCCAGACTGGGGCTGCAATCCTATATGCTCTTACCTGGGAGTTAGCACCACTGAATTAGGGGTGGACCACACATGGCTCATGGTCCACATGTGGCTCCAGCTGCCCCTGAATTTGTGGGACACCCCTATTTTTTTTAAAGGGGAAAATGGCATCTTACCCTTAAATGGCACTACAGAGTGACAAAGGGGTCAAATTTAGCTTGTTTGCAAGTGAAAATTAACCTCTTTTAGTGCTCTATAGCTGCTACAGAGCACTAAAAGGGCACTGCTCATTTCTTGTATGCTGAGCTAAGAAAAATACACAAGATGTTATATGCCGGTGAAAGTTACATAAATTTTGGTGGACTTCTTTACATATTTTTCACAAGGGGGGGGGGAGAATCCGATTCCATCAATGAGCAGACAGTGGAACAAAAGACACCTGATGATCCACAAAACACAGATGGAGCAGATTAAACAAAATCCATACATCCCAAATTGGAATGCAGCCTTAATCATTCATACAATTTTCACCGATGCATGATGAACTGTACACATGTAGGCACCATTTCGATGTTGCATCCTCACATTTATGTGCAGGAGCAGTGGAGGAAAAGTTATGGATGTGCAAGGGTTTTTCTTTTTTCAGTCTGCATTTTTCTTCAAACTGACCTGACACAAATTTCCCAGATGAATATGTGGATTTTGAAAGCAGTTATCCTGCAGTTTTCACAGTTCTCCAAATTTTGTGATAAAATTATTGGCTCTAAAAATGACCAACATACCAAAATGTGAATATTTTAGGGCAAAATGCATACAAAGACATCTATTTTGGAGTAAATTGTGTAGAAAATGTTGTATTTTAGGGTAAAATGTGTACAAAAGTGAGTATTTTGTGTGTGTGGGAAAACAATGAAAAAGAATGCAAATTTTTAAGCTTTTTTTTTAAATTGCAGATTGATGCAGAAATGGAATTGAATGGATTTATGAATGAATACATGTGAAGCTGACATAGACCAGAAACAGACTGAGCTGTCCTTCCCTAGGAGAGGCCGATGATGAACCTGGTTGGTGGGGAGGAGTTCGGAAGTCTCACACCTGCCTACATGCAATGGGCCAGACTGGTGGAGATGTTTTGTCCAATCCAGCCCATTGCATCTTCCTCTAAAAAGGGGGTGCATAACTTGTGGCCCTACTGATATTTTGGCCTACAACTCCCATCAGCCCTAGCTACCATAGCCAATAGGAAGGGGCAATGGGAGTTGTAGGTCAAAACATCTGAAGGGACACAAGTTGCCCACTCCTCCTCTAAAAGTTCTACAATGAGTAAATCCCCCAAGACCTATCAAGAAATATGCATACTGCAGAATTAATAATATATTACTAAGGAAGAAAGAAACACACAGTCTTTGTTGCTGGACCCAGTGTGATGGCAAATCATTTGTGTTTATTTATACATAAAACTGGAAGGAGGCTTTGCAACCTTTAAATCTTTCCTTGACATTTTATGCTCCTGCTGTTAAATTTTTGTTATGTTAATATCATCCTGGGTTGGTAATATTTTATTGCACCTAAATCAACGTTGGGACACCCAGAATACGGAGGGATCAAATCTGCTTATTTCAAATACAGTTTTATGATGTTTGAAGCTGACTTTATGAAAGTTGATAAATTTCATCTTGTAGGTTTCAATTTCTCATTCCCAGCAGAGATATGGGGAGAATACATTGATACTGCATTTCAAATTGGCTAGATCAGAAGGAACAGCAGCTAAAATCCATTACAACCCAATTACATCCATCAGCTGAAGCTGTGTGCATTCACTCGTGAACATCAGCATTTAATCCATAAAGAGGAACTAATGAGAAATTTGAAAATGGAATCCACGCATCAGTAACTTTGGAGAGATTTTGCTGGGATTAATGAACTGCCAGAACATCGTCAACACACTGAAAAACTATTCTCTCTAGGTTTGTTTACTGACCAAAACTTAAGAAAGGATTTTGTTTCTTTCCCCCTGTTCTTCAATACATTTATACCTTGATATTTCCCCCCTTCCTTTCTTTACTATTTTACAAGCCCCTAGTTGCATAAAATAAAATTAGCCTCCAAGTTAGAATGTGAGATCTGTCTTCCTCTTATTTTTCTTATGAATAAACCTTTACATGACTGTCTCACGATGCTCCTTTGGCTTGTAGCCACTTACCAGCAGATGGTTATTGTGTCTACCTGCAATATTATGGTCTGTGGGGTAGTCTTTGCTAGTATGTTTAGAAAAAGTCACTGAAGCTAAGTGCTGAACTGATATGGTGGCCAGCGAAGGCTTGAGCCAAAAGCTTGCTGCATTCACTAGTTGGTCATAACAATTTGAAACCAGATATACTGCGTAGAAACATTGCAACATTTTATTCATGATTTTGTAATGAGTTGTCTTTGGAAGATTATGGATACTACATTGGGTCATCTAGGACACTGCTGGTTCTAAATATCAGGGTTGTCCATGGATAGGATTTGCATTTCTAGTATCTGCATAATGTTTAATTTGTGCATTTAAGGCTGTGCTAAGTTGGTGTGGTCAGTGTTCAGCTCAGCATTTCCATTATTGAAGGATTAGAATTTTTGATCAAAGCAGTAATCAAAATCACCCCCCCCCATAATTTGGAAGTATGATTCCACAGATGCAGCAGACGTTGCTGCCCCATCAGCCTTCATCTTTTGCCATGGTGACTGTGCTACAATGATAAGGGGCTTGAGGGGGCCTGGCCCCCTTACCTTCTATGAAAACCCCCGGTTTCCACCTTAAGGCTCTTTCTCTGACATGTGTCCATATCAGATTTCGAGTGTTGGGTTCCCCCTCCCCGCTTTCTGCATGGAAATTAATATTCGCATATTTGTCAAAAGCCTTTGGGAAGTCCAAGTAAACAATGTCTACTGGGCCACCCCTATCTACATGTTTATTGACAGTCTCTAAGAACTCTAAGAGGTTAGTGAGACAGGTCTTACTTTTGCAGAAGCCATGCTGATTCTTTTTCAACTTTTTCAACAGAGCTTGTCCTTCTACATAGTTACTAATTTTATATTTAAATAATGCTTTCAACCAATTTACCCAGAATAGATGTTAACCTAACCAACTGCTGCCAGTCAGTGTTGACAATACTGGGATAGATGGACCAATGAACTGACTCAATATAAGGCAGCTGCCTATGTTCCTGATCTCCCAATTCATTGATTAATCAAGTACAACTCATTAAAATATATATGGTTAATCAACTAACAGTAGAATCCTATGCATGTTTCTTGGTTTCTTTGAGGACAGCAAAGAATGCAGGTGATGAAGAACTCTAAGCCTGCTCCAGTTGGGCTGTCCCCTCCCCTCACAGGGCCATGTACCACCCACTGACCCATGGGAAGGATTCCAGGAGAGGAAGACAGGTGAAGAAGATATCCTTCTCAAGGTCACAATCTAGGAGGTTCAGATCACAGGAGCTTTGTAAACACATTCAGCTGAATATGCTTACAGAATCCTTTCCCCATCTTCACACTGAATGGATGAAGATCTAGAATGTAGCCAGGCATGGAGGCAGGGCTTATATGCGTGGTCACATCTCCTACATGCTTTAGCTCTACTCCTGTGCAGGCAAACACCTGCATAAGACTTCCCATGATCCTTGTAGAGAATGTTGGCTCTGAGCACACAGTTGAGGGGGGGGAGGGAGGGGTGATTCCCCTCTGCATTTTACAATCATTACTCTCAAATCATCACAAAATGCCTCAAGGATTTTCAAGTTCACAGAATAAATGATTGCAAAACTCACAGGTGTTTGCCTATCCCTAACTGAGGGCTTCGTGTCCAAATTCCTTCCCCCCCCCACCTTGCTGCCACCAAACCTGGAGCCAGGACTGTCTGTAAGCATGTGTGTGTAAGTTCTATGCAATGCATATTAATTTTCCTAGCTGGTGCACAGTAGCATATGTTGATCTCCCCAGACTCACAGGTGAGCATCCATTGAACCCCAAAACTAATTTGCAATCTGAGCTCAGTTGAACTGATTTAATATCATGATTTAATATAATCTCTGACAGAGGTATACCACATCAACTAGGCTGGGAGGGGGAAAATACTCCTTTGCTGAACAGCAATGTAATGGTATTTCTTTGCAGGAATAAGTCACCTATGTATTCAAGCAGTACAGCAAGTCTCCTCTGTAACAGACAGAACTGACAGGTAACTCCTCCAAGATCCCCTTTGCCCTTGCCTCTCTTTCAACAGGACTGACAGTTGTAGACAGAGAAGAGAGGATTGTCTGTGGGCAGGGGAAAACCGCAGAGATAAAATTGCAAAACTGAAGTGGACACAAAGACACCTTAAAAAAAGTAGGAAAAGGTAAAGCAATGGGGAGTGAATAGCTTGAGAGCTATAGAGAAGAGAGTTCTGCAGCATCTTGAACATGGCCTGTGGCTCACGCTGGCTCAGCTTGTCTGAGCATGGAAAGCTAAGCAGGGTCAAGCCTGGTTATTATTTGGACGGGAGACCCCTCCTCTAGTTTCCTGCATTGAGCAGGGGGTTGGACTCATAACCTTGTAGTCCCCTTCCAACTCTATGATCCATGAAATCTATGAAACATCATAAAAATAAACAATCAGCATAGAGGGGGAAAGCAATGCGAAATACAGAATTAATAGTATTCATAGTTTTAGCATTATGGCACCATCAGAATGTGTGTTGTTGCAAGGAACTGAACCTGGGACCATGTGCATTCAAAGCATGTGCACTACCAGTGAGCTAAGGCACCTCCCAGGAGCGTATGTGAATGAAGCCACCAAATGCGAGGGGCCAATCACATGGGCTATTCCCACCCAATCAGCAGCAGCTGGGAGGGAGGGAGGGAAATGATAGGACGGGAAAGACCCACGTGATTAGCTACACCCAGCAGGGTGGAATCACACAGCGAGGAAAAAGCTTCCATTGTACTGCAAGGGAGTCTGAACGAAGCAAGCAAGTGGGAGGGGCTGATCACAGAGGTCTTTTCTACCCAATCATCACCAGCCCTGGAGGACAGGCACTGACTGGGTGGGAAAGGCCCATGCGATTGGCTCCATTCCTACTCCGTTCAGATACAGTCCCCAGTTGTGTGAGATGACAGCTTCTATGTATGTGGGCCATGTGTCCTACTGTACTTTACAGAGGACAGTCTTCTACTTGAAGGGATGTCTGGTCTCGGTTTAAAGATAAAGAACCATAAGAAGCAAGAGAAAGTGTCTTGATGTTGCCTATTAACAGAACAAGCTCACAGACTTCCTCATCACTATGGTGAGATGTGTGTATTATATTTCTATTTAAATTCTGATAATTATTTGCCATCAATGCATTTAATTGAGCATGTGCAAATGTTATGCAAATCTGTACCCTCTTTTTGTCCTTTTGTTTGGTGATGCATTTGCTCTTTCAAACGAGGAGCGATGTTCTGGCTCACCAAAATTCTCCAAACAACAGTTCATTGCTCATCTCTCCTCCATTTGTGCTCACATTTGTGATCGCTGTTCATCTTGTGTGAATAGGGAAAACTGCGCAAAACAAATCCCATCAAACATGAAAGTTGCACAAAGAATCCCAACATTTGCCCAGATTTCCCTCATACACAGAAGTGTGTAATTTAAAAGTTGTGCACTTTGTGCATTTTGAGGAAGTTATGAATCAATTTTCAATATTTTGTGAACACAAGTTTGGGAATCTGTGAACATTTTTCACAGATGGAGGAAATGTGCTCCTGTTAGCATTCACGATTGTGAACAGGGCATTTTTTTTTAGTGATTTATGAACTGAACTGAAATGAAATTCTCATACATCCCTTCTCTGTTGGCAAAGTGTAAGTGGCCACCCTGCTTTTCTGCTGCCACCAGTGCATGTGATTGGGGGTGGGTGGGGGGTATTGACGACTTCCACTGTGAAATGGAACAGTTAAAGATTTCTTCAGTCTTTGGTGTCTGTCCCCAAGAGCATACAGGCAGTAAGAAAGACTTACATTTAGTTCAATAAGCTCTACATCTTAATTCTACTATGGATATAATACAGCTAGTAATAATTGCCCCTTTTTGGTCCCTTCGTCTTTTCTTTGTCTCCTTAACTACAGGACAGTTTTCTCCTGAAAGGACTCAGGGAGTATTGACTGAAGAGAGCTCAGCTTCCTTCCTACTGCAACCATTGCTTTGTGCTTATGGCTTATTTAACAGCAGCTTTTTCAAGGCCAGGGGCACTATGGAGCTCCTCAGAGCCACAGTCATAGCTGCAAGCATAGTTGTTTGCTCTTTTGTATTACAAAGCAAATATATGACATATATAGAATGTTTGTATTAAAAATGCCCACCGTTGATTCCTGTCATGTTCATATGGAGCTTGTCACAGGACCCCTGTGCAATGCCAGACATCAGGACCAGCTGCAGGTTTGAGGGGACCCTTATGAAACTGCCCTCTGGTGGGCATGCACTTCAGAGCCAGTGTGGCGTAGTGGTGAGAGTGTTGGACTGGGACTCGGGAGATCCAGGGTTCTAGTCCCCGCTCGGCCATGAAACTCACTGGGTGACTTTGGGCCAGTCACTGACTCTCAGCCTAACCTACCTCACAGGGTTGTTGTGAGGATAACATGGAGAGGAGGAGGAGGAGGATTATGTAAGCCGCCTTGGGTTCCTTGCAGGAAAAAAAGGCGGGGTATAAATATAATTGATTAATTAATTAACACATTGGCCAAAAAAAGGGGGGGTGAAAAGAGGGCATAGATTTATATATGCTCATATGTATAGATGCACATTTAGAAGGAGTTCCTAAACTTTAAATAGAAGTACTTATTTATTTATTTATTACATTTCTTTTCTAATCCATCCAATAACTAATGTTCTCTGGGCAGATTACAACCAGTTTAAAAAAAACACCTAAAATGGTATTTTAAAATACAGTTTAAAAATATAAGATACAATACACATATTTAAGGGCACAACAATCCTATAGCTGCTAGATGCTATTTAGATGGCAATAGGATAGGTTGGAGTGCCAGCTCCAACCTTGGAAATGTGTGATTTCGGAGCCAGCTCTGTGCGGGTTGGAAGGGAAAGGGAGGTGTGAGGCTCTGCCAAGATACTATGTAACCTGGTGGGGCCTCAGCCCCTCTTCCTCGCAAGCATGGGCAAAAGACATAGCCAGCCAAAATCAGTCCATCTATGTCTTTTGCAGGGCAAGGGAAGACTGGGACCAATCCTTGCCTCCGCACTCCTCCTGCTGCCAATTCTTATTTGAAATATTTAGGAAAGCGGGTGTTGCCTGATAGAATGGTTGCCACTAGGAAACAGTTGAGGGAGGGCACAAAGTCAGCTAGTCTCTCAGCAAAGGCAACGGAATAGCTCTGGTTCTCTTCTCTCTATCTGCTCTACAGCCTGCTAGAATGGTTACAACTAGGGGACAGTTTATTTTGGAGGGCTTTAAAGGGGGATTGCACAAATTCATGGAGGATAAAGCTATCAATGGCTGATAGTCCTGATTGGATATATGCTACCTCCAGTATCAGAGGCAGTATACTTGTGTACACCAGCTGCTGGGGAACATGGACGGGAGGGTGCTCTTGCACTCATGTCCTGATTGTGGGAATCCCATGGGCAGCTGGTTGGCCACTGTGTGAACAGAATGCTGGACTAGATGGACCCTTGGTCTGATCCAGCATGACTCTTTTGTTCTTTATTAAAATAATAAAATACACAAATGTAATAAAACATAATGTAAAATCTAAAACAAAGTAAAACAGCCAGAGAATAAAACCAAAGTAAAACCAACAGCAGAAGACAACAGCAGCAGTACAAGGATCTTATACACACACACACACACACACACACTTTTGAAACAAAGACTAAAAACGAAACAAAAACCAATGGATGCCTGGGGTCATAAAATGTCTTCAACTGGCACCAAAAATACTAACATGTGGGTGATAGGTGAGCCTCTCTAGTTCTATAACCAGGGCACTCCCACTGAAAAGACCATCTCTAGCAGCCAGCCACCTCACCTCTTATGGTAGGGCCAGCAGGACAGCAACTCAGAAGATGACGTCATGCTCTGGGAAGGTATATACGGGAAGAAACGCTCCTTGAAGTAATCTGGCTGCAAGGCCAGGTGGGATGTGAAAAGACTCTTGTCTGAAATCCTGGAGAGAAGCTACCAGACAGTGTCATTCTGAACAATACTAATCTAGATGGATGGATGGATGGTCTGAGTGTGTCTGTATGCCTTTGTTTTCATCCACTGTCAAAAACTGGGCAAGTGGAGATCATTATCCAAATTCTGGCTAGTAAAAAGACAATAAGCCACAGTATGCAGAAGGGGGGGGGAAGCTACAAAATTCTGTGATACCAACTCCCCCCCTCCTCAAGACAAAACAAAACAAAACCCAGCAACAGCAAGCTGAACAAAAGATGTGAGAGAAAGCAAGAGGAACATCATTATAAGAGGGATAAACATTTTCACAGATGTTTAGAGAATTACATCAGGCCATTTCCAAGAGTCCCTGTGGGTATAAGCGGATTTTCTTCCTTTTTTCTTTCATTTCTTTTTCTTCTTCTTTTTTTCTTTCTACATGCATTTAACAAAATACAAGCTAAGAAAAAAAATCTCAAACAATTACTGTTTTGTTCCTTTCAATACAGGCAGCCACTTTGCTATCGCAGGGTATTTAAATCTCTGGAAGGGACACTGGTTGTGATCAAAGTAAATCCTTTCTATTATCCATTTCTTCCCTTTCTCTTTGTTTGCTGCAATTTGTGTATGCTGGGAGTCCTGAAATACCTGTCAAGCCAAGGGAGAGGAAGCACTATACAATGAAGGACACAATGGATCAGAATTAAACAAAGTCACCATTAAAAAAAATCTACAGTTGTTTATCAAACAATAAGATCACTTGACCGGCACTTTGAATTCTGTTTCTGCAACAATGGAAGAAATATAAGCCTGACTTTAAAATGCAGCTCAGGCATATGGGGCTTTAAGTTCAATTTATACACAAAAGCTTAACACTGCAGGTGCTTTCTGAAGCCCTGCTGTCCTTGTCCTTTGCAGGATTCTTAAACATGATGCAATGGATTTAGCGGTGCTGCGAAAGATCTGCTCTGGCTCTGTGCTAGAGTGGCCAAGCACTCACCGCCAAGAAAGAAGGAGAATGTGGCACCAAGGAAGAGGATGAAAGAGGGCACAGATCTGCATACCATTGGCGTCTACTGATGTATATGTATAGATGCAAATTCAGAAAGAACTAGTAGAATTTAAATAGAAATACAGTATCACAGCACCCTGTATGCCCACTCAGTCTGCTGTCCAGGTACTCAGTGCTGATGGGCAGCTTCAAGGCCCTTGCTCTTGTAGGGTTACTGACTTATAAATCAGATATGGACTGGGCAGTGCTTCAAACAGGAGATGCCTTCATCTCTGACATCTTCAAACAGGAGATGCCTTCATCTGGACAGACATCTGTCAGAGATGCTTTGACCTGGATTCCTGCATTGAGCAGGGGGTTGGACTCGATGGCCTTGTAGGCCCCTTCCAACTCTACTTTTCTATGATTCTATGATTCTATGATTCAAACCAACCAACCAACCAAGAAAACAAAAGGTTTCCTCTGAAAATTAGGGCGTATGGCTACTCTACCCAATGCCATCAAACTGTTGGCTGTTCCTTTACCCTGATAATTGACTGACTGTATGTGCTGTTCCAGTGCCAGCTCCAGGTTTTTGAGAGTCTTAATCAAGACACTCTCAATGCCCCCCTTCCCTCAGCAAGCCTACCTTCCCACCGCCATGGTCACCAGCTGCTACTGCTGCTCATCATCCTTCTCATCCTTGCTAGCACTTGCTTACTTGACAGGCAGAAGAGAGTCAGTGAGCAAGTGGGCCGTGGCATCTTCTGCTTCTCCTTATCACCACCAGCCATTATCTGGGCTGTAGTAAGAGGTGGGTGGATGAGCAGGTTGCAATGATGAAGAGGAGCCTGTCCCGAAGGTTCTTGTCAGTGGGCTGGGGTGTGGGCCCTTGACACCTGCCCTGCTCTGTGGTAGGATAACCTGCTGAAAACAGCTCCGAAATATCAACATGTACAGGACATGATGCCTGGGTAGAGGTGGGCCGTCCAGTCGGGACACAACCCGCCTCCGGCACAGCAGACGCTGCTGCTGTGCCCACTGAGCCAGGCCAAAAGCTGGCACCTGCTGTGCCACTTGCTGGACCTTTGAGTTCCCAGCAGGCCGCTGTTTATGTTGAAAATGCCTTAAGATAGATTTCATAGATAGATCATAGAGTTGGAAGGAGCCTACAAGGCTATATCGAGTCCAACCCCCTGCTCAGTGCAGGAAACTAGAGGAGGGGTCTCCCATCCAAGTAACAACCAGGCTTGACCCTGCTTAGCTTGCCACGCTCAGACAAGCTGAGCCAGCGTAAGCCACAAGCAGCTGCAATTTGCACTAATTATGCAAGTTGTGTCTGCTTCAGGCATATCTTAAGGCATTTTCTACTTAAACAGTGGCACACCGGGAACCTGGAAGTTGCTTTCCTGACTTGTACTCAGGAGAACGCGAGTTGACACTGGGGAAGAGGTAAGCGGGATGGAGTTTGGGGGGGGGGTCGAGCCTGGCTAGCCCACTGGATTTTCACACACACACCCGAATGAAATCCTCGCACATCTCTAAATTGCTGGGCTTTCGTGGTTAGCCCTTCACACCAGTACAACATGTGGGCCTTGGCTCACAGCTCATGTTTTGTATGTAGAAGGTCCCTGCTTCAGTCCCCAGCATCTCAAGGTAGTGCTGGGAAAGGCCTGTGTTTGAAACCCTGGAGGGCCACTGCCAGTCAGCATAGACAATACTGGGCAAGATAGACTGATGGTCTAATTAGGCATAAGGTGTCTTCCTATGTCCCCAATTTTCCAAGCACAATTCAAGGTGTTGATTTTAATCTACCTGGCAAAACCGGCTTGGGGTCTAGAACGACCAGAGAAAACACCCCTCCCCATTATTATAATCAGAGAGCAGCCTTGTGTGTGTTCTTAATGCCAAGTCTGAAATCGGGATGTATGGATTTTGTTAAATCCATTCCATCTGTGTTTTGCAGATTGTCAGGCGTCGTACGTTTGTCTGCTCACTGATGGAACCAGATCTTTTAAAACAGAATTCTGTTCTACTTGTGCTAATTCACAAGTGCACAAGCACGCATTGGCGGCGGCGCTAATGGGATGTAGTGCAAATCTCCCCCAAAAGTAAAAAGTCTGCGTAATCCACAAGACTCAGAAAAAGTCACTCCGCTGCAGGATCTGCAGGTCAAATTCATAGAAATCCGAACTCATCTGGATACATTGAGGATTTCTTAGATATCCCTAATTCTAATCTGAATAGTGAAGGAATTCAGGGAGGCACTCTCAATTGCCATTCCCCGGTTTTTGAATCAATTAATTAATTATTTTTGTTAATTAATTAACAAAATTATTTTTGTATTGCCTTTCAGCCCAAAAAGGGCCCCAGGGTGACTTGCACTCTAAAATCTTTAACTGGACATCTTTCAGAGTTAAGCCAGAATATCTCTTTGAAAGCACAGTATGATTGGTTTGTTCAGTGAAGAATAAAAGAAGTGTTCTTCAGGGATGAAAGAACAAGCAGCTGTTTATGCTTCATCAATGTTTTCCCCACAAGAAGCAATTGATATATTATTCAGTGGTACACTGCATCTGAACATAGAGGTTCTATCTTGCCTTCATGGCTAGTACCGGTAAGTGTTGATAGATTTATCTTACATGTTAACTAATCCCTTTTAAAACCATCTAAGGAAAAATTAGACGCTATGTTAAATACATTGTGTGTAGCTGAACCTCACCATTTTTTAACCTTGAAGTAAACATGCAGGGCTTCGATCAAGACCACTGGATGTGGTGGTGGGGGTTAAACTACTTTCCACCCTCCTAAATTCTCCTTCCCCCATGGGATCTAAAAAAGAGAGAGAAACCTCTATTGGGGTTGGGGACCAACATAATTTTTTTACAGGGGCAGGATTTATTGACTGATTGGTATGTTAGCTTGCATGTCAGTTTGTCAATTGGTCCAGAAAGCATCAGCAAGGGTGTTAGTGAAACTGAGAGCATATTATACTCATTTTACAACAGCTGCACTAGTTTCCAATTTATCTCCATTCACTATTTTTAAGGTGCTGGTAATTACCTTTAAACCTCAGGCAGGGGGCCTGTCTGCTATAGGATGTCTAGGAGGGGCATAGGATTCTTTGGATCCCCAGATCTGGTTGGAGACAGAGCTCGGAGCTGGGGATCTGTGCTTGGATCCCACTACTGCCCCTCACAGCCAGTGTGGAAAGAACCACACTGACTGCTTTCCGAGGTTATACGAGTGACCTCAGAGAAGAGGTAAATGTGGCATTCCAGGGGGCAGGGAGGGGAGGAATCTAGGGGCTGCCAGGATATGACATATCCTGATGGTGCTCCAGCCTCCTTCCCTCACCCTCTGAAGCACCCCAGCTAGTACAAAAATAGGGATTTTTTTAAAAAAGGCATGTAAATTTTTGTGCAGGCTAAAAAAGAAAGAAATCCAATCAGAATTGGGATGGAGCTCACTTAGGACTGGAAAAAATGAGAACCTGAGCGAAATCAAGCTTGACAGATTTCGCCCATCCCTACTTACTGGGGCCTAAAATGCTTTAATTTCAACCCCCTTGCACTAGATAGGAAGAGCTGCTGCTGAAGACATTTATTCTAAATAATGTGTTTAGCTGATCCTTCTGTACTTACGAATCATGTACAGCTATTTTTCAGCACACTCTATTCTGCCGAGGCAAGTCGGAGGATCCCTTGAGGCATGAAATCCTCTGTGTTAAACCAAGGGTAGTAATACCCATTTCAATAATTTACATTACAGTAGGAGAAATGTCCTACAGGTTAGATGTTTTTTTCCCACCAACAATGCTTCTATATATTTGCTTGCTCAAGGCACAGGCCTACTTAATGTGTTTCGCTTTAGAGAGCAACCCATCCAACTTACCTGCTGTTTCTTTGAAGCAACACAAAAATTTGTCTTGATGAGACTTAATAGTCTAGCCTTGCCTAGACATAATCTCCCCAATCAACTTGTTCCAGTGGAAATACAGAGCTTGATCATTATTGCAAATTAGGGAGAAAGCAACAGATGAATGGGACCAGAAAATGCCAGCTTATTAAGCAGAGAGTGAGATATGAACAGATGTTGCAGATTAAAGTCTGCATTCTACCCTGGTGATTGTGTCTGTTGTTTATGCCAGCAGCAGTTTGCTAGTTCTTCTGATCCTATTATGAAGGTTGCAGGATTTTTTTGTTGTTGTTCAAAACCCTACTGTTATTGTGTGAGATGTTGTGCTAAATAAGTTTCTAGCTCTCATGAAAAGAAAAGAAAAGAAAAAGTGAAACAAAAACTAAAAACATCAGGTGAGGTAGTTAAATAAATGCTGTCATATAAGCACTGTGAAAAATAGTACAACTCAATGAATGTTGGATGATGCTCACTTCACCCTCTAAGCTACAGTTCTGGTTGAAGACCTCTTCCTCCAGCTCTTATTCCTCAGGCAGGTGTGATTCAGTTGCTTTGGTCTGGTGGTAGATGCTGAGTCCTTTCTTGTTTCTGGCAGCTGGAGGCCTCTTCCTGTCCCTGTTAGGTAAAACAGAAATTTCCCAGAAAGCACAGAATTACTGAGAGGCATCTACCTGAGAATGGATGAATCTGTTTCAATTTCTCTAATGTTTGCATTTTTTTTTCAAGCAAAAGATCATTCCATCCCATTTCTACATCAGTTTGCACCATTTTTTTTAAGTCTACACAAAACTCTGTATGCATTTTTGTGCGCACAAAAATGTGTATGCATCTTTGTGCACACACAAAAATGTGTATGCATTTCTCTGCACACACAAATTTGTATGCATATTTGTACCTTTTTGTGTGCATGGTGTACCTTTTTGTACACTATTTCCCCTAATGTATGTGATTTTTTGATCAGAGAACTGCCTTGCAAAATTCAGAGAAGTTTGAAAACCGGAAGACAATGCCAGCTTGCATATTAGCTAAAGGTAGTGGAAATTAGGTTGGTTCATATTAAAATAGAAACCAAATGAATTTTGTACCCTATTTCCTCCATGTACCTGGCTGCACACTGTGTCATCTAGCTAATGATGCAGAAATGCCCCATGGCTCAATTTGGAATTGCCTCAGTATTTATGAGCTTCCTTGGCAACTATTCAGAATACAGAAAACAAAAAAACTTCATCTGTTTTCTGAGAGTTCTTTCCCACCATGCAATGTTGTTGCATGCATGCTGATGGCGTCGCACACATGCATATTATCACATTGCCCCCTGGGAAATGCAGTTTGATTTCATCTGTCCTGCACCCATCGTCTCACAGCACCAGCCACAGCAGAGAGCTGCTTGAAAATTCAGTTCCACATCACCAGTGTACAAGGAACAAGAAATGGCTTTAGATCTGGATGAGAGACAACAACCACATAAAAGATTTGCAAGAAGCAATTGAGAAAATTCACCCCAACAGGGATGATACTTAACAAATAAAATGTTGCTTGGTTGGGTGATCTGGTCACATAATATGCAAGAATCAGTGAGAGTTTTAGTGACAGGAGTTAACATTAAAATAACTTATTCACAATCATGCACAACGCAGCTGGCTTTGTAGTTAATGTAGTTTCACCAGTGGTGTAGTGGAGTCAAGGCTCTCAGCACCAGCAGCACCTTTTTATTAGCAGATACAATGACTGGGTTCAGATAACACGATAACCCCCACTCAAGGGTTGACTATGTTGGAGGATATGGAAAGGAGTCGGTCCTATACTGGTTAGGACGAAGCAGAGTTTTCCCCTTATGCACAGCCTGGTTATTGAAACTGGTTATCACCACATGGGTTGCTAAACCCTGCTAAAAGGTTCTTAAAAGGAAATGGATTGTCCAAACAAGGTTTAAAACTAATAAAGACATTTATTAGTTTTACTTACAATTCGTTTATTCATACATGCAGGGTGCATATACGTAGATTAGAGTCTTTGGTGTTAAGGGTCTGGTTCATTGGAGATCACTGGCTGGAAGCCAGCTCAGACCGTGTGTCCATCAGGTCGGAGAGGGAGAGGGAGAGAGAGAGAGAGAGAGAGAGAGAGCTGGACACAGAGAAGCCGGAAGTAGGGAGGAGGGATTAAAAAACATGCACCCTGGGGATTGTTCAATTAACCCTTTCTTCCCATGTAACTAGTGGTTACATTACCTCGTTGATTTAAGCAGGCAATATTACAATTTCCAACAGAGCATAGATTTTCATTGAATCCATGGGTTGTTGTTGAAACATGGGTTATCGTGTTGGCTGAACCCAGCTGCACTAAGAAGCCATGGCTTGTTAACCATGAACAACCCATGAAGAGAACCCATGGTTTCTTGTTGGGTTGTGAATTGTGGACTGTTCACCATGGTTTGTTATCTCAGCTGGGTTCAGACTGCATGATAATGCATGCTTCAACAACAACTCATGGTTCAATGACAACCCACACTCAACCCATACTCAACCTTTGAGTGTGGGTTATCATGTTGTCTGAACCTAGTCATTGATGTGATCTATCATCCCCTCCCTCAGAATTTCCTGTTCCCTCTGAGTTTAGCTGCAATTCTTACAGTAGCTGTAGGGGGCAGTGAATTTTCCCAGCAACAATATATTGTTCCCTGTTGTAATGCAAAATATTTTGCAGTGGTTTTGAATGGGCAATTAAGACACATTAGTTTTACAATAGACCTGCTCCTGGTAGAGATGAAACTGCTACCACTGGTTCATTACCTTAATTTTTTTACTCTCCTTGGGGGCGTGGGTATATGGAGACTGTCCTGATAAGCACCTGCACTTCAAAATTTACCACTGCACCACTGAGTTTCACAGCAAGCAGTGAGAGTTACAGTGAGTGCACATCATGTGCCGAAGTAGCTGGCTTTTGGTACTTCATCGACTAAATGTTGACTACACATGTGCAAAATTTCTCATTTAATATTCTGATCCAGCACAGAAGTTACAGAACATCTCTGGAAAATCGTGCTTGATTCATAATGCAGATGGACATTACAAATTGGATACATGTATATAACAAACCAGGTGACTGCAAACATCAGTGACATCCCCCAGTAGCTGTCAGGATTGGGCCAGTGTCCATTCCACATGTTGATGCACAAGACTGCTTTGATTGCATAGTCTTCATGCTGAAGCAGTGGGAATCTTGTCAAGTTTATCATTCTCAGGGCTGCTCCCTGATGGTGGCAGGTGATGCACAGGTTTAATCCCCAATAGCAAAACTGGGATTCATTCTCAATATTCACAATCTCAGCATTTAACACCCCCCGCCCCCATGATGTCCTTCGAATTCAGCACTTTACAGCCACACTTCCTTTTTATTCCACAACATGTGTCTACGTTTGCCCTACTGACAAATAATGAAGAAAATCCTGATCTTCCTCAGAAGACACTTCTATAGCTGAGAAGAGATGGGTTCTCCACCAATAACCCCTCCCCCTTCAGCTGCCTTTGCCTTTCAAATGACTCATCATAGAACAGCAAGTCTGTAACTGCTGAGCTCCAGTCCCACTGGTGGTGAGGGCTGACATAGTCACAGAGTATCCCAAGACAATGGCAGTACTTTCCTGTCAGCAGGCAAAATAACAAGTAGAAAACACAAAAATGTTCCAAAAGCCACATGAACTAGGTTTCAATAAACATCACTCAATAATATGAGCCTATCAGCCATACCATAAATATTTGCCTCTCCTGACATATAAATTACTGACTACTGCGGGGTGGAGCGAAGGCAAAGGAAAAACGGGGAATTTTATCCAAGACTCTATCTATGAGTATCCATCCAAGACTCTATCTATGGATACTCCCCAGTGACAAAAGTCATGCTGGTAGAGAGATCCCTCCCTGCTGAGTTCTATGAGTACTGCATCAAACCCACCTCTCTTTTTCCTGAACTCTGTATCTACAATTTAATCAATCATATTCAATCTTGCTTATCTCCGGTCTGTTCGTGGCTATTGCTTATCACCAGTCTGTTCCTGAGCTTCCCCCCTCCTACACATTGGTTGAACTGCTGAGATGGCATGGGGCATTTATGGACACTAACTGCTCAGGGGAAACTGTCAGTAGTAGAATTTTGACATACCTGGTGAGTTCTCTGGTTAACATTACATGCTTTTTGCTCCCTTAAAGAGGTCAAGTGCTTTTACTAGTTTCCTTTTGGTAGCTTGACCATCTTTAAGAAAATAACAGCAAAATAACAACTCTTGTAAAGATCAAGTTGTTTATCAGAACATCCATTATTTGGGGGTTTATTGGAACATCTACTGTTTTCTCAGCAAAATCATGGGTCTGTCATAAAGACCTCCATAAATCACATTCCAAGAACAGCTCCTTAACTACCTACTGTTTTCTTTTCAAATACCTATTGTTAATCTTCTTGACAGTTCTGACACTTGTATTGCTGAGACGTTGTATGCCACATGTTGCAGGCAGATGAAAGTGTCAAGCAAAAAGTATTCAGGCAGAGAATACACAGTGCACACTCACATTCATTGCTATAAATGCATACAAATGCTTATTACCGAAGGGATAAGAGCACTGCAAATAAACAAATTTGCAAATTACACACATAACACTCCAAGTAAGCAGGGATGGGGACTCGGACTCCAGGACTCAACTCGTGAGTTGGACTGAGTCCCCCCTCTGACTCGAGTCCCACTCGAGTCCCAATATTTTTAATGGGACTCGAGACTCAACTCGGGACTCGAGACCAAGGATTCTTCAACATCCCTGGGCTGTGCCAGAAGGAGTGGAGAGAAGTGCAATTGCCGGCGAAGAGCGCATGGAAGCAAGGCGCACCGCTGCTCGGCCACTATGGACGGCTACCAGGAGCGCAGCCCCAACGGTGTGTTGAGATTTATTTTGATTGATGTGTTGTTGTGGGGGTTGCCCCATGCTGGAGAGTCCCTCCATCCCCCTGTGGCTGAAAATCCGTTGCAGAGTTTTGAAATAAAAAGGCACACTTGTGCCTAGAATTTATTTAAGCCACACATCTGAAGTAGCCTTATTTTGTTGGGGAAACCCCCCATTGATTTTAATAGGGACTCGTGGAGTCAGCTTTGGGAGTGACTCAGGGACTCGGGACTTGTGAGTCACCATTTTGGACCAAGGACTCGGACTCGAGCCTCGGGTCCAAAGACTTGTAACTCAACTCGTGACTCGAGACCAAGGACTCTTCAACATCCCTGCAAGTATGCAGAAATGCATTCTGCAGTAAGCACACACAGTAGCCCAGAAAAATAAATCTGTGCTAAGGCACAATCTGCAAAAAGGTCAATTTGTATTGGCAATGTCCTCCTCTTTCCCTCTTTCACAATGGTACATGGAGATGATCCCTGGGTCCAAAAGGCACACCTGGGACCATGTTCCAGACTGCAACAAGTCAGTACTCTTTCAACAGCTCCTGGACAAGGGTGTAGAGCACCTTGGGATAATGGACCCTCACTTGAACTGCAACAGATGCACCCAAAACCTATAGCAGCATTGCTAGGTTTTGTGTGAGGGCCCAGCAGAGTCAGAGACAAATTATGTGGCTCAAGAAAACTGGAGTCAGGTTCCAGAGCAAGCAGCCAAGCAGGGCTGGCCCAAGATATTTTGCTGCCTGAGGTGAAGATGAAGATGAGGCCCAGGTATCTCTGGGCACATGCTCAGCCCAGGAATCAATTTTCAGAACCAGAATTGAAGCCTTCACACAAATCCTTTGCACACATATCTACTCTCATCCACCACCACCACCCACTGGATTTCAGCAGTCTAATTTAGGAGGGAAAATGGGCTCTTTGTTGTCTCTGTTATTCAACTTCTGGGAGTCAGAACCTTTTGATGATCTACTGCAAATCACTTAGAGATCTACCAGTATATCACAATCTACTTTCTACCCATCCTTGGTTTAGATTATCTGTACCAGGACTTCAACTCTGCTAATAGATCTTTCCATTTATTTGATAAGGGTAACTGTCTGGAAGAGGTTCCTGAGTGAAAGAAGGCACTCTTTTCTTTTTTGAGAAGCATCGGTGCCTTCACACCTGTCTTTTCGACTAGCAGTAGTTTAGTCTCATATAAATGTCAGCATTAAATTACTGCTTCACTTCTGTACTGTTTGTACAGCCACTTCATTGGAGGATTAAATTAATAATTATTAGCAGTGTTATTGCAATTGTTAAAAATAATTTCTTGCCTTATCTGCAATGTTCATGGTAGCTTACAAAATAGATTAAAAAAAAACAACAACATAAAATTTCAGAAACCTATAAAAAGGACAATAAACATCCATAATAACAGAGGATATCCAGTCCCAACATCAAGAATCATAAATCAGCTTGTAATGGATGTGTTACTAGAACTGCTGTTCCTCTTCGCTTTATGCCCATCCTGAGAAGAAAAAAGAGAGATTGGATGCCAGGTTCTTTTGCACTGGGTAAGGAAGTATGGAGGATGCATCATGTGAAAAAAGTGGTTTTTGCCAGCTCTTTCTGCCAAGGGGGAAATAAATAGTTCCTCTACCTCTAGACCCTCTGTACTGTCTCTTTCAAGTGTCTCAGAGGAAACAGCAGTATACATGCTGAATCTTCCAGTGGCAATTAAAAATCAAACCCTGTGTGAGGTTCTACAATAGTAAAGTCATTCCCAGCAGGAAATTGTCAGAGCAGATGCACTCCTAGGAAACCATTGCTCATGTACTCCAGGTTTCCAGAATGCCAGGTTATATAAAAAGATGTATACTTCCCCCCCCCTAATTTTTTAATCAATGGGCTGGCTCATAACATTTGGACAGTGTGGATTTCAGGGTGTGACTGTGTTTGAGTTCATGTAGGAGTTTGGGGAATGCAAATTAGGCAGATTTGCATCAAATTGCAACCTGCCCCCTCAATTTCTCATCCATCCCTAGGTGCATGTGGTCCTTGGCCTAATGCCACATGTGGCCCTCAGACTAATTTCAAAAGTCCTCTTGCAAGCAAGCAATTTAGACCTCTGGCAAGAGCAATCTGTCCCTTTCCCGGCATCCTGCTGGGTGGGAAGGAAGAAGGAGAGAGAGAGAGAGAGAGAGAGAGAGAGAGGTGCCAGAAAGAGAGAGAAATGGATGCATGAAAGAGAGTGAGAAACTGGTGGCAGAGAGATAAAAGGTCAAGGCCCCACCCACTTTGGCTCTGTCCCTGCCTACTGCTGGCTTCAGCACCACCCACTGCCAGCATGTGGCCACTGACAGATCACTCTCGATGGTACGCAGCCTGCAGGAGAAAAAAGCTCTCCTATCCTATCCCTGGGCTGCAACAAGTAGTTTTGGTGGCGTGATATTGATATCCTTGTTCGGATTCTAAGCTGAAGACCTAGGAGGACTCATGACATTTCTTTCAAGCATGGCCTGGAGCTCTGATATTCTCTGTCTCTGCATCTCTCTTTCTTTAGCATGTTCATGTGCATTCTCTCTCTTTCTCTCTTTCACATACACTGAATTCTTCAAAGAGCTTAAAAGATTAAAAATAAGTAGCTTTGCCTAGATATTATTTTCTCCTTTTCCAAGTGAATGTATTCTGAAAAGTCATATTGGATTCCATCTCCCTGAGCCTTCATATGGTGTCATGTGTCATACATAACATGATCCAAAGTGACAGCTGTGTGAGATCAGAGAACCTACTGTCAGCTGGTTGCTCAACAAGCATGCTGAGGAGGCATCAAGGTGTTGCAGTTGAGTTTACAGGCCTGTGTTTCTAGGCCTAGTCTCCCAGTTGTTTTCCAACTACAAATGTACTGAATGTCCACCCAAGAACATTTTCAAGGTGGACAGGATGCTTTCAAGAAAGTGGAAAGCCCTTAACAATGTATATGTTTTTGCATGTTTGAAACCCTAATATGTTGCTGCTATTTTCAGTGTTTTCCCTCTTAAGAACATAAGAACATAAGAAGAGCCATGCTGGATCAGACCAAGGGTCCATCTAGTCCAGCATTTTGTTCACACAGTGGCCAACCCGCTACCCACAGGATCCCACAAACAGGACATGAGTAAAACAGCACCCTCCTGCTCATGTTACCCAGCAACTGGTGTATATAGGCACACTGCCTCTGATACTGGAGGTAGTATACCATCAGGACTAGTAGCCATTGATAGCCTTCTCTTCCATGAATTTGTCCAATCCCCTTTTAAAGTCATCCAAATTGGTGGCCATCACTATATCTTGCAGAAGTGAATTCCATAGCTTAATTCTTCAACACTGTATTGATCCCATCCCATGAGATCATGTAGTGAATGTCTGCTGTAGTGTTTTTTTTTTATAAAAAATATTGTTGTACTGTTGTACTTTTTATATTGTTTTTATTTATTCTGTATGTGTATGGCCTATGGCTTAAGCATTAATAATACATACATACATACATACATACAGTGAATGTGGTGATTTCACAGGACTGCATAGCCAGCCAGATTTGGTTATGGGAAAATGACACAGAAGGAAAACAAAGCCAATCACATTAAAGAGAAAAAAGAGTTAAAATTTCTAGATCCCTTAAATACAACAATTGGTCTAGAGCAATTGGTCATGAAACCAACCAGAGGAGAGGCAACACTTAAATTAATCCTAAGTGGCACCCAGGACCTGGTGCAAAAAGTACCGTAAGTGTCATTGAACCAATTCCTAACAGTGACCACAGAGATATCAGTTAATATGTGCTTGGACAATTGCTAATAATGTCTAACAAAGTCACATTGAACTTCAAAGGAAGAAATTTCTCAAAAAGTGAGGGGACTTCTACAAAAGAAGTTGAAAGAGAAAGTTAAGAGTGTCAAACCTCTACAGAATGCTTGGGGTTATTCAAAACCACAATAATAGAAGCTCAGCTAGAATGTATCCTGTAGATCAGGAAAAGTACCATCACAGTCCAATAGAACACCAGCATGTTTAATGAGCAGAGTCAAGGAAGATATTAGAAGCAATTGCTCAGAAAGTGTAAAGCCCTATTCAGGCATTCAGAACCTGAATAGGGCAAATGCGTGAAAAGGAGTGTTCCAGCCCCATCCCATTCCTTCATTGTGTTTGTCACTCTTAACTCATGGAGAGTGACAGTCTGGAGAGCCTTCTTTATCCATGGAGGCTCTCCATGTGAGCCAGAACGCAGATTTTCCAGCATTCTTCCTCATGTGGAACTCTTCCATTATTCGAGGAGGCTCTCATCTTCAGACAGTCAGCCCTCCTATATGCTGTGTGTGTGAAGTACTTCTTCACACATCATGTAGTTAAACGACAAAATCCATTACCACAAGATATGGTCACCAACTTGGCTGGCTTTAAAAGGGGATGTCAAATACATGGAGGATAAGGCTCTCAATGGCTACTAGTCATGATATCTATGACTGGAGGCAGTATGCAGTTGAATGCCAGTTTCTGGGGAATCACATGAGCGGAGGAGCTGCTGCTGTGCTCCTGTTCTGCTTGTGGGCTTCCCAGAGGCATCTGGTTGGCCACTAAACCGAATGCCAGGCCTTTGATCTGATCCAGCAGGGCTCTTCTTCTTATGTTCTAATACATTGCACTCACTCTGAATGGGAAGAGGAGGGAATGTGTGCTTGTTCTATCTCAAGGAGCATTTCCAGCAACACCAAGTAGGCCGCTCAACAAGATCTGCCACAGCCGGCCTTCTCCTTGTCCCTTCAGCCAGAGCAGCTAGACTGGTGGGGACGAGGAAGAGGGCCTTTTCTGTGGCGGCCCCCGTACTGTGGAACTCTCTCCCGAGTGACCTTCGCCATGCCCCCTCTCTGCTGAACTTCCGCCACTCACTAAAAACTTGGCTGTTCAGGCGGGAATATGGGGTGGGGTAAGATTTTAAAAATTTATACTGTTTTAAATGTATTTTATCTTGTTTTTATCTTGTGTACATCGCCCAGGGCGGCTGGTTTGCTGGCCAGATGGCCGATAAATAAATGTAAATAATATAATATATAATATTGTTGCCAAGGCAATAGTGAAAAATAGTCCTCCATTGGCAAATGACTTCTGTCTGTAATGTTTAGACCTCCTTATCAGAGGAGTTATTATCACATTTAGATTGTCTATACCACAGTGCTAGATATTCCTGGCACTTTCTGAATGAAGCAGGTAACATGAAGACTCTCAAGAGTTATTTATTTATTTATTTATTTTATTTGTTGCATTTATGGATCGCCCATCTGGCCAGCAAACCGGCCACTCTGGACGATGTACAACATAAAATACAGAGTAAAATGCATTTAAAACAGTATAAAAATTTTAAAATCTTAGCCCACCCCATATTCCTGCCTGAACAGCCATGTTTTTAGTGAGCGGTGGAAGCTCAGCAGAGAGGGGGCATGGCGGAGGTCACCAGGGAGAGAGTTCCACAGTACAGGGGCTGCCACAGAAAAGGCCCTCTTCCTAGTCCCCACCAATCTAGCTGCTCTGGCTGAAGGGACAAGGAGAAGGCTGTCTGTGGCAGATCTTGTTGAGCGGCCCTACTTGGTGTTGCTGTAGATGCTCCTTGAGATAACCTGGACCGGAGCCTGTATAGGGTTTTAAAGGTCAAAACCAACACCTTGAATTTGGCCCGGCAAGCGACTGGTAGCCAGTGCAGCTCCTTGAGCACTGGAGTGATGTGATCCCGCCGACAGCTGCCTTTAACCAGGCGAGCCTGCCAGCGTTCTGTACCAGCTGTAGCTTCCGAACCGTCTTCAAGGGTAGCCCCACGTAGAGCACATTACAGTAATCTAGGCGAGAGGAGACCAAGGTATGAACCACTGATGGGAGCAGATGATTAGGAAGGTAGGGACACAGCTGCCATATCAGATGGAGTTGATACAGTGCTGCCCGGCTCACAGCTGACACCTGAGCCTCATGGACAGCTGGGAGTCTAAAATGACCCCCAAGCTGTGAACCTGGTCCTTCAGGGGCAAATGTACCCCATTCAGCACCAGGTCAACATCTCCTAACCTCCCCTTGTCCCCCACCGCCAGAAGTACCTCGGTCTTGTCGGGGTTCAGTTTTAGGCATGTTCCTTCCCATCCAGCCACCCACTGACTCCAGGCACAAGATCATGACAATTGCCATGCCAGGGAGTCCTAAACATTATGGGTAGGAATTATTACATACTTACACTATGGAAATAGGTTTTGGTGGCATTTTCATGGCAAATGTAAGATTCACCAGCCCTGTGCAATCCTATACAGATCTGCCCTTTGGATATCTGCCCTTTGCTCTTCATTCACTAAAACAGGTCTTTCTTTTTCTTTGCAACATCTGTCCTACTAGGTCAGACTATTTGTTTATCTTGCCCAGTATCATCTACTCTGATAGGCAGCAGCTATTCAGGGAATCTTTCCCACCACCTGCTGCTGGATCCTTTACCTGGAACTGGATCCTTTACCTGGGGGTGCCAGGGATTGAACCTGGACCTTTGGCATGCAACATGTGTGTTACTGAGCAATGGCCCTTATCTTTTTTAAGATAGTGCTGTGTGCCTCATTGCAGTGGGTGGGGGAGAGATGAGTGCTGTCAATACTGACTATGCTGCTATTTGATAATGACTGTGTACATTCTATCACAGAGTAAAATGGAGACAAGCCAGCTGTAATAGAATTGATCTGAGTCAGCCCTCCTAGGTCCACATCCTCATCCTCCTGGGATATATAACAGAGAAGACCTCCTCCAGCTCAGTGTGAATACTTAGCCTGTGGTGATCTCTAATCCTTATTGTAGACCCAGTGCAGATGAAACAAGAAACACATATAGTAATCCCTCTCTCGCATGGTCCTGAGAGTTTCTGAGTAAATATTTGATCCTTTAGCTCTTGTAGATGATAACATAATGGAATTTGACAGTAATTTATAGGAATATAATCCCCACATTCTGCTATCTAAACAGCAAGGGTTTATTTGTACATGGACAAGTAACTAACTAAAAAAAAAATAATGAAAAAAAATTGAGAAAAGCCATAGAGCTCCCAGCTTGGGACCTTAATACTCTATATTTGATGGGATTTCTCTGGTCTTCTCCACTATGGAGGGTTAATAGTTTACACACAGGATAATTTTATTTAAGCACAATTTGCAACAAATTACAGTGTGTTTAACTCTCATTCAGCTTATTTACTCTATCCAGGGGGTTGTAATCATGTAAAATTATCTGGGGAAAAATAGGTGATTAGTTGGGGTGTTTCAAATGCCACAAAGCCTCATGCAACACAGACCCAAGGTGTTCATCTGACATTGGCTGGGTTCAGACAACACAATATCCCACACTGAAGGGTTGAGTATGGGTTGAGTGTGGGTTGTCGTTGAACTCTGTCCTGGAGATCAATGGGTCTGGATGGAGTCTGGACTGCTCTGGAGGTGTCTATGGTTGCCATGACTGGCAGTCCTGTCATAGCCTTGCTTGATCTCTGGAATAGGGCAATGGTCCAGAATTGCAACAGCCCTAGGGATAATTACATTTCCTATGGTCCCCAAGACTTTTGCACTGCAGCACATTGCTATCTATTGTGTCAGGCTGCTGCTGCTCCTGATTCCACTTGAAATGGCTCATGCTGGCTCAGTTTGTCTAAGTGTGGAAAGCTAAGCAGGGTCAAGCCTGGACATTACTTGGATGGGAGACCCCTCCTCTAGTTTCCTGCATTCAGCAGGGGGTTGGACTCGATAGCCTTGTAGGCTCCTTCCAACTCTATGATCTATGAAATCTATGAAATATATGCAAAGGGAGGGAGGGTGTATTTTGAGGGCTGGTGGCCAGTAAGGAGGACTTTTAGGGACTGGGAAGAATAGGTACGGTGTTTATCTGAACCCTTAGATTGGCTCAGAAAAATGATCCAAGATATTTTCATTCACCCCCCCACCCCACCCCACCCCCCACAAAAGATAACAGGTCATTTCTGAGTTAGTCTGAGACAAGCTTGTGAGAGCTGAGCTTGCTTGTGGGATTTTTATTTTTTAATGAAGGGTGAGATATACCGTATTTTTTGCTCCATAAGACGCACTCCCCCCCCCCCCCAAAGTAGGTGGAAATGTCTGTGCGTCCTATGGAGTGAATACAGTAAATAATAATAATAATAATAATAATAATAATAACTTTCCTCTGCTGCTCCAGAGCGGAGGACTCCTGGGCAGGGCGGGGGAAGCCCCCGCCAAACAGCTGATTCCCACGGAACAGCTGATTCCCGCTGAACAGCTGATTTTTTTTTTTTTTTACTTTCCTCTGCTGGTCTGGAAGAGCGGAGGACTCCTGGGCAGGGTGGGGGAAGCCCCCGCCTCTCAGCTGATTCCCCCTGGAAACAGCTGGTTTTTTTTTTTTAAAAAAATATTATTATTGTTATTATTTTATTATTATTTTATTTTTATTTTACTTTCCTCTGCTGGTCCGGAAGAGCGGAGGCCTCCTGGGCAGGGCGCCTCTCAGCTGATTCCCCACGGAACAGCTGATTTAAATTTTTTTTTTTTTGGTACCATATGGTAAGTGCGTCTTATGGTCCGGTGCGTCTTATGGAGCGAAAAATACGTAAATGGAAATAATAAATAAATATCTAATCAAGGCACAATATAGGTTCCCGTATTTTCCCCCAGTGGGGCTAACCACAGTTTTGGGGGAGAGGATTTTGGTCAGGAAAACAGTGCAGGAGAAGGGGTTAAATGCCACATGACCTGATCCTGCTGCTCCAATCAAAACCAGAAACCTCAAAGGCCGTTTTGCAGTTTTAAAAGCCAAACAAACGTCAGGAGAACTGAGCCCAAATTCCTCTGCATCATGACTGTTTTGTCCTTCAATTTTTGCTAGGGCGCAATCCCATCCTGCCCCCGCTCAGCCCTTGTTGCTCCGTTTAGCAAACCCGTCATTTAAAATGCAGCTAGTGTCTCAAACCAAACATATTCTTACTTTCCCACACTTATTTAACTGTCTCCCTAATTAATTCCACGGCTTGAAATAAATTATTGACTTAGCAGACTCTCTTGTTTTCTGTGACAGCTTCGGCTGTAAACAGGCTATTAACAATTCATAATGAGTTGTGCATGTTGGTTTTCCCTGTTTGCTAATTCAGTTCCCCATTACAGACACCCCAGTCTGTGGAGAGAGTGTGACACTACCTTGCCTCCTTAGTCCAGGAGTTTTCTTTTGAAACAAGTGTGGAAATAGTGCTTTAAAAAGAAAAAGAAAAATGATACATCTATATAGAAACACTATTTCCTCCTCCTCCTCCTCCTCCTCCTCCTCCTCCTCCTCCTCCTCTCTCCTCTCTCTCTCTCTCTCTCTCGGGTCAGCTTAGGAAAGAAGTCCACATAAATATCCTAAGAAGCATGGGCCTCTATTTTTCCTCTTTTCCCAACTCCTGAAAAAAAAATCAAGACTGGCTCCATTTGAGACAATGAATTGGATTAAATGTGTTGGCAGGCCTCAGCTCTCTGCAAATGCTGTTTGGGTGTGTCTGGCTCAACCTTTAGCAACCACTGAAAGAATTTGGCCCTAGTGCCAGCTCCAGGTTTCTGAGTGCCCTTGGCCAGGGCACTGAGACTTCCTCACTGAGTCTACCTTCTGACTACCATGGTCACCAGCTGCTCTTGCTTCTCTTCCTCTTTCTCATCATCACTACCACTTGCTTGTTTGACAGGCAGAAAGCCAGTGAGCAAGCAGGCAATGACATCTACTCCTCCTCCTTCTCTCCATCACCATTGTCTGGGCCAGAATGAGAAGTAGGTGAACAAGCAGGTTGCAAGGGTGAAGAGGAGGAGCAACTCTAGAGGGTTCTTGTCAGTGGATCCCTGCTGGGGTGTGTGGGCCCTTGGCAGATGTCCAGTAATGCCATGATGCTGGTCCTGTCCTATCACTGTGGATAGGTGGTAGGGACTCTTGCCCGGGGTGCAAATGAGGCAGGGGTATACAATGGGTATCAATTATGCTGTAACCTATCAACAGTTATTGTAATGATGTAAAGCTATGAAATGCCTTCTATGAAACAACTAAGTCCAGGGCTGAAGAATTTAGTCGAAAGTTTTTCTCTGATGGGGGTGGGGGGAATCTTTAGGACTCAACCCTATGCATGTTTAGACAGAGAAAAAGTCCTACAACTCCCAGCATTCTCCAGCCAGCATGGATTGCATAGGATTGCACCCTTAATCTTTGCTGGCAGGCACATTTTATAGAATGTTCTTCTTACTTGAAATAGCTGAGGGTTTTTTTCTTTCTCTTTTAATGAACCACAACAAAGGACTACTGCCACTTCAGGCAGTCTCTTGGCTGCTTGCAGCAGCCTGTCCACGTTCCTGGGACAGAATGTCCCATGGGAATGATGCTATAGCTAGTGGTGCAGCTTGGGCTAGACCTCAGAGCCAAAGTACAGGCCTAGCTGTGGCCCTAATAACTAATCAGAGAATATCAGGTGACAGGGCAGTGGCACTGGCAAATGGGCCAGGTGCCAGCACCTGGGCTGGCATGAGCATACTTGGGCACACCAGGACTGATGCTGGTAATTGCAATGTCCCTCCTCCTCCTCCTCCTCCTCCTCCTCCTCCTCCTCCTCCTCTACATTTTAGAAGGGGGCAACCAACCAAGTATGTGGTTATAGATGTTCATTTTATTATTTTTACTTTAAAAATAAAGTATCCTTTTCTGCAAAAATAAATAAATAAAATTTATTTAGAAGCAGACGCAAACTCTATTTCATTCCAGTAGTCATGATGGTGCTATGATTTAAGTAAGTTAAAAATAAGAAACAAGCACATGCTCAGAATACTTTTTTTTATATCATGGTTGGCAAACAGGGGTTCCCCGCCCCCTCTATCTGTTGCAGTTGACCCCAGTGCTATTGTGGGGGCCTATGAGGAGTTCAGAGCCAGACTCTAATTCAGGCTTGGAACAGGTTAATTGGGGAGACCTAGTCCAGTCGTGGAGAACCCCATGCCTGAGAGTTCAACTCGACCTGGTTTCCCCTCTTATTACAGTCCAAAGCAAAGCTAGACTCCCTTTTGGCCACAGCTGCAAGATAAGTCTTGAGTTGAGCCTCCGAACTATGGCCTGAAAAGTCTTTTGTGGGAACCAAGCATGGAGTGGGTTCTGCAGAGGGGGAGTTGGACGCTCCTCATCGGCGTCAGGTTCTGATCCTGGATGTCATGCCTCCAGCTCAGGTGGCTGATGGCCTCTCTGTGAGAGACTGGGGAAACTCAGCTGGAGGAGGAGGAGGAGTTTCAAACCTATCTCCTTGGGAATGGAGGCTGTCTAAAGAGGGAAGAACACAGACATAGCCTTGTTAGGCATCGTGCTGGCTGATGGGCTAGTGTCCCTTGTCAGTTAGATAGTCAGAAGGAAGAGCCAGTGTGGCGTAGTGGTGAGAGTGCTGGACTGGGACTCGGGAGATCTGGGTTCTAGTCCCCGCTTGGCCATGAAACACACTGGGTGACTTTGGGCCAGTCACTGACTCTCAGCCTAACCTACCTCACAGGGTTGTTGTGAGGATAAAATGGAGAGTAGTAGTAGTAGTAGTAGTATGTAAGCTGCCTTGGGTTCCTTGCAGGAAAAAAGGCGGGGTATAAAGATAATAAATAAATAAATAATAGCCCCTCCTTTGTCATTTAAGTTTGCGCTGAGGCCACAGGGCTTTTTACTGGAAACATTCTCATCTTTACTCCCTGAAATCCTTCATGCTTAGACTTACCACCATCTGAGCTGCCCAAAGCACTCCTCCTCACCTGGACCTCTCCATCAAATCTGACCCATGTCTGTTTGAACCTTGTATCATTAAGAACCTGCCATGAAATATAATGCTGGAATCAACATCTCTAAGCCTGGACCACTTTCTTGTTTGGACTCAACCCTTCTTTAATGCCTGGGATCATCCTGACACCTGGGTTTGTTTGTTTTTTTAACTTGCCTGGGTTCTAGACTAGTGTAGTAGAGGCCCTAAAGAGGAATATCTCTACTGCCTGGGACTCACACCTGGCAGCTATTATCTTGAAACCTGGACTTAGTCTGCCTGAGAGCATGGATCAAAGAGGCCCTGGAAGGCAACATCTCTGTTGCCCAATACTCTCATTCTTTCTAGCTTGGACTTTCGTGACCCTTGTTCTTTGTTTGTTTTTGACAAACTTCCAATGGAGATTCTGACATAGACTCTATTGTTGGACTGATATCTGCTTGTGTCAGTGTGTGTGTATTTTAGTTTGTAACTTGCTCTTGAACCATGTCCTGAATTGCCTGGAATGTTATCTCACCTGGATTTATCATGATCCTTGACCTTGTACAAGTCCTCTTGTACTCTTCCTATGCAGGAGGATCCAATGGCCAGCCTAGGTGGAGTCTGCCCAGAAGGTTCTTCACTGAGAAACTATAGTGACACACCTTGTTACCTGAGGTCAGCAGTTCCTGAACATTCTATTGAGAACAGAAGCTGCAGCAATGTGGCTCACCACACGGGGCAGTGGTCGGCAGTTGCTTGCAGTGGTCCTCAGCAGTTCTTGAGACCAGGTCAAAATCAGCATCTTTCTTCCCTCATTGGCTTCTTTCATACTCACTTCTTATGGAGATTGCTGTGAAGATGTTATCGACCCTTGATATTGTTATACCACAACAATGCAATTCCTACAGAATCCAATTTCAAGTCTCCCGCACAGTCTGTCCCTCAGTCTCAAACAGTGCATGGTCTCAAAACCTGATGCAGAAATCAAGGGCAGCATGGAGGTATCATCTTCCTTTCATGATAGAAAATGCCTGTGGAGTTGCACGGTGCTGGATGGTAAATGAACAGTTAAAGCAAACAATGAAAATGAGACTTTTCTCAGTGTATAACCTGAGAAAACACAAGTTCCTCCAAGACAAAAAAAAAAGTTCTAATTTTTAGGGCACACGTTATTAACACAGTCAAGAGGAGCAGCTATGCCGTGCAGTATAAAATAAGTGGTGTCATGTAAATTGATCAGAAAATTACTGGTAGTTACACTCTCCCTGACAAAATGATTCACAGTAATTCAGAGAAATAATTCTTATTACTGTTAGAGTCCTTATTGCGAAGAACGAGGAGGAGGAGGAGGAGGAGGAGGAGGAGGAGGAGGAGGAGGAATATGCTGAAGAGTCTATCCCCTAAATTCACTCCACATGCCTCCATGAAGTGGCTCTGTCCTCCATCTACTCGCAATTTTGCTAAAGACACAAGATGAGTCCCTGGTGAGAATGCTTAGGGGGATTTAAGATGCTACAACTGGAAAAAAGCAAGTGTAGTTTGCTTCTCAATGACAGAACTCATACTTGGCACGTAGAAAGTCCAGGTTGAGTATAAAGCAGCCTTCCCCAACTTGGTGCCCTCCAGATGTTTTAGACTACAACTTCCAACAGGCCCAACCAGCATGACCAATTGTCAGGGATACTGAGAGTTGTCATCCAAAACATCTGGAAAGCAACAGGTTGGTACCAGTTGAACACTGGTAGAAACAATATCTGGATAGCAGGGCAGTTAAAAGCCAAGGTAACTGTGTTGGCCATAAGATAAAATCCCAAATCTGTATTAGTTTAATACCTTTATTGGGCCAACTATTTGTTAGATCAATTTATTGAAAAGATGTATAAGCTCACAAGGTAGTGTTCAACACAACTGAAAACCACAAACATTAAAACCAGAACAGCAATATGAGCAATGAGCAATAATTAAAACCAGAAAGCACCCCATGCCCTGCTCTAAATTATTATTATTATTATTTTTAAATCTAGCCTGGTGCTCCAAGCATCTGGGTCTGGCTGCCATTTTAATTTCCCACTATGCCCTCAACATAGCATGACTCTCTGGGGCATTGTGTGAAATTAGAGTGGCAGCTCCCGGCCACCTGATGCTGAAATGGAGTGGTGATTCCAGCTGCTGCTTCCAGGTAGGCCTCTGAGGTCTCGCCAACAAATGAAGGAGCCCACCAGAGGTTATTTTGTCTATGGACTCCCTGAAACCTAGAGCTAGGCCTGTTTGCCTGCCAACATATCATGAAAAAAAATAGGAAAGAATTATCTCCAGGGTGGAGGGACTCTGTTGCTAAAACTTGCATAACTCATGCCTGTGTTCCCATCTGAGCTTCAACAAGTCAGTGAAAAACTAAAGCTTCAGAGAGAGAGAGAGAGAGAGAGAGAGAGAGAGAGAGGATGCAAGAGAATAAAACTGAAACTTTGAATACAAATACAATTATACCTCATTGGGCAAAATCCATAACCAGCTTCCAGCAATACCCCCCTGACTTAGTCACTGAAATTGCAAAATGAGAGAATATAAATCAGAGTTGACAACGAGGTCTTATTTCCCTCTTTAGAGGCTATAACCAAATAATAAATCATACAGTAGCAGCATACAGAAGGCTTCTAAGAATTCACTCTTGTTCTCTTTATATTAGTGGCTACAAAAGGTAATCTCTTCTGTGCAAAGGATGCTGATTGCAAGTTGCTTCCTATACCATTCTGGCCATTGAGCATTTGTGAATTGAATGCAGGTCTTCATGGAATTCCACAAAAGCCCATTCTGAACTCTCCCTGGATTAGCCTTCCCTCCCACTGTCAGCAGACCTATCTTTTCTAGAGTTAGCTCCCATTCAGTCCTTTGCTGATCTCAGAAATTGATTTCACATTTCCACAATATCTCTGGAATCAGATAGACATGACATAGTTGTGTGCCATGAACGTAACTCTGGATGGTTTCAAGTAGATGTTAAATAGCATGGAGGATAAGTTCTACTTGTTGTTGTTTTTTTCTTCTGGCAGGGAATTCTTTCATTTCATTTCATTCATTTATTACATTTATATCTCACCTTTCTTCCATCATGGAACTCAAGGTAGTTACATGCAGTTCCCAGGTGGTCTCCCCTCCATGCCCTGACCAGACCCAGACCTGCTTAGCTTCAGCATGGTGTCTGCCTCAAGTACCTTCAGAGCATACCCTGGGACCATTAAAGAACATTACATAAGGAACATTAAAGGTGCAATCCTACTGCATGTTTAGACAGAAAAAGGCCTACAACTCCCAGAATGCTCCAGCCAGCCATTCTGGCTGGAGCATGCTGCAAGTTGTAGGTCTTTCTTCTATCTAAACATGCATAGGATTGTGCCCTAAAAATGTTATCCTCCCACCTGCAATCTGAAGTGTTACAGTCCACACACTCACCTCTGAACTGTACCGCGCCTCATTCTTGCATGACTTATAGAGGTCCAACTTATGACTTATAGAGCGGGCCCAAGTGTGGAATAATCAAGGGCTGAGAAATCAATCAAGTGATGTGTGAATAGCAATGTAGGTTTTCTGGGGGGTGGGGGGGAAACTGAACGTGAAAACATTATGAGGCTTTATATATATCTCAACAGGTTTGTCAGAAGCCAAACATAATTTAACTGAAATATTTGATTGGGGGGGGGACAGAATCCGTAAAGGGCACTTACTGTGGTTTAAATAATATATTGAAATAAATTCAGGGCGTTACTTTGACACTGTGTTTATTGGAATATTATAAATATTTTTTAAGACCATGGTCCAGCATTATGAGAATGAGCCTAGCTTATGTGGCGGGCTCATGCATTCCCCTCCCCTCTCTTCCTCTGGTGCAGCATGAGGAAAAGATCAGAGACTTCCACTGCCATTTTAGATTAACCTCAGTTTAGTGTGTCATCCTCCAAATCCTAAATTGTGATTAGACTCAACTGTGGTCAGTGAAAACAAACCAACTTCACAAACAATGACTTGAAGCTGGCTTGTTTCCACTAAACATTGTTAAGATTAATGGCAGTCTGTCAGGGCTCAGGTGGCATGGCAAGCTGTGGTTAATAAAAATGGAAGTGGAAGTTTTCAACATCAATGGGTGGTGATCCAGAGTGTGAGAGAAAAAGAGACGGGGGCATTGAGTTGGGTAGCAGAGAAGGGGGCAGGGGAGAAAATGAGTTTGAAAATGTGAAATATTTTTTTGTTGGGGCTGAAAATGGTGAGTTCAAAGGAATTGTTTAGTGTTTTCAGGACTCAGACCTCACCCCTGCCTTGTACTCATTCTTTTGAGGTGATTACTTGTCCTTTGTGACTAGTCATGCCTCCCATGGCAGCCATTCTGTGGTGGTGCCCAGGACAGTTTCTCAAATTGCCAAATTTGTCCATGGGCCCAGAACGATTGAGTCTCTCTGGTTTTCATTTAAGGGGGGAAAGATTGAAGGCACTCTACACTGTTAGTATGTTAATTTTAGCATCCCTGAAGAACTATATAGATACAACAGATATAGATAGATAGATAGATAGGGACTGTAGATTGGGAGGGACCATAGTTCAGTGTGACATAGCACATGCTTTGCATACAGAAGGTCCCAGGACTCCCAGGTTTGTTCCCCGGCATCTCCAGGTAGAGCTAGGAAAAACTCCTGTCTGAAGCCCTGGAGAGCCGCTGCCAGACAGTGTCGGCAATACTGGGCTAGATGATGGACCAATGGTCTGACTCAGTATAAGGCAGCTTCCTATGTTCCTATAGATAGGTAGATCTTTTAAAAAAATAATAATGGAAGATTTCCTATGGGAAAATATAGTAGCAGAAAATGGTCTGGAAAATTCCGTTATTGAAGATTCTCCATCCGACATCATTGTGTGTGAATTGGCACTAAGATGACTTAATATGTGCAAGTACACCAGTTCACATCCTCTCTTTCTAAAATCAAGAAACAAACAAAAATAAATACTCTGAGTTCTCTAGCTGGCATTTGCTTTGTTCAGTTTTAAAATATATGGCTGGACATTGTTTGCAAAAGCAATGTAGCAATCAGCTAGAATGATAAAATAAAGTTCTTTAATCATTTACCAGAGAGAACAGGAGGGAACTAATTAAGTGACAGCCTCTTGGACAGCAGGCTGTTCCGCAATTACTGATGCCGGGAGGGGGGGGGGAACAAGGCAATTGCATTCTGACTTGCTTTGGGGTCAGAAAAGGCTGAACAGCTTTCCCTGAAAGTGTAGGAGGTGGGTGGGAATGATGAGCTAAGGTAGATTCAAAAGTTCCTTTCTTTTCCACACTGGAGTGACCTGTTCTGCAATCGCTTTGTGGTGGAGAATCGATCCCTATGGATCCCTGCTGCTCCTATGAGTAGTTCAACTCACATTAAGACCATAAGCCAAAACAGATAGGTTTGAAAGTGGAAGTGAAGTGACCATTTATAAGTGGAACATGGTAGGTTGGATTCAGACACTCATGCTGAGAGCTACAGACCCATCAAAATCAATGGAGCAAGTTTGCCATGACTAACGTGTTTCACTGATTTCAATGGGTCTGCTCTAAGCATGATTGAATCTGGATCCAACCCAGTAAGTGCTGGCGATGTAATATGGAACTAAGCTATTTTATGTATATTGGATGGTGCTGTGAATACACACACAGCCATATCATGGTCAGGTTGTTAGTGTAAGAACATAAGAAGAGCATTGCTGAATCAGACCAAAGGCCTATATAGTCCAGCATCCTGCTTCCCACAGTAACCAACCAGATGCCTGTAGGAATCCCACAAGTAGAGTACAAAGGCAATGACCTCCTCCTGCTGACACCCACCCACCCAGCCTGCCAGAAGCTGGCATTCTAGTTATGTACTCTTTCTGGATAAGGAGGTTGCGTATAGGCACATTGACAAGCAGCCAGTGATAGACCTCTCCTCCATGAATTACTCTAAACCCCGTTTAAAGAAAAGCAATGCGTAAGATGAGATATTGGGAGGTGAACATCCAAATGGGGTGGAGCCAAAGCTCTGAGGTAGAGCACACACATTCCATGCAGAAAATCCCAGGTTTGATCCTAAGCATCGCCAGGTATGGCTAGGAAAGGATCCTTCCAGAAACCCTGGAGGACTGTTGCCAGTCCTCCGATTTCCATCTTGAAGCTCATTCCAACTCAAGTCCACATCAGATTGCGAGCTTTATTTTTTTTCCTGTTTGCATGAAAATCTGTCCATATTTTCATGTGTATTTTTCTAAATCTACACATCAGTTGTGCACAACTTTGAAGTGTACATTTTTTTCTCCTATTCATTAAAGTGTATTTGTGCACACTTCTCAAAAACACACATTTTTGCATCCACATTTTTCAATTGGACGCATGCTGCTGAATGCATTTTTTGGGTGTGTGTGTGTGTGTCCGTGAATCACATTGCAAGCTTAGAAAAGAAATGTATAGACTTCGACCACAGATTGTGTCCAAGTCTGTGTTCAGTCTGGAAGATGCAAACTGGATAAATCCTGATCAAAAATGAACTGAAATGAATATTTCATACATCCCTAGGTCACTGAGGCAGCTTCCCATGTTCCAATCAGTCCCATAACATTGTTACTGTATTATCTGAAAGGTCTCATTGCATAATGACCTCCAATGTTTCCCAGATGAAAATAGGGCACAGTCATGCACGAGTGTCTGGCAGTCTAAGGTCAGAGTCTGGAAGTCTAGGAGGTGAACCCAGGGTGTGGTCCAGCGAAGAATGGCAAATCAATCCAATCTAGCTCCCTGTCAGGCTTGAGTCATGGTTCCTGTCTTTGACAAATAAAGGTAGTATGATGGAATCAATTGTTAAATTACCACCCTTTTCTCTCTTTAAATTTACAAAGCCCGCTTATATTATATGTTTTGTTTATGCACACATTCTAAGGCTTTTACTTAAAAAAAGAAAGTCAATGGAGGTTTCCCCCCCTTTTTTGAGCCCTGCACATGGGAGGGGGGAATCTCAGGAAGAAAACTGTGTGGGGTGCTTTAATCCTCCCCTCTCCATGTGTGTTGGTCCTAATCTAAATCAGAGCCATACACACTTACGAGAGAGAGAGAGAGAGAGAGAGAGAGAGAGAGAGAGAGAGAGAGAGAAGCCTCAGCTACACACTACACAATTAATAGTTGATGGACTAGGCTGCTGGCAGGAGCCCTTATAATTCTGTTATGCTGGTATTACATCAACTGCATTGGTTGAGAAATCCAGAGTTTCCAACCTCCCTTCACTACATTCCTGGAAAAGAAACATGACCAGGCATCTATAGAAACAAAAACCTGCATTGTTACATGTGGCAAACCAAACTTTTTTTCCTGAAAAGACCATAGCCAGTTTGTGATAGTTACATCCCTACGACATTCCAGGCTGCTCTTTCACTTCTTTTAAAATCAAAACTCTCTCTCTCTCTCTCTCTCTCTCTCATGCGAACACACACACACCACACACACACACACACACACACACACACACACACTTCTTTCACTGTTTATTCTCATCTCTGGATTTTTGCCTTAGGTTGTGTGTCTGTTGGTAAGAAGATCTTTTTTGCCCCCATACCTTACCTTACCTTCTACTCCTCTCTACAGAGGCTGACTCAAAAAAAATACTACGCAGCGGCAGCTCTTTAGAATAGTTCTGCAAGCCAACTTACTGCAGCACGCAAAGACCAACATTTCACCCACCATGCCACTCCCAGCCAAGGATGATCAATGCTGTTCGGGAGGATGTTCATACAAGGCAGCCATTTTAGGAGAGGCACATTCTCCCTGTCTCTGTTGGTTGCTGACACTTAAAAACAAACAAACAAACAAACAAAACCCAACCCCCCATCTTAAATTCCATTTTTCTTAATGAATTTGTTTACAATAACCAAGCTGATTTGCCACCTTTTAAGAGCGTCCCACTCCCACTGGAAATGAAAGAGGCGAGGCACAGGTCAATGAGTTGAACTATTATCTGCATTTAACAAAAACAGATTTGTATAGGTAAGACTTCACTGTATACATCAAGATGTCAGGTTAAGACTTTTCTCTTCCCTAAGGGATTTAATCTGTTGCTTTGTTAATCTGCTTTGATTATTACATTTAGTTCTCGCTCTTTTTAAACATTTTAAATATTTTAATATCTTTAATATTTTAATATGTTATTATGTTGATATTTTTATTGTCGTATTTATTGGTTTAATTGGTCTTTTTATTGTTCTTATTGGGTTTTCTTATGATTGTAAACCACCACGTGGGCATTTGCCAGTTGGGCAGCATATAAATTTAATAAATAAATGAGTGAGTGCATGGGATGCTATTTCTTAAAGTATCTATCCGGCAAGCGCCTATGCCTGCTGTCATTTGTGTGACCCTGCCCTAAGGAACAGGTAGTAATTTACATCACCCCTTCACCTAAACCACATATTTTCAGGTGAGGAGGGAGGGCTTCCTGAATCACCCCTCCCTGGGCCCCCACAGCTCTGAGTGGGTGAGACAGGGTAGCCCCAAAGGTAATCCATACTCCACCCACGGGTCCCATAACCCACGACTCTGAGTGGCAAGTTCCAGGATCACCATTCACCCATAAAGGTGCCTAATCTCATCCCTAATTGCTAAATTTTCTGCACATTCCTGCCCAGTGTGACCAAATTAACCTATTTAAACAAATCCCTTCAAGTCACAATCCGATGAGGTTGCCCGTAACCAAACTTGGAGGATTATGGGCATGGTGGGAGGAGCGTGGAGATGAATGTCACCTCCGTGCTCCTCCTGCCATGCAAAACACTTAGATGGTCAATTTTGACCATCTTAAATGTTTGGCCTTGGAGCAGGCAGGAAGGAGTGTAAGGTGCCACCAGGATACTTCATATGTGGCTCTTGCAACCACAGACAGAGCCGCAGCCGGTGTGGTTCTTTCCATGCCAGTTCTGAGGGTGGGGGGGAGGGTGCTCTGAGATTGAATCCCAGCTCCAACATCAGAGCAAATTTCTGTGGTTGGAGCTGGGACCCTAAAAAATCCTGTGGGCTGCCTAGACTCTGTCTAGTGGCCATAGGATTGCACTGCCTGGCTCTTCCCCCAGAACAGACATCATGTGCGTCTATGTAGCTACATTGTGCATACTCTGCCTCTTTCCCTGGCCCCAGACACCACTCCATCTCCACCATGAAACCCTTTGTGATCCAGTGTTGGAACAGCTTTCTTCTTTTGAATAATAGAAAAGTAGAGTTGGAAGGGGCCTACAAGGCCATCGAGTCCAACCCCCTGCTCAATGCAGGAATCCAGGTCAAAGCATCCCTGACAGATGGCCGTCCAGCTGCACCTTGAATGCCTTCAGATTGGGAAAGCCCACCACCTCCCTAGGTAGTTGATTCCATTGTCTTATTGCTCTGACAGTCAGGAAATTTTTCCTGATATTTAGGTGGAATCTAGGTTCCTGTAACTTGAGCCCATTATTCCGTGTCCTGCAAACTGGGATGATCGAGAAGAGATCCTGGCCCTCCTCTGTGTGATATCCCTTCAAGTACTGGAAGAGTGCAATCATATCTCCCCTGTTTTTGCTGTTGAGCTGGGGAAGGCAAGTGTAAAGTTATGCACGTTGGGCCGAAAAATCCCAACTCCAAGTATAATCGGATGGGATCTGAGCTAGCGATGACTGACAAAGAAAGAGATCTTGGGGTTGTGGTGGACAGCTCGATGAAAATGTCGACCCAGTGTGCAGCTGCTGTGAAAAAGGCAAACTCCACGTTAGGCATAATTAGGAAAGGAACTGAAAATAAAACTGGCAAGATCACACTGCCCTTATACAAATGTATGCAACCACACTTAGAATACTGTGTACGGTTCTGGTCATTGTAGAGTTGGAAAAAGTGCAGAAAAAGGCAACTAAAATGATCAACTCCCCTATGAAGAAAGGTTACAGCAGCTGGGATTGTTTAGCTTAGAAAAAAGGTGAGTAAGGTGAGACATGATAGAGTTGTACAAAATTATGCATGGTGTGGAGAAAGTGGACAGGGAGACATTTTTCTCCCTCTCTCATAATACTAGAACCTGGGGTCATCCCATGAAGCTGATTGGTGGGAGATTCAGGACCGATAAAAGGAAGTACTTCACACAGCTCATAGTTCAACTATGAAATTCACTTCCACAAGATGTAGTGATGCCCACCAATTTGGAGGGCTTTAAAAGGGGATTGGACAAATTCATGGACGAGAAAGGTATCCATGGCTGCTAGTCCTGATTGGCTCTATGCTACCTTCAGTATCAGTATGCCCATGTACTCCAGTTGCTGAGGAACATGGGCAGGAGGGTGCTGTTGCACTCATGTCCTGCTTGTGGGCTTCCCAGCGGCAGCTGGTTGGCCACTGTGTGAACAGAATGCTGTACTAGATGGACCCTTGGTTTGACCCAGCAGGGCTCTTCTTATGTTCTTATGTAGAGATGCTCTTGAGGAATTTTAGTGTATTTGGATGATCTGAGCTGCACCCCTCAGACTAATGTGTGGATTGGAATTTAGCCATCTACCAGATCCTGCTGTTCTCTGAATGTTGTGACACCATTCCTGGCAGTTTAAATCCATCAAAATGCACATTTAAATATTATTTTTTAGAGATAGCTACACATTTAAATATGTATTTAGAGAGAAAGTACACATTTCATTACATTTTAAAACACATATTACCGTAAATATATATTTTGAGATTATTATTATTTTAAAAGCAGATTAGTGTGGGAATGAAATTATGGGTGAAATTATGTGAAACTGACATGGACTGGAAATAGACAATTATACCTGTCTCTGGCTCTGTGGTGCCAGATTCCTGGATAGGATAGAGAAGTCTCAGCAGGCAGTGCCATCTTCTGCAAAATCTTGCTGGCCTCTCTAGAACAATAAAGGTGGGATATAAATAATAAATAAAAATAGTCAGGTATACAGAGTAGGATGGGACATTGAAAATTGAGATTTGGGGGAGTGTGAACTAAAATGCTCAGGATGGGGTTTTAAAATCATGGCATTCCAAGGAACATTGAGATGGTTGGAGGCTGCGCAACTGAGCTATGTGATACTATGTGATACTGAATTTATGACAACATTTATGATATGATGACAAAATGCATGATACTATATTTATGGCAATTTGCATTGCAGCAAGATGGAAGAATAGGGAACGTCCTTCGATTGATGATTGTCCTAAAAATGGCAAATAGCAGAAATGCTTAAATTAACAAACCTTGTAAAAATGAGGAATGGATTTTAAAAGGATGATAAATTTGCTCAAAATGGGTTCTTCTACATTCACTATTAGAATGAGAAGTATAACGATTCTGGACGACTGTGTTACTTTCATTGCTGAGATGTAATGCTTTTCTGTTTGTTTAATCATCTGGGTTTTATTTATACATTTTTAACAGTTGTGGAAATTTATATCAGTGTATAATACCAAGAGTTGACAATTTCTGGACAGAGGATAACAAGTCTTCAAAATCAGTATGCCTCTCAATTCCAGTTGCTGGAGAATATGAGTGGGAGGTTGCTTGCTGCTGTGCTTCAGTCCTGCTTCCAGTTAGCCACTGTGGGAACAGAATTTTGGGCTAGATAGGCCTTTGGCCTGCTCCAACAGGGCCTTTATTTTCATCTTAAAAGCCGTGTGACATTTACAAATTCAAGAGACCCAGCTTTCCCCAATGATCACTTTTCCCAGGACGCTGATAATGTACCAGTACTGGCAACTGCCACAGCTGCCAATAACACTTTCAGAGGTTCAGCTGATGCAATAGCAGGCAACACCACAAGAAAGGTGGCACCCACAGCTACTAAACTGTAGCTACTACTGGAATTTTGTTTCAGTACATTTTTTAAAAATAAGCATTAGCCAAGATTTGCAATGTTCTTCACATTCAGGAAAGAAGGAACTTGAATTTTTAAAGATTTGAATGAGGGAGAAAGCAAAACTGACTGATTTGCCCATCCCTACATTCTAGTGGCTGACAAAATTCCTAGTTTGTATTCAAACAGTGTTTATATTATGTACAATAGTGCATTTTAAAGGTTTTTAATGTCTGTAAACCGCCCAGAGAGCTTTGGCTATTGGGCGGCATAGAAATGTAATAAATGAAATGAAGGGGATCTTGAAGGCTCCCCATGGCCCCCAGCCTTCCTGAAAACATTCATAAGCAGAGAGTTCCCCACTTCCAACTTTAAGCAATATTTTTGGGAGACACACACACCTGGTTGTGAGGAAGGATAGGAGGGAGTGACCTCAAGGTCCTAGCATTTGGATACCCTCAGGGTATCACTGCCCATCATTTATTTATTTTTGGTTTTTAGTATCCTACTAAAAAAAATAATATCCTCAGAGCATTTTCCAGTGCAGGTAAAAAAGAAAAAGAAAGAAAGAACATACAATTTTAAATCCACAGCAGTAAAAACAAACAAACCACCAACTCCCCCCCCAAGACATATCACCTTCATATAACTGTAATTTCTCTCTCTTTCTGAAACCCCCTTTTCTCTTTACCCCGGGGGTGTGGGCAGCAGGTATGTTGATGTTAGAGGGAGGGACATGGCTTGCAGGAGCAATCCTGCTCTCCCCTCTTTTACTGAACGTGTGTTGTAGAAATCTTCAATGGATTCAAATGCATTCAGATTTCTATGAAATCTGACCTGTGGATACTTCAGTGGACTCGCTTTTTCAGAGCCATGCAGATTCTGCAGATTTCCAGACCGTTAAAGAGAAAAGAAAAAAGAAACTTTGGGGGTCGATTTTCATCATGAACATTAGTGCAAATATGCACTTGCAATAATGTATTCATGCGCATTGGCACTACTGTGCATTTGCACACGTGGAAGAAAATTCTCATAAAAATAATCTGATCCTGTCAATGAGAGGATGATGGAGCAGAAGATGCCTGACAATCCATGAAACGCATATGGAAAGGATTTAACGAGGTCCATACATCCCTGGTCATCTGTATATTCCTCATTGCTCAGCCTAATCCACCAAGCAGAGCGGGGGGGGGGGCAAGGGAGGTGTCCTTGGAGAAGGAGTGGAATAAAAATGTGGTAAATAAATTACTTGAAGGTTCTAAATTTTATTATGTTTTAGTGGTACTTATTATTCTATTTTGTGAACTATCTCATGCGCCTGGTACAGGCTGAAATAGAGGATATTTATTCACTTTTATCGCTAGAATGTCTGCCCCCCTTTTCTAAAAAAACCCCAAAAAACCATATACAAAAAGCAGACATAATCAACTTGGTTTTTGTAAAATAATGGTACCAATAACAAGGGTCAATAATGATCTAAAAAAAAAAAAAACAAGCTTGTCTGAGTGCGGAAAGCTAAGCAGGGTCAGGCCTGGTTATTACTTGGATGGGAGACCCCTCCTCTAGTTTCTTGCATTGAGCAGCGGGTTGGACTCGATAGCCTTGTAGGCTCCTTCCAACTCTATGATCTATGAAATCTATGAAAAACAAAAAACAAAATATATCCTCTAACAGTGCAATCCTATGGTGCCTGGGAGAGTGTCCCAGGGGCCAGAGGAAATATTACATCTCCCCCTCTGAGGTCAGAGAAAAAGCTATGATCCTGGTGCAAGAGGTCCAAACTCATATCCCCCCTCCCAGTCCCCACAGGAAGTTCCGCATCTCTCACTTCCCTGATGCCGGAGCTCTGATGTCAAGAGAAGTGCAAAGGGGGAAGATGTGGTGTGGGCTGATGAGGGGAGGCCTCAGTTCCACATGATCCAAAGTCCTTCTGGTCCCTGAAAACACCACCAAGATGGGGAAAATGTGCATTAATATTTAGGCATAAATACTTTTACCTAAATGAATCTTTAGACATAAGTAATACCCCTCCCACTGCTCACAATGGAAAGGAAATAGCTGGGGGCGTGGCGTTGGAAGATTGGTGAAGAAAGCCACTCCTATTTCACTTCTGTCCTGCCAACCAGAGATATGTCAGATGTTCTGACTTCGGACTCTGCAAGTAGGATTGTCCTGCCCATGTAGTATTCTGGAAATGACTGATAAATAAAACTGGATTTTTTCTAGAAGCAGTGAGTGGGAAAAAGCAGACCTCTCTTGAAAAGCTGTTCCAAATTTGGGATGCCACAACCAAAAAGGCCCTGTCTCTGTTATTCATCTGCTGTACCTCTAACACAGAGGGAGAAGAGAAGAGCCCAAAGAAAGAGAATGAATTTCCCAGGCAGGGTCATATGGGGAAAGGCAGATCTTGAGGTACTCTGGTCCCAGGCCATTTAGGGGTTTAAAGGTCAAAGCCAGCACCTTGAATTTTGCCCAGAAACAAATTGGTAACCAGTTTATCTGGTAAAGGATTGGTGTAATATGAGTCACTTTACCAGTCACTTCAGTGGTATCTATATTCTAAACAAATTGAAGCTTCCAGATTGCCTTCAAGGGCAGCCCAATGTAGCACACAATACAGTTATCTAGCCTGAACATTGATAGGAAGTCAATCAATCAAGGTACAAAGCCCCCACTCTCCGTGGCTTCCTCAATATCCACTACTACTGTAGTGATCACAGTGTCAGGGAGACCTGAGCTCAAATCCTCACAAGAAGTTCAAGCTCACCAGGTGACCCTGTGCCACCCACTATATTGCCACCTAACCCACCGCACATGGCTGTTGTGAGGATAATGTGATGTGTGTGTGTAGGGGTGGAGGTGTCCCTGTACGCTGCCCTGAACTCCTTGGTGGAAGAAGTTGGGACCAAACTGGTAAGAAATAACTTTACTTCCTGTTATCTTATTAAGTCAGCCAATGATCTTTGCCACACAGCAACAGCACACATCTGCTTCCTGGCCAAAAATGGTGGTGGTGGTGGTGGTGCAACTGTGAAAATCCTCCCTCAGTCAAAAGGCAAGCAAGAGAAAACATCCAGTCGGATTGTACAAGAGTTAACCAGCTGCAGACACGATCGGGGAAAGAAATATTTAAATTTCACAGATTTAAATATAATCCTTGCTTTTCCCACATGCTTGCAGCTCTCCATAAATAATAGATAGCGATAATTTCTGCTCATGACATTCAGTCAGGAGTCCTAATAAACCAAATGGCTCCTTTTTGTCATTTGACCTCATTTAAGAGCCCTTCTCTCTCTCTTCCACCACCCCCAACCTGCTTCCTCTTTTCTCACTTCAGCTCCGACAGGTGCAGATTTGCCCAAATGAATGTTAATTGCCTATTTGCTTCATCCCAGCTTGTTCAGTTTGCTCGCAGATCATTTCCTATTCACAGCTCAACAGCAGCTTCCTCTCCCTGCTTCATTCCTGTTAATCTCTTTAGTGCCTGGGCTAGTGCCATTGGGGCAATGCGTTCACCTCCCCTTCCCAGCCAACTGTCTTTTCACAATGAACCACACTGGCTCTGAATCCTGAGAAAGAGAAAGTCGAAAAGGCAGAGCCAACAGCCAAGCAAAGGATCTAGCAGGGGATGCCTCTACTGCAAATCATTAGGAAACAAGGCAGGTTGCAAGAGCATATGCTCCAATTGTCCCTGTTTCTTTTTTTGTATCTGTGTCCCCGTTAAATCACGGTACCAATCTTTGGCCTTCTGTGGATGCCTTATTAAAATTTTGTTAGCACGAGGATCTAGATTTGCCAGTTTTCAGGCATCAAGCCCTATCCCTCGGTTTATAGAAGTTAAACTGGCAAATGGTTGGCTGGATGCATTTGGTCTCTAGTACACATGCAGTCCAGTGCCTGTACATAAACACGAAGCCACAGTACAGTCACTAGTGCACCATGCACAACTAAGGCACTGTCAGGGATGTATGAGAAATTAGTTTCAGTTTGGTTTTGATCAGAGTTCACCCAGTTCACGCCTTCCAGACTGAGCACACGGACTCAAATGCAATCTGTGGTTGAGCTCTATACATGTTATAGGGTTGCAAAGTGATTTCCTGACCCCTCCCACAAAAGAGTTTGACAGACACCATGTGTACAGTTGAAAAATGCCTATTAAAAATGCACACTTTTGAAAATGCTCACAAAGACACTTTAATCAATGGGAGAAGAATGCGTACATTTGAAGAATGTGCACAACTGATGGAAAAATATGCATGAAAATATGCAGAAATTTTCATGTGAAAAGAAAAACAAAACCCGAAGATCTGATGCAGACTTGAGATGGAATGAGCTTCAAAGTGGAATCTGGAGGGCTTCAACAAATTTGAATTTTGCTTGAATGCACATCCTTAGGCACTCTGCAGTACTTTTTGTCTCTCTCTGGTGCACATGTAGGCCAATGCCCGCACATGAACACTCACACAGTGATCCTATGGGCCCTAGACAGAGTGTAAAGAGCCATAGGATTTTTGGGAAAGAGCCTCAACCTCGGAGCTGGAACTCTGCTCTCAGATCAACCTCACACCACCACCACCACCACCACCCCGCAGCTGGCATAGAAAGAAACATGCCAGCTTTATCTTGGAGGTTGTAAGAGTGACCTTGGAGATGGGGTGGGCGCTCTGGGAGGCAGGGAGGGGAGGAGACCCAGGTCGCCAGGATACAATGTATCCTGGTGGCACCCCAGCTTCCTTCCCTCCCCATCCGAAGTGCCTCAGCTAGATGGCTGGAATCATTGGGATGACCTTGGCTTCTGTGCTCCTCCCACCTTCCATATGATGCCTGTAATCCTCCGAGTTCAGAGGGTTATGGGCATCCCCTACTGGATTGAGCCTGAAGCTACAATGCAGTACATCTTGTCCCTCATGCACTCTGTACTGATAAGGCACCATGCAGTGCATCTCATCTCTAGGGGACATTTAGGCCAATTTCTGCATTTAAATACTAAGGTGACATGTAATATGCAGCCTTCCATTTCTCACGCTGCAGCTGCTGAGGTATATTTTGAACCTGTGATGACTTATTGTAGGAAATTGTTTTTAGTACCTCTTTTTATCAAAATCCCCTTCTTGGCTTTTAAATCAGTGGAGCATTACGTTATTGAAGATTAAATTAATGCAGCATACAGGAGGCTTCTACAATAGCCCCTTTCAGGAGTTCATTAGGTAACAATGTGCGGGGTTGTGTGTGTGTGTGGGGGGGAGAGAAACATCACAGCGGTATCATCTGTTCCCCATCCTATGTGCCTTTATTGGGATGTGTGTAGATTGGGCTGGAGCCTGCCACCTTGATGATGTCCCCTCCTGCATCAGAAGGGAACACTTCTGTGCCTTTAACTGATCCACAGCAAGCAGAAGTTCAACAGGGATAGCTATATTATTTATTTCTCCCATTTATATCTTCAACTTTCTCAAGGAGTTCATGGTTGCAGTTTTTCAATTTCATCCTAGGGATGAAATAGATTTATCCAAAGTCATAACATATTGTGTAAAACATCCCTTAAAACATCTGTTAAATATGTTGCTGCATGTGTATCAATAAAATTGCATCATCTTCGGATGATTAGCCCGCAGTTTTACTGCTGCATGAATAGTATAGATTTAGCACTGTGGTATAGATTGTAGTATACACTGAAGTGCAGATTTATCATTGTACACTTAAGGCACAATCGTATAACATGTTTAGATTTAAAAAAAAAAAAAGCCCTACATGCTGGCTGGGGAATGCTGGGAGTTGTAGGACTTTTTTCTGTCTAAAGTAAACATGCATAGGATTGCACTCTTAGTGATGGAACAGTCATGGTGCGGCTCTCATCAACAAAAGGGATACACAAAAAGCCCTAATGCCCTGATATATTTTAACTTGCTCGTCTACTTTAGTAGCATAAAATTAGTACCAACACATAAAATAAATCCAAGTACTGCAAACCATCCATCTTCCAAGCTCAAAGGGGCAGGTGCAAATTCCAGCAATTAGCAGGTGATCTTGTTAATCTCCACGATGTGAAAGACTATCAAATGTCTATTAAATATGCAGGAACCCAGGCTGTTTCTTTTCCTTCGACCTAATTGGCAAATGGCAATCAATATTAGAATTCCTCTAAAATAAAAATAAAAAATCCCTGTATTATCAGGGTATGCATTTCTTTGTAACGGATATCTATTACAAAACAAAACACACCACAAGAGAAATGAAAGGGTACAAAGGGTGCTCACTTTCATCACCCAGTTTAAACCTATTTGTCACTTTCTCTGGGATTGCCTTCTCTGGCTGGCAGTGAGTGGAGGTCCCCTCCATGATCTATAGACCATGGCATTCTTCTTTTCTACCAGGGGCGCAGAACCACTTCAGCCTATGGGCCACAAATTCCGTTTTAGGGCAGCTCTCAGGGGCTGCATTCAAGTGGAGGTTGGGGCCAAAGGCAAAAGTGGTGGTGCCAAAAATACCAGCACATTTGAGCTTCAAGCTCTTACTGCTGGTGACTAAGCTTTAAGAGAGGCATTTCAACTATTCACCTTGGGGGGAAAAACACATAAAGGCTGTGAAACCACCAAACAATTGGGCATTGGGTGAAAGGGGTGGGGCCAGGGGAAGGATGCACGGCCTTCTGGGTAAACATAAAGGGCCAGATTTGTCGTGTGTGTCCCCCCCCCACAGAGTGCCATATTTCTTCCCTGGGCCTATGTTTCTGCACCTCTGTTTTATACCAACTGGTGGAACTAGGGGTGTTGGGGCTAGGGTTGGATGATGGATCTGCTGATTTCAGTCTCTTATTGTTCAAACTGCATTCAGTTCACCTCAGACTTTCAGAATCTTTTAAAAAATATCCGCATGAAAATTCATTTGCATTTTTGTGCACATTTCTCCTAATATATGTGTTCTTTGCAAGCAATGTTCCTAATGTAATACATTTTGAACGTTATTTTCACTGATATGCACAGTTCTCTCTGCAGTGCACTTTTCCCTAACAAAGATATTTTGATCCCCCCATTTTTTCTTTTTGCTGGAGAACTCCATTGCAAAATTCAGAGAACTGTGGATTTTGAAGGATAACTGAGTTTCGGTCTGTGTATTGGTTCGAATGTGCAAAATTACGGTAGGTAAATTCACATTAACATGAGAACTGAATTAATTTTGCCCCCATCCATCCCTGCTTGGGGAAACTATGTTGTGCCAAATTTCATTCCCATCTAGCTGGAAGGTACAAAATGTGACACTTTGGATTTGGTATCTTCTGCCTGGATTGGAAATAATAGTATGGACATGGTATATCAGTTATCTAGATTAGATAGCATTAAAATGGGATTAAAACTAATTCACGCAGGGTAGGTCTTTCAGTAGCTATTGACCATGACATCTAAACAGAGGCTGAAATCCTATACACACTTGAATAGGAGTAAACCCAAAGGAATACAATGGGACTTAGCTCTGATTAGACATGCCTAAGATTGCATGTTTAGCCTCCAATTTAGCGAAAGGGGGTATGTTTATTTATTATATCCTGCCTTTTTTTCCTCCAAAGAACCCAAGGTGGCTCACATAATTCTCCTCCTCCTCCTCCTCCTCCTCCTCCTCCTCCTCTCCTCCTCCTCCTCCTCTCCATTTCATCCTCACAACAGCCCTGTGAGGTAGGTTAGGCTGAGAGAGAGTCTGTGACTGGCTCAAAGTCACCCCAGTGAGTTTCACGGCTGAGTGGAAACTAGAGCCTGGATCTCCAGAGTCCCAGTCCTACACTCTAATGCAGTGGGGGCTGGGGGCTCTGATGTCAGCAGGCCTGTGTGTATCTGCTCTGGATTTTACTCTGAACTCATAAGAAGCTATCCATGGTGCCACACCTATATTGAGGATAGGGTTCAGTGCTATGGATAGCTCCTTAAAAGTTCAGAGTAAAATCCAGAGCAGATACACAGCCCCACTCACAGTGGAGTCACCAGCCTCCACTGCTCTAATCACGATGGCACGCTGGCTCTCCATGTTGTTGTAGGGCAAAGCAATGGGGCAAAGTCCTGGAAGCGTCTGGTTGGCCAATGTGAGAAAGGAATGGTGGGCTAGATTGAACCTTTGCTCTGATTAGGGCCGGGGCAGAAAGTTGTTATGCAAACTTACCAAATCTGCACTCCCCAAGTCAGAATGTAGTTAGATGTCAATATATGCACTTTTCTGAAGTTTGCAATCAATGTTCATTCATTAAAAAAAAATGTGTACAAAATGCATATAGTACAGATAAGTGTGCACAAAAGCGTGCATACTTCAGAGAAGTGTGCCCAAGAATGCTTATCTTAGGGTGCCTCCAATATACATATAATCTGAGAAATGCATACAAAAATGCATACAGTGTGCATGCATGTTGAGTCATGCACTCAGAAATGTGCGCACATTTTCATGCAGACTTTTTTTTTAAAAAAATCCGCAAACTGATGTAGAAACAGGACAGGACTAACTTAATTTTTTTTTTTGGGGGGGGGGGAAGAGAAAACGGGAGGGATCAAACTTGACATATTCATCCATCTTCAGGCCTGATCCATCAAAGCTCTTCTGAACGGTTCCTCTTTCTTTCTTTTTGTTTTCTTCATGATGTAGCATCCGTCTTGGTTTTGTATCCGTTGCCTCAGCAAGGCAGAGGCAAGACTGAGTTTTATACACTTGAAACCCAGACGCTCCCCCCCCCTTACTAGTTTCACTCTCTCTCTGCCTGCCACAGAGAGGGCGGGGAAAGACAACCTGAAATACATGCGAATTTAAATGCCCACCAAGTGAGCCAATGACCCAAAGGTAATGCTATGTGACGTTTGGCGTATGAGAGCTGCGGGCTCTAGACCCAAGGTCATTCAGTTATTTGTTTCCAATAACTAACTGAGCCCTGATGTCTGTCCTCCATTTCCTTGCGGTGCTTTTTTAAAGAAAAACCTCCAAAGAGTTTTCTCATTAGCTGAACTAAACGACTCAGCCAGTGGGGGATAGACTGTAATGCTGTTGAAAGAAAGCTGACATGCAGTGTGCCAAAGCTCATATTGTCCCCGGGATCATGCCTGCTTTGAGATGGGGAGTAGTGTTATACTAGTTCACTGGCCCCCGATTTGTACAGGATGATTTTGGTCATGGTTAAAAAGGAGAGAGAGGGAAGGAGGGAGGGAGGGAGGGAGGGAGACTTCAGACCCTTTGGCAGATGGATACTTTAGGCTCCCAAGGCTCGAACGGTCCATGTGTGTTGGAAGCTAAGATAACTCTTCGCAAGTTGGAGTTGGAGTTGAGAGAAGTAGGGGTAGGGGTAGTGGGGCTTAACAGAGACAAAATTGCACCCCAGTTAGGCCACGGTCACTGACACACCTGGGACAGACAAATCAGTATGTCAAATCAACCCCCAAAATGGGTCAAAGCCAGGTAATGAAGCGCAGCTAAGGTCAAACTGGAGGAGATCCGTAATTGGTTCCCAATTTTGGTTTCAAAGCTCCAAAGGTGCTTTTGAGGGGTGGGGTTGGATCAAGGTTTCAGTGCAGGAGGAGAATGGGATTTAACTGATTTCCCCATTCAATCTCACCTCTCCTCAAACTTTGCTTATACTCATTTTATTTCATTCGTTTTAAAGTATTTTTTTCTCATATTCCTCAGACAAAAAGCTACCAGAGCATCTTACATATATTCAGTAAAACAAGACAGTCCCTGGCTGCAGACTTACAATCTAAAAAGACACAACACACAAGGAAAAAGGAACAGGGAGGGAAGAGGGGGAAAATAGGTCTGTCAGCAGAGCTGATGGAATGGCTCTACTTCCCTCTTATCTCCCTCAGTGCAGCCTTCTGGAATGGCTGCTGGTGGGGACAATTGAATGAGGAGAAGCCTGTCTTCTGTGCCTGTCTTTCCCTCCCATGAGACTATCAACAGCTTGGAAGATGGGGACGGAGAGGCATCTTTGATCAGAGAAATGGCACTGTGGGGGGAGTGTCAATCCCCTTCTCCTAGTGCCACAGCCCCAGTCCAATTTGGAGGCCCCTGCAGCTACTGTTAAACTTTGGAAAAGAGAATAGTTGTGCCAGACTCAAAAGCCTTTATTGGAGAAAGGGTCACCATGATATGCAATCACTGGCAGTGGAGGCAGGTGGCTCCAATGTCAGTGGTGCAGTGCATCCACTCCAGGGTCTAGTCTGAACTTCTAAGGAGCTATCCGTGGATCTGAACCTTTCTTCGGCGGGGTGTGTGTGTGTTCAGCACCACAGATAGCTCCTCAAAAGTTCACACTAGTTCCCTGAGTGGATTCACTGCACCGCTGACATTGGTGCCACCATCGTTCACTGATCACTGGTGAAAGAGCCCTGTTTAAGAGACAACAGTACCCTGCTGAGATGGATCTGTCTGGTTCTACTGGGTGGTGCAATTAGGCACTGAGAACACATTGCTGGCTAAAGACCCAGGCAAGCATAACAGTGAACTACAGTGGACGGAGTACTTGGAGACTGTATATCCTCCTTCAAACCCAGCGTAGTCTTATAGTGCTCTGCCATCAAAGTTCAGTGATGGAAGTGCGTGAAATCTCTTTCTAGAACTTTGTTCCAGCCTGTTCATGCTTGCTTCCCCCAATGCTGCCCAGGTGCAAAGATTCCAAGACCCATACGTACAACCACCATGAGTCCCAATTCAGGGCTAATCTTGTGCCCAGCAGTCACACCAATTCCTCTATGGGCAGTTTGAATGTGTCCCTTTGAGGCCAGATACTTTGGCAATCAGCAAACTGTTGGGACACGACATGCCTTCTGCATTTCTTTTCTCCACAGTTCTCTTTGACTTAATTAGAGTTGGAGTGTTTTGCCTCCTTTTTAGATTGGTGGCATTTCTTGCTTGCTTTCTCCGTCCCCCCCCCCCTGCTTTTCCGCTAATCAAACCACCTTGATTGCAGGGCCATCAGTGTAATCAGAGACTTCCCTTTGAAAAGTGCACAGCACGGAGGAGTGAGTTACTGGGTCACTGAACCCCTGTGAGGAGTTTCGCCTCCGAATGCCATCGAGAGAGGAGCTGATTCTCAATTCAAACAGCTGGCTGCTCAGATCTCTGCTGGAAACCAGTTCGAGCATTACGAGGAAAGAAAGCGGCAGTTGGCTGTTAGGCCTCCTAGAAGGATTTTACATTCGCTTTTAATCATGTTCAGAGAGAAGGAATAAAGGAGGGTGGTTGCTCAAAGCTTGTGTTGCAAGCTTGTTACTACATTTGAGGGGGTGGGGAAGGAGAAGTAATACCATATATTAATTAAGAAACCAAATGGCAGTAGTGTTTGCTTTGCATGATCTTCTTTTAAGAAAATGGGATACTTTGGAAGATGCAGTAGCAAGATTTGTTTTCACACAGTTAGGAGTAGAAGGAAGCAAAAGGTGAAATCCCATTCTACCAGTGCAAGGGAAGAATGAAAAAAAACAAAAACACGACCCAAAATTAATCCCCAGCTTAGGGCACAATCCAATGAGGATGCCCGTACGTTTCTGAACTCAGATGATTATGGGCATCCTATACAGTGTGGGAAGAGCATGGAGGTGATTGTCGCCTCTCTGCTCCTCCCACCCTGCAAATCAGCAAGATGGACAATTTTGGCCATCTAGCTGTGGCATTTTGGACGGGGAGGGAAGGAAACTGGAGCACCACCAGGATATGTCTTATACTGACAGAAACAGTCTCCTCCCCTCCTTGCCCCCTGATTGATTGATTGATTATTTATTTATGGTCATAGACCAAAACCTCCTTGCCCCCTGGAATGCCCCCTTTACCCCTTCTACAAAGTCGGTCTTATAACCTTGGAGAAGCAGCTGACATGGTTCTTTCCATGCAGGCTGTCTGTGAGAGGGGAAGGGTGATCTGAGGTCTCTTCCAACCTCGGAGCTGGGAATCTGAAACATCCTCTGGCCCTCCAGACACTGTCTAGAGGCCATAGAATCTCCCTGCCCACTACTGTTTTGTCTTTACTTCTGCTCTCTGCCTCACAAAGATCCTGTGTGTTTCAATTAGGGCTCAAGATAGATCTGAATAATACATATTTTTTTTCAAAACTGAGAGGGGGCACAAATACTTCTTTGTCTCAGAAGCTCTGGGTGTTCTGCAATCTCCCTTGCACCTAGTGAGTCCAATTATGTCTCCATAATGCCTTCTAGTTCTACATTCCATCTTAAGACTTAAAAATTGCAAATATCGGGGCAACAACATAATGCCTAGATTTCCCTCCCACCACTTTCCCTTCTGATCTGGGTGACATTGGCTAGGGATGGCCAAGAAATCAGTGTTCTGGTTTGTGTTTAGGTTCAGGAAATGTGGATTTGGTAAGTTCACATGAAAACGAATTTCTCACCCATTGCTAGCCAATGTTTCCCAGTCAAATATCCTGGCACAGGATATAACAATATGATCAGGATAACCTGTATTCATTCCATTTTTATCCCATCCTTTGCCCAAGGAGGTCAAGGTGGTGAACATAGGTTATTCCCATTTTATCATCATCATCGTCGTCGTCGTCGTCATCATTAGCATTAAATTTATATGCCACTTTCCCACAAAAAGTGCCCAAAGCGGCAAACAACACAACAGCAATACAAGAACAAGAAAACATACCAATACATCAATTACAATAGTACATCATTACAATAATAAACAACCCAAACAGTTCATTTCTCTAACACTAACATTATAACATTTCAAATTAATTACAGAATAGGCCAATTCCATGATTACAAGCACATCAATTATTATTTATCAGGTATGTGTAAGCCAGAGCCAAATAAACTTTTCCTATGCATTGTGGGCCTTAATAAACAATACAAACTGCAAGCAACTACCCCAAGAGTACAAAGTACAGAAAATAGCAACCAGATTTCTTACAGCCTGCAGCAGCTGATGTCTCCCATGCTCCACTCTCTCATCCTGGTGCAGTTCTCAAGACTCTACAGAGGCAATGGGTGGTGGTGTTTAGTCTCTTCCCCTGTGCTCTGGATGTTCCTACTGTTTCTGGAAGGCCTGTGGTGGCTACAGATAAATACCCAGCCACTCTGGAAACCAGGTATTTTTAATTTCCCCAAGGCAGAACTCACCATGCTCCACTCTCTCATCATGGTGCAGTTCTCAAGGCTCCGACAGTCAAAGACAAGGGTGGTCACAACAACTCTGTGAGGCAGGTTTGGCTGTGAGAGAATAACTTTCCCAATGAGTTTTAGGGCTGAGCAGGACTTGAACCCAAGTCTCCCCACTCCTAATGCAACATTCTGTCCTGTACATCATGTTGACTCTCAGCACATCCATGCATTGTTGAAATAGCATGGAATTTGAGGGACCAGAGCTCAAGGTTACAGCGTCCATGTGCTTTGCGTACAGATTCAATCTCTGGCATCTCCAGCTGAAAATATCAGGTAGTAAGTGATGTGAAAAGTGCCTGCCCAAGACCTTAGAGAGATGCTGCCAATCAGAGTACACAGTATTTGGCTAGATGGCAAATAGTCTGAGTCTGACCTGGTATAAGGCAGCTATCTGTGTCCCTGTGGAGAAGTAGCTTTTCAGTAGCTACCATAACAGCTTAGCAATAAATGAACTGGGCTTTAGTAAAGAATTACTTTAGCACAACAGGTAAATCCTGGTGATCATAGTAAGTGAGCCACACCACTAGGAAAGCAAATAGGAATGTAAATAGGAACATTTGAACAGCAACATCATGAATAGAAATTTGTACACAAAAGTGCACATGCATATCTGAGCAAAGGAAGGAAGGAAGGAAGGAAGGAAGGAAGGAAGGAAGATCTCTGACCTCCAATACACATCTATTCACAAGAGTAGAGAAATGTGCACGATCAAAGCTCATGTGATTTAAATACCTATAGTACTAAGCACCATAATTTAACTTTGAAATACCTGTCTTGCACAATACATAATGTGCAAACTATATTCAAATTTAGGTGTGGTGGTAATAATAATAATAATAATAATAATAATAATAATAATAATAATAATAATAATAATAATAATAATACGTGCTTCACTCCACCTATGCAAACAGCTTGGCTCCATTGGTTAGCAGAAAGTACAAAGGGACCTGCAACACAATGTTGCAGTGTGTAATGCTCCCACTCAGGATGCCAGATAGCCAGCCATACCCTTTTGCAGGAAACTCCATTACATTCTTCCTCCTCCCTAGTTTTCCACTCCTGCCACCTACAACAGTCAACCAGCTTTCCATGGCCACTGAGCATGTTCAGTCCTCTTTGGGCTGTTTTCTGGGTCTCTTACTCCCATTTAGGGTTTTATTTTTCTAAATATGTTTTGTAGTTCATTGGTCTCATCCAAGAGCATCTGGAACTGGTCAGCAACAACCTGCTCACCGACCTTGCCCAAGAAAGGAATATTCACTACTTGCCTAAAGTTGTTTTCTGGGTACAGGGAGGATTTCTTCATGAGTGGCCCTACCACCCCCTCTTTCAGGTGAACTGGGACCACTCCATCTTGCAAGGAGGCATAATCACCTCCCTGGCCCAGCTGGCTGCCAGATTTAATAAGCCACAAGTGGCAAGGATCCAATATGCAAGTGGTCATGTCACAAACCTGTCCAAGCACCTTGTCAATGTTCTTGAGCTGTACAAATTGAACTGCATCCACCAAAACTGGACAAGACCACACTCTAGATACCTCACCTGCTATAAAATAGAGTCTATATCCTGATGGATGCAAGTGATTTTATCCTGGAAGTGCCTCATGAAAATGTCACAGCAGGCACTTTTAAGAAAGTGAGATTAATGTAACTTGTAGTTTGACCCTCAAATCCCCATTTATAACAGGGCAGAGTGAAGAGAGTCAGCCATTATAATTCGATCGCTGGTGATTAATTTCTAAAAAGACCATTGCTCAGGCCTGTCTTGCGAATGCATCTTTTGACCTGGAAGGAAGACATTCCCCCCAATACATAGTATGTCTAGAGATGGACAGATGTGTCAATCTCTCAGTTTCACTGAAATTGTTGGTTTTTTGAGGTCAAGCTTCTTCCATCCTGTTTCGAGCTTATGATTTTTCTTTTTAAAAAATCTGTGCAAAAATCTGTATGCATTTTGGGACGTATGCACCCATTGATTAAAAGTGTTTGTGCACATTGTATTTGGGTCCACAGTTCAGTCCAGGAGGTCAAATTTAGTAAACCCATAAATATATATCTCAATGAAACTAATTCCTCATACATCCCTAGATATGTAGCAGCTTTTTTCTTGTTCCATTCAGTCGAGAGTAAAAGGCACTTTGCACCTGCATTTGAATGATTCCTCCTTGCCTTATAGGCTTCAGTCCTACTTTGAACACAGTTGTAGGCAGCTGAGCTCTGGTGTGACTTCAGCCTTGTTGGTCTCAGGAATCTTCAGGAATATAGTCAATTGCCTTAACCAAATGGGCATGGAACCTCTATATCAATGTGGCACATTCATGCATTCCGCCCTGCAATGTAGTTGATGAATAGCTAGCTCTAAAAAATGTTTTGAGTTGGGCATGTGAATAATGTTAGCTGTGAAAGCATTTCCTTAGGATCAAAGCCTTCATTACTCAGATTCCTGTCTTACTTGCATTAGTCTTACAAAGCTACGTGGGGGAAAAACGTGGAGAGTGGGATGAAAAACGTAAGAAAGCATATAAAGCTGCAAGCTAGTTGCAGGGAGAGGGAAACATTCAGTCCCCTCTAACAAGAGGAAGGCATACCTTTCCAGCAGGAAAAAAAAGAAGCATTTCTGTGCTCAAATGATTAATTTTGACAAAATATATATTTTAAAAGATGGCAACCATCCAGGGGCAATAGAATAATAATTGGTTCAGGGACCAAAGGGACAGGAAGTTTTCACAGAAACAATGATTTTCTGGCATATACGATATATATTGGCGGAATACTGTCAGTAATATTTACCTTCTTAATGAACTTGAATGAGTGGGAAAATGCAAGTATTTATAGGGAGCGCCAAACTTATAGCCTAACAACAAACTTAATTCTCTGTGCCATTCCTTATGTAAGCTAAAGGTCACCATCTAAACACAAAAGGGGTGTGTCACAAGCTTGGGGAAACCCCAGTGTTTACAGAACTACAAAACATATTTAGAAAAATAAAACCCTAAATGGGAGTAAGAGACCCAGAAAACAGCCCAAAGAGGACTGGGCATGCTCAGTGGCCATGGAAGGCTGGTTGACTGTTGTCGTTCAGGCCACATTTTGGCATGGAAATTGCCTTGGTCACACTGTATGATGACCTATGTCAAGAGAGAGAAAAGATGAGTGTGAACCAGTTGATTCTCCTTTATCTCTCAGAGTCTTTCAAGACCATTGACTATTGTGTCCTTCTGGGGCAACTGTGCGAGCTGGGAGCGTGGGGTAGTGCATTGCAGTGGTTTTGCTCCTGCTTGGTTGGCTGGCTCCAGAAGGTGGTGCTTGGGGAGTATTGGTCAGCCCTGTGGATCCTCCAGAATGAGGTTCTGCAGGGGTTGGTTTTGTCCCCCATTCTATTTAACATCTACATGAAACCACTAAGTGGTGCCATCTGCATTTTTGGTATATGACGTGTTGGCATCAGTATGCTGAGGACACACAGCTCTTTTACCCCCTTTCCATCTAGACCAGATGTGACAATGTTCTAGATCAGTGCCTGGCTGTGACAGACAATGGACTGGGTGAGGGGGATAATAAACTGAAACATAATCTATACAAGACCAAGCAGGCAGAGGCAGCTGATCGCAATTTCTCTCTAGGTATTGACAAGGGGCCAGTCATCCTCACCATGGTGCCTAGAGAGCATGAGCAAGGGAGAGGAGGCAGGAGTAGAGTAGCTGCTTCCTTCCCCTAATTGCATGCCCCCCCTGGAAGTGGCAGAGCTCAGAGGAGGAGGCACTCCTGGGGGAAGGTTCCAAGGGCTTCCTAGGTTCAAGGTCCCACCTTCTAGCTCTTTTCCAGCCACTCCTGCAGAGCAAGAGGAAGACAGAGAGATAGATGTTTACTGTTTGATCACCTCTCCTCACTAGCAACATTTGCTGATCAGCCGTTTCACCTTCAGAATCAAAGTGGCAGCATGACGCATGATTTCTAAGGATCATGCTTAATGTAACATGCAGCTTGACCCTGTTTCACTGAGTCAGCAAGAGGCAAAGGCAGGTAGGTAGCAGGCATGATGCCAGCAGCTTTTCTGAAGTGCGGCCCAAAAATCGCTTCAAGAAATCAAATATTGAATACTTTTGAAATCAGCATTCCTGAAACAAAAGGTTTATCTCAAATTATAGAAACAAATTTGGTCAATTCCACTAAGTTGAATGTAAGGTAAATCATACACAGACACACACTTGTATCCAAATAAAAGGTGTCAAGTCAGTACTCAAGTTTGTAATGTAATTGATCTTTGAAGCAATTGTTATCAGCTGATAAACACCGAACTAGATCCCGGCACAGGCATTAATGGGATGTGTTTGCTGGCACCACCACACACAACATACTACATGTGCTGACTCAGCCCTCTGCACTCCTGACCTTCCCATGCAGAGCAGGAAGGTCTGAAGGAGGCTTCTACATGCATTCAGTCAAACATGAATAGCCCCCATCAGATACTCCCACTCAGTGTAGGAAGGTTGGATGGAGCAGGTGGGGATGAGGGGCGAGGCACATGCGCCCATCATGGCACTTACACAAGCAGAAAATACCTTGTTCAGGCATAACACCTGAACAGGGCAACTGTCTCAAATCATCACCATCACCATCACCATCAGTCCCACATGGCTGTTTTAAAGATCGAGGAAGCTGGTGCTTGAGGAAGTAGATTAACCATTTCTTCCTGTGTCCTTTCCCCATTCCAAAATGCTATTAGCCACATGGTGTGTGTGTGTGTGTGTGAGTGTGAGAGAGAGAGAGAGAGAGAGAGAGAGAGAGAGAGGGCTTGTTCGCACGACACGGGAACTGCGGAGGAGCAGAAGTCCCCCGCGGTTCCCGTGTCGTGTGCACGCCGACTGGGGGTGGCCCTGTGGGATGGCCGCGTGCGGGACGGACGCAAAGTGACCATGGTCAGTAGAGGGATAAGCCCAGAGGCTGGCAGACCAGAGCGGCCGGAGCTGCTGCCGCTCCAGCCTGTAGGAGCAAACGGCCCCTCTGGGCATCCCGGGGGCCTGCCCCCTAGTGCCGGGAGGCCCGCACTGCAGTGCGGGGTCTGCCAACGCGCGCAGGGCGCAGGTCATCTGTGGCGCCCCACCGGACCCCGTGGACAGCCCCGTGGTGCCTCCCCTGCCCACAGCCTGGGTTGTGCAAACTGGCCCAGAGAGAGAGAGAGAGAGGTGCTGAATCTACAAGAACAACAGTGGACAATCTTTATCACAGATCTCTCGTGTGAGGTTTAGTTTGGTCCTAAGATTCAGATGGGTAATACCTGGGGTGTTTCTTCTTGTTTGACAGATTTTCTTTGGATATAATTTTATGTTTGCATATGGATTATCTATCTATCTATCTATCTATCTATCTATCTATCTATCATCTATCTATCTATTTTTCTATCTATCTATCTATCTATCTATTTATCTATCATCTATCTATCTATCTATCTATCTGTCAATAGACAGACTGATAGATAGATATCTACACACACACACACACACACTTCATCCTGGAAAATAGTGACACAATCCAATATATATAATTATATTATCTCTGCAATCCTAAACACACTTCCCTGGGAGGAACCTCCATTGAACATAGTGTAATTTACTGATGAGTAAATGTGTCTAAAATGATGTATCACAAACAGCTGATTTGTCCAGATATGTTTAATCAAATTGAACAAGCCTTTTGGTGAACATTCACGTCTAGTTTTGGATTGTGTCACTATTTTCCAGGATGGGGCATTTCTTGTTTGTTTGCATGTGCATCTCTGTGTGTGGATTTTTTAAAGCACCACTACCACATGCAAATTGTGCCTTGCCACAACATCTGAAAACCAGCCTTCCTTCTAGGGTAGCATCTTTTGATAGACAGATCCTGGAAAATCAGGATTCTAAAATCTCAGGAGAGCCTTCGCTGAATCTCTTTTTTGTAGACTGTCACCCTCTGTGTGTAGAGAGTGATGAGAACTGTGAGTGAGGGTGCAGAGCTGGAGTATTTATCCCAACTCCCCTTCCTCCTGTGTAGAGCATGGAGAATGACTAAATAGGGACAGATAGATAGATTATTTTCATGTAAGGTCTCCCTGAAAGAAGTGATCCCCCCATACAAAATTTGAAGCAGTACAGTCAATGACAAGAAAAAAGGCATACCATCTCCGCTTATGAATGTTTGAAGCAACCCTTAGTAACTTTCCAGGGGGGTCTGCTTCAATGTTGGGAGTTCTGCAGAAGCTGTATCTGATTTGTTGTTGTTGTTTTGCTGTTGTTGTTTTAATGCAGGTTTGAAATGTTTTGGAAAGCGTCCTCCTTTGATGCAGGTCTGCATTTCAGCTGAGCAATATTTTTCAGCACTTCGGACAGAGTCACTTTGTGATCACTTTGCAGTCTGCCACACACTCATCTATTTTAACTTGCGACTACAGACACAGAGCACATCTCTCCCCTGTATTCAAAATAATGATGATATACCACAGAGGTCAGCAAGGAACTGGTAGTTATCAGGAGACAGAAGGCTGCATCTGTACAATATCCTTGAAATGCACATGGACTGATTGCATCCTCCTCTCGCTCACACTGATGAAAATCAGGAGTACACTGAAACCCAGCAAAGTCATTGTCATGCAACTGGATAAATAGAGGGTCATACTCACCTGTGTAGCTGCCCAATGGCAAGAAGATTAATCTGATTAGACTGTGGCACTGCAGCTGGTCTTTGAGCTCTGCAGACCTTTTTTTTTTAAAATAATATTTTCACAAAGACAGCATTTCTGATCAACTTGTCAGAAAGTTGAGAAAATTATATTAGCACTAGATCAGGTCACAAAGATCTGCTCCCTTCTGCTCCATCTCTTGTTTTAAGAATATATTTTATATTTGAGAACCCCCAGCACTCCTTCCTTCCTTCCTTATAATCAAACCCCTCGAAACAAATGAGATTTGTCACGATTCTCAAGTTTTACATACATACATTTTCAAATTCACTCTCTTAGTTGAATTCCAGCAAGCTGTGACATTAGATAACCTAACAACATCTGCCGATATTCCTCCCCCTTAATTTGCATAATTCTAACCTTTTTGCTTGGTTGTTTGACTTCTTTGCCCACCTTATACCGTGGGTTAAATGATCTTCCATTGCAGATTTCACATAATTAGAGATGACTTCTTGAGGACTTCAAGTTATCTAAACTCCAAGGACATAGAATTCAAAGTAGGGATTCGTGAGAAATTTGCTCCATCTTTTTTTTTTTAAATGGATTTACCCAATCTACACCTCCTGGCACTGAGTGTGGACTCAAACACAGCTTGAGGTTGGAAATCCGTACATTTTCCGGCTTGCAATGCATTCTGTGAAAGAAAGAAAAATGTATTCAACAACATCCACACATTTAAAAATGTGCAAAACAAATAGCTGCTTACATTTCTGAAATGCACGCAAACACACAGACAAAGAGGCCATGCATATACACATGCATATGTTTTTAAAAAATGTATGCAAAAAGTGTACATTTGAAAAATGTGCACAGAAATGCATATGGATTTATGTGCAGAGGGAAAAAAATCCTTGTGTGGAACTGCAACAAAACAAGCTTGATGGCTGAAAACCAGGAACCTCAATGATTCACAGAGCTGCCCTTTCCTACTTTGTAGTGAATATTTTATTCTTATATTATAAAGCTGGGGTGGGGAATCTCCAGTCTGTGGGTCTAATCTGTTCCACAGAGGCTCCCCATCTGGCTTGCAGAGGGTTTGCCTCCCTCTGCAGGCTCCTCCCCAAGCCCCCTCCCCTGGAAGTTAGGGGAGGGGGTGAGGAGGGGAATCTCCCTGTTGTCTCCAACCATTGGTCAGAGATAGTAGGGGGATTCCCCTTACTCTGTACACTGCACACCCTAGCAATTGGGGAAGGTGCAGGACAGGTGAAGCCACCCCAACCGAGGTGCAAGATGGAGGATCACTCCTTCACCCTCTGTGCCTTGGTCAGGGTGGCTTTGATGGGGTTGGCCACACTTTGGGAGTCCAAAAGGGTAGCAAAGCTGGTCACTTGCAGTTCACAGGCATATCACAACTAATTTGATCTCTTTCCCTTTTCTTATCCAATTTCCTAGCCAATTAACTGGTGGACTGCCTAGACCAGATCTTCCTAGGAAGCGTGTGTATTCTGTATGTACTCCCTCTCCCCAGTGGGATTCTCATTTAACATGTTAATATCCTTTATTACCTGGATGTCATTACCCAACTGCAGTGTCTGATATGACAATGACTCACAGACATCTGAAGATCTGCACTGGAGGTCTGGTCTGCACTGAAGATCTGCACTTGTTTCCCAAATGCAAGATTAGGGTTGTTGTTTTTTTTCTTCTTTTTTATGTTTTAAAGAGGTGGATTGGTTAGTTACATATTTTGTGCTGCTGACTTCACTTGATACCTATCTAAGAGGCACACAAATTTGCTCATGCTGTGTTGAGATTCAGACAACCCAGAAAAATATATTGCTGAACCAGTCTCAAACGTCCTGAGATGCCTTGACTTGCAGGAAAGGAACCTATCAGTGTAAGCTTATTTTGGCAGTCCCATCTAAGGCAAATGGGAACAAATGAGATGGTTTATACTGTGTCTTATCTTTTTCTGATACCCCAACCTTGATGATTTCGCTTGATTATTAAGTTAATCAAGACAGAGACATTAAGATTGTACAAGAGGGGTGGGGGATCTCTTTTGGTCTGAGGGCCACATTGCCTCAGGGAATGATGCAGGGGCTATACCAGCAGTGGGACACCCCCACTTTCCCTCTCCCCCCCCCCACACCATTCACACACACATTTCCAGAGCATCTCCTTCAGGAACTACCCATTCAAGGCGCTCCAGGCACCTTGAGGTGGCAGCTGATGACTGAACTGGCTTTGCTCACCCCTCACCTTTCCCATTGCATGCCTTGTTTTAAGGTGAAAATGTGGTGTTTTTTTCCTCACCACTGAATTGTTGCCAAAATTAGGTGGTGATTTCAACAGGGTGGGGGTGGGGAATGAAGCTCCCTGGTCAGTTCCAGGAGGTGGAGATTGGCCTCCGGACCCTCCATAGTTGCTCATCTAGCTGGTCATTACACTTGATGTGGATCCTAAAATTAGTCTCAGTGACTTGCATACAGAGTATTTCAATTGACATCTTCCCATTGCAGGATTTGTCTTGATGGGCAATGGCAGCACTTCCCCGGGAATCACAGATTTGGAGGGGCTGTACCTCAGTGGCAGAGCTCCTGCTTTGTATGCAGAAGGTCCCAGGTTCAATCCCTGGCATCTCCAGGTAGGGCTAGGAAAGAATCCTGCCTGAAACCATGGGGAGCTGCTGCCAGTCAGTGTTGACAATACTAGGCTAGATGGACTAATTCAAATAAGGCAGCTTCCTATGTTCCTAACTTGAAGCATACTCCACACCATCCCACTTTTATGTTGTGTGTCTTGGGGGTGGTATGATTGAAACAAGGATGTGATCAGGTAAAATTCTGACTGGGTAAGACGGCAATAACGGACACCTTCTTTGTTCGTGGAAGTCATGTTATGATCCTGTTAGCAGGATTGACCCACTGTCTTGTGCATTTATGCATGGCCCAGCCTCCATACTGTTATGGAAGGACAGGGCCATTGGGAGATGGAGTATAAACAGAATGGAGGTTTTGGAATTTATGAGATGGACATTGAATATTCACACAGAAAAATAAAGAGGATTAGTTCTGTCCTTAGCAACTTCTTTCAAGCACTGTACTTGTTTGTTTGTTTGTTTGTTTCCACCTGTTTTCTATGTGTGGGGTTGCCTTCTGCCAACCTTCAAGAACAATTCCTGATGGTTAGAATCAGAGACATAATGGCATTAATATTTCAGCTGTGTTTGCTCCCCAGAATATAATACCATTAAGCTATGTTCAATCTAGATGGAGTCTTTGACATAAATAAGTTAGGAAAGGAAATGAGGTTAAGCAAGTGGGTGGAAAACTCAGTGCAAGATGTTCTGTGTTGGACATTTCCTTGCATTAGAAAGACCTAGAGCAGGGCTGGGAAAGTTATACATTTTCTTGCACTGTTCTGATTCAGCATTGAACAAGCTACCTGAGCGTGTTTGAGTTTGTGCTGGGCAGCAGTATTCAGTCCAGATTTTTATGGCACATCATGGGGGTTAGGGTGAAAACACCCACTCAAATAAATTGATCTGATTTCCAGGGAAGCTCACAGACTTTTCTTCCACATCAGGGGGAGAGGAATCCTAGGTGGATGAGATTTTATCTCCTTTGACTTCAAGGTTATTTACTGTGTCACCATGAATCAAGGAATTCCATTGATAATTAGTCAAAGAGGAATCTGGGGCTTAGGACTTGAAAACTTTAGGACCCAACAACAACAAATTCTTTATATACATCTGAAGCAAGAACCAGCTAGAGACATAGCTGAACTGTAGGATGACAAGGGAGCTAAAGATGCACTACAGGAGGATATGGAGATTGTATAGAAGCTAAATGATATTTTGTGGGCTGAGGACTGTCCTCACTGCAGAAGATGCTGGGCATATACCAATGCCTGAACTGACATTTTCAGGAAGGGACTCTGAAGGACTGAGGCAAATAGCGATTAAGTTCTAGACTTTATTGACAAACTGAAAACAAACTAATCATCAGGTCCAAAAAATATTGATCTGAGAGTTCTTAAATAACTCTGTTGTGAAATTGCTGATCTTCTAAAGAAATATATAAAATTTGTAAAGAAAAAAAATGCATAGCAGTTGCTGGAGAACACAAGTGGCAGGGTGCTCCTACAATCATGTCCTGCTTGTGGATTTTCCACAGGCAACTGGTTGGTCACTGTGTGTGAACAGAATGCTGGATTAGATAGAGCCTTGGTCTGATCCAGCGGGGCTCTTATTACGTTCTTAGTATCAGTTCCCTAAGATCGCCCTTCGTACCATAGGAATGGAAAGTAGCCAATGTAATGCCAATTTTGAAAAAGGGATCCAGGAGGGTGTCAAGGTTCCGCTACTGCAGGGACCCCTTAACCTTCCTTTGGGAGATCTCTGCCTCTCCTCAAAGCCCCTCCCGTTCCAGGAGATCAAGTCCTTTTACAGCTTCCAATAGCATGGGTGTAGGCTGTAGACGTGGTGAATAAGTCACTCCAAACTCTCAGGGTAACCAACAACACTTTACTTATAATATTAGGGTTTTTACTTAATAGAGTGGTTATAATTCAAAAGCAAGTATGATAAAATAAAACAAACAAACAAACAATCCAATGTTCTCTAGTTAAACTTCAGACTACCTATATCCTATGCAGCCAGTTTCTCTTTCTCTCTCTCTGCTTCTCTCTGCTTCTGCTTCTAGCTCCCTCTCAGCACACTAACTGCTAGCTGACCACACCCCACATATATAGCCTTCCCAGGAATGGAAGGTTATAATCATGTGACCTTGAATAGGAGATCTAATTCTTAACTTCTATTGGGTAAACTAAAACTCTCAAACTCCCCCTCCCATCCAAGTGTTTGGGCCTTCAGGCTTCACTACTCGAGGGAAGTGTTTGGGCCTTCAGGCTTCAACAAACTGAAGCCTGTGTAGGCCTCAATCCATCACAGAGGGATCCTGTAAATTATAGTCCAGTTTGCTTACCCAGAACATCTGTTCTGGGTAAACTGGTGGAACATGCTATTCATGATACCAAGCATATAGAAGGACAAGTCCTGCTGAAAAAGATAGAATCAACATTGCTTACGAAAAGTAAGCCCTGTCTTTCACTAACCTTTTAGAATTATTTGAGAGTTCAATAGACATGTGGACAGGGCTGAGCTGGTAGATATTGTTTATCTGGCTTTCCAAAAGACTTTTTACGAAGCCCCTCCTTAAGAAATTCTGACCAAACTTGGCAGTCATGAGATAAGTGGAGAGGTCATCGTATGTATTGGCAACTGGTAAAGACAAGTAAGCAAATGATTGCACAGTGTTTGCAATGGAGGGATGCAAATGGTGGAGTCCTCCAAAGATCTGTATTAGGATCAGTGATTTAAACTTTTTTGTAAGTGAGGTGACAACAGCAAATTATTTAGGGTTGCGTAAACAAGAAAGGGACAGTAAAGAGCTCCAAAAGGATCTCTTTGTACTGGGGTAGTGGGGATTAAAATGGCATTTACAGTTCTATGTAAGGAAGTGTAAAGTGAAGCCTGTTGGGGCAAGAAATCCTAACTTCAATTTGTGAGTGGGTCCCCCAGAAGGGGCACATTAAAACCACCCTGTTCCATGGCCTCCATAATTACAGGACTCCACTAGTAAGTGCAGTCAGCTTTTTATTGTAGGTTTTTTCTTCTAGTTACAGCACTGAAGACTTCTCTAAGCATGTAAACTTAGAACTCAGGGTAAGGGATTATGCCTCCCTCCCTCCCTTCCTGGGTTTAAACTGTGAACATGTTCAGCTCTCCCCTTCAGGTGTACTTGTACTGGCCTTTCAGGTGGCAACACCTCACTGTTTTTTTCCTTCAATGGATGTTGTCCGTTTCTAGGGAAGTAGCTCTCCAACCAGTGGGTGGGACTCTTCAGGTGCCTCAGAGAGAGAGAGATGCTAAGCCCAGGTTTTGATATGCCTGAGGTCTTCCTGAGGATGCCAACTGGAAATTTCCAGGTCTCCCAGGGAAGGAAGGCCTGGGGGTGTGTGTGCTTGCAGGTGAGGCACTCCTCCAGCATCTTCCTTGGCAGTGATGGTCTGCCTGCCCTCTTGCAAGCAACTTTCACCAGCCTGTCTTCCCTTATTCTGTTCTCCCCATCACCCTCCTGGTCCTACTCCTTCCTAGAGCTTTAAAGCAGCAGCTTGATGAGTCCCAGCTGCTGCTGCTGCTGCTGCTGCTGCTGCTGCTGAGGCTTCACTTTTCTCCCAGAGCTGTGGTGTGCTTCCCTTCTCAGCTCTAGCCATCCACAGGCAGTGCTCCATTTTAACTTTATACTGAGACCCGTCTGCCTGCTGCCTCTCTGCCTGTGTGTTTTCAGCAAGAGGATGAGGATCACTTGATCTGGTGAGTCCCAGCCGGCTGTTAATATATACTGATGAGGTCTGAGGTGGTGGTGGCTGACCAGGAAAGGGACCTTGGGGGTAATCCTGGACAGCTCAATGAAAGCAACAACAACAACAACAACAACACACCAATACATTAATGTGGCTGCTGTGAAAAAGGCAAATTCCATGTTGGGGGATCATTTGGAAAGGATTCAGAAATTAATCTGCCAATATTGCAATGCTTTGTTGCCTTGATACGAATTGATGGTGTGACCACACTTTGAAAACTCTGTACTGTTCACTGTGTACAGTGTACAGCACACTTCGAAAAGATATTGTAAAGCTGCAAAAGGTGCAGAAAAGGGTAACCAAAATTATCAATGGGCTGGAACAACTAGTCTGTGAGGAAGGTTACAACATTTTGGACTTCTTAGCCGGGATTCGGGAAACAGAGAAATGAAATAGAAATGATAGAGATGTATGTATAAAATTATGCATGATGTAGAGAAAGTGGATAGAGAGATGTTTTTCTTCTTTTCTCGTAATACTAGAACCCAGGGTAATCCAATGAAGATGAATGGTGGGAGATTCAGGACAAACAAAAAACAAGTACTTCTTCACATAACACATAGTTAAACTATGGAATTTGCTACCAGAAAATGTAGTGACTGTCACCAACTTGGATAGCTTTAAAGAGGATTAGACAAATTCATGGAAGCTATCAATATAGTTAATAGTCATGATAACTATATATTTGGGGGGGGGGCAAACGAGCAATGTTCAAGATTACTAGGATTCTCCAAACATTGTCTCACTGCTCATATTGTTCCTGATTCCCATTCCCATTTGTTATCCAGCAGTGCTATGCTCCCCCCCCTCTCTTAGGGCTGCTTCGCTGTTGCCTGCTCATCATTTGACAAGTACAGCATAATGTGGAAAGGGAAACTTCCATGCATGAGCTAGAGTGAATCATAGACCCAACAATATTGTTTTTGTGTCACCTTAAACAAAAATACTTTTTAATGGAGTCAATTCACACCCATTTAGCTATGAATCATCAAAATCAAATGAAGTAAATGCAGGTATGGAACATTCCTGATACCTCCCCAGGTTATGGGTCTATGAAGAATAAGCAGCTGGGTCTCTAAATGGCTTCCTACACAGAGTACACTCTTCCACTCAGTGCTCAAGTTATAGATGGGCTAGCGGCATCCTGGCCCCAATATTTTTGTTTTTGTTACAGCCTCCTGAGATACTGTTTTTATAAGGATTGGGGTGGTCCTTTATTTGACTAGAACTGGAAGGAGACAGAGGGATCAGGCTTGTTGATTTCATTAAAGCCCCCCTCCATCTTTTCTCCCATAATTCAAGCATTGGCTTGATAACCAAGAGGAACTGGAATTTTCCAAACCCTCTCCAGAGCACCAACAAAATCATTAGCTGGTTCAGACTCATCAGAGTCAATGAAATTATGATGATTTAGGCCTGCTCCCCCCCCCTTTAGCAATCTCCATCAGGCTGTGAATAAATTTAGAATAACATGAATCACAAATGTCCAGATGACCTAATAGAATGCATAGGCTTCCGAGGGTTATCCCCCCCCCCTGCAATCAGTTGATTAAAGTTTCCTCAAGTTGAATGTGACAATTAAAGTTGAACTTTTAGCTTCATTGGACAAAGTTTGGGAATACTTGGAACATGAAAAATGTAATCAGTCTAATGCAGATCACCTTCCTCTTTCCATCATAAGCAGAAGTAAACTATTGGCTTCCTCAGAATTATTTTTTTTCATCATTTCTTCTTCAGTGATTATAAATATGCAAACTGTCCTCCCCACAATCCTTTGAATTAAGTCACTAATATTCCCATTTAGTTCCCACAATACCCCTGATGCAGCACTGCTCCAGGGCATTATGGGAAATTATGCTTCCCAGCACCACTCAGAGTACTGCCACTTCTGCTGAGTGCTGCAGCCAGGAACACCCACCAGTGCATGCTCATGGAGGCAAGTGGCCACTGTAGGGGATTTGGCTCAAGTCCCCATCAAACCTGGAGCCAACCCTTCTGAGGAGTTCCTGCCACTGACCTAGATAAACAATACTGACCTAGATAGACAAACCCTCTGACATGGTATAAGCCAGCTTTCTATGTCATACAATATAATAGTGGCTATTTCAGCAGCAGAGACTGCAGTAGACAAGGCAACTCTGAACCTGGCTTTTCTCCTACCAAGCAGTGGAGAAATGGGTTTCCCGGGCAGAGTCTGTTGGTTCTGCCTCATGGTAGATATCTGATTACTCTGTGCTGGTAATAGAGACTGGTAAATTACAGCTAAGGCCATGCCCTTAACAGACACATTATTTGCAATATGGAACCAACTGCAGCATAGGATACCATACCACAGGGGTGGGCAGAAAGTAGATCTCCAGATGTTTGGGATTTCAACTCCCAGCATTCCTGACCATTGGCCATGCTAGCAGGAGCTTCTGGGAGTTGAAGTCCCAATCATCTGGTGATCTACCTTCTGCCCACCCCTGTGGTATGGTATCCTATGCTGTGGTTAGTTCCTGCTTCACCACCACCTTGGATCTCAATGGGTGTGCATGGCAGAGTGGTAGTCCTGAGGCCCAGATTTGTCTGTTCACTGGAAGAGACACATGAGTCTATGCAACTGGAGCTACCATTCCATGTTAGAAGTACCTACTTGGCAACCAATGCCATCCACATAGAATGATAAGTTGGAACACACATTGAAGGTCATCTATTTTATTTATTTATTTATTTATTTATTTATTATACCCCACCTTTTTTCCTGCAAGGAACCCAAGGCGGCTTACATAATCCTCATCCTCCTCTCCATTTTATCCTCACAACAACCCTGTGAGGTAGGTTAGGCTGAGAGTCAGTGACTGGCCCAAAGTCACCCAGTGAGTTTCATGGCCGAGGCGGGAATAGAACCTGGATCTCCAGAGTCCCAGTCCAACACTCTCACCACTACGCCACACTGGCTCTGAACCCACTGGCCTAGGGATGTATGAGAAATTTGTTTCAGTTCATTTTTGATCAGGATTTACCCAGTTCAGACTTTCTGGACTGAACATGGACTTGATCGCAATCTACGGTTTAAGTCCATACATTTCTGAGCTTACAATGTGGTTCATGGACCAATATAATAAATGTGCCCGACAATATGCATACGTTTGAAAAATGGGCATGAAAACTGTGTAATTTTGAAAAATGCACACAAACATGCTTTAATTAATGGGAGAAGAATGTGTACATTTCAATGATGCACACAACTGATACGTACATTTTGAAAAGTATCCGTGAAAATATGCACATACTCAGCATTTATATTGAAATATATGCATCACACAGACATTACTTTAAAGATGTACCTAGCAGTGACAGGTTTTTTTTAAAAAAAACATTTTTACTCTAGAGTAGGTGCAAGAGGGGGCTTGATTCAGTTCAGGACCCTAAGATGAGGTGGGTGTGGGAGGGTTAGAGTGGTTTACGTTGTGAAAAAGCTATGCAACTCTCTGATCAGGCAAACCTAAAACTGAAAATAAGAAACTCAATAGAATAAAAAAAAGGAAGAACCTTAATAATTATTAAGAAATCAGGGCCAGCAGACACTATTGTAAAGATGTAGCTAGCAGTTTCTTTCCCCATTGTTGCAGTATAATAACAACAGCATAAATTATTTGTATGTTTATTAAAGTAGAATTGATTCTCTAGCTCCAATTTACCTGGTAACAGGGAGTTCCATAATTCAGCTTTCCTCAGGTTGAGTATAGACATTGACTCCAGAGGTATCATGACAATATTTCCTGGAGTGGTGGTATCCAAAAACCCTCCTTAAAGGTAGGTTCTGTCTGAAAAAAAATAAAATAAAATCTGCACTTATATACTTTTTCTGAAGACCAGATGTAGAGTGCATTTTATCTTTATTTTCAAGTACTCTTTTCTTCTACGGGGGTGGGTGGGTGAGGGAGGTTTCGGATTTCTTCTGAAAACCTCTGTCATAGGTAGGCAGGGGAGGCTGGTGACTCCTCTGTCACTGGGGCTGCTAATTCATTACTGCTTTTATTCTGAACTTTATAGGAGCTGCTCATGGTGCTGAACTCCACCCCCAAAATAGGTTCACCACCGTGGAGCACCATGGATCGCTCCTATAAAGCTCAGAACAAAAGCGGCAACAGATAAGGATTCCCACTGACAGAGGAGTCACCAGCCTCCACTGTAGCTAGGGGAGATAGATGGTGCCTGCCTACCCTACACATTGTCTCCCGTCTCCCTGGCAAGCAGCCACACTCACTCCCATTCCAGAACCCCCCACCTCTCTCTTGGTCAACCTGAACTAGGCACACAGGCAAGAGAGATCTTATGAGCTCCCATAAGATAAAATGGGCTGAAGATTTGTATTTTTAATTAAAAAACAACAACAACCAAACACATGTTACATTACTGCTAGGGCAAAGCACATACTAGACCTTTCCTCTGACCTGACGCAACAAATGGTTTCCCAAATGATGCAGCACAACCAGAGAAATCGGCTAATAAATTTAACCCCCAGCAAAGTCAATGGCACCCCCTCTCCCCCTGAAAATACCTGTAAATCTGCTGGTGGTCACTTGTCAAATTTTAAATGCCTATAAATAAGCCATTCCTGACTGTTTCTATGTCCAAATTGGCACAGGCCATTTGCAAACTGAGCTCTACTGCACAGCCAAGTCACAGATCAATCCTCTCAGCCATTTTCTAAGTATAATCCATAGAACCTACTGCCCCCTAATTTCTGGTTATAATGGGAGAATGCAGTTTGTCCGACTCACCCTTAACACAGGACTACAACTGTGGCCCTATAATCCATGTGCATAGAGTGAACAAATTGATCCTTGTAGTTCTGGCAGGTGTTCATGAGTGTGTGTAGTTTCAAGTGTTGCTACCACTGCAATGAAGGTGTGAGCAGACATTGCATTTCCCTCTGCATAAAGGTGAATTTTACCTGTAGAAAGAAGCTTAGCTATGTGCCATCACATCAGTTTTGATCTACTCTTCAGCTTTAGAACTAGCAGGAAAGCCGTTTAGTTTCCCTTTGTTTTGCTTTTCATTTTAAGAAAGAAAGAAAGAAAGAAAGAAAGATGCAAGCTGTACAGGAACAAACACATCTTTTACAAATGTAATTGAAAAAGCGGGTGGGTATTTGTATCATGCTGAACTGTATTCTTGTCTTGTGTGCTTTCATTTTTGGCTCAGGTCTGTTGTTGTTTTCCCTCCCATTGAGAACGTTCTGTTGATTTGGCTTTGGGGGATCACTTTAGCATTTTTCTTGATCTGTTTAGTGCTGCTCCACAGCAGATATACGAGAGGAGTCTAAATCAATATGCTTAAAGCAGCACCGCTGATAGGGAAATTAGGGTCCATGGTAAATTGAAAACAATATTGAAAAATAAAAGAAGAATAAAAATGAGGAACAGCTTTCATGGGATTGTTTCTTTGCTGGTGTGACATTCCTGACAATAACTGTGCTTGGAGGCGAGGGATACTGATCGAGGGGTTCAGGGATTATTTGCATAATAATTTCTACAGGAGTGTGGAGAAGCCATCAGGGGCGAAACTTGCATCTTAAGCAGAGGTCTTCATTTATCAGGGGATAAGCTTGATGGGACTTCATTAAAGATGATCAGTAACAGTTTCACACAAAGCCGTTCCATCACCAAACCCAAAGGGCTCTGGGCAAGGCTGGTGTTGCAGATGGCTCAGAAAGAAGTGGGGTATGTATCATGTTGGGATGTGGATGCATGTCACATTGACGGAAGGAGGCAGAGATTGCAGGGCTATGTAAGCCAGCACAACCCTTCCTAATGTCTCTTCACCATTTCTGGCAGCATCAAAGAGAGGAACAGATGGAGTGGACCTTTGGGTCTGCTTGGGACTTGGGTTTGCTGTGTGGGACAGCATACTCACTGCCTCTTTGCTGATTGTGTTTTCTCTCACCTAGATCTGGGCCCAGGCTTGGTGGCCACATGGCCAGGTACAACTCAGGCCTATGAGGCAGCAGACCAGCTTTTTCCAAGTTGCCTGGATTCCACAGACGTGCGGACCATTTTTTAAAAATCTTATATAATTTTATGCAAATTTAGTCATAGAAAAATACATTAAAAAAAAAAAACGCCAACCAAAAATACTCATTTCCCCCATAGACTAAAGTTTGAAAATATTCATTTTGGCAGGATTTGTGTATTTTGGGGGGATTTGCGCATTTTCAGAAGTACAACTCCAAGTACAAACACATTTGCGCAAAATATGATTCCATCGATGAGCGGATGATGGAATGAAATCTGACAATCTGCGAAACATAGATGGAATGGAATGTATTTTACAATGTCCGTACATCCCTAGTCCTGGTCTATGACAATCACCCACCTAGTATCCATTCCTGTCATCTCTTCATTGGAAGATTAGGAGAGGCCAGATGACATCTCCTTTCTCTGGTCTTTTGAACTTATGGTTCCTGCCCTTCACATTGAACCTCTTGTCTTTCTTGGACAATGTTAACCACCTTCATTGCCATTCCAGGAAACTGAGCTATGCCAGTCCTGGATCATGGTATTCAACTCCAGCTCCACCAAGTATCTTCTTACAGATCTGACTCTGCTGCTCCCTGACTTAGTAACACACACACTATAGTTTTCTCTTTTTAACCACTTAGCCATGAGGGAAAATCACAACTGCTCTCAGTATACAGTTGAAATGGTATCCCCACTGCCTATTGAAGTTCCCTGGGTTTGGGGCAAAATCACCCCACCACTTTTCAATTGCCATTGTTGTTCTTAATGTTGTTGTTCAGATTCTTTTTTGGGAAAATATGCACTTCCATTTATCACCACTGAAGAAACACTGATCAGATTCAGAATGAACTAGTTCAGCCTTCCCCAACCTGGTGCCCTCCAGATGTGTGGGCCTACAGCTCCCACAATTATCAGCCAGCATGGCCACTGGGGAAGGTTGAACTAGGCAGTTTAGAAAGACTGCGCAGATTTTAAATTTACCAATTTAGATCAACATACTAGAAAAAAAAGATGGGTACCCTATAGTTCATGAAGTTGACTTTAATCTGCCTAGGTATATACAGAGAGAAAAAGCACCGCTGATTATGTTTGGTATATCTCATTTAGCACTGATATTTGATCTTCATTCAACATATATTGCATTGCCTGCTGTTTCCTTTGTTTATTCCTGCTGTAAAGTTCATTAAAATTTAAGTTGACAATGACATTCTTTGGAATTAAAAGGCTATGAGTTCCTTGTGGATGAGATCACCTGCACAGTGCAATCTTATACATGTCTACTCAGAGATAAGTTTCATTGAGTTCAATGGGGCTTATTTCCAGGTTAGTGGGTATAGGATTGCAATCTTACACATGGGAAATGCAACAGAACCTACACAGCACAAATTAGCTATCCCCTTAGCTGAACCACAGCTACAATCCATTCCTCAGGAGTTCTATATTAAATGACCATCATTTCAACCCCTGATGGTAAGGACTGCAAGAGAGGATTGCATTCAAATGCGTATTTGTCTCATCCACTAAAAGGCCCTCCACAGGGAAGAAACTGAATATGTTACTCACTTCTTACACCAGTAAATGGCTGGTGTGAGAAATGGTTTGCCTGTGTGTATCTCTTCTAAAAGCTTTTGATAAGGTTCGCCCAGATTCGAGAGCCCATAAGTCAAAGTGGCAGGGCATTTAATTTTGTTGGAACACACACAGGATGAATCAGAGAGATAATATCCTTCTAGCTCTTACTTCTGAGTCACTTGTTGGGAGTGGAGACTCTGGCTTCTGCTACAAAATGTGGATAAATAACTGTGCTAGAGGTTTGAAATGAACAGGTGGTGCTGATTTTGCAGACACATACAATGCATCATGAAGAAATGGCTAATGAATTAGGCAAGAAGCTGACCATCCAAGGAAGAATCCCTTGCACTACCTTACTACCATGGTGTAAGGCAGTGCTGTGCGAATAATCTCTCTCTCTCTCTCTCTCTCTCTCTCTCTCTTTCTCTTTCTCTCTCTCTCTCTCTCTCTCACACACACACACATTCTCATTCACTTTGATAGAAAAGAACAAATCCTCTCTCCCCACCAAATAATCAGAGAAAATAAAATGTCAGTGAAATGTCTCAGAAAATCTGGAAATCCCCATCTAGATAAATGGAATACATTTGCATAAACGTCCCCAAGCATCAGCTACAATTTAGCCTCAAAGTGTCTGCCTTCTTTCCCCTCCCTCCATCAGTGCTTGGGCTTCTTCATGAGCAGGGGGTTGGACTTCATAGCCTTGTAGGCTCCTTCCAACTCTATGATCTATGGAATCTATGGAATCCCTATCAGTTACATTGTGTTCAGGAGTTGAACCAAAAGCACTATAGCAGAAAATTACCAGATTTTTTGCTGGGCACTAGCGGCTGAATACAGGGGAGATCATTCATATAAGTTCTGGGAGGCAGATTTGCCCAGGGACTAAACATCGGAATCATTTTGCATTGTGTCTTTGTATCCACCCCACCCCTCTACTACGGGGAACGAATGCACACTGCGAACAAGCTGGTATGTCAGACTCTATGATGGGAGATTCGGGAAAGTGGATTCGGAGACATTTCTGCCCTCTAAATGCAACACTGAATGCGCTCACACACCAAGGAACCCCATTAAATATTTAAACCTTGTCCTTTCCTCAAATGCAGAGCAGCAAAGATGATTTTCCATCAAATTTAACATTAAACTCTGGCAATTTGCACAGCTGTGCATATAAATGGTTGGCACATAATCTCCAGAGCCTAAGGTCACTGCGCCTCATACATTTCAATACTGGGAGTTACATAGCAACATCCTTCCCGTGCCCGTTTCCACGTTTCTGTTGAAAGCGAATTAACAAATCCGGGGATGAAGGCACATCGGTTTTTGGGTGGCAGATGAATGGAAGTTGATTGTAATCCCCCTTCTGTTAATCACTTATTTATTGTTTTTTTATAGAACGAGAAGCATAATAGCAATCCATAAGCACTGGGAGATGAGTGTAATGAGACAAATCAGAATAGACAACTAACTGCTTGATTTCACTTAATACAATTTGTTCTAGAACTGATCTTCAGGACCCCAATTTATTACCTTGGGCACATGTAAAAAACAACCCCCCCACACACACACTGGGTTTTTAAAGTGGGGAATGATTTCTATTTGCCTTCAGAATTAGCCAGTTTACATTCTGTTTCTAAAAACTGCCACACAGATTTAGTTCTGATGGATGAAATTAATCGCACCCCACCCCCTGAGGCCAAATTGGTCTGCAACAAAATTTTTGGTCTTCAACAAGCAAAAGAAAAAAAAAAGTTTGGCAACCAAATTTAGCATACTGAGTCACACAAATGTGCAGGTTTCATCAATGATATATTAGACATAGGCTGTTGCTTTTATGTGTGATGTCATCATAGCAACAACCTGCATGTTTAAGAGGTGTGGTTGCCATGCTCTTAGAAATATCATATCACTACCCAATCCTTTGAATTAAGTATGCTTCACGTAATGTTTTTGCTTTTCCTACATGGAAACAAATGTACTTGGTGTAAGCCTGTGTTGGAATCCTTCTAACTCAGCCTTCCCATCATCCCTGACTGATAGTCATACTGGCAGGGGCTGATAGGAGTCATGGTCTAAAACATCTTGAGGGAGACGTCATGTCCCCACTGGAAGAATCCTCTTCAGAGGAGGAACTAGAGCTCCTAGAGACAAAAACATCAAGGGGTACCCCATGCTTGAAGACCAGGAGGATTCTGGGCCCTTGGGGAGATGGTCATGGGTCCATCCCCATAAGAGGAGAGGAACTCACCTCTCAGACAGAGGCTGAGTGACTCCCCCAGCCCCCAAGAGCAATGCCATCTCAAGAGGCAGGCCAGAAAAACCCTTGGAGAAGGAATGTCCATTTGCAAAGGAAGGGTCCTTATGAGTAAAGGGTTCTTTATGAGTAGGGCCTTCCTCATGGGCAGGACTTCTTCCAGACACCTCTGATGTGCTGCAGATGAATCCTGAGTGGGGCTCTGGAAGTTTCAGTTCATTTCTCAGTTGAAATCTGCTGCTTACTGGAATAACACCTTTATTCCAGTTCCTAACTTCCTAGTACCTCACACCTTAGCTTTCCTGACCTTGCTTCTTTTGGACTGATATTTTGTGCTTGTACAAAATACAAGCTTGTACAGTAATACCTTGGATTGTAAGTAACTTGGTTTGAGAGCGTTTTGCAAGACAAGCAAATTTTTAAATATTTATTTAATATTTTTTTTAATTGATATACAAGCGACGTCTTGCAATACAAGTACTGTAGTATGGCTTAAATTAAAAATCTCTGTACAAATTTTTTTGGGGGGATTTCGTTTTGATATAAGAGTGTTTTGGATTACAAGCATGTTTCCAGAACGAATTATGCTCTCAATCCAAGGCATGACTGTATTGGACTGTTTGCTTGTGCTTCTGCCCTCTGCCTGCCCTCTGACCTTTGTGATGGATTTGCCTCATAGACCACCTCAGGGCTGACCCTGAACCAGGCACAGCAGGACAGGCACCAGGTTGGGGAAGGCTGTGTGTTAACCAGTCCATGGGGTGAGAAAGTACATTGATTTAAGTCTCCCAGGTTCCATTTTTTTGAACTCCAGACTCATTTCGGAGTGCATAAGCTGCTGGCTCCTAGTGGCTGTTTCTCTGATTCATTCTCTTCCAATGGCTTTCGTGCCTAAAAGCATTCTCTGTCCTGAGCAAGGCCCCTCTCTGGAGTCCAAGAAAGTACCGCCAAGGGATGTGCGTACAAGCAAAATGTGCGCTCATCAAAGTTCTCCGGATTTCACCTTGAAACTTGTTCTGTCTCATGTCTGTATCAGATTGTGAGCTTGGGTGGGGGGGTTCTTTTCACATTAAAAATCATCTGTATTTTTGTGCATACATTTCTAAAGGTATGCATTAATTGTGTGCAACTTTGAAAAAAGTATGCATCCTTCTCTCATTGAATAAAGCATGTTCATGTGCATTTTTCAAAGGTACGCATTTTCCCATGCACCTTTTTCAAATGTATGTACACTGCCAAATGTATTTGTTTGTCCAATATTCACATTTCAAGTTCAGAGATGTACGGACTCCGACTGCAGATTGCATTTGAATCTGTGATTGGTTCAGGAGGTGCAAACTGGATAAACCCTGTTTTTTTTTTAAAAAAAGAAAACAAAATCATGCTGAAATGGATTTCTGAGACATCTGTAGCACCTCCCTATGCCTGGTCCACTTTCCCTTGGGATCCACAACTTCCTCAGATTGCTCTACAACACCTAGACCTTTTCTATGTGGAAAAAGAAAATATGGCATATAGCAGTTAATGAAAAGTCGACAAAAAATTAAGACTATATAGAGGAATAAAGAAAAAAAAGATAATTTTAAGAAGGACTGGCAAAAGTACATAGATTACAGTATATGAAAGATTCGAATAGATTAATGCTGACGGAAGCGTATAGAAAATTGTGGGATCCTTGAAAAAAGAAGTTTATAAAGAAATGAAACAGGATAATTTAATACGGATTAAGTTGGTGGAGGGATTGGGATGGGTTTATGTTGATATATTTTATGTGTTTTTTTCCACATGTATTTTTTTGGAGGGGAGAGAGATGTAATAATAAAAAAATAAACAAAATGCCCCTCCCAGCCACACGTAGCTGTGGCGGGGGAAAAAAAATTTGCATGCGGGGGGAATGGCGAGTCAGACCACAATGGTCTGATTCATTACCCACCAATCAGGAGGCAGAGTGGGAGGGGCGGTGGAGCCGTTATTAGGCTTGGACGCCTCTCCCCCTGGCTCCTTTCGAATGCGGCTCCCTCCCTCCCATCCCTGTTTGCAGTGTAGGTTTTACTGGTCGCCTGTTTCCAGGGGCCGAGTAGGAATTCTGGTTCATTGTCCTAATTGGCCGGGGGCAAGGTTCGTGTGTCACCTACTCTACACTGTATTTCAGGATTTGGGTGCTTAGTGGCATTTTCAATTCGGTCACTTTGGCGGTTAAGTGCGAGATTAGGCAGTTTTAGGGGCTCGGTGATCATCCTATGGCACCTTTCAGGTGAGAGGCGTGCCCGAGGCTCCTTCCGCTGACTGCCTCATGGCTCGGTTTGGGGAGATAAGGCACTCTGAGGTCTTCCTTCCTCACCTGTATCAGCACCTCACGGTCTGTACGAGGCTGACTGCAGGAAAGACTTTCCAGCACCATGTGGTGTTAAGCAAGGGCGGGGGGGAAGAATGCCAATTGATGCCGTCACCCTCCTTGCTGGATGTTTCACCCTATAGCAATGGTGACCGGCTGATAGCCGGTGTAATTAGTACCCACTTTTTTTCCCTTCGTAGATCTCCAACTGATGATTCAATAAATGTGGCCCATTAATTTTACCGCAATTTGTACCCTACAACTGTGTCTGAGTCATTATTTCTCCTCTACGCACACAAATGTAATAATAAAAAATAAACAAAAAAGAAAAACCCAAAGAACACCTAGACCTACCTGACTCAATCAGAAGAGGATGATCATTAGTGCCATATTGAGCTGAGATGAAATTTGGCAGAAGACACTCTTTTTTTTTAGAAAATTGCTGAGTTTTCTTTTCTTTTTCTCACCCTCTCCCCCCGCCCACACACACAAAAGGGCCACTGTGCAGAACATTCTCCAAATATTTTCCAATGTTTTTAATGCTGTCTGCCATCTCTCCCCGCACCCCTTGCCCCCCACCCCCCCACACACAATGCCCCAGATTTAGGTCTGGGGCATTGTGGAGGATGCAAACTGGTGGCCAGGCTGGCAACACAATTGCCGCAGTTGTCGCTTGTAGCAGCAGCAGGAGCAGCAGCAAAAAATGAAACAAGCAAAAAGAGGAGAACAGAAGGAAGCTGTGCTATTGCCACTGCTAATGGTGAGCCCCCACCCCTAAAAATAAAATAAAAATTTGTTAGAGAAATCAATGCTCCTCCTGCTGGAGAAATTTAGTGAAAGGGTGCCCATAACTCCTCTGCCCACGAAAAGGGTGGGAAATGTTGAGAAGCCATCAGCTCGTCGCAGCTATTGTTCTGGATGTCATTGTAAAGCTTAGGCCCCTAAATGCAATTGTAAGTGTTTAAGTTGTGAGCTAACTCCTAGGACTCTGGGAGGTTCTTTCTGTGCCATCAAGGGCTGAAGATTCTTCCCCTCTCCTGGTCAGGACACCAGTCATTTCCAGAGCACAAATAATAAACTGATCCTGAGCTGAATTCATTCTGTGATTCCCTGCCTGCCTCATTTACCTGAGATCTAGATTCCCAAATAACTTGGCATGGATGACTCTGTTTCTAATTTTCCCAGTCTTGAGTTCAGTTCATTCTGTTGCATCATCAGTTTGATGGTGATGATGATGATGATTTTTAAAGGAACTTCACATGAAAATGTGTACGCATTGTTGTCTGCATTTTTGTATGCAATTTTTGTGTAATATTTTTTGCAAGCAATTTTCCTTAATACGACACATTTTATATAACAACAACAACAACAACAACAATTTATTTCTATACCACCCAATAGCCAAAACTCTCTGGCAAGTTCACTAAAATGATAAAACATAATATAAAAACTTTAACATAAAAAATTAAAAACAATTGAAACAGTTAAAAACTGTTACTGTTAGAAACTGGGACCTGATGACAACTGACATTAAAATCCCATTATATGCCATCAAATACCTGGGAGCAGAGGACAGTTTTAAGCAGGGACTGAAAAGATGACAATGTTGGCAACAAGTGGATCTCAGAGGGGAGATCATTCCATGGGGTGGGGGGATACCATCAAGAAAGCCCTGTCCCTTGTTGTCACCCTCCAAACCTCCCTTAGAGGAGGGCCTCAGATGTTGACCATAGTGTATGGACAGAGTCATACTGGGAGATGTGCTCCATCAGGTTTTGTGGTCCCAAGCCATTTAAGGCTTTGTAGGTCAACACCAGAACCTTGAATTGGGCTTGGAAATGTACAGGTAGCCAGTTCAAATGGGACATAATTAGTGTTATATGTTCAGATCTTCTGGTCCCTTTTATCAATGTGGCTGCCACATTTTGCATAAGCTGCAACTTCTGAACTGTCTTCAAAGGCAGCCCCATGTAGGGTACATTGCAATAATTTAACTTCAGCTGAATGTGCTTATAGAGTGCTCCTGAGACCTTTGTGCTCAATGCCCAAGGTCTAACTGAGTACTGGGCATGCAGGGCCACTGGGGGCGAAGCTTATGTGCACTCCCATGTCCCCCTCTACACATTAGCCCTATATGTGAGCAGGTGAATGCCTGCAGTGGTCTATTGTTTCCCTTATATGCAGATTATCTGTGTGTGTGTGTGTGCGTGTGCGGGGAAAATGATGTGTGAAGCGACCTTCAAATAGACACATTTCCAGGAAGTATCACTAGCATCATGAAGAAATTAATTCCAGGAATCTAAATGAGACTGCAAATGAGCTTGTTAGAAAGAATGTGCTTTTGGCAAATAGTGTGTTCAACTCTGATCTTGGCTATATGTTTTAGATGTCACATTTGATCATTTTGATTAAGGACATTATTATTTTGAGCTGAATACGTTGAAAAGCTTTTCCCTACTATGAAAGCCTCTCTTGAAACTATATAAGGAAGTGAGAACACATGGGTGGAAAGATAACTTTGATCAGACTTCTATTGATTTCCTTTCCCTCTTCTCTGAAGTTGGCCTTGATGCAGGCACTCATGTATTGTATCAGTCTTTCTCCCTTCGTTCCCACTTCTTGGATATTTTATTATAAACCACTCTATGTTTTGCATCAGGCAAATGCTTGTAATTTCACTCTGCAGTTGTTCTTGTTGTTGAGATTTGAGGACCCTAGACCATCTTATTAGTAATAAATAGTTATTGCCTATAATTGAATAGCTCCTCAGTTAAACTAGAAACTGCTACCATTTAATGTACCCACAGCAGGAGGCTGTTTGCATTACCAATCAGCCGATTAGCAGACGTCTTGCCAAATAAATGAGAAAATAAGTAGATACAAATCTCAAGACGCTGAGGTAAAAAATATTAGCTTCATCTGAAACTGAGGTTGGAAAGTTAGCAATTAGTTTGGGGAAACTTTCAGGGAATAATTTGCCCTTGAAGTGGAGCCAGAATAAATCTGAAAAGGAAAGTATTGCATTTTATCTATCGATTTATTGAAATAATTCATATCCTACTTTTTCACTCACTTGGAGTAGCACTCAAGACTGAGTGCTAGCATTCAAAGAACAGTAAAACAAAGCAACACCAATTAAAATAATTAACAGCCACTGAAACAGCATGACAAATAATTAAAATCAGCGGCTGCTGGGGCAACCCCCCCCCCCCAAGGTTCATAAGAATCCTACCTGAACAGAATTGTTTTCACCTGGCAGCAGAAGGTAAAACGGGTGGGGGACCAAAGTAACCTCCCATGGGAGAGAATTATGCAATTGGTGTGCAGTCACAGAAAAGGCTCTCCCACACATTCTGACTGCCCTAGCATCCAATCATGTCTCCATGGATAGGGAGAGTCAGTCCAGGTCTGGAAAGTTCTTTAGCAATGCTTAGCGGAGGCTGGTGGCTCCAATATCAGTGGGGCTGTATACCTGCTCTGGATTTTAGTCTGAACTTTAAAGGAGCTCCAAATTAGGTTCGGCACCATGGATAGCCCCTTAAAAGTTCGGAGTAGAAGCCGGAATGGATACACAGCCCCGCTGACATCGGAGCCACCAGCCTGCACTGGAGAGGCTAGCACCAGCTATCGAGTGGTTCACTGCCCAAGGCTGCCACACACAGGTTTCAGCAGCTCCTGACACAGTGGTAAGAAAGAATAGAACATAGTAATTGAGGCACCAAGAAGATGATAGAGGGGTCCTGAGACTTGCCATTCAGGGCTTTGACTTGGGGAGGGGGGATGAAAGGAACCCCTTGGCAAGTTCTAGGGATGTGCAAATCAGCAGAACTCAAGCTCACCAAAGTTCTCCCCATTCCATCTCGAAGTTTGTTCTGACATGACTATGTATCAGATTGCAAGCTTTGCTTTTTTTCTTTTCACATGAAACTCCACCTGTATTTTAGTGCATATTTTTCCAAGTGTACACATTAATTGTGCACATTTTTTAAAATGTGCACATTCTTCTCCCATTGATTAAAGTGTATTTTTACGCATTTTCCAAAAGTACAGATTCTCCATGTGCATTTTTCAAATGTATGCTTGCTGTTGAAAACTTTTTTTGAGCTGCAAATCACACTGCAAGCTCGTAAATGAATGGACTTTGACCACAGAGTCTATGTTTGGTCCAGAAGGTGCGAACTGGGTAAAAGCCTGATAAAAAAAAAAATGAACTGACATGAATTTCTCATACATCCCTACGACGGTTTGGCTTGACTGGGTCACACCACTCAGATACTGTCCATCGGTGGAATCAGATTTTTTGTACAAGAATTTTATTCATTTGCAAATGTGCACTTGCACAGTTCCCCCCCCCAAGTAAAAAACTGGTTCACAAGTCCACACGACTCAGAAAAAGCCAGCACACTGTGGTCAGATTCACATAAATCCAATCTGATCTGCATCCATTGTGGATTTCTCCAACATCCCTAGCAATTCCCCTCTTCTCTCAGGTGGCTTATTTTACCCACCAATGGTAAAGTGTGGGATTCACTCTGGTTGCAAATATTTCTGGAGTCTGGACTGCATAGGATTTGTCTCTCTTCTGGGCTTGTATTAACTATGTATCTAGGAGGTTTTTGTTTCACCTACAGGGTTGCATTTTTTGAACATCTCCTGTATGTCTCATTCAGTATTATTGTAGGTGCTTGTGTTTGCCTGTGTGAAACACACTCTAAAAGAAATGGGTGCGTTTATGTATGCATGAAGATGTGCATACAAATGGATCCCTGTTCTGTTCATCCTGTGCCTCTTACAAGGACAATTTCATGGACTGCCATTTTCTTTCTCATTACAAACTTTGGCCCAAGGACAAGGTCTCAGAATTGCAATGCATTATATTCCCTGAAATATACTTGCGTGCTTTACTATTCTGACCTTTCATCATTTTGTATTTTGATTGGGGTGGCCATTCCACCAGGCTCTCCAGAGCTCAGCAATGCTGTAAAACATTGGGAAATGAATGGAATGGCTATAGCTAGTCACAATACAGAATACTGAAAAGGTCAACACAGCCCCTTTCTCCCTTTCTATAACTCATGGAATATGCAGGACCTTAAATATTCTGCACTGCATTCTTGTGACAAAGGGCTAAAAAAAAAGATTGAAAAAGGAAGCAGCAGCCTGCATTAATCCATCCTGATAGCAAAGTTAATCAACAAGTCAGGGATGAGAAATGGAGGAGAACCTTTCTTCCAGCAGTGGTAGGCTCCATTATATTTTCTGCCATGTTCCAGCTTGTTTTATAGCCCCACTCCCATCAGCACAGCTCTGCTCACATGGAGTTCACAGACATGCATGTTTATGCTGATGCTGGAGGTGGTGAAAAATACACAGGAAAGAGATAATACCTGTCTCCAACATATACACTGAATCTACATTATTTCACTTTGGTATGCTCACATCTTCTCATCATTCAGTGGCTTAAACATACAGGAATGGGTAATTCCATTCCGAATTTCCGAATTAGGTAATTCCGAATTTCACTCAGTTTGTTTCTTTGAGAAGAACTTACCAAAGTTTTTTTCTTCTTCCATAAATGGGATGGTGAAAAGTTGAGGGTGGTGGGGTTGTTGTTGTTGTTTTAAGCTGAATGTGGGAGAAAGTGAAACTGACAGATTTGTTCACCCAGGCAGAGAGCTTTGAGTGCTTAAAATACAAGAACATTCCAGAGCTCAGGAAGACCTTGCAGCTCAAGCAAGATTCAACTAGAAGAGGAAGCCCTCTTATGTCTCTTCCTGTCCAAGATGGTTCAGTCACCAGCCTGGGTGGGAGGAAGCAGTCAGTCCAAGGCCTACCTGTAGTTCCAGTATTCACCACACAGGCAATCTGCACACAGATCCAGCAGTTCCTGATAGTAATGGACCAGTTGAAGCTCAATAAACTCAAGCTTAATCCAGACACAATGGAAGTACTGTTGGAAGGTGGATCATCTACTGTACTGTTTCAGCATCTACTGTTCCATTTCAAGCCATGGGTCCTGCTGAGTACTATGCTGGAGTTAGTCCTACTGCAGGTATTGCTGCACACAGGTTCCTAGGGAAATGATGAACATATAAAGATTCAGATCTAATAGGCAAGGTCAGACACAGCAAGGGTTGAGTTCCAGTATAATCAGCACAGGGGAGATTCCAGAAGTAAGGCCATATACCAGTTAAGGTAAACAAAGAGTGGATAGCAACATGGAGAATTCCAACTTCAAGTGGGACTGGGCTGGAAGCCAGACAAGCTTAGCAATAGCAAGCTTCCTAGAGGTTGCTAGCTCCTCCCACATGCTGCATGAGGCATTCTTCCATAAGAAGCCATGCTTGTTAAGGAGCCATGGCTGTGATGTCATAGAAGCAACTGAGGGTGAATCTGAGGATGACAATGCAACCTCCTCTGGAAACAGTGGGGATGTTCTCAGGACCTCTTCTAGGGCCAAGGGTCCTGGAGAGAGAGAGAAAGAGAAAGAGAAAGAGAGAGCTGTCGAGGGGTGCTTCCATGGCCATATGCTCTTTTGGATCTGAGGGGTCTTTATCAGCAGCATTTCTGCTGTAGGCAGGGAGATCAGAACCCTGGGTTATGATGACACTTTCTCAGGGAGGTGGTGCTATCCTCCTAAATGTTTACGATTGCAGTCTGGGGGTTTTCATCAGTCCAGCACTTTCGAAAAGAACTCTAGTGAACATGTTTGCATGCTAACAACATTTTTGAAGATGTCTGCAACAACTCCAAAAAGACAAAAATAAAGACAAAATAAGAATAATAATTTACCTGGTACAAGGACAGTAAAAGAAATAGGGATTGTTTGTCCCTGGTGTTGGAGCTTATAATAACGTTATGGATCCATGTTCAACTTGGTGGATGATCTCTGCATATCCATGGGACTATAATGACTGAAGTGACCTACTCAAGGCCAACCAGGTGAATCTAGACCCAAACCAAGTTATGAACCTAGCTCTCCCATGAGCCAGGCTGAACATACCTTTGACCAGTGGAGGCAGGTGGCTCCAATGTCAGTGGGGTGGTGCATCTACTCCGAGTTTCAGTCTGAACTTTTAAAGAGCTATCCATGGTGCTGAACTCTATCCCAAAACTAGGTTCAGCACCATGAATAGGTCCTTTAAAGTTCAGACTGAAACCCAGAGTGGATACTGACTGACTGACAGTGGAGCCACCAGTCGCTGCTGCCTTTGCCTAGTTCTGAAACTAGCTGTGCAACTTCGACTTCTGGCTGTGCTGCGACAATGGGCGGAGGGAGGAGGTGTTGTGTATATAAATCACTTCATCCAAAGAAATGAGATATCTGCTGATCAAATTCTACAGGATCCTAAGGCAGTCATAACTGACTCATGTTTTCTAAAATCCAGCATTAACAACCTATTTAAACAGTAGCTAAAGGCAGTTTCCCTCTCTTGGGATCCTATGAGTGGGTTTATAATTTTTTAGTGAAGCCTTTCCAGTTTATCTTTGAATCCAGTTTTCTCTTGAGATCATCTAGACTCAGTCATGTCCCAAGGGAGATAATTGTACTGAGTGAAGTTATTCCCAAGAGATCCCCCTCTTCTCCTTCCCCATCCCCTGCCTGCCTTTCATCTCCAGCTCTTCTTTCAGGCTAGTACTCTGCATTTCAGACTACAGTTCTGCAGGGAACACCTTTCACTAAGTAGACAAAATATGCTTACTCGTGGATATTTGGATATCGTGTCTTTATCTATGGAAGGAAGTAGTGTAGAATTTCTTAATGAATAAGAGGTTTATTTCATATACAGTCATGCCTTGGATTGAGAGCATAATTCGTTCCGGAAACGTGCTTGTAATCCAAAACACTTATATCAAAACGAAATCCCCCCAAAAAAATTTGTACAGAGATTTTAAATTTAAGCCATACTACAGTACTTGTATTGCAAGACGTCGCTTGTATATCAAGTCAAATTTTTTAAAATAAATATTTAAAAATTTGCTTGTCTTGCAAAATGCTCTCAAACCAAGTTACTTGCAATCCAAGGTATTACTGTATGTAACTCAACTATTGTATTAGTAGCACTGTATATTTCATGAGCTAGTATAAGAAGCTATATACTGTGTCAACTATAACCCTATTTATGGGAAGGGCTGTAGCTCATTGGGTAGAGCACCTGCTTTGCATGCAGAAGGTCACAGGTTCCATCCCCAGCAACTCCAGATAGGGCTGGAAAAAAACTCCTGCTTCAAACCACGGAGAGCCACTGCTAGTCGGTGTTGACAGTACTGAGCTAGATGGACCAATGGTCTGACTCAGTATAAGGCAGCTTCCCATGTTCCTACTCAGTGCCTCTGTAACATGCAGAAGATGGAACAGGGCCATGCCTCAGACATCTGTGCACTGAGTGCATACATCTGCAGCTACTCATGTGTAAGGCATCTGACATGGTTGGAACTCCCAATGGTGTAGGGAGCACCTATGTGTAAGCAGCTACTCACACGTAGGTGCCCCCTTCCAGATATCCATGCTTAATGTGTAGACATAGGAGGCAGGGCCAGGAAGCATACTGCTCAGATGATAAAGATCTGCGTTTTCCTGATGATGCATGCCTACTGAAGGATTTTGCAATAGATGCTTAGACCTACCCCCCCCCCCCGCCCCTAGCAGCATTTCAGCCAGCTTTGCCATTGTCTTCATTTGTCCTAGATTTGCCTTCCTTAATGGATATTGGAGTCACTGGTCACCAAATATGCAGCTCATTATTCATCACCCGTCCTTCACATCACCTCTGCAACACTAACTGGCTCTCCAACTAAAGCAAGAGCAGGCAGTGAATTTAGCAATCAGCGTGGCACAGAATATGTGCCCACGAAGCCTGTTTCCCACCTACATGAACCACCGTAGAATGAGCTAGATGGGTAGATTTTGTACGCCAGTATATTTCTCTCTCTTTCTCTCTCTCTTCCCCTGAAGGCAAAAGATGTTCCTAACAACAAGAGAAGGGAAGAAAGGTATGAAAAGATTAGTTTGATCAAAGGAATCGCATGTCACACCAGAAGATTGATTTCTCTCCATTCTCCCAGACTGCCATGCCTCTTCCCTCTGAGCTGGCCATGTGGATGCTGCTGAGTTCATTTCCTCTGCTCACTCTATGCTCTGTGTGTCGGCCTTTTGATTAGGCCTTGACTCCTTTTAATATTGCCCGTGCAGGCTTCTTGTCATGTCCTTTTTATTCACTCTCTCAGGACCAGAAAGCAGTCTTTGGCAGCCACTAGTGCCAATGTGGAGACCTTCAAATTGAATAGGCTGAATCACATCTGGTGGGGGGGAAGATTTCAAGTTTTACAGAGTATGGAGCAGGGCTCTTCAACCTTGGGTCCCCAGATGTTGCTGGACTACAGCTCCCAGAATCCCTTGCCATTAGCCATGCTGGCTAGGTATGCTGGAAGCTGTAGGCCAGCAACATCTGGGGACCCAAGGTTGGAGAGTCCTGGTATGGAGTATTGCAACGTGGGACTGATCTTAGGGCTATGAAATGTGAAGAGGCCCTGAGACCCTTCCTGTTTACAAATGGTGGAACAGCAGGTCAGGCATTGGTCACTTTTGTGACCTAGGCAAAATAGTCAAATGTCTGACTCCATCTGTCTCTCACAAACAAAACAGGTCTTCTGCTCAAACTGGAATCCTCACCTGGAACTTCATTTGCTCTCCTATATATCTATATCCTTCCTTGGCTGTTACTGTTTCTAAGCATCTGAGGTATCTATCGGGCTTTATCAGGAATTTGTTTCAGTTTGCTTTTGACTAGAATTTACCCAGTTGCAGCTCCTGGAACAGAACACAGACCCTAACAGAATCTGTGCTCGAAGTCCGTATATTTCTGAACTTGCAATGTGATTTGCACAACCACAAAAATGTGTTTGAAAAAATGTGTATGTTGAAAAATGCATATAAAAAATGCACACGTTTGAAAAAACGCACACAAATATGCTTTAGTCAATGGGAGAAAAATATATACATTTCAAAAATGTGAACAATTAATGTGTACATTTGGGGGGGGGAATGTGCAAGAAAATACACACATATTACTCACCTGCCCCCCTCAAACACACCTCTCAATCTGATATGGAGACAAAGTGAAACAAGATTCAAGACAGAATTCAGAGAACATTGATGAGTTTCGGTATTGCTGAGTTGTACAGCCCTCCATTGTAGGGAGGAAGGAGAGACAGAGAGAAAGAGGAAAGGAGCCTGATGGAAGAGGGAAGAGACAGAGAGAGTAGAAGGTAGAGATGATGGGTTTATAGGGATGTGCGAGGATTTCATTCAGGGGTGGAAATCTGGTGGACTAGCCGGGCTCAACCCGCCGAACTCTGTGCCACTTATCTCTTCCCCACCATCGACTCTCGTTCTCCTGAGTCGAGCAGGGGAAGTGGCTTCCTGGTTCCCGGCAGGCTGCTGCTTATGTAGAAAATGCATTAAGATACACCCAAAGTAGCCACAATTTGCATAATTTGTGCAAATTGCAGCCACTTTTGATGTATCTTAAGGCATTTTCTACGTAAACAGCAGCATGCCGGGAACCCAAAAGTCTGGCGAGTGGCATGGTGCATGCCAGCTTTCGACCCAGCTCTATGGGCTCAGCAGTGGCATCCGCTGAGCTGGAGGTAGGTCTGGTCCCGGTGGATCGCCCACCCCTAATTATGTTACGGGTGGAATAGAGATACTGAGTGGAAGGGAGCCATGGGAGGGGGGCAAAATGAAGAAGGGAGGCACAATGGGGGAAGAGAAAGGGAACTGCAATGTGGGGTACAGAGATGTCCTGTGCCATAGACCCCTGAAAACCTGCAGCTGGCACTGTCTCCAGGACTCAGTTGTGTTTGTGAGTCATATTATGGCCTGCACTTACTCCTCTTGTACTGTCTGCTTATACAGCGAAGGATGGCACCTTACCAGTGCACATACAGTACATATCCTTAAGGTTTTTTTCTGCTCAGAAAGATCAGCCGTAGAACAAAAATATACTCACCACCACACAGAATGAGCCAGTTCCTGGTTTGGTGTGTGTGTGTGTGTGTGTGTGTGTGCGTATCCGTTTTGTTTATGCCACTATGATATGTTAATCTGAGATTATTTCATGCTGCACCATGGAGTGCTCAACAGGGGCTTGATGGAGCTGGAGGGGAACCAAGCAATCATATCTGTGTGCCTGGTATCAAACCACCTTTTGTATAATGGGGATAAAGAAGCAATCCAATTTCCATAATGCCAGCTCACTATGGACTACGTTGATGGAGTCTCAACACAAAATGGGATTGGAAATTGAGAGGCCATGGAGCCACAGGAATACAGGTTTTAATCCAATCAAGCCTGGAGAGAAATTGCTGAGGACACATTTTAACAGATTAAGTCAATTTAAGGCATGGCCATTTGTCAGCAAGGGGAACTCCCCCCTCCCCCGGAGGGTATTCTAAAGCTCGTTTTTGTGATATTTCTTGATCCATACTTGCAATACATTTTGTGGGTTGTTTTTTTTTAATTTTTATTTTTTACAGGTTTTGGTCTGTGTCCTGTGCCCTCCATTATTGCCTTCCAGCAGGGCAGAGCATCTATAGCAGGTGCTGAAGCAGCAGCAGATTTGTCCAGCCAAGATTTGTCTGACAAATCTGTCAGAAAGAACTAGCACTCACAACTAGGAACTGGATAAAAAGACGTGCTGCAGCAGCAAGAGCCAGAGTGAAGGTTTTATAGATGGCCTTGCTCTTGCTGGCCTTTCCCTTCCTGGGAAGAAGAGTAGGACTCCGTTCCAGAGTATATTTCAGTTCATGGTTCCTACTTCCTAGTAGGACTCAGAAACAGAAGGGCCCAGATATCCACAGCACCTTTTCATCTGGGCTCCAGCTCAGTCCGATTTCTAATTCTGCTCCTGGGGTTCTAGGATGATTAGGAAGGTCTGGATCTGGGGTGTGTAAGTAGCTGGGGTGCATTATGCTCCTTGAAGCTGCATACTCCCCAGGTGGGCCATATTCTTGGGTAGTAGTCAGGGTTAGAGACGGGGCAAAATTGTTTTGTTTCACACTGAATAAAACTGACGTGATTTGCACTTCCCAAACTTAATATGTGAATCAGAACACAATTATGCTTTGATTTTTGCACTTCTACCAATTTTGTGATGCTGTGCTCTGACCAAAGACGCAAACAAAAATGTGTATATTAGGGGAAATTGTATACAAAGAGGTGTACATTATGGGGAAGTGCAACTTGATGCTTCACACCTGGACGTGTATCCAATTCCACTGAAAAATATTGGATTAGACATGATGTATGAGTGTCTTATAGATGTGCATGCCAACTCTTGATGTGCAAATCAGGAAAACTTGAGTTCTTCAAGTTTCTCCATTTTCTACTTCAAAGCTCATTCCAACTTGTCTCCATATCAGATTGCAAGTTTACACATGAAAATTAATGTGTATTTATATGCACATTTCCCCAAATGTATAAATAAATTGTGCATATTTTTCAAATAAATTCTTTTTGGGGGGCTTAAATTCAGAAAGGGTTCAATCTTTAAAGGCAGCCTTGAAATAATTTTAGATAGATTGTACTGCAAGCTCAGAAATGCATGAACTTCAGACCATAGGTTGCATTTGGGTGTGTGTTCAGTTCTAGGAAGTCTTAACTGGATAAATTCTGGTAAAAAAATAAACAAACTGAAACAAATTTATCACCCATCCCTTATTGATGCTGCAATCATTAGTAAGTAGTAACACAATTTATTGCTTATATCCAATGGCCATCACAGTACAGTTACAGAATACAAAAACCATTTAATACAATAAAATAAAGCAAGAATACAGTAAAATGCTGCAATCATTAAGTGATGGCCATACATTTGTCAATCTGTCCCGAAACTTTTGACAACATTCATTGCTGGTTTCAACAGTAAATATCAAATTTGGCAAGGGTAATCTAAGTGAGAGGTAATTTTCTTGATGTTTGAACCATCAATACTTGATCCAGATACAGGTTTACAGGTTTATAGGTTCACATGTAAAGACACCAGTTGGTAAAATGACCCAGAGTTCACTACCCAACAACAGACCATGGGTTCTATTTTTGGGTTGTTCATGGTTAACAAATAATGGTTTGTTAGTGTGGCTGAGTTTGCACTTCATGAAAACTCAGAATTAAACAACCCATGGGTTAAACAGAACAGAGTTATGTGCAATCCAGGGCAATGTCTGTAACAGCCTGCCAATTAGAACCTGAAAAGGACACTTCCTGTTTCTTTCTCACCCATAATACTCATGCTAGTGTAATCAAAGCAGGAGTTGTCACTATCAGTTTTTGAAGAAAGGCAGTCATTTGGAAACCGTCTCTCCTTGCTTTGCTCCATCCATCTTTCCGTCCCTCTCTTGAGTGGTCAACATAATCAAATGCTACATTTACATATGCCTCAATGTTATTTTCATACAAATAGTGTATCAGTTACAGCAATTTGCAACCTGCCTTTGCAATATGCTCCACAGCTTGAACACCTCAAGTGTAACATGCATTTTTAATCTGTGAAAGCAAACAGTCTACATATCAATACGGCTCACATTATCCAGGAAACTGTTCAGATGTGATTTCTTCTTGCTTTCTTTTTTTTTCTTCCTGTCTGGAGAGGCTAGATAATAAACAAGAATTTTCATTTTAAAAAATAAGAAAAACAACAAGAAAAAAAAAAGGTGAGATCAGATTGAATAGCTGATTATTTTCGACACACTATTTTTTATCACCCTCCACAGTGTTTTGATAGTTCTCTGAGTAGTTGCACAGTAGGAGAACATGGCAAGGAGATTGAGCTTCAAAAGTGCATGTGTTCCTTATGCAATAATGTAAAAGCAAAGAATGCCTGTAGTATAAAGACCAAGTAACTGCAAACACATAAATCTTTGTTAAATGATTTGCTGCAATGTTTAGGAAAGTCCCTAAGTACAGGCCTGTGGCTCATGCTGGCTCAGCTTGTCTGAGTGTGGAAAGTTAAGCAGGGTGGCCGGTTGCCGGCCAGATGGGCGATTAATAAATGTAAATAATAAATAAATACTTGGATGGGAGACCCCTCCTCTGGTTTCCTGCATTGAGCAGGGGGTTGGACTCGATGGCCTTGTAGGCCCCTTCCAACTCTATGATCCATGAATCATTGTCATCATCATGATCATTATCATCATCATTTGACACTGACGAAGCATTCCTAAGTGGGGTGGGGTGGGGTGGGGGTGAAGTGGCAGACTATCCCCCACTTCCAAAGCCCTGCTGGCTCCTACTATCCAACAGGAGGTGGGGGCATGTGTGGGTTGTTGTTGTTCTCTATGCAAAGAGTTATCTGTTGTTTCTTTTCCTTCCAAATCCCTCCATTGATTTCAATGGGCTGGCATTATCTATGCCAGCTCTAGCCTGGGATTGGTAATGGGCCCAATCCTGGGGCCTCTCAGGTACATAAATGGAGGCACTTTGAATCCACTGGATCCAAAATGGCCTCTGACTCACCCATGGAACACCCTGTTTTGGGGTCTACTGCTGGCAGTAGATCTTCACCCTCAGAGCTTTCTGCAGGAGTACCAGGGGCCACCAAGGTGCAGGAGTACCAGGGGCCACCAAGGTGGATGTGGCCCTCCCACTGTTTGAGGGCACATCTAACCCATCCTAATTCCACCACCAACCAGTGAATCTGGATTTCTCTGTATCTCTCTATTATCTGAATAAATAAAGCTGAATTAAAAGTAATAGGCATAGCTCAACTTTCCATTAAAAAAAAATCCATAAGGTGGCTAACAATGGTTACAATCCTGTGTGTGTGTGTGTGTGTGTGTGTTGTGCAATATCACAAACTGTGCTTGATTACAACTTGGCCTCTGTACAGCCACACATTTCCTTGGTCCTTCAGGCTCAAATCCAGATGTGGAAGATGGAGTGCCTGCCTGGGACCAGCAAAGATGCCCCACATTATTCTGGTCCTGCATTTCCTTATGAAGCCTTACTGTATTGCTAGAGGAATCCTTCTGTGAGTTGACCCATGCCTGTGTTTGTTGCTTACAGCAGCAGCTGGCAGAATAGGTTAATCCAGCCTTCCCCATCCTCATGCCCTCAAGATGTGTTGGACTGCAACTCCCACCATTCCCAGCCAACATGGCAAATGTGCAGAAATAATGTGCTTTAACCTTTCAGTTATCACTTTCTTTTCAACTACAACCCCATTTTATCCCGACCAAACATTTCCACTTCCAAAGCAAGATGTCTTCCGGCATACCTGCTGGTAGAAATTTCAACATGGTAGTGAATGGGTATTTTTCTCTCATTCCTCATGAGGCTGTTCCACATCCGTAATAACAAATCTGAACTCTCATGTCATTCAGTCTCACTGCAGTGCCACACAAAACCCTCCTCTGTGTTGAGCCAGCATAAGGATAGTGAAGGGTGCTAGAAGAGCCCCCCTCCCTCACTGTTTCACACAACTGGTACCCTCCAGTTGTGTAGGAGTGCAACTCCCATCATTCACAGCCAACGATGAAGGCAAATAGATAAATTGCAGTCCAACTCATCTGAAGGGCACCAGGTTGGGGAAGGCTGGATTTATTCATCCTGCCAGCTACTGATGTAAGCAACAGTCAAGGGTCAACTCACGGAAGGTTTCCTCCAATACAGGACTCTCCAACCTTGGGTCCCCAGATGTTGCTGGACTACAGTTCCCAGAATCCCTTGCCATTAGCCATGCTGGCTGGGTATGCTGGGAGCTGTAGGCCAGCAACATCTGGGGACCCAAGGTAGGAGAGCCCTGCTCTAGCAATACAGTAAGGCTCAGATGCTTCATATGGCAATATAGGGCCAGAACAACCCAGGCATCTGTGGTGGTCCCATGCAGGAAAGGACTGATCTCCTCACCCCCATGCCATGACCTTGATCTCGGGGTTTCCCAGAAGATGATTTTTGAGATGTGGTCAGTCCCAAGTATGGAATCCAAAAATAAAATGTGAGTAAAGTCATGTCTAGTTTATCACTTAGAAAGGATTTAGCCTGGTGGGAAATGTATTCTCATGCATGGATCTCAGTTATTTTAATGAAAGCACTATCAAAGTTCTGATTCATCTTTTTCTTTCTGCCTATTTAAATCTCCCAGAAGATACTGGATATGATTCAAACCATCTGTAATCAATTGATTTGGAAGAAAAAAAAAACCCTGCAAGAATTTGTTCAAAAACCTAGCAACATGTAGGATCTAACAATACAATCTTATTCATGTCTTCAGAGAACTAAGCCCCATTAAGTTCAATGGGACTTATTCACAGGTAAGTGTGCATAAGATTGCAGCCCAAGGGAGGCCTAGGTTGTGATCACAATGTGACAATTACCATGCCACTATTTTAACAGCTTTAACTTGTTGGTGGGAAGTGGATACTGAATTAAGAGAGTAATTCGTTAAACAAATAATACAGACATTCCTTGAAAAGAATGGATTTCATGGGAAGTATTTGCATACTGGATAAAGATGAGGTGTACTTGTGAAACTTAGCATTATCTGTGTCTGTAAATGTGGCTATTAAAGAGAACTTTGCTAAAATGTTGTATCATATAGGATTATTCCAAATAATGTAATGGAGCAAATATTGGCTATGATATAGAGTAGTGATTTCATACCAATTTCATTGTCATTTTGTGATTAGTATTGATTGGTCTTGTTTATATTGTGTGTGTGTGTGTGTGTGTGTAGTTTTTCTTAATGTGACTTTTCCCTTTTTGTACTTTTCTATATGTTGCAACAACAAAAAATTAAAACCCTGCTATTGGTTTGTTCATTTATTTATTTATTAAATTTACATCCTGCCTTTTTTCCTGCAAGGAACCCGAGGTGGTTTGCATAATTCTCCTCCTCCCGAGTCCCAGTCCAGCACGGCCATTTTAAGCCCTGTTGCCCTGGTTTCTACAGAAAAGACACAGCACGGGGTCCCATTGCGCCGGCGCAGGGTCCCATCACGTTGGGCGTGGGCAGCTCGAGCGGCACGGAGAATTGCTCCGCGCCACTGAGAATCGAGCAGCGGGGGGGCCCAGCACGGAGAGGCGAGGCGGCCCCCCCAAAAGGTACGTTAACATCTCTAGCTGAGAGTCCATGACTGGTCCAGTCCCAGTCCAACACTCTAACCACTATACCACACTGGCTCTGATGAACTGGAATCATGATGATAAATAAAGAGATTTAGCATAATCCTTTGATTCATATTATAAGCGCTTTTTATATCAGGTATGAACAAAGCTTCAAAACTTCGTTCTACTTTACGCTTTCATTGTTTAGACACAGGCCTTTCAGTCTAAATAGAAATAACAAGCATCTTCTCCACGGAGTCCTCGGCAGTGGCCTCCACTAGCTAGGAGGGCAACGGAGCACATAGTACCTTGTAATAAAGTCACAAATGTCATAAATTATCTCCTTATACGTGCAGAGGGCCAAGAGGGTTACACTTCATTAAATGTGAGAATCACCATTCACAGTAAATCATTCCACAGCCTCAACATTGTTAGAAGACTTGAATATATGCATTTGGAGCATGAGGAGATGTTTGCTTTTTCTGCCTTCGTATATTAAGCCTTCACCTTTCACCTTACTCCCAGGAACAGTCAGCTGGGGGAGGCCAGGTATAAAAGACGAATTACATTCAGGGACCTATTTGTATGACCCTTGATTATTACTGTGTTGAAGGGCCATCAGCTGCTATCCTTCCTAAACAGAATCCTCTTGCTGCAGTATGTCCCTGAGATAGATATAACTATCCCAGACAGGGATAGCCTGGTTTCAGTAATCTATGCTCTGGTAATCTCCAAGTTAGATCACTGCACTCTACGTGGGGCTGCCCTTGAAGACTGTTCAGAGGCTGCAGCTTGTGCAAAATGCGGCAGCCAGATTAATGACTGGGCCCAAAGTTCCGAGCATATAACACCAATTCTGGCCCACTTATGTTGGCTGCCTGTATGCTTCCAAGTCCAATTCAAGGTGCTGGTTTTAATGTATAAAGTTTTCTATGGCTTAGGACCACAATACCTGTCGGAGCACCTCTCCTGATCTAAATCTACCCAGACACTATGCTGAACATCTGAGGCCTTCCTCCAAGTGGCACCTCCAAGGGAGGCTCAGATGGTGGCAACAAGGAAGAGGGCCTTCTCAGTGGCAGCCCCCCGATTATGGAATGAATTCCCCACAGAGACTTGCCTGGTGCCAACTCTGCTGTCCTTTTGGCACCAGGTTAAGACTACCCTCTATACCAAGGCATTTAATTGCCTTAAATGGCATGGGGGGGAGAGTTATGTCATCTGTCCCCCCCCCCCTTTCTAGCATTTCTAGCAGTATGGAACTCTTTTTAGTGGCTCAGATTGCTTTAAATACTGTTTTAAATTTTGTATTGAAATTGTATGCTGTTTTTATTGCATTTGTATTTTGCATTTAATTGTATTGCATACATTGCTGTTAACTGCCCAGAGAGCTTCAGCTATTGGGTGGTATAGAAATGAAATGAAATGAAATGAATAAATTAATAATAATAATAATAATAATAATAATAATAATAATAAATATGTGCTTCCAGAAGGGCCAACACATTCCAGAAGCCTGGTCCACATCACACCATTAGGTCACAGGTTAGGTGCACATTGTACCTCACTTTGAAAGCACTTACTGTCAGAGCTGGGCTGTAGGTAGGGAGGGGAGAATCAGCAAAGCCCAAGCTTGTTGAGGTTCTCCGATTTCCACCTCGAAGCTTGGTTTTCTGATTCTCAAATGAGAGCTTTTGTTGTTGTTCTAATGGGAAAAGTGCACAGTTGGGTGCACAATTTTTCAAAAGTCTGCACCCAAATGTGTACTTTCCCTCTACTAACTAAACCAGTGTTCTCCAACCTTGGGTCCCCAGATGTTTTTGGCCTACAACTCCCAGCATGCCCCAGCCAGCTATGCTGGCTGGGGCATGCTGGGAGTTGTAGGCCAAAAACATCTGGGGACCCAAGGTTGGAGAACACTGAACTAAACTGTGAATGGGCGTATTTCCCCCAAAATGCACATTTTAAAGTGCTCCCCCCCTTCTTCTCCCAAACACATTTTTCAAATGTGATCACAAGCTTGGGAATATGTCAGCTTTGCCTGAAAAAATGCACATGTGCTTGGGTTTGCGAATGGGGTTTGCGCATGGGGCAAGTTCTGCTGTTACTAAAAACAAGTTTAACAAGTTCTGCTGTTAAAAAGTAAATTTGTATACATCCCTATCTGGACACAGCCACTGAATGAGAGACAGAAATTAGAAGCCAAAAATTACAATCCAGGGATCAACAACCAAAGCTGCTGGCTGGAGTTCTGTCTGACTCTATCCCAGTGTTCAACGGGGTAAAACAGGGTTGTATATTAGCACCCACTTTGTTCAATTTCTTTAATGATATAGTGGATAATTTATCAAACCCTGATTTTCACACACACACACCCAAGCTACACTCATGCTCTATTTCAATTTTATTGTATGCTCAGCTGACGATGCAGTTCTGTTGTCATTAACCTGTGTTGGTCTGAGAAGATTTCTGAGGGCTTTTTCTTCTTATTGCAACAATGAACAGTTAGTAATTAATTACTCTAAATCCATGGTGTTGGTGACTAGCAGAAGGAGAATATAGCAGAAATGGACTATAAATGGATACCCTATTGAGCAGGTATCAAGTTACAAATACTTAGGCATAGTTTTCCATTCCTCTGGATCCTGGCCCCCCCAAATAAAGCATGCTGCAATGAATGCCCAGAAAAGTGTAGCAGCTTTAACTAGATTTTTTTATACCAAAGGGGGGTGACATGTTCCATCAGTAATTCAAGTATTTAAGGGTAAAGTTATCCATCCCCCAAATGCTCTATGGCTCCCAGCTGTTTGCGTTTTCTATTCTGCGTCCCCTCGAGATTGTTCAAACCAAATTTTTGAGAACTATTTTGGCCGTACCTCCTTGTACCCCCAATGTAGCTCTTCGCCTTGAGGCCGGCTTAGTTTCTATTAGTGCATGCTAATGTCCTCATGATTAATTATTGGCTAAAGCTTATTTTTTTTCCAGAAGGCTTGGCCCTGCTGACCCTATTGGATCCTTTCCAAACAGAATGGAAACACTTGCTCTCAAATGAAATATTAAGAATTGGCTTCTCCCCTAATATTCTTATAGAGATGGGTTATGCTAATGCTAAAGCAGCAGTTAAACAAAGGATTTGGGACATAGAACTCCAAGATCATGTAGGTTCGATGGGCAAATACAGCGTTGTCATGAATAATGCTTTTATTCTCCCATCGTATCTGGCTAGTTCAATGTCATTTAAGACCATAAGGGCTTTTACTCTAGCCAGATTTAATGTTCTGCCCTCAAAGCTTTTGGAGGGGAGATTCCAGCGCTTGCCTTTTTCAGATTGCTTGTGCCCTTGCAATAGCGGACAAGTCGAAACTGTGGGACACGTTCTCCTACATTACCATTTTTATTGAGATTTGCGCAGGGATCTCATGTCTCCAATTATTTATAAACTTCCTGGGAGATCTGATGAATTCTATGTTAAGCTTCTTCTTTCTGACAAGGATCCTCATATTACAAGTCATGTGGCTAGATATTGTACAGCAATGATGGCTTGCCGCAGTCACATGACTTTGTAATTGCTTTTGGCTGTCTGTGTAGCAGATATTGGGCACAACCTCTCTCCAGGAATTTGGAGGTGGTTTACTGATGGTTGTACATACTTTTGTATTGAATTAGCCATAAGGGAGGAAATGCTTATGATGTTTCTTATCCACTTTTTGCTACCTGGTTTTTAGTATATGTGTATTATATTTATGCTCATGATGTTTTTTTATCTGCATTTTGCTACCTGGTTTTTAGTATATCTGTATTCTATTTACAAACAAATAATGTTAAGGCCTCAGTTGACTGTAGTCCTTGCTGGGACAACAGCTTCATAGGGGGGAATACTCCAGCTAGGACTTCCTGCAGTGTGCTTTCCAGACTCCTGCCTTGCTTAGCATGACCCAGACCAATCAGTGAGCACTATTGTGCCGTCTGGTTCCCCTGGGCCTTATGCCCAGTCAGGACACCTCCCCCCCCCTTGGTCAGAAAGAGCCAATGACAAACTTGAGTAAGTGGAGTCATGCTGGACTCCAGCAACACCTCTCTCCCACTACTGGAGTTAAATTAGAATTATGAAGGTAGTGTGTTATCATCACCAATTATTGCTATTGTGATGTATGTTACATGTTATGCTAATGTAGCATCTGTAGTAGGAGAAAGACTCATGGCTCAAATGGGTTGTAAATGAGCATAATACAAGTTTCTGATAAATTCTAGTCAAGCAATTTCAGTCTGTGGTTTTCCTGTGCAATTCTGTTGTTGATTAATGGTAAGTGTGTGTGTGTGTGTGTGTGTGTGTGTATATATATATATATATATATATATATATATATATCTTGTTGGTGATAAGAAGTATAAGATGCTACAGACTGATTACGAACCCAAAACTACTTCTGATAAACACTGATTTAAGAGCATCATAATCATGTACAATATTTACTGATTACAACAAAAAAAATCTCTTACTTGGCTTTGAACAAAGCTCTGAGATCTTGCTATTATACAGAAAATAATAAACCTGATATACTAGTTAAAGATAGAATAATGTAAGCAGACTTTCAAGATTAGATTACAGCCATTTTGGGGTGGAGGGAAGAGCCCATGGTCATAAGCATAGATATTTGTGTGTGATATAGACTTCAGAGGTGCCTGTGAGTATAAGAGGGAGAGAGGGAGAGAGAGACAGACTTATTTTATGTCCTGTGTCATGAGGGACACATTTGTTGACTTCTTCTTCTTCTTCTTCTTCTTCTTCTTCTTCTTCTTCTTCTTCTTCTTCTTCTTCTTCTTCTTCTTCTTCTTCTCTTCTTCTTCTTCTTCTTCTTCTTCCTCCTCCTCCTCCTCCTCCTCTTCCTCTCCTCCTCCTCCTCCTCCTCCTCCTCTTGATCTTTATATTCATCTGTTTCACATGTCATGGAAAATACAGATACATTTTTATGTTTCTTTCCCTTTTTTTTAAAGTATGCTTGAAGTTTTTCAAGCATTCACAAGAAGGCCAGCAATGCCAAGGAACCCAACTGATGGCAACTTCACTTTATAACTGTACACATGTTATGCATGTGCAGTGAACACACATAGAGAAGGGAGCAGGAGTCACCAGCGTCCCCTGGTCATACCCACTGGCATTTCCCTCTTCCTCTCTTTTGAAAGAGCCTACATGTGTACAAACTACACAAAGTGGGGGGGGGGGTCAGACAAACCCCTTCAGCATCCAAGGCTTGTGTGAGGGGGTTCCAGGCTAGGCCCATATTCCACTGCCACCAATTTATTTGTTTGTTTGTTTGTTTGACTTGTACCCTTCCTTTCTAGCAATACACCCCATGTGTGTTTGATGAATATGACAAGAGGTCCTATACACCTACCAATGTATGAATCTGCGTAGAGCTTCTCCACACAAGGAGCAGCAGGTCCTGGGCCAATCAAGATATCCTCCTTGCATAGAGATGTTCTGCGTCAGGGGTGCTGAACCTTTTTTGTTTCAGAGAAGCTCTCGGGGGCCACATTCCAGTAATGGGTAGGGCTGAAGGCAAAGAACCCCAAACCCCAGCATAGTTAAGCTTAATGCTCTTACTGCCAGTAAGGAAGCCTTAGGAGATGCATCCCAACCTTTCAAAACGGGTAAAAACCTGCACAAAAGCCAGGGCACCACCAAGTGATTTGCAGTCAAGGGAAAGGGGGTGGGGCCAGGGAAAGAGGGCATGGTAATCGGGGAAACCCTGGAGTGCCAGATCGGGAGCCCAGGAGGGCCAGATTTGGCCCCTGGGCCTTAGGTTCTGCAATCTGCTCTTCATACATACATCAGTGCATGTGTAAGGTCCCTTCTTCTCATGCTCACCAAATGCACAGCATATGCATCGGGGGTAATGGTGGAGCTGACACAGACAGAGCCCACTCCTCCTCTCACATAGAGCCTATATGCATACAGTTTGCATGCACAGATATAAATAAATGCATGCAATTTGTATGTGTGAAGGCTCCTTTGCAAGTTATGCCCAATGTGCTTTCGGGGTGCAGGTGCAGAGCTGGTAGACAAAAGCAGGCATGATCCAAGACAAGTCCCCTTCTCTGCATATTCAGCGTACACATGTGTACACTCCTGTTGGTACCAATATCTGGGACTGGGCTTATAAGTCATTCCTGTTTCAAAATCCCCTTACCTACCACTGACTTGTCCTGATTACCGAGGACTTGACATCTGATTCCTTATTGCTCTTGCTTCAAGTCCAGTGAGATCATATATCTTACTACCATCTGGAAATAATAGTTTCTTGAAGTTGTGAACATAACTTCCCCCCCCCCCCTGCTTGGTAATGGTATTGGAAATGCTTAGTCTCTTACAGCTCTTAAAAATTAAGTTAAAGATGCCTCTAGGCCTAGCTGTGTAGGATGCTTTAAATATTTATAGACAAACCTGGAAGGTTTACAGGAAGAGACCTTGGAGAGAGGATAGACACCAACTAAATATATCTGGCTGCTGATATGCATTGCATGCAGCTTAGATTTGGGGCACATTTTTGCTTTTGTTTGTTTGTTTTGTTTTGTTTTAAAAGGTTTTTTCCCGAGTGCATAAAACCTGCTGCCGTCCATAAACTGATAATATGAAACCATACACATCTCAGATGAAGAGGGCCCTTTCAATTTGTGCTCCAATTTGAATATTTATTTCCCTTTGACAAATTCTCTCAAAATCACTTTTGCAACCATGAAAGCCTCAGTTGGATTTGACTATGAATCATCTGCTTAATTTGTATCATGAGTAATGATTTTTCAGCATGCGGTCCTTCTATTTGTGACTTAGCATTTGGAATGCATGACTTTGCCATTTGCAATTCAATATTTCAGTAACTACTTGCCTAGTAACATGTACAACATGTCTGTGATATCCCAGTTATTTAAATATTGAAAAAATGAATTATGAATTGTGCATTACAAATTCACAGTTATAAAATTAAATTTCCTCTACAAGCCTTGATGACAAACATTTACATTTAAACTGAACATTGAAGTTGAATGTGCTTCTTTCAAGTTGATAAAAGAAAGGGGAAAAGACTGAGATGTTTATTTAAAAGCACTTTTACCCCGCTGTTCAGTTGAAAACACTCCCACAATGGCTTAGGTAAGATCAAGAGCAAACAAGACAGCCCCTGCCTCAGGCTTACTATCTGAAAGATGAGACATGAAAGGAAAGGGGGCTGAGGAGGGAAGAAGCAAACTTCCCTGCAAACAAAAAAAAGCAACCCAGGCTCCAGTTTAAGTTACAAAGATGTAATGCCCAGCTTAAATGGAAACATTTCAGGGAGAGGTGAAGCCAAATAGAGCTGGTGTCTCAGCCAGCAGAGCATTTGGAATGGGTTCAGCTGCAGCCAGATGGAATGGCTTTTTGCAAGGTAACAGTTGGCTGAGGGGGAAGCCCAATGGAAGAAGCTTGACTTGGCTATAGTAAATTCTAACAATTCTAATCTGAGTTTACTGCCCTCAGCATATATGTCTCAGCACATTCCTCTGAAAATGGCTGTGAAGGAACAGAAGTGTCCTCTATTTTTGTATTAGTTTGGTTATGGAGTTAAATGTTATGGAGTTAAATGTGTGTGTGAGAGTGAGAGTGAGTGAGAGAGAGAGAGAGAGAGAGAGAGAGACAGAGAGAGAGTGCTGGTCATTTTTGGTCAAAAGTTAGTTTATAAGAGTCAGGATGTCTCCTCAGGAAGCCAAAGGTTTGTAAGAGACTCAACTTAAGGTCAGAGGAAGGGGAAAAAATACTTTGCAGGATGTTCAATAGAAGGTCTGGAAATAGAAATTTAGGTTGCAAAGGGGAACAAGAAACTGCACTCATGATTGTTTGGAGTTGAGGAGGGAAAATAACTAATGTTAAGATATAAAAGCCTAGGGCAGAATCAGGGAGAGGGGGAGAGAGAGAGAGAGAGAGAGAGGGAGGAGGAGGAGGAAAATGACAACCAGAAAGAGTCAGAGCTGCTGGAACTGGAGAATTGATAGAGAGAGAGCTGGACTTATGATGGTAATATGTTGCTTGGATAAGGGACCTGGATAAAATAAGGACACAGTCTAGTCAGGTTAGATTGATGTGTTTATCCCTGGTTATGTTATTACCCTATGGTTCATATTGGTTTTTGTGTGTGCTGTGTATGTGTATCCATTCGAATTTTAAAACTTTTTCCTATTAACATTTTCCTTCAGTAAACATTCTCCCTATACCAGGAGTAAGTAATGCGGTGCCACTGGAAACCGTTCTTGGTGCCCTCCAAGGTGTCCCATCCTTCCCACTTTTTAATTTTTATTTTGAATGTCTTATCTGCAGCTGGGATTGCTGTAAAATAGGCTTCCCTTGGTGGTGAAAACTGAGGGTTCAAGGAAGTGATGTTTAGCGTGTTGGGGCTCAGACCCTACCTCTGCCTTGTACTTCGTCTTTTGGGGAGGTTACGTGTCCTTTGCCACGCCTCCCATGGCAGCCATTTTGTGGCTGTTCCCAGGGCAGATTCTCAGATTGCTCAATGTGCCCATGGCTGATACAGTCAGGGATTTTGTAAAGGGTCCTTTTAGTTGGGTTCCAAAATTTGTATGAACAGCCTGTGTAAATACAGTTGCATGTATGCAATGCAATCTCTGTTTAGGCCACTGGATTAATGGATAAAGGATGGGGAAGCGGGGCCAGTGGGCATAATCCTGCTCTACCTATTGACATGTTCGTTCAGTCCTTTCCATATTCATGATTTCTGGACTGTAGACCTGTCAAAAACCAGATATGCTGATCTCTTTCCAAACTATCCTTTCGCCTTAGAGTGCCGTTTCCTTTAATTCCCCCCCCCCCAACTTCCACCATTCCTTTTATAAGTTTGAAATTACTCAAGGCATTAATTGACATGCTGTACCTTGAAAATCAAGCCAGCTTTCTTTGATATTTGCATTCAAAGCTATTCCAATCAGGTCAACACTCCTTCCATTTGGAGTGTGAGTGTGTGTGTGTGTGTGTGTGGGAACTGTAGAGAAGACAGAATAAATGAAAAGCACAGTCTATTAAAAATCCAAACTTTGATTTTTTAAAAATATATCATTGGGTGTTGGTGGGTGTGTGTGAAAAGGGAAGAAATCTAGGTAATGGGATGCATCTAGTTTTGCTGACTTTAATCATAAAAGCTGCCACCCCAAAGAAATAAAACACATTCAGCATGCAAAGGGAATAAAAATATGAACTCATCTTGGCTAATGGCTCTGAAAAGTAATATAAAGATATGCATAGATTACTCTGAACCTTGAAAAAGAGAGAGATGCAACCAATTTACATAAAATGATACAAGTAATCTTAGGGGCAAGAGAACCATTCTGAAACTGGAGGCTCATTAAAGAGGGCTGTTAGCAATGGAGCCTTTGTCCTTGAATGTTTTCTTTGGAGTTCCATTAAATATGTACAATGGTTGCTTCGCAGTTTCATTCTGCTGAGCTTGGTTTATCTCTGCTTTACACAGTTGAAAGCCACAAATGTGGCCTTTCTGGATGGGTCTATAATCAGCGCCAGTCAAGCCAAGAGAAAAGAAGATGAAAGACAATGTTAGTTTTAGGGGGAAATCATACCCCCCCACACACACACTCAAAAAAAGCAAAAGAATAAAATTCTTTTTATTGGTGGCTACCAGGAGGAGGGCCTTTTCTGCTGTGGCACCCCGGTTATGGAATGAGCTCCCCAAAGAGGTTCACCTGGCACCTGTGCAGGATTTTGCTACAATGCCTGGCACCCTACATTACCAGGTATGTGAATGAGAGGTGTGGAACTCTAACCAGTGGTGCAGTCAAGTAATTTTATAATCTGGAGTTACTGGGGGTGGGGGAACAGCTCTTTAGATAGCAATGCGCTTATTTCACTTACTTCGAAATATTGTATGCCAGCTTTTAGCCTCCTGTGTTTGGGGACCCTCCTGTTCATTCTGTTGAGTGGGGCCCCAAAGTCCTGCCCTGAAGGCACCACTGGTTCTAACATTGTACAGTTAGGCTCTGTTGCCCACAGAAGCATTACTGTCACACAAAATACCCTTGTTCTGTTTGGTTGATTCTTCCAAATCCATTGTATATTCTTTCAGTCTTTTTTTTTTTTAAACATCTTTCTTCCATAAAAGCTGCCATCCTGGGTACTTTTACTAAAGATTAAGTCCCATTGATCTCAGGTCATCTTACTTCTGAGTAAGCATGCCTAGCAGCACACTGGAAGATTGCACTCACCTGGGGGTAAGCCCCATAGAATACAGTGTATGAAACCAAGGGGGGGGGGGAATAAAAGATCTTCCCAGAATGCTCTCCGATCAGCATTTTTTCTAATACTTCTTGGATGCTGACCAGTCTACTTGACAATAATTGCTGTGTCTCTCTCCCCTCTCCTTCACCTCATCCTGCCAATTCATTTCTTTTTCCTCACCTCCTCATTCTTATCTAAGTGTTTCTGGTGAACTGCATCTTTATACGTTAATTACCAGTCCTCTTGACATGCCATGCACACCCTGTTATTATTCTGATTAACACATTTAGAATCGCTTCCTGGCATCATCCTTCCCCCCCCCCCCCCATACACACTATTCCCCCACAAACACAAACACACATTTTATCAACACAGCTAACATGATTGCTGCTCTGATGGTATGTTTTATTTATTTTCCATATAGCTTTGATTCCATCGGAGTTTCTCATTTTCGCCTGATGTATTATTCATGATTTATACAATATCAGAGCCTGTGTAGGACACCCTCATTTTATTAGCTGAGCTATAATTTTCGGTGCCATGTAAAAATGCAGCCTGGGTTGTTTTCCTTCAGTTTCCTTTTCTCTTTGAATATTTTCTCTCTTAAAATGGGTAAGTAAAATGGAGACAAAAGGGTGTGCTGTGCTTCTGAACATGCTTGAAGAAGAGGCAAACTTCTTGTGAACGTGCCTGTGACTGGATAGTAGGGTGATGTGATTTACTTAAAATATTTGCTTACATTAAAATGGTGTATTCTTGTTATCATATACAGTGATGTTTACTGTGAGTCTTTGGTTGCTTTTAAATCAGCTGTTGTCTGAAATGGACATTGTTCACTCATTTCTTTTTGTTTTTTTTGTTTTTTGCAGAGAATCCAGATGCCAACTTCTTGCATTCCCATCTTTTTTGGATCTGAATTGTAACTTTTGTGTGTGTTGAATTGAAAAGGTACTGCCAGTGTGCCCAATGTGGATTGGCAATGGCAAAGCACTATTGGCACTGTTTCAGGGCTACTGTCCCTTTAATTAGTAGCTTCTTCCTTTCATCTTTCTTTTAACTTTCATAGACAGAAACAAAGAAAATGACATAAATGGTGTTTTGGAATATTTTACAACCCCAAGTCAAATTCAAATATATCTTGGTGTAGTAAAATGTCCCCAAAGCAAATCCATTTGTGTAGTGACAGAAGACTATTCATTTAATTCTGCTTCCCTGTATCATGAGACTTCCCCCCCCTCCTAATACTTTTCATTATGTGGAATGAAAAAAAACAAAAACTCCCCACCACCACCACCATGACCACAATGGGGAAAAAAACACCAATAGATTTATTGCGATATTTTTTGTCCCAGGCTCTTTCTGGTTTTTAGAAAGAAAACTGTATGGACACTTAAATCTGCAAATCGTGCCCGTTTTTCACATATCTTATGCCATTTTTCTACGTAAACAACGTGGTGCCAGAAACCGGAAGTCACTTCCCCGGCTCGGCTCACAAGAACACGAGTCGAATCAGGGAAAAGGTAGGGCAAGCAGAGCTTGAGCACATTTTTCAGCTTGTTGCCATTTCCCCATGACTTAATTGCCCAGACCTCATTCACACACACATATTCTTCTACTCTCTCATACACATTATATTTCTCTCCCTCTCTCACACACACAACACATACTCCCTCCTCATGAAAATGCCCCCCTCCCCGCAATTAGGTTTTTAAAAAAGTCTTAGGGTCTTGTTGAATCTCCCCACTGAAATTGGGAATGGCTTCCCTGTTTGTTGTAGGCATGTTCCATTGACTTCAGTGGGTCAACTTTAAATATTTCTTAGTCTGGATCCAACCCCTTGCCTCCATCCATGAGAAATTTCCAGGAAGTCCACAGGAAGAACATGAAGGCACTAGCCCTCTCTGCAATTAATTAGTGAATTAATTGCAGAGTTTACATGCCATATTTCCCACCCAACAAAGTGGTCCTCAAATCAACACACACACACACACACACACACACACAATCAAGCAAATCTCAGTGCACCCCACTTCTTCACTTCCACTTTGAATCCAGATCCTACATGCCTCCCAGCAGGACCGGTGCAGGGCAGTTTGGCGCCCTAGGCTAAACTATATTTAGCGCCCCCCCTCTCGTGCCGTGGGGGGGGCTCCGGAAAGCAGCCCTGCTCTGCAACCTCCCGCCCCCCCCCCCGTGGCCACCGGACACCCCCCCCGCACGCTGCCGCTGCCGCTGCCGCTCCCCACCTACCTTCCCACGCCTCCTCCGAAAAGGGACCCCCGCGCTCTGTTTTTGGCCGGGGGAAACCAGAGCAACAGGGCTGTTTAAGCCCTGTTGCCCTGGTTCTTCCCGCCAAAACAGAGCGCGGGCGGGGCTCCGGAAACAGCACGGAGAAGGTAGGTGTCAGGGGGGGGAGGCAGCGCGGAGTAGAGGCGAGGCGAGGCGAAGCGAAGCGAAGTGAGGCAAGGGGGGGAGGCGGCGCGGGGGGGAGGCGAAGCGAGGCGAAGTGGGGGGGAGGCGGCGCAGAGGCGAAGCGAGGCGAGGTGGGGGGTAGGCGGCGTGGGGGGGAGGCGGCGCAGAGGCGAAGCGAAGCGAGGCGAGGTGGGGGGGAGGCGGCGGCGAGGCGAGGCGAGGTGGGAGGCGGCGCGGAGGCGAGGCAAGGTGGGGGGGAGGCGCCCAGGCTCGGCCCCACCACTACTCCGGGCGCACTGACCTGGCTTTCTCGGAGAGGCGGGCGGGCGTGAGGGCAGGGCAGGGCAGGAGCGCGCCGGCAGCGAAGAGGAGCGCAGCGTTCTGTGCCCTCTTACGCTACACGCCCTAGGCAACGGCCTAGTTGGCCTAGCGGTAGCGCCGGCCCTGCCTCCCAGCTAGGAATGGATGAGAATTTCATTTCCATTCCCTAAACATCAGAACTTGCCCTGTTTGCACTCCCAAATGCAAGCACATTTTTCAGACAAAGCTTGCAAGCAGGGAAGATCATCAGCCTGCCCTGAATTGCATTCAAATAATACAGGCCTGTGGCTCATGCTGGCTCAGCTTATCTGACTGTGGAAAGCTAAGCAGGGTCAGGCCTGGTTATTACTTGGATGGGAGACCCCTCCTCTAGTTTCCTGCATTGAGCAGGGGGTTGGACTCGATAGCCTTGTAGGCTCCTTCCAACTCTATGATCTATGAAATCTATTCCTGAGCTTACAATCGCATTTGCAAAATGCATTTATTAGAATAATATGCACTTTAAAAATGTGCATGGGGGGGGGAAGCACATTTTCATGCTTTAGTCAATGTGGGGAAAATACTCATTTGGGTATGTGCTCTAAAAAAAAGTGCACCCAAATGCATACGTTTCCCATTCAAACAACAGCAAAAGCTGACATTTGGAATGGGAATGAGGCAACGGAGCTTCAAGATGTTACTCAGAGAACCTCAGTGAGCTTGAGCCTAGAAGTGTACAGACTTTGCCATTCCATCTGTGTTTTTTAAATTTTATTTTCATGAGCCTTTCGTTCCATCATCCACTGATTGACAGAATTGGATTTTGTGCAAACGTGTCTCTACACATTTGCACAAATTCGCACTTACACAAATTTGCACTGCCAAAAATGTGCAGAGCACCACAAAATGTGTAAATCCCCCCCAAATGCACATTTTCATGCTTTAGTCTATGGGGGGAAATGTGCTTTTTGGGTAGTAGTTTTTTAAAAAAATATTTTGTATTTTTCTACTACTAAATGTGCCTAAAATTACAGAAAGTTAAAAAAACAATCACTCTACAAGTCCACAGAATCTGTTTGACTTGGCAAAAGCCAGGCTGCTGTGGAATCCGTGGGTTGGATTCATAGAAATCCAAACTCATTTGAGTCTGTTGTGGATTTCTCTGACATCCCTACTTGAGCCTCACTGATTCTCTTATCCCTTCTCCCTTCCTTCATCTCCCTGAATTCACAAAATCACCAGGACTCCAGGATCCCGAGATAGTAGTTGCTTATAATTCTCTGCCATAAACAATCTTCTCTCCCGACATATGTTCCAGATCAGAGAGCCACTTATTCCCTGCTTCAATCCTGGAGAGTCTATCAGATCTAAATTCTTTTGTCATTGCATGCCATGGGTAATAACATTTTCCCATGCTAGAGTCAGTATAAAACTTTATGATATTATTGACTTCAGCACAGCTCTGAGCCAGTCTTCGGCATTATTGATTTAATGACTTCTGTTCTTCTTCTCCAACGTTACCTCTCCGTTTATTGGAGTTTCCAGGGCTCCAAGCTTTTTATTACATCACTACTAGCTTATTTCTGTGGACGCCCTGCCATAAATTACCCACTGACCGTTCTGTTGCTGAACAAGGAGGTAATAAATATGAAGAAATTCATGGAAAATATCTGTGCCCAGGCTGCTCAAATCCTTTTGGCCTTTGTGAATTCTCCCCATTAAACAATGATAGATGGAGTTTCTGTATTGAAAGAAAGAAAGAAAGAAAGAAAGATCTCAAAGCTAGATATGTGGTAATTTCTATAGTGGGTTGCAAGATATACACCAACCTGGATTCCAAAATCAAAACTCAGTCAGGTTTTCTTTGTGTGGTACAAAGTGCAGTTGTTGTTCAGAACACTGGAACCACTATTTCCAGGTCCCAAAATTAAATTCCAGAGTCTGAAAACTGCAACTGGCAAATTGAAACTGCAGGAATGAAATGTCCTCTTTCAATCGTTGAGGTGCCTCAAATAGGGATGCTTGAGGATTTTGTTTGGTCTGCATTTTGAAGTGAACAGACCTGATCTGCACTTCCCAGAGTAATGTGCAGATCAGAGTGCAGTTATCATTTGTATTTCACACTTCTATGAATTTTGCAATGCAGTTCTTAGTTCAAAAAACACACCAAAAAGTGGTGTTTATAATGTATAAATTGTGTATTCTAGGATAAAAATCATTTAGAAATGCATACTTTGAGACAATACATTCAGAAATGCACAATTCATGGGAAAATATGTTCAGAAATACAAAATTAAAAGTGAATGTGCAGGTGTTTTAAAATGTTTAGATTAATGCAGAAACAGGATGGGATGAACTTATGAATCCATCCATCGCTAGTCTCAAATCTATCAAATGCATGCTCTTCTTTGTTGTTTCACTTAGTGCACAATCTAATGGGGAATGCCTATAAGCCTCCGAACTCGGAGGATTATGGGTATCCTATGCAGGGCGGAAGGAGCATGGAGGTGATCTTCCCCTCCCTGCTCTTCCCACCTGCAAGTCAGCTTGATGGCTGATTTTGATCATTTAGCTGTGACACTTTGGATGGGGATTGAAGGAAGCTGCAGCACCACCAGGATACATCACATTCTGATGGATCCAGTCTTCTCCTCTTCCCCGTCCCCTGGAACGCCCCTCCCCTTTACCCCTTCTCCGAGGTCGCTCTTACGACCTCAGAGAAGCAGCCTGCACAGTTTTTCCCATGCCAGCTGCAAGGGGGGAGGGGGATCCAAGTGCGGATCCCCAGCTCTGAGGTCAGAGCTCTTCTCCAACCTCGGATCTGGGAATCAGAAGCATCCTATGGCCCTCTAGACACTGTCTAGGGGGCCATGGGATCACTCTGCTGAGTGAAGGCAGGCATATTGCTTTTATAACATGGAAGTTTTATGTTGAAACAAAGTTTAATATTGAAAGAGTACGTGCAAGTCATGTAACTGGATCACAGAAACAAAAATGCACACATCTGTATTTGATTGGGATGTGGTGGTCAGAGACTTGTAGGGCTAGGGCTACCACATAGAAGATAAATGGGAACACTGGTGTCATATAATCTTCTCCTTCTCCTTTTCTTTTTCCCTAAATGAAATCCCTTGATTCCTGCACTTACTGAATGAGTTTATGCATCATTTCCCTCTCCAAAATGTTGTCAGTCCACTACTGTTTAGAAGGTACTTGGGAGAAGGTCTTTCAAAATGATGACACTTTAGGAGCTAGCTGTGGTGCGAAGTGGAGAAATCCCTGCCAATGAGCAGCAACTATGTCTCAGATATCATTGGACATTCCCACAAGACGAGGATGGGTGAAATAGGGAAGCTTGCTTGAGGAACATGATCTTTATGAATTTTGATATAAAGTGACCTGAACAGCACTTTGTGGACAAAAGGGTGCAATCGAATCAGGATGCCCCTATGCCTCCAAACCAGGAGCATTATGGTGGGCATCCTATGCAGGGCGGAGGAAATGGCAGATGTGATTTCTGCCTCCCTGCTCCTCCTGCCCTGCAAGTCAGATAGATGGACATTTTTGGATGTCTAGCTGAGGTGTTTTGGAGGAGGAAGGAAAGAGGCTGGCGCGCCATCAGGATATATCATATTCTGGTAGCCCCAGTCTTCTCCTGTCCCTGCCCCACAGAACAACCCCTTTTCCCCTTCCCCAAGGTTGCTCTTACGACCTTGGAGGGGCGGGGCGGGGCGGGGAATCCAAGCACAGATCCCCAGCTCCAAGGTCTGAGTACTGTCTCTGATCTCGGATCTGGGAATCCAAAGAATCCCATGCCCCCCCCCCCCCGAGATGCTGTCTGTGGATCAGAACTTGGATATCCACCAGTTTTTGCAGTGCCCCATGGTTCCAACACAGTATTTGGCAAATAAAATAAAATAAAATGTGGTATCAATATATATGTTAAAATGCATGTTTTGAGAGAAAATACATTAAGAAATACATATTTTGAGAGAAAATACCTCATGTCATTAAATGTGAATTTCACAAGGATATATGGCAATAATTAATAAGTAAAGGGTGAAGACAGATGTACGGTAATATAAAAAGAAAATTAAAGGTGCATCCATCATCCATGTAATAAACTGGGCTTTCTCCTGTCTTTGCAATTTGAATTACATACACACCCACTAATCAAACAGTAGTTCATCTGTGAGCATTGTTGCAAGGAAGAAGACAGGTTGCTCCATTTTAGGAATGGGCAAATCAATCTATTTCCAGTTCATGCCACTGTTGCATATGTTCACCCATAAGTGTATTCTCTCTCTCTCTCTCTCTCTCTCTCTTTCTCAAGACAAAGAGAGAGAGGGGGGGAGAGAGAGAGAGAGAGAGAGAGAGAGAGGTGCTGTTTTCAAATCAATTGCCCACAAAATGACAGCAGGGGGAGCAAATCCATTTTCAACGCACCTAGCTATAAGCATACTCCTTGCAACCCAAAACCACTGCACTGCACCTGCATGTCTAAAATGTTGCAAGCTTCATCCCCTCAGAAGGGGCAATGATACCTGTTCATTTGAACTAATCTGCCAAAACAAAACAAAACAAAACGAGAAAATGGTAGTCCACTCTCTCTCCCTCTCCCCCCCCCCGCCCCAAATGAAAACATAAAGGTTGATTGCACAAAGAAACCTGGACCTGTTTGTCTGACTATATCTGCAAATTTCATTCAATTATGTCAAAAAGTAAAGAAGCTGTAACCATTGGTTTGTTTTCCCATTTTAGTCAATGAGGAGACACCAAGCTTTGGATTTTCCAAACCAAGTCTCCAATTTGGAATCCAGATGAAGGAGGCATCTTCTGAAGCAGCCCAAGCCAAATCAACCTGCATGCCAAACAGGATCAGAACTGAATCTTTACTTTGGTGCACCCCACCTCCCCACAATCTACTATATAAATGTGAAAGTTTGTCCGTACATACGTATGTCCGCATGGGGGTTTGCGTGCCTTGCATTGGCTCCTACGCAGTACTGATCCACCCCAAACTTGGCACGCATACTCCCCAACACCCAAGGACAAAGACTGGTGGGTTCAAAATCCTCGCTGCGCCTGTACGGCCCAAAAAAGATGAGAGCCAATGGCGTCACTTGGAATGCTCGCAGGGGCCATTCAGCAGTGGTTATGCAAATCGCTCCAACGGCATTTAGAATGTTGGTATGCACTGCCACAGGGGCCCAATCAGGAGCGGATATGCAAATCTCTCCTACGTCCAAACAGCATGTTCGTATGAACTGCAGCCGGGGCCTACACGGGGGGGGGGGGAGGAATTTTGAACAAACAGTGCCTATAGGAAAATGACAACCCGTGCAACGCCATTGTGTGGCCCGGGGGGGGCAGCAGGGAATTCATTGTTGTGTGGTCCCGGCGGGGGGAGGAGCAGGGATTTCATTGTGTGGTCCCAGGAGGGGCAGGGAATTCATTGTTGCATAGTCCCGGGGGGGAGGGAAGCAGGGATTTCATTGTGTAGTACTGCGGGGAGGGGGGAACAGGGAATTCATTGTTGCATAGTCCCGGGGGGGGGGAAGCTGGGATTTCATTGTGCAGTCCTGGGCGGGGGAGCAGGAATTTCACTGTGTAGTCCTGCAGGAGTTGGGATTTCATTGTTGTGTGGTCCCGGGGGGGGGGGAGCTGGGATTTCATTGTTGAATAGTCCCGGGGGGGAGCTGGGATTTCATTGTGCAGTCCTGGGTGGGGGAGCAGGAATTTCACTGTGTAGTCCCAGGGGAACAGGGATTTCATTGTGTAGTCCCAGAGGGGGAGCAGGGATTTCATTGTGTAGTCCTGCAGGAGCTGGGATTTCATTGTTGTGTGGTCCTGGGGGGGGGGAGCTGGGATTTCATTGTGCAGTCCTGGGCAGGGGAGCAGGAATTTCATTGTGTAGTCCCGGGACAGCAGGGATTTCATTTTGTAGGCCGGGGGGGGAGCAGGAATTTCACTGTGATGTCCCAGGGGAACAGGGATTTCATTGTGTAGTCCCGGGACAGCAGGGATTTCATTGTGTAGGCCGGGGGGGGGGGAGCAGGAATTTCACTGTGTAGTCCCAGGGGAACAGGGATTTCATTGTGTAGTCCCGGGACAGCAGGGATTTCATTGTGTAGTCCTGCAGCAGCTGGGATTTCATTGTTGTGTGGTCCTGGTGGTGGTGGGGGAGCTGGGATTTCATGTTGCATATCCTGGGGGGGGGGAGCAGGGATTTCATTGTGTAGCCGGGGGGGGGGGAGCAGGGATTTCATTGTGTAGGCCGGGGGGGGGAGCAGGGATTTCTATGTGTAGGCCGGGGGGGGGGGGAGCAGGGATTTCATTGTTGTAGTCCTGCAGGAGCTGGATTTCATGTGTTGTGTCTGGTGGTGGTGGGGGAGCTGGGATTTCATGTTGCATAGTCCTGGGGGCGGGGGAGCTGGGATTTCATTGTGCAGTCCTGGGCAGGGGAGCAGGGATTTCATTGTGTAGGCCGGGGGGGGGGGAGCAGGGATTTCATTGTGTAGGCCGGGGGGGGGGAGCAGGGATTTCATTGTGTAGTCCTGTAGGAGCTGGGATTTCATTGTTGTGTGGTCCTGGTGGTGGTGGGGGAGCTGGGATTTCATTGTTGCATAGTCCTGGGGGGGGGAGCTGGGATTTCATTGTGCAGTCCTGGGCAGGGGAGCAGGGATTTCATTGTGTAGGCCGGGGGGGGGGAGCAGGGATTTCATTGTGTAGCCCGGGGGGGGGGAGCAGGGATTTCATTGTGTAGTCCTGCAGGAGCTGGGATTTCATTGCTGTGTGGTCCGGGGGGGGGGGAGCTGGGATTTCATTGTGTGGCCCCGGGGGAGGGGAACAGAGATTTAATTGTGCAGTCCCGGGGGCGGGGTGGAACTGGGATTTCATTGTGTGGTCCTGGATGGGGGAAGCAGGGATTTCATTGTGAAGTCCGGGGGGTGGGGGAAGCAGGGATTTTATTGTGTAGTTCTAAGGGTAGCAGGTAGTCCCGGGGGAGCTGGGATTTCATTGTGCATTCCCGGGGGAGCTGGTAGTCCCAGGGGAGCTGGGATTCCAAGGGATTCCAAACAGCGGACAGATACCTTAAGGAATTTCGAATAAATAGTGCCTATAGGAAAATGACAACCCGTGCAACACCGGGTAAAAAAAGCTAGTGCTAAGTAAAAATAAACTTGTAAACACAGTTCATAGATGGATTCTGCAGAGAAACCTAATACTGTGTTGGTGAGGAGCTGCTATGTGGTGGTGCAGTGGGATCTTCTAGCCAACCTTGTTAGCAACAGCTCACACATTTCCATCTGACTGAAAGTGCATATCACAGTTTAGAATTAAATAGCAGAGATTAGCTATAGAGCCCAGGACTCCTGGCTGGATGTTCTCTGCTCCTATTAGTGAGTCACACACTTACTGAGATACTTGGAGCTTGGTGTCCCACCGGCTCTATAATTACTAACCTAAATTGCACTGAAATTGTGTGTGTGTGTGTGTGTTAAAAATACACAGACCAATTCTCTACAACAATCAAAAGACTGCATGGTGTCTGGAATATGTTCTGTCCAGCTGCATCCTGGGGATGTGATAATGAATGTTTGGGACATAATGGATGCATTGCTACAACTGGTTCTGTTTTTCTCATATCCTATTAGGCCTGAGCAGCTAGAGAATGGCCTGATGGGATTATAATTGGCCATAAACACAATGCACACTTCTGCGGAATGCATTTTTTCTTTTTGACACTGAGGGCCATGATCATCCATCTACCACAGTTTTCTGTCACTTTCTCTGACGTTAAGACAAATTAGTCGTTACGTGTTTGTATCTGTGAAGAGCTGGAGGATGGGAATTATTCCAAAGGCTTGGTGTGTGTGTGTGTGCGTGTGTGTGTGCGCGCGTGCGTGTGTGTGTGGGTTTAGATTGAATGTAAACTAGGCACTATTGACCAGCGCTGCACATTTTGTGAATTCTACTTTTCAAAATCCACAGCACACAGGATGGGGAGAGGTAGGGAAATGTGAGATACAGTTCCTTCAGGCATCGAATCTATCTTTGCAATTTGCAATAATAGACAAATGCCCTAGGGATGGACAAATCTGTCTATTTCTGGTCCATGTCACTTTCACGCATTTTTACCCATAATTCCATTCTTTTCCCAATCTGCAATTTAAAAATACAAAACAAAACAACAATCTCTCAACATATGTACTGAATTTTAAATGGCATCACATGAATTTTGATGGCATCACAGGCTCACAGCATTCAGAGAAGTGAAACATCTGGTGGAATAACTAATAAATACAACTTATAAATATGTTTCAATCTGTGCATTAGTCTGAGAAGTATGGATGGAATAGGCCATTTTGTATGCGAATTCAGAAAGATGGAATTCTTCAAGTAACCCTAAAAATACCCCCAATCCAGCAAACAAAAGACACATATGGAAACAAGTTTCCACACATAAATATGTTGCTTCAGGTATGCAGATCTGAACAGTCCAGCAGTGCAGCAACACATGAAGAAACCATACTTCTCCCCATAGGGCATCGGGAACCTCCAGCCCTCAGGCCCAATCTAGTCTATGAAGTTCAGCCCATGAGGTACTCATTCTAGCCACACACCCTTTTCTCCACCATGCCTCATTTGCCTTTGATCACTTAACATACTTTAATTGCTCACTAGTACACAACAATCTGTCCAAATGCATTCCAGCTTCTTCTGGCCTTCCTTTCCCCACTCCATATTTCCAGAGTGCTTCACTGTAGCTTTGGTAATCTTTGGGCCTCTTTGTTACTTCTTGGAGTTTCAGAAACCATTGGAAGACCATTACTGGAGATCATCACTTGTATCACAAAAAATGAATCCCCCTCCCTAATGAAGACACAAGGGCCTCAACATTATTTGCTAACAAGGATCTGCAATGATCGATGAATTCACTTAACATGCACAACACTTTGGGCACCCTATTACTAGAGGAGACAGCTGGGGAAGCCTCCTCAACTGCCTTCCCACCTGGGTGATACCAGCATTCTGGCCCCTTCCTTTCTTAAAGGTGAACTGAGGGGAGCTGTCTAGTCCTACTAGTCAGTGTTTGATAGGTTAAAGCCCTACATCTCCAATAGGATGGCTACTCCCATCCTATTAAGCCAACTGACAATGAGAGGCCAGAGAGGGAAAGTTGTGGCAGCGTCACTTCATCCTCTGGGTCCCTCTGGGTGCTCATTAGGGTAGCCTATTTTATTCTTTTCTGTGCCCATACCATCTCCCTGTTTTGACCATATAATGCACATCGCTAGGGATGGGAGAACAAGCGATGCTCAGGCTTGTTGAAATTCTCTGAACTTTACTTCAAAATTTGGTTTGGTTCACTCTCATTCTCATATGCGACCTGTGTTTGGGTTCCTTCTAATGGGAAAAGTGCACATTTTTTCTAAAGTTGTGCATTTTTTTCTAAAAAAAAAAAAGTTGTACATTTTAAAAAGTTTACATTTTGTGAATGTGAGTGCAAGTTCAGGAAATTGCGAACATTTTCGGAGAACCTGTGCTCCTGTTCATGTTTGGGGTTGGGAATTGGGCATTTTTGAGTGATTTGCAAAAACAGAAACAAAATGATCATGCATCCCCTAACACCCAATGAGCCAAATTTTGTCACCCAAAGGGCATCCCCAACCTGGAGGCCCTCCAGATGTCTTGGCCTTCAACTCCCACCAGTCCAGGCTGGCATGGCCAATAGTCAGGAATGCTGGGAGTTGTAGTCTAAAACATCTGAAGGGTCTGAAGGGCACCAGGTTGGGTGGGGGAAGGCTGCCACAGAGGATCCTCATGAAACCTAACCTTATGCATTAGGCACTGTTACTCCATGGGAGAGTGACTTGCATGCATGTTTAACTTCCTGTCGACAGTGAAATCCAGCATTGTTTGAGCTCCGCAAGTGCCGCGTTTTCTCGAATGAAACACAGAGTGTTCGAGGATCAGGATATTTGTAAGAAGACCAAAACACTGGTTTATGAAGCCATTGTATTGCCAACCTTATTGTATGCCTGCGAAACATGGACTAGCTATACACGTCATTTCCACCTCCTTGAAAGATTTCATCAACGTTGCCTCTGGAAAATCCTGCAAATTACTTGGGAAGATAGGTAAACAAATGTCAGTGTACTGGAAGAAGCAAAGACTACTAGCATTGAAAAAATGATCCTTCAACGCCAACTTCAGTGGACTGGTCATGTTGTTCGAATGTCTGACTGCCATCTCCCAAAGCAGCTACTTTACTCCCAACTCAAGGATGGAAAGCGGAATATCGGTGGTCAATATAAACGGTTTAAAGATGTTCATAAGGCTAATCTAAAAAAATGCAATATAAACATTGAAAACTGGGAAGCTCTGGCCCATGAACGATCTAACTGGAGGTTGGCCTTTCACAAAGGTTCTATGGACTTTGAAGAAGCCCGAGTGCAAGGTGAAAGGGAGAAACGTGCTAGGCGAAAAGCACGTCAAATGAATCCTGTACAGGACCATCTTCCATCTGGTAACCTGTGTCCTCACTGTGGGAAGCTGTGTGGATCTAGAATTGGCCTCCACAGTCACTTACGGACCCATCGCTAGAGTCTACACAATTTTCTTTAGAATTTTCTCCTTTTAAAATTTCCTTTTTGTAATTTTTTTTATTCTGGAAGACAATCTTACTCGGTCACAAGTGATCGCCTGATGATGATGATGGTTCCCCATTTTTCTGGATCAGGAAATGCATTTCCCAGATTAATTCATGAATTTGGCTGGTTTTGAAAGGATAACAAACAAGGTGTGATCCAGCATGGCTCTTCTTATGTTCTTAAGGTGCCAGGTGAGCCTCCTAGGGGAGTATTGCATAGGCAGTGCTCCCCTAGGAGACTCTGTCCCCAGTCACCGTTCATCTCACCTCATTGGTTTTTGAGAGGACACCTGATGTCTGCCAATAACCTTAATGTTTGAGCAAGTTGATACAGTATTTGAAATGTTCAGGTATGTTTTTTTAAAAACAACAACAACACTGTTTTTATTTATTTTTCAGCAAATAAAAGTGTGTGTGTGTGTGTATGTATGCAATATGCAACAATATGTTAGACAGAAGATGCAATGCTCTTTGACTATGCTTTCTTCCAGCAACCATTCCATTAAAAAAGCAGTGAGTGGATATCACACTAAATATCATACTAAGAAAATTCAGAGCTGCTGCTGCTTCCAGAAAAGGAATGTAAAAGGATCCTGAACGAATGAACACGAAATGCCTCTTTCCCCAGCGCTGACAAACATGTCAAGTGTTAAAATGAGAGAGGAGACACACGGACATTCTTTTAAGAGCTTATGCCAAAATCATCGCATCTTCCCCGGTATGATCTATTACCAGGCCTGCTTTACCAGAACAAAAATTTAATTGGAAATTAGATTCCTGTCGTAACAGCCACTAGTGGGTTTTAAATGTTTTGTCTCTGACTTCTGGATCAATTCAGAGTATCTAAGAACAACGGAGATGATACAACCAATCCATGAAGCATAACAGGGGGCTCAGTTAGCGGAGAGTTTTATTCCAGAGCCATCTCTGGAGTCACACATAAGGAGTGAAAATGTGACCCCAGCCATTTCAGTTACGATGTGCTGAAAATTTCTCCCACCATTTTTTTCATGACTATTCAATTTGATAGAAAAGGAGTTCTGATAGCATTTTTTTCCCAAAGGAGAAAAAATGAAAATATAATGGGTGGGTTGCAGGGTTCTTGTGAGCCCCACGGCCTGCCACCATGTAAACCTGCCGGGGGTCACGGGAGGACCCACCAAATGGCACTGTTCTGAGGATTCCTTCAAACCTGGTCTGGCTTTAGGAATGCTTCTGAAATTATTCTTGCCTCAACGTCTCCCTAGATTTTGGGCTTCGGAAGCAGTCATGTTTCTGAAGTGGAACTGAAACATTAGGAATCATCTATTGTCCCATTCCCCCATTAGTAATAATAACAACAATAACAACAACACCAATAATATACAGAGCTCTGTACATGAACAACTTGTCACAGCTTTCAGTTCATTCTGTTCATTTTTGTCTCTCCTGCTGCCTCCCATTGTCACCAAAGCACATGTCTGCATTAAATGAAGAAAACTGTGCTGAACCCAGATCTTGATGTGATCATCACATCACACTGTTTTTCCAATGTGCACAAGTACACTTATGTGAGTTGAAAAAATGCCACAAAAAAGCAAAAGCAACCCTGATGTGATGGTCCATATAGTTGCATGAAGACATGTGTGTATGTGTGTGGCATTTTGACAATGTGCAGGAGTGCATGAACATATCACTCAAACACCAGAGAGAGAGAGAGAGAGAGAGAGAGAGAGAGAGAATCCAAAACATCTGGAGATATACCTTCTGCCCACCTCTGCCCTAAGCCTACACTTCTTCAGTTGAGTAGGGAGCCCTTCCTGAGTCACTATCCTTGGAGCCCCACAACTCTGAGTGATTGAGACAAGTTAGCCCTAACAATGAGCTGTAACCTGCCCATGGGAGTAGGTTTCTGGAATCAGCATTCAGCTGCAAAGGTGCCTCAGGGTGCTTGTCTAATCTCATCCCTATCAAACATGACCAATTAACCTATTTAACCAACAGCAACTATCACTACTTGTTGCCCCTCACTGAAGCTATCACTGTAAAGTAGGCAAAAAACCCCAAAACAACAACCCTGCCCTCACAAGGCTAATGCGAGGACAAGTAAACATTCTTACTCAGAACATAATCAACCAGAACCAGAACCAGACATAATCAACCAGATGATCCTATACTGAAACCAAAGGAGGATGGGATGGCTGCTGGAAGAACCAAGAGGCTGAGTTTGGGGTAGAGCTGGCTTAAATAAGCCTTTAAGCTCTGCATTTTCCCCAAAGGTGACATGCATCTGTACATCTATGCTGAAAATGTGCTCCACCACTTTCCCCATCTCTGGATGCAACTCCATCCTTGCCTGAAACCCACAGGGATCTGGAAGTGGAATGGCTTTCCTGCTGTAATTCCAAAATTCTCCTTGCTAAGTCAGAATCCAGGAGGAATCACATAGGACAAAGGAAACAAGAGGAACAGGAATAAAATAGGTAAAATTATCTGATCCTTATTTGTCATCTGTGTCCATATCTATAAAGAAGGGAAGGAAAGATATCACATGGGTCTAAGCAAAGTGGGCCCCAAAGGTGCATTATGCCCCCATCAATCTACTTATGATATATTATATATACCTTCACGGGGGTAGTGGGGGAGGGAAAGAGAGAATTTGTTGGTACTAAAGCATGCATTTCTGTAAAAGAAAAAGAAATAGTTTATGACTGAAATCATTTTTCCTAAAATCCCCTTCAAATAATACTAATAAAAAGACAGTAATGTTCATTTCAGGTGCCCTTTGCTAGCTTTGTTTTCCTCTAGTGCTTTTCTTATTTCACTTTCTTCATGGCACTGGCACCTGACTAGTGACCCTAGACAAGTCCTGTGCTCACCTCTTTCCTCCAGCAAGGCATGTGTTTGCAGCAAAATGAGATGCTGTCCTTTTCAGGGACACTCTCTCTCTCTCTCTCTCTCTGCTTCCTTTCTCTCGCTTGTTCTTTTTTTCTTCTATAGATTTTGACAGGACTTGTCATGAGTTCTTTTTACTCCTCCATTAAGTTCAGCTCAAGTTTTCAAAGAAGAACACAAGGAGGGGGGAATGGAATCTGTGATTTGGAACAAAATTAATGTGGTCATAAACCCATAAGAAGCTCTAAATGACTTGAGGACTCTTTGTTCTTCTAATGTTTCTGGTTAAGACAGAGGAGAAATGAGAATAAATACAACTCCTGCATCTCTGTCACCTGCCGCAAGAATTTTAGGCTGCAATCATACACCATATGATTTGTTTTTTTGGAAATTTGTCTATCATGGTTAGTAAAATGCTACCAGAGGGTGACTGACCAGATGGATGGTGGAGGTGGTAAATACTTCCTTGGGTGAGGGTTGCATCCCAATTCCTTTACTGAAGCTGTGTTAAGGCCATGCCACCTCCCCCCAAAGATAGCTCCCACCACCCTAGAGAATTATCAGCTAGTCTCAGTTGCCCTCCATGAGTTGGAGGGATACCTTTTGATGTGGGGATCCTTCCCTAATCATGTAGTCTCCACACGCAATTTAGAACCCTGGAAAACCAGAGTTCTACATCACATACAGAGCCTACACAGATAGAAAAGGATCCCCTGCTGACCTTGGCTCCAATTCTTGGAGGGTGACAAGGACAGTGATGGAGCGGGATGGAGCTAGCTTGCTCATCCTTACTCTTCTGCCTTGCGTGTTGTTTCTACACAGAGAAAGAATGCCTGAATAGGGCTGGGGTGAGGGAGCACTGTGGTAGAGGAAAGGTGGAAGCACAAAGGATGTGTGAGATCAATATTCCCGCAAGTGACCTTACACACCAAGCTGCCCAATGTGGAGTTGCATGAGAACCACACTGCTGCATGTTGGCTTCCTTCTGCTCTGAGTGATGAACATTCTCATTAATCTATTTGCAGATCAGTTTCCAGGAGTGATTTTCAGTCTGTGGCCTGGGTTCCTTGTAAACTGCTTACCCAGGCTATTTGCAGTGCATGATTGCTCATCTAAACCACATGGATAAGTGTTTGGCCAGCTGAAACTTTAATGACTACATAATTGCAAACAGCCAACAATGAATAATGGATGGGCAAGTGCTCTTGTTTATGCAACTGTCTCCTACTTCCTCCTACTGATTTTTGTAGTGGTGCGAGAATGGATATTCCCCAACCAATTGAATGCTGGAGGCACCATTTATTTATTTATTTATTTATTTATTTATTATATTTATACCCCACCTTTTTTCCTGAAAGGAACCCAAGGTGGCTTACATAATCCTCCTCTCCACTTTATCCTCAGCAACAACCCTGTGAGGTAGGTTAGGCTGAGAGTCAGGGACTGGTCCAAAGTCACCCAGTGAGTTTCATGGCCAAGTGGGGACTAGAACCCGGATCTCCCGAGTCCCAGTCCAGCACTCTCACCACTACACCACACTGGCTTTTGGCTTTCAGTAGCAGGGAGCAAAGTGATTGTGGGAGTTGCGGGGTAGGGGGATGAGGCAAGATTTCCTGCAAGACATAGAGAACTTGGAACTGCCCATCACCTTTCTCTTCTTCCCACTCTTGAACTTGACTTACAGTGAAATCCTATACATGTCTACTCACTCAGAAGGAAGTTCAAGGAGACTTACTCCCAGGTAAATGGATATAAGATTTCAGTCTGAATGGACATAGTAGCTGCTTAATTTTTGTGGGACTGGGAAGGAACTTCCCACAGTCTACTGATTTACCTTCTGTTCCCTGAGGGGGGTGAGGGGCACCTTCCACACTGAAAGTGTTTCATCTTCCTCACTGAGGGCGCTTCTACACTAGGCCCCCTCCATGCACACTATTAAACACTACTTGCACATTCAGATAGTGAATTCCTGGATTTCTGAGAATAGTGGATTCCTGAGAAACTAGATGATGTTTCTCACAAATGATTACATTCCCAGTTTTTCTCAGGTGTCATCCCATATGATGATGATGATGATGATGATGATGATGATGATGATAATGATAATAATTCCCCCATCATTATTTTTATCATGAAAAGTGAACCTCGAAAATATTTGGTTCAGCTCTAATAAGTCCAGGCAGAAATTAGCGCACAAAGTTTCACTTTTATCACCAGGTATAGGGATGGGAATTGTGATATCTGGTGGGAGAGATACAAGTTTACAAGACTTCCTGATTCATTTCTTAGATTCATATATAATTAAGTACAGCAAAAGAGTTTTAAAAATTGAGTTCCACTTGCACTATTTACAAATGAAGAGTGTGATAAATAAATTATGTGCAAGGAATATTTAATATAACTTGAAATCTGACAAATATTTAATGGATTGTTAATATCTTTAATTAAAAAAAAAACCTAAGGTGTTCTTGTCCAAAATATACATAATATTGAGACATTGAACCAGTACATTGTAAAGATTAAAAAGAAAAAAAAAGAGTTGAGAAAACAGTGTGCAATTACCAGTGTTAGAGTCAGCATGCAGTTACATCTGAAGAAGGTACTAAATGAACACAGATATGAAAGACTATTCCTCTAAGATATTATACCAGTACTGCACACCTTCCAGACATAAGAAAATATAGGAAACTGCATCTGATAGGGGTTGACATTACAATGTACCGTAAATGAGACAAATTTTATGCACATCTGATGGAATTGTAACCAAATAAATGGTGTTACTCTGGAAGAATATTGTTTATAAAAAGTAAGCATAGTATTCATTATAAAATACCTAGGGCATCAGTACTTGAAAGATTAGTATTAGGAAGGAATACAGAGTTTTCAGGGGTACATTTTTTTTGTGGCATAAGCCAGCATTTTGCTGATTAGACACTGGAAATGTAGACCATCACCCACAGTGGAAGACTGGGCAAGGAATGTATGACACACAGATCATGTTGATAAATAGAATGATGCATTTAAATAGCTGCAGATCGATTAATCTGGGCTAGACAATCATTGTTAGATCATTAGCTACCTGTTATAACATATTGAAATCTCACTAGACTAGATGAGAATATTCATCAACTTGTTTTGCCTATACAGTAATACTTTGAATTGCAAGTAACTTGGTCTCAGAGCGTTTTGCAAGACAAGCAAAAAAAATTAATTTTTTTTGACTTGATAAACAAGCAAGGTCTTGCAAGACAAATCGTAGGGATGTAATCGCTCACCTCGAGTGGGTGTAGCGGGCCAAAATCAGCCCCGCTCACACCCGCCAGAGACTCGCTTTGATATAAGAGTGTTTTGGATTACAAGCATGGTTCCGGAACAAATTATCCTTGCAATCCAAGGTATTACTGTAGCATGTTTTTCCTTTTTTTTTTTATAACAACAATGAAGCATTGTCTTCAGCATTAGGAATATGTTACTTCCTTTATTTCTGTACAAATAAAGGACTGATATTTAAACTATGAATATTTTCCTGCCATATGCTTTGTTTCATTTTTTTAATTTAAAAAGAAAGCTTTTAGTGGCTTTCTGTTTTGAAATAATATCCAAATTTTCAGGTTTTAATATTGAATATTTGAATTTATTCACATCTTTGCTATATCTGTAAGCTTATCCAAAGTTTACCAACAGGAACCAACAGGAATTTTGGCACTGACAAGCACATAGATCAGTGATGGTGAACCTTTTTGAGCCCGAGTGCCCAAACTGCAACACAAAACCAACTTATTTATTTCAAAGTGCCTTAAATTTGGCAGGAAGGAGGAGGGGGCACTAGCTAATCGCGCCCCGCTCTGTCTCAGCGCATGGCTCTTCACCGGGCGCGCAAAGATTCTGGCGTGTGCGCGCTGTGCTTCTGAGCTGTCTGTTCAGTTAGGAGGGCTGGGTGCCTGTGCAGTCCACTTCTGTGCAGTCCACTTCTGGGGGTGGAGATGTTGGAGTGTGCCTGCTTGTGGAGGCCAGTGAGGAATGAGTGGAGAGGAATTACTATGGAAACCCTGATGCTGAATGCAGAAGGGGATGGTCTTTTCATGATCTGGCGACCAATGGCTTGAGTGCCCACAGAGTGCCATAGGTTCGCCATCACTGACATAGATATTAGATGCCATTTACGCATAGCTGAGTGATGCAGCACATTATTTGCATGCAGAAGGTCCCAGGTTCAATCCCTGGTATCTTCTCCTGTGAAAAATGGATGAGATAATGGGAAAGAGCTATGCCTGAGTTAGGGATGGGAGAGAGATTTATTTGGTTTATTTCATCTAATTTTGCTCTTTCAAACCAAGATGTGAACTGGAACTTTCAAAATTTGCACTTCTCCACATTTTGTAGTGGAGTTCTCCAAACAAACAATGCATACGAAAATGTGTATATTTGTTAAAATAATATACAAACATGCATTATATCAGGAAAATTACTGTATGTTAGACACAATTGTATACAAAAATGCATGTATTAGGAGAAGTGCCCACAAAAATGTGTACAAATTTTCACGTGATTTTTTTTTTTAAAAAAATCTCAAAATATGGGATGAACTGAACTTAAAGTTGGTAGAAAAACAAGAAACTGAAATTGACAGATTCATCCATTCTACCTGAGAGTTTGGGGAGTTTCTGCCAGTAAGATTAGTTAATACAAGCTGGATAAATAATCCATTTTACTGAGGGGTCATCTAGATTTTTCAAACTGAAGGGCTTTGGAAGTGCCACACGGCTGAAACTAAATTTTGCAAAAGCAAAACATTGCTACAATTTCAAGAGTCAAGTCTGACTTTTTGAAGTTCATATAAGACCAACTTTCACATTGGTTTTAGATGCTTGCCAATGCCCTGAGCCTCCAAGAATTCATGGCACAGGAATGGAGGTTTGCTCTACAATGAGGCTTGGACATATTCACTGCAGCAGACACCATTAAACAGAAATAGATTTCATTGACAATAACATTATCCCCAAAATGCATGAATGAGAACCAGAACACATTTGTGTATCAGACAGAAACTACTGGAAATGTCCAGGTGCAGAGAGGCGCTAGAATCAGCTGCCTCCTGATAGCTGAAGTCCGGGCATGAATATTCTCTGCTGTAACTTAGCAGAGAATCAGGATGACATGATGGCTGGCACAACATGCTACAACCAAGACTGAAGTCATCATGTAGATGACCTTTTTGGGCCCATGGACGCACTTGGATGTTTGAGAAATAGCCCTGGGCACCACCATGAAATGGCTGCCATGGGAGGTGTGGTTAGTCTCAAAGGGCAAGTAACATACCCAAAGGGCTAAGAAGAAGGCAGCAGTGGGACCAGACTAAACACACTAAACTCCTTTGAACCCACAGTTTTTAGTGCCAAAAGAAACCTATTTAAGAGACGGCAAACTCTTTCTCATCCTCCTCGCCAGCTAACTCATTCCCCAATGTCTTTTCCCTGTCACTCTGGATCACACCACCCATACTCTATCTCTCTCACCCTCGCTCACTACCCATAGATTCTCTCTCTCTCTCTCTCTCTCTCTCTCTCACACACACACACACACACACACACACACACACCTCTCCTCCATCCATCCATCCTTCCATCCATTCACACACACCCATGTATCCATTATGCATGCATGCATACATACATATATGCATACATACACAGACAATCCTCCCTTCTCCTCCTCACTGCAAGCGCATAAAAGCAACAACACCCACTTTCTGTTTTCCAGGGTCCCTCCAAAATCCCCCTTAATCTACCTCTCTCTTTCTCATCCACATGCAGGCCCCATCTATTTGGACAGGCACACAACTTCCCCAACACCTCAGGGTGTTTCCAGCTGGCTCCCCCTGCTGGCTTCCTGCTTCTTGCCCTATCCCCCTGTGCACTGACTTTCCTGATTCCCCAGATGGCTTTCTGCTGCTCTTCTAAGCCCCCTCACTGCTCTCCCTACCCCCACTTCTCTCTTTGGAACCCCCCCCCCAACTGCCTGAGGGCAAACTGGTGCCCATGGGCACCATATTGCCTACTCCTGATGTAGATGTGTTCAATGTGCTCTTCATGTGCTCCAGTTCTCTGTGTGCTATTGGGTGGTGGGCCTTCCTTTTATGGAGTTCAGATTTCCAAGTAGTCTAAGAATGGAAGAAAGTGCTTGCCATTCCATGTTACAAATGATGCCATGAATTTCATGGGGGGGCGGGGAGACACATGCATACCTCACTCTATCAGTAAGAGGCAGGACAGGTGAGAGGGAAGAAAGGCCATCTTCTCATTTATATGCTAAGATCAAATGAGTGCCAATTCCTGGAAATGATGATTCCTGGCAAATTTATTACTGCTCTGTAGAAATGTAAGCAATGATACTCAAAGTGTAAAGCAGCTGAGAATCAGGGCCTGCTGCCTTGTCTCCTCTTTCATCAGCCATCAATAAAATCAACTGAGCAAAAACATCTTCCTGCTGTGTCTGAATCCATGTAGAATGAAAGACAACAAACAGGTAAGAATCATGGCACCTTTCAGTAGGCCAATTACTGTGTTGAGCTTCACTGCACAAGCCTTTCTTCAAATGGAATATATTCACTGTTCTGCTTGAGAAAGAGAGCTGCACGGAGCTCAAAAGGTTGCATTTGCTTTTGCCAGCAGATGGCCATCAAATTAAGGCTAGCATCTTTGGCCTTTAAAAGAAAAAGAGAGAAAGGCCTCCCTCCTCCTTTGGGTTGGTGCGTGCAGAGGACTCTCATTTTGGTACTCGAGGGCCAGTCCAGTGGCATGGGTAATATAAAAACTCCAAGATCTGATTTGTCCCATCAGTCTGTCCAACTGGCCCTGGACTTGGATCCTGATGACACAGAGGAGGAAGAAAGTTCGAGGGTAAGTGAGCCCCAGAAATGCCCACCTTGCTGGAGACTCTCCTGGGAGAGTAGTCTCATGGAGCTAGTGCTACTGGCATCTGTTTTGGTCAAGGAGTTTACTCCTTCCCACACACCTCCAACTCTTCTGACTCCAAGGATGATCCTTCCTTGTGAGAGGGTACCACATCTATCTATCTATCTATCTATCTATCTATATCTATCTATCTATCTATCTATCTCTATCATCTATCAATCATCTATCTATCTATCTATCTATCTATCTATCTATCTATCTATCTCAGGGCTGCATCCACAACGTGTTGAGGTGGTACATTTAGCCTCAGTTATAAGATGCTCGCATGCCGTCCAGAAAACCAGGGCAGAATTCATTGGGCGGCTACCTGTTATGGGGTATATGTGTGTGTGTTTACTTGCTAACCTGCACTTACCTCACTTTTCTGCCCACACCTACTGTGGCCTATTTAATATCCAAAGAACATGTGTTTGGTTTCCTTTTGGCCTTTGGTTTCCTCTGACCTCATGTATGGCATGTTCTCCCTTCCCTTCACTCAGGCGCAGGCCATGTGAAATATTAATGCCTCACATCACAGCAGGTGGCAAACCAGGTGTGGATATGAGCCTTATTAATTAGTCAGTTTTACCCACATTTTATTGATTGTTTGGCCATCAGCTGCAATCAATATTAAAAAAAAAATTGCAGGAGAAGGCAATAAAAGCGATATGACATCCCTGTAACTCACTCTTATTCGCAGTGACTCCCCACACAAAGATGTATATCATTATCATGTTGGTTCCAGAAGCTTATGTAAATTAATTGCATCCAAGAATTGGCAAGAAGAACATTTATTCAATTTAGAACAGTCCTGGTTATAAGCTTTATATTAATATAACAACAATTTAACAGCGGCTGATAGACAGGACACAGCCATGCAATTATCAAAAGCAAGCTACCCTTCTTGGTCTCTAATTAGGTCTATAAGCAAATATAGTTTGCTGGAACTAATTGCTATATTACAGCTGGCAGTGAGGTGTCAAGGAAGTTCAGGTTCTGGGAGGAAATGCAGGGTCCTGAACGTCCCAAGATTGGCTCGTTTTTGGAATTAATCGCATGTGTAATCCAATTAGACACACCAAGCAGGTGCAGGTGTATGAGCACAAATATCATTCCAGACTCACTCTCCATCCACTCAGCCTTTGGGAGATAAAAGGATGCTGTTTTGGCATCATGTACATGGACAACATAAAAAGAAAAATATCAAAGCAGGATTGAGCCCCAACGCACTGGAAGCTGCTTTCCTTCTTTTAGTATCACATTTATGCCTCAAATGATGCATGAAACAACAGAACTGCTGTACTCAGCACAGATGAAAAGGAAGTTCTGGGGAAAATGCAGTGCATATTTTCATTTTCCTATAGGAATCTAAGCCTTAAAAATCATTTTTAAAAATTTAATTAATTTATTATTTAAGGAAAAATGCTCTTAGCAGGACAAGACATTAACACTCCCCCCCCCAGAATACATTATATAAACACACAGTAACATATAATCATTTAAGGAAAAAAAAGTTTTATCTATAGACAGGACTCTTTTCACGCATACCAATCTGACTGTGCTCTGAGATCAGCATCAGACCCCCTACTTGTGTTTCAGCTTGCAAGAGCAATTAGGCGGACAGGTGTGAGGAATGGGGCCTTCTTGGTAGTGTCTCCCCCACAGGTGGAAAACTATTCCCATTCATGTCTGCCTATGATTACAGGCCTTTAAGAGGACCCTAATTCACCTCTTTACCTTGGCTTATAATTGATTTAGAACTCTACTGGGGTCATTGTGTATCTGGTACTATTTAGTTTTTATTGTTAATGTTCTAGCCAGATTTGATGCTTTGCCTTCTATGGTTTTGGAGGGAAGATATCAGGGAATACCATTTAAGGATCGTCTTTGCCCATGTAAAAATAATAATAATAATAATAATAATAATAATAATAATAATAATAATAGTAATAATAATAATTTATTTATTACCCGCCTCTCCATCCAGATCGAGGCGGGGAACAACAGAAAATATAAAATACCTAAACTAAAACAACACAATATATACTATTAAAACATCTTAAAACATCCTTAAAACATCCTTAAAACATCTTAAAACATCTTAAAACATCTTTAAAACATCTTTAAAACATCCTAAAATAATAATGGGGAAGTCGAATCTGTGGGGCATGTACTTTTATATTGCCCCTTCTACCGGGATCTTCGTGAAGAGCTTATTCTTCCTATACTATGTAATTGCCCAGGTAGAACTGAAAAATTCTATATTTCCCTGCTACTCGCAGATACGGTCCCTCATATCACTAATAGTGTGACTAAATTTTGTGCGACTGCCATAACATGCCTTACCTTTTTAACCTCTGACTCTGGCCTTGCTTGACTGTTATAAGTTTGATATAAAACTTTGCTGTGTACTCGATATGTATGCTGGTGTAATGATGTATAGTAGTAATTCATGTTTTATTGATTGATTGTTTCCCTGCTTTTAATGTTATTATTGGTTCTGGTCAATGACCGTAATAAATATTCATTCATTGTTAATGTTCATTTTGTCATTGTTCTTATTGTTTTTATAACGTTTCTTCAGTTTTAAGTTTTGTTGCACAATGTCTTATTTTATTTATTTATTTATTTATTATATTTATGAATTACCCATCTGGCCAGACATCCAGCCACTCTGAGCGATGTACAATGCAATAAAATACAAGGAGACACACAAACACACACACACACACACAGTATGAAACACAATCAAAAACAGCACAAAACCCAAAAATCCTAACCCACCCCATATTCCTGCCTGAAAAGCCACGTTTTTAATGCCCGGCGGAAGCCAATCAAGGAAGGGGCATGGTGGAGGTCACTGGGGAGAGAGTTCCATAAATTGGGGGCTGCCACAGAAAAGGCCCTCCTCCTAGTCCCCGCCAGCCTGGTTTCTCTGGCTGATGGGACAGGGAGAAAGCCATCCGTGGCGGATCTTGTTGAGCGGCCCAGCCGATGTTGCTGGAGGCACTCCTTGAGATATACTGGACCGGAGTCTTGGGAGAGTTTACCCAAAAAGGCTTCTAAATCTATAGATAGATAGACAGACAGACAGATTAACAAACAGTACATCTGTTTCTTACAACAGTTTAAATTAAAATTGCAGCAGAAATTTATAATCCACTGTTTCTCCTATTTCATCCGTTTTTCTTCCTTTTTCATATTGGCACACTGGAGAATGATTTCAAACCCATTTTAAATGTAAGACCTTTCTTGTTCCCAAGCATAACTGATTTGATTAATTGACTTACTGTGCAATAATACATGTCTAAATTCAGAAGGAAGTCCTATTGAGATCAATGGGGCTTACTCCCAGGTAAGTGGGTATTGGATTGCAGCCTTAGCCATAATAAGTTTGCTTTCAGATTTTATTGGATCAAGTAACACTTGATGGTTTAACCAGACCTTTACAATGCATTGTGATTACAATTCTTGCAGCTATCAACAACTGCATTACTTTAAAATTGTGGTAAAACAAAAAGTGGATCAAGGTTAAAATTAAGAATCATTCCCAAAACCCTATAAATGTTACTGTTAGGATTTTAAAAGTGTACAGAGTTTTCAGCTTTTTGGATATATGTCTGCATAGGAATGTTCAGATTTTAGTGAGAAGGCTTGTGTTTCAAGCAGCAGAAGTAGTTTTGGAAATTTTAATATTGAATAGTTCTCTTGCTGCCAAATATCCCCAGGAAGTACTATTTTGTAATATTTTAGCCCTTCTTCCTGATACTACTACTACTACTACTACTACTGATAATGAATTATTATTATTATTATTATTATTATTATTATTATTATTAGGAAAAATCTTGGGTACACCAAGTTTATAATCAGATTTCTCTATTTATTATATTTATGTCCCACCCTTACTCCAAGGAGCTCAGTGTATGTACTTGTCCCCTCCCATTTTATCCTCACAACAACCCTGTGAGGTGGATTAGGCTGAGAACTGATGACTGGGCAAAGGTCATTCACTGAGCTTTGTGGCTGAATGAAGATTGGAACCCATGTTTCTACTCCAATGCTTTCTAACCACTATACAACATTGATTCTGGAGCATGCTATCCTATTCCTCCAAGCTAGTCAAGGGACCGATGTAGATGAGCCAACCAGGGCCGGTGCAAGGCAGTTTGGTGCAGTTTGGTGCCCTAGGCAAGATCAGATATTTAGCGCCCCCCCCTTCCCACTTGAGCCCTCCCTCCCTATTTCTGGCGCCCCCTTTAGCCCTGCGCCCTAGGCAGCTGCCTAATTGGCCTAATGGTAGCACTGGCCCTGGAGCCAGCAGTGCCAATTGAGAGTCAGAGGCCTGAGTGTCAGAGCATTGAACACCAGGGGAACTATTGGGGTTATCAAGAGCCAGAGGCCTTGAGGGTTAAGTGCTGACTACAAGGGTCTAGGATGTCATTCCTACTGTCCAGGAGGTCACTAGGTCATAAAGATGTTGCAACAGAATTTCTCCTGGTAGCAACTGAGGGAATTTGGAGTGGCTGCCACACTCATCCTGGTGTAATAGTGGGAATTTGATTCTGACCATACTTTGGTGATGGATTCTTTCTTTATCTCAAGTAAGGTTCTGAAATAGAAGTCCTTGTGCTACCAGCCAAGCACCACACCTTATGGTTTGGGCTTCCACTTTGGCTTATTCCACCTCTGCTTTTATGGTCCTGAGCATGAGGGATCCAGAGATGGGAGTGAGTCCAGCTAAGGTTCATCATGTCCTTTAATTCTGGATGTAACCTTGCTGGGACATCTTTATGGGTTGTATTTTCTGGGTTTCGCATAGGCTGTCTTGACCTCCCTCTGGTTCTAATATGTGCTGGGGTCTGTCTTGGAGTCCCCCTTCAATAAGGAGGTCTCATCTGAATCATGGGCTGTTTGTGTAACACCTATCTTGGAGGGAGATTTTGGAGGAAAATGGGTATGATTGCAAATTTGTATACACCTTTCTGGGCACTGCCCATAAGCATAATCCAGGGTAAAATCAAATAAATATAAAACCCATTTGGAATCAACGCTGTCTTGGAAGTAAACCCCATTGATTTCAATGCAACTTTGCTTCCAGATAAATGTGCTTTGGATTTCTGCCTTAGTTTTATTTACATTCCATTAATTTCAATAGGGCTTTAGCTTGCATAACTTTTTCTGATTGTCGTGTCACTTCTGAGTGCTATACGCAGCACAGCAGAGTCCTGGGGCAAAGTGGTCCTTAAATAGCAACAGTTTTATTTCTAATGTCAAATACATCTGCTCACCACTCATGACTATTTTTCTTTTCTATTGTACATGGGAAAATGTTCCAGAAGAATAGGGGGGGGCAGTAAAAGGTAAGTATGCTTATTTAAGAATGACTTCATGGCGAATTTTATGTCAGACTTTTGGCTCCTGATGTTATGAATCTAAATTAGGATCCATGGTTAAAAGGATAGGCTTCTGCTTAGAGATTTCTTTCTTTCTTTCTTTCTTTAAAAAAAAAAAAAATGGTTATCATAGTGGGGATGCTATTTTCATTCGGGATGGCTGGGGGAATCTCTCTATTTCTGATCCATGTCACTCTTGCATACTTAAACCCCATAATTCCATTTTGCTCTGCTTCTGCATTAATTTAGAGGGATCTGTCAATCTCAGTCTCACCAAGCTTGCTGGTTTTTGGAGGTAAAGAATATTCTGTCCCTTTTCCACACAAGCTTGTGTTTGTTTCTCTTTACAATTTGAGTGCTTTTTTTTTTTTTTTTTGCAATGTATGCATTTTTGCTTGCATTTATAAACATATGTGTGGAGAGAAAGCCTGAGCACACTGCTGAACCCTGACACATTGAACCCTGACATGTTTCCCCCTTTTTCCACTGTCACCCCTCCATCTCCATAATCCCCACCCCAGGGCACAGGAGACACAAGTCTGGGCAGACCGGTTACATATCTGCCCCATCTGCATACATTCAATGAGACACATTTACACTTCCCTCAAGGAAGAGCATGAGATTCCGGAGGTGGGGTGGACGCAGTCTCAAAGAGCTGCAAAGTACCCATGGAAATACCAGCACCCGAAAGGCGCCACCACCCTGGAGGGCGAGACCAACCCACCTGGCCATCAAGGGCGGGGAGGGGGCGAGGAAGGGTAGAAAAGCTTCGTGCCAAAGAACAAAGGGTTGTTGGGATCACCGTGCAGGCTTGCATAGGTCAGGTCGCTAGCTTCGGCTATGACTAAGCAACTTCCCACCCCAGGCAGGACGCCCAGCCATTGGCAAAGCGAACCGCTACGCTAGAATCCAGAGTCAGAGTCTCTGGTGCCAGGTAACATTCTGTTTTCGAGCAAAGCTACCTAGAAAGCAAATTGAATACTTCCGTTTCTCTAGTGATATTGACTGTTCTGTTTATACTGTGGAATTCCTGTAGTCTATTAGTTCCGCTTCATTAAACTTTTCTGAAACTGACTAGATTGTTGCTTCCCTGTGTTCTGGAGGGGATTCTCTGTCAATTTCACTCACAGCTGGGAGTAAAGGTTTTGACAGCCGCATACCGGGCATGACTTCGGTGCCGGTTAACCCCTAAGGTACCGAACCCATGCAACGGATCAGGTTCTGTTCTCCACAATATGCATTTTTAATGCGTGCAGCCGTGCACCATTGGCTGGAGTGCGGTTTTGCACATTTTGGAAATGTATGCATTTTCTTTGTGCATTTTCCAAATGTGAGCATTGGGTAAATGTATATAAAAAACTCATTATAGGAGGAGGATTATGTAAGCTGCCTTGGCTTCCTTACAGGAGGAAAAAAAGTTGGGATATAAATATATTATATTTAAGACTTCCTGGTTAAGACTTCCCTCTATGCCAAGGCATTCAATAGTTAAGAGTTCAAAATTGCACATGGGGGGGGGGGGGATTGTCACCTGTAGGCTTAGTTTTATTAACTTTTTGTATTGTCATTTTAAACTGTGCTTTTAAATTTGGTTTTAATCTTTTTAACTATATATTTTTATTGTTGGTTTTTAATGTAGATTTTATTTTGTATTGTCATTTTAAACTGTGCTTTTAAATTTGGTTTTAATCTTTTTAACTATATGTTTTTATTGTTGGTTTTTAATGTAGATTTTATTGTATAAATTGTTTGTGAACCACCCAGAGAGCTTCGGCTGTGGGGCAGTATAGAAATGATAATAATAATAATAATAATAATAATAATAATAATAATAATAATAATAATAATAATATAGCATGATTTGCACACACTTCCTTAGTGGTTTTTTTTTTAAAGCCATAAAGACTGATCTCTTCCGGCAGGCCTATCTGGCGGAATTTTAGGATGCCTTTAAGATGTTTTAAGATGTTTTAATAGTATGCATTGTGTTTTGATTAGTTTATGTATTTTATATTTTTTGCTGTTCCCCACCTTGATCTAGACAGAGAGGTGGGTAAGAAATAATAATAATAATAATAATAATAATAATAATAATAATAATAATAATAATATAATGATGTATGGATGGAAGCTCATGAGCTGGCTCAGCTTGCACAACAGTGAGTAGGAACCAACGCAGGGCTAACAAACCGGAATCCAGGGGGCTGAATCATGAAAATCCATTGGATTCCTTACACATCCCTACCTGCAGCCTCTCAGGTTGTTTGCTTTTCCTGATATAGAAAAGCTCTATAGGAGGATGTCTTCTCCTGAGTTGTAATTGAACTGGGGGAAGCTGAGGAGGCTGCCAGCTGCCAGAGAGATGATTGTACAATGAAAAGCAGGACACATGCGCACACGCCTTGGCCACCTCCTAAGTAAGGTAAGCACAAGAACCCTTAACCCAACCCTTTCTCTGAAATGCAGTGCTCTTCACCATTGAATTTCTTTTAGGCACAGCAGATGTGTATACACTATACACACACACACATGCTGTGCCTAAAAATACACATTTGAATAGATTTTAAAGTATGTATAAAATACATACCGTACTTTAAAATCTATTTAAATGTGTATTTTTCTCTCAAAATATGTTAAATGCCTATTTCCGATCAAACTGCTTATTTAAATGTGCATTTTGATACATTGAAACTGCTGAGAACAGCATCACACAACATTAAGAGAAGCGCAAAATTTGGTGATTAGCTAAGTTCTGATCCACAGATTGGTCCAAGATTTGTGAATCAGGTGATTTTTATACAGGCATTTTGCAATCGCCGGATTCCTCAAGCATCCCTGGCTTCCATTTCAAATGCACTCAATTCCACTGAGAAAGCTTCCACTTAGGAAGGTAATGTCAAATTGGGCAGGATGACAGCTCATCTCGCATTTGTTTTTGTTTTTATGCAGTAATCTAGTCTCATTCTTAATTTCTTTTCACTCCCTGGAAACTGCATTTTTAAGCCTTTATTGCTAACAAGCCGCCTTTCCCCATCAGATCCTGGTAATGGCAGCTTGCCAATGTTCAGTTCTTGCTTGATGCTAGCAATTGCCTTGGACTAAGTGTTTAAGGACAACTACCATGCTCTCTGAGAATCATTGCTAGGCAGTTCATGTCGTGCACACTCTCAAAAGGCCATTCCCTCTATTTCTGATGTTCAGGTGCAAGAGCCGTTGTACATGTAACCAAAACAGAATCACCCATGCACAAGAAAGAGGGATTAGCTGGTTTGGGAGAGCCTCAAGATTTGCAAAAGTACAAAGGGATATTTAGGGGAGAAACCCCTAAGGGGAGGAGCCCTGAAAACAGCCAAATGAGCATGCTGACTTGATGGAGTAGGGAAATTGGGGGAGGGGAATGAAGTATTCTGGAAAAGGGCATGGCTGGAAGACTCCACACTGCAACATGTTGTTAAATGATAGTGATGATAATGAAGATGAGTGATTACCATGAACACACACACCAGTCATTTGCATACATACCTGTAACTCAGGATAACACTGCTTGAACTTGACTCTAGTCACTGCATGCTCATGCCATAATAAACTGGGTAGTCTTAAGGCATCACGAGACTCTCTGTTGTTTTTATCATGCAGCCATGTTCCAATTTATTTGATGTTCCAGACTAGAGCTGTGTGCAAATGGCTTCTCGAAATTCTCCAGCCTATTTGTTGGCAGAAGAATGGGGGAGGGCAATTTCACTGAATTTCTCCAGGAAGAAGAGATGTTCTTAACAGTTTCTCATAGGTAGGGCTAACCATTGGTGGGGGTTGTGGCACAGCTTCTTCCCCCCCTTTTTTGGGTCAAATTTTGGATTTATTTATTTTTTTTAGCTGCTACTACAAGTGGCAACAGCATCCACTGTGTTGGCAGCCTCCCACTGTGGGGGACACTTGGCTCAACAATACCACAAGTGAGAAGGATCTTGGAATTGTGGTAGATCACAAACTGAATATGAGCCAGCAATGCAATGTGGCTGCAAAGAAGGCAAATGCTATTTTGGGCTGCATTAATAGAAGTATAGCTTCCAAATCGCGGGAAGTGATAATTCCCCTTTACTCAGCACTGGTTAGGCCTCATCTTGAGTACTGCGTCCAGTTCTGGGCACCACACTTTAAGAAGGACGTAGACAAACTGGAGAGGGTTCAGAGGAGGGCAACAAGGATGATAAAGGGACTGGAAACAAGGCCCTATGAGGAGAGACTAAAAGAACTGGGCATGTTTAGCCTTCAGAAGAGGAGACTGAGGGGAGATATGATCGCACTCTTCCAGTACTTGAAGGGATTGTCACACAGAGGAGGGCAAAGATCTCTTCTCAGTTCATCCCAGTTTGCAGGACACGGAATAATGGGCTCAAGTTACAGGAACCTAGATTCCACCTAAATATCAGGAAAAATTTCCTGACGGTCAGAGCAATAAGAGAATGGAACCTACTACCTAGGGAGGTGGTGAGCTCTCCCACTCTGGAGGCATTCAAGGTGCGGCTGGACAGCCATCTGTCAGGGATGCTTTGACCTGGATTCCTGCATTGAGCAGGGGGTTGGACTCGATGGCCTTGTAGGCCCCTTCCAACTCTACTTTTCTATGATTCTATGATTCCCCAACCCCAGTTTGCATCCTCCACAATGCAGGTGTGAGGGGGACAGTGTTGTGTCCAGCTCCAGGGAAGAGATGGAGCTAATGCTGAGCCAATATCTGTCCACCAATTTCCTGAAAGTTTTCTTTCCACATGAAAGACTGAGACTTCCATTGTTCTGCCTGATTCTCAGAGTGCCCTATAATTTATATTTGTAGTGTTTTTTAGCGTACCTAGTCCGGAAGTGTTGTGTGTTTGTTTTCTTTCTGTACGCATCTCTCCATGGCTCTGCAGCCTCCCAGGCTGCCTGCAGTTCCTGATCTGCAAAAAACCCTATGGGAGGAATTACCTCATGATGTTTCCCCTGGGCTTTAACTGAACTGTGGGAAGCCAAGATGGCTACAGGCTGCCGGAGAGGTGATTGTACAATGAAAAACAGGACACTCACGCACACCCCTCAGCCACTTCCTAAGTACAGTAAACAAAAGAAATCCTAACCCAATCAATGAGAATTTCTCCAAAATTTTCCCCACTATTGAGTTTCTTTTCGAAAGCAATTCCTTTTCTATCAAATTGAATGAGAATGGTTGAACATAATGTGGGATAAATTTTTGGCACAGCACTAGTTCATATGCATTTTGTCACTGAGGACTGAGCATGCTCAATGGCTGTGGAATGCTGACTGACTGTTGGGTATGCGTGCAAAGGGGAGGGAAGTGAATATCCTGGAAGAGGTCCCCGCACAGGAACACTCCACTTGCAAATCCTAATAGGCATTTGGCTTGGCTGATGCAGACTCTAATGAGCCTACTTAAAAAACCTGGCATCGTTATTGCTAAATGAACATTCCTGCTCTTTACTGAGGTGGTTAGAATCATTTCATGCATATATGGGAGTTTTCATGAACCCAGCAAAATACAGAGAAGTGTTCAAGGCCAAAGCCTGGTTTTTATTCAAAGAACCTTAACATATGCATATCTGTAGACTGAGGCCTACTAGAATCTTCCACAGCTACTTGATCAGGATTAGCCCCAAACAGAGTGAGCCATCAGTAAACCCTGGGTTGGAACTGCTCCAAATTCTACTATTCTAGATCTAACCTTCACATTTGTTTCACTGCATGGCTAATTCCACATGGGATGATGGAGCACCACATTTTTGTAGGTTCTAGGCTGTGAACCTAGGCTCTCTCTCAGGGCCAAACTACATGTGACACCAGAGATCTATGATCAGGAACCCTGGAACATAGGAAGCTGCCTTATACTGAGCCAGCCCATTGGTCCATCTAGCCCAGTATTGTCAACACTGACTGGCAGCAGTTGCTCTCCCGAGTTTCGACAGGAGTTTTTTCCAGCCCTAACTGGAGATGTCGGCAATTGAATTGGAACCTTCCACATGCAAATCAAGTGTTTTACCACTGAGCTATTGCTGTTCCCTAGATCTCTGAACTACATCAATCTCTTGATTCCTATATTGATCCTGATTCAGGATTGGGCAGTTGTGGCGCCTTGTGTGGAGATCTTATACAAGTATACTGATCATGCATAAGTTCAAGTGCATCCATCCATCCTGTGAAGCGGGCAGCAAAACTGGAAGTGGAGAGGTAGCATTTTGCCCCAGCCTTACTCTGAATCCAACCAGATTGGGGCACCAGGATTCCTATTCTTATAGGCACACCAAACTTTTTTGTTTTTGTCCTCCCCCCCCTTTTTTTTTTTACAATCCTGCTCACACTTTCTTGTCTCAGTTATATTTTTCTCAGTTTGCTTCAACCTATGTTGGCAGTGTTCTGACATTCACAGCACAATCCTATTATGCTTCCTCCGAAGTAAGGCCCTCTGCATTCAGTAGAGCTGACTTGTTTGCAAGCTGGTTTAGGATTGTTACTGAATGTGATTCTCTTCATTCTTAAATCCTCCCATGAAACAAAGGATCTGGATTTGCCAGCACCATGTTATTTTCTGATCTCATATATGGGCATGCCTCATCGTTTTGGATCCCAGCTTGTTCACTCTCCAAAGAAGCTTGTCATGGTTTGGCATGCAGGGTGTGCATTGGGCCCAGCCCAGTTACTTCCCATATTGAAGGTTATGTTGGCTAGATTCCTTCACTTTTCATTTTGCTTCATTTAGGCAATAATTACTCATCTCAGACTCAAGAGCTCGATCTTCTCAAACAGGCACGCTATGATTTGGTGATAGTTTAGCAACAAATCCCCTGAGCCTATTCAGTTTGATCCAAAATATTACCAAGAAAGGTTTGGCATGGTAATTTTAAACTATGAGAAATCAATAATGCCTGTAAGAAGAAAAAGAACAAGAAAAAAATATAGTCTTCTCTTTAGGGGATTGATTGTTTTTGCATCAAAATATTACCTATAGTAATTCCCATTTGTTTAGGCCTATGGTGTCATTTCATGGGTTGTGATATTCTGCATTCAGATTTGCAAGAAGTCCTTCAGGGAATTTGCCTCTGAATTTAAAGCATGGGCAGTGGAGGATGTAGGCCTAATCCTAGTCTAACCCCATCCTTTGGTTTAATTCAGTGCAGAGAGAGAAAAATAAGAAGGGAAAGTTACGTTTGACCATATTTAGCAATTTGGCTAAAGCAGGTTTGGGACTGAATGTGATGGCACAGACTTCCCAATGGGCACAAAATGGCTTGAAGTGGTTTCAAAAAGGCTTGACTCACATTTGACTCCAGGTCTTTCTTTACCTGACTCACAAATTCTGTTTGTGACCTCTGTTTCAATCTCAACCTTTTATAGAGCTTATGTATTTGTGAGTTTTACAGAGCTTCTGTGTTTTGGTGGATTTTATAAAGCTTTTGTACGTATGTGTACTTTCGGTTGATATGGTGGTTGAAACAACAAATAAATCTCTACTCACAAATTCATCACACTGCTCATTCTGCAGGGAGCAGCACATGTTAATCTGGACTGTGAAGTTCAGTTGGGGGTATTGTATGTACCGTGCAAATGGGGGGTTTAGACAACCACCTGTTCAAATAACATCTGAGGGGGAGTCACAGGGCTATGGGGGCTACTCCCACTCCAAGGTACCAAGCAGCTCTGCAATCCTGCCACCTTGAGATCTGGCATGCATGAGAAAGGACTCTAGGTGTATACATTTCGATTTAATTTCTAGTGACTCTGTTCGTTTCATAGTATGGATTGATAACTGACTGTAATTATATGTTCAAGTGTGAATGTACTAATTCAGGCTTGTTGGCATATCATTTCCAGAGTCATACAGATGGTGAATGGACCACTGACAAAATTGAGTCGGGCCCAATTTGAAGAGAAGTCATTTCACTTCCTCATCTCCCACTGCCAACTTTTGAAACTGCTTCAACTATGCCCATAATTGCCAGATCTCCAGGGACAAAATTGTTCAATTCCATATGATCCTGCGAAGGATAGGAGAACCAGGGATGTTCAAGCTCACCAAAATTCTCTGAGCTTCGATTCGAAGGTTGGTCCAGGCAGCTCACCCTTGTTTTCATTTGTGACCTCTTTGGAGGTTCATCCAAATGGGAAAAGTGCATACTTCAAACAGGAAATGTGTGCATTTTTGTGCATTTTTCAAATGTGTGTACTTTTCCCTCATTGACTAAATTGCCTCTCTCTGAGTGTGTATGTGTATATTGTGTGTGTGCGCGCGTGCGCAAAACAGCACCCCCAAAACACATGGCTTTGTGAGATTTGCACAAATCACACAAGTCACATTAAAACCATGTGTTTTTGAGGCATCGTTTTGTGCAAATCCCATTGGCAGTTAGGGAAAAATATGCAAATCGTGGTCTGTCTTACTGATGGAAGTCCACAAGCTGATTTGACCGCAGTGAGTTGGACTTGGCACAGGTGAAGTGGAACAGAATCCAGGGGGCTGAACCAAGGAAATCCAATGGATTTCCTTTTCCACTTCCCAAATGGATTCCCTACTGACTCCTGCCCCAAAGCATTTGTACAGAGTTGGTGAAAAGACCTTCATGCCAAGTCAATTTGTGGGCAGGTAAAAAAAGAAGAAGAAGAAGACCTACTCAGCTCCTGCACGGATAGCCATGCAGGTAGCCTACCAGGGATGGCAGGTGGGTGTCAGAAGAGAGGGAGGCCTCCAAAGGGGAGGAGCGGGATTATACAGGCCTGGCTCTTCCCCGATGTCAGCACAGTATGCATCTGCATGGACATGCACAATGTTCCCATGCCGTTTCCTTCCCCAGCTGCAAACACATTCCCCAGCCTCAGCCATTCAAGGACAGCCTGGAGGAGAGGAAAACTATATGCCTAGATCCAAATGTAGAAATTATTGCTAGTATTTGAATAGAAATGCAGTACATGTCATCATAATGGGAAAGACTATGACCAGGTTACCTATGTCTGCTGTCCGGGTGCTAACTGTGGATGGGCAACTTCAAGACCCATCTCCTCTCCCTTCTTCTGGTTCTTTATCTTTAAACCACACTTGGGCTGGAGAGCCCTTCAAATGAAGGAGTCCTTCACATAGGAGTGTGCCCTATGACAGTCATTCAAATATAGGACTGTCCTCTGTAAAGTAGGACACTTGGCCACCCTATTGATGACCCTGGCAAATGAAAGTCCCATTAGACATTGGGACATTTATTTGAGAAACAGGAACCACCTCCTGTCACTCATGCTGTCTTGCGCATGTTTAGAGAGGTGCTTTGGTCTCCACAGGTTTCTGCTGCAGTTCAGCTGCTACACGTCACCTTCTCTTCTTGTTCCCTCCAGTCCTCTCATCTTCTGTTCCCCCCACCCCCACCCCACCCCAGTATGGAGCTTGTGAGGCCACACAATGAATCAAAGGGTTCCTTTGAATTCTTCGCAAATTATGAAATGTCAGGACTTGGCTGGGGCACATTTTGCTTCCCCACCCTCGTAGTTTGCAGCAGCAGGAAGAGCAGGGGGAAAAGACCGATGTTTGATCCTGATTAAGAAGAAGCCTGCTCCTTGTTTGCTTGTTCCTGCGGGGCTCCCCTGAACTGACTACCTTCCTGTTGCTAACTTAAAAGGGAATAGTGTTGGCCCTGCCAGATTGCAACACACAAAATCAGCCCATTCCTGCAAGCCACACAGAAGTGTCTGAAGTGCCAGTAATCCAGAGCTGCCCATAAGCCAAGGCATGCAAACAAGAAAAAGAAAAGAAAAGTGTGTGTGTGTGTTGAAACAAATGTACCTATGTGATGAAAACATTATCAGCCAAAGGGGCTTGCTAACTCTTTGATAGGTATGTCACTATTTGATAGGTATGTCAAGAGCCAGTGTGGCTTAGTGGTGAGAGTGTTGGACTGGGACTCGGGAGATCTGGGTTCTAGTCCCCGCTCGGCCATGAAACTCACTGGGTGACTTTGGGCCAGTCCCTGACTCTCAGCCTAACCTACCTCACAGGGTTGTTGTGAGGAGCATCATTTGAAAAAAGTGAATGCAGATTCAATAAAAAATTTCCAGTGCATTATCATTTATAGAAGGGTTGGGGAAACTTTTATCTTATGTTGAAGGCTGTATTACTTCTGGTGTAATATGTCAAGGACCATACGCCAGTGGTATGGCCTAATGGTAGCACCGGCCCTGGCCAGCGGTGTGTGAGGCCGGAGCCAAAAGTGGACAGGGCCACCCTCTTCTCTCTTTCTGAACCCCCTTTACTCTTCCCCTTTATGCAGGCCCGGTGCAAGGCAATTTGGTGCCCTAGGCAAGATCAGATATTTAGCGCCCCCCCTTCCCACTTGAGCACTCCCTCCCTCCAGCCCTATGCCCATTATGAAATAAATTTCCCTCCCTGGGAACTGCCGAGCCCCATAGAAAAACTTTGAGACTTTTCCTTTGTGTTCACGAGGAAAGCAAAGAGGCAACATCAGCCCAGCTATGCCAGGAACTCCCAAGGGCCTTCTCCTACTCCATATATATGTAAAAGCCTGTCTCCTCCTGCAGGCAGCACAAGGGATATGAAAAAAGGATGTGAGAGAGGTGTGGTGGCGCTACCTGTGAGGAATAGAGACAAAAGGGTGTCTTGCAGCCTGTCCTACCTCGCAGGGTGGAGGTGCAGAGACACCAGTTTGACTCGTACACCTTCTGGGTTGCAGGCGGGGGGATGCATGTAGTAGAAACATAGCAAAGAGAGAGCCCGTGGATCATCTGGTTCAAATTTAGGAGGGGATTTACGAAACTTGCTACTTCCCCTCCTCTCTCTTTCACTTTGTTGCAATATTTCTTTATCAGAATAATGTATATTATCCTGTCTTTCCCTTTACCAGCCTAGTGCTCAAGACAGACAACAATATTCAAAGTACAGTAAAGAAAACATCAACAGCTCAGGGCACAATCCTAAACACATTGAGGCAGAAAAAAGCCCCGCAACTCCCAGCATTCACCAGCCAGCATGGCTGGCTGTTGGAACGCTGGGAGTTGTGGGGCTTTTTTCTACCTCAACGTGCATAGGATTGCGCATGGCTGGCTGGGGAATGCTGGGAGTTGTAGGATTCCCCCCCCTCCAAACATGCATAGGATTGCATCCTAAAACCATTTAAAACCAAAACACAGAAACAGCATGGTAAATAATTAAAACATTGGAGTCCCAGCTAGCTTAAAATACCTTTCCCTCCCTCCCTGGTTGCTGGAAATAACTGCTTTCAGGGGACCTTGAGCTGAGGAACCCAAGGCTCACGCGAGGGAGGGAAGGCGAAGGAGGTGTTTGTAGGTGCATCCTTGAGAGGGAAGGCGAAGGAGGTGTTTGTAGGTGCATCCTTCCAGCCGCCCACCAGCCTCCCATCATTGGCCCCTGCCCACCTCCCCTCCTCCAGTCTGTAGCTTTCTCTGCCTCTTTTGATGCTGGTTGTGAGGAGGAGCCTGCCTGCTGCTGTTCCTGGTAACGAGCTGGAGGAGAGAGAGGGAGGGGTGTGCTTCTTTCGCCTTCCCTTCCCCGCCACAGGACATGATTGGTAAAACAAACTTGGTAAAATACGTGATGTATTTCCCCCCCCCCAAGGCATTTCTGGCGCCTCCTTTAGCCCAGCGCCCTAGGCAGCCGCCTAGTTGGCCTAATGGTAGCACCGGCCCTGCCTTTATGGCAGCCCTCCTGGCACTCTCTGCCCCTGCCTCCTCTGTCTCCCCCCCCTTCCCTCCCTGCCTAGTAGGCTACCAAAGAAGGGACAAATTCTTCTTGCCAAGAGTGATTGTTTACAGATGGTTCTTGAAATCAAGCTGAGGGCCATATGGAATTGGATCAAGGGCTGCATGTAGCTCTCAGGCCACAGGTTGTCCACCTCTGGTTTATAGAATGCCTCTGTCCCTTCCTCATTCAGGCCTTGCATCTTAGTATGCCTTTATGAGAAAATAATCCAGCCTGAATCTCCCTAAAGTCAATGAACGAAATCTCCCTAAAGTCAATGAATGAAAAATAAAGATTGCTCCTCATCTCAACTGTTACACAGAGTCACACAGACTAATAATAATAATAATAATAATAATAATAATAATAATAATAATAACAACAACCATCCAAGAAATAAAGATATATGAGAAATTCATTTCAGTTAATTTTTGAACAGAATTTACCCAATTCATACCTCCTGGAACAGAATGTGGACCTGAATGCAAACTGCGATTGAACTCTATACATTTCTGAGTTTGCGATTCAGTGGAACATAAAAACAATGTGTTTCGAAAGATGTGCACGAGTACTTTTGAAAATGGGTACTTTTGGGGGGAAAATGCACACAAACATGCTTTAATCAATGGGAGAAAATGCATATACATTTCAAAAATGCACAAATGATGTGTATATTTGGAAAAAATGTGCACAAAAATATACACAAATTTCCATGCAGTAAAACCAAACAAACAAAGCTCCCAATCTGGTATGGACCAAGTGCCATACCAGATTGAGGTGGAATTCAGAGACCCTCGAAAAGCTCAAGTTTTGCTGATTCCCACAGATCCCTGCACACAGGCTCTGGATGTTTCCTCACTATTTACCCACCCAAAGACTGGCCAACAAGAAGAGGTAGTTGCCCAAGCATTCTCTATTCCACAGTCCAGGCACCAAAATGTCAGGAATTGATCGCGGACGGGCTGTGGGTAGCCAGGAAAGGATCCATGCATATGGGGTCTGCCTCACCTGCCAAAATCACAGTCTCTCTGTCTACATTTGTCCTAATATCTTCTTGCAGTTCCCATTTGCTTCATTTGGGTCACACATTAACATGTATTATGATTCCACTTGAGAACCACAGATGAATACCTATTACCTGGCTTTCAGTGCTAGATTCCCCTACATTTCAAATGCTTGATTAATAAACTCCAAAGTGGCCAAATGACTCACTGCCATTAATCATATTCTTCTGATGCTTCATTACCTGAAATCATTAGAGCTGGTGCTGTGTTGTGAGGTGTGATTGCCTGAATTTTAATGTTCATTGTCATCAACTTAAAGTAACAAAAGAGGTACTGTCTCCAGCAGGGCTTCTTCTTCTTCTCCTCTCCTCTCTCTCTCTCTCCTCCTCCTCTCTCCTCCTCCTCCTCCTCCTTCTCTCTCTCTCTTCTTCCTTCTTCTTCTTCTTCTTCTTCTTCTTCTTCTTCTTCTTCTTCTTCATTTCTTAAGTGGAAGCTTATTTGTACATTTTGCTTGTTTGAGTGTAGCCAGCCATCTACTGATTCCAGTAATTGGAACTTAACCACAAAGATTCCTGTCCCAAAGAATCAGTGCTATGGATGGAAATAGTCCAGGGCATTGGAGACTTGACAACAAATACAAATTTTACCAGTTTGTGTATTCATTTTTATTTTAATGAATAAAAAACAAACCCTAAACTAATGCACCCCCATTCATTTAAAATTCATTTCTATGAGAAACAAATGAAAATACAGAAGTGAATGACAATCCATCCATTTTGTTTTCTCCTGTTCACCGCTCACAAGAGGAATGGCTGAAACTGATGAGAGGCATGGTGTTGCGTTGCCTAGCAAATTGATACAAACAGGACTGGTACATTCAGGGAATATTCTGCAGGGAAGGAGGATCCCAGAGAGATCTAAAAGTTACAAGACATGAAAACTGCCCAGTCTGAAGCATGAAGTAATGTGAAGCTTAGATTATGACACACACACCATTTTTAATTGCTTGTAAAATGGGGTCTGAAACCTGAGGCTCACTGGTTCCATCTCCATACCACCTCCTGACACTTACCATTTGCAGATGGTGGGATGTTTCCACACTAGCTTTTGCAATCCCACCACAGGTAGGGATAGACATAAGACTCTCCCATGGTAGCCACATCACCTCATGGCTGTTAATACATGTGGGGTGGCAGGTGGCAGCTAGAATGAGGAACCAGGGAAATGGACTGGCTAGATACCAGAGTTTCTTGTGGTATTCCTGTTTCAGAATGGGAGGTGGAAACAGGCTGGAGAAGATGGACAGTTCTGCAGCTACTGGGAATAAGCAAGGATGGGGGAATCAGTAATGTTCAAGATCATTGAGATTCTCTGAACTTCATCTTGAAGCTCTGATTGCCTCACTTCCATTTTATGTATGTATGTATGTATTAACATTTATATACCACCTTATCTGCTAAAAAGCAATCAAGGTGGTGTACAACAATTTAAAACACAATAACAAGATTAAAAAGGAAATAAGAATAAAACACTATAATATTAAAACAACATATTAATAAAAATAGTGGTTGGTCAACAAGGAAGACTTCCTGAAATAAAGATGCTTTCAGGAGGCCCAGTGTTTGTACCTGCCTGACCTCCAGAAGCAGGGAGTTCCACAGAAAGGGGGGCTCCACATTGAAGGCTCCTTTCCGGGTGGACTCCGATCCGGCCATAGGTCCATGCAGAACCACCAGGAGCATTCCATCTGAGGACCTCAATGACTGTGCAGGTTGGTAAGGGAGAAGGCACTCTCTCAAGGACCCTGGTCCCAAGTTGTTTAGGGCTTTATACACTAGTTCCTAGTGGTGGGCAATTTGCCCACCATCTAACTCGCTGGGCACTTGGCGAGCGCTGCTGCCGCACCCGCCAAGCCAAGCCAAAAGCGAGCATCTCCTGAGCTGCTTGGCGGACTTTTGGGTTCCCGGCCGAGCGCTTTTTACGTAGAAAATGGCATAAGATACAGTAAAAGCAGCCACAATTTGTGTAACTTGCACTAAGTGTGGCCATTTTTGGTGTATCCTATGCCATTTTCTGCATAAAACATGTACCACCGGGACCCTGGATGTCGCTTCCCCGGCCTGGCTCAGGAGAACGCGAGTCAAGCCCAGGAAACAGGTAGGAGGGACGGAGTTTGGGGGGGTTGAGGCCAGCGAGTTCGCCGGACTTCCACCCCCTGAAGGAAATCCTCAGACATCCCTACTAGTACCAAAACCTAAACGCTGGCCTGGTAGCAGATAGGTAGCCAATGCAGTTCCCTCAGCAAAGGAGTTGCATGCTGAAAAAAAAAGGAGCAGCTCCTCAGTACAGCCGAGCCTGCTGCATTCTGCACTAATTTTAGATTGCAATCTGGTTTTCTTTTCTTTTTCAAATGGGAAATGTGTGCATTTCAGTACACATTTTTTGAAAGTGCACATTGAAATGTTCACTTCCCCCAGACGAAAGCATGAAAATCTGTATTTTCTGAAAAATGTGCACGTTTAAAAGTGCACATTTTTATTTACACATGCACATTTTTTTCTGAACATACCGTAAGTTCAGGGACATGCAACCTTTCCCCTCCAAAAAATGTGCTCACATTCATGTTCTTGTACATCTTCACTTTTGCAATCCTGGACAGCAGAGGGGAAAATCCCCCCAAGTTACCATCCTCCCCAAACAGGATGCCAACTGATCAAGCCAACCTGCAACTAGGGATGTAAAGATTATGTTCAATCCATTCCATCTGTGTTTGGCAGAGTGTGTCAGGCACCTTTCATTCCATCATCTGCTCATTGACAGAACTAGGTGTTGGAGTATCAACGACATGCTATGATCTTTTATTTACAGTACAGATGGTCTGCTATCTGGCCTTGCTAGGCAGGATGGATGTGTACTGTCTGGGTTTTGCTGTGTTTACCTTAGCTATTCTTGGTAGTTCTCAAGAAGTGTGTGAACCAGTTTGTCATGTGATCTATTGCTGGTGACGTGTGCATGCTGGTCAGACAACGACCATGTTATAGGTACTGTTCATCTCAGTCTGGAGAACTACTTCTTCTCTCTACTGGACTTATCCTTTCTGGATGTATATAGCTTGCTGGACTTTGCTTGCTATGCTTTGTACTCTGCATATAAACTGTGTATATAAAATGCATACTCTGTAGTGATTACTTTAAATAAGTAAATAAACATGTAAAATAAACCTACTTGTGTCTACAAAGTAGTTCCTGAGTCCTAGCTTAATCTGTAACTAGGTAAGCTGAACACTGCTGCATGGTTTGGAAAAATACTCTGCTGCTATGTATAAAAAGCCGGTGCTGCACCTGAAAGCAGGCTAGCACATTTTTCTTTCAGCACCAACATTAGCACAACTGCACATTACTGTTTATATATATATATAAATATATATGGGCTTCACTTCACTCCAAACCACCCCATGAATGGTTATAAAAAATATTTCAGGCCAACGTTAAGTATAGCAACATACATCAGTGACTGGAAAGTAGGACAAGCAGGCAATTGCCACACACACAGATCTGGTCCAAGAACCTTTTGCTGCCATTTTTGGAATCTGAAGATGGTAGTTACACTTCCACACTTATTGAGAACTGTTGTTCCTCCAGTAGGTCAGACAGAGACCAGCCGGGCCGGAGTGTGTTTGGGGTGGGGCCAGGCTGAGTGCAGCCTGACCCAGCCGGGCAGCCTTGCCAATCAGCGGCCTGCTCAAAAGGCAGGTCCCAAACACACTCAGAGGCTGGAAGCAATTGTTTGTTACAGCTACACCCAGACTATCCTGACATTCCCAACCTCAGACTTGTACCTTGGAACCTTGGAATGACCTTGACCACGACTTTGCCTGATCCCGAACTGGTTTATGTTTGCTGTATTTTGGAATGATATATTTTGGCTTTGACCCTTGGACTGTGATAACGACTACGGCTTATCTTGGAACTGGACGGATTTACGACAAGAACCATTAAGCTATGGATAATACCTACTCTTGGAAGACAATGCCTATCAGCCACTATACCTAACTGGAACCTTATGCAGGGGCAGTGCTTGCTGAGGGGGGAAAACAGCGGTTGTTTTCATGCCCTACAGGGGTGGTGCTAGATACTAAAAAGAACCAGGGCTCAGGCCCATAGGACAAAGAAGAAAAAAACCCCACACAAATGTCATAGGCTAACTTACATATGCTTTAAAGTCTGTAAAGGACCCTGTCTCCTAAGGACACCCCTATTTGTAAAAAGGGATGCATGGACAGGGGAGAGGAGGGCATTTGATTTCAGAAAAAAAAACTTCAGGTTCAAGTGGGGAGGGCTGCAGAAACTGGAGCACATGTGGGCAAAAAGCTAGCTAATCCAGGGGGATCAGATGCAACAGAGATCAGGGCCCCTGTACCTTTATTTCAGTAAGTGCCCATGGACAGCAGGGTGGTGGGGCAGATGGCCTCCCAGAGATTTGGGGCTCCACATGGGTGATTTGAGGCTCCAAATGGGAGATTTGAGGCTCCAGCCCTAGTGGGCCTCCCCCTAACACCGCCACTTGAGAGATTCCCAAAGGCATCTGAAAGGAAGAAGAAGGAAGATGCGATGGAAGTTTGGTCTGATCAGCCGAGGTCTTCTTACATTCCTTAGGGTCCAGCATCACAAGAAGCTCCCAAGATACAGTGGGTCTTGTATGAGGTTAGACATATTTGAGTCTATTCACTTCATTTCTATAACTTTTTAAACAAGGCTAAAAATGTAGGGGGCTAAGAACTGAATGTCAGAAATAGTTCCATCAACATAATACATTAGAGTCCTACATCAGCAAAACCAGATGGAAAAGCACAGCATAAGCATAATTTTTGGGGATGCTTTCTGGAAAAGCATTGTAAACAATATAAAAAGACACTACTGGGTATGAAATTCCATTAGATCCTATTGTGTTATTCCTTCTGGCATACTTCAAGAATACAGCCAGGAAGAAAAAAACAGTGGAACCTACTAGGGAACTCATTAATCATCACTCATATTTTGCATCAAAATATTGGAAACAAATACAACTCACCACAATGGAAGAATGAACAAGGGAGACTGTGGGTTTCAATGTTGATGATGAATAAGCTCACACATTCTAAAAGTCTCTGGGAAAGCTCAACAAATGCACGAGTGTTGTTTTTGGAACAGAGTGTCCTTTGATGTTTTCCTACTGAAACAGAATTAGGAATGGATGAATCTGTCTGTTTCGCTTTCTATAATATTTTTGAAAGCACAAGTTTGTTCCATCCCATTTCCACATCAATTTCTGAAGGTTTATTTCAGAAGTCAGAATGGACATTCATCTGCATTTTCATGCTCATTTCCACACATGTGAGCATTTGTATGCATTTTTTGGTAGGCATTTTCCCTAATTACACATTTTTTGCAAGCAATTTCCCCCTAATCTATGCCCCTTTGCACACAATTGCACCCAATGTATGCATTTATGTACACAATTTCCCCCTAATGGACACATTCTTTTGTATGCCAGTTTTGACTGGAGAACATTGACGCATTTGAAGAAGTGTGAACATTAAAGGATAATCATATTTTGTTCCATGTAATAGTCCAGGAAGTGAGAATTAGGTCTGTACATATCAAAATGCAAACCAATAAATAAATAAACAAACAAACTCCATAGCCCCTAAACAGAACTAAACCTGAATGCAAGATGCTCATGGGAGAGTGTGATCATGCTTGCTGGCCATGGCTCCGCCCTCTACGTATATACAGGATACCCTCCCAAACTTGCACTGAGCCCATACACATGCAGTCTGTATGCGCATAGACTCTTCTATAAGTTATGTTGAACAAATATATGGGATTGGATCCATCAGTGGGTTCCTGTTTCCATCTTGGACAAATCTGTCAGTTTCACTTTTTATAGGGGTTGCAATCCCCCCCCCCTCAAGCACAAATGCATTCTATTCCATTTCCATATCACATTGCAAATGCTTGTATTTTTAAAGACTCTGCGTCAAGATTCATATGATTCTTGATCCACATTTCTGTGCACATGAAAACCTGTAAGCATTTTTGTATGCAATTTTCCTTCATGTACCCCCCCCCCCACAACAATTCCCATAATATGCCTTTTTGTATGCTGTTTCCCCTGATGTACACATTTTTCTTTTCAATGGAAAATTGCATTAAAAATAAATAAATCAGAAGTATAAAAAGAAGATATTTGTAATCCAATTTGAGTACTGGTTTGTGAAGTGTGAATTAGGTCAGTTGTATTAACATGCAAACCAAACAAATCACAACACACACACACACACACCATATCTACTTCCACTTCATCTACCTCAGTGTATTGCTTGAATACTGTAGTTTTAGGATGTTTTGGCTAGGGTTTTGTTTTGTTTTGTTTGTTTTTTATGTACACATGAAACTACCTTTTATCGGGTTAGACCAGTATAACCAGTATGTATGAGACAGTGGATCAGCTATGGGCCTTCCCCATTTGTTTGCTGAATGTTTAAATTCTACTTTAGCCTAGGTTCTGCTCTGAGAGTTTACTTCCTTTAATCTTAATACAAAATCTTAAATATTCCTTTTAAAAAAGTTCATTCAAGTGGCAGCAAAGGGAAACAGCTTGCAGACATAGACTGTGCAAAGAGGCATTCAGCCACCAAGGCTCAAATTCTTTCATCTTTTGGAGCATTAAAATAACTAGGGAAACATAAAATAATAAGCATGGAAAGATGAGAGAGACTACTGATAACTTAGGTTCTTTTTTCATTACTTGATATGTGATACTGTGGAAAAGCCTCAGATGAGGCAACAATCCAAGGTGAATACGCCCATTCAGAAATATTCAGACCAGCTCCAAAGATGAGGTGAGGTGACTAAGGTTCAAAGGGGTCTGAGGTGAAGCAGACTGGTCACAAGGCTTCAAACCTGGTTTAGAGCTTTGGGGGGATTTTTCTTTTGGTGGGGGGATTCAATACCCCTTTTTTTTTACAACTCCCACAAGATTTCTGTATGATCTCTATAAATGGAAAATGCCAGGTATTGTGAAGGGGAGGCAAAGGAGCAGGGATGTATGAGGAATTTGTGTCAGTTTGTTTTTGATCAGGATTGACCCAGTTCACATCTTCTGAATTGAACCCAGACTTGGATGCAATCTGCAGGTGAAGTCCAGCTGCCTTGGGTCCCAGTGTTGGGAGAAAGGCGAGATAATAATAATAATAATAATAATAATAATAATAATAATGACGACGACGACAACAACAACAACAACATAATTTCCAAGCTTGCAATGTGATTAGCAGACCAAACTAATAATAATAATAATAATAATAATAATAATAATAATGTTCAATAGCATGAGTACATTTGAAAAATGCACATGAAAAATGCATACTTTTGAGAAATGAGCTGAAATACACTTTAATCAGTGGGAGAAGACTATGTAGATTTCAAAGATGTGCACAATTGATGCACACCATTTGGAAAAAATACACACAAAAATACAGATGGATTTTCATGTGAAAAGGTAAAAAAACCCAAAATTCACTATTGGATATGGGCTGAAATCAGAATGAACTTCAAGATGGAATTTGGAGAACTTTGGTGAGCTTGGGTTTTGCTAATTTGCACATCCCTACGAGGAGGAGGGAGTTGTTTTGTGACTGACAACTCTCACTTCCAAGCAGGAAATGACTTTATCAAGGATCTCCAATCACAGTGTTTTAGGGAGGGACACGGAAGTGATGTATCAAAGACTGTTCCAGAGAATTCTCTGCCCTTTGTAAGATGTGGCTGAGGACCATGACCTGGGAATCTACAGCTCTATGTCTAACTGTCCTGTTAATAGTGATGTACCCAGACTGCAACTTGGAGCATTGTCTTAGACAGCAAAGGGTTCCTGGGTTCCACAATGTCTCCACCAACCTAGGCTGGGCATTGCTTCTCCTCATCATGAAGGGTTCTTGTTCAAGGTGGGACTTTGTCTGGGTACTGATAGCCTTTACTGCTTGATGGTTGCCTACGGCTCAGCTCTCTCATCACTCACACACACCCCTTAATTTTCTTCTTGTCCTTCAAAAGGGCAGCAAGAATGGAGCTATCTTGTAAGCAGATTTTTGAATGCTAGAGATCCTTCTTTACTGCACAATTTATAACATATAATCAAATGCATCACATCAGTAGTCTAACTGAGGACACACCAAGGAATTTCCAAATTTAGGTCCCACCATCATGTGGTGTTAGTGGTCCCTCAAATAAAGACTTCTTAGAAAAGGGGAAATGACTCATTTTCTCTCTTGCTCTAATCTTACAGATGGTTCAGATTGCTTGAACTTGAACTATCCCTTGAAGTTATGGAGTCTGTTCCACCTGAAGGAAGAGTTTTATGACTTAAAACAGCACACAGGGCCTTTACTAGTCCTAATTCTTCTTTGAGATCTTATCTCTCCTTTGTTCCTGTGCAAAGGCTTTCCCTTCATCATTGCATCTCATTCTCACCGTCATTTTCAGGACAGGATAATCATAGGACAAGCTTTATTTGCTTTGTTCCCATCACTTATATATGTGCAACTTTCAGCTCCCCAAAACTGCAGTTTGAGTGTCAATGTGATGTTTCAAAAAGTTGGTTTAATCTGTGTGTCTGTGGACTGAATGAAGCCTCCAGTAGGCATTGCATCACTTTCGAGAACACTTTTGCAGTAATAAATCCACATCTATGTGAAATATAGAACATGTTTAATTTTTGAAGCCTGTTACCTAGTTATGCATCCTCCACTGACTGAAGCTATGACACCACTCAAAATGTAAATGTGATAAATTAACTCCTTGAGTGAAAAATGGGGACAGTTTGAGCAGAAAGCAAGAGGCACTTCAGCAATAAAAGCATGAGTCTTATATTTGTGGCATACCCTCAAGCTACAGATGGGGGGGGATTGTTTGCACTGCACCATATTTTTTAAGTGTGCAATCCTAGGCAAGTTTAGACAGAAAAAAGGCCTATGGGGGCATGCTGGGAGTTGTAGGCCTTTTTTTCCCCTGTCTAAATTTGCCTAGGATTGCATCTTTAGAACTAACTTAATTCACACTTCCTGGATTATTGTGCATATGGGAAGACAGTCATCCTTTGGACTGTGCACTTCTCCAAATTATGCAGTGCAGTTCTTGGCTCCAAAAATTGTTGTTGTTGTTTTTTAAATGTGTATTTTAGAGGAAATTGCATAAAAAATGAGTCCATTAGGGGATGCTGCATACAAAATGCAGATGTTAGGGGAAATTGCATATAAAAATAAATGCTTTTTTTTCTTTTTTAATTTACATACTAATGCAGAAACTGGACAGAACAGAGAGGATTGAATACATGTGAAACTGGCATGGACTGGAAATAGTGATTTGTCCATCTCCACTTCCAATATTTAAAATAATAGGGACTGTCTGATTGTTGTAAGTCACTCTGGGAGTCTTTTGATTGAAGAAGAGGATATAAATGCTTTGAATAAATGAATTAATGAATACATTCAATAAACACACCTGCCCAGTGATGATCAGTAATGATGTGTAATGCCACAATTTATGCTTGCATGCAACTTACCCACCATGCACCTACATTTTTCTTTCAGGCCCAAATCCAGATGAGGGATGAAAGAGTTCCTGCCTGGGACCAGCAAAGATGTCCCATCCTGGTCCTGTATTGCCTTACATAGCATCTGAACCTCACTGCTTTGCTAGATGAATCCTCCAGTGAGATGACCCATGCCTGTTTGTTTTTTCTAGGCAAGCACCATTAGTGACATTGTACCACCTCCGTAGCAGTTCAGGGGACATGTGTATTAAGGCATCAACCTTAGTATCCAGTTTCCTGGCTTTGTGGAGCTTGAGCCAATATGAAATAGCCTTAACCTTGGTCTTCAGCCAGCAGGTTTTTTGACCACTGAATCAAATCTAGCACAGAAGCAAGTACACAGGCAGGCAGTACTAATCCCAAAAGCAAATATCAGATCTGCCCTCCAGAATTAAAATCAGCTTGTGTTGGCAATATTCAAACAGTTGCTATTTAGACAAGTGTGTGTGTGTGTGTGTGTAATCTAATTCAGAATTGTTCTCAGCCCTCACCCCAGCAAGTGGGTATAGCTCACATTCCAGATATTTGGAGCAACCCACTGGCTGTTGTCCTTCATCAATAACCATGCCACACTAAAGTGTAAAGTGAGAAACCTTTTGTGTCCTGGCTTGGTTTGTTATCGAAGGCTAGGAATGTATGGAACATGCACTCATAGATGGTTCACTGCCAGGTAGAGAGGGGTCAAGGCTGGCAAAGCTGGATCATGTCTGGTAATGCTAGGTCATGTCCAGGAAAGCAGGTTCACAGCAAGGTGAGGTGCTGGCAGGACCTTGGACAGCATACTGCATGGATACTGATTGGAGTGTTTCCTTGCAGAGATAGCTGTTGCCCCAGCAAGGGACTGCAGGCAACTGAGGCCTTAGGAAGGCTGGCATGGAGGCATGTGTCCACACCTTCCAGAGGCTTCACCCCTGCTGGATGCTAGCTGTAGATCTTAAAGAGTCCATGGATATTCCTGCAGCTCCTGCATGGCTGAGGAGCTGTGTGAGGGAGGCATCCAGACATCAAGATTGCTTGGGAGGATTGTTAAGCCCATTTGGTTAAAATTAATAGAAAAGTTGGGTATTAATATGATGGATGGATAGATAGATAGATAGATAGATGAATGGATAGATAGATAGATAGATAGATAGATAGATAGATTCAAATGACTCTTTTCCCATGTTGAAAGAAAGTGTTGGGTGGGTGTTGTGGAGCTTCCCTGACTAGCTCTGCCTTCCCCACCATTGTGCACAGCACCCATGCTTCCACCATCAGTGAAAATGTGAAGAGGTGTGCCCATGTAGAAGTATAGAACTCCTCCACAAGAGGGGCACCCTGATTGGGCCAGGGTCCCCCAATGGCTGTAGGACCTCTACCCACATACATTGGTACATGTGTAGAGCTGTAGAGCCCCTTCTCATGTGGGCTGAATGTGCAGATGATGAGGGGTGTGGTTTCCACATGCCTCCGTGGCAGGAGGAAGGGCTAGCCCACACACTCTTGTGACCACTGGCTTATGTTCTTTCACTGTCTCTCTGTGTATGCATATAAGGTCATCTTATAACTTATAAGGTTATTTATTTATTTATGAATACCATATATATATATATATATATATATATATATATAGAGAGAGAGAGAGAGAGAGAGCATATAAGAAAAACTGAGATCAAAAGCTTCTGACAGCCAGAAAAAATCAAGGGGAAGCTTGTGTGCTGGTTTCAGGAGAAGCAGGGTTCAGTTGGCTTCAGAGAGCTGAATGGTAAAGAGACATGATGTACACCTTAATGCTTAACAACCCCATCACATCATCATGGTGCCTCCATCATCATGTCCTGCCTGTGGACTATGCAGGCATTGGTTGTGGGTGGGTGCAAGGTGCACAGTAACATTTTTACTGGGAACCATCAACAAAAGTATGTGTGTGTGTGTGTGTGTGTGTGTGTATATACATACACACACACACATGTACATATAATGCCAGAACATGGGAGGCTATTATAGTCTGGACGCACCAGAAATTGGCATTGGAAGGAGCTGTTGTATGTTGGAACGCAGACCATCTGCAAAACACATGCTGAATCCGAGGGGATGCAGAGTTGGCAATCAGCATATTTGCTCTATCAATTCCACAAAAGCCAATTATATGTCCTGGGGAGCAGAGTGTTTTGTCTGTTCTAACTCCAGAGGAGAATGCAAATCCAGCTGCAGTCACAGCAGGAAGCTCATTTGGCGAATCCCCAGTGCCAGCTGATTTAGAAGAACCTGCAGCCACCAGCATTTTGGGAAGCTGCTGAGAGCTATTTAAACAGTCTCTGGGGCTTCCTGGATGCTCATAGATGACCAAAGGAGCTCAAAGGGAAGAATAAACCAGGAATTCCCTTTTGTTTCTACTCTTCTATTAGCTGTATTTACAGCTAACAGCTTGCTTTCTGGAAAATCTTGAGTCTGTGTGTGATATCGTATTTTTAAGAATAAAAATGATTGTGAGACACAAGTGCCAATGGCAATAAACTGATTTATATATCATCAGGCGATCATCGTGACCGTAGACTGTCTTCCGATAGGAGAAATTTAAAGAAGATTGTGGACTCAACTGATGAGATGGTCCTGTAAGGCTTTGTACCTAATGATCACTTTGAACATTTGCAGTAGCAGCAAAAAGGCACTTCCTGAATTTTTGTTGTTGTGGGGAGTGTTTGTGGATTGCTCCAAAACAGGGGAAAAGTTAGACTGAAGGCAATGCTGATCCAGAAAGCATTCTCCTCATTCTGAATGGGCTTGGTGTTCCATCAGTGTTCTCATTACAATCTAAGATTGGTTGAGAAGGTGAAAACAAAGGGAAGGGACATCACAGTTATCTTTGCCCCCCACCCCCGCCTCAATCTCTGTGTGGAGCTGCAGGAGAATCTTTATTTGTCTGCCACTGCCTTTAATGTCAATAATGTTAGAGTATGTCCCTATTGACAGTGGAAGTGGGGCCAACATTTGCCACCACAGTGGGACTTGCATGCCCATTACTTGAGAAACATGATCAACAGCTTCTTTGCCATGTTGAAGGGACACCAACTCCCTCATCCATGCTTCTGCGCTGGGCTCCAGCTGGGGTCCTAATGATGCCATGGGGTATGGACCTGCCCCCTAATGTCATTCATCCCATGGAAGGCTTGGTGGGGTTGGGTTGGTGGTGGGGGTGGGTGACACCGTCCCTACCTGCAAGTAGTTCCCCACCCCTCACATAGATGAAGTGAGCAGAAACAACATTTACTCCACCTTGAAACCTAGTTTAAGAAAGGTGTGTTATAAATGTAACAAAAACCCATCAATGGCATTCCTTACAGGATGTTACAGATCAAGTTAGGTAGGGCCGGCCCAGAGCCTCATCAGACCAAAAACACAATGTCCCTCACAGGGAGGCACCATTGCTCTTTTTTTGGATAACATGATTTACATGCAGAAAATCCCAAATTTATTTCTTGCTATCTTGTGGTAGGGCTGGGAAAAACCCTAGCCTACTAAGAGAGCTACTGCCAGTCATAAATAACATGGAGCTAGATGGGACAAGGGTCCAACTGAGTATGGCAGATTTATGTATGTTCATATGTTCAATTTATTTACACTACCGTATGTTATTCATGTCAGTACTTAATATATGTGGGTATACTTCAGAAAACATCAACTAAATTATAGATCATTAACAGGAACAAATACCTCACATTACCAACAGAACCTTATCCAGCAGCCTTCCCTATGCTGATCCACTCAAGGACCACTATTAGGAATGGTTCATCTGAGACTTTTCAGACTTCATGTAAAAATGACCCAGCCATGATAATTCTTGCCTTAGTCAGTGTCATGCAGTCTACTTGTGTTCACCATTGCAATGTGCCCAGAAACTACAACTGGTTCGAAAATTGGCTGCTAAGGTTCTGACTGGTGTAAACAGAATGCAGGAGCATTAATTCCAATTTTTCAACAATGTCATTGACTCTCAGGATCAATCTGAAGTGTGGTTTTTAGACAGATATCCCCCTCCATTTCATGGGACCACTCATAACTCATTCCCCCATGGAAGCTGGGGAGGGGTGAATGGTGGTATTTAATTGGATGATCTTACCTTTAAAGATGAGGTAGCCAATTCTCTCTCTCTCCCTCTCTTTCTCCCCCCCCAGACCCCCCTTGCCTACTACTTCGCTGCACTCAGCATCTAGGTGATATTTCTAAGACCGATGAGATCAGCCACCTCACCTGCCCCAAGGATGTCCCCAAGAATGATGCTATATCACAGGGGTGGCACATATATTTCACCACAAGGACTGAATTCTGTTTTGGAGAAGCTCTCGGGGCCTGCATTCCAGTGGTCGGTGGGGCCATAGGCAAAAGGGGTGTGGCCAGGGAAAAGGGCATGGCCATCTGGAGGGATAGATTGGGGTGCCAGGATGGCAGGATTTGGCCCATGGCTCCCCATCCCTGCTATAGTGTGATATACCATCATTCCCATGGGACATTTTGTCTCAGCAGCTCCTGGGTTGCTAAAGACAGCCAAGCTCCCACTTCAAGGCTATGGGGGGGGGGGGAGAGAAAAAGGAAAAGACTCCTAGACACCTACTCTAGTCTTTAAAAGAAAGACCCCCCCATCCCAAATCTTAGAATGTGCCCAATTTCCCAAAAAAATAGATAAAATTCTAATCTTCAGTGTATATGTGCTTGTTCGGTGTGTGTGTGTGTGTGTGTGTGTGTGTGTGAACATGTGTGTGTGTGTGTGTGTGTGTTATCCTAGTACCAACAAAGTACAATACCAAAGAAAGATACAATTTGCACAATCCTCTACATGTGCAATCCCCTACATGTTTACTTAAGTCCAACTGAGTTCAATCAATGAGATTTACTCCCAAGTAAGTATATCTAGGATTTCAGTCTAAAAGTTCTAAATAATAATAATAATAATAATAATAATAATAATAATAATAATAATAATAATAATTTATTTCTTACCCGCCTCTCCACTCAGATCGAGGCGGGGAACACAAACACAAAATACACAACTAGTTAAAAACATAGTAAACATTATTAAAATATTCTTTAAAAACCTTTAAAAGTATCCTATAAAGTATATAAAGGGGTAGATACACAGCTGCTGCTGTGCATGAACATCTGACACAAAGTTAGCAGGAGTTTGGCTCTTCAGCTGAGGCTTAGTTTACTCTGCCCCCATCCCTCCCAAACCAATTCATCTGAAACAGCACACATATTGGACAGAATGTAATTAGTCAGACTGGAGTCTGGCCAGATTGGCATGGGGCACTTCCAGGATCAAGCAGGAAGACTTGATGGATCAGTGTTCTGATCTGATGTGGCAAATTGTACCCTCTGTTTTCCCGGGAAGAGAAAACATGCAGTCAGCAGTACCACCCCCTCTCTTTGCATTGTGTATCAAGCACTTAATTATCTAATTGAACCTTTTGCAAGTAAAGAGGAAAAGACATCTGGCAGATTTTTGTCCTCATAAATCTTGGTCTTTTCACCTGGTGGCTGGAGGCTTCTTCAGCAAAGATTTTTAAAAAATCATGGCTGTGTCAAACTTTACTAGAAAAGAAGCTGCATGGACTGATTAAAGCAATTCCAGGAGAGCGGTGCCAGCACCCCTACTTCTCACTAGGGATAGCTGAGTATTTTGTTTCAGTTCATTTTTTATAAGAACTGACCATAATTCACAAGTTTCCTCATCTCTGGGTCAGAAAAAAAAAGTTTTTTTTTATTTTTTAAATTGAATGTGGGGTGAAATGAAACTGACAGATTTGTCCTCTTCAGTGTCTGGGTTTGGATTCCTGTGTATTCAACCACAACAGTGCTGCAATGGGGTTGCCAGTGCCACACCTTTTTTTCCCTGACAGGATCTTTATCTTTAACAGCTGTGCAGAAAGATCAGGTAGAAGGTGATGTGAAAGAACTCTGCCAGAATCTCTGGTGATCTGAGGCCAGCTGGCGTAGATAATACTGGATTAGATGGACAAATAACCTTACCTGGTATATGGCAGCTTCCTTTATTTCTACAGTGGTAGTGGTCTTAGATTTGAAGCTAAGCATTTTAGAGCTAGTGATTTTTGGAAAATTTGTTTCAGTTTGTTTTTGATCAGGATTTACCCAGTTCACACCTCTTGAACTGAACACAGACTCAAGAATCATCTGTGGTTGAAATCTGTACATTTCCAAACATGCAATTTGATTCATGGACCAAAAAAGGTGCATTCAACAGCATGTGCACATTTGAAAAATGTGCATGAAAAAAAAATGTGTACTTTTGAAAAATGCCCTCAAACATGCTTTAATCAATGGAAGAAGAACATGCACATTTCAAAGACATGCACAGCCAATGAGTACATTTGGGGAAATACTCATGAAAATATACCTGAAGAGCCAGTGTGGTGTAGTGGTGAGAGTGTTGGACTGCAACTTGGGATATCCGAATTCTGGTCCCTACTCAGCCATGAAGCTCACTGGATGACTTTGGGGAGGAGGGATGAACATTGCATGGCCCAAGTAATAAAAAAAATTAAAATAAAGTATGAATCCCCACCTCCTACTGTATGTTAATATGGAAGATAAGTGAAGAATGGCCTTCAGCTGAATCTCCCATTCATCAATGTACAACATCTGCATTCATTGTAACTGCCTGCCTGTCTACCCATAGTCCTCCCTTCTTCCCACTTTCTACGTTGGTTTATGACAGCCTTCCCCAATGTGGTGCCCACCAGTTGTTTTGCATTTCAACTTCCATCAGCCCTAGCTAGTATGACCAATTCTGAGGAGTTGTAGTCCAAAACATCTGGAGGGCAATAGGTTGGGGAAGGCTGGTCTATGAATTCTCCCTGTCTTCTCATCCTTGCTCCTGACAAACATTGGGGAGAGGGGAAATGAATTTACCCCCAAAAACCCTTTTGAAATCAATAAAGCATTAAAAAAAATGTAGGAAATATGCACATTTGAGTTCATTGGTTGCAGAAAAAAAATGGATTTTCTATTTTAAGAAAATGACATATTCTCCTCACAATGTACACAAGCAGTATCTGGATTTAGGCAGAGCTAAGCCAAAACTCACAGCCATTTCACCAAGAAGTCAGGCTCTATTCTACATGATCAAGGACTAGATAGAATCAAAAGCAGAGACAGGAAAGCACACAGAGAAGAAATCAAATTTTTAACAGCCTTGCCCAGAAGCAAAGTAGAAGGGCTGATTAATCCCTTGCTTATTACCTTGTTTAAATTTATTCTGGCAATATGCAGGCATGGCTCAACTAGATAGGGTTTTTTTTTTTACAATGGATCTCAATCTTATACTAACCCAATTGCCAGCAGCCAAAGGCTTGTTGACTTTATTTGACCTTTCAATCTTGTCTGTCTGTCTGTTTGTCCATTTGTTTGTTACATTTGTATCTTACCATTCTACCAGTGCTTTGAGAATGTTGTCTATGAGGATTGCCCATAACCTAGAACTTAGATGGCTTCCCTTCAGATCATTCTCATGGTTAGGTCAAAGTGGTCCTGGTGGTCAGGAAGTGGATCTCCTTCTAAGTATTCCCATCTCATTCTAAGGTGATATTAATATCCAGTTCCTCTCTCTGGTGCCATTAATGTCTGCTACTGCTTGATTTGCTCATGTCCAAACAGCCAGTTGTGGACAGCCATACTGGCTAAAGCAGCCTCCCCCAATCTGTTGTCCTGGATTTTTAGGGAATAGCTGGTTGGTTTTGCTTTACTGGTCTTGCTGGGAAGACTATTGAAAAAGATATGTGGGGATGACATCTATGATCTTATGAATTTGTAATGGGCAATGGTATTTGGATGCTCAGCTGTTTCTATCTTCATGTCCAACTTCCTATCATTGTTGGATAAGGCATCCTTTGAACAATTAGGAACTGAGAAAAGATGCCTCCTTTTAAAACATTTGGACTGTGTTCTAGCAGTGAATCTTAGAATATAAAATAGTCTTGACTGATTATCAGTGTTAAAAACACATAGTCCAAGCCATATAGGTCCAAGCCAAATGGATAGATGCTGATTTTCAGAGAAAAAAATGCTTTAAAAATTCTCTTCTCATCAGGATAATATTATGCTTCATCAGCAAGTGCAAGTTAACCCTTTGGTGATGCCATCTATCCAGCTTGTCAGGGCAATACTGGAAAATGTCGATCATTTTCTCTATCTTGGCAGCCATATTTCTATTACAGCTAACATTGACAGTGAAATCCAGCATCGTTTGAGCTCCACAAGTGCCGCATTTTCTCGAATGAAACATAAGAGTGTTCGAGGATATCTGTAAGGAGACCAAAACACTGGTTTATGAAGCCATTGTATTACCAACTTTATTGTATGCCTGCGAAACATGGACTATCTATAAAGAACTTCCAATGGCCCCTCACCTGGGGCCGGGGAGAAGGCTTGCGCGTGGGGGAGGAGAGAAGAGGCAGGCAGCTGGTCAGGTGGGTCACTGGTAACGAGCCAATGGCTCAAAAGGGCGGGGACACAGCAGGTGAGGGGGATTCAACTAAGCGATAGCTTGTCTCTCCCTGTGGCGGGAAGTGCGGGTTTAGGCAGGAACAATTAGGGTTATGGACTGGTGATCATCCAGTGGCACCTTTCAAGGTGACTGACGTTTACCCAAGGCTGCCCTCGCCAATGCCATGAGGCTTGGCACAAGAGAGATTGGGACGGCTTTGGGGTTTTACCTTTCTCACCTACTTTGGGAGCCTGGAGGCACCAAAGCAAGGTGACGATGGTAAGGCCCTCCAGCTCCACATGGAGGGCAACTGGGCGGTGGCGGGCCATCCCACCTCCGGTTCAGTTAAGATGCATTCGCCAAATATTGGTCTTTTTTCCCAGCCAAGGGCCGGGCTAGGTTAGAACCTGCACTTCACCCTTCACAGATCTTCAATTCAATAAATGTGGCCCTGATTTGAAACCATATACCCTGTGTCTGCCTCTTCTTTATCTCGCCTTTACACGCGCAAAGAACTTCCAATGGCCCCTCACCTGGGGCCGGGGAGAAGGCTTGCGTGTGGGGGAGGAGAGAGGAGGCAGGCAGCTGGTCAGGTGGGTCACTGGTAACGAGCCAATGGCTCAAAAGGGCGGGGACACAGGTAAGAGCTTATTTAAGCTCCTGGGTTCCCGCCCTCTGTCTCTTGCTCCTGTTTTCCAGCTCCCTCCACTCCCGCCCTCTGAGCAGTGTAGGCTCCTCTGGCCGCCCGTTTCCTGGGGGCCGAGTACGAATTTTGGCTCATTGTCTCAATTGGCCGGGGCAATGGGTGTGTTTCGCCTACTCTACACTGTGAAGCAGGGTATGAGACTTTTTGAATTCGATTTCGATCCCGCCAGGGGGATCTTAGCTAAATTGGTCGCATTGGCGGGAAGTGCGGGTTTAGGCAGGAACAATTAGGGTTATGGTGATCATCCAGTGGCACCTTTCAAGGTGACTGACGTTTACCCAAGGCTGCCCTCGCCAATGCCATGAGGCTTGGCACAAGAGAGATTGGGACGGCTTTCGGGTTTTACCTTTCTCACCTACTTTGGGAGCCTGGAGGCGCCAAAGTAAGGTGACGATGGTAAGGCCCTCCAGCTCCACATGGAGGGCAACTGGGCGGTGGCGGGCCATCCCGCCTCCGGTTCAGTTAAGATGCATTCACCAAATATTGGTCTTTTTTCCCGGCCAAGGGCCGGGCTAGGTTAGAACTGCACTTCACCCTTCACAGATCTTCAATTCAATAAATGTGGCCTTGATTTGAAACCATATACCCTGTGTCTGCCTCTTCTTTATCTCGCCTTTACACGCGCAAACGTCATTTCTACCTTCTTGAAAGATTTCATCAACATTGTCTCTGGAAAATCCTGCGAATTACTTGGGAAGATAGGTGAACAAATGTCAGTGTACTGGAAGAAGCAAAGACTACTAGCGTTGAAAAAAATGATCCTTCAACGCCAACTTCAATGGACCGGTCATGTTGTTCGAATGTCTGACTGCCGTCTCCCAAAGCAGTTACTTTATTCCCAACTCAAGGATGGAAAGCGGAATATCAGTGGTCAGTATAAGAGGTTTAAAGATGTTCTTAAGACTAATCTAAAAATATGCAATATAAACATTGAAAACTGGGACGCTCTAGCTCATGAATGATCTAAATGGAGGTTGGCCTTTCACAAAGGTTCCATGGACTTTGAAGAAGCCAGAGTGCAAGGTGAAAGGGAGAAACGTGCTAGGCGAAAAGCACGTCAAACGAATCCTTTACAGGACCATCTTCCATCTGGAAACCTGTGTCCTCACTGTGGGAAACTGTGTGGATCTAGAATTGGCCTCCACAGTCACTTACGGACCCACCGCTAGAGTCTACACAATTTTTTTAGAATTTCCTCCTTTTATAATTTTCTTTTTGTAATTTTATCCCGGAAGACGAGTGATCGCCTACTATACTACTATTAATGAAAACTTCCCTGACTTTTCTTCATTCTAAAATGTCAGTTCTTCAAACTGAAAAATGCACCTGCTTTCAATATTTAGATAAGGAAATGGTTTTGCTGACATATCCAATCATGTTGTTGCTCTCAAATGCCATCCCCAGCTTTTCTGCATTGATTTCTATTTCTCTTTACAAAAAAATCCTCACACTGCCTTCCTTCCTTCCTTCCTTTTTTAAGGAAGATGTCCATTCCACTTTGAAAGAGAAATTATGTTCTTCCCAAAGGGCAAAAATCCATTGCTTTCAGAGCCTCCTTAGAATTCAGGGATATATTACACTGACTAACATAACAGAAATCTTAACGTCTTAAAGCTCAGTGTTCAGCTTCCACCTTCTTTAGCTGTTCTGATGTAAATCAAAGGGTACTGTAGTCACAGTGGCTATTATAGAACACTGAGGGTGGAATATTCTGAAGTGTGGCATTAGCTGTAGATGAGTGATGTCAGGTATTATCCTCCAGGCTGAGACCATGTGGTTTTAAGGGGTCAACTCTATATATCCAGAAGATTTATCTTGTTCTTCGATAAGATGAAATCTCTGTTGCAATGACTTGCGTGAGGGGCTGTGATTATCTGAACTGAAGTGCTTTGCAACTGGTTGTTCCATTTTTTTCATCAGTACTGTGGATTTGGTTCCTAAAACGTGTGTAGGTCAGTTGTTGTTTTACTCACATATGGCATCCTGTGTGTTTGTATTCAGTGATGTAAATTATATTGCAGGTTCTGCAGATGATGATTTTTTGTTTTTTTTCTTCTTCTGTGTGTTCAGTGTTTGTTTGTTTATGGTACTCTTGGAGGTAACTGTTTCCCAGAGATAACACAAGTGATACTGTATTTGGATTCACAAGAATGTGATCCAGGATTGCTGGTTCATAGTGTAAGCACTGCACTCAATAATAATCTGTAGATTTGTATGCTGGCAGAATGCTGTATCAGGAGGCTTGCTTTAGCAAGATGCTCAGACTTGGCTAACCATGGGTAGCTTCCTCTGATTGCAGGTGTCATAGGGTTGTGTGCATACAAACAAAACTCAAGTTTGTCAAAGTTTTCCAAAATCCACTTCAAAGTTCATTCTCTCTAATCTCTGTATCAGATTGTGATCTTCGGTTGTTGTCTTTCCACATAAAAATCTGTGTGTATTTTTGTGCATTCCCCCCAAATGCACACATCAATTGTGTGCATCTTTGAAATGTGCACATTCTTCTCCCATTAATTTTATCATGTTTGTGCACATTTTTCAAAAGTATGCATTGATCCATGCACATTTTTCAAATGTGTACATGCTGTTGAACACACTTTGGGGTGTGTGTGTGGGTTCTCAAGATCAGAAATGTATGGACTGCGTTTGAGTCTGTGTTCAGTCTAAAAGGTGTAAACTAGCCAAATCCCGATAAAAAATGAACTGAATTGAATTTCTCATCCCCTAGTCATTAGATGCTGGATAAAAATCTCCCACAAATTGGATGTATTGTTCTTTGTTGACTGACACCTTCATGGAGAAAAGTTTCTCAAGATAATGCAGATGCCCAGTGGGTGTTGTGTAACTACCTACAGTACCTACAGCTACAAGGTATGGCTACAAACACAAGGTATGCACTTGCAAGAACAAAGGTAAATTCCCAGAGAAGAACCGATTGCAATATGCACAGGATATCTATCTTGTTATAGCATCCTGTTCTTACCAGATTACTATTGATAGCTGGACTTCAAACACCAATCAGCAACTCTAGATCACATGTTTATGGACTGAAACTGTATATCTCCTGTGTTTACCTCTGGGAGACAGTTAACTCCAGACACTTCATGACTGGCAGAATTTACTATACCGAACAAAATATCATCTGCAGATTGTGCAATGTAATTTACACAGCTGAATGAAAATGCACATAATGCTATATTCAATATATGGCTAAAACAACAACTGAAGTATGCACATGTTTTAGGAATCATAAATCAACAATCTTGATTAAAAGGGGGGGGATAACCACTTTAGTTCATATAATCACAGCCTCTCATGTTTTTACATTATCATAGCAGCAAGTCAATCTGATCCAAGAATATCAGAAACACAAGAAAAGAAAGCTTCTGGATATATAGACTTGACACCTTAACACCACATGGCCTCGACCTGGAGGATATTATGTGACATCACTCATCTACAGCTAATGTCACATTTCAGAATATTCTATCCTCAGTGTTCTATAATGGGAACCTTGGCTGCAGCACCCTTTGATTCACATCAGAGCAGCTGAAGGAAGTGGAAGCCAAAACATTTTGCTGTCAGATTTTAATATTTCTGTTATGTTAGTCCTGCAATAAATATATCCTTTTAGAGATTAACTGCATCCTTTCAGGAACCAGAACAAACTTATCTGAAGTGTTGTTTTAAAAAATCCTCTCTCTCCTGCACCCATCTCTCTCCCCCTCCTCCTGAAAGATATGAACCAGTTATGTGCATTGGCATCAATGGGATTATTATATACATAAGAAAGCAATTTACTCCCTCAGTAGCAAGCATGGAGAAGTTGGCCAGTTTCATAAACCATCCTTGTTTTTTAAAAGGAGCCAACCACATACTGCTGCATAATTTTAATTAGGCAGTGTAACATTATTGTGGATGAAGAACCTCTTTGTACATTGGAACAGACAGACTGTTTAGCTGAAAACAGCCACAGTCAGGAACTGACAGCAGGAGTTCTGCGGTGCTGTCTGGCAGATCTCTTGCTGCAGATCATAAAGGATTAATTAAAATTGTATAAAGCTGAAAAGAGGCCCAAGGTAAACATAGAGCCAAGTGGAATTGCACTAAGCAGTATTCAGAATGTTAGTTCTATAGCCTGGGGCTGGGCAGTTCGACAGATTGCTCTCCAAACTGGGCAACATAGAACTCCAGTGTAAGTATTGGTTTGCCTGAGTTTAAAAAACGCAAAAAAACAAACAATAACCACCCATCACCCCCAAATCAAACTCTTGACTAAACAAATGAATCTTGGGAAGATGCACTCATATTTCCTCCATCCTCATATGTACTGTAGTACATGTCTTATGTAACCCAATATTTTATTTAGAAGGGTGAAAAGTCAGATTTCTTTTTTGCATGGTGCTGAGGATGGGGGAATTAAATGTACAACAGATTAAAGGATTTCCCTCATTCTGTTCCTTTGATCATTTCTCTTGTTTGTTTTATTACTCGCTACATTTTAAAATCATCCAATAACCATAGTTCTCTGGGCAACACACAAATAAATTGCAATCATAACTAAAGATGGATCAATCTGTCAGTTTCACTTTCTTCCACATTCATTTCTTCTTCTTTTTTAATCTCAAGTTCTTTATCTCCTGAATATCAACAACTTCACAAGTAAATTCTTATCAAAAAGTAACAGAAAAGATATTCTCATGTATCTGCACTGGTCAAATTCGGTAGGTACAGGAATTCCCACCATGGAGAGGATCATGATATACTGTACCTGGCTGCCATACAATAGTTGTTAAAGATGAGGAGGAACCCAAAAAATAAATGGAAATTCGATACTAACATGGTTGAACACACAGGGATTTAAACACAGACTTTGAAGAGCAAAGCACTCAAAAGCTGGGGCTTTGATGGACAAATCTGTCAGTTTCAGCTTCTCCCTCATTCATGTTCTTTTCTTTTCATTTTAATCTCAAGGGGTTTTCTTGTCCCAATATGGAGAACATTGCAAATTTTGATACATTTTTATCAAGACCAAGCTGAAACAAAATTCTCGCCCATCCTTTATAACAACATACAAAATAAAAGAATAACAGATAAAATAACATAGGAGAAAACAATCTAAAGCCAACAGCAGAGGATAAAACAATGCGAAGACCTAAAATGCCAAAAGGATCACCATGTGGGTGCTAATTGAGCCTTTCTAGGGAGGGCATTCCACAAGCAGGTGGGGGCGTGTGTCTCCAATGACAAGCCTCTCTCTCCACTAACTATCTGCCTTGCCCATGTGGTGGGGGGAACCCAGAGGAGTGTATAAGATGGTGACCTTATGGTCCAGGTAGGTAAACATGGGAGTTGTTCCATCAGGTAACCTGGCTCCAAGCTGTTTAGGGCTTTAAATGTAAGAACAACAACAACAACAACAACAACAACACAAAAAACCACCGCCTTTGAATTGGGCCCAGAAACAGATTATTTTGTCCTATACCGTACACACTAGGATAAAGAGGATTTGGCATTGTCTGATGGTTAGCCCAATGGCATGATGGCAGAAGCTGGGCCACCAAGGGAGTCTGAATAATCAGATAACATCTCCCAGCTCCAACATCACTTCCTGAACCCCAGGGGCAGAGTGGGCAAGAGATCTAAACTGAAGTCCATACCAGGAACTGAAATAGATATCTGGCAGCATCTGCCACCCCCACCCCTCTTTGAGTGTCTTCTGTAAGAAATTGAAGACACTTGCGGGCTTCTGGTTTGTAACATCTTAAATATCTGTGCTGGCCATTTTAACTTTTTTCATACATTGGTAATTCCCTTCCCCTGACCACACGTAGCTGTGGGTGGGGAGAATTTTGTGCATGGGGGGGGGGGAATAGGAGTGAGACCATTATGGGGTGATCCCCCCCTCCAGTGAGGCTCCATGAGGGCCGGGCGCCAGGGTCGGGAATAGGCAGGTTTTAGTTTCATCATTAGAAATATTTGATTTAGATTGTTGGTTTGTCTGCCTCCAATCATTATGGTCAGACGCTTCTGTGTGTTGGTGTATTTTATAGAGCTGGCGTATGTATGTGTACTGTTAGTTGATATAACCATGATGGTTGAAACAACAAATAAATCATAAATCATAATAATCAGACATTGGGTGATGATGGCAGAGATCTGAAGTCAGATTTTTAAAAAGAGGGCTGTGTGTGATCACACTTTTGGTGGTACCTAACATGTTACAGTCTAAAACTCTCACTCTGTGGCTTCATATAAACATTGAGCAGAAGAGGAGACAGGATGGATACCTGCAAAACACCAGATGGAAAGTCAAGGGGGAAAGCTGAGATTTATTATCTTTATCTTGTTTGTCCTCACAATATCCTAGGATGGAGATCATGATTATCCCTATATTAGAGGAGGATGAGGAGTGCAAGGGGAGAGATAACTGACTTACCCAGGAACAACTTAAGATTATGGGCTGAGCTGAGTTGCATCCATTGTGCTAACCAGACTTAATTCTATGTCCATCCAAATCAGATCCTGATTCTGCTTGCACCTATATGCAGTGTTGTTCAGCTTTAGATGCCTGTTCCTGATTTACACTGGTGTGATGGAGGAACAGGGACACATAACACTGTACAATTAATAATCTTGATGATTGCAGAGTTTTTTTGGGTTTTTTTTTTTTTTTAACAGTGCATGAGTGACTGCAGCAGCGCAAAATAACTAGGTTTGCCCTTTTGCTTTTTCTAATTCCAAAATACCCCCAGGCACCAGTCCACCTTCTAGAAAAATAACCTACAAAAACCTTCCGATTATTTTCGTATTAAAAAAAGAAGAAGAAAAAGAAAAAGAAAAACCCAGCAGTTTGAGAAAGAAAGAGTGAGTGAGAGGGAGAGACAGAGAACAGCAGCAGGAGAAAGGGAAGTCAGGGGTTGCTTCAGGGCAAGACAGATACATTGGCCAACTCATGTGGATGCCCACAACTTAGAATAAGAAAGACTGCTGCAGGGCAAGCAAGACTGAGCAGCAGGAATGGCTGAGATTGTAATCAAGGGCATAGTGTGCAGCAGCAGGTTTGAGGCAACCTGGGAAACTATGGAGAGAAATGCAAATACTGGAATTATAGGACATGCTGAAAGGCAAGGAAGGCTTCTGTGTGATGTTACATCCTAAAGGGAAGCATGAACAGTCTTTGGATTTGCAAAGCTTGGCACAGAAGAGGGGCAGGGCAGGCTTCCCAATACACCTGTCCAGGGGAAGAAGGTAAAGTAAAAGCAGGAAGGCTCTTGGAGTCCCCCCCCCCAAACCATGATCAAGCTCCAATTACTCACATTCTGGGACCCAAGGGAGAACTAGCTGTCAGTCCAATGGGGCCAGGAGCAGGTGTTTGGTCCAAAACAACCCTGCCTCATAAGAATGAATTACATAGAAAGCTGCCATTGAAAACAGCTGGTGCTGGAGAAGAAAACGATTAGGGATGACTAACACTAAATAGGAGCAACAATGGGGTGGTGGTGGCTGTTGCTGCTGCTGCTTTTGCACACCATTTCTGGGCAGGATGATCATTCTGAGTACTGGGAATCTTGAATTTCATCAGCAGTATCCTTAGAACGTCCACTACAACCATTCTCAATTCACCTCAATGCCAATTCTGGGAAACTGTGGGGGGGGGGGATAGATTTGGGAGCCTGGTCCTAAATAGAAATGTCTAGTTGCAGTACTTGGATACGGACTTACTCACATTTAGAAAAGGGATTTACGAGAATTTCATTTCAGTTCTCAAATCATTCGAAAATTCCCTGTTCACAACCCCAAATGTGAACAAGTCAGAGCACAGGTTCTCCAAAAATATTTGCAACTTCCCAAACATGTGTTCTTGTTCACAAAACATGCACTTCAAAAAATGTGCATGTTTAAAAATGCACACATTAAGAAACACACACTTTTAAAAACTTGCATTTTCATGCTTGGCAGTGCAATCCTATGAGGGTGCCTGCAGCACCCTGAAGCTTGGGGATTGCAGGCATCCAGTTGAGGGTGGGAGGAGCACAGCGAATAGGATATCCTCCGAGTCAACCCTCAAAAACATCTAGACAGGCGATTTCAGCTGTCTAAATGTTTCTCCCCTCCTCCTGAAGAGGAGAGTCTGGGGCACCACCTGGATTCTTCATAAGACGGTGGCACTTCACCCCTCCCCTCCCTGCTCCCTGGACCCCCCCCCCCCATGGGAAACCAAGCATGGTCTTCTGTGCATCATTTCCCTCTGGTGCAGAAAGAACTGTGCAGGGCACCAAGTTGGGGAGGCGGGCACTCCGAGGAAAGGATTTCTGAGGCTGCAGCACCTTCTATGCCTCTTCCTATGTCCCCCCAGATAAGGTGGAGGAACACAGGATTGTGCCCTTAGTCACTTTTAAAGATGCACATTTTAAACATTTGCACTTTCACACCTTAGTCAAAAGAGGAAAAGTGCACACTTTAAAAAATGCACATATTTTAAATTGCAGTCAATAGGAGGAAAGTGCACACTTTTGAAAAATGTGCACTTTTCCTGTTCAAAAAGTGCACTCCCCCCCCCCCCTGTTTGAATAAACTGAAAGGTCACAAACAAGAGCAGGAGCAAACCAAACCAAGCTTTGAAGTGAAGTTAGGAGAATTTCGGCGAACTTGAGCATCCCTGGTTCTCCCCCATTCCTAGCGACTGAAATTGATGGAACTGAAGTTCTTTTTGACTGAGAAGCCCCATTGATCTCAATGATTAAATCTGGATCCAGCTGGGTATAAGACCTCCAGAGGGGCAATTTCTGCTATAATCACAATTCATTTTACAATTACCATAATTGCAAGAATTGCTTCCTGGTATCTGTGGCCATATTTGTGGATGTCTTGGGTGACATGTTGTGATAGGCTCCATGAGAAATGGGTACACCGGGGGCTCTTTGTGTGGGGAAGATTAACATTGCTGGGGTTTCATTTGAAGACAGAAGTTAGTTCAGCTCACTCTGCAGCAGAAAAACCCACACATTCCTTTTCTGGTATGTCTTCCCTTTAGTATGTCTACCTGGCTTTTTCTGGCATGAGTTTTTGCCTGCAACATCCAGTTTCTAAAGGAACATGCAATGAACTGAAAAAACATACACTGGAGGAAAACCTAGTTCACAAACAGAGAACTATAAAAACAACAACAGGAATATCAAACAGACCCTGAATAATGGCAAATGAAACATATATCAATATAATATGCAACTAACTGGGGACAATTAACTTTTTGAGTAATTTAACAGTAGGAGCTTGATTGCATCCTATATCCATTTTTGGCTGGTCTTAAATAAAAGATGCATTCTATCATAGGATTCCTTGATACTGTTCCTCATTTATGCTGGTATGAGTAAGAAAGGAATTCCCAAAGACTGTGCACTCTAAATAAGATCAACTTCAATTACAGTCCTTTCTACTAATGATTTATCCTTTCCACCCACCCCACTCTAGCAATGCTGAATAAACAAACACATTATTATTATTGTGGAAACATTCTCTTCTTGGTGGTTATATGAATTTGAAAGTCACTGTCTGCTTTCACCTCTGCCGTGCTATGGAGAATGAAATTGGGAGCATATGGCTGGTAGATGAACAGAGTGATCAAGTTGCCCAACGAACAACTTTCCCGACAACTAGAGGTGGAAATCTCTGAAACAAAGTGCAGTACAACCAGCTCAACACATAGTGAGCCATTCCTTGGCCACACTGGTTCATACAGCAAACAGGGAGTTACATGATTGAATGCTCACCACTGAGAAGCTCCATGCACACAAGAGCTTAGGTGGGAGACTGCAGGAGCTGCCAGCACTAGAACCAGCAGCCCGAAGATGTACACTCCCCCTTACCCTTGCCTGAAGCAGTGAGTGGGACTGCAGCACCATTGTGCCTGGCATGGAGGGAAGTGTGGCAGTGTCCCAGGATCATGAGGATGCATGTAGTGTTCTTGTGCATGAGGCCAGCAGGAGCAGGGTGAGGGAGGCACTATATATAAACTGTCCCTGCCTCTTGCCACCCCTCTTTGCAAATGTCATGGTGCCCACCCTTAAGTTGGCAGTATACATGTAAGCAGGGCTTTTTTTCTCAGAGAAAAGGTGGTGGAACGCACCCCCCCTCCCCTGGCCACGCTCCTACCCACCCCTAGGACCGCCCCCTAAAACCGCCCCTTTAGAGAACAGGGATGCAAGTAAAATTTGGGGGGGCTATAAAAGTAACCCTAACCTCCCCTTGTCTCCCACCAGAAGTACCTCGGCCTTGTCGGGGTTCAGCCTCAGCATGTTCCTTCTCATTTAGTGGTCTACTAATTTTGAGCTCATGCTACTGTGGTTAGGTGGCTGGGACAGTGTAGGGGATTCTGTTGGTGCACCAGTTACCTGCTGCTCAACAGTTTCTCTTGCTGAGCTAGACAGGGGGATCTTGGGCTCCCTGAGTGATGTCCTACCCCAGTGCTGAGCTTATTGGCACCGGAAAAAGCTATTCCCTGCAGCGATCAATTCGGCAGTGATGTAATGGAATCTCAGTGCATAATGAGGACAGAGAGGTTTAAACCTCCTATCCCTGTGCACTAATATGGGGGAGGGGGAGTGTGTGTGTGTGTGTGTGTGTGTGTGTGTGTGTGTGTCTGAATGAGGTCCGGTCTTGGCCACACCTCCACCTTTGGGCATTCTTGAGCATGTTATATGATCATATTCCAGGGCATGGCCTGAAGGCCTATTAAGGTCTGGGTCTGACTGGATGTCTGGATGGGAGACTGTGTGAGAGAACTGCCTTGAATTCTCTCAAGGAAATGTGAAGTGACCTGTCAAGGTGGATGGACAAGATTTCTGGCTGCACTATGCACACACCCCTTTCCTTACACTGGCTCTAGCAATTTCTAACTCCCATATTTCTCTGGCAGGAGTGGGTAATATGTAGCCCTGCAGACAGGGCCGGTGCAAGGCAGTTTGGTGCCCTAGGCAAGATCAGATATTTAGCGCCCCCCCTTCCCACTTGAGCCCTCCCTCCCTATTTCTGGTGCCCCCTTTAGCCCTGCGCCCTAGGCAGCTGCCTAGTTGGCCTAATGGTAGCACCGGCCCTGCCTGCAGATGTTTTTGCCTACAACTCCTATCAGTCCTAGCCAACATAGCCAATGGTGAAGAATCATGGGGATTGTAGGCCCCAAAATCTGGAGGTTTATTGCCTGAGACTATTCAATTTTATTTTTAAATTAGGGCTTACTTGGAATCTACATCTATATCTACATCTATCTATCCATCTATCTATGGATCCACAGAGCCAGAAGCATTTTGCTTCCTTTGCTTTGACTGAAATTGATGAAATTATTCTACTGAGATTGAATAGGAATTTAGGCCTGTAGCCTAACTTCTCCCTAACACGTTAGCTTTCCATATGCATGGGGAGGACTTTGATATCAGAGCTCATTCAAACAGGTAATACCTACATGTATTTTTGAGTGACTAAAGGCACAAACCTATGCATGTTTAGGCAGACAAAAGTCCCACAGTTTCCAGCATTCCCCAGCCAGCATGGCTGGCTGGAGGATGCTGGGAATTAGGATTCCTCCCCCCCCATCTAAACATGCAAGGGCTGCACCCTTAATCTTGTGTAGACCGCACCACTTGACTTTTGCTGAATGTTTGAATAGGCTCATTGACAGTTCAATTCACTACCTTTATATTTATCTATTCTCTCCCTGCTTTCAGTCTTTATAACTGGTTCTGCCACTGATGGGAAGTGTGTCTCTGTAGTTTCATTCTCTAGCTGGAAGAATTAACATATGCTAAAGTGCTGCTCTTCTTCTTCTTCTTCTTCTTCTTCTTCTTCTTCTTCTTCTTCTTCTTCTTCTTCTCCTCATAAGCACAGCTCCCTCAGGGCAGGAAGATAATTCTGAATACATTTCATTTGACGACCATGAACCATATATATATATATATATATATATATATATATACACACCTCGTATAGAGAATGCATAATGCAAGTATCTCATCTTCTAAACAAGAAAGTAGGACATGTTCCCCACTAGGGTGAAAAGATAATAATAATAATAATAATAATAATAATAATAATAATAATAACAACAACAACAACAACAACAGAACATCAACTGAAGAAGCATAAAAGCTTTAGCAAGGCAATGTCAAAAATAGAAGACATTTCTCTAAGATTCATGTAGATACAAATATAAGCATAGCTTGCAGTTCAGATTACATAAATGCAAAAAAAAAAAAAAGCAGCAATACAGGAGAAGAATTACAACAACAACAAGGAAAAAAATGGTACAAAGTGATGAATCTCTGCCTCAGTTTCTGCTTCAAGAATATTCGAATGTTGTGCGATGCATTGCCTTTGCTTCCAAACATCAGATAAGTGTTGGGGCACATTCAGCAACTATTTCTACACCTGTCACTGTCAATGGCATAAATACAAATGAGCCGGTCTGTTGAAAATGATAGTAATCCAAAGCATTCTTAGCATTCTTTCACAACTATAGCAAGGTCTAGAGATGGTCAGGAGATTGAGGAGAACTCTGCCCACAGTTCCAGGTAACAGATATACATCCCCAAATTGGGTGTGGGCAACCTTTACCCCATGGCCTAATTCCAAAAGCCCTCTGTCTGAAAGCAATGGACTTCCCCCAGCCCCGCCTTCTGGGGTTGGGGAGAACTTTGCGTGTGGGGGAGGGATGGGGAGTCAGAGACACACCTGGTCATGCCGGCTGAGCCAACGGGCTGCAGCAGGGCGGGGAGATGGGAACCTCTTTTAAGGCTCTGTCTCCCCGCCCTCGGCCTCTGGCAAGAGCAATCTGTCCCTCCTCCACAACCCACGTAGCATAGAGGAAGAAGGAGTGGGAAGGAGGAAGGATGAGGTGACAGAAAGAGAGAGAAAGGGGGACAGAGAGAGGGAGAGAGAGAGGGAGAGGGAAGAGAGGTGGAAGAAAGAAAGAGACAGAAGGAGTGGGAGAGAGAGAGAGAAAGGGAGAGAGAGAGAGAAAGGGAGAGAGAGAGAGAAAGGGAGTAAGGAAGGAAGAGGCAAAATGAATAGAGAGAGAGAGAGAGAGAGAGAGGAAGAAAGAAAGAAAGAGACAGAAGGAGTGTGGGAGAGAGAGAGTGGCAGAGACAGGTAGAGGGTGGTAGAAGGTAGACAGAAAAGGAGTGGCCATGGAAATTTTGCTATGTGCCCATCAACAGATTACTCCCGATGGAATATTGTCCTTGACAGAAAAAAGCTTCCCTCCCTTGGCCTAAACTTTACTTTCCAGGAAGCTTTCCAGCCACATAGTCTGAATGCTTGATTGGAAGATGAGTAGGAGTGCAGTGCTATCCCTTCACCTACACTCCATGCACTGATCTTACTTTCACTTGCATAAAAACCCTACCAGGGCTGTGCAATCACTTAGGATCTGACTCAGATTTGGCAGTTACCATTAGTGCCGGGGCAAGCTTCCTTGATTTTAAAAAAATAAATAAATCAATTGAGCTACTCAAGTGTCAAACACTTAAAAAAAAGAAAAAGAAAGGGGGGGGGAAGAGGTTTTCACTGGTGTTTGATTTGACTGTTTGGGCAGCTCAGTTCCTCTCCATCTCCTCTAACCCCTTGCCCTCATTTATATACTTATCCCAGGTCCTGTGGAGGCGTCTCTCCTGAGATGCGTGGAACTGTCAGTTGCAGCTGGGAATTGTGAGGCTAGCAAGCTCCGTGATCTCCAGCTACATTTGGCAGTTCCATGCAGCCCAAGAGAAGCATCCCATGGACTCTAGTCTACACTAGAGCTGCCAATAGCTGTCAGCGAACTTAGCAAGGGGTCCCTGGCTGCAAATGTTTGTAGAGGCAGAGCATGAATCCCAATTAACTCTGGGCAAGCTGATATGAGAGATGATCATGTGCCTACTTCAGTTTTGGCCTGCTCTAAGGTGATCCAGGTTTTGTTTTGTTTTGTTTTGGTTTTTGAGTACGGTACTTTGAATAATTACTTTTGAAATCGGCCCATGTCAAGTTATCAGGGATTCAAAAAGTTTGTATAAACAAGCCCTCAGTATCTGTTATATTTATATGGTTTGTAATGTTCAACAACCCCCTGAATCACTATATCAAATCGATTGGAGATTTAGATTCTCTCCATGCATTACCTTGTGTTGATTTCCCCGCCCCCATTGCTGCCTCCACATTATCTCTTCGACATCCCTAAGTTTTAATGTCCAACTTCAGTTTGGCAGCCAGCCAATTGATGATGGCACAAGCTTTCATGCTCTAGAGCCCACTTCATCAGATGTGTGAAGTGTTATCCTAAGTTTGCAGGAAACCCTACATGGCTGTAGATGTGTGTGTGTGTGTGTGTGTGTGTGTAATCAATGAGGTTAGAGGACAATGAAATGCAAAAAAACAAAAACAAAAAACAACCCAAAACAAAAATACAGAATATGGTCAATATTTCAAAACAGGCGTGCAGAACCTGAGGTCCAGGAGCCAAGCCAAGCCTGCCTGGGGTTCCAGTCTAGTCCTCTGGGATCCTCAGATGGCCTTATCCCCATTTCCAAATCACCCATCATTTTGACATTCATGCAGCCTTTCCCCCCATTCTATGAGGTTGAGATGTCTCTCCTAAGGCCTAATTAGTCACAGTAAGGGCTTTAAGCTAAAATATGCTGGCATTTTACACAAATACATATTTATTTTGCCTTTGGCCCAACCCCCTTTTGCCTTCTACCCCACTTACCGCTGGAATGAAGCCTCAGAGAGCTTCTCTGAAATGGAATGTGGCCCTCGAGCTGAAGGAGGTTCAACACCCCTGTGTTAAAAAGTTGACGATTCCAATCCTATAGATGCCTACTCAGAAGTAAATCCCATGGAGTTCAATGGGGTGCACTCCTAAGTAAGTGGGATGACAGCTGTGCAGTGCAATCCTATACATGTCTACTCAATCTACTCAATAGAAAGCACTATTGACTTCAAAGGGACAAACTCTCAGGTAAGTGCCTAGAGGATTTCACCCTTAATGTATTAAAATAATTACAGTGACCATTTACAAATGGCCATGCTGGCTGTGGATGCTGGGAGTTGTAGTCTAACACATCTGGTGGGCATCAGGTTGGGGAAGGCTGCTGTAGCCCTTTTCACTTAGGGTACAATGGACATTCAGGTGGGGCATCAACTGGTAAGTACCACCTCTACCTATGTGTGTTCACTAGAGCATCTGAAGGGAGCCCTCATGTGTTCACCTGTAAGGATGAGGCTCTCTGAAAACATTGTAAGAATCTAATAAATGCATTTCGGTTGGATGTGCATTCAATGTGACCTAAATGAATGCTTTAAAATAGTTTAAGCTCTACTCAGTCCAATCGGTACAAAAATCATTTTATTTCTGTTCTTAAACATCACACAATCTCTTGAAGTGCACCTATAGAATGCCAGCATTTTTCCTGCCTGATCAGGAGAGGATGTCAGCCCTCACAAACTGAATTGGACCATCTTATAATATCCCATCTTAACTATCACAGGCAGCAGGATTGAAGGTTTTCCTTCTTGGCTGCCCCTAGATGAATAGCATCCTGTAAGCTTCTATACTTGGGGGAAGGGCCAAGTAGCGGCCCTTCCCCGCTACTTGGCCCTCAGTAGCGGAGCACATGCTTTACATGCAAAAGGTCCCAGGTTCAATCCTGGCATCTTCTGCTAGGGCTGGACAAGATTGCTGCCAGTGAGCAAATGAACCTGGGCTACATGGATCATTGTCTGAACTAGTATAAGGCAGCTTCCTATGTTTTATCCTTCAAAGGAAATAAGAGGTACATGTTCTAGTTTTGTGTTTTTGCTTGTTTATCCATTTAAACAAACAAACAAACAAACAAACAAACAGAGGTGTCCTATTTTAAAATAATGGCAACTATCAACCCTTCACTACCATGAGAATCATATATTCTTCCTGCCCCCAGAAGACCATCCCTGGCAACAGGAATGTTCGAGTGCTAACAAGGATGTTCTGCTCATAAGAGCCCAATTTCATGACTAGGCAGAACTTCAGCCTCTATCTCCAGATGCAGCACATTTCACAAGCACTTCTGAAGCATCAGTGCTTATTCAGTGTCCTCATTGGCATTGACCTACCAATGCCCCCAGGCAAGTTGTACAAGATGCACCATGGTGAGCCTGATAGCATTGCCTGTTTGCGGGGAATGTTTAACCCTGCAAAGCTAGTATGCAGGGACACACAGCAATGAATTGTGTGTCTCTTTTCCAAGACGGGTGCCTATCTGATGGCTGTGCCCAGTAGCTAATGAATGTTAGATCTAGCAGGAGCTCATCTCCTTGACTGCCCAATGTTTAACAGAGACTGACACTGGAGCAATGTGACAGCTCTGACTGCACCTTGCCTTTTTCTCAGTTTGTCAGAAGTAGTGTTGTGCATGTGACAGAAAAAATCAAGGGGTAAGATGATGTCGTGTTTTTCAAACACACAGCGAAGGCTTCCATCCTCCTATCAGTCAGGAGAGGTTCTAAACCAGTCTGGCAAACATCAGAAACGGAAGTGACAGATGGCAGGACTAGCCGGTCTGGCTAATTTCAGGATGAGCTTCAATTTGCACGCGCAAAAGAGGAAATAAGAGTCGAGACACAGAATGATGGTGAAATTAAGGGCCACATTTATTAATTCGAGGATCTGGGAAGGGACGAGTGTGGGTGCTAGCTAAACCAGCTCTCGGCCAGTATACCCTTCAATGGGCGAAGCATCCCAATCGGAGGTGTGGCGCTGTAACTCGCCACTCCCCAATTTTACACCGTGCGGTGTTGGAAGGCCTCCTAGTCCTCCATGTCACCGCACGGGGCCATGAAATGCCATGCGGGTGAGAGGAATTGGCCTCAAAGGCTGGACCCTATCTCCCTGGCCGTGCCGTGAAACCGGGCTCAGGGGAGGCTAAGGTATCGCCAGTCACCTGAAAGGTGCCATGGGATGATCACCGAACCTCACCCCACTGCCTAAAACCCGCACTTACCACCAATGTGACCAAATCAGGGAAACTACGCAAAAACAAAAAAGCACCCAACCCAAGAACACAGTGCAGAGTAGGCGAAACACACACAGCACCACCAGGCTAATCAGCAATGGTGAGCCAAAATTCCTACTCGGCCCCGTCAACCGGCGACCAGAAATCCCACACTGTGAATTGGGAGGGAGGGGGGAGCTGCTTTGAGAAAAGAGGCAGAGGGGGGAGCGACGCTGCCTAATAAAGGCCTCCGTCACTCCTCCCCCCGCCTTGAGCCCATAGGTGGTTTCAAAATTAAACAGCCTCACCTCTCGTTCCTCCACGTGTGCAAATAGTCCTCCCACCAACAGCTAACAGCTACGCGTTGGTGGGGGAAAGGGAATCTGGCTTTGTTTGTTTACACTTTCCAAACAGGACATCCAATGGGGTTGATATGCAAAGGTGCAGGAAGTTAATGGGGGTGTCCTGAGTCACAGAACTTGGGAAATCATGCCCTCTTTTCATCCATTTCCCATTCAGTGAACCTGTAATTTTTATGTATGTATGAATGAAGCATAACAAGGCTTTCTTCTCCCCTTACAAATGTATATGTGCATGCACATATACACAATAATATATTATACTGACTAATGTCACAGAAATCTTAAAGTCTTAAAGCAAACATTTTGGCTTCCACGCCTTCTAGAGCTGCTCCAATGTGAATCAAAAGATACGGTAGTTGAAGAAGATGAAAGCCCAAACATTTTGCTTTAAGACATTAACAGCATGATCCTATGTGGCTGCCCATAACCCTCCACATTCGGAGGATTACAGACATCCTATGGAGAGCAGGAGGCGCTTCTCTCACCCTCCAAAACACTTAGACAGCCGATTTCGACTGTCTAAATGTTTTCCCCCAGCTCGTGAGGCACCACCAGGATTCCTTGTAGCATGGTGGTGCCTTGTTCCTCCCCTTTCCCACCCCCTGGAATGCCCTCCCAGCACCAGCTCCGAGGTCAATCTTGTGATTTCGGAGCCACAGCTGGTACAGAAAGATCCATGCCAGCTGTGAGGGCGGAGGAAGGGTGCTCCAAATTTGGAGTCCCAGCTCTCTGACCTAGGAGCATTTTTCCGAGGTCGGAGCTAGGACTCTGAATTATCCCATGGCCATCTAGACAACATCTAGGAGCCATAGGATTGAGCACCCTAATATTTCTTTTAATTTAGTCATTGTAATCAATATATGGTTTTAGTGATAAACTTCATCCTCCAGGATTCAGAACATATTTGGATGAAGTGCTGTTTGTTTTATACTTTAAAAATTGTGTGTGTTTGTATGTGTGTGTTTACACTGCAAACCGCACTGCATCAAGTAGGCACTGAATCCTGGAAGGATGCCATCAAACACTAAGTAATTATATATGGAAAATAAGTGCATTTCAAATGAACACGATGAACCAAGATGGCAGCCTTAAGAAGACTCATGATGGAATAATTCTATGTTGTGTGCAAGACAGTTTTGTTTTGCTTTTATTTTGTTTTTTTTAAAGAAAAATCAAAGCCTAAATAAAAATTTAGTGCTGTCATCCAGATTAAGTCCATGGAGACTATAGATCTAGAAGTTCTCTCTTCCTTCTAATATTCCTGGATTTGACAGTTGCTCTATAGCAGAAGTGTAGAGCCTCAGGCCCAGGGGTCAATTAGGTCCCCCAGGGTTCCCCAGAAGTCCACACACCCCTTCCCCTGACGACCTCACCACCTCTCCTCCAACCACCAATCATTTGGTGGTTTCTTGGCTTTTGTGTGCATTTCCCCCCATTCAAAAAGGTTGAAATGCATCTGCAATGCAAAGGCTTAGTTCCTGGCACTAAGCACTTTAAGCTACAAATATGCTGGTAATTTTAAAAGTATTATTTTTGGCCTTGACCCTTTGCCTTTGGCCTCACCCCCTTTTTCCTTTGGTCTGGCCCACCACTGTAAGGTGCTCCTCCATTTCAGAGCTTCTGTGAAATGGAATTAGTCCCTCAAAATGAAAGAGATTCTGGAAATAGTTGCAATTCAGTAAGGTTGTGTCCATCAGAATTAACATGTTTTGAAACCAGTTATTCATCCCCCCCCCACACTCAAGATTTCTGATTCGTGTTTTTTCCCCCCTAAATCATGTACAAAAGTTTGTAGTTGTCCCAACATACTAGATGTGGTATTCAATAGTGTATATTGCATTGTTAGACATGCAGGTGATGTATGTAATAAATCAGGCCTTACTAATTCTTCTGCTTTTAGAGATAACTGTTTCTCTAAGGTAGGTGCATTTAGCTGTGTGGGGACAAATAGATAGACAGGCAGACAGAGAAATAGCTAGATAGATGCTCTCTAGATATTTGGACACGCAACTCCCAGCATTCCTGGGACTGGCTGGGGCTGCAATTCCAAACTTCTGGAGGGCACCAGTTTTGGGAAAGCCAGGTCAGAGTGTCAGGCTAGTAGTAGGTGATCACTCGTGACCGAGTAAGATTGTCTTCCAGGATAAAATTTGGTTGGTTGGGTTGGAAGACGCCTGTGTGTGAAATTGTTTTATGTGGGGAGATCGGTGCACAAATGAATCACCACACAAACTTGACAGAGTACAGCAATGATCCAATGGCACAGTTACCATGACGATTGGAAAACCATTCTCTGCTGCAGCCTTCACCCGTCTTCACGGCCGTTGTAATTTAGGTTTAATTATCTTCTGCCTGTTCTGCCGTTGGCTCAGAATAGATTCCCATTCTGCATGAAGCTCACTGAGGCCTTTCACTGCCTCTCAGCCTTGGAGGAAGCATGGGGTAAAAGCAATTTTAAAAAATACAGTTGAAACTATTGATAATTTTACATGAGACCCATGGTATGATTGTACTGTTGCAATGAAGACTTCTAAATCAGTGGCATCAGTGGTAAAGCACATACTTTCCATGCAGAAGGTCTTAAGTTTAGCCTCTGATATCTCCAGTTCAAAGGATGTCACGTAGAAATAATTTATAAACACTGCTGGGTTAGAAGGACCAATGGTCTACTCAGCATAAAGCAGCTACATATGTTCATATGTAAAGAGCAGCTATAACCCATTTAGGAGCTGAATGCATGTCACATCTTCTGAGTTGAGATCTCCTCTCCTGCTCCTAGGTCTATACCATTTTGTTCTTTAGTTCATAGTAGCCTAGAGCAGTGATTTCTAAAGCATTTTCACTAAGCCCATGTGTGTTGTGTGTTACAAATGGCACGTAAGGGTGGCAACCTGAATGGAGCCATGCAGGTATTTTATGCGTTCCGTGTGATGGCTGGGTTTGCTGAAGCCTTATGTTCCCAGTCAATAATCCCCTTGTAGCTTGTTTGTTTAATTGATTGCAATGCTATGTCAACCTTCCCAGGCTGAAGCCTCAAATATTTGCAAACTAAAATATACATAATGTTGGTCACGATTGCAATATAGCTGCAGATGCTGCAGTTTACACAATAGAGAATGGAACACAGGAAGCCAAATATACTAAATTAATTAGGGTTATGTCCATAGACTTTTGCCAGTTTCATCAAGCTTGTGTGCAATTGTTGTTTCCTATTTCTTCAGGGCTTGAGCTCATTAGTTTAACAGGGATGTTTTCAGAGTGCTCATCTATGGAATTAACGGTGACTGAACAGTTATGGTAAGTAAATGGGGGAAAATATTTATTTTCCCAATGGAAGGATTCCTTCTCATCTTCAGTCTTTCCTTTTAATTCCATCTCTTCCATGCTTGCTCCAACTAGCAAACTTACTATGTAATGAGGGTCAGATCTCATCTATGCTCTGAGCCAATTCAGACAACCAGTTTGTGTGTGTGTGTGTGGGGGGGTATTTTTTTATATTATGATTGTTTTTATCAGCCTAGAGTTTAAGGGCACAATGCTACAGGATTTCTACCTGCTAGATGGAAGTCTCCAATCTCAGAGGATTCTGAGAATGAGAACCCAATGCCCTGCTAGGCAGCGAACACCAGGGTGGGAAGAGCAGCGGAGGCAATTTCCACCTCTATTCGGTTAATCAAAATACACACACACACACACACACATATATATATATATGTGTGTGTGTGTGTGTGTGTGTGTGTGTATATATATATATATATATAAACAGATTATGTCAATAAAACGGCTGATCAATCAGGGAAAGGTTGTTTAAATAAAAATGTCTTCAGCAGTGCCAAAAATAACACAACGTTAGTGCCTACATCAACAGGCAGGGAGTTCCATAGAGAGGGACCCAATACACTGAAGGCTCTACTCTGTGTGGAGTCCAAGCCGAGCTCAGGTCCATGCAGAACCACCAGGAGGGTCTCATCTGATGACCACAGGGATGGGCAGCTGTTAAGGGAGAAGGTGCTTTCTCAGATATCCTGGTTCCAAGTTGTTTAGGGCTTTATACAACAATAACAAAATCTTAAACCTAACACAGTAGCAAATAGGCAGCCAGTGCAGTTCCCTCAGTAAAGGTATTACATGTTGAAAAGGGGAAGCTCCCCACAACAGTCATGCTTTGGTATTCTGCACTAGATGCAGCTTCCAGACAACTTTATGGGCAGCCCCACATTGCAGTAATTCAGTCTTGAGGTTACTAGCACCTGTACCACAAGCTATCCCTGTCCATGAGAGGCTGTAGGTGGTGTACCAGTCAAAGTTGGTAGAAGGCACTCTGAGCTGCCATGGCTACTTGGGCCTCTAGGGATGGAGATGGACCCAGGCATACCCCCTGATGAACCTGATAATGCAACCCCAACCATAACAGGCAATAAACCTGTCTCCCAGACTTGAGAACCACTGACCCACAGGGCTTCTGTCTTGCCAGGATTCAGCTTCAGTTTATTGGCCCTCATCCAGCCCATCACTGAGTCTAGGCACTGATCCAGGACTTGCACAGCCTCACCTGATGCAGATGTCACAGGGAGACACAGCTGTGTTTCATCAGCATACCAATGGCCCTTTGCTCCAAATCCTCTAATGACCACATAAATAGTGGCTTTATATATCTTGCCCCAAACAGGAGATGCCTGTGAAAAATCACTGTTCTATGAGAACTAAAGTCATTTCTGGGGAGGAAGTGGGAAGAGACATCAGTGATCAAGTGGAAGTCAGCCTCTGTAAAAGCACAGCATCATCTCATCATTAAGAACACGAGGACACTCGTAGGGATGTATGAGAATTTGTTTTTGTTTGCAAAACATGCGAGCATGCCCCATTCAAAGCTGCAGGCACGAGCACATGTCCACTGAAAATATCCACAATTTGTCAGACATGTGCTCATGTTCATCTCATTCCTTTTTCCCGGTTCAATTTGCGCAAATTTCCTCAGTAGACGGAATCAGCCCCGCTTTACTCTAGGGAGGAAAGTTGCTCAAATTAGGAGATCTGTGCCAATTTAGGGAGATTCTGTGCCAATTTGGGGAGATTTGCACATATCTCCCATTTGATCACTGCTCAATTTGCAGAAGTTTCCCATTCATGCAGATCACAAATGGGAATGGGAATTGGGCATGAGATGAGTAGTAAGATGATGTTCAGAGAATCCTGGTGACCTTGAACATCGCTCATTCGCCCATCCCTAGGAGCCATGCTGGATCAGACCAAAGCCTTATCTATTTAGTCCATCATTCTTTTAGTGGCCAACCAGATGCCTATGGGAAGCCCACAAGCAGGACATGGTGCATTAGCAGCCCCCCCCCAATACTGGGGATAATATATAGCCATCATGATGAGTACCCGCTGATAGCCCTATGAATGAGCCCTATCCTTACACTTCATTTATCTAGATTGATTCCTTGCAAGGTTTAGTCATCTCTCACACTTTAGTCACATTTTATCACCATTCTCACCAGATTGCTGGAATTCATGTTTTCCTTTCCAGTCTTTAATGGACTCCTCCTTCTGTATTGTTGATTGTTTTCCCCCCTACTAGTCTCCTTAGTTCCTTTTCCTATGCATAGCATGCTTAAAGCAGTCCCACTAAGATTCATTCATTTAAACAGCCAGCAAAAGCTGCTGTTGATTGGCTGCCATTAGCATGAGTGCACGCACACATGCACACACGCAGGCAGGCAGACAACATTCACTCATACAAGCTGAATTTCAAAAGCCCTTTTGAATTTGAAAACCGACAGTGATCATTGGAGACAGGTTGACTATAGTGCAATATCGCTAGTCTATTTAAATGCTTTATATAGCTGTGAATAATTCCAATGATAGGCACTTTGGTTCCTCATTTTCTTCCCCTTTTTGGTGGCAACTAAGAAGGCTGCCCTTAGTCAGAATCAATTTATTGCTTTCAAAAGGAAGGATAATAGAACTAACATTTCTGGTCCAGTTGCTGCTAATATTACAACATTAAAGCAATTTATAAGGAGTGAAATAGATTGATGGAGAAAGATGGGCAGATGCAGTTTAGCATTGGCATGGATAAAAACATACATAAAAGCTCTGCTGCCACCACTGCCCCCAAAGGATGGATAGGTGGATACATGGACAGAGACAGACAGACAGACAGATCACCATGCCACTGCTATTAATGCTCAAGGATTTTGTTTGGTTTGCATTTTGAAGCAAATTAGCCTGATCCACACCTCCCAGACTAGTGTCTGGATCCAGAATCCATCTGTGTCAGAGGCCCTGGTGGCTAGGGATCTGCAAGGATTTTGTTCGCAGGGTGGAAATCTGGTGGACTAGCCCAGCTTGACCCTCAGTCCGAACTCCGTCCTGCTTACCTCTTCCCTGGCATCGGCTCGTGTTCAACTGAGTCGAGCATGGGAAGCTACTTCCAGGTTCCTGGCAGGCCACTGTTTACATAGAAAATGCCTTAAATTAAGATATGTCCTAAAGAAGCAGCAATTTGCATAATTTGCTCAAATGGTGGCTGCTTTTGATGTACCTTAAGGCATTTCCTACGTAAACAGTGGCTGGCCCACTGGGAAACCCGAAAGTCTGGCAAGTGGCATGGCACACACCAGCATTTGGTCCAGCTCGGCAGGTGCAGCAGTGGCCTCCGCCGAGCCAGAGGTAGGTCAGGTACCGGCAGATCGCCCACCCCTACTGGTGACCTTAGTAGTAGCTCGGAGCTCCCATTACCAACTTTGGCTGGTGCAACAAATACACCCATTCCTGGACAGCGATAGACTAGCTATTGTTGTGCCTCCATTTGGGATGGAGGAGGAAGTCATAGGGCAACCGAGCCAGAGTGTGTTTGGGGAGGGGCCAGGCACGCGTCATCTGCAGCCTGGCCCAGCTGTGCTGCCTTGCCAACCAGCGCTCGCTTAAAAGACAGGCCCCAAACACACTTCAGACGCTGGAAGCAAGTGTTGTTGCAATCAGCTGTAGCCAGATGCTCCTGCCAGCTCCTGGACTGAGGCTTGTGCATTTTGACTCCAGAACGACCTTGACGACTCTTCGGCCTGCTCCTAAACTGGTTTGTGTTTTCTTGATTTTGGATACATATTTTGGCTTCTAACCTTAGACTGTGATAACGCCTACGGCTTATCTCTGGACCGGACTAATTTACGACAGCCATTGTGGTTCATGCATCGGTAACCTCACAACTACATTGCTGTCATGCACTCCATGTGGGGCTGCCCTTGTGCCTGGTTTGGAAGTGGCAGCTAGTGCAGAATGTAGTGCCAAGGATTCTCAGTGGGGCACCTGGTCATGTTCACATTACATCTATGCTAAAAGGACTGCACCAGCAGCTGTCTATTAGCTATTGAGTAGGGATGCGTGAGGAATTTGTTTCAGTTCATTTTTGATCAGGATTTATCCAGTTTGCATCTTCCAGACCTGTGGGTCAAACCCATCCAGACCCTGGAACTTCCTTGGATTCTCCAGGGGGTGGGACTTTCGGAGGTTAGGCTGAGACTGGCCAAGCGAGTAGCGATTTGGAGTCAGGTCTCCCTGCTGCTAGCCCCACACTTTAACCTCAGGCCCAGGAGGCAAATCTCACCCTGCTGAGGTCCCAACACAACCCGTTGATGGTTCCCCAGATGGCCATGCCCCCTTCCCCAGACTCCAGCTCCTTCCTCACGGTCCCTGATCATTTCACGAATTCCTGGCATTTGTGCCGTGCCTAGGGTTGTGCGGATTGTGTTAAATCCATTCTGTCTGCGTTTTGCAGATTGTGCAATTGCACGGATTGTGTTAAATCCATTCTGTCTGCGTTTTGCAGATTGTCAGGTGCCTTTCATTCCTGTATTCCACCCAGAGAGGGAATCAGATTCCCCCCCCCCATCTCCTGAACTTCCGTTCATTCACAATTGTGCAAATTTGCACTTCTGAAAACATGCAAATCCTCCCCCCCCCCATGTATCTTTCTGCTTCAGTCTGGGTGTGTGTGAGTGAGCATTTGCTTTTGTTTCTGGTTCCCCCCCCCTGTATTTTTCTATGACTAGATTTGTGTAAAATTCCAGAAAGTTTAAAAAAAAAAAAAAAAAAAGGTCCACACGTCCATGGAATCCATGGCAAAGTTGGTATGTTCCGGAATCTACAGCTTTGATTCTTAGAAATTTGGACTTATTTGAATCTGTTATGGATTTCTCCAACATCCCTAGCAGCACACACACACACACACAATTCTAAAAGGTTGAAATGCCTCCACTAAGACTTAGTTACTGGCAGTAGGAACCTTTAGCTAAAATATGGTGGTATTATTGGTTCTGCCCACCACCACCACTTTTTTCAATGACCGCACCCCTTTTGCCTTCACCCCCCCCCCAAATGGAATTCAGCCCTTGGCCTGTGTGAGAGCTCAATACCTTTGCTCTAACCCCTATGCTACCTTGCCTCTCTGATGCTAGGCTCAGGTAAGGGTAAGGGATGAGGAAAGATTTGTTTGGCGTTCTTTTCTTTGCCAGATACAGGGACTCTGTGGTAAATTTTATGGCAGAAGTCTCTGAGTATGTCTTTACAGCACAGTAGGATTCAGTTGCCACAGTGCTGTGGCCATGAGCTTGGGCCCATGTTAATTTGCATGAAAACAAATTTCATGTGTGTATGCAAGCAGCTACAGTATGTGAATAATCTTTAGTCTCATCTATCTTTTCTCCTTTTTTTTTTTTTTTTTAACATATTTGAAATGCTGCCCTCTGTGCTGAACAGGTTGTCCTCTTCTTGCCTAAAGCAATTATGGAAATCTTTCTGAAACATCAAGGTCACACTGAATGTATTTGGCACAAATGACGAAAACTCCCCACTCTGGGTTTTCAGTCACAAAGCCATCCATTCTCTTTCCATGCTCTTTAAGCCCACCCCAAGATGTTCAATGAGATTAGCACCTCCCCTGACCCCCAAAAAGAGATTAAAGCAACAACCCAGGATATAGATAGATAGATAGATAGATAGATAGATAGATAGATTTCATAGATCATAGAGTTGGAAGGAGCCTACAAGGCTATCAAGTCCAACCCCCTGCTCAATGCAGGAAACTAGAGGAGGGGTCTCCCATCCAAGTAATAACCAGGCCGGACCCTGCTTAGCTTTCCACACTCAGACAAGCTGAGCCAGCATGAGCCACTTCTCATTTTGGGCCAGTCATGGATGGGGTGTTGTGAGGATAAAATGGAGAGAGGAGGATTATGTAAGCTGCTTTGGGTTCCTTGCAGGAAAAAAGACAGGATATAAATACATACATACATACACGTTTACCCTCCTCCATGGGCACACCCAGAGCTTGCCCCAAATTTGAGGGGGACCTTGGCAAAGTGGGCTCTGGTGGACTCAGCAGGTGTACCTGGAAGTGATGGGCAGCAGCAGCAGTGTTATGAGCAGCCCCAAGTGACTTGCATGCAGCCACCATTTTAATTTCCTACGATGTCCTGAAACAATGCTACATCGTGGGCATGGTGCAAAGTTAAAAAAGTGGATCTAAAGTGCCCCCTGGAAGGGAATCAGTGCAGCATGGGAGGGGTAGCTCACCAAAGATGCTGCTGCATGCTGACTCCAGCTCTGGGCACAGCTCACATCATGCCCTTGCCTCTTGCTCTCAAATTGAGAAGATAGCATTGCAATATGCTTAGGGGCCAATGCAACACAGATTAAAGGGAGGCAGGTTGGGACACACTTGCCCGGGGAAGTAGTACACACTCCCCTATCAGGGAACATAGTAAGCAGTTTTGTGGCAATATGGACACTAGAATTGTTCCTCATCCAAATGTGTGCACTCCCCCCCCCAACAACAACACACACACACACACATTGCAAATAAGGATTGTGAAGCTATCTGAAGGACTGTGAAGCACTCTTTGCAAATTCAGCTTGGAAACAGAATTAGACCATTGTGTGCATGAGGGCTAATAGAATTAGACCATTGAAAGCCCAGTGTGTGTGTGTGTGTGTGTGTGTGTGCTTGTGTAGCCTTTTGTGTCTTTATAGGGTGTCATGTTCTAATAAAGGAGGAAACTGTTTTTCTCTCTCTAGAAGTATGGGGGTCTGTGTTTAGTATCCTTCCTCTGCAGTGCTTCACTGCAAGAACACATGATTATTTGGGGGTGGGGGGAGGAGAAGGATGCTGCACTTATAGAAAAAAAATATATCCACATGAAACAAAATTAGTCAACGGGGTTTTCTTTGCTGTGTGCATCTTAAAAACTGCAATCAGAATTCAGTTCAAAGGCTTGTGCTCAATGTAGAGTTAATTTAAGCCAGCAGAAATGCTGAGGGCAAGCAAGCACGACTAATAAAGCAAAAGCAACAGAATGAATCTTAGCCATATTAAATCCCAAGCAGCTTCAATATAAGACTCTTGAATAATGAGGAGAAAAAAATCATTCTGGAATCCAAAGTGTAAAAAACCCAAGGGCTGCTTTCAGTCTATGCTTGTAGGCTGGGGATGGCGGATAAATAAATAAATAAATAAATATCTGGAAGAGACCTGGTATTCATCTTGTGGCACTTTACCACCCCATAATGAAGCCAGATGTAAATGATTAGAGCACTTACTGATGTAATAAAAACTGTTGTTGCTTTTGTTCTGTACCAAAGTACATGACAATGTGGGTCCTTTATTGAGTAGCTGATCCTTATGCTCCAGCTGTCCTTATTAAGCAGGGAGAGATGCTCTTCTTGGTGTCCCCGATAAAGCACTGCCCTGCTTTTGACCTTTTCCTTTTTTTGTCTTAGTCTTGATTGATAGAGTTGTCTTCGTGGGTCCCTTTCCCCGGGTCTCCAGCAGGGCAGGAAATGTGCATAAATAGTGGTATTTGTTTAATTTGTGTAACTTTATGCATTTCCACTGGGGAAAGGGGGGTGGAGCCAGGGGAAGGGAGAACGATCATCTGTGGAGCCCAGGAGGACTGGGCTTGGCCCCTGGGCCTGAGGTTCCCCACCCCTGGCCTATCCCGATGGAACGAATAAAAGGACACTGTAGGGAATGGTGGTGGGTAGCTCTCTTTGAAGGAGATGCTGATAGGCTATGGGGACTGTACAGATACAATCCAAACCAATAGGTATATCCCAAAGGGATTTGGGCACGATTATTACACTCCGGAATGCTTAAGCCTAATATTCACATCCAGGGTAGGTAAACCATGTTAGGTCCATTCAGATATCATTTCCAATTTGTTTCCCTGATTATTATGGTTCCTAAATTAATATCTTCCCTTTTAAAGATACAGTGTCAGGATTGATAGTGTCCTGCTCTGTCCAATAGGGAAAAGGTCATCTAATAACGAAGCATGGAGATTTAATAAACGGTTCCTTCATAATGAAAATCTAACTGGAGGGAAAGAAGGTGAAATTCTATATTTCTTTGATCATGATAGCTTAATGCATCCCACCAGAGCCTACCACAGGGCTGCTTTCATGACAGCAGTAAGACGCAATTTCATTAATGTTGATTCCCACAGGAAGAAAAACAGACCCTCGTGTCGAATTTCACAATATCAAAAAGGAACACAAAAGAAATGTATATCTAATATCTACTATAAAATCTAGGAGCAGCAGGGTGGGGGAATGAGAGAACATAAGAAGAGCCGTGCTGGATCAGACCAAGGGTCCATCTAAACCAGCATTCTGTTCACACCGTGGCCAGCCAGCTGCCCACGGGAGGCCCACAAGCAGGACATGAGTGCAACAGCACCCTCCTGCCCACGTTCCCCAGCAAGAGCTTCTAGAGCAGCATGAAAAATAGAACTTCTAGAGGAGGGACCCATAGCTTAGTGGTAGAGCAGATGCCTTGCATGTAGAAACCCCATGCTCAGTCCCTGGCATCTCCATGAAAACATCATCATCATCATCATCATCATCATCATCATCATCATCATCATCATCAAGACTGGAAAAGGCCTGTCTGCCTTAGAACTTGAAGATCTGCTGCTAGTCTGAAACAGACAATACTTAGTATTAGCTAGGTGGAGTGATGTCCTGATCTAGTACGAGGCAACATAATGCCCTCCTTCATGAATTACTTGTGTGAAGGAGTAACAGAGGTAGAAAAGAGCTGTGGGGTCCTGCCCTCAATAACACACAGTTCCCCCTGGCCCTGCTTCAGCTGTCCACAAACTAGGGTGCCAGCAGGATACAGGGAATCCTATGGGTGTGCACCTCTATGGACTTAGGGTTCCTCAGAACCCTGATTGCACAGAGTTCCAGGGCCTGGGGAAGTCCACACATGTAGAGGTCTGAGCACATAGGTTTCCTTGCCTCAGACATCCACACTAACGCATGGACTGTGGGGGTGGACAGAAGAGGAACCAGAGGTGTAGCCCCACAGCCCCTTTCCCAAGTTGTCCCTTCTCATGAATTGCATATGAAGGGAGCTAATATGTTCAAACAAGTAATATTGAAAAGGCAGTCATATTTGTGCTGATTGTAACTCTATTAGGAAAACTAATTTTGTGGTATCTTATCTATCTCTGGTAAATTATTGTTTTTATTTTGTTCCTTTTGAGTTGTCAGAGTTGTTGCCATTCTTGAGTGTTCAGCTGTTTTCCTCAGGTTCTCTGGAAGCTAAACCTCTAGAAATAGGGTAGATACATCTCCCTAATGCACATGTATTTAAATGCTCACACATGAACATGAAGGGGTCACATTTCCATCTGACATAAATTAATGAGATGTCAAGATTTGTCAATAGGACCTTGAACCCAAGCATCTAATGAAATTGGTTGGTCTGGTAAACTGCAAGACATATGGCAAAAAAAATCACAGAAATCCTGAGTAGATGTTCATGTGGTGGTGAGCAGAATCAGGGTCATGCCTGTTGTCCTATGTACATCCATTTGAACATGTGTATAACTGTATATGCCTAGATATTCTAACTGTAGTTGCCCAGATTCTCTAGGAGAGGGCCTTCTCAGTGGTAGCTATGTGATTATGTAATGCCCTCCACAGCAAGGCCCACTTGGTAACAACAGTTTTTCAGTGCCAGGTTAAGACTCTCCTCTGCTCCCAGGAATCTGATAACACATAAGTTTTTTAATGGGTCATGGGATTTGCTGTTAATTGTTTTAAATTGTTATATGTTTTGTATGTCAGTTTTATTATGTTATTATATTGTATTTTTTGGTTTTTAATCTTTGTAAACTGCACAGAGAGCTTTGGCTATTGGGTGGTATAGAAGTGCAATAAATGAAATTAAGGTGTGATTGGGGACCCTGCCTTTTGCAGGGTCTTTCACTCTTTGCATGAGCATCAACAAACTACTCCGCTTGTTAGTCACTTGAATGTAATGGACTCCGTAACTGATTGCACTATTTGCTGTTTAGTATTTTAATTGTTGAAAAAGGGCTCTTTGAATAATTGTCCATTAACCTCACAATATAACCCAACAAGAACATGTCCATGGCCTTTCCAAGCTTGTTAACCTATCCATATTATGGAACATACACATTTTCCAGATCTTGCTCATTTTACTGACGTGTCTAGTGACACTGAAGTATGCCTGTGTTTATCTATTCAAGTATTTCATTGGGATAAATCCTGCCAAAGCAATCTTACACTTTGGGACTCCTCAGGGAGATAAGCAGGGAAGATGGCACATTCACAAACAAGCCATTATACATCTTTCAGTGAGTTACAAAGAGCTGCTTGTAAATTCCTCACTGCTGAGAATGCCCCAGTCATCAGAGATTGAATGGCATACAGACAGCTTTCATTCTGTGACTCCGAAAGTTTGAAGATTCAGGGAGAAATCCAGCACTCCTCTGATGGCTCTTTGGAACACTTTATTTGAATCCTAAAAGCAAACTACCTGGCTGGAAGGATTATGGGCATCGATTCCAATTAAAGGGGTGGGTGCAAATGTGCATATATATCTATTTATCTATTTCTATCCCTATCTATCTATCTGTTGCAGCTAGGGATGTGCAGATTTTGTTAAATCCATTTTGTCCGTGTTTTGTGTCAGATGTCTTGCATTATGTCACCCACTCATTGATGGAATCAGATTGGGGGGGGGGGATATATGAGAATTTCATCCCTGTTTTCAAAGGCACATTTGCACTAATGCACAGTAGTGCTAATGCACAGTAGTCCTAATGTGCACCTGAGAAAATGCACATTTGCACAAATCCCCCACCCACCCCGCAAAGTAAAACAAACAAACAAACCAGATCTGCAAGTCCATGGAATCCAATATGTGACTCAGATAAAGCCAGTCAAGTGTGGAATTAGATTAATAGAAAACTGAACTCATTTGAATCCGTTGAGGATTTCTCCAGCATCTCCAGTTGCCACATAGGCTCAAGCATTCAATGAGATGGTGGAGATAGGGATGATGGAGAAATCCAAAGTAATGGACTCAAGTCAGTTCGAATTTCTAAGAATTCAACCCACAGATTCCACAGTGGATCGGCTTTTCCCACGTCGTGTGGATTCTGTGGACTTACGGACCTTTTTTTTTTTTTTACTTTCTGTAATTTTACGCAAATGTAGTCATAGAAAAATATGAGGGGGGACCACAAACCAAAAATGTGTATTTCCCCCATAGGCTAAAGTGTGGAAATACATATTTTGGGGGGGATTTGTGCATTTACAGGAGCGTGAATTTGTGCGACTGTGAATTTGCACACATGTTTATTGCATAAAATCTGATTCTGTCAATGAGAGGACGATGCAATGAAAGGCATCTGATGATCCATGGAATGTAGACAGAATTAATTTTATGCCGTCTGTACATCCCAAGTGGAGATTCATGATTGTATCTCTTTTCTTTCTTTTCTTTTCTTTCTTTTCCTTTCTTTCTTTCTTTCTTTCTTTTTGTTGGTAGAAATCAATTTTGGTGTGGGAGTTGATTCTGACTGGTGCTGGAGGGGGATGAACTCTTTATTTATTTATTTAAAACATTTGTGTAATGCCCTCCATCCAATAGATTCCAGAGCAGTGAACAGCCAATAGATAATAAAACATTAAAATATGCATTGGATCCATAACATTAATGGGAAAATGAGGCAGCAACTAAAAAGCATACAGCAAGTTAATGGATTTCTCAAATTATAATGCACAGGAAAAATAAAACTTATCACCTGGTGTGACAACACAGTCCCTTCACACTAGGACCAGACACATAAACCCTTCTCAGGCTAAGCACCAACACTTAAAAACCTGAGGGGAGGGTCAAATGAAACCTTTCCCCTATCAATGCGGGAAAAGATTAATACAGGTTATTAAGGATCTATTTTAAATCTATGATACTGTGGTTACAAAGGTGGGTGTGTAGATTTAACAGTAATGCAGGTTAATAACGCCAAGCTGACACATAGGATTTGGGTAGCAAACAAAATAAAAATACCGTAAGTTTATTTTTATTCTCAAAATCTTAGTTCCAGAAAATAACTTTAAACCTGCCTACACCAAACACTTTGTAATAACCTAAGTCCCTATATCTCTAAATACTTTACTCTTCAGACAAGCACTGATTTCTCTCAAAACTCCTGACAGACAAGGCACGAATAACTGTAAGAAGGAAAAGACAACGACCCGACTAACCCAACTAACCTAACTCCCAACACTCCCATCACACACTAACACTGACATCACTCAGACACTCCTTATATACTCCTCCCTCCACCCTTTCCAAGACATCACAACCACACCCACTCGGTTCAACATTCTATACTCACTAAACATACTAATGCAGACATACACCAGGGAACTGAATTGTGGGATTATGCCACACCTGGTGCCGAAAATAATGTAATACAGGCACCAGGAATACCTCTTTAAGAAGGGCATTCTATAACATGGGCACCACCACCAAAACAAGCCCTGTCCTTGGCTGTTGCATGGTGCAACAGTCATCTTGCAAGGAAGCCATTAGGAGAAGAGCTTCAGCAGAAAATCACAAAGTATGTGTAGGCTTTGCATGGGAAAAGGTTCAGTCTGTGGCATCTCCAGGTAGGCCTTGGAGAGACCCCGGCACTCTGAAGCTCTGGAGAGCTACTGGCAGATAGTGTAAAACAGGGCTAGGGAGCCTGTGGCTATCTGGGTGTTGTTGGACTACAACTGCCATCAGCCCAAGCCACGATGCCAATGGCCGGGGCTGATGATAGTTGTAGTCCAACAATCTGCAGGGCCACAGATTTTAGGGATGGGAGAACCAGGGATACTCAAGTTTGCCACAATTCTCCTAACTCCATTGCTTTACTCCCATTTTTGTTTGTGACCTGTTTTTATTTTCCTGTTTGAACAGGAAAAGTGCACATTTCCATGTGCACTTTCCAAAAGTGTGTACTTTCCACCATTGACTAAAGCATGGAAATGCATTTTTTAAAAATGTGCATTTTAAGGTGCACATTTTCAAAAAACTACGCATTTTTGAATGTGAGTGCACATTTGTGTTTGGGGTTGCAAACAGGGCAAGTTCATTCCATCGCAAACATTAAGGACTTCAAGAAGCAGAAGCAGCAGCAGCAGAAGCAGCAGCAGCAGCAGCAGAAGTTGTTTACATAAAAATGCATATGCATGTGTGTGCGCACATGTCTCCTAATGCATTCATTTTTGTACGTAATTTTGCCCTATGTACACAATTTTGCAAACGACTTTACATTTTCCTAATGTAATGCATTTTGAATGTTATTTTCATTAATATGCACAATTTTTTTCTGCACTTCCCCTTAATATATGTATATACATTTTGTATACATTTTAAAAATATATATTATTAGAGGGCTCCATTGCAAAATTTGAAGAAGTGCAAATTTTGAAGGATGGCTATGTTTTGGTTTGTGTAGTGGGTCAAAAGTGCAAAATGAGGCAAGTTTGCATTAAAGTGTGAACTGAATGAATTTGTCCCCCATCCCTAGACTGAGCCAAATGGACTAACAGTCTCAGAACAGAAAAGGTTCCTGTGTTCCCAGATGGACTTTTGGTCTCCTCTAGCAGAGCTCTTATGTCCTCAGCCTTCTGATGAAGAAAACGCCTTGGCTGCATCCATATGACCAAAAGGGAGAGTTTTGTTTTTTGGGTTTTTGTTGCTCAGTTTATTCCATCACTCAACAGTTTATATGAAATGATTCGGTCTTATAAAGAAGTTGTAAAAAAAACAAGCCAGCTCCTTAGAGATCTACATTGATCATTGTATTAGTGCTGTATTGATTGATCCCATGTATGAAGGGCCACTTAGGGCCTTTCCAGTCAACTCAATGCTGTAGGTGCAGTAAATGCACAGTTGCTACTGAGTAGTTTCAGAGGGTTCTGTTCAGGCATCATTTTGCAAAGTAGTTATACTGTCACAGGGAAATAACATTTTCCCAGCAGTCAAGCTGCATATCTTTCTGCTCGGAAAGGGCAGCATAAATTCAGATTTCAGTAGTGGGAGGGAACGAGCCACAAGGCCAAAGGTCTGTGACTTAGATAGAAATGCTAGCACAGCACAGATAGACAGACTTTTCTAAAAAAAAAAAAAAAAAAAGAGAAAAAAGAAGCATGACCATATATGGATGACTCCGAAACTTGTCCCATTCAATTTTTCCCATGGATTGTCGAGTTCTGAATTACCTAGCATTATATCTAACATACCAGCATTAAGCTTACTGATAGTCCACATATCTTCTTTAAAAAAAAAAAAAAAAGCAGCCAGATATTTGATTCCATATAATAAGGGGGAAAGACTAAAAAATACTAGAAAGCTCACTAGGAATACATTTTTTTTTTCATTACTAAAACTTAAACAAGATCAAGACAAAATTAAAACAACTAGTACCCCTTAACAAGTCTGTAGAAGTTGCTTATGAACCTTTATAGCTTTGAATGCTAACTTCACACCTGCTTTGGTTACATAAGATTGTGTATCCATGGCCAGGAAGGCTGTACACCACTCTGTAGACCTGCCTGGGAAGGGAGCAATCAAAGGACAAATAAGTCCATATAAAATGGACACAACAGTAATATGTGTAGTTATCAGTTTCTAATTCTTCACTACCTCACAGTCACATGTCTATGAAATAGAAATTTAGGGTTGGATCTGGGATCTGCCTTCTGCAAGAGGAAGGGACCTTCCTTGAGAGGAAAGGTTCTGCTAACAGAATGTCCTTCCACCCAATTTGAGGGGGTCTCCCTCCCAGAAACACTCCACTGCTCACCCCATTCATCAAGGTCTTCTCAATCTCTGTGTAGCATTTTCAGGGGTCTGGAGGGCTGTTCTGCAAAGGAGGGAGTAGGAAAGTCCACTTCCATCTTCGCAGGTGATCCAGCATACGGATGTATGAGAAATCCATTTCAGTTCATTTTTGGTCAGGATTTACCCACTTCGCACCTTCCATACTGAACATGGATTCAGACGCAATTTACGGTTGAAGTATGTACAGTTCCGAGCTTGCAATGTGATTCAGGGACGGACACACACCCCAAAAATGTGTTCAACTGCATGCATACATTTGAAAAAAATGCATGAAAAAAGGTGTACTTTTGACAAATACGCTTTATTCAATGTGTTAGATCTAGGGGGTTAGATCTAGGGAGAACCAGTGATTTTCAATCTCACCTAAATTTTCCAAAACTCACTTCGAAGCTAGTTTCAGCTCATTCCCATTTTCATTTTCAATGTTTTTTCAGCTCACTTTAAACAGGAAAAGTGTGCCTTTCAAATGGGAAAGTGGCACATTTCTGTATTTTTCAAAAGTGCACACTTTCCCCCATTGACTCAGGTATGGAGGGGGATGTGCATTTCAATGTGTGCATTTAAGAAAATGCATTTTTGAACACATTCGAAAATACAGGAATTTGTGAACATCTATTGAAAAAAAGCGCTCCTGCTCACATTCGGGTTCAGATTTGTGAATGGGACGTGTTCTCATTATTTGCAAACAGAAATGAAATTTTTGTACATCCCTTGTGAGATCCTCATCAGGATGCCAGGCAGGGAAGGTTTTAGAAAGGATTGGTATGATGGGATCTATTATTTTAAAGGGCTCTTCTATCCATGGTTGTTCTTGGCTGTGTGGGAAGGGGCCTCACCAGCTAGGCAGGGAAAATGTTTGGAAATCTTTAATCCCTCAGTATTTCCTGTTTCTTCTTGAGCTGCATCAAGAGAGACAACAGCCATGGATGTCTTTCACTACTCTTCCCACTGGTGCTCAGTGGTTTCTGTCTCAAGAATCTCAACATTCTTGACACAGAAACCTCAGTGCATGAAGGCGTAGAACATCTCCATGGTTTCTCTCAGATGAATAAGATTCTTGAAAGAGAAAGCATGGAGTAAAGTGGTTTAAAGGGCCAGAGATGTTCTAGCCCTCTGTAGTCCATGTCTCAAGAATATGTGAGATGGAAACAGGAGTGCATGGTGGACTAGAGCAGTACATAATCCATTTTAGGTCCCAGGGGACACAAGAGATGCACCACATCTCTTGCAGGATCCAGAATTTTTTTTTGAAGTGTAGGACAATTTAGGTGTGCAGCTAGGGTACCAGCAGGATACAGGGGAGACTCCTAAGGACTGCATGCACCTTGAAAGATGCCCACATTTGACCTAAAAAAAGATGCTCCAGCGTGTGTTCAGTCAGATTCATCCAGCAATGTCCTTTGTTTTATCACCTACAGCAACCTGGAAAACCAATGGGTCAATTGAGTTCTTCCAATCAGGAACAGATTTAGGGATGTTTAGTTCAACTGCCCAGGCCACCATTCCGTTCCAAAGAGACAGGACAGGACTTGGACAGAAGCACCAGACAATGGATGCAGGAAACTCTCCCAGAGTTGTCAGGAATCCATCCAGATCCACTAACTCTGGGGATGGAGCATCCTAAAAGGTCCCACACCCCTGCAGAGGTTTAGAGTAGGGCTGCCCAGAAATGCTCCCTCTTACTTTTGCTTTTCCCTATCATGCCTAGAAATGGTGCTACTACATGTCACCATCCCAGGTCATTATGGGAATTAGATATGGCAGCCAGTGGTGGCAAGGAGCCAAGGAGGGCCAATGATTTCCCCCACCCAGAAAAGTCACCCCATCCCCAAATTGCAAGAAATGAGAAACAGTTTCATTCTTTCTCTCACTGAGCCCCCTACACACACACACACACACACACACTTGAAGCAAGATTTTCAGTATTTAAGAAGCACTCACCTGAAGTTCCAGAAAGCCACCCCAAACAAGAAAATACTCTCTTATATACAGCAAAGAAAGTAACCGGAGACTTTGTCCTCCTTTGCAGCTGCTCAACCTAGGCAACAGAGCCTAGAAGTGCAGACAGAGACAGCACCAGACATGAATGTGCACTTTGACATCATGCAGGGAGATGCTGGTTTTAATTTGCAAGACTCTGGGCACTGAAACATTTGCATGCGCCTGGCAGAGTCATCTGCCAAATGCTCCTCTCTGATTCCAGGAGAGCTGCTTTTACCCCTAGCTCCTTGGCAGTGCATCCTGTTTTCCAATGTTAATGAGATCACCCTGCTCCTATATCCTCTGCTGTGGAGACTCTCACATTGCCCTGCTTTTAATAGGGGCTTGAACTGCCCCATCTCTCCATAAACAACTTTCACCTAGTGCACCCAGGAACACAATCCCCCTCCAGGACAATCTGAGCCATGGATTAATTAATTATGATATTCAAGCTTGCCAAGCTGATGCAGCTCAACTTAATTAGCTTATTCCTTTCCCCCCCTTTTGTGTGTGTGCTGAAAACTCCTCATCTGTCCCACAGAGATTGTTTTTCCCAACTTTAAAAACAAAACAACACACACACTACAGATGCAGGAAACTCCAGTCCATACTGGAACTGTACAAAACAGTTTGGGAATGTCTAGAATGCTGAGAAGAGTTCAAAAATCATATTGTCTCTTATTCCAAAGTAATATTAGGACATCCAGGCTCATAATGATGCATTACTTAATTTTCAGGAAGAGGAGCCAGTAGAGTTACCAACCTTGCTGTATTAAATGGAAAAGGGGACAATTAAAGAGAAATAATTTTAAGGAAATTTGGGGCGCATTTTTAGATTTTGTGCTAGTCAAGGGAAAAGGGAGCATGCCTTATCAAGATATGATTTTTTTTGGAATATTGAGTAATAGGGGAATATAGAGGATGAATATTCTTTGGTCCTGTATGGTGAAGGGGACACTGTAGTTGTTATTTGTATGTTGGTATGGTTTTTGTTGTATATTATTTGAAACTGTAAATAAATAAAAAATATTTTTTTTTAAAGAGTTACCAACCTTTCAACCAACCTCTGCAGTGGTCTCTTTAAGGGTGTTTTGATCTGCAGCAATTGGCAAATAGCGATGATTAGCTCCAAAGGTTTCAGATCACGAGAGGATTTCGACGAAACATAGGAAAGTTGCTTTTGTTTTGAGACCACAAGGTGTTCTACAGTGGACCAGGCTGCCCTGGAATGTGGTGGAATCTCGTTCAACAGAGGTTTTTAAGAAGAGGCTGGATGGCAACCTGGCAGGGATTTTGTAGCAGCAGCTTTCCTGCAATGAACAGGGGGGTTGACTAGATGACCTTTCAGGTCCCTTCAAACTCTATGATATCATGCAAAAAAAGCTTCAACTGATATTTTTGGCATATTTCTAACTTCTGTTAAAGGAACAGAAGCTGCCCAAGCTAGTCCCCCCGCACCCCCACTAGCTGACAACCTTAGCGTCCAGTGCTCATGCCTGCATAGAAAGCATACTGTCCAATTTGGAATCTCGGGTCCATTATTCCACATTCTTAGCATTTGGCTGCTGTTGTTTATCAGGGATGAGAAATGGGGTGCGGGGGGGTGCGTGTATGAAAAATTCTCCTCATACAAATCTTTCTCTGGATTTTAGAGGTCTGGATTTCCTGGTGTTGTTTCCAAAGTGGACCTTATCCTGTTTGCCAGGGTCTCTGGAGTCCATGAGGGAAGAGGCAGGCTGCATGAGACTGATCAGGGTGAAGTAAGCCAGGTCTAGTCAAACACAGGTTGTTGAAGTCAGATCAGATCACACTAAGTTATGACAGGCCAAGGCAAGCCAGTTCATTACTGGCTTAGTCTTGCAAGATTCAGGAAAGCAGAAATCAGGATCACGGATAGCTCAATTAGCTAAACTGGAGAAAGAAGCTACTTCAATAAAGGACAACTGAAGCCAACTGAGGCCTTAAAAAGACTATGAGAGGCAGGTCTTCCAGTGGCTTCACTCCTGCTGGATTATTATAGGCCCCATGGCTGCTTCTGCACAGATATGACTTTGCATATAAACAGAAACAGTCAGTGTTGTGAAACTCTATCTCAAGCTGCGCTGAAGCTTGGGGGAAATGAAACTCATTTCTATGGCTCTGTTTTTAAACAGTAACTGCAGTACAGAATGGTGTACGTGTACCTTCGCATTGCAATGTTTCACCCCCCTCCCTCTGCAATCCAAAGTAATGGATTACCAAATACAAGGTTCTTTTTAAGTTCAGGTAACAAGGGTATGTTAGATATTCTTTCTGTCTGTAAGAATTAAACTCCTGTGGCAGAACTCTCTGCAGTTTGTTTGTTTTTCTTCTTCTTCTGGGCAAAATTTCATCTTTGGAAAACTAAGTGGAAGTGAAGCAATGGGTTCATTGTATATTTCCAAAACATGTTTGTTTCTTATTCAGAGATCTCAAACAAATTGTGCTGAACAAACAATAATAGCCTAGAAATTCATCTGGGACAAATGGAGTGATAAATAGGAATATATACTGTGTAGAGACATCTAAGGGTTGCCAACATTTAAACTGGGCTTTGATCTTCATAAATAAATAGGTAATTATGTTTAGCTCCAGGTCATGAAATGCTTCTTGCAGAGCAAACCTGTGTTAAAGGTAGAGGGTCCTGCCAGGCTACTTGTTTTCTGACCAGTTGGCAACCCTACATCTATATCCTGCCCAGGTGCAACTCATATGTGTGTATATGCTCAGTTGAAAGAGGGGAAGGGAGTTCCATCCTGAAGTCCTCAATTCAATGGAACCCCTCTCTGAGTGGAGTCACAATATTCTACAACCAGCCACGCCACCGCTGAATTAGGCTGCCACCTCTCAGCCTGGACACTCAATACTCCAAGGTAAGGATTGTATCCAACGTTACTCTAATTTAAATCCAATCAATTTCAATGGATCTGTTCTAAGTAGGAATATCATTGGATACATCCCTACATCTCTGGTTGAAGTAGGAGAAAAGGCATCTAAGACTCCTCCTGTTCATTTCCTTCCAGGTACTATTTCCTGCCCACTTCCCTCATCTTCTGCATGGCAAATGAGAATATCTACATGGCACAGGGGGAACAATAGGGGAGTAGAGGATAGATAACATGGGAGGGATAACCTGATACTAACTGCCAATGCTGAGGCCATCAGAGGGAGAGGTAGCAGCAGTCAGGCTCAACGCCATCATGCCTGCTCCGGATGAGAGCCACCATTTCAGCTTGTGATTTCAAAGGCAGCATCTGGTGACTAGAGATGTTCAGGCCCATAGTCAGCCTTAAGGTTCTGCTGGCAGACCAAAAAGTAGGTGGGGGTAGTTCATCTGGTTTGCAGCCCTTTTAAAGACAAAATGCTAAACTGGTTTTTTAAAAATTGTTTGTTTAAAAAATGTAGGAGGGGCATAGAAAATTTAGGGGGGCTGGATCCCTTTACCTCCCCCCACCCCACCCCAGCTACAGGCCCAGGGATGCTCAAGGATTTAGTCTGATCTGCATTTCTAAGCAAATTGACCTGGTCAGAACCTTTTTGACTAATGTGAAGATGATGAATGCAGTTATCCTTTGGATTTTACACTTGTATGAATATCAAAATGTGCACAAAAATGTGTATTTTAGAATAAAATATGTACATAAAATCCTACATTTAAAAATACTTATTTTGTGAGAAAATATATGCCAAAACATGTATTTAAACACACATTTTTGTGTGGATTTTTTAAACACACACACACACACACACACACACACAGAGATTAATGCAGAAATAGGATGGGACAGACATAGTGAAATTGACATGGACAGGAGGAAGCAGACTCTCTACTGGTGATTAGGTAAGGGTTGGGAACCTATAGTTTTGTGTGTGCGGGAAGATCTTTAAAAAATGGGAGAATCATTCAGAGAAGTGAGAACCACCCACAGTCTGAAGTAGTCCCGGCTGGTTTAGTCCTGCAAGGGCTGTTGTGCCATGTGATTTTGCTGACTGTACTAAAGGGGAACATTTGGAGTGAGAGGGGTAACCCTAGAATACAACCATGTCAGAGAAAAAGCTAGGCTAGAGTACCTTTCCCTCTGGCATGCTAGTTATCTATTTGTTGGACATTTATTGGAGGAGGAGGAGGAGTATGAGGAGGAGAGTGAGATTGGAGGATGAGGAGAAGGAGAAAAGGAAGAATATCAAGCATAAGACGCAAAGAAAAGAAAGAAAAGAAGAAGAATTAAAAAGAATAAAGAGAAGAAGACGATTCTCTAGTGGTATTATTTAATATGAATGGAACTGCACTAAAACAGCTAAGACCTTGGCTCACGTCTGGCTCATATGTCTGAGCGTGGGAAAGCTAAAGCAGGTCGGGCTGGTTATTTACTTGGATGGGAGAGGGAGACCCCTCCTCTAGTTTCCTGCATTGAGCAGGGGGTTGGACTCGATAGCCTTGTAGGCCCCTTCCAACTCTATGATCTATGAAATCTATGAAATCTAGGCATCCAATCCCTTTCTCCTCCCCCCCCCCCTTTCTCCCCAATTTAGGTGACTTCACCATAACTTTTTTTTTCTTTAATGGAGACTCATGCCACTCCTACCTGCAGTCTAAGCTCGTGATTCTACACCAGTGTCCAATGTGTTGTGCCTTGTGTGCCTCTTAAGTCTGGAGAGGAAGAAGTGAATAATTTGCCACTGTAATAAATATATTGTCCACTTCTGGAACAGAATGGAGCAGCTCTTTAAAAGTGCATGGAAAGTTTGCATGTGTGATGCTTCATGAATCTAGATTCCTTTGCATTTTCTACCTAATATACTCACACATATACATCCATACATACAGCTATACAAATGAAAGGGGGGGAGGGAGTGAAATACCACACTAACCTCAGTCTGTAATGGAATGGAGCTGTGATTATGTGTGTGTAATTTCTTGAAGTCAGTGTCTGCCTCCCAGGGCACCCCTGTTCTAATTAGATTAACTGTTACTGTCAGGGCTATCTAATTGCTTGTACTGAAGAAAGCAAATTGCAGACAGTACGTATCAGTGTAAAATCAAACACAAAACAGGTGTTTGCTAATTAAAACTGAGATTTTAATGAATGACCTGTGCGGTTTTGGTGAATAAATACCACTCTCAGCATCTGCTCTGTAATTAGGTTCCAATTTCTCTCCCCTCCCCCCACCCCAACAAGTCCCAGTAAATAACTGAGAATGCCAAGTTTAAATAAAACCTACTAATCTTTACTCCTCAATGGACAAAAGCAGATGTTTTCTGTCCAGGTAAATGTAAGCATAGCAAAGAGAGGAGCAGGGTTTGGGGTTGTTTTTTTAACCCAAATGCTGGATTTTTTTTTCTTTTTAGATCCATGCTCTGCACTTCTTGGAGCACGTTTTTGGTCAGAAACACATTGGGAGGTAAAAGGTCTTGTTAAACCTTCTGGAAAAAAGGCAGCAATTTGATTATGACCCTCTCGGAGACCACTACCTCTGCCAATCCAGGGAACATTTGCAGTTTTATTTTTAGCTAATTAGGCTGCCTGCTGTGATGACCTCATTCAGCACATGTTGCACTTTTCTTCTGGACCCTTTTAAAAATGCAAAAGAACAACTAATTAGGAACCAGATCCACCACTCACAGCCTCAAGATGACAAGGGAATGGAGAGATTCTCAGAGCAAGACATGAGCTCCAAAGTAATATAGCCTGGTTCCCAGGTCGTAACCTGGAGATCATGACTATTTCTTTAACCAATCTGCAACTGCAAAGAAGAAAATTGATGCACCCAGGTAGAATCATAGAATAGTAGAGTTGGAAGGGGCCTATATGGCCATCGAGTCCAACCCACTGCTCAATGCAGGAGAACAGATGTGGGCAGCCCAGGCAGTCACCCATCCAAGCACTGACCTGGCTCATACCTGCTTAGCTTCAGCATATGGCCTGCATTATGTGCTCAGTTTCCCCTGCCCTTCCCCATCCCTTCTCTCCACCAACTTCTAGGATAATAGGATTAGAATGTGTGATTGTACCTTTAAAGCAGGGATAGGGAATCTCCAGCCTGCAGGCTTAATCTGTGTCACAAGGCTCCCCAGTCTGACCCACAAAGCTCTCTGACTGACCTGGGCATTTTCCCTTTAAATCATTACTCCCACTTGCCTTTGTCCAGACTCCTCCTCCTCCTCCTCCTCCTCCCTCTCTCTCTCTCTTTAAAGTTTAAGGGTACCTCACTCCCTTTTAGGTTTCAGGAAGCCAGGCAAAGCTGGGGCGGGGGAGAGAAAGAAGCAAGGTCATACAAAACTGAAGAACATCCAAAATAACCTGATGGAAAAGAGAGAGAGCGCAAGTCTTTTGATGTAGGAAAATAAAGTTTTATTCTTTAAAGTAGCCCAACAATTTTCGGCATGTGGCATACAGTGGTGCGCCGAACGGAGCTAAAAGGAGAACGTTTGCGAACAGACTCGCGTGAGCCGAACAAGGCGAGTTTGCACTTGCTGAACAGTTCTCCAAAAATTCCCACACAAATTTCTGGACCTTCAGCGGATATAAAAATATATGGATAATTCAATACATTAATATGCATTTATATAGATAAACATTTAAAAATACTGTATTAGACTACATAAACATGCTAACACTATATCTATGTGTACTTACCTAAAATTAGTAAGTAGCCTACAGAGATCTCTGAAAGCATGCCTCAAAGAATAAAATCCTCTGACTGGTGACATAATCTCTCCCTCCCTCCCTCCCTCCCTCCCTCTCTCTCTCTCTCTATATATATATATATATATATATTCTTTCTTTAAATCTTTATTTATTTTATTATTTATTTATATATTTTCTTTAAATCATTTCATATTTTTTCTTCAAATCACAGCCATTGATAAGTTCTTAATAAAGACCATTTTGTTTAGGATTTATTGATACTTTTCCACCCCAGGGATCATTAAACAATACAGTCCTCTATGGTGTGAGTACTGTTTGCATGCACAGAACTCTCTACATGGCTCAGCTACCAAGTGCATGGTACTGGTGGTCTTGCAGCAGTTGTCACACTGGAGGGGGGCCTACAACTCGCTCCCACTCTATGACCATGAATAAATCAGTTGTACTCAGCCTCAGTTCCCCACCTGTAAAATGCCCTATAGAGTGGTAACAAGTTCAATCAATAACCACACAGCAAAGAATTCTTATGAAAAAGGCATGAAATTGACTACATAATTTTAATGTCAGTCATCATCAACATTGCCATCTTCCCCCTCTTCTCCCCCCCCCACTTTTTGTAACATCTTGACTGATGAAGAGATCTGGAGATCTCAAAAACTTGCCCACAATTTTGCGCACAGTCGGTTAGTCCTGTTAAAGTTCCTATTGCCTGACCATGGATTTTGGAACCATCATTGTAGTTCACCTTGCCCTGATCCAGATCAGCATTAACATCCCAATGAATAAAAATAGCAACTAAGACACATAATACCAGTAAGTAAGCATCCAGCCAAAGTTGGTATAAGTCATAGAATCATAGAATTTTAAAGTTGGAAAAGACCTGAGAGGTAATCAAGTCCAATCCCTTGCTGAGTGTAGGAATCTTACAATGACACCATCCATGACAGATGGCTGTCCAGCCTCTGCTTAATTACCTCCAGCTAGGGATGTGAGAATTAGCAAAACTCCAGCTCACCAAAGTTCTCCAAATTTACCGTAACCTCAAAGCACGTTCTGACTCCAGTCCATATCAGATTGCAAGCTTTGTTGTTGTTGTTTTCTTTTCTCATGAAAATCTGTGCATATGTTTGTGTGTATTTTTCCAAATGTAAGCATCAACTGTGTGCATCTTTGAAATGTACCCATTCTTCTCCAATTAAAAAATGTGTCTGTGCACATTTTTCAAAAGTACAAGTTTTTTTTTCCCCATGTGCATTTTTCAAATATATGCATGCTGTCAAACACAGTTTTGGGTCCACTAATCACATTGCAAGTTCGGAAATGTGTGGACTTCGACAGCAGATTGCGTCTGAGTCTGGGTTCAGTCCAGAAGGTGTGAACTGGGTAAATCCTGATAAAACATGAACTGAAACAAATTCCTCATACATCCCTACCTCCAGCGAAGGAAGGCCCATCAACTTCTGAGTCAATCTGTTCTACTGTTGAACAGCTCTTACCATTAGGACATATCTCCTAACATACCTGTCACCTTGCAATCTTCACCCATTAGTTCTAGTCCTGCCCTGTAGAGCAACAGAGAACAAGTCTGTTCCATCTTCTGTCTAGAAGCCCTTCCAGTATTTGAATTTTGAACACCGCTACCATGTCTCCCCTTGATCTTCTCCTCCTCTGCAGGTTTAACATATCCATCTCTTTCAACTGTTCCTCACAGGAGCCTCCAGGTTGTGCTCTAGTTTGTCAATTAGCTTCTTAAAATGTGGCATTCATAACTACACAACATCCCCTTTTGTTGCTTGCACATGCATGTACAAGCTTGTGTAGTAGAAGCAAGATGTATCCATACCCACTCTAGAGATTTAACTTCTAAAGATGCTGAGGAGTGAAATGAACCCTGAAGAATAATGAAGAATTACAGCAGTGTGCACTAGGAGCATCTTAACAAAGCATTACCAAAAGGCAAAAAGTAGGGACAGAGGATTTTCAAGGACAAGCTGTAGAAAATAAGGTGTCTCCCTGGTAAACAGAGACAGCTGAAGCATCTGCTAGGGATGGATAAATCTGTCAGTTACCATTTCTCTCAGTTTCTCACTTTTTCAATCTTAAATTTGCTTCATCCCAAACTAGCAAATGTATGAGAATTTTGTTTCAGTTTGCAAATCTCTCGAAAATGCCCCCTTCACAATCCCAAACATGAACACATGAACATCGCATGCTACTGTGCATTTTAAAAGGGGTTGTTTGTTTGTTTTTAATGGCATTTTCACACTTTAGTGAATGGGGGGAAGTTTATACTTCTAAAATGCACACATTAAGAAATGCACACTTTTAAGAATGGACAGTTTCACACTTTAATCAATGTGCACTTTTCCCATTCAAACAAACAATAACAGGAGCAAACCAAACTGAGATTTGAAGTGAAGTTTGAAGAATTTCAGCAAGCTTGACCATCCCTATAATTCTCCCTATGTTCCATATTCCAGCTTTTTTTAACGTTCACAAGGACATTCATGTGTTTTTGTGCACATTTTTTCCCTAATACATCCATTTTTATATGCGACTTTGCCTAACATACATATTTTTGCAAGCAATTTTTTTTAAAAAAATTATATATTTTTGAACATTTCCCCTAATATAGACCTCGTGGTATGGATTTTTTTGATTGGAGGACTCAGTTGCCAAATCTGGAGAAGCATGAAATTTGAAAGATAACTGACTTACAGTTTGCATCTTCGTTTGAAAACACACAAATTCCTCCTCAATCTCTATATGCAATGCAATGCTTTTTCCCTTTCTCTGCAGGCATCCATCACCAGTGGTTGTTAGTTAATGTAAAATTTCATACCATGCCCAAGAAAGTGAACTCATAGAAGCCAGATGGTAGTGTTTTCAATGTAATAGTTTTCCTCTTTCCCATCCACAACTATCTGTCACTCTTTTTAATTAAGAAGAGAGTCACATTTGGATGTCTGGGGCTATTTTATTGACCAATTCTACTAATGTGGCATGATAGATGCAAATTGTGCTATGAATTCTCACTACATCTGCACCTTTCATATGATATTTATGGAATTCATAATGCATTAATGGAAATGCGCTTGAAACACCATGTACATTTCGTTCCATTTCCAAGATCTGAGGATTTCATTTTTCCCCTCTCTTTTAAAATGTAGATGTACCACCAAAAAACTAATGACCTACGGTAAACATCATTCTCGATTTCCTTTCCACTGTAATATGAAATCCCCTGTTTGCTGATCTATAGCTACTAATCTTTGCCAACCCTTATAGAGTCTTTCCATCTTTATACACCTTCCTGCTATGAACCCAAGATAGCAGACCATACTTGAAGAGGCCTTTGGATAGCCAGGCTATGAAATGGAGAAAGCAAATTTCCCTTCAGCCCCAAGAGAACCAACAACCACTACACTCTAGGCCAGGAAGCTGCCTTACCAAGAGGAGCTGCCTGCCTAGCCCTGAAGCTGCCATATACCACAAGATTATAGGTCCATCTAGCCAAGTCTTGTCTATCTATGCTGACTTGCAGCGGCTCTCCAAGGTTTTAGAGAGGGGTCTTTCCCAGCTCAACTAACAGATGCCAGGGAGTGAAGATAGGAACATCTGCATGCAACATATATACTCTACCACTAAGCTATTGCCCCTTCCCATAGGTAAAGTTGTCAGGTCTCCCAAAGCCTGAGATATCTGGTCTAGTGAAGTCATGAGGCAGGGGACTTCTGATGTCATGGAGCTGCAAATTCTTCAACGGAAAAAAAAAAAAGCAATAACTACTCAGGTTAGGATCCTGGGATGTGGCCCAATATAATGCAGCGGATAGGGTGGCCACTTCCACATCACCATGGGCAATGGGGCACTTATGCATTGCGCAAGCGGAACCCACCACTGAAACAAGGGAGAATAACATTTCCTAAGGTAAGCCCCAAAATGATCAGAAATGCTCATTTCTGGAAGGAGGCAGGTCAGCGGAGCACCATCATTCAAGCTCTGCTGACCTGCCTCCTTCCAGAAATGAATGTTTCTGCTTATTTCAGGTTGCTCTGGAAGAGTTAAATTGCCATTGAATAACCAGTGGTTGGTTGCCGCTTGCACAATGCAATCAGCAGGCCAGAAGAGAATCAGCAGGGCATAAGCACCCCATTGTATTTTGAGCCCCATTTGGGTTTGGTGATTTTGAGATCACCTAATCACTTCTAGCCTCCCAGACTGCCTGTGCTACCTGATCTGAAAAGGTCCTATGGGAGGAATTACCTCATCATGTCTTCCCCTGGGCTCTAACTGAAAGCTGAGGAAGCTGCTGGCTGTGAAAGAGTTGATTGTACAATGAAAAACAGGACATTTGCACACCCTCCTTGGCCACCTCTTAAGTAGGGTAAGCACAAGAAACCCAAACCCAACCTATGAGAATGTCTCCATACTTTCTTCACCATTGAATTTCTGTTCAAAAGCAATTTATTTTCTGACAAATTATATGAGAATGGTCAAAAGACTGTGGGAGGAATTTGTGGCACAACACTAGTTTTAATATTGTTTAGTACTATTTTAATATTGTTGAAGAAAGCAATGGGTTTGGCTCATATTCCTTCCAGTCTTCCTGTCTTAGTGCACTGCTTCCTTCCTTCACCCACCAGTATGAAATAAAAATATAGCTTTATTCAATATGAACTGAGATGAAATTTCTCAGAAGAGAATTTTTCTGAGAATTTTCTTTTCTGCCATCCCTCCCAAGAAACTAACATAGCATTTTGCTGCCTCCTCCCTGGAGAATATACAGCAACACACACACACACACACACACGTTCACCACCAGCAAATGCAATAGTGCATTTTTGCTCATCCTGGGAGCCCTCTGCAATATTTAATGCAGGTGGGGCATCACTTGGCCTTTGGTCTGAGAACAGAGGTGTGTCAAGTTTAACTTTATCCCTGTTGTCATTTCTGAAGCATCGGTGGGCATGCCCTGTAAAAATGTCAGTGCAAAAGAAGCCTGAACATGCTGTGACCTATCGAATTGAACATAGCTCACCAGCAATGTATTATATGACTTGCCATCAGTTTGGCACCCATTTCTTCCCCCCCAACTTTTTTTTTTTTTTGCAATCCTAGGCAGGTGGCAGGGATTCTCAGACCCCCTTCTGGGCTGCCATACTGACGGGCTGCATTCAGCTTGGTGAAGAATTTGGCCATATATTTGTCAGTGGTGGCATAGTGAAAATCACCCAAATTGTTTAGCAAGCTACTGCACAGAATTGTGCTGAAACAGCCTCCACATAGCATGATTGAAAATAGCCTCCATGTCAGAACCACAATGTGTAAATCAGCCCTAAGGAACTACTTGGTGCAAGAGCTCTCTCTCTCTCTCTCTCTCTCTCTCTCAAACATGCATGCCATGTCTTTATTTTATTTATTTATTATATTTATACCACGCCTTTTTTCCTGCAAGAAACCCAAGGCAGCTTACATAATCCTCCTCCTCCTCCTCCTCCTCTCCATTTTATCCTCACAACAACCCTATGAGGTAGGTTAGGCTGAGAGTCAGTGACTGGCCGAGCGGGGACTAGAACCCGGATCTCCCGAGTCCCCATCCAACACTCTAACCACTATGCCACACTGTCTTTCTGTTTTTCCATCTTTCTTTCTTTTCTACATACACACATGCACACACACACACACACACACACACACACACACACACACAATCTAGGTGAATACATAATATACAGGATTTTCATAGCTGATCTGCTGGAATTCATCATTCCAAATTGAGCAACTGGCTTTCTCCATTCTTTTTTCCCCATTTGTTCTTTTGCTCCTATAGAAAAAAACAGTAATCCCCTCCCTGTTTTTTTTTTCCTTTTTACAATAAGCCAACTGGCAATTTGTTGGTCAAGAATGCCAGATTTCAAGCTTGGTGGATAGAAAATCAAGAGCTTTAAATTGACAGCATGAATGTGCCTTTCCTATTCCTCCCTTGTCTTTCTTCTTGTTGTGCAGCAGAGGCTCAGGCGAAAAAAGAAGAGAAAAAAGTAATTTGATCATTATGCAGCTCTGGTCATATTATAGCTATTCTGCACTCCCTAACATCTCTCAGTTGCTTTATGACTTGTGGGAGTGTTTAGAGCTGTCAACATGCTTTCCCCAAAGTTACGATTAGCATCACTCACTACGGATGCATGTTTGGAAGAACCAGACAGCTTTATTTATCCATAGAACCAGGCTACAAACAGAATTTGAGAAAAAAGAAGAAGAAAACTTTGGCTGTTGCTCTTTAAAACCATGGAGCATGGCCATGACCAGGCCTATAGCCAAAAATGTTGTGGTGGAGGCAGCTGGTGGCTAGAATGTTGGACGAGGAGGACTTGGGCAAGTCACTACATCTCCCAGCCTGGGCTACCCCACAGGGTTGTTGTAAGGATAAAATGATCCATGTGTGTTGCCATGAGCTCTTTGGAGGATATGTGGGATATAAATGCAGTTAAATAAAGACAAATACATAAACCTAGGTAGCCAGATATATTTGATGTTATTTAGTTGTATTCGATTTTAAAGCACATTTTATGAAATACAGGCCTACTGCTTGTGTCAGTTATCCTCATGTCATTGCACTCATTGGCTGGAACAATGGAAGGTGGGAGCAATTTGATTGCTCAGTGAGCAAATGATCAGAATGCTTATTCTGCCCACTTTTCCATTTAATTCCACAAATAAAGGTGACAGAGGCCCACCTCTTTAAATGAAAGCTGAAAATTCAGGCAAAGGACTGTAAGATCAGTGGTAGGCCCAGACACTGGGCATTCTAGGGACGGGTCATCTGGTTGGCCTTGGACTGGTTAAAGAGACAGCCCCTTAATTCCCCTGAAAGGGTCTAGGATGCAGCCCTTTTACTACATCAACCTGGAGCTGGCACAGTTAATTTTCCCCTATTGAAATTTCCTCCAGTGAAATTACTGGAGGAAACCTCCCGCACAACTCATGCTGCCTGCCCCCCATAGGAATGTCCTCTTAGTTAGTTAATGTGGGTATTCATATCCCACCTTTCAAAAAGGTTCCTAGGGTGGCTTAGAATTATTTATTTAATTATATTATTTATTATTTCATTTATTACCACAAAACGCAGCACAATAATATAGAACTTTTTAAAAAAACAACCCCCCCAAAAAAACTCCACAATATATAACTGAAGTAAAAACCAGCAGCAGTGTAAAGATTTAAAAACACAATAACAGATTTTTAAAATAGCAAAAACTGGAGAACTAAAATGCCCGAAAGAATAAGGGAATGACCTTATATGGCCCCTAGAAATTGTCTGAGGGGCCTTCAGATAGGCTGGTTTCCCAGCTCCGAGGCTGGAGTGGAGACAGTGCTCTGACCGCAGAGCTGGGAATCGGACCTCTGATTCCCATTTCCCTCCCTCTCACGGGTGGTCAGGAAAGAGACCATGGAAAGGGGTTAAAGGGGGCATTTGGGGGTGGGTGGGAAGGGAAGGAGACTGGAGCAGCCAGGATATGAGCTGTCTTGAAGCCACTCCAGCCACCTTCCTTCCAGCTCTGAAACATTTTTGCTAGAAGAGCAGAAAAGCCCGTCTAGAGAAAATGCAGAGTGGGAGGATGGGGAGGCGAAGATTGCCTCTGCCACTCCTCCCACTCTGCACTGGATACCTGCAGGCCTCCAAGTTTGGAGGCTTACAGACATCCCCACAGGATCATACCTTAATCAGGTGTTCACCCAGTTCCAAAAAGATGACAGGTGAGCCTCTTTGGGGAGGGCATTCCACAGCTGGGGTGCCACAACAGGAAAAAAAAACACTCTCCTTAGTAGCCACCCAGCTCACCTCATTTGGTGGGGGCTCCCAAAGGAGGGTCTCTGAAGATGATCTTAGGGACTGGGCAGCTATATATGGGAGGAGACAATCCTTCAAGCAACCTGGCCCCAAGCTGTTTAGGGCTTTGGAAGTTAATATAAGCACATTGACTTGGTCCTGGAAAGTTACTGGAAGCCAGTGCAGATCACAAAGCACTGGCATAGTAAGTTCATATCAACCAGTCCCCGTTAACAATCTTGCTGCCCTATTTGGACAAGCTGAAGTTTCTGGACCATTTTCAAAGGCAGTCCCATGTATAACGCATTGCAGTAATCCAGACAAGAGGTAAGGAGAGCATGGATAAGGACATAGTTGTTATATCAGTCTAAGCTGCTAAAAGGTGCTCCATGCCACTGAGGCCATCTGCACCTCTAGTGACAATGCTGGATCCAAGAGCAGCCCAAACTAGGAACCCAATCTTTTAGGGGGAGTGTAGCTCCCTAAAAGTAATGTGCTATTGGAATGGCAGATTACTTTTAGACTTGAGGCCCCTTAGCACCCTGCTCACATTTCCCCAGCCATGAATCAGTTTGCAAGTGGGAAGCATGAACCAGTGCTGCAAGGCAACTGAGGACGAGGAGAAAGGAAATCCCTGTCCTTGCTGTTCAGGAAGAAGATGGCACCCCAGTCAACACCATGTGAGTGCACAGTTGCCTCACATGGCCACAGGCTGTTGACATCAGCAAGGGTAGAGGCAGCCAGTCAATGACAGCATGCTTGTATGGTGCTGCTGACTGTGGTGCATCCTACCTCACTGCCCCGTCCCAGTGGTTCCAGTAAGGGCAGGAACTCCCTTTCCCTGCTTATTCCTGCACAGTAGGTGATCTGAACAGGCAGGAAGGCTTCATATGAATGGCCCTCATAGGTGTGTGTGTGTGTGTGTGTGTGTGTTTAAGATCTGAGATTAATGTGTAAGTTATTTGAAGTGTGGCCTATCTTAACCTTAAGGCACTCATTGTTACTTGTGTCATGGGGCTTTATTTAAAGTGAATTCTCCAACCTACTACAAAAATAATATCAATCTGAGGAAATCCCTGTGCCAATGATCAATGCCAGAATGCAACAGAGTCAATGAAGATGGAATGGAGGTGATTTTTTAGAGTGATAAAAAAAACAGATTAGAAATAATATGCTATATTCAAAATATTTCAGTTATGTCAATAGTCAAAAATCTTGGCAGGGCCTCTGTGAACATTTGCTTATACCAAAAAAAAAAAAAAAAAAAAGCAAATATTTTACAAAATCCAAGTTACCTTTGAATAATTTACAGTGTTGAAAGATCAGATATTTCTCTCCCTCTACAGGTGTTAAATTAAGATAAGAAAACCAGAAAAGATTGTGTTATTGCCAATTACTACTGTTGTGAGTGGTCACTGTGGTTATATATACATTTGAGCTTTCCACAGAAATGTCACAGACTATGCTTCTTGCACTGCATGGCCTCTGACCCCAGTGTTTACAGTTTTGGATTGCCACACTCCCATGTGTTTGCATGTGTGTGAGTGGGTGTGTATCAATCTCTCTCGCGCGCACACACACACACTGACAAAGGATAATACTTCACCCTGGTTCTGACATCACAATCACAGTCTTAGAAACCATTATATATTAGACTGAGTGTTGTTCCCAGATCTTCCTTCTTCTCCTTCCTGCCTCCCTTCTCTCACATACTGCGACTGAAAATCACTGAGGCTTGCTTAAAGTACAGTTCCCATTACATCTGAACTGGGAAACCATGGTTTAATCTCAGGCTACAAACCAGTATCTGGTTTTCAGTCTAATAAACTACAGTTGGTTACCAAGGTTATTTTGGTGCTTCCAGATGGAGGGCCCTTAGTACGACCAGTCAAAAGGCATTAGCAGTTATTCCATAGGGATGGAAAATCATTGGGGAGTTACAAGTTGAAGACAATTTCATCTGGACCCCCTGTAAAATTCTGTAAATGAGGCAGGGCAATACCATAATGAAAGCTTCATCTGGAAGCACCCAACATGCATATCTGTGTATCTCCTGAAGTGTAATCTAGCTCACCAAAGTTTATGGCACAACCAATCTAAGATGCCACAATACTCTTGGGTGTTAACATTGAAAGAAGCCAATAGTTTCTTTGCATATATTCCTTTGTTTGTTGGGTCTTGACTTTTGTGCAGCTTGGTACTCTATGGTGACTCTCAACTTAGAATTTCAATTGCAATTGATTGTGCAGTAGAGGGTTTTCATCTAAGCCCAATTTTCTGCAGGACAGAAAGAATTATCCTTCTTTCCTACAGAAATGAAAGCCATAACTCCTAAAGAATTCTATTGCCCTAGCAACCTTTCTTCCTTTTCCCCTTTGCTTCTCGACTCTTCCCTGAGAAGCTGCATAATGTGTTGCAAGTTCCAAGTCTCTCAAGTGATTCATTGGCATATGTACTGCCAGCTCTCACCATTGTCTAGCTATATAATTCCATATTTGCTGGTTATTTGTTTCATCTTTAGAAAATATAAACCTCCACTGGAAAGAGAGAGAGAGAGAAGCATGGAAATGAGATTTTGAGAGATTATTTAGCAACACGGCCCGTTCTGCCCCTCCAAAGTGCTAAAATGCATGTACTGTGATATTGCTAAGTAACTGAGCAGACATTTTCTGTTATTCCGTAAGTGGTTACCCAGACCTACACATTCAGTAGAGATGCAGCTATATTTCCTGCACTTTCAAAAAAAATGGGAGAAAGTGATAGTTTTTGTAGCCCTGTTTAAGACAGTAAACTGAGTTGACAGCCTATAAAAGCACTTATGCCATATGCTTTAATATCACCAGAGCTAGAAAAGTGGTAATACACAAATAAATACTTCTTTGCAATATAGAATTACATGCATGACAAGGAGGGTGGAAGCAAGAGAAAAGGAGACAGACAAATTGGATTGGTTTTGGACTTAGTCATGCTTAGAGCAGACCCACTGAAATAAATGGGCTGAGTTAGTCACCACTAACTTAAGTCCCATTGTTTTCAGTGGGCCTACTCTAAGTCTGACAAGACCTGGATGCAAGCTACTATCAGTGTACACCCCAACGGTCCCTAAGTACCAGTAGGATGGTTATGTCACATGTCCTAGTTTGCAGAGGAAAGTCCTATATTTGAAGGGCTGCCCAGTCCAAGTCTGGATGAAAGATAAATAACCATAAGAAGGGAGAGCAGCAGAAGCCTTGAAATACAACTTTGTCTGGACTGACCGCTATAAACGATCACATGCTTGAATACTCTTGCATCTTAAAGCATCAACAACAAAACTACATCCATACAAAAATAACATGCCAGGGTGAAGCTTTTAGTCTTCCATATTGTTCTATGTACACACAGGGTTGAAATATGGTCATTATGGACTTCCCCTGGCGTGGGGAGGAGTGGGGAGTCAGGTAGCAGGACAGGTCACTGCCAGCTGAGCCAATGGGCTTGGCTGGGGCGGGGAAATGGGGGGCTCATTTAAGCACCTGTCTCCCCGCCCTCAGTCTCTTTCGTTTTCCGGGATTAGGCAGTGGGGCGTAGGGTTATGGTGATCATCCAGTGGCACCTTTCAAGGTGACTGACGGTTACCCAAGGCTTCCCTCACTAATGTCTTGTGGCTTGGCAGGAGGGAGATTGGGACGTCTTTGGGGTGCTACCTTTCTCACCTACATTGGCTGTCTTGAGGCGCCAATGGGAGGCGAGGATGGTAAGGCCCTCCAGCTCCACATGGAGTGCAACTGGACAGTGGCGGGGCATCCCACCTCTGGTCCGGTTAGGATGCATTCGTTCGCTCAAATCTTGGTTTTTTTCCCGGGCAATGGCCGGACTAGGTTAGTACCGCCCTTCGCCCTTCGCAGATCTTCAGTTCAATAAATGTGGCCCTTATTTGAAACCATATATGCCTGTGTCTGACTCTTTATTGTCTCACCTATACACGCACAATTTTAATTTTATTTATAGGTGCACTAGTCAACCAGGTTATACTCCTGGATCTATCCTTGTTCCTGGATGGCCAGGCAAAAATGGTAGCCAGAGGCATCTTTTACAAACATTGTTTGTCGCTGCACCCTTTCCTGGAGATACCAGACCTTGCAGCTGCCATTCATGCTTTATTTACTTTCAAGTTATGTTCAGGCTACATTACTTTACTCTACGTAACTTTACATGGGGCTGCCTTGGTTCAAAATGCAGATGTCAGGTTTTCAATTGGAGCCAGCAGTTCAGATCACATCACTCCAATTGCATGCCATCTACGGAGGCTTCCAATTTGTTTCTGGGTTCAATTCAGTGCTGTTTTGTAGCTTTAAAAGAGCCAGTGTGGCGTTGTGGTTAGAGTGTTGGCCTGGGACTCGGGAGATCCGGGTTCTAGTCCCCGCTCTGCCATGAAACTCACTGGGTGACTTTGGGCCAGTCACTGACTCTCAGCCTAACCTACCTCACAGGGTTGTTGTGAGGATAAAATGGAGAGGAGGAGGATTATGTAAGCTGCCTTGGGTTCCTTGCAGGAAAAAAGGCCGGGTATAAATATAATAAATAAATAAATAGCCATAAATAGAGAAGGGACTGTGAGAGAAAAGGAGAGACGGAGATAAGAAGAATTGGGGAAGGAGGGAGAGATGGAGAAAAGAGGGAGAGAAACAAGTAACTGAAAGCCCACTCAACGGCTTGGTGTGGCCACCATGACATGTACGATCAAGATGGAGAGTCAAGAGCCTCGGGGGGGGGGGCTATCAGGTCTCTCTCTCTCTCTCTCTCTCTCTCTCTCTCTCTCTCTCTCTCTCTCTCTCTCCTCCCTAAATTCTCTCCACCTTCTTTGAAGTTCCATAGTGGCTGCAATTTAAGAAACAAAGCTTTGTGATTCCTTCAGCATCTTCCTGCCCTTCTAATACACTTCCCGTGAAGGTCATTTCAGCAAAGAGACGAGCGGCAAGGATGACATGAGCGCTCGAGTGCAGCCATTGTTTTGCCATGCACAAAAAGCCTCTAAAAATAGATTAAAATTTAAAGTGGGGAAAGGTCTATTAATCTATTATTAATTAATATTCCATATGTTGCCTCGAAGGCAAACCAGGGTCTTTTGAAGCCATCTGGTTTTCCTATTGCATGCCTCTGCTGGAAGCTTTGACTGTGGCCTGCAGAATGGAGATACAGTGGACATGTCAGCTTCGTGTCAATTTCCTATGGCCAACAGTTAGAACAGCTCTACAGTGATATCAGATTCAGAAGACGTTCACCCAGTTTGTAGCCACTGAAGAACCTGTCACATTCTTCATCAAACTCTGAAATGTGTCTCTCTTTTCCAGAGGGGATAAAACGCTGTGTCGGGTGATGTTCATTGTTTTATCATAAGGAGGATAAAACAGGCAGGTATTACTACCAATATCAGGCAACAAGTGCTACTGGACTGGCTACCTGTAAGCTTCTGGATGTAATTCAGGCCGCTGAATTGTCCTCAGTGGGCCCTTTCCATAAGCCTCAACCTTAGGTGCATTGTATCATATGGTGTTCCTTTATTTTTTAAAAAAGTGTAATTTCGCCTATTACATTGGTGCTTCCCCACCTGCTTCATGGTGTGTGTGTGTGTGTGTGTGTGTATGTATGAGGGGGTATCCCTCTCCATTTAGAACAGGGGTGCAGAACCTTTTTCAGCCCAAGGGCCAAATTCAATTTGGAGAAGCTCTCGGGGGCTGCATTCCAGTTGGGGTGGAGCCAAAGGCAAAAGGGGCAGGGCCAAAATACCCACAATACAAGCATATTGTGGTTTAAAGTGCTTACTGCCAGTAACCAAGCATGTCAACCTTTAAGAATGGGGGGGAATGCACAAAAGCCAGGAAACCACAAAGCCATCAGTGGTTGGAGGAAAGGGGGTGGGGCCAAGGGAAGGGGGTGGGGCCATCTGGGGAACTCTGGAGGGCTGGATTAGAACTCCTTGAGGGCCAGATTTATCTCCTGGACCTAAAGTTCTGCACCCCTGCTTTAGAGGATGAGAGGGAAGCAGAAGTGCAACCCAGCCAGGTTGGGGCAGGTATAGCCATATCAGTCACATAGAAAACCTAGGAAGCTATCTTATACTGAACCAGGCCATTGGTCTATCTAGCTCAGTATTTTCTACTACATCAACCTTCCCCAACCTGGTGCCCTCCAGAGGTGTTGGACTACAACTCCCATAATCCGTGATCATTGGCCATGCTGGCTGGGGCTATGGGAGTTGTTGTCCAAAACATCCAAAGACACCAGGTTGAGGAAGGCTGGTCTACTACACTGACTGGTGGTGGCTTCCCAGGGTTTCAGGCAACAGCCTTTTCCAGCCATATCTGGAAATACCAGGGATTGAATGTGGGAACATCTGCATGCGAAACATGTGCCCTACCACTGAGTCTCTCCCCCATCTATCATAGATTGTTGAGGACTCTGCTCCACCATGGGTATTCATTTCCCCTGCAACTGGCTAGCCCTTTTCAGGCAGTCTAAAAATTACTGGCATGAACATGCAAGAAGGAAGGGTGAGAACAAACTTACTAGCTCTGCTCCCCTCCCCCTCCCCCTCACCATTCTCATCTCCTTCCTTCCTTCCTTCCTTGTGTTCAGGATAGGGGTGGACGAGGATTTTGCTTGGTTCATCTTTTTGATAAGGACTTACAAACATTTTCAAATTTCTTCATCAAGAAGTTAGAAAGAACTTGAGAACTTACTAATGGTAAGAGCTGTTTGACAGTGGAATAGACCACTTCCGTCAGGAGGTGTGAGCTCATTTCAGTGGATGTATTTAAGCAAAAGCTGGGCAGCCATCTACCAGGTATGGTGTAGTTGCATCCTGAACTGCAGATCCTGCATTGAGCAGGGGGTTGGACTAAATGACCTCCAAGGTCCCTTCCAATTCCAACTCTATGATTCTATGATAAGCAAGCACCCTCAGCTGGTATGAGTACAGACCAATCAAGTTTGACTCTCCAATCTCACACAGTAGGGGCCAATGATTGCTCTGCTGTCCATCCTTCCTTTGTCCATATCCTAGGGTTCTTCAGCTTGGTGGGTCACCATTGCAATTCCAGAGTGCCCTAATTTCATTCCCTAATGCATTAGGAACAGCTGCGCACCCAGGAAGAGGGGCACATTGTTTCTCTTTTGAATTATGAACTGCTGCTATTACTCAGCAAGTCTATCAAGCCTTTCCTTACTACCCCATCCAAGAAATTAGCTCACAAAGCCATGAGACTGATGATGTAGTTCCAGAATATATCCCAATATTTAAAGGGCTTAATTGTGTGTGGGGGGGGGCATCTTTTCTGCATGAATATTCAAATGGCAACATAAAAGACTTCCTTCCATTCGTTTGCAGATTCTTTTTCATTAAATGTAGATCGCCAAGGAGGAGAACTTAGGTCCAGTCTTAAGTATGCCTAGCCAGATTTTATTGTAATGCACCAAATTTATTGAAGATTCAGATTGACTGATTGCACCTTAAATCATCATTATTTCAGATATGCTTTATTGAATGCAATAGAAGAGAGGCCAATGGTAATAAATATGTTTGTGGGAAAACAGCCTAGCTTGTCATAGCTGTGCAGCACTGTAACCAGGGTACATTTACACAATAAATTCACAGATATACTGCCTCTGTTTGCTGGCAGTGACCAGCTTGTGTGTGTTCTATCATCATCACATACAAATAAAATTGATGGGAATTGTACATCAGCCCTAGTAAATGCCTGGATGTTTTAAGCAAACAACATTTCCATCTCTTTATTCACATGCAGAAATAGGGTGAAAACTTACGATGGCATGAAGCAAAATATCTTAGCATCAGTTGCCAACCATCCATGTGATTGTGGTTGGGGCTTTGCAGCTAGCGTACCTCTGGACTACATTTGCAGTGCTAGGCTCATCCTCAGACTATCTGAGCAAAGAGACAGATTGAGCATGTGCAGAAGAATGCCCTTTTCTCAGCTCTTGAGTATCTTCAACAAACACAGAGGGTTATATCCAACACCATGCGAGTGGACTTCCCCTTGATCTCCTTCCCCCCTGCAACCCCTCATGTGCCTTCAAAAACTTCTCTGCAGGTTCCTCAAACCCTCCAGGGCAAATTTGGGGGTGCACAGGAGGACTGCAGGGGAAGGAAAAACAGGTTCCACTAATGGTTTCTGTCACACTGGTGAATGATCAGGGTTGGATTCAACCCAGACTCTCCAAATCAGAAGGTCTCACTTTCAGACAGACTTGGGCCCTCTCCCCCAACTCAAGCCAACTGCTGTCTGTAATGATAGCATTTTTTTAAATTATTTTTTTGCACACAGAGCTCAAACTCAAGTCAGTCCTGTGTCTGTAAAAGAAATATAAGAAGGCAGCAGAATGCATATCACTAGATGAGAGAAAGCTATGGTTACTGTGAAAAACTGTAACTTTCCAGTGCTCCAGTTACAGGGGAAGAGTTGTGTGGGGGAGCTTAATGAAACCCACAAGCACCCACCGCATGATTCCCCCATTTTAGCAAAACCATTCCTTCTAAAAACAGTAGCTTTGGGGTCTGGCCCCAGAGGTGAAGGGGGCTGAGTCCTCTCTGTCCCTCCTGTAGTTGAAGCAATGCATCTTATTCCAGTTTAACATCTAAGCACATCCCCACTTCAGTGTATGATGGGTGAGCAGAAAGCTGTGTCCATGTTTACTCCCCAGAAGCATCATGCTGTGTGCCATGCAGGATTTGGCTATTGACATATCACTGCAACCGTTGCATCCTTAAAAGAGAATTAAAGTTGAGGTTTCATGTGTGCCGAGTAACAGACAATTCCTGTATACATCACGTACTGTTGTTCTGTTTTTCTTAAGAGCTCAGAGGCAATGGGGGGACCTTCTTCTCCCCTGCTTTTCCTACAAGCAAAGGAAGGTTGCCATCAGAGCAAGGCTGAACTCTTCATACTCCAGGTGGTAACAGGATCCTTTAGTGTGCATGTCAGGCCAGTGAGCTGTGCAGCCAGTAAGGCTTTATCAGAAGGGACTGATCTGAAACATGCTTTGAGTTGCCCAAGGGCTGCCCACATTATACATAAACTTTTTTTAAAAAAAGGATGAAAATTATTTCCCCATATTCTCCTTCTCGTAGTGCCATTATGTTGTTAATCTGTTTCATGCCGCTCATTCCAGAGAAAGTAATACAGTCATGCCTTGGATTGAGAGCATAATTTGTTCCGGAAACGTGCTTGTAATCCAAAACACTCTTATATCAAAACGAAATCCCCCCAAAAAAATTTGTACAGAGATTTTTAATTTAAGCCGTACTACAGTACTTGTATTGCAAGATGTCGCTTGTATATCAAGTCAAATAAATAAATAAATAAATAAATAAAATTTTAAAAATTTGCTTGTCTTGCAAAACGCTCTCAAACCAAGTTACTTGCAATCCAAGGTATTACTGTACTTGACAGTGCTGAATTAATGATGGCCAGTGTCTATAATTTACATAAATATGGTTATGTATAAATCGATTGCTATTATACCATGGTGATATTTGCATTCCGTGGGAGAGCGCATAATAGCTAAGAGATATGTGTGTGCACGTGTGTTTTAGAGTGGTAGTCTTTGTGACGTTTTGTTGTGTACAAGCCAAGGCAATGCATGGCTGCTGCAATTGACTAAATGCCATTGCACAGCAGTTTGTTGTAATTATGCTACAAAGGAGTGAATATTGTTGTTATTATGCCACAAGCCATCAAATGGGGGGGGGGAGGAGAGGGGGAGAAAGAGAGAAGAGAAAAAGGAAAGGAAATTGTATCTCTGCTTTGTGTTAAGTGCGCCTGGCAAAATTGTTTCTGCCCCTGCCTGGGATTTTTCAAAGAGAGGCATGAGGGAGAAGGACGGAGAAATTTAAAACTAATTCAAAGTAACAACAAAGAACAGTTGGGCAGTCCCTCATTCCCCAACAGGCCCAGTTCAGATCCCATCAATGCGACCAAAGTCCAAGATGTTTTCTATGCGTTTTTTGTTTGGTTTGGTTTTTTTGTTTTTTTTTTGAATGGGCCCTAAATGCCAACTGCTTAGGAATGGGGTGATTATTTGTAGTTGGGGTGCTCAGATGCTTAAGCATCCCACTTTGACTGATTTTACTGAATTTGGCACTTTCAAAAGAATGCGTGAACCAAAACTCAGTTATCATCTGAAATTTGCACTTCTCCGAATTTCGCAATGGAGTTCTCCCATCAAAAGATGCACACAAAAATGTGTATATTAGGGAAAGGTGCAAACAAAAGTACACACACACACACACACACAGAGAGAGAGAGATGGAAATAACATTTAAAAATCATTATTTTAGGAAAATGTCTTGAAAAAAATCTCAATTTTAGGCAAAACTGCATACAATAATTCATTTATTGGGAGCAATGTGCACAAAAATGCAAGCACATTTTCATGAAAACTTTTTTTTTTTAAAGAAAATGCAGAGGGGCAGCAATGTGTTGGAGGAGCTGTGTGTACCAGCTGGCCTTCCCTGCACCCCATAAGCTAGCCTACTGACCTCAGGTGTTTGGGAGGATCTTGTCCTTTCATTAGTGTTGAAGTAAGATTCAACTGCTAGTCCAGTCAGCTTCTGTACATGGAATGGTATTGGTGTTGTTGGTGGTGGTGAAGGTGGTGGAGTGCCACCTGGTTTTTCATCTCAGGCAGCAAAATGTCTTGGGCCAGCCTTGGATGGGGGAAGCACTCTAGTTCCACTTGGTGTCAATTTCACATATGTTCACTCATAAGTCAATTCCCAACCCATTTCCACATTAATCTGCCACTGTTTTAAAATATCTCTGCACAAATTCACATTTAAATACATTTAGATAGAAATTTTAAATATATTTTCTTTCAAAATATGCATTTCTAAATGTTTTTTTTAATTACAAAATTACAGAAATCAAAACAGAAAGTTCAGAATAAAGGGGGAAGCAACAGCAAATACAGAACAAATACATATAAGAAAACATAATGGGTTGGATCCAGCCTTAGTTATACTTAGCGTAGACTCATTGAAATCAATGGGACTTACATTAGTCATGACTAATGACAGTCCCATTGATTTCATTGGGTATACTCCAAGTATGACTACATCTGGATGCAACTCACACTATAATAATGAAAAGGAAACATCCCTTTGTTTTGCTTTCTTTATTGTATTTTGTTTTCTTTATTGTATTTTCTTTCAAAATGCATGTTTTAAAATATATTTTGATACATTTTTCAATAAGTGTGTCAGAATGTTGAAGTGTGAAAAAAAAAGGTGGATAACTAAGTTCTGATCTACACATTAGCCTGGGAGTTGTCTATTCAGATAGCTCAGTTAGATGCTGAGAAAATAATTCCTCCTGGCTGACTGGAACTGTCCGGCCAGGGACAGGTTTGCAGGGGGTGGGAAAGGCAACAAGGTGTGCTCTGTGTGGCTTGTGGTCGCAAGTCATTTAGCTCTGAGGGAGTGAAGCATGAGGGCGTATAAGCCAGCTCCACCCCCAGCCCAGACCTCTTTCTTTGGAGTACATAGTATGCCTATGTACTCCAGTTGCTGGGGAACATGGGTGGGAAGGTGCTGTTGCACTCATGTCCTGCTGTAGGGTTGTGCGCGGAGCTCAATAGGGGGGTGGAAGCTCGGTGAGCTTGCCAGGCTTGACCCCCCCCCCCCAAGCTCTGCTCAACTTACCTTTCCCTGACTTGGCTCATGTCCTCGAGAGCCGAGCTGGGGAAAAGAACTTCCGGTTTCTGGCACTACGTTCTTTATGTAAAAAACAGCGTAAACTACGTTAAAACGGCCGTGATTTGCGTACCTGGCACTATGATTTTTACATTAAAAACAGCATACAATATGTTAGAACAAACACGATTTACATAGTTGGCATGCACCACTCAAATCGCAGTTGTTCTAACGTATTTTACGCTGTTTTTAACATAAAAAACATCGCACCGGGCCAATTGCGGCCATTTTAAAGTAGCTTATGCTGTTTTTTACATAAAAAACATATAACCAGGGGACCCGAAGTCCAGCGAATGCCTCAGCTTGTGCTTGCCGGAGGCTCGGCTCAGCTCACATGGCAGGGGCACTCACAGAGTGCCCCACAAGCCAAGTGCCAGGCTCGGCGCCCATCCCTACTTGTGGGATCCCGTGGGCAGCTGGTTGGCCACATTGTGGACAGAATGCTGGACTAGGTGGACCCTTGGTCTGATCCAGCAGGGCTCTTCTGATGTTATGTTCTTCTGGCTGCACCCTCCCTCCCTGTATTCAGTACAGGATTAGCTAGTCCCTCTTTGGGGGGTGGGCAAGTTGGATTTTTTATTCATCAACTGTCTGGCCTTGTTGGTGCTCATTTTTGTTTGTTTGTTTGCTTTGTTTTGCTTTTGCCTAGTCTGAAACGATTTGCAGGAGGTGGGTTAATTTCCTTAAAGTTTGAGTCAGGTTAATTTGGTCACATTTGGTTGTTTGATGTTCCAATTTGCAGGGATGTGCGGGCTAATATGGCAAGTAGGATTAGGGATTGGTGAGCACCCTAAGGCACCTTTATGGAATTTAGCCATTCTGGAGACTTGTCACTTAGGGCTGTGCAATGTAGTGGCTGGGTAAGGATGGCTTCTGGGGCTAACCTGGATCATCCATGCTAACCCTGGATCACTGTGTGTCATGGTGGTGGGGTGAACCAGGTATGCTGTCCTCCACATATGAGCTTGCAGCTTAAGGAAGCAGTGGGGAACCCTGGCCCACTCTTGCCTGGAGGCAGGGTGTATCTCCCTAGTTGCTCATAGGCTCTTGCCTGACCTGACCTGAGTAAGTTAATAGTATCCTGCACAATCACTTCCTGATCCCTTTGTGCAGATTATGATTAATTATTAAGTAAATGTGGCCCATTTTCCATCCAATATGGTTGTCTGATCTTGTTATTCCTGCTACCACCCCAAACACTTGATTGAAGTTGTGTGTCCTCCAGTTTACTAACTGGTGTCCTGTATAATTATCACAGTAATAAGCAAGTATTTGGGTGCTAATTTGGCCCCATCATTCTTTCGTGCAGTGAACATCACAGCAGAACCGGTGTGCCATGAAGACCACCTTGGCCAGATGAATCACTAGGACAGGGCTGAACCTTGACCTGATGCATATGTAGCCCTTGAACAAAACTGGTTACATAGGAATGAAATACCCCCTGTGTTTGTACCATATAAAATGTACCCACTACACTGCCTTTGTTTCATAACATGGCTTTACCTGGGAGAGATTTGTTTTGCTTGTTTGTCCTTGATCATATTTGATGCTCTGCCGCTTTCTCAATATAAATGTACTTCTGTTCAGGTTACTAGAGCCTAGCACGTTCTGATCTGTTTACTGCATTTCTCAGAATATTTCTTTATATAAATGATCTCCCCGAGAGGCAGGAATGTGTCTCAGTAAACCTCTGGCTGAGTTTGCACTGTAATCCTCTGGTCAGAAAGGACAGAGATACAGTGTTTTGTTTCTTCTCAACTAAGTTTCTTTAAGATGCACATATACTGGGTTTTGAAAACTGTGCAAGATACTGCAAGTAAGTCAGAGAGATTTCCAGCCCAAGGTACAAAAAATCCTATTTGAATGAAAGAGCTAACTACAGGCTTTTGTGTCCCCTCTTGGAGCTCTGTTGTAGGAAGGAAACGAGATAACGTGACTGGTCCAATATTGTAAATTTTTATTTTTATTTTTCCCCTATGGCAGAAATGGAGAAGGACAGGGCAAAGAAGAAGAAGTCATTTTCTGCCTTTGAGAAAGTGGTGTTCATTTATTTAAATTCAAGGAAAGGGGAAGACAAGCAAAGAAGACAGGAGGACCTGACCCATCTGGACTGTCCAATCCTTCCACCTCTAGGGATGCATGAATCTGTCTGTTTTGCTTTCATTGTTTTCAACTTGAAATTTCAAGCACAAGTTCATTCTATCCCATTTCCACATCATTTTGTTTCTTTGGTTTTTTTAAAAGCCAGTATCCATTTTTCTATGCACAAAAATTCATATGCATTTTTGTATGCATTGTCCCCTACTATAACATTTTTTTGGGGGGAGAAATTCCCCCTAATGCATGGGTAGGCAAGTTGTGGCCCTCCAGATACTTTTTACCCTATGTCATGGACAACTGACACTTGTTATGTATGTGGAAGGGAACTCTTGGGTCTCAAGCATCCATTTTTAGGTAGTGTGGGAGCTGGCTATTAGATGTGGGGTGCATAGTGTTGAGAGCTAACTCACTTCTCAAAAAAAGAACCAAAGGAGACACCATCTAACAAAGGTCCCATGAAAGCATCAAAGTAATTGCTGTTGATTAAACTTCTGTGCCTGCCTAATTCTTTAAAAGTTACTGTAGAGGTGAGAAAGGTGTAGAAAATAAGCAGTAAAAATGGTCACTGAGATGGAGCACCATTCCCTGTAAGGAAGGTTTAGAGCATGGTGGGGATACAATTAAGGGGCAAGGGGGAACTTGCATTTTAATGCAAACGTACCTAATTTCACACTTTTGAATCAACACAAACTTAAACTCAGGGCACAATCCTGTGGATTGTGCCCTTGATGCTCATAAGCCCCTGAACATAGAGGCTTATGAGAATCCAATGCTCCCCACCCACACCTCCCGCTCTGCATTTCAGCTAGATTGCTACTTTTGGCCATCTAGCTGAGATGTTTCAGAGGGGGAGGGAAGGAGGCTGGGGCAATGTCAGAATAGCTCATATCCTGGTAGCCCCCCTCTCCTTCCCTTCCCCCCAAACACCCCCCTTTACCCCCCTCTCCGAGGTCAATTTCCCAACCTTAGAGAGGCAGCCAGTGTGGCTCTTTCTGCACTGGCTGTGAGGTGGGCAGGGGATCAGAGCACAGATTTCCAGCTCTGAGGTTGGAGCTCTGTCAGTGTCTCTGTCTCTGTGGTAGGAGCTCTGAGAACCCAAATAATCCTATGTCCCCCTAGACACTGTCTAGGGAACATAGAATTGCTCTCTCAGTTATTTTCGGAAATCTTCACTTCTCCAAATTTTGAAATAGAGTTCTCTAATCAAAACAGTTGCACAAAAATATGTATATTAATGGAAATAATTTTTACAATGCATTACAAAATCTGTATGATAGGCAAAATTACATTAAAACATGCATGTAAAGAGAAACACACAAAAAATCATATTTTCACGCAAACTTTTTTGTTTCCAAAGTTTGGGATGAACCAAATTTAAGATAGAAAAAATTCTCAAAGTTCAATATGATTAACATTGGAATTGTGCAAAACTGAAAGAGCCAAAATTGACAGATGTGTCCATCCCTGGATAAACTATCCCCCTGAAAAAGATCTGGATTTAACTATATGTGTCTAGTTACTTCAAGATTAGTGTGTGTGTGTGTGTGTGTGTGTTTAATGAAGCGGACATGTATTATGTGTTGTAAGTGATGTGCTTATATGTATTATCACTCTGTTCAGATAGTGTGCTTTTTTCCAATGTACACATGCAAATTGATAACACTTTGGAAACAAGGATAGGTAATTTAGAAGTCCAAACTCTGAGATGAAATTCACATTGGGATTTTTGGGAGGGTGGGCAGGGATAGATAGCATCCAGGCTTTTAAAGCATCTAAGTGGCCGTCACCAATCTTGCGGTAGAAAATTTGATAACTTAACAATATCCTGTGTGAAGAAGTACTTTCTTTGGTTCTAAATCTCCTGCCAATCAATGTCAATGAGTGTCCTCAAGTTCTAGTGTTTTGAGAGCAGGAGCAGGTTTTTTTCCCCTCTATCCCCTTCTTCCACACCATGCATAATTTTATAAAGCTTTATCATATCCCACCCCCCAGTTCATTGCGTTTTCTAAAGTAAAATGCCCTGAAGTGAGTAAGGTCACACTGTAAGGCATCCAATTATGCCTGACTCAGCTAAAAATCCACCAAAGACCTTACTGCTTACCTTCTTGCCTGTTCAAGTGAGGTTTAATGAGCTCAGATGTGCACTGGAGCAGATTTTGTACATGTTCTGGAGTTGCCCTGTGGTGGTGCCATTCTGGTGGGCTAGCATTTTTCAGCATGCTACCTACCCCTAAATAGATGTACATCATAATGTTTTCTCATGCTATTTTTAAAGGCTATACACCAATTATATGGCCGTTATCTGATTCACATGCATCCTTGCTCCACAGAGATTTCATACTAGCCAAGCAGCTAATTCTTACCAACTAGAAAGCAATTACTTTGCTTAAGATTCATGGCTGCCTAGGTGAACTTGGGTGGGAGGGTGCTAGTTGCACTCATGTCCTACTTGTGGGATCCTGTGGACAGCTGGTTGTCCCCTGTGTGAACAGAATGCTGGACTAGATGGACCCTTAGTCTGATCCAGCATGGCTCATCTTATGTTCTTATAGATACATTGCACTCCTGTCAGCAGCCACCAGTTGGTGGCCATCATTTTGTTTCCCGTCCCCATAATGCCACCATGAATAATGCTATGTCATTATGTAACATTATTAACAGGTAATAAAAATATTAATAATAAAATTTTATTTCTTACCCACCTCTCCACTCAGATCAAGGCGGGGAACAACCATAAATATAAAATACATAACTAGTTAAAAACATAGTAAATATTATTAAAATATTCTTAAAAATCTTTAAAAGTATCCTAAAAACTCTTAAAATTCCACTGGGTAGGCCTGTTGGAAGAGGTCAGTCTTTACGGCCTTTTTAAAAGTCAAGAGACTATCTAGTTGACAAGTCTCCTCCGACAGGCCATTCCACAGTCTGGGAGCAGCAGAAGAGAAGGTCCTCTGGGTAGTACTCGCCAGCCTAGTCTTGGCTGACTGGAGTAAATTCTTCCCAGAGGACCTAAGTGTGTGGGGCGGATTGTATGGGAGAAGGCGATCCTGCAGGTAACCTTGACCCAAACTATGTAGGGCTTTAAAGGTAATAACCAACACTTTATACTTCGCCCAGAATTCTTTCTAGGGGGAAATGACAGCCACCAGTGAGGGATTGCCATTCCCCACCCCCTCCAGATGTCCCTGTGGATGGCATGGCGCGTGGTGATGTAATATCACCCACAGGAGCAAAATGGTGGCTTGATTACTTATATAGTATCCATATATTTCCTCCCCCCCTGTAGAGATAATAGCAGGGATGGGGGAGATTTCAGTTCAGTTTCGATAAGCATTTACCAACATTTGCAAAGTTCTCCCTATTTAGGACACGAAGACCTTGGAGAGACTGAAACTGACCATCGACTGCGCAAGGCTTTGAGTGCTTAGTTCTTAAAAGTCTGGGTTTGAATCACTGTGTATTTGACCATGTTAGTGCTTAGTTGTGGTTGCCACTTTTCTTTCTTTTTTTCTGACAGGCTCCTCATCTTTAACAGCTATATGATAGGCAGGGTACATCATGGTCCCCTCCATGCTTGGAATTACAGCTATTGGATTTGGCTGGTGCAGATGGGAGAGAATTTCATTCCAGATTGTTTTTGATAAGAATTTACCCAAAATTCCCAAATTGCTTCATATTCAGAATGCAAAGAACTGGAGATTTGTTTATTTATTTATTTAAAAATCAAATATGGGAGAAAGCAAAACTGACAGATCCACCCATCCCTAATGGGAGTTGAATTAGACTGAGGAAATGGCATGGGAGGAAATAGCTATACATACCTCCCTGGAAATAGCTATACATACCTCCCTAGCAATACTTCCCAAATTTCCAAAGAGCTATGGGATGGTCTTAATTAATAATAAAAATGATAAATAAATACAAGAAATACTAACATACAGAACAACCAACAAACCTGAAAACTACATGACATTGTGATCATGGATATCCCATTTCGTGTTTGGATTGTTACAGAAATGTAGGTTGTTGTCACTATCATTATCTTGGTTTTTTGCTATACGTACTAGGTTCTCCATAGCTTGGGGCGATTGAATTTATTCACATCCCCACACTTCTAAAGCTGGTGGAGAAGCATGGCTTTTGCCCATCAGTAAAATTAATCCTATTGCATGGCAGACATCATGGTAACCAACGAGACTAGTTGGGAAGTTTTTGCAATTTCCTGAACTTGAATGAATTCATGTTTGAAAGTGCAAACTTACACAAGTATGCACTTCTGAAAATGTGCTCTTGCACAAGTGCACAGTTGCACATGTGCACAAATGCACATTTCCCTCCATAATCTACATTTTCATGCTTTAGCCTATGGATCATGAACAAGGTGAAATGAGCTTTGAGGAAGAATTTGGAGAACCTCAAGGAGCTTGAACATGACATATTTTCCATCCCTATAAGGCCACTGAATAAACATGAATTACTCCTTTTTCATAGAATTCTTCCTTTGGGATGGTAAATGCATCCCCCTTTCCCTACACAAATGGATTGAGTTTCATTGACCAGTATTCAGTATATATTTTGAGATTTCAGTCTTATTATGGACTGCCTTCCAGGTCATTCCTTCATTCTCCTTCCAGTGAGTGAGGTATGCACTCTGCCTCCCTGTTATCTTATAAAGACGTTGCTTTGTGCAAGGGCAGCACCCTATCTTTGTTAATTCAACAGCATCGGATTCAATTTCAGATAAGCAGGTTCTCATGAAGAACAGAAAGTCACCAGGTTAGCTGTCTGGGAATGCCATGCAATTTTTGTGTGTGGAAAGGAAGACAGAGGGGCAAGCTGGCTGGTTTCTATTTTTATATGAACTTATTTTTGGTTGGAGAGGAGTAAATTCATCTTAAGAATAGATTGTAAGCCTAGATTTCATTTTCCCACTCCCAACACAAATCCTACATGAATCATGAACCCCAAAATCCTAATTTTGCATGCCAAGACAGAGATAGCATACTAAATAGAAAACAAAACAAAACATGATTTTGACACACTTCAATTTGTTTGGGCCTACCATCTTTAAAAAAAAAGAATTCAAAAGTGTGTCTTTATTCAAATACAAAATGTCAAGTCAGAAATGGCAGGCTGGAAAAGTGATTGAGGAGAATACTGTAGACCTTATTACCCAACAACTGCATGCTTGGTATCAGGAAACCACCCAGAGAGCTTCAGCTATCAGGCAGCATAGAAATGTAATAACTAACCAACTAAATAAATAAATCAGCCCATAGAAGGAGTTAATTGTGGATCAATATCCCAGGGTTAATGAAGCAAGGAGTCACAATTCCCCCTCTCCCTCCAGTTCTAGGTCAGTTTATTATCTGTGCACTGGGCATGACTGGTGCCTTAGCCAGGGGAGAGGGAAATGTCTAGCTCTTTGTGGTACAGAAAGAACCACCAAATTCCCTAGAGTTACATCACAAATTAATACATTGTTTTCCCCACAAAGGAATCTTGATATAATTACTCTGTATAAATACAGAGAGCAAAGCCATGTTTACAGTTGCATCATGAACTATTGATCATCCTGCCCTGATTGATTTAGGTGAGTCTGGAGCCATATTCAGGCATTCTTCCTGCCAAGTAATTAGCATCACATAATGGAGAGAGCAGGATGAGCCCATAGCACACATCCTTATTGTAATTCCTCCAACCTTCCACATGTTGAACATCAGTAGCAGGACACCTTTTCTACTCAGTGAAGCTCCCCACAGATCAGGGTTCTAAACTGTGTGGGGCTTGTCCCTGTTCTCCCCCTTGTACAGTGGTAATCACATGGGTGGGGAAAGAATGTCTGAATAAGTGTTATAACCCAGGGCTCCTATTCCCCTTCCTTGGGAGAAGAAGCCTCTGATTTAGACCTATCAGACCCAGAAGAGGATGTGACTGCAGAAGCAACCATAGATGTCCCTCTTGCATCAAGGCCCTCAGCCCCAGAAGAGCCACTGGGACCAGCCCCCCTGCTTCAGGAGGAAGTTGCATTGCCATCCTCAGATTCTGAGGACTTTGGTTCTGAAGCCACTATCACATCCCAGTTGCCTTCATGCCGTTGTAGCCAAAGGCTTCAAATGCAAGCATGATCCATTTAAGGGAGAAGGCCTCATGCAGTGTGTGAGAGGAGTTAGCAGCCTCTAGGAAGCTCAAGTCCTATTTAAGGCTCAGTCAGAGACTGCCAGTTGTTGGAGCAACATACATACTAGCTTGTCTGTCTTCTAGCCCCAGCAGAACTAGGAGCTGTCTGTGGTGCTGTTTCTGTCTTCCTGGAAAGCCTGACTTGCCCCAAAAGCCTGGATACGACTTGATCTATAGTAGAACCCTTAACTCAGGCCTCACCAGCACCCAACAATGCTAAACTCTCACCATGACAGAGACCGAACCAATGACCTGAAATGGTACAATAGGCCTCATATGTTGTAGAGAAGCTTGACAAAGCTTCAAACCTCAAAGGGTTAAATGAACATGCTTATAGGTGCCTACCTCAGCTCCATGAATGAAGAAAGCTTTGATGGTTTCTTCCTTGGGCATCAAGGGCAGTTGAGGAGGAGGAGTCTGACCTGCAGTCTCTAGGAGCCAACTGCTTATGCACTGCAAGATGGAGTTTGGAGGGACTGGAGTCCAGAAATGAAACCAAGGAGACTTGGACCAATGTGTCCAATCAGTAGCAAGCAAACAAGAAAGTTCTCCATACAGACCAGTACACACACACATACACACACTGTACCACGATACAGTAAAGATACAAGGAAGCTTGGAACAATCATGAACCAGTGACTGGTTTTCCATCATCTTTAATATCAAAGCACCCATCTATAGGACAGATTTCAATGTGTTTCGTATCTCGGGCAGGTAAGGATTTCTCTGCCTTATAGACACAAGTAGAAGGTGGGGGTGAGGAGTAGTATGTAAGCCTATTATTCCCTCAAATTTAGAGGTATAAAACACCATTTTCTCCTCCTCAACAGAAAAAAATGATGAGATAATATAATGAGACTCTTTCATCTCAGAGCCCCAAGCTTGTGCATGTTCTAGATATTTAGCAGGAACAAATCTCAGAATTAATTGACTGTAACATTCATAACCATCTTAAATGCAGATAACAGCTGTTCACCAAAGGTGTGCAGCACTTTATCACTCCCTATCCTGGCTTCCATTGCTCATCCTTAATTCAAGCGGAATGTTCCTCTGTGGGAAAGAGAAAATAAGCTTAATATTAAAGCAATTTCATAACTCGCAATGGGAGTCAAATCTGGGGATACTTACTTCAGTTGTATTTTTTATTATTATTACATTCAGTCAGAGCCACCCTGATATTTTGAATGGGAGTATTTCCTGAGCAAGACATGAAAAAGAAAAGGGACAGAGAGCTAGATGATCTATTTCAAGGGCAGACAATGCATAGGAAAGGTCCATAGACGCATAGACTTGGAGGGGATCCAATAGATCAGAGGTGGTCTACTCCATTCAGGTGGTCCACAGAAAGGTTATGGAACAATTGCGAATACTTAGTCCTGCAATTTATGTATTTATATAATAATAATAATAATAATAATAATAATAATAATAATAATAATATATTATATTATTATTATTATTATTATTATTATTATTATTATTATTAATTTATTTCTTACCTGCCTCTCCACTCAGATCGAGGCAGGGAACAACCATAACATAAAATACATAAGTAGTTAAAAACACAGCAAATATTATTAAAATAATCTTAAACACCTTTAAAAGTATCCTAAAAACTCTTAAAAACTCTTAAAATTCCACTGGGTAGGCCTGTTGGAAGAGGTCAGTCTTTATGGCCTTTTAAAAGGCCAAAATACTGTCTAGTTGACGAGACTCCTCCGACAGGCCATTCCACAGTCTGGGAGCAGCAGGAGAGAAGGTCCTCTGGGTAGTACTCGCCAGCCTAGTCTTGACTGACTGGAGGACCCAAGTGTGTGGGGCGGATTGTACGGGAGAAGGCAATCCTGCAGGTAACCCGGACCCAAACCATGTAGGGCTTTAAAGGTAATAACCAACACTTTATACTTCACCCGGAAACTGATTGGCAGGCAGTGTAATGCTTTTAAAGCCGGTGTATATGGGCACCTCTAGATGTACCGGTGACCAATCTGGCTGCCATATTTTGCACCAATTGAAGTTTCCGAACTAGGTACAAAGCTAGCCCTATGTACAGCGCATTGCAGAAGTCAAGCCTCGAAGTTACCAGCGCATGCACTACCAGTCTTTAGGTCTTCCAACTCTAGGAAGGGGCGCAGCTGGTGTATCAGCCGAAGCTGATAGTAGGCACTCCTAGCCGTCGCATTTATCTGAGCTGTCATTTGAAGCGACGGGTCCAGAAGCACCCCCAGACTGTGAACACAGTCTTTCAGAGGGAGTGTAACCCCATCCAGAACTGGTTGACACACCTCCAAACCCAGGTTGTGGCCTTTGACAGCAAGCACCTCCGTTTTGTTTGGATTCAGTTTCATTTAAAAGAGCAATGAAGGTCCTTCTGACTGAGGCTGGGTAATCAAACAGGCCAACAGGGAGAGAGACTTCTCTGTAGTGGCCCCCTGTCTGTGAAATGCCCTTCCCAGGGAGATCTGCCTAGAGTCTTCACAGTATATGTTTAGATGCCAGATCAAGACCTTCTTCTTCCAGCAGGCATTTAATCTTCAGTTCTGTTGCTCTGATTGTTAATTTTAATGTTGCATCTTTAATATTTGTATGTAATGTTTTAATATTTTCATTGTTGTGTTTACTGTTTTGGTTATTAAAGGACGGTTCCAGATCACACTGAAGGTTCTACTCATATTGAAGTGAAGGGATGTAGAAAGAAACCCCTTTCAGACCTTGCATCTCAACACATCTAGATCAGGAACAGGGAGAATGGGAAAATGGGAATCCTGGAGGCGGGGTTTGCACATGACCATCCCCCCCCTTAGTTCTCATGTGTTCAGGCTGAACTACTGCATAGGGCTATAGCCATGCAAGCATTATACCAGAGCACTGTAGAACAAAACTCATACTTTCATCCCCAGGTCAGAATGGGTGCAAACTGCAGCATTTTTCCCCATCCTCTAAGAGCCAACCATGAGTTAGAACTTAAGCAGCATTGTGTGTGTATGTGTGTGTGTGTGTGTGTGTGTGTGTGTGTGTAAACAATAGTTTCTAGAAAGGGAGTAAGGCTATATGTAATTAATTTCCCCGCTATATTTAAAAGACAATGGAGCTATTTTGTTTAACATAAGCAAGTCAACACCGACCAGTGTTTCAAATCCCAGAAGCTGCATCCATATGCATAGTTTTGGTGAATATAATTACCTCATTAATTTATCTCAGTCCCTTAAGAATGAGACTAGCATTCTGGTTCATATGCACTGATAATGGCAGGTGACCCTACAGTTATCTCAAGGAAAAGAAGAAGAAAAAAGCATCACCTGCCTCGTATTTCAAGTGCTAATTTGCCAGCCCCTCTTTGAGAAGAACAAACCCTGAGCTTAGATCACTTGCCAAGTCAATAGGAAACCTTTCAGCTTACCTTTTGGCTCCCTGAAACTTGCTACATTTTGCACATGGTTGCTGGAGCCTCTGTTTGTGTTTATTCTTCCCCCTCCCTCTTTAAGTCCACCCTGAATAGCGTATCAGTTCTGACCCAGCTATAGACCCAGCGTATCAGTTCTGACCCAGCTATGTCACAACTATGTGACATAGAATGTCACATAGTTGTTGTTATATATTCATTTATTTACTCACAAAACAACTTGATAAATATGCAGAGTGGTTTTGCATATGGTTGCTACAGGAAGAAAGGCTGAGGCTCCCACCATGGCGTTAGGAATGGGAAAATCAGTGAGGTTTGAACTCATCGAGGTTCTCCCAGTTTTACCTTGTAGCTCAGTCTGTCTCATTCCCAAAATAAGAGGAAACACCCATTTCTGGAACAGGCCAGGCCAGTGGAGCTTGCATAAGCCTTCCATTGAGCCCCAAACCTGGAGAACATCATTACCATCCCTGAAAGGACTTGCTAGTTAGGCCTCTAGGTCCCAGGGCCATTCCTCCTTCCTTCTCTCTCCCTCTGTTCTGGACTGGCTCCCACTTGTATGATTATTTTTCACTACCACCTCCTATGATTTGGCCTATGCCTGAGTGCCCCAGTGGTTATTTCCATGTTCATTTCATCCCACAGCTAACCAGGGTGCCTGGCTGATGTCATTTCTGGTTGCCTATAGCCAAGCCAGCACAATCATTGGGGTGGGAGCACGTGATCAGGAGCATGGCAGAGAGCAGTTTTCCAGGAACCCAGAGAGCTCTGACTGCAACACTGGTGAGGGGCATGGTTGGCAGGGAAGATTTAACCCCACACACACACATCCTACAGTTCTGATATTGATGGGATCCCCCACACTTACTTTTGAGTAAAGAAACACACACACACACACACACACACAGTCACATGCTACATATTTATTGCAATGTTTGGTTTGACCTTCAGAAATACTAGAGATACTTTCTGCAGCTATGCAATGATATCCCACCAACTTGCATTATGTATGTTCAAGTGTTCAGTTTTTCATGCTTTCAGAAACATCGCCTACATGATTTTCTAGTGCAGGAGAGGTCACCTATCCTAGATGCAACACACATACTATGTTTTGTTGAAGTAACAATCAATAGTAGGTTCACTGGAATTGGGGGGGGGGGGAACACACCAGACTATTTACATGGAGGTCAATTCACACAACGGTTGTACTTCTTTTAGCTACCTAAATTCCTATCCAAATTGTTTCCCTGCCTATGATAATTGGGTCACAGGCAGATGCTGCCAGAAGCAGGAATTCCTGTAGCAGTTTGTTGGTGGCCCCCTCATGCACCTCTTACTGGAGAGTATCTAGCAGTAGTAGCAGAGGCATGACTCCAGCACTATGCAGGTGCATGGATGTATCCAGCACAGGTCACAGATGTCTTCACCTGCTGGATGCTGCTATATCCCTCCACCATTAATCCACACTCAGCAGCAGAAACTGGTAGCCCTTTGGAAACCACTCAAGGTTGAAGTCAACACTTGCCAGGGACCCAGCCTACAGCCAGGGCCTACTGTTCATGCCTATCCTGGGTAGGGATGGAGAGATCCTTCCGTTTCAGTTTCTCTCCATTTCTCATTTTTCAACTTTAAGTTCCAAACATTGAGATTCTTTCCCCATTTTAAGACTTTGAGATATATTTTTTTAAAGTTTATGAAACTGTGTAAGCATTTTTGTGTGTGTTTCTTTGAATACATGATTTTTTCGTATGCTGTTCTGCCAAATATAACCATTTCGTAGGCATGTTCCCTAATATTATGCATGTTTAGCATTGTTTAGCATATAGTATGCATGTTTATGCATGTTTAGTATATTTTCATGAATATACCCATTTTTGGTAGGCATTTCCATCTAATATATGCATCTTTGTATGCACTGGAGAACCCCTCTGCAAAATTCAGAGAAGCATGCATTTCAAAGGGTAACTGCATTTTGGATCACATATTGGTTCAGAAGTGTGAAATGTGGTAAATTCTCATTAAAATGCAAACTAAGGGTGCAAATCCCATCCCATGCATGTTTAGACAGAATGACTCCCAACATTCCCCAGCTAACATGCTGGCTGAGGAATGCTGAGAGTTCAGGGCTGACTGACAGAGGTGGGGGACCATGAGAGAAACTTTGCCCAGGACATCCTCAAACCTACACCTGACTATGAAACCACTGCACAAGTTACCACTGACCACCATATATGGGATTAAACACTTTGCTAATACAAATATGATTTTTCAAGCGTGTGAACATCTGACCATAGGTAGAGAGGCAACATACACCCAGATTTCAGTCAGCTAACATGTAGAGGCATTGATCAAGGGAAGTGGTATATCTGTCCATTTAAAATAATCATTTCCCACATTCACCATAATTATAATTTGGGGGGAAATACGGCATTAAAACCAGAAAGACCTTTATAAGTTACTTGTGAAAGCACACATAAACCATGATTGCAGAAATCAATGCACATGCACACAAATACACCGAGGGATGTGTGAATCAGCAAAACTTGAGTTCATCAAGGTTCTTCTTCCATTTCCACCTCAAAGCTCACTCTGGCTCATGTCCATATCAGAAAGCCAGTTGTTTTTTTTCTTTTTGCATGAAAAAAATCCATGCATATTTTCATGCACATTCTTTTTCAAATGTACACAGCAATTGTGCACATTTTGGAAATGTATGCATTCTTCTCCAGTTGATTATAGCCTGTGTGTGTACATTCTTCAAACGTATGCATTTTTAATGATTTTTTTTAAATGTACACATTTTCCTGTTGCAAGCTCGAAAATGTATGGATTTCAAATACAGATTGTGTTTAGGTCTACTATCAATTCTTCTGGAAGGTATGAAATGGCTATATTCTGTTTAAACACTGGAAGGAATTTCTCATACATCCCTACGCATATATTGCAATTCTAGGAGTCAGAAATATCAGGGAGACACCAGAGAAGGCACATACTTATCAGGGCTGTGGTTGTGAGATGGCTCATTTATGGAAATTGCTGGAGCATCAGGACTGATTTCAAAGATCATAGGGAACAAGGGCACTACTGATTGGACATTATGATCTCACAAAAATGGTGTTCTTGCATGTCATAAGAATTCTGAATGAATGAATGAATAAATAAATAAATAACCATGTAGCAGAATTTGCAAACACCATAGAGGAGTTTATAAACATGCCTGAAGAAATTTAGGCAATTTAATACTTAGCTTATTTTACTCATTGCAGAAGACAAAATACAATCCATGAACTTATTTTATTAAAGCTTGTTACATTAAAAATGCCTCCCTCCCTTAATCTGAAGCATTCAATTTAATTACCACCTTACTAAGAACAAAATCATAATTAAAAGAGAAAGAAGGGGGGAAATGGAAGTTTGGTTTTATAAGGATATTCCCTGCATCAAGATTCATAATTAGGGTGACCTAAATAGGGTGGCATGCCTTTATCACTGCAAGAACACTAACTTTCATGAGACAAATAAACAAATAAAGTTCTCCAGAGTCTTAATCCAAACTGTCACCATTGAAATCAAGGTGTTTTTAAAAGTTAGATCAAAGGCAGCACATCCCACTGTGAGATCAGGGGCTGAAAAGACTAGGGTATTAGCTTTGTTGTACTGCCATGAAAAGGTAGTTCATTATGACTACCTTGCAGGAAATTAACAACAAAGATGTTCATTATCATCTCCTCATGCATGTCCCCCACCCTCCACCAAAAAGAATTAAAAAGCAACAAATGTTCTTTGAAATTAGAAGGAATCATTTATATTTTGCGGTCAAACAAGGTGATCATAAAGCTCTCCTCTGCTCATAAAATTCTACTAATCTTTTATGGAAAAACAGATGAGAAGTATGATATAAAACACTCAGTCATGACTGCCGGAAGAGAAGTGGTCATAAACCAAGGTCAGCAGCTCTCAAATTCTTTGGCTCGTTGCTTATGTGGCTCCCATTGGTACACAGAGTTTATCTGTCTTTGTAATAATTAGAGATGAGACAATGGAAAGTTGAAATGTGATTAGGGTAATCGTAAGCATATGTGGTTAACAACCCTGGGTTTCACAGGGTTGAGGAACTTCTGTTTTAGTGCTTTTCACAAACGTTTTTGGCACTGCAATTCGACACACACACACACACACACACACACACACACACACTCTTCATTGATTTCTACAAAGGTTTGGACGGGTTTGCCCATTCAGGAAGCATTCCCTTAACTTCATATTATTTTTTCAAATATAATAGACTATGTAGAGGCATGATGTTACACCATTCATTACATGGTCCCCAATTGGCTGGAACTGCTCATGTGATTGTTGCTAGGAAGCATTATCCTCACTCTCATCAGTGACCTCAGTGACATTGCCATAAATGTGATTGGTTCATAACACCATCTGATTCATCACTTATTTCCTGGTTGGTTCAGATCTCCAAGTGATTTTTCCTAGCCTAGGGAGAAGAAGAGGCAGTAGTTAAGAATTGGTGGCAAAGCAGCAGCACATTTGGAAGACAATTGTATTGAACAGGATCCAAAATGACTAGGGATGGACTCAACTTCAACCCAGGCTGGGGTTGCTCACAAAAGGGAGAATTTCCTAAGTCTCCCTTAGATTGATTTACTTAACAAATACTTGGAAGGGGGGGTTAATTACTTACATTTCAGATCAGCCATGGAGAGCATCATTCAGTGTGACTGCCCGTAACCCTCTGATATTGGAGGATAATTGCTATCCAATGAAAGGCAGGAGAAGCACAGAGGCTAGGACTCCCTCCATGCTGCCCTCACCCTCCCAAACATTTAGAAAGCCAATTTCGTCCATCTAAATGTTTTTCCCTTGCTTGTGAGGAGGACGTGGTGAGGCACCACCTGGATTCTTCAGAGGATGGTGGTGCCTTGCTACTCCCCTCCCTGCAACCTGGAAGCCCCCCCCCCCCGAGCTTGCTCCGAAGATGGTCTTCTGTCTTTGGAGCCACAGCAGGTGCGGAAAGAACTGCACTGATTGTGAGGATGGAGGGAGGGACCTCAGAAGGTGGAGTCCCTGCTGCAACTTTGGAGGGATTATATGAGGTCAGTGGGGGGACTCTGACTTTTCTTATGGCTGACCAGAAAGCATCTATCAGCCATGGGATTGTGCCCTTAATAAAATTGTGACCCAGATTAACCAAATGATTAAATTCCAAACTTGGGTAGGTGACATTGGGTCATGCATGCTGCCAATGTCCCTGCATATGACAGCCCCACCATTTCCACTCCTAACCTTCCTGCACTGAGCTTCTGCATGCATTCTACATGCATTTAGTCAGACATGGATAGAAGCCTGAACACAGTTGGGAACTGTGATAAAGCAGGGTTCCTCATCAGGAGGAGGAGGAGGAGGAGGAGGAGGAGGAGGAGGAGGAGGAGGAGGAGGAGGAGGAGGAGGAGGTTCAGATGAACACATTTAGGAGCTCCCTTCAGAATATCTGATTCAATGTGGGAAGGTCAGGGGAATCAGGGTGGACTGGGAACACTGGGGGAAGGGTCAACATGCATGTCCCTGTCCCCACTAACTGCATTGGAATTCCCTGTTCAGGCATCATGCATGAAGAGGGCTGAGGACTTACACTATTATTCTGATATTTGGGGTCCAAAGGAGTCACAAAATCTTCTGCAGCCATGGGCACCAAGTTTTCTGTGCCAAGGCTAATCTTTAGATAATGTGAAATAGTGAAGGGGGAAAAATGCGCTCATGTTTTGAGCATATGCAGAGCATCTTTTCTTCACTCATCTCCACACATTCAAGATTAGGGATGAATGATTCCAAAGCCTTCCAAAACCAAAGATGTGGTTTTCAAAGAAGCTTGATTGTGCTTTTTCACTTTATGAAAGTGTTTCAGGATCATGTCTACATAATAGACCTGAAAACAAAGAAGGGAAGGGAAGGGAAGGGAAGGAAGCTCATTTTAAGCTTCCCCAATTCCTCCCGCCCACTGGCTGCTGGCTCCACTTACACCTCCTTCTGCTCTCTGCAACTGCACCTGCCATATGCCTGGGTAAAATGCCATTCCCTCCATCTCAACAATATAAATAAGCAAATTCTTGTACAAGAGGTAAAAATAAGAAAATAACAATGGTTGGTAATTCACAATATAAATGCTGTATTATTATACTAATCTTGCCGCATTGCTATTTGCTCGACAGCCAAGTATTTGCATGTCAAAGTACAACATTATGAATTATAACCCTTCCACAACAATCCATTCCAATTATTCTCTGCTACAGTACAATGGAGTAGCATTCCCCTACATGATCCTAAGCATACTGAATTCACCATCTGCCCACTGTTTCTTATACTGCCATTCACCTAAAGTCACTTCAATATATGTCCATGGTAGCAACATTTCTGCTTATCTGACTCCCCACATATGCCTCTTTTTCTTAACCTTCTATGCCACCTTGGGAGTGCTCCTGCTTGAAAGGTGCCCTATAAATGTTAAATAAATAAAATTCTGGCCACGTTATCTGTACCCTTCGCTGGAAGGGTCAAATGTGGCCCCTGTCACATAAACTTTCTGACTCTGATCAGACAGCTCAAATTATTGTAATGAGCTCTATATAAGTCTGCCTTTGAAGAGTGCTTGTAAACTTCAGCTGGTTCATAATAAAGCTGCTAGAGTTCTAAGTGGGATCCTTTGTGTGGCGCATATAACTAGCACTCAGCCAAACCTACAGACAGACACACACACACACAACTTTCATGGGGATAGTTGGGCCCTGAAAAGTGCCCAGCTCCACCTGAGATTCCATCTCATCTGCTTTGGGCAACAGCTCAGGCAAAGAAGCATGACATGGGGCAGGTGCCTGGATCACATCTGAGTTGAATTAATTTCAGGACCAAGGACAGTAACCCACGGGCTAGAGAACTGATAAACTACACCAGCACTAACTGATAGCAACTGGCAGGGATTCATTGCCAGGCTAGGAAAGTCCTCAGGAAGAACCACCCCTCAGGTGCTGTATCAGTCTTTCCCAGAAGGCATTAGCTTCTTCTGGGGAGTGAAGGTTGGAGGGATGAGGAGTAGGTTGGTGACTCCTCAGAGTCAGGGGGCAGTGCCACCTTTTGGGGATCAAATGGACAGGATATGACTCATAGGGATGTGAGAATCAGCAAAACTCGAGCTTGCTAAAGTTCTCCAAATTTCATCTTGAAACCCATTCTGACTTGACTTTGTATCAGATTGAAAGCTTTGTTTTTGTTTTGTTTTTCCACATGAATATCCATGCATATTTTTGTGCATTTTTTCCCAACTGCAATCATCCGTTGCGCACATCTTTGAAATGTACACATTCTTCTCCCATTGACAAAAGCAAAGCATATTTGTGTGCATTTTTCAAAAGTATGCATTCTTTCGTGTGATACTGATTGTGTGTGTCTGAGTCCGTGTTCAGGATAGAAAGTCTGAACTGGGTAAATCCTGATCAAAAATGGACTGAAACAATTTCTCATACATCCCTAGGAGATCCAAGGCAGTGGGCCCCATTCAGAAGGTTCTGGGACTGGTTCTGGTGCCTCTTCAGAGTAACTGTCACTGGAAGCTCCAGTCTCTGAGGGCTTGTGTTAACCTGCCTGACATGAAGTGGAAGAGGCATTCTGTGCCATTTTCATGAGTGGTGAACATTTGGGGGAATGTGGATGTCTTCCCAATATGACAGGAAGTGAAAGAGGTTTCCTTCCAGTTATTTTGCTTTAATGAAGGCCTTGCACCACCCAAAGCAGCAGCAGAACTGCAATCAGCATCCCAGCAGCATACCAATATCCTCCTTCAGAATGGCCCAATGGAAATTATGCTACATTATTACATAGTGTCATTTCCAGGGGCATTTTTGGGGGGCAGGCGGGGAAGATGGCTGTCCCCACTGGCCTTTGGGGGGGGGGAAACCATCTTTCCCCCCTGAACATTGCCCCTGGGAATGACACTACATCATGATGCAATGTTGTCCACATTGGGCCTTTCTGAAGGAGGACATTGCCATGCCACAGGGATACTGATGGTTGGTGCTTCACATTGAAGAAAGGGCCATACTCAATATATCTTGATGAAAAGGTTTCAGAAAGAATGTGGCTTACAGAGGTGGACAACAACTAGCATAACTACTACTTACACATCATAGCATTTGGGGACATTTAAGTACATCCAGGCCTGAGTTTGATTTACATGGGCAAACTGGTGGGTTTCGAAAAAGGGCTGGGTGGATCCATAAGCAATTCAGCTTTTGTGGAGCAGCTGTATGATGGCTTCACCTAGTGCTCAATTCATAATTCAGTGCTCATCTGCTGCATCAGGACTCAGGTAACTGCAGAGCTGCTGGCTGTCCCTTCCTGATGACATCATCCAGCTAGAAGAAGGTTAACCCTTTCTACTACACTGACAAAGATATGAGTAGTGGTACTGTAGTACACATCAGTTGAGTTGCAAGCAGTTGTACAGCAGTGGAGTGATCACATGACTGTTTCACTACATGTTGAACTCTGCAGGTGCAAAAGTGCACACAGTGAGGGCTTCTTTAGATGTGACTTTCCCCTGTGTACATCTTAACGGTGTAGCAAAGTCCTCCCTCTGTAACTTTTCATCATACTTGAGCCAGGTAAAAAGTCACATCCAGAACAGTCCTGAGTGAGGCTGTTGTGAAGAGCAGGTTCTCAGAGGACTTTCATACCTGCAAATTTTTGTCCTAAATCTCAGCACACAGTTATAACTTGCCTTCTGCTATCACTCCCTCTAATAGCAAACTCAAGTGATGAATACTGACTGGCCAAAACAAGTCCATTGAGATACAAAGGGAAGGTATCCGCATGTACTTTGGAGGAACCCTAAGGTTTGCAGAAGTACAAAAAATCTTTGGAAAAAACCCAAGGAGAAAAAAATGAACAGACAACTAAACAAACACAAGCCCTGCAGCCCAATGAGGACTGAGCATGCTCAGTAGCCATGGAATGAAAAGAAAAACAGATTGGGGTGGGAAATGGAATGCCCTGATTGGACGTAATGGCTGGCAGCCTGGAAACCTGAAGGGGACCACTCCTAGGAGGAGAGGTGCATTGCAACATTTTGTTGCAAGTCCTACATGTACCATTCTTTCCTCCTCCCCAATCCTGTGACATGATATATACACAGAGATATGTAGCCAAAATATAATACTGGGCTACTCAACTGCATCCACGAAAACACACACACACACACACACACACACACACACACACACGCACGCACACACACACATGAAACTCATTCCAGTTCAAAGAGTGGCTCAGTTTCAAGACATATTGAGTGAGTCATGGTGAGGTGATTCCTCCCACCTGGCTCATCTCTATACAACTGCATGGGGTTTACCTCTCGCATTTCAAGACCTTTTGGCCTCACTGTTTACAGTTCTCTCTATATCCAAGTATACTTACCTGTGAAATGAGGATAACACTTCATGCATCTGATGAAGTGTGTGTTAGTCAACAAAACCTAGTACCATAATAAACCTGTTAAACTTAATGGTACTGTATTTTGTATTAAGTTTAAATGCTACTTATGTTTAAAGGTTGCAACAGCTGGGATTATTTAGCTTAGAAAAAAGGTGAGTAAGGGGAGGCATGACAGATGTACAAAATTCTGCATGGTGTGGAGAAGGTGGATAGGGAGACATTTTTTTTCTCCCTCTGTCATAATACTAGAAGCTGGGGTCATCCCATGAAGCTGATTGGTGGGAGATTCAGGACAAATAAAAGGAAGCACTTCTTCACATAGCACATAGTTAAACTATGAAATTCACTTCCACAAGATGAAGTGATGGCCACCACTTCGGATGGCTTTAAAAGGGGATTGGACACATTCATGGAGGAGAAGGCTATCAATGGCTACTAGTCCTGATGGCTATAGGCCACCTCCAGTATAAGAGGCAGTATGCCTATGTGTACACCAGTTGCTGGGGAACATGGGTGGGAGGGTGCTGTTGCACTCAGGTCCTGCTTGTGGGTTTCCCATGGGCAGCTGCTTGGCCACTGTGTGAACAGAATGCTGGACTAGATGGACCTTGGTGTGATCTAACATGGCACTACTTGCTGCCAAGATGTCCGAACTTATCTTGCCCCACCATTGAGTTTGTAAAACCTGTAGGGAGTCTGCAACTTTCTGGTTAGACCCAACAATCTCTCTGTGGCTCTGACTTATGTTCCTCATTTCCTTCTACATTACCAGTCTTCACACTATTCCTGTGCTCATCTACAGCCACTTTAGTGGAAGGCAGAAAAAGAGAAATGAACATGTATTTAGGACTCCTTTAAATCATTTCCATTAAAAAGTGAACAATTTCTCATCTGAGGTAGATTACAGTTCTGAACTTTAAACTAGGTCAACAGATTAAAAGATAAAACATTTCCATTTAAATCTTTACCTGATTTTACCAGCCTGAAAATCTCTGGATTTTATACTGCCAGGGTTTTTTGTGTGTTTTTGGTCATCAAACGGGTAATATTAGAATCAAAGGTAATAAAACCATTGATCTACAGTGAGACAATATTAATATTAACACAGAGCTTTTATAATTAATTTGCTGCCAGATGAAAGGCAAGCACCAGGTCCTTTTAGCCGTGGTGATTAAAGTGAGACTAACTCTTTGAAAACTACATTTGCATGTACAGCAGGAAGCCCAGAATCCAACAGATGACTTTGCAATGCTTAGTGTTTGCAATTGCAATGCAAAATGCTGAACACAGGAGTCACTCAAAGTTGGTGGAGGAGACTTGGTTTTTTCAAGAGTTTAGAGAATTAAATGAAAAAGGCATGAGTGTAGCCTTCTGTGAGCCAATTTGGATGTAACATAAGGATACAGGTGTTGGAAACATACATATTTGCATGGATGAAAATGTTAAATGTAAATTGGCAACTAGCTTATAAATCCATGTTGTTCAGAGCTAGGCTAGGGACGGGTGAACAAGTGATGCTGAAGCTCATCAAGGTTCTTTGTTTTCCACTTCAATGCTCATTTCACCTTGTTCTTGCTCCTAGATGCAAGTGTCTTTTTTCCCCCTTTCAAACACGGAAAGTGTGCATTTTCAAACAGGAAAAATGCATGTATTTCCAAGCACGTACCCAAATGTGCATTTTCCCTTGATCGATTAATGCATGCAATTGCCTCCTTTTTTTGGAAAGAAATACACATTTTGAAGTGCACATTTTTTAAAAAAGAAGATGCCATTTTTGAATATGATCGCAAGCTCAAGAATGTGTGTGCTTTTGTCGAAAAATGTGATTGTGTTCGAGGTTGGAGTGGGGCATTTTTGTTTATTTTTCAAACAGCAACAAAATTCTTGTACATCCTTATGAATCAGAGCTCCTTTTCGAATTTTTAATTCCATGCATTTCTTGGAGCATCCTAGTCAAGTGTTACTAGCTCACCCATCCCATTTTCCCATATACGCAGATGTGGGCATGACTCTTCCTGCCACCATCATAATCACACCAATCTAACACAGGAGTTCTGCTGTTTCCTGGCTTCTTTACAAGAAAGGAAGCACACCTTTATGTACATTCCTAACAACTCACAGGTCTATTTCGCCCACCAAAATGAATGGGGCAATCAAAGCATTCAAGAGCTCTCTGTGTGAGCATCTCTGGGCATATCTCGCTCAGGGTGCATGTCTAAGTGCTGTCCTGTACATTTAGAAATGGACTGCACTCCTAGGACTGTACCATTGCACCATGCTGAACTACAAGATGCAAGTGAAGATCACTTATCAACGATGTTATAGAAAATTAACATGTCAAAGCATGTATCACTGCACAATTGGCTACTGAGAGCTCTGACTTCTCAGGAGTCCTCTCAGGTAATAATATAATACACCCACCTAGAGTCAGCAGAACCCCCTTCTTTTGTTATAGTCCTCAATTCTTCCCTTTGTTTACCTGGAAATTGTCAATTCGGGACCACCTTACTCTTTTGTATTGATCATTGTCTAAGTCTATAACTCATCATAGATGCTGAAACCCAGTGGGATTCCAGGAAGACTTCATGAGAGCACACAGACACACGGTCAGTGGGATTTGAAGCATAGGGACTCAGCCTGAGTGGCCTCTGGAATTCCTGACTTGTTCTTCATTCTGGCTCCTCTGAACCCCTGATTCTAGAAGAAGTCTTCCTGGCATAAACATTACTTGATTCTGGATTTCTGGTGTTGGAAACCCTTTTCTGCACTCCCATATCCTCTGCCTACCACAGCTGACAAAAGTCTGCTCCTTCTACCATGTTTGGATTTGCCCTGATGTTAAGGAGCATTGGCACCTCCTCCCAGTGTTTTGGACAGATCATAAGAAAGGAAAGTACGGAGAGGTCCCCCTTGCTCTTGAGCTGGATCCCCCTGGCTCATTTGTTCTCCAGAAGGGCTTATTCCCTGAACACAGAGAAGTAGCTTTCAGATGTGTAGAGAGACATATGTCCCAAGCAATGGTGGTAACATATATTTCGGATATTTCTTTAGGTGGAGGAGACTCTCTGGGCTCCCAACAGTCCATGTGTGTGATTGAGCTGAGGAAGAGAGCATGCAAGGAGAGTCAATCCTCTGACCTCAACCACAACACAATTTAGTTCCCAATAGCCCTCCGAACAGCTTTTTGCTGGATTATCCGGACCCCAATTATGCCCCACAAAGGTGGTGCATGACGAGAGTGATTCCTGAACACCCTCTCCCACAGCACAATCACACTCATGGACTGTCAGAAGTGCAATTGAAAGTCACCCGCTGTAGTTGCTGAATGGTGGCATGAGGGAAGGTGTAATCTCAGCATGCAAGGTGGGTAGAATTGAACCTGCCTGAAAAAAATATTTTCCCTGATATATTTCAGAAACACAGTTCCTTCTTCAGGGGATTTGTTTCTAAGAAAACAAAATCAGAAAAACAACAAAAATCCACATAAAGCATTACCCACGATTTAAAACATTTTAAAATATATACAAGATTACAACCACCCATTTTTCTAGAACACAAATACAGATGCATATCCTATCATTAATAAATATAATATGTTTATCATACATATTAAAAACAACAACAACAACAACAACACAAATATATATGCATGTGTGTGTGGTGTGTGGGTGCTTGTGGTGTGTGAAAATGTGGGCAGGTAAGGCCCACAGGCCTGTGGCTTACGCTGGCTCAGCTTATCTGAGCATGGAAAGCTAAGCAGGGTCAAGCCTGGTTATTACTTGGATGGGAGACCCCTCCTCTAGTTTCCTGCATTGAGCAGGGGGTTGGACTCGATGGCCTTGTAGACTCCTTCCAACTCTATGATCATGACATTTATGAAATAATCTATGACCCACCACACAATGCCCCATAAGGCCCTTGCGACAAAAAGGTTGTGCATTCCTCCTCCAGATGCACTATAGTGCCCCCCCCTAGAATACTTTACTTTGTTTATACTCCTTTCACTAGATTGAATCTGAGGTTATTGGGGGAGAGAGTAGGAGATAAACAAACAGTTATTGTAACTGCTGCTGCTAGCTCTAGCTGTTTGTTTTTAATCTGTGGTTTTAAATTTTATATTTTATATTGTATTTTATTATTTTAACTGTTGTAAACCGCCCAGAGAGCTTCAGCTATTGGGCGGTATAAAAATGTATTAAATAAATAAATAAATAAATAAATAAATTCACAAATTGTCAGGCATGTGCTCACGTTTGTCTCATTCCTGATTCCCAGTTCGATTTGCACAAATTCCCTAACTTGCACAAACTTCCTCAATAGACAGAGTCAGCCCGACTTTAGTCTATGGAGGAAATTTGTGCAAGTTAGGAGATTTGCCCAAATTTGGGGAGATTTGTGCAAATCTCTCATTTGATCACTGCTCAATTTGTGCACATTTCCTGTTTGCACAGAGTGAGCAGCTATAACAAACACAAATAGAAATCAGGCATGAGACGAGCAGCAAGACGATGTTTGGAGAATCCTAGTAATCTTGAACATTGCTTGTTCTACCATCTATACCCTCTATTCATGGATGGTGACTATCTGAAGAGGAGAGCTTCCTCTATCTTTGGAAGATTCGCACAGGATTGAGGATGCTGGAAAATCAGTGTTCCTGCTCACTTGGAGAGCCTCTTCTCTGCTTTAATTGTCTACTGATGAATCCTGGAAACACAACGCAAGAGTCAAGATGCTTGCAGAAGTTGGGAGCTCCACATTCCAGAGTGAAGTTACCTGATCTGCAGCTTCCATATCAATGTGCAGTTCAGAATGTGGAGTACACGGGTAGTGTCCTATGTTAGTTCCACATAGACTACAGTCATTTAATTTAATGGGACTTAAGTTAGTTATAAGTCTCATTCATTTCAATGGTTCTACTCTATGACTACATAGGACTGACATTAAATACTATCCCAGAATCTGCACTTCTGCTGAATTCTACAAAATTAATGACTTTAATTTCTTTCTTTAGGGGGTTGGAGAAGCTATGAAGTGCAGCTCCTGTCAGTCATGTTGAAAATACATCTGAAAATGCCCCTCAGAGCAGTGGTATGGCATGATGTGCTATCCTTCCCAAAGGGATAGTATGAACCCCCCCCCCACAAAACATGGCTCCCCCCAGTACCTGTGGGGGAATCCATCTTTTTGGTCCCATCATTACATGGGGGCAGCCATCTTTTTGGCCCCATCATTACATGGGGGCAGCCATCTTTTTTTCTGTACAATATCTGGGGGAATGTCATGTTATGATATACTTATCCTCCATAAATTTGCTTTACACCCGCCCCCCGAAGAATACTTCTGGATCAGTCCAAAAACCCATGAAGACTTGAATGGCTTTAAAGGGATTAAGGAAATTTATGGAGGATAAGTATATCAATGGCTTCTAACTGTGATGATGGGTATATATTATCTCCAGTTTCAGAAGTAGTATGTCTCTGTATGCCAGTTGCAGGGGAACATGAGCAGGAGGGTGATAAGGATGTTTGGTCTGATCCAGCAATATTCTTCCTCAGATTCCCATCATGTAACATATCTTCATGGCCATATCATGGCCTGAGTTTTAATCTATAGATCACTTTTTATATATCCCATGTAGGTTGAACACATTGCATCCTTTCCCACTGGTTCATCCCTCTCCTTCCTGGACGGAATGTATGTTTCTGCATTCCAAGTACTTAGGCCCTAGAAATACATTGAGATACCATTGAGAACACACATTGCTTTAATATTTAGCATGAGGCAGGAGTGGGGGAAATCACGGTTTCAGTGTAAGCTTTTTTGGAAGTCAGGAAAACTTGGCTACATGGATGAAGGCATGACAAATGTGGAAGAAGAATGAAAGGTCAAGCCATTTGCAAAATCCCATCATGGCCTCATAGTATATTCCCTGGGAAATGAGCTGAGCTGCCAGAATGAGGCATAGAAAACAGCCCATTAAGCCCTTAATACCCAGTTCTTAAACAAGTATAATTGAATTTCTGTTGACATCGAGAGTGATATCTGCACCGGAGCAATGCAGCATTGAGGGTGGTGTGGGCCTCCAGTCCGAAGTAAATAATGGGAGTGAGGGCAGGACTCGTCAGAATAAATTGGCAACCATTGTTCCATGGAACTCTGTAATGACTCGCTGAGAAAAGTCCATAACAGGGAAGTCGAAGCACATATAGCACATATTGCTGTGTCACATTGCTACCCCCTGGGGATGACAGGAAGGGGCATATATACCATAAAGACATGTATGTACAGCTGCTGGAAAAGTACAAGAAGAAAAAGACCTGATTTCAGTTATGAAGAACTGGTCCTTAAGCAGCTTCTGTATCTAAACTAACAACCAGTATAGTCCACTCTCAGAAATGATCTGCTCTAGGACAGTAAGCTGCTGCAATGGCTCAAAAATTACTCCTTCATCATTACCATCATGATGACCTGACCTGGAGCCTCAGCCAGGACTCTGACTCAAGATGGGGGGGGGGCAGCCACTTGGATCAGAAGACCGGTGGAGCCAGACTGTGGACGTGGTGCACCAAGGGGTAAACTACACGTAACACTGATATGTACTGTGTAGCTGAGGCTGATGGTTTTATTTACTCTAGTGTAACTGCACACAGTCCCAGTTCAGATCAGGACCAGTGCACTACAGGGTGGACAGATTTAACCTCCTGCCCAGTCCCGCCCCAAAACGTTACTCCCCTGACCCCCTCAGGGAGTTAAAGAAGAAAACAAAGTCTCCACTGACTCCATGGACCTTACAACGTGTTGAATTTGGGTGGGGGAGATGGGGGGGATTAATCTTCTCCTCCCACTGCACATTGGGTGTCCTGAACCAAATCTGGACCATGTACAGTTACAGTAGAGTAAATAAAACTATCGGGTTCAGCGCCACACTATGCAATTAGCATAATGCCTATTTTGGCTCCAAGTCTGAGTCTGTCAGCTCAGATAGACTGTACATTGATTCAGAGACCTCTGAACTGAGAGACTGGAACCTCCCATCCCTGAGCCAGATTCCCCTAAAACTGGGTTCTTTTACACTGGCTTCCCAGAGCTTGCCCCCTAGTTCAGGCAATGCACAAGGCAAGAGCAGATTGAATGACAGAGTGCTACAGTCCAGGCCTTTCAAGGACCAAAGCACACACTACTTTAAAGACATAACAATTAGCTACATCTTCTTTTTTTCTGTTTTCCTTTCTTTTACAGTAGAATAGGTGGAAGGACCTGTTCTGGATTGGGACCCTAGCACGGTAGCTGTGGTCCCATCAACCCTTTGCCTCCAGTATTGTCCTCTTCTGATCAGGTCCCCTGTACCTGCAATATATATTCCCAAATAGTGATTTATTTGCTTATGTTTGTCCCACAATCCTAGGTGAAACCTGAAATCTTCAGCACTTAGTGGCCAGAGACTAATCTACTCCAGACTGAGTCTAAATGCAGACCTTATGGCTTCAATATCAAGACATTTTAAATTGTTGTTTGTTTTGGTTTCAGTTATTTTCCTCTTCTCCCTGCTTTGCTTAACATCCAGTCTGATTAAGAGTTCTAGAGAATTCAAAAGCTTGTTCACTTATTTTGTGACATTTTGGTTTATTGCGGAGCTGTGGAGTTTGCATAATAAAGGTTTCCTGATTCCAATAAGTGGTTGCTAAATTTAATTAATGAATGCCAATATGACAGGTGATGACAGCTAACTAACTTGGAAGATATATCATTATAAATGAGCAAGTGGTCAAAAGTGAAATGATTGACGTTCCACCACACCAAACGTGCCACCCATTTGGGGTGAGAAGTGTTTCATTTCTTTTTTCAACATATAGACTCATTGGTGTTAGGTGTGCATCATCTTTGATAGTTATTGGCTATCATATCTCACTTGTGTACCAATTTTCACTGATATACTTCTTGAACTGATTTTTTACATATGTAACATCCATTCTCCCATTCAAAGAATCACTACATTTTCATAACAATGATAAATTAGACAAGTTATTTACATCTCTCACTTCAGATAATGATAGTTAACATACTAAACAAATCTCACACTGCTTACCGTATATCATGTTTGATTTCCCCAGTATAATTATGCTCAGGATTATTTATACATGATTGACAGCCCTGATGAACACAGAGAGAACTGAAGGATGAAAGTACACCCAGTGCAGATGAACTGTGGGGCTTTCTTTTTGAAGAGCAAAAGAAATAATATAGATAACTTTCTGTTGTATTATGACCTGCAGCCTTGCCATGAACACAAATTATTTTCCTTGATCAGATTTATGAAATATGTTAGAAAAACACTGTAAGAACACCACTCCAGATCTCCAGACCTTGCTCCTCATTTGGTTTAACCACCCCCATACTAGTCAATTATGACTAAATGCACACCAGAGCCAAATATGTGAACAACATGTCTAGTTTGACCCTCCAATGGATCTCCTCAGAAGGTTCCAAATCCAAATCCCCCAGCCTGAGTTATGGTGCAAAAGGATGGCATATCACATACTGCTCTCAAGCCACTGTGTATGTCACTCAGCAGCAAAGACTACTGTGTATGCAGGCCACGCGTTCTTCTTCTGGACGTGCCACTTGCCTCCCTCTCACATTAGCAGAAGACCCCAGCCCCCAGCTCACTTCAGGACTGGAGATCAACAAAGTGATTGACAATGCTTTGAAGCAAGAACTTTGATGTTAGTGTTTCCTTTCTTTCTTTTCCTTGTGTGATGCAAAGTGTGCACTTAGTGTTGCACTGCCTCTGGCAGCCCTGCCCTTTTGCAGCTGGGTCGAGAGAGGACTGGCTGGTCAGCAGTTGACAGACAGATGGGGAAAATAATAGAGAGACAGGCTTCTGCAGCAGTCCCCATCTCAAATACAGTCCCAGTCTGGTGTTAGTGGGACAAAAGGAGCATGAGCGCATTCTGCCCAACTGTCACTGAGTGCCCCTTCCGTTGGAAAATTGGAGAGTACCCCTGCAGCCTCTGTGTCACCACAAAGGCCTCTGGAAATCTTCCATTTCCCCATGGAAGAAATGCCCGAGATTTACTGGTTGTGCAATTGGCCCAGTTTCTGTGGGATTGAGAGCAGGGACATTCTTCTCCCATCACCAGTGAGTTTTCTACTGATCTGTAAGATCTCTTAGATGCCCATTGGAGAAATGAGTTCAGTTCACATTTTAATACCAACTTTCCTAATTTTGCAGCTTCAAACCAAGATGCAAACCAAAACACAGTTATTCTTCAAAACCTTGCAATGCAGTTATCTAGTTTTTAAAAATTGGAAACAAAAAAGAGTCTATTAGTTAGTGAAAATAACATACCAGAAAAGTATTATATTAGGGGAAAGGGCTTGCAAAAATGAGCATCTTAGGCAAAATTGTGTACAAAAGGAGAATCGAAGGAGAACTGTGCTTGAAAAGGTGTACAAATGTCCGTGCAAACCTTTAAAAAATAATTCTTATTGGTGGAAACTGGATGTGGAAAACAGGATTACTGATGTGGAAATGGGATGAACCAAATTTAAAATTGGAAACATGAGGAACAGAGAGAAACTGAAATTGACAGATTAATTCATCCCTAGATGCTCAGTTATGCTGACCGCTAAGGCAAAGCCTGCTAGTTTGTTTTTATCATCATCATCATCATCATCATCATCATCATCATCATCATCATCATCAAATTCAGTTGTACTCCCTCTGCACTTTTCCTAGGAAAGTGATTTATGGAATCAAAATGAAAAGCCAAGGAATGTTCCACAGACAAGATATCAACATTGATAGTGATTTGTAAACACAGAGAATGAGTCCAGGGAGAGGAAGAAACTATCGATATGTTCATTAATCAAGTCTCCATAGAGTTGGTAGAAGGAAAAATGCACTATTGGATACACAATGGTTCTAACTTCTTGGGGTGTGAGGTGAAGGGACTTGGGACTGTATCTGGATGCAAAAGGAGGAACAGCCAATTAAGGATTTTTTAAAATAACAAGGTGATGGAACTGAAGAATTATCCCAGAGTCTCTTGCAAAGGGATGTGGGGGCTTATTTTCATAGATTTCATAGATCATAGAGTTGGAAGGAGCCCACAAGGCCATCGAGTCCAACCCTGCTCAATGCAGGAAACTAGAGGAGGGGTCTCCCATCCAAGTAATAACCAGGCTTAACCCTGCTTAGCTTTCCACACTCAGACAAGCTGAGCCATATTAGTCCAAGCCTGGACAGGTTGGAGATAGTCAGCAGCACTGCAATGACCTGGTTTGACCTAGTGGTCAAGTGTGGCATAGTGGTTAGAGTGTTGGACTGGGAGTCGGGAGATCGGGTTCTAGTCCCCGCTCGGCCATGAAGCTCACTGGGTGACTTTGGGCCAGTCACTGACTCTCAGCCTAACCTATCCTCACAGGGTTGTTGTGAGGATAAAATGGAAGAGTGGAGGAAGAGGATTATGTAAGCCGCCTTGGGTTCCTTGCAGGAAAAAAGGTGGGGTATAAATATAATAAATAAATAAAAATAAATAAAATAAATAGTGCCAAGAGAAAGCCAAGATGGCAGCACTGGCTCTCATTGGGTGGGCCCTTTGATAGGCCTTGCAACCGAGCAACTATCCCAATACAGTCTGATAGAGAAATCTACACCCTTGCATTCAGACTAAGTTTGCATTTACATATAAAACTAGATCCATGGGCCTGTCAGTTCACTGTTTAGCAATGAGCACTGTTTAACAATGAGCAAATTTCTCCCTCTTCTAAATCACCTGGTAGTCTTTACAAAGTGGAAACTGATGTATTCGGATTCCTCCATTGTTCTGTTTTTATGTCTGCATTTTGTGCAGAGTATAATATGTATTGTTCCATGGGTCTGCTCTGCTTGACCTGAGCTGGATCATGAGCCATTTGCTTCCGCTTTAGAGATTGGGTTTTTTTTTTTTTTTAATTTTCACTTCCTGTACTAACACAAGAAAACAGTTGTCCTTTCATTTTTGCACTTTACTGAATTTTGCAATGCAGTTTTCAGATCAAAATATGTGTGCAAAAATGTATCTTAGAGAAAGTTGCATAGAAAGGGGCATATATTATGGAAACATTTTTGCAGAACAATGCACATATTAAGGAAAATTGAGTACAAACAATGTGTACAAATTGTCATGTCAATGAAAATTTGCATGTCAGAAAATAAGAATAGCCAGGGAGGATCAGACCAAAGGACTACCCAAGTCCAGAATTTTGTTCCCACAGTTGCTAATACCTGCAGGTTGTATCGAGAGCACATAATGCAGGCCATATGCTGAAGCTAAGCAGGCATGAGCTGGGTCAGTGCTTGGATGGGTGACTGCCTGGGCTGCCCACATCTGTTCTCCTGCATTGAGAGCAGTGGGTTGGACTCGATGGCCTTATAGGCCCCTTCCAACTCTATGATTCTATTCTAATCAGATGCCTATGGGAAGCCCACAGGCATGCCGGGAGTACAATAGCACACTTCTAGTTATGTTCCCTAGCAACTGGTATTCAGAGGCATGCTGGAGGCAATATATAGCCATCATGACTAATAGCCATTGATAGCCTTCTCCTCCATGAATTTGTATTTAAATCCCCATTTAAAGCCCTGAAGTAGGTGGCCAGCACTACATCTTGTGGTATTGAATGCCATAGATTAACTAGGTGCTGTGTCAAGAAATACTATCACAAAAAAGCATATTAATATTCCAAATTAATCTGGAAATGGGATGAGAAAGATGTGTTTGGAAAAATGTGAACATTATAGAAACAAAACAGACAGATTAATCCATCATTATTCAGTTTTCAGTTCCTTCATTTCTGACATTTTGATAAAACACAAACTTTATGTTCATATAACTGTACATACTATCTTATCAAGAAGTGTGTGTGTGTGTGTGTGTGTGTGAGAGAGAGAGAGAGAGAGAGAGAGATCTTGATCTGACATATGGTCATTTCTACATCCTTTGTATGAGATGTATTACCAATACACCATGATTAGCTGTTTTAGGGCTGCAATTGTATACACCTTTACCTGAGAGTAAGTTCCACTGAACACAATGAAGCTTACTTCTTAGTAGACATCTATAGGATTACACTGTTAAGCTTCCTTATCTAAATCTAAACTAACAGAGGGAAATCAGGAAAAGCATTTTGGGAAATTGAAATAATATTAATCTATTCTTCCAGTATTGGGAAAGTAATAAGAAAGTGAAACCGTATCACTGGACTGAGATGATGTTTAATGGGGAGTTTAGCTGGTTATAAATATTTTACTATGTAAATTTAATTTTGTGTTTTCCTGTCATTCTAGCAATGCAGGCTTGCTCACTGGTAATGCAGAGGGGGGGAAGACAGAACAGAAATGAAAGTTGTGACAACTTGCACTTGAACAGCACTCTACACAAAATATGGAAAAATAAAAGAAAATAAAAACAGCAAAAACCAGAACAATGGCAAGGATTCTGTCATGTCCCAGGACCGAGGACCCTTGGAGACAGGTCTCTAGTGACAGCTTCTCCAAAGAGGTGGCACAACCAGTCACCAGTCCTTCTGAACTGTCGCCCTGCACGGTGCACCTTGGATTAGGGATAGGAGGTCCAGGGGTGTTAAAGCTTGCTGAAATTCTCTGAGTTTCACTTCAAAGCTCAGCTTGGTTCACTCCTGTTTTCATTTGCAACCTGTTTTTCAGTTCGTTTATTTATTTATTTATTATTATATTTATACCCCACCTTTTTTCTTGCAAGGAACCCAAGGCAGCTTATATAATCCTCCTCCTCTTCCACTCCATTTTATCCTCACAACAACCCTGTGAGGTAGGTTAGGCTGAGAGTCAGTGACTGGCCCAAAGTCACCCAGTGAGTTTCATGGCTGAGCGGGGACTAGATCCCGGATCTCCTGACTCCCAGCTCCAACACTCTAACCACTATGCCACACTGGCTATGGTGTGCATTTCTTCAGCTGTTTTCAAAAGTGTGCAATTTCGCTCATTGCCTGAGGCACGAACATGTGTACATTCAAAAAACGCACATTTCAAACTGCACATTTTTAAAAACTTTTTTTATATGATCACAAGTTCAGGAATGTGGGACTTTAAAAAAAAAGTGTTCCCATTTGCATTTGGTGCTGCAGAAAGGGCATGTTTGGATGATTTGAAAGCCTATAAGAAATTTGCATACATCCCAACCTTAGATCCCACATCCTGTCCATGTGACCCCCTGTGAGGTACCACTGCCCTCTAAGTCCAAGGAGCAGTTGCAGGTTCAAGGGTCCTAGATTTCAAAGGTGGTCAGCAGAAGCAGGGATCAGGCAATAGGCAAGATCTCAACCATCCAGGTTACAGGCAACAAGGTTCCAAGACAACACAGCGGAGAGTTCAGTCCAGAAGTACTCACACCAGGAAACAGTCAAGGAAGCAGTCCAGAGTCAAGCCAAGAGAAGTTGGATTCAGGAAAGTCTGGCTAACATTGTTCACAGCAACTCTCTCAGCCTTACACTGTTGTTTGTTTGTTTTATGCAGATGCTGTCAGAGGCAGAGCCACACCACAGCCTCAGCTTTGAGTTGTTAGTGACTGGCTGCAGCTGAAAAAGTCCTCTGTGTGAGCAAGTACCCTATGTATGAGTAGGCCTCATACATGGAAACCTCTGGCTCAGTCTGGTACTCCTGATTTTCTGTCTTCTCGGGTGGTGTCACTCCTTAGGGCTTGGGAGTTTCTCTGCCTCCCCTCTGAGGCAGAGTCCTTGTCCTCCAAAGCTGATGCCCTCCTAGTAGTCACCCCTGGGACCCCTGAGGGCCCAGGCTTCTTCTGGTCTACTGGCAGATCCTGGGCATTGCTGGTGGTGGGTGGTTCTTGGTTCTTCAACTGTGGGAAGATGAGGAGTCTTCCCACAGGGGCATGACACTCATGCCCCAGGAGAAGTCGGTGAGTACAGAAAAACATACTGGCCCATTAACAGCCAGATACAGCACTTAAGGGGGTGGAGCTTTCAGGAAGAATCTCCTGGCCTGGCTTTAAAACCCTGCCAATTACTCCAGGTCAGTGCTGGAGTTATATGTCTCTATTCTAGATGCAGGATTGTTCACCGTGATCTGGAAACTGACCCCAAAGTTCCTGGTTGGTACCTGCAGCTCTGGCCATGGTCGTGAATCTGCTCTGTCCTGGGCCTGCTCGTGTTGTGCCCCCACCTGAACTGTTGCTTAGAGCATATGGTGGACCAGTGGGCCAGGACAGATTCCCAATGCATTGGTTCCATTTTAGAAGGAGGGCCAGAGAGTTAAGACTCCCTAATTGTGGGAGAAATTCAGATGAGAAGAATTTTGGAGGCATCCCTAAAGTTGTTCCATGAACACAGCAATGTACAAGACAGAGAGTGAGTGGTGATAGAACTGAGCCACTGGTAACTGAAAACCATCTAGCATGGCTTCTCCTGCTTTTGATGAACCCAAGGCAGCCTCCAATCAAGTGTTGTGTCAAATACCCGTGTCACAGGGAGGTGCTGACAAATTAGTGAAGACGTTATTCAGGAAATATAGGGAGGCTATGCAAAGTCTCTATTGGGAAACTGGAAGACTACTGTGACTTCACCACACAAAAGAAGATGTGTTATGCTCCCCTTGGATTAGGATAAATTGAATGGGTGTTTGAATGAGAAGCTGGAATTCTGCTCTAGGACCAAGGGACCAAACTGGAAGGTTACAACTTGTATGATATGGTGCCCGTCAGATTTAAGAAGGGGGTCACTTATTTTCATCCCATTATGAAGTCCATGGCCTTTAAGCAACCATGATTTTTCCCCTTATGTGGGCAGATGACCTACCAACCCACCCTTGAAGAAAGGAAAGGCTACAGTGAGGTGGCAACAATTTCAATAAAGCACTTAGTATTCCATGGTGTTAACTCCATATCATCCCATAATATCCTTGGCTAACCACCAATTGGAGGTGATGGAGCTGGTATAATTTGGTGGTGGATAAATTTGGTAGTGATGAAGCTGCTGGAGTGGAATTGAGGCCAAATAACATGATCAAATGAGTCTGAGAATTTGAATGGAATGGATCAGTGCAATATGTGGCACAGAGTGAAGATGTTGTTGTGGGATTGCTTCTTCATATGCCCAGCTGGGGATCCTACAAACCAACCCCACCAAGTTAACTTTGTAGTAGTATTCAGGGTGAACTGTGTGAGTCAATAATTTCTCCACATACCAAATTCAGCCCAAATCTGCTCAGCATACATATTTGCCACACCAATTTGATTCTGTGAATTGGTCCTTGGTGCATTAAAAACGATAAGGCCCATCATAGAGCACATGGCATTCCAAGCCTCTACTTAGGAACTGAAGTGTGTGTGAGAAATGTCAGTTCTACATGTGTAAAATATGTACACAGATGACGCTCATCGATCGATAGGCACATGTTCCCTGGGGCAGGGCTTGTTCCCTTAATTTTCTAAATGGTTTGACTTTTTCACAGTTTTAGTTATTAGGACATATGCTTCACAGCCTGAGACTGTTCTCAGCTGTTCTGCACTTGCAGATCTTTTCTGTTTTAGAAGCTGTCAAAAAAAGCCGACAGCCAAAACATGTGAGTTGTGATGGCCTGATTTATTTGTGTCAGATGTTAAAGATGACATTCAAGATGTTGCTTTCAGATGAAGCAGAACAGTATCTTATAAGCAGTCCAATCCTGTGCATGCTTCCTCAGAAGTAAGTCCCACTATGTTCAATGGGGCTTACTACCAACTAAGAGTCATAGGACTGCATCCTTAGTGATGGTTAGTTTCACCAAATCCACTTCATAGTTGATCCATGTATGGCAGGCTATGTTCCTGATGCCTGCAAGCTGTTTGTTTTGTAGTTCTAGAGTATGTTTCCTAGCCAATGTGTATTTGTTTATTTCATTTACATGCTACCTTTATACCACAGAGAAGTCAACGCGATACCTGCAGCGTTACCCCGTGGTCTCCCAACCAATCACTGACCAGACCCAGACCTGCTTGGTTTCAGCAAGGTAGCTGCTTCATGTGCCCTCAGATCACACCTTGGGACACTCAAGGATGCTCCCTGGGACAAAGGCTGCAATCCTAAACTAATTTCTAGGGAGCAACGTCTGTTGAACATAGTGCAGCTTAACCTCTGTATCAATGTTCATAGGATTGTGCTGAAACTCTGGGTTAGCATATGTTTGCATTGCATGCACTGTTTGCATGATGGTGGGATGAGTTTCAGTTTATTGGCCCTCACCGAGCCCTTTACCAGCCTCAGATACCTGTTCAAGGACTCCACTATCTTGTTATGATTTAAGGAACTTTCAAGCACTGGGGATAGAAACATTAGCCACAATACAATGATTAGCTTATCAGGTTAGGATGCAATCCTATGCATGTTTAGACAGAAAACAGTCCTATAACTCCCAGCATTCCCCCGCCAGCATGGCTGTAGGATATTTTTCTGTCTAAACATGCATAGGATTGCACCCTTAAATCATACTTAATGGTGCACTGGATTATGGCCTTGTCTTTCAGATTCTTAAGGAGCTGGATTCTATGGCTAATATAACACATTCTGCATTTTTATTTTTTTAATTATTTTTATTTTTGTGCTTGCATGGAATCCTGGCATGCACACCGCCCTGGATTTAGGGGTCGCTTACGTGGACACTGGTGCTAATATGGGGCACAAATAGATTTGGAGGGCAAGGTATTCTCATTTAATCTAGTTTGGACAGCATCTAGTATGGCAGGGGGAGAGAAATCAAAGAGATAAACTACGTGCATTTGTTCAGGGAGAAGCAGAATGAATGCAGAAGTACATTGTCATTGTAATGAAATAAAGGCAAGAGAATTAATAAAAGAAAAAGGAGGAAATTACTGTAATAAAGTTGTCATAGGGAGTTTGGCTTCTAAAACAGTTAAATAAAAATAGCATTCAAATAAAAGGATTTTTACACCTCCCCCCTAAAAAAAAAAAAAAAAAACTTATTTAAAACATTGTGGAGAGCACTACCTTTAATTTAAAAAAAATAAAGTAAAAAAAAGCAAAAAATGCTGTTTATGAAAGCTACCTTAAAGACTGGGAAGACAGCCCAAGAAGAAGAAGAAAAAAAACAGTGGGAGGGTTAATACTGGAAATATGCTGAGAACAATTTGGAACAAGTTGGGGGGGGGAAGAGGAGGGAAATAATAAGCCAAAACTCATCAAGAAAGAAAAAATCAGCCAATTAAGTGAAAACTTTGAGATTTTAATTCAGAGATTAATTGAACATGTAGGGCACAAGCCTATTGTGCTCTCACCGCTCGGATGCCCCCAAACTCGGAGGCTTCTGAGTTCCCTATGTCCTGCTGGGTTGAAGCCTCGGATTGTTGTTCTTTCCACTAGGCAGGCTTTTCAGCCCACCTAGCAAGGGTGCTTTGCAGGGAAAGGGAAGGAGGCTGGAGGAGGCTCAGGATAACTTGTATCCTGGCCTCTTCAGTCTCCTCCCCTCCATGTTCACCAGAACGCCCCATTTCCTCCTCTTCTAAGGTTGCTTTTCTGACCTCAGAGAGGTAGCTGATGGCCCCTGGGAAACTCCTCCAGAAACTATAGGATTGCTGTCTACACGGGTGCCTGGGCCAGGAGACGCCTGCTATTCCTCCTTCTGCTCACGTGCCTTTCAGCCAGGCAGTTTCTCCTGGCGTCTTTGGGCTGGCTGCAACCCTGAAGGGCCCTCCTCCCCTGAGCCCTCATGTAGGGATGAAACACGAACCTTGGGGGGGGGCTCGTGGCTCTCCGCGGCTTGCCTCTCCGCGGGGGCAGCCCCCCGCCTTGATCTTCTGAGCGGCGCGGAGCAGTTCTCCGTGCCGCTTGAGCCGCCGGTGCTGGTCCGGCCCCGGAAGTGACGCGACAGGGACCCTGTGCAGGCGCAATACGGTGCGCGGGGGTCCAGCGTGCCTGCGCAGGGTCCCGTCGCATCACTTCCGGGGCCAGATGTGACGCGACGGGACCAGTGCCGGCGGCCCGCGTGAGCCAAAAGGTAACATCCCTACCCTCATGACAGCCCAAGGCCAGCGCCTGCAGCTGAGAATCCTCAATGGGCTCTCCCTGCTCCTGTTCCCCAGGGGAGGGGGGACTGTCCAAGGTCGCCTGGCCTTGGCTGCAATCAGCCCCAGGTGTGAGCCCTTCACCCAGCTCCAACTCCTCTTCTGAGTCAGAGCTGGTGCTGAAGCAAGACCCCACAAATATCGACCCTGGCGCCCCACCCTCCTTTAGCCTTATTGGAAGGTGAGATCACCCCATAGTGGTCTCACTCTCCTTCCCCCCCCATGCGCAAAATTCTCCCTGCCCACAGCTGTGGGGAAGGGATGGAAAGGAGCAGAGGAAACATCTTGAACAGCTTCCCCAATTACTAATATCCCTCAACCCAATATTGAAATAACAAAGGAATAGGATATTTTGGAGGTGTGCTTTAGGGAAGGGCATTTTGTTAGTGTGTAGATACATGCCATTAGTTTCCCTGCCACCCTCACCCCGCACCAACTGCCTATCCAGAGACCAACTAGTGCAAAATGTGTTCAGGTAGCAGCTGTTCTGTAATAAGTACAGATCCACTGCATGATTTAAAAAAACCTTATTCGACTGCAACACTGTATCCACTTGCCTGGGAGTACACCATTGTGTTTGTCAGCTTTGCTTTCTCCTCCATTCATTTTTTTTTTTTTTTAATCTCACATTATTTCTGCCCTGAATATGAAGAACTTCAAATCTTGGCTAATGCTTATCAAAAATGAACTGAAACAAAATTCTCACCCATCTACATTGACCAAATTCAATAGGTCCAGCTACTCCTAGCATGGAGAGGACCATGATGTATCTGCCTGCCATAGCTGCTCAAGTTAAGGAGCTTGTCAGAAAAAAAGAAGTGGTAACTCAAATTCATCACTCACAAGATTGAATACACAGGGATTCACACGGAGACTTTTAAGGTGCAATCCTATGCATGTTTAGTCAGAAAAAAAAGGCCTAGAACTCCCAGCTGGCTTGGGCATGCTGGGAGTTGTAGACTTTTTTTTTCCAATCTAAATATGCATAGGATTGCACCCTTAAGAGCTAAGCACTTAAAGCCCTAGGCCTGGAAGGACAAATCAGTTTCAGTTTCTCCCACATGTTGTTATATCATCATCATCATCATCATCATCATCATCATCATCATCAAGTATTTCCTCCCCAAATATGGAGAACTTCATGAATTTTGATAACTTCTTATCAAAACCAAATTGAAATGAAATCCTTACCCATCCCTAAATGAGAGTGGTTTTGCATGAGCAAGGAATATCTTTACAATAATACTTTCCCCAGATGAAACGTGTGTTACTATGACTCATTTGTGGACCTCGGTGACCATTAGTCCAATACAATTTAGCAATTATTAAATGTAATGTAAGAAGAGCACTGTTGGATCTGAACGAGGATCCATCCAGTATGCTGTGTCCAATCGTGGCCAGTCAGATTCTTCTGAGAAACCCACAAGCAAAGCATAAAGGCGAGAGCAATCACCAGGTGTTTCTCCCAATCCCCCAGTAAATGATATTCAGTGTAAGGATGCTGGGGAATTTCATTTGGTTTACAGTGTACAGTGATCTGACTCAACTTGTACTCCCTGGACTAATATGTTGATCAGAACGCAGTCACCATTTCAATGGCACACTTTTCTGAATTTTTGCAACATAGTTCTCAGCTCAAAAAATGCACACACAAAAGTGCTTTAGGGGGAAATCTGCACATTTTAAATACAGATACTCATGCATTAAATAGAATTGCAGAAAATGGGACAGAATGGACCCTATGATTGAACACCTGTGAAACTGAAACAGGGCAGAAATAGACTGATCCATCCATCCCTAACAGTGGATGGAACTCTCTCTGAACAAGGAGGTTGCATAGATACCATGCCTAAAACAGAAGAGCCAGGAAGGAAATATTGGCTCCTGACAGAATGTTGCATATAAAGTAATGCCCCTGGCTCTTCATAGATGCTCTGCGATACTGTGAAAAACTGATGATGCAAAGAGGAGATATTAAAGAGGAATTGTTTGCATGGAACAGAAGGTGCTAAACTGATTGTACTGAGCTGAGCAACTCTCTTGAAAAACAGTTCCTCAGCTAGTAAAAAGCAAAGACAATGAATGGAGGATGTTGCTGTAGGAAGGAGGTGATTAGGAAGGAGGAGGTGATTATATTCTAGATCAGAGGTGGGGAACCTAATTCCAGCCCACTGAGCTTCCCCAAGGACTGGGGAGGAGGTGGGAAGACTACTACCCTTGCTATCTCCGATCTGTCATTGGAAATAACCAGGGGCTTTCAGTGGGGAGGGGGAGTTGCACACCTAGCTGGTAGTTGCAGATGCTCCTGCAAACACCAGCTAAGTGTGTGCTTTGCTCCTGCTTCTCATTTGTCACATAGGGAATGAGAGGCAGGAGTGAAGCCAGCTGAGTCCCTTCCCTTTGTGCACAAAGGAGGTGATCAGTCAGCTTGGTTTCACCTGCCCCACATCTTCACCAAATGGGAGAAGGCATAGGGCATGCAAAGCTGCTACAGCCAACCTGTTGGTTGGATCATCTACATGGTGGATCAGCTGGGGGAAGCTTCACCATGTGCAGGCCTTGTGTAGCAAAGCCCATGTGTAGCAAAGCTCAGTCCCTGGCCGATACGCCAAGTGGATGATCCACCCGGTGTGCTGGGCAGAGACCAAATGATGACATGAAGTGTGGCACCACCCTCTGATGTCATTCAGACCATGAAGGACTGGAAGGGTCATCTGTCCCCCCATCAGAAACCAGTTACCCCTGTTCTAAATAGAAAATTATGGGATACTGGGATTGGTTTTGTTGTAGTTTCTGGGTTGGGAGGGGGAGATGTGAAGGGTGTGTTTTGTGAGTGACCTTGATGGTGAGAAATGAAAGATGAGTCACTTCCCTGCACCTTTCCCCCCTGCAGAGTAAATCCACTTTCAGAATCAGAAAGTACCCTCTGGTTTTCCCAGTGTATCACTGCAAGCTCCATATCCAGGTCCAGCTCTGTGTGAGCACAAACTGAATGGGACGAGGTTTGGTGTCTCCAAGATAAATGCAAATTTATATGGATTGCTTTCTTTTGCCACTGTTATTCTGAGGAATTAGATACATTGTTGTGCTAAGGGGGAGGGGAATTACATGGCAGAAGCCGCTTACTTGAGGGATTATAAATTAAATCTTTTTGTGTTCTCATTTCCTTCTGTCGTCTTTCAACTAAGCAAGAAGACCAAATGGATTTTTCATTTTGCTCAAAGATACAGAGCAAGAGATGTTGATATTAAATAGGATAAGAGAAGTGGTTTTACCTTGCATGCCCTTGTGTCCCACAGCCAGGAAGGCTGGAGGACATTTGGATGAGGTTTTGCTTCAGTATCAAAGGTGACAACTCATGGCCCCTTTCCCTCTCTGACCAATTGACTTGGGGCTTGTAGAAAAGTTCATTTAGTGTGATCAATACCACTTTGCCTCATGCCTCAATCAAAAACTACTTTCTGCAGTCAATAGCAATTAGACAGACAGACACAGAGCTATTGATACCGATGGAGTCAGAGATTTATACCTGGGTGCTTCCCTCTCCAAATACTTGGCAGGATGGCTGCTAATTGCAGGATATTGGATTAGCATGGGGTCATTGAGAAATCAGTTGGTGAGGAAATCTCACACAACTCCATCCGTGCTTGACACAATCCAAATGTAGTGACCCAGTTCTGCTGTGAAAGCACACATGGTAAATCCAGCAGTATGGACTTAATTGTAAAGGAAGAATCTGGAGGGTAGTTTGGGGCATGATTCATTCATCCCTACCCACATTACAATCCACATTTTCCCCCCAAGTTGCCACAGGGCCTCTTTCCCCTTGAAAAATGTAGCCAAAGGAAAACAAAATAAGACATGAGACTTATGGCACCTTAAAGACCAACTAAAGATTTATTGATCCTTGGCATGAGCCCTTGCATTTGATGAAGCATGCTCTAGTCCATTATTATTATTATTATTATTATTATTATTATTATTATTTACATTTATTTATCACCCATCTGGCCGGCAACCGGCCACCCTGGGCGATGTACATCAAATAAAAACAGAATAACATACATTTAAAAGAGTATAAAATTTTAAAATCTTAGTCCACCCCATATTCCCGCCCGAACAGCCAAGTTTTTAGTAAGTGGCGGAAGCTCAGCAGAGAGGGGGCATGGAGAAGGTCACTCAGAGTTGGGAGAGAGTTCCACAGTACGGGGGCCGCCACAGAAAAGGCGGCCCCTGTACAAAACTCATTACAAAATAAATTAGGTACGGTAAGTCTTTAAGATGTCATCTTTGAGCGGCGAATACGCACCAACACACACACACACACACACACACACACACAGAGAGAGAGAGAGAGAGAATGGCCCAATGTGAATGACACATTCTTGGTAAAAGAAAAATAGCTGACCTCACTGGGTATCCCATCCCACACTGTAACCACTACACTGCCATAAAATCAAGAAATTAGTGAAAGAAAGCATGCAAAGCAGCAGCTAACAACTATAATGAGAGCAAGGGAGTGGGAAGAAGCAGACAGAAAGGTCAGGGGCGGGGAATCCCACCGTTCAAGCATTCAGCAAGCCAAAGGCCTGGTAGAACAAAAAGGTCATAAGCTCCATCCCTGATGACCAAAAAGGTCATCAGGGAGAGAGCCAAACAAATAGATCTCCCAGTGCAGGGCATTTGAAAGCCTGGGCACAGCAACAGAGAAGACCTTATCACATGTTCCAGCCAAACAGACCTTGGATACTGGCAGACATGCAACTTTGCCTATCCCAGTGATCACAGATATGTGGTATACTTGTGTGGTGTGTCTGTGTGCTGTACTAGAGTGACACGTTTTAACAAGCAGTGTTATCATTTTTAATAATTTGATATACTTTATGGACCAAACACTGGTCATTAGAAATGCCGCTGAAACTTAAAATTAGGCCGTTTGTTGGTAGAAGCTATCGTGTTTGTAATGCCCGGGTATGTAACCAAGTAGGGATGGGTGAATTAGCTGGCTCAAACTCATCGAGGTTCTCTGAATTCCACCTCAAAGTTTGTTGCAAACAAACTATGGAAAAAAAGTTTTCTATGGAAACTTTTGTTGTTATTGTTGTTGTTGTTGTTATTATTATTCCAATGGAATAACTGCACATTTGGGTGTGCTGATTTTTAAAGCATGCATCCAAATGCATACTTCCCACCGGTCATTGACTAAAGCGTGAAAAAGTGTTTGTTTGTTTCTCTTTTCAAAAACTGCAGATTTGTAAAGTGGCCATTTTTCTAATGAACACATTTTGTGAAAGTGCCCTCAACACTCTCTCAAATTTCCAGATGTTCCCACCAACCCCAAAAGGTTGGGAACCCCTGAACTATATGTTTTTGAGAAGAATGTTCATTATTTATGTTTTATTTAATTCATGTTTTATTGTTTTTAATCCTATATGCCACTTTTCTAGGGATGGGAGAATCAGTGAGGCTGGAGCTCCTTGAGGTTGTCTGAGTTCCACGCTGAAGCTTTGTTCTCCCCATTCGTGTTCCTATTTGCAATCATTTTTCCTCTTCATCGCAAGCTTGAGAATGTGCAAGCTTTGTAGGCACAATGAGCTTGTATACATGATGAGTTCTGCTCTTATATGGACAGAAAGGAAATGAAAGGAAAAAGAAATCAAATTACAGGATGGGGGACACTTGGCTCAACAATACTAAAAGTGAGATGGATCTTGGAATTGTTGTAGATCACAAGCTGAATATGAGCACCCAATGTGATGTGGCTGCAAAAAAGGCAAGTGCTACTTTGGGCTGCATTAATAGAAGTATAGCTTCCAAATCGTATGAAGTACTAGTTCCCCTCTACTCGACACTGCTTAGGCCTCATCTTGAGTACCGTGTCCAGTTCTGGGCGCCACACTTTAAGAAGGATGCAGAGAAACTGGAAAAGGTTCAGAGGAGGGCAACAAACTGATCAGGGGACTGGAAACAAAGCCCTATGAGGAGAGACTGAAGGAACTGGGCATGTTTAGCCTTCAGAACAGAAGACTGAGGGGAGATACAATAGCACTCTTCAAGACAGTATTTGAAAGGTTGTCACACAGAGGAGGACCAGGATCTCTTTTCAACCATCCCAGAGTGCAGAACACGGAATAATGGGCTCAAGTTACAGGAAGCCAGATTACAGCTGAACATCAGGAAAAACTTCCTGACTGTTAGAGCAATATGACAATGGAACCAATGACCTAGGGAGGTCGTAGGCTCTCCCACACTGGAGGCATTGAAGGTGCAGCTGGACAGCCAGCTGTCAGGGATGCTTTAACTTGGATTCCTGCATTGAGCAGGGGGTTGGACTCGATGGCCTTATAGGCTCCCTCCAACTCTACTATTCTATGATTCTATGTATTTATTTCATTTATTTTTACATTTGTATCCTGCCTCCCCCCCCCCCTCTTGCAAGGAAGCCAAAGCAGCTTACATGATCTTCCTCATTTCCATTTTATCCTCACACCAGCCCTGTGAGGTAGGTTAGGCTGAGAGTCAGTGACTGGCCCAAAGTCACCCAATGGGCTCCATGGCCAAGTGGGGACTAGAACCCGGATCTCCCAAGTCCCAGTCCAACACTCTAACCACTATGCCACACTGGCTCTCATACATCCCTACTTTTGTGTCCCCAGACAGGAAACACAGAATAAAAACAATAATAAAATCAAACTGAAATATATGTAATAATGAGAATTAACCAACATTTGAATGGGCAGCCTAAATTCATCCAGCTAACTTCAAATGTGTTTACTCTCCTCCTCCCCTGGGGAGGATTTTCCTCTCTGAACAATTCTCAGCTTTGCAAGAACTTTCCTTACTGTGCCTTCTGACAGCTGACATGAATTTTTACTTGTTATCAAAACCTCTGGAGACCTCCAAGGTAGCCACTCCTCCTGTGTGACAGCAGTCAACTGATCTGCACAAAACCAAGGCCGGCACAAGATTTATCTAATCAACCATTATTCCAGGACCACCTCATCAACTCCCTTGCTACCACCGCAGCTTCCTTTTTAACCTGGCTGAAAAAAGCACATAATTGAAAAATATGGGAAATCTATAGCTGGCAAATGGAAATGCTGAGGAAAGTGCATCTGACCGGGGTATAATGGAACGGCACCTTGTGCGGCTTGTACTGACCTTTTACAGAAACCACCAGCAACAATTATGTGCTGAAGACCTCCTAGTTGCAAGAAATGGATTCTCTGAATATGGCTTGAACAGAGAATCGTTTTCTCTCTTTTGTCTCAGAGAGTAGTTCACCCTCACTCAACCCCCCTCCCCACAAGTCCCCACAAAGTCTCAAATTCTTCCCGATGAGGAAAGGCTAAAGTGTCTGGGGATTTTTGATTATGGGAAGAAAGGATGGAGGTTTATATAATTATGCGCAGTGTGGGAGAACATGTACCAAGAGCATTCCTGCCTCCTATTCACCTAATCCAAGAACTGGGGGCCATCCAATGAAATTGTCTGGCAGGAGATTTAGAACACCTAGCAAGGAACAAGCTTGTCTGAGTGTTGTGATTGCTCTCCATGTGAGTATTGTTTCATGCCACATTAATTCTTCTTCTTCCAAAGCATTGCTCCATTTGTCTGCATGCAAGGGGGAGACAGGTATAGTGAGTTAATTAAATCCTCTCTCATCAGCACTGTGATGAAATCTTAATGCTGCTGTCTGACAGTCAACACATCTTTAAGTTATTCCTCTATTAAGAGGCTGATGGGTTGAAATGGCCTGTTAGTTTGTTTATTTGATTGCATGGTGGCCTGCAAGTTTGGGAAGGATTAGCGAGGTGGACTGTTAGAACACAAGGGGTCATTCTAGGCTTAGCTCAAGTGATATTTTCCAGCCGGGATTCAGGTATGAGTATTTGTCTCTGCATTTTCTGCAGAACTCATTCATCATCACCACCCATTGTACAAGGAATTCAGGGCACTGTTTGCAAACAGAAGGACAGGAAGTTCAATAGAGGAAATTATTTCTTATTCATTCATTTAGATTTTACCTCGCCTTGCTTCTGAAGGCTAGAGGTGGGTAGCTTTATTTTAAAATGAGTAGTACATATCTATGGTGTTTAACTGAGTATTCAAAGAACCTCTTGCTCATCCCTGTTCATAAATGTCTCATCAAATACTGTAAGCATAACATCTAGATCAGGGGTACAGAACCTCAGGCCTGGGGGAGGGGGAATCTGGCCCTCGAGGTTCCCAGGTGACCACACCCCCTTCTGCTGGCACCACCCCATTTCACCCAATCACCAATCATTTGGTGGTTTCCCAGCTTTTGTGCGGTTTTTCCCCCCATCCTAAAAGGTTGAAATGCCTCTCCTAAGGCTGAGTTACTGGCAGCAAGAACTTTAAGCTAAAATATGCTGGTAGTTTTGGCTCTGGCTAGGGGTGGGCAATCTGCTGAGACCCGACTCTCCTCCAGCTTGGCGGACGCTGGTGCTGCTCCCACCAAGCAGGGCCAAAAGCGGGAATGTGCTGCATCACTCGCCAAAGATCCGGGTTCCTGGCAGGCCACTGTTTATGAAGAAAATGCCTTAAGGTACATCAAAAGCAGCTGCAATTATGCAAATTACACAAATTCTCACTGCTTTGGGCATATCTTAAGGCATTTTCTACATAAACAGAGGCCCACCAGGAACCCGGAAGTCGCTTCTGCGACTCAACTCGGGAGAACATGAGTTGAGCTCGGGAAGAGGTAAATGGGATGGAGTTCAGGGGGTCAAGTCCGGCTAGTCCAGATTTCCACCCCACCCCCCGGATGAAATCCTTGCACATCCCTAGCTCTGGCCCCTTTGCCTTTGGCCTCACCAATCATTGCAATGTTCCCTCCAAAAGCTGCTCCAAAATGGAATTCAGCCATCGGGCAGAAAGAGGTTCTACACCCCTGATCTAGATTATAGTCCTGGACAGGGATGGGGACTCGGACTCGAGGACTCGACTCGCGAGTCGGACTGAGTCCCCCTCTGACTCGAGTCGGACTCGAGTCCCAATATTTTTAATGGGACTCGAGACTCGACTCGGGACTCGAGAGACTAAGGACTCGTCAACATCCCTGCTTGATGCCACCTGCAGGTGCTGTCTGGACCTGGTTGCAGTAACAATCCAAGTTTATTTTAAAAAATCATTTTACTAATGTAACCTTTCAGACATTTTGGGTTTGGCTGCCTCTGCCTGCCTGTTTGGGGTTCCCTGCCTCCTCTGCCTGCCTGGTCTCTTCTTAACCAATTCCACAGTTTGAATTGTCCAAGACAAAGGCCTCTGCCTGCCTGTTTTGACATTCCCTGCCTCCTCTGCCTGCCTGGTTATTTTGGGTTTGTCTGCCTGGTCTGTTCTTGTCAAAATCAGTGGCAGAGTTTTGAGATAAAAAGGCACACTTGTGCCTAGAATTTATTTAAGCCACACATCTGAAGTAGCTTTATTTTGTTGTGGGAAAGCCCAATTGTTTTTAATAGGGACTTGTGGAGTCAGCTTTGGGAGTGACTCGGGACTCGGGACTCAGGAGTCACCATTTTGGACCAAGAACTTGGACTTGGACTCGAGACTCGGGTCCAAAGACTCGTGACTCGAGACCAAGGACTCTTCAACATCCCTGGCCAGTGGATACTGAGGCATTCATCCACACATAGGCAGAAAATGCAAAATGAGAAGATACCCTATGGATGGTACTTTTATTAGGGGTGTGGCAGGAGTTAGTTCAATCCTGGTTGCAATGCACATTAGGGTGATTAGAGAAAAAATACCCCATCATCCATGCTCTCCCTTCAGTGCACTGCACAGAGTTGAAGGTAAGTAAAAGGGCAGAATGTTTTCAGGATGGGGGATTGGAGCCCTCTTGCTCATTTCCTACTTGCTCCTACTCTGGAACCTCTTACTCCTCAGATAAGTATGTGCAGGGGCACAACAGTATTATGTTGATTCTATATCACATGAGGTTGAGGGTCATTTATCAGAATCCCCATAAAACTCCAGAGTTATTTTACTGAAACTGATAAATTAAACCACTTTACATGCAAGTCAGTTCATGCCTCGTAAGCAGAAGACTACATAAACATTTATAGTCTGGCCTTCAGACTAGTCTCTCTCTCAATCTCTCTCTCTCTCTCTCTCTCTCTCTCTCTCTCTCTCTCCCCTTCCTTCTTTCCTTCCTTCCGTTGGACTTGTGTATTTGTCATATCATTTAAGGACACTACACTAGATGCTGGCAAAGAGAAAAGGAATATATATATATATATATATATATATATATATATGATTTTTGGGTTGTGGTATATGTCACTCGACTGTTCATTTGCAACAGGTTTATAAATGCACCATAAATTATTCAGAAGTCAGACGCTTGTTTTTACACAGAGAGAGAGAGATGTGCACAAGAGCAGAGGCGAAAAGAAGAGAACAAATCTCAAAAAGTCACACATGAAGTAGACATTAAATAATTCACATCCACTTATTGCATATCCTAGCTGAGTTAATTTTTAAAGGAAATAGTTATGCTAGAGACAATTGAATTAGGTTTTGCTGGTTGTCATCATTCCCAAGGAGGTTAGAGAAAGTGTGTTACCCTCTGTTGCATGCAATGTGGTGAATAATCTCTTTCCTTTGCTCAAAGAGTGCCCATGATGCAGCAAGGTTAACGAATCAGCACTAACTAGTCCTCATGCTACAGCAGATTACAAGCTTCAGTGCATTTGCGTGCGTAGAGGAGAAATAACGACCCAGACATGGTTGTAGGGTACAATTGGTGGTAAATGAAGGGCCACATTTATTGAATAACATCAATTGGAGATCTACGAAGCGATCGAAAAAGTGCGGGTGCTAATTACACCGGCTATCAGCCGGTCGCCATTGCTATAGGGCGAAACCTCCCACAAGGAGGGTGACGGCATCAAAGTCATCCCCTCCTTGCTTAACACCACACGGTGCTGGAAGGTCTTTCCCGCAGTCAGCCTCGCACTGGCCATGAGGCACCAATACAGGCGAGTTAGGAAGACCTCAGAGACGTGCCTTATCTTGACACAACCGAGTCATGAGGCACACGGCGGCAGGAGCCTTGGGCATGCCTCTCACCTGAAAGGTGATCACCGAGCCCCTAAAACTGCCTAATCCCGCACTTAACCACCAATGTGACCTAATTGACCATGCCACTAAGCACCCAAACCCTGAAATACGCTGTAGAGTAGGCCAAACACGAACATTGCCCCCGGCCAATTAGAACAATGAACCAAAATTCCTACTCGGCCCCTGGAAACAGGCGACCAGTAAAACCTACACTGCAAACAGGGATGGGAGGGAGGGAGCCGCGTTCGAAAGGAGACAGAAAATGGTGGGTGCAAGCCTAATAATGGCTCTGCCACCCTGCCCATTCTGCCTCCTGACTGGGTGGTAAAAATCAGACCACTATGGTCTGATCGTAATTCTCCCTACCCGCAAATTTGCCCCCCCCGCCATAGCTATGCATGGCAAGGGAGGGGCTTTTTGGAAGCATGAGTTCTTCCATCTCTGAACCTTACTTGGGAGGAGGATTCAGAACCCTGAGTATACAATGGATCAGATGAGAGGCCCAGTGATGCTCCATAATGGGGTGGGGCACCAGGACCAACTATAAAATCTCTCATTTGCTGCTTAGATGTTGCTGGTGCAATGCTTCCTTCTTCTCAGCCCTTTGTTTTAGCCAGTGACCTAGGGATGTATGAGAATTTCATTTGCACTCACAAAACATGCATGCCCTATTCACAACCCTGAATGCAAGCAGGAGCAGAAGATTTTGTTCTCTGATAGATGGATACACACACACACACGCACACACACTGCAAATTCTCAAAACTGTATTTGCATTTAAAAACTACACAAATTTCAGAGAAAAAGCAATCAGAAATTGCACTTTTTTAAAAAAAAATGTGCAAGTTCATGTTTCAGTCTATGCGGGGAATTGTGCAACCTTGAAAAGTACTCATATTTTTGCACAATTTTCCTGTTCAATTTGGTTTGAATTGCACAATTTCCCCATTTGCACAAATCAAACAGCACCTGCGGCTGCAAGTGCTCACGGAAATCGAAGGAGAGACGAGCATCAAGTGATGCTCACCCCTAGATCATCACTACTTCTGACACTTTGGCTGGACAGGTCCCCTGCTGGTTCAGCAGATAGGGCTGATCCTTGCCCTGCTGCTCAGCTCCCCAGCATCCCTAGCTAGATGGGGAATTCCATACCACAAAGCTCAACTTGGCAGGAACAGGATGCTATCCAAGCTCTGTAGAAGTTGTGCTGCCCAGTAGTGTGTATTCATGTTTTGGAGCTAATCGTCATGAATTGTTACAATGCTACACCCATTCCACAAGCAGTGATGGGGTGGGTGGGTCCCTTGTCCTGTTGAGGTAGACAAAATTGTAATAAGTATTGCCATTCTGCTGCCCTGCCTGACCATGTCCCCTCTTAAGTTACTTATAACTTCTGCAAGGGCTTGCATGGTATAGCCAACCCACCCACTGCACTTGCACTGGTGTAAAACCTGTGTGTTTTGCTACAACAATGCAACTCTGTGTCTCACACTGTTACTCTGGCATTTGCACCTTGTGTATCCACTTTACCAGGAAAAACATTCTGTTCTACGTACATCATCGGGTCAGTTACTTGCACAACATTGGTCCTCGCCTTATCCACATGGGCATAAGGAGTAAATTCTCTATCCTGGCATAACAGACTATGGGGTACAATCTAGTTCAGTCTAGCAAGCAATGCTTGCTCCAGGAACAAAACAAAGTCACATAGATTATTGGTGCCCCCTTGTGCCACCTTATAGGCATCACCAGCCTCACACCATACCCGACCTATCCACTTGTCTTCATGCTGGATTGCAAGTGAAAGAATGGATGAGTAATGAAAAAAGGCAAAGTTTTCTAAATTGCCTGGCCTCTTTTTCAGTTGTCCATGGCCCTGAACTAACACTTCCTCGGGGCCAGTTCTCACTTTACACTTTGTACTCGGGACACACGCTTCTCATCAGGTCCCAGGGATGAGAACATGTAAAATTCAGTGTGTGCCCTTTTAAAAATACTTTTAAGCAGAGACCAGGAAAGGTCTCTGAAAGAACTGATACAAAGATTTAATTGCATAAACCAAGGTCTCAACAGGGACTATGGATTCCTTTCTCATTATAAAACCTGATTGAAGAAATAAAGGTGCAGCAGTTTAAGGAGGAAGATTCCTCTGAAATGATTCCTTTTGAAATTCAAATGCTGCCCTTATACATTTATTGTTGTTCAATCAACAAGGGAAGGAGACCCTGTAGCTCAGTGGTGGAGCACATGCTTTGAATGCAGAAGGTCTCAGGTTCAGTTCCCTATAATCTCGATTTAAAAGGATCTCAGTTAACAGAACTGGGAAATACTCATGCAGGACCTTCCAGAGAGTTGTTGCCCATCCATGTAAGCACCAGACTGGACAGACCAGTGGTATGATGCTGTATACAATTGCTTCATAATAAGTGATCTGACTCTGTATGCCAGGATTGCAGAACCATTTTCATCCTCGGTGAAGATCTCAGGGGGCACATTCCAGTGGGTGAGGCTAAAAGCAAAAGGGGTGGGTCCAAAAATACAAAAAAAAACCCCAACCCCAAGTATACCAGCATTTTTTTAGTGGTAGTAGTAGTAGTAGTAGTAGTATTACAGTTATATCCTGCCTTTTTTTCCTCTTGCAAGGCACCCAAGGTGGCTTTCATAGTCTTCCTCCTCTCCATTTTATCCTCACAACAACCCTGTGAGGTAAGTTAGGCTGAGAGTCAGTGACTGGCCCAAAGTCACCCAGTGAGCTTCATGGTCAAGTGGGAACTAGAACCCGGATCTCCCGAGTCCCAGTCCAACACTCTAACCACTATGCAACAATGGCTCTTAGCTTTTAGCTTAAAGACTAGGAGAGGCATTTCAACCTTATAGAATGGGGGAAAGCAGCACAAAAGCCAAGAAACCACCAAACAATTGGTGGTTTGGAGAAGGAGGTGGGGCCAGGGGAAGGGTGTGTGGCCCTCTGGGGCCCTTGGAGGGATGGTTTTGGGTCCGAATCTTAAGGTTCTGCACCCTTGCTAAATACAGTTGCTTTATAATGAATTCCAGCATCTGATGAAATGGACTTTAATCTATAGATACTCTCATGATCTTTGAATAAGATGATACAAAGGCTATATATCTTATGCACACCTCCAGCTTTGAACCAGCCACAGGCTCAGGGTCCCAGTTCTGAACATTTTTAGAGGAGCATCCACTGAAGTCTGCATGCACACAGTGTTCACAATTGGCAAGAGGTGGATACAACTGACTACAAAAAGTAAGGTGAGATGATAAGGAAGAGAAGGAGGCTGCAAATTGATTCATGAGAGAGATGTCAGTAATGCTGGAAAAATGTACAGTAAAATGTATAGTGGTCACACTATAGATTTGGATGTTGCCAAAAAATGTTGGCAGTTTTGTTTTTGATTTCTTTCCTAATGATTCCCAGAAGTGGGTCAACATTTTCATTGAGCTGTCCACCACAACTCCAAGATCCCTTTTTCTGTTCAGTCATAGCCAGTTCAGACCCCATCAGCATATATGTGAAGTTGGGATTATTTGCCTCAATGTGCGTCAATTTACAGTGGCTTACATTAAATTTCATTTGTCATTTTTGTGCTCATTCCCCCAGTTTGGAGAGATCCTTTTAGACCTCTAAACTGTCTCTTTTTGTTTTGAACACCCTAACTAATGTTGGTGTCATGTCATCAGCAAACATGGCCATCTCACTGTTTACCTCTAATGGCAGATCATTTATGAACAAATAAAAAGGAATGGTACCAACAGATCCTTTGGGAACCATACTGTTTATATCCCTCCATTGTGATAACTGACCATTCTGAAAGGGTCAGAGTCTTTGATTAGGAACTTTGTCAAAACCCTTTGGAAACATCTACTGGATCAACCCTATCCACATGCTTGTTCACACTCTCAAATAATTCTAAAAGGTTAGTGAGACAGTTGTACATGCGCAGAATCAATGTTGATCCTTCATCAGTAACACTTGTCTTTCTACGCTTTATAATTTTATTTTATCTTTAATAGTGCATTCTATCAATTTACCCAGAACAGATGTTAAAGCTAAGTGGTCTGTAATTTCCGACATCCTTCTTTTTTTAATGGGGTTACATTGGCCACTTTCCAGTCCTCTGTTACAAAGGCCGAATGTAGAAACATGTTACCTATTTTTGTTAGAACATCAGCAATTCCATGTTTCTTAAACTCTCAAAGATACTATCTGGACCCAGTAACATGTTTGTTTTAAATTTGTCAAAAAAGGTCTAGAATAGGTATGGGCAGGGCTTTTTTTCTGGTCTCTGGTGGAACTCACCGGAACTGAGTTCCAGCACCTTTTCTTCTATTAATTGCATTACAATTTAATCGCCATCTACTCCCGAGGAAATGTAATCCAAGAGTTCCGGTACCCTTTTCTCCAGAAAAAAAGCACTGGGTATGGGGAATGTATGGCCCATAGTCCTAATCTGGTCAATGGAGATTCCCCTTCCTTGGGGAACCCTCTGTGGATCCCTCCCTGCTCCCCACCCCACCCCCCGGAGTCTACCAGGGACTTGGGGAGGAAGCAAAGATTGGAGCCAATTGAGAGGGTGAGTGACATGCAGGGGAATCCCCATGGTTATATCTAATCACAGAATAACACTTAGCTGTATAAATGCTAAGTATTGTTTTTAATTTTGGCTTTAAAAAAAAGATAAACTTGATTGCAGATTATACTTACTGAAATTGTGCCCGGAATCATTTCCCCAAATGGCAGTGAAATGGTTAGTTTTGCAATTTCCTTTGAAAAGATTTCAGAATGCCCAGGAAACAAAAACAAAACACCACACTCTCTTTCCTGGAGAATCTCTTTGGCAGCATAAACCAAGGCATGGAATTTAAAGGTCTTCAAAACTTCTGTTGATGCTAAGGCAATTGTGTTGATTTTTCTTTTCTTTTCTTTCTTTCTTTCTTTCTTTCTTTCTACTTGATCTGAGCAAGGCTACAATAAGTTAGCTAATCTCAGGACTACAAACATGGGAATCAGTAAATATGGCAGAAGATACATTCCTTTGTTAAGTGCTTGGTTAGGTATAATCATTTTGGCGAGCAAGGCTTGAAAACATCTTTGGGATGTTTAAAGCAGCCTTTAAAAAATAAATAATGCTGATCTACACTACAACAAGGCCTCAGGGAACATTACATTAAATATTAAGATGGTCAAGTACACCCCAATGATTTTGCTACATAAAGATACAGTATGGGTCTTAAAATTGTTTCATATGTTAAGAAGACTGGGAAGAGGACACAGTTAATTGCCCTGCACATCTTACTTATTTTATTTTCATAAATAATATCCGTTCTCAGGAAACAGAAAAAAAAATACTTTAATGATTTTATTTTTGCCTATTTAATATCTGCAGTGTTTTAGACAACCATTCTTGAATGGTAGGAAGAATGTTACATTTCCATTGTCCCAGCAGAATCCTAGTAATAAACATACGGTATTTGCATGTTGAATTGGACAGGTGGCCATGGAGAAATTGAAAACTATCCTGGTTCCTCAGATAGAGTATCACATGTGGACCAGAGTTAAAATCCTAAGTCATATATATCCTCTCTAGATACCTTCAGCAAGACACTCTCCATCTTAACTCTTCAGCACCCATCTGCAAAACAGTAATAACAGTAAATTATATCACAGGGTTGTTTTGAGTCCAAGCAAGAGAAGTGCTCTGACTCACCTAGGATGTCACAGGTTCTATGTGAACAGCCCCCTGGTTAATTGCAATGAGCAGGCTCACCACACAAGCTATGAGGCCAGCCAATAGTCAGTACAGAAGAATAAGTCAGAATCAAAGGATAAACCAGGAGGTTGGGTCAAACTAGCATTCAGAACCAAAGAGCAAGCCAGAAGTCAAGACTGAAGAAAAACCAAGGATAATAGGAACACACAGTTGCCTAGGAAGACCTTGTTGCTCAAACAAGGCTGAACTGGAACAGGAAGCCTTCTTAAACTCCTTCCTATCCAAGGGACTCCAATAACCAGCCTGGTAGGGCAGATTCAGTACAGGGCCTGAAGTTACTTTACTGAGAAGCTGCCACTTGCAATTCAGTGGTTCACCACATGGGGTAGCTGCACATATGTCCAACAGCACCTGCAACTAGATGGGGAATCGGACACCTCCGATAAGTACAACTTCCCTCCTAATGCAACAGCTAGGGCTGAGTTTACACAAAGCTGAAAGTGAAATTGGCTGTTTGGAATTCTGCAGCAGGGATACCCATTCTCCACCAAACAACTGATCAACAGAATTAATTTTTGTAATGAATAAACAAAGGACTCTGTGCATGCAGTCCCTGTGGCCTTGAGCACGATCTTTGGCATTGGTGCCAAAGATTATAAAGCATATTGTCCTGTAACGTTCCATTTTCATCACATATGTAATTGAAAGAGTGTTCCCATAGGAGGGCAGAATGCATTGCTAACCAATCAGAGAGGTGCTCCCCTTGCTTACAAAGAAGTATGATGTACAGTTGTATTGTGAACTGAACCTGTTCGTTGTTATCACATTAAATATGCCACAGATGGAGATTCAATTGGGCATTGAGCTTCAGTAATGTAAGTTTTCAACAGGCGATTGGACAATTGATCAACCATCTATGTAAATGTATTTGCCTTTAAAAGGCACTGTGTTTATTGATACACAGCTTCAAACCTGAAAATAGCTGCAATATTTTCCCCATTTTGAAGAAGGCAAATCCCCAGTCCATTCCTCCAAAAGAAACCTTGGGCCAGTTAACTCACTGAATTCTGTACAATATCTGTAGTTGTATACTGGGTATAATTAAGGGCAGGATATACAGGTGAATGTCTGAATGTAAAAGAACTAGAAAAGCAAGGCAGGGCTGCAGCTTAGCACAGAGACTAAAAAGAAGGTGGGCACCTCCATTGGCACTAATTGAGGTTTATTTTAAAAAAATCTTTTTAATCCCTGCAGTAGTGGGGTGAATTTTATTTGTGACTAGCTGTTGCCCACGGCTGCGCTCGCATGGATTTTAGGATTTGGTACAATGGAAAAGATACAGTGTCTCTGACTGAAAGTGTAACGTTTAGGCTGGGTGCTGGCAGCAGAAAACTTTTCTGACAGAAATATCTGATCTTAAAGAAAAATCAGGTTAATCCTGAGTAGAGGGCAAAATAAGGCTGGGCACACCCCCCGCCCCGTCCCCCCCCGCCTTGTTTTCTCGAGCGGCGCACAGCGCCGCTCGAATGATCCCCTACCACGTTCGGAGGTCCCGTCGCATCACTTCCGGGACCGGAAATGACGCTACGGGGCCTCTGCGCAGGCGCAGATCGGTCCCGTTGCATCATTTCCGGCCCCAGAAGTGACGCGACGGGACCGATCGAGCAGAGTGGGCGGTTCTCTGCCGGATTGGGCGGCAGGGCCAGCTCTCCGTGGAGCGTGCGAGCCGCCCCGAAGAGGAGGTAAGGCCTCGCCGGGGCGCGAGCGGGGCCATGCTCGGCCTCGTTCTGCCCTGGCGGAGGCTTGATTTACAACTCTAAGAGAGTCTATAGGTGATGAAGAGTGACCATGCCAAGTTTGGGGTAGATCCATCAAAACGTGATGGAGCCTATGTGACGACGCCCCACACACAACAGTCAGTCAGTCATTTTAAAAGTTTCCCTCCCTTTTCACCCCCTCAGAGAACATTGTAAATGGCCTAGGGGAGATTTGCATACCCACCCCTATAGGCCCCTGCTGGAATTCATACAAACATTCTAAGTGTCCTATGGGCTATTTGCATAACTGCTCCTATTGGCTCCTGCAGCAATTATGAGGTGAGGCCAATTTGCATAACTGCTCCCCTGTTGTTTTGCCCATAGGAGATATGAGAGTGGGGTGATTCCCCCCCTTTTTCACCCCCTTAGGGACGGAATTTCAAAAAATCCTTCCTTAGTGGGTGTCTACATCATAAAAGCAACGTTCCTTCAAAATTTCACGTTCCTAGATTAAACGGTTTGAGCTGGGCGTTGATGAGTCAGTCAGTCAGTCAGTCAGTCAGGACTTCTTTTATATATAGATAGATTTATTTCTGATACTTATATACCACTAAATATAATAAAATCTCTAAGTGATATATAAGTATTTGGGAGGGGAAGAAGTGGCTGGATGGGAAGGTTAAACCACCCCTACCTGTTGGTCCTGATCTGGATTGGGACCCACACACACATATACCAAGGTAAACAAAATGGTGAGGACCAGCTGCATGCTAAGAATTCAGTGTAGAATGTAGTTCAGCCTTCAGATGAAAGAAACTAAAATTGAAGAGTTGACACTGTCTGAAAACAAAACAGTAAATTGTGTAACATGGGTGTAGTGGTGGGCTCAGCGAGCACTGCCACTGCGCCCGCTGAGCTGAGCCAAAAGCGAGCACCACTTGAGCCACTCACTCAACAGACTTTCAGTTTCCCAGTGGCACACTTTTTATGTCGAAAATGGTGTAAGATATGGTAAAAGCGGCCGCAATTTGTGTAACTTGTGCAAATTGCAGCCGTTTTTGGCATATCTTATGCCATTTTCTACATGAAGAGCATACCACTGGGAACCCAGAAGTCGCTTCCCCGGCTTGGCTCAGAAGAACGCGAGCTGGGGAAACAGGTAGGAGGGACGGAGTTCAAGGGGGTCAAGCCCAGCAAGTTCACTGGACTTCCACCCCCCAAACGAAATCCTCACGCATCCCTCTATAGGTAATTTTGAATTAGGGAGCAGGAAACGACACTACAAGGTCTAAGTGGCAGCAGGGGTCGGGAGAAGGTGGAAACATTGAAGGGAGCAGGAAACGCCTGACCTGCTGAGTTGGAGGAGCAACTCCACCACCTCAATGCTTTTGGAATGAAGGAGGGTAGAAGGACAGAATGGGGAAGGCTTGTGAAGAACTTATGTTGGATGTAATATTATTTGGGTGGGCTTGCCCTCTGAAATACATAGCATGAAATACTGGCAACAACCCACACCCACCATAATGATGCAGCATCCTTCATGGCCCTTGAGCAATTTGATTATTTTGTCCCACTTTAGATCAGGGCTGCAGAACATCAGGCCCATGAGCCAATATCTGGCCTGTCTGTTGTCCCAACCTGCCCCCATCCCAGTTTTGGCAGATGGTCAGGCCCCTTCCCCTGGCCCCACCCACCTTCCTTCAACTGCCAATCATTTGGTGGTTTCTTTCTGGGCTTTTGCACAGTTTCCTATCTCCATTCTGAAAGGTTGACATGCTTCTCCTCGGGCTTAGTTCCTGGCAGCAAGAGCTTTCAGCTAAAATATTCTTGTCTTCTTTGGTATTTTGGCCCTGAACCCATTGCCTTTGGCCCCACCCCTTTCTGCTTTCAGTCCTCCCCACCAATGAAATGTTGCTTCCCCACCCCACCCCGAGAGCTTCTCCAGATCTTCATTTGGCCCTCAGGCTGAAAGAGACTCAGCACTCCTCCTTTAGATGATCTGTTTTACATACTGATCTTTTAAAAAATAAATACATAAAATGTCTTGGGATAAAAGCAGAATTTTTGGAATGCCTTCTTATATATCCCTGTCTACATTTCAAAGAAATAAGAAGTCCCTGCCCCAATAAAATAAATCATTGAGTACTAAAGAAGACAAGGAAGCAGAATGTGTATGTGCGTATTGGGGGGGGGGGGATGCTGTACACTAATTCATTATTCACCAAGAAAGTTCTGTTCGGAGTGTGACAGCAATTTGCAATATTTAACACTTACTCAGTGATTTACAACTTCAGAATGTTTAACAAACATACCCTGATTAACTGGATGAATTAAAACTTATATTCAGTGGGGAAAGAGAATAAGCACAAAGGCCTTTCAAGCCCACTCAGACGTTGCTGTTTGGAAACTTGACTAATAGCGCCATCCATCATTCTGGCTCTGGGGATTTTCAGTGCTTCATTTCGAAAAGGAGAAGTGTGGGAACTCAAGCTTGTGTGGAATCCACACCTGCTGACTCTAAGCCCTGCCCTTTGTTACCCTCTCATACCTGTCAGCATGCTCTGGTAGAGATGGGCCAGAGCTACAAACCTCTTGATCCTCAGTAGAAAATGATGCTGGCAGCATGAGAACATCAGAAGAGCCCTGCTGGATCAGACCAAGGGTCTATCTAGTCCAGCATTCTGCTCATACAGTGGCCAACCAGCTGCCTAGGGGATCCCACAAACAGGACATGAGTGCAACAAGACCCTCATTATAGTTGTTCCCCACCACCACTTGCTCCCTAGGGATAGGTGAGAATGTTGTTTCAGTTCAGTTTCTTCAAATTCTAGCCCCACCGCTACTCACCCCTGGAATGGCCCCACTCTAGCACCACCTCTGTAGAGAAAGAAGGATCACAATCTCCAGCCCTGCCTGGCGGTGCCTGCTGACCTCTGTTCAGGCAGCAGGTCAGGGGGCAGGGCTAGTGACAGCAGAGTGCTGTTGCACTCATGTCCTGCTTGTGGGATCCTGTGGGCAGCTGGTTGGCCACTGTGTGAACAGAATGCTGGACTAGATGGACCCTTGGTCTGATCCAGCAAGTCTCTTCTGATGTTATTAAGGTCTGAAAAGGGCCTCTATATTTATGGTTGTACACATGTAGGGCCCTGCATGTGATCAGGATTTCAAATGATGTAATGGCTTATGCACATGCAACTATATGTGCATAGGGCCCTTCTCAGAACCTTTGACCGATTGCTAGAGGTCAGGGAATGGAGCCAGCAGACATGATCCTACTCCCCCTCTTCTTGTTTGGTATATGGAGAAGCTCTGAAAAAAGCTATTGGACATGTCCCTCTACTTCAGGGGTGGGCAACTTGTGACCCTTCAGATGTTTCAACCTACAGCTCCCATGACCCCTCATCATTGGATATGCTGGATAGGGCTGAAGGGAGTTGTAGGCCAGAACATCTGGAGGGCCACAAGTTGCCTACCCTTGGGTTAAGCCTTAATTAGATGATTATATTCATTTGGGATACCATCATTTCAAAAAATATAGCTAAGAAGATTCTGAGGAGGCCAAGGAGAATCATAAATAGTCATGAATGAAGAAGACTGTATGAGGAAGCCTTGAAGGAACAGATCTATAGTAATGACATATGGATAGATAAGAAAAATTTTTTACAGTCTCCAGGCCCTTTGTGGGGTTGGAATGAGAAAATTGCCCCAAGCCTTACATGTGGGCCACATCAAAACTAACAAACAGTTCACTCCAATTGAGGGGGAGGCAAAAACATTGATTGACACAGGGTGAAGTGGGAAGGAAGGGAGGGGTCTCAAATGAACATTAATCCCCTGGACTCCTCAGAGCCTTTAAAAAAAGGGGGGCCTGACCCTCTCCCCCTAACTTTACATTACTCTACTGAGTTTGGATGAGTTTTGGGATTGATACCACAGCGCTTCCCTGATGAACTGGGATGCACACCGTGGGTGCGAGCAACCAATTCAGTCCATGTTAGCTTTGAGATGCATGTATTAAAATACAAGTAAGAGATACAGTAATACCTTGGATTGCAAGTAACTTGGTCTGAGAGCGTTTTGCAAGACAAGCAAAAAAATTAAATTTTTTTGACTTGATAAACGAGCAAGGCTCAGTAGGGATGTAACCGCTCGCCTCGAGTGGGCATAGCGGGCCGAAATCAGCCCCACTCACGCCCGCCAGAGACTCGCTTTGATATAAGAGTGTTTTGGATTACAAGCACGGTTCCGGAACAAATTATACTTGCCATCCAAGGTATTACTGTATTATCCTACAGTGTTTTGTTTCATCATGTACTGTATCATAGGAAATGCATACTCACAAAGAGTAGAGTTCAGGTTACGCACATGATACCAATCTGGGAGTCATTATCCCTGTTTTCAAACCAATGTGCCTCTGTGACTTACCTCAGCTCTCTCTTTTTCCTTCCCCAGCACATCTATTCTCTTTCCTGCATTCTTGCCCATCATTAATTTATTTGGTGAGTACATTCCATCTATGCCACAATCATTAACAATTACGTTGTCCGAAGCCTTCAAGCCCACAGTGAAAATAGGACCGTTTCAAATCAGTCCGGTGAAGGGCTCAGTGAAATGACTCAGTTTCTGTTTTCTGTTCTATAGTGTCAACAACAAGTGCCCTATGTTCTACCATTTTTCAGCAAAAAAATGTTTCCCTGTTCATTTATGACTCTTGCAGTCTCTCTTACTTGGCTCTGTGATATAACCCTAATAGTCAGATTTCATTGTCTACATGGACTTGTCACATCATCCTATTTACCACATGATTCCTGATTGGCTGGGATCATGCATGTGACTGATCCAGGAAGCACAGCCTTCGTAGCTGGCTGGGGCATGCTGGGAGTTGTAGGCCAAAAACATCTGAGGACCCAAGGTTGGAGAACACTGCTCTAGAGATTTCCTTTGTCCTCGCTGATATCATCACATAGCCAAATCTGGCCCTATACAGGAATTGCTCTCCTTCTTCTATGTCCAATCAACACGCAAGCAGAGAGAGTGAGGATGAGCGCACTAGCTCTGTCCCCCCTCCATTGCTCACCTCATTGCCCTCCACATGCTCAGTGATAACTTCTGCAGCTGGGAGCCTTTTATATCCATGTAGGGCAGGCTTCTCATACAATATAAAAGGGTCATTGCTCTTCCCCCAGTCATATGATTATTGTGCACAGAAGAAGAATGACTGAATAGGGCTATTGTCTATCTTGTCTTTTGGCATCTTCTTGTTCACTTCTTGATTGGCTAGATCACTCATGACTAATTTAGGAGGAAGTAGTAAGTAGAAGGAAGGGAAAGGCTCTTTAGCAGTAGAAAATAAGCAAAGAGGATAAAGAAGGTGAATATTCTCACAAGTAAAGCATATTTTGTGGGAAATATTTGTATCTCAACCCTCCAGAAAACCACTATTTTGAGACTGAAAAAGGAAATGGGAGTACATTTGGTGCAACTTTTGCCTCAACACATGTTTTTTATCTGAAACGCCACCGCCGGTAGGGATGGGTGAACAAGGGATGTTTCAGATCAATAGGATTCTCTGAACATCATCTCACTGTTCATCTCGTGTCCGATTCCTGTCACATTTGCAATCGCTTCTCGCTCTGCACAAATGGGAAAATTGCACAAATTGACCCGTGATCAAATGTGAAATTTGCGCAGCTTTCCCCAAATGTGAGGAACTTTCCTCCATAGAGTAAAGTGGGGCTGATTCAGTCTACACAGGAGAAATTTGCGCAAAATTGAACTGGGAAAGTTCACAAATCAAACGTGAGTCCATATCCGGCAATTTGAGAACATTTTCGGCAGACAGTGTGCTTGTCTGGGACTGTCCTGATGCCCACAACTAAATTATTTAGTGATAATAAAAGACCCCTCCCCCCAATATATGTATAAATAGTTCAAGATAATCCAGGAAATTCTTGGTAAACACACACACACCTGATTTATGAACTATGAACTCAACCTAACTAGATAACACTTTGCCACCTTCCAGAGGGGTAGCTGTGACAGTCTGTTTCAGCAAAAACTGCAAAGAGTCTTGTGGCACCTTAAAGACTAACACATTTATTCTGGTATAAGTTTTTTGTGGAGACTGTCCACTTCATCAGATGAGTCCATGAACGATTATGGTGGAATAAACTTGTTAGTCTTTAAGGTGCCACAAGACTTTGTTGTTTTTGGAACAATGGATTCCTTTTTGCCAGTGGAGGGTCAGATTTTTAAGTCAGAATGTGATGGACAGACACAGAGAGGTGGCCCTGAATAAGGTTTCCAGTGGGGCACATAGCCAGACATGATGCGGTAATAAATTTTAGAGCTGTACACAAATGACCTTCTGAGATTCTCCATCCTATTCAGGGGCAGAGAAACTGGGGAGGCAATGGGAAGAGAAATTCTCCAATTTCTCACAGATAGGTCTCACCATTGGAAAGGGTTGCAGCACAGCTTCTTTCTTTTTTTTTTTGTAAGGGTTTTTTGTACTGCCACTGCAAGTGGCAACAGCGTCAACTGTGTTGGCATTCAAAGAATCATAGAATAGTAGAGTTGGAAGGGGTCTATAAGGCCATCAAGTCCAACCTCCTGCTCAGTGCAGGAATCCAAGTTAAAGCATCCCTGACAGATGGCTGTTCATCCACGTCTTGAATGCCTCCAGTGCGGGATAGCCCACCACCTCCCTAAGTAATTGGTTCCATTACCGTATTGCTCTAACAGTCAGGATGTTTTTTCCTGATGTTCAGCCAGAATCTGACTTACTGTAACTTGAGCCCATTATTCTGTGTCCTGCAATCTGGGATGTTCAAGAAGAGATCCTCGCCCTCCTCTGTGCAGGGATGTTGAAGAGTCCTTGGTCTCGGGTCACGAGTCGAGTCACGAGTCTTTGGACCCGAGTCTCAAGTCCAAGTCCTTGGTCCAAAATGGTGACTCACGAGTCCCGAGTCCCGAGTCACTCCCAAAACTGATTCCACGAGTCCCTATTAAAAACAATTGGGCTTTCCCACAACAAAATAAAGCTACTTCAGATGTGTGACTTAAATAAATTCTAGGCACAAATGTGCCTTTTTATTTCAAAACTCTGCAACTGATTTTGGCAAGAACCAGGCAGGCAGAGGAGGCAGGGAACCCCAAAGCAGGCAGGAAGAGGCGTTTGTCTTGGACAATTCAAACTGTGGAACTTGTTAAGAAGAGACCAGGCAGGCAGAGGAGGCTGGGAACCCCAAACAGGCAGGCAGAGGCAGCCAAACCCAAAATGTCTGACCCTAACCCCCCACAACAACACATCAATCAAAATAAATCTCAACACATCGTTGGGGCTGCGCTCCTGGTAGCTGTCTATAGTGGCCGAGCAGCGGTACGCCTCGCTTTCATGCACTCTTCACCGGTGATCCCGCTTCTCTCCACTCCTTCTGGCACAGCCCAGGGATGTTGACAAGTCCTTGGTCTCGAGTCCCGAGTTGAGTCTCGAGTCCCATTAAAAATATTGGGACTTGAGTCAGACCCAAGTCAGAGGAGGGACTCAGTCCGACTTATGAGTCGAGTCCGAGTCCCCATCCTGCCTCTGTGTGACAACCTTTCAGTGGGGGCCCATCTTGCATTCTCCACAATACCCCATACTTATCATTGTTCTGGGGCATTGGGTCGGGAGAGGGGAGAGAGGAAGGTGAGACCCACCAAAAAATGAGGAAGAAGATTTTGGGGAATTCTGCAAGAGGAGCTTTTTATTTCTAGTGTGGGGGGGGGAAAGAAAAATCTCAGGACATTTCTGAGAAAAATGTATTCTGAGAAATGTTGGCTCCTCTCTAGTTGTCATTCCTTAGGGTTCAGCACCTTCCCCAGGGTCTTTCAAATGAATACAATTTCTGAGGGGTGATTGTGGATACATCCTGTCCCTAACTCAGGTGCAGAGAGATGATTGTACAATGGAAGATAGGACACTCATCCACACTCCTTAACCACCTCATATGCAAGAATAAGAACCCTGAACCCATCCCACAAGAATTTCTTCTCCTTTGTATATCTTTTCAAAAGCCATTTCTTTTCAATCAGATTGAATGAGAATGGTTGAAAAATATGTGGGAGAAATTTTCAGCACAGCTCTAGTAATAATAAGCAATGAATAACAGCCAGAACCAAATATAAGTAGCTTTATATGCTTAACATTAATTTAAAAATTATAAACATTTTTAAATATAAAAAAATAAAGGTGCGATCCTATACATGTTTAGACAGAAAAAAAGTCCTACAACTTTCAGCATTCCCCAGCCAGCCATGCTGGGAGTTGAAAGAATGCTGGGAGCTGTAGTAGGACTATTTTCCTGGCTAACCATGCATAGGATTGAGCCCTAAGGGTATACCGTTTATCAATTATCCCTGTGACTTTGCAATCATTGGCCAAAACAATGGAAAGAGTGAGCATGCTTACCTCTTCTTGACAATTGGGTAGAATATTTCCTACACAGTTCCAGAGTGGGCATGGAATCTCACTATGGGTACCAGCCAGGCCTTCATAACCCCCAGTGTTACGTGTGGATATGCACCTGACTCCAGCCCAGCTACACTTAAAATGCACAGAGAGATGGGTATTCACATTGTGATATGTTGCATTTTCAAGGCTCGCTCGCTCTCTTCCTCACCAAGAAGTTTCAGTGAATCTCCTTTGGAAATGGCATTCAACTCTGATCTAATTATGCATATTTGTATTTATAGATATAAGCGCACGCCTGCATTCAGAGCACTCTGTACTGAGAAGGGGCAAAAAAGAAAAAGGGAGGAAAATAGATACTTTCACAATCTTATTATCTCCAAGAGATAAAATGTTATAATCCAAACAAAAATGTAACAGTGTTAAACAGAAGCTCTTTTCTCTATTCTCCCTGAAGAAATACAGTATGTGGGCTTCCTTATGAACCTTCAATGATAACAAAAACAAACTAAAACACACCATTCCATGATAATAACATGAACAAATGAATCTTTTCTAAGAATATAGATTTTATTTTATTGCTTCTCTTTTAACCCCCCCCCCCAAAAAAAACCACATTCAAGGTGGTTTGCAAACTCTGATCCTATTCTTTAAATGCAAATTCAAGTAGTAGCCTTGCCTGCAGTGTAATGGAAAATAGGGTTAGAAAATAACAGTTGAATACACATTCATTACAGGAGGCTGTTCTTGAATTCTTTCAACTTATCTCCAAATACCTGTCATGTTTATCTTACCCACTCACCAGGGATATTGCCAGCCACAATGCCACCAATCTGTGGATAATGGCCTGAGAGAGTGCAATTTATTTGTCTCAACGATAGTTAATAACAGATTTATGGAATGAGTTATGGTGTACTGGTTTTCAAAATGGAAACGGCACAATGTCGGAAGGACTCAGCTTCTTACCGTTGCCCAAATAGCAGTCCTTCTATTCTCCTAGTCCCCAGAAACCTCACCCTAGGGATCAGTTTCACTCTCCTGATTTACTTCCATGCCTTCCCCGAGCACATTGATCAAGGCAAGAGATGGCCTGGGAAAAATTCTAATTGTAGTGCACGCTACTCCCTTTCACAACCTAAGCCATGTTCAGCCTTTGAGAAATGTTATTTCACCAACAGCAATAATGGCCATGTACATTTTGGAATTGCAACCACACAAGGATGTATGTTTCTTCTCCCAGTTGAATGATAAAAATCAAAATGATTGATAGCCTTGCTCATACCGCCACTGCTTAAAAGGGCTCTGCAGGCAATCACTGTGGTCATGCCATGAATTAATTGCCATCACTGGTTGCCACTCTTAAAAGGCAGTTGCCTTCTGGATGAAAGGTAACCACCAAGAGACAGAGTTCTCAACATGTTCACTGGGTTTCCATGTGAATGCACCAGCAGTTGCTAGGGATGTGTGTTACCTGTTAAACCCTTGACTATGGATTCAGATTCTGACCAGGTATTGTTTGTAATTAACAGGTTTATTAACAGGGTAATAGGCAGTTCCCTGGCAGGATTCGAGGGCTGGACTGCACCAACAGTAGGGTTGCCAATAGTTAAGTATCGTAATTTTGCTGGCATATATTCTAAAACACACTAACACAGGTCTGTGGCAGCAAGGGAAGAGAAGGAATGCGGGGGCTAGTGTCACATAAATGGGCAGTACATGGTTAATTCATTGTATCTCATTCAGGGCTGGCTCCAGAGGGTGGCAAGACTGAGCATTTGCCAGGGGCCCAAACTAGCAGAGGCCAGGGCTCACTGCTCTAATAGGACTACCATTACCAGTTTGCAAAATGTATCCAAGAAGCTTAGGCGTAACCTAAGATAATTTTTGATGTGTACGCCTAACCTCTTAGGAGGGCCCATTGAGTGTGCTGTGCCTGAGAACTCCCCTCCCACAATTACTGAAATACTGGCCTCCATACAAGATAGGATACACCAATTATTTTGAGATCCCCATCTTACCCCTGAATTGAGCCACATCATCTTCCTCCATCAGTTCCGTAACCCATAGTCCTAGGCATTGTGACACAAACAGCTATATGCCTTGTGGCTTGTGCTGATTGATTGTTGGGGGCGGGGAGAGTTGGAGCAACTTCCTACTTTCTGTAAGATTATTTTCTTCTTCTCTGGAGTCCTTCTGTGTGGATCTTAAAGCACATAATCCATCCAAGCTCCTACAAAGATCATTTCCCACCCCCACAGAAATTAACTTCTTAGTTTGAGTTTTTACAAGATCAAACAGTCAATCCAAAGCCAAAACAAAGTAAAATTAGGGGGAGATTAGGGGGAAGAAGCCAGTGCCAGATTGGGGTTGTGGGCAAATTTACCTTAATCTAGGGTTTGAAGTTATGGTCTCTACCACAGGATCCCTGAAATCAGTTTCAGTGGAGCTGGCATGGGGCAAGGTGCAGGGGTGGAGATATTGAAGCAGAGCCACCAGCACTCTAGTTCCTTAGCCTGCCAAAAAAGGCTCCATGATGTAGTAAATCTGAATTAAAACTACATACACACAGAGAGACAAACTTTTTTGGGTCAAAGACTGGCCTGAATACCATCAGCTGACTCCATGAGCTGAAGCCAGTCAGCTGACCTCACTAGCCAATTAAAACACACCAGACCTTATAAAACCTTTCCATCCAAACCAGTTCCTCCATCTGAGCAACTTGTTACATCAAATAGCAACAACAACTGTCTTGCCTTGGGCCACCAACCCATCATTGAGTGCATCTCTTGTTCTTGTTTGCCTGATCCACAACCTGACTTACAGCCCACACATGGCCATGTCTCCTGCCTCTGCCCTATCTGACCCTCACCTACCTGTGTCAGAATTTGACTCAAGCTGCAGCCTGTCACAGACCTAGGCTTCAGGCATGACTGATGGAAGTTGGAGACTGATGTGCAACAGGAAAAAGGTACTGCCCTGTTGGCCATCCAAAGCCCAAGGCTGCAGTCCAGTTTTCTGGTACATATACTAGGCCTGGTCAATCCAGGGGTTTCATACTGGCTGCCAAGGTTTGAGGTTGCACAACCTTCATCACTTCTGTGCCCAAATAAATCTCTGAAGTCTTTGCACAGACATTCCAAGGCTGCCCACTCAGGGCTGGTTCCAGGTTTGGGGGATTCCTTGTCAAAGTACCCTGTCATGGGGCCCCTCTTATGGCGGTGCCCATCCCCTGACTTCAGGCTTAACTTATAGCAGTGACTGGATTGGTCAGCCTCCATTTGACATTTCCCACAATATAGCATTGCTCCACAGCATTCATGGAAATTTAAGATGGTGGCTCACTAACCCAACCAATCAGTACAGGGACCCCAGGGAATGCATCAGCACTGGTGGGCCTTGCCAGGGTTTGGGGACACTGGCAGTTGCCCATTAAGCTAGGTCTAGAGCTCTTGGATGTCCCTGAAACTCTAGGTAATTAGGGACCCTTGGCACACCTAATCTCAGAGTAAGGTGTGGTCATTATCTCTAGCAAGCAGAGATTAATGGTTCATGCATGGTTCAGCACAAGCCCATAATGACCTGAAATAGGGAGGGGTAAAAAATTCATGATTTCAGTTCATTTTGATAAAAAAGATTACCAAAATCCACAAATTTATTCATATTCAGGAGAATGAGGACAGAAAAATTTGAGATTAAAATATTTGATTGTAGAAGAAACAAAAATTGAGAAATTCATCCATTCAGGCCCAGGGCTTTGTTTTCGAAGTCTGGTGGTTTTGAATACTTGTGTATTCAACCATGTTAGTATTGAATTAGGGTTGTCACCTCTCTCTCTCTCTCTCTCTCTCTCTCTCTCTCTCCCCTGATAATCTCCTCATCTTGAATAGCTACATGGCAGGCAGGTGCAACGTGGCCCTCTCCATACTGAGAACTGCTGTACCTGAACTGCTGTTTCATGAACAGAAACAGGAGAAATATGAATGGTCAGATTTGTCCATCCCTACCTGAGAATTGGCCAAAACAGTGAGCAAGTGGGTGCACATAAACACCCTAAGATTCTCTACACATGAAAACCAGTATGGGGATAGATTCAGGAGACAGCCAACCTACTGCTGATCCATTGAGATATCAAGGCTACGCTCCTTGAATTCATCAGATATGTCTAACTATTTCTTTAATGTCCTGGTTTCTAAGCTAGGAGCCATTGGCACATCAAGTGGCAATAAGTTCCATAACTGAATTATGTCTTGTGTGAAAAAGTATCCTTCCCACCCACCCAGAGTGACTTCATGATAAGCCAATCAAGCTTGCCAACTCCCCCCCTCAACAGGAATCTGTGTCTTTTCTTTAAACAGCAACAAACCTTTAATTTTATTTTAATAGGTTTACAAATTTACAAAATAAATCCACAAATTTACACATTTGCAAAATATAAGTAAGATAATATTTTGTAACAGCCATCCTTAATTAAATTTACCGAGATCAAACAGAGAAAAACAATCATATAGTCCTAATAATGTATACGGCTGAAGTGCATCTTGGACCTTATCATTAGAATACATTGTAATTTGTAAATAAACTCCATATAGGCCAGTCAGTCTGACATCAATCCCCGGGAAGATTTTTGAGCAGATTATAAAGAAGTCAGTCTGCAAGCACCTTGAAAACAATGCAGTGATTACTAGAAGCCAGCATGGATTTGTCAAGAACAAATCCTGTCAGACTAATCTGATCTCATTTTTTGATCGGGTAACCTCCCTTGTGGACTGTGGGAATGCTGTGGACATTATATACCTGGACTTCAGCAAAGCTTTCGACAAAGTGCCTCATGATATCCTGATTAGTAAGCTAGCTAAGAGTGGGCTAGATGGAACAACTATCAGGTGGATCCACAATTGGCTACAGAATCGGACTCAAAGAGTGCTTATCAATGGTTCCTTCTCAAACTGGGGAGAGGTAACGAGCGGGGTACCACAGGGCTCGGTCCTGGGCCCGGTGCTCTTCAACATTTTTATTAATGACTTGGATGAGGAGGTACAGGGAATGCTTATCAAATTTGCAGATGACACAAAGTTGGGTGGAACAGCTAATACTCTGGAAGACAGAAACAAAATTCAAAGTGACCTCGATAGGCTGGAGCGCTGGGCCGAAAACAACAGAATGAAATTTAATAGGGATAAATGCCAAGTGCTGCACCTAGGGAGAGGAAACCAAATGCAGAGTTACAGAATGGGGGACACTTGGCTCAACAATACTACAAGTGAGAAGGATCTTGGAATTGTGGTAGATCACAAACTGAATATGAGCCAGCAATGCGATGTGGCTGCAAAGAAGGCAAATGCAATTTTGGGCTGTATTAATAGAAGTATAGCTTCCAAATCGCGGGAAGTGATAATTCCCCTTTACTCGGCACTGGTTAGGCCTCATCTTGAGTACTGCGTCCAGTTCTGGGCACCTCACTTTAAGAAGGACATAGACAAACTGGAGAGGGTTCAGAGGAGGGCAACAAGGATGATAAAGGGACTGGAAACAAGGCCCTATGAGGAGAGACTGAAAGAACTGGGCATGTTTAGCCTTCAGAAGAGGAGACTGAGGGGAGATATGATAGCACTCTTCCAATACTTGAAGGGTTGTCACACAGAGGAGGGCAAAGATCTCTTCTCGTTCATCCCAGTTTGCAGGACACGGAATAATGGGCTCAAGTTACAGGAACCTAGATTCCACCTAAACATCAGGAAAAATTTCCTGACTGTCAGAGCAATAAGACAATGGAATCAACTACCTAGGGAGGTTGTGGGCTCTCCCACTCTGGAGGCATTCAAGGTGCAGCTGGACAGACATCTGTCAGAGATGCTTTGACCTAGATTCCTGCATTGAGCAGGGGGTTGGACTCGATGGCCTTGTAGGCCCCTTCCAACTCTACTTTTCTATGATTCTATGATCTTTCAATGAACCGATCTCTGTGTTGTCTCCCCTCTCTAACCCTCACTAAATATTGCATTTAACCATGCGCACAATTTCCCAAACTTTCAAATACCATTCCTCTGATGGGGGTTGATCTTTTTTTCCACTTTTTACTTATAAGCGGACGTGCTACAGATAATAAATGAATCAATGTCCTCTGAATTCACCTCCTGCTTTACATAATCAAACAAAACTATTAATGGGTCCCAAGGGAGCTCACACCCTGTAATGTTCTTAATCTCTAGCAAGATTGACCTTCAAAATTTCTTGATCTTGGGACAAGACCAAAAAATGTGAACAATGTCCAATCTCTTAGAGCCACATCTCCAGGTTTTTTTTGTCTTTGTTTTTGTTTTTGTCTGTCCTGAAGCCATTGCCAGACTACTGTGTTGGATGACCTCAAGTTCTAGAACTCTGTGTGTGAGAAAGCAAGTCTGTCTTTATTCATTGGCTTCACTCTGTTCATAAAGATAATGTGGGTAGCAACTCTTTCTGAAGTCACAATGCACACAAACATTAAAATTGCATATCTTGGCTGCAAACACACTGGCAGGCCTTGAAATGTCCTCTCTTTTCTTGATTTTTTTCCATCCTTGATTTCCCTCCCTCCCTTTCATGTGACCATTATGTTTACAGATAACAAGACACTATCAGGAGTAAATTTAAATACTCTGAAATTCTATTGCTCACTTAGTCAATGTATAAAACCTCAGACTCTTATCCCATTTTCCCTAGCCCACAGACTGTTTTTCTGTAAATAGGATTTCAGTAGTCCTTCCCTGCCAGACACGTAGGGATATAAAGAGGTTTAATTGTCAGTATTCCCTGGATTAAAAGAGCTAGAGAATGGGGGGGGGGGAGTGTTGTTATTTTAATTCCAGCTGACCCATTTTGAGAAGAACTGAAACTAGGAATACTGGAGAATTTTCATCATTTTGTTTTGTCTGCATTTTTATGTGAACCAAAGTAATTTGCAGTTCCCAGACTAATATGTGAAACAGAACACAGTTATCCTTCATACTGTGCACTTCTCTAAAGTTTGTGATGCTGTTCTCCACTAAAAAATAAAAATATGTCTTTTAGGAGAACTGCATATGGAAATGCATTACAAAAATGTGCATTGTAGGGGGAAATGTATACCCAAAAATGTATAGCATCGTGGAAAATGAGTGCCACTGAAGTGCAAATTTCCATGCATTATTTTTTTAATCACAAAATACGGGATCCAACAGATTTATGACTGAACACATCTGAAACTGACAAAGAACAGAATACCCTTCCCCCACCAATGCGTAGCTGTCGTGGGAGGACTATTTGCGCGTGTGAAGGAATGAGAGGCACTGGCAGGCTGTTTTATTTTGAAACCACCTATGGGTTCGAGGTGGGGGGAGGAGCGACAGAGGCCTTTATTAGGCAGTGTTGCTCTACCCTCTGCCTCTTTTCTCAAAAGCAGCTCCCCCCTCCCTCCCAATTCACAGTGTGGAATTTCTGGTCGCTGGTTGACGGGGCCGAGTAGGAATTTTGGGTCACCATTGCTGATTGGCCTGGTGGTGGTGTGCATGTTTCGCCTACTCTGCACTGTGTTCTTGGGTTGGGTGCTTTTTTATTTTGTGTAGTTTGTTTCCCTAATTTGGTCACATTGGCGGTAAGTGCAGGTTTCAGGCAGTGAGGTGAGGTTCGGTGATCATCCCACGGTACCTTTTCAGGTGACTGGCGATACCTGAGGCTTCCCTGAGCCCAGTTTCACAGCTCGGTAGGGGGAGATAGGGGTCCGCCGTTGAGGCCAATTCCTCTCACCCGCATGGCGTTTCATGGACCCGTGTGGAGGTGACATGGAGGAGGCCTTCTGACACCGCATGGTGTAAAACTGGGGAGTGGTGAGTTACAGCGCCACTCCTCGGATTGGGGTGCTTTGCCCACTTAAGGGTATACTAGCTGAAGGGCGGTTTAGCTAGCACCCGCACTTGTCCCTTCGCAGATCCTCGAATCAATAAATGTGGCCCTAATTCGCACCATCATTCTGTGTCTCGGCTCTTATTTCCTTCTTTGCGCGCAAATAGAATGATGTGCCCATCTCTATTGATAGCCATTGGGTAGCCCAAACCTCAAAGCACTTCAATGGAACACACAGCATCAGTGTATGTGTGTGTAGGGCGGATGTCATTTAAAAATAATATGTTCAGTTACTACACATTTTTTTCATCATTACAGGCAAGATGATACAGCAACACAATAGTCAAATAACAGCTGAAAAAGTTCTCCTTTTCTAAAACTTTAGAAATATGCCTTCATAAAACAATAATGAATCCTTTTCAAGATCGGGGGGGGGGGGGGAGAGAAGAGGAGACAATATTTGTACTCCCAAAAGAAAATAGCCATCGAAGTAATTAGGCATTAAACTGAAAAGTGCTATATTATTAAAGGGAAGGGAGAGAACACTGTCATCATATGCTAGCAAAATTTAGTGCTGATTCACCTGATCTATACAACCTGACCCAATAAATGTTTATTAGGAAGCAAATCCCACTAGGTTCAGTGTAACTGACTCCCAAATATGTGTGTTTGGTGTGTGCACATAATTTTTTCCAGCCTTGCTATGCTGATGGCTCAATTCAGGCAACATGTGGAAGGACATTATTGTCACATCTCCTGCCGGATTCTAACAGTTGTGTGGGATTCTCATCTCACAAGCTAGGGAATTTCATTTGATTTTCCTTCAGCCTTCCCAATATTTCCAATAAATACATACAGGAATAAATCAAATCACTCCCCCTCTTTTCCCTTCTCAGATTTTAGCAGCACAGTATCCAAGGGTGAAACTATATGTGATGTTATGTATGTGATTGGCCTTTGTTTTCTGTGTGCTTGGGTTTTTGCATGCAAAATAGGAGCTGTGGGGGAAAACTGACCCAGATCAGGAATGTGGTGTGTGGAAGAGTGGCTTTAACCTTTTGCCCCTGGTGTGATCCCAATCTGGGCCCCAGTCCCACACCCTCCCAATGCAAATAGCAGCTGGAAGGGGAGGATAGTAGGACTGCAGGAGGGTCAATGGATAAAATATCTTCTTTAGACCAAGCCATGGTCTAAATCTGGATCAGTCCCCACACCCACAGCTCCTATTTCATAAACAAACAAAAAACAAGCATGAATTTCAAGAGGTTGTCACATGCTTAACACAATTATGTAGTTTTAGTAGACTGGTCATGAAGAGTTGAGCAACAACATTTAGTTAGCTTGGGGCGGGGGACTTGTGGCCCTCCATATGTTTCATCCTACAACTCCCATCAGCCCTCACAATTTGCAATGCTGGCTAGGGCTGATGGGAGATGTAGACCAATTCATCAGGAGGGCCACAAATTGCCCACTCCTGACTTAGTTTGTGGTCAACCAGGAATTTAAGCATGTTTTGAAGGAGTCCAAAATTACCCCTGTTAGTAGGGATGTGTGAATCAGCAAAACCTAAGCTCACCAAAGTTCTCCAAATTCCATCTTGAAGCTTGTTGCAACTCGAATCCATAACAGATTGCAATCTTTGCTGCTGTTGTTTTTTTCCTTTTTGCATGGAAGTCTGTGCATGTCTGTGCGTATTTTCCCAAATGTACGCATTCTACGATCGACTCAAGCATAGTTGTGCACATTTTTCAAAAGTACGCTTTTTTCATGCACATTTTTTTTTCAAATGTACACGTGCTGTTGAACACATTGTTTTGGTCCAAGAATCATATGGCAAGCTCAGAAATGTACGGACTTCGACCACAGATTGCGTCCATGTTCAGTCAGGTAGGTGTGAAACGGATAAATCCTGATAAAAAAGTGAAGTGAAATTAATTTCTCATACATCCCTAGATTCACGCATGCATGACATCTTCCATAGTCCACATCCCACCGCACTAGAAGAATTGTGTGAATCAGCATAGAGGATCTAGGTTGCTGTCCTCTCACCCACACCTTGCACAAGGGACCAATACAAGCTCATACAAATGTTTGGCCATTTTGTCCTTTACCGGTTGATTGGCCATCCCATCTTTCTTTCCTAAGCCCATAATGACATTAGGCTTTCCTCCCTCAGACTTTCCTCCCCCACCAGTTTTCTTTTCCCCAACCATCAGAAGTGCATGTACCAAAGAGTGTTGCTGGGGAAGGAATGCATTATCTATGCTATAGCAAAAGAGTTTCCATCTACAGTAGAAATGGGGCACATCTTTCTGCCCAACCGCTGAATTCAATTTTGGAGAAGCTCTCAGGGTGCTGCACTCCAGTGGTGAGCGGGACCAAAGGCAAAAGGAGTGGGGCCTAAATACCGAATATACCAGCATATTTTATCTTAATGCTCTTATTGCCAGCAACTACACCTTAGGAGAGGCATTTCATCCATTTAGAATAGGGGGGAAAACATGTAAAAGCTGGGAAACTGCTGGAAATTATGTAAGCCGCCTTGGGTTCCTTGCAGGAAAAAAGGCGGGGTATAAATATAACAAATAAATAAATAAAAACCACCAAATAGTCAGGGGGAAAGGGTGTGTAGCCAGGAAAAAGGGGCATGGCCAACTGGGGAACCCCAGAGGGACAGACTGGGAACCCAGGAGGACCGGATTTGGCCCACAGGTCTGAAGTTCCCCACCCCTGGTCTGCAAAATGCTGCCCTATGTGGCCATCCCAGGGATGCCTAGTAGAAGGCCAGCCCAGCCCTTAATTTATGTGACTGTTTTAAACTACTGCAAGTCTTTGTATGTTTGGTTTAACTTAGCCACATTGCCTTTATTAAAAGGATAAATAGGTATCTATTGGGGGAGGGGACAATTTATGCATCCTATGCTTCTTGGCAGAAAGGTAGCATATAGAGCAGGGGGGAGGAGAGCCTGCAACAAAATATTGCAGTGCTCCTCTTCAGGGTGCCAGCCAGCCGCCGTGCCCTTATCTTGGAGATTCCATTCCATTCTCTCCTTCAACCTTCCAGCCCCAGCAGTGTTCCATTTCCCCTCTTCCAGTGGTCAGCCAGTATCCTGTGCCTACTGCATAATCTCAGTCCTCATTAGGATGTTTTGGACCCCCCCCCTCTTCAGGACTTTTCCCTACCATTTTTTGTTGTTGTTCTGAAAACTCAGGGTTCCCCCCAGGCCTGCTGAAGCCTCTCTTTCATGTGTGAATGGTTGTATTTTGGACACATAAGGATCCTCACTCATATAATGGGTTTGCTATTTATTATATAGAATCCGCATCCTGGCAAGGTCTCATTAATTTCATATCACATTCAGATCACATTTCCAATGTCTAGGCTCCTTCTTTCTTGTACAGGGCTCATCAATGGATGAGCCAACCCTTAACCTAGATGCATCCCAGAGTGACCAACATGTATTCATCAGAAGGGTATATACATTCAATAAAAATATATATTAGGTTAAAGTGGGGTGCATTAGGTTAAAGTGGCCTAGAATAAGCAGTTTTCCCCAGTGTCTTCGACTCTTCACTTTACACAAATTGAACTTATAAGAAGGCTGTGAGTAATTCAGGGGCAAACTAAATATTACACACATATGTGTGTAATGAAGCCCTAATTTCTCCCACTTAAAAAAATAAGGGTAAGCAGCCTTGAGAGGCTGTACTTTTCAGTGCAGGAGTGCCGAGAGTGCTTAACGCTTTCTCCATCAGCTCTATTAACCACACAAAATTGCTGTGTCTCTGTTGTTTCTAGTCCAGCCATTCCAGATGCATAAACACAGAGATAAGAAACACTGCGGAAGAAGAGCAGCATCCAGGAACAATTTTGAAGGAAAAAACAGCTGGTGAAGTACATCCTGCCCCCATACTCCCCCTCCACACGCACATTCCTCCACTCATTCCCAAGGTTACTTTTCATGTTAAAAAAACCAAAACAGAAAAAAAACTAAGTAGTTTTTTAGACCTTGTAAATAGACTGATCCATCCATCCCACCTGGATGTACCTGAGCATGGTCAAGACAAGAGCGCCATTTGCTGCAGAGGTGCTTGGGCCACAGTCATGTTTTATGATTCTTGGTTCAACTGGACAAGCCCCATTAAGAGCTGGACCTGAATTTGGAACTGCCTGAGTCTCGTAATGGAGTTCATGAACTCTCGTGCGTGGGTTCATATTCCAACTGCCCCAATTTCAAATTTCACCATCCTCACCAGTTGCAGCTCCAGTTCTAGGGATGGAAGAATCAGTCTATATCCCATCCATGTCATTTTCACCTGTAATCTATCATAAGTCTTTTCCATGCAATGTCCTCATCAGTCTGCATTTTTAATTTTAAAAAAAGATGCATAAATATCTGCATTTAATTTTGTATGTGTTTTTTTCCATTTTGTACACACTTTACCCTAATATACACAGTTTTGTATGCAATATTTTCTAACTTACACATTTTTGTGTGCAATTTTTAAGCCAAGGACTGGATCATGAAATTCAGAGGAGTACACAGTCTGAAGGATAACTGTGTTCTTCTGATCCACATCTTAGCCCTGGAAGTGCAAACTTAGTTCTGCTTGTTTAAAAATGCACACCAAATGGAAAAAAAAAACATTCCTTCACCTCAGCTTGATTCTTTTTGTAAAGCCCCACTATTCTGTCAATTCTGTGCAGGGCACTATTCTGTCAATTGTGTGCAGGGCAATACCCCCAACCTCTAAAATTCTTTGAGTGGACCTGCTGCAGTTTCTGCTGGCTCAGTGCAGAGATACCTGTCATACATATTTCCAAACTTGGTGGCTTGTTGCTTTCTTTTGTAATAGGCAGATCAAAGCCTCAGAGAGTGTATATTTCCCATTGCAACATCACACAGAAGTCAGTTGTTGACTCATGTAAAAGGGACCCTTTTACCTTGGCTCAAGATAACCCTTTCACTTATTCAAAGAGAGCATCCCCAATGGGCTACTGAGCAGTGTCACTCAAAACCAGCCCCGATTGATGCATCACCAGTGCGTGGGCAGGCATGCGTGTGATGTGCACAGGAAGGGGGAAGATGGGGTCCTTCAGACACTTTCACATCTTCCTCTTCTATGCAGTATAAAGCTGTTGTACAGACACAGAATCAAAAAAGCTTCCTGCCAGCTCCAGCTTTGTGGAGCAGTGGGTTTAATTTTTCTTGAAAATCTTGCCCGGGGCTATTTTGAAAAGTACATTGCTGTTGTGGTTACAAAGTGATGCATTTGTTTCACATGAATGCTGGAAGAATCCAAACCAAGCTCATTCCCTTCTGTACGGTTTCTCGTGCCGGGTTTTCAGGGAGTGTTGGAGACAAGCTCAGATGCTCCACAAGAAGATGCTCCTGACTCTTGACATGAAAGATTCATTTGGCTCGAGGACTTGTTTGGGTTGTGCAGCTGATTGGATATGGCAGAGAAGCTCAGAGCTGGCATGAGAGATGGCACATATGGAGAGGGAGGAGGCAAACTTAGAATCAGCTTTCATTGTAACTGTATACAGTTTGGGACCAGGCTATCTAAAGGACTGACTTATCCTGTACTGCTCAGTTAGAATCTAGGGGTGGTTTCTGGGGTTGGCATTGCCAGGCACCTGCCACTGCCCATGCCCCAATAGTGGGTCCACCCCTAATTTCTGGAGCCTCCTGGTCCTGTTGCTCCTCCTCCTTGCTGTTGCTATCTGTTTACTTGCTCTCTTCAAGTGAGCAGTAATCTCCACCCACCTTGTTCTCTCTCTCCAGAAGGTGGCCTGGATGGGTCCCAGAGGGAGAGGCAAGACAATGGGCAGTGGCTGCATCTGCAAGAAGGAGGAAGAGATAGGCACACTCAGGGTGGAGGTCCCATGGACAACCTCATGCCCAAGGACCCCCAGAACCTGAAACTAGTACTGACTCAGACCATCATCATAGGCCTTACTCTGAGTTTTCCAGCCTTCAGAAGATATTTGGTTGGCGGATAGGACCTACTCTGTGGTGGCACTCCAACTTTGAAATATCCTCCCCAAACATGTCCATGGTGTGCCTGTGTTTGTTTTTTTTTAGCATTTAAGCAAGAGGTGGGAAAGTGCCTTATTCTCCCCACAAAGGCACAATATATTATCTCTACCCACTTTAGGGAATGAAAGAACAGCTCTGTTTTCCTAGAAGGATTCTTCCGGTTAGTCCTTGTAGCTAACACTGGAGTTAAGCTAGCAGCACTACAGGGACACCTAGTGAACATTTCCAGGCATCACAACCATAACACCACAACGTATTTACAACAGAGCTGAGCCAGAATTTCTTGAAAAAGAAGCCCACTTTGCAGAATTTTCTCTGCATATACTCCATGTGTGTCTTGGGGGCTGGCTGCTGTCATTCTCCCCCCACCCACAATGCCCTGAAAGGAAGCTATGTCTGGGCCATTGTGGAGCATGCAAAATGGTTGGCAAGCCATCAGCAACACAGTTGCAACTGCCACCAGTTGCAGCAGCAAAAGCAGCAGCAAAAGCAGAGCCTTGGGGGAGAGGAAGGAAGGAAGGAGCTGTGCTCCTGCCACTGCTAATGGTGAGCCCCACCCCTGAGAAACTGCTGGAGAATTTCTCCCTCCCTTGCTGAAATTCAGCAAAACCTTCCCCCACCCCAGTTTCTCTGCTGGGTGTAGATATTTGAGAGACTATTTGTACACAGCTTTAATATAAGGTACTAGCAAGAGGGGACATAACAAATCAACCACATAAAGACACTTGTACTACAATAGTGAGAAAACTCACTCTATGTGAGGTGTATCTTCCCTCCCTAGTCAATTTAGAATGGCTCTGCTGAGTTCCTCATTGTCCCCTCTACCTATTACCATCACTTCAACCCTCCAATCATTTCTTTATATTAGCTGTCTGTCCCACTGTGCATCAACTTCAAACTTCTAGTCCTCAGTTTTCAAGCTCTCAAACTTGTTTTCTTATATGCAGTTCCCCCCACCCCAATCCATTCTATTCTGGGAAAGTTCATTTGTAGTCAATCACCTTTATTTGCCTCTCCCACTCTCCTATCAGGGTTGCAGTCTTATGTCCATCTACTTCAAAACAGTGGCGGCTGGTGGTGACCGTGGCTCCAGTGTTGGTGGGACTGTATATCTGCTCTAGAGCTTACTCTGAACTTTAAAGGAGCTCTCCATGGCGCTGAAGCATATCCCCAAAATAGGTTCAGCCAAATGGATAGCTCCTTAAAAGTCTGGAGTAAAATCTGGAGTGGATACACAGCCGCACTGACATTGGAGTCGCCAGCCTCCGCTGCTTCAGAGTATACGTAAGGAAGTCAGTGCTTCTCATTGGGCTGCAAGTAGGTGTGGCAGTGGCAACAGTTGTTGTGGTGGCAGCACTTCTGTCATTCAAAGCATTTCTTATAGAGGCCTATCGTTATTGGGAGAGTTGGAGAAAACAGGGATTCCCCTTTTGTAGTTCTTTTCTGAAGGGGGAAGGCAAAGCTGGCTGAGAATCCATATCACAGCCTCCCTCACTCCAACACACACACACACACACACACACACCGTTCCTTTCACCACTATCTTGTGTTTGTTTGTTTTTGCTTCTTCCTCCTAGGGATGGGAGAATGAGCAGTTTTTGAGCTTGACTAAATTCTCTGAAAATCACTTCAACACTCATTTCAACTTGCTCCCATTTTGGTTTTTGTCCTGTTTTTCAGTTTATTTGAATGGGAAATGTCCCCATTTCTGTATGTATTTTTCAAAAGTATGCAGTCCCCCCCACCCCATTGACCAAAGCATGAAAATTATTTTCTTTCTTTTTCTTTTTTTGAAACATGAACTTTTTATTTTATTTTAACGCAATCACAAATTTGGGGATTTGTGTACAACAACAACAACAAATGTGCTCCAGCTTGCATTTGCATTTGGGATTATGAATGGGACATGTCTGCACTGATTTATGAACAGAAACAAAATTCTTGAGTGTCCCTGTTCCTCCCTTCCTCCTTCCTTTTTCTGAGAACCCCAGGAAATGCACTCTAGGAGAATCGCTCTACAGAAACCTAAAATAAAAAAAACCAGAGAGAAAATATTAGCTAGCTACTTGGATCCAGAAATCCTCACCAGCAGGCTGTAAGACCTGGCACCAAGCCTGACAGTGTGAGATTCAAGCTTGGTGCTCTTTAGCCAGAACTCCAGCAGTGGTGATACACAGTGGAGCACTTCTTCATCCATTCTGTATAACTGCAGGAAATGAAAGCAAGGCGCTTTGCTGGATGGGATTTCAAGTACAGCAGGCCAATGCAGAAATTGCCAACTATTTGAGTGGTTGAAATGAATCCATGGTGCAACGATTTCTGGAGCTCTGCTGATTATCAGCACTGGTACTGGGCTTTATGTGTAGGGATTGGGCCCATTGCTCCTGCACAAGTGCCTTCAAGGTAGGGATGTGTGAGGAGTTGGTTTGGGGGCTGGAAATCTGGCAAACTGACTGGGTCAACCCCACTGAACTCCATCCCACTGACCTCCTTCCCTGACTCGACTCGCGTTCTTCTAAGTCGAACCAGGGAAGCGACTTCTGGGTTCCGGCCGGGCAAGCCACTTTTTACGTATAAAATGCCATAAGATACATCAAAAGCAGCCACAGTTTGCGTAACTTGTGCAAATTGCAGCCACTTTTAATGTATCTTACAGCATTTTCTATGTAAAAAACGGCCCGACAGGAACCCAGAAGTCGACAGAGGAGCTCAGCTTGCATCCGCTTTCAGCCTGGCTTGGTGGGCATGGTGGCATCATCTGCTGAGTCCGTTGGTGGTGGGCCAGGTCACCGCGGGATCACCCACCACTACCAAGGGACCTGGGAACTGATTCTGATTCTGAGTCTGAGGAGGGATTGGAATCTGCAGCTGAGCTGCCAAGGCCAACTTGGGACTCAGAGCTAAGCCAGGTGGTGGTGTTTGGGAGTGAATCAACTCCAGACACCATGGGAAGGCAAACTGGGAGCATGCCAAAGAGGAGCAGGGTGGATCAGGCATCACTAATCCCAGGGTATGGCAACAGCTAAAGAGGGCAGACAAGCTGAGAAGTGTCAGACATTCCAAGCGATTGGCCCTGAAGTAAGAGGATCCATCATCATCCACCTTAGAGGCAGAGTGTGGGTAACTGAGTTTGGAAGAGAGGAGGGGAATTCAGTTTGGAATCAACTTCTTACCTGTAGTTCACACTTCTTTAATGGCTAGTATTCTAACTATGCTTGTTTCTTTTGTTATTGGCAACTGCAATACACTGCATTTGTACATTTAAGTCAGTCTGACTGGCTGGTATTAACATAATAAAGCTTTAGTTAAGAAGCCATTGTCTGTGTCTGCCTGGAAGGATTGAGAGAAGGACAGCCATAGCATGGGCCTTGGGCAAATTCAACTCAGTGGGCTCAATCCTCACCACACAGGAGAGGGAAAGGCAGGGGAAAATAAGTGAGTATGCATCATTGCCTGCCTGAGTGAATGCCTAGAAACAGCAGCAGCCAAGTGTTCTGGTTGTCTGTGGACCCTCCAGGGCACAAGGACCTTTTCAGCTGCCTGGGGTTGCTAATCCCTGGAACATTGGAAGCTGCCTCATTCCGAGTCACACCATCAGTCCACTTAGATCAGTATCGTCTCCTAATACTGGCAGCATCTCTCCTGTGATTTCAGATGGGAGTCTTGCTCAGCCCTAGCTGGAGATGCTGGGGACGGAATCTGGGACCTTCTGAATGGAATGCAGGTGCTTTATCACCGAGTTTAGGAGTAAACTATGGAATACAGTGCCAGCTACAGAATAAGCTATGGGGGGGGGGGGTGAGGTACAAGCCAAAGACTATGGAGAAAACATGCACAACTTTTATCTTTGGTAGACATTTGATTGGGCTCCTTTGGGACTTTGACCACTTGAGGCCAATAAAGGTTCTGTGTAGCTGTCACCGCTCACTTTCTATGAGCTGTGTTGTCACAGTGTTATATGGTTTCTGCCTCTGACTGAAATATGCTGGTAATGAGCACAATGGTTTTGCATATTGTATTTCCCACCCCCCGCCCCCAAGCACTGATTCCTTCCTGCCTGGCCTAGTAATAATTATTTACTTGCAGTATGAAGGCTAAGTGATAGAGCATCCGTTATTCACCCCTAAAGTGCAAACTGTTCCATAAATGTTGGCGTCAAGATGAAGAAAGTTGGGGGGGAAATCATCCCACTGCTTTGCCATCCCACATTGCCACAGGGCTCAATAATCTATAGCTCATGTAATAATTTCATTTAGCAGCACAATAAAAGTCAAATTAGTTTCTGGGAGACGGTTATGTATGGTAATCTGGATTACTGCAGCTTCCAACAGACCGTATTAGCATCGTAATGTTATTTCTGCCCTTGGGATTCTGGCAGTTGGGTTCTTTATACATTTTTTTTAGTTTATATTTATTGAATCATTATGAAAGCTGAGTTCTTAAACTCCATGATAAATGGATTTGTAAATATTTAAAGGAATGTGCAGTAATAATGACTGTAACATCAGAAATATCACATCCTTCCTTAGCCTCCTTTAAGAAGGATGGCAACCACCAGTTCAAAGTATTCCTGAGGGATTTAGTTTGCATGGATTGAGGAGGAAACTGAGGTTTAGGAGGACTGTAGAGTTCAGACACCACTCACAAGATGTGCTGACTAAGGAACCTTGGCTAATTCCACTTGAACTCTGATATCCCTGCTTTACAGCTGGGATAATTCTACTTCCTTCTGCATTCTTTTCTGCTCTGACATACTGACCTGTCATGGTCAATGAACCTGACTCTCAGAAGAAGGGTATGAACTCTCTTCTGGAGACAGTGAGGACCAACTTCCTGGGCTATCACAGAAGGCAGTCAGCAAAGTAGCCATCCTCCTAGAGCAGGTATGGGAAACTTTTGGCCCTCCAGATGTTTTGGCCAACAAGTCCCTAAGGATAGGTGAACAAGAGATGTTGGTGTGTTCTCCAAGATTCTCTGAATATCAGCTCGATGCTCGTCTCTCCTCGATTTGTGCTCACACTTGCACTCACTGTTAGTTTTGCACAAATGGGGAAATTGCACAAAATGCAATTCTTAAAAATACAGAATTTTGAACTTTTGGGGGCAAAATTTGCATATTTTTTCGACCACAACTGCATGGATTGAGGAGGAAACTGAGGTTTAGGAGGACTGTAGAGAATTTGTGATCATTTTCAGAGAACACATTCTCCTGCTCGTGCTCACATTTGGGGTTGTGAAAAAGATATGTTTGTATGTTTTATGAGTGCAAATGAAATTCTCATACATCCACACAACTCCCATCAGCCCTAGCCAGCATAGCTAAGGGTGAGGACTGATAAGAGTTGTAGGCCAAAACATCTGGGGTGGGGTGGGGTGTCACATGTTGCCTACCACTACCCTAGAGACTTCCACAAAGGAGGAGCCCCAGGAGACAGTGAGACCTCTGTCCCCTGCGCATGACTAGGTTGTTCTGTCTCTAGTAACTCCTGGAGACCCTTCCCCTCCAACCACTACACCAAACTCAGGAGGCACAGAATACATTCCAGCCACATCAAGGACACACCTGGGTAAAACAGTATGCCCCCTTTAACTCTCAAGTATATTTCTTCCAAGGAGGTAGGACTTAACATACAGCAGTTGCTGCAGGACTACCTCAACCCACATCTGGCTCCACACTAATACTGGAGCAACACTGAGCTCTCTTGTCAGTGAGCCTAGAGCTCCCACACTGAGCTATCCATGGTACTGAACATTTGCTCTCTGAATTGTAATTTGGCTGTGAGCGGCCAGGATTCATAGATTCATAGATTATAGAGTTGGAAGGGGCCTACTAGACTAGGCCATTGAGTCCAACCCCCTGCTCAATGCAGGAAACTAGAGGAGGGGTTTCTCTGCGACGACACGGCCCTTTTCACTTTAGGACCAGGCGCATAAACCCTTCTCAGGCTAAGCATCAACACTTAAAAGCCTGAGTGGAGGGTCAAATGAAACCTTTCTCTTCTAATGAGGGAAAAGATTAATACTAGTTATTAAGGATCTATTGTTAAATTTATGATACTGAGGGCACAAAGGTGTGAGTGTAGATTTGAGTGTAGCAATGCAGGTTAATAACGCCAAGCTGACACGTAGGATTTGGGTAGCAAACAAAATAAAAATAAGTTTATTTTAATTCTCAAAATCTTAGTTCCAGAAAATAACTTTAAACCTGCCTACACCAAACACTTTATAATTAACCTAAGTCCCTATAACTCCAAATACTCTCACTCCTCATACAATCAGTGATTCCTCTTAAAATTCCTGACAAGACACAAATAACCCACCTAACCTAACTCCCAAACTCTCTCATAACACACTAACCAACACTCTACTAACTAACTCTGACATCACTCAAACACTCCTTATATACTCCTCCCCCACCCTCTCTAAGACATCACAAACCACACCCACTCAGTTCAACATTCTACACTCACTGAATATACTAAAGCAGACATACACCAGGGAACTGAATTGTGGGGTTACGCCACAGTCTCCCATCCAAGTAATACCCAGGCCTGACCCTGCTTAGCTTTCCACACTCAGACAAGCGAAGCCAGCATGAGCCACAGGCCTAGGATGTCCCTGTAAACTAGCCTTCCACAACCTGGTGCCCTCACTCTCAGCATCCCTGGCCATTGGCCATGCTGGCTGGGGTTGATGGGAGTTGAAGTCAAAAACATCTGGAAGGCACCAGGTTGGGGAAGGCTGCTACACTGTAACCAGTAACAAGAGATGGCCAAAAAGACCTACCTGTATTATCACCTACTCCAAGGCAGGCTATTCTACATATACAACTCCAATAGATGCCCGCATTTCAACCTTTTAGAAAGGGGGAAATGCACAAAAGCCAGGATACACCCCAAACTATTGGTGGTTAGGGGGAAAGGGGGTGGAGGCAGGCGAAGGGGGCTTGGCCATCTGGGGAACCGTTCAGTACCAGATTGGGATTACAGGAGGACTGGGTCACTCCCCCAGGCCTGATGTTCCACACCCCCTTTTTAAAACAAAACAAAACGAAACAAGAAAGGTGTTTTAGTGATAAATATAATGGAAGATGAAAGACATCAAAGAACACTTGGTGGAACTGTAGAAAAGATATCAAAAAGCTAAATAAATGAATGAATGAATAAATTAAAATACTCCTAACTTCTCTGTCTAGCTCTACAGTGATGGAACTATTCTGAGCCAGTTAAGGAAGGAATATGTAAGACTAGTACTCAGGCACTCACATCCTGATATCAGAAAAATATGAAGTACAAAAATTCCCAAAGAATGAGTGAAAACTGACATTTTCCCATAGGCACAAAACATATTTTCAAAAGAGATGCTGAAGAAGGAAGAGTTTAGATTCTGGGATGGTGGTCCAAGCATCTCCCAAGAGTGCTGATCTATTCTGAGATGCTAATTTAGCATCTAGTCCCCCGCTCGGCCATGAAACTCACTGGGTGACTTTGGGCCAGTCACTGCCTCTCAGCCTAACCTACCTCACAGGGTTGTTGTGAGGGTAAAATGGAGAGGAGAAGGAGGATTATGTAAGCTGCCTTGGGTTCCTTGCAGGAAAAAAGGTGGGGTATAAATGAAATAAATAAATAAATAAATAAAATTTAGGACCAGTCAATGTTAACATGGCTCCTACAGCCAGTTGGGCAGTGACAGTACTTCCTCAGAAACTAGAGCACAATGCATTTGAGTGCAAATAATTATCCAACCTTGATTCCTTGTACATTCACAAAGTATACAGTAGCTGGTGGGATGGGCTATTAAAGGGATATGTTTGGCAAGAGAAGTTCATTTACATTTGATAAACACCTCAAACAAGAGTTATCCAGACAGAAGGATGGTTGGTAATTACTTAGAATTCCACATTTCCTAGGATTGTAACTAAGCACAGCATGTTTACAACACAAAACAGATTTCTTTATTTATGTTTATATGAATATAAATATATATCGTATGTGACATGTCAGTTTGCTGTCACTGATAATCAAAGAGTCAGGCTCAATGGATGCATCAATAAATCACAGCTGGCCAACTTTTTCCTGTAAACTTTTAAAGAAAGGGATCCTACAACACCATATGGCATTTGTTTATATTGCTGTACTCATTTTTCCCCAATGTACTTTCCAACTGTATTTTAAGCCTTAACAAAATCTTATCTATTTAATTTAGTGGCAAACTTTTGAAGTTTGAGCTGCTGCCACCACTGCTGAATTTGATGGTATGGCAATGGTGGTGGAAGGAATGCAGCCCATGGGTGGAGGGTGTGTGTGTGTGTGAAAAGTGGCCCCTAGACCCCCAAAGTTACCCACCGCTGATCTAAACAGAAGGCTCAGAGTGCTTAACTCAAGGCTCAGCCCTGTTTGTGGTGGTGAATTAGGGTTGCCACGTCTTTTGGGGTACAGAGACAGGATTTTCATCTTTAATAGCTACATGGCAGGCAAGTTCAATGTGGACCTCTCCATGCTGGGAATAGTTGTACCTGTTGAATATGCTGTAAACTGCCCAGAGAGCTTGGGCTATTGAGTGGTATAGCAAATAAATAAATAAATAAATAAAATAGGATCATTGCAGATGGGTGATAATTTAATGTAGTTCATTTTTATAAGAACTTACCAAAATTCACAAACATGTGTGTGTGATATATATACACACGCACAAACAAACACACACACACACACACACACACACACACACACACGAGAAAGCAAAACTGACAGATCCATCTATCCCATCCTTACCCATAATGTGGGCAGGTTGTTATTTGAGGATGTTGGGGAGAATATAAATTTGAATTTGTGCAAGCAAATTAGAATCAGAATGTAAGAATTCTCTCTCTCTCTCTCTCTCTCACACACACACACACACACACACACAGGCTCCAGGTCTGCATTCTCTGTTTCCTTTTCTGGCTCAAATCAAACCTGCTTTCTTTAACTCCAGGTAGATCACAAATATTAATCTATGCCATTCAATACACTCATCTGGTAGGTATTACATGATTTGATCAATCTGGGAAGCTGAGACAATGAGAAATGAAGAGTCTTAACCTGTGTATATGAGAGCATGCATGCCAAGTCCCAGATATACATTTACAAAAACATTTTAAGGATTGAGGACATTGCTCCAAGCAAGCCCAAATGGTTCTTTGTTTTGCTAGTTGTTTAAGCAAGAGACTAAATAATGCACTTTCAATGTACAGGTCACGTTGTTCTACAGCTACAGCAAGGGAGCAGTCCTATGCATGCTAAGACAGAAAAAAGTCCTACAATTCTCAGCATTCCCCAGCCAGCATGGCTGGCTGGGGAATGCTGGGAATTGTAGGACTTTTTTTTCTGTCTAAACATAGGGTTGTCCCCTAACACTGTAATAAACCTACTGGTTTTAAGCCACACATCTTTCCATCTTCCATTAACCTACTCCAATTCAAATTGACACAGCCTAGGAAAAGTCGATATTATAGGTGTTGCCAGCCTCCTTTGCAAGCCCTGGATATGATTGGATATAGCGTAGCTGAGAATAAGCTGTGACGCTCACATCAGGATGACTATCTCCTTTTCCCCTTTTGTCTTGCTCCCATCATATTTATTTATTTATTATATCTATACCCTGCCTTTCTTCGTGCAAGGAACCCAAGGCGGCTTACATAATCCTCCTCCTCCTCCTCTCCATTTTTATCCTCACAACAACCCTGTGAGGTAGGCTAGACTGAGAGACAGTGACTGGCCCAAAGTCACCCAGTGAGTTTCATGGCCGAGCGGGGGACTAGAACCCGGATCTCCCGAGTCCCAGGCCAACATTCTCACTACTACGCCACACTGTTAATAGAATTAGTCAGTCTTATTTATTTTTGACTTTCTGCTCCCCCCCCCAATTAGTTTTAGTTATCCTTTCCAAAATTGAAACCAAAATTGTCAACTGGTTTGCCATCGAACCAGGTCAAAGACAGCTTAAATGGCAACAGCCTAATCAAGGTGGGAAATGTGCTGAAAAGGGCAATCAAAATGATTAGTGGTTTGAAACATCTTCCCTACAAGGAAAGGTTAAAATGTTTGTGGCTTTCTGGTTTAGAAAAAATAAATAAATAGATGACAAATAGTGAACACTGTAGAAGTGTATAAACTTGTACATTTCATGAATGGAAAAAAAATGGGACCAGGATACCGGAAGGAAGTTGAAGTGAAGTTGCTCAGTAGTAAGGTGAAGGTACTCCATACATGCTCAGGAGCATGGGGAGAGCAATCCTATGACCCCTAGGCAGCATCTAGGGGACCATAAGATACTTTGGATTTGCAGATCTGAGGTTGGAGACAGAGCTCCAACCTTGGCGCTGCAGATCTGAGTTCCACCCCACCTCGCAGCTAGCATGGAAAGAACCATGCCAGCTGTCTCTCCGAGGTCAGAAAATTGACCTTGGTGAGGGGGTAAAGGGGGCATTCCAGGGGTGAGGAGGGGAGGAGACTGGGGCCATCAGGATGTGAGGTATCCTGGTGGCACTCCAGCCTCCTTCCTTCCCTGAAGTGCCCCAGTTAGATGAACTGAAAATGGCCATCTAGCTGAATTTCAGAGTGGGAGGTGTAGGAGGTAGAGATTGCCTACACCACTCCTCCTGCTCTTCACTGGATGATCGTAAGCCTCTGAGTTCAGAGGTTTACAAGCATTGAAGGTGCAGTTGATAGGATTGTGTCCTTAATTATTCTTTTACAGATTCTGGAGCTGAGCATAATAAAGCCCTACCTGTGTCCAAGAGTAAGGCAAAGATCTCTTGGCAATGGCCAACCTCACCAATAAGTAATTCACAAGGGCAGCACTTTGGAAGAAGGAGATACATAGAGAGGACTTTTCATTCCTGCTACTGCCTTGGAACATGGTGCTTCTGAATGATGCTCACACACATTAGGGAACTGCGAGGGAAGAAAACAGTTAAGACTAATCCTTTCAGATATCAATTAAGGGACAAGAAGCAATTGACAAACACGGGAAGAGGAGGATCCATCCAGGATGAAGGGGCATTTGATCAGAGACAAGATCAACCAAGCTCAGATACGGCACAGCCAAAACATTTCACCTACATTCGATTTCTTTTCATTGTTACCAAAATTGCCTGCCCATTCTCAGCATTTTTTGACAGTCTTCTTGAAATGTCCATTTATTGTCATCTGTATTTTGAACTGTGCAGGCATCACTGTCATAATCACATAATTTCATAATAACACTGTGACATGCCAGCTGAAGCACAGCACATTGTTTGCTCTGCCTTCACCCAGAAGAACCTGAGAAGAGCTGGATCAATACAAGGGTCCATCTGAGATTTATACACTAGGATTTAATAGGGATGCTCACTCTCATGAAGATGTAATGCATCAGGACACAAACTGCCGCTTACTACATATTGCCAGGCTGAACTGGCTGTGCGGCACCAGAAGATCCCATGTATAGGGAACAAAAGGGACCTGCAACAAAATGTTGCAGTGTGGAGTGCTGCTGTAGACATACCATTCCATTTCCCCTCCTCCACAGCTTTCCACCCCCCCAACAGACACTCACCATTCCATGGCCAATGAGTAAGCTCAGTCCTCACTGGATTTTTTTTTTGGGGGGGGTCCCCCTGTCATAAGAACATAAGAAGAGCCATGCTGGATCAGACCAGGGGTCCATCTAGCCCAGCATTCTGTTCACACAGTGGCCAACCAGCTGCCTATGGGATACCACAAGCAGGACATGGGTGCAACAGAACCCTCCCACCCATGTTCCCCAGCAACTGTCACATACTGGTAACACCCTTTTCCATGAGTGGATGGTCAGCAAGGTAGTATACACCCAGACTGTTTTCTCCTTCCTTGCCTGTGGACTTCTCTGCTGCCACCAAGTAGAAACCCTCCCCTCCCTGGCTGCCTCTAGCGAACCAGCTTTAACACTCTCTAAGTCTCAGATATCTACTTCAGGCAGGGTGGGGATTGTCTATTAGATGTGGGGTGGGTAACCCAAGAGGCCACGAGGTTTCCAACAGTTTAATATAAAATTGAAGAAAAAAGGTTAATAGAAAAGGGTTTTAAAATCTGAATGCGCACACACACTATATGAGCAATAGGATAATAAAATAACCAGGGATAAATGCATGCAGCTAACCTGGTGGCAACAAACCCAAAAGGGATGACGCCAAGGGGTGTCGCCCCTTTGGGGGGAGATGCTTTGGGGGATGCAAGGGCAAGCCCCACCCCAACACCTTGGCCAAGTTGATCATTAAGAATCTTTGGTGGGAGATTGGCTGCCTTTTAGGGACTGATTATGTGCCTGGAAGGGAGGATATGGGGCCAAGTGGGGGGTCCTGGGGTGCAATCAGTGTAGTGATGGGTAGAGGGAGACGTAGCATTGGGAGGAGGGCTAGCCAGGTAAGGGAAACAGTTAACAGCGGTGCCATATTCCAGTCCTCCCCCCACCCACCGGTGAGGTTGTCCTGTCAGCCTGCCCTTGGGTCTCCAGATGCTGCTTCTAAATTCCAAATCAGTGCATAAAAAGGTCTCCCACATCCATGATCTAATAGTGGGAGAGGCAGTTATACATCTGGCATCATGTATAACTGAGACCTGGGTGGGCGAACAGGGAGAGGTCAGTATCTCCCAGTTTTGCCCACCAGGGTACTTGGTTCAGTATCAGGACTGGGGAGGGGGACTAGGACTGGGGAGGGGGGTTGCCATGGTCTAAAAGAATTCTCTCTCTCTCTCTCTCTCTCTCTCTCTCTCTCTCTCTCCCTCTCCCTCTCCCTCTCCCTCTCCCTCTCTCTCCCTCTCTCTCTCCAGGCTCCTTGTGCATCTGACTACTAGTCTCGAGTGTTTGCATCTTTTGATGGGCCAGAGGGACAGATTGGGGATTCTGTTGGTGTTCCGCAGACCCAGTTACCCAGCAGTCTCCCTATCTGAGCTTATAGAGGTGGTCTCAAATGCAATGCTGAGATCTCCCAGGCTGCTGGTTTTGGGGGACATCAACATTTACACTGAGGGCACCTTGTCTGGGGCAAGATTTCTTGGCCTCCCTGACAACCATGAGACTGTCCAAACATGTCATCAGCCCAACAAATGTAGCAGGGCACATTCTAGACTTGTTTTTCTCAGCCGGGCATGGAGATGGTGATCTGAAGGCAGAGGACTTTGAATTGGTCCCTTTGTCATGGCCAGATCACCTCCTGTTGAGGTTTAGACTGATGGCAGATTTCCCCCTCTGTAAGGGTGGGGGCCTTAATAAGATGGTCTGCCCTGGAGGCAAATGGATCCAGATGGTTTCCAAAGGGCCCTAGGTTTTCCAGGCTAATATGGCTGGCACTCCTGTTGAAACCCTGGTTGACCTGTGGAATGCAGAAATGACCTGGGCAGTTGACATGATTGCTCCTGAGCACCCTCTCCCTAGTAGAGCTTGTATGACCCCATGGTATACCCCTAGAGCTGAGAGTGTTGAAACAAAATAGGAGATGGCTTGAGTTCAGATGGAAGAAAACTCCAAGTGGATGTAATCAAACATTGATAAGGGCCTATACTCAAGTCTCAAGCATACTCAGGGGCAGTTAAGGCAGCAAAAAACAACAACAATATTTCTCTGCCTCTATTAAGTCAGAAAATGTCCTGACTCCTGACATGAATGCCATTGTTATAAATAGGGCCACCTCAGGTGCTTACTTTCAAACAGTTACTGGAGAAGCGATGCTTTTGGGGGGCAGTCCTCCAACACTTAATCTTGTACCTTCCTTAATGGATGTTTACAACTGTTTGCAGCCACTCTCTGTTCTCTCTGCACCGCTTCCCCACTCCATTTGCAGCAGTGTTGGCATCATTTTCCCCTCCCAAAGTGATCCCAGATAATCAGGGATCATATAGTGGATGTGATGACATTATGGCACCATATAGCCAATCAGATTTGGACACATTACAGTGTCACTGAGGGCAAGCAATGCTGCATTGTCCTCCCTCTGAATAGATGTCAGGGGAAGGGAGTGTCTTTCCACTGCCAAGACAACTGGCCAGATGCTCTCTTTTGTCCTGCAGAAGTTTCCGACTGCACTATTCCTTTCACCAGTACAGTACAACACAGCAAGTCAGGAAGCACGGGCATGGCTGCTGAGTAAGAATCCTCCTACCTCACATAATGGGCAAATACTTTCCCTCCTCTTTTGCAAGGGGCTGCAAACAAACAAACAAACAAACAAAAATCACTGAAGAGGGTACCATTTGCAGGGGACAAAATTGTTCGTGAAAAAGCACCCTTCCCATTTCAGGTCATCCCTTATTAGAACCCCCTTGTTCCTTTGATTCATTCCTGCACTCTTGCATGCTATCTCTCCACTTCTGCTTGTCTGTGTTCATCACTCCAATCAATCTTTCCTGCCCTTCCGTTCTTTATTAAACCCACTGTTGCCTTTTGCTGTATGTCCAAAATTGGTCCCTCGCGATGGAGGGAAAAGGCTGTAGGAATGGGAGGGGGCCCATCAGCAGAGTAAATCACAGCCCAAAGAGCATGATATTTAACAGCTTGGGCTTGCAGCAGTAAAGGGCAAACTCACAGGTGTCTCCAAGTGCTTTCATAGCCCACAGGGGTGCCTCGAATACAGGCTGCCTTCTGCAAAGTACAATGGCGTGAGGTGATCAGCAGGTCACCCGCACACGTCTCTTCTTGATGGATTGCAGAAACTTTCCCTTGTACTGATCTTAGCTACATCCTTGCTGCCCAGGGTTTCTGGCAGGCTTTTTCTTTTGTCAATAATGGACATTCACTCCCGGCTCAGTATCTTTTCTGTAAGAGCTGCAGAAAATCCCCCATGATCAATAGCACAGCCCCACACAGGCCAAAAGACTGTGCCAGTGCTAGCTTCCTTTATCCTTCCTCTCCACCTCCCTTTTCTCAAAACAGTCAGTGCTTTTCCACATAGGTACTTGGCCTAATGTGTGCAATCTTTCTCTAATAAAGGCATTCACCATTCCATGCTTAGCAATGTGCAGAAGGTACAGATTCCTAGTGTCAAGTGTAGCATTTGGGAACTTATGTCATCATAACCCTAGCTTGTGTGTGTGTGTGTGTGTGTGTGTGTGAGAGAGAGAGAGAGAGAGAGAGAGAGAGAGAGAGAGAGAGAGAGAGAGAGAGAGAGAGAAATATGCACGGAAATACACACCGATTTTCATGTGGAAGGAAAAAAACAAAGCTCACAGTATGATACCGACTTGAGTCCAGGAGTGGTGATAGGCACTGAAAAGATTCGAGGCTCTGGCCTGGCCCACAAGACAAAAAAAAAGGGGGGGGAGCACAAATTTGCATATGCTAATTTACATATGATCTAAAGTCTTTCTCTGCATGATGTATTTAAATGACCTAAGGACACTCCTATTTGTAAAAAGGGATGTATGGACAGGGGAGGGGAGGACATTTGATTTCAGGGGGAAAAAACTCAGGCAGAAAGATCACAGGAGCAGCAGGAAGTGAAGCACAAGTGGGAAAAAAGCCAGCTAATCTAGAGGGATCAGATGCAACAGAGATCATCAAAGCCCCTTTAGGGTGGTGAGGAAGATGGCCTGCCAGAGATTTGGGGCTCCAAATGAAAGATTCGGGGATCCAGCCCTAGTGGGCCACCCCATAACACCACCTGCTTGAGTTGGAATCAGCTTCAAGATGGAATTTGGAGAACTTCTGCAAACTTGAGTTTTGCTGATTTGCACATCCCTAAGTCTGATTCCGCTACAGTAACTGAGAGCACTTGAAGCAAGTCTCATGTGAAACAAGCCTGGTTTCTCATCCTAAGATAAATATTAGATGACAGTTGAATTCCCTTGAATCCTGAGATACTCAGCATCATTCCTATGTCTGTTCCCATCTCCACTCCCCATTGTACTCTTAATAACCCTCCTGCATGGGTGAACCATTTACTATTCCTGTTCATCAGGTCCTTTGAAAGGCAACTGCAAACTGTGCTGTGTACATTTCTAGTCACTGCACCTAAACTTGTGTGTGTGTGTGTGTGTGTGTGTGTGTGTAATAGGAGAAGGCAATCAAATGATCAAAGGGGCTGGAGCAACTCCCCTATCAGGAAAGGTTATAATGTTTGGAGCATTTTAGCTTAGAAAAAATATGCATAAGGGAGGACATGATAGAGATTTATAAAATTATACATGGCACAGAGGAAGTGGTTAGGGAGAAGTCCCTCTGCCACTCCTATTTCTCTCATAATACTAGAATCCAGGGTCATCCAATCATGCTAAATGGTGGGGGATTCAGGACAGACAAAGGAAGTATTTCTTCACACAGTGCACAGTTAAACTAGTGGAAGTGATATAGTGACACCTGCCAACATGGACAGCTTTGAAAGGGGTTTAGACAAATTCATGGAGCACAAGGCTATCAATGGTCACTAGTCATGATGGCTATATATTACCTCCAATATCAGAGAGGCAGTAAGCCTCTCAGTATCAGTTACTGAGTATCAGTAACTCTCACATGAGTGAGAGGTTACTGCGGAACATTGTGCTCATCTCCTGCTGGTGGCCTTACCATAGACATCTGGTTGGCCATCATGTGGACAGAATGCTGGACTAAATAGGGCTTTGGTATGTTCACTGCAATGTCGTGGTAGAAGGCGGCGGCTTGTAATGGGCAGCACAATCACCCTTGCAAGGCAACAGCCCTCACCCTTTGTTTATCCCTACCCAGCAACTGATATTCAATGGCATACTGTCACTGAATATATGGAGGCTCTATTTGTCCATCATAGCTATTAGCTGCTGGTAAGTTCGTCCCTGACTATTTGTCTTATTCCCATTTTGAAGCCATCAAAGCGAGCAGCCCTCATCACATCTTGGGAAAGCAAATTCCATAAATTAATTGTGCATTGTGTGAAGGGAGGGGGGGGACTTCTTTTCTCTGTCCTGAATCTACTGACCCTCAAGTCCACTGGGTGCCAAAAGTACACCTTATGCTAGTTGCGTATGCTGCAGTGTAGCTGAGGCTTGGGTTTTTTTTTTGGGGGGGTGTTTACGTTAGTGTAACTGCACATGGTCCTAATTCAGATTGGGACCAGTGTGCTCTGGGAGGAGAGGATTAAGTCTTTCCCCCTCCATTTTCTCAAAAAATCCACACACACATACACACACACACACACACAGAGGGGGGTGGGGTTAAAAAACAGAAAAGGTCACAATTGGAGACTCTGTAGGTGTCAATGGAGACTTTTTTTCTTTTATAACACCCACCATGGAGGGATGGGGAAAACAGGTGTGAGGGGAAGGTTGAATTCTGCCCTCCTGAAGTGCACTGCTCCCAATCTGAATCAGGGCCATGCGCAGTTACACTAAGGTAAAATAAAACACACACCTCACCTACATGCTACGCAATTAGCATAACGTGCTGTTTGGCCCTGGGTATCTCCTAATTCTAGTCTTCTGACCTGTGAGTCCACTCTCTCCACATTATGTATACTATTACAAACATCTATCCTATCCACATATCCCAAGCCATTCTTGTTTTTATTTAAACAACAACAACAACAACAACAACAACAACAACAGAAAATAACCCAAAGCCTTTACCCAGGTATCATGGGGGGGGGGGGGTGGAAGCAGGCAGCTCCCAAGGGATTCAGTTTCATTAAAAAAAAAAAATCTAACAGGCAATTCTCTCCCTCAGTCAGTTCAAAGGTCAGAGAGTGCAATGAAGAATGAGAAGGGCCCATGGGAGAATCAGAGAGCAGTGGAGGTTGGAGCAGGTGTGGTGAGTTTATTTGAGTCAAGCAATATTTGAAAAGGAGGAAACACTACTGTTGCTGGGTTTGGGATCTGCTATTGCATGCCCTCTGGCATTTAACAAATGAAAATAGGGACTAGGACCAGCACCAGAGGTTGGCATTGTTGGGCATTTGCCAAGGCCCACTCCCAGCAAGGGGGACACTAGGGCCCTGGCCCTGCTCTTCCTTCTCCTTGCTGTTGCAATGTATTCATCTGCTTCCTCCAAGTGTGTGCAAGCAGTGACCAGACCAAGGAGAAGCAGCCGCACTCAACCTTGTTGAAGTTCTCCAAATTCCACCTCAAAACTCATTCTGTCTCATGTCCAGATTGTGAGCTCTGTTTGTTCTATTTGCATGAAAATTTGCACATATTTTAGTGCTTTTTTCCCTCCAAAATGCGCACATCAATTGTGCACATCTTTGAAATGTACACATCCCACCCCACCATTGATTGAAGTGTGTTTGTATGCATTTTTCAAAAGTACACATTTTTTCCATGAACATTTTTCAAATGTACACACACACACATGCACACACACACACACACACACACACACATATATATATATATATATATATACCTTGGATTGCAAGTAACTTGGTTTGAGAGCATTTTGCAAGACAAGCAAATTTTTAAATATTTATTTTAAAAGATTTGACTTGATATACAAGCAACGTCTTGCAATACAAGTACTGTAGTACGGCTTAAATTAAAAATCTCTGTACAAATTTTTTTGGGGGGATTTCGTTTTGATATAAGAGTGTTTTGGATTACAAGCATGTTTCCGGAATGAATTATGCTCTCAATCCAAGGCATGACTGTATATATAAATTGATCCTCAAATCACATTGCAAGCTCGGACATCTACTGGCTTTGAGCTCAGATTGCATTCGAGTCTATGTTCAATCCTAGAAGTGCAAACTGAGAAAATCCTGATAAAAACAATTTGAAACAATTTTCTCATATATCTCTAAGCAGCAGCCTCCACTTGCCTGGCCCTCTCCTTCTGGGCAGTGGTGCTGCAAATTGGGGTCGGAGGAAGACAACCGATGAATGGGCAGTGGTGACAGTGGCAAGGAGATTAGCATATTGAGGGCATTTTGCCCAAGGGCCCCCCCAAAATCAGGAGCCAGCACACTTGCTATACCTCTATTATTATACCAAAGATTGCTGCTAAAGCCCCCTGCTAGTTACAGATTGCTGAAGTCCCCACTGTCTCTGCTGTATTAATTTACTCATCAGGAGCCTGTCCTCCACAGAGTTAAACATGGGTGTTTGTTCTTTAAAGTAAAGAGTAACTACAATAGCATAATTCTCCAACAATCTGTTATTACCAGGGGCTGGAAATGGAGTGGAGCTGAAATTTCTTGGAATACCGGTACTTCTTTTTCTGGGTGGGAACTTTGGAGATCTTTTCTTTTCCTAAAGCTGTTAGAAAAAGGACAGTTCACAGATCCCCTCCCCCCGCACCTCAGTAATCTCTACCAATTTTGGTGGGGTTGCTGCTGCAGCAACCCCACAAAAAATGCAAGATGTGTAATAGATACATTTGGGGGGGAGAGAGAAAGAAACTATGCTACTCCTAACAAGGAATTATGAGCAATTTGTTTCAGTTTGTTCTTGATCAGGATTTACCCAGTTTGCACCTTCTGGACCAAACATGGATGCAATCTGCGGTCAAAGTCCATACATTTCCGAGCACTTGAGTCCCAGTATTGGGGAAAAGGTGGGTTATAAATAAATATGATGATGATGATGATGATGATGATGATGATGATGATGATGATGTTTTTTATTGCATTCACAGGTTTTGGCTGTTATTTCATTCAATAATTTATGATCGAGTGGGGTTTTTTTCTTTCTTTTTTTCTTCTTTAGATTGTTCATTGTTAACCACCTTAAGTTGTCCCCAGAGAAGATTTGGTGGGATATACATTTTTATATACAATTATAATAAATGTAGGGCTTGATCTTCTTTTTGATGGAGAAGAACCCCTGTGTCTTCATTCTCAGCATCGCCAGCCAGAAAAAAAATCAACAGATGAATCTCACCCTCGCAAGGAGGTTGAAGTAATGAGGAAAAATTCACCTGCCAATACTACCATGCTATGCAGCTTGACATGATTGTGTACGTAAAGGGGGGAAATGAAGATTCGAGACACAAATTCTGGAGTAAAATTAGGACCACATTTATTGAATAACAAAAGATCTGCAAAGGGAAGAAGTGCAGGTACTAACTAAACTTAGGGATATATCCAAGAGTAACCGCGAGTCTCGGGGGGCTGAAGTGAGGCTGAAATCAGCCCCGCTGGCCCCCCCGAGACTCGTGCGCCTCACCTGCCTGCCGCTCGTCCCACCGTTCCACGCCACGCTGGCAGCACAGGGTCCCGTCATGTCATTTCCGGCTGCCAGAAAGCGACAGCAGCTGTCTGAGTTGGGAGTGGGGGGCACTGCATTGCAGTGGTTCCGCTCCTACTTGGATGGTCGGCTCCAGAAGGTGGTGCTGGGGAATACTGCTTGGCCCTGTGGATTCGGAGTTTTGGAGTGTGTTGCCATCAATACTCTGGTGACATGCAGCTCTATTTCTCCTTTTCATCTTCAGCAGGTGAGGCTGTGGATGTGCTAAACTGGTGCCTGTCTGCGACAATGGACTGGATGAGGGCTAACAAACTGAGGCTCAATCCAGACAAGACTGAGATGCTGTTAGTGGGTGGTTCCTCTGACCGGATGGAGGGTGTTCAACCTGTTCTGGATGGGGTTGCACTCCCCTTGAAGGAGCAGGTTTGTAGCTTGGGGGTTCTCCTTTAGCCATCTTTGTCACTTGAGGCTCAGGTGGCCTCAGTGGCACGGAATGCCTTCTACCAGCTTCAGCTGGTGGCCCAGCTATGCCCCTATCTGGACAGGGATAGCCTGGTTTCAGTAATCTATGCTCTGGTAATCTCAAAGTTAGACTACTGCAATGCACTATATGTGGGGCTGCCCTTGAAGACTGTTCAGAAGCTGCAGCTTGTGCAAAACACAGCAGCCAGACTAATCACTGTGACCAAAAGGTACGAACATATAGCGCCTGTTCTGGCCTGCTTATACTGGCTGCCTATATGCTTCTGAGCCTGATTCAAGGTGCTGGTTTCAACCTATAAAGCCCTTTACAGCTTGGGACCACAATACTTGATGGAACGCCTCTCCCAACCACAATCTACCCGGACACTACATTCAACATCTGGGGCCTTCCTCTGACTGCCACCTCCGAGGGAGGCTCGGAAGGCAGCAACAAGGGGGAGGGCCTTTTCTGTGGTAGCTCCCCAACTGTGGAAAAAGCTGCCCCCTGAGGCCCACCTGGTGCCAACCGTACTATCTTTTTGGCACCAGGTTAAGACTGTCCTCTACGTTGAGGCTAAATATTACAACTAAATTACAACTAAATATTACATGGTGGGGTGGTTAATTCCTTTAGAGGTCGTGCTGTATTGACTTGTTTTTAGTTATTTGTGACTTTTTAAAAATTGGTTTTAAATTTTTATAATGTTATTGTATTTTATTTTATATTGTGCTTTATTGTACTTTTCATTGATTGTTGTAAGCCGCTCAGAGAGCTTCAGCTATTGGGCAATATAGAAATAAAATAAATAAATAAATAGCTCTATCCTCCATGAGGCGCAAAGCCTTGTCCTGTTCCCCCGCCCCCCATGTGGTGATCTACAGCAGGAGCCCAAGGTGATCATTATCTCTGGAGCAAGCTGTATTTTAATTTGCAGCCTATGTCAGCTTGCATGGGTCTGTATTACTGATCAGCTATTTCAAAACACTGTGAAGTTTTGATATGGGAACTCATAGGGATGTATGAGAAATTCATTTCAGTTGGCTTTTGCTCAGAATTTTCCCAGTTTGCACCTCCCGGAACTGAACACAGATCCAAACACAAACTGTAAGTCTGTACATTTCTGAGCTTGCAATGCGATTTGCAGAACAAACAGACAAAAAAAGTGTTCGAAAAAATCCTTTGCAAGAAAAAGGAAAAAAAGTGCACAGTCAAGAAGAGAAAACACATACAATAGATGCATACATTTGGGGAAATGTGGACAAAAATACACATGATTTTTTTTAATGCAAAAACAACAACCCCAAGCTCCCAATCTGATATGGACATGAGTCAGAATGAGCTTCGAGGTAAAATTCGGAGAGCCAGTGTGGCGTAGTGGTGAGAGTGTTGGACTGGGAGTCGTGAGATCCGGGTTCTAGTCCCTGCTCGGCTATGAAACTCACTGGGTGACTTTGGGCAAGTCACTGACTATCAGCCTGACTTACTTCACAGGGTTGTTGTGAGGATAAAATGGAGAGGAGGAGGAGGAGGAAGATTATGTAAACTGCCTTGGGTTCCTTGCAGGAAAAAAGGCGGGGTATAGATATAATAAATAAATAAATACGGTAAACTCGACCAGCTCAAGTTTTGCTGATTCACACATCCCTAAATTAGCCAAATGCAACCGAGGCAGCCTGACTAAACCAGGAAAGAAAGAGTTACACCATCTGCTAAAAAGGGAATCACAAGCTTTGATTTGCTCCCTCTCCTCCCGCCCGAAGACTCAGAAAACTTAGATTAATATAACTAACTGAAGTAATAGGGAGCTGTTGAATATTTTATAGGCCTGAGGAAGGTTAGTCATTATGCATGTCCCTCAACGTGCCTTATTCACAGCTATTTACAGCTAATTGCAGCAGGACCTTAGAGGGCCAAGAGTCCTTTGCTGGAATAAAAGCAGACCTTTTTTTTTCTTTGTAAACCTACACAAACTTGGAGAAAGATACTGCCTTGGGCATTCTGCTCCTATAGAAAATGAGAGGTGAACCATATTCCATCTGTTTAAAAAAAAATGCAAAAAATGTCATTAGAAAAATGTATAACATTCATGTCAGAAATATAATTTCCTTAAGTACCGTATATAGATATATGCCACCAGAGAGCAAGCTAGTCTCTGACCAGTTGTTAGAAAGTATCTCATGCTCATGGGGGATGCCTCCCTCAAAATGAAATGACTTTGAGCAACTTGAATTGAACCTTCCTGATTCAATTGACAGCTGAGGATGCTGCAAAGCAGTTGTCCGAAGCCTGTAGGATAATTTGCCATTCTTATTTCATCTCTTTATTCTCACAATCCTATGCATACTTATCTGGGATCAAGTCCCATTGAACTCAGTGGGGCTTCCTTCTGGAGTAGACATACATAGGCTTATACTGTAAACCTGTGGTGGGGATTGGGGAGATTTGCCCAAGACTACCCAGTGAGTTTTTTATGGCTAAGCAAAGGCTTTTCACTGGGGAACTGCTGATTCCTTTCCCAAAGAAATCAGCTCTTGATTCCACACCATAAGAGCCAGATTTTCTCTAGAAATCCCAAGCCAGTGGACAACTGTTCAGAGAACTAGCATGGGAAACCATTGTGTGATGGAATACATTCACCAACAAGCTTGTAGATCCCCAACAAGGATTTAAGGATTTTTGGATTTTCCCATGTCTTGAAGTTTTGTATTCACTTCAGATTCTGCAACTGGCACCTATCAGCAGCCATCCTGGTTGAAATATGGGTTCCCCACATATGAACCTTATGTTTTAACCCAAAACATTTTGGTGTAATAGTAATCCCTAAACTGTGCACAGTGGTGTATCCTGAGTCCTGACTATGTCTGGGTTGAAGGTTCAGACCTGTGAACTTTTCAGCCAAATGTGGGGATGTTCGGTGTAACAGGGTGCAATCCATTTTGTGTCTGACTGACACATCACTCTTATGCTCAGCAGTATTATAGGACCTAAGAATGCACAGATTATGTTAAATCAATTCCATCTGTTTTTTGCAGGTTGTGTCAGGCATCTTTCATTGGATGTTTTTAACCAGAATTCCTTTTTCCCCCAAGGCTCATTGAAAAAACATCCAGGCTCATTGACACTGACAGAGTTGGATGTTTTTAACCAGAATTTCATTCTCCTAGCACTAATGAACACTTGTGGTAATGCACATTCATTGATGTGCATTAGCACTAATTCGAGTTAGCACAAAGCCCCCCCCCAATGAAAAACCATTCCGTAAGTCCACAGAATCCACGTGACTCAGAAAATGATGTACCGCTGCAGAATCCATAGGTTGGATTCAGAGAAATCCAAGCTCATTTGAATCTGTTGCAGATTTGACTAACATCCCTCACAGGGCCAGGTGGAAGTCTATTGGCCCCTTGTACCACCTGGCCCTTCTGAGATAGAAGCTCTAATACAAGAGTGGTGAAACTTTTTTGGTCAAGAGGCTGAATTCCAATTTGGGAAGGATCTTGGGGGGGGGGTTGCATTCCAGAAGTGGGTGGGGTTAAGGGCTGATAGGGGTGGAGCCACACTTCCACATTGGTACAAACTACATGTTCCCACCAAGCATGGAAGCAGGAGCATGTCTACTCCAGAGTAAGCCCCAGTGCAACACCCTTCAAGCATGTAAACTACTGCCCAACTCCATGTGCAACAGCTTTTAGGCATCCAAAGCATAGTTCAGGGCCAAAAAATTCCCCTTCAGCTACTAGGTAAAGCTACCCAATTTGGCTTCTGTTTACTTCCCCTCTGCCACCCCCATGTACAGCATCTATTCCCCCCCCCTCCAGCTTTCTTAATATAAAGACTGCCTAGTTTCTTTCTGTGTCCCACTGATAAAGGGGCCAACCCACTGACCTGGAGCATTTGGTTTTATGGTCTGGCCAAGAGAATCACTCGGAAGCTCTACTCCCTCAAGTGCTGCATCCAGCCATCTAAAAGTGCCAGTGCATTTTGACAGAGTGATTGGCTTCTTCCAGGGGGTGAGGTTTGGAGTTGTAGTGACTGAGTGGGGGAGCTGCTTCTCAGGCCCCCCCCCCCGCTTGCCAGAGAAGTCCAAGAGCTACTCCTTGGTGTCTGATGGCACCAGTATTCCACCAGGGTTCAGTGGATGGGGTCCAAGATTGATGACAATGGCCCTATTCATGATGGATTGGGAAGCATGTCTGGCTTCTCCACAGGGCTGCTCCTACTCGAGAGCATCAACTCCAAAGGCTCTCAGTCCAGGGGCATGGTCTCAAAGGGCCAACACTTCTAAAAAGTCCCCTCAATTCATCCACTTGTGAAGCAGCTTGCTTTCACTTCCTGCATAGTAGGACTAGCCCTGGCCACTTGATGAGGTAATAGAATAGCACATCTTGGACACCATGCTGTAGCTCATTGGTAGAGCACATACTTTGCATGCAGAAGGTCCTAGGTTCAATCCCTGGTATCTCAAGAAAGAACTAGGAAGGAATCATGTCTGAATTTCTGGAGAGCTGCTGCCAGTCAATGTCAACAATACTGGGCTAAATGTACCGGCGGTCTGATTCAGTGGGCTGGTTCGCACATCATGCTAAGCCACCATGGGCTTAGTAGTGCATGTGAGCAGTCATTTTGATTATTCAAGCAGTGACTGCAGCTTGTTGTGCCATGGAAACCTTGTGAGGGTGGGTTGTTGGCATGGTTAACAAACCACCCAGAACCCATGGGCTGTTTTAGGGTTGTGGGTGGTTTTTTAACCATGCCAACAAGCCACCCCAACTGGGTTTACACGGTTCAAGCCACAGCCATGGCTTGAATATTCCAAAGCCAATCGGCATGCACCAGCACATGCCGGGATACACTGCAACCCACTGTGGCTTAAAGAAATCATGGCGGGCTGCAGTGTGCAAACCGGATCAGTATAAAATCACTTCCTATGTTCCTATTTCAAGTCCTGGGGGAAATGAGCCAATGTTCTTAGGAGTTCAGCTAGTATAATCTATCATAATTATAACTTCTTTTCCTTCTCCCTTTGCTTCCAATTTGAAGGTGAAAAAGACAAGGATCAGAGCAATGGTCTCCCTTTCGGACCAACTGTAAACTGCTTTACAATTCATGAGCCATGATCTGGTTATCCCAGGTGTATTATTTATGGATTTTACATGCATCATTTTCCCGTTCTTACACTTAGGAATAGTTGTACAATTATAGTATGGTTTTCCTCCTTGCTACATTCATTCATTTAATAGGCTGGAGGGAGAATCAGGAGAAGAATACGGTAAAAAAAAACCAAAAAACAAGCTTAGTCAGAAATTTCCCTTGGGGAGGATTTTTTTTTTTTAAACTGGCACCACTCATGTTGATAAGAGAGAGGTGCAACTCTTTTGCTTAATGAAATTGCTGTAACTTGAAGCATTCATTTAACATCTGCTGTGAAGCAAAGATGCAGGGAAGGTTATGCCATGTTCTGTGTTCAGTTAAAAGAACCACTTGGCTTCTTCTTGTCCCTATTCCCAACAGCCAAATCAGCATGTGAAAGCGGCCATAATCCCAATGCCCATCTGGGTTACCAAGCACAATGCAAAAGCAAAATGTTTTCCTAGCAGGCAGGAACCTTGGAGAGCCCAGTCTGAGGGTAGTCCATCTTCCTTTACCCAGAAGTCTGTGTTTCACTGCAGTGAGGTACGTCAGGCAAATTCTGACTGAGAAATGAAAGCTAATGGCTGCATCTCAGTTCGGAACAGCCCAACTGGCAAGAAATCTCTGTAAATGCGGCTCACTCTGGGTTGACTTTAAGTGCTTTAATGCTTTTGCACAGTGCAGCACAGCTATGATTAACTTAAAAAGGAAGTATTGTCCCAGCTTTCAAATGCAGGATCTCTGGGTGATGATCAACTCTGGGGCTTCTTACGACAGGTAGCAACAGTCCTACCAACTCTGAAAGAAAAACAACAACAGTGACAGCAAATCTTAATGGCACCTAATATTCTTGCTTCAGAAGGTACTTGTCGTTGTACCAGTGACAGAATGACTGTGTGCTAGGATCTTGCTAATCTTTGTGTAATATTCCATCTTCTGCCATTATTCATCCTCCTGATCTTTTGCAGGGAAGGGAAAATACGCAAGTGGCTATATTGCCAAGTAGCCTTCGTACTGTTATGGAATGGATAGAACAGTGTTGGGAAGAAGAGTTAGTTTTGTTTGTTTTTTTTATTTCAGTGGGAGTGGAGTAAGAACACAAGATATAAGGAACTGCAGTGCTGTTCCCACTGTCCCATGTTCTGAACTGCAGCCTCTCCGGAAAGGGTCTGGGAACTGCATGCAGCTGCCCCATGTGTTTAATCACTGAACTGCAGGTGGCAGCTTCTCAGCAAAAGTACCTTCCAGACCTGGACTGACTCCACCCACCCAGGCTGGATCCTTCTGGGCAGGAAGGAGAGTAGAAAGGTTGCAGCTGAGCCTTGCTTGAGCATCAAGGTTTCATTGAGCTCTGTTGTGTCTTGTTGGTCATGTCTTGTTCTTTGGTGCTGGAGGATCTGATTTTATGGTCTGGCCAAAAGAGTCACTACCCCACCATCCCTATCTATGATGAAATCACAAAATGGGGAATGATATTGCATTATAGTCACGGCATTAACAAAGAATTGGCTTACATTATGCATCTAAACCACCATTGAAATTATGTTGAAATGATTGCATGTTTCCTTTGACCAGCCTCCCTGGGCTGTGGAAAGTTGAAACTCATCCAGTTCTCACCTTTTTCCACCCCAGTCAATTTCCCCTATATAAGTAACAAGCAAGGTAAAATTACAGGGAACTGTAAAGGAATGAATTGACTCATTTCATTCTCTGAAAATTGATATTAAAATATATGAGGCACAATTGTCAAACTCAGAAATTGCAGGATGATTCATAGGGATGTGAATGGCCAGCCTGCTCGGCTGTCTGCTCCGATAGATTGACAATTTGAACACCTTTTGAAAGTCAAGACAGTTGGTTGCCATCTAAAAGAAAATAGATATTGGGGAAAGGGGGAATTGAGAACACCCTCTCTGCCCAGCTGGTGCATCCACATTGCAGATAATGCCAATCAGCCAAGCATGAGTGAGATGTTAGGGTTTGTTTTTTCTTATAGTAAACAGCTTGTAAATGAAACCACAGAGGAATTGGATGAACATCTTTCTTTTCCTCTCTCTCTCCCCGACTACACACACACTCCTTCATCTGCTTTCTGTTCCCCCCTCCCATCATTGTCATCTCCTGTTCTGATGATTCTCTTATTGAACAGTGCTGTACTGGGGGGGGGGGCGGGGTATGCAGGGGCAAAAAGAAAAGAAAAGAAATAAAATTGATTTGCACATTCAGGGGTGAAATTTCCACTCCACTTTGCTGAGCAGCAGTGGCATTGCATGGCCTTTTAATTTGCCACAGAGGAACTGAATCACAATGCCAGCATTGTGATAGCAGCTGGGCAATGCAGCCATCTGCACTGGGAGGAACCAACTGCATTGTACTTGTCTGTGCCTTGAGCTGAGTGGTCTTCCTCTGTAGGTGTTGCCAGCCTCCTTTGCAAGCCCTGGATATTATTGGATATAGCGTAGCTGAGAATAAGCTGTGACGCTCACATCAGGATGACTGAGTATCTCCTTTTCCCCTTTTGTCTTGCTCCCATCATATTTATTTATTTATTATATCTATACCCCACCTTTCTTCCTGCAAGGAACCAAAGGCGGCTTATATAATCCTCCTCCTCCTCCTCCTCCTCCTCTCCATTTTATCCTCACAACAACCCTGTGAGGTAGGTTTGGCTGAGAGAGAGTGACTGGCCCAAAGTCACCCAGTGAGCTTCATGGCCGAGTGGGGACTAGAACCCAGTCCTCCCAACTCTAACCACTATGCTTTACTGGCTCTCTTGTGTTGTGTCTTGCTTGTGTTGGTTGTTGTGTCAGTTGTATTGTGTTGGGTCTTGTTTGTTCTGGTGCATATATGTTTGTTAACTTTGTTTCTGTGCACAGGACATTTTTTTGAAAATGCACATGTATGTTTAATATGAATATAAGTGAACATAGGAATTCCCCTTTCTCAATCACACCAAAGCTCTATCTAGTAGTTCTCTGGCATTCAGCTTCAATAACAGGAGAACCTCCTAAGTAGGAATGATGTTTTTGGGGAGTTGGGAGCCTGTGGCTTTCCAGATGTTGTTGGACTACACGTCTCATCATCCCTGACCATTGCCCATGTTGGCTTAGGCTGCTGGAGTCCAACAGTATCTGGTTGTCCACAAGTTCCCCAGGCCTGCACTAGAATCTGGTAGTCCAAAAGTTATGAATATTATTAGCCATTGATGGCAAGACTGAGGGGAGATATGATAGCACTCTTCCAGTACTTGAAGGGTTGTCACACAGAGGAGGCCAGGATCTCTTCTCGATCATCCCAGTTTGCAGGACATGGAATAATGGGCTCAAGTTACAGGAACCCAGATTCCACCTGAACATCAGGAAAAATTTCCTGACTGTCAGAGCAATAAGACAATGGAACCAACTACCTAGGGAGGTGGTGGGCTCTCCCACTCTGGAGGCATTCAAGGTGCAGCTGGAGAGACATCTGTCAGGAATGCTTTGACCTGGATCCCTGCATTGAGCAGGGGGTTGGACTCGATGGCCTTGTAGGCCCCTTCCAACTCTACTTTTCTATGATTCTATGATACTATGATCCTGCATGCAGTTACCTATCCCAGCTGCCATTGAGGCTTGGAACCTATGAAATCTCCAGCACAGAAAAGCTGGGTTTGGGAATAGCCAGACTGATATCTCATTGGCTTGGATTCAAAGAGCCCCTAATATGAGCAAAGATTCTGCTCACAAGGGGAGTGTCCAATTTTTGCTAATCCCACCCCCTGAAGCTTTCCATACTACATGTCACATCTTTCCAGAGAGTCTCCCCTACCCCCAAGCCCTTAGGAGAAACTTTTTGAGGGAAGCACCACAAAGGGAAAGCCCAGCTGCAGAACTGGAACTCCACGTATGCTACTTTGGATATAAATCATTGCATTGGATCCAGACTAAGTAAGTTGAACGTACTACATATCAGCAAAATCAGTGGGGCAAGTTAGCCCTGACCTAAGTCCCCTGGCTGGACTGCAGTCAGAATGAAGTTCAACTAATGTAGTCTGTAGCTCCTACCTACTGTATTCAAATCCCATGATTGTCAATTCATAATTTTGGGAATAAGTCAATATTGGGTGTAATTGTGGGATGGGGGTGGTTATGTGAATTGTTCGAATGAGGAGGAATGGAGGAAATTAAGAGCGAAAGAAGGGGTCTTGAGAGGCCCTGAATCCTGAGTTAACCTGTCTAGCTCCCTTTTGTGGAGTGCATGAAGAATAACAGGGATAGTAAGGGAAACACTGAGGAAGAAAGTAGTGAAAAATAATGGCATAATTTACAAAGGCATTTTGTGCATATTGGATTAAACAAGCTTCAATCAACTTTGCCTTCTGTTTCAAAAAGATGAGACTGAGGAAAACGTGCCAGATCCCCACAAGACACAGAGCAGGAAGCATCTGTGCTGATCCTGGACTTGTCTCCCAGTGGAGGAAGTGATATAGGCACACAAAAGTTCACCTTTAGTTTGTTACCTATTCATTATTGTTATGGACATGGAAGCTCTGTCCATAAAAAGACAAGGCATGTTACACATGGAATTATCCATATTTTTGGTGAGATCTGCAATTTAGAGATGGGTGAAGATGTAATGTTTGCACTCATTGATGTTCTCTGAATGACTCCTTAAAGCTCAGTTCACCTTGTTCATATTCTTGTATGCAAGTGTCTTTCTCGCCTCCACTATTGGGAAAAATATGCATCTTTAAAAGTGTGCATTTTCCCCCAATTCAAAATGTGCATTTTCCCCTACAGGCTAAAGCAGCAGTGCAGAACTCCTTTGGGGGGGGGTGAGATGACCTCCCACTCAGCCCTATCTTGGGCCGGCATCATCTGCATTTCATAATTAAAATTTGGAGGCTAGACACCCACTGTTCTACTGTGGTTACAACTAGAAACGCTATGACTAAGTTTGCTCTACCAGGCACAAGTTAGTCTCCCCGGTCGTGGCCCCAGGATCTATTTTAGTTGAAGACCAACATCAGTCTAGGTCCGGGCTCTCCAACCTTGGGTCCCCAGATGCTGCTGGACTACAGCTCCCAGAATCCCTTGCTGTTAGCCATGCTGGCTGGATATGCTGGGAGCTGTAGGCCAGCAACATCTGGAGACCCAAGGTTGGAGAGCCCTGGTCTAAGTGCTCCATAATAGATAGTGTCCTGTCTATACAGCTGTTAGACATTCCTTCCAAGTGTAGACACACACGCAGGAGTTATGGGGCACCTTCAAAGACTAACACAGATTAATCAATGTTGCATAAGATTTCACGGACTAGAGTACCTGAAGTGCTCCTCTAGTCTACAAAGGCTTATGCCATAATAAATGTTAGTTGTTCAGTTCCATAAGATTCACTTTCTCTGTGTTGCAACAAATTAACAAGCTTTACCCACCCACCCCACCCCAATTTGCTTCCAAGTTTGGCTATTCAGGACCCTGTGAAGTTTTAATGTCCATGGCCTGCTTTGTTTTGGTTTTTTGGTTTTGTTTTTTCCTCTCTTTTCTTTCCTTTGCAGTTCCTAATCCTAAGCACCCCATGAACTCATGGAGGATATCCTGTCCAGCAGGGGTGGTGGTAGGTACCAAAAAGATCCAGGGCTCTGGCCCACAGGACAAAAAAAACCCTGCACAAATTTGCATATGCTAATTTACATATGCTTTAAAGTCTCTTTCTGTGTGTGCCTTTAAAGGACCCTGTCTCCCAAGGACACCCCTGTTTGTAAAAAGGGATGTATGGACAGGGGAGAGGAGGGCATTTGATTTTGGGAAGAAACCTCAGTCAGAAAGATTCAACAGCGGGGGCAGCAGGAGGTGAAGCCAAAAAGCCAGCTAATCCAGGGAGATCAGATGAGAGAGAGAGATCATCAGAGCCCCTGTACCACCATTTCAGCAAGTGCCCACGGACAGTAGGGAGGTGGGGCAGATGGCCTCCTAGAGATTCGGGACTCCATATGAAAGATGTGGGGCTCCAGCCTTAGTGGGCCACCCACTAACCTTGTCTCTGCTGACCAGTGTTTTTCACAGTCTAACTCTCTCTTTATTGTGTGTGTGTGTGTGTGTGTGTCTGCCTGTCTGTCCTCCCTGAGGTGCAGCAGCACTTGTTCTTGCCACAGCCCAGACCCCACTTGAGGAGCATAAGATTAACTGTTGTTCCACCAGCTCAGCTGATGCACAGTTTATCAAAGGAGCCTTTAGAATTAGATTCACTTCAGCAATAGCAGGCCCCTAAAGGATACCACCACCAGCCCAGCAGCCAATCTGCCATGTTATAGAGGCTTGGAGAAAAGCAGCTGGCATCAAAGCAACTGCTGTGCCAGGCCAAGAACAGAGAGGCTGTTAATCTTTTTTCCTACCGGCACCACAAACCCAGTCCCACACACATCTCTTGGTTGGTAGCTGCCTGGCACCCACACATGAGGAACGCTACTTCTTTTTCTACACACAAGGTGCCTTCAAATTAAGGCTGAAGCAGCTGGGTGATGCAATGAATGGAGGGAGTGTAATTGGTAGTGAACAATTTGTAGACTGAGAGTGAGGCTCAAAATCAGGAGTAGGGGAGAAATTTGTTCGGTTCACATGTTAATGTAGATGTATATAATTTTGCACTTTCAGACCAATGCACAAACTGAAACACTGTTATCTTTGTGCTCAGAGGCAGTATGCCTATGCACACCAGTTGCTGGGGCACATGGGTGGGAGGGTGCTGTTGCACTTGTGTCCTGCTTGTGGGTTTCCCATGGGCAGCTGGTTGGTCAGTGTGTGAACAGAATGCTGGCCTGGACTAGATGGACAGTTGGTCTGATCCAGCAGGGCTCTTCTTATGTTCTTTAGAAGTTCTCACTTCTCTGACTTTTGCAGTGGAGTTCTCTAATAAAAAAAGGATATAAAAATTAAAAATAAATAAAAAGACATGCAAAATGTGTACATTAGAGAAAGGACACACAAAAATGTGTGTCTTAGTGACACTACACTCAACAGCTGCAGCCTTCCTCCAAGTGCCACCTCTGAGGGAGGCTCAGATGGTGGCAACAAGGAAGAGGGCCTTCTCAGTGATGGCACCCTGATTATGGAATGATCTCCCCACTGAGGCCTGCCTGGTGCAAACTCTGTTATCATTTTGGCACCAGGTTAATACTCTCCTCTATGGCAAGGCATTCAATTGCTTTTAATGTCATGGGGGGGGGGGACGACTTATGCCAGCTGTTTTCCCCCCCTTTCTTTTAACAGCTCTAGCTATATTGAACTTCAAATTGTTTTAAATTAAATTGTTTAAACTGTTCAAATTGTTTTAAATTCTGTTTTAAAATTTCTATTGAAATTGCAGTTTTTATTGTATTTGTATTTTATATTGTATAAAATATAGTCAATATCAGATAGTGGTGTGCTGAAAATCCCCCCCCCCATTTTTTTTAACCATTCTCATAAAATTTGATAGAAAAGAAAATGTTTTTGAAAAGGAATTCAAAGAGGAAGAAATTTCAGATAAATTCTCATAGGTTGGGTTTCAGTTTCTTGTGTTTACTTTACTTATGAAAGGCAGTATAGAAATGTAATAAATAAATAAATAAATAAATAAATCTCTCCACTAGCCTGTAGCCTCCTTGACTTCCCACGCTTCAATTAAAGAGCAGGGGAAGTCGTCATGAGGCAATTCATCCCATAGGGCTCTTTCAGATCAGGAAGCGCAGCCAGCATGGCAGAACTGTGGAGCAATGGAGAGATGTGTAATAGAAAGCAAACACACACACAGCACTCTCTGCTGCCTCACAGAATGAGGCGGAACAATGGAAGTCTCTTTCATGGGGGAAGAGAACTTTCAGGAAATTGGAGGACAGATTTTGGCTCAGCACTAGCTCCGCCTCTTCCCTGGAGCTGCACACAACTCTGTCCCCCCCTCACACCTGCATTGTGGAGGATGCAACCTGGGGGCCAGCCTCCCAGCACAGTTGATGCTGTTCCTATTTGCAGTGGCGGCACAAAAGAAACCAGAAACTCTTACAAAAAAGAAAGGAGGTGTGCTACAACCTACAATCCCTGGCAATGGTGACCCCTACCTGTGAGAAACTGTTGAGAATTACTTGTCCCCCTGGAGAAATTCAGTGAACTTGTCCCCTTTTTTTCTGTTCCAAAAATAGGGTGGAGAATTTCTTTCCACCTAATAGCCATTGCTATGTTTATACAGTAATACCTTGAATTACAAGTAACTTGGTTTGAGAGCGTTTTGCAAAACAAGCAAATTTTTAATTTTTTTTTTTTTTTACTTGATATACAAGCGACGTCTTGCAATACAAGTACTATAGTACAGCTTAAATTAAAAATCTCTGTACAATATTTTTTGGGGGGATTTCATTTTGATATAAGAGTGTTTTGGATTATAAGCACGTTTCTGGAACGAATTATGCTCTCAATCCAAGGCATGACTGTATAGGCTAAACACACACACACACCTCAGTGGACTGGCAGCATCATATTGATCCTAACCTCAGGTATGACATTTTATTTGTGGCAGACAAACAAACAATTACAAGCCAACAGGTGAAAGGCTTTTTTGACTATTCACAGTAATCTCTCTAATCATATTTCTATTCGTCCAAATGTTTATGCCTATACCTATGCACAGCCCTTCACTGGGATTTTTCAAAGATAAATATGTAGAAGAATAGGACTGGCTTCTTACTTTGTTATTTACTTGACAAAGTAAGTATGGTGGGAAGGGGAGGCATGTCAGCCAAGTCAATGCTTCAAGAAGGCCAGTCAGAAAATAAAAGGTGCAAGTGTCCCTCCCTGTTCATTGAATCTTCAAAGATGTTTGCCAACAATCGAACAATAGCCTTAAGTAGCAGGGAGATGTTTGAAAGAAAAGGTTTGGCATCAGCATGTTACACTGGAGGTCTTGTTGGTAGTTCTGAGTTATTATTTCTCTTGGAAAGCCTTCACCCTCCTACTGAGAGCACTTACCTTGTTTTTTCATAACAAGTGGTTGAAAGGTTTCAAAATGGAGGCCAAGAAGATTTGTCTAGCTACTCAGGGTCAAGCTACTAATGACACAGGAGATCTGTGACAATCTCCTTTTGCTCTCTCTCTCTCTCTCTCTCTCTCTCTCTCTCTGTATGTGTGTGTGTGTGGGGGGGCTATGGCCCTGTGGAAATGGTTGGGGCAGGGGACCCTTTTTGCAGCATTGCCACCATGCCCAATCAGGACCCTGTGGGGCTGACTTTAGCAAAATAAAAAGACATCAGAAGATCCAGTCTCAGATCTCCCAAATCGTGTGTAGCTTTGCCCAGAGAAAGAGTCAGCTGCAGTATATATCACACACTGGCCAAGCACAGGATTAGGCCTTAGGGTGCAATCCTATCAATTGTAACCTTGATGTTCAGAAGCCTCCAAACTCAGAGGCTTCCAAGATTCTTATGCCCTGCCAGGGAGAAACTGGCAGGGTGGGAGGAGTGACAGAAGTGACCTTTGGGCCTGTCCTCCATGTTTGGTGGGTTTTGCTAGATGGGCTTTTCAGCCCATCAAATAAGGGCACTTTAGAAGGGGAGGGAAGGATGCTCAGTATATCTCATATCCTGGCCTCTCCGGTCTCCTCCCCTCCCCACCAACCAGAATACCCCCTTTCCTCCTCCTCCGAGATCACTTTTCCAACTTTGGAGGGCAGCTGACACTGTTCTTTCCATGCTGCATATGAGGGGGCAGGGGAGGATTCTTTGATCTCTGACTCCCCCTTCTGAGGTCAGAGCACTGTCTCTTGGAGAGGTTTTCCCCTAACACTCCTATTGTCCCTGGGATGCTTGCCCAGGGACCATAGGATTGGTCTGTTAGTCATGCCTAGAGTAGACCCATTGAAATCAATGAGGCAAGTTAGTCATGATCCCACTGATTTCAATGAAGTCTGGATCCAATCTCAACTCTGCAAGGTGACGCACTTAGAATCATCACTTACCACGAGCAGTAAGTGCTCTCTATTGGTCTCCATCACAAGGCTCTGTGCTTTTTCAAACAGTAGACATTCAAATTCAAAAGCTGATTATATCTAGGCCATGGTGGGGGGAGAGACGGAGATCTACTAGGGTAGATCTCTGGTGATTTGCAGTAAATCATCAAGGGGTCTTTCCAGTTCCCTATTGTTTAATGATAGCATCAACTAAAAGGCTCTCTTGCATCCCTAAAAAGACTGTTGAAATAAAGAAGGCTGGGGGTGAGGAATAGGGTATCAAGAGTGAAATTGGTGTGTGTGAAAAGACTTTGAGTTGAGATCAGTTCTCATACTGTTCCTTAATACTAAGTGTATGTCCACCTCCCTGAGCTGGTGGTTTGCACCTGGCTCCAGTTGATGCATATTGGGTTTCTATTAAAAAAGAAAGACATCGAATACATATCACATATGTAGTTTAATTTAACCAAATTGCCCAAGCCCTGTGACATCAGAGAAGCAAAGTCCATGGCACCCTGAAGGTCATGGCATCTCAAGAGGGATATGGTCACAGGACAACAAGGGGAAGTAGACATGTAAATAAGGTTTGGCCATTTCTTAGTTGGGGATAAATGGAAGACTAGTGGAGATGAACTATTTTCCATAAACTCTTTCTCACATTGTTACCAAACCAATACTGTGCCAAAATCTGTCTTCCAAATTTCCCAAAAGCTTTCTTCCCCTGGAAAAGAGGCCTCTGTTCATCTGTGTTATTCTCAGGGTACTTTAGAATTTCTTTTGCATTTTTCTTGGTGGTGTTTTTGAACTTACCTTATTGTTACAAGGTGGCTGAGGATGTCTGGGGGGTGCCGCCTCCTCCTCCTCCTCCTCCTCCTCCTCCTCCTCCTCCTCCTCTCCTCCTCCTCTTCTTCTATTGTACATCTGTCCATTCCTCTGCAGCCTACCCAGCTGCCTGCAGTTCCTGATCTGGAAAACATGCACACAGGTAGAGTTACTTTGTGATATGTTCCCTTGGATGTAGGAAGCCAGGAAGGATGCAGACTGGTGGAGAGATGATGGTACAATGAAAGATGGGACATTCACACAGTCTGAGCCACCTCATAACGAAGGTAAACCTGAGAATCCCATAATGCACCTGTGAGAGTGTCTCTGAAATTGTCTTTCTCGTCTGAAGGAAAAATAAATGTTCAAAGGCAGTTAAATTTCTATCAAATTGAATGAGAATGGCTGAAAAGGGGCAGAAGAAATTTTCAGCACAGCGCTAACTGTAACTGGCCAATAAGATGTCAATTGTCTTTTCATTGTCATTTCAGCATTGTCTTCTTCCTGGGAATGTGATCCCCGCCAACTGGGGATCATATATTGAATGTGATGATGCCATAATCTTCTATAGGCAATCAGATCTGGCTCTATGACAGCATCTTTTTAAAAGCATGGATTAGAATTGTAATTACTCTGAATGGGCAAGCACTTTTGCCCTCTTTTGGAGTAATGTCCCCCAACTCCAGATTACACCACAACAGGCAGATGCTTATAAATGTTGCTGAAAGTTTTCATGAAGAGATCCCTAGAAGGGGCTGAACCCTAAAAGGAAATGCAGGACTCTCAGATGGTTGGGGTGTTGGGCGGGGATGGGTGAATCCCTCAGTTTCACTTTCTCCTGCATTCAGATTTGAACACTTTCAATTGAGTGGTTATGAATGATCCTTTGGCTTCCCTATAATGTATAGCTGTTTCAAATGCATGGATGGATTCTCCTTCATAATCCATTATGTGTCAAGTAACTCATTGGGGTTGGGAAATCAATTCTTTTTTATTCCAGGGATGTTTGTAATTGTATTTTAATCTCAAATGGCTAACATAGTATAATGAGGAATTTGATGAAGTATTCAGTCCTAGCTTTTATAGATACCTTTTAATGGTCTGGCAGGGATTCACTGAGTGGCCATCTGCCAGAAGCAGTAGAGATGGTGAAGCTACTCTGGATTTGTGTTGCATATTTGAGGGCTAAGCTACATGCTACGTTAAACATATAGCATGTAACTTATTCCAACAGGGTTTTGTTTTTGTCTCTTTTACATTAGTGAAAGAGTATAAGCCCCCAGTATGAATCAGGACCACTGTGCATGGGTAGAGGGAGTTAAATCTTTCCACTCAGGCACTTTCCCCCTTAAATCCCCCCCCCCCCGTGGAGGCTGGTGGCTCCAATGTCAGTGGGGCAGTATATCCACTCAGGGTTTTAGTCTGAACTTTTAAGGAGCTGTCCATGGTGCTGAACCCAATCCCCAAAATACCATCAATAGCTCCTTTAAAATTCAGACTAAAACCTAGGGTGGATAACCCCCCCCCCCGACACTGGAGCCACCAGCCACTGCTCCCCCCCCCATGTGTGGAGGTGGAAGGAAGGAAGGAAGGAAGGAAGGAAGGAAGGAAGGAAGAAAGGAAGAAAGAAAGAAAAAAAGAAAAAGAAAAGCCCTCCATTGGTGCCAATTGATATTTTTCTTTAAGCCCCGCCCCATGGGAATCTTTAACCCAATCCGTCCTGCATGTGTTGGTGCCAATCCATACCAGGGAAAAGCACACTTATACTAAAGTAAATATCATTAGGACCAGCTATGCTACATCCATAGATTTCTGTTGCTTGGTAAATCTAAAAGGGGGATTAAACTGTGGAAAACAAAGAAATACAGTTTGGCCAATCAACAGCTGGAAATGCCACAATGTAGGAATCTGCCTTATACCAGGTCACACTATTTCTCCATCTGGTCCAGTATTGTCTATCGGCCATAGCTCTCCTGAGTCTCGGCCATAAAGAATTATTTTGTGTCACCTGTCAGCTGATCCTTTCAACGGGAGATGTGAGGACCTCCTCCATGCCAAGCATTCACTCTGCTACTGAGCTATGGTCCCTCCCCTGTATATGTCATGGGGCAGCAGGGCCCTATGCGCATCCCTAGCATGTGCACGACATGCTGCACAATATCCAATGATGCACATACTCAAAACAATAAAATTAAAAAAGCCTTATCCCCAAAATGGATGGAGAGCACCACGGGTAGCTCCTTAAAAGTTCAGCCAACATCCCACAGTGGATACACTGCCCCACTAACATTGGAGCCACCAGAGAAAAAGGAGGAATTGGCCTGCTCAAACCCTGAACAGCTTGTAGAAAATATGTCAGAATGGTAATTATGGTTGGGAGAATGTATGTTGTTAGGTTAAAAATACCATCTCTGCAGACATGGATGTTTCAGATGGAAGAAAAGGTAAAAGTACACCCTTCTCTCCTTTCTTTATCATAGAATCATAGAAAAGTAGAGTTGGAAGGGGCCTACCAGGCCATCGAGTCCAACCCCTTGCTCAATGCAGGAATCCAGGTCAAAGCATCCCTGACAGATGGCTGTCCAGCTGCACCCTGAATGCCTCCAGAGTGGGAGAGCCCACCACCTCCCTAGGTAGTTGGTTCCATTGTCTTATTGCTCTGACAGTCAGGAATTTTTCCTGATATTCAGGTGGAATCTGGGTTCCTGTAACTTGAGCCCATTATTCCATGTCCTGCAAACTGGGATGATCGAGAAGAGATCCTGGCCCTCCTCTGTATGACAACCCTTCAAGTACTGGAAGAGTGCTATCATGTCTCCCCTCAGTCTCCTCTTCTGAAGGCTAAACATGCCCAGTTCTTTCAGTCTCTCCTCACAGGGCCTTGTTTCCAGTCCCTTCATCACCCTTGTTGCCCTCCTCTGAACCCTCTCCAGTTTGTCTACATCCTTCTTAAAGTGCGGTGCCCAGAACTGGACGCAGTACTCAAGATGAGGCCTAACCAGTGCCGAGTAAAGGGGAATTATCACTTCCCGCGATTTGGAAGCTATACTTCTATTAATACAGCCCAAAATTGCATTTGCCTTCTTTGCAGCCACATCGCATTGCTGGCTCATATTCAGTTTGTGATCTACCACAATTCCAAGATCCTTCTCACTTGTAGTATTGTTGAGCCAAGTGTCCCCCATTCTGTAACTCTGCATTTGGTTTCCTCTCCCTAGGTGCAGCACTTGGCATTTATCCCTGTTAAATTTCATTCTGTCGTTTCTCTTCAGAACCCTATTATATAGCAATCATATCATTTTCCTTCCCTTTCCCTTCTCCCCAAACTCTCCCCTCCCACATGGTGAGAAGGCTTGCATTGTATTTTAGCTGGCACCCTAAATAGGACCGTTGTCCTGCAGCATTTCCTTGCAAGTCCCTCTTCTAGGCTACATATAAGCAACCTCTCTGAAGCAGAAAGTAGTAGCTGATTCTCAGGAGTGTGGCTTGATTTTTGAGAGAAGAATATCTGTAGCAGGATCTACATCAAAAGTCATTTAACAGAATGGCAAAATCAGTGAGGATTTTGAAGGAAAGACCTGTGAGCAAGAGTGGATTTGATTCGCATGCTGCTCATGGCTCTTTCCTGCAAAACTAACATGGATTTTGTATTCTGACAAGAGTTACACATAGTATTGTACTTTGGCTGTTGTTCCATTCGACACATGGAGTTAACAAGGAATTATGCATGTTATGGATTTTAGTGGCAGTGTGCTGGTGAAGACTGCATAAAGAAAGCAGACTCCAGGCCTCAATTTTCTGGGTTGCACAGTTCCTCTTCCTTCAGAGGATGAGTTCAAACAGAGGAGATATTCAAGCTGCCGTGCATGAGGCCATTCTGTTGCATTCTTTGTAAAAACTATAAGAATAATATTTTGATCATGATCAGAGCATCTCGCCTCTGAACACGGGAAGCCGCTTTATAGCGGTTCAGATCATTGGTCAGTTTACTCCAGTACTGTGTACTCTGGCCAGCAGCAGCTCTGCAAGGTGCAAGGCAAAGGTCTTTCATGCCATCTGCTACCTGAACATTTTTTAAAAAAAAAACTGGAGAATTTTTGAACCTGGAACCTTTTGCATGCAAAGCACGTGTTCAACCACCAACCTATGGTTGAGGTACCAATACTGCCCCTTTCTACTAATCATAGAAAGAGTTAGGTAGCAATGAGAAAATGTGCATATCACAAGCTTCTCATTAAAATGCAGTCAGAATGACCTGTAGGGCAGCAGCTCAGTGGTTCGATAAATAAGATTAATTAATAAAACACCTCCTGGAAAGTTCTGCATCATAAACACAGCTGCATAAACCCAGAAATGCTTGTTTCCCTCATTAAACAGCAGCAAAGGAAAACACTACCGGGCAGCTTTTTGATGGGTTGCCCCTATCTTACAGGGTTGCAGCAGAAGAGAACAGTGAGTAAAATCAGATTCAGATGTTCCAGTAAAGATCTGGAATCCTGTCAAGAAAAAAAGATGCAGAAGACGTCTACTGATAAAGAGGGCACAATCTGCATGGCAGAATGTAGCTAATGCAGCCTTTGGTTTCCTGAGGATTATTCCACTTAATCATATCTATTTTCTGTAAGCATTTTAATCAGCCGCTAATCCTCATCTCTTCCTTGCTATTAGATAATTGAATCAAGATGTTTTTAAAAAGCTTGCTGCAATGAAGTGGAGGAGGAAGCCTGTGATGTGGTGCAGGTGCAGCGTGCACACGTGTGGTGTGCACATGCACATGTCAGTGTGAATGGAAACCGACCAAATCTTGGGAAAAAATCTACATTTTCATTAACACTTTTATGTATACAGAGGTCTCCCGTTTACAAATGAGCAACCAACTATATCAATATCAAGTCTTCCATTCTGCATCACTCATGGGGTGGGATAAGCATGTGAATAGGCAAAAAGGGATGAGAAATAAAGTAACAGGCAAAGAAACAAAATGGCAAAAAAACAAACAAACACCCAACAACAGTGGGGATAGTGTTTAGGGCAGCATGGGATCAGAAGGGGGAGAGAGAAGAGGGCAGAAAGCCTAGAGTGATGCCTTTTATTTGTTTAGGGGTAGTGACAGGAGAACTTACCCTGAGTGAGTTCATTATTTACTTGGAAAATAATGAACTCACCCATGTGTCATGGCCCAGGACTGGCACCCCTCAGAAACTGAAGCCTCCAGTGACAGTGACTCTGGGGAGGCATCAGAACCAGTTCCTGGAGGGTCCACTGCTTTCGACCCCATATCTTGTCCACACAAGCCCCAGGAGGTGCCATTACCTTCTGGCTCTGAGGAGTGGGCTTCAGGCTCCTCCCTCCAGTGAACAGGGAGATCTTGGGGAGCGGTCCCCAACTGGCTCCCCCCTTCTCCAACCTTCATTCCCTAGGAGAAGCCAACACCTGCAGGGAAAGGCTGCTAACCCTTTAACAGCCAGAGGCTGCACCTGAAGGGGTGGAGTTTTCAGAGAGACTCTCCTGGCCTGACTAGAAAAGCCTGCCAGTTGCTCCCAGTCTCTGCTGGTGTAACTTGTCAGTTCAATGGCTCCAGGATCACTGACCAAAACTGAAACCTGACCAAAGCTCCAGACCTGAGTGCTGCAGTTTGGAATCATGTAGTGCCTCCTTGGAGCCAGACCTGCAGTGGTGCTGCCAGCAGTGAGGGAAGTGGCTAAGGAGGAGACTGTAGGATGACTAAAAATTTAGGGGGGGGGGGCACTAATGACTCCTCCTTCTTCTTGTGGTGCCAGAGTGGTGTTGGTGATATGAGAAGCAGATCCAGATTAAGCAAGGAAAGGATTAATCCAACCAATGCAGTGCATGCACAAAAAAAATCCATTTTTAGGTAAAGACTGCACATGCTCAGAAGCTCACGATCAATTCCAAACTTAATAGCAAATTCATACACCTCTGGTCCAGGCTCATTAAAAACAGGGAGGTTTTTAATTAGCATTATGAATGGGGAAGGTTCAACCAGTGAGCAGACTAATTAGGAAATTCAGTGGCATCACTACTCTTGGGCACTCACTTATATCTGAACTTTTAATTTACAAACACACACATCCTAAACACATGGGGCTGGATCCAGACTAAGTCATGCTTAGAGTAGACCCACTGAAACCAATGGAACAAGTAAGTCATGACTACCTCAAGTCCAATTGATTTCAATGTGTCTACTCTATGCATGACTCAATCTGGATCCAACCCATGATTTACACTGGAGGAGTGGTGGTTCAGCCCTTCCACCTCTGGATCAGAAAGGATCCATGAAAATTGATTAATTTGGAGCTGGGTCTCCAAAATTATGCCTGAAGGCACCAACATGCCCACAAACACCTCTCTTGGCACCCACCAGGCTCCCTGTCTCTCCTGATTTTTTATTTTATTTCTTAAGACTTTTAAAAATTAAAAACATTTTTTTTTAAAGGGAGGCAGGCATGCTGCAAAGTGAAGTGCTGTCCTCCAGCCTCTTCTTTAGTTGGGTTCAGAAGAGTAGTTTTGTGTTTTGGAGCTCAGATCCCACCTAATTTGGCAAGTTAAAGGTTCCACCCTTAAAGGCAACCTAGAAATAATTTCAGATAGCAAGATAGATTTTAGTCTCACCAGTTTGCCTTCTGGGAAATGAGTGCCTTTGTGACTGGGCATGTCCACCATGGTAACCAGTGAATGGTTGACCCCCACTCATAGCAGCCATTTTGGGAAAGCACCCACAGCAACACACTCTCAAAATTCCATCTCTGCCCACTGGCCCAAAATGGTTTGAGCCCTGATTTGAAGAATGTGCACTCAATGTCTGAAATTGATTAAATGAATCTATTCCAAAGAGGTAAAGCTTCCAGTGTTGTCCAGCCATGCTTCTGATGATGCAATCAGGAACACAATAGACTGAGACATATTCTAACCCTCAGCATTCTTCCTGGCATTGACAGGCTGCTCTTTATTACTCTTCATGAGCTGTGGATAGGTTCGGGTGAACAAGTGATTCTCATGTTTCTCCCAGATTCTTCAAGCATAAACTTGATGCTTGTCTCTCTGTTGATTTCTGTAAGTGCTTGCTATCACTACTTGATATGTGTGAACAGGAAAATTGTGCCACTCAAAAATGTTTGAATGGGATAGTTGCACAAAAAATTGAGCATTTTTTAAAAATGTTGCACAACTTTCCCCCATAGACTAAAGCATAAAATTGTCCTTTTTAAAAAAATTGAGCAATTTCAAACTGCTTTTTCTTTGAAATTTGCACAATTTTCGAGCACAAGCACATGTTCAAGAATTTTTGAACATTTTCAGAGAACACATTCTCCTGCTTGCATTCATGTCTGAGGCTGTAAACAGGATATGCACGACTGTTTTGTGAGTGCATACAAAATTATTGTACATCCCCAGTTGTGGCCAGAGGAGCTCTGGAAGCTAAATCACTGTGGGTTAGAGAACCAAGGGGGCAACAGATTGCCAGGTCCAGCAATGATCATGTTTCTGTACCAGTTTAAGATATACATAGAAGGGTTAACATTCCATAAGGTGCAGCTTCTCCCACCCCTACTGTACTATGGTGAAAAAACACTACACCTGGTGGAATTCTCCCTTCTATGCAACACTTACAAATGCAGAGGCCCTCTTGGCACTTTGAAGCCATAAGGAGGCTGCAAGAGGCAAGGAGGAGGGATATAAATTTCACAAACTGATTTGAACTAACCCAGTTCAATCTGTTACAGAAAGGAGAGAATGCACACCAAACCCTGGGCCAGGCCACATATGGGTAGCTCGAGCCAGAGTGTGGGGCATGACAGACTGGCACGGGGGATAGTGGTACCAGGTTTTGCATGGTTCCTCTTCCCTCAGGCTGGGGCAGCGATCTGAGGAGCACAACTATCCCCACTGCTGGAGGAGACTGGCAAAATGGGTAGCAAGTGTGTGTGGCCTTGTTGAGGCCTCATCCCACATCCCCATTTGGGCCTGAAGTCCACATATGGGTCATAATGGTAGCCCTAGGCCTCTAGTACCATTTCAGTATCGTATTGTAATTTACATGTTAGGCTGATCAATGTAATTAAGATATGCTTTTAATTAACTTAATGTGTGTGTTGCAAACTAAGTGGAACTTAAAGCAGGGGGGAAGGCATCAATCTCCATTTTAGATTTAAGTTATGAAAATGTGAAATGCTGTTATAATGTGTTTTTCCCTCCATTTTATTATGAATTTGGGATAGTTACAGATGAATCAAACTATTTAATTGATTACCTAGCTTTACTGAGTCAGAGAATGAAGAGTCAGTCTTCATTCTCAGGGTCAGAGAATGAAGAGTTCTTGACAGGGGATGCCCATGCTATCTATTTCTCTGGGATTGTCACATGTTGCCAATTACATTGGTATCATTGGAACTAATTAGATTGCTGAAGGGGGCCTGCAGAAATTAAAATCTCCAACAATAGCAGAGGTAAAAGTAGGATGGAAAGTGAATGACGTAAATATATCAGTAACTCCATTGTTGGATCGGGCCAAAATCCACCTAGCCTAGCTCTTTATCTCCTGCAGATGCAAAACCAATGTCCTTGGCAAGTGTTGAGAACCATCTCATTTTATTTTAGCCCTTTGCAGATGGTACTTAGGCCAGTGCTGCCTGAAACGGTCTTAATAGGTAAGATTAGTATTGGCATCAAACCCCAGGAACAGTGGAAGCTGGTGGCTCCAAAGTCAGTGGGACTATGTAGCCACTCCAGGAGCTACCATGGTGCTGAACCTATTTTGGGGATAAGGTTCAGCACCATGGATAGTTCCTTTAAAGTTCAGAGTAAAATCTGGGATGGATACACAGCCCCTCTGATATTGGAGCCACCATCCTCCACTTCCCGGGAACATTGTGTTTCAACATCAGATTGAAATGGAATGCTTGACCGGTCCTTTACTGAGTCCTGGGGAAATGGCCAGGCCTCTGGATCCATCCAAGCATTCCCTGAGGATTTTAAGTCATAGCATTTATTTATTTATATTCCACCCAAAAATGGCACTCAAGATGGCCAACAATAAAATATAGATTAAAAGCAAAACCTTAATTAAAATATAACATGAAAACAAATACATTAAAACACAATTAAAAGCTCAACAATAAAAGAAATAAACAACACCCAACCCAATAAAACCTTCTTCAGCAACATGCCAGTTTATATGCCTGAACAGAAATGTATTTGCCTGCTGGAGGAAGAACAACAGAGAGGGGGCCAACCTAGGCTCCCTCGGCAGGGAGTTCTACAGCCTGGGAGCAGACACATGGAAGGCCCTGTCTTGCATTTTCCTCCTTGGGGGGGAAAAAGATGCTCACATGAGAGTGAGAACGAGGTGAGATGAGCATCGAGGTGGAAAATAGTGAACCTCGACTTGCTTGAACATCACTTGTTCTCCCATCCCAATCCATTTTCTCAATATACACATTTTGGTACACACGTTTTGAGCCAAGAACTGCATCAATATGATAACTCTTTTGACAAAACACTAATCTATAGTTAATCAGTGGAGCTGTATAATGTTATATGCTTTGAAGTTGAAATAGTTTTTTTTTTTTAAACCACCACCACCACAACAACAACAACAACAACAAACCCAAAACAGTGTGGTGTCTATCACTAACATTTCCTTGATCTGTATTATTTCCAGTGCTGTGATATTCTTCCTTTTCAAGATGAGAGCATCATGGATTTGTAAACTAGCATTATAATATTTGCTGTTGTATTTTCAACCCCATTGTTGTATTTTCAACCCCATTGTTGTATTTTCAACCCCATTCCTGACAATGTAGGTGGCTTTTTGTTGACAATTCATTCCTGACAATGAATTTGCCATTTTGGCTGCTGCACAACACTGACCTGATATTTACAGACATAGCTTGATTGCATAAGGATTGAATTGCTTTTTGTTGACTGTCTAAAACAACAACATGTCTACTCTATATGGTCAGATTTGCCTTCCTGATTTGAGCCCTTTATGCTGGAAAGTAGGATAATCTAAGGAAATAAGCATAATGAATGGAATGGCTCTGAAATTTTTATTTATTTATTACGTTTCTATACCACCTAGTAGCCAAAGCTCTCTGGGCAGTTTGCAACAATTAAAACCATAAAATATATCATGATAAAATACAATACACTAGTTTAAAACTACAGTATAAAATAAAAATAACCAAAATAAAACCTAGCAGCAATACAAAGTTTTAAAATACAGGAAGATATTTAGAACAAAAGAAACTGAAAGACTAAAATACCTGGGAGAATACAGAAGTCTTCCTCTGGTGCTGAAAAGAGCACAACACCAGGTGAGCCTCTCTCGGAAGCTCATTCCACAACCAGGGTGCCACAGCAGAAAAGGCCCTCTTCTTAGTAGCCACCCACCTCACGTCCTTTGGCAGGGGCTCCTGGAGAAGGACCACTGAAGATTATCTTAGGGTTCAGGCAGGTGTTATATGGAAGGAAATGAACCTTCGGGTAACCTATCCTTACGTCCTGTCCTCCCACAGACAAGGTTAGAGTCACCATAAACAGATTTTATTGCAGTAATTCCCCTCATGAGCAAACAGCTCTCACAGAGGCAATAAATGACCAAATCAACAAGGTGATAATAAGTCCCAGGCTATAAATCCTGCCATCCAGAGCATGAACAGAGTGTAGCACACCAGTGCTACTCGTCAAGTAGGTTCACAACATTCCTATCAATTAGGTGGGAAGCTGTCCAGGATGGTGGTGCATTGTCTCCTCGAGGGTTATGGGAGCTACAAAGGTTTATATACAGGGAGTGGCTACAAGGAATCGCTATCAGACATTGGGTCCTGGTAGGGAAACCAGCCCCTCAACCGATGGCTATGCCTGACTGGGCATTTCTGCCCTGCCCTCTTCTGCTGGCGATGGACCAAAGGGGCCACCCCTGAAACACCCTCTCCTGCAGAGCCCTCCTCCTGCTCCCCTGTTGTCAGGGACGATGTACCTGACTGATAAGCAGGAGCCTCCACCAAGGTTGAGTCTTCCAGCTGCAGAAAGTTGTCTGCATCAGCCTCCAGCACCTCATCCTGCCCATTCTCTGAACTGTCAAGTCTCTGATTCCTCAGAGCTGGGCCCAACTCTACCACCTCTTCCCCCAAATCAGAATCCATGCCTGAAACTGATGCTCCCTCTGAGCTCGGGCAAGGTCCCTCACCCTAAGCCATTTAGGGCTTTGAATGTTAATGCCAGCATTTTGAATAGGGGCCTGGAAATGGACTGGCAGCCAGTGCAGGTGGAAATGGACTGGCATAATATGATCACATTGGCTAGTCCCCATTGACAATCTCACTGCCCTATTTTGGACGTGCTGAAGTTTGCAGACTGCTTTCAAAGGCAGTCCCACATATAGCGCATTGCAGTACTGTAGTCCAAATGAGAGGTTACCAGAGCATGGATAACTTTATTTATTTATTTACAACATTTATATACCACTCCACATCTAAACAGATTCCAGAGTGGTGAACAATAAAAAGATAAAAAGAATAAAACACTATAAAACAGAATATCAGTAAATAACAGTGACTGGTCAACCAAGGAAGGCTTCCTGAAATAAAGATGTTTTCAGAAGGTGCTGGAAACAACACAATATGTGTGCCTGCCAGAGGCATGGAGTTCCAGAAAACACACACACACACACACTGCCAGAGGCACACACACAGAGGAACACACACACACACACACACACACACACTGCCAGAGGAATGGAGTTCCAGAGAAAAGGAGCCACCATACTGAAGGTTCTTCTCCTCATGGACTCCAGCTGGACCATAGGTCCATGCGGAACCACCAAGAGCATGTAATCCGATGACCTCAGTGACTGGGCAGGGAGAAGGCACTCTCTCAAGTATTCTGTTCCCAAGTTATTTAGGTGCCTCAGCAAAGGAGTTGCATGCTGAAAAGGGGCAGCTCCTGACAACAGCCAAGCTGTTACATTCTGCACTAGCTCCAGCTTCCAGACCAGCCTTAAGAGCTGCCCCACATAGAGCACATAGAGCATAATCCAATCTTGAGGTTACTAGCCCCTGTACCACTGTGGCCATGCTATCCCTGTCCAGTAGAGGTTATAGCTGGTGAACCAGTCGAAGCTGGAGCTAGACTATCTGTGTCCAGATAAGGACATAGTTGGTATATCAGCCTAACCTGACAAAAGGTGCTCCATGCCACCAAGTCCACCTATTCCTCTAGTGACAATGCTGGATCCAAGAGCATCCCCCAAACAATGAATCTGATCCTTTAGGGGGAGTGCAACCCCCTCCAGAACAGGTTGAACATCACTTAGCCAGGCAGATGAACCACTCATTAACATTGCCTCAATCTTGTCTGGATTGAGTCTCAGTTTATTGGCCCTCATCTAGTCCATTATCATGCTCAGGCATTGATTCAGAGCAGCCCCTGCCTCACCTGGAATAGATGAAAAGAAAAGATAGAGCTGAGTATCATCCACATATTCATAGATTTCATAGATCATAGAGTTGGAAGGAGCCTTCAAGGCCATCGAGTCCAACCCCCTGCTCAATGCAGGAAACTAGAGGAGGAGGGGTCTCCCATCCAAGTAACAACGAGGCCTGACCCTGCTTAGCTTTCCACGCTCAGACAAGCTGAGCCAGCGTGAGCCACAGGCCTGTATTCATGACACCTCAGCTCACACCTCTGGATAACCCCATCCCCGTGGTTTCATATAGGTGTTGAACAGCATGGGGGATAGCATGGGGCGAGCACCCCCGCCACGCGATCCGCCGAGTGCCTCACCGAGCGCCAGCTGAGGCACTCGACGAGGCGCTCAGCAGACTTCTGGGTCCCTGGCGCACCACTTCCGGGTCCCCGGTGCTGCATTTTTAACATAAAAACCAAGGTAAACTACCTTAAAACTGCCGCAAATAGCAAATCGCGGCCATTTTAAGGTGGTTTACCTTGGTTTTTACATCAAAAACACAGTGTTGGGGACCCGGAAGTGATGCACCGGGAACCTGGAAGTTGCTTTCCCCAGCTCCTCTCACGGGGACTTGTGCTGAGCTGGGGAAAGGTAAGTCACGCGGAGCTCGGGGGGTGGGTCGAGTTCCACGCACATCCATATTAGAGTCCTGTGGAATGTCATGGCTTAGTTGCCAAGGCACAGAGCAATAATCACCCAGCACAACCTTCTGGAATCAGCCATCCAAGTAGGAACAAAACCACTGTAATGCAGTGCCTCCAGTTCCCATCCCAGACAACCTATCCAGAAGGATACTATGGTTGATGGTATTGAAAGCCGCCGAGCAGTCCTAGAGCATCAACAGGGTCTCACTCCCCTTGTCGCTCTCTTGGCAAAGGTCATCCCACTGGGTGACCAAGACAGTTTCCATTCCAAAACCAGGCCTGAATTGAAATGGGTCTAGATAATCAATGCCTAGAGTTCACCAGCAACCACCCACTCAAGCACCTTACCCAGCAAGGAGAAGTTGGCTACTGGTAGAGATGCATGTAAGGCTCTGAACATGAAGGCTTACATGCATTCAGTGATGAAGCTCTTTGGAGTGGAGGGAAGGCGGCTGGGGTGTCATTTGGATACAGCTTAAGCTGTTGGCCCCAGCCTCCTCCCCTCCCTGCCCCCTGGCATGTCCCCTTTCCTCCTCTCCGAGGACAATTCATGACCTTTCTGCACCAGCTGCAAGGGGGATGGATGCTTGGTGTTTGGGGTCCCAGCTCCAAGCCCACAAGACCTCAGAGCTGGGGCTCCAAATAATCATAGAATCATAGAATCATAGAAAAGTAGAGTTGGAAGGGGCCTACAAGGCCATCAAGTCCAACCCCCTGCTCAATGCAGGAATCCAGTTCAAAGCATCCCCGACAGATGGCTGTCCAGCCGCACCTTGAATGCCTCCAGAGTGGGAGAGCTCACCACCTCCCTAGGTAGTTGGTCCCATTGTCTTATTGCTCTGACAGTCAGGAATTTTTCCCTGATGTTTAGGTGTCCTTTGCCCCCTCCCCCCCCGAAAATGTCAGGAGGCCATAGGATTGCTCCTTTGTTCTGTAAAAAATATATAGTGACTTAAGCAATGTCCACAACCATCCATGATCTATCTCTTTTAACAAAAGTGGAGAGAAGATAAATATTGAATCCAACGAGGCATAGTGTGTTTGTGTTTTTCTTTCAGAAATGCCCATGGAATATCAATGAGTATTTAATACTTATTGCATAATTTGTTTTATTGCTGTTATTTTCCAAGGCCATTTCATTTATCAGAAATCTAGAGAAAGTTATTGCTTTGATCTGCCCCAAATCTACTCCATTTAATTCAGTTCCATTAGCAGAGGTGTCCAGAAAGGAAAATATATATATATATTTGTAATTTTATCCTGGAAGACAATCTTACTCGGTCATGAGTGATCGCCTACTACCAGAGTACTAACCAGTTCAGTTTTATTGCATGAGTTTCACTTGTGTACATGCCTTATTACATGTAATAGGGAGGGGGTATCCGGCTGGTACAGGAGGGAGTGGTGCCAGCCTCTTTAAAGGAGGCGGTAATTTGGCCACTCCTGAAAAAGCCTAACCTGGACCCAGTTGATGTTAACAACTATAGGCCAGTAGCTAGAGGTTAACATTTTGTCAATTCAGAAGTCGTAGTTTCATAGATTTCATAGATGATAGAGTTGGAAGGAGCCTACAAGGCCATTGAGTCCAACCCCCTGCTCAATGCAGGAAACTAGAGGAGGGGTCTCCCATCCAAGTAATAACCAGGCCTGACCCTGCTTAGCTTTCCACACTCAGACAAGCTGAGTGATGCAGTTCTTCACTCAATAGTTGTGTACAAAAAAATGTGTATATTGGGGGAAGTTGCATACAAAAATGCATACACCAGGAAATTTGTATGGAAAAATTGCATATCTTTGTCTTAGGGAAAATTGCATACAAAATGTGTATTTTAGAGGAAAAGGCATATAAAAACAAATGCAGATTTCCATATGTGTGTTTGTTTTGTTTGATTTCAATCACAGACTGATGCAGAAATTGGGTGGAATGGATTTACGACAGAATACATGTTAGACATGGATTAGAATTAGACTGATTTGTCCATCACCAATGGTCGTTCCTTATAGAATGTGATAAAGTAGGAAAACTTGCGCCTCTACAAGCTGTTACCATTTTCAGGACAATGTTTGTACACTGATTCATGTATGTTCATGGAAGCAGTCAACTGAAGTCAAATGCATGACATGGCAAATAGCATAGAGCAGGCAAATCAGAGACATGTAGAAAAAAAACATCTCAAACTAGCATTGCTGGATGGCTGACCTTTTCTGTGTTTAAACCTCAGCTTGTCCCATCAGTCAGACTCATCTTCTACGTGTATCAATGCATTACTTTTGAAAACCTTTGGGACTTATTCATATATTCATGATATTCTGGATCATAGCCTTACATCTCAGTCTAGCAAAGATTCAAATATACTTACTGGTTACCTTAGTGGTTACTCATTCAGGATTTATGATGGCAATTTTCACATAACATTCTAGGGAATGTCAACAAAACAAAGTCATGAATTAAGCAGTACCAAAAAATTTGATGCTTTCCTGCATTAATGTGCAATTTTATAACATGAGAGACTCCCTGAGTATTACAAGGGATGCTCTTTGGGGAAATGTTACGCAGCTACAAATCAGCTTAGATTATTTTGTGTAAATTGACTGAGGGCCATTGTCATACAATTACAGCTGTTTGGATTTCCATGAAACTACCTGTCAATTCGGCCTGGATTTCATTTTATTTTTATTCTGCTTTGGCAAGTTAGGGGCTACATCCCAGAGAATAGGTAGAACGGAATATTCCCCCAAAGGTTAAGCATTTTTCTCTGAGATGAGTTGTTGCAGAAGCAGCTGCAGACGCAAGACAGATGTTTCCTCCATCATCTGGAGCACAGTAATTGCCTGACATTCTGTGAGCCCTTGACTTGGAAGTGAGTGAATTCTCATGGTCTTTTTGGTGAAAAGCTCCCTGTTGCACGTACATAGCAGCAGCATGGATGCATATATGCATGCCTTATCTGTGATTGCATACATGTGAGATGCATGTACTTTGTTATAGGAATGTTTTGTCCCAGGAATGAAGACATGAAACACAGAAGTTGGATCAAACTAAGGGTGGGGGGAGAATACCTGACTTCTGAGACTTTTTTCCCATTTTGGTGGTGAGAGAAATGTATACTGCACATGTGAAGAGGCATCATGTTCCAATAATTCATATTTGCTGGTGACCGATGAGCTGCAGGAGAGCCTTGGGTAGGACTCTGGAAATTCTGGCTATGTAAGTTTTCCGTTAGAACTTGGTAGCTACTGGATCAACATCTTTCTACTAGTTCTAGTGCCTTGAGCCCTTGCTTTGTGACTGATCCACTGTGCTGCTGACCTTTGGACTCCTGCTAGACTCTGCTGTTTGGACTGCATTTGTGTTTGTCTGCTTACCTGTGTTTTGACCTTGGCCATGCCTCAGACCTTTTCCTACTTTGAACTGCCCTCTTGCAGGATTGATACAACCATGCTTGACTTTTTGCCTGCTTGCTGACTTGCAATTGGATTTGTCCCATAGTTGGCCCTAGAGCTGTCTGAGCCAACCATAGCAGGACAGCCTGCCAATTTTATCTCATAAGGAGAGGAGAGATGTGTAGGACAATTTCTTTCATTTCACATTATGATAAGTACTTAACAAATTTGCTCTTCCCAAATCAATATGCACAACAGAATACATCCTTTGGTATTTGCACCACATAATTTTGTGGTTCAGTTCTCCAGACAGAACATGCATACACAAATGTGTACATTAGGGGAAATTGTGTTTAAAAAGTGTGTATATTTGTGTGGGGGGCAGGGGCTTAACAAAAAAAATATTAAGAGAAAACTTGCAAAAAAAGTGTATATTAGGCAAACATACATACAAAGATATAAATAGTAGGAGAAATGTGCAAAAAAATGCATTAAAATGTTCATTTCTTATTTATTTCTTATATTTATTAATCGTCCAGCTGGCCGGTCACCCAGCGAATAGTTGTTATTTTTTAAAGTTACAAACTGGTGCAGAAATGGGATGGAAAAGAAAACTGAGTTTCTTTCTCTACTCACAGGTTTATCTACTAGTGCTGTGCTGAAAATTTCTGCCACATGTTTTTTGACCATTCTCATTCAGTTTGATAGAAAAGGAATTGTTTTTGAAAAGAAAGGTAAAAGAAGACATTTTGGAGAAATTCTCATGGGTTGGGTTTCGGCTTCTTGTGTTTACTTTACTTATGAGGTGGCCAAGGAGTGTGCGTGAATGTCCAGTTTGTCATTGTACAATCATTTCTCCAGCAGCCTGTAGCCTCCTTGACTTCCCACGCCTCAATTAAAACCCAAGGGAAGACATCATGAGGCAATTCATCCCATAGGGCTCTTCCAGATCAGGAAGCACAGCCAGCGTGGCAGAACTGCAGAGCAATGGAGAGATGTGTAATAGAAAGCAAACACACACTCAGCACCCTCAGCTGCCTCACAAAATGAGGCAGAACAATGGAAGTAGTGGTGGGCCCACCAGGAACCCAACCCTTCTCTGACTCAGCAGACGCTGCTGGAGTTCCCACCGAGCTGAGCCAAAAGCGGACACGTGCTGAGCCATTTGGTGAGCTTCTGGGGTCCCGGCAGGCCACTTTTTATGTAGGAAATGGTGTAAGATACATTAAAAGTGTGCAAATTGTGGCCGGTTTTGGTGTATCTTACAGCATTTTCTATGTAAAAAGTGGCCTGCTGGGAACCCAGAAGGCGCTTCCCTGGCTCAGCTCAGGAGAACACGAGTGGAGCCGGGGAAACAGGTAGGTGGGATGGAGTTTGGGGGGTTGAGCCCAGTGAGTTCACTGGAATTCCACCCCACCCCACCCCAAATGAAATCCTCACACATCCCTATATGGAAGCCTTTTTCATGGGAGAACTAAGAAAACTTTCAGGAAATTGGAGGACAGATTTTGGCTCAGCACTAGCTCCACCTCTTCCCTGGAGCTGGACACAACTCTGCCCCCCTCACACCTGCATTGTGGAGGATAAAAACTGGGGGGGCAGCCTCCCAGCACAATTGATGCTGTTCCTATTTGCAGTGGCGGCACAAAAGAAACCAAAACCCCTTACAAAAAAATGAAAGGAACTGTGCTACAACTGAGCCAGCATGGCGTAGTGGTTAGAGTGTTGGACTGGGACTCAGGAGATCTGGGTTCTAGTCCCCACTTGGCCATGAAGCTCCCTGGGTGACTTTGGGCCAGTCACAGTCTCTCAGCCTAACCTACCTCACAGGGTTGTTGTGAGGATAAAATGGAGAGGAGGAGGATTATGTAAGCCGCCTTGAGTTCCTTGCAAGAAAAAAGGTGGGATATAAATATAATGAATAAAAATAAATAAAATAAATACAACCCCTTACCTGTGAGAAACTGCTGAAAATTTCTCTTCTCCCCCTGGAGAAATTGGGTGACATTGTCTCCTTAGTTTCTCTGCCCACAAATATGGTTGAGAATTCAAGAGGCCATCTGTACACAGCTCTGTTATCTGCAGCAGAACCTTTTTTCCCCTTGGACTTGCTCCTTGGTAGGAATTTGTTAGCTGACCGCTGATGTGGTGTGGGGTCAGGGGCAGTGAGAGTCAAGTAAAAATACTAATATGTGTTTTTCTTGTTTCAAAGTAGGCAGCATCTGATAAACATGTTCTTTTGCTAATGAGAAAGCATATGGAACAGAACTTCAGTGAATTCCTTTGGATCCAGAACACAGCTGTAGCAGATGCAGATAGATAGATATAGATATAGATATAGATATAGATATAGATATAGATATACACACACATGCACGCATGCATGCACACACTCACACACACTGAAATTAAGGAAAGTAAACCCAAGAAAAGTCATCCTTTAGTTTCATTAACTTCAGTGGAAGAACAGGGAGAGTTCTACACTTCACAATCACACTGCTTGTCAAGTCACGGCTGACTTAATATATCTCCCTTTTCAGTGCTGGAGGAGGCATAGTAATGACCTTCCTAATCTCACAACATCCAGCCTACACCACAGACTCATCCGAAGAACAAAAAAAGGGGGGGTCAGGCAATTCAACATTGGATTGAATGATATTGCTGGAAGAACGGCTACCCTCTTAATATTGTCAGTGCCCATCAGATTCATAGGACCTGTTCCTGAAGGATATGATTGACTAATCAACTACAGAGTGTTGATACATCATCTCCTCTATCCATCATATCTTCTGGCAATCAGAAGGTTCTACTTTTATTTAAACTCTCTGAGCAAAAATACACACATATATCTTCCATAGCTGTCGACACTGGCTTGGACAAAATTAGCCTTAACATATCAGGGCTGCTGGCGTTGCAAGGTGATGGGTCAACCCAATCTGATCAGTTTGTCAACACCAAAGAGGAGAGCAAGTTGCATAACCCATAAGAGCCATCAGCAAGTGCACTCAAAGAGCCTGGAACCATGACCCCCCAGCCCCCACTGGCAGGAATATGTGGAAGGGAAGGGAAATGACAAGCTGTAACAGACCAAAAATCCTGCAAGAAACTGAGGAGCAAGCAAAGGGTGGGGGGAGGATACCAAAGAGGTAACCTCCAAGTGTAGAATTGGAAAAAGTGCAGAAACTGACAACTAAAATGATTAAGGGGCTGGAGCAACTCCCCTATAAGGAAAGGTTACAGCAGCTGGGATTGTTCAGCTTAGAAAAAAGGGGAGTAAGGGGAGACATGATAGAGGTGTACAAAATTATGCATGGTGTGGAGAAAGTGGACAGGGAGACATTTTTCTCCCCCTCTCCTAATACTAGAACCTGGGGTCATCCCATGAAGCTGACTGGTGGGAGATTCAGGACGGATCAAAGGAAGTCCTTCTTCACAGATTGCATAGTTAAACTATGGAATTCACTTCCACAAGATGTAGTGATGGCCACTAATTTGAATGGCTTTAAAAGTGGATTGAACAAATTCATGGACAATAAGGCTATGAATGGCTACTAGTCCTGATGGCTATATGCTCACTTCAGTATCAGAGGCAGTATGCCTATGTACACCAGTTGCTGGAGAATATCGGTGGGAGGGTGCTGTTGCACTCAAATCCTGCTTGTGAGTTTCCTGTGGGCAGCTGGTCAATCACTGTGTGAACATAATGTTGGACTAGATGGACCCTTGGCCTGATCCAGCAGGGCTCTTCTGAAGTTATGTTCTTATCTTCTTAAGTGATCAGCCTGCAGCTTTTTAGGTTTTAGGTAAGGGATCATAGGTCTTCGGATATTGCACCTGCTTTGTATACAGAAGATCCCAGGTTCACTCTCTGGCATCTCTAATTCAAAAGTAGCAGATACAGTAGCAAGTGATTTTAAAGGCCTTTCTCTGCCCAAATTCCTGGAGAGCTGCTAACAGTAGGAGCAGACAACACTGGGTATAGGGATGGGTTTGACTTTTGTTTCTGTTGGGTTTTGATCAGAATTTATCAAAATTCCCAAAGTTCTCTATATTGGGACAAAAAAAAAAAAAAAACCCCACCTGAGATTAAAAACATTCAAAGGTGGGAGAAACTGAAATGGACAGTTTCATTCATCCATCCATGTTCAGGGCCTTGAGTGCTTTGATCTTCAAAGTCTGGGTGCGAATCCCTGTGTATTCAACCATCTTAGTGATGAATTAGGGTCACCACCTCTTTTTTTTCTGACAGGCTCTTCATATTTAACATAAGAACATAAGGAGAGCCATGCTGCTTCAGACCAAGGGTCCATCTAGTCCAGCATTCTGTTCACACAGTGGCCAGCCAGCTGCCCACGGGAAACCCACAAGCAGGACATGAGTACAAATACAACAGCACCCTTAAGCCCATGTGCCCAAGCAACTGGAGTACATAGGCATACATGCACAGCTACATGGCAGGCAGATACGTCATGGTCCTCTCCATGCTGTGAATAGCTGTACCTATTGAATTTGGCTGGTGCAGATGGTTGAAAATTTCATTTCAGTTCATTTTTACAGGAATTTATTAAAATTCACAAAGTTCATATCTGAGAGAGAAAGAACCTGAGATTTAAAAAATAATGCAGCAGAAAGTAAACGAAGAGATTCCTCCATCCCTATTTAAATAGGTGGACAAATAGTCTGATGTATGAGGCAGCTTCTTCCTATGTGTTGTAGTATTGTAATTCCTGCAAGTCAGCTGGAACACTAATTTTTGTTGAAAGACAAGGCATACATTCCCAGAAGGAACAAATATATACTGAGTGCTGCAACACGACAGAACAGAAGTGGGGAGAATGTGTAGCCCTCCAGATGTTGTTAGACTACAACTCCCATCAGACCTCACTATTGCAATGCTGGCTAGGGCTGATGGGAGTTGCACTCCAACAACATCTGGAGGCCCTCATATTTCCCACCCCTGATATAGAATGTGCTCCAAACAAAGGCTGGGGCTGCCCAAATTGGATGGCATTTTTGTTCCAGGCAGGGTGTAGACCCAGCAAGCCAATACTGGAAGCATCTCCTCTGTCCTATTTGACTGCAACTTTGCAACAATCCTCCCACTCAAGTACAACATGGGGGTTATTCTCGAAAATGTATACATGCATTTATAGGAGGTGTAAATTGTGAGAAAATCTATCAAATCTCTCTCTTTTTCTGATACATTTGCTGTGCTTATCACAAAGGTAGAAGGTCACTCCCCAATCTCCATTTCATTTTAACCAGCCAGGGGCATATGAAAATCTTGAGTGAGGAACTATGTTTCTCTTCATTCACCCTACATGTGGGGAGTCCTGGATCTAGATCTGAAGAAAGTTTCTAATGAGGTTTAATAATGTAGTAGGATATTTAACATATATTAATTAAATCACCACAGATGGTAAGGGGAGCCCTTGCTGGGAGTGAATAAGCACAGAGAGAAATATAACTGCTATGTAATTAAAGCAAACCTGCTGAAACAATGGAGGTACAATTACTTTTTTATTAACACATTAGACTTCAATGCAATGCCAAGGAATTTAATTGCTACCTTATTCCTAGGATGTACTTTGACTCTGGAGGAAGCATGAGTAGGAACATTTAGAGGTGGATTTTTAACAGTCCCTCTCTCACACAAAAAAACTATAGAGGAACTGCTATCGATAATTCTTCTTGTTAGAGAAAGGGAAGGATGAAAGGAAAGAAGAGGTAATCGCCTGGTCTCTTATTCTCCTTATCATCTCAGTCTGCTTTCAGGGTCAACAGCACATATCCCCACTGCTGGTTACTGTCCCACATGGCCTAGTGATCAGAGCAATCCTCCTCTTCCAAGTTGGCTGCTTCAGGCTGTAGAACTAATACTTATTTGATTTCAGATTCTGTCTGAAAATGTCCCTAACATTTAGAGGGTCACTGTTCAGGAATGTGTCTGTTTCATAATTTGGGAGAGTTCCACCGGATTATGCCTTCTCTTCTCCTTTGAAGCACTGGTACAGATACTGGAATTTGTATTATTAAGGGGGACCTTTTTTCATTCTTCTTGCTTTTCCTTTGCACTAAGACCTGTAGGTTGCGCAATTCTATAGCACCCTGGAGTTCAACCAAGCCCCAATGCTCACCCAAATGGCACAAAATGGTCAGCTTCCATTTGCTCTCCACTGGGCATTTGCTTTCCTCTGGTGATGTCTGTATACCAATCCCAGCCTTCCTTAAGACCAGGCTAGCTCATTCTCTCAGGCTTCTACTGCCCTGGTCCCTATTCCTCCCAGGAGCCCTTTAGGCTCTTTCCTTTTAGTTTCTGGGAAATGGGTGTTTTTGTGTGACTGGTCATGCCCACCATGGCAGCCATTTCATGAATGGTCAATGCCCCTCCACCCATGGCAGCCATTTTGTGCAACTGCTCATGACTGCTCTCAAAATTCCAAATGGGCCCACTGACAGAAAAAGGTTAGGGACCCCTGCTTTAGAATGTGTGTGAATAATTAAAATAATAATGCCATCTCTGTAAAATGAGTGGGTCTACCCAGTTCTGACCATCTTATGACCACACAACCCTTCAAGCCAGTGTTAGAGTGAGTCCAAGGAAGAGTTAAGACATACGTCATAAGAAACAAGATCAGTTATAGGGATGTGTAAGACTTTTGTGTTAGTTCACATATCACTTGAAAATGCCCCATTTGAAACCCTGAATGTGTACACATATGAGAGCGTGTGTTCTCTGAAAATGTTCATGTTCACAAAATGAGTATTTTTTAAAAATGTGCACTTTTAAATATGCACACTTTGACTGGGCTCAAACAACACAATAACCCACACTCAAGGCCCACCTTGTTCTGGTATGGACTGGTTGGCCTGTCCCCACAAAAGTCCTGATGTGGCTTTGGAGAAAATTTAGGCTTGCTCACGAGCAAGGCCTTGATTCTGCAAGCATTTGCGAACCTTGCAATTGTGTGACAGGGGCCTTGGAGGGATAGGTTTTACGATTCCCCATCCCACGATATCCTTGGCCCGGAGGGAGCTGTACCAGCTGGACGGGGTGCATTTGTCCGACGCCAGGAATGATTTGTGCCTCAGGGATCTATGAAGGACCCTGCTGGAATTTATTCCTGGCATGTGGGGGAGAGGAGACTAAGCAGAGGCTTGTCTCTCTCTGTGGCAGGTAAGTGCGGGAATAGAAAGTGGGGTAGGGTTCAGTGATCATCCGATGGCACCTTTCAGGTGACTGGCGTGACCTGAGGCTCCCTGTTGCTGGGTTGTGTGGCTCACTTGTGGGAGATAAGGCTCGCCTTTGAGGCTGACTCACCTCATCCTCATCAGTGTTGTGCGGCCCCATGAGGTGGTGACTGTGGGAAGGCCTCCCAGCACCATGATGGTGTAAAACTGGAGGGTGGTGAGTTGCAGCGCCACCCCTCGTGGTTGGATGTTTTTGTCTGTAAACAGCTCCACTGGCCAATGGCCGGTTTGGTTAGCACCCGCACTTCTTCTCTTCGCAGATCTTTGATTATTCAATCAATGTGGCCCTAAGTTTACACCATATTTTGTGTCTCGACTCTTTATTTCCCCTTTACATGTGCAATAGATTTACAGGCATTGGTTCTGTTCATCTAATCTGTTGTCTCATGAGATTTAGAATATAATGTTGCATAACCCAGAAAGAGGAAGAGTTCTATCTGAAGGGAATATGTTTTAAAATGATAGACTGACAGAGGATTATCTTAATAATCACCATCCCTTCTATTCCATTAAGCACTTCCTTTCCAAGGAATTCCAGGATGCTTTTAAAATATGGATATATGACAGTGCCCTTGGACTGCAGACTTTGATCTCATCCATTGGCTAGAGAAACAAGTGCTACTGGAAAGCCACTCCTCATGCCTCCCAGGATAAACATCATTGTAGGGGAAAGACCAACCTAGCCCCATACATAGGCAAGAGAAGAAACAGCTGCAGGGAGCTTTTGTTTTGCCCTTCCTTGCCGGAAAGAACAGTTCTTTGAAACTAAGAACTGGTGTCTGTATTTTGCTCTTGTTCCTCCTCCTGCCTCTCAATCCCTTTTGTGTTGTGTCTTTTAGATTGTAAACCTGAGGGCAGGCACTGTCTTATTCTTTACCTGTGTAAGCCGCTCTAAGAGCCTTTTTTGGCCGAAGAGCGGGGTAAAAATGCTATAAATAAATAAATATTTTCTTTTTTGAAAAGTATATTTATTGACTATATTTATAAACTATAGGTATATATAAAGGCAAACCTAAGTTTGATAGGAGGACTCACTGATTAGGTTTACCAACTTTTTACTACCCCTTATCTCTACTGTTAAACATAGCAGCTGGGTGTGCAGACACTGCCACGCCACGCCACGTGCTGCTAATGCTCATCCCCATGCCATGCAAAGATTCATCTGTTGAGGTGTGCTGATCAGGTTGCTGTCAAAAGTGGTGCTGCTGGGGCCAGTAAAAAAGTTGGCAGCTATAATCAAGAACAAGAAGGACGTTCTGGCTGATTATAAGTCGGTTGTGTGAGACAAAGCAAACATTCTCGGGGACAGTGAAGGAAATGGACTTAAGTATTTCTCATTCCTTAAAAAGAAGTGGACCTTAACTGTTCTACCTTTCAAACCGAATGTGTACGCCATACTCTTTCTCCTATGTATATCCTCACTTTTGAGCTGATTTTTAAAGTTGATTTAGGACACAATCCTATAGCATGTTTAGACAGAAAAAATTCCTACAGTTCCCAGTATTCCCCAGCCCGCCATGCGGGCTGGGGAATGCTGGGAACTGTAGGACCTTTTTTCTATCTAAATGTGCGTAGCATCGCACCCTTAAGAACTGCTCTCTTAAGTTGACTTATAAAGGTAGCAAAGGCAGATCCCTTGCCACCTTCCCACTCCTAAAAAGGGCCTGTTGAGAGGTGCAGAGAGATAACAACTTGTGTCCCGGATGAGAGTTCTTCCAGTTCTAAAAATAAATACCGCTCCAGTCATCCCATGAACATTAAATAATAAATTGCAGTTAATAATTCAGACGGTTTTAGAGCCACTGAAAATGTACACAGAATTCTAGGACTAGATGGAAACCAATGCAACAGTGAATTCATTGTTCACAAACAGGCTGCCATCATCACCTAACGATGGGGGAGAAATTAATAATTTCACACTTTTGAATCACTATGTGTGAACCAAAACTCAGTTATCCTTCAAATCTCTCCACTTCTCTGAATTTTGCAGTGGAGTTCTCCAATTAAAAAAAATGCAAACAAAAATGCCTATATTAGAGGAAATAAGTTTTGCAGTGGAGTTCTCCAATTAAAAAAAATGCAAACAAAAATGCCTATATTAGAGGAAATAAGTTTTTGATGGGGTTTTTTTTTTTTGTTTGTTCTTGTGTTTGTGGTTTTTTTTAAAGGCAGTATATTGGGATCATTGCTTGCAAAAATGTGTATATTAGATAGAAAGGCACACAGAAATGTATGCATTAGGAGAAATGTGCACAAAATGCGTATCCAATATTCATTTTCATACAAACTTTTTAAAAAACCACCCAAAACCCTATGAGCCCAGTCTTAAGGTCGAAAGAAAAAAGAAACAGAAACTGAAATTAACAGATTTGTCCACCCCTACCATCACCTGGCATTCTTGGGCAGCTGTTGGGACCCCAGCAGCTCAGCAGTAGGGCCCGCTATTAATGCCTATCCTATGCCATCCATTACATCTTTTGTGGTGCTCTGATCAGCACCAGGCAGCTGGATCTAACTAACACTTCAATTACCCACCGTGCCTCAAAGTGACTCTACCTCAGGGGCATTGGGCAAACCTAAAAGGGCAGCTAGAACCAGAAGCAGAGTGCTGCTTGGAGCACTGCTGCCAGGTCCATCAATGGAGAAGCGGGGCACCATAGGGCACTTTATCCAGAGCCCTCACAAACCTGGAGCTAGCACTGCATGGTAAACTGCTCCAGCTTTTCCCTCCTTCCATTTCAATCCAGGAAAAGTGTCATAGAGCTGTTTGGCTGAAAACAAATGTCCTTCCTAGAGTTATCATGCAGCCTGTATTAATCCAGTTTGACCAACCGCCCATCAATTCATTAATTTGTCCTGGCTGGTTCTCTGGGTCAGTTTTAATATAGATTGCATTTAAGCAAATTAGCACTGGAAAATACGTGTAGGCTATAGCAGTATTTGTTTTTAAGACTTATACCCCACTCTTCCTTAGCAGTTCCCTAGGTGGCTAACAAAGTCATAGAGTCATAAAAATACAAAATAATATCACACTATGAATGAAAGCATCAAATCTAAAAGCAGCAGGATTTAAAAAAAAAAAACCATACAAAATATCTGCAATAGAATCAGCAGGAGAGGAGAAAAACATAGGGCAGGATCCAGTAGGGCTGCAGAAATACTCATTTTTGGATCAGGAAGGGTCAACTGAAACTGAACTCCCTTCTGAAAGCTCCACTGACCTGCCCCATTCCAGAAATGAGTGTTTCTACTTCAGGTTATTTTTAGAACCACAAAAGCATCATTGCACAAGCGGTGGGTCCCATGAGTGCATGGGCACAATAGGATACTACCAATTATCTATAAAACTGCTCACTGAATGAAATGATAACACAAAACAAAACAAAACAAAACTAGGCAGGTATTAAAATCCAAAGGACTTCCTAAAAAGAAAAGTTCTCACTATCCAATGGAAAGGGAGAGAATTCAGTAGCCTAGCCTAGGTGAGATTACCAGAAGCCCCTCTTTCTTAGAATCATAGAAAAGTAGAGTTGGAAGGGGACTACAAGGCCATCGAGTCCAACCCCCTGTTCAATGCAGGAATTCAGGTCAAAGCATCCCTGACAGATGGATATTCTTGTCCCCAATACATAGACTTTTGAGAAATAGATCAGTAGTTTTTGCAGGTGGTAGCTGCAGGAAAAAAGGATGTGGCTTTTTTTCGATATGGCAGTAGCAGGCAGGGATGGGTGAGAATTTGGTTTCAGTTCAGTTTTTATAAGAATTTCCCAGAATTTGCAAAATACTTCATATTTAGAACAAAAAAAGAACATGAGATTTTTTTATTTTTTAAAAAAGAGTGAATGTGGGAGAAATTGAAACGGATGGATTCACCCATCCAGGCCCAGGACAATGATGAGCACTTTGCCCTTAAAAGACCTGGTTTGAATCCCTTTGTATTCAACCATGTGAGCTCTGAATTGCCATGCCTTTTTTTCCTGACAGACTGCTCAACTTTAACAGTTATATGGCAGGCAGGTACATCATGGTCTGGTCCTCTCCATGCTGTACCTATTGATTTTGCCTGATGCAGTACAGTGAGAATTTTGTTTCAGTTGGGTTTTCACAAGTATGTACCCAAATCCACAGATGTCTTCATATTTGGGATGGAAAGAACTTGAGATTACTATTTTTGTTTTAATTGAATGCAGGAGGACAAAGTGAAGCTGACCTTCATCCCTCCCTATAGTGGCAGAGAAGTAAGGCCCCTTTGCCACTGCAGAATGGGTCTTCAAATGGAATCTTACCTGTCTTAAGATGGATGCATCCCCCCGTCCCCATACCCCTGAGTCCTCTTCCAGCTGCTCCCTTGTCCTCTCTGGGGATTTGCAGTCTAAATATAAATTAAGCTAAATTTTTAAAATGTCAAGTAATAACCAACAATTTCTTGCTACTTCCCATTACCCTTATAATGAGGTGAGTGCATGACATCAGACTTGATGCTGCCTATATTTTAGGGGTTAACTCAGGCAGTGGAAGCTATGGATTCTCTTCACCACCCTTGCAGCTAGCACCATGAATCATTTCTGACCCACTGTTTGTTATGCCAGATGGGAATGTGACGATGGATCAGAAAAAGCACCACTCTGGCTGGACAGCTAGTCTTTTGCTTCCTCTGCTTGGGTGGTGCCAGACAGATGAATCACTACCAGTAGTGGCTAGAGAAGGACAGATTAGTATATTTCTGCCCCATGTCAATTTTACATGTGTTCATTCTAAAATCCATCCTGTTTCATTTCTGCATTAATCTGCATGGAAATTTGTATTTAAATAAATATTTAAATGTGCACCTTTGAAAGTATTTTCTTAGAAAACCCACCTTTAAAAACACTTTTTTTATTTCAAAGTTTCCATTTTTAAGCACATTTTATCCCAAACGGTACATTTCACATTAAATTTTGGTATGCTTTTTTGAGCTGAGAACAGCTCAATGCACAGTTCAGAGGTGTAGGAAGTCAAAAGGACAGGGTTTTTTTTCTGGTGGAACTCACCGGAACTGAGTTCCAGCACCTTTTCTTCTATTAATTGCATTACAGTGTAATCGCCATCTACTCCCGAGGAAATGTAATCCAAGAGTTCCGGTACCTTTTTCTCCAGAAAAAAAGCACTGCAAAAGGATCATTGTATTCTGAGGGGCACATTGGTTCGAGTGGTGCAAATTTATTTGTTTATGTGTGATGTTTCTATACCACTTAATACAATAAAATCCCGAAGCGGCTCACATATAAATTGGGTCAGTTCACATCAGAACTTTCAAAGAACAAATTCCTCAGGCATCCCTAGTGCTGGCACTTACAAAAAACTATGAAAATTTCCAGATGGGTAGCCATGTTACTCTGTTGAAGCAACAGCAACAACAACCACGAAGAGTCTTGTGGCACCTTAAAGCAGGGCTGGGGGATCTCTTCCAAGCTGAAGACTGAATTCAATTCCAAAGAAACTCTCAGGGCCTGCATTCCAGGGGTGGGTAGGGCTGAAGTGAAGGCAAGAGGCAGGGCCAAAAATACTAAAAATATAATCCCCTCCCCAGAATATTGTTGCTTAAAGCTCTTACTGCCAGTAACTATGCCTTAGGAGAGGCATTGCAACATTTTAGAATGGGGGAAAGATTTCAGGAAAGCCAGGAAACCACTAAATGATTGGCAGCTGGGGGAAAGAGGGTGGGGCTATATTTTGGCTTCGACCCTCAGACTGTGATAACGACTACAGCTTATCTTGGAACTGGACGGATTTATGACAATAAGAAGAGCTCTGCTGATTCAGACCAAAGGCCCATCTGTTTCCCACAGTGGCCAACCAGATGTTTTGGGGAAGCTCACAAGCAGGACATGATGGCAACAGTCTTCTCCCATTGTTGCTCCCGAGCAACTGGTACCTAGAGGTGCATTGCCTCTGAAAGCTGGGGGTTGCATGTGGGAGGACCCCATGGCTCAGTGGCAGAGCACATGCTTTCCATGCAGAAGGGCAAGTTCTGTCCCTGGCATCCCTAGTTAAAGGATCTTGGGTAAACAGAGCTAGGAAAGTCCTCTTCCCAAGATCTTGGATAGCCTCTATCAGTCAGGGGGAACAGACCATACTAAATCAGATGGACTGATGGTCAGATTCCACATAGGGCAGCTAAAAATTTGCAGAGGGCAGATGGTAGCAGCTGCAACAACTACCTAGGATTTCACTCAGAGTGCCCATAATCCATAAGGGCATTGCCAATGAGAAAGGAGCAAATGACTGGCTCTCCTACTTTGCTCCCTCCATGGAACTACTTTCCTTCTCTGTACCGCCTGGCCCAGCTGTGACAAACAGCTCCTGACACTCAAGTGGCTTCCTTGCTGGGTGGAGGAAGCATGTGCTCTCAGGGAACGCCAGCCTTTGCAGCCAGTATTTACCTCCAGAAGAATGGTGCTTGCGGCATTCTTGCCATTAAATAAGGCAGCAAAGAACTCGCTTCTGCATGATCTATCAGTACGAGATGTGACATGTAAACCAACTCTTAATTAAGTGAAGTGTGGGATCTGATCAATATGCATTCACACAGCTGTGAGTACTGTCCAAAACTCACACCGATTCACACAGCTGTGAGTACTGTACAAAAGCAGAGGTCTTATGGTATGCATAGAAGCAGGAGATCACCTGGTATGATGGTTGTGTCTACTGTATGTGCTGCTGCGACTTGTCATTGGTGCTACTTGACCTTCTGTGCAATTACACTTGAAGTGCCCGAGAGCATTTGCCTAGGGGGAAATGAACATAATATGGAAAAATAACAACACAGCCCTGTGAACTCCACAGAGGAATTCTCCAGATTTCCACATAATTCCTTAAAAATGGTATTTAGCTGCAGAATCAGCCCTATTAGCTTATATAAGCAGAGACCTTGTTACATTCAATTTGACAGAAACTTCTAAGGAATAGACAAGAATGGCATTTAAATGCATGGGTTTGAGAAACCTACCTTTAATTTTTGTTCTCTCTCTCTGTCTCTCTCCTTCCCTCCCCCTCTTTCTCCTCAAAATAATGAAAGGCTACATTCTCCAGCCTGTATTACTGCTTTAGAAGTACTTTGGCTGACATTTTACTGCAATGAATGGGGCCCCTGCCATGGTCATTAGCTCCAAAGGACTTTCCCCTGGGATTGAAGAAAATGTTTGCCTAGGCTCTTGAGCTGAGAGAAAAGAGCCCAGTAAATAAATACATAACCAAAAAGAAGAAGAAGAAAGAAAAAGATGCACGATATTTGAGCAATTGCAAGAGGCTTTGTTTGCAATGCATAAAAGGCAGAGCCTCTCTAAAGTCTTAAGAACTAAAGTAAAGCCCTTGTATACCAGCAGAAGCCATCCTCCAAATAACTGCACCAGTTAATGCATGAGCTTCAGAACTAGAGATGCCTGCATAATTGATCTTTGCAAATTCCTGTATACAATTATTTTCACTTTTTTTTTTTTTTTTTTGCCTCCTGGGGCAGTCCCTTTTTATTTTATTTTATTATAATTTATTATATAAATTCCCTCACACTGAAACTTGACAGGCATGGGTCAACTCACAGGAGGCTTTCTCTAGCAATATAGTAAGGCTCCACTGCTTCAAATAAGGCAATACAGGACCAGAACAACATGAGGCTGGTCCCAGACACTCCAACATCCTCCCCATCTGGATTTGGGTCTGAAAGATCAAGGAATGCTTCCGTGTGGGTGCATGGAAGGTAAGTTGCAAACAAGCACAGTTTTGTGCCTCTGCACAACATCATTACTGCCCAGTGACTGATACACTTACTATTTCATCAGCACCTATCCTCCCTCCCTGGGTAATTGCAGGGTAGGCATTGCTGGTTGTGAATGGGTCAAGTAGGGCTTCTATTCCTAAGGACCCAGACTGACAAAGCGGGGTGGGGAGAGTCAGGTTTTTCACCTACTCTGCCCTGTAAAACCAGAAGGAACAATTGTTATTTAGTGTGGATGCTGTTAAATAGAGTAGGATTGGTGGCCAAGAGTCTGGATAGGCCATTTTAGGGCAGGAGTAGTGGTGGTGAGGACCTATAGGCCCCCTTACAGGGAAAGGGGATTTCTGGGACTTGCCCTAGGGTCCTGCCATTCAGGTCAGGGCAAGGAATCCCTTTGGGGTGTAAATGGGTCACACATGTAGAGTCATGGAGTCTGAGGGGATGGGACCCAGGAAGGCACCCCTCAACATCTGGGTATGGCCAGAAGGTGGGGCCCAACATTGAGCTGTCCCTGCCTTCAAGGCTGGATCAGGCTCACCCTGACAAATGAGGTTAACATGTCCCGCACTACTCCCACTGTTGCAGATTACATTTACATTTAATTAATGAAGTTGTGGCCCTTAGTTAAACCCAGTAGCTGTATTTCTGGATCTGGTTGCAATTGCCCATAAGGGGAGTCCCCAGGTGGCTCCAGCATTCATTGCAACACCTTGTATCTTTTAGTGTTGCAAATCTTGTTTTGAATAAATACAATGTGGCCTTAGGTTACCCATAATTCTGTGTCTTGTTCCATTATTTTGGTGTGTGCACACAAATACAACTGGAGCATAGGTGGAATGATCACAGCTTAACACTCCAGCTGCAGCAAAATCTAATGCTCCCCACAATCAGATCTCCAGAGAGAGGCATCCCTGCATCCCCAGACACTGATAGTTCATGCAGCTCAAAATCTAAAAACTTGGTGTTCTCTGTGTGTCATAGTCTCACAATTGCAGTGTCTTTGTTTCTGGAGAAAGAGGGAAGGAGATACCTTGCTTATGACAGAGGGTAGTGGAAGAAAGAGGTATGCCTTTTTGCCAAAATGGCTTTCCCCTTCTAGAGGTGTGTCTGGTGATTTCCAAGCCATGTACCTGCAATTTCCCTTGCAAAAGATGTCCCTGGCAACATAGCCTGCTGGCCATTAACAACAACAACAACAACAACATTGTATACAGCAATTTGCCATTATACATGGTCAGAGCTTAGTTAATAGATCTTCAGAAATTAAATAATTTCCCTTATAACCTGCTGGCCATTAAGGAACTGACCATTAAGGAATTCTGGCCTCCTTCCGACCTTCCTAGGGTGGCCATGTGTCCTATCTTACAGAGGACAATCCTTTATTTGAAAGACTGTCAGAGGACATTTCTCAAGTTGAAGGTGTCCTCTATGTGAAGGACTGCACATTCCAAGTCCGGTTTAATGATAAAGAGCTATAAGAAGGGAGAGCAGGGGCCTTGAAGTTGCCCATCCAGAGTTAGCACCTGGACAGTGGACTGAATAGGCACACAGCATACCTGGTCAAAGTCTTCCCCACTAGGGTGAGGAGATCTATATTGTATTCCTATTTAAACGATACTGATTATTTCTAAATTTGTGTTTATAAATGTAAATTAGCATAGGCGATTTTTATGCATATCTGTGCCTCTTGTATTCTCTGTTCGGGTGATGCATTTCCTCTCTTTTTTTTGGCAGGCGTAATTGGTCACCCTAACCCTCTCCTGTCCAAACCCCAAGATGCACAATAATACAATGTAAAAGTCACTGAAAATATTCTGCTTTCATGCGGATAAAGTGTGCATCGTTGAACAGACTCGAGCAACTGGAATTGTATGCACAGGGCAAAGAAAAAGCTGAGAAAGAAACTAGTTAGGCTGGATGTGGAAAGCTTAAGAGAACGTTAAATTATTCATCAACTTTGAGATTGGAACCTCTGCACCCCTCCCTTTATTTAGCAATTATATCCCTTCCATTTTTATACAGCCATCTGAGAAGTAACATTAAGATTTCTTTTTACAACGACTCTTCCCGGTCGTGCATTTCTCTCCTAACTACACGCACACACATTTCCCAGTGGAAACACTTAACTTCCCAATTTCTAAGGGAGGATAGCAGCCTCCTCTGTGTTTGGTTTCACAAGTGTGAAATTGAATGCCTTTCATTTTCCATTCTGCAAGGAGCATCAGAACCTTTTTACCCAGATGAATGCACAGGGCCAGATCCAGGAATGAAAGATCAACGGGCTGCACGTGAGGCTAGAGGCAGCTCACAATAAAAACAAAAACAAAGTAGAACCAGCATGCCTGAACTCTGTGGGGCCCTACATTAGGGAATTGGTTTGGGTGGAGAAGAGGGACCACAGCTGAGCTTCTTCCTTTCCATCCAAGCCCACAGATCTGGGGTTTTGCTGAGTGCTCCTAGGGATGTATGAGAAATTTGTTTCAGTTCATTTTTGATCAGGATTTACCCAGTTCACACTTTCTGTACTGAACATAGAATTGGATGCAATCTGTGATCAAAGTCTATACATCTCCGAGCTTGCAATGTGTTTTGCAGACCCCGCCCAAAATGGGTTCGACAGCATGCATATATTTGAAAAATGTGTATGAAAAATGCATACTTTCTGGAAGATGCACACAAATATGCTTTAACCAATGGGAGAAGAATGTGTACATTTCCAAGATGTACACAACTGATGTATACGTTTGGAAAAATATACACCAATATATGCACATATTCATGTGAAAAGAAAAAACCAAAGTTCACAATCTGAGTTGCAACGAGCTTCAAGATGGAATTTGGAGAACGTTGGTGAGCTCAGGTTTTGCTGATTGGCAGACAAACTCTTATCCCGAAGGATGCATCAGGTCTTTAAGTGGCAGAGCCAAGACAATTCCCTCCTCCAGTAGGCCTGAGGCCATTGTTTGCATGCTCCTCTCTGCTGCCAGGGATGTCTATCAGTTTGAAAGAGTCATGCATGCATGCACCACCCTCTTGCCACTGTGCCTTTAGGGATGGAGAAAACAGAAGTAATGTTAACACACACACCCGGTTTTGACAAAAGTAAGAGATCTCTACCATTGGCTCTTGATCCTATAATTTGTCACCTTCTTCATCCATACATAGAAACTGTAGGTGATAGGGAGGGACCATCACTTAGTGGTAGAGGACATGCTTTGCAAACACAAAGTCTCAGGTTCACCCTCTGGTATTTTGTTATTGTTGTTTGTTTGGGGTTTTGTTTGTTTGTTTGTTTGAATCAAACAGCAGCAGAAGGATCTGTGTCTGAGACCCTGGAGAACTGCTGCAATTAAGAGTAGACAGGGACACACAAGCTTTTCGGCCTTGAGGTCTAAATCCTGGTTTGCCAGGGTGTCCAGTTGCTGCACATGTGCACACGCACACTCACATTGGGGTGGGGTGGGAGAAGCACACCCTGGGGTGGGGGAGAGCCACACACACACACACACACACACACACACTGGAGGTGGGACATCTCAGATCATTCCCTTGATGCCATTAGCAGTGATCCAGGGTGCTTCTGTATAGCTGGGGCAGGGAGATCACTGCATTAGAAAATACTGAGCTACATGGGAGAAAGGGCTGACCTGGTAATGAGGCAGGTCTTTATGGTCCTACTATGTTATACAGTTGGCTGTGGGACAACTTCGTAACAATGTGCGAATCAGCAAAATTCGAGCTTGCTGAAGTTCTCTGAACTCAGCCTCAAAGCCCGTTCTGACTCGAGTCCATATAAGATTGCAAGCTTTGTTTTTGTTTTCGTTTCACATGAAAATCCATGTGTACTTTTCATGCAGATTTTTCCCTGATGTAAACATCAATTGTGCACATCTCTGAAACACACACACTCTTATCCCATTGATTAAAATGTTTTTGTGCACATTTTTCAAAAGCGCACATTTTTCATGTGCATTTTGCAAATGTACTCATGATGTCTAGAGGCCCATCTAGAGGAAAAGTGGAACAAAAGGAGCATAGTGGAACATAGTAGGACCATAAAGACCTGCCTCATTACCAGGTCAGCCCTTTCTCCCATGTAGCTCAGTATTTTCTAAAGCAGTGATCTCCCTGCCCCAGCTATACAGAAGCACCCTGGATCACTGCTAATGGCATCAAGGGAATTGGGGGGGGGGGGGTCTGCTAATCACATTGCAAGCTTGGAAATGTATGGAGTTTCGACAGAAGATTGTGTCCAAGTCTGTGTTCAGTCTGGAAGGTGTGAATTGGGTAAATCCTGATCAAAAATGAACTGAAATGACTTTCTCATACTTCCGTAGGGACAAGTCATGTGGGCTACTAAAGAGGCACACAAAGCATCATGGGTATGTTATGGCTATTTCTTCCATATGGGACTTCACCTTTCATACCATCCTCCATGGTTTGCCTTCCTGTAGTTTAAGTTGCCAGGCAGCAGAAATCCCCGCATTCTGATCCATATGAATGATGATAATCAAACACTGCATGCTATGCCAAAAGAGAAATAATAATGTTTATCTGGTGAAAAAATAATGATTTGCTTGTAGGTGTAGATGAGACTTAAACAGCTTTCCAAGTCCTTATATTTGAGAGCCAAAGAAATGGTTGAATAGTCTTTAATATTAGGCCTGCATTTATTCCTTTTGTAAACCTCCTTTTCCATGTGCTTCCTATTTGAATAGTGATGGCAAGGGTTCACACCAAAAAAGAGGTGCACATATGAGTTAATTTGTTCTTAGAGTTTTAAAAATATAATAGCAGGGGTCACCCAGGGGGCAGAGCCAATCAACTGTCCTGGATTCATGCAGAGACCCTGGGGTGCAAGTAGGGTTCCAGAGCTGAAGATGTTTGCTTCTTAACTTGGGCTTATAGCATATAAAAACTCAGTTCTATTCAACATTTTGTGTGCCTTTTGTAACCAGGTAAGTTTTGCTTTGCCAAGCCTTCACCCAGGGGATTCAGTTATTCAGCTACTCATGCTTACTTTTCCAACTACCAGATGAATCACTGATGTATGATTTTCTAGTAACCCCCAATTATTCCTGTGAATTGGGCATCATAAGAAGGTAAGAAGAGGCCTGCTAAATCAGAACAAAGGTCAAACTAGGACACCATCCTGTTCCTCACAGTGGCCAATCAGATGCTTCCAGGATACCCACTAGGAGAACGTGCCACTAACAACTTTCCCCCACTGTTGCCTCCCAAAAACTGGCCTTTAGTGGCTACTGCCTCTGAACAAGGAGGAAGTAGCAATATCCTCAGAGTCACTGTCACTGGAGGCTTTATACCCTGCGGGTTCCCAGTCCTGGGCTATGACACTTACACATGTTCAATTTTGGCCGCTTATGCATTGCCAAAAAAGAGAAAATGCATCTGCAAGAAATGGTGAACAAAATATGGTTTTGCATAAAATTAGTTATCCTAATTTATATGTTTAGATGCAATTTTTATTTCTGTAATTTAAATAGAAATGTATGTAATGCATCTCACCATAGTGGGCAAGCCTGTGACCAGGTGACCTGTGTGTCTGTTCAATCTGTGGTCCAGGTGCTCACTGCTGGTAGACTACTTTTATTTATTTATTTATTTATTTATTTATGGTCTACCGACCACACCAATACGTACAACAATACAAACAGGATACACCAGCTCTTAATTATACACTCAAATAAAAACTTAGAAAATAAAAACAGAATCAGACAAGCATAGAAGGTCTAGTCACAATAGCAATATTCAAAAATTTTGCAACTTTCTTGGTAATTGAGCTATTTGAGCCGTCAAGCAGAGTGGACAAAAGAAACTCTGAGGATCCAAAAGTCTGGAGGGTAGAACATTAAATCGAGCCAAGGAAAACGCTCTCCTATATTTTGGAATAGATAACCAATCTAAGTATAGCATCCCATTTGGTAGACTACTTCAACCCCCTGCTCTCTCTTCTTAGAGTTCTTTATATTTAAACCGGACTTGGACCTCATAGCTCTTCAATTAGATGCCTTCAAAAGTTCAAACAGAGGACTGTCCTCTGTAAAGTAGGATACATGGCCATCTTATGAAAGGAGTCCACAGACATACAAATGTACCTATGTGGCTCTCTACACACACACACGTGCGTGCACGCGGCGCACACACACACACACACACACACACACACACACACACACGAACCATGAAAAAGCTGGGTCGCCAGTTATGTGCTCTACAGATTTGTGGCTGTACATGTGTAATCCTGATTCTAAAATTCTAATGAAAGTGCACAGGTTGGGGGCAGGACCTGCCATCATGATGCCCCACCAACCCAATGCACTTTCAGTCTATGCATGCTCATTATGTGAAAAACTATTGTGTGTGTTATCTGGGTGGAAGAGCAAGAAGTCACAATAGAGACCAGGGTGTCTGAGACATCTCTCTCAGTTCATCATCAATGCAATAAATGTAAGCCAGAGCAAATATTTGTGTCAGGGTAATTGACTGGAGAGCATATTAATTGCACCAGTTAGTAAGTAATTATCAGGAAACACCAGGAGAAATCCTTTTCTGGTGCACGGAATATGGGAAACAAATTTTCGATTTAATATCCTAATAGATTGTGCCTTATCGCTTGTTTCACTGGGGATTTGTTTAACTGAGACGCCAGCTGATATGAGCAGTCATTTAAATTGAAAAATGGTGATTCCTTCCCCCCACAACCTTGATACAACTCCTATCAGCCTCAGGAAGTGACAATAACATATCTCTTAGCCAAGACAATGTAAGGATTAGCTGGAAAACAAAGAGGCTTTATTTTATATCTCGGAAATAGAAAATAAATAGGTTAAAAGAAGAAGAAGCTTTGTCTTGTATAGAAAGCTCGGTTGTTAGCAGCACAGGGACTACTGTTGTTCATGTCATATTGGCCAGGCTTATCTCAGGACTTCATCATCTTGCCATTTCTCTTCTGGCTTGCATTGTTTTCTTCCAATTATGGAATGAGTGAAGTGGTGAAGGGCATACAGGTGGCTGCCTAGGTAGGAAGTAAGAATGATATTATTGTTGAGGAGAGGAAGTCAAGGACATGATGCCCCACCTTACCTCTGGGTGCCGTGACTGATTGCAATGCTCCTGAGCCACATTCCAGGCCAAGCGAATGTGGTAGCATTCATGTTTAGACCATGTACATGCAGCCGTAGCTAGCACTATGGGCAGAAGGGCACAGCTCTCCCTATGAAAAGGAGGGGAGGGTGCATTACAATTAAAGACAACTGCATCATCTTAAAAACATAAGAACTTTGTTGAATCAGATTAAGGTGGCATCTAATGCAGGGTTGGAGAACATATAGTCCCTCCAGATGTTGGACTGCAACTCGCATGGTGCCTCACCGTTGGCTATGGTTGCTAGGGCTGATGGGAGATGCTGTCCAACAAGATCTGGAGGACCACGTGTTCCCAACTTCTGATGTAATGCAACATCTTGTTTCTCTACTGTGGCCGTCCAGATGCCTCTGGAAAGCCCACACACAGGATATGAAGGCAATAGCCCGCTTCCATAGTTGCTCCCTAAAAGCTAGGATATAGTGGCTAGGGTTGGGTGAGGATTTTGCTTAGTTTGTGTTTCAGTAAGAACTTGCCAAATTTTAAAAATTTCTTCATAAACAGGATGGGGGGGGGGGGTCAGCTTTGTTTGTTTTTCTTTTTAAATTAGAACCTGGGAGAAAGTGAAACTGACAGAATCATCAATCCAGGCAGAGGACTTGGAGTGCTTAGCTCTCAAAATATGCATTCGAATCCCTGTGTATTCAACCACTATCAATCAAGCGGCAATCACTTAGGATTGGACTCTTAGGGTGCAATCTTATGAATGTTTAGACAGAATAAAGTCCTACAACTCCCAGAATAACCCTGTATGTGGCATGCTAGTTGCAGGACTTTTTTTTCTGTCTAAACATTCATAAGATTTTGCTCACAGCCTGACAGACTCATCTACGCAGGCCCAGGTCTTTGAATGCTTAGCTCTTAAAGGTCTGTGTTTGAATCCCTGTGTGTTCGACCATATTTGTGGTGCTGAATTAGGGTTGCTACCTCTTTTTTCTGACAGGCTCCTCATTTTTAACAGCTATATGGCAGGCAAGTACAACCCTCTGCACTTTCAACACCATGCTTTCCTTTCCCTCCTTGCTTTCCTTTCTTTTCAAATTACCCCTTTCCTTTCCCCTTCTACCCATGCTTTTGTTTTCTTTCTTTTTCTTTTTTGAAAAAAAATATAGTAGCCATAACAGGTGTGTAAGTGATGACTGTAAATGGTTTTATATGTTAGACACAGAACTTAACACATGCCAGCGGCCTAAAGGGAAGGAGAGGAGAGGGAACCATGGTAAACAGAGGTTTATTGTTATATACCTTGTACCATCAACTGTATAATTGGAAAGAAGGGAGGGGGGGTTCTTTTGTTGTTTTTAAAAAAACAATCTGAAAAAATGTTCAATAAATAACAAAAATAGAAAGGAAGGAAGGAAGGCAGACAGGAAGAATTAAAGCTGCTAAGTCAGTGGACAGTATCCAACAGTATCATTCAGCTATCACTAGTGGAGCTCTGCCAAATCCTTTTATTGCACAAGCAGTTGTGCATAAGCTTGTGCAATGGGTTGCGCAAGCAGAAAGTGCAGTGGGTTGAACAGGTTGCACACCAGGTTGCATGAGAGCTATGCACAACCTGTTTCACAATTGGTTGCACAAGCATAATGCACAACCACTTGGCAACTGCGCTTGCACAAACATAACTTTAGTTGGATTCTTCTCTTGCACATGGTTTGGAAGCTAGTTTCCGCTAATGCAAAGTTATTTGCGGTAACAGAATGACAACGTCAGATACTGCTGCCCAGGACCTTGCTTGTCTCAACAAGGCTTATTGACCACAATTAGGAGAAGTGTACTACCCTGTATCTCACAGAAACCATTTTTCTACCATGCTTAAACATCAATGGGCAGTGAAAGGGGGAGAAACATGTCATCCATTCCTTCGTCCACACAGGGTTCTAAAAAATTCTGCCAGACATTTTGGATTTTATCTTCCCTCCCTCTGTTTACGTAAACTATTAATTCATGAGCTGCAAAGTCCAAAAGGTATTTCACCAACTGATCCACATCAGGGGTCTGTTTGAGGGACAGTTTGTCAGTCAATTTCTCACATAAAAAATGTTGGATCCCAAGTCTGCCCATGTCACATGGACTGACATTCTGTCCACCCACCCGCATACATGCCCTAGAATATGTTCTCCTTAGTCCTAGATATATGGTGGGTGGATGTGATAATTCAGTAGTGAAAGATATTCTAAACATGGACAGAGGTTATTTAGTAATGATATGAATACTATTCCTACTGCTGCCAAGACTGATTATTTGCTGAGGTTCTGTACACATAAGAAAACAGGCTCTTCCCACATACAGTAATACCTTGGATTGCAAGTGTCCCAGGGATCACAGGATTCTTTGCAGTTCCCCAGTCTGAGGCTCTAGACACTGCTATAACCTTGGAAGGGGGACCTCAGTATCTAATCCCTCCTCCTACCCTACCCTACCCTACCCTACCCTTCCCTTGCCCCTCTCCTGCTTCCTTGCATCCACCATGGAAAGAACCACGCTGGCTGCTTCCCAAGGTCATGAATGTGGCCTTGGAGGACCTCCGAGAAGTCTGCAGGGAGGCATTCCAGTGTGTGGAGAGGGGAGGGGAGATGAGAGGCCAGATTATGAAGAATCCTATGGCCTTTCCAGCCCCAGCCCTGCCCCTGCCAGTGCACCTCACTTAGACGTCTAGAAGCCCATCTAGAGGAACAGTGAAACAAAAGGAACGCGGAGAGGTGAAAATCACCTCCATCACTCCTCCCAGCAGAAGCCCAGCAGGGTGTTGGATTCATGGAAACCTTCAAGTTTGGAGGCTTCCATCTCACATAAGTGCACAACCCGTAGGATTACACCCTAATATACTAGGGAATATGTCCTTCAGATTAAGATCTTCATAACAAAATAAATCCATCTTGTTCAGTACAATAGCATTTGGCTCCAAATTAAATTCGATACAGAGAGTCAAGTTCCAGTTTTTCCATTTATTTTTTTTGTAAAACTTCCAAAAATTCCAGCCCATTCTCTCTTACACACACTTCTCTGAAGAGCAATGGTACAACCCCTGCTTACAAATCCTTGGAACCTAATTATCTAGCACAGACTGTGACTCTACAGTGGGAAGATTTATGGGAGGTTTCTACTTTCCACTTACAAATCTCAGCTGCATATACAATAGTGGAGTTATTCTTGCAGAATGGAATTGCTTCAGTTCTCTTTGCACTCCTTTTCTTTGTGCTGTATAAGGGTTGGGGGGGAAGTCACTCAATTAAAGTGACATTTTACTAATGGTGGATTATGCCAGCGAGTGAGTAGTCAACGCTTTATCTGTCACATTTAGGTTTCTACCTTCCATTTAAATAACAGCACATTTTGACATTTTTTTCTCCTTTTGTGAAATCTTTTCTCCTAGAGTTGCTAAGCAATAAATCAAACATGGAAATCAGAACAGAACTTAAGGAGAAGAACAAGGGGGAAAATATCTAATTTCTGACGGCTGGCTGGCAATGAAATATGGAAGTTAAAATCTAGAGAACTCTGCACCACCCTGCAAAGGTTACCACAGGATGAAAGGATAAAAAAAGACAGGCTGGGAAGAAACCTCTCCACCCACTGCCACACAAAGTTTCCCCCTCCTTAATTAAAATGGAAATAAAAATAATAATTCTCACAGAGTTTGTTAGAAAATGTGTGTTGATTTTCTTTCATTGCATGAGACTGAGGTATAGTTTAAAGTGTTTATTTACCTTTCTCATGAATTTATGTACCTTTAAAAGTTGCTGAAATTTAGGGAGGGACAGTCTCAGTAATGACAGAGTACAATCACTCAGTCTAGGACTATTTGATAGAATCATAGAAAACGTAGAGTTGGAAGGGGCCTACAAGGCCATCGAGTCCAACCCCCTGCTCAGTGCAGGAATCCAGGTCAAAGCATCCCTGACAGATGGCCGTCCAGCTGCACCTGGAATGCCTCCAGAGTGGGGGAGCCCACCACCTCCCTAGCTAGTTGGTTCCATTGTCTTATTGCTCTGACAGTCAGGAAATTTTTCCTGATGTTTAGGTGGAATCTGGGTTCCTGTAACTTGAGCCCATTATTCCGTGTCCTGCAAACTGGGATGATCGAGAAGAGATCCTCTGTGTGACAACCCTTCAAGTACTGGAAGAGTGCTATCATGTCTCCCCTCAGTCTCCTCTTCTGAAGGCTAAACATGCCCAGTTCTTTCAGTCTCTCCTCATAGGGCATTGTTTCCAGTGCCTTTATCATCTTTGTTCATTGCCCTCCTCTGAACCCTCTCCAGTTTGTCTACATGCTTCTTAAAGTGTGGTGCCGAGAACTGGACACAGTACTCAAGATGAGGCCTAACCAGTACTGAGTAAAGGGGAATTATCACTGCACGCGATTTGGAAGCTATACTTCTATTAATGCAGCCCAAAATAGCATTTGCCTTCTTTGCAGCCACATTGCATTGCTGGCTCATATTCAGTTTGTGATTTGCTGGCTGGTACATCACTGCACTAGTGCTAAATGCCCATTGAAGAACAGATGGCTCTGTGCCAAATCTTCTGTTCGCACTGGAGGACATACTCAAATGCCCAGTTGGCAGGCAGACTGCGGCTATTTGGATGTGTGTGTTTATTCCACATTGTTATTGGCAGTCATCAGCTATTTGGATGTAATTAATAATGTTGCAAAAGTGTGTATCTCGCATTTATAGTTGGCCATTATTAGTCATTTGGGTGTTGTAACATATGCTGCTGATATTGCTTTATTATGATCATGTTTAATATGTGTATATGTGTTTTTGAATTTTTTTAAAAGTATATTTTAACACTGACTGAGCCAGAGGGCACCATTGCCCATTATTATGTATTGACTTTATTTTTGTACTCTCTCTCTCTCTCTCCCTGGTGTGTGTGTGTGTGTTGCATTCATAGTGAGCAAGTGCAAACACAAACAGGAATGCAATTCTCGGGAAATGTTTGCAAATTCCCAAACTTGTGTTTGTATTCAAAAGTGCACAATTGTGCACCTCCAAAAATGTGCACCTGTACATTCCTACCCACCCCACCACAATCTACATTTTAATGCTTTAGCCTATTGGGGGAAATGCACATTTTTGATTGGGGGGAAATATACATTTTCAAAAATGTCTATATTTCTGAATTGGGAAAAACACACACTATTAAAATTATATCTTTTTCCTGATCAGAAAAAAAGACACTTGCGTTTAAGAATGCAAATGAGGTGAAATGAACTTCAAGGAAGAATTTGGAGAACTTCACTGAACTTGAACATCGCATGCTCACTCATCCCTAAAATAATTTTGTTCCTGTTCACAAATCATGGAAACATGTCCCATTCACAATCCTGAAACACAATTTGTGAGAAATGTTTGCAATTTCCTGAACTTGTGTTCATGTATGAAAGTACATAGTTATACAAGCGTGAATTTCCCCCAAAACCTGCATTTTCACACTTCAGCCTATGAGGGGGGATTGTACATTTTCAATTATGAAAAGTTCACTTTTTAAAATGTGAATTTTTCATGATCAGAAAAAAAGAGATGCTCATATTCAGGAATATGAATGAAGTGAACCGAGGTTCGAAGAGGAATTTGGAGAACCTCAACAAGCTCTAATATAACATGTTCACCTTCTGAAAAGATGTCTGTCCAGCCTCTGTTTGAAGACCTCCATGAGGGAGAGCAAACCACCCCTGTAGGTAATTGGTTCAATTGTCAAACATTTCATATTGTTAAGAAGTTCCTGCAAATGTCGAACCAAAATATACCATCCTGTAACTTAAACCCAGCAGCTCTAATCCTGCCCTCTCAGGCAGCAGAGAACAAGTATTTTCTCTCTTCTGCCCTTCAGTATTTGAAGATCATGTTTCCACTTAGTCCTCTCTTCTCCAGGCTAAACATACCAGCTCTTTCAACCTTTCTTCATAGCACTTCCCCCCACACACACACACATACCCCATACCATTTCTGTTGGGTTTCTCAGAACCTGTTTCAGTTTGTCAACATCCTTCTTAAAGTGCAGCACCCAGTACTGGCCATAGTACTCCAGATGAGATCTAACTAGTGTGGAATAAAATGGAACTATTACTTCTTATGGCTTGGAAACTATTGTTCTTCAATGCAACTAAAACTCACATCAGCTATTTTTGCAGCCAGATCACACTGCTGATTCATGTTCAGGTTGTGATTGACTATAATCCCAAGATCCTTTTATCCAGATATGCCCCATCCTATGCCTGTGCATTTGATTTTTTTCCTGCCCAAATAGAGAACTTTGCATTTGTCTGGGTTGAATTTCAGTGTGTTAGTGTCAGCTCAGCTTTGCATGTTATCAAGGTCATTTGGAATGTTATTTCTGTCTTCTGAGGTGTTAGTTATCCCTCCCAGTTTTGTGACATTTGCAAATCTGACAAGGATTTTCACCATCCTTTCAACTAAAGCACTGATTAAAATGTTGAAGATTACCAGGTGCTGCTGGACAGAGCCCAGCAGCACCCCCACTTAAAACTTCCGTCCAGGGACCATTGATGAGCACTGTTTGAGTACAGTTTTCCAACCAGCTCTGAACTCACCTGATCTAGCCAATATTTAGTCCACATCTAGCCAACAGGTTTCTAACCAAAATAACCAGTTTCTAACCAGTTTTCTAACCAAAATATTATGGGGAACTTTATCAAAGAAAACTGCCAAGATCATACTCTCTTTATACAAATATATGGTGTGACCACATTTAGTAAACTGTGTACAGTTCTGGCCCCAACACCTAAAAAAGGCCATCATAGAGCTTGAAAAAGTGCAGAAAAGGACAACTAAATTGGCCCAGGGACTGGAGCAACTCCTCCATGAGAAAAGGTTACAACAGCTGGGATTGTTTGGTTTAGAAAATAGGTGAGTAAAGGGAGACATGTCATAGAGGTGTGCAGGATTATGCATGGTGTGGAGGAAGTGGATAGGGAGACATTTTTCTCCCTCTCTCATAATACTAGAACCTGGCGTCATCCCATGAAGCTGATTGGTGAGAGACCCAGGACATATAAAAGGAAGTACTTCTTCACACAGCACATAGTTAAACTATGCAATTTACTTTCACAAGATGTGGTGGTGGCCACCAATTTAGACAGCTTTAGAAGGGGACTGGACAAATTCATGGAGGATAAGGCTATTAATGGCTACTGATGGCTATATGGTATCTCCAGTATCAGAGGCAGTATGCCTGCGTACATCAGTTGCTGGGGCACATGGGCAGGAGGGTGTTGTTGCACTCATGTCCTGCTTGTGGGATCCTGTGGGCAGTTGGTTGGCCACTATGTGAACAGAATGCTGGTCTGAATGGACCCTTGATCTGATCCAGCATGGATCTGCTTATGTTCTTAAATGTTTTTTCCACACCATTTCCCAAATCCACTAAGATAATGACCCTTAAAAAAAAGAAAGAAATATTAGCCTGACAGGAATTATTGACAAGTCCATGCTGGTTTCTAATCATTGCATCTGTCAATTTCCATACTGCCCTTTTTATAATCTGTTCTAGTATCTTCTCTGTATCAATGTCAGACTGACAGTTCTGTAGTTTCCTGGATCCTCCTTTCCCCACTTTTTGGAGATTGGGGCATTTGCCCATCACCACTCTTATAGGACCTCACTGGTTCTCAAGGATAGATTCGGGTTCTGAGAAAACACCTGCAAGTTCCCTAGGATGTAATTAATCTTGAAGACTTGAACACATTTAAGCTAGCTAGGAATTTCCTGAACAACTCCTAATAAAACTTGAATTGCAACACTGACCCCTCACCATTCACACTACTTTAGCAAGGTTGCACATAGTACCTCTTTTGGGAGAGGATGGAGGCAAAATAGGAGTTGAGCGGTTCCTCCTGGCTCCTTCTCAAGATGTCCTGAAAAAACTCTGGTGGAAGGAGGCAATGGTAGTTGAGAAGGTGAGACTGAACATCTATGTATCCTGAGCTCTGAATAGGTAAAAGGAAACCTTGGTCAGGACCACCAGGTCGATCATTAGGTGTACTTCTGTGGGTGAAAAAGTGCAGTCTTTTTCTGAGTAGTTGTCCCAGGGGACACACCACATTTTCCTCATTGTGTTTTGAATAGGGATGGATGAGTCTTACTTGTACACCTTTCTCACAAGCTTTAAGAACCAGTGTGATTAGCTTCATCCACATTTCATTGGAAGGGGGAGGGAGGGAGGATCTTGTGACTTTTATTTTAAAAAGTAACCATTCCACTCATCATCTGAGCACTGGCTTCTTTAACCTCACAATCATCAATGGTTGTATTATTTCTCAGCATCTGCTCCATTGCCTGGAAGCTGGGGCATGGCAGGTGCCAACAAGACTTCAAGCACATGCAACTGCTCACTGGGTGGCAACCTAAATAATAAAATTAATGCTTTTTTTTTTCTTGGACCAACTCACCAGATATACCATCTGTCTCTTCTTCTTCTTCTTCTTCTTCTTCTTCTTCTTCTTCTTCTTCTTCTTCTTCTTCTTCTTCTTCTTCTTCTTCTTCTTCTTCTTCTTCTGTGTAATAGATCTTTCAAAGAGGTTCCAAAACAAATTCCTCTCATAATGTGAACATGATTACAGATAACAACATCATTGTGTCTCTGTCCAAAGTGCATTTGCATTACAGTGGAGCCATGCACTGTGCTGTTGCCTTTGCATTGCAAAATTAGTATTTTGTGTGAGAGCATTTAACATGAGTTTGCATGCAATCTGGAGCATGGATGCTGCAGGCAGATTCCAAGGCCATTTCTAAGGACCATACCCCTCTTGATCCACATGCTACTGTAAATGTAGGGTCACTAGTGTGCATTAGGTATTAATTATGAACATGAACCTTCACAGAAGAGACTTATGCCCCCCCCCCCAAAGGGATGCACACAGTGAATGTTCAGGAGGGAGGCATGCAGTAAAGGATGTAGGCAAAACATTCTTGAGATTTCAGGAGTTATGATGGATTTAGAGCAGGAGTGGATCACATGTGCCCCGTGCGCCTCATCATGTGCCCCCTGGCTTCTTTTGCAGCCCTGAGTGCTGCCACCACTGAAATTGCCACCATGCCCATGGTGTAAATAAAAAATAGTGATTTTGCTTGAAAACAAGATATGCAGGGAGCACATGTGGCTTGCCCCAGTGTACCTTGTTTTCAAGCAAAAATGTTGCTTTGGGGGCACCATTTCAGTGGCAAATTTGGCAGCTGGGATGCAGCTCCTGGTGGGTTCCAGAGGGAGGATAATATACCCTGAACCCTGTATCTTCCATATCAAGCTTGCAGAACCTCAGGCCTAGGGGTCAAATCTGCCCCAGTAATGGAGTAATAAAAGTCCATCAGCCCAGGTGCTGGTGTGGATATTTGCTCAGTTGCAAGCAAGATACACTCTCCTGCCAAAAGCATTAGGACAATTCGTTTGTAGCAGACTGCCTATAATTTGTAAGCCTCCTCTGTTAGTGCTGTGCTGAAAATTTCTCCCACATTTTTGACCATTCTCATTCAATTTGATAGAAAAGAAATTGCTTTTGAAAAGAAATTCAATGGTGAGGAAAATTTCAAATTCAATAGTGAAGGGATATTCTCATGGGTTGAGTTCCTGGGTTCTTGTGCTTGCTTTACTTGTGAGGTGGCCAAGGAGTGTGCGTGGGTGTCCTGTCTTTCGCTGTACAATCATCTCTCCGACAGCCTGTAGCCCCCCCCCCTCAGCTTCCCACGCTTCAATTAAAGTCCAGGGGAAGGCATCGTGAGTAATTCCTCCCATAGGGTGTTTTCAGCTAAGGAAGTGTAGAGCAATGGGAGGCCGCAGAGCAATGGAGAGATGTGTAATACAAAGAACACACAGACACACACGCACGCACACGTATGTCTTCAGCAGGTGCTGAAAATAAAACTGAATCAGTGCATGTCTGACATCAGCAGGCAGGGAGTTCCACAGAGCGAGAGACAGTAGACTGAAGGCTTTACTCTGAGTGAACTCCAAACAGACCACAGGTCTGTGCAAAACCATCAGGAGGACCTCATTATTATATTAATGCCCTGCTTTTTATGATTGGCTCCCAAAGTAGACACCTAGTATACTTGTTCTCTGTTTGAACCTTAGGGCTAGTTTCCTGGACTTACACTTTACAGATCCTGTGGGGTTGTGTTAATGTTAAATAAAAGTGGTCTAGTTCACCCAAGCACTACAGAACTATTCCTGCTAAGGCTGGGAGCTGTCTTTCATAGCAGGGATGTCAGGAACAAGGCAGCCACCTCAGGTTCCTTGGAAGAAAAAAGGTGGGATATAAATGTGGGGATAGCTAGATGATCGATCGACCGACCGACCGACCGACAGACAGACAGACAGACAGACAGACTTCCTACTATGGAAGTCAGCTCAATGTCACCAAGAACAGTTCTTGTAGTTCAGGAAGATCAGCCTGGCAGGGGAGCTGTCCAGCAGAGAAAGGTGTTGCTTCAGCAAGGACTAGGCACCACCAACTGAGCAGCTTTATAAGGAATGCTGTTGCCCCATCGCTTCCTGGTTCATCAGTAGGGCCCCAATGCAGAGCATCCTTCCTCCTCACAAGTAGGGCTAAAAGATATCTGATGTTCTGCCAGATGAGCATTGCATCTATGGCTCTGAGCTTCTGTCCGGATCTGCTGCCACCTTTGTTCATGCGGTCCTAGAGGTGAACCTACTGGGCCTGATGCAAGGGAATGGGACCAGTCCAGGTGCTTAGGATCCTTCAATGCCACAGCCTCCTCAAGTGGGACGTTGCTTCTGGTGCTGGTCTCTGAAAGGCCACTGGCATTACTCCTGACTCTTGCAAGCGCTAGGACTAGAAGCAGGATCTTCCTCCTCTTCTGCAGTCTCCTCAGGTTCCAGGGCTGCCCTGGCAGGAAGTGGTGGGACACAACGGCAGCTTCCATGATCCTCCATTTTATCCTCACAACAACCCTGTGAGGTAGATTAGACTGAGAGTCACTGAATGATGACACTAAGTCACTCCTTGAGCTTCATGGCAGAGTGAGGACAAGAACCCGGTTCTTCCAAGTCCCAGTCGAACACCCTAACCACTACATCACACTGACTCCTAGTGTGTGTGTGTGTGTGTGTGCGTGCGTGCGTGCATGCGTGCGTGCGTGTTCAGACTCAGTGCTCGGAAGAACACCAGGCATCTGGGTCTAGCTCCCATTTTAATTTCCCACAATGCCTCAAAGTAGCATTGCTCTAAGGCAATTGTGGGAGTGGCAGCCCCCAACCACTGGATGCTGCTTGAAGCCCTGCTGTGCCTGATGCTTGCCTGTGGTGCCAGCAGGTAAGTCTGCCAGGATCCATCAGTGGAGGAGGAGGGCCACCAGAGGGCACTTTGTCCAGGGCCCCCTCAAAACAGGAGGCAGCCCTGGCTGCCTAGGTGAAACTGTGAGCCAGACTAGACATTATTCCTGAGTGTGGCTGATTTAAAGAAACAAACAAACAGAACACCTGGCACCAGAAAAGGGGAAGCCATATCTAAACTGTGGTGTGTGGAAGAAGAAGGCCCAACACACAGCCCAGAGCTGGAGGTAGGCTCTGGACATACTCAGGTGGAAGCTTGCTCTTGTCCCATGGCCTTTCCACCAATTAGGCTTCAAGCAGTTAAAAAAAAGAGAGAGTAAAATATCAGAACAGCAACAACAAAAACACAAAGTAAACAAGAGAACCCAAAAACATCAGCAAAGGTAGCAGCCTAAAAATGGTAGAAAGCTGCTCCATTGTTTTTCCCATCCAAAAACAAGCTACATTTAACCTTGTACCTAAAAGATAACAGAGTAGGTTCCTGTGCTTGGGGGGTGGTATTCCACCATCAGGATGCCACCACAGAGAAGGCCCTGACTCTGGTAATAATCTGCCTAATCTCCAAATACAGGGGGCATCTAGAGCAGGGCCTCAGTTGATTATGTCAGCAGGTGGTCAGGTTCATATGGGAGAAGGCAGTCCATCAGACACCTATGCCATTTTTACACAGTTTTGTCAGTTGGCATCCCTGCCTCACCACTACTACCCCTACCTTCTACAAACACTTTTCCTAACTCCTGATGAATTGCTGTTGCTGTTTACCCAATGAACATACCCCCAGATTTTTCTTCTATATCCTTCTTTAGTATCCCTGGCCTAGCATGTCCTTTTCTCCCTGGATCCCTATATTGGCACTAGGTCCTTACTGCCTTCACCAGCTCACTCTGCCTCTTGGCCCAATTCCCACTGTTGGCGAAGGGCAAAAGGGCAAATGAGTGAGCAGGCAGAACCATCTGCAGATCCTTCTCCTTGCTTCTGTCACACACTCACACTCTCCATCCAGGCCAGAGAGGGTGAGCAGGCAAGTTGGATCAATACCAAGAAGAAGAGCAGCAGGGTCGGGGGGGGGGGGAATCTGGTGGTCAGCTGTGGGACCCCTGCTGGCTTGCGGGCCCTGGCATATGCCCAACTATGCTGATCCCTGGTACCAGCCCTAGCATCATGCTTTTCATGCTTTCATTGCCACCTCTGTTGCTCTTGTATGGCAGAACCACATATAATAGCCCTTTCAGTCTATTGCCACAGCAAAACACACCCATCTCTCCCTCATTCATGTGCACAGCACAGGTTTTTGATGGGAGTGTCCTTATAATGACCACTGTCTGCCTAATCATGAGTGAATTGCCAGTTCATTAAGCATTCCAGGCAATCATAAGGTTAAATCAAACAGAAGAATCTCTACTGGCTGATAACGCGTGAAATAAAAGTAGGAGGGAGTCAGTGTCTCTGGCAAGCACAGAGTGGCAGGAGTGGTAATTTTCTGAATTGTATCATTAATAAAATATATCTTATTCTATTTGATGCTGGCTTTGGAAGGTTCCTGTATGATTATTACGTTTTCAAGCATCAGAATTTTTTATTTTTTTTTACTTCTAACAGCTTTACCCGGGGCTAAATTGAGATCTAATACAAAATTCAGAAAGGCTCTGCAGAAACGCCATTAAAATTTTAACTTTATGTTCTTTTAGGGAGCTTAAAAGCTATTGAAGGAAAGCCAAAAAGAATTTAATTGTAAGATTTCAGGGAGCTGGGAATAAGCCCCAGCTTCCCCAAACTTTGGGTCCCTCTTAGATAAAGATTTGGCTGGTTATTTAAAATTTTATATATGACACGACTCCCCCGCTGCTCCCCTCTGCAACCCTTGGCTTTCTGCTCCCCTGTCACCAACATCAAATAGCCCCTTGGGGTTTAATATCAAACATGTGCCAGAGTGCATATTTGCCTGTAAGATATACCCTCTGACTTGCAAGATCTGACCCTGAATCCCATTAGTGCAAGGATAGTCTGTGATGATGACGCATTGTGAGGGAAATGCTTTCTGCACATGTTCAGAGGCATCCTTCTCTATTTTTACTTCACACGTTCTGCAGCTAAGGGTACAAAATGAGTTACTAGGCTCAGTGCCAGCTCCAGGTTCTTGAGTGCCCTTGGGAAGGCACCCTCCATGGGCCCCCTCCCTCAGTGAATCTACCTTCTCGCCGCCCTTGTCACCAGCTGCTCTTCCTCCTCATCCTCCTTCTCATCATCGCTACCACTTGCTGGCTTGACAGGCAGAGGGCCGGTGAGCAAGTAGGCAGGGGCATCTCCTGCTCCTCCTCCTCACCACCACCCTTGTCTAGGCCAGAGTGAGAGGCAGATGAAGAAGCAGGTTGCAATGGTGAAGAGTAGGGGCAACTCCAGGGGGCACTTGTCAGTGGGCCCCTGCTGGGATGTGGGCCCTTGGCAGGTGCCCTGACCATGCCTACCCTTAATGCCAGCCCTGACTAGGCTAAGCCATGGTGTCTCCCAGTTCAAATTAAGTAAGGAATTTCCCCAGGCTCTAAATCTTCTGTAAGGCTCTCCCTGATCCCCCTTCCCTCCTTCCTTCAACCCTTTAGCCTTATTTGTGTGTTACTCATGTGTAAGACTTTACCATGTGGAAGCAAGACCAGGGCCGCCACACGACACTTTTTTTAACCCAACATTGTGTCACAGTCACTGTCATCCAATATCCACACACTGAGCTTGGTTATTTGCATAGGAATCTCAAAGTGTGAGAGCAGGTGGTTGCATGTAGCGGCTTTGTGTGACTGAGATACCTGGTTGCTGGGGCGTCTCAATCACATGGATCGGATCCCCTACATCTGAACAGTAGTTCATGCATTGAGATTCCTTTGCAAACAACTGCACCCAGTGCGCACATATCGGATGATAGAGAGGCAACTTCAGGGGGCAGGGCTAATAGTATGGCCCCGCTCCTGATTCAATATGGTAAGTACAGGCTAAGAATGTTGAAGAAATCTGCTATAAATTCAAATGAGTTCAGTTTTCTGTGAAACTGACCTGCAGATTTCAGAGTGGACCACCTTCTTCCGAGTCGCATGGATTCAGCAGACTTGTGGACCTTTAAAAAAAAAAAAAAAAAAAAAACACTTTTGCGGGGATTTGTGCAGGTGCACATTTGCACTAATGAGCACTTCCACAAGTGCTCATTAGTGCAAGTATGCATGTGCAAATGAACAAAAGTCTCATACAAAAAATCTGATCCCATCAATGAGTGGATGACGGCATGAAAGACACCTGATGGTCCATCCGTGAACCTCAGACAGAATGGATTTAACAAAATCCATACATTCTTAGTATGGGCAAATAACCTGTGAACAGGGCTTTTACCTCTGTCACTTCTTGCACCTTATTTCTGTATTCTTTAATAATATTTATATACTCCTTAATATAATAAGATCCCTAAGCAGCTTTCATATAAACCTTCAGACATCTTGCCTCCTGGGTCCTATCCTTAGTCCCTACTACCTCTCCAGCACCTGTCAATGTATGTACGTACGTGTGTGTGTGTGTGTGTGTGTGTGTGAGAGAGAGAGAGAGAGAGAGAGAGAGAGACCCTCAGAGAAACTGACCTTCCACTTCCCTCAGAACAGCTCATTGATGCTATTATATGGCTGAGCCATACCACTTAGAAGTTAGAATGTTCATTACTATTCTGTGACATTACAGTAGCTCAGTCCCTGGCTGGGGCTGGGGCTGGGGCTGGGGCTGGGGCGGGTGGGCCTCATGAGATGACAGCCAGTTTTAGTTTTCTACCATTCAGCACCCACAGGTAGATATGTTTCAGCCTCAGCATCTCCCCATAGAAATGAACCGCTGAAAATGCCCTTTAGTCTGAAGCAACTCTGACAGATGTCTGCCTTCTGCTTAAAGAAATGGTTTTCTGCTACTTCTTGAGGAGCTCTCACTGTGACGAATATAGCCACTGGTGACAGCTTTGCTGTAATTCATGGGTCCATTCTTCATTTTGTGTAATCTACAGATATCTCCTTAGGTTTATTGCATGTAGCTTTCTGTGATAGCTCTAATTTATAATCTAGGGAGAAATGGCTCTCATAGGCTATTAGGTGCTAATGCTCTTGTATAATATTTTTAATATGCCACAGATGCTCATATTGGTTTAAATGCCAACTTCAATGATGTTAGGGAGAGCTCTTTGGTGTCATTCTGAGTTTATAGCAATGTGTGTGGGGGGAGTTCACTCAACATGCAGATACCTGCAAAAATATTCCACAGAGAAGTATTCCTCAGGTTGTTGGGTTTTTTTTATTTAGATGGAAAATATTTAAAATATATACAAAATGTACTATATAGACAGAAATCCATTGCATGAAACCATATTGTAGAGAGTGAAGACTCTACTTCCCAGTATAGGCCCATCTAAGGAATTACAATAAACAGACTTCAATATATAGCTTAACAAAGCTATACTCAGGTGAGAGGGTATGTCTCCCTTTTGGAAGAGACCATAGCTCAGTGGTAGAGCACAAGAGAAATCATTGGCATATCCAGATTTTAAAAAAGAATTTTAAGAAGCAAGTCATTTGTACCCTGGTAATCTCTAGACCAACCTTCATCAGGCCTGTGACTTACGCTGGCTCAGCTTGTCTGAGTGTGGAAAGCTAAGCAGGGTCAAACCTGGTTATTACTTAGATGGGAGACCCCTCCTCTAGTTTCCTGCATTGAGCAGGGGGTTGGACTCGTCAATAGCCTTGTAGGTTCCTTCCAACTCTATCTATGAAATCTATGAAATCTATGAAACCTGGTCCTCTCCAGATGTTTTGGACTACAACTTACAAGATTCCTCACCATTGGCCATGTGTGCTGGGACTGATGGGAACTCAAGTCCAAAATGCTGGAGGGCACCAAACTGGAGAAGCTGCTCCAACTAGAACTGCCCATGCTTGATAAAAGGCTGGGAGGGAAGGCTAAATCTTTTTGGTACACACTGACAAGCTTATAAAAACACACAAATAACACTGAGGTCTTTGTAGTAGATCAAGCAAGTTACACCAACCAACTTCTTAGACCACCACAGTGAAAATGTACTGGTTACAATGTTCCATAAATCAGATAGCACAGGCATGTACTATCGGCACATTGATTAGTTCAAGAAACAGTTCCAAGGCTGGTTTGCGTGATCAAGTTAAAACCAAAAGTTCCACAAGATCGTTCAAATCATGGATTTCATGATATAGAATTCAAGGCAGACAGGGGTCCAAACTTCACAATAAGTTCAAACAAAAAAGCTTTCCAGGCAAAGAAAGACAACATTCCCAGCAAAGGCTTGTCAACCTTTGCACTGGCTCACAGTATGAGATGCAAGGCAGGCAAGAGTCCAAATTGGGTCACAATCAGTCCAAGAAAGCATTTCAGGTCATTAAGATAATGGTGTTCTCACCAAAGGCTCCCAGCCTGTGCAGGGGAGGGGCTGCTAGAGGCCATCGTCTGATGTTCTATTCTGACCAGGGGATCTAGGTCATAACTTAACGCTTTGCTGATCAGGGCATCTCTGTTCTGCCCTTTTCAGTTGATGTCTTAATCTGGGTGACACCCCTGAAACTCCTTCCCCTGTGGAGTCTTACTCCTGCCCAGTTTCCACATTCTCAGGCTGCAAATCAGAGGTTTGACTTAAAACCTTATCTTACACCTGTGGCTGAAAAAGAGTCTCATTTTCCTTCAGCTTTAATCAGATGGGAGGCCAGGCAGAGCCAGGCTCCAAGGCCTTGAATTTCCCACAATTGGACTGGGTCCCCAGTTATCCTGTTCCATGTCTGAACTGAATCAGAATCTGGCTCTGAACCCATAGGCCCCACAGTGGCACCGGGGCTAATCCAAACAACACTGAACCATACTATAGGTCCTTACACTGTTTCCCTCTATACCGCACTGCAGATGTATCGAAAGGTGTCCTTTTTAAGGAAGCGCTATCTCCTTCCCAATGCAGATACGTTCCTCTACTCTTGTAATGTTCCACTCCCTTCATTTTCCCCAAACCTCATATCCCTTTGTTATGTTGAGGGCTTAACATTCCCAAAAGGACTATCCTTGTTCATATGTGAAAAAAAAAATCTGTGCCATTGAAAAGACAACCACAGTGTTTGATAGCAGAACCCTCATTCCTCAGAGTGGCTAACCATGTCAACAAGCTGGTATTATCAAAGTTTAATGGGATAACTACTCCAAGGTGATGTGTTAGCATATGAAATGTCTCCTCCACTTACACCAATCCTACATCACAGTGGGTCAGAAAATAAACAAAATGGATCTCATTTGGGAGGAAATGATTGCTTAAGAGTGGAGGAAAAATTCAGTACACAGAGAGAGGTTGTGTTTCTATCATGCTTGCTGCATTTTTTATCATGAATCACACGTCTAGGGCCTAATGCAAAATGGCCTGGTTTGGTGCCCTATGAAGTCAATATTGACTGACTTCCCATTTATTTTATTAGAACCAAGCATGAATTGCACCTTTTCCTGTCTGTAATGTGCATAGCAGTAGAGATATAATATATAGCATTATTTATATATAGGCATCCTCCTCCTCATCATCATCATCATCACCATTATTATTATTATTATTTTAAAAAGGAAAGCAATTTACAATCTTTATCTCACTGAGGGTGCAATCCAGTGGGTTGCACCCTCGAAGGTTGTAAGCTTCTGAACTCGGAGGCTTACAAGAAGCCTATACAGCAGGGCTCTCCATGCCATTAACCATGCTGGCTGGGTATGCTGGGAGCTGTAGGCCAGCAACATCTGGGGACCCAAGGTTGGAGAGCCCTGCTATACAGAGTGGGAGGAGTGGCAGAGGGAATCTCCACCTCCCTGTTCCTCCCACTCTGCAAGTCATCTAGACAGCACTTTGGAAGGGGAGGGGAGGAGGAGCACTGCCAGCATAGCTTGTGTCCTGGTGGCCCCAGTCTCCTCCCCTCCCCAGCCCCAGAATGCCCCCTTTACCCCTTTTCCAAGGTCACTTTTCCAAGCTCAGAGGAGGAGCTGCCCAGGACCGGTGCAAGGCAGTTTGGTGCCCTCGGCAAGATCAGATATTTAGCGCACCCCCCTTCCCACTTGAGTCCTCCCTCCCACCAGCCCTATGCTCCTGGCACCCCCTTTAGCCCGGCGCCCTAGGCAGCCGCCTAGTTGGCCTAATGGTAGCACCAGCCCTGGAGCTGCCGTGGTTCTTTCCATGCCTGCTGCAAGGGCGGGGGAGAGGGATCTGACCACAGATCCCCAGCTCCAAGGTCAGAGCTCTTTTTCCGACCTTGGACCTGGGGATCCAAAGATCTGTCTAGGGGCCATAGGATCACTCTGCCCGACTTGCAACAGTGCTAGTTAGTGACGATTGCATACACTCTACTTGTCTCTATTTAACTGGGAGAGAAATTATTCTCTGGTACCTGGTAAATCACTGCCCAAATGTTGTCCTTAATTTTGCCTTTTCTGGATGCCTTGTTGGCATTCAACAATGCCAGTGTGACTTGCTAGATTTGCCACTGTTCAAGCTACAGCTATCTTTCCCAGGATTGCTAGAACCTAAGTATCTCAGAGGGTAGTTGGTGGGTACGTGCTCCATCTTGTTTCTAGTGCACATCTAAGTCAATGCATAGGGGAAATGGAATCTCCTGTTATACATTTTTTTTTCTCCATCTCATGCTCCACCTTCTAGAGCCAATGCTCAAACCCCCTCACAGTATTTAGTTAGGTGTGCCACAAAGCCACCACACTGGAGGTGATTCTGGCTGGCAATAGTACTGAGGCCTCTTTTAATCATGGTGCCAACATCACAGGAGCAAAGAGAGGCCAACAAGGTGTAATAGAGAGCAAGGCTAGTGAACCATGAAATGTTGTGAAGGACTTCATTACTACTACATTTTTTTTAGTCTGCTACTTCTTCAAAGTGCTCAGAGAATTGTGCAAGTGTTGCAAGATTACTCTGTTGTAATCTTATACCAATCCAGTGGGGTGGGTTAGGCTGTGAAAGACCAAATCACCCAAGGTTAGTCAGTGAGCTTCATATCTGAGTGAAGATCTGAACCTACATCTACCCTGTCTAGTCTTTCACTGTAACTGCTAAACCACACTGGGGTGATTGAACCTCTTTCAACCCAAGGGCCAAATTCCATTTCAGAGATGTGCTTGGGGGCTGCATTCCAGTAGTATTTGGGACCAAAGGCAAAGGGGCGGGGCCAAAGGCAAAATGGGTGGGGTCAAAATACCAAAAAGACCAGCATATTTTAGTTTAAATCTCTTTCTGCCAGCAATTAAGCCTTAGGAGAGGCATTTCAACCTTTTAGAATGGGGGAAGAGCTACATAACAGCTGGGAAACCAACAAACGATTGGTGGTCAGGGAAAGGGGGTGGGGCCAGGGGGTGGGGCCAGGGGTGGGGATGTGGCCTTTGGAAGAATCCCAGAGGGCTGGAATGGAATCCCAGGTGGGGCAGATTTGACCCCTAGGCCTGAGGTTCTGCAAGCTTGATATGGAAGATACAGGCCTGTGGCTCACGCTGGCTCAGCTTGTCTGAGCGTGGAAAGCTAAGCAGGGTCAGGCCTGGTTATTACTTGGATGGGAGACCCCTCCTCTAGTTTTCTGCATTGAGCAGGGGGTTGGACTCGATGGCCTTGTAGGCCCCTTCCAACTCTACGATCTACGAAGCAAAATCAATAGGTGCACCTCTGCCATTCCAGTGTGCACCTGTCAAAATGTGAATATAATTTAAATATGAAAGGAGAAGGAGCTCTCTCCTTCTTGTTTCAATGGGCAGCTGCCCAATCACAAGAACTGCTGATGACTGGACTGGTTATCCACTGGTTCAAGCACTACATTTCTCCATATGAGCATATACTTGGGGAAGATCCAGGTTACTCACATGGAGACAAAAATATAATATTGGGTCTTACTGAATTTTTTTCCAATGAGACTTATATTTAAATTAGCAAGTAGAATTAGTACTTTCCTAAACATCTGCTCCTCTTTTCTAAACATCTTTAAACATAGGGAAGGGGGTAATAATATGAAGTGTAGCTATCACCTTTCTTTTTGTTTTGTCCCTCCCCTTCATTTACCCATCTTTCCACAAACTGTGACTTGCTATCACTTAGAGATGTTTAAATGGCCTCTTTCCCCCTTTTTGCTTTATATGTGGGTGTTTTAAAAGCATAATTAGCTTTAGGTTTGCACAGATATATTGCAAACAGCTGTCAGTGGTTTGTGATATGCTCCAGACCTTGTGTTGGCTGGGAGTTCTTGTAATGATTACTTAAAATATTAAATCACAGAGACAAACAGAAGTGGTATAAAAATGAATGGCTTTTTCAAAAGCCAAAACAGAACTAAGTCCTGATCCATGTTTTGTATTCTGTATGATGAGCTCTTTGGTAACTAAAGTATGTTTGCTTGCTTGGACATTTTTTGTCCACCACAAATGATGGGAAAAGGAACATTCTTCTGTAAGTACTTTCTCCTTCTTGAAGATCCAGCATAGATCTTCTGAGAGCCACTGTGGTGTAGTGGTGAGAGTGCTGGACTGGGACTTGGGAGATTCGGGTTCTAGTCCCTACTCAGCCATGAAGCTCACTGGGTGACTTTGGCGCAGTCACTAACTCTCAGCCTAACCTACCTCACAGGGCTGTTGTGAGGATAAAATGGAGAGGAGGAGGAGGACCATGTAAGCTCCCTTGGGTTCCATGCAGGAAAAAAGGCAGGAATAAATATAATAAAATAAATAAATAAATAAATAAATCAGATAATCTGATACTTCTATCTTCTTTCAATTTCCTGGACACTGAAGAGAGGGATTTCTTTGTGGATCCCACTCCAGGAGATTATAGAAACAATTGCCTATTGAGCATAGGGCCCTTTATGCTTATGGAAGGATGGTGGTGTCAGGTCTCTGCAAGAGCCTGCTCTTAGGGTCAAACTACACATTATGTTAATTCAGCTTATTCCTACTCTAGTGCACTCCAGGAGGGGAGATGTGGCCCCTGTCTCTAAGGTTCCCCATCCCTGCCCTAAACCACAGTTATGATTAACCATATTTTAGGGTGTTGCAATGCTAAAGCTGTGGTTAATTGAAATGGAAGCAAAATCTTTCAATCTCATTGCAGCTATGCCAAAGAGGGGATCACAGAAGCCCGTAGATTGTGCATGTAATGCTAAACTACACTTTAGCTGTATATCTAACTCTGAACCAGGTCATTGTCTCATCTTCCACAGTAGCAGGGTCCCATGGAAAAATACTCAGCTTCACACTTCCATCATATAGAATTTATTTTCCTTATTTCATATACTACAGTGTTCCTTATTATTTTTGAAGCTTATGTCTGGAAACTATAGGTGTGCACAAAATGCACAATGAGTAGAGTGATCCTATGGCCTCTAGACAGTGTAGAGAGCCACAGGATGCTTGGGTTTCATAGATTTCATAGATCATAGAGTTGGAAGGAGCCTACAAGGCTATCGAGTCCAAACCTCTGCTCAATGCAGGAAACTAGAGGAGGGGTCCCAGATTGGAGGTCAGAAAAGAGCTCCCACCTCGGAGCTGGGGATCCGCACTTGGACCCTCACGGCCGGTGCAGAAAGAGCTGTGCTGGCTGCTTCTCCGAGGTTCTTAGAGCGACCTCGGAGAAGAGGCAAAGGGGGTGTTCCGGGGACAGGGAGGAGAGGAGAGTGGGTCTGCGAGGAGATGAGGTATCCTGGTGGTGCTCAAGCATCCTCCGTACTGAAACTAGACAGCCAAAATCAGCCATCTCACTGAGTTGCAGGGCAGGAAGAGTGGGGAGATGAAGGGCATTCTCCACCCTGCATAGGATGCCCATAATCCCCACGGGCATCCCCACTGGATTGCGCCCTAAATCACAAAAGCCCCTTCGAACTGGGAGCAAGTGTAATGTAGGTCACAGACCGGAAAAAAAACGGAATCTTTTTTTCTTCTTCTTAATCTGGCACAAACACAACAGGTATCTTTGGGCACATCATAATATTCTCCATCTGTAAAATGGTAAAATTTATCATCATCTCTGATGTTCTTGTAAGCTTGAATGAAATAAGGATATGAAATAGTGGAGTCATCAAAGCATATTAATAACATCTCACACACGTAGCATCCAGGGCTGTATTAAGGCCAGCTGATGCCCTAAGTACAGCACAATAATGATGCCCCCCTCGGCCCTTCCATTGCTTAGCTGACAAGACATTAAGACTCAATAAGTGCTGAAGGTGAAATAAGACATTAAAAACTCAGTTTTCTCTTCAAGGCCATCCCCTACGCCAGAACACACAACTATATTAAATATAAACTGTTTTGTATTATATGTATTTAACACTAAATAGCAGCAAGCAATATAAGCCAATTACTTACTTATAACTAGGGCAACAGAAAGAAAAACAAATACCGTATTTATCACAGTTTTATGCATTTTTTAAAATAAAATTGGTATAAGGGAAAAAATGCAAATGCAAAAATTTGTGGTACTATGGTACCCTTCCCTTGGTGCCCTAAGCACATGCCTATATTGCATAATGGTTAATCCAGGGCTGATAGCATCCTTCAAAAGCCAATCAAAGTGAGGACAATGCTTCCTGAACTCATTCTGATGTCTCCTGAGGCTGTGGGGGGAGCCACCAGGAGCTGCCAGGAGACCCAGGGGTCCTGCCTCCTCCATGAAAGTTGTGAAACTGGCAGATGTTGCAGTTTCAAAAAGATGACCAAGGGTCACTTTGGGGGAACATTTCACCCCTGTATATAACCCTCCAAAATTGAGCCAAAAGTTCTTCTGAATCACATCAATCTTAATGGTGTGTTTGGGGGGGGGGTCATATATAGCAACCAATAAAACCAAAGGGACATGTTAATCATTAAGAAAGCCTATCTGAATGAACAAGTCCTTAAAGGGCCAAGACATCATATATGGCTAACCAAAACAATATGGGAGCCACCACAAAGAAAGTCCTCTCCATGGTGACCACCAACATGATGGAAGATCAGAAGTTTACCCATGCTGGGTCTTAAAGAGTAAGAAGGTACATACGGGAGAAAATACTCCCTCAAATATCTTAGGCCTAAATTGTAAAAGGGTTTAAAGGTAAGTACCAGCACACTGGATTTAACTCAGAGGTAAACTTATAATGAGCGGAGCTCATGTAAGATCAGTGTTATATGTTCCTTGTGGCTAACATCAGTAACTAGTCTGGCTGTGGCATTTCTGGACTAGTGGCTGCTTCTGAACTACCTCCAAAGGCAGCCCACCTAATTGGGAGGTTACCAAGGCATCCACCAGAGAAACTAGAGATCTCTCCCTCGTAGGAAGGGGAGTAGTTGGCAAATCAGCCACAGCTGATAATACAGGTTCTTCGGCTACTGCTTCAACTTGGGAATCCAAGAGGGGCTGTAGATCCAGAAGCACTTCTAGAAGACTCTAGGGAATGTTCTTGATGCACTTCCAGTTTGTGATGGCCACAGACCAGTCCTGAAACTATGCAACTCTCCAGGCTCATAATCTCATGTGGTAACTGCATGGCTTGAAAATAATGTTGCTAACCTTGCATTTTACTTAGCCCTTTTTGGAGTGTTAGCTGAGATGGGGGGGACTACTTTACACCTCTTTCCTTATATTTCATAGGGCATCAGATTGCATTCTAGCATTACAACTTTCATTTCCTTAACAGCCTCCCAAGAGGGCCTTTTTTGGCTCACCTTTATATTTAAAGGACACTAGGAGAAATATTGAAAATGCAGTTTTCCACAGACTTTTACTCAAGTTCTAAAGTCTAGACCTAGGATTCCTTCCTCTCTTCAGATAATTTCATGTCATAAATTTCAAGTGTAATTCAGAGATGGTGATAAACATAATTGATCACAGATTAGTGAGTCTGTAAAGCACTTCACCAATCCTTTCTGTTTGTTCAGTTATGGGGGTTAAGTCCTGGACTCTTCCAAAGAGCAGCCTTTGCAAATGAGTCTGTAAACATTACCACCCTACAAACAAAATTATACGAGCCAGCTTATCTACACACGTCTGTTAATGGTTTATGGCACATTGAAACCCTGAAAGAAAAATCAAAGAACATAAGAAAGTACTCCTGATCAGGCCAGATGTCGCATCAAGTTCAGCATCAGTGGCCAACCAGTTGCCTCTGAGAAGCCCTAAAGCAGATCATGAAGGCAATAGCTCTATCCTGCACTTGCTCCTCAGCAATTAGTGGCATAGTACCATCACTATTGTGTGAAGTGCTTTGTGTTCCTTACCCTGAATCTATGGATCAGAATCCCCTGCTTCCATCCTTGGAGTTGGGTGATTTCAGATAGCCATACCACTGCATTCTGCATAGCTCCTAGGTCTGCCTGCTGCATTCTTCAACCATGACAATGAGAGAGGCTGAGATGGAGGATCAGACTGGCTCTTCACACTTACAGTTTTGAAGCATGAGTATAGACTTAGGATCTTTTAGATGGATGGCCCTGTTTAGACCATGTAGCCTGGCAAAGTATCTTGGGAGCTCACAGCCCTATAAAAGCTGCCATTTCCCACTGGGATCTGCCTCCATATATTAATTTAAGGCTGAGAGTCAGTGACTGACCCAAAGTCAGCCAGTGAGCTTCATAGCTGAGTGGGGACTAGAACCCTGATCTCCCAAGTCCCAGTCCAACACTCTCACCATTATGCTACACTGGCTCTTGAGTGACATATGAGTGACAGTTCCCAAATAAATGAGGCATTTGACACACACACACACACACACACACACACACACACAGCTCGTAGGGCAGACAGAAGCTTTTGTATTTGACAAAAGATTTTGCATTTGAGACAGGGGTCTCGGTCAGATACAGCATTGGTCTGTCCTCATCCAGCTGTGTTAAGATTCCATTTCTGCAGAAATTTCTGACATTTCTCCTAATATTATATTTTCACATAACATTTTGTGTAATCCTTGTAGATGCAGGATGTCAGCTTTTAATCATTAGTTAATAAATTGTGCTTAAACATATCAAAATTGATCATATATCATAGTTAAAATAATTACCCTGGCATAAACATCTGTTCATCGGCTAGAATCTGGGAAATAGCATCTAGTCCTAGTATTTGCCAAAATGCCATTCCCCCCCCCAAAAAATGGTTGCTGTTTGAATGTGCCATTCTTATTTCAAGATGGCAGTGATACATTTGCACGCTTATTTATGTATTTATTTATGTATTTATTAATGTATTTATTTAATTACATTTGTTAATCGCCCATCTGGCCGGTAACCCGGCCATGTTACTGTGTTAGATACTGAGTGGGAAGCTGCATGCACTCAAGAGCCACTTGGATGGTATCTTTTGGGGAATTCTTTTGGGAGGTTTCACAGATCCCTAGTTCAAACCATTCTATATTCTCCTTTTCTGATTTATGAGAGATGATTCAACTATCAACAAAAATCATGTAATACCATTTTCTGGGACTGTAATACTTCACAACACAGATAAGGGATTATATATTTGATCGCCAATGTCAATACACACACACACACACACACACACACACACACACGCAAAGCTAGCTTATGAGGAAGAAGACTAATTAAAACACCTCTCCCTGACACAGCAGCTTTCTACAGAGAGGGAGGTTTGGACACTGGAAAGCATTAAAACACATAATTTCCCTTCTTGTATTCAGAAGTGGAACCTTCCAGAGAGGACTGCACCATGCCCTCCTTTGGAGCACTTGAATTCTTCTAAAAGCCTACCATCAGCATCTCCTAATATCAGAGCACTGTAGTCAATGACTGAAGTCTAGCACACAGAATTACTTCCAAATGTCCTCAAAAGGAACTCATAGGCATAGCCCATGATAAAAAAGTAATGGGGTCAGTCTGACCCCAGCTCCTTAAATCCTCGAAAGATGCCTAGGCATCACTTGCTGAGTGCTGGAAAGTAGGAGATTGGATCGAGTTTTAACATAGGTATATGATTCCTGCCCCATTGTGATAGTGGACAGTTCCAAAGGGCTCGGGATCCCATGCATGTGAATATGTATTTGGGTACATATGCATTTTGTTTTGTTTTTAATCCAGCATATATTTTATTTTATTTAGTGCAGATAAAACATCTATAATAACATTAACAATTTAAGATATATATCATTTAAACTCTTGTGTCCATTTGTTTGTTTAAAAAATGAACCTTTAACTAGACAGTGGCTGCTTGGATCCAAAGTTTTTCTTCCATTTGCAGAAAAGCCTTTGGTCCAGCAGAAACTCCTGCTGGCAAAAGAGAGGGGGGGAGGCAATTTTCACTGATTTCCCCCCATGCAGTCCTCCAATAAGAGTACAGCTGTTGTTACCAAGCAGACATCTCTGGAAGAGGTAGTCCACAGCAGCAGTGCAGTGACTGAAAAAGTCATTTGTCAAGATACTACCCACCACTTCCAAAGGTGATGGAACCCAGAGAAAGGTTCCATCACCTTAGATGTTGATCTAAGCAGATGAATATGTTCATATTGGAGAAACCCTACGTCTAAGTGCTAATTATTAAGGAGAAAGGTTAACAGCCTTTCACCACTTGTCCCATGTAAGCAGCATATCTTTGAACAAGAAGTGCAACATGGATATCTTGGGCTTGTGTGTTTATGAAGATTTCATTAGAGGGCTATTTGCCAAAGCTTAGTTTTCCCCATTTTCACCCCTTGTTGCATTCTAGGGTTATTGTTCCAGTACAGGAGATAGTATAATCTGAGCAGCTGCTTGACAGAGTTCCAGTTTGGGCTTGCCAACTCCAATTTTTTGCAGTGTTCTCTGGAGTGTAGCAGTCTTAATTTGATGGTTATTTCTTGTCCATATACAGTTCCTTAGAAAAGCCTGCCAATTCTTTTCTTCTAATTTCTGAGGCAGGAATCAGTAATGTTTGAAATAGGAAGAGAAGCTATGGCAGGACATTCATCCAAACAGTCCTAGTCCTAGGTGTTCCATAGAATGAATCCATACATTGTCCATTTTAGATGGTCTTTCAACATCTCACCATACAAAAGAGAATATTTTAATGTATGTGTTCAGTTCCGTTACATTTTGGGGCTATGTATGCTTTTCTAGATATTTTTTTTCCCACCGTGTGGATAGCCACATGAAAGGTCATTTAGATTCTTAGCCCAGTCAGGTATCCTGAGGATATGTAACATAAATAATTTCTGGTCTGTTATCATTAACTTTGCGATCTCGGGCCAAACCCAACAGTTTGGTAAAGAAGAAATAGGAATGGCTGAGACAGGGTTAGTGAGATATTATGATGCCATCATATACACAAGCTTATTTTGTAATTGGTTTGTTCTATGTCCATCCCTGTCATGTTTGGATTTAGTCTTAAATTGCAGTGGCTCTATGGCTAGTATAAGTGTGAGAGAAGACATTTTGTCTTGTCCTTCTGCATGAAGAAAGAGAGGGAGGGAGTTTTACCGGTTGCCAGCCAGATGGGCGATTAATAAATGTAAATAATAATAATAATAATAATAATAATAATAATAATAATAATAATAATACCAGGAGCTGTGTGCAAATGCCCTCTTGAAATGCTCTAGCCTACTTGTGGACAGATAAATTAGGGGGACAATTTCACCAAATTTCTCCAGTGGAAGGACTAGAAATTCTCCAACTGTTTCTCACAGGTAGGGCTCACTATGAGGAAGGTTCTTTCTTCTTTTTTCCCCTGAGGGTTTTGTTTTGTTTTGTGGGGTTTGTTTTGCACTTCCATGGCAAGTGGCAACAGCAGCAGTTCCTCCCTATTTTGTATCCTACGCAATATACCCCATACCTTGCATTCTTCCAAGGCATTCTGTGGAGGGGAGGGAAAGTGACCACAAAACAAAATGCTGAAGAAAATTTGGAGAGGAAAAAAAAATCTTCAAAGTGACATTTTATTTCATGTCGGGTAAGAAAAGAAAAAAATCTCAGAACCTTCCTGAGAAAACAATGTCTTCTGAGAAGGTGGTGTCTTATAATTTACTTGCAATTTCTTTGGGGTGGCATTTTTGTGCTTACCAAATCACTGCTGAGGTGGCCAAGGGTGCTGTGCTTGTGTTTTCCTTTCTATCATACATCCTTCCATTGTTTTGCAGCCTCCCAGGCTGCCTGCACTTCATGATCTGAATATGCCCTATGGGAGGAACTGGGCTTTAACTGAAGTGCAGGAAGCCAAGGAGATCACAGGCTGCCAGAGATATGATTGTACAATGAAAGACAAGATACCTGCACACACTCAGTGGGAGTGGGAGAGCACTTGCACTGCATGCACAAGGTCCCGGGTTTAATCCTCTGCATCTCCTAAAAAGGATATCAAGTAGGAGAATTGGGAAAGGCGTAAAACATCTGGAGGACCACAAGTTTCCCACCCTTGAACTACATCTTTTGTTCTTCTTTTTTTACTCTGGTGTCATTGCAGGATCAGGACCCTAGCATGGGGGTAGGGTGTTTTAACTCTTCCCTACACACACACACACACACACACACACACACACACTATGGGCCAGAATTGGATCATTGGAGCCACACTTGCAATTTATATGGCAAAATACTAATCCATTTACTTTAATGGAAAACTATATTTAATAGATCACTGTTTTGGAACATAAATTGCAGATACAACTGAAAGCATGAAGCCCTCCTTCACCTCATGCCAGGGTCCCAGTCTTGATCAGGCCCCCCGTGGCTTACACTAGAGTAAAAAAGCAACAAAATATGTAGCTGCTTGTTGCTATGTCTTTAAGTTAATGCTCGATTTGGCCTTGAGTATGCCATATACTCTGGTTTCTCTTCAGATCATATAAATCGTTCACCTTTTACTAAAGATTTCTGTGGAGATTGCATCTCATGTGAATTTGCACAAAGCAAGACAAAGAGTGAATTATTTTTTAACAAAAGTGATTCATATTCAATATTGGAATATCTATTCTGGCCAGCAGGTCAAATCTACTTATTTGTTTAACAAAAGTGATTCATATTCAATATTGGAATATCTATTCTGGCCAGCAGGTCAAATCTCCTTTTTTTTTTTTTAAATTCTGGAGACCTTCTGGCAACTCTGGTTTATTTTTTAACCAAAAGAAGAGATGTTGCCAAAGACAGTATAACAGAGTGATGCAAAACATATTGCACATTAAATTACAAAGAAATGAACTTAAACATTATTAGTTATGTTGCTTGCAGTGGCGGATGTTTCAGGGATGGAAGTCATAGGGAGGGGAAAGGAATTTATACAGAGAAAAATACTGATCTGCATAGATTCAGGTTTTCTTTGCAACCCGTGTAGCTGAAATCTTTCTGCCATCCCTTTGGTTTAGAACATAGGGAATGAAGAAGATTCAGTAGATGCTTTCATAACTTGTGCTAGATTATTATATTTTTATTAAGCATATACGGTACGGTAGGTTTCTTTTCCATTATCAAACACAAATGTTGCCACAAGTGGGCATAGGAGACTAGGACAACATCTGACCATGGGTAGCTCGACTGCATAGGAAGCTATTGATGTACCATGCAGCAAAGCACAACTTTACAAGCGGTAATATCATCCAAAATTTGCAGGCTTTTTAAAAAAAAAATTTTTATTGAATTTTCCAAAACAACATTTGGCTTCCGCCTCATTGTCTGACAAACATTACCAATCCTTATCCAATCTAAGTTGCTTCTATTTTCACAGAAAAAAAATCTATCACCTTACCAATATTCAGAAATCAAAACCCAAAGTTATTAAGTCACTTTCCCTCCTCCCCAAGAAGTCCACCAGAGGTTTCCAGTCTTTCTTGAATGAAGTTAATTTTTTTTCTCTAATTAAACAAGTCAATTTTGCCATCTCTGCTTTGACCATGGGTAGCTCGACTGCATAGGAAGCTATTGATGTACCACCATGCAACAAAGCACAACTTTACGAAGCGGTAATATCATCCAAAATTTGCAGGCCTGAAGACAGAGACCTGGTTCACATGACACGACAACCCATGGTGGGTTGTCAGCCTGGTTTGTTTCAAAGTGGCTTGTCATGATGTCTGATCAGTGTGGCTTCAGTGTGGTTTGTTAACCATGCACAAACCACTTGGAGAACACATGGCTTATTGTTGTTTTGTTTGTGGTGGCTTTTCAGAGTGGCTTGTCATGGCTTGCGGACTCAGCACAATGCCTGATGTGTGGTTTGTGCCAAACGGCTACAGAGTCACTTGGCAAGAGCAGCAGAAAACCAGACCACTCTGCTTTTTGCCTTGTGATCTTGCTAGCTGTGTGTCAGACTGAAACGCCTGCATGGCCGATTCCCATTCGCATTTCCAATTGCTGCTCATGCTGCACAAATGGTGAATTGTGCAAACCGAGCAGTGATCGGTCATGAAATTTGTGCAAATTTCCTAATTTGCAGACCTTTTATTTTTATTTTCTGGAATTGTACACAAATTTAATCGGGGGGGGGGGGGATACACATTTTCCCCATAGGCTAAAGAGTGAAATGCGGATTTGGGGAGTATTTGTGCTTTTTAACTTTTTTTCACTTTTGGGGAGATTTCTGTGTATTTGCATTAGCTAAAGTGCATTAGTTAGTGTGCACATGCTCAAATGTGCATTAGTTAATGAGAAGGTATGCAAATCTCCCCAAAAGTGAAAAAAAGATTAAAAAGCACAAGTCCTGCCCGCAAATCTGCATTTTCATGCTTTAGCTTATGGTTCTGTGCGCATATTTTTGGTCTCTGTTCCACCCCCAACTAAATTTGCATACAATTCCAGAAAGGTTTTTTTTTTTTTTTTTTAAGATGCCTGACAATCCATGAAACACAGACATAACAGATTTAACAAAGTTTTACTCTTTTAAAAAAAAAAAAAAGTTGTGCTGCAAAGGACACTGGGATACATGTCAGGAGTCAGGACCGGGCGGGAGGACCAAGGAGAAAACAAACCTTGGCAAACTGAGGAGCGCCTGGTCATTTGATAGCAGCAACATGGATTAGCAATCGACTAGACAAGCCACTGTAGCTTGTATTCAGGGTGGCTTTTCATGCTGTGTGAACTATGCCAGAGATTCAAAAATGTCAGTCATATGCTAAACATAAAAGGGCAGAACTGATCAATGAGAAATTCCCATTGACCTCAACGGATGTCAACATGCTTGTTAAGAAATTCATGCAGAAACAGTGGAATTTTGTATTGACTTAATAAGTGTAAAGATGCCATTTATTCACACTGCATCCAAATTGAGTCAACTTTAAATAATTCATTCAAACCCCTCTTTTTTGCCGTAGCTGTTTTCAGACTTTAAAATGGGCTGATGATGACTCTGAACTGATCTATCTGAATCAGTTAAACATAGAGGCTCAAGGCTTATTAACAAATTTGAGAATCCCTCTGTTTTGCTTCTGTTCCAGATGTGCCTTGCTACCCAAGAGAAGAACCTAAGATAAATTATTTGCATTTCTAACTGATTGACTGTCATTATGTCTGAACATCTTATTTTTCTTCTGCCTTATATTAGGGTCAGAGAGTGTTCTCTGGGTTACAAAATGTCAGCTCCTCAACTAAACTATCCTATGAGAATATGGTTTCCTCTCAACAAAATGCTATCTTGAAAAAAAAAAAGCCAGTTTGTACGAGCAACCTTTTCCCCCCTTCAGTATAAAATGAATAGATTTCCAAAGGTATGATGGAACCCTGTATGTTGATGATTCCTTCTATCTGTGGTTGAGAGTTAGATGTACTGGCATTCTGTGATAGGGGAATTTGCTTCTTTGAAACATCTACCTGTAAATAACTACATCAATTCATGTATCTTCCGAACCTTTAACAAAGGAAGACTCGTGCTCCATCCCTGGCTTGTTATTTCCATTTCTGTCGTTTCTCCCTTCTTCTTTTTTATGATCTTCTCCGGAGAGGCTGTGACTGATGATCCTGCGATGCTTACCTTTCATGCCAGGTGCAAACTCACCAACTGCAACAGCAGATGGTAAAGATGTTGCAAGGATATCCCATGAAACTCTGATGTGTTTTTCATCCTGAGTAGCATTTGGGGATTAGCCCTGGTTTCTTGGCTCAGTTAGAATGTTGGCTAATTACATTTGCTAATTATGTTTGAAGAAGTTGCGCTTCCTGAAACTGAGAAGTTGTGTTTCTCGACCACAGTGTGGCTGGTACACAAAAGTGGCTTTGAAATTCTGTTCTGACCACTGGCTCTATTTCAAAGAAGGATGGAGCGCTTCCATTAGGAAATCCCAGTTATGAGTACTTTTACCTGCTACAAATAAAATCTGTCACAGGAGGACAACTGTTGATAGCTAGAAAAGCTGTGTCAGGAGAGAAAAAAAATGTACTAGAAAAGGACTGGTCCATTTTTTTCCTGGCAGAAAAATAACAGTGGGGAATTTTTGAGACTGCATTGCTCACATTGTTTTCAGGTTGCAGTCCACATGCTGATATCCTGTCAGCGATATCCCAGTGATGCTTATAGGACTACTTCACCATTGCAAAAAAGCCAGTAAGGGTGCAATCCTATGTCCCTCCAACTTTGTCTGGAAGGACATAGGAAGAGGCATAGAGGGTGCTGCAACTTTGGAAATCCCTCCTGAGGCTGTGGCACCATGGAGTGCCCACCCCCCAACTTGTAGCTGGCACGGTGTTGTTGTTGTTTCATTTCTATACCACCCAATAGCTGAAGCTCTCTGGGTGTTTTACAACAACTATAAAACAATGATAAAACACAATAAAATACAATATAAAAATACAAACAATAAAAACATAGAAAAAATATCCTATCCTCTGCGCTCCTTCAACCCTGCATAGGATGCCCACAATTCTCTGGGTTCGGAGGGTCCTCATAGGATTGCACTGCCCATTTTTACCTTATGTAGGGATGTGCAAATCAGCAAAACTCAAGCTTCACAAAGTTCTCCAAATTCCATCTTGAAACTCATTTTGACTCAAGTCCATATCAGATTGAAAGTTTTGTTGTTTTTCTTTCCGCATGAAAATCCGGTGTGTATTTTTTCCAGATGTATACATCAATTGTGCACATCTTTGAAATGTCTGCATACTTCTCCCATTGATTAAAGTGTATCTGTGTGCATTTTTCGAAAGCACACATTTTTTCATGCACATTTTTTAATTGTGCTCATGCTGTTGAACACATTTTTGGGGGTCCACAAATTGCCTCGTAGAGCACCTGGCATGGTTCTTTCCATGCTGGTTGTGAGCAGGTGGGGGAGAGGGGTTGGAGCTCCAATTCCCAGCTCCAAGGTCAGAGTGCTGTCTCTGACTTTGGATGTGGGAATCTGGAATCTGCTATGGCATCGTGGATGCCATCTTGGATGGCTCCCTTAATTTTTTTTTTAAAAAAATTGGGTCATGATATGCTCCTCAGTTTTTTATTTTATTTTCTACTCATGGTCTGCTTGCTTTTGTGTGTGTGTGTGTGTGTGTGTACAGGCTTGTGTTCCTTTTTATTCTCTACATTTGGGCAAGACTTCCATTTTTTGAAGAAAGGTTCCTTGCTTCCGTGACTCTGCACATTAACTATGCTGACTTCCTCTTGGACTTGGCGCTATATTTCCTGATCTGTAGTGTACATTCTAGCTGAGCTTCTATCATGGTTTTGAATATGTCTGAAGTGTTCTGGACATATTTCACCCACTCGAGTTTCCCTTCCAACTTCCTTTTTCCTAGTTCTGTCATTTTTGAGAACTTTCCTCTTTTGAAGACAAATGTGACCTTATTGGATTTCACTAGCAATTGTCCACTTACATATATGTCAAATATGTGGTCACAGTTTCCAATTGGTTCAATAACACTTACATCTTACACCAAGCCCTGGGCACCACTTAGAATTATGGGTTCAGGGTCACCTGCCCTCTGGTAGGTTCCATGACCAAATTTTATAGGTTCCATGACACAGTTGTTTGGGGTATTGATGATTATGTGTCTACTGGTAGGGGTATGTCATACCTGCCCTCTTCCATAGCCTCCATGAATGAATGGACCTGTAGGTAGGTATAGAACTGTTTTGTTTAACTATATACTGTTCAGTTATATCACTGGAAACAAGTAAGTGCCCAACATCTTTATGTAGTAATAAAAGGGGCAGAACATGCAAGGAGGCTTATAATTAAAGGTACAGTCACCCCCAAAAGCCACAATAGCATGCATGTTGCTACACTGAACAGGCTGTTAACTGCAATTGCATTTGAAGTGGCAGAGGGGTCACTGCCACAACTTAGGTCTAGAAAAAGACAAGAGGACTACACAGAAAACACTGGAATGCAACAAGCTGGTTGGCAAGAACACCATCTGGATCCTCTGCTAAAAAAAGAAGAAGTGAATTAAGGAGAGCAATTACAGATTCAATGGTTAGTATGCAAGTGACCAAAGTCAGATGGAATTCAGCTAAAATCATGGCATGTTTGCAGAATTATTATCTACTTCTCTAGAACATTTCTCTGTTACTGCTGTTATTTATTCCTCCAGTACTACAGGCAGTATACCATTCTTATCTCACTTACATTGCATCAACACTGAGATAATATTAGGCTGAAAGTTAGTGACATTCCACACATCTGGCCAGTGAGAGTCTTGCAGCACCCCCAACTGTCTCTGAAGCGGCAGGAGCCCGTGATATAATCAGGTTTTAGAAATCATGTCTCAGAAATTAAACTGACTGCATATATTGGCTCCTTAGCAATTATGGCAGTGCCACTGGTTAGGATATTTGCCAAACAGAAATAATAAGGAAAACAGTGAAAAAGCAAGTTCCAGGGACCAGATCAGAAAGTTTCATCCATTTATCTTTTCAGAGACAGACATGGGGGGAGCCTTCCATCCCTATGACTCGAAATCAAAGCTGTTTCCCCACAAGCTTTTTTTGCAAGACAGATCTGAGCTGAAGTCAATGATGGTGGTAATTGTTATAGCTAGCTGGCTGGGTGCCACCTTCTAGCCCCCAAACCATGCTGCTGGCAACACCCCAATTGTGCTCCTTGCCAGAGCAATTAAATCCATAGTCTGTAGCATGGGTGTCCTCTTTGCTGCACAATTATTCTGGCCTTCCCCAAAGCAACCACACTGTCCCTCAATGCCAGCCAAATGAGAGGCAGGTAGCTGCTGTTAGAGCTATATTCAGGGGAAGCTGGTGACTCCTGTTTCGATGGGGCTCCTTTTCCATTGCAGGTTTCTCAGGTTTTCTTTGGAGCTTTGAAGGAGCTGTCCATGGTGCTGAACTCCATCCCCAAAATAAGTTTGTCACCATGGAGCACCATGGATATCTTCTATGAAGCTCCAAATAAAACCTGCAAAACTTGTAATGGAAAAGGAGCCCCACCAGAGTAGGAGTCACCAGCCTCCTCTGGTTATATTTGTGTGGTAAGTTATGGTTTCATAGTTTCAGCTTGTAACTGGTGCAAGGCAAGTGCTATAGAAAGAAATGCACACATACACTGCTACTTCAGAAGCAAACAGAATTGTATTGGGAGTTCACAGCTCCTGGGAAAATAAATACTCTGAAGAAAAGGTTGAGTGCAGCCATTATGGTTGCACTGTTGAGACAATGGAACACTTACTACCAGTGACAGAGGAAGGAAGGAAGGAAGGAAGGAAGGAAGGAAGGCTTGAGACTTGCAATCTACATCAAAGAGTAGTTACAAGAAGAAACTAGTGGAGGAAGAAAACAAGTTCCCCTTTGTCTATTGCCCCTCCCTCCACTGGTTCAGATGAATTATCACAAGCGGCGTGTTGCTTTACTCCAACAACTGCTGCAACAAAGCATAGCAGGATGGGTGGGGCAAGATGAGTTAGGAGGCAGGACTTCTACTCAGCCACAACTAAAAAGCCCTTCTTCTTCATGGTAAGAGAAGAGAGGAAAGGAGTAGGCCAGAGCAACCAAATTCGTGGTGCCACTGCGGAAGCGTACTAGCACTCATGTCCTATAAAATACTGGACTACATGAACCCTTGGTCTGATCCACCATGGCTTTTCCTATGTTCTTATGACCTGTCCGGGCTGTTACCATTTCCCATATGGTAATGGATGTCTCCTGGTTTGGGCACCTATTCTTGACCAGTGCTGTGGTCTGAAGGCACACGATACAGCAAGCTGGCTGAAAGTAAACAGGTCCAGGTTCGGACTAGGACTGTACAGATTTTGTTAAATCTGTTCCACCTGTGTTTCATGGATTATCAGGGCTCTTTTGTTTCATCATCTGCTCACTGATGGAATTGGATTTGGTGGGGAGGGGAGGGGAGGGCTGTCAGACAACTCATTCCCGTCTGCTAATGTGCTCTTGTGCAAGTCAACATTAGCACAAATCCTGCCCGCCCCAGAAAACAACAACAACAACAACAACAAAATAGTCCACAAGTTCACGGAATCCACGCGACTTGCAGCTCAGATTCATAGAAATCCAAACTCTTTCAAATTCATTGTGGATTATTTCTCTGACATCCCTATAATTGGACAGTACCTGGATGGGATACTTCCTGGAAAGCCCACCTTGAGGATCCACATAGAAAAAAGGTGGGATTTAAATATAGTTAATAAATACACATATTTTCAGATATATACAGATCCATCTTTTAAAGGCACCCTGGAATTCTTTAGAAAAGAAGTGCTTGATGGAATAGAAGAAAGGCTAATCATTAAGATGCATCCTCTGTCAGTCTATCATCATTAAACATATTCCCCTTGGATACAGCTTTTCCTCTTCCTGGGATATGCAAATCTCTCTAGAGAACAGATTAGGTGAGCAGAACCAATGCCTATAAGTCTATCAATGCCCCTGAGCTAGAAAGACATGAAAAGCTGGATTACGCAAGCAACAATTTTATGTTCCCATCAAAGTACATTGATGATCAATGCCCTGTTCTGTCTTTCCAGATGGTTGCATTAACACTTCTCTCCTAGGTAAGTGAGGAGCTGAAAGATGGGTTGAAAGTATGGATGGGTGATAATTTCATTTGATTTATTTTTTTGGTAAGAACTTACCAAAATCTGCAAATTTCTTCATAAACTGGATGAAAGGGATTTGAGAGTTTTAAACTTATGAATGTGGGAGAAAGCAGAACTGACAGATTCATACATCCAGGCCCAGGCCTTTGAGTGCTTAGCTCATAAAAGTCTGGGTTTGAATCCCTGTGTATTAAACCACATTTCTGGTGTGGAATTAGGGTTTCCCCCTCTTTTTCTGACAGGCTCATCATTTTTAGAATCATAGAATAGTAGAGTTGGAAGGGGCCTATAAGGCCATCGAGTCCAACCCCCTGCTCAACGCAGGAATCCAAGTCAAAGCATCCCTGGCAGATAGCTGCCCAGCTGCACCTTGAATGCCTCTAGAGTGGGATTGCCCACAACCTCCCTAGGTAGTTGGTTCCAGTGTCATATTGCTCTAATAGTCAGAAAATTTTTCATGATGTCCAGGCAGAATCTGGCTTCTGGTATATTGAACCCATTTAACAGCTATATGGTGGGCAGGGACATCATGGTCCTCTCTATGCTGGGAGCAGCTGTGCCCATCGAATTTGGCTAGTCCAGATGGGTGAGAATTTCATTTTGTTTTGCTTTTTCAGAAGAACTTACAAAGATGTGCAAAATTCTTCATAAACAGAATAGAAAGAACTTGAGATTTTAAAAGTTTAAATGTGGAAGAAAGCAAAATTGACACATTTGTTGATCCCTAGTTGATAGTAAAATTATCAAGTACAGATGTGAAGGCCCAGGAAACATCTGGAAAACCAAGGGGGGAATCTATTTCCCCTCTATTTTCCCCCCAAGGACCTTTTTGGGAAGAAGGTTTCCTGAAAAGTGGAAAAAATTAACAATTTTGGATTCTGAAATATTTTCTTTAAGAATAATGAATAAAATGTTTAAGATAAGGTGTTCATATATTGCTACCCAGCCTTGACTCTTCCAAAATGATTTCTAAAAACGATGTTATAGGAAGACTAGAGATGCAAAATGTCCAGAAATTTTGAAGCCACAGGGGGAAAATGTTTCTCTAATCCTTTCTGTAAGATTCCCAGCATAGTTCTTTCTTCTATTCCTTATTAAAATTATTGATCAAATGTATATTTTATTGATAGACATTTAGGGATGCTCAAATCATGCTCAGTTTTTCACATATTATTCTCATAATATGGGTCTGGGGGGGAATGCACATTCTTGACATTTTAGGTTTTGTTCTGTAGAGCCCTGAGTTTCTGCCCTGTTTTGGTAAGATGCTGTCGCAGTCATTGAATATACTTCTAAGACCATGTGACAGAAACACTGTAAGTTATCCTGTCATACCACATATGTGACACAGCAACATCTGGGTTATCCCACCTATGTTTATTTCTAACAACAACAACAACAACAACAACAACAACAACAAACCTTTGAGGTTTGGGTCTACAGAACTCACTGCGACAGTTTTTTTTAAAATAAAGTTCCCAATTAGCCCTCACTATTAGAAAATGCTGCCTCGGCTATAAAACCTTTAACCACTGCCACCAAAGTAAAACCTCTCTACCTAAATTGTAGGTTGGTCCTAACAGAAACCTAGTAGCCTGGTCCCTGTGGCATAAGCATAGGATTGACACCACCTTATTGTGTGGATTTAATACATCAAACCTAAGCAAAGAACAGGTTAAAATGACAGATAATTATCTGCAGCTTGTAGAGCAGGCAAAGCAAATGTGGCAAAGCAAAAAGGAATCAAGTGAGATGGCTGTTTAGGCTTGGTCAAGGTGGGTGAGTGGAGAGGTTTGTCATCCAAGTTGCCTTGTCTTCCGTACTGTTTGTGTGTGGCGGGAAGGGGGATGTTGGCCATATGGCAGCATCCTATCTGAACTGATACCCCAATCCAGACTGGATGAGCAACATGAGAAATGATTGAGTCGGACATAGCTGGACTATTTTATTTTATTTATTTATTATATTTATACCCTGCCTTTTTCCTGCAAGGAACCCAAGGTGGCTTACATTATATTATCCTCCTCTCCCTCTCTAGTTTATCCTCATAAAATCTTGCATGTGCACGCATATATATATGCATGACTCATGCTTGCCCTTCCTGGATCTGCTCATCTAACACCTGAGACTTCATTCTTCAGGACCCTCTCTAGATCATGGCCATGCAGGGAGCATCAAATGCATGGCTGATGTAGACAGTGCTAAGTGAATCATCTCTTAAGGAAGAACTGTATTCAGGACAGGTCTTCCAACAGATAAGCAGGTATGTTTCAGGCAACCCTGTGTTTAACACTGCATCCACAAGAACTATCTTAGACTTGGCAGTTAATCGCTCTGGTGGAGTTTTACTTTGAGAAATCCATCAGTATATTTGGCTGTTATTTATTTATGTAAGCATTTTTACCCCAGTCTTCAACTGACAACCCCCCCCCCCAAGCAGTTTATAGATCAATAAAAAGACAGATAGTCCTTGCACTCACACACTTACAATCTAAAAGACATGGTACAAAAGGAAGAAAAGCATGAGGAGGGAGGAAGAAAAAAAGCCAAATTAGGCATCCGTTCTCAAAGTTGTTTCTTTGTTTGTTTGTTGATGCAAGTCTCAACATTTAGGGTGCAATCCAATGGGGAGGCCCATCGCCCTCCGAACTTGGAGGAGTATGGGCATCCTATGCGAGGTCGAGGGAGTGCGGAGGCAGGGGCCCCGCCACTGCACCCCTCCTGCCCTGCAAAGCAGCTAGGCGGCTCATTTCGGCCGTCTAACTGCAGTGCTTCAGAGGGCGAGGGAAGGAGGCTGAGGTGCCACCAGGATACATCGTATCATGGCTGCAGCAGTCTCTCCCCCCTCCCTGACCCCGGAATGCCCCCTAAAACCCTTCTCCAAGATTGCTTTTCTGACCTTTGAGAAGCAGCCAGCACGGTTCTTTCCATGCTTACTGCAAGAGGTGTGTGTGTGTGGGGGGGGGGGGAGAGATCTAAGCACAGATCCCCAGATCTGAGGTTGGAGCTCTTTTCTGACCTTGGATCTGTGAATCCAAAAAATCCTATGGCACTGTCTAGAGTGCCACAGGATTGTTCTGTCCAGCTTTTTAAAAATTATTCTGAAATTGAATTTGGGGGAGTTTTTATTTCAAAATCTATTCTCTGTTCCTTGGAACACTGCAGTAACTGATCGCTGGAAGCAATAAACAAGCACTATGTTGTACTGTGTGTGCATTGCACAGGCACAGAGATCCTCAGCTGTAGTAGTCCACATAAGAAGATGTGAGAATCAGGGGAAGAAAGAGGTATGGGGAGACAGCAAGTGCAAGGATGATCCAGGAGCAAGCTTGAGCTGACCGGAGCAAGCTTGATGCCTCTCTCATCATTCAGCCCAAATCTTCCCTTAGATCCACATTCATTCCCCTTTGAAGGATTTCTTCAACCAATCATTTGTTTCTCAGTTCATCTGGTTGCAGGGGGGGGGGCAGTAATAGAGAGAAATACCACCAGTTACCTCAAGGAGGCTACTTGGCTCTGAGAACTAAAAGGGAGAAGCAGGTAATGAAGGGAAGCTGCATGGCTGTTTTCTGTCTCCTTCCTCCTCCTGTTTCCCAGGAGGCCATTAAAACAAACAAACAAAAAAAGTAGGAAGCTGGAGAGCGGCCCTTAACCCTTTCCTGCTTTTAGGTGCCAACCAAACAAGGGAACACACACACAAAGCTATCATTGCTTGTATCGAGAAAGTCAGCTAGTATCTACTTGACAGTTCTGTAATGAGGTGTGCGGAAGGAACACCCTGGCCAGCTTCTTCTTCTCCCTGGGAATTAATTGAGGTTAGTCAATATCTCTTCACCAAGCCAATAACAAACAGCAGGGAAGAAACAGGAAGAAAACAACACACCTTTCCAAAGTACGACAGAATGCCCACCATCCCTTTCCTTCTCCTCCCCATATTTCTGGCTTACAGACAATGCCTGCATACTCCAAGTGGGGATAAGTGGAGTTCCTTCATTGGTCCTCTTTACTCTACCCTGTATTAGCCTCCTCCTCAATTCTGATTTAAACAGAATTTTCTTTTCTAAAATTAATTCCAGAATTAACGTGTCATATCTCTCTCTCTCTCCCTGCTCCTACTCCCCTCTCTCCAGCCAGAACATCAAGCACAGCTCACAGGTTTCTTTGTAAAGCTTTATTAAGCAAAAGCAGGGCAACTCAGGTGGTTGCAGAAAAGTGTTACACAAAAGTGAAGAAAGTAATTCAAGACCTTTTATCCCGTCAATGGGAGATCAGGAATGTTAAAACAGTTGATTCCGCACTGAGGCATTTTGAGCGTTCCCACCCTCAAACCAGAGAACCCACTCTGCCCCTTAAGGCGGGTCAAAAGTCATGTTAGCCAACCGAGCCGAGCGACGAAGAGATGTCAGGTGTTCCTGCCTATGTAATCTACGCCACTCTCGAGGATCTGTTATAGAGGCTCGCTTCCCACCCCCTTCCCTCAGGAGCTCTTCCTCCCCTCCCCCCCCCGGCTCTGCCTCCCCTGTTCCCAGAGATTCTTCCCCCACTCCCCCCACCTCTGGCTGCAACCTTGACGGAGCAGTTGGGTCCTGGTTATCTTCAGCGAGTGGCACCGCTCCTGCCTCCTCTTCCCCCTCCCCCTCCCCTTCCATTTCAGAGTCCATTCCCACAGGATCTGACCAGTGCTGTTGGATTTAGGGAGTCGGAACTTGAGGGGCTAGGAGAGCTAGCCCCGACATCAAGCAAGCACAGTTTGCATCCCCTTTTAGTCCCTTGTTTGCATCTGCATTACCAGTGGACATGTGCAGTGATGAAACAGCACAAAAATGCAGGGATGTTGAAGAGTCCTTGGTCTCGAGTCACGAGTCGAGTCACGAGTCTTTGGACCCGAGTCTCGAGTCCGAGTCCGAGTCCTTGGTCCAAAATGGTGACTCACGAGTCACGAGTCATGAGTCACTCCCAAAGCTGACTCCACGAGTCCCTATTAAAATCAATGGGGGGGTTTCCCAACAAAATAAGGTTACTTCACACTCAGAGCAGCCACACAGAGTAATCTCAGGTCCTCCTTCTGCCTCTCCCAAGTACGCAATACATCAATCAAAATAAATCTTGACACACTGTTGGGGCTGCACTCCTGGTAGCCGTCCATAGTGGCCGAGCAGCGGCACACCTCGCTTCCATGCGCTCTTCGCCGGCAATCACGCTCCTCTCCACTCCTTCTGGCACAGCCCAGCGATGTTGAAGAGTCCTTGGTCTCGAGTCCCGAGTCGAGTCTCGAGTCCCATTAAAAATATTGGGACTCGAGTCCGAGTCGAGTCAGAGGGGGGACTCAGTCCGACTCACGAGTCGAGTCCTCGAGTCCGAGTCCCCATCCCTGCAAAAATGTGATGGCACTATGATTGCATGCATGATTCATTTGCGCTGTAGTTCACTGAAGTGCTTCTGCACAGAGGGGGGAAATGACACCACACATAAAGGGTCTTGATACAATTCTATGTACCATCAAATCCTGTTTGCTTCTTAGCACGCATTGTGCACAGGTGCACATGGGCATTGGTAAAACACTGTACAAAAAGGATCTTGATGCAAATATATGTATGGTCATATCAAGATTGCTCCCTGCCCCCGACATTTATCAATATGTATTGATCATGTAGAGAGGTGGGAGACACAAATGGTAAATTCCTAAAGCACCAGTTCCACATCAGAAACAAGACCTTGGATGCTTCTAGATGGATGCCTCCTAGCACTATGAATCAAAAGGCATTGTGCTCCCATTCTCTCTTTTCCTCTTTAATGGATTTCTTTTTTCCCATTAAGAAATATGGAAGAAATGATGGGAAAAGTGCTAAGGATGGGCAACCCGCCCAGCACTCAACTCATGGCACACGAGCTGAGCCAAGCGCGAGCACCAGCTGAGACACTTGCCGGACTTCCAGGTCCCTGGTTCTACATTGTTTAGGTAGAAAACGGCCAAATTTGCACAAATTACAGCTAAATTTGCACAAATTTAGCAGTAATTTGTGCTAATTTGGCCGTAATTTGCACAAATTAGGCCATTTTCTATGTAAACAAAGTAGCGCTAGAACCCGGAAGTCGCTTCCCCCAACTCAGCTTGCGAGAACGTGAGTAGAGCCGGGGAAAAGGTAGGGTGAGCAGAGCTCAGGGGGCCGAGCCTGGCGAGTTCGCTGGATTTCCACCCCCCAATCGAGCTCCGCACACATCCCTAGGCCGGAAAACATGGGGAAGGGGTATTATATGAATGTATGTGAATTTTAGTTTTCCTCACAAAATATTCAAGCATGCCCTGTTCAAAGCCCCAAACATGAACGTGAGCCCGTGTCCAACAAAAATTTCCACAAATTTCAGGACATGTGCTCATGTTCGATTTGCACAACTTTCCCAGCTCAAGTTTGCACATATGTCCTAATTTGCACAAGTTCGCCTGCAGACTGAATCAGCCTCACTTTAGTCTATGGAGGAAAGTTGCACAAACTTCATGTTCGACCACTTCTCAATTTGCGCAATTTTCCCATTTGCGCAGAGCAAGCAGCAATCCCAAACGCAAACAGGAATCGGCATGAGGCAAGTGGTGATATGATGTTTGGAGAATCCTAGCATCTTGAACATCCTTGTTCACCACCCATCCCTATGACAATGGAAGATGATGGCATCTGTAAAAATCCATGTTTGAAGCAGAGTGATTTCAGGATAGAAGCCTCACATGTAACACCCCAGGTAATTCAGATGTCCAAAATCTAGGGAGAAATTCAGATGATAGTTTTGAATGCATTCCTAGCTCCAGGTGTGACTGGGGAGATGGGGATGATGGGAGGATGTCACAAAAGCCAGGCATTCATGCTGTCATCCCACTGTGCTCAAACGGGGTTGGCTTTAACAACATTCCTTTTGTTCTGGCAGGTAATCATGGGCTGGCCCAGATAACATCACAAATGTGCTCCTTCCTGATAATAGGATCTTATCAAGCCATTCAGCAGCAGAGAGCTACACACACACACACACACACACACCACCCTTTTTCATCTTTTTCGGGGTGGGTGAGTGGGTTTTGCCTTTAATTAAAATGACAATATCAAACAGCTGAGGTTAGATTCTCTGGTCCTGCATCTCTGAAACATCGCTCTGGAAAGGGCTAGGGAAATAAATGGCTTTGGGGTGGTAGAGGATAGGGAAAAAAGAAGAAATTGTGCAGGATTAAATTATGCACATATTAATCATCCAGGTATTCAAACAGAGCTTTATGGGGCGGGGGGGATCTAAAGCAAGTTCTCTTTCAGTGATTTCAAGAAATATAGAGCTGTACAAAATCTCTTTGTAACAAAGCAACTATCAATGAATTAAGGGTCTGAAATATAAGAGGGGGCAAAATTTGCGGTATGGCTTACATTGAATGATAACAGCAGGGAGCATTCATACTATAGGGTGGTGGTGGGGAATTGATCAGCTGAGAAGAGCTGCTATTGTGTGATAACATTGCATGATAATGACAGCACGGATATTTAGCATATGATAGATGAGCGCTTCCTAGAGAGCCCATCAGCCCAGCATGACCTTGGGCAAGGGGAAGATTCCAGTCACCCAAGATCACCACAGAGACATGACTTGCCCCCAGGTGCAGTTATAGAAATGCAACTCCCATGGGGCCCTGCGGTGGGGAATTTACTCCAGTTTGCATTTTTCCTAAGCTATGGTGCAACAGCATGATAGTGTGAACGCTCCACGTGTGCACATAGTCATTGATACCAGCACCTAGCCTTCCTGCCATTCTGATTTGTGTTCAGCTCTCTCTCTATATATATATATATGTGCGTGCGTGTGTGTGTGTGTGTGTGTTATAGAATTGAATGGTTAATGTGCACAACACCTGGCCATTGTGCACATTCATCACACCTGATGAAGAATGTGCATATAATCTTCATGAACAGGGAATTGCGCACATTTCCTGGTCAATATACATGCTCGCAATGAGGATGTGGGGAATGTGCATATCTCAACCACATTTTATACATTCTGCAGCCATTATGCATAGCTGCCAACAGGCCTTGGGGAATGTGTATATCTCAACTCTACATGCATGATGTGCTAAATATGCACAATGCCCAGTTGCTATGCATGTTAACTGAATTAACTGTTCAACTCACTTGTTTTTGTATTCAATTTTATAAGTCCATTACAATCCACCCCACTCCCCACAGTTTTGGATAACCCTCTTGTTTTCTGATTACTGGTATGATGCAGCTATTAAGGCTGAACTGAAAGTTCAAGCTTTGGGGGCAACCATTTCCCCCCAAGAGCCCCCTTTGAAATGACACTGCATCAAGATATAGTGTTGTCCCATGGACATTCTGGGAGAGAACAATGGGAACCAGCCAAGCCATTGAAGACTTCTGCCACCACAGATGGTGACAAAAAGAAACAATGAACAACAATAAAAAGACAGCTATGCATCCAAGTTGATTTCTTAGAGATGGCCTCAATGGAAGCTTCTCGCACCCCAAGTCAGTGCTGCAACAGTAACCTGAAAGAGCAGGAGAGACCTGAGAGGCAGACATGGTGTGATATGGAAATCTCCCTTTTTTGTGATATCTAGGGTGGTGAATAAAATGAACATATAAAGCTCCATTGTACTGAGTCAGACTATTGGTCCATCTGTCCCTGCTGTAATTCCAAATGGCATTCTCCAAGGTTTCAGGCACTGGCCTTTCTCAGCTCTCCTTCCTGGGATCCTTCTCACAGGAAAGGCTGAGGACTGAAATATGTGAAGCATACGATGATCTACCACTGAGCAACTTTTCCTGCTATTTAGGGATGGATGAATCTGTCCGTTTTGGTTTCTCTCAATGTCTCATTTCCCCAACCTTACGTTCTGTTTATCCTGATACATATAATTCAGGTGAAAATGTGTATGCATTTCTCTGAATACATGCATTTTTGTGCTATTTCCCCTAATATCCTGATTTTTGTATGCATGTTTTGACAAAGAACATAAAAGAAATGAGAAGAACCATCCTGGATCAGACCAAATGTCCATCTAGTCCAGCATTCACTTGCAAAAATCAAAGGATAATTGAGTTTTTGAAAGATAATTGAGGTTTGGTTTGCATATTGGCTTGAGAGTGCGAAATTAGGTACTTTTGCATTAAAATGTGAACTGAATGAATTTCTCCCCCACTCCTGTACCCAAATCTACAAGTGCAAGTAAGGCACCTCAGATCTGCAGGGCAAGGTTATAGCACCAACCATGTGGTTTATGGGAACATGAATGAGGACATCTGCTTCCCCTTTCTGCTGCCAAAGCCACATGCTATGAGTGGTCACAAGTCCATGCTCCTCCGATCTACCTGACTCTTAGTGTCTCCTGTTGTCCTGTCAGCATCATAATGAGCCTTGTTAGGTTGCAAGCAGTACTGTAAATTAAGATGAGGTTCTGAAAGAGCAAATGCATTCTTTCCATTGATATTTTTCAGGGGCTTCTATGTACCATACTTTGCCTTTGACTAGGAATGACACATTCCTGGAAACAGTGTGCCTTAGATAGTTGACCTCATTTGTGAAAATAAGGCTAATTGACTCAGGCCTCTCAGTGAAGCAACATCTTTAAACATTTGCCCGACATTCAGGAAATTACTGGGAGTTTTCTGCAGCCTGAAGTAGAACCTGACTGTGTCCATTGCATGGCTTATAATACAACCTACATAACACCAGAGACACTGCTATGCCATATTAGAAGCACGGTCTCCAAAATCAGAGGCAAACGCTATTGAAATATTAGCCTTGGAATGAGGGGTAGAATGGCAGAGCTGTAGTGTTGGTAGGTTGCTCCATAAGGAAATAAGTTCTCAATATGAAGTTATTCATACTTTCTGTATCAAGCAGTTATAGGTATTGCTCTGGACTGTTGAACTAATATTTTTGTTCCCATTCATCTCCCTATGTTCAATCTAACTGGGTGAAGTAGTCAATCAAAGAATGTTTCACTCTTAGTCTGGGGGCCAATGTTCTCCAACAGCTATTAAGCTCTAAGCAGGTTGTGACGGTTTCAACAAGGAGGAGGAGAGGAAGAACAAGTGAGTTGTGCTTCCTCTTCCCACACCTGTAGAACATCCAAAGGAGATGTCACACATGTCTGTCCTGTGGGAGATGTATAACACTGTTCCCACAGCTGGATGTCCTTTGGATGTTCTAATCAAGCATCAGCAGATATGTAATTCACATTTGCTTTCTGCACCCCAGCTTGTTTTGCCTGTCCAGAGCCATTCACAGCTGCAAGCAATGGGATGGAAATCATGTATGTCAGTTCCAGAACTGGCATAAATTCTCTCCATGTTGGAGGCATGTCTGAGGACCAAGAGAACTTTGGATCCTGTGGTTCCAAAGCCTTTCCCATCACAGCCAGGGATCCCCCACTGATCCACCCTCTTTCTTTGCCACTGATTCATCCCCTATTTGTGCTCCATCATTGGAGAGGTAAGGGCTGCTGAAGTTGTTGCAGGGGTTGGAAGGGGGTTCTGAGGTCAGATCTCCCTCTCTGAGATTGGACCTCTCTCTCCAACCTCAGAGGGGAGATCTGATGTATCTTATGCCTCCTGGATGCCCTCCCAAGGAACATAGGATTGCACTGTAAGTCTCAAATCTATGTTTGCTGAATGCAGAGAAGGCTCTCTCAAAGGCATTTTGGTGATGTACCTTAGAGACTCACCTAAATATGTTTATTGCATTGTGCCTTCAGTGTTGCAGAAGTCTATTCATTTAAATTAAAAGTTGATGGAGACATCTGGAAAAGATATTCACATGCTCTGGTGCTTATGATTTTGGGATCAGGTTCCCTGAAAGGCTGCCTTCTTCCATACAAATCTGCCTGAACTTTAAGATCTCCAGAAGAGGCCCTTTTATGTCTCCTGCCAATATACAAGTTGAGTTTGGCAGGGACTTGGGGGAGAGGTTCTGGTCCTAGACTCTACACCTCCCTTCCTTAGAGAGATCCATTTAGCCGCCTCTCTGATGACCTTCTACAAACAGATGATAATGATGATTTGCAGTGTGTCTCTTTTCTTTGCACTGGTTTTAACTGGCCACTATTATGACTGGAGTTTTTCTTTTAAAAAAATTATGTTCTGGTTTTTAAGTCGTGATGTATTTTATATGTTTCACTTTTTGAATTTATTTTATTTTTGTTAGCCATCTTAGGCACATTCTCATGGAAAGATGGGATATAAATCTAATAAGAGAGCCAGTGTGGCGTAGTGGTGAGAGTATAGGACTGGGGACTTGGGAGATCCGGGTTCTAGTCCCCGTTCGGCCATGAAACTCACTGGGTGACTTTGGGCCAGTCACTGACTCTCAGCCTAACCTACCTCACAGGGTTGTTGTGAGGGTAAAATGGAGAAGAGGAGGATTATGTAAGCCGTCTTGCAGGAAAAAAGGCGGGGTATAAATATAATAAATAAATAAATAAATAAATTATTAACAAAAGAATAAATGCAGAGTTGTTTGCTCTGCAGGCACCTTCTCTGGGCTGCTACAGTATGATATGCAGAGAGTGGGTGATTCTGTTTTGCACAAGGAGCTGGATTATAAGAGCTTTGAATTCCTTTCCAGAACTAGGATTCTCACTGTGTTAGACTATTCTTTGCTGGAAGAGTGGCTGGCTTCATATTTCAAGACAAGCATCAAGTACTATCCTCAACCTGCTCCACTGACTATTCCTTTGCTTGGACTGAATTACCTCCTGCTAATTGTCCATTCTCATGACAGCAATCAAGAGATCTCTTTTTGGTAAGAGGTTACAAATAGCACATACCTGTACGCAGGGATGTATGAGAAATTCATTTCAGTTCATTTTTGATCAGGATTTTATGCAGTTCACACCTATCCAGACCAAACATCGATCTGGATGCAACCTGTGATTGAAGGCCGTACATTTCTGAGCTTGCAATGTGATTTGTGAACCAGAAAGAATTCATTCAACATTTGGAAAGTGCACATAATAATGTGCACTTTTGAAAAATGTGCACAAATATGCTTTAATCTATGGGAGAAGAATGTGTACATTTCAAAGATGAACAGAACTGATGTGTACATTTGGAAAAATATGCAGGAAAATACGCACAGATTTTCATGCAACAAGAAAAAACAACAACAAAGCTTGCAATCTGATACGGGTTTGAGTCAGAACGAGCTTCAAGATGGAATTCAGAGAACTTTGGCAAGCTCAGGTTTTGCTGATTCACACATCCCTACCTGTAGGCGATGGGTTGGGGGCCAGCCCTGCCATAGGACGGAATGAATCAGCTGTCTCAGGTAGCAGATCCTGGGGGGTTGGGAGTGGCAGCAGCAACATGTTGGATGATAGAGCTGTATGTGTACCACACAACCTGCCCTGTGCCTTCTAAGCTACCCTGCTGCCCTGAGGTGCAGTGTTGTGTTGCAGGTGCAGGTGCAGGTGCAGGTGCAGGTGCAGGTGCAGGTGCAGTCAGTGTTGAAGTAAGATTCAACTGCCTATCTGGTTGGCTTCTAAACATGGAATGTGGGGTGGTACCATATTGTTCTTCACCTCAGGCAGCAAAACATCTTGGGTCAGCCCTGGAGGTGCTGTGATATTTGGGGCTAATTTGACACAATAGGCAGTACAGGGAGTTGCCTGGGGTAGCAAAATTCCTGGGATATAAAGGAATGGAGGAAATATTTTAACTCATAGGGTTGTGCGTCGAACTCGATAGGGGGGTGGAAGCTCAGTGAACTTGCCAGACTCAACCTCCCCAAGCTCCACTCGACTTACCTTTCCCTGGCTCAACATGCGTCCTCACGAGCTGAGCCGGGGAAAGGAACTTCTGGTTTCTGGCGCTACGCTTTTTATGTAAAAAACAGCTTAAACTACGTTAAAATTTGCATAACCGGTGCTACGTTTTTTATATTAAAAACAGCTTAAAATACGTTAGAACAACTGTGATTTGCATAGTTTGCATACGCCATGCAAATTGCAGTTGTTCTAACATTTTTTACGCTGTTTTTAACATTAAAAACGTAGCACCAGTTATGCCAATCGTGATCATTTTAACGTAGTTTGCGCTGTTTTTTAGGTAAAAAGCATAGTGCCGGGGGACCCGGAAGCCTGGTGAGTGCCTCAGCTGGCGCTCGCTGAAGGCTCAGCTCGGCTCGCATGGCGGGGGCACTCACCAAATGCCCCGCGAGTTGAGCACCAACTTGGTGCCCATCCCTAGCCCATGGCTGGAGAACTTCTTTCAGCCCAAGGGCCCACATTCCATTTTGGAGAAGCAAAAGGGGCAGGGCCATCTCCCCCAATCCCAGCATATTTTAGCTTAAAGCTCTTATTGCTAGTAACTAAGCCTTAGCAGAAGCATTTCAAGCTTTCAGAATGGAGGAAAAATGTACAAAAGCTGGGAAACCACCAAACAATCAGTTAGGGGAAATGGGATATGGCCTTCTGGGGAACCAGATTGGGCCCCCGTAGATGGCTTGATCTGGCCCCTGAGCCTGAGGTTCTGCACCCCTGTTCTAAGGGGAACACTATCAAACATGGGGTATAAATATTTTAAGCAATCCCCTTTTGTACCAGTGCTGTGCCAAAAACTTATCCCTCATTTTTCAACCCTTCTCAAGCAATTTGATAGAAAAGAAGAAAATGCTTTTGAAAAGAAGTTCTGTGGTGAAGAAAATTTCAGAGAAATTCTCACGGCTTCAGTTTGGGTTTCTTCTGCTTACCTTACTTAGGAGGTGGCCATGGAGTGTGCACAAGTATCCTGTTTTCACTGTACAAGCATCTCTCTGGCAGCCTGTAGCCTCCCTGGCTTCCCACAGTTCAATGAAGCCCTGGGGAAGACATTGTGTTGTCAGTGGCGGCTTCAGGGAATGGAACAAGCCAAAAACACCCTCCCTTACAAGCTAGATAAACCCTCACCTGTCATTTCTGAGGCTTTCCTTGATATATTTTTTTAAATTATCATTATTTTATTTTATTTTAAACAGGCTGTTCCGTTTCAGTCATTCCCCAGTAATCTGGTGGGATAAAGCCATATGCAAGGAAGCTCTTTAATAACAGGTTGGCACAGGATTTTGCTGACCTAGGCGGAAATGAATTCTGCACCCTTCCCCTGCATCTTGTTGTATACTGTGGAAATGTGTGTGTGTGTGTGTGTGTGTGTGTGTGTGTGTCAATGGGGCAATTTATCCACTGGGTTCTAGTCTGAACTTTAAAGGAGCTATCCATGGTGCTGAACCCCATCCCCCAACTAGCTTCAGCACCATGGATAGATCCTTTAAAGTTCAGACTAAAACTCAGGGTGGATAAACTGGCACCGCTGGTGGAATGGCCCTGCGCTCCCTCTCATCTCATTCTAGTCTACACAGCCTGCTGGAAATAGTTGAGAATTTCTCCTCTCCCTGGAGAAAGCTGCTGAAATTGTCCTTCCAATTTCTCTGCCCACAAATAGAGTGGAGAATTTTTAGAGGCCATGTGTGCATGGCTCTCTTCTGTACCAGTCTCTGTCATGTGTGTGGGTTAATGGGGCATGTTCCCAGTTTAATCCCCCTTACCCACATTCCATACAAGTAAATGGAGCCAAATTCCTTTCCTTCACTCTATTTGCTTGTATGGAACAGAGAAAGGTGGTAATAAACCCCTTGAAGAATAAACAAAATTGACCCCCCCCTCTCTCTCTTTTCACACACACACACACACACACACACACTTCCACAGTATACAACAAGATGCAGGGGAAGGGTGCAGAATTCATTTCCCCCTACGTCAGCAAAATCGCTTGAACCAGCTCTGGCAGGATTGATCTTCACTCAAGCTAAATTGCCCAAATCAAGTAAAGTGGACCCATGACAAATTAGGCTGCCAAGGCATGGATGGGTCTGCTAGCTGTATCTCCGTGTGCTCTGTCTAATTCTTCCAGCATTGCAAACAAGGTGCAGAGACAAGAGCAAGCCTGGGGGGGTGGGGAATGGAACAAGCCAAAAACACCCTCCCTTACAAGCTAGATAAACCCTCACCTGTCATTTCTGAGGCTTTCCTTCATATATTTTTTTAAATTATCATTATTTTATTTTAAACAGGCTGTTCCGTTTCAGTCATTCCCCAGTAATCTGGTGGGATAAAGCCATATGCAAGAAAGCTCTTTAATAACAGGTTGGCACAGGATTTCTTGTCAAAACCAAAAGAGAATATCATGGTCAAGAGTATCTAGGTGGCATTGTCTTGTCAGTGTTATGGAATAGCCTTAATTCTTTGAACCCAAAAGTTTGTCATAGGGATTCTCTACATTAGGTTTTTAACCTGCCACTTTACCAAGGATTCTGCTTCCGGATTATTTGCGGGATTAAGACCACCTCCTTTATGTGCGTGTGTGTGTGTGTGTGTGTGTGTGTGTGTGTGTGTGTTTTCTGGCATTTCCCTTTCTCTGCCTTTCTATATGCTGTTACACAACCACAAGGTGGCGCTGCAGTATAGTGGAATTGTGACATTACACAACCATTTTGTATCATTTCATAGTGTGATAGCCCTTTAATAGCTCATTTTCCTTATTCTAAAAAAAAGCCAGGGAAATGCTTGGAAAGCACAGGAGAGGCCCAGATGATGACATCAGTGTAAAGCACCTGCAAAACCACCATCGGTGAGGAATCATGAGAGAACAATAAATGCCTCATGTAGAGAAGCCCATAGTTAGGGCCAAAGGGAACTGGGGATTTTCACACACATTCTTGTCAGCATCAAAAGTGTAGGGAAACATGAGTATAGGGTGGCCTTCCCCAACTTGGTGCCCTCCAGACAGGTTTTGGAGTACAACTCCCAGGGAGCCAGTGTGGCATAGTGGTGAGAGTGTTGGACTGGGACTCAGGAGATCCGGGTTCTAGTCCGCACTCGGCCATGAAACTCACTGGGTGACTTTGGGCCAGTCACTGACTCTCAGCCTAACCTACCTCACAGGGTTGTTGTGAGGATAAAATGAATGGAGAGGAGGAGGATTATGTAAGCCGCCTTGCGTTCCTTGCAGGAAAAAAGGTGGGGTATAAATATAAATAATAATAATAATAATAATAATAATAATAATAATAATAATAATAATTCTTGACCATTGGTCATGTCGGCAGGGACTGATGGAAGTTTGTACTGGGAATTGCAGGAAGATGATCGGGGAGTACAGGAGTGTTGTACAAAGTTCTGCCTCTATGCTCTGGGCTTGATTTAAAAAGCTAAAGTTTACTGCGCTGTGCTATCAGCAAATGGCCTTGGCTACTTGGCTGCTTGCCAGCCTGATGCAATCTTCAGCAATTTACTGATGCGTGACCTGGCTGCGGGCCAGAAGAATGACACTGCAAACAGCACAGATGCTATCAATTAAACACAAGATCTGCAGCCCATGAAGCTTGGTGCTAGAATGGTATTTAAGACTAGCAAATGCAGACTGAGGTGTGGTTGTTGGTAGTGGTGGGTTGTGTTGAAGTGTGCTGAGAAAGGAAGGAGAGAGATCCAGGAAATGTTTGGCTGCCAGCCTGAAGAAGGACAAAGAACCAGCAGGAGCTCTGACACAGACGGAAGACTGCAGCAAGGACCCAACTGATACTGGAGGCAGAGCTTCTTGACTGGTCGGTTGGTGATATTGTGGTTGCTGCCTGTCCAAGGACTGGGGCTCTTACTGGGGGACTTGGGATTGTTGTACTCTATATAATAAGGATCTTAACTCACAATAAAAGATGTTTGGCTTGATCCTCCTGGATTTATTATGGCATGAGAATTCATTAAAGAACCCCTGCCAAGCCCTTTGGGAAAACATTTGGCAGAACAAAGCTTGTAGTCCAAAACACCTGGAGGGCACCATGTTGGAGAAGGTTCATGTAGGGAGACCACACACACTTGCTTATTCAGGAAGCATTGCTGTCTCTGAATAGGCCATCAGTAAACACGTATGTATTATGTGATATATTTTGTTAATAATACATAACTGACAAATACTTAACACAGACACATAACCCATAGTCTCCCTTTACTCCTGCAAAGAAAGACTTTTTTTTTCCTGTTGTCAATGTCCACTTTTTATCTAGACTACTAAATCTGGAGTGAAAAGAAATCACTTGTTCATAAACCAATAAAAACAATGTCCCTGATCCCAACTGGAGTAGACCACCATCCATAACTCAAAAGAATTTCCAGTGCTCTGCTCCTGCAAATGCTTGCTTTGCTTGCAACATGTTTGATCAACTAGAAATGCTACATAGATGAAGAAGGAAGGTGGGGAACCCTCCCATTCTCAGCATTCTTCTCTCTCCCCACCTCCCTAGTTTCCATAGTTAAATAACAATCCCATGCTCCCCCCGTCATTTTCTCCCTCAACTAGGCTGCCTTCTTTATCAGATATAAGAGCTGCAATAGTGGCTTCTAACCTAGCATTTGTGTTAATAAAATGGGAAGGGGAGTGAACTGTTTCTGGTGTTTCTCATTGTCTTTTTTACAAATTGCTTTAGGCTACAAGTATGGATGGAAATAGGCCCATCATCCCAATAGCTAACTGAGCTTAATTCATCTTGGGTTCTAGAGAAATATGAGATAGCAGTGACAGGCTGGGGCCATGGGCCTTACCTAAATCTAGACCTGGAGGGTTCAAGGTCTGAGCATGCAAGAAAAAAAAATCAGTTAGTTGCTCTGGCTCAGCTTGTCTGAGTGTGGAGAGCTAAGCAGGGTCAGGCCTGGTTATTACTTGGATGGGAGACCCCTCCTCTAGTTTCCTGCATTGAGCAGGGGGTTGGACTCGATGGCCTTGTAGGCCCCTTCCAACTCTATGATCTATGAATCTATTTATTTTTGTGGTTAAACATTTCATTCATTCTGGTATACATTAACTTGCATTTCATTCATTCATTTTCATAACTGATTTAGAACTAGTTGGTTCATTTTCATTCGTTTTCATTTCCCATTGCTTTCAGTGGGAGAACCAGCCAGTTTTCTGCTGCCTGTAACTTTGGTGTTTTCCATCCAAATGGTCTGGAATTATCAGGCCTTCTACTACTTGTTCAAAGCATTTGACCTGACAAATTTCAGATTGACTGAGGAAAGGATCCCTGTTTAAGAGGTAACTGAAAGAGGTACATGACATATAAGCTTCCCATTGCTTTCAAGCATTGCTTTATAGCTGGGGGGGAGCAACTCGTGGCCCTGCAGATATTTAGCCTACAACTCCCATTGACCCTAGCCAACATGGCTAATGGTTAGGGATGATGGGAGTTGTACCCCTCCAGATGGCTTGGCCTGCATGTTGCCCATCCCTGATTTACAACCTTATGTTGACTATAACTTGGGTCCTTTCCATTAGGACTGCTCTGAATGTTCCTAAAGAAGAATATTTGATGGTGGGGGGGGTGAGTTGGGGGACAAAATGTGATGAAGGTTGGGAGAAGGTGGGTGACATTCAGGTGGGGGTGGAGAATGCTTGGGAGGGGGATTTTTACTTTTTGATGAGGTGGCTGGGAGTAGTAGTGGTCATTTTCTTTTTCTAACTTTATAGAAAAATGGAAAATTGCTGAAGTCAGCAGCTAGAAGCTGGCCTATTAATTTTTTTCCTTCAGAATGGTGCTGGGAAGGTCACTCTGTGGTGATGTAACATGGATCCCAGTAACACTGTACAGAAAAATCCCAGGGGCACATAGGGGCAGCTCTCCCCCCCCCCCCATATACTGATGCTGGGAGTCACACTATCTTATCAAGTCACAATGTTCCTAATGCCATCCTGAAGTGACTTTTAAATGAACCAGCGGCTGGCTGCTGAGTGCATTACCTTGTCTTTGCTTGAAAGAAAGACAGACAGACTGACAGACAGACAGACCACAAAACCAGCTGGCAACCTCTGCCAATTGTAAGTGCTCCATCTACCCAAAAGTGTTGTGACCTTTGCAGGAACCCCATGATGAAGGTCTCAAAAATTCTCACCTTAATTTCCATTTGAATGGCAGGAATTTTTTCCTATGTTCTGTTATTCTTTCAAGGCATGAATCCTGACAAATTTCAGGTAGATAGAACAAAAGATCCCCAATTTATAGGCTATTTCAAAAGACACCCATGCACAGCCTAGTTTGTTATTATTTATTTATTATATTTATACCCCGCTTCATATCTTCGGCTTCCTAATATTCTTCAGGAGCATTGTGGGGAGTGGGGAGAGAGAAGGCAAGCAACCACCACCTAAAAATATTTAAAAAAAAAAAAAAAAAAAGGTGGGAAAGCTGGCCAGGGCAGGGGTGCTTTGTGTGCTTCCTGATCTGGAAAAAAAAGGGGGGGAGCCCTACCTCATGATGTCTTCCCCTGGGCTTTAATTGGCATGCAGAAAGCTGAGGAGGCTACAGGCTGCCATGAAGATGACTATACGATGACAGTCAGGACACTCATGGACACTCCTCAGCCACCTCATAAGTAAGGTAAGCACAAGAACCCTGAATCCAACCAAAACGTTCTTCTCCTTTGAATTTCTTTTTTGGAAGCAATTTCTTTTCTATGAAATTGAATGAGAATGGTCAAAAATGTGGGAGAAATTTTCAGCACAGCTCTAGTTTTTCTTTCTCTTTCTGGTGCATGTAACATTTCTTTGACCTCTACAGGTTTGTTCCAGCAGGACTCCAATTAAAACAAATGAGAAACAAATGAAATGAGTGAAGAACCAGTGGATTTTCATTTGGAATCCATCCATTCATTTCAATTCTGATTTGTTTATATAACTCAAACAAACAAAATGAATGGAGTTTTAAGCCTCAGGTTTCTGACAAGAGTTTTGCTAGATTCTACAGGAGGTTTACAAGAACCTGTGGAAACAATAAAAACCCATTAGACTACCTTGCACTTCAGACAGATTCCTCTTCTGTCTGCTCTTCACTACGTACAAAGCTGCATAAGGTTCTCGGTCTAATTTCAAAAGTCCTATTCTTGCTAGAGGTATCAGTTCAAACCTCTAGCAAGAGCAATCTGTCCCTCCTTTACAGCCCACTGGGCACTGAGGACAAGGGATAGAGGAAGGGGTATCTGTAAGAGAATCTCATGTTCTCTCCCCTCAGACTCAGAGTGGGAGGAGACTTCATCCAGTAACCCATCATCTGCTACTCTGGAACCTTCCAGGTCAGAGGATGTAGCTTTACTAGTCAACTCAGAGGGCACCCCTCCAATGCAATCCTCCTTGATTCTATACCATAGGAGCCAGTAGCTGCAGAATCAGACACAGGCCTGTGGCTCATGCTGGCTCAGCTTGTCTGAGTGTGGAAAGCTAAGCAGGGTCAGGCCTGGATATTACTTGGATGGGAGACCCCTCCTCTAGATTTCTGCATTGAGCAGGGGGTTGGACTCCATGGCCTTGTAGGCCCCTTTCCAGCTCTATGATCTGAGAAACTATCAAACAGTGGCCCTTTAAGTATTTTACACCTTCGCAGAGAGGGGGTGGAGTTAACAGTAGGTCTACAGTTACCAGCCTTCAGAAGGCCTCTGCATGTTGCTGAGACAACAATTCTTCCTGGGTAAGTTCCAGCCAGCACAGGGTCCAAGGACCTGAAAGGTCCAGCCTGTATAGCCAGACTTCACTCTGACTTACCCTTAATTACAACTGTTTCAGATTAGCTCTCCTGGGAACCTTAAGCTGAGGTAGACTGGACAGAGAGAAGAGGTTCTACTTTTAGCTCCAGCCTCATCCACCACTGGCTTCAACCTCCCCCACCACTAGCACATGGTCCATGAAAGATTACCCCTGAGGCAATGCAGCCCTGAAGACAGAAAAAAAGGTTTCCCACCCCTGTTGTATACCAACTTATGCTTTGTTACAATAGATGGCGTTAGTGCCTTGCTTCCTCCCCCCCCCCTTGCAGAACATTACAATGCCTCTCTATGAATCTTATAGCTACTGATGGAACAAAATGGTATTATATCTTTGCAAAGGCAATGCAATTGTTGCCTTTGGTCGCAAGGTATGAGAAAGCAACTGGCTGAATGTGCAATTTGGGGTTTTACATCTAGGGATTTAATTTGAGCTTCTTGTATTTCAGCATATTTATTTGCTTTGATCTGGAGGCTTGTGTATTCCACGACTTTGAAGATTTGCTGACAGAAATATGTGGCACGGTCCTTTACCTCCACCGAGACAGATAAGCCAGCATAGTCATTCCAAACACCCTCCCAGCTTTCCTGTAACTTTATCGGGTATGGTTCCCTGATTTTCTCTTTGGAACGTGTGTGTGCCGAGGACCCATGTTTCTGCCACCACAGCTTCAGAATTGAAAGGATTAGGGTGCCTGTCAGAGAAAGATGCCCGCAACTGTTATTTCTGTTTTTACTGCATTTTTCATTGTCAAAGTACTTTAGAACCTCTTAAATTCCTTGTACAAGAAAAGAGAGTACCTTCCCCACATTATTCATGAGGAATAGTGGCTTGTCTAAGGCAACTAATTGCAGAGTTAGGGCTTTGAACCGGTCATAGGGATGGGAGAATCAGTGAGGGTTGAGCTTGTCAAGGTTCTCCTAGCTCCACCTGGAAGCTCAGTCCTCCTCATTCCTTTTTCTGAATGTGAGCTTTTTGTTGTTGTTCAAGTGGGAGAAGTTCACATTTGGGTGCACATTTCTGTAAAGCACACACCCAGCTGTGTATCCCCCCCCCATTGTCTAAAGCAGGGCTCTCCAACCTTGGGTCCCCAGATGTTGCTGGACTACAGCTCCCAGAATACCTTGCCATTAGCCATGCTGGCTGGGTATGCTGGGAGCTGTAGGCCAGCAACATCTGGGGACCCAAGGTTGGAGAGCCCTGCTCTAAAGTGTGTGTCACAAGGGGTGCCCCCTCCCTCATGGAAACATGTGACTTTCTACAGTTTTCATACTAAAGGAATGATGTGACCACATAAATGCAGCAACTATAGACTTCATTAATCTTTGTTACATCACAGGATCACTCATGTCAGTACCTGTAGCATCAGATCCATTTTTTAGGGATCACATTAAGCTGCTGCTGGACAAGGTAGAAAAAAAACTCATAACAACACTGGTAAGCAGCCACAGGACAAGGATGGGTGCCAGTGGGGTGATATGGTAAGTATCTTCAGGACCAGGGTGGGTGCTTGCTGAATGAGGTAAGTAACTGCAGGATCAGAGAGAATGCTTGCATAGTGATGCTAGCCATAGATTAGTCCTAGAATCAGGATGATCTGGCATGGAGTTTGCTATGGAATTGGACCCCTTTCTTGTACCCTTGTTTTTATGCTTTCCTGGCTGCTGTCGACTACACTGGAAAGTCTCTCCTATCTTTCCTAGTAACTACTCCTCTGCTTCACCTCTTTGGTTTACTAATGAGTGCACTGCTCTTTCCCCCTTTCTACTACCCTTTGTACTACCTTCTGTTCTTTGCTCCTTTCCTGTTTCTTTTTTCAGCCATCCCACCGGAGCCTCTTTGCTCCAACCTTGTGTCTCTTTTCTCCCTCCTGTGTTTCTAGCATTCAGGCTTTTATCCTGTGCTTCCTTCTCCTTCCTCAGAGTCCTTGAGCCATTTAAAGATTCCTTCCTCCTTCTATTTAACCAGCCTTAGCGGTGGCTGGCTACTGTTGCTGTGTTGCAAGGGACTTCTGGGGACCTCCAGTGACTCCTCACAATACCCCACCCATCCAAGAGGGGGTCTCTGGGTTGAGTGGTAGCAGCCTAAGGACCCTGGCAGGAAAAGAAGTCTACATTGGCATGGTCTTTGCCATGATGATACTGTATGCCAAAAGCATAGGGCTGTAGCAATAAATACCATCTGGCAAGTTGTGGGTTGGTGTCCTTCATATGATGCAACCATTGAAGGGGAGCATGGTCTGTAATCAAGGTAAAAGGGGCTCCCCACTGATAATAACATATGGATTGGATATCCTATTTGACTGCTGTGGCCTCTTTCTCAGTGGTTGCATAGGCTTTTTACCAGTGCAATAGTGTTTAGCTTAAATAAAGGATTGGATGTTCAACTCCTTGGCAAATGTGGACCAAAATGGCTCCTAGGCCTATATTGGAGGCATCCGTTTGCAAGACTGAAGTTAGGTGCTTGGAGGATGGAAGCCCTACACAGCTGAGCTTTAATGGTCTGAAAGGCAGCCTCTTCCTCATCACCCGATTTCATCATTCTTGATGCCCATTTCTTTGTTAAGTCCATTAAAGGAATGCCTATGGGAGCAAAATGTGTTATGAACTGTCTGTAATAACTAGCCAGCCACAGGAATTGCTGTACTTCCTTTTTGGTGGTGGAAGTAAGCCACTGATTTACTCAGTCTAATTTCTCAGATACTGGTCTGATTTGGCCATTATGTACAATGAACCCCAAGTATTGCACCTGATTCCTTGTGCATTTCTTTGGATTGGCTGTTATTTAAGCCACTCGTCTTAAGGCTTTGAGGACTCACCTGATATATTGTAGACGGTCCTCCCAAGTTGGACTGTTTAATAATTATATCATTATGTCAGACTGTGCAATCCTTTAAATTCACCAGAAAAACAAACAAGCTTATCACTGCACTTCTGAAACCCACAGGCATTGACCTTCAACCACCCACTGGTTTCCTGTCTGTTTTCATACCTGACAGGAGCCAGCATTAGAGATGGCACTGAAATCCAGATGTGTGTGTGTGTGTGGAATCTGTAAATTGAGATGCAATTACAAACCAGGCCAAATTTTGAGCCTAGCTTGAAATTACTTACTGTTGCAATCCTCCTTTCCTATAACTGCCCCCCCCCCATCCCAAAATGTACCCTGCTGAAGAGGTACTTGCCAGAAGAGCTGGTGCATAGGCCTTTCCTATCTGGAGAGGATGGACCTTGCCTTAGTTATCAATGCTCTAGTGATGTCCAGGCTGGATTACTGGAATATGCTATATGGGTGGGTTGCCTTTAAATGTGGTTTACAAACTTCCACTGGTGCAAAATGTGGCCACTTGCATGTTGGTAGGAGGCAAGTTGTCATGTCATGTGATGCCTATTTTGCACCAGCTGTACTAGTTGCCAGTGCTGAAATTATTTATTGGATTTTAATATTTCATTGGGCTGGATATTTCTTTAGTGTTGTTGTTGGTTCGTAGTGCTTCTTTTGTATTATGGTTTTATGGGTTTGATCATTTTTAAATGTTATATATTGATTGGTAGAAGAAGAAGTCACTTTGGGAAGGGCTTTACCCTTAAAAGCAGCCTATAACCCAGAGGCAAGGGGGTGATGTGGAGGAGGGAGCCTTGGCTGTGGCAAGGGTGGGCTAACCTCCCTTCTTACCTCAACATATTCTTCTAGTAAAACACATTGGGTTGGATCCGCATCTGGTCATACCTAGAGTAGATCCATAGACATCAAAGGGACTCAAGTGAGTCTTGATCCACTTGTCTTAGTTATTTCAGTTGGTCTACTCTGAAATCTGAACATGACTAAGTGTGGAAATCAACTCAGTGCTGCCATCAAGGGGAAAGGGAAACTTTTCCTTCTTCTTTCTTTATAGCATGCAGGGGTTGTTCAGCGAAGCCTAACTCAGGAGAACAAGCAGGTTATAAATAATGCTAATATTTTCATCTGATGAAGGAATCCTTTTAGTCAGCTGCTCCTTTTTCAGGGTGGTTTAACTTCAGAGGAGCAAAGGTGAGAGAAAACGTCCCCCTTGATCATGAGAGGGAGTTGAACTTATTCAAAGGCAGCCTTTACAGGAAAACCAGCAATCCTATCTGGGATTAAAATAGCTACCACTAGCACACACATTCCTTGGTTCAGAGAGAAAGAGAGAGAGAGAGAGAGTTCTGTGTTCCTCTAGTGGATCCTCTGTCTCCTGCCCTCTAACTATACCCCTCACTCACAAGACAGCAGCACTGCCTGTCAACTCAGAGATGTTCTGCTCTGCATGCACAATCTACAGGATGTTTTCAAAGGAACTCCTCAATGAATCCCCTTTTGCTGGAAGGTTGAGCCTTATCCCTACTGCTGCCACACATACCCGCTCACACTTTGAACCACCAGTTACAACAAGTAGCTGCTAAACGATAAGGATTCCTGCTGCTCTCCATTTTCTATTGTTGCCTCTGAATGAATAGCTTTGCACACACACCAACGCACTGTTGCAGATCTCACACTTGTTAACCATCTTCTCCCTCCTGGTAAGTTCAGATATCAAGAACTCTGAAGAAGCCAGACTATGTTAGTTATGAACGGAGAAAAGACTGACACCTTCTGATGAGGATATTTTGCATATTTCTGGCTCTCTTGAATGCTGCCGTTTCAGTCAACCAGCTCACCTATGCAAGGATTTTGATGTTATCACCCAACAACTGCTTTGAGAAGGGCTACTCTTAAGGCAGTTCTCATTGTCTGTACTTTCTGCATTTCAGTTGCCTCTGCCCTCAGTATTTAAAATCCCCTCCTGCCACCCATGTGCATGTATATATACACTTTGAACTTGGCAGGGGAGCCTGGTGACTCCTATTTCAGTGGGGTTCCTTATCTATTGCAGCTTTTATTTGGAGATTTATAGTAGCTATCCATGGTGCTCCATGGTAGTGAACTTATTTTGGGGATGGAGCTCAGCACCAGGGATAGCTCTTATAAAGCTCCAAATAAAATCTGTAAAACCTGCAATGGATAAGGAGCCCCACCAAAATAGGAGTTACCAGCCTCCCCTGGAACTTGGGCTATCACTTCATGCATTAGATAAATTGGACTTTGGTCCATGAAAGCTTATGGCATGACACATTTATTAGCCTTTAAGGCAGGCTGCAGAACCTCTTTCAGCCCAAGGGCCAAATTCCATTTTGGAGAAATGTCAGAGAGGCCACCCCTCTGCTTCCTGCTGAAGACAAGTCTCTGAGTTATGATTCTAGATAACTAACTTTTATTATGCAAATAGATACAAGAGAGCCAGTCTTGTTTCAGGCTATGCAGTAGGTCGGGCTACAAAGAAGGGCTATAAAAGAGTCAAGCTGTGTTAGCAATGGGAACAGCTAACTTCTGAGGTTAAGCAGCCAGTAGGAAGAAAGTTGAGACAAAACTGCAGTAATACCTTGGATTGCAAGTAACTTGGTCTGAGAGCATTTTGCAAGACAAACAAATTTTTTTAATTTTTTTTTACTTGATAAACAAGCGATGTCTTGCAAGACAAGAGGTGTAGGGATGTAACCGCTCGCCTCGAGTGGGCCGAAATCGGCCCCGCTCACGCCTGCCAGAGACTTGCTTTGATATAAGAGTGTTTTGGATTACAAACACGTTTCCGGAATGAATTATGCTCTCAGTCCAAGGTATTACGGTATTGGGAAATTGTTACAGCCCTTCTGTTCAGGCTAGCTGTGCTACTGCTAACCATGCCCTATTCTCATGGTGGATTCTTTACTTGGGAAGTCTCTTGGGCAGTGAGTCACTTTGACCAGCGCACCACCTTATGCTGCTCTTCCCTCATTTAATGTCTACCCCTGGGGTCTTTCATCCCTCCTCCTTCACCTCTTCCTCTTGTATCTGCATTCCCACAGTTTCAGAATCCTTTACAGGGCTATCAAAGACATTCCCACCTAACTCCAGCTGCTGTGGCCTTTAGGCCTCAGCTGCCTCAGCCCTTCCTCATCTGAGTCAGAATCAAGCCCTTTGCCTTCTTGAGGCGCCTCTGCAGAGGTGCTGGGCTTAACCCTTACATCAAGCTCCTGAGGACCACAATCCAGTGGTAAATGGGGCCAAAGGCAAAAGGGGCAGGAGGACCAATGCCTCCGCCCAACCCCCCCCCCCAGCATATTTTAGCTTAAAGTTCTTATTGCAATAACTAAGCCTTAGGAGAGACATTTCAATTTTTGTAATGGGCTAAAAACTACACAAAAGCCAGAAAACCACAACCAACCAGTGGTTGGGGGGAAAGGAGGTGGGGTCAAGGAAGGGGATGTGGTCTTCTGAGGAACTGAAAAAGGCTGTCTTGGGATCCCTGGAGGGCCAGATTTGGCCCCTGGGCTTGAGGTTCTACACCACTGCTTTAAGGTGCCACAAGACACTTTGTTCTTGCCGTAACAAGACTAAAATGGTGACCCTTCTGAGTGAATTGAGTGGTTGTTCATCTGTCCAGCCTCGGCAACAACAAAGGAAGGGCTGCTTTAATGACAAATGAATGTCATCCATGATGTATCATTCCAATTTACTTCATGATTTTTGTTTTTAAAACTGCAATGAAATTATTATTTCAAAATGCCCTCTTTGCCAGTTAGACTGTGGGTCGAGTATCCCTCCTCCCACAGAAATGTGAAACCTCAAGTTTTTATGATTTTTCCTCCCAACCACATTGCTTGGAGACCTTAATGAAGTGTTGTTATTACGGTACCTTTTAACTTTCTCTGTCAGGGCATTCTGATTTTAAAATGGATTAGCAGAGTTTAAATTGGGAGCATTCAATTGGTGCTTTAATCCTCCAGATTTCATTCCTAGTGTAAATGCAACTACTTTGTTTGTTTTTCTCTTTTATCATATTAACTTTGCCTTATGGTGTTCATCAATTGTAAGAAGTGTAAACACACAGGGAAAAAATTGCAAACAGTTGTGTTGCGATTAATCTTGGGTTAATCAGCTTGAAAATAATATAGATTTTCATCTCCTCAAAAGTGATGGTTTATGACTGCCCATATGGTGACTTTAGTTTTGAGTGAGTGATGTGGAATCGTTTAGAACTTTAAAGAAAAAAAAAGCAACCCATATTTTCAGCGTCACAGATGATGTTAGATCTGTATCTTTAGATAAAAGGTTTTGCATCAGTTTTGATGACTATGAAGCATAATAGCCCAGCAACCTAAGAGCTGCATTTCATCTTTGTGTAAGATATTAAGAAAACAGCATAAGGGGAAGGGGGTGGATTGTCTCTAGAATTCTACCCAGCCTTTAAAAAGCACTGCTTATGCATTGCAAAGAACTGGAGTGTGATACAGATCAGAGGTAAAAAATGATGAAAGATATGTGGGGGGCAGGGGTGGAATGGTTTCATATAGACTCTACTTGTCAGTCTTCTCAGGCCAAAATTGGATATAATAGTATGTTTAAACTGGGATCTATTCCAATCACATAGAAAGAAGTGCGGTGTGTGTGTGTGTATAATTTTAACAGCAAATGGGGCATGTTGGTCAAGGAATGAAGAACCCCTCAGCCCTCTGCTGGTCTCCTTCCAGCCCCTCTCCCCAAACTCTTCTCCTTATATCTGAGTTCACGCAGGGCTGGCGGTTCCACAAGGCAAAGGGAACCTCCCAGAGTGCAGATTGGGACTGTGCAGAACAGACCTTGCATGTGAGTATAGGAAGCTGCCTTACACCATTGGTCTATTTGGCTCAGTCCTGCCTACTCTGACTGGCAACAATTCCCCAGAGTCTCAGGCAGGGATCTTTCCCAGCCATGCAGGGAGGGGCATCTGCTCTGTCCATGTGATTAATTATTATTTATATGTCCTGGATGATGATGATGATGATGATGATGATGATGATGATGAATTGCCTGTCTTACAGGTTGGTGTAAGTAGCATGCATTGAAGAATCTACCGTGCTATATAACTGCTCAGCATTATTAGTAGATGTGCCCAACTAAAATTAGGATGCTTAAGCCAGATCCTGCACCATGGCTGGCATCAAGGGTAAGCATGGTCAGGCACTTGCGAGGGCCAACACCCCACCAGGGGCCCAGTGACAGAAGCCCCCTAGAGTTGCTTCTCCTCTTCACTATTGCAACCTGCTTGTTCAGCTGCCTCTTGCCCCTGCCCAGCCAACAGTGGTGGTGAGATGGAGGAGCAGTAGATGCCACAGCCTAATTGCCTGCTGGTTCCCTCTATGTCTAGCCAGCAAGTGGTAGCAATGGTAAGAAAGAGGATGAGGAGCAATAGCAGCTGGTGACAATAGTGGTGTGAAGGCAGACTTACTGAGGGAGGGGACCATTGAGGGTGTCTTGCCTAAGCCCCCCCCCCGAAACTGGAACTAGCACTGTCCTACACACAATACTGCCCATGCGTGTTGAGGTACATTAGGTGGCTTCTCAGGACCTGGCCTTTTCAGAGGTAGCACCTCTCTTGTTCCAGTTCTGGAATACACTCCCCAGAGATGCCCACCTGGTACCTACTTTGTTATCCTTTTGGTGCTAGGCAAATAACTTTTTCTTCTCTTGGGCCTTTTAACCTTCTACAGATCTGCTGCTATGCTATGTTCTTAAGTAGTTTTATCTTCCATCTTTTTAGTTCTTTTTATAATGTCTGTTCCTCTTCCAATTTTAATTGTTTTATTATGCATTTCATTGTTTCATTATGCTATTTCTGTTTTTATGTGGATTTTGGATTTTATCTGTGTTTTTATTTTACATAGCCCCAAGAGCTATAGGGTGACTAATAAATCTCAGAAAATAACACCAAAATCAAACATGACAACAAGAAAGAACCTGTAAAACTTCATCTCTTAACTTCATGAAATCCTCCTCAGAATTGCTTCTATATTCAAGATTTAATCAAACATTGCATATATGCTTTCCAACCTTTGGAAGTAGAAACTTATATGAAAAATGAGATTATCAGGATGCAAGATTCTGCATCCAGTATAAAGGTCTGTATTTATGTGTTCTGTGAGTGTGTGTTCACACCAATTTCTGGACACAAATGCATGCACTGAGTCAGAGATCCTTTGGGTGGAGAGCCAGTCAGGGTTTGTTGATCTGCTCGTGTTTACTTGCCAGGATTTTGCACCACTGGAGCTATAATGGCATCACACTATTCTTTGCACCACCCCAGTTGAAACAGGTTTCTAAAATCAAACTGCTAGGAAAGATTTACGGTATGTGAAATAAGGAAAGAGAAAACTAAAGTAACTAAGAACTAGTGTCCAAGTTTGCTTCCTCTGCCCCCCCCCCCAATTCCATTTCCTGTGGTATCATGTCTTTTAGATTATTGATCTTTGTATGCCATTCTGGGAGCATTTTCTAGCTGAAGAGTAGGGTAAAAATGCTTTAAATCAGGGGTGTTGATCCTCTTTCAGCCCAAGGGCCAAACTCACATTTTAGAGAAAGTCTCGGGGGCCGCATTCCAGGGGTGGGTGGGGCCAAAGGCAAAGGGTATGTGGCAAAAGGGGTGAGGCCAACGGTACAAAAAACACCTGCATATTTTAGCTTCAAGCTGCTACTGCTAGTAACTAAGGCTTAGGGGAGACACATTTTACCCCGTTTAGAATGGGGAGAGGTGCAGAAAAGCTGGGAAACCACCAGGGTTTGACATCGGGGAGTGTGTACTATCTCCTTTGTTAATGTGTTGTTTGTATGTGCTATGTATGGAGGTGTTTCCATCTTATGAGATCCTATGTCACCCTTTGCATATATTCATTCATTTATTATAGTTCTTCTATCCTGCCTTTTTTTCCCCTGCAAGGAACCTTACATAATTCTCCTCCTCCTCTCCACTTTATCCTCACAACAACCCTGTGAGGTAGGTTAGGCTGAGAGTCAGTGACTGGCCCAAAGTCAGCCAGTGAGCTTCATGACCAAGTGGGGACTAGAACCTGGATCTCTCAAGGCCCAGTCCAACACCATAACCAATATGCTACACTGGCTTTCTTGTCTTGTGCCTGAATCCTGTTCATGATCACTGCTCACTCTGTGCAAATGGGGAAATTGCACAAATCAAGCATCAATCAAATGTGAAATTTCCCCAAAGTTGGACAACTTTCTTCCATAGACTAAAGCGGGGCTGATGCAGTCTACAGGGGAATTAGCAGAAATTAGGAACTTTGAGCAAAACTGAACTGGGAAAGTTGTGCAAATTGAACATGAGCACATGTCCAGCAATTTACGGACATTTTCAGTGGACATGTAGTCACGATCACATTTGGGGCTTTGAACAGGACATGCTCACATGCTTTACAAGCTAAAACAAAATTCTCATACATCCAAGGAATTAAAGAAAAATTAATTGGCCACTGAAAGTGCTTTGGTGACACTTTTCTTAACTGAACTACAGGTGCCTTGTTGCTATACAGTCCTCTTGGTTTATATTTGGAATAAGCAAAATTTAAATTACGGTATATGGCTTCAGAGGCTATTGGATTCATCTAGAAGCAGAAAGGTGTGGGAGGAAGTGATATGCAGGAAGAGATGGAGTGAAAATGACATTTGGAAATTGGCTAGAAAATTCACAGCATGGCAAGTATATTTCCATGCCGATGTGTATTTTGTGAGCATGATGGATTGCCGCACTGGCATGTGATTTAAGCCCAGTGTGACTCAGAATGAGGAATCCTCCGATTTTCAACTTCCATTAATAAGACACAGCATTGTTTGTTTTTATTTTGTTTTTTAACCATTCTGGCTTGTAGAAAAGTTTGGAAAATGTGGGCAGAATGTGTTGGACTGGGACTCAGGAGATCTGGGTTCTAGTCCCCACTCAGCCATGAAACTCACTGGGTGACTTTGGGCCAGTCACTGACTCTCAGCCTAACCTACCTCACAGGGTTGTTGTGAGGATAAAATGGAGAGGATTAGGAGGATTATGTAAGCTGCCTTGAGTTCCTTGCAGGAAAAAAGGTGGGGTATAAATATAATAAATAAATATATAAATAAATAAAACCTGCCACATGACAAATATGATGGTTCCATGAATTCTCACTGATGGGTGATCTTTGACAGGTAAGTTGACCTTATGGAATAAGCTTCCCCCCCCCAAAAAAAAATCCCTACACTGCCTTGGAGTTGCATGGGGAACAAATAGGGCTACTTTTGAAGTTCCATATCTCATGTATATGAAAAATGAATATGGTGTTGAAATCCCATGTTGTTGAGGTTAAGGAAACCAATGGACATGTTGTATGTATGTATGTATGTATTTCATTTTTATCCCACCTTTCTTCCATCATGGAACTCAGTGTGGCTCCATGTGGTTCCCAGGTGGCCTTCCCTCCAAACACTGACCAGACCCAGACCTGCTTAGCTTTAGCAAGGTGGCTGCCTCATGTGCCTTCAGACCATGCCCTGTTAACATGACTGTCACGGATATTATCATTTAGATAGCATCACCTGTGGAATATGGGTTGAGCTCTCTTGAACAATTCTTGCTCCTCCCTTACTTCTAATTAATTTGCTGGTGTTGCCAGACATCAGTTTAATCTATTATTATCCTTTAGCGCAGGCTTCCCCAACCTGGTGCCCTCCAGATGTTCTGGACTACAACCCCCATCAGACCCACCAAGCATGGCCAATAGTTACAGATTCTGGGAGGGCACAGCTGCTTTAGAGTAGTAGTCTTCTTTTCTGATTGGCTTACAGTTTTGATTATTTACATCTTTGGGCCTCCCTTCTACACAGAGATGGTGGCATCAGATATGAGAGCAGAGTGTTCTGCATAGAGGCACCCGTGTCGCCATCCAGTCTGCAGGGGAAAATGCCACCTTCCTTGTATTCTAAGAGATTTGCAGCCTGTTACTAAGTATAGATTCTTGAGGTTCAGCCCTGGCCCAAATCAAGCTGTGAAACAGGATTTCCCTTGGAACTGGCACCATTTTTCCATACCCCCATTGGTTTCTTGCATGGTGCTTCCCAATGCATTGATTAAACTCACCAGCTGTTACTCTTCTCTCTCTTTCAAATGTTGTTTCCCTCTCCTTCTTCTGCTATAACTATATGAATAACAAGGAACTTGGTAGGACTTTGATGTCTGGGATAAAATATTCACTCAGAAACCTATCCAAGAGTGCATAATTAGGTGGACTTGCTGCAAATCTAGTTGAGTATGTAGATCTAGAGAGAGAAAGTGCTGCAATGTCAGGACCCCAAGGCTCCAAAGACAGAGTTCTAAGCGCCATCTCTGTTCCTTTCTTTTTTGCTGACGTATAATATCTTGCAGCAAAGTTACTTCTTTATGTAGACAATTGGCTAGCAGTGGTGATGTGCCCATGTCTATTACAGAAAGTGCTTGGGGTGAGTTTTTAAATTTCATCCATCTACCTCAGCAATGCAGAGGGTTTCTATTATTTTATTTTAAAGCAGGGCTGGCACTTGGCTCATTGCTAAAAAGTTTGGGAATCCACTTGAGATGGAGGTGACCTGTGCTCCTTGGAGAAAGCATAGGTCTCATTTTATCTCTCAAAAATTCCTTCTATCAGTTCTACTGTAAGCTACTGAAATTTCATAGGCTCACAATGGGTGAGGTAGACATGGTACAGTTGGTGTGCCACTCCAAGCTGTAGCTGGAAAATCCCATTCTTGAATTCTCCCTCACATTAGAAAAACATATGGATAAGTCCAAGTAGGATTTTTTTGTCCACCCACATTAAAAGCAGATCTGCACTTGCAGATAAATGGTATGATTAAGAGTTCCCAGGATCAGAACTGGCTAATTGCATATAGCTCTGTCATGTAATTAAAGAAATCTCAGGTCTGCTCTACCTATGTAGCAGAATGAGATGGTAGAATCCTGACATGGTAGAGTTAATTGTACCACTCCAAGCTACAGATGGAGAATGCCATTTTTAATTCTTCCACACATTAGAAAAATTCTGCACAAGTAAACAACAACACCAAACACAGCAACAACTAGCACATCTAGGAGAATGGTTCAAGAACAGTCCCATTCCCTGATGTGCTAGCTTTCTACTTGTAGGAAGATTTTAATGTAGGGGACCATTTTACAATGTCAGCCAACTCCAGTCTGAAATGGCGCAGCCTCTAGCTATTACCTCATATCCTCTACCCCCATCTTCCCATCTCATTCTTCTGCATGTAACATGCTGTCATGTTTCACCTTGATCTGTGTGTGTGTGTGTGTGTGTGTCCCTACCTAAAACAGCTAATCTAAGACAAAAACTCATGGCGGGTTTCTTGCTCAGCCACAATATGCAGTGGTGGAATGTCCAAAGAAACACAATGGCCAATCAGCCAACTCTAGGCAATTGGATTTCTTTCAGCAGTCGACTGCAACAAGCCTATTTCAGTATTTATATAGAAAAAGTGGGTTTCAAAATATACTGAAATAAGTCAATTAACAAATTAATTTCATTTTGTCATTGGATATCATTGTTTTATCGGACCACCGCTTCATATATATAATGCTCAAAAACGTGTGTGTTTGTGTAAGAACAATAAAATATGTAGATCCAAAACAATACATCCAAATGATGGTGGTCTAGGACAGCAGTGGGCAGACTTCCAGTGTGTAGAATCAACTAGTCATCATCGTCCCCCCCCCCCCCCCCGAGAACCCTGAGATCTAGCAGCTGGAGCTAAATGCAACCCAGTGGCTTAGAAAGTAGGTAGGAGGGAGGAAATCAAATATAACTGCCACCACATCAGCAACTACCCTAGTTGGTGTAACTCAGCACCCAATCAGTAGCTTTGGTCACCTCACAACATATAAGGTAAGCTCATAAATACTACCAAAAGAAATTCTGAAGCATGCTGAGAATGAAACAAAAGCATCTTTCATGGGCCAAGGAACATTTTAGGAGAATGGAGGTTAAATTTCAGCTCAGTTCTAGTAATATCTAAGGCAGGGCTCTCCACTCTTGGGTCCCCAGATGTTGCTGGCCTGCAGGGCCCCTCCATGGGGATGCAAACCCTGATTGCTGCCTTCCAGTGGAGAATCATCTCTCCAGTAGTATGCAGCCTCCCAGGCTTCCCTCACTTCATTTTAAAGCCCATGGGAAGAAGTCAGGAGGTAACTCCTTCCATGAGGCTTCTTCAGACAGAGCAGGAAGCCATGGAGGCTGCCTAGTGGTGGAGACATGTATAATAGTTTCAGGGGGAGCCCCCGCCAAAAAGACAGTAGCTTTGGTCACCTCACAACATATAAGGTAAGCTCATAAATACTACCAAAAGAAATTCCGAAGCATGCTGAGAAGGAAACAAAAGCATCTTTCATGGGCCAAGAAACATTTTGGGAGAATGGAGGATAGATTTCAGCTCAGTTCTAGTAATATCTAAGGCAGGGCTCTCCAACCTTGGGTCCCCACATGTTGCTGGCCTACAGCTCCCAGCATATCCAGCCAGCATGGCTACTGGCAAGGGATTCTGGGAGCTGTAGTCCAGCAACATCTGGGGACCCAAGAGTGGAGAGCCCTGATCTAATGGAAGGTATTACACTACTGTTGCTTTTAGAATAGAAATCTAATATGTAAAGGGGGTAGGGAGACAAAGAGATTGAAGAAAAGCCACTAGAATGGGGTGGGCAACTTGTGACCCTCCATATGTTTTGGCCTAAAACTCCCATGATCCTCCACCACTGGCTAGGGCTGATGGGAGTTGTAGGCCAAGTTGCCTATCTCCTGCACTAGATGGAATGAGAAAAGGATGAAAGGAAAAAAACAGGAGAGGAGAAAGAGAAAAGATGGAAGAAAGGAGCAGGGACCACAGGCAGGGCCGGTGCTACCATTAGGCCAACTAGGCAGCCGCCTAGGGCGCAGGGCTAAAAGGGGCGCCAGAAACGCCTTGGAAAAAAATACAGCGCTCTCAAGTGGGAAGGGGGAGGCGCTAAATATCTGATCTTGCCTAGGGCACCAAACTGCCTTGCACCGGTCCTGACCACAGGTCACTTGTAGCACACGTGACGTGCTTTTTGCATGCAGAAGTTCAATCTGTTCTAATGTCTTTCAGAGAGCACAGCTGGAACGGCTTGTGCCAGAGACCTTGGGGTGCTGATGATAGTCAGAATTAGGGTAGCCAGATGCCAAAGAGGAGAGGGCTCCTGCACCTTTAATTGCTGTGTAAATGGAAGAGGGAATTTCAGCAGGTGTAGGTTGCACTGCAAGCTACATCTGCTTAATTTCCCTCTTCTACACAACCCTTAAAGGTACAGGAGCCCAGTCCTCCTTGGCATCTGGCCACCCTAGCTGGCATAGTACTGGGCTAGATGGGGCAATGCAGCTTCAATGGTTCATGTTCTAAGACCAGGAAGGAAAGTGAAATAAGGTTGTGGTTCAAATTACACTTGCAAGTTGTTGGAGCAGTGGACTAGAACTGAGGAGACCAGCAGTCAAATCTCCACTAAGCCAGTAAATTCACTGGGCGATGTTGGACCAGTCTCTCTTTCTCTCATCCTAACCTACCTTACAGGGTGGTTGTGAGGATAGAAAAACGGGGGGTCCAGGTACATTGCTCAGAGATCCTTGGAGGAAGGGTGGGGATAAACAAAACATAATTAAACTTACAAATAATTCTCGGAGTAAGCCCCATTTTATCCAAAGGGGCTTCCTTCTGAGTAGATACATAAAGGATTGTGATGTAAGAAAACAGTTATACAAATGGTGGGAAAGAATAATGAAACAGGAAAAGGGCAACACGGGGAAAAGAGAATTTGGGATGAAAGGAAAATAGGGGAGGGTGGAGAAAAGAAGGTAAAGAGCTTGGGAGAAACAGAAGAGGGGAGAGGGCTTTGTAAAAATGGGGGAAAGGAAAAGGAACGGGAAAAAATAAAGTCGAAAAGTTCATGAGTTGCCGGTCAAGCTCCGACCAGCGCAACCCTCAGCATAGAAGCAACCAGCAGTGGGAAAGTGGGCCCAAGGTTGCAGCCTGACACAGCCGCAATCCTACGCATGTTTGCTCCGAGGCAAGTCCCTGCGTGTGTGTCCAACGGAGTTTCCTCCCTGGCAAGAAGCGCGCTGCAGTCGAAGTCGACTACTTCCAAAACGGCGGCGGTAGGAAGCTGGAAGCCCTCCGGAGCCCGGTTGCCGCCGCCAAGCCCCTCGAAGATCCAAGAAGAGGAAGGAAAGCGAGTGAGCGCGGGCGCCCTAGCCCAGACTAGAGAGAGGAGCTCGCGAAAGCGACGGAGCCCAGGCGGGTCCCTGAAGAAGAAGAAGCCGCCGCTCCGAGCTGGAAACTCCGGCCTGCCTTGTCCTCGCCGGCCCGGCCCCGCCCCTTCGGCCGCTGGCCCCGCCCAGCCCTCGCTTAATTGGCTGCCGGGGAGGAGGCGGTGGCGGTCTTCTTGGGATGCAGGCGCGCGGCTGCTCGCCTTTAGTCTGGAGCCGGGCAGCTGGCGAGGCGGCTGCTGTCGTTGTCGCTCGTGAGGCGGCGCCTTGAATGCCTCTCCCGGAGTAGTCGGGCTGAGTTTCACCTGCCTTTCCTGGCTTTGGGATCGCTCGTCATGGGAGCCGGAGGCAGGATCTCGCGCTGCTGCTGCTGCTGCTTCTTCTGGCTTGGGCTGCTGCTGGGGATGCGCGGCGCGGCTGGGGCGCTGCGAGGTAAGCGGGCTCAACTCGTGCTTCCCCCCCCTTTCTGTTTCTTCTTTTTTCGGCCGTCGTTGTTGTTGCTCCTCTCGAGGAAGGCGGTGGTGGGGAGGAGGTGTATTGCGGGGAGTAATGGGGGGATCGGGTTGCGCTGAGGTGCTTGTAAGTTTGCCTGCGCCTACCCCACACCCCGCCTTACATTCCAGGCAAGCGTCGATCTGAGTCCACAGGTGACCTGTCTCGCTCAAGAGTAAGGGGGTTGGATCCCCCCCATTTTTTGTTTGTGTAGGGGGTGGGGTGGGGGTGGGGTGGGGAAGGGAAGAGAGGTACTGCTGCAATGTACGCCAGATTTCCTCCATCCTTTGCTGTTCTTCCCACCCTTTTAACGGAAAAGAGAAAGGCAGCAGCTCCGGATCACTCTACCCGCGGTGTACCCTCGCTTTCTCTCTCTCTCTCTCTCTCTCTCTCTCTTTCCTTCCTTCCTCCCCCTGCTTTATGGGGCCTATCGATCCGAAAATGGGTTTCTGGGGGGGAGCTGGTTCTGCAGCAGGGAGAGCATCGGATCTTGGAAGAACGTGGAGTCGGTGGAGCTCTAGGGAGCGATGTGAGAAAGAGCAGCACTGCTTGGGCGTGAAGGTTGTGCAGGATCGAGCTTCTTTTCTGAGGGGTGCAGGCTGCTCCCCGCAGCTCTGGCCGGCTTACAGCTGGATCCTTGGGACCTGGCAAAGCGCCTCACAGTGCAATCGCTGGGCGTGTTTACTTAGAAGTAAGTCCTACTGAATCCCACCGATTGCAGGCAAAAGCTGCAATCCTGTGTGTGCACGCGCACGCACACGCACACACTTGCTTGGGAGTAAGCCGGAATTGAGTGCAGTGGGAGTTGCTTCCGTGGGATTGCACTGCACATCTGGGATAGGTTTGTTTCCTTACTGTGCTTGTCAGTTTCTTATTTCCTATGCCTTTCCCCCAGTGTACCTGCTGCCAGTTCTGAGAGGACACACAGCCTGCCGGTGGCAAAGGTCTCACTCTCACCAGTAACAACATTATAGACCGTTTTGGACTCTGTGGTAGAGTTCCCCCAAACCACGAGCTTGGGTGTGTTGCATGTGTGTATATCTGCCACTGTCTTCAAGTGAGCTGGCTGTTGCTACCCGTCTCCATGTTACATAGTTAACTAGATATGGGGGGTGGTGGTTTATGAATAAATCTGTCACCATTGCTTTGTGTTTATGCATGGGGAAATGGGAGTGGACACTTTGAGAGCAAATCAGAGCAATACCGATGATGATGGTGATTCTAATAAAGTATTTGCAGTCTCTTAGCCAAGATCCTGTGTGTAGAAGTCTCCATCCTTGTATGCATCTGGAAACCTCAGATTTTTTAAAAAAAAATTGGTAAAATCTTGGTGTATATTCCCCCTCCCCCAGTGCTTTGCCCTTGTCTTCAAGATGTTCAGGTACAACATAAAAATGAATACATCTTTAGTAGGTCGCTAATTATAAAGTCTTGCCTTGGTTTCTGTTGAGTCTTGCTGTCCATCCTCCAGCTCCCTTGTGTGTGTGTTTTTCTCATAGTAAAAACCAATTCTTCACCTGGCTTAAAGAAAGAGATGTTTTTAAGGAGACACACAAGGTATTTGGGATCTCTGGCTAATTACAGCTGAGTTGTTATATTTAGGTACCTTGGACAGCAGCTCTGCTCCGTGAAAAGTGAACTTTGAATGTGACAAGAGAGCAGCCTCTGCTACCCCCTCCCCACCCAACAGGGTAGGGCTTTGTATCCAGTGCTTTGGGAAGCAGCTGTGCATTTTAAACACATTGCAAAGCAAAATATGTTCATGGACAGGGGAGGTGGGGTTAAGGGGCTTGATATGGAATACTCTGATATGAATATATTGGGATGTGATGTAGCTGGCATCTGAAATCCCCCCCCCCCATGCGATGCTGCACCTCTCTGCAAGATTTCAGAAGCTCTTCAGTTGCACTGTACCACCTTTGCCGGATCCTTAGATACCTGACTGCTGTGGAACTGCTTTTAGACAGTAGTAGTATATGGGAGAGCAGAGCATTTTTAGCTTTGTTGCAGTCCCTTCCCCTTGTCTTTGATGCTGTGTAGTGTTTAGATGTAACTGTAGCCAGAGCACTTAACCCCAGCTACTGACCCATTCAGCTATAATATTACAGTTTATGAAGTTGTCTTAGAGGCGCCTTGAAGAGAAATTGCATTCCAAATAGAGCTCTTCTTTGTGGGGATTTCAAAAGGGAAGTGTGCACGCTTGTGAGATGGGGGCGGGGAGATAAAATTATTTCACATTGTTGCCAGGTTCCCTCTTAACCTATTAGAATGCATGCATATATGTACACAACTTCTGCCTTTTCTTGCAATCGACTTTTTATATAGGCAATTTAAAGTGAACTAGGCGGGGGAATAGAGCCTAGAAGAAACTCATTTGATCTTAGGGCAATTAACTTCTTAATGCAGAGGAAAGTAACTTTGAAGTGTGGCATGTGGAATTCCTAAGTTCTCTTGCTATTTGAAAATTATACTCCCTGCCCCCCATCCCCATCAAGCCTGGAGGCTGTGCCTTGGATGTTATTTTACAGTATGTCTCCTTCTAAGTAGGACTACAGTGTTTAGTCAGTTGGATCGGTGAGATTAATTGGTTAAAAACCTTTTGATTAAAAAGCTGCCACTGATTAATTAGGGCATAAGAAGCTGCCTTATACCAAATCAGGCTATTTATCCATCAAAGCCGGTCTTGTTTGTTCTGTCTGGCTGACAATGGCTCTCCGAGGTCTCAAGAGGAGGTCTTTTCCCCATCACCTTCTACCTGATCCTTTTGCACCTGGAGATTACAGGGAGGGTTCACATGCAAAGCATCTGCTCTACCACTGAGTTATGGTCTCCCTGCCCCCAATTCAGCAGAGCAGTAGATCTTTTTTTTCTTTTTTTAAATACAAGTTCTTAGCCTGCCCTTGCCACACATGGTGCTCCTCCTGCAACCCTAAATTCAGCACTCAAGACAGCAGTAGCAAGGGAGGCAAGGCACACTGAGGATTATGCTGACTTAAAGTGGCACCAGTCAAAGGCAGGCGGAAGAGTATCTACCTTCCCGCAAAGCACCTTGTACTCTGCAGTGTGTGTGTGAACAGCTTAGTTTGCAAGAAATCCTGGTTGCAGCATGAGAGCTAAATGTGGCATCTAGTGCCTGCTCCAGGGTTTTGAGGGACCCTTAGGCAAGACGCCCCCAATGGGCCCATTTGCTCAGTGAGTCTATTTTCTCATCACAATTGTCACTAGCTGATATTGCTGCTGCTCCTCTTTGTCAGTGGGTCCCTGCTGGGGTTGCAACACTGTTTGTTTGTTTGTTTTTGGTGTTTCCCCCCCCCCTCCTGTTGCTGTGATTGTAGGGGCTCAGGTTCTCATAGATGCAGACGTATGCCTGCTTAGTCTCAGAATGCCATCCATAAAAACGTAAGTTGCAGTCTTATATCCACTAACCTGGGACTAAGCCTCACTGAACTTAGTGGGACTTACTTCTGAATGGACATGCATAGGATTGTGCTGATGGTGTTGTGTCTCTTAACCACCCAAAGTAGAGATAACCAGACACAGAGAAAGAAAAGCTTTTGCTTATAAGAATTTTGTGGGGGCGGAGGGGGAATGACATAGTCAGGCATCTTTTTACCCACTAGCTGAACGTGAGCTGAGGCCAAGTTTCTATAGCTGCTGCATAGCTGAGAATAGACTGATGTCCCCAATATGGTCAGTCTTAGACCTAGTAAATATTCTTCTGTATACACTTCCTGAGGTATTATGACCATAGCTATGAGCTGTATTCAAATATATTTATGATTTGATCTCAAGGTGAGGGGGAGTTTTAGGGTTGGTTACTTTACTTTTGATATTATTTTATTATCATATTACTAATATTAGCTAAAGTAATTTTTTTAGCTAAGTAAGAAAAAAAAAAGCTAAGTAAAAGTTTTAAATACTTTTCTCTGACTTTGCATGATACCTCTGTACACACAGCGCTTCCTGATAGCCCGTTGCATGACTTCTGATTTATGATGAACACTCAGCAACATACTCATTCTGGAGTATGTTAGGGTCTGTGTGAAGCCAGCTAGGTATTGGAGTAAATTTCCTCCCCCTCCCTCTCTCTCTCTCTCTCTCTGATTAAATAATACCAAAGGCAGGCATAGCTATTTACAGTTTCTGATTCACATTTCAAAAAGTGCTGTTGTGAGTGACTTCTATTTGACTTGTCCGTGCAATGACCCTGTAAAACAGGTAACATTTATTCCCAGTTTACAGACAGAATGAGGATGGGGGAGATGATGATTTGCTTAGCGCATCCCACACATCTAAATGGAAAAGTTAGATCTGGGTCCATATTTAAAACTCTGTATTGAGTTGGGTGCCTGGGAGGCATTGGCTAGGATAGTTGGGATCCCTGCCTGACACCTCAGGCCCAGTTATCCCTGTCCATGGATAGCATGCTTAGAAATGAGTTCAAATTCAAGCTCATCCAAAGGCTTGCTGGGTAGTCTTGGTAGGTCACTTTCTGTATTTTAAAAAAAAGAAGTGAGGGGAATGATCTTGGCTGCGGCTGCTGAAAGACAGAATGAGCTAAAAACTCACAAAGATTTTTGCACACTTAAAGGTTACTAGACTGAAAAGATCATAAAATGATCAATAAAAAGGGATCTTCCCACCATGAAAGTCTAGGAGTAGAGTCTGTCATTAGAATGTGTGTGCAGTTTACACATGTTCCAATGTGCCAATTTTGTTTGTTTTTATTCTTTCCAGTCAGGTGTGTTGTCCTCTGTGGTTACTTTGCTTCACCATAAAACAAACAACAGAGAGCACTGGAAACCAGTCATAGGTGGTACGTTGGCTTCCTTGGTATGAATTTTATAAGTCCTTAGAGAAAAATAACATTTCAGGATGAGATGGACCACGTGTTAAGTAGATAGGAAAGCAGAAGGTTAGGCGTGTGCAACTTGTGGTCCTCCGGATGTTGTTGGACTGCCAACAACATTGTTGCCAGCATTGTCAATGCTGAGGGATGATGGGAGTTGTAAGCCAAACCATTCGAAGGGCCATAGGTTGCCTACAGCTATTTCTTTCCAGAACATTTCATAAAACATTGTTGCTACCATTTGCCAGTATTTCTTTGCCTTCTGGCATTTCCACCTCGCATGTATAAAATCACCCTTCTGACAAATTCAGCACTTCCTTTCTCCTGACTTATTTGAGTGGAACTTTTACAAATATATAAGTGCCATTGTGTCGCCATCTTATAACAGTTTTAATATGTATATTTTTTGGACCACAACTCCCAGCATTCCTGACCATTGCCCACCCCTGCAGAAGGGTCCTAACAAGCTTACAATGCCTGCCATTCTTGGTATAGGAAATGATGTGGATCATAGAGCTGCCATAGATGATAATAGCCCAATATCTGGTTCCCTCCTTTTTAGCAATATTTAGTGAGGGAAACACATAATATGGTGATGTCATATCATGGAAGAACTGGATTCAGGGATGCTGTTCTGGTGAGCAACCCTTCAATCCCCTCATCACTTCTACTTCTGCCAGTTAGGACCATTACCATCTGAACAGAAACGTGACTTAATCTAATACTGGTTCCTCTCTCTCTCCCCCGCCCTTCTTCCAAGATTGGTTGGGTTTTGGTTTTGGATGAGGTTGCAAGAGGTTCATAGATCTGGTGATGCAGTGCTAGCTCCAGGTTTTTGAAGGCCCTTGGACAAGGCAACATCAGTGGGCCCCTTCCCTCAGTGACTCTACCTTTGCATCACTGTTGTCACCAACTGCTAGTTGTGCTTCATCCTCTTTCTCATCATTTGCTTGCTTGAGAGGCAGAGAACCAGTGCGTAAGTTGGCAGTGGCATCTGCTGTCCTCCTTCTCACCACTGCTGTTGTCTGGACCAGACTGAGAGGCAGGTGGATGAGCAGGCTGCAGTGGTGATGATGATGATGCTGGAACTCCAGGGTGCACTTGTCAGTGGGCCCCTGCTGGGCTGTGAGCCCTTCGCAGGTACCTGACCATGCCAACCCTTAACACTTACCCTTGACATCGGCCCTGAATGTAGGCAGCATCCCATCACCTTTCCTTTTTGGTAAATGGAAATTGCAAACTTCTACAGCAGGTACTTTGCTGTACAGCAGGTACTTTTGCCCTTTGTGATACTGTTCCCTGTAATGTTACCTTGACAGTCCCATTTCAGCTCAAAAAAGCGTAGGGTGATCACTCCCCCAGCACAGTGCTGCTGAATCCACTTCTGCTTCTGCCACGACTGCGGTCCACCTGCTGGATTATCCATGGGCAGCAGGCCCCACACTATATGAACTGGTACCATGCTGACTTTTCCCGATCTATTTCTTTTTGTACGTTCATTGGGGAGGAGGGGTGAAAAGACATTGCGCCCAAAAACTGTGGGAAGAGGTGTGAATCTTTTCTGCCTCTTTCACGGGGATGTTGAGAATTTCAGAAAAATTTCTCAGTGTGCGGGGCTTTAGTGCTTACCTTACTGCAATGGAGGTGGCTGAGGGGGTGGTGGTACTGGGGTGTGTGCTCCGTGAGTGGCTGCTGCTGTTTGTCTTTGTCTTCTTCTTGTTAAAAGGACTTTTAACAACAGCAACAGCAGCAGCAAACCAAACCAAAAATGCCTCGCTCAGCTTTCAGGCACATAGCAGGCAGCAGCACTGGAATGCCCCAAGGGAAGAAGTCCTGGCTAAATCCTCTAGGGGGCATTGCAGAAAGCTCAAGCAGCCGGAGAGGCTGCCTGCAACAAGTACAGAATAGGATAAAAATGAGAAAATAAAGAACATGCATGAACCCCTCGGCCACCTCCTCCTTGTACTAAGGTAAACACTGAAGCTCTACGCACTGAGAATTCCCCCCCGAAATTCTCAACATTCCCATGAAAGAAGCAGGAAAAATACTGCCTCTTTCTCGGGGGGGGGGGAGGATGCAGGATGCACAAAGACATTGCGAAAAGGCAGATGAGGTTTCAGCACAGCACTAATATAAACCTTGTTGAATATTCCCAGACTTAGCTTTTTAGGAGGGTGAAAGCAGGGATGTAGGTATCTCATCACTTCACCTTTTTCTGAACAAAAAAGTGTGTGTGTGTGTCTGTGTGTTTGGTAGGGAAAGTATGTACAGGTGGAAAGGACTTGTTCATTATGATGAGGTTGTGGGAACATACCTGCTGAGTGAGTTCCAATATCTCACTCCTGACTGTACTGCCCAGCCCACATTTTGTTTCTAAGCATGTAGAAGTAACTACCCTATGTTTTCAGTTTTCCCTAATTCTGCAGCTATGGGAGTGTGTTGGGGTGGTGTAAAACAACTTGACTGTACCTTTCGAAGAATATTCCCCCACCCTCACAGAGTTTCCTATTAGGTGACTGGTTCCATGCATTCTCTTGAGGCAACCGCTTTCTGCACGTGCTTGTAAAAGCACCTCATGCTTATTGTGAACAATGTAACTTGTTCAGCATCTGCTATTTAGATAACTGGATGATGATAGTAGACTTCAGCAGGCATTCTTGGGATACCACGACTCCCCTGCCCCCGTATGTGTGTGTGGCGGGGGCGAAGTTGTGGTATCTGAAGAATGCCTGCTGAAGTCTACTTTTCATCATCCAATTCATAAGGCAGAGGTGAAGGGTGGCTGGCCATTGTACTGATTTAGTTTGGAGGTTGTAATGTATTCCTTTATTTGTTCACTTTTCCAAAGAATGGCTTACAATAGATGCAATGCAAAAGGGAAAGGGACAGGAAGGTAAGAGGAAAAGAGGCTGATTCACCTACCATGGCCAATGCATGCAATGGCCTGAGAGGGGAGGCTACTTGGCCTTAGCTGGGATGATGGAAGTGGCCTTCCTGTCTCAGCTTTTCCTCTCCATGCAACCAGGTGGAATGGCTGCCGATGGAAACAGTCATGGGACGGTAAGAGCCAAAATGGCAGCTGGTCCTAGCTGAGCCAATGGGGCTTGATGGACTTGATGTCTTGCCTCTTCCTCAGAGGCAGTCAGGTGGCTGTCAATGTAATTCTTCCTGTAAGCGTGCAATCTGCTTCCATTCCCCAGGTGGAGAACCACTTCCCTGCCTTCACCTGGGTAGAGTAGCTCAGGCTCTCAGTGGTGAAATGAGCCACCGTGGCTCTAAGAAGAACTAGGATCCTCCATTATCCCTCCTTTTAAGATTAACCTCTGACTGATGGGATGTAGGTGACTAATATAATAACTTTTATAGCAAGGTGCAGTCCACAAGCAAAAATAGTTTACGATCGTACACTAAAATGGAAAATTACTTGTGGTACAAAGGTTCCTTTGAGGAAACGTGATGCTATCCTTCCTCACTCTCCCCCTGCCCTCTGTATTTTAGTCTTTCTTGCTGGGGAAATGTGAAGTTTGAGTTTAAGAGTAAAACCTGAACACCAGAGGCTGCTGTTTCTGCTGCTTTGCATGCTGCTGCTGCTACTTTTACTGGAGCAGATGGCTGTATTCATTGATAGCAAATAGGAAGTTAATTTCATCATCCGTTTCTACTTTTTAAAGGGCTTTTAAGTGTCTTCTGTGTGGCATCATCCAGCCTTACCTGATATTATGGCCACTTGTAAGTCTTCATATGCATGTTACGTGTTGTTTAAAAACAAACTACATTTAAAAACACCTTGCAAATCACTCCATCTCCCCCTTCCCCACCCCGCCAGTCAGCCACATTTTACTCCCACCAGGGCTCCAGACCCATAGTTACATCACTTGTAGGGAGAGGCGAACAGCTTTGAAAGGAGTTTCAGGATAAAAAAGACAGGAAGTGGAAGGGTTAAGCACTTGCTCCTCCTCCTCACCGCTTCTCTACTGAGAATTGCTTCCTCCTGAGGAAGCTTGGAATTGGAGAAGTGGCTATCATGGGGGTGGGGAATGTGTAGGCCAGAACATCTGGAGGGCCACAACTCACATCAGCCCTAGCAGCATAGTTGCAGGCCAGAACATCTGGAGGGCCACCAGTTGCCTACCCCTCGGCTATTGGGATAATGTTTCATGCAGTTCAAATGTAATTGTTGGGCCTCAGATGGTATATATTGCTACAGCCAGGGCTGGTGCTACTATTAGGCCAACTAGGCAGCTGCCTAGGGTGCAGGGCTAAAGGGGGCACCAGAAATAGGGAGGGAGGGGTCAAGTGGGAAGGGGGAGCGCTAAATATCTGATCTTGCCTAGGGCACCAAACTGCACCAAACTGCCTTGCACCGGCCCTAGCTACAGGGCTGTGTTCTTGTACTTTGAATGCCCTGCAAGTCCAAAGGCCATGAGGTTAATAATAATAGCAACAACAATGACTGATAGAGTAACAAAACAACAAACATAAAAAAAACAACCACCAACATAAAACATCTGCACTAGACAGTACTGAAAGCCTACAGTGCAATTGCAGCTACAATCCAGGTGACCCTGGAGAACCTTCTCCATCCACTTTCTCCACACCATACAAAATGTTATACACCTGCATCATGTTGCCCCCTTACTTGCCCTTTTTCTAAGCTAAAAAGGCTAAGCTAAAGTTGTGACCTTTCCTCATAGTGGAGTTGCTTCTCCCCCTTGGTAATTTTGCTTGCCCTTTTCTGTTCCCGTTCCAACTTTATGGTATTATTTCTGATATTATTTCAGTTCATATACAATGAACAATCCTAGGCATATTAAGCAAGGAAAGCATAAAGCAAAATGGTTGAGGTCCTAGTCCATGCACAGGGATTGAAATGTGGGGGTAACGTTCCAAAACTCTGTTCAGTCAGTGACTGAACTGAGGGCTGCTATGCATGGAAAACTAGGCTGCAGACATGCATGATGAGTCTGGGGTTTTAATTGGGTGGCCTAAGGTTCCAAGGAAGTGGCAAGAGTTTGGGCTAGGCAAATATGGGGCCCTAAAACTAATTGGGAGAGGAGACCAGTAAAGAAGAAGGTCTGAGAAGGAGAGATTGCAAGATCAGGGAGAGAAATAGAGTCCATGGAGATTTGTTTCTGACCATGAGTGGCCAATCCTTGCACACAGTCACTATGGTAAGAGAGGAGGGCAAGATGGATTGGTCTCTATCTACACCATGGGGCATGCTGGGAGTTTTAGGCCAAAAACATCTGGTGACCTGAGGTTGGAGAACACTGATCTACACTAAACACAGGTGCATAGCAATTTGTTGCACCTTGTGCACAACCTGCTTCTTCCAGCTTTCTCCTCCAGATACCTGTGAATCACAATCCAAGCCATTGGGACTCCAGACCACATTGTGTGCCACCAACCATCTCTTCTGATAGAATTGACTGACCATAATGGGCATAAAGAGGAAGTGTAGAGAAGCAGAAAAGGAGGAGCCTGGCTGTGCTCCTTCCCACTGGATGACTAGGGCAAGGCTGCACTACACACTCACACAAGCACATGACAGAATAGTGGGTACAGGTGTATAGGCTACAATTTGTCAAGAAATGACTTCCAGAAAATAGAGCAGGGGTTAGAGAGAGCTGTTCTGGGAACCCATTGGGTCCTTCCTGAAGACAGGGCTGGGGTATGCCCACTAGAGCTTTGGAAGGAAGGAGAGTTTCCCCCCCCCCACAGGTTCCCATGGATGCTGGATGTCCAACTGACAGAATGTGTGATCAGACTAAAAGCACCCTACAAAATGCAAACTATTCACAAGTGAGATATTGAGAGGGCCAGAAATGCAAAGGGTGATGCTGCTGCTGGTTAACTAGTAGGGTATCATATAAAGCCAAGTTCATGATGCCATGTTTCTGTCTGCCTGTCTCCCTATGATAGAGAAGGTGGGGTGGTTTGTATCCCAATATCCTTTATCACACACTTGCCACTATAAATCAACTTCACCATGGGAAAGCCACATTAGAGAGCATGGGTAGTTTAAAAAAAATATTATTTAGAAGCAGCTGTTCCATCCTCCCTCTGCCCTCCCCAGTTGCCAAGGTTAGTACTTCTCTCCAGCGACTGTAAGATCTCTGTGATTATTCTTCTGTTTGAATGATAAATGTTGTCTCAGAATTAGAATGCTTTACACTTGTTGGCATTTACTGATCTGTTTCTGGCAGACTTCGCATGTGAGATCCCGTAAGCCATCAGCTATGAAATCCTGTCAATACTAAATGCCATTGCATGTCAGCTGTCAAGTACCAACTGTCAAAATGTTGAAATCAAATACCACTGGGTGGCAAATAAAGATATCAAACATTTGAATAGTCTGCAAACATGTGGAGAATGTCAAACATCAGAGTGTTAGGAAGGGAATTTCAAGGACAATGTTTTATTTTGTTTTTTAAATGAATTTCAGCTGTACTGGAGGCATTCTAGGTGCTACATGAACAACCCCTCTCTATATATATACATATACTTTGCATATAAATTGTGTCCCTGGCATCTCAGCTTAAAAGATTTTGAGTAGCAAGGCTGTGGAAAATCTTGTTGGCTTGTCATCTGAGGACTCCTGGCGTGTCTGCCTTTGGACCCTGGAGAATTGCTGAGGTACCGAGAGCAAGTTCAAGATCACATACTCAAGTAACATGGGGTACTGGTCAGGCATGCTGTGGAGTCCCGCTGGCCCACTTGAACAGAGTCTTACTCGTGGTGACTGGTGAGCTGGTTTGCTAATAAATATTCTGGTCACTGCTGTAGACATGATTAAGATGGGAGGGGAACTCCTTCTGTACCAACAGTCATCTGGAGGCAGCATTAAGCATCTCATAGGATTCATAGGATCATAGAGTTGGAAGGGGCCTACAAGGCCATTGAGTCCAACCCCCTGCTCAATGCAGGAAACTAGAGGAGGGGTCTTCCATCGAAGTAATAACCAGGCCTGACCCTGCTTAGCTTTCCATGCTCAGACAAGCTGAGCCAGCATGAGCCTCTGCAGTGTAGATGCTGACTGCTTAGCTTCCTCTGGCACAGGCTATTGACATCAGCAAGGGTGGCTAGCTGATTGGCCACTGGCATCTGCCATTTACCAATAAGGATGGGAATTCCCATCCCCCTTTGATTGCAGCTGTTGGCACTTTCTGCTAGCAAATTGCTTCACTGTCCACCACTGAGGCTTACACAGAATGTACCATTGCAGCTGCACATTACAAAGGAAGATGGATAGCGGCAAACAAGCTGTCCGTTTGTAATTGCTGATCGTCATCGAGAAACTGCCCAGCATTCATTGAAGAAGCTGTTTATAGGGATGGGTGAGGATGTTGTTTCAGTTTCATTTTGATAAGAATTTACCAAAATTTACAAAATTCTCTGTGTTCAGGACAAAAAGAACTTGAGATTTAAAATATCTGAAGGTGTGTGAAACAAACTGACAGTTTCGTCCGTGCTTACTGGATTTGGCCAGTGCAGATCGGTGAGAATTTCATTTCAGTTCATTTTTTTAAATAAGCATTTGCCAGAATTCACCCAGGTCATATTTGGGAGAGAAAGAACTTGGGATTTAAAAAGCCTTGAATGTGGGAGAAAGCGAAACTGACAGATTTTGCGATCTCCAGTTTGCGATCCCCTGCCCTAATCTTATGGATCCGTAGCTAATGTAGCTATGTACCTTTCATCCAGAAGCTTCTGTCAAAATGAGTGGTTGCAGACAATACCGTTCATGGAGGCTTTGTTTTTCTTCATTTTAACACAACCAATAAAAGCTAATAATGCTTCAGTCTTTCATCAGCCTTAAGAATGCAAACTATCTTGTCATGTGGGAACACAAGAGAAATAAGTGGGGTCATGACAGACAAAAGAGAAGTATCAAAGCATTTATTTTTTTTTAACTTTAGAAACGGTTAGTTCTAAAGCTGGGTGGTGGGGAGGGGAATCCTCAAGAGTAATTCTTTATGTGTTAGAAAAATGTGTGCATTAGAAAAATGCACATGAAAAAAAAAGTGTACTTTTAAAAAAGTGCACACAAACACACTTGAATCAACGGGAGGAGATGGCATACTTTTGAATGCACACCCAAGTACTTCACGATTGTCACACAAAAAGAAAAGAAAAACTTGCAATGTGATACAAACACAAATTGCACTGAGCTTCAAGGTGGAAATCGGAGAACGTCAACGAGCTTGAGTTTTGCTGATTTCCACATCTCTAGCTAGAATGAGAAATGCAAACTCTAGAAATAGCATTTCCATCTGTTAAGGGTTAAACAAATACGGCTGCAGCAGCACATGCCTATAAAAGCTCATGCCCACAATACATTTGTTAATCTTGAAGGTGCCACACAATTCTTTTCATGTTTGCTGCAACAGACTAACAGGGTTCCTCTTATAGAACATGTGTTCATGGCGATCAGGAGTGAACATGCACAAGTGGCCTCAGTGGCAAAGAGTGCCTATTAGCAGCTTAGACTGGTACGGCAGCTATGATAATTCCTAAACAGGGCTAGCTTTGCCACAGTGATCCATGCATTGGTAACCTCAAGACTGGACTATTGTCGTGTACCATATGTGGGGCTGCCCTTGAGATTAGTTTGGAAGCTGCAGCTAGTGCAGAATGTGTTGGCTAGATTGCTCAGTGGAGCTTCTTACCGCACATGTAGGACTCCCATGCTGAAAGCCCTCCTGCACTGGCTGCCAATTAGCTACTGAGCCATGTTCAAGGTGTTATTGCTGGTTTATAAAGCTCTAAACAGTTTAAGATCAGCTTATCCTAGAGACCACCTTCTTTATGTTCTATGGGGGAGCGCTTACTGACCATACCACAGCCTACTAAAGCTCGTTTGACCATGGAGGTCTTCTCAATTGTGGTGCCCACCATGTGGAATGATCTCCCCATTGAGATCAGACAGACTCCTAGTGTGGAGTGTTTCCACCGACAACTACTGAAGACACATTTGTTGGCCCAGGCATTTCCCTGGTTGCTAGTATAGTCAGCTACCCCTAGTTATTTTAACTGAGATTTTGTTTTGTTTTGTTGTTTTAATGATTTATGTTTATTGTATTTTCATTATGATTTTATAGTGTAGATCACTTTGGAATTTATTTTTTAAATGAAAAGTGGTATTTCTTTTTAAATACATCAAAATAAAATAAATTGGTGGTTGCGTGATTGCATTGAAGCATGTATAAATCCCCCCCCCCCCCAGCTGTCTTAATGGCTGGTCAAAAATAGGGTTTGCTCAGTATGTGGTAGCCATAGAACAGCTCACCCAGTGCTTTTTTGGTCCTGTCTGACTTTACAGTGGTTGCATTCAGACATCATGCCAAGCAGCCTCCAGAGTTTTTGGCCTACAGCTCCTATAATCCCTGCCCATTGGCCATGATGGCAGGGTCTGATGGGATTTATATGTCTGTAGGGAGAGGGTGAGAGAGGCTGCTTTAGTGAGATGTGATGTGTACACCCTTCTTGGACTTGCACACTCGCCCCTCTTCTTTCTGCTTGACTGGCAGGAGAAGTTAGCAAACTTGTATTTTCACTTAACCACAGTTGGCCATGTCTTCCAGACTGGCATTCTTGCTTAAAATGAACTATGGTTAGTTTCAAATGATCCAACTTCAAGCCATGGCTTTGAAAGCTGGTTTGTTTAAACCAGCCTCCAACCTGGTGCCTCACATGTTACTTGCATGAAGGGAGAAGCCATGTTGGAAGGGGCTGCAGGGTCGTTCCTTTACAATGGGTGGCTGCTCCTGGCCCCACCCTTGCTGTCTATGTATTAGTGTGGATGTTTGAGGTGGGGAACCCTTTGCATGTACATCTCTATGCATGGAAGTTTCTCCAGACCCGGGGAGGTTTCCATGCTTAGAGGTGTACATACAAAGGCCTCAGATATCACGGACAGCAAGGGTGGGGCTGGGAGGGGATACATGATGTGGCTGCAGGGCTAAAGGTGTGTTCCCGCAGCTCCTTCCAACGTGGTTTGCCTCTTCATGTGAGTAACATGGCTCTGCATTCTTTGACTTCAGTTCATGGTATTGCTGGTGAACTTGGCAGCTCCGGCTTTATCCTACATATCATTCTCCTACCCAAATCTTTTTTCACCCTGTCCTTTCTCTCTCTCTCTCTCTCTCTCTCTCTCTCACACACACACACACACACACACACACACACTTTTGGGTTTTCTTTCTGACTGATTCTGGTAACAACAATAAATACTATTCTGCACATCACAATTGGATGAATGTATGGTAAACAGATGGCTGCCTAATTCTGGAGGTGAATTATGTACCAGCAAGTATCTAATACTGTCTGCATCAGTGTATGGTATGTGGACATGTTTTCTGGCCTCTCTGTGCTTTCTCTGACTGTCCAGTAGAGGTTTGCGCAAGTGTGTTCAGAATTCTAGGGAGTCTTTCCTGATCCAACAGCTCCATTGCACACTTTAGGGTTGATGTGCACACTGAACTGTACAGAAGAAAGAGCTGCCCCTTGTCTTCTCCATGACTCTGAATGCCCTGCACATGTCATGTGGATCTCCCATTGTGTGCACCAAGTGTTCCCCATGTACACAAAGAGAATGGCACAACTTCTGATGTGCAGGTTATGTATGACCTTCATCTAGAGCCGATTTCCATACAACCAACAAACTGGTTTAACTATTAAAAACCTAGAGGGGTGTGGTTTTGTGAAATGTCCCAGCCCTCTTAATGGAGAATCTCACCACTTTCTCTTGCAAAAGTAGGGCTGGATTAATCTTTCAATTTTGGTTGGTCTTAGTTTTTCATTTTCCCAATGCTTCTTTCCATCACATTTTGACATCAGTTTGTGATGTTCTACCAAAAACCTCTGCACAAAGCAGTAGGAATCTAAGCCTAAAAAGTTAAAAGTTAAATTGTTGTTACCGTATGTACTGGTGTATTTTGCTTCCCCCCTTTCTTTGTTAAAGAGATGTTCACCTTCTTTAGTGGCCATTTGGTGGCAGTGTCTAATATTCCCAAACTGAGTAGTTGCTTGCTCGCTCCCATTGATTACTACTGTAATAACTTGGCTCTTGGTGTTCACATGCTGAAATGTAGAATCTAGGTCTTATCTTGTGTCAAATGAGCTAACCAAATAAAAAATGAATTGAATGAATTTAATCTGTCAGCATCAATGAATCTAAGAGGATTATCATTCCATTACTGCTAATAGATTTTTTCCAAAGATAACTTTGCTACTTGACTTGCCTATTCCTATAAAGACTGTTACAGATCTAATTTATATGTATAATTTAAATATTCCTGCTCCATTCCGATTGAATCTCTGGCTTGTTAATGGGCTACCTTTCTTGTTCTTGCCCCCTTCTTTCAGCTTTAAGAGGAATAGCCTTGGTTTAATGTTTTGAGTGCCACTTCTATTGCTTCCTGCTGTAATTTGTTGCAGGAATAGTGGAGAACTTGCAATTTTGCCAAAGTCAGTTTAGCAACTCAATTAGCTATAGAGAACTTGTGCTCCTCACATTTGTAAGCTACACACACACACCGATGCTTTGCAATACTTGCTTTGAGAAGATTGGAACATTGGAATAGAAGCTATTAAATTTATGATCTTTGTTAACCAAGCACTGCCCTTTCATTACATTTTTAAGTTCTCAAATGTTTGCACTTGGGGGGTGGGCGCTATGGGATACTTTTTACCTTCCAAGGTAGTCCTTAAGTTTCAGAATAGGGCTACTTCCTGTGTGACACAGAGGCAAATTTGTCTTTGTTGTGCTAATACGTGAAAAGGTGCTGCAGCCAACATAACTCTGTGTGTGTGTGTGGTTATTATTCACATGGTTCAGAACACGTTTGGATATATATGTACAATGGTTTACATTTTATAATACCTCAGTGCAGTTAACAATGAGATCCACACCTATATGCATCCTTAGGCACTTGTATCCAAATGCATATCTGAAAGAGGATACGGCCCACTTCCACTGTATTGTTCTGAAAGGGATGATCATCTGAATACATACATAACAATCTCTCTATTTGACCATTAGAGCCCATTCTCTCATCACATGTCAATGTCTTGTTTACATGTGACTAGAGCTGGTCTAAGAAATGAATGTGTGAAAACACCTCAATAAATAGAGTGCCTTGATTTCAGGAATCTCTTCTGAGTTGTTTATTATTTTTATTTATTTATTTAAAAGATTATTAGCCCACCTTTGAGGGTGCACTACCCTCTTATAAAAAAACATGAACACACAAGTGACTAAACATACACACACACACACACATATTTGTTTATTATATTTATATCCTGCCAATTTTCCTGTAAGGAATCCAAGGCGGCTTACATAATCCTCCTCCTCTCCATTTTATCCCCACAACAACCCTGAGATATAGATTCCATAGATCATAGAGTTGGAAGGAGCCTACAAGGCTATCGAGTCCAACCCCCTGCTCAATGCAGGAAACTAGAGGAGGGGTCTCCCATCCAAGTAATAACCAGGCCTGACCCTGCCTGCTTAGCTTTCCACACTCAGACAAGCTGAGCCAGCATGAGCCACAGGTGAGAGTCAGTGACTGGCCCAAAGTCACCCAGCGCGCTTCATGGCCTAGTGGAGACTAGAACCGGATCTCCCGAGTCCCACTCCTACACTCTAACCACTATGCCACACAGACTTACGTACACACACACACACACACACACAGCAGCAGCAGCAATAGCTGCTAATGATTTTAAAGCACCAAATGCAGACTGGAATAAATGTGTCTTAAGGGATTTAAAAAAAAAAGAAGCCAGCAGTGATGAGGCCATATGTATCTCCCCAGGAAGGGAGTTCCAAAGGTGTGGGGCCATCACAGAGAAATACCATTGCTCTTTAGGTGCAAAGTTACTTGCAAGAGTTTATTCATCATCTAGCCTAGGAGTGTAGAGCCTCAGGCCCGGGGTTCCCAAGAAGGCCACATTCCTTTCCACTGGCCTCACCCCCTTTCCCTCCAACCACCAATCATTTGGTGGCTTCCTGGTGTACATATAGTCCCCCCCCCATTCTAAAAGGTTGAAATGCCCCTCCTAAGCCTTGGTTAGTGGCAGTAAGAGCTTTAAGCAAAACTATGCCAGTCTTTTGGGTATGTTGGCTCCACCCCTTTGCCTTTGGCCCCTCCCACCACTGGAATGCCCTTGAGAGCTCCTCCAAAATGGAATTCAGCCCTTGGGCTGAAAGATGTTCTGTACCTCTGATCTAGCCAGTTATCCTTCAGAGAACAGACCACTGAGTTTGAAGCGAAATCTGATTAAGTGTATTAGAGGGATGAACTGGACTGGAGGATGAAATTTATTTATTTATTTATTTATTTTTATTTATTATATTTATACCCCGCCTTTTTTCCTGCAAGGAACCCAAGGCGGCTTACATAATCCTCTTCCTCTCTATTTTATCCTCACAACAACCCTGTGAGGTAGGTTAGGCTGAGAGTCAGTGACTGGCCCAAAGTCACCCAGTGAGTTTCATGGCCGAGCGGGGACTAGAACCCGGATCTCCCGAGTCTCAGTCCAACACTCTCACCACTATGCCACACTGGCTCTTCAAGGAAATGTCCTTGGAGTCAGTAACCCCTGAAATCCAAATGGGCTCTTGGCTCTGTGTTGTCCCTATGTAAGTGAGCATGGAAACCGTAAAAATGGTTGTTAGGGAACTGTGAACTCCATTCGTGAGTGTTTGAGAATTTGAATGACCAAAAGCAAGAAGGGGAGGCTGAGGGTGCAATCCTATGCATGTTTAGACCGGAGAAAAGTCTTTTTTCCTGTCTAAACATGCATAGGATTGCACCCTGAAACTCCTTTGGATTACCTGCTTGTTATCCTGGAGGCAGCAACCCCAATGAATACAACGTCTGAATATTGGCTGGATCTGCAAGTTAGAATCTACTCTTGGCATGAGGCAATATAGGCAAGTTAGAATCTTGGCAATGGGCAAGTTAGAATCTGCTCTTGTGGCAGCTGTTCCTGCAAACTAAGAGTAGCCCTGCTGGATGAGATAAAAAGCCCATCTGGCCCAGCATCCTCTTTCCCACAGTGGCCAACCAGATGCCTATGGGAAGCCCATAAGTAGATAATGAAGATAAGAAGTCTCTCACGTTGTTCCCAGCAACTGATAGTTTTAGAGGCACATAGCCTCTAAAAACTAGTGGTGCATGTATTTTGTTAAATTCATTCTGTCTGCGTTTTGTAGATTCTCGGGTGCCTATCATTCCGTTGTCTTCTCATTTACAGAATCAGATTTCCCCCCCATTTCCCGAACTTGTGTTCATGTTCTCTTGCACAAATTTGCACTTCCAAAAATGTGCAAATCCCACCCCATGCTTTTTTTCATGCTTTAGCCGAGGTGGGGAAATACACATTTTCGATCGCGGTTTTTTTTTATTTTTCGTATTTTTCCATGACTAAATTTGCATAAAATTCTAGAAAGTAAAAAAGTGGTCCACAAGTCTGTGGAATCCATGCAATTCAGAAAGCTACAAGGGGATGAAGGAAGCACCACTAATAAGTTAAATTCCTTGTTCTCTCTCTCTGTGGGTTTTATTTTTTATTTTGTTGTTGCCTTTTCTAGGGAAGCAACTTCTGCAGACACTAACTGAATTTCCTGTGTGTGAGTGTGTGTGCATGTGAGTGTGTGTGCGTGTGTGTGTGCTGCTGTGTTTTTGAAATGCAGGAGTGCTCTTTAGCTCTTTTACCCTTTGAAAATATGAAAGTGCTCAAGAGCTTTCATACTTTCAAAGGGCAATAGCAACTTCAGCAAAAGAGGAGAGTGCAGCAAAACAGACAGCTCTACCTTTTTTTTTATTTTTTTTAAATTTTTTTGGGAAGTGCTCTCCTGAAAATGCAGGCCATAAATATTCTGAATCTGCTCTCTCTCTTCATCAGGAGGCAGTGCAGTTGCCACAGGGAGAGGTGAGCACTTCCTCCTGAAGGCCAACCTTAATTTCTCCTCTGCAAATGTGGCATGAACTTTGCCTTGCACTTTCCTGACTACTTTGCTGCCCAGAAGCTCACATATTCTTATAAATGAATGCACAAAGCTGAATTCAGATGGTGGCCTCTATCCTCTTTGCTAGCAATTTGCCAACCTATAACCCTCCGGGATGAAATCACAGCTATCAGTAGCTTGGCAGAGCTGTTCCTGAGTGAATTTGTGCCTCCAGAGTGTCACTTGTTATTACAGCCTCTCTGCAGTTCCCTCAAGAGAAAAGGTGCACCTCTAGAGCTAGAAAAGAAAGAGCAGCCTCCTGCTGTGTAGACTATACTGAGTCTGTGTTGCACCCACTAGACAAATGGGCTACTCAAAACTAGCTATCCTGAAAGGTCCACCAATTGTGGCTGTCTTTATTAGGCAGCTTTGATTTATTGCTGTTGGGCTGCAGCAAGGTTAGGTTCTAAGAGCTAAGGAAACTGGATGCTAGTCCAAGTGGGCCAGAAGGTGGTTCATGGGGGGGGGCATACAGGGGTCAAGTTCCAGAACAGCAAGCAGTGGTCAGAAGGGGACAGAGATAGGTGCATAGTGACAGTCCATATCAAGAAGAGGTCAGGACGAGATGATGATAATATAAACCCTTGACTAGAACTCAAAGCACTTCACATCATTATCTAGCTGTAATCTTTATGACAACCCTGTAAGGTAAGTCAGTGAGTTGGATCCTCACTTGGTCATGTTTATAGAAGATCAGGGTTCTCCAGCCTTTGTGGGGCTGGTCATGGGTACATCTGGAATTTTGAGATTGCCATGTGCACCATTGCAAAATGGGTGCACTTGTGGGCATGGCCAGTCACAAAAACACCAGAAGGCAAACTGAAGTTTCACAGAAGGCAAACTGGTGAGGCTGAGCAATAAGCAAGTCACCCAAGAACCTGAGCAGAATGCAGAGGTAAGATTTGACTTTTTGAGTCCCAAAACAGAAAGCCACCCCTTTGAACCCACAGTTTTCTGCTCCAACAGAACATCCATTTCATAGAAGGCACACACGCCTGCATGTGCATACACACAAACACACACTTCGCCAGCAAACCACCCCCACCACCATGTCTGTCTCTCTCCCTCCCTCTCCAAGAGCACACACAGGCAGTGAGACAAAGAAGGGAAGAGGGTGGGGAAAACCCAGATCCAGAGAGGGGGAGAAATATTTTTTCTTTAAAAAGACAGAGGAAGAAGAAGTAGAAAAAATCAGATTGAGAGTAAGAGAAGAAAAAAACACAGATACCCAAGGGAAAAACACATATGAATGTGCCCTGCTCTTTACCTTCCTATTCCCGGTTACTTTGCTTTACCCCCCCCCCCGCCGCCTTCCGCTTGGGGCATTCTGCTCTTCAAGCCCCTGAAGCATTTTTTTCCCTGACTACCTTAAATATTTTTAGAGAGTTCCTTCCTTCCCTCCTGTTTGCTTTACTTCATGCTCGGCTAATCAGATGATGACAATCACAGCCTAGACAAGTACATAGAGCTAAGAGGAAGTGTGTGTGAGAGAGCGTCCCTTTTTTTCCACTTCCCTTCTCATTTTTTCCCCCACTTCCCTTCTCACTTTTTAAGGCTTAGATCACTCACCTCACATCCCATTTCTGAAAGAACAAAAAAGGCAGTGAGCAGAGGAGGAGAGCACTGAGGCTTTGTGGGTGCTGGGCAAAGCATTCATGATGGGTTCCATTGTGCCCATGGGTACCACATTGGAGACCTCAGGAGTAGACACACTGAAATCAATGGGGCAAGTAAATAATGATGAACTTAAATTCCATTTATTTCAGTGGGTCGAATTTAAACATGACTAAGTCTGGATCCAATCCACTATTATCTCCCATATTGCAGATGGAGGAGGGATTGGGACTGCCAGAGGGAGGGAGATGCTTGCCTAAGGCCATCTAGTGAGTTCATAGCAGAAGTGAGAATCAAACAGGATACATCCTGATTCATAGATCAGATATTTTAGCCACTGTACTACACCAACTTACCGGAGATGCATTTATATATAAACTATAATGTATATAAACTACCCACCCAACTGGTTATAAAATTGAATGCCATTTTGAATTTTGAGAATATTAGGAACAAGTGGGTCCTGCAACAAAATTTTGCAGTGTGAAATACTCCTGTTAGAGGCTGCAGTGAGCCAGACAGCTCATTTGCACAATATTCCATTCCATTCCATTCCTCCCCTCATTTTCTGTTTCTCCCCATTCTCATCAGACCGTAGCATTCTGTGGCCACTGAGCATGCTCACTTTTCAGCAGGCCTTTCTGGGATTTTGCCTCGTTAGGTGTTCCCCATTGTTTTTCCTAGTTCACACAGAGGAGCACACAGAGGAAACATCGTTCTACTGAGTCAGACCTTTGGTCTACCTAGCTCAGCATTCTGACTGGCAGTGGATCTCCAAGGTTTGAGGCAGGCTTTTTCCCAGCCCAACCTGGAGATTCCAGGGACCAAACCTGGAGCCATCCGCACACAAAACATGTGCTCTACCACTGAGTTATGGCCCTTCCCAAACATTGATACCTCCCTCTTATTTCTCAGTAGCTCTGTTTTGGCTACATACCCGCCATCATAACTCATAATCTTCACAGCCATTATAACTCAGCACTGGGGTTCGCCAATAATATATACGTTGCCTCCTTATCTAAAATTGTGCATCATGGGGTACCCTTTGTATATACCAAATGTCACACTTTTATCACAAAGTGCACAATTCTGGCTCTCTCTGTTGCTTGGCTGCTGTGCTATATAGTGCTATATAATACTTTTTGATGTTACTGAATATACTTTATGTGGAGCAGGATGTTCAACTGAGGGAAGCGGGGACCACCACTTACACATTTGGAGAATCTTACCCCCCCCACACACACACATTTTTGTAGAATATGAATGGAATAATGAAGCTTTTAGACCAGGCATGGGGAACTTCTGGCCCATGATCCAGATGTAGTTTGAGGAAGTTCCCCCATCCATCCCACCAACTTCCATCCCAAGCTCTGCCCCTTCTTCCAGCAGGGAAAAGCTCTCATCACTGATCAGCAGCAGATCATAGAGAAGGCTGTCTTTCTTAGTGTTAACCAGGGAAAAAGCTCTTAACTCTAATAATCAGAGGGGTGTGTGTGTGCCTGCAGAGAGAGCTGCTGAGTGATTCAGTGCTACTTGCTTCTGAGTCTTGCTAAGGACATAAGAAGAGCCATGCTGGATCAGACCAAGGGTCCATCTAGTCCAACATTCTGTCCACACAGTGGCCAACCAGCTGCCCATGGGGTCCCACAAGCAGGACATGAGTGCAACAGCACCCTCCCACCCATGTTCCCCAGCAACTGGTGTACACAGGCATACTGCCTCTGATACTGGCAGTAGCATATAGCCATCAGGACTACTAGCCATTGATAGCCATCTCCTCCATGAATTTGTCCAAGCCCCTTTTAAAGCCATCCAAATTGGTGGCCATCACTTCATCTTGGGGAAGTGAATATTATTATAGTTTAGCTATGCGCTGCTGAGGCTGTTTTTGCTTACCCCTGAATAGGCATGCAGAGGCTTGTCCCACTTACCCCTGTGGAGACATGTAGAAGCTTACCCTGCTTACTTGTGAGTAGACATGCTGCCCATGCTTACTTGTGAGTAGGCATGCAAAGGCTTGGTATTTGGGATGCTATTTAAAAGTGTTGCTGAGTGATTCAGTCCTGCTTGCTTCTGAGTTGACATGCAAAGGCTTGTCATGCTTCTGAGTAGGCTTAAAATCAGTAAGAAACCCATTTTGGCTTCACCCACGGATGGGATACACCCCTCAAGACCTTTCCCATAGTGGAATTCAGCCCTTGGACTGAAAAAGGTTCCCCACCCCTGTTTTAAATGTTCCTGTCCAGAACTTCCTATGACTTCACAAATGGGGTACACTTTTGGAGCTAACCATGCTAACAGTGCAGTGACCTGTAGAGACTGTTGGATATGGAGGGAATTCATGCCTGAAGGAGACACTAACAGCTTCTGGAATTTGGATGGGTTGAATGAACAGGAAAGTAGCTCATGTTCCTGTGTACATGAGGAGGAGTGAGGTCAGAACCTTTAATATTATAAAGAGACAATATATTACTCTCTTTAGGGACTTGGAACATCTGGCTGTAATAAAACTTAAGCTTTCCAAATCTAGACCGCGTTCCATTAAACAACAAATGCATACCAGCTGAAACCTTTATGGTGAAGTAAGCGAAGGATTTACAACAAAAGGTCAGGATAAGTACTTGTTTTTTTAATTCATAAGTAGTTCAAAATTGTCCATATGTCTGACTGTTAGAGAACTGAATTAAAATGCTAATGCAATGCACTGACAACCCTAAACTAAATAATAATAATAATAATAATAATAATAATAATAATAATAATAATAAATGTTCTCTTTGTCATGTTATGAAAGGGGATTGTATGCACATGTGGTGGATTTGCTATATTGCAAAAGCTTCCTGGGATATGGTAACTGAAACCCTTAATTAAATTCTTGATGTAAGATTAATTTATAATCTGGTGGTTTGTCACCTTGAGTGTTTAAAAAGACCCTCAGTACCAGAAAGGTTGTCTGGCCTCACTTTAAATATGTTGGTTGCTGTTTAAAAATACCCTCAGTGCCAGAAAGGTTTTCTGGCCTCATTTCAAATATGCTGGTCACTGCTAGATTAGTGTATGTCACTAGACAGACAAGTGGAAGATAGTGCAGAGAGTATGTAAACAGGAGTGGCTGTATATAAAGACTGGGAGGTCATGAAGGTGACAGCATGCAAAGCTCATCAGAGTGTCTCGAAAGTTGCCATCCATAAATCATGGGTCTCCGCAGTAGAGAGTTATATTGTACTGTATGTTTAGCAGCAGATCTGAGCCAGTGTGTGATAGTGGTTAGAATGTTGGACTGGAAAGATGCAGGTTCAAATCCCTGAGCGACCTTGGTCAGAATTGTGTACAATGTCTCAGCCTAACCCGAGAGGCTATTGCGAGGATAAACGGGGCGGGTGGGAAAACCATGGGCACCTGTCTGAAGATCTTTGCAGGGGGGGGGAATGCAATATAAGTGTAATACTCATACATAATGTGGGTCTTCACTAAACATCTAAAACTGTGTGTGTTGTGGGGGAGCGCATGGGTTGCAGAGGAGAAGCAGTTTGCAGGGTGGGTATCCATCTTCTCCCTACTCCTCCCTTCCCCTGAACCATGGGCTGAATCCAATGGGGTGCTGCTTACACCACCGCCGATTCCTTCCTGCCCTGCCGATTCCTTCCTGCAAGTGGTGGGTCCTGCCGATTCCATTGTGCAAGTGGGACCCACCACTCATGCAAGGGAAATTTAGCATAACATCCTAGAGGAGGCCCCGAAATTAGTGGAAACACTCTTTTCTGGAAGGAGGCAGATCGGCGGAGCTCCCTTATGCACACTCCGCTGACCTGCCTGTGGGGGATTGCTAAAAGAGCTGGGAGATGATATTATGAGATATTATCTCTCCCCTCTTGCGTTTGCAAGCACAGCAGAGCAGACCCCAACTACAGTGGGAAAACGTGAGCGTGCGGAGCTGCTGGTTAGAGCAGGGTCAGCGATTAGTGGGTACAGACTGCCCTTTTGGCAGACTGGATCTTTACCTGGCTTCCCCCTTATACTACCAATAAGACAAACAGTCTTTTGGAGGTTAAAAACAGAGTTTACTCACTCAGATCTTGCAGATTGGATATAGGCAGACTTAGGAATGTATTTACAGTTGTGCAGGAATCATTTGGTAGTCGACGTGTTCTGAACTTGGGAAAAGTTCAGACATGCTACTCTCGGCTACATCTTTAGACATGCTACAGTTACGGATTCATGGCTCAGACTTAATTCCCAGGCAGGAAGAGAAGGCATTGGCTACGCCCACATCCTGCCCCGGAGGATGTCTGGGTAATTTCCACAGAGTGTCTACTCTAGGAGGCACAACTCTGTGGTCCCAATTACGTCATGCACCTATACATGATGTGTGAGGGTGTTTTTTTTTTGGCTGCACATCCCCTACATTGCCTCTTTCCAGAAACGAGGGTTTCCTCTTGTTTTGGGTTGCCCAGGAAGTACTAAATCACCATCGTGTAAGTGCTGGGGACCTCTTGCACAAGATAATTGAAGGGGGCGTAAGCATTCCATTGGATTCTGCCCATAGTGTTTTGTTTTAGGTTTTAAAAAAAACAAAAACAAAAAAACCAAAGGCATAGCAGTAGTAAATTTTCTGGAAATATTCCAATCCACATCTCTGATTGTAAGCTTCCTCAAGCAACTTTTATGGCAGGAAAACATATTTTAAATTTATCAAAAGCCATGCTTGTCCATCCCCTTTCCCTCCCCTCCTCACGTGGTAGACAGGGAATCATTTCAGGATATGTATTCTGCATAGTTGGTTTCCCCCCCCTGATGGACCACTTCCCATGTATGTGCACTGCAGGGCTTAAATGTGGGAGTGTTCCTGAAGGGGTTTGACACATATGCTACTCAGCAAGGGGCTGCATATGAGTAGATTAGATCTTGGGCATTCACATTTGAGAGAAATTTTGTCTGGCTTATTCCTTCTTACTCCTTCTCCCCCCACCGCACCCCCTACATTTTGTCCTATAGCTGTGTATCACAGCAACCTGCTTGCTGGAGCAGAGTTACCTGTTTTCAATGGCTTACAATGCCTTCATAAACCATCTATTCAAACTTCTGGCACTGAGCTCATGGCCGCAATTGGGAAAGAAGAAAAGGAGAGAGGAGAATAAATAGCTAAATGGTGTGATATGCCTCACAGGTGTGTTGTGAACACATTGCTGTATATTGTTGAGGATGGCGTACTGCCAATTCTCGTTCTCCAAAGACATTTGCTTGGGCCAACTGTGTATAAATCCAAAACTTGTTTTCTTTTCTTCCCATGGAAGTCTTGTAATTGCTTTTTCCTCTTTGCATCCCACCAAGGGAGAGAATCCCAGCCTATGAGTTAGAGGAAACCTTTAATGTTCAACTGAACTTCCTCCAAGATGAACTGCAGACTTCTGAGAGCCTTGGCCAACCACCAGATTGACCCACTAGCCAATATGCAGGTAATAAACCATCACCACCCCAGTCCCATAGACTTCTCTCTTCCACAAGCAACAACTGACCCCCTACAACAAGGGTGAGAAACCTGTGGCCATGTATATGTTGCTGGACTCCAGCTCCCATCTGTTTGAGCCAGCATGGCCAATGGTCAGGAATGACATCAGCTGTAGTTCAGCAACAGCTATAGGGGCAACAGCTATAGTTTCCCCTATACCAAACAGCCTCATGTTTATTCACTGGGGCTGACCCTGCTGTTAAGTGCCTAGCTTGCCTAGCAACATCCCTTGTTCATTCTGGATTAAGCAGGAAGCAATAGAAGCCATACAAGTAGTTAACTGCCAACCATATCCACTCAGCAATGAAGGTCACTGGCTGGCTATGGGTCCGTCACTGTCTCTCAGTCCACCTGTCTCATAGGGTTGTTGTAAGGACAAAATGGATGGGAGAGAGTAATGTATGCTGCCCTTAGCTCAGCCTTCCCTAAACTGGTGCCCTCCATATATTTTGGACTTCAACTCCCATCAGTCCCAGCTCACATGGCCAACAGTCAGGATTCATAGAATCATAGAATAGCAGGGTTGGAAGGGGCCTAAAGGCCATCGAGTCCAACCCCCTGCTCAATGCAGGAACCCAAGTCAAAGCATCCCTGACAGATGGCTGTCCAGCTTTACCTTGAATGCCTCCAGTGTTGGGGAGCCCTAGGTAGTTGGTTCCATGAGCGTATTGCTGTAACAGTCAGGAATTTTTTTCTGATGTCCAGGCGGAATCTAGCTTCCTGTAACTTGAGCCCATTATTCCGTGTCCTGCAATCTGGGATGATTGAGAAGAGATCCTGGCCCTCCTCTGTGTGACAACCTTTCAAGTACTTGAAAAGTGCTATCATATCTCCCCTCAGTCTTCTCTGCTGAAGGTTAAACATGCCCAGTTCTTCCAGTCTCTCCTCATAGGGCTTTGTTTCCAGTCTCCTGATAATCTTTGTTGCCCTCCTCTGAACCCTTTCCAGTTTGTCTACATCCTTCTTAAAGCATGGTGCCCAGAACTGAATGCAGTACTCAAGATGAGGCCTAACCAGTGCTGAGTAGAGGGGAACTAGTACTTCCCATGATTTGGAAGCTATGCTTGTATTAATGCAGCCCAAAATAGAATTTGCCTTTTTTGCAGCCCCATCACATTGCTGGCTCATATTCAGCTTGTGATCTACAACAATTCCAAGATCCTTCTCACTTGTAGTATCATTGAGCCAAGTATTCCCCATCTTGTAACTGTGCATTTGGTTTCCTCTCCCTAGGTGCAGCACTTGGCATTTATCCCTATTAAATTTCATTCTGTTGGTTTCAGCCCAGCGCTCCAGCCTATCAAGATCACTTTGAATTTTGTTTCTGTCTTCCAGGGTATTAGCTGTTCCACCCAATTTTGTGTCATCTGCAAATTTGTGAAGCATTCCCTGCACCTCCTCATCCAAGTCATTAATAAAAATGTTGAAGAGCACTGGGCCTAGGACCGAGCCCTGCGATTCCTGGGAGTTGTAGTCTAAAACATCTGGAAGGAACCAGGTTGGGGACTCCCTTAGCTTCTTGGAGGAAGGATAGGATAACATAACTCCAATTACATATTTGTATTCTCATGCTTATTAACCCTGGAATCTTAGGTACAGAAGGGGTACTGTCATAAGACAGATAAAAAAATTCAAAACAGCTGTGGGGTAGGGTGGGAAGAGGAGGGAGTTTTGAGTTGGATCATGGAAAAAGTAATAGGAAAGGGGAGGAATTCTTTCTATGCTGTCTTCCTATCCTAATCCATTCCCTTACTCCCCCCCCCCCAAAAAAAACTTGTGTTTTCTCCATTGTGAGGTTTAATAGCAGCTTTGGGGTGAGGGCATTTAGATCAGGGGGAAATGGTGTGAAGATGGGGTTACCACCTTTTCCCCATGCCACTGCTTTGAGCCAATTCAGAGCCCCCCTCTGGGGCTGCTTTTGATTAAAAATAAAAATACTGAGTGATCGGATCATGGATCCTCCCACTTCATGTTTGGACCTCAGTCTTGGTTGAACTAGTGATTTGGATAAGCCAGTGTGGAGTCATGGTTCGAGTGTTGGACTGGGACTTGGGAGATCTGGCTTCTAGTCCCCACTCAGCCATGAAGCTCACTGGGTGACTTTGGGCCAGTCACTCACTCTCAGCCTAACCTACCTCACAGGGTTGTTGTGAGGATAAAATGGAGAGGAGGAGGATTATGTAAGCTGCCTTGGGTTCCTTGCAGGAAAATGGTGGGATCTAAATATAATAAAATAAATTATATAATAAGATTCAAGTTACTTTTATTTAGATTTATGTCCTTTTGTAACTCAAGGCTTCAGGGCAAGCAACAATACCAAATACCCCATAGTCTGGAAACTTCAACTGGCTCAGAATATTGCAGCCAGATTTTTGTCTGGGAGCAGCAGGGATGGGCTGTGTTAAAAGCCCTAAATGGCCTGACAATTTGTAGGGATGGCTGAGAAATTTGCTCCCTCGAGTTCGGTTTTTTTTTTTTTAAAATGGATTTACCAAAATCACACCGCCTGAGACTTTCAGTAAGTCCAGACAGAGTTATGTTCTGAAATCTGCATTTTTGCAAGCTTTCTGATGCAGCTCATCTTGGGGAAAAGTGCTCAGAAAATGGGTATCTTTGAGAAAAGTGCACCCACAACAGCATTTCAGCAAAGTAAAGCACTTCGGGGGAAATATGTATACATCTAAAAATGCACACAAATGCATGCGTTACAGAAAATAGGCATAAAAAAGTATGAATCTCCATACGGATTTTTAAAACAAATTGAACAAGCAAGTGTATTCACAGAACACATTTGACCCAAAATAATGATAATCACAGTGAGACTGAGATTGACAGATCCATCCATCCTTAGATCAGGGTATCTCAGGAACTGCCTCCTCCCATATATGTTCAAGATCTTCATTATGTCTCTGAGAACGTCCTCATTGTTTCCCAAGAGAATTTTGTCAGGCTACTTGTTGCTGGCTCTTGGCACTGTTTTTAATTTGGTATACTTTTTTTTTTTTTAATTAGAGCTGCTAAATGACATATTCTTATTTGCGTTTTTAATTGTGCTAATTCATTTCTGCTGTGGATTGCTTTCTGATGCTTTTAGAAGTGTGTTTTAGCTTGATTTCATTCGGTATGCCACCTGTATTATGCCACTGGCATAGAAAGGTGGGATATGAATACCTAAATAAATAAATATGAAGTACTATCTTAGGTTTCCCCATGGCAGTCTAACTATATTCATCTTAAAAAAGAAAAAAAAAAGGATGCTTTATAGTCCTTCTACAAAATGCTTGAGCTCAGGGCAGATTCCCCTAGTTTCCTGTATTTGTGAGCAGCTGTGATAAGTCCTTGGCTATGAAATCACATGCCAGAAAATGTTAAGAAGAGCTAGGCTGTGATACAGCCACACCAGTTCCTATGTGGCGATAAGGCAGTCCGAATAGCTGTGGCTTTCCATTCCCAGAGTGAAAATGGCATGATGTTGACATCTATGGAAAAATCTCCCAAGGGAAGGCAGCAGGGTTCATGAAAATCCTTGGGGTGGGCTTGAAGAGGGGAAATTGACTTGATCTGCAGAATGTTTGGTAATTCGCCCTAATTGCAATTGTCATTAATTCTGTGCATTTTAATGGAGAACAATGCAGCATTTAAGCCAGGTCTTCCAGAATTGCCTCATCTCTCTCCAGTCTTGTCACAATATTTACAGTGTTCATTATATCTATACAGCTATCTATCTGTCTATCATCTATCTATCTATCTATCTATCTATCTATTGAAACTCTCTCTTTTGGCCTCAGTTTCCTAGTCAGTTGATCCCAGTTGGACCAATGGAGGGGGTAGCAGCGAGTGTGTTGGCTCTTGCCACCTGATAACTCCTCCAGCAAGTGGTGGGAGCTAAATAATGTTCAAGAATGCTCCATCCTTGGGTTGTTGGGTGTGATGTCCAAATTGGGAATTTTGGGCTGCTGGGGGAGAGACAACCAGTGGAGGCTGGTGACTCCAATATCAGTGGGGCAGTGTATCCACTCCGGGTTTCAGTCTGAACTTTAATGCAGCTATCCATGGTGCTGAACCCTATCCCCAAAATAGGTTCCCCACCATGGATAGCTCCTTAAAAATTCAGACTACAACCCAGAGTGGATACACTGCCCCAATGACATTAGAGCCACCAGCCTCAACTGGAGACAGCCCGGAGTTTGAACCATGGGTTCCAACTTTGGGTTGTTTCTCCCCTAACAACCCAGAATTCCCAGCTCAGCTGTCACATGAAACAACTCAAGGATGGAGCATCCCTGGGTTGTTTAGTCTCAACAGGAGGAATCGGGCAGGAGTCAGCATGTTCACTCGCTCCCACTTTGCTCACAAGAACCCAGGGTTTAAAAAGAACCCTGGGTTGTTGTGAGTCATGACATCCAAATTAGGCCGAAGGGTATCGCACTTCATGCAGCAAAATTAAAAGGTTATTGTATGGCTAGTTTATTATTTCTTTTTGTTTTATTTTAACACTGTCACCTACAAGGGATGACCTTTCACATCCAGAGGCTTGCTGGATGCACTAGGCTTGTGAGTGTGTGGAGGCCATCTTGAAAAGGCTTGGTGGGGGAAGCCATGTGCTTTAAGGGCATGTCATCTATTTTAACCTTCATGCCCCAGAAACCTGTGATACAGTTGGAGCACAGCCAATAATCCAAAACCCATAGATCCATAAAATGCGATAATCTGGAGCAGTTCAGTCTGTAAAACCAGCACTAATTACTCAATGTCCTTGGCTCTTAGAGGAAACTCGAGAAAAGCTTCATTAGCAGTAGTTGCTGAGTGATACCCAAGCCATTGCCTGGAGAGTATACCATTTGCTTATTCACCTAATTAAATCTGCATTTAAAGAGAAATCCAGTGCATGCAGCTCTTAGTAAATTAGCCATCTGTAATCTAAAAGCAGAGTGCCTTAGTGCATTTGTTTGTTTTGAGAATGTTTCTCATATAGGCAGGTTCCTTTAAGGTGCCATGCTTCAGCAGACGGAATCCAAGATTCCTCAACACCCGGTAGCCAAGAGGGGTGCAAAAATTCAGACACTTTGTTGGCAGCAGCATCTCAAAAACATTGAGATGGGCGACCAGGTTTCTCCGCCTACCATGTGTGTTGCTGTGTGTAGAACCAAGCTGACTTCTCCTCTTGCATCTTGCTTATCAAATTTGTAATGGCAACCCCCCAAATAGGTCAGTGACACACAAGGTTGCTTCCATTGCATTAGAAGCTGAAAGAGCTACAGTGCAATCTTATGTGTGTGTCTATTCAGAAGTAAATTTTATTGCGTTCAATTAGGCTTACTCTTATGTAATTTTCTGTAAGGTTGCAGCCCAAGATGACTTGACTTGCACAGGTGATGACCTGTTTTAGTGATATCTGAATGTGCTTGCTTTTATTTTGCCTTGTTATATGACTGTGTATGTTTTTTGATTGCATGTTTACCAGTGCATGGGCCCTGTCCCCTCAGTTCAGACCTTGCTGTGTCGAATTGGCAAGGTCTGAAAGGGAGTAGAACTCTCTGCATGGTCAGGAGCCCTGATAAGGCAGGGCCCGTAATCATGCAGATAGTTCTGCTGAGGAGTTGTAGGGGGCAGGACCAGCATGTACGGCCCCATCCCTCTATCTGTGTGAAGCCCTCATGCATTCAGGTGAACACCTGAACAAGACTAGAGTCTATACATGATGTACAGCACCTTCTTTTTGGAATATTAAAGACAGCAGTGGTAAGGGCCAAACTAGATAACCACTTAGCATGTAGCATGCAGCTACTATCCTGCTTTTCCTTTAGTTTCACGCACAGGCTGTGGCAGTGGAATGCAGTGAGCGGGGATGCACTGAGTGAAGATCAGAGGCTTCTCTCTTCCCTCTTCAGTGCTCTCAAAATGAAACCCACCCAACCCCATTGCAACCTGACCACCATTTTATCTTCCACACAATGTCTCATACCTTGTGTCATTCTGGTGCATATTGTGTGTGGTGGTCACCACACAAAAAGTGATGAAGAGTATCTGGAGAAAATTCAGCAAAATGGCATTTTCTGGGATGGGGGTTGAGAGAAAGAAAATCTCAAAAAAAATTCTTAGAGGGGGAAAAAAAGTCTTCTGAGAAATTCCAGCTCAGCTCTAGTCTTCATTGCGATGGAATGGAACGTAGTATGGCACAAACTCATAGAAGAACAACCGTTCAATGGAACCGGGGGAATTTGTCTCATTCCTATAGATAGATGGTGATTCTTGGGTGGTTGTAGAGGGAATATGTGGACCAGTCCCTGTACCGTCAAGGAAAAGTTGAGGAATTTGATTTTTGCATATTTTTGCAAAGATCCATATCTCCTCGACTAATCTGTGAATCGGAAGCTAAGCTGTTCAGTGAATTTTGCACTTCTCTGAACATTGTGACACAGCTCTTGGCAGTCTAAACTCATCAAAATAAGTATTTAAACACCACTTCAATACACATTTAAATATGTATTTTGAGGTGGATTTTTTTAATAAATCATGAATTAATGCAGAAACAGAATGGAAAAGAGTTATGGATAAAACATGTGACATGGATTTTAGATAATTGGTCCGCCTTAATGCAAGGTGGATCTCCCAGATATGTTGTAAATCCCTGACAACATTTCTCTGATCTTTGGTGTACATACCTGGGGGTGGGGAGGATATTGTCTGTTAAATTTTCATTGAAATTATAATACTTCATGGTGTTTAAACCAAACCAGACCCAATTTGCCTGGCTATTAATATTTTGTCAGATGTCCCCTGGCTTTAAAAACAACTCACACTTAAAAGTGAATTACTTGACTGTAAATCAGAAGTCTTTATTTCTTCCAAGACCTGCCAAGAAAGAATCCTATTAAATCGTTCTTCACAAGGCTTGAATGCTTTACCCTGTGTTGCTAATGTGTATTTTCATAGATCGAATATGCACACAAAATTGCATAGACCTTGCCACTTTTGACACATTATATTTTCACTTCTGAGAAACAGCAACACGTTGATGCCCTCCTCAACTTGTCTGCTTTCATCTCATATATATATATATATATATATATATATTGTTCGTTAATAGTGTTAGTTACCTTGAAAAAGATGTTCTTGGACTCATAAAATCTATATCCAAATAAATAAACAGAATGTGAGGTTCACATGCAGCTGTGGATTTTTAATTGCTCTTGGCTTTAGCATTTAATTATGCCTGATACCTTAGGTTTCAGTTAGCCTGGACCCACTCACAAGTCTTTCAAGAATCTGATGCTTGCATCAATTTCCACAATGAACTCCCATTGATTAGAAAAACAAACAAACCCTCTTTTATTGGGAAACCTAGAAATAAATGTCCCAGGACAATTTAGCAAAATCATATCCTTTGCATATTTTTATATCAGCCTTTCCCAACCTGGTGCCCTCCAGATGTTTTGGCCAGCCCTACCTAGCATGGCCAATGGTCATGAATGCTGGGAGTTGTAGTCCAAAATATCTGGTGGACACCAGGCCAGAGGAGGCTGTTGTATATATTGTGGGTGGCTTAACTTGGATTGGTGGCAGGGTGGACAGAACCAAAGGCTCGTAGGAGTATCAATGGGAACAGAAACTGGTTTCTGTTTTTCAAAATGGGTACAGTCTCACGAGGAGGAGGAGGAGGAGGAGGAGGAGGAGGAGGAGGAGGAGGAGGAGGAAAACCAACACAAGTATTTGCCAAAATGGGATTGATCATTTATATAGCACTATCACTGTTCAAAGCATTTTGCATGCATGATCAAGGAATCCATTAAAAACAGCTCTGTAAGATCAGCAATAGTATTATCCTGATACTGCACATGAGAGGCTGACGCTTAGTAGCTTGTTACCCAGTTTGTAGCAGGTATGGGATTTGAACCAGTACCCTCTCAGCTCATTCTCATTGCCATGATGGTGCTACAGGTCTCCTTTAAATCATGGATGGTTTACTCCATGAAATGTTGAGTTGAGAGTCCAGACTCAGTTTTCAGCCTTGTCCAGGAGTTCAGATACTCTGGGGAGGAGTTCAAGTTTGCATGCTTTTGCATCTCTGAATCCCCCCTTTCAGAAATCTGGCATGTCCAAGGACCCCTTTCCATGCACATGCACAAATAGTTGCCTGCACCTCCTTTCTGTCTCTTCCTCTTCTGCTCCTTGTCCATCTATCCCGGGGGTGGGGAACCTCTGGCCCAGGGTCCCATTCCAGCCCTCTGGGGGTCCCAATCTGGGGATTGGAGCCCCAGAAGGCCATGTTCCCTTCACTGGCCCCCTTTCCCCACAACCACCAATCATTTGGTGGTTTCCCAGCAGTTCCCCCCCCCCCCCAGTCTAGAAGGTTGAAATGCCTCTCCTAAGGCTTGGTTGGTGGCAGTAAGAACTGTAAGCTACAGTATGGTAGTATTTTGCCCCCAACTCCTTTGCCTTCAGCCCTGCCCACCTTTGGAATGTGACTCCTGAGTGCTTCTGTAAAACTGAATTTGGCCTTGGGTTGGAACAGGTTCCCTGCTCCTGACATATGCAGTCTCTCACCTTCTGTTTTATAAAGTATTCTGACTTCCACATAGCATATTTGAAGCATTGTGTTGCTGATGGGGGGGGAGGGGCCCGTTGCTATTCTTTGGGTAGATTCTGATGACATCCATGTGATTACTGCGCCCATCATGTGATAGCTGGCTCTTGTATTATATGACAAGCCACCAGAAGAGTAAAGAGAACTGTCTGGGAGCTGTTCTGAATGGGGAGTTCAGATATGTAGCATCCTTCTGTTCAAAGACAGGATATTTCTCAGTTGGTCACACAACTTGTGGCAAGAACCGAATATATAAAAATGTTCTCCTTGCTTTTCATTTCCAGCCCACAGACTATTTTTAGATTTGCTGTCATTCAACAAGAACGCTTCTGCTCTTATCTGCTACTACAAGAAGAGGAGCTGCAGGGCTGGGGAAAATCCTAGACACTTGATTGCCCAGGTGCCAAAAAAGTGTCTGCGGGTGCTTCGCAAATGGAAACATATTTTTCAACCTGCAGATCTGAAAAGCCAGATTTGATGGGTAAATTGTCATAGGCTTGTATAGAACCCCTAGTGGGGAATGTTTGCTGGTCAAATAAAAAGTGGTGTGTGTGTGTGTTTGTTAGGGATGGCACTAAATTCCTGGTATTACTGGATTTCTGTGCTAGAACTGGAGGCCTGTGGGATTCGTACAGATCAGAGCTCAATGGCAAAATACAACCTTTGTGTGCAGAAGGTCCTAGGTTCAATCCCTGGCATCTCTAATAAACTCTGGAGAGCTGAGCTAGATAGACAAATGATGAAAAACCCACACAAGTATTTGCCAATATGGGTCTGATGATGATTAGCATTTATATAGCACTATCACTGTTCAAAGCATTTTGTATGCACGATCAAGTACTCTGTAAGATAAGCAATGGTATTACCCGATACTGCGCATGAGAGGCTGAGGCTTAGTGGCTTGTCACCCAGTTTGCAGCAGGTATGAGATTTGAACCAGCACCCGCCCAGATCTTGGTTCATTCTCATAGCCATGATGGTGCTACAGCTCTCCTTTAAATCATGGATGGGTTACTCCATGAAATGTAGAGTCGGGAGTCCAGACTCAGAAGAGCCCTGCTGGATCAGACCAAGGGTCTGTGAAGGAGGCTGATCTTACGCCAACCCTGCAGGGCAGGCCACAGTCCCAAAGTTCCCTGGACTGGCACACACCTCCCAAGGTCCCATACACCAAACTGGTGTAGCAGCCCCAACCTTTCAAAAAGGAACACACACCAAGATTAAGTTGGAGACTTTATTAAAAGTAAGAATAACAAATTAGTCAGTGTAGGGTCTCCAAGTGTCCAATATAAGTAAAATAATCCCTTATAAGAAAGGGCTAAAAGAAGGTAACGGGGAAAAGGGGGTGAGGTAGTTGTTGTGAGGAAAAGGAAATGGGAATAAAAAGGGACTCTAAAAGAACATAAAAACAAACCCCAAGAGTCTGCAGGAACAAAGTAAGTCAAACCAGGCCTAGCTTTTCTTAGCTACCCTGTCAGAGTGGCATACCTGCCCAGATGGAACTTCCCAGCATCCACGCCCCAAAGGAAGAACACTGAAGCCTTTTCCCCTAGCTCCTTTATTGTCACCAGGGTCCAATTTCCCGCCCAGCGTTCACCAATCCTGTCTTCCTAACTGTCGAAGGAGGGGCCCCCGCCCTTTCTCAGCTGTAGACACTTTCTCATGACTTCATCCCAATTAACGCCTGACCTTGCTTCTCAGCTCTGCAGCTCACCCTTATCTCCCAGGTGCTCCCAAACAGCCTCCCAGTACATTCCAAAGACTACAGTAAAAATCCGTTAGCTAAACAGCAATGGGGGGGGGGGGGAGGAAGAACATCTAACAGGGTTTCTTCTAAAGTCTCAGCTACTACAAGTCCCATCTTCACAGGGTCCATCTAGTCCAGCATTCTGTTCACACAGTGGCCAACCAGCTGCCCACGGGATCCCACAAGCAGAACATGAGTGCAACAGCACCCTCCCGCCCGGGTTTCCCAGGAACTGATGTACATAGGCATACTGTCTCTGATTCTGTTTTCAGCCTTGTCTGGGAGTTCAGATGCTCTGGGAAGGAGCTCAAATTTGCATGATTTTGCATCTCTGAATCACCCCTTTCAGAAATCTGGCATGTCCAACTAGGACCCCCCCCCACACAAGTAATTACCTGTACCACCTTACTGTCCCTCCTCTGCACCTTGTCTACCTATCCAAGGGGTGAAGAGCCTCTTGCCCAGGGTCCCAATCTAGCCCTCTTGGGGTCCCAATATGAGGATTAGAGCCCCAGAGGACCATGTCCCCTTCCCTGGCCCTCACCCACTTTCCCCCAACCACCAATCATTTGGTGGTTTGCCTGTCTTCTCTCAAATCTTGTCAACCGGTAAATGGTATCATGACAAAGGGGGCTTCCATTTAACTTAATGGATGACTGAGAAACACAGGCAGCTTGACATGATGTCAGAGGAGTGTATCTTGACTCTGCATAGGAGCAGCAGTTAGATGAAGAGTTGTGAGGGTTGGGCTTTCACTACATGGGATGCCAAGGTATTGATGAGAGCAGCAATCTTTGGCCTGCCTGAATGAGCTAAGCTTTGGCTAATAGGACCTAATAAGAAATCAGCTATTTTTTTTTATTATAGGATGGATAGCACATGCAATAGCACTGACCATAGCTCAGTGGTTGCATGTAGAAGAGCTAGGAAGGAATCCTGCCTAAAAATCTGGAGGGCCACTGGCAGTCAAGGTCAACAATACTGGGGTAGTTGGATCAATGGTCTGACTTGATATAAGGCAGCTTCCTATGTTCCTAATAGAAATAGGGTACACAGAGTTTGCCACAGCCTGGCATATGCATGTTTTAACAGGGAGTCCCTTTTTAAGGCATGGAATCCACTCTTACTGGAGGAGGCTGTGGTATTAAGAAGAGTACATAGCTGGGTCCTGTAGTAGAGAGCCATGCTATGGCTCCTTCTCATGCCAACATCACCTAAAAAACAAAACAAAGCTGACACTGAGAGGTGCCAGACTGTGGGCATCTCCCACATGGTCCACATCTTCTGGGATGAGAGGAAAATACTATGCTAGAAATACCTTCCATGTCTTTAAAGGTAATTTCAGAAGGAACCTCCATCAACTTGGTCCTGTTCTTGTCCCTTCCGTCAGATCCCTACTCATGTGGCCTTGGTTCATTGGCGATCTTGTTATGTTGTTGTTACTGTTCTTCTTTTTGCCTTTATTTTTTAACTTTATTTCAAAATATAACATTTCGGGGGGGGCATAGCTGGAAATGACTTTTATCATAGCATGTTGAAGAAGTAGGGGCTCTGATAGTTGATACAATGTGTAGAATTTATGGTAACTCTTGGTAGGATAGCACATTTTTCGTGGAAGAGGGAGGCAGAGAGACTCCTCCCTCTGGAGGAAGGAACGGCTTTAAAAAATAAAATTAAAAAAACCTGGAACCTTGTTATAAATTTACAAAGCAATAGTGCATACTCAGTATCTTATTTGGTCCAGGGAGTAAGTCCCATTGAACTCAATGGGTGTTAGATTTCAATAGACATAAATAGAATTGTGTTGTAAGATGAGACATGGCAAAATTATAATTGGTGTTATCAGGATGTGTGAAACTGTCAAGCTCAGTTTTGCTCAGGTTTCTCATTTTTTCACTGCTAAATTTGCTCTGTGCTATTTCCATGTTGGATTGCAATTTTAAAAATGTGTCCACACAAACATCATACATATTTTTATGCACAATTTTCAAATGTATGCACTTTTTCAACCTTATGTATTTTTGTGCACTTTTTTTTTGCTGAACTACATCACAGACTATGGGAAAATAGGGATTTCAATTTCTAGCTGCCTTCTGATTCATGTTCATTATTAGGAAGTGTGAATTTTGTAAGTTTGTATTGAAATGTGAGCCAAACACATTTCTCACCCATCCCTAGCTGTGGAAAGAATGGATCAAGATAAGTGTTTCTCTCATAATATTAGAACTTGGTGGACAGCTGATGAAGTTGATTGGCACTAAATTCAAGTAAAGTACTGCCTTACACAACATTCAAAATAATGGATGGGATTTCCAGCTGAAGGCATGATGAAGGCCCCTAGTTTAGAGGGGTTTAGAAGAGGGTTAGACAAATTCATGGGGCAGGATAAGTCTATAATTGGCTACCAGCCCTAATGAGCTATATACAACTTCCAGGTTCAGAGGCCATATGCGTCTGAGAACCAGTTATTGGGGGCAACAGGGGAGAAGGTTACTTCCTTCATGCCCTGATCATGGGCTTCCTGGAGGCATATGGTAGACCACTGTGAGAAACCGGATGCTGGATTAGATGGACCTTTGGTCTGGTCCAGCTGGGCTCCTGTGTTATTAACTCTTAACAGTGAATCTGTATTAAGTGAATCTGTATTATGTAGTCTTAGTCTTGCTTAAGAAGATAAGAATTGCATTGTCAATGAGATTGAGGTCAATCTCTTCCACAGTTCTGACTCCCACAGTGGCCAGCCAGATGGCTCTGGAAAATTCATATGCTGGGCATGGTGTTTGGCTCCATATATGTCCCCAGTTTCTGATAATAAGAGGCCTCTGAACATAGAGCCTGTTTCTGGGGCTGTTATGACTAATCATTCATGAAGACACACTAGCCAGAACACACATTAGTTTCCCAACAAGTTTCTTCTGCTTCCTACCTTTCAAGTGGAACATTGGAGGTGGGACTGGGAGCCACTTGTTCATGACTGTATCTAGCCAGACAAGTACACACTTACTAGTCAAAGCAAAGGAAAAGCAGTTTGTAGTCAGAAAGGAACTGAGCGCAGCAGCTGCAAAAGAGTCTGCCTATGCTATGCTTTGTAACCAGCAGTCACTAGGCCACTAGACCACATTAGCTTGGAGAATGGACCGAAGTCTACCTTCTGCCCATTCCTGGATTGTGGAATGTATGGACTTTGGGGGCCTCCATAGGAATGGCTCCTGGCCGTAACAATTCAAAGGCATTATGCAGCAATTCTGCCTTTTCTTAACTTTTTTTGTTTTTCCTGGAGAAAAAAGATGAAGTGGTGGGAAAATACCGGAGGGATACAAATGGAAGACATTGTCATCTGGACACCCCCACCCTCATAAAGTTCCATGAATGAGGCACTGTGATTGCACAATAAAAGCCTCATCTGGAAGCACCATTGGTTCCTGTGGTCTGTGCTGGATAAGAGAGCATCTAATTCGTTCTAGTGAGAATGTATCTTAAATGAAGGTGATGTTCCCAATACAAGGTATCCTTTGCGGTGGGGCTTACCCATGTGAGCTTAGATTCCTGATTATAATGCCTTGCGGGTGGTGGTGGTTCGGTGGTGCTGTCTCAATATGCCTCCCAGATGTGAATTCTATCTATCTGTATATACCATCTGCCCCATGTCACACATTTTTGACATGTAGCTATTCTCAACTGCACTTCACTTGAGTATATAACCTTGGGTCAGGATTCTTGGGGGTGTCGATGTTACCAGCAATTACTTTTTCTGCTGCTACTTTTTCTTGAGGGGGCAGCATTGATCTTCTGAGGAGTTCTGCACATGTAAAAGCTCATGAAATACAGAGAAAATCCTTTGATTGTCAGGGATTTGACTCCCCTCACAGTGGTTTCACTAGAGACTTGCTTTGATGCCATGTTGTGGTTTTTTAAATACATATTAACAGGAAACAAAACTTACCATACTCCCAATTACTGCTTTTTGTTGTTGTTGAAGTGCCCTCTGGGGAAAGCACTTCTCTGTGAGATCATTTGCATGTTTGACAGCAGACTTCTCCCTATGTTGAAAATGTAGGGCGATATCTATCAATAACAGAAGCCTCACCTCTTTTCCCTCCTCTTCTTTTTCTCTGTTGTACCCCCCCCCCCAACTGTGTCAGATGATGAATGAATAAATTGGTACAAGAGCAGAAAATTAAGAAAAGTGTGCAAGCATGCCCCATTTGAAGCCCTGAATGCGGGTGCGAGCAGATGTCCACCGAAAATATTCACAAATTGTCGAACACTCTGGAGAGCCACTGCCAGTCAATGTTGACAATACTGGGCTAGATGAACCAATGGCCTGGCACAATATAAGGCTGCTTCCTATGTTTGTTCCTAACTCCCATGAGCCCCATGGCCAATGGGGCAGGGATGATGGGAGTTACAGTTCAGCAATGTTGGGAGGTCCACAGGTTCCTCACTCCTGTTGTAGACCTTCTCAAAGGGACACACACCCCTTTATGACACAGTAGGTGGCTCCTCCTGACCTAATCCCTCCACATTTCTTTGGCCTCTTGACTATTATTCTCTCTCGGCCAAATCTACACCACTTGGTTGTTGTAAGTATAAAAGAAGGGAGGAGAATCTTGTGCACCTTCCTGTAATAATTTCATATTCACTGTGAAAACCAGTGCATATTGTATTGCAGAGATAAGGTGACCAGTCACTAATCTAACTTGCTCTGTTAGTTGCTTGCCTGCAGGTTGTCTTAGAAGCCATGGAAACATGTTCAAATAACTTAATCAGAAGAAACTTTAAGAAGCTTCAAAGCTAGTTTTTAAAATCCCTCTCCATCGTTTCACAGCTTGCCCTGTATATCATCCTCAGGAGAATAGCGAACTTAAAAAATAAAATAAAGATAAAATCACACTAGGAATACTGTGGACACATTCATATAGTATCATTTTCCTAAAGTGAAAATGTCACATTTGCAGCTGCAGATAAACGTCCTGAATATAGCAATCGGTTAACAATTAACATGAATCTGCAAAAAAAAAAGAAGAGAAATTACCAGTGACTTGTTCCTTAGTTAAACATGCAGTTCAGAACGGGGAAGTCTGTACAATAGTCAGGTGCATGCTTTTGAATGGGCACAATTAAACCATTTCTCCTAGTTCCCAGCTCTAGAGCAGCTTTTTCTTAAAAAATAAAATGAAATAAAATCATTTCTCTCAGCATAGTCAGGGTCCACGGGTTAGCTGGGCATTAGTTGGCAGCAGATCCCCTAACCTGGGCTTATAATGGAATGCAATCAAGATGGGATACAAGTCCTATTTAATTATTGGCCTCTCTTTGATTCTGATTGCATGGAGAGGGGGAGCATGCACAGGACTGGATGTACTGGCCTGCCCCCGCTGCTGTGCCCCCTACTGGCCCAGCCCCCATAAAGTTCATGCATTGTGAGCATGTCAGCCGCTGGGAAGCCTACCACATGGGCATAGGCTGTCCCATGAGCTGGAACCCTGAGCACATGGGGCCAGCAGGAGAAGTAGGCTGCGGCTAGTCAATCTGAATTGTGAGGAGACTAAATGACTGAATAGAGCTCCTGTCTGCCGTGCATCCCTCTACAAGGGGGAGCATGGATGACGAATATTAAGACATGGCCCTTCCCTGACCTCCACCTCCAAATTGGGCCTGCCTGCCTCATTCAGCCAGATCATGGCAATATACATCAGTTCAGCTTTCTCCCACACCACTAAATCATGGAGGAGTGATGTTTTATTTTTCACTAACCATGTTATTTCCTTGCATTCAAGGTCAAGCTCAAGGTGGAGGAAGGAGCATATATCACTTGAGCTGGGAAGGACACCAGATGCAGGGAGAGCCCTTCATTTTCTCATCCCCTATTTTATTCTCATCCTATGTTGCATCCCATCATTATATTTCCTTTGCCCCATTAACATCTCAATCCCAAACCCTTTGGCTATGGTCCCTCTCCTCCTTGCCCAACACACACAGATGAGAGATGTTCAACAGCCCTCACTTCTCAACAACAGGACAACTCATCCCACTCTGCCCAGTGTATTCACTAGAGTCATGCCTACTGGTGTATGCTGCCTCCATGGCAGTAACAACGACAACAGGATAGGGGGCACCTCCAGGTGGACCTATCAAACCAGTCTCTGTTAGAGTGGCAGGGGCCTCCCCCTTCACTCCAGTCTTCTCTAGCCAATGCAAGCAGTGTACTTCAATACCAGCTAGAGGAGGCTCCAGCCATGAGGATGGGATTAGTTGATGGCCTCTGTCCATCAATCTCAGTAGGCAGATCTGCCCCCTTCTCAATGTGTGTGATGTAGATAAGAGTGTCAGCCTAGGATTACCTTGGGACAGTCACTATCTCTAAGCTAGGGATGTGCGTGGAACATGATGGGGGGTGGAAGCGGGGTGAACTCGCCCCGCTTGCCCCCCTGAGCTCTGCGTGACTTACCTTTCCCGGCTTGGCACAACTGCATGGAGAGGAGCCGGGGAAAGGTACTTCCAGGTCCCTGGCACTGCGTTTTTTCCATAAAATCCAAGGTAAGCTACCTTAAGATGGCCATGAATAGCCTATTTGTGGCCGTTTTAAGGTAGTTTACCTTGGTTTTTAATGGAAAAAATGCAGCGCCAAGGACCCGGAAGTGACACGCTGGGGACCCAGAAGTCCACCAAGTGTGCGGCGGGGGCACTTGGTGAGTGCCCGGAGAGACGAGTTCCAGTGAGTTCGCCCAGCCCTAATAGCCTTCCCCAACCTGGCACCCTCCTGATCCTTTGGACTACATTTCCCATCAGTCCAGCCAGAATAATCAATGGTCAGGGATGATGGGAGTTGCAGTCCAAGACAATCAGAGGACACCCGGTTGGGGAAGGCTGTCTTAGCCCAGTCTGTCCCCTAGGGCCAAACTGGACACAATACCATTCACATAACTACTCTAGCAGCTAGCCATTGTATCAACTGCTTCTTAAAAGTAAATTACATGTGTGGGGGGCCCAATCCAGATTGAGATCTTGGTTTTGTGGGTAGAGAGGCTTTAATCCTTTGCCTTTTCTGTGGGCTTCATCCAGATAAGCACCTCCACACTCTCTCTCTCAAACACACACCTACTATTTGCATTGGGGCAAAGAAGGTCACATTTTAAGGATAAATCTGAACATTTTAGGTGGAATTATCTGTAGAGGGGGAAAATGAAGCTTTCTCTCATCCTTATTTTATGCTGTACTAAATGATTTCTGTCAGCTGAATCCAATGAGAAATGTCTTTTTTGAACAAGAACAATGGAGTACACAAAGTCTGAAGAAATCCAAACCAGTGGAGAAAAGGTTTCATAGATTTCATAGATCATCGAGTTGGAAGGAGCCTACAAGGGTATCGAGTCCAACCCCCTGCTCAATGCAGGAAACTAGAGGAGGGGTCTCCCATCCAAGTAACAACCAGGCTTGACCCTACTTAGCTTTCCACACTCAGACAAGCTGAGCCAGCGTAAGCCACAGGCCTGTTCTATTTAGTCAAGGAATGTTGAATTTCATAGATCATAGAGTTGGAAGGGGCCTACAAGGCCATCGAGTACCTGCTCAATGCAGGAAACTAGAGGAGGGGTCTCCCATCCAAGTATTAACCAGGCCTGACCCTGCTTAGCTTTCCACGCTCAGACAAGCTGAGCCAGAATGTAGGGATGTTCTAGGATTTTGTTCAGTCCACATTTGGAAGTGAACTGGTTTTATTAATTTACACTAATGTGAGGTTTGGAATTCTGTTATTCTTCCATTTTTGCACTCCTCCAAATCTTGCAATGCAGTTTTCAGCTTTTAAAAATGCCCTCAAAATGCCTTCACACATGACCAGCTTGTCTGAGCACAGAAGGATATGGGGGTGGGGGGAGACAGGCAGGCCCAAGAAGTGTGCTAAGCACACACCTCATGTTGGATGAGGGGTGGGGCTTATGGGGCAATATTAATGTTGGGACTTGAAAAAGATACTAGGAGAGGATATATTGTGGAGTAATATCCTTCCTATCTCACGTTAGTGAGATTAGCAGAGTAGAGTCCCTTTCCAGCTTAAAAGAAGCTTAGATTTGGCTAGTGTTAGCCAGTTAGCATTGGTAATCCAGGATGCTTTAAGGCAGACTGGATTTCCCTGGTTTTGCCCCCTTTTCTCTCCCTCAGGACAATAATCAGAGACACAGTCTTGTAAAAGTTAAAAGTAACATTTACTCACTCAGATTATGCAGTTTCATTCAGGCAGGCTTAAAAGCATTTCTTACAGTTGGTTACAAGTTCATTTGGAAATACTTGGGGTCTGAATTTGTGGAGTTCAGACCAGCAACTCTGGCTACATGCTGCTACAAGGACCACTGTGGAGACAACAACCTGGTGGTGCCAAGCTCACTAGGAGTCTGAACAGGAAAGAGGAAGAATTGGGAGCAACGCCCACTTCCTGTTCAGGCTGTTAATGATTCAATGAGTACCTTCTAGGAAAACCACCCTAGAAGGTATCAGTGATCTTAACCATTTCACCCAATTACCTGGTGAAACATTAGCCATAGGTTTTGACTGCAATTTTAGTTATCCAACAATTAATGCACACAAGCACAAATGCAAACTTGCACCAATCCCCATCAAAAGTTTAAAACCGGTCTGCTTCAGAATCTGCAGGTCAGATTCATAGAAATCCGATCTCATTTAAATCTGGAGCAGATTTCTCCGACATCCCTAGTAGAGTTGGAAGGAGCCTACAAAGGCCATCGAGTTCAACCCCCTGCTCAATGCAGGAAACTAGAGAAGGGGTCTCCCATCCAAGTAATAACCAGGCCTGATCCTGCTTAGCTTTCCACGCTCAGACAAGCTGAGCCAGCGTGAGCCACAGGTGTGGCTTTGCATGTTAGACGATGCATGGGGAGCAGCAGGTGCAAGAGCCTTAGCTATTCCTAAGTGGTGGGGTTGCCTCTTCAGATCTGCCCCTGTGCCAGCTCCCCTACCGCACTGTTAAGCATGCATCGGCTGAATCATACGTTTGCTCCCCGTGCTCACCTCCATTGGCTCATGCAAAACGAATGCAGACCACTTAGCCATAGGAAGAAGTTTTATCCTCTGTATTGCGTAGGGGAGAAAAATATGAATGGCAGCCTATTTTTTTTAAAAAAAATAGGAAGTCTTCCTATTTCTTCCTTGAGCTAATAGTACTCTTACGACAACAGCACTACATCACCATCTAGTGTCAATGTAGAAGCATCAAAAGCATCACACCATGCCATATTTAGACACAGAAGTTAGGTAGCAAAAGCACGCATGTGAAAGGCTGCATGGCTAGAGAGAAATCTGCTGCGTTTCTGTGGTAACCACTTCCGAGAAACCACTCCTTATATGAATGCTGTAAATTCAGCCCATCTCAAACTTTTGGAAGAGCAGGCTTCACAATTCCACCCACCCACCCCCGGATGTACCTTCATGTGCTGTCTTTCTCTCCTAGTTCCATTCAGTTAAGTCTTTCCCTCTAAATACAGCTCCCAAGACTGCAGAAAGGGGGCTAGCATGTCAGGAGCAGGGCAGGATGTTTCAGAGCTGACCGCCAGGGCAGGAGAGTCTGTCACAAGATACATCTGCATTGTAAAGATAGCCTGCCTTTAAATGGGTGTCTTTTACAAATGGAACAATGTGTGCATTGTGAATTAGAGCTGAGTTGAAATTTGTCAGAAGAAGACCATTTTTCCCCCTTTTTCTCACAGCACTTTTCAGAATTTTCCACTGTTTGTGTGCATGACAACTGCCCTTCGCCCACCACCTCACAATGCCCTGGGTCAACACCAGATCCACTGTGGAGGATGCAAAATGGTGGCCGAGCCTGGCCTCCCACAGATGAGGCAAGAGTTGCAGCAAACAGCCTTCCCTGTGGCGGTTCCCCGAATGAGCATACAGCTCTCACAGAGGCAATAAATGTGCAAATAAACGCAGTGATAATAAGTCCCAGGCTATAAATCCAGCCATCCAGAGCATGAACAGAGTGCAACACACCCAGTGCTGCTCGCCAAGTCAGTTCACAACATTCCTATTTCCAAATAGGTGGGAAGCTGTCCAGGATGGTGGTGTGTTGTCTCCTTGCGGGTTATGGGGAGCTACAAAGGTTTATATACAGGGAGTGGCTACAAGGAATCGCTATCAGACATTGGGTCCTGGCAGGGAAACCATCCCCTCAACCGATGGCTATGCCTGACTGGGCGTTTCTGCCCTGCCTTCTTCTGCTGGCGATGGACCAAAGGGGCCACCCCTGAAACACCCTCTCCTGCAGAGCCCTCCTCATGCTCCCTTTGCCAGGGATGATGTCCTTGACTGATAAGCAGGAGCCTCCACCAAGTCCACCAAGGCTGTCTTCCAGCTGCAGAAAAGTGTCCATATCAGCCTTCAGCTCCTCATCATGCCTGTTCGCTGGGCAGTGGGAGGCCTGGCAGAACTGAACTGTCAAGTCTCTGATTCCTCACAGTTGGGCTTGGGCCTGACCCTACCACCTCTTCCCCTGAGTCAGAATCCATGCCTGAAACTGAGGCTCCATCAGAGCTAGAGTAAGGTCTCACAGCTCCCAACACAGTTGCTGCTGTCAGTTCCAGTGTTATATATTTCTTTGGCAGGGGGAAAGAAGAAGCTGTGTCGCTGTGGTTTATGTTGGCTCAGCTTGTCTGAGCATGGAAAGCTAAGCAGGGTCAAGCCTGGTTATTACTTGTATAGGAGATCCCTCCTCTAGTTTCCTGCATTGAGCAGGGGGTTGGACTCAAAGCCTTGTAGACTCCTTCCAACTCTATCTATGAAATCTATGATAATCCCCACCCATGAGAAACTGTTGGAGAATTTCTCCTTTCCGGGGGGGGGGGGATAGTAAAATGGTGTCCCACCCATTTTCTAGCTACAAATAGGGTAGCCAATTTTGAGAGGGCATTTGTGCATCGCTCTAGTCTGTGAATATACCGGTAATTCTTTGGCAGAATAAACTCCTTTTGAGTGGTATCCGAAGAAAATTAGTGAAACTAGAAAGATTTCCGGAATTTGTGCAAGCAGCATTATCCTTCTCCTACACCTTGTGGTGAGCTACAATCTGGAATGGTCTTTGAGGGGATACAACTGAATACTATATCTGATCCACATCTTGGCAGGGTTGGGGAGAGAACCCTAGCTCCTTCCCGCTAGGCTGAGAAATGTATTGGTGGTACATGTACCAAACTGGGTGTGCCTTTGAGTTTGATAATAAACCAGTGACATTTTTGTGTAATATTTTCTATCCCCAAACATTTTGACAATAGCTTATCCAACACATGTTTGAGGATTTGCAGATTAGTTGCTGCAATGAATATTTCATCAAGATGTTCTCTTGAGCTGATAGAGGATCTTATCTGGATTGGTTTCCAGGTCAACATAGAAGTGATGCACATATTCAGCTGAATGTAGGATAAGTGGGCTATCACTTAATTGCAAGGGGGGCGTTGTTTGCATATGCAAAAGACTTTAAATGGATAGATGCCTTTTGAATCAGTTAGGCTGAGATTGCCTTGATGTGGATTGTGCTTTCCAGCAGTCAGTGAGCTTCAGACAGAGTTGTAGGCCATACATTAAACTGGAGTCAGTCAATTTTATGCATGTGTCCCACTTAGAACATTTTTTTAACATGGTAAATTAAGCTGAGGAAATCCAGATTGTGCCTTGTACCCTTGCTTCTGCCTTCTGTACATAGGCTCTGTAGGCATGAACGGTGATCCTGTCTTTGTAGTCCTATTCAGGCACTGACCAAACCTGCACCTACTTATTTCAGCAAGGTTGCAACATCATGTGCTTTCAGACCATGTGCAATGTTAATAGGCCTTTTTAAAGACAGAAACAAAAAAAACCCTAGATGAAACTAAGTGCAGCCAGCGGAGTAAGGAGCAGAGCCTCTCATTGTCATGGGCCTGATCTTTCAAGCACACACTCTGGCATTCTGACCCAGGGCACCCCAGATCAGTGAGACTTTCATTGTAGCAAATCTCATGGTAAAACCTTAATGGTTACACTCTTTAGAAATCATATAGCTGGTGACAGTTAGCTATAGATTCCATAAGTAATTCTAAATCAATCTAAAGCTAATAACTATAACTGTGTTACAGATCCAGACAACTTTGTTTCTCTGCTGCAATCTTTATGGCTCAGAATATAGGGTAAGGGCTTGAATGATTCCTGCCATAAGCCATCTAGTCAATCAAATACAAGAGTTTCTAAATATAGGGCAAGGGGCTTGAAAAATTCCTGGTGTAAGCCATCCTAGGCGATCAAGGACAAGAGTTCTAGAAAAAGACCTAAACAGATCCACACACACAGAGGTTTAGTCCAACCTTGAAATCGTTGTTGGAACTTCAGTGCTAAATGGGTCAAGGCCTATCAAATCTAAGAGTCGAGACAGGTTCAAGAGTAAGTCCAGAGTAATGCAACACATGCAGAGATTTCGACGACCATAGCTTCCATTTGGTCTTCCCACACTACATGAGTCCAGGCATAGAAAAGTCGAAGAGTCAGGATCAGTCTAAGCCATCTGGCAACTCTGGGCTATTGATGATAAAGATACATAATCTATAGCAAGCAAGAATTCAAGTTCTATAAAAAGTATAGCAGTACTTTTCATGGCAGGTTCTTAACAATACAAAGTTCAAGAGACAAGAATCCATATTGGATGGAGAGTCCATGTGAATAGTGCCTCAAGAGGCTCAGACAGTAGCAAGTCCAAATAGAGAGGACTTGGGGCAGTAAAAATGAGAATGTTCCTAGCAAAGGGTCCCAGCTGACTTAAAAGTGAAGGTGTGGCTGTGATAGATAGCCCTTCTCCTGAACAACTACCGGTAATTGACAAGGGATTTTAGCTCATCAATGAGTCCCCTACCCAAATAGCGCATCTCCATTCTGCCCTCCTGAGTTGACACCTCAACCTATGTGACACCTCTGAACCACTCCCACCTCTCCTGTTAGGTTCTCATAGAGAAACTGCTGGCTTCCTTCCTTGTAAACGACAAAGCTAGCAGCTGGACGGAAGTAACTTAACTCCAGCCTGCTTTTCCAGACAAAGATAAGCTCACATTGATTCTGACATTCCAGAGGCTGAATAGGCCCAAACCCTTCAGGACCACTTCTGATCAGATTCTGGCTATAAACTATAAGGCCCACTGCAGCGCTGGAGTTGGGCCAGAACATTCCTTGGATCAGGGAAGTGGTGTGGAGGCTGGGAAGGGGGGTATCCTATTGCCCTACCCGCACTACTTTCCTGATATAAATTGCCCCATTCAGTTGCCCCTTTTGGTAGAAAATTATCAGCCTTCATACCACTATGTTTGCATTGAAACAAACAAACAAACAAACAAACAAACAAAAAGCAACAACCCAAACAAAGATCATTGGGAGATTGATTCAGCATCTCTTGCCACAGCTCTGTAGTTTTAGTTCTGCAAGCGTCATCTTATCTCCATGCAGCAGAAGCCTTCAATAGAAAGTTTTCCTGTTGTGGGATTGTAGCCATTTCCTGAATGGTTGCTTAACAGGTTGTCAGAAGCAGGGTGCAAAAGAGTATATCAGCTTGAACAAGCCTACAATCTAACCAGTCCACTGCATGCTTCAGGCAGATGGGGGTGAGAAATATGTCCTTGGTTGTCTGGATACTTTCAGAGCCCTCTTTTAACTGATAACATGTACTGTAGCAAGTGTTCAGTAAATTCCCCCTGCAGCTGAGCAAGTAGGTAATTCCCATGAACATTGTTATACCTCCCCCTGCCCCCCCCCGCCCAGTTCTAGATATTGGAACACCAGCCAGTCAAGGAGCATATTTTGATATGCTTGAAAATTTAAAGAAAAAACAAAAAGCACTAGTTTCCCCCCCCATGGAATCAGTGCTTTAGCTTTGACAGTGAATCGATACTGGTTGGAAAGTCACAGCATGGCATTTGTGTGTTCATGTGCTATGTAGGAGAATGAAGGTCAGTGTTTATTCCCCCCTCCCCCTAAAAAAAAAATCTGCTTTTACAAAGAGCATGAAATGAGATTTGCAAGGTTAATTAAGCACAAGAGACCCTGGGGAAGGGGTGTGTGTCTTAACCTTCAACACAACTTTCTATCTTAAACATTGAAACCTTGGGAAATGTAAAAATGGAATTGGTACCAAACCAATCAATTGTATCTACATATTCTCTTTTTCTCTCCACACACTCCTGCACCACCCCATAACTTTTCAGGGCTGACCTTGTTAAACTAAGATAAAAAGATAGATGATATCATGATTCTATTTCTCCTAAAATGAATGCATATAAATAGCGGGGGAATGATTTTAAAAAACTGTATTCATCCTATACGTTCAGTTATATTTTACCTCTTGCTATTGTTATGGTGAAATTTAGTTTTGGTCAATATATTAATTTGCTGTTAAAAAGAGATTTGCAGTGTAGTGTATTCCTTTTCAGAATTCCAGCCAGCCATGTCCTTTCCCAAGTTACTCCATTCCATTCCCCCCCCACCGTCTGCTCACACCACACACACCACACACACCACACACCCAAACACCCAGCATTCTTTGGCCACTGATTATACTTGGACCTCATTGGACTTTTTAAAATCTACCTTCTTTAGAACTTTTTGGATTTTTTTTTTTACTTAATAAAGAAAAAGAAAAGAAAAAAAGATTGGCAGTTGGAGAGAATGAGTTCTATTCTATTAGGATTAGTATTTATTGCTAGTTTTTAGTATGAATTGTCCTGTGTCAGCACAGGACAATTGCATGTATTACTATCATGTTTCATTCATGAAGACTATTTATCCTGCCCTCACATTGAAAAATGATGCTCAGTGTGGCTTACACTGTGGTTAAAGCAGTCTCAAAAGCACATTGTAAAAACAGAACAATTTGGAGATGAGCACAATAGATAAAACACCCTTAAAACAAAGGTCGGTTCAGTACCAAGTGATTAGCCTGGCAACCCAAATGTGGGAGAGGCCCTTCTTTGTGGCCATGACTAATTGGGGTGGTTCACTTTGCACCCTCTCTTTGGTGAGGTAGCAGGTCACCAGAGAGGGGACCAAATGAACATCCTAGGTAGGGAGTCCCGTAGCCTTAGGTGTATCCCTAGAGACATCTCCTGTATCCCAGATAGTTGTGCTTCGTCCACTGATGTTATGGGAACAGTATCCTCTCCATGAGTTTTTAAAACTGAGTGGGTTCATAAGAAATAAGGCAGTTCTTTAAGCATTCTGGACACAAGCAAAGTAGAGCTTTAAAGGTGATAGCAGGCACTTTGAATTGTACCTGGAAACAAACCAGAAGCCAATGGTGTTGTTTCAAAATGCATCTGGGGCCTAGCACCTAGGGTTGGATGAATCTGTTAAGTTCCATTTCACTCATCTCCACCCCCCCACCTCCATTTTTTTCAGTGTCAAGTCTATTCCATCCCATTTTTGCATCAGTTTCTGATTTTCTTTAAAGCGCAGCACAAACTTTCATATGTATTTGAGTGTGTGCATTTTTTTTTGTATGCGCTTCTCAAAATACACATTTTTGCAAGTAATTTATCCCTAAAATAAAGCACTCTGTGCTCACTTTCCATAATATATACATTTTTGTGTGCACGTTCCTGTAAAATATGCATTTTTGCATGCATTTCTTAATTTGTAAACTGCATCGGAAGATTCTGAAACGTGAATATCATGGTATAACTACATTCCAGTTCATCTGTATGTTCAAGAAGTGCATATTTCATAAGTTTCCATTCAAATATGAATTAAATAAATGTCTCACTCATCCCTACTAGCACCCTTGCTGCCAGCCACATTCTAGATCATTTGAGCTTTCCTGAGACTTTTCAAAGACAGTCTTATCGTGTAGAGGGCATTGCGGTAATCCAATCTGGATGTAACCAAGTTTGTGTCTCAGTGCCAGGTCTGAACTGCCCAGTTTCGATGGGTCTAAAAATTCTTGATTCTAGAGCTGTGTACACATGACCTCTCGAATTCTCCACCCTATTTGTGGGCAGAAAAATCAGGGGGACAGTTTCACCAAATTTCTCTAGGGGAAGGAGAAATTCTCAAGAGTTTTCTCACAGCTGGAGCTCACCATCAGAAGGGGTTGTATGTAGCACAGCTTCTTTCTTTTTTTTGTAAGGGTTTTTGGTCTCTTTTGTGTTGTCACTGCAAGTGGCAACAGCATCAACTGTGATGGCAGGCTGGTCCTCATTTTGCTTCCACCATCATGCAGATGTGGGGGGGACAAGGTTGTGTTAGGGAAGAGGTGGAGCTAGTGCTGAGCCAAAATCCGTCCTCCAATTTCCTGAAAGTTTTCTTCCCCCATGAAAGAGGCTTCCATAGTTCTGCCTCATTCTCAGGATGTCTTCTAATTTATCTTTGTGATGTTTTTGAACTTACCTAATCATTGCAAGGCAGCTGAAGGTGCTGTGTGTGTGTGTTTCATTTCTATTATACATCTCTCCAACACTCTGCAGCCTCCTAGGCTGCCTGTGCTTCCTGATCTGAAAAGGCCCTATGGGAGGAGTAACCTTATGCTATCTCCCGCTGGGCTTTAATTGAAGTGTGGGAAGTTGAGGAGGCTGCTGGAGAGATGATTGTACAATGAAAAACTGGACATTCGCACACACTCCTTGGCCACCTCATAAGTAAAGTAAGCACAAGAAACCCAAACCCAAAGTATGGTAAGTTCTCCGAAATTTCTTCTTTGAATTTCTTTTTTGAGGAAAAAAATCTATTGTATTTTGTATCAAATTGAATGAGAATGTTTTTTTTTTTTTTTCAGTGGGATATTTTTGGGGGGCACATCCCTAGTTGATTATATGTTACTTTATATTTTGTGGATATGTTCTGAATGGAATTATTAATTAACTGAGTTTGGATGTCGTGTTTGTGTATGCATTATTTTCTTCTTCTACTCTTCTTCTGTTGTTTGTTTATTGTGAGCCTCTTTGGGCAAGGTTTAGTGTGGAAAGTAGTATACAAATACACAGATATTGATGAGATGAAATGATATACGCCTTTTCTTTTGTGAAATCCCAAACTAGAATGGATAAGCTCAATGCTGAAAGGAACAGTCAGTGGTCCCCAAGAAGGAGCTCTGTTTGCTGCAGTGCAGGGATATCCACTAACAGATTATATCCAGCAAGTTTACCAGGTTTTTTTTCCTCTGAAAGTGCTCTGAAAACCTATCCAAAAGGATACATTGAGATATTGATATAAGGAATTGATTCATTCTTTCCTTTTTTTAAAATCCTCATGGATTTCTGAGACTGCTTGATGGATGAAAGTAGTAATAAGTGTTAGAGCTTCCTGTTTTTAATTGGACCAGTCCCTGTGAGGTCATGTTTTTCCTCTGAGAATTCCCAATTAAAGAACAGTTTACAAGAAACAGACACACACACACACACACACACACACAAATACAGGAAACACACACACACCAGCCAGTTAAATTTTGGGGGAAATATAGTATGAATGACTATCATGTATGTACAATTCTAATATTTGTTCCCCAATTTTGAGCAGCAAAAGCATCTAGGAATGCTTGTCTCTCCCCCAGAGAAAGGGACAGCCATCCCTATGTGGTTGAGAAGTTTCCACAAGCACTGCAGGACATTCTGGAGCCAAATTTCATCTGGTTCTCTGTTGATAAGAACTTACAAAAATTCACAGATTTCTCCATATACAGGATGAAAATAACTGTGTGTGTGTGTGTGTGTGTGTGTGTGTGTGTGTATGAACATGGGAGAAACCCAAACTGGCTGAGCCATTCATGCCTAATGAAAAAGCAGATTAAAAATACAATGAAAAGTAATCAGCAGATAAAAGAAGCAGGATAAAAGCAGCAGTTCAGTCTGTCCCATCTAAAATTAAGAAAATAAAAGCCTGGAAAAACAGAAAGGTCTTTGCCTGGCACTTGTAAGTTAACAAAGTTGATGCCGGGTGAGCCTCCTTGGGTGGATCATTCCATACATGGAGTGCAACTCAGAAAGCTCACTCTCCAGCTGCGACCTGCCTCACCTCAGATGGTGGGGGAATTTGTAGGAGGGCCTCTGAAGATGACCTGAAGGTAGGTACAATTCACCTATCTCCTGCCCATGTATGCCTATGTGTCAAGCATTGTCAAGGGTCAGGCTCCAGGCAGTTTGATTCCAGGACTTGGGGGAACTGGCTGTCAGTCAAAGGGGTAGAAACACATCAAAACAAATCAAAACTGGGCAATTTCCAGAGCAGCCATCAAGACCAAGAAATGGGAGCTTTGGCAGCATCTTCATCCAAGAGATAAGTTGTTGGGAATGAGGCAATTTTTTGAGGTTAGGGTTTCATGGATCCTGGTGGAGAAGAGTGGTTGGCCCTTGTGGACTTGATTCCTTGGGCAAGCTGGTTCTGTGACCTAAATGGTGCCCCAAAAGCACAGAGCTCAGTTTTCAAGGATTACAGTGAAACAGAGCTGGCAGCTACTAGGAGTCCTGGTTTGTGGTAACTTCTGTTATCTCATTACCCCCAGGCATTGCTCCTTAGACAAGACATTCATCTGCATAGCTTAAAAACAACAGGGTTGTTGTGAGGATAAGATGGAGAGGAGGAGGATTATGTAAGCCACCTTGGGTTCCTTTCAGGAAAAAGGCGGGGTATAAATATAATTAATAAATAATAAATAATAAAAGGAATGCAAAAATGTAGTTTACTTGTTTCTAAACCTTCCATTTTGCTTACTTTCCTCCTGTAAGGCAGGGAGGGATAGTCTCTGGTTTGTAGGGAGCAGACCTGGTGCCCCATCACTGCAACACAAAGCCTGATGGCAAAAGGCCAAAAAAATTAAATCAACAGAAAAATAAGGCACCTTATGCTGTTATCAGTCTGTTGGTCCAACTTGCTCAGCATTGTCTAGTTCAGGGGTGGGAAATGCACAGCCCCCCGGATGTTGTTTGACTGCATCCCCTATCAGAGCTAGACAACATAGACAATAGTGAGGGATGATGGGAATTGCAGTCAACATCTGGATGGCTTCATAGGGATGGGTAAGGAATTTGATCTGTCAAAGGTCTTTTGAAATGGATTTACTGAATTTGCAGCTTCTGAACCTTTAAGTGAGCCATGGCAGAGTTGTGTACTGAAATCTGCATTTTTGCAAGCTACTGAATGCAGCTCATCTAGGGGGGGGGGGAATGCACACAATATGTGCAAATCAGGGGAAAGTGTGCACAGAATTGCATTCCAGCAATGTAAAGTACTTGGCAAAAATGTGTACTCTTTTTTAATGTGCACATTTATTAGGAAAAAAATACACCACACACACACACACACACACACACACAGTTTGGATTTCTGTGTGGATTTCTTTAAAAATAATTTTAAAAAATCACAAGCTTGTTTGGAAATGGGATGGAACAAGTCTGACCATAAAAACCTGATGATCTCAGCCAGACTGAGATTGACAGATCGCCAGACTGAGATTGACAGATCCATCCATCTCTAACCAGTAGCCACATGTTCCCCATCCCTGGTCTAGTCTTACTGTTACTAGCTCTCTCTGGTCTCAGGCAGAAAAAGGTCTGAGACTTATTCAGGACTTCTAAGCATTGACCTTTCTTCTCCAGCCCTAACTTCACTTGCCCGCCTAGAATAATGGTCTTTTCTGTTATCAACACCTGCTTCTAACTTGCCTGCCCACAAAAAATGCCTTCACCCAAAATTAGTATGATGGACCCCATCAACTTCATACAACTTCTGGCCACCAGCATCGATCCATTCTTCATCTTTCCTGCTCCTTTCTGAAATGGGGTGAGCTTGGGTTGTGTGAAAATGCACTGTTCCTATGCATGAGAACCAAAGAAAGTGTATCTATCCTGCACACATTCAAGACAGGGAATTTCCATCCTCATCCAGGCACCTCTTATAGCAGTACATTTATTTTCCAAGATACTTTATTTGTCATTTTCAAGTTTACAGCATCATTCAGATTGTCATCATTGTTCACTTTATCATTATCATCTTCATTGTCATGGTTGTTTGTCATCATTTTTTAAAAAAAGCTTTAGTCATTGACAGATCTGCACCTGTGCTCCATTTGATAAAAAAAATAAAAAATCTAGTGTCCAATCCCAGCTATTCTAAATTGGATGATTGGTCTGATGGAATGAAAGACCACAAAGCTTTACAAACACCACAAGTCAATAGAAAGTCTTCACTGGTACACAAAACATTAAAAATTTAGCAGCACGAAGAAAAATGGATTGGTTCTGATCACAGCAGAGAATGTCTTTTTGGACAGCTTTCGAAATGACTGCCTGGCTCAGACTAGTACTTTCTGTCAGTTCAAGTGACAGTTAATGTTACCGGCTTTCAAGACACAAATACATATTTGACAATTATGCCATCACGGTTAAGTGGTTTGGATGTTATTGTAAACATCTGAAAAAGCTTTGCATAGCAGAGGTCATGCTTGCCAGTGCTCTGAGCTGACAGGAACCCATCTCAAAAGATTTGTTGCACATGTAATTATGTGCAATTATATCACACACAAAACTGGAAATGAAGCAATGTTACCACCAGAAAACGCAATCACATCTAACCCCCCCTGGGATGTGATACTGGTTTGGGTTGCAAGAGCATGGTATCAGCTTAATGCCTGCACTTCAGATAATTGCACACTCAAATACAGATGTGCAGCTACGACTTCTGCTGGGTCAGTCAAATGCACAGGGTTTGGAATTCTTGACTTGGTTCTTCTTGCAAAGTTAGGAGGAGCCAGAGCTCAGATGCATTGTATGCAAGAAGTTCCAAGTTTAGTCTCCAGCATCTCTGTTTTTTTTTGTTTGTTTTTTTTAAAGGCTCTCAGGGAGCAGCACTGGATAGGGATTTAGGGAACCTGCCATATACCAGGTCAGGTTGTTCATCCCAGTGTTGTCTACTCTGACTGACAGTTGCTCTCCAGGGTTTCAGGAAGAGGTCTCTTTCATGCAAAGCAGGTACTTACCACTGAGCTATGGGCCCGCCCTTAGTACCATAGGGATGTCTCTAATCATGAAGACCCTGATTCTGTTTCCTAGGGTCCCAGTCTGCTGTTCACACTTCACAGGGATTTGTGCATAAACATCGGATCCAACTGCCCCTATTTGCCAGTATAGAAGTAAAAGGCCTTGGGGATTGCCTTCTTAACAGGCATCACTAGTGAAACTTGAATCCAAATTCCCGATCTGGTGTTGCTTCAGAATTCCCACCAGCAGAGTTGCCTCTCATGCATTAGGTTGTGCTTGGCACCTTTGTTTTTTGCAATGGTTTCTTAGTCTGAGCAGCTTGTTGCTACAGGAGCACATACTTCATGTGCCAAACCACAGATAGATTCATTTGTGATGCAAATGCACACTTAGTCTTTTCCTTCCTCCGCTGCTGTTGACTGTTCACAGTCTAGGGATGTATGAGAATTTTGTTTCTTTTCGCAAAACATGCGAATGTATCCTGTTCATAATCCTGAATGCAAACACGAGCAGGAGTGCTTTTTTTCGAGAAATGTTAGCAAATACACATATTTACGATTGTGTTCAAAAAGTGTGTGTGTGTGTGTGTTTGATCATGTGCACTTCAAAATGTGAATTTGCCCCAAAATATGAATTTTCATGTTTAGTCAATGGGGGGGGGCATTCCCCCATTGTGCCCAAAATGCCCAGTTTCCCCCTTTGAAATACACACTTTTCCATTTGAACGGATTATCAGGTTGGAAATGAGCTTCCAAGTGATTTGGGGAGATTTTAGACAAGCTTCAAAATCACTGGTTTGCAATTACCTATTAAAATTTGTAGTAGTCTTAAGTTGCTGTCGTTGCCATTCTTCGGGAATTAGCTCCCTTCCCATGGGAAGTTAAAACTCTAGAAGTTAAAGGCAAAATCCTATGCATGTTTAGACAGAAGAAGTCGTACAACTCCCAGCATTCTCCAGCCAGCATAGAATTGTAGGACTTTTTCCTTTCTAAGCATGCATAGGATTGCACCCTAAAGCTCTGGGCAGCAGATGTGTCATTGATGGTGGTGTCTGTGCATGCTTGTGAACACTGACATGGTGCATCGCATAGCGCACAGAATGCTGTTTCACACACACTGTAGTTGTTAAGGTATACCTTGAACTATTGCTAACCTATAGTAAATGGATGGAGCATAAATAAGATGGGAATAGAGCAGGAATGGGCAACTTGTGGCCCTCCAGATATGTTGGCCAACAGTTCCCTCAACCATTGGCTATGCTGGCCAGGGTGGATGGGAATTGTGGGCAAAAACATCTGGAGGGCCACAAGTTGGCCACCCCTGGAATAGAGCTTTGAATAATGTGTGTGTGCTGTGGGGGAGGGCTCAGGCAGTGATCCTTGGGTGTTATAAGTGTGCTTCTACCTTTACCTGTGAAATGTTGGGGTGAAGATGTGTGGAGGTGGCTATTACTATGGGATACACATTACTCACTGAGGAGGATGGGTTTCTCAGAAACGGAATGAGGCAACTGCCGGGTGGTTTAATATTAAATAAATAACCAAATTCACAGACAGCAACACACAGCTGGCTTCTCTTGGTAAGGTGTCTCGTTGCACTTTATGAAGTTGCAGAAGACGAGATCTCATGATTACTCTATGCCATGGTTATGAATCAAATCTGTGCCTGCTTCTATATTTACATCCTGTTGGTTCATTAAGCTTGCCTTTCTTGATGGCTTGGCATGTTCATAAATAACATCCCAAACTAGGAATCTCAGTGCTGAGTGGAACTTTTCCTCAAGGTTGGTAGGACACAGGTTTAAAATCCTGGTGCTGCCCTATCAAAATAGGAAGCAAAAGGGGGCAAATGCCCATCCCTTCCTATATTTTTATCCCCTCCCATTGCTGTTCTGTAAAGGGAAAAACCATGTACAGCAAAGTTTGTCCCCCGCCAGTACTTCAGACAGGGATTGGATGATATTCGGGGCATGGTCACATCCCTTGGCATCAGGGATGTGGTGGCCATGCCCACTGTTGGCTTCAGGTTTTTAAGGGCCTTGGGCAAGACACCCACAATGCCCCCCTCCCTCAGTGAGTCTACCTTCTCACTGTCTTACTCACCAGCTACTATTGTTCCTCCTCCTCTTTCTCATTGTTGCTACCACTTGATGACTTGACAGGCAGAAAGCCAGTGAGCAAGTAGGCAGTGCCATCTACTGCTCCTCCTTCTCACCACCTCTGTTGTCTGGGCCGGAGCAAGAAGCAGGCAAACAAGCATGTTGCAATGGTGAAGAGGAGGAGCAACCCCAGGGGCTCTTGCCAGTGGGCCCCTTCTGGAGTGTGGATCATTGGCTGGTGCCTACCTTTGACACTGACTGTGGCCATGCCCCTGATGTCATCTGGCTCTTGAAGGGCCAGGCAACTGGAGGCTGGTGGCTCCAATGTCGGGGGGGCGGGCGGCGGCTGTGTATCCACTCCAGATTTTACTCTGAACTTTTAAGGAGCTATCCATGGTGCCGAACCTATTTTGGGGATAGGGTTCAGCATCATGGATAGCTCCTTTAAAGTTTGGAATGAAATCCGGAGTGGATACACAGCCCCTTGAGAAAAAAACCCTGTTCCTCATCCCTGCTTTAGCCATATGGGTAAAGTGGTACAGCAAAAGGCCATACACAAAGTCTTGTAGCCTTGCAGATACTGATTCTCATCAGAATGGCATGCATTCTATCTAGTCCACTCTGGACTGATTGCTTTCCCTGCTAAGAGAAGTGCCTGCCGGTGGCAGAGCTTGAATTTCTCCTCAGCCTCTGTTATGTCATCCCTACAGAAGTATTTAAGGCTACTCACCTTTTTGTGTTTTGTTCCAGTGAATGCCAGATAGCATTGTGGAGGATGTTGGTACTTCTTGCTGAACAAAAGGGGCAAAGGAAATTATTGAGAGTGATTGAGGAAGCAGTGTGACATCCTGATGTTAACCTTGATTCACTAGTACTATGTACTTGAAATAAAAAAAAAGAAGAAGTTTCTCTCTCTCTTTTCTACCTCATTCAAAACAAATACAGCAATAGCTAGGAGATGGAAGAGTCTCAATCACCTGGGACTCTAAGGGCGCAGTCCTATGGCCCTCTTTTCTTGCTTGCCGGGCCATAGGATTTTTCAGAGACCCAGCTCCTAGGTCCTGTGGGCTTGGAGCTGGGACTCCAAACGCTGAGCCCCCAGCCCGCCTCCACTATCAGCTGGCGCAGAAAGAACCACGCCGGCTGCCTCTCCGAGGTTGCAAATCAGCCTTGGAGGGGAGGAAAAGGGGCATACCGGGGGTGAGTTGGGAGGGGAGGAGGCTGGGACCAATGGCTTGCGCCGTATCCAAACAGTGCCCCGGCCTCCTTTCCTCCTGCTCCAAAGAGCTTCATCTAGATCAGTGTTCTCCAACCTTGGGTTCCCAGATGCTTTTGGCCTACAACTCTGGGGACCCAAGGTTGGAGAACACTGATCTAGATGGCCAAAAATAGCTGTCTAGATGAAATGCAAGGTGTGAGGCGTGGTGGTGATGAAGGTCTCCATCGCCACACCTCATGCCCTGCATTGGATATGCGTAAGCCTCCGAGTTTGGAGGCTTATGTGCATCAAGGATGGGGGCAATAGGATTGCGCTTTAAGAATACATATTTATTAGTTCAACCCAATTCTCACTGCTTGTCATTTCTTTATGATTTGTTTTTGTTTTGGAAAATTCAGTTTTTTAAAAAAGAATACATATTTATTAGTTGATATTTAAGTAAAGGTTTTAAAAATCTAGAGGACCACAGTCAGATCAGTGTTTGTTTATCACCCTAATTCTGGTACACAAATACGACATCGTTTTGAAACTTTAAATGAATACAAAAAATTAGAGACTGGGCCTATTTCATCACCATAGGAAAGGATTTATAGGGATGGACAGATCTGTCAATCTCACTGAGATTGTCATTTGTCTGAGGTCAAGTTTGTTGCATCCTGTTTCTCCATGAGCTTGCATTTAAAAACAAAACAAAACATCCATATGGAAATTCATACTTTTGGGGGCACTTCTTTGTAATGTAAACATCAATGTATGCAATTTCTGTGTGTGCATTTTATTTATTGATTGATTTGTACTATTCCTATGCCATTAAATATTAAGAAAAATCCCTAAGCAGTTTCCATATAAATATTAAAATAACAATTAAAATCACATTTAAAATATAATTGTAAACACAATATAATAATAATAATAATAATAATAATAATAATAATAATAATAATAATAATACACAGCTGTACAGGAGCAGTAAAAGAGGGACAGCATGGTTATTTTAATTATGGGCCAGGGGTAGCCTTGGTGAACAGGTGCATTTTCAGGAGGCATTTAAAAGATGCCACATTTTCTGCCTCCTGAACTGCACAAGGGAGTTTTTTTCCAGAGGGTGGGTGCCACTACTGAGAAGGCCCACCATCAGGGTATTGCATGGCAACATTCCGATAATTTTGGAGTGACCAGCAAGGCCTCCTATACAAAAATTTGTATGTTTGTAAACGTGCACATTTCCCCAAGTATTTTACATTGCTGAAATTCTGTTTTTTGCACACTTTTCTCAAACGTACACATTTTGTGCACACTTGTCCCCAATATCTACATTTTTGTGTGCATTTTTGCGTAGACAACTGCATCAGAAAGCTCACAAAAATGTGGATTTTGGAATGCAATTTCTCACCCATCCCTAGAAATGAATCTAATAGGCACTTCTTAAGCCAACACATTTTTTTTTTTTTAAAGATAATTTTATTTTGTTTCCTCAGGGTGAAATACTTTACTTGTATGACCATGTGCTCTGCTGATGCGATCCAATCTTAGGCAAGCCCGATGTCTACAAAATAGATGCCCCAAGCCCTGTTTGTGCAGAGCTCACAGAATTTTGGGTATTCCTTTAAGATTCCATCCTAGAAGAGTTTTGTTGGGTTTCTCCTTGCTTGAGGAGATGGTCTAGGATGAAAGTAAAAACACATAAGTGGGTTCTTAACCTTTTGGTGTTTTGAAGAGGGTGTAATTGCAAAATCTTTCCCCCCTCATTCCAGGTTTGATTACGTTAACACAGAGAGACATAGCATAGCTGGGGGCTGTGGTGTAAAAATCTATGAAATTGAACTGAATGTGAACCATGACAGGCTTCTTAATGGACTGATGCTTCAGCTTTTGAGTGTGTTCTTCTGCTGTATTATACCAAAAATGTGGATGAATTGATAAGCAACCCTAAAAATGATAGCATAAGTGGAGCGCATTGTCATATGGTAACGCATTTCACCCTGAGGGAACAGAATGAAACGTTATCATTTTTGTCCGTTAAGAAGTGCATGTTAGGTTCCTTTTTCCCTGCAGCTTCCAAGTATGCTCTCTAATTTTATTCTTCTTCTTTTTTTTTTATTAAATTTTTGGTTTTCAAAATGGTGCTATATTGTGTTCTGGAATAGGAGGAGATAAATGGAGGTTTGACTATAGAAAATGCTTGTCACTCTTACAGAATTGTAAGATGAGCTGAGTGTTTAGAAATGGGCCACTTGTACAACCTTTCATTTAATATTTTATCTGCAGTCTGTGAACCAATTATGTGCTCAAAGATTAAATGATGAAATTGAATCTGGGTACAATTGGAACAGAATAGTAAAGACTTGGCAAGGTGAATGCTTGATTCTTTTAGCACATCTCTCTCTCTCTTTCATTTTGAGGACAGACACTAGAGTTGGTCTAATTTTGAGGACAGAGACTACATGTTACAGGAATAGTTCTTAGGAACTTAGCTATCCATCAGATTTTGCACTTCTCCGGATGTTCTCGGTAGTTTAAGCTAGGGATGCTTATGGCTTTTGTTCAGTCCACATTTTGAAGCAAACAGACCTGAACTGTACATCCAAGACTAATGTACAGATTAGAACTTGGTTATTCCTTGGATTTTGTACTTCTCTGGATTTTGTGACACAGTTCTCAGCTCAAAAGAGTTTCCAAATTAATCTAAAAATAGATGTATTGTGGGATAAAAATATGTTTAGAAATGTGTATTTTATGAGAAAATACTTCAAAAATATTTAAATAGGGTTAAATACAATTTTTGTTGGTATTTTTTTACAGGCACAAATTAAGGCAGAACAGGCTTATGAATGTACACATGCAAAATTGACACAGACCAGAAATAGATGTATCAGTCCATCCCTAGTTTAAAACATATTGATGTATGCATTTGAAAACACATTTTTTTAGATAAAATACACATTTAAATACATATTAAAATGTGTATTTTGTGAGGATTTTAACACCCCTCCCAATATTGGCATATTAATGCAGAAAGAAATGGAATTATGGGTAAAATATGCAAACCTGACATGTATCAGAAATTGATAATTTTCATCTCTGCTTTTAAGGTGTCTTGCTCAAGCATGTTTGTGGGATGATTTGGACAGCCAAAGTGACTTGCCCAAAACTGCCACTTTTGCAAAGTGGATCAACATTAAGCTGACTTCACTTTTAGATATTAAATAGTCTCTCACGGAATGCTTTCAAGCTTTTATGCTTCACATTTTGTATGTAAAGTAAACCCTCAAAAGATTGGTCTATAACAATATCCAAATGTTTTTATTGCAGTTGAAATGACTTTATTCACTTGTCATGTAGTCAGTGAAATGAACAGTGTTGTGGCTGTCATATCCATCATGAACATTTCTGAAAGGAAATGCCAAAGTGGTTTAGTGTAGTAGATCAGCTTATCAGTAAAACTGCCAAAATTAAACACCATCCATTATGCCAAACATGTTTTGACCCAACTTAACCATTCCAAAATGTATAGTCTCTTGGCATGTTCGCCGTAAAATGTCTATAAATTCCCTCCAGCATCAGTATGTGCATTAAAGGGGGGGCAGTGTACCCAAATAAGTTTTTCATGGTGAAGGTAGCCATTAACCAAGCTGTGTGGGCAGAGTTATTCTGGAGCCCAAGAACCCTTTATTGTCCCAGGAGCACTCCAAGCCAGCCTTTCCCAACCTTGTGTCCTCCAGGTGTTGTGGACTACAGCTCCATCATCCATCATCAGTGGCTAAGCTGGCTAGGGCCAATGGGAGTTGAGGTCCAAAACACTGAGAGGCCACCAGGCTGGGGAAGATTGCTCCAAGCCATAGCCTCTGTGGCAGCAATTTCCAGATCAGTGGGTTCCTGCTTGTAGACCTTGAAGCTCCTGCCAACCAGATGTGTAACCATTTTGTATCCAATTGGTTACTGAGTGCTGATTGAATGCCTCCAAAGAGGACATCATCATCATCAATCATCATCATCATCATCATCATCATCATCATCATCATCATCTACAATACAGGCAGTCCCCGAGTTAAGAATGTCCGACTTATGGACAACCCACACTTAAGAACTTCTGGGTTCCCCGGCACTAGGTCATTTACGTAGAGTACATAGCGTAGTATACTATGCAATTTGCGTAATTTACGCAATTTACGTAAATGCCGATTTTAACGTATAGAACACTATGCTGTTCTGACTTACATCCAAATTCAACTTAAAGACATTCTTAAGAACGGAACTTGTTCGTAACATGGGGACTGCCTGTATTTGTATACCACTCCATATCTAAGCAGGTTCCAGAGCGGTGAACAGTAAAAAGATAAAAACAGATAAAAGTAACAAAAACAATACATTGAAAACAAGGTATCATTAAAATGGTGGTTGGACAGCAGAGAAGGCTCCGTTGAACAAGGATGTCTTCAGCAAGTGCCAAAAGCAACACAATATCAGAGCCTGCCTGACCTCCAGAGGCAGGGAGTTCCATAGAAACGGAGCCGCCACACTGAAGGCTCTTCTCCTGGTGCAATCAGGCCATAGGTCCATGAGGAACCACCAGGAGAATGTCCTCCAAGATATCATTATTGTTCCTCTAACACCAGGGGTTTGCAACTTGTTCCCCTCTAGATGTTTTGGCCCACAACTCCCATTATCCCTCACCATTGGCTATGCTGGCCGTATAGGGCTGATGGGAGGTATAGGTTGAAACATCTGGAGGGTCTCAGGTCTCCTACCCCTGCCCTAACACAATAGCAGAGACTTATCAGAATCAGATGCAAGCCAGTTGTATGTATCCATGTTCACTAGCTGGGGCTCAAGACAATTTCTTACCAAAAAGAGTTCCTCTGCAGAGGGATATTCATAACTCTTTGGGTCCCAGGGACAAAACAGCCATTTGGAAACAGAACCTCCCAATCTTGTAAAAGTGTCTTTACGTAATATAACAGTTGGTGTATAATTTCAAGGCATTCAGTCAAATGATCTCTTGGCCTGCGTTCAGCAAAAGAGAGCCGCGTGCATCACAGTCCCTTGTTCCTAAATGAGTTCTGTATTGTGCCTCATTTTACAGATTTCTCGCCACCTACCCATTGATAATGGTCAGATTCTTGCTCTTCAGCTCCATTTACGTGGAACACTTAAAACAGCTTATTAATATTGTGGGCGAAGACCCAAGTCTGAAGACTCCCCAGGCACTCCAGCACTTGCACAGTGCTCCTGACACCAGCAAGGGCTTCCCCATTCTCAGTGGTGGATAGGAAACAGAAAGTGCTTTCTGCAATGATATTGGGATATAACATACAACTGGACTCACTTCGATCTTCATTGTTAATGCACGTGAATGAGAAAGAAATGGTCTCATATACGTTCACTGCTGTGAGAATAATAGTCTGTGCTAGGAACATAAGAAGCTGCCTTATACAAAGTCAGACCACTGGTCTGTCTAGCTCAGGGGTAGATAGCTTGGTGTCCTCCAAATGTTTTTGGACTATAGCTTCCATAATCCCTGACCATTGTCCATGCTATCTGGGCTTGAGGGCACTAGGGTGCCTCCGCCTGATCTAGCTTATTATCCCCAATCTGGTGCCCTCTAGATGTGTTCCCATTAGCCCCTACCAGCATGGACAGGCCCAGTTGTCAGAAATTCTGACAACTCTCCGACAAGAGTCTTTCCCAACCCTACCTGGAGGTGCCAAGGATTGGACCTCAGACCTTTTGCATGCCAAGCAAGTGCTGTACTACTGAGCTATGGTTCCTTTCCCATGAAATATTCGAGAAAGGTAAAGAATACATATGAAACAGTAATAGATGACTTGCTAAGATGTGCCTCGGTAGTCAGTATGTATGCATGTATAGGGGTGGGCAACTTGTGAGCCTCCAGATGTTTTGGCCTACAACTCCCCTTAGCCCTAGCCAGCATAGCCAATTGTGATGAATTATGGCAGTTGTCAGCCAAAACATCTGGAAGACCACAACTTGCCCACCCATGCTCTAGGCTAAAGATCCAAACATGTGTCAGGTTGTACACATGTATATGGAGATACATGGTAACAGCATTGATGCACTTTTCTTTTCTGTAGGTAGTTCTTGTTGGCTGTGTGATCCAGCCAAGCAGGAATCATGTAGCCAGAATGAGGGTGCCACAGTTTTCCATTAATGGTTCAAATTTTGGGGACAACATAAACTGGCTACATAAACAGTTAAAAGGGAGAAAAAACTGCCATTACCCTTACAATGCAGTCATCATCATCATGAGGGGCAGAGGGAATTAGGCTGTTCTAACCCCTACCCCAATGCTGTCTCAGAGTACACCTGAGACCAAATAGTGCCCTGGGTGAAGAGTGTCTGTGGTGCCCTCTTCATTTGTTTTGCTTTTTAAATATTTGGTGTGTGTTTTTAATTGCATTTGTAGTTCATTTCATGATTTAATGTGCATGGTCTGGGGACCATGTTTCTTCTCCCAAATGAAACACACACCCCACTTAACATTTATCAGTGAGGTCGTGCTGTAAAAACCACATCTTATGTTGAGGTCCGATTGGCCTCCATAAGGTACAGGGCCTTTTTTGGAATGGCCTCCTATGAGAAGTGTGTGTGTGTGTGTGAGAGAGAGGGAGATGGAGATGTGGCTCCCTTCCTGCCATCCTTCCAGAGTCAGGCTGACTTTTCTCTGCTCTTATGCCTTGGGAAATTGAGTGGGGGGTTTTGGGTGTTGTTTTCTTTTAAAAAATCTATGCTGTTCTGTCCTTATTTAATAGTGTCTAATTATGAACCAGCTTATGATATTACCATGTTGATTTGGTGAGTTCTAGGGCTAGAATGTTTAATCAATTAATCAGATAGGTTAATCTATTAAAATGTTTAATTGCTTAAAAAGTTGCCCCAAAATGAATTGAAAAGATGATGATGATGATGATGATGATGATGATGATGATGATGATGATGATGATGATGATTTAAATGTTCTTTTAATACAAATACTTATAAAAACTGCAGAGGGCATGCAACATCTTAGAATGGCCATTCTCTCATCTCTCATGCACAGGAAGGGATTATCTTCTAAGATAATACTTGATATGACACATGTATACATCATCTAAAAGCAAAGCAAAGATCCTCCCCCCCCCTGCTTTTGCTTCATAATAGTTTTGATGTATATGCAAATGTAATTCATATATTAAGCAACTCATATGATGAATCAATTTAAAATAACTTTCATCAGGATGTACACCACCTTGGGGGAGGGGGAAGTATTGAAAGACAGGACATTGGTGTAAGTAAAGAAATTAAAAGAAGCTATTCTTGAGGGTTAGGCTGCTCACCATTTTTTTAAAAGTGAGAAAGTGCTAGAGGCAGCTAAGTTTCAAACAAAGCCTAGACAGGGGTTAGATATCCCTTGTACATGTGCTTGCAAACCAACGAGTTAAACTCTAGTCTTCCTCTGTGGACAAGGATTGCTTTGACAGTATTTGAGAATATCTTTGAAGATGTGGGTAGGAGAGACCAGCAAGAAAGTACTTCCAAAAAAACAGAAGGGCACAAAGGCAATTTGCATTAGAAGCTGCCATGAAACAGACTCATCTAATCTATAACAGTTGAACATAAACTGAAATTGCCTTGGGACATTGTAGCAACTGAGCCTCTCTGTCAATTTCATGATGGGGGAGAATGGGTGAATTTCCGCTGAATGGCAACCACAGCACAGCTGGCCGAGTGAGGAGGAAGGGGAGGGGGAGTTCCACTGGTGAATGGCGGGCTGCATTTCCAGTTTCCATGCCAAAAAGCAGTCCCAGGATGTCCCACCGCTACTCTGATGCTGGACTGCTCTGTTCCTAGCAAAAGAAAAAGAAATAAAGAAAAGGGATAGAATAAATAATGGAAGGATGGGGAAGAAGAATAGATGTGGCCATTTCTAAAAGCTGCCCCATAGGGATGCTGGAGAATTTCATTTGGTTTGCATTTTTAAGTGAGCAGACCACATTCACACTTCCTGGTCTAATATGTGGATCAGAACACAGGTATGCAGTTCTCTGAATTTTGCAACACAATTCTTGGTTCAAATTTTGTGTTAAATAATGTTGCTGTTGTTTACAAATAATCCAAAGCTCTCTCTTAAAAATACAATATAAAACATAATATAAAAACCTTTTACATACAAAAACAATTAAAAACCATCAACAGCGGAAATCCCAGAACTAGTTAAAGCCATCTCATATGCTATCAAATGCTTGGTTGGGAGCAGAGGAAAGTCTTAACCTGCCACCAAAATGATGACAATAGTTGGAGCCAGGTGGACCTCACTGGGGAGAGTGTTCCATAGTGGGGGGGACACTACCACAAAGGCCCTCAGGTGATGACTGTAGTATATGGGTAGGTTCCTACTGGGAGAGGCGCTCCGTCAAGTAATTTTGGTCCTGAGCCATGTAAGGTCAAAACCAACACCTTCAATTGGGCTCAGAAAGTTGCATACAAAACTGCATAGATTAGGGAAGATATGTAGAAAAATGTGTTAATTAGGGAAAGGTACATACAAAAGATGTATGTTAGGGAAAGTTGCATGTGAAAATAAATGCACTTTTGGTGCTTTTTTAAATGTCAGAATGGTGCAGAAATCAGATGGAATAGACTTATGATTGAATACATGTGAAACTGACACGGACCACATATAGACTGATTCACCCATCCATACCCATATGTAACTTTTCCTCCGTGGATGTAGGGGGGGGGAAATTTTACTCTTTTGTATGGAAAATAGTGCAAGTCCCGTTGTATGTCTTTGGAAGTAGCCTTAAAATGCATGTACCTATGGTAAAGTAGATATGTGTAGGAGGAGAAAGGGTCATGCGTACGGTCGCTCCAAGCAAGAACTTAGAATGGATACCATTTCAGAAAGGACTGCTGAGTAATAATCAGGAAAAACCTGCATGGGATATTGTGTGGAGACTGACTGCTCATAGAAAAGGCTCAGATTTGTGTGTGTGTGTGTTTTGCATTGACTGGCTGACTTTCCATGGTTTTTGGACACTGGAATTTCAGATGTCGTGGGTCCCCTATCACAAAGTCTGCCCCTTCCACCAAGAGGGGCATGTCCCTTTCTCCTATTCTCATCCCAAATGCCTTACCTCCAGATGTTTTAGACTACAACTTCAACCACCACAGCCATCCTGACCAATGGTCAGGATGATGGGCCTTGTAATCCAAAACATATGTAGGGCACTAGGTTGCCTATCCCTAATTTAGATAGTGCTTATCATCTGCAGGTCTTCTTCATAAGTGCATATATTTAAAGCTAGATGTTGGATTAATCAGGGTAACCTTTTAGGCAACTAAACATTTTTAATCAACAAATCAACAGGCTGATTGGTTAAATGTTGCAGCCCTAAGAGCAACCCTTTGTTTACTGCTCAGAAAAGGACTCTGTCCCCCAAATGAGATTCTTTCCCCAGCTCCTGCCACTTGAAGAAAGCAAATATGCTTTATCTGTGGGAAGCTAAATGTTGACGTAAGAGGTGAGTAATCCCCACAAATTATTACAAGTCAGTCCCCAGGGTTTGCCTGTTTTTTTTATATATAGAAGCCATTACCCCCATAATTTGAAGTCCTCTCTCCTTGGATCTAAAGGCCTTGGGCCATGTGTACAAGACATTTGGATGATAGCACCTGTCCCCCAGTGGAGCTTTAAAATAGGCTGGTCTGCAAATAAGTCTCCAGTTAACAGTTGGAAGCAGAGTCACTGGAGTGGTCTTCCAGCACAGCATCAAATAGTGTACCGAGATGAAATGCTTCCAATTTTTTGGTTGAGCAAGCAAAGGGATTTCTGCCTGCTGGCTGCTGAGCTTCCTCAGAGGAGGCACCACTATTGATAGTGGAATGCTTAATGGGAATTCCATAATGTACCTTTTTTAAAAAAGAGTACATTGTGAGTCTGCATGGTGCTATAACATAGCCACTTTTCTTTTTAAAGTGTGAATGATTTAGATTGCATGGATCTTTATAAACCCGAGATTCCTTTTCTGCATGACTAAAAAGATAATAATAATGTTTATTACCGTAATTGGGCTCCAGTGCAGTGAAATCCTATGCTTGTTTACTCAGAAGTAAGTCCCACTGTGTTCAATGTGTATAGCAGGGCTCTCCAACCTCGGGTCTCCAGATGTTGCTGAACTACAGCTCCCAGAATCCCTTGCCATTAGCCGTGCTATCTGGGTATGCTGGGAGCTGTAGGCCAGCAACATCTGGGGACCCAAGGTTGGAGAGCCCTGGTGTATAGGATGCAATCCTGTACACAAGTCATTTCCATTGAACTCAGTAGGGCATCCATAAGCCCTGCTTTACAGACAGTCCTCGATTTGAAGGTGTTCTTTACTTGAAAGACTGTCCATCCATTCCAAGTCCGGTTCAGGGCCTGTGTCAAGGATAGTCATGGTTGGGCACTTGCTGAGGGGGACACTTATAAGAGCCACTCCTGGACTTGCTCCTCCTCTTGACCACCGCAGCCTGCTTGTTCACCTTTCTCTCACTCTGGACCTGTCAAGCAAGGAAGTGGTAGCAATTATGAGGAAGAGGAAGAGGAGCAATAGCAGCTGGCGTCAATACTGGCAAGAAGGTAGACTCACTGAAGGAGGGGGGCCATTGAGGAGCTGGCACTGGTCTGGTTTAAAGATTAAAAAAAAAATCTTTAGGAAGCAAGTGTCTGGGGCTCCAGTAGGACCCAACAGCAGTGACACCTGCCCTGGATTCCTGATGGGGGGGGCATTTCCTAGAATCCCTCTGACATAGCATTGTTCTGGGCATTGCTGGGAAATTAAAATGGCTGCCTGGTTCTTCCAGTTAAATGCACAGCCAGGGCTTGGTGATGTAGGAGTGGACTTGACAGGGGACCCAATGTTTCCCTCCAACCTGTAGCTGCCTCTGTATGCCTGTTTACTCAGAGGTAAATCCCACTGAGTTCAATAGGACCTTCTTCCAAGTTAGTGTGCATACAATTTGATTTTGCAGCCTGAGCACTGCACATTTTTACTCAGAAGTAGGTCCTAATGTGTTAAGTCGGGCTTATTTTCTAGTAAGTGTGTTTAGGCTTCCATCCTTATTTGATGGATCTGCCATTTTAATCAACTCAATGAATCTGATTTCACTTTAGTTTTATGTGCTGTAGTGTTTTTTTATTCTTTGCTGCCAGCTTTGTCTTGCTTTTTAGTATGTGCTGTTTTTATTCATTGTTTCATTGTTTGTATTTTAGATTTTTAATGTATTGTACACTGGCCAGGAAACTTGGGCAGTCTAAAAGTGCCAATAACTAAATGACTCTTAAACTTTACATTTGCACATTATCAAAAGACTGGGGATAGCTACCCTTTCAAGATACTGATGGAATAAACTTCCATTTGAATGAGCAAATGCTACTACTCATTAGAAGGGAACACCACCTTTAGTACGTTCCTTTTTTCAGGCATTATTATAATAACATATGAGAGACAAAATCACCTTGAAAAACAATACCTCTGACTCTCCAATTTAAAATTGGCCCCCATAGAGTAAACAGTTAAATCTTTAGTTGATTAGCCTGTCAATTAATCTGCCAATTAAAGCTTACAGCTCTATATAATTTATTGCGGATCGCTGGTTTTAATAATAGGAGAAGGCCTTTCTGAATAAATTTGAAAAGCGGGACCTACAATGAAATGTTGCAGCATGAAGTGCTCCTGCTCCAGATGTGCCTTCTTACACATCCATTCTATTCTTCACCCTACCTGTCCCCCCCCAACAGTCAGCATTCTATTCCCACTGAACATCCTCTGTCCTTAATAGACTGTTTCAGTTCTCCCCTCCCAACTCTTTTATTTATTTATTTATTTATTTATCTGGGGGGGGGGAGAACCCTAAACCTCCGTTCTGTGCATGGATGGTGCCATTTTGGCACTTGGAGAATCAGTTCACTATTCGTATTTAGGCTTGAGGCTGCTGGGAAGGGACCTTGCATGTTTTACCTGCAGCAAGTCCTAGCTTAAGGCTTTGGTATCTCCAGCTAGAAGCATTCTGGGCAGCAGGCTGGGAAACACTTCTGCCTTTGAAGCCTTGGACAGCTGATGACAGCTGGAGTAGATGGTCCTGCACTAGATGGACCACTGGTCTGATTTAATATCAGTCAGCTTCATATCTACCAGGCAGTACAAAACTGCCATTTGCTTGAGTTGGATCTGTGTAGATTTTGTGTGTCAAACGTCTGGTTGCATGTCAAAATCTAGACAGCCCAAATACGGTAATACATTATTAGGAGCAAATAACTCTTCCTCTGGGTGGATGTTAAGCAAAATAATAGAAAATGAGATGGCAGCGTGGGGAGAGCAAGATGCTGGCCATAAAGAGAATCCCCCAGGGTCTGCTGGAATAGTGTTAAAATGAAGTGCAGGAGGAGACCATGCAGGCTCAGGCTGTAATCCTATGTACACTTACCTTGGAGCAAAACTTGTAGCATTCTGTGGGACTTTCTTCTGAGTAGATATTGGGGAAGGAATAGTGGAGCGCATGTTCTGCACGCAGAAGGTCCTGGGTTCATTCCTTAACATCTCCAGGTAGGGATTGGGGAAGGTTCCCTCTGAAACCCTGGAGAGCTGTTGAGGGTGGTCATTGTGGACCAGGGTTGTGGCCCTCCAGATGTTTTAGCCTACAGCTCCCATCATCCCTCACTGTTGGCTCTGCTGGCTAGGGCTGATAGGAGTTGTAAACCAAAACATCTGGTGGAACACATGTACTGAAGTACATGGACCTGATGATCTGACTTTGTATAAAACACCTGTCCATGCAACTATAGGCCTGTTTACCTGGAGGTAAGACCCACGGTGTCTAGTGGGTTTTTCTCCATGGTAAGTGTGTATAGGATTGCATCAGTAATTAGATTAGACCATGTGTTTGCTCCAAGGGTTCCTGGGACAAAGGAACAACAATGCTCCCCCCACACACACACAATATTTTTATCCTGATTTTCATACAATTGTGTACCGAAGCAGCTTGCTTTGTTTAGAAAAAGAGAGACTAAAAAGACAAGACACACAAGGGGAAAAGAGTGCAGGTAAAAGGTAGAGAAGGGAGATCAGTTCTTCAAGGCCAGAACAAGGTATTGAGCAAAAAACAGGCATATCGCATAGATTCATAGATCATAGAGTTGGAAGGGGCCTACAAGGCCATCGAGTCCAACCCCGTGCTCAATGCAGGAAACTAGAGGAGGGGTCTCCCATCCAAGGAATAACCAGGCCTGACCCTGCTTAGCTTTCCACACTCAGATAAGCTGAGCCAGCATGAGCCACAGGCCTGTATCATTTGAATGCAATTCAGGGCAGGCTGATCTTCCCTTGCTGGTTTTTTTTTTCCTTTTTTTTTCTTGATTAGCAATTGATGACTCTTGTTCCTTTGGCTGATGGAAGGGGCCAGAGTTTCCTTTCCCTTACTTTTGCAATCTCAGAGCAATAGGCAGTTGTAACTTAGCAGCTGCTCCTTCTCTGGCCCATGGATGGGGTCAGGTTGGTGTCCCCTTTCCTTTAAGTTATTCCTGGGAAGCATCCCCTGGGTGCAATATGAGAACATCAGAACATCAGAAGAGCCCTGCTGGGTCAGACCAAGGGTCTATCTGGTCCAGCATTCTGTTTACACAGTGACCAACCAGCTGCCCACGGGATCCCACAAGCAGGACATGAATGCAACAGCACCCTCTATTTGCTTTCAAAGGTATGCTTTTAGATCCCCCTCCTCCATATGACTGTAGTTGCTACCTACATAACATAATGAGGATGTGGGGAAATACAGGAGTCCATCAGAGTTTCTCTACTTCATCGGATTCCCTGATTTACAGCATTTAAACAACAGAAGCAACAGAGACTAAAAATAGTACCTGAAGGTGGTGTGTGAAAATTAATTTCTTCTTTTTCAAGCATGCTGTTTTAAAATTAAATCCAGAAATTAACAATTTAAGAAACTACCTCGTACTGTGAGAAAGACAGAAAAATAAAACACAGTCAGCATTCTTCTAGGGTCTACAGTAAAGCTCTTTCCAAGACAGCTACCCAAGAACCGAAATTCCACAGATCAATATTTGCTTTTGCTGTAGCTCCATCTTAGTGCTGGCGGCGCCATTCAACAACGCTAGGCTGGTCCTTGCAGTGACCACTGACTGACACAATTTGGGCAAGGGAAGAGCCCAAGTGGCTGTTGGTCCCATCCGGCCTGTTAATCCCACTCTGATCCAGCAAGGCAATTCATTTGGCAAACCACCTGGCCACATTCGTTCACCAAGTGCACCAACAGGTCACCAAACCATGTCCAGTCCATATTCAGAAGTGCTGCAGTGGTCCTAGTGAGCTGTGGTATGCAGTTGCAGGGTCTCTGAGACAGGGCAGTTCTCATTCTGATGCCAGCAAATGAGGATCAGAAGAGCCCATGGCACTTGATGTTGTCCAAAGCAGGCTGTTTGTAGGGATGGGTGAATATGCCAATTTCAGTTTTTCTCAGTTTCTTATTTTTCCAATCTTAATTTTGGTTTGTCTCAAACTTTGAAAATTTCTCCATTTCTTAAGTTTGTTTCATCCAGAAATTTGAGATATATATTTTTTTAAGTTTGCATGAAAACTCATAAGCATTTTTGTGCACGTTTCTCCGAATACATGCATTTTTGTAGGCATTTTTACCTAATATAGACATGTTGGCAAGCAATTTTCCCAATATAATAATTATTTTTTGGATGCTAGTTTCCCTAGCATATGCATTTTTTTTTTGTACAGATTTTTTGTTTGGAGGACTCCGTTGCAAAAATTGGAGAAGTGCAAATTTTGAAGGGTAACTGAATTTCGGGTTCTCATAGTGGTTCGAAAGTGCAAAATTAGGCAAGTGCAAACTGAACAAATTTCTCCCCTATCCCTCAGTGTTTGTCATATTCTGGAGGAGGCAGATGAGATGAGATGAGATGAGATGAGAGAAGAGAATTTAGCTGGCTATTCAATGAAACATTTTGCTCAGCAGCTGAGTTGGGTGTCAGGTCTTTATACATAACTTGGTGTGTTCCCATTTGGTCTGTGGGGATTAGCTGATGTTGTTTGTTCTGGAACTGCAGCCTGGCCTTAATCCACAGAACCTAAATTATCTGATCTGCTGAGGAGCCAGAGCACTGGTGGCATATAAGAGTCAAGGTAGTGAAGACTAGCTGCTGGAAATCCTGTCTCGAGACACCCCTTGGCAACTTACACCTTCCCCCTTATTAGAGAATAGCTTTACCTTGGTTTTGACATTCACTATTTATGAAGTAACCTACCTCTATTGCCATGCTAAAGGTGTATAAGCATCTTTACCATCCCCTCTAATAGCTACTTAAACCAAAATTGTTCTGCATACACAGGCATGCCATAACAACAATAAACCGCAAGCTGCAGCACAATGCTCACATTGAGCTATATTATATGTTAAACCTTTTAAACAATCTTTGCCCTTTATGTTGTCATTATTGATGTCAGGTTAGCATATATCAGTTCAGGCAGTTGCACCATATAACTGTAGAGGAATGTAAATTATATTCCTTGATATGCTGAATAGCTGCACCAGAATATAAATGATATTTATGAGGAATTTGGGAGTGCTTTAAATATTGTGAAACCACTGACTTTGACACATTGGGGATAATGATGCAGAAACACAGGGCTATTTGTAAACCACTTAATGGCAACAATTTTCTGAATCAAAGCAATCTACACTTCCCCATTTGCAATTTTGTCTCTAACTACTACAGTTCTCATAAATTGGCTTACAAGACTGAATCTTCAGCATATATGAACCGCTATCGAATACTGAGTTGCTGTGGTATTAGCTCCAAATCATTTGAACATTTTACCTTTGAAATTATACTGTGTGTGTGTTTTTGTTCTGTTTTTTTGTGTGTCTCTGTGAGTTTCTTTTGCTGGCATCTTTAATGTAGAAATAAGATAGCATCATTAACAGAAGCTGGATTGTTTTGAGATTGCAAATGCTCAAAAAAAACCTTGCTTCTAAGCCTTTTTAAAACAACACTAAATGCTCCAGGTAATTGTTAGATATTAATAGTGAGATGTTGCTGCAAAATTAATAACCACAGCTCTTGTGGTTTTGTTCTTTGGCAGTCGGAAAACAGTTCTGTTGTCTTTACAAAACCTCCACCATTTATATAATGCTGAACGCAATAGGCAATGAAGTCAACTTGAGTTGAACTTTGTCAGTTGATTATCCCTCCTTTATGTAAGATTTACACAAGTCTTCATAGTGTTATAGCCAGAATACAGGTAAGCTCAAAAACATCACAAAAATGAATTATAAACCACATTATTATTATTATTATTATTATTATTATTATTATTACCGTATTATTATTATTACAGTCATGCCTTGGATTGAGAGCATAATTCGTTCCGGAAATGTGCTTGTAATCCAAAACACTCTTATATCAAAACAAAATCCCCCCCAAAAAAATTGTACAGAGATTTTTTATTTAAGCCGTACTACAGTACTTGTATTGCAAGACGTCGCTTGTATATCAAGTAATAAATAAATAAATAAATAAATATTTAAAAATCTGCTTGTCTTGCAAAACGCTCTCAAACCAAGTTACTTGCAATCCAAGGTATTACTGTATTATTATTATTATTATTATTAATCATTAGTAGTAATAATAATAATAATTTTAATTCTATACCACCCAATAGCTGACGCTCTCTGGGTGGTTTACAACAATTAAAAAATACAATACAATATAAAATACACAATAAAAACATTATAATTTTTTAAAAACCAAATCTAAATGGAGAGGAGGAGAAGGATTATGTAAGCCACGTTGGGTTCCTTGCAGGAAAAAAGGCGGGGTATAAATATAATAAATAAATAAATAATAAAATAAAATGACACAAATAGCTAAAACAAGTCTACTGTCTACTGCCCCCATGAAAGAAGCTTCCATTGTTTTGCTTACTGAACTTGCCTTTGATACTGACCCTGGCTAAATCCCTGCAGCAGTGTCCCCATGCCATGCTGAGCAGGACACCAACAGTAGGCAGAACAACGGAAACCTCTTTCATGGAGGAATAAAACTTTGAGGAAATGGGAAGAGAGATTTTGGTGCAGCACTAGCTCCACCTCTTCCCTGGAGCCGGACACAACACTGTCCCCCACTCACATCTGTACTACAGTGGATGCAAAATGGTGGCCAGCCTGTCAACATAGATGAGACTGTTGCCACTTGCAGCGGCATCACAAATAAATCCAGGAACCATTAGAAAAAATGACAAGCTGTGCTACATTCCCTGGCAATTGTGAGCCCTATCTGTGAGAAATTGTTGAGCCAGTGTGGCGTAGTGGTGAGAGTGTTGGTCTGGGACTCAGGAGATCCGGGTTCTAGTCCCCACTCGGCCATGAAACTCACTGGGTGACTTTGGGCCAGTCACTGACTCTTAGCCTAACCTACCTCACAGGGTTGTTGTGAGGATAAGATGGAGAGGAGAAGGAGGATTATGTAAGCTGCCTTGAGTTCCTTGCAGGAAAAAAGGCAGGGTATAAATGTAATAAATAAATAAATAAATAAATAAAATAAAAATTTCTCCTCAACAGTGAAATTTCCCCACCGCCACTGCCCACAATATCTCTGCCCAGAAATAGGGTACAGAATTTTAAGAGGCCATGTGCGCATGGGTCTAATATACACACACGGAAATCTTATTTATTTATTTATTTATTTATTTCATTTTTATACCACCCAATAGCCAAAGCTCTCTGGGCAATTAACAAGACAGTCCCTGCCCGCAGGCTTACAATCTAACTCTGTAATGCAACTCTGGAGAAGGCTGGAGGGTGAGGATTACACAGCCTTCTGATTTTTTTACTTTTATATTTTTTTAAGCATTTGGCCTCTAAGGATTCATAATAAAGCATATAAAAACAAACACAAAATAGCAGGGATGCCTTTCATTCTGTTGTCTGCTCATTGACAGAATCGGATTTTATTCAATTTGCCAAACTTGCATTTGTGCATATTTGTCCTCCAGATGTTTTGGACTTCAACTCCCATCAGCCGCAGTCAGCAGCAATGGTGGGAGTTGTCATCCAAAACATTGGGAGGGCACTAGGTTGGGGAAGACTGGATTATAGGAGATTTTCTTCTTGTAGTGATGCCATTCCTCTTTTATACATTGATGTACCTGCTTTCAAAATTCAGTGATGGGTCCAAATCTATATCTGAGAACTGCTGTGTCAGTTGGTCCATACTCCAGGTGGTCAGTTGGTCCATACTCCTCACTGATGCTAGGTTCTTTCCCGACAGAACCCCTTCTTGTGTGTCGGAGCTTGTTCTACATGGACTGTTCACCCCAGAAGGTGGTCTTCCATCTAAGACATACTTTCCACCACTGGGTCCCTTTCCCTTAGAAAGAGCATGGCTTTTTTTTTGCCCAGTATCTTTATACATCTTCTCTTCTGCCCTACAAGTTGGAGCACTGCATAAATCTATTTTAGACCTAGATTAGAGATTTAGCAACACAGTCTGTTCCTGGGTCTGCCCTATAAAGTTTTATTTAAATGTCCTCTTGAGCCCTCTCAAAAACAGAGGGAATATGAAATATGCATCAGACTTCTTTGTCTAAAATATGTTGAATGTAAAACTGTCTAATAAAAGTAATACATCAACACGACTGGAGATTTATGCCTGTAATTCAGCTCTTTCTCCCCCCCCCCATCCTCTTTTCAAAGAATTGGGTTGCAAATGGCACATTCAACTGTTAGTGAAAATGGCTTGGCAAGCCCAAGATGAAGTTAACAAGATTTGTGCATTTAATTTCAGTCCTTAAACTTAAATGCTTTTTGCACCTTCCAAATAATGCTGTTTGCTTTAGCCAAAGGGTTCTAAGACAATTATTGTAAATCTCAAGCCTTTTTTGGAAGAAAGGGCTCTTCCAAAAGGATACACAAGCAAAGATTTTAAATGGTTTTCTCTTTAGTTCTGTGTACCATTCCCATTGGCAAGAAGCAGTAAATCTTAATTTAGTATTTCTAATCAGAAAGCTCGTGTATAAAGATTTTGTATTGTTGTTGTGTTAGGAAAAGAGAATGGACAGGGGAACTCCATGGAGACAACCTTGTGTTGGTTTTCCTTGTTTTTGGCTTTTTTTCTTTGTTTCTGTTTTAAACCAAGCAAGACGTGCAGAGCTTAAATGAGTATGACATTCCATTCTGTCTTTTATGGCCGGTGCAGCTATGACAAATGCCTCCAAATATTAAGGTACTGAAAGGGACACATGGAAATTTCTTGGGTTAACTGTCATTGCTTATGTTATCTATAGAGCATGGGCAGGCTGCTCCTTTCTTAGAGATTCACAATGTTATGCAAAAGGCCCATTTTAAAATGCACGCTACAGCATTATAGTTGGCTTTACTGAGTTGCAATTCATTATTCCCCCTTGAATGCTTCTGCCCAAACTGGTTTATGGGCCACATTGCATATTGCCGCTAGGGATGTATGGGAATTCCATTTGGGGGGTGAGAACCCGATGGATTTTTCTGGTTCGGCCCTGGTAGATTTCATTCCATTCCCCCCTCCCCCGCTACCTTTGACTTGATCTGTAGCGAATTGATCCAATATGCGGATTCAGGGTTTTGTCTTGGTTTTTTTTTCTTAATGGTGGCTGTTTGCACAAATTGGATGGTTTTTTTTGTTTTGTGGATTTGCACAAATTGGGTTGTATTCCCACCCACCCCCGTATGTATTTTTCCCCTTGTCAGTCTCTTTGTATGTTTCAGCTGTGAGAGCACTGAAGTGGAGTAGGTAACATACAAGGAAACTTGACACGGTGAGACTGCATATAGGCTAATTTGCACAAAGGACTGGGTGGGTGGGGGAATAATACTAAGACAAAGACAGGAACCCATTTGCACATGTCAGAATCACCCTAAAAGAAACAAAAAAGTGAACGAAGTAAGTGCATCAATGGGGGGGGGGGACACACAATCTCTCCCACTTGGCAATATATTTCTCTCACTATTAAGTGTGGAATTGACACTTGTCAGTGTCCTCTCTTTCAATGCTTCCCCGACTCGTAAGCAAGTTCATAAAGGAGGGTTCCCCCTCCCCTTCACAGTTGCTTCTCAGAGTAGTTACTCCTGTTGTACAGCTTTCTCCTCTGTGTACTGCCCAGCCTTTAAATTTGCACAAATTTAGGGGCTGAGAAGTAAATGGTGGGGAAATTTGCACACATTTAAAGGCTGGGCAGAGGAAATTTTTGCACAACAGAGGTAACTACTCTGAGATTTTCTTGAGATTCTTTTTTTAATGCAGCTTAATGCAGAAATGGGATGGAACAGACTTATGGGTGGACATGTATGAAAGTGACTCAGGCTGGAAATAGACCAATTTGTCCAACCATATGAGGGTGGTTTGGAAAAGTTAACATGGTGAAGGAATTTGTTCTAAGTATATAAGGCACAATAAGCCTGAGAAGCAGATATGTCCTCTACTGTCCATTAAGGCTTTTGTGGTAACCTTAAAACAATGAGGTCTGGAAACAGATTTATTAATGGCTGCTGCAGCAACTTCAGATCCATTATAAGGTTCTTCTCTGCTGTGTGGCAGACTGTGAAGCAATCATATCTAATAACTGCAGATTAACGGAAATTATTTTTCTCAGCTTGTGTCGCAATAGAGAACACTAGTAATCAGGTATTCTTTCCCTGACAGATTTATATGAGGGTGAATGTGCTCAAAACATGTTCCGTATTAAGCTGGCTGCTGGGATATATATATATATATATATCCTTCACAGTACCAACTCTCTAGGTGCTGAGACAATCATGTGCCTTCTTCTGAACTAGTCTTCTTTAAAATACATTGAGTGTACTTCTGTCCCATTGGCAAATCATGGTCAAACTCCCATTTAATGGATCTGGATTGTTCCCTTCACACATGTGAAGGGGTCCACATGTACAAAGGGACAGTGAGGATGCACCACTGGCCTGATTCCTTCATTCAGGCAGCTTCTTCTCTCCACCCACTGACTACCATGTGTTGAGCATGAATATTTGAAAGGGGCAAGCTTCCATGTGGATGCTGAGGCAGGGGGAGGAAGCTGCACAGGCTGGAGGTGGGTACAGCGGTGTGGCCTTGCTGCCCCTTTGTAGCCATGGACCCGACCCCCTTCATGCAACTGAGTACTTTAAGGAGGCTATTAAGAAGCAAGGCATGGAAAGGGTTTTGGATCACAGCCATTGGCCCTGTCCCCACCCTCCATGCTGTGTTGCTAAGAAGCAACATTTCTTTTTAGGATTCAGAAACAATGAACAGAACACCCCAATGGGTGAAGGCTAAAGATTTGATTAAGCAAGAACAAGCTAGCAAAGCAAGAAAGCAAAACACTACAAGCGAATGATTGCCGCAAGAAACTACAGAGCAAGATTATAAGACTTAAGTACCTACAGTCACTGGGAATCCCCTCAAAATATGGCAACAGATGGTCCGGTACACAGCAACTTTCCCGGGTAAGGCCTGTGCTGAGATTCCGCCTTGGGAGTGTCTCAGAGATTTATATATTATTATGCTCGCTTTGATCACACTTATGTTCTGGCCATACTCCAATGACTTTGAGAATGTTTATATATTCCTGCCAAAAGAGAGGATTAGCCCTAGCAAGTGGCAAGTAGCCAGCATAGATAGCTATATGACCATCCCAGACATGCCTGCCCCATACCAGGTGGCAGACCTTGAGATCTGGCCAAGGATTATCTAAAAGTAATTAATAGCCTCTCAAATCATACCATCTCGGACTCGGACAGATAGCTGACTCTGAGGAATGGTAAGAAACAGGAGCATAACTTCCTACTGAAAGGGCCCAGGCCCAACAGGAAGTCTGGACAACAAATAGAGCCACTGTTGTTCACCACTAACTCCTCAAGATGGTCTTCTGTATTTCCACTGCACACACATTGTTCCAACTTTTCTATATAGTGTTTGCATGTCCATAAGGTGTTCGCAGTTATGTTCCCCTTGGGTGACTGGGGACCCTGCATTTTGTATACACACAGGACCTGTGCAGAAGAACATGGAAGCCAGGGTTGGGGCCAACAAGCATGATCCTGATTCCTTCTGCATTCATTGAGTATGCCCTCTTTTGTCAACTTAAGAGGGCTTCTAATTCTAGGAGTACCTTATCCAACTTCCACAGCACATTATATTCAATAAAAGTATAGCCCAGAACTCTCTTCTAGAGGGGAAGGAGGTGTTTTTTGTGTGTGGTTTTAAAAAAATCTATATAGCTAAAGGGTGGGCAACCTTTATACCCTTGAGGGCTGTATTCCCACATAGTTTATCTGTTGGCTGTATGGGCAACATTGCTGCTCCCTTTCTCCCCTGGTGTACTCCTCCTCCTCCCTCTCTTATACACAAACTCACTACATTTTGAAAGTGCAGATCGAATCATGTGGTATGCAATGGGGTGCTGCACCCTTGCCAATTCTTTTACGTCCCCACCAATTCGGTTCTGTAAGCAGACCCTCCTGCTGATTCTATTGCGTAAGTGGGACGGGACCCACCACTTGAGCAATGAAGATTTAATGCTTCCTAGAGGAATCCCTGAAACAAGCAGATACACTTGTTTCTGGATCAGGACAGGCTGGTGGAGCACCTCTAAATGAGATCCACTGACCTGACCTGTCCCAGGAACAAGCGTTTCTGCTCATTTCTGGTTGCTTCTGGAAGCGCTCCATCTCCCTTGTGCAATCTGAATGGAATTGGTGGAGCACAACGGAATCAGCAGGGATATTGCCCTATGTTAGGAGAAATAATAGAAAATGGATACCACTGGATGCTGCCCTATGTTAGGACAAGGAGAACTAATAGGAAATGAAGAGGGTTGTTGGCAGAAAGATAGATGCTAGCCTTCCCCAAACTGGTGCCCTCCAGATGTGTTGGACTACTACTAGTTGCATTGGATTACAACTCCCAGCATCCCCAGGCTGCAGTCCAATACATTTGGAGGGCACCAGGCTGGAGAAGGCTGTGACAGATTGATAGATTATAGATAGTATATATAAAATATATGTAGAATTATCTTGAACACTTGGACATAACTATTACAAAAGAGGACTAGGGAAATGTTTAGATCTATTAGATCATTCACCCTATGTGAGCCTAGGTTCAGTGGGTCCATCATCCAACCTCCTTCCCAACATTTAATATGGACATGATCCAGAAGTGCCCTTTATTCTAAGGAGTGAGTTATGCTTAATAATCTAAATGAGAAGTACTTCCCTCTGTTGCCGAAATGGCTTGTTGCTTTCCGCCATGCTGACTGAAGCATGGCTAGATCATGTGTTGGGTTCATGTACTTGCAATCAAGATTTCTTGTGACTAAACATTACCCAAACTCTACCCAAACCACAAAACATTTGGAGGAGAGCCTAAAAAAAAGCCCAAGTTTGCAAATTATAATGTGCAAAGCATATATTTATCAACATTGACACAAACATTTAAAAAATCAGGCTTCATTGAATATAGAAAGACGTAACACAAAATGTACCAATGATCAGTCCGCAATGAATGGAATGATCATTGGAGCACATGGAGTAAATGATAGGATGCTCCGTCAATTGCTTTAATCTTGCAATGCAAACCAGTACTTGCCTACTCAAATGTAAGCCCTATTAAGTACAGTGGGACTTACTATACATTCAACCTGGGGCCGGGGATAAGCCCCATTGAACTGAGGCTCTTACTAGGCATGGATAGGATTTTCCTGCTAGTCTATTGATTATATACATTTTAGGCTGCAATCCTATGCTCCTTCACCTGGGAATTAGCCCCCTTGAAACCTATATACACCAAATCAACCTTCTGAGATCTTCTGAGGAGGCCTTATTGGTCATCCTATGCCCAATGGTATTTCATCAGGTAAACTGCATGTAAGAGGGTCTTCTTGGTAGTGGCAACCACCCTCTGAGATGCTCTCCCACTTGTGGTCCAAGATGTAGAAACTGTGGTGAGCTTTAGACACCTCTTGAAGATGTATCTATTTATTCAGGCTTTCCTGAATAATTTTGACCCTTTTGGTTCTCGGTAGTGCTACAGGTGCCGTGTGTGTGTGTGTGTGTGTGTGTGTGTGTTCAGCACTTCACAGAGTGTGGCCTGCATGGGGGGGGGGGGGAGATCCAGAGGTGAAAATGGCACCTGGACCTTCCACACTTGCTCACCCCGATCTATATCTTCATATTGAAAAGCTGGTACCAGATTAATTATCTAAGTAGATTAATCTGCTGAACCTAAGAAGGTCTAGGTCTGGTCAGTGCTTAGATGGGAGACCACCTGAAACCCCCTATGTATACCATGTCAAGCCACATTAAAAATGCTCTATATATTTATTTCTTAAGGGTGCAATCCTATGCACGTTTAGACAGGGCGGGAAGTCCTACAACTCCCAGCATGCCTGGGCTGGGACATGACTGGGGCATATTGGGAGTGGCTATCCATGGCTACTAGTTCTGACTGGCTATATGCTACCTCCAGTATCAAAATAAGTATGCCAATGTACACCAGTTGTTGGGGAACATGGATGGGAGGGTGCAGTTTCACTCATGCCCTGCTAGTGGGATCCCATGGGCAGCTGGCTGGCCACTGTGTGAACCGAATACTGCTGGACTAGATGGACCCTTGGTCTGATCCAGCATGGCTCCGCCTCTTCTTATGTGCTTATGTAGGATTTTTTTCTGTCAAAACATGCCTAATTGGTTTAAGTGTTGCAGCGTTTGTAAATAATTAATGCAATAATAAGAATGACAATCTTGAATCATAATACACCCTAATCAACTTGATTGTGGTGATAAGATTCATGCAAACTCAGCAGAATGCTGGCCATAAATCTGGTTGGGCATCTTATTTTATTAAGGAGCATCAAAAAATTCTGGCAGAGACCAAGATGCAAGACGCATGGCACACCTGCGCACGCAACACTATAGAATCACTTCATAGGGACACCGCCCTATTATAACATCCCTGTTCAGGGGTTTGTATGCAACAAGCTCTTGGGAACATTATCCCATTATAAGAGCCTTCTTAAGCTCACAAATCTTTTTATCCCTTTAAGACAAACACTGCATTTTAGATTCCAGTATGACCTTCCCTTCTGAGGATTAAAAGCAAATGATTTGGTTATCACTCTGTGGCATATGGATACATTAAGAGAAAGGAAAAGTGTAGTTGATAGTAACAGATGGATTTGAACTATGCAAGGATCTGTTGAATACTTATAAATATTTAATTTGCAATGAATCTTTAATATAACATTTAACTAAGTGTTCTGTCATAGCTTGTCTTAATGTGATGCCTCTTCTGTATAATTGTCTAAGTGATTTCATATGAATATTGAATGGTTAATTTTTTTATTTTTTTTATTTTAAAGAGTCACTGCATTATGGGAGGGCAGGCATAATCTCACATAAATTTTATGGTTTGCATACTTGTCGAGTCTGGAATGTCATACTTAAAAGAAAACATTATTTTTCAACAACAACAAAAGTAAGACAAAATGAAAGAATTACAATGGCATCATAAGGCAGTTACAGTGCTCAAGCATTTTTGTTGGTGCTAAATCCCTGGTCCATCTGAAGAGAATAAGACAAAATGCTGTGTAGCAACGATCTGTAGATTAATGACAAGAGGAGAATACTGATTGGATAGGAGGCTAAGTTTCAAATCAGTAAGGCATGTTTAGACAGAAACAAGGTCTACAACCCCCAGCATGCCCCAGCCACCTATGCTTCTATGCTATGCTTCTTACCTGGGTCCCACGTATAGGTTCTCCTTCAATGGTAATGGGGAAGGGGTGGTGGACAATCAATTGTATCATAACATGGTTTATGAAGAACCAACTAAATTTTGCAGGTTGTGTGTGGGGTGTGTGTGGAGAAATAGGAAGAATTAAAGTGTTTTCTTGATAATTCTTTGTTAATGTGCTTTTGATATTTGATTGTTGAAAGAAAATAATTGTTGAATTGCCTACACCTTTAATTGAATATATATATATATATATATATATATATGAGCAGGATTCATCATCTAGCAATGAACGGAGGAAGAACTTGAGTAACTAACACATAAAGCATTGGCTGTGATTAATATTGATATACTAGCCCACCAGACATTCAAAGAGGGATTTGGCAAAATGTTTTGTTTTACTATTATTCTTAATGTTTATCCTGTCCTTCTTCCAAGAACTTTCATGGTTGTCCCTCCACCCATTTCAACCTTGCAAGGTAGTTTAGGTGTAAAGATGGTGACATCCATGGCTGATTTGGTATCTGAACACTCTGACCATGACACAGTACTGGTTCTCATGCACTATGATTAATTTGCCCTTTTGCTACTGAAAGACAGAGTTGCACTCCTTCCATTGCAGTTGTGGACTCATTGCACCTGTAAGAACAACAAAACTATTTTGGTTCTAGCACAAGGCAGGACAACCAACCCAGCAGATACAATTGGCACAATGCAGACCACAGTGTGCCCCAAAGAGAAAATAGAAAGAGGCTTGATGAGGGAAGCCAATAACTTTAGAGGATTGTACCACCTGTGTTCATTATTAGAAAGGAAATAATAGGCATCTGAGTTCATGCTATTCAACATTTCACAGGTGAAAGTGGAGACCCACATGTAACATACCGACAGGGATATATGAGAATTTCATTTATGCTTACAAAACATGCAAGCATGCCCCGTTGAAGCTCCAAATGCAAGAGCGAGCATGTGTCCACTGAAAATATTCAAAATTGTCAAACACATGCTTGTGTTCACCTCGTTCTTGATTCCCAGTTTGATTTGCCCAAATTTCCTGATTTGCCCAAATTTCCTCAGTAGACTGGATCAGCTCTGCTTTAGTCTATGAAGGAAATTTGCACAAACTTGGGGAGATTTGCACAAATCTCCCGTTCGATCGCTGGTTGATTGGTGCAAGTTTCCCGTTCGCGCAGAGCGAGCAGCAATCACAAATGCGAATGGCACAAGATGAGTGGTGAGATGATGTTCAGAGAATCCTGGTGATCTTGAGCACTACTTGTTCGCCCATCCCTACCGGCCACCCCTGTTATATATTGCTGAAAGCTGTACTTGTCATCTGTATGTATTTTCTGTGAACTATTGCATCCTGCTCTGTTTTTACAAGCCAAGAAAATATTTGTTCCTCAGGTTAAAGATAATGGGGAAAACATAATTGTCCCATGATCTGTCATCAGCAGTGGCCAAAATGGACCTTACCAGCAGTTACTTATTTTAAATAAGTAATTTCTGTGCTACCATTCTCCAGTGTTCATTTTGGAGCATTTTACACAGTTGGTGTTTATAAGAATATAGAAGGAGAGGTGTTTAAACCCAGGGGAGTCAAGTACAAATTTAGATATACAAGAGAGAAAATCACAACATTGTATATCAAAACAAGAAAAATATATATCCAATAATTCCAATGCAAAGAGCTAAACACACATTCAAATCAACAAAATTACCTAAGTGGCATTCACCATGCAGGCTGTGCACTGCACGGTGACTTAGGTTGCAATCCTGTGCACACTTATTTGGGAGTAAGCCTCATTTTACTCAATTGGACGTCTGAGTAATTGTGCATGGGGTTGCACCATGAATGCTAATCCACATGCAATTTATGATGATCTGTGCTAGAGAGAATCCATCCATTCCCAACACAGAGATATAACTTTTAGAGTCCCTAGAGAAAGGTTGGGACCCTGAAAACAATTCTAACAATTCCCACTAACAGCAGTTTACAAAGGCATCTTCAACATCTCCCCAAAAGGCAAAAGGCAGTGGTTTATGAGAAATCGGGACCAGAAAAGGGAAAGTATCTGCTAACAGAGAAAGATGGAGCATATGTGAAACAAAGAAGCCCTAAATGGTTTAGGACTAGGATACTGAATGGACTTTCTTTTCCCACATGAATCTGCCTTCCTGCCATGGTCATTATCTGAGGCCTTGCCATTTCCCTTTACTATCAGCTGGCTGGAATGCAGGACAGCACTTTTTCAGTTGTCCATGTTACAGAATTCCCGTTCCCAGGAGGCCCAATTAGCCTCCTCTCTCTTGGCATTCTGATACATTGTGAAGACCTTTCTGTTTCCCCAGCAGTGGTGTAGTGGATCCCGGGCTTGCAGCTACACCGCACCAGGACTTTTTGTTCAGCAGGGACGCTGAGGTCATCTGCCCGTGTGCCCCCTCAGACTTCCCTGTTCCCTCTGAGCTTAGCTGCAGTTCTCACCATCCGTGGGGAGAGGTGAATTTTTTCAGCAATAACATATAGTTGTGAGCTATCCCTGTTGTAATGAAAAATATTTTGGGGTGGCCTGGTCTTGAATGGCCGATTAAGACCCATTAGCTTTACCAAAGACTTGTTCCTGGTAAAGATGAAAGCTTCTAGAACTGGTTGTTAATATGGATCAACACAGGTGCCTGCATGTTTGGATTCTCCTTTGGGGCATGGCTGTGGGGGCTGTCACGAATGAGCACCTGTACTTGAAGATTTAGCACTACACCACTGTTCACTGGTCCTTTGATTTGAATCATTTTCTGCCTTGTTTGTTGAGGTAATACGTGATGGCTCGGTTTATGGTTTGATGCTCTGCTCTTACTTCACTGGTTAGGTTTTGATTGAAGACTTCTATAATTTTGTTTTCTGCCGCCTTGAGGACAAAAGGCAGGATCATGGAAAATCATATTACCCACCCTAGTTAGACTATGTCAGGAATCAGGCAGTGGAGGCTGGTGACTCCAGTGTTAGTCGCCTTGAGTCCCAGTATTGGGAAAAAGGCGGGTTATAGATGATGATGATGATGATGATGATGATGATGATGATGATGATGATGATGATGATAAGGGGGGCTGCATATCCCCTCTGGATTATATTCTGAATTTTAAAGGAGCTAGCCATGGTGCTGAACTCCATCTTCCAAATAGGTTCAGCACCATGGATAGCTTCTTAAAAGTTTGGAGTAAAATCCAGAATGGATATGCAGCCCTGATAACATTGGAGTCACCACCTCCGCTGTAATTAGAGATTTGTTCAAGTCTGCTTTCCCACCAGATAGCCTTGGTGGCTGGAAGTTCAGGCAGCAGATTAAGGGAAAGAAATAATAATGACTACTGCACTTTGATCCCTTTACCTTTGGGAATAAAATGGTTTTAAAAAAAAATAAACATAGCATCTCTCTTTTATTTGAATTCCAAGCTAGGTTCTGGCAGATATGTGATTCTAAAACTTCATTTCAAACCAAAATATCCATTTGGATATTTGGGCACAACTTAATTATGTTGTTTAATTATATTGGGAATGATATTCAGTTTCAGGCTCATAACTGCTGTGCAAGTTAAACTTGCTTATAACCAAAGTTGCTGTGATGGAATTGGCTTTGTCATTTTGCTGCCCCCCTCCCCACCCAAATTAAAATTAAATAAAAATGTAGAAAGTATTATCTGGTTGTTTCTACTGCGGGGGGGGGGGGGCGCTATCATATGAACTTTTCACCCTGTCTTCATTAAGTCATCTTGCCTGTGCTATGTATGACATTCAAAATGTTCTGCTAGGATAGAAGTGGGTGAATTTGCTCACTGAAGAAGTTGTGTTCATTATGATTATTGTTTTGTTATAGAACTCACATTTAAAATGACTAAGAAACCAGATACCCAGGAAACACGCACTTGAAAAATAAACAAACACCTAAAAATACAAAACAGGACATTAAAATGCACAAAGACCAAGGACGCAAGGGAGTAGTTGTGTCATATGTTACAACCGTTGTTCTTGATGAGCTTTTGATGAGGGGAGGAGGGGTCACATGACACTCTCCTTGTGTTCAAAGAATGAGTGAGGGAGTCATGGATTAGAGTTAGCCCTGCTGCTGCTGCTGATGTGCCCACTCCTGTCAGTGATGAATTCAGCACATGTAAGAAAGGTCTCTCTCTATAACTCTACACCAGGGGTAGGCAATGTGGTGCCCTTGGGCACCAATGTGCCCCCAGATACCTTTGTCAGTGCTCCAAGACACCCTACTCCTCCCAGTTTTTATTTAAATATTGTGTGTGTGTGTGTATGTGTTCTCACTAGCAGCTGGGATTGTTTCAAAGCAACTGCTCTCTTAATTTCCCTCAAATGCCTCTGGGCAGTTTACTTCTTGGTCAGTCTTTGTGCCTAGCCATGGTCACCCATGGCAGCCATTGTATGGTTGGGTCCAGGACAGTTTCACAAATTTCCAAATGTCCCCATGGGTCTAAAAGGTTCCTTACACTTGCTTTACGCCTATATGAACATAAGTGTGGCAGGATGCTCCATGTGAGAGGGGTTGGATCCTGAATGGGACAGGATCCTTTACATATGCATTTAGAGCCCCTTCATATGCTGGTGGAACCATGGCCAGTGGGGGGGGCATGGCCTAAAGATACTATGGATGGATTCACCATATCTGTACAAACAGAGCATTGCACAGTGGCAGAGCACATATTAGGTGTGCAGAAAATCACAGCTTCAAAGATTAAGGGGGGGGCATGGCTTAAAGATACTATGGATGGATTCACCATATTTGTACAAACAGAGCATTGCACAGTGGCAGAGCACATATTAGGTGTGCAGAAAATCCCAGCTTCAAACATTAACATCTCCAGTTGTAAACCAAATCAGAGGGCAGCAGGGCTAGCAAAATCCTCTAGGAAAATGCCTCTGAGGTTTTAGAACAGGGAGGGTGAACCTGTGACCCTCCAGATGTTCCTGGACCACTCCCATCATCCCTCACCATTGGGTATGCTGGCTGGGGTTGATAGGATCTGGAGTCCAGCAACATGTGGAGGGCCATAGGTTCCACATCCCTGCTCTTGAGCATTACCACTGGGCTTACTGGACAAAATGGCTTTTAGGGATGTGCGAATCAGCAGGATTCAGGCTCAGCAACTTTTTCAAAGTTCCATTTTCAAGTTCATTCCGACTTGAGGCTGTATCAGATTGAAAGCTTTGTTTTCTTTCTTTTCATGTGAGAATTCATTTGTATTGTTGTGTGTATTTTTCCAGTACACATGAAATGTCTCTGAAATGTCCTTCCGTATTTTCCTGCATATTTTTCCAAATGTACACATCAGTAGTGTGCACATCTTTGAAATGTGTGTATTCTTCTCCCATTGATTAAAGCATTTTTCAAAAGTACACATTTTTTCATGCACCCTTACCAGATGTGTGCATGCTGAGGAACAGAATTTTTTTGGGTTTGCGAATGACATTGCAAGCTTGGAAATGTACAAACTTCGACGACAGGTTGTGTCCGAGTCTGTGTTTGGTCTGGAAGGTGAAAACTGGGTAAATCCTGATAAAAAATGAACTGAAACAAATTTCTCATACATCCCTCCCTGTTTGGTATAAGGTAGTTTCAGATCAGAAGGAGAGGCTCTTCTCTGTCTCCCACCAAGAGAGGAAGTATGGTTGAAGGTGAGAAGAGATGGAGCCTTCTCAGTGGCTGTACCGATATTGTAGAACACCTAAAATGCAGGTGGCACCTTCTCTGCATGTCTTTTTCCAGCTGAGGAAGACATTTCTATTTGGCAGGCATCTGCCTCCGAAGTGTTTGTTTTGTTTAAAGGTTGTTTTATCTATGACCTCTGCCTCGGTATTTTCATTGCCATTGTATTTTCCCCCCTTTACTGAAGGTATGGTTTTATGTAGCATTGTGGCCTTAAATTGTGCTGAGCCACTCTGAGTGGCACATGGACACTGGAATGGCAGAATCTCAATTTCTATAGAAACAAATATTGTACAGCTTTACATTAGCTGCACAGCCTCATCCTACATTCCACTTAAAAAAATAATAAAATCTCATTTCTTCCCGTCGCAAATATGAATAAATTAACTAATTTTGCTAAATTCTTATAAAAAAATGAACTGAAACCAAATTCTCAGCCATCCCTCTCCAAAGAGCCACTGTCACCCAGAGCAGAGAACGCTAAGCTACATGGAACAATGATATAAACTTCATATAGATTCATAGATCATAGAGTTGGAAGGGGCCTACAAGGCTCAATGCAGGAAACCAGAGGAGGGGTCTCCCATCCAAGTAATAACCAGGCCAGACCCTGCTTAGCTTTCCACACTCAGACAAGCTTAGCCAGCATGAGCCACAGGCCTGTATAAGAGGGGGAGCAACTCATAGATTCATAGATCATAGAGTTGGAAGGGGCCTACAAGGCCATCGAGTCCAACCCCCTGCTCAATGCAGGAAACTGGAGGAGGGGTCTCCCATCCAAGTAATAACCAGGCCTGACCCTGCTTAGCTTTCCACACTCAGGCAAGCTGAGCCAGCGCGAGCCACAGGCCTGTATATAAGGCAGCTTCACGTGTTCGAGCCCAGACCTTCCTAATTGTTATTTTTTGGCATATTGAAAGACATTCTTAAGGCTGATTGGTGGGGGTGGGGGTGAGGTTAAATCCTCTGGAGGATTTGGAGTTCTCACATTTATTACATTTGTAGCAGTTTAATTAGTTTTTAATTGAATTCTAATGAGATACTTTTACAGTTGCTTTTAACTTATGGTTGCCCAGTCCACGCCTCCAGCATATAGTATGTGCTGCTCTGCACTAAAATGTTGAATTAAGTAAATCAAACATAAAAGATGTGTGAGTTGCGAGCCTGCTTGAGGCACTGCACTGAGGTTGAATGAAAACCCCTAAACAAACACTTGTTACAAAGCAATCCTTGTACACCATTGAGGGCCAGTTCTGCCTGTTGAGTGTTGGGTTTTGGTGATGTGTTTCTTTATTGAAGCACACTTCCCCTGAAAGCCTTATATTTGCCTGGCATGAACAGAAAGCATGATTTATAGCTTCCAAAAGATTAGGACAGATGAAACCTGACACAGGGCTGAGAAATGAAGCCTGTCAAAGGTTGTGGTGAAACAATAATTTGTTGGATCATAGGTTGCATCTTGGGTGACACACATTTGCAATTTTTTTCTCTCACGTAAAGGGGTTAGAAGGATTAATAAATGTGTTGTTATGAATAATCTTTAATTAGATAACATGTCAGAGCAGCTTTGTGAAGATGAGGCTGGAACATAAGTAGCATTATGAAAACCCTTACATACTAATTAACCCAGTGAAGTTGAATCGGTATACGTATGAACTTTCCATATTTGGAGGCCTGTAGTTGCTAGCATTTTCCAGTTCAATTTTCTGCCTCACATCTCTCATTTTGCCTTTTTGCATTGCTGTAGAGCAGGGGTGGGTAAGTTATGGCCCTCCAGGTGTGGCTGCACTCTAAGAGAGCAATCCTATGGTCCCCAGGAGAGCATCCCAGAGAGCACAGGATTGTTTGGAGCCCCCCTCCCAAGGCCATAGACACTGGTATGACCTTTGGAGGGGGACTCTGATTTCTGATCCCCCTCCCCTGCTCTGTCATAGCAGCTGTGGAAAGAACTGCACTGGCTGCTTCCCAATATAGCAAATGCGGCCTCGGAGAGAGAGGGAAAGGAGGTATGCAGGTGGGTAGGGAGGAGAGGGCCACTAAGGTGGCCATATGTCCTACTTGATAGAGGACAGCCCTCTCTTTGAAGGGGTGTCAGAGGACAGTTCTCTGTTTGAAGATATCTCTTTGAAGAGCTGCCTGATCCATGTTGGAGAGCCAGTGTTGGACTGGGACTCAGGAGATCTGGGTTCTTCTAGTCCCCACTTGGCCATGAAGCTCACTGGGTGACTTGGGGCCAGTCACTGACTCTCAGCCTAAGCTACCTCACAGGGTTGTTGTGAGGATAAAATGGAGAGGAGGAGGAGGAAGATTCTGTATGCTGCCTTGGGTTCCTTGCTGGAAAAACAGTGGGATATAAATATAATAAATAAATATATATAGATGATGAAGAAGAAGAAGAAGAAGAAGAAGAAGAAGAAGAAGAAGAAGAAGAAGAAGAAGAAGAAGAAGAAGAAATATGAACTTATGTCAGCCCCAGCCACCATAATGAATGGTCAGGAATGATGGGAGTTGTAGTCCAGCAACATCAGGGGGCACAGGTTCCCCATCCCTGCTGTAGCGATAGGGAGATGCATTAGGGTGTTGGGCCTGTCAGTTGCATCTGATTCAAGGTGCAACTTGGACACATTATGACAGTCTGAGTTTGGCAAATATAAGATATTTTTGTCAACTGTTTCTGGTATGTTAAGATTAATCTCAGACACAGTATTATATGCTCCAACTGTCCCTGTTTTCTAGTATGTTTTCTCTATCTCCCCCTCGCTCCCTTTAGGGACAGTAATACAATGGATTATTAGAGAAGCCACCACATGTTCCAGCACCTTGCCCAAGAATGGAATATTAGAGACTGGCCAAAAATTATCCAGTACAGTGAGGTTCAGGGAGGTTTCATTTTTTAAACAAAGGACTTACTTCTGCCTCTTTTAGGCAAGATGGAATGACACCTTGCTGAAAAGAGACGTTCACCACTACCTTTACCCATTCAGCCAGTTTCCCCCTGGCCACTTTTATAAGGCAGGAAGGGCAAAGGTCCAGCACAGAAGTGGCAGGCCTCACTTCTCCAAGGATCCTGCCCAGTGAAGTGGGAGCGAGCCTTGCAGCGGCTGCCCAACGAATTCTTCAAGCTAGTCCATTTTTCCTTCTCCCCCTTCACAGGGACCTGACAGGCGAACACAATTGAGCTGCGAATCAGCAAGATCTTTTGCTCCAGGCTGGAGAGATAGCTCCCTTCTAACTCTGAATATTATAAACCCTAGCTAGCTCCCCATGTCCTTCAGCAAGAAGTTCTCACACAAAGAAATGTAGTAACAGTGATTGAAATGCAAAACCTAAATCTCAGCAGGTGGTCAAACACAGGTAAAACCTGTTCAAGATTGAAATGCTGATTTGAGAACAACAGCTCTTGCTCGGGTTTGTAATGCAGATGTGCTTAGAGCACCTTTTAATGCTCGCAATAATCATTAAATGCTGAGTGAACAGGGTGACCTTGCTCAAAGGAAAAAAACCTCCTGAGTTTTTTAGCACATCTTGCCCACATCCTTGAGCTGTACAAATTGGAAAGGTCTCCATTGTAACTGGACAAGCAGGGACTAAAGTTGCATCCACCGGATCTGATTCGACTATGTCATCCAAGGTGGCACGGATACGATCAATTTTATCTGCAAAGTTTCATGCAAATTGGTTCCAGCTGGCTATTGAGTGGCCCATCTCCTCTTCTTGTGGGCTAGAGTGTAAAATTACTAATAGGCCTCTGACCACCTGAAAAAGTTCCACTAGGGCTAGGCAATTGTTTGTGGATGCAATGGTAGCAGAGAAGTGCAGTTTCTTCACTGCCCTCATTACTATGATGTAGGCTTTCGAAGGAGCTCTAGCCCATGTTTGATTGGACTCATTCTGATCAAACATGGACTAGAGAAATAATAAATAAAGATAATAAGTCCATATAAAGGGAATATAAAGAGACCCAGTGGATAAGGGCTCTTAGTTTGAATTCTGCTCAAGAAAGCAATGTATAATAAAAACAATGAAGGGGGCAAGATGATTTCTTGAGAAGTTAGAGTTTTATTCCTGTTCTGGGAGGCCACTGAAGTCAAAAGTGGCTTGATCTCATGTTGCCCAGTCCAGAACACCAGCTTAGGGGTAAACCACACAGGACCATAACTTGCATGTAGTTCTCCCATGCATAAATTGACCAATGAGGGGTAGGATCTAGATCAGGACCCACTATGGGATAAGAGGAACTTTTAACTCTTTGCCCCCACTGTGGTCCTAATCTGGATCCTTCCTCCCAAAAACAGAAGTTTGCATTGCTAAGTACTGTAGGTCCCATTGAAATTAATGGTGTTTTTTTTTTTTGCAATGCAATGTACAAGTGTAGGATGGGATCTGAACTGGGACCACAGTGGGGGTGAATGATTAATGCCTCCCCAACCCCACAGAAGGGTCCCAATCTGGATTCTCCCCACTGCACCCCAAACTGGAAATTTTGGGAGTGGTGAGAAAAGGAACCCTGCACTCAAGTACCAAAATACATAGTTAAGGTCAGGTGGGCTTTGGGCTTGGGATCATATGTTAAATGCGTGTATGATCAGTGCACAGTGTTCCCATTTCTTTTATCCATATGCTCACTGGGGTGGTTCTCACTGTTCAGTGTATGCACAGCCACTTTGAATGGTTTGAATTTGGTCCACCTAATTGTGTATGCTGATGTAAGCTGGTTACCGGATGCTATCTTGCTTGGTAGGCCAGCAGGGATGAGGTAGTAAACAGGCATGCAGGAAATGTTAACGAATGCTGATGATCAACCACTTATGCCTGGCAGACAAACTGCACTGTTCTATGTTGCTATCACGGTAGTTTGGAAGATGGCTCTGCACACAGACACGCAATCGCCAGATGTTCAGCAGTTCACAGAATTGTACAAATATACAGGGAAAATGCCTACACCTGATTGTGCAGTCACCCCAGAAGTTTCATCACACGTGTACACTTGGGGGTATCGGTGCCAGTTCTAGGCTTTGTGGGAGGGGTGAACAAGATATCTGAGGACAGTGGGCCCTGCCTTTTCCTGGAGTACACCTGCCTTTTCCCTGCTACTGTCACTGCTTACCATTCATTTGCCCTCTCCCTCTCTGCCTGTTCTTCACATAGGAAGAGAGCAAGGATGGTGGAGGCTAGTGCACTTCCTGCTTGCTTAGAGAGGGCAGGCGAACTGGCAGAAACAATGAGGAGGAGCAGTAGCAGCAGAGACAGAAAGCTCTAGGGACTGATAGATTTATTATATTTATATCCCACCTTTTGTCCTGCAGGGAACACAAGGTGGCCTATATTATCTGTTTTATCCTCGCAACAACCCCGTGAAGTAGGTTAGGCTGAGAGTCAGTGACTGGCCCAAAGTCACCCAGTGAGCTGAATGGCTGAGTGGGGACTAGAACCCAGATCTCCCAAGTTCCAGTCCAACACTCTAACCACCACGCCACAGTGGCTCTCAACTATTGGCAGTGGGCCCTGTACCGGGGTATGTGTTTTGGCAGATTTCCAGTGATATTGATCTCTGATGCTGGCCCTGTTGGGTATGACCACTTGTACAGTTATTCTTATGACCACTGGGTTAGCATCAAAGGTGGGCATAGCTGGGCACCTGCCAAGAGCCTACACCCCAGCAGGGGCACACTGACGAGAGCCCCCTGGAATTGCTCCTGCTCTTCACCATTGCAACCTGCTTGTTCACCTGCCTCTCACTCTGGCCCAGACAATGAGAAGGGGAGGAGGAACAGATGCCGCTGCCGGCTTGCTCACTGGCTCTCTGCCTGTCAAGCAAGCAAGCAAGAGGCAACAATGATGAGAAAGAGGAGGAGGAGCGTTAGCAGCTGGCGACAATGGTGGTGAGAAGGTAAACTCACTGAGGGAGGGGGACCCATTGCCCAAGGGCCCTTAAAAACCTGGAGGAGGCACTGTACGCACATACACACAACACTGAATGTGCATGCAATATAATGTCTTCACAGGGTTAAGCACTATGACTCCTGAAGCCTATTTCTTTGAAAGGAAAAAAAACAAGAACAAAACAAAACCAGTTTTTGCCAGGCTTAGAAGACACAAAGGTATGGTATGGACTGGTTAATAGGTGGCTACCCCAGAACTGGAGAAATTGGAGCCTTTTGTTGTTGTTCCTTTTCTTTTGCTTTTTAACAGACAAGTTGAGCAGGATGAGTTTTTAGAGGTGGCTTAACATCTTAGGGTGCCAGGTGCATTTAATAAACAATATTTGTAAAGGATGATTATCATGTTTTTGAAGATGTTTTCAATGCCTTTGGGATTCCTTTCGAGTACTTCAATGAAAAATAACCCAAACATCTTACAAAGAAGTATTATTTTTTATCTTCTTGGGCAGAGGAAAAAAAGGAAATCCAAGGAAACTTTAATGGGCATGGATTCTTCAGAGCTTGAAATAACATCTGCCATCACTATATATGATGAAAATCTTCATGAGTTTGAAGGACTTGACATGATGATGATGATGATGATGATGATGATACAAATGTAGATGTCTGAAAGCTCAACCTTACAAATAAGTCTACTGGAATTAGTAGCCCATAACTATGCTAGCCACTTATAGCACACAGGAAGCCGGGGGGGGGGGGAGAAAGAAATACATTTATTTCCAATTTAATACAGCTGCTTTGTCTAATCACTTGGATGCAACTCAAGGACCAGTATATTTAAAGAACTAGATCTTACCTTATGAACCTGTCCAGATGCTCAGACAGACATGGATGCTTTGCTCGGTGTCACCTCACTATCACTGTTGTGTATGGGAGTAAGATACAGGGCCCTCTCTGTTGTGACACCAAAATTGCGGAACACCCTCCCCAGTGCGGTCGACCTGGCTCCATCTCTGCTTGCTTTCTTGTGAGCAGGTAACCTGTATCTTTTTTTAGTGTGGCTTTGCTCCAGCTATTAGTGGTTGAATTGCTGCTCCTGATCATAGTTTTATTTACAATGATGTTGCTTATTTCTTGTTGGATTGGTTGGTAGCTGTTGTGTGTTTAATGCTTTGTTGTTTATGTATTTGTTTGAACCCATTTCAATATTTTCAAGTGGAAAAATGGGACAGGATGTATTGAATTAAATAAATACTAAAATAGAAGTAGTGGCACCTCTCACAATGTCCCCTTCTTAAAAATTAATTAAAAAAAAAAAAAAAACAGATAAAGGAGCCCGGACCAAGGACAAATCAAGAGATAGCTAGCTAAGTTGTATTAGTTGCACAAATATAGTGTAGTTCTGAATCCTTTACAAGAGGTTGTAACTCAAACATTATTCTGATTAAGCTATTGAAAGGATGGTAATGGGACTGGGAGCTGTCCTTTACCTCTGATCACACACACATGCCTCTTGCAGGCACTTTTTAAACAACTATATCCACCACAACTCTGAAGGTTGTCTTAAAGAAACCAAGCCAGCCAACCATATAAACTAAAATTCAGACATGGAAAATATATTCTGCTCATGAAAGAGATTTCCCCAAATTAAAACCTAGCCAAATCTGTGAGTCCTGTTCGTGTTTAGCATCAGGCTTTTTGATTTGCCTTGATGTTTTATATGGGGCAGCAGTGAAATCACCAAGTGTTGCTGAACTAATGTTTTGGTGTGGGAGCAGGTGGCTCTTTGCTAATAAAAAACGAGCCACCAGTAAAGCTCAGACTCTCTCTCTCTCTCATCTCATTGAGCTCCAAGTTCACATCGTGTCTTTAACCACCTGATGATCTTTAACTCCTAATTATGCTGGATGCTTCCCTTCCTCTGCTTCATTAACTTACAGGGATGCATGTTCCTATTTGCCCAGTTCACTCTGTTGGCAGCCCCTTCACTCATCCTGTTGGACTGTCATAAATGTGAATATCACAACAGCTCCATGGGTAGGTCCCATGTAGGAGCACAGACCCTGACTGTACCCCCCACACACACACTTTTTACTGTTGAGATGGTCACCATAAATGAGAATTAGTGCACAATCCTATGAATTGCACCCTTGATGCTCATAGGCCCCCAAACTCAGAGGCTTACGGGCATCCAGTGCAGAGCTGGAGGAGCAGCAGAGGCGAGCTATGCCTCCCCACACCACCTGCTCTATATTTTAGCTAGACAGCTGTTTTCGGACATCTAGCTGAGCCACTTCGGAGGGGGAGAGAAGGAGGCTGGAGCACCATCAGGATATATCATATCCTGGCCACCCCAGTCTCCTCCCCTCCCTGCCCCCTGGAACGTTCCCTTGACCCCCTCTCCAAGGTCGATTTCCTGACCTTGGAGAAGCAGCCAGTGCAGTTCTTTCCACACCAGCTGTGCGGGGGGGGGGGGAGGAACAGATTGTGGGTCCCCAGCTATGAGGTTGGAGCTCTGTCTCCAACCTCGGATCTGGGAATCTGAATTCTCCTATTCTCCCCCAACCCAGATGCTGTCTAGAGGTCATAGGATGGTTCTCTGAATCCTTTATGGCCTCATTCACACAAAGAACAGATGAAATGGTAATCTGTTCCTGAACAGGGACATGTAAACTGTACAATAGAGGACTGCATGATGGAGTGTTCTTCCATAGATAGATAGATAGATAGATAGATAGATAGAGCCCTCTGTACATTGAAAGCTAGATATCAGAAAGAAGAGTTCTAACCGAGCCTTTTCCATGGTATGCTAATTGTGTATGTGCGAGATTTATTTATATAAACATACCATGGAGGACCTTTCAAGCATGCGATCTCCCACCTGCAGTCTAATGCGATCCCGTTCAGAAACAGTTTTACCACCTTAGTTCCTATTTTTGGAAATCAGGCTTTATAATTTTTGACAATTCCAATCTAGAGAGCAGACTTATTCGGAATTGCTAGCAGAATTCACTGTGCAATATTTAATAATCTGTATTAAATGATGGATCTGCCTCCTTTTTGCCAATTTTCCTGCAAAACTGTTTAAAATGTACAATAGAGAGCACTGCAGTTTCAGTAATATGGATGAGGGATAGCCAAGTTCTGACATTAAATGAAGCTCTGACATTATGGGTGTCCAGGAAGTCCTAGCTGTAGGACTAGATGCACTGTTGGTATGATCCAGCTGGGCTCTTACTGCTGTTGCTTTTTCAAAGCACTCAAGCAGTCCAAGGAAAATCAAGTAGTCCAAGGAAAATCAAGAAGTCCGAGCAAAATCAAGCTTGACAGTTTTCCCCATCCCCAATTATATACCTATGCAAATGCTGCTGAAAAAATGTTCTTGTATGACAGCCCTCCATGTTGGTGGCCATAATACTTGTGTGCCTCTTGCTATGTGCTTTGGGGATTCTCTGTGTCTATGATGCCCATTCCTGATGGCAACTGTTGTGAACCACCCAGAGAGCTTTGGCTATTGGGTGGTATAGAAATGTAACAAATAAATAAATAAATAAATAAGCTACTCTGAGCTCTTTGAAGCATGATCAGGAAACAAATGTGATGAAAATAATGTTTGAGAGCTGCCCAAGAGAGCTGTTCAGACAAGGTGACTGCTGAATTACCCCCAAAATGGGGTGTAACAAAGATTTATTCAGCATCATATTGCTAAAAACATCAATTTGACCCGGATCTATACAAATACACTGTTGAAGATTACTGCAGGTGACTAAAACTAGGTCAAGTTTAGACAGACATACAAGGTAACAAAGAATCCAGGAGGCAACCTAAGGTCAAGCAGCTGAGAGTTCAGCGTGGCCACATTGTGAGTGCAGGGTTAAAAATAAGAACCAAGGAGAGAGGGAGAATGTTAGTAAGGATGACCATCTGTGACTCCAAGAAAGCCTTAAACAGTGAACCTGGTTTGAAGTAAATGATTACTCCTGTTCACTCTATGATTCATAGGGAGAGATTCATGTCTTGACTTAAATGGATTTCCCTATCTCAGGGACCTGCATTTTGCAAATGTTTGTGGTCAATTTGAGGATGGGGTCATTTTGGCCTGCTCAGGAGGACTTGGATGTGCTGTCCATTGCAGTAAGAAAATGACGTCTCTCCGGAAAGGAAGAATCTTGCAATGGGATGAATCTCTCTGTTCTGTAGTATCAGCTGGCAATGAGCCTGAAGAAATCCCATTGCTTTCTTCCCAGCAAGAAATTGACCCCACAGTAAACAAACACACAGTTGACTCTTTCATAGGGAGGCCACAGACCCCAATTCAGAGTCGCCCACCAGTTATCCGTAAGGAGCCATTCACTTCTTTTTCTTATTTATACTCAAAGGAAAGCTGTTGAAGGGACAAAGCTGTGGGCTGATAGGCTGGAAATATATATATTAGGCGGCCTTTGAAACATTACTGCTCTTCAGAATACAAGAAGACTCTCTTACTCCACCCGCCCCACACCATTTTCTAGGTTAATCCATTTTTTAAAAAAACATATCAAGCAATAAGCTATTGATTTCTCTCTGAAAATTTCCATCAGTTTTTGCTCCTTCCTTCCTTCCTTCCTTCCTTTCTTTCTAATCTTCCTAATCTTTGTAGCTGTTTTTTGTGGATCTCTGCTCCCCTTTCGAAGTAGTGTTTGTGAGTGGTTATAGGCAAGAGGATGGTATGTACCAGTAATGGACGTTGGAAGAATCTGCAACAGATTCAAATGAGTTTGGATTTCTATGAATCTGACCTGCGGAGCACTGCAACTTCTGAGATATATATGAAGGTATCCTGACTGACTGACTGACTGACTGACTCATCAACACCCAGCTCAAACCGTTTAATCTAGGAACGTGAAATTTTGAAGGGACATTGCTTTTATGACGTAGACACCCACTAAGAAAGGATTTTGGGAAATTCCATCCCTAAGGGGGTGAAAAAAGGGGGCAAAATCACCCCACTCTCATATCTGCAGTTCTGCAAATAGGCCTCACCTCATAATTGCTGCAGGAGCAAACTTGCTGCAGGAGCCAATAGGAGCAGTTATGCAAATAGCTCATACGACACTTAGAATGTTCGTATGAATTCTTGCAGGGGCCAAAAGGGCTGGGTATGCAAATCTCCCCTAGGCCATTTAGAATGTTCTCTGAGGGGGTGAAAAGGGAGGGAAACTTTTTATATGACTTACTTACTGTTGTGTGGGGGGCATCGTCACATAGGCTCCATCACGTTTAGACGGATCTACCCCAAACTTGGCATGCTCATTCTTCATCACCTGTACACTCTCAGGATTAACCTGATTTTTCTTTAAGAACAGATATTTCTGTCACAAAAGATTTCTGCTGCCAGCACCCAGCCTAAACGTTACACTTTCAGTCAGAGACACTGCATCTTTTCCATACATGTTTCTTTTAAAAACAATTATACCAAATCCTAAAATCCACGCGAGTGCAGCTGCGTGCTACAGCTAGTGTGTGTGTGTGTGTGTGTATATATATATATATATATATAGTTCTGCAGATTCTGCAGATTTGCGGACCAATTTTTTTATTATCATAATTGGGGGGGATTTGCATAATTCTGTTCGTTTGCAAGTGCACATTTGTGCCAATGTGCACTTGCCCTAATGCACACTTGCAAACAAAATTCTTGTACAAATATCTGATTCCATCAATGAATGGATGATGGAATAAAAGATGCCTGGCATTGGCAACCTGCAAAATACAGACAGAATGGATTTAACAACATCCATACTTCCCTAGTATCAGTGTATGGCTGCTGCTGGGGTTTTGTTCTTGTTGTTGTTGCTGTTTTTAAGAAGAAAAGTTTGTTTATGTGGAACTGGACACAACTGTGTTATTTTTGGATCAGGCCATGTACTCTTAGTACTATAGCCCCTATCAGATATTACACATACTGTGACAAAATGTTGCAGTATATTCTCCTAACCAGAGTGCTCCTCTTCAGTGGTTTGACCAACCAGCTATGTCCTTCACCATGATACTCCATTCCATCTTCCTCTACCCCCAGTTTTCCTCCCCCCCTTTTATAATTGGTGCTCAACGTTCCGTGGCTACTGAGCGTGCCCAGTCCTCACTGAGATTTGCTTGTTTTTGGTTTTTAGTGGGTGGTTTCTTGCTTATTTTAAAGCAGCTGGGGATGCCCCAAACATGTTGCTACCTCCCTCTTGTTCATCAGTTGCCCAGTTTTGGCTCAGTTTCTATCGGCACTCACTACCTGAGTTTGGAGTTAGAGGGAGTGATAGGAATGTGTGGAGTGGTGGTGGTGGTGAGAGCAGGATTATATATTCCTCACATCTGTATATTCATTTTAACATCTGGAGTGTCCCTGTGCATACAACTGTACACTCCAACAAGACTATGTTCAATGGTGACATCTGATCCTGTGGAGGGAGACCACATACAGCTGTGTCTTCCACTTGTTCACTTAAAGTGAAGATGTAAACATCAGTCACACACACACACCATCTTGATCCCAACCCCATCCCATCCATACCTATAACATCAAAAGGCCCTAAAATAGTCATCCTTTTATAATTCTCCAATTTCCACATGCTTTCTGTTGTATCTGATGCAGCAAGATTCACAGATATTTGAGACACTTCCTTCCATCTTGGATAGGTAGGTTATTGTCAAGGTATGAAATTGAAAGTCCAGCTTAAAATACTAATTGCAGCCTCAGTAGATCCAAACTCAAATATGGAGTTAATAGTTAAATAAACAAACAAGCAAACAGCACAAATCCCAATTATAGTTGAGGATACCATATGTTTATGTGTAAAAACTGCATCTGTTAGCAAAAACTTGCTCTGTTTATGGAGACCTAGTTGGCTCATTTGAGTTCAAAGATGTATCCTTCCTGAACAGGTTGAAAACTGTATTTCATACTGAGGCACTTTTATTCTGCTTACCAAACTCTTTTTACTTCCTAGTTTTTAGTTCACAAAATAAATTGCCCAGAGGTATCCTACCTTCTTAGTTGATGGCTACTCTCCTCTATAGGCCTTGTGCCTGGATACAGAATACCAATTTATTTTGGTAATGTATCACATGTATTCCACACCTTTTTTCCATGATAGAACCCTGGTTGAAGGTACATGGTTTGAGTGAGGTCTTGCATCCAGACCTGCCCTGACCTGCTTATCTTCAAGTGGGGATGGATGGACGGATCTATGTTTCCGGTCCATGACAGTTTCACTGTCGGTAAAGCCTGTACCATCCTGTTTCCATATTAATCTGTGTGTTTCATGTATATATAAATTAGTGTGTCTGGGGGGTGTACAACACTTCTAAAGATTCTGGGGATAATGGTATCTACGGCTACTACTCATGTCAGCTGTATACTACCTCCGATATCAGAGACAGTATACCTCTCCATATTAGTTGCTGGGGAACATGAGCATGAGGGTGCTGATGCTGTTGTGTTTGTGTCCTGCTTGTGCACAGGCATCTGGTTAGCCACTGTGGGTACAAAATTCTGGACTAGATAGGCACAGCTATTCTTATGTTCATATGGGAGGGAGTTGAACCTTGGAGAACAGCAGCTCTAGCTTCTTATTCTAATTCTAGCAAGGCATCCCTCCCAATAATTAAATAAATAAATAAATAAATAGGGACAAGTGACTTAAGGACAGGTAACCACCCTTGTCCCTGGTAATATAACAGTCAGGGATGTTGAAGAGTCCTTGGTTTTGAGTCACGAGTCAAGTCATGAGTCCTTGGACCCGAGTCTCGAGTCCGAGTCCTTGGTCCAAAATGGTGACTCCCAAGTCCCAAATAATTCCCAAAGCTGACTCGATGAGTCCCTATTAAAATCAATGGGGTTTTTCCCCAACAAAATAAGGCTACTTCAGATGTGTGGCTTAAATAAATTCTAGGTACAAGTGTGCCTTTTTATTTCAAAACTCTGCCACTGATTTTGACAAGAACAGATCAGGCAGACAAACCCAAAATAACCAGGCAGGCAGAGGAGGCAGGGAACCCCAAAACAGGCAGGCAGAGGCCTTTGTCTTGGACAATTCAAACTGTGGAACTGGTTAAGAAGAGACCAGGCAGGCAGAGGAGGCAGGGAACCCCAAACAGGCAGGCAGAGGCAGCCAAACCCAAAATGTCTGAAAGGTTGCATTTTAGGAAAATGATTTAAAAAATAAACTTGCTGTACTTCCTAAAACCTATCCATGTTGCATTTGAGGAACATGATTTTTTCTAAATGTTTGCCCCCCATTCCGGAACGGTGAGGTCTCATCACAATTTCACCCTCACTCTTTGCCGGCGATTGCACTCCTCTCCACTCCTTCTGGCACAGCCCAGGGATGTTGAAGAGTTAAAATTAAAAATATTGGGACTCGAGTCCGAGTCGAGTCAGAGGACTCAGTCCGACTCACAAGTCGAGTCCCCGAGTCCGAGTCCCCATCCCTGATAACAGTTGGAGCATATGACAGATGCTGATATCTGGATACATACAAATTTGCTTTTTAGATTTCTCCTTGTTAACTTGGTTCTCAACTGATGTCTCCTTGCCCTTACAACCTTATGTAGCCTACACAAATCTAGGGAAAAATAACTGGGCAGTGGGTTAGATCCAGACTTAGTCATGCTTAGATCAGACCCACTGAAGTTAATGGCTCAAGTTAGTCATGGCTAACATAAGCCCCATTGATTTCAATGGGTCTACGCTAAGCATGGCTAAGCCTGGATCTAAGTCACAATCTCTGATGCTCTGTGTAATTTTTATAAATACCGTGTAGATAGGGATGCATGGATTTTCTTACCTGTTTCATCTGTGTTTCTTGGATTGTCAGGTGTCTTTCGTTCCATCATCCACTCATTGACAGAATTGGATTTTTTGTAGTAGAATTCCATTCTACTTGCACTAATTCACATTAGTGCTAATGCACACTTGCACACATGCAGAATATGTAATGTGAATTTGTACAGATCTCCCCAAAAGTGAAAAATGTGAAAATCCCCCCCCCCCATCCACATTTTCATGCTTTAGTTTATGGGGGATAATGCAGATTTTTGGTGGTGGTTGTTTTGTATTTCTGTATGAGTAAATTAATGTACAGTTCTGGAAAGAAAAAGAAAAACAAACTGGTCCACAAGTCCACATGGCTCAGAAAAAGCCGGTCCACTGTGGAGTCTGTGGATTGGATTCATAGAAATCCAAACTCATTTGAATCCATTGTAGATTTCTCCACCATCCTTACATGTAGATCTGACTATGTGAATATCCTTATACAAGACAATTTTTTTAGCGGTGCATCCAACGGTAAACATTGCTTATTGGACATCAGTTTCTAATATTTTTCTTTTAATGCTTTCCCTTGTTTAAAGGCTAATATTGTATTTCTCCACCTGTGCTGCCAGTTTGCTGTCCTCCTGACTTCAAATACCAATTTAGTTCCCGAAGTCAGGGACTGCAATATATTGCAGATTCAGTTAAATTCCTTAATGGAGTGCTGGATGTTATTGAGCTGCTTATCTGTCTGAGACAGTGTTAGTCTACTATCTGGGATAATCAGAGGGGGGAAGAAAGCCTATTCAGACAGATAAAAAAGAAGCAGCTGCTGTCTTGAATGCCAGCCTGCCTGTTCCAGACAGGGCCATTCTAAAGGTCTTGTGCAAGCACATGGTTGCCACAGAGTACAAAATAGGAGAGCCATTAACACAGAAAATGTACAGTGATGTGTACCTTCAAGGTGTAGAAGCCATATTAAACCTAATGTGATTTTTTAATAATAGTGATGATGATAATAAAAATAATAGCTCAAGTCGTTCCTTTTGGTCAGTCCTCAAAACCTCCTGAAAATGCCTTTCCAGTATGTTGACAATTCTCTGGCAGTTCATTAATCCTGGCCAAATCTCTCCAAACTTACCGATGCATGGATTCCATTTTCAAATACCTAATTAGCTTCTCTATGGATTAACCACTGATGTTCACCACAGGTGAAAACTCTCACAGCTACGGCTGATGGATATAATTGCTCAGTAAATTTAGCTCTGTGTGTGTGTGTGTGTGTGTGTGTGTGTGGCAATTCTCTCCCAGCACCCCACTATGGAACTATGTTCCAAAGGGGCAAATAAACATAGCGGAAGGTAGCGGGCATAGCTCAGTGGTAGAGTGCATGCTTTTCATGCAGAAGGTCCCAGATTCAATCCCGGACATCTCCAGTTAGGGCAGCAAAAACCACCGCCTGAAACCCCGGAAAGCTGCTGCCAGTCAGTGTTGACAATACTGGGCTAGATGGACCGATGGACCAATGGTCTGACTCAGTATATGGCAGCTTCCTCTGTTCCTATGTAGAGAGGCTGTGACCTGCATTATCGCTGAATGTTTTGCTCACTATTTTGGTTCAGTGAAGTACTTTGCAGTCCCCTCTCCCTCATTTACCAACATAACAGCCCTGTAAGGAAAGCTAGTCTCAGGGTCCAACATGTTATGCTAAGCATGCAGCATGCAGCATGCAGCATGCAGCTGAGGGACCATGGCACTCTGGGAGGGTGGGTTAAACCTTCTCCCCCCCCCCCACTGTTTTACCCTGAAATTCCCCCACGGGTGTGTGTGTGAAATAAAGTCTCCATTGGAGTCAATGGAAGATCATCATCAAAGAAAGGGAAGGAAGAGTCAAGCCTTTGCTTTATTGTTTTCCTCATTTTCATACTTCCCTCCATGTTAATCCATCACAAGCCACAATGACACTTGAAAGCCTCATTATCAGGCTTTATTTCTTGTCATGCCATTATCTTGCCAGGACAAGAAAAGTCCCTCAGTTGCTCTGACACTCAAGCAGATGTTGTCATTGCTTCTGCTCTGGAGGGGGGGGGGAGCCCCAGACCTGCACTCCCCTGCATTCTTCCTGCCACTATGCCAGTGGTGCCCTGTGAAGATGTACTTTCTTATGTCTGAACCAAGTGAAGATGTCTGAACAAATCTCCTGCTTAGAGATAAACTATACGTTCTGCTAATCATGTAGCTGAGGCTGGTCTTATTTTTGTAAGCACACATGGCCCCAGTTAAGATTGGCACCATGACACTCCAATGAGTATTCTCTAATGTTTGTCCTACATAGAGTAAACCCACTGAAATGAATAGGACTTAACTTAGCCCCATGAACTTAGTAATGAGAACTAATTAGTGGTTAATTTGTTTTAGATGTCTTTGTTATATGGTATAATTCCTTGGGGCATAACTATAGATGCTCTTCGGGGAGGGTACTTTACTGGAATGCTGGATACTAGCTTGATAGGCTTAAATGAGGCATACGGCAATCAATGGTTGCTAGTCATGATGGCTATGTACAACCTCAGATACAGTATGCCCATCTCATGTCTTATTGTCAACCAATATTAGACCTGTTCCATGTTCAAGGGATGACTCCAAGGGACAGTGAGGTATAGCAGAGATCTTTAGTAACTGACGTGGAGGCCAGAGACTCAAGTTGGTTGTGCCTAAGAGTGCCGCTGAAGAAGGCATTTTAACCACATTGAACTCAATAAGTTGGATCCAGACTTAGTCATGCTTAGGGTACACCCACTGAAATCAGTAGGAAAACCAGCTCGTGACTAATTTATGTCCTATTGATTTCAATGGGTCTGTTCCAGGAGTGGGCAACTTGTGGCCATCAAGATGTTTTGGTCAACAACTCCCATTAGCCCTAGCCAGCATAGCCAATGGTGAGGCATGATGGGGGTTGTAGGCCAGAATGTCTGGAGAGCCTCAAGTGGCCCGACTCTGGTCTATTTTAAGCACAACAAAGTGTTTGCCTGAACGTATGAGGGCTTAAAGTGGGTACAGGGATGGGGCTATGTACTCTGGCATGATGACCTCCTACATATCCAGGTGTGCCAGCACCAGCCCCCTCAGTTCACATCTTGCCTTGTTGAACTGTTAAGGTTTAAAAGTTAGTTCTACTCATGAGTAAAACTCTCCATACAATTGGGAAGCCTGATAAGGCAGGGTCCATGATTGTGCTGGTGCCTTCTATATTTGGTGCCTTCTTGTTCTTCCTTCCTTTGAATCACTTTTGTGGTCATCCAACATTCTTTTGTGTTCCCTGTTTGCTCTCCCAGCATTTGACTACAACATATTGAAGCACTACACAACTGAGATTAGAACCTTGCTCCCCTAATAATGGTCTTTGTCATCCCTTCCCTCCCCAAACCTGTTTTTTCTTTTCTTTTCTTTTTCTTTTTCTTTTTATCATCTTTTCTTTACTGGATGACCACTGTCTTGTTCCTCAAAAGTCAGATCCACCCAGCAAACTTGGAAAGAGAAAGATGTGAGGGGGAAGCAGTTCTGTGTTATGACAATGTGAAGAAAATGCAAAGTTTTCAAACTGTTGTTCTATTCATTGTGTGCTAGTTGGGCCCAGGAGAACATCTGTTATCTCCTTCAGATGATTATGCAAATATGTCTAAATATCTGAATACCTATTCCTACTTTTTATCCTCTAATCTAATGGCTCCCCTGACATGGTACTGTTTCAAATTATCTTCAGTGAGTAATGGCTTGCATTTAACATTTTATATCAAACCTGTCATATAGATCATTTTCTGTAATATTTTACATAAATTAGCAATCCTTCCCTGATGGCACGTATGGTATTGCCAGTGGGGTTTTACAAGATTAGAAGTGCAAACAACACAGTCTTGGTCTCATCTTGGAGCTGAGCAAAATGGACTGGCAAAGTCTGAGTCATGAATTGCACATTAGTTAGTTACAGGGAAATTGCAGGGCCATTAGCACCAGACTTCTCTCTCTCTCTCTCTCTCTCTCTCTCTCTCTTTCTGGTCTTTATTGAGCACAGTTCTTTGGCTCTATCTAATATGTTGGCACATAGTCATTGCTTGCTAATGGCCATCCTGCCCAATCTTCCTTGGAGAACTAGCTGATGAACTGGTGCACTCAGGTTAGGACTTTGGGACACAATCCCAGGGCCCCACTCAGAATGTGCAGGAGAAGCCCCAAATGCAGAAGGGCTGGCTTAACACATTTGGGAGTAAGTGAAGTATTACTCATAACCAGGGGAGGCTGGTGAACTCCATCCCACAATGGAGCACCATGGATGGCCCCTACAAAGCTCCAAATAAAAACCTGCAAAACCTGCAAGGGAAAAGGAGCCGCACCGAAATAGGAGTCACCAGTCTCCCCTGCCCATAACCATCAAAAGGTGGAAAGGGCTAAGATAATTTGAAGTAAGCTAAATAATACATACACACTTCTAAAGAGTAGGTGTCCTTTTCCCCCTAGTGCTCAGGCTGGGCTGGGGGCTGATGAATCAGTGGCTGAACATACAACAGAGGAGCAAGCATAACCAGAGTCCACAAACAGTGTGAGTCAGATCCAGAGTAACAAGTAGCAAGCCAGACAGAACAGACAAAAGAGGTCATGCCAAGACAGTAGTCCAATCCAGGCCAAGGTCACTTACAGAGAAGGTGTCAGGATCTCAGACCTGCAGACGCAGACTTCTGCCAGTCTGATGCAGGAAACTCTGAATCAGCAAGACTACTTTTCTTACAAGGAATCTCATGGCAAAAGTGTAATGGTTACACACACGCCAGCAAACATATATAGCGGATCAATCCTTGCTATAGGCTCTAGTAACTTTCTCACGAGATTGTACAGCTAATAACTACAGCCTTATCAGAGACCCGTGACAACTCGGTTTCCCAGTTGTAACCCCTGCGGCTCAGAGTATAGGAGAGGGGCAAAATGATTCCCGAGGTCATATTTCTCAGGCAATCAAAGGCAAGGGTTCAAAGGAAAAACCTGAACTAAACTGCACACCCACACAGAGGTCAGTACTGACTCTGGACCCTGCTTTGGAACCTCTGTGTGATGGCTTAAGAAATCCAAGAAATCAGGACATGTTCAATAGCAAGTCCATGAAGGTTCCCACATGCAGAGATCTTGATGCCCAAAGCCCCTAGCTTTGGGATTTCCAAGGGACTTGGGGGGGGGGCACTTGGCCTCCTCCTCTGAGGCAGCCTCCTCCTCTTCCCAATGGGCTGGGACCTCAGTGGTCTCCTCCGCAGACTCAGGCCCCTGTCACGATGCGAGCACTGGCAGGGCCTGGGCATCATCCTCCATTGGGATCTCTCACTCTTAAATCAGAGGAGGAGGAGTCTTCTGATAGGGACATGACAGTAGGTCCCATATAAAATGATTACACCTAACATTACTTAAGGACACCACTGGAAGAAGTCCCTGTTTTCATCTTTGAGATGATGGAGGATATGTACTTGTGATTTGCTGCTCATACGTCGAGTTCGGCATCAAGCCTCAGCTGGAAACAATCTACCTGGAAACAATTGGATTTACAAAAAGCACTATTGTCATGCGAACCTGGCCCTGTGTGAGAGCTGATTTTGCACAAATTGTTTGGCATGCTGAGTGAGGTATGCATTGACTCGATCGATCTATACTGAAGTTCACCTTTTACAGCAGGGAGGGATGGGAAACATGCTTGTGGCTTATGCATACAGGCCTGTGACTTATGCTGGCTCAGCTTGTCTGAGTGTGGAAAGCTAAGCAGGGTCAGGCCTGGTTATTACTTGGATGGGAAACTCCTCCTCTAGTTTCCTGCATTGAGCAGGGGGTTGGACTCGATAGCCTTGTAGGCTCCTTCCAACTCTATAGATCCTATGAAATCTCGGTGTCCCTCCAGATGATGGACTGAAACTCTCACCATGCCTCACCACTGGCTATGCTAGCAAGGACTGATGGGAATTGTAGTCCACCAACATCTGGAGGGATGCACATCCCCCACCCCATTTTACAGAAATGGTAGTGTTAGGCTCGTACCCTCCTGGTGGCAACACTCCCTGAAAGGGATTGTGTCAGTTGTGTGGAATGGCTTTAAATGTGTGTTCACATGCAGCCTGGGTAAACTGTTGTCAGATTTGCCAACCGTAGTTCAGCATTAGGCCATTCCCCTGACTGGCCTTCCCTCTCTGGTCCAGGATGTCTTTTGCAAGTGGACTAGAAGCAGAAGTGGGGCAGTGTGGATGGAACGTATGTGTGCACATAATGTGTATGTGAGGGCAGGGCTTTGCCTATTGAAGGCAGTTTCACCCAGCTTGAGGCCTCTTCCCATTTCAGCTATTCCCATAATGGAGGAGAGGACCAGGATGTACCTGGCTGCTATGTAGCTATGAAAGATGAGGAGCCTGTCAGAAAAAAAAGAGGCAGCAACCACAACTCGGCATGAACGTGGCTGAATACTCCGGGATTCAAACCTAGACTTTTAAGAGCCAAGCGCTCGAAGCCCTGAGCATGGATGAGCAAATCTATCCGTTTGGGTTTCTCCCACATTCAATTTTTATTTTTAAAAAAGTAAAAGACAAAAAATTGCAGGTTCATGCCCTCCCAAACATGAAGAAATTGGAAAATACTGGAAAATTCGTATTGAAAACAAACTGAAACAAAGTTCTCACCCATCTGCCACCTTCCCCCCCCCCCCCCGAAAGGCTGTTCATCTTTAGCAGCTACACAGCAGGCAATTACATCATAGTCCCCTCCATGCTGGGAATAGCTGTATCTGTTGAATCTGGCCAGTGAAGATAGGTGAGAATTTTCAGTTCAGTTCATTTTTATAGGAATTTACCGCAAAAAATTCTCTCTCTCACACACACACACACATTGACATAAGTCAAAACCAAGGAATACTTCACCGCATGAAAGGAGTCCTGCAAAAATGACCAGGGGGAAAAAAAAAACCCAATCCCTCTAGAGCAGTGGTTCCCAACCTTGGGTCCCCAGAATCCATTGTCATTACCCATTCTGGCTGAGCATGCTGGGAGCTGTAGGCCAGCAACATCTGGGGACCCAAGGTTGGGAACCACTGCTCTAGAGCAATGGTATCCTACCTAGCTTGGGGAATCAATTGCTTTTAACTACCATACAAACCCTGCTTCCCTCAAATATATTTCTGATCCAGTGTGTCAGGCACATAAGTTGTGCATGCTACAGCAGTGTAGGAGGAGATGAATCATGACTGACTAACATTTTGAATATGACCTATTGTATACGTGTGTGTAACTCTTGATAAAGCCTTCGTACAGGAACAGTCATTGGAGCTGACACCACACTATTGCATGATTCACAGGAAGGTGAAAGGGAAAATGAGGACTTTACTTTAAACCAAATTGGCTATTTGCTGTTGAGAGTTGCCCAAGAGAGAATCTGGCAATATTAAATCTGTGAACCCCTGCATATTTTGAAAGGTTATTGTCCCCATCCCTGCCCCACCCCAATACACACACACACACACACACACACCAATTATAGGAATTTTGGGCCAGTTTTAAATTCTATCCCATACCCCAAATACACACGGAGAAGCTGTCAAAATACACCTTTACATTGGTGGAACTCAGGCATAACATTTAAAAATTCCTTGCTACATGTGTTGCTCCAATTATGGGTAGCACATGCATGCTGATGTAACTGCCACAAGGGGATACAAATGTAAAAGCAGCAAATGATTGCTAGGACACACACCATAAGGAGTCCTAAATGTTACAATCATTGCATAGGACACTGCTGTGGGGAAAGGAATTCCCACTTGGTGGGGGTGCATAATGTTTTAAATTGATCCTGTGTTTCTTGGATGACTTTAGATGGAAAGAACAAGAAGGTTAGCTGTTATGTTCTAGTTTAGTAGTGGGTAGACTTCAGGATCCATCTCTCTCTCTCTCTCTCTCTCTCTCTCTTAGAATTCCAAGATCTATCAGCCAGAGCTTGGTACAAAAGACAGACTCTTCAAATTAGAGAACTCTGAGGCCAGGAACTTGTTTTGAGTTCCAGAACCAAACAGAGCTCACAACACTTCCACACAAAAATCCACTCCTACTTATTCCAAGTTTTCTTTGTTTCATTAGTAAAGAGCTGGAAGAGAGATGGGGGGGGGAGGGAGTCATTTTCTTGTTGCTATTGCTAAATAACTGGAAGTCGGAAATGCTTGCCAGTCTACTGCAGATCACCCAGGGATCTGCCAGGAGGTCCAAATCACCCAGAGATATACCGGTAGATCCAGATCTATCTCCTGCCCATCCCTGTTCTAGTTAAGAACATAAGAAGAGCCATGCTGGATCAGGCCAAAGGCCTATCTAGTCCAGTATTCTGTTCACACAGTGACCAGCCACTGTTACAAAAAGGCATATATGGAGCTACACATTATGTATATAATGAAAGATGTAGTTTAACCCATAGAGCCACAACCTCCTTGAGATACAGTTGATGGCAACATGCAAGAAGGCCTTTTTGGTGGCAGTACCCCATCCATGGAACTCCCTGCCCCAAGAGCTCAGGTTATTTTCCTCTTTACTAGCATTCTGACAGTGTTTGATAACTTCTCTTTTTCATCTTTAACTTTGTTGCTGTTTAAGTTATCTGCTAGTTTGGCTCTCTTGTGCTATTTTATTTCATTTTATTTTTAAATGTGTTTTATTCTGGCAACATGGTATAATTTATCTGATTGTATTAATTGGTACGGATGATTTTGATTTTTACCTTTGTTATTGCTTGTTGTACATTGTTAGGTTCTCTGGGCATATGTGTTGGATGGGGAAAAAACAGGGTGGGGACATTTAGTACAAATAAATAAAATATAGTGACATATATTTTAATTGGTTTAATTGGTAGATTAATCAACTAGGGGAGCAGTCCTATGCATGCTTAGATAGAAAAAATGTCCTACAACTCCCAGCATTCCCCAGCCAGCATGGCTGGCTAGGGAATGCTGGGGACTGTGGTACTTTTCTCTGTCTAAATATGCATAGGATTGCACCCTAAGAACACAACAGGATAGACATCCACTAGTCCAGGGGTGAAGACCCTCAGGCTCAGGGCCAAATCTGCCCTTCCTACAGCTCCCATTCAGCTCTTTGGGGTTCCCCAGATGGTCACACCCCCTTCCCCTGGCACCACTCCTTTCCCCCTGATTACCAATCATTTGGAGGTTTCCCAGATTTTGCACAGTCCTCCCCCATTCTAAAAGGTAGAATTGCCTTTCCTAAGGCTTAGTTACTAGCAGTAAGAGCTTTAAGCTAAAATACATTGCTTTTGGGGGTCTCTACCCTTTTGCCCCCACCCCTTTTGCCTTCAGCCCCACCCATCACTGAAATGCAGCCCCCACATGATTTGCTGGGGGGTGGGATTCAGCCATCTGGATGAAAGAGGTTCAACACCACTGCATTAGAGGGAACACTCTTATCTCAGAACCCTCCGTCTTACGCCCTGCTGGCAAGAGCCAGGCAGGGCAGGAGAAATGAAAGGGCCATTTTCACCGCCCATTCCTCCTCTGTAGTATGTTGTGCCAGGCAGGCCCCTGCACCTTTCTAGCCTGCTCACCTTCCTGGGTGTTCAGACAGGCACTGAGAAGCTTATAGATCCAGTGGACCCACATCCTGTCCATTCCCCACCACAACATCGCCTTTCCTCCATCCCCTGTCCTCTTCCAAGGTTGCAACACTGACTTTGGGAGATGACGCCACCGTGGAGCTTTCCACGGCAGCTGGGAGGGATGGGCATGGGAAATTCAAGTGAGGATTACCCCCTCCAAGGCCCTAGCTTTGCCCGTGGCATTGGAGGAGAAAATCCCTCCCCTTCAGGGGCCTGATAGAATTGCTCTGTAAAGCTTTAGATGGTGAAGTTCACGCTTGAACAGTGGGGCTATGAGTCAAATGTAGAGTTATTTGCTTAGGCTATTACAGCTCAGGTGTGTTGTAATAATAGGGAATGGAAGAAGGTATTAAATATTATTTCCTTCGTAATAATAAGTGGCAGTATTTGTGTATCACATTGCAAGTTACCTTGCTGGAAGAATAACACTTCATATTGATCTGCTGGCAATAGGCAAATGTGTGTCAATTTAATTATTAATCGATCATTTAAAAAGGCAGATGATTAATCAGCTAAAAGCTCCATAATTGGTTGACGGACCCAATTACATATAGCTTCGCAATGTTACTTCTGCAAATACCAGCTAATTAACAAATGCTAGGAGTGGAGCTTTTTGTTTTCTTTCTTTCTTTCCCTTCCCAATAAAACTTTTAATAGCATAATATCAGTGCTATTAATCCCTTAGAAACTATAAAGGCTTTGGGGATTTAATTTGGGTCTGAATAAAGTGCTGAACGAGACAGTATTCAAGGTAGAGAACACTTTTCCTTTGTATGAGGAAATGCTAATTTCCCATCAAATATAAACAAAGTGGAATTTAAATGAGTTCATGGTAAACACTGCACAATGGAGCTTTTCAGAGGATACTGAAGGGAGCTGGCTGCCTCATTGCAGCAGCGTTTCAGAGTGAACGCTTTGCCTCCAGTGGGGAGCAGAATGTAGAGCTGGGAGCTGAACGGGGTCCATAGCTCACTGGTAGAGCACATGCTTTGCATGTACAAGATCCCAAGTTCAATCCCCAGGATTCTCCAGTAGGCAGGAAAGACTTCTGCCAGAGTCTTTGGTGATGCGCTGCCAGTCACAGCGGACAGCACTGATTCATATGAGAGCTGCACAAGGAGCAGGGTGAAAGCAGGCCACAACATAATTGAATTACCGTAGTAGCCATTCCATCAGGCTGCAGCGAGGGAGAGGTGGGAAGCAGGGCCGTTCCATTGGCTCTGCTGAGAAAAACAGCTCCATCAGGCTTTTCTTCTCCCTCACCTCTCATTTAGCAATGGCTGTTCCATCAGGCTGCAGGAGAGGGAGTGATGGGTTCTTTCTGTGCAGCTGGAGTGAAGGGCAGCTCCCCAAGTGCGAGTCCCCAATTCCTAGGTTGGAGCTCTGTTTCCAGCCTCAGATCTGGGAATCTGAAGACTCCTATGGCCCCCTAGACACTCTCTAGGGGGCCAAAGGATCACTCTCTTAAAGTATTTTTATCCTGTATCTCAGCCAAAAAGACTCCTGGAGTGACTTACAAACAATCAGTTAAACAAGGCAGCATCTTAAAAATACATGACACACAAAGAAAAAGGGATGGGGAGGGAAGAGGATGAAAATACAAACAAATTTTCATGTGAAAACAGCAAAGTGGATATACTCACTTGTCAGAACGAGCTTCAAGGTGGAAATTGGAGAACTTTGACAAGCTTGAATTTTCTTGATTTGCACATCCCTAGTTTGTATCGGAGGAAGTGTACAGGGGTTATTGCATTCACAATATGTGCATTTCCTCCATCATGAATCCACCATTAGATATTACCAACAGGAACAAAGGCAACAGCCATAGCACACTGGTGTCTTTTCCTGCTGGTGTAACACAGCATTGCACTTTCCAGATGTCCCTTTGTCTTCATGTACGTTCCAGCTGCAATCCAATCCATACTTACTTGGGAGTAAGCTGTATTCAACCCAGGAGTCCTTGCTTCTGACCAATTGTGCATTGGGTTAGGCTGTCCTTTCCTCTCTTTCAAACACAGATGCTTGGCGGAGAGGCAGAGAAAGCTCAAACAGAGCTTCTCTAGTGCATTGTCCTGTTTCCCAGCTGTGAGGCCATGCCTGCAAACAAACGTTATTCATCAGAAGTGATCAGGTGAGTTGCTAATTACAAGCCAGGGATCAATAGGTAAAATCCCATTAATGTCGATGATATCCATTCTCAGTAGGTGGACTTAGGGTCACAGCTCAGTGTGCTGGCCAGTCTTGTTTGTATTGGCTTTTTGGGCAAGTATGTTACAATTCCAGCCCAAGGAAGGAGTGAGATAGTGCTTCTCTAGCAAAGTTGCAGTACACATATGCAATCCTTATGCCTAGGGCGACTTTAGGGTAGCCAACTTTTCTTTTCTTACCGGATCAGCTCTTCTGCCTGAAAAAGCAGCCTGATATGTGGAAATGAAGTAGGGAGAGAGAAGATCACTCACCCTTTGTCTTGGTTGTGTTCTTCTATTCCTCATTGCCCTACTACTGCTCTTTATCTAGGACAGAGCACTACAAGGGTGTTTTTGTATACCTCTTCCATTTCCTTCTTTCCCTTTTCTTCCTTTTCTTTGTCTAACTACTAGCCCTTTAAGTTGGGGATAGAGAACCTCAGGCCTGAGAGCCAATTCTGCCCCCCCCCCATCCCAATCTGGCCCGCCGGGGTTTCCAAGTAGGCCACATCCCATTCCCCGGCCCACCAATCATTTGCTGGTGGGTGTCCCAGCTTTTGTGCTGTTTTTCCCACCATTTTAAAAGGTTGAAGTGCCTCTCCTAAGAGCTTTAAACTGTGATATGTTGGCATTTCTGTATATTTTGTATTTTGGCTCTACTCCTTTCCCCTTTGGCTCTGCTTCCTTTTCTTTTGTCCCCATCCACCACCGGAATGCAGCCCCCAAGAGCTTCTGTGAAACTGAATTCGGCCCTTGGGCTGAAAGAAGTTCCCTCCTCCTGCTTTTAGGCTGCAAGGATCAGCACTATATTGGCTACATGCAGGTTTTTATAAAAAAAATCCATCTCAGGTTTTTTAAAATTCATCTAGAAGAGAGACCCCCTCCTTCAGTCATATGCTTAACGTGTTCAAAGAATATGTGTGGACAAGGTAGTGGGGATTTAGTCCTCATTCCCCCCCTCCTGCTTTTTGTTGTTGCTGAATGAGTAGAGCAAACTAAGACTGGACCAACTTTCTACCCAAGTTTCCCGAAAATATGCTGTCCCTGCAAAAGCAGGGACCCATTTTCTACTGATTTCTTTGTGTATGTGTGTCTGGGAGTGGGAGGCATAAATGTCACTGAAATTTTTCAAGGGGGGACTTGTCGCTTATCTTCCTTAACCTTTCAAGATGACCAAGGTGTTTCCATTTTCTAAAGCCCTGCAAACACTCACAGAGGTGAAATGCTCTCTCTGCAGCTTCCTGCTGGACAAATGTCCCAGAATGTCGTAGGATTAACGTGTTGGAGTGTGACGTGGTATCACTCCCAGGGCATTCCAGGAATTATTGACTGGTAAAAAGGTAAATGGCTAAAACCCAAGTTGGGTTGCCATAATAATAATAAATATATAAAAATAGGACTGGTAAAAAGCTGTGGAGAGAGCCTGGTGCTACTGTTGCATGGCATGGCTGTTTTTTAAGTAAAAAAAATTGAGGACCCCCCCCAACCCCTTTGACCACTTTGTAAAGTAAGGTAAACAGCACCTCCTCTCCCTGAAATTTTGGAGACATGTCTCTTTTTCCCCCTTTTCTTTTTGTGGGGAGACATTTTGCGCCCACCCACCAAACGAATGGTCAGAAAAGACATTTGGCCCCAGCCTTGGAGCATGCATCTGAAAAAGCTAGAGACAAGACAACCCCCACTGTGGTGACCAGCAGAGGGAAAGTTGTTAATCCTCCTAGGTGAGAAGGCAAGTGACAAATGCCCAGTCTGATGCGATTTACTTTTTTCAGCCATTGTGTTTTGGTTCAGTGCTTGTTCAGGGTGTCTGCATTAGCATGAGTAAACTGATCTCAAGGTTTTAATACAATGACCCTCCAACCTGATGTATTTTGCTCACAAAACTGTCTGGCCCCGTGAGAAACAGTTAGTTAATATTCAAGACTTCAGCCTTAAGCCACATCTTAATTCTAATACCAATATGGAATAAGGCACGTGATTTGGAGACTCAAAAGAGGGAAGAAAGGAAAACAACAACAAACAACAACACTTTGTTCTATATTCCGGTGTATACAAATGCATATTCATAAAAGGCAATGATGCTCTCTCTCTCTCTCTCCTCAGCCCCCAACCATTTTGTCATGAAAAGTCTCCATAACTATTACTCTGGGAATAGGAGGGGTTTTTACAATCCTCTCTGTATCACCTCCAATCTCCATTAGGTGATATTTCACAGCCTTCCTATCATGGCCATAAAATGTGACTTTTAAGGAACAAACCGGGGCTGTTTAGCTTGCTTAACTTAAGAGCATCTATGTTTAGCTTTTCTGATTTATACAGCTGCTTGGGGAATGGTAAAATCTTATTGCCTTCCTAAAAAATATTGTTAAAACCCCTTAGGGCATGATCTGGTCAAAGTGATGCACTTTCAAATCCCACTGATTTCAGTGGGATAGTTAAGTGTGCGCTTAAATCTCTTGCATCAAATCAATGGGTGTTAAAATGGCTCCACTTTGACTGGGCCATGTCCCTTCTTTGTGCGTAAGTCTTTCCATAGAACAGGGAGCAGGAGTGGGAGGGAAATAAGCTTCCAGGTCCCAAAGCGGGAAAGAGTTAGGGAACTTTTTCATTAGTAGGAGGAGAGGGTTAGATAAGAAAGCATAACCAGGGCAAATGCTCCTTGATTTAGTCTGTTTCCCAGATTGGATGTGCCACTGCAAAATAGGATGAACGATCAACTGCATGAAAGAAAGAAAAAAAATAATAACACACACTCATAAATGAAAACTCAGTAAATGCCCCCACACACTCATTACATTCTGTGGAAGTGTGACATTTGGAATAAGCAGGATCACAATCATGGGGAGGGTGGCTAGACCCCTCAGGAATATTGGCCTGGTTCATACATAATGATAAGCCAGAATTCTAAAGAACATACAAGTATGCATGGTTTGTTTAGCGTTATGTCCGAATTGGAAACTCCAAATTTGGGACTTCCCAGTTTGGATGTCATGCTAAACAAACCAGGGATAGAGAGGCCCTGGCTTGTGTAGCCACTCCCGCTGGCAGGAGGAGCCAGAATTCTAAAGAGATATCAGGAAAAGAAGGGGGATAGCATTCTACCCAATTTCTCACTAAGAAGTAATGTTTCTTTCACCTTCCATGGTTCTGGCCAAATGAGTGCAGAGACAATCTTAAAATCTATTTTAAAATTATTTAATTGCATTCAATAATAAAACATATTAGGCTACCTGTGTTTATGTTCTTGCTGTCCTGTAGCCTAGCCTTCCTCATCATGGTGTCCTCCAGATGTTTTGGACTACAATTGGTCATGCTGGCTGGAGTTGATAGGGATTGTAGTCCAAAACATCTGGAACACCAGATTTGGGAAGGCTTCTCTGCCTTCTCATCCAAATTCCCTGCAGTGATCCTGCCACATCACAGTTCCCAGGCTATGAGTCTGGGAATAGAAGACATCCTAGGAGACATCACCAAGGTTCTTTTGGGTGGTGATGATGATGATGATGATGATGATGATGATGATGATGATGATAGCAAATCATGAATGCTAAATGTAAGGCTATCTGGTGGCCTTCGTAGATTTGAATTCAGCCAATGGTTTGAGTATCAGACTTGGACTGGGAAGACCCATGCTCAAGTTGCCACCTAGTCATGGAGGAGATCACTGGGTGACTTTGGGCTAGTCACTCTTCCTTACCTAATCTATCTCACACAGTAGTGTTGGTTGTGAGAAGAAACAGGGGTAGGCCTTTTTTTCCTGAGCTGCTTTGAGAAAAGGTGATGGGGGAAGGAACACACACGCACACACACTGAGCCAGCACTGGCCCATTCTCATATTTGCACTTGTGACAGGGAGGAAAGTGGAGGCAGCCTAGGCTGCTTTCTCTGTTCAAACCAAAGGGTCACATTGATGGAGACGTCTTGCGTGAGGTCCAGTAATTGTTCTCATTCGCCGACTGAGGAGGAGCCACAAATTCATGCAAGTCCCTTCCCCCCAATTTTAAATTTACCATGCCAAGGAGACCACTTGAGTGTGAGTGGTGATTTTACATGAGTAGGGCAGCTGACCAAATTCTCCAAACTGGCTGCTTGTACCAGTTTAGTATCAATGTGTTTTCCACCAATGGAATGTTTATTGCAGCTAGGAGAAAATGGATGCTTCCGTGTTTCAACACAGCAAGTTGCACCAGTTAAACCACTAATCAAATCTGATATCTGGGAGGGAACATTTTAACCCTTTGTGCTTCACTAATTATCATCCATGCCTTATTAGGGATAAAGAAACTTTATCAAAAAGCTGGCTTTCAATGAGTCAAACCTTCCAACTACAATCCCTGTAGTACTGAATACCTCCCCCCTCCCGCCATTGACCCAGCCATTTATAGCAGTTGTGTGTTACCATCACATCAAAATGCCTTTCTAAGTGTTATGACCTGCTAGCTTGTTGAGGACAAATACAATCTAAGTTTGAGGCCATGGAAACTCTTTGGTACTGTAGCATGCCAGGGGTCGTTAAAAGATTGGCAATGGCTTCTTTATTCTATGTACTCATTTGGTGCCAGTTGTTCCCAAACATGCAAGAACCAGGTTCAGCCAATAATGTTTAGGTTGGTAAAGAGATGTGAAAGCCTGGAGGGAGGGGGGGGATGAGAGTGTGTGTTCTTTTGGCAGGCAGAAGTAAAATAAGTTTAGATTAGATTTTTTTTTTTAAATGTATTGCACATATTTCATATTCCCCCCCAATATTTTTTTTGAATATTTGTTTATATATCATAGCTACAACAGTCTATAAATTGCTGAGGATGAATAATAAACCCTCTGGTTTAGCTACCCAGATCTAACAAGCAAACTTTATTCACTGTTTGCTACAGAACCTCCTTTTATGGATAGACCCACCCCTCAAACTATGATCTTTAATTAAGAAAGAGTAGAGAGAGATCTTCTAAGGCTAAACTTGATTTAATCTGCAATACGGTCTACAAGGCACCAGATATTATTAGAATAATATTTCTTGCTGGTAAGAAACACATTTCTTATTCGTACTGTTAGCAGACTAAATAAAAGAGAAAAAAAATAGGTCTATATATTTAATTCCAGCATTTTGTTACCCCCACATGCACCTTTTAATGTTTGAAATTAAACAGCAGGGATATTTTGACTGGATGTTTCCAAGCCATTATAGCTTGCTATACCTCAGAGATCCATTCAGCACCATGGAGCTAGCAGAGCACTTAATCCACGTCATTGCAGAGACTCCAGGGTGTGTGCCCAACGGAAGGCATTTATTTACCAAATTAAAAGCACAGCAAGTAAAAGCCAGGGTAGTATTTAAGCACTTTTTATCGACTCCTGTTCTGCTGCTATTTGCTAAATTTCTTCCTGATGGAAGATGATGGATTGGCTGATTGCTTGGCTCTCCTAAAGGTGAAATGCATCTTCCATGATTTATTCCTCTTGCATTGACAAAACAGCTTTTGGTATAATTGGAGGCACTCCAACTCCTGTGAGATATGTAGAGGCTGGGTACAAATTCTCTCTACTTTATTGCACTCTATTAAACGGCTTTAAATCACATAATGGAGATTCTGACAAGTTTGGTATTCAGTGTCAATCCTGATAGCCGTCACTGTTGCACCTAGCTGTCTGTCTCCTTTTATGCATGCGATTTAAGTGGATGTGCCTGTTACGTATGCACACACCTGCCCTGCCGCACAAGGACAGATACATAGCCCTGGTTGTAGATGGAATATGGCAGTTACTTTGAGCTGGGAATGGGTCAATGACATCCACTGATTTGAATGTAGTTGTGCCTTACTAATAAATTCCCCTAGCATCAGGTTGCTCATTTAATACTGGATGGCCTCTTACCATCATGTGCCTGCCAAGGTGTTAAGATTGAGTGGCAGTGGCAGCTCCAGGCTTGTTGGGAGACATTGGGTAAGACACCCTCAATGGGCCTCCTCCCTCAATTATTCCACCTTCTCACCATCATTGTCACCAGCTGCTCTTGCTCCTCAACCTCTTTCTCATCAGCCAGTGAGCAAGTAGGTAGTGGCGTCTACTGTGCCTCCTTATCAGCACCACCACCATTGTCTGGGCCAGAGCAAGAGGCAGATGAAGGCGGCTGCAATGGTGAAAAGGAGGAGCAAGTCCAGGGGGTTCTTGACAGTGGTCCTCTCTGGGGTGTGGGCCCCCAGAAGGTGCCCAACCATGCCTACCCACCTGTTGAATGTGGCTAGTGCAGATGGATGAGAATTCCATCTCAGTTCACTTTTTATAAGAATTTACCAAATTTATCATGGGAAGCTTGAGTTCTTCTTATTATTTTTTAATTAAATGGGGGAGAAAGGGAAACTGACAGATCCATACATCCCTAGACCTAGCTATGATTCTCCAACAGCATAATCTGTGTGTGCGCGCGCGCGCACGCATGTGCATGCATGCACATGTGCACGCACACACAGAGTGTGTTTTAGGCATAATTTGATGGCAGTCCTCCTAGCATTGATTCAGCAAGAGTGAAACAGACATAAATCCCATTGAAAGCCAGTGTGTAACTATGGATGATATCTTGAGAATATAAAGTGCTCTGCACAGAACAGAATCTAAATAATAATAAACTCTGTATACAATTTCTTTGGTGTCAGATGATCATATAGGTAAGGAATTGAGATTTTAATTTACTCGCTTCCCCTTTCTGTTCCCTACTTCCTCATTCTCTTATGTTGTGGCCAATTGCTTGTACATTCCTGCTATAAATTCTTGTTCTTTTTCAGACACCGATGCTAGCTGCAAGGCTACCACTAAGCTGTCTGGCTTGACAAATAAGTCTTTAACTCTGGGAACAAAAGTCCTTTCAATCACTCCAGAGTCAATGATAAACATACTAGATTAATAATACTGGTTTTCTTCTTCTTCTTCTTTCTTTCTTTCTTTTTCCTAAGGAGAGTTGGAGAGAACAAACAGCAGCCAAAACCATCAGGGCTTTTTTTCCAGGATGGGGGGTATTTTTTAGATATGCTCTGCTATTGATAGCACATTGTATCTCAGTAATGACCTACCATACTTATTGCTTGTCTAGGAGATATAGAAAGAAGAGTTGTGGACAGCTGGTGGCATTGGAGGGCTGTGAACAAAGATGGCTGAATCTCTGTTTCGGTTTCTACCATGTGCATTAAAAAAGAAAAGAAAAGTACATTCATTCCATCCCCTTAATACAGGGGTAGACAACTAGTGGCCCTCCAGATGTTTTGGCCTACAACTCCCATCAGCCCTAGCTAACATAGCCAATGGTGAGGGAACATGGATAGGCCAAAATATCAGGGGGGAGCAAGTTGCCCATCCCCTGTGTTAATGAATAAAGTTGTGAATTTTGGTAATTTTGGAAAGTTCCTATTAAACAAAAACAAAATGGAACCAAAGATAATTCCCACTCACCTGCCCTGCAATAGGAGAGATGGGGTGGTGGGAGGCCATGGAGGGTTTTGAAGATAAGGATGAGGAGCGTGTGCTGGATATGGCAGGGGATGGTAAGCCAATGTAGGGATTTAATGAGGTGCACCACATGGTCAGAATGATGGGAGGGGAGAATGATTTGGGCAACAGAGTTCCAGAAAGAGCTGGGAGGGCTGAGGGGTAAACAATGAAAGACCAGACAGAAGATGCAATAGTCAAGGCAAGAGTGGAGTAGTCCATAAATTGGAGTTATGGCTAAGGGGGTGGAGAAGACTGGTGTGAAAGAATACCTATTATTTACCAATTTAGTGATTTTACACCGCAGTCCAGAGAAGTAGGTTCCACTGCATTGAATAGGACTTGCTGCCTAGTAAGCATGCTTAGGATTTGTGCCCATATCTGTTTAGCACAGGGGTGAGGTACCTTTCCTTTAGGGGTAATCTGCTGAGCGCTGTGTGCTAGTGCTGGCTGGAACCAGAGCCAAAAGTGGACAAGGGCCCCCTTATTTCTCTTCTTCTTCCTTTTTTCCTCTCCCTACCCACACAATGGGCTGCTAGAGGAGAAGCAGATGGATCTTGCCAGAGGTGTGAACTGATCACTCAGAGAGGGCTTTTGAAATTAAGCCAAGGAAGGACCACTTGCAGCCCTAGGGCTGCAGGTTGCCCACTCCCAGTTTAGCCTATGAAAGCAGGTTTTTTTTTTTTTTTTTTTTTTTTTTTAAGGAGATCAAACTGAAGGTGAGCTGTGTATCTGCAACAGAAAATCATGGAATCCCAGATTACCCAGAGAACGGTGACTCTCAACAGCTCCATTATATAGGGTGATTTTTGATGGTTCTTTGTCCATTGCAACTTTTAAAGGGGAAGCAGGGAAACAGAGGGCAAGAACAAGCCCGTCATGGTCATTGGAGGGCTCATTTTAGGATCAGGTTGCATTTGGTGAAGATAATGCTACTCTTCTTTTCCGTTAAGCTGTCTTTGTCTCAGGCAGACTATAGATCCAGGCCAAGAGGCTAGGTAAATTATTAATGAGGGAATAGCATTCAGAGTTTTTTCTTTCCCCCCTCTTCGTGCAAAGTATGCTACCATCTGGGGTTTTAGCATATCAGAAGTGTGCAGAATGCCTGCACCACCCCATTAAGAGAATGTAAGTCAGTTTTAAGGCCATTTGGTCATTTTTTAGTTTAAGGTTCCTTAAACCTGGCCAGCTTTAAGGTTCTGGTACTTGTGTACAAAGCCTGAAACAACTTCGGACCAGGATACCTGAGAGAGTGCTTTCTCCCTTACCAACCTGCCTGGTAACTGAGGTCATCGGAGGACATTCTCCTGGTGGTTCCACATGGACCTATGGCCCGACTGGAGTCCACCAGAAGAGCCTTCAGTGTGGTGGCACCATTTCTGTGCAACTCCCTGCCTCTGGAAGTCAGGCAGGCTCCAACACTGTGTTGCTTTCGGTGCCTGCTGAAGCCCTCCTTGTTTTGGGAAGCTTTCTCTGTTGCCTAACCACCATTTTGATTATACCTTGTTTTCAATGTATTGTTTTTGTTTCATCTATCTATCTTCATTGTTAACCGCTCCAGAATGTATTTAGATATGGAGTGGTATACAAATACTGTAAATAAATAAATAGTGTCTCCTCAGTTTCCTGGTGCTTTTGTTGTTTGACTTTTGGGCTAGAGGTTATGAAGTTGATCACCTTTCATGGTAGCCTTGAGGACATTCTCATCATCATCATCAGGCGATCACTCGTGACCGAGTAAGATTGTCTTCCGGGATAAAAGGAGGAAATTCTAAAGAAGATTGTGTAGACTCTAGCGATGAGTCCGTAAGTGACTGTGGAGGCCAATTCTAGATCCACACAGCTTCCCACAGTGAGGACACAGGTTACCAGATAGAAGATGGTCCTGTAAAGGATTCATTTGACGTGCTTTTCGCTTAGCACGTTTCTCCCTTTCACCTTGCACTCGGGCTTCTTCAAAGTCCATGGAACCTTTGTGAAAGGCCAACCTCCATTTAGATCGTTCATGGGCCAGAGCTTCCCAGTTTTCGATGTTTATATTGCATTTTTTTAGATTAGCCTTATGAACATCTTTAAACCTCTTATATTGACCACCGATATTCCGCTTTCCATCCTTGAGTTGGGAGTAAAGTAACTGCTTTGGGAGACGGCAGTCAGGCATTCGAACAACATGACCGGTCCACTGAAGTTGGCGTTGAAGGATCATTTTTTCAATGCTAGTAGTCTTTGCTTCTTCCAGTACACTGACATTTGTTCGCCTATCTTCCCAAGTAATTTGCAGGATTTTCTGGAGGCAACGTTGATGAAACCTTTCAAGGAGGTGGAAGTGACGTTTATAGATAATCCATGTTTCGCAGGCATACAATAAAGTTGGTAATACAATGGCTTCATAAACCAGTGTTTTGGTCTTCTTACAAATATCCCGATCCTCGAACACTCTATGTTTCATTCGAGAAAATGCGGCACTTGCGGAGCTCAGACGATGCTGGATTTCACTGTCGATGTTAGCTGTAACAGAAAGATAGCTGCCAAGATAGAGAAAATGATCGACGTTTTCCAGTATTGTCCCGCCAAGCTGGATAGATGGCATCACCAAAGGATTGGCTTGCACTTGCTGATGAAGCACTTTGGTTTTTTTGATGTTAAGTGAGAGACCAAGTTTTTCGTATGCTTCTGCAAAAGCATTTAGGATAGTTTGGAGATCATCCTCTGAATGTGCGGAGACCACATTATCATCAGCATACTGAAGTTCCACGACGGAGGTTGTAATTACCTTACTTTTTGCTTTCAGCCTGCTGAGATTAAAAAGCTTTCCATCTGTTCGATATATAATTCCCACACCGGTGGGAAGTTTCCCCTCGACAAGATGTAAAACCATGGCGATGAAAATGGCAAATAATGTTGGGGCGATAACACATCCCTGTTTAACACCTGATCCCACTTTAAATGGAGCACCATGAGAGCCGTTGTTGTCCAAAACCGTTGCCGTCATGTTGTCATGGAGAAGTCGCAAGATATTCACAAATTTATTGGGGCATCCAATTTTCATAAGGATAGTCCAGAGAGCTGTACGGTCTACAGTATCAAAGGCCTTAGCCAAATCGATAAATGCCATATAAAGGGGTTGATTTTGCTCCCGGCATTTTTCTTGGAGCTGACGTGCAGTAAAAATCATGTCTACTGTCCCTCTAGAGGGGCGGAAACCATATTGAGTTTCAGGGAGGATCTCTTCTGAAATAGATAGAAGACGGTTTGCAAGAATCCTAGCAAATATTTTACCAGCGGTTGCTAAGAGAGAAATGCCCCGATAGTTTCCACAGTCTGTTCTATCACCCTTCTTAAAGAGGGTGATAATTATGGCATCCCTGAAGTCTTCTGGGATCTCTTCTCTTATCCAGATTTTTTCGATGAGTTTATGAAGATGTTGTACAAGTTCGGGGGCCCCTTCTTTAAAGATTTCAGCAGGAATCCCATCTGGTCCACTAGCTTTGTTGTTCTTCATTTGATTAATGGCTTTTTTTACTTCATCCAAAGTGGGGAGTATTGCAAGTTCCTCTTTAATTTGTTTTTGCGGGATTTGCGAAAAAATCTCATTATCCACCTTAGATTTACGATTTAAAAGGTCATAATAATGCTCTTTCCAACGCAGTGCAATAGACTCTTTGTCTTTTAAGAGTTTGGTGCCATCTTTTGATTGTAAAGGGTTTGTACCAAAGGTTTTTGGTCCATAAATGGCCCTTGTGGCCTTAAAAAAGCCCCGTGCATCATGAGATTCTGCAAGTTGTTGAATTTCTTCAGCTTTCTTTTTCCACCAAGCGTTCTTAAGTTCTCTTGTTCTTCTTTGGACCTCAGCCTTTGCGCTAGCGTAGGTTTTTTTCTTGGCAGCACAGTTAATATCATTTTGCCATATTTGGAAGGCTTTCCTTTTTTGGTCAATTATATATTTAATCTCATTGTCATTTTCATCAAACCAATCCTGATGTTTCTTAGTTTCATATCCAATAGTTTGTTCACAAGCTGCAGTAATGGAGGTTTTCAGCTTAGACCAATGGTCCTCAATGTTGTCAGGAGGTTCCGTAGGTAGATGTTCCTTAAGAAGTGATTGAAGACGAGTTTCCTTAATAGGATCTTGAAGGACTTGGATGTTCATTTTACGCCTTGGTTTCCTTCCTTGAAGCCTACGTTGGGGAGCAATGTTGATAACCATTTTGGACCGGATTAGTCGGTGGTCTGTCCAGCAGTCGTCGGCACTCACCATGGCCCTAGTAAGAAGTACATCACGGCGATCTCTAACACGGACAATTACATAATCCAGAAGATGCCAGTGCTTTGACCGTGGGTGCTGCCATGATGTTTTAAACTTATTCTTTTGTCGAAAGAGCGTGTTTGTGATAGTGAGATTATGCTCTGCACATATAGACAAAAGTAAGAGTCCGTTCGGGTTGCTATTACCAACTCCGTCTTTTCCAATAGTTTCTGGCCATAAATCAAAGTCACGCCCGACTCTTGCGTTAAAATCGCCCAGGAGGATAATTTTATCCTCCTTAGGTATCTCTGACAGGAGAGTGTCCAACTGGCTGTAAAAACTTTCCTTGATGTCATCATCAGCATCTAATGTTGGTGCATAAGCGCTCAAAATAGTTACCTGTTGGTTATTGGCGAGCTTTAATCGAAGAGTTATCAGGCGTTCGTTAATGCCAGTAGGAACTTCTGACAAAGAGTTCACTAGTTCATTTTTGATGGCAAAGCCTACACCATGTATTCGTCGGTCCTGCTCAGGTAGTCCTTTCCAGAAGAAGGTATAACCTCCTTTTTCTTCTTTCAGCTGTCCCTCTCCTGCCCTTCGAGTTTCTTGAAGTGCTGCTATGTCAATTTTAAACCGTCTCAGCTCCCTTGCAATAATAGCAGTCCTACGCTCAGGGCGTTCACTATCTATGTTATCCAGCAATGTCCGTATATTCCATGTTCCAAAATTCAAATGTCTTTTTTGACCGCTAAAATGGTGACCCCACTGGACGCGGTAATACAGTCAGGGGAGAGAGAGGTAGACTATGTTTAGGGCACCTTTTCTAGCCCCCTCCCCATACGGGGTGAGCAGAGTGGATCCTAAATAGGGCTGCTCAGTCATGGATACAGCTGCCGAGCTGCTCGACTACCTCGTTCCTTGAACAGGGCGACTGAGTCTGCATCCACCGCCCATGTGCTGGTCCATGACTAGGGGCTTCCAGATTCACAGTCCTGCCCCCGTTGCCATTCGCCAGTCGCCATGGGACTTTTTTTTTTTTGTTTGGTTGGGTTGGGTTGGGTTGGGTTGGATGGGTTGGGTTGGAAGACGCCTGTGCGTGAAACTGTTTTATGTGGGGAGATCGGTGCACAACGAATCACCACACAAACTTGACAGAGTACGGCAGAGATCCAATGGCACGGTTACCCTGACGATTGGAAAACCATTCTCTGCTGCAGCCTTCATCCGCCTTCACAGCCGTTGTAATTTAGGTTTAATTATCTTCCGCCTGTTCTGCCGTTGAGGACTTTATGTTTTGGATCGTTCTTTGTCTGGTTCCTCTCCCCAGACCTTACCGCCATGGGTGACCCTACTGGGAGTACATAGCTCCCGACGGCATTGCTCACAGGATTCATCGGAACACGCAAGCCCACTCACCACTTCAAGGTGACGATCCGGCGAGGGCTCTCGCTCTCTCTCTCTCTCTCTCTCCTCTCTCTCTCTCTCTCTCTCTCTCTCTCTCTCACACACACACACACACACACACACACACACACCACCTCTCTCTCTCTCTCTCACACACACACACACACACACACTCCCTCCATTGCCCCATTTGAACTTGGGGAAGATTTCTCCATAGAGGAGGGATGAAATTGGGAGGGGTGCTCAACATTAGCAGCAGCAGCAACAGATCTTCTCCATCTCTCTTCACATTTTCTTCACCATCATCTAGGAATGTCTGAGAATTCTGTTGTTTGGGGGTGAAAACTTGATGGGTTTTTCTGGTTCAGCCCTCTGGAGTTTGTTCTATTTCTCCCCCTGTTGGCATCAATTCAATTTGTAGTGAGTGGAGCCAATACACGGATTCCATTTTTTTTTAAAAAAAGTAAATATATATATATATATATATATATATATATATGAAATGGTGGCAATTTGCACATGGGGGGGGGGTCTTGAAATTTGTGCATTTGGTGTCATAATTTTTTTAACAATGTATTTTTATTGGTGATCTTGAGCAAGTCCGCATGATCGCAAGTCCACCTATCTGCTATGTAGCCCTGCAGAGGCATATTCCATATTTATCAAATAACTTGTCAATTCCCTCCACCACCCACTACCTGCCCCACCCCAGCTTGAGAAGTGCCTAAGTGGAGGATGAAACTGACAAGTACAGAAAATGCACAATTTGCACAAATTTCAAGACCCCCCCCCCTGCCCAATTGTGCAAATAGAGTAGATTCATTGAGTGAGGGGGGCACTCAGATTAACTTGCTCAAGGGCCCCTCAAAACCTGGAACCAACACTGCTATAGGCCGTTTTACATTCTTCCATAGAAGTTCATTTTTCACAGTGATTTCCCAATAAAGGTACATGCTACTAAACTAAGGTCATTTGACCAGTGTATAAATAAAATGTTCTTCTTCTGCTGAGCAAGCTTCTCATCCCATATTCCAATTTGTGTAAAGGTGGTCTAACCCATCCTTCCTGATGCAATCGAAGGCTATTGTTTCTGTGTAACATTATACTGGAGATACTTAACCTGAAGATGGATCCTTGCTAATCAGCAGATCGTAATCAATCTCTGTGACAGACCTCAATGTGATCCAAGTAGGTGGTTAGTTATTGTTCTGGAAATGTGTGTGTGAGATATGAAGTAGGTAAACCAATACCATTTATTGAACCAAATTGTTGTTAAATTGCTATTCAAGCTTTCAAATTACATATACTAAATGGAATGACAGAGAATTCTCAGCTGAGTATGGTGTTATAGCTTACTGATGCAAATATTTTAGTTATTTCAGGTAGGGAGAGTGACCTAACCTCAAATCACATGTTTGTACCCAACAGTACATTTCTGTTGTTGAAGTAAGTAGTACTTCAAGAAGCATCATCTCTATTCAGTGTGACTGTGTGTATGCATTCAGCAAGGGTTATATACTTTAATTCCCAGGCAGACATTCAAAAGCTGCAATATATTTTTCCACTTTAGGATGAATGAGATGCTACTATACAGACTAGATGGACTAATGTCTTATTCTGTGAAAATCCTTTTTATTGGTTGTTTAGAGATACAAGGTTGGCAACTACGGTAACACTGGATTATATTAAAGTTCAACTTTATTTTGGATTTGGAAATGCACTTTGATGAATGAGAGGTAAAATGTTCACCACCGCATTGAGATTTCTACCACTAGGTATGGTGTAAGATATCTGAAATGGCTTTGGGATATGAGATGCTTGGTTGGGATAGTATGGGTTGTGGGTATGAAAGAAAAATATATTTATTCTCTACCACACTGTGGTCTCCGTCAGCATGCATGCTGTAGGACCTATCTGTGGTTGCTTTGGAACTTGAAATGCCTGGTGGGGACAAAATAGTTTTGATGGTATGGTGTTGCAGTTAAAAAGGAGTGTTAAATGGAAGGGTTAAGCGCCCCACTTCTTTGTTTCAAATTGCATCCAGAAAAGATATGTAGACTAAGGTTTGTGAGTGCAGTGTCTAATTTCATATTCTATGTCCCTGTGAGCACCTTTTAGAGCAGTCTTCCCCAACCTAGCACCCTCCAAATATGTTGAACTAGAACTTCCATAAACCCAGCTGTGCTGGCTGGGGGTTATGGGAGTTGTAGTCAAAACACATCTGAAGGGTGCCAGGTTGGGGAAAGCCTGTTTTAAAGGAGAAAAGGCACTGGCCCACAAGTGCTGTATAATGTAAATGATTAAGCAACCCATTCCTGATCAAAATCTAGATGTTCCACACAGGGATGTTGAAGAGTCCTTGGTTTCGAGTCACGAGTCTTTGGACCCATCTCGAGTTCAAGTCCTTGGTCCAAAATGGTGACTCACAAGTCACGAGTCACTCCCAAAGCTGACTCCACGAGTCCCTATTAAAATCAATGGTTTTTTCCCCCAACAAAATAAAGCTACTTCAGATGTGTGGCTTAAATAAATTCTAGGCACAAGTGTGCCTTTTTATTTCAAAACTCTGCAACTGATTTTGGCAAGAACAGACCAGGCAGACAAACCCAAAATAACCAGACAGGCAGAGGAGGCAGGGAACCCCAAAACAGGCAGGCAGAGGCCTTTGTCTTGGACAATTCAAACTGTGGAACTGGTTAAGAAGAGACCAGGCAGGCAGAGGAGGCTGGGAACCCCAAACAGTCAGGCAGAGGCAGCCAAACCCAACATGTCTGAAAGGTTGCATTTTAGGAAAATGATTTAAAAAAATAAACTTGCTGTACTTCCTAAAACCTATCCATGTTGCATTTGAGGAACACGATTTTGGAACACGAGTCCTTGGTCTCGAGTCCCGAGTCGAGTCTCGAGTCCCATTAAAAATATTGGGACTCGAGTCAGACTCGAGTCAGAGGGGGGACTCAGTCCAACTCACAAGTCGAGTCCTTGAGTCCGAGTCCCCATCCCTGGTTCTACACACCTGTAATGTTGAGATGCACCTTTTCTTGGTGCCTCTTAAAAATCTGTGATACAGGTGCTTGCTTTGACATTTGTTATTGCTGCCAACATTATCAATCACAATGGTGTTAGGAAATACAGCTTCAAGCACCACATCCCTAGTCATTAGCAGCAGTAGCACTCTCAACCCTATGACATCAGAGGAGAACCCCATATCCCACCATCAACACACAGAGTAAAGGCATGGGTCAACTCACAGAATAAAGCAATACAGTAAGGCTCAGATGCTTTATAAGGAAATGAAGGACCGGGACAACATGGCATATCTTTGCTGGTCCCAGGCACTCCATCCTGCACATCTGGATTTGGGTCTGAAAGACCAAGGAAAAGTGTGGGTGCGTGGAGAGTAAGTTGTAAGCAAGCACAATTTGTGACATTGTACAACATCATCACTGATCATAGGGCACAGGTGTCTGCCTTAGCTTCCCATTTCTTGGCTTTTTAGCATTTTAACCAGCATGAGAGAGCCTTAACTGTGGTCTTAAACGAGCTTGGTTTTTGATAATTGAATTTCCCTTGTTTTTGAAAATGATATTTCTCCCCAAGGTATTTGCTTTTAGATTAACTGCTGTGGGTGATCTATGGACCAAAATGTGGGGTACAAAATATTAAAAAGTGTGTGGGCTGGGGATAGGGCTCTTCCACTGAAAGCCAAAAGCATATGGCAGCTTCCATATCTTTTCACCCAGACTACCATACAGATTTTCAGGTACCCCTTCTAATTTTCAGGTACCCCTTGAGTGAAGGCATTCAAGGCAGCCTTGGGCTTGCATGCTTCTCCTTCGCCCTTTGCACCTTCAGGTAGATTAGATATATGTGCAGGACCCTGATTTGGATCAGGACCCTAACATGAGAGGCAGGGAGGCTTTGAAGATTTGGATCAGGTCCTCTGCACCCACTCTAGAATAAAATAAACTAAAGGCAGAGTTGCTATCCACAGATTTAAAGTAGTGTGTTTTTTGGCGCTCAGCCACATTTCTGTGCTGAGTGCTAAGAAAGAAACTTCTCGGCACCCAACACAGAAACAGCTGCTGGTGGAGGGAGACAGCAATTTCAGACAGGAGTTAATGCTATTTTTATAACTCAGGTGTTCGTTTTTTGTTTTTATGTGGGAAATGTGGGTTTGGTTTTTGTTTGTTTTGCTTGGCTCACCCCCTCCAACCACTACTGCTGCCGATGCTACCCAAATGGGCTTCAATTGTTGTTAATTACCTCCAGCAGCATCTAAAATAACCTCCTGCTTTGTTAATATAAAACCTGGCTAAAGGAGACTGTATGCTTTGGCCAGGATGGAAAACACTCCTGAGAATAGCTGGGCATTATATTTCCCAATATAAAGGTTGCAACATTCTCTCTTCTCCGCACTTCTTCCCAGCATAACCAGGCACGGAGGAACCTTCCTGTAACCCCCAGCCGACCTGCAGACTCCTCCTCTCCCATTACAGCCGGGACTAACTAGTCTGGACATGCAAACAATGTAACTTCACCATATAGTCATCCCCCCCCCCATCCACACACACACTTTTGTAACATCTGAAGAAGAGATCTGGGGATCTCCAAAGTCAGTACCTTTATGTGTGTGACCTTCTCACAGCAGCAGCACTAAGGCTTGGAAATCAAAGGTGTATCCTGTGGATGAGGGAATCCATTGGTTATCTGTGGCTGGGAAAGGCAAAGATACTGTCTCTCCACCCCTCCCAAATGCAAGCATCATCCACAGACTCTTTGAGACAGCTAACTTGTTCTGCCTGGCCCTGCTTCATTATTTCTGGCTGTACCACATGTTCCTGTCTTCGGTATAGTCTTGGTTGGCCTTGGAGAGATAAATACTTGCATGAGAGGGGAATTATGTTCAGTTTGCTCTGGAAAAAGTCCAAGAGATAGAACTTCCATGTTCAGAAACAGTATTCCTCTGGTTGCAAAAGAGAGAAAGAGACAGGGTGTTGTGTGTGTGTGTGTGTGTGTAAAAGAAATAAAGAGCTTTGAAAATTAAAAAAAAATCTTCCAATGACACAGAAATTTGTTACTGAAAAGCAGTCTTGTGTTGGTGGTGGTGGGTATTACATTTTACAAATCTCTTGCTCTAGGAGGGGCAGAGAGAGAAAGAGATCATAATAGTTTGGGATGCTACTTATTTCCCACACTCTACAAAGGGAAAAGAAAGAAAGAGGTGATTGCAGGTGTGTGTGTGGGTTTGTTCTAACCTTGATAAAGTTGAAACTGTTTGACCAATCATTCTGAAATATACAGGTGGGAGAAAGAATGGTTGGTTTTACATAGTCTGAAAATTTCAGGATGATTGGTGAAGTATCGAGTGGAAAAGAGTACGGTAGTTTAGAGAGAAAAAGAAAAAGCTTTTTCTGTCAAAAGTGACATTGGTGACCTTTTTGCCCAAAATTTCTGAAAACAACAAGGGGTGTTTTTGTTTGTTTTTAATCTAAAACATTGATGGTGGTGATTTTTTTATATTCCATTGGGAATTAGTAGAGTTTCTCACTGAATTAAATCCCAGACTACAACAGGGTGATATCTTTATTAAGACCAGTAAAAAATCTTAAAGTACAGTGTGCATTTTTAATATAGCCCCTTTTTGTTAGTTCAGCTGCATTGTTTTCCTATTGCTATTTATTTATTTGTGTTCCTGTAAATTACCTGTGGAGAGTTGTTTGTTTTGAGGGGGTTGTATGGAAAGACAGTCTATAAACACTGCAAATATGTAATCAAAGACATTGTCTCCCCAACCCCAAGTTGAGTGTTAGGCCATAGTAGCATCATCAGGCGATCACTCGTGACCGAGTAAGATTGTCTTCCGGGATAAAAGGAGGAAATTCTAAAGAAGATTGTGTAGACTCTAGCGATGGGTCCGTAAGTGACTGTGGAGGCCAATTCTAGATCCACACAGCTTCCCACAGTGAGGACACAGGTTACCAGATAGAAGATGGTCCTGTAAAGGATTCATTTGACGTGCTTTTCGCCTAGCACGTTTCTCCCTTTCACCTTGCACTCGGGCTTCTTCAAAGTCCATGGAACCTTTGTGAAAGGCCAACCTCCATTTAGATCGTTCATGGGCCAGAGCTTCCCAGTTTTCGATGTTTATATTGCATTTTTTTAGATTTGCCTTATGAACATCTTTAAACCTCTTATATTGACCACCGATATTCCGCTTTCCATGCTTGAGTTGGGAGTAAAGTAACTGCTTTGGGAGACGGCAGTCAGGCATTCGAACAACATGACCGGTCCACTGAAGTTGGCGTTGAAGGATCATTTTTTCAATGCTAGTAGTCTTTGCTTCTTCCAGTACACTGACATTTGTTCGCCTATCTTCCCAAGTAATTTGCAGGATTTTCCGGAGGCAACGTTGATGAAACCTTTCAAGGAGGTGGAAGTGACGTTTATAGATAGTCCATGTTTCGCAGGCATACAATAAAGTTGGTAATACAATGGCTTCATAAACCAGTGTTTTGGTCTTCTTACAAATATCCCGATCCTCGAACACTCTATGTTTCATTCGAGAAAATGCGGCACTTGCGGAGCTCAGACGATGCTGGATTTCACTGTCGATGTTAGCTGTAACAGAAAGATAGCTGCCAAGATAGAGAAAATGATCGACATTTTCCAGTATTGTCCCGCCAAGCTGGATAGATGGCATCACCAAAGGATTGGCTTGCACTTGCTGATGAAGCACTTTGGTTTTTTTGATGTTAAGTGAGAGACCAAGTTTTTCGTATGCTTCTGCAAAAGCATTTAGGATAGTTTGGAGATCATCCTCTGAATGTGCGGAGACCACATTTATCATCAGCATACTGAAGTTCCACAACGGAGGTTGTAATTACCTTACTTTTTGCTTTCAGCCTGCTGAGATTAAAAAGCTTTCCATAGTAGCAGGACATTGCCCACTAACGTCCGCTGACCTTGAAGAGATCAATGATTTTCTGACAGTGTACAGTGAATTTTTCAGGGGCAAAAAGCAAAGAAAAAAGCCTCGTCTGGCCGCCAGCCTTCTTTTCACCTGAATATCTTCTAAGTGACACACATAATTGATGTAGGAAGGTGCTTTAAATGCCAGCTTGTCCAAGGAGCACTGGTAATTAGTTCTAAATGTGGTCTACTGAGCGTAGCCACATTTACTTGTCATAGCAAGAGTGATTACGAACCAGAGCATGCCTTCAGTTAACTGACCTCCATGGAAGCTGCATACCACATGCAGTGTGACATTTCTGTTCATAGCAGAATCCCTCTTATTAAACTTTCCTGACTACCCATATGGACCATGCTTCGACTATGATAACTACTTAGGAAAAGAAATAATACTCCCATGGATCCAGACATAGGATTCATAGGATCATAGAGTTGGAGGGCCTACAAGGCTATCAAGTCCAACCCCCTGCTCAATGCAGGAAACTAGAGGAGGGGTCTCCCATCCAAGTAATAGCCAGGCCTGACCCTGCTTAGCTTTCCAAGCTGAGCCAACGTGAGCCACAGGCCTGTATCATCAGCATCATTTAAGTGTCTTGTGTAAACATCCTTTATTTCTAGACTTTCTTTACCCCCCCCCCCTTTGGTCAAGCTAGAGGCCATTGCATCCACACACACCCCAGAGAAAAGTGATACAGGGAAGAAGAAAAAAGTAGTTCAAGTTCAATGCATAATTAACAAGAGAAAATAAATGGGAGGAATGACAACTTATGTAACAGAAGCTCAAGTGCATCCATCACAGCTAACATGTATTTCACACAGCATAGGAAGCTGCCTTATAGCAAGTCAGCATATTGGTCCATCTGGGCCAGTGTTGTCTGCTTAGACTGCCAGTTATTCTAAAGGTGTCAGGATCAGCTCAGCTTGCACAATGCTCCAGGACCACCTGGTGGCCTGATGGAGAAGGCAGGCAAGTCCACCTGCGGATACTTGCAGGACTAGCACCAGACTTGTAGGTGCTCACAGGTTTAGAGCAGTCCGCTCATGAAGACCAGCTGGGAGCCACAGGAAACCCTATAAAAGGCTTCCTGTTGCTGCTGAGCTTTGCCACAGCAATACAAGTCTTCATGGTGGCAGCATTGTGCTTCCAGTCTTGCTATGCCCTGCCAGTATACTACTCTTGCCTGTCCTTGATGCTGCCTTCACCTCTGGTCCTGCTGCACCTTCCTGGCTGTAAGGTCCAGGGTGTGGGCAGCAAGGGTTCAGGGTTGGAACGCCGGGGCCAGGGAAGATGGAGGCAGAGACAGGCAGTAGACCCAAGGGTTCCAGGCAACAGAGTCTAAACAGGGGCCAGAAGCAGAAGGCAGGTCCGGGCAGCAGGCACAGGGTTCAGCATGGGTCAGGGTAACAGAGTCCAGGCAAGGGTCAGAGGCAGAAGATGAGTCAAGCAGAGTCCAGGCAAGGGTCAGAGGCAGAGAGACAAGTCCAAAGCACAAACAGAGCCCAAGCACATACCAGGCAGAGCAAGGGTCAGAAGCATAGGCCAAGAGCAGTCACAGGTTGAACATCAGGCCAGGCAAGGAGCAAGGTTGGTCACTGGAAGTAGGAACCGGCTGCAGACAACACAGAGGTTGCTGTGGCTGTGGCAAAGGTTGAAGGCAAAGTGCAGCCCTTATATAGGTCCTTCTGGGCTGCTTCCAGCTGGGCTGCATTAGCTGGCCTGAAAGCAGCCAGGAGCAGGAGGCTACACCCAGCGAGTACCTACAAACCCCGGGCTCGCTCCTGCAAGGAGGTAGCATTGCCACTAGGTAGAGCTGTGGAGCTACCCTGGAGGAGCGGATCCTGACACTGGCACCCAACCTCTTGCCTGTCCTCAACACTGCCTTTGCCTTTGGTCCTGTCATGCCTTGCTGGTATCTGACCCCTTGCCTGTCCCCGACACCATCTTGCTTCTGGTCCTGCCATGCCTCACCAGCACTCAACACTCACCTGAGTAAACCTTGGATCTCCATCTACCTCCATCACTCCTGGCCTCGGTGTTCCAGTTGAAGACACCTGCTGCTCACGTTCTGGACATGACAAAAGGCTCTTGGGTACAGAAGGGTCATTCCATCACCTGCTACCCAATCTTGTTTACCTGCAGATTCCAGGGATTGAACCTTGGATCTTCTTCATGAAGAGCATGCGCTCTACCACTGAGTTACAGGCCCTTCCCATATATAGGGTGTATCCTAGGGATGTATGCAAAATTTGTTTCAGTTCATTTTTGATTAGGATTTACCCAGGTTGTACCTTTCAGACCAAATATGGACTCAGGCACACAACACAGTCAAAGCCCGTACATTTCCGAGCTTGCAATGTGATTCTCGAACCAAAAAAGAATGTATGACAGTATGCCTAAATTAGAAAAATGTACATGAAAAAATGCATACTTTTGAAAAATGCACATGACTGATGTGTACATTTCGAAAAATATGCGTGGATTTTCATGTGAAAACAAAAATGAAAAACAAAGCTTGCAATCTGATATGGACTCAAGTCAGAACAAGCTCCAAGACAGGATTTGGAGAACGTTGGCGAGCTTGAGTTTTGTTGATTTGCGCATCAAATGAACAATTGTTCTGTCTCCCCAGATGATTCTGGGGAGATCAGTGACCTGGGCCACATGATCACTGCAGCCCACAGTGGCTTATTTAAGCCACGACGAGCCACAGTACCTGCGGGTGCCAGGTTGCCTATTCAAGCTCTGGCTGCAGCTTGATGTGTCTTCCGAACCTGGGGGGTTGGGGTTGTTTGAGGGTTAAATGACCTATAGTCTGAGGGGCAGAATATTCAAAATGGCCACCTGCATGCTCTGCAACCCACCGTGATCATGCAAACTTGTCCAGTGTATGAGGGCTTGGAGTTGGCATCTCTGACCGAAAATTTCCCACACACCCATCAAACCACAATTCCCAGGTGTCTTTGGAAGATGCTATTAACCTGGTGTAACAATGATATGTTTCTAGTGGAGATGTGCCTGTACTGTGAAACTTAATGTTCCATGCCTACTTAGGTATTATGTTCCAGGCTGTACTTTTCAGCCACTCTACTAGCCATCAGTATATATCTATGTCTTTCATTAATTACAACAAAACTTTGTGTTGTGAGTCACATCATTGCATGGCAAGGGTCAGAGGCAGAGAGACAAGTCCAAAGCACAAACAGAGCCCAAGCACGTACCAGGCAGAGCAGGGGCCAGAAGCATAGGCCAAGAGCAGTCACAGGTTGAACACCAGGCCAGGCAAGGAGCAAGGTTGGTCACTGGAAGTAGGAACAGAGTAGAGAGACTAAGGCTCCTCTGATCAAACAGCTCTATGTATCTGTGGTTATCAGAATGTAAAGGAAACTGCTTCATCTAAAGTCAGACAATTTGTTCAGGCCATCCAGCATTGTCTACTGTGGCTGGCAGTGGCTCTCTCCATAGTCTTAAGCATAAGGTTCCCCCCCCCCCATCACATGCTATCTGGTCCTGTTAAGTTTAACTGTTGATGCAAAGGGACTGAACTTGCAATCTTTTACATGCAAAAAAATGGGCTCTACCACTAAGCTGCAGTCCCTCCCTAACATGCAAGGGATCTCTACAGTTGTTCCAATGCAGCCTTCCGAACCTGCAGCCCTCCAGATGTTTTTGGACTTCAGCCCCCATCAGCCACAATGGCCAGGAATGCTGGTACATAGTTTCTGCCACTAAGGAGTTGAATTAATATAGCAAAGCTAAGGAGGTTTGTGTGATCATCAACTGCTGCCGCACGTGGTCACTGTGCTTGGCTTGTGTTTCCCATAGAAATGTCATGGAAGGAACCTCTTGCATTGGATGGCCTTTTCGCCCCACTGTGGCTTATGCTGGCTGAGCGTGGAAAGCTAAGCAGGGTCAGGCCTGGTTATTACTTGGATGGGAGACCCCTCCTCTAGTTTCCTGCATTAAGCAGGGGGTTGGACTCGATAGCCTTGTAGGCTCCTTCTATGATCTATGAAATCTATGTTCACAGTTTATATTTGTTTTCTTTTCATTTTCTAAGATACAACATTGCATGGAGAGAGACTTAAGGGTATACAAGCTGTATGTGCTTAGGGTCTGTGCAGAAAATCAGTTGAGCGCATAGGGGTTGAGAACTGGAAAAGAAGGTGCATTTCCAACTCCAACCCACTCTGTACACCCAATCAGTCATCTGGAAAAGGTTCCTATTGTGAGAAAAACAGCAATGGGCGCTTGTCAAGAGGATGTCATAAAGCATTTTCTTTTCATGGAAGGCATCAATGTGGGGATATTTCTGAGCTGGCAATCTTCATTGTCTATTTCTTCTGATCTGTGGTACCCAATTCCAGGGCAACAATCCATATTATAAACGTCAGACACCTCTCAAGAATCTATCCCCCCAACCCCAGTACAGGCAAAGAAAATGACCAAATATGTCATTCACCGTCATCTTAGCCTCACAGATGTAAAGTTTCAGTCAAGCTCCATCTCTGTTAAGAGACATGGGGCTGCTTTATTAGCTATAAAAAATGTCAGCTTTTAGTGAGAATTTGACAGATGGTGCCAAATATATTGACATCTTTCTGCTGATGTCACCGGGCAGCTTTTCAGTGTTTGGTAAAGTGTTGTGATGATGTACATAGATGCCTCCATCCTCATCCACCATGACTACCACCATCAAAATCCATACTTAATTACATAAAGCAGAAGATCATATTTCCTCCCCGGACTATGTGTCTCTGGCCTCATTTACCCATTAAAATAGATTTAGCTTGGCAAGGGAGCCATGATCTACTTATATGTAAATAGCCATGTGAGGATGCCTTTTCAACCATATTAGCACAGCCACTGGCATACTTGGGATCGTAAGTACAACTTCAGTGGGAAACATATGAATGGTCCAAAAGTCTAGCTCAATTCTTCTCCCCCAACAGCAGGTAAGGGGAGGAAATGAAAACAAATAAATTTCCTCCTTTTGCACAAAGGGTACCTGTGGTTTGGGAGCCTATGAATATGGCCTTCCTTGGAGCCCATGGCATCTCTCATGGCACCAACCTTTAGGTTTCTGCTACCTTAATTCTGTGGATAATCAATGGGATTGGACCCCTCTTCTAGTTTCCTGCATTGAGCAGGGGGTTGGACTCAATGGCCTTGTATGCCCCTTCCAACTCTATGATCCTATGAACAGTACAATCCTATGCATGCTTACTCAAGAAGTAAGGCCAACTGTTTTCAATGGGTCTTACTCCCAAGAAAATGTGTATGGGATTGCAGCCTAAAACATATTAACGCATTGACAACATTGCAAGTAAGAATATAATTGCAGAATTTAATTAATGGCCTCAATTTTTCAGCAAATCCATTCATATTTTGTTTGCGTGTTTTCCTTTCTCACAAAAAGTAATTATTTTTCTTTGCCATGGAAGCATTCCCTCACATTCTGTCTAACCACTTCTTAACAGCTGGACTTTTAATTATCTAGCTAATATCTAGCATATACAGTTCTCGCAGCCATTACCACACATAATCACTTTTTAAAAAATATCTCTGGAAGGTGATTTATCTTTAGTGTGTGTTACATGAAATAAGACTGGCTCTAATTGCAAGCTTTGTCCTAGAATTCTCTCCATTCCAATTCCCTCTTCTTCTTTTTTTAAGCCAATGGTTGTTTCACCATATGTTTTTTTTAAAAAACAACAACACTCAAACACACACATATACCCAAAGACCATTTGTTTCTTCCCTTAATTTTGTCATAGTCTCATTTAAGCATAAGCTAAGCATAAACAACCAAAAATTCTAGAGAATCCAAAATCATTTTACTATCCTTTTTTGCTGGGTCCTCACATCTCCTTATACATATTTGAGTTCCGTAGTCCCCTGACCACTATTTCTTTAGGTCAAGTCTTTATTGAAGTATACACTTCTCATTGAACTTCTATTAATTTGAAATTTTGCCACTTGCTGGGCTTGCTCGCAGAAGCCTTTTGACATTGGAGGTCAAGATGTAGAAGTTGGAATTTGAAGGTCACACTGTGTATTGAAGTGAAGATGAAAAGTGATGCAAAAGCCATGTCCTTCACCTCGCTGCAGCAGGAACAATCTTTAGACTTCACCTGTCACCATCACCTAATGTAATATTAAGCAATTTTGAAGAGAGGAATTCAATTCCTCCAAAGTACTTTTTAAGACTTATGAGAGCATCTTGTTCAAAATCTGAAATTCTACAAATTCTCCATATTTGGGACAAAAAGAAATTCTCCATATCTTGTTCAAAATCCATATCTTGTTCAAAATCTGAAATTCTACAAATTCTCCATATTTGGGACAAAAAGAAATTCTCCATATCTGCGACTAAAAAACAAAAACAAAAACTGAAATGTGGGAGAAACCAAAACTGACGGATTTGTCCATCCAGGCCCAGATCTATAAATACTTTGCTCTTCAAAGTCTGGGCTTGAATCCCTATGTATTCAACCATGTTCATGCTTGATGAGGAACTCCACCTCCTTTTTCCTGACAGGCTCCTCATCTTTAACAGTTACATGACCGGCAGGCACATCATGGTCATCTCCATGCTAAGAACAGAAGTACCTATTGAATTTGGCTGGTGCAGATGGGTGAGACTTTTGTTTCAGTTAGGTTTTCATGGAGAGGGGGGGGAACCAAATTTGCAGAGTTCTTCATATCCAGAAGAGAACGAACTTGAGAGTTGGTGGGAGGGGGACTTGCAGGAGAAACTGACAGATTAACCTATCCCCATTTGCTGTCATGAGCATTTGTGGTTTCAATTAGAGCTGTGCACTCATGGCCTCTCGAAATTCTTCACCGCATTGGTGGGCAGGGAAATGGAGGGGACAATTTCATTAAATTTCTCCAGGGGTAGGAGAAATTCTCAAAAGTTTCTCGCAGGTAGGGCTCTCCATTATCAGTGGTTGTAATGAATCACCAAAACATGAGCTCACTGAAGTTCTCCAAATTCCATCTTGAAGCTCATTCTGACTCGACTCCATATCAGATTGCAACCTCTGTCTTTTTCTGCACATTTTCATGCATATTTTTTTCCCAAATGGATGCATAAATGATGCACATTTTTACAACGTACACATTCTTCTCCCACCGATTAAAGTGTATTTGTGCGCATTTTTTAGAAGTACATTTTTTTCATGCACGTCTTTCAAATGTACACTTGCTGTTGAATGCATATTTTGGGGTTCACAAATCACATTACAAGCTCAGAGAAATGTATGGTCTACAGACTGCATCTGAGTCTGTGTTCAGTCCAGAAGGTGAATCCTGATTTTAAAAAAATCCTGATTTCTTATATATCCCTAGTTGTAGCACAGCTTATTTCTTTTTTTGTAAGGGATTTTGGTTCCTCTTGTGCTGCCACTGCAAATGGAAACAGCATCAACTGTGTTGCAGGTTGGCCCCAGTGTTGTGTCTAGCTCCAGGAAAAAGGTGGAGCTAGTGCTGAGCCAAAAATCTGTCCTGAAACCGAGTTTCAGTTTGCATTGTTTTTTTGAAAGTGTGAAATTAGGCAAGTTCACATTAAAATGTGAATTGAATAGATTTCTCTGCCATCCCTATAGTGCCACCTTTTTATACATACGTCTTCTGCACTTCTGGGTTTGCATCTAAGTGCTGAATGAGCCCTAGAACTACCAATCTTTCTCTCCCACATCCCTATAATTGGCTACATGTTTCTGACTTACCCTCCCCTGCCTACTACCATAGTATCTCCACAGATGGTGCTGTTGCACTCATGTCCTGCTTACGGGATCCTATGGGCAGCTGGTTGGCCATTCTGTGAACAGAATGCTCGACTAGATGGACCCCTGGTCTGATCCAGCATGGCGGTTCTTACGTTCTCATGCACAGAAGAGTCGTGTGAGCTCTTCTTGAACACCAGCCATAGTTTGAATAGCCCCAGAATGAACTGAGCTGCTCAAAGAATTACATTAAAGAGCACCACCCCAGTTGATGGTGGCTTGGTATTTCTGTAGGGATTGCCAAAATGGTCAATTTCGGTTTCTCGTTTTTCCTCTCTTAAGCTGGGTTCATCCCAAACTTTAAGATTTATTTTTCTTAGTGTGCAGTGAGAATTCATACACATATGTGTGTGCATTTCTCCTAATAGATGCAATTTTGCCTACTATACACATTGTTGTAAGCATTTCCCCTAAAATAATGCATTTTGAACATTATTTTTCACTAATGTATGCATTTTCATGTGTACTTTCACAAACATACATTTTTGTACACCCTTTTTGATTGGAGACCTGCATTGCAAAATTTGGACAAGTCTGCAGTTGAAAGGGTAACTGAGTATTGTTGTTGTTTTTTCTCATAGCAGTTCAAAGGTACGAAATTTGGTAAGTTTGCATTAAAATGTGAACCAGAAGCCACAATCCAATGTGGCTTGAACTTGGAGGATTACGGGTATCCAATGGAGGGTGGGCGGAGGGTGGAGGCAAAGGTCACCTCCATGCCATCTGCCCTGCGAAAGACTGAGATGGCCGATTTCAGCCACCTGAGTCTTCTGGCCCTGCACATGAGGAGGGGATGCTGAGGCAGGGCCGGCGCTACCTGCTAGGCAAACTAGGCGGTTGCCTAGGGCAGCGTAGCTGAAGAGGGCGCAGAAACGCTGCGCTCCTCTTCGCTGCCAGTGCGCTCCTGCCCCGCCTGGCCGCCTCGCCGACAAAGGCACCACCAGGTCAGTGCGGGGGGATTGCGCCCGGAGGTAGTGGTGGGGCCGAGCCTGGGCGCCGCTGCCCCCCGCCGCTGCCCCCCCGCTGCTGCCCCCCTGCCCGCCACTGCCCCGCCGCTGCCCCCCCGCTGCCGCCCCCTGCCTGCCGCTGCCCCCGCCGCTGCCCCCCCGCCGCCACCTACCTTCTCCGCACCGCTTCCGGAGCCCCGCCCGCGCTCTGTTTTGGCGGGAGGAACAAACAGCCCTGTTGCCCTGGTTTCCCCGGCCAAAAACAGAGCACGGGGGTCCCATCGCGTCACTTCCTCCTTGGAGGAGGCGGCGGCCAGGGCGGGGGGAAGGTAGGTGGCGGGGGGCTGTGGAAGGTAGGTGGCGGGGGGTGGCGGGGGTCCGGCAGCTGCGGGGAGGGTAGGTGGCGGGGGGTGGCGGGGAGGGTCCGGCGGCTGCGTGGGTTTTTTTTGCAGAGCAGGGCTGCTTTGCTCCGGAGCCCCCCCCACGGCACGAGGGGGCGCGCTAAATATAATTTCGCCTGGGGCGCCAAACTGCCCTGCACCGGTCCTGTGCTGAGGCACCACCAGGATACATTGTATCCTGGTGGCGCTTCTCTCCTCCCTTCCTCGCTCTGTCCCCCCCCCCCACAAACCTCTGGCTCTGAGGTCAGTTTTCCAACCTCGGAGCCGCAGTCGGCATGGAAAGAAATGTGCCATCTGCGAGGGCAGAGGGAGGGTGCGCTGAGGTCGGATTCCCAGCTCTGACCTCGGAGCACATTCCTGAGTTCAGAGCTGTGGCTCTGAGCTCTGCTATGGTAATTCAGACAGCATCTAGCAGCCATAGGATTGCACCCCACATGTATTTCTCTCCCATCCCTAAAAATTTCTGTCACAAATTTTGACAAGAGTTAGTTGAAATGAATGTTCTCTCAAACAGGACAAGCAATTTCACTCTTGCTGCCTCCATTCTTGACCAATGGGAAAGAGACAAACTAAGGGTAAATCTCTACATTCTGAATGGCTTTATATCTTTAAATTCCAGGGCAGGGGGTGTAATTTCAGGGGAAGTGCCGCCGCAAGCTGTGTTTCTTCACTTTTTCTTTTCTTGTTTTTGAACTGTCATTCCTACAACAACAAAAATTGCAACTGTCAGGCTGAGGTAGCTATTCAGGAAGCATCTGCTCAAGGGGTAAAAGAGGGAGGGAGGGGAATTTCATATTGTTAATTGGCCAGCAGGTCTGCAGACTGCGATTTAGCTGATGCCTATGCAAAACCAGCAAAAAATATTCTTTTATCAGAAAACTGTCTCCAGGCTTGCCAGGGGAGAGGTTTAATCCTCCCTTGGGAGGATGGTTTGTCAGTGAAAAGTGCTAGACTGGCAGGATTTGCGTTTCCGTTACCATTCAACATTGAATTCCATGTTGGGGAAAATCATTTTTAAAAAATAACAATTATGCGATGCATTTAGTATGTATGGAAGGTGTCTACTCTGAAGGATGGATCTGGAGCATGGGAGGCCAGAAAAGCACACCCACCTATCCCAGCTTCTTCCCATCTTCAAGCTTAGGCAAGCTGCAAACAATGCAATGCAAGTAATGCATGGCTTGGAACGTGACATCAATTAATTTTTATTCATTGATCTAGGGGGAAGGAGTATCCATTATTTATGATTCCTATGATTCAGATTGTTCTTCAATTTCCAGCACTGTAGCTTAAATGGAGGCATTTTGTTAAACACAAGCTGAGCAACACCTGCTACCTGATTTCTTTCCCACCTGTTACAGTCCATGCGTAGGGATGTGCAAATCAGCAAAACTCGAGCTCACCAAAGTTCTCTGAGTTCTATCTCAAAGCTCATTTGGACTCAAGTCCATATCAGATTGTAAGCTTCTTCTTTTTTTTCTTTTTGTGTGAAAATCCATCCATATTTCCATGCACATTTTTCCAAACTGTGCACATTTTTGAAATGTATGATTTAAAAAAAAAAAAAAACTCATTTTGAAATGTACACATTTTTGAAATGTACTCACGCTGTCAAATGCACTTTTTGTTTTGGTCCGTGAATTGGATTGTAAGCTTAGAAGTGCACAGGCTTTTACTCCGGATTGCATCTGAGTCCTTTTTCGATCTGGAAGGTGAAAACTGGGTAAAATTCTGATGACAAACAAACTGAAACAAATTTCTCACACATACTATGATAATGTTATTGTGTTTGCTTTGGGCATCTGAGGTGTAAATCTGACGAGCCCTGCATATCAATAGCCTCTACCATGGCCTATAGATATTAATTTGGCCATGGTGCAAAGGAGGGCCTTTTCTATTGTGGCACCCACCATGTGGAATAATTTCCCCATTGAGATCAAGTGGGATCTAGTGTGGAGTATTACCAACAACAACTTAAGACACATTTGGTTGCTCAGGCATTTCCTGACCACTAGCATTGCTAGCTACCCCTGGTTATTTTAATGATATCTTATTTTATCACATTTATTGTTTTATTTATTGGGTTTAAGGTATTTTATCATGTTTTTATCTTGTAAAGTACTTTGGGATTTTTTTTAAAAAATGGAAAGAAATATAGAAATCTTCTGGAATAATGAATAAATACATATACCATGGTTTTATTTTGTTTTTGCTTGTTTTACAAAAGAGCAAAAACAGAGGAATGATAAAGCACTGGGAGGAGTATTGTCTAGAACTGGGTCTTCTAGCAGTCATGCTCTGGTCCCTGGTCTCCTGCCACCAACAAAATTCACTGGAGTGATTTTTTTCACATGTCCCTGATCCCAGAACCTGAGAAAAGAATATGTCCTTTGTTGAGGACTAGCAGGAATACAGCAACTTCTCCAAGCATAATCTGCAAGTTTGGGGTAAAGCATGGCCTGAATGTTGCCTCTAAAATGAGAATGGAAGTGGAGGTGTGAGTGAGTCACACATCTCCTTTCTATGCTTTTGCATTAACATCCAAAGGGTGAACTTGCACATCTGTCCTGCAGTACAAGGTACGAGTGCCTAACCTTTGTTGTTGTTGTTGTTATTAAAAATATTTACATGACACTTTTCTGTAGTGTGGTACTCAAAGCAGCTCCTACCCTGAAAGGCAGATAAGACATATTTAAAATAAAAATAAATTAAATTAAAACTATTTTGCAACAGGCTAGAAAAGATAACCAATCATACAAATCTCATCAAATCATTAGAGATACAGAATTAAAAAATGCATAGAGCAAAGCATAGCTATATCTTGCATTTTGGGGGAGATGCAGGCTTCAAACCTTATTCACAGATCACACCACACACCTGCTTTCTCTGCTGCTTGTAACATCCAAAGGTGATCTCTGTGTCACCCATCTCTGCTTGTGCTGTAGAATACAGGAGCGGCTTGTAAATGCAAAAGGGAGTGATGAACTGTCTCCTGTGTCTAGTGCTAAAAGCAGGAGTCATTAAATGAAGAAAATATTATGCAGGAAAGACACAGACAATGTTAAATATTTTAAAAGATTTAAGAGATGAGAGGGGAAGCCATTCGCTATATCCACAGACGGCAAACCAAAATGCTGTGGGTTTAAGCTACAGAAAATTATATTAAGGATAGAGGTGATGTAAAACCAGAGGGGGGGGGAAGCCAGGTTGAAATGCTTGTTCTACACACACACACACACACACACACACACACACCAGGCTTGGCCCATAGATTCTTGCAGATAATCTTTTCATATTTCATCTACTTCCATTTCCCCAGTTCTATCTCTGATATAGCTCCCTTCAATTATACACTCAATCTTGGGGTGCTTTTGTACAATATATGTGTTTCTCTCATTGTCACACTGCATGATGAGGCTTGTAGTCTTGAAGCTCCGTAAACAGTAGCTCTCATACTTGAGTCTTAATACAGATTGCTTGGTGTCAAACAGCAAACATTGTTTGTTTGCTGCGGCTGAGTGGTAGAGCACATGCTTTGCCTGCAGAAGGTCCCAGATTTGATCCCTTTGGAAATATTCCTGCCTGAAACCCTGGAGAGTCATTGTGCCAGTCAGTGTTGACAATACTGGGCTAGATGGACCCCAGTCTGACTCAGGGAGGCTGTTCACGTGGCACAATATCCCACCATGGATTATTCAACTGTGGTGAGGCTACTGTGCATGTGGGGCATGCACCGTTACCATTTTGAAAGTGCAACTCCTGCTCGGAGGTTGTTGTGTTGTGCGAACCTGGCAATTGTGGGTTTGGTGAGGGTTAAACAACACTCCCATAACCCATGGTCTCTTTTAGGGTTATGCAAGCATTGTTTAACCCTCAAATAACCCCCATTTCCTGGGTTTGTGTATGACACAACAACCCCTGAGTTGTACCCACGGGCACCACAGCTTATCATAGGTAAAATAACTTATAAGTAGCATGTCATCTGAACCTGGTTAGTATAAGGCAGTTTCATATGTTTCTAAACATTTCAAGAATAAAGGCAATACAACAATATACAATGTTCATTGGCAAGGAACTGAAGAGGAGCACTGCTTGGTTGCATGTTTGCAGTGAACCTGCTAAAGCAATGTGGATTCCTGTAGGTCAATCTGCAATTTTATTTCATTATTACCCTTTGACACCCCTTCACCTAATTTTGACCCAAATTGTGTTTATGATAGAATTTGCCAGTAAATGGAATGACATGGAATGTACATATTTTGGTAAATAGTTAGGTAAGGTGCTTAAGGAAGCTGATAAGTTTTCTTTCTTTGTCTTTTAGAATGAATGAAAGAGGATTTCTTTTGGCATCCGTCTTCAGGCAATTAAGAATTTCATGATGATGAGAGTGGGAGTGTGTCATTGCAATCTCACTGACCAAACATGTTGGGGGCATGCTTGTAGAGAGCCTGTTATATGCATAGGCTCCCCCTGTGATATGCAACTCTGTGTGCCATGGGAGAAACCTATATGTGTACAGCAGGTTCCAGTCTCCAGATATGCCCCCAACATGTGGGCAGTGAGGGGTGACTGTGGATCCAGGGCCAGCTGGAGCAGCCGCATTCTAATAGAGTGAGGGTGGTGTCCAAACAGGGCTACAGGTTACTCTGTTTGGGGACTGGGCTACTTGGTTCCTGGAGTGGTCCAGCTCTGTGAATATGTTCTTTGTGCATTTGATATAGCCCACTGCTATCCAAATTTACTTAGAAGTAAGTCCCACTGGTTTCAGTAGAATTCGCCCCGAGTAAACATGCATAGAATTGTATCCTTAATAATGTTGCTAGCCACCTTGTGGAAATGTTGGATAGAGATGGAATATAAATGATGTAAATATATAAATATGGAGGTTTCTCCATCTGTCAGGAGCTGCAAGGGCTCGCATAGTCGCATTGGGAATCCATGACATTCTGGGCATCAGGAGCATCTGAAACTGTCTTACAGTAACTCTTTCTAGCGTATATCAAGTCTATCTACCGAATAACACAGGGCTCTCCAACCTTGGGTCCCCAGATGTTGCTGGCCTACAGATCCCAGCATACCGAGCCAGCATGGCTAATGGCAAGGGATTCTGGGAGCTGTAGTTTAGCAACATCTGGGCACCCAAGGTTGGAGAGCCCTGGTATAAAAAGTCTTTCTAGCTCAGTATTGTCTAGACTGGCCTTCTCCAACCTGGTGTCTTCCAGATGTTTTGGATTACAGCTCCCAATATCCTTGACCATTGGCAATGTTGGCTGGGGCTGATGGGAGTTGAAGTTAGGGATATACGAATCAACACAACACAACTCAAGGTTGTCAACTCAAGCTTCTCCAAATTCCATCTCAAAGCTAATTCTGACTCATGTCTGTAACAGATAGCAAGCTTTGTTGTTGTTGTTGCTTTTATTTTCACAAAAAAAAATATGTGTATATTTTCATACACATTTTTCCAAACCGGTCACATGTGCATGTTTTTGAAATGTATGTTATTTTCTCCCATTGATCAAAGCATGTCTGTGTTCATTCCTCCCCCCAAACATACACATTTTTCCTGTGCATTTTCCAAGCATGAAAAATATGGTGAATTGCATCACAAGCACAGAAATGTACACACTCTGAACGCAGATTGTATCTGAGTCCAAATTTGGTTCCAGGAGGTGTGAACTGGGTAAATTCTGGTCAAAAATGAACTAAAAGAAAGTTCTCATATATCCCTAGTTGAAGTCCAAAACATCTGGGCTGGAGATGACTGGGTCTTCCTTAAATTGAGATGCTGGTGATAGAACCTGTGACTTTCTACCTGAAAAGCATGTGCTCTACCACTGCATGATGGCTCTTCCTCATAAGGAAGCTGTCAATGTGGTGAACCACCAGAGCAACAAATTTGAACATTTACCTAGCCAGGAATGTATTCTTTAGTACTGGAAAGGCTCCACCCAGCTCACTGACCATTGGTGGTTCTTAACAAGACTGTAAAAAGACTGGTTTTTTCAGGCTGAGATTTTGCCTAGGCGGTGGTGGTATTTCTGGCTCTGACTTGACCTTTCTGGCTTGATTCCTGTCTTCTACTTGATAGCTCTCCATGGCTCTACTCTGACACATAGCATGTGATGGCCTTTAAAAAAAAATCCTGTTGACTTGTATATCCTGGTAATAGGGTTCTAGAACAGGACTAGCAGTAACCAACTCAGAAATGGACAAGAGCATCTTCTGTGCATTGACCTACTGTGAGAGCTTTTGTTGGTGGATGTGAGGGTTGAGAATGGGGGAAACAAATGTGGGTCATGTATTATTATTATTATTATTATTATTATTAAGATGATGATGATGATGATGATGATAATAATAATAATAATAATAATAATAATAATAATAATAATAATAATAATAATAATACTTCTGACCACAGTTGCCTATGGTCATCTTGGTCAAAACAGTTATTTGTTGGGCATGCCACTGCTGCTTCTTTGATTTTCCTTCCATTGCTGTTTTGGTGTTCAAGTAAATTAGAAATTCCTTGAGCATAGCAAATGCTTGCTACATCAGGATATATGCTGAAGTGGGTTGTAAAGATCTATTGTTGCACTAGAAGAAGAAAGGGGGAAGGGGAATGAAAGAATTCCTCCTGGCCTCTTCATCTTGGCAGGAGTTCCATGCTTTTGCAGAACTAAGTAATAGCTGCCCTGATACTTAAATGAGAAAAACAGGGAAGGGAACAGATTTGCAAAGAACAATTTGTATTTGCTGAAACAATTAACTGGAGGGCATCACAGAAGGATTATCTTTTCTTTCTTTCTTTCTTTCTTTCTTTTTTTTAATAGAAAGATAAAAGACCTATGTAGGGAACAACAACAGAAAATAATTGAGATACCACATAGAAGGTTTTTGTATAATAAAATGTACAACAAATGTGTAGATGTTTTGACTTTAACTGCATGGATGGTGACAGAGAAACATTACTCTAAAAGGGGTATAAGCATAGCACTTTCCCTCCTCTTTGATATTTTCAGCCTTTCTGTGTGCCTCATCTGCATCCTTTGTGTGTATGTGTGGTCTTTCCCTCCCCTGTACCTACCTCATTAAGTTAAGTCTTAAACTGCAATCCTATACCCATGTACCTGGGATTAAACCCTATTGAACTCAATGACACTTCTGAGTAGACACATGTACTTTAGGTGCAATCTGTGCATGGTTAGACAGAAAGAAGTCCCAGCATTCCCCAGCCAGCTCAAACCATGGTGCAGGTTATAAACTATGGTTAATGCAACCATGGTTTGGTGTGATGTCTGAATGAAACCACAGTGCAGTTTTCCCCAACCCGGTGTTCTCCAGATGTTTTGGACCTCAACAGCCATCATCCCTGGCCAGTGGCCATGTTGGCTGGGGAGCTCGGGTTGTGTGAGAATTTTTCATGAACCGTATCACGATCAATGTGCAAACCATCTGGAGGACATCTTTTTACTGTAGGTCACTAGCCTTCAGTACTAAGAATGGCTAGTAATGTTCAAACACTCATTGAGGTTCCAAGGTTGCAGGAGGCTGCTATAGTGTATAAATAATAATGGGGAGGGGGCTCTGCAACATGAAATTGAGGGCCAGATGTTGAGTAGTTTGCGTGAAAACTGGAATAAACCTTTTGCAGTGATATTTTCTAATTTCCACGGAAGCATTGAACTGGGAAAAAAATAATAATGGCAGTATATGATCTTACTGGAGATGAGGAAGTTGCAAATTTATTAGATTGATCAGAATGAGCCAATAAAGCTACAGGATCTGATAAACAGAACAATAGTAATAAAGAGATTGATTTAAGATTGCCTTCAGAAAATTACAATCTGACCATAAGTACACAGAGGTGGGATGGGGGCAGGGAAAGTTGCTGCCTCTAGCATAATAATTAGGCACTCACTTTTAACAAAAATAAATATATTCATAGTTCTGAAGAAGGAGTGGGGATTGTTTGGCCCTTCAGAAATGATCAGACTGCAACTTTCATCAGCCATTGCAACCTTAGCAAATGGTGAGTCAGGATGGGAGCCACAGTGCCACACTATCCCCATTCCTTTGCAATGTGAATGCATGGGTGGGGCAGTGAGCAGTGAGACGGAAGAGACAGGAAGATACCTGATAGCTCCAAAATGCCATACAAAGACCAGATGTCTTCAGCAGCATATTAAGCCAACACACTCCCCTGAGGATTTGTAAAGAATAGCACCAGGATAATGATTCAATTCCATTTAGTCTGGGACATTAAATAAATAATTTTTAAAAGCTTGATGCCAGATGACGCTGGGGAGCAACTGCATTAAAACTATCGACGTGGTGGTAGACTTGCCCACTGCCAAGCTTCTATGGATAGTGTGTTTCCCAAGTATGGTTTTTGCACACCGACTTGCACCATTGCTGATTCATTGTCTTCCATCCAGAGCCCTTTGCTTTTCTCTCCTTCCACTCTGTTGCGAAAGCTTTCCTAACTTATTGTCTAGTATTCCTTTAGTTAATTGCAGAAAGAATACCCAAAGAGATTCAGGTGCAAAGATTCAAAGATTGGTATATGAATGTGGAATCGGAAGGATGGTTCAGTAGTCTCTTGAGCCTTTCTCACTAGATTGCATCCTCTGTCCCCTCTCTCAATTTCTGTGCATTAAGAGAAACGATAGAACCCTCGGTAGCACGCTGTGACGAGTTTGCACGGCACTTTGAAGATAAAGTAACTCAAATTTGTCATGAATTGGACACCACAGTTAGTGCAGCTCCTTTAGTAGAGGTGTCCAGAGCACCGTCTGGTCCGGTTTTATTGGATGAATTTCAGTTATTGAGGCCCGAGGATGCGGACAAGGTGCTTGGCCAAGTCCGGTCGACCACCTGTGTGCTTGACCCTTGCCCATCATGGCTTATTACATCAAATAAGGAGGGGATAGCCGGCTGGGTCCAGGAGGTTGTAAACGCCTCCTTGAGAGAGGGAGTGGTGCCGGCCTCTTTGAAAGAGGCAGTGATTAGGCCACTCCTCAAAAAGCGTAACCTGGACCCGGATGATGTTAATAACTACAGGCCGGTAGCTAATATCCCATTCCTGGGCAAGGTGCTTGAGTGGGTGGTTGCTGGTCAACTCCAGGCACTCTTGGATGAAACGAACTATCTAGATCCATTTCAATCTGGATTCAGGCCTGGTTTTGGAATGGAAACTGCCTTGGTCGCCCTGTGGGATGACCTCTGCCAGGAGAGGGACAGGGGGAGTGCGACCCTGTTAATTCTCTTGGACCTCTCAGTGGCTTTCGATACGATCGACCATGGTATCCTTCTGGATAGGTTGTCTGGGTTGGGAGTTAGAGGCACTGTGCTCCAGTGGTTCCGATCCTACCTGGGTGGCCGATTCCAGAAGGTGGTGCTGGGGGATTACTGCTCTGTCCCTTGGCAGTTATGCCATGGGGTCCCACAGGGCTCTATTTTATCCCCTATGCTGTTTAACATCTACATGAAACCACTGGGAGAGGTTATCCAGAGGTGTGGGCTGAGGTGTCATCAATATGCAGATGACACCCAGCTCTATCTCTCCTTTTCATCTAATCCAGGTGAGGCAGTGGCTGTTCTGAATCAGTGCCTGAACACAGTAATGGACTGATGAGGGCTAATAAACTGAGACTCAATCCAGATAAGACAGAGGCACTGTTAGTGGGTGGTTTGTCTGCCTGGCTAAGTGATATTCAACCAGTTCTGGATGGGGTTGCACTCCCCCCGAAGGATCAGCTTCATAGTTTGGGGGTGATATTGGATCCACAACTGTCACTCGAGGCACAGGAGAACTCGGTGGCATGGCTAGTGGTGGGGCCGAGCCTTGAGTCGGCTGGAGGTTCGCTCCGGGCTCGGCCCTCCTCGAGCAGCAGCGGCCCGATCTCGCTCTTCAGAGCAGCGCAGAGCGTTCTCCACGCTGCTCGCGCCACTCGAGCCGCCGCCGGAGAAAACCCCCCCGTGCACGCCGCCACCGGACCCCTCCCTCCCCCCGCCGCTGCCACCAGGACCCCCCCCGCCGCCTACCTGGTTCTGCGCGCTGCTTCCGCCGCCGCTGGAGCCACTGCTCCGGTGCGCTGGACCCCCGCCTGTGCTCTGTTTTGGTGGGAGGAATCTGTTTAAGCCCTGTTGCCCTGGTTTCCCCCACCAAAAACAGAGCGCGGGGGTCCAGTGCGACGGAGCAGGGTCCCGTCGCGTCACTTTCTCCGTGCCGGAAGTGACGCGACAGGACCCATCGGACAGCCTGTAAGAGAGCCCAGGTAAAGCCCGCGCGGGTGGCTGAGAGCCCGCGCGGACACGAGCAGGCCCAATTCGGGCCTTGCTCCTGTCCGACGGGCTGCTCGGCTACATCCCTACGGAGCACCTTTTATCAGCTTAGGCTGATATACCAACTACGTCCTTATCTGGACAGAGATGGCCTAGCTACAGTTATCCATGCTCTGGTAACCTCTCGTTTGGATTACTGCAATGCGTTATACGTGGGGCTGCCTTTGAAAACGGTCCGGAAACTTCAGCTGGTCCAAAATAGGGCAGCAAGATTGTTAACGGGGACTGACCGATGAGAACATATTATGCCAATGCTTTCTCATCTGCACTGGCTGCCAGTCTGTTTGTGGGCCCGATTCAAAGTGCTGGTGCTAACATTTAAAGCCCTAAACGGCTTGGGGCCAGGGTATCTGAAGGATAATCTCCTCCCATATGTTACCTGCCCGGACACTAAGATCTGCATCTGCAGTCCTTCTCTGAGAGCCCCTCCCAAAGGAAGTAAAGCAGGTGGCTACCAGGAGGAGGGCCTTTTCTGCTGTGGCACCCCGGTTATGGAATGAGCTCCCCAAAGAGGTTTGCATGGCGCCTACTTTGTATTCTTTCCGGCGCCAGGTGAAGACCTTTCTGTTCTCTCAGGCATTTTAATCATCTTAATCATTCTAATCTTGTAATTGTTTTTAATTCCATTATTGTAACTGCTGCTGCTAGTTCTGCTGTTTGTTTTTAATCTGTGGTTTTAAGTTTTATATTGTATTTTATTATTTTAACTGTTGTAAACCGCCCAGAGAGCTTTGGCTATTGGGCGGTATAAAAATGTATTACATAAATAAATAAATTCATCTGAAGGCCTGAACATAGTCCACGCACACAGATTTGTGCACACATCAAGCCAATTCAGAGCTTGAGCTTTGTCCCAAAATAATGTACTTCTGGCTACCAGCTGCATATTTCAGGTGGGTGTTGTATGCATTTGCCAGTTTGCAAATCACCTGGTAGACATTCTTTCAGACAGCCCACATGGAGTAGGTAAGACTCACTGAAGCCAACATTACTGCCCATGGGTAAAGTTGCACAATTGCATCTCTAAAAGACCCATTACATTTGGCATGTCCACTACATGTTTCCAAAGAAGCTTTGCTACACTGGCTAGACCCCATCACTGATGGTATTGTTCCACGGGCATCACATATAGCACTATGGACATCCCATTCAAATACAGTACTGCCTCCCAGCCAATTTTGTCTGCATGGACACCTGGTATGAATGTGAGAAGTGGCTCTTTCAAACAGGTTCTGTTTACAGGTTTTGCCGATGTCTCTAACATATTTGAGAAGGGTAAAGAGATAGAACCAAATATAGTTCTTTTTGAACAGTGTATGACTCAATAATCAGTGTGCTTGTTGTCTACATGAAGGATGGGTACAGCCTCACAGCTTCTGCCTTCAAGTTATCACACCTAGTCAAACTTGTTCATGATTATGTTCTAATGCTTGGTTTTAGAGGCACCAGTATTGATGGAAACCTATCTAAGACCTTCAAATGAACACCTGAATATCAGGTGTGTTGGCAGCATCTGTGATCCTCTTCCCCACCACCTCCCCTCACCTTGCTGACATTGACAAAACATGTGAAAAGTGTTTCGGATTTGGCATGCTAAGTTTCTGTGGAGAAAGGAATAGGAATGGACAAATCTATCTATTTCTGATCTGTGTCATTTTCACATGTTTGTACCCTTAAGAACATAAGAAGAGCCATGCTGGATCAGACCAAGGATCCATCTACTCCGGCACTCTGTTCACACAGTGGCCAACCAGCTGCCCATGGGATCCCACAAGCAGGATATGAGTGTTGCAGAACCCTCCTGCCCATGTTCCCCAGCAACTGGTTTACATAGGCATACTGCCTCTGATACTGGAGGAAGCACAGTAGGACTAATAGCCACCAATGGCCTTCTCCATCCCATTCCCCCTCCATTTCTGCATCAATCAACAATTTTTTAAAAAAACCCTCTCCAAATCATATGCAAATCCATATTTTCCCTCAGAGTGATGAATTTAAATGTATGTTTTCTTTCAAAACATATATTTAAATCTGTATTTTGATATGTTTAATCAGCAGAGAACTATGTTGCGGCATTTGAAGAAGTGTGACATCTTGTGAATAGCTAAGTTCTGATCAACACAGTACTCTGAGAAAAGTGGCTCAGGGCATTTCCTATTGGAATTCTTAGGAAGGAATTCCTCAACTGTATCAAAGTGTCTGGATGTTGTCTTCATTCAAATGTAACCATCCTAAGAACAAGCCCTGTTCCTGTGTGTTCCATCCATCCCTCTTACACGTTGGTTTCATATTGTGCTTTGTTTGTTTTAGCTCCCTTTATACCGGTTTACTGGACAGAAATGACCCAAATGCTTTTTTCTCCCCCTCACTCCTTTTTCTTGGTGACTGGGTGCAATACAGAGGAAAACATTGGCTTGTATCTTTCCACTGTCTTCATTTCCTAAGAATGCCTCTGAGCCCCATTTGTGTTCCAGTGTCATTCATGGGGAATGGAAAGAGCAGTGGCTGGAGGCATCCTAGGGATGCCTCACTTTGCTTAGAAGTGATTCCAGAAGCTGGTAAGAAAATTTGTTTTTTTAAAAAATGTGGGAGATTTAGGGCACCTTGGCCAATGTCAAGAAAGATGTACGGGGTGCATTGGTGTCCATGGGCACCACATTGTCTACCCCCTGCCCTTGCAACACATTTCACAGCAGGTGCATGTTTCTTTTCCCTTCAGTGCTCAGTGACTAAGCTTTCCCCCTCCTAACATGTGTGAGAAAAGAGGAACTCCAGAATGTAGATCCTGAGAGCATTACAAGATTTGGTTCCTTTGCATGTCAAGCACTTGAACGTGGAAACAAAGGCAGTCATTTTGTGGTGGTGCTCAGGATGCTTTCTCAAATTGCCCAGTGTACCTCCAAACCCCAAAAATGTGGCCTACGCCTTGACTAAAGATATCAGCACTGGAGGCTGGTGCCTCCAATGTCAGTGTGGTGGTATATCCACTTAGGGTCTTAGGCTGAACTTTTAAAGATCTATCCGTGGTGCTGAACACAGGGTAAAATAGGTTGAGCACCATGGATAGCTCCTTTAAAGTTCAGGCAACAGCCTGGAGTGGATACAGCACCCCACTGGCATTAGAACTACCAGCCACTGCTGAATATCAAGTAGGGTTAGCTAGGCAAGGAGGATGACTGAGGGCCAGATTTGTGATTTCCAGAGACCACTGAAGAAGTTGGGGAAAACCGAACACATGTTCAGACCGTGTGCTGTTGATGGAAGGTAGTTTAGAGAGTAAGGAGGGCTAAATTATTCTAATGTTAATTAAAACCAGTCCCAGTATTTTTGAGTCTGTTGTATTCTATATCACTCTCATTCTGAAGAAAAGAAGAAGAAAAAAACATTTCTATTTTAATGTCTCTCTCTCTCCCTTCTGAGTCCTGTTTCATACAGGCCCTGTGGTTCAGAATTTACTGTATCTCTCTGGAATGGGCTACCAGCAAGTGCCCTATCTTTATTTACTTATTTATTTGTTGTTGTTGTTGTTGTTGTTGTTGTTGTTATTGTTGTTGTTGTTCCTGTTGTTAAGCTTCAGATACCTGAAGAAGCAGAAATCAGCTGTGGCATTCTTTAACCTAGTTTTAATTCAGTCTTGAGTTGAGGGATTTACTTTCTCTTGCTTGACTTATGCTGTGATACCTCTCTCTTGGCTATTGAATTTATCTGAATAGCTTTTCAAACCATGCATTACATGAGGTGCTCTAAAGACATAAACAGAAGGACGATAGGGACTTGTTTTTGGAGGGATTTAGGCCATAAGAATTTGAAGTTTTATTCATGAAGCATTGCCAAGGAGTAGTTTTTATCTTGGTGTATACTTGTTGGATCCTTAACATTAGGAAAACCTTTGACTTCTTAGACATCATCTTATTTTCAAAGCTAGTCAGTTATTATATAGTAAGTATACATTCAAGTAGGGTGTAACATTCTTCAGGGAACCTGAAAAATACAGAGAATTTATCTAAGCCGTGGATGGTTTTCTTACAAAAGCTTTAGGCTGAAATCCGGTACACACTTACCTGAGAGTAAGTCCCACTGATCTGAATGGGGCTTAATTCAGTGGCCTGTTTGGTGGCAGCTCCCAGGCTGCAGAACTCCCTCCAAAAGAAGGCTAAATTATTTCCCTCTATGCTGTCCTTTTGCTGGCAGGACACATCATGTAACTGACCTACAATAGGTTATTAAAAGTTTTATTTATTTATTTACTACATTTTTATACCGCCCAATAGCCGAAGCTCTCTGGGCTGTGTACAACAGTTAAAACCATAAAAGTTCAAAATATACCTCCGCAGATGCAGTGTGTGAGATGACAGGCTGTACACTGCATGGTGCCTTTGTAATCTGCATTCACCTTAGTGTGTACTGGAGAGTACATACTCCCACATGCACACTCAGGGAGAGACTTAACTGCTAGAGCAGGAGTACAGAGCAGACTCTCAGGCCAGAGGTCCCCATCTGGCCCCAACCTCATTGCTTCAGCCACTAATAGTTTAATGTTTTCCTGGTTTCTGTGCCATTTTCCCCATTCTGAAAGCTTGGGAATGCCTCTCTGAATGGCCAGACGAACCATTTGTTCAAGCAGCACACATAGCAGAGCTATGCATGCAGTGAGCTAGCTTCCTCTAATCTTCTGTAAGCAGGCAGGGTCCCAATTCAGATCAGGACCATGGTGCCACACTCCAGGAGAGGAAGATTTAAACTATACACACAGATGGACACACGACTTCTCCCCCCCCCCCCGAAATTCCACCTCCCCACAAGGTTTAAAATAAAATAAAATGTGCATCTCCATTGGAGGCAATGGACACTTTTTTTCTTTTCTTTTTTAACACTCCCTCCATGTGCACGGGGGTGGTATTTCACAATACAAATGGGCAGGGGAAAGCATAAATCCTCCTCTCCTGGAGTGCCATGGTCCCAATCCAAATCAGGACCATGTGTTCTTATAGGAGAGTAGAGAAAGCTATCATGCTTAGCTCCAGTATGTGTGCTTTAACAAATGCTTGGTTTGACCCTAAGGCTTAATTGCTGCTTGTAAGAGCTTTAAGCTAAAATATGCTGGCATTGGGATATTTTGGGCCCATCCCTATAATGCCTTCAACCCCACCCACCACTAGAATGTGCCCCCCCCATGCACTTGGGCTGAAAGAAGTTCTCTAGCACCCCTGCACTAAAGACCAAGGGAAGATCTGAACCCTGAAGAATGGTAACTGTAGCAGTTTATATTAACTACATTTTTTAGAAGACATCCTCAATGGGAAATAGAGATGGGGACATGTACCAAAAATAGGTCCTATCCCTTCCCTGGTAAAGAGAGACAATTGTACCATATGGGCTCATAGCCCATATAGTATAGCTCCATCCTAGAGCACCCGAATTTCCTGCGAAATTCCATATATGCATTGTATAGATTCCATTCTCTTCCAGTATTCTGTATGCTCAACCTCCTACTGCTGGAACTTCCTAATAATGGTTAATCATCTCCTACTGGACATCTGTCCCTCATTTCCAAACACTCATTTAAATCCAATTTTATTTGTAAACAAAATGCTTTTGGGCTGACTCATGGGAGCAATAGTTTCAACTGAAATTAGACATTTCTTTCTCTAAAGAATGCTTGTTGTTGTTGTGGAGAAAATGACAGCTGTTTGTTACATGCTGTGAGATAGAGATATTTGTTTTCCTCTCTGAGGATACCTATCTATCAGTGGAGTGGCTGTCATTCCCTCTCTGGAGTAGGGATGCCTGAGAGATTTGTTTCAGTTGGTTTTTGATCAGGATTTACCCGGTCCATACCTTCCAGACTGAACGTAGACTTGGACACAATCTGCATTGAAAGTCTCGACATTTCCGAGCTTGCAATGTGATTTATATTTGGGGGGGAAATGCACATGAAAAAATGCATACTTTTGAAAAATTCGCACAAAGCAATGGGAGAAGAATGCATACTTTTCAAAGACATGCACAACTGATGCATACATTTGGAAAAATATGCAAGGTATTTCATGCAAAAAGAAGAAAAGAAAAAAACAAAAACCACAAAGCTCTCAATCTGATATGGACCCAAGTCAGAATGAGCTTTAAGATGGAATTCAGAAAACTTCAGCAAGCTGGAGTTTTGCTGATTTGTACATCCCTACGTGGAGAGCTCTTCTTCAGATGATGACCTGGAGCCACTTCATAGAGGAGCTGCCTACATCTGGGGATCTTGAAGCAGATCAGGTGGATCTTGGACCCTCAAGGGAGACAACTGTCGACCCCAACTCCTGTGACATAGATATCCCCCTCACAGACTCAGGTACAACTGCCACCTGGCCACAGGGAGCACAGTCATCTAAAGATCTAGACTCAGCCAGCTGCTAGGCACATAATTGCTTCCCTGGGGAATAAGGATGCTTTGTGAGTAAAGCCCTACTTGTGAGTAAAGCCCTATTCATGAGTAGACCTTTTCTCAGGTGGCACTAACTGCCTGCAGGTGTTCTCTGGGTGGGGCTCTGAAGTCTCATGCTTAAAAGCCTACAGTTCCAGGCAAGGCGGTGCTGGGACAATTTCTGAATACTATCTCCCTGATTTGTAGTTCTCTGAAAATGCAGATCTTCTCTGGATCTCCCTGTGTTTGACATTGGACTGCCTACAGACCTTGCTTTTGGAAATGATGCTGACTGGAACCCTGATGCTTTGTCCTAGTACTGTCATAAGCAGGACAGTGGCAAGTGTTTTGTCTCTTGAATCTTGATCACTGATTTAGCTTCTGCATAGATGTGGATCATGCAACTCTTAAAATTATTATTAGCAGGGTCGTAGAGAGTTCCTCTTAATGTAGGCCTGCAGCAGGGTTTCTCCTAGCCCAAGCAAAGTGAGGTACCTAGTGGGACATGTGGAGGATGGGCTTTACTTAAGTGTACAGTGCACAGTTAATTCATGGCCTGAATGCAGCACAGCAACTTATGTTGTATCTCCTAATGCTGCATGTTTTAACCCTGACCTGGTGACATTCTCCATAGTAAACTTGTTTCATGTTTTCACCTTTTATCTTCCCCCACCCCTTGAATTTTCATCCTTGTTTAAGACTAGGTTATTGAAAGCTCTGCTCAGGATAGGCTTTGTTAAATAAGGGACATTGGATTTGAAAGAAGAAGGAAATTATAATACAGAGTAATTACACTTTGTCATGCACAACAACTTGACTTCTATGTTTGGAGTTCCCTTTCTTTCTTTCCTTTTTCTTTCTTTTTTTTTTAGTATCCAAGGTGCTAATCATTTAAACACCATGTATGATCTTTCTGTGCTTTGCTTTTGGCGACAGTGGGGGGTTACTAAAGTCTGATTCATGACAGAGTTTAATGTGTAGCTCATGTGAAGAAAATTAATGAGATATGCCAGTGTTTTCAATAGGAGCAACATTTTAGCTAATCACATAATTAACATGGTTAGCTATATCCACAATTGCAGAGCACTGTGAGGGATGGATTGTTCACAAGGGCTCTGCATACACCTTGGGTGTTGTTTATTTCCTCCCCATTCCCACAGGTTAGATACAGCTTAGCATCTGCGAAGGCTCTGGTGGTTGCCTGCTTGATGGCACATCATACTTTTTGATTCAGAACAGTGTGTCAGCTCAGGATCATGTATGGCAGCTGCAGTACTTTAAAAAAATTCAAATGATCCTTTGAAGTCATCAGCATATTGAGTTTGACAATGCTTAACATATTGTTAAAAGCATTTGTTGCTAAATACGTAGAGAGGCATTCATTCAGTTTGCATTTTACCTACGTAAATCACATTTCCCAAACCAATAACATGAACCAAAATGCAGTTATACCTCAACAGTTACACTTTCCCGAATATTACAATGCCGTTCTCAATTTTAAAAACAAACATTCAAAACTGTGTTTGGGGCATGTGCACACAAAAATGTGCATATGTATTGTATGTGGAAAAATGTATTGGTGGGGGGGAAATCAATGTATTGTATTGAAATTGCTTACAAAAATGTCTATTGGGGAAAAAGGACAAAAATGGCACACACAGAAAACAGTCTTTTTTGGGTGGGGGGGTTTATAAAAAGCAAACTGATGAGGAAATGGGACAAAATGAACTTAAGGTTGGAAAAAAGTGAACAAAACCAAACTTGGCAGATTCATCTATTTCTAATTGAGTACTTGGAATGGAACAGGAAACACTCGGTTCCTCTGGAAATTAAGCTGAAATCTAATAGTGTGTTGATCTGTGATGTAGTAATAAAATTTAAGGCTTAAGAGAGCAATCTTATGGTCCCCAGACAGCATCTAAGAAGCCATAGGATACAGCAGATCTGCCCCCTCCCCCAATGCCAGAAACAGCTCCAACCTTGGAGGAGGGAATCAAACTGTAGCTCTCCTGCATGTACCTCAAGCCTCTCCCAGCTGCTGCAGAAAGCTCCACAGTGGGAGCAGGGATTTCATTGTGCAGTCCCGGGGGGGAGCAGGGATTTCATTGTGCAGTCCCGGGAGAGCAAGGATTTCATTGTGCGGTCCCGGGGAAAAGGAACAGGGATTTCATTGTGTAGGCTGGGGGGAGGAGCTGGGATTTCGTTGTGTAGTCCTGGGGGGGGGAGCTGGGATTTCATTGTGTAGTTCCAGGGTGAGCTGGGAGTAGCGGGGGAGCTGGGAGTAGCGGGGGAGCTGGGATTTCATTGTGTAATCCTGGGGGAGCTGGGAGTAGCGGGGGAGCTGGGATTCCATTATGTAGTCCCGGGGGACCTTTCCTTTGGAGGGGTACAAAACAGTGGTCAGCTACCTTAAGGAATTTCGAACAAATAGTGCCTATAGGAAAATGATGACCTGTGCAAACTTGGCATGGTCACTCTTCATCACGTGAGCGAAGCCGCATGCAACAGCTTATACACACACACACACACACACACACACACACACACACACGTTTTCTTAAAAATCTGAGGTCCTGCATACAGGAGACCTTGTTGGGTTTATAACTAGCATAGGCAGGGACATAGGGTATAGACTAGGTGTGGCGGGTTCTTAGTGGGGTGGATGGTAATTATGTAGATTTAGAACTTTCAGGGCAGGGGGATCCCCCCCCACATGCATGCATTACTTTGGATTGTAATTGCCAGGCCCGATCGGAATGGAACCTGAGGGAGTTCAATAGAGTTCAATGGAACCAGAGCAATGTGATTTGAAATACAGGTACTGTGCCCCTGACCTTGGGTTCAGTCCTTATCATGTGCACTTAAAGGATTCTGGGTAAAGACTATAGATAGATAGATAGATAGATAGAAATAATAAAAGATAGCTAGTTCAGTGTACTGTCCAAAAGAATGAGCTATGAATCATAGAGTTCCTGGATTGAATTTTGCATCATTTATGCCACCACCACCCCATCTCAATCTCAGTTCCCCCATCCCTTCTGCAATATGGGAGATAATAATACAGACTTACCTTAAGGGTTGCTATAAGTATTCCAACTACGTAATGCTTTGAACACCAAAAGTGTGTTACAAATGTTAAGTATTAAGCTCAACAACACCTTAGAAAGGCATTGGACTAGATGGGCTGTGTCTCTGAATAAATATTTTTCTTCTATCTGGGAAAGAGGGCATGGCAGCACACTTCTGAGAATGACACAGTGGGGCAGTTTCCCATGCCTCCTTGCGGCTTCTTAAGTAGAACTTTTGCATCTCCTCTCCCCCATGATGTACAAGACTGTCCTGCACTCGAAGCCTGCGTGTCTCACCATTGGAGGAGATTAGGAATCCCCACTTTGGTTATTACAAAAGCCCTGTTCAGAAGTTGTATTTGTGCTTTCTTCAGAAAGCCCTGCCCCTGTCATCATATACACCAACTAGCCCCAGCCATGCATATAGATAGGGTCTACGGGAATGGGGAATTTGTGCACACAGCTGTACTTGCAAAGACTCTATCTCTGCAGACATTTGTTCTGTAAGTGTCAATGCCATGGGGGTGAGGCTAGTCCGCATAGTGATATGTCAGAGGCATGGCTAATCAGTGCAGGCCTGCTCATGCCTTGCAAGAGCACATGAGTAAAACTTTGGAATATGACTAACAAAGGATAGGAACTATGAATTGCTTCCTGGTCTCCCCTCCCCCCCCCGCCACCCCAGGATTGGATGTTAAGCTACTGTAAACAGGTTTTGAGGCAGGAAGGAGAACCAAAAAGAAAAAGTAAAAAAAACTACCCAAACATAAGTTGTGCTGGCTTTAGACCCTCAAATAATGTTACCTAACTGGATAATATTTCTTCCCACCTCCCCCAGTTTCCTTCATGGATCGAAAGACACAAACATCGGCAACAGCTAAAATGGTAGGGTCAGCCCTAGTAACAGATAGTGAAAATATGCACTTTTGACGGCAACTGGGGCAGATCAGGTATTTTAGGAGTGAAAATTACAAGAAATATAGAAAGAAAGTAAAGATCAATATGAACAGTCTGCTTGCTGAGATAGCAATAGATCTTAATGAATGGCAATCACTTTAACCTACCCTTATGTTGGAAGATAAATGTTCTTAACGTAAATTAAACTTGGTGTTGTATTCATTTTATATGTGGCTGACCAACAGATATTCCAACTTCTCTCAGGAGTATAGAACGAATGTCTTTTTTGCTCCTGTAGTATCATTATATTATATTCTACTCTGTGTAATATTGCTGGGCTTGGACAGTGACCTTTTGTACAAGATGTGGGGAACAGCATGTCCCTGTTTTCACAGTGGGCTGTTGGCGGGTCTGTGACAGATAATGGATTAAAATTCCTAAGCTTTGTAGTATATCATCAAGCTTAACAAACTATATATCTCAACTCAAATAGATGGAGATATATCAATTCAGAACAGACTTTACCTATGATACTTTTGGTTCCTTAGCTCAAAATCAAAAGATAATAAACTATGCAGGGCCAAAACAGACCTGATTTCAAATCTGTATCTAGCAGCTGCATCTTTTTTCCCCCATTTTTACTCCAGAGTAGGCGCAGGGTGCCTGATCTGGATCCTAAAAGCCCCCCCCCCCCACATTAGGGTCCTGATCTGGTTTATGCCCCTGCATTTACTCTAGAATTAAAATAATGGGGGGGGGGAGATGTAGCTGCTAGATGTGGGTTTAAAATGATATTAGTTTTGGCCCTCAGAGTTAAATGAGTTCCCCCCTGTCATGGTTTTGGAGGCAGCAGTTGTAGGGTCAACAGGAGAAGGTAAGGGAAAGTTTGGCACCCTTCTCCCATCTGGCCACTTTTCTCCCTCTGCTTTATAGCATTTCAGCATAACCCGCATCTTCTATCACATCTCATTAAGGTCATTCTTCACAGGCTGTGGCTTTTTGAGGTTATTACAGCACCATTTGTGGAAGGAACTCCATGTTATGTGTCTATTCTATTGCTGGATCTTTCCTTGGACTGATATTGGCCTGTTCTTTTCATGGGCAAATGGCCTTTATTGAGAGAGAACAGTGCTTGTTTAAAATAAAATAAAAAAAGATCATGTTAATGATGTGGAAATCTACAGAAGCTTCATTCCCGCTCTCCCCACCCAGCATGGACAGTTCAGGCAGTAGAATTACCTACTCACAAAAGAGTTTCCTACACAGAATGGGTTGCCTATAAGAAAAGATAGCTACTTAAGAAGTAAGCGAAAATATGGTCACCTTTCACAGCTGATTTCTATATGAGTTTTAGTGTAGCAATAAATGGTTACTATAAAACGGAGTGGAACCTCAGGCCTATGGGCTAAATCTGGCCTACCTGGGGTCCCAGTCCAGCCCTCTGCAGTGCATTCCGAAGGTGGCCAAGCTCTCTTTCCCTTGCCCCTATGCACAAATCATTTGGTGGTTTCTTGGCTTTGGCACAGTCATTCCCCCACCCCCCATTCTAAAAGACTGAAATTCCTCTCCTAAGGCTTAGTTGTTGGCAGTAAGTGCTTTAAACTAAAATATGCTGGTCTTCTGGCCTTGTCCCTTTTGTCTTTGGTGCCGCCCCCTTTGACTTCATTGCCACCCGCCACTGGAATGCGGCCATTGAGAGCTTCTCTGACATTTACTTTAGCCCTCAACACCTCTGCTATAAAAAGTAGCTTTTGTGTTATATTCTCTCTCTCTCTCTCTCTCTCCCTCCCTCTCTCCCCCTCAGCATGGGTGTTCTGTTCATGCGTGAGGGCTATTAAGTTTCCCTTTGCAGTGCTTTCCCCAATGGTCATGGGGGCTTTCTGAAGCAGCACCCCAGAATGCACCATGGGGATAAATTTGCTTTCCCTCTGCTTGTGCAAAGGTTCTTATCACATGCGCACTGGGGGTGGCATGTCAGATCAGTCCCATATTGACAACTGTGTTGTGTTTCATGGTTTATTGTTTTTTATGTAACACAGGTGGGTCCTGCCAACTCCATTCCCCCACCTGGCAAACTGTCAGTCAGTATCCCATGTTCATTTAGCACCTTCAGTCTTCGTTGGGCTATTTTGAAGGGTGCCCCCTTTTTTTGTACTTTTGCTAACCTTGGGTTTCCCAAAACTGCTGATACCATCTACATGGGTGGTGCAGTTTGGGTTACATAAGCAATACTCAAGCCCTGTTGAGAAGTATCCCAGAAGCATTTGGTGGATGTGTGAGAGGGATAGGATATCATAGGATCATAGAGTTGGAAGGGGCCTACACAAGGCCTATCGAGTCCAACCCCCTGCTCAATGCAGGAAACTAGAGGAAGGGGTCTCCCATCCAAGTAATAACCAGGCCTGACCCTGCTTAGCTTTCCATGCTAGACAAGCTGAGCCAGCGTGAGCCACAGGCCGGAAGAGGAGCCACACTGACTAGGCCCACCCCCCTGACATCACAGGGCACAGACTAGCCCTGCCCCATGGCATCTGCATATATAGTGTGAATGTCTGCAGAAGGCAGCCATTACACACATAGGTGTATGCAATGAAGGCTGCCTCTCTGCAGACATTCATCATGTATGTATGAAGAACAGGGGGTGTGGCTAGTTGGCTTGCATGATGTCAGGGGTGGGGCTAGTCGGTGCAGCCACACTTACACGTTTTCCAACACATTAGATATACTTCTAAATAGGGGGTAGTATCCAAAGTTAGTCCTATGTAAAGTAGACCCAGTGAAATTAATGAGACTTGAGTTATTCACAACAACATGTTCCATCATTCAATGGGTCTACTCCCCATAGCACTAATATTGGATACTACCCAGGGTTTCATAGCCTGAACATCAAAGATAGAGGGAATAATTACATTTTCAATATTTAATACAATATAATTAAAAATTAAAATACCTTGATTACTGACTATATTAAAAAACATATAAACAAAGCTCCAAACACACATTTACAGAGCTCACAAACAACTTTGGTATGACTTTTTAAAATATGTCACCCCAGCACACTTTTCCTGTTCAAGCTTTTTGGTGACTATACCAGAACAGCCATGCTGGATCAGACCAAGGGTCCATCTAGTCTAAGTCTAGTCCAGCATTTGTTCACACAGCCAACCAGCTGCCCACGGGAAAGAAACCCACAAGCAGGACATGAGTGCAAAAGCACCCTCCTGCCCAGGTTCCCCACCAACTGATTTCTTTAGAATGTCTTGAGGATTCACACACCAACTAACCTGTCCAAACTTTTCACCTTCACCTGCAGCTGTTCTGGTAATCGTAGCTTGTGTTTCCTATAGCACGCTCTATCTCGCTAGTCCAGTCTGGAGTCAAATAACTCAGCAGTAAGCATCTCCTCCAGCCGTTGAATCAGCAGTTAAGCCCCATCTGAGCCTTTAAACCTTAATCATGGCAATTGATTTGTGAATCAAGTTGGCGCAGGGTGTGTGTGTTGAAAGTCTTCTCCGGATCATTCCAACCAATGAGTTCAGTAAATAAAATGCTACTTTAGCTAAGAGTAAGCACTGTAGCACAAGGCACAATTATGAGCTGACTACAGCTATTATATTTATTATTGCCTGTTACTGCATGCAACTACTTGCGTCAGCAAAGCTGTTTTGGTCCAATGTCTGATAAGCCACTGTGCTAAGTCAATAATGGAACCCGGGAGGGGACATACTTTCCACTCACTGATTTTGAGCAAATGAGATCTCTCGGTAGATGAACAGTTTATTTAAAAAAAAATAAAAATAAATTCTGTGAGGGTCTATCCCTTTTAACAGCTTTGTTTCAAGCAAAATGCCAGGGCCAGCAATTTCCAATATTCTCTAACATTTTGAACATGCAATGCACTGTCTCCACCTCTATTTTCACAGGAAGGATCAGTTGTAGAAACAGATAGCCCCCTCTTCCCCCATTACACATTAGTGAAGGCTCTTCTCCACCATAACTGATGGTTACAGTTCAGTGCTTTTTTTCTGGAGAAAAAGGTACCGGAACTCTTGGATTACATTTCCTCAGGAGTAGATGGCGATTATATTGTAATGCAATTAATAGAAGAAAAGGTGCTGGAACTCAGTTCCGGTAAATTCCACCAGAAAAAAAGCCCTGTTACAGTTTAATATTCCATCTCTCAGTGGATTTGGTTGCATTTATTGCAATGCACACAGTTGCTTACCTGGATAAGCATTTTTGTGTCTAGATGCATTATTTGTTTTTTATTTATGTAATACATTTCTATACCGCCTTTCTGCGAAGGCACCCAAAGTGGTTTACAATGTTTAAATATTGAAATAAGCAAACAAACAAATGTTCCGTCCCAACGCACACACACACACACCAGTTCTCTCAGGCCTCCTGAAGGTTTCTTCAGGAGCTGATGATACAAGCTCTCTGGCCTGGACTTCTCTTCTGCCTTCCCCCTGTATCCCAGAGGCAGGGGAAGGGCTTCCCCAACACTCCTCTCAGGCAGATGATGGTCCTTTCAGGAGCTGAAGGCAAGAGCTCCACAGCCTGGGCTTCACTTCTGCCTTCCCTCAGGGCACACAGGTCTTAAATAGCCCCAGGGAAGGTGGGGGAGGGGCTGCCCCAACAGTCCTCTCAGGCCAGTGATGGTTGTTTCAGGAGCTGATGGCAAGAGCTCCGCAGCCTGTGTTCATTAGACTCAAGGTGCATTTTGTGTCCATGCACGTGCATTTTTTACATGTGCATTAGATCAGAGATGTGTAACCCACCATCACTTAGGATTCCACTGTTAAGAGACACATGGAAGCAAACTGAAATGATAAGAATTCCGCTACATAGGTTGCCTACATACAAAATTTGCATCCTTTACATCTCACCAACAGGTTAAATAGGGGTAGTTATTTTACCAAGGGCAGATACCAGGAAATAGTCAATGTGACAGTAACAAGATTCCAAGTGCATTTCAATAGGACCAGGTTTTGAGAAACATGGACAGAATCAGGCTTCCTTTCATCTCTTCTTTGCTCCTCCGCACCTGCAGGTCACCTACATGTGGCGTTACCCATCTCTTTTAAAACAGCGGTGTTGAACCTCTTTCAGCTCAAGAGCCAATTTCAGAGAAGCTCTTGGGGGCCACATCCCAATGGTGTATGAGGCAAAGGCAGAATTAGGCAGAGTCAAAGGCAAAAGGAGTGAGTCCAAAATATCTACTCTACCAGCATATTTTTAGCTTACAGCTCTTACTGCCAGAAACAAAGCCTTAGCAGAGGCATTTCGAAATTTCAGAATGGGAGGGGGGGGCAGCACACACACAAAAGCTGGGAAACCACCGTGGCTCATGCTGGCTCAGCTTGTCTGAGCGTGGAAAGCTAAGCAGGGTCAGGCCTGGTTATTACTTGGATGGCAGACCCCTCCCCTAGTTTCCTGCATTGAGCAGGGGGTTGGACTCGATAGCCTTGTAGGCTCCTTCCTTCCAACTCTGTTATATGAAATCTATGATAAGTGATCAAGAAAAAGGGGCATGTCCACTGAAGAAGCCCAGAATGGCTCCCCAGCCAGGCTGGATTTGACCCTCAGGCCTGAGGTCTTGCACTCCTGGTTTGTTTGTTTTTAATTACTTTAAATAGCTGCTGCGATTAGAGGGTGATCAAGATTGGGACCATGACATGTGGGGAGGGAGTTAACCATTCCTCCCAGACCACTGTCCCAATAACACCCCCCCCACACACACACACACTAATTGCTATTGGTGTTGGGAGGGAAGCTTCTGTTGGTACCAATGGAAGCTTCCCTCCTAGGCAGCTTCAGGGAGAGGATTTTAATGGGTGAATGGTGAAATGATGGTGAATGATGGTGAAATAGCATGCTGTGATCCAGACACTGATCACCCATCCAGCAGCTGGTGTGTGTGTGTGTGTTTGTGTATGTATGTGTGTTTAAGATACACACAATGGCAAACCACTTGTTTATTTATTATGTATTTATTTAATATATTTATTCACTGCCCATCAGCCAAAAGGCTCCCTGGGCGGTTTACAAAACAAAGCAACAAATGAAAGCAATCATCCTAAAACAAAAGCATCAACAATAACAACATAAAAATACAAACATATTAAAATATAACATGATAAAACCAAGCAGCCAAAATAAATTCAATCCAGAGGTAAAGTGGCAATAATAAAATGGGTAAAATCAGCCATTAAAATGTTGGGCAAATAAAAAGGTCTTCACCTAGTGCCTGAAAGAATAGAGGGTAGGCGCCAGGTGCACCTCTTTGGGCAGCTGGTTCCACAGATAGGGTGCCACAACTGAGAAAGCCCTTCCCCTAATAGCCACCTCCTAGCTTCTTTTGGAGGGGGCTCTCTGAGAAGGGCCTCCGAAGAAGATCTCAGGGTTCGGGCAGGCATGTATGAGACAAGGTGTTCCTTCAGATAACCAGGCCCCAAACCGTTTAGGGCTTTAAATGTTAATGTAAGCACTTTGAATCGGGCCCAGACTTGGTAGCCAATGTAAATCATAGAGGACTGACGTAATATGTTCTTGTCGGCCAGTCCCCATTAGCAGCCTCGCTGCTCTGTTTTGAACCAATTGAAGTCTCCAGACCGTTTTCAAAGGCAGCCCCATGTAGAGCGCATTACAGTAGTCTGAACAAGAGGTTACCAGAGCATGGATCAATGTTGCTAGGCTCTGCCTGTCCAGATAGGGTCATAGTTGGTAAATCAGCCTAAGCTGATAAAAGGTGCTCCTTGTCACCGAGCGAGTCCACTTCTGACTCCACCAACAGTTCGGACAGCGACAATGTTTAACATCACTTGCACTTTGGTTGTAAGATACTTTAGAAGGAAAAGCAAATAAAATAAATAAAAAATTACCAAAGAAGCTGACACTATAATTGGATTGTGTGAAAGGAAAATATCAATTTGAAAATGAGTAAACATCAGATAACAGTACTTCTCCTTAACAAAATCAGTTTGCAGCCATGTCATTATGCAAATATCATATTTATAGACATCTTGGGTTTTTGTGGGGAGTAGCCAATTTAAACATTAATGTGAATTTCCAGTTTCAAGGAGAAATAGCAATTTCCTAGAAGCACTCAGGACTAAATAGTGCAGTTAAGCTATTCAATTTATTAGCTGAGATTTTGTTTTGTGTGTGCAAGGGAAAGGGTGTCACTTTCCATGAGTGAGACTGTAATAGTACAGTGGAATTTGGAAAGGGAATTCATCTTCCTGTTTGGCTGGAGCATCTCTCCTATGAGGAAAGGCTGCAACATCTGGAATTGTCTAGCTTAGAAAAAAGGCAAGTAAGGGGAGACATGATAGAGGTGTACACAACTATGCATGGTGTGGAGAACATGGATAGGGAGACATTTTCCCTCCCTCTCTCATAATGCTAGAACCTGGGGTCATCCCTTGAAGCTGATTGGTGGGAGCTTCAGGACAGATAGAAGGAGGTTCTTCTTCACATAGCACATGGTGAAACTATGGAATTCACTTTCACAAGATGTAGTGATGGCCACCAATTTCGATGGCTTTAAAAGAGGATTGGACAAATTGGAGGAGGAGGAGGAGGAGGAAGAGGAGGAGGAGGAGGAGGAGGAGGAGGAGGAGGAGGAGGCGGCTACCAACGGTTACTAGTCCTGATGGCTATATGCTCCATATACCTCCAGTATCAGAAGAGGCAGTATGCCTATGTACACCAGTTGCTGGGGACCATGGGCAAGAGGGTGCTGTTGCACTCATGTCCTGCTTGTGGGTTTCCTGTGGGTAGCAGGTTGGCCACTGTGTGAACAGAATGCTGGAGAGTAGATGGACCCTTGGTCTGATCTAGCATGGCTCTTCTTATGTTCTTAAGGTTTCCACCAGGGCTGCTGCTTCATAGCTTTGGTCAGAGGGGACGTCCATGTAGCATAAAACCTAATTTAGATGTTCACTTTCTGATGTTTCATTGACCCCAGTGTTGGAGGAAAAGGGCAATACCCTTCCTTCCCTCCCTGCCAACTGTCTCCCAGATTAAAGCCCATTTACTATGTTCCATGGAGCTTAACAGGTAGCAACTGGGGACTGACGTCACCCTACTTTCATTTATTTGGATAGCCCCTCCCTTATCTTTCTCCATTCTGAATCAGTTTATATGGGCAAGTGTCCTCCATATGAAGGCTTTAATTACTACAGTACTCAAGCAACTGCCCATTCGGATGGTTAGTTGTCGGTGTCATAAATTGTGTGCTTGTTGTAGGCTGATTGTACTATATCTGAATGTACTCAGATGGTAGATCAACCTTTCGGTGACAGTGTTTCTTACTGGCTGCCATAAAATCTGAAGGTTGGGAAAGTCTGCTACAGTTTATACAGTTTTTTATAGTCATAGAGCAGTTCAGTGAGGGCTTCCTTGACTCCGAGTCTATACTGTTTGAATAGAGAAGAGCTCCACCTATCTGTAAAAATGTGTCAATGCATAAATGTCTGGTACTACCATAGTATTGCAGTATAATGTGTTTGGAGGAAATAAAAAATCCCTTTCTGCACTTTTATATTCTTTGCACATTGAATGCTAGAAGCTTTTTTCATTACAGATTTGCCTGTTTAGAATGCTGGTGGAGGGAAACCTTTTGTGAATTTAAAGAAAAAAGAGATTTATATATTCCATGTATTCCTTAAAAAAAATAAAAAATAACCTAGATGTTAAATAAATGCATGAAGGATTCTTCAAGTTGTAATCCATTTAATATTTAATAAATGCAATATATCATTTTTATAAATATGCATAAGTAAGACACAGATTTAGAATACATACGGGATTACAATAGGATAACACATTCATCTCGCCTGGCAAGGGAAGGCCACTAGTGTTTTCTAAAGATCATATTAATCCTCATTGGTGGAGATAAACTCTCTGCCCTGATGCAACTATCATAAATTGGGTTTATGCAAAATGGTTCTCTTAATTTCCCCAATGTGTAAATTTCACATGAAACTGCTGAAGGGAGTACAACAGAAAACATCAGTGAAATATTTAAATGTGTGATAGAAACACAGTTCAGGCACAGTGTGGCAGTTCTACCACCTGCAAAATAACAACTATAGAAGTAGTGACGGTATCCAATGATCCCTCTTGAGAGGGATCCAGATTTCAGAATTTTGGTAGGACTGAATCATGCTTTCAAAGGCACCATGGGTTCACAGTGGTGTCATTGGGATGTGATGCTGAACTATGCTTTAGCAGTATGGAACTAGCTTTAGGCTCATAAGCTTTCTCCTCCTCTCTCTTCCAGTGTGGCCTTGAGGAGAAAATCATACATGTTCACTGCCATTTTTAAACAACCACAGTTTAGTGTTATGTCAGAACCTGGACAAACCATGGCTAGTCTTAACAGTGGTTTATTGAAACAAGCTAAATTCAAAGATATGCATATTATTTATTTATTTATTTATTATATTTATACCCTGCCTTTTTTCCTTCAAGGAACCCAAGGCGGCTTACATAATCCTCCTCCTCCTCCTCCTCCTCTCCATTTTATCCTCACAACAACCCTGTGAGGTAGGTTAGGCTGAGAGTCAGTGACTGGCCCAAAGTCACCCAGTGAGTTTCATGGCCGAGTGGGGACTAGAACTTGGATCTCCCGAGTCCCAGTCCAACACTCTAACCACTACGCCACACATATTAAGTTAAAGATCACACAAAAATGTGTATATAAGGGGAAAGTACACATTCTGTTAGAGAAAAAGAAAACTGCAAAAAGTGTGCACACTGGGAAAATATATAGAAAAATTATATATTAGGAGAAATTCACAAAAATATAGTTATTGTTGTTGTCTTGTGCAGGCTATTTTGTGTTAACTGCAGGGTTGCAATGATTTAAATCGTTGATTAAATCATCAATAAAATCGATTTATTTTCAATTTTTTGCAAAAAAAATAATAATATCATGATTTTTTTGCAACCCTGTCATGTAGGTAGCCTAGTAACCTATAATACTGGTAATGTTAAAAATATATATATATGAGGAAAGTGTTTTCTGTATAATTTGGTGTTCTTAACTATTAAGTGTAGGCTATTTGTACATTTGGTTGCCTGAAACTTTGAAATTAATTTTACTTAAAAAAAAAAATGGGGGGGAAATTGATTAAATAAAAAAAAATAATCATTGATTTAAATTTTAAAAATTGATTTTGTTTTTGTTTTTTTGCAAGAAATCATGATAATTTTTTTTGCAACCCTGGTTTTTTGCAACTGCCATTCTATAGAGTCCTGTTTTGTTGGAATTCTGATTTTTTTTTTTTAACATCTGTTTTCTTTTGTATGTTGTGCGGAAAGTGATTCTTGTTAATCTGACTGCATTCTCCAGATGGTTCTGCATCAACATATGATCTGATTAGAGTCAACTCGGAGAAGAGCCATCAGCATGGTGGCTCCATTCTTCTGGAACTCCTTGCCTCTGGAGGTCAGGCTAGCATCAACATTGTGTTGTTTCTGTGCCTCCTCAAAACATCTTTATTTTAGGAAGCTGTCCTTGGTTGAACAGCCATTGTGTTTGTTGTTGTAGTTTTACTGATACTCTGTTTTAATATAATGCTTTATTCTTTTTATTTTTTTAATCTTTTTATTGTTCACCACTCTGGAATCTGTTTAGATGTGGAGCAGTATATAAATGCTGTAAATAAATTGTCGTTGGGTGATGGATAAATGGCATGGATTAATGAGTAAAAGAACCCTGCTAAATGGAATCTCAATGTTGGAAATGCCAAGGACCGTCAGAGGTATCCCATTGGGGAACAGGATGTTGGACTAGAATCATCCTTTGATCTGATCCCTTTTTCTCTGTGTTCAATGCCTTTTCAGTCTGTTTGACAATAGGCCTGGTGTTGAACTGGAAATAATTTGAAAATTAAATTATAAGTGAAGTATGTAGGGATGGCTGAATCATTCTTGAAGGGATGCATTTGCATTTTAAGGGGCAAAAACATGGTGAACAGAGCTTTGTTTTAGTTGCCTCTGCTACCAGCATGTAGTTTAAGGAATAAAAAGGAGGGGGAGCTTGTCTGGCTCAGCTTGTCTGAGTGTGGAAAGCTAAGCAGGGTCAGGCCTGGTTATTACTTGGATGGGAGACCCCTCCTCTAGTTTCCTGCATTGAGCAGGGGGTTGGACTGCTCCTTGTAGGCTCCTTCCAACTCTATGATCTATGAAATCTATGAAGAGAGAACTGCCACCATGAAAAGCATCTACCCCCCAGACAAACAAACAAAAACCAGGCAAATTGTTTGTGCCCTCCACAGCCCTGAAAACCACATGCCTATGTAATCTCCCAAGCTCCTGCAGTTGGGTGAATCTGTGGTGTGTGTGTGTGTGTGTGTGTGTGTGTGTTTGGGCAGAAGGGTGCCACACTTCCCTTCCTTCCCTCTCCTTCTGATGCTCCAGTGTCTGGAGCACACTGGAGGAATGGAAGAGAAAGGAAGCAGGGGAATTCTTGCACCGATCTGTTTTTAAAAGGTAAGGGGGGAAAGGAGTGCGTCTTGGAGATGGGAGGCTGATGGAGAGAGCTTCTCGAGAAGGGGTGGGCTGTGAGGATGGGTGGGAATCTCTCTTCCAGTTCTGATCTTGATCCCAGCAAGAAAAATAATTGGGGGGGAGGAGGCAGCTTTTTGAGTCCCCACAGGTATGTTACTGAGCCTAGTGTGTGTATCAATGTATGTGGAACTCGGTAGGAGAGCTGGGGTAGCAGACAGGAAGAATAACTCGGTGACCGGGTTCACACCATCAAGGGGTGGGGAGAAGCCACAGTGGCTAATTCCCCTTGCTGTGCATACTGGTTGTGTGCCGAGGGGATTTGCATACCGTAATTACCCTTGCTGGTGAGGCTTGCAGTTTTTCATGCAAACCCAGTGAGCATGGCTTGTTGCCATGGTTAGCAAGCCACCCAGAACACATGCCCTGGATTCACACAGCACAATAAGCCATGGTGGCTTATAAGCCATGTTTGTTTCAGAGTGGTTTGTCATGTCGTCTGAACCCAGGCAGAGTGGCTTGTGCGTGGTTAACAAAACATGCAGCTGGGTTCAGATAACATGACAAGCCACTCTGAAACAAACATGGCTTATGCGCCAACATGGCTTAATGTGCTGCACAAACCCAGTCATTGGCTGTTTTAGGATTGGTTCTAGGATGGCTTGTTAACCAGCATGCGTGGTGGGGGAAATAAGCCACCATGGCTTATTTCCCTCTCCATGATTGTGCAAACAGGCCCAGTGACACAGAGGGAAGGGCTACCAGGAAGTAAATCAGCACAAAAGTACAGAGCAGGAGGGATACAGAGTGAGGAGTTAGAAGCGTGCTTGGTTTAATAAATAACTGTATTTTGCATAACTCTTGGCCAATTCTTTTGTGGTTGCAAACACTACTTGAAAGGGCATGGGGGAACTTAATCATCATCCCTAATTGCTACTATGAATTCCAACAATAGCATTCACTGCTGTGATGTATAATTAAAATGGCCATAGGCTTCCAGTCTGACATTCAATCCCTTACTTTGATATCTGCTTACACTCACCTAATCTATTTTCGTCATACTGGTCATTTACCCATCTGTAAAATGGATTTGACAACACCTACTTCATAGGTTTTTCATACACAGTGTAAAATGAAGGTATAGTAAGAGATTTAGGAGACACAATGTACATTTTTTTATTGTTTAAAAATGGGCGACCTCAAAATACAAAACAACAACAACCAAACTGCTGGTTTCCTACAGGAACGCTGCCGGATACCATGAGCCTTACCTTAATACGCATTAGCAGAAATCAGCCATCAGCCATTGGCATCCTGATGATAAGCTGGGAATAGGTTTCTGGCTGGTGATCTTGTGCACGCTACATCTGTGTGATATTTCAGATTTATTTCCACAACTTATTGCACATTCATTGAGGGGGGTGTCCTTGCAGAAAATTGCCAGGGGAAATGGATTTTGTTTTCTTTCAGTGGCAGAACAATTTTCCACCTGTCGCCCAACTATCTGATGAGAGGGATTAGGACAGATGTGTTGCGAGTATCCATAGGAAGCAGGGGAGTTTGTGATGAAACCACTGCTTTGATAGCAAAGGTTGGCTTGTTTGGGTGCACATGTATGTACCTCTTATGTCTCTAACTGGCTGTTAGTCATGGTGGATGTATGGAAATGCCAGGTTCTTCAGCATCAATATGTCTCTGAATACTACTAGCTGTTGGGGAGCAACAGAAGGAGAGTGTTGGCTGCTGCCTTTATGATCTGTTTGTGGGCTAGAAGGATCTTGACTGATCACCGTGGATAGGGAAATAGGCTGCTAGACCAGATAAACCCTGTGGTCTAATCCAGCAGGACTCTTCTCTGTGTCCTTAAATGTGCACTAACTGATTGTGAGGCCCAACTGCAAAGACATGAAAGAAGTCAAATAGTCTATCACTGCCTTCAGAGATCATGCCTAGGGACAGGAGAATCAGTGAGGTTCACGCTTGTTGAGATTCTCCTGTTTTAGAGCTCGATTCATCTAATTTCCATTCCTGAATGTGAGCTTCGTTTTTCTATTATTATTTTTTAACGGAAACGGGTGAACTTTGGTTCCCATTTGTTAAAGGATGCACCCAAAATGTGCATGTGTGCCCCATAGACTAAAGCATGAAAGTGCACGTTAAACACACACACATACCACTTTCTGTTTGAATACCACTGTCTGTTTGAATGCAACCACAAGTTCAGGAGGAACTTGCAAGATTTTCCAGATAATTGCACTCCCATTTGCATTCATGCTTGGGGTTGTGAATGGGGCAAATTCAAAGTAAAAACAAACCCAAAGTAAAACCATACAAAATCATCATACATCCCTAAGATTCATGCCAAATAATTGTTTGTAAATAATAATGTCTGAATCGACATAATCTTACAAAACATGCTATGCAAGTTGCTGCCAAATCAGGATACCAAATCATGTTTTGAACATGGAAGGCAAGCCACATGCTAAGTGTGAATTCATCTGTCCATTTCAGTTACATTCAGTTTCCCATTTTTCTGACCTTAAGTTCAGTTTCTCCTGATTCTGTATATTAGGACAGGTGTGCACACATGTCATTTTTAAAAGGTTTTTTTGGTGTGTGCACACCTGTCCTAATATACACATTTTGGACTCATTTTTGTGCACACTTTTTGCTCATGTAAACATTTTTGCAAGCTGCTTCTGTTATAATGCATTTCTGTTAATTATTTTCCATGTTGTGCACACCTTCCCCTGACGTGCACATTTTTGTGTGCAAGTCTCTCAAAAGGCTGCTGCACCACCGGGGACAGGAACAAATTTATGAACTTACAAGGCTAAGTATTGGGCAGACAGAAAATGAAGGCAGACAAGCAGTTTTCAGCTGTACATCTGAAAGCTTGGATCATGGTGTGGTATTTTAAACTCTGCTTAGCTCAAACCCTGGTTGGCTTAGCATGACGTCTGATTTGAACTTTAGACAAATGTTTAACAAATGCTCAAAAAGTACCCTTTCCACCGTTACTCCATGAGTTCCAGGGCTAGCTGTGGAGATAGGAGTAAGAGAAAGAGAATTTACCTTGTATGGACTTGAGATGCCATGAAAGGTCTTTTTTCCAGACTCTGTAACCATAGTTATCTGAATGGGAGCAGTACCTCTTCTCCGGTCCTGATTCTTTCTGGGAAATCCTGCTTGATGTCTGAACTAGGGATGGACCAACTGCCTTCATCTCAATTTGTAATTGGTTTGGAACAGAAATGAATGTCATTGAAGAATACTTAAAATAGAGAAGATGATTGTGTTTCTTGTCCTATTCGGGCATTATTGTAACTGGTTAAACGCACCATGCAAGCTGAGATAGGGCTGCATCAAGTACCCCCCCCCCCCGTCATTGCATCACAGCATAGCTCCGCCCAAAGGCATCCACATGTACAGCAGGAACACCTGCAGTGGGGGTGTCCCTCTTCATATGTACAGCTGTATGCACAGAGGCTTCCACACAATTTGGAACACCTTGTCAAGATGGAGCTGCCTCCACATTGCTGTATTTCAAGCATGTGCAAAGCAGGTAAGCATGGTTGATTACTGGAGGGAGGCAGGGCTGGAATTCTTAGTGATCAGGATCAAGTGGCAAGACCCAGCCAGCCCTTTGTTAGTGTATGTGTGTGAGTGAGAGAGAGAGAGAGAGTTCAGTGATATTTAAAAAACAAAAACAAAACCCAAACCTGCTGGTTTAAGACCAGAGTTAACACTATCTCATGTTGGCTCAAACTCCGCAAATCCAGGAAACTGGAAGCTAAGACTGATGCCTTAAGAGACATGCCCCAGATGATGTTGTGCAAGGTCACAAATTTTGCTTGCTTACAACTTACCCTCCATGCGCCCACACTTTTCCTTGGTATTCCAGGCCCAAATCCAGATGGGGAGAATGGAGTGCCTGGGACCAGCAAAGATGCCCAGCATTGTCTTGGTCCTGTATTGCTTTATGAAGCATCTGAACCTTACTGTATTGCTAGAGGGATCCTCCTATGAGTTGACCTATGCCTGTTTGTTACTTGTAAACTAACACAATTCCTGTTATTGCACACCCAGCATTCTTGACTATTGGCCATGCTGGCTGGGGCTGATGGGAATTGAAGTCCAAATGGCTTGGGACCAGCCTAAAAGACCACGTTCTACCATATGAGCCTGCCCAGGTCTTCAGATCTTCAGGAGAAGCCCTTCTTTCAAGACCACTGCCTTCAGGGGCAATTTTGATGGTTACAGAAGCAGGGCCTTCTGAGTTGCCACTCCCAGGCTATGGAACTCCCTGCCAAGGGAGGCTAGGTTAACTCCCAGCCAGCAAATACCATTTTGCTGAAGTAGGCCTTTGGCATGTAAGCCTGTCTGTTGGGTTGGATGTTGTTTTTATTCTGTTAGTGTTGTGTTTCTAATTGTGTTTTAATGCATTTGTTTTATTTTTTAATCCAGTTTTATTTATGATTGTAAGCAGCCTTGACTGCAACTTTACTTGGTAGAAAAGCAGGGTACGGATCATATAAATAAAAACATACAGAGGGCACCAGGTTGAGGAAGGCTAGTTTATATTCTTCCGCTTCAATTGACATATAAGAAAAGGTGCATGTGAGGTCCTCCTGTTATGGTTTGGAGCCAAAGCTTGCCCTTGCAAATCAATCCTCTGCTGTCCCCCCCCCCTTGAAAGCATGGAGTTGTTTTTTGTTTTAGTTTTGTTAGCTAGTTAATTAGGGAATGCAGTATCCTCCTCCCATTAAAAATCAAAACCAACAAATTCTGCCCCCTCCAACATACACACATTTATTTTCTCCTATTCCTATGCTGTTAATTCTATAGGCCTGGTAAGGCTTAAAAATTTAAAATGCTCAGTGAAATCCATAGTTTGAACATTCAAAATCGTGTTCACTCACTGCAGTATGAGAGATACAGCCAAGCAAGCTTGTTTCACCAGCTCTGAGTACTACGGAGTATATTGTTGTTGCAGTGTAAGATAGCTGGCTATAGTTTATTTTGTAGTACCAAAATCTCTTCTATGTTGCAACAGTGTTTAGTTTGCAGGGACAGGGAGTACTCGTTTATTGTTACCGAACAACCCTGAATAAGATCAGCACTAGATTCTGAGCTCAAGACAGTTATTGCTCAGGGGGAAAGGGGGGGAAAAATCCAGCTAAGTAGAAAAGACAGAGGCTAGGGAATGGACTGTGTATTGATCTTCTGATATTGTTCTTTTTCTAAACTGCAGTGCAAACATTTGGCTTTCTGAGGGTCATACCAGAAGACTTTTTAGCAGTTAAAGAGAGAGAGAGAGAGAGAGAGAGAGAGAGAGAGAGAGAGATATCAGGCACCCCTACTCTTCCCAATCCTCAACTGAGACTCTTGTCTCTTCTTTGGCAATGCTTAATCAGACCAGTTTTGTCATCGGAGCTTAATCTACAGCTGTGTAGTTTGGGTGGAATGGGAAGCCGGTTTAACAAATGACAGAGGTTTTCCATTGTGGAGTGTGAGAAAAGGGGGGAAAGAGCCAGTGGAGACTGGTGGCTCCGATGTCAACAGGGGCTGTGTACCTGCTCCAGATTTTGGTCCAAAGCTTTAGGGAGCTATCCATGGAGCTGAAACCCACCCCAAAAAATAGGTTTGGCACCATGGATGACTTCTTAACAATTTGGAGTAAAATCTGTAGCAGATCTACAGCCCCACTGACATTGGAGCCACCAGGAAAGAGCGTGTGCGCACACTGCTTCCTGGTTGTTGGGTTTTTTTAAAAAAAGAAAAGATATGGACCTCTTAAATGCACTCTCCCCATGAGTCAGGGGTGCAGAACGTAAGGCCTGGAGACCAAATCTGGCTCACCTGGGGTCCCAAGCTGGCCTTCTGGGGCTCCCCACATCAACAGGTGGTTCTGTTCCCCCCCCATATAATTTGGTCTTTTGCCCATGTTTTCCCCATTCTAAAAGGTGGAGATGCATCTCCTAAGGCTTAGTTCCTGGCAGTAAGTGTTTTAAGCTAAATATGGTGGTATTTGGCCCTGCCCCTTTGCCTTTGGACCTTCCCCTTTTGCATTCAGCCCCACCCACCACTGGAATGTGCCCTTGAGAGCTGCTCTGAAATGGAATTCGGTCCTTGCGCTGAAAGTGGTTCCACTTCCACAGCCCTGCTGCAAGTAAAGCCCATGTTCCACGACTCTCTCTCTCTCTCTTTCTCTCTCTCTCTTTGCTTGAGTGGATAGAAACCCTGCTACTAGCCTGAATTAATAGCCCTGCCAAGCAGTGGAATACAACCTTGTTAATAAACAGGTTAAGTTATAGAAGCATGGTGGAGCCTGAATTCCAAAGTCAATGTTCAGCAGAAAACACATTTCCTAAATGGGGACTTCATTACCTGCAGGGGTCGGGTGTGTGTAAGATGAGTGCTTTGCAGATTGTGTGTGAAAAGAACGAGAAAGAATGAGAACTTTGAGCCGGCTGAAAGTGAATTACCTTCTGGGTCTGCAGGAGCACCGTCTGTGGATCTCCTGCTTTGATGGTTTGCGCCTCTGACTCCATGTATGCTTTCCTTCTATATTTCTAAATAAACCAAAACTACAAGCATGCAACAAGTCTCCCCAGCATGCTCTTGTGCAGAGGAAACCTAACCCAGGAGTGCTACCCCTGGAACCAGGCATTGCTAGGTATAGTGAGGCGCATGCTACGGTATGCTAGAATGTGAGATGCTAAAAAAATAAAATAAATAAAAATTAGCAAATCTTTGCAGCTCAGAAAATGGGGTAGGAGTTATAGATTCCAATGACATGCTTTGATTTAGAATTTGCAATGCTATTCACATCAGCATCCCCTTGGCAGTGTTGAGATGTTGTCTGCACATCACACTGTCACCCAGAGAGATGTGTTAACTCTGCCCCCCCTTTAATGCCTTGACATTGAACAGTTGTCTTCCCACACTTGCAATGACATTATTTGCTACTTCCTGATATCAGAAAGTCATCTCTGTTTCAGCAGCACAGACATCTATTTTTTTTATTATTATTATTATTATTATTATTATTATTATTTCCTTTTTGACATTGTCTTACCATATCGCACTTGTAAGGATATTATCTTGGCAACCCAATTATGATTGCAAGTTCCATTGAAATGAAACACAAGCAATATCTCTACAAAAATTCAAGGGAAAAGAGTGCTGCATGTCCGGAATGGCTTACTTTGCCTTAGAAGCACATCAGAACATTTTAGCCACCTTGCAATCTCTTGTGGTTGAATTAAATCACCTTTTATTTAATTCTGCCTGTGCCTTTCAAGGCTGTTGTCTGTTTTCTTTTGCACATAAGTAGCCTCATGACCCAAAGGCCTGTCAGTTAACTGAGATAAATTGGCCAGCTGACAGCATTACACTACATATATGATCATGATTCTCCTTCCTCAGTTGTAAACAGAACTGAGCCAAAATTTCTCCAAGGACCTATTTCCCCCTGAAAAAAGTAATTTTGATAGGATTTTTAAATTTTTTCTCACCCTACCCCTGAAAGACTGTGGCTTACGCTGGCTCAGCTTGTCTGAGTGTGGAAAGCTAAGCAGGGTCAGGCCTGGTTATTACTTGGATGGGAGACCCCTCCTCTAGTTTCCTGCATTGCGCAGGGGGTTGGACTCGATAGCCTTGTAGGCTCCTTCCAACTCTATGATCTATGAAATAAGATAAAGGTCACTTTTCAGAATTTCCAATATTGTCCATCATATATATATATATATATATATATATATATATATATATGTGCGGTCCCCAGGTTACGAATGAGTTCCGTTCTTATTAATGTCTTTAAGTCGAATTTGTATGTAAGTCGGAACAGCATAGCGTTCTATACGCTAAAATTGGCATTTACACAAATTGCGTAAATTACTCAAATTGCATAGTATACTATGCTATATACTCTACGTGAACGATGTAGCGCCGGGGAACCCATTCTTAAGTATGGGTTGTCTGTAAGTTGGACGTTCTTACAGGGGACTACCTATATATCTATATCTATATATGTATGTATGTATGTATATATGGGGCCACCATTCCCCCCGCCCCAGAATGACACTAAGTCTGGGGCATTGTGGAAGGTGTGGAACTTCAATAAATGAATAAATTTAAAAGTCTCTCTTGATATATATTGCTCCCACATAGGAAATAGATTGAAAACATTGGTTCTTACAAGGATCTCTGCACATTCACCTATGTAACTGATGTTTGGTGCTAGCTGAGTGCCCCAGAAGACAGCATGAGTTGAAAAGGGGAGAGACCCAACTTAAATGCTTGAGAAATAGTATGTTACAGGAAATTGTTTATTTCCAGCATGCAGAGTGGGGTCACTGGAAAGATGCAACCAACCAACCCCCCCAGTTTACATGAAAAGAAGAAGAAAAATACAAACAAAAAATTCCACCATTAATTGTGATTAGATTGTGGGTGTATGAGAGTCATAGGTCTTGAGCATTGGTCATGACATCATTGGTGCTTACTGCTGCAGCTCCGTGACATTGGTGTGCCATTTCATGAGCTGCTAAGAGGAGGAAATAAAACAGCAACCCTTTAGAGGCTGCAGGTTTCCAGGTACCACTCAGTGATGAAGTATTCATCTAGCTGCTTTAATAAACAAAACAAGATTGTGAAGAGCATGACATGATAAAACCTGGAACCTTTGGTTTCATGTCTTGCCTGCCCTATGTTGTGAGCTATCAGACGTGCATCTTGGAGCATCTTCCTGGCAGTGAAGTATTCTCAGGCTCTGGACTGGCTCAATCCATTGGGCCCTTATGGAAGGACTGCTGTATAAAAAGTTTCCAGTTTAGTCTGGAATCTGGCCTGAGCAACAAGTTCTTTGCGGCTCTGGTGTGTTTCTGTGTGGCCCTTGCCTCTAGGTCTCTGTCTTGGTCCCTTGGCTCTGATTATCTGGCTTGACTCCTGGCTCATCTCTCACTGCTGCTTAAGGCTCTTCCCTGACACCCACTCCCCTTGCAGCTATGCCTCACCATTTCCTGACCCATTTATATAAATAGGCCCTTAACTGAGCTTGGCTTGGCAATATATGGTTTGTTGTTACATAACCTATGACACATTCCTCAGAGGCTGAGGTGGCTCTGTCTTACCCCCACCTGGTGACCTTGGCCTATTGGTGTGGGAAGCTGAGGCTCTATACTTTATTGAGAGGAGAAGAGAGTGTCGGTCTTAAATCACTCGGGCCAGGGCCAGCCCCATTTTTCTGTCTGAGGAAGAACAAATAGACTCCCTGCTCCCAGTAAATAAGACAATATATCCCACAATCATCTTTCTCTGGGACTAAATATATGGTAAGGGAGAGTCAGTGTGGTGTAGTAGTTAAAGTATTGGACTGGGACTTGGGAGATCCGGGTTCTTATCACCACTCAGCCATTATTTTTTAATTTATTTATTACATTTATACCCCACCTTTTTTCCTGCAAGGAACCCAAGGCGGCTTACATAATCCTCCTCCTCCTCTCCATTTGATCCTCACAACAACCCTGTGAGGTAGGTTAGGCTGAGAGTCAGTGACTGGCCCAAAGTCACCCAGTGAGTTTCATGGGCTGTCACTTACTGGTGTGCTGTGCCATGTGAACATAGGCAGCATGGCTTGTTGGAGCAGACAGCAACCCTCAAATAAGCCATTGGCTGTTATTGAGTTGCTGCCTACTCCCAACAGGCCATGCTGTCCAGGTTCACATGACACAACGTGCCACAGTAAGCCCCACACCTGTAACAATGCAACAGCCCCCACAGCTAAATTAAGTTATGGTGGGCTGTTGTGTCATTCAGACCTGCCTACTGACTCCTACCCTACTTCATAGGGTTGTTGTGAGGATTAAATGGAGAGGAGGAGGACCATGCAATCCCACTTATTCCTTGCACGAGAATAAAGGCCAGATATAAATGTAATATTGTAAACCTCCCAGAGAGCTTCGGCTATTGGGCGGTATAGAATTATTATAATTGCACTGGGTGATGTGTATCTCTTCAAGGTAGACTTGATCCTCAGCTCTGTCATCTTTCCTCCTTGAGTCTCTTTCTGGGTAGAGTCTTTACCCTCCGCTTCCCATCAGCAGGTGGGCTAAACATCATACCTTGAAGAAGTAGCTCAGATGCCTTGAAGAAGTATGTGAGAGACATTTGAAAAATATGGGCACATGTTGAAGTCATGTGAATCCCAACTTACTTTTTTCTTTCCCCCCCTTTTTTTGCAGCCTGAAAAGAAAGTATCTCCCATCATCCACATATTGTAATTCTTTCTTCCCTTTATAAGCTGCGAAACAAATCAGCATGCATGTTCTACTGCTGACCGCTCTTGCTGTTTCCTTTATTGTCAATCTTTGCTAAATACCATGTCCCTGTAGGCTTTAGTAAATCCATGTATTAAAGGTACAAAGGTATTAGGGATTTGTGTGGACATCAAATCTCCAGCTCCCATCAACATCTTAAGTAATTTTAAAAAGAAATCCTTGTGCAAAAGGGGAAGGGGGTCGGGGCTCCTGATTAACAGCATGTAGACAAGGCCCATCTGGTTGCGTTTTCCCATCTGAATCACGGATGTGGTTTTCTCCGCTAATACCCTTTCTTGCTTGATGCTCTTTATACAACCTATGGCAAATGAACACTTGTGAGATGATTGGTTTTTGTTTGTCTGTGTTGCTCACACTAGGGATGTTCAGATTTTGTTAAATCTGTTCCATCTGTGTTTTGCGGATTGTCAGGCATCTTTCATTCCACCATCCACTTGCTGACGGAATCAGATTTTTTGTACCAGAACGTTGTTCGTTTGCAAATGTGCAGTTGCGGAAGTGCACATTTGCGCAAATCCCCACAATTTAAAAAGAAGAAGTGGGGGGGGGAATCTTCAAGTCCATGGAATCTGCACAACTTGGAAAAAGCCAGTCTGCAGAGTAATCCACAGGTTGGATTCACAGAAATCTGATCTCATTTGAATCTGTTGTGGATTTCTCTGACAGCCCTAGCTCATGCAAACTGCTCACACAGAGTGTTAGAATAAAGCCAAGAGTCTCTGGCTGGGTAGCCAAGCAGAGAATGCAGGGAATTAGCTGCAAGATTAAGGTTGCCATTGTAATTTGTAATCTTCTTCCTACTCACTTTGGGAGTAAGCTCTCCTCCTCCTCCTCCTCCTCCTCCTCCTCCTGCAATCCTATGCATCTTTAGATATAAAGAAGTCCTACAGGTCCCAGAATTCCCCTGCTAGCATGGCTAGGTGGGGAATGCTGGGTGTTGTAGGACTTTCTTTTGTCTAAGCATTAATGGGAATGCACCCTTATACCTTTCAAAAAAAAAGAGAGAGACTTAATGTGACTTAAAAGAAAGTTAAAACATTCAACATTTAAAACAGCTAAGAACAATTTTCCACTAAAATACAACCTCCCCATAACACAACTAAATGATCAGTGACTGCTGTAAACAATTGAACTGATGCAGTAAAGAGCCCATCATACACCATCAAATGACTGAGAATAGAGGAAAGTTTTAACCTGGCACCAAAAAAAGAGAAAAAAGGAAAGAAAAAAGGATAGTGCTAGGTGGGACATTCTGGAGAGAGCATTCCACAGTTGGGGGCCCACCACTGAGAAGGCCCTCTCCCCTGTTAGTATCTGCTGAATTTCCCTCAGAGGATGGCCTCAGCAATTGATCATAGTGTATGGGTAGGTTCATATTGGGTATATTAAATGAAGAGGGACCAGATGCCGGACATTTACTCCAGCTCTGCCCAATATCAAGCATGTTCATACTGTCTGCCAGTTGCAGGCACTGATGTTGCCTATGGAACCCTATTTCTGAATTGAGAAAAGAAGCCCATTTTAATCCCCCCGAGCCCCGAATGTAGCAAAGTGATGTCACAGATATTGTGGAGGAGGGATTAAAATAACAGCTCCCTCACTGCAACTGCTTGACTCAGTCTTTAACAGCAGAGTGGAATTCTTTTTAAAAGGTAGGCCCTGGCATTTGCCCAAACATGCTGCATATACTGATGCTGGGCCTGGACTTGGGTCTGTTCTTTCACTGACTTTTTCAAGTTGGGGTGGGGTGGCTTGGCAGGGTTGATTTCAATGGCTCACCTCCCTGAGCTGGCCAACTTTCTTACCACATGTGCCACATTTGCCACATTTGGACTGCCTTCTTCCGCTCCTTGCTCCTTGCACTGCTTGCTTTCTCAGAGAGGTCAGGTGAACAGGCAGAAATAGCAAGGAGGGGAAGAAGCCAGTCCAGAGGGCTCCAGGGATTGGCAGCCCTCTCTATCGAGTTAAGGGCCTCAGCAGGTGCCCGACCATGCCCTGTATTCTTTGACCCTCATTATTCCTCCCTGATTTGACCATTAGTGGATACACAGACTTTGTTTCATCCTTCACAGTAAGAATGGTATTGGAGAGTTCAGTGGAACGGGCAGGAGACAACTGAGAATTCTTTGGGGTTGGGACAGAGTTTGGTCGAACAAGCTGTGTTTTTGGCCCATAGCATGTTGGGCACTTCCTTAGGAGGCCAACCCAACCTTTTGCCAAATAGGCACTTGGCAAGAGATGCCTAAAGTTGCTGGATGCTTATTGAACCATCTCCAGTTGGAGAAATGTGACATCGCTTTGCTACATTCGGGGGGATTAAAATTGGCTTCTTTTCTCGATATGCATATGAGTTTGACCCCATCGCCATGCACCAATTTTCTGCAAGGCAGAGGACAGACTGAGTTCACAAGCTGAGTCTGGATTCGTGTTCACTTTTTAGGACAAAGACGTATTGGAAATACTCCTACTGCTCCCAACAACGTTCCGAGGAAAGTAAGATATTAGTTTTGTTATGACCGAAACTCTTTTCTTGCCTTCTCTTAGGTACTTCCTGGGGCATATTTTCTGCAATAATATGCTGTTTGGTTTTATAGGGCTGTATAAATGGTAAAAAGCTACCAAATTGTAGTCCATAAAGCTGCAAAATTTAGAATGTAGCACTTTGCTAATGGCATACTGGGTGTCTGCTTATAGCATGGCTAATGCTGTTTATATCCATAAGTGTAGTTTTAATTCAGTTTTTAAAGAAATCTGATTTTAATTTAAAATGAGGCTTCCTTGGAGCTAACAGTTTGGACAGGACAAATTTGCATCATTCAAATGTTCTTCATCAAAGCTCTCTAAATTTTTCAGGAAAAGTCTTACATTTTTTTCCTTCGGTTTTGGGATTGAAAATGAGTTGTTGTTTCTACTTCTACTATTAAGACTTTGACAGAGCAGTCCCAGCTGGGGTTGAGGAGAGATGGGAAGTATTTAGTATTTATTTATTTACAGCATTTTACCCCTCTCTTCAGCCAAAAAAAGGCTCCCAGAGCGGCTTACAGAGATTAATTTTAGACAGTCCCTGCCCTCAAGCTGACAATCTAAAAGCCATGAAACAAAAGGAAAAGGGATTGGGAGGGAGAAGGAAGAAAACAAAACTCAGGCACCAGTTCTTCTTAGTTACAAGGTTCCTATAGATGTCTTCTTCTTCTTCTTCTTCTTCTTCTTCTTCTTCTTCTTCTTCTTCTTCTTCTTCTTCTTCTTCTTCTTCTTCTTCTTCTTCTTTTCTTTTCTGGCAGGGAAGAGCAAAACAAGCTCCCTGCAGCTGTTCCTTCTTTGGGCAATGTATGGGGTCAAGCTGGTCTTCCCTTTGCCATGATGTTAATCCTGAGGCTGAGAGGCATGGGGTGCAGCCTCCCAGTGGCCCATGGTTTTCTCGTTGATGGATGAGGCCATAGTCTGCCACCCCAGGGAACTGTCAGTTGGAGCTGTGTGTTCCTTCAGTAGTAGATCCTCCAGTACTTCCAAAACCTTGCTGGCTCATACCAGGTTTCCTGCTATGGCTGGGTCAAACTCAGTCATGGGTCAAACTATGAGGCAAATCCATTTAGCAAAGTCAGAAAGCAGGCAGAGATCAGAAGAACAGTATTACCAGTCCAGGAGAAGGGCAGTCCGAAAGGAAGGTCTGAGGCAGAGTCAACATCAAGCACAGGCAAGCAGTCCAAATCAAGCACGATCCAAGGAGCAGGGACTTACCAGGAGTCTAAAAGTCATCCGCATGAGAGATCAGTCCAAAGAAGAAGAAAGGTCAGGAAAACTAGGTTGCAAGATACCGAGAGCTGAAATTAAGATGTTGTTCCAGTATGGCATTTCCTTGCTGGAGGAATCCTCTCCAGAGGAAGAGCTAGAGCTCCCAGATATGAACAGCATTGAGGAGCAGTCTATGCCAGGAGGTGCTGGATGTGCACAATTGATGCATGAATTTGGAAAAAATACACACAGAAGTACACATGGATTTCCATGCAAAAAGTATTTTATTATTATTATTATTATTATTTTTTAAAAAAGCTCACAATCTGATATGCACTAGAGTCAAAACAAGCGTCTACATGGAATTTGGAGAACTTTGGTGGGCTCTAATTCTGCTGATTCACATCAGCATGCTCCCCCCCCCAAGAGCAAACAAGCAAGCATACCCTTGGGTGTGGGGGAGGGGAGAAAGAAACTGTGCTACTGCCAGTGGTGATGATAAGCCCCACCTCCAAGAAGCCGTTTGAGAATTTCTCCTATCCCTGGAGAAATTCAGTGAAATGGTCCCCCGTCCCAATTTGAGGGGCCATTTCTGCACAGCCCTGGCACAGAATACATTATGGCATGGCATGGCAAATATTTGTCCTTACTAATTTAAAGTACCTTACACAGGTCACAACATTCAATTCTTCTTGGTGCAGATTTTGAGTTAGTTTGCTATATGTTCAGGTTCCCCCCCCCAAGCACAAGTTTGTTCTGTCCTGCTTCCGCATCAGTTTTTGAATGTTTTTTTTGTTTTTTTTTTAAAGTCTGCATGCAAATGTGTACTCTTTTCTTGTATACAATTTCTCCTAATGTATATGTGTGTGTATGCGTTTTTAATTGCAAATCTCAGGGAAGTGCAAAACCCGAACAATGATTACATTCCATTTTGTTTATAAGTTTGGGAAATGTAAATTAGGTGGGTGCATATTAAAATGCCAAGCAAATAGATTCCCCTCCCCACTTTCATATGAAGAACAATTAATTGAACTCAATTCAGACTGCTGGAAGATGTATTCCTGCATCATTTCAGCTCTTTGGAAGGTTTAATATATATCCCTGCTTCTGCAAAATACTCCAAAATTGGGTCTGAAGGGATCTGAAACATCTTATGATAGTCTGTCTGCTCTTGGACTGCATATTATTGCAAGAACCAGATGCTTTTATGGGTGGTTTATATGGGCCCAGTTCTGTCTGCGGCATTTCCAAAATCTTGTGGTTGGAAAGGAGCATGGATCATCTAGTGAAACTTCCAGTCCTGTGGCAAATACATCTAAAACATAAATCTCTGGGAATGAGATTCTATTGCCTCCCTGGGCAGTCTCTTCAATTGTTAAAGTGTTTGAGGGGGAAAGTATTTTCCTCAATGTCTAAATGTCTTCTATTTCTTCATGTCCTTTTCCTATGCACATTTGATAAATATGGAGAGGATCCTTGGAGAGGTGTGGCCAGTTGCTTGACCCTAGTTGACCCCGGCCCATCTCTCAGCACTGGAGCCTTGGGTGAGTGTGACTGGGCACCCACTATTTTAATTCCCGCACATTGTCTCTGAAGCACCAACATAGCATCACTCCAGGAGCAATGCTATGCTGGGGGCCCAGAGGTATTGTGGGAGAATTAAATTAAGTGCTACTTGCTGGCTTGACCTTCTCTTTCTTTTATCTTTTTTCAATTTTTTCTGCTGTTGAGCCTACCTGCCACCACCAAGGTAAGGGAAGGGGACACCACCATGCCCTTTGGGGCGGGGCTCCAAGGATCCTGTCAATCCCGCTGCCAGTTGCATCATGGCTTACCCTGCCTGGCCAGATTCTATCTCGCTACCCAGGCCTTATCTAAGTGGAAAGTATTTTTGAAATTAAGGAACTTGGGAAGCTCAAGCAAATAAACCGTATCTGAGTTTCAGTTCAGCTGAGGGTCTGCTCTGCATTGTACTTAATATAATGGTGAATCCACCCTAATCATGGTAGTGAAGAGGATTATAATGATGGAGATGGTGTCAAAGATGTTTTCGATAACAAGAAATCCTTAGGGCTCTGGATGAGCTAGGTGACCTGTTCAGTGCTTTCTAGTGCTCTGTGAATAGGTCATTACATATTTCTACGCATATTCTCCCTTTTTTTTCTTAGGCTATTACACTGCATAAGTACAAGCAAGGATGTACAACACAGGCGTTGCTCAAGGCACCAATGGAAGCATGGAGTTATTTTGTCCCCCTCAAATCCTTTAATGCTTTTTGTTCCTTCTAATGCATGAATTTAATAAAGCCTAGGGGGATGTGATATTTACTGATGGTTGGCATGTCATAAATGTGTGAACTGCATCATTTTAACAATACATTAAGGAGTGTTTGGGTGCAATTTAAATCTGATGAAACATCCCCACAACTCTTACTTTAAAAAAAACAACAAAAGCTGTGCAAGTGTTTGCATCAAAACAAATCTACTTTTCTGGCTTTAGAGCAGCCAGTGAACATGCTGGCTGGAAATGGTGGGAGTTGTAGTCCAACACAACTGGAAGGAACAAGTTGGAGAAGGCTGCTATAGAGGGTATCTACCAACTTTCTTTTCCAAGAAGCAACTTAACTGTGAACCAATGGGCAAAACATAGATTTCATAGTTCATAAAGTTGGAAGGAGGCTACAAGGCTATCAAGTCCAACCCCCTGCTCAATGTAGGAAACTAGAGGAGGGGTCTCCCATCCAAGAAATAACCAGGCCTGACTCTGCTTAGCTTTCCACACTCAGACAAGCTGAGCCAACATAATGTGATGGTGGCACTGCAGGCATGTACTGTATGTGCATCTTTTCAAGTGTGTTTCCTGTGCACATATAATTGTAGTACTTTATTTTATCATTAAGAGGACTGTATGACACACTTAGGAGAGGTTATTGTTGACCCCCTGCCCTGTCTTAAACTCCTTGCTGCCAGACATGAGCTGGTTGGATCCTCGGCATCTCCAGGTAGGGCAGGAAAAACTCCCACCTGACACCTCAGAGAGCCGCTGCTAGTCATTCTCGACAATACAGTGTCAACAACCAATGGTCTGACTCAGTTCAAGGTAACTTCCTACATTCCTAGTTTTACTTGTAAAAACAACCAACCTCACATATCAGTGATAGCAACAGGGCTTTTTTTCTGGTGGAACTCACCGGAACTGAGTTCCAGCACCTTTTCTTCTATTAATTGCATTACAATTTAATCACTATCTACTCCCGAGGAAATGTAATCCAAGAGTTCCGGTACCCTTTTCTCCAGAAAAAAAGCACTGGATAGCAACAAGAGCGGAGATCCCCTCTCAGAGGCCCAACCATCATTTCCTTTGCCCCCAAAAGCCCTGGATGTAGCTTTGTTCTGGAACATTGGGGGGGTGATGGTGGAATTCCAGGAATTGGGGGGGGTGATGGTGGAATTCCAGGAATTGGGGGGGTAATGACAGTTTGTGTGCCAAAAGGAGAGCTCAGCTGCTAGCGCAGCAGCCTGAAGTGTCAAAATAAAGTAAAGCAAAACAAAGAACCCACTTCTTCCATCACTGCTAAAGTTATCACACACACACACACACACACTTGCAGCAAATTGTTCTACCCTCTCCAAAAATGCAGCTTACTCATTTTGTAATAAGGGACAAAAACCAATAATTGTAGTTTAAGAATGTTCTCTACACTAATTTATTTGAGACTGATTAAGATTTTCCTTGTTTTTTTGCCCTGGAACACCTGATAGGCTTGGGCTAGTTGATGCTCAGCCTCAGTGGTCCCCATCTGAAAAATGGGAGGAATGTTTTCTCGAGTGTCTTCTATGTGCTTAATTGCATAGCAGTAACGAAACAGTCATCTGTGACCTGACTCATCTTCTTGAGTTACTGCATACACTTTATCAGTTCGTGTCTTCTGCTTATGGCACATTATTGTTCACTGATGTTCCATTCTCCAAAATATTATTCCTCTGGAACTTCCAGTTTTTGCCCATGTCCCACTTAGGTTTTCATGCACAGGGAGCTGTCGATTTTCATCTGTGAAATGTAGCAGTGTGATTTATTTTCTCTGTGTGGTGTCATTGCTCAGTTGTTGGGGTTCTCAACATAGTGCCAACTATGCCCACAGACACCTCTGTTGGCACCCGCCAGGCTCCTTTTCTGCTACCATCACCAGTTTGCCGTCTGGGAAATGGGTATTTTTGAAATTGGCAGCCATTTTATGAGAGCACGCACAATACTCTCTCAAAATTCTAAGGTCGGGGCTCCATAAAATGGGAATATTGGTCAGACCCTTGAGAGATAATATCTGGGCATCAGTGGTTTCCATTACACTGAACATTTCACTTCCCTTGTGTCTGTTTTATTTTTAATATGGTAATTCAGTAATTTCTTTTTTATTTCACACTGATACTGTTTTCCTAAAAGTTGTGTCTCCTTAACTATACCCCCACCGCTCTGATGGCTGTGGCTCTTCTAAGTGATGACTATCCTCACTGAACTGCCAAGTCATAGACATGCTAGAGGTCTCTCCATCTCCTCCTGGAGTCAGTAGTATCTCTCACTCCCCCTCCCCCCTTTTGTCTCTGGTATGACAAAATTGGAATCAGTTAAAATAGCTGTAACAAACCATGGGATAGTGTTGTGGCCTTTCATATTCCTTCTTTCCCTACCTATAGAAAGAGCCTTTGAGAAGCCAGGAGAGGTAGGTTGGAAGTATTTATATGATTCACCTTTCTAAAGGACACACCTATGTCTCTAGAGCAGAGGTTTGCCTGTAGAGTTCCTATTTCATGTCTAAATGGACAAATCTTTATAGAAGCTATATTGACAACAACTGTCACAATGAAGTCATCTTCCGTTGTTGTTGTTGTTGTTGTTGTTACTACTAGAACTGGGAAATCTGTGGGGAAATCTGTGGCCCCTGTGGACACCATGTCCCATCAGCCACATCCAGCATGGGCAACAATCATTGAGGTTGAGAGTTGTAGTACATCAAAATATGGAGGACCACTGGTTCCCTGTCGCTGCTGCTATAAATGTAACATTTATGTTCAAACTAGCATGAATTATTACTGTTATTGTTGTTTGAATTGTTATTTATGACCCATCTTTATGCCCCAATGGAACCACCAAGGTGGTACACATGGGGTCCCCAAGGTGGAACCACCAAGGTGGTACACAAGGGGGTCTCCTCATCCAGGCACTGACCAGTTCCGGACCTGCTGAGCTTCAGCAAGTTTGCTGTATCATGTACCTTCAGACCATGCCAATGCAGTTTTAAGTTTGTTGTCTCCATCTTGCATGGATGTTTCAAGTGCCATGTAACGAGCCAAATAGATCCCAATCATAGTTATTGACACCTGGGTACAGATCTCTTATTTGATCTGGGAACGTGAGGCTGGGATTGGCCATTGAGCCCTCTTATGTGTGACATTTCCTTTCTTTTGCAATTACAGGAAATGACAATAGTGAAACCCTTCCAGAGTCTATCCCATCTGCTCCTGGGACACTGCCACATTTCATGCAAGAGCCAGACGATGCCTACATCATTAAAAGCAACCCTATAGTGTTACGCTGCAGAGCCAGGCCTGCGATGCAAATCTTCTTCAAGTGCAATGGGGAATGGGTCCACCAGAATGAGCATGTCTCTGAGGAGAGCATGGACGCAAGTACAGGTAAGGGAGAGTTGGCTTCCATGTGGCATTGAATGTGTCCTCTGTCTGAAACACATCTGTTGTGGTGGCTGAAAAATTTAGGAAGGTCAGAATAGGAGCCTCTTTACCCAATGTTTATTTCATTTTTCTTTTTTAACTCGGTGGAGATGCAATGAAGCCACTCATGTACTTCACCGCCTTGGGATTCTGGGCTGTTTTGTTCTCTCTACGCACTTCATGGGCTTTCTCCCTTGTACTGTTTTTGTGGGTCCTTCTGACTCTGTCTGTTTAAGTCTTTGGAGTGAGCTGATTAGTCCTTTTCCTTCTTCCAATGCCCTTTGGTTCCCCTCTGGTCTTTGTTCTTTTCCTTTTGCTCCCTCCTGCCGATCTTTCTGAGTCTCCTTGCTCCTGCTTCATCCTCTTTCTCTCCCTTCTTTGCATTCAGCCTTTTTGCCCCTGTTCCTTCCCAGCATCCCTTTTGTTTTCCGGAATCCTTAAGCCATTTAAAGACACCTTGTCTGTTGTCTTGATTCTCCTTCCCTTCACCCAACCACCCACAACTGTGGCTTGTTTTCATTGCTGGGGAACATGGGGGATTGGATGGTGACCCCACCCCACAACTGCTCCTCACATCCCAACCTTCGGTAGTGGTACTGGTTTGAAAAGGTCTATTAATATGACAGTAGGGTTCACATCATCCAGCTCTCTAATAGGTGTTTGGCAGCTAATAAAGTTAAATGAAGGAACTCCATTTTGCAATAACAGCAGATCTGCAAAGCAAGGGATCAGAAGGACTGGGAAAGATGTTGAGAAATGATTGTCAGATTTGATCAGGCTTTCAGCAAATACTATATCCATTCTCACTTAGAAACATCTTGATAAGTATTACAAACCAATTTAACGCTTGTTCTGCCTTGTAATTTCAAAACTCTGTTTTGTTATTACTTCCCTCCCCACTTTTCCACCTTAACTTCCCAGATTGCTCGGCAACTCTGTGCCTTGGAAATAATATGTGAATATAAGATTCCCTCATAGAGCGGGGGTGGGGGATCAACACCCTCTTCTTGAATATAAAATAGTGTCTGGGGGCATGGAAGAAGAAGAAGATATTGTGAAGGGCCCTGGAAATAAGGTGTGCCAGATTCTGAAAAAGGGAGGGTATGTACCAACCTTTTTGGTTTATTATTTATTTGCAGTTAGATTTTTTGGAACTGATTTAATAGTCACAACCTTTACTTCCAACTACCTCCCTCCTGTCCTTGCAGAAAGAGATACATATTTCTTTCTCTATGGTTAATGGTGATCAGTTTTCTGAATATATGTTTTCTGAAATCTTGAATTAATAGCAGAATGGAGTACGATGGATCATCCCAAATATGGGCTTTAGAGGTGAGATAATGCTGATGCATACTGCCAGTTTTTGAGGCTGTATCGCTCAAGAAAATTGTGGGGTTGGGCACAGACCCTGGAAGATGGAGACTGAAAAGCATGTCAGAAAATACATGAGCAACTCTTCTTACCATTTCCCAGTCCCCCATAATTTATGCAGCTCCATCAAATTGCATGGCTCTCAGCAGGAAATGGGCATCTTTTCCCCATGGCATCACACATTGTAATGACATGTTAAGAAAAAACAACACCTGATCAATATCTTGAACCATTTCCATGCATACAGTTCAAAACATGGCAACAACCATAATATGCAGAAATTAAAAAAACAAACAAACAACGATACAGCTCAGCAGTCATCATGATTGGTTGAACACAGTGAGCCCCTTGGTTTATCTCATCCATTTGACATTCTATCTTTATCTGTCTAGAAAAGTCTGGTTCCTAGTTATTAGTAGGCAGCAACTATCTCTATTTGGATCTTTCCAATCCAAACTGAGACAAGCACATCAGAAAAGCCACCTGAGGTTTCCTTAGGACAGAGTCAGTGTTTCCCAGAATGGTGTTGACTGTACCGCCCTGGAAAAGGGAACATTGAAGCATCCATCTTCGATCTTTTCTATTAAGACACTGTGTTCACGTGACAGTTAGATGCAATATTTCAGTTCATTGAGTACTGCTAGTTACATCACTAGTCAGTCAAGTCTCCCCACCCTCAAGTACTTCCCTTTCAGGACAAGGAGTTATGTCTCTCACTCCTAGCTAAGGAATCAGATAAATATACATTATGGTCTTCATCTGGGGAGTCAGGAGTTGGGAGCCTCCCCATTTCTGGCTTATCCACGTCATATTTCTGCTATAGAGCTACTCTAGAGTCCAATGCTTATCATTGCCTGTTCTCCTTCTAGGCTCTGCAGGTGTAGGTAAGTGAAGTTCAGGAAAGTAGCTATCGGAGGTGGTTAGACCAAGTCCACCCTCCTCTGTTTTCACAGTGATTGGAAAGTAATTGGCCAGAATTGCTCTTGTCTGCCATCTCTACTGGTTGCTCCCATCTCCCAAATGAGATATCTCTTCCCCCAGAGTTCGCTTCCCCACCTCCTCTCCATTTGCATGTCTCTTCTTCTTCCCCTCTTATCTGTCTTATCACTTGCCTCTCTGTCCAGCCTCCCACTCCAGTCTCTTCAATCACTCCAGGCTTGGCTTTTCCCCCATGTAATGCTACTGCTCTAGCTTTTCAACTCTGTCTCTGTCCCTCCCTGTTTTATACGCTGCAGCTGTAGCATTTCTACCCAGCTAGCTGGACTGATGATGAGGTGTCCTAGTCTTTTTCTTGTAGCCATCACCCCCATTTGCAGCCTTGAGGAACTGGTGAATCCCAGAGGTTCCCCACAGGTGTCCAGACAGAAAGTCACTTATTGAGTGGCTCTTGGGCAAAGTGAGTGGGGTCTGTTAACACCATCAATTTAGAGAAACCCAAGTACCTTCTGACAATCTGTAACTGCTATGCATGCGCGCGCGTGCACACACACACACACACACACAGGCATTACACAAATCCTTTTGTGTTTCTACAGCTTCACCATCATATAATATAAACTGATTCCTTGACCTTCACCAACCCTCATCCAGTGATTTCATAACTGTAACTGCACAATGTTTGTTTAAAATGCCCATCAAATACATTCTGACTTAACTGTGGAAAGAGTATACCTAGAGCAGCTATCTCTGTCCTTGTGCCTTCCAGATTTTGGGGGTACTACAGCTCCCATCATCCCTGACCATTGGCCATGCTTGGAGTCGTAGTCCAAAACATCTGGAGGGCACCAGGTTGGGAAAGCCTGATCTAGAGTAGCAGGAATACTTCTTGCAAGATGATAGCAAAGCAATTATACTAATGGATACCTTAGTAACATAGCTTTATTGACTTTAACATCCACAATTCCTTGAGCTATATCAGGGAAGTTTGAATATACACTTAACAAATATGATAACTGTAACTGAGCTTAAGAGCATAAAAACAGAGATGCTGGATTAGACCAAGGGTCCATCTAGTCCAGCATTCTGTTCTCACAGTGGCCAACCAGCTGCCCATGGGCTCCCACAAGCAGGACATGAGTGCAACAGCACCCTCCCACCCATGTGCCCCATCAACTGGTATATGTACATAGGCATACTACCTCTGATACTGGAGGTAGCATACAGTCATCAGGACTAGTAGCCGTTGATAGCCTTCTCCTCCATGAATTGTCCAATCCCCTTTTAAAGCCCTCCAAATTGGTGGGCATCACTACATCTTGTGTAGGGAGGTGTAGGCTTGTAAAATCAAGCCTTGCCGGGCAGAACGAGGTCGAAATTGGCCCCGCTCACACCCGGCGAGGCCTTACCTTTTTCTTCGGGGCGGCTCGCCCTCTCCACGGCAAGTCGCCCGCGCAGCCCGTTCTGTCCCGTCCCGTCACTTCCAGGACCGGAAATGACGCGACGGAACCCTGCGCAGGCGCGCTGGACCCCTGTGGCATGTTCTGCGCCTGCGCAGGGTCCCGTCGCGTCATTTCCGGTCTCGGAAGTGACGGACGGGGCCGGAGAAGCCCGATCGAGTGGCCCGATCGAGAAAATCGAGTTGGGTCGGCACCCCCGTGGAAGATCGGGTCGGGGGGCATGACCCGGCCTTGGAGCCATGCCTAGGGACGTGTGCAGAGCTCAATTGGGGGGGGGTGGAAGTCCAGCGAATTTGCTGGACTTGCCCCCCAAGCTCTGCTCACCCTGCCTTTTCCCCAGCTCAACTCGTGTTCTTGTGAGCCAAGTTGGGGAAAGCGACTTCCGGTTTCCAGTGCTACATTGTTTATGTAGAAAATGGCATAAGATACATTAGAAACGGCTGTGATTTGTGTAATTTGTGCAAATCATGTACTAATTTGCACAAATTGCGGCCGTTTTTAATGTATTTTACACTATTTTTAATGTAAACAACATAGAGCCAGAGACCCAGAAGTCCGATGAGCACTTCAGCTGGTGCTCGCGCTCAGCTCACGTGGCAGGAGTGCTCGGCTCGCGCGCCGTGAGTCAAGTGATGGGCGGGTTGCCCACCCCTATCTGTGTGAAGAAGTTCAAGTTCTTCCTTTGATCTGTCCTGAATCTCCCACGAATCAGCTTCATGGGATGATCCCATTGGTTCCATTATACTGCCTCTGATACTGATACTGCCTCTTACTGGTTTCTAGAGGCATCTGTGCATTGGGCATTATATTGTGTATTTCTTGGATTGTATTTTAATGTAAGACTTTATTCTCTAGTATGTATACTGAAAGCCACTGCTGTAATATCCTGGAAGGATGATGATGATGATGATGATGATGATGATGATGATGATGATATCATCATCATCATCATCATCATCATCATCATCATCATCATCTTGCAGTGTTTGATTGTCATAGTATCCTCAGCTTGCTTTTTAAACATAAAAAAATCCTCTTTAATCTTTTTTTGCTAGGATGAACTTGCAAAATATGTTTTAGTTTCAATTAATCATTTGCTTTAAAAAATGGAATAAGACTCAGCTTTTTAATTATCCACATTAAAATTACTAACACAGGTATTCTAGCCTGCAACCAGCTAATTTTCAGAATAGATGAATTCACTTGCTCTGGCAATTGATACTGTGTCCTCCCTTTAGTGTCACAGCTTGATGTTCCTTTTTATTTTTTATTGAGGCATAGATTGTAAAGCAGAAAAGATAAGGACATTCACTCTTACTAGAGTCTGAGGTTCAGAGTGTGTCTACAGGCCTGAAATTCCCCAGCCTCAGACTTTATAGAACAGAACAGGCACATCAGGAATTACTCCCCAAACCTACCTGTGGCACCTGGGAACATGACAAGCTGGATCTAGCAGGAGCTGATGTAGTATGGATAGTAGAGTTCTGGGTTTAGGGTATATCCTGATCCGGAGATTGTTATCTGCTTTGCTGTGGAGGTAATGGGCGCTTCTGGGGGATCATTGCTGAGTGTAGGGCTGTATGAGAAAGAAGTTTCAGTTCATTCATGATCAGGATTTACCCAGTTTGCAACCAAACACGGATTTCCAGACCAAACACGGATTTTAACGCAATCTGCAGTCGGAATCCGTATATGTCCGAGTCCAAGCTTGCAATGAGATTTGAAGACACACACACCCAAAAGGCATTTCACAGCATGTGTGCATTTGAAAAATATGAATGAAAAAAAAGTGCATTTTTTGGAAAATGCACACAAACATGCTATAATCAAAATGTGTACACTTATTCATTCATTCATTCATTCATTTTCTATACTGTCCAATAGCTAAAGCTCTCTGGGAAGTATACAACAATAATCAAATAATACAATTAAATATAAACAATAAAATCATTATAAAAAATTTAAAACCAATTTTGACAATATCACAAAAATTACAAACAAGCTAATATAACATGACCGCTGATGCATACATTTTGAAAATTACGAAAATATGCATGGATTTTCATGCAAAAAAGGGGGGACCCAAACTTTCAATCTGATATGGACTTGAGCTGGAATGAGCTTTGGGATTCAATTTGGAGAACTTCGGTGAGCTCTAGTTTTGCTGATACAGGCCTGTGGCTTACGCTAGCTCAGCTTGTCTGCATGTGGAAAGCTAAGCAGGGTCAGGCCTGGTTATTACTTGGATGGGAGACCCCTCCTCTAGTTTCCCGCATTGAGCAGGGGGTTGGAGTCGATAGCCTTGTAGGCTCATTCCAACTTTATGATCTATGAAATCTATGATTCACATATATTCATATATATACTGCTGAGGTCAAGGCAGACAGAACTTGAGTAGACATGACTGTAGGGATGGACAGATCTCTCAATCTCAGTCTTGTCTAGATTAATGGATTTTCAAGGTCAAGCTTGTCCATCTCATTTCCTCATAAGCTTGATGTCTCATATATATATATATATATATATATATATGAGAGACATCTGTATGGAAATTTGCACCATGTGTGTACGCACATTTTTCCCAATGTATGTATTTTTTAAACGTATGCATTTTCCAAACAGTCGTACAGTGATACAGTTTTATTGTCTGCAGTTTTCCCTAATATGCACATTTTAATATGCATTTATCCTGGAATGAGCTGCATCGCAAGGCTTGCAAAAATATGGATTTTTGTATGCAACTCTGTCTTGGCTTACTTAAAGGCCAAGGAGGTGCCAACCAGATTGAGGGCAAGGTTTCCTGTAATCAGATTGCCATGGCCCAGGCAGGACCAAGAGCTGATGGAGACTGAAGTTTCCAGTGACACTGACTTGGAGCAGGCAGCCAAATCAGTCCCTGGTCCTTTGCAAGTGGGACCCTCCACCAAAGATCCTGCACACACTGTCTATTCCATCTCTGGGAGGAGATGTTTCCCTCAACTCCAAGGATTGGGCCTCAGACTCCTTCAGTGAGCAGGGAAGGCCTGAGGCGCATTTCCCATCCAACTCCTCAGACCCTCACCCCCAAAGTAGTCAGTGATTACATGAAAAGGGCATTGGCTACATGCAGGACTTGAAGAGGCCTTTTCTCTTGAAGAGACTCTACTGGCCTTTTAATAAAACCCTGTTAATTGCCCTGGACCAGAGTTGGGGCAACTTGTCTTTACCTTAGCTGCAGGGTAGCTATCCATGGTCCTGAATCTGAGTTGACACTTTCTAGGTCAGTATAGGCTGTTCTGTCCACAGTTCTGAACCTGCTATGTCCTCAAATTACTTCAGCAAGCTGCTGCTGTACCCAGTTCCCCCTCACTTGGACCATCACCTATTAGGAGTGGCAGAATCGATGGTGCAACAGGACACAGGGTATCATAGGAAGGGGGAGAAAACCATGGCAGCCACCAGCCACTGAGACTCTGGAGAGTGTGGTTGCTACTGCCCTCAGGATCATAAAACACTGTGGCTGCAGTATGGGCTTTTGGGGATTACAGTGTATATTTTTTAAAAATATTTCACCTCCTGCCTTCCCCCAAAAAAACTCACCAACACATTCCCTGTAAGAATGTTCATCTCATCCTTAAAACAACTAAACAACTTTACTGAAAGTTCCTGTTTTCAGACTAGGCAATCTTAACAAGTTTCTGACTTGAATCAGCAGAATACTATTTTGGACAGCTTTCTTGAATGCCTTCTAGGATCTCCATGACTCCTGTAGCATTTGATGGGCAGATACAGAAAAAAGTTGGCCTCTCCAAGGAGGGGAATTGATGTGCCAACTTGGGGAGACAAATCACATCCCCCCCCCAGAAGAAGATCATTTCTTTTGAATGCTGGAGGCAGAAGTCCAAGGAGGTCCTCATTATGATGGTGGAGTTATTCAAAAGTGATTTTCAGACTTTTGTTAAAATAGACATTTCCCTTTTCCAGGAATGTGTACCTTTGGCAATCTTTGTGAAAGGTGATTTTAAATGAAGGAGGCACTTGAGTTTCCCTGCTCCCCCTCCCCGTAGCAGGAGTGTCAGCATTTCTGAAGGGCTGAACAAACTTCAGCAACCGAGCCCAGCAAAATGCACACTGCCAACAAGAAATTTAATTCTGATTGTCCCAGTATCTCAGCAAATTCTCTTTTTATCATACTTGTAGTCTGGTATGTCCAGTTTCTTTACCTCTCTCTTTCAAACAAACACACACACACACACACACCAAAGTGCAGTGCAGTGCAGGGATTTGCTTTTTGGATAAATCACTGGTCATGGACTCTTATTGTGCTGGCGGAGAGGAGCTGGAGTCTGACTATGGCCCAAGGATAATTTAAGCAAGGATCATGCAGTTTTGCTCAAAAGTAGTAGCTTTGCTGAATTAATTAAAAAGGCAGAGGTCAACTGCATTTTATTTTTTATTTTATTATCTAAGCCACCTTGAGGATCCCTCTGGATGAAAAATAAAGTAGCATCAGTTCAGAATGCTGAAGTAAGTAAAGTCAAGATTTGCTCATGTCAGCACTTGCTGGCCCTTTAATATCCACCTGTCTCATTGCCTTTGCTCCACCACTTCCTTTTGCTTACTAAACTTTTGTTGTGCTCAGATCCACAGTAATCAGGCTCCTGCTCTCTTTGGTGTCTATTCCAACTCAGCCCCATTCTTCAGTCCTATTACCTGCCTCCTAGCTGCCCACTTTTTGTGATGACTCTGACATCACAGCAGTTCAGTCAATGATTAAGGCTGTTGCTCACAAGTGACAGAGAGCAAAAGTCCTCTTTAGGTTTTGTCTATGTTAAGGATTAAGTTACTTTAAAAAATAAATGAAGCTCAATTGTATCTGTCTGACATTGCTAAGAAAGAAACCTCAGATGATGCCCCAAGTTCACTGTTAGTGTATGTGTATAGATCGTAATCTGTGGAGGCTCTAATGTCAGTAGAGCGGTGCATCCATTCTGAGTGTTAGTCTGAAATTTAAAGGATCTATCCATGGTGCTGAACCCTATCCCCAAAATAGGTTCAGCATCATGGCTACCTCCTTAAAAGTTCTGACTACAACCAGGAGTGGACACACTGTCCCACTGTCATTGGAGCCACCAGCCTCCACCGATCATAATAATATACCATTAATATCATGGTCCAGAGCTTAAACCCCATCTCAGCCGTGCCATTTTTCTCACCCCACCCCCAGTATCACCCCATAATAATACAGACCTACCTCACAGGATTGTATGTCTTTGATATTCTTTGAGTAATAAGTATCACGGCTCCCAAATGCTGCCAGGAGAAAGTACCAGAGCTAAGGGGGAGGGGGAAGGTAACAAAAGGGAAAGAGGGATTGTGGTGGGCTAGCAGAGACTGTGCAGGGGGGGGATAGTCTTTTCCAGCTCAGATTTTAACCTGAGCTGACAAAGAATTTTGAGCCTCATAATCCTCACCTATTCTTTTCAGGTGAGCATTCTGAGACCTCCGAAGCTTGTCTCCAGGGTTGAACCCAGCAAGCTTTGGTGGCATCTCTAGTGCTTTTCAGAGCGCTGGACAAGCAGGTAAGGGCAGGAGAGGATGGGGGAAAGCAGGGACAGAGAGGAAATAATGAGTGGAAGGGAAATGATTAGTGTCCTGTGCCCATCTTTTGGCACAAACAAATCTTAAACTGGTAAACTAACACAAAACACTGGAAACAGTGAGGACTTTTATTGTTAGTAAATCAGGTTTCATAGATGAGCTTCTTTGCTCTCACAGCAAAAGCTTAATGGTTGCAATATTCTCCAGAAATCATATGGCTGATGGCAATTAACTATAGGCTCAATATGTAATTCAGAGAACAATCAAAAGCTAATAACTATAACCAAGTCAGAGATCTATACAACTTGGTTTCTCTATTGCAATCTTTATGAATCAGAATATAGGCAGGGCAAGGGGCTTGAATGATTCGTGGCAATCAAAGGCAGAGGTTCTAGAAAAAGACCTAAGTAAATCCACACACAGAGAGAATTAGTCCAGCTTTGACATCTTTATTGGTACCTCTGATCTACATCAGTCAAGGCCTATCAAATCCAAGAGTCAAGATACAAATTCAAGAGTAAACCCACACATGCAGAGATTTCGAAGACTGTAGCTTCCATTTTGGTACCTGCACACCACATGGGTCAAGAACCAGTGGAGGCAGGTGGCTCCAATGTCGGCGGGGCTGTGTATACACTCCAGATTTTACTCCAAACTTTTAAGAAGCTATCCATGGATAGCTCCTTAAAACTTCAGAGTAAAATCTGGCACAGATACACAGCCCCACTGACACTGGAGCCACCAGCCTCCACACCTCCTTGAAAGATTTCATCAACGTTGCCTCCGGAAAATCCTGCGAATTACTTGGGAAGATAGGCGAACAAATGTCAGTGTACTGGAAGAAGCAAAGACTACTAGCGTTGAAAAAATGATCCTTCAACGCCAACTTCAATGGACCGGTCATGTTGTTCGAATGCCTGATTGCCGTCTCCCAAAGCAGTTACTTTATTCTCAACTCAAGGATGGAAAGCAGAATATCGGTGGTCAATATAAGAGGTTTAAAGATGTTCTTACGGCTAATCTAAAAAAATGCAATATAAACATCGAAAACTGGGAAGCTCTGGCCCATGAACGATCTAAATGGAGGTTGGCCTCTTACAAAGGTTCCATGGACTTTGAAGAAGCCCGCGTGCAAGGTGAAAGGGAGAAACGCGCTAAGCGAAAAGCATATCAAATGAATCCTTTACAGGACCATCTTCCATCTGGTAACCTGTGTCCTCACTGTGGGAAGCTGTGTGGATCTAGAATTGGCCTCCACAGTCACTTACGGACCCATCGCTAGAGTTTACACAATCTTCTTTAGAATTTCCTCCTTTTATCCTGGAAGACAATCTTACTTGGTCACGAGTGATCGCCTGATGATTATGATGACTGGCCAAGGCATAGAAAAGTCCATGAGTCAGGATCAGTCCAAGCCGCAGGCACCCTGGGCTATCAAAAATGAAGATACACAATCCATAGTAAAATAAAAATAAAAATCAAGGTTTGTGAAAAGTATAGCAATACCTTCTGTGGCAGGTTCTTAATGATTCACAGACCAAAGAGACAATTCAGGTTTCAAGGAAAGACACTGCAGGTGAAACAAACAGTCCATGTCAGAAGTGTTTCTCAGCTCAGATGGAGGGAAGTCTCAGACATGAAGGCTTACTGGCAGTAAACGGCAGACAATGAAAGACTATGTTCCCAGCAAAGGCTCCCCAAGACTCCATGGGCATTAGCTTAAAAGCAAGGGTGGAGCTGCAATAACACACTTCCTAATTGATGAGAGATCTTAGTCCATAAACACAACCTACGCTGAACAGGGTGTTTCTATTCCACCCTCTTGAGCTGACGTATCAACCTCTGTGACACCGCAGAAACTGCCCTGCCTCTTCTGCTAGTTTCTCATTGAGAGGTTGTTAGCTATCTTAACTATAGGCATGACATTCAAGGTTGACCAATAGCAGTTGGACAGGAGAGACTCACCCCCCCCTTCTGCTAGTTTCTCTAAGAAAACTGACAGAGATAAGCTCACATGTATTCTGACATTCCACAGGCTGATTAGGCCCAAACCACTCCCCAGCCCCTTGCCATTACATGAATAACAAAGCATAGCCAAACTCCTAGGCCTTGGGCTTCTCACTACTGGACTGGGCTCCCAACCCTTTTGGGCCACTTCTGATCAGATTCTGACTGAAAACTATAGAGTCTTCTACCATGCTGGGGCTGGGCCCCGACAATGAGTGGAGACTGGGCAGGATGCAGAGGGAGTATGACAGTGAGCAGGTGGAAGGGAATGGGAGAGGCAGGTGACCATGAGAAGAAAGGGAGAGACAAAGAAACCTGGCCCTGATTTCCCTCCTCCCCTCAATTCTCTGTTCTCTTGGCAAAAAGGTATTCCTTAAAAATATGCATATTGTTATATTTTTCTGGCATGGAAAATATATAATGGTGGGTCACATTATATAGGTCAGAGGTGGGGAACATGTAGCCCTCCAGATGTTGTTCGACTACAACTCCTATCATGATTTATCATTGGCCAGACTGGTTGGGGCTGATAAGAGCTGGAGTCCAACAGCATCTGAAGGGCCGCAGGTCCCCCAACCCGGATACAGGTGATATCCTTGGAGTGGGTGCTGGGACTGCACTGGCCTGGCAAATTTAACAGGGAGGAATGAAGATAGTGCCGTAATGTGTAATGTACTTCCCACACTTGGCATGTGTTATATTCTGGACACTGGATAGAACATGTATTGCATCCAATCCTGAGCAGTGGCATAGAATTGGTGCTTAAGCCAATCCACATGATCCAATTGGTTTGCTGAGAATGGGAAGTGGATGGATCGATGTCAGGTTGCATGGGAGGTGAAAGAGTGGTGCAATTGCTTTGGCACATGCCAAGCTTGCAATTCAACTCACACTTCCTTTCAGCCCTCTTCCAAACAGCTTTGCAATCTGGATGTCCGATACAGTCCTGGTGAAGCAATCACATAATCACTTTTCTCTGTGTGCCAATCTCTGCATGGATCCAGATATGTCCCGCGTTCTCAACATGTGAATTTAGTCATGCAACTTGGCCATTTGTGATGCCATCTAACAAGAGTAATCATGGTATTCCCTGGTCTTGATTCTGACTCTGACTCCCTCTTCGTAATGTTGACACAGTTCCTTAATTCCCCTGTAGTTTACTTCTCCGCTTCATTCATCATACGTATGTCTAAATATCTCCCCCTTGTGCATTGACTCAATTTCTTGATTAATCAATTTCCAGGTTTATCTGGATGGCATTCTGGTCCTATAATAGGATTCAATACATGCATGCAGGCATCTGGACCTATTCACTTAACAGGCAGTGAATGATTTACTGTTTGGTGATTAACCTTGAAGTTGACGTCACTTAACATGACAAAAAAATATCCTCAAACCCAGGAAAAGACAAAACAGTTGGTACAAAATTTACATATGTTCCAACTAGGGATGCTTGAGGAATTTGATTTTACAAAATGACCTGATCTACAGCTCTTGGATTAATGTACAGACTGGAACTTTGCTGCTCACTCAATTCTGCACTTCTCCAAATATTGTGTCACTGGTCTCAGCAGTTCAAACGTATAAAATACATATTTACATATTTTAATAGAAAATACACATTTACATATGTATTAACATATGTATTATTAAATACTATCTTGAGAGGATTAATAAAAACAAGGCAAGTACATGAGTGGAGAAACAGAATGTGACAGAATAGCAATACAGACGTGAATTAAGATGGATTCACCCATTTCCAACTCCAACTGCCAATAGTTTTCATGGATTTTCCAAGTTTTCTAGTGCAGTGTCAAAGATTTATTCCACTCTTTTTTTTTATCATACTCATTCAGTTTGATGGAAAAGAAATTGCTTTCAAAAAGGTATTCAAAAGTAGGGGTCGGTAACCCACCCAGCACTCGACTCGTGGTGCGTGAGCGCCAGCTGAGGCGCTCGCTGGACTTCCGGGTCCCCGGTTCTATATTGTCTATGTAGAAAATAGCATTAATATGTTAAAAACGGCCGCAATTTGCACAAATTAGGCCTCGGTTTGTGTAAATTATGCAAATTGTGGCCGTTTTTAACATAACTTATGCCATTTTCTACGTAAACAATGTAGCGCCAGAAGAAACTGGAAGTCGCTTCCCCGGGTCGGCTCACGAGAATGCGAGTCAAGCTGGGGAAAAGGTATGGTCAAGCCCAGCGAGTTCAACAGACTTCCACTCCCCAATCGAACTCCACACACATCCCTATCAAAAGAGAAGAAAATTTCAGAGAAATTCTCAGGGATTGGTTTCAGGGTTCTTGTGCTTACCTTACTTATGAGGTGGCCAAGGAGTGTGTGTGAGTGTCCTGTCTTTTGTTGTACAATCTTCTCTCCAGGAGCCTGTGGCCACCTTGGCTTCCCACACTTCAATGAAAGCCTATGGGAAGATGATATGAGGTAATTACTCCCATAGCACTTTTTCATTTCAGGAAATGCAGGCAGCCTAGGAGGCTGCAGAGCAATGGAGCGATGTATAATAGAAAGATAAAACATACATAGCACCCTTGGCCCCTGCTCAGTGAATAGGTAAGCTCAAAAACACCACCAAAATAGATTAAAAATAAATTATAAAATGCCCTGAAAATGAAGCAGAACAATGGAAGCCTCTTTCATGTGGGAAGGAAACTTCAGGAAATTGGAGGACAGATTTTGGCACTGCACTAGATGCACCTCTTCCCTGGAGCTAGACACAACACTGCCCTCTCACACCTGCATTGTGGAGGAAGCAAAATAGGGGCTAAGCTGCCAACACAGTTGCTGCTGTTGCCACTTGCAATGGCAGTGAAAAAAAAAACCCAAATAATCATTAGAAAAAAGAAGCTGTGCTACAGCCGCTGCCCTACCTGTGAGAAACTATTGGTGAATTTCTCCTCCCCCTGGAGAAATTCAGTGAAATTGCCCCCCCTTTCTCTGCCCACAAGAATTTCAACATGCCATTTACACACATTTGCATACTCTCTAAGAACTTTAATCTCAAAATGATGACTGAGTGCATTGTTTAGTGTCAAAGGCACCAGGCACATAAATCCATGCACATGGACAGTAATGGCGGTGCACAGCCTGCTGTTTCAGACACTCTGCAACATACTGAAGTACACAATAATACCTTGGATTGCAAGTAACTTGGTCTGAGAGCGTTTTGCAAGACAAGCAATTTTTTTAAAAAAATTGACTTGATAAGCGAGCAAGGTCTTGCAAGACAAGTAGTGTAGGGATGTAACCACTCACCTCGAGTGGGCGTAGCGGGCCAAAATCAGCCCCACTCACGCCTGCCAGAGACTCACTTTGATATAAGAGTGTTTTGGATTACAAGCACAGTTCTGGAATGAATTATGCTTGCAATCCAAGGTATTACTGTATTTTGTACCAGCGATAACATATTGCAGTACAATTCTAGTCCTTTTCAGGCACACTGGTGTTAGGGAGTGCTGCCAGTGGGCAGACTAATCCATGCCCCTGTTCATGCACTAGCATACCCTGTTCAGGCTTACTGCCTAAATAGGGCTTTTATCTTTTGGTATATCTCTTTAACTCAGAGAACAGCCCCCACCCTTGGCTTTTAAATTAGGAGAGGCCAGGCTGTTGCAGAGTAAGTGAATACAGTGTATAGCAAATGGAGAGAACAGCCTTCAACAGTCTGCAATTGGGGAAGCCTTGGGAAGTGATCCTTGTTATTAGAATCAGTGTGTTAAGAAGACCCTACCTTAAACTATGCAATGGAGAGTATGACATTTATGTTGGGGTCTGCAGGAATCTTATTATGGCACCCCTGTTTTTTGTGGTATATTGTAGTCTTGCATTGTGTTGCCCAGGGGTGAGTGAGGTGAGTGTAAATAGCCCTGTCTTGCTTGCATCAAAAGGTTTATCTGGATGGCATTCTGGTCCTATAATAGGATTCAATACATGCATGCAGGCATCACACTTCACCATCATTTGGTGTGAGGAGAATGAGCTGCAGTGAGGCTTAGGCTTGCATGCTCCCCTCTTCACTTTTCTTCCTCCAGTTCAGCTGCAATGCGGCTCCAGTTTTGATTAACCATGATTTAGCACGTCATCTGAACCATAAACTGTGGCTCCTGTTATTAATATGGTTTGACCGTTTGTTTAAACGAACCAACTTCATAACCCATGGTTTGTAGTTGGTTTGTTTCAAATGAACAATAGTTGAACCACAGGTTGTCTGGCCTGGACAGCACAACCAACTGTTAATCTAAACTTGATCCATTTCTTTATCCAGGCCTTCCCTGAGTAAATGTGCTGCCTGATCTGTTTGTAATTGTGGTGTTGTTTTAATTGATTTTAATGTTTCATTAATGTTTTATGTTAATGTTTTAGCATTTTGTATGTATTTTGTAGGTATTTAATTGTATATTATACTGTACTTTGTGAACCGCTTCGAGATCTTTTAAAATACATTCAGTGGTATATAAATCTAGTAAATAAATAAACAATAAACTGGAAGCAAAAAGTCTGCACTCCTCCTTGTGTGTGTGAACCCAAGGCTTGTGGCAGCTTATTTTCATCATGCTAAACTATGGTTTACTGTGATGTCCAAATATGACCAAAGAATAGTATGTTTTGTTTGTTTGATTTTTGTTTGTTGCTCTGTGAGTTTTGTGGATACAAGTATTCTGACATTCTGATCTGGATGCTTTTATGATGTGTCTCAAACTAGTTAAGAGTTTATATATACATTTGGAGAAAGGAGAGAGGATCCCCCCCCCCCATGTTTGAACCTTTTTTAAAGCATGCCTCCAGCTGGTTCTAAAGTATTTCAACTTCAGCTTTCCCAGTGGGATGAGACCTGCTAAGAGTAACTAAAGTTTCTTTGTCTGATAAGTAAAAAGATTACAGCAATAACTGCTGTCAGCATTTTTCTCATTTAAAGAAATAAAGTTGACAAACGATAAAGTTTGGAGCTGCTCTGTTATGTTTAGCACATACTGAACAATTATTCATCCTCTGCCAGCATTAGTCTGTCTGCTGCTAAACCACTCAGCAGTACAGAGGGCTTATTAGCATAGCAGTACCGGAGGCAAGAATTCCATATTCTTTGAGGCTGTGCTGGATGACAAAGGATGATGCTTATAATTTGCACAATAATTTAAAGGGCTGGTCTACCACTGTGAATTGGAATTACATAAGTTCTCAGGAAACAATGTTGGTTTTCATTTATAATGCATTGGTTCTTTCTCAAATTGATTTGGGGTTCTTGCCATGTAATTTCTATAATGCAAGGCAGAGGAGATCTGTAGTTTTAAGGAAGCTGTAAAATATTTTCCTTACCAAATGTGCCTGCCCTTCTAACTGTGCCTACTGCATTTGTTTTGTTGGCTCCATATGTAGATGTGCGAAACCACAAGACCCAAGCTTATCAAGGGTCTCTGAATTCCATTTTGAATCTCATTCCAACTTGTGTCCATATCAGATTAGAAGCTCTCTTTTTTTTTCTTTTTACACAAAAAAACCATCTGTATTTTCATGTACATTTTTTCCCCAATCCATCATATGCATTGTTAAAATGTACACAGTGCTTGTGAACATGTTTCAAATACATTTGTTTATTTTTGTTTTGTGCATTGCATTTCAAACCTGGAAATGTACGGACCTCAACCACAATTTGCGTTTAAGTACACGTTCGGTTCTCAGACCAAGAACTAGGTAAATTCTGGTAAAAAATGATCTGGAATTAATTTCTCATACATTGCTAGTAGATCTCACTGGGTTATTCTGGTTTGAATGTCGGACTTTGGTTGGGGAGACCTCAGGTTAAAATCCCTGCTATGCTACATTGAGCTTCTTAGAAGAAGGGAGGGATACACATGAAATAAAAGTATTTATTTACAGTATTTGAATAACGCTCCATATATAAGCAGATTCCGGAGCAGTGAACAATAAAAAGATAAAAAACAGATAAAAGAAACAAAAAAACAATACATTGAAAACAAGGTATCATTATAATGGTGGTTGGACAGCAGAGAAGGGTTCCCAGAACAAGGAGCAGCTTCAGCAGGCCCTGAAAGCCAACACAGTGTCAGTGTCTCTGACCTCCAGAGACAGGGAGTTCCATAGAAATGGAGCCACCACACTGAAGGCTCTTCTCCTGGTGGACTCCAATTGGGCCAAACATCCATGAGGAACCAGCAGGAGAATGTCTTCTGATAGCCTCAGTGACCAGGCAAGTTAGTAAGGGAGAAAGCACTCTCTCAGGTCTCCTGTCCACAAGTTGTTGTCGGGGTTTAATAAATAAACAACTGAGAAGGAGGATAAGCTGAGAGATTGTGACGAACTCAAAGACACCCAGTCAGCTTTGGGGATGAGTGGGATTTTGATCTTGGGACTCCTTTGCCCAGGTCTACACAATATCCACCACAGCACACTGGCACCCCCCCCCCCAAAAAGAAAGGCTATTGGACTGAGGCTATGACTATGGATGGGAGAGAAATTTAGTTCACATTTTAATATAAACTGACCTAATTTGCATTTCCTGAACTAATACATGAACCAGGACGGAATTATCCTTTAGGTTTTGCACTTCTCCAAATTTTGCACTGTAGTTCTCTGATAAAAAAAAATATGATAGAAAAACTTGGGACAGCAGTATACAATGGTCCCCTTCTGCTAACAGGGCTCACTGCTTCCGATCCAGAAGCAGCCAGCCCCGCCGATTCCAGTCCACAAGTAGAACCCAACACTGATTGCAGAATGTAGATTTAGCACTTCTGGGGGCATTCCCCAAAACAAGCAGAAATGCTCCTTACTGGAACAGGGCAGGTAAGTGGAGCTCCTTTATGCAAGCTCCGCTGACCCAGCCCCATTCCAGAAATGAGCATTTCTGCTCATTTGGGGTTGCCCCCAGAAGTGCTAAATCTGCGTTCCTTGAGCAGTGGGCACCGCTTGCGGACCAGGATCACTGGGGCTGACTGCTTGCAGGTGGTCACTGTTGGATTCTGCCCATGTTCATTATGGAAGATAAAAGACAGAAACAGGAGGAGATGAGCATCCAGTAGCAACGAAAAAAAGGAGAGAACTAAGTTCTCAGGATGCACATTCTTCATTGAATAGAGGAGCCCGACGCGTTTCAGCCTGTGTTTTTTTTCTAAGGCCTTCTTCAGGGGGTTGTAAAAAAGTCTGCAGAATTCTTAAACAACTGAAGTGTCTAAAAAAGTGAAATACATTTCAGTTCTTAAAGAATTCTGCAGACTTTTTTTACAACCCCGTGAGGAAGGCCTTAGAAAAAAACACAGGCCGAAACGCGTCGGGCTCCTCTATTCAATAAAGAATTTGCATCCTGAGAACTTAATTATCTCCTTCTTTTTTTCATTATGGAAAAAAAAAACCACAACCACCATTGGGGGGGGGGGATTGCTTGCAAAAATGCATCAAATGATGGAAACGCACATAACAATGTGCAAATTACCGTGCATATGAAAATGCACACAAATTTGCATGCGTATGAAAATACACACCAATTTTCAGGTGCACTTAAACAAAAATTGCAAACTGATGCAGAAAGGGGAGGGAATAAACGTGTGCTTGAGAAAAACTGTGAACATTCTAGGAAGTGAAACATACAGATTCATCCGTCCTTAATGTTCACAAGCATACACACACACACACACACACACACACCACACACACAACTTGAGCAGCAGCACACTCCTCCAGCCAAATTGCTAAACCACCATCTTTTTTGGCATTCTGCCCATTTAAGTAACAACTGTTGGATTTTAGATGCCTGCTTAAAGTCCTGTGGTTTTACCTGTGTGCCTGCTACCTGCTACTTTGCTTTAGCTTCCAGCAAACATAGAGTAAATTCCTTCCACAGTCTGACTTTTAGTTCTCCTGCTCTGTTGCAGCATTCAGGAAACAGAAGCCTTTCTATTCTAATTGTTTTATTATATTCATAAAACAATTACACACTATAAACTAATACAGAGTCAGTTCAGAGAACATAACATAACATAGACATCCAAATTAGAAGAAGAAGAAGAAGAAGAAGAAGAAGAAGAAGAAGAAGAAGAAAACGAAGACGCAGAAAGCACAGCAAACATACACACCCAGCTGTGCCAGAGAGCCAATGGGAATCATGACAGGCATATGACAGTATAGCAACTGTCATATTACGTGACACCCACTTTCTCCTACTAGATGGCCAAGGATCTAGATATGAGAACGAGGAACACCTGTTCCAAAGACCTTCAGTATTGCAATGCTGAAGTGCCAACTGCTAAGTTTTACTTAAAGAAAAACCTTTAAGCAAGCTCATGCTTGATTCATAATCCAACAACAGCTTCCCAAGTTGACAGAGTGGCATGGTGCAAAAGGAAACTGCAGAAAGTGGCCCTCTCACACATCTAGCATGCATGGTCTGGTAGACTGGGATCTATTTCTTTATCCTTCTTGCTGGTGTGTGCACTGAATTTGTACCCAGTGGTGAGATTTCAATTGCGGGTGTTTGGTGAAAATAATGTCATTGTCATTGTCAAAATCCTTGTGAAATTTATTTATTTTCTTTTTAGAATGTTGATGAGACATTATCACTTGTTAAAAACAACAAAACATGGTGTTGTGACTTCTCACTGTCATTCTGGGACCAAAAATAGGTGAATAAAAGGGAAGATCTCAGCTACTACTTCTTTTTTCTTTTCTTTTCCATGAGTGGTACAGCAGATAGTTTTCAGATATCAAATCCTTGTTTGGCCATAAAGTTCAGTCAGTAGCCTTGGGCAAGGTAACAGTCAGCTTTTCAGTTAAGGTTTTTGCAGCTACTGAACTTTGAAGGAAACTTGGAGAAATGTTCCCCTTTAATATCTCTGAAAGTTGCCTGTGTTGCCCTTTCCCATGCTTTAACCCATTCCTCTAAGGATCTTTCCTTCTCTTTTCTGTCTTAAATATCTGTACTTCTCTTATTGAAGGAAGTGGTTGATTCCTGAATGTCTAAGCTTAAGTGGGAGCTGATTAATGGAGAATCTAGGTTTACAAAGTTGGAAAATCAATAATCATCAAGAGCAAAGCAGATGCTAAGAAGCCCAATGTGTTTCAACCGGCATTCAGTTCTTCATCAGGGGAAAGTGTGAATCCAAAAGAACAAGCAAGTCTCGATTGTTCCAGTTACATTACGTTCAGAGCTTCCTTCACACTATCCCCACTCCCCTATTTCACTTCACTGCACCCCAAGCTGCACTGGCTGGAACTTAGAGTAGTGAGGTCTATAAGGCTTCCAGGAAACGGAGCTGACAACTGCTCCCTTAAAGAAGATCAGACCAAAGTTCTAGTATCTTGTTCCCAACAGTGGGCAGCCAGATGTTCCTGGAAAGGCCCACAAGCACCACTCTACTGTGTATCACCCAGAAGCTGCTATTCAGGGGCTCAATCCCTCTGAGCATGGAAGTTCAATTTAGCAGTCATGGCTAAACAGAAAGTCAGCCAAGCCAAACAAGATCAAGGCAGGAAGAAAGTAGGACCTTGGATAGGTGCAAGTGTGTCCTGCTAACTGGAACTCTCTCCTACTAAGACAGGGGTGCAGAACGTCAGGTCTGGGTGCCAAATCTAGCTCTCCAGGAATCCTAATCCTGCCCTCTGGGGTTACCCAGAAGGCCCCAACCTTTCTCCTGGCCGCACCACCATTCCCTCAACCAATGATTGTTTGGAGGTTTCCTGGCTTTGAACACCCCCTCCCATTATAAGAGGTTGAAATGTCTCCCCTAAGGCATAGTTACTGGCTGTAAGAGCTGTGAACAAAAATGCTGGCTTTTTTTTTTTGTATTTTGGTCCTTGCCCCTTTTCCCTTCAGCCCCACCCACTACTGGAATGTGGCCCCCGAAGCCTCTCTAGAATGGAATTCGGCCCTCGGGCTGAAGGAGGTTCTGCACCTCTCTACTAAGAGAATAAAACTATGTTGCCTTAGGAGGTAGTCAAAGTCAACTTAAGGCTTATGTAGGTTGACAAGACCTGTAGTGTGTCCAGCTCTGCCGCTCCTGGAGGAACTGACTGGATTGTTTGAGGGCCCTCACCTGATTTTGTAGCCTGAGACTTGTGTGAGGCTGGAGAGATGGCAAATCTGCTGGGGACTCATCCTCTGAGCTAGAAGATGATGGCAGGGCTGTGTCCTCTGGCCAAGAGGGCCTTGAATAAGGCACTGACTCCTCTACCCCTGAGGAAACAGCATGTGTCTGATCCTCATCCTCCACTGCACAATGGAATGCCTGAGGGCTCGTGGTCATGATATCACACAGGCCATGGTGGGGCCTGTCTTGTGATTCCCCTTGCATGCTCATTGTTTTTTTTTTTAATTTTTATTTAATTTCCAAAACAAAATATAACAAAATACAACAATAACACAAAGATTTAACTACATACAATAAATCATAAAGTGGCACCCCCCACCCTCCTAGGGACCAATTAATATACTTCCATCCCCTTGAACAAATGAATTCCAAATTCCAAAAATATAACTTATCCTGACAAGGCATACTTCCCTTTCCCTTTATTAATACATAGTCTAATAAATTGATTCCATATATCCATAAAATTATTCTTCTTTAACTGTCCCTTTTTTGCATTTGATACTACAAGTTAGTTTATCGTTTAGGGCTACATCCCAGACTTCCTTATACCAATCAGTTATTAGGAAAACATGTTGTACTTTCCATTTTCTCGCTATCATTAGCCTAGTCGCAGTTAACAAGTTTACAATTGATTCCTTCATATTTTGGTCTCAAATAACTTTCTCTGTGATTGATAACAATGCTAGTTTTGGACAGACAATTTCTTTTTGAAACTGATTTCTTTCCCATTTTTTTATCAAATGGAATGAGGATGGTTGAAAAAAATGTGGGAGAAATTTTGGCACAGCACTAAATCAACCTGGAAAGATGCTACTGGAAATCCAGGACCTCCTCCTTAAGAAGCAGCAAGCCATCAACTTCCCCTTCTCTTATAGTAACTTATTACATGAATACATTTTATCTCTTTGATGCTGTCTATGTGTGGCATGGCCATTCTTCCATTTATACCACTTTAGCTTTCCATTTGCCTTGAAGCTCATTTATATAACTTCTTCAGAGGACACAGCAATGTCCACTGCACCCAAAGGGGGGTTATGTACATTTTAATTACAATTCAAAGGATGAATTTGCCTGCAGCTTGTTAGCTATTTTCCAAATGTTCAGGAAGGATTTGTCTCATGTTTCAGGACTGGTTCTGCTGCCCCTGAGATCATGTTATTCACATGTGTGTGCACCTGCAGTGTGGGTTGTGTTGTCTCCATGTGGGGTGTACTCACACATCCTACAGGGCGGCCTTAATATAGGTGTTATTTTTAACAGATGGCAAATTGAGTTTTGGTGCTTATCCTTTGTTTGTTTGTTTTGTGTAGATAGATGGATAGATTTTCAAGGGGTCCTCAAATTGGCATTAGCAAATGATTAAAGCAAATGATTAACTTCTTTCTGCATTCTAGTGGGTGTGCAGGAGAAGAATGGAGGCTGGACTTATAATATTCCATCCCCTACTTAATTCCCTGAATAAAAATGAAAGCTGTTTCTGTGAAAGCTAGCATCCAAGGTAGAAAATATATTTATGCATGGAATAGTTCTCGTTAGTCAGAATAGTTCTCATCATTACTCAGTGTAACAAAAGGAGCAATTGATAGTCTGTTCTTGGTTTTGGGGGCAGGGGTTGAATTTTATGTAGTTTACTATTCCCAATGTGTATTATCCACCAATGATAGTGAATCCAAGGCCACTGACAGCCCAGTCCTAAACATGTTTGCTCAGGATTGGGGATGGATGAATCTGTCAGTTTTGCTTTCTCTAAATCTGTCAGTTTTGCTTGTCTAAATTTTCTTAATCTCAAATTCTTTCCATCTGGGATATGGCGGGGGGGGAGGGAATGTAGGGTTGACTCGAGGTTTGAGGAGCCCCTTGTCAAGGTGTCATCCTTGACTATTTGGCTATTAGGCGGTATAGAAATGAAAATCATCCACCTCCTCTTCCTCTCCTCTTAATGTATTATTATTTATTTAGTCTGACCAGAGACTATAAGGCAAGGGTAGGCAAACTGGTGCCCTCCAGATGTTTTGGATGACAACTCCCATAATCCCTGACTATTGGCCATGCTGTCTGGGGCTGATGGGAGTTGTAGTCCAAGACATCTGATAGGCACCAGGTTATCTGCACATGCTACAGGAGGACAAAGACATAGGAGTCTCCCCACTGGCAATAATGGCCCTAACATATTTCTTTCAGCTTGTTTGAAGTCAGTTGTCTGTCTGGACACCAGGGTTTTCTTTTTGTTTTTGTTTTTGCTTTGTTTTTCCTGAAGGCTTTGCGTGCTTTTCCAAATATTTAGCAAGGCATTAGCTAGGGATGCTGGAAGCTTTAACCCAGGTTCTGTAGAAAAGTCCACTGTATTGATGATATTTGCTAAATGGCAAGCATTCAGGAACCTAAACCCTTGACAAGTCTTGTTGCATAACTCATCCTAATCTAGCATGCCCCACCCACCCTAGTAAGGCCAAGAGTGCCTGTGCTGTGCTACTGAATTCGGTATTAAAAAAAAGCCTCCAAAATTTATTTATTCCCCCCCCCCAATTTTATTTCTATACTGCCCGATAGCCTACGCTTTCTGGGTGGTTCACAGCAACCATTTGGCCAGTTTACTAATATGGAGCACTAAGAATGACAAATCTCACTAGTTCACAACCTAAATTTGACCCTTTTAGGGCTCCATATCAGCTACGGAGCACTAAAAGGGTCAGATTTAAGTTGAGAACAAGTGCAATGTTACCCTTTTAGTGCTCTGTTGCAATTTGCCATCAAATTTCACTGGCAAACTGCCTATCCCCCCCCCCCCAGTGCCCTGCAGAGGGCAGTCCATGGGGAGAGGGATCCGGGTGTGTGTGAAAATGACCCCTGAACCACCACCACCCCCATGTTGCCCACCCTTGGCACATAGGAATGGCCCCTGTCATTTAGTGCATTTTAAGCTTGGCATTTCATGCAAGATCTCCTTTAGATCTGAGCTACCTAGCAGTTCATATCGAGCAAAGCTTCTCTAATTAGCCAACATCTTGATCAAACGCCAGTTTCTGCAAGGCTTATAAACATCCAAGATCTGAGCTTGATAGATGCAAGAAAGACTTTTTGGAAGCAAGGCTTTTTGGAAGCAAGCAACTAGTTTTCAAAGAAGCAGAAACATGTGACTAGTTGTAGGCGAGTCGTTTTGCAAAGTAGCTGTATGGTGTTGCAAAGTGCTTTGCCTCTCTCCAGCAGGTTTAACTGGACCACTCAGTTTCCGATATGATTAATTAAGAAATGTTTACAACCCCATTAATATTTTCATCTCAGTAATTACTATCCAGCCCCCTGCTGCAATTTGAGATATAAAGTTCAATCCTATACTTGTCTACTCAAAAGTAAGTCCCATTGATTTCGATGGGGCTTACTCTAGTTATGGCGGTTATAGGATTGTGGGGCTAATTTGTAGAGAACGTGGGATGGGAACTCAGTCCTGAAGAATAAGAACTGCAAAAATTTGCTTTTCTGTGTGTGTGTGTGTGCATGTGTGTGTGTGTGTGTGTGTGTCTGTGCGATGTGTTCCCAAACAGCAACAAAATAGAGGCACAGACACTATCTGGAAAATATCAAAGATAGAAGACAGGGAGTGTCCCTGGTAAAAAGGGAGGGCCATTTTTAATATGTGAATTTGTAGTCTCAAGGAACTCATTTTATTCCCCTGTAAAACAGCCTTCCCCAACCAGGTATCCTCCAGATGTTTTGGACTACAACTCCAGCATTCCTATCCATTGGCCATGCTAGCTGGGGCTGCTGGGAGTTGGTGTCCAAAATATCTGGAGGGCACCCAGTTAGGGAAGGCTGCTATAAGAGATATCATATCTGTCAATGGATCCATGACGCTGGCGTCACTTGAGAGGCACCCTTTGGATTTGTGTGGCACGAGGGCAAAAGAGAGTACTTGTAATGCGAGGAGAAATATGGAGTACCTCAGACCTATGCACACATTATCGGTGAGGATGGAGGCAATGGAAGGACGATTGCTGGACAGAGTGTAGGTGGAACAGAGCTGCCTGGTCCTTGCAACTTGTCAGCTGTCTTGAGACAGATGAGTAGTGTGACTTGGGTGATCTAGCAAGGTTGCTAGAAGGTATTTTCAGTACTAGATGTATAAACCAATAACAAAGCATCTTTCACTTTCTGTTGAGTAACCACATGCAGCTCTCTCAAATCTGGGATTTAGGAGGACTTCCAGAGCACATTTTTAAAGGATCTATCTATCTATAGATAGTTATATTCAACCACCAAAAGAACTTGGGCTATTGGGCAGTTTCAAAGTGCAATGGATCGTTGGACAGAATGCAAGCAGGTAGGGAATCAACACCACTCAGAACAGCTTATTGTAAGCTGTTCTGGTTTCCAACAATGAAGAGGAGAGGAATGTGAAAGAGAAGCCAAGTGAGTTTTGACGCTGGCATGTGTGTTGAGTTTATTATTTATTTTCCCATGTTTACTTTGGGAAGTTCAGAGAGGTATACGACCAGGTACTGGCCAGGCTCCAATTTCCTTTGTTGTAACAATGCAAAATCCTGGATGGCCAACACTTTGAGGGCACCGCCTGCTCACTTGTGCTAGGTGCCTAGTGGCAACAGGCAGCCGCTTGCCTCCTATTCATGGCGTTAGATACAGAGAGGAGGTTGTTAATACATCCAGCTCCTCCTCCTCTTGCTCATCCACAGTTCTTGGCCTGGGGAAAAAGGCATGGAACAGCCGCTTGATCAGCCTACTCCCCCCCCTTCCATTTTGAAACCCATGTAGCAAGATGCACAGGTTTGCATGACATGACTCCCAGGCTCTGATGAAACATCTCAGTCTCACAGGAGGGCCAGCCATGTCCCTGTCACCACAGCAGCAGAGCTGCTTCTTGCTGAGAGGCAGACTGACCAGCAGCCTATGGTGACCAAGCTGCTTTCTCCCCTACCTGCCATCTGGGTGATTTTCTTCACTCCATAATGGGATAGCAGACAACTGGCAAGGCAATTTTGCTTCCCTGCCTCCAGGGCAGGACCCAGACAATGGTCCTTCATTCTTTTTTCTAGGCCATTACCTGGTGGGAGGGCCTCTGTTGACCTCTCTATGGTTACCTGTATATCAGTTTACAATGTTGCATCCTTATATGGAAGACAAGAGATAATGACTGAGTTAGTTATGGAGTAATTTGAAGCCATCGTAGCAAAGTTGTCTTACACAACCTTGGGTGTTATGGCAATTTTGGAATTGCAAAGTGCCTTTCAATCTGCAACATCATCCTAACGAAGAGGATACAGTCAAAGGCATTCCTTATTCAGTGTTCCACTGTGTTTTTTACGAGAAGATTCCAAATAGATTTTTGAAGCAACTTTTGTAACAATATCTACACTGGTCCAACCAACAAAAAAATGGAGTTGGACCAGGCCAACAGAAAACTATGAAGCAAGAACAAGCATTCTTTGATGCACATTGTTACTATGCGTCCTTGATCACATGTGTGACATCCAACATGAAAATGTGCAACAGATTTTAAAAGCTCTGTGGAGGAATTTAAAAGAACAGTGGTTCCAGATTGGTCCTGAAGTTTCTTTCAGTGTGCAAAAAAGTATGCTGCTCTTTTATATTTCTAGATGCCTTGCTATTTTATTTTATCTGTTGTTGTTTTTATCATTGCTTTGTGTAATTGATTGTTGTTTTAAAGTTTTGTAAGCCTGTTTGAGCATCTTGATGGAAAGACGGTGTAAACAATCAATCAATCTACCATATGGTGGATTATAATAATGATACCGGTCTCTGGGCATCATTTGACATGAACTGTTGCTCCACTCTATGGGGTTGCTTTGTCTGTATTTCGTGATTTATCTACTGCTCAATTGGTTTTGTTTTTATTTATTTTGTTTTGGTCATTATTCTATTGCCCTGCTTCATTACTCCCAGTGGCTGAAACAAGTTAACTTGAAGCCACCCCTATACTGCATGTCTGCTTGGACGGAACTTCCATTGATTTCTGCAAGAAAGTGTGTTTAGAATTGCAGCCATAGCTTATTAGATGGCTCCTGCCTTCCTTGTTGTTGTGTTTTTTTTGACAAAACTGAACAAACTAACATTGCTGAACACTGAAAGTGCCAACAAAAGATTTTAAGGCAGATATTGCACAGTTCTGAATCCCATCTTGGCAGGCGAATGCTTTCAGCTCATGCATTTTGACCTACTTGGCTGTTAGAATTTAATTAGCAGCCATATATTATTGTCAAAGTAATTAAAGCTTTGCCTTGATTAAAAATGGAATTGTTTAATTAAAAAGAAAAGGTTTGGCTAACCTTAGTGTTATGCCTGAGTAAGACATTTCTATATCAGCTAATGTTCCTATATCTTTCCCATTCAGGCATGAAGGTTCGGGAGGCATATATCAATGTGACAAGGCAGCAAGTGGAGGATTTTCACGGACCAGAAGACTACTGGTGCCAATGTGTTGCGTGGAGCCACCTAGGGACTTCAAAGAGCAGAAAGGCTTCAGTCCGCATTGCTTGTAAGTGGAGGCAGCAAGCTTGAAAATACATTCAGGAGACTATGCAGTAAGGGATTGGGAGTTACCAGCTCCTCCAGTCTCCATCATCCAAATGGGTGCACATCTCTGTTGGCCTATACATCAGTGTCCTCCAACCTTGGGCCTCCAGATGTTTTTGGCCTACAACTCCCAGCATGCCCCAGCCAGCATAGCTGGCTGGGGCATGCTGGGAGTTGTAGGCCAAAAACATCTGGAGGCCCAAGGTTGGAGGACACTCTTCTACATAAATGACAGGAACAAGCATAGGGAAAGCATGGGCTGTGAATGTGAACACAGTGGACATTTTGTAGTTTTTTTAAAAGTGGATTTCCTTGGAAGAGTGGTGGTGGGGATGAGTGGCATAATTAGGAATGTTTGAGAAATCCACAACAGATTCAAATGAATCTGGATTTCACTGAGTCTGACCTGTGGATTCCACAGCAGATTGGATTTTCCCCAAGTCACCTGGATTTTGTGGACTTGCAGACCGTTTGTTGTTGTTGTTGTTTGTTTGTTTGTTTACTTTGGGGGGGGCTTTGCACAAATTTGCACTCATGCTAATCAGCACTAATCTGAACCTGCGCTAATTCACATTAGCACAAGTGGCATGAAGTTCTTCTCTCTCTCTCTCTCTCTCTCTCTCTCTCTATATATATATATATATATATATGATGGAACAAAAATACTGGACTAAATGGTCTGACTTGGTATAATTAATTTCAACTGCCACCGCAGTGGCCATTCCAGCAGGCTGAGAGGAGGGAGATGAGAGAGAGTGCAGGGCCATTCCACCAGCCCTGCCAGGAGGATTCATCAATATCCCCCCTTCTTCCCTCCCCATTCTTTTTTCCTTGTGTGTCGTGTCTTTTTAGATTGTAAGCCTGCGGGCAGGGACTGTCTTGTTAATTGCTGTAAACCACCCAGTGAGCTTCGGCTATTGGGCGGTATAAAAATGAAATAAATAAGGTAGATGAGCAGGAGACTGTTTAGCCTGTCAAAACCATCTGTAGGTGTGGAGTAACAGTGAGAAGCTTCTTATGACCAATCCACCCTGTGGCTCCTGGCTAACTGAAATCCACAGAGTGTGTGTACAGCCTTGAAGGCTGCTTTGTGCATTCAATAGCTGTGTATCAGGAAGCACTTCAACAGGTGCAGCTTCTGTTATGTGGGACATTGGGAGCTGCCCCTGATAAGTGCCTGCCCCAAAACTCTCTGTGGGAAAGCACACTCAAGGTAACACACTGAAAGCACTATTTGCACAGGTGTGCAACTAATATGCACAGGGGATACTGGGACTGCAGCAGCAAGACCACCTTTATCTGTACATCAGCAATGTGCCCATGCAACAACACATGTAGGTTTATACACACAGTCAGGGACCTTGTGAAAAGCACAGTCCCCAGCTGCACACATGAGCCTGTGCACATATATTTTGTACACATGAGGCATGTTGTAGATGAGCAAATATATGTGGTATGTATGTGTGGGGCACGTTACCACCACAGTCCTGCTCCCACTACTCACATTGGCTGTGTGCACATAAGAACATCTGAATGGTGCTTAAGTAGTACATGCAAATTTTCCTGCAAACATTCCCCTGGCTTGGAGCTAGGGATGGGCAGAACAAGCCTGAATTACTCTCTGAAATATTCAACTAAACTGGATTTGTTAATAATGAGTATGCCAGTTTCCAAGTTGAGAATGGCCCATTTGGGCTCCAACATGGAAAGCAGATCATCAGTTAGCCTCTTTATCTCGGGAGACACTGAGCTGGAAGATCTGCATTCCTGCAGGATGTGCCAAAAGTGTATATGCATGTGTGGGAAGGAAGGCCTAGCATGGTTTTGTGAATGCTGTGGGACCCATCAGACCTGCTGATGGATTTCAGAAAGCCGTCGGTCTAATTTTCTAAGAGTTCCACTAAAATGGAACTCTACTTTCACTGCCCAGATCTAGTCAAATCCAGGGCCAATACATTTAGGGTGCAATCCTATTGTGATGCCCGTAAGCCCCCGAACTCGGAGGCTTACACTCATCCTATGTAGGGTGGGAGAAGCAGCGGAGGGGATCTTTGCCTCATCATCCTCCCACCCTGCATATTTCTCTAGATGGGCTTTTTTGCCCATCTAGCTGGAGCATTTAAGAGAGGGAGGGAAGGAGGTCTGGAAAGGCTTCAGGTTAACTTGTATCCTGGCCTCTCCAGTCTCCTCCCCTCCCTGCCCACCGAAACACCCCCTTTTCTCCCTCTCCGAGGTCGCTTTTCTGACCTTGGAGAGCAGCTGTCAAAATTCTTTCCACACTGGCTGTGTGAGGGGGAGCGGGTCAGAGCTCCAATTCCCAGCTCCAAGGCTGGAGTGCTGTCTCCAACCCCAGATCTGGGGATCCAAAATATCCTATGGCCCCTCAGGCACTGTCTAAGGGCCATAGGATTGCGCCCTTAGAGGCAATATGAAGACATCCAGAATCTTCCTAGCTTGAGGTAATTGTAACAAATTAATTAACATGTAAATAGATTAATGATTAATTTCAAACCAAAGTTAAGTTAAGACTGGTGTTCTTGCAGATAGGAAAGTTAGAAGAAGGTGCTGGTTTTTGCTTATGTGTTCAAGAAAAGAAATTTATATATATATATATATATATGTGTGTGTGTGTGTGTGTGTGTGTGTGTGTGTGTATAATTAGTCAGTGGCTTTCTCTAGTTTGCTCTGAAGTGTATTTGGCAGTTTGGTTTTGCTAAGAGTAAGGCCAGCAGGTGTCACAATAAGGCTACCCCCCCCAAAAAAAAACACACACCCAACCTCCTAAAAAGATGGAAATTGAAAACCTACTGAAATGTGGCTGGCGATAAGAGTTTGCAGATACTGCACAAAACATTTAACAGAATCTGTCTGCTACATTTTTCAGGAGATAGGAATGAATATGTGACAAGCTTTTCTGGCTCTTCAGCTCTAAGCTTGGTCTCTTGGATATTGCAATGCATTTTTTTTCAAGGGTAGGCAGAAGGTGCCGTCTTCTTTAGCACAACTTCCATAATAATGCAATCCAATTTCTATATGGGATGTCTCTGTGCACGAAGCCCTTTACAATTTGTTGTGGCATAGCTGTGTCAGGAGTCTCAGACTTGAGTCCCAGGCATGAGAGAGACACACTGGAGCAGAGCCCTAGAGATGCTCTCAGAATCTGTTCTTTGGGAACCTACCTGGTGCAGCCAATGGTGATGACCTTTGCTGACTCCCTACCAGAATGTTGCCTCTCCTTTCTTTAATAAGGAAACAGCGAGATTCCAGGAAGACAACTCTGTCGTGAGGAGTGCAAATAATAAGGAAATGCCTTGGCTACCCAGTTCTTAGGCAGGGGGTAGTTGCAGTTGGTGGCTTCATGCCATTGTTCCTTCTGACAAGTGGCTGAGATGTTCTCAGTGTCCTCAGGGGAACTGTCCTTCACCCTCCTCTGATTTCTTCACATCTCTGTCCTGGCTTCCTGACAGAAGCTCTTCTGCTGCTATGGATACTGTCTTCTCCTCCTTCCCTGCTAGCTGAGAGAACAACAGGGCCAGCCGCAATGTAACAAAGCCCCACTCCATCCTGCTGGTGGCTCCACCCAGTTCTTGCCAACATGCCTCTTTCTGGGAAGCTTAAAATAGTGGCACCATCAGGTTGGAGTTGCAGCAACATGGCCCAATCTGCCGTGCCATACAAGCCTAGGGAAGACAGTGAGTTACCAAAGGCCACTCAGTGACCTGGAATTCGGACCTAGGTTTCCCACATCGAATCAAGCTGATTAGAGCACTTCAACACAAATAGATTTGCAGGTGATTAGCACTCTAAAAAATACCACTGATCATCTAGAAACCATGTGTTGAGAGGCAGGGAGGAAATACCCATTTTGATTGCTAGTCTATGATGCATGATCTTTTTTGGCCCCAAGGGCTACAGCCACATCTAGGATATGTTCAGGGACCAGGTCCACACATGTGTCTACACACACACATGTGCATGCACACACACAAACACACACACACGCAAATGTAGTTTTTAACAATTTGGACATTTCCCCACCAAGCATACAAAACATAGCTCAATTCTGTGCATGTCTACTGAGAAGTAAGTCCCAGTGCAACAGCTTTCAGGCATGCAAAGTGCAGCTCAATTTAATATTTAAATTCAAGCTGGGTATTAAAAGTTTAAATGTCTTTAAATCACTCTTATCTCCGATCACGGATCGGAGATAAGAACAGGTTTCCCTGCTTACCACTGACGAAAGCCTCCTTTCTTCAGTATTTCTGAGTTCCTCCTTTCTGTGGTCTTCCCTGCAGCTGATCAGCTGGGCTGCAGGGAAAAGTGTGAGGTGGCTGCACAACTCCAGGGGCCATGCATCCCTGGGCTACATGGACTGGGAGAACTAGAAGAGAAAGAAGAGCTACTGTGATGCCAATTTGCCAATGGTAGGTCTAATCCCTGAAAAGAAGAAATTCAACTTACGGTTATGCTCCCTGTTTAATAATATTAGTGAGCAAGCCTATGGCCCCTAGATGCTATCTAGGGGCTGTAGGATAATTCAGATTCCCAGATTTGAGGTCAGAGACAGAGCTCCGACCTCAGAGCTGGGAATCTGCAGTCCAATCCCCCCTCCCCTTCTGCAGCCAGTGTGGAAAGAACCGCACTGGCTGCCTCTCTGAGGTTGGAAAATCAGCCTCAGAGAGGGGGTAAAGGGTGCATTCTGAGGGGGGGGAGACTGGGGCCACCAGTATATGAGGTGTCCTGATGGTGCTCCAGCCTCCTTCTCTCCTCTGAAGTGCCTCAGCTAGATGGCCAAAAATGGTTGTCTGGTTGAAATGCAGAGTGGGAGGTGCGGGGAGGTAGAAATCGTCTCCATCACTCCTCCTGCTCTGCATTTGATGCTCATAAACCTCCAAGTTCAGGGACTTACGAACATCAAGGGTGCAATTGATAGGACTGTGCCCTTAATATATTAGTAGTACTAATAATAACACTGTTATAATTAGTAGTATTTGTATTATTAGTATTTTCTGAAGACAAAGTTTTCCTAAATCTTTTTGCATCCCTCCAAAAGTGCCTTCCGTCATCCCATTTTTGAAGATTAATATAAAAAATTCAGGCATTTTTTTACGTTAACATTAAAGCACACATTAACATGGCTTTTTAAAAGAGTCCTTCGATACATATGAATTAGTGCACAGGAATGGGCTGAAAAATTAGTTTAGTTCCAGAATTGTTCTTAAAGTCAGGCAATTTATGTAAATTAGTGCACAGGTAGGGGGCCTTAAAAACCAGTCTTTTAATGTGCAGCAATATGCAAACTAGCTTACACAGCAACAGAGATGAAAAAATAAAATGAATGCAGGCAGTGTCCATTAAAATAAATACATTTAAAAAATATATATCTCAAGGCAGCAGCAGCAGATCAGAGCAACACTGGCTATGAACACACACACACACACACACACACACATAATGTTAAAGTGTAAAAGGTAGTTCTCCCATGAACAATGTTGCACCCTTCAAAATGGCAATTCTTTTTTTTCCCCCCAAAAACAAAACAAAACAAAAAACAAAACTAAACAAAAACAAAACCCTTTGTGCATTGCTGGTGCTAGCAAGCCACATTGGCACTTGCTACTGGAACTGTTGTAAGCGTCATGCTACAGGTGCCATTTCTCCTTTGCTTTGCATAGGCACTACTTGGGCTATTCATGAGAAAACTGCTGCTTGGAGTCAAAAGCCCAGCCCTGCAGATCACCCTTGTGGGTTGCTCCCCAGCTGTTTTTCTATGAGCAGCCCCTCCACATGGGAACAAAGTCTTTGAGGTGTTATGAATACTCAGTGTGAAGGGTCACAAAACCCCAATTCTTCCGGAGGCAAACAAGGATGTTCACCCATCCCTATGGTAAAGGCACAGTGTGATGGTACCTTTATGGTGCCCTATTCCTTATTTATGTGCATCCATGCTCAGTTGTACAGGCCCATCACTACTCATATTTCTGACTACATGTTGAGCTGACTCATCTTGAAGAACAGCAGTTACATATTAGCAACCTTCTTATTTCAGTGCCTGCTCATATGGTTAGTTCTGGCATTTTTCACAGCTTTGGTTTCCCTTGTATCTTGCCATGCATCATGCCACATTAAAAATAAGAACATAAGAAACCTGTTAGAATACACCAAAGGCCTATCTAGCCCAGTATTCTGTCCACACAGTGGCCAATCAGATGTCCACAGGAAACCCACAAGCATGACATGGGTGCAATAGCACTGTCCCGCATATGTTCCCTACTAATACTGCCTCTGATACTGGAGGTAGCATACAGCCATCAGGACTAGTAGCCATTAATAGACATCATGAATTTGTCCAATTCCCTTTTAAAGCCATCCAAATTGGTGGCCATCATTACATCTTGCAGTAGTGAATGCTGTAGTTTAACTATGCGCTGTGTGAAGTGGTACATCCTTTTATCTGTCCTGAATCTCCCACTTTTTAGCTTCATTGGATAACCTTGGGTTCTAGTATTATGAGAGAGGGAGGAAACAAACAAACAAACAAACAAAAAACCTTCTCCCTATCCACCCTCTCCATGTATGATTTTATACACCTCTGTCATGTCCTTCCCTTGCTCACCTTTTATCTATTCTAAAAAGCCCCAAACTTTGTAAGCTTTCCTCATAAGGGGGTTGCTCCAGCTAGGGATGTGTGAAACAGCTAACGAGCTTGCTGAAGTTCTCTGAATTCCATCTCAAAACTCGTTCTGACTCAAGTCTGTATCAATCAGACTGTGAGCTTTCTTCTTTTCGTTTCGCATGAAAACCCATCCGTATTTTTTGTGCATATTTTCCCAAATGTACACATCAGTTGTGCACATCTTTGAAATGTACACATTCCCTCCACCTCCTCCACTTCACAGTCTACAATGAACACCACCAAAGTAGCCCTTATGATAAAGCAATGTCAGAATTATACCTTACTTAAAGTCCAACTTCAAGCACTTCTCCAAAAAAAGACAATAAATAACATAAAAAATTTGAGGACACCGTGCTTGTGTGAAGGTACAGAATGGCTCTGCTGAAGCAGAATCTTCTTAAGTACATTCCTTGTAGTGCCCAAGAGCATTTTGTGTACGTTTCTTTTGGAGCATGAACAAAATGCCCCTTTTCGGGTGAGCACAGGGATGCTCATGCATCCCTTGTTAGACTGCTTTCTGCATATTCACTTTTTTGTGTGTATTTCAGATATTGTTTTTTCTCCAACATTCTTTTCTACAGATGCCTGCTTGACAGAGCCACTTTAAATTGAAGACTTGGGTAAACTAATCACGCAGCGCACACCAGTCCCATAATTTTTATAAATGGCTGAGATTTTTCATTGGCTGGTTTGTTTGGAATGTGTAAATTATTTTCATTTCATTGCATTAACTGCCATTACTTCGAAGGAGCTGATAATTTCCCAGTTTTGCAGGGCTGCAAAGGGCTGTAATTCAGAATTGAATTTTTATTGACTCTTTTTTTTCTGTACTATGAATTTTCTTCCCTAACATGGAAGCGTGAAATGGGAGCAAGAAATTAATTGAAGCAGGTGGATCGATGTGGCTGTCTTAAGTTCTCAGGATGCATTGGCACTACTGAAGCACCTGTATGTTACCCACCTACTTGTTTTCCCCATGCCCAGCCCAGTAAGGTTTTGTGTCTTAAACAAAAAAAGACCTTGATAAGGAGGCCTTCTGTAGCCTTGATATAAGTAAAATAACTACTCTGTTATTTCCATTGACAAAGATGAAACAACCTTCTCCACATTCTCAAAGGCACTTTTTATTTTATTTATTACATTTATCAATCGCCCATCTGGCCGGTCACCCGAGACCCATTTCCCCCTCTCTTACACACATAAAGCATCGATAAAACAAATAGAAAATGGGAATAAAGCAAAGTTTTGAGTTTGGTGGCACATCTTACCAGTAGGTAAGTAGCAACTACATGTCACACATGCTATCTAAGAGTGGCTTACTGAGCACATCCCTACTGGTAAGATGTGCCACCAAACTCAAAACTTTGCTTTATTCCCATTTTCTATTTGTTTTATCGATGCTTTATGTGTGTAAGAGAGGGGGAAATGGGTCTCGGTACAGGCCAGGGGAAGATCTGTGCCATTGTTAGAGACCCCCTGCAATTTCAGAAAAACACTAGGTGGTGTCAATTAACCCTCTGCATCCTTAAAAAAAAAAAAAAAAGTAACTTGAAGCCACTCTTAGATAGCATGTGTGACATGTAGTTGCTAAAGGGCAAGGGTGGACAACACACGGCCCACATGTGTCCCCTCTAGCATTTTGTGTTCCCACCTTGCACCCTCAAAATTTGAGAGCAAACTGCCACTTTTACCTCCTGCTGCACCCACTGCCAATTTTTGGGTCAGGGCTCAGGTTCCCAGAGGTTTCCCATGCCAGCTATAGGGGATCCACCTGCACATGTGCTAAACACAAGGGATTTGGTTATGCTGGGATGGAATGATACAGCTGGCCTGCCAATTCAGGGGTGGGGATAAGAGATGGGGACCTTTTCAGGGGTGGTCCCTGTCTTCGGGGACTCTCTCCCACAGGGTGTGTGTTTGGTCCTCTCTTTAGTCAGATAATCTATTCTCTGGGGATTCTATTGCTTTGGGTGCAGTTTATATATTTTTATTGTTGTGTTCTTCCCTACTGGTAAGATGTGCCACCAAACTCAAAAGAGGGAGAAGAAGCAAAACTTCTAACTTCTAGCCAAAACTAGGCTGACGAGCATTACCCAGAGGACCTTCTCTTCTGCTGCTCCCAGATTATGGAATGGCCTGCCGGAGGAGATACGTCAACTTGTCAGTCTTTTGGAATTTAAAAAAGCCATAAAGACTTAACTCTTCCGGCAGGCCTATCCGGCGGAATTTTTGGATGTTTTTAAGATGTTTTTAAGATGTTTTAAAGATATTTTTAGGATGTTTTAAGATGTTTTAATAGTATATATTGTGTTGTTTTAGTTTAGGTATTTTATATTTTCTGTTGTTCCCCGCCTCGATCTAGATGGGGAGGCGGGTAATAAATAAATTATTATTATTATTATTATTATTATTATTATTATTATTATTATTATTAAGTAGGATGGGACAGCAGCACCAATATAAATGACACACATGCCCACATGCACATACCCCAGCATGCTGGGACTGTATATGTTTATAAATAAAACTTCAACAGTTGTTTAGATGACTGATGTGTTTTGAGCAATCACTATTTTTCAGAGGCAATAATGCATTCTACCATTCAATATAAGAAAATCTGCCCTCCTTTAGCAGCTACTGGCCACCGAACCACTAGCCCACCCACAGTGTGGTATGCCCATCTTCTCTGATCTGTTATTTGGCAGGATGTGAGAATCCAGTATAACAACATGCTAGGAAATCAACATTAGGGAATCCTTCTGAGATTCCAAATCTCTACAAGTTTACCATTTTGTCTTATAGATTGTATCCCTCCTTAGCAGGGCAAGATCAGGCCAGCCAAATGGATTGGGAACCATCCAGCTCTGCACAGCAGAGAGAGGAGGCCTTGGATATGATCCTCTTTGTGGTGCAGGGCCTGGAGAAGACCAGGAATAGCATGAATAAGTGTTTAAGTTAGCTGGAAGTTCACCCATGAACACTTTTGGCTGAATTATGGGGAAAGAGATGCAGTGGAATGCGAACTCTAGAAATAGGTGGGGGGTAATCTGAGTTTTGGGGTGTGAAATTAACCATCATGGCTGGAAGGGTCTTCTCCTCCTCCTCCTCCTCCCCCTCCTCCTCCTCCTCCTCCTCCTCCTCCTCTTCTTTTCAAGCAGAAACAGCAAAGCTCTTCTTTCAGTGGTCCAGCCATCATTGTATTGCCCTGCATGAAGCATCATTCCAGAACATTGTGGGGGGGGGGGGGGAATGGCAGCCACAAAAGAAAGAAATGGTGACACTCAGTGTTTATTTAAAAATTGTGACATAACAAAACTTTATTTCCTGCAAATTAATAAAACAATCTGATAGTAAAACATTTTCTTTATTAAGCAGTGTTTGCTGCTATTATTCGGGGCTGTAGGGAATTCATGGCTGCACTGTTCATGTAGACCTCTCCGGGTCTCACTTCTTGAGATTGGAAGCGACAAATGGTTCAGGTGGCTCAGCCTGTTTCTATCAGTGTGGAGAAAATTAATTAATGAATTAAGCAGAGAAGGCCTGCAATATCTGTTTCTGTGTCACCTTGAGGTGGGTTAGATTGAATGAATGGATGATTTTAGCTTTTCTTCTTGGCTCCACAACAGCCTCAGAAGAGCTTGGTTGGACAAAATCATCTCTGTAAGCCTTCAATACAATGGGGACTGGTGGGTCCAATGTCAGCGGGGCCATGTATCCACTCTGGATCATACTCTGAATTTTTAAGAAGCTATCCATGGTGCCGAATGTATTTTGGGGATATGGTTCAGCACCATGGATAGCTCCTTAAAAGTTTGGAGTGACATCCAGAGCAGATACACAACCCCGCTGAGATTGGAGCCACCAGCCTCCCCTGCTGCGATATCCCATTTTGTGTCGGGTGGGGTTGGGATGGGGTAGGGCTCATAATGGGCATTGCCTCTTGCAGCAGACTCCCAGAAGCCAATGCATTGGCTGCTCATTGTAAGCAGTGATTATTGTTTGTAGGGGATGTAATTATCCTTGCTGTGAATAGGTGCCCATAGTCAGTTTTCTCAGTGCTCAGTTTGTTGTTGATTGGTGATGGCCTCAACAAGCTGATGGAGGCCACCACTGGGCCCTGTTGTATCTGTTGACAATTCGGTATCTGTAGTATCTGTATGGAATTTGCTCCCCCAAGTTGCAGCAATGACCACCAATTTGTATGGCTAAAATGGGATTAGACAAATTCATGGAGGAGAAGCCTACCAATGGCTACTAGTTCTGATGACTATATACTACCTCCATTATCGGAGGTACATGAGCAGAACATGAGCAGAACATGAGCAGAATGGTGCTGTTGCACTCCTGTCCTACTTGTCGGTTTCCCACAGGAAGATGGTCAGCCACTGTGTGAACAGAATCCTAGACGAGATGGACCCTTGGATTGATCCTGTATGACTCTTCTTATGTTCTTATGCATATTATGCTGAAGAGCCATAACAAACTGTCTTCTCTCCTCTCTATTTGCTGCATCTTAGTCAATGAATCTCATAACATTTTGGAAGGCATACCTGTCCTCCCTCATCATGTTCATCAATAGGGATGGATGAGTCAGTCTATTTCTGGTCCGTGTCAGTTTCACATGTGTTCGTTCATAAGTCTCTTCCATATTGTTTCTGCATTCCATGACTTTAAAAAAAAAAATCAGCACAAAAATGTGTATTTAAGTGCATAGTTTTGAATATATCTTCTCACAGCATATGCATTTCAGTGAGTTCTAGCCTAAAATGCACAATTTTACATGTGTTTTGGCATATTTTTGAGCCAAGAACTGCATCGCACAATCCTCAAAGCATGAAAAACCAAAGGAAAATTAACGTGCAAATTTGGTCATTTTTGCAAAGACCTAATTCATCAAGTAAACTAACATCGACTGTTAGTTCCAGTGATAAGCTTCTCATTCTCTTCCTTGGGACTGCTACATAAAGAGTTCCTAAAATGTGTATCCCCCCCGACCACTTTTATGGGGGGGGGGCTATGGAGAGAAAGCGAACATTCACAGTGCATGCTTGGAAAAGTGTGCATTTTCACGTTCACATATGTGCACTTTTTTGTTTGGGTGGGGAAAGATGCTTGTGTTTGGGAGTGAGAATGAGGCGAGATGAACATCAAGGTGGAAATCGGAGAACCTCAATGAATTCAAACCGCACTCATTCTCTCCCATCCCTACAAAATACTGGCTGGGGGCATGGTGCCAGATGCAAAATGGTGACTCAAGGGGCAGAGCCAATTACCTACTGTTGCAACCTCCCACACTCCTGTGTCTGCATATGCAGGTACAAATCTATATCTGAGTTAGGAACATAGGGAGCTGCCTCATGAAGCTGCCTTATACTGAGTATGACCACTGCTTCACCTAGCCCAGTATTGTCAACTCTGAATGACAGCGGCTCTCCAGTGTTTCAGGCAGGATTCTTTCCTAGCCCTGCCTGGACATGCCAGAGATCAAACCTTCGACCTTCTGCAGGCAGAGCAGGTGCTCTGCTGCTGAGCTGCGGCTCCTCCACTTACTACAGAGCTGCAGGGAAAAGCCAGCTGTTCCAGCACTGCTATTAGTATGTGTGTCTTTGCATATGTGCACAGACCCAAGTAACCATCCAGTGTGTGTGTGTGTGTGTGTGTGTGTGTGTGTGTGTTGTATACCTGCTTGTGTGCAGCTCCCAATCCAGTACTGTATGTGGCCCTCAGGGCCGAAAGGGCTGTCCACACCTGTTCTAGCTTCAGATCCAAATTATTCATTTTTAATGTCTTTTTCAAAGGGGGTGGGGAGAGCCACTTTCCCCCCTCTGTCCTAGGAGCCCTTGGTGCAACCTGAAATCTAGTTTGTATCTAACCTAATTAAGTCTGCACGTGTACTCCATCATAAGGCTGATACAAACTGCTGACTCTGAGATATCCATCATGCTCTGAAACATCTTTATTTCTTTCTCCTTACTGAATATACAGCCTGAATAAGAGTTCTGGGGAGCTCAAAAGCGTGTTTGTTACTTTTTGATGTATGTAGCTGTAGCTGGTCTTAATGAAGGGACTTTCATTGTTGCTGTCACTGGATTTTCCCCCCAATGGACTTGTGAAGTGTGATTACCTGCATTTTTAAAATCTATTTATTTTATTTACAAGCATGTTGCATTTATCTGCTGCCCTTCCTCTGATGCTTCCCTCCAATTTTATCCTCACAACATCCCTGTGAGGTAAGTTAGGCTAGGAGAGTGTGATTGCCCATTGTCACCCAGTGAGTTTTGTTGTTACATAGGGATTTGAACTTCTGGTGACTGGTTACTCTAATGCAGCCTTCCCCATCCTGGAGCCCTCTGGATGTGTTGAACTACAATACCTAGCATCCAATGACCATGCTGGCTGAGGTGATGGGAGTTATATTCCAGCACATCTGGAGGGCAGCAAGTTGAGGAAGGCTGATCTAACCACAACACCATGAAGAGTCTCCAATGGTGCTCTATGATCCTCAGCAAATTTTGCCAGGAAATAACTTCCGCTATACCCATTTGGACTAATTTACAATTAAATCTCTGTGCTTTGGATCAGGGTGTTAGTCCAAGCCACACATAACATTTGATTAGCACCAATTCACAAGCCAGTTAAGACCTGGGATTTCAACCTGGGTTTGAAACCCTGACAATGGAATTAAATCCTGCTGATTTCAATGGAATATATGTTCTTTCAATGGTGTCTGTGTGTGTTGGTGGGTTGCAATCGAAAGAAAATTTGATTCATTTATGCTCAACATTTCTCCCTCCCCTCAAGCCAGAAGCTGCTTTTCATTTAAAAAAAAAATCAAAACACAGGCAGGGAGACAAACATATGTAAGTGAGTGGGAGGATGAGGGAGGAAAAAATTCTCTGAAGGCATCACAATGTGATAGGAAAAGAGGGATATTCTGAGTCTCTGACAGCTTCAGCCTCTCTGCAGGGGAGGAATTATTTAATCCATTTCCAGACTTGGAAGATGTGCAGCGCAATCCTAGGCATGGTTATTCTTAATTAAGTCCCACTTATTTCAATGGGACTAGCTCCCTTGTAACTGTGTTTCAGATTGCATCCTTAGGGTGCAATGCAATCCTATGCCTACTTGCTTGCTAAACTTCATTGACCTTAATGGGACTTACTTCTGACTCAACAGCCCCCTTCTATGCCTGTGTTTATCGATGTAGATTGTAATTCTGCCATCGAGTGATCTGTGTCTATGTTACTCTTAAATGAAAAAAGAAAGGAAAGGAAAAGAAAGAAACAAAAATTGTTGTTTCCACCATCATCCCCAATGGTTAGATCAGCCTTCCTCAACTTGGTGCCCTCCAGATGTGCTGGACTGCAACTCCCATCATGCAAGATCACAAATATGCATTATATTACTTCTGTAGAAATCCAAATGCTGAGTCAATTGTTCATGCATGTGACATTTACTAATTCCAAATTAAAACTGGAAGAATAGCAATATATTAGTGATGCTCTGTAAGCTGGACAAGGTAAATCAGAATCACTAAATACAGGGAAAATTACCCCCCAAAATGTATCTTGCTATGGGCAAGACTGTTATACCAGTTCATTGACAGATTTGACACAATATCCTTTGGTCTCAGTCCAGATCAAGGTTGGTTAAGTTACTTCAAACAGTAACTTTCCCATCTGCAATTATCATTCAGATTGATCTGCCATCCTAGAGGATTGTTTCTCTGCCTGAACCTCTCAGCAGTCTGGGGCTTGTGAGTCCCTTGTGATTGAGTCTCATTCACTTCAGCTGAGTGACCCATGTATCTCAGGTATCTCAGTTTTCAGAAAGTGGTTGTTCATCTTCTAGTCTCGCCTTGTATGATTATAGATAGATAGATAGATAGATAGATAGTGTGTGTGTGTGTGTGTGTGTGTGTGTATTATATGGAGAGCAGTGTTGTGTAGTGGTTAGTGTGTTGGAGTAGGGTTGGGGAGACCCAGATTCAAATCCCTACTCAGCCATGAAGCTCACTAGGTGACTTCAGGCCAGTCACTCTCTCTCAGCCTAGACTACCCTTCAGGCTTGTTGTGAGGATAAAATGAGGTGAGGCGGAGAGCCATTGAGCAACTTTATGCTGCCTTGAGCAACTCAGAGAAAAGGTAGAATATACATGCAATCATGTCCCCCCCCCCACTTCTGATTGTGTGTGCATACTGCATACATGCATACATAAATACATCATCTGCATTGTCCACCTTACACATCTCATGAAGTAGGTGCTTGCCTATGAAAGTTCACGCTAGTCTTCAAGGTGCCACAGAATTTATATTTGCTGAGACTAACCCATCTACCACTTTTTAACCTTTTGGATTCTTAACTCCTACATATACTTCTTTACAGATTTACGCAAAAACTTTGAGCAAGACCCCCAGGGAAAGGAAGTGCCTATTGAAGGGATGATAGTATTACACTGTCGACCACCGGAGGGCGTACCTGCAGCGGAGGTGAGAGAGGAGCCCTTTGGCATTTTGCAAAAAAAACAGTATTCGCTTTGTCATCTTTGGACACTTTCGGTTTAATCGGGTTGTAATGGGAATGTAAAATCAAGGTAGGCCAGAATACTTGTTTCTATTACAAATGCGCCTCTGCTTTCTCTTTCACATGTGCCATGACCAGACATTGACATAAACCGTGTAGGAAAGGCTCAAATATTATTTAAGGCTCCTGCGTGAAATGATATCTGTGTACTGTCTGTGCTTTGAAATGTATACTGAATCTTATGGCACACTCTCCAACTAAATGCAAGATTTATCTAATCATGAAAAAGAAGCGATAGAAAAACCCTCCTCTGATGATACATTACTTTCAGCAGTAGAACATAAATAAGCCTCATCCAAATGTGTCTGTGTCAGCACTTGGACAGGTTCCAAGGGCTGGAATTATGCCCGATTCATATTGTCAAGTGGTTCCCATTTCCCCGAGCAGAGGGAAGTTCCAGGGGCAGTGATACCTGGGTTTGGCTTCCATAGTCAAAGAAAGTGCTGGAAACTTGTGGCATTTTTTGTAATGCTTGATTTATTTTTAAACATACAAGTAGAACGTAAGTGGAGGCAAGCAGCGTGTATGCTCTTATAAGGCAGCATATCCGCTCTCCTACTTCAGCTCTCCAGAGAAGTACCTGGACCCACAAGACAACTTCAGTTTACAACCTTTTTCTGCCACATGTGGGCGCGCGCGCATGCACACACACACACACACACACAGACACCTGTTTCTTCCTTTTAGCTGGAGAGGATGGGATGTGTCAGCGTTCCCAACCTCTGATGGCCTGTCCCATTCAAAATTCTAAGATCTGCAACTATTTCCTAAGCATTTGCTCCCATTGAGGAGGAACATCTACCAAGTAGGCTATTAACCAGTAATCTACCTAATGAAAGGATTGGCTGGCCAATACCTGTAACAATATGATACTGCTGCAGCAAAGGAGCAGTTTTGATTCCACACACACCCAGCAAACGTCTCTATTTTTATTTAATTTGTTAATCTTGCTTGCTTCGTGCCCACACGCCTCTCCTGGGGAGAGGGGGTCAGAAAAACCCAGGAAAACAGAAGAACAAAACAAATTTCCTTTATATATATATATATATATATATATATATATCTAAGCAGTTTGAAAAAAGTCCCCCCCCCAAGCTGGAATCTTGGTTTTATTCATATGCAAATCTATGCATATCTTGGTTTTATTCATATGCAAGCCCTAACCCCTGGAGGTAGGAGAACCCCCATGTTATCTCTGATAATAATGATTAATCCATTATTAATAATGATTAATAATGGATTAATTGATTAAGTATCTTTCAGTGGGTGGCAGCCATGTGTTGTTGTTGATATTTTAATTTTAGGGGGAGAACATTCAAACATGCAATCCCCCACTTGTAGCCTGAAGGGGTGCATTCCAGGATCAGTTGTGCTTTCAGTGGAGGCTGGCAGCTGCAATGTCAATAGGGGTGGTGTATCCATCCTGGTTGTAGTCTGAACTTTTAAGGAGCTATCCACGGTGCTGAACCCCCCCTTTTTGCGGGGACAGGGTTCAGCACCATGGATAGCTCCTTTAAAGTTCAGACTAAAACCCAGAGTGGATGCACCACCCCACTGACATTGGAGCTGCCAGACTCCACTGTGTCCCATGAGGGGTTGGCAATTTGTCCAGATCAAGCTTCAGAAAGGGAAGCGCAGTGAACTGGTGAAAGGCAAATAATATAATATGGTGCTTCTAGTCCTCTGTGGAATGGAAAAGCTGTGAAAACAAAGACTCATTAATCAGTTGTGGCCAGCAGTGCAGCTGAGCAAAACGGCCTGTCTTGATTTTTGTAGTTTCCTTTTGATTGCCGTTAATCACAAATTTCAAGGCATTCTGGATATTTCTTAAAGCTTTTGTTGCTGTTGTTATTGAGCGTTCTTCCTTCACAATCATGACAGCCTCTGAGGATGGTTGGCTTATTTCTGATCAAACGTAATTGCTTCTCTGAAACTTTCTCTTCTGTCCGCTGCATGAAACCACCCACCCACCTTCAGATTAGTAGTTGGGAATAACACAGACCATATTAGATAAATGGTTAGAGTTCATGCATGCACATCCCCTTCCCCTACTCTTTCCCCATGCTGTTAATACTAATAATAATCATAATAACAACTATTATTAATATTATTCATTTAACAAATATACTAGTAAGTTGTTGTTAGCTATTGTTAATATTTTTAATTTTTGTAACACATGTTCTTGTATGTAGAGCTAAAAATTATTTTTTGGACATGTAAAAATCAGTGGGATTCACTAATTAGTGGATTTATCCTTTTCTGTGTTGTGCAGAAACTTGGGGGACTGGCATAGAGGGAGTCAAGTTGGATCTTTCTGTGTACTAGTAGCAGGTAATAACAGTTCACCGCCATTTATATATTCCACTCAAAGTGGAATCCATAGTACAGCGGAGGACAACCTCCAGCCCATGGGTCTAATCCTCCCTGTGCTGTTGTCCAACCTAGTTCACAGACGGTTGAGCACCCTCCACAAGCCACACCACCTGCCCTCCCCAAGCCCTAAGCCCTGGAGGTAGGAGAACCCCCATGTTATCTCTGATCAGTTGGGAATTCCCTGCATCACTCTGCCAGGGCTTGCAAGGACTGGACGAGTTCTTTCCCACACCATTCATGCCATGATTGGGACATGAGCAGCGTGGGAAGGACCAGCCAGACTTGGATGGGGCTTGTAGGAGTCAGCTCCATAGGTCCTGACTATGTCCTGATTGAGACAGAAGTGGACTGGGAAGGAGCCTTTCAATTTTGCCAGAGCCTACAAGGACTGACTGAGTTGTTTTCCATGCAGAGAAAAGCTCAGTGCTCCTGTGCCTCTCTCTGCACAGAAAAAAGGTGGGTGAGGGTACTACCAATGATGTCACAGGAGGAGGCTGGGGCTTTGGGGCAGGACCAAAAGAAGTTGCCCCCCCACCATATTATCCTCTCTCCATTTTATCCTCACAACAGCTCTGTGGGTAGGTTAGAGTTGAGAGAGCATGAAGTGAAGGAGCAAGCAAATATACTCAGGCGCCAGTTAAAGTTGGGCTGCTGAAGTTGCCTGTTGGTCCTAGTACCACTACAACTTTGTGTTGTCTAAACGGAATCATTTTTAAGGGATTTTTGCAGGCAAATGGGGCAGGGCTTTTCATCTCCACCCCTTTTGTGTTGCATAGGTTTATTTACGGGAAAAAAACCAGGGGGAAAGACGAGAGAGAGAAAACTCAAAGTGCCAATAGAGATCTTTGTGTATGGGCACAAATAAAAATACACAAAAATCTCTATTGGCACTTGGAGTTTTCTCTCTCTCTTGTCATAGGTTTATTTAAACCATATTTTAAACCTTGCTTCTTTGGAAGCCATTAACGATGGTTTCTAGTTTGCACATAACAGGAAGCAAAGTTTAACGGTAAACACCAGAATCACTACTTGGTACAGTGACTGTTAGTGGTGTGGAATACTATTACTAATGCCTGTACAAGCCCAGTGGGTAATATAGCCTCTTCCTTTTCTAGCTTGAGATGGGTACATTCAAAAGATCTCCCAGGGGGAACCCAATTCCCAGCCCTCTGTCTCTGACCACAGCTCGCAATGGTGCTCGCATTGTGGCAGGTTCTAGCTAGCTGCTCAAAGCTAAAGCTCTGGGCCGGGCCAGCAACTCCATCTGTGCTGTGGTATATTTACTCTCCAAAAACTCTACAGCTGCATCTGTGTAGCTGCTGCTATTGAGATGCCTCAGTAGAGATAGAAACTGGTATCAACCAGAGGCCGCTTGCTTCCAATCGCTGTCGAAATCACTATGGCATCTATTAATTGGGTGGACAGAAGAAGCTGGAGGGGAAAAAAAACCCTGTAAAGAACAAGTAGCACATTCTGTTCATTAGTCAGAAGGCCTGCTGAGCACATGCCATTGGAAACTGGTTTATAGGATGAGTAATAGGGCAAACTGGGAGGGGTGGGGAACACAGAACCCTAAAGAATTGGCTGCCAGTTAGCTAGGAATAGAGAGAGGCTAAATAGAAATGAGGAGATAAATGTGCATCTATGGGCTAAAGCACATGATGCGTTGAATGCATGATTACATTTAACTTGCCTGTTTTGTTGTTCCTGCTATTGTTAAGTAGGAGCTATGGGGGGTGGGGGTCAGGATTGTTGGCACAGCATGTGGAGAGTGGAGCTTAACAGTTTCTTCCTCTCTACAGTTGCAATGAATACCTCCCCGCCCAAGTTGCTATTTCCCGCTGGGAGAGAAGCTTCCATTGGCATCAATGGCAGCTTTCCTCTTGCAGTAAATAGCAGCTAGGGATGTGTGAGGAACCCATTTGTGGGGTGGAAATCTGTACAGTCATGCCTTGGATTGAGAGCATAATTCGTTCCGGAAACGTGCTTGTAATCCAAAACACTTGTATATCAAAACGAAATTCCCCCAAAAAAATTTGTACAGAGATTTTTAATTTAAGCCATACTACAGTACTTGTATGGCAAGACGTCGCTTGTATATCAAGTCAATTTTTTAAAAATAAATATTTAAAAATTTGCTTGTCTTGCAAAATGCTTGCAAACCAAGTTACTTGTAATCAAGACGTAGGGATGTGTGAGGAATCCAATAGGGGGACCAAAATCCAACGGATTTTCACAATTTGCCCTCTGCCCCTGGATTCCAGTTTCTTATCACTTTTCTGGTGCTGACTTACTGTAGTACGAGTTGAGCCAGCTAGCGGACTTCTGTCTCTTAGATGAGCCGTGATTTGCACATTTTTTTAACCGCTAAGGAAATTTGCACAAAATTGGCCAATTTGTGCAAATCCTGCGAAATCCACTTGGTTTTTGGGTGCTTATTTGAGCAAATCGAAAATGTGCACAAATACGCTTGCATGCATGCATTTCAAACATGCACACATAAAAAGTGCTGTGACATCCTAAACACTTATAATTTGTGACATTCTCTCTTAATCTCCATACTTCAGCTAAAGATAACACCAGCATATTTGTTTGTGGAGAGAATGTCAGAGGAAAAAATATCAGTTCTCCAAAGTTCAGTAAACTGAAGGCAAAGGATTAAAAAGTGTAATTAATGTTGCCCTATATTTATCCTTCTGTTTTAATTTTTTTTATAGTTTTCGAGTGTATCAGCAGTTAATCTATCAGACAAATGCTCTAGAACAATGCATTAATAGCATTCATAGTCATTCATCTAGTTGTATTATTATTATTATTATTATTATTATTATTATTATTATTATTATTTCTGTACTGCCCAATAGCCAAAGCTCTCTGGGTGGTTTACAACAGTTAATTGATTTCTGTGTTTTACAAAACAATCCTATGGTCCCTGGAGAGCATATCCCCTCCCTACTAAGGCCTAGACATAGCTACAAACTTTGGGATAGAAAATCCAAGTGGGATTTCTCCCTACTCCTGGCACTCCACCCCTCACAGCCATCACCAAAAGCCCTGCAGCATCTCCTCTCCCAAGGTAGTAGCAGCAACCTTGGAAGAAGGTTGGAGACAGAATAAAGGGGGCAAGATGGTGAGCGGGGAGAGGGGAGGGGAGGAGAGATGTGGATCCATTAGATCCACAAGTCTCTCCATTCCCTTCGCCACCCACAGAGAGCTAAATGGTCTCAGAGGTCCATCTAGCTAATGGCCGTATGAGCTCTTGTACAAGGAGAAAAAAGAAGTCCATGCTTCTCTTTTTTTGCCATGCCAAGAGCAGAAGGCCTGTTCCACATGTAGAAGGCCAGGTTTGGATCCACACAGTATGTAAGAGCTCATATTTATTGCCTTACCAAGCTTAACTCCAGTAATTAAAAGTCTACTACAGATTTTTTTAAAGTCAATATAACAATATATAAAAATGTAAATATAACATTTCAGGCTATGACAAGTCTTCAAGAGGATAGTCTTCTTTAGTTATAGAAAAGTCACCAAATCTATCTCTGAATGTGTTGTTGTCATCATATGTGGATTTGGTGCATGGATAGTATAACCAACACAGAAAGATCTACTGGTACTCTATCACAGAGATGGGAAGAGATAAAATAACTGGGATGTTATAAGGTAGAGGATTAAAAGCTCTAGAAGAAACAATCTCCCCTGCACTATATATTGTGTATATGTTACTTTTGTAATGTTGAGAATAGATCTAGTGAACCATGCAATCATTCCAGAAATTAACCCTTGTGGCTGTTGAGAGTGGCACAGCCCACTTGACTACTTTCACATCAGCTCATTATTTTGAACTATAATACTCTACATTTACCAGCTAAATGGAAAATCTATCTTTCATAAAAGTTAGGAATGATATCCAATAAAAAAGGCGACATGTTAATGTCTTTCCACAGATTAAAATGGTGGAGTTCTCAATAAACCCTGATTTACTGGTGTTGGCTGTAAAATGGTTATTGCCGCTAATAAAGTGTGTAAATTCTAACAGGTCATATTTGCTTTGGACAATAAAACTTCCCATAAAGACTCAGTGTATCAGGCTAATCCTCTCTTCTTATCGAGGTAGGCAGTCCACTCAAAGTAATAATTCATAACCTTTGGAGAACTGGTCTACATTTAAATGAATGGGAGTGTGCACCACACAGCAAAAGGACTCCGGGCAGTACATCCCTTTGCTTTGACAAGTATGGTAAAATATTAGCTTCAGGGCTAATTTACCTGAAGCGGAGGACCAGGCTGAGCCCTTTTGGAGGGAGGAGGTTTTTCTGGTGCAGCCAGCTGTGATCCATTCGGTTTCCCCCTCTCCCTACCCTCCAAAAGCTCATGATAAAATGCAAATGGATTTGTATGAAAAGATTAAACCTGGCTGGGATGGAGGATTTACTTTATGGTGCTATGCATAGCTTGAATTGTTATGTGTATGTTTGTTTGTTTTTTAATCAATATTTCTTATCAATAATCCTGTATTTCTTTTTCTTGTAATATGTTTCTAATTAAGGCCCTTCGAAATAATTAATAACTGGAATGCAAAGTAGAAAAGGTGTCAGGGTACTTTTTAAACCAGAACAATGGAACAACACTCTTGACTTGAGGTGAACCTGGGCATTTGCAGGAAAGCTATAGTCTTGAGGTGCACACACATCCATCATGAGCTTTCAGAGAGAGGGGGAGACATGCTCATTCATTGCAACTAACTCCTGAAGGTCCTATACATCCTCCGGCCTGGTGCCAGCAGCTGGCATGGTTGGGCAAATGCTGGGGCCGGTCAGGGGGGCGGGGCTGGTGCTGGTATCCCTTATTTTAGTTTATTTTGGAAGTTTTACATGTTAGGACCCATTGTTGATTAATAAAACGCCAGCTGCAGCTGCCGTCTTCCTCAGAATGCCTCTGGATTCCCAAGTAGGGCCTAGAGGCATTGTGGAGAAGCTAAATTGATAGCAGCTATAGCCACTTTGCCTGTTTTTTTTCTTCTTGTCAACACCAAACTGCCTGCTGTTGCCCATCCCCACAGTTGCCCATGATGCTGCCACATAGCTCTTCACCCCCTGGTAAACTTGCTGGGTGTGTGTGTGTTAGAGGCCTTCCTCAAACCTAGCACTGCCCCTATACATCCTGAGTTCACTTCCTGCTCCTCCTTTTTCAATCCATATGGTGGAAGGAGAACATCATGAGTCCAGAACAGACTGTGCTATGAACTCAATGTATGGCATGATGTTGGCTCAAGGGATTTCCTGCAACACAGGACAAGGGTGTAGGCTGAAGGTACATGATACAACAACCTCATTGAAGCTAAACAGCTCTGGGCCTGGTCAGTGCTTGGATGGGAGACTGCTTAGGAATCCCATGAACATTGCTGTAAATTCCATCAGAGAAGAAAGGCACACATGAAATAAGCATATTTCCTTATGTGGGAAAGTTCTCCTGAGATTGTTGTTTTATGTTTTGGCATTCAAGTGATGGACTGCTATGCAGAGCACAGTAGTATCAGTCTGAATCCTCTAGTATCTCTTGTTATGCATGCTGAAGCATAGTTTTCTGTAACTCCTTTTATTTTAAATTTTTAATGTGGAAATGTATTTATTTCTTTATTTAATTCTATTTATTAATTATATTTATATCCCACCTTTTTCCCTGCAAAGAACCCAAGGAGGCTTACATAACCCTCCTCCTCTCCATTTTATCCTCACAACAACCTAGTGAGGTAGGTGAGACTGAGATTCAGTGACTGGCCCAAAGTCACCCAGTGAGCTTCATAGATTTCATAGATTTCATAGATCATAGAGTTGGAAGGAGCCTACAAGGCCATCGAGTCCAACCCCCTGCTCAATGCAGGAAACTAGAGGAGGGGTCTCCCATCCAAGTAACAACCAGGCTTGAGCCTGCTTAGCTTTCCACACTCAGACAAGCTGAGCCAGCATAAGCCACAGGCCTGTTATTGGCTGAGTGGAGACTAGAACTCGGATCTCCAGAGTGCCAGTCCAAACATTCTCACCACTTCGCCACACTGGTTCTCCTTGATTTAATAAAGTAGCCTCGTTGTGATTTTTGTTTTGGATGTAACACACTTTTAATGCCAAGACTGCAGGCTCCTCTTTAGAAGATGTTGAAAGCAGACAGGACTAATAAGAATGGCCATTATATCAAGAACTTAGGTGCCCCATTCATATGTTACAAGGCTTGCTTTTCCATGGCTTCAATACACTCCACTGTAGTAATGCTTTTATCTCAATCTCTTTTAAGGTGGGTACACAGTTCCGCTGCTATTTTATCTTCCACTATTTCATTTATACCCGATGAGGCTGGTTAGGCTGAGAGATGGTGACTGTCCCAAGTAGGGATGTGAGAGAAATCCGCAACAAACTCAAAATGAGTTTTTATTTCTCCGAGTCTGACCCATGGATTCTGCAACGGACCAGCTTTCCAAGGTCACGGGGATTCTGTGGGGCTTGCAGGACATTTTTTATTTTGTGTATTTTTTGTGTGCAAATTTAGCCACAGAAAAAAATATACAAGATAACTAAAACTATGCCAATCACCAATTGCACAAAAATAAACATTTTGGGGCAATTTGCACATTTTTCAGCAATTTGCACACTTTCAGGATAGTGCAATGGGTGGGCCGGAAAGTCCATCTATGGGTGTGTGACAGAGTGAAAGCCACCTGAAAATGCGCCCCCCCCCAAAAAAAAATCCACGTGGAGTGGATTTTTGCCAATTTGTACATCTCTAGGCCCTAAGTGCCAATGACTCCCTTGGCTAAGTGGGGACTTGAACTTGGTCTGACATTCAGTCCACTATACCACACTGAATAAACACAAGCCATGGGCTAACTAATGCACCATATTCACAAGCCAGGATAAAAGGCTTCAGCTAGTGCCATCGTAGAAGCTAAGCTGTCATTTCTTCTGAATCTTGCTCCATTATACGGTTAAACCCTGTGCATTTTCAGGATTTGTTGCTGCTCGAAAACACTCGCTTGTGATTTGCCTAAAATGTTAATTTAACGGGAGGTGGTGGAGTGGGTTCAATGAACCAGTTCTAAAGCTTTAGATCTGTGTTTGCCTCCATCAAATTAATTTACAGATAAAAGAGACCACTGTAGCACCAGCAGTGCATCATGCACTCACACAGTTTAGTTTTAGTAAATAATCTTTAAGCTGAATTGCATATTAGTCAAAGCAAACAGTTAGGGAGACCCACAAATAAGGAACTGCAGTTCTGTGATTCAGTCTGAATGTTGCAAAGGATGAATCAAGGGGCTTCGGTCCTGCTGAGGAAGCACCAGCTGTAAGGTTACTGTGTCTGATTTACACCATCCTGCCTTGATTGCATCATGTCCTGCGCGCCGGATCCGCCGCCCGTCACGTCATGTCCTGCGCGCTGGATCCCCGCGCTCTGTTTTTGGCGGCGGGGGGGGAACCAGGGCAACAGGGCTGTTTAAGTCCTGTTGCTGCCCTGGTTCCCCCCCCCCGCTGCCAAAAACAGAGCACGGGGATCCAGCGCACAGGGCATGACGCGACGGGCTGCGACGGCGGGTCCAGAGGCGGAGGCGGCTTCAGCGGCGCGGAGAACACGCCGCTCAGAAGAGCGACGGACGGCAGCAGCAGCTTGAGCGGCGCGGAGAATGCTCCGCGCCGCTCAGAAGATGGACGGGCGGCGGCGGCAGCAGCAGCTTGAGCGGCGCGGAGAATGCTCCACGCCGCTCAAGAGTGAGATCGGGCCGCCGCAGGAACGATCGGAAGAGCCCAGGTAAGGCTCGTATTACATCCCTGCGTCGTTCCCATGCAGCCACCTCATTCTTGCCCCCCAGCCGCCTCATTCCCTCCAGCACCTCCTCCTCCTTTCCCCACATTCTCCCTGGCTTCTTCACAATCCCCCCCCATCTTTCCCCCTAAATTACCTTCAGGCTATGTGTACAATGTGTACTATTTAAAAAAATTGAGTTGATGTTTTTTTCAATAAAAAACTATTTGTATCATTGAAAGCCCTGTTATTGTGTTTTTCTTTTAAGACAAAATATGTTAATTAGTTCAGACAACTGTATGAGTTGTTTTTACTAAACTAAAACCCCAGTATTCAGGTTTAATTGCAGTGTTGGCACTTTGAAATAAATAAGTTGGTTTTGTGTTGCAGTTTGGGCACTCGGGCTCAAAAAGGTTTGCCATCACTGGCCTAGCCCTAACCTCTGTAGGCCGATGCGTCCAGCAGCCCAGTCCCCCAGCCATTAGCTTATTTGGAACATGTGAGAAGGGATGTGCAGACCAGCCCGCCATGCGTGCTTGAGGTCATCTGGACACCCCACACCCCAATGGTCTTCATATGTTGATTCAGGAAGCTCTTTGCAGACTAATTAAGGTAGCTTCTGCCTGCTTCCAAAGATCTCAGGTTGCACCGAAGCATACTGGACCACTCAAATGTAGCACCTCCCCCTCAAAAAGCATTAGTGCTCAGCAAGCAGAGGCATTTCTTTTCACAGTAGGACCATCTGCCATACCTTGAAAGCCTCCACAGCTGGGACTGTGGGCACTATTTGCCTTTTCTATGGCAGAATGGCTGTACTCCCCCAGCCCCATCCTATTCTCAGCAGCAAGGCCCAGACGCAAGATTGCCACACTTTGTTCTGCTGAATGCATCAAAGAGAGCTACAGTAGGGCATTGAATCCAGCCAGCTATGACTCTGCTGTCCACTTACACAGGCTTAGAGAGCGATCCTATGGCCCCTAGACATCGTATGGAGGGCATGGGATAATTTGGAGTTGCAGTTCTGAGGTCGGAGACAGCACGCTGACCTCAGAGCTGGGAATCCCCACTCCGATCCCCCTCCTTCTCTCACAGCTAGCATGGAAAAAACCACACCAGCTGCCTCTCCGAGGTTGAGAAATCTACCTTGGAGGGGGTTAAAGAGGATGGGGAGGAGGGGGTTAAAGAGGGTGGAGAGGGGAGGAAACTGGGGCCACCAGGCTGCGATGTATCCTGATGGAGCTCTAGTGTCCTTCCCTCCCCCTCTGTAGAGGCTCAGCTAGATGGCCAAAAATGGCCATCTAGCTAAAATTCAAAGCAGAAGGAGCAAGGAGGCAGAGATCAGCTCTGCGTTGGAAGCTTGTAAGCCTCCCGAGTTTGGGGGCTTATAAGCATCGAGCATGCAGTCTAGGATTACTGTCCTTAAATAGCAAATTCAGCCTTTCTGCAACCACAATTACACCTGATCAAATAATGCATTGGAGTAAACACAAACGCGTGCACGCGCGTGCACACACACACACCAGAAGACCAAGATCTAGTATGGTTTCCAAGACTTTAATGCTCTCTGCATGTAAATTAAGAACTACTCTATGACTATAGGATACCTCTAACTTGGGATACTGGGGGAAATCACTTATTATAGGGATGTCTGAGAAATTCAGTTCATTTTTGATCAGAATTTATTGAGTTTGCACCTTCTGGACCAAACATGGATTTGAACTCAATCTACAGTCGAAGGCCTTACATTTTGAGCTTGCAGTATGATTTGCAGCCCCCTCTCCCCCCAAAAAAAATTAATTCGACAACATGCATACATTTGAAAAACATACATGAAAAAATGTGTCCTTTTGAAAAATGCACACAAACACACTTTAATCAATGGGAGAAGAATTTGTATATTTCAAAGATGCACACAATTGTTGCTTATATTTTGAAAAATACACATGAAAATATGCATGAATTTTCATGTGAAAATGAAACACACACACACACACACACACACACACACCAAAGATTGCAATTTGTTATGTACACAGGATGGAATGAGCTTCAAGGTGCAATCTGGAGAACTTTGACAAACTTGAGTTTTGGTTGTATGAACATCTCTAAATGTGTGAATTATTGATACACACTGAGCTGATCTGTAGCTCCTGAACTAATGTGCAGTTTGGAACAAAGTTATCCATTGGATTTTGTACATCTCTGAAGTGCATCTCACTCCTAAAAGTATTGTCATTTTCCAGAAGTACCCTTTAGCCAAATTGTATGATTCAGTTCCCAAGTAAGACTCTGAGAGGAACAATTTCAAGTAAATTCCAAGGTCAGATAAAAAAGGTAGTGCCCTGTCCATCAACAAGGTGTATGTTGAGGATTGTATCCAGCCCAACATTCTCTCAAACCATGGCAATTTCCATTTTACGGTAATGTGGGAGTAAGATATCTCACTTCTGCCATGCCAAGTGCCCCAGTTGCCAATTCAGCAAGGATCAGATTAGTTCTGGTCTCCTTTGTTTTATCCCTGCATTGAGAAGAAAAATGGGGGGAGGGCATTCCATATACCTCACTGGTTTGTAATCTATAGTCTGTTATTTAAAAATGAATTTGAGGATAATGATCAATAGATTAAAGTAGAATTGATTTGAGTAGAGTTGATTGGAGTTGGAGCACAGTAGATTAAAGTAAGACTGTGCAACTACTCAGATGAAACATCTGTAGGAACATTGAAGGAAGCTGAGAGCATTTTGATAAGGTTACTGAAATTTCTGAAAGGGCTTGCCAGATATCTAGGATGGTTCCAGACTGGAGCTATGTCAGGCATTCTTTAAACCAATATGTTAAATGAAGGCTGACTCTCTCTGCCCTGTACAGATAGTGAGGACAGAAATGCATACATGATTGGACCTACGTGTGTGTGTGTGTGTGTGTGTGTGAGAGAGAGAGAGAGAGAAGAGAGAGAGAGAGAGAGAGAGCATTAAATCAACTCTTATAAATGGTGGTCTAATTTGTATTAGAGCAGTGACATGTGGAAGGGATGTCAATTCTTCTCCCCTGTGCATTTTTTGTGCCATCCCCCTGAGCGGCTATTGGCCCCACTGTGCGGGGAGGGGGGAGGTAGGTACATGTCTCTTGAGTGCATTTTCTCTCTTCCCTGCTCCACCTTAGGAGTCCATAGCAGCTCCACAGGCACTTTAGATCTGCATGGAATGGTGGAACTAAAATCCCTTCGCTCCAGCACTACTGCCCCAAGACAAAGCTAGACCCTTCCATGGCTGTTTTTAAAGTTAAAATTCAAAGTAGGGAGATCCAATCCCAAATCTCCCCGATCACGTCTGTTTCGGCCTTGAGTCTGCAGATACACTTCCTTGAGCCGTTATTGTTTTTCTTTAATTCCTCCACATTTCTCCCACCCCTTTTTTCCAACTTGACTTACTTCTTGACTCCTGTGGAGGTTTCAGTTATCATTCCTTTTGCCAGCCAAAGTCACATAATGTAGCAATCCGTAAAACAAATTATCTCTTCTCTCTTCCTCTCTCTCTTCTTCTCTTTACAATCTGCCAAGTTGTTATCTTCTGTATTTCACTAAAGCCAGAACCGCTGTGTGGTTTATAATAACAAGTAATGAAGCCCTATGCTGTTTCACTGCATATGTTCTTTCCATTGAGGTAATTCAGATACTTTTTCAACACTAAAGAAATCTCTTTTTTGTTTCGTCTCCCACACATTCCTTCAAGTGAATGTCCTGATGTGTCCTTCCTTTGTCGATGTCCTTTGCTTTGATTTCCTTAGATCCTTCTTCTCCTGCATTGTTCTCATGTGTCTTGAAGGATTGCACTGTTAGTCTGGATCCAGCCTGTAGTTCTCAATGTGTAAAGAAGACCTTCAAAAGCCAAGCACAAGCAGAGGATAAAGACAGGTGGGACCAGAATGAGGATGATGATGAAGATGAATTTAGTATTGTGCTGAACTTTTCTCCTCCTCCCCCCCCCTCCGCCATTCCCACAGTTTGTGTTCAAAAAGAATTTTAATTCAGGAAAAGTTTCCACTGTATGTTTTTGAATTTATCTTAGCATTCAAGTGTGTAGTGTGTGTGGTTTTCTTTCTATGAAAATCTCTCCAGCACTCTGCAGCCTCTCCGCTTCCCATGCTGGGGAGGTTGCTGGGCACTGGAGGGATTTTTAATGAAAGGAAACACACACACACACACACACACACACACCATCCTCGGCCACCTCACAATGCCAAGGTAAGCTCAGAAGCCAAACACACTGAAATTCTCAAGGAACTCTGCTTCAGTGGTATAGAAATCTAATAAATACATACATCTCTACATGCATGCATGCATACATACATAAAATAAAATTGAAAGCACCATATAAATGATGTGGGAGGGGGACACACATGGAAATCTCTTTCTCAGGGGAAGAAAACCTCTGTGAAATTGGAGGAGAGGTTTTAGCACAGCACTGACACACACACACACACACACACACACACAGAACCTGTTAGTTTCTTGCAATAAAACCCAGGTCCTGTGTGCTCTACCTTAGAGCCACCCCTGGTTGAAGAGCAGGAAGGTTCAAACCAGGAAACCTCTATGCATGCTCCCACCTTGCTTATGATATATACAGACTGAAATACATTTCTTTCTTAAACCAATAACTGCCACCACTCTCCTAGATCTGGCTGTGTGGAACCCAAATCTTATGAAAAACAGACCTTTCTGCAGGTTCCCTTTAACTCTCCTTAAGCATGGTTAGGCAAGTGATGCCACTGTGATAATTGCTTTATGAATAAATATGCAAGTGTATCACTTGTATATATGTATGTAGGGCACATATACAAACATGGCTTATGGACAGTGTTTTGCAAGATAAAAGAAGATAAAGCAAAGATGTCATCCATGAATCAACCAGCTGACATTAATGAGACTCAAATATCTTGGAGTTAACAAGCGATCAGTTTGGATGGGCTCAGCACACCCTACCCTGGTGGACTATTGCTCAATTTGCATGACATCCCATCTGAGGTAATTACTGTTTAGTAGAGTAGTTGCTTAACAGAAGGGAAGAAAAAAGAAGGAAGAGTGGGGGAGGGGAATCCCTAAATCTGACGGCAAAGGAGATCCACTTAAAACTGCCATAAGGAAGGAATCTCAAAACAGAATCCTTTTTTTTTTTTTTACATCTTCGGCCTACCTCGTTATAAAAGTGAGTCAAGTTTTGAAATGACATCTGGCTATTCACATGAAGGAATCTCATCTTGGCTTAGGAGAAAAACATCATTAAAAAATCCTTAATCTCGGCCAACCCTCATTTTAGTCTAACACTTTAAAAATATGTATGTATGTATTACAGTTATGTATATGTCACCTTTCAGGATACAAATCCTACCAAGGTGTCTTACAAGTAACATAAAAATAATAAAATCACAGTAAGATATATATATATATATATATATCCTTCCAAGAAGGCAGTTGGTGGTAGATGGCTGTGTGTGTCGGGGGCGGGGGGGAGTTCAAGTGGGGCAACCCCTGAGGTTTTCTTCACTTGCCTCTTCCCTCTTATATATACCACAGAAATGGGCAAGCCACTCATGCATTCGCATTGGATCGGCTTGGTATTAAGCTGGGCCAGTTCCCCAAAATTTGGGAAACAGATTAGCTCATTTCAGAGTCAATCCAAATCTGATCCCTCTCCCCCAGTTTGGCAGTCAGAGATCCCTTGCAAGTGTTCCAAATTTCTGGTTATCAAATGACAGTTTTGTGTGGTAAGGAAAGATCTCTCCCTTGGATTCCATCAGAATCCTCAATTTAAATAATAGGTTATAAGGCATACCCAACAATTCTTGCAGAACACAAGCCATGCTTATTATTCTCCACACCACAAGGATGATATAGTGGTGTATACACCTTCTATCTTTTAACACCCAAAACAAATTGGTAACACTCCGTATCCATTTTCCTCAGGCACATAACCCTCATCATCAAACAGCATGTTCTTGAGGCTTTCTTGCTAGAGGAACTTTATGTCTTCCGTTTTATAGGTTGTACTGAATGCAGGAGCCACCACCATTTACTTTCAAAGTAAAACCATGATGAATGTGGATAACTTGATTCTGTCATTGTGTGCAGCTCTGTACTATCAAAGGTGGAACATCCAGAATCAATATGACTAATAGATTCTGGCTCTCTCTGATAGAGTCGGCAAACAGGATAAATTATCACATCCTCTCTGGCTCACCGATAGTAATTCCTTCCTTCTGTTTGATGCGTAACAGCCACGGTGTTACAGTCTGAGGCAGCTGTCAAACCAGTCTTGCTTGCACTGTGAGCGGGGCAGCACTTGGTCAATATCCACTCAGTCAAGTTTTGAGTAATCTCCATGCTTGTGTCACCTTATTATTTCTTCGGGGCTGTGAATCTTTAATAGTTTGGGCACAGGCCCAAAGGAGATCCCCCACCCACCCAATGAATTACACTCCATTTATTTGATTGGCCCATTGGCTTCTTTCAGCATATGCATTCATAGTGATAATTTTAAATCCGTGTCACCAACTCATATCCATTTGGGTTGAATCTTTATTCCTGAATCTAGGGATGCATTGCTATCTATACAACACATCGGCCTCAGTGTGTGAGAGTGTGCATGCAGGCACATTAAAGAAGATAAATAAATACATGTTTCCCATATGTTCCTACCTGATTGCTAAGCTCATCTTCAGCGGCTTTTCTCTCCGTGCCACCACCCACAGTGGCCTTCCAGGTATTTGGCCTGAAACTCCCATCAGCCCTGGTGCAACAGGTGGCTACCAGGGAGAGATCCTTCTCTTTATTGCCTGTCACCATCTGTGGATGCCCTCCTCAGAGAGATCTGCCTGATGTCTTCACTGTATACATTTAGACACCAGGTTATGATCTTCCTCTTCAAGCAGGCATTTAATCTTCAATGTGTTGCTCAAGTCACTGTCTTTACTGCTGCCTCTTTAATGTTTTAAACAGCATTTTTCATATTGTAATAATTCAATATTTCAGTGTTGTCTTTATTGTTTTATGCCAAGCCATTTAACAAAGAAATGCAACAGAAATAAAGAGGACCAAGCATAACTGCTTAAAGAAAAGAGAATAAAATTAAAAAGAGATAAGGGGGAAAGGACAAAAAGAAATATGTCCAGATCTACTGATATTCCAACAAACCATATGATTATTATTTATAGTATTTTAGGCTGCAGTCCTTTACACACTTACCTGGGATTAAGACCTATTGAACTTAATGGGTTTTACTTCTGAGTAGACATGCATAGAATTTCACTCTTGCATTAGTATTCCAACAAAGTCATGTGAACTAGTTATCTTTTTGTTTCCTTCTGTAAGGTTTAGCAAAACAAGCATGGTCATATACCTAGTCAGATCATTGATCCATCTATCCTAGTACTATCTACTGTGACCGGTGGTGGCTCTCCATTGTATGGGTCAAACATCTTTCTCAGCCACATTACCTGGTTTATAGAGATGCAAGGGGTTAAACCTGGGACCTTCTGCAAGCAATGCATGTACTCTTTCATTAAGCAATGGCTCCTCCTCTACACTCTTGCCCAATCTAGTTGTGGGACTACTTACAGCGGGGGTACTTACAGCCAACTTTTGGCTCTCTAGAGGTTCTGTCCTACAGTTTCCATGATCTCTCACCATTGGCTATGCTGGTGAGGGCTGATGGGAGCTTCAGGCCAAATATCTGGAAGGTCACATGTTGCCCACACCTGATTTACAGGCTGTCACACATGTATTCCCAAGTGGATGGGTATCCATATCTGGAAAAAGCAGTCTTGCACACAGTGGTCCCACACTGATCCGACAGCTGTGACTGTGCATGTAGAGTTATCTTTTTTTAAAAAATTTTTTAAAAGATAATAGCGTAGTTGTTTGGGAAGGGGAGCAGAGTCCCGGATTCAATCCCCTCTCCTTTTTTTCTGTCAAACAAGCGGATTGGTAGGCATTTAACTATCGTAAAGTGTTCTTCATGCACCACACTGGTTATCCTATGCAGGCTTCTTTGGACAGGGGTAATGGAATATTTCCACAGAGCTTCAAAATTGCTTTCAGTGTCAAAACTTGAGTGACTTGGATAGACATTGCTTTAGAAAATAACCTTTTCAGTTGTTAATCTAAAATCAGAGTTATATGCTCTCCATTGTTAACAGTGGATCCAAAGAAGACTTTCTGGTTTCAGAACCTAGGCAGGGAGATGCAAAATTCACAAGTGTGCTAATGCAGTCCTCCCACCCCACTCTGTGTGTGGTGTGTGTGGTTAGGCTAGGGGGCTGTTTTCTCTGTTGCAGCACAGCTACTGAACATTCACACCACTTTTAAAATTCAAGGGCTTTACCAGTTAGGTTGCTGTTAAAGAGGCAATACGTAGTTGGAAAAAAGAAGCTGGACTGAAAATAGTCTTTCTCAATCTATTTATATGAAAAGGACCATGGAGAGGTAAGCAGTGACAAAGGTCTGTGCAAGCCAGCTGTCCCACAACTGGTGTCTTCCAGATGTTTTGGACTACAACTCCCAGCATTCCTGTCCAACAGCCAACATGCTGTCCAACATGCTGTTTAAGGCTGATGGGAGTTGAACTGGAGAGCACCAGGTTGGGGAAGGTTGAACTGTGTCTTCGAATGCCTCCTGAATGTCAGTAGGCCAGAATATGTCCTCTGACAAAGCCTGACTTCTGAAAGAACTCAGCTAGAGCATGGAATTCTTGTTTGAATGACACAGTGGTAAAGCTTGGATTCAAACGTGGCACTGCTGACCCGTGTATTTATACAAAGGGATCAGGTGGCAATTTTTTGTTATTGCTCATGTTTGTATCGCCAGATGGGCGATTAATAAATGTAAATAATAAATAAATACTGTGTACTGGAGCTAACACAAACCTGATTCAGCAGTTTGCTGCGCAATTAGGAAAGAAATTCCAAATAAAATCTTTGGGGGAAGTGTCACATTATTTAGGAGTGCAAATCATGAGAACAAAGGAAAACATCTTTCTCAGTCAGAAACACAAGCTGTTGGCATTGTTGGAAAAATATGGAATGCTTGACTGTAAGCCTGTTCAAACTCCTATGACCACTGATTTTATTAAACCTGTTAGCACTACAGATTAGATGTTTCCAGATAGAGAGTTGTATCAGTCATTGATAGGAAGTCTGTTATATCTATCTCAGTGTGGTCAAGACCAGATTTAGCAGCGAGTGTGGGTGTGTTATGTAGATTTACTTCACAACCCACAATCCCCGCTTGGAATGCTGCTAAAAGAATACTCAGATACCTAAAGGGCACACTAGATCTTTGTTTGAGATGGCCTTCCACAGGATCTGAAGTAATACAAATATGGGTGGATGCAGTCTGGGCAAATTGTGTACTGACACGCAAATCTGTGAGTAGTGTAGTGGTACAATTTGGGGATGCATTACTCAGTTGGACATCTAAGAAACAATCAAGTGTTGCCACATCAAGTTGTCAAGCAGAAATGGCATCTGTGTCTCTTGCTTGTGGGGAAACCACATGATTTATACAGATTCTAAAAGATCTGGAAATAAAAGAGAAATTGCCTGTAAAGGTGTTTTGTGACAGTACAGCATGCATTTCATTGGCGAGATCTGAGAGTCTAAAGTCACTCACCAAACATATTACAGTAAAATATGGCAATGTAAGAGATCACATACAGAAAGAAATAATTGATTTGGTGTATTGTCCATCTGAAGAAAATCTAGCAGATGTATTTACAAAAGGTCTGCCCAGACAAAAGTTCCTGGAAATAGTTTCTAAACTTGGTATGGTTTTCTACAAAGTTTAGTGCCATGAAGTGTGAAAGCTTTCTAACTCTTCAGGCAAGGAGGGGTGTCAGAATATTTTCATATTCAGGTTTGCCTTCGAGGCAGAAAGCTAGCCTTGGAGACAGGTGCAGTTAAGTGTCCAAAGACACAGCTGATCTTTCACTCCTCTGTGTGCCAGTTAACATTTTTTCTATTGAAGTATGTAATGATGATGATGATGATGACAGAGGCAGTCGCTCTATCTGTCTGGCTCTGTATGTTATGCTCTATTTTGCTCTCTGTATATGCTCTGTTCATGATCAAGCCAAAAGCCTTAGTAAAACCTTTTGCTAAATAATACTTGGCTTGTGTTTTTTCTTTACATGGACTAGCCTAATCCACAGGTCCAATATCCCTGCAACTCTGTTTCCAAGAGGGAATATTATTATTTTATTTCCCTATTTCGACAGGCCAGGCCCTCATCATTAATATTTTTTTTAAAACCCAAAAAACCCCAACAACCAACAATTCAACTCATGCCATCTTTACTAGTTTTATGCTTCACTCCTTGACATCAGAAGCTAAGCTGACGAGGGTCCTGCACTGCTTTGAACAGTCCTGTAAAATAACTCCGCCTTTTAATTAAAAAGAAAAGTATTGAACGTGTTGGGTAAGAGTTGCTTTTTCGAGCGCTCATCACTGCTTTTGACAACTTAATGGACTGTTGTAGACTGTGAAAAACTCTACTAAAACTCAGTTAGTTTATTTAATGCTGTTGCTTTTAATGGAAATGTAAAACAATCTTTCTTCAGGGCAGTCCACATTCCTATTGAAAACACATCAAGAAAATATGAACAAACCTGTATAAAATCGAAAATGTTGCAATTATTCCAAAACCAGCTTGAGTCCTTGCTCAGTATTCTAGATACTGGTATATTTATAGTTCTTGCACACAACAGTGTAAAGTGTAATCTAGCAGGATAACTATATTGTAATAAAGCACTGTGGTTCTTGCAAAAATGGCTTGTGAATTATGGTCATCACTAAACCTTGTTTCCAGTTATAGAAAGCACAGTATGATTACTTAATGCATATAACATGCATTTTATGTGCTTCCTTATAGATCTTTCAGCTTCTGTGGCTGGAATGTCAATACTTGTTTTACTTTGAAGGCACAATGCTTACAAATAAAATAAGTATTTTTCACCCATGAGATTCTGATCTTTTAATAACAACACTTTTACGAACACTTTATAGTAAGGTGTAGTTGAAATGAAACGCCCGTTGAAAGTATGGCCTATTTACAATTGGTTCCTATACTGTCACTCCACCCAGCTTCTCCCTCCAGTTGTTTGAATTGCTGTAAGCAATTGGTCATGGCCTTGCTTCTCCAGGAAAGATCTACATCCCATAGTATGTGTGACTGAAATGTGATTGGGAAAAGATGGGGTAAGTGGGCAATTTGACTCAGCTATGTCCAGCAGGTTTCTAAATGCAGCAATAGGTGAGATTTGATGGATGGAGATGTTGAGTTGCAGTGATTTATCATGTGTCCATCCCCCCCTATTGAGATCTTCAAGATTTCATTGTGTGCACCTGGTGACAGGGCAGTGAGATTAGATAGGGATTCTGTTGATGTGCCACCCACTCTGCTGCCCAGTTGTCTCCTGGCCTGAGCTGATTGAGGTGATCTTGGAATTTGTGTTGGTACCCCCCCCAACAGATTGTGTTGGGGTGACTTCAACATTCATGCCAGAGTCCTCTCAGTAGGCGCAGTTCAGGATTTTGTGGCTTTCATGGCAACCATGGGCCTGCTCAATTAACATCTGACCCACCAAATTTGATGGGACACATACTTGATTTGGGTTTGCTAGTCAGGATGAAAGTTTTAAAAAAATATATCAACAACAACATTGTCAAAGATGATTATTTCCTGATAGGATTTAGATGTACTGGAACTCAGGTCCAGGTTATCTGAAAGACCGTATTCTCCCCTATGAGCCTGCCCATACTCTGAGATCTTCTGCCACCATCTCAGGCACACCTGGCAGGAATGCAGCAGAGGGCCTTCTCGGTGGTTGCTCCAACACTCTGGAATTCCCTTCCCAGGGAGGCTAGAATGGCACCCTCCTTGGTAGGGATGTGCGTGGAGCTTGAATGGGGGGTGGAAGCTCAGCAAACTCGCCCTGACCCCCTGAGCTCCGCTCGACTTACCTTTTTTCCCTGGCTCGACTCGCGATCTCGTGAGCTGAGCTGGGAAAACGCGGCTTCTGGGTTCCCCGGCTCTATGTCATTTATGTAGAAAACAGCATGAGATACGCTGTTTACGTAAAGTATAGTGTAGTATATAGTAAAAATGACATTTATGCACATTGCGGTCATTTTTACCAATACTACACTATACTTTACGTAAATGGCGTAGAGCAGGGGAACCAGGAAGTCCGGCGAGTGCCTCATCGAGCTCCTCAGCTGGCGCTTGCCAGAGGCTTGGCCTGGCTCAGCTCGCGTGGCGCACGCACTCACCGAGCACCCCACAAGTCGGGTGCTGGGCAGGGCGCCCATCCCTACTCCTTGGTATGTTTTTGAGGCAGGCAAAAACTTTCTTGTCCCAGCAGGCCTTCAGGGAATAATTTTGACCTATTTGACAGTGATGGATTTGCACTGTTCTTATCGTTATTGCTGTTTTAGCTTTTATATTTTATATAATTTTAATATTATTGCTGATTTGATTATATTTTTAACTTTTGTATTTCTCTATTTATATGTTTTAACTGTACACATTTTAATGTTGTAAAGCTGCCTTGAGTCCCAATACTGGGGAAAAGGTGGGTTATAAATAAATATAATAACAATATTAACACAACAACAACAACAACAACTCACCTTCTGCTGTGCTGGGGGATTTATGAAGTTGGAGACTTTAATATATCCAGGGGCATTCCTGAATGGTGTGAGGGATTTTCTTGCCACTGGAGTTGGTGATCATGTTGAAGCCTCAGTTGACCTGTAGAATGGGGAGATGGCCAAAGCAGTTGACATGATTGTTCCTAAACATCCTCTCCCAGGACACAGAGCACAACCTCCTTGATTTTCTGAGGAGCTTAAAGTCTCAAAGCTCCTGGGTTGGTGGCTACAGTGACAGTGGAGAAAAACTCAGGCCAAATCCAATCAAACATGGGTTATAGTCCATGTTATGATCTATTTGGTGCCAGTGAGAGAGCAGTGGAGACATCTGTCTTCTCTGCCTCCATTGTAGTATTGTCCAGGTGAGGTTGTTGTGGGGATTTTTTTGTTTTGTTTTGTTTTTTGTTTTTTTGGGGGGAAGGGGTTAAATGACTACTACATCTTGATCCTGGGATGGTGAAGAGGAACCATCTGAAGCCAACTCTGACAAGTTTACAAAACACTTTCCTGGTAAAATTATTTGTATCTGCTCCAACTTGAACCCCGTGTTAAAAACAGATTCTAGTAGGCAACCATCTGCCCAGTTATGTTGGCTGAGTTTCAGTTTGTTTTGCCTGAGGATGTGGACAAGTTGTTTGGAGAGGTAAGGCCAACCACCTGCTCCTTAGACCACCTTATTGTTGTTGTTCCCCGCCTCGAGCTAGACGGACAGGCGGGTAAGAAATAAATTATTATTATTATTATTATTATTATTATTATTATTATTATTATTATTATTATTATTATTATTATTATTATTACCCCTGGTTTATAAGAGCTGGTAGAGCAGGCTGGATGATTGGGTGATGGAGATTATAAATGCTGCCTCCAATGTTCCAGTTTCCCTAAAGGAAGCATTGGTAAGATCTGTATTAAAAAAATAAAAAAATAATCTGTTATCTCAATCTGATATGAATTCAAGTCAGAATGAGCTTCAAGATGGAATTCAGAGAACTTCAGCTAGTTAAAATTTTGCTGATTCGCTCATCCCTACTCACACCTTAGGGAAGGGAACTAAATCAGGGCTGCCCATTCTGTTCCAATTTTGCTACTGTTTTATTAACTTTACAAAACAGTTGACTACACACCTTCCTGCCAGCACAAACCCCTGCTCTTTTACCTGCCTCCTGGGAAATGAGCTCCTAATTTGCCTAATGGAGAAGGGGACTTCAATAAATCCCATTACACTTGGGGCCAGGGTGTTTGAGAGACCACCTCCTCCTGCATGAACCTGCATGTAGCCTACATTCATTTCACTTCATTTATTACATTTCTATACTGCCCTATAGCTGAAGCACTCTGGGTGGTTTACAAAGATTAAAAACCTTAACAATACATTATAAAAAAACATATACATAAAAACATATAAACATACAACACACACAGAGGCACACCTATATCTAAAACAATTTTAAACAATCAACAAGAAAAATCCAGGACCTGATTAAAACCTCAACATATGCTGCCAAATGCCTGACAAAAGAGGAAGGTATTAACCTGGTGCCAGGCGAGCCTCATTGGGGAGATCATTCCATAATTGGGAGGGGGGACCACTGAGAAGGCCCTCTCCCTCATTGCCATCTTCTGAGACTCCCTCGGAAGAGGCAGCTGGAGGAGGGCCTTAGATGATGAACATAGTGTATGGGTAGATTCATGATGGGAGAGGCACTCCATCAGGTATAACAGACCCTATCTGTGTAAGGCTTTATAGGTCCAAACTAGCACCTTGAATCAGACTCAGTAACATGCAGGCAGCCAGTTATAGAATTGGCATTATATGTTCGAACCTTCTTGTCCCTGTTAATCAATTTGACCCCTGTCTTATAGGAACGTAGGAAGCTGCCTTATACCAAGTTACTGGGCTATCTAACATCATGTCTGTGCCAAGCCCAGGGAAGTTATGGTCCTCCAAATAAATATTTATTTATTTACTTACTTACGCCTGGGGGGTGCCATGGTGCCTGCAGGGCCCTCGAACAGTGCCCACAAGGCTCTCCACTCCCTGCCCCCTTAAAAAAAATATGTTTTCAATGAAAACCTTGTAAAATGTTAGGGTAGTCTTCTTTCTCTCCCTTTCAGACCTCTAGCCTTGCTCTTTCTCCCTCCCCATTCCTTTGCCTTGCCATTTCCCCCTCCCTCCCAGCCTCTATTCTGGCTGTTTCCCTCTCCCCCACAAATACACACACACTACCTCTTTAGCTCACAAATTGACCAGCCAGACCCCCCCATGGCAGTCATTATGTGACTAGCCATATCCTCCATGGAAGCCATTTTGTGGTGGTGCCCAGAGCAGTTTCCCAAATTCCCGATGTGCCCACAGGTCCAAAAAATACATTGGGTACTCCTGCTATAAGGAATCGTTTAAAAGGAGGAGTAGGCAAGGTAGGGATAACACAAATAACCAATTGGTGCAGCTGCTTATCTGAATGGTGAATTAGAAGTTTTTTGTGTGTGTGTGCACTGAGAATTAAAACCAATTGCAAAATGTAACTTAGCAAATTCACCCATGCATGTTTCTCTCCAGTACAAGTCCACCGGGTAACGTTAAAGCGCATGAACTCTTCAGCTGATTATCATTCTTTTTGAGTGAGCTGTCAAAAGCCTGTTCTTTTGTTTTATTTGATATCTCACAAAATAACATATCTTTAGGGGGAAGAAGCTCTGTTCGTTACAACACCACATCCAAGCTGAGTGGCAGCTATTGATTAGATCAAGGGAGTCTGTGGCTGTCCCTTGGTATATACAGTGCAAGGGCTGCTTCCAGTAATTCATTGCTGTGTAAGCTTTCCTCTGCGAGGGATCCGAAGAATTTCAAAATCCTTTTTTGTGGTGTGTGTTTTTTAAACTTTATACTACATCTATTGCTCAATAGACAAGCTCGCAAATAGATTTATTTCTCTCTCTCTCTCTCTCTCTCTCTCTCTCTCTCTGTGTATGTGTGTGTGTGTGTGTGTGTGTCTGTTCACATGGAGTTTTTAATGAAGACCTAAGGGATTGTTCACACATGTGAGGCAGCCATTATATTTTCTTTCCCCATGCAATTCCTTCCATGTACAAGATCATGCGGAGAAACCGCGGTGTGAACATGGGACTGCTGTGCTTTTTCCTGAAGTCCCCCATGCAATTCAAGTGGTATAAAGTAACAGTACCCTGACCCCCTCACTTAATTAACTTCTCTGCTCCCTGGATGTTCTTTTTTTTTCTTCACAGATGTTGGTAGTCCTAGTCTGTGTGTATGTTTCCTTTTCCCTGGCCATTAGTGTGGTCGAATGTCCTACTTTATAGAGGACAGACCTCTGTTTCAAGGGCTGTCAGAGAAGGGCTGTCTACTTGAAGGGCTCTCCAGTCTAAGTCAATTTAAAGATAAGGAACCATCAGAAATGAGAACTGTGGGCCCTTGGTTGCCTATGAACAGTTAGCACCTGGCAGCAGACTGGAAGGCACTCAGGTTACCTGGTTACAATCTTCCCTACTATGGTGAGATAAATTGTGCTTCTATTATACTCATTCTTTCCAAGTTTGCATCTATACCTATGAATTAACATGTGCAAATTTTATGAAATCTGTGTCCTATCCCCCCCCCTTCCTTGGGTAATGTATTTCCTCCTTTTTTGACAATGCCCAGGTGACCACCCTACTGGCCATACTGAGCACCGCAAGGCTCTCCAGTTCTGCTGTGAGAGCTGAGCTGCAGGCAGCTGTTAAGTAGGAACCAGGAGCTAGATGTCGAGTCAAGGGTTGGAGCCAAGGGGCCAAATCAGGCATGACAACTAGGGATGGGAGGACTCACCAAAATTCTCTGTACTTCACTCTGAAGCTTGGTTCGGCTCGCTCCCACTTCTGTTCGTGAGGGATGTATGAGAAATTTGTTTAAGTTTATTTTTTTTACCAGGATTTACCCAGTTCACACCTTCTGGACCAAACACAGACTTGGACTCAATCTAGCTTGCAATGTATTTGCAGACTGGGGGGAAAAAGTGTTTGACAGCATGCGTACATTGCAAAAATGCTCATAGAAAAATGCATAGATCTGAAAATGTGCACGACTACACTTTAATCAATGGGAGAAGAATGCATACATTTCAATGATGTGCGCAGTTGATGTGTACATTTGGTAAAATACACACGGAAAAACATGGATTTCCATGCGGAAACAAACACATAACTCACAATTTGAGACTGACTGAAGTTGGAACAAGCTTCAGGATGGAATTCGGAGGACTTTAGCAAGCTTGAGTTTTGTTGTTTTGCACATCCTTTCCTGCTTTTCAGTTTGTTCATGGGAAAAGTGCACATTTCAGTGCAGATTTTTCAGAAGTGCACCACTGACTATGATAATGCTTTCTTTTTAATGTGCATTTCAAAGTGCAGAGTTTTCAAGAAAAACGTGTGCATTTTTCAAACAGAATTGCAAGTTTGAGAATGTGTGGACATTTTTTATGTATGTATGTATGTATGTATTTTAAAGGACTCCCATGCATGTTTGTGTTCATGGCTGCAGATGGGGAAAGTTTGGATGGTCTGTGAACTGAAACGAAATTCTTGTACATCCATAATGGAACCACGGAACAAGCAAAGAGTCAGAATAAATCAAGAACCAACAAACACTCTTGTTGTCCAGGTCAGGTCAGGTCAGGTCCTGCTCAGTTCAGCCACTTTTGTTGAAAGAGCCAGTGATCAACCTGGATGGATGGAGTACCTGGGAACCTTTACTGCCTGGAGCAGGGGTAGTAAACCTGTTGTCCTCCAGAGTTTTTGCACTATAACTCCCATAATCCCTGACTATTTGTCATTTCGGCTGGGGCTGATGGGAGTTATATTCTAAAACAGCTGGAAGGCACCAGGTTGGAAAAGGCTGGCCTACAGAGATGTCCCATTCTGGTGCCGTGGTGGCTCATCACATGGGGCAGATATGTATAGAGCCACCAGGAAATGAGACAAAATGGGGGTGGGCAGGAGGAAGCATGAAATCCCAAAGCACATTAGTGGTAGCCAAACTGTGGGGTGGCTGTTACTTCTCAACAAGTAGGTATCAGGTGAGTGTTCCTGAGAAGCATTTACGTCAACTGGAGTACCATCTAGAGTTGATCTGAAATTTCACTAAAGACATATTTCTGATCAAACTTCTGAGATTTTTTTCTCACTCTCTCCACTAGAAAAAGAAAGCCATGTTAAAAAACAAAAAACAAAAACCTCCACCTCCAAATATTTTATTTATTTATTTACTTATTTAATACATTTTTATACCGCCCAATAGCCGAAACTCTCTGGGCAGTTTACAAGTTAAAAACATACAATACAATACAATACAATCATAAAATTTAAAACCACAGATTAAAAACAAACAGCAAAGCTAGCAGCAGCAGTTACAACAATAACAGAGTTAAAAACAACTACAAGATTAAAATGATTAAGATGATTAAAATGCCTGAGAGAATAGAAAGGTCTTCACCTGGCACTGGAAAGAGTACAATGTAGGCGCCAGGCAAGCCTCTTTGAGGATCTCATTCCACAGCCGGTGTGCCACAGCAGAAAAGGCCCTCCTCCTGGTAGCCACCTGCCTCAATTCCTTTGGCAGGGGCTCTCAGAGAAGGACCGCTGAGGAAGATCTTATTGTCCGGGCAGGTACATATGGGAGGAGGCGATCCTTCAGATACCCTGGCCCCAAGCCATTTAGGGCTTTGAATGTTAATACCAGCACTTTGAATTGGGCCTGGAAACAGACTGGCAGCCAGTGCAGATGAGAAAGCACTGACATAATATGTTCACGTCAGCCAGTCCCTGTTAATAATCTTGCTGCCCTATTTTGGACCAGCTGAAGTTTCCGGACCGTTTTCAAAGGAAGCCCCACGTAAATATTCTCGAAAGAAGCTATACTACTGCCATTGCTAATGATGACTTCCCACCCCTGCAAATATGATAAAGTATATAAAGTACCGGTATATACTTTATATAAAGTATATAAAGTATATAAAGAATATGATATATTCTTTATATACTGATAAAGAATATATTCTTTCCCTGGAGAAATTTGGTGAAAGGGTGTGGTCCCTGCCTTTTGCCAATTTCTCTGCCCACCAATAGGGTGGATAATTTTCAGAGGACATTTGCTCACAGCTCTGGTGTCACCACAAGGAAGGGCCTATCCATGAGCACCATCTGCATGACCTCTGAAGATGAGGGCACCCAAAGCAGGGCTTCTAATAAAGATCTTAGACCACTGACACATTCATAGGAGTGGCACTCTACCGACCTGGCTGAATTCTTCATTTTTTTTCTCTTCCCTGCCATCCAGCACCAGCTTTTTCCAACTAGCATTGAGGCCCTGCAGGTCCTGCAGGTCCTTCGCTATCTTTTAAGAGTGACTGTTGCATTCATTTTCCATTGCTGCCTGCACAAGCAATATAATTGCACAATTTATAGCAATTCTGGATAATTCATAAGATTGTGGTGTGTGTTTCCCCCATGTTGTACTCCTGGAATTTAATGGTGTGCCGGCCATCTGCCGATCACTCTTGGCCCTCTTTTGCCAGCCTACCTTGAACAATATTTGTGGAAGGAAGGGGCTTTGTGCTTTTGTGAAGTGTGATATTGTGGCTCTGTTTATTTTAAGAGATCATTCCATCATGACAGTATTTGTTCCATCTTCAGTCGATTCCAGGATGAATTCTTCACCCTCTGACAATTATTCTTTGAAGAAAATACCTATTTGGGGGGCATTATCTTTTTTGATGGTGTTGTTGTTGTTGTTCCTAAGTGTTTCATCTTTGCTACCCCAAGCATATTTTTGTTGGCCCCAGATCATGGATTACATATTAGAACAGCAGGCACAATCACAGAGCCTAGAGTAATACTCTGTGGAGGTTCAAACAAAGAGCAGGTTTCAAAGGTAAAAAGCATCTGATCACTGGTGCTCGTAAAAGCTGTTTTATGCTATGTCTCAATATGATAAAATAAAATAAAAAGACTTCCATTTCATTGTGATGTAGGATAATTGAGCATTGTCTGGAACAAAGGGCTGTTTTTTCCTCATTGAGCAAAGGTTTAAAACCTGAATATTTTGTTTGGTTTTTAAATTCAGGTTGTAATCTTATGCACACTTCTTTGGAAGTAGATTTCATTGAAGTAAATGGAACTTACTTCTAAGTAAACTTGCATAGGTTTCGACAGTGTGTGTATAATTTACAGAGCTATCTGTGCATGTTTAATTTACAGAGCTACTCTGGCACCCAGAGCCCTTCTGGCAGACGAGTGGCCATGGTGGGAGGTGTGTGTATGTGTGTGTGTGTGGGGGGGGGTCCTTGCCATTTCCCCCCAGTGATTCTCTCCCTCCCCCCCACACACACACTGAAATCAGCTGGAGGGAAATACTTGAGGCTGGTGTAGGTAAAGGGCCTGATCCTGTGGCCTCATGGAGGTACTATGGGGCTTTTTATGAAGCAGACCCAAAGCTTGCCCCTATCTCACCCGTTTCAGGGCTAACCACTGTCTAACACCAGTGGGAACACTTTCAGTGGAAGAATTACAGTACATCCATGGTGCTTTCCCTAGGCATAAATGGGTCCATTAGCTGAGCACCTCTCCACAAGCAGAGGGGCACTTCTGACCTATCCTATCCCCTCTCAGACAACCATCCAAGGGGGACAATGGGTGACCATGCAATGTTCAAGCTCATTGAGGTTCTCCACATTCTTCCTTGAAGCTCGATTCAACTCATTTGCATTCCCAAACGTCAGCATCTCCCCCCCCCCCCCGAGCAGGAAAAATGCACATTTTCCCTCATAGGCTAAAGCATGAAAATGCAGATGGCAGGGATAGGAGGGGAATTTCTGTAATGCACATTTTTGTAAGTGCATATTTGTGCAAATGCACACTTTTGAACGTGGATGCGAGTTTGGGAAATTTGGGGGGGGGGAGAAATAATTGTGTTCCTGCTCACGTTTGGGGTTGCAAACAAGACATGTTTGCATGCATGGTTTGCAGCCAAGAATGGAATACTCATACACCCGTATTAGGATTCTTCTGCCTGGCATAATCAAAATCATAGATTCATAGATCATAGAGTTGGAAGGGGCCTACAAGGCCATTGAGTCCAACCCCCTGCTCAATGCAGGAAACCAGAGGAAGGGTCTCCCATCCAGTAATAACCGGCACCCTAGCAACAGCCTTATCTGTTTGTGTACATTGCTGTGGCTGGTGATTCTTTCTAGAGCCAGCCACATCCTTCCATTGTGCTTTACAAATGATTGCTTATTTAAATGCTTTCGTCTGAAAACTGGCAGTGGAGCATCGATTAGGCTTTCACCTAGCAGGGAGGGTGACGGCCCCCAAGTTCCCTGACCCACCACCATTCCAATCTACACTGCCAATTTCCCCACTGCCTGTGCTCCTCTTCATCTTCTTGAGGTCCTGATACAGACTGCTCTTTCCCCACCACTGCTAGAAGTGAGGAATGAGTGATGTGGAACAGGACTGCTGATGTGTGTGCACACATGCACATGAGTGTGTGTGTGTGTGTGTGTGTGTGTAAGGATGCTTATATAACCCCAACCCTCAAGTCAGAATTACATGTAGCCCTTGGGGCCAAAAAGTTTGTGCATCCTTGATTTGAGGTTTCATCTTTGTGTTGCTTGTACCTTTGACGACTCGTTTAAAAAGTTGCTAAAAGTAACCCAGAGCTAAAGGAAGTTTGTGTGTGTGTGTGTGTGTGTGTGTGTGTGTTTAATATCTGTGGAGCTCCCCCTCCCCCTCCATCATCATATATGGAAGCAAGCCAGCTTCAAACTATACTCTATGAAGCTGACTTATTTCAACTAATCATAGTTAAGATTAGCTACAGTTTAAGGTAAGGCTGGGGAACCGCTTTCAGCCCAGCTCTTGCTGTCAGTAACTAAGCCTTAGGAGAGGCATTTCAATGTTTTAGAATGTGGAAGAAACCTGCAAAAAAGCCATAAAACAATAAACAATGGGCACTTCTGTGGAAGGGGGTGGGGCCAGAGGGTGGGAGTGGCCTCCTTGGGAACCCCTGAGGCCAAGATTTGGCTCCCAGGCCTGAGGTTCCCCACCCCGGGCTTAGGGTTTGGGCAACACGTAAATATCCATTAATCTAAAATGGATGCAGAAGTTTCCAATCTCCTTGTCCCTGCACTGGAGTCGGAACGGAGGGGAGCATGAAAGCCTGAGGCCACGTTTTAGTGCTGCATCTGAATGCAGTCATAATGTTAATGAAAAAGGAAGAGAAGGGAGGAAGATAAAGCATATCTGCATAGAAACTTCTCTTGGTCACCTTTCCGTTCTGTAGGGCTCAGTGGGCAGTGTGGAAAGCTTTCCTAGAACAAGACAGTACAGCCTGCTCATTGGGTTGGATCCAAATGTTCACTTCCTCTGCCAAAAAGAGTCAACTCTTTCCATTGGAGGAAGAGAAGCTTTGGATCCAACCCTTTGTCACAAGTAGTAATGCAGGCATGTGGAAGCTGAGGTGCAGCATGGGGCTTGTGGCCCTCTGACCCCTGTGATGGTGGTGGTGGTGATGATGATAATACCAGTTATTTTAAAATGGTGCAACAAGAGACAAAAGAGGAGAGAAGGGCCTTAACTAAACTTCCTATGTCCAATAGGACTGTTCATTATTGGTCAGGAGTGTGGGACTGTAAATTGTATCCCTTTATCTGAAATGTGTTTCTTATGTTGGCACATTGTTAGCAGAGAATAGAACATAATTAAGTTCCAGGAGAGCATGTTGCTTCCTATCTGTCTAGGGAATCAAGCTTCGCTGAATCCTGCCTCTTGTATCTCATGCTTCAGTAGAAACTCCTGTTCGTGTTGGGAAAGCGGCAGCTCTTGGCTTAGTTGTGTGACATTTGGCAGTAGATCGCATTTCCAGAAAATGCCATGGCAAGAAAACTAAAATTGCTTGGGGAGGGAAAAGATGTTTTGGCGATACAGAGGCAACAGAAACACAAGAACCTGTCTGGGCCAGGGCAGCTGTACCTGGAAGCAGGCCTGAAGTAGATGTTGTCCCATTCAGGGTGCCTGTAGTCAATTGCTACAGCTGGAGCTTGGGTTGGAGCAGTGTGTGCAGCATGCAGAAGGTAATACTTTGTGAGTTGGGCAGGGGCACAGGACCCTTAGCTTACTGGAAGAGCTCTTGCTTTGCATGCTGAGGGTCCTAGGTTCAATCCCTGGCATCCAGGGGAGGCTGGTGACTCCTATGTCAGCAGGGCTCCTTGTCCACTGCAGCTTTTATTCTGAGCTTTTTAGGAGCTATCCATGCTGGTGAACCTATTTGGTATGGAGTACAGCACCATGGATAGCTGTATAAAGCTCAGGGGGGGAAAGCTGCAATGGATCAGGAGCCCCACTGACACAGGAGTCACCAGGCTCCCCTGCTAACATCTCCAGTTAGAAATGATAAGGTAAGAAAGACTTCTGCCTGATACTCTGAATAGCTAATGCCAGTCAGAGCAGACAATGCCAGACTACGAGACATACCAAAAATCTGACAAAGTATAAGGCTAAAGTGATAGACATATTGGGAGAACCAGGGATGCTCGGGCTCTGAATTCTACTTCAAAGCTTGGTTTGCCTCTCTCCCATTCTCAATTGCTGCCTTTTCCTTTTCTTTTAATTTGAACAGGGAAAGTGCACATTTCGAATGGAAGTGTGCATTTATTTTTTTTACTAAAGTGTGAAAACACATTTATTTTATACAATGCATGTTTTAAAGTGTACACACACACACACACACACACACACTAACACACACACATTTTTCTAACATGATCACACACTAAGGAATGTAGCAGCATATTTTTTTTTAAGTGCTCCCTTTTGTGTTTGGGGTTGTGAAAGGGCAAGTTCTGGTTATTTGCAAACTGAAAGGAAAGTCTTGTACATCCCTAGTCTGAGAGTCAGAGACTGGCATAAAGTAACCCAGTGAGCATCACGGCAGAGTGGGGAGGAGAACCTGGGTCTCCCCAGTCCCAGTCCAACACTCTAACCACTGCACCACACTGGCTCTCCATAGGTTATGCTCAAAGCATATCCTTTCACCCACAGCCCATTGTGGAGCATAGCCACATGGGAATTTCTTAAAAGCAAGAATCAAATTACTGTTACAGAACTGATGGGAAAAGTGAGTCCCTGCAGTCACAAATGAAACAATCCAGTCAGGCAGAATCCACAAACGCCCCCGCCCCCGAGCCCTCCCCTTTCCCCTTTCCTTCTTTTCTATCTTTTGATCAATCCCATTAAGCAGAAATGTTGTTTTGCTTCAGCATTTCTGTTTGCGACCTTTATTATTCCTTTGTGTATTGACTTACACAGTCTGAATGGCAACACATGAGGGTTTTTGTTTGTTTGTTTTTAAAGTTCTCACCCCTCAGTGAAATGCAGGTATAATGCTCACCTCCTTGCACTGAATCAAATATGTGTAGCCTTTCCCAGAGGGAATATCTAAGGATGTGTCACATACAGCAGGGTTGGCAAGGAATAAGATGTCATGAAGAACTGCAGCTGCAGGAAAAGAAGAATTAAAAGCAAAAACAAAAACTAGCAGTGAACCCCCTGCTTAGTATGAGTAAATCTGACACTTAGGGATGAAGAAAGAGAAGAAGTATTATGTAGCAGTTACAGCAGGGGTGGGGCACATTTTTCCCTTGGAAGGAATCTGGTAGAAGCAACATTCTGGTTGGGCAGTGCTGACACCATTGGTGGATGGGTGGGGCTGAATCCAGTTCTGGGGAAGGGCACTTCTTTTCTTTCTCTCTTTTTTTCTCTCTCTCCACCTTTTCCTCTTCCCATCCCTAGCAGGGTGCCAGGGAAGGGACTGATTGCTCTTGCCAGAAGTCTGAACTGATTGCTTGCAGAGAGCCATATGAAATTAGGTCAAGGGGCCACAAGACTAAGATCACAGAAAGCTGTGTTCAAGTCCCACACACAGCCATGAACCTTAGTTGGCAACACAAAACCATGGTTTCCTTTGATGTCTAAAGCTGACAAACCAGCATCTGAAACCATGGTTTGAAGATAGTTTGCAAGCAACAGTGCAAGTAGGCCATTGCACCTGCACAGCTATGGCAGAAGGCCCTAACTGTGGTTTGTCGTATCAGTATGTCAGGCTTGGGGCACAAGAAAGAGAGAAACCAAGAATTCAGACATAACATCACACCATGGTTAACCCAGGGCAATAATCAGGTAACTCAGCCTAACCTACTTTACAGGGTTGTTGTGCAGATAAAATGGAAAGGAGATGGAGGATATATGCCACATTGGAGCCCTTGGAGGAAAAGGCAGAATCTAGATGTAACATATGTACATACATATAGAATAACCTCGTAGGGATGTGCGCGGAGCTCGGCAGGGGGATCGAAGCTCGGCAAACTCGCCGAGCTTGAGCCCAACCAAGCTCCGCTCAACTTACCTTTCCCCGGCTCTGCTCGCATTCTCACGAGCTTCTCCCCTCAGTGATGCACAGGTGACTGAAGCCAGCTTCTCAATTACAGATCCCACTTTCTTTGCAAGACAAAACAAGTTTTCTGTTGGTTAGACCAAAAATCAAAATGAGGAGGAAGCTGGGTCAGGAGCTTCATCCCAGCATCTTTCTTAAGTGGATCACTGAAACAGATAATGTTGACCAGTGACAGCACCTGGGAACCTCATTATCTGGAAGGGCCCACTGATATCAGCTGCTTTGGGGCCCCTTTATCATTTCCCCCTAGCCTGGAACTCCAAGCATCTTTAATTTCCCAACTCCTGAGTAACATCACCCTGGGGCATTGTGGGAAATTAAAATGGGTGGCCCTAGCCACCTGGCAAAGCTTGGGGTATTACTGCCCACCACTGCTGCCAGGTAAGCTTACTATTGCACACCAATAGCGGAAGGGCCCCACCAAACGGCATTCTACCTAGGCCTGGAGCCAGTCTTGGCTAATGTTGTACGTCCTCCATTTTGCCCTTGCTGCAAATACACTGATAAAATTATAAGGAGTTTACAAATGGCCACCTAGAATGCCAGTGGGCATTTCTTGGTTCCTTTGTCACACTGAAAGCTAATTTTTCCTTTTCAGAAACACACCTGAGGTCCTATAGATGATGATTTCCATAGGCATGTTCAAATTGTATCACAGGGAGCCAAGAAAATGACTTTAAATTTGCCATTGCGGGCGCTGAATAAAAATATCCCACAATCTGCTTTCAACTCTAATTTGGCAGCTACTGGTTTGACAGATGAAAAGTAAAGTTGAGAAAATCCAAAGGACTGCATTAATAATGCCAACCTTTGCAACCAAAAATCTCAGTTTGCAGAGCTTATTAGGGGGTTGATTTTGAAAAGAAAAGAAAAAAAACAGAAAAACAAAAATGAGTTTTGGTAGCCTCTCATCACCTGTAACTTGAATTTTAAGGCAGCAATTAAAGAGTTGTATGAATAAGGTTACTTTTGCTCAGCAACAATCAGGGCTGGTCCAAGATGTTCTGCTGCCTGTGGTGAAGGGCAAGAGGATGTCCCCTTCCCGCATTCCATGAACAGACGCTAATTGGATATTACTTCAATACTGAGGATGTAACAGCATTCTCCACAACACCTGAGGGCAGCCAGCTATCTTAGAGGGCAGAGGACAGGCCACATTGTGGGCAGCTCTTTCCTAACAACTTGCTGCCCATCATGCACCGCTCAGTGCCCACTCAGACAAGTGCTGTAATGCAGTAGCCATTGCCAGCTCCATGCTTTTGAGGGGCCATTGGCAAGACACCCTCCATGGCTCCCCTCCCTCAGTGAGTCTACTTTCTCACTGTCATTGTCACCAACTGCTCTTGCTCCTCATCCTCTTTTTGATTGTTGCTGCCACTTGCTGGCATGCCAGGCAGAGAGCCAGGGAGCAAGGAGGCAGTGGAATCTACTGCTCCTCCTTTTCACCGCCACTGCTATCTAGGCCAGAGCAAGAGGCAGGCAGACAAGCAGGCTTCAATGACGAAGAGGAGAAGCAAGTCCTGGGGGCTTTTGTCAGTGGGCCCCTGATGGGGTGTGGGCCCTCAGCATTTGCCCAACCATGCCTACTCTTGGCACTGGTCATGGCAACAGCGGATGTGCCAGCGTACAGCACAGCAATGCATGTGCATCCACAAGGCTTACTGGAGTGTGGGGACCAGGCTCACTGCTTCTCTGCCTGTTCGCTTCATTGGGGCTTTTCCCACTGTCAGTGGGAGAAGTTGACTAGGTGAGACATCTAATCTGCACAAGCCAGCATTGCCGCCAACAGGGATGTCAACTCAGGAAGATGGGAAAGGAACATCGGAATAACGGAAGCTGCCTTATACTGAGTCAGACCATTGGTCCATCTAGCCCAGTATTGTTGACACTGACTGGCAGCAGCTCTCCAGGGCTTCAGGCGGGAGTTTAGGGCCAGCCCTGGTCCATTTTCAGCTGTTAAACAAACTGTGGATGTGCTAAATAAAGCAACATTTTTTATATATAGTCCTCAGTTCCCGAGCATCTAAATGCCATCCCTATTTAAAAGTGGGGGTATATTTTAGCTTCTAAATTCTTGAGAGAATGCAGGACTGGGAGACTGTTATGAGAGATTTTTGGTGCCAAAGTGTGTGGGAGGGGAATGCAAAGTATCTACTGGAATGGTCCAAACATCATTTGTTAGAATGATTAATTCTCTGTCCTTGCCATCTATTTTGTCTAGGAGTGGCAGAGGGCAAGGAAGGTGAGGAGCTGAAGATAGAATAACTAGAAAAGGAACATAGAGTACAGCTCCCTTGCCATTCCTTTCTGTGCCAGCAAAAGTAATGCTTAGTTTCTCAAAACTGAAGTTGTAGCCCATAAGTATTATACTGGAGCTAACCTTGGTTTCCAACACATTTGACCTTAAATAATGACCCTACTGATGAGGTTTAGGGCCATGTTTTCTTGGAGTCAGATGATTCTCCTGTCAAATTGCTCTGCAGGCAACAAAATGGGCTAAGTGATTGCTGACAAATAAGTAGTCCAGTTTTTTTGTTAATGCCACAACACCTACTTTTATCTCACATCTGTCACAAATAAAATTGATATTTTCTTTGGGGCCCATGCAGGGAACCCTGCCAATTTGCCTGCCGCTGACTACAAATCACCCTTCGCTGAATATCGTCAGGCGACTTGGCTAGCATACACGGTGTTGCTTACTGCATTCAGCCTCCATCCATCAATTCATTTATTAAATATTTATCTCACCCTTCCTCTTAAGATGCTCATGGTGGTATATGCCAGTGAGAAACGCTGACAGGCCTAAGGACACCCACTGAGCTTGGCTGTGAGTGGATCTGAACATGGCAATGTTAGTTTGCAATGCTCCAATTCAGCCTTCCCCAGCCTGGAGCCTTCCAGATGTTTTGGAGTTCAACTCCATCAGCCCCAGCCAGCATGGCCAGTTGATACAGTGTATTAACTGTCTCTTGTAGAAAATGAAAAGCTCACTACCAGGCCAGGTCTAGAACTAAGGTTTACGGTTTTGTTACTAGTGTATAAAACCCTAAACAACTCGGTAGGGACCAGGATACTTGAGAGAGCTCCTTATCCCTTAACCAGCCTGCCTGGTCACTGTGGCCATCAGATGAGGCAGTCCTGGTGGCTCCTCTTGGACCTACGGTACGTATGGAGTCCCCTCGGAGTAGAGCCTTCAGTGTATTGGCCTCCCCTCTGTGGAATTCTGTGTCTGTTGATGTCAGGCAAACACTGACATTGTTTTGTATGTGGCACCTGTTGAAAACTTCTTTTTCTTTTCTTTTTTTAAATTTAAACAACCCTTCCCTCATTGACCAGACATGGTTTTATTGACATAATCTTATTTTAACTATTTAGTTCTGTATTTTTATTCTTTTTTCTTTCTTTTATTGTTCACTACTCAGGAAATTTGTTAGGTATAGAGTGGTATATAAATCCTGTAAATAAATACATAAATAAAATAAAGTGGGGGATGGGGAAAACCCAGAAAACTGGTTATTACTTGGATGGGAGACCCCCTCCTCTAGTTTCCTGCATTGAGCAGGGGATTGGACTCGATAGCCTTGTAGGCTCCTTCCAACTCTATGATCTATGAAGAAGAAGAAGAAGAAGGAAAACACACACCAGATATTCTATTTGAAGTTAAAAAAAAAATCTGACACTTTGGGGAGCATTGACTGTAAGCTGTAGAGAATGAAATTGTGGATTTAAGCCTTTTACATTGCAATACAATGCAGAAGTAAGTCCCTCTGAGTTCCATTGGGCTTACTCCCAGGTAATTGTGTGTAGGATTGCAGCCTTATGCCAATAAATGTATACATAAAGGTAGGAAATATGCAGAAACAAAGTAGTAGACTGAAAGTGCATTGAGAGAGACTCTTTTGGTATTCACTAATTGGTTCTTCTGCCTTTTGTAAGATTGAAGATATATATTGTCAGTATTCTGGGGAATTTTTCCCTTTCATTACAGGCATTCTGATATTATTCTGGGAAGATGCGACAGGTCAGCAGACATGTCTGGCAGGAAAGGTGAATGTATGAAAGATGATCCATGAGGGACACAGGTTGTAAAGCATCTGCTTCTCTCCAAGGATCTGAGTGGAGATTAGACAGGAAGATATGCCATGTCCACAGGGAGCCTCCAGGGGATACATCCAAAATCAATAGTTGGGCAATACCTTTTATTGGGACCAACCAAAATGACACAGAAGTGTGTGCAAGCTTTTAAGAGTTCACCAGAACTGTTAATCAGGCTAGGTCAGTGTTCTCCAACCTTGGGTCCCCAGATGTTTTTGGCCTACAACCAAAAGCGTAGCTGGCTGGGGCATGCTGGGAGTTGTGGGTCAAAAACATCTGGGGACCAAAGGTTGGAGAACACTGGGCTAGGTGGTACAAACAGCAGGGGATGGGGGGAAGAAACAATGAAGCACAAAAATCAGGCTGGGTGTTGTGGCCATGAGGTCTACATTTTAGATCAAGTCTCTAGGTGATGATTTTAGAGTGACATGAATTCATCATTGCTCAGTGCCGAAGATATCAGATTTCACCTAGGATTTTGGGACAAAGAAGCAATGGTTGATCCCCATTTCTAAAAACATAAATGCTGGCTGCAACCCAGATCTCTCTTTTGCCTTGGGCAAAACACACAGGTTATTAGGAAGGCAGAGAGCAGAAGTAAGGAGAAACGTGGCAGTCTTTATATTAACAAAGGCAGAAATAGGCTGATCTTGATGCTGGAAGAGTTTTCTGTTCATGTTTGGAGTTAGAATGTTCTGAGTTCTATGGAAAATCTCCAGCTTCCAAATTCTGCTAATAACCTGTTTTAACATTCTCCCATATTCCTTATTTAGCTCTTCTTTCTTTTGAAGAAAGTGTTTGCAGATTTCTCCTAGATAAGGGTACACAGTTTTCAGTATACCTTTTTCCTTGTGTAGATAATATATCATTTGCATTATCCCAACCCACCCACCCCCAAACCCACCCAAATTTCTTTATTTCCGTGGAACTGCTAGTTTATTTGGATGTTAAGATGTTAACATGGAAATCATGAATCCTGTCCTGTCCGTGTGAAAATAAAATTGTTGAATAGTTATCTATATTATACACTACTTACTTATAATAGAATCATTGGAAGGTGATTTATGCCAGCATCCATCCATGCAAAAAGGCAACAAATCCAGGTTTCTGTGGTTTTTGTTTTAATTTACTCTGAATATGTTTACATATGTGAAATGTTGGCCATTACGATTTTTATTTGAGACATCTTTTAATTCTGCATCACTATAGCAGAGCTACATTATAGCAGAGTGTGTGGTTCAGTCTTTTCAAAGGAGTGCATGTGTACTTATTTTAGGCATTTTCACTGTTCTTCACTCTTACATGCTGGTGCTGCATCCTAGTGGGAAGAGAATAACTGCCTTATCTCCCTGTGCCAGCACTAGGGGCTGTCATGCAACAGGCAGCTACAGAGTCGCATTCTAACATAGGTAAGGCAATGGGCACATGAATAAGAGGCAAGGGATGTGGTTGCACATGGGCTGGAAGTCAGGTACCAGATCAGGCAAACAAGAACAAAGGGCGAGCGGCAGGAGATGTAGTCCCAGACCGACTGGAGGTCAGATGCTGGGTTGGATAGATGAAACAAGGGAAGGCAGAGAAGTGTGGGGAGAAGAGGGTTGCATGAGTCCACGTTGTTCAATATGATGAGTTGCTCAGACTGTGAGACTATCCTAAAAGGAAAGGTTTTATAGGGCTAGTGCCTCTCCATTGGGTTGGGAGATCAACTGTTCAATGGTCACCTTTAGGCTGTGGGTTCAGCTGACAGTTCTCAGGCTAGTACTAGAGCCTAGAGCAGCCTTCCCCAACCTGGTGTCCATCAGATGTTTTAGACTACAACTCCCAACATTCCTGACCAATTGGCCATGTTGGCTGGGGTTGATGGGAGTTGAAGTCCAAAACATCTGCAGGGCATCAGATTGGGGAAGGCTGGCCTGGAGGGTGACATCACCAGGCCAAGAGCACTAGTAGCACTGGAGGTAAGGTGCACAAGGAGACCCCAGTCGGGATTTATACTTGGCTATCAGTGCATTTCCCAGCTATATGTCATCTGCATGAGTCCTTGACAAGGAAATAAGAACAGAACATAAGAAGAGCCCTGCTGGATCAGACCAAGCCAGGTCCATCTGGTCCAGCATTCTGTTCACACAGTGGCCAACCAGCTGCCCGCAGGAAACCCACAAGCAGGACATGAGTGCAACAGCATCCAAAAATGTATAAGGGTGATTTCATATGCTTGGCATGGAAGTATGTTACTTTTTTTATTTGCTGTGAGGAAATGCATAATGTTCTGCAGGCTGTGAGGAAATGTATAATGTTTTCTGCATGAAGATCATGGGGGGTTATGGAAATGGTGATACTTTGGAAGCATTTGTCAACACTTAGAACACTCTGAGATGTGCAATGTGAATAAATGTCATTACAGAAGGCTACTAACCTTCCTGCCTACCTATCTTAGTATATTTTTTCTCAATTTCCCTCCTTTTTCTCAACTATTACCCTAATTCAGGTTTTGAATGGTCTCGGGGCATGATATGAATGTACATGATATGGAAACTTGCCAAAGTGAAGCAGGCCTGAGTATGGTCAATGACTGAATGGGAGAACCCCATGTATGTCTGGGAACCCATGTCTGCTGCCTTGAGTTCAATGGAAGAACAGCATATATATAATGGGTTAGTTCCAGTTTTAGTTAAACTTAGAGTAGTCCCACTGAAATCAATGAGACTATTTCAGTAGATCATCCTTAAGTATATCTAAATCTTGAACCCAACCTTTGTCTTATAATGAGGCATATTTGAGGTTTATCTTGTGGGGTAGATTCATAGATTAATAGATCATAGAGTTGGAAGGGGCCTACAAGGCCATCGAGTCCAACCCCCTGCTCAATGCAGGAAACTAAAGGAGGGGTCTCTGTGGCGTAACCCCACAATTCAGTTCCCTGGTGTATGTCTGCATTAATATGTTTAGTGAGTATAGAATGTTGAACTGAGTGGGTGTGGTTTGTGATGTCTTGGAAAGGGTGGGGGGAGGAGTATATAAGGAGTGTTTGAGTGATGTCAGAGTGGAGAGTTGAGTGAGTTGGGAGTTAGGTCATTGTCTTTTCCTTCTTACAGTTACTCGTGTCTTGTCAGTCAGGAGTTTTGAGAGAAATCAGTGCTTGTCTGAAGAAGTATTTAGAGTTATAGGGACTTAGGTTAATTACAAAGTGTTTGGTGTAGGCAGGTTTAAAGTTATTTTCTAGAACTAAGATTTTGAGAATTAAAATACACTTATTTTTATTTTGTTTGCTACCCAAATCCTACGTGTCAGCTTGTTGTTATTAACCTGCATTACTGTTAAATCTACACACACACCTTTGTACCCACAGTATCATAGATTTAAAATAGATCCTTAACCTGTATTAATCTTTTTACTCATTGGTAGGGGAAGGGTTTCATTTGACCCTCCCCTCAGGTTTTTAAGTGTTGGTGCTTAGCCTGAGAAGGGTTTATGCATATGATCCTAGTGTGAAGGGACTGTGTTGTCGCAGTCTCCCATCCAAATAATAACCAGGCCTGACCCTGCTTAGCTTTCCACACTCAGACAAGCTGAGCCAGTGTGAGCCATAGGCCTGTTTCAGAAATTGCTTGGAGTATGAAATGCTAAAGTAAATGAGATGATAAGATGGAAGGGAGCATGAAATGACTGTTGGGCTGGTGATAGGGTGTGGCTGATTAACAGCTCAGAGAGGAAAGGGTAGGCAGGATTATTTGAGTGAGAATGGGTTTGGAAGATAACTACTTCTAATTGCATCCATTCCAGACTTCAGTTTACTATGAATTTGTTTTCACTGTTCCTCAAACAAACACTCTGTTGTTAAGACCAGGGTAATTGTCAGTGAAACCCATGCTTAAAGGGTTTTGAACACCTACCCAATATATACACCGGAGCACAGTTAAGACTATGGCAGTCTTCCATTGTAACGGTTTCCAGATGGTAGCAATGTTAATCTATTGCAGCAAAAACAATAAACAGTCTTGTGGCACTTAAAGACTAACAGATTTATTCTGGTATAAGCTTTTCTGGACTATAGCCCACTTCATCATAGGCCAATCTCATTACTGTCAGTAGTGAGAAAACTATATGGGCAGTACTTCCTTGAGAAGTTGATGGACTGGGTTGAGGAAGAAAATACACTAGCCCAAGAACAGGCAGGATTTTGTGAAGGAAGCTCAACAGTTGATCACTGCTTTGTAATTTCCCAGATTTCCCAAATTTTAAATTTGTTAAAATCTTGATTTTTATGAGTGGGACACATGCCAGTTTTAATCAATTATTTTAACTAATTATTATCATTCTCTATATTATTGTATTCACTGTGTATTCTGTCTGGTTGGTCTTCTGAATATTATTGTTTTATTTTACTTGCTGGTCTTATGACCGTAATGAATTGAATTGAATTGAAATTTCCCAGTTGATCTATAACTATGGCAAGGAGTATAAAAATCTATGTTGTATTTTGCTTTTGTCGATCTAAAGGCAGCATTTGATTTCATCAGTAGAGAGCGCCTGTGGATGAAGCTGTCACAAACAACTATATATGGTAGGTTGCTTTATGTAATTATCCAGCTTCATACTCAGACTTCAGTGAAGGTTCAAGTAGGTTACTCTGGGGAATTATCTAGGAGCATCCCAACCCCTAGGGGAGTGTTCCAGGGCTGCCTGCTGACCGTCTTTATTTTTTAATCTCTGTGTAAATAATATCACTACTATCTTATCAAATGCTTCATACAACCAAGTATATTTAGGAGCTGGGCCAGTCTAAGTTTTGTTGTATGCTGGGGATACTGTCTTTGTGTTCTCCTCACAGGTGGGATTGAGAAGGTTAATGAGGGATTTTTGCCGTTATTGTGAATCCAAATTGTTAACTATTAATTATGATAAAACACAAAGTATGGCTGTTGGAAAAAAGATAAGAAACATCACAGGAGGACTATGAATGGACACCAGATTTCTCAAGCCAACAAATTTAAATATTTGGGGATCATTTTCACCCACTCAGGATGCTTTAAAACCCATGTGGCACAGGCCAAAGAGAATATAGGCCAAACAATCACATGACTGGTTAAATTCTTTCTCTATAAAGGAGGCAGATTAATTCCACTTGCACTCAAGGTCTGCCAGGCAAAGGCTCTGGGGCAGCTACTCTATGGAACCCAGTTATTTTATTTTGCATAGCTATTAGTGGTTGGATTAAATCTGTTACCAGGCAGATAGCAATGTTAGGATTCTTCCCCGCCTTTTTGTTAGCACAGAACCAGGGAAAATTTTTAGATCAGGTGAGGCAACATATACTAGACTTGGACTTCCATGAATTGCTGGCTGAAAGAAATATGCAAAGAACATCTTCTGCGTTCCCAAGACGGGATATCAGGTGTGTCCTTATATACCCCAAACTCCAAAGGGCACTCACTCTAGCAAGAATGAATAGCTTTCCTTCTGCTATTACGCTGGGACGATATAGAGGGATTCCCTGAAAGAGTGCCTGTACTTAGGTATAATTCCCCAAGACAGAAGTTCATTGAAAGTGGTTGGAGGATAAAGGAAGCCGGGCAGGAGAGGAAATATTAGTATTTCTCCTTACAAACCCAACACACAGGATTATGTTTTACTTTTTTTTAAGTGCAGTTTTGCCTATAAAACAGGAATAGGTCAATTGTATGATTGATTATCAAGATGATGATGTTTGATAGAAGAAGGGAGTGTGTTAATAGTAGGTTTATTTATTTATTTATTTATTTTTACGTTTAAGGGTCCTACCAGGGTAGGGTAGAATATTTGTGTGTGTGTGTGTGTGTGTGTGTGTGAGAGAGAGAGAGAGAGAGAGAGAGAGAGAGAGAGAGTTTTGCTGCTGTTCTTAAATTGTAAATAACTTGTTATTGGGCAGTGCAATCCTATGAAGCTGTCCGTAAATCTCGGAACTTAGAGGATTATGGGCATCCTATTGAAGGTGGGAGCAGCATGGGGGATAGGATATCCGTCGTGCTCCCCTCACCCTCAAAAACATCTGGACTGCCAATTTCGACCATCTAGATGTTTTTCCTCCCCTCGAGAGAAGGAGAGGCTGAGACACCACCTGCATCCCCCCAGGAACGTCCCCCACCCCAGGCAACCGAACACCGTCTTCCATGTTCAGTTCCCTGCTGGTGCAGAAAGGACCGTGCTAGCTACGAGGTGGGGAGGTGAGCACTCCGCTGTGCTGCAACCTCGGAAGAGATTTTCAAAGTCGCAGGGGCTTCCATGCCCAATCCTATGCCCCCCCCCCAGACAAGGTCAGGGGGTCGTAGGATTGCACCCTCAATAACTTTTTTTAATGTGTAAACGTTGTGGATTTCCTTCTGGAATTGCATTATATCCTTGCAATGGCAATTGGCTAAAGCAATAAAGATTGATTGGATTGATGAACTCAAAAGTCTGGGTTTCAATCCCTGTGTACTCAACCATGTTTGTGGTGCTGAATTAGGGTTACCACCTCATTTTTTTTCCTTCCTTTTCTGGCACGCTCCTCATCTTTAAACAGCTACATGGCAGACAGGTATAGCATAGTCCTTTCCATGCTGGAAATGACTGCACCGATTGAATTTGGTTGGTGCAGGTGTGTTTGTTTGTTTGTTTGTTTATTTAAGAACAGCAACAACACCTTACCAACTTTTGCACATTTCTTCATGAATGTGATGGACAGAACTTGAGATATAACAAAAAGTGAATGAAGGAGAAAGGGAAACTGAAGGCTAAGCTGCATGATGCATTAAATATATAATATTAGCATGTATAGTAGGTGACCTTGATGTCTTCATTTACTCTAGAGTACTCTAATTACTCTAGCACATGGCAGGCCCAATCTGGATCAAGACCCCTGAGCATGGGTAGGGGGTTTAAAATGTCTGACCCAGGAACTTTTCTTCCTTTAAATTAAGCTGCTCTCTCCTGACCCGCCACACACACACGTGAATAGGAGATAAGGGGGGGGAATACCTCCACTGGAGGCAGTAAAGGTATTTTCTTTCTTCCTTTGGGAAAGGTGGACAAGTTTATCCCTCACACCCTTACCTGTGGTATACTAAAGTAAATAAAAGTCAAGGAAGAAAATTGCTTTGGTGCAATTAACAATCTACAAGGTTTCGTAGGAGAATGTATATATGTTTGCCAAGTTACCAATTTAGTAAATAAATAAATAAATAAAATGTTAGGATCACCTACACACTATGCATTTAATGTAGTGTGTTGTTTAGCCCTGATGTAGTGTGTTTGTCCATTTCTAGTCTGAATGCACAAACTATCTCTTTCATCCCAGAATGTTGTGTCACAGCGCAATCCTACATGGCTGCTAGACAGCATCTAGACCAGTGGCTCCCAACCTTGGGTCCCCAGATGTTTCTGGCTGGCTTACAGCTCCCAGCATATGCAGCCAGCATGGCTAATGGCAAGGGATGCTGGGAGCAGTAGTCCAGCAACATCTGGGGACCCAAGGTTGGGAGCCAACTGGTCTAGACGGTGATAGGATTTTTCAAGTCCCAGCACTGACCTCTGAAACGTGCTCTGAGGTCAGAGCTGGGACTCCGAACTAGCAGTGCCCTCCCCTCCCTCCACCCTCTCAGCCAGCTTGGAAAGAACCACGAGAGCCGCAACTCCGAGGTTGCCAGAGCAAGCTTGGAAATGGGCTTTTGGGGGAGGGGGTGGGGTGGGGTGGTGGCAAGGAGGGGAGGAGCCAGGCTCCACCAGCATACAAAGTATCCTGGCAGCACCTCATGCTCCTTCCTTCCTGTTCCAAAGCCAAACACTTAGATGGCTGCAGTCAGCTGTCTAAGTGTTTTGCATGGCGAGAGGAATGCGGAGGGGACCTTCACCTGCACGCTCCTCCCATCATGCATAGGATGCCCATAATCCTCTGAGCTCGGAGGGCTATGGGCAGCCTCACTCTGACTGCGCCTTAAGAGGTCTTATCCTGCCTTTTTAATTTTCTGTTTGTTTGTTTCTTTCTGAAACACCGAAACTTGAAAATACGTGCATCTTGACTTTAACCCACTGACAGGTCCAGCCAAAGATATCATCTCACCCATTATGTGTGTCTGCATCTGGTGTGGGAAAGCAAAGCAAGAACAGATTGGCAAATACCTTTGTCTAGAGACACTAAAACTTTTTTCCCCTCCCCTCCAAGCTGGTTCAGCTTGTTTCTATGGTCAACACATTTGTCATGCGATGGTCCGGTTGCATTTCTTTTTACTACACACCGTCTGTTACCATCTAAACTAAAAGGGGGAGGGTGTTGTGCTCACAGTCTGTAGATGCAATATGCCTAGCTGTGACTTTTTAACAATCTTGGGGAAGCGCCATAAAACACAAGCCCAAACTGCAACAGTTTTACTATTAAAGAACTCAGTTTATTTCTTCCAACATAAATCTGTACCTATTTGAAATTACGGAGGGACTGTTAGGGGAGAGAAAGTGCTCAGATACTCAATTTCACCGAAAATCTGGTATTTACGTGCGTTTAGTATGCATCTGGTTGCACGGCCTAAATGTAACACATTTGTTAACCAATAACTCTGCTTCTTAGCTATAGCTATAATTGTGTGTGTGTGTGTGTGTGTGTGTGTTTTAAGTTCAAGTGTGTGCACTAGGAAAAACATATCAACAATTGTATCATTAAGATCTCTTTCACATTACCCTATGTGCAAAACCTATGATACTGAAGTGTGTTTATAATATTGCAATGTTTACAAAATATTGCCATATTGTATCTGGAGTCATAACAGCTAGGGCAAACCATTTGTTTCCATGTTACCACTCAGAAATACAGACAGGCAACTTGTTAAATGAAGAGGCCCATATCTAAAATGCAGGGTTATTATTAGTCACTTCTAGATCAGTATAAAAATGCTATATAGTTTCCCACCCCTCACATATTTCACATCAAAACAAGACTGTGACACAGGGTAGACAGAAACGGTGGGTCCAGTAAGCTTTCTCCAGTAAGCGTCAGGGCTGAATGGGCATTTGAACCTGGATTTTCTACATTCAAATTCAGTAGTGGGTGAATACACTCAACGAACTTACCATGCGGTAAATGTGCAGAAATTTGCCCACTTTTTAAACGTGCACAAAAATGTAGCAATACTGTGGCTGGATTTGAACCATCCCATGGTTGCTGTTGCTCCACCCCTTGTTATGGACTAGTTATGTTGCTATGGAGTGACAATATTAGTTGGAGGATATTCATGGAGAGTAAGGCTATTGATGGCTACTAGTCATGATGGCTATATGCTACCTCCAGTATCAGAGGCAGGATGTCTATGTATACCTGGGTGGCTGGGAAACACAAGTGGGAGGGTGCTATTACATTCATGTCCTACTTGTGGATTCCCGCAAGAAGCTGACTGGCCACTTTGTGAACAGAATGCTGGACTAGATGGACCCTTGGTCTGATCCAGCATTCCTCTTCTTATGTTCTTAGTTCTTCCTGTCCCTCCATGCATTGCAACATACTTCCTACAATGGCCTTCCCCAAACTGGTGTCCTCCAGATGTTTCAGACTTCAACTTCCATCTGCCCCAGCCAGCACGGACAATAGTCAGGAATTCTGGGAGTTATAGCCCAAAGCATCTGGTGGGCACCAGGTTGCGGAAGGCTGTCCTACAGTATACTTGCCTACTTCCTGGTGCTTTGTTTTGGGAAGTAGATGGCTATTCTGTTCCAATTTCTAGCATTGAAAAGCACACTCTGACTTCTTCCATCAGCCAAGGGACCTAGGGCCCCTGGAATGCTGCATCCCCTGCTTCCCAGGAATAACAACAAGGCGAGGGTGAGACCAACCTGGTCCATCCATCAGCCAGAGAAAGAGCAGTTACATGGAGCTCACATTCCCCTGTGCTTCAACTGACATTTGCCCTGGGACTGCACTGAAGTGAGGGGATAGAACACTCTGCCCCACTCCATTGGTCAATGGAACAAGAGCCATCAATTGTTATTCAAGCAAGAACACCAGCAAAGGAAGATCAGCCTGCCCTGAACTGGATATAGATGCCCATTTATAAGTTACCAGTTTGTTTTGGCCTTCAAGAACTGATCTAACATACTCTTCCTTTTCTTTCCACAATGTTGCCCTTGTGTGTCTCATGTCTTTTTAGTGTGTACAGCTGAAGGCAGGGCATTCCTCTCTCTTTCTTAATGTGAGCCTCGTTGTGAGATAATAACTGTCTGAAATTAAAATACAGTGAATAAATACTATATAAATTAAAAAGAAGAAGCCGGTTGGGTTACTTTTAATTCTGCAAAGTTCTCTATTTAGTCTAAGGTATAAAGTGAACATTATTTTTGGATGGTGAAGCACAGTCACCTTTAAAAAAAAATATTCATGGCAATTCTAATGTCTGCAAATGTACACATCACAAATGCAAGAAAACAAAAATAAAACAAAGAGAACCTGAAGATGCTGAACCTTTACTACACATTAGAATGTGAAGTAAAAATAAATAAATCCCCCTACTTTTGCATTAATGCAGATGACCAAGCAAGTATATGGTAGAAAACCTTACAATGTGGGAATCTGATCATCTGTATTCACCCATCACCCATTCCTTCCAATGCATCATTTTGCTGATGATAAAAATGTAAGAATGCCATTAAATATGGTCGGTGAAAGGCTTTCTGTGATTCTTCTCTGTGGAGAACGTACGTGATTCCCCCCTGGTTTATGGTTTCAATTTAAAAGAGATATCAAAAAGCAGAACGAAGGCTAGCTCTTTCTGAAGTTAGTGAAGAAAATATATTGGGTTAAAGCATAAATGTGCATAAAACACTAAGAGGATTTGGGGATGTAGGTTCCAAAGCTTTATCTAAACTGTTTCTGCTTAACCTGCTCTTTGAAGAGCTGGAGGGAAGGGCCGGATGAACTGTGACGGTTACATCTGGGAAAGCAATCAAAAGGAAGCAGTTAAGTTTGTACCATTCAATAGTTGCTGTTTTCTAACCTCACTGCAAAGGGTGATCTCCCCCCCCCCCAGAAGCATTTATTTTATTTCTCTATTTAATTTATTAAATGCCTCATAAAATACATTTCTCTAGGCATTTTACAATTTAGGAGAAGAGGATTTGCCCTGCAAATAATGCCGACAGAGTTTTCAAGAGACTAATATAAGCTCTGTTTGGTCTACCATGACTCTTATATTCTCTTCTCTCTTTTTCTTTAACACAGTAGTTTTTCAGGGAAGATAAATGTGGAAATATCATATTTATTTATTACATCTTTACCCCACTCTTTCTCCAGAGTGGCTCAGAGCAGATTACATAACTTCTCCCCTTTTATCCTCACAGCAACCCGTATGATGTGGGTTAGCTGCAGGAGAGTGGCTGGTTCCAAAACACCCAGTAAAAATCATGGCTGAGTGGGATTTGAACACAGGACGCCCAATTTCTAACCTCTAAGCCACCTCTCAGGATCTTATATACTGAGATCTCCAGCTCCCTCAAACAACACTGCAATTTCTTCCTTGCTATCCCTCTTCCTTGAAACTCCCTTTCACAATCCCTGTGTGATGTCTTGAATGAATGAATATATTTATTACGGTCAGCGACCAGCTCCTGTGTGATGTCTTCGGGATGTATGAAAAAATTGTTTCAGTTTGTTTTTGATCAAGATTTACCCAGTTTGCACCTTCTAGACTGAGCACAGACTCAGACACAATCTATGGTCAAAGTCCGTACATCTCCGAGCTTGCAATGTGATTTGCGGACCCAAAACGATGTGTTCGATCAGCATGCATGCATTTGAAAAAAGTGCATGAAAGAATGCGTCCTTCTGAAAAATGTGCACAAATAACTTTAATCAATGAGAGAAGAATGTGTACATTTCAAAGATGTGCACAGTTGATTTGTACATTTGGAAAAATATGCATGAAAATACGCTTGGATTTTCATGCAAAACTTCAATGAGCCTGAGTTTTGCTGATTTGCACATCTCTAGCTCTTCAGTCTTCCTTGCTTTAGATTCCTCATCAAAATCAACCTTTTCCATAAAGTCTTTGGGACAGCTCCTTAGTCCCCAACTTGCTCTCCCCCAGATGTGTTGGACTACAACACCCATCAGCCCCAGCCAGCATGGCTGATGGTCAGGGATGCTAGGACTTCTAGTCCAAAACTTCTAAAAGACACCAGATTGGGGAAGGTTTTCCTACTGCAACTAAGCCTGCCACTAACCCTAAATCGACGTAACTGAAATAATCATACCGTCTTCCCATTCACCCTAGCCTCTGCTTCCTTCCCCTTACTCTGTTGTTTCTGCTGTGTCAAATTTTAGATTGTATCATTGTAAGCTCCTCTGGGCAGGGAGCTGGCCTCTTACATTCAGTAGAGTGTCATGCTCACTGTTGGCTCTATTGAAATAAAATCTTATTTATTTCATATTCTTTTTTAAAAAATGTGAAGGACTGCCAACCGGTCCTTTACTCAAGACCAGAGATCAAAGGTGCAAAACTGCCAGCCTTAGCTCTGCCGTCTTGACTTGATTCTCTCAGGGCCTTGCCCTTGGTCTATATACTGGATTTAGCACTGAACCATGGAGGAACCACACACACCGTGTGGGGTAAAGCTAGGAAAGTTTATTTAAGGTAAACAGATTACAATAAAAGGTGGGAAATGAGGGAAGAGGGAGAAAGGTGGGGAGACACTTTGGTATATACAGTAGAGCTACAAAAAAACAAAAACTAGTTCCTTTACTATATAAATACCCAGGCACTTACTCCTTGCCTGGGGGTTGCTCTTCTTTAGGGCCTGCCTCAGCAAAAAAGCCCTACTCTGCGCTCCTTCATGTCTAGACAACAACCCAAACCAGAAGCCACAGCAGCAGTATAGATTCCCCCCCTCCTTTCAGTGGCCCAGCTGTCTTTAGCCAATATCAGGATGAACTTCATCTGTGCTAGGAAGAAGAGGGGTGGTTCCTTGCTCATGACTAGAGGGCTTATTATTATTATTATATATAATAATAATTTATTTATTATATTTATACCCCGCCTTTTTTCCTGCAAGGAACCCAAGGCGGCTTACATAATCTTCTTCCTCCTCTCCATTTTATCCTCACAACAACCCTGTGAGGTAGGTTAGACTGAGAGTCAGTGACTGGGCCAAAGTCACCCAGTGAGCTTCATGGCAGGAGTGGGGACATTTGGGAACATTTGCATGTGAATAGCTGTGGCACTGAGACATCAAAGACATGGGGGACTCTGAGGTGTCAGGGCCCATCAGAGCCCATCAGTACATTTGCATGGGTTTCTCAACCTCCAGCTGGGATTACCTTGTTTAAGCGTGTGGAGGTGTGTGTGTGTGTGTGTGTGTGTGTGTGTGTTTGTGTGGTGCAGGAAACTATGACACTTTTTCTTCACAAAAAAAGTATTTTTAAGCCTTGTTTTAGGGCTACTTGGTCAGAAAGCAACATGCAGAAGAAGTGAGGAACAAAGAACACATGAAAAGTGATCACATCAGAACAAATGTACGGATGCCTTTGTGAAGCTGCTCTGGAAAGAAAAGTTATGGGATCAGTCAAAGACAGCCATGAAGAGGTCGGTCTTCAAGGCCCGCCTAAATGCCAGTGTAGAAGAGGCAAGGTGTAAGTCTATTGGAACAGGACTTCCAGATAATTGGGGTCACTCCTGAGAAGGCCTTGACTCTTGTGCCCCCTAACCTTGCTGACCTTAACAGCAGGAAGCCAAAAAGGACACCTAGGGTAGATCTTACTTATGGGCAAGATTGTATCCCATAAGTAGGAAGGTGATCCTTTAGATAATCAGGTCCCAAGCCATTAAAGACCAGTATTTGAATTGCTTTCCATCTTGTACAAAACCACCCACTGTGCATTTATTTATCTTTTTCAATTGTACCACTCTTTGATATTTGTGACTGGCAAGGTATTTGAATCTTTGTGTCCTAGGGGAGGGGGAGAGAACAGAAATCCTTAAACATTCATCCATGGTCCAGAGGTTTCTGTGGCTGCTTTAAGGGATTAAATATGGCTTATGAGTTACCCACTCTTTCTCTACAGCAGGGGTAGGCAACCTGATATTCTTCACATTTTTGGACTACAATTCCCATAATCCCTTACCATTGGCAAAGCTGGCTGGGGCTGATGGGAGTTGTAATCTGGAGGGCACCAGGTTGTCTAACTCTGTTCTACAGAGTGCAGGGAGACTGCATTAACTAACACAGAAAGAGAGAGAGAGAGAGAGATGTGTGTACACCTGCACACACTTAACTTGAGTGACTCATGTTTAGTACTCAGAAAATGGCTTCTAGCTTCCTGGAGGCAAGCAGTGCAGGGGACTGGCATGACAACCAAAGTGGTGCAAGTAGAATTGTGCAGAAGCTTAAAAAATAGCAAGGCATACATAGTCTCTTTTTAGTTTGATCACTGCAGAAGCATTTAAAATGGCTCTTGTCATCAAGTATGTTGTTGAGCATGAAAAGAGAGAAGGGATAGGAATATATCAGGGTGCATTTGCCATGATGCTCCAGAATGTTGTGCATAACGCTCTACTTTCCCCGTTGTTTAATGCAGAGGCCAAGCACTTGACTAAATGGTTCCTGGTTAATTAATTACTCTGAAGGTCTGCTAGAGAAAATGAAAAGGCCAGTTCACACAAATGGAACTATAATTTAAATAGTTCTCAGTTGCCTGAAATTCCTGTGTGTGTTTTCCACACAGGGCCTAGGGATGAATGTATCAGCCTGTTTCTGGTCAATATCTGTTTCACATCTATCCAATCATACGTCTGTTCCATCCAGTTTCCACATCAGCCTGCTTTATTTTTAAAGCATGAAAATATGCAATTATATTTTCATATACAATTGAATCTAACAAATACATTTTGTATGCAACTTTTCCTAACATGCACATTTTTGTACACAATGTTTGAGCCAAGAATTCCATCGCAAAAATAAGACAAGTGCACAGTCTGAAGCATAACTGTGTTCTGATCTGCATATTAGTTCAGGATTGTGCCAAACAGGTCAGTTCACTTAAAACTATGGACCAAGCCCAGGCAGAATTCTCCCCCGTCTCTAGCGAGGGTCTTTCCTAGTTGACTTGGGAGTGGGACGCTTTCTGGGTGGCATTGCTGCAGATACACTTGGGATAAATCCACCTCGAGCAGAATGGAACTGCATGTTCTTGTCCCAAACCAGACCCCAACCTCTGCTGGTGATGATATAGGAAGCTACCTTATACCAAATCAGACAGTTTGTCCATAGATCTCAATATTGTCTACTAGGGCTGATAGGAGTTCCCCCCTCCCCACACCACAACACCGGAATGAAGACACACAAGACAGTTCATGCAGTTTAAGGGTCACAGCTTTATTAATAACAAGGGGCTACCATGAGCAGCAAGTTCCTAACATTTATAACCAAAGTGTGGGCACTGTGTAACTTGTGAGATTTCCTCTGTCTCCATGATGGATCATCATCAGGGCTTTTTTTCTGGTGGAACTCACCGGAACTGAGTTCCAGCACCTTTTCTTCTATTAATTGCATTACAATTTAATCGCCATCTACTCCCGAGGAAATGTAATCCAAGAGTTCCGGTACCTTTTTCTCCAGAAAAAAAGCACTGATCATCATCATCATCATCAGGCGATCACTCGTGACCGAATAAGATTGTGGTTGGAAGATGCCTGTGCGTGAAACTGTTTTATGTGGGGAGATCGGTGCACAACGAATCACCACACAAACTTGACAGAGTACGGCAAAGATCCAATAGCACGGTTGCCCTGACGATTGGAAAACCATTCTCTGCTGCAGCCTTCATCCGCCTTCACAGCCGTTGTAATTTAGGTTTAATTATCTTCCGCTTGTTCTGCCGTTGAGGACTTTATGTTTTGGATCATTCTTTGTCTGGTTCCTCTCCCCGGACCTTACCGTCATGGGTGACCCTACTGGGAGTACATAGCTCCCGACGGCATTGCTCACAGGGTTCATCGGAACACGCAAGCCCACTCACCACTTCAAGGTGACGATCCGGCGAGGGGCCCATGATGGATAATACCACCCTGGCTCATTGTCATTGCCCAAATCCATCAGGTTTCTGATTCATGCCTAGCATAGCCTGCTCACCCTTAGAATGAGCTGAGGAGTGGGGTGAGGATACTGTTCAGCTCCACCATCATTTGCAGTGATTGATGGGCCAAAACCTCCAGGGCCTAACAGTAGTTCCCTTCCCATCTCTCTCTGACCCATCCAGTAACGAGAAGAAGGATGGGTAACCATCCCTTCACCCTCCAGGCGCCTCAAGGTGCTTACTGGAGTATCCTCTCTTACTTTCCTCCCTGCCATCTCTCCCTGCCAGTTATAACCGAGGACAGAATTAACCAGTTATCCAAATCAGTCAGACCCACAACCTGATTGTCGTAAGCAGTATGGTGCAGGCCAAAAAAGGTACACCCAATAGCTAATCCAGGGAAATCCCAGAAAAATCATACTTGGTCTCATAAGGGTGGCTGGCTAACCCATAGTCTCCAATTGCCCCCAAAATTCCGGGACCCTCACGAAAACCCTTAAGCCATCACGGCTTCTTACTTTGTCAAGCAAAGTCCTGAATTCCCCTGCCTCCTGCAGCTGCAAGCTACTTAAAGGGGCCATGGGCAAAATTGCAGCTAAGCTTGACAAAGCTTGCCCCTTTAAGATAGCTTTACTTAGGCTCGAACAGCCACAGTAAGCAGGGAGGGAACAGACACATGCATGTGTGCGCGCAGGCGCACACGTGCTCTACCTGCTGCCTCTGCTGCACGTTGCTGTAGGAAAGGGATTAGCTGGGTGATAGCCTGGACTGAGAGAGAGGTGAATGAGGGAATTTATCACATGATTCCTATCTTTATATTGCCACAGATTTCATTCCCTAACATTGCTGACTCTTTGCCTCTAACAGGTGAGTTTACAGTGTCAGAATGAAATGCAAGAAATTTCCCCTTCTCTCTGAAGCTTCATGTTTGGGGGTGTATGAGCTCTACTACAGAGAGGGCACTCTGGAGCAATTATGTCAATTGCCCAGGTCATTTCTGCATTCCACAGGTTCACCATGCCCCTTGGGGTGGGTGGGTAACCTTCACCTGTTGAATTTCTGCCAATCCTGGCAATTTTAAAACAAAAAGAAAGAGATTGCCCTGCAAGCACTGAACCCCCCATGAAAAGCACCAGATATTAACAATTATGGGCTTAAGTAAGGGGGGGATTACAAAAGCCACTTATAAAATATTATAAAATAATATATAATATAATAAATAATGTAATAATTATAATTATATAATTATAATATATGAGAGCCAGTGTGGCGTAGTGGTGAGAGTGTTAGACTGGGACTCGGGAGATCCAGGTTCTAGTCCCCTCTTGGCCATGAACCTCACTGGGTGACTTTGGGCCAGTCACTGACTCTCAGCCTAACCTACCTCACAGGGTTGTTGTGAGGATAAAATGGAGAGGAGGAGGAGGATTATGTAAGCTTCCTTGGGTTCCTCGCAGGAAAAAAGGCGAGCCATAAATATAATAAATAAATAAATAATTTTTGTGTGTTTCCTCTAATAACTTTTGTACTTGACCATGCCCTTTGGTTGCTTAGCTATACCCTTGGTCACGCCCTCATGTTGCCTGGCCACACTCTCTTGATCACACCTTCATGTTGCTTAACCATACCTCTTACAAATTCACATGTGGTGTGTCCCTATTTTCATCTGTGAAATGTTGGAGGGTTTGCTACCCTCATACTGCTAACCAGAAATGGGTGGGTAGAATCCTTTGTTCACTAGATAGAGGAATCTGATTGGTGGTGTGGCCTAATGAAGCCTCACACAGTCCCTGGATTACTTGAATGCCATCTGCATTGTTCTGTTGCCATGCCCAGACTGAATTCTATTCTCCTTCTCCAGGCTCCTTGTCCAGCTGACTACTACTAGTGTGGAGTGTTTGCATCTGAGGCCAGTGAAACAGACTGGGGATTCTGCTGGTATACCACCCACCCTGCTACTGAGCAGTCTCCCTACTTGAGCTGACAGAGGTGGCCTCAGATGTGATGCTGAGGTCCCCCAGACTGTTGGTTTTGGGGGGTTCTCAACATTCATACCGAGGGCACCTTGCCTGGGGCAGCTCAGGATTTCATGACCTCCATGACAACCATGGGACTGTCTCCTTTTCTCAACATGTCATTGGCCCAACACATGTAGCAGGGCACACTCTAGACCTGTGGGGTTTGTTTTGTTTTTTGTTGTTTTTAAACAGGCATGGGGATGGGGATCTGAAGGTGGGGGACTTTGATTCAGTCCCATTGTCATGGTCAGATCACCTCCTGTTGTGGTTTAGACTGATGGCAGCTTTTTCCATCTGCAAGGATGTGGGACGTATTAAGATGGTCTGCCCCTGGAGGCTAATGGATCCAGATGGTTTCCAGAGGGCTCTAGGGTTTTTTTCCTGGCTGATTTGGCTGGCAGTTCTTTCAAAACCCTGGTGAACCTGTGGAATGCAGAAATGACCTGGGCAATTGACATAATTGCTCCAGAGTGCCCTCACTGTAGTAGAGCTCATACAACTCTGTGATATACCCCAGAGCTGAGCGATGAAACAAAAGAGGAGATGAATTGAGTGCAGATGGAGAAAAACTCCTAGTGGATGCAGTACAGACTTGGGTACGTGCCTATAATCAGGTGTATTTAGGGACAGTGAGGGCAGCAAAGAAACAACACCTCGCTGCCTGAATTCAATCTCTATCTGCTGCCCAGTGGAGCTTTTCGGGGCCATCTGGGGCCTATTACATGCTGTCCCTAAGGGTACTGTAGACCCATCTGAGGCTCTCTGTAACATTTGCTAGGCACTTCCAGGATAAAATCTTTTGCATTCGCCTGGGATGTAGACTCCAGTGTTACAGCAGCTGTATCAGGTGAGCTATTCAGAGCACAGCCTGGTCCAGTTTTCTTGGATGAGTTTCAGTTGGTGCAGCTCAAGGACAGTTGATGAGGTGTTTGGACAGGTTTGTGAAACCACCTCCGTACTGGATCCTTTCCCCTCTTGGCTTATAAAAAATAGCAGGGAAGGAAGAGCTGGCTGGGCCAGGGAGGTGATTAATGCCTCCTTGTGAGAGGGAGTGGGCCCATGCTTTCTGAAAGAGGCAGTGGTAAGACCACTCATAAAGAAATCCTCTCTGGACCTGGAAGATTTTAACAACTTCAGGCCAGTGGCAAATGTTCCTTTCCTGGGCAAGGTATCTGAGTGCCTCTCGGTGTGTGGTGCTCCATGTGAAATGAAATCTGGATCTCGGGGTTCATTTGACCTAGGGGTCTTTCAGGCACTGAACCAGTTTGAACACAGAGTACTACAAAACCCATTTGGGGTGAAACCACGACAAGGTTTATTTCTGGTAGCATCTTACAACAAGATTAGGGAAATAAGAGAAGCACACAAAATAGAGAGACACTTTAGTACACAGTAAAGCTATAAAACAACAAAGACCTGATTCCTTAAAATCTCTCAAGCACACACCTGTTACCTGAGGGTGTCTTCTTCAAAGGGTTAGATCCAGCACAGCCTTGCCGCCCGATAGAGAATTACCACACCTACCCGAAGGTCCAAGATGGGTAAACCCTTACAAGGCTTGCTTTCCCTAGTGCCTTCAAACCAGCCAATTTTACCAGAGGCTGTCTGGGGTCGGTTCTTGAGGGGGCCCCCCCCTAAAGGCTCGGGCCCCTCGCTGGCACGCTGCCATGCCGGCACGCTACCAAAAAGGACTGACCAAGAACAAAGGCTTACACGTGGGGAAATAGCTCATCCCCCTCCCCTTTTCTGTAACCTTCTTGTTTCAGCCAATCAATTTGAACTTCACCTGGCCAGGCAGGGGGGAGGGAACTGGCCAGGCAGGGGGAACGGGAACTGTGAGTCATGGCTTGAACTATCTGCATTACATCTGCATATGAACGCTTTCAGCCTGGCTCCTCCAGACCTCTGGGCGCCAGGCCCCATCTTATGTTCCATCACCTTTTGCTTCCTCCCAGCCCCCACCTGGTTTACTCATGAGGAGGCGCGTGTGTGTGTGTGTGTGTGTGTGTTTGTTTGTTCCTGCATGCATGCATGCAGGAACCCTAAAAACTCTTTTCTCTACACGCTAACTATGCACACCCCACCCCAGCCGGTTCACACCTGAGGTGTGTGTGTGTACCCCCAAAGGCTCGTTTCTCCACAGTTGCCCTGTATGTTAGGAGAGAGACAAATGGGAATGTGACCCTGTTGACACTCCTGGATCTCTCAGCAGCTTTTGATTCCATCAACCATGGCATCTTTCTGGAGCTACTGTTTGAGCTGGAAGAGGAGAGTACTGCATTGCTTGCAGTGGTTCTGCTGCTACTTGGATGGCCAGCTCCAGAACATTGTGCTTGGGGAATCTTGCTCGGCCCCATGGATTCTCCAGCATTGAGTTCTCCTTTGTTCCCCATGTTACTCAATATCTAAATGAAACCACATTGAGTGGGGTCATCTGGAGTTCTGGAGTGCACTGTCAGGTATGCTGATGACACACAGCTCTACTTCTCCTTTTCATCTTCATCTGGTGAGGCTGTCGATGTGCTAAATCAGTGTCTGGCTGTGACAGTGGACTGGATGAGGGCTAATAAACTGTTCAATCCAGACAAGACTGAGATGCTGTTAGCGGGTGGCTCTTCTGACCCGATGGAGGGTGCTCAACCTGTTCTGGATGGGGTTATATGCCCCTTGAAGGATCAGGTTTGTAGCTTGGGGGATCCTCGTGGAGCCATCTCTGTCACTTGAGGCTTCGGCTGGTGGCTGAGCTATACCCCTATCTGGTCAGGTATAACCTGCTTTCTGTAATGTATGCACTGGTAACCTCCAAGTTAGATTATTGCAATGCACTCTTTGTGGGGCTGCCCTTGAAGACTGTTCAGAAGCTGTGACAGCCAGACTAATAACTGGGACCAGAAGGTCTGAACATATAACACCAATTCTGACCTGCTTGCATTGGCTGCCTGTATGCTTCCAAGCCCAATGGTGCTGGAATTGCTGGTTTTAACTCATAAAACCTTACCTGGTTTGGGACTGCAATACCTGTTTGGAACATCTCTCCTGATCTGAATCTACCCATACACTACAATCAACATTTGAGGCCTTCCTCTGAGTGCCACTTCAGAGGGAGGCTCAGAGGGTGGCAACAAGTGATAGGCCCTTCTCAGTGGTGCCCTCCCTCGATTATGAAATGATCTCCCCACTGAGGCCCGCCTGGCACCAACTCTGTCATCTTTTTGGTACCAGGTTAAGCCTGCCCTCTTTTCTCAGTTATTAAATGGCATTTAATATTAATGGCATGATGGGTCATTTCTGTCAGCTGGTTTAACAGGTCTAGTTTGTACTGAAATTGCTTTAACTGTTAATTGTTTTTTAAAAAATTATACCGAAACACTTTATGTGGGATATTATTGTATTTGAGTTCTGTGTTTTTGTGTATTGTTGTGAATTGCCCAGAGAAGTTTAGCTATTGGATGGTACAGAAATGAAAATGAAAATGAAAATAATAACAACAACAAAACAACAACAACAATAATGATGATGTGAGAGGAAGGGTTCCACCTGTAGAAACTTCCTCCTCCCCCCCTCAGCTCACCCCTCAGCTCACCCCATTCATCGGGGTCTCCTGACTCTCTGCGTAGCATTTTCAGAGGGTTGGAGGGGCTTCTATTAGAAGGTGGAGTGGGGTCCACTTCAGTCAACACCATTGATCCAGTTTAAATTTGAATCCGACCCATAGGGTTTCAAAATTCAGGGTTCTAAGTCATGTGGAAAATCTTCATGGATAGAGTCAACCTCTACATGTGGAGGACAATGACTCACAATCGATAGGGCAGAGGTACTGTACTCATCCCCACTTTCCCTCCTCATGTGTAGAGTGTACATGTGCATTGCAACTTACGTAGGGCTATGCTGTTGTGTGAATGTGCTTTTAAGAGCATACAATACAATGTTGTGGAGCTGGGGAGTGGCATTTCCTGCAAAAACACAAGAAGAATGGGTTGGTAAACACTAGTCCTAGCTGGGAAGATTACCAGTTGTGCATCATAAAGTCCTTGTGACTTTGTTTCCTTGATGATTTCCCCTGCCCGCCTCTCTTTGATATTATTGTGTTTTATGTTGCAGAGCATTGCTGGTATTTAGCTTTCCCACATGCAGATATTTTCAAAAGCAAGCCCATTAAAGCATATATCTCCTGCTGAGCAACCTGTAGGCTTGTTTTGGTCCTATTTATAACAGATGTTTATAAGGCTGATCACGGCAATGAATACAAAGTTGTAGGCACTGTACGAGTTACAGTAATTGCCTTTTTTCTACTTTTAATTCCATGCTTTTTTTTTATAAGAGAGAGAGAAAGAGAGAGAGAGAGAGAGAGAGAGAGAGAGAGAGAGAGAGAGAGAGAGAGAGAATGGGGTTGTGGAGAGTGGGGGAGAGAAAGGGAAGTTGAACATCTCAGAATAAAGAAGAGAACCTGAGGATTGGATGAGTCAGGAAGCTGTTATTGCAGCACAAAGATGATCGGCCATTTTAAATTGCTTCAAAAGAGAGTGAGTTGACTCATGCATGCGCCTCTCATCAAATGGTGACTTATGTGTAAAACAGATCAAAAATTAGTCATAATCACAAATGCAGGATGTTTCTATGGACACAGTTCACGTATTCAACTGCAACCCACTGACATGATTGGTGGAGGCTGTCAGGCTGAGAACCAGGAATCCAAAGCTATGTGCGTTGTTTCCCTCATATGGTGGACCACTAGGGCTAAGGTTGGAGTACTTCTCTAAAAGGTTCCTTGGCACCGGCCATTGGCTCTTATCACTAGGAAATACTACTTTCAAGAACTGGTAGCACTTAGACTGGGAACTTTTGGTTCCCTATACAGGTGCCCCATATGGTGAGCTACCAGAATTGCAGTTTGGAATATCTTCTTAGTCCTATTCAGGCATCACATGAAAAAGGCTGGGGCTGGGCACGTGATGAGCAGTGAGGTCTGCTTGGGCCTTCTTTTGCTCACTTGAATGCAAGTAGGAACCTCCACCCAGCCAGAAACTCTGCTTTATCAGGGTTCCTGACTGTGCAAACGGTTCTTTGCATATTCAAACAAACATGAGTAGAGGTCTGTTGTAAACCTCCCTGATCAACGTGGGGAGGTTGGGAACTGAGGGGGCAGGAGTGCATGTGTGAGGATGTTGGGGGTGAGGGCTGCGAAGGCCACTTTTTGTCTCTTTTACTCATGTACATATGCCCTATTCAGGCTTAATTCAGTCAGTGAATTATTATCTGGCTCTGGACTGACTCTGCCTACTCAGACTATCCATTGGGCACTTCTAGACAGGGAAGGCTATATGTGTGGACCAGGACTTTGCCTGTGCAATACTTTCCCTGCCTCTTCTGTGTGCTCCTTTGCTATGATTCCCTGGCAGAGTTCTTTGGTTCTGGACTTCTGCCTGACAGCTGCATATGGCTCTGAAAACTTTAAAGCAGGGATGTAGTGGAACCCACTTGAACACTGCCTATGGCTTAGGTCTGACAATAAAGTGTGTGTTTGTATGAACAAAATATTTTGTCAGGAAATGATTCAGGTATAAATAGCCACAAATCTTCTGGCTTGAGAACTTCATTTTACCTAGCTCGCAACTTTTCACCTTTGCAAAGCAGAAATTGAGAACTAGTATGGTTGAGTGGTCAGTCTGTTTAGATGGATCTTGAAGTTACACAGGTTCAAATAATTGCTTGGCTTTTGATCAGGAGCTCTCATCCTACATCCCCGAATTATAAAATGAAAATTAATATGACTTAGCTCTAGGGATGTGTGTGGAGCTCGATTGGGGGGTGGAAGTCTAGCAAATTTGTTGGGCGCGACCCCCCAAGCTCCGCTCGACTTACCTTGCATAAGTTGCCGTAAGTTGCATATGCCCTAACATGCCATAAGTTGCATATTTGAATCATTCTCACATCCAGAACTCCACAGACTGCATGGCAGTACATCAAGGGAAAATGTTTAAGCCTAGCTGCTCTGGTGATTTGCTATTTTCAACCTTTGCGTCTTTCTTTCTTTCTTTTTTGTTTGCATGGGGGACATTCAAGCATATGACTCTCCATCTGCATTCTGTAGCAATACATTCCTTCTAGAAATGGACCTCATATTTGAATTAGCCATATATATTATGCTGACTTAGGTCTGGGGGGAAAGAAGTTTGCAGCATGAGTGCTCGACAGGGGAGCACCCTTGCTCCCTACAAGCAGAATTGAAGGAGGCACATCTCAGCCTCCAATGGAGCTCCACCTCAATTCTGCTCACTCCTTACCCATTCAGACCATTTCTGGTGCTTCCTGAGTAGGGATGAGTAAGAATTTTGGCAAATTGACAAATCCATCCATTCAAGCCCAGGGCTTTGAGTGCTGAGCTCTTAAACATCTGGTTTTCAATCCCTGTGTATTCAACCCTGAATGTGCTTCATTAGGATTGTTGCCACCTCTTTTGTTCTGACAGGCTCCCCCACTTTAACAGACATGTGACAGGCAGGTACATCATGGTCCTCTCCATGCTGGGAAAAGCTGTGTCTATTGAATTTGGCTGTGTAGATGGGTGAGAATTTTATTTCAGTTCCATTTTCTGATAAGAATCTACCAAAATTCATGAAGTTCCTATTTGTGAAAGAATATATATAGTAACTGCTACTGATGACACTAGGACCCAGAAATAATAATCTGCTGTGCCCAAGCACAGTGTAATAATTATATATTGCTGCTGCATAAATGAGCATTAAAGTGATATTTTTGTTTGTTTGTTTAATTTAGAGAAATGTATTTTAAAAATAGTAATTCATAATGTTAAGATTGGTGCAGCTATTGACCTTTCTCTGACTTTTAACTAACAAAACATCCCCCCCCCCCCCACCTTGTCTCCAATAGCCAGCTCATTCTGTTTTCAAGGGGAGCTGGCAATCCAGTTCTCTTATCTGTATGCGCATCCTGGATATTGACCAAACAAGAAGGTCAGACTTCTCTAAAGGTCAAGATGGCTTAATCTAATACCTGGGGTACTAAGTGTTGTAGCATCATGACTTATAAAGCAATTAGGGAAACCCAGAGGAGTTCATGTGTGCACTGTCCTTATTTATCAGGGACAGGTGTTTTTTTTCTTTTCTTTTTCTTCTTTTTGCACCAGCTCCTAGGAAGCCACTGTTTCAAATTTTGCCTATACGGATGCTTGGGTGACTTTTTTTAGTGTGAGTTCCAAGAGCTGTTATTCTTCAGGGTTCACCTCCTTCCTTAGGATCACTGGAACTTAAAAATCTTGGAATGGAGAACTGGAGCATGAACACTAGGATATTACGTGTTGCATAGGCAGCTATTTGATATAATACTGTTGTTACTTTGAACTTCTGACAAGCTATTGTATGAGAACTGGGCCTGTCTTTCTTTCCATTTTCACTGTAATCAAAAGAACAAAAACTTTTTGGGGTTTTAAATTGGTGGAAGATAGGCTATTTAAGAGCAAATTCTTTAAAAAAACATATTTCAGTTTCAGTGAAGAGTTAAAGTGACAAGTTCATTCATGTGTTTTTAAAAAGAGATGGAAGTGGTTTGTATGATGCAGAGTTCCATATAACACAGCATCCAGGTTTTATTACTTTTATATCAGTGGGACACAGTTTGACCTAGTTTCCTTCACTATACAAGTGCGACCTCACATGCATAAGTAGTGCAGTTGATGAAGTAGAACCTTCAGGAAGGTATACCAGTGGGAGAGGGATCAGGCAGTGTTTTTTGGCCTTGCAATTGGAAATCTGAGAACTCCCTATTTTCACCTGTGAAATACTGGAGGGCATGCCTGTTTTACATCCTACTTGTTTTTCAAACTAGAAGGGGAGGGAACAATATTCCAGTAACTGACATTAGAATGATGTTGTATTAGATGTAACACTGGAAAGTTATGAACTGTGGCCGAGTAAAGAACACTGGAAAGTTATGAACACTTCTTGGTCAAGTTGTTACTTTAGTTAAAGAATTTTTGTTTCTATTAAACAAAGGCTGGTGGGGGTGGGTGGTTAGGCATGCATCCTTAATTAATATAAGAATGGATGAATGAGTGATATTTGAGAATGCCAGAATTCTCTGAACATCATCTCACTGTTCGTCTTGTGCCCAATTCCCATTTGCTTTTGCCGTTACTGACCACTCTTGAGCAAACAGGAAACTTGTACAAATCAAGCAGCGATCGAACGGGAGATTTGCACAGGTTCCCTCAAATTTGTGCACATTTTCTAATTTGTGCAACTTTCCTCCATAGACTAAAATGGGGCTGATTTTGTCTAAGAAGGAAATTTGCACAAATTTGGAAATCTGCGCAAATCAAACTGGGAATAAGGAATGAGACGAACACAAGCATGTGTTCAACAAGTTAATAATATTTTTGGTGGACTTGCATTTGGAGCTTTGAATGGGGTGTGCTCGTATGTTTTGTGGGCAAAGGCGAAATTCTCATACTTCCATTTAATATGTGGTTGGTCTGGTGATGGTTGGAGTTAAGGATGAGAAGGAGATGCAGATATGGGTCAGAGAAGATGAGAATTGCTTTATTATTTATTTATTATTATTTACATTTATTAATCGCCCATCTGGCCGGCAACCGGCCACCCTTTAGTTGGAGAAAATGGAGTGTGATGGAGAACATTTGTTTTTGCAATCTGCCTAGGGTTTTTTTTTTTTAGCTGTACATATAAAGCAGATGGGCAAAGTCAGAAATCTCTTTCAGAAAACCTTTGGGTATAGAATAAGTTTGGAGGTGGACCGCAATCATATCAGTTGCTTGCCAAGCTGAATTCAAGGTGTTGGTTTTGACCTTTAAAACCCTACACAGCTCCGGTCCAGTTTATCTCAAGGAACGCCTCCAGCAACATCAAGTAGGCCGCTCAACAAGATCTGCCATGGATGGCCTTCTCCTTGTCCCATCAGCCAGAGAAACCAGGCTGGTGGGGACTAGGAAGAGGGCTTTTTCTGTGGCGGCCCCCAACTTATGGAGCTCCCTCCCCAGTGACCTTCACCATGCCCCCTCTTTGATGAGCTTCCGCCGTGCATTAAAAACATGGTTTTTCCGGTGGGGATATGGGGTGGGTTCGGATTTTTTTAAAAAATCTTATATTGTTTTAATTGTGTTTTAATTGTGTTTATTATTGTATTTTATTCTGTTGTACATCGCTCAGGGTGGCCGGGTGGCCGGCTGGATGAGCGATTAAGAAATGTAATAAATAAATAAATAAATAAATAAATAAAATCCACTTCCACCATGTTCACACTCATCTGAACTGAAGGTGGTAAGACAGCCTACGAGGTACCACAGTGCTTTTTAATATTTTCTCCATTTCATCACATTGCTCCCTCTACCCCTTCCTCTGCCTCAGCTTCAGTTTTCTAAGCATCATTAATTGGGAGACTTACAAGCCCCTTGAGTATTCATAACCTGTGTTCTGGAAACTGAATGATGCTAGTCCAGGGGTGGAAAAAAGGGACCGGATCATACTTAAATTAGTTTGTTTTGATTCACATATGCCTGCATTAGTTTGAGTCATTTTATAGAGACCAAACACCATTCTTTGACTTCATTACCCAAATGACCCACGAGGTCCTCCTTTGCTGAATGCAAGCTGCGATCAGTTCTTCTTCACCCATATTATTTGCGGAATCAATACCAAGTTGGATAACCTTGTTCCTGTTAAACAAAGGAGAGTGCTAATCCTTACTACCTCTGCCTGGGCTGTGGGGTGCTTAACTGATTTCATTTGGATAATGTTGTAAGCTGCTCCTTCCTAACTGCACATAATTGGAGCAAATTTATGATTATGCTAATGTATCTGCTGCCGTGCTATATATGGAAGTGAAGTTAATCCAGATCTGCCCCTGTTGCTTTCATAGCTCATTTTGTGCTTCAGCAACGCTTGACAGGAGCATTTCAATTCTGAGCATGCCTGATTTCAAGGGGTGGGGAGGATGATACATTTAGAGTGTGTTATAGACAGTCATTCCGAAATTTAGTTCATGATCCAGGCATTAAACCTCCCCAACAGCCTAATCCTGAGGTGGGGTGGGGTGTCTGAAATGTTAGCCTATTATGAACAATTGCACAATAGCTACCCACGATAAAGGAAAAGGAGTTCAATACAAATTAATCTTTACTGTATTTCTTTCTTTATGAGTTTTTTTTTTAAAAAGGGCAGAGCCTGCTTCTATTCAGATATAGAAATTCAGCAAACTCCCCCCCCTCATTTCCCCCCCTTTTCCTTTGTGTCTCCTGTGGAGACATACTAGATATTCTCCAAAGGGAACTCAAACTGCTGGGAATAATAAAATGAAAAGAAAGCATTAGTGTCTCGTCCTTTAAAGATACTTATTTCAAGTTCTACTGCTTTGGAAGCACTGAACTTCTGGGGGTGGGGTGGGGCACACTGTGACATTAGAGCCAGTTTTTTTTGTAGGAGGCCAAACCTTGAGGAAAGAGCTGCAATTAAAGCAGAATCTGCAGGAATATCAAACATGCAAATAAAACGTGCAGGATGTACCACACTCCCTTACAAATCATCATCCTTACAAATCATCATCCGGCTGCATATCTCTCTGAGCTTTTGTCTTTATGTCCCTTCTGCTTAATGTTCTCCCTTTGCTCTGATCATCATTCTTTTTAAATACTGCGCATTTACATAAACATTTTTCTTTCACCTAATCTCAAAAATTTGAGACTCGGCAAAACAATAGATCTCTCCCACCTAGGAAATATTGAGCTGTTTTGGGTGACGGGTGAATATTGTAAAATATGCAGATAGTGATGATTTGCCAGGGACATTTGACTGTTTTGTTGTTGTTTGTTTGTTTGTAGTTTGCCTGTTGTTTGCTGTTTGTCCTTGGTAAGGCAAGGCATCTCCTGCAGATCGAAGGATCCTAGTTGGCTTGTAACAAGTCCCTACTATATACATAATAGGCCATATATGTTGCATTTATACCCCGCTCTTCAGCAAGAAAAGGCTCCCAGAGTGACTTACAAAGATTAATAAGACAGTCCCTGCCCTCAGGCTCACAATCTAAAAGACATGACACAAAAGGAAAAGGGATCTGGAGGGAGGAGGAAGAATGCAAAACTCAGGCACCAGTTCTTAGTTAAAAAGGTTCTTACAGGTTTTCCTTCATATATATATATATATATATATATATGCACCATGCTGAATCCCCTCCCAGACTTCCACAACCTCTTCACTTCCCTGCAACAGAGGAAGCAGTTTTTCTGCTTCATTTGCAGAATAGTGAGAATTTTGGAGATGTTTCTTAGTGTGCAGTGCTTAAGGGCTTACCTCAGTGTAACAAGGTAGCCAAGGTGTGTGTTTGTAGTAGTGTACTCTTCCTTTTTCAGCTTTGGTTCTGTTCTCCTGTGCTTTGGGGCCTCTCCAGCTGCTTGCGGTTTCTGAAAAGCTCCCTAGCAAGGACTTCCTCCCTTGGAGTTTTCCTGTATTGCTACCTACTGAGTGCCTCAAAGCTGAGTGAGGAGGAGGACATGGTGGTGGTGCAGGGGGTATATCCTTTTAACAAAAAACAAAAATGCCTTGCTCAGTTTTCTTACCCATTCCCTCAATTTTAGGATGTGATTTATTTATTTTCAAATTCCCACCAACAAATGGTTGAAAATAAACAGATTAAAAAATTGGCACAACACACACACACACACACACACATTACATATGCTTTCTCCCTCACATGCTGATTTTCTAAGTGTGGGGAATTTTGTTTTGCATGGAGGAGCATTCTATCCTGTAGTCTGAAGTGGTACAGCCCAGACACAGGTTGACCCGAGATGTAGGCCACATACATATTCATACAGCCTCCATAATGACCAGGGCAATTTCACCCCATAATGACGGCATGTCCCTAGCTCCAGTGGTTCCTAGCTTGCGCAGACCAGATGGAAATACCCCATAGGGCATTTGCTATCAGAAAGGGGGTGGGGGACTAGGTCATCGTACAACTGACTTACTGTCCTAGAATGTCTTCTGGAGACAGTAAAATGAAATGTGGGGGAGGGACAAACTGAAAATATATATAGAGACACAATAACTATTAGGATGTTGTGACTGTGAGCAATATTATTGCCTGGATGACTTTTGGCGAAAGCCAAGTATCGTTCATCCATGCCATGTCCAGCAGGCTTGTTAGTCTGTATGCATTTATGCATAAATATCATGTAACACAGCATCATTTTCACAAATCCCTGGCTTCTTGCTTTCCCCTCCACACCCTTCCCACCATGTCATCTTGCAGAGATGCGAGCAGTGCAGGGTAAGTCTGCTTTTGCTCCTTCTGTCCCTCGCTAACCAACGTGAGGGATGTTGCAGGTGGGGAAAAAAAAAAAGAATTGGCATGGATTCTAATTGGCTGTGATGGTCTGTGGCTGCAGATTTGTTTATAAACTAGAAAATCTACCAATTGCCAACCATCTGCACAAAACAGTGTGCTAATGAATGCCTGTAGCCCGCAGATCCATAAGCTGATTACCCACACATTACAAGCCCTTCTTCTACTGGTTCCCAGCTGAGCTTATCTGTCTGAGTTTGAGACATGGAAATAAATTGTGACTTAACCGCCACTTGCTAATTCCTATAGAGCTGAAAGACCTGCCTCTAAGAATGGATCCTAAGTTTTCTAATGCTTTGATGGAGACTGCTGATTCTGGCTTTAATTTACCTGCTTTGCAATGCCAATTAGCTCTATGAGGCTTAATTTAAGCACACACACCCTGCTCTACACAGTGAAATGATATCTTACAGAGGGTTTCTGGGGATTCAGATGTATACTGAATGGATTCGGATCCACAGCTTATTGCTCCTTAAAAAGAAGTATGAAACCGTAGTAGACATCTTATGATGCTTTTGTGTGCCAGGTCTGGGGGAGAGAGGGAGGTGCTGGGTGGTTCCATGAGTTACCCTGCTCCAGAAGGGTGTTGCTTTAGGACAGGGATGGGAGAAAACCAAGCCTAGGATCCAGCTTCTTTTGGCCTTGAAGGTCATTGGGAAGGTGAAGATGAGCAGAAGTCTGAAGAGGTAGTTGGGAAACAGCCTCCCACCAGACTTGATGATTCAATTTTATTCGGGACATAGGAATCTTTCTTATATAGAGTCAAACCATTGGTCCATCTAGCTCAGAACTGTCTACACTTACTGGCAACAGCTCTCAAGAGCTTATTCCTCTTGCTCTGAAGATCTACTTTTCCTGTCATCACCCCTTTTCTTCCAGCAGGCCATTCATTATTTTCTTTTGACCCAAGAAATCCTTTCATTGTTGATGACATCACTTCTTCGTGTATTAGATGGTTGAATCTGTCAAGCTCAATTTCACTCAGGTTCTTTCTTCCCCCTGCCCTACTTTAAAGTTCGTTCCATCTCATTTCCCCATTGGATTGTGACTTTGTTGTTGTTCACAAGACAATTTGTGTGGATTTTCATGTGCATGTTTTAATCCCTCCCCAAAATATGAATGGATGTACACATTTTAAAAAAAATGGGCCTGTTTTTGTGTGCAAGTATCAAACATACACATTTTAAAATGTTTTCCAATGAATTAAGCATTTTTGTCTCCATTGTTTCAAATATATGCATTTGCGCACGTAGAGGAGAAATAACGGACACAATTGTAGGGTACAAATTGTGGTAAAAGTAATGGGCCACATTTATTGAAACATCAACTGGAGATCTACGAAGGTAAAAAAGTGCGGGTACTAATTACACCGGCTATCAGCCGGTCACTATTGCTATAGGGCGAAACATCCAGCAAGGAGGGTGAGGGCATCCAAGTCATCCTCTCCTTGATAAACACCACACCTGGATCTCTCCAGTCCAAGTCCAGCATTCTGTCCAATACACCATCCCATACTGCTTCTCTTTGTCTCATTTCCCCTTTTCCAGCCTCATTGCCCTTCAATGGCTACGAAAAGCAGAATAGCTAGACTTTATTTTGATTTCCATTATCTTATATAATTAGAGCATGCCACAGTTCACTTTCTCTCTGATGATCCCACTAATAAAATGAATGGCTGTGGAACAAAATGTTTATATTTCTGCTCCACAAGATTCTGGATCACAGAACCTTGATTTCAAAATCAAATTACAGTAAAAACAGGAAAAAGGGAAGAATACCCTGTAATTTATCACAGTGCTCTTCTGAGTGTGGGCTTTAAAAGCCAATTAAAATAAAGCCTTCAGACCATTTTGCAGACTACACAGCAGCAAACTCAGAGTTCCCATGGATTGCACATTGAATAAGGAGCTGAGGCCATTGCCAGCTCTGTGTTAAGCAAATCTGAATGATACCTGATTTCCCCTCCCCCATGTTATAAAATATTTCTGAAACCAGTGCTGAACCATCCACTGCTCAGGATCATTTGTCCCCCATGTGAAGGGGGCTACACCATATGGGCAGGCAGCTAACATGTGCTAGATTTATTTACTCATAATCCTGGTTCATTTTCAAGTTTATGCTTTCTTGTTTGAGTTACAGCTGCCTGTTTATCCCGCAAGTGTGAATTGTTTTTGTATTTTCTGCTTCTATAGATGGACACTGACCACAATAAGTGAGTTGTTCATCCATCCTTCCACCTTAAGAAAAGATATCCAAAAAATGCCCCTGAACTGAACAATGCTACATCATTATATAGCATTGTTTCCATGGATATTTTGATCCAGGAGGCTGCAGAGAGCCTCTCTGCCATTATGAGATTTCTTGTCCAGATAAAGGCTGAAGGTGAACTGAGGCCAAATGAGTCTCCGTCTCCAGTCCACCCTTCCCAAACTGCACTCCACTGCTTACATAATGGAGACCCATAAAGAGCTAAAGGCTTGACCTGGAGATGGGTGCTGCATCTCTACTCTCTGGCCTCCTGTCTGGTGCCGTCCCAGTGCCATTGAGCAAACGTGGTAGTGCGGGAGGCTCTTGGTTTCTTGGCCTCAAGGGAGGGTGCTCACAAATGGCCTGGCTTTGTTTCAGCAGGATACGTGGTTATGATGTACAATTTAAATGCATTTTTAAATATATATATATATATATATATATATATTGTGGGTGGGTATTAATGGAGAAAATGGGGTGGAACAGACTTATGACTGAATACATGCAAACACTGCATGCATTGGGAATTGGCTGATCCTTCCATCCCTTACATATATTTGTAGATAAATATGGTATTTCAAAGACACCATACGACTCCAGTGTTCTCTCATCCAAAGAAAACCAAACCTCAATATTGCTGCCCCTGAAATGTCTCACTGCTCCGGAGCGATTGACGGACACCAATAATATTTGTTTTTTGTTCCATGATGTGGATAAATTACTTACAACAGTTTGGGGGAGAAATACATTCAGTTCACATTATAATGTCAACTTATTTAATTTAGCATTTTCAAACCGATACATGAACCAAAACAGTTATCCTTTGAAATGCATATATTGGTGAAAATGATATTAAAATTCATTATATTAGGAAAAGTACTTGCAATTTTTTTGTATGTTAGACAAAATTGCAGCCACAAATGCATGTATTAGGAGAAATGCACACAAAAATATGTACATATTTTCATGTGAGCTTTTAAAAAAAATATCTCAAAGTTCAGGGTGAACCGAACATAACACTGGAAAAAATCTCCATTTATTTATTATTTATTATATTTATTATATTTATATCCCACCTTTTTTCCTGGAAGGAACCCGAGGCGGCTTACATAATCCTCCTCTCCATTTTATCCTCACAACAACCCTGTGAGGTAGGTTAGGCTGAGAGTCAGTGACTGGCCCAAAGTCACCCAGTGAGTTTCATGGCTGAGCAGGGACTAGAACCCAGATCTCCCGAGTCCCAGCCCAACACTCGAACCACTACGCCACTCTGGCTCTCCATGTTCAGGACAAACTGAATGTAAGGCTGGAAAAATGAGAAACCGAAATTGACAGATTTGTCCATCTCTAGCATGAAGGCATCAGCCCTGCCCCAAGATTATCTCCCCCAGCAACAGGTATTCCATGGAATGCTGCCTCTAAACACGAGGGTTCCACGCTACCCTAATGACTGACAAACCTGTCCTGCATGAATTTGTCTAATTCCATTTTAAAAGCTATCTACACTAAGCTAGTGGCAACTACGACAAATTGTGTAAGTGAATTCTATAAAGGGGACATGTGTTGTGAAGAGGTACATCCATTTGTCTGTCTTGAGACAAGCTATCTCAAGTATTGCAGAGAGTATTACTGAAATACTTTCAGTAAATAGCTTACAGCACAATCCTATGAGGGTGCCCGCAACCCGCTGAACCCAGAGGATTGTTGGCATCCTATGCAATGCCCCCCCCCCCGACGGAGGAACCATCTTCAGTTCCCTGCTGGTGCAGAAAGAACCACACCAGCTATGAGTTGGGGGTGGCGGGCGCTCCTCAGCACTGAGACCTCAGAAAAGTTTTCCAAGGTCACAGTGGCTTCCAGCCCCAATCCTATGCCCCCTGACAAGGTCGTAGGGACGTAGGATTGCACCCTTAATCCTGTTTCCTCTTTCCCCCTGCCCTGTACCAGGTGAAATGGCTTAAGAATGAAGAACCCATTGACGCTGAGCAGGATGAGAATATTGACACCCGAGCAGATCACAACCTGATCATCCGTCAAGCTCGCCTGTCTGATTCCGGGAACTACACATGTATGGCGGCCAATGTCGTTGCTGAGAGAAGAAGCCTATCAGCCACAGTGGTTGTGTATGGTGAGTAGATGTGAAATGCTGTAACTTTGTGGCCTGCAAGTTCCGTCTGTTTTGATTGGTTCAAGTTAATCCATTCATTCATTTTAAGCATATGTGAGATTTTAAGAGAGATTTAAATTGTAGGTAGTCAGTTGGATGGTCTTCCAACAGTGGAGAGTGAAGGAGAAGATGCTTATGTCCCCTTTCCTGACCTCTAACTGTTCATTAGTCTGTGTGTGCATACAGAGCTTACAAATGTACTTCTTTGAGTTGTTGTTGTTTCTAACTGAGTTATTTATTTGCACATAGATTTCATAGATAGAGTTGGAAGGAGCCTACAAGGCTATCGAGTCCAACCCCCTGCTCAATGCAGGAAACTAAAGGAGGGGTCTCCCATCCAAGTAATAACCAGGCCTGACCCTGCTTAGCTTTCCACGCTCAGACAAGCTGAGCCAGCATGAGCCACAGCCATGCAACCTGCATGCATGCAGGCTTTCCTTGTGCAACTGAGGACCAGAGACCTGGTTCCTCAATTGCATGGAGAGAAGCTACAAGCATACAAGCTGTACATGTGTAGGTTCTGTGCACACATTGCTGATGAATGGATAGAAGTTAGGACTGAGTGGGGATTTTTTATAGGGATGTATGAGAATTCCATTTTGGGGGTAAATCTTGACAGGCAGCTTATGTCCAGGACAGAGTTAGGCTCACCCTTAAATTTCTAGTGCAGAGAAGGTAGCAACATGACCCCCCCCCCCCCCACCGCCGCCTTCTCAGAGTCCTGCATAGCTGTTAGGCCTTTGCTGCAGGTCTTCAATATAAAAATAAATAACTCTACTTCATCTACATCTCACCTCCTTTCTTCCAAGTTGTGGATACAGTGGGCTTAACATACCATATTTTTCCGTGTATAAGACGCCCCCATGTATAAGACACCCCCCATGGGGCCGTTTCGCAACCGCGCGGTTCTCTCCTTGGCTTACTTCCGTGTATAAGACGACCCTCAATTTTTAGTCTAACAATTTTAGGAAAAAGTATAGTCTTATACATGGAAAAATACTGTACCTTAAAGAAGGGATGAGGTACATATGGGCATGGCCCTCCAGGCTGGTGGGAGTTACAGCCCAAAAACATCTCAAGTGCTAAACATCCTCACCCTTGCTTTAAAGGAACTGTACAATGGCTGGGAAGATGTTGATGATGATAATGGTAAGGTGAAGCACAGAGGGACCTGCAAATATTTTATTTCCAAAGAGCAAAGAACTAGCACAGAAAAAGAACAGCCTTGTGTGCATGCTCTCTCTCTCTCTCTCTCTCTCTCTCTCTCTCTCTCTCTCTCTCTGGCTCTGTCTTTTATTTTCATTCACATCTCTCTTCTCGCCACTGTGACTGGATGGTTCTCTGTGGAAAGCTCACCTATCAGATTGTTGCCAGCATGTGTTTTATTGACCTCAGACTGATCTCTCTGCTGCAGTCAGGAAAAACAAAACAGAAAGAAATGCATGTGTTCCAAATGGAAATGATTGCATAGATTCTCATTCTGAACTCATTTGTTTCTATCACATTTGTTTCTATTTGTTTTGTCACCAAAATGAATCCCCCCCACTTTCATTTCATAACCAAAAGGAATGTCCCTCGTTCATTTCATCCCCCCCCCCATGCATTTTTAAAAAATGTGCACCCCTATTTAACAAGACTGGAGTAAGTTGAGAAGCTCCCAGTGCTCAGTGTATGCCAAGAAGAGCGAGCTCCTTGGATTTATTCAATTAATGAGTTCCTCCCTTGCCCTCCACCCCAAACAATAAATGGCTTATCCACAGACATGAGTAATGAGTAATGGAAATACCTTCCTTAAATGAGTAATGGAAACATCTTCCTTAACTGTTCTAAAAATATCACTTGGATTAAGATATTGCAATATGCATTTTAATCAGTGAATAGAAAAAAACACACCAGTTAACAACAAGATCATTAATTAGCTTTAAAAACCCGTTGATTGATAGACAGTCCTAACATACCTCCTTGATGACTTAACAAACATTACGCTAAACAGCCATTCCAAATGACATACTTCACCACAAATTATTAAATTGTAGTAGCTAGGCAATCATGGTGCAAACAGACAATCTGAAATAACTAGTCTATCCCAAGAGTGAACAGCTGAGAGAAATAAAATGTGTGTTGGATCATGTAAAAACATAAAGCTCTGTCTATGCCACCAATACAAATGCTGCTACTATTGCTACTGAGTTTATTTTGTGCCAGCAGTATGTTGGGGGCTGTTCAAATAATGCAATCTCTACCCTCAGAGCTTCCAGTCGTTATGATAGAAATTACAGGAGTGGCTAGAGATTGATTCTGGAGTAATGTGTATATCACTTGGCAGTAAAATGAGGATACAATGGGCAGTATCCAATCCTTCCTGTGTGCCAGTGGGACCCACCGCTAGTGTAACAGGAAGCTAGCAGTCCCAGAAGCAGCTGGAAAGAGTGGAGATGCTTGGTTCCGAAATGTGGTAGGTCAGCAGGGCTTTCAAAAAGGATCTCCACCAGACTTCCCCTTCTGGGAACAAGCATTTCCATTCATCTCCAGGGCTGCTGTAGGAAGCACTAGTTCCTGTTGCACTAGTGTTGGGTCCCACAGGCACAATGGACATAGTGGAGGCACAGCAGTATTCTTGGATACTGCCCAGTGACTTAGGAAAGGCTTTACTGAAGAACTGTTTCTGTGATAGATGACAGGGGTACAGAACCTCAGGCCCGGGGGCCAAATCCAGTCCAGCTGTGGCCCCAATCTGGGGTTCCCCAGTTGGCCACACCCCTTCCTCTGGCCCCACCCCCTTTCCCCAACCGCCAGTAATTTGGTGGTTCCCCAACTCATGCATGCCCCCCCCATTCTTTCCTTAGTTACATGCAGCAAGAACTCTAAGCTAAAAATAGACTGGTATGTTTGGTATTTTGGACCCACCCTGATTTGCCTTTTGCCCCACCAAAGTTTATATCCTGATTGTTTCTCTGAAACTGAATTCAGCCCTCAGGCTGACAGAGGTTCAACACCCCTGATTTATGAGATGTAAAGGACTGCCTTATTCTGACTCAGCCTGTTGGACCATTTAACCAACTCTGATTGGCAGTGGCTCTCCAAGGCCTCAGGACGAGGTCTTTCCAACACCTGCTGCTTTTCAAAGTAGACTTTGAATGGCAGATGTAGATGACAGACGTATATCCCCCTTCATGTGTTACTCACATAAAGAACTTGTCAATTTCATCTTCTACTTCAGCACTTCCGGGCAAAGGGAAGGGATGTGGAATTAACAAGATATTTGTCAAGTATGGAATATGACTGCTGGGCTAAACAAAGTAGTGTGTGGAGAGGATGAAACTGACAATGATATTTACAAGATGGGAATAGGCCTCTGCAGGGCTACATTGCAGATGGGTGGACTTGGGATCGTGAGCACAGGGTAGGCTGCATTCAGCATAGAGAGTAGCATGCAATGGGAAATTGGATATGGGTAAATAAACTGAAACTTAATCCAGACAGGACACGTTGTATGTGTATGTTTACTCCCCAAGTTTGTGTGAGCCAGCCCTTAGACCATGGTGTGTGTGTGTGTGTGTGTGTGTGTGTGACTCTTCAGATGCTGTTAGACTATACAACTCCTACCATCCCTAGCCATGCTGGATGGGGCTGATGGGAGTTGGAATCCCACAACATCTGGAAAGCCACAGGTTCCCCATCACTGTCTTAGGTGGTCAGCCAAAGAATCATGTATACATGGTGCCTGTTTAGCTCATTCTCTATAGAAGGGCTTGTTAATCAAACTTGGGACACCAAGTAAATGATGCCCTTATGCAGCTTTTCAGATAACTGAATCTGAACTGCAAAGGAAAGTTTCCTATCTCTCTTTCCTCTTCACTGCCTCTTTTCTTCTCATTAAAGTGCAGAATGACATTTTATTGATTAAGTCAGAAGGATGCCTAGACAACCGCTCTTCATCTTTTTGCCTTTAAATGATTGTGTTTATCCCTTAAGTGGAATGTGTTTGGAGAGAATTAAGGTGGTATCCTCCCCTTTCTCTCCAACAGCTTACTGTCATCTCTAGCACCACCTGGCACATAAATCTGCCATGCACAAACATGCCCGTTCATTGACACCAAGTCCTTTATGTAATTGCATCTCAGTGTTATTTACACAGCAGTATCTACAATTGAGCTTAAAATTTAGCATGCAGAATGTTGTTTTTTTTTAAAAAAAAAGGCAAAAAGCTTTAAAATGGAAGTATATGAAATGGAGGTTTGTTCTTTAAAAATGTTAACATGCTATCCATCTCTCCCCCCTCCCCGCATATGCTGATCGCAGTGAACGGGGGCTGGTCTTCATGGACAGAGTGGTCTAACTGCAACGTACGATGTGGCAGAGGGTGGCAGAAGAGGTCACGGACCTGTACCAACCCTGCTCCTCTCAACGGAGGCGCTTTCTGCGAGGGAATGTCCGTTCAGAAAATTACCTGCACCTCGTTGTGCCCTGGTGAGAGAGATGTTAGCTGACAAGCCTCAATGTAAATGTCGCCACACCCATGAGGTGAACTCATTACCCCGAGTGCTTCACCATCTGTGAAGTCACCCGGACCTGTTGTTCGCTTGTGCAGCAGGGACTTATACCAGCCTTTCTTTTTTTTTCTAATCAGCCTCTGCAAGCAAATGTACATGCAGAATCAGGTGCTAGGTCTGCTGTGAAGGAACACCATTGTATCTTGTGGTATGATGGAGTTGTGAGCCAACCCAGAATGCTTATGCCAATGGAGCAGTGTGTCTTGATGCTTCTGTGCCAAGAAGGGCCATGAGGGCTTGGAGTATCTTCATCCGGGTGAAGGTGGAGGAGGGTTCATTGTCCTGTCTAGCCTGGTTCAAGGTTCCCAAGGGTGCCAATCTGTGGCAGTTGAGCTTACAAGAAGGGCAAGGCACAGTCAAGTTTGATGAAGCAGAATCAAGTCTGGCTATGCAGGATGGCAAGGCCAGGGCTATCAAGACCCTGAACAGATCTGTGCTCCCTGGAGCTAATTCAGCAACATGCAGAGGCCTTCTGAAGCCTTCTGAAAGCTGGCAGGACTGGACCTGCTGTTAACTCTGCCCTGTCTGAGGAGCTGTCTTCTTCCTAAAGGGCCATTGCTTGATTCTGCAGCTGGTGGCTCCCTATGGTGTGGAGGTGGTGAGGATGCCCTCTGAGTCTGAGGGCTCAGACTATGGCCTGGAATGTCCTGGAGTAGCAGATGATGATGGGATTACTGGAGGTAGCCTCGTCCCCCTCTATGTTACATTCATCCAGGTGGGATCAAGGCCAGAGAACCTGTCAGTGACTTTGCTGAAACATGGAGCTGAGCCATAGGGTGGCGATGGAGGCAAAATGATTCAGACTGTGTTGGGCAAGAGAACCCTGACTGGCAGTAATTGGTTCCCCTACCCTTTTGAAGAATCCATCAGTGAGGGTGGCAGCAAGCATGCAAGTTGGCTGGCTCTCGTCCTCCTTTTCCTCCTCAAAATGCCCCTGAAATGGCACTAGCCAGGGGCATGCTGGGAGTGAGTGGGTGGGGAAGCATGGCCATTGCTTCTTGCTTTACTGTTAATGGGGGGTCATAGGGTCAGCCAGTCTGCCTGCCTATCTAGCAGTGCCCTCATGGGTAGCCTTAAAAAGAAAAAAAGGGGAGAATGAAGCCAGTGCCACTAAGCGCCCAGTCTTGTGAAAGGCTGTGAGCCCATACCCCCAAAATGATTTAAAAAAAAAAGAAAAAGGTCCCCTCACAAATTCACCATCCACGAATGGGGATGGTGAATTGGGAGGGGCATTTGGGTTTGGGGATCACATAGCCATCACACTAGATACTGAAAAGAAAGACTAGTTGGAGATGAAAGAACATTCAGAGGAGCCCTGCTTGTATCAGACGCTAGTCCAGCATCTTGGTCCATCTAGTCCAGAAACTTGCTTCCCACAGTGGGCAACCACATGCACCCAGGAAGCCCAGACGTAGGCAGGAAGGCAAGAGTCCTCTTCCACATTTCCAGTTGTATCAACTTTCTATCACCTTGATGTCTTCTGAGAGGGCTACAGCCTCTATCCTACCACTTTCAATTCTCCTAAATAAATGATCTTCCATTTACCAGCCTATGGCATGATTAACCATGGTTAGCAGCCAATAGTCCTCTGTGTTTTCCTGAATATGTGAGTTTTCCCCCCCTCTCTCCCCCCAGATGAAGTTGGACTGTGCATGTCAGTAAATTTTAAAATTGCATGCATATTCTTTTTTTAGGTTGTATTATCCAAAGCTCTTTGAACACCGTGGGTGTCTGTTCATGTCTACAGCATTTAAATTGGAATTTATTGAATCTGGGATTTCTTTTTTTCCTTCTTTTCTTCCTTTTGAACTGCCTCTGTTGATATGCATAATTTGGCCACAAGCAAGATCAAGTAGAACTGGACAAGGGATTGCAAAGACCATAAGGCAGAAAGTGGACTGTTGTAAGTCAGTTGACAGATGTATTGATCCTGAATCTCTCATAGGCATTAACAAGAGGCCTTCAAGGCCAGCGGTGATGTTTCTCGCACATGTCAAAATTATCCTAGCCTCTCGAGTTGATTGGACCTTGAATTACCAAAGCAACATTTCCATCAATCTGAGTCAGTGGCTATTCAGCCGTAACACCAAAACCATGGTTTGGCATTACAAGTGTGAGCATTCTTCCTTTGTTTCCAAAGATCCAAACCACATTTTTTTGCAGGGCATGAGGGGTGACAACTTCACCCCACAATGTCTGTATGTGATTTTGGAGGGGAGGGATATGCAAAGTGATTCATGGGGAGATGGGGTTGCATGTTTACCCTATGTAACTTTATGTATATCCCATGGACAATGAAAGGGAAGAACAGGAAGCCACTCCTTGGTATCCTTCATACAACAGGCAAATGTATAGCTTTCCTCCCTTCCAGATCACTTTGTCTAGTTTTGTCCTTCACCCCTGGAGATTGGCAAAATGCCCTCCTAATTCACCCCCTGCAAATGACATGGTGAACTGGAGGAGGGACTTTCACAACGGCTCTGATTGAAACTGGCACTTAGTCAGCAGCTTGAGAATTATGGTACCATAATAGAACTGAAGTGTTCAACTCTTCTGGAGTTATAAGAGAAAGTGAATCCACCTGATCATTCAGGTGACATAACTGCATTGGGTACGGGCTGTGATTTGCATTCAAAATGGCTTCTTCTTCTGTGTAACATGGATATGGAACATCATGTATCAGAGCAGATTACACTGGTGGTATTTAATGAAGGAAAGTTATGTAAAAGTTGTCCAGTATGCGTCAAGCCTTTGCTATGGACCCAACCAAGACTGAAAACTAGTCTCCAGTTGTCAGCATTTTTCCTGAAATCGATGTTGCTTTTCGTTTTGCTTCAGGCAACCTCTCTCTCTCTCTCTCTCTCTCTCTCTCTCATTTTACAACATCGTAGCAGCTCAAATGTGAGAAAATAGCACAGAAATGTGGGGAAGAGATATGACTTAAAAGAAGCCATTTAAGCTTTTATTTGGTAATAGGTACATTTTGACACATGTAATCTTCTAAGGAAGATTTGAGCTGTACATTCAAATTCAATAGGTTTTTATTGTTTTATTATATTTTCATTTTTAAAAAAGATTTAGTTCATCTTCTTTTGTATTGTAGAATGCAGGTCTAGTTTTCTACACAAACAGCAGATGGAGTCTTCTCCATTATGTGATTGATGATAGAGAGATAGATGATAGATAGATAGATAGATAGATAAGGTATTTGCCTGCAACACAGGAGAGGATGTGGTCAGGCATGTAAACCCCACCACAAATGTTCCTATATGCCCAGCTTTGTTCTATATTATTGCACATTTAGTGTGGTCAGCCAATGTGGTGCAATGGTTTGAGTGTTGGACTGGAACTGGGGAGACCCAGGTTCAAGTCCCGACTTGGCCATGAAACTCATTGGTTGACTTTGGGCCAGTCACTGACTCTCAGTCTAACTTACCTCACAGGTTTGTTGTGAGGATAAAATGGCAAGGAGGAGGATGCCAGCCTAGGCTCCTTGTAGGAAAAGGTGGGCTATAAATGTAATGTAACATATAAAAACAGAAAAGTACAAAGTTCAGCAAATGGTTCTGCAATCCCATTTGGCTCCCCTCCCTGGTTTCTGTTAAATTCAAAGTAAAACATGGGTGTCCCAAAATGTGAAATGAGAGCAGTCTTGAATCTCAATGCATGCAGTCTTGAACTCCATTCAAGCAGTTGGGAGTAGGGATGTGTAAGGATTTCATCTGGGGGGTGGAAGTCCGGCAAACTCGCTGGGCTCAACCCCCCGAACTCCGTCCCACCTACCTGTTTCCCTTGGCTCGACTCCCGTTCTCCCAAGCCAAGCCAGGGAAGTGACTTCCAGCTTCCTGGTGGTGCGTTTTTTACTTAGAAAATGGCATAAGATACGTTAAAAAGGACCACAATTTGCATGAGTTACGGAAATCACGGCTGCTTTTAATGTATCTTACGACATTTTCTATGTAACAAAACACACCACCGGGAACCCAGAAGTCCCGCGAGCATCTCAGCTGGCACTCGCTTTTGGCCCGGCTCAGTGGGCGCAGCAACAGCACTTGCCGAGTGTCCTGCGAGTCAGGTGGTGGGTGTATTGCCCACCACTAGTTGGGGTATAACCCTTAATTATTGGCTACACGTTCATTTTAGGTAATCTGTACAGTTGATTCATTTTGTATCCACAGACTCCTTCATGAGTACTTGGGAGATATATCTATCTAGAGGAGGAGGAGGAGGAGGAGGAGGAGGAGGAGGAGGAGGAGGAGGATACCTTTTGGGATTTACTGCGGATGCCCTTACTGCTTTTGGATTAGGGATATGCAAATTAGCAAAACTTGAGTTTGTCCAGGTTGCCCCAATTCCACCTTGACGCTCATTATGACTCGTGTCCATATCAGATGGCAAGCTTTGTTTCTTTTTCTTTCCACATGAAAATTTGTGCATGCATTGACGTGTATCTTTCTAAAGGGTTGTGCACATTTGCATTGGGCTTAACCCCCTGTTCTACAATGAGAAATCCTTATGCAAAATCGGAAGTATGTGGGGAGGGGGAGAACCAGGAGCCATTTGTGGTGCTTTATTTCCCAGGGTGTGGGAGTCCTTGACACTATTTCAGGGTTAAGTTTCCTGTTAACTTTGTGACAGGAGTGATGCTGTTATCCCCTTTTAAAAAAATACTTTTTAAACAGGTCACAGGATGGGCAGATGTTTTGGAGTTCAAATTGCATTAGCCCCAGGCAACATGGTCAGTGGTCCAGAAATGCTGGCAGGTGTCATTCAAAACATCTGGAGGGCACCAGGAAAGGAAAGAAAACTATCCAATTAGACTGCAAGATCAACTTAAGAAAGGGAGGAAAGGACCAATGGAGACTATTTTAATATTTCGCCTATATATCCAAACCATCTCTGAAGCACACAAAGCCATTACAAAGCAAATAGTTAAGGAAGCATTCTTATGGCCCCTAGATTGCATCTGAGGGGCCATAGGATATTTTGGATTCCCAGATCCAAGGTTGGGGGCAGAGCTCCGGCCTCAGAGGAGCTGCAACCCTCCTCCACCTTGCAGGGGATGCAGAAAGAACTGCACCAGCTGCCTCTCCGAGGTTGGGAAAGTGACCTCAGAGAGGGGTAAAAGGGGGCATTTTGGTGAGCAGGGAAGGGAGGAAACTGGAGAAGCCAGGATACGAGTTATCCTGCGGCCTCCCCAGCCTCCTTCTTTCCCCCTCTGAAATACCATTTCCCATCTCCGCATTCGGAGGCTTATGATCTTCATAATAGGATTGCACCCTAATGTATCTTCTTCTGTCTAGTGGATGGTGGCTGGGAAGTGTGGAGTGAGTGGTCTGTCTGCAGCCCTGAGTGCGAACACTTGAGGATCCGCGAATGCACTGCTCCACCTCCACGGAACGGTGGGAAATTTTGCGAAGGGCCAAGCCAAGAGTCAGAGAACTGCACCGAAGGGCTTTGCATTCAAGGTCAGTCCTTGCGTTAAATTATCCAAACTTCCCTCCCCCCTTTCTTGACCTTAAACGAGGACTCATTGCCAAGTCTACGATTCGTGTTAGAGACCAGCAAGAGTTGTGTGTAGCAAAATCGTCCCGCAATGAGTGTGTGTGTTGTGTCCACAGCTTTGAACTTCGTTTCGCTGATGTCTTTTGCTTGGAGCTCAAATCCTTTGAAGTCTGTGAAAAGAGCTATTGTGGCTAGAAGGGAAGTTTTGGATTCCTCCTGTGGTGAATAATTTATCAGATATTACCTGGGATAGTCCAACTTGTATCATCCGCTCAGAAACATACGGTGTCAAAGCAAGGTCACACAGGCTGGAAGATGCTTTCTTTTGCTCTATCCATGTCCAGATGAGCAGTAAACCAGACAGACTTCTCTTTTGACTCTGGAATAGGGATACTTGAAGAATTAGCTCTTTGCAAATGTCTCTACCATGGATGGGGAAATGTTTCCTCCTGTAGACTACATTCCCTCACTGTCAGGGTCTGCATGTCAGTGGTGAGATGGGTTGGAGCCCAAAGTGCCAACTTACATTTTCCTCTCTCTCTCTCTCTCTCTCTCTCTCTCTCTCTCTCTCTCTCATACATTCTCTTTCTCCTCTTCTTTTCCTTTTCTCTCTCCATCTTCTCTCCTTTTTCCACCCCTTCCCGCCCCAGCCACCTCCCCTGCTTGCCCTCCAAAACAATAAGGCTTTGAAAAAAGCTCCCAATTGGTGCAAACTGGAACTTTCTTTCAAAACCATATTGCCACTTGGAGGTATGGTTTAAGGAGGGGCACAGCACCGGAGAGGGAGCATTAGTCCTTCCCCCTCTAGCTGTAACCCCCCCACACACAAACACACGCATACTGCAATTTGTTAATTGAAACAGCTTCCATTGGGGTCCTATACATGTTTACTGAGAAGTAAGCTGCACTAGGCTCAATGGGACTTACTCCCAGGTAAATGTGTACAGGATTGCATCCTTACATTTTAAAAAATGGGGAACAGTTAGTACAGAATTGTGTCCTGAAATTGTGGGGGAAACATATTAACCAGGTTAGGAATAAGGCTACAATCCTGTGCACTTACCTGGAGGTAAGTACCATTGAACTCAATGTGACTTACTTCTGAGCAGACATGTAGAGGATTGTGCTATTGGTCTATTTCCTGTCTGTGTCATATTCAGATGTGTTCGCCCATAAGTCCATTTCATCTATTAATTTGTGATTTTTAAAAAAATGCATTCAGATATGTATTTCAAACATATTTCATCTCAAATATACATGTCTAAATGTATTTGTTCTCAAAATATGCATTTTAAAATGCAGTTTGATACACATCATATAAATTGCTCAAACATCCCAAGTTAAAAGCGAAAAAAACCACCGTCACCGCTCAGAATACAATATTACCCGGTGTTTGTGGATCACCTAATTTACTGGCCAGGGAATTCTTAATTAAAAACAAAGCAAAACCACTTCATAAGCAAAAATTACACTTGCTCTCCTAGTATTAAATAGGTAGTGAGACTCTTCAATGTGTATGGGAACATATGCATCTATCGAGTACTGTGCCTGTGAATCCGTCATGCTGTTTTCTGCTTGATCATCCTGCTGTGCATGAAATGAACTCTTCACCATAGGCACTCGTTAGGTAAAGCCCTGCATTTCTATGTGGATTTCCGCACTATGGATGTTAGCTAGAATGCATCACAGAATCATAGAGCTGGACGGGACCTGAAAGGTCATCTCATTTTCTGCCGATGGCAGGATCCACTGCTACAGCATCCCATCCAGCCTCTGCTTGTAAACGTCTAACAAAGGAGAGTCTGACACAGTCTATTTCACTGTCAAACAGCTTATATGGTCCGACTCCGGAAGGTCTTCCCCACATTTAGTCAAAAAAAATATATCCCTTTTTTTGTAATTTGAACCTGTTGGTTTGGTCCTGCTCTCTGGAGCAGCAGAAAATAAATTTGTTCCACCATCTCTGTGACAGCCCTTCAAACATTTGAAGTTGGCTATCGTATCGCCTCTTCATAGGTGTATGCTGATGCTGGGAAGGCCAGCTCGTTTGTGCTCGATCGACTGCCTGCCTGCTTCTGATCCAATGCTCAGAAGCCATCCAAGTCGGGCTTTTTTCCGTGGACTTCCATCTCTAAGATGGGCCATGGATTTTTGTCCATTTTTAAAAGAATGCTATGGAAATTTGCACAAACCACACAATTTACGCAGTTTGCATAAAGTTATGCAGATTGCATGGATTTACTCCATTTGTGCAAATAGTGTGATTTGCACAAATTGGAAGCCAGAAACTACACAGTTCTAGCACGATTTGTGCTAGGACCACATAATTTTCAGCTTCCCATTTGCGCAAATGGCGCTGATTCGCGCAAATTTCCTTAGTGTTTTTGAAAAATATGCAAACTGTGCCCATCTTAGATACAGAAGTCCACGAGGGGGCTTGACTCACACAACAGCAAGTCGGTACCAGTGCGGGGCTAACGAGCAGGAATCAGGGCGGGGGGAATCATGAAAATCTGTCAGATTTCCACCCCCCTATTAGATTCCTCACACACATCCCTACCTCTCCTGGGTAAACATAGCCAACTCCTTCAACCTTTCCTCATAAGGCTTGGTCTCCAGGTCCCTCTGCATCTTTGTCAGCACCATCTGGATATATTCTAGTTTGTTGATATTCTTCTTCAACTACAGGGTAAAATGTTCTAGTGGAATGTAGAACAAGAATGGGCAGCAAGTAGCCATAAACTGTGTACTTTCCTAATGTTGCTGCTCTTGGGCAGAATAAAAATCTGCCTCCACTAAGAGCCTGTGTGGCATAGAGTGTTGGACTGGGACTCAGGAGATCTGGGTTCTAGTCCATACTCAGCAATGAAGCTCACTGACTCTCAGCCTAACCTACCTCACAGGGTTGTTGTGAGGATAAAATGGAGAGGAGGAGGAGGATTATGTAAGCTGCCTTGGGTTCCTTGCAGGAAAAAAGGCGGGGTATAAATAGAATAAAATAAAATAAATAAATATTGTTGTGAGGATAACATGGAGAAGAGAAGGACCAAGTAAGCCACCTTGGGTTCTTTGCAAGAGGAAAAAGGTAGGATATAAATTAATAATTAATAAAATAAAAGCCTCACTTTCCATTTAAGAAATATTTATTTTGGATCCACACCTGTTAACATTTTGCACTTTCAAAAATAATCACATTTCTGTGACAGGGCAATTGAAATTCTGACACCATATAATTATCTTACATGATTTGTTGTGATTTTGCTGGTCATGGTGAACAGCCAAGACTTAGGCAGGACCTTGAAGATTTATCCCCCAGTTTCTCCAATTTCACTTTCAAGCCTATCTCCCAAGCCTTGAAAGCTAGAAACTTTCATTTTATCCATGAAAGCTGAGGGGTTTGCCAAGTCACTTAATAGTGTTTCCAGTTCCATCTGCATTTTTGGCTCTCCATAGCTGCTACAGATGCCATTTTTTTTAATGCTGGGGAGGGGTGTGGCCCATATCAGGTTGTCCAGGGTGCAAAAATGGACCCCAGACCTCCCAAAGTTGCCCACCTGTGTTCTAGAGCGTTCCATGAACTGCAGTCTGCATCTGGTCTTGGCTTGTCCTCTTATTAGGACTCTACCCCTGGCAAATTCATTCCCCCAGTAAAGAGGAACTATCTTCCTGACAATATTCTTGCAGTGACTAAGTATTTGTCCCTTTCAAGCTTGTTGTAAACTGGAGCAGCTGTCTTTGAGAAAATGTTACTGCAAGAGTGTTATTTCAAATCACGCACTCATCTGCTATGATTCCTCTCCTATCTTTGCTGGGCCTTAGACTAAATGGCACCAAAGATTAGACTAAGCGGTAGCAGAAGGAGCGTCTTTGGTGCCCTACCTGGACTTGGTCTATGTTCAAATGCATTTTTAATTCTCTTTGTAGCCCACTTCACAGTTCTGATACATAATTTGCCCCATCCCACAAGACAATAAATTTGCACTCTAGGCTCTATCAATATGCATTTATAGATGCCACGTGAACTCCTTGTACTATTTGTTCCAACTGTTGAGTGGATCATTGAGTAGGTGGCCCATGACAGATACCCTCCCCACCACCTGCAAAAGCCCAGTGCCTCCAGGCTATTTCCTGGGCCGCCTCCCTCTAAAATTGGCCCTTAGTCTTTTTGCATGTTTAGCACATGTACAAAAGAGCAACACAGGGTCAGTGGCACGAAACAAAGGACAAACCTAAAATGAAATTCAAATGAAATGAAATGCAACAACGGATCTTTGATACAGGCACATTCCAATCAGAAGAACCTGTCACAACAAAGACCAACAGTCCCGTTGACTATTCTGCAGTGTGACCTCTTTGTACTTGGGTGGATTAACCTGACTCTGCACCTGATTGAAACCATATTTTGTAAAGTGTCCCTATGTTTTCTTTCCCCACAAATAGTGTGCTGTTTGCTCAGATCCAGGCACCTACTACTGATGTAGCCAGTGGCTTTAGCAAAAAGCTTGTGCTTAAATCCCATCAGATAGAACAGGAGATGCTCGAGACATGGGCAGCTTCAAATGTTGCCTTTTACTTAAGCTCATAGAAAGCAACGCTTGACTTCTAGTCCACTTGTGCCGCTAGATGCAAGCTCAAAAAGCAGATTTCCTTCTGAAAGGATTAGTACCATTCTTATGTACCAATACACTGCTGGGAAAAGAAAAGATCATGAAAATGTGGTTTTAGAGACCCTGGTGCTAGTTTGCCATCTTGTCAAAAGTCAAAGAGGTAATTTCCCCCTTTGCTGAAAAATAGTAGCGTGAGAGCACACTGAAGAAGCAGTGTTGTCCAGCCACTTCCTTTCCTTTTATTTGTTCCCTCTGCTTCTTATTAAATATAATGGTGTTGAAAGATGCTGGGTGGAAGATCCTGGAGATGGCAACATGGTGCTTCCAGCTCTCCAGAGGATGAATTCAGCACTATTGCTGTAATTTTATTAATCCCTTGCATGTTTGGCATTCACATTCTAGGTCTATTTATTCTACTAACAGGAGAGATTTTGAAAGGTCTGTGGCCATGGCCAGAGAATGGCACATACGAGCCAGCAACTTAATTTTCTTCATGTGATCCCTCACATATATGGATCATAGTGAGAAACCCCTGTGTGAATTGAATACCACAGTTATACAGTCATGCCTTGGATTGAGAGCATAATTCGTTCCGGAAATGTGCTTGTAATCCAAAACACTCTTATATCAAAACAAAATCCCCCCCAAAAAAATTGTACAGAGATTTTTAATTTAAGCCATACTACAGTACTTGTATTGCAAGACGTCACTTGTATATCAAGTAAAAAAATATTAAATAAGTATTTAAAAATTTGCTTGTCTTGCAAAATGCTCTCAAACCAAGTTACTTGCAATCCAAGGTATTACTGTACACTGATTTTGACTGGAAAGCTCTACTGCAGAAGTTGTTTTGCCAGCTGCCATTTCAGTTCCAAGCGGTATTTTTTCAGGGGAGGCTGGTGACTCCATTTCAGCTTTTATTCTGAGCTTTATAGGAGCTCTCCATGGTGCTGCACTCCATCCCCAAAAATAGGTTCACCACCATGGAGCACCATGGACAGCTCCTATAAAGCTCAGAATAGAAGCTGAAATGGATAAGGAGCCCCACTGGCAAAGGAGTCCCCAGGCTCCCCTGTAATTTTTCCATGCAATTTTGAGCATGGAAGTGACTGCTAGCACCATGTACATTGAGGGTAGGAGCCCAAAGGCACCGATGCACCCCCTGGCTGCCCCCTTTCTTGGTATTCCCCCAGGGTGGCCTATTCCTCCCTTTAAAAAATAAAATAAAATACAAGGTTTCTGTACTGGTCCAGCGGTCTCTGATTGCTTATCAAATGTTAATAACAATTATTAGGAAAAGTATAGTCTGTGGAAAACCAGCACATGTTTCTTTGGAGCTGAATAAGTGAATAATTATCAGTTATGTAATAAAAAGTGTAAGTATAGTTGACTTGGTTTGACTTTTTATTATTTGTGATAATACATGTATGATTGTTTGGTTTGTATCTTTGTATATTCTTGCTTACATCATATTTATAAATATATGAGCAAATGTGTGCCATTTTTGCATATAATTCGTTCATATATATTTTGTCTTGTTGTGAAACCGTCTATTTCCTGAGCTCCTGTGCCTTGAGCATTATCCTGTTAGCTTGTTTGGAACTCACCTCCCTTTTTTTCTTTCTCAGCCTCACCTACCTCACAGGGTTGTTGTGAGGATAAAATGGAGAGGAGGATTATGTAAGCCACCTTGGGTTCCTTGCAGGAAAAAAGGCGGGGTATAAATATAATAAATAAATAAATAAATCTGAATGGATGAGGACTGCATGTGTGTGAGAGAGAGGCAGGGAGAGACCCAGGTTTAGGAGTGATCCAGAGAGGGGCAATTCTGCAGGGATCCTGAAAGGGCACGAGCATGTTTTTGTGTGTGCTTGCAGTGAGGAGGAGGAAGGGTGCACGTGCGTGTGCGTGTATGATGGGTACATGGGGTGCTTGTTGTGTGTGTGTGTGTGTGTGTGTGTTGTGTGTATGAGTGAGAGTGCATGTGTGTAGGGAGTGAGAGAAAAAGAGATGGGTGAATGAAGTGTGGGGACAGGTGGGCAGAGAAAGGACTTTGGCGAACTAGTTTTCTGTTGGAGCAGAAAACTGTGGGCTCAAAGACTTTGCTTTGTCTCTTGGAGTCAGGGCTCAGACCCCAGCTCTGCCTCGCACTCCATCTTTTGAGAAAGTTACTTATCCCTTGTAACTAGCCATGCCTCCCACTGCAACCATTTTCTGGTGGGCCCAGGACAGTTTCTGAAATTGTCAAATGTGCCCATGGCCCCGAAAAGTTTTGAGATCCCTGTTGTAGATGTTTCCATGCATATCCTGCTTAGGGATAGATCAGACTATTTTCAGTCCATGTCCGTTTCACATGCATTTAGTCCTAAACCCATTCTATCGCGTTTCCATAGTAATCTGAGTGTGTGTGTGTGTGTGTGTGTGTGTGTGTGGGCATTAAATGTACAAAAAACTGTAGACCAGTGTTCTCCAACCTTGGGTCCCCAGATGTTTTTGGCCTACAACTCCCAGCATGCCCCAGCCAGCAAGGCCAAAAACATCTGGGGACCCAAGGTTGGAGAACACTGCTGTAGACATTTTATATACATTTTATCACGAAATATGTTTTATACACATTTTATCATAAAACACATTTTTTATTAGAGGTGTGTACCACCCCCACCCCACTTTGACACAGACCCTGATCAGGCGTGTTGGAAAATGGCCTGCTTCTGGTTTGACTGATTCAGAGTCGGTCTGCTTTGACTCAGTACTAAACCCAAGTCGAGGTTAAAAAAAAACCCTGAGGTTTCACGCTTCCCATACATATAATACCATATATAGCACTAAGGAAAAAACCCAACAACTTACAACAACAAAGGTAAGATGAAAAGGAACAATAAAAAGAGACAGTAAAATGGAGCAGTGTTATTATGATGATTACTTATAAGCCAGGAAGAGCTTGCATGAGCAAGTGTATTTTCAGGAGGCGTTTAAAACACTCACCATTTTCTGCTTCCCACGCCATACTGGGAGGGTGATTCAGAGGTGGGCACCACTGCGAAGAAGGCCTGCTTTTGAGATGTCACATGGCAACATTCTGTTGGTCATGGAATGGCCAGCAAGGCCTCCTCTGAAGATCTTAAAGGTTGGCTGGGTGTGATCTGCGAGGTATCCTGGTCCTCCTTTGTTGTTTAGGGTGTTGTAATGTGGAGAGCATTATATTAGTCCAGTATGAGTGCATCTGCTTGGTTCTCATTTTGATAGATCTTATCAGCCCCAGGGCTTCCCAGCTTCTTAGGAAGGAGAGAGCCCTTGTTGGTGAATAGAATGAAGAGGTTTGTGACGGGGGGGGGGAGGGAGGGAGAACAAGAATGGAGCTGAGATCAGCACAGTTTCCTTATGCTTTTGGATAAGTTACTGCCCTTGTTTAGATGAGCTGGGAGTGTGCATTTTTTCTCAAACCCAAATCTCCATCTCTGTTAGTTCAATCAGACTGAAATATTAAGTGTATCTCTTTTATATGTATATATCTGTGTAAGTGATATTTTTACTCCTTTATGGCTCACGCTATATGTTTATGTCAAAATATTTTAGTCTTTCTTATTTTTGCTTTCTCAGCTAGTAGGAACTGATGCAATTATACTGTCTAGGCTCCTTCCCCCCCTCCACCCTCTCTGCCCCTTCTCATTCCAATATGTGCCGTTCTAGTTCTGATTTTCCCCCATAGGGAATTGTGAAGGAAATGCAGTGTGGTGCTTCAGTAAAGAAATTTCTCAGGCTATTTCTTTTCTTTCTTTCTTTTTACAGGCACAACTTGTCATTGTTGTTCCTTTCATGAGGCCAAAATAGATATGAACCAGTTCTGTTATTAACAAGCATTGATTCTTCCCCACTTTTCATGCCCAAATTCAACATTGGTAGTGCGTATGGCTTCCAACGATTCTGCTCTTCTCAAAGATTATCCAATCTTTTTGATAAATTGCTCTGCTTGCTCGATCCTGGCATAGAACCTACCTGTACATTACAATCAACATCTGAGGCCCTCTTCTGAGTGCCTCCTCTAAAGGAGTTTCAGATGATGGCAACGTGGTAAAGACCCTTTCAGTGGTGCCCCTCCCCTGCCTGTGGAACTCTCACTCCAGTGAGGCCCACCTGATGCCAACATTGTCATCTTTTGGACACCATGTCAATACTTTCCCCTACTCCCAGGCATTTGAAAGCATATGGTGGGCTTGTTTTGTGTTAGTTAGGAACATTGGACACCTACTGATCCACCTAGCCCAGTATTGTTGACACTGACTGGCAGCAGCTCTCCAGGGTTTCAGGCTGGAGTCTTTTCTAGCCCCACCTAGAGAAGCCAGGGCTTCAACCTGGGACCTTCTGCATAGACAGTATGTGCTGTGCCATTGAGCCATGGCCCCTCCACCATTGTTATGGTTCTTACTGATATTTAGTTGTCTTCTCATGTTTTGGTATTTTAATGAAAATTGTTTTTAGCTATTTTATATTTTGTATAAATATATTTTTATATATTTTTAATAACATTGTTGTAAGCTGCCTTGGGTCTTTCTTTTTTTTTTTTTTTAAGAGAAAGGCATCATCATCATCATCATCATCATCATCATCATCATCATCACCACCACCACCACAAAAACTAATTAAAAAACAAACAGGAAGAATTAAAGAGGATGATGCTTACTCAGCCACTAGAATCACTCACATACCCTCTAGTTTCCTGAATATGTATGTCAACTTACATTCTGATATTTCAACCTTGAAGGACAATACACATAACAGTATGTGTTTCATTCTTTCTTGGCCTTCTTGAAAACAGGTGCACAGGTCATGCTGGTGTTCATACAAGTTGAAATGCAAACTGTGTCTAGAACATGCATCAACATCATTCATTCCAACACTTCAGTCCTCAAAGCAGATGTTGTATTGCAATGTATTTTGCTTTGTTCTGGACACAGACATATCCCTGGCAAATGGGTGTGTGGGTTGAGCTGGTATTCAAACATCAAACAGATAGTTAGGCTGCAAAGAAGCATACACAATGTATGTGTGGTCTCTCAAAACTCAAGAGGAGGATGTTGTATTACATCAGCCTTCCCCAACCCAGAGCTTTCCAGATGTTTTGGACTTAAACCTCCATCAGCTCCAGCCAGCATGGCCCATGGTCAGCAATGATGGGAGTTGTAGTCCAAAACATCTGGAGGGCCAGGCTGGGAAAGGCTGCATTACACTGTGTTTTCCATTTTCCTTGTCCTCCTTGAAATACAGCAGGTGTGTGGGTTGAGCTGGTGTCAAATGTAAAAGAAAACAGCAACAAAACATAGAACTCCAGACAGAGTCCCCCTTCGTAGAGGTGTCTACAGCCATAGGATAAGATTCTGAAGAATCTTATCCTATGGCCCCTGGGACGCTCTCCTGGGAGCATAAGATTGCTTTCTAAAGTACTTTTAGACCATCCAGAATCCTGATACACGTACAGATGCAAACATAATAATTACTCTCTGTGTGCATGCACGTGTGCGTGTGTGCGTGCGTGCGTGCGTGCGTGTGTAATGAATATAAACATTTATATAAATATAAATGAAAAATGAATCACTTCCCTGGTTTGAATGTTCACACATCAGAGAATATATTTGAAACATAAAAGAGTAAGGTCACTATTTAAGAGATCAAAGTGTATTTGAGGGGGGAAGAATATCCACATCTGAAAATATAGAACAAATGATTTTATGAATATGCCAAGTTAGAAACTGCAAGGTGAGAAACTGTTAGCATTTTAACATGAGGAGGAACAAGTTAACAAATACATAAGAGAGTCCTAGACTTGGGGAAATGGGCAAACATTGTTATATGTATTTGGAAGTATGGTAACAATTTTTCACAATATATTATCCTCCAAGGAACCTGTTTCAAATAATGGTATGTTATACCAAATACATATTTATAAGATGATGTGCATAGACCTGCATGCTGGAAATGTGAAAAGGTAGAGGACATCTACTTCCAAATGTAGTGGGCATGCATTATACCTAAGAACATCTGAAATGAAATTAATGCAGTTATAGAGGCAAAAAGAGCTGCAATCCTCAACGACCATACTTGGGCATAGATCCCATTGAATTACGTAAGTAGGGATTACTTCTTCATAAATATGCTTAAGACTGTGCTGTATATGGTATAAAGTTGTCATTGGATCCAGAAATACCTTTGTGAACTAATACCACAGACATATCATCTGATTTACCAATAGTTGATTTCTTGCATGATTACAGCCACTATTAAGTATTTATACTGTCATCGATGAACATGGTCTTTACAAAGAACAGGTCTGATAGAACCCTGCCCCAAGGGGCTTACAATCTAAAAAAAAAAAGCACAGTGAAGAACAGAAGAAGGAAAAGAAAATGAAGCAGGGGTAAATGGGAAGGAAATATGAATATATATTAGAGTTAGTTGTGCAAAATACTGGAAAATATTGCTGGTCTCCATTTCACAATGGGAAAATAAAATATGCCATCTTAATCTAAGGGTGAAAGCAGATACTCAACATTCTAAATAATTTGTCCAGAATTGCAGTGTCATTCTTATATATTTGACAAAGAAAAGCAAATACATTAACAAATCTGGCTCTTACGTTTAAGTTGCCATGGTTTAAATTATTTGTTCTGGTCTGGATTTAAAATATTGTGACAACGTGCTGCAGTAAGATGTGTGAATAGTCTGTATTTATAATTATATGTTCTTTTCAAATAGTTTAATAAAAAAAAATGCATTTTTAATTCACCCCCGCAACCACCAGACAGCCGCCCACTGACTCTGTGCTGAAAACTGCCCCCCTCCTGAACCGACATTTCTTTAACAAAAAGAAGAAGGGAAAGCAGCCGCCGGGGTTTGCTTGCGATATGTAGCTCTGCCCTCAAGAGTCTGCAAGCTAATTATCTGCAATATATTATGTATGATTCTTTGGGCTAGTTTACACATTTGAGTGGCGGGTAGTGGGTAGCACAGAAGCATTCTTGGGAGCTGGAGGGTGGGGGAGAGCTGCGTGCATGGAAAAGTGCAGTCACCTCCTGGAAACAAACAACTGCAGCCGCCTCCATGCACTTCCCCCCTCTCAGCATATGCATATTCTCCCCCCTTTCCCTCCTTCTGTTGTCTGCATGGTTACATGCATGGGCAGGAGGGAGGGACTGAGCCCTTGAACACACGTTCTGGTCCATTTTTTTGCACAGACATCCTTTGCTCTGGGGTAGGGATGGGGGAGGAATGCGCAGGTGTCAGTGGGTGGAGCCAGCGTTCATGTTGATGTCGAGGATGGAGGAGTAGGGTGGTCCCACCCTCCCATCCACATATTCAGTGAATGCGCCGGGGGCACTTAGGGATGGGTCCGTTGAGTCGAGGCAGGGGGGGATAAATTTGTTTGGTTCACATTTTAATGCAAACCTACCTAATTCACACTTCCTGAACCAATGTGCGAAGCAAAGCATAGTTAGGCTCGAACTCTTTCCCAAATTTTGCAGTGCAGTTCTCCAGTCAAAACGTGCCTCCAATATTGTGAATATTAGGGGAAAGTGAGTGCACACAAAAATAAATAAATGTGTCTCTTCATGAACATAGTGTGCTTTTAGGGAGAATTGTCTGCAGAATGATGGGTACAAAACTGCAGGTATCTGGAGGAAGGTGCACGGAAATGCTCACTAATTTTCGTTTAGACTCCTACTAAAAAAAATTGCAAAGTGATGCAGAAGCGTGACAAAATGAATGTGAGGTTGGGAAAATGAGAAACAGGCTTGACTTGTTTTCTTCACGATTGAGGTCTTTCCAGTTTTATGATAACTTTTATATGTTAGATTAACCCATTATACATAGTATATACCCGGCACACATTTTGTATAAAGAGGTTCCAAACTTTGATCTTGCCTAAAAGCCATGCTCACTGATTAAAAATCCTTGCCTTTTCTATAAATATTTGCATCAGAGGTAGGTGGATCAAATGCTGCTTTGGAAGTTGGGGGAAACCCTCTTAGTGTGCAATCCTATCCTATACATGTTTAGAGAGAAAGAAGACCTACATCTCCCAGCATTCCTCCATCAGCATGGCTGTCTGGGGAATACTGGGAGTTGTAGGATTAATTCTATCTGAACATGCATAGGATTGTACGCTTCATATGGGAGTAGGAGGTCTGGACACCAGGGCTGGGCAGACTTCAGACCTGTGGGATCTGTATAATATAAACTTTGTGGGTTGTTGTTTTTTGCCAGAAACCCAAAGTCCACTAATTAGAGCCAGGGGCAAAATATTGGGGTGGGCAGTGGAGTCAATCACCCCATGAGACATACACTGTATATACTAATACAACGCTATATCTACACTACACAAAACAGGGATTCTAAAACAAAACTCTCAGACCCGGTCAAAGGTAACCAGATGAGGCACACCGACGCTAAGAAAAAGCAATCAGCACATGGCAGATCTATTCTATTTTACTTGCTATAGTTAAACTACAGGGAATCAGACACCCTTGCCAATCTACTGCAGATCACCAAGAAATCTGCCCGTGGATCCTTGTCTACCTTCTGCCCGCCCCTGCAACACCTAGGGATGTATGAGAAATTTGTTTCAGTTCATTTTTGATCAGGTTTCACCCAGTTTCGCATCTTCCAGGCAGAATGCAGACTTGCTCAGATGCAATCTGCAGTCGAACTCTGTACATTTCTGGGCTTACAATGTGATTCGCAGACACACAGCCTCCCAAATGCATTCAACAGCATCCATACATTTGAGAAATGTGCATGAAAAAATGCATACTTTTGAAGAATGCACACAAATATGCTTTAACCACTGGGAGAAGAATACGTACATGTCCAAGATGCACACAATTGATGCATACACCTGTAAAAATATTCATAAAATACTCACAGATTTTCATGCAAAAACAGAAAAATCTCGCAATCTGATATACACTAAAGTGGGAATGAATTCAGAGAACTTTGGCAAGCTCAACTTTTGATGATTCACTGATTCACTTGGTTAGATGAATTATGTTTTGTTTTCCATTCCAGGATATGATAGACACCTCCAACAATGACTTTTGGGGCCTGACTTTCATGACCTCCGGCCAAAGAGCCAGTCCAAATGTGCAGGGACTGTATCACATCTAAAACGTGCATTGGAGTACTGGGGAAGTGAGCCCAGGGTAGCAGCATCAGTGGCAGCTGGCTGAAGATGCTGCTTGCTGGCGCTGGTCCGTGACTGTTGATAGAAATACTTAAAACAAAAGGCCATCGATTTAAATGCATGTCTAGCAGATGTGTCTTTCCATTTTTACTCTAGAGTAGGTCCAGGGCCCCAATCTGGAATCGTAAAAGCTTCCCTACTCCTGCGCTAGGGTCCTGCTCCAGATCAGGGGTGCGGAGGGCTGTGTCTGCTGTAGTGTAAAAATGGATATATAGATATACTAGATATAGATATATAGTTGCGACACACACATTTAAAGTAAAGTCTGGTTTGGCCCAAATAAATTGATTTGCACTGCTACAAGAAGTCTCCTCCCTTGTCTCTGATTTTTGTACAGCTTTCAAACCATGAAAGATAGATAGGGGCCACTGGCACAGTAAAATTAATTAATTAATTGATTAAATTTATGTCCCGCAATTTTTTCCTGCAAGGAACCCAAGGCGGCTTACATAATCCTCCTCCCCTCCTCTCTATTTTATCCTCACAACAACCCTGTGAGGTAGGTTAGGCTGAGAGTCAGTGACTGGCCCAAAGTCACCCAGTGAGTTTCATGGCCGAGCGGGAACTAGAACCCGGATCTCCCAGTCCCAGTCCACTATGCCACACTGGCTCTACTACACCACACATTCAAGGGTGAGGTTGCTCCAATCGCTTTTCAGAAACAGCTGCCTGTACACAGGCAGTGCTTCCTCTGGTGCTGGCTGACTCTACCAAAAGAAGATGGATCCTGACCTGTTTTCTGTTGTTTCCTCTGGCTAGTTTGGAATTAACAGTCTCTGGAAAAGGTGCTCATAAGGGCTGGGAGACTGTTCCTGTCTAGCAAGAAGTGCCAATATCATCTTCTTTTCCCCACCTGAAAGTAGTTTCCAGGGCAGAGTGCCAGTTCAAATTGTATTCTTTCTGTTCCACACTTCTTACATTCTTGCATACACTTGAGAGTGCAGAGGAGTTTAGCATCCACATCCTGTATAAATCAATGTCACAAATTTCATTGACTGCAGTTGCAATTGTCCTCACTTAAACCTAAAATCTGTGACCTTTCATACAGGTGATCTATTTACTGAGAACTCCATATGTGTAGGCACGTAATTTAGTAGAAATTTAAAAATCAGTACATGTCCCCTCTCCCTTCAAAGAAAGTAAGAAAGAAAAAACCCAATAAACCCTGAACATTTCATTTTCCGTGTGGGAGAAACTGGAATATATTTGTATAAAGGGAAGTGGGGTGGATGTTACATAAAAACGGGTATTGACATCAGCCAAGAAGAAAATGTTTCTTATAGAGAGCCTGACAGAAAGTGATCTAGGGAATAGATACATTTCTTGTACATTTATTAAGTGCAACTCTCTCTTTCTCTTTCTCTTTCTCTTTCTCTTCTCTTCTCTTCTTCTCTCTCTCTCTCTCTCTCTCTCTCTCTCTCTCCCCCCCTCCCCCCTCTTCCCCACTTCCTCTTTTTAGATAGAAAGCCTCTTCATGAAATAAAACCCCAAAGTAAGTTTTTCTTCTTCTATATATATATACACATATATTATTTAACACAGTATTTCAAAACAAAACACATATTTGTTGAGGTGTTAAGGAAAGATTCAGATTACATATGAGGGAGATGACTCAATGAAAAGAAAGTATATGCTCCTTTCCTATGAGCCTTCCATGTGTTCAGCAGTGGCTGGTGGCTCCAATATCTGTGGGGCGGTGTATCCACTCCAGGCTTTAGTCTGACATTTTATGGAACTATCCATGGTGCTGAACCATGCCCCAAAATTTAGGTTCAGCACCATGGATAGCTCTTTAAATGTTCAGGCTGAAACCTGGAGTGGATAGAGCACCCCACTGCAATGTCACTGCAATTCTCCTGCAGCATGTATTCGTTGAATGCATAGCAGGGGAGCAGGGGGATGACTGGCTTTGCTGGCCTCATCTCTGACTGTCAACATGCTCACAGTTTCAGCCAGCCATCCTTTGATGGCGAGTTTCCAGCCATTCCACTAGGGGTGTTGAACCTCAGGCCCATCCCGGCCCACCTGGGGTCCCAGTCTGACCCTGTGGGGTTTCCCAGATGGTTGTTTCTCCTTCCCCAGGCCCCATCCCCTTTCCACTGACTGGTCATCTTTTGGTAGTTCATAGCTTTTGCATAGGTTCCCCCCCCATTCTAAAGTGTTAATAGAGTGATCCTATGGCCCCTAGACAGTGTCTAGAGGGCCATAGGATATTTCAGATTCCCAGATCCAAAGTCAAAACGCAGCTCCAACCTTGAAGTTGGGGATCCATGCTCGGATTGCTCTTCCCCCCTGCTCAGTGCAGGCAGCAGCTGCTTCTCCGAGGTCATAGGACCAACCTTGGAAGAAGGGGCAAAGGGAGCGTTCTGGGGGTCAGGGAGGGGAGGACGACTGGGTCCACCAGGATATGACATATCCTGGCAGCTGTCCAGCCTCCTTCCCTTCCCGTCTGAAGCATTATAGCGAGATGGCCAAAATCAGCCATCTAGCTGATTTGCAGGGCAAGAGGAGCAGGGAGGTGAAGATCACTTCCACCCTCCTCCCACCCTGCATCACATGCCCATAATCCTCCGAGTTCGGAGGCTTATGGGTATCCCCATCTGATTGCACCCTAAGAAGCCTCTCCTGTGTTACGCAAAATGCACAGATGCCGGGGCGGGGGTTTAGAGCCAGTGGTCATGTTGGTATTGAGAGTGAGATAGAGGGTGTGTCTCCACTTTCGCATCCACATGTTTACTGAATGTATGCAGGGCATGTATGAAAGGGTCTATTGGGGGAGAAATTCATTTGGTTCCCATGTTAATGGGAATTTACCTTATTCACATTTCCTGGGCCAATCTGCAAACTGAAGCACAGTTATACTTCAATATTCACACTTTTTCTAATTTTGCAATGCAGTTCTCCAGTCAAAGAATGCATAGAAAATGAATAGATTAGGGGGAAAGTGTGCCAAAAAAAGTGTACAATCTGTATGTATTATATTTGAGAAAATGTCTTGCAAAAATGTGTACGTTGGGCAAAACTGCATGCAAAAATGCATATATTGCAGGAAAACGTGCACGGAACTGTGTATGAATGTTTGTGCAGGCCTTTTTCTTTAAAAAAAAACTTGTGACAGTGATGCAGAAATGAGACAAAATGAACTCTGGGAGGGTAGAATCTAATGGGGTGCTTCTGACCCCACCGATTCCTTTCTGCCTTGCTGATTCCCTTCTGCAAGTGGTGGGTCCCAGTCCCACCAAGTCCATTGCACAAGCAGGACCCACCTCATTTCCTAATTTGTGCAAACTTCCTCAGTAGACTGAATCAGCCCTGTTTGAATCTATGGAAGGCATTTGTACAAATTAGGAATTTTGTGCAAATTTGGGGAGATTTGCACAAATCTCCCCTTGAATCACTGCTCCATTTGTGCAAATTTCTCATCCATGTAAAGTGAGCAGCGATCACAAACATGAATGGGAATCAGGGACAAAACAAGCAGTGAGATTATGTTTGGAGAATCCTGGTGATCTCAAACACAGAGAGAGAGAAGAGAGGGGGGGCAGGCAGGCAGGCAGGCAGAGAAAGAGGTAGGTAGGTTGCTGGGTCCAGAACTTGGAACCCATCAGCTCTATGCACAGATACCCTTGGGTGGCAGCCACCCAGGGGCACAGATTGAAGCATCTCTGTAATCAGTAAATGGTTCCTGGGTACTGGATTGATACCACCATCCAGGTTAGCTATTGGCTGTCCTGAACAGGAAGCCTTATAACACCTTCCTGTCCAGGGCAGGGACTTGGTTTCTGAGCAAAGTTAGTGTACACTGGCTCTGAGTCCTGCTTGATGGTTGCCTTCATCTCTCTCTCTCTCTCTCTCTCTCTCTCTCTCTCTCTCTCTCTGTATGTGTGTGTATTATTGTGGTTTTGAAAATCTTGTTTTGTACATCTTGTTTTTACATTTTATGTCATGCCTTGAGCTCCACACAATAGACTAGGTTGTACATTTAAATCAGTTAATAAAATTAGATACATTTATGTTCTAGATTCCAATTAACTTGAATGGGGTTAATTAATGGAATGCTCCTGGTGGTTCCTTATAAACCGATGGTCCAATTGAAGTCCACCAGGAGAAGAGCCTTCAGTGTGGTGGCTCCATTTCTGTGGAACTCCCTGACTCTGGAGGTCAGGCAGGCTCCGACACTGTGTTGCTTTCAATGCCTGCTGAAGACCTTGTTCCTAGAAGCCTTCTCTGCTGTCCAACCACCATTTTGATGATACCTTGCTTTCAATGTATTTTTGTTTCTTTCATCTGTTTTTATCTTTTTATTGTTCACCGCTCTGGAATCTATTTAGATATGGAGCAGTATACAAATACTGTAAATAAATAAATAAATAAATAAAAATGGGGTTCAGGCAACTAAGATTTCTGCCTAGAATATATGTCTCATGAGTGTCCATTCTCAATTATCCCACCAAAGTCCCTCCCTGCAAAAGGATTAGCTTGGATGTTTAGGGAAGCTTCTATTTGTTAGTATATACTATGCTTGGTAGCCTGGTAGCACCTCCAATTGTCTGACTGACTGCTGTGTTTTCGTTTATCCTCTCCTCATCTCTGGCATCATGATTGGATCCTTAAAGATGGCCAGCCAAACTGCTGAGGTCGATTTTAGTGCCTTTAATTCTTTGGGGAATTAAACTATTTATTTTAAATGGTGAGATTAGGGATGTGTTATATAAATACAGCTTGTTGCTTGCTATTGAATGGAATGGACATTAAGTTTAAGACCGCATGAGTCATCATTGATGCAAAATCAAAGTCAATTATTAAGATAATTGAGAAACAACCAATTGTGGTAAATAGCCTTATATATAATTCTCTCCAGCTTAGAACTGTGTTCCCCGTATGTTTCTCCATGGATAGGGAAGGGATGAGCTGAATAGAGAAGTAGATTTCTGTGGCTGGCAGGTATAAAAGGGAGGAGGGAGACACTGAGATTGCGAGAACTTAGTGTAATTGTTGCTATCTGCTAGAAAATGAATAGCAAACCAGAAAATGTGTGCTCTGCACAGCTTGCACAAAACTTTATTGCAAATGAGATAATTTAATCAATTACAATTCCTAATGCATTAAACAAAAATGTTTCATTTTGTGCTTCTACACTTCTTAAATTATCTTCAGGTGTTTTTATAAAGCTTAATCATGGTTAATAGAAACTTCATTACCATAAAATATGCTTTCAATAAATGTTGTTAACAGTGTCGGGAAGCACAATTAAAGGAAGGCTCGGTTCAGACGTAACACCAGACTCTGGTTTGGAAGTTAATTGCCTGAAACTCAGGCTCGTGCACACTTTCTGCCCCCCTGTACATAGCAATTTCCTCTCTCCTCTCTTGGTTTGAAGCAATCCATAGTTGGCAAGCTTTGATTTGCACTTGCACTGCAAATTCAGGACCAGTGTCAAGTGTAGGTATGGCTGGGCACCTGCTGAGGCCCCACACCTCATCAGCGACCCCCTTAGGGATTGCCCCTGGACTTGCACCTCCTCTTCACCATTGCAGCCTGCTTGTTCACCTGCTTCTTACTCTGGCCCAGACAACGGTGGTGGTGAGAAGGAGGAGCAGGAGATGCCACTGCCTGCTTCTTCCCTGGCTCCCTGCCTGTCAAGCAAGCAAGTGGTAGCAATGATGTGAAAGAGGATGAGGAGCAAGAGCAGCTGGTGACAACGGCGGTGAGATGGTAGACTCACTGAGGGAGGGGTCCCATTGAGAGCATCTTGCCTAAGGGCCCTCCAAAACCTGGAGCTAGTGCTACTTGCAAAACAAGGATTTGACCCTAGTTTCTGATCCTCATTTGCAGAGAAGGCACACAGACCGTAGTTTGCTACTTCAGACGAAATGGCAATCGGTAAGTTGCCTGCAACCCTGAAAGAAGGGAGTGAATCAATGGCTCTTCAGTGGATGCACAGAAAAAAAAAATCTTCTGTAGAGGAGACTGCTTTGAAAAATAAAATAAAAGGCTAGTAGATGAGACTGCTTAGAAAAATAGAATAAACTTACCTTATTAGTCTACATATGCATTGTTATATTTTGGACTTAAAGAAGCCCGTGAACCTGTGGATTTCCCCCCCTGATTTATCCGTTGTGGCACCTTCAGAAAGCTTTCATATGTAAACATATTTGCAAACAAACTAATGTTCACCCCATTTGGTGCTCCATAGCCACTACAAATGCCAGTCCCCCCCCCCCAATTCTCCCTCCTTTTTGGGGGTAGTGGCGACGGGGGCTGCAGTGGGCAGGCAGTGGGAGCCGTGTGGGGCCTGCAGGCCACATGTCCCCTGACCCCTTGTTTGATGGTCTAACAAATGATATCAGTCTTCTCATTCTGTGTGAAAATTGTCCCCAAACAATTCACATGGAACTTGCCTGTGGTCATCTGCATGCAAGATGCCTGAGCTGGGAAAGTCAAAAGCTTGTTCACAGTTACAGCCACAGTTTGCATAGATTTCAGAAAATGCTTCTGGGCTCACTGTGGTACCAATATCAAAGGATGTGCTGGTTCCCCTGGATAATCCGTGCAAATGACATCTCTGGGATAGTCAAGATGTTTCACGCAGAGCTGCTTCTCACCTTGCGAACCTGTGGCTCACTAGAAATTCTAGAAATGACAAGTGAGTTTCCACAGCTGACATCTTTCATTAGGCTTGAACAAAGCTTCAGGAGAAAATGGAATGCTTTGAAAGGCAATTGCTACTCAACAAAAGGTGTTGTGTTTTTTTAATTAAAAAAATAAAATAAATGTTGCATGTAGATGGATGAGTCTTTAGAATGGGGTGTGTAGACTTCAGGCTTGTGGCTTTCCCCAGCGCACTGAGAGTTCTACCTGCAGTTGAGCAGATGCGAGTAGTACTCAGGCTGCACACCTTGCCTTTCGACACAGTTAGATTGGGGAAATAAGGGGGTGGAGCCAGCACACACAGGGATGTTGGAGGCGGGGCCAGTATGAATGACCCTGACCTTACCTTAAGCCCTCACACATTCAGGAGAACACGTAAAAAGAGTTCATGTGCATATCTATATAACTCTATCTCTCTATCTCTCTATCTATCATCTATCTGTCTGTCTGTCTCTCTAAATAGAGTTGGTGTTCTTTAGTTTGAAATGATAAAAAGAAATGTAGCGCAAAATCCATTTGTGGACTCCAGTTCATTTTTTCTTGAAATAGCATTGTTTTTAAAAACCATTTGACAAGCCATCACTGTGACATCGCCTAATTGGCCCCACTGACAAAGATTAATGCCTGTTTTCTGTGTGGAGAGTTAAAAAAAAAAAAAAAAAGCACAGTCAAAGAAACTGCATGGTCCCATGGTCCCAATGACATATTTCACTGTTTGTGTTTTTGCATTGTTTCCCATATATATATATATATATATATATGAATTTCTGTGGTCAACCCATTTTTGACCAAATAGATTTTCTCATTTGTGAAAGAGTCAAGGAACAGCATGAAATTGGTGACTGCCATCCTGTGCTGTTTCTGTTTTTCCTGACTGTCTCAATATCTTTCTTCTGGGCTTTCTTCTCCATGTTTCTCTTGAAGGTTCAAAAGGACATCTGATCTGGATTACCAGAATGTAGCACATTATAAGCAGTTAGATACCAGCAGCACATTCCTGAGGCAGGGTAGAACTGAGCTAGGGAAAAGGTATCTGACTTCCAAAAATAAACAATAATAAGCCAGTTATGAGTAAGGCAGTGTTCCTCAAACCTTTTAAGCTGTGGAAAGGGGCTTTCTAAGCACATACTACCTTGTTCTACTCCCCATACCACCACTATGTGTTTGTTTCACAGCAGAGAGTATGCAAAAATCTGTAACTGTGGACATTAGTCCAAGACTGCCATTAGAAAGAGAGTGACACCAAAATATATCTGATCCATCATAAAACCTTACACAGGGATACACCAGTAGAAGAGAGCAGCGGCTTTCCCCAAATCACGTTGGGAAGATGGTGTGTGTAGATTGGAGCATGTACTCCCACACTTCCAATGTGAACTGTATCAGAGGCAGTATGCCTATGTACACCAGTTGCTGGGGAACATGGGTGGGAGGGTACTGTTGCACTCATGTCCTGCTTGTGGAATCCCGTGGGCAGCTGGTTGGCCACTGTGTGAACAGAATGCTGGACTAGATGGACCCTTGGTCTGATCCAGCATGGCTCTTCTTATATTCTTATGTTTTTAACTAGTGGTGATCCTTTCCTAGGGTGCATACAATGTACCCATGCCAATTTAGTGTTTTGGCTCACGTAGGGATGGGTGAGGATTTTGTTTCAGTTTGGTTTTAACAAGAGTTTACCAACATTGACAAAGTTCTCCAGATTCAGGACAAAAAGAACTTGAGATTTATTTTATTTTTTTAATGAATATGGGAGAAACCAAAACTGACAGGTTTGTCCATCTGGACCAAGGGCTTTGAGTTCTTTGCTCTTAAAAGCCTGGGTTTGAATCCCTCCGTACTAAACCATGTTTGTGACATTGAATTGGCGCTGCTGACACCTCTTTTTTTCTGACAAGCTTCTCATCCTTAACAGCTACATTGCAGGCAGGTACAACATTATTCTCCTCTTCCTTCTGGGAACAGCTGTTCCTATTGAATTTGGCCAGTGCAGATTAATGATAATGTTCATTTTTGGTAAGAATTTACCAAAATTTGCAATGTTTATATTCAGAAGAGAAAGAACTTGAGATTTATTTATTTATTTTTATAACAAAACTGAATGCAGGAGAAAGGAAAACTGACTGATGCATTCTTCCCTTGGCTTGTGTAGTGAGGAAGGCTTCATCAACCCCAGGATCCGATCCCTCTGTAGAACTTTGAATCCACCCTTCAAGGGTGAGGCACTTTACAAAAAAAACCCTGTATGATACAGATGGACATTTCTTGTTCTTAGATGTCTAGAAGGCTGCACATGCTTCACTGGGAAATCTGAGTTTCTCTGTTCTCACTCCTAAACAGTCCAACATTTTTAGTTAAAAAACAGTCCACTGCTTATGAACGTTTTATTTATTTATTTATTTGTTACATTTGTATCCTGCCTTTCCTCTAAGGAGCCCAAAACACTGTACATAATTCTCCTCCTTTCCAGTTTACCCTCACAACAACCCAGTGTGAGATTGAGAGTCAGTGACTGGACCAAAGTCCCCCAGTGAACTTCATTGCTGAGTGGGGACTAGAACTCAGGTCTCCCCCATCCAACACTGTAACCACTGCATCACGTTGGCTCTCGTTGATGTTAATTTGTACACATCTTACTGTTTGGAAGGGAAAGCCTACAATCTGTTGCTTATTCGGTGCCCTTCCTTCTCTCCTTCCAGACATTGAGAATGCAACGGACATTGCCTTGTACTCAGGTCTGGGTGCCGCTGTCATTGCAGTGGCCGTCATTGTAGTTGGTGTGACTCTCTACAGACGGAGCCAGAGTGAATATGGCGTGGATGTTATCGACTCATCGGCCCTGACAGGAGGCTTCCAGACATTTAACTTTAAAACTGTTCGGCAAGGTTGGTAATCCAGATTACTGTTTATTGATCAAGATTCCACCCATGGAATAAACTCCCAAGGAGCTTAGATTTGCTTTGTAATTTACTGTTGTGGTGTGGGAGTTGTTTCATCAAGGTTGTGTCCCACACCACAACTGTAATGCCTCTATCTTGAAATCACATCGGGAGGCCAGGCGTACTGCATTCAACTAAGAAAATATTCATGCATTACTGTGCTTCCCAATACAGATAATTACTGTATTGTGAGGGTTCTGAAGAGGTGTGTGTGTGTGTGTGTGTTTTAATCCTGCTTTGAACACAAAACAAACAAAAACAAAAACGAGGTGAAAATGCTTCTTCCACAAATATATGGAGGGAAAGATTGTAACAGGAGAAATCATCACACTTCCACTGAAAACCATGGAGAGGCGAGTGCTGGAAAGTTGAGAAGCCAGTCTATTGCCATAGCTTCATTTAAAAAAACAAAGAAACAAAAAACTTGTGGGGGATATGTCAGCATGCTGGGATTCCAGGCTAATTGTAGCCTAGGGGATTTATTTATTTATTTTAAGTAGGCTGCACTTCAACACAATTAAGCATGCTTAAACCCATTGATTTAAATAGGCTTAAGTACACTTACTGTAACTCCCAGATTCTGTTTGGATGGTATAAAGAGCACCATGCTATATTCCTAGGTAGTATAGTTTATACTGAAGATTCTCCATTGGACAAATGAATAATTTCAGACCTCCTGGCACATTCGTTTCTGTTGTATGAAGGAAGCAAGAAACATTTGGATTAAAAAGGTGAAGGCAAACTACCCAGATGTTTTTGTTTCTTTTACATGTATTTCCAACACAGTAGAGAATAGATTCCATTATTAAGGTTCTGCAGTTTTGACCTAAGCTTCAGTACATCCGTACTTGAAAAAGTAGTCCATATCTGAAGAAGGATGTGTGTTTGTGATGCACCAGATGCTCACAGGGTTGGATCCAGACTTCATCATGCCTAGAGCAGACCCACTGAAATCAATGGGACAAGTTAGCAATGATTAGCTTAAGCCCCAGTTGATTTCAGTGGTTCTGCTTTAAGCATGACTAATCCTGGATCTAACCCACAGTATCTAAATTCTTTCTTTCTTTCTTTCTTTCTTTCTTTCTTTCTTTCTGGAACACTCTTTCCTTGAGGATATAAGGGAGTGGGTGAGCTCTTTCGATTTCTACCACTGTTATTTCTGAGATGGAAACCTTATTTTAGGTGGGAGGAAGTGTTGGAAGATGTGTGAATAAAGCTCTCTTATAATTCTCCTTAAGGGAGAGATGATACAGTATTTCATAGATAAATATATAGATGTTCTCTCCATGGGACACATGCCTTGCAAAGAATACATTAAAATAACTAGGCGGAGAGATTCAAAAACACATTTGAAATTAAGCACAGCTTGGGCTATGTGTCTACTACATCAGATGCTGCTCTCTCTCTCCTTCCCCACTCTGTCTGTCTGTCTGTCTATCTATCTCTTCAGGTTGTGAGAATCAGCAAAATACACGTTTATTAAGGTTCTCTGAATTCCACCTTGAAGCTTGTTCTGACTCACATCCATATCAGATTGAGAGAATCGGATTTTTCTTTTCTTTTTACACAAAATAAGCATGCATATTTTCATTCACATTTCCCCAAATGTATGTATCAATTGTGTGCATTTTTGGAATGTACACATTTCCCCCATCAGTTAAAACATGTTTGTGCGCATTTATGTATTTTTTCATATGTATCCCCCCCCCCCAAGTATGCATTTTTCGAACATTTTTTTGTCACAAAAATCACACTGTGAGCTCAAAAATGTACAGACTGTAGATCGCCTTTGGTTTCCCATTTGGTTCTGGGAAGTGCAAACTGGGTAAATTCTGATCAAAACCAAACTGAAATGAATTTCTTATACATCCCTACGTCAAATGTGTATTGTATGCATGTATGAAGGCATTAAAAGCTGCCAACTCCAATATAGTCAAAACCTTTAGAAGCTGCCCTAAAGTTCTCAATTTTTTACTATTTGCTCTGGAATATGGAGTATTAGTGAAAGCATTGCTTGCATTAGTTCTTTACTATCATTCAGTTTTTCATTCATTTTGTAACTTATGCATTTGCTTTCATTTTTTCACAACAAATGAGGAAATAGATCATTTATTTCTGTTATTCCTATAGGACCTAGAACTGGCCAAGTCCCTGTCTTTGTGCTGCATGCATTGTCCCCATGAGAGTACTGTTCACCATATAAAAGGATTTGGCCACCAGCACTGCGAAGAGCAGCCATTCCTCAGCCCCGCATTGCCACTATCATCTCTGATCTGAGATTGGAGATAACAGCAGAGATTCCTGAAGGGGGTGGGGCTTGGAGGCCAAGCCACACCCCCTAGAGGAATCCAAGGAGGCTCTGAAGACCAGATGCAGAACCTATGTGGGCCAGATTTGGCTGCATGCCAGAAGTTCCTCATCCCTGCCCCCCATTACTTTCAATGGGAAACATAACCAGTCTTCTTTTGCTTGTAACTTCAGTGTTTTCCACCTAGATGGCATAGCTTTTGCAGGGGTTTTACTCAAATTTCAGATGGATAAGGCATTATAGCAATTTTGTAAAAGGTGCAAAATGCAGCCCTCTGGGTGAACTCTCTCCCCCTCTCTCTTCTCCCCTCCTAATAATTCTTAAGTCACCAGTACAAGCTGTTCCACTTAGTTTCATTTTAATCCCTATAAAAACAGATGAAAAACAAATGAAACAAAGGATAAATGATTTTTTTAAAAAAATTCAGAACACATCTGTTTGAATCCCCATTCATTTTTATAACTAATATGAAATGGAAAAAATGGATCTCCCATTTTTCATTTATTTTAAAAATTAATTCACTTCCCCTACTTTGCACTGGTCAGCAGGATTTGGGTCACTGCTTACAGCAGTTTCCAACCTGGTGCCTTCCAGATGTTTTGGACTTCAATTCCCACCAGACCCAGCCAGCATGGCCAATGGTCAGGAATTATGGGAGTTGTAGTCTCACATATCTGGGGAATACTGGTTTACAAGTAAAACTTATACAGCCCAAGACTAAATATAGTGATTCAGAAATAATTTCCATTCAGTTCAGTTTAGTAACAAGTGTGCAGATAGTTGCAGTCTTCTAGTCAAAATATCAAGCTATAGAGGTCTATGGATTTTTATTTTATTACTGTTATGTGATGAAATTTACATTGCAAGCTGGTTGCTACAATGTCAGTGGGATGGTGTATTGACTACACTCCAGGTTTTCTGAACTTTTAAGGAGCGATCGAGCCCTGGTGCGTAACCTATTTTGGGGCTGGGGTTTAGCTGGGGATGTGTGAGGATTTCGTTTGGGGGGTGGAAATCAAGTGGACTAGCTGGGCTCGACCCCCCCAAACTCTGTCTTGCTTACCTCTTCCCGGGCTCGACTTGTATTCTCCCGAGTTGAGCCAGGGGAGTGACTTCCGGGTTCCCGGCAAGCCACTGTTTACATAGAAAATGCCTTAAGACGTGCCCAAAGCAGCTGCAATTTGTATAATTTGTGCAAATTGCTGCCGCTTTTGATGTACCTTAAGGCATTTTCTTATGAAAACAATAGTCCGCTGGAAACCCGGAAATTTGGCAAGCGGTGCATGCCCGCTTTTGGCCTGGTTCAGTGGGTGCAGCAGCGGGATCCTTTGAGCCGGTGGAGGGTCGGATCTCAGTGGATTGCCCACCCCTAGGTTCAGCACCATGGATAGCTCCTTTAATGTTCAGACTAAAGCCCAGAGTGGATACACCATTCCACTGATATTGAAGCCACCACCCTCCACTGTAAATTTGGTTGTTGACTCTTGGGACACAGACACAGTCACTTATCTCAAGTGAAAGGGAACATACATCCATGAATGTGGGATGAGGTTGCAGTAGGGCAGGGGTGGGGAACATGTGGCCCTCCAGATATTTTTGGACTGCAACTTTCATCAGCCCTAGCCAGCATAGCCAATGATGAAGAATGCTGGGAGTTGTAGTCCAGAAACAACTGGAGGGTCACACATTCCTGATCCCTGTACTAGGGTGTATCACTGGTGACACCATGTATGCAAGATCACTTTACATTAATTAATATAGTTATCACAGCAGAGTTCCCACAATCATTAAGGATAATGACTCACAATCATTAAAGAGAATTAGAATCCTCACTTCAGTAATGAATGGATATCAACATTCTGTTGCTTTCTACTTTTCTACCACTCTTTGAGTCTGACAGAATGATCAAAGGATAGCTGATCCAAATTAAATTATCATAGATATAAGCTAAAACATGGTCTCTTAATCAATGTGCATCCTGTGACTCTAAGCTTCTTTTTTTCTTTTTCTGTTTTTTTTAAAAGTCAGGGTAACTTGCACGGATATGAATAGGATCCTCTCTCAAAATGTATAGGGTGAGAGTGTGATCCTATCCCTGAGGTATGTATCTGGATAGAGTTGATTATAAAAGAAAAAGGGAGGGGGGGAAACCAAATTCCTATGGATGCTTACAGAATTTGCCTTTGCTGGATTCCACCTGGGGTTTTGATGTTCTATTTTCCCAAGAAATTCTGTTATGCAGACTAGGAGAGAGAGAAAAGAGTTGCCCACTGGGTTTTCGAGCCACGACCACTGCCGTCACACTTTCCCCCCTTGTCCTCCATTAAGTCCAGGTGCCCACTTGTGCCATGAAGCAAGAATGGGTGAAATAAAACTTGGTTCATTTTATGATAAGTACATACGTGTGTGTGTGTGTGTGTAATAAAACAGGACAGAAGGCCCCTCCCTTGCCACGTGGAGCTGCGGTGGGGGGGCAAATTTGCGGGTGGGGAGAATTACGATCAGACCATAGTGGTCTGATTATTACCACCCAATCAGGAGGCAGAATGGGCGGGGTGGCAAAGCCGCTTGCACCCACCAGTATCTGCCTCTTTCCCAAAGCGGCTCCCTCCCTCCCATTGTGTGTACAGTGTAGGTTTTACTGGTCTCCTGTTTCAAGGGGCTGAGTAGGAATTTTGGTTCATTGTCCTAATTGGCTGGGGGCAATGTTCGTGTTTTGCCTACTCTACACTGCATCTCAGGTTTTTGGGTGCTTAGTTGCATTAGATTTGGTCACATTGGCAGTCAAGTGCGGGATTAGGCAGTTTAGGGGCTCGGTGATCATCCTATGGCACCTTTTAGGTGAGAGGCGTGCCCGAGGCTCCCACCACCGATGCCTCACAGCTCGGCTTTGGGAAGATAAGACATGTCTCTGAGGTCTTCCTTCCTCACCCGTGCGAGGCTGACTGCAGGAAAGACCTTCCAGCACCGTGTGGTTCTAAGGAAGGAGGGGATGACTTGGATGCCGTCACCCTCCTTGCTGGATGTTTCGCCCTATAGCAATGGTGACCGGCGGATAGCCGGTGTAATTAGCACCCGCACTTTTTATCCCTTCGTAGATCCCCAATTGATGTTATTCAATAAATGTGGCCCTTCATTTTACCACCAATTGTACCCTACAACCGTGTCTGAGTTGATATTTCTCTTCTACGCCCGCAAAGAGTTTTAAAAACATCTAACATGGGAGGAAACAAAATTGATTTATCTATCCAGGCCAAGGGTTTTGATTTTTTTCATTTTTTTAAAGTCTGGGTTTGAATCTCTGTGTATTCAACATACTTGTGGGGCTGAATTGGGTTTTTTATTCACACCTTTTCCCCCATGACTGGCTCCTCATCTTTAACAGTTACATGGCAGGCAAGTACAACATGGTTCTCTCCATTCTGAGAATTCCTGTACCTATTGAATTTGGCCGACGAGGATGGGTGAAAAGTTTGTTCATTTCAGGACAGAACAGAGCACCAGGTTTTAAAAATAGAAACTGCATTTGAGGGAGAATTGATTACCTGCAGTGTGAGAGGGAGGTACAATTTCTATGCTACCCTATTTTTCAGTAGTGTCTGGGAAATACTTCTTGGCTGCTGGAGCTTTCGGAGGTTATTTGATGAGGTTAGTATTCTCTCTCTCTCTCTCTCTATATATATATATATATATATATTTCTAGAAGCTGATTTAGTTGCAGTGTGTGCGCCAAGTGCATGTGTTACTGTTAATTACCTGAAAAGAGCTCAAAGATCTAAAGACCAACTTTCAGCACATCCTGAATGCTGGCCTCTTCTTTTAAGAGGCCCCAAAGAATTAAGACAATGAAAAATGAAGGCACTGGAACAACAACAACAAAATCGATAGCCCTCTGGAAAGTCTGGGTCTCCAATTTGCTCAGCGTTCACTGGACTAAAGATCTCCCATAATAAGATTTCTACCTACCTGTCCCTGTATGTATTTTTTTAAAAAAAACTGAAAATTAGAGATGGGCAGAGTGATCCTATGGCCTGTAGACAGCGTCTAGAGGGCCATAGGATTTTTCGGAGTCCCAGCCCTGACATAGGAGCTGGGACTCCGCATTCGGAGTGCACTCCCCCCCCCCCCGCAGCTGGCAGGGAAAGAACCGTGCTGGCTGCTTCTCCGAGGTCACAAAAGCGACCTTACAGAAGGGGTTTAGTGGATGTTCTGTGGGGGCAGGGAGGGGAGGAGGCCAGCAGCACCGCCAAAATATGAGGCATCCTGGCAGCAGCTCAGCCTCCTTTCTTCCCGCTCCATCCAAAGTGCTGCAGTTCGACAGCCAAAATCAGCCGTCCAGCTGCTTTGCAGGGCAGGAGGAGTGAGGAGGCGACCTTCGCCTCCACGCTCCTCCCGCCCTGCATAGGATGCCCATAATCTTCCGGGTTCAGAGGCATCCCCATAGGATTGCATTGTAGGGGTGCAATCCTATGCATGTTTAGGCAGAAAAAAAGTCCTACAATTCCCAGCATGCCCCAGCCTGCGTGACTGGCTGGGGCATGCTGAGAATTGTAGGACTTCCCCCCCCCCATCTAAACATGCTATAGGAATGTAACCTAAACGAAGAAAACAGTTACAGTCCAAAGTAAACTCGAATAGGACAGTCCAAGTGGGATTTGAAGAAATTAGCTACAGGTAAAAACAAACAAACAAAAATTAGTATTTTTAAGTCAGGAAACTGTGGTGTGTGTCTCTGTGTATGTGTTGGTAGGGTTGCTGAGTATGAGAAAAGTGTTGACAGGGGAATCAAGCCATTTTTAATGAAAGTTAATGAAATAGTCCCCCCTCCCCAATCACAATACCTGCAGGGAAAATTCCCACATTGCCTCTGAAATGGTAGTGCTGAAGAAATTATACACATCACTTCAACAGAGGACTGCTGAAAACAAATGGATAATGGATGCAGGGAGGACTCCTTCCAGTGAGATGCAGAAATTGTGTTCAGGAAAAAAATCAAATGGTTTCCCAAAGCTCAGGAAATAGCTTGATCATGTTATGAGCCCATCTCTCCGGCCAATTTGGTCTCATCCCACCTGCAACCAACCCACCTACCTGGCTCCATCTCCCCATTCCACCTACCCACTTACCTGACTTTCTGCTCTGGTGGCGACAGTAAAATGGGAAAACAAATGCCGCTCATCCCCAAGTGCACTGAAAAGGCAGCTGGGGGAGTGCTTTGCGCACACTTCGGAGGGGAGGACCAGCTGTGTACGAATGGTGTTTCCTTGAATATAGTTAAATAATATGTGTCCCCCTGGTTTGCTCCAACACCTGTGTCTTCCCTCTTTCTTCTGGTTGGGTGCATGGAGCTCTCCTCCTTCCCCTCTCTGATGCCTGGCACACTGCTGTCACTGTGTGACCTTCACACTGGGAACTTTTGGGGAGAGGGAAATTGGACCTGCTGAGCTCCTAATAATATATGTTGAGCCTTGGGAAAATTAAGGACATTGGGAAATGTAACTTTCCCGGGACTACCAATATATTATTAGAAATCATAGAAATCATAGAAAAGTAGAGTTGGAAGGGGCCTACAAGGCCATCGAGTCCAACCCCCTGCTCAATGCAGGAATCTAGGTCAAAGCATCTCTGACAGATGTCTGTCCAGCTGCACCTTGAATGCCTCCAGAGTGGGAGAGCCCACAACCTCCCTAGGTAGTTGATTCCATTGTCTTATTGGTCTGACAGTCAGGAAATTTTTCCTGATGTTTAGGTGGAATCTAGGTTCCTGTAACTTGAGCCCATTATTCCGTGTCCTGCAAACTGGGATGACCGAGAAGAGATCTTTGCCCTCCTCTGTGTGACATCCCTTCAAATACTGGAAGAGTGCGATCATATCTCCCCTCAGTCTCCTCTTCTGAAGGCTAAACATGCCCAGTTCTTTCAGTCTCTCCTCATAGGGCCTTGTTTCCAGTCCCTTTATCATCCTTGTTGCCCTCCTCTGAACCCTCTCCAGTTTGTCTATGTCCTTCTTAAAGTGAGGTGCCCAGAACTGGACGCAGTACTCAAGATGAGGCCTAACCAGTGCCGAGTAAAGGGGAATTATCACTTCCCGCGATTTGGAAGCTATACTTCTATTAATACAGCCCAAAATTGCATTTGCCTTCTTTGCAGCCACATCGCATTGCTGGCTCATATTCAGTTTGTGATCTACCACAATTCCAAGATCCTTCTCACTTGTAGTATTGTTGAGCCAAGTGTCCCCCATTCTGTAACTCTGCATTTGGTTTCCTCTCCCTAGGTGCAGCACTTGGCATTTATCCCTATTAAATTTCATTCTGTTGTTTTCGGCCCAGCGCTCCAGCCTATCGAGGTCACTTTGAATTTTGTTTCTGTCTTCCAGAGTATTAGCCGTTCCACCCAACTTTGTGTCATCTGCAAATTTGATAAGCATTCCCTGTACCTCCTGATCCAAGTCATTAATAAAAATGTTGAAGAGCACCGGGCCCAGGACCGAGCCCTGTGGTACCCCGCTCGTTACCTCTCCCCAGTTTGAGAAGGAACCATTGATAAGCACTCTTTGAGTCCGATTCTTTAGCCAATTGTGGATCCACCTGATAGTTGTTCCATCTAGCCCACTCTTAGCTAGCTTACTAATCAGGATATCATGAGGCACTTTGTCGAAAGCTTTGCTGAAGTCCAGATATATAATGTCCACAGCATTCCCACAGTCCACAAGGGAGGTTACCCGATCAAAAAATGAGATCAGATTAGTCTGACAGGATTTGTTCTTGACAAATCCATGCTGGCTTCTAGTAATCACTGCATTGTTTTCAAGGTGCTTGCAGACTGACTTCTTTATAATCTGCTCAAAAATCTTCCCGGGGATTGATGTCAGACTGACTGGCCTATAGTTCCCAGGTTCCTCCTTCTTGCCCTTTTTGAAGATGGGAACAACATTTGCCCTCTTCCAGTCGTCTGGCACTTCACCTGTCCTCCATGATTTCTCAAAGATAATAGACAGTGGTTCTGAGAGTTCTTCTGCCAGTTCCTTTATTACTCTAGGATGCAGCTCATCAGGCCCTGGAGATTTAAACTCGTTCAGAGTAATCAGGTGCTCCTTGACCATTTGCCTATCAATCTCAAGCTGCAATCCTGCCCCTTCAGTCTGCACTTCAGGTTTGCCAGGGGGGTCATAGACCCTCTTTTGGGAGAAGACCGAGCTGAAGTAGGAATTGAACACTTCTGCCTTTTCTTTGTCTTCTGTTATCAATTTGCCATCCTCATTGCGTAGTTGAACCACCAGTTCTTTCTTCTGTCTTTTACTGTGCATGTATCTGAAGAAAGCTTTTTTGTTGCTTTTAGCATTCCTCGCTAACCTTAGCTCATTCTCAGCTTTAGCCTTCCTGACACTATTCCTGCAGTTCTGTGCTACCTGCCTGTACTCTTCACTTGTAGCCTGTCCTTCCTTCCACTTCCTATACGTGTCCTTTTTTGTTTTCAGGTCATCTTTGAGTTTATTGTGAAGCCACATTGGCTTCTTCTGTTGCCCTCTGCCTTTTTTCCTTGTGGGAATTGTTTGCAATTGTGCCTTTAAAATTTCCTTTTTTAAAAACGCCCACCCCTCCTGGGCTCCCTTTCTCGTGAGAGTCACTTGCCATGGGATCTTACTAATCATTGTTCTGAGTTTGTTAAAATTGGCTTTCCTAAAATCCAGGGTACGTGTTTGGCTACACTCAGCTTTTGCTTCCGTTAGAATCAAGAACTCAAGTATAACATGGTCACTTTCCCCCAGAGTTCCCAAAACTGCCACTTTATCTACTAACTCGTCTCTGTTGGTTAGAATCAGGTCAAGGATAGCCGATCCTCTAGTTCCTTCCTCCACTTTCTGTAGGAGGAAGTTATCAGCAGCACAGCTCAGGAATTTCTTGGAGGGGCCATGTTTGGCTGAATAAGTCTCCCAACAGATATCAGGGAAATTGAAGTCTCCCATTACTACCACATCGTGCCTCCTTGAAACAATGGCAATTTGTTTTTCAAAAGTTCCATCCTCGTCTTCTCCTTGATTGGGTGGTCGGTAGTAGACTCCAACTGCCATGTTCGTTTTATTCTTTGCCCCCTTTATTTTAACCCAGATGCTCTCAATGGGGCTGCCAAGCTCCTCTTCCTGTATCTCTGTGCAGAGATACGTATTTTTAACATACAGTGCAACTCCACCTCCCTTTCTGTTGCTTCTGTTCCTTTTGAACAAGTTATACCCTTCAATTGCTGTATTCCAGTCATGGGAGTCATCCCACCAGGTTTCAGTTATCCCTATCAAGTCGTACTTGCCCTCATGTATCAAAAATTCAAGTTCGTCTTGTTTGTTGCCCATACTCTGGGCATTAGTATAGAGACATCGAAGACTATGTGCTTTATAGCCCGACTTTTTCCCTACATTTTGTGGTAGACTATCAATGGGCACCGCTGGAGCTGTTCTCTCCATTGTGGCATAGAGGCCTTCTTCCATTGGTACCCCCGAGTTTATGTCTCCCTCCCCTGTTGGATTCAGTTTAAAGCCCTCCTGATTAAGTTCCTCATGCTGTGGCCAAACACATTCTTCCCAGTCCTTGTGAGGTGCAACCCATCCTTTGCCAGCAGTCCATCTTCCAGGAAGTGTAGCCCATGGTCCCAGAATCCAAATCCCTCACGTCGGCTCCACCTTCGTAGCCAGTCATTCACTCGGAGTATTTTTCTTTCCCTTTCTATGCCTCTTCCAAGTACTGGAAGGATGGATGAGAAAACTATCTGGGCCCCGAAGTTCTTGAGTTCCCTTCCCAGCTCTTCAAAGTCTGCCGTGATTTCTTTGTAACTCCGCTTGGCAGTATCATTTGTACCCACGTGGAAGAGAAGAAAGGGGTATGTGTCGGTGGGCTGCATGAGCCTCGGCAGCTGCTCTGACACATCCTTAATCCGTGCCCCGGGGAGACAGCACACCTGGCGAGTCCATGGGTCTTCGCGACATACTTTGGCTTCGATCCCCCGCAGGAGGGAGTCTCCCACTACGAGTACTCTTCTCTTCCTCTTGCTGTAGGCCTTGGTTTGATTGCCTCCACTTGACTGACCCTCAGCCTCTTGCTCGCTGTCACGTTGGGTGCCCGGTAATCCGTCCTCTGCAGGCTGTCCTCTGCTCTCGTCCTCAAGTACATGGAAGCGGTTCCATAGCTCCACTGCTTCCACAGGCGCAGAGTGTCTTGTAGTTCTTCTGCTCCTAACCGTCACCCTTTTCCAGGGAGTTCCCCCTGCGTTATTTTCCCTTGCCTCTGCAGTCTCCGACTCCGCCTCATCCTGCCGTTGCCCTTCTGGCTCCTGTACTGTGCTTTGGTGCTGTAGATCCACCGTTCTGTCTAAGAACTCCTCGCTTTCTCTTATGCTCCTGAGGGTTGACACTTGCTGCTCCAGTCCTCTGACCTTTTCTTCCAACAGCGTGACCAGCTTGCACTTGTTGCACGTGTAGGCCATGTCGATCTCCGGCAGGAAAACAAACATTGCACACCCCTTGCAGGTCACCACCACTGCTGAGTCCTTTCCTTCCATAGTGCTCTGTTTCTGTCTTCCTAGAATTTATTTATTTATTTATATATATATTTTTAGGGACCTCCCCCTTGACCTCCCCTGCCGAACTCCGCTGCCAAACTCCTGTTTTCTCTCCCTGTGCGCTCGCTCTGTTCGCTCGCTCTCTGGGAGCCTGCTTGCCTTATCACAGCCCCCAAAACAGCTGGAGCCTCTCTCCTGTTGTGCTCCTGCTCAGCTGGGAGTCAGTCACTCTAACCACTACGCTGCACTGGCTCCAAATTGTTTCTCCTGCAAGAAGCCCGAGTGCAAGGTGAAAGGGAGAAACGTGCTAAGCGAAAACCACGTCAAATGAATCCTTTACAAGACCATCTTCTATCTGGTAACCTGTGTCCTCACTGTGGGAAGCTGTGTGGATCTAGCTCAACAGATTAGTGTGGATTAGTTCAACAGGGTCCAATTTCCCTCTCCCCAAAAGTCTCCAGTGAGCCTGGTGTTTGAAAATAGCATGCCAGGTATCGGGCAGGGAAGAGAGGAAAGAGACTTCCTCAGATCCACAGCTTTCAGGGCACCCAGGTTGGTAAGCTGGGGTACAGGTGGCCATCTGGGTGCAAGGGAGCCACAAAAAGGCCAGGCTTGGGTGGTCTACTGCCGCTGCTAATGGTAAGCCTCACCCCATCCCAAGGAACTGTTGGAGACTGCCCCCTCCTTCTGGACTGGACAAAATCCATCCCACCTGGGGCCCAAATTTCAGGGGAGGCTGGTGACTCCTATGTCAGTGGGGTTCCTTATCCATTGCAGGTTTTATTCTGAGCTTGACAGGAGCTATCCATGGTGCTCTGTGGTGGTGAACCCATTTTGAGGATGGAGTTCAGCACTGTGGATAGCTCCTATAAAGCTCAGAATAAAAGCTGCAATGGATAGGGAGCCCCACTGACATAGGAGTCCCCAGCCTCCCTGGCCCTGACAAATCTGTCCCTACAAGAATCAAGTGCATCCATGCCTTTTCCCCCTGACCACCAGTCATTCAGTGAAATGGTTCCCCCAAGTCCTCTGCCCACAAATTGGGTGGAGAATTTTGAAAGGCTACGTGCACTGCGCTTGTAGTAACTATCATTTGCCCAATTCCAACAGAGGCAAACTATGATGTGCAATGAATTAGTAAAGGGGGGCAGATCGGACTGCTGAAGCAGAGAAGAGAGGGTGAGGAGATGTTAGGGCATGGTCCTGCCAGATGTCTCAATTGTTGAGTTATTTACATCTGGCGATCAATGTGCCAAAACAGGAGAAAACCTCATGAGAGTGGTTCGCTTGCATGAGCACTATAACACCAGACCCGCAAACTCATATGAGGTTAAAGCTCCCACTTGCTTTCCCCCCTTTTTTTCTTTTCACCAAGGAGGAGCTGCACAGATTTTCTCAAGTGCACTATTCCTTCTTTGTGCCTTTATTTTAAGAGCTTTGAGCTCTTTTGTGAGTCCATGGCTCTGCTACACTGCTGACATGAGTAGACCAATCTCATAAGCAGATTGGTGTGTGTCGTTCCATTTGCTTTTTCAAATGGTTCTATCGGTTTTTTGTAGGAAATAAAATGCAGCAATTAAAATAAAGGCACAAAGAAGGAATAGTGCACTTGAGAAAATCTGTAGGATATTGTATCAATAGCTGATGCCTGGTCTATACTGTCAGAGCTGACTCAGTGAGTGGGCTTTAGGCAAGCCACTTTCTCTCCGACTAAAATCCCTTCTCCAACATGAACATAATACAGGCCCATCTTATCAGATTGTAGTAAAGATCCTATTGATGTGCATGTCAATTAAGCATTTTAGAATGCTAAATTGTGTTATTATTTCTGTTAGAAATATTCCTGCTAGAAATCTGCTAAATGGACATGGAGGGTTTTGGACATCAGGGTAAAAGGGCATGCACTAATTTTCTTGTAGGGACAGATTTGTAAGGGGAGGCTGGTGACTCCTATGTCAGTGGGGCTCCCTATCCATTGCAGCTTTTACTCTGAGCTTTATAGGAGCTATCCATGGTGCTGAACTTCATCCTCAAAATGGGTTCACCACCACGGAGCACCATGGATAGCTCCTGTCAAGCTCAGAATAAAACCTGCAATGGATAAGGAACCCCACTTACATAGGAGTCACCATAGTAGTCACTCCCCTGAAATTTGACCCCCCAGGTGGGATGGATTTTGCCCACAGGCCTGTAATTTAGGACCTGCAGTGGATCAACCCTGTCTGGGTTCCCAATCTTTGAAGGGAAGCTGCCATACCCAGCTGATCTTATTCTGATAGCCACTGTTTTTAGTACTTGTGCTGCAGAAAATCCAAGCAAAATATCCCTCTGCTTTTGGGAAAAGACACATGAGGGGCACAGAACTAGGGTCCAGAGTAAGGTAGCAGCTTCAGTTTAGGTCCCAGATATCTTTCTTCACCCTATGCAGTGGGATTGTAACATGGATGCAGGCAACCTTTTGTCTAAATATGCCACCGTATGTCCGCACCAGATAGTACACATGAATGATCTCTATCCCTTGGAAGGATGATATAGATGGTTAAGTTTCACCAGGATGAGGCAGCTGACCACCTCATCCCAGCCTGGAGGTTCAGTTCAGGGCTAAGTGACCTTCTGCTCTGTGAAGATTTGGGAAGGGGAGGAGGAAAGAATGTCACTGCACTTTTGAAAGGGGGGGGGGTATTTTCAATGAGATGATCCAAGGTTTTATTTCAATTCAGTTCATTTTGACTTTCAAACAAAACTAAGCAAGTGCTGCAAGCCCAGCCATTCCCCCCCCCCCATCCCAGGAATGGCCCAGGGAATGATGGCATGTCATCACAGCATTTTCCCATAGGGAATTCTAGCCAGCTAGGCTGGCAAGTACAGCCACGCCACCAACTGGGGAGAGATAGCTTCACTTTGTTTTAAAGAGAAAAGAGGGGGATAAAAAAAACAACAACCTCAGACCATCTTGTTGAAAGGAAGTACCCCTTACCTGAACATTTGTGCCATGAACCTAGTAGTGGAGGGTTTTCATCCCCACAAAAAAATGTGTCAAAGCAATTCAGTGCTTTGCTCTGCCAAACTGGGTGACCCTGGAACAGTCATTCTCTCTCACTCCAACTTGCCTCAAAGGGGTTTTGGGTAGGTGAAATGGGGAAGGAAGATTACGTGTATCACCCCGAACTCCTTGGAGGAAGGAGGATTAAACACACACACAACAACAACACATAATTAATCAGTTTGTTATTTTCAGTTGCCTGTGTGAAAGGATAGCTCCAGCTTCAGTAATCTTTAATTTTATGATACGGTGTCTGCAGCTGTTGCCAGTATTCATGATTAATTTAAATGTAGTCCGGTGTTGCTTATACATTTTGTAAATACGTAGTTGTGTGTGAAATAAAACACCTCTTCATTCAAGCAGCAAAGCTTTCTTTTGCATTTAACTGATTAGCAAGTACATTTCAGCCTTCTCTGTAACAAAGACGTTGGGGGTTCTACTTTCCACCTTGCATATAAGGCTCCAACAGGCAGCGTGGTGTAGTGGTAAGAGCAGTGGTAGCCATCCTATGGCCCTCATCCTAATTTCAAAAGCCCTCTGTATGTGATCAGTTCAGACATCTGGCAAGCGTGATCTGCCATTTCCCTGGCATCCTGCTGGGCAGGAAGGGAGAGGGGGAGAGAGAAAAGAGGTTGGCAGAAAGAGAGAGAAAAAGGGGTGGCCCTCCTACTTTTGGAGCTAGCCCTGCCCACTGCTTGTTTTGGCCCCACCCATTGGTGACATGCACCCTCAAACAGATTACCCACAAAGGAATGTGGCGCTTGACAGAAAAAATGGTTGCCCACCCCTTCATTAAATCAGGGCATTGTGGGAAATTTAATAAAATGCCAGCTCCAACTTGATGGTGCGGTCACTGCCAAGTTAAGCCTGCCAGGAGCATCCAACCAGGAATGGGCCCTGCCAGTGAACATAGTGGAACTTAATTTGGAGTAAACATGCACAGGTTTGGGCTGTTTGCCCTCTGAAAAAACAGCACCTTGTCTTTTTGATTGGAGCCTCTCCAGTTATGCATCTTTCGGCACGATCCTGTGAATGTCTGCTCAGAATTACGTGTCACTGGGTTCACTTGGAGCATACCCCCCTGGGTAAAAGTGTATAGGATTGCAATCTCAAGCTCACTTTTCTTTGGCTTAGTTCTCACTGAGATGCTGAACTGTTGTCTGGGCTGTAGCACTTCAGGAATGGTCCTTTGTATGAAAACCAAAATCCACTTCAGATAAAAATCTAGAAAGTTACGGAGAAGGCTAGGCAAGGACACTTTCCCCTGACATCTGGTTTTCTGTGTAAACAGATATTTGATTGATGATTGATTGGTACGAATGAATGAATCTGCATTCAGTTAGGTGAGTTCCCACTTGAAGTCTGAAGTGGTATTGCCCATACAAAGGGTTACAGTCTCAGTAGAACAAGGCAATTCTATAGGCAAAACTATATGCACAACACCTTCTATTGTACACAGCAATGGTAACTGATTGCCTGATTAATTTCCTTCCATCAGGTAACTCCTTGCTTTTGAACTCATCCATGCAGCCTGACCTGACCGTGAGTAGAACCTACAGTGGACCTATTTGCCTTCAAGACCCCATCGACAAGGAGCTTATGACAGAATCGTCCCTCTTCAATCCTTTGTCCGACATTAAGGTCAAAGTTCAGAGTTCATTTATGGTTTCGTTGGGTGTGGCAGAGCGATCTGAATACCATGGAAAAACTCATTCTGGGACCTTTCCACATGACAGTAACAGAACCTTCAATGCCATCCATGCAAAGAACAAAGCTGCGTACATCCAGAATCTTTCAACACTCTCCAAACAAAGTGAGATGAAGGCCACTGGGGTATTTGGTCACCTGGGAGGACGTTTGGGTATCCCCAACACAGGTAGGCTTCTGCCAAGTTTTGAAATGCATGAGTAAGAGATTTGTTTGAACCATTCTGCTTTCCCTTAAAAATGTGCTACAGGAGCAAATTGTTATATTGGTTTTCTAAGTGGGGATTGTGTGACACAAATGAACTCTTGCTTGTACACAAGTGACTGTGAGTAGTTGACAACAAAGCTGTGCAAAGGACGAGCAGCATGCACTGTACATAGTAAACAGGCCTGGTGACTGAGCATCATTCTCCCAACTGAGATTACTCTTCCACCGACCCTGCACAGCTTGGGCGGGGGAGAAATTTGTGGGGGGCGGGAGGCGAGTCAAGGGGCCAATTGCATGACTAGCATGCGTCTATGGGGACTTTGGAGGCGTGGAGCTCCAGGGATATTGCCCCACCCTCGGCCTCTTTTGTTTGCGGCTCCCTCCCTCCCTGTTAGCAGTGTGGGCTCTGCTGGTCACCTGTTAGGGGGCTGAGTAGGAATTTTGGCTCATTTCCTCAATTGGCCACATGTGGCAGTGTGCATTTTTCACCTACTCTACACTGTGATACAGTTGATGGGATGAATTTTAATTGATATTTTGTTTGGTTTAATTCGGTCACATTTGGCAGGTAAGTGCGGTGTGGCAGAGCCTCTCCAGTTATGCATCTTTCAGCACGATCCTGTGAATGTCTGCTCAGAATTACGTGCCAGTGGGTTCACTGGGGTCACTGGGTTCAGTGAGGGTAGGGTTGGTGAGCATCCGATGGCACCTCCTGGGTGACTGGGCGACTCCCGAGGCTCTCTGCTCAGTGTTTTGCGGCCCAGCTGGGGAGATACACGAACCCCCTTTGAGGCTGACCCAACTCACCTGATCAGAGTTTTGCAGCTCTGTGAGGAGGTGATATTGGGAAGCCCTCCCAGCACCAGGATGGTGTAAAACTGAGGGGTGACGATTTACTGGCGCTGCCCCTCGGCAATCGATGCATTACCTGAAAGGCCTCTACTGGCCAGTGGCCAGTATAGCCAGGGGCCCACACTTCTTTCCCTTCGCAGATCTTGATTGTTCAATAAATGTGGCCCTAATTTGTACCATATGTACCTGTCTTGACTCATTATTTCCAGCCTTTACACATGCAAGTACGGACTTTGTTAAATCCATTCTGATGGCATTTTACAGGTTTTCAGGTGCCTTTTGTTCCACCACCCACCCATTGACAGAAACAGATTCTGTGCAAATGTGTACATACGCATTTGCACAAACTCACATTTGTGCAAATTTGCGCTTCTGAAAATTGCACAAATCCCCCAAAAACTTGCATTTTCACATTTTGGTCTATCGGGGGAAATGCGCATTTTCAGTCGGTGTTTTCCCCATATTTTTCTATGACTAAATTTGCATAAATTAGCAGATTACTTTTTTAAAAAATGGTCCACAAATCCACAAAATCCATGCAGCTTGGGGAAAGCCAGTCTGCTGCAGAATCCATAGGTCAGATTCATACAAATCCAAACTCATTAGAATCCACTGCAGATTTCTCCAACATCCCTACGAACCCAGGGATTTTGGTCACTCTTGTTGCCATTCTCTAGCTGGGGAATTCCGATTCTGATAGACCCAGTTCCCCCATGTCACTAGTATAGTTCCTCTGGATCAGACCAGGGCTCTATTTGCTGGCACAGCCACTCATCTAATCTCAGGCCGCTTCTATCAGAGGCCAGAGGTCCTTTTTCAAAAGTTCAAGGGGAAGAACAGATGTGGTGTGCTGAAGGAGGTACAATGAAGGGCTCCTGCGTTATATTCACTGGGTTTAGGGAAGAAACGTAGGAGGGGTGATGGATGTTTTTTGGCCTTGCAGAAGGAGACTTATGTTCTTCCGGTTGTGACCTCTTCCCAAACTTAGACTGCCTCATCTAGGATTTCAAGCAGCTATGATAGACTTCTGTGGACACGCACTTGTGCTCGTATTTGAAGCTTCGAACGGGGCATACTCGCATGTTTTGCGTGCAAAAATGAAACTCTCAAACATCCCTATAAAAAATGTGTGAGCAGCCACAGCGGGATGATGGTGGCTGACTGTGGCTCCTCTGTCACATCCTGGCTCACTTCCACACATCAAAAGTGGCAACTGTCTGCAGTGGAGAGTCTGCTCTACCTGCGGAGGTTTCTGCATAGGTGCAGAATCAGGGTTCTGAGTCACATGTGGGGAGTCTCCATGCATAAAACAAGCTCTCTACTTAGGATCCTCCCCATACAAGCCATGGAAGGTGTCAGGAACAGGTGATAAGAATGTACGAGAATGGGCAGGGCCAGTGAGTTCCATCATTCATGCTCTCCATGCTCACGCAATTCTACTTGCATGAGGAAGAACACCCAATAGGGCTACAGTTGCGAAGGTTTCTGGAGGCATTTTTATAGGCAAAATAATTTTAAACTCAAAATAGGCTGTTCACTTGTCACATGAAATAAAAAGGCTGTCAGGGTACCAGGTGTTTCTTCCTTTCTTTCTTAATCAACGCTAACTGCTAGAGTGGCATGTCAAAAATGGAAGCCTGGCCCTTGAGCATCCAACAATTAGATGCGTTCATTTTTTTTGCTCTATGAAATGACATTTTTTTTCTTTGATGACACAGGTTTTCTGTAGCATTCAGTCATTGTACTTGACTCATGTGCTTTCTTGTGAGTTTTTTAAAAAATGCAAAATTGTTACTTGATTCTGCCAATCAAGGCAGCTGGGAATTCACAAAAGATAAATAGTGCAAAATAGTTATGAATTTATATTTGTAAATTACAGGCAAGAGCTTATTGTTCAAGGCACCTTGGCCTTTATACTACATTGCCTTCCCCTTTAAATTACAGGATTCCGACCATTGTTCACCCTGCAATTTAATTCAGTTTATTGTATACAGCAATAGTACTTTGCAATATAAAACCATTCTGTAAAACAGAACAATATGTCATTCAAATGAGGTCATAACCTTTACAATTCAGCATTTCATTCTTAAATTGGGATCTAACCCTAGGAGCACAAGTCACATATTGGACAACTTAACGGTTGAGAAATTTCCCTGTATTGTATAAGAAATAAATGAGTTTATTCCATATGGACCATCTCATCATGTTTATGAGAAATGACCTTAAAATGCCTTCCCAGGAGATCTCTATAAGGAACCAAAAAAATAAATAAAATCAAAGTAAAATATGATGAGTGATCCAACATTGCCCGACCCCACAGAGGTCTTGCTCCAAAAGTGTGTGTTTGTGTGTGTGATACTGGCAAATAAATCCATTGTTTGAAACTGGAGTGAACAGAAAAGTATTTTGAAATCTAAAAGATTTCAGATCCAAGAGAAGGTTTTCCAGATAAGCCAACTGTTTGAAAACTGTTTGATCAAGTTTTTCTTTTTCCGGTGGTAAGTTGGTTCCATCCTGATTCTGCATTAGCTTTTTTTTTAGTCCGCATGATAATGTGTACATATTTTAATGCACATTTATAAATATATATTGTATGCATTTTTCTATAGATGTATGCATTGTTGTGTGCAGTTTCCCCCCCCCCAAAGGTACACATTTTTTCAAGTAATTCCCCCATTGAATGAATTACCATTTGTGTGTGCATTTCCACCCCGAATCTATGTAGTTTTGGTGCACATTTGCCACATTGGCTGAGAAATTTGGTTTCACATTCTGTGATAATCTGATCCTGAGTAAGATTTATTACAGTCATATGACCCAAATTAAAAACAAACAAAACAAACAACCACAACGCGATTCTGAGTAAAATGGAGGCAAGGTTTCTGGTGGTGAAGTTCAAATTCTTTCCCTCCAAAGCTATCAGTGAGACCCAGATTTTGCATCTAAATTTGCATTTCATGGCAAATATAAACTCTTGAGAGATTTTTCAACAATTGTTTCTGTGTATTCACAATGCAGCATTGAAATTGACTCCTGCAGTTTGCCACACCAGTACAAGCTTTACTGTTGTATACTAAAAAGCCATCTCTAGCTTGTTTTCTGAATGCTTCACACAAAAGAAACCCCATCTTATCTGAGACCTTGACGAGAGATTGCAGTACAAACATTGCAGTATAACTAATGCTTATAAATTGGAACATGAGGCATGCTATGTCATCATTCAGATGATGTTGACAAAGATTCATCTATTGCAAGGCCACCGTGAAGCCATTATGTTCCTTTAGTCTGACACTCTGCTGAAACTGTGATTCACTCTACTACCAGCAGAGATTTGGAATGTCCCCTAGTAATAGTTGTTTTGTTACAGGTGTTAGCCTGCTGATTCCACATGGTGCTATCCCTGAAGAAACATCTTGGGAGATATACCTTGTTGTCAACCAAGGTGAATCCAGGTAAGACAGGGGGGCCAATAAAGAATTTAAAACAATCATATGCAAATGCATTCTGTTTAAAACCAACCTTCTAGATGGAAAAAAAAGGGGGAAAGCGGGGTAACTGAAAGAAGTGCGTTACTTAACAATTGATTTCTGTTTATTAATGTTCTTGTTTTGCAAATAAAAGCAACAACATTAATAAATGATGGGTATATATAATTGTACCTTTTAAAAAATATAGCTTGATCCCTTATCTTTGGTAGTGTTCTGTTCCAGGCACATATGTATTTAATTATGTAAATGGTACATGGTAAAACAAAACAAAACAAATCACCAGCTTGATCTCTTCTCTTTAGTGTTGTTCTGTTTCAGGTGTTGGTCTCAGTCAGAAAGGGTTGTAGACAAGACATCAGGTTCCAGCAAGACAAGACAAGCCCATGTTGCAGTGTGGCCTTTTTTCTACAGGGTGTGAGAGTGGGGGGGAGGAAAGGATTTAAGACATTTTCTCAGAAAATAATGTCTTCTGAGAAATTTTGCTCAGCTTTAGATTGTATGGCAATGCCTTTCTGGAAGACTGAGATGCCAGAATGAAATTTGTAACATCCATTCAGACAGACAGACAGACAGACAGAATGAATGAATGAATAAAATTCTCCATTTCATGTTGAAACAGCAGCTCGATTTCCTCATCCATTTTCAAAGGTGGGGGAGATATCCACTGTAATATTTATTGGTGGTGAGGCCCTGCAGCTTTTGATTTACTAGTACTAAACCTCAAGATTACCCAATGAAGCTGATTTGCAGTAGACTCAGAACAGATCAAAGGATGTGCTTCATGCAACTCATAATCAGCGTTTGGAATTTACTCCTACTAGATGTGGTGATGGTGATGGGTTCAGATGTTGTTGTTGTTGTTGTTTTTAATTTAAAAAAGGATTAGACACATTTATGCAGGAATGTGTATAATATTGTCAATGAATAGGTCTGCCAATGGCCATTATCTAGAGATGATCATAGCCTTCCATGCTCTCCTAGTGAATTTCGATCAGCATTCGGCTAGCTATTGTTTGAAAGAGAATTTTGGACTTTATGAATCTTGGTTTCAGTGGCTAATAGGTAAGTTGGTCTAAATGGACTTACAGGGTCCTCTTTTTCATATGGTAATGTGTATTATTCACTTGCCTTGATATGTACATTTGTGGGCCCTCCTGTTCATTCTGCTGAGTGGGTTCCTGCACGTCTGCCCCCAAATCCTGTTATGATGGCACCACTGCTTGATCTTGCAAAGGAGAGCTTTCATAAGTTGAATTTAAAACAAACAAACAATGCAGACTAATTAATCTTTTCTTTAAAAAATGGACATAATCCTGTTATGTAGCCTGTTCTAATCTTGCTCAGGCTGGTTCCTCCTCCTCTTTGGTTCAGCCTCTGCACTAGCTTCTGCCATTTACTGCCCATGATGTCTTTTTTCTGACTTCCTTTTATGTTTGAGCCTTAGTTCAGATACACTGGTCTGTAGTGCTGGTAACGAGTGCTGATCTTCCCCTCCCCATGTTGCCTGGGGGGCTGCAACAAATGTTCTTGTTACATCTCAGTGTGAGGACTGGATTCATTATGCCCATTCCCCTCGCTAACACTGTTGGCAAGAGGCAGTGGGATACACCATACAACATTTGTCTGATGTAATTAAATAAGCACCAACAATGTACGTCATGTTTGCAAGCTTCCCTCCACTCCACATTCATGATGTACTTTTTAAAGCTGAACAGAGGGAACAATCTACACGGAGCAATTGAGCGAAGTATTTCTTCATTCTCCTTTGATTGCAAAAGGCAGCTCTCTGTGGAGGGATCAGTGCTGGATCTGAACACCCTAGTATTAAGTTCTCTTTTGGCCATGGAGTATTGTGCATCTTGGTTGGTTCCGGTCAGAGCTTTGTTCTGTTGGATGTTTTCAAGGGATCAGAAGAAGATTTTGTGCCCAGGAGGATGGAGAACACAAACATTGAAACCATCCTAAGTTATTTGTGCACATCTCTGACCTCTGGAGGTGTTGAGAAAGATGAGACACCAGTAATGTTGCTGAGATTTCTCTTAAAACAAATGAACACCCTGAAAACTAAAGCAAAGACTTATTCCACATAAAATAAATATTTAGATTCAATAGCTCAGAAAGCTAACCAACCATCTTTGGTATTTTCTTTAAGAAGATTGTGTGTGTGTGTGTGAGTGAGTGAGTGAGTGAGTGTGTGAGAGAGGGGGGTCAGTGAATTTTGATGCCTGGAGATATTTTCACAAACTTAATCTGAAACCCTTTCCAGATTCCCCCCCCTCTGATAGTTCATCTCCATTGTGAGACCTTTCATATTGCATCCCCATCTGCTGCTGTTGCTTTTTGATCATTTTCAATGAAAGATTAAGATATGTGAAGGGAAAGAGGCAAAAACACAAGGATGAACCCAGCTGTTTCATTTGCAAGAGCTCAGTAGAAGCGAATTAAAACGGGTTAATTAAATAGAAGGAGCACATACTTTGCCTGCTGTTTTACTTCTGTGGGCTAAACTTGGGGAGAGCAAGCCAGACCAAAAGAATTGTCATAGAGAGATTTGCTTCCTGAAACACTGCGGGGAAAAAAATCAAACAAAATCAGCTTTAATTAGAATGCCACACATTCTTTCCTTTTCAAAGAGTTGAGACAGCTGTGGTATGTATTCTGACTCGGTTAGTAAAAAAAAAAAAATGTAGCTAAAGCTATCTTTGCTGCAGTGTAGGGAAATATAAAAACAATTTTATAGTTAAATAGGCCTGGATTTAGCCCAGCTAAGATGGCTGCCAGAAAGTGTCATCCTGTGTCCATGCCAGCTAGTTGGAATCCTAAACTCAGCCAGCAGTGTCAGAACCAAATGCTTAAGGTCTTCCTTGTGGCAGCACCCAGATTATGGAACTCTCTCCCTAAAGTGGTTAGATTAGCCCCGTCCTTGCTCAGTTTTAGGCAGGTGGTGGAATGTTCCTGCTTCATGCAGCTTTTATTAGCTTTTAATTTAAGGTAGATTCTGTCAGGATCCATAAAGAATCCATCAGTTGTCCTGGGTGATGGCTAAGGCAAGGAGGCTCAGTATGGTCCAGATAGCTGGGTCATATCTGAAGCATAGGTCAGGTTCAGGACCTTAGTCAGAACTGACAAGTTACTCCAGCAGAGTCTGAGAGCACCTGGCAGGCTTTTATGGTCAGGCCAGGAGAGCCTTTCTGGAAACTGCACCCCTTCAGGTGTTGCCTCTGGCTGTTAAAAGGCTAGCAGTCTTTCCCTGCAGGCATTGGCTTCTCCTAGGGAATGAAGGTTGGAGAAAGGGAAAGCCAATTGGGGACTGCTCCCCAGGATCTCCCTGTTAGCTACAGGAGTCCAAGTCCACTCCTTAGAGTCCAAAGGTAATGGCATCTAGTGATGGGCAATCCAGCAGGACTTGACCTGCCTCCAGCTTGGCAGATGCCGCCGCTGTGCTCTCCAGAGCCAAGCTGAAAGTGGGCACGTGCTGTGTCGCTTACCTGACTTTTGGGTTCCCAAAGGGCTGCTGTTTACATAGGAAATGCCTTAATATATGCCAAAAACTGCTGCATTTTGTGCGAATTACGCAAATTGCATCCATTTTTGGCATACATTGAAGCATTTCCTGCCAGGAACCCGGAAGAAGTCACTTCCCCGGCTCAACTTGGGAGAATGGGGGAAACAGTAAGCGAGGTGTCATCTGAGGGGTCAAACTGGGCAAATCCACCAGATTATACACTGCAGACAGATTCCGCACACATCCCTAATGCCACCTCCTGGAAATTATGTGGACAAGACATGGGGTCTGCAGCAGTGGGCCCCACTTCAGAAGGGCCAGAAACTGGTCCTGATGCTACCCCAGAATCACTGTCACTAGAGGCTTCCATTTCTGAGGGGTGCCAGTCCTGGGCCATGGCAGATTCTGCTCTCTGGGATGTTTTGTAGACAGATATGTTTTTAATCTGGGTTGCTATAGTAAATTTACTTTCATTGTCTTGTTATTAAAACACTTTGGAAGTCCATGTTTGGAACAAAAAGGTGGTGTATAAATATTTTAATAAATAAAAAAAAGACATTACCAAATGTGGCAAGAGCAAAACCACTGCCACAGAGATCAAAGTAGTAACAAAACTCATGTACTACTCATGGCAGTGCCCACAGACAGTTCCCCTGGAGCCATGTTAAGGAACAGTCAGTGAAAGCAGAAGGGTGATGAGCTAACTGCATTCCACTCCCATTCTTATAAAATGGCCTGATGGTTGCAGCTGAGGGGAAGAAGTATTCCAAACTTCTGCGATACTGTAGTTCAACCAGGAGAGTGAATGCACTAGCAGTAAGTTCAAACCCCATGGCATCCTACAACTGTAGTTTGTCCTGTAAAATATGTGCCCTTGCCATGTCTACGAGTAGCATGACGGTAGGTTATGCTGGCTCAGCTTGTCTGAGCGTGGAAGGCTAAGCAGGGTCAGGCCTGGTTATTACTTGGATGGGAGACCCCTCCTCTAGTTTCCTGCATTAAGCAGGGGGTTGGACTCGATAGCCTTGTAGGCTCCTTCCAGCTCTATGATCTATGAAATAATCATTGTAGAATGGGAAGTGAGATGGCATGTGTACAAGGAGGCATGTCCTCTGTCCTTGAAACTGCCCCCTTTCAAATGCAAAAGAGGAGAGGATGTCCCACCCCACACTCCCAAATTTGTGCTGAAATTGCAGGATTCCAAAAGTTCAGCCTGGCACTAACAACCCCCCCCCCCCAACACTTTCAGATTTTGACAGTCATAGAGATGGGTGACCTTCTCAAAGCTTAACTCCAAAATTATGCAAGTACTTATTTTGAAAGAAAAACAATCTGTTTTCTTCTTCTTGTAGGCCACTCCATAATGGACATTGTCATATTGTTAAATCAGAATTCCCCATCCTAAGCATTTCCTTGTTTAGTAAGTGCTAGACTGGGTTGCTGTCTTTTTAACAACTTTATTTGACAGCTGTCCATTTTCTCTCCCTACTCTGTTGGTGCCATGGAACTGCTTGAGAAGAGTTTTGCCCCACAGGCAGAATTATAGACATGAAGTTCAATTTTTTCTAAGGCCTTAGAAAACATAGATCCCTACCAAATTGTTATGTTTAGATCCCACAATAGGAAACTGCATACAGAATAACTGTATACCACATTAAAATTGTAGCTACTGGTCACTTCATGAAGACGTTACTATGTCAAAAGAGAAAACAAGTGTCAAGTCCTATTGGTGTTTTCAGGGCCGTTGCTCAGTTCAGTGTGGAATAGGAGGATGGTTTCAAGCCAACCAAGTCTTCCAGCCAACATCCAGAAGCAAGGTGTTACAGAACTAATCAAGGGTGATGTTATGAATGGAAGTTTCCTTTTTGTCACTAGGATACTCACATGGTACACGGAATACTATACTAAGGATGTATGGATTTTGTTAAATCTGTGTTCTGTGGATTGTCGGGCATCTTTCATTCATCGTCCACTCATTGACGGAATCAATTTTTTTGTAGGTGAATTTCATTCTAATTACTCTAATTTGCATATGCACTAATGTCCACTAATGTTGTGTGAATGTGCACAAATTTGCACATTCACATTAACTAATGTGCATTAGCGCTAATGCACATGAGTTAATTTGAATTTGTGCAAATCTCCCCAAAAGTGAAACAAAATTGAAAAAAATTTGCAAATCCTTCCCCACCACCACCAACCAGCATTTTCACGCTTCAGCCTATGGGGGGAAATGGACATTTCTGGTTGGTGTCTTTTTTTCCTTTGTATTTTCTTAAATTTGCATACAGTTCTGGAAAGTTAAAAAGAAAATTGGTTTATAAGTCTGTGGAATCCACACGACTCAGAAAAGCCGGTTTGCAGCAGAATCCGGCGGTCAGATTCATAGGAATCTGAACTCATTTGACTCCATTGCAGATTTCTCTGATATCCTATGCTATTCTCATTTTTAATACTGGCTAGTGTTAGCAGCTAGTGTTCGCAAGTAATGGAAACTAGTGATTGTACCAGGGATGTTGAAGAGTCCTTGGTTTTGAGTCACGAGTCGAGTCACGAGTCTTTGGACCTGAGTCTCGAGTCCGAGTCCGAGTCCCTGGTCCAAAATGGTGAGTCACGAGTCATGAGTCACTCCCAAAGCTGACTCCACGAGTCCCTATTAAAATCAATGGGGGGGGGGGTTTCCCAACAAAATAAGGCTATTTCAGATGTGTGGCTTAAATAAATTCTAGGCACAAGTGTGCCTTTTTATTTCAAAACTCTGCTTCAAACTGATTTTGGCAAGAACAGACCAGGCAGACAAACCCAAAATAACCAGGCAGGCAGAGGAGGCAGGGAACCCCAAAGCAGGCAGGAAGAGACCTTTTTCTTGGACAATTCAAACTGTGGAACTGGTTAAGAAGAGACCAGGCAGGCAGAGGAGGTTGGGAACCCCAAACAGGCAGGCAGAGGCAGCCAAACCCAAAATGTCTGAAAGGTTGCATTTTAGGGAAATGATTTTAAAAAATAAACTTGCTGTACTTCCTAAAACTTATCTATGTTGCATTTGAAGAACACAATTTTGGAACACCGGTCTCGAGTCGAGTCCTTGGTCTCGAGTCCCGAGTCGAGTCTTGAGTCCCATTAAAAATATTGGGACTCGAGTCTGACTCGAGTCAGAGGGGGAACTCAGTCTGACTCACGAGTCAAGTCCTGGAGTCTGAGTCCCCATCCCTGGATTGTACTAGTGATAGTAATGAAGGTGCTATATTGTACTGGTTCATTTCAGTATACACATCTGTCTACCTCATCATGTTTGGCTGTCTTAGGAATCAAATTATTTCCCCCAGAAGTTCTCTCTCCACCTTGGGATTGTGAGCGAGATTCTACACAAACATAGCCAGCATTCAGTAGACCAGGCATCCCAAACTAGCAGTTTTGTAAGTGCATGTGGAACTTACACATGCACCTAAGGTAATAACTCCCAGTGAAATGCTTGTTGATCGCTAGGAGACTATGGGGCCTTTCAAAATGTTTGTAACTCTTCCAGTCAACAAACACTCAAAAAATGCCCTGCAATGTAGGGATAAGTGAGAAATTACGTAGTTCAGTTTGCTTTTCAGTGTGAAAGTACCAAATTTGCACTCCCCGAATCTAAACATGGGATGCATTTAGACCTTGAAATCTGTACTGTTCCAAAGTTTGTGATGCAGTTTGCTTCCCCCCCTTTTTTAAAATACATATATTTGAAAAAGTGCCCAAAGAAAAAGTGTACTCTTGAAATAGTACATACAAAAAAAAAAAAGATGAGTCATTTGTGAACACCTGCTGGGAAGTCCATAAATACTGAACCAATTCCAAATCAGACTGACTGGAGCTCATACATCACAATATCATTCTATTCTGTACTTTATTTTCAGGTTATTAGTCCAGTTTTTTCATTCCTGCAATCTACATAAGGGCTGTGTCTATTCTTGTACTGATTGCTCCTAGCCAATGGAATATCATGATTGGTGACAGCACTTCTAGCATAAAGCCAGGATAGTACTTCCTATCCATTTGTTCATAAGTAACTCCTCTTTGAGGTACTTCCTGTTTCACTTTCTCTTTTGACATTAACATTGTTGGGGAAGGTTGGTGAACCCTAAAGGTTGGGTACACATGATATCCCCCACACCAGGGAAATGTCAAACCACCCCACATGGTGAAACTAAGTTAAAGTCTCAGAAAAAGCTGCGTACATTTCAGAGGAACAGTTTTTTGCATGGTTGCACCTCTGTTTTCTCATAGTGAAACACATCCATGAAGACTAGTCATCATGGAAGAATGAGAGATTTCTTATATCATAGTAATTTTGCCCAAAAATTTGTCGGGGGGCATGTATACATCCTGAATTGTATACTCAGTGCCCCTGGCAAAAATGTACAAAGGTAAGTACAAAGATTCTCTAACACATGGATTATCTAACACATAATTGTCTTATGTCTGCAGAGCCACCGAAGGAACCTTTACATGAACAGATGAGCAAGTAAAGAGAGAGAGAAACCATGTGTACAATGTGTGCTAAAATGTTCCCTACAATATCCTTAAAGGATGACAGCAAATCACTGCTAGTATGCCATGTTTAGAAAAGGGGGGGAGAGAGATACTGGCTTGCTGTGAGCACTTCCAGTGAGGCAACTCAACAATAGTCAATACTTGTTGTGGCATTAGACAATAGGACCAATGCTATGGAAAAAAAGCACTTAGAGCACTAATGGCTCGTACACAGCCTTGATGCTTTGGCATTCAGCCTTCATTTCTTGTAGGGGTTGCTGAATGCTCTGAATAGAAACAGTTGGGAGTGTGGAGCAGCATGAACAATACAAGCTGAAAATAATGAATGAGACTTTCTGCTCAGATCCTCTTAGGAATACCTTGGTGGCGATTCATCAAGGCCAGTGCTTATTGTCAGCATTGGCAAATTATGATATCCTTTAAGAGGGAACATTTCGGATAGATTTACCAAGAATCGTGCATAATTGCATGAGGGAAGTATTCTTGTTTGCTGTGCAGACACTCTCTTGTACAGCACCTAAGATCACAAGATCTTTGTGGATGATGTACCCAAATACTAACACTTAAGGAGCTCAGAGGGAGTGTGTTTCCTCTGTACTGCTATAAATAATAGCTAGGAATGTATAAGAATTTCATTTCCATTCATTTAAGAGCAGAACTTGCCCCATTTGAACCCCTGAATGTGAGCACATTTTGTGGGCAAATATCTCACATTCCTGAGTTTGCAATGCTGAAGTTCTGAAAAATTGACACTTTAAAAATGTGCTTTTTGACACTTTAGTCAGTGGGAGGGGAGGGGAGAATGCATTTGGGTGTGCAAATGCATCCAGATATGCACTTTTCCCACTCAAATAGGAGGAAAGCTTCCATTGGTGCCAAGTTGCAAAGATGCCTGTGTGAGTTTGTAAAGGTGTGTGGCTATAGATGTATGGAGAGATATTAATGTTGACATATGGGGACAGGAGAATGGTGGGAAGGTATGTAGCTCAGTGGTAAAGCATAGCTCTTGCGCACAGGAAGTCCCAGGTTCAATCCCTGGCATCTCCAGGTAGGGCTGGAAAAACGTCTGCCTGAAACCTTGTTGAACAGCTGCCCATCAGTGTCAACAATACTGGGCTAAATGGGACTCAGTATAAGGCAGCTTCCTGTGTTCCTATTGGTGAATACTCTTATTCTACAATCTTAATATAAGATGCTCAGAGAGAAAGATTTTTAATCAAAGTACAAATTATTGCAAGCCTGAAGTCATACTGATATGTGAGAAGGTCATAGGCATCTCCTTACAAGAAATAGAATCTGGTGTCCAATTCTATAACTGTGAGGTTAAAAGTAAAGCCAACCTAAACTTAGTACTTGATCTACCCCTGAGCGATTTAAGCGTCACTGATAGCAATCAATTTTGGTTATCTCAAGGTTTACTTTCAAACATTATGCTTTTCACACTCCGCTGCGTTATTTTTCAACCCCCACCCCTCCAAATAGCATATTTCAATAGGTCACAAGATACAAGTGATGGGAATAACCAAATATTATTTTTTAATTAAAGATGAAGCAAGGGACAGATAACATTTGTGCGTGTTCACTAATAGCGGCACATAAAGGAAACCTTGCTTTGGTGAAAAGAGAGGGATGATGCACCAAACTGATTGTGTATTGTAAAGCCGTTTCATGTGCTCTCATTACAGTTTGTGTGTGTCGCTTCTGGTATTGTCAGTTCTTCTGGAAGAAAGAGCAAGTCCTATTAAGATGATTTATCATAAATATCAATTCCTGTTAATTATACTCCAGTGAAGGTGCCAAAGCAAAAAAATGCATTGAGTGCTGAGCAAAAGGAGAATTCAAAGAGGCTTTGCAAGCAATTTAAGTCTCCATGTGCATATATCGCTCACTTCACTGGTATTACTCAAAACTGTGCAATATGTGAAAGTTGAGCCATGTAAACATTAATACATTTCCTCCATTACACCTTTTAACTATGCATGGCCCTTAATATTAATTATCACCTTAATGCTCAAAACAATAATATATAGGGATCATGGATGCAGACAGGATTATCTATCTATCTATCTATCTATCTATCTATCTATTCAATCATTCAATTTAGAAATTGTTCTCTCCACCTACTAGGCACCAGGTGTGATGCACAATAAAAATATCATAAAAATAATAAAACCAGGAAACATAGGAGCAAAGACCATCCAGTGGTATCCAATGTGACACTATCTACCACTAATGTAAATTATGCCACACTAGCAAAAGGGACTTATAGTGCAGGGATGTGTGAACCGACAAAACTCAAGCTCACCATATTTCTCTAAGTTCCATCTCGAAGCTTGTTCTGACTAGAGTCCATATCAGATTGCAAGCTTTGTCTCTCCCCCCCCCCCCGGAAATCTTTGTGTATTTTTGTGTGCATTTTTCCAGTTGTATGCATCTTTGAAATGTACACACTCTTCTCCCATCAATTAAAGCATAGTTGTGCTTTAATTGATGCAGACAGGATTATCTATCTATCTATTCAATCAATTTTCAAAAGTATGCATTCAAGCAGGTTTGTCAAATGTACACGTGTTGTCGAAAACTGTTTTGTTGATGTAACATAATTTACGCCAGTAGTAAAGTTCCATTGGATATTGCCCGTACTGTACAATATTATACTGTACCTTTACAAAAACACACACATATCATAAAGCCAGGAAACATAGGAGAAAAAACCATACCACACAATAAACTGTGGCATTAAAATTAAAATTGACCAGCAACATACAATATTACACAATGGTAAAACCCTGATGGAACAGAAAAGTCCTTTTTGCTGCCCATCTAAAGCAAAGAAGGGAAGGATCCAATCTCACCTCCTTTCGGAGGAAAATCCACACAGTTGGGGACTGCTACTGAAAAGGCTCTCTCTCAAGTACCCACCAACCTAGTCTGTCTAGGTGGTGGGATGTACAACAGGGCCTTCAATGATGATCTGATAATTGTCAATTATAGGCAGGTTCATATGGAAGGAGGCAGACTGGATTATGGTCTGGAGAGGTATGATGTAGTTCCACCTCTGCAGAAAAACAGTTGTAGTCTTGGTCAGTGTCTATGTGGAACACATGTACAAAATATTTCCATTTCAGAGATGGGTAAGTGAAACTAGGGCTACAATCCCATTGCTACTTACCTGAGAGTAAACTGCATTGAACTCAGTGGGACTTATGTGACACCCAGAGAGCTAGCAATGGCACATCACGATCTAACTTTGCTTTTGGAAAACACTGAAATCCTATTTTCGAAAGTGCCATAGGGTCCAGTTTAGTGCCATGAGGTTTTAATGTAATTTACATTGCAAGCCTATGCATGTTTACTCACAAGTAAGTCCCGTTGTGTTAAGTGATGCTTACTCCCAGGTAAGTGGTACAGGATTACAGCCTTCAGTGTTTCTTCTTGCTGTTTGCTAGTGTTGTTGATTCATTGATGTTTCATGATGATTTAATTGCCTGTTAAATTTTGCTCTCTTAATGCTTGTAAACCACCTAGATCATCTGCAAATGATTAGGTAGGGTATAAATGTCTTAAAGAAATCAATAGCTTGAGCATCTTAGACCTGCTCCACCAGTTGCAGCATAAATGGACACATGTTGAATATTTACTGAGTATCTGTTTCTTTGCTACCCCATGACATATGAGGCAACTGTACTTTTTTTTCATTGACTGGGTTGAGACAACACCATAACCCACACTCAAAGGTTGAGTATGAGTTGAATGTGGGTTGTTGAACCATGGGTTTTTGTTGAAATTTGGGTTATTGTGTTGTCTGAACCCAGCTGCACTAACAAGCCATGGCTTGTTAACCACAAACAACCCATGAAGAGAAACCATGGTTTGTTGTTGGGTTGTGAGCTGTGGCTTGTTCAATATGGTTTGTTATCTCAGCTGGATTCAGACAACACAATAACCCAAATTTCAACAACAACCCACGATTCAATGACAACCCACACTCAACCCATTCTCAACCCTTGAGTGTGGGTTATCATGTCTGAACCTCGTCATTGTGTGTAAATCATATAAACATGATCTTTTAAGATCTTCAGGAGAGACCATTCTTTCTGATCCATCAACATCTGAAGCATGTTTGGTGGGCTTTCTTGGTTACAGCTCTCATCCTCTGTAACTCCTTGCCAAGAGAGGCCTGTCTAACTCATGGCCTGTCTAACTCATGGCCTTTCACCGGCTGACAAAAGACATTTTTATTCAAATAGGTCTGTGGCTGTAAGTTGTTATGGCCATTATAAATATGTTGCAATTGGGTTAATTTCTGGGGGGCGGGGTTATTGGTTTTATTGATGTGTTTTGACTCAAACACTTTTTTTTAATGTTTCCCCTCTTTTGTATTTTATTGTTTTGTTTTATTAAAGGGGCACAGGAGTGTCCCTTTAGTTAAGATGAGTCACACACCCCCCCCAAAATGTTCTGCCATTATAAGCCTCATTATAAGCCTCCACTGCTTATAAAAACGATACCTGTTGAGCTAAGAAACTGAAACATGGCATTCTGTTCTACATGATGAGGTCTACAGTTGTGCAAAATTTCCAACTGCACTGATACAAATTGCCACAGGTACAGCAAGTTATAAAATGTGTTGAAAAGTGACAGATTTCTCCTTTTTACTGTGGCTTGGCATATCATATATATCTTTCAAATTTTTGGTGAAAATTACTGATGTATGTTATTGAAGCTTGTTGAGAAGGTGTGCCTTTCATTGGTTAGGTTAAATTATGAGCAGTGGTTCAAATGTTACTAAGGGTTTTTTGTTTTTCTTCCTCATGATATCCTATGGCAGCAACTGCTGGCAAAGTTATGTTGGGCATGCTCAGTTCCACTCTGAAGCCAGAATGCTGCCACGCCCTCTGTTATAGAGGGCTTCTATGTGCAAGCTCTGGAGACTTTAATCCTTTGCTCCCCCCTTCCCTGCAGTGATCCCAATGTGGAACAGCCCCCCCGCCTCCATGTCTCTAATTTACATTGCCAAAAAGGAATCCAGTTGTAGTGTAAATTGCAGCCATAGGGGAAAGGGTTAAAGCTCCCTCTCCACCATTCTAGGGTCCTGATCCACAGGAGGCTCCATTAGTTTACTTTAGTTTTGAATGGGGGAAAAAAAAACCAAACCCTAGCTACATCTTTAAATATGCAGTTTTGACCCTCAGATAATTTGGTAGTGATGGAATGCACAGGTGTGGGGAACAGAAGGATCAGGACCTCATACCACCTTTTTGAGAGCAGAAATGCAGCACAAAGTCCCCAATCCTTGCTGTTACTTTCTGTGTGGTGAGAAAAGAATATGCAAGGATCATGTCTCACACAAGGGGTATATTCACACATTACACTGAACATACATTCACACTATATACGCTCATTAAGATGGTTGTGAAAATCTAGCCCTAGTAAGTCATTCTCATCATGTGTAAGCTCCACACATGAGGAAGGGAAACAGGGATGAGGTCACTAGCTCCACCCCTCTCTCACCATTCCCATCACTTTCTATATGTGGAGCATGACTGTCTGCAGAGGACAGCTTCCACTATCCATGGCAGTTGTCCCTGAGATTTTAGAACCTGATTCTTGAAATGAAATCATGATCATCATTACTTAAATATTTATAACCCCATTTATCATATAGGTAAACTAGCAAGAAAGCAAATTCAAATACTTTGGGGAGAGGGTAAGATTGCCAACACTGTAGATTTCCTTTTCAAAAGCCAGGAAAATTCAATGACATGCCAGTTTAAGACCAGAGTAAAGGCTATCTCATGTTGGCTCAAGCTGCACAAAGCCAGAAAATTGGAAGCTAAGGCCAATGCCTTAACTGGCGTACCCAGTGATCAGTGTTGTTGTGCAGTGTCACAATTTGTGCTTGCTTATACCTTACCCTCCATGCACACACACTTTTCCTTGATCAGCAAAGATGTGCCACTTTGTCCTGGGCCTATATTGCCTTATGAAGCATCTAACCATACTGCGAGAAGAGGGTGCCCTCTCAGTTTTTAATCTATCATGGCAGCTACTGGTGTAAGCAACAAACAGGCATGGGTCAACTCATAGGAGGATTTGTCCAGCACAGTGTTCTCCAACCTTGGGTCCCCAGATGCTTTTGGCCTACAACTCCCAGCATGCCCCAGCCAGCATAGCTGGCTGGAGCATGCTGGGAGTTGTAGGCCAAAAACATCTGGGGGCCCAAGGTTGGAGCACACTGGAAAACAGCAAGGCTCAGATGTTTCAGAAGGCTATGCAGAACCAGGACAACATGGGGCATCTTTGCTAGTTCCAAGCTCTCCATTTCCCCCATCTGGATTTGGGCCTTAAAGACCAAGGGAAAGTGTGGGTGCATGGAGGGACATTGCACAACATCATCACTTATCCTAGGGCATATTAAGATTTCCTGGCTTTGTGGAGCCCGAGCCAACATGAGTAGGGCTTTTTTTTAATCATTATTATTTTTTAATGTATTTGTATTGTTTTGCTGTTATGCTCTCACCTTGATCACCATTTGGTGGAAAGGCAGGATACAAATTTAACAAATAAATCAATAAACATGACCCCTGGTGGCCTTTTCTAGGTTTGACAGTAAACAAAGAAAATTTAAAAAGGACCAAGGAACTACTTCACACATTTTATGCTTGCATAATTCCAGTTAACATGGAAATACTTCTGTTATATTGTGTGAAGTGATCCTTCCCTAAATTGCCCACAAATATAAATATTAATGTTCAGTGGTAAGTGAACAGCTTTAAGCCATCTTTGTGCATTAGGGTTCTCCACACATGCAAATACTATGCAGATGGAGGATGGCAGCCAGCCAGTTTCTTTGTTGAAACTAGGGATGTGATGAGGATTTTGTTCAGGGGGGGAAATCCAGCAGACTAGCAGGGGTTGATCCCGCAAACTCTGTCCCACTCACCTCTTCCCCAGTTTGACTCGTGTTTTCCCAAGTCAAGCCATGGAAGCGACTTCCAGGTTCCTGGTGGGCCACTGTTTACGTAGAAAATGCCTTAAGAGATGCCCAAAGTGGCTACAATTTGTGTAATCTGTGCAAATTGTGGCTGCTTTTGATATATCTTAAAGCATTTTCTATGTAAACAGCAGCCTGCTGGGAACCCAAAAGGCCAGCTTTCGGCCCAGCTCCATGGGAGCAGCAATGGCATCTGCCAAGCCAGAGGCAGGTTGGGTCCTGGCGGATTGCCCACCCCTATGAAGTGATTGCTCTTCTCCATGTGCACAACAAATGCACGGATGACGAGTAGAGGCAGGCTCCAGTCCCCCATATTTCACAAATGAATATACCACTTCCCAACACAATTATCAGCACCAAATCATAACCCTAAAGTGCAACAATTAAATAACAATTTCTACTGATCAACAATAAAGATCAACCATACAACTGTAACGGTCTGAGTCAAACTTCATGGAAAGCCTACATGAAGAGATAACTCTTAAGGAGACATCTAAAAAAATCAATAGTGCAGATTTCAATTGATATCACCTGCCTGATATCAATTGGAGGAGCATTCTGGAAGGATAGGTATAGGTGCTGGGGAGTAATGATGCTTGAAAACCAGTTTAAGTCTTTTTCTAAGTGAAACATGGTGGAATTAGAAGAATTGACAGCCTCATCCTTGCCCTCCCAAAAGAACATTGCTTAGAATCCATGGTAAAATGTGCCCTAGGAAAGCAAAAGGCACTATTTGGAGACATAGTCTGTGGACACATATTGTATGAAAGAAGAGCTGGCAATGAAGCTTCATTTTGGAGCAGCTTCAGTTCTGTTGGCTTCAGTTCCTGTTGGGAAACTGGTATTGCATGGAGAGCCAACAGAACTGGACCAAAGCATTCTGATTCCGTTTGGGCTTTGGACTTAGATTTCATAGGGATGTGTGAATCAGCAAAACTGGAGCAGTATCAGATTGTGAGCTTTGGGTTGTTCCCCCCCCCGAAAATCCGTGCATATTTTCATGCCTATTTCCCCAAATGTATGCATTAATTGTGCACATCTTTGTAATGTATGTATTCTTCTCCCATTGATTAAAGCATATTTGTATGCATTTTTCAAAAGTACACATTTTTTTCATGTGCATTTTTCAAATGTACACATGCTGTTCAACACAATATTTTTTGGTCCACAAATCACATTGCGAGCTCAGAAATATACAGACTTCTACTAATCAAAGTTTGGCAAGTTCCACCAGTTTCCAAATGTCTGTCCTTGCCAATGGTTCTAAAGGTGCTAAAGTGTACGATTGAAATAGAATGGATCAAAAACATGTGGCCAGACTATGGAGGGAACTGTAGGAAGGGGGCTGAGTACTATGCAGGATCTAAGGAAGGAAAACAAACAGGGGGGTCATAATGATGGAACATCAGGAGATGTAGGATTGGAGAGATGCATCTACTGGGGCTCTTTTATCACTTGTTTTATTGAACCATTGTGCTGTTCTTGCTTCAGCCTAAAAACAGTGACCTGCACAACATCCCCCCCCCCCAAGTAATCTAACAAGTGTACGGCACTCAATGATCATTGTCCAAATAACTGTCAGGCATTTGACACAGTGGCTGATATACTGGCAATTCTTGGATTTTGCCTAGTGTTTCAGAACATGTTTTAGAAGTTATGTGAGGTTACAGGAGTGCTTTAGATGGGACGGTTAACCTGGATTAACACCCTCACCTTGAATTTATTTACATGATGCTGAGGCTGATAAGTGAATATTCAAAGTGTTTCAAGAATGTGTATTTACTTAGTTTACCTCAGGTGCAAGTCGTGTGGTGACCAGTGGTGGTTTGGTTTCTGATCCCCCTCCGTCCTTGTCCAATGTAGTGGAGGTGATGTAACTTAGCCAGACAGGGAGAGCAAGATTTTTTCTAGAAGCCAGCTGACAGTCACCATTTATCATCACTAGAAAGATGCTCTGTCTCTCCTGCTCTAATTGAGAACCAGGTGCAAATTTGGCTATGACTGAACCTTGTTTTTAATGCAATTCCCTGGGTGCCTCTTCAGCATTGTTCAAAAATGGAGGGTAATCTGCAAGCCCAGTTCAAGTTACCAACTCCCCATTCTTCATGATGCTTTCCTCTCTTTTAATGACATGTCACGTGGCTGGTCTTGATGCTTTTGTGTCTATTCCGCTGATACAATTTCCATGTATCTATACAGTGTGTGACTCGTTACACAGTGGCATTTTGTCAGCCATGCATTCAGACAGACATCTAATTCCATGAAATGTAGGATGGCAAGGTGATTGTTCCTGTCTGAATCTATAATATAGACCTTGTTAAAACTGGAGGCGGTGTGTGTGAAGCCACTGTGTGCACTGCTGCAATTAAGTACTGCAGCAGAAGAAGAGAGAAGGGAAAGAAATAAGAGTAATGAATTGCTATGCCAAGCAAAGAGGTGTGTGTGTGTGTGTGTGTTTCAGATGCTCAGAAACATTGTTGCGCGTGTATAGGTGAGATAATGAAGAGTCAGACACAGGTATATATGGTTTCAAATCAGGGCCACATTTATTGAATTGAAGATCGGCGAAGGGCAGTACTAACCTAGCCCGGCCATTGGCTGGGAAAAAGCAATAATTGGCGAATGCATCCTAACCGGACTGGAGGCGGGATGGCCCGCCACCATCCAGTTGCACTCCATGTGGAGCTGGAGGGCCTTACCATCCTCGCCTCCCATTGGCGCCTCAAGGCAGCCAATGTAGGTGAGAAAGGTAGCACCCCAAAGACGTCCCAATCTCCCTCCTGCCAAGCCACAAGACATTAGCGAGGGAAGCCTTGGGTAACCGTCAGTCACCTTGAAAGGTGCCACTGGATGATCACCATAACCCTAAGCCCCACTGCCTAATCCCGCACTTCCCGCCACAGGGAGAGACAAGCTTTCGCTTAGTCGAATCTCCCCCACCTGCCCGATAAAAAAGCGAGCAGATCCGCAATAAAGAGATCATTACCAACATCAGATCGGTGTACCCCATCTGGCTGATACAGCTCCCTCCGGGCCAAGAATATAGTGGGATGGAGTATACAAAACCCAATCCCCCCTACAGCCCTACAAACCTCACAGTTCACTTTCCTAACCGCTCTGTTCAAGGCCTTGGGGTCGGCACCCACACACACACCAACTGAAGCGTGGTATCATGAACGACCAAAGTATCCGAACTCCTGGCCAGCGGTGCTGGATGCATGCAATGTCGAATGACACCTGCAAAATCAGGGCCTTGCCTTTCAATAAGCACAAATCATTCCCCCCCAAATGGAGGACTAGGACATCCAGGGGGGACAAAAACTGGTCAGGCCGGAATAAAGTGTGGAGGAGGTCCTGCCATCTCATGCCCCGGCGACGTCCGCCGAAGGCTCAATCCCCAGGTGAGACCCGAAGTCGGACGTGGCAGCTTGTCTTGCCACCCAGTAAACCATACTGTGCCCACAGATCAGCACACGGACAGTCCTGCCTCCACTCCGGTGACCTGGAAGAGAAACACAGCCTACCGCAGTATAATCATGGCAATTCACGCACATAGGACTGGTATGACCGGGACCTCCAACGACCCACTGCCTGGACCCCCTCCTGGGAAAAACCCAGTTCAGCCGCAGTGGATGCGGCGCCAATCCGGAAGGAGTGGGTTCCGAAACGCAAGTGTGCCATGCCCAAGGCCGCAAGAGCGGACTTCGTCACAGACCAAAACTGGAACTTGGTCAAAGACGAGCCATCTTGATGACAAAACAGACTGCCCTCAGCAAGTCCACGGCCTGCCACGAAGGCGTGTGAAGCCTGGACTGGACACAGCTCTGCTATCGACCCCGCGTGTAACAGGATGGCCGACCCTCTTACCCAACTGGTCAGTCTTAGATCTTCACACCTGTATCTTTGCCTATGAAGCATGCAGGGAGAGGTCAGAAAATGCAGGGCTCGTGCAAATACATCAAAGCGGGATAGCACTACCAATTCTGAGATGCGGAGAGAGCCGAAAAAGGCAGTCAAGGCCGCTGCATGAAATAAGACCACCTCATAATGAGAATGGCAAACTGTAGACCAAAGCCTGTGGAGCTTAAGCAAAACCTCGGGAGACACAGGGACCCTCGAGTCCAGTGGTCAGGGGCACTCCCTGGACCACCTGTCCAACATTCTTCGAACCCAGAAATCATTTTAGTAATCGGGAATACCCTGTGCCTTGACAGGGCAGCTATCTTACCCCTAACCGTCTTGACTGATGACCCCCGCTGCAGAATGGAAATGCAAAACTGCATAAGGTGTTCAGCCGGCACTGGCCACAACATAGGAAGGTGGGTAGCCCGTCTGAAGGCAGCAAAATCCCTACCTGCACGCATATAAGCCTCTTGTGTGCTAGGTGCTATTGAACACCAAATGGCCCACGAGGCGGCCGCTCGCCAATCTGCCAAAGATAATCTGGCATCAAGACAGGGGACTGTTGGGCCCACGGGGCAAGGGCCCGAAACCTCTGCATCTGGTTCCTGGACAAGGCATCTGCAATGCCATTGTCCAAGCCAGGCACATGCTGTGCTCTGAGCAAGATCATTGCATTTTAAAGTGTGTAATGTAAGCGCACAAACCAAACACATAACATAACTCTGGGTTTTTTTGAAGACAGAGTGTTTAATACTTGCACTGTAGCCTGATTGTCACACCAAAAATGTACCACCGAGTTAGCCAATCGGTCCGCCCAGAAATGGTCGGCCACATAAATCAGGAAGAATTCAAGAAAAGTAAGGTCTTTACATAACCCAGAATGCAGCCATGTGCCAGGCCATGGCACTGCGCACCATTGATCTTGAGAAATAACTCTGAAACCCATAGCACCTGAAGCATCAGACTGAATCTGGAAATCTGCCTGCAGCAAAAGCTCCCGCCTCCAAAACGAAACACCATTGAATTGTTGTAAAAAATTTAACCAGACATGGAGATCATCTCGCATGGAGGCAGAGAGATGAACTCTGTGGTAGGGGCGTTTCAGGCCCCGCATGGCTGCGCATAAACAGTGCAGGAATGCATGACCTGGGGCAATGACCCGGCAAGCGAAATTGAGATGGCCAACAAGGCCTTGTAAATCACGTAAATTAATTTTTGGGTGTTGCAAAACTACAGAGATGCGCCCAATTAGATCAATTAGTTTTTCCTTCAGGAGGCGGGAACACTGCTGCACCGAATCTAGCTCTAGAAAACTGAGTGTGGAAACCGGACCCTCAGTCAACTGCCAATGGAACTGCCAATGGAACCCCCAAATCAAATGCCAATTTGCGAAACTGGTCCATCAAGAATGCACATTGCTTATAGCCGGCTTGCCTGCCCTGAGAACAAAAAGTCATCCAAATAAAACAACCCATGAAGGTCAAAATCATCCGGGTGGACAGGCAGCAATCTGAATGCTGATTTAATATCACATTTTCCCATCAGGGCCCCAGGACCACAGCACGGGAAGCTGGGGCAGGCACCGCTTTGGACAAAACATGACCACTATCGGATCTCTCTCCTGCAATGGGCCTGGCGGGAACCATGTATTCTAACCAGAGATCGTTCTCTTTTTTGTCCCGTCTAATGTCCTCATGGAAGCTGCCTTTTACCAGATCAGGCCATTTGTCCATCTAGACCAGTGTTCTCCAACCTTGGGTCCCCAGATGTTTTTGGCCTACAACTCCCAGCATGCCCCAGCCTGCAACGCTGGCTGGGGCATGCTGGGAGTTGTAGGCCAAAATCATCTGGGGACCCAAGGTTGGAGAACACTGATCTAGACCAATATTGCCTAGTCTATTTAGCAGCGGCTGTCCAGGCTCTCAAGCAAAGGTCTTGCCTATCTCCACCTTTGCGATCCTTCTTAAGACTAGAAATGCCCTCGCACCAAGCTGTGGTCTCTTCCCAATAGATTTGCCAGCTCAAGCTCTTCCATATTAATATCATAGAGCTGAAAGACATACACTTAGAATCTGGTGGAGAAAAACAATGAGAAGATGATTTGGATTTTTTTTTTTTAAAGGCAACTAGGGAAAGGGTAATCCAGTTCAATTTATGATTCGCCCATTATTATTGTTGTGGTTGTTGTTATTTAGATGTATATACTTAGTGCTGATATTAAATTCCAAAGCCCTAAACAGCTTCAGGCTTTGTTACCTTCTGATAAGAATCATCTCCACCCCTATAACATCTGTCCAGACCCTAAGATCATCTTCAGAGACCCTCCTCTGGTGTCCCCACCAAATGAAGAGAGACACCTGGCTTGTAAGGAGAGGGGTTTTTCTGTTGTGGCACACCAGTTGTGGAACAACCTCCCCGAAGAGGCTCCTCTGTCACCTACAGTGTGGTCTTTTGGGTGCCAAGTGAAGACCATCATATTCTCCCAGGCATTTTAAGGTGCTATCCTATGTACATTTAGATACAAAAAAATAAGTCCTACATCTCCCATTGTTGGCTGGGGAATGCTGGGAGCGCTAGGACCTATTCATGTCTAAACATGCATTAATTGCACCCTTCATCTTTCAGTTTTTTTCTTTTAGTCTTCCTGTTTATTGTATTTTAAATCTTTACACTGCTGCTGGTTTTTACTTTGGTGTTATACTATAGTTTTAAAGCTTTTAAAGTTTTATAATACTTTTGATCATGCTGCATTTCATGCTTTTAATTGTTGTGAGTTCCACAGAAACTTTCAGCGATTGGATGGTACAGAAATGTAATAAATAAATAAATTTAAAAATATCTCTAAGTGGTTTAGAGACAGATTAAAATGCATTGTAATGTACATTTTTTAAAAAAATCCTTACAAAAGGTAGCTATCGTGGCTTTGTTACCAGTGTTTGCATGTAACATGAAGTTAGACTCTAACTGACCCTCAAGGCAGTTCCCCCACAGCATTGTGTCTGGATCAATCTCAAGCACTGTCAAGTTTTTCTTGATTGTGCTTTCCTAAATTATAATTATTAAGAATTTTGATAAAGATTGCAAAAGCGTCGCTGCTAGATCTCACCAGCTCATTGCAGGAACTTAGCACTTTGCAAGTTAATGAAATTTATTTTATTTTATTTATTTATTATATTTATACCCTGCCTTTTTTCCTGCAAGGAACCCAAGGCGGCTTACATAATCCTCTTCCTCCTCTCCATTTTATCCTCACAACAACCCTGTGAGGTAGGTTAGGCTGAGAGTCAGTGACTGGCCCAAAGTCACCCAGTGAGTTTCATGGAAAGGCTAAACTATAGATGATGCAGGAAATCTGTTAAGAGAATTGCCTACATATTAAGTGAAAAACAACTCTACCCTTGCCCCAATAATATCAGTTCAAGGCTGCACACTGGAGCAAGAAGGCTAGCTTCTCCACCCATCAGCCAAAGCTCTCTGGGCAGTTCACAAAACCCATTATGTCTCTTGCACATCCTTAATAAATTACAATCCATATTGGCTTAATGTTTAAAACACACAGGTAGTATCTAATGGTAGCCATACTTACATTAGGTCCATTGAAATGAATGGGGCTTAAGTTAGTCTCATTCATTTCAATGGGTCTACTCTATGTAGGGCTACCATTGGATACTAACCTATATGTTTAGAAGTTTATTTTTGGTGAATCAATATATGGACGTTTCTGGGCCCATTATGATTGGTTGTGGAAATCTGAGCCTTATGGAGTTTTGCAAAAGCTTTGCATGTTCAAATATTTTTCAGTCTTTTGTGTGGTACTTACTTCAGAGATTTCCTGTGAAGGAAAGATTGATGTAAAGATCTTTTTCATACACATTTGCATGTTTGTTTTTGTGTGTTTTAATTAGAAAAAATATGTTCTCTATTCACCAAACCCTCCTCTGATAAGGTTTTTTTTAAAAAAAAGTCTTCAGAGCTCAACCATTTCATTTTGATGAAATAATTGAGTCATGGTGTATTCTACAATTCTTTTGTTTGATAAAACACCCTCTTTACATTCATGCACTTATAATTTTGAAGAGCAGTAAATGCCATGAAATTAGAAGGAGGAAAAAGTCTGCTTTCTCTCCAGCCTTCCTCCATTTCTCAAAAAAACAAAACAAGCTTCTGATTTTGATGGAGTTGAAAGGATTAGATCTGGTTGGTGCTTTGTTTACTCTGCACTCCAGGGAATGTTAAATACCTGCAACTATACAATGTTTTCCTCCCTGCCTCTCTTAATAAACAGTGACTGAACTGTATTACAGTCCTCATGCCATGTTATTAGAGAGAATACTCTTGCTGTTTGCTGTGTGTGAGAGTTCATCTAATTAGCTGATTTCATTTCATTTGGCATTAAATAATTCCCAGAATTGCCATATATTCGTACATTATGTTCACTGGGGAGGAGATGCTTCTCTGAAGCAATTAAAGAGCTCCTTCCTTCCAGAAGAATCTGCCATTGGTCACAGCACATGGATGGTTAATATCTACCAGGATGATTGCAGACAGCGCTGTCTCCAAAGAGTAAAGCGAACACAGAGAACAGTCCGGGACCGTTAGAAAACATAGGGAACTCAGATTGACAAATCAAGTCAACACAAAGCAATTTGGGATGAGCATTTGGCTCTGCTGACATGGCATGGGCACCCGTGAATCAGGTTGTAGTGGGGCTATATAGAAATCTTGCTTCCCAACCACCACCACCAACATAGAGCTTCAAGGAGGCAAGGCAGACTAGGGCTTAATTTGTCTAACAAATGCATTTTGTGAATGTGATCGCAAGCTTGGGAATATGCAAGCTTTGCTCTAAAAATGTGCTCACATTCAGGGGTGCAAACAGGGCACATTCTCTGATGTTTAACCAACTTTAAAAACAAATGCTCATACATCCCTACTTCCACTGCAAGGACCCCGGGACACATAGTTTCCTATTAGTATGTCCTCCATACTAAGGACATGGGTGCCCACAAAAACTACATTTCCCAGCTCCCTGCCATGTGACTTGCTGCCACTGCAGTGTGCAAAGCACTCAAGACAGGAAGAAGAATGGAGGCTTTAAAGGAAGGCCTGCAGTGACACCACCTGTGTTGGTGCCACCACCAGGGAACTGGCAAGGAAAGGTACAGCCACAGAGGCAGGGATCTCTGATGGCTCCGGTGAACTGATTACAAGCTGGGCCTGAACTTCATTGGAGTTTGAACATATTCATAATAAATTTTGAGGGTATAGGTTCACCCTTATGTGTGTGCCTTAGGAGCCCCCAGTTCAAAACTCCTATGCCATTACAACCCAGATTAGTGTAAAGAATGTCCTTGCGTTCATGTTCGGGGATGCAAACAAGGCAAGTTCTGGTCAAAAATGGATCAAAATGAAATTCTCATACATCCCTAGGCCCGCCCGGTTCACACATTTCACTTATTGCCACAGTTGTTTCACTAATGACAAACTCTCTCTGCAGTGGCTTGAGCATAAGTGGGGGAAAGAGAATTGCTCTGTAATTAGCAAGCCATGTGTTCTTCATTCATTCTTGTAACCTGTTCAACCGTCTCTTCTGAGGAATAAAGTGCAGTTCCAGCCTGCCTAACTAACTTGTCACAGTGTAGAAGACCTTTCCATGAGAGCTAGGGATGGGCGATGTTCGGGATTGCTAGGATTCTCTGAACATTGTCTCACTGCTCATCTCGTGCCTCATTTCTGTTTGCGCGAATGGGAAAATTGCACAAATCCATCAGCAATCGAATGGGAAATTTGCACAAATTTCCTCCATACACTAAAGTGGGGCTGATTCAGTGAAATTCAGGGGAAATACTGAACTGGGAAGTTGTGCAAATCAGACGCGAGTGCACGTCTGGCAATTTGAGAACGTTTTTGACAGACATGTGCTCGCAATTGTGTTTGGGACTTCGAACAGGGCACACTCGCATGGTTTGTCAGCAAAACTGAAATTCTCGTACATCCATGCTGTTTGCTTTGGGGAAACTCTGACACTGTTGTTATACAGACTGGTTATCTGAGTCTTTGCCAACTCCTCCATGCTTAGTGTGTGTATTTCTGGCTAAATAGATATTTCAAAAACACCACAATTCTCAGATAATGTCTCCTCATGACAAACCTGACCCTTGTAAACAAGCTGCCTCACAAACCCTACTGCTAGGGGAAGTGGGGACTATGAAGGAACTATATTATACTATTTCTACCTAGTGTTGTTTTGTGGTTTGTTTGGGGGTTTTTTTGTTTTTGTTTTTACATCTCAGTGCATGAAAAGCCCGATTATTTTCTGTTGGGAATCATCCCTACAAGCTTGACTAAAACTCTGGAATCATAGTCCCTGGGAGGTACTAATGCAATGGCTTTTAAAGCTTAACCTATATTTTGCTTTCGCTGTGGGATGTGAATTGCCTAACTTCTCCGCACCCCAGACACACACAGTAAACTTTTCCATTTGTTTGTCAGCAGCATATTTTTGACCCAGGAGGCAAGCTTTGAATTTTCTGTGCCTGATGTGAATGAGATAGGAAGGATAAGGATTCAACCATCAAGTTAAATATCAAGGGTGTTTGACTCATTCTCTGAAAATAATATTCAGTTGTCAGAGAAGACAAACCTGGCCTAGAAGGAAAAAAAATTGTCTGATTTGGTAGAAGATAGTTGCCTCTGTTCCCATGTCTGCTGGAGGGACTCCTGTACGCCTTCTCCATTGCCTGTATTTGGTTGTGTATGGGCAGTGCTTATTTATTTATCACTTATATTAATAAGTAAATGTGTACAAATATGCTGCTTTTCCAGGCACATGCTATTCCACGGTGGTTTATGAGAAGTTAAAAATATAAACAAATATGACAAATAAATAATAATTAAAAATGCTGTGAAATTAATTTTAAAAAAAAAGTAGAAGCAGAAGAGCAGATCAGTCAAGGTCCGGGGGGGGGGGGGATTCAGTGGAATAATACCATTTTCGAAGACACAGGCAAGTTGCGACCTGACACACCTCTCTGGGATGATGGTTTCACACATGGAGCACCACTATGAAACAAGACCTACCCCTTGTCCCCAGCAGTTGAACTTTTGTCAGTGAGGGGAGAACAAGAAGGGCCTCAGAGACAGTGGTGTAGTGGTAACTTCTGAAGTGCAGGTGTTGATCATGACAGTCCCCATTGCCACGCCCCCAAGAAGAGTCCAATAATGCAGTCAGTGTTGTTGATCCATATCAACAAACCAGTTTTAGTAGGTTTCATCTACATCAGGAGCAGGTCTTTTGTAAAGCTAATGGATGTTAATTGCCAATTCAAGTCCAAGACATCTCAAAATACTTTGAATAAGACAGGGAACTTCTTTTTTTTTTTTTTGCTGGGAAAATTCATCGCCCCCTGTCCCCAGCTACTGCAGCAAAGCTCAGAAAGAACAGGACAGGTTGAAGGGTGCGTGGCAGATGATGTCAGACGAGTCCCTGTTGATTGAAAATGTGCTGGTGCTACATTTCTGTGAACCCCGATTCCACTACACCACTGCTCAGAGACTGAGTGAAGTTTTCAAACAGGCTCAGATGAGAAGTGCACTTAGTGCTCAATCTTACGCAAGTTTAGACAGAAAAAAAGCCTACAACTCCCAGCATGCCCTAGCATGCAGGGAGTCGTAGGCCTTTTTTCTGTCTAAACATGCACAGGATCACATCTTTATTGACTTTCTCCATGACACACATTCTCTTTAAATCAGGCCCTAATCAATTGCAGGGATGCTTGAGGGAAGGATCTAATCTTTGCTAATTCCAATGCAAATTGACCTGATCCATACCTGCCAGACTAACATGTGGATCACAATGTAATTATCCTTTAGATTTTGGACTTCTCTGAATTTCATGATGGCTCAAAAAAAAAAAAAAAAAAAAACAGAACAAAAACCCGAAATGGGTTAAAAGTAAGGGTAAAATGCATTTAGAAATGTGTACATTACTTGAGATAAAATATGTTGATGAATGTATGTTTTGTGGAAAATGTGTATAACATCTGTATTAAAATATGTATTTAACTATGAATTTTCATATGGAGATTATGTGTGTGTGTGTGTATACATACAATCTTGTCGAAACTCTGCTGCCGCCACACATTGCAGAGATAGCAGTTGTGTGCAAGCTCGAAGAATAATGAGGAGACATGAGCTCATCAGTAGAAACTTTTACTGAGGTTCTTCACGCATAGATTAATTACAATTTACAGCTATACAATCAGTGCAAGGCTCCCCATGCACTGCACAAAAAGCATAGAGATAAAGACTAGTGGGGAGAGAATATTGCAGCATATAACTCCTCCCCTCTCAACACTCTGTTTATGACCTTGGCTTGGGCACACTGCCCGACTTTAACAAGTTACACTCCTTAATAGAACTTCTGTTCACAGGTGCTTTGCTGTAGTCCTTTCTGCTCAAGGACACATTACACTCTCTGACAAATCTCCATATGAAAATGCATAGTTAAACACACACACACACACACACACACACACCTATCATAGATTAATGCAGAGATGGGACAGAATGGACATATGAATGAACCTGTGAGACACTGACATGCATCAGGAACAGACTGAGCCATCTACCCCCTAGTCAAATGTAATGAGGTAGAGATGCAATGGTGGGGGGATTCTTGGAATGTTGAGGTCAGGACCTCAGGCATTGAACACTGCCACACAAATTTATAGGGATGTATGAGAAATCCAGTCCATCGGATATTTTTAATGGATTTTCCGAATCCACATCACCTGGAAATGGAGGCAGACTGGACACATTTTTGCCTTTAGAAATCCATACGTTTCTGGACTTGTGATGTGTTCCACGGAACAGGAGAAAAAAATGCATGCAATGAAATGCACACAGCTGAAAAGTGTGCAAAGAAAGATGCATACATGTTAAAACCTGCTTTAGTCAATGGGTGGATGTGTACAGAAATGTGTACCATCGGAAAGATGTGCAATTTTTTAAAGAAAAATTATGCAAAAAAAATCTCCATATGGATTTATTTCTATAAAAAAAGAAATCTGCATGGAACTGGCACAGAATAGACTTGGAGGGGGGGATGGAGGAGGTCTGCAGAAATGGAGCTGGCAGATCCACTCATCACTAAATTAGTGATTTGTCCTTTGAAATGTGCACTTCTCCAAATTTTGCAATGGAGATCTCGAATTAAGGAGGGGGAAAAAGGTGTATATTTGTGAAAATAATGTCAACAATGCATTATTGTGGAGGAAGGGGGGCTGGCTGACCCACCACAACCCACCCTTTCCTACCCAAAGGACCCAAGACCCCCAGAGATCTCAAGGTACCAGACTGCCAGCCTCAGCTGTCTGCAATCCTACTTGAATCTCTGTTCAGGGACTTGCCTTTTTGACTGTAACCTGGATTTAGTTGCTGGAACCACAGAGCAATCCACAAACACCATGTGGGGTAAAAAACCAAAAGAAGGTTTATTCAGGTAGCATTTTACAACAAGAATAGGGAAATGAGAGAAGGACACAAAATTAGAGAGAGACACTTTGGTACACAGAGTAAAGCTACAAAATAACAAAACCTGATTCTTTATATCTCCCAGGCACACAACTCTGTTACCTGGGGGTCAGTTCTCTTCCAGGGTTGGATCCAGCACAACCTTGCTGCCCAGGAGGACTACTTCACCTACCCGAAGGTCCGAGATGGGTAGCCCTCCACAAGGCTTGCCTTTCCAAAGCCCTCATTCAGCTAATTTCACCAGGAGCTACCTGGGGTCGGATCCTGAGGCCTCCCGAAGGCTTGGACCTCTGCTTGCCTTGCCGCCATTGCTCCAACAGCAACCATGCGATGACCCAAAAGACAAAGACAAAACCCACACTTTGGGAAATATACCTTTTTCCCCCTCCCCTCCTCCTTTCTGTAGCTCCGCTGCTTCTTAGCCAATCAGGATGAACTTCACCTGGCCAGGCAGGGGAGGGGGACTCATGACTCATGACTTACTGGGTCTGAACTACATTTGCGTATGAAAGCCGGGTCACTGTAGACTTTGGGACGCCGGCAGGGGCTATCAAGAGGAACCATACACACACACACACACCAGCCTTTAGCCAGTTCACATATGAGGGTGTGTGTATGTGTGTGTGTGCATGTAGGAACCCCCAAAGGCTCTTTTCTTCACAATTATATTAGGAAAATATTAGGAAAATTGCTTGCATGTTGAACAAGAACAACAAAAACAATCCTCAACATTGCAGAAAATATGCATTTTTGTGTACATCAGGCAGAATTGCATGCACAATGCATGCATTAGGAGAAAAGCAGACAGAAATGTGCACACTTTTTAATACTTTTTTAAATATAAAAAACTTAAAGTTTGGGATGAACTGAATTTAAAATTGGGAAACATCTCAAAATTCAGGATGATCCAAATTTAAGATTGGAGAAATGAGAAAGTGAAATTGACAGATTTGTCCATCCATACTCTCATACCATGTTGTTATCTGAGACTGCCCCCACTGCCACCGCCCATACACACAGCCAACAACGTCTAGGCTGGAGTTGAGAGTAGCTGCAAGTTGCTCTTAGCATGTACAGATAGTTCCCCCCCACCAAAGTAGCATGGCTAGTCCTCATGTTTCAAGGTCTGTAAGACTGGTTTCTTCACAACTTTAAACCGGATCAGGCTCCAGTGGAAGCAAGACTGCAATATATACAAGCCAAGAAATTCTGAGAGGCGTGCTGCTGATATAATAGTGAAAAATGCATATTTTCTGCAATGTTGAGGGTTGTTTTTGTTGTTCTTGTTCAACATGTAAAACAGCATGCAAAGGGGAAACGGGTTTGTGTGGAATGGTGCTAAATTTAGGTCTGAAAGAGAGATAGGGAGAGTGTTCTTATCTCACAGCTCATACTTTAATACCAGCTTTCTCTACGTTATCCATTATGTGTGTTCAGCAGCAGATCGGAATTATTTTCAAGGCTAGAATACCACAGTTGAATCAAATGATTTGTGTGAGGATGCATCACTGGAGCCATAATTATTTTTTCTATTACAGCTATAAAATATTGTTAATAGCACTCTCCCAAAAAAATGAAGAAGAATGTCATGGCAATTCTGACACCTAAAGCTGATGTTTACTTCTATTGATACTAAGGGAGCATTTGGACATCCCATTTGAAATGTGAGATAAAGAAACTCTCATTAAAAATAATAATGGGAGGGGTGGAATGGGGTATCTTTGAAGAGGACATGGTTGGCTGGAACTCTGAACAGGAGCACTCCACATTGCAACATTTTGTCAGTTGTGATCTGGAGTGCTCTTGTTCAGAGTTCCAGTGAACCATGCCCTCTTCAAGGATACTCCATTCTCTTTCTTTCTTTCTTTCTTTCTTTCTTGGCTCCCTCCCTGTAACAGTCAGTCAGCATTTTATGCTCATTGAGTATGCTCGGCCCTCATTGGGCTGTTTTAAGTCCCACCCTATATATCTATCTCTATTGTATTTCTATATCTATTGTACTTCTGAAAACCTTGAGGTTTCCCCCTGACACTACTGATACTTTCTCCTTGTGCATGGATGCTGCCAGTTGGCTACATAAAAATCAAGTCTCAGAGGATGAGTTTGCTATTATTAGATAAGATGGATCTCAAGTTTGCTATTATTAGATAAGATGGATCTCAAGTTTGCTATTATTAGATAAGATGGATCTCTCTCCTATCTAATTTGCAAATGAGTACACCTTTCATTTCCTATACCCCTTATTCCCCCTCCCCCTGTGCATGTATGTCTCCATCAGATGGATGCAGCTTTGAGATTTTGGCAGAAGGTATTTTAAATATTTAGTCATTAACATTGAACAAACATACATGCTACCATGGTGATAAAGGAGATGAGCAAATGTTCACTGAGCTTCCATGTTTGCTCCAGGAAGAAAGTATTATGTTTTGATTTTGGCTTTTCCTTTGTAATATTCTCTCTCTCTCTCTCTCTCTCTCTCTCTCTCTCTCTCTCTCCATGTAAAGCCTGCAACCAGAAGGCAGTGAAGTTCTCCTTGGTCCAGAAGTAACTTGCGGTCCTCCAGAAGTGACAGTCTCCACCCCATTTGCCTTGACAATACCACACTGTGCAGAAGTGAACTCTGAGCACTGGAACATCCACTTGAAAAAGAAAAAGCATCAGGGCAAATGGGAGGTGAGCGAAACTCTCTCCTGAGGTGTCCAAGAGAAAAGGTGGATCTTACAAAGTGAAATGTGGTTGTTGCTGATTGCTAAGGTGATAGTGGTACTTGAGCTATAAAACAAAAGCAGATCTGATGATGGGTCCAGAGATCTTGCAGCACAAAGACCCCTGATAGAGCTGGCATGTATGCAGGATTATGTGACAGAGTTGATGTATACCCTACCCTATCTCTAAGGATCTCAGACTAGTGTAGTAGATATGGGTTGTCCCACTTCTCACAAACTCCTGACCTGTAGCTTAGGCTGAGGAATAGTGATCTAGCCAAAACCACCAAAGCTACTCCATAAGTAAGGAGGGATTGGAATCCAGGATATATCACATGACCTCAGTTGTGGCCAGATAGGATCAGGAAAGTGCATATTGTATATGTACTTGGGCTGTCTCCCAACTTGGTTACACACACACACACACACACACACACACTTTGTGCAACACCATCTACATATGTTAGGCAATAATTTATTGATGTATGCATGCAGGTATGTATGTATATTTTGATATAATTTTGGCCCTTAAAATGGCCCCACTTTACAGTATTGAAAATATACAGTGCAAAAGCTAAAAATAGACATTAAAACAGAACTTTAGAACAAATAGCAGACCATACTTTAAAATAGGCCATAGGACTAGAGTGGGGGCAGGTTGAACCTCTTTCAGCCTGAGGGCCAAATAAAATTCCATTTTGGAGAAGCTCTCAGGGACTGCATTCTAGCGGTAGGAATAGCCAAAGGTAAAAGGGGTGAGCCAAAAAATCCCAACACATTTTAGCTTATTTCATAGATTTCATAGATCATAGAGTTGGAAGGAGCCTACAAGGCTATCGAGTCCAATCCCCTGCTCAATGCAGGAAACTAGAGGAGGTTATTACCATCCAAGTAATAACCAGGCCTGACCCTGCTTAGCTTTCCACACTCAGACAAGCTGAGCCAGCGTAAGCCACAGGCCTGTCTTAAAGCTCCTATTTCTAGTAACAAAGCCTTAGGAGAGGTGTTTCAACCTTTTAGAATGGGGGGAAAGCTGCACAAAAGCCAGGAAAACAACAAATGATTGTTGGTTGGGGAAAAGGGAGTGGGGTCAGGGGAAGTGGCTGAATCAGGATCCCAGGTGAGCCAGATTTGCCCCCCAGGCCTGAGGTTCTATACCCAGGGCCATCCATCCCATAAGACAGGGTGAATCCCCCACCACAGGTTGCAGATTGGGAAGGGTGGCAGATCCCATGCACTTTTGAGGGCAGAGCTTTCAAAATAGGAGTGGTACATAAAATGTATGAACCATGCCCAGGAAATGGTTAATGACTTTGTCTGAGGCTGCTGTTGAAGGCACAGAGTGGGACACAAAAAACATTGGGTTGGATCCAAATAATTCCTTTTTACAATGGAAGGAGTGTCCCTCCATTGAAGGAAGCTTCTTCTGATGGAAGAAGGTAACTTTTGGTTTCAACCCATTGGCTCCCTCTACCGATTTTGGGTCTTGAGAGCATCCAGCTGCAAATATGACCCATGTCTACTGGACCATGGTAACTTTCTCTAATAGTTATATTATTATGACATGCTCCAATCTAACTAAGAAAACATGAAACATAGTCACTGAAATGCTGTGGTACTTATCCTAAAAAGCCATACCATTTTTGGAACATGAACTTTCCCCCGCTTTCTCAGTGTTTAATGGTGTTTGTTTTTTTTTAAATAATACAGGAAGTGATGTCTGTCGAAGAGGAAACTAGTTCCTGTTACTGCCTCTTGGACCCATATGCCTGTCACATTCTCTTGGACTCTTTTGGAACTTATGCTCTCATTGGGGAGCCCCTTTCCGATTGTTCTGTTAAAGAACTGAAAGTAGCAGTCTTTGGCTGTATGTCTTGTAACTCATTGGATTATAGTCTAAGAGTGTACTGCGTTGATAATACCCCCTGTGCATTTCAGGTAAGCTAGCAAAACCATGCTTTTTATTTTCAGGTTTTTGTTTATGCTGCTTCTCTTCTCAAGCAGAGATATTAGGAAGAAGATAAAATATATGAAGCAGGAACAGGAACTTGGTAGACCTAAGAGATCCAGCTCTAATCACACTTACTTTGACACCGTAGTATAATTTGCTTTCTTTTCATCCTACTCATTCTCATTCCATGTGCTTGCACTGTATAATATTTTTGGCAGGGACTCTTACTCCAGAGAACTGATGTAGTGTAGCGGCTAAGGCTACAATCCTACATCCACGTACCTGGTGGGAGTAAGCCCCGTTGGATACAGTGGGACTTACTTTTGAGTAAACATGCTTAGGAGGACTTTGTGAGCTAAAAATCAGGACATCAGCAGTTCGATTAGCAGGTCAGATCTTTTCTGTGCCATGAACTCATTAGGCGGTCTTAGGAGAGTCACTAATCTCTCTCAGCTTTGACCCTATGTGCAATATGGGCACAATGATGTTGTTGACCTGTCTTACAGTGTTGTTGCAGCAAGATAGTTCATATGAAGTGCTCTGAACATTGTAAAGCACTACATTTTAAGATCTTATGGGAGACCCTCATCTTGATACCACCACTGTCAGAGGCCTGTTTGGTGGGGACGCAGGAGAGGGCCTTCTCAATGGGTGCTCCTGGGCTTTGGAGCTGTTCTTGAGTGAGGCTATGTTCGAAACCCACTCTATTTCCACCAGCAGACAAAGATATTTTTATTTGGGCAGGCCTTTGGCATATAAGCTGGTCTGTTGCTGAAGGGGTTGGCTGATGCTGTTTATTTCTTTTATTGTTGTTCTTTTTAAACTGTGTTTTTAATTTATTTGTTTTTATGTTACATTTTAATTGAAATTTTGTATTAATCTGGATGTTATTGTTGGCCACCTTGAGCACCATTTTTTTTTTTTTTGAAAGGTGGGATATAAAAAGCTTATATAGTCCAATGATTTCTTAGGTGTCCCTACATTGTTACTCTCATCATCACTTTGGGGCAACTTTTAAAATAATTCACCTTGACAAGCCAGATGGTGTTGGCCAAACCTAGAGATGATGCACAGGTATGTGTGACATTGTCCCAATTTATTGTCCCTTCTATTTTTCTGCTCAAAATCACTCCACCCCAGCTGCTTTTCTCCTGTGAAGAGAAAAGCGGTTATGGGGTGGAGCGGGGGAAGGCATTCTGAACCGAAACACACAGAAAAGTGCACCTTGTTCACACCCGCCAGTCTGGCACACTAGATGTCCTGAGGCCTCTTTTCTTTCATTTTCTTGAGGGAAAAAGGGGCACAAAATTCCATGCAGTTTCTGCATGTAGTTTAGCCCTAATGCAGAAAACTCTCACAGGACCAAACTCCTTTCATTATGTGTCCAGAATAGGCAGTGTAATTCAAAGCTAGATGAATGTAATCCACCCAGAGAACTGTTGTTTGGCAGATTAAAAAATATATAACAAACAAACAAGCAAATCGATCAGAGCAAAAATGATGCAGTTCAATGCACAGTTCTTGTAATTTTAATTGAGGTGTTTTTCCAAGCTACTGCTTAAGGCTCTCCTGTATTCTATCAGGAGTAATGAGTTCTGAGCATTTGACAAGGCATCCGGATGGCAAGGTCTTTGCAGGACCTGTGCACAAAGTAAAGAAACTGTTAAACAAAAGAGTCCATAGAATTTTCTAGTTTGTGTTAGAAAACAAAGAACAAGAACAAGAATCAGGCCAACATTCTTCATCTCTCAAGTGGCAAAGACAAGAAATGTACTCGAATGACACGAGACAAGAACCTGCCAGTCCTAGACCCCTTATCAAGGAAATACATTACATCAAATAATATAACATCACGATCTTGCCTGTGGTTAAGAAGATGATGGCATGTCCGCTCTCAGTTAGCAATGAACTGATTGACCAGTGGGGCTGGGCTGAAGTGCTATTTGAGCATTCTAATCCCCTACATGATGGCTGAGAATTTCAGTTCCATTCATTTAAAAAAACAAACAACAATTTACCAAAATTAGCACATTTCTTTATATTTGGGATGGAAATAACTTGAGATATCTTTAAAAAGAAAAGAAAAGAATGTGGGAGAAACCAAAACTGACAAATTTGTCCATCCAGGCCCCAGGTTTTGAGTACTTAGCTGTTAAATGTCTGGGTTTGAAAATCCCTGTGTATTCAATCATGTTAGTGCTGGGGCGGCAACTTCTTTTTCTGGCAGGCTCCTAATCTTTAATAGCTAAATGGAAGGCAGGTACAAGCGTGGTCCTCTTTGTATATCTAGTGAATTTGGCTGGAGCAGATGGATGAGAATGTCATTTCAGATCCTTTTTGAAAAGAAATTACATTTTTTGCATACCGTATATTTTTTTCACATTCAAGATGGGAAGAACTCAAGGTTTTAAAAATGTGTATGTGGGAGAAAGCAAAATTGAAAGACTTACCCATTTCCCCAGGCTGGATGTTAAGGAAGAAATGGGCAGCATGGGAGGAACAGAGTTATTGTATGAGGAAAAACCATGTAAAATTGACCTTCTGGCATTCTAACATGAATATCTGATTGTATGACCACTTCCCCTGCTTTTCTTTTTCTCCTGTCACTATATGGTACAGAAATGCAGTTCAGAGCCCAGCCCCTAGCATTTGAAAAGAAAGAAAAACAAAAGGAGGAAGGGAGGGGGGGGAAAAGACATTTTGGTGTAATGGTTAGTATGTCTAACTAGAACAGGGGAGATTCACATTCAAATTCCTACTCAGCCAGGAAGCTCAATGGATGACTATGACTCTGGGCCAGCCACTACCTCTCAACATAACCTACCTGGCAGGGTTGTTGTGAGGATAAAATGAGGGAGGGGAGCAAGTATGCCACTCTAATCTCTTTGGAGGAAGGATAGGATAGTAATGTGACTAAATAACAACAGTCCACATGAAAGTGTGTGAGAGCTTGCAAACATTCAGTGCAGAAAAGGGGAACTCAGGACCGAATCCACTTCTGCAAGGCATTGTAGAACAAAGATGGGCAGAAAACAGATTGCCAGATATTTTGAACTTCAACTCCTACCATTCCTAACTATTGGCTATGCCAGCAGGGGCTTCTGAGAGTTGAAGTCCAGACATCTGAAGATCTTCCATCTGCCCAGTCCTGCTGTAGAATATAAGCTCCACACAAGTAAATAGGACAGGACCAAAAGTAGCCTTCCTTTGAAATTAATGGGGGTTACATCCAAATGAATTGGTTGGAGTGGAGTATCACTCTGGACGTAGGTCATAGATTTTGCACTCTTACTAGTTATTTTTTTTAGAAAAAAAATGCTAGAGTGCAGTAAAAACAACAACAACAAAACAACAACAACAACAAACTTTCACTGCAGTAACAGATCAATTCGAAGTCTTTACTACACCTTGCCCAACTTGGTGCCCTTCAGATGTGTTGGACTACAACTCCAGTATCCCCAGACAGCCATGATGGGAGTTGTAGTTCAACATGTCTGAAGAAGGACACCAAGCTAGGTAAGGCTAGTTTACTATGTTAGGTTGGATATACCCCTCCACCTTCAGACTGTTCTTGTGTTTTACTTTCATTTCCCCATTCAGTGCAGTTTGTTTCGCTCTTCAGTAAATAGCTTGTGATTTGGGCCAACATGTGATTTCTTTTACAATTGAGGAATTTAACATTCATAAAGTACTTTCAAGAGTTCCAGTTTTGGGTAAATTCATGCTGTGTAAGTTGAATTGCCACTGAGTTCTGTCTATGGTGGAATTCTGAATGGATTTGGGGGGGCTGGCCAGGCAAAACCTGCTGTGGATTTCCTACTCAATTTACTAGAATCTGCTGTGGGTTCTGCCCGGGTTTGTGGGGACCCCTGACAGCTGGTGGTCTCTGAGAGCTATGATTATGTCTGGATTCCAGTAGTCCCCTAATTTAAGGCTAAATCTTGATAGCATTCTGGAAATTCTGCAGAAGTTTGACAACTGGATTTGGAGGGCCAGGTTGATCTGTGGAATTTCTCTTCTGGATTTCAGCTTTACCTAGATAAATGGAGCAACATATCATATTGGGGAACCAACACGGTGGGGGGAACCTCAGAATGACTGAAACAACTCATTTATAGTTTTTAGAAGCTATGCAGTGTGCTTCTTTCTGAATGATCAATCTTGTTGGAGTTTATAGCCAATATAGTTTAAATCAAGCTGTTTTGTTTGCCTCCCCACTCCCAGCATGCTGTTACCTTTCCAGAATTGCAGTTACATTCAGGAAAGTTATGGAGACAAGAGGCAATATTTTATTTTAATGAACACAAAACAAGATTTCTTTTATAATTTAGATTTTGATGTAACTGTCAAAGAATATTTACCAAATTTGCCATTTAACAGTGTGGGTTTTCTGTATGTAATAAGGCTATTGGGTATTTATGAAGTGCTATTATTCTCATAAATTCAGAGTGGTAGTACATATTGAAACAGAAGTACCTCCTTCTGTTTCAATATGGACAATGAATATTTATAACTAAAACCACAGCAACTCAAAATGCCAGGGTTGGATCCCGACTTGTGCTCAGGGGAGATCTACTGAGGCTATAGGGGCAGTGATTTTCTCTTATTCCCCCTGCCATGCCCAGTGCTACCTCCCATGAAAGGTTGAGGGACCCCCTAGGACAGTGTGGGAGGTGGCACCTGGGAACTGCAGGGGGAAGGAGAATTGGAGAAAACCACCACCCTGCTCCCTTCATCTGGAGGGAAGCCTCTGTGGGATCCTGGTTCCCTCTGCAAATGGAAGGAGCCCTTCAATTCATAGAAGGGCAAGTTTGGATCCACCCCAGTGTAAACTGAGGCAGAGGGCCACCAATGTGGCCACTTTGAAACTGCCTCCACCATTTCATCTGGCAAGTGATTTCATGTGTCCCAGTTCATCATACAGCTTGCCATCCTGAATGCTTCAGTCTACAGTACTGCAAGCCACTAAGAACAGAAGAAGAGCCCTGCTGGATCAGTCTCATGGTCCATGTGGCCCACCATCCTGCCCACAGTACACTTGGCAGGCACCAAGAGAAAGTGCATTGTAATTTTGTAAACAATATTGCCAGACTACCAATATTCTATCTTTGTCCTTGTCTGAACACAAAATGAGGGCCCTCAAGATGACCCAGGGTGGCTCACTCACAAGATGCAAAAACCTTGCACAGAAGAGAACTTATTCCAACCAAGTATGGTGTTCAACTGAAGCCTTTTGTATCACTTGGGCCAGACTAACCTTCCCAGATTCCACCCCTTTCCTGAAGAGTGGATGGTCTTAAATGCATAGTCCTCTGTCCTTGAGCCTAGCACTCCATTGCTTCTCAGTCAGCTCCAGCCTTATGTGTTACCTGTGCTGGTGAACAGGCACTTGGGGGGTGGGGGTGGGATGAGGCCCCTAGTGTAAAGGAAACTGGTTCCTTAGAGAAGTGGCCATGGCTCAATGGTAGAGCACCGGCTTTGCATGCAGAAGGTCCTTGGTTCAATCCCTGATGGCTCCAGGTAGGGCTGGAGAAATCCCTTCCTGAAACCCTGGAGAGACACTGTCAGTCAGTGTTGCCAATACTGGGCTAGATGGACAAATGGTCTGAATCAGTATAAGGCAGATTCCTGTATTCTTCAGGGAAGTTTGACTCAAGGGATACTGGCTGATGGGCTCAGGCCCAATGACAGGTCCTGAGTCTGTGTTCAGCACTACCACAGCTTGTGCTGCAGGTTTTTTAAAATTTCTTTCTAATCCAGGTAGATCTTCCCCTCCTATGCCTCACTGCTACTGTGAGTCAGGTACATGACAATTTCCTGCATCTGGGAACTTACCTATATAGCGCCTTTGACCTGCTGTAAAGAAGCAGTCACCATTTTCTGAGGAGGCATATGCCTGGAAACCTCCCATATCATAACTGGGATCCAGTCTCCAAGTTTAGTGGTGTTTCATCCAAAGGTCTAATTATGGAGGGGGGGGGGAATTGTGGGCATTCACATTGTTCCTTTGTTTTTCCCTTCTTCACCACAGGAAGTGATTTTAGATGAAAGACGCCAAGGGGGGCAGTTGCTGGAAGAACCAAAGCTGTTGCATTTCAAAGGGAATACCTTCAGTCTTCAGATCTCTGTCCTTGATATCCCACCTTTCCTCTGGAGAATCAAACCATTCACAGCATGTCAGGTATTTTGCCTACTGAGGCTGGTTGTTTTTGTTTTTAATTCCCAGGCAACTCCGAAGCCCAAAGGCATTTCTTACTGAAGTTCACTGCTTTCCTTAAGACCACGGACAGATTTTATGAATAAATATATAGTTTATGAACAGTTTCTTGGCTTTCTGTTAGCAAGCTGTATTCCCAGGGCTGAGTCCCCAGTGCAATCCAAGTCTTTTAAACAGCTGAACAGATTCTTTCACCTTCAACTGTATGCATTGTAAGGGTTTTGTCTGGATGACGAATAGCCCAATGTGTCTATTTATGAAATGTCTGGGCTATAAATTACAATTAAGATTTTGGAGAGTGTAAGTTAAATAATGCATAACCGGCATGCTTGTCAACCTTGGTTAATTTAACAAGATTTTGGGTATCTGTGAGTTAGACCTTGCTCCTCTCATTGTAGTCAGATCCTGGGATAAAGCCCTTGAGGATTGCATTCCCATTGACTGGGGTTGGGCCTTTGACCAGCCAAAAAAGATTTGGTCATTGAACTAGTAAAATATTATAACTCAGTGGTCCAGTAGCTTAACTTTATTAGAGCAGCACCAAAATGATACTTCAATCACCAACAGGTTTGATACTTATGCTAATTACAAAACAAAGTGGTTAATTGTTATTGTGAAACAATGAAATTAAGGGCACAATCCTATGCATGTTTAGACAGAAAAAGGTCTTACAACTCCCAGTTTTCCCCAGCCATCATGCTGGCCAGGGAATGCTGGGAATTCAAGGACTTTTTTCTGTCTAAACATGCACAGGATTGCACCCTAACTTAGAAAATAATTGACCATAATTTTAAACTATGGGAGGTAAGGTTTCTATTACTGTGCATGATTCACAGAGAACTTCTTCCATTTGGCTGTTATCCTGGACAGCAGTCAGCCCACACTTACAAAATTTTTTAAAAAATCTAATTAAAACAGAAAGAAAGTTAAGTAACAGCAACTTTTTATAAAAAAAAAAGTAGTCAGCAATCCAGCTGTTTTAATTTAAACTCTCAGTTTTTAGTCTGCTGTGCTAAGTAGGCAGCAGGGCAATTCTTCAAATAGCATCAATATCAACTCCAAGGTTTCTGCAGCAAACAAGATGGGCATTTTGGGTGCTCCAATGACCTTTGTCACCTATAGCTACTTGTTTAGAGATGCCTGCAATTATAGCAGGTGACCAGGAGGGGAGGATTTGCTATACTGCTAGGTTTGCCCCCTGACTGTTGCACGGCTTAGGGAAAAGGCGGTACTTAACTCCTTGCCAACAAATATTGCTGCCTACAGAGTGGCTTTCTTGTCTTCATGGAATATCTGATAATGCTTGATCAAATAAATGGTGTCAGTCAGTTGACATATTGGATTCATAATTGGTTGGCTTGCCAATCCTGCAGTGTGATCCAGCAGAGGCTGAAACTACGTGTTCTGGGGAAACGCTTGGCTTATAATCTAAGCAGCCAAAAATACCAAAAAGAAAAAGAAAAAAAGAAGAGGGAAGGAAAGGGAAGAGGAAACTTTAGGGGCAAATACTTTCCTGTGACAACCATTGGGAAGAACTGGCCAGGGTTTCCTTCTATTTTTCTTCTTGTGGCAGGGTAGGAAACACCTGTTTGCTTGTTCTTTCCTTAAGAAGCTGGTTGAGAGTTGGCAACCCTATCTGAATTTCTCAGCTGTAGAAGGACCATCCTAGTAGGGATTTTATGATAAATAGATAGCTACAACCACAAACACTGCAAGTTAAAAGTGTTACTGGAGGGAACAATCCTATGGCCCCTAGACATTGTCTGAGGGGCCATAGGATAGTGGGGATTCCTCCCTCCGAGGTCAGAGACAACACTCTGACCTTGGAAGGGGCAGTTGGAGATCTGTCCCCACTCCTCTGCCCCCTCACAGCCAGTACAGAAAGAAAAGTGCTGCCTGGACTCCAAGGTTGGAAAATCAACCTTGGAGTTGGAGAGAGGGGGAAAAGGGGTGTTCCAGTGGATAGGGAGGGGAGGAGACTGAAAAGGCAAGGATCAGTGGAGGCTGGTGGCTCCAATATCAATGGGGCGGTGTATCCACTCTGCATTTTACTCCAAACTTTTAAGGAGCTATCTATGGTGCCGAACCTGTTTTGGGGATAGGGCTCAACACCATGAATAGTGGTGTTCTTAAAAGTTCATAGTAAAACCTGGAGTGGATACACAGCCTCACTGACATTGGAGCCACCAGCCTCCACTGGCAAGGATATGAGCTATCCAAGCCTTTTCCAGCCCCCTTCCCTCCCTCTCTGAAGCACCGTCACTAGATCTGCAAAAAAATATATATCACTAGATAGGCCACATCTAGTGAAAAATGCAACGATCAGAGGACGGGGAGACGAAGATCGCCTACACCACTCCTCTTGCCCTGCCGGCTTCAGCTTGTTCAGAGGCTTCTATCGCACAAGTGTGCAACCCATAGGTTGCACCCTAAGTCACTTGCAATTCTATGCAGTTTAGACAGAAAAAAGGCCTACAACTCCCAGCATGCCCCAGCCAGCAACTGGTATTCAGAGGCATGGCACTTCTGATCCTGGAGGTAACACAGAGCCATCATGACTGGTACCCATGATGCTGCTATTGCTGTTTTTGTTGTTATTGTTATGAAATACTGCAATGCTGTGATTGCACCAGTCTTCTGTTTGCAGGCATTGGGCTTCAAAGTTGCAATGTGTTCCCAGTAATGAGCTGCTGTGAACAAAACAGTCTGGTAAAGCATAAGGGATGAAAAGGGAGAGCGGGGAACGGGATCCTCTTCTTTTCAGGGCAGAGAAAAATGATGGGTTTTGTGACACCCTTGGCCATAGAGATGACAGCATATTTCCCCTGACCACATAAGCAGAACACACACGCACACACACACACACACACCTCTGTTGATCAGGCAATCCAAAACCAGCTGCTCAGGGGCATTCCTGCAGACAAGGGAATGAGGTGTGTAAAGTCGAGTGAACAATATATAAGATGGTCACGATCGAGCTATTGTGTGTGAAATGCAAAGGGAGATGAGACTCTGGGCTGTGAGTGCGGTGCAACTTTTCTCTGCCAGGTTACTTCCCATGCAGAAGTCTTAGCTTCCAGTCCTTGAACGTACAGAAGGAGCCACTGAGTGGGAGACAAAAAGAACTGGGAACCCCAGTACAGGCCCTCTATAAAACTCTTGGTCACTCATAGCATGTCATCAATGAGGCAAAAGAGATCTTACCTTGTGGAGTGTTCCAAGAGGGGGATTCAGATGACCCTCCCTCACTGCTTGAAAGAACACATTTATTTATTTATTTCAAAATTTCTATACCACTCCATATTTCAGCATGGAGATTTCGGAGCTGTGTACAATAAAAGATAAAAGCAGATAAAAGAATAAAACAATATGTTAATAACACAGAATGAATAAAACCGTGGTTTGTTTGTTCAGGAAGGCTCCCTGAAATAAAAGTGTTTTCAGGAGTCACCAAAAACAATACAATGTTGGCACCTGCCTGACCTCCAGAGGCTGGGAGTTCCAGAGAAATGGAGCTGCTACACTGAAGGCTCTTCTCTGGGTGGACTCCAATTCTGGCCATAGGTCTATATGGAACCACCAGGAGCATGCCATCCAATGACCTCAGTGACCAGGCAAGTTGGTAAGGGAGAAGGCGCTCTCTCAGGTATCCTGGTCCCAAGTTGTTTAGGGCTTTATACGCTAGTACCAAAGCCTTAAACCTGGCCCGGTAGTGAATAGGCACATGACACATGAGGAAGATCACAGGGCCGTGTGGCCTATCCTCCCGCCCCCCGCATGTTGTGCACAGTCGCTGTGCTCCCTGCCATGCCATCCATGTGTTTGGCCAGTGTGTGAAGGGGCTACACATGGATATTGATGTACAACTCCGCCATGATGCAGAGCAACGGGTGCTACTCGTGCCAGGGTGCCCCTCCTGGCATGGAGGAACTCTGTGTGCATACATCAGTACATGCTTAGAGTTTCTTGCTGGCACATGAAGAGGGCAGGGGGTGTATCTGCTGTGTACGTCTGGTGGCAAGATGAGCTCACATAGCCCCGTGACTCACAGACATTCTTTCAACATGTCTGCGTGTGTGGGGGGGTTCCGTCTACATCCCACAGTGGCTTCTTGGCATCTCTTTGCTCCCTGGGTGTAATGCTTCACCACTGACCATTCCCCATTCCTTCACTTTGAGTGCTTCAAGCATTTTACAGCACACAGGCAGATGCACACATAGTTATTTTTTTTAAAATTAAATAAATGGCAACCTAACTTGTTTCTCTTAAGCTGGCAAAAGAAAAGAAAACAACAACAACATTCTTTATGTTTGTGGGTCAAAACCATTAGGATATCAATGGGTTCATTGCAATCACAGTATAATCATGGGAATATAGACACATTATATTAATGAACATTAATTGTTAAACACAGGGTTGGAAAAGAGGTCACTAATGCCCCATATAACCCTGCACAGCAGTTTCAGCAATTCACACTGAGTATGATGAAACAACAGAACTGTGTATTATTTTAAGGAAACATTTTTATTCTGTTATTAAACAAACTTGCTGATGGGCTTTGCAGCCTCTAGAAACACACTTCGGGAAAAAAACAAAAACCTGAATAGATTGTAGTTTGTTGAAAAGAATCTAAGCAGAACCCTTCTGGATTACGGCAAATGTCTCTCTTTTCCAACATCCTGTTTCTCACAGTGGCCAAACCAGATGCCTTCAGGAAGCCCAGAAGCCAGGCGCGAAGGCACTAGTCTTGCCTGGCAGTTGGCATGCAGGGGCATTCTGCCTCTGTCTGAACATGGAGGACCCACATAGCCATCACAGTTGATATCCATTAATATCTTCCATGAGGTTTCAGAGATGCATCTCTGCCTTCGCACCAAAATGTGAACAAATTGAAATTGCCCATAATAGGAACATAGGAAATTGGCATATACTGAGTCAGAACTTTGGTACATCTGGCTCAGTATTATCTACGCCAGCCTTCCTCCCGATGTTTTTTTTACTCCAGCTCCCATCAGCTCCAGCCAGCATGATCAGGAATGCTGGGAGTTGTAGTCCAAAGCATCTGGAGGACACCAGGTTAGGGACTAGTGCACACAAAGCATGTCCTCTACCACTGAGTTATGGCCCTTCCCATGCAATTTGACTACTGCTTATGTCGCCAAGTCCTGAATGTGAATGATCCATAAAACCTGTGAAAATTGAATTTGGCCCTCAGGTTGCAAGTGGTTCAACACCCCTGCAGTAGAGTGTGCAGCTGAAGAACTGGGGAAGAAAGAGAGCCAAAAAGTACAGCTGGGATGGAAGACAGCTGGAATATTATTGGAATTTAACTTCACCGCATATACATAGTTAGACCATTTCAGGGCAAGGGTCTGGGGCCAAATAAAATACATGCTGGAGTAGTCATTGCTCCTGTCTGGGGATGTACTTTGAGGCCATGCTCCTGCCCCCCTGGGTTAGCAGTCAGAAAGACATGGTTGCCCACCACCTCTGCAGCTAAGCTGCATTTTTTACCCAAGTTGGTCTCCCATCTCCATCACCCTCTTCTCGTAGCTTGGACTTCATTCCTGTGCCCTTGGTGTAGTGGGGCCACTGCAGCCCCCCCCCGCCCCCACTTACAATCCTTTCCTGGAACTGGAAGTTTTCAAGAAACACCTTGGTAGGCTTCTTGTTTTTGTGTGCAGTATCCTGCCAAGGTTTGGAGGTCAGATAAGAGGAACCCTAAGCAACAGCATCCACTATGACTAAATTATTTTTCATTTTATGTAGAGCCTTTTGGGAAACAAAGGCTTACTTGGAGCAAGGTCCTACTTGGGATGGAGTAAGGGAGTGAACTGCTCTAAGAGGATGCCTGATAATAGATTCATAGATCATAGAGTTGGAAGGGGCCTACAAGGCCATCGAGTCCAACCCCCTGCTCAATGCAGGAAACTAGAGGAGGGGTCTCCCATCCAAGTAATAACCAGGCCTGACCCTGCCTAGCTTTCCATGCTCAGACAAGCTGAGCCAGCGTGAGCCACAGACGTTAGTTAGACAAAAGGAGCATGGAAAGAAAGGCAGGCAAGACTGCACCTTTTTTAAAAGGGCTGTTTGCATCCGTAGCTCTGACTAATGTTAGGGTGGCCGCTAAAAAAGAGCGATTGCATCACCAAAAAAGAGGACCAAAGAGGATGTGGATTTGCATAAGAATTACGTGTTCTAATTGATACAGAGAGATGCAAATTTTGATTTTTTAATTATTATTTTTAATAGAAATGCTATATATCTCACCATAATAGGGAAGACTGCAACCAGGTGAACTGTGTGACTGCTGCTCAGTCTGCTGTCCAGGTGTCAACTGTGGGTGGGCAGCTTCAAGGCCCCTGCTTTCCCTTCTTAGGGTTCTTTATCTTTAAACCAGACTTTGATCGGACACATTCCTTCAAACAGGGCGTGTGCTCAAAAGAGAGGACTGTTTTTGGACAACCCTTTAACTAGAGGACTGTCCTCAGTTTCAAATAGGACACATGGCCACCCTAGCTATTGTGTCGAGCTGGAGAAATGAATTGCTTGCACGTTGTCTGCATGTACCTGTGCAATTCCCTAGCCATCAAGGGGTATGTATGCAGAATCCTGCTTCCGTGCACGTATAGTCCCTAGATGGATTGGGACAATGTTGTTTAAAAAGAAACAAAACCAAACAAATCCAGCAACTATGTTGCAAATGCAAAGGCATCTGTTTCATCCACCACCGTTTGCATGATCTTGGAAGATTCTGTGACTGGCTCCTGCTAGAAGATGATTCACAATCTTACATCTGGTCCATAGGAGCCTCAGTGTAATGGGGAATTGAACCAAAAGCATTTCTGGAATCCTTTACTACTCATCACTTTCATTGGGCCTTGTATATTCTATTACTTTATTTCCACACAATGTTTTCCAGCTCAGTGATTTTCTTTTGCATCCCTCAACCTTCTCATTTCCTTCTCTCACCCCCCACCCACCCACAACTGAAAGGAAAAAATATAATTTCTCTAGGAAGATCTAATTATACTTGCTCTGCTTTTTAAATATTATTACCACTGTTTTCTTTATCACCACTTGTATCTTGCTGTCACTCACTGAGTCTAAAGATAGTGCTTTCATTTATTTTTTTATGTAACCCTTGGCAATCTAGAAGGAAACTGAGAAGGAGCTACATTTTGTTGTTTACTTACTCTGTCTACAAACACCTTAACCTGCCTCAAAAACATTGACATTTTTAGAGATCTGTTTTTGCAAAACAGGTGCCATGGCTAAACCGAGGCCAAACTAGTTGTGACTGGTGTAGCTATAGTCTATGACCCCCCTGGCAAACCTGAAGTGCAGACTGAAGGGGCAGAATTGCAGCTTGAGATTGATAGGCAAATGGTCAAGGAGCACCTGATTACTCTGAACGAGTTTAAATCTCCAGGGCCTGATGAGCTGCATCCTAGAGTAATAAAGGAACTGGCAGAAGAACTCTCAGAACCACTGTCTATTATCTTTGAGAAATCATGGAGGACAGGTGAAGTGCCAGACGACTGGAGGAGGGCAAATGTTGTTCCCATCTTCAAAAAGGGCAAGAAGGAGGAACCTGGGAACTATAGGCCAGTCAGTCTGACATCAATCCCTGGGAAGATTTTTGAGCAGATTATAAAGAAGTCAGTCTGCAAGCACCTTGAAAACAATGCAGTGATTACTAGAAGCCAGCATGGATTTGTCAAGAACAAATCCTGTCAGACTAATCTGATCTCATTTTTTGATCGGGTAACCTCCCTTGTGGACTGTGGGAATGCTGTGGACATTATATATCTGGACTTCAGCAAAGCTTTCGACAAAGTGCCTCATGATATCCTGATTAGTAAGCTAGCTAAGAGTGGGCTAGATGGAACAACTATCAGGTGGATCCACAATTGGCTAAAGAATCGGACTCAAAGAGTGCTTATCAATGGTTCCTTCTCAAACTGGGGAGAGGTAACGAGCGGGGTACCACAGGGCTCGGTCCTGGGCCCGGTGCTCTTCAACATTTTTATTAATGACTTGGATGAGGAGGTACAGGGAATGCTTATCAAATTTGCAGATGACACAAAGTTGGGTGGAACAGCTAATACTCTGGAAGACAGAAACAAAATTCAAAGTGACCTCGATAGGCTGGAGTGCTGGGCCGAAAACAACAGAATGAAATTTAATAGGGATAAATGCCAAGTGCTGCACCTAGGGAGAGGAAACCAAATGCAGAGTTACAGAATGGGGGACACTTGGCTCAACAATACTACAAGTGAGAAGGATCTTGGAATTGTGGTAGATCACAAACTGAATATGAGCCAGCAATGTGATGTGGCTGCAAAGAAGGCAAATGCGATTTTGGGCTGTATTAATAGAAGTATAGCTTCCAAATCGCGGGAAGTGATAATTCCCCTTTACTCGGCACTGGTTAGGCCTCATCTTGAGTACTGCGTCCAGTTCTGGGCACCTCACTTTAAGAAGGACATAGACAAACTGGAGAGGGTTCAGAGGCGGGCAACAAGGATGATAAAGGGACTGGAAACAAGGCCCTATGAGGAGAGACTGAAAGAACTGGGCATGTTTAGCCTTCAGAAGAGGAGACTGAGGGGAGATATGATCGCACTCTTCCAGTATTTGAAGGGATGTCACACAGAGGAGGGCAAAGATCTCTTCTCGTTCATCCCAGTTTGCAGGACACGGAATAATGGGCTCAAGTTACAGGAACCTAGATTCCACCTAAACATCAGGAAAAATTTCCTGACTGTCAGAGCAATAAGACAATGGAATCAACTACCTAGGGAGGTGGTGGGCTCTCGCAGTCTGGAGGCATTCAAGGTGCAGCTGGACAGACATCTGTCAGAGATGCTTTGACCTGGATTCCTGCATTGAGCAGGGGGTTGGACTCGATGGCCTTGTAGGCCCCTTCCAACTCTACTTTTCTATGATTCTATGATTTACAGGGGAGGCTGGTGACTCTTATGTCAGTAGGGCTCCTTATCCATTGCAGCTTTTATTCTGAGCTTTATAGGAGCTATCCATTGTGGTGAACCTATTTAGAGGGTGGAATACAGCACCATGGATATCTTCTATAAAGCTCAGAATAAAATCTGCAATGGATAAGGAGCCCCACTGACACAGGAGTCACCACCAGCATCCTCTGGTTATTTAATCATGTACATTCCCAGTTCCTATATAAAGCAGAGGATATGGCAATCTAGTACATAGGGGCCATATCTCAGTGGTGGAATGCTTGCTTTGTGTGGAGAAGGTCCCAGGTTCAATCCCTGTCATCTCCAGATAGGACTAGGAAAGACTGAAAACCTGGAGAGCCACTGCTAGTCATTTTCTGGACTAGATGGACTGACAATGGTCTGATTCCATAAGGCAGCTTTCTATCTTCCTGTCCAAAGGGCCATGCAAGCATTGGAAGTAGAACCTCCCACTCTGTACTAATGTCCTGCTGCGCAAGGACTTTTCGTGACCAGCTTCAGGCATTGGGGCTGTCCTGGTAGACAGGGAAAGAAGAATTGGGGTGAACGTAAAAAGTGCCCTATTCACACTAGGGAAGGGTGAGAATTCAGTTTCATTTCAGTTTTGATAAAAATGTAACAAATTTCACAAAGTTCTCCATATTGAAGACAGAAGGAACTTGAGATTATTATTTTTTTAAAAAAATGAGTGTGGAAGAAACTGAAACTGACAGATTTGTCCATCTAGGCAAAGGCCATGGAGTGCCTTAAAAGTCTGGGTTTGAATCCCTCTGTATTCAATCATGTCGGCAATGAATTCGGGTTGCCACCTCTTTAATCTGACAGCAGGCTCCTCAGCCTTAGCCAGTGTGACCAGAGAGCCAATGTGGCGTAGTGGTGAGATTATTGGACTGGGACTCGGGAGATCCGGGTTCTAGTCCCCGCTCGGCCATGAAACTCACTGGGTAACTTTGGCCCAGTCACTGACTCTCAGCCTAACCTACCTCACAGGGTTGTTGTGAGGATAAGAGAAGGAAGAGGATTATGTAAGCCGCCTTGGGTTCCTTGCAGGAAAAAAGGCGGGGTATAAATATAATAAATAAATAATAAATAAATAAATAAATAAACACCTATAAGACAGGCAGGTTCCACATGGTCCTCTCCATGCTGGGAGTAGGGGTACCTACTGAACTTGGCTGGTGCAAATTCTAGCTCTCCTGTCCATTGGGATGGGCAAGTTAATTTTTTATCCTTCAAAAATCGACTGCTATTCTAGCATTCTGGTGGTTATCGTTCGGTGCACTTGTCTCTCCCGCCATGTCAATTTCTTGCCCGCTTCCCTCCTCTTCCTTTCTTTTCTAGGAAGTTCCTTTCTCTCGTGTGTGGCGCAGCCACCAGCAGCCACTCCACTGTGCCTTTTCACTGGAGCGCTACACTCCTGCCACCACACAGCTCTCATGTAAAATCTGTGTCAGACAAGTCAAAGGCCATGAACAAATCTTACAGATCCAGACATCTATTCTCGAGGCAAGTGGTCCCCTGCCCATATCCATATCTACTGCATGCCCCAATAGGCATAAATTATTTTCTATACAATACAACAGAAATTGTGCTTTCTTTTGGCCACTTTTGTTCTTCAAGAAAGTTGAATGTTTGCTGTTATGAATAGGGATGCTCAAGGAATTGGTTGATCTTTTTGAATTTCAACCTGATCCACATATCCTGGACTAAGGTGCAGATTGGGAGGTAAGTATGTATTGAGTTTTGCACTTCTCTGGATGTTGCAATGCAGTTTTTGGTGCAACCCCCCCCCACACACACCACCCATCTCAAATGAACTGGTATGTACCGAACACAGGTTTGCCTCCTTCCCCACATAATGAAGACATGAGGTAGTAGTTGGGCTAAGTGTCACAGCCTTAATTTGTAACAACTAGGGCAATGTTCTCCAACCTTGGGTCCCAAGATGTTTTTGGCCTACAACTCCCAGCATGCCCTAGCCAGCTATGCTGGCTAGGGCATGCTGGGAGTTGTAGGCCAAAAACATCTGGGTCTGGGGACCCACGATTGGAGAACACTGAACTAGGGTCTGCAGTGGGCATAAGCACATATGAAGGCTAATTGCAGGCACCCCATCACTTGAGAAGCTGAGGAAATCTTCCTGTTGGGCAATAATTCCCTGGCTCTATGGGGTAAATCAACTAACATGTTGATCCACACCTTTCATTTTACCTGCCCCCCCAAAAAAGGCATGCTGAGGGCTCCCTGGATACTCCACCCAACCCATGCTGCCCAGCATTCAATGGGCTAAAGCTTCCAAGGGCTGCTCCCTCCCACATCTCCTCAAGCCGGCTGGCAATGAGGTAGGTTGGATAAGTGACCTACCTTCATAAGAACACAAGAAGAGCCATGCTGGATCAGACCAAGGGTCCATCTAGTCCAGCATTCTGTTCACCAGTGGCCAACCATGGGATTCCACAAGCCAGACATGAGTGCAACAGCATGCTCCCACCCATGTTCCCCAGCAACTGGTGTACATAGGCATACTGCCTCTGACACTGGAAGTAGCATATAGCTAATCAGGACTTGTAGCCATTGATAGCCTTCTCCTCCATTGATTTGTCCAATACCCCTTTAAAATGCTCCAAATTGGTGGCCAACACTACATCTTGTGGAAATGAGTTCCATAGTTTAACTATGTGCTGTGCGGAGATATGCTTCCTTTTATCTTTCTGAATCTCCCACCACTCAGCTTCATGGGATGACCACACTGGGTTCTAGTACTGTGAGAGAGGAACCTCCAACCTCCAGGAGCCTCAGAGGACTCAGCAGGACATCCCAACTCATCCCCCTTGGAGTCCTGCACTCCCTGCCAGTAAAGACCAAAAATGTAATAATTAGAACAGTCTGCCAAATTAGACACTGTACTCAATGTGTCAGAACAAAAAAGGAGTTCCCAATGCCAATCAGGGAGCAACCCCAAAATCCTACTCAGTCTCCCTGTGGGTGAACTAATCTCTCACTGTTGTGCTGGGAGGGATGGGTGAAATGCACAGGTCCAAAAGAGGCTGAGGAGGAGAGGCACCCCCCCCATAAAGGCATGAATCCCATCTTTCACATTGGCTGAGTGACAAGAGTGTCTGCACACAAAAGCCCACATATATTCATCCAGATTCAGCAGTTCTGAGGCAAAACCACCCTTGGTCGAGAGCTGGAGTAGCAACGCCACTGCTGCAGTGAAAACTAGGCCATAGATACAAGGTTTTGAGATGGTTTGTTTTCCCTTCTCTTGAATACTGGCACCACTTTGTTGTTCTTTCCTCCCCCAGAAATCTCTCTATCGAATGCCCATTAATGTGTGCTGCCCATTAATGATTTCCTCTTCAAACAGATTCACTGATATGGCAAGCAGGGGAGGCTGGTGACTCCTATTTTGGTGGGGCTCCTTGTCCACTGCAGTTTTTTCAGCTTTTCTTTGGAGCTTCATAGAAGCTATCCATGGTGCTCTATGGTGGTGAACCTATTTTGGGGGTGGCATACAGCACCATGGATAGTTCCCATGAAGCTCCAAATAAAAGCTGAAGAACCTGCAATGGAAAAAGGAGCCCCACCAAAATAGCAGTCATCAGCCTTCCCTGATGGCAAGTGTTTCTACCCCTACCTCCAAAAGATGTTAGAAAGTCAAGGTTAATTCAACAACTTGAAACAGCGGCAACAAAACAGGCTCCATGCTTCAACTTACTGTGTGTGTGTGTGTGTGTGTGTGTTTTGCAAACCAGGTAGCAGCAGCTTATCTTCAAAGTGCAGAGTACGAAATCTGCTGCATATTTAATTTAAAGCAATCAGAAAATGTGATGTATCTACAGCGATCCTATTACTCTGCATGGATGTCTTTCGAGATGTGCCATAAATGTTATATGAAAAGGCTTGTAGTACCATTCCAATGAAATATTTATACTGCACTGGCACCCAGACATCCCAGGCAGGAGACGTATCTTGTTGTGCTAGACAGGGAGAAAGACATATGAACAAACATGAAGGTGGGAAGGGGCAGCTCTTGACCCACAGAGTTTACAGTCTCAGGGACTGCAGGGAGAAAAAAAGGAAAAGCACACTTGGAAATGTGTGCAAGTAATGATGTAAGAACATAGGAAGTTATGGAGAGCCAGTGTGGCATAGTAGTTACGGTGTTGGACTGGGACTCGGGAGATCCAGGTTCTAGTCTCCACTTGGCCATGAAGCTCACTGGGTGACTGGGCCAGTCACTGACTCTCTGCTTAACCTATCTCACAGGGTTATTGAGAGGATAAAATGGAGAGGAGGAGGAGGATTATGTAAACCACTTCGGATTCCTTGCAGGAAAACAGGAAGATATAAATATAATAAATGAATACATAAATAAGTTGCCTTATACTAGGTCAGGCTATTTGTCCATCAAGCCCAATACTCTGGAAACAGCCCTTGAAGATCTCCAGCAGAGGTCTTTCCATTCACCAGCTACCTGATCCTTTAAACCAGAGAACCCAGGCTAGTGGGGAGACCTAGGAGAACCCTTAATAAAAGCCTCTGCTCCTTTCTTGTGCTGAGTCATGGGCAGCAGATAGAGGTAAGCCAGAAAATGAGAAACAGGAGGCTGAGGGCCAAGCTAGTAGTCAGGACTGAAGAGCAATCAGGATCAGAGAAGGCAAAGCAGATGGCAGGGCCAGAGACAAAGCCTGAAGAGTAAAACTAGAAACAGAAGACACCAGAACTGAGGTAGACCTTGTCGCTCAAGCAAGGCTCAGCTGGAACTAGAAGCCCTTTATACTCATTCCTGCCCAGGGCAATCCAATGATTGGCCTGTGTGGGTGGAGTCAGTCCTGAAGGTACTTCAGCGAGAACCTACTGAGGAGGAGTTCACTGGTTCCCACAATGGTGTGTGTGTGTGTTTGCGCACAGGTCCAGCAGCTCCTGACCAGCTGGATTACAACAAAGCTTCCCTGGTAGGGATGTACAGAGGCTGTAAAATCTGTTCTGTCTACATTTTGCAGATTGACAGGTGCCTTTCTTTCCATCATCCGCTGATCAGCAGAATCGGATTTTGCACAAATGTGTTCGTATGCACTTGTGCAAATTTTCACTTGTGCAAATTTGCACTCCCAAAAATGTGCAAATCCCTGAAAAATGCATATATTCACGCTGTAGCCTATGCAGGAAATGCACATTTTTGGTCAGTGGTTTCCCCCCCGTATTTTTCGATGACTAAATTTGCATAAAATTATGGACAATTATTTTTTTAAAATGTCCACAAGTCCATGGAATCCACGCGACTTGAGAAAAGCTGATCTGCTGTGGAACCCGTGGATTGGATTCTTAGAAATTTAAGCTCATTTGAGTCTGTTGAGGATTTGTCTGATATCCCTACCCGGAGGTTATTTAAACTCTGAAGCCAAACTGCTGCTTTTGGTGGGTGAGCTTCCTATATATTGCTCTAGGAACTGATGGATAAGATCGCAGCCTTCTATTGCTTATCTCCATGTGACTTGCAATTTGTGTCTGGGACGTGGGATAACCACCATTTAAAGACATTTCAATATATAGTGCAATCAAAATGGCAAGTTAATTTAGAACTCTTGGGTGGGGGGAAGAGTTCTCCAAGATGAATTGTTATTAGTGACTCCTTTCTGAATTGAACTGAGGGCAGTTCACCATCAGTAGCTCTGATTCCACACAAATGGTTACGCTGTGTGAATTTGATTCTGTGCAAATTTTGCACAAGCACAGAATTTGATGTTCCATACCGAATTCAGCATGCATGCTTAGTATTTTTTCCTTCTCCTTCTCTCGCTTCTTCCTCCTTTCTTTTTTAATTCCTTAATCTTTTTTCATCCAGAATGAAAGAGAAACCATCACTTTCTTTGCACATGATGACATCCACTTTCCTGCTCAAACGGGCCCACAAGCCTTCAAGATACCATATTCTATCAGGCAGAGGATATGCGCGACTTTTGACACACCCAGCGCCAAAGGCAAAGACTGGCAGATGTTAGCACAGAAAAACAGCATCAACAGGTAAGGTAATCCAAGGCCACTTTGAAAGGCAGCCAGTTAACATTTACAGTGGTGGCAATGTACTTTGGAACAATAGTCATTATTATATTTACGCTTCCATCAACAATACAAACATCCTTCATACCCTGAAGGCTGTAGCATTAAAAATTCTTCAGTAATCGAAAGTGTTCATTTTTAATGTCTTCATTCTAATGAACCCAAACATCCATTGAGATCAGCCAGACAGGTTCTGCTCAGGGTACCATCTTTTGTGGATGCAAGATTGGCATCCACCAGAGGGCAGGTCTGACATTGTTCCCATGCCCCGGAGGTGTGAATGTCCCCATCATTGGCTTCCTTTGAGGAGACAAAACCCATTTTGTTCCATCAAGCCTTTAAGGCTACTGCTTGCTAATAGGATGGGTGAACATGCGATATTCAAGCTTGCCAAAGTTCTTAGAATTCTTCCTCGAAGATTATTTCATTCTCAGTTGTGTTTTCCAGTCTGGAAAAATGCATATTTTCCATTGGGAAAAATGCATTTTTAAAAGCATACATTTTTCCCAACTGAAGAATATAAACATTTTTAATGGACATTTTCCCGATGAGAATGTGCATTCCCCCCCCATAGGCTAAAGCATGAAAATGCAGATTTGGGGGGCATTTGTCTTGTGCAAGTGCACATTTTCAGAAGTGTGCAAGTGCACATTTTCGGCAGTTGTGCATATGTGCAGTTTTGAACGCAAACACAAATTTGGAAAATTGTGAAAATGTCCAGAGAATCGTGTTCCTGATCGCGTTTCCATTTGGGATTGCAAACAGGATATGTTTGCATGATTTGTGAACTAAATTCTTGTACATCCTAGTTGCTTTTAAGATAAAGACAGTCCTGATGCCGCTGTTTTGTTGCCTTGTTTTGCTACTTTAGTTAATTATAGCCTTTTTGATGAGCTTCTGTTTCTATTTTGTAACCCACTTTGTAAATGAATATTGAAAGGAACTATGCAAATAATGTTATTAAGGAAAACATTTATTGTGGAATGATCTATAGTCAAGTAGTACTGGGAAGAGTAGTGAAGGCAATCCTAGGATGTGATATTCCAATCTTCGATGATGTTCCCAATTTAACTAAAATTGGTAAATGATACAGAGCAATGAGTATGGACATTGGTGCAGGTTCCAAGATGAGCTGTCAGTGGGCCCCCCTCTCCTTCCTCCCACAATTGCCCAGTTACTCTCCCTCTGGGCCCAATCCCTACTACTACCGGAGAGAAAGGCCAGATGCAAGAGCAAGCAATGGCAGCTGCTGTGCCTTCTGTTCACTCCCATTGCTTGATGCCATTCTCCCTCTGGGTTAGAGGGACAGAGTGAGTAGCAATGGGAACAGCAACAGGAGCAGAAGGTTTTGGTGGTCAGTATGGCCCCCCTGATGAGGTGTGGACCTTGGCAGCTGCCCAATGAAACTGATTCCTGATGAACGTGACCATATCAGCAAATATGATCTCAGCAAGGTTCTGAGAGAAGGTTGTTGCCCCCCCCTTTATTTTCTTATATGACATGGACTGTTCTGCAGCTTTCTTGTGTCATATAAAAGGGTCAGGATCAAATGCAGATGCCTCTATGCATGGTGGTTTGGAAGGGTGTTGATGAAAGTGCAACCCACCCTCGATAAGAACTTCAGTCCATATGTATATCCTTCTCACCCATGCGGGAGATGAAGAAGATGGCAGGACACAGGGTGATGTTGGGCCTTCTCCTTGACGGAAATGATGTGCATAGTATCAGTTTCCCACTGTGCTTCTGGGACTTACAGTGCTCATTCCCGGAAGAAAGATGCTCTACCTGGGTCTCCTGGAAGTGCCTGCTACTGTCCTCTCCCACAAAGGTATGTTCTCGGCCTAGGAGAGAGATGGGAAGCTTATTGCCCTCCAGATGTTCTTGCCTACAACTCCTATCAGCTCTAGACAGCATAGCCAATGATGAGGGATGAGGAAAATTGTAGGCCAACACATCTGGAGGGCCACAAGTTGCTCACTGCTGGCCTTGGGGAAGGGGAAAGCGGAGGCAGCTCACAGGATCAAGGTGAGCACCGCCTGCAAGCAGGGCTCTGCTCTACTTGCCACAGTCTTGCTCACAAGCATTTGAGCAAGAGTGCATGCTTACACGAGGGTCTCTGCTCAAATGTGTGTTCACAACACCCCTACGTTGAATCTGAAGCAATGGTAAAATAGCACAAAGAAAAATCGACCACTACAAAGAGATGGTCAATTTAATTTCAGAAGAGGAGAGGACCGAAGGCAGGGGTGTCAAACCTCACTCAGCCCCAAGGGCCAAATTAAATTTCAGAGAAGCTCTCAGGGGGCTGCATTCCAGTGGTGAATGGGGACAAAGGCAAAAAGAGGTTGGACAAAAGCTCTTACAGCCAATAAATAAGCCTTAGGAGAGGCATTTCAACATTTTAGAACGTGTGTGTGTGTGTATGGAAAAGCCAGGAAACCACCAGACTGTCATGGTTTCGGAAAGGGGTGGGGCCAGGGGAGTGGGATGTGGCCATCCAAAGAACCCGGGAGTTCCGGATCTACACCTGTGACCTAGGTTGATCAGGGTCAGTGATGACCACAAGTAGGACCTGCAACAACATGTCAAAGTGTATCTTGCTCTCCTAGCAGGAGTGCTACTATTCAGGGTTCCTGGAAACTAGCCATGCCCTCCTCCAGGATAATGTAAGCTTTCAGAAGCTCAAGCAGGGCATCCCATATCCTCCCTCTGTTTTGTTTTGCTTTGCTTTGCTTTTCCAAATGATACTCTAAGGTTTCAGGGTTGCTTAGCATGCTCAATCCTAATGGGGCAGCTTTGGGGGCTTCGTTTTTTTGTTTTTTGTTTTTAAAGCCTGGTCTTCTCCTTAGCATGCTGATACCCTTTTTCAGTGGCCCCCATTTTGAATCCATTTTTGCAACACTCACCGCTTGAATTTGCTATTAGAGGGAGTGATGTCTTTCCAGAAGGCAGCACTTATAAGGCATTGCCTTTTTTTTTTTTTTAATCAGCAGAGATGGAGTTGTAAAACAAGTGGGTACAGAACTCAGATCATGGGGGGGGGGACGACTGACTAAGAGCTTGTGTACCTCTTCTTATTTAAAGAAAATCCCATTAACACACATGCCAACTTCTGTATCTTTTAAAATACTGAATATCTTTCTCAGCTCCTGATCTGGGCATTTGTTAGACTTGTTGTTTGGAATAACGAGCAGTCCCTTCTGGAGGAAAAGCATGTGTGTTTTCTGTTGGCTACACTAATTGCACATGGAAGAAAGAAACAAGACACCAGAGGCAAATTGGAGCTGGATGTTTTCTGAATGTTTGGAATGACTGTCCAACCTGCAATCTGTTTGCATTGCTTTGGAACCAAGATATGTGTTTTTTGGAACAAGTGAGTGCAGGTGGCTGAGCTGGCTGCCTGTATTTTTCTTGAGTCTTTAAATTGTTGTTGTTGAGTTCCTTGTGTTTTCTTGCTAGTAACAATGTAAGAATATCTATTATTAATGGAAAGACAGGAAAGGGACTATTGGGTTGCATTTTTGGTGGAAGGATTACACACAGAAGCAGTATATTAATGTTGTCCATCATGATCATAAATGACACAGCACAACAAAGAAATCACCAGAATCATTGCAGTCTTCATGTCTTTCATCTGATAGCACTGCAGATCATTCTTTACAGTGATTCTTTGCACGTGCACACACATGCACCCACAGTTGCCTATTCAAGCTCTTCTTGGTAAGGAGGCAGGCAGTTTTTTGCTTTCCATTTTTGTTTCTTTGGGGCCAATGGTTATGGTCAGGCTAGAGAGAGTAGGAAAAAAAAGAGTTAGGAATAACTATCCTAAAGGGTTTCATCTCTCCCATTGCCTAACAGAAGTCATCAATCTTGCCATCTCCAGGGCCGGAGTAAGATAGGGGCTATTGGAGCTGCAGCTCCAGGCCCCTACCAAAATAGGCCCACAGCTGAGCCGGCCCGGCAGCGCGCGGCGCGCCCACTCGCCCGAGCCGCGCCGCCGCCTGCTGGCTGCTGGCACTGCCGCACTGCCGCACTTGCCCGTCGAGACGCCAGGCAGCGGCTCCCTCGCGGCGGCAGCGGCGGCTCTTCCCGCCGGGGACCTGCGACTCTGCGAGATGCCCCGTCTGTCCAGCTCGGGAGAGCCAAAGCCACTCCGGTAAGGTAAGGTGGTTGCCCGCGCGTGCGCCTGCCTCTGACCTGGTTCTCACGGCCTGGTGGCAGGACTGGCACGCCGGCGGCGGCCCAGCGGGGAAGCAGCAGCGTGCGCGGCTCTGGCTGGGCGCCGACGGACTCCCCCGGGTCAGCCTTCCCCAACTGGGTGCCCACCAGCGGTGTTGGACTACAACTCCCATCGTGCTGGCTGGGGGTGATGGGGGCTACAGTCCAGTTCACCTGGAGGGCGCCAGGTTGGGGGAGGCTGGCCGGGGGTGGGTGGGGACAAAATCCTCAGCACCAGGCCCATAATGGTCTTAATCCGGCCCTGGCCATCTCTTATATCAGAATCTACAGTCCCAGTCTCAGCAATGCTCAGAACATTATCTCCCAGTTTCCCTTTATCTTTGAAATATATGATTTATGTGGGGTCATGCATGCATATGCCTCTTTTTATAGTAGCCGATGCACAGGTTATATGTAGCTGTAGAAAAGATCTGAGACCTAAATTTTAGGTAGTATTATTTTTATTTTGGTCACTCCCCAGATATTTTCCTTCCTGTTTTGTCCATTAGATATTCTTTAAAAATTTCAGCAAATATAAGCATAGAAAATAGCATGATGCATCCTTTGCTGGTGAACAGAACAGCAAGGACAGAGACAGCACTATGAGTGGGCAATGGTGTCCCCCCCCCTCTAGGAGCTGCATTACAAGTCTTAAAGTAGAAGATGGGCCATACAGAGGATGGTATTGTTGCTCTTAACCAGGCTTCTGCAAATGGAAGGGCTCCTGGTTGTGGATAGGACCAACATCTAACAGAGGATTCCTCTGGCAGAAGGGAAGGAGGCAATTTTTTGCCAATTCTCACCTCCCCTTGCAGCCCCCCTACTGTTCCAGTCAGTCCCCCAACCCTCCAGAGCAGATTCTGGGAGGCACAAGGGACTTCAGAGGGAATCAGTGAAAGTCACCCCATCCTTACACTTACAGGATTGTCCCATGAGTAGAACTCCAGAGGCAACTCTTCATCCTCTCCTCATCATATACTACTACTACTACTACTACTACTAATAATAATAATAATAATAATAATCTGCATATAATTATTACAACAACAAGAGGCATCAACATAACCCTTTAGAATGTTCCAAAATTTCACATGCATTATTTCAGTAATTCTTACAGGCAAGCAGTAAAGTAGGCCAGTACTATTATCTTCCTCTTTACTGCACATAGCACAAGACATGGCACCTCATGTAGTCTATAAAGGAGTTGCAAGAGAACAGAGGATTTCATAGAATACGTAGAGTTGGAAGGGGCCTATAAGGCCATCAAGTCCAATCCCCTGCTCAATGCAGGAATCCAAGTTAAAGCATCCCTGACATATGGCTGCATCTTGAATGCCTCCAGTGTGGGAGAGCCAACTACCTCCCTAGGTCATTGGTTCCATTGACGTATTTCTCTAACAGTCAGGAATTTTTTCCTGATGTTCAGCTGGAATCTGGGTTCCTTTAACTTGAGCCCATTATTCCATGTCCTGCACTCTGGGATGGTCGAGAAGAGAGCCTGGTCCTCCCCTGTGTGACAACCTTTCAAATACTTGAAGAGCAGAGCACTATCAGATCTCCCCTCCATCTTCTCTTCTGAAGGCTAAACATGCCAAATTCTTTCAGTCTCTCCTCATAGGGCTTTGTTTCCAGTCAAGGGGAAAGGATTTGCCCCAATAAGCCAATGGCTTAAACTTGAGCAGCAGAAAAAACATGCAGCAATACACTGACTTAAGCTAAAAGTAAAAACTATACTTATTATTTTAGAGTTGAAAGTTTCGCTGATAGAAAGTCATAGGGGAGGGTTGTCTCCAGTGCTGAGTCTGTACTTTGAGTAATATTTACTTATTGACCGGCTTAACCCCTCAGTCAGGGAGCTAGGAGATGACATTTTGCCAAGAATTATGTGGTAAAGGTTATGATGACTTTCACAATAGGTTTTGGTCCTCCTGGCTTTAGCTGGTAAACTTCCTTTATCTGTAAGGTCCAAGGCTCTGTGTTGTAACTGAGAGAGAAGGCCGCTTCACATGCTACGAGAAGCAATGAAAAGTAGGTGCATATTAATTATTCTACTTCTACTTTGTGCTGCTGCTTGTTCCAAGTGAAGATATACTCAGGCCCGGGAACCGAATCTAGCCCTCCTGGGGTCCCAATATGGCACTCCGGGGTTCCCCAGATGGCTATGCCTCTCTCTTGTCCCCACCCCTTTCCCCAGCCACCAATCATTTGTTGGTTTCCCTGGTTTTGTGCAGTTTCCCCCTCCATTCTAAGCTCTCTGGGCGGTTCACAACAATCAAAAACACTGGCCCTGCTTCTCCTGCCATCTTCCAGGGTGGTGGTGGGGAGCAGTCCAACTGGAGCAGGCTCTGATGTTCCCTTTGCCTGACCCTGCCTCCTTCACTCATTCTTCTGGCAGAAAAGCAACAAGGATCAAAGCACCCCACAGTTCTGGACTATAGGAGCTTTGAAACAACACTTCCAAACATAGAGCTGATTCACACATGCACGTCCACTTAGGTACCCGTATATACTCGAGTATAAGCCGACCCGAATATAAGCTTAGGCCCCTAATTTTACCCTCAAAAAAACTGGGAAAACTTATTGACTTGAATTTAAAAATTATGGTAAATTTAAAAAATTTAAATTTTAAAAAGAAAGATACGGTAGATACCAATAAAATTACGTACATTACGGTAATTGAGGCATCAGGAGGCTGATGGGAGTTGGAGTTTTGGCGGCGTTGGCGAGGCTTTTTTGGCGGTGGGGGGGTGCAGGTACGGTGGCGGGGGGTGGCGGGGGGTCCTGGGGGTGGCGGGGGGTCCTGGGGGGGCTTTGGCAGCAGCGGGGCTTCGGCGGGGGCGGAGCTTTGGTGGGGGCGGGAAGGCTTTTTCGGCGGCGGAGGGTGCAGGTACAGTGGTGGGGGGTCCTGGGGGGGTGGGGGTCTGGGGATGGTGGGGGGTCCTGGGGGCTTTGGCAGCGGCGGGGCTTTGGCGGCGGCGGGCCTTCAGTGGGGGCGGAGCTTTGGCGGCGGCGAGAAGGCTTTTTCGGCGGCAGGGGGTGCAGGTACAGTGGCGGGGGGTGGGGGGGTCTGGGGGTGGCGGCGGGGGTCCTTGGGGGGATTTGGCGATGCTGACTCGAGTATAAGCCGGGGGGGCATTTTTCAGCACAAAAGATGTGCTGAAAAACTCAGCTTATACTCGAGTATATACGGTAGCTCACTGATTCTCACGTGTCTCTCTGTCAGAGCTGAACATCTCAACTTCCTCCATTGAAAAGTGTTGCATTTGAGATGATGCAAGATAATGCAGGACACAGTGTCCGGTGATGATTGTTTCACAGAACCAGTGTGACATCAAGCAGAGGACCTGCACATATGTGAACTTTCCTTTCGCTCTATCTGGAAGTTCTCTGAGTAGTTGTTCCACAGAGATTTCAGCAGCAATTTACTCGAGCAAACCCTACATGCATGTATTATGTATAATAAGCTGTATGTAAATATGATTATGCATATGCATGCTCGTTCAATAGCCTTACTCAGATGATTATCCCCAGAGGAAATAATGCAAGTCAATTTGTCAAGAGGCACAGTCTCTTAATGGCAGAGTCTGAGAATAATGTGCATTCAAAAGCCAGTTTGTTCCACCAGATCCTTTGCAAATAAATGTCCTGAACATTTCCATAAATCATGTGTGCACAGTTTAGCAAAATCAAAACTGGCCGATGAAGAAAGGCAACTAGAAAAACAGCACTGATGCCAAAGCACACCAAGCCCCTGTAGGAAGGCAAATCTTGATCCTTTTTTCTCACCTTGCATACAAATCCACGATATATTCTTATGCAATAGCGATTTTTTATGAAAATAAGAATGTCATCTTAGAAGCTTTTGCTATTCTATGCATAAGAAATGGCCTTCTGGGTCAGACTGAAGGCCTGTCTAGTCCAGCATTGTGTTTGCACAATGGCTAACTAGATGCCTGTGGGAACTCCACAAAAAGGACATGAGTGAAATAGCACTCTTCCACTCCTGTTCCCCAGCAACTGGTATTCAAAGGCATACTCTCTCTGATTGTGGAGGTAACATGAAGCCATGTTGATGACTTAGTTGCCTTATCCTTGCTCATCGTACAAATGACCTTCTTTATCCAGCCCTTCAAAGTCAAAATGTCATTAGCTCTTGGCCCAAAGGTTGCCTTTACATAATGCACCACTGTTCCCTTTTACCCATATGCCATCATACCTCCCAGCAAATGATTCAGAATAAGCTTACTCTCACATGTTATGTGCAGCTTGCCAGTAATGATATGCAAAAAGCCCCTTCCCACTTGTGTCAATAGCTGCCAGAGTTTTGCAGGCATTCCCATCACGTGAGCTAGTGTGGCATAGTGGTTAGAGCGCTGGACTGGGACTCGGGAGATCCGGGTTCTAGTCCCCACTCGGCCATGAAGCTCACTAGGTGACTTTGGGCCAGTCACTGACTCTCAGCCTAACCTACCTCACAGGGTTGTTGTGAGGATGAAATGGAGAAGAGGAAGATTATATAAGCCGCCTTGGGTTCCTTGCAGGAAAAAAGCTGGGGTAAATATAATAAATAAATAAATAAATAAATAAATCACGTACTCAAAAAAACCTGGAAGGGTTTTGTGAGCACTCAACAGGAATGCACAGAAAACCCCCAGATCATTTTCCACAGGCCTGGCCAATCCCCCAATTCACCCACCCTATTTGCTAGCAAAACACCCCTTGCCCTATATAAAAAGAGGATTGTAACACCTTCCATGATCCCTTCAGGATTCATAGGGATGTATGAGAAATTTGTTTCAGGTGTTTTTTGTCGTTGTTTTTTATTATCAGAATTTTACCCAGTTCACCCGTTCTGCACTGAACACAGACTCAGAGGCAATCTGTAGTTGAATATGCACATTTCGAAGCTTGCAATGTAGTTTGCAGACCAAAAAAAAAAAAATGCATTTGACAGCATGCATACATCTGAAAAATGTGGATGGAAAAAAATGTGTACTTTTGAAAAATGCACACGGATATGTTTTAATCAATAGGAGAAGAATGTGTACATTTCAAAGATGCACTCAATTGATGCATACCTGTAGAAAAATATGCATGAAAATACACACAAATGTTCATGTGAAAGAAAGAAAAAACAAAACTCACAATCTGATATGAACTCGAATTGGAATGAGTTTTGAGATAGAATTTGGAGGACTTTGGGGAGCTCAAGTTTTGCTGATTCTCACCTCCCTATTCCTGAGCATGCTCAGATTCTGAACTGTCATTTCACTCAGGAGTTGAGCAGGCAGGGCTATCTATGAGCCTCTCCATTGCTGATTAACGTCTCCACACAGGGTTGCTTGCAATGTGTGTGTGAAGGACCGCCACCGGTCCTTTCCTGCAAAACGGGAGATCCGTGGCTTTCACTGACAGCCCTGATCTCTCAGCTTGCAATCCCCAACTTGGCTCAAGTTATAAACACTGGAATTTAGCACTGAGTCAAAGCGAAACTACACTTACTCCACTCAGGGGAAAAGTGAAAAGAAGTTTATTGAATAGTAAACAAATACCAATTGGAAAGGGAGATAAGGGGAGTGAAACTGACAGAAGGAAATACCTTTGTTACACACAGTCTGAATTACAAAATAACAACCGAGAATCTACGCTATTCTAAGCTAATAACAGAGAGTATACACTAGGCTAACCTAGCAACTAAGAACTTACACCAGCGTACCCAGGCGCTCCGCTTGGGGGTTGAATGTCTGGGCTGGCCTGAGCCGATAACCCGCTCCGTGCTTCGATGCACCTTGCTTACAACAACCAGCAGAAGTCTCAGCTGCTCTTTTTACCCCCTCTCTTGCACCCCTCTCGATTCCCCAACCCCTCCTTTTGCTGACAGGATGAACCAGTCCGGCCAGGCAGGAGGGGGTGCGGTGGTTTCAGCGCCACCTTGACTATGGCCCATCAAAGGGGCTTGGAAGGCGATTGTGGGTGCTTGGCAAACCATTGGGAGCACTTGGGGAAGCACTTACATCAACATGTAAAAGTGTGGCGGACTGGGCTCTCCTGCCCCGGGCAGAGATTATGCAGGTGGAACGTGGGGCAAAGTGTATGCTCTGTCAGGCTTTCTCTCTACAGTGTGTGTGTATGTGTGGGTGGCGGAGAACTGGAAATTGGCAGTGACAAGTAACAAAACACCTTTTGAGCTGGATCAAGATTCAAATGGCGGTAGTCCCAACTTGAAATGGGGCACCGTTCTTTGAATGTGGTAGTGGTCTCGTTTTTGAGCCCTCCACTGAACATCAACAACAACACTGCTTATGAGGTGTACAGTTATCCTCTTGAATATTACACCGCATCTCTTCATATAGTGTCGATGACAACCAGAAATTCCTTTGCCCTAACTAACCCCTTTGCTTTTGCCTCTCTCCTTGTTTAGGAATTTGTCTTATTTTGCTACCAAGCACAGCCCATCTGCAGTCATTTTGGACTTGTGGGAAGCCAGGCATCAGCATGACGGTGACTTAGACTCTCTAGCCTGTGCTTTGGAAGAGATAGGAAGGACACAGCCCAAAATCTCAAACCTTACAGAAACTCAGATTGAGGAGTCTAACTTCAGCTACAGTAGACAAAACGGACTTTAGTTGTCACTTTCCTTTGAAAGAATTGAAAGCCGGCTTGGACTTTGTACTTGACAGAATTCCTGTCACAAGGAAGGAAACCATGTGTTACATTTTCACCACACACACACCTCTCCCATTTTTCATACAACGGCTCACTCTCTCATGTCATCAAACCAGTTTCCGTTTGGAGGAACAGACGATGCTGGTCAACCACAAGGAAACACATGCCTCTCTGCACAAGTGTTGCTGTGAGCTGGGAGGAATCATCTCCCTGCACCAAAGGTTAAATTTGAAATAAGCACGGTCCTATGGCATAAAACGTGTAGTAATAAATGCTACCACAATCAAGAGAAGAAAAAATGAAAATGATTGACATCTTCTAAAACCTAGACATTTCTGTGTTTCAGATTGTTCAGTTGGTTCTTCTCTATTTGTTTTGTGACTTATGTGTTTTAGTATGGGCTCTCTCTGAGGATATGGCCATGTAGGGGGCACAGGTAAGAAGGGAAAGGGACCACAGATGCCACTGGGGGTAGGGGGCAGAAAACAATGTATTGCTAAAAGTTGGTATCTCCCCAGGATGGGGAGGGGAAAAAAACAGAGCTGAGCCTAAATTTCTCAGAAGACATATTTCTGGGGTGGGGGTGGGGGATCTGAGATTTTTCTTTTTCTGACTGCGCCCCCCCCCCCCAGAAATGAAGGACACCTTGCAGAATTTTCTTCATATATTCTCCAGCACTTTTTTTTTTTATGGTGACTGCCAATTTTCCCCAACAGTGCCCCAAAATGATGCTATATCTGGGGCATTGTAGAGGATGCAAAAGAGTGGCCCAGCTGCCACTACAGAATAATAATTATAATTATAACAACAACAACAATAACAACCTACCTCACAGGGTTGTTGTGAGGATAAAATGGAGAGGAGGAGGAGGAGGAGGAGGAGGAGGAGGAGGAGGATTATGTAAGCCGTCTTGGGTTCCTTGCAGGAAAAATGGTGGGGTATAAATATAATTAAATAAATAAATAAATAAATAAATAATAACCTTGGAGAAATAAAGGAGCTGTACTGCTGCCACTACTAATGGTGAGCCCCACCCCTGAGAAAGTGTTGGAGAATTTTTCAACCTCCCATATACATTCACTGAAATGGTCCTTTCAATTTGTCTGTCTAAAAAAATAGGAGGGAGAATTTCAAGAGGCCATTTGCACACAGCTCTAGAAAAAAGCTACTGGGGAGTAAGTTGAATTTAAAGATAATGGTTGAGTACACACTAACATCTACCTAAGTGCAGCAACACATGTGACATGGTAGTCTATGATCTGAGGTTTGTTTTTGTTTTGTTTTTCAATTTAAAAACACTTGGAAGGGATTGGCAGTTTTTTTCATTGGTGTAGTTCTGCTGAGGAAGGAGATATTCAACTCTTCCCCCTGTACCATTTCTCTGATCAAAATTGACCCACCAAAGGTGCTATTAGACCTCAGGAAACACACACACACACAGAGAAGTACCTGTGTTATGCCTATATTTTCCCCCGTAGGGGACACGTGTGAGAGATAGATTTAGATCAGTGAAATAGCATGGGAATGGGCTCCTCTACTGTTATTGCTCTGATGATCAGGGCCCCGTGTGGTTGCTTCAGAGTGGGGGAAAGCATAGGAAGATCCAGTCCTAACAGGGATAGGCAAGAATTTCATTCAGTTCATTTCTTTGATAAGAACTTACCAAAATTCGGAAGTTTCTTCATAAACTAAGCAGAAAGTACAGATTCTGCAGTGGACCAGCTTTTTCCACATCACGTGGATTCTGTGGACTTGTGAGCTGTTTTGTTTTTTTTACTTTCTAGAATTGCACACAAATTTGGTCGTACAAAAATATAAAAGTTGCTGGAAAATACGCTAATGAATACGTCATTTTATTTAAAACACACACACACAAACTTTTATAAATCTTTTTTGTGTGCTCTGCTCATTGATTGCACCCTGAGCTGAGAAAAATATGCAAAATGTTACGTGCCAGTGAAAATTCTGTAAAGTGTGGCAGGCTTTTTTGCATACTTTTCCAAAGGGGAAAAAAAATATCCGAAGCTGTCAGTGAGCGGATAGTGAAGCAGACGATGCCTGACAATCCGTGAAACAGAAACAGAACAGATTAAACAAAATTCGTAAATCCCTAACAAACCATATTTTTTTAAACATGCAACTCTTTTTTTCTGATAGCCTCCTCATCTTTATCAGGCATATGACAGGCAGGTACAACGTGGTCCTCCCCATGCTGGGAATTGATGGACCTGTTGGACTTGGCTGATGCAGATCGGTGAGAACTTGGTTTGGTTCGCTTTTGTTAAGAACTTACCAGATTTCTTCATAAATGTGGTGGAAAAACTTGAGACTTAGAATAATAATAATAATAACAACAACGACAACAACATTGCAATGCATATAAAAACATTACAATGACTACAATCCATAAAGCCCAGTTTTTACCCTTAAAATTAGAGGTGGTGTTGTCCTATTTGTTGTTGTTGTTGTCGTCGTCGTCGTCGTCGTCATCATCATCATCATCATCATCATCATCATCATTTATCTGCCCTCCCTCCAATGAGCTCAGCACTGTGTTTATCTGCCCTCCCTCCAATGAGCTCAGCTCTACCCATTAGATCCTCACGACAACCCTGGGAGGCAGGTTAGGCTGAGAAATAGTAACTGGCCGAAGGACCCCTAGTGAGCTTCATGGTTCAATGGAGATTTGAACTTCTATCTCCCCAGCCCTAGTCTGGTACTATAATCACTACAACAGACTTATTACCCAACACCAACTCAGCTCCTGGAAAGAGAATGGAAATCTGCTAACTGGATCCTAGGGCTTTTTGATTATTGCAATTCCTAATTTGTGCAATTTTCCTCAATAGGCTGAAACGGTGCTGATTTAGTCTACTGAGGAAATTTGTGCAAAACAGGACATTTGCACAAATCAAACTTGGAATCAGGAACAATATGAACACTAGCATGTGTTTGATGTTTTGTGAACATTTGAGCAGACATGTGCTCACACCAGGTTTAGGACTTTGAACAGGGCATGCTCGCACGTTTTGTGAGCAAAATCGAAATGCTCATACACCCCTAAGGTTTTCAAGCCCTAGGCCCTGAGGTCTATCTAGAAAATATCTTCTCCTAGGCTGTTAAGAAGCATACCTCTGTGTCAGTCCCTACCATTATGAAGGTCAAAATAGACATGTTGTTAAATGCATCTTTGAATTTAATATACACATTAATGCAGCATTCCTCCACATACAAACAACAGCTTTGGCACTTTTCGTCAAACTACAGCCAGAGAGGAGAGGATTAAATTTCATCTCCCCACCTGCTTGTGATCCCAGTAGCTATCAGCTCCCTGAGCAACTGCTATTAGCATTTTTTTTTCTAAAAAAAATGTTTATGTGAAAAGCAAATGTTTGCTTTCGGCGAGTGATGGCAGAGCACAATAGCAGCAGCAGAGCTCATCCCACAAACACACACTTGTTTCTAAAGTAGATGCTTTTAAAATAAATAACAGTAACATAACTTGTGTACTATAAGCTTGATGGTTACAGACTGTAAGTTAAATGTTACTTTTTCTGTGAAGAAAGGAAAACACAGGTCAAGTTCCTTTGCTAAACCCTAGCAAGTGTCAGTTAATTCTGTTAACTGTAGGAATAGTTTGTCAGAGGAGTGGTAGAATGGGATTCTAACCTGTTGCTAGGCAATGTGCCAGCATTCCCTCCCCTGCTACATCAAGTGGTTTGCTCCACTGAACCCTGAACCCTGATTTCACAGAGAAGCTTGGTTTCTGCCTTTGCCCTATAACTAGTCACTAACAGTCTATCTTAACCCTTTACTGGGCAGTCAACTCAAAAAACCCTCCCTGCAGAGTTGACATCTCGTGCTTCAGGGCATGACTGCATGACCACACCAGCAACTCTTCCTAGGACAACTGTACATGCATGGGATGTACCATCTACTGCAGCTCAATACTCAATGACAAAGAATCCAGAGAGAAGGTTGGGACAAGAATCGTACTGGTGCTCCTGATCCACAGGACCAGAGTATTCATGTCCCATGCCATTCCTTCTTCCTGAAATTCCTCACAACCCTCTTTTTTAAATTCATCCTGTGCAAAAAGCAGTGGCTAGGGGTCAACACACAATATCAAAAAGGGCATGAATGATCTGTCTAATGTTCTCTTAATTACAAACTTCTACTGTAGAGGGATTTGGTCTAAGATACCCATTCATCAAATCATACTACACTACACAATAAAATAATTCAACTAGCTGGGGTAGTGGAAGGTATTCCAAGGGAGTGGACTTAAGCATCCAGAAAAAATGTTCTTATGCTTTATTGTTGACCACTTTCAAGCCATCAGTCTGGGTGACATACCGATATAACTGATGCTGCAATCTTATATACACTTCCCTGCAAAGAAGTCCCATTGAATTCAGTCTAACTTACTTCTGAAGAGATACGCATAGGATTGTGATGCAGCATCAGGAACAAATTAGAACATCTCTGGTTACTCCCCCCCCTTCTCTTTCCCTCTCTCTCGATTCTTGGCCTAAACTCTTCTAGACATCTGTGGTTTAGATGTGAATGGTCAATTCAATTGTGCTCAGTATGCTGGTTTTCATGGTGCACAATGGTGCACTTTCAGCTAAAATTGACTCAGGTTTACCTTCAGAGCTTCTAAGTTTGGAAACACTCCCTTTTCTCTCTCAAATCCATGTTTCCTGAAGTTGCTACGTAAGATGAAATAATTTCTTAATTTTTCAGAAAGCTGAGGAAATCTCTAAAGGATGTGGTTTTCTGCCCTATTCTCCAAAATATGCTTGGACCGTGGAAGGAAAAAATAATAATACTGAAACACAAATATCCACCGTGAGAACTTAGAAAATAACTAAAGCACTGGCAAGGATGTATTCACCACTTACTTTCAGTAATCCATACCATGGACAGCAACATGTGTGTGTGACTGTGTGTGTACACACACACACACACACACACACTGACTGACTGACTGGGGAGGGTGGGATGCTTCCCCCAGTCTTTTTAGATTTGTGGATTATTACACTCAGATAAATTACTATTCAAATTGCTCTTGTATGCATTTTTGCTAATATTGGCTGCTAATTAAGCAGACAGAAGAAACCTGTCAAAAAAAAGCTGCCAGTGCCGAATCACTCCACTGATTCCCACATCTTTTTATCCCAATTTTACAACTGCCAAATGCTCTCTGACTGCACAGTTTCTATGTGTTACCAAACTTCCTTTCAATGAGAAATAGATATGATTCCATATCAGCTGCTCAAAGCTCTCTCTCTTAATGGAGATACCAGGTCTAGTGATTTATGGTACATATAACTTCCCCTAGAACCTCTTAAAGCACATGCTACAGGGAAAGTACCAGAAAAGATAAAAGATTTTTTGGGAGATTTTTTTGTTTTGCTTTTAAGCATAAAAGTGTTTTCCTAGCTTCAATCTCAATCCCTTTATCTCTTACCAAAAAATAAAGCCCAATGAAAATGTTTCAGGATTAAAATACAACCTAGCTTTATAGGGCTTCTTGCACTGGTAAGTGAAATTTACCAAGTAGGCCTGATTTCCATTCAGTTTACAGGATTTTAATCTAGATGAGTAAAACTGCAAAAGCAACATTGTCAAAACCTGTAAATTAACTTTACGATGCTCCAGTCTGGCAAAACTGCAATGCACATCATTTTGGTGGAAGAATGGTGTAGTTTTCATAGCTCAAGTATTAGAATGACTCTAAGCAATGCGGAAAAGTGGGAGGGGAGATATGGAGAGGAGAGAATTAGAAACTAAGGGCAAAAGTAGATGTTTATTAAACACACACTTGCCCATTGGACTATAAAACAGGGGTAGGGTTAATGTTCTGAGATTAAAGGAGCATGCTGGGGGGGGAGGGAGACCTTCTCCCACCATGCCTTGTCATGCTTCATTGCTTTAAGCTATTTCCTCCCTCCTAACTCAGTCACACTAACAGAGTTGGGCTGGGGTAAGGTGGGGGGTGGGTTTCAGTCTTCTTCCCCATGCACTCGGTTTAGTCTAAATCCGGAGTGGGCAACTGGTGGCTCTCCATATGTTTTGGCCATCGATGTTCATCAGCCCTAGCCAGCATAGCCAATGGTGAAGAATCATGGGAGTTGTAGGCCAAAACATATGGAGGGCTACAAGTCTCCCACCCCTGGTTGAAATAGTTAATCCCCAATTCCCACTTCATAGCCAAATGTGTGTTTAACGAACACACACACACACACACACACACACACACAGCTTGACGATACATACATTTACTCTAGACTATATATCACTAACAATGCAATCCTATGCACGTCTACTGAGAAGTTAGTCCTATTGAGTTCAGTGGGATTTGCTCCCAGGTAAGTGTGACTAGGATTGCAACCTTCATTCAACAGAACTTCATCCCCAATGGGATTACAGTTTTAGAAGTATACAGGCACCAATCAGTTGAGCCAATATGAGATCAAAAACCTGACCTCCATGCCCCCTCTTTCTTTCTTTTTGAAATTCATAATCCACTTTTCTATGCATTACAGTTCACAGCAGAATTAAAACTATCTCAAATGAGAATCCTAAAACATGAGTAGAATCACAGAACAAAAAGATCAGTGCTAAAATAGTATACAAACCATTGCAAAAAGAAACTGCTTTTCTTTCTTTCTTTTTTTACATAAGAGATACAATTCAGACTAGTTCAAAACAGATATTTCGGGTTAGTAGACAAGCCCCCAAACTTCATTGCAACAACCAGGCCTAACACTTAAAAGTATTTATCTCTTGTAACAGATGAAATTAGTTTCCAGCACCATTATGTCTGGAATTGGAGGAGTATGCTGCATCTGTTGGTACATTCACTGAACAAGTGGTGTAAACAACTTACTTTAACACCATGAAGAGTAAAAATCTTAAATAAGAAATTTCTGTTGGAAAGTAAGTTGCAGATTTATTCCAGTTTCATCATCATCTCTCTTATTACCCAAACCACTGATGCTCAGAATTAACTTACTTCTGCTTTCTCCTGTGGAGGAGCGAGGAGGGGACTTGTTATTTCATCACATTCTCTAGAACAGGACTCTCCAACCTTGGGTCCCCAGATGTTGCTGGCCTACAGCTCCCAGCATACCCAGGCAGCATGGCTAATGGCAAGGGATTCTGGGAGCTGTAGTCCAGCAACATCTGGGGACCCAAGGATGGAGAGCCCTGCTTTAGAGGATGCTATGAATCAACTGACAATAAAATAAATAATATAATTTGGATTTGCCAGTACAGTCACCGAGAGAGTCAAAATGGGTTAGCTGTGATACAGGGATGGCTACTTGTCCTTTCACCTCTGCCCTGCCATGGCAGAACCAAAAACACTTATCTTGGGAAGGGGGAGCTAATGGTGGAAGCAGGTGGTCCGAATGGTGCAAGGAGTGACATTTTTTTTTTCCACTGGAGGCTTGGGATTTAAGTATAAAATCCCAGGATCTCTAGTGGAGCTGACACTTCATGTGTCATTTGCTGCAGGGCCGCCTCCTTGGCAGGAACTGATGCACAGGAAATCTTTCAACCCCAGGAATCCTGGGATTTGTAGTCAGATCCCCAGCAGGAAAAGACTGTGCTCCATCCATGTCTCAATAACAACACCCACCACCGCCTCTTCTTTTCCCTTCTCAATGTAAGTATTGCTGTTTTACCTTGGGGTAGAGGGAGGAGGAGACAGAGATGGCGGTAGGTGCTTCAAAGGTGTGAGTGGAATTGAGGCAGGTGGCCTGCTCACCGTAGCTTGTCAAGCACCCCTGCTTTGAGTTGTTACACCAACCCTAAGTGTGATTGGATCTCCCAGTGTCATGTTTAAAAGCGTAATAGGAGCCACAAGGACATGGGAAGGAGAGGATATTTAGCCCTTTCTGCTGTTTTCCCAATCAAAATCATACCTGCAAGCTATTATTACCCACACACACATGGTGTGGGGACTAGCATAGTGGTTTGTCCATAATTTGAATTAGGAGAGTGCATTCATTAAAAACAAAAACAAAAAATGCAATGGAAATGAATTAGCCACAATTGTTTCATTTGTTTTTATAATGAAAACAAATGGAAAAACAAAAACAAATGGGAAAAAATGAATTGTATCCCATTTGTTTTCATTCATTTTCAGTTGTATTAGGGACACTGTTTTGCTTTGGAAACGTAGTCTGGAATACAGTGTACAGTTCACAGAAAAGAGCTCAAGGAAGAGGAAAGCAAGAAATGAATGAAATTGGCATATTGGAAATGTCTATGTATTTTAGACAGCAATTTGCCAGTATCTGTGAACCTAAAGGAGGGAAACCTTTGTTCTCCCTATCTGAAATATGGTCACTCAGATGCCCAGGGTGGGGGATTGGGGGGATGCCTTCAAATGTCATGCAGTTTGGTTGGAATATACCAAAGCTATAGACAGTACAAGATCGCTTGGGTCTCCCATTGAAACCAAAAGAACAAAAATGAAAAATTAACAAATGAACTGAATGCAATTCAAACAAATAGAAAATGAAATGAACTAACGTTTAAAAATAAAATGAAAAATAAAATAAAATGAATGAATGCTTTCCCATGCATAACACATTCTTAATTTGGATCGAGATAGAACTTCTTTACCCAGAATATTCTTTGCTTAAACCTTTAACTGCCTTTTTCACTCTACTGACACTTTTTCACTCTACTGACACGGGGGAAAAAATGCAGAAATTTTACCCAGTCCATGTGCACACACTTTTCATTCAATTTTGTAGTATCCCCACAATCCTAAATTACACATCTTTTATTCCAGATTAATTAACCTGAAGATTTCTCTTCTGCATCAATATGGATTCAACACCTCGCCCGTATCATTCTCTAAATGCTCATTGGACATTTAATTTTTTAATGAAATTCACATGAAGGGATCTTGTGAACATCCCTTTTTGAAACCTCTTTTGGATTCCCAAAAACAGCATGCCTAGGACCACAGTAATCAACTATGAAAGAAAGGGAACAATGTGGAAATGTCATTGTTCTTATTTGTTTCTTTCCCTTTTTATTCTAACAAAACAAACATCTGGACACTTGTTGCAAATATCTCATATGCATTAGAATTACATTATCCAGATTTTGTGTTTCTTGTGATTATTATTTTTTCTTTTTTAATGGGGTTGGGATCGAGAAAAATTGTGTTGTGTTGCAAAATGTTTCTAAAGCTGCTTTTCAAATTCTCTGAATAGTGTTTGATCACTTGGGTTAGAGCTCTTTCATAAGGAACTGTACATGAGCTAACATGTTCTGATAAGATAAATTCACCCATGCCTTGTGGTCTTGGCAAACCTAGACATGATATCATTTGTGAAACTTTAGCTCAGGGGTGGTGTAATTAGAACAATCATCTCTGCGTGATCCTATAGAGTAGTGTAGTACTCTGAAATGAAGCTTTATACTCGCTTACTTAATAGTGTCGTGTGGTTTTTTTTTCATAGAAACAACTTAGTTTGTGCACTTGGTGTGATAACAATAGATGATATGCCACCTAAACAAGAGTGCAGGACAACAACTTCATCAGGCATTAGGCTGGGGCTGAGATTACAGATGTGAGAATTTGTTACACAGAATAAAATAAAAAATGAGCCATCTGCCAACAATCCATCTACTGGTAATAGACCTCTCATGTGATGTTATAATTTTAATTCCTGCCTTTCCTTCCTCCCACCAAATTATAAACTGTCCCTCCAACATTTTATAAAGCCTTTATTTCTCACTTCTCCATTGAAGCCAACATATTTCTGAATAGTTAGGATGGCTGGTGGTTCAGAAGTTGAGCCTCAGTTTAATCCATGGAGACATATCCCTTGTGAGATGTGATCAATCCCAGTTTACATTTGTAAGTGCAACACCTGAAAACTGTTAATGTCCAAGCAAGCCAAGTACACTTGTACATTTTGTATGATCCTATTGACACAATTCCAGGTAAATGTTAAGTCCCCTTGGAAGCAAAATGCATCTAGATGAAAATTTTGGAATACCACCTCATTATTTACTATTGGCTATTAATCTTGTTGACTGTATGAAATGTCCATGTTCAGATGGACACATCTCTCAATTTCAGTTTCTCTCAGTTTCTTGTGTTTCCAGTCTTAAGTTTGGTTCTTCCCAAACTTTGAGAACTTGTTGTTATGTTTCATATGCATTTTGTGCATATTTCTCACAATTCATGCATTTTTGTATGCAATGTTGCCTAATATATACACATTTTCTCAAGCAAGTTTCCTAATATAATACATTTTGAACAGAATTTTCATGAATATACTGTTCCATAACATATGCATTTCTGTATATGTTTTTTTGATTGGAGAACTCCATTGCAAAATTTGGAGAACTGCACATTTCAAAGGATAACTGAGCTTCAGTTTGCATACTGGTTCAAAAGTATGAAATTAGAACCTTCACATTAAAATATGAACCGAACAAATTTCTCCCCGATCCCTAGTTCAGAGGTATATGCCAGTGAATTACCAGTTGCTGGGGAGCAACAGCGGAAGAAGGCTGTTTCCGACCAGTCCTGCTTTTTTAGGTTTCCTAGGAGCACGGGCACCTGTCTGGTCGCTATGGGGAAAAAGGACATTGGAACAGATTTGCCTTCCCCAGCCTGATGCCTCCCCCAGATATTTTGAACTACAACTCCCATCATCTGTGACAGTTGACCATGCTGTCCAGGGCTGATGGGTGTTATAGTCCAACACCTCTGGATGCCACCAGGTTGGGGAAAACTGGACTAGATGGATCTTTGGCCTGATCCAGCAGGGCTATGCTCTTATGGAGATAGACTACATATGCCAGTCTCTAACTTAATGCGGCAGGGATGACTTAGCCAGTCTGGTTCCTTGCACAATACTGAGCACACATCTTTGGTGTTGCCATGTAAAGGCAGTTATGCTGCTTTGCTGCTGCTTGCCTAACACCTGAAGGAATGTGTTACACCAGGCTAACTTGCTGGCATTCTTATAGTAAGGGGGATGACAGCTGAACATCTTCAAACAGTGTGGCGTAGTGGTGAGAGTGTTGGACTGGGAGTCGGGAGATCCGGGTTCTAGTCCCCGCTCGGCCATGAAACTCACTGGGTGACTTTGGGCCAGTCACTGACTCTCAGCCTAACCTACCTCACAGGGTTGTTGTGAGGATAAAATGGAGAGGAGGAGGAGGATGTAAGCTGCCTTGGGTTCCTTGCAGGAAAAAAAGCGGGGTATAAATATAATAAATAAAAATAAAATAAATAAATAAAATCTCCAGAAGCATGGAACGGCATGCTTCATATGCACCATAAACTTTTACACTGGGCTGCCAGAAGAAAAAATAGAGTAAACAAGTACAACAAAATGGGTATCACATAGAGACCATCCTTGAATTCCTTCTTCAAATCCCTGTTTTGTAAGCAAAAATGTGTGAACCAAATATGGTTCACACATTTTAGTTAGCTATTCAAGTTAGCTATTCAAGGTGACTTAACACTATTGAACTCTTTTAAAATTTGGAGGCCACAATCTACTCACTCTAGATCCACCCAGTTTTGTACACAGACCATCCCCTTAGCAGTGTGTGCCTCCCCTTCTCTCCAGCAATGCATTGCCTTTCACAGTAAAAAAAGAAAAAAGAGGAGGGGGGGAACTGGGATGACTCATAGATGTTTGTTTGGCTTAATTCCATGGCTATTTCTTTTGCATCATTTCACTCAACCGTACATTATCTGTGCAAGTCATAAAGATTTGCAGTTTCCTGCTTCATGAGCAACCAGCTCTCTAATTCCTTCAGTCCCATTTTTGTTGCATTTCAGTACTGGGCCTGTAAAGAGATGACGATTAGTAATACAAATGCTTTCTTCATCCAAGTGAAGAGCCATGTCATGCTCTGAAAGACATCTCTGTCTAGGAACGCCAACTAGGCATCACTGGCGTGAATGCATTTGGAGCCCTATTTTCTGCCAATACCTGAAATAACTTGCAGGGGGGAAATAATTCTAATTCAAATTTGCCTCAAAAAAAATCTAAATAATATTCTGTCTGGCTTATCCTGATGATGGATAATGTTGCTGCTCTTTCTCTCTCTCTCTCCCTCCCTTCCATTTTTAGCATCCTTCAAAAGTGATTGACTTTTAGAACCAAAAAAATCATCCTTTAACTTCACAAAATTAATTCCTCAAATTTTGACAAAGTTTGGCAGCGTGAGATTTGTTTCCCTTTAAGAAAGCAAACAAGCAGGAATTTGATGCCTCCTTAAGATAAGCAAAGCATATGGGCCCTTGGCTTCATTCATACCACACTTTCTGTGCCTTGTATTATCAATGTAAATTCTGAATGTTGTACAGTAAACACTCTTTGGAAAAGTGGCAGTAGCTTCTTTTTCAGAACATGTACATATTGTATAAATAGGTAATATAGTACATCATATATGTATCTATGTATATGTATCCATATGTGTGTGTGTCTATATATATATATATATATATAGATATAGATATAGATATAGATACACGCAAATATATATACACACAGACATATATATAGTAATGCCAAACATGCTATCTTATATGGGGGGAAAGGAAATAACAGAGAATTTGGATGTTTTATGTAGTTTGCATAAAATGGTATGGCTCCAAAAGCCTTTGAAGATGTACAGAATTACTGCAGATCAGTTATTTATGAATAAAAATCCTTTTATTGACAGATAACAAATGGTACATGAATGTTGTGATCTCAGTTCTCTGGATTTGCAATGGGCACTGTTCATACAATGTACATATAGTTCAACAGAGTACGGATGCATTGTCTTTATTGCACTGGGTTTTTTATAACATGTTCATTCCCTCAACGTAATTATTCCAAGAACGGACTGAACTCTGCACAAAGATAATAAGTATCCCAGAATATTGTAACACCCTTATGCATTATCTGCAACCCCTATCCAAATGGTAACAAAAAGTGGAGATATTCCTCTGGGAACTGTTGCCATGGTTTCTCTACCTATCTAGCTCTGTATCACCGGAGGGCAAATTCACACTACTGGTTCAGTCCATGTCTACCGCAGTTGCCGTTTAGCCTATGTTCAGCTCTGGCTGTTTCTTCAGCACAACAATGTCCTATGCATCAATAATTGGGTTGCTGATTCATAAAAGCGTATGCTTCTTTCAGTGGTTAGAAGGCTACACATTCCAATGTTTGCATGAACTAAATACAGCTTTTGGTGTGCTCCTGCACATCACCATTTTAGGTTAACTAGCATAACAAATGAAAAGTGAGCATGCACGACTTAAGGAAACATATTGGTGACATGCACACACTAGATTTGCAGCTAGAAAGCAGCACAGAAAGACTAGAAAACACTGTTCCAGGGCCGTGATGCCAGGGCTGAGAAAATACTAGGCTGAGATCCATGGATATTCCTGGAAGCTGATGTTCATAGCTTGTATCCCTGTTTTCCACAGCTAAGATCCACCCATAGCTGAGATACATGGGTATTTAGGTCTGTCTACTTACAGACTAAACCATGGGTGGCCAATTTGTGGTCCCCCAGCCATTGTGGCCTACAGCTCCCAACATGTATTTATTATTTATTTATTAGAATTTTTTTTGTGCTGCTCCTCAGCCACAAAGGCTCTGAGAGCAGCTTACATGTAATAAATTAAACAAGACTGTCCCTGCTTGTAGGCTTGCAATCTAAAAAGACATGGCACACAAAGAAAAAGGAATGGGGAGAGAAGAGGAGGGAAATTAATTCTTTCAGCAGGGCTTTCCCCTCTTATTTCCCTCCATACAGCCTACTGGAATGGCTTCTGAGGGAGGTGCCTTCATAAGGGAGGTAAGAAATATGGTACACTTCATGAATTTGCATATCATCCTTGCACAGGAGCCATGCTAATCTTCTCTGTATTGTTACAATGTTAGTATATGTGCCACCAAAGCTTGCTGGCATATACTAAAAATGTTTCCTTCTAATTTGGTTAGCACTTGGTTTTCTTTTTATCAGCAACCTGCAAAGGTGAGATCTTATGAGCTGCTTTACAGAAAGACTAGAATGACATTGGCTAAGCTGGCTATTCCTGATGGGAGCTGTAGTCCAAAACACCTGGACGGCCACAAGTTGCCCACGCCTGGTCTAAAAGTTCAATCACAGCCAGGCATAACATAAGTGTAAAACTAGATGTTGTGCTGCTTCTTCCTTCATTTGATGGTCAAGTGTCCTGGTGGGTCTTTATTGTGGTTGCTGGAAGGCTACACTTGAGCCACTGAGCACTGGAGGAAGGAAAGCTGGGAATTCCACATTCAGTATTATGCGACTTCTCTTTCCTTCTGTAGCTCACTTGCTTGAGTAATTTTATATGGATAAGTCTAGTTGCAAATGGAAATAAAGTCAAATCGAGAATAAAAAGTCCATTGCTCCCTTAATAATAGAATCATAGAAAAGTAGAGTTGGAAGGGGCCTACAAGGCCATCGAGTCCAACCCCCTGCTCAGTGCAGGAATATAATGACTTCAGCCTTTCTCCTTTGCTATACCTTATGCCAGGAAGGAATGCTCTCCCAGAACACATGCATGTGGTTGCCTCACTCTTCCATCCCTCAAAATCAATGTTTTCTGTGAAGTCTTAGGCTTAACCCCTTAAACTTAACCCCCTTCTGTCAAATTACATGCAACAGAACATACCATGCACACTTCCTCTGAATATAGAAGTTCTGTTTAAGTATTGTGGCTAATGGCCACTGATAGAGCCATCCGAGGGATGTGCAAACCAGCAAAACCCGAGCTTGCAGAAGTTCTCCAAATTCTATCTTGAAGCTCATTCCGACTCAACTCCATATCAGATTGTGAGTTTGTTTGTTTATTTATTAATTAATACATTTATATCCTTCCTTTTTTTTCCTCCAAGGAACCCAAGGTGGCTTACACTCCTCCTCCTCTCCATTTTATCCTCACAACAACCCTGTGAGGTAGGTTAGGCTGAGAGTCAGCGGCTGGCCCAAAGTCACCCGGTGAGCTTCATGGCAGAGTGGGGACTAGAACCCAGATCTCCTGAGTCCCAGTCCAACACTCTAACCACTACACCACACTCTCTCATTAGCTGCATGTGATAGCTGGCTCCCACCTCCTTCGGGAATGCCACAATTACTTTCAGGTGGAGTAGCAAGGCTAACCAACTTTAAACCCATGCACAGTCTGTCACACAGACTTTTAAGAGCAAACAAAGTCCTGGACCTGGATGGACAAATGCCAGTTTTGGTTACTCCCACATTCATTAAAAAATAAAATAAAAAATGTCAAATTCTTTTTGTCCTGAATATGGAGATAAATTCTTATAAAAAAATGAACTGAAATAAAATTCTCACCCATCCCTTCTCCTCTCCAGTCTGAACATATCCAGTTCCTTCAACCTTTCCTTATATGGTTTGTTTGTTATCATGCACCTCAACTGTATGTGTATGTGTATACACACACATATACATATACATACACACACACACACACACACACACACACACAATTTGATTGTATGTAAGCTGCTGTGAGAGCCCTTTCAGCTGAATAATGTACAAATGCCAAAATGCTTCTTCAAATAATTGTGTGCTTCCCATCCGCCATCTTGGTCAATTCTAGGATCATCATTCCAAAGAAGATATTTTAAAGATGTGTGGGGTCAAGACAGAGAATTCCCGGCTCCACCTCTTCCTTTACTCCTCCAGCCTCCAACCTGGCACTGTTCTTTTACGACCCAAATATTCCAACCCCTTTTTTAAAAAGAGAGACTGGGACTAGACATGTTGCTGAGAGTGAACGAGCAACATGATGTAACATCGAAAAGGCAGGAAACCCCACATCCTGTTTTGATTCCTTCAGGAGAAACTGCTCAGCTGACTAAATTCAAGCTTAACAACAACAAAAATCATGCTCACAAATGGGTATCTGAATGTGGCAACAGTCTTAAGTAAGCCTTTATAATATATCTCATTATACGCAGAGCAAAAGAAAGAGAAGCTGTAGTAGTAAATCATAACCTATTCATCAACCCCTTTTATTATATATGTTTTAGTTATCAGCCAGGCTATCATATGCTGTAGAACATAATGGCAACACTTTATTATAAATGGAACATAATCATAACTGCTTTTGAAGAGTCATTGTGGTATTAATCATGATTAATTGTGTTTATATGGCAGGAATGTACAATATTGTGCCAAAGCCGATCGTGGCTTAATGAACAGTCACATTAGAAATTAGGCTGCATATAAAAGATTGTCAGAAAAAAATCTACATTAGAAAGATGTAATCTTTTGCTGAGGAAGGAATTTCGAAAAGCTAACTATACCTGTGTGGTGTCTGTCAGGAAATGTGCCATGTGAACCTATCTTTGCTGTAGCACTGCACAACTAAAACCATGATAATTTAGGAACTGATTTATTTTATTATTAAACATTCATCTTCTCACTCTTGACACTCCTAACTTACTTACTGAGGGCAGGTGAACTGAACAGGCAGTGATTATTTTTTTTTTGTTAAAAAAAACCCTGCTTCTCCTGCTTTGTTTTTTGTTTCTGTTGTCATTGTTTTGGGTGGATTGTTTTAAAACTTGGGTATAGGTAAGCTGCCTTGGGTATTGCAATGGAAAGATAGGAAGTTGTTGTTACTGTTATTATTTTTATGAACATAAGAAGAGTTATACTGGTGCAGATCAGTTTACCTAGTCTAGCGATGGGTGAGAATGTTATTTCAGTTCGATTTTGATAAGGATGTACCAAAATTTGCAAAGCTCTTCATATTTATGATGGAAAGAACTTTAAGATCTAAAAAGTTTGGATGTGGGAGAAACCAAAGTGACCCATTTGTCCATTCTTGAATGTCAGAGAAACCAAAACTGACTGATCTGTCCATCCAGGCCCAGGGTTTAGAGTGCTTAGCTCTTAAAAGTCTGTGTTTAAATCTCTGTGTTTTTTACCATGTTTGTGGTTATGAAATAGGGTGGCCATCTCTTGTTGTTTTTCCCTGACTGGCTCCTCATCTTTAAGAGCTATATGGTAGGCAGGAACAACATGCTGGAAACAATCTTACCTATTGGAATCAGCCATTGAAGATGAATGAGAATTAAGTTTCTTTCATTTCAGTTTTGATAAGAATTTACTAGGGATGATGGAGAAATCTGCAGCAGATTCAAATGAGTTCAGATTTCTATGACTCTGATCCATGGATTCCACAGCAGAATGGCTTTTTCCAAGTCACACAGATTCCATGGACTTGTGGTGGTTTTATTTTTTAAAACTTTCTGTAATCTTACACAAATTTAGTCATAGAAAAATATGAAAAATACAAAAAAACAAAAAAACAAAAAACAACCTTGCCAAAATGCACATTTCCCCACATACACTAAAGCTTGAAAATGTGCATTTGGAGGTTTTTTTTTTCATATTTCTTTTTGGGGGGGGGGATCCTTGCTTTTTCAGAAGTGTGAATTTGCACAAGTGTGTATGAATGCATTTACACAAAATCCAATTCCGTCAATGAGCAGACGATGAAACAAAAGGTGCCTGACCATCCACAAAACACAGACGGAATGGATTTAATAATGTCTGTGCATCCCTAGAATTGACCATAATTGACAAGTTTCTTTATATTTAGGATAGAAAGAACTTGAGATTAAAAAGAGAGATTCAATGTGGGAGAAAGTGAAACTGACAGATTTATCTATCCCTAATCTAGTCGAGAGTTTTGTTCTTATTGTGGCTAACCAAATGCCCATAGGAAGTCCAGAAGCAGGACATGAGCACAATAGCATTCTCCTGCTCATATTTCCCAACAATTGGTATACAGTCTATACATCTGATACTGGAGGTAATATACAGTTGTTGTTGTTGTTGTTGTTGTTGCCATTTGCTTTTAGTTAATTGCCCTGCCTTGCTAATATGGCTGCATTGGAAAAACATGTCTGCCTTTTCCTGTTCAAAACTATAGGTTATTTGTGTGAACCTCTTCATCACCACATAGGAATTGTTAAATAGGAAGGTTCCATGCTCCTTCAACATTGTGAAAGAGCAGTGAATACCAGGGATGTTGAAGAGTCCTTGATCTCAAGTCACGAGTCGAGTCACGAGTCTTTGGACCCGAGTCTCGAGTCCGAGTCCGAGTCCTTGGTCCAAAATGGTGACTCACGAGTCACGAGTCACAAGTCACTCCCAAAGCTGACTCCACGAGTCCCTATTAAAATCAATGGGGGGGTTTTCCCAACAAAATAAGGCTACTTCAGATGTGTGGTTTAAATAAATTCTAGGCACAAGTGTGCCTTTTTATTTCAAAACTCTGCAACTGATTTTGGCAAGAACAGACCAGGCAGAAAAACCCAAAATAACCAGGCAAGCAGAGGAGGCAGGGAACCACAAAGCAGGCAGGCAGAGGCGTTTGTCTTGGACAAATGTTGAACTGGTCAAGAAGAGACCAGGCAGGCAGAGGAGGCTGGGAACCCCAGACAGGCAGGCAGAGGCAGCCAAACCGAAAATGTCTGAAAGGTTGCATTTTAGAAAAATGATTTAAAAAAATAAACTTGCTGTACTTCCTAAAACTTATCCATGTTGCATTTGAGGAACATGATTTTTTCTAAATGTTTGGCCCCCATTCTGGAACGGTGAGATCTCATCACAATTCCACCCTCACTGAACACCCGCTCCACTGGTGATGAACTTGCTGGAACCAGAAACACACTCAGAGCAGCCACACGGAGTAATCTCAGGTCCTTCTTCTGCCTCTCCCAAGTACGCAACATATCAATCAAAATAAATCTTGACACACTGTTGGGGCTGCACTCCTGGTAGCCGCCCATAGTGGCTGAGCAGCGGCACACCTCGCTTCCATGCACTCTTCGCCGGCAATCACGCTCCTCTCCACGCCTTCTGGCACAGCCCAGGGATGTTGAAGAGTCCTTGGTCTTGAGTCCCGAGTCGAGTCTCGAGTCCCATTAAAAATATTGGGACTCGAGTCCGAGTCGAGTCAGAGGTGGGACTCAGTCCGACTCACGAGTTGAGTCCTCGAGTCCGAGTCCCCATCCCTGGTGAATACCAACTAGCCTTTCTAAAGCACTCTGCGTGTATGTGACCATATGCACTTTCCGTAATCTTGCTCTTTATTCTATTAGACATTAATAGAGCTCTCAGGTTGTTCAGGATTAATGAGGCAAATGTCCTCAATCAAGAAAGCAGTTTAAGAACACATTGCTAATTCTAATTTCATAATTTAATAGGTCTTTAAAAAAAAATAGGCTGGATGATTAGCAGCTATATTTGCCCTTAAATAGTGAAAGCTTGCCTGTGTGTGTTTGGCCTAGTGGATCATAATTAGCTGCAATCTCTTCTATCACTCTGCTTGGCCTGTGAGGAGGTAAGTACCATGTCTACTTTCTCCCAACAGCTGGAGCTCTGGGAAAGAACCAAGGCGTATCATTGGGCACCTGGTGAGATGGACTGAAGGATAAGAGAAGCATTTTATTTATTTATTATTAATTTATTTATGAAATTTCTTATCCACTTTCCATTATGAAATAATCCCAAAACAGGGCACAAGCAATAAAAAACAGTAAAATACAGCATTGACACACACACACACACACACACACAAAATCAAACAGGGGAGAACAGTAGCAGATAATTAACAGTTTACATGATGAAGCAAAAAAAAAAGAGATGAAAAAGTGCCTGTGCATCTGGGGGTTGTACGCTTGGGCTGGCCTCCAGCCCATTGCCCAAAAGAGGGAAATAATAAGGGTAAATTGAATCTCATATTTGAGGATGATACAGGCCCAGCTTCTCTCACAATGTTTTCCAGTGTCTAACAGATCTGAACCCCTTCTCCCTACGCCACTGTCTCATCTACACATTGAGACTCATCAACTTCACCTGTCTAGCTTGCCCTGTGCATGGAACAGATACAATTTCAGAGAAAACCACCTTGATGTTCCTGGATTTCAATATCCTACCTAGCAACCTAAATTTGGTTTCTAGAACCTCACAACTACATTGCCCCACATCCTTGGTACCAACATGGACCATGATCACTGACTCCACCCCAGCACTATCTGCAAGCTATCTAAATGGTGTGTGATATCCTCATCTTTTGCACCAGGCAGGCAATTTTCTATCCAGTCTACACACACATCACAAATCCAGCTGTCTGTGGGCCGGTTCGCACGACCCAGGCTGCGAGCGGGGAAGGCACCAGGGGGCTGTCTGCGGGGTTCGACGGGGCACCGCAGATGACCTGCGCCCCGTGCGCGTGGGCGGGCACCACAGTCCCCGCACCACAGTGCAGGCCTCCCGGCACTAGGGGGTGGGGGCTCGGGAGGCCCAGAGGCGCCGTTTGCCCCTACAGGCCAGAGCGGCCCCCGTGGGACGGCCGCCCGCTGTTCACACAGCAGCAGGGTGGCCACACGTGGTAGGGGCTTACCCCTCTACCAACCATGGTCACTTTGCGTGCGTCCCATGTGCGGCCGTCCTGTGCGGGGCGCGTGGCCGTCCTGCGGTGCCACCGCCGGTCAGCGTTCGCACAACACGGGAACCGTGGGGGACATCTGCTCCCCCGTGATTCCCGTGTCGTGTGAACACTCCCTATGTGTCTAATGTGTCCCACTACCACGATGCCCCCACCCAAAGGCACATCCCCAGCACAAGAGGATATTTGTTCATCTTCCAAGGAATGGGGCCCTTCTAAGGGATTGTTTCCCTCTTCCTCAGTATGATGCCCTTTCCCTGAGACCCCCATTCTCCATGGCAGCAGAAGAGCTGTCACCCAGGGATTGGGACATGGCAGTTAGATCCCAGAATATCTCATCCACTAACCTCTCTGCCTCTCACACCTTCTCCAGGTCAGCCACCTTGGCTTCAGTGGAACGAACATGTTCCCTGAGAGACAGGAGCTTATTACATCGAGCACACCCACCCACAACTTCTGTCCTAGGTGATCAATAGTCTTACATTTGGCACTCAGTGCAATTCACTAGAGAGCTCCCACACCCCTGCTGGCCTTCTACCTTCATAATTTTTTTTATTGTTATAATTGGTTTTGTTTACCAGGAAAACTAAGTTATTTATTAGGAGAAGGCAGGGAATTTATTTACAGTGATTTAATAGGAGAAGGTGGGGAAGAGTTGACTGCCCTGGCTTCCTCGCCCTGTTGCTAAACTCACAGAGGTGCTTAACTCACTTGTGTGCAAAAAGGTTTCTTTTTATCTTGACACTTTGTCACTGGGGCCGAAACACACCATCACTGGAGCTGAGATGCCTTGTCACTGGGGCTCTTCGTGCTTGATGAGCTGGGCTTCCTCACAAACCTGTCTATTTATATAGCTTTAGCTATCTTGCTCCAACTGCTGCTGCAATCAGAGTAAAAATACAAGCAGAAAGACAGCTGCATGCTACACATTTAATGCAACATGTAGTTCGATGACCCTTTGGTTGCAATTCTAAGCATGAGGGAGTAAGCCGCATTGAGCTCATTGGTACTTATTTCAATGTGAACACACCGTTCATCATTTGTAAAAGCAACAAAAAGAAAAGAATGTAAAGCATGTAAGTAAGAATTAAGAACTGAAAGAATTAGATGCTCAGCTACAGATGGAATAGAAGGAAAATGCTTTTGAGACTACAGGTGTGGAATTTAGAGGATTGGCTAGTCTTCAATATGAAATTCATGCTCTACTACTAGTTGAATACATTTGTTCTTAGTTAAGGTGCCACAAGACCAATCCTTGTTTATACATAGAATAGGAGCTAAATTACTTTAAAGATTTCAGGAACTTGCACATTCTTTTGATAACAATCTGGGGAAAATAGAGACAATTGTAAGATCTTTGAGAGATATGGGGTTCAATTAGACTTAAGGATAACACTAGCCTGAGCAAAGCCAGCACCAAAGGTGGTATTGCTGAGCACCTGCTGAGGCCTACATGCCAGAGGTGGTCCTACTGCCGAACATCAAAGCTCCTTGGCCTTGCTTCTTCTTGGAGTTGCTGCTGGTTTACCTGCTCTCTCCAAATGTGTGAGTCATAGGGATGGACAGAGTTGTCAGTTTTGCTTTCTCTGGCATTTAAATGTTTAAATGAATATGAGGAAGGAATATGTAAAGTCTTATAAAAAATGAACTGAAACAAATTTTCACCCATCTGCATTCCATTAGGTACAACTATTCCCAGCATGGAGAGAACCATGATGGACCTGCCTGTCATACACAGGGATTTTAGCCCAGACTTTTAAGAGCTAAGCACTCAGAGCCCTGGGACTGGATAGTCAAATCTGTCAGTTTCTCCCCCACATACATTTTTTGAAAAGAAAAAAAAAAAAAACACCTCAAGTTCTTTCCATCCTGAATATTAAGAAATTTCCAAATTTGGGGAAATTCTTATCAGAAATTAACTGAACTGAAATTCTCACCTATCCCTAGTGTGTGGTGACAGGAGAAAAGTGAATTAGCAGCAGCCCCCACTTGTCTTGACCTCTCCTTCTGGGCAGTGGTTCAGCTTGGACCCACTTAGAGAGTGGGTGTCAGTTGGGCAATAGTAACCATGGCAAAGAGCTAGGGATGGGCCCAGCTGATTGTTGGAATATGCGACAAGAAGATGTCAACTGTGCGGGGAGGGTTTTTAAGTTGACTGCCCAGTAAAGGGTTAAGATAGACTATTATAGTCTCTAGTTAAAGGGCAAAGGCAGAAAGCAAGCTTCTCTGAGAAGTCAGGGGCCAGGGTTCAGTGGAGCAAACCACTTAGTGGTATCAGGGGAGGGAATGCTGGACGTTGCCTAGCAACAAGTTAGAATTTCCATTCTCTCTCTCTCTCTCTCTCTTTCTCTCTTTCAGTTAGACTAGTCCTACAGTTAACAGTCTTAACTGACACTTCCTTGTTTTCAGCAAGGGATTGACCTATGTTTTCCTTACCTCACAGAATAAGTAACACTGAAGAAACGGCATTTATAAAGTCTGCAACCATCAAGCTTATAGAACACAAGAAATCATGGGTCTCTGTTGTTTACATTAAAAACCATCTACTTTAGAAACAAGCCTGTGTGTGCATGTGTTTGTTGAGGTGAACTCTGCTGCTGCTATTGTGCTCTGGGCCCACTTAGACAGTGGGTGTCAGTCGGGCAGTAGTAACCATGGCAAGGAGGTAGGTCCACTTAGGAATAGGGCCAGCTGATGACATCCTGATCAACCCCCCACCCACCCCTTCCAAAATCTGGAACTGACAATGATACACAAATGAACTGGTATGAACAAAAACAAAAACCCTTCTGCTTCTTGTTGATTGACCGATCCTAGTGTGATGTGGAAACACAGTAGCAGCCAGTCAGCCTGCTTCTGATGGGCCTCTCAGTTGCCAAGACAATTTCTCTAATCAATAGACCTAAAATGTAGGACTAAATCAATGTCAAGCCTTTCCCCCCCCTTTCAAATGGCTGCTAAAGATGAAATCCTGCTGTCAGTGTGATGCTGAGGATGACAAGAATCTTTAAGAGGTACTGTTTCACTGTAGTAGCAGAACTAATAATCACGTCATGTGGAGGAGATGGAGAAAGTGAGGGTAGCATTGTTGTTGCTCTCCAGGATAGATCTTTGTTACAATGCAGCAAAATTGTAGCTGTACAAGGAATCTATGAAAATTTGGTTCAGTTCATTTTGACCAGAATCTATCCAATTTGTGACTGGAACTGAATGTGTACCCAAACACAGTCCATGGAAGTCCATACATTTCTGAGCTTGTGATGCAATTTGTGGAACAATAAAATATGTTCAAAAAATTCAAACATTTGAAAATTGCGCAAAGATCAATGGGAGAAAAATGTGTCCATTTTAACAATGTGCACAATTGGTGCATACATTTGGGAAAATATGCACTAAAATACACGCATGCACCAAAATTTGCAATCTAATATGAACGCAATTTGTAATGATCTTCAAAGTGGAATTTGGAGAACCTCAACAAACTTGAGTTTTGCTGATTCAATCATTCCTAAGCTAAATACACACACACACACACAAACACAGGAGAAAAGAGCTACTCATGTGTGCAAGCATCTTGGCTCCCTCCAGATAGAGAAGCCTGGAGAGGCATGACATGTTTGCTCATTGTTCAGTAGTGTGGTTATTCTGCCCAACCCTTCCCACCTCTCCCACATTGCAAGGGCAAATTGAGACACAATCCTATGCATGTTTAAACAGAGAAAATGCCTACAACTCCCAGCATGCCATAGCTGTTGGTGCTGGTGGTGCTGGGAGATTTAAAACCAGTCTGTGTGCTATCAGTTGCTTGGACTTCCACACACAGATATTAGTAGAGCTCTCACCCCCCTGCACAGCATGAAGCGTGCAGTTCCAGCCAGGCCTCGTTATGACACTTGCTTTCAGCTTCCCCAGTTTCAGATAAATCCATGGAGTCAGGAAACACTCCTCCCACAGGTTCTAATACTACCAACCACAGGTTCTAATACTACCTGTCTATTTACTTATCAAAGTAAAGTTCTACAGAGTATACATTTCCTAGTTACAGTCCATGTGCAGAGTATAAATGCATAGCAAGCATAAATGCATAGCAAGCATTAAGTCCAGTGGAGTAAGTTGAGCTTCACTCCACCTCAGCAAAGGTGTTACATTGTTGCAGGAACAAAGGAAAAGAACAAGAGAAAAGAACAAAACCTTTAAAATGGCTTCTGCCTGAACAAGTCAGTACGTCATCAGAACAACAAACCATGTGACCAGTACGTCTCATTTCCATAGACTTGGTTCCCATGCATTTAAGAATAGACTGTTTGTTCATAAAAGACCAGACAGACCTGTTTTCACAGAGCCACACTGTACCTTCTTCTTGTAAACAATGTACAGCAGCTGGTAAAGTGATACATATCACAACAGTAGCCAGCATGCTTGGTTGAGGCATGCTGAGACTTGTAGGCCTTTTCTCTGTTTAAACAGAGAAATCTAAACAGATTGCGCCCTTAGTCTCAGAACAGAACTATGGAAGGAGCAAGCCCAGCCAGCCAATAACTCCTTCCCTACAGCCAAGCACTGTTCTGCTAAGGCTGAGTCTCATAGTGACTACCTTCTTCTCTTAATCAACTATAATGGGCAAGGGTCAAGTGTACAGGTGGATGACCTCACACCTGAATACATTTCCCCCCCACATCCTCAGGCTTCAAGAACTGAAAGACATCCACAACAGGACAAGTAGCTGTTAAAACATAGCTTTCAGGTGTACCTTTAACAGCTGAGCACAAGTCAGACTGGATGTTAGCAATTTTATCTGCGAAATCTTTTGCAAACTGGACACCAAGGAGTCCTCCACCCAACTCCCAAAAGGCCATGGTGTAAAAGGCCTCACACTACTCCGAATTTGTTTCTGGCCAGCGCCAGATACAGTGGTGAAAGAAAAGTAAGCATTTGTTTCCCCTGGGAATAGGGATGAGGAAGAAGTTTGTTCGGTCTGCATTTTAACCAGACTCATTCACGCTTCTTGAACTAATATGTGGATTGGAACACAGTTATCCTTTAGATTGCTCACCTCTCTGAATTTTGTGATATGGTTTTCCATTCAAAAATTGCATACAGAAATGTGTATATTGCAGAAGGTTGTGTAAAAATTCATGCATCAGGAAATGTTTTGGATTAAAATGAGTATATCAGGGAATCTTGCATACAAAAATGCATTCGTTAGTGGAAATGTATACAAACTGTGTATGTTAGGGGAAATTGTGTACTGAAATAAAATTAAAAAATAGAAATGGACCTGATTCTTGGTGGCTCCCATTAAGTTCTGTGGTACACATTGAATAGCCTGTCAGTCTTACCTTTCCCCTGAGAAATGAATCACCAGGAACAGGTTTAGTTATCACCCAGACAGGGTTCCTGAGTACAACCATCACTTTCTTCCGTATTGAATTCATCACTGCAACACTCACCTTTAATTATATACTGGCTACCATTCAGTGCTACAGGAGTAAGTACCACATTGCGTTTACTATAACAATTCACTCAAGAACAACATCTTTCTACAACACTAGGTGGCTTGGCCTCCATAATAACAAATGGCATTATCCTAATCAATAATGTTTTAGATGATTGTGGGCCTTAACATTCCTCTTGCCCCTGGTTCATACATTAACAATCCTTCCTTACCCTGTATCTGTAACACTAGGGAGTTCACACAATCTCCCTCATGTGTTAAAGGCATATGTGAGGGGGCTTCATAGACTAGCCATGCCCTGTATTGTCCATATGCCTATTGGCCATGTATTTAGTGACCAGGAGAATTATTTTATTTATTTATTATATTTATACCCCACCTTTTTTCCTGCAAGGAACCCAAGGCGGCTTACATAGTCCTCCTCCTCTCCATGTTATCCTCACAACAACCCTGTGAGGTAGGTTAGGCTGAGAGACAGTGACTGGCCCAAAGTCACCCAGTGAGTTTCATGGCCGAGCGGGGACTAGAACCCGGATCTCCTGAGTCCCAGTCCAACACTGGAAAGGCCTTTTCATACACAGACATGAATGTATAGGACTCTTCTAGGTCATCAAGGATCCCAATTGGCTCAAGATTCCCCCTCATATGGAGAACTTCTAGATCAAGGGTGGGAAACTGTGGGAGGTCCATGAGCCATTCCTCCCCACAAGACTCCCCATGGGCGACACTCCTGCCATGAGCCCATGGATTTCTATGGGATGCTGGTGGCAGCAGCAAAAAAGAAAAGCTGATTCATCACATGCAGCTCATGGGTTGTGTGTTGTCTACTCCTGCCCTACATCATATGTTGGTATGTGCATTGGGCCCCTTCTCATGGTCATCAAACATGTGGTCAGGATGGGTGAAGCCACCTTTTCTCCAATGTATGACCATTTTTGGTTGGGATGAGGGAGCAAAAATATCTAATGTTCAAGGATGCTTGCCACTTCAGAAACTTCACATCCATTACTAGGGCTGCACAAATTTGTAAATTTCATTTTCTCCCAGTTTTTCTTTTTCCCAGTCTTATGTTCGGTTTGTTTCAAGTGTTAAGAATTTCTTCAGTCTTAAGTTTGGTTCATCCTGAGAATCATTTATTTTAATGTTTGCATGAAAATTCATGAGCATTTTGGTGTACATTTTGACTAATACATCACGCATTCCTAATATAAATAAAGTACACATTTTTTGCAAACAATTTTCCCGGTATAATGCATTTTAAATGCAATATTTATATTTATATTCAGTTTTGTACACATTTTTGACTGGAGAACTTGGTTCATATAGTGGTTCAGAAGTGTGAAATTAGGTGAGTTCACATTGAATTGAGAACGGAATGAATTTCTTCCCCCAGCCCCATCCATGATCAAGAAGTATCAGAGATATGTCTTTAATGGAGAGAGTTGTGTTTTGTCATTTGTTTACTTGTCCCTAATTAAGTTCTTTGCATAGCATTTATTGGATTGATCTGTAGAGGTATTGGATTTAAACTTCTTGTTCTCCCTAGTCATGTTGGTTTCTTGCTCTTTACAGACTTATGTAATGAAATTGGACACATCTCCATCCATTTCCCATTAATCCTTTAATTATACACTGGCTCTTATGAAACCTTGTCATGTTGTCATAAGCGGCCTTTGAGCTGAACTTTGTCTTGTCAGGCCAGCTTTATCGTTCATAAATATTTCAGCACGAACCAAAGACGGCTTATGAATGATTGATTTCTTATACTTCACTGACCTTTCTTATGAGGATTTTCATTAAAATGAGAGAAAAGTCATCCTAAAAATCTTGACCATCAATGGTTAATATCATCTGCTGCCTGAAAGGCAAAGGCCTCGCGAAGATAAGAAATGGCATGGCCTGCCACTGAAAATGATACATTAGCTTAAAAAATTAAAAGGCATACAACAGTTTAAGCAGGCTTACTTTCATACTCTGGATCAAGACAGTGGGATTTTTGTAGAGGAACTTCCTGCCTAAATGTGATTTTGAAACAGAGTGGAAAGAAGATCTGCACAGAGAGTTGGTGTCATATAATGGCTCAGAGACTGCGTTACAAATCAGGAAGTGTCTGGTTCAAATCTCACATCTGCCATGAACTCACTAGGTGCTCCTCTCCAAATCACAGAAGTAGTGGCAGCCAGCCATAGATATTGCCTCCCACTCATATGCAAGAATGCTGTCTCCACCTGAGGAATGCCAACCCTGTGGTGTTCCAGGCCTCACTGAAGTGGTAATTCTGCATTTGGGCCGTACCATTACAAGCTGCAGGTGGGGTCTCAATTGACTGAATGCTCCTCCATATATATATAAAAAAGCAGCAACAACAAAGCAATACCTACACATAGAATACTGGATGACAGAGAGAATACAGTCCTGTGGCTCATGCTGGCTCCGCTTGTCTGAGCAGGGAAAGCTAAGCAGTGTCAGGCCTGGTTGTTACTTGGATGGGAGACCCCTCCTCTAGTTTTCTGCATTGAGCAGGTGGTTGGACTCGATAGCCTTGTAGGCTCCTTCCAACTCTATGATCTATGAAATGATTCTACCCTACTCCCTGATATGCCACTTCTTAGAGCTGTGCACCAATGGCCTCTCAAAATTTTGTCCACCCTATTTGTGGACAGATACATACTTTTTGGGGGGAGGGGGTTTCTCTGAATTTCTCCAGGAGCAGGAGAAATTCTCCATTCGTTTCTTGGGGGTGGAACTCACCATTAAGTGGCAATAGCACAGCCTGTTCCCCTTCCCCCCTCCAAGTCTCTCTATCTCTCTCCCCCTCCCTCCCTCCCTCCCTTCCTTCTACTGCTACAAGCAGCAGCAGCCTAGCCACTGTCTTGCATCCTCAGCAACAATGCTCTATGCCTACTGTCATTGTGTGCAGGAAATGGAAGCTGCCACACACACACACATGAAGAATGTTTTCTTAGAACATTTTGGCTCAGTTCTACATATTTTCCTATGTTCTCACTGAGGTACTAAACCTGTGTCTGGGCTGGCTGTCCCACGTCAGCCTGGAAGTAAGAGCTTTAATGAAGTGGTACAGTCTAGAAAGAGATTTACCACCTTCCTCAGAACTAAGTCCATGTGCGCTCCTGAGGGCAGCTGTCTCAAGTGTGAACCAGATTGAGGCTGCCATTCCATTCCCACTGATCTGGGAGTAAACTCAATGGAACATACTTCTGAGAAGACATATATAGGATTGAGCTACAAGGCCCACAGCAACAAGGCTACTGCTATAAGAACTTGTCCCATTACAATGATAGAAACTGGAGTGACTTTCAGAAATGTTCTCACATTTAAAATAAAGGGGGTTGGGGGATAACTATTTTTAGAGCAGGGGTAGGCAACTTGTGGCTCTCCAGATGTTTTGGCCTACAACTCCCACCAGCCCTATCCAGCATGGCCAATGGTGAGGAATGATGGGAGTTCTAGGCCAAAGCATCTGAAGGGGCACAAGTTGCCCACCCCCACTTTAGAGCAGGGATGGGCAGAAAGTAGATCTCCAGATGTTTGGGACATCAGCTCCCAGCATTTCTGACCATTGGCCATGCTGGCAGAGGCTTCTGGGCATGGAAGTCCAAAACCTCTGGAGATCTACTTTCTACCCACCCGTGGTTTACAGCATCAAGGCCTAAACGACAGAGAGCTGCATTTGGCTAGAACCAAGCAGTTAACATTCACAGACTGATCCTGTCATTTGAACATTCCTGCATTTCTAATTTTGTTGTTCAATCAGCATGGGGGGGGGGGGACCGTTGGCAATTAGCCACGGATGCTGATGATATGTAGAACTCACAATACTCCAAGGCTTTACTTCGCAAAAGTATTGCTGAAGTTGGGGTGAGAAATCAATCTGTATTCGCCAGATTGATTGCTGTGTACTAATTCTGTCAATACAAGCCCCAGGGTCTGTGGAGGGGGGTTAAGCCAAATATTGCATGGGGCTTGTCACTTCTGACATGCAAGACACCTCGTTGAATACAAACCAACCTGACGGTTTGGCTCTCTCTTTCTTCTTGCTATTTTCCTCCACCCCCAGTTTAAAACAACAGGTTGTTATACCTTTTCAACCCAGATCAGAACATTTATTTTCAGGTGAATAAATAAACAGGCACATATTCCATCTCTTTGCTTACTCATGCGTAAGATTTCATTTGTGGAGGAGTTGCAAGGCCTGCTGCTCATACAATGAGAAGCAAATTGATGCTTGTTAAAGTCTTGATTGTGATGATAGCCTGATTTCACTTGAAGAATATAAATAAATAGCACCTGGTCCTACATTATTTAGGATTATCTCATTTCAAGCGGGGGGGGGGGGAGAGAGAAGAGATTATATCAGAAAGATAAATCTCATGCTCTCACTTGCCATACAGAGAGCATCTGTATTGTGACTGGTAGTCCGAGTTTGGAGTCTGAGAACAAAATATGAAGCAGCTAAGAGAGGCAGGGTGGTGGAGAAAGGACACTGTTTCAAACTGGCATGTAAGAAAAATGGGGTTGAAAAGCTGTTAATGTTAACAGGGAATCTTAAAGTATAGACAGGATTATTTCTCCCAGTCCATTATTGTCCCATAGGTTTGCACTGTGCCACATTCTACTTTGCTTGCCTTTCAGTTTAATTTGGAGATTTCTGAAATTCAGGCCTGGCGTCAGGGCTCAGCACCATCAGGCAGTTGCCAATGGCCCAAGGCTCTAGAAGGGCCCGCCACTTACCCTGTCACTGACACCAAACACCAACTACGGTGATGTGAGACCAGCACTCAAGGCCAGGTGGCTGTGGCTGGCACTAATCATTTTAATTACCGGCACAAGTCCTCTTGTCAGTCCAAAGCAATGCTATGTCAGGTCCCCAGAGGTATTGTGGGGGGTTAAAATGGCAGTATCAGCAGCAATAGCATTTGCTAGCTAAACTGGCTTCCTTTTGCTGCTGTTAAATAGTTTCCTGCACTTTTCAGCTTGCATCTCTCTCTCTCTCTCCCCCCTCTCTCACAGATACACGAATGGATGAAATGCAGCTGATGGGTGACAATGTCTGAGAGGGCCTTTTCTGAAGTAGCTCTGCATTGGTGAACTCCCTGCCCCAGGAATTTAGATTATATCCAGCAAGATAAATTGTGCAAATTTAGAGGCTAGGAAGTAAATCGAGGGCACATTTGTGCAATTTAAAAGCTGGCCAGTAAACCGAGTGGAAATTTTTGCAACAGCAGTAACTGCTGTGAGAAAAAGCATTGAAAAGAGAGGGAGCCAATGACTTCCCTTTCTGGACTTGCTGGAGAAGTTGGAGAAGTGTTGAAACAAGGGACGAGGACACATATAAGTGTCAGTTCAACACTTCATAGCAGGAGGATTATATTGCCAAGTGAGAGATATTCCCCCCTCCCTTCTCTGGTGCACTTACTTCATTCATATTTTCTTCTTCTTTTTTCTCTTTGGTGCTTCTGAATTGCACAGATGGGTTCCTCCTTTGTCTTATCCTCCCCCCCCCCCCCGGCTCTGTCCTTCACAGCTGTGTGCAAATTAGCCTATACAGTATGCAGTCACCTTGTCAGTTTCCCTGTACATTACCTACTCCACTTCAGTGCTCCTGTTGACAGCTGAAACACACAAGCAAATTGACAAGGCAAGACTACACATATCAGACAGCTGAATCTGCGCTCTTGCAAAAGACTGGGGAAGGGAAGGGGGATAAAAAAAAACACGTCCCTATTTTTGCACCAATTTCAAGATCCCCCACCCCCAATGCAGTTTGTGCAAATTGCCCCATTAACAAAAAAACTGGAATCTGCAAATTGGATCAATTCTTTACAGATCAAGTCGACACTAGCAGGGGGAAATGGAATGAAGTGTGCCAGGGCCGAACCAGAAAAATCTATCAAGTTTTCATGCCCCAAATGGAATTCTCATACATCCCTATGTGGTTTGCCACCGAGCTACATTCCCTCTAGTTCAGGGGTGTTGAACCTCTTTCAGCCTGAGGGCTAAATTCCATTTTGAAGAAGCTCTTGAGGACCATGTTCCAGTGGTGAGTGGGGCTAAAGCCAATATTGGTGGGGTCAAAATACAAAACAAAAACAAACACACACACCCCAACATATTGTCGCTTCAGGCTCTTACTGCTAGTAACTAAGCCAGTGTTCTCCAACCTTGGGTCCCCAGATGTTTTTGGCCTACAACTCCCAGCATGCCCCAGCCAGCTACACTGGAGATCCAAGGTTGGAGAACACTGAACTAATCTTTAGGAGAGGCATTTCAACCTTTTAGAATGGGGAAGCACCTGCACAAAAGCTGGGAAACGACTGAACAACTAGTTGTTGGGGGAAAGGGGTCAGCCCAGGGGAAGGGAATGTGGCTTTCTCAGGAACCTGGATGTCCAGATTAGAACCCCCAGAGTGGTGGATTTGGCCCCTGGGCCTGACGTTCTGCATCCCTGTTCTAGTTCGACCGCACAAGGAAGCTTTCACAAGACCACTCCTGCAGGCGAAAACAGTTCTGTGAACTGGTCAATAGACATTATTCTTACCATGATAGCAAGTTCAGGTATAGGAAGGAAAAGTAAGGTGCATCATCACCCCCTCAGCCTGATGCTGCCTCATCATTTAAACTTCATTTAAACTGCTAGTTCAGGGCTCAGCACTCGGCAATATCACAATTAATTCAATTGAGTGAACTTCAAAAGGTGTGTTAAGTGGCAATGTCTTGGGTCATTAGTTTTAACAATGTCAGTGTGCTCCATTTCATTTACCATAATTAGTGTACTTATTATTATTTAGCATGCTTCACCTGCAGACAAATCCCTTGACTCTCAGTAAGTGGAGAACGGAAATAACTCTTCGCCCGCCCCACCACCACCATATCTATCCAGTCAGATTGTTCTCCAAAGAAATACAAAATCTAGATTAAAAATAAGGATTAAGATTAAGATTTGGAAGAAAAAAAGTCTTAAAATTAGGGGCCAAATTATGTATCACATGCAACATTTGGGCTGAACTACATCTTATATTCAATAAACAAAAAAACCCTACACATATGGTGGAGCCACGGGAACTAGTTTCTTTACCTCCATGTAAGCATGCACAACCCTGATTTAGATCAGGACCATGGCGCTCCTGGAGGGAGGAATAAACCTTTCTCACCACCAGTTTTTGTGTGTGCAAAATTCCACCTCCCACATGCAGGGGGTGTGTGGGTCTGTGGGTCTGTGGAACCTTGGAGCCAAGGGACCATTTTTTTCTTCTTCTTGTAAGCCCCTGGAGTGGGGGAAGTTTAACTCTCCCACCAGGAGTACTGTGGTTCTAATCTGAATCAGGGCTGCATGCACTCATACTGTACAGTGCATAAAAACAAACACTAGTATGCATGGCTCCACTATACATACTAGACAGAACGATTTGTTTGGCCATCAGTGATTAATTTTATTTCTCCTGTTTCTCAGTTTTTATTTCTGCTCTTCCTGAAGTGTTTGTTGTCTTTCTTGTTTTGTGATTTTGTTAATACTGTAGTGTTTTAACATTAAGGCTAACTGTAGACTTTTAACTCCTTTTGGTAGCTGTCTTTCAAATAGAGAAATACATCTGTCTCACAGGTCCCCCCCCCCCGGTCTGCTACAGATCTGTGTCTGTCTGTCTGTCTCTGTCTGTCTGTCTGTCTCTCTCTGTGTGTGTGTGTGTGTGTGTGTATGTGTGTAAAGAGAGAGAGAGAGAGAGGTAGAGCTTTGGCTATTGGGTGGTACAGAAATGCAATAAATAAATAAATTATACATATGGCACAATGATTTTGTTTCTTCCTAACTGTGCACAAGTGTTCATGCAATTGTGTTTTGTACAATTTGCTACATATAGCCAAGTACTTTAGGCAACTGTTGAGTCTATCCAGTTTCTAATGGGACTGTGGGGGTGGGGGGAATGTTCTTTATTTGTCTTATTAACACTAATGAAATTAAATTGCATGCGGATGGGGTCCAACAATGTAATAAAAATCTGGCAAATGGTCTCATTAAAATGCAGTATGTACAAATCCTATCTCTCCTACCTTAGATGTCTGCATAAGAGGCAGTTATTGCAAATTAAGAGTTTTTTTTTAGAGAGTTGAGTGAGTAGGAACCAAACATATTTTACTGCAGCTCTCTCTCTCTATATATATACACACACACACACACACACACATATATATGCAAAAAAATTGAGTCAAACATAATACTCATTCAATAGTATCACAAAAGAGATAAAGAGCAAATTGTATTCATAATGGAATTATGTGCAGTTATGGAGCTATACTGAATTAAGAACTTCTTTAGAAGGAAGTCTTTGATCTTGAAGACTTCCCAGTATCCAATGCCTTGCCAGGATACTGCTGGCAGGGTGGGAGGTGAGACAGAGGTTATTTCTGCCTCTCTGTCCTCCTTTTAAGTGTTTTTCCTCTAGACAGGCCTTTGAACCCATCACAAGAGGGCGTGCTGGTGGGGGCTGGGCCAGGGCTGGAGAGGCCCTAGGATTTCTTGTATCCTGGCCTCTCCCCACAGAATGCACCCTATTTGTTCCCTTCAAAGCTGCATTTGTGACATTGGGAAGGAGCCAGCATGGTTCTTTCTGTGGTGGCTGTGAGGGGGGTGGGGATTCAGAAATCAGAGTCCCCCTCTGAAGGTCACAGCAATGTCTACAGCCTTGGGACGGGGACCCTGAACATTCCGATGATCTCTGGGGTGCTCTCCCAAGGACCGTAGCATTGCTCTCTAAGCAAGACAATACATTGGCTCAAAACTGCAATCCTATACCCACTTACCTTGGAGTAAGTCCCACTGAATTCCATAGGACTTATTTCTGAGCAGACTTACAGTGCAATGCTCTATATATCTACCCATAAATAAAACCTGCTGTGTCCTAGGGATGTTGGAATAATCTGCAACAGACTCAAATGAGTTCGAATCACTAAGAACCTGACCTGCAGATTCCTCAGCGGACTGACTTTCCCCAAGTACTGCAGATTCTGCAGACTTCTGGGCCATTTTTTTAAAAAATTACTTTCCAGAATTTTACACAAATTTAGTCATAGAAAAATACAGAAAATAATAATAATAAAAACCACTGATGAAAAATGTGCATTTCCTCCACAGGTGAAAACATGAAAATACACATTTGGGGGTTTTTTGTGCATTTTGGGGAGTGCAAGTTTGTGCAACTGCCCATTGCTTTCTTTCATCCACCATTGTGAACTAACAAGAGTTTTGTTCGATTTTAACTAAGCCAAAATGTCATAACAGATCATTTTCTTTCCCTGCCCCCAAACTGTTGGAGAACTCCTCCTTGCCCCAGAAAATGTTTGGTGAAATCCCTCTCCTCCATTTTGCTGATAGGGACAAAATGGTGAAGGTGTAGAGGTCCATTGGGCACTCAGTATTCTTTGCTGCATAACTAGTCTTAGAAGCAATTCAGACACAGCCCCCAGAAACACACCCTCACTGTTGCTCCTTGCCTCACTCAAAATTGCTCAAGATCGCTGAGAGATTCTTGCTTGAGTGATGTTGGTATCCATAATGCATGTTGGAGTGCCCAAGGTCCTCACAATTACAGACCTGGTCTCCAAGTGAGTGTGTGGGAAGATTCAAATTGAAAATGCTCTATGCTCTTGCCTTCGAGACAACAGCAGAAATAAACAGATGCAATTTGTTACACTTGTGCTTTTGACAAGATTGCCATGGAATGCTATGGGCAAAGAGAGCAGCAAAGAGCTTACTGCTCCTGCCGACTGCTCCATGTCTTCAGGGAATGGGTTGATTTGCTGAACTGCGCTAAGCCCTCATGCAGAATCTATGAATCCTTCTTCAGATCTTGCCACTTAGCAGCGAAGTTGGCTATTATATTTCTTTGTGTCTCACGTATCCCTATACTGTAATTCCAGCAGTGTTCCTCATAACCATAGCACATGAATCTTAGCTGTCTTCCTTCTGCAGATATATCTCCCAGAGTTCAGTTCTATTTCTGCTTAGCACCAAAAATAGATAATTGTGTTCTGAATTATCAAGAGATTCAGCCTTCGGGGATCTTCTGTTTGGTGAGGGTGCCCCTGTCTACATTCTAAATTTTCATGCAAATACAGTAGGGTGGAAAAACATCGGCTACCCAAAGTTCTCTATGTGAGCAAAAAAATGGAGGGGAGGGATTTCACCAAATATTTTATGGGGCAATGAAGAATTCTCCAACAGCTTGGGGGCAGAGAAAGAAAATGGTCCTCTATGAAATTTTGGGTTAATTAATACTGAACAAAACTCTTGTTAGTTCATACTGGTGGATGAAAGGAAGCAATGGGCTAAGAGAGGAAGAGACAATGAAAGGAATCCATTGCTTCCTTCAACAGGATTAAATTAATATTAAACAATATTAAAAATAGGTCCACAGTTTGCCTGAAATTCTCCACTCTATTCCCACATGGCAAAATTGTGGAAAGTGGCAAAATTGTGGAGGCCTTTTTGTTGAATATTTTCCAGGGGAGGATTGAGATTCTCCACCTTATGAGGAGACACTAAAAAAAAAACCTTAATATTGAATTTGTAATATGTACATTGATTCAGGACCACTAGAACTTCATTTCAGATTACAAATCACTCAAAATGTCCCATTTGCAAGCATAAACGTGAACATGAATGGGAGCACATGTTCTCTGAAAATGTTTGCAAATTTCTGAACCTGCATTCACAAAATGTGCGCTTTTTAAAAAATGCACAACTTAGGAAAATGGACATTTTAAAATACTTGCATTTTCATGCTTTAATGGCAGAATGTGCACTTTTAAAATTGCACACGATTAAGAAATGCACACCTTTAACAATGCACATTTTCACACTTTAGTCAATGGAGGGGAAAGTGTACGCTATTTATTTATTTATTATTTATTTATTATATTTGTTAATCGCCCATCTGGGCGGTCACCCGGCCAAAAATGTGCACTTTTACTATGCGCTTTTCCAATTCGAATGAATGGGGGAGGGGACGCAAATGAGAATGTGAACCAGCCAAACCAAGCCTTGAAGTAAAGTTTGGGAGAATTTCAGCAAGCTCAAGTATCCACAGTTCTCCCATCCTTACCCAGGGTGAGCATTACAAATGGATGAGCTTTGACCAGCGAGCTGCCTAATCACAACATTTGAGGGCATCAGTATTAAGAATCGAGTGCCTTTTGACCACAGAGGTCCTTTTCTGGCTTGTAATGTTAAATGAGATCCTGTGTATGTGCTGTCCGTGTTCAACAGACTGCACCCTGCATTGAGCAGGGGGTTGAACTCGATGAGTCACCAAACAGCCCAGCCACTTTGCAAGCAAATGTAAAGAAATATTTAATGTTAATACCTTACCCACAATGAATGGTCAAACTTGATTTTTCCTTGTAAATATTTACATAGTTATTCACATCACTCCAGTGCTCAAAGTGTTGCACTGGCTACCAGTTGTTTGCCGAGCCAAATTCAAGGTGTTGGCGTTGACCTTTAAAACCCTGTGTGGCTCCGGTCCAGTTTATCTCAAGGAGTGCCTCCAGCAACATCAAGTAGGCCGCTCAACAAGATCTGCTACAGACGGCCTTCTCCTTGTCCCTTCAGCCAGAGCAGCTAGACTGGTGGGGACTAGGAGGAGGGTCTTTTCTGTGGCAGCCCCCAATTTATGGAACTCTCTCCCCAGTGACCTCCGCCATGCCCCTTCCTTGATTAGCTTCCGCCGGGCATTAAAAACGTGGCTTTTCAGGTGGGAATATGGGGTGGGTTAGGATTTTAAGTTTTGTATTGTTTTTAATTGTGTTTTACACAGTTACTCTGTTTTTTTGTTTTTGTTTTTGTTTTTCCCCACCTTGTATCTTATTGGACTGTACATCGCTCAGAGTGGGCAGATGACTGGCCAGATGGGCGATTCAAAAATATAATAAATAAATAAATAAATAAATAATCCCTATCCAGATCTAAATCCCTTCTTTGTTCCTGGATGTGCTTGTTCTGAGAGACTGTGTGTGTGGGGGGAGTGGGGAGTGGGGGTATGATACATTTCTTTATCACATCTGGCGTTGTGAGTATAATTGATAAGTACTTTTTTCCACATTTCAGCACAAACTTTCTTCTACCTAAGCAAATAGGATTGGATCAGTCGTTAAGCTATGCATACTCCAGGGAAGTGCTTCTAGTCCTATTATACATGGCACAACAGTCCAAAGGCTTCCTGATGTGAAAAGTGTTGTCAGTCTCCATGCACTTTGAACAGAGGTGCAAAACCTCAGGGTTTGGAGCAACATCAATCCTAACCTGGCCCTCTGGGGTTCCTCCGATGGCCATGCCCCTTCTCCTGGGCCAAGACCTTTCCCCAGCCACCAATCGTTTGGTGGTTTCCTGGCTTTTGTGCAGTTTTCCCCAATTCTAAAGGACTGAAATGCTTCTCCCAAGGCTTAGTTACTGGCAGTAAGAACATTAATTTAAAACATGCTGGTATTTTTGACCTTGCCCCTTTTGACTTTGTCCCTATCCCTTTTGACTTTGGCCACACCCACCACTGGAATGTGCCCCCTGATAACTCCTTTGAAATTGAATTTGGATCTTGGGCGGAAAGAGGTTTTACACTGCTGAATTAGAGAGAAAATGGTGGCTGTTCTTTTAACACAGGATCATGTCCTCCCCCCCAAGGTTTGGTATTAGTATCAAATAGCAATGGTCTGCAGCGCACAATAGGCAGGACTGTCATGGCATAATTTCTCTAATGTGGTGCATTTTAGGTATGGCATGGTTGGTGGGAATATGTCTGTTTGTGTGTGTGCTAAGGAGATATGTGCAGAACTTTAGAATATGATTGTGCAAATAGATCTCTTCATGTGTCTCTCCCTGGAACCACAAGTCCTGCATTCATTGCCTGGCTAGATAAAGTAATAAAGTAGTCCTTTTTGATGATTCCATGATTACCCGAACATGCATGTATTGAGATAAATGCATGTATGACATTATTTGAAGAAGGATGGGTTATTATTTTTGTGAAATTTGTGCACTTGAGTAAGCTTATGACAATATTTATGCAAAGGGGCATGAAAGGGGCCTGATCTCTTCCACATTGCTCAAGAGCAGCCTAGTAGGCAAAGGAGAACATACCTTCATCCATTTTCCAACTATCAAAGCTCTGGCTGTGCTGGCTATAAAGGATCTGATTAAAGGCCATCTAGGGATCTTTTCATATCTGCTTGACTGGAGACTGATGATGTTTCACCAGTGAGGGTGCAAGCTGCTAATTGGTTACAATTAAAGACTTTAAAAATAGAGAAAGCTCCCTAGAAAGATATGATAAATGGAAATAATAATAAAAGCCCACTAGGAAAGCCACTCGAGAATGGCATTTTAAAATGTATTATCAGGGATGGGCAGATTTACTAGAGTCCAATTTGTAATTATACACAAAACACACACACACACACACACACACACACACACAGAGCTCTTCATTATACTAGAGTTCAGGATGGTTTACAACAACTAAAAAAAAAATCAACAACACAACAGACCACAAAACAAAAGCAACAGATAAAACATTAAAGCTACAATCCTGTGGACTCTGGGAAGGTGTTCCAGGGGTCATAGTAGGTTTTCAGTCTTCTCCTCCAGTGATGGAGAGACAAGTCCACCAGTGAAAGGGGAGATCTGATCTTGGATGCCACCACCCTGCCCCTGTGTTCAGTTCTGCAGCCTTTGCCTCTTCAACGTTAGAGCTCTGATTATGTCAGTTGAGGCAAAGAAGGGGTGGATCAGTGACATTCCAGGGACATCCCAGGTTAGGTTGTGGATCCTGGACATGCCTCCAGAATGGCATAATTAATTTTCCTCCTATTGACAGGAATTGGAGGGAATTAATTATAGAAAAAAGAACAGAAAAGGGAGGGGGGAATGCCACTCTTCCCTCCCTCACAACCTGCCAGCATGAGCCTGGCAGTGCTTTTGATTCCCCAATGTCAGAGCAACCCACCGCAGCCAATAGGATTGCTCTGCCCAATATTCTAATAGCCATGAGAGTTTTAAATGCCTATATGAGTAAACATGTTTTCTCCTGGTGCCTAAGAGGCAACAGCATAGGTGCTAAGTGGGTTTCTTTGGAGAGAGCATACCATAATTCCATATCAGCCTACAAATACTAGACTAGGCAACTCAAATCCATCCAATTTGTAATTCTAGAGTTTGATAGCAGTCCCAAATGTTGATAGGGTCATAGAGATGTGCACTGACCACAAGATTCAACTCAAGATTAAAGGTGGACCCAGGTAAGAATGCAGGGCTGCCCTTGCACCTGGTTCAGAAGCTGCAGCTAGTGCAGAATGCAGGAGCAAGATATACACATATCACACAAGTGTTAAAAGAACTGCACTGGATGCCTATTAGCTACCACACCATGTTCAAGGTTCTGTTGTTGACATACAAAGCCCTAAATGACTCGGGGCCAAGATGTTTAGCTAACCATCTTCCCTTATATTTATTTATTACATTTGAATACCACCCAACAGCTGAATTAAGCAACAGCTGAATTAAACACCCAACAATTTAAACCATAAAATACAACACAATAAAATACAATATAAAAGTTTAAAACTACAATATAAAATAATAATAATAATAATAATAATAATAATAATAATAATAATAATAATAATAATCCAACCACCACTAAATAGAACCTACGTAGCAGCAGTGCAAAGATTTAAAATACAGTACCAGATTTAAAACAAAGTGAAAAACTAAAATGCCTGGGAAAATAGAAAAGGTCTTCACCTGGCACCAAAAAGAGCACAATGTAGGTGCCAGGCAAGCCTCTCTGGGAAGCTCATTCCACAATTGGGATGTCACAACAGAAAAAGCCCGTTTTTTAGTAGCCACCCACCTTGTCAGGAGCTCCCAGAGAAGGACTCCTGCAGATGATCTTAGGGTCTGGATAGGGGTATATGGGAGGAGATGATGTTTCAGGTAACCTGACCCCAAGCCATTTATGGCTTTTAATGTTAATACCAGCACATTGGATCAGGTGTGGAAATGGACTTGAATTGGATCTGGAAATGGACTATAACCAGTCTACCCCTGAGATCTTCTGAGGATGCCTTACTGGTCATCCTGCAGCCAGTGCATTATTTCTAGGCAGCAGTGGTACATCAACATGCCTGTTGAGTAGTGGCACCCAATCTTTGGAATATTCTCCAATGGGTTGTTCAAGGGGCAGAAACAGTGGCAAGTTTTAAATTCCTCTTGAAAGCACATCTGTTCACACAGGCTTTCCTGGACCATTGAGGGACACATTGGTTACCCATCCTGTTTTATTGTTATGGTGTTGTAATATTTTTAACTATTTGTTATTTTCATCTTGTCTCTATACTGTTATATTATATTTTAATGTGAACTGCTTAGTGATTTTAATATATTAAGCAGTATAAACGTATTATAATAAAGGAAGGAAGGAAGGAAGGACAGCAGCCCTGCCCCCTGCTGAGATTAATGCGCAGCAGTGGCTGGGCATGGTGGACTCCATAGTCATGCTTGAGACCAGCTAGCAGGCCTGAAGCCCAACAGAGGCAATACCTCTATTAAAACAGTGCCTGCTATGTAATGGCACTGTATGATGCTGCATGCACATGTAACATCAGGCACAATCTTATAAGCATCTCCTCTGTGCATGAAAGAAAGAACACTTTCCAAGATGCTGCCTGCCCCATATTTCATAAATAAATAAATAAATAAATAATACTCTTTAGCTTTTGTTTCTTTTATCTGTTTTTATCTGCTTATTGTTCATGACTCCAGAATCTACTTAGATATGGAGCGGTATACAAATACTGTGAATAAATAAATAAACCTGGGCACCTTGTGAATTAATAAAAAGAGTTTTAAGGCACATGCCTATAATAAGTTTAGACAGAAAAAAGTCCTACAACTCCCAGCATTCCCCATGGAGTTGGGCTCCCCCCCCCCCATATAAACATGCATAGCATATCACCCTTAATTGATTAACAACTAAAGGCAGCACTCAAAAGTATGGCACTTTGTTCCCATCAGTCTCAAGTAACAAGTAATTTGCATCCTTTCAATATTCAGCAGTGCTAATGTTTTTGTCATTTAGGCTCAGCACGTTGCTACATTGCCAGAACTCTCATGCTAACCCCTTAGGTTTTCCAGCAGACTCAAACGCCAGAGTCTGGTATGAACTACTGAGTGTTTGTGCTAAGCAAATGCCTGATGGCTGTTCAAGGACTGAAACCGAATGTGGAGGTGCTGCTTTTATGACTGTCACCTTGAAAGATTCAGTGGGTCTGGACTCTGGAGAGACATCAGACCGTTAACAAATTTCTGCCCACCTGCAATAAGTTCTGAAGGAACGCCTCGTCCCATACGTGTCTGCCCGAACTCTGAGTGAGATCCTCTTCAGAGGTCCTTCTTATAGATCCCCCTCTAAAGGAAGTTAGGAGGGTGGCTACTAGGGGAAGGGCCTTCTTAGCTGTGGCACCCCATTTGTGGTATCAGCTCCCCAAAGAGGTGCGCCTGGCGCCCACTCTGTATTTTTTTAGGCGCCAAGTGAAAACCTTTTTATTTGCCCAATATTTTAACGGTTTATTTTTTATTCATTTTTATTATCCCACTGTACCTCTGGACTGACTCTTTTTGGCTGCTTGGTTTTATTGATTTTATATTGCTCCGCATTTTATTTTATGTTCTTTTGTTTTTAAGATGATTGTTTTTATCTTGTTTCTCTTTTGTAAACCACCCAGGGAGCCTTTTGGCTGATGGGCGGTGAACAAATATACTAGATAAATAAATAATTAAATAAATAAAGAGTATCCCTTAAAAAATAACAATAATAACCAACTAAAATACCAGTGTTCCAAGTTGGCAATACTCTTGTGCTTCGAGCCCTGTTCAAGTGTTTGCCTGAATGGGTGCAGGCTTGAAAGTGTGTACTAGGATCACCCAGGGTGGCTGGGTGACCGGCCAGATGGGCGATTCACAAATGTAATGAATAAATAAATAAATAAATAGATAGATAAATAGGATGGGTCTGTGCATGCTTACCCCACCCTGTACATCTCAGAGCATGCTGACTCTGCCCCCCCCCCCAGTTCGGACTAATTTCTCATACATCCCTAGCATGGCTCCATCCTGGTACACACTTTAAGCCCTCACATATGCAGGCAAACACTTGAACAGGACTTTGGTCTGTCAAGCAATTCAGGGAAGAAGTGTGGAACCGATCTTCCAAATGTCAAAGTCTTAAGAAGAAAGTGGCCAGCAGCACCACCAGCCTGGTTAAAACAGCAGCTTCTGCTCTTTGCACACAGAATTATCAGAAAGAGAATGAACACAAGATTGCATCATTTCAGCCTCTTTGAAATGTTTATCACCTCCAGACCGTGCTTGTTATTCCTGCACCGGGCTGACATCTGGCAATGAGGTTGGGATGAGGAGTGAGCAATGGGGAGGACCTTCTGAGAGGTTGCCAAGAAGATGCAATAATTCATTTCTCTGACATGGGACTGAACACATCATAAATGTCAAGAACTAGATTAACAGTTGGAGAGGAATGAAGGAAAATGAAGCTTTAGTTTAACCTCTAGGCTCTTTGTCACAATATGGTGTGACTTTGTGGCTTTCTCTCTCTCCTTTTGCAACAGAAACTAAGAATTGGTCTCATGGCTGCAACTGTAAGTTCAGTAGAGAAGATGCCTAAGGGGGATGTAGCAGCTCATGCATGAAGGAAAAGGAAGAAGAGCTCCTTTTAATGCAACATGATAGAAACCAGCCCAAACCATTTGAACCTACATTAGGCTACAGACTCAATAACATCTATAGCAGAAGACAGCTGGTAAGGCTGTGGGAAATGGTGATAGTTTGGGGTTGGGTTATAGAAAGGATCTTCAGACTTTGCCATCAAGGCCCAAAATGCCGAGAATACAACTGGCTGTTCCTTAGATGCCAAAGGCAGAGGATTCAGAGGCTGCCGCTTGCCAGTGCTTCTGAAATGTGGAAATACTAAATGCTGAAGCACCAACTGGAAAGTTTCTCCCAGTAGCTCCACTCTAGGGATGCATGAATCTGCCCGTTTTGATTCCTCTCAGTTTCTCATTTTTCCTATCTTATTTTCCCCCCACCATCCCTTTTCTGCATCAGTTTCAGGTTCTCATATTTATTTATTTATTTATTTATTTATACCCCGCCTTTTTTCCTGCAAGGAACCCAAGGCGGCTTACATAATCCTCCTCCTCCTCCTCTCCTCCTCCTCCTCCTCCTCCTCCTCCTCCTCTCCATTTTATCCTCACAACAACCCTGTGAGGTAGGTTAGGCTGAGAGTCAGTGACTGGGCCAAAGTCACCCAGTGAGTTTCATGGCCTGAGCGGGGACTAGAACCCAGATCTCCCAGGTCCAACACTCTCACCACTACGCCACACTGGCTCTTAAAAAAAAAAATGCTCTGCATTAAAATTCATGTGCATTTCCCCCCTCCAATTTCCCATGCCCCCTCCAACATGTCAATCAGCATTCTGTGGTCACTGAGTGTCCTCATTGTCACTAAAGCTTTTTCATACATTTGCAAACCTTGGGGTTCCCCCAAGCCTGCTCTTATCTCCTTGTGAGTATAGGAAGTATAGGAAGGCTTTTATGTTAGCCAGATTTGATGTCTTGCCCTCTATGCTCTTGAGGGGAGATATCAGGGAATACCATTTCATGATCGTCTTCTCTGTCCCTATAAGAATGGGGAAGTTAAAACTGTGGGTCATGTACTTTTATACTGCCCCTTCTACCGGGATCTTCGTAAAGATCTTATTTTACCTATTTTATATAACTGCCCAGGCAGAACTGAATTTTTTTACTTTTCCTTGCTACTCTCTGATAAGGTTCCACAGATTACTAATAAAGTGGCTAAATTTTGTGCATATGCTATAACTTGCTGTACCTTCTTAGCCTCTGACTGATATAATTTTGATGTCAAATTATGAACCCTATACACTTCAGATGTATGTTGGTATACAGCAGTTATGTTTGTAGCATGGATTGTTTTTCTGTTATAATGTTTTTTTGCTGGTTCTGGTCAATGGCCATAATAAACATTCATTCATTCATTCCTTGTGAGTGGCTACATAAAGACCCATACCATGAGAATGAGTATAGAGAGATCACCTTCTACTCTTGATATTTATCAGAACCTGAAAATCTTCTTCAGAAGTCTTCCTCCATGTACCCATGCTAGGTGAGGTGAGGTGAGGTGAAGCAGTTGGCTACTCCAGGATGAGCATGGCGATGGAGGTGTCCTGGTTACACAGGGGTCAGGCAGGTTTTAGTGAAGAGTCAAAAGCAGTCCGGGGTCAAGCCAACAGGATTCATTTAAAGAGCTCAGTACCAGACAAGGGGGTGAGCAGGGCCGGCGCTACCGCTAGGCAGACCCAGGTGGCTGCCTAGGGCGCGTGGCGGAAAGGGCGCAGAAATGCTGCGCTCCTTCCTCGCCGCCAGTGTGCTCCTGCCCCGCCTGGCCGCCTGGCCGACAAAGGCACCGGTCCAGAACCACCAGGTCTGTGCGGGGGGGGGGGATTGTGGGCGCCGGGCGGGCTCACGGTCGCGCTCGGCTTTCCTCTGCGCCCGGAGCTAGGCCGGGTCAGGAGCGTGCACGGCGGCAGCGGTGGCGGCGACCGGTAGGCAGCGGGGAAAGCAGCTGCTGGAGGAGGAGGTCGGGCGGGCGGGCGGGCGCTGGGCAAGCAGGCATTTCCCGGCTGCTTTGCTCCGGAGCCCTCCCCCCGCACGAGAGGGGGGGGCGCTAAATATAAGCCAGCCTAGGGCGCCAAACTGCCCTGCACCGGTCCTGGGGGTGAGTACAAACACAGAGCAGTCAGAAGTCCAGGCCAGCAAGGTATTAACACAGTACCAAGCAAGGAAGAGAGTCCAAACACAAAGTCACAAGACAATATTTATTTATTTATTTATTTATTTATTATATTTATGAATCGCCCATCTGGCCAGACATCCGGCCACTCTGAGCGATGTACAGTCCAATAAAACACAAGAGGGGGGGAACACACACACACAATATAAAACACAATTAAAAACAGTACAAAACTTAAAAATCCTAATCCACCCCATATTCCCACTTGAAAAGCCATGTTTTTAATGCCCGGCGGAAGCTAATCACAGAAGATCCAGCAGAGGGTGAGCTAGTGAGTCAAGGCAAGAAAATCAGGGTACAGAGCTCATGTAAACACATTGTTCCAGCTCCCCTTTCTGCTGAGGACTGAGGCTTATAAACTGGAACTTCCGGAGACCCACCCAGAATTCAGCTGCAGAATATCAGAGGGTTCTGGAAGACATCCTCTTCATGAAGAGGGCTCTACTCACAAGGATTCTTTTACTCACAAGATTTCCTGAGCAACCATTGACTTTTCTCACTAGGGATGCATGGAAATTCCATTTGGGGGGGGGGGCTGAAATCTCAATTGATTTTTCTGGTTTGGCCCTAGCAAATTTCATTCTGTTTCCCCCCCCCCCCCCACTGGCATCGATTCAATCTGTAACGAGTCAATCCAGTATGAAGATTCCTTAAAAAAAAATGCTAGCAATTTGCACAAGTTGGATCCTTTTGGGGAGATGGGGATCTTGAAATTCGCTCAAATGGGGGTCGTAATTTTTTTCCAACTTTTAAAATTGATGGTCTTGCACAAATGTACACAGTTGCAAGTCCACCGGCCTGCTATGTAGCCCTGCAGAGGCATATTCCCCCCTTCTAAATATCCTCAGTTTCATCCTCTCCACACATTACTTCATTTAGCCCAGCAGAGCCATATTCCCTACTTGTCAAAAAACTTGTCAATTTCATCCTCCACTTCAGGGTTGAAGCAAGTTCACCAGGTGTTTTTTTAAAAATGTTTTTTAAAAAATACAACCCCATTTACACAAATTTCAAGATTTCCCCCCCCCCCCGCTATAAAGATGCAATTTGTACAAATTACCATTTGCGCAAATGGCAGGTCCCCCCCCCAAAAAAAAAATGTGCAAAAGATTTCTGGAATTGCTTTCCAGAACAGAAACACTGCAGAATCCCAGCGGGCTTAAACGGAACAGAATTCCCAGCATTGCACATCCCTACTTTGCACAGAGATGGATCTGGCCTGTTCCTTGAGATGCTGCCACTCTTGGGAGCTAGGTGGTCACTAAGCTTCCATCTCAGAAGCAGAACTCTCCTCCTCTTGTGGGGAAGGACACACAGACACCTCCCCCAAGGGCCCAGGCTCCACCTGGTCCATGTCCTGGACTGGTCTCCTAGCATGGGCTGCTCCTTCCTGTGGTTTATCTTCAGGAGCTCTAGCAATACTCTGAGAAGGATTCCTCCAGCATAGGCATGAGATGTGGGACTGTGACAGGCAGCACCCCAGTTGCAGAATTGCCTCCCCAATTCTCACCTGGCACCTTCTTTACAATCTTTCCAGTGCCAGGGGAAGATCTTTTATTTCAACCAGCCCTTTTAAACAACATGTGTTTAAAGAGAGAGAAAAAATCTGGACTCTTAACTGTTGAGTTGTGTTCTCTTTTATATCCTAAGCTGCTAAAGTGTGGTTGTTGTTTTTTCTCCTCTCCTAGAATGAAAGGTTTTATGCTGCCTTTTATTATGTCCATTGTTGTGTTGAAGATAATCATTGCATTTTGTTTTTAATATTGATTTTTATTTTTTGCTTCTGTGAGCTGCTCAGAGAGCATCCATATGATGATGGAGGCCATATAAATTCAGTAATACATAAAATAGATTTACAGGATCTTGTATATTTTGTAGTTCATGACCTGTAAGTAAGTGTCATTCAGCAGTTGGGTGGGCTGCTCTGCTCTCATAGTGGGTCTTCACATTCAGAAGTGTCAGAGCCCTTCTGGCTACCTTTGACTTAGCAGCTGTAATGTCACAGAGGGGCTTGGCTTCCTATGGATGGATAGGCAGCTGAGTTCTAGGGGCAACTTAGAACTGAAATGCTAAGGTCACTGAGCAACTTTGATCAAAGCCATGGAAGTATAGCCTACAGGACTCAATGCTTTCCCCACCTCAGCCCTCTCTCTGAACTACGTAACTCTTCAGGGCAAAAAAATATATCTCCTGCTTAAACATGAAAAACCATAAACATATCTTGTTCCAAATGAACAGAACAAGACAACTGTTGATAAAATGTGTATCCCTGCTTATTGGGATCCCTTCTTTGTACCTGTGGTGGTGGTGGGAGCAAGATAATCAGCCTCCTTCTTTGCATGGCTGGTGATGTGCCCATCTTCACTGTGGTCAGGCCCTGCCCATGAGCCAACCTGCTGTAATGGGTTTAAGGGGTGTGGCCTGAGAGAGGACTGGAGAACCTTCTCCCTCCGGTCCATTCTTAGGCCATAAATCAGGGTCCTGGCCTGGGGGTTTGGCAGTGACCTGGCTGGCATCTCCACCTACCCACCCTTGTTTCCTACCTATGGACAAAGGTTACCTGCCAGTTGATGAGGGTGGAAAAGAATCTTGCCCGCATTCACAATTGGTATTGGAATGGCAGTGCATGCAGGGGTGCGGGTTGCCTTCCTTGTACTGTAGTAATATTTGAGGTTTATTGTGTAATGTGTTCTATATTACTGTCACAGCTCTTTGTAGCAGGTGCTTGAAGCACTGAAACAGACCTATAGCAGGGGTAAGCAGGGGTGGGCTCCGAGTCCCTGCTCCCCGCTGCAGGTCCCCTTAAGTAATTTTGTAGTATTGATTCAAGGCCCCAACTCAGTTTGGGGCTGGCATGCCTGACACACACATGGTGCAGGAATGGACCACAGTATAAGAGCAATGATGTTTTGTGCCTGAGATTCCTGCCAGTCCACTCCATCCATTCTCCTAGGATGTTGGGCAGCCTAGTGGTGGTATTGGTCAGCAGCTGGGCTGTTCAATGACTGGATACTTGCCCTGTGCCATGACAAATTCTGTGAACTTGTAGTTCACTGTCAATAGTAGTTGAGGCCATTTTAAGACCATTTCAGTCTATGTGTAGTGCTTGGTCCTATGTCTTTCCCTGTTGCCTGAGGTGGGCACAACACCTATGCAATAAAAGAAAAAAGGGGGAATAAGAATATACATTATATGGTATCATCTCTTCCCCTTCTACCATTCAACTCTCTACTCAGATAATACATTTATAGGGATGCATTTTCTTTAACTAAAATATGAGGTGTAAAAAATTACAAAAAACAGGGGATTCAAAAGATTTAATCAAATATTGACCTATTTATTTGTTTGTTTATTTCATTTCTATACCGCCCAATAGCCAAAGATTTCTGTAGCGCTGAGCTGTTGTCCAAGGCAATGGGTAGTCCTAGAGAGTTTTGGGGCAGTGTATAAAATCTTTCAGGTGTTGGATTTGGCATGGGTTGCTGAAAAGATCACTCGCTTTGAAATTTTATTTTGCTCGAGCCAACACTTGCCTGAAAACAGGTAGTGCCTTATACCAACTCAGAATACTGAGTCTGTCTAGTCCAGCATTGCTGCCCGCACTACTCTGATTGGCAGTTGCTTTCCAAGGTCACAGGAGAGTTCTAGGGATGGGCATACAAGCAAAACTCAAGGTAATCAAAGTTCTCCAAATTCCATCTCGAAGCTCGTTCTGACTCAAGTCTATAATCAGATTGCGAGCTTTTTTCTCTTTTCACACAAAAAATCCATGTGCATTGTTGTGCACATTCCCCCCCCAAATGTAAGCATCAATTGTGCACATGTTTGACATGTACGTATTCTTCTCCCATTGATTAAAGTGTACATGTGAGCCTTTTTTCAGAAGTACTGCATTCTTTAATGAATATATTTCAAATTTACACATGGTGCTGGACACAATTTTTTGGTCCAAAAATCAGATTGCAAGCTTGGAAATGCATGGACTTTGACCGCAGATTGTGCCCGAAGTCCATGTTTGATCCAGAAGGTGTGAACTGGGTAAATCCTGAACAAAAATGGACAGAAACAATTTTCTCATACATCCCTAGTACCGTCTGCCCCATCTGATCCTTTTAACTGGAGATGCCAGGGATTGAACCTGGGACCTTCTGTAAGCCATGTATGTGACCTACCACTGAGCTATGTTTCTCCTCTTAACTGCTGTGGAATGGAATTGTAGGACTGGGGGTGACCTCTCCTACACCTCCATGACTAATCAGAGCCATTTTGTTTCCATATTTGGTTATTCCCCTCTCTTAGTGGCTGAAGTGAGTAAATAACGCAGGAACTTGTTCAACTTTCCAGAGTTTATTTTCCACTTCATACTCCAGACATTGGGGCTAGCCTGAGGCAATGTTTCTAAACAAGTAGCAAATGCCAGGAAAATTAGTGCTGGGTTATTTTTTCCCCCTTCAAAACAAAGCACAATGTTGAAATTCAATGTGCATTTTATCAAGGATTTTTGTTTTGTTTTTGAAGTTGTATGACCTTTGAGTGACATTTACTCTGTACTTTTGCTTCAGCAAACTATTCCGCACCTTAATAATTAGAAGGAGGTAAAAAAAAACTTGTGGCAGGAAATGTATGGAAACAGTGTGCAGCTTTGTCTGTCCCCTTCCAATTTTAGGAAGGGATTACATCTTAAAGTAGTTACGTTGAACATGTCCTTTTAAAAAGTGTGCTTAGGTTGGCCACTTTTAATCTGAAGGAGGCCCAGTTGCATGTGGTACCAATTTGGATTATGCTCCTAATGTAGATTAGGGCTCTCTCCTATTTTCCTACTGAAAATCGCCCCTCCCCCAACTGGATAAATGTATGTTCCAATCATGACAAAGAAGTTAAATTTCTTGATGCCCTAAATGGCTGTGCCCTAGAACCAACAAGAGAGGAGGCAACACTGGATTTAATCATAAGTGGTGTCACCCAGGAGGACCTAGTACAAAATGTAAACGTCAAAAAATCCCAACCTTAAGTATAAACTGATGGGATCTGAGCCGGTAGTGACTGACCAAGGAAGAGAATTTTGGGTTGTGGTGGGCAGTTCGATAAAGATGTCAACCCTGAGTGCGAAAGCTGTGAAAAAGGCAAATTCCGAGTTGGGCATAAATAAGATTTATTGATTTATTGAAAATAAATCTGCCAAGATCATACTGCCCTTATACAAATGTATGGGGTGAGACCACACTTAGAATACTGTGTACAGTTCTGGTCCCAGCACCTAAAAAAGGATATTGTAGAGTTGGAAGAAGTGCAGAAAAGGGCAGCTAAAATGATCAAGGGGCTTGAGCAACTCCCCTACGAGGAAAAGTTACAACATCTGGGATTGTTTAGCTTAGAAAAAAGGCAAGTAAGAGGAGACATGATAGAGGTGTACAAACTTATGAAGTGTATGGAGAAAGTGGATATGGAAACATTTCCCCCTCTCTCATAATACTAGAACCTGGGGTCATCCCATGAAGCTGACTGGTGGGAGATCCAGGACAGATCAAAGGAAGTACTTCACGCAGTACATAGTTAAACTATGGAATTCACTTCCACAAGATGTAGTGATGGCCATCAGTCTGGCTGGCTTTAAAAAGGGATTGGACGAATTCATGGAGGAGGAAGCTATCAGTGGCTACTAGTCCTGATTGGCTATATGCTACCTCCAGTATCAGAGGCAGTATGCCTATGTACGCCAGTTGCTGGGGAACATGGGTGGGAAGGTGCTATTACACTCATGCCCTGCTTGTGACATCCTGTGGACAGCTGGTTGGCCACTGTGTGAACAGAATGTTAGACTAGATGGACCTCTGGGCTGATCCAGCATGGCTTTTCTTAAGTTCTTATGTTCAGAGCTTTGAGTGCCAGTATGTTGTAGTGGTTAGTGTTCAACTGGGACTTGGGAAATTCAGGTTCTAGTCCCCTCTCAGTCATGAAGCTCACTGAGTGACTTTGGGCCCATCACTGATTCTACGTCTAACTTACCTCACAGGATTGTTGTGAAGATAAAATGGAGATATGGCGGGGGGGGTCATTTGCACCACCTTGGGCTCCTTGGACTTGGAGGAAAGGTGGGAATGATATACCGTAAATGCAATAAATAAATAGTCAAATTAATTGTGCAATAGAAAAACTTTGTTTATTCTACTGATCATATCTGCAGTCCTATTCAGGCATTCTCCCCTCTTCCCATGGGGGAGGGGGGTGGGGATGAAGTGAGTTGACTGCACCCGCTCTGCCAGGTACTTGTTGTCACACACTTCATTGCCTTCCACATTTTGAAAATATGAACTTCTGCAGTAGGGACCCTTCTTATCTTGCCAAAGTTCTCCAAATTACATCTCGAACCTTATTCCAACTCGAGTCCATATCAGAATGCAGGCTCTCTTTTTTTCCTCGAATGAAAATCCATGTGTATTTTTCCAAATGTATGCATCAATTGTGCACATCTTTGAAATGTATGCATTTCCTTCCATTGCTTAGAACATATTTGTGCATATTTTTCAAAAGTATGCCTTTCTTCATGCGCATTTTTCAAATGTATGCATGTTTTCAAATGCAATTTTTTGGGGGGTGCATACATCACATGGGAAGCTTGGAAATGTATGGACTTCCACCACAGATGACATCCATGTTCGGTCTGAAAGTTGCAAACTGGGTAAATCCTGATCAAAAACAAACTGAAATGCATTTCTCATACATCCCAAGCCTTCTTTACTTGTGCAGGCTTCCCAGGTTATTTAGAATCCTGATTTTCCAGGATTCTATATCAAGCAGGAATCCTCCCAAGTAGAAAAGACTCTGACGACAAAGTGATGAAAATGGTAGTTACTTTATTCCCAACTCAAGGATGGAAAGTGGAATATCGGTGGTCAGTATAAGAGGTTTAAAGACGTTCTTAAGACTAATCTAAAAAAATGCAATATAAACATTGAGAACTGGGAAGCTCTGGCCCATGAATGCTTTAACTGGAGGTTGGCCTTTCACAAAGGTTCTATGGACTTTGAAGAAGCCCAAGTGCAAGGTGAAAGGGAGAAACGTGCTAAGCGAGAAGCATGTCAAACAAATCCTTTACAGGACCATCTTCCATCTAGTAACCTGTGTCCTAACTGTGGGAAGCTGTGTGGATCTAGAATTGGCCTCCACAGTCACTTACGGACCCATCACTAGAGTCTACACAATTTTATACAATTTCCTCTTTACATTATTTTATTTTTGTAATTTTATCCTGGAAGACAATCTTACTTGGTCACGAGTGATCGCCTACTACCATAGAAATTTAGCTGTACTTGTGTTAATTGTGGCTAAAGTCTTAAACATTTCTCTCTCTGACACTTTGCATCAGAAATGGGGAATGTGTGGCTCTCTGGATGTCATTGAACTGCCACTACCATAATCTCTCACCGTCGACTATGCTGGGTAGGGCTGATGGGAGTTGCAGTTGACCAACATCTGGAGGGCCACCCTCTCCTCATCCCTGCTTTACACACTCACACATTTGACATTCTGAGACAGGAAGAAGTTAAGTATAGCAAATCCCAATGTAGGGAATACAAAAGGAGCCATAAGTATGTACAGAAAGATCAGGCAGGGGGTAGGCAGGAAATGACCACCATTGACTATGGCTGCTTGAGGAATGGGAACTTTGTGAATTATGATATGAATTCCTAATCTGCAGCTACCTAATCTGCCACTACCAGACAGATGTGTGGATTGAAACTTAATTATCTACTGGGTTTTGCAGTTCTCATATGTTCTGATGTAATTCTCATCTTTAAAAAAGCATCTACCTGCATTTTTAGAATACATATTTTACAGAAAATACTTTTAAGTGTACAAATTTAAATGGAAATTTTAGCATAGAGTTTTGATTTGTTTTTTGTTTTTTTTAATGCAAATAAATGCAGACAGAAGACAAAATGGATTTACAAGTTGCACATATGAGATAATGGCACGGAGCAGAAATGGATTGCTTCATCACTCCCACTATGGACATGCCCATTCACCAGCTCTGTAAGTGTAACAAGTGTCAATTGATAATTATGGCAAGCAATAAAAAAATATTTATTTGAAATCTAATTAGTGTCATGTATAGAATGCTGAGATAATGTAAACTCCATGTGCAATGAATGTAATTTGAAGGTATTTGTTTCCATCATGGTTCCCATGAGCATAGGGATAGACAGATACCACTTTATCCCACATTCAGATTTTGTAAAATTTAAAGTGCTTTCCATCCCAAATATGAAGAAATCTTCAAATTTGGGTACTTAGGAGGGGGGGGGGAGGAACCAAAATGACATTCTCACCCACTCACTGACCAAATCCAATTGGTACAGTTATAACCAGCATTGAGAAGAACATGATGTACTTGACTGCCACGTAGCTGAGATGCATTTATGCCATTTTGCCTAATATACACATTTTTGCAAGCCTTTTCCCTAACGTAATGCATTTTTGAATGTTATTTTCCCAAGGATAATGCATTTCTGAATTCCATTTTTATCAATACTGTATATGTTTTTTTCTGCACATTTTTAAATTGAAAAACTCCACTGCAAAATTTGGAGAAGTGCAAATTTTGGAGGATAACTGATTTTTGGTTTGTGCATCAGTTTGAAGGTGTGACATTAGGTAAGTTCACACTGAAATATGAACCGAATGAATTTCTCCCCCTTCTCTAGATGTGACCATCTCAACTGAAGTGATAGGGCTGTGATGCAGCTTTGCCACCTCTGAGAACTAGGTCTGAGCCAACCCCAACCAATCTGGGCTCGACAGTGACTATAGGAGAGTTCACATTGACTCCTCCTCCACATGTTTAATGAATGCTCATGGGCTGTACATTGGCCTAGCCTCATTCACTGCTCGAACCATTTCCTATCTCCCTTCTGCCATGATGGATGTCCAATGTAAATTCATGAGAATGAGTTCATACAGATGTACATTCAGAAAACTTGTACACTGCATGAGGCACTCTGATTGAGCTATCACCTAAAAATAGGAAAAAAATGTTTCTACACTCTGTTTAGAATGCAGAAGTACAGCATGGTAGAAATGAGGAAAGAGAGATAACTATATATTTGCAAGTGAGTTTGCTCTCTAATAAGTCAGTATTTATAAAGGAAATAAATTATGATTTTTCTCTTAATGAAACATTGCATTAGCCCCTCGGCATATCAAATTAAGTACTGCAGTTAAGGTTAAAGATCTAGGAAGACCTTTCCCTTCTCTCCCCATCCTACAAATATCTTTTTTTCAGAAGCTCATTAGCATAACCAATGGAAGACTCTGGCACATTACCATATTGTGAATATTTGATCTCCCATACTGGGAAATGATGAAAAATTAATTGGTCCAGATGTGTCCATCCTGGCAATGGACAGATGTTCATTTTACACACCATTTAGGAATTACCAGTGCAGCTGAATGCAGGATGATAAATAAAATACCTAAGACTAAGTGATAAAAAATAGTGTGTATGTATGTCTCTCTGTGTTGAGGGACCTAATCCTTTGCTTTTCTAGTATAAAGGCCATATTAAATAGGATGCTAAATGTGTCAGTTTCAATCACATCAGTTTAATAATACTAATAGCTGGGAGCTACCCCTTTTCAGCTTGCAGCTCCTTTGCTATTCTCTACCAGTCCAGGTTTAAGGTTCTGGTACTTGTGTACAAAGCCCAAAACAACTTGGAACCAGGTTACCTGAGAGAGCACGTCCTCCCATACCAACCTGCCCAGTCACTGAGGTCATCAGATGGCATGCTCCTGGTGGTTCCTCATGGACCTTTGGCCTGATTGGAGTCCACCAGGAGAAGAACCTTCAGTGTGGTGGCTCCATTTCTGCAGAACTCCCTGCCTCTGGAGGTCAGGTAGGCTCCAACATTGTGCTGCATTCGGCACCTGCTGAAGACCTCATGTTCTGGGAAGCCTTCTCTGCTGTCCAACCAATGTTACATTGTTTTCAATGTATAGTTTCTTTTATCTTTTTATTGTTCACTGCTCCGGAATCTACTTAGATATGGAGCGCCCGGTATACAAATATAAATAAATAAATAATATTTCTTTTCATTGGGACTGACTCACACCAGTGGAGGAGCTTTTACTCTTCCCTCACCCACCATAGTCCCAAGACCAAACGCCAACTTCAGTGGATCGGTCATGTTGTTCGAATGTCTGACTGCCGTCTCCCAAAGCAGTTACTTTATTCCCAGCTCAAGGATGGAAAGCGGAATATCGGGGGTCAGCATAAGAGGTTTAAAGATGTTCTTAAGGCTAATCTAAAAAAATGCAATATAAACATCGAAAACTGGGAAGCTCTGGCGCGTGAACGATCTAACTGGAGGTTGGCCTTTCACAAAGGTTCTATGGACTTTGAAGAAGCCCGAGTGCAAGGTGAAAGAGAGAAACGTGCAAAGCGAAAAGCGCACATCAAACGAATCCTTTACAGGACCATCTTCCATCTGGTAATCTGTGTCCTCACTGTGGGAAGCTGTGTGGATCTAGAATTGGCCTCCACAGTCACTTACGGACCCACCGCTAGAGACTACACAATTTTCTTTAGAATTTCCTCCTTTAAAATTTTTTCTTTTTGTAATTTTTTTATCCTGGAAGACAATCTTACTCGGTCACGAGTGATCGCCTGATGATGGATTCCATTGGACTTAATTGGAGTGAATTAACACAACCGGTAGCTGTCAATTCTAGGGTTGCAATTCCAGGTATGTATAGATTTATGAAGAGTTAAGTACTAAACAAGAAGGACCTTAAAAGATCTACAGGTTACAGCAGGAAATTTGCACCAGCAAAACCAGTCCTGATATTTATGTATCCACACACATTTCCCACGATATCCCCAGGTATTTCCAGATAACAAATTTCTGATTCTATCCCAGGTATTTCCAGATAACAAAAATGGTTGTTGGTTCAGTTACTCAGTGGTCTACAAATTAAATAAGTAAATAAATGTATCTATAGAGAGTCTCCATAGACCCTAGCCAGCACCACTGGCATTCTATGTCATCCGCACATAACGGGATGGGGGAACTGCTGCCAAGGTCAGTGTGTGTGTGTGTGTGTGTGTGTGATATCAGACTAAGATAACACATAGGGCAGAATCCAGTGGGGCACTTATGACCCTGCTGATTCTTTTCCGCCCTGCCAATTCCCTTCCACAAGAAGTAGGTCCCGCCAATTATGTTGCACTAAGTGGGAGCCACCGCTTACACAAGGGAGATTCAGCACTTCCAAAAAGAAGCCCCAAATGAGCAGAAATGCTAATTTCTGGAAGGAGGTAGGTTAAGAACATAAGAAGAGCCATGCTGGATCAGACCAAAGTTCCAACTAGTCCAGCATTCTGTCCATAGTGGCCAACCAGCTGCCCATGGGATCCCACAAGCAGGGCATGACTGCAACACCACCCTCTCACCCATGTTCCCCAGCAACTGGATACTGGAGTGAGCTCTGCCAACCTGCCTCCTTCAGAAGTGAGCATTTCTGCTCATTTCAGGTTGCCCTGGTAGAGCTAACTTTCCATTGCTAATAATCCAGTAATAATAGTTACTGGAAATTAAGAAGCTTTTACATTAGGGGAAAAATGTATAGTGGAGGGAGTACATAACCTCTGGGGATATTAACATATGAGAAAGAACATGTTTTTAAAAGTTCATAGAATAGCACAGACACAAGGGATGATAGCTTATCACTAGTGTAGTTATGGGCGCTATCTAAGAGGCAACCTCAACTCTGGGGCAACCACCTTCCAACTACAGCAGTAACGACACTAGCTGGAGAGAGAAAAATGCATTTTCCCAGTGAGAAAATATAGTATGGGCAGTGCAATCCCAGGAGGGTGCCCACAACCCTCCGAACCCAAAGGATTGTGGGCATCCTATGCAGGGAGGGAGGAGCACGGCAGATAGGATATCCTCCGCACTCTCCTCACCATGAAAAACATCTAGATGGCCGATTTTGTCCGTCTACATGTTTTTCTTCTCCTCGTGAGGAGCCTCAACCCCTTTCTTCCCACCCCCAGGAATGCCCCCCATGGGGTAACCAAATGTGTCCCCCCCCCAGACAAGGTCAGGGGCACATAGGATTGTGCCCTTACAGTGCTGGGAAAGACGCCTTATCCAAGGTTTGTTGGTTTGTTTGTTTGTTTTGATTTGAACCCCACCTTTTCCCCAAGAAAATGGCACTCAAGGCAGCTTACAATCATTGGAAATTTTTTTAAAAAAAAATAATTACTTGCTTAATTTATTTATTTATTTAATATATTTATTTACTGCCTATCAGCCAAAAGGCTCCCTGGGTGGTTTACAAGAAAAACAAGATAAAAACAATCTTAAAACCAAAAACATCATTAAAATAGAAATATAAATACATTATAATACAATAAAAGAAAGCAGCCGGATGAATCAGACCGGAGGTACAGCAGTGATAATAAAAATGGGAATAAAAATCTAACCATTAAAATATTGGGTAAATAAAAAGGTCTTCACCTGGTGCCTGAAGGAATAAAGAGTAGGCACCAGGCGCACCTCCTTGGAGAGTTGAGAAGGCCCTTCCCCTAGTAGCCACCCTCCTAGCCTCTTTTGGCTTAAAACAACAATAAAACAAATACATTCAAATGCATTTAAAAACATAGCAGTAGCAGAATAAAAACAGACCCGACCCAACAGACCAGCTCAGATGCCAAAGGCCTGCTTGGGGGGGGGGACCCTCTTAGCTTGCCAGTGGAAGGACAGCAGAAATGGAGCCGACCTAGACTCCCTTGGCAGGGAGTTCCTGGGAACATCCACCGAGAAGGTCCTCTCTTGCCTCACCAGCAAATGCACCTGTGAAGGTGGCAGTACTGAAAGAAGGGCCTTTCTCAAATTGTTGTTGTTGTTGTTGTTGTTATAAGATGGGATCATTAATAGCTTGGCCAAGTCATACAGCGTACAAGAGACAGAGTGTAGATCCTTCAACAATGCATACTGCTCAGGCAGTGATCTTTGGTATAAGACTAAAGAGTGCCATGTCTGACATTATTTTCATCTGCAAAATGTTGGAAGGCTTGGCTGTAGTCAGTTCTGCAGGTTCTGGTTACTAAGCTGACCCACCATATTTTAAACTGATCTTACACTGTAGCCACCTCCCACCCTCCCACAGCTGCCAAACTGTATTGTTAAGTGGAACCTATGGATCGCTGATGAATTCCATCTTTGCAAATTCTGATACGAACTGACCCAATCTACAGCTCCTGGATTACGGTAACTTGTTCCATTTGCAATAGGACCTAAATTCAACTAATTAGTGTGGCTACTACAACCCAATATGTTTAGAGGGGGGGGGGGATACATTTAAAGGTACTTATCTACACATTTATTTAAATGGACATTTGGGGGCAGAATTTTTAAATAGTCAAATTCATGGAGAAACAGGATGGAATGAATATATGGGTGGATACATGTGAAAGTGACATGAGCTGGAAATGGACTAGTTCACCCATCCCTGAGCGTCTCAGGAGCATTTACCATGTGGTATTTCTGAACATACCACATAATACAATGGTAGTTTTGCTCTGACTGATATCCCAAACATTTGTTGCTCCAGGAGCACTTGTCTCTTTAGAAATTATTCCTCCTTCTTCTCTGTTATGCTTGTCCAATGTAGCACTCAATGCTTTAGAGCCTTATAGATAAAATTGTCTTTGTCAGTCCACACTTCTTGTCATGCCTGGAGAAGGTTTTACTGCCACACAAAACTATGCAATGCCCCAGTGTTTAAAAAAGATCTATCACTCGATCATCAAATCTTTATAGTCTCTTTGTATGTTCACTTGCAAAGCAATGATGGCTTCCAGAGCAGGAAAGTGAAAGAGATAGATGGGACAATGACTACTAATGAATGTCACCCAACTGGGATCCATTTATATTCTGACATTATTTAGTAGCTAAGGATGATTGCTCCAGTCTTCCCATGCAATGTTTTCTATACAAATTTACAATTACAGAACAACATTTGCCCATAAAAAGAATCTGCCCTGGGCATGTCTATACCACAAATTCTCAGACTTCCTCGGGGATGGCAGTGACAGTTTAACTGGTTTAAAATGGGTTTGCATTTGCAGTGTAAATGTGCCTGAAGGATGTTAAGAGAGGCTGGGAATTTTGCATGTGGTTCTTGGCAGTGGGTTAAAAATTTCCAGGCTGGTCTACATCATGGATGGTATGATGGGGAGGAGGATGCAGGGCAGGTGGAATAAAATGGCAATTTAATTCCCAGGGGGGGGGGGAGCAATATGGTCCATGCAAGTGACACCATTTTTGCTGATGTGCCACTGCCAACATTTTGAGCCAGGAGAGAACAGAGGAGCATTTAAAAAAAAAAAAGCTTGCTGACAAAGCTTATACATGCCATGCTGATTCCATGCACAGAAAAATTGTTCCCCTGAAAAAAAATCACTTGAATGCCACCCTGCCCCCATTCACTGCTTGCAAATTTGGGTGGGTGGGTGGTTTAATGAGCCCTATATTGGGACACAGCTTGGAAGAATTTAGGTGAATGTAACAGAATCCAGCCAAGATTCTAACAGATATACATTATTGGTGCAGATGCTGGTAAAGCTCAACATATGAACATCCTTCTCTGACTTAACCCGCTCCCACTGGCCAGATCCCGAACCCCGTAGAAACAGGAGGAGGCCCTTGCTTGCAAAACTCAAAAACCTTGGCTGTAATTGACAGTTTGGTGATATGAAGCATTCAGCCAGGCAAATGTTAGCTAATCTGGTGGATACTCCCCTGGGATACTTTGCTGCCTAAGATTTGGTGTCTGAAAATGACAGCTCTGCAGCTGAGGGCAGTTCCCCATACTCACTGTAATTGCTATTAAAATGTTGATGCTAACAAACAAAACAGAGAATTAACAGCAACCGTTTGTCAGAAAGGACTAGAGAGGATGACATAAGTAGCAGCCTGGATATGGGCAGTTTCTCTCACACTCATCCGCTGCTCACACCTCCCTCTTCCAGTAACCCTTCCCAACCTCCCCCCTTTCCATGCCAATATTCAGATATGTAAGTCTCACATAAAGCTATACAGAGATCCCTTCCCTCCATATTTATCCTCCTGCCTTCAGCAGACATTAAACCCAGGGAATTATTTAGCAAGTTTATGGGAAGTCACAATGATTTATCAACACCAAAGGGGAAAATAGCCCAATTTCTCAGCAGCGGAGGGGGAAAAAAATCCTTTGAGCATAAACAGATTGCACTATTTATACATGAAAATATTTTCTGCATCTATAAACTTACTACATCCAAGTATTTTAATTAATTGCAGCAGTTGCTATGGAAACTCTCCTAATTCAATTACCCTATGAGGCAGTGCTGCACATTTAAAACCATGTGAAAGCAGGTAGCTCTTTTGCTGAATTAAGAGTCAAAATAAGGCACACTGGAACTAAAGCATTTTGTCAGCCATCAGCAGCAGCCACACCCATTACAGTCAATCGAGGCCTTCTAAATATAACACTAATGCCATATGGCGGGGCAATATAGTGGAGTTGGTGAAAGGTGGAGAGGACGAGGTCATAAAGTAGGAGCAGAGCTGCTAGAACAGGTCAAGTGGAGAGCAGGAAGTCACAATGTAAAATGGCAGCAGTGTGCAAATTGCTCAGGCAACATTTCTTCAATAGGAAAAAAAAAAAATCAATTGTGTTACCAGCCTCAACACAATGATCCCACCCCTCTATCTATCCCTGAATTCCAGAGATGAATTTGAAGAGGCACTTCAGCAATTGGGGCAGAAGCAGCGTGCAAAATTTGCCCGAAGCTTCAGGGCTGCTGACTCCATTTCATGGCAGTGGTGGGATGGTTTCTCTCCACTAGAGGCAACCATCCCCCCTCCCCAGAAACTCATGGGGAACAACACTACATCACAACATAACCTCCTTCTCTGGGGCACTGGGGAAGGGGGAATGGTGGTTGCTGACAGATGGCCGTCAAGATGAACCTTGCTGCCAATTGCAGCAGTGGCACATTAAGGAAAAAAAAAATAGAAATGAAGAAAAAGAAAGAACCATCGCACTGCTCCCACAATGCGGTAAGGAGACCCAAACGTTTGGGTGAATTTTGCCCATTCCCAGAAATCATCCCCTTCCCCCTAATTTTGAGGTGAAAGTTCTCTTTCGACTAAAAGCTATTTCTGTTAGGCCAATAGCTATCAGGCATGTAAACGACTCCAAGTAAGGGCTTGGGATGCTGAAGGGTAAGAAATCACTGCCTTCTGGTTCCAGAATAATGTGATGGGAATTAGGTGATAGAATTCTGAGGTGGTAAAATAGACTGCACCGCTTCAGATGGGGGTGTGGGGATCACTTTTCTGAATGTTCTCTTCAGGCCCATTCACAAACAGTTCAATGTTTTCAGGCTTTCTTGGTAAGCTTTCAGAAAAAGCTTGTCTGTTTTCTGAGAGCTCTCTCTCGGCTTGGAATGTCATGTACATTCCTGCTGCAAATTGTCATATAATATGTTCACCCTACAGCATCAGCCATGGCATACAGCTGCCTAGAAATTCAACTCCCCCTCCCCAAAGCAAACTTACTGGAGGACAAATGAAGGTTTTAAATCTGGATACTCATAAAACAAGGAACAGTCAAGATAATTGAATAATAACCCCCAATAGAGAAAGCGAGTGGAACCCTGCTAAAAGATGGTTTCAGGGTGGAGGGCTTCTGTTGGTCAGACGATCTAGTTGCATAGTTCATGACAATCAATGAGAGTTTAATCAAGAGTGTAAGGAGTGAACATTAAAGAACTGTTATGTGCATCACAAATAGTAACACATAGGAATGGATGGATCACTCTAAATTGATGGATCAGTTTTGCAGGAATGGATGGATCAGTTTTGCATGTGTTCATTCATAAATCCATTACATCCTGGATTTTGTAAAAATATGAATTTTTAAAAAAGCATTAAAAACTTTCATTTATTAATTTATAGGAGTTAGGATATTCTGTGATAAATCTCTGCTCAGAATTAATCTAATATAAGACAATCACAAGAAAATTCACACTTAAATGCTTACTCAAATAAACAGTAGCACACATTTTGTCCTAAAATACTTATTTTATTTATTGATTTATTTGATGTATAAATTTTAAAAAAATGGCACTCAAGGTGGCTCACAAAACAATTTAAAATGGATTAAAAGAATAAAACATATTAACATAAAATAAAAACATAACAATTGCAGAATAAAAACAACACCCAACCCACAGACCCACTTACAGGCCAAAGGTCTTCTTGAATAGAGCAGTCTTTGCCTGCCATTGGAAGGAGAGCAGAGAGGGAGCTAAGCTAGCCTTCCTTGGGAGGGAGTTCCACAGCCTGGGAGCAGCCACTGAAAAAGCCCTCTTGCACATCATCACCAAATGCACTCTGATGGTGGTGGTTTCCAAAGAAGGCAAAGACAGAAACAGGAGGAGATAAGGTGGTTTCCAAAGAAGGGCCTTTCCAGAAGATCCTGAGGACCAGGGAGGCTCATATAGAAGAAAGCGGTCTTTCAGGTAGTCTGGTCCCAAGCCGTATTTTTCTACACATTTTGTCTTAGAATACATTTTGTCCTAAAATACATATCTTTGTACACTTTGAAACCTTTTATGAGCTGAGAACTGTACCACAAAATTCAGAGAAGTGAGTAATCTGAAGGACAACTGCATCCCAATCCATGTAAAAGTGTGCAAATGTGTATCTGGGAGCCAGTTGTGACATAGTGGTTAGAGTACTGGACTGGGACTTGGGAGACCCAGGTTCTAGTCCCCACTCAGCCATGAAGCTCACTGGGTGACTTTGGGCCAGTGTCTGACTCTCAGCCTAACCTACCTCACAGGGTTGTTGTGCGGATCAAATGAAGGGGTGGAGGATGACAACGTAAGCTGCCTTGGGTTCCTTGCAAGAGGTAAAAAGATAGGATATAAACGTGATAATAAATAAATGTATACATACATAAAATGTATTAGTCTGGGAGATTTGAATCAAGTCGCTTTAAAATGTTAACCAAACATAGCCCTCAGGAATCCCTAGTAACAAGACCTTCTTTCCTCTCCACATAGCACAGTCCCAATCAATCATAGTCTCCCCCCACCCTTTATTTTTCAGTGAAGGGAGATCTGACTCCTGCCTAAAGGCAATGCCTTCTGTTTTCTTTGGAACACCCCCACACACACACGCCTGCTCCTCAATGTTGTGTTCTTTTGCTTTCACAGGATGATTTGCCAGTCAATTTCAACTATTGGAAGCTTACATCGGCTTGTTCAGAATAGTAGTTGTAGTAGCAGAACAGTCGGGGGCCAGCATCCCAATCATGGCACGTTTGACTGTTGATAAAAGCCAGAAATCAAAAGTTTGACAACAATGGCAATCATTTTAAGCAATAAATACTTGTGTGAGCAGTTAGATTTTTCTCTTTCACTTTTTCATTAGAAAAGCTTGATCTTGGTAGAAAATTCATCAAAGCATTCTTCTGTTTTCTAAATTGTTTTGTTTTTAAAGAAAACAGAGGTGGAGGAGGGTGAATCTTGAATTCTAAGCATTCAAAAGGAGCGCTGCGATTTTTCCATCAGTCTCTGGATATAAGGCTGACTGATTAGCACAGTTATTGTTCAGAGAACAGCAGCTCAAAGTTGTTATTTAACTGAAAGGTGAGGGGTTTTCATGTTTGAATGCCTCTCCCCTCCCCACACGTACAGAAATAAAATTCTCTTCACATTAATACAAGGCTGATGCAGAGAAGGGTTTGGTCTAGGGATGTGTGAGGAGCTTGATAGGGGGGGGGGTGGAAGCTCGGCAAGCTTGCCAGGCAGGACCTCCCTGAGCTCTGCTTGAACTACCTTTCCCCAACTCGACTCGTGTTCTCGCGAGCTGAGCCAGGGAAAGAGACTTCTGAGTTCTCCGGCTCTATATTATTTACATAGAAAATGGGGCGTCAGATACGGCATTTACAGAGAGTATAGCATAGTATACATTAAAAATGGCAGCATTTACACAAACTGCGGCCATTTTTTACATATAATATTACACTATATTCTACATAAACGACGTAGAGCCGAGGAACCCGGAAGTCCAGCGAGCGCCAACTGAGACGCTCGCTGGAGGCTCGGCTCGCACGGCGGGAGTGCTGCTCGCTGAGCTCCCCGCGAGTCGTGTGCTGGACTGGGCGCCCATTCATAGTTTGGTCTAGTCTTAATTTTACCTACTGAGCTAGGAGGGTCCCCCGCCCCCCGCCATAGGATGGCTAGGGATGGAAGGGAAAAAAAACGTTATGCAAACTCTCCTCATTTTGCACTTTCAAATCAATACAGAAATCAAAACTCAGTTGTCCTTTGAAATAGAGGTGGATCCAACCTGGATCGGGAGCCCTCCGCGTCCCCGACTCAATTCTCCGTGGGGGTGCGCCCCCTGACCTGATCTTCTGAGCAGTGCAGAAAAGTTCTCCGCGCCGCTCGATCCACCTGCTCCAGTCCCGTCGCGTCACTTCCAGGACCGGAAATGACGTGACGGGACCCTGCGCAGGTGCAGAACGCACCTGTCATGTCATTTCCGGTCCCGGAAGTGAGGCGACGGGACTGGAGCGGGCCACGCGGGAGGCTTGCCGCGGAGAGGCGAGCCGCCCCAAAGAAAAAGGTAAGGCCTCGCCAGGCGTGAGCGGGGCCAATTTGCCCGGCGAGGCTCGTTTATACAACTCTACTTTGAAATTTGCTCTGGATGTTTTCAATGGAGCTTGTCACACACACACACCTCTCAATAGGGCCTCAAGCTTGCCCTCCTAATTGGGATCTCTGGGTGTGCTTACATAAGGTTGGGGGTTTCTTTTCCACTAACCCGTACCTTGACACTTCTCACACTGACTTCGGGATGTCTAATCCCTACCTTATACCTCTTTGACCAGTAAAATCAGCACAGCTTCCACACAGGCTGTTTCAAATAGCAAAGAAAAAAATATTTTAAAATACAACGAGTTCTGGAAATAAGTTTTATGCATATGTTTCAGTTAATCCTAAGTAATGTACTATCTTATCGTAGTACCAATCCTCCCTCAAAAACTGTTTCCCAATATCAGTCCCTGCACTCACTAGCTAAACTCTTAACAGTCCTAATATAGTCACTCTCTCCAGTCAGCTTCACAAACTCCCAAACAGCACTTCACATTCCACACACTCCTCTCTCTTCCCGACAAAAACCTTCACACCTGCCTGAACAGCACCACCCACTGTTTATACAACACAGGGTCTACCCCCCTTCAAACTCTCTCCGCCAATCATGTCACATATACCATTCTTCCTCATCTTTTCTCACTCACCCAGATACAGCAGGAAGACATACTACTTGTACTTAATACACAAACACATTATATATACTTATCACCTATACTCTTTAAATTTAAACCCAAATAACATAACATCACATAGCTCTTTAATAAAAAATAAGGGGTGTTGGAGAAATCCGCAATGAACTAAAAAAAAAGTTCAGATTTCTATGAATCCTAGCTGCAGATTCTCCAGCAGACAGGCGCTTCCCAAGTTGCATGGATTCTGCGGACTTGCGGATCATCTTTTAACTTTCCGGAATTTTACGCAAATTTAGGTTGCGATCCTAGGGCTGCTAGACAGAGTCTAGGCAGCCATAGGAAAATTTGGAGACCCAGCTCCGACCTTGGAAATGCGCTCTGAGGTCATAGCTGGGAGTCGGAATTCGGAGTGCCCTCCCTCCCGGAGGGTAGCTGGCGCGGAAAGAACTGTGCTGACTGTGGCTCTGAGTTTAGAAAAACAACCTTGGAGCCAGCATTTGGTGGGTGTTCAGGGGCACGGGAAGGGCAGGAGACACACTCCTCAAGGATACAAAGTATCCTGGTGGCATTTCAGTCTGTCGTCCTCGCGTTCAGGGACAAAAGACTTAGATGGCTGAAACTGGCCATCTAAGTCTTTTGCAAGGCAGGAGAATCATAGAATCATAGAATCATAGAAAAGTAGAGTTGGAAGGGGCCTACAAGGCCATCGAGTCCAACCCCCTGCTCAATGCAGGAATCTAGGTCAAAGCATCTCTGACAGATGTCTGTCCAGCTGCACCTTGAATGCCTCCAGAGTGGGAGAGCCCACGACCTCCCTAGGTAGTTGATTCCATTGTCTTATTGCTCTGACAGTCAGGAAATTTTTCCTGATGTTTAGGTGGAATCTAGGTTCCTGTAACTTGAGCCCATTATTCCGTGTCCTGCAAACTGGGATGAACGAGAAGAGATCTTTGCCCTCCTCTGTGTGACATCCCTTCAAATACTGGAAGAGTGCGATCATATCTCCCCTCAGTCTCCTCTTCTGAAGGCTAAACATGCCCAGTTCTTTCAGTCTCTCCTCATAGGGCCTTGTTTCCAGTCCCTTTATCATCCTTGTTGCCCTCCTCTGAACCCTCTCCAGTTTGTCTATGTCCTTCTTAAAGTGAGGTGCCCAGAACTGGACGCAGTACTCAAGATGAGGCCTAACCAGTGCCGAGTAAAGGGGAATTATCACTTCCCGCGATTTGGAAGCTATACTTCTATTAATACAGCCCAAAATTGCATTTGCCTTCTTTGCAGCCACATCGCATTGCTGGCTCATATTCAGTTTGTGATCTACCACAATTCCAAGATCCTTCTCACTTGTAGTATTGTTGAGCCAAGTGTCCCCCATTCTGTAACTCTGCATTTGGTTTCCTCTCCCTAGGTGCAGCACTTGGCATTTATCCCTATTAAATTTCATTCTGTTGTTTTCGGCCCAGCGCTCCAGCCTATCGAGGTCACTTTGAATTTTGTTTCTGTCTTCCAGAGTATTAGCTGTTCCACCCAACTTTGTGTCATCTGCAAATTTGATAAGCATTCCCTGTACCTCCTGATCCAAGTCATTAATAAAAATGTTGAAGAGCACCGGGCCCAGGACCGAGCCCTGTGGTACCCCGCTCGTTACCTCTCCCCAGTTTGAGAAGGAACCATTGATAAGCACTCTTTGAGTCCTATTCTTTAGCCAATTGTGGATCCACCTGATAGTTGTTCCATCTAGCCCACTCTTAGCTAGCTTACTAATCAGGATATCATGCAACCTTTCCCTCTGTGCTTCTCCCGCCCTTGATAGGATGCCTGTAATCCTCAAGTTTGAAGGGTTATAGGCAGCCATATTGGATTGTGTTGCCCATCATAGAAAAAAAGCAACCCCTCCAAAAAACCCTAGAGACCAAAAATGCACATTTCCCCCCACAGGCTAAAACATATGCATTTTGGGGGGATGTGTGCATTGGGGGGGGATTTGCACATTTTCAGAAGTGCAGATTTGCACAACTGCAAATTTGCGCAAGTGCGAATGAATGCAAGTTCAGGAAATGGAAACAAATCCGATTCCATCAATGAGTAGACAATGGAACGAAAGGTGCCGGACAACCCACAAAATGCAAACAGAATGGATTTAACAAAAACTGTACATCCCCCATTGAAACATGTCTATATTAATGGGAAATACACACTAATATGTGTATATTAGTGAAAATAATGATAAAAATGCATTATATTGGGGAAATTGCAAAAACAGTGTGCATTGCACAAAATTATGTAAAAATGCATGTATGAAGAGAAATGTGCACCAAAATGTGTACAAATTTCTTAATGAAATATAAAAGAAATTCTCAGAGCTCAGGATGAACTGATCCTTAGATTGGAAAAATGGAAACCAAAACTGGGAGATTTGTCCATCCCTAGAGAAAACAACATTCAGAAATACATTCTCCCACATCTTCAGTAAGATGTGTTGGCAGTCTGGTTCCCAATTTGCATCCTCCACAATGGCCCATATCTAGAGTTATTCTGCAGGATTTGTAGGGGGAGGGGAAGTGACCAGCACAAAATAAATGATGTGGAATATTTGGAGAAAATCCTGCAAAGTGGGATTCTATTTCGGGGTGGGGGGGGGTGGGGTTAAAAAAAGAGAAAATCTCAGAAAGGCTCTCAGAAGAAATTCTCTCTCTCTCTCTCTCTCTCTCTCTCTCTCTCTCTCTCTGCCCGGCTATTGGGCAGTATAGAAATGTAATAAATAATAATAATAAAAACTCTTCCATTTTTTTTGTTTCATTCTCAGGGTGCTTTATATCTCATTTTGAATTCCTTTCGGGGTTGTATGTATGTATGCATCCATTCATTCATTTTATTACATTTCTATACCACCCAAAAGCTGAGGTTTTTGAACTACCAAAGTGGCTGATGATTCTATGTGTGTGGGTTTTTTCCCCCTATTACACGTCTCTACATCACTCTGCAGCCCCCTTGTCTTCCCACACTTCTTGATCTGAAAAAAACCCATCGGGAGTAGTTACCTCATGATAACTTTCCCTAGGTTTTGATCGAGTTGTGGGTCATTGGGGAGGCAACAGAGTTGCGGATGATACTGCAATGAAAGGTAGGGCACTTGTCTCAGCCACCTCATAAGTATGGTAAGCACAATAACCCTGAATAATGCCATCTATGAGAATTTATCAGAAATTTTCTTCTCCTCTGATTTCCCCCCTGAAACCAATTTATTTTCTATCCAATTGAATGAGAGTTTTTCGGTACAGCACTAGTTGTAATTCTTTCTTCAGATTGAGGGTGAGCATTATGAATTGCTAAAGGAGTATAATCCAGTTGGGAGGCCCATAGCCCTCTGAACTCAGGGGGATTATCGGCATCCAATGCAGGGTGGGAGAAGCGCAGAGGTGATGGCCGTTTCTGCACTCCACCCGCCCTGCAAAGCACTTAGATGGCCTATTTCAGCCATCTAAAGTGTGGAGCTTCAGAAGGGGAGGGAAGGAGGCTGAGGTACCACCAGGATGCCTTGTATCATGGCGGTGCCTGTCTTCTCCCTTCTGAAGCTCTGCACCTAGATGGCCACAAAACCCTTTCTCCCAGGTCATGTTTGACCCTTTCTCCGACCTTGGAGAAGCAGCCAGCATGATTCTTTCCACACCAGCTGTGTGTAGGGGGAGAGGCTCTGACTTTGGAGTCCCAGCTCTGAACTCAGAGCAAATTTCCAAGGTTGGAGCTGGGACTCTGAAAAATCCTAGGGCTGCTAGATAGGGTTGTGCTGTAAGGCTCTTATTCTCAACAAAGAAATTACCAAACTTTGGTGACAGCACTGGTGTGGGGGGGAAAAAGGGGGGATTTTTGAAAAATAAATAGCAACATGTTTGAAGAGGGAAATGAAGTTATTAAGGTTATTTTCTGCCCTGTCAGTTATTCACGGAGCTTTCTCATTTGTCATATAACTATATTCTATTCTCTGAAGGTTTGGGTGGTTTCCGCTTAAGGTCTTCAGAAATTCAACCTGCTCTTTTGGAATGTACCCTTAACCTTTAACTAAATATGCTGAAGGCTCAAGATGTGACCTTGAAGGATGTGGGGAGAAGGAACAAAAATACCAATGTGGCTTTCTAATGACACGTCTGAGGGGAAAAAAACCTAACAAGACATTTCATCTAGCAGAGGGGAGAAAAGGGCAGAGAATAGAAGCACCTGGATCTTCTGGCATGTGTAAAGAGTAGAGAGGAAAATAACATACATAGAGACACGACTAAAAACAGCACCTGTGACATGTGGCAATAAATGCATGGGGAGTGAAAGAAAGAAAAATGTCAAAGAGAACTATGATTCCTGCAAATGGTGCTTATGAAATGAGGCAGGCAAAATAATGTCACTTACGATACAAATGGAAGCCAGCATAAAGATGTTAAAGAAGTCACCCAAGCAATAACAATTGACTAATTTGGAAGAAGTCTTACTGAACTGAGTTGGATTCGCTTCTGTGTAGACATGCTCCGGATCAGGCTTTAGGATAGAAAGAGAGACCCATTATCACTGTTTTCTAAAGCTTCCCTTGAAACAGGGGTGGGCAACTTGTGCTCCCCCCACCGTTGCTTTGGCTGACAACTTCCATGATCCCTAATCACTGGCTATGCTGGCCAGGTCTGATGGGAATTGTAGCCCAAAACATCTGGAAGGTCAACAGTTGCCCATACCTGCCTTGAAAGGATAGAAGATGAAGAACAAAGGCCTGTAAAAGAAAATAAACTTACTAAGGGTGCAGGGTGCAGTCCTATGCATGTTTAGACAGAAGAAAGTCCTACAACTCCTAGCATTCTCCAACCAACCATGCTCGCTGGGGAATGCTGGTAGCTGTAGGGCTTCTTTCTCTCTAAACATGTATAGGATTGCACCCTTAATGTTAAAGAACTTCCAATGTTCTACAGGCAGTAGCTTTCATAAGGCCATGCTCACACTAATTCAAGATCATCAGCATGCCTTGTCATGGCTGCGCATCCTCAGTAAAATGTATGACTCACCTTATCTCTGTGCTTCTCCATTTGGCTATTAATCTGCTATATCTACTTATGGTTTCATCTCAGAACTGAGATCCAAGCACTACACGAAGAGTATTTCCTTTCCTGCTTTCCTGCTACATAACCTCTAGGTGGCACTTTGATATAGCAGAATAGCACAATTACACAAGTGGAAATAGCATTTTCTTTGGCTTTCAGGAATGATACCAATTTTTCCTGCACACACACACACACACACACACACACACACACACACCTTTACTGTAAATGTTCTTTAGATACAGAAGCAAAACTGGAGGATCACAACAACATCATCTAAAGGACCCTAAATGACTGTGAGAACGGAATGATGAGTGCACAATAAATGCCTCATGTAGGCATTTGCAGTCCGTTTATGTCTTTTTACCTGCTTAACCATCTTGAAACAAGGGGAGCCTGGTGACTCTTATTTTGGTGGGACTTCTAATCCATTGCAGGTTTTATTTAGAGCTTTATAGGAGCTATCCTTTGTGTTGAACACCATCCCCAAAATAGGTTCACTGTGATAGAGCGCCATGGATAGCTCCTATAAAGCTCTAAATAAAAGCTGCAATGGATTAGGAGCCCCACCAAAGTAGGAGTCACCAGCCACCACTGCTGAAAGCTAATGAAATAGAAGGAAAAATATAGTCTTAATCATTGATGAGTATCATAGGATAGGGATGAGTTCAAAGCCATAGCTTGGCAAATATCTAGCTTTTGTCTCCTTGCTCATTCTTTAAAAGGTAATGTGTATATGAAGCTGTCTTTACATACTATCTAGCCAGGAGCAGACCTAAATGTTCTATAGTGAGTGGGCCTATGTGCACCAGTGGTGTAGTGGAGCCAGGGCTTGCACAGAAATGCAGCACTGACACTTTTTTTATTAGCAGGGACACTGACATCATCTGACACCCCACTCAGAATTCCCTGTTCCCTTGGAGCTTAGCTTCAATCCCCACAGTAGTTGGGGGAAAATGAATTTTCCCAACAACAATATACCATTCCCTGTTGTAATACAAAGTATTTTGGGGTGGCTTGATCTTAAATGGGCAATTAAGACCCATTAGCTTTAGGAGAAGCATTCCAGCCTTGCAAAATGGAGAAAAACCTGCACAGAGTCTTTGAAATCTCCAAGCCACAAGTGCCTGGGGGAAAGGGGGTGTGGGTATGGCCATCTGGGGAATCTTAGAGGGCCATATTGGGACCCTAGGTGGGCAGGATTTGGACTACGGGCCTGAGGTTCTGCTTGCTTCCCTGGTTTAAATCTACAATCTTGCACATGCAAGCTTGTACTCTACTACTGAGCATTGATCCCCTCCTGTCAATCGGACAGAGTGGGATTCAAGAAACAATTTGAAGATGAATCCTATAACAACCCTGCACTCCTTGCAGAGCCAGCATCAAGGGTAGACATGGTCAAGGACCCACATCCCAATAGGAGCCCCTTGAAGTTGCTTCTCCAGCTCTCCTCTTCACCATCTGAACCTGCTTGTTCACCTGCCTGTCCCAGACAACAGTGGTGGTGAGAAGGAGGAGCAGTAGATGCCACTGCCTGCTTGCTCCCTGGCTCCCTACCTGTGAAGCAAACAACTGGTAGAAATGATGAGAAAGAGAATGAAAAGTAATAGCAGCTGGTGACAATGGTGGTGAGACGGTGGACCCATTGAGGGAGGTGGCATAGAGGGTCTCTTGCCCAAAGGCCCTCAAAAACCTGGAATCGACACTGTCTCTTTGGATAGTTGTTTCATGGAATATGCTGCCAAAAGATAGCATATTTCTAGCAGCTACAGAGGCTTCCCTACTTGCCCAGCTGAAGGTAACTCACTCAACCATCTTCCTAGGCCAAACTCCCCACTTTGCCACTTCTGAAAGTAATCTGAAGCTGTCAGAGGCCCATCCTTAATTAAAAGCATCATCGTTTTGTTGATGTTATGCTCTTGTAGTCTTTAGACAACACCAGTAATTAGACATGATTTTTACCTCGGCAGCATTTGTGAAAGCAGAACCTGACTGGGAATTAGACTGTGCTTCGCTGGCGTCGATGAAGTCTCCAAGGGCCTGGATTATCAGGGTTAGTTTAGCATCGAGTTCTGTTACAGCACATTATACATGACTAGGAGTCTCTGCGGGCCTGCTCAGAGCTGCTGAGGAATTCCAAAGCCATCCTGCAGGAAGACATATCGAGAGAAAACCATTCTGTCCTCTTCATCACATTATGGCTTAAATAATGAAAAATGACAGAGCTAATCTGCTGCAAGGATCATCTTGGTTGTTTTCTCAAGTTCAGGGAGGGACACCCCTTTACAACTTTTTGACTAGCTGAGAGAAGTGAGGCCTTCCTTTCAGCTTGTCTACTTGTTCTGCATGAGCTTGTTCATTTGTTTGTACTGTGACATCTCCCTTGAACATTGAACTGCCTCAGTGAAATTTGCTACATGTTAAAGACACAGTCTTCAGTTTCAAGTGTGAATATTATTTCATTTACACAAACACATGCATTTTCAATGGAGGAAGGGGATGCTGAATATCATTATCTCTATTTCCAGTGTTCAGACTGTGAGTGTCATTGCCTATGTAGCCAAAATGGCACCACCCACACATCCCATGGTTTGCAGAAGTACAAAAAAAAAAAAACTGGGGGGGGGGAATGGTGGCCACCAGCTAGCAAATGCCACCTCAACAACAGCAAAAAAAGTTGAGAAATAGAGACCCACTTTCAACAGCCAAAAGTAACCCCACCACCCCAAACATGTAAAGCAATTTCACAACCCCTCATTTCACCATCCCAAGTTGATAAGATTAGCAACCTTTATTGTGAACAACATTTTGAGTGAAAAGGAAACATGGTTGCTTCAAAATTTGCCATTGCAAGTTGAAAGTCAAAGGCCATCACACTTGAGTTCACAGTTAATAAACTGCCAGACTACTGGGGCATTGAAATCTTTGGCCCTATTTGGGTACAAATTCAACTTTTCTTACTTTTTCCAGTGTTGCACTCTAATGAATCCCCCAATGGATGCATTCATGCCAGAACCAGAGTTATTTTTAACAAAAATGTAGGCATAATACCATCTGCAAATGTGAACACAGGATAGAAATTTAAATCAAACCAGTTAAAAACACCCATTTCATGTAACATGAGACAAACAAATGCATCAGTAGAATCCAAAATGAATAAGTGGGCAAAACATTGCCAGGTATTATTTGACCTTATTACATATAAACAGTTCATCTATAATGCATTTAACTCAAGTTCTTCTTGTTGTAATGAATTAATTGTTCCCTAGTGGATGGCCACTGAGAACATGTTTGGGGAAAGCATTCCAATAAAAATTGCATCAAGAAGAACATTTCCAAAGCATTTTGCAGGCAAAAAAATGTTTAAACAGTGATTTTCTTCCAAGTCTCTCATCAGAAAACCTAGAGGGGATATAAACATCCCACAATTACTATTTTTAATCCAGTGCATGCCATACTTTCCAATGCCATTAATGATTCATTTTTTTAATTAAAAAAGAGGAAGATATAAAATAGGACGATGGTTTCCTCCTTAGGCTTTGAACATAACATTCTTATATATCTTAATTGTGCCACCAGAGAAAATTCTAATTTAATGACTCTTCGTGACAGATGAAATTCCATTACCATTTTATTGAGCGGATTTCTTAAATAAAGTTGACCACAATGAACTAAGTCATAGCTTTATGGACCTCTTGAGGGCAAGAGCTATAGTGGCAATGATGACATCCCAGTGTCCAGTTCACTGTTTTTTTTTTAATATAGGGAGATGGTTGACTTCACCTAGGACACTAGAAATCCAGATTATATTTCCTGCACTCAAGAACGCCCTCAGAAACCCAGGAGTTACAAGGTCAGTAAGTTCACACTGGAATACTTAATCTTGTAGAACACTGCCTTAAGTCACACAAGCCTTAGCCCAGCCTTCCCCAATATCGTGTCCACCAGATGCACTCAACAACAACTCCCATTGACCCTGACCATTACCTATGCTGGGTGGGACTGGTGGGCACATCTCAGGGGCAACATGTTGGGGAAGGTTGCCTTAGCCACATCCAGCTTGCATTACTGCAGTGAACTGTAGATGGGGCTACCTTTGAAAAGTATTTGGAAACTTCAAATGGTGCAAAATTAAATTCTGCAGCTAGAGTTTCTTCTGACCAAAGGTTAATTCCCTCCCCCCCCCCATATGACTTCATCACCTATCAGCTTCATTGGCTCCCTGTCCAATTCTGAGCCCAATTAAAAATGTTGGTTATGACTTTTAACATTCTAAATGGCTTGGGACCAGGATACCTCATTCCACATGAACCTACCTGACCACACATATTCCCAGTGGAGACCCTGCTCCAGATTCCACCACCAACAGAATAAGGATGTGTAAATCAGCAAAACCTTTCACTGAAGTTCTCAGAATTCCACCTCAAAGCTTGTTCCAACTCAGATCTGTATCAGATTGTGAGATTTGCTTCCCCCCCCTTTCACATAAAAATCTGTGTGTATTTCCATGCATATTTTTTCCAAATGTACACATTAATTGTGCACATCTTTGAAATGAACACATTATTCTCACATTGATTAAAGTACATTTGTGTACATTTTTCAAAAGTACATTTTTCCATGCACATTTTTGAAATATATGCATGCAGTCAAACACTCTTTTTTTTTGGTCTGCAATTCACATTGCAAGATACAAAATGTACAGACTTGGACTACAGATTGACCAAGTCCATGTTTGGACTGGAAGGTGCAAACTGGGTAAATCCTTATTAAAAACAAACTGAAATGAATTTGTCATACATCCCTACAGTGAGTTCATACCTTCTCAGTCATAGCACCTAGGTGGTGGAACTCTCCTTGTTTGCCCCACCTGTGCTGGTGGTTAGACACTAGATAAAAGCTACATTGTTTCAGCCTGTCTTCAGTTTAGATCAAGGGTAGGCAACTTGGTGCCTTCCAGATGGTTTGGACTATAATAATCCCTGAACATTAGCCATTGTGGCTGGGGCTTTGGGAAGTTGTAGTCCTGTCCACGGGCATCATATGTGTTTTGCTTTTATTACTTTTGGATTATACTTTATTGTTCTGTTTGTTAGTCAACTTGTGGGGTGCTTTGGCAGGACAGAAAGGTAGAGAAAAAAATATCTAAACAAACAAAACATGCTGTGTTTTTTGTTTGTTTGTTCCTTTGTTTGGTCTTGCCATTATCTGATCCATTCAGAAAGTGTTACCTGGCTGCCTAAGAGAAGTGTTTAGAAGATGGGATGGAAATACATATTTTTTTTCTAGGAGAACATAAATTTCCAAGGGAAGTTTTGCGGGCCTTAGAAGAAGCTCTTGTTGTCATATCAGCTTCCTGGGGGTTGGTCAGAAGGGCCAGTAAGCTGTCCATGGTTATCTCTCCCACCACAAGGGGGTGACATGCGAAACAAGATGGTGGGAACCAGGCTCAAGACTGACTGAGCTGGCTTCATGCTACACTGAGTTCAGGACCCTGGGCAGGGCCAGGGATGCTGGGCCAGAGTTTAAGAGTAAGAGTTTCAGGACCACAGATAGCAATCCTGCCACTAATAGCTAGCAGAAGGAACAGGTTGCCTCAGCATTGACTTGTTGCAACTGCCTGAGTGTTAAATACAATCTTACCTGGATGATTCAGACTTAAAGAGCCAGTGTCCTAGAGATGTGTGTGGAGCTCAATTGGGGGTGGAAGTCCGGCAAACTCACTGGGCTCGGGCCCCCTGAGCACCTCTCAGCCTACCTGCTTCCCTGGCTTGATTCGTGTTCTTGTAAACCGAGCTGGGGAAGAGACTTCCGGGTTCCCGGCGCTACTTTTTAATGTAGAAAATGGTGTAAGATACGTTAAAAATGGCCACAATTTGCACAAGTTATGCAAATCGCGGCCACTTTTAATGTATCTTACGCCATTTTCTACGTAAAAAAAACATAGCACCGGGAACCCAGAAGTCCGGCGAGCACCTCAGCTGGTGCTCACTTTTGGCCTGGTTTGGCAGGCGCTGTGGCAACACTTGCCAAGATCCCAGAGAGTCAGGTGGTGGGCAGATTGCCCACCCCTATGAGTGTCATTTGGGGCAGCTGTTGGCTCTTTCTAGGCAGCGGACTGTCGGGCTGTGGGGACTTTGTTCACAGATGCTCTGCAGGACTTTTTTGATCCTCAGCGGAGTCCATATTCCATTCTTCTGAGTTCATTAGCAAAGATACACATGCAGAATCTGATGCCAGTGGTCTACTCAGGATGGAATGGGGTGTGTGACAGTTCAGGATGCAGGGCTATGATAGATATGAAGTGCATCTCCACCCATCCCAGTTCACCCAGTTCAGTAGGCTGGTGAAATCAAGAAGAGTTATGTAAAGATGGCATCTAGTGGTCTGGTCATATAGTCTACTGTGAAACCATAATGATTGCTAGGATCAATCATTGTCAGCAAAAACCCTACTCAAAAACCCTCCTCACTTCTATATCCCATTTTCATTCAGAGCCCTGTGATATCAGCAGTGGTGTCATTTGGATTTGAACAATTATGTGTATTTTTGGATTAAAAAGAGATCTCAAACCTATTTTCTGCTCCTAGAGAATTGTCAATATTTTCCGGATGAATGCGTTCTAAATGGTCTGCTTTATTCATTACATCCCTTGTATGAAGCACTGTTTTAATAAGGCTTTGATTATACCTGACATCTGAAAGTAGCTTTGAGTCTGGTTACTTGAGTCAACCAAATTAAATATGGATTATATGCTGTGTAATTAGGGCAGACCAACATCATCATGTACTAGAAAAGCATTTCAAGCCCATGAACTCCTAGGCAACCGGAACTAGAATTTAGAGTACTGGCCGTTATCTAGCGGAGTCCATAAAAGGGTGGTGACACAATTGTGGATTTTCTTCTGTTCTAAGTACAAAAGTACATTTAAAGGGTGTGAAAAAATAAATCAGAGAGGGCTTTCTTCTCTTCTGACATTTGTTTCTCTGAATATAATGGATGTTGCTGCTACAGAGATACTGTATGTTGGGGAAATGAGAAAATTGGATGATGTGTGCAGTTAATAACAAATATGATGGACAAAGGGAAACATGCTAGATAATTCTTACTCTGAAAAAGCACAGTAGAACATATTTTAGTCAGGTACTTTATGAAGCATCAAAAAATAGATATGGAGCTCACAGTGAATGGACTTGAGACATATACATAATGAGAAATTATGCTACACATGTATAAAGAATTTTCACATCTGAGATGTCATGCTACAGTTTTACCATGTTTCCTATTATAGTTATTTTCCCCTGACATTGCTTAAAATGTTTGTAAATTCTGCAAATTTTGCAAATCTAATAATTAGATTTGCAAAATCAGTACTGTTCTAGTTTGCCAAGATTCTCCAAGCTCCACCTTGAAGCGCAGATTCTCTCACTCCCATTTCCAATTTATGATCAGTTTTTCTATTTGTTCAAACAGGGAAAGTGCACACTTCAGTGCTTTTTTTTTTTTTTTTTTAAAGTGAGCACCCAAATGCACATTTTCCTCCATAGACTAAAGCATGAAAATGCATTTTTAAAATGTATGTTTTTCTAGTGAACACAGTATTCAGGTACAGTTGTAAGCTTGAGAATGTGCACACTTTTCCGAAAAACTGCACTCCTGTTTGCATTCAGGGTTGCCAATGAGGCAAAAATGAGTTTAAAACCAATAAAAAAGAAATGCTTGTGCATCCCTAATGTTGATGTGCTTTATTTTCTGGATTATTGAGTTAAAAAAATTACATGTTTAAAAGACGTCTAAGCACATGATCCTTACATTGAGTAAAATAGGTCCCTGATTCAAATCTTAGAGAAACTCATGTACTCAAGGAAAATAGTGATTTTGATCTGGGAGAGGGGCCAAAGCTCAGAGGCAGAGTACATGCTTCATAACTGGAAGATTCAGTTCACAACATCTCCAGCTGAAGGACATCAGATTAGCAGGTCTTGGAAAGACCTTTGCTTGAGACCTAGGAAAGTTGCTGCTAGAGAAGTTCGTTCGGAGTGGTGGTGGAAATCCAGTGAACTGGCTGGGCTTGACACCTCCCCGCCTAACTCCATCCCGCTTACCTCCTTCCCCGGCTCAACTTCTGTTCTCCCAAGTCGAGCTGCTCGGCAGACTTCTGGGCTCCTGGTGGGCCGCTTTTTATGTAGAAAATGCTATAAGATACACCAAAAGTGGCTGGAATTTGCATAACTTACACAAATTGTGGCCGCTTTTAACGTATCTTATGGCACTTTCTACATCAAAAGTGGCCCGCCGGGAACCTGGAAGTCCGCCAAGCAGCTCGACACATGTCCACATTCTGCCCGGCTTGGTGGGTACAGCAATGGCATCTGCCGAGCTGGAGGCAGGTCGGGTCGGGTCACTGGTGAATCAGCCCCACTAGTTGCTGCCAGTCACTTCAGAGGAGACAATAAAGGGCATGATGTGCCAGTGGTCCTCAAGGTTCAGCATTGATAACATCTGTAACCTAGATTTGCCTAAAACAATTGTATCCCCACCAGCAGAGATAGAATGTGAGACACAAAAGAACAAGAGAGCCAGTGTGGCGTAGTGGTGAGAGTGCTGGACTGGGACTCAGGAAGATCCGGGTTCTAGTCCCCGCTCCACCATGAAACTCACTGGGTGACTTTGGCACAGTCACTGACTCTCAGCCTAACCTACCTCACAGGGTTGTTGTGAGGATAAAATGGAGAAGAGGAGGAGGATGATTATGTAAGCCGTCTTGGGTTCCTTGCAGGAAAAAAGGTGGGGTATAAATATAATAAATAAATTAATAAATTAATAAATTAAAAAGACATAACAGCACAAGACTACATGAGACATATTGGGCTAGTACCTATTATGGTATTTTAAAGACTGCCCAGGCTCGGGAGCAGTGGGTGTCCTCCAGTGGGTGCTTGAGGAATTTGAACTCTGTGACTTCTGATACAAACTGACATGATCCACACCTTCTATGCTAATGTCCAGGTCGGAACTGAGCTATCCACCAGCTCTCACACTTCCCAAATCATCTGACAAAATTCTTGGCTCAAACAACATATCAAAATGCCTTTTAAAATACATTTGAGAGAACACATATTTAGAAATGTGCATGTATTTTGAAAACTGTGAAATTTTATGTCGATTATTAAAAAAATCAAATTAACCCAGAAACAGGATGAAACTGATTTATGAGTGAACACATGCAAAAGTGATCTCACAAATTTACCTAACGACAATCTGTTGCCCACAATCAGGTGTGTAGAAAAAAAAAATGGATTTCTTTGGGAGCTAAAGTTCAATTAATATTGATTCAATTATTCTTAGGTCAATCGTGTCCCCAGGCTTAATTTCCTACAAAAATTCTCCATGCATGAGATTAGATCCTTACAGGAAGCCATGGCTGATATTTCAAATAGGTTCTGGCATCCTAAGGACAATTAATTAAGTAAAGGAAGCTATATCTGACTATCAAAATAATGATCAGGTTAATAGTTGAGCCATCAATCCATCACTGGCTGAATGATCAAGTGGTTAAGCCAATTCCCAGTGTTCCCTTGCACTTGTAACAAAAAGCTGCAGGGCTGGTGCTAAGGGGAGGCATGGTCAGACATTTGCCAAGGGCGGAGAGCCCCAGCACAGTTCCACAGTGACAAGAGTCCCCTGTTCCTCCTCTTTACCCTTGTAACCTGCTTGTTCACCTGCCTCTTGCTCTGGTCTGTACAAGTCAAGTTTATTCTTGCTTGGGCCATAGGCCATTCACATACAAAATAACTAAGACAGAAAGAATAGGGCAAATACAGCATAAAACGAGATCTAAAATTCTTAAAACTACAGTAACTTCACAGTATGCTATTTAAATTAATATACAGTGGTAGTAGTTAGAAGGCAGAGCAGTAGATTCCACTGTCTGCTTGCTCACTGGTTGTCTACCTGTCAAAGAAGCAAGTGGTAGCGATGATGAGAAAGAGTAGCAATAGCAGATGGTGACAATGGCAGTGAGAAAGCATACACACTGAGGGAGGGGGTCCATGGAGGTTGTCTTGCTCAAGGACCCACAAAAGTCTGGAATGAGCACTGCATAGCAGTCAATGCGTCAGGTACCAGAGAGGAGGGTGATGAAAGACTTCCTGTCCACCCTTCCACTGCTGCCAGAGCAGCAAGCCAGACATGGGCAATCATTCATGGACTGCTCTCAGGATGCATTCACTTTTCCTACAACATGCTGATCCTAATTAATTGCAGGCAAAGAAGATTGTGAATAAAGCAGAAACATCACTGAAATCCAGAAGAGATATGCACTCTGGTGATGGATTAAGACATCTGCTCCCATAGATTTGGACTGCTGGAAGATACTATCTAGACACTGGAAGAAGCCCAAAACATCCTCGTAGAACCTTTGCAGGCTTCGGTCAGGGCATGGAACAGGGTTATGGGCTCTGAGGATCCAAGTTAATGATGTGCCAGGATTTATCAGGCCCCGTAGGAAAGTCTGAGAACCTGGATGGGAGGTCTGCGTTATTATCAGACAAGAACTGAGAGGGCTTGTCCATCTAGGTGTGGACAGATCAGTATATTTCTGACCAGTGTCTGTTTAATATGTGATAATTCCTACATTCCTTCCATTCCATTTCTACACTAATTTGCATTTTAAAAAAGCAACACTGCACAGAAATCATATCGAAATACATATTTTTGGAGATTTATTTTCTTACAAAATATGCATTTCCAAATGCATTTTCTCTCAATGTATGCAGTTCTAAATGCATATTATCCTAAAACACACATTTCTTTACACATTTTGGTACTCCCCCCCCCTTTTTGATCCCAGAATTTCATTGCAAAATTAGGAGAACTCTGAAATCCAAAGGATAATTGTGCTCCAATTAGTCTGGGAAGTGCAGATCATTTTGAAATATGGACAGAACAAAATCTATGGGCAACCCTGCCTCCATCCCTAAATTGTTTGCCTGTCTACTACACTCCCCCATAATTGCAACCCTAAACAAGCAAGAGGGTAAACTAGGCATGTCAGAGAAATCCACAATGGATTCAAATGAGTTCAGGGTTCTATGAATCTGACCCACGGATTCTGCGGCAGACTGGCTTTTCCTGAGTCCCATGGATTCTACGGACTTGCGGACCATTTTTGTTTTCTTTTTTACTTTCCATAATTTTACACAAATGTAGTCATTTAAAATATGAAAAAACCAGATCAAAAATGTGCAAACCCCCCTAGACTAAAGTGTGAAAATGCACAGTTAGAAAGGAGCTGCATATTTTCAGAAGTGCCAATTTGTGCAAGTGCAAATTTGCATAAATGCATACCAACGCACTTGCACAAAATCCTATTTCGCTGGACAATGGAACAAAAGTTGCCTGAGACAATCCACAAAACACAGATGGAACAGGCTGAACAAAATCCATACATCCCTAGCCTGGTAAACTGACCTTCCCACCTGCCTGGCAAAAAAACAAAAACAAAAAAAACAATACCAGGATCTGATAAAGCCAAAGACTATACATTTCACTATTTAACTTATATCCTCACTTTCAGGTGGTCAAGATGGCTAACAATAATAAAATACAGCTTAAAACAAAATGTTAATTAAAACATAACATAAAAACAGATCCATTAACACACAATTAAGAACACAACAATAAAAGAAATAGACAGCACCCTAGCGGCGCTACCGCTAGGCAAACTAGGCAGCTGGCTAGGGCGCGTGACTAAAGGGGTGCAGAAACGCTCCGCTCCTGCCGGCCGACTCTTCCTTGCCGCCACCAGGACTGCTGGGCGACGCGTTGCCGCTTGTGGAGCCCGGATCTGTCAGCTGCGGAGACACCACCGGCCATGGGTGACAAAGGCACCACCAGGTCAGCGGGTGGGCTCAGGGTCGCGCTCGGCTTTCCTTGGCGGGGGGCGCCTCTTCCTGAGCTCAGCTGGGCCAGGAGCCGTGTGTGGCAGGCGGCGGCGACCAGAGATGCTGCGCGGCGAGGCCGGCTTGGCAGCGGGGAAAACGGCTGCCTGGAAACGGGTCCCAGAGGCGCCGCCGCCTCCAGGCCCGCGGAGGGCTGCTGGCCCCGGTGGCGGGGCCAGGGCGGGGGGGGGGGCTGCTGGGCGAGCAGGCATTTCCGGGCTGCTTTGCTCCGGAGGCCCCCCCGGCATGAGAGGGGGGGGCGCTAAATACTGATTTTGCCTAGGGCGCCAAACTGCCTTGCACCGGTCCTGCACCCAACCAATTAATCCCCTTCAGCTTGCATGTCACAGGCCTGCCTGAATAAAAATGTATTTGCCTGAGAGGTAGCCTACCTAGCCTCCCATAGCAGGGAGTTCCAGAGCCTGGGAGCAGCTACTGGTATTCCTACCAAACATTCCCCAATGGTGGTGGAACTGAGAGAAAGACCTCACCAGAAGTTCTTAAAACTCAGGCAGGCTCATAATGTAGAAGGTGGTCTTTCAGTTTGCCTAGTCCTAGGTCACATGGGGCTTCATAGGTCATAAACAGAATTGTGCCTGGAAACAGATCAGAAGCCAGTGATGCTGATGTAACAAGGGAGTCATGTGTTTCCTGTAACCAATTCTGGTAAACAGTCTGGCTGCAGCATTCTGGACCAGTTGAAAGTTTTCAAAAGCAGTCCCATACTGAGTGCATAATAGTCCAAACAGGATATATCTAAGGCATGCATAACCATGGCCACAGCAAACATCTGTAGGATTGGAAACAATTGGTGCACTACCCTCTGGTAGTGAACATACCAGATGCACTGAATTATTGTGCCAGAAAGACCACAATCACTATGGGTTGCCTGTTCCAGTTCCCAAGTAGACTATTAGGATCAGGTCTGGCAGCCTGGCAACATTAGCACACAAACAGTAAAGGCAATGCTTCATGTGCTACTTTGGGGACTTAGCCCTGCTGCCAGTGGAGGGCTGCCAACTCAAAGCACCACATAGTTTCGGAAAGGGAGAATTAGTGGTGAACAAGGGGAGTGCCCCCCCTTGTCTCTGTGTGTAGGTATGTGTTTGTGTACATGTCTGCATGGTGTGTGTGTGTGTTCTCTCTCCCTCTCTCCCACACACACACACACACACACTTTTTTCCCCATGTGTTTCTGACTCCTTCTCCTTCTCCTTCTCCCTTCCCCTTCTCTTTCTGACTGCCTTTTCCTCCCCGCACCCCATGCTACCCTCCCCAACCTCTGCTGTGCCTTCCTGTGCCCTGAAGTATTATTATTATTATTATTATTATTATTATTATTATTATTATTATTATTATTATTATTCCGCCCAATAGCCGAAGCTCTCTGGGCGGTTTACAACAACAATCAATTAAAAAACACACAGTACAATATAAAATATACACAATAAAAACATTATAAAAAATTTAGAACCAAATTTAAATTGACACAAATATATAGCTAAAACAAGTTAATGCGACGTGACTAGTAAAAAAAGTTCAAAATAACCACCCCACCCTGCACTGTTTAGAGTTGTTAAAAGCCTCAACATAGAAGGCAGTCTTAACCTGGCGCTGAAAGGATTGTAGAGTTGGCGCCAGGTGGGCCTCAGGGGGGAGCTTGTTCCAGAGTTGGGGGGCTACCCCAGAGAAGGCCCTCCCCCTGGTTGCCACCCTCCCACAGCTTCCTTTACCTGCTCAGTGCCTTTCCTAGCCCGCTGTGCAGATTTCCTTGTGCTGCCCTCTCTATCCCCCATGTCTTCCCTGACCACCATGGTACCTCCCCCGCCCCACCCCTGCATTGCTTCACCACCCAGCTTACCTCTCAGCTTGCAGCCACCCACCATCTTTTCCTTAGAATTTCTCTGGGCCCACATGGGGCCCAGAGGCAATGTGGGGAAATAGCTATGCTGTTGACTGGATGCCAGGGTTTGACTCAGAAGGGATTCCAGCCACCCTAGGGAATTTTTTAAAAATGGGGGGAGGGCGTGCCTTAGCTGGCATTGAGGGAGATTTGTGTGGGGCGAACTGGTGTCTGTGGACACTACTCTGCTGACCCCAGCTTTTTTTGTACTGCATTTCTGGGAAATGTAGTTCCAGCCAGCCATGACAGAGCTACTTGGAATATTGCCTTTTGAATGAGCTGAGCTAAGAATATGGGGGTGTAATAGGATGAGTTTAGAAAATGGCAAACTGCTGAAAACTTGCTCCATACAGAACTGTGAAATATCCAGTCCATGTTGATTCATATTAGGGGAAAGCTTCAAATCCTTTTGCTGGCAGGTTTCCTTTGCAGTGGTGCCATCAGGCCAAGACTTCAGGGCAGAAGCCCAGGGCTTCACTAAGCAGAATGAACAGGAGGGCCTCCAAAAGCAACAGGGTTGGTCTAACAGTTTGGTTAACAGGCACAAGAGAGACTGGGGGTTTTCAGTGGTGGCCCCACATCTCTGGAACTCCCTTCCAAAGGAGGCATGTTTGGCTCCTATTTGCTTTGAAGCAGGTTTTTAACACTTTTTTAAAATTTCAGTTCACTTTTTATTGAAAGGACGAGTTGGGATTTTATTATCATTTTTCTCTGCTTTTAATGGAAATATGCATTTTACTGATCTGACTGAAATTATTTTATGCTGCTGCTTTTAGTTAAACATTCTATATTTATTGATTCTGAATGTTTTATGATGTTAGCTGTAAGTTACCTTGAGAAATCTTTTGATTTCAAATGAGACATATAAATTCATAAAGAAAATCAATCCATCAACTGGATTTTCTTCACCCCTTTAACTGCTCGTATTTGTAACTGAGTGTGCTGATGATTATTTCTTAAAGCCTTTTTTTCCCTATGAAAAATGGTAAATGGTTCTATTCTAATCTTAACCAATGGAGAAACATCTTTACAAACTGTATTGTTCAGTCCTCCATGTGCAGAGGGCAGCTTGTAAGGGGCAGGGGGACTGGTATAATATAATATTGTTGGTTTGAAAGTCTGTGAATAATTCATACGGAAACTTGAGTATTATGTAAATAGAGAGACTGGCAGCTTTCCTTTACCAAAGTATGCCTAGAGATTGAACAAACCAGGGTAGGGGAGGTACAAATAGATGATTGAGGTGCTGTCTCGATCATCTATTTGTAGGCACCTTTAGCTGTCTACAATTGCAACTTAGTAATGAAAGCACAGTTGCTTCATCTTTATGCAGCTCCATCACCTGCTCTTCTTTGCAATCTCAAATTGGCTGTCTCATCTATCAAAAGTTCTCTTCCTACGTACACTCTATTTGGATGAGCAAGGAAGCATGCAAAAAAGAAAAGAAAAAAGTCATTTCTTCAAGGGTACTATTCTTCTGATTTGGAGACCTTCCCAATTCCCTCCCCACCCACTTTTCAGCATATCATCTGGAGTTTGCTCTGCATTATGCTTTATCACAATTATGCCTCTAATGAGATCCCACATTTTATAAAGGTGGAAATGCTTTTAACTTGGCTTTGTTCTTTGGTGTGTCAGGATGTTTAAAGATCCAAGAGCAACACCCTCCCTGGCAGCTCATCAAATCCAAATGGATTATCCGGACAGTATTCTCCTGCAACTCTGGGTTGTATGATTCTGGTAACTGGACCAGCACTTGGCTATGCCTTTGGAGTAGGGATGTGTGAGGAATCTGATAGGTGAAGATCTGATGGATTTTCTTGACTCAACCCTGCAGATTCCATTCTGTCAACCCTGTGCTGGCGCTGACTCAATCTGATGTGAGTCGAGCCAGCACGAAAGACTTCTGTTTTTAAAATGGGCCGTGATTTGCATATTTTTTTTAAAGCTGGGGACCTTTGCACAAAATTTGGGCCTCTGCTCTACAAATTTGCACAAATTGTGGAGAAGAGGCCCAAATTTTGCACAAATCTGAAATAAACTGTCAGAAAATTCAAGGTGACCAGATGGAGTGTGTGTGTGTACATATGCAGTGAGAGGAGGATGTTTCCATACTTCACGTGTTAAATGCTACAACATACAAGAACGACAACAACTTGAATCTGATCAGTCAACCCCATTTGATATATCCTTTCCTGGCCACTCCAAATAAATTGAACTCCAACGAGTCAGGGTTTGATATATCCTTTCCTGACCGCTTTAAATAAACTGAAATAAACTCCTAACTTAAACAAACTAGTATGACAGTGGACATTTTTGAGTTCTTTTGGCATTATTTTTTTATAAGTGGTGGGACCTCAGCCTTGTTTGTGTGATAACCAGCAGTGTCAAAGTAATACTTACCCTCCAGCTTTCATTAAACTTTCAGAGCCACTATTATTTTTAACCCATTGCCACAGGCAAATCTTTCAGCAGACAGTGTTGCAAATGGTGCTGAGAGAGGTCAGACAATCTCTCCCAGCAGGCAAACTATATTTGGTTGAAAGAATGAACCAAATACATAATACCAAGGAGAAGTCACATCCATCTTGCGATTTGGAAGACTGACTAGTCTCTCTTCTTTCTTGGATACTGTGAACATTGTAAAGGCTAGGTAAGATGGGAAATATGCCACAGGAAGGACAATAGAAAATGAGTCTTATGAGTGTCCTGCTCTGGTTGGGTTGGGCTCAGCCCTGGAGCAAACTAGGGGCATATACAGTTAGCAAAGTCAGTAGACAAGCAAACGTCAAAGCATAGTATTACTACTTTGGGGGGGGGAGGCAGTCCAAAAGCAGGATCTTGTCAGCAGTCCAGAAGTCAGTGGCATGAGAGATCAGCCCAAGGAGAAGCAAGGTCTAGTAAGCAAGGTACTGGGAGCTTAAATAAGGTGGGCCTCAATCAGTAGCCCTAGTCAAAGTGCCCTGAAGGGTATATTCTGGGGCACCACCATTCTGATTCCTCCATTATACAATGGTATGCATGCATGGCATTGTGTAAGAATCAAAATGGTGGCCTGGTGAGTCAAGCTATACAAGTCCAGAACTCCTGTCAGTGCCAAACATAATTGGGAGGGGGGAGATACCAGGCCTGGCATCAGCAAGGTTGTCCTTGATTGGTCCTGGCATTTGCCCAAATGTTCCATTTCATGTGGGTCAAGGCAGGATAGAAAGCCATCAGCAAATATTAGATTCCAAGGCAGGCTCCAAAGAGAAAGCAAGGTGGCCTGCATTATGTACTGGTTCTTGGCCTGCATGGCTCTAGAACCATTTGCTTCATTCGCAATGCATCAGAAATATGACATTAGAGGACATGGGGAATTTTACCATGGAAGTCGCTGGCATATGCTTTGTCAGTTGGGCAGATTCTATGGAAGGTGTTTTATTCGTTGGCAAGTTCTATTATTTGTTTGAAATATTTATATCCTACCTCTCAATCCTAATTTACAAGGTAGCTCAAAGACAGAGTACTCTATATGTCTTGCCTGAATGATGGAAAACACTATTGGAGCTGCATGTTGTGATATCTTTCTAAGGCTCCTTATAGCAATGTGCCATATATGCACATAAACAGCAACAAATAGGGTATTATATGCTAAAGAAAGAAAGACAGAACTAGTGATCACACAGTCTTCAGAGCTGCTTCTGGAAATTTCTTCATCTGACGATCACTCCAGATTTTGGAATTCCAAATAACTTGGGGTTGTATCCCATTTTAGACCTACTTAGAGTAGACTCATTGAAACTTAAGTTAGACTAACATTGGATATAACCAATTGGATACAGCTCTTGCTCTTGTATCCAAGGTAGAACCAGGTAAAGCACCTGGAGGGCTCAAAACAAGAACTGGGTCTCAGGAAGAGGAAGACATTGGCCAATCTTTGCTATGCTGCAACGCTACCTAAATAATGGTTAAAAAGGGGTAATGCAACTCATCAGCCTAGGCAAACCAGGTGATCTGCAGGAGGCCAAAAGGGCCTAGCTAGTTTTATATAACCTTTTTATACGTACAGATGGATGAATCTGTTAATTTTAATTTTTCCTCACTCATTTTTCCAATCTTACATTAGGTTCTGGGAGCGATTTGCAATGGGTGTGGGAGGGTCTGTCTTGAAATTTGTACCAAGTGTACTTTAAAAAAAATGGTCCGAAGCCCTGAAATTTGTATATATACCTGTGACTGCTTAGCCCTGTCAAAAACCCTGTTTTAAAAGAAAGCCTTTCCTTTGACAGCTGTCAGACCCGAGAATGGGATGGGCTCACACTTTTCCTCTTTCCCTAGCACCTAGAGGCTTGGGAAAGGGTGGGAAAGTTGCAGGACACTGAGAACTGTCAGGTCCACACATAAAAACTAGAGGATCTTGCCGTGAAGGGGTTGATATACTCACACCACCCCCTTTCACAAGCAAAGATCCATTTGTGACTCTTCTTTCACTTGATAGTTTGCCATTTGACAGTTGTCAGGGGACAACAAAGCAACAAATTAATCGATGTGTAGCCTTGTTTTATCACTGTTCCTGGATGGTACCACCTGCACCTTTACAGGAGATACTTCCAAGGGCATTGATGAGGAAAGGCTTTTCATTTTGGACCTCCATAAGTGTGCAGGTGCGGTCTTGCAAAATAAATTAGATATACATGTATACATAATTTGTGCAAATTTCAAGACTAAACCAAAAGCAATGTGCAAATTGCTGCCATGAAAAACAACAACAATGGAAATCTGTGTACTGGCTCAACACGGTACAAATCGAGTTGATGTCAGCAGGGGTGGGGGGGGGAGAAATGGAATAGAATCTGCAGGGCAAAACCAGAAAAATCTATTGGATTTTCAACCCCAGGCGGAAATTTTAGGGATGTGTAAATCAGCAAATTTCAAGCTCACTGAAGTTCTCCAAATTCTACCTTGAAGTGGTGAGAGTGTTGGACTGGGACTCGGGAGATCCAAGTTCTAGTCACCACTCGGCCATGAAGAGTGTCGGACTGGGACTCGGGAGATCCAGGTTCTAGTCCCCTCTCGGCCATGAAACTCACTGGGTGACTTTGGGCCATTCACTGACTCTCAGCCTAACCTACCTCACAGGGTTGTTGTGAGGATACAATGGAGAGGAGGAGGAGGAGGAATATGTAAGCCGTCTTGGGTTCCTTGCAGAAAAAAAGGCGGGGTATAAATATAATTAATAAATAAAATATTAAATAAAACTCAAGTCCCTATCAGATTGCTAGCTTTGGTTGTTGTTTTTGTTTTAGAATCATAGAATCATAGAAAAGTAGAGTTGGAAGCGGCCTACAAGGCCATCGAGTCCAACCCCCTGCTCAATGCAGGAATCCAGGTCAAAGCATCTCTGACAGATGTCTGTCCAGCCACACCTTGAATGCCTCCAGACTGGGAGAGCCCACCACCTTCCTAGGTAGTTGATTCCATTGTCTTATTGCTCTGACAGTCAGGAAATTTTTCCTGATGTTTAGGTGGAATCTAGGTTCCTGTAACTTGAGCCCATTATTCCGTGTCCTGCAAACTGGGATGAACGAGAAAGATCTTTGCCCTCCTCTGTGTGACATCCCTTCAAATACTGGAAGTGCAATCATATCTCCCCTCAGTCTCCTCTTCTGAAGGCTAAACATGCCCAGTTCTTTCAGTCTCTCCTCATAGGGCCTTGTTTCTAGTCCCTTTACTATCATCCTTGTTGCCCCCTCTGAACCCTCTCCAGTTTGTCTATGTCCTTGTTAAAGTGAGGTGCCCAGAACTGGACGCAGTACTCAAGATGAGGCCTAACCAGTGCCGAGTAAAGGGGAATTATCACTTCCCGCGATTTGGAAGCTATACTTCTATTAATACAGCCCAAAATTGCATTTGCCTTCTTTGCAGCCATGTCGCATTGCTGGCTCATATTCAGTTTGTGATCTACCACAATTCCAAGATCCTTCTCACTTGTAGTATTGTTGAGCCAAGTGTCCCCCATTCTGTAACTCTGCATTTGGTTTCCTCTCCCTAGGTGCAGTTTTGTTTTGTTTTGTTTTGTTTTGGTTTGGTTTGGTTTTTTGCATGAAAATCCATGCATATTTTCATTCATATTTTCCAAATGCATGCATCATGGTGTGCATCTTTAAAATGTTCACACTCTTCTCCCATTGATTAAAGTGTACTTGTGCACATTTTTCAAAAGTGTACATCTTTTCATGCACATTTTCTAAATGAACGCATGCTGTCAAACACATTTTTTGGGGGTTCACGAATCACATTGCAAGCGCAAAAATCTACAGACTTCCACTGGCAGATTGTGTCTTGAGTCTGTGTATGATCCAGAAGGTGTGAACTGGTGAATCCTGATCAAAAATGAATGGAAATGTATTTCTCATACATCCCTAGCAACTTTCATAGTTTGAACTTGTTTGCAGCAATGTGAGCATCAGGATGGAGGAGGAACACTTCTTGAATTCATGGAGACTTGTTGCTAATGAGGCTAGATGGAGGCGCAATGGTTTTACTTGGTATAAACCAGGTTAATATGTATTGTACCTGGCAGGACCTATTGCCAGGCCTTCCTCTCATTTGCATGTTGAATGAGGGGGCTCTTATAACAAATCCCAGGAAATTCTTATTGGTGTGATGTGAACCAATCAGAAACTACCCCCTGCCAGCTTTCCTACTGATCATGTTTACCAAGTGGGATTCAACTGAACATTTTAAAAAAGAAAACCACTCTCCTACCCCAGACCAGACTGGGAATCTTTCAACCTGTTGCAGCTTGGTAGCTGCTGATTGTGCCATACAAACTGAAAGACTTTCACGTTCTGTGTATCATTTGAATAGGCCTGTAGGAAAGTCATTTTGTAAGCTGTAATGCAGGAGCATTAAAACATACAAAAGACATTATCTCTTGGGAAAAGAATCTCTCCCCCCCCCCTCTCTCACACACACACACACAATGTTGGAGGGGATTTTTCTTGCACAAATAAGAAAATGACAGCAGTTTCTACCTTAACCTCTTCGGTTATGGTTGCTAAGTAACAATGGCACACTAGCTTGTATTCACAGCAGTGTTTGGTCTAAGGCCTGACAGTTTGATTAATTCTCCCGGGTATCAAACCTGTGCTGTGAATATTTAAAGTAGCTCAGCATTTACACCGAAAGCCATTTGCTATTGTCTATGATTCATACACTATGTTTTATAATTAAAACTGTCACATAAAACAGGAAGGCTCAAATAATTTGGGGAGGGAAACTTAGTGGATTCCCTTACTCGAATTCTTTTATCCCACCCTCTGCCTCCCGTTTTAATTGTGCCAAATGCGTACCTTTTCTATTAAGCGGAGATAGAATTGTATGGCTATTTGGAGGAACGTATCTGGGGATTCTTTAGGAAAATCTCTAAGAGCTGAAGTCCTCCATAAACAATTGCATTCTGACAAAAGAAGGTATTTTACTGGTGTGTTATGCAAAAGAGAGAATGTGTGCATCACCTGTAGCTGTAAGAAATTGACTATCATGGAAAATAAATTTTAGAAATGCCCTGTGTGGGGTGCCTTTGAAGATGATTTGGAAAGAAAATGCTGCTAGTTCAGAAAGCAGCTTGAGGCTGGGTATGATGATCTTATTGAGCTGTTTGCAGTAGTTCATAGTACCCAAATTCAAAGTGATGGTTTTGAGTTTAAGGTCCCTTGCAGGCAGCTTAGGAACAGGGTACTTGAAAGACCCTCTGTCTCTGTAAGTGTCTATCTGTATATTAGGATCTTCAGTAGAAGGCCTTTTGTGGAATTCACTGGTATCTGAGGTGAAATGCGTAGCTACCAGGAAGAGATCCTTCTCAGTATGGAATCCCAATGATAAAATGCCAGACAGGCCCAAAGACCTTTCTGTTTTCCCAAAGGCTTTTAGACAGTAGTGTGCACCGACCATAAGATTAGACTTGGACCCTCATAGAGTTGGAACTTGGAAGGAGCCTACAAGGCTATTAAGTCCAACCCCCTGCTCAGTGCTGGAAACTAGAGGAGGGGTCTCCCATCCAAGTAATAACCAGGCCTGACCCTGCTTAGCTTTCTATGCTCAGACAAGCTGAGCCAGCCTAAGCCACAGGTAGACTGATTCTGCTCGAACTCATTCAGAGGATGTCTGCTTTGACTACCCTTCCACATAAACCACTGCACCTATCCTTCTGAAAGTTTTGCAGTTTTATTACTTTGGCCTTTGTAGGGATGTATGCGCATTTCATTTTTTGCTGGCAAAACATGCAAGCATGCCCCATTTGAAGCTCCTAAATTGAGTGTGAGAGTGACCACGTGTCCACCAAAAATATTCACAAACTGTCAAATCTGTGCTCACAATCATCTCATTCCCAATTCCGTTAGGAAATTTGTGCAAATTTCCTCACTAAACAGTCCTGTTTTAGTCTATGTAGGAATTTGTGTGAATTAGGAAATTTGCAGAAATCTGGGGAGATTTGCACAAATCTCCCATTCAATTGCTGTTCAATTTCCCATCTGCACAGAGCAAACAGCAATTGTGAATGGGAATCGAGCACAAGATGAGCAGAGAGACAATGCTTGGAGAATTCTGGTGATTTCGAACATTGTTCATTTGCCCTTCCCAATGTGCCTCCCCATTGACTATCATGGGGAAATAAAAATGACTATATACAGTATATATTTTCTGTTTGTCAGAAATGGATGGAATTTGTGGGTGTAATAATAGCATATTATGAGGGAAGAATGCCTGACAAATTTAAGAAATATAAATGCAGTGGTCTTTCTGGTACATACCATATATATTTTGATGATGATGATGATGATGATGATGATGATGATGATGATGATGATGATGATCATGATCATGATCATGATTTTTTATAAAGAAAACTGCTAACTTTTCTGTTGCTTGGCGGAATTGGATGAAATTTGCAGATATATTTGCCTATTCTTAGGCAGTAAGTCTGACAAGTTTCAGATGAATTGATGCAGGGATTTTTGTGCGAGAAAAGCCTTGATATTTTGAGGTTCTCCAAAAAAACTATCCAGATATCCTCCCAGCCAGGTTCGTTGTGGACCATTATTCTGAAAATGAAAGGCAGCATAGAGGTGGCCTCAAGTAAGAAAACTGCAAAGTTTCAGAAGGATAAGTGCAATTGTTTAAGTGGAAGGGGAGTCCTCAAATTGGGGTGTGTTCATTTGGTTCACATTTTAATGTGAACTTAACTAATTTAGCACTTTCAAGCCATTTGTTTATTTATTTATTTCATTTCTATACTGCCCAGTAGCTAAGCTCTCTGGGTGGTTTACAACAAACCATTCAAACCAATGCACAAACCTGAACTCAGTTATCCTTCAAAAGTTGCATGTCCAATTTTGCAATGTAGCTCTCCAATCAAAACATGCATACAAAACACATTCTATTAGGAAAATAGCTTGTAAAAAAAAGTATATTAGGCAAAATGCCTGTATTAGGAGTGATGTGCACAAAAATCCATATAAATGTTCATATAACAGCCATTTTTGCACAAATCCGCACCCAAAAACCACATGGATCTAGCACATTTTGCAGAAATCACGCAAGTCGTGTTTAAATGACACGCTTTCCGAACGCCGGTTTGTGCAAATTCCATTGGTGGTAAAAAAAAAAAAAAAAGTACACAAATCATGATCCGTCTTACAGACGGAAACCCATGAGCTGGCTTGAATCATACTGCAGCAATTCAGTGCCAGCGCATGGCTAGCGATCCGGAATCATGAAAATCTGAGGGATTTTCACCCACTTAATGGATTCCTCACACAGTCCCTACCTGGAAGCATGTTGTCGCTCATTGTGGGAAGCAGGATACTGGGATGGATGGACCTTTGATCTGGTTTAGCAAGGCTCTTCTTATGTTAAAACTCAACTGGCACAATTTCCTGCAGTGCAGAGATGCGGCAACAAGGGAGGGTTTGGCTTTGGAACACTATGGGTAAGTCCCACTTCTCTATGGATGAGGTCTTAATCCCTCTGAAGCAGGGCTTTCCAACCTTGGGTCCCCAGATTTTGCTGTCCTATAGCTCCCAGCATACCCAGCCAGCATGTCTAATGGCAAGGGATTCTGGGAGCTGTAGTCCAGCAACATCTGGGGACCCAAGGTTGGAGAGCCCTGCTCTGGAGCCGGCTAAGGCTTCCATTCAGTATTTGGGCTTCATCCAAAGTAAATGCACGCACGTAGCACCTAACTCTGTAGAGGAATCTTCTGACTTCTCGAAATGCCTTTTCATCTCCACATATGCTCGCTCAACTTGTACCTTGTCAACACAGGGGATATTGCAAGCAAGCACGCCTTGAAACTCCAGTCCTCTGTCTCACCCAGTGGAAACTAAAGCAGGTAATGCTGCCTTGGAACTTTTCATTTTTTGAGGAAGTGAGGAAAGTACAATAGTACTATAGAACTGAAATGACTAGTTACACTTTCTTTAAAATAATACTAGTCGATACACAGAAAACAGCAGTGTGTTTTTAACTTGGGTTCATTCTTTGACATCTTTTTCCATTGTTAATATTTCCTATTACAAAATACAAATACAAACCTATTGAAAATCATAACGGAAGGCAGAGCAGAAATGTGATTTTATTTTACCTGAGGGAAGTTAAAGTATTTACCTTTTTGAATGGTTTTCTTCAAACTGGGCACAGATAGCACACTCTTTCACTATGTGCAATTATCAAGCAATGAATCAACACTATTTAGTATCTCTGTTTTTGAAAAATAACATCCTGAATTTAAAGGATGCTGTCTTGAAGAATATATTTCATTTTACAGATGTCTGCAATAAATTGCATTTCTTTTCTTCCTTTCTTTTAAAACAGGCATTTTCAAGGTGAAGTTTGCTCAGCAAATATATATTTGCATTTTGTATTAATAGAGTTTTAAAAATCAGCGGGGGGTTTGGGTGGGGGAGAGTACTACAAATTTGTGAGGTCTTTGCCAGGGCTGTACTGAATTGACAAAGGTAATTTCTCATCCACTTCACTCACCTTGAAATCAGCAACTTTGATTCAGCGATGTTTTTGTGCGTTACAGAAACCTGTGTGTGTGTGCAGTGTGTGCGTGTGTGTGTGTGTGAGAGAGAGAGAGAGAGGCAGAATTGAAACAGCCACCATTTTGTTTTCACCAGAAAACCCTGAGGCGCTTTTTTTTAATTTGGGGACTGGTAAAATGGCTGCTGCCAAAACAAGTGGCTGCTCCTTTGCTACCCACTGGAACAACCACTGAATATATATAGGAATCACACACACACACACACACACACACACACACACATGGTGGGGAAAGAGAGGATAGTGGGTAGGTTGTTCCTCCAGCACAGGGTCCATAGATGGTATATAGATAAACAGCCAATTGAACAAGTTAAAGTTTTCAAATACCGTCCTCGGTGTGGTCTTTCAATCAACAGGGTCTTGGGTTAGCCCACAAGAAATATGTAGTGGATAAGGCGTCCCAGAGTACCAAAATTCTAAAAGTAGAAGTGGAGATATATGGGGGATTTCCTCTCCCCAGCACTGCCACCAGTGAAGCTTTACTGCTCCTTCGCTGGGCAATCCTACCTATGGAGTTTCTTATTTATAGCAAATGGTTGCCTATTCACTAGGTTCTGGTACTAGTGTACAACGCTCTGAACAACTTGGGACCAGGATACCTGAGAGAGAGCCTTCTCCCTTACCAACCTGCCTGGTCACTGAGGTCATCAGAGGACATTCTCCTGATGGTTCCACATGGACCTATGGCCCGACTGGAGTCCAGCAGGAGAAGAGCCTTCAATGTGGTGGCTCCACATCAATGGAACTCCCTGATTATGGAGGTCAGGCAGGCTCTGACACTGTTGTTTTCCATGCCTGCTGAAGACTTCTTTGTTTTGGGAGGCCTTCCTTGCTGACCAGCCATGGTTGTAATGTTTCTTCTGTTTTTAATGCATCATTTTTATTCTTTTATCTGTTTTATCTTTTTATTGTTCACTGCTCAAGAATCTTTCTATATATGGAGTGGTGTACAACTGTTTCTCCTCAAATTACTGGTACATTTCAGGTCACAAATCATCAGATCAGATGTTGACCCATTCAGAACTCCGAACCTGACTGGCAACACAATTTTTTCAGCAAAGCTTGTACATTCCCAAACTTGTGATCACATTTGAAAAATCTGTATCTTTTGAAAAACATGCACATTAAAATGCACATTAAAAATACACATTTTGACACTTTAGTTAATGCGGAGAAAGTGCACACTTTTGAAAAAATGTGCAAAAATATTCACACTTTTCCCATTCAAAATGTGCACTTTCTTCTCAATTTAATTGAGAAGAAAGAAAGAAAAGGAAAAAAAGTCACAGATGAAAATGGGAGCAAGGTGAACTGAGGTTCAGAGAATCTCAGCAAGCTCAAGCATCCCTGTTTTCCCATCCCTAAATGGGTCCAATTTGCAAATGTTTGCTCAAATTTGATAGTCTTTGCTTTTTGCATGCTTTCTAAATCTGACCTTCTTCTAGAAGCCAATTTTGCCTTGGGATTGCCATTGCTCAATGGAATGTGTGTATAATTGGGTTAGTGTTAGCATTTAGCTAGAGGATGGAGTAAATTATAAACATTAGGTTTTAATAGGCTGGCTAGAGAGTTGAACCAGAGCTGGGCTCAACTTTCAAGCTATCCAAAGTCTGGCTTGACTTCTCCTTCTTCTTTTTTAGGTTGGGTAACAATAAAAAAGGGGTGACACTGTTTCTCCTTTCACACTTTGGGGTTAGGGGGAATTTTCAGGGCAGAGGAGCACACAATTCACCATCTCCGCCCCAGATCCATGCTTCCGCCAACTGATATGTGCTATGTCATGATGCAGCATCATCCCAAAGGGCATTCTGGGTGGAAAGGGAGCATCCTCCATACTGACAGCCACCATCCCACCCCAGGACACACTATCAGATGGCATGGTACAGTATTGTTGTGTGTCATTATGGGGAACTAAACATGGTGGTTGGCAGCAGCAATAAGGAACTGGGAAGAGCGCAGATGAGTTTTGCACCCTCAAAGTCTACCCCACTCTTGAAAACAGCTAAAATGCTCCTGCAATTCCACTGCATCCAAACTGGGACAAACCTTAACTAGAATGGAGGAGACCTGAGTTCAAATCTACACTCACCCATGAAGCTCACTGGCAGCACAAGCCAACTTCGAAGTAAGTCCCATAGCATTCAATAAGGCATTCTTGTAGGTAAGTGTGTATAGGATTATCATCTGAGTGACATTGGGACAATAACTATTTCTCATCCAATCCCTCCGCATGGAGGATTGGGGGAGAGGCAGTGGAAGAACCTACTGCCCTGAGCTTCTTGGAGGGAAGAATATAAATGTAATAATTACACCTCCGCTCCCAAAAGTATGACTCTTTCTGACCTACTCTAGTACCTAAACTAGACAGATTATGAGATGACATTGATCTAGTCTGGGAACATAACAGTTTTATTTATCAACCAGGGATGACAAGATACAAGGCCGTTCTGTCTGTAACTGTTATCACAGGTCCTGACTCCTGAATCTCTTTCTCACACCATTCCCTCCACCTCTCTCTCTCTCTCTCTCTCTCTCTCTCTCTCACACACACACACACACACACACACACACTTATAGAACCAACCTTCTCAAATACCTCTGCTCCTTGGGATGCCCCTGGAAATGCATAAGACAGTAAGGCATTCACTCCCATTTTCTGTATATGATCTGGGATTTTTTTTATGCATGCACAACAAACAGAAGACCTGGGAGGGGTGGTGGGGGAGGGGATAGTTGCAGTGAGTAAACAGCAAAAATGTCAGTAGTAATTGAAGTAGCAGGAGTGAGGCAGTTAACACAGGAAGAGGTGGCAATCAGTTCTAACCCTCTTCTGATGTCCCAACAAGGACTGTATGACTATCTCTCCTACCCTCAGAGGTGGACACTCTTGCAATATATGACCAAAGTGCACAGAGATACTTTGGGACTGTAGGGATGTCGGAAAAATCTGCAACAGATTCAAATTAGTTCAGATTTCTATGAATGTGGCCTGTGGATTCTGCAGCAGCAGACCGGTTTTTTTCGAAGTCACATGGATTCCAAAGACCTGCAGACCATTTTTTTAAAACTTTGGGGTGGGATGGGGAGGATTTGCACAAATGCGCATTAGCACACATTTATGTAATAATAAATTTGCAAACAAGAATGATATTCTTGTACATCCCTATGAGCAGATGGTGGAATGAAAGACAATTGACAATCCCCAAAACAGAGATAGGATGGATTTCACAAGATCCGTACATCCCTATATTGGGAGCAGTGGGCCCCTAATTCTCCTCTTGCCCTTCCCTCTGACTCAGTATTTCCATGTGAGCTAGCTTCCAACCTGAAGGCCAGTCTCCATGCTTCTTCTCTTGTGTCAAGGCTGCCATATACCACCACACCTACTGCATCCCTTCCAGCCTGGCCATATTCCCTTCTGACTGGGTCAATTGTACTACACCTGATACATACATCGCCAGGAGCATTGGGACCCAACACCCTTGAACTAGCCTTAGGGACAAGTTCAGAGATTCAGATTCAGGCATCAAAACAAACAGGGCGGGGGGGAGAGTCTTTAAATACATCACAAGCAAGAAACCAGCAAAGGAGAAAGTAAGAACTTGAGATGACAAAGGTATGAAAGGATTATTGAAGGAAGCCAGGGAGATTGCAATGAATATAAATAAATTCTTTGCTCCAGTCTTCATCACATAAGATGCTAGAGATAAATATCCAGATCTGACTGATTGTTTGAGGGGAGGGCACCTGAACAATTATATCAAATATGACATGACAAAGGATAACGTTTTAGTGCTAGTTCCCAAATTAGCAAGTTGTTGGGGCCATTGACTGGAGAGTTCTTTTAAAAGATTTCAGAGGTAAAATTGATCTTTTAAGAAAGATATGTAATATATTATTGAAAGTTGCCTCCTTATTGAAGGACAGGTTAAGCAGCTAATGTAATTATATTAAAGGGAAGGGACCCGCAGGATCGAGGAAATTATAGATCCATCGGCACAGTATTTGTCCCTGGAAAATTGTTAAGAAAAATATTGCACACACACGTATACTTTTGTATAGCTGCGGTTTTATGCAGGACAGGACCAAAGAATTTGTTTAAGTGAGGGCACAGTTGATCCCTGGGACAAGCATTGCCCTGGGACTAGAAAGCAGAAAGGAAGGACACTCTGGCCTCAGTCATTGCCCAGGAGACCACAGGCCCCTGAGAGGTTGCAGCCCCTGCCTCCCAGGAAAACATAAATGGTGATGGTTCCAGAGGTGTTGAGGAGGCAGTTAAAATGTGAACAATTAACAAGTCAATCATCTTTGTGCTATGCACATCACTATACTAAATGCAAATAGAAGATCTCGGGTAGGGAGATAATAACAATTGGGATTACAGCAGGCACCAAGGGGATGTTTAAGCCATTGGCACCAATGGGAGCTTTCTTCCTAGTACAAATTGCAGCTTCAGAGCAGCAGTTTTCATCAGGACGGGGAAGAAAGGATTAAACTCTCTCTTCTGACCTACTCCAGTGGCTGCTAATTCCATTGAAAGAAAACCAACTGTACCTGTTAGATGCAAAATAAATAAACAAATACACTCCATGTCACATCTAGTTGAGCCCTCACATGAACCAAGTTTAACAGGGCGTCCATAAAAGGTTAAAACAGGGACAAAAAATAGGGATATCTGATACCAGAAGATGAGGGCTATATCTTGTAAATACAGACACGTGGAACATATGAAACACATAGTCCACATAGATTTTAAAGGATGCAAATTAATTGCCAATACCTGAAGGACTCTGTGACAAATTTCAGTGTGATTCTCTGCTTTCCTTTCATGTGGATAGTACTATTAAGTAAGACAGCTTACAACAATTTCTTCTGGCCTAGCAGCCAGCAGGATTCTTCAGCACACGTGAATGTTCCCATTAATCATTTTTACCTGTTATTTACTTTGGGCTCTTTTTCTTCTTCTCCTCCTTTCTCTGTGTGCAGCTTTCTCCTGCTTCTCTTCACTGCAAAACAATGGTTTTTGCTACTTTTTTCGCTAGCCCAGTTCATTGCTCAGTGACTCACTCCTGCAATGCAGGGGCCATTTCCAGCTGAAAGCTCTGTCCTCACTAAGTTGATTGACTCCCCCCCACCCACCGCCTCAACTCAAATAGCCAGCAATGAAACTGGAAACATTGCTGAATAAAATTCCCAGGTTTGCCCATCTTGACTGTCTGTGCTTTAACAAATGGCTCTACAAATTATTTCAACACAATGTTCAGGAGTACGCATGCCACAACCACTTTGTCTTGCCAGATAACACTCCCATACAAGCATAAAGGACAAAAATGACAAGAGTTTCCAAGTATTGTGATGGGAGGGAGAAATGCTCAGAAGATGCAAACTCCTGTTTGCTCTCTCTCATGCACACTCTCTCTCTCGTGTGTGTGTGTGTGTGTGTGTGTGTGTGTGTGTGTGAGAGAGAGAGAGAGAGAGAGAGAGAGAGATTAAATATGTCCAGCTGTGAGACATAGCAAACTGTTGGCAGCTAAAGAGCACATTTTAAATCACAGAGTCCTTTGGCAACTTTTTAGACAACATATTAATGCTAGATGATTGGCAAAATCACATAGTAGGTGTGGGGCTGGAATGAAACCACTGTTATCTTTACATTTCAATATGAAATATGGTTTTTGGATAAGGAAACAAACATCATTCAGATGTTGGGCAGAGCAATCCTATGCCCCCTAGACAGTATCTAGAGGGCCATAGGATTTTTTGGATTCCCAGATCCAAGGTCGGAAAAGAGCTTCAACCTTCAGAGCTCAGGATCCACACTGGGATCGCCCTCCCCCCACTCACAGCTAGCATTGAAAGAACTGTGCCAGCTCCTTCACTGAGGTCATAAGAGCAACCTCAGAGAAGGAATAAAGGGGGCATTCCACGGGCAAGGAGGAGAGGAGTCTGGGGCTGCCAGGATATGATATAGCCTCCTTCTCTCCCCCTCTGAAACACCACAGCTAGATGGCTGAAATTGGCCTTCTAGCTGACTTGCAGGGTGGGAGGAGCCAGGAGGCTCCATGCTCCTCCCACCCTGCATAGGCTACCTGTAATCCTCTGAGTTCGGAGGCTTATGGGCATCCCCATTGGATTGTGCCCTAAATGTATTTCTGAGATGCCAAAGATTCATCAAAACGTTTTTAAAACACAACATTTAGACAAAAATGCTTAAGTGATCACTTTAATGTTTTTCATACGGATGCCAAACAGCTCATTATAGGCGATGCTGGGCTTTTAAAGCACTGGTAACCACCACCTCCACCAAGCGACCATGATATTCTGATATTTGGAAATGTCAAGGGGTTGGAAAGAGTATTTATTTTAAGTTGGAGGCATGGCCCTTCTCTGAAGAAAAGAAAAATCACTAAAACCAAAAACAACTACTACTATTTCAGCCTGGCTCTAAATAGATGCAGAAACATAGAGCTGGAGGGGGCTTTGTAAGCTATCTAGTCTGCTTGATGCAGAAAATCCAGACCTAGATCATCCCCAGCAGATAGCTGTCCAGCCTCTTCTTGATAATCTGCAGTAATGGAGAACCCACTACCCTTCTAGGTAATTTGTTCTATTGATGAACTGCTCTTGCCATCAAGAAGTTTCTCCTTCAGAGGTTTGCTTTTGTCTTTAGAGGTTTTCCCTGAGGGCCCTGATTTTGGTTTTGACCTTATCTTTGCCAGTTATTAGCCACTGCTATCTCTTCTCCCATCCAACTGCTTCCCAACTTTTGATGTTCATTCAGTATGATTCTACTAATTGGCGTCAGTTACAGGAGGGTAGATTTCAGTTGGAACTTCTTGAAGGCAAGAACAGTTCAAGAATGGAACTATTTATCTAGAAGGTTTGTGGCCTGCCTCTTGTGGGAGGTCTTCAAGCAGAGGCTGAACTAGCTTAGATATCCTCTGTCATCAAGGAGCAGGGTGAGTTCCACCTCTTATGATTCTATCCTCTGCATATCTGTGTCGCTGGATCTTGATACTATTGCTTGGCTCAGCTTCTTCCTTTCTTACAATATGTGATTGGTCACTTTGGGGACTTCTACATCCTTGTTGATAACCTCTCTGCCTCCGTCCTCTTTGCTCTAGACTTTTTGTCATATTATTGTGTAAACCACAATATGTGGATGATGATGATGATGATGATGATGATGATGATGATGATGATGACGACATGAATAGAGTAGAGGATGATGATGATGATGATGATGATGATGATGATGATGATGACATGAATAGAGTAGAGGATGATGATGATGATGATGATGATGATGATGATGATGATGATAATAATAACAACAACAATGGGATAACTACAATACACAACTACTGTTGAGTGATTCATTGTTTTACATGGTCTGAACAATTACAAAGAATTATTTTTAACCATAAATCTGAGCCTGTTGTGTTCTGGATTTGCAGTGAAGGCAACAGCTGAAATGTGGAGCAGTGCATGATAAGTATTCACAAACTGCTGAGTGGAGCTAGTGGAGGTGAAAACTGCAGTGCTGTTATAAATTCAAACTGCTAGCAAAGCGGGTAATGAAGGCAAAGCTATGGAGCAGTTAGGACTCCCTGTTCATACATGGCTGCCTTGAAAAGAGGAAGAGTTCCCCATAGCCTGTGAAAGAAAAAAAAGGATGGGGGGATAAAATGGAAGGTCTGTTTTCAGCAAAAAGTTGTTTATTAAAATTCAATTTGAATGTCCTGAATGCAGTTCCTCCTGAGAAAGAAAGGAAGGAAGATTAAATAGGATGTTGCTCCTACATTCAGCAACAGCCAGCATCACTATGACCATATCATGCAGGCATTTTATAGGAAATATTTCCCTTACTTTTAAAATTCCCCATCATCTCCACAATGATGTCATGCCAACCAGCATTATGAGTATTCAGGTAATAACAGAGTACCACTTTTAGAAATCATGTCATCTTTCCCTAGCATATACCCCCCCCCCGGAACTCTCTCTCTCTCTCTCTCTCTCTCTCTCTCTCTCTCTCTCTCACACACACACACACACACACACACACACACATCTTTTCTCATGTGGAATGACAACTTTCCTCTCAAAGTGGTGTGGGAGAAGGGCATAATCCTTGCTGTTAAGGGGGGAGTGGCAAAATATAATCCAGTCCTGGTGTGAGATTAATTGGCTTTTTAGGCCCAACTGGTGTCCAAACTGGTGATTTCGTTGTGAGTTGGGTAGAACAAAAGAACAAAAGAATAGGGTACACACTGGTGAGCATTCTGTCAGTGGAAAGGAGTTTCCTTAAACTGGGAGTGCAGAACTTCAGGCTCCGGGGCCAAATTCAGCCTGCCTGTGGCCCCAATCTGGCCCTCTGGAGTTCCCCAGGTGGCCACACCCCCTTTCCCCAACCACCAATTGTTTGGTGGTTACCCAGCATCTGTGCAGATTTCCCCCAACCCTGTAAGGTCTAAGGTCCTGGCATTAAGAGCTTAACGCTGCAATATATTGATATTTTTTATCCCCAAGAGCTTAACTGGAATGGAATTTGGCCCACAGGCTGAAAGAAGTTCAACACCCCGGCCCAAAACCAATCTCTCAAACCTGACCAGTTAGGGGTGGAGGCTGGCTCCAGTCACTAGCCTGCAGGGATGGGGATTCGGACTCGAGGACTCGACTCGTGAGTCGGACTGAGTCTCCCCTCTGACTCGACTCGGACTCGAGTCCCAATATTTTTAATGGGACTCGAGACTCGACTCGGGACTCGAGACCAAGGACTCTTCAACATCCCTGGGCTGTGCCAGAAGGAGTGGAGAGGAGCGTGATTGCCGGCGAAGAGCACATGGAAGGGAGGTGTGCCGCTGCTCGGCCACTATGGACGGCTACCAGGAGTGCAGCCCCAACAGTGTGTCAAGATTTATTTTGACTGATGTGTTGCGTACTTGGGAGAGGCAGAAGAAGGACCTGAGATTACTCTGTGTGGGTGCTCTGAGTGTGTTTCTGGTTCCAGCAAGTTCATCACCAGTGGAGCGGGTGTTCAGTGAGGGTGGAATTGTGATGAGATCTCACTGTTCCAGAATGGGGGCCAAACATTTAGAAAAAATCATGTTCCTCAAATGCAACATGGATAAGTTTTAGGAAGTACAGCAAGTTTATTTTTTAAAATCATTTTTTCTAAAATGCAACCTTTCAGACATTTTGGGTTTGGATGCCTCTGCCTGCCTGTCTGGGGTTCCCAGCCTCCTCTGCCTGCCTGGTTATTTTGGGTTTTTCTGCCTGGTCTGTTCTTGCCAAAATCAGTTGCAGAGTTTTGAAATAAAAAGGCACACTTGTGCCTAGAATTTATTTAAACCACACATCTGAAGTAGCCTTATTTTGTTGGGGGGAAAAACCCATTGATTTTAATAGGGACTCGTGGAGTCAGCTTTGGGAGTGACTCGTGACTCGTGACTTGTGAGTCACCATTTTGGACCAAGGACTCGGACTCGGACTCGAGACTTGGGTCCAAAGACTCGTGACTCGAGACCAAGGACTCTTCAACATCCCTGCTAGCCTGTAAAAGCATACCTGCTGTGGGGAGGAGAGGCAGGTAACAACATCATGGTCCTATCAGTGCACTTTTCGGGTGTGCCGCTTATAAAAGGCCAAGAGAGCATAGGTTTCTGTCTTCAGGTCAGGGTGGGATCTCCATAAACAGGGAAGTGACAGGAGGCAGCATTCTCCTAAAGCTTCATTTAAGAAGCCTTTCAGGTAGAAGTTTATCTGCAGTGTGTGTGTGTGTGTGTGTGTGTGTGTAGGGCAAGATTATTTACATAAGGCCTATCTAGTTCTAGCATCCTGTTTCCCAGAGTGGCCAGTTCAATGCTTCTGGGAAACCCACAAGTGGTGCATGAGGGCAATATCTATTCTGCACTTCTCTTCTCCAGCAACTGGGATCCTACTCATACTGCCTCTGATACTGGAGGTAATCTATACTTATCAGGGACTAGTAGCATTTGATATCCTTATCCTCCATGAATTTGTCTAATCCTCCTTTAAACCTGTCCCAAGTTGGCAGCCATTGCTACATCCTGTAGAAGGAAACATCATAGTTTGACTATGTGCTATGTGAAGGAATGCTTCCTTTTATCTGTCCTGAATCTCCAGCTTCATTCAGGGTTCAGGTATTATTCTCCACTGTTTCCACACTATGCATAACTTAGCATGACCTCCCCTAATTGCCTATCTTTCCATCCTAAAATATTAGATAGGGTTCATTTCACTGATCATTCATGAGCAACTTGTTATTAAAGTTTAGTTTAACCTATATTTGTGTCTAGTGTGTCGTGTCCTCATTTTGGAACATGGGAGCAAGAACAATTTCAATACACATGAAACATGCATTTCTCCATTGTAGTGTAGAATGGGGAGAAATGTGATGGAACTGATAATTGTGGAAGACTGTACATGCACAGCATAATCTGTACAAAATTGGGGGGGGGGGGGAGAAAGAAACAGAACAGTGGAGAATTCCTAATACACCAGTTCTACGTTGAGGAATAGACCAGGTAATTTGGAACTCTAAAATCCAGGGAGAAATGTGATGTGGGCAATTTCATGAGCACCTCTCTTACTCTTATTTGAATTAAAAGCAACTATTTCCAGCTCTACCTATCACAGCTAGTTTATTCACATGTTAAAACATAAAACATTAGAGACAATAATTGACCCTTTGCATCCCCTTTAAAAGCAGCTAGAGATTGCAGCATTTAATACTCTTTCACTAATTGACTAAATAATCAGCTTTGCACTTTGGGGGCCTATATTTCTACCAGATAAAAATGTTGACTCATGTTCTGGATGTGTACCGTGCTAAAATGTTAGTGGGCAATTGTTTCTACTGTGGCAATAACCAGAGTACCAACAGTGACACTTTTACAGCATGCCACGTCTAAATAAGTCTTCCTCTGAACTCATCTCTCCCCTTTAAGGTGATCACAATGAAGACATTGCTTGTGCTGAGCATGATCAAATGCTATGGAAGAACACAAAATTAAAGCCTATGGGCCTCCAGGAGGAAAAAAAAAAATAGCATTGCAAGGAGATTAATCTCTTGATCGCTGCTGATTGCCTCCTGTTCTGAAAATGGTCTGTTGTTAAAAGCAAGGAAGTGAACATTTTCCATCCTTGTAAAACTGAGACATTTGGTATGTCTCTGAGATATGAAGCAGTATACTCAAAAGACTCCTGGGATCATTCAAACCCCAGCTTAATTTAGTTTGATGCACAGAGGTCTGGACCATGACAGCTAATACTACATTTTAGGCTATATGATGGGGACAGTAAATGGATAGAGCTCATTTGCCTCACTTCCTGCTTGGGTGTTCACCATGCACTCTCCAGGGATGTTGAAGAGTCCTTGGTCTCGAGTCACGAGTCGAGTCACGAGTCTTTGGACCCGAGTCTCGAGTCCGAGTCCTTGGTCCAAAATGGTGACTCACGAGTCACGAGTCACTCCCAAAGCTGACTCCACGAGTTCCTATTAAAATCAATTTGTTTTTTTCCCAACAAAATAAGGCTACTTCAGATGTGTGGCTTAAATAAATTCTAGGCACAAGTGTGCCTTTTTATTTCAAAACTCTGCCACTGATTTTGACAAGAACAGACCAGGCAGAAAAGACCCAAAATAAAAATAACCAGGCAGGCAGAGGAGGCAGGGAACACCGAAAGCAGGCAGGCAGAGGCGTTTGTCTTGGACAATTCAAACTGTGGAACTTGTTAAGAAGAGACCAGGCAGGCAGAGGAGGCTGGGAACCCCTAACAGGCAGGCAGAAGCAGCCAAACCCAAAATGTCTGAAAGGTTGCATTTTAGGAAAATGATTTTAAAAAATAAAATCATCGCAGGCGATCGCACTTCTCTCCACTCCTTCTGGCACAGCCCAGGGATGTTGAAGAGTCCTTGGTCTCGAGTCCCGAGTCGAGTCTCGAGTCCCATTAAAAATATTGGGACTCGAGTCCGAGTCAAGTCAGAGGGGGGACTCAGTCCGACTCACGAGTCGAGTCCTGGAGTCCGAGTCCCCATCCCTGCACTTCCTGCATTTATTCAGACTTTACTCATATGGTCTATAATCCTTATTCAGGATGATTGTTTGCAGTCATGGCGTGGTACAGGCCAGCATGGTCTTGAATGATGACTCCTTGGTAAACATCACTTGTTCATTGACTTTCTGACATGAAGGCCTTCTCCACTCATCTGAGGGTTGACCTCTTTCTATAGCCACAAGGAGGTCATTGATCAGAGCTATAAAAGTCATTACTAGGAGGTAGCCCATTCTGAATCCTGATTGTGAGGATGAGGCATAAATTAGATGCTTTTTGGAGCTCAGTTGTTTCTGGGTTACTCTATGCCTGTTAATAACCTGATAAAGATGCTAGAGAGGCTTCTATTTGTTATGAGCCTGATGCAACCCACAGTGTAATCAGAAGGGGTAAAATAGAATTAACATACAAAAAGCCAGGGAATGGAGGATTTTCGTAAAATTAAAACACGGTAAAATGCCCTGGACGTATGGCATGATGACATCTGATTGACATTCTATGGCTGCCTCAGAGATATTGTTGATTACACAAGTACATCAAGATTCTTTTTTTTGTGCTGTGATTTAATAAATGTACATATGTGCTCTTGCAACTTGTTATTAACCGATAACAAGTTATCGGTCACAGTGGTAACCGATAAGGAGGGCAGGGGGAGAGATGTGGACTGGAAAACAGTTACAAGAATGTGCTATGGTCTGAAAAAAGGCAGGAAAATAACTATGGAAGAATGGCTGATTGCTAACATTGATGCCACAAACAAGGCCAGGTAATTCAGAACTCTGAAATCCGGGGACAAATCTGGATGAAGAGAATTGTGTAAACATCCCTAAGAAATACCTTACAAGTGGACTCATATAATATGCCAACCTAGTTTATGCTTCTACTTTTTATTTAAGGTTTTCAAATAATTGGGTACCTTTTTGAAAGGATAACAGTTCATATGGAGAAAGTACAAGGGTTAGAAAGCCAACAGAGTTGGAGGAATATGCAATGGATGATGTGAAATTAGATAGTTCTATAACCTCCCTTACCACTAGAGACCATGCATAGACTCCTGAGTCTTCCACATTTATCCACTTTCTCATCGTCATGATGTAGGTTTCTTCAGTAGAAGTCCAAATTCTCAGCATTTTGAAAAATACCATGCAAAATACTCAGTTGGCATGTTTTCTTGCAGAAGGAAGCCACATACAATTTGTGTTGTTATCATTGACTGATTGTGGGCAGGCCATATCACACATCTATTATTTGGCAGTTATATTATTTGGCTTAGCTGCATTTTTGTCTGTGCATGAAATTTTTCAGGGCAGTAAAAAGGATTCTGCTGGGAAAGTTTTCTGAAAGCCCTGCTTGCTTACCTTTCTCACATACTATTCAGTGCCTGCTTCTTTCCCCTGCCTGCAACTTTGGTACCTTTAAAACAAAAACAACAACAAAATAAAACAGTGGCCTGGCTTCTTCCTGAAGTGACCCCACCCAAACAGGGTCACAGACACACTATGATGGTGTCAGGTCATCACACAGCCAATCTGGTTTTTGCTATGTGATGATAATTTGTCATAAAGCCAAATCAGAGTAAGGGCAAGAAGCATTGCTATCACTCTCTATCACTCTGAATAGTCTTCCCTGATGGCACTATATGGTTATATGATAATGCAATTAAGCCAAATCCAAGTTGAGGCAGTGCCTCTTTTCCACAACTTGAGGGACCCCTACCCCAAGTGCTTAAAAAACAGTGGAGAATGTCATAGTGGTGAAATGTTCATGAAACATGCCTTCACTTGTTTCAGTTAGGCTCTAGAAGCATCTGTAATTACAGAGGCTTCACAGTCCTAGACAGGCAGCCAGCTACCCTCTGCTTGCTGTGTTTTTGAATAATGTATACATTCATCAAAACAATCATGGAATGCACTCGAATCACACACTGTCTACACTCCCTGTCCTTCCTGGAATGTGATCTGAATCCTTATGCTGGCCCTTTTAAAATGACCTCAGACAGCAAACTTTACATTCCTGCAGCAAAGTATTGTGAATTATGGAGTAAAGCATGCAAAAGCTCTGTGAGTTCAGACAGTGAGGAAGAGCTCCCCAGTGCTACTTTTTTTGTTGTTTTTTTGTTTTAAACTGTGCCATCTATTCCTGGAGAGCCCACTGGGAATATGAGTACATGAGTAAAAGAAAGCAAAAACAAGAGTGTTCATCTGTATGGCTACATCTTGGTTCCAGTAGCCTTTTTAATTTCTGCCTTTTAATTAAGCTTTGTAATAGAACTATCTGAGTCCTTCCCCAGACTGATTAATCAAGCACATTATCAGGAAGCTAAAACTCAACTGTAAAATAGTTGCTAATGCCCAGGGGGAGGAGGATGATTAAACTGCAACTTTATTGCAAAGAATTGACGAAGATCAGGGCAGAAATGGTGTTCTTTAGAGGAGACTGCGACAAAACACATGTCTGATTAATAAAATGACAGTTTTGTCCTGTGAAGTTGGCAAAAAGACTCAACAAAGCTTGCAGCTGTGCTTATCGACTTCAATGCCGGAATGATGTTTCCCACCACCCTCTCAGAGGCTGTCACTAGGATATTGTCCTCATCACAGCTTTTCTGGATGCCCAGCCCCTAAGTTCTATTGGAGAGGTTCTTCTCCATGTCCCATCTATGACTGAGGCACAATTGGTTAGGATGAAAAAGAGGGCTTTGTCAGAGGACACACACAGATCCTGGAACACCTTACTCCAGTCTTCTCCAACTTGGTGCCTTTTAGCTGTTTTGGACTACAACTCCCAGCATTCTTGACCATTGGTCATGCTGGCTAGGGATGATGGAAGTTGATGTCTGAAACACCGGAAGGTTACCAGGTTGGGGAAGGCTGCCTTACTCCATAAGGTCTGCTTAGCCCCATCTCTTGCTGCTCTTTGCCAAGTAGTTAAAACTTTCCTGTTCTAGCAAGCACTTGTCTTTCCAGGTAGATGGGTGGTGGTTGTTGTTGTTTGGTAGGCCTTCATTTTAGAATGTCTTATCTGCTGAGATTGATTCTGTTTTTATGCTGTCATTTTAATTCATTTATGGGGTTGTTCTGATTTTGACTGTAAGTCACCCTGAGCAAGGCAGGGTTTGGGTTTTCTAAATAAAAAAGAAATAGATAAACTATCTCCACAGTTCTAGCAAGCACCAATTGCCATTTGGCTCCTCCCCTCCCATCAGCAGCCATTCCATGTATCAGCATCAGAGGGAAACGTCAAACAGCAAGGAACCCTCCTCCATTGATGTGTCTGGTCCCAGCTGAATGGTTACTAGTGTGAGTCTCTCTCACTTCTCTTTTCCTACACAATTCAAAAATGTTTTAAACCCTAAAATGATTTGATTTCTTTACATGCAAAATTTAAAATACTATTTTGAGTTTGAGTAATGTGCAATTCATATTTCATAACAAAATTATTTTTTTGTACAAACATCTTGAGGACCGAACCAGAAGTTATTTGTGAGTTCCATGACTTCTTCAGCAAGCCCTCCGCATTGTTTTTCTTTGTCAACATTGAGTGCATGGCTATGGCACCCAATTTAACATACACACACAACATACACATACACACACACACACACACACACACAAATTAACTATGACAGAGAAAACATTATTTTTTCCTGAACTGCATAACTTTGACTGCCTTCATTCGAAGTAGTAGTAGTTTATTGAATAGCTGATGTGCATAGAATATCTGTCAGTTTTGCTTTCATCCATATTACATTTAAAAATCAATAAATCTCAAGTTCTTTCTCTCCCAAATATGGATTTTGTGAATTTTGGTAAATTCTTATAAAAAAATGAACTGAAACTAAATTCTTACCTATCTGCAAAAGCCAAATTCAATAGATACAGCTATTCCCAGCATGGAGAAGACCATGTCGTAGTACCTACCTGCCATATAGCTGTTCTTGTCAGAAAAAAAGAGATGGCAACCCTAATTAAGCATTAACATGATTGAATATACAGGGATTCAAAACCAGACCTTAAGATCTAAGCACTGAAAGCTCCGAGTCTGCATGGACCAATCCACATTGTTTCTCCCACATTCAATTTTTATTTTTAAAAACCCCAAGTTCTTTTTGACTTGAATATGAAGAATGTTGCACATTTTGGTAAAATGCTTATAAAAACTGAACAGAAATGAAGCGCAACATACAGGTTCCCCACCACACACACACGCACACACACACACACACACACGAACTTGCCCATATGACTATGCCAATGTTTGAGAAGAGGAAGTTACACAAGTGGCCTCATATTAGTTATTGTTGTTGAAATTTTCTTTTGCAGGAGAGGCATTTATAGGGATATATGAGAATTTACTTTCAGTTAAAAAATCACCCTTTGACAACCCCACATATGAATGCAAATGGGACCGCATGTTGTCTGAAAATATCCACAAATTCCCAAACTTGTGTTCACTTTTGCAAAAAGCACAGCTTTAAAGATGTGCAACTGTTCAAAAACGCACAACTTTAAAAATGCACCGCTTTTTTGGGGGGGAATGCAGCACTTTCAAATGCACCACTTTTGAAAAAATGCGCCACTTGTGAGAAATGCACAGTGGTAAAAAATGTACCACTTTTGAAAAGTGCACAGTTTCCCCCATTTGAATGAACAACAACAAAAAAAAAACACCCCACCCCAGGCTTCAAACAAGAACAGGAGCATGCCAAACTGAGCTTTGAACTAAAGTTTGGAGAATTCCAGCAAGCGAGAGCATCCCTGGTTCTCCCATCCCTAGCGAAGCAATCCTACACTGAGTCCTAGTTGATCTCTCTGAGCCACCAACTGTTTTCACTGTTGTGTGGAAGCTGATTGTAAATGCAAGTGTATAAACCTGTGAAACTGCTCCATGGCAGAGGAATGGGTAGTTGGCAAAGTTTCACACTAATTATCTATATACACATAAACTTCTTCTTTCCAATAGAAAAGGCAGCTGGCAGTGGCTACTGAGAATTTGCAATAGGCCATGTGTCCTTTGACAAAGAATGACAGCCTTCCGCCTTTAGGGCATAAGAGTTAATTAAGTCGACTCGCCATTACCCCTCAGGTATTGGGCAGAAAATGAACTAAAGTTGTACGCCCAAGTTTCTGGTGTATGATGGCAATGGCATCCTTTAGAGTTCATTGCTTTTGCCAGTTGATGTTCCCCACCCCACCCTCCCCAAAAAATTACATATTAGAAGGGAAGTTCAGAATGTCCATAGGAACCAATACACTATGCAGCCTTATTAAACGCTTCTCATTAGAAACATAACTGGGGGCTGAACCTAATAAGGAACAAGCTTGTATGCTGGCAAATCGAACAAATTGGACATATTTACCATTTGTTAATGGAATTCTGGATTATGCAGTAGTTAACAAACAGACTGTTTGGGGATGTTGGGCGGCCAACTGGATCCATCAAGCAGGAACTGGTAACTGGACTCTGTCCCAGTAGTGACAAAATTCCCATTCTGGGCAACCACCAACTTTTCACAACTGTCCGAGGAACTGTGTAAACTATCCTCTATTGTAGGGGTCAGGGTCCCATTAGTGGGCCTGGGGAACACCAAACTTTGATTATTTTGGAAATCACTCCTGCTGATATTTCAGTTCAGTGAAAGCCGTAAGCATCGAACTCAATATGCCTTTAAGTACATGGTTCAAAAAATGTGCTTAGACTGACCATATCTCTTTGATTACAAATAGCAGCCGTGGTGGGGCCCCTAATCCATATTGAGACCACAGTGAAGTAAGGGCAGGTTTCCCACTGAAAATGTCCAAAGCTGTTATTTGCCCTGAATTTAAGCCTGTAGGGTTAGACTTTCCTATCACCATATCATCTCCAAACTATATGAACATTGATAGCTCTGCTTTCATAAGGTTGGTTGATTACAACTCTCCCTCCAACTGCGGAAAATAATATGTCCATAAATCCACAATAAGTCCAGGAGTCACAAGATGTAGTGATGACCACCAACATGGATAGCTTTAAAAGGGGCTATTGATGGCTACTAGTTGTTCAGCTTTGAAAAAAAAAATCCTCAGGGCCATCAGTAGACATCTCAATTCAATTTGGGCATAGGGGAAAACAAAACAAAAACAAAAACCAAGACTGTGTCACCTGTATATAGCAGATCAGATGATTGCTTCTTTACAGTGGACACTGAGAGGAAAACCCTCATTATTTTTAAGCTATCAAAGTTTGGGACAAACCAAACAGATCGGTCCATTACATGTAATGGCGCTGTTGTGTCAATTTCTAGTTCACTGTGATTTTTTTTTTCTAATTATGTATGTGTTATTTTTCATTCTTCTCAGTTTTTCATTTTTCCAGTCTTAAGTTTGGTTCATCCCAAACTTTGAAAAAGATTTTTTAAAGTTTTTTGTATTTTGTATCTAAATGTGTATGCAATTTTGTCCATCCCCCCATACGTGTAAATTGCCTAATATACGCAGTATTTGAAATAATCAGAGGAAGGGCCAGATCAGCGATGTGAGATGTGACACTAGGGCTGGGGTTCCAGTTTCACTCCCCTCTCACCATGTAGAACCCCTTCATTTACATGAAAATGTGCATTTAAATTGGTTTAAAATACATATACCGGTATCTAAACTTTTTTTTTTTCCCTCACAGCAGACATTTCTAAATGCATTTTTAAATGCATTTTGATATTTCTTTTTTAAAAAAAACTGCACTGGAAAATTTGGGAAGTGCAAAGTCCAGTGGATAAACAAGTTCTGAAAGTATAGATCAGGTCAGTTTCTATGGGATCTGCTTATATTAAATTCCCCTAGCAGCCCTATTATTTATTAGATTGTATTGTAAGTCTGTAGGGTGTGACTCTGTGGTTTCTAGCGTTTGGAATGGATATTGATGGAGATAACTGATGAAAGAAATGAAGAGAGGAAGGTGGTTCCTCCTCCTCCACCTCCTCCTCCTTTCTTCAGTAACGGTAACAGTCATGAAGATGAGTCCCAAGTAGGGATGGGTATATCTGTCAAGCTCAATCCATAAAAGTTCTTGTTTTTTCATAGCCAAGCACGTTCTGTCCCTGTTCCATATGCATTTTTGTGTACAAATGTACACATCTTTGTATGTATTCACCCAGTGACTAAAGTGTGTTTGTGTACATTTCAGAAATGTATGCAGTTTTCTTGGCACATTTTTTTTTCAAGTGTGTGCATGTCAATGGACACATTGTTTCATGGAATGCATCAAAAGATCAGAAATGTATGTATGGTATTTCTGACCACAAATTGCATTTGGGTCCACAATTTGGAATGTATGTACGTATTGGATAAATCCATTTTTAAAACTCAGTGAGGCAAATTTCTCAACCATCCCTAAATACCATTGCTCTTCCATCCTCCTTTGACAGATTTTATGATACCCTTAAGATGGAAATTCTTTCATGAAAACCTGACCATGCATGTGTGCATAGACACGCACGCACGCGCACACACACACTTCTAACCCTCATTAATTAAAGAAGAATATTTTCCATTAATGATGCATCTTATGTAGGGCATTTAAAGGATGGAATGCAGAATAGTTTTTGGCAATAAATATTGAAACACTTGGGAGAATTCCATACAGTGCCCAGAGGGCATTTTATCATCTTTGCATAATGATAGCCGCATTCTGATGAGAGACTTGTATTTTAATTCACATCTGTTCATTCACACACTTTAGTTCAGTAGTCGAGGTGGTCAGATGTGTCGAGATATGAGTACAATGTGCATGTCAAACACTGAATTCACAACTTTTAATCTTGAGATGGATAACTCACGATAACTCAGTGTCTTGAGTTGTTGAAATAACTAAAGAAGTCTGAATACATAACAGAAAATTAGTGTACCGTATTTTTCCGTCTATAAGACGCCCCCATGTATAAGACGTCCCCCATTGGGCAGTTTTGCAACCGCATGGTTCTCTCATTGGCTTACTTCCATATATAAGACGACCCTCAATTTTTAGTCTAGCGATTTTAGGAAAAAGTATAGTCTTATACATGGAAAAATACTGTAATTGTACTTACATAAATCTGACAATCATAATGAAATAATAAAGCTGATATTCATAGTGTGGTATGAATACGCACACACCTTTATGTGGGTGCAATAATACAAACATCACATTTTTAGCTAGTTTTGTCAGATTTAAGAGCACATGGTCCTGTTGGATCAGATGAAAGCTCAGTGATGCAGAACTTCAGATCCAGGAACCAAATCTGGCCACCTGGAGATCCCATATGACCCCCTGGGGTTCTGCAGATGACCACACACACCCTCCCCCCGGCCCCACGTCCTTTCCCTTAACCAACAATTGTTGGCTGGCTTTGTGGCTTTTGTACAGTTTCCCTTCATTTTAAAAGGTTGACGTACATCTCCTAAGGCTTAGTTCCTGGCAGTTTTAAGCTAATATATGCTAGTAGGTTTGGTATTTTGGGCCCACCACACGTTTTCCCTTTGGTCTAGTCCTTCTCTGGAATGTGGCCCCTGAGAGCTTCTCCAAAATGGAATTCTGCCCTTAGGCTGAAAGAGATTCAGCACCCCTGCTCTATCTAGTTCAACGAGATCCTGTCTTCCACAATGACAAGCAAACTTCTTCCATGAAGACCACAAGCAGGGCATGAAAGGAACAACCCACCCTTGCTGTTGCCCTCCATCGATTAGTACTGGGAGATATACTGCCTCTCACTCTTGAGGTTCCATTCAGCTATGATGTGTAATAGCTATTGATAGACCTGCCCTCCATTAATTTCCCCCCAATCCCAGTTACAAAGGCTGCTGCTGCTTCTGTTGAAGGGACCTAGAGCAGAGAAGCCTTCCTGGAACAAGGAGGCCTTCAGCAGGTGCTGAAAGCAGCACAGTGTCGGAGCCTGCCTGACATCCAGAGGCAGGGAGTTCCACAGAAATGGAGCCACCACGCTGATGGCCCTTCTCCTGGTGGACTCCAATCGGGCCAAAGGCAGGGATGTTGAAGAGTCCTTGGTCTCGAGTCACGAGTCGAGTCACGAGTCTTTGGACCCGAGTCTCGAGTCCAAGTCCTTGGTCCAAAATGGTGACTCACGAGTCACAAGTCACGAGTAACTCCCAAAGCTGACTCCATGAGTCCCTATTAAAATCAATGGGGGGTTTTCCCAACAAAATAAGGCTACTTCAGATGTGTGGTTTAAATAAATTCTAGGCACAAGTGTGCCTTTTTATTTCAAAACTCTGCAACTGATTTTGGCAAGAACAGACCAGGCAGAAAAACCCAAAATAACCAGGCAGGCAGAGGAGGCAGGGAACCCCAAAGCAGGCATGCAGAGGCCTTTGTCTTGGACAATTCAACTGTTGAACTGGTCAAGAAGAGACCAGGCAGGCAGAGGAGGCTGGGAACCCCAGACAGGCAGGCAGAGGCAGCCAAACCCAAAATGTCTGAAAGGTTGCATTTTAGAAAAAATGATTTTAAAAAATAAACTTGCTATACTTCCTAAAACCTATCCATGTTGTATTTGAGGAACATGATTTTTTCTAAATGTTTGGCCCCCATTCTGGAACGGTGAGGTTTCATCACAATTCCACCCTCACTGAACACCCGCTCCACTGGTGATGAACTTGCTGGAACCAGAAACACACTCAGAGCAGCCACACAGAGTAATCTCAGGTCCTTCTTCTGCCTCTCCCAAGTACGCAACACATCAGTCAAAATAAATCTTGACACACTGTTGGGGCTGCATTCCTGGTAGCCGTCCATAGTGGCCGAGCAGCGGCACACCTCGCTTCCATGCGCTCTTCGCTGGCAATCACGCTCCTCTCCACTCCTTCTGGCACAGCCCAGGGATGTTGTCTCGAGTCCCGAGTCGAGTCTCGAGTCCCATTAAAAATATTGGGACTCGAGTCCGAGTCAAGTCAGAGGGAGGACTCATTCCGACTCACGAGTTGAGTCCTCGAGTCCGAGTCCCCATCCCTGGCCAAAGGTCCACGAAGATCCACCAGGAGCATGCCATCCGATGTCCTCAGTGACTGGGCAGGTTGGTATGGGAGGATGCTGTCTCTCAGGCAACCTGGTCCCAAGTTGTTTCGGGCTTTGTACACAAGTACCAGAACCTTAAACCTGACCTGGTAGCACATAGGTTCCTTCAGCCAAGGAGTTGCATGCTGAAAAGGGGCAGCTCCCGACAATAGCTGAGCTGCTGCATTCTGCACTAGCTTCAGCTTCTGGAGCAGCTTTAAAGGCAGCCCCACATAGAGCACATTGCATATTTGCCCCAGAAGCCTTTGCATCATGCAAGACCCTGCACCAACCTGCATAATAAGCTACCTTATAGAGATGTTGGTCTTCCACACATTTCTCATAAGCATAGTTCTCTCATAAGTTTATGTTTTTCATAAAGAAGCACTATAATAAGGCATATTCCTATATAAAGTTGCATCAGTTTGATTCTAACAGGGGCATTCTAACAGAAGCACCTGTGCTGACATGCTGTGGTTTCTGACTGATCTAGGAGCCTGCTATGGGAAGATGGAATTTTCTCCGCTGAACTCAGGAAAGAAGTAGAATGTGTTTCAGATAAGAAAGCTGGGAAAAGGAAGAATAACTGCTAAACAATGTTCACGTTCAATTTATGACATGAAATATTGTGAGAAGTTAACGGAACAAAGAAACACTTAACATTTTAAAAAAGTAAACAAGACCTATGAAAGAGGAGCAGGTAGCACCTTGTTCTGAAAGGAAGTATGGCTCAGAAAAGCTGACAATTAATGAAATGTTACTTGCCTCCGTGCTTCCCCTGCCTGCAAAAGAAATAGATGGCGGATTTCAGCCCTCTATGTCTTCCCCCCGCCCCTGCTTATGAGGAGGAGGGCCTGAGACGCTACCATGATAACATCGTATCTTGGCAGAGACTCACTCCTCCCCTTGCTGGCTGGGAACCCCCCCCCCCGTACCTTCTCCAAAGTCGCACTTGAGACTTTGGAGCCTCAGCTGGCACTGAAAGAACTGCATCAGCTGCAAGGGTGGAAGGAGGGTGCTCAGTGGTCGAAATCCCAGCTGAGACCTCAGAGAGCTTTTCCAAGGTTGGAGCTGGGACTCCGAGTATTCCTGTGGCTAGCCAGGCAGCGTCTACCAGCCATAGGATTGCACCCTAAGTGTTCCTTATTTAGTTCCTGTTCCTCATAGGGGAGGGAAAGCTTTAAGTGCTGATTTCCTCCTATTTTTAGTGACTTCCATATCTTTTAATACTTATTTTCTATACTGAAGATTTATGGAGTTGTGTGCTTTCACACTAAATATCTCTAAAGCAATTAGAACAACTGAGGATAACATGGGTAAGGGAGCCAAAGTACATTGGATGAAGACTAGGATAAAAAAAATATAATAAATAGATAAAGAATGGAGAAAAATACTATTACAAAAATAAGAAAAAATCATCATCATCACACAAGCAGCAAAAATTAACCAGTAAAGTGATAGATGAAAACCGATGGACTCAGTTTAAGCAGCAGGAAGATAATTCAGCTAAATGCCTCAGTATTCAATGTACCTTATAATCTTCCATATATTTTTGACAAATTTCCATTCACACTGTATCTGAGAGGAGGGGGTGGAATGGGTCATAATGTTCTAAATCTTAACTGCAGGTGACTGAACTTATCTCTGGCTTTGGTGTATCTCTTGTTACATTTATTTCGGATAATTAAAGCCATTGAGAATTTAAACCCTGATTCATTCATAACAGCCGCAGGTAAGGACCATAAGGTGCCTTAAGAAGAGTGGGAGCTCAAATATTTTATGAGTCTCATGTTAAATAAATTAATCAGAAAAATAATCAAACATCTCGAGTGGACACAAAAGAAGCGGGGCACACTCGCTTTTTCCTCTACATGCATTCCTCTTAGGGAAGTACACTTTTTCTTGTCACTGAAAAATTGAGCTGATCCTCATTGTGCTGAATACCAAACATTTGGCACTACTAATTGGAAAACTGAAGTCCTCAACAGAATTTAAGCATCCTTAAGATCGAGTCAATATAATTTAAGCAACCTTAAGCTCTAGTGTGGTAAAGTGGACAGGGTGCAAGATTAGGGCTGGAGAGAATCAGCTTGAAATCCCCACTCATGGTGACTTAGGACAGCAACTCAAGGAGGGTGCACACAACACACACCCCCAACATATTCACTCAGTGCATAAGGGTGTTGCATGCTACATGGGCTAGCCCCACCCCCACTGCCATACTCAATGGCCACACCCCTATTGGCTGTACATGCACTGAGAGTGTGAAGCAACCTTATTTATGTGCGGATGTGGAGCATAGGGCACCTCTGTGCAAGGGGAAAATCTTGGGCCAATCAGAATTCTGTCCACATAGAGGTCTTCAGTGCACAGAGGGCCATTTCACATGCTTGCCAAATGCATGGCTGGTGGGTAGAGGCTGGTGGGTAGGCTGCATTCAATCTCAACTCCCTCAAGTGTGATTTAAATATGTGAGGGGGCATGTCTGCACCCCTTCCCCCATAGCCTAACCTATCTTACAGAGTTGCCATAAGGCTAATATAAGGGAGGGGGAACTTGGAATGTTGAGCTCCATGAAGGAAAGGTGAGAAATATATTTAATAAACTTAACTGTGCAGGTTGGAGTTGGTCCTAAAAAAAAACCAAAAAAAATGTATACAGCTGTTTCTTTATTTCTTTATTCAATTTGTATCCTACCTTTCTCCTAAAAAACAAAAACAAAAACAGCTCAGGGGGGCTAACAATAAAATACAGGGGTGTGGGAATAACAAAGTTATAATTAGAACATTAAAACACATCAACCAAAAACACATTCAATAAAAATGCAAACATCTAATAACACACAAATATTTTTTTTAAAATGTCATATAAAAGCACTCCAATAAAGAAAAAAAATAATAGCACCCACCAGACTAAAAATCCAGTTCAGCTCCTTATCACCGTAGAGAGCAATCCTATGGCCTCTGGACAGCATCCCAGGGGCCATAGGATTGCACAGGAAAAACCTTCTGGGGCCTTAGTCAGAGTATTTGAGCCCCTCCCCCAACCTTGAAGCTCCTCTCCTGGTTCTGCCAAGCCACTGTAGAAACCTCTATGGTCGCTCCCTCTCCCAAGTTGGAACTCAGACCTTGGGAAATGGGAGGAAATGGATGTGTTGGGGGCATTCCAGTGAGCAGGGCAGGAGAGGATGCAGCTGTGTGGTGCAGCACCTAATTGGCTCCAAGCAGTGAACAAATTATACACACTGTCTTATGTGCGATAATAAATTGGCCACAACATTATTGGGATAGGACTGGGGTAGTCATAGGGCACAGATCCTGTCATCTGGCATACCCACATGCCAGGATTATTGGTGGTGGGCAGCAGGGCCAGGGGCTCAAACCACTAATGCGCAACCCTTTTCCACCTATGGCACAAACCGCTAATGTGAAACCCTTTCCCACCACACAGGATGTGGCCATCTCACCACACCGCTGCTGGGTCAGTTTTGGAGCCACATCCCCACAATCCCTTATGGGGATCACCACCATGGTGAGGAGAGCACAATCCTGCTCCCCCTCACAGTGGATCCATCCCAATGCCTATCATGCCTACATAGTTGTGACATAAACATTAACTACTTCAGCAACCACCAGAATGCACAGACATTACAAAGCAACTTATTTACAACTGAGATAGACTTGCAATGAGGAAGGCAAAAACCCTGCACACAGTTTGCCTTTTTGTTTTGTTTTGTCTTGTTTCGTTTTATGCAAGTTAAATTCCTTCCCTAGTCCCATTAACCAGTGGCTAATCTCTGTCCACTGCGAGACATATTGCTACTGGGAGTGGGTGGATGGAAGTCAGTGACAGCAATGCTGAAGCCGTGTTGGAGGCCACCTTATGTAGGCCTCAGGTGGACCAGAGTGAAAATGGAAGGGAAAGTTCTTGCTCTGGCCTGCCTCTTTTTTGGCCCTGCCCCTGTCAAGCCCACCAGAGCCCTGGCAGGTCTCCTCCCCCCTGTAATGAGCATGGCTGAGCAGCTGCATCCTCGCCAGCCTCCCACCTTGCATACTGCTAGACTTGCATGCCCCACGACTCTTGGTTCCCTGGTAAGGAAGCCAACAGTTTCCCACTCCCCAACCATGCCCCCATGAAGAACTGGTCTAAATGGAGGGACTGATTCCCCCCCCCCTCCATCCATGGATGGAAGAAAAAAATACATGAGTCCCCATCTCCTCTTGACTTCTTACCTGTTGGCTGTGGCTAACAGGGCATAAAAAGGAGCAGAGAGCTCAGAGAGCATAGCATTGATCTCTTAGATGCCAGAAGTCTACCTGGATAAAAAATGTATTTGCCGTCTAATGGAAGGATGATAGAGATGGGGCTTGCCTGCCCTCTCTTAGCTGGGAATTCCAAAGCCTAGAATCAGCCACCAAGGAGCTAAAATGTAGATGCCAATTTTTAAAAAAACTTCCACATGAAAAACTGAACTATTCTGACTGCCTATTCTGTGCCTCAAGTTACCATGTTGTCATACTAAACATTTCATTTTTAGGAAATAAGCCAAGCCTGGTAAACATTTTGAATACAAAATCTCCTCTAGAAAAGTGGCAAATAATTTTCAGCGAAGCTGGCCTTGCCTTAACTCCAGTAATCGAAAAACTCAAGTAATTAGTTTTTGTTCCCCTTCCAAACTATGTTGTCAAAACGAAGATCGCCTCCCATCATCACAGTATATTTTGTTGTGATAAATATAGTCCCTGACCTTTAGCACATATTAAAAGTAAAAAGAAAAAAAAAAGCCACACACAGAGAAAAATTGGACGGGCCGTCAAGGCCACAGCCTATCTTTCTGAGCCTCCCACTGTATTGATCGGCTGCACACAGACATACGCACAGCACGTATGCTCAGAGCAAAAGCATGGTTGCTTTCCCACCCCTTAATAAGCTTATTTCATTTTTGCTTCAACAACCCTGCACAAGAAATTAGCAACATCTAGTCAAAAAAAGCCAATAAAATGATAGATGGCCAGCCAAGAATGGCACACACTTCATCATCTGATCTCTTTGAACTCCTTTCCACCATGAAGATATACGGAGCCAAGTTAGTTAAGCAGAGAAGTATAGTGGGGAAAACTACCTGTGGATCTTCTTTTTGGGGCGGGGGGGTTGTTAACTGATGGAAGGCGTGTGAGACATTTTCCCTTCCAGAGCCAATGGTCATAGGAACAACAGAGACTGAAGACCACTTCAGATGCTTGAGTAAAGATTAACATTTATTTATTTATTTATTTATTTATTACCCAAATGTATATACCACCTTCCACAAAGTTATCAAAATGATGAACATGCAATAACACGTTCATCATGATATTCATCAATAAAACAATACAAATACACAATAATAAAGAAATACTAATCAGTAATAAAATTACACACACTGTGTTGTTGTGCACTACAGACCATAGCTCAAGGAACTCCTGTGTGAAGAGATGGGTCTTAAGAAGATATCTAGATGTCAAAACTGTGGGAGGTTGTCTAATGACAGTTGGTAATGTGTTCCAGATAGGGATGTGTGAGGGTTTTGTCCGGAGGGTGAGGGTGGAAAATCTGGCGGACTAGCCAGCCTTGACCTCCCAAACTCTGTCCCACTTACCACTTCCCCAGCATCGAATCACGTTCTTCCAAGTCGAGCCGGGAAAGTGACTTCCCCAGGTTCCTGGCGGGCTGCTGTTTAGGTAGAAAATGCCTTAAGATATGCCCAAAGTGGCTGCAATTTGCATAATTTGCGCAAATTGCAGCCACTTTGGACATACCTTAAGGCATTTTCTATGTAAACGGTGGCCCGCTGGGAACCCAAAAGTCCAGTGAGTGGCGCCGCATGTACCAGCTTTCGGCCCAGCTCAGTGGGTGCAGCAGCAGTGTCCATTGAGCTGGAAGCAGGTCGGGTCTTGGCGGATCGCCCATCCTTAGCTCCAGAGAGTGGGTGATGTGACACTTAATGCTCTACTGCAAGTGCTCGAGTCGTCAGCACCATGATCCAATGATCACAAAGACTGGACGGGGACATAAGTGGTGCGGTGATCCCTAAGGTAACCTGGCCCCAAGCAGTTTAGGACTTTATATGTTAAGAACATCACATTAAACTTGGTCCCAGTAGCTTCTTGGCAGCAAGTGTTTTCTTTTGTTTTTTAAAGTGAAGGTGTAATATGCTGTCAGGAAGAGGCCCCTGTTAGTAGCCTAGAGTTTGGGAGCCTGGCATTCTGCACCAGCTGCAACTTCTGGACCAAACTGAAGGGTCGCCCCACATAGAGTTCATTACAATAATTCAGTCTCAGGGTTACCAGTGCCTGAACCACCATGGCTAAACTATCATAGTCCAGGAATGTCTGTCGTTGGCATGCCAGCCAAAGCTGGTAAAAGGCCCTCCCAGCCACTGAGGCCACTTGCGCCTCCAGTGACAAAGGTGGATCTAGGAGTACCTTCAAACTATGCATGTGTTGCTTAAGAAGGAGTACAACCCTATCCAGAACAAACAACTGACCTATGTCCCAGACCTGTGACCCACCTATCCAGAGTGCTTCTGTCTTGCCTGGATTCACATTTCCAGCAAGGGCATCTTTTCTGAAACACTGGAAGAAAGGATGGGTGATCAACCTCCCATCAACCATGCAAGGGGCTTTTTTGGTCAAAGCTTAGGCTTTTAGGCTGGAATGTGTTTACTTTGTTTGCCATGGCATTTTATATTGAGTTGTGTTAACCATTTTGAAAGCCTTGGAGAGGCAGCAGGACAGAAATAAATATTGTCTCTGTACAGTGTACAGGGGTGTTGAATCGTTTTCAGCCTGAGAGCTGAATTCCATTTGGGAGACGCTCGTGGTGGCTGCACTCTAGTGGTGGGTAGAACTGAAGGCAAAAGGCGTAGGGCCAAAAATACTCCCATAATACCAGCATGTTTTAGCTTAAAGCTCAAACTAAGCCTTAGAAGAGGCATTTCAACCTTTTAGAATAGTGGGGGGGGGGGGACCCTACACAAATGAAGTGAAACATGCAGTGAAATGCAGTGAAAAGGGGGGAAAGGGGTGGGGCCGTGGAAGAAGGTGTGGCCATCTGGGCAATCTGGGAGTGCCAGATTTTATGTATTGATTGATTGATTACATTTCTAATCTGCCCAATAACTAATATTCCCTTGGGTGAATTAGAACTAACTAAATCACCATTTTAAAACAGTTAAAGGTATAAAATACAATACAAATTTTTAAAAGAATAAATGCAATTTAATAAACAATCTAATAAATAATAAACAGCACAGGAATCGATAAAACAGCCACAATAGCCTAGCACTAGGTCTCTAAAAATGCCTGGGAGAAAAGAAAGGTCTTTGCCTGGTACCATAAAGATAACAGCATAGGTGCCAAGCAAACCTCTTTGGGAAGTTTATTCCCTAAGTGGGGTGCCACCACTGAAAAGTCCCTCTCTCTTGTAGCCACACACCTAACTTCCTTTGGTGGGGGCACCTAGATGAGGGTGTCTGAAGATGGCCCAAGGGCCCAAGCAGGTACATGTCAGAGGAGATGCGCCTTTAGATATTCTGGTCCCAAGACATTTAGAACTTTAAAGGTCAACACGAACACTTTGAATACTGGGAGTTCGGTGCAGTTGACAATACACTGGTATCAGCATGGTCGAATTGGCCAGTCCCAGTTAGTAACCTAGCTGCTTGATTTTGCACTAACTGAACAATCTTCAAAGGTTGCCCCATGTACAACGCATTGCAGTAATCCAATTGGGAGGTTACCAGATCTCTCAATAGATCTGGTATTCTCCCAACAGTGCATAACTGTTGCAAAGCTATCTCTGTCCAGATAGGGTTGCATCTGGTCTATTAACCCAAGCTGATAAAAGGTGGTCCTGGCCACCGAGGCCACCTGGGCCTCAAGTGATAGAGAAGAATCCAGGAGCACCCCCAAGCTGCACACCTGATTTTTCAGAAGGACTGCAATCCCATCCAGGGCAGGATGAACCACCTGCTAACAGTACCTCCATCTTGTCTGGACTGAGCTTCAGTTTGTTGGCATCCATCCAGGCCATTACTCTGCTCAGGCACCGATTCAGGACATCCACTGCCTCACCCTGGGTTTGATAAAAAGGGAGAGGTAGAGCTGGGTGTCAGATTGGGACACCATGGGCCAGTTTGAGACCCTGGGTCTGAGGTTCTGTACCCCTGCTGTTCACTAATAAATCTCTTTTAAAAAGAAGAACCTCTGAAAATAGGCAGGATGCCTACACACACACACACACACACACTGACACACACACACTTTTGCCGCCTCTGAACGAGGCTGCAAAAGAGTGTGTGTGTCTAGGATATTTCAGGCCAGCGCTAAAAGCCCTTATCATCATCAGTGGAATTCAGTTTGACCCAGTCTTACATTATAGCATTCATGGTGTGTGTGCGTCATGTGTGTGACTGCTGATCTTATTCCTGTTGTGTGGGACTGCCACTCCAAAATAGTTTAGGTTCATAAATATGAATGCATATAGCAAAAGGGATGGGACACTGGAGGCTGAATCAGAAGTTCAGCACGTACTAATTAATTCTGCATTGCTCCCAACCTCCTGCCTGGCTGGCTGAAGCACTTGAAACATTGCCACATTCTGTACCACGAGCATCCCACGGTTTGATGTTTAACTTGCAGGACAGAAGCCCAGATTCCATTTCCCCTGCTCATCATGTGTTTACTGAAATAGGAAGTGTCATAAGCAGCTTGCCTGTTTACTTTCTAGTCTTTGTCTTGGGGCATGTTAGGATATAACAAAGAATGATCAGCATGTAGGAGCAAAGCAAGGCACTCAGAGTATACACAGCCCTGCCCTCTGCATTATTCTATTTCATCCACATATTGGTGCTTGATTGCACTAAGATTTTATTTGTGCTATTACATAACTGACACGGCTCTAATTCTAATCTTGCAGCTGGGTAATGAATATAGGATATTAATTTCCATAAAAGATGTCTTCTGGAAAGCATCATTTGCATAGTGTGCTGTTCCAGCCTCTGTCTACTAATAAGATATTCCTTTTATGTTGTTTTGCAAAGCCTTTAAAAATATCTGTCAGTGACAAAACGCAATGCCTTCCCGCTCTGCTAGAGCTTGATTGTCAGCTTGATTGGTTCTTTTTAATTTTTTTTTAAATTTCTTTATGAATGCCTAGAATGGAATAGGATTTTCCAACCAGGATTGCAGCCCAGAAGTTGTCATATCCAGTATATGCATTCAGAGCTTTATGGCTATCATGGGTTATTAGTGAAATGTGCAATTAGACAAAAAGCCGATCTGTTACAAGCGTCCACTGTGGAGGATCGTATTTGAACCCTGACATTAAGTACACTTTCCATCAGTGGAAGTATAGCCAGGTGGACAAATCCATCACTTTCACTTTCTCATGCATTCCTGAACATCATACATGTGCTTGATCTGAGGCTGCTGTCCCACAGATCAAACGGATGTTTTCAGTACATACAACTGACATGATTTGTGTACAGGTCTCACTATGCTATATCTGATCTGATCTGATCTGATCTGGCCATCATCATTCATGCCTTAGGTACATCCCATTTGGACTATACCGCCCAGAGAGCTTCGGCTATTGGGTGGTATAGAAATAAAATTATTATTATTATTATTATTATTATTATTATTATTATTATTATTATTATTATTGTAACACACTCTACATGGGGCTGCCTTTGAAAATTGTTCAGAAACTTCAGCTGGTCCAGACTACTGTGACCAGCTTGTGGACTGAAGCTGGTTACACAGAGCACATGACTCCCTTTTTACAAAGCTTCACTGGCTACCGGTCTGTTTCTGGACAATTCAAAGTGCTGGTTATAAAGCCCTATACAGCTTAGGACCAGGCTACTTGAAAGACCTCCTTCTCCCATATGAGTCTGCCCAGGACCGGTGCAGGGCAGTTTGGCGCCCCAGGCGAAAAAATATTTAGCGCCCCCCCCTCTCCAAAGCAGAAAAAAAAAAAAACTGCGCCGCCACCACCAACCTACCTTCCCCCCTGCCCTGGCTGCGGCGGTGGCGGCGGCGGCGGCGGTGGCTGCTGCTGCTGCCTCCTCCTCCTCCTCCTGAAGTGACGCGACGGGACCCCCGCGCTGTTTTTTGCCGAGGGAAACCATGGCAACAGGGCTGTTTAAGCCCTTCTGCCCTGGTTCCTCCCGTCAAAACAACGCGGGCGGGGCTCCGGAAGCGACGCAACGAAGGTAGGTGACGGGGGGTTGGGGGGGGTGACGGGGGGTGGCGATGGTGGTGGGAGGCGCAGCGGCAGCGAGCGGGTGGGCGGGGGAGGCGCAGCGGCGGGCGGGCGGGCGGGCGAGCGAGCGAGCGGGTGGGCGGGGGGAAGCGCAGCGGCGAGAGGGTGGGTGGGCGGGAGGAAGCGCAGCGGCGAGCGAGCGGGCAGGCGGGGGCGGCGCGGTGGCGGCAGCAGGCAGGAGGGTGGGGAGGCGGAGGCCTGGCAGGGGCGGCGCAGCGGCGGCGGAGGCCTGGCGGGGGCGGCGCAGCGGCAGCGAAGAGGAGCGCAGCTTTTCCGCGCCCTCTTCAGCCGTGCGCCCTCTTCAGCCGCGCGCCCTAGGCAACCGCCTAGTTGGCCTAGCGGTAGCGCCGGCCCTGAGTCTGCCCCGGTTTTAAGATCTTTGGGAGAGGCCCTTCTTTCAATACTGCCACCTTCAGAGGCATGTTTGGTGGAAACATGAGAGAGGGCCTTCTTGCTGATCACTCCCAGGCTGTGGAACTCCCTGCCAAGGGAGGCTCGGTTGGCTCCCTCTTTGCTGTCCTTCCACTGGCAGGCAAAGGCAATTCTATTCAAGCAGGCCTTTGGTGTGTAATTGGACCCGCTGGGTAGGGAGCTACTTTTATCCTGTTATTATATTGTGCTTTTATTGTATTGAATGCATAATCAAGTTTTATTTATGATTCTAAGCCATCCAGAGTGCCATTTTTTTCTTGGTACAAAGGCAGGGTGCAAAAAAACCCCAACACTATAATTTCATGGGGCTTGCACCACCCCCTGGCAATGTTACCAAAATCCAACTACCCCCATTTCACCATCCCATTCACTGCTGTGGAAAGGTTGAGGGACATTTTGGTGGTTTGGGGGATGAAGCTGACCAAATTTAGCAGTGAGAAGTTCCTCTTGGGAGCTGCCGGCTGCCATTTTTTGAACCTAGAAAGTCAAAAGAGATCATAGAATCATAGAGTTGGAAGGGGCCAATTAGGCCATCGAGTCCAACCCCCTGCTCAATGCAGGAATCCAGTTTAAAGCATACCTGATAGATGGTTGTCTAGTCTCTTGCTTGAATACCTCCAGCAATGGAGAGACCATTGGCTATTTGTGCATTGTCTGACTGCTCTGACCATTAGGAAGTTTGGCCTGATATTCAGCTGAACTCTGCCTTCCTGTAACATAAGGCTGTTATTTTGTGTCCTACAGTCTTGGATGATAGAGAGCAGATTGTGGCTCTTTTGTGTGTAACAGCCCTTGAAAGGTGCTATCATATCTCCTCTCAGCTTTCCCAAGGCTAAATATACCCAGTCCCTAATGTTCAGGGGCATTTGAAAGGGACTAAAAAGACATTTTCCTTTGTTGCTCAGTGCAGTCTACCGGTGAGCTTCTCAGCACTGGGTGGCAAGGCTAAACATTTCTAAAATGGGCCTACCCAGAGATGGTCCTATTTATTAATGTTTTTAGCCATGTTGCCCAGTGCTGAGAAGTGTGTTTGCCAGCCAACACTTTTAATTCTTTCCCAGTGCTCCCAACATAGCATTACTCCAGAGAAACACAATGTCAGTGGCATTGGGAAGGGCTCCTTTGTGGAATCTTCACCACCATGCAGCAAGGATTTTTTTAAAAGAAATAAATCCAATCAATTTGGGCAGGGATTGGCAGCAGTTAGCTCTTCTATGGGCCTCTGGGCCCTAGCATTTGTCCAAGGATGCAGACACTGGGCCTTTGACTAACATATGATCACCTATGTGTATGAGACCTCTCTGTGAGAACTTAGGGCATCACCATTGGAAACAAGTGATGACCCCAAGAATAGTATACTGCCAGCAATCCCCAAAGTCTATCAGTTTTGTCTCCTGACATTCTAGAACAGGGATGGGGAACCTCAAGCCTGTCTACCTAATCTGGCCCATAGGGGTCCCTAATCTGGCCCATGAAGCTTCCCAGGAGGGGCACACTCACTTTCCAATATCACACCCACTTATGTTTGGTAGCATAGCCACTAACTAGGAAACTCTGCTCTTTTATCTAAACACTTATTGAAGATAAGGGTAGGGTTTTGCTAGCTAGCACTAGTGCTGCCATGGGAAAGCCCACTTTTATCTCTGATCACTGATCAGAATGGTTGGAGATAAGAGCAGAGTTTCCCTTGTCAGCTGACAAGGAAAAGGACTCAGATGGTGTCAGGGGCAGGGCTTTGTGGGGAGGCAACCACCCTCTGACATTATCCAGCTCCCCAATGGATGTCCTGGGAATCAATCCAGCCTCTGAGGTTGGAAGAGTTCCCCACCCCTGGTCTAGAAGGTCTTGGGAAAACAGAGAATTCTGAATATAGGGAATTCTGAATACTGTATGGGCAGTGGCGGGAATTATCAGACACAGCAACCTCTGCTTGCGTTGTTTACTTTCCCCATTTGAATGGCTGAAAGCCAACTTTCAGTTTGCCCAGTAGTGCAAATTTTGCAAGAAATACTGACCTGTGCCTGGATTTAAACCAGCAAAGCTTTTAATTATGTAAAGGGGGGGGAGAGGCTGATTTTTTTGATAGCTTATTAAAGTCCTAGACATTGTGATACAATTTTCAGTCACAGCAGGAAGGCTTGATGGAGATGAGAGTTGCTTTAGGTTGCAAGGTAGCCTGAGGTGACTGACTCGCATATACGTATGTATTTTCATCCCAAACATAGTCAACAAAACTATCACCTACTAATCCCTTGTACACAACCCAGAAGGATTTTGGCCAGCAATTAATATTAATTTAGCTCTGATAACTGGACAAGGGGGAAAGGCAATGGAATTATTCACTAGGCATGCCAGAACATACTAATACCTCTCTGCAGGAAGGATATTTAGTATGAAAATCCATTTGTTTAACTTCCTTCTCAGCCATTTCCCCAGAATCATAAAATGATCATTATGAAATAAACCCTGGCCTCAGCTTTGTTATGGTGATCATAAATCTTGGAAGCAGCATCTATATTTTAAGATCAGATAAAAATAAGTTGTTTCCCAAATCCCAGGTTCTCTTGCAAAAATGGAGCAACAGCTTTAAAGAAAACAAAACAAACAAACAAACAAACCCCAAAACAAAACAAAACCTGGAACATAGGTAAAATGCAGCTGATTTGTTCAAAGAAATATTGGAATTGCTCATTCTTATGAGGGAAGAATGATGCATTGAATTTTTAGGGTTGTCACCCCAAATTCCATCAGTGATACAACAACAGCAGCAGTAGCAGCAGCAATGTTCATTTATATAGTTCCTTGGAATGCAAAGCAATCTTGACAATGATCCTGCAAGGTAGTCAAACTGCGTGTGCTGACTCTCCCCCACCCCAGCCTTTTCACAGGACCATTTGACCCCTGCAAAAGTATGCAGGGGATATTGGGCTGTTTTTAGGGGGATGGGTGAACTTTGTAGACATTTCAGAGGAGTTTTGTATTTGGGGGACTGGATGAAAATTAACCCACCGAAAGATTGTGTGTGGGCAAACTTTGTAGACATTTCAGTGAATGGGGTTAAGCTTATCTTATCTTAAATGAGGTAGCCAGGTTATGGATCTTGGAAGTCCCACTCCCTCTAATAACCAATAGGCTGCCACCACAGACTAATCCTTGCCTGAACACCCTCTGTCTAGCTCTTGGGAGAGTTTCTGAGCTCTATATCCAAGGTGTCCCCTCTCTTGGATATAGACTCTAGTAAAAAGCAAAAAGTGAGTTGCTTCAGATTTACTTGCCCAAATCTAAAAAGACAAAAAACAAACAAAAAAACCCCCACAGAACTTAACAAAATCTTGTTGAATATCTCAAGAACACAAGGGGTAGTAGCTTTATAATTGTGCAGTTCAGTAACTGGGGAAATTTTAGTGAGAAATTCCCACTTAGAAGAATATAGCCAAATGTCCAGATATAAAAAGAGTACATTTGGGAAAAGAGGAAAACAGGAATAAGAGAAGTTGAGAATCATACACACAGAATTCCAAAGAAAATCAATAAAAAAGATTGTAATTTAGCTAAGACTACAGTAATGCACTCTACGTGGGGTTACCCTGGAAGACGATCGTTCAGAAGCTACAGCTGGTACAGAACGCAGTGGCTCGCCTGGTTAAAGGCAGCCGCCGGCGGGATCACATCACTCCAGTGCTGAAGGAGCTGCACTGGCTACCAGTTGCTTGCCGAGCCAAATTCAAGGTGTTGGTTTTGACCTTTAAAACCCTATACGGCTCCGGTGCCGGTCCAGTTTATCTCAAAGAGCGTCTCCAGCAACACCAAGTAGGCCGCTCAACAAGATCTGCCACAGATGGCCTTCTCCTTGTCCCTTCAGCCAGAGCAGCTAGACTGGTGGGGATGAGGAAGACGGCCTTTTCTGTGGCGGCCCCCGTACTGTGGAACTCTCTCCCTAGTGACCTCCGCCATGCCCCCTCTCTGCTGAGCTTCCGCCGCTCACTAAAAACATGGCTATTCAGGCGGGAATATGGGGTGGGTTAAGATTTTAAAATTTTATACTGTTTTAAATGTATTTTATATTTTATTGTGTTGTACATCGCCCAGAGTGGCCGGTTTGCCGGCCAGATGGGCGATTCATAAATACAACAAATAAATAAATGAATAAATAAATAATATTACCTTCATAATTAGGCTCTTGGGTTTCAGAGCATATGCAATGTTCCTTGCAGAGCAGATGGTCTCAGAGAAAGTATTTTTGTTCTTCTGATTAGATGTTAGGAGAACAGTGAGTGAAAGTAAATTATCACTTTTATGGGAATCAAAGTTCAGTAAAAGCTGTCCCCTTACCAGAGACTGACTGTTGTTTTGTCCAATAGTGTGACACCCTCCATTTCTGATGGCAAGTGGTGTGGACAGCAAATTAGAAACTTAGTGGCTGAATCCATCTTCTTAACAACCATTCACTTGCATTATAAAATACCTGGCTTGTTCATACTTGACAAAACATTGTGCAAACCCCCCTAATTTTTTATGCGTATTGGGGAACAAAAGGTAAGATTTGGCATATTCAAGTTTTCCAGTAATGTGCTGAAACATAGATGCTCTAGGGGGCACTGTTGAGCTACATCAGAATATTGGGATTTGTCAAGGGCTTACTACCAGAAAAGTATGCATAGGATTACAGCATCATTCTGCTACAGCAACTCTCAGTCTGAGTTATTTTATGCAGTTATTCTGAGAGTAAAAAAAGCTGTGCTGAGCTCCTTAGAATGAAATAAAATGTATTATCAGATCCTCACAATGTGCAAAGGAAGCTCCCCAGTTCCTAAGCTGGGAACAGCCCACTGTATCACCCACTGTATCAAAGCTAATGTATGCTTCTTTATTAAATCTCTCCCCAAAACCCACATTTTCTGTAAGTATTGGAATTCAAAATGATGAATTAGCAAGCCTCCAGTCATTTTAGCTCACTCTTTAGTATATGATGTGCTGGAAATCATACATTAGAGAATTCAGAAGGGGGAAAATTGTTCTAAATCTCAGTCATACTGGAAGAAGAGGGTGAAACCAAGGATGGGAACATGTGTCACCAGATCTCTGGCTGCCCTGACAACAAATGGGGAAACCTAAAGTGATTGTAAGGAAGACTTGTTTCATGCCAAATTAATTTAAATAACATTGAAGTCAAGAAAATGAATATTCATACACTGCCTGCTGCTTAATAAACTGATACAGTCAGTTCTCTGTGCAATATCTCTGAGACTGAATGTTGGGAAATGCAATATATTTCTAACTCACTCTAACCTAATAGAAAATTGATATGAAGACAGCTTCCAGGGGATATTACTATTAACATACTTGGAGAACCCTGGAGGAACAGAGGACATTTTGCATAGAATAGAACTCTGCAGTTGGAAGGGTCATATATACTCCCACATACGCACAACAGGTTGTCGGACTTCATTTAAATCATCCTGTTAGATGCCATTGAATCTTTCCCCTTAAAATCTGCAAAGAATGAAGTGAGATCTCCTAATGTCCCTTGGTCAATGTATTCCATTTTAACTATTCATAGCAAGTGTGATGGGAAAACATCCATCCAACCCACCGTTAAGCTTTCGGGGATATTGCTCTTTCCTCTGTTGTATTGTCCTTTTAACCCAGGGGTGGGCAATGTCATGAGGTCCAGGGGTCATTTTCACCCCCTGGACACCCACTGTGGGCCACAAGTCCTTACCTGCTTGCCACCAAAATTTGGTGGCAAACCCATAGTGCTATGGACAACTACAATGATTAAATTTAGCTTATTTCCCAGCTTAATTTAACCCTTTTGGTGTTCTGTAGCAGACACCTTTTTAAAAAAAAGTAATTGGGGGGGCAGTTGGGGCCACATGTGGCCCATGTGCCTCACCTGTTGCCTGTCCCTGTTCTAAACCGCTGTCCTCCCATTCTAGAAGGGGATCCTAGGAAAATGCCATCCACACAACAGTTTTGAAAGGGGAATGGATGTGTATTGAATATTCTTCCCATTTCTGTCAGCCGCACATACCTGTGTGTTTATCAATCAAACCACAGACCCTGAACAGCAACACCTGAATTGGGTAAAAAATAGATTTGGGTATTATCAGCATACTGACAACAAATCAGCAATTAAGGGATGTGCGTACAAGCAAAACTCAAGTTCGGTGAAGTTCTCCGAATTCCACATCGAAGCTTGTTCTATCTCATATCCCTATCAGATTGCAGTCTTTGTTTTTTCTTCTTCTTTTCCTATGAAATTCCACATTTCTCCAGGTGTGCACATCTTTGAAAGGTGCCCATTCTTCTCCCATTGATTAAAGCTTGTTTGTGTGCATTTTTCAATGTTTTTCATGTGTATTTTTTAAATGTACACATGCTGTCAAACACATTTTTTGTTTTGTTTAGTTTTTTAGTCCACAAATCACATTGCAAGCTTGGAAATGTACAGACTTTGACTGCAGATTGAGTTTGGTCCAGAAGGTGTGAACTGGGTATATCCCGTACAAAAATGCACTGAAATGAATTTCTCATACATCCCTACGATGACTCAGATCACTGAATTCAGCAGTTTCATGTAGATGTTGAACAATGTGGGGATAGTATGCATAGGGGGAGAAAGGAATTGTGTGACTTTGTATTTGTTCTATTTTACCATGTAAGCCACTGCCACTTAGGTCTTTCCTGAACAGAAAAGAAGCAATAATAGACTATGGGCACAATCCTATTCATGTTAGGCAGAAAGAAGGCCTACAACTTCCAGCATGCCCCAGCCAGCATGGCTAGCTGGGGCATACTGGGATTTGTAGGCCTTCTTTCTGTCTAAGCATGCATAGGATTCCACCCTAAACCAAACTTACAGGGCATGCTTTAAAAGAGGTTGAATAAGAATCCTTACATTGCCCAGTGACAGGATTCAAGAATCTACAGCTCTCCCAATTATTGAGGTAAGCATTGAAATAGCAAATGTGCAAGCAGGCTCAATTAATCCTCATTAGTTCAGAATAAGGGAACAAAAGACTTAATTAGTAGTTATTCGGTTCTGCTTGGGAAAGGAGCAGAAATAATGTCTGGGAATAAACTGTGTTTAAGACTATGCCAGATCTTGAGAGGGAAGTTTTTCCACCAACACATGTGGAAAAGAACATTTGTCCAGAACAATGGGAATATCTCTGTACCATTCTTTGTTTTAACTTTTGGTTGGGGGTTTTAAATTCTTTTGTTTACACATGTTATATTGTTTCGGTATACTCAGGTAGTATTATGGTGATATCCATATCAGGGATGGGGACTCGGACTCAAGGACTCGATTCGTGAGTCGGACTGAGTCCCCCCTCTGACTTGAGTCTGACTCGAGTCCCAATATTTTTAATGGGACTCGAGACTCGACTCGGGACTCGAGACCAAGGACTCGTCAGCATCCCTGGGCTGTGCCAGAAGGAGTGGAGAGGAGCACGATCACTGGTGAAGAGCGCATGGAAGCGAGGCGCGCCGCTGCTCGGCCACTATAGACAGCTACCAGGAGCGCAGCCCCAACAATGTGTTGAGATTTATTTTGATTGATGTGTTGTTGTGGGGGGTTAGGGTTAGGGTCAGACATTTTGGGTTTGGCTGCCTCTGCCTGCCTGTTTGGGGTTCCCTGCCTCCTCTGCCTGCCTGGTCTCTTCTTAACCAGTTCCACAGTTTGAATTGTCCAAGACAAAGGCCTCTGCCTGCCTGCTTTGGGGTTCCCTGCCTCCTCTGCCTGTCTGGTTATTTTGGGTTTGTCTACCTGGTCTGTTCTTGCCAAAATCAGTTGCAGAGTTTTGAAATAAAAAGGCCACACTTGTGCCTAGAATTTATTTAAGCCACACATCTGAAGTAGCCTTATTTTGTTGGGGGAAAACCCCATTGATTTTAATAGGGACTCGTGGAGTCAGCTTTGGGAGTGACTCGTGACTCGTGAGTCACCATTTTGGGCCAAGGACTCGGACTCGAGACTCGGGTCCAAAGACTCATGACTTGACTCGTGACTCGAGACCAAGGACTCTTCAACATCCCTGATCCATATGCATCATGTACCACGCTCTGGTGAAAAAGGAAGTAGAGTGTGGACAGCATTGATCTAGGGATGTGCTAAAAAAGTCGTGACTTTTTTTTTTGCTTCGAACCAGACTGTTCTGTATCACTCACCATGAATTAAAGATTTTTGCGAGCTTAACAGCTGCTCTTTCCCCCACTCCCAGAGATCTGGGAGCCAGAGCTGCTGTTCTGAAATTAGCATTTCAATCTTAAACAGGTTTTACCTGTGTCTTAGCACCCTGCTGTGATGCTGTGACGTAGGTTTTAGCATTTCAATCACTGTTACTACATTCCTTTGTGTGTGAGAATTTCTTGCTGAAGGACATGATGGGGAGCTACTAGGGTTTATATTCAGACTACAGAGTTAGAAGCAGAAAGAAACTCACAGGTTATGTGTTTATATAATATAGAAATCATATATTAAATCATATTTTACCACACAAGCTCTAAATTTATTTTTAAAATCCTCTGTAAAAAATGTATGCATCTCACAAGAATTACCACATTATTATGTCTAATCTGTAACAAAATGTAACTAGGAATGTAAAGGAATTGAGATGCTAAAACTAGCTGTCTGCTGAGAGGCTAGGAATGTAACAACACTTTTGTTACAAAGGAATGTACCAATTGAGATGCTAAAACCTGAGAGCTCTCTCTTGAGCAGACTGGTTTTACAGGTTTTAGCATCTCAACCCCAGTGCTACAGAGTTAGAAGCAGATAGGTTATGTGCTTATATAATATAGAAATCATATATTAAATTATATTTTACCACACAAGCTCTAAGTTTATTAAAAATTCCTCTGTAAAAAAGGTATGCATCTCACAAGAATTACCACATTATTATGTCTAATCTGTAACAAAATTTATTTATTTATTTATTATATTTATACCCCACCTTTTTTCCTGCAAGGAACCCAAGGAGGCTTACATTATATTATCCTCTCCATTTTATCCTCACAACAACCCTGTGAGGTAGGTTAGGCTGAGAGTCAGTGACTGGCCCAAAGTCACCCAGTGAGTCATGGCCGAGCGGGGACTAGAACCTGGATCTCCCAAGTCCCAGTCCAACACTCTAACCGCTATGCTACACTGGCATAGTGTAAAAAAAATCCTTTTTGTTACAGTCCAACACTCTAACCGCTATGCCACACTGGCATAGTGTAAAAAAAATCCTTTTTGTTACAAACAAAGAAATGTAAGGAATGTATGTACCAACTGAGATGCTAAAAGCTTCCTGCTGAGAGCTAAAGATCTTGCTGATAGTGACTCATTTGGGTTCGAATGGCAGGTCTGTGGAGGGGGGAGAAGGAAAATCGACTAGCTTGAAGAATTCGTGAGCCAGCCGCTGCAAGGCTCCCACCAAGTGATGATTTCTTTATAAGTGCCAATCATTTTCTCCCTCGGTAAATACTAAAGACATGTTGTGGACAAAAGGAACTTTCTGGTCCATGAGGAGGCTACGATGATGCTCCAGTGATATCTCTGTTATCAACAAACAATGTTCTTTTTCCCCGAATGGCAACTGTTATGGTAGTTATCACTGTTCATTTTTTTTTTTTTGCATTTCAATTCCTGCTGACAACACAGTTTACTATTTCTCCACCCACCCACTCCATAAGAACATGAGAACAGCCATGCTGGATCAGACCAAGGGTCCATCTAGTCCAGCATTCTGTTCACACACACTATTCACACAGTGGCCAACTCCACCCCTGCATGTGTATATAATTCTGCTAGGTTGAGGTTAACACGTCATGCATCTGCTGAATTGGACAGTGTCCGTGAAAGCTTATGCCAGAGTCTTCAAGGGAGCAATCCTATGTCCTTCTGACCTTGTCTGAGGTGCCATAGGATTGGACATAGAAGGCGCTGTGACCTCAGAAATCCCTTCCGAGGTCGCAGGGCTGTGCAGCACCCCCCTCCTTGTAGCCTGCGTGGTTCTTTTCACACCGGCAAGGAACCGAACATGGAAGACTGTGTTTGGTTTCCCCATGGGGGGATGTTCCTGAGGGTGGGGAGGGGAGGAGCAAGGCACCTCTGGATTCTGAGGAATCCAGGTGGTGTCTCAGCCTCTCCTCCTCATGAGAGGAAAAACATCTAGATGGCCGAAATCGATCATCTAGATGTTTTTGAGGGCAAGGGGAGCGTGGCAGATATCCTGCCCACCACACTCTTCCCACCCTCAACAGGATGCCCATAATCCTCTGAGGTTGGAGGGTTACAGTCAGCCTCATAGGATCCCGCTGCCCAGTTCCACAAGACTCTGTTGGTTTTGCTCCTTGTCCCAGCGTGGAAAGCTAAGCAGGGTCAGGCCTGGTTATTACTTGGATGGGAGACCCCTCCTCTAGTTTCCTGCATTGAGCCGGGGGTTGGACTCGATAGCCTTGTAGGCTCCTTCCAACTCTATGATCTATGAAATCTATAATCCCTCTGGAGATTGCCTTTAAAAAGGCCACTCTCTTTTTTTCTTTTTCTTTCCAGGAGGACAGATATAGCATGTTCTACTCCAGATCTACCCATGCTCTCTCTTAGAATCATCCCAGAGGAAACAGCAGTACATTACTATTGGATCTTCTAGGACTAATTTAAAGCCAAACAACTGCTGGTCAATTGTGAAACCTACAGAAAGCCTTTTAGCAATAAACCAATGGTAAATTGCCAGTGCAAATGCATCTTTTAATGCCAGCATGACAGCAACTACACTGCAAACATCCCTTTGAATAAGGCTATTAAGCTTCTAATGTACTGCAAGTACGTACTTTACATTCAGTCAACTGTGTAAGGAATGGAGTCTGAGAAGGATACATTTGTTGAGTCTTTAAAAGACAGGGAGCACGGGAGCAAGATTAAGCAACTATGTGTCTGCAATGTGAGTAAACAGGCTGATTCAGATAATCTCAGTTTTATAGGCCATGATCCATGGTTTCATGTTGAGAATGATCATCAGGTGTGCACTCTTCCCCCTCTTCCCTCTCCCACACATAGTGGATTCAGTGCTTTTATTGTGCTTCCTTTATAATCACAGTTTTCTGTTATATCTGAAATGGGAAGTTGGGATTTAATCTTGATTTACTCATGAGAATCTGAAACCAGGAGAAGGGCAATGGAGAGTACACAGGCCAACACTCCTTGATCTAACCATCTGAAAACCAAGACCACGATGTCAGAATTGGCCCATTGTGTATATGCATGTTTGTGTTTTCTAGGATGTTTGTAGGTTTGCTTCCACCTACCTATAATCTGTGCTTAATCCTGTCACCTCCCACCTTCATATCCTCCCCTTAAGGAGTAAACTTCATTGGAAAATATATTTTTGTATTCTTTCTGTGATAGAAAGAATATCTTAGCTAACAATTAGTCAATAAATAATCTGTTGGAGAATGTATTTTGCAGGTTGTGTGAGTGTGTGTGTGTGTGTGTGTGAGAGAGAGAGAGAGAGAGAGAGAGAGAATAGAGGAGAAATTAATTTGGTTCCCATTTTAATGTGAACATAACCTTGTTTTACACTTTTGAACCAATATGTGAAAGGAAACTCAGTTACCCTTCAAAACTCACACTGCTCCAGATTTTGCAATGGAATTCTCCAAAGGGGGAAAAATGCATGCAAAAGGGGGAAGGGCACACCAAAACGTGTATATTAGAGAATAATGTTAAAATGCATTGTATTAGGAAAACCACTTGCACAGAATATGTCTATTAGGCAATACTGCATAGGAAAATGAAGGTAAGGAGGAATGTACACAAAAGTCTATATACACATTTTAAAGAAAACTGAAAAATAATATCAACATTTGGGACAAACCAAATTTAAGATTGGAAAAAAAAAAGAGAAATTGAGAAAAACCAAAATTGACAGATCCGTCCATGCCTCTTATATGTTACACACTAGCTATACTATGGGTCACTGCCCAGTTTCCTCACCATTCTGCCATCATGCATCACTGATAGCATTTACTCTGCTATAAAGCACAGCCCTACTATGTTTGAAAAGCAAGATGGTGTCAGTTACTTACATTAATGATGTACTAAAAAGTAGGGCTGTACCTTCTCTCACCTTCATTGGCTTGGCCATTCATTCCCTACAAAATTGGGGAGTGCGGAGGATAATTTGGCTTGGGGGGGGGAGTTCAATAAACAAGATGGCTGAGGGATTTTCTCTAACCTTTTAAAGTCCCAAACCACTTCTGTAAAGGGCCATGGGGGCAGCCTCTCATCCCCATGCCCCTGAGAGTGACCTTGCATCATCTTCATCTTCATCTTCGTCTTCATCATCTCCTCCTCCTCCTTCTCCTCCTCCTCCTCCTCCTCATCGTCATTAATAATATTAATTATTATTATTATTATTATTATTATTATTATTATTATTATTACTACCACTGCCACATTTATATCCCACTTTTTTTTCTCTTGCAAGGGACCAAAGATGGCTTACATGTCCCTCCTCATCTGCATTTTATCCTCACAACAGACCCTGTGAAGTAGATTAGGCTGAGAGTCAGTGACTGCGCCAAAGTCACCCAGTGAGTTTCATGGTTGAGTGGGGATTAGAATGTGCGTCTCCCCAGTCCCGGCCCAACACTCTCACCATTATGCCACACTGGCATTGTTTCTAGGGGCATTCAGCCCTCATTTTCAAGCATGCAGCAGCCAAAACAGCCATCCACTTGGAGTGATAGCTTGACACTCCAAAAGGTTAAAGGAAGGGGAGATGGATTTAAAAAACAAGCAAACAAAAAACACCTTGGCCATTTCATATAATTGTAAGTGCCCACCCCACCTGAACATTTTTCCTACCCCCACCTGCATGTTTCTCACCATCCCCACAAAGTTCTGAGAGGATTTACACTTTCCCATTTCTCCAAATTCTGCAAAAAAAAACCCTGGGATTTGTGGATTTGCACGTTGTGGCTTTGCAAGTTGTAGACTCCTATCGATGTTTAATCATCATTTTTGAAGGCTTTCCAGAATCTGAGGCCTAATCAAAATGGTCAGTCCTCCCTCCCAAAATAATTCATTTTTATACATTGATTCTAATGTGCAGATGCCACCTCAAACAAAGCCAATGGCCCTCACGCAGCAAATGACTAACAGTGTGATCCTATGAGGCTGCCCATAAGGAGGATTATTTACAGGTATCGTATTGAGGGCAGGAAGAGTACAGTGGATAGGATATCTGCTGTGCTCCTCTCGCCCTCAAAAACATCTAGATGGTCGATTTCGGCCATCTAGATGGTTTACCCTTCCTTGTGAGGAGGAGAGGCTGAGACACACCACCTGGTTTCCTCAGAATCCAGCGGTGCCTTGCTCCTCCACTCCCTGCCCCTAGGAACACCCACCCATGGGGGAACCGAATACAGTCTTCTGTTATCAGTTCCCTGCCAGTGCAGAAAGAACCACGCTGGCTATGAGGTGGGGTGGGGGTGGGGCTCTGACCTCGGAAGGGATTTCTGAGGTCTCAGCACCTTCCATCCCCAATCCTATGTTCCCCCCAGACAAGGTCAGAGAGACATAGGATTGTGCCCTATCTATGTCATTTAAAACATGAAAACACAGTTGATGACAACAAGGGCATGTTCGCACGACACGGGAACCATGGGGGAGCAGAAGTCCCCCGCGGTTCCCGTGTTGTGTGAACACCGACTGGGGGTGCCCCTGCGGGACGGCCACACACGGGACGCACGCAAAGTGACCATGGTCGGTAGAAGTGTAAGCCCCTACCGCGTGTGGCCACCCTGCTGTGCGAACAGCGGGCAGCTGTCCCGCGGGAGCCGCATAGAGGCGGCAGCCCAGAGAGTCTGGAGCTGCAGCCGCTCCAGCCTGTAGGGGCAAACGGCCCCTCTGGGCATCCTGAGTCCCCGCCCCCTAGCGCCGGGAGGCCCACACTGCGGTGTGGGGAGTGCCGGCTCCACCGGGGTCCACCCACACACACGGGGCTCAGGTCGTCTGTGGCGCCCCACCGGACCCCGCGGATGGCCCCGTGGTGCCTCCCCCGCTCGCAGCCTGGGTCGTGCGAACCAGCCCCAAAGCTTCACAATACTGAAAGAACAAGTAACCAGCACACCCACCACACCACAGTATGTACGGCACTAGTGTTTAAATCATAGGGGGTTCCCAGCCACCTACCATTTGTAACACACCCCCCTTTCGCTACCATGTTTAGAAGAGGGCACAGTGGACTATGATTTGGAATAAATGGATGGGTGTTAGGGGCTGAGGCTTGGTGGATTTTATTCAGCCACCCCCACCCAATGGTGAAGTGGTAAATTTTGAAGTGCAGGTGCTGATTGTGACAATCCCCATAGCCACCCCCCCAAAGAGAGGCCAAAGATGCAGGCAGCTGTGTTGATCCATAGCAATAAACCAGTTCTAGAAGCTTTCATCTTTACCAGGAACAGGTCTGCTGTTCTAGCAGTCTTCATCTCTAACAGGACTAGAGACTAGGACTAGGACTAGGTCTTCTATGAAGCTAATATGTCTTCATTGCCCATTCAAGACCAGGCCACCTCAGAATACTTTGCATTCCAACTGGGATAGCTCACGACTAGTTATGTTGCTGAGAAAATCCACCCACCCCCCAGCTACTGTGAGGACTGTAGCTAAACTCAGCGGGACAGTAATTCTGAGGGGGGTGGCAGATGACATCAGCATCCCTGCTAATCAAAAAGTGCCAGTGCTTTGGCCCTGTGTGCCCTGGCTCCACCACACCATTGTCCCCCGACAAATGCACACACACACATACACCTCTGTCTGGACTGGACTGCCCTTACAACGTTGTCTTCTCTCGGGGCCTCCTTTGTCAGGTAACACTTTTCCCCTTCATATCCACCCCGCCCTACAGACTTTGTTAAGCTGCCTAACAGTATTCTAAGGTTGAAAACTATTTTCTTGAAAGAGGCCGGTGTAGTCTGCTAGGCCCCGGCTTGACATGGCCACACTCCATTCATCTTGATATCCCTTTCTTAATCCCATCCAAGGCTTTAATAGAGCTTCTTCAGGCAGCAAATGGAGAGGTTTAATGAGATAATTTTGCTTTTACAAGCTTTAGCCACCACCAGCATGATCTTTTTCTTTCAAAAAGTTTTCATTCTTCTGAAGAGTTTTACATCCTGCTAGGGACAGTTTCAGGATTCCTTCATGAGGACACTGCTACTTCTCACTCCATTTGCCCCGTCCTGGCTGCTACCAACTGTGGCTGCTAAGGGAGAGGAAGGAGCGGTCAGGCGTAGTGCCTGGTTACAGCTCCAGCTGCCTCCCTCCTGCTACCAACTATTACTGCTTAGGATGTCAGATGGAGAAGAAGCAGCAGCCCTTCCACTCTGCCCATGACCTTTGCAACTGAGAATCTAGTGCCTTAATTTGCTTGTTTCCCCCTCTGCCCTCACAATCTCCTTTCCTTTTGTGCCGTGTCTTTTAGTTTGTAAGCCTGTCTTATTTCTTATATTTTATTTATTCATTATATTATATTTGTTTATTATATTTATATCCCGCTTTTTCCCCCCTGCAAGGCACCCATGGCGGCTTACATAATTCTCCTCGCCATTTTATCCTCACAACAACCCTGTGAGGTAGGTTAGGCAGAGGGTCAGGGACTGGGCCAAAGTCACCCAGTGAGCTTCATGGCCGAATGCGGACTAGAACCCGGATATCTCAGTCCAACACTCTGACCGCTACACCACACTGGTTCTCTCTTATCTTTGTAAGCCACCTCAGGAACCTTTTTGACTAAAGGGTGGGATTAAAATGAAATCAATAATTAATAGTAAATATTTCCATCATCCCCACACTCTATTCAAAATAGATGTCCTGACCTCCATCCATCTCCTCCATGGGCCCTTACTGAATTTAATTATTATTATTTTCAGTAACAAGGGGTAGCTCTCCAAACTCTTAGATTTTACCAGTACTTGAATGGCCAGAAATGTTCCCTTTTTCACCACTCTTGCCCTTCCAGTAGCCTTTTATGATGGTCAAGAAGAATTGTGCCCCTAAAACAGAAGATATTTAAAAGTCATTGCATCTAATTTTAACTTTCAATGGGAGATTAGGCAAAATTTTCTCAAAAGACCTGTGAAATTTTTCTTTTTCTTTTTCTCAACACCTTCCCACAACTGTTTTTTTTTAATCACTTTGCAGAATAGAATGGCACTCCCAGGCATTTTAGCTAAGACACTTTTTTTCCTGCTCCACCCCTTGCAGGAAGGAAGGCACAAGCAGGAAGAAGCCATCCACATGTCCACAGGGCTAGCCAATCAGTAGGCAAGCACAGGCTGCTATTTAAACTGTCCATGCCTACTTTTTGACCTCTTTTTCTGGTGCAGCCCCTAAGTGGAAGGAGGAGTATAGTTGAAGGACCTGGAGCACATGCACAGTTGGTTATTTTACCCAGATTTCCTTTGCTTCCCCAGCCTAGAGCCAATTTCAGTCTCTTTACAGCCACTTCTAGAGTTTTTCCTCCCCTTCGAATATTGTTCACAGCCACGTCTATATCATAGGCAACCTTCCAACCCACTGCAGTCAACTGATGTTCTACTCTTCAGTCCAGTGAAACCAGAACATCATAATCTTAGAAGGCTGCTTTTTTTACAGTGGTAAAGCAGCATAAAACGAGTAAAATGTTGATGTATTAAAGACAGTTTAAGATTATTTCTGATTTGCATTTCTGCCTTTAAAATAATCCTCTAACACGGTTGATCAAGGTTGCCACTGCAATTTGCTCAAAGCTGCAAGACTTGAACGGTCCCTTCATGGTCAACTTTGCAATTGCATAAATTTGATAACAAAAAGGAACTGCTTTCATTTGAACTTAGATGCAGACCATGGTGAAGCAGCTGGAATAAAAACCAATCCTTCCTTTCTCTCAGTAGTAGTAGTTGTAGTAGTAAGCAGCAGTAGTAGTAATAATAATGGTAATAAAGTTCCTGGCAAATATTTTGCACTTTACTACTTCTTGTTTTGCAGGGTGCAAGTGTGACAGCTGAAATATTATACTGGAACACAGTGTAACACTCACACATCTTGCCTAGGGCTGAGCAAAAATGGCCTCCCAAAATGCTAAACCTCACCCATGTCATGTCATGTTTGTTTGTTTGTTTGTTTCCTTTAGAGTCATGGCTGTGGATCAAGATCTATATTCTCCTGCTTTAAATTCTTACTATGTTTGCAATGATATTATGAGGTATCCTGTTTTATATCTGTTATGTTCCCTTTATTGCTATATTATCTAGGGAGTTTGGAGTTATGGAAAACCCTGGAAGGTTGGATTGGGACCCAAGTTGGGCCAGATATGGCCCCTGGAACTGAGGTTCTGCACCCAGTGTAAAAGGTTGTTTCTAAACTCTATGAAAATAAGGTGCAGTGGAAGAGTCCTCTAGTTTTATGCCCTGCTCATTCCTAAAAATAAAATTTAAAAAATGTGTAGCAACATTGTTTTGGCTTCTTGCTCAAAGGGCATTCTTCTTGTTTGTAGTTGCAAAGCTTTATCCTATAACTTGCTTGCTTATTTGTTTTCCTTCTAGTTCATGTAAGTAATTTATTTTTTCATACATAATCTGAAAAGCTGAGGATTCTGAGGATATATAAATCTGTGTGAAAATGCTTCAGACCATATATCTTCCATCTCCAGGATACATCACTCTGAAATAAAACCAATCAAGTTTTATCTTACCACCTGAAGTCTCTGCACACACTTAGTTCTCTGTGTCTTTTCAGTCTTTTCACATGGGAAAGCAACTGGAAGTCAGATAATCTGAGCACCCTAGGTTGAAAGAACTAACCCAAAATCTCACATGCTTGATAAAGATTGCATTCTCAAAATATTTTTTTGTTTCCTTCCATGGATTGCATAGAGGAAGTATACCTGCCAGCAAATTTTTATTTTTTAAAAAATCAGGTGTGTGTGTGTGGGGGGGGGAGACACAGAAATTTATTCTGCTAACACCCCACTATATTTTCTTGGAGGATAAGGTGGTCTGTACTGTTGGTAGAAACCTTTTTCTACTTTGTCTTCCCCTTGGGGAAGGGCCCTACCTTGGTGTAGTAGAGCACCTTCTTTACATGCAGAAGGCCCTAGGTTCAATCTCTGGCATCTCCAGTTAAAAGGACCAAGCAGTGAATGATGGGAAGGACCTTTTTTTCTGGCTGAGATGCCGGAGAGCTACTGTGAGTCAGAGTAGACAATATTGGGCAAGCAAGAGAGCCAAAACTTTGACTTGGTAGAAGTTAGCTTCCAATGCCCTATGCTGCTGGTGCTCAAATTATTCAACAGTGAGGGACAGTGAGAGGAAGCATGCTACCTAGGAATGTCAGAAAGATCTGCAATGGATTCAAATGAGTTTCGCTTTCTATGAATCAGATCTGTGGATTCTGCAGTAGACCGGCTTTTCCCAAGTCACACAGATTCCGTGGACCAGTTTTTAGGGATGTGCACGGAGCTTGATTGGGGGGTAGAAGTCCGGCGAACTTGCCGGGCTCAACCCCCCCGAGCTCCGCTCGCCCTACCTTTTCCCCAGCTCAACTCACGTTCTTGCAAGCTGAGCTGGGGAAAGTGACTTCTGGGTTCCGGACCGGTGATACATTGTTTACATAGAAAATTGTGTAAGATACATTAAAAATGCCCTAATTTGTGCAAACTGTGGCCTAATTTAAATTAGGTCGTTTTTAATGTATTTTATGCTATTTTCTATGTAAACAACGCAGAGCCAGGGGCCCGGAAATCTGGTGAGTGCCTCAGCTGGCGCTCGTGCTCAGCTCACATGGCGGGAGTGCTCAGCTCATGTGCCACAAGTCAAGGGCCGGGTGGGTCGCCCATCCCTACGAGCAGTTTTTCACTTGTGAGGGGGATTTGCACATTCGCATTAGTGCTAATGTACAATTTGCACAAGTATGTATCAGTGATATGATAATAAGCATTTGCACAAGTGTGCATCAACACTACTGCAAATTAGCACCAGTAAATTCTGGGGGGGGGGGGAAATCAAATTCATTCTGTCAATGAGTGGATGACGGAATGAAAGATGCCTGACAATCCATGGAATGGAAACCAACAGACAGAATGGATTCAACAAAATCTGTACATCCCAATGCTACCTACTCCCTCTCCTTCACCCTCCATGAATTGAAGGCAAATGTCTGCAGCCTTTTCTCCTTTGTGGCCTTCCTGCATGATCTGGAACCCTGATTTCAAGGATTCTAAATCACACAGGGAACTGCAGTGAGTTGAGCGGTCTCCCTGCTGCAGGCATTCATGGAGGGTAACGAGAATGCCAGTGTAGGAGGGAGCAGAGCTAGCGTGCTCATCCCTCACTCTGCCTCATCAAGTGAGTAACTCGAATGCCTGAGCAGGGCTTAAAAATAAATGAAATAATGGAAGAGATAAAAATCATCACTGAGATTCTTTTGTAATGGATATTTATTTCAGTATGATGATCATGAAAAGGGATTGTCAACATTTCAAGGCTTTGGTGTGTTACTTAATTGAAAGTCCTAGCATTCAAAATATAAAAGGGAACTCTGCCTTTGAGCTGACAAGCAACCCCCCACCCCAGGCCAAAGGCTTTACTGCAGAGATGAGAGGAGACTTGTCCTTGTTTAAAGAAACCTGGACACTGTAGTCTGTAGCTAATGCCAGGTAGATCTCAAATCAAAAAGAAAAAGACTGTTAATAGCCTACTGGGATGAGAAGATTTGCGGCTCTTCAAAGCTCTGAACATATACACATATCTAAGCTGGAAAATAGCTTCATTTTATTTAGGGTTATTGTTGTTTTTACTGTGGTAGGTCTGGGGGTATTATTATTATTATTATTATTATTATTATTATTATTATTATTATTATTATTATTATTTTATTCCATTTCTATACTGCCCAATAGCCAAAGCTCTCTGGGTGGTTTACAACAATTATAAAATTACATAATAAAATACATGTGAAGGACCAGCACCCGGGTCCTATGCGTGAGTTTGGCACTTAACGGGTTAACCGGCACTGAGTTACAGCCCGTACAAGCAGGTGAAATTGACTAGGAGGCTTGCACACACAAGAAGAAACTCCAGCCCTTTGTATGACCAAATAAGGCTTTATTTACTTACACAATATACGGAGCGGAACTAACAGCTTTCTAGGAATACTACAACGTCAATATGACCTGATGTGACCCCCAAGTTTATCAGTGAACAGGCTCCCAGGCTAGCGCATTGGGATTAGTCAGTTACCTTAGACTAAAGACTTTACGCTAGTCAATTTCAGCCTGACCCTGGGTCTGTCCGATCCGGGATAGAGAACAGCTTACTCCAGCCGCCGCTGGAGGGCGAATCTTGATCAAAGTACCCCGTGCTCCCAACAACCCCCAAAAGGAGGGGAGAGGGGTTTTCTACCCCTGGGTTCCCGCTCTCCCCGCCCTCGCGGTCAGGTGGGGGCTTATGCCTGCCCCTTCGTGTCAGGTGGGCTTATTCCTGCCCGGGAAGAAGGTGATGTGTTGGGTACTTTACAGCTCTTTGAGACTGCCTTGATAGTTTGATGGTCTTGATGGTCCTTTTCCTGGGTTTTGTGGAATCCAACCAAGACTCTCCATTGTTGGGATGCCGGTCCCTCTGGCTGCTTCCCTGTAACTCAATCTCTCTTCCTCGCCCCCCTCCCTTGGAAGGAGACTGGTGTGTGTGTTCGTGTCAGGCTTTCTCCACAATACAATTATACAATAAAAATACAATTTTACAATAAAATACAGTATTAAAAAAATTATAAACAATAAAAACATCAAAAAATTACTCAAACATTTTAAAATACACTTTTAAAATTACTTAAATAGCTAAGACAGATGTAAAAAAAATGACTGGATAAAAATATGATATAGCCACACATACCCCATGTGCTATTTGTAGCTATTAAATGACTCAGTATAGAGGGCAGTTTTAACCTGGGGCCGAAAGGATAGTAAAGATGGCGCCAGGCGGGCGTCAGTGTGGAGGCTGTTCCACAGTTGTGGGGCTACCACAGAAAAGGCCCTCCCTCTTGTTGCTGCCTTCCAAACCTCCCTCGGAGGAATTACTGGAAGACCCATTTGTTTGAGAGGACCAAGAAAAAAGTTTGGGATGGACAATTGCATGCGTAAAGGAGAAATAACACCCTCCATCCAGTCAGAGGAACCACCCACTAACAGCATCTCAGTCTTGTTGTCTGGATTGAGCTTCAGTTTGTTAGCCCTCATCCAGTCCATTGTCTCAGCCAGGCACTGGTTTAGCACATCCACAGCCTCACCTGCTGAAGATGAAAAAGAGAAATAGAGCTTGCGTGTTATCAGCATATTGATGGCAGTGCACTCCAAAACTCCAGATTACCCCACTCAGCAGTTTGATGTCTATGTTGTAAAGCATGGGGGATAAGACCGACCCCTGAGGAACCCCATACTGGAGAGTCCATGGGGCCAAGCCATATTCCCCAAGCACCACCTTCTGGAGCCATCCATCGAAGTAGGAGCGGAACCACTGCAATGCAGTACCCCCAACTCCCAACTCAGACAGCTGCCCCAGAAGGATATCATAGTCGATGGTATTGAAAGCCACTGAGGGATCCAGGAGTTTCAACAGGGTCGGTCACACACTCCCCCGTCTCTCTCCCGACATAGGTCATCATACAGGACGACCAAAGCTGTTTCCTGTTCGAACTGGACCTGAGCAGAGTGTGTGCGGGTTGGGAGATTTATAATCCTTGTCTGTGTGCTAGCAGACGCCTGTACATTCCACACACAGATCTTCCAGATCTCACCTCCCTCCTCCCGCAAACAGCGTGCAGCGTGTGTGCCAGTGAACCAACAAAGCTTCTCCGTTGCAGATTAATCCATGGAGTCAGGAAACACTCTGTAAACACCACAGGTCTAATTCTACCTGTTTATTCACTTAGCAAGTACAGTTCTACAGAGTATACATTTCCTAGTTACAGTCCATGTGCAGAGTATAAATGCATAGCAAGCATTACATCCAGTGGAGTAAGTTGAGCTCACTCCACTTCAGCAAAGACGTTACATTGTAGCAGTAACAAGTCCAGCAAGAAGAACAAAGAAAGCAGTTCAGCTTCTCTCTAAAATGGCTTCAGACAGAAAACAAGTTAACACGTCATCAGAACATACAAACCATGTGACTAGCTCATATTGCTCTCACACTCTAGTAACCCCTGCGAAAACACGAGATTCTAGAAAGACATAATAAACCTGTTTACCCCACCATTCTGTCCCTTCCATGTGTAAACAATGTGCCACAGCTGGTAATGTGATACATATCACAACATTTCCATGCCAAAACCAGGCCTGAACCCTGACTGAAATGGATCCAGATAATCAGTCTCATCCAAGAGTGCCTGGAGCTGGTTGGCCAGCCACTACCCGCTCTAGGACCTTGCCCAGGAAAGGAAAGTCGTAGCACTGGGAACCTGGAAGTCGCTTCCCCGGCTCGGCTTGCAAGAACGTGAGTCGAGCTGGGGAAGCAGGTAGGGCGAGCGGAGCTTGGGGGGTTGAGTCCAGTGAGTTTGCTGGACTTTCATGCCTCGATCCAGCTCCAGACACATCCCTAGGACCTGCCTCTGGCTTGGCGGATACCGCTGCTGCGCCTGCCAAGCTAGGCTGAAAGCTGGGACATGCCACTCCACACTTGCCAGAATTTTGGGATCCTGGCGGGCCACTGTTTACGTAGAAAAAGCCTTAAGATACGTCAAAAGTGGCCACAATTTGTGCAAACCATGCAACTTGTGGCCACTTTTGGCGTATCTTAAGGTATTTTCTACATTAACAGCAGTCCACCAGGAACCTGGAATTCACTTCCCCGGCTCAACTCAGGAGAGTGCGAATCGAGCCAGGGAAGAGGTAAGCAGGGCAGAGTTTGGGGGGATTGAGCCTCGCTACTCCGCTGGATTTCCACCCTCCGAACAAAAGCCTTGCATATCCCTTGTTACGGGCAGCCTCATTGGATTGTGCTGCAACATACACATTTTTGTGTGCACTTTCCCCTACTTTGCACCCTTTTTATATGCATTTTTTATTGAAGAACTGCATTGTAAAATTCAGAGAAGTGTGATTACTGAAATATAACTTCATTTCAGTTTGCATATTGTTTTCAGAAGTGTGAATTAATAAGTTTGCATTACAATGCAAAATGAACAAATTTCTTCTTCACTCCTAGTAAAAGTTTAAGTAATATAACATTCTTCTGTATTCTCAGGATGGATCCTGCTTCCTGACTTTCTGCTAAGGTATAGATCAGAGTGTGGATCTGTGTGAAAGAAACATGTTTTTGCATGGTTTTTCTTCTTATTTGTTCCTGTTTGACAGAATTGGGTGAAATTTGTAGGCATCGTAGCCTTTTGTAAGGGACTGAAAGCTACAAAATTTACAGACAAATAATTTCCAGTGGTTTGTGCTAGACACTTTCGATATATATATATATATATATATATATATATGAGAGTGTGTGTGTAAAGCAAACTGCCAATCACTTTTTTTTTTTTACAACTTCTTGGCAGGATTTGATGGAATTTGCAGGCATAGTTTATTTTTATTTATTATATTTATATCCTGCCTTTTTTTCCTGTAAGGAATCCAAAGTAGCTTACATAATCCTCCTTCTCTCCATTTTATCTTCACAACTCTGTGATGTAGGTTATGCTGAGAGTCAGTGACTGGCCCAAAGTCACCCAGGGAGCTTCATGGCTGAGTGCGGACTAGAACCTGGATCTCCTGAGTCCCAGTCCAACACTCTAACCACTATGCCACACTCTCCCTCCTGAGGGGATCAAACCCCAAGTTTCATCTGAACCCAAAGCACACCCCTAAATCCCAAACAAGGAGAAACAGCACAGCAGCAAAAGTGTAAAACAGCAGCAGATTTACTAAACATTAAAAGCTGGAGTGGTGAAGGAGGGAGGGGGAGAGAGAGACAAGGCTTGTCATCTTAAATTCAGACTGCGCACTAGGCAAGCAGTCCTGCGGAAAGCATTTTGGAGACTGGATGCCACCACAGAAAAGACTCTTTCCCTGATTACCACCTGCCTAATCTGAGATGGCAAAGATGAGCAGGGTCCTGTGGGAGCAGATAGTCCTTTAGATATAAAGGCCCCAAGCCATAATGGGCTTTACAAATTAAAAGCAGAACTTTGAATTATGGCCGGAAATGGACAGAAAGCTCATGAAATCAACCAACCAATCCTGATCTGAATCAGAAATCTAGCAGCTGCATTCTGAACTAGATGTCATTTCTGAGTAATCTTCAAAGTGAGAGCTCAGGTACAACACAGGGAAGTAGCAGGGATGTTGGAGAAATCTGGAAGAGATTCAAATGAGTTTGGATTTCTATGAATCCGACCTATGGATTCCCAGGGACTTATGGACCAGTTTGTTGTTTGTTTTACTTGGGTGGAGGATTTGTGCTAATGTGTACTAGTACTAATGCAAATTTGCGCAAATATCCCCCCAAAGTGTGCATTAGTGTTAATGCAAGTGCATGTTAGTGTAAGTGGAACAATATTCTTGTACATCCATTTAAAAAATCTGATTCCATCAATGAGAGGACAACAGAATGAAAGATGCCTGACAATCCAAGAAACCCAGACAAAACAGATTCAACAAAATGCAAACATCCCTAGTTAGTAATCTAACCTGGATGTTACCGGGGCAACCATAAGAACAGGTCAAGGTATATCTATGTCCAGAATTTACTGTGGTTATTAGCCCAATTAGGGATGGGCAATCCGCCCAGCACTCAACTTGTGGTGCACGAGCCAAGCGCTGCCGCCACGTGAGTCGAGCGCGATCACCAGCTGAGGCACTTGCCAGACTTCCGGGTCTCCAGCGCTATGCTGTTTATGTGGAAAATGGCATAAGAAACGTTAAAAACAGCCGCGATTTGCTTAAGCAAATCACAGCCATTTTTAATGTATCTTACGCTATTTTCTATGTAAACAACTGGTAGTGCTGGAATCTGGAAGTCACTTCCCTGGCTCGGCTCGCAAGAACGCGAGTCGAGCTGGAGAAACGATAGGGCGAACAGAGGTCGGGGGGTCAAGCCCGGTGAGTTCACCACACTTCCACCCCCCCCAATCGAGCTTCGTGCACATCTCTACCCCAAGATGAGGTGGGCTAGAAATTTAGAGAGATAAAAACTGTCTCATGGAGAAACAAATACCAATAGTGATTAATATACTTTCCAGCTTGGGATTCAGGTTGTTGAAGCAAACTGGCCACCTGGAAAAGGCAGGCCCTGCTGTCCTCTCCTTTTCACTTTAGGGAAAGAGCCTAATTCACAGCACTGTGGATTAGCCAAAAACGGCCTACTTAATGTTCAGTGTAACTCTGGTTATAAAAATTTAAATCAGATACAAATTTATGCCTTTTTTATTTCATGGGCACCCATAAAAAGCATCCCGGGTGGTTAGTGAAACTTATAAGTGGGTTGAAATATGCAAGCGGAGTGCTATGCACATTTAAGTTTTACATGCAAAATATGAGTATATTAAAGCAGATAAAAACACTATTAAATTTGAGCTGCTAACTAGAGGGGGGAGGAGGACAAATGAGAAGTGCTGACCATCCTATGAGATAAGAATGGACATGACTGTCACTTTTTCAGCCATAACAGCAGATGAATTCAAGAATTTCCAAATGGTAACTTTGGAAATGGTAACTTCCAAATGGTAACTTTAGATGGGGGTGGGGGGCAAACTACATGTTACGCACAAGAACGAGATCCATGACATTTTGCCTTAAAAACAGGAGGGTGTGCGTGTGCTTAGAATGTTAACACAGCAGAAGCACTGCGGAAGAGTATTTATTTATTTTGTCCATGCTATTTTCTTGGTCTAAATCACCCTATGAAATTACTATTAGCCCCACTGTAGTGGGGGGGGGGAGGTGGTAAGGGAAATGTTGCCACCTGATGAGAAATATGGGGGGAAATAGAGCAATGATACCAAGGCATCTGCCTGAGGTAGAACAGCAAAAGACACCTCTCCCCAAGTCAAAGTACATAGTACCCAAGGCTTGGATAAGTTATTTTGGACAGAAAATCCCACAAGTGCCTCTTGTGCAAAATGTGGCAGCCAGATTAATAACTGGGACCAGAAGGTCCGAACATATAACACCGATTTTGGCCCACTTGCCTTGGCTGCCTATTTATTTATTTATTTATTTATTTTATTATATTTATCAATCGCCCATCTGGCCGGCCACCCGGCCACCCTGGGCGATGTACAATTAAAATACAGCAAAAAACAATAAAATATAATAATTAAAACAATATAAAAAATTCTCATTAAAAACCTAACCCACCCCATATTCCCGCCTGAACAGCCATGTTTTTAATGCACGGCGGAAGCTCATCACGGAGGGGGCATGGCGAAGGTCATGCTTCCGAGCCCAGTTCAAGGTGCTGGTTTTAACCTATAAAGCCTTACACGGTTTGGGACTGCAATACTTGACAGAACACCTCTCCCAACCACAATCTACCCATATACTACATTCAACATCTGAAGCCTTCCTCTGAGTGCCTCCTCCCAGGGAGACTCAGAGGGTGGCAACAAGGGGGATGGCCTTCTCAGTGGTGCCCCCCCCCCGACTGTGGAATTATCTCATCATTGAGGCCTGCCTGGTGCCTCAATGCCATCTTTTTTTTTTAATTTTGGTGGGGAAATATAATGATTATATAAGTAATTGCTATGATTAATGTATATGGGCCTAATAATGATTCTCCGCTCCGGTTACGTTTCATGAGTGCTTCAGTAAATTGGTTGATGTTACATATGATTACTTGATTGTGGGTGGGGATTTTAATGAAGTTTTAAACCCGCTGTTGGATAGAAATACACCTGCCCCTAAGAAGCAAATGATGGTGAGGCTTACACTTCAGGCGTATATGGCTGAATTTGGTTTGATTGATGTATGGAAAGCTTTGCATCCTCTCAAAAGGGACTACACATTTATTTCATCTGTTCATCATAATTGTTTTCAATTAGATTATATATTTTTGTTTTCTACATCATTGTTACGTTATACAAATATCTATAAAACTGAAATGTTGGTAGTTTCCGATCACGCCCCAGTTTGCCTGGAATTGCAATTTTCAGATTCACTTAGCCCCCCTGCTCTTTGGAGTTTAAATTTTTCTTTTCCCTTCTTAATGATGAGATGTTTAAAAAACAGATTTTGGCAAAATTAACTGAATACTTTGAAATTAATGAGTGTACAGTTGATTCTTGTGCTATTGAGTGGGAGGCCAGTAAAGCTTTTATATGGGGCCAAATTATTGCTTATGTTTCATATAAAAACAATTTTTTAAAAAATGCAGCGAGTAGTTTTGAGCGAGAAGTTGAAATCCCTTATAACTCAGTTTGCTGCTTCTCCAACTGCACAACTTTATCAGGAGCTGCAGATCATTAAATATGAATTAAATAATATCCTTTCAAAGCAGGCGGAATTTGCTGTAACCTGTTTATGACAGCCATACTGGGAAAATGGTGAATGTCCTAGTAAGCTTTTGGCACATCGTGTTAAACAGAAAAAGCATCAAGGTGCTATTTCTGCTATTAAAGATGAGAGCGTTCCCCTAAAGATATAAATTCACAATTTTAAAAAAATTATTCCGATTTGTATAGTACGGGTAAAGAAATATCGGAGCAAGATACAGTATGGACATTTTCTTTTCTCAGCTTAAACTTCCAAAGTTAGATTCCTCACAGCAACAGTTCCTTATGGCTCGCTCCCATGAGTATTGTGGAAATAATGAAAATAATTTCAACTATGAATGTTGGAAAAGCTCCTGGCCCAGATGGGTTTCCAATTGAGTGGTACAAAACATTTACTAGCCTTTTGGTCCCAAAGCTTCATCTTCTTTATAATTATATTTTTTAATCTGGTTATTTTTCGGCATCATTAAATGACGCTTATATCACTGTGATTCCTAAGCCTGGAAAAGACCATAATATTGCGCTATCAACCTATTTCGTTGATGTTGACATTAAAATATTAACAGCAAATTTTGGCTGATAGATTGCAAAAAGTTATTACACTGGTTCGATCTGATCAGGTGGGATTCATTAGAAATTGACAGGGAGCCAATAATCTTATATTAGTAGTTGATCTCATTGCTTTAAATACAAATAGAACAGACTTGGCTGCTATAATTTCCTTGGATGCTGAAAAGGCCTTTGACAAAATTCATTGGAAATTTATTTTTGCTACATTGAGAAACTTTGCCGTGGTATTTTAAAATTGGTTTAAAATTTTATATTCAACCCCAAGAGTGAGAGTTAAGACTAATGGGTTTTTCTCAGACTATTTTATACTTGGCTAGTTCTAAATTCTGGTCTTGTCCACTTACATTAGATTATCCACCTTGGTCAGTTTTGGAATCCTTATGTCTGGATCCTCTCTCCAAATGGATGGCATTAGGGTCTCGCTACACTAAAACAGACAGGGTGCCTCCTACAGTCATGGCAGTTAGAGAGGTGTGGGGTATTATATCTTGTCAATTACAGTTTGACCCATTTTCTCATCCTAAACTGACTTTATGGGGTAATCCGGATTTAGAAAGTGGTAAGAAAACGTTCCTGTGGCGGACTTGGGCAGACAGGTTAGTTTTTACTTTGGATCAATTAGTGAGTGTAGATGATGAGTGTTTGTCATTTTTGATTTTGCGTAAATATAATTTGCCTGCCTCAGCTGAACGGCAATACTTGCAATTGCAACATTTGTCAGAATCTAGGTTTGGTCCGGCTGCTTTTACAGCTTCAGAGCCTTCTTTGCTATTGGATGCATTGATTGAGGCTGAGCAGTTATATCGACCTATGATTCATGTTTATAAATACTTATTATCAGTGAATAAGTGATACACAGAGTTTTAAGATGAATGGAACAGGAAATTAGATAGTCTTATGTTGCCTAATCAATAGAACATTTTTGTGTGTGTCTGTGTCAGAAGGGTCTATGGATCTTAGGTTACATCTTATTCAGCAAAAACTTTTGTTTCGTGTTTATTGGACACCACACAATGTCTTTTTAATAAGGGTTTGTCTAAGTCAGCTAACTATTGGAGGTGTAATACTGTGAATGCTTCATTTACCCATATGTTTTGACAATGCCCAAGGGTTTCTTCTTTTTGGGTAGAGGTCATAGTATGAATAAATCTAGTATTAGAATGCTCCTTAATATTTACTGATGCACATGTTCTTTTAAATTATATACCTGCTGTATGGAATTTATCACAAGGACAATGCATGTGAATTTTCAATGTGAGATAAGCACTCACCTCCTATAACGCAATGGACTGAGGACCTAATAATGCTTTCAACATTTGAGTGGGTGGTATTTAGACGCCACCTACAGATGGATAAATACATAGATATTTGGTCTGCTTTTTCTGAAATTCATGCATAACTATTTTAATGGATAATTGTATTACTATATACTTTTTTATACTTATGGATATATATTTCATACATATTTACTGTAAGTGATCTATTTAAAATACTGTAAGAAAATTGTATTTTCTGTTGTTGTTCATTTAAATCATTTTTTACATCTTCTTTGCGAGTTGTTGTGTTGTGAATTTGGATGGATGTTGGATTTAGGGTTTACAAACTTTGGGCTTGAGACTCAGGTTTTGGGATTCCTTCTCAGGACCTCAGGATGACAGGGAATCATAGAATTGGAAGGGACTTTGGAGATAATTCAACCTCCTGCTCAGTCAGTGCAAGCCCTGCAATGCAGGATGCAGTTACAGCATCCGTGACCAATAGTAGTCCATCATCAGCTTAAGTACCTCCAACAAAGGGGAACTCACCACTTCCCAAGGTAGTCTTGTCCCACTCTAGAACAGCCCTCACTGTTAGGAAGCTTCTTCCAAAGTTTAGCCAGAACTATCTCAGGGCTTCAGCTAGTCCAGCACACCTACACACATAATGGTTGGGTTCAGACAACATGAGAAGCCACACTCAAGGGTCAAGTGTAGGTTGAGTGTGGGTTGCCATTGAACCATGAGTTGTTGTTGAGGCATGAGGTGTCATGTTGTCTGAACCCAGCTGTGCTAACTAGCCATGGCTTGTTAACCATGAACAACCTGTGAAGAGAACCCATGATTTGTTGCTGGGTTATGAACTATGGGTTGTTCACCATGATTTGTTATCTCAGCTGGGTTCAGACAACTCGATAGCCCACATTTCAACAACATGGTTATCTTCTAAAACATCCATGCCAGACTAGCTGACACATGACTGGTTGTAGTAACTGGAACAAAAATGGGGGGAATTCCTCCAAACCAAAGGGGAAAATGAGTTTGGGCCCTTTACTGCTGGACCATGTTCCCAGGCCTAACCCATTTATCAGAGTTTTCACTTCCAGTGGTTTCTGACATCACCAGGCATGAGTTGTTGAGCCTCAGGCTTTGTAATGTTGGAGTCCTGACAGTCAACTCTATTTATTTATGATGTTTATATAGCCTGCCCAATAACAATGGCCTCTGAGTGGCTCACAAAACATACAGTATTAATATTAAAATACAATACATCATTGTACAATTGTATAATCTGATTGATAGATCTAGCAAAGCCTGATGGGCACCCATGGAGTCTCACCATAAGTGCTTTTCAGAGAAGTACAACATTTTCTACTGTGTTCCAATATGCTCAGCTGAAAGTTACGGAGCATCCGTATTTCTGCCTATATTTGAGATAAATTCATGTCCGGGTGATTGATTCCCAGATCACCAAACGTGCGGAGGAGGCAGCAGCAGGCCTATTTAGCAGTCAAGATGGCACAGAAAGTGCGAGACAGATATATGCGAAGGCAAACTTTTTGCTAACAAGGCACTAAATGTTTAACTCAGCGTTTTTTATTTTTATTTTTTTAAACAGTCAATGGCTGCAGATAAAGATGTGGTGGCTGGGAACGCACGATTCAGCACACCTGAAGGCAAGCTGGTTGCAGGGATTTTTAACATATCTCCATGGAACTGGAAGCTACGCATCAGGCTGACAAGCAGTACCATATGGCAGATGACCTGAGGCTCCTTTCCCAAGGCCTGAGGAGAGAGTGCATATTGTAGAGGTCACTAAGGGAAACAGCTCAAGGTCAGGCAGCAGCTGCAGCACAGTTACAGAATGCCCTGTGCTCATGACATATACTGTAGCATCATCTTTGGTATTAGCTTCAGGGACTTCTCCTCTCGTCTTGGGAAGAAGGGAAGTCAAAGACAACACAAACAAACAGGTACTAAGGCATGGATTTTGCAATGCTGTTCCAGTTTTTTCAGCTTTGAGGGGTGGATAGGTGGGGTGATAGACACTGGCTGATAAGATCTGGGATCAAATCCTGCTGCAGACACGGATTTACATTTACAGAGCACATCCCTTTTCCTCCCTATGATGGGAATACACAGCCCTAGATCTTCTTGCTGAGAACTGCAAGGATCAAGCCTGCAGTGCTGAGGATTACAAGAAATTGACACACAGCAGATTAGGGGTACCAGATGGAGAGGAAAACAGGGCTTCTTTACCTTTACAGTTGTGCAGGAAATCTGGGTGAATGAGGGAGAAAAGCATGCACCCGCTGGACTAGCATGAATTAGAAATGTATAAGAAGTTTGGTTGTTTATGACCAGCATGTATCCTTTTTGCAACTCCCCCAACCTGAACGAAAATGGGGGGACGACGACGACTTGTAATCTGATGTGGACACAAATCAGACTGAGCATCGAGGTGAAATTCACACACTCAGGCCTTGCTGATTACTACATCCCTAGACTGAATGCCGTTAACACACATATGTTTTGTTATGAGGGAAGTGTGATCAGCCTTGGGATAGCACAAAATGGGGGAGGGGAATTTTAACCCTTTCTCCCTGCCAGCGTCCCGGCATCATCCTACTGTCTAAATCTCCTATTTGTATTTCAACCAAGCTTCCATTGGTGTCAACGGGATACTCCCTTGGAATACAAACAGCAGCTTTGGGCAGGGAAGAGGAACAATTAAAGCCCTGCTCCCCACCTTGCACAGTCTGGAAGCTGCTCAGGGCAGGGGCTTCCCTGCAGCTGCTATTCACATAACCAAAAAAAAAATGCAGGTGAACTGTGTTCACACAATTAACATTGCATCTAGTTTGACCCAAGAGAACAGTTAATTAACAGTTAATAGTTAATTATGATGTTCATGTGATAAAGGCAGGGGTATCTAAGTCCCACCTGCATGTGAAAACTGCCAGGGCTGCCTCTGAGAGGAAAACTTTCTGTAATAAGTTTCTCAAGTAGGTTTTTCTTCTGCCCCTGTGGCAGCCAGATAAAGTTCAAATCTTTGCCTGATCCCCCCCCCCCCAGTTTTCTGCAGCATTGCCAGAGACATCTGTTGGCTGGAAGTGGGTTGCAAAAGTTCCATAAATCACCTTTCCGCTGCTAGACTGCATTCAGACTTCCAGTTCTCGGGTGGGTGGGGCTCTTTTTGCCCACATTATTCCGCTGTGTCTGCCCCTGCTTCAGAAGAAGTATGTTTGGTCTCCACTTTGGACACTATATAATAAACTAAAGGTTCACTCCTATGATGGTCACACCAAAGAAAAAGTTAATATAATTGCTTGTTGTCAAACAGATATATCTAGCAACAGCTTCTGTTGCTACTCCTGGGTTTGCCCCTTCCCTTCCCTATGTGCCCTGTAAGAAAGTGTCTCTAAATTAAAACAATCACTACACTTCCTTTTCTAAAAACACAACATATTTTAGAAGTGTCATGGCAGGTATCATTTTAAGTGTTCCCCACCCTGTGTGAGAAAGAACATTGCCTCTGGAGCTTTCCACCTTCAGTTTTGGTTTTAATAATAATGATTTAAAAAAATATATGGCAGGAGGGATCTTCTGTTTGTTTGATGGTAACTTTCTAGCCCATTATATAGGTTTAATACATTAATTTAAACTAAAACCAGAAGTCCTGTTTCCAGAGGGGTAAGTGTACCCTGCCGGGTTACAAAGTTCACCTATCCAAGCAAAGAAAGCCTATACCCCTAAACAGGAGATACAATTCTGTATGTCTGGTGTTGAGGATGAATTTGGGTCATCCTGTAGGACACCGTGTCATTCAGTTGCCCAACCAATGTGGAAGGCAGCTTATGGGCCCATGGGTCACAAAGAGCCACCAGGTGTTTCCCACCAGTCCTGGACTGCTATAGCTCTTGCTTAGCCATCCATACCATGGGGAAATATAGATGGGCCAGACACAGCAAATCAATGCTAGCTTTCATCAGGCTCCCATTGACATAAACAGTTGCTGAGACAGGCAATGCATTCACGTATGCACACCATCACTTCAGGTTCCATTTCATCATGTCACATCTCATTTATAAGCTGGCTCTTTAGTAGAGAGTGGGAGCCAGCGAAGAGGGAAGGCCACAGATAATAAGCAAATAAAATAATGCTCGCGGAAGTAGGCAATCATTAAAGCTGACATCCTTTCACATATTTATTAATTATGGATCCATTTAGATAACGAGCTTTGTTTAAATTGCTGACAGAGGCATTATGCTGTGTTTCTAGAAGCGATGGCTCAAACCATGGTCACTTGAGTAGCAATAAGCATGCACCGAGAGTTTTCCAAAGAAACAGGCAGTTCTATGGTTCCACAAAGGTGTATGCAAAGTGCAAATCTGATCATCATTGAGAAAATTGTTCTGACACACTAGGAATATTAGCTCAAGGTATAGAAGGGGCTGATGCCCTGGCACTAGTAAAGGACTAACTTCAATGTACAATTTATTTATTTACAGTATTTTCATACCGCTCCATATCTAAACAGATTTTGGAGTGGTGAACAATAAAAAAGTTAAACAGATAAAGAATAAAAACAATGCATAGAAAACAAGATATCATTAAAACTGTGGCTGATCAGCAAGGAAGGCTTCCTGGAACAAGGATGCTTTCAGCAGGCACCAAAAGCAACACAGTGTTGGAGCCTGCTTGACCTCCAGAGGCAGGGAGTTCCACAGAAATGGAGCCACCACACTGAAGGCCCTTCTCCTGGTGGACTCCAGTCGGTCCATAGGTCCATGTGGAACCACCAGGTTGGTAAGGGAGAAGGCGCTCTCTCAGGTATCCTGGTCCCAAGTTGTTTAGGGCTTTGTTCACAAGTACCACAACCTTAAACCTGACCTGGTAGCGAATAGGCAGCCAGTGCAGTTCCTTCAGCAAAGGAGTTACATGCTGAAAAGGGGCAGCTCCCAATAACAGCCAAGGTGCTGCATTCTGCACTAACTCCAACTTCCAGACAAGCCTTAAGGGCAGCCCTGCAAGTGAGAAGAATTAATGAGACAAGGCAAAATGCCACCAAACCTGCCCAGGATCTCCTACCTGCAAAAGAAAAATCTCTTGTGGTTGGACTAGATGTCTTATAGGCCCCTTCCAACTCTACTATGAATCTCAGGCATGGATACATTTTAAAGTCATACTTTGTATTTGCCATTTTGTTTTTCCTAGAATACCCTGAGAGGCATTCTACAACTTGTACCTTTAAGGTAAATATCATTCCAGAGCATTATATAGGGATATGGCAACTGGCACCAAAAAAGCCCTAATATTTACTCAACTTCTCAATGAGATCTTCCAGATAGTTTCCACTGGACTAGAAAATAACTCAGTAAAAATCAGATGGTAGCCCACCAAGTGGCTGGATTGCAACCTCTTTCTTTACCTTTAAGGTAAGGGGATTTTGAATAAGAGATTTTAACAGATGCACCTATTAGGTATGGGGGAAGAGAGCTAAACCTACTGAAATCCCATCTTCTGCATAACTCTTAGGAGTCCCACAGTCCCAAATTCTTTTGCATATGGTTACCCAAAGAGCCTGACCTGGTACTAGAGAGGTGCAAAGAGATGGGAAGAAAGGGGTTGATAGTCACATTTTTTTTCTATCCCTCAAAAAGGGCTTGGTGGCCACCTGCTTTTGCCAGTGCAATAATATTTGCTATTTAGTCCCAGTTTGCTGGGGGGTTTTGTTTTTGTTTTTTTCATCATTAGCCCCTATAATCTGTTTGGAGTTTTGCTCTCATGGACACTGCCCTTGTCTTTAGCCACAGACCTTGCATTGATGCCATGAACGTGCTTGCTGTGACCCTAACCTTGGAATTGATTCCCCAGAATTGTCATCAGCCCATGAGTAATCCATGTCAACCTGTAGTCAGCTCATAAAACCACCACAGTGACTGGGTTCAAACAACATGATAACCCACACTCAAGTGTTGAGTGTGGGTTGTTGTTGAACCATGGGTTGTTGTTGAAACGTGCGTTATCATGTTGTCGGAACCCAGCTGCCCTAACAAATCATGGCTTTTGTGAACCACATGAAGAGAACCCATGTCTTGTTGTTGGGTTGTGAACTGTGGGTTGTTCACTGTGGTTTGTTCCCTTGTCTGGGATCAGACAACATAATAATCTACATTTCAACAACAACCCACACTCAACACTTGAGTGTGGGTTATCATGTTGTCTGAACCCTGTCAGTGTCACCATTTGCAATCTCACTAGTGCACCAAGCTAAATGTATTTTCCAGCATCAGCAGCGCTTTAAGGTGGGTTGCTTTTAGTATGGAATTTCAGTTGCAGGGCCAGAGTTGACATACACAGTGTTTCAAGGACACCTTCTATAGGATGCCTTCAGCAAGCAATTGGTTCAATTTTTCTGCAATTCCCCCTCTGCCTGTTAATGCACTTCCACACCCCTCTTGATTTTATTCCTCTAGTTCCTTCATCCCTAAATCACACTGATCTTGACAAAACAAACACACAAAGCACCACCATGGGAGATTCCACATGAGTCCTTCATTTTCTTTTGTTTGAAAATAATGGCAGGACAACACTAAGAAAGTTCCTTCCTATGACCATCACTTATTCAGAAAAAAGGGAGGGAACCCACAACTCATGCTTGCATGCACTCATAGAAATCAGAACATGTAATGAATCTACATACCATTTTAAGGACTGTACTTCTACACTTCTTGTTTTGAAGAACAATCTCAAAAGAAAAAAACCCAACCCTCAAACTCTGGAGCTCATTAATAACAAGAAACAAACATAAAACATTCTGTGCTATGAATTAGTCAGTACCAAATAATATGGTCTACAGTTTAAAAAAACTTGACTGAAGCCTTTTATGCCTCCGAGATGAGCTGGCCCCTCACAGGCAATATGCTTTCCTTGAGGAGTGGAAGGTCTTAAAGGGGCAGGACTATAGCCTTGAGTCTAACACTCCTTCTCTGTGAGAGCTTTGGTTCAGGCTTGGTCATTATGTTGGGGGCTGGGTTGGTTGTTGTTCCCCTTCCCCAGATATCAGTGGGAGAAGGAAATAAGAGAGATGACCTTTTTGATTGGATTTGGTCTGTGGAATAGTCTCCTAAGAGAGGTAAGTCTCACACCCTCATTGCCTGCTTTTAGATGAGCCTCAGAGACCTTAATCTCAGCAAGCATTTTAAAAAAATAAAAAGAGCAGGCCTCTTTTTAATTGTTTTTATCTTCTATTATTATTATTATTATTATTATTATTATTATTATTATTATTAATAATAATAATAATGTGCCTTAAGTGCCATTTTTGGTAGAAAGGCAGGGTACAAAAAAAAAAAAAAAATTATTTCCAAGTTTTGTACAGAGTAATCTTCATGTACTGTTTGCTTCCACTTTCAGTTCAGTGTCAAACTACATATTACATTAATTGGAGCTGAGGCTTATCTTTGTTTGTGTTTGTTTTTTTAACAATAGAGCAAGTGTGCATGGGGCTATTTGGTGTAGTGGTGAGAGTGTTGGACTGGTTCTAGTCCCTGCTCGGCCATGAAACTCACTGGGTGACTTTGGACCAGTCACTGACTCTCAGCCTGACCTACCTCACAGGGTTGTTGTGAGGATAAAATGGAGAGAAGGAGGAAGATTATGTAAGCCACCTTGGGTTCCTTGCAGGAAAAAAGGCGGGGTATAAATATAATAAAAATAAATAAATAAATAAATTTGGACTGAGCCACCATGCACTTGGATTCAACCTCCCCTTCCCTGTTTTTGTTTATTGAATATTATTATGCAGAAATGCATTTTTTTTCTGGAATGGGTAGCTGTTTTCTATGAGTATTTGCTCCTAGAATGATTACCTTTTTTCTATGAATCTTTTTGTCTTACTCCTAAAAGACTCACACACTGATGCCATTGGGAGTGGGGAGAGGGATGTGAGGGTGCCTTTTAATTGAATTCCTTCTCTTTTCCCTGACAGGATGGGTTAGGGTGGGGAATATAATGGCCTACCCATCTATTAGTGGCTGCAGTTCGATTTTTTGTTGCCTTTACTTTCTTTCTAAGAGGATTGTTCATCATCGGAAATAATTGCTAGTCTTCCTACAGCTGGAATCCAAGTGACTTTAAAGTGCCATGAGAGTGATAGTAGTGTAGTTTGTTACTCTAGATTTTTTAAAAAAGGAATATAGAAACACTCTGTATATTAGCTCTGAGGCATCCATTTTGTCCAACCAGGGCATTTTATTTATAGCAGTGTTTTCTATAAAACAAGGTGGCTGTCTCAGGACTAAACAACACGTGGTATGAGAGATCCTTGACTGGAGCTCCCCATTAATTAATTAATTAATTTTATCTCAAGGAGCATCTCCAGCAACACCAAGTTAGCCGCTCAACAAGATCTGCCACAGACGGCCTCCTCCTTGTCCCTTCAGCCAGAGCAGCTAGACTACGGGGGACAAGGAAGAGGGCCTTTTCTGTGGCGGCCCCAATACTGTGGAACTCTCTCCCTAGTGACCTCTGCCATGCCCCCTCTCTGCTGAGCTTCCGCCGCTCACTAAAAACATGGCTATTCAGGCGGGAATATGGGGTGGGTTAAGATTTTAAAATTCTATACTGTTTTAAATGTATTTTATATTTTATCATGTTGTACATCGCCCAGAGTGGCCGGTTTGCCAGCCAGATGGGTGATTCATAAATACAACTAATAAATAAATAAATAAATTTTAATTTTTTACTGTTTGTTTTTTTTTAAAAAAACAAGAACAACTTAAGGGTAGTACTAGTGTGAGGGCATCTCCGCTGGAGGACTTCTCTCCGGTGGATGACTGGGAGACCCTGAGTCAAACATCACTGTGGAGCTGCCTGTGTCTGGGGACCTTGCAGCAGGTTAGGATGATCCTGGGCCCATGGGGGAGGCAGACATTGACCTTAGCCCACACAAGATAGCTAGCCCCCTCTTGAACTCCAAAAGGCTGCCTTGCCTCGGGGAGTGCAGGCATCTAAAGAACAAGGCTCAGTCAGCTGGCAGGCACAGAAGTGCCTGCCTGAGAAATAGGAACTCCACATGAGGAAAGGTATATTTGTGAGCAAGGCCCTGATCATGAGTAGACCTTTCCTTAGGTGGCCCTAATGGCCTGCAGAGGTGCTCTGGGTAGGAATCTGAAGGCTTGGGCATCAAAAGCCTTCAGTTTCAGACACTAAGCAGTGGAACAATGTTGATCTTTTTGAAGCAAATCTTTCTGGAGGATTTCACACATATCTTTATCCCTGGAGCAGTTCCCTAAAGCTGACCATTTTATTTTTATTAATTTATTTATTATTTATCCAGACTGGGGCAGCTCCAACTGATTAACTGGCACAATGACATTAACGGAAGGAAGAAGTCCTGACAACCTATGGTGTGTTTCTCCCCCCCTCTTTAGTTGACAATACTGACAAAATGCATTGTTTTCATCAAAATTATGGACAGAGCTGCAGGTGTTTTTGGGGAAAGGCTTGTTTGCTAGTTGTCTGCTGGCATTTTGCCACTTTGCTTAAAAATTCTGCCACAGTAGGCTACAGTAACAATTTAGCCCTACTAAGGGCGTGCAAGCCTATTTATGTTTGGAAAGAGAAAAGCCCTACAACTCTCAGCATGGCTGAGAAGTAAATCACATTATCTCCAGTGCCCTTACTCCCAAGTGAATCACATTGATTTAACAGGAGCCTTGTGCTTGGGAAACTTAGAATGGGAGGAGCACTGCTTTGGGAAATTGAATTTCTGTGGAAGGGAGGGGCATGCCAATCCTGCTGGCTTCACCCTGACCCCATGGGAAGGTGATGGCGGCAGCAGCAGCAGCAGCAGCAGCAGCAGCAGCAGCATCCTTCTCCTTCTCCTTCTTTTTTGTGAGGGGCAGGAAGAGTTTTTTCCTTTCTCTTTTTAATGATCACTCCTGCACTCGTTCACACCTGCACAGAGATGATGAAGCAAAATAAAATAAAATTTAAAAAAACCTGTCCAAGGCCATGCCCAGTTGTACCAATACAGAGTTAGGTGTGTGGGGTGGCAAACTGGGCTGCGTACAGTACATTTAATGAGAGTGTGCCCTTTGAGTAGTGAGTGTGGAACGTGAATACAGGCAGTCCCCAGGTTACGAACGAGTCCCGTTCTTAAGAATATATTTAAGTCAAATTTGTATGCAAGTCGGAACTTATTTATTTATGATGTAAATAAATAAATAAATAAATAAAACAGCATAGCGTTCTAAAATCGGCATTTACGCAAATTGTGTAAATTATGCAAATTGTGTAGTATATATTTATTTATTTATATATATTTATTATATTTATACCCCGCCTTTTTTTAATGCAAGGAACCCAAGGTGGCTTACATAATCCTCCTCCTCTTTCTCTCCATTTTATCCTCACAACAACCCTGTGAGGTAGGTGAGGCTGAGAGTCAGTGACTGGCCCAAAGTCACCCAGTGAGTTTCATGGCCGAGCGGGGACTAGAACCCAGATCTCCCGAGTCCCAGTCCAAAAGATGCGCTCACCAATGGTGAGCCGGTAAGTGCAGTTGTACATTGTTGGGTGTGAGGAGGAGCAATGAGAGGGTACAAACACGTATTGCTGTTCATAGGAATGAACATCAGATATGTTGTTGCTTATGGTTTTAACATTTTCACCTCCTCCCTCCTCCATGACACACAGAAGCAAAAACAGAACAAGACAGAATGCACAGACCCACCCATCATCCCCACTACCATCGGGATCTCCCGAGTCCCAGGCCAACACTCTGACCACTACTCTACGTAAGCGACATAGCACCGGGGAACCCAGAAGTCCGTTCTTAAGTTTGTGTGGTCTGTAAGTCGGACGTTCTTAACTCGGGGACTGCCTGTATCGCAGTACCGTTCTGCTAGCTTGACGAGATACAGCAGTGTAATGCGGATCCGGCCCAGGATATGTTGCATCCTGGCAGCCCCAGTCTCCTTCCCTCCCCGCACCTCTCCCTGCCCCCTTTACCCCTTCTCCGAGGTCACTCTCCTTGTCACCGCAGAGACACAGCCAGCACGGTTCTTTCTGCACTGGCTGCGAGGTGGGGGAGGACGATCCGAGCATGGATCCCCAGCTCAGAGGTTGGAGCTCTGTCTCTGACCTTGGAGGTAGGACTCTGAAAAATCCTGTGGCCCTCTAGATGCTGTCTAGGGGCCATAGGATCACTCTCTAAGCAAGTTTTGATTATTATTATTGTTGTCTTCACATCCAACAGCAAGTCTTTGTTTGATTGTGTTTTGAAAGTAAAATCTAAATCTGATGAATGTTTAATTATTATTATTATTATTTTTTTAAATGGAATTCAAAACAGAATATTTTACCAAACTCTGAATTTGTGTGAAATTTCTTTTTGTCTCTCATTTAAAATGTGTTTTGCACTTTCTCCATCTACTGTTGCTCCTCAGTTAGAAAAACTTTCCCTACTCCTCATCCTCCTCCTCCTCCTCCATCATCATAATCCTTACCAAATAAATAAATAGGGAGATAATGTATATGTGAATTGCATTTACTTATTTTCCATACTTTAAAAAAATGTCTGAATATTACATATCTCTGGTAGTCTGATACACAAACATACTTCCTGCTGCCAGTCAGTTCATTTTCCTGTGTTGGCAGAATTTAAAAGGACCCCAAAAAATAAGGCTGATAGCCACCCCCCACCACTGCCACCCCCCAATCCTTAGAAAATAACAAGGAGCAACCAGGCTTTGCAAAGTTTGCGAAGTTACCGCTGTCACCATCTCCCCACAAACTATCACAATTTGAAGAATCGCCTGGAGATATGGCTGCTGCTGTCAGATTGAGATGTTCAAAGGAAGCAATAGCAAAGGACTCTCAGTTCATTTGTACTTCCTCTCTGTCCCCTTGTTTCAGATGTCAAATGCCGCTCCTAAAGGGTCCTACCTCACCCTGAAAATGATTGTGCAGTGCTAGAGAAAGTACCTGATCCATGTCAGGTACAAGAACTGGTACGCTTGTATGTGACACCTAACACTCCTAGAGAAATTCATCCATTGGGCTTGGCTCAGTTAAACCTGATATATTCTATGCTGTTTGATATCCCTTTATATGATGTATTAATCATGAGCCAGCCCATCCTATGCATCAACCCCCTGAGTCCATCGATCTTTTTGGAAATAAATGTTTGGCTAAATAAAAATGTATTTAGCCACACATCTCTTGCCAAAAAGGTTATACCTTGCTATTTAACATATGTGATAACCACACATAAAGCCTAACTTGAATGTCTGCAGCCTCCTCCCACTTTCCATCTTAAAACTGTAACCAAAGAGACTCCATGACATTCATATCAGCCACTCCTCTTCCCATCCCTTGCACTTTTTTTTGTTTTTTAAAAATGGCGCTGTTTACCACCTTTCCTGATGAAGAGTTCCAAGTAACTCGAAAGTTTGCACAATATTTTGGGGGCTGAGTTGGCAAAATAAAGGTATCATGCTATTAAGGATTTTAGCATTTTTCTTTTGGACAACATTGATACCTTCGCTTTTTATGGTAACCTGTGTTTCCCATTGATCATATTCAATTTTTGTTTTGGTCTCAAAACTAGATGTGATCCCTTTATTACTTCATTGTGATTCATTTTTTTGTACTGCATTCATTTTATCTTTGGATCTCATTGATATACTCCATAAAAAGAATTATGGTAAAAAAATAAAAAAAACATGTCATGACTTCAAAGCCATCCATGCATGTGTGTTAAAAGTATGGATACTTGAGGATTTTGTTTGGTCTGTATTTTTAAGCAAGATGACATGATTCACAATGCCTTGACTCCAAATACAGTTATCTTTCAGTTTTTGTACTCACCTGAATTTTTTGATACAGTGCTCAGCAGAAAAAACATAGCAAAATACATGAAAATGCATATTTGTTATAGTAAAATACAAAATCACCTAGTTTTGAGTAAAAAGCATACAAAACAATGCACATTTGAATGCCCCTTCTACCGGGATCTTCGTGAAGAGCTTATTCTTCCTATCCTATGTAATTGCCCAGGTAGAACTGATAAATTCTATGTTTCCCTGCTACTCGCTGACACGGTTCCTCATATTAATAATAGAGTGGCTAAATTTTGTGCGACTGCCATAATATGCCGCACCTTTTTAACCTCTGACTCTGGCCTTGCTTGACTGTTATAATTTTGATATAAAATTTTGTTGTGAACTTGATATGTATGCTGGTGTAATGGTGTATAGTAGTAATGCATGTTTTATTGATTTATTGTTTCCTTGTTTTTAATGTTATTGTTGTTTCTGGTCAATGACTGTAATAAATATTCAGTATAATAAAAATATTCAGAATGCATAATAATAATAATAATAATAATAATAATAATAATAATAATAATAATAAGCAAAGTGATGTTGAAACAGGACAGACTTATGAAGGAACACATGCAAAACTGGCATGGAGCAGAATTCCCTTCCCCCGGCCACGTGCAACTGTGGGCGGGGAGAATTTTGCACGCGGAGGAAAGGAGAGTGAGACCACTATGGGGTGATCTCACCCTCCAATAGAATGGAAGGGTGGAGCGTGCAGGACCGTTATTAGGCCCGCATGCCCACACCCTGGCCTCTTTCTTTTGCAGCTCCCTCCCTGTTCTCAGTGTGGGCTTTGCTGGCTGCCATTTCCAGAGGCCGAGTAGGAATTTTGGCTGGGGGCAATGTGAGTGTTTTGCCTACTCTACACTGTGTTGCAGGGTTGGGTGTTTTTTATTTTGGGTTTTATGTGTGATTTGGTCCAATCCGGTCACATTTGGCTAGTAAGTGCGGGAATAGGCAGTGGGGTTAGGGTTTGGTGATCATCCAATGGCACTGTTCAGGTGGCTGGCGAGACCTGTAGCCCCACACTTGCTGAGTTTCGCGGCTCAGTGGGGGGAAATATGGATCGCCAGTGAGGATGGCTTACATCACACGGATCGGTGTTCTGTGGCACCGTGAGGTGGGGACTGTGAGAAAGCCTCCCAGCACCCAAGAGGGTGTAAAACTGGGGGTGGTGGTGAAGTGCTGCGCCACCCCCCGGGTTTGGATGTATCTGCCCGGGATACCTCACTGGCCAATGGCCAGTTTTAGTTAATACCCGCACTTTCACCCTTTGCAGATCTTGATTAATAAAATGTGGCCCTTTATTTACACCATATACCTGTGTCTCGCCTCTTCTTTTCCCCCCTTTACGCGTGCAAATAGCCTGATCCATCTCTCCCTAATTCCAACATGGAAAAACAAGTATTATTATTTTCAAGTCACCTCACAGCATCCTCAAATCTCCTATTGACCTTCTGACTGGTCTGGGGTGGGAAACACTAAAACAAGACAGTTTTTCTGGCAGTAAAACAAAGCAATAAAGTGCACAGAGGCTAATTACTATCAATGGACAACTAGGGCAGATCAGGAAGTTAATGGGCTTAAAGTGCATTTAGCCTCTGAAGAGCAAACCTGTAAAAAGAACATGGCATGGAGGGAGCTCTATGTTTACCATCTCCCAGTGATAACATTTTCTCAGCTTGCAAGTTAAAGGAGATGTCCCTAGCTCTCTGTCAGCCAGATATGCACAACCAACATGGCATTTAAAGGCAAGTGATGTTGATTTTTCTTCAGGTGCTATTTTTCTAGGGATGAAATTTCACTGTTCCATTCCTTTATTACTTGCATGGTTCACTCCACTTGTTTAGCTTAGAGGATTTCTGAAATTAATTCTAGGACAAGCTAAGGGTGTGCATTTGTTCTATAACAGATGAAAGAAAGGGGGGGGGAAAGCAACCCTGAATCCAACAGAGCTCATTTAATATATATATATATATATATATATATATATAATGAAAGAAAAGCAGTAGAAATCAATACATTCCAAGTGTTATCTATGCATTTGTTTTATTCATTCCACTCATTTTCATTTCCCATAGGAGCCAGAAAACATGAGGCTGAGGGATATTGAGAATGTACACTCTCCAATTTTCAACTCAAGCCCATTGTAGCCAAGTGGTTGAATCCAGACTTAATTATGCTTAGGGTAGACCCAAGGAAATCAATGGGGCTAGTTAGTCAAGTCCCACTGATTTCAGTGTGCCTATTTAAGGATGACTTAGTCTGGATCCAATCCAATGTGTCCAATATTTCTTTTTGTACAGAACCCTCCAACATGGTGGTAAGGGGGAGGAACTTGTGGAATGGGGAAGCTAAAAGTTGGATCTTTCCATGTGTTAGTACTTGTTAGCAGGATCCAGTTGCCTTCCAGTTCTATTTAGTGCTTGAAATCCAGTCCATACTGTATTTTCCCCTATATTTCCCATTAGCTTGTGCTTAGCTAGTTCTTTGTGGTTTTTAGGAAGCAATCCCATGACTCCTAGAAGCATTTGAGCAGCAATAGGATATTTTGGATTACCAGATCCAAGGTCAGAGACAGCACTCTGCCCCCCCCCCCCCAGCCAGTGCAGAAAGAACTGTGTCGACTGCTCTCTGAGGTCAGGAACTCAACCTCAGAGAGGGGGGAAAGGGAGTGTTCCAGTGGATGGGGAGTTAAGGAGACTGGAGAGGCCAGGATACGAATTATACTGAGGCCTCCCCAATCTCCTTCCCATCCCCTTTGAAACACTGTCACTAGATGGGCAAAAAGTCCATCTAGTGATCCGCGGAAGTCGATCGGGTGGGGTGGAAGCGGGGCGAACTCACCCTGCTCAACCCCTTGAGCTCTGCATGACTTACCTTTCCCCAGCTTGGCACATCTCTGCGTGAGAGGAGCTGGAGAGGAGCTGGGGAAAGCAGCTTCCAGGTATCCGGTGCGTCACTTCCGGGTACCCGGCGCTGCGTTTTTTACATAAAAACCAAAGTAAACCACCTTAAAACAGCCACAATTTGCTATTTGCAGCCATTTTAAGGTAATTTACCTTAGTTTTTATGGTTGCCGGCCAGATGGGCGATTAATAAATGTAAATGTAAATAATAAATAAATAAAAAACGCAGCGCCGGGGACCCGGCGTGCTGAGGACCCGGAAGTCTACCAAGTGCCTCAGCTGGCGCTCGGTGCTCGGCAGATCGCGTGGCGGGGGCACTCACCAAGTGCCCGGCAAGTCAGGGGGTGGGCAGTTCACCCACCCCTAGCAGGGTTATAGGACAGGGAAGCAAAGATTACCTCCACTGCTCCTCCCGCCCTGTGTAGAATGACCATAAGCCTCTGAGTTCAGGGGCTTATGATCATTACAATAGGCTTGTGCCCTTGGTTATATTTCCAGTTAGTAAGATGGATAATAATTAGTAATTGTGCCATTTTAATTACCTTAAAAGCAGGACTTTTCTCCTATGGCTGAAGTTTGGCAAGTATGAATCATTTAAAGGATAGTAGAGCACATGGAAATTTTATGCATATTGAATGGAAAACAGCAACATCATAGGCAGCAGAAGAGCATCTTGGTTATGTGTTGTGATACTTTTATTTATTTATTTATTTATTTTATTACATTTCTATGCCACCCAGTAGCTGTAGTTCTCTAGGTAGTTCACAAGACAAAGCTTAGCCATTTCGAATACCTTTTAAAATATATATATAAAGACAGCGTAGTACAAATCAAATCAATCCATCAATCAATAACGCTTAAAACCATCAAATACAATACCATAGTAAAACAAAATATGCATACCAGATTAAAACCATAGTAGTAACCAAGATAAAAGGCAGCAGCAGTGCAAACTGCTGCACTATTGGACATCATGTTCCAAAAGTAATGCATAAATGTACTTGTTGTGCTTACTGTCAGAAACGTATCCATTGCATGGTTGTTAATGCACTATTAAATGTTTGCTCACTCCTGTTATACAGAGTTTGCATGAAAAATAATAAGCCTGACTAGCATGCACATGTGCGTGCTTTTGGGTGCATGGGCAAAACAATGTACTACTCTTCCATGCTTACTTACTGCTATGGAACATCCCAGCCCATGGATCACCGTTCTACCTTGTTCTGCACAGCTATGCTATATCAGGGCAGGAAGGTCACTGTCACAGCAACCCTATAGGCACCTGGTGGCTGCTGACACTATATTTCGAAAAGGATTAGGTTCCTAAACATTCATTGGAGGGTGAGCTGTGCCTTTGAAGCAACGCTGAAACCTGCATCCCTCAGGACCAAGACTGTGGTGCCATGGAGCAGTGCTTTAATCCTTTTGCCCCACACATTTTTTCTTACGAAAATCCTCATCTCCAATTTCATTTCATTTTCATTTATTACATTTCTATACTGCTAAATAGCCAAAGCTCACTGGGAGGTTTTATTTAATATTTTATTTATTTATTACATTTCTGTACCACCCAATATTCAAAGTTCTCTGGGTGGTTTACAACAATTAAAGGATTTACAAGGATTAAAACCTTTAAAATACATTATAAAAACCATACATACAAATGTATAAACATTCAACCCGCAGAGAGAGACACATATATCTAAAAACAATATTAAATGATCAACAAGAAAAAATGCGAGACCTGATTAAAAACCTCATCATATGCTGCCAAATGCCTGAGAGAAGAAGGAGGTCTTAACCTGGCACCAAAAAGATAACACTGGGTACCAGTTGCTTGCTGAGCTGAATTCAAGGTGTTGGTTTTGACCTTTAAAACCCTACATGGCTCTGGCCCAGTTTATCTCAAGGAGTGCCTCCAGCAACATCAAGTAGGCCACTCAACAAGATCTGCCACAGACAGCCTTCTCCTTATCCCATCAGCCAGAGCAACCAGGCTGGTGGGGACTAAGAAGAGGGCCTTCTCTGTGGCAGCCCCCAAGTTATGGAACTCCCTCCCTAGTGACCTTAGCCATGCCCCCTCCATGATGAGCTTCCACCGCGCATTAAAAACATGGTATTTCAAGCAGGAATATGGGGTGGGTTAGGATTTTAAAAGAATTTTTTTATACTGTTTTAATTATCATGTTTTATTGTATTGTTTTAATTGTACATCGCCCAGGGTGGCCGGGTGACCAGCCAGATGGGTGATTAACAAATATAATAATAAAATAAAATATAATAAAATAAAATAACAATGTTGGCACCAGGCGGGCCTCATCAGGGAAATAATTCCATAATTGCGGGGTGGGGCACCACTGATAAGGCCCTCTCCTTTGTTGCCACCTTCCGAGCCTCCCTCGGAAGAGGCACCTGGAAGAGGGCCTTAGATGAAGAACACAGTGCATGTGTAGGTTCATGCTGGGAGAGGCTCCAGTTTGTCAGTTGCTCTAATGGCTGTTGCCCCATTAGAGCAAATGTAATGTGCACCAAAGTTTTCACTAATGTGGCAAATAGCAGCTGGGCAAAGGAAGGTTATTGGGAAAATAGCTTGACAGAAAGTGCTAAAAAATTGTATTCATTCAGCACCATGGTCCAAATCTAAATCCCCTCCCCATGGCTCCAATTGCAAAAATGTAAAGAGATGGAAGATCCAACCATAAATCTCCATCATTTCTTCTTATTTGGCCCACAGAGTCAGCACACATAAGTAACGGAACCTAGGGATGGATAAGTATGTTTTTGGTATGTGTCACTTCTGCATGTGTCCATTCATAAGTCTGTTCTGAATCATTTCCGCATGACAATCTGCAGAAAAATTGCCATATTTTACCTATTTTTTCCTCACAAAATCTATACTTCTAAATGTGATTTCTCTCAAAATGCACACTTCTAAATACGTTTTGATCAGGTTCTATTGAGCAGAAAACTGTATTGCAAAATTCAGGGAGGTGCAAAACCCGAAGGATAACTATGTTCCGCTTCACACATGAGTCTGGGAGGTGTGAATCAGGTCGTCTGTTTGTATTGGAATTCACAAAAAAAGGGGGGGGGACCTTAAGCAGGTTGCCAACGGGAACAAGAATATGCCTATTTCATTTTATTTTTTTCTTGTACTTCTTTTTGGTAACCAACAAGTTCACATTATGCAAAACTCCATCAATACTGCCAAGATTTGAAGTCCTTTTCTTGAAATGTCCATGCATTTCAAACAGTAGCTTCCATTCTTATTAGTACGGCATCAGTTCCCATGCTAGTTTCTCAGCAGACTTTGTTGGCATCCTAAGCGAACAGACTTCTTATCCTTTTCCAAGGCCATTTGTGATGGCATTTAGGTTTCAGCTGTATGCTTCACTCCATACAACTTGCTACTTTCCTCCAGATATCCTGATGCCTAATTTTCAGTTACCTCCCTCCAAATGAAAATCACTATCAGTATGGCAAGTGCTGGGAGTTTTAGTATTGATTTATGCCTTCGGTGAAGAGGTTAATTAAATGTGAATTTTAAGCTGACAACATGATTAGGGGACTGAGGAAACCTGAATTCATGAATTCCAGAGCTGTTAAATCATTTAAAATGAACAAGGAGTTGAAGAAAAGCATCTGTTACCAGCCACTGGATTAATACAATTCTGGAGAACTTTAAGGCAAATAATAGATTCTTTCTCAGGTGCTTCAGTTTTCTTTTGCTTGTTTGTTTGCATGCATTTATATTGACATTAATGCTCCATTTAATAAAGGTGTTTTGTTTTGTTTTGTTTCCTGGGTAAGTGACCTTAAAGATTTTGTATTTGCACTTCTCCTTCCTTCCTTCCTTCCTTCCTTTCTTTCTGCTCCTGGTTTACCCTAGAGTACTCAGGGGCAATTCTGTTTGAAGTCAGCAGGCGTTTTTGAACAGCTCACAGACTACAACTGAAGAATATGAGAATATCTTCTGATGAAAATCAGTACAGACCACTAAATCAATGTATATCTACAGCAACTGTGGAGGCCATATTCTCATACATGTTGCTGGTGAGCCAATAGAAACCCTCTTGGTTCAGTAAGGGATAGATGTTATCTTCCGTGCTCTTGCCAGATACATGTCTTGAATACATATTTGTTTGTTTATTTATTACATTTCTATACTGCCAAATAGCAGAAGCTCTCCGGGTGGTTCACAACAGTTAAAACCATAAAATAAAACAACATGACAAAACATAATATAAAACTTTTAAAAGTGCAAAACTACAGCATAAAACCAAAGTACAAACCAGGTCTAACAATACTGTAATAGATTTAAAAACAATAAAACTGAAGAACTAAAATGCCTTGGAGAATTAAAAAAGAAGCCTGCTGCTGCAAAGACTACAATGTAAGTGCCAGGTGAGCTTCTCTAGGGAGGGCGTTCAATGATAGAGTGTCACAACGGAAAAGCCCCTTTCCTTAGTAGCCACCCACCTCACTTCATTTGGTGGCAGTAGCATATTTCCAGTTATTGCATTGGTTTCTAAAGTGTGACTTCCAGGGAAGCAAGCCCCATTGTGCACCTTCAAACTGAGGCTGAACCAAGCTTACATTGCAGGCTGAGTTGGCTGAGCAGGGTCAACCATCTTCACAGACGCAAGCAATCAATGGAGCAGAGGGGTTAATTTCTTCTCAAGGAAAGAATGCACCTTCTTATGTTCTTCTCTTGTCTTGAGACCAAATTGAACCATCGACAATGGAGAATGGTTATAGCTCAATTGCAGGGGACATGCTTTGCATGTAAAAGGTCCAAGATTCAGCCCAAGGCATCTTCATGTAGAGAAATACTTTTCTCTGAAACCTTTGAATGCTGTTTCCAGTCAGTGTAAACCAGGGGTAGGCAACTTGGTGCCCTCCAGATGTTTTGAACTATAACTCCCATAAGCCCCAGTCAGCATGGGCAATGTTCAGGGATTGTTGGAATTGTTTTCCAAAACTTCTGGAGGACACCCGGTTGCCTACCTCTGGTATATTCAATATTGGGTTAGATGGGCCACAGGGCCAGTGGTCTCACTCTAAAAAGGCAGCTTTATATGCTCCTATGTTTTTCTATGTGACTTTGGTTTGGCCTCAGAACATGCCATGTTGCAGATGTTCTAAAGCCAAGCTGAGGCCTCCATGGCCTTAGCCTGCCAACACATACTCTACCAACCCCTGTAGGAAACTGGCCTTATCTTTCTGGCCATAGCCAACTACACATAACATCCAGGGAGATTCTCCAACCTGTATTTTATTTTATTTATTTATTTATTTATTATATTTATACCCCACCTTTTTTCCTGCACAGAACCCAAAGCGGCTTACATAGTCCTCCTCCTCTCCATTTTATCCTCACAACAACCCTGTGAGGTAGGTTAGGCTGAGAGTCAGTGACTGGCCCAAAGTCACCCAGTGAGTTTCATGGCTGAGCGGGGACTAGAACCCGGATCTCCCAAGCCCCAGTCCAACACTCTCACCACTACGCCACACTGGCTCTCATGTAGCACTCATGTAGCACTGATGGCTCATCATGCCAATCCTGGCCCAGGCAGAACCTGAAAATATTGTCAGGAAAGAAAAAACTGCCTTTCCTGGAGGTCCTGCCTTTCCTGGAGGTCCTGCCTTTCCTGGAGGTCCTACCTTTCCCTCCCCTGTTTTTCTGTCCCTGTTTTCCACTCCTCAAGACTTGTCTAATGATGTGTCTTTTGGTCTCCTTCGTCCTTCTTCCTTGTCCTGCTTCCCAATCCTGGCCTGCCTCTGCATTCAACTCCTGGCTTACTCACCATTCAAACTATTTGGACAGATTTTTTGGCAGTCACCCATCTAACACTTATGACTTATGTGTGGTGTTTGTCATCTGGATTCATCACATCTGACAGCTGTGTTGTTGCTGTTGAAGATTCTGAGTTGATCTGTCTGTTCTCAATGGAAAACTGTTCTTCCACCACCACCTCTGCTGGAGAAGGCCAAGCCAGGCAAGTAGCCCAGCCTTGCTGCTTGCTGCTGGCTGGGAGGGACTACCTGCACCACCGGTGGGACTGCTGGCTGCCCTTGCAGGACCGGGCCCAGCCAGGAGCCACCCCGCCCCACCTGCAACTGTGGGGCCATAAAGATCCGGCCCCAGCGGGGGCGGGTCTGCCGCCAGCGGGGTCGCCACCGAAGGGGCAACACAAAAGGGGGCTGCCCCTTTGGGGGAGCCACTTCGGGGGTGTCACGAGGGCGAGGGCCTGTCCCCCTGCTGCTGGGGATATAGGTGGGGCTGGGGTTTTTAAGAGGCCCTTCTTTTTGAAGGGCTTGGGGTTTTAGTGGTTGATTTTAGGGGTGGGTCTCCCGCCGGATCGGCGGAAGCGAGGGTGCATGTGCCTCTCCCAGGAAGATGATGGAGGGAGTTCTGGGGGGCAAAATATACCATTGTTGAGCGGCAGGCGCTGGCAGAATGCTAGGGGCAGGCCGCGCCGACTAAGGGGGACAAGGGATCGATGCTTAATACCTATCCCTTGTCCCGGGCCAGCCCAGAGCCAAGGGATAACTGGGGGATGTGTGGCTCCTCCCCATACCTTGCGTTTGCTGTTCCGTTACCCAAAAAACATCTTTCATCCACGACTTGATCGTGGATGAGGGTGCGGACATGGCATGTATTACGGAAACCTGGCTGGATGAGGCCGCTGCTCCAACTCTGGCGGCCTTGTGTCCGGCTGGTTTCTCGTATGCCCAGCAGCCAAGGGGTGGGGGATGGGGACGGGGAGTGGCTGTTATCTACCGGGAGTCCTTGGTCCTTACCAGACTCCCTCTCCGAGAGACCAAGTTTATTCAGTGCATGTACCAGAGGTTGGGTCCAAAGGGCAGTCTGGGGATTCTGCTCGTGTACCGTCCACCCCGCTGCACGGCAGACTCCCTGGCCGAGATGCTGGAGGTGGTCTCCAAGGTGCGTGTGCTGTCCCCTAGGCTATTGGTGCTCACGGGGGCACCTCGGGACTTCATGGAGACCATGGCTTCCTGGGAGCTGCACCCTGTATTAACTGGTCCTACCCATGTAGCCGGTCATGCACTGGACTTGGTTTTTGTTTCTGGAGAGGGGGGGAATGATCTGGAAATCGGGGGTATATCGACCACCCCCTTGTCATGGTCAGATCACTATCTGGTGGGGTTGGATTTCTCTGTGCCACAACCCCTCTGCAGGGGTGAGGGACCTATTAGGATGGTCCGCCCCAGGCGTCTTATGGATCCGGATGGATTGCTGAACGCGCTTGGAGAATTGGAGCACACAAACGGTAGCTCGGTCGAGACCCTGGTGGATGACTGGAATGCTGCAATAACCAGGGCATTAGACCGAGTTGCCCCGAAGCGCCCTCTTCACCTAAACAGAGCTCACACAGCGCCATGGTTCACTCCGTCGCTGCAAGCTCTGAAACAAGAGGTGAGAAGGCTAGAGCGCCGATGGCGTAATTCCCGCTCCGAAGACGATCAAACACGGGTTAGAGCTGCATCTTCAGCCTACCGGGTGGCGGTGAAGGCAGCAAAAAAGAATTTCTATGCTGCCTCCATTGCGTCTGCAGAGTGCTGCCCCAGGAGGCTGTTCCAAGTGGTCCGGAGTCTGGTCGGTCCAGTCGCTCCGGACCCACTGGAACAGTCTAAAGCCTCCTGTGAGGCTTTAGCGAAGCACTTCGCAGATAAAATCGATCGGATTAGGAGTGGGATATCGTACGTCGTGGACACAGGGAGTGAGCGGGAGGAGGCCAATGGCAGACCGGTTTTGTGGGATCGGTTCTGGCTTCTTCCTTCTGATGAAGTGGACAAGGTGCTTTCATCTGTGAGGCCGACCACCTGCTTGCTTGATCCTTGCCCATCCTGGCTCATCATGAGCTGCAGGGAGAGACTGGGTGAGGGGATCAAGGCAGTGGTGAATGCCTCCCTCAAGGAGGGAGTGATGCCATCAGCCCTCAAGGAGGCAGTAATAAGACCACTTCTAAAGAAGCCCTCCTTGGATCCCCAGGATTTAAACAACTTTCGCCCAGTCTCCAATTTACCATTTCTGGGCAAGGTGATCGAGCGGATGGTGGGTGCTCAGTTGAAGGCACACTTGGATGAAGCCGATTATTTAGATCCATGCCAGTCGGGCTTCAGGTCTGGACATGGGACGCAGATGGCCTTGGTCGCCTTAGTGGATGATATGAGGAGGGCTTTGGATAGGGGCGAATGCTCCTTTCTAGTCCTCCTCGATCTCTCAGCAGCTTTTGATACCGTTGACCACGGTATCCTCTTGGACCGTCTGGAGGGCTTGGGCTTGGGAGGCACTGTATTGCAGTGGTTCCGGTCCTTCCTCTCTGGAAGGTACCAGAGGGTAGTTCTCGAGGAGGAGGCTTCGGACCCTCGGCTGCTCACTAGTTGTGGAGTGCCGCAGGGTTCCATCCTCTCCCCGATGTTATTCAACATCTACCTCAAGCCGCTGGGAGCTATCATCAGGAGGTTTGGGGTGCGGTATCATCAGTATGCGTATGACACGCAGCTCTACCTCTGTTTCAAGTCCTCACCGAGGTTGGCCATTATGAGGAATCTGATAGGGGGGCAAAAATCCAACAGAGTTTTAAGATTTGGCCCCCTGGATTCCAATTCGCCAGCCTTGTGCTGGTGCCAACTTACTATGATGTGAATTGAGCCAGCTCATGGACTTCTGTCTCTGAGATGGGGCATGGTTTGCAATTTTTTTCTTTTTAGACACTAAAGAAATTCACGCCGCTTTTACTCAAATCATGCTAGATCCACGTGCTTTTCGGGTGCTGATTTGCACTAAACACGCAAAATCTCCAAAATTCTGGAGACCCGGGTTCTAGTCCCCACTCGACCATGAAGCTCCCTGGGTGACTTTGGGCCAGTCACGGACTCTCAGCCTAACCTACCTCACTGGGTTGTTGTGAGGATAAAGCAGAGAGGAGGAGGACTGTGGAAGCCACTCTGCGTTCCTTGTGAAGAGGGAAAAGGGTGAGATATAAATGTAATAATAAATAACGAAATAAATAATGCAATTTACGCAATTTGCATAATGTTACCTAAATTGCATCATTTGTGCAAATCTCCTTAGCATTTTTTAAAAAATCCACAAACCACAGCCCGTCTTAGAGATGAAAGTCCATGGAAAAAAAACCTGGCTTGGCCTGCTTCCGATCTTTGGATCGGAAGCGGGCAGGAAGTCCATCGTACTCAAATGAGCCGGAATTCCCAGCCTCAGTACATCCCTACGCCCAACCCTACCAGTGTGTTTTGGCTTGACGCTAATTCCTGCTCAAGCAAAACATCTTCATTATTTTGATGGAAGATAAAAGAGACATCAACCAGACTAGCAGAGTTTCTGTGGAGTGGGGCTGGAGATCACCCACCTTTACCTCTACTGTTGGGTAGGGATGCTTCTCCAAGGGGAGTCTTCTGCAGTTCAGCCTTAGTTGAAAGCCATCTTTGGTTCCAGGCTGCAAGCCCACCACTGTTGACTATGTGGCTGCAGCAGTTGGCCAATCCAACACAACAGCTCCGTTAATAAATCCACTCTGAAGTTTTGACATTTGCCATGCTCCATAGCGTCATGCCTGGGAAGTCTCAGGTACGCATGCAAATGTACACACAGCGAACTCGGCTGGCAAGTACTGGGTCTGAACGAGAAACGAAACTCAAGCTTTTGATTCCCGTGGAGTCTCCGTGAAATGCAAGCTTAGCTTCCAAGGATAATATTTAGAAGTTGTTCACATACCGTTTGCTGGGGCTGGCTCACTCCAGTAGCCCCCAATGACACTGTGCGTTTTATACAGTTGTGCTTCAGAGGGTTACAGAAGGCACTCCGGCGTTGATTGATGGCATCTGCCAATGGTGTATAACCCCCTGGAGGTGAATGCAACATCTTTTCAGGAGGGAATCTCTGCCACCCTCAGAGTTTATCTACACAAATTGTACTCAGGAAGGGGGGGGCACAGTTTGAATTATTATTTATCTTGCCCAAACACCATGAGAATCAGAGACTCCATGGGTGAATTTCATGCCTACCAAAACGCCAAGTAAACCTTGCATGTAGGCCTTGAGTGGGATTCAATTGTGCATACTAGGGATTTCAGCAACAAATGAGTATACAGATTAATCTTTCAGAGGCTCTGGCCATCATACTTTAGACTTGTCTCTTTGGAAATGATAACAAGATTGATATCTCATATCTGCCTCCCCAAAGTTTAAGACTGGCTGGTGTCCTGATCCAATTACCATCTTATCTGAGTGCCAGATTGGTATCCACAAGGAACGGGGCCTTTTTTGGTGGTAGCTCCAGAATGCCTATCCATGAGCCGTCCAATTGCCACACACTCCACTGATATCATTCCATAACTCCATGATACCATTCCATAAAGAGAGAACAATGCTGTTTTGTCTGACTTGCCATTGAGAGAGCATTTCTGTGGATTCTGCTAGTTCGGTTATGCATCTTTATTAGATATTTGTTGCTGAAATTTGGAGTTCTATTGTTTTTCATTTTTTATTGTCTGCTTTATTATTCATTCATCTGTGAAGAGCCAGTATGACATAGTGGTTAGAGTGCTGGACTCGGGAGATCCAGGTTCTAGTCCCTCACTCAGCCATGAAGCTCACTGGGTGACTTTGGGCCAGTCACTGACTCTCAGCCTAACCTACCTCACAGGGTTGTTGTGGGGATGAAATGTGTTGAAGATAAAATGTAGAGGAGGAGGAGGATCATATATGCAGTCTAGGGCTCCTTGGAAGAAAGGTGGGATATAAATGTAACAAACAAAGAAAGAAAGAAAAATTTGCTGCACTTTTAACCCACTTTCCAGACAATTATTGTCTCCCAAAGCAACTCACATCAATAATAAAATGAGAGAGGGGGGTGGGGGTGGGTTGGAGGCTCTGACATCAGGCTTCAGAACTAAAATGGCAAGACACACAAGGGAAGGAGCCTGGAGAGAGATCAGTTTTCCAAGGCCGGACGTTGAGACCCTGTCCAAGTGCCTGGAGGCAGTGGCTGGCTGGATGGGAAGGAACATGCTGAAACTGAACCCCGACAAGACTGAGGTACTTCTGGTGGGGGACAAGGGGAGGTTAGGGGATGCTGACCTGGTGCTGAATGGGGTACATCTACCCCTGAAGGACCAGGTCCGCAGCTTGGGGGTCATTCTAGACTCCCAGCTGTCCATGGAGGCTCAGGTGGCGGCTGTGAGCCGGGCGGCGCTGTATCAACTCCATCTGATACGGCAGCTGCGCCCCTACCTTCCTAATCACCTGCTCCCATCAGTGGTTCATGCCTTGGTCTCCTCTCGCCTAGACTACTGTAATGCGCTCTACGTGGGGTTACCCTTGAAGACGGTTCGGAAGCTACAGCTGGTACAGAATGCAGCAGCTCACCTGGTTAAAGGCAGCCGCCGGCGGGATCACATCACGCCAGTGCTGAAGGATTTGCACTGGCTACCAGTTGCTTGCCGTGCCGAATTCAAGGTGTTGGTTTTGACCTTTAAAACCCTATACAGCTCCGGTCCAGTCTATCTCAAGGAGCGTCTCCAGCAACACCAAGTGGGCCGCTCAACAAGATCTGCCACGGATGGCCTTCTCCTTGTCCCTTCAGCCAGAGCAGCTAGACTGGTGGGGACGAGGAAGAGGGCCTTTTCTGTGGCGGCCCCCGTACTGTGGAACTCTCTCCGAGTAACCTCCGCCATGCCCCCTCTCTGCTGAGCTTCCGTCGCTCATTAAAAACCTGGTTGTTCAGGCGGGAATATGGGGTGGGTTAAAATTTTAAAATTTTTATATTGTTTTAAATGTATTTTATTGTTTTTATTCTATGTACATTGCCCAGGGTGGCCGGTTGCCGGCCAGATGGGTGATAAATTAATAATAATAATAATTCCATTTATCTGTTAAGAGTGGAGCCACTGAATGGGAACCAGGAAATAGGAGCCAGGAGTTACAACAGAGAGTCAGAACTGAGGAGATCAAGCCAGGAAACAAATCAAGATTTTGAACATGCCCAAATCTAGGAAACAATGATCATTTTCCAGACAAAGTCCCAGTCAGAATCAGAAGCCTCAATAGTAGAGCCAATTGCCAGCCAGTATGGATAGAGCCACTGAGAACCTTTAACTGTCCAGGGAGATTCTCCAACCTGTAGCACTGATGGCTCATCATGCCATTCCTAGCCCAGGCAGAACCTGAAAATATTGTCAGGAAAGAAAAAACTGTCATCTTCTTAATTTTTTTTTTTTTAAATCCACTGAGACCAATCCACTCTCCATAACCCATCTCTGCTTCATCATTCAACTGATAATCTACCATTAGTGATTGACCTCTCTTCTTGTACCGTGTAGCACCCTTGAGAACAGAATGCTTTGAAAAGGCCACCAAGGTTTGTTTGTTCAATCCATTCCCAAACTAATGGACAGAAATAATGTATTGAATTGCTCTGTTTGCCCCTCTCTTGTCTTGCTTCCTCTATGCTGAAATGTGTGGACATGCTTTGTTTCGCATTCTCAAACACACTTTCTCTTTATATGAGCTACATCTCAAATTTCTTTGGAACACTGAGCCATGGAGATTGCAATAAAGTATTACTTCTAGTGTTTGCCCTTGGCATATTATGTATTGCTCAATGGGATAGAAAGATTTTTTAAAAATAATTTTCAATGCAGCACCGCTATTGACATTTATGTTCTTCAGGACATAATAGGAAAGAAAATTGCTTATTTCTCCTTCACCCCATTCCCTGTTTGGCATAAAATAAAATTTGCAAGTCCTTTTCATTGGAGTGGCCTTTTAGCGCAGGTGTGCATCCTTCCTTTAGTTCCTGATCTTTGTGCGTGTGTGTGTGTGTGTGTGTGTGTGTGCACGTCCACACACATGTGTGGGCGCGCACACACAGAGTTGGATCCATAAGTTAATTGAACTTAGATCCCATCAGCATTAATGGCACAAGTTGATCATGACTTGAGTCCACCCACCCTTCTTTGCAAAACATTTGCAAGACAGCTATCAGCATTGACATCAAATACACAACCAAATAAAAATGAGCAAATAAAAGCATCAAAATAAGCAAACAAAGGAACAGCAGTTAAATTTCCAACTTATGCCAGATTCTGATATCATGCCAAGTCCAAACTCCACTACAACAGTATAGTTTTGACCAGCTGTCTAAAAACCTCAAGGGAAGGTGTAATATAATATGTACATGTGTTGGGGAGGGAGTTCCAAAACTCTTGTCACCCACTAAATTCCCAGTCCCCTAAATGCCAAAACAGTCCCTCATAAGACTGGTGGTCTTGGAGATGCCACAACTTTTGTAAGATGCTTAAAAAACTTAACTGTATATTCCTTTTTGAGGGAAATGTATCTGCACAGGCTCTTGATCTATATGTGGTCCAAAAAAATAAATAAATGACTACATCACATTACTGGATTGATCATGTATGTGTGCACCAATTCCATGACATCATTGTTATAGCTATCTGGTTCCCTATAAGGGTACCAGATACTGGTACCTATCTGGTACCCTATAAGTTATAAGTGTATAACTTATACACTTGGGTTTTAGTCCCAGGTAAGTGATTATAGGATTGGAGCATGCTTAAGCACACTGACATGAACAGGCTTAAGAGTACCGTGTTTTTCCGCGTATAAGACGACCCCATGTATAAGACGACCCCCACTTTTCTTACCCAAAATGCAGAAATCAATATTTTGGGTGGGGTGTTTGTGAACGGGCAATTCAGCCCATGTTCGGCTTCCCAGGGGGCTGCTCGCGCCGGCTCAGTTTTGCTAGGGGAACACAGGGATTTCTTGTGCCAGTGCTAGCAAGGGAAACCCTTTCTTTACCTCTGATCTCTCAGGAGAGACAAAAGATATGCTTGCTAGCCCTGGCAAAGGAAATCTCTGTGTGTGTGTGTGTGTGTGTGCGCGCGCGCGCGTGCGTGAGAAAGAGAGAGGGGAGTGTGAATGAGTGAATGTGAGAGTGTGAATGAGTGTGTATGTATATCTATGCGTGTGTGCGTGCAGGTGCAAGCCGGCTCAGCCGCGGCCGCCCCTCCTCCCCTTCCCCCACAGGAGACGCTGGCTGCCGCCCACCCTGCAGGGCGCCGGCCCGGTGCCGGCTCAGTTTTGCTAGGGGAACCCTGGGATTTCTCTTGCCAGTGCCAGTGCTAGCAAGGGAAACCCTTTCCTTACCTCTGATCTCTCACGAGAGACAAAAGATAAGCTTGCTAGCCCTGGTAAAGGAAATCTGTGTGTGTGTGCGCGCGCGCGCGCGTGTGAGAGAGAGAGAGAGAGAGGAGAGAGTGTATGTGTGTGAATGAGTGTGTATGTATATCTATGCGTGTGTGCGTGCACGTGCAAGCTGGCTCAGCCGTGGCCGCCCCTCCCCTTCCCCCTGCAGGAGACGCAGAAAAAGCAAAAGAAAAGGTATGGGCAGTTTTGCAACCGCGGGTTCTCTCGGCATACCGTGCTTCCGTCTATAAGACGACCCTCAATTTTTTGACTATCAATTTAAGGAAAAAGTATTGTCTTATACACGGAAAAATACGGTTCAATCCCCAGTGTTTCCAGGTAGGGCTGGAAATATTCCTGCCTGAAACATGGGAGAGCCACTGTCTGTCAGTATCGACAATATTAGGCCAAGAAGGACCAATGGTCTTACTCTGTGTAAGGCAGCTTCCTATGTTCCTAGCATCTAATTCTGTGTTGGATTCTGGCTTTGTTGCTTATGTAATTGCAAAGGTGCATTAATTAATCAATCAAAATCATCCTTTTATTACACAACATGGCTGATATTTGCCAACAATATGTATTGTTTTTTAGAGAACCTTTCTGTAAAAATTGGTGAGCTGTGTATACTGAACAACTTAGCTTCAAAAGTTAGCCCCCTACAGTTCTTTTCACAGAAAAAAAATGGTGGTGCCCCCACTCCATCATTCATCTGCTCTCATCTCTTCTTGACATAATATTTTCCTTTTTCGGCAATACCTTGTTAACTGTATTATGCACTAAACTGTGCTGTATTACTGTTAACTGTAATTACAAAGTGCAATTCTATGTGTGCTTACTCAGAAGCAGGGAGGGGTGAGAAATTTGTTGGGCTTGGATTTTAATGCTTACCAAATTTAACTTACCAAATTGGCGCTTTTCAAACCTACACGTAAACTTGAATGCAGTGATGGAGTGATATTCACTCTTCCTCCAAATTTAGCAATGCAGTCTGCTTAAAAAAAAAAAAAAAGTGCATAAAATGAATACACTGGGGAAGGCTGCGAAGAAAAACACATTATATTAGGGGAAATTGCTTGCCAAAATATATATATTCAGAAAAGTGAACACAAAAATGTGTATATTTGGACACGTGTGTACAGAACTGTAAGCATTTAAATTAAATGTGGTGTCAGGACACCCCCCCCCACACACACACTGTACTAAATAGAATTGATTGAGACTATTCTACTGTATTCTGTTCCATATTGAAGTTAGGGAGGGATTTATTTTATTGGGGGGGCGGCGGTGGCACTTTGTTAAGGTAATTTGGCCACATTTCTTTCATAAGGCAGGTATGTGTGTAGGAAATGCACACAGGGTAAGTGAACATCTTCAGGCACCTTTATGGATATTCGTGATTCCTGAGGCTTGCCACTCAGGAATGTGGGGTTCATGGGCAAGATACAAATAATCTTCAGGCTAATTCATCTCACCCACTTGGAGTTGTGGGGCCCCACGATGGAGGGACATGGGAAGGCCTTCCTGCTCACCTAGAAAGGTGTGGCCTTGGGGACAGGTGCTCACAAGTTCAACATTCTGAAAGGTAAGGGTGGTCTCAGCAAAACACCTCAGCAAAACTCGAGCTCATTGATGCTCTCCAATTTCCACCTTGAAGCTTGTTCTGACTCATGTTCATATTGGATTACAAGCTTTGGGGGGGGGTCCACAAAATAAAACTGTGCACATTTCCCCATAGGTATGCATCACGTGTGTGCATATTTGAAATATGTTCCAAATTTGTAACATTGACCAAAGCACACTTGTGCGTATTTTCAAATGTACACATTTTTCATGCATGTTTTTTTCAGATGTACGCATTTTTGAACTCAGTTCTTTTTTTCTTATGAACAAATGTGCATTTGCCCCCTAAACCACATTTTCATGCTTTAGCTTATGGGGGTAAGTGCACATTTGTTGTGTGTGCTTAGCAAAATACACAATTTTCGTGTTTGAAAATGTGCACTTTTCCTGTCCGGGGGGGGGGGGGATACTTACATTTGGGAATGAGAACAAAGTGAGATGAGCATTGAGGTAGAAAATGGACAAACTCGATGAGCTTGAACCTCGCTCATTCGCCTCTTCATTACTGCCTACCCTTGCAACAAATGTACATCATCTAGTTTGTTCCAAGGCTTGATAGACCAATGGACTGCTTTAGTATAAGAAAGCTTCATGAAGTATATATATACTTACACACACACACACACACACACACTGTTTAAGCCATTGGGCACTGTTAATCACTTTAGCATGTAATATGTCATTATCCCCTGAAGCAAAACTTACTCAAGACAAGACTGGTTTTGTATCCTAATGAGAGGCAGTTGAATTCTGTGAGATAGCCTGGTTGTCAAAATTCAAAATTGAACTAATTATTTTGCCTTATCCTTACTCAAATGTATTAAATGAGAAGTCCACAGTTATTTCACATATATGCAATGAGAAATCCTTGAATTAAGGGTTGTCTTTAAATGTCACCACCACACCCTCCCCCACCCCAATCAAAGCAGAAATCAGTTTCCACGTGCTGATTGGTGCTCCATCATACTTTTTAATCT